>CP142451.1:100022500-105572500 GCA_038049695.1 Cinnamomum chago | reverse complement strand
AAAAAATATTTTCTCTATGCAAATGCTGCAGTATTATCTTGATATATTGAAATATGCAGGCCTTGTGACTCTGCTTAATATATTGTGAGAAATTTAGAAATCAAGAACTTAGTAGTTCTAGTCCTCAAAATTTATATGGAAAGATGATGTTTCTTTCGCATGAATTGAAAGACACAAACTTGCATTGATAAGTGTTCAATCTAAATCTAAAAGCAATTTTTCTACATAACAAATAGAACATTTAGAATCGAACATTTATTTTTTCTTGTTGTATCAATTTATATTCTTTATTGTTACTGATACATGTAAGTCCCACTTCATAATGCAGATTTCTAAAAAGTAATCCATTTATGAAGAAAAAAAGAAGAAGCTTATGGTCTTGTGATGGTAACCTCAAAAGTATGGAGCAAGGACAGGATAAAAAGATCACATCAATTAATCTTTTGTCAGCAGTGCCAGTGCTTGATGTCTCTTCTGGCTCCACTTTCTTGGATAAGGTCTTTTGCAAAAAGGTCCCTTCCTTTATTCTCAAATGTATGAGCAAGGTAGCAAGAAGGAAGAGGGAAAGGCCTCTGGCCAAATTCTTGAAGTGTGGGAAACAGTCAGTTTCCTTATTCTAAAACTCTTAATTCTCTTCTCTATTTACAACTTTTTTTTATAAGCAATAAGAGGCAGTACTAGAGTTTTATTTTCTTATTTTAACTTGTGTTTCAACCTATTCAGATCCAAGTTTCAATCAAATTCTTAAAAATGACAAAAAAGTGCCCCTTGGATAAACCCTAATTTGTATGTTTATCAGGCATCCTACTATAAAAATAGAGCTTTTTTTTTTCTTGCAATTTTACCGAGTATAGAACTTAAAAATTATAGCAATTTGTTCTGGACCTAATATAAGTATATAACTCTCTCTTAGTAGATTAGACTAGAGTTTCTAAATATGCTAATAATGTAGTCTAATATAATGGATTAGATTTCTAATAGAATCTCCATCACAGGCCCATATCAAAGAAGGGTGATTTTCTTCAATAGAACTGTACATTGTGTATCGATGTCGTTCATTACGTGGGACTGGTAAAGTTCAAAGGTCCCGCATTTGGTGATGGTTTGAATGCATGCACTCCCATAGGAGTGTGTGTGTAGGATAAGTTTTTTTTTTTTTAATCAAAGAACTATTTTTTATGGCTTCCATAAATCACGTAGAGCATAAAACATTTATCCAACAAGAAGTTATGCTTGCCGACACAACACATACCCTTTAAAAGGCAATAACAGTTTACTTTCAAAGCCACTTTGCGAGTTCACCATTGCCAAAAGTGAAATGGAAAGTGGGTGAAACCATTGTAAAAGGTATTTTAAATCTTCAATTAGCATTGAACAAAGACTTTCTTCAAATTAATGTAAATCTTTTTTTAGAAATGGCAAAGACCCACTAACTAATTGCCCAAAAGGTTTGACCACAGAAAATAAGGTATAGGCTAGCCCATGAATTTGGGCCTCTTATCTACTAATTCCAAATCTTGGTCCACAGTAATGGCCCTCTCTCTCTCTCTATATATATATATGTGTGTGTCCTTAGGATAAGATAAGCTGAAGTAAGATCAATTGCGTGGTGGGGCCCACTTGGGGACCCACATGGGGATGGGGGTGGGTGGGATTTCAAGGACTCCTTGGAACCCTTCTTTTTGCAAAAAATCAACTCCAACCGTGGTTTCTATCATCTCCATCTGGGCACTAAAAGTTTAATGGTCAACGGTCCATTCGGCTCTGTACATAGTCGATCCAATGGTCTAGTAAATTTGTATCTGACCAAAAGTTGGTGGGCATGTGTAATTTAGGAGGGTCGTGTGTTTGGTCCATTTGGATGGACCAAGGATGAGCCCCAGAAGCATTGGCTTACAGAATGTTATCATAAGTTTAAGTTTAGGAGAGCCTATATATATATATATATATTTATGGAGGCTCTCCTATGAGAGCATCTATCACCTTATTATGAGAGATAAGGTAGGGGTCCTCAAATCCATATCCAATGCCAACAACTTAAATGTGATTGAGTCACGTCTAGGTTTATTTGGGTCCATGACCATTTGACCAAATATTTCAAAGGTATATGAGCTATTATGAGTAAAAAAGTATAGGCTTATACAGGTCTAATTGAGTTGAGTCAACCAAGTTTTGATT
Organism: Cinnamomum chago; assembly: GCA_038049695.1. Lineage (NCBI taxonomy): Eukaryota > Viridiplantae > Streptophyta > Magnoliopsida > Laurales > Lauraceae > Cinnamomum > Cinnamomum chago. Next base: position 105,570,322 of record CP142451.1, on the reverse strand, counting down.
GAGTCCATTAAGTTGATTTGGTCGCTTAAGTCATGATTTTGTTTAACCAACACTGTTAACCCTTAGCTGAAATGTGTGAACTATGGGGTTCAACCATTTAAACTGTACAAACTAGCTAGTTTTTAATAACAAGTTAATCAATAAACAAAATGAAAGTGGGCAGTAGTAATTTAAAACTTAAAATTGTTACAAGTTGATTGAAACTCTAATAATGAAAACTTAAAACATTTGTTTGAGATGAACTAATATTAAAAATTATAATTTTTGTTGGTTTTTAACTTATTAAATATATACAAGTATATCTTTTCTTATTTATCTATCATATAATTATGATGTTATGTTTAGTTAGAGGTATGTTTTTGTTAATCACTATTTCAGTAAAAGGCACATACCACAACAAGCAAACAAATGATTGGTGCACTTTTAAGGATGGATCCAAACCATTTTACAAGTGGACCATGCCCTCCAAACAAACATAGATTGCTGCTCCTTATACCCACTGGGGATGGCCCGAAACTTGGGATCTAGATCTTTTTATCAGTGGCACTCTTATCCTATTTGCTAGTGTTATAAATTGATACAAGAAAACAATGATGCATGCTCCAGAGAGAGACATCTTGCCCAGACTGCTGAAAATCAGATCACCTTTGGCAACAGAACCCTTGGGGATTTCTCAAAATCCTTGATTGGTAATTGTAAATCCTCAAGTATTTGGGCTAGTTAAAATCATCTTTTTTATCTCAGCAAAAACTAAAAATAAAAAAATCTTCATTTTATGGATTCTCAAGTCCCACCCTTCCTCATAGGATTTGAAAATCCACCCTCTTGCAGATATACATATCTCAGCTATATGCATTGATAGGCAATGATATCAATGTAAAATCTTTGGCTAATACAAATCCTTGATGAGGATTCCATGTTTCAAGGGCAGTGAGGAAACCTCAAATCTACATATTCTCATGGATTCCTCACCTATATCAAAAATGTCCTAGAGAAACTTGTCTTGATGGACCCATCCCCATGCTATAGTGTTGGGTTCCTCACCTGTTGCCATCTGTTTTAATTATCTCTCAACCCTTTAACTTTCCTTATTATAGAATTCTAGCATTATTAAGCCAAACCTCCTGCAAGTGGAAGGGCTCCTGCCCACACCCAGCCCACTTTTAGCTAGGTATGGGCTTATTTCTAGGCCTAAGAGCTGGGACAAGTTCTTTTTATGTTCCAGTAATTGAATCTCATCCACCTCCATTTTGGTGGATCAGTTCTGCTTTATCAAAGTGCAGGGTTTATGGTTTTACTACAAGTTTAATGAACTACCAAGGACCTGAAACAACCTCATCCTTTGCCTGGGCTTTGGACTGTCACATTAAGTAGTAGTGCCCCTGTGCCCCATACCTGAAAAGCATCAACTTGTACAAGCTCTCAACCCAGCCTCCTTGCAACCTAGTAATTGCTAGCTTCTTGGTCCATTCTGGGTCCACCTGAAGTCGTTCCCTTTTGGGCTGGATCCAGGGCTCTGGGTTGAGTTTTAGGCATGTGGAGTATGGAATGGATCCGGGACTCAAGGTTTGCCCCAAAAACTAAACAGACTGGGTTCAGGCAATGTTTGCTTCAAGGCTAGGTTAAATGGTGCAGTGTAGCCAGTCCTACATATATAACAGTAATGGACCTTATGTATTACTAAAGAGATGGGCCAGTTCCTTGCTCTCAGGCCTGGTGCTGAGATGGAACCAAGTTTGGCATGATAACTAAGAGGGTCTGAACGTGGACAGCCTTAGCCTGGCCTAGACTGGTCCATTTGCAAGCCTCAGTCAGAACCATGTTTTAATTAAAACTAAGACTGCTCCAACTCCTATTTGCAAATTCTTCTTTCAAAATTTATTTCTTGCCCTATTAAAAGGAGTTTATGGTTTTTTTTTTTTTTTTTTTTTTTTTTCCATCTTTATGCTAAAAAGGAGTTTTTATTGCTAGTGAACCATAGCGTTTGTCGAAATGGAATGCGGATTTCTGTTTTTCTGTAGAATTCCATCTTTCCTATAACCTCCTAGAAAGGCTTTTCTATCGAATCGTGGAAAATCAATCTAAATGGCACGTTTATTACATTGTTTTTTTACGGTAAAAATATGGAAAGCGGAAAATGCTACTGTAAATTTCATGTTTGGCGTGGTCACCTTTTTGCTTGGAAAACGGAAATATGAACTAATATTTTCGTGATTCCTTAAAAAGGCCTTTCTGATGGGGTAAAAACTTTTTTTCTCTTCTACTGAACAGTTCTTCCTGTGTACACAGAGGTGAAAACAACACCTTTTCACTTGGAAAGCTCACACCAAATGATGTGAAAGCAGGTCAGAAAAACACTAGGCCGTTTTTCCTTACCCTTATATCCAGAAAACACATTATACAAAGATGTCCTTAGTCAGAAGAGTAGCCACTTTTTATACAAATGTTCTGTGACTTGCTTCTAAACTCACATTATGTTCTACAGTCACTTGAGACCTGTTTGGGGGCAACCCAACAACACAAAGCAGGATTTATGCACCACCACGGACATCTTGGTCAGCATAGTTATGTTATTGTTCTCTACTATTTTACTCTGAAACAAGCTGTGTCCAAGTTTCCTTTCTAACTTCAATACATGGCAGTGATCTCTCTCTCTCTCTCTCTCTCTCTCTCTCTCTCTCTCTCTCTCTCTCTCTCTCTCTCTCTCTCTCTCTCTCTCTCGTTTTGAGTGTGTGTTCACAGATTAGTGTGGATAAGTTAAAATCCAATCAAAGATTATGTTAATCACCGACATTTAGTCAAATTACTTTGCTTCAATAGTATGATAGCAAATCTGTTTGGCTTTATATTAAATAGCAATATTGTACAGATACTAAGAACTAAATATTCCAGCTTGAAACTCGAGAACAAGAATACAATTGTTGTTTCACAACAGTAACTGGAACATTAGCTATGGTACATGTGAATGAAAGTTATTGATCTCAAGCCAAATCTAATATTTCATGGGTTATGTTTAATTAAACTGTGGTAAGTTCACATTATACTTGCAAGAAATGGAAGAGAGACCGTGAGATTTAGATTCATGAAATGCCTCCTTTTGCAACATTTTTATGGTATTTTTGTAGTACATTGAAATTAATACAGGAAATGGAAAGCAAGAAACATAGGTATTTGCAAGAGAAAAAGTGATCTCTGTAACTTCAGTTATATCCATTGATCAACAGAGAATAACTGGTCCATGGGTGACTATGTACTTAGAATTATTGATGTGTTTGTAGCAAATAGTATGTAAGAAAAATGTGATCATTGATGTAGACAAATTAAGGTAAAAATAAAAAAATCATCAGTGGCTTGATGTGGACAGGACTAAATCGCGGTAAGACTTAAGAGAATCAAGTGACATTATTAGGTAAACTAGACAAATATCACATTAATCTGGTGGACCACACACTACAATGATGCTTTTCAAGCTTCCTCAACCATTGCTCAGAGCTTGAATCTGGAATTGAACATTTGGGTCTTATCAATTATTGGAGGGATGTGCCTGCTTCTTGCTCTCAGGCTCCAGGGCTGAATCTGGAACTGAACCATTGGCCCTCTAACTGAAAAGAGAAAGACTTGGACACATTTTGGCCTGTATGGCATGGCCCATTTACAACCCTATATCAGACCCATGTTTGGATTGAAACTAACTTTTGCAAGTTCTATTTGCAAATTCTGCTTTCAGATTATGCATTTGTTGCTTTGTTAAGAAAAGTAATGACTGGTGAACATAGTTTTTCCCCCCTCTTTCGGGGAAAACTGAAAAGAGCAACTTTTAGAAGTTGCTGCATCTTTTAGCATCCTAAGAGCTTACTTTTAGAAGTTGTTGCATCTTTTGGCATCCTTAAGAGCTTTTAGAAGATTTTCTGATGTCATTTGGTCCTTATTCTGCCAGTCACTTGCAGCAATTTTTTGTGGCTTGCTTCTAGAACACTTTATCATTCTACAGTCACTAAAGGCCTGTTTGGATGTATCCCTAGTTTACATGCATATTTTAGCTTCTCTGTTCATTTTGTTTTGCCAAACACCATGCAGGTAGATTCATCCTCTGAACTGTTCCACCAAAAGAAAAAAGAAAGGAAAAGCCTGTAAATATCTGGATGCTTATAGTTAATGGATGAATGAGTTGATACATCCAAATTCTGCAGCTGACTCTAATAAAGGTCTCACAGTATACAATTTAGTAATCACCGACCATCGGTCAAATTACTTCACTTCAATGGTAGGTTAGTGAGCAGATTTGTTTATTAGTATCATTGCATAGTACTAGTAGTTTTATATAGGTATTAAGCATTCAATAATCCAACTAGTAATTCAAAAACAAGAATATCAGTCATGATATCACAAAAATTGCTAAAACTACCTATGGCAAATGTAAATGAATGCTAGTTATCATAATGAAACCATAGTTAGTATTTCATGGGTCATGTTTAATTTAAGTGTGGTGGCATAGGAAAAGTTTTTAGTGTATCTTCATAGTTGACAGCAAGAGAACCAAATTCATGATGTCTCATTTTTGCAACATTTTGTAATGGTATTTTTGTAGTGTATTGAAATAAATGCAGGAAATGAGAAGCAAGAAACATAGGTGCTTGGGAGGGAAAACCAGTTTCTCAGGGAACTCCAGTTTGTAATCTACTAATAAATAGAAAACAACCTGTGCATATATGTGTGAAATTATCCACAGCTATTGTTGATTTTGTCCTAAAATAGTTGGGGATTGAGGACTAAAATGCAATTAAGGTGAAAGGCAGCCAGTAGCTTGATGTTGACAGGACTAAATCCTGCCTGGACTAAGAGAATCAACCAACACTATTAAGGAGGACTTAACAAATACTTCCACGTTAATCTGGTGGATCACACTATAATTAATGATGTTTTCCAAGCTTCTCCAACTAATCTGCTGAGCTTTTATGCAAATGCTGATATTTTATCATCTGCATTGTTTGTCATGATCCCCTCAATCTTTGGATGCTGTATGAGCTTCATTAAATGCGGGATATCGTATCGCCATTGTCGTTGATCGCTGCCATCAATCGCCATCAACTAAGAACTTTGAACAATCTTGTAATTAATTTTAGGATCTTTAGATTTAAAAATTGGTTAAACAATGACATTTGGTTAAGGAATATGGAAAAAATATAAGTTAGGCAGATATCAAGATTCCCAAATTCTACATCAAATGGCTTTCCCTCTGAAGGAGGGATGTGAATAATGGTTATCAAAGTAGTCAGATTTGCCAGAATGCAAATGCATGCAACTCTTTAAAAAAGAGATCAACTTGGAACACAGAGACAACATGAACTTGAAAGACAATGTTTGTGTAAAACAATGCAGCAAGGCATCTTCTTTCAAAAAAAATATAGACCTGCTTATGGACTTCAGATTTGTATAAACAACTTGAACTCTATTAAACTTCAATAAAATCCAATCATGTTCTTAATACTACTCCCAAGTAAGCAGTGAAAATAGCTGGGCATCACAACTGAATACATAAATTGACTCTGCTTGTAGGAACTAGCCATGAGACACTCATCTTCCAACATGGTTCCCACACTTAGCACGAGGTTGGAACTTCTTTTAATACAAAAGATACCTCAAAAAACAATAATTAACTAACCCCTTTGAAACATCTCTCTTGTTCATTCTTAGGGACCTGTTTCTTACTAGAATTCGAGGAATTCATGTCTTGGGAGCTTCTGAATTCTCTTGTTCATTCTTAGGGACCTGTTTCTTACTAGAATTCGAGGAATTCATGTCTTGGGAGCTTCTGAATTCCCTGAATGCTCTATTATACTTGAGCATAAAAAAATTCCACCAATAAGTAAAGGAGTTAGAATTTTTAAATTCTCAAAAGTCATTTGATACCTTTTAGGTGACTGAAATTTTGAAATGCTTATGAAGAAACACGACATTTATAAATCCCATAAGACAAGATGTCGCATCATGTAAATAAAAACCCAACATAGCAAATTCCTATCAGAAATTCTAGTAAAGAAAAAGGCCCTCAGTAGTTACTTAAATTGTTTATTTTTCTAGCATTTGTTGAAGCTGCTCCTTTAACTCAACTTTTTTCTTGAAAGGAGATACCAAATTGTAGAGTTGAATTCGGGTTCCACAGGATAAACCCTTGCAATCATTACAATTACAATGGGGTAAATGTTCTTCGGAGAGGATTCAGAAAACTAGTATAAATAATTAAACTCGTAATAGATACAATTCAGACGATTTTTTCTAAAATCACTCAATGAATAGATTGAGAAGAGTTTGAGGCAATTAACAAAACTAGTATGAATCTACCCACAATGATCCATAGTGATATGAAATGTTAGAATGAAACCTCCTTATTCAATTAAAAATCTCATCCATCTCTAAACAACTATGGTGAAATCGCACAAGAAATTGCAGAGAATAGGATTTTGTGAGAATGATTTGCGTGCCACCATCGTCATCAAATGGCTCCAATTTGCAAGTGGTTCGCTTTTATTATTTTTTCATCAAACCCACAGTTTACCCAACTCAAATCAATAATCAACATCAACAAAGGGTTCTAAACTTGCATCTAATGTCAACATTTTCCTCATCTAATCCTTCCCAAGGGGTAGCTCATTGGCCTAGGACCACGGTTTGCACCCAAAGATTGTAGATTCGAAACTACACAACATACTAGACTATAGGAGAATTTATCCGACTTCCCTCTAAACCCGAGGGATTAATCCAGACAAGGGTTGGAACCCTACGATGAGGGGGAAAAAAAAATCTTCTTGTAACTGTACCTTCACTCCACATTTAAAATATTTTTCTGACTGCCCCCACTTTGATTGTATGCACAACCCATTTGAGATCTTTGGATTATCATCCCATAATAAACTGTTCCAGTGTCCAAAGAGGCGAATTCCAAGACAAGGTTTTGCTCATTTGGGCTCTAATTTCCCTGAGTTGATTGGATGTGTGAAGATGTCAGGAAGTGTCTTCTTCTGTGTTTATTTAAGGTATTAGGAAATGAATAGGACAAATTGATGATTGGTAGGAAGTTGGAAAACCATTGGCGACTATGTTCATGGTTATGGTGTTTTTTTTAATGTTTTACATATGGATGTTGCACGACATTTTCCAATGGGCTAGGTTGGGTCCAGAGTCCATACAGGACAAAAGAGGGAAAGAGCGGTTTTGAAAGGGATGGGTGACATATTGTGGGCTGAGTGTTGAAACCACTCATGTTATAGTTTGAAAAGGTACCTATGGTTGGTTTGAAAAGGTACCTATGGTTTCCTTAGGCATGGCCCACTCCCTTTTCTCTCTCTCTCTCTCTCTCTCTCTCTCAGTGTGTTTGTGTGTGTGGACTGACATGAATATGGATCAAGGCCCAGTAAGAACTTCAGTTTGCCAAGTCTAGGTTTTGTGGTCCACAGTTAACCGTGGAAACTCAAATCAAGCTTGTGGATATGGGTTATCAGAGGCCCAAGGCTGATAAAGCCAGGGTTCAATAGAGACAGGACACCAGATATGGATCCAACCAAGATATAGGACCCAGACCCTAAACATGATTCTGGGTCTCATCTATTGAGCCCAACAGATACTCAAAATTTGAAGTGTTCAAAGCTGGGCTCACTTGGGTCCAGAGTCCAGACAGGGAAGTTCAAATTAGAGACCCCTCTCTGAAATTCAAATTACAATTAGAGACCCCTCTTTGAAATTCAAATTACAAGACCTCTCTCTCTCTCTCTCTCTCTCTCTCTCTCTCTCTCTCTCTCTCTCTCTCTCTCTCTCTCTCTCCTGTGATAGATGCAAAAGGATATGGAAGATATGCAATTGGATATTATATGGGAAGAAAACACTGATGGATATGGGGCGAGTAGCCTACATTTGCATAAATCCAAACTGTTTAAAATGTGGGCCCACATCTGAGACATGATTGTTACCTTCGATCAAAGGAAACGCATAATGATCAGGCCCATGATTTGGATGGGCTTGACAGAGGCGATAAGGTGTCCTGGATCTTTGTGGCAAAATGCATGCATATGTTACACTGCCATGTTAGGTATGTGGAGGAAACAAACATGCAGTTTACTATTATATAATGTCCCAATTGATCATCTGGACGGCTTACTTTTAAATACAGCTGCATAGAAAATTTGGTATCACCGCTAAACCGAATTGAACTAGGCGGTTTCGATCGATTTTATAGTAGATTGGTTTGGTCTACAGTTTGAAGATCATAGACGCTGCTTAGATCTGTCGGTTATCGGTTTGAACCCTCAGCTCACCGCCTAAACTGTTGACCGGTATATTATATAATTTGAGTATATAATATAGATTTTAGGATTTCATTTGGATGGATTTTTATATTTTCCCTAAACATTGGAATATATGCAAATGATGAGGGTGTCATCATTTTGAAATTTTCAATTTCTGATTTCCAATAAATAAAAAAAGGGTTTAACTGACCAAACCAAATCAAACTTCGGCTCGGTTTGGTCCGATCTAAGCCCTCTCCATCAGTCGGATCCGATTGGATAATTAAAAAACCGATAGGTTCGGTTTAGTGGTTAGTTTTAGTGCAAAACCGATCCGATCCGCCCATGTGCAGCCCTACTTTTAAACGTAGATTACTATTATACAGTGTCCCAATTGATCATCCAGGGGGCCCCTTTTCTATGTCTCAGTAACCACTGTAAACCATCCAAAGTGGGAGACTGTGTGCAATTGTGCCAACTGGATATCAACTGAAAATTGGCTTTAACATCCAGATGACCAGATGATTTGATCCACATCATCTTTTTTTGTTTAGCTCTGGAGCTTCAATAGTGGGACCCAACTGATGAAAGGCTGGATCTCTCCCAAGTAATGACATTTATGGTTTTTTAACTAAAAAATACACTCTCTTTAATTTATAAAATAATGATTAATTCCAACAAATTACATTGATACAAAAACCATGTAGTGGGGCCCACTTCAGCCACCTGGATGCAGGGTGAAGATTAGAATCCCAAATTTCAATTTAGTTTAATGATCACAGTTGGTGAGTCAAGACCATGCAAAGCAAAAATGAGAGTCCAGATCCTCTCTTGTTGCAGTTAATACACACTCGCAATGAGTGAACCAATCATTATGCGCCGCGTCAACACAAACCCACTTGATTTTGAAGCTATAAGAGGTTTGAATCAAATGGGGAGCAACTACCCGTAGTTTTGTGTCTAAGTTGTGCACCGTGATTCGTCCACTTACGATGAAAGTACTTCAACTGTGATAGAGGATCCAAACCCACAAAATAAACGGTTGGACCAACAATTGTTGATAGCATCTGAAAATTCTATGGGGGCTACCAGAATGGATTACTAGTTCTATTTAACCAATCAATGCAGCGGAAATAAATCAATCAGACAATTTAGAAATAGCTATCTACCAATCACACACCACAAGAAGGCAGACACAATATTTAACGTGGAAACCCTATCCAGGGAGAAAAACCACGAACCAGAAATTAAGAGTTCACGAACAGTTACAAGATATACTCACAGGCTCCTTTACCTCAGTCTGTACCTCGACCTAAGGACTGTAGTTATTCTTGCAAAGAATCCACTGACACGACATCCACCGCGCCCCGTTCTCCTTACTTGATCTCCTCGCACCTTGTCAACCAAGATGATCAATCTTTTACAAGAAAAGTAGAAGCAGCAATAACCTTCTAGAGCAGCCCTTCAGAATAGTCTCTCAATGGCTCTAGAGAATAACTCTCTCTAAGATATCTCTGACTCAGATCAATGAGAGTTGTGTGTGTTATCTAGGGTTGAGAGAAACACCCTATAAATAGCCCAAAATTCATGCCTTAGACTTAGTGCACAAGTAGGACTCAAACTGGGAAACAAAATCTCAAAAGGAAACAACTTCGTATAGAAACTGGAGATTTTCCGGAATTCTGCGCACCTGTCCGATCGATCGCCCCTGCAGGTCCGATCGATCGGCCTGACATTTAACTGAGGCATTTTTCTGACCGATCGATCGGTTTGAGGCTCCGATCGATCGGGCCTGGGGAATTTCGCCCGGTCTTCTTTTTTCTTCTATTCTTCACTTCAGCTCTTACGGCGACACATCCACAATCCATTCTAAAATAAATTAGAAAATACAACTCAATGGACTCAGAGTTTTGTCCAACCCATGAATTAGCCAATAAAAATACTAACAGCATCAAATCAAAGTGATATTGGAGCCACAAGAAATCTGGGATTCGACTATGGATTGGGTGGACTAGACTACTAACATGTTGTATCTTGCATATTTTTCTACTTTAAAGATAAAGATTTATATTACATCTAATGTCTTTGATATCTTATAGAAACTCAATGACAACTATAATTACATCTAATATTCAAATTTCAGTGCAATAAATTTGACTGGAAATGCAATATAAAGGCATCAGATTTCATTGAAAAAGCTCTTATAATTTTTATTTTTCTTAACATTGTATATTCTCATAAAAAAATTATTGTATTATATTAAATCAAATAAAAAGTTTCATCAATGAAATAACTTTGTATTTAAATCTCCCATTTATATAGAATCTTTTAGAGCACTTTTGATCTAGAGATTCCTCGTTGCCCCTGGTACGGGGATTCATCACCGATGTTTTATATAGCTGAGAATTTCACATCGACATCAATTTATTTGGCAAAGAAAAATTGATTTTAGTATACAAATCTGTGAAAGTGAGGATTTTCAAAACCTATAAGAGGAGGTCGAACTTGAGAATTTTCAAAATGAGATTTTCATTGGTCCAGATCCTTAGGGATTTACAATTTTCAAACATTATTTTCCCACGACTTTATGAAAATAGAAAATCTTTTCCTCTAAGTTTTGGTTGCCAATACATTTTTATGTATCAAATATGCATAAACAACATAAGATAACAGGCCGTACATTGTATTAAAGTAATGTTTTAAGCAATGGAGGTTAGAATTAACTGAAAGAACATTTGTTTATTAGTTGTGACATAAGAATATATTTTCCTTCATCTTAATACAGCTTGGCATTTCACAAAACAACTGTAGTTCATGGTAAAAGTAGTATTAGTTTAGCATGATGCAAAACAAAATTATGAAAGCCAGACCCAACTTGGATAGCTATAGCCAGGGGCCCAGGACACTGTTCTTGGGAATCTCAACTTGGTCTTGAAATATATATTTGATGCTCAGTACAAAAATACTGCTTTAAATAGCACATGAGAATTGTATGCCACTCGGCTCGAAATTCAGCTGAGTAGAGTCAAAACAGCATGGTGTTGAGTCGACCAGTTTTAGAATTTTGAGAAGTAACAGTATCAATAGTAGATAAACTCAGTTTTCTTCTTCTTCTTCTTTTTACTAGCTACATCAAAGTTCTTGCTAAACCTCTATAATAAGATCCAGTGGCAGCTCCAGAAATTCGAATTAGTGGAGTGAACAAAAGACTTATCTTCTACAAATCGAATAAATTTATTTTCCCCTCCATCAACATTTGTCATCTACTTTTGATAATATTAGAGTTTTCTCCTTTTAATACGAGGAGAATACCGAGGTTAAGTTAGAGTAAATAAAGACTTACCGACAAAATATCTAAAAATGGAATTTTCTTTAAAATAAAAATTAGGCCCATTAGGTTTTTTTATTTTTTATTTTTTTTGTTTTGATAGACAAATGACCCATTAACTTAGACATTGAGTGGGGTCAAAAGCTTCCCATAACTTCAATTCATTAAAGAGTTTTTTTTTAATATTTTTCCAAATCCCAGTAGGGTCATACATGTAGCGCCGCCCATGTTAAGATCCAAGTTCTTGCAAACCCTCTATTAAGATCACTTAACCCCACAATGGAGATAACTCCTAAGAAGAAATCTTATCCCCAGAACTCTTTGCCTTCTCTAAGTACAAGTATAAAATATAATTGATCTAAAGCATTCAAAAGTAGGCTAAATCCTAGCCATTTGAACATTAATGAGAAGAAAAACATAAAAAGTGCTATTAAGTTCGTAATCTCCTCTATGCTATCTTGACCACCATAATTTTCTTAATATGAGTTAGAATTGAACAAACATAGGTTTGATAAGAAGATAATTGAATAAGCTATCCTACTAAGTCATTTGGCACATGAAATATGATCATTGTTAAGAAAGATGAAAATAAATTTAAATAGTCACAACTTGACCTCCTAATGGCCATGACTTTGGGTCACCTGATTGAGACTTGTACTAGGTCAGCCCCCATGCAAACAAGCTGCATCAAATGTGAAAATAAAAATAAGATTCATTGCCAATCTCTGCTTTGTCAAGATGGTTGAAACCAATGATTTAGACCATTAAAACATGGGTTCGAGATATGGCACCAACAAACAAAAATAAGCTTCATTACCTTCACTGTCATGGATGATCGACCATATTTCATGTGACAATGTACAATATGGATGATAATCATCACAAGGAAAGGAATATTGAGGAACCCAAATTGTTAGGTTCAAACACACTTATTAGTATAATCGACCCACATCACCACATATTGGCATGGCCAATGGGTATATGGCCGACAGCATCCGCCAAAGAATTGATATTATAAATAACAGAACATTAGTATATTCGAGTATTAAAATACGTATGTAAGTTTTATACCTTTGTTAAACACCCCTGAAAACAATCTCTTCATTTTTTTCCCATTTCTTTGTTTAGCATTGGATGGGGATCTTTACTGACACCAAAAACTACAGGGAGAAAAATCTAACAGCACAAACAGAAGCAGCTAGATTAGACAAATTATTCTATGGGTAGTAGTATTAGTGAAGACAAAACAGTCACATATGAATTTCTAAGCCTATGACAGGGGCTTGGGGGAGCCTTAAGAAGTGGAGCCCACCTATGCATTTCCATGTCCCCTGTCCAGAGGGGAGACAGAGATGTGAGTGGTGAGAAGTCAATAAATAAAATAAAATCACTGAAATGAATCACACCGTAACTCAAGTGAAAACCTTTCATTTTCTGTCAATCAGCATAACACCCATCGAACTTACGTCAATTTGACACTCATCCAACTGGTACTCATCATTAGATAAAACTGAAAACATCATTAGCCATTAAACTATGAGGGAGAGCGAAAGAGGGAGAGCGAAAGATCATGGAGTAATTAGGATGATGTAATGGCTGTTTTTTCCGCATGGTCCTAAGCATTAATGGTATATTTTCTTCCCATAACCCATGTGATTGTCATGCATTTAAGTGGGCCTCTAAGTCAGGTTTGCATCTAAGTTGGCCACAAATGGTGTGCAGCCGATCATTATTAAAAGAACCTCACGGGCTATATTGCTATCACCATCCTCTTTCACCTAGACAGATTACTGGGTCAAAGTTTTCAGTCTGATGGAATTTAAATATAGAAATTGTGGGATTGCATATTTCGGTGAAAAGGACATGAAATCACCCACAAACACTTATGAGAGAGAGAGAGAGAGAGAGAGAGAGAGAGAGGGGATTTCATATGGTCCAACGCTCCAGGCGTTAGTACATGTTACTTGCATACCATATTTACATTCTCTAATGCATTTTTTAAAAGAACAAGTGTCTCCATTGTGCTTCTATATATTCCTTCAACTTGGTGCAGCTTCATGTTATCAGAGCTCTTTCTTGATTTGCCTTTCTCCCAACTTTTGGAGAGAGAGAGAGAGAGAGAGAGAGAGATGGAGCTTGATGAACATGGCTTCTTAGAGGAGCTTCTTGCTCTTAGAAGCCAGACATGGGATAGCTTCTCACCAGAAATGAGCGAGTTCTTTGCCTGTGGAGAAAGCTTTGATTGTTTCCAAAGCATCCAAGACAACCCAAGTCTAGCTTCTCAGCATGAACATTTATCATCCAATGGGCTCGCCTTCACTGGCCTACCCGCTTTCAACTATCCAATGAATGACATCTACTGTCCATATGGAGACGGGTTTTCATTTACTGAGACTGATCAATCTGCTAAAGAACACAACAACGCCCCATTTCCATTTCAAGAAGATTGCACCTTGCGCACAGAAGACCACGATTTAAGTCTCCCATGCGATGATCTTCGCAATTCTTCGAAGAAACAAAGGATATGCAAAGTCGAAGTGCCCCGAGAACCAGAAATTCCAACTTTCCAAGCTGCTTCTCTTGGAAGACAGTCCCAGGATCAGGCAAAGAAACTGGAGGGGCGGCCATCCAAGAATCTAATGGCAGAGAGAAGGCGAAGGAAGAGATTGAATGACCGTCTTTCAATGCTTCGTTCAGTTGTTCCTAGGATAAGCAAGGTAATGATACTCTTGATAATAATACATAGATGAATACATTGTCCTTAATCTCCATTTGCAGTTTGAGCAAATAGTAGTTATATACAGTACTCAAGGCACCTACTTTTTTGGTTACCCAAATCACTCCCCCATCAAATGCCCCGCTATATGAGGACCATTGGCTGTAAGTATCCACTTGCAAGCCACCAATTGGTTGGCTAGGATCTTGTGATAGGAAAATATGACCATGATAAGGCCTACCATCATGTAAATGGCTTATGTTTTGTTATTTTCCTATGGTATTACAAAGTGGCATTGATCTAAGAGTTTCAGGGAATGATCAGTTACGATAATTAAGTAAATAGAAGTGACTTTTTTTCTTACCTTTGATGATCAATAGTTCCTCGCCCTCCCTCCCATCAAAGTAAAACCAACAACATATGGGACAAGTGATGATTCAGCATTAACCCTACTTTTTGGTCATCATGCTCAACCTTTCATCCTTTTCTAACTCTCACTTTCCAGTGTTAATGATAGGAAAATGACAAACGTCCCCAAAAGTAGCTAGGCCCATTTATACTATTGTTGGTCAAATTTTAAGTTTAAAATGATGTTGTTCACATCGATGGTGGTATTCTATTTTTGTAGCAGTGAATGAACTTTTGCAAGTCATTGAATTCAAATAACAGCTAGTATGTGAACGTAGTCTAATGATGTTTTTGTGTGTGTGTTTTGTCTTTCCTAATGTTCTAACATTTGATATAAATGGCAAAAAACAGTTGGACAGGACATCTATACTCGGAGATACTATTGACTACATGAAGGAGCTCCTCGACAGAATCAAGATTCTTCAAGAAGAAATTCAATTGGGGTCAAATCAGCTGAATGTATTGAGCAATTGCAATAATGTAAAATCGAGTGAAATCGTTGTTAGGAATGCTCCCAAGGTAGGGGTTTCTGGTCTAATAGAGAGTCCATTACACCATATGTGAATGAACTGAATTCTGATTCCAATTTTTTGTGCTAATGATTCTGCAGTTCAATGCGGAAAGGAAGAATACAGATACCCGGATCGAGGTTTGCTGCTCATCAAAGCCAGGGCTATTGCTATCAACACTAACTACCCTTGACGCTCTAGGCCTTGAAGTTGAGCAGTGTGTTATAAGCTGTTTCAATGATTTCGGCCTGCAAGCTTCTTGCTCTGAGGTAAGTAGTTGAATGGTTATGTACAGAAGGACCCTTGTTTCAGGGACACAAAGTTTTCATTGGGTGGAGTCCACTTTGGACACGAGATGGTGAAAAGATTTCCACAGACCAAACAATTGTACACATGGAATAATCAGCACGCAAGTGCACAGTTAAGAATGCTATAGATGGCAATCCATATTTGACTGCATAAAATGCACCAATTTGATGATTAGGATCATCCTGAGATTTTTGTTCCATGACGTCTGTGAGATGGGACTGATAATTCTGAAAGTTGTTTTACACCTTTTTTAATCCCATTTTCCAAATCTTAATCAACTTCTAATTTTCTGTTTTTGACTTCTTCTTTTTTTTTATGTAGAAGCTTGAGCAGAGAGAAATTGTAAGCCCTGAAGAGATAAAGCAAGCACTCTTCAGGAATGCTGGTTATGGAGGGAGATGTGTGTGAACTGTTAACTGTGAAGTGAAAGAAAAATGTGTGGTAATTATAAGGAAAATAAATTATCATCATCTCCAATAAGTTTAAGGAGCATTTTAAGAGAGAAAATAGGGAATATGGATATATTGTGCTAGTGTCGTTTGATGATATGGGTTGGTAGAGACATGTCCCAGACAGTAATATCATATTCATGTATCATCTGTTTTGATTGGAGAGGTATCAATATATGAGAATGTTTTGGAATTCCATGACAACAATATTCTATCACTATCTTTGCTGAAACCACATAAAAATCCTGTAAGCTCCAATAATGTCAGGTTGGGTTTGACAGTCATTATAGAGCAAATTATAATATATGGAAATTTAATAGGAAGTGTTGTTGATTAAGAAATCTTAGCATTTGGTCAGTCTAGCATTTCTATAAAAATAAAAAAATAAAAAAAAAACTTCAAGTTGTTTAGTAAATGGACCTCAGCTCAGTCATCAAAGTAGAGAGAGAGAGAGAGAGAACAGGAAGTGTTTTGTTATAACACCATTGGGAGCAAGAGAACCTCATTCTGGGGTCTTCGGATTCCTTCCTTTTCAACTGGAAGAACTCCTAGAATCAGGAGAATTTTCTTTGCTACCTCTGCCAAGGAGCCATATGCTTCACTGAACTTTCTGTTAGGAGTGCTGGTGTCATGATTATATGATTTAAATTCCTGGAAATACTAAAAGATTCTCTTCTGCTGAAACCTCATAACGGTGATTAAAGGATGAGAGCAGTAGAAATTAATCCCACCCCTAATTAAAATTATATATAGATTTACAGCAGTAGTCAACCATCTCAACAAAAAATTCATGATTCTCCTTTCTAGTACAAAAAATCTGCTAAAAATAAGAGTCAATATGACTAACATCGCTGAACTTGTTCACTTGATCTCAAACCATTATTATATATCACAGACGTAGGCATCGATTTCGAAATTGAGCTCTAATTTCGCAATTGATTGCAAAATTGGAACTCAATTTTGATTTCAATTTTGATTAGAGATGAATGCTCCAATTTTGATTAGAGATGAATTTTAAGTTTGCTTGGGATTTACATGGAGAGTCCACTTTTATTAATCTTCTTTTAAGAGAATTGAAGAGCCTCTAAGAGTCCTAATTGTGCTCGGAAAGAAACTACTTTCCAATAGAATCATTCATCCACCGTTTTTATAATAATTCATTCATTACTTTTATACTATTTATATAATAGTATTTTTTCTTGCCCGGGCTTAGCAGGGGCGCATATTGCTAGTATATATGTATAGGCCTGATCAGGTGCACGCTAGGTGCACTGAGCGCTTGTGTGCACCTGGTTATGGGGCCTACCTGTGGCCCCACCTACTGCTGGGACTGGGGGCTTTTGAAGATCTGGGTGGGCCCTATTCTCTACAAAAAAAATCATCCCCATTTGATAATCCTAAACCTATCATCTAGGGCCCACAAGTTCAATCCATTCAGGTTGGTGCATAGGCATAATCAATCCAATGGTCCAATCCGTTCAGATGGGTGCAAACCCAGGGGACATGTGAAATTGGGGGGGAAATGTGTGTGGTCAAGTTGGATGGACGTTCAGGTGGGCCGCACTATGGGTGCACACTTTTCAAACAATATGCATAGGATAATATATATGGGCAATGTTTCTGTGTGTACCCCTCTTAGTCAATGGATCGGGTGTAATTTGGGGGTCCCGCGTGTCTATGGTTCGGATGGATCATAAGGTGGGCCCTACTATGTTGCCTTCACCGTAATAGGAAAATTAACCTATATTTTATATGTTTATATCAAAAGCACGCCAGTTCATGTCCAGAATGTCCAGAAAATGTACTCTGTATAGAGAAAGAAGAAACATAAGGCACAGACCCATGTGAACCTTTGGTGAACCAGACCATTGATCTGTCGCACTCTACTGTGGA
This sequence comes from Cinnamomum chago, assembly GCA_038049695.1. Lineage (NCBI taxonomy): Eukaryota > Viridiplantae > Streptophyta > Magnoliopsida > Laurales > Lauraceae > Cinnamomum > Cinnamomum chago. The sequence goes on along the minus strand of CP142451.1, from coordinate 105,552,431 downwards.
TGAGGTCTCCCGGGTTAACAGATCATGACCCATTTTTTTTTCCAGTAGCAGATGGTTACATTAAAAAACAACAAAGATCTTTCAAGAAAAATATGCCAACAGGTTAGGATCTTCCACTCTGGAAGAGTATCTTTCACTCTGGAAAATCTTTCTGGTATCCATGGACCCTTAGGTCCATCAAATCAACAGCCCGAGTTATTACAACCACGGGCTACACATGTTGAGTAGTGTGACAAAGGAATTTATACATTTGCTGAGGCTCAGGGTACTCTTACTGATCATGTAGTTTTTGAAAAGAACTGCAATTACATAGACTGGATGGTTATCTGTACTGATCTGTACATGGGGTGGTGTGGAATTGTAGACCACATAAGATGAGATAATGTTCTCTTTCATGACTCAAACATATCAGTCCTCAACGCAGACAGCGTTTTGGGGCAAGGTTCAGAAAAACAGTATAACAGTCTAACATAGTCCCTAATTTCCACCCTACAACGAACACTACAGATTCTGAAAGCGGTTTCAGTGCCCGGAACAGTGACCATCATTTTAACTGATAAAGTAGTGTGTGACCAATAACTTCATTTCATTGAAAAGGTGAAGAAACTTTTGCATTCCGAAAACAGAATACAAGTAATGGCTACACATCTAATGGTTAACGCTAATCTTAAAATGTTATAAAACTGACAGAGATGTCACCCTAGAATATGATATTATTAAAGCATTGAAAAGGTGGTCTGAATGATATTGTTTTGGACATGGCTGACATTTAAAATCATGGAAAATGGGTGATGACAAATAACTATACAGTCTACCAAAGCATCCAAAGCCATGACCACTAGTAACACATCCAAAGCCACTATTAGCATCATTCTAAGTGGTAAATGTTAATTTTCTAAAAAAAAAACTAAAAACACAGAGAGTGTCAAGTCAAACAAGTTAGAAACCGGTCGTAATTACCAATAGTGACATCCTTCCATTTAGTAGAATAGTACAATGAATCTCATACAATAGCAGTTATGATACAATGCATCATCTCAGCAAAGACCCAATTCACATTCATCATCGTCCTCATCATCACCAGAATCTTGGTAATCACAAATACCAACACTTTGGATGTGTTGAAATTGCTTGATGGCATCTTTTGCATCAGAAACAAGAGCAGCCCTTGCAGATTTAACATTCATTTCCTTCACAGAAATTTCCTGAGCAAAATTATCAGCAGTAACATGGTTTGTGTTACATGCAGATGATGTCTTTTTTCTCCTTGCCTCTCGGGTGTGAAGCTGATCGATGTACTTCTCATGCATGGCCATGTTCTTCACCTGCTTCAAAACAGGGGGGCTAGTAAGATCCATATGACATGCTGTTCCAAATTTCGACATTGTTCGTTTAGCAGTCAAGGACGATCTCTCGTGGCAATGGGGCCTCAGTACACAATCTGGTGTCACCGGCATTTTTGTTAGTGGAAGAGATTGACTAGGTAAATCTGTAGTATTCTCGAGAACTGCAAACAGATCTGCTTCGTAACCTTGGTCAACAATAAGTTGCTTCTGTAATAGGTGTCTCACTGTTTTCTGTGCAATTGGATTTTTTAGTCTGCTGTTCCTCAGTTTCTTTCCATTGAACTCAAAAGGTTCAAGTAGTTTTCCACCAGATAGTTTAAACCGACCCAATGGAGACCAATTCATCTTGTTTCTCCTCAAACGGCGTTGAGGAGATGGAGTTTCAATATTGGAGTGGATTTTATCAAAGCATTCCTGTGCAGACTTTCCTGGGACCTGCATGGTTATGGTAATGTATAAGAGGTCTCGTCATCATCCGCAGCAGCCCATCTATGTAGCATTCTAAGATGTCACCATGTAAAGATCAAAATTCTAGAAAGGCTGGAACTGGGCAAGGCAGGATAAATTTTGGTCACAGATTGAAACTTAATCAGGCATAATATTAATGCCCAATACCAACAAATGGGCCTGAAATACAGATCCACTGCCAGCTCATTATCCTAATGATAACGAGTAACCAAGTTTAAACTAGTCAGGCCAAGCTCGGCAAACGATCAGGCCTTTGGATAGACATAGGCCTACAGCATTCTGTTAACAAATGGGCCCGAAAACTCAAGGCGACCAGGCACTGGGAGTAGTTTATAGCAAAAGGAGATGAACTACTACTCAAAATTTCGTTGTTCTGAAACATCTTGAATAACATATGGGAGACAAAACTGTAAGTCCCTGACTTGCTAGTAAAAAACCTGCATTGTGGGGCTCACTTCTTACCAAGGCAGGGTGTTGGATCGATACTATCTTATGTGAGTTGAATTTAGTCTAAATATCACTTGGATTGAAGAAATATCCACCACGGAATTAATGCCTTCTTTATGTAGTGATCTCCAAGAGGAACATCACATGGAGTAGGAGTGATAATCAGGCCAGTAGGAAATCAAGAGGACTGGACCCCACAATGCAGGTTTTAATTGCCAGTGTTGAAGCTCACAGTTTTGCCACCTGTAATAATCATCTCAACAAAGATACGATCAGAAAATGATTGAAAGGCACATGTAAAAATACAAATTCATTGTGATCTCTACGAAGACATAACATATATCCAACAAGTCTTATGATGCACGAGTCCCATGACACATGCAGAAGATATACATATCATCAAGAAGTCACCTCAGTTTCAGGAAGCAAAATTAGAAATATAGGAAATATGGCTATAGTGTATTTCAGAGTTTAATCGTAGAACTTGTCTTTTTTTATAACGATAAGATTTTATTAAGCTATGGAAAGAAACAAAGAGGACTAAGCCACAAATTGCCAGCCCAAACAAAAAAAACTCCAAAAAAGAGACCTACAAAACAAAAAGGATCCTATACATCAAAGGTAAGAGAAAAAAGAAAAACTCCCTACCTTGCAAGAGCATCTGCCATGACATTAGCTTCTCTTAAAATACGATTGAAGCAAGCACCCAATTGGAGAGAAATATCTTGCACCTCCTCTACTCAATTCCCCAGCCTCCATGGAAAAGAAGACTTATCAAAACACCATTGAACAACTGAAAAAAAAATTGCCTTCAAGAATTACATTGACACATCCCATACTATGCAACTCAAGATAGCCAATCAAAAGAGCAAAAGGTTTAGCTCCATTAACATCCATCGACTCCACAGGCCCTAAATAGCTTTGAACAACCACGCCAGGCTAATCTCTAATAACAAGCCCAATTCTTCCTCTTCTAAGTGAATGAACAAAACTTCGATCGAAATTTAGCTTTAGAACGCCTAATGGAGGATTCAACCAAAGCACTCTATTCACAGGTTTAGCATTCCAACCTCCTCTCAAAACTTCTACCCAAGATATATTGAGATCACTCATATCAACACCTTCAAACTCCTTTTTTGTTTGTACCCACTCCGAAACGGACCGAACAACCTCATCCCCAAAGCTACTTTTATTTCTAAATAATCTATTATTCCTCTCCAGCCAGAGCTTCTAGAGTGTAGCATACAACACTGGTTTCCATAAGATTCTGCTGCGAATATACTGGCGCCCAAATAGCCATTGATGAAAAAGGTCATCAACTGCCCTAGGCATGACCCACTGCATACCAAACATGTCAAGGATAGTGATCCACACTCTATAAGCAAAAGGACAATGGATAATCAAATGATGCACCAACTCCTCATCTTTTAAACACATAGGATACTCATTAACTATAACATAGTTTCGTTGACGTAATTTGTCAACAGTCAAAATTTTATGCCACCTAGCAATCCAGCAAAAAGCTAAAACTCTTGGAGTAACAAAAGGATCCCAAAAACTATACCAACCAACCACTCTATCAGGATTTTCGGTCAAGCTATTAAGAAAAGACTTGACTGAAAAGTTACCTTCAACATCAGGCTTCCAAACCCTTTTATCTCCCCTCCCAACTGATGAATAAATCTTATCTATCATACCAAGCATACTAGTAAAGTCAGAAATTTCTATATCAGTTAAGAACCTCCAAAAACAAAAATCCCAAGACATCCAGTCTCCTGTAAAATCAAAATGATCAGCAACAGTCCCCTTTGGCCTTCTATCCAACGAATAAGGATAAGGAAAGAGATGATGCAACAAATTTTTCCCACACCATTCATCATGCCAAAGCTAACCAGCTGACCATGATTGATGATATAAGGCTAATATGATAGCGATTTAGGAATATAGGCATTGGCCATTGTATTGCAGAGACTGATAAAGGGCACAACATACAATTACCACAGAAGCTAGGTGCTGGTACTTGTCATGCATGTAGTGGGAACCTATCTTAAAAAGTGCACCTCTGTTTGTTTGGCCCAGTTGGGAGGATGCCAATCACAGTGGTAGGAGATAGGGAGGTCTTTGTGTGGATATGGGGTGGGCCAAAAATTATCAGCATGGAGCATCACTTTAGATTACCTAAGCTGAGTGCAGTTTCAGTCGTGACAAAATTTAACGGTGAATAATGTTTAGCTCACTGTCAATTTGGGATAGTACCAATTCAGTTGAAGGGGTGTGTGAGAGTTTAAATTGATCATAGGTGGGACCTATTTGTAGAAAATAGGAACGTGGTGCGCTTCTGTAAATTTTTAAACAGTAAATTAGGTATATTTTTTAGTTTTAAGGCTTCTAATCTAGCCTTTATGATGTATTAGCTATTCCTGGATCAATGATCAAGGAAGCAGATGTAGGGGACTGCAAAGCAAGATTTGCTGTTGGAGTAATGCCTGGATGTTTGAAGGGAGAATTTGCTATGTGCATAAAAGCCTTTAGATCAGTCAACTTGTTGGTTCAATACGTGGAGAGAAATGACTTTTGGGGTCTAGTGCAGATCCTCTATGAGAAACAACATCCTCCCAACTGAAACCAGAATAGGCTGCAGGATCCTTCTTCAAATGTAGAAGACCCTCTTATTCTGTAATGGGAACATTTGAGTTTCTCTTTTTCTACATTTCTCAACAACTAGGATTCCTTCCATTTTCAGAGTTCCCATTATTGCTTTTTGGAGTCTCTGGCTGAAGTTGATCCCTCTACAGTTGGGCCAGACGATTGCCTCAAATTAGTAGTGGACCAGAAGATGGCCTCAAATTAGCAGTCCGATGACTAGCTTCTCCTTATATGTGATCATACACACTCTATATTAGAAAGAGAGCCCCTGAACTCTATGTAATTCTACATCAAGATGTAGCTGGCCAAGAATTAGAATATCCCGCAGGACTTTGCTTTGTTGTTTCTCAATCGTTGGAGGAAGAGGTTGATAGTGATCTAGCTCCTTCCATCTCCGTTTTAAGGGTATTGTAGTATTATACCAATAAAAAAATATTATAGTATCATTCTTCTATAAAGACTTCCCCTTTTTGTAAGATGGCTATATACCAATCTAAGTGCTTAATTTGGGTTATATCAATCTTCTATTAATACATTTTAGCCACCATATCCCAGATTTTCTTTGCAGTCTTGAGAAGTAACTACTTATTGGTAATTCTGGATTTTTTTTTCCATTTCTTCCTCCTTCCGACAAACATTATTCATCATCGTCATCAAAGCCTTAATCAACTATGTTGGGGTTAGCTAAAGGAATTATGTTTAGCCATTCCAGTCTATCATGCACAAATCCTCGGATAGGTTGTACTTCTTCGGATAAACTAATTAATCTTGTTTTGTAACATTTTAACAATCATCATTCCTAGGGTAACTGTTACTTCTTTTTGACTGACTATAATGGAGAAACTATTTGGAGAAGTTTCACTAAATGAGAAAATTTAGGGCACATTTGGAAACAGCCACTCATCCGAACCTCCTCCTTGGACTTCATAACCCTCAAGATCACAGATTTTTCCAAAAAAAAAAAAATCACGATAAATTTCAGCAACAAACTTTAGGATTAGCACAAATCTGCAAAAAAGATCTTCAGTTTTTCGATAGAGAGGTCGATGCACAAATTAGTGGCCAGACAAAACCTAGTTGGGTGAAGTGAGAGTAGGGTGGAAGTAGAAAGTAGCTCTGATTCAAGTTTGGACCCCACATGTCGCAAAGCTTTATTGCTAGGAAACAGGAGCATGATTTCGGACAGGTTCAACAGGGTCAATGCTGGGAGCAAAAACATAAGATATAATATTCCTGCAACTATGCTCCAAACAGCAAAGTGGAGATATTGCAAATTTTGACATTAAAGTGTGGACTCAAAACATTTTTTATACAGAAATATTTGGTAAAATGTGGAAATCTCAGATTATCTGTGAATCCACTCACAATCTAAACACAAAGCAAAAATGAAAGAAGTCATCATAGCCAATCCAAACTAGAAGACAACCAATATGAAGCACGACCAACTACCATAATTCTTGTCAAAAAATAAACCTATGACTGGAAAGAAACTAAAAGTTCATGAAAAACATGACGAAGTATAAACAATGTCTCTCTTGTAATATAGATAAAATTACTCAAGAAATGGACACCCTCCCAAATAAAGGATACCCATGTTCTCCCCAAGTACAACACATAGGTACACACACATAATTCACATGGGTGAATGCACCCGCACACAGAGACATATATACAGACAAATGTTTTGCATAAATACCAAAACCAGCAAGAGATAAGGGGAATAAAAAAAATACCATTTTGGAAACCTTCTTCCAGAAATGTGGTGAAGGCCTTGCTGCAAAATAAGCTCTACGCAATGCTGCCTCTTGATCTTTCGTCCACCCTTGCAACTTGCAACCTTCCATGGAAAGCAAGCTCTCCTTCTCAACAGCCTTAGTAACTCCACTCTCTAATTTGCTCCTCGCTTTCCTTCCTTCCATGCTCATTGCAACTGGAGTACAATTTATAGAATTTCCCCTTTTCACTTCCCTCTCCACTTCTCTTCCCAATTCCACATCTCTGATCATTCCCATCTCGGATTTTTCTACTCCATTGGCAGAATCTGTAAATCTAACAGACATCCTCCTCTTTTTTCGACAATTTGCTTTCTCCGATGACTTCACAGAACCATGTTTCTCCAAAAAATCACTAGATTCTTTGAGTTCCTCTCCAGGACCCCTCATTATATGTGAATTCCTCTGACCTTTCCGACAATCTCGTTTCTGGATGGCCTCCGCAGGAACCAAAGAACTAATTGCATTCTCACCACTACTACCAGAACTCATCAATCTACGCGATCTCCTTCGCTGGTCTTGGCTGTCCCCTTTCTGGGTCAAAACGCCACAAGAATAATCCAAAATCTTAACTGAACTAGCCTCTTTTCCATACCCCCTTTTCCACGCTACCTTGGAAGAACTCGAACCCAATAAATTTTCACTCGAATCTTTCACACCCTTTGCTAAACCCATCAATCTAAGTGAAACCCTCCTCCCATTTTGACCTTCTCCTTTCTGGGTCACCTCCAAAGAACCCCATTTCATTGAAAAATCACTTGAAACAGAATCCTCGAACCGAGTTCTCGCGTCGGCATTTGCAGGGGTACTTTGCAAATTGGAAAGCCTTTGAGATCGACGCAAAACAGTGTTCAATCCGGGGGTTTTTGTTGAGCCATTGATCAATGTAACAGGTTTTCTTGTTCGTTTAGGTTTCGTAAAAGAGATTGATTCTGTTGAATCTGTTGGTGTGAAGGGAGATTGGAGAAGGGATCTTACCTCTTTCTTCGTTGAATTGGGGGTCTTGCTGTAGTCGATTTTGAGGGCGTTTTCGTCAGAGAGGAATCTGGGGGATCTTCTGAGGGTTGCAGATTGATGGGGTATTGCTTTTCCATGGGAGAGGAGATTGCATTTGGGCATTTTTTTTTTTTAGCCTGACAGATTGTGAGGGTTTTGTGGGGTTCTTTTTCTGCCTTGTAATAGAGAGGAGAGGGAAGAGGAATGGGAGAATTTACATTCAAACCTTCACGCGTGTGAATTCACACGAATGAGGGTCCAATTCTTCTTATTTTCATTTTTATTTTAGATAAAGCTTTGATGTTGAAAATTTGACTCAAAATAGATCGAAATTGAGAAACAAAATTCATGTAGTGTAACCCCACTATAATTTGGACAATGCCTTTGATGATTATAAAATTTTAAATTTATGTTTTAGTACTTTCAAGTTTTTGAGTCATGTTTAGAGTTTATTCGTGAAACTCTATGTCTCTTTTGTGTAAATAGAAATTTAGGGGTTGAACTAGACTTTCCTCTCTCACAAGAAAATATATTATAAAAAATTTTCTTTTTGGCTTGCTGACTCGTTAAGAATGAAAAATAGGAGCTCCACTTGTGGAAACTTGCGCACAAACTTAAAATAGGTCTTTCTTGTTAATTGTTTAGTTATCAATGCTGGTTCAAAACAAGCAAATATCTGACAAATCCATCTTCATCAACTAACCTATTTGTATTTATCAATATTCTACTTCTTTCCATCTTTAACTCATATTCAAGCTTCTTCATCTTTAATAGACCCTTATATTTATATTGTATTCTTTTTTTTTCCTTTTTCCTTTTTTACTTTTCCTTCATAAATGATGTGGGGGTACAATATAGATAGTTTCAAGTTATGATCGAGTGGGTTTTACGAGAGTTTCGAGGATCAATTTAAGTTAAAAGAAAAACTCAAGACTAGAATTTTCATTTTCCTGAGTTTTGGTAGAGATTAGGACATGGGTTAGGGCCTATTTTAATTGAGAATAATAATAAAGGTGAGATACACCATGTGGGGCTCATCTATTGAGAATCGACTAGAATTGAACTTTTGAAGGGTTGAAATTGAGAAGGAAGGAAAAAAAAAAAAAAAAACCTACTTTGAAATTGATTTCAATTATTCATGAAAAGTTGTGGTTAATATGGCTAATCCTCTGTAAATTTCTTTCTCATACACTTAAAATGTTAGAATGTGCTCTCTCTACTGCATATTTGTGATGGAATAGCAGGGACATATATGATCTCATTAGCATCGTCAATTGTATCATGTACACAGTGGCGGATCCAGGATTCAAAATCACTGGGGGCACGATTAAGTAGTAGGGGGTCCGGGGGCAACGCCTCCGGAATTTTTTTTTTGGTTATTTATATGATTGCAAATGATTTTTTCTTCTTTTTTTCTTCATGCTTGAGAAAAAAAAATACACAAAAAAAGTAGTAGACCTTTTACATACACTATCAGTAACTAATACACAAAAATGTGCATTCAAAGACAGATAGTTTGTAGATTTTCACTGCATTGCAAATCATGCCTAGCAAGGACAAATAGTGTACAGATTTACCCCAAACCTTTTATATGGAACAAATATAATATAATAATTTCAAGCAATAAAACAAGACATATTTATTTATCACAATTGTTCTCTACGAGTTTTCATTGGGGGGCCTGGTTCAATGTCACTGGGGGCCTAATTGATTTGGGCCTAACTTAGTATACATAATTTTTTTTCCCAAAAAGTCACTGGGGGCTGGAGTGACTATAATCTACATCCGCCTCTGCATACTAATTTATCTTAACTGTTTTCAGCGATGACTGCTGTTAATTTTCCTTGGCATTAGCTCTTGCAGGAGACTGAGAACACGGTGATGCTATAAGAAAGTGATTAAAACAATCAAAATTAGGGAGGATAAGAATATGGCATACCTAAAGTTAATATTGGGCTACAAAAATCCATTGGGGGCCCAAAAAATTCACTGGGGGCCTTATGGAAAAAATTAGTGGGCCCCGCCAAAATTTAAATTGAAACTTAGAAATCCACTGGGGGCCATACTCCATCCGCCTCTGACCATGAGTATTATCAAGTTCAACTCAGGATCGATTGCCTCAGGCATCACAAACTATAAAACAACCTTTACAGTCTAATTCGATTTTCTTTGGAAAATGAGTTCCAATTTATTGTGCTTTTTATCCACGTGGGAGTTGGTGGAGTGGGAGTTTACTCCCCACATCTTATGTTTGAGATTTACTCCAAATTTATCCGATGTGTGTTTGTGTGCCATATAAGGGAATGATCATGTTGGGTCAAAGACTTTAAAGATACCCAAATCATCAAAAAAAAAAAAAAAAAAAAAAGGTGGAACCTATAAAATTATATTGAAATGATAATTTAAATAGGCTAGCCAATGGCCAAGACATTCATGGTTGAGTGGTTTGGCATCACACACATGCACAAGATCAATCCATAGGTCTTAAAGTTTAGAAAATCACTCCTATCAATCGTCCAACTTAGCAAAAAAAAAGTAAAGGCTAGTCAACAGGCCAGACTCACATATATATATATATAACTACAATATATTTACATTTGAGTTTCTCACCCAAAAAAAAAGGATATATATGTTTACAATTGAGGAGTTTGAATCCTAGGTCCAAGCCTGAAATGAGACCAACAACCCAAATCTAATGTGGCCCAAAGTTCCTGCTTAGTGTGTTACTGTGTTTACACCCGAATTAAGACTTCAATTACTCACACTCAAACCATAGATACTTCCAACCCTTCGACATTCTTGATAAATGTTCCTTTGTAGATCTAGCTCTCAACCCATCTATTTTTGGCCGTAACCTTCAAGCTTTATCAGAAGATAACTCCTCCTCTTCAAATCCGCCTCCAGGCTTTGAGCCTTCACTTCCACCTCCCTGAAATTCGGATACCTGACCAACTCTCACCTCTAAAAGTAGTCCAACCCCCAACAAAGCAAATTGACCAATCTCCTTCTCCTGTTCCTTCAGCTCTGGGAAACAAGCTCTCTTTTGATACCACCAGTTCCCCCTTAGAAGCTGCAGACACCAACCTAAGCAACCTAATACCAAGCAAAGGTAAAGGGAGAACCAAATCCTCTAAAGGCTCTACCACTAGTCCAATCACTAGGAGAACCAGAGGAAGAGTCTCCCACCCAAATCTTCCACCATGTTAAAAGTCCTCTACTGGAATTGTAGGAGCATTGCCAGTTACCCTACAAAAAGAACTTTGGCAAACATGGTCCAAAAGTATTCTCATGACCTCATCTTCATCTCAGAACCTATGACTTTATTCTCCTCTACTTCTTCTCTTCAGTTGAGTAGCTTTGGTTTCGATATCTTCCATTCCAATGCCTCCCAATCAACTGTCACCAATCTCTGGTGTATCTCCAAGTCTTCTCATCCCCTCTCCATCTCAATTTCAGACTTCTCTCCCCAACGCCTTTCAATGCTCCTTCATAATCCCATTTCTGGCCTTTCTAGCCTCATCACAAATGTTTAAGGCTCCCACAACCCAACCCAAAGAAAGGAGCTCTAGAAAGTGCTCATTGATTCCTCCTCAACAACCTTCCCCTGGTGTGTCATAGGGGACTTCAATGCAACTCTCTCCCATGCAGATAAGCTAAGCCTTCGCCAGTCAAACCCTTCAAATCTCAGAGACTGCCAAGCAACAGTTCTTCAAGCTGGTTTGATTGAAGTTCTTTTCTCAGGTAACAATTTCACTTGGTCCAATAATAGACAATGCCTCTCATATGTAGCAGCTAGACTTGACAGAGCATTAGTTAACCCCCAATGGATGGCTCACTATCCAGACCCTTTACTTCTTCATCTCCCTACGATTTCCTCTGACCATAGTCCAATCCTCCTAGACTACCAAAACCAAGCCCCAGCATCCAAGCTCCTTTTAAATTCGAAAATAAATGGCTGTTACATTCTTCTTTCTTTGAGTTAGTCAAAACTAGTTAGGAAACTCCTATTTTTGGCAACCCTCAGTTTATTCTTGCTCAAAAACTTAAGGCCCTGAAGATCTCTCTCAAGCAATGGAGTAAATTAACTTTTGGCAACATCCATCAGAATATCCTTGCAGCTGAAGCTCGAGTGCTACACTGTCATCATAAGTTAGATTCTTCTCCTTCGGAGCTTTCCCGCGAAGATCTTCTCTCAGCAAGATCAGAGCTTCATGATGCTCTCAAAGCTCAAGAGATACATTGGCTCCAGAGATCAAGAATTTCTTGGATGAAAGAGGGTGATCAAAACACTAAATTCTTTCACCAATCAGCAAGAGCTAGGAGTTCTTTCAACAAAATCAATCACATCTCAGCTAATGGTAGAACCTTCGAAGATCTAGCTACTATCCAAGCTCTGGCATTAGAATACTTCTCAAACCTGTTCAAGCCTTAGGGTTGCCAACCCAGTCCCTCCATGTTCCAGGTTGATTGTCCCAAAGTCTCAGACATTGAGAACTCTATCTTAATTTCTATCCCCTCTGTAGAAGAAATTAAAGAAGTGGTTTTTGGTCTCAAGCAGCAAAGTAGCCCAGGCCCGGATGGTTTCAATGGAGTTTTCTTCACATCAGCTTAGAGCATAATTGGTCAAACGGTTTCCAAGGCAGTGCATCACTTCTTCCAAACCAAGAGAGTTCATAAAGCCTCAAACACCTTCTTCTTGGCCCTCATCCCAAAAACAAAATCTCCTACTAATTTTGTTGAATTCAGACCCATCAGCCTGCTGAATTTCACTTACAAAATTATTTCAAAAATCCTAGCATGCAGACTTGCCAAAATTCTCCTTAATCTAATCTCCTATCATCAAGCTGCCTTTATCAAAGGTAGGAACATTCAACACCATTCGGGCTTGGCTTTTGAGTTATTCCAGAAGCTGAACTTCAAGCAATCTAACGGTTGTTTATGCCTTAAGCTAGACATTACCAAAGCTTTTGACAAACTAAACTGGTCCTTTCTTTTCTCTGCCCTCCAATTTTTCAAATTCTCTGACACTTGGATCAACCTAATCAAAGAGTGTGTTTGTACATAAAAATGCTCAGTGCTTGTAAACCGCACCCCTCAAGCTTTCTTCAGCTCTTCTTGTGGTCTAAGACAAGGAGATCCCCTGTCCACTTACCTTTTCATTTTAGCAGAAGAAATCCTAAGCCTACACTTGCAAAACCCTCTAAACCAAGGTATATTGCGCGAGATATCATCTGTCCCCTCCACTCCTTGTCACTTGTTATATGCAGATGATATTCTCATCTTCATGAAAGGGGCAACCTCCAGCATCCTAGTTTTGCAAGACTTGCTAGAGACTTACCAAGCTGCAGTAGGCCAGTTTTTCAACCTCCAAAAGAGTCATCTCCATATAGGCAAATGTGGCATTAGAAGGAAAAACAGAATTAGTTCCATTCTTGGCATCAAAGAGTCTTCGATCTAGCTTAAATATCTGGGAATTCCAATATGCTTTGGAACCCCTAAGAGGCGCCATTTCATCCCTCTGCTGGATACAGTCAATGCAAAGCTTAGTGCTTGGATAGCAAAAACTCTCTCTTTTGCAGGTTGACTTATTTTGATCAAGCATGTGATCTCCAGTATGCCAATCCACTTAGCTGCCACTTTGCCTCTACATGCTTCAATCTGTAAAGAACTAGAGAGATTGATGAGACAATTCATGTGGTCAGGTAATGCATCCTAATCCAAGCTCAACTATGTCAATTGGGCTGCTATTACTCTTCCAAAGGCTGAAGGAGGTCTTGGCATTAGGAAAATTGCTGAGGTTAATACTGCCTCTTTTCTCAAGCTTGGTTGGCATGCGTCTACTGCTTTTTCTCTTTGGTCAATCTGGTTCAAGGACAGATACTTCAAATACAAGCCTATCTGGCACCAAATGAATTCAATATATGATTCTTGTATTTGGAAAAAAATGAGACGCATGACTCCTTTTCTTCACAATGGTGGTACTTGGGTCTTTGGCAATGGTCAGGACATAAACCTCTGGTTGGATTCTTGGAATGGTGGTAAGCCTCTCTCTGAAAGATTTCCTCTAATGCAATTTCCTCAGGACCAATCTCTTTCTTCTCTTTTCCATTCGGGATTCTGGTCTCTCCCAGAAGGAATCCTGCCTGTTGTCCACAACCATCTCTCTTGGCACCTCTCAGATCTCTCTCCTAGGCCTGAAGTTAGTGATTGCCTCATATGAAGAGACTCTCCTGACGGCCAGCTATCCTTGTAAGCAGCTTGGAACATAGTCAGGCATAGAGCAAATATTCTTCCCTAGCCTAAGTTCATCTGGAATAGCATCTCCCTTCCCAAAACTAAGTGTTTTGGTTGGCGCCTGTTGCATAACAAAACTCCAACAGAATCTCTCTTAAAATGCTTGGGTTTTTCTCTTACTTCCAGATGCAGTGGTTGCCACCAAAAAGAAGAAACAGTTCCTCGCCTCTTTTTCTCCTGTGCTCAAGCAAGATCTCTCTGGCTTTGGCTATTTAGAGCTGCTGATTTGAGGCCTCCCAGGTTCTTCTTAGCGGCAGAAATTTGGCAAGCTCTCTCTCAAGGAAATGACTTATCACGCTCCAAGTTCATGGCTGCAGTTTTCATTGATGTTATCTATGCTCTTTGAAAGGTTAGAAACAAGTCAATTTTTGAAGATCACATACTCCCCCTCTATCTCATTATTTTGCAGCTGCAAGAAGAAATCACCTTCTCTCTGAAGAACATAAGTAAGTCCTTTTGCAGCTCCCAGCTCATGTTTATTTGCCATTTTTTGAATGTACAAGTTGTTAGGTAGTCTTCCATTTGTTTTGGCTTCTCTATTTAGCTTTGTCTACTTTTGGGGGTCCTAATTGACCCTTGTATATTCCTTCTCCTGTTTTCTCCTGCTTTTTTTTAATACAATTACCCTTAAAGCAAAAAAAGAATTCAAACTTCAAGCACATATCTGAGTTCATAATAAATCTAAGATAATCATAAGAAAACCCTTTAATTTTCAAATGTATGCGATAGTTACTATTGTGTTATCATAGTGCATCTATTATATATAGGGATGTAAACAGGTTGGTTCCGGTCCGGGTCCATGGGGGACCCGGACTAGGAATCGTCTCGAGGCTAGTTTCTTGGTAACCATTAAGGAGAAGGTGGAATCGGATCCGGAACCAGAACCATATATGTGGTAGGTCTGGGCCCAAGACCAGGTCTAGGTAGAAAATGGCATGGAAAAAAAATCTAATTTTAAGGAGAGATTTTTGAAAGTTGAGGTAATGTGTCAGGTCCCAAGTCCACGGTCCTTTCCAATGTGGAACCAGAATCGGGCCCGTTTAGATAACAGGTCCAAAAAAAGGACTCAGACCCATTTACTTAGTGGGGCCTAAATAAGGACCTAAACCCATTTTTTAACGGGTCAGAACCTCCGAATAATTGGAGAATCGGGGACTCATTTACATCCCTAATTATATAAAATAAATGGTCTCAATAAAACGCCTTCGAGTTCGAGACCCTAGGCCCATCCATACCAAACCCTTGACTCTTTTGGACCCTAAAAATAAAATGGATAAAGGTTTGGTGCTTGGACCCATGTGCAAGTCGACCCGCATAAACGATCCCAGATTAGGGCCAGATTCAAGCCCATAGTCTGCCTCATGATTAAGTCTTTGTAGCATGCAAAAACCATTCATGTTATCCAAATCCTGAGTTAAGAAAGAAGATCAATGAAGAAAGCATAAGGATATGTACTTGGGAAATTGAATAGAGGGGACATGGCTTTGAGGGAAGTGGAAGGATAATCATACATCACACTGGTGTTAGGTAAAAAAAAAAGCCGAGTATGAGTGGGTTGGGAAAGGATTTGTAAGATGATTTAACGTGGGGAAGAAGATCTCCTGTTTGGTCTAAACAGGGTACTCAGGGGGTGCCACGTGTGGGGGAGATATCATATCAATGACATCTCATCTCCTCCACTTAAAAAAATAAATAAAAAATATTACTTCCCATGTGGCACCCCTTCATTGGTCCAAATAGGGTTTCCCTGTTTGGACCAAACAAGAGATCATCTTCCTTTAACATAGTGCTAGACCCATGATCTGATTACCCATGATCTGATTGAAGGGGATGATGCCCAAAACAAAAGAATCATTATTGGCAGTAGGACAAATTGAAAAAGTGGAAATTATAGATGGGTGACATCATATCATCACCTAATGTCTATCAGTCAAATTTTAACCTTCTAACTAATCCCCAGCAGAAGACATGCTCAGATGAAAGGTCAAATCATCTATCTTAATCATTCATTTTGCAGGCCCGTATATAGTGCTAAAGGCTTTGAGTTATCATTACTTCAATCCATTGATGAGGCTAACCACTTCATGATGTCAATTCTGGAAATGGATAGCTTGTGAGAAGGGCCAACGTCCAGATTGTTAATACGTTTACATCAATGTGATTTTTATATGTTGGGCCAATGTTCTGCTTCATAATGGTGATATTTTATCTCCAAAAGAGGAAGCCTTTGATGTATCTTTCAGAATTTCATGAGTGCTCTTCTTTATAAAGATTTTTTTAATTGATTATGCGTAAAATCATGATTACAAATTAAGTACCTTTCATTGACGTGCAGCCCTTATCTATCTACTAAGAACTTAAAATAAATGGCGCATCATCCTTGTCCAAAGGGTGGTCCAAACTTGGTCATCATCTGTTCTCCTATCTAATCATCTCAGATTCTCAACTCAGATGTAATACAAAAAACTCTGGAAGCCAATTTCTATTCCATTTTATGAAGCTAAGGACTTTGGCCACTTTGAACCCACACCTATTAATAAGGTAGAGCCTACACCCTCAATGTTGTACACTTCATTTACTACCATTAATTCTATTGTAGTCTCTTTAGAATATATTAGGTAAAACTTCGGTGGTTTTTATGACAGTCTCAAGCCCGGATATAAGAGGAGGTTTGCATTTGGTGGTTGAGAACATAAACTTTTGTTATAATACAAATATGAATTCAGAAACAACAACATCACGTGAGCTTAGAATAGATAAGAAAATAGAATTCAAGTAGTTGACTCCAACATAATTATCACAAGAGTTTGATGATAATGATGACAATGACGACAACATAATATCATAATTCAAAAACTAGATGGGATAGGTCAAGGTATGCCAAAATCTAAACCCAACAATCCCTCTACCAATTTTGCCCTTTATAGGAGGGGATCAAGGCGGATTCCATTTAAACCTAACCCATTGTCATCTTTCCTACTACAGGGCATTCCTACGTTACTTTGCATTGACAACACAAAGATTATCACTCTTCTCCCTTTCATATGGTCGTATTTATTTTCATCCTCTTATTTGCATTTTAGGTCAAGTTACATTTACTCATCTATGAGTAAATGTATTTGGTCCTAAAATTTTAAGTCAGCAACCACGACGAATCCTATAAAGGCACCACCAAAGAACCTCACCACTTCGCTCAATAGGATTCTCCGCCATAAAACCACCCATCCACTCCCAAACTTGTCTTAATCTTTCTTGTCATCTTATACACTTGCTAATACAAACCTATTAAATTCGAGTCCCTGGCCAATTCTTAATGCACATTATACCAATCTCATCCTTGCTTCCACATTGGTGGGCCTCATCAAGGTGAACTCCTCATAAGCAAAGGCATTATTTATGCAATGAGAGGATTTCATGCTCCACAAATTTATATTTTCATGGGAGAGACGAATCTTGCATTCTTACTCCATCCAAAGGAAATCCAAATCCTTTCTATTGAGAAAATTTGCTTTTTATTCTCTTCTACAAGAAAAATTTATCGCACCAAAAAACGATGCACGAAAAACCAAAATAATTTCCCTTTCTAAACATAATCCTTGTGTCACAAACGTATCCTTAAAAGGTCGAGTTTCTTCTTACCATTTGTTCATTTATTTATTTATTTTTAATTTATTTATTTATGTGCTAGGTTAGTCTATTGATAGGGAGTGATACTATCAACTTGAAAGGGATCGATCGGTGAACATGTGTCTTATACCTAGATGCTAACACCACTCAACTATGAGTGGCTTCTTTGGTGCCCATCTAATTAAAAGCCTTTAGCATAATTGTGTGAACTCTATTGGGTTGAAAGCCAATTACAGATGCAAGTAGCTAGGAATCATGAAGGACAAGGTGAACCCGACGCAGGCCACCCTACCAAATTTCAAAGCCTCTAGGAAAACAATCAAAACATGTTTTGGTTCTAGTGCTTCATGCTTCCCTTGTACCCATACCCCCACAATCTCGGTAACCACTCTAGATCAATTTAAGATCTATGATCAACGGTTGATAGCACTTGTTTAGTTATAATCTCTCACAATATCATACCACTCATTAACAAGTAAATGAATAAGTGACACCAGAAATCATGTCCACTAACTTGAAATACAAGTAAATGTATATGCTGAGACTTGTATTTGCTAAAATACTAATAACTAATTTTAAGGGGTTTGCCGAGTGGTCAGGACTAAGGTTTCTCTTTCTTTCGGAGTTAGAGGTCGTATCGATTCCCGATTCTCTCGTCTTTAGGAATCGAAGGTTGAATCCACTAGTGCTACCACCTGGGGGCCACAGGGGCTTCACCCAACTTCTCTCTGGACTCGGAGAGATTAGTTTAGCCCAAAGGGTTGGAAAGCCTCCGTTAGAGGAAAAAAAACGCTAATGATTAAATATGGTATAATTTTTAAATAAAAAAAGGTACATAGTTGACCTTTAAGTACATTTTCACTTTAATTTCTTTTGACTAAAGTGAAGAAGTATTTTACAAAAATAATCACTTGGATAAAAGAGGAGATAACAAAGTTGACAAGTTATTCACACTTCTTCTATCTTCCTCTTGTACAAACAAATGATACTTGTGGAGGTGTTACAGTGCCAATGTTATCTTACAAATGAAGGCAGCCATTTTAACTCATAAGTAGGCATTAAGTGTACAAAATCAGCCCCTGATCAAGGATCAATCGACGTCCACAATGGTGTCGAAGGTGGCGTTTGAACGATGACGATGATCTTTTCCGGCGGCACCAAAGTATCACAAGGACAAGGGCATGGCCTTGCTATGTACTTTGGAATTCGATCTCCGGGCATTAAAACAGGCAAGCTTTCACAATGGTTTTGCTTCGAACTCTGAAGATATTAATAATAAGCATCTTCTCATTAGGATTAGATGATACATGCATGTTTATTGTTAATAATAGCAAAAGGCATGACTCAATCAAGTTGAAATAACTTTCAAAAAAATTTAATTGGTGTGAGGTATGACAACTCAAAAGTTATACAAAAAGAGCTTTTCTTATCATCATGAGAAAATGAAGTTATAGCATAGGATAGAACATTAGTTAATTACTAGAAACAAATTGCAAATAGCAAATTAGAACCAAACTACTTAAGGGCTCGTTTGCCTGCTTTTATGAATTTTTAGTGTTTCACAGGAAAGTGAGTTTTAAATGCATGAGTTTTAGAAAGGTGAAGATCAGCAAATGATATAATTCGAAGGTGTAAATAAGATCCTCACTTTCTTGGATCTAATTCACCGGATGATGATTGGGTAATTGCTTTTATTTAGATGAAGAGATTATTTGATACTTAATTCTGGATTTTCACCTTTAGTTCTTTAATTTTAGCCTCATGGATTGATGAAACACATTCCTTGGAATTGCCAAGAAATCAATATCGAGCAAATGAACAAACCCTTTAAAGCATTAACCAATCAAATAAAAGAGAAAGAAACATAAAGCTTTTATGTAAATATACATCTCATATACCAAGAACCCAATACCATTAGAACTTTAAAGTTCAAAGTATGTTGCAAATATTGTTATTGAAATAATATCATAAAAAGTAGTTTTTAAATACTAAAAAATAAAATACTATGCTTCTATTTAAAAATTGTGGGTTTTTTTTCTTCTCTATGAGAGACTCAAACTTGTAGACGACCCAAACCAACTTACTTCTAGCCGGAGACAATTTTCATTGATTTTATAGCGATGATGCCAAGTGCCAATGCACTAATAGCTCACTTGGTGAGGCACCTCCTTTTCACCAGAGATATTGTTGCGCAGATGAAGAGGGACTCGAGTGAATGTCTATGGGTGGGTGTAATTAGTTATTAAAAGAAAAAAAAGGGCGCCAATTAAGTTTTGATCATATATTGAATTTATTGCAATAATATCGCTATAAATATTATAATAAAAAAATCAATATACAGTCCATAATGATCATAAAGAACGAGCCAGCTAATAAATCGAGAGCCTAGTTGGGTTGAGAATTGAGATTCTTCTAAAATTTTAAAAAGTAAATAGGCCAAAATAATACCACATCAACAGGGGTGGACTTGGAGGGATATTGAACGGTGGCGGTTTCTGTAACAGTGTCGGTATCGGCCGAAAGATGTCGAGATAAGGATCGGATCTTGTCCCAGTGGTAGCAACAAGAGAATATACCACTGAGACTGAAGACAACAAGGAGGAGGAGAGCCGTTCCCAACGGAAACCCAATGACCGGCCGAGATGTGTCCACTTGGTGGGCCAGCGTCTGATCATGGCCATCCATTTGCTACCCTTTTTCTCCCTACTCTCGTGGCGAGGGCTGATACGAGAAGAGTGAGGTTTGAGAGAGAGAGAAAGTCGCGGGGCTTGGGGGGTTTTATGGGGTGAGTTTGGATAAAGATGCGCATCCAGGGCCCCACTTGTGGAGTGTGCAAGTGCAATGCAGCTATGAACGAGTGGGTTGGTTAGTGGGGAGTGATGTTATCAAAAGCCTGTTGTTTTTTTCGCACATTGGAACTTGGAAATGCATCGGGTCGGTGTTGGGATGTAAATGGTCCCATTCTCCTACCAATCCGGAGGTTCTGATGCTCTAAAAATCTTAGCACTCGGAAATTCTGATGCATTAAAAATTAGGTTTAGGTCTTTATTTAAGCTTCGATAAGTAAATAGATCATGATCTGGTTCCACCTTAGTTTAGATCCGTAAATCTAAAACCCAATGTATTATTTTAATTTTAAAAAACATCTCCTAAAAATCAAAATTTTTAAATATCTTTCTCTATCTAGATTCGGAGCCGGATCCAGACCCATGCTATATATTGTTCTGATTCACATTCCGGAGCCAAGAAATTGGTTCCGAAATGGCTTCAGATCCGGATCCGGTTCTAACTTCTCCTCAATGGTTTCGGTTATGGGCACCGGAACAAACCCATTTACAATCCTAGGTCGGTGGGTCTAATGGACCTTTCTGTTATCAGTGTGGGCCATCTCAATGGGGGCATGAAATAGGTCCCACAATATTTTTAACAACTCCCCCACTTAAAACAAAAACAAGAGGGGGCGGGGGCGGTGGGTGGATGAAAAGGTTTAATCATGGATAAGAGTAAGATTACAAATCAGCTCTATCAAATTATGTTAACACTTGATTTAGTAGCCCCAAAATTTAACAATATATTTTTTTTATGTAAGTTTCACTGGAACAATGGCCAGGTTCAGATGAGTGTCAAATTGGGTTTGGTGTCTCAAAGTAAATGTGTCTTTGTGTCTTGAATCAGGTTGTCTGATTCAAATTGTGTGGAGCTCCTCTAACTTGGACAGAAGTTGGGTCAGGATCTCTTTACCACAATTTGGGTCTGAGACAGGTTGGGTGCACTATGGACCCAACCCCAGTTGTATTCACAATCTCAGTTCAGAGCTTTGCCCCTCTATGTGCGCCCATGTGGCTGGCTGATTTGGTTGGAAGATGACTAGGATTGTCCATTCACATTTCACAAGCAACTGTAGCAGCATTTCTGTTGAAACAACATTGATTTTCCTCAGTACAAAAAATGTCCTTTTTTTTGGCCTTTTCTGCGAAACAGCATTCATGCTAGTTAGAAATTAGGAATTCGATCTCCCCTACACAGCTGGTGGAGCACCAACAATGCCAGACAAGGTGAAGAGCCAACTAAAAACAAGGGACCAGGGGCCTGTGCCACTGGGCTTATTGGTGTTTTATTATTGATGTTTTAGGACCATGGTCTAAATGTGGTGGTGTAAGAACAAGTACCCAAGGCCCACCGGCTTGTCATCTTCTCATTAGGTTTAAAACTTGGGTCGGATCTTACCTTAACCCGACTGATACAAACGGACCAAACCAAAGTTCGAGTTGGACATTTTTTGGTTTCGGGTTGGGGTCGGGCCAGGAAATGGAAACACAAATTGAATTTGGAGATTGGGTATTGTGTGGGGTCATTCTGTGTTCACGGATTTAGGTGGGGTCATCCTCCAGTCTCGGTTACCATTGGTCTCGGTACCGCCCAAGGTCGGCCGCAACGCCATCTCGGAAGAATCATAGGGCGAGTCTCGGTGGCTACGTCACGAGTCCCGACCTCGGTCTCAGCCTCTGTCCGATCTCGGCTCCTGTCACTCAGCCATTAATGCAGCCATAAATGCGCTGCCGTGACGGAAACGGCGAACTGACAGGCAGAGTGGGCGCCGGACCTAGATAAGGGGCACGCCTTATCTCAGGGTCATGTCTATAGGCGTGGAATGATGGTCCGATGGGACATTCCCTTTTCACCTACCCCCACTCCCGTCCCATCAAAGGGTCAATCCAATGATGACTATCACATCTATATATAGCATGAAGGAAAACCATGTAAGGTACATAACCCGTCTCCCTCCCAGACTTCTTCTTCTCCATTCCCTTTCAGTTCCTACACTGACTTGAGCATCGGAGGGCCTTCGGCTGCTTATAGCCAGGGGCTCTGACTTACTGTTTCCCTCTTTCAGGTCGTCGAAGGCTCGATCATTTCCTCTCATCTTCCCAAGATCTCCAAACCAAGAGCTTAATCCTCTAATAGTCAAGTCCGTAACTTTTAGGCACTTACAGTTGGCGTCGTCTGTGGGAACAGGATTCGTGCCAAAGCCTCTACAAAAGCAATGCCTCCAAAGACCAGATACGGTGGCGGAGGACCATCGAAGCCCCGAAAAGCATTGTCCTTCCCGCTACCGGAGCAACCTGCATTTCCACCATTCTTGCAGTCGCAACCGTCCCAGCCGGTGTTTCCGGAACCACCCCCTGGCCTTCGTTCTGCTCTTCTTCCCCCTCCGGGACCGACTGGGGTCCCTCCCATCAGGCAGGAGCCATCAGGGACCCCGCGTCAGAGGAGGTTAGGGAGAAAGTCGAGTGCCGCATACGTGGAGGGCATCGTCCAATCGGCCTCTTCGTTTCGGCCCATAACCACGCGCCTCCGCCAAGATAGCCGTCGTGAGACTCCTCACCACACTGGTGAGCGGCCACACGAGGGTCCGCAGCAGAACGCCTCCACGACGGATCTTCGACGACGAGGCAAGACCCCCGTCAGGGCGAGGTCCCGTCAGTCCCACCAGCGCGTCCACGACGACGGCCAGTCCTTTCATCAAACCCATGGAGCCAGAAATGACAACCCCCTGCTCAAAGAGCTCGATGCCCAACACCAGGCCCTCCAAGATAAAGACGAGGTGATTCGTTGCCTCGAGGAACGACTCGAAATGAATGAGAGGAAGTCTCGTGGTCCACATCCCCGGCGACAGCAAGCCCACCCGGGCAACCGAGACCTGAGGCAGGTCCTCAACAGCAGAAGGAGATATCGCTGTGAAGAGGAAGGCTCGAGCAGCAGTCCTCTGCCTAGTGGCCTCGAGGGATCGCGGCGCGAGCCAGAATCACCAAGACCAGATGACCAGGCGGACCTCAAGGAGTTGCTGGACCATTACGTCAAACAGGAGGTCCAGGCCCGCTTGGCCGAGATCATGTTTGCCCGAGACCAAACCGATGAATGTGAAGAAGACAACCAGGGCATGTCCCCCTTCTCGAAGGAGATTAAAGATTTCTCTCTCCCCGAGAGATTCAGCGTCCCGAGGTTCGTCCTCTATGACGGGGCCTCGGACCCAGAAGCACACCTACGACATTTCACTCAGCGGATGTCGGTCTCCTGAACTACAGGGTCTTCTCGTCAAGTCTGGGCGACCTCCCACTCCAATGGTTCTGTGCGCTCCCCCCTGGGTCGGTCTCAAGCTGGCGACAGCTCCGGAGCTCCTTTATTGGAAAGTTCCAAGCACACCGCGTCATCCCGAAGACAAGCGGCAACCTGATGGCCATCCGGATGAAGGACAACGAGAGTATCATCGCTTTCGCCAGGAGATTCTGGACGGTATATAGCCAGATCACCGACACCAACGATGAAATCGCCATCATGTGTTTCCGACAAGGCTTACGCCCAGGGAACGAACTTCGTAGGGACCTGGTCCGGAACCCCGTCACCACGATAAAGGCGCTAATGGCGAGGGTAAACCAGTACATCGAGCAGGAAGAAGATGAAGCACATGGCAAAGAACGGTTCGGGCTCCCACAGAAGGACCAGGCCTCCAAAAAAGAAGGGATGTTCACCGGCCCAAGGTCGGATAAGAGGAGGCCCGCCCGTTCCTTCTCAATCTCCTCAAACGGCAGCAAGAGACCAAAGTTCCAGCCCCCCGAGCCTGCCGGCGACCCTTACAGAGCCATCAGCGTTGTCTTCAAGGAGCTTATTTACAGAATCCTGAACAAGATCAAGGCAGAACCTTACTTCCAATGGCCACAGCCGATGCAGAGTGACCCATCCACCCGAGAACGAAGCAAGAACTGCTCCTATCACAAGCAGCACAGGCACATGACTGAGGGCTGCTTTGCACTAAAATCCCACCTGGAGAGGCTCGTCAAGGAAGGGCACCTCCGGGAATACATCAAGGAGGGAGAAAGGGTCAACCAAGCTCAGCGGCGAGCTCCACCCAGTGATGACCAGGACAGTGACGAACATGCAGGTATCATCAACGTCATCCACCTGGCTCCCGCCCCGGGTAATGAAAGTGCCCAAGCTCGGTCAGAGGCCAGGAGGGCCGCCCATGGCAAGCAGGTGATGTCGGCAGAGTTAGAAGGCGCTCAAAAGAGGGCTAGGAGGGAAAAGCCCAAGATCTGGTTCTTGGACGAAGACCTGAGAGGGGTCCTACTCCCCCACAATGATGCCTTCATCCTCACCTTGCGGCTCAACAACTATACTACGAAGCGTGTCCTCGTAGATCCGGGAAGCTCGTCCGAGATCATCTACTACAGCTGCTTCAAGCAGCTCGGCTTGACCGAGACCGATCTACAGGAAGCTCGCGTCCCTCTAGATACCCTAGGTTCAGGTCTTCCAATTATGATTAATTAACGGTAAACAGCTAAACTAAAGATCTAAGAATGACAGAGTAATAATAATGAAGTATAAGCTTCAATCAGAGAATCAACGGGAAAAGCAACGGTCCAATCCTAGGTAAATGGGCCACTTTAGGTTCGGGTCTATCTCCGGTAATTCGATCTCTAAACGATGTCATTAATGCCGTAAAATATTGTATTTGGTGCTTAGTTAGTTAATGGCATCTATGACAACTCTTGGAGGTCGAATCATCTTAGATTATCAACCAAAACTCTAAACAGTGGTCCCCGCGAGTCAAGGTTGAGCCACACCGTTGACTCGGGCTTAGGACACTGACAAATACTCATTTGGATGGTCAATGGGCCCCACAACTGATCATATCTCCTAAGTGTTGAAAACTGGAACAATCAGGGTTTTCCAGGTGAACCTGATGTGTTGTGAGCTCGGTTGATTTCCTGGCCGGGAAGATCAACCGAGTGCACCGACAAACCTGAGTCAGGCTTCCTAGATAACTTAGATCGTTTCTAAAGGTTTCCAGCGTGTTCGGTCAAACACCTGGCCTGGGTGATTGACCGCATACACCAAAAACCCTAGAAAGATGGATGTCCCAGCTTTAAACATTTTCTACTGTAAATCCTAAGTATCAGGTCATCTTTTCCATGAAATTTCAGTCACTGAGCTCGGTCCTGCACTGAGCTCGGCCATGCACTGGTCTCGGCCATGCACTGCACTGTACTGGTCTCGGCCATGTACTGCACTGGTCTCGGCCATGCACAGCACTGCACTGGTCTCGGCCATGCACTGCACTGCACCGGTCTCGGCCATGCACAGCACTGCACCGGTCTCGGCCATGCACTGCACTGCACTGGTCTCGGCCATGCACTGCACTGCACTGGTTTCGGCCATGCACTGCCCTGCACTGGTCTCGGCCATGTACTGCACTAGTCTAGGCCATGCACTGCACTGCACTGGTCTCGGCCATGCACTGCACTGCACTGGTTTCGGCCATGCACTGCACTGCACTGGTCTCGGCCATGCACTGCACTGCACTGGTCTCGGCCATGTACTGCACTGGTCTAGGCCATGCACTGCACTGCACTGGTCTCGGCCATGCACTGCACTGCACTGGTTTCGGCCATGCACTGCACTGCACTGGTCTCGGCCATGTACTGCACTGGTCTAGGCCATACACTGATCTCGGCCATACACTGGTCTCGGCCATGCACTGAGACCAGTTTTCAGGTTTTCTCCATTTCAACCCGTTTTTCCACCAAATCACTTCCAATCAGTCCCAAACTTCACCAAATCATCTCCAAACATCAAATAACTCTAATGCCCATTAATTGACAACCTTGTGGCCCATTGATCTTCCAAATGGGGGGTGAAACCCCCATCCATCAATGCCAATCCATCCCATAAACAAACAACTAAGCTCAGGTAGAGTTTCTATGACTAATTAGTGACAATCATGAAATCAAACTACAGAAATCAAAGGAAAGACAACATATATTCTAAGTTAACAGTAAGATGCACTTGCCTCTTTAGCTTAAGAATTGATTTGTAGAGAGAAGAGAGAAATAACAAAGAAGATCCAAGTCCCAGCTGAACAGAGAAGTGAAGAAGAAGATGATGGTTGCTGCTCCCAGCTGGATGAAGAAGAAGAATACCCAGCAGCAGCTCTCAAGAATTATTTCCAGCACAACAGTAGTCTCCCAGTGAAGAAAAGAGAGAGGAAGAAGAAGAAGTGGCAGCTGCTGTAGCTCCAATGGGTTCCAGCAACAGTCACAGCTGCAGAGTCTTGGAGAAATGAAATGGGAAGGGAAGATGGGGTAATAACAACAGCTCTTGGAAAATTCCAGCAGAACAGTAGCAGAGAAGAAGCAGTTGCAGCACAGCCCAGGGGGAAACAGAGGAAGAGTTCCAGCAGAGGTTCAGCCCAGTAGAGAGGATGAAGAGAAGAAGATGAGGTAGTGGGGTAGTGGCTGATGTAGAGGAGGAGGAGAGATGAAGGAGAAGGGTTGCAACAGCTGCAAGATGCTCCCAGCACAGTCACAGTAGAATGCTTAGCTCAATACGTTGGAAGAGGAAGGAGGAGAAGAGAGTTGCAATGGGAGTTGTAAGTGCCTAAAAATTACGGACTTAGTTAATGGAGGATCAAGCTCCTGATGCAAGGTTTTGAGGGAGGTGAGGGGAACGGATCGAGCCTCCAATGACCTGAAAGGAAAAGAACGACGGTCAGAGACCCTGGCTGTGGGTAGCCGAAGGCCCTCCGACGCTCAAGTTAGTGCAGGGACTGAGAGAGTGGAGAGAAAGAGTTCCGGGAGGGAGAAATTATGCGTGTGCGTACCTTTCATGGTTTCTCTCATGCAATATATAGGTGTGAGAAGTCATCATTGGACTGTCTTCTTGAGGGGACGGAAGTCCCATCTGAACGTACTCTCACCTCCTGAGTGGGGGTAGGTAAAAAGGGGATGTCCCATCGGACCAGCCCTCCTTGTCTATGGATATGACTGTGGATATGGCGTGCTCCTTGCGTAGGTCCGGAGCCCACTCTGTTGTCAGACCGCCGACCCTGTTTGGCAGTGCATTAATGGCGGCATTTATGATTGAATGAAAGGGGGCTTGAGCTCGGTCGAGGCTGAGGCCGAAGTTGGGACACGTGACGTAATCACCGGGGTCCGTTCCATAATTGCCCGAGACGGCGATACAGCCGAACTTGGCGGCACCGAGATCACGGGTTACCGAGACTAGGTGGTGGCCCCACCTAATTCCATGATCACGGAATGACCCCACACAATTGCCCCCTAGCTCCCTGAGCTCGGGCTCTTTCCGAGGTCGGGAGCTAAGACTTGGATGTGACGGGGCTGTCTTTTCGTATCCCGCCTTAGGAATATCCCCATTATGGCGCCTCTTCACCTGCCCTGGGCAATAAATAGGGCGTCATGATTGCCCTGCCACAGCGGATACGGAGAGCGCCGTTTCGCATACCCGAGGCGATAAATGTCGTACCAGAGGCATGGCGGAATACTTATCGTCTCTGCCACGTAGAGCCTTCTGTCTGGTAGGACGCCGAAGTCGAAGCGACGCGACTTGCGGTAATCAAGAGGGGGCGCTCCTTTATAAAAAGGGGCTCGCTCCTCTTTCTTTCTCTTTTACCTTTGCTGTTAGTTTGGAGGAGACTCTGCTGCAACTTTGTTCAACCCAGAAGACCACCGAACTCGGAGACTCTTCGCCCTCTGCTTCCCGTTCCTTGCCCTTCCGTCTTCTGCAGTCTTCTTCGCTTTTCCTGTGAGTTCTGCCTCTTGCCTTCATCTCCTCTTTGTATCTCTCTTTCTTCTGCGATTTCTGAGATTCTTAACCCCTTAGGCCTTCCCAGCTCTTGTTCCCTTTCATCTGTTTCCCCCTTCTCTTCTGTTTCAAGAAAATGGGAATATTCAGCCACTGGCTAGAGGGCCCTGCAGCCCTAGAGGCTTTTAGGGAAAACTTTAGGATCCCAGAGGATGTCCTGGTGAAACCCTGTGTCTTCCAGGGCTCCGTCGAGGGTTTCGTCACCTATAAGGAATGGATGCCCTTCCCTTTGCTGGCTGTGTGCGAAGGGGGGGTAAGATTCCCCATCCACCCACTCCTCCGGTCCTGTCTCCACGCGTGGAATCTCTGCCCCTTCCAGTTAATGCCGAATGGCTTCAAAATAATAATGGGCGTGGCCGAGCTGAACCGAATCTTGGACATCGGTCTCGGCGTGCACGATATAGAGGATGTCTACGACATCTGCAAGGCCGCAGGGGCCGAGGACGCTTACTACCTTCGGGTCAAGGCCAGGCTCCGTCCCTTGGTGAATGCCCTGGAGGACTCCACCAAATACGCCGGAGATGACCGCTTTTTGGTCTCGGGGAACTGGGAGTTCCGTGGGGCCGAAACCGAGGAGGACCGGAGGATCCAGGTCCCACGAAAACCTGGGACACCCCCTAGTAAATGCCCATCCTTCTAGGTTAAAGCTTATCTGTCCTTTGCCTGCTATTAGGCCGAACTGATGTCCTTGCCCATTTTTCCGTGTAGGCATTCAGAAGAGGAGGAGAGAGGCCGGTTTTGACAAGTGGAAACGCAACGACGCGTGGCTAGAGAAGATTGAGAGCTACCACGGTCATCACGACCGAGCCGCTTTTTCCTTGCTGGGGTATAAACCTCGGTATCAGTCTTACACCAGGAAGACTGCCGAGATCCCTCTTGCTCCACCGGGGGAAGTCGGACCAGAGCCTGCCGAGACACACGGTCAAGCCACGGATCCTCGGGACCCGATAGTCATCGGCGACAGTCCTCCCCGAGACCGAGGAGAAGCAGAGGAAGAGGAAATGGAGAGGCCGCGCCCACCCTTGAAGAACCTGGGGGCCCTGATTTTTGGAGGTATGGCCCCGGAAGCCCTCAAGAACGTCCCCAGCGGTGCAGGTGCCGCCCAGGGATCCGCCCCCGCCGCCTTTTCTAGCTCGTCGGGCGCGGCAGGCGCTTCTTCGGCCAAGCCTTCGAAGGGGAAGTCGGGGGAGTCTTCCGTGGCCGCTCGGCAGACGAAGGACCCTCGTCCGCTCCGAGAAAGCAGGCCGCGGGTGGTGGACCCCGGGAAGGAGACTCCACCTCCTCCGCCGCAGAAGGAAGCCCGGCCTCGGTCCGCCGCTGCCGGAAAGGAGGGAGAGAGGCCCCCTCCCGAGAAGAGGCCCCGTCTGTCGAGCGCGGAGGGGAGGCATCCGTCGGCGGAACCGCAGTCCCAGCAGTCCACGCCAGCTCCTTGGAGGCCCAACTTCGACCTCAACCCCAACGAGCCGATGACGGTGGGGGTGCAGCTGGGGACAAGCTGGGAGTCGGTCATGGCTCTCGCCCGGGGATGCGCCCTCCCCCAGGATATGGAGAAGCACAGGAAAATCCGGTCTCCGAACTTAATCCATCATACCTTGAGGGCGTCGCTCGAGGTAGCTTTTCTCCCCTATTTCTAAAATTTTCACTTCTTAGTCACCCGATCCAACCTACTCACCGTTTCTATTTTTTTCACAGAACGCGCAGAGGCTCCAAGTACTGATGGAGAGGGAGGCGGAAAGAGCTGCCCAGATTGATGGGCTAGAGAAGGAGAAGAGGAAGCTGGGGAGTGCGCTGGAGGCCAGCGCGGCCGAACTCAAGAAGGTGGGGGAGAAAATCGCCCAACACGCAACGGATCAGCAAGCAGCGAAGGCTGAGATCATTAGGTTGCGGGGCGAGAACAACAACCTGAGGAGCGCCGCGGACGAGAAGGCGAGGAGGGCGTCCCGGCTGGAGGTTGAGCTCGTCGAGAGGGGGGCCGAGCTCGCGAAGAAAGATGCCGAGGTTGCCGAGAAGCAAGGCGAGCTGGCCAAGAAAGAGGCTGAGCTTGAGGCCTCCAAGAAGGAGAGATCCGAGGCCGAATCCATCCTGCGAGATCAGGCTACAAAGGCTTACCAGGACGGGGTGGATTGGGCCTCGGAGGATTACGCGGCTCAGATCACAAATCTGAGCTCAGTGCTGTACGAGATGGGGTGCAAGGCGGCCCTGCTCAAATATGGGGTCTCTGAGGACCATCCCATCTTCTCGGATCTTCCTCAGTTCCGACCTGCAGCAGTGGGTTCAGAGCCAGAGCCAGGCTCCAACCCTTCCGAGGCTCCGGCCGATGCCCCCATCGCTCCTCCTCCGCCCCCGACCTCTGTCGAAGTCCAAGGCACTCCTCTTCCTCCTCTGACCCCGGCTGAAGCTGAAGGCGCTCCTCTTCTTTCTCCGACTCCTGCCGTCTTCCCGGTGGCCGAGACTCTTGCTGCAGCTCCTTCATCTGCTTGTGATCCCCCCATTTCCTCTGCACCTCCAGAGTCGGAGACCCATAAGGAGGTGTCCAAGGAGTAGACTTTTTTTTTAGGAATTTTCTCTATTCTTCAATGTAATTTTTCTTCTTTAAGTGCACAGAGATCATGTAATCGTTCTTCCTGATTAATGAAAAGAAGTTCTTTTTCAATCTTGTTGTTTCTCTTCTTTGCTTCTTCTTTTGCAACGGTCTGTGGATGCTCTGATGTGAGGTGATGTCCAAAGTGGATGAGGTCGGTAGGAGGGGCCTGCCTCGGGCAGACCTTTTCCAGTCTCGGAAGACTAGGTTGTCCCTTTCCTACTTTTGAATTTCAGCGAGTAAGCGAGTCATGCTGTCGTTTGACCGAGGGTTAGGCCTTAATGACATATCTTTGAGGGGGAGGTTCCCAGGGTGAAACGGTGGCGAGCCCCCGACTTGCACGGTCTAGGTGAGACCCTAGGGTAGGCCGAGTTCCGCGGTCAGACGCCGCAGAGGACGCCTCTTGGTCAGTTGGCCCTGCAACCGAACTCGAGGAGGGTGGCGCGAGGGCCGGAGCCTTGCGGAGTTGGTCCTAAGACCGAACTCAAAGAGGATGGCGCGAGGGCCGGATCCTTGCGGAGTTGGTCCTACGACCGAACTCAAAGAGGATGGCGCGATGGCCGGATCCTTGCGGAGTTGGTCCTACGACCGAACCCAAAGAGGATGGCGCGAGGGCCGGATCCTTGCGGAGTTGGTCCTACGACCGAACCCAAAGAGGATGGCGCGAGGGCCGGAGCCTTGCGGAGTTGGTCCTGCGACCGAACTCAAAGAGGATGGCGCGAGGGCCGGATCCTTGCGGGGATCGAAGAAATTCAAGGCAAATCTGTGTCAAAAGGTTCTTCTTTATTGATCAAACATCTCGAATACAGCTAGAAATAATATTTCTTTAAGTGGGCAGCGTTCCATGGCCGGGGCAATTCCTTGCCGTCCATCCCTTCAAGTCTGTATGCCGACCTGCCCGAGATGGAGACTACTTTGTAGGGGCCGAGCCAGTTTGGTGCCAGCTTGCCATCATTGGGATCTCTATCCGCGGGGAGTGCTTTTTTCAGGACCAGTTCTCCAACCGAGAACCTCCTCTCTTTGACCTTTTGATTATACCCTCGGGAAAGCTGCTGCTGATAGGCGGCCGGACGTACGGATGCTGCTTCCCTTCGTTCCTCGGCGAGGTCAAGTTCTCTGGCGAGGTTCATCTCGTTCTGCCCTTGATCGAAGAGATTTGTTCTTAAGGTCGGGAGGCCGACTTTAAGGGGAATGACTGCTTCCATCCCATAGGCTAACGAAAAAGGGGTGGCCGAAGTGGATCGTCTCGGCGTGGTTCTGTATGCCCAGAGGATACTTGGCAATTCCTCTGTCCATCTGCCTTTAGCTTTATCAAGCCTTTTCTTCAGCCCCTCCAGAACTACTTTGTTCGAGATCTCTGCTTGCCCATTGCTCTGCGGATAGGCCGGAGTCGCATAGAGGTTTCTGATGCCGAGCTCCTGACAAAAGCTTTTGAAGAATTTTGAATCGAATTGGGTTCCGTTGTCCGAGACCAGAGCTCTGGGGATCCCAAATCGTGTGACGATGTTTTTCCACACAAAATTCTTTGTGTCAAGCTCGGTGATGGAGGATAAGGCCTCTGCCTCAATCCATTTTGTGAAGTAATCGGTGCCCACCATTAGCCATCTTTTGTTTCCCGGAGTTCGGTGGAGAGGTCCGACGATGTCCAGCCCCCACTGAGCAAAGGGCCATTGCCTGGAGATCGGGCTCAGGTCCTGAGCTGGCTGGTGGAGGGAATGGGAAAACTTTGGCATTTCTCACATTTCCTGGCGTAGATCTGGGCATCCTTCTGCATGTAGGGCCACCAGTAGCCCTGGCTAATAGCTCTGTAGGCCAGCGATCTTCCCCCGATGTGGCTTCCACAGATTCCCTCGTGGATCTCAAATAGAAAATCCTCTACCTTGCTAGGATGAACGCACTGGAGATATGGTACGGAGTAGGATTTTCTGTAGAGCTTCTCATCTGGAGATAGCCAAAAGTGAGCTGCCTTCATCCTGACCTTGTGGGCTTCGTTTCTGTCTTCGGGGAGCTTGTCCTCTCTCAGGAACGTCATGATTGGGTCCATCCAGCTCGGACCGAGGTCAGTGCACAGAACTGGCCGAACTGGGAGGAGCTCTATGCTCGGCTTCTCCAACGTCCCCACATCAACTGTCCTTCTTTTCCCAGCTTCTACAGCCGAGGCCAAGCTTGCCAGTGCGTCTGCATGGCGATTGGACTCCCTACCGATTTGCCTGACTTCAACTTTTTCAAACTGGGAGAGGAGCTGCCTGGTATGGGCTAGATAGGCCACCATTCTTTCGTCTCTGGCTTGGTAGTCCCCGCTCAGCTGGCTCGTCACCAACTGGGAGTCGCTGAAGACCACCACCCTCCGTGCCCCCAGTATTCTCGCACTGCCGAGACCAGCGATAAGTGCTTCAAATTTTGCTTCATTGTTTGATGCTTTGAAGTTGAGGGTTAGTGCTTGTTCTATGACTAGTCCTTCCGGGGATTGAAGGACGACCCCAGCGCCTGCTCTTCTAGAAGTCGATGATCCTTCAACGAAAACTTTCCAGGCCGATTCAAGGAATTTTGTCCAAGACTGGTCTTCCCTGGTCTCGGTGTTATCCTCTTCATCGCCCTTGGATTCCCCCAGTTCGGTATCGAGCGAGGTCGGTGCCGAACTAGGAGAGGTGAATTCGACGATAAAGTCGGCCAGGACTTGTGCCTTGATTGCCGTTCTGGGCTGATACTGGATGTCGAACTGACCTAATTCCACAGCCCATTTGGATATTCTGCCAGAGAAGTCCGCCTTCCTGAAAAGCGACCTGAGTGGGTACTCGGTGACGACTACTACTGTGTGTGTCTGGAAGTAGTGGGAGAGCTTGCGGGAGGCGCTGATCAGGGCCAATGCCAGTTTCTCGAGTGGCAGGTACCTGGTCTCGGCTTCGAGCAGGGTCTTGCTGGTGTAATAGATGGGGTACTGTTGCCCGTCGCCTTCGCGAACCAAGACCGAGCTCACCGCGTGGTCCGAGACTGCAAGATAAAGATATAGAAAATCTTCTTGCGACGGAGTGGACAATAGTGGTGGTGAGGAGAGGTACCTTTTGAGCGTCTCAAGTGCCAATTCGCATTCTGGAGTCCATTGGAACTTGGAACTCTTCTTCAGGAGCCGAAAGAATGGGCGGCATTTGTCCGAGGCGCGGCTGATGAAGCGATTAAGTGCGGCAGCCATCCCTGTCAGTCTCTGGACCTGTTTGGCCGAGGTGGGGCTCTGGATAGCCCGTATGGCTGCGATCTGCTCTGGGTTGGCCTCGATCCCCCTCCGAGTAACCAGACTTCCCAGGAATTTGCCGGAGCCGACACCAAATGCACATTTCGAGGCATTGAGTTTGAGCTGGAACTCCCGGAGGATGGCAAACGTTTGACGTAGGTCCGTCAGGTGGCTCTGCGACTCCCTGGATTTGACTACCATGTCGTCAATATAGACCTCCATCGTCTTTCCGAGCTGATCTCGGAACATCCTAGTGACCAGCCTCTGATATGTCGCTCCGGCGTTCTTCAGCCCGAAGGGCATCACCTTGTAACAGTAGATGCCCCGAGGTGTGATAAACGCAGTTTTTTCCTCATCAGATCTGTGCAGGGGGATCTGATGGTAACCTCGGTAGGCGTCCAAAAAGCTCATTCTGTCATGCCCCGAGGTGGCGTCGATCATCTGGTCGATCTTTGGGAGCGGAAAGCTATCTTTGGGGCAAGCTTTGTTAAGGTCGGTGAAGTCTACACAGACCCTCCACTTGCCGCTCTTCTTCTTTACAACCACTGTGTTGGCTAGCCACTGGGGATAGTGCACCTCGCGGATTGCCCCAGCCTCGAGGAGCTTCTCCACCTCCTCTATAATCGCCTCTGTCTGTGGGATCCCCGTTCTGCGAGCCTTCTGCACTACGGGCTTGTGTCCGGGGTCCACATTTAGCTTGTGACATATGACATCGGGGTCAATCCCGGGCATCTCGTAAGGAGTCCACGCGAAGATATCTTTGTTTAGGAGTAGGAAGTCCAGCAATTCGGCCTTTTCAGCGTCAGGGAGCTGGCTACCCAGCAGGAAGTAGCGCTCCGGATCTTCAGGATTGATCCTGACCTCGGAGAGATCTTCTATGCTTTTCTGCCCTGCTGTCCGCCCGACATCCTCGATCTCGGCTTCGAGCTCGGCCATGTGCACTCGTCTCGGTTCCTCTTCTCCAGGTGCTACGACCACGAGACATTCTCGGGCCATCTGTTGGTTTCCGCACACAGTCACTATTTCGACCGTTCCTCCAGGCTTCTCCAATGGAAACTTGAGTTTTTGATGAAGGGTGGATGGCACTGCCTCCATGGCGTGCAGCCAACTTCGTCCCAATATCACATTGTAGGGGGACGGCGCGTCTATCACCATAAAGTCTGCTACCTTTGCTGCGCCTCCGATCCGGACTTCAAGTGAGATCCTGCCTTTGGGGTACACTGGCTGGGCACTAAACCCTATCAAGGGGACGTGGGCCTCCCGCAGGGCGGATTCGGGCAGGCCGAGCTGTTTGAAACAGCTATAGTATACAATCTCGGTGGAGCTCCCTGGGTCCACAAGGACGCGCTTGGTAGTGTAATTGTTCAGCCGCAGGGTGAGGATGAGGGCGTCATTGTGGGGGAGCTCGACTTCCTTCAGATCCTCATCCGAGAACCAAATCTTGGGCTTTTCTCTCTTACGCCTCTTCGAGGCGCTTTCCCACTCTGCCGACATCACCTGCTTGCCATGGGCAGCTCTCCTGGCGTCTGACCGAGCCTGGGCGCTTCCCCTGCCTGGGGCGGGTGCTAGGTGGATGACATTGATGGTACCCGCCGGCTCATCGCTCTCATGGTCATCACTGGGTCGAGTGCGCTGCTGTGCTCGGTGAACCCTTTCCTCCTGTTTGATATACTCCTGGAGGTATCCGTCATGGACGAGCTTTTCGAGATGGGACTTCAACGCAAAGCAGTCTTCGGTCATGTGCCCGTGCTGCTTGTGATAGGAGCAGCGCTTGTTCTGGTCTCGGATGGATGGGTCGCCTGTAATCGGCCGAGGCCACTGGAAGTATGGCTCTGCCTTGATTTTGTTCAGGAGTCTATAAATAGGCTCCTTAAACACAACACTGATAGCCCTGTAAGGATCGTTGGCAGGCTTGGCGGACTGTGACCTCGGCCTCTTGCTGCTGTCCGAGGCGATCGAGAAAGAGCTGGCGGGCTTCCTTTTATCCGACCTCGGTCGGGGGAATGTTTCTTCCTTGGTGGTGGCCTGGTGTTTCTTCGGGAATCCAAACCGCTCTGTGCCATGGGCCTCGTCTTCTTCCTGCTCAATGTACTGTTTTACCCTTGCCATCAGTGCTTTCATCGTGGCCACGGGGTTTCGGACTAGATCTCTGCGGAGTTCATTTCCTGGGAGTAACCCCTCCCTGAAGCACATGATGGCGACTTCGTCATTGGCGTCGGTGATCTGGCTGTATATCGTCCAGAATCTTCTGGCGAAGGCAGTGATACCCTCGCCGTCTTTCATCCGGATCGCCATGAGATTGCTACCCGTCTTCGGGATGACGCGGTGCGCTTGAAACTTTTCAAGGAAAGAGCTCCGGAGCTGCCGCCAGGTTGAGACCGACCCGGGAGGGAGCGCGCAGAACCAACGGAGAGGGAGGTCCCCCAGACTGGACGAGAAAACCCTGCAGTTCAGAAGACCGACGTCCCCCTAGACCGACATCCGCTGAGTGAAGTGCCGCAGATGCGCCTCTGGGTCTGAGGCCCCGTCGTAAAGTACGAACCTTGGGACGTTAAATCTCTCGGGGAGAGAGAAGTTTTTAATTTCCTGCGAAAAGGAGGACATGCCCTGATCGTCCTCTTCATGCTCATCAGTCTGGTCTCGGGCGATCCCGATCTCGGCCAAGCGGGCCTGGACCTCCTGCTTGACGTAGTGGTCTAGCAACTCCTTGAGGCCTGTCTGGTCGCCGAGTCTCGGGGATTCTGGCTCGTGCTGCGATCCCCCGAGTCCATCAGGCAGATGGCTGCTACTCGAGCCCTCCTCTTCGCAGTGATATCTCCTTCTGCTGTTGAGGGCCCGCCTCAGGTCTTGGTGGCCCGGACGAGTCCGCGGTCGCCGGGGAGGTGGACCGCGAGACCACCTCTCATTCATTTCGAGCCGTTCCTCGAGACGACGAATCACCTCGTCTTTGTGTTGGAGAGCTTGGTTCTGGGCATCCAGCTCTTTAAGCAGGGGATTGTTATCTCGGTCCCCATGGGTTTGGTGAAAAGACTGGCCGTCATCATGGACGTGCTGGTGGGAATGACGGGATCCTGTCCTGACGGGAGTCTTGCCCTGCCGTCGAAGATCCGCTGTGGAGGCGTTCCGCTGCGGACCGCCGTGCGACCGCTCGCCAGTGTGGTGAGGGGCATCACGACGGCTATCCTGGCGGAGGCGCGTGGCTATGGGCCGAGATGAAGAGGCCGATTGGACGACGCCCTCCACGCATGCGGCACTCGGCTTTCCCCCTGACCTCCTTTGGCGAGGGTCCTGCGGCTCCTCCTGCCTGATGGGAGGAACCGCTGGCGGTCCCGGAGGGGGAAGAAGAGCACCACGAAGGTCAGGGGGTGGTTCCGGAACAACCGACTGGGCTGGCTGCGACGGCAAGAATGGTGGGAATGCAGGTTCCTCCCGTAGCGGGAAGGACGATGCTTGTTTAGACGTCGACGGTCCTCCGCCACCGTTTCTGGTTTTTGGAGGCATGGCTTCTGCAGAGGCTTTGGCACAGATCCTATTCCCACAGACGGCGCCAACTGTAAGTGCCTAAAAATTACGGACTTAGTTAATGGAGGATCAAGCTCCTGATGCAAGGTTTTGAGGGAGGTGAGGGGAACGGATCGAGCCTCCAATGACCTGAAAGGAAAAGAACGACGGTCAGAGACCCTGGCTGTGGGTAGCCGAAGGCCCTCCGACGCTCAAGTTAGTGCAGGGACTGAGAGAGTGGAGAGAAAGAGTTCCGGAAGGGAGAAATTATGCGTGTGCGTACCTTTCATGGTTTCTCTCATGCAATATATAGGTGTGAGAAGTCATCATTGGACTGTCTTCTTGAGGGGACGGAAGTCCCATCTGAACGTACTCTCACCTCCTGAGTGGGGGTAGGTAAAAAGGGGATGTCCCATCGGACCAGCCCTCCTTGTCTATGGATATGACTGTGGATATGGCGTGCTCCTTGCGTAGGTCCGGAGCCCACTCTGTTGTCAGACCGCCGACCCTGTTTGGCAGTGCATTAATGGCGGCATTTATGATTGAATGAAAGGGGGCTTGAGCTCGGTCGAGGCTGAGGCCGAAGTTGGGACACGTGATGTAATCACCGGGGTCCGTTCCATAATTACCCGAGACGGCGATACAGCCGAACTTGGCGGCACCGAGATCACGGGTTACCGAGACTAGGTGGTGGCCCCACCTAATTCCATGATCACGGAATGACCCCACACAGGAGTGAAGACAGTTGGGAGTTTTCTTGGGAAGGGGGCTGGAGGTTTTCTTGGGAAAGGGGTTAGCTTAGGTTTAGGGTTTTGGGGATAAGAGAGGTTTTATAGTTTTAAGGGGGGTGACTAATTACCATCTTAGCCCTAGGGTTTTCATGTAGTTAGGGTTAGGGCTGGGGGTAGTTGGGTCATTAGGCTGGAAGCTTCTAGAGAGGGCACCCTTTTGCACTAACCCAACCTTAATTAGTTAATTAAACTCTATTAATGGCCTACCTAGCACTAATAGCCTAGGTTTAGCACTAACACCCAATTAATTGAAAATTCTACTCAACTAAGCTAATCTAACTAGAAGCTAGGAGAATCTAACTAATCTCTCTAATAACCCCTAATTAGCACAAATAAAGAGTAATTAACCAAGATTAGCAAAGATTAATAGCGATTAGTAGGGATTAGTAGTAATTAGCAATAATTAACCAATAATTAACATAGATTAAGATTAATTAGCCTATAAAATAGCATTGAGAGGGCCCACCAAGGGTGGGACCTCACAAGGCCAGCCCTGGATAAAATTCCTCGAGTCAGCTTGGAAAGTCTTCGTCAATGGATTGTCAACTTCCAAAAGAGCTGGCGCCGGCATAGTCCTCCAATCCCCGGAAGGATTAGTCATAGAACAGGCACTGACCCTCGACTTCAAAGCATCAAACAATGAAGCGGAGTACGAGGCACTGATTGCGGGTCTCGGTAGCGCAAGGATACTGGGGGCACGTCGGCTTGTAGTCTTCAGCGACTCCCAGTTGGTGACGAACCAGCTGAGCGGAGATTATCAAGCCCGAGACGAGAGGATGGCGGCCTACCTAGCCCACACCAGACAGCTCCTCTCCCAGTTCGAAAAAGCTGAAGTCAGGCAGATCGGCAGGGAATCCAATTGCCACGCAGACGCCCTAGCCAACTTGGCATCGGCCGAGAAGTAGGGAGAAGAAGAATGGTCGATGTGGGGACATTAACCAAACCGAGCATAGAGCTCCTTCTAGCTCGGCAAATCTTGTGTACTGATCTCGGTCCGAGCTGGATGGACCTGATCATAACATTCCTAAAAAAAGATAAGCTCCCCGAAGACAGGAATGAAGCTCACATGGTCAGGATGAAAGCGTCTCACTTTTGGCTATCCCCAGATGAAAAACTCTATAGAAAATCCTACTCAGGACCATATCTTCAATGCGTTCACCCAAGCAAGGTGGAAGATTTCCTCTTTGAAATTCACGAAGGAATCTGTGGAAGCCACATCGGAGGAAGATCACTGGCGTACAGAGCTATTAGCCAGGGCTATTGGTGGCCCTACATGTAGAAAGATGCCCAGCTCTACGCCAGAAAGTGTGAAAAATGCCAGAGGTTCTCCCATTCCCTGCATCAGCCAGCTCGGGACCTGAGTCCCCTCTCCAGTCAGTGGCCCTTCGCTCAGTGGGGGCTGGACATCGTGGGTCCTCTTCACCGCACTCCAGAGAACAAAAGGTGGTTGATGGTGGGCACTGATTACTTCACAAAATGGATAGAGGCAGAGGCCTTGTCCTCCATCACCGAGCACGACACGAAGAATTTTGTGTGGAAAAACATCGTCACAAAGTTCGGGATCCCCAGAGCTCTGGTCTCGGATAACGGGACCCAGTTCGATTCAAAACTCTTCAGAAATTTCTGCTAGGAGCACGGTATCAGGAACCTTTATGCAACTCCTGCCTACCCACAGAGCAACGGGCAAGCAGAGATCTCAAACAAAGTGGTGCTGGACGGACTCAAAAAGAGGCTTGATAAAGCCAAGGGCAGATGGGTGGAAGAATTGTCGAGTGTCCTTTGGGCATACAGGACCACCCCGAGGCGATCCACTTCAGCAACACCTTTTTCATTGGCCTATGGGATGGAAGCTGTAATCCCTCTCGAGGTCGGTCTCCCGACCTTGAGGACAAACCTCTTCGATCAAGGGCAGAACGAGATAAACCTCGCCAGAGAGCTCGACCTGGCCGAGGAACGAAGGGAAGCGGCATCCGTGCGCCTGGCCGCTTATCAACAGCAGCTATCCCAAGGGTACAATCAAAGGGTCAAAGAAAGAAGATTCTCAGTTGGAGAATTGGTCTTAAAAAGAGCGCTTCCAACAGATAAAGATCCAAACGAAGGCAAACTCGCACCAAACTGGCTCGGCCCTTTCATGGTAGTCTCGGTCTCAGGAAGGTCGGCCTATAGACTTGAGGGGATGGATGGCAAAGAGTTGCCACGACCATGGAATGCTGCACACCTCAAAAAGTTTTACTTTTAGTTGTATTCGGAATATGAATCAATAACAAAGGATCTTTTGGGATAAAAACCTGCCTTATATCTTTCAAGTTGTGTGCAAGGCTCCGACCCTCGCGCCAGCCTCTTTGAGTTCGGTCACAGGGCCAACTCCCCAAGGCTCCGGCCCTCGCGCCAGCCTCTCTGAGTTCGGTCACAGGGCCAACTCCCCAAGGCTCCGGCCCTCGCGCCAGCCTCTTTGAGCTCGATCACAGGGCCAACTCCCCAAGGCTTCGGCCCTCGCGCCAGCCTCTTTGAGCTCGGTCACAGGGCCAACTCCCCAAGGCTTCGGCCCTCGCGCCAGCCTCTTTGAGTTCCGTCACAGGACCAACTACCCAAGGCTTCGGCCCTCGCACTAGCCTCCTTGAAGCCGGTCACAGGGCCGAGATCCTGCTCCTTGCAGCAATTTCTGACGACCGGCCATCACTCCCGGATGCGGACAGGGCCAACTACCTAAGAGGCATGGAGCTCGGCCTAACTTCGAGTCACCAAAAGTGGTCACCAAAGATAAAGATACGACCCCAGCTCTGCAGCGAATGGGCCGCATCTCGGGGGGCAGCCTAGTGGACTCACCAAAAGGGGCTCTTCATCCTAAGGCAGAAAAGAGGGTTAAAGTCTGAATACTTTACCGACCTCAAGGACTTGCTAGTTTTGGCACCAGAACATCCACATCACATAGCAGAAGGAAATAAGAAAACAGCTGGAGAATTGGAAAAGAAGATTCGTTTTTCATTAATAGAAGAATGGATACAGAGCTTTTGAACATTAAAAAAAAAATTATTACATCGAAAAAAGAGGAAAATACACTAAGGATTCTGTTTAGGCTCTGGAGGGGCAGAAGAGGCTGGGGCAACAGGAGCCTCTGATGGAGGAGCAGTTGGCAGAGCCTGGGCTGCTTCAGCGTCGACGGGGATCGGAGCAGGAGAAGGCGCGCCTGGGACTTCGGGGGGGGGGGGGGGGGGGGCCTCAAGAGGGTTGGAGCCAGGCTTTGACTCCGAACTCGGTACTGCAGGCTGGAACTGAGGAAGGTCCGCGAATATGGGGTCGTCTTCCGAAACCCCATACTTACGGAGGGCCTCCTTGCATCCCATCTCAAACAGCACCGAGCTCAGATCCGTAATTTGAGCCGTGTACTCCTCCGACGCCCAGTCCACCCCATCTTGGTAAGCTTTGGCTACTTGATCTCGCAGGGTGGACTCAGCATCGGCCCTCTCTTTCCTGGAGGCCTCGAGCTCGACCTCCTTCCTGACCAGTTCATTCTGCTTCTGGGCAAGCTCAGCCTCCCTCTTGGCGAGCACGGCCCCCTTCTCGGCGAGCTCGGCCCCCTTCTCGGCGAGCTCGGCCTCCAGTTGGCTCGCCCTCTTGACTTTGTCATCAACAGTGCCCCTCAGATTTTTATTCTCGCCCCGCAACTTAATTATCTCGGTCTTCACTGCCTGTTGTTCCGCTACGTAATGGGCGAGCCTCTCCTCCGATTTCTTTATCTCAGCCGAGCTGGCCTCCAGCGCACCCCCCATCTTCTTCCTCTCCTTCTCCAGCTCGGCAATGTAGGCAGTTCTTTCCGCCAGCCTCTCAATTAGCACTTGAGTCCTCTGTACATTCTGCAAAAGGATAAAAATAGTAAGGGAATCGATTCAGGCAACCGAGAGGCAGAAATTCGAAAGCAGAGGAAGGAAAGCTACTTCAAGCGACGCCCTCATCGACTGATGGAGCAGGGCCATCGACCCAGCCTTCTTATGCTTCTCCATGTCCAGGGGGAGGGCACATCCCCGAGCAAGGGCCACGACCGACTCCCAGCTGGCCCCCAGCCGGCTCGTTAGGGTTGAGGTCGAAGTTGGGCCTCTAGGGTGCCGGCACGGAAGGTTGGGCCTGCGGCTCCGCTCCCTGCAGCCTCCCCTCCACGCCCGCCAGGCGAGGCCTCTTCTCGGGAGGGGCCCCCCCACCCTCCTTTCCGGCCTCCGCGGCTCAAGGCCGGGTCTCCCTTTGCGGCGGAGGCGGCAGAGCCTTCTTCTCGGCCTCTATAACCTGTGGCCTGCTGTCCTTAAGCGGACGAGGTTCCTTGGGCTGCCGGACGTCCTTGGAGGGTTCCACCGACCTCCCCTTAGCTTTGACGGAGGTGGCCCCAGTCGCTCCCGACGCTGCTCCCGATGAGCCGGAGGAGGCGCTAGTAGAGGAGCCCGAGGCGGCGCCAGACCCACTAGGGGCACGCTTGGAGGCGGGGGGAGCTCGGCCCCCAAAGATCATGGTCCCCAGACTCTTCAAGGGAGGGCGTTGTCCGTCCATCTCCTCCTCTTCTTGACCTCGGGAGTGAGGGGGGCTGTCGGTGATAATAATCGAGTCTTGGGGCTCCGTGGCTTGGCCGCTTTTCTCGGCAAGCGCCAGTACGATCTCCCCTACCGGCTCAAGGGGGACCTCGGCAGTCTTACTGGTATAAGACCGGTACCGCGGCTTGTACCCAAGTAGAGAGAAGGCAGCTCGGTCGTGGTGACCGTGGTAATTGCAGATCTTCTCCAACCACGCGTCGTTCC
Source organism: Cinnamomum chago (assembly GCA_038049695.1). Taxonomy (NCBI): domain Eukaryota; kingdom Viridiplantae; phylum Streptophyta; class Magnoliopsida; order Laurales; family Lauraceae; genus Cinnamomum; species Cinnamomum chago. The sequence goes on along the minus strand of CP142451.1, from coordinate 105,509,293 downwards.
TCTTCCACTTGTTGAAGTTGGCCTCTCTCCTCATTTTCTGAATACCTGTGTAAGAAAACAGCAAGGGCGTCAGCTCGGCATAAACAACGAGCAAAAACAGCACGAAGGACAGGTATTTACTAGGAGGGGTCCCAGGTTTGCGCGGGACCTGGATTCTCCTCTCCACTTCGGTCTCGGTACCCTTGAATTCCCAGTTCCCCGAGACTACGATTCGTTCATACCCGGCGTATTTGTTCGAATCCTCTAGGGCATTCACCAAGGGCCGACGTCTGGCCTTCACCCGGAGGTAGTAAAGATCCTCACCCCCTGCAGCTTTACAGATGTCATAGACATCTTCTATGTCATGTACCCCGAGATCGATGTCGAGGATCCAGTTTAGCTCCGCCACGCCCATTATAATCTTGAAACCATTTGGCATCAACTGGAAGGGGTAGATGTGCCACGCATTGAGGCAGGACCGGAGGAGCTGATGGATAGGAAACCTGACCCCGCCTTCACACACCGACAGCAGGGGGAAAGGCATCCAGTCCTTGTACCGGGAAAGGCCACCAGGAAGGTCCCCGAGGTCGTCAGGTTTAACCAAGACGTCGGCCGGGATCTTAAACGACGACCTAAAGGCCTCCAAGGCTGCAGAACCCTCTAACCAGTGGCTATAAATCCCCATTTCTGGGAAGGATAAGAGGCAGGTGACTAGGAATGAAAACTGGAAAAACCCTAAATGACCTAAACCTTCTGAAAGCGAAGAGAAGAAAGGAGACACAAAGAAATAGCAGAGAGAGAAGATGAAACTCACAAAAAGGATGCTGAAGATTATGAGGACGAAGAAGTAGAAGGCTAGAAAGAAAAGTTCCCGAGATCGGTTGGTTCGTTTTTCAGCAAAATCTGTGGCAGAACTTCGTCTTCAACAGAGCTCTCCTTCTCAGACAAACAGCCAGGGTAAAAGAGAAAGGGAAGGGGGCGCTTCCATTTTTATAGAGGGACGCCACTCTTCATTATCCTGCCATTCGTCGTTTCGATCCCGGCGACTGGCCAGACAGGAGACTCCACGTGGCGGCAACGGTTCGCCTCCCACCACGCCTCTGGTACGACATTTATCACCTCGGGCATACGGAATGGCGTCCCACGTGCTTGATAGGGCGAAGCAATTATGGTGCCCTATTTATTGCCTAGGGCAGACGAAGGGGCGTCATGATGAGAATCTCATAAAAGCAAGATACGAAAAGACGGCCCCGTCACTTCCGAATCTTATCTCCCGACCTCGGACTAGGCCCAAGAGGTCGAGAGCTAGGGGGCAATTGTGTGGGGTAATTCTGTGTTCACGGATTTAGGTGGGGTCATCCTCCAGTCTCGGTTACCATTGGTCTCGGTACCGCCCAAAGTCGGCCGCAACGCCATCTCGGAAGAATCATAGGGCGAGTCTCGGTGGCTACGTCACGAGTCCCGACCTTGGTCTCAGCCTCTGTCCGATCTCGGCCCCTGTCACTCAGCCATTAATGCAGCCATAAATGCGCTGCCGTGACGGAAACGGCGAACTGACAGGCAGAGTGGGCGCCGGACCTAGATAAGGGGCACGCCTTATCTCAGGGTCATGTCTATAGGCGTGGAATGATGGTCCGATGGGACATTCCCTTTTCACCTACCCCCACTCAGGAGATAAGAGTACACTCTGATAGGACTCCCGTCCCGTCAAGGAGTCAATCCAATGATGACTATCACATCTATATATAGCATGAAGGAAAACCATGTAAGGTACGCAACCCGTCTCCCTCCCAGACTTCTTCTTCTCCATTCCCTTTCAGTTCCTACACTGACTTGAGCGTCGGAAGGCCTTCGGCTGCTTATAGCCAGGGGCTCTGACTTACTGTTTCCCTCTTTCAGGTAGTCGGAGGCTCGATCCTTTCCCCTCATCTTCTCAAGATCTTCAAACCAAGAGCTTAATCCTCTAATAGTCAAGTCCGTAATTTTTAGGCACTTACAGGTATTATCTTAAACAAAGAAAATGAAGACCAGGGCAGTAACATGGGTCAAGTCCACTTTGAGATTGCCCAAAACCCAACCTCATCAAACTGAGCTTAACTCCTGCCTATCATTGTTCACAGAAACTACTGGGCCGAGTTGAGACACAGAATTGGCTGAGTCTGATGCCAGTAAAAATTCAAAAGTCAACCACAACAACAAAAACAATAGATATAGTTTCCAATGATTCATTTAATTTTGACCGAGTATTTACCAAGTTAGCTCAAATGTGGCCAACGCTCAACAAATTTTCTACCAATTTGAGTGACTTGTACGGTCGAGTCCAACTGAGTTCTATAACAATCCTGCCCATGAGGTCTTTCCGGTCGGCAAACATTGATTTATGATCAATCCAACTAGTTTTTCCCACTTCGCGGGCTCCTTCCCGCCTGCGTGGGTTGTATGCGAGTTCTTTTTTGTATCCCGGCTCTCTGGTTGGGTACCAAAAAAAGAAAAAAAAGGTTATTGGACGTGCACTAACCAAGCTCACAAAGTCTAAAGTGGGGGTGCCTTACATTTGATCTGCCTGAAAAAGGCAATTCGGGGAACTTGCAGTATGATGCCACTTAGAAGTGGGATACCTTAGCCAATTCATGTTTTATGGTATTATTACGCCTGCTGTAGAGCATTATCTTACTACCGAACTCCAGCTTCAAGTGATGGAGAAACATGAAAAGCAGACTCCCAACTTCCCAAGTTGAGTTCTTCTTTATGATGCCACCACAGCCCAAAGCAACCTTTTTTGGCCTTCTCCAACTTGAATTCCCTTTTTATAATGTTCCGTATCAATCAAATGAAAATTTATGGCACATGATACTTTTGGGGAGGGGGCGGGAGTGGAGCCAAGGAGGGTTTGGGGTCAATTCATCCCGTCAAGTTTCACGAGAATCCAGCTCATAATGCAATGAGGGGGAATTAACTTCAAAATGGCCCTACCTAAAACTTTGTTAAATAAGAGAGTACGGATCACCTATCGCATTTGTTATATATTCACCGTGAGTGGTGAATGGACCAATAACACTCGAACATGTCATCTAAGAATTTATATGATTTTGAAGTTTAAAAAGTTTAAATCAGATGAAAGAGAATCACTTAAATTATAAGATGACGTGTCGGAGTATTATTGGTCCACTCACAATAAATGTATAACAAATACCATAGGTGATTCAGACTAAAAAATGAAGGTCATTTCCTTCGGCAAGTTGCTCCGAATTTTTATTGCAATAGGAGTTGATTTTACAATAAGATTTAGGCATTTAATATTTGACATTCTTAATCATCTGCATGATACTATAGTTGGACCAATTCCTATTGGAGCAAACTTTGGGGTGAGCACCTTCATGACTTGATGAGATTTATATTCAACGGTCTAGGTTATTTCTATGTGGGCCACACGATGGGGTACCTTGCATGTCTTGCACGGTGCCACAGGAATCCGGTTCCGGACTCCTTGCTCGAGCCCGGCCCTAGTTAAACATAGGCTTCCACCGGCTCTGCTACAAAGGACTCCTCATCTTAAAAGGTTGGACCGAGCAAAGCAAAATTAGGGTTTCTGCAGTGGACGTTGGGCTTTTCTTCTTTGAATGCAAAGGTTTGGTTTGGTCATGTCTTCCATTTCTGCTGCTCTGCTTTTCATTTTTGTCCATGTTATGGATTTGATTGATCGATTGATGCATTCAAAACAGCATCTTTTCGAAAATCTTTGTTAAAAATCTTATGCTTCTGCAATTGGAAGTGGATTGTGAATTTATCTCCGCAACCAGCGTTGATATTGGCTGTTGGATTGAATCATTTGGTGATATCGCATTCTTCATTGATGAAGAAGTAGAACACTTGGGTTGCTTGTAAGGGAAGCTGGAAATTCCAGTTTCACATTCCAAATCTAGGCTTTGGTGGAAAAATTAGGGTTTTGAATATAAACTGGGGAATTTGACATTGAGTGTGGTGCTATGGTTATCTTGCTCAGTTCACTGTGCTCAAAATGGGACTTAATATACATGAAGCAGGGCATGGAGTGTTGAGAAGCTATGTACATTTCTTAGGGGTTTCATCTAAGACTATGACTGATTGAAGGTAGATAATGGACTTGATATATCTGACCTTCCATTTCATAGCCTTTTAGATGGGTACCAATGTCTAGTGGAGATAGTTTTTGGCTTGCAAGTGTTGGTATGTCATATAGTACAAGTAGCACAGGCAAACTTCTCATACAGTAAAAATTATATGGGCAAACTTGTAAAAAATAAGTGCAAAAATAAAAATAAAAATGTATTTGATTGCTACCTTTTGAGAAATAGGAAGAGGGTCTTAAAGCTGATTGAATAAGACATTTTCATAAACTTTAGCATCTATTTGATTAAGTTTCAAGTCAAATAGGCCTATAAGTTAGTACTTAGTAGAGCTGACGAGGCTCTTATGGAAACACATTTGGGCACATTGATGGTTCCCCACTAACATTTATTTGGTCTTCTTTATTTTTTTTGCCACCCTGGGCGCTAGAGAGATTTCGGACGGTTGGTTAATTCCATGGTCTTGTCTTGTTGTTTGCCTGAGTAGAATGTACAGCAACAGGATAAAGAAATGATAGTGATGATGGTTATCGTGATTCAGGTCATCGTCTGGATTGTTTTTTTGGTGGGTCACTGTGGTTGAACCCATGGGTGGCAACAGGAAGGGTCAGGTCGGATTGAGCTCTGTAGGTAGCATATATGTGTTCAACACTAGCTATCCCTCTACCCCAGAAGTTAAAAGGATTAACCAAATCCTTAATTAACAGAACTGGTCTGGTTTGAGTTGGCTGGTCACTATGCAATTAGCTGGATAGAGTCAGGTTGACATTTGAATAGCAAAGAATGGACTCAACCAAGCCCGACTCAAAAGTTAAAGACGTCAGCTCCTAACCCTGAATTACTGGGTCGGTTTGTGTGGATCTGATTAGGAATTTCCGCCCCTAGTTGAACCACTGGCTGCAAATTGTGTGGTTTGAGTAAAGCATTATTTTCTGGTGCCATTTTGTAGGTCATTTACTGGATAGATATGATTTAAAATCCTCACCTATGAGATTTTCTCTCTGATGGGTGCTCCACAGTGTGAACCACACAATAAATGGTTCAGAGCCTGGATTTTCAACTATATGCCCTTGAGCTTGATTGCAGCAGACTGGCTAACTTATCTGAAGCACCACACTCTGGTTGGATATTTGGAGTTCCCATTTTCTTTTACTACAATGTGTTAAATAGTGGTTTTTCATTGTTCACGAGTTTGGGATTTTATGTTTTGAATTTCAGTTTCTGTTAAGTATTGGAGTGTTTTTTTATTTTTTATTTTTTTTCTCTCTGTAATTATCTTTACTCTTACTGAATTTTATCTGCTTGGGTATATGATCTCTTAGGAAAATCATGGTGGATGTGATGGGATCTGTTTTCCAAGATTTAGTAACTAGGTGTATGACTACATTTGTTAACTTGGATATTCGTCAAACAAAAGGACCCTTGTGTTATCTTCGCCCTGGTTCCAGACCATTCTTCTGCAGAACTTTTTCTAGAAATGCGGAGACTCACTCGCTGTCTACTGATGGGTATGCTTATTCTTCATTCATTATTTCAGTGTTTTCAATTTTCATTCACTTTTTGTGTCAGTCCAGCAGCTGTCCCTTATTATATAATCTACTAATGTTCTTGTGTTTGGCTGTGGGTTTCGTGTTAGAAGTATTATACATTTCCTCACCTTAGAGAATTTGTAGCTTATTTGGGGTTGTTTTCAGCATTATTGCTTATGTGATGGAACATATGAAGAGGGGATGGGAAAAATCTTCTTTCATTGAACAATCTGGGCCTGTTTGGATATGTGCATGCATGTGTGTGTGCAGAATGAAATGTTTAAAGATAAAGTGCTGTCATTTTATTAGCACAGAACAAAATAGTTTGGCATTGGTTTATGACAGTATTTTGTTGTTTGGTTATTTTTAGAGAGAGAGAGAGAGGGTATTTGTGAATATTGCGACTTGTGAGAGTTGTGGAACACCAGGTGTTTTGGGATATTGTAAAATATAGGGGGATCAAATCTTCATGTATAGGTCATATCTCTTATTCTTTCATTTAATTAAACAATATATTACGTGTACCTTTTCGTGCCGCTTGAAACAGACAAACTTAAGGAGATTAGATTACCATAGACATATATCTAAAACATGTCAATTTTTTTAGGTTTTTAGCTGCTTTTTTTTTTCAAAAGCCTCATAATTCATCAGACCAATAGGTTTACTGTAGATGTATATAGACAATTATATATAGTAATGCAGCAGGGGTGAGGGGCTGAGAGCTTTCAGTTTTGAAATACGACCTCCTACATTGCCACATCACCGCCATGTGTCAAACAATCATTCGTCCATGTCATTGAAGGACCCTTACAATCTATCATCTTGAAGAATTCAAACTCTATCTCTACCTAGTTTCCTATTACACCGTTTTCTCTTATCTAATCTCTATGCTATCTCCCTTTCTTAAAAGGCCTCCTCAACCTCCAAGATTATGAAAACAACTATTCCTAATCCAATACTTCAATCTCCAAGATTTTGGAATCTCGAAGGTCTCTTTAAGGGAAGCATGAGTTGGGACTCAGTCAGTTCTTTACAGGAATGCCAAGGTTACCTATCAGCAAAATCTTCTTCTATGTTGATTGCTGGATTCTTTTATGCATTGATTTGTATTTTTTTGCCCATACCATTGCACATTACTGGGAATCCTGCTTTTCTATAGTCTTTAGTATACAATCAGGTCATTTTTGTGTGTTGATGGTCTGATTAAGATCATTTAGATTGGCATAAAAGAATAAAAGGGTGTGATCTGATAAGACCACATATTTAGATCTGGTATATGCGGGGCCTACCCTTAATTTTTTTTAACTGTCCAATTGGGTTCGGATATGGTCATGATTTCAGATTTATTTTTGTGCGTTTGATGTTCCAATCAAGATCATGTAGATTGGCATATAAGAATAAAAGCATGTGATCTAATGAGATCTTGCATATTCAGATCTGGCATATGTAGGACCCACCTATTTTTGGGTGATGTAGTTCCTAGCCCAGATCTCATCATGTTCATTCTACATCCTGACATCCACTCTAAATCAAGAACCCATCTGAACATTCCTAGGAGATAAATGAATCGGACGGTGGGCCTAAGTTCGAGGAGAGCATAACTTCGACCCTATGTTAATTCACAAAACAATGAGTTTGAGTTTTATCAGCGCATTTAACTGATGAATACTTTTACAAAAAAAATAAATAAATGATGAATTCATAGAGCTGGTGTCCGAGAATGGATTTGCAGGATCAGACACCCACAATAAAGATAAAACTTATCTCTTAAGTTCCCTTCGTTAAACTCTTTCTAATTTTGATTTTAAAAAAATGTGTAATTTGATTTGAAGATTATGAAAATCCAAAAGAACCTATCTCTTAAGATACCTTCCTTTCCTATCCTAGAAGAAAGATTCACATTTCCTTATACAACTTGACAAGCAAACATGCGGTCCCCTAAGAAACTACTCAGTTTCAACATTGCATCATTAAGTACGGCGTTATTATTGATAGTCTTGAATTAGCTCCTCCAATAATTCTGACGAGTAATATTAACTATATATTTAACTAATAGTATTTTGGCGCTATTCAATTGTATTTCTTAAACCTTTGAATTGATTTATTGAGGCATGATAACTTTTTTAAATGTATATATCATTTTTTTTATTGAGATGACGTGTACATGTTCCAATACATAATATGATCTATAAATCATAGTCTTGTTTCATTTTTCATAATTTGTTTTTAGTTTTGACCCTCTTAGAATCTTTTACATTTCTCATTTATGTATTGTCTGTCTTAGGAACTTAATTTCACTGTATGGATATGGAAGAAACCATCATAAGTTTGATTTTTCCTTTTCAGATATGGGTTCTACCGAAACTGGTAATATCGGGTTCTTTCATGGTTTATAAAATATGAAGAAGTTAGCTAATGAAAAATGGTTTTTGATTCTTTTGTTCTTCTTCTTATTCTTTTCTATTTTTTAAGTAAGATATAGGATTTTGATATTATTTTATCGAATTTTGATATTATTTTATCTCATGATGAAGTATGAAAAAAAATAGTAATATTAAATAAAGGACTATACTCGAGATTTTCAGAATTTTTTTCGTAGTGGCCCCCTCAACTGCCGATTTTCCAGGCATAGTGCCCAAAGTTATTGTAAAAGAATGTTGTTCTTTGGAATTTATCATTTGAAACTGTAATAAATTTTCAAATGCGCTGTCAAAGCAATTTAAGGTACTCCCTTTTCTGCTTTTTTTTTTTTTTAAGATTTTTATATTACTGAAGTATTTTATTAGTGAAATACAAATATTGATAATAATATAGAAAAAATAACTTAGTGATAGTATTAGATTAATATTACCATAACATCTGTATGCATGTTTATCTATGTATTATATATTAATATTAATGTATATATCAATAATACACTTTCATATATGTGTGTGCGTGCGCATGTGTGCATACATCGGTAATGTAATGTTATATCTTTGCATAATTTGTATTGATATGTATATCAATATATATATGTATACGTAGTTACACTACAAAACTCCCTGGGCGTTTTCCGTGAAAAAAATGCCCCTCTTTTAGCCAATGAAAGTTTGACATGTGTCATCAATGACACACTTATCCATTCTCTCTCCTAAACATTCTCCTACAAATATGGATCTTTTAAGATTCTCTTGAATTATTGGCTATTAGATAGGGGCAGAAACTCCCCTTTTGAGACATGGGAGTTTTTGAGAATTTCTCTATATTATATATATGAAGGGAAATTTTCAACAAGGTATAAAACTTTTGGCTCATTTTCAGAAAAAAAAATACATGAAGATTTTAATATTTCAAGAAAGTAAAAGAGTTTTCTACAAATTTTTTACTCAAGTCCTCTCCATAAAGTTTTTTTAAGAAATGACAAAAATACCCTTCCCTTATGAGAGGGTTTTGTCTTGTCTTAATTTCTTAATCCATTTCCTCCCCAAAACTAGCCATTTTGATTTTGATGATCATAACCATAAAATTAATCTAGAATTTTGGTTATTTGGAATCCCCTTTTTTAACCTTCCATGCATAAGGTTTGTTGAAGTGTGCCCCACTAGGTCATTTGGGTTGGCTTGATCATTTCTCTTAAATGATTTTTTTTTTTTTGAAAAATGACAAGGGTATTTTTGTCATTTCTCATAACATTGTTATGGAGAGGACTTGATTGAAAAATTTGTAGAAAACTTTATACTTTTTGAAATATTCAAATCTTCATGTACTTTTTAAAAAATGAACCAAAAGTTTTATACTCGTGAAATTTTCCCATATATATATATGTATGAAGATGTAGTATAATATGCTGTAACTCCATAATATTAATGTATAATATTATATCAACGTTAATGTATATGTCATATAATATTCTGATATTAGTATTTATGTGATATGAAAATGTTACTTCTGAGTTCTGTGTAACATCTTAATTAAGATTCATTTACCTTTGTTTTTATTCAATTTTCATATTAAGCTACTTTGATATAGAAGATACTCTTAGCTTTCTTCGGTTTAAATTAGATGACTTTAAATTAATTGACTTTGCTTCTTGCTAACGTCTTAATTAAGAGATGAGAAAGCAAATAATTTAACTTAACACCTATCTTTTTTACCTAAAAATTACAGAAAAAAAAATTATGTAGAAATTTGTAAATTTAAATTTGATTGTTGATAATGTAATTTTATGGCACTATCTTTGCTTATATTTTCATTTCCTAGGCAGGCCTCCTCGCTAGTTGGCTAAAGTGTTCTTTCTACCATCAGTTTTTACTGTAGGTCAATTATAAAGCCGTGAGCCTCAAGATCTACCACAAAAGGAGGCCCAAGAAAAGGCCCACAACTGGCGTGCCATGGACCTTGCCCATGGTCAGCCAGCCCATTGACCAAACTATATCCACTTTCTTAGCATATCGAATTTCTAAGAAATTTTCCTAGATCTACATGCTTAGTTTGGTAAATTGCCAAGAAGATTTTCTAGAGTTACACTTTTAATTTAAAAAATCCTAAGAAGATTTATTAGATCTAAAATGACAATGGATTGGCATATAATTGATAAGAGAAAGGAAAGAAGATCATATCTAGAAAAAGACTTTAGCATATAATCATCTCTTGAAAAGGAAAGGAAATCCAATCTAGGATCTCTAGCAGCAGGCACGAATGTCATCTCATGCGCTATAAATTCTCTTTTATTATCTCATATATGCATTCAATGAGAATTTACTTTTCCCCTATCATTCATATCACGACTCCAAACCCGAATTCCCTAGTACAACGCAAAAGTCCAAATCTCAGGGCGGGACCTGTTTGAAACTTTTCCATAACCAGGATCGTAGTCCGCATTGTGAGGATATTTAACATCATATCACTCATCATTACCAATATGCGGAAGTGGTAAATATAAATCTCAAAGCATGTGTATCGATCCTTGTATGCTATAGAGCTAAGCAAGTCATCATAACTAACATAAGGTTCAAGTATCAAAAGAAATAAAGGTATTTTATTGCAACCAGCCACAAAAGGGCAAGAAAAGTTTATAAAAGAAAAGACAGTTATACGATATGAATCCCATATACGAAAGGCTCTTAAGCGCGTGGTCACGATGATGCTACACTGTCATCCACACTCCACTCCTGATACTCCTTTCTTGGTGCCTCATGAAACGCCTCACCTTGCGGGGTAAAGGAAAGGGATCCAATACCTACACAACACCAAGAGAATGAACATTAGGTTTGGATAAACCCGGCAAGCTGCAATATACAAGTAGCACAGTATGATGTATCAAATAGAATAGAAGGCAATAAAGATAATTAACAGATTAACAAAGATAGATGAACTAGGCAGTTGTGCATGAGTAAAGATATTATCAAGAATCAATATAAATGATAAGCTATAGCAAAATAAACATCCTAACAAAATAGGCACGTCCACATAAGCTAAGTCGCCAGGGGATATTATGTCGCTGCCCACCCATACTCGACAAAGTGGAAGTGGGGATGCACGGAATGACAAGCCCGGCCAAAAGAAAAATGCATGGGAAAAGCCTGACCAAAGTTGGTACTCAAAGTGTCAAAGTAGTATCCATTGGCGTACGTACTACGTCCACCTCAAAACCCAATCTATACATGGCAAAATAATAAACAGTCCTTGCCATAAGGGATCCAAAGTCATGGTTAGACTAATCTGCTGAGTGTTGCCTGACTTAAAGAATCACAAAGTTCAATGTCTGGCTAGAATCCCTCTTGCATGAGAAAGGCTTCCATCAAACAAAGGAACTACTCCAAAATTATCAAATCCATCCAAAACAAAGCTATCAGTAGTCTGAAGTCATTCCCCAAAGGTTGCTCCTTCCAAATAAGCCATTGAACAACCACCTAGTCTTGGCCACAGGTAAACCACATCCTCCATCATATACAAGTATAACTTCTAGGTCCACCCTAGGTCTTTAGCATCATATTCATAATTAACAAGACAATAGGTAACAAAGACACAAGTACAACCATGAGATAAGAGGTCAATCAATATACAAGACAATATAGATCGTCATAATAAGTACCAGTTAAAGGACAAATCAAAGTAGCCAAACCTAGGTCATTAGTTGCCGTTTGGCTGTGATCACGAGGCCATTCAATACAATGGTCAACAATGGGGTTCCGGATGGCATGTGCATTAATCTTGGTGCTCTGATGGTCATGAGCATCCAAAAGTCCCATGATTACCATCCTCTTGACTTGGCTTTGTCTCACACATTACTACAAAAAAATTGTAAGCAAAGGCTAAGCTTACACATCCGCTTATCAAAGTCCCATATTCAAAGGCCATCAGGTAGGTACAAGGGTCCCAAACATAGTCCAAAGGTCCTAAAATTCAAAATCTACATTATAGAAAATGCAAGCTTATGGTTAGCGGAAGGTCAGTTACGACTAGCAGTAAGTGTGCTATAGTTAGCTTTACGGCTCGCCATGGGTAGTCCTACGGGTAGCCGTAGAATAAAACCTTGAAAATACCCATTTTTGGAATTATAACTGTAGTACATTCACTGTTAGCTGCCTGGGAACGTACGACTGGCCCGCAAATGATCTGTGGCTAGCCGTAGCTTCCTAGAAGTTACAGGTGAGTGCAAATCTGGTTCGAATCCATGTGAATTTGCCTCCCATTCCACTCAAGCATCAGAATTACATCAATTAGGGCATTGCAAACCTTGTACAACCATTGAATTACCTAGATCTAAGGTCCTTCATCTCAAAAGGGTTCCAAATTACATGCCTTAGATATAATTACCGCAAGAGCTTATAAATTGGGGAAATCTATAGCAATTACATCAGATCTGCTCAATTCCTTTCCAAGAATCAAGAAATTTAACATGCATGCTATGTAATTCATATATTGTCACTTGCCTTAGTCTTAAATTGGGGAAAACTAATCAAATAGCCAAATCTCCAAGCTAGAACCCTCCGTCAGATCAAATCTCCCAAATCCTCCTAGATCTAAGGGTCCTGCACACAAATTCAATGGAGAAAAGGGATTACGGATTGAATTCTACTATAGATCTCATGAAGAAAGCTAAAAAGAAGCTAGGGATAGAAATTAGCCTCAAATCGGGAAAGGAGAAGACGGCCCAATGAGAAATGAGGAAGAAGATGAAGATCTTGTTGATGATGATCTACAATGGGGGCCTCAAGGAAGAGGGAAGATCTTGATGCTTGAAGAGATGTGAGAGAGAGAGAGAGAGAGAGAGAGAGAGAGGTGTTCTCCTCACATGGTTTAAAGAAGATTAACAAGTGTTGTTTCTGGAGGGAGGGAGAGATTGTTATTGGTTTTGTTGCTAAAGAAACAAAGTGAAAATGACTTAAATGGTCTCCTGACATGGTGTTGTTTCTGGAAGGAGGGAGAGATTGTTATTGGTTTTGTTGCTAAAGAAACAAAGCGAAAATGACTTAAATGTTCTCCTCACATGGTTTAAAGAAGATTAACAAGTGTTGTTTCTGGGATTCCTTAGGATCTCATCTCTTCTCTAAAGTCTCCCACAATCAAAACCACTATACTAAAGGCCCCTACAATGCCAATTTCTAAAATTACATGTAGCCCTTCACGGTCTCCAAAATTCACATATAACTCCTAACTACCCAACTAGGTCCAAAAGCTACTAAAACACCTAAACCTAGTTAACTACGCAAGAATCAACACAAAACATGGAGTTTTCTGTACTTCTATTCTTTTTTATGTTTAGCTGATTTTGTTTTTGGTTTGTTGGGGGTTTCTTGTTGTAGTCCTTTGTTCATTTCTCCTTTGGAGCGATAAAACTTACCATTATAATAAAAAAAAAACACAAAACACCCTTAAATAATATAATATCACTAATCAAAACCGGTACCTTACAATTCCTATGATTGCATTGAGCAAATGTTTTCCTCTTTTGTAAAGACAACTTGGATTGCCAATGGTGATGCTTTAAAGGCCACACATCTATGGTGAATATGTGAATGCTCCATCCATCATTATGGTCCCTATTAGGGATGGCAACGGGGCGGGGCGGGGACGGAATTGGGGTCCCCCGTCCCCGCCCCGCCCCTCTTTTACCCCGCCCCGACCCGCCTTCGGGGCACAAAATTGTGCCCCGTCCCCGTCCCGCCACACCCACGGGTTCCCCGCCCCGCCCCGCAATTATAAAAATTTTAAATATGCAGGAGTTGGGATTCGAACTTGGGTGGGAAAGTAACTAGAGGTTTGTCTTACCACTAGACCAAACTTCATTTGTTGTAATGCTCTACCTTATTTAAAATATATTCATATATTCAAGATTGTTACACACATATACATATATATGTATGGGAAAGGGTCCTGTAAGGACCGTCCTTACGGTCCGCACAGTTCAAAATGCCCACTGGGGCCCACGTTATGACCCATCCAAATTGACCATACATTCACAACCTCCTTATAGACACCGAATCCCATGAATTTGCATGGATTGGGATGAACTAGACCGTTAGATTGAGGGTCAATTTTTCTTGTTTGATATAAAGTTGTTAAACTTTTGGACCATAGATGAAAGGGTTAGAGGTATTAGATTGACTTCAAATTTGATATGTAGGTTGGCCCCACTTGAATCTTTTGGTCCCCCTCTGTCCCATGACCAGTGGGGTCTCACGGTGGGCCCGACTAGGCAGTCCGCACAGTAAGTTGTAAGGACGGTCCTTACAGGACCCTTTCCCTGTATGTATATGTATATGTATATATATACACACATACATATACATATATATACACACATACATATTTATACACTTGAAAATATCATATATGCTTTGAGACATTCTTTATAAAAAAGACAATCTCTCTCTAAAATATCATGATCTCCATCAATATATGGTTTCACTTCATTTCTGGTGTTGAACTCCACTCACTAATAAAGAGGTAATCGTGGGTTTGCAATTTATTTGCAAGTTGCAAATCACTCAAAAAAAAAAAAAAAAAAAAACCCTCAAAACAAAGATAAGAGAAATGACCTATCAATATGTGGATATGGTTATTGTAGTGTCAAACAACCTCAGCCGCTTTGACTTTCCAAGCATGTGGATCATATTAGCTTAGGTAAATAATTACTTATTTATGTGACACTTAACTTGCAATGTTAAATCATTAGTACAATGATTCTAATCATACTAAGGTTGATTACATATAATTAAAATTAGTATAATTTATTGTATTGTTAGTATAATTAGAATCATATTAAGTTACTAACTATAATTTACTTTGCCATTTCTAATCATATAAGTTATTATAAGCGTATAGCATGATATATTTTGTAATATTATATCAAATTAGTATAATTTATATTGTTATTAGTATGATTAGAATCATACCGATTATAATTTACCTTGCTATCTCTAATCATCTATATTATAATAAGCTTAAAGCATGATCTATCATTCTATTATATTCGTTTTATTTAATATGATTTATCATGTCACAATTTAACATTATATATGATTAAAGTCAAATAAGCTTAGATAGATTTTTTAACAACTTTAATTTCATTAAATTTGAATTAGAAGGAATGTGATCATATTATATGCTTTTATAATGTATAGGGTTCAATTAATTATATGTTTAACTTTAAAAAAAGTCTTCAATCAATCTACTTAACCCTTAATAACAACATAAAATCAATCTATACATTTACATATAAATATGTTTATTTATTATAAAAAAAATCTAAAATATATATTTAAGAGGATTATTAATCAATGGGGCGGGGCAATGGGGCGGGGTAACGGGGCGGGGCAACGGGGCGGGGCACGGGGCTGGGCAACGGGGCGGGGCGGGGAAAAGAGCAAACCCATCCCCGCCCCGCCCCGCCTTCGGGGCATAGTTTTATTCCCCATCCCCGCCCCACCTAAGGATCGGGGCGGGGAAAACCCGTGCGGGGCGGGGCGGGGCGGGCAAGCCGGGGCGGGGCAGGGCGGGGCAAAATTGCCATCCCTAGACTCCCTATGTAATTTGGTATCAAAGCCATGGGCCTCAAGATCTACAAAAGGATCAACAAGAATGAACACGCAGTTGGCTGACCCATCGGCCCTAACTCATAGTGGGCCAACCTATAGTTGTCTGGTCCATTGGGCCTAGTCCATGATTAGTTAGCCCATTGGTCTAACTATATCTACTTTCTTTGTAAGCAAATTTCCAAGAAATTTAATAGAGGATTAAACCCAAAAAAAAAAAAAAAACACGCTTTAGGTGTCCAGTGGACCAAAAATGTTACTTCACCAAACCAGCCTACCCGCCCATAAACCCTTTTTTTAACCTTTTTTTCAAGGGGTGACGTCGACCCTCATTTTATGTGTTAAGGGTTGACATAATGAGGGTCGACGTCAACCCTCATGTCTCTCTTACTTAACACAAATCCCTTCTTCCCCATTGTGCTCGGCCTACCCAAGCTGCCTGCCACCCACTTTATTCAGCTCTAAAGTGCGTCCAAAAGCTGGAGTTTGTCATGTTCTTCCACCCTTTGGCATTTTGCCACAACTTTAAGGCAATATTATAGTGTTTGGTAGACGCCATTGTTCACGAACTCTGTCAATTAATGAAATCCTTTCCATTATGTTATGTCCAAAGCTATTGTGTATGATATCCTATTCCTGTAGGTCATTGAATTTTGTTTTGAGTTTCATGTTGATGGAATGAGTTTGAAGTTGATGGAATAAGTTCCTGGTTGATGTATGATTTTGAAGTTGATGTTGATGTAGTCAAGGTGAATTTGATGACTGAGTTTATAGTTGACGGAATGAGTTCGAAGTTGATGTAATGAGGTTGATGGAATGAGGTGGAAGTGCGATTCCTCACCAATGTTACAAAGGAGCTGCGTTCTAAATATGTTGCCAGGGTCGACGTTACATTCTACCTTTACCAATTACGCATTCTTAGTTTAGAAAATCCTAGAATTTTCTAGATCTAACTAGATTTATGAATGATTTGTAATCAATAAGAGAGAGTAAGGAAAATACTATTTAGAAAAAAAAGCAATTGGCATTTGATCATCTCATTGAGAGAGCAAAGATAATCCTATCTAAGGTCCCTAATGGTCATGATTGTCATCTTAGCCTCCATAAATCATGTAATGAATTCACTTATATTCTCACATTTATATGCTCAATGAAAATTTTAATCTTTTTTTCTTGTTATTGTGATTTCATTGGACAAGTGTTTCCCTCTTGTGTGAAGTCTCCTTGGTTGCTAACGGTGATTGCTCCATGGCTAGATATCCATGGTGAATGTATGAAGACTCTCTCCATCATTGGGTCCCATTTTATTTGGTATTAGAGCCATGGGCATCAGGATCTACAAAAAGAAGGCCTAAGAAGAGGCCCATAATGGTCTAGCCCCTTGATCCTCATAATGAGCCAAGCCCATAGATATTGGCCCATTGGACCTAGCCCGTGGTCAGCCAACCATTGGCCCAACTTTATCTCCTTTCTCATTATAGTAAATTTCTAAGTTGGTATTAGAGCCATGGGCATCAGGATCTACAAAAAGAAGGCCTAAGAAGAGGCCCATAATGGTCTAGCCTCTTGATCCTCATAATGGGCCAAGCCCATAGATATTGGCCCATTGGACCTAGCCTGTGGTCAGCCAACCATTGGCCCAACTTTATCTCCTTTCTCACTATTGTAAATTTCTATGAATTTCTTCTAAATCTGCAACCTTAGTTTAGTAAATTTCCTTGGTCTGCATTCTTTGTTTAGAAAATCCTAGGAAGATCTCCTTGATCTAGCTAGATATGTGTGACAAATGTGAGAGAGGAAAGAAAATCCTATTTAGGAAAAAGGGATTGGCATGTGATCGTCTTATAAAAGGAAATTCTATCTGTGATCGCTCATAGGCATCATTAGTTGTCATCCCATACTCTATAAATTTCCCAGTATTTTCTCATTTATGAATTCAATGAAATTTACTCTCACCCTTTCATTCGTGTGATTGCATTGAGCAGCTGGTTTCCCTTGTGGGAAGACTCCTTGGGTTGCCTTTGGTGATATCCCCAAAGGCTGGAGGTATCCATATTGAATGTGGGAAGAGTCATTGGGTTGCCGATGTTAATGACACTAGAGGCCAAGCATCCATGATGAACATGTTCAGTAAACGAATAAGGCTCAAGTCTAGACCAACGTTACTGTTCTTTTCCTCATGTTTTGTGGAAACTGAGAAGTATTCTTTACTTAACCACAACACATTCTAACACTTCCCATGCAGTACACATTGTCATTCAATTGGTGATAAAACTTATCATCTTCACTTCGTCATTCGTCATATCGCTCAATATCTTTATGGTAGATCAGATTGTGGACTTTTATTTCTTACTTTGTCCTCTCTTCTTTTGTTTTGTTCTAATGCCTATTTGAGAACATTTCACCTAGACTAGAGAATGGCACAGTGGTCCCATCACAACAATGGAGGTGTGTTGCATTAACAAACTGTAAAAAATGAATCAAAACAAACATTACCAGCCATCTGATCAAAAGAAATGAAAATGAATGGTAAATGCCAAAGCATGAATGGTTGAAAATTGCTCCCTTTAATTGAATGGTCAGAAATGTCTGTTGAGGACTATCTTCTATGCATCGCTAATCCCTCAAGATTTCTTTTGTATGATAAGACCGCTGAGCCACTTGTCCACCATCTCACTACATATGGCACAGTTTTGGGAAGGGGCGCCGGGGGGGGGGTTTAGGGGCAGGGGTGGGCGATATTCTTCTCTCTCGTTTGTTTTTTAGTCCTCCCCTTAAGTCTCAGTTGGGCTCCATCCAAAATCTAAACTTCTCAAAATCACAATAATCTTATTTATAATCTATGAGCCAAACTCACTCAAATTGGAGTCCACGATGAGATTGATTATGTATAAAATACTTGAGTAAAACATAAATGGATTCTAATGTTTTTAGAAAATATGAACTCAATTAGATCATCTTAACCCCTTCATCTATAGCACTCAAGTTTAATGATTTTAGAAGGCATCATTTTTTTTTTTTTAATGATTTCAATCCAACGGTGAGTAATGGTTGGTTAAGTGTTAATTTGTGCCTTTGGGGGTAGTGTGTGAAGGTGGTAACTTGACCATAAGGTGGGGCGGGTGACCAACAAATCATGGTATAATCCAAATATCTCTATGTATGTAGAATCAGATCTATGAATTCGCCTATTGTATCAAATTACATATTCAGATTATTGTGCCAAATTCAAATTAAGCGAATTGAAAAACAAATTAAATGGGGCCACCCCATTGAATTGGGTCGAGTGTCAAACTGTGAACTCAAATTCGAACATATCGAACCACAAATTAGATAACCATGCAACCAAATACCCAAGCATAAGAAAAATCTACAACTATGTGGTGTATGTTTCTGGACAATGGTTTGATTTCTTGGAAATGTAAACCAAGATTGAATCTCTTGGTTCTTGACTAAAGTAAAACACCGTGCTGTGTCATTAGCCTGCTCCTAAATTGGTTGGCTTAGAAGGCTTCTTTCTGAAAGATGCAATCCAAGAGGGTTGCCATAGAATGGGTTTCGGAATTGGGCTAGATGCAGCACAAGATCCATGGGCGAGGCCTATCTCCATTGGACCCAAGCCCCACAGCTGTCCTAACAGGCCCAACTGTGTACAGCAGGAGGCTCGGGTCTCCCTGTTGAGCAATATTATTATCTTTCTCATTATTTCCTTTTAAGTATCGTTCTTTTATGTTCTTTCTATTTTTCTTAGGTTCTAAGATGAGTATATTTACGATAGGAAAGGAAGTAAGTTTGCCTTTTATGCATGGATTTCCTTTCCTTATTATCGATTTGAAAGGGATTGTTCTTAAGGTAGTAACTTGATGGCCAGATGGATGGGGCGAACATAGATCTTATGATTCCAACATTTATGGTTCTAAAGGTGGCCCCAGTAGACTCCAACAGAAAATACTTTAACAGAACGATCAAGCTTTTGCTTATCTCACTCAGAAATCAGAGGATGGTGAGATCTATCTTAAGATTAAACACATGCACAAGGGGAGGATTGAATAGAATTTGGTGTCTCTCAATGTGAGGGGTCAACCATCTTTGTAGCTTGCATACTTGTATTGATAGGAAGTTTGGTACAGCAGAGTTTCGGATTCTACAGCTATTTTATCCCTTTTAGTGGGGTGACTACAATCCTAATTGAATCCTATAGATTTGTTTGGTATGGTACATAAATGATGTGGACCACCGTGCTTATTCTAATAGTGCACACTGCCATATTGTGAATAGAGCATACTTTTGTATAGTCCTGACATGTACCATAATGTATATAGATTGTGCCAAATCCTATGATTGCATTGTATCGCTAGGATTTCATCTCTCAATCTGCAAGATTGTAATTCTGTAATCTATAAAAGAAAAGGGGCCCTCACTATGAGGAACATGCTACTTTATCCAAATCCTTTTTTTTGTGTGTGTGTGTGTGTGTGTGTGTGTGTTTTGCTGGACTTTGTCATTGCCTTCAAGGTCCAGTTACAGTAGAGGGAGTAGAGAGGGGCTTGAGAAATGCTATTGATGGAGTAGGGAAAGAGTTTTCAGTTAGTTGGCATTTCCTCTACATTCTTAAGGACATCAGAGATCTATCAGAGGCCAGTAATGTCCTTATAATAATAATTTAAAAAAAAGAAGAAGTCATGTCACCTTCCAGCTTCCACCACATTCAAGAAAATTGAATGAGAGGCAGATGGCCTGATCAAAGCTGGGGCTGAAGGCAAGAAGACTATTTTCTGGAAATAGTCTATTGTACATTGTTTATTCTCATTAGTATAGTTGTTTAATTCTAAAAATAAAATAAAATAAAATCGAATGAATCGTTATGGATCTCATCGATGATAGCTGTGTTCACCGCTAGAGGTTGGGAGGGTAAAATTTTCTAGTATTATGGACGCTGAGAATGAAATTGATAGTGTGAATCATGTGCTTTTGAATGAAATGGGTTTCTCTGTATTTATAAACTTGGCTTTCATAGTCATGGCTATTTCTGTTTGTTTAAACTTATAATGGTGCTCGGATTGGTTTTAAACTGCAGGAAAATTTTGAACAGCAGACCCCTTAAGATGTTTCCTGGATCATGTTACCTTCCAAAGCCAGGTTCTAATCGCGGAGATGATGCTCACTTCATCTGCGAGGAAGATCAAACCTTTGGTGTGGCAGATGGGGTCGGTGGTTGGGCCAGCATGGGTGTTGATGCAGGAGAATTTGCTCGGCAACTCATCTATCATGCAGAGTGTGCGATCAAGGACGAGCCGAAAGGTGCCATTAATCTTATGAGGGTATTAGAGAAAGCTTTTTCAAATACAAGAGCTATAGGAGGGTCAACAGCATGTATCGCTACACTTAGAGATGAGGTATACTATTTTGACTCAACTTCCACTTTCAAAATAATCATTTGGAGATTGAGCCAAAGTGTTGTGTCTGGTTACAGTACATACATGCGCTGAACATTGGTGACAGCGGTTTTATGGTGGTTCGAAAGGGAAGTGTCCCCTTCCATTCCCCTGTGCAACAGCATTTCTTTAATTGCCCATATCAGCTGGGTAGTGATCCTAACAGTGATCCTCCTAGTCTTGCTGAGGTCAGTTCCAAAAAATAACTTTAGTCTACTGCATTTTTTATGGGTTTTTTTTCACTCTTTTTAATTCTCTTTTTTGTTGTTGTTGTCTTTGTGTTTGGGGGTTGTGTGTGTGTAATTTTGGAGTAAATCTTACTTTTATACACAATGATAGCGAGAGCTACCAAAATGGAAGGGAACAACTACAACACTAAATTAGAAAATCTAAATTAACTCCATCATTGGGTTCAGTGTGAATTGTAACTAGAATCTGAATCCGAAAACTTTAGAGACCAAAAGAAAATAGATTCTGGTGAAAATTGGATCTATATGATTCAGCATGATTGAGATCAAAAAAGTTTCACGAGGATATGCATATTTGTAGATTTGTTTGCAGTCGATTTGCAGAAAATAACAAAATCTTGGAAGCAGGTCAATGTGTCATCCACCAATGAGACTTCTCAATCTCTTATCTTCTTTCACTTGCAAACAATCTAGAATCAATTACAATCTCCTCCAATCGTAAGATGTTGAAAACCTATAACTAGGGAAATAGGTATTTTTCCCCGTCCTGAATGTGTAGCCATAGTTTAATTTCTTCAACCGTAGTGATGACTGATGAGTACATTTAAATGCCTAAAACCGGGGCAATGGTACCAATTTATTTTGCATATCCCATTACACGTTTTTCCTTATTATTTCTGATTCTGATGCCAGCTGAATCGACTCCAACAAGAGCAATCAACATTTGACTTTAGAAAGGGTGGAGCGAAGGAAATCAACCGAGGCCTCTCGGAGAAAGTTGTAGAGCCTGATCTGCAAAAAAAAAAAAAAAAAGGGTGCTTCAAGAGGGTTGTATTACACAAAGGCTAACTTGGTTTTGTGGAGCTGTCATAATTGATTTTGAGGAGCATTTGCAAACACAAATTCCTAGAATCATTTACTTTTTATTCAGATAAAAAGAGAAAAAACCCTTTTGTTTTAATATGAAATTCTTGAAATAAGTATGTGTTTAGAATACTACTACAATCCGCTTCTGTGACTGCTTGGTGAGCTAATCTGGCCTATAAAATACACCATCCTCACAGAACTAGGAGAGTAAAGCAATGCAAGTTTCACCCAGCTTTGACAGTTTCTATTAGAGATCTCAGTTTGTCTACTATTCTTCACTTATTCTGAAGTGAATTTTGATGGTTCTTTAGAAGTTGATACAGATGAATTTGGAGGTACTGTCAGAGAAATCACAAAGGAATGCATTTCCATGTGTAAAACCTATTGGCTTTGTTCGACCAGCCCAGTTTTACCCAGAAAAGTTAAACATGCATTGAGTTGAAGGTTCAATGTTTTGCCATGGAATGGAATTTTTAATTTGATTCTATATCTTTTGGATGGGAGCTCTGAATTCCCTGATAATTGTTGACAGAGATATGTTCATGTCATGGCAACAGAAAGCCACCCTTGTGAAGATGCATCCTCATGAAATGTTTTTGGATCTTAAACCAGCCACCACATATTTATCCTCATCTTGGTTTCTAATGTTTGACTTCAGACGTTGATCCCTTATGATTCCATTAATTTGGGCTTTGGGTGCATTGTAATTATTCCCCCTTTTTTTCCTATTGTTCTGACTGTTTGGTGTTAATGCATGTGTATGTATGTTTACATTTGCATGAGTCTTTTTTCTTAAAAAAAAAATTAGTATCTATATTCATCATTTACATTTTTGAAGTGATTAATTAATCTTGGGCTTTTGATGAAAGCAGAATATCAAGTTCCACCTCGCGACGGGGGATGTCATTGTTGCTGGCACAGATGGCTTGTTTGATAACTTGTTTGACAATGAAGTGGTTGAGGCTGTACTTCAAGGCAACAAAGAGGGTTTGGGGTCACAGGAGATGGCATCAAGGATAGCCCAGCTTGCACAAGAGAGAGCACATGGTGACTCTGATACGCCGTTCTCGGTTGCTGCTCAAGAAGCTGGATACAGCTTTTCTGGTGGCAAAATCGATGATATCACTGTCATTGTTGCCAATGTCGCCTGCGCAGATGCAAGCGATCAATGAAAGAAGGAATGGATTCTTTGTAATCTTTTCGCTGACTGAGTTTCTATTTTTTTTTTTAATTATAACTTTTGTATTTAGAGGGCAATGTATTTTAAAATTGTGGCGATGTGAATGAGGATTAAGGAAGCAATTCATGTATGGAATCTGTGAAAGCTAAAGGGCAGATGGAATTTTTTTTTCTCTTACTTTTTGCTGCCATAAAAAAATATGCTGTATGCTGTTTGTTGCAGTGTCGTCATCAACTTCAAAGCCTTTGTGCCAACTAATTTCGGTTCAGCTATGTCTATGTCGGGTCAACTTTAGATCTATCCTTCGCTACTTTCCTTCATGACCTCTTTGGCCAATCCCTTTGCCCTCGGGGATCCATCAACCTGCATATAATGGTGTGGCATTAGCTTTGCTGATCTTAATTGGAGTCGAGTCAATGATTTTCAAATCGTTAAGAGGGATCTGGGTTCAAATCTGAATATTCGCAAAAGGGTATTTTCTCTCTGGATCCAAATCTTGTGCAGATTCTTGCGTGGACTCTCTAGCCTGCTTTTCAAAATAGTCCATATTTTGGAATTTGTGCCCCCCACCCTGCCCCCACAATACTCGTTATTGATATGCACAGTAGATGACAGTAGAATGGATAAAGATGATGTTAGAAATTGAAAGCATGGCATTATGGAGGTCGGTGTCTTTAGATTGATTCTGAAATGGTGGGGCACGTTGATTGTTCTATTTGTGTTGGATGAATGCATTATGATTGGAAAACTACAGGTTTAACAAATCTAGCAGCTAAGCTGGAGTTATGTGCATAGTGGAGAAGTATCCCTTTCTCCCCTTTCTTCCCTTTCTCTGGCGATGGTGATGGATAATAATGATAATGAATGATGTTGTTGAAGAAAATTTTGATTATGCTCTTTTTTTTTTCTGTTTCTTCTCTCTTAAAATAAAATAAAATAAAAACTATGTATTTATTCCATCCTCTAAGCTTTTTGCTATTATTATTATTTATTTTTTTGTGTATTAGGGTTAGATTTGGATAGGCGTTTTTATAGTAAATCAATTTAAGACTTGTTTAAATTTGGATTCTAATGCAGTATCCTGTGTTTTATTGAGATTTTAATTAGGCTTTTAAGCTAGGATTTCATTATCGTTTAGCCTAAGGGTTCTAAAAAAGGGTTTTAGTTAAGGTTCGACTACAATTTACCCATTTTAGAGGTTTCATAGAATTTGGGTCTTGAATATGGTGAAGTACTTGCAAAAATAAATAATTAGATATGGGAGATGCTTCTATTATGAGAGATACATCTTACATGAGAGATAAGGGTGGGGGCCCTCACATTTAAGTTATGGGCATTGGATAGGGATGTGAATGCCTTACCTTCTCTCTCATAATAAGGTGAGAAATGTTCTCATAGGAGCATCTCCGGTTAGATATCACACCCCTCCCAGTAGAGAAATTTTTGAGCTCCATACATTTTATTTATGTGTTTTTTAATTAATGAATTTCATTTATTTTTCATATCATTTTCTTGGTAGATGGAAAAAAATGGTAATAAGAATATACTAGGAGGAAGAGGAGCAATGATAATAATTAAAAAGAGAAAAAGGAGAAATGAAATAAAGGATTTTGACCACAAGATTGTATTTTTTGTTTTGGTACACAATCGGGAAAAGAGTCCATTTACATGGTACGAGGTGATGTACTCGGGATTAGAATCCTTAATAACTATGTAAGAACGGACATTCCCTTAACACTCAGATAAAAAGCTGTTTTTGTAAGTAAGACTGATATGAGATCTAACATTTACCCTATAATGGTCAAAGTTAAATATTTTTTTCAGAGGTAAAAGAAGGAAAAAAAAAAAAAACAGTATCGCACGTGGGATGCTAGGTGGGGCCCCTCCAACGGGGCCGTAGGGAGGCAGGAGTAGTGGACGTGGACGGCTATTTGTCAGGTACTCTCTGCCATGAAAATGATGCATTGTCACTTGGGAAGAGGATGACTTGTGACCTGAAGCTAAAGTCTATTTCGTTCCCCGTACTAATCCCAGCCGCATGAAGTGAAGACTGGTCGTGGCCACTGGGACCCACATTGGTGGGAGCATATCCTACATTTTAAGACCCATTGCTTGTTTGCAGGAGTTCTTCCGAGAATTTTTATCTTGCAAATTTTACTCCATGCTTTCTACCATTTAGAAAGCTCAAGTTTCAAAAAAATCTGTAGGTCAAAATAATATTTTACAAGGTAGACTTTGAAATTTATTTTAATTAGAAATATCCCTAAACAAACAGGCCCTCTCTATATGAGCGTTTCAAATTTCCAGTGAGTGAGTTTTGATCATTGCATCATTCGCCAAGAAAACCTAATTTTGGAAGGAATCAGCATTATGTAATACCTCATTTGGGAAGAAATATTCTCATCACAGTTATGGCCAGTTTGGTTTCAAGAATTGTGAGAACTCCCACTATCCCTGTCTAGTTAAAAAGAAATACTCGAAAGTGCAAAGATTTACTTTTCTCCGGACCTAAAAGAGAGCCCCCGTGTATACACCGAAAGGTAGCCGACTCAAGAATAACCGACGCTCCCAGTTATAAATACCTCCAACCCGATATGCTCTAAAGCTAAATTGGAATTACTAATTGGGCCTAAGTGACCTAGTCTCACTGCTTTTGTCTTTTTCGTCTAATAATACTTAGGCCTTGTTTGACATCTCTAGTTTCCTCACAAAAAACATGGGTCTCAGTTCGAAGGTTGTACTTGTATTACTATATCTAAATTTAGCTGCAGGGTTTATCCTGGCTCAATTGTGGCCTACATATATAACCCCAAGAGGTTGGCCAAGTGGTCAAAACCATGGTTCCTTCCTCTTCCGGAGCTAGAGGTATTGGTATCGATCCCTGGTTCCCCCCTCTTCAGGAACTGAAGGTTAAGTTCACTTGTGCTACTACCTATGGCCGCAAAGGTTTTACATGGCTTCTCTCTGGGCCCGGAGGGAATAGTCCAGTCCAAGGGTTGATACGCCTCTGTTAGCAAAAAAATAAAAATAAAAATTGTGGCCTACATACATATAGGAATACACTTGTTGTATAATTAAATAATATACAATTACAACATCTAATGTCCAAGTCTTTGGGTATGAAAATTGATCGTCAGAGTTTGGATTTGTGTCAATTGAGGTAATCAACATTCATCTTCATCTCTATTATGGAACAAACCTAAGGTTTAAAAAATTTAGCCAAAACCAAATCAGAATGCCAAATGGTAAAGGTTTTTTTGGCTATGAAAAAATACATATAAGGCTCATAAGAGAAGCCAAGTAATTAGAGCAAGTCCAAGACCATTAAGTCGATCAATACATAAACGATAATTAAATCAATTTTATTTCAAATAAATCAGAGTTTTCATATAGATTCTTATAGTTCTTCTATCAAAGGGGGCAAGGTCAAACTCGACCCTTTGGATTCACAATCTTGGCTTGAGCCAAGGCCTATTCCCAAATTAACTAACTTTAACATGGATAAATCTAGAGATGTCAATTGGGCCAGGCCGGCCTGCGGCATAGCCGCTGGGCTGAGGGAAAGAGCACAGCGGGCCCGTTTTGGAATGACCCACCAAAAAATGGTTATTTTTAAAAAAAATTATTCATTCTACAACCCCCTCCCCAAGCAACAGCCATAAAACGGTTATATAAGGGGTATTTTGTGTCATTTTCAATTTTACAAAGTCTATAAATATTTTAACTCTCTCTTTCTTCTCAGTGGAGTAAGTTGAGTTTGACCGAACCACTTTAATATTTTTGTCATTTTCCTAATTTGTGTTCTAATTTTTAATTTTAATACCGAAAAAAAAAAATTAAAAAGACACGCCGAGCATATCCGGCACAAAGGCACGACACATGCCAGGATAAATTCCTGGCCAGCCGGTTTGACATATGTAGATAAATTACAAATGAGTCGGAGCTCAAGCCGAAGTCCTTGGCTCAGCTCAATAACATATGGAATATGAGCCGAGGATTGAGCTCAGCTAGTTGATGAGCCTGTTAAAGTAGAACGAGCCAAGCTTGATCTCGAGCACGGCTCATCAAGCTGGAGCTGTGGGTGGTGCAGTGGAGCTCGGCTCGTTTGCAGCATCGCCATGGCATGATATCACATGATGGGGTTATGATGCATTTTAATTTTCATGTGTGTAATGATGGTGTTGGCATGTTCCATGCCATGTCTTGTTATATTAATATACTCATTGCATTTAAAGATATTTTGGTGGCATTTGTACGGAGATTTCTTAAATACCTTAAAAAAAAGATTTAGACAATTTAAGTGGAGTTATTTAAGGGCCTGTTTGTTTTGGTGGGTAAGCTTCATTAAAGTCATCTGGTAAACTTTATAAATCCTCACCATTTAAAATTCTTCAAATACAACAACTGTAGTGTAATTAGGAATTTCTATATATATGTTCTTTTGTCGAAAATACCTCCAAATAAAAGCATGTTGGTGAATTATTAGGGTTTGAGATTTTTAGAAAATATTATGTGTTCCGTATTTAGTTGTTAAAATTTTGAAAGCCAACTTAAATAAAATTGAAATCTCTTTAAACCTTCTGAAATATTAGAATTTCAACTTTTAAATGTTGGATTGTAGTAGAGCATTTTAAATTTCATTTTAAATCCTACCTAAAGAACAATCTTTTTGGAGAACTCTAAATTTTCCAATACAAGAATTCTCAGACTAAGTAAATGAATAGGACCCCGAAATCTCTAAAGTGTCGATTTTTATCACGAGCAATTAGAACTTAGAATATCTGTAAGTTGCTCAATGCTTTCTCCATGGCATGAGATTGTCTCCACTAAATAGAGAAATTGGAAATTTTAGAAAACATGTGCTAAGGAACACATGAATTGTTGCAAAAAATCAAAATCACTTATTAAATAGATACCTACCTTCCAACTCACTGATAGCTCACTAAAAAAAAAAAAAAGGTTAGTGATCAATCCTTGGCCAGTGCAGTTATGGTGAGTGACTTGGGTGGGTCATTCGTGTGAGAGTATTTACTAGAGATAAAAAAAAAAAATCCATACCTTTATTATGTATATCTAGAAAGCCTGGAAGCACTTAAAAACAAAATCTAACATTTTTTTTATCTAATATTTTGAACATTTTTATTCTAGTAAAAAGTTTGAACATTGGTAAAAAAAGCATCCATCCCTGTTAGCTGCATTCTACTTCATACATTCAGATACCATCTTCTTTTGCTGTTTTGTCAGCCATCAGAGCATTGGTGGGCCACACCTGATAATTTAACCAAATCAAGGACATGGCGGGCCCAATCAGATCCACATCCGCACGCGTATCTTGCAGGCATTTCATTTTTTCACCATGCAAATCATGACAATGAGTAGTTCATGGACA
Source organism: Cinnamomum chago (assembly GCA_038049695.1). Classification (NCBI taxonomy): domain Eukaryota; kingdom Viridiplantae; phylum Streptophyta; class Magnoliopsida; order Laurales; family Lauraceae; genus Cinnamomum; species Cinnamomum chago. The sequence continues at coordinate 105,480,598 of CP142451.1, read as the reverse complement.
GACAGTGGCACCAAAAAGAAGTTTATTTTAGAGACATATATTCTTCTTATGGACAGCCCATTTCTCTCTAACATGATACAACACCTGAGGTGGTGTTGTGTTGTAATGATTTCAATGGCTCCTCAACAGGCATATCCAATATGCTCTCTATTTAAAATGAGTAAAAATCATTCTACTTTATCAGGGATTTGATATTACTTCCCCACATCTACAAGAGAGTGAATGAAAACCCAGTACCAAAAACCCCCCAACCTAATCAACCTGCATTTCCTCTTTCAAGATCTGCTTAGGTACTACTGTTTGGATCCTCAGAAAATTTTGAGTTTCTTTCAATTAGTTCAACTGCCAATTGAATTATTCAGTTCGCCTAAGACTATGGTTTGCATCCAAAGGTTGTAGGTTCGAAACTACACTACCACACTAGGGCTATAGGGGAGTTTATCCGGCTTCCCTCTAGAAATTAGTGGGTGGGAACCCTCCGATAGAAAAAAAAAAAAAAAAAGAGGATAGAATTACTGTTTATTGGTACATTGTAATTGATTACCATAAAGAACAAAATAAGTTTAGTTTAAAACTAATAACTCAGGTTATCCAAACACATGAATATTTGTTATAGTCTTCGTTGTAATCAATTACGAGTAAAGTAAGTGTCGGGCAATCAGAGTTACATGTAAATTGACGGAGGGTAAGCAGGCTTTGGAGGATCTTTAACCATGGGTTAATCGAAGTGCATGCATTTGAATACTTGTAACTATATCTGAAAAAAAAAACCATCAAATCAGCGGTCATGATTGCCAGATTCATGGACCCCATTCTCATTTACCCATCTGCTAAAAATAGCTCTAACATCCTAAATTTCCCTTTCCTCCATGAAACTTCCTCCTCTGGACAAATGAAATGATGCAGCAGAGAACACCTCACGCAATGTCATTCGAGGGTCCCACCCCACAATGGAGTGGCGTCCCATCATTCCGACCAATGTGGCCCACCTAGTTCCGGGCTATATGCAAGCTATAAAGGAAAAGAAAAAAATTAGGGCACGATGAAATGACGAGAATGCCCTTGCTACCATCTCTCCTGTTGGTATGATGACGTGACAAACAGAGAAGATGACGTGGAGTGACGTATTGGAGGGGCATGGCATGGGTGAATGATCTATGTGATGGGCATGGGCATGAAATGATGGATGGATGGTAGTGGGGGCCCACTTTGGGAGGGTGTTAGGTGCCTTCGTCCTCTTTCCAAGCCGGCATCATACGCCTTTTGCCGCTTTCTTGTCCCCCCAAAACGCTTCCCATGTTTTCTTCTGTCCCCCAACTTTCCCCTCCTTATTAAATGCCTTTAAAGATCTCCTCATTTATCAAAACTGCCCCCCATCTTTCTCCTTAATCCTCTCACTAATACCAAATTACCAAATGCCCATGATATACGGGCTGATATATTTATTTTAAACGCGGACGAGGTGAAGAGATTTATTCTTCTGAGTCAGATGAACACTCGATTCTGTACAGTCAAGAACTAATTTCTGAAAGTGTAAAATTATGAGAGGTGGCCAACAAAGATAGGTGTCGAACGTAAGACCTCTTCACTTCTTGAAGTGCAGAGTCTTTTGACCAACTAAATTACCGGTATACAGTAAATTCAACCATTAAATCCATTTGAATGGGTGAAGCCCAAGGTCAATGACTATAGGGGGAGGGTCCATGTTTTTATGGGTGACTTTGATGGATCACCACGTGGGCTGTGCCACCCATTTAGGCGCGGTGCCTTATTGCAAGCAAATTGCAAAGCATAAAATTGCTCGTTTTTATTTTTCTAATTATTTTAAAAAACTCTAAATTTAAAATAAAATAAAATGAAAATAGAATATAATAGTGAGAGAGATCTTGTAATTTGTCAAATGCGTTTGACCAAACTTAACTAATAAACCCATCTTCCTTGGCACAGTGATCTTCTTTTAAAACACGATTAAAAGAGCTCGGATTTCATCTTTCAAGCCCAACATGGAGTTGCAGTATATGGTATAAGTGCTGAGTCTAATTATATTTGAACTTAGGATTATAATTTGGGGTTTAAATCTGAGTCAGTTCAGCTCATTGTACCTTCCAAAACAGTCCCAACTCCAGTGTTATCAGATCTGGCTCAATAAATCCAAGCCATTTGAGGATGAGTTCTCTTCATTAATGAAGTTGTTAATCAAGTGTAATTTGTTAGAGTGGTTAGTGGCATTTCCTTGAATTAATTTACAGTTTTCTTACTCTATCAAATATTAAGTGTTTTGTGGAACCCATTAGTCTTTAACAATAATAATATTTGAAGTATATTAACAAGGCATCTCATCATTAGTGACTAAACAATAGGATATATTAAAGAAATAACGAATAATGACAGTAATGATAATCCAAGCCTATAAAAAAATGGGAAAAACTCATTGAATCATTGGTGGTAATGGCAAATTGATTCCAATTATATGGATTAAAAAGCTGCCTATGGATGTATTGTATGAGTAATTGAGTATCCCTTTAATATTCACATCAGCCTTCTGCCATACAGGCTAACCTCAATAGACAGACCATGGGTAAATATTCTAGTTGCTTGCCAATGAACATTGAAAGAAAATTGACAATCAATAAACCTTTCATGGGGTAGCCAAGGCACTAGTGGTGTTGGCAACTTTCTCCATGTGCAAGTCGTGGTCCTAAGCCAATTGAGCTATATTTTAGGATTAATGGTGTTGACACTTTAGTTTTTCATATATGTCTAAGAATTGATCCCTCGGTCCTCAAGTTCAAGTACCGCCCTTAACCGGTCAATTATCCATTTTGGCCTGGAAAATCCTTTAATGACAATTCTTCACCCATTGAGTGAGTGATATGGCTCATCTATTGGACAGACTCTATTGTGGGGCTGGTTTGGGCCATGCCAATTAGGAAGGAAGTGGATGATGGAAAGCTTTGGATGAGGAGTAAATTGTATAAATTTTAAACTCCATTAGATCATCCTTATTTCAACCCAATGATGACTAATAGTGTGAGTGAGTTGGATTGATTATAAGGAGTTCCCATTTGTGAAAAGGGAAGCCACACATGACATTTCTCACTAGAGACATCTCATGTTATTTACTTTAGTTTAGAATGATGCTTATGGCAACTAAGAACTTATTTAAGTTTCGTGGGGCTACCTTTGCTGGATTAAATTTGCTCATATCACACACTTTAATTCTGTGTTGACTCTAATAAAAATCCCAATCTAATTAGAATGATCTATATATAAAAAAAAAATTTGGGTAAAAATGATCTATATATATATCATTGAATTGTCCATGTGCCATATGGAATTTATAGCCCTGTTTTCTACATTTGATCAATATACTGTATGGAATTCCTCTCAAATGAAAATTGGAATATTGATGCCCTATAAACCATACAAATGGCAAAATTTGCTCAATTATCTCATGTGATGGTTGAGCTTTGACTATTGGACTCAGCTCAGAGACAGAAATGACCAAGTCTACCAGTAGACTTCTTCTTTTATGGGTAAGTCAAATTCCCAAGTCTTTAAACAAAACTAAAAGTCACTATCATGGGTAATTTTACTATTTTTTTCTAATGCCATTTTTATAAAAGAAAAGAAAAAAGACAAATGGAGTTATGCCGTTCCATTTTAGGACCCTCACATGTTTATGTTGGTCCTAAAGTGATCTCTTGGTCTGTTGGTTCTTAAAGATATCATCATGATCTCACTTGATAAATTTATGGGTCATTGTTTCAAATTCTTAGTAGTTTATTTATGGAAAATATGAAAATATAATATAAAGTGATGAGAAGTGAATACTAAATAGAAAAACTTCAAGCTTTGCCTAAAACCGTTGGCTATAAACTTTAAAGCCTAAAAGTTTAAGAACTATTTTTGTTGGGGGAATCTGAGCTGATTTCCGTTGAGTTCTAAATTATATATTAGCTGTTTCATCTAAATGGCTAATTTGTCTAGAGGGATTTCTTACTTAAACTCGAAAAGCTTGAACTTTATGCCTTGTCATAATGGTTGTTTTGATTATTTGAAGCTATTTGTTTGGATGATCGAATTTTGAAAATAAACATTATGAAAAAACAATTTTGACATTTGAAATTCTCTAAATTTTAAATTCTGAGTGAATACTTAATTTTATTCGAATATTTCAAAAAGAAACCTTGTGGTAAAAATTCCTAAAAACTTTAAAGAGTGATAGAGAGTCCAACTGTTCTAATCATTCAATTAAGAATTCTCTAATATCTGTGATCACTAGCATGGTGATCAACTCTAAAATGTATGAGGAGCACCATTGTGTAAATTATAAAAATGGAAACGATATTTTTTTTGAAACAATTGTACATTATTTAACCACTACAGTGAACAAAAAAAAAATCTCAATCCTTTGGGCTAGATTAATCCCTCCGGGCCAAAAGGGAAGCCGGGTAAACACCCCAGTGACCCCAAGATGGTAGCACTAGTAGACTCAACCTTTGATGGTATTAGCAAAATCAGTGGGCCACGCACATTAGAAGATGTGGGCCACAGGGAGAAATCCACAAGGCTCGAGGAAGAGAGAGAGAGAGGACTCTCACTGTTGAAAATTCCCCTTTTGAGTAAAGCAAAGAGAGAGGGCAACATGGTCAGTGCCTCTTAAAAATGAAACCATCTTTAAACCTTACCACTTTCTACTACTTTCTCCCAAAATCCTCTGCTCGCTTGTAATAACAATGGCAGACAGTTACTTATAAGCTCACATTACGAGAGATCTACGCTCCCGATCGTATCTCCCTTCCAATCTCACCCGTCCATTTCCACATCGGCCCAATCGACCGGTATAAAACCCACCTGTCAGAATTTCAGACAGAATTTTCGGGACAAAACAAAAGACCCTCTCACATTTTTCGACTCTCTCTCTCTCGCTCTCCCTGCTGGGGTTTTTGAGAAGGAAACGCTTCTTTGCTGTTTGATTTTGCCCTTTTTCTTCGATCTGTGCCTCCAAATGGAGCCTCCTTGAGGCTTTTCCCCTTCAATCTCTTCTCTTCTCTTCTCTCTCTAGATTTCTCTTCGGATCTCTACCAAAGAAGAAGAAATTGCTGCGGATCGACGGTTCTGATAGGCGAGGGCTTCTCGGAATCTGCTGATATCGATTCGGTGAGTTGGAAAATTATCTTTTTCTTCTGCATGTTCGTGTTTTTGTACGGTGATTTGGAGTTCGGAAATCTGATATCTGCTTAGGTTTTTGCATGCTGTGTGTGCGTCTCTAGAAAACTCGCCTAATCTGAGCGTTTTTGCTGTTTTGAACAATGATTTGAAGTTAAGACTGCTGAGATTTGATTTGATTTGGATGTTCTGTGAGTCTGTGGAAAACTCGACTATGCTGTGAATTTTGACGGTTTTGTGCAATGATTTGAAGTTAAGGTAGCTGAGAAATCTGCTTCGGTTTGTCTGCCTTGTGCGTCTTTTGGAACAGCTCGTCCATTGCGTGGCGTGAATTTCCACGTTTTTGAGCAATGATTCTATGCTAACATCGCTGAAATCTGCGTCGATTTGTTGCTTGCCTGTTTCTATGAAACTCGCCTTGTCTGCGGATTTTAGCGTTTTAGAACAGCGATTTGAAGCTGATATAGCTAAAATCTGTTGTGATTTTGTTTGCCGTGTGCGTTTTTGAAAATCTCACTACTTTCTCTATTCATTCTCGCGTTTTTGCATAACGATTTTTAGCTGAGATAGCTGAAATCTGCTTCTATTTGTATGCCTTTTGCGATCTTTTTTTATTTTTTTTTTATTTTTAATGAAGCGTTTTTGCTCCATGTTTTCCGCTCTTGGCAGAGTGCTTCGAAGTTAAAATTGTTGAAATCTGCTTCGATTTGAATGCCTTTTGTGTTTTTCATTTTGAATATGCAGCGGTTTGTATGTGTCGTGTGTTTTTGGCATCTCTATCCCTCATCTCTGATACAGCTGAGACCTAGGTTGAATTCGACTTGTTCTTTCTTTCTTTCCTTTTTTTTTTTTTTTTTTTTTGGTTTTTTCTTTGCTTTGTGTTTTTGAGCATATTGGAACTGCAATCTGCTACGGTTTGGTTTTTGTGCCTATTTTCTCTGGTATAGTCTTCTAAATCTGTTTATTTTGAAGTTTATGATGGGATTAGGGCTAGCAGTTGTTTTTTGACCGGGCAGTTAAAATATTGCTGAAAACGTGTCCTTGTTTTTTTTAGAGTAAAAACCTTAAATGTCAGTGATTTCTCATTGCAGTTTTGCTTTCTTTGTTTTTCTATTCCTGAACCGAAATATTGCTGTTTCATGTTCAATGCTTTGATTTGAGGCTAATGAGGCTGAAATTTGTTATATTTTTAACTCCTTTCTGGCCTTTCCTTGTGAGAATGCATTAATTGGAACGTCCATGGAAGAGGGCTATAAGATGATGATGCCCTTTCCTACTTCGGTTGTAGTTGATGATTGCAGGAGTCCTATAACCGGTGTCTACTTATGGGGCTACGAGTTTTTCTACTCTTGAAGCTATGAATTTATTTGTTTTTGTACACATTTTTTCTTGTTGCAGAATCACTGCCATGCTACCATGTTATTAGTCCATTTTTTTTGCGGTTTTCTATGTTTTTATCTTTATTTTTTATTCATGTTTGTTCTGTTTTGGAATTGTTCTCTTCTATATATCTTGAATAGTTAGTGGTTTTTTTTCTTCTCATTTGTTGGGTTTTTGAGCTGACTATATCTGGACCCTCTATGGTTTTCATGCTTTGTTTGGAACGACCTTCAATCTTTTTTGTTATCTTTTTGCCTGGAACGAGCTACAATCTTTTTTGTTATCTTTTTGCCTGTTCGTTTGAGTTTTTGTTTGATTTTGAAAGGTAACTTGAGGGGCTTTAATGGAGACCCCATTTCCTTTTCTTTTTGTTTATTTATTTATTTACTTTTAACTCTGGAAGGTTTTTTTTATTTTTTTTATTTTTTTATGGTTTATATGTGGCTATTGACCAATATTGCTGGGATTGTTTGCTCTCATTGATCATATGAATTTCACAAAAATAATTCTGCTATGGTCTGGTTTTAATTTGGTTTTGCTGTAATAGATGCTAAGTCTAATACTCTCAACTCTCTATGCCTTCCACTTGCAATTAAAGTCCACTAATTAGTAATAACTCTGTTTTGCCTACTTCTCCCTTCTGCGCCCGGTTTATTTTCTCGCTTCCTTTATTTCAGCTTTTTCGGTCACCAAATTGATTGGTTATGATCAGTCTTCATTCTATGGCAACTTAAAATTGTCTCGTGAATTAGTTATCCTAGGAGAAATGATCTTATGCTGGAGTTTCCATTCGGACAACTTCTCATTGATCCATGTGGGCGCCACCTTTGCTTGATCCAAGACATTTCTATCACCCTCCCCAATGATAAGTAGTATCCCAAATGTTTCTCTGATTTGAGTGATATCTGCTGTGGACAATTGATCAATGTGTTGAAAGCGACTCATTATCAAGATAAGTCTCCTTTTTACACATTGATCAATCTATTTTGTATGCGTGTAAAAAAATCATTCTAATGTGTGTCAATAAGACACATATCTCCCACCTAAGTGGAATTCATGCGAGTTCATATTTGTGAGAGGGTGTCATAAATGAATGGCTTGGATCAAGCAAAGGTGGGCTCATGTGGGCCATACAGAGCTTTTGCATGGGAAATCCCATGTGAACATCATCATAAGATTACTTCTTTATACAAATAGTGTGAGTTCTGAGTTTATGAATAAAATGAAATAGTATGTTAATAACATTTCAAGCAACTATTTTATATCCTCCTAAATATTGTTTATCAAGTATTGGGTATGACTGCATAATCTTAACAATTAGTACAGTTTGGGATCAGATAGTGATAAATGAACCAAACGTACATCACCTTTTGGGGTTTTGGGGCTTTATGGATACCATAAGTTATTGCCATGCTAGATAAATCATTATTTAAAAATTTTCCGCATATGACTTCTATTTATCTTTTTAGATTTTTTTTTCTATTTGACCGATAATTGATATTAGGTTTAAATATTGATGTAGAACGTAGTATTGGCCTGGCAAAACAAAGAAGAAGATAAGCATCAACTGTATTGATGTGGATTTTTAATGGTTACCAGATTTTTTTTATTTAGAATAAAATAGTTGACAGTAGAAGCTGTACTATGGCAGCCCACATGCCAAAGTGGTGGTTCAAAGAATACTGGAACCTTTTGACAACAATGAAATTAATCTGCCGATACACATGTTTTGTTGCAGAACACCTTTTTTTTTGGCCTTCCTATTTGTGCTTCTGAGGATATGGCAAAAAGAGATGGGGGAGTGTTGGGATTGGTCATGTTGCCCTTGGAGCTTTTTTTATTCTTTTTTTTTTTCTAATGGCTATGGAGCGTCACCGATACCTTGCACATGAGGAATCGTCTTCCATTATAAGAGGAGTGGTGTGAAGATTGACCACTTCACAAACTCTGATCTGGCTAATGCTTCTGGCTCATTATCTTGCAGAACATGGATTGAGCCTGCCAACCAATTTATTAGAAAAGGAGCTCTTTGGCCCCTTTTCCTGCTTTGTGTAAGACTTTGCAGTAGTACAAGGACAGCTAGGTTGGGTTCGCTATGGAAATCGGCTGTTTTTAACAGTAATAGGCATTTAACAATGGTTCTGGGGCTGCTGTTAAAAAGTCTAGACTGCTCAAAATAAGTGCCCCTCCTCTTTTTATGGGCCCTTGCTAGATTTCATTTGATAGCAGATGAGCCCACCATTAGATTATCATGCATAACACATGATTTTTGTTAAATATTTTTATTCAAGTGCATTATAAATGATCAATCTTTTGATTGGCCCAAACATATGAACGTGAAATTTTGCCATATCCTATACAAGAGAGGCATTTGTTTTGAGCGTTTTGGATTTTAAATTAGTGGTCCCCACTGTGGAGCCTCATGAATTTTTCTAGAGTTCGAGCCTTAGAGGATCTGGACCATTGTTTGAAATTTCATCTGGCACCGAGTCAACTTGGTGGCGCTGGTACAAGTGTGAACTGGGTATTGGAATCCCAAAAAAGGCCTCTGACTGGATCGAGTCAGCACCGACGCATTTGATTCGGACCGGCTTGACAGGCATGGAGATCGGTACGGACCGACATGGGATTGGTGCAATAATGGTACAAAATGAGTCACACAATAACTCAACCAAAAACATAAAAATGAGCTCTGTTTTTTTTTTTTCATTGTTCTTCCAAGTTCGAACTTTGAAGTGAAAGAGTCAAGTACTAGTATGATACCTAAAAAGAAATCTTATTCAACAATATGCATATTAGGGCCTACGGGAGTATTGGGATGGTGGTACTGGTAGACACTATGAGATTGATTATCAATGCTACTGTTGATTCATCAGCATGATGATGGAGGTGGAGTTGCTTGATAATTTTAAGTATTCTATCCATAGGGTATATCCATAATAATCCAACGAGGATTAACAGTTATGGTAATGATAATGAAGATATGCTCAGGCTGCTTGAAACAATGCTATAGTGTAGAACTAATTACCCACTAGGCCCAAGCCCCCACCACTTTAGTTAATATTATGGTTTGTGATTTACTATTTTAGTATTACTGTCATTGTTAAATTCAAAATAGTAGTTATACTTTGGCAATTGATGCTCTGTATGTGTTCAATGATCTTTCTTTTAGCTACAAGAAGGGATGAACATCATGCTAGCCCTTTAGAGATTAATATTTCTATAAGTACGATACAAATTAAACTATCAAATTTACACCTTTTTTTTATAGCAATTTTCTATTTTTTATTAATTTTTATTGATTCTTAGAAATTCCTTTGTGTTTTTTAAAACCGGCATGGCAGCACTGACTTATCCCGATCTTGACTGGTACAAAGGCTGGCCTTGGGATTTAAAACCTCGATGTGGACTGAAGAAAGAGAAGCGGAATGGAAATGTTCTGGGGGTAGTAAATGGACTTTTGTTTCCTTCAAAATGTCCCATTGTGTTGTTTTTTTTTTCCTTTTTTGCCCTGGGAAGATGGAAAAATGCTCGGCCCCGCCTAGGAGCATGGTCCAGTGTCAATGAAAGGAATTTTCCTTGAGGGGCTACTATGGAAATTTGTTTTGAGGGACTACTATGGAAATTTGTTTTTGAGGGGGACCATATGTAAAAGAAAAAAACATAAAAGATTGAGAATTGGATCCGTTCAATCAAGGCTGGTACTTCTCCCCTTCAAAGTTGTACAAATCCTAGCACTTTGATAAAGCGGGATGGTTCCAAAATTTGAATGATCAATTGGAGGACCTACAAAACTGGATCTAAAGAAGTGCAACCTATCCGTGGATTTGCCTTGGGGTAAATTGAAATGTAGAAATAGAATTCATGTGGCCGATCCCAATATAATTGGGACAAGGCTTTGATGAAGAATTGGAGGGTCTGCCCTAATAATTTTGTTGTTTAGTAATTTCTTTGGAGTGCTGTCCTCATTTGAAAGAAGACAAACTTAGCACTAGATTCTTGTATTCCATAACTTTAACCACTTATTCCTTTTAAGTTTTAAATGAGGTGTTTTGGCACAAGATGATTTGAATTATGGATGTATATATGTTTTATTCTTACAAATACTACACATTTTTTTTTATGTGAAGGAAGTAAGAAATTCTGAAGTATTAGATTCAAATGTCTCCACCGCTAGGCATTGCGGAAGGAGGGAGCAACATCTCATTAGTGGCTTCTTCGGCCTCTACTGACAGTACCTGCCAGAATGGCCTTGGTTTGACAGAGCGTAACTACATGAGTTTATCTGACTGTTCTTCTGTGGAGAGCAATGTAGTTGTCACCTGCTTGTCTGAGGAAAAAAACACGAGTCTAAATTTGAAGGCAACTGAACTGAGACTTGGGCTTCCTGGTTCCCAATCTCCAGTTAGGGATCCAGAGCTTTCATTGTTGAGCTCGAAGAAGCTTGATGAAAAGCCTCTATTTCCTTTGCATTCTTCAAAGGATGGTAGCTTCTCTACAGTGCCGAAAAATGTTTCATCTGGCAACAAGAGAGGATTCTCTGATGCTATGGATGGCTTCTCAGAGACAAAAAGTTCTGTTTTTACAGAAACAAATTGGATGTTTCCTACCGCTGTTTCTGATTTGGAAGTTTCTCAATCACTGGCACAAGCGAAATTTCCAGGGAACCAGGGCGTAAATTCAGTTCTCTCATCCAGAGCTTTGCCGAATTCAGGAGCAAAAACTGTCCCTCTCAAAGAACAATCTGGGTCTTCATCTCAAATTCTCAAGGAGACTGCGCCGTCAAAGCTACCACAGGACAAGCCACGCAATCCTAATGATGGCAATCATAACCAGATGGGTTCTGCTAATAACAATGGAAATGCGCCTGCTGCCAAGTAAATCATGACTGCAACTATGTCTTTTTATTTTTCCCCTCATCCTGTTCTTGAGAAATGTTCCTATGCTGATGGTAGTGGAGTTTCCATATAGCAACCTTCTTATTCACCCATGTGTGGCCCACCTTTGCTTAATCCCAGCCATTTTTACCACACACCCATGAATAGGTAATTGCCCGAATTTCTTTACAATCAGTGTGATAAGCACTGTTGGATTGTGATCAATACATAACAAATGAGATTAATGATTTTGTTAAACCCTCATGTTTTTGTAAATTGATCAATCAAATGGTGTATATCATTTAAGTTAGAGTGAAATTTTGGCCAATGCCTATTCCTTGGTGGGCATGTGATATGAATGGCTTGGATCAAGCAAAGATGGACCCCACATGGGTTGAGAGAAGCCAAAAAAAAAATGGTACTTTATTCCTTCCATTAGCAGACGATCATTTCCCCTTTCCCCCTTGGCCCCCTCTATCTTGTTATTGTCGTGGATCATTGAATCATTATGTTGTATCTTGGGTAGGCTCTCTGTGGAGCATATCGTAAGGTCATAAATGGTCTTTCCATTCATCACAGGGCACAGGTTGTAGGTTGGCCGCCTATCAGATCATTCAGGAAGAACACCCTTGCTACCACATCAAAAAATAATGATGAAGTGGATGGAAAGCCGGGTTCAGGTGCACTGTTTGTCAAGGTCAGCATGGATGGTGCTCCCTACTTGAGGAAGGTAGACTTGAAAACTTACTCTACGTATCTTGAGCTCTCTTCTGCTCTTGAGAAAATGTTCAGCTGTTTTACCATAGGTAAGCTATTTCAGTATTTCACTTCTCACAGTCAATTTGAGCGTTTTTCTTCAGGCTGTGTTTTGCTGACTAATCGACAGTGTGTATTTTATAATGGTAGAATTTTATCGAGCATTTACTTCGATCAACTGTACATGTAGGACCTGTCTCATTGGTATCCAGATTATTCATATGGTGGCCCCCTTGCTGAATGGAAATAACTCAATGATTGCATCCATCCATAGATCTCAGTCTTCTGACTGGGTTCCTGATAAATGTGGACCATTTATTGTATTTATCCAGTTTAATTCATTGTCATCATTTGGCAGGGGATTCTTCGGCATTGTGCATCTTTCATCCTTATAGGTCTATCAAATCAATGACTTATATGAACCAAATGCCGGTGACACATCTGTGCCGATGCTGAATAATATGAATTGTTATTGTTGTTTAAAAACTGAGCATTTAGTGTGATCTTTATATGGAACTGGAAGTACGTTGGAATGAATCCAGTTACTGCTGTTTGTGTATAATTTCAGGTCAGTATGGGTCCCATGGAGTAGCTGGGAGGGACATGCTGAGTGAGAGCAAGCTGAAGGATCTCCTTCATGGATCAGAGTATGTGCTTACGTATGAGGATAAAGATGGAGACTGGATGCTCGTGGGAGATGTCCCCTGGGAGTAAGTTTTGGTTCTTTGCAGATTTATCTTTTTTGTTTTTCTGTCGCATGTGACAGCCGTGATGTGTTTGCTTATGAAAAAAGAGAGGATTTTCTTCTCACGTGTCAGACACTTAGGTGCCATTTGGAAACTCTAGTCTAATTGATAACAGCTAATTAGATTAAGGTCTAAAATAAAAGCTCTAATTTACAATTTGTGTGTTTGGTAAAACTATAAAAGAAACTCTTATTTCATTAGGTAATTGGGGCCCACCTTTAGGAATTGTGGTAATTGGGGCCTATCCTTTAAAAATTACAATGTGGAGCCCACCATGTGCATCATTTTGAAAATCTTATTGTCCAAAACACTGTAAATTTGGCGTTGTTCACCTCCATCCGCTTTAGCTAAAGATTCTATAAAAAAGGCAGCCCACTTAGCTTATTTTTTTAGTGGCACAAGCTCTAATTTATAAATAAGCTCTAAAATTAGAGGTTTACCAAGTGCTCTAATATTAAATAAGCTCTAAATTACAAACTAGGAGCTTATTTTTAGAGTTTCAAACACCCCCTTAATTTGGACATGAGTTGTTTCATACTGTAATGGATATTCACAAAAAGGGGGAGGGGGGGATGCACAGATATTTGTTTGAAGTGCTGATAAACCTCATAATTAGTTTTGCATTAGCTGTATAGCATATCTTGTTTGTGTCATTATTTTAACACTAACCACATTATTAATTAATTTATGGTTACATATAATTGCAGTATTATGCATGTGATTTAACAGGGCTCACAATTATACATTTCTTTTTGCTAACTTGAGAAGCGCTCCAAGCATAGTCGTCAATATCGTTTCGGACTGGCCTCCAAAATGAAAAGTTTCGTCCGATTTGAAATTTCGGCGAAACCTTGGGGAAACATAAAAAATAATATATTTACGTATATATATGTAGAAAAATAAAAAATAAAGAACACAACAAGAAATATGGATTTAATCCATTCTAGTAAAACTTTTTGGAATTGCGTTTTGGGAAAATATAAGAAATACAAAGAATATATATGTATAATTTTTTTTAAAAATTAATTGTGTAAAATTTCATTTTGGCTGAAATGGACCAAAATTTAAAACGAAAAGTTTTATGCGAAATTTTGTTTTGGCCACTTGACCGAAAACGATAAAATTCAGTCAGTTCAGCCACTTGACTGAAACGATAAAATGCAGCCATTTCGGCCAAAGAGTACGAAATTAATAACTATGGCTCCAAGTTGATATAGTGGTAATGGAGATTGGAGACCATATTGCCAGTATGTATCTATACATTGCTATATTTCTGGGCCCCTGATTTGCACTCATATCCTGCATTGGTGGCTGGAAAAGGCCACATTACCTTTCGGCAGATATGTGCTGTACTGGCCAATAATTTGATAATTGTTTATGGTACCATTTGAGAATATAGGACTGGAGGCCAATAACAATGCAGTTGCGTGCTGGTAGATTCAACACCATGTGTGAGTCTATGATCCATACGTATGGGCCAATGTGGTTCCATCTCTACAACCCTTTGAAATGGGATCGACTAACACATGGAATTGCGGTCTCCAATAATTTGGTGTGTTTGTCACTTTTACGAACTGCAGATTTATTTTATTTATTTTTATCCTGTTCTTATTTAGTTTTTCTATTGGTGACAGAATGTTTATTGATTCATGTAAAAGGATGCGAATCATGAAAAGCTCTGACGCCATTGGCCTAGGTGAGTTGATTTTCATTACGGGCCTGTTTGCCTATGTTGTATTGGATTCCAGGAAATTAATTGTAAAATGGGTTCTAAAGGAGTATTAAAGAGGTGAGGACTAAGGGCCCGTTTGTTTGCACATATTTGAATTCCTAGGAATTTATGGTAAAATGGGTATTAACAAAATGATTATTAAAGAGGCGAGGGATGAAGGATATAATGTGGATATATAGATGGGACCTTGACTTTCATAGGATTTGATTTTATTAGGGTGTTGGCCGAGTAGTATTCATTTTCTATGTTCACCCTTAATTCATTTGATAGCCATTTACTTTTTGGCTGTTTTTGCACAATGAGTGGATCATTATGCGGGTTTCCATTTGTGCGGAGAGAGCAATCCTGTATTCCTATCTATTCCATAGGAAATATAAATCCTCTCTATTGAGGAAAATCAATTCTTTTTCTTTTCTGCATGGCACCAAACAACCTGACAAGAGGGTTGCACGTAAAATTAGAACAATTTTCCTCTCTATCATGAGGTCCTCTTGTTGCACAAATGTACCCTTTAGGAAAATATTCCTTGGAATTTGTAGGAATTCAATTCCATGCAATCGAACGGCCCTAGATATACTAGGGTGATGGTTTAGTGATCTTTTCCTATCAAAGAGAGAATATTGAGAATATTTATTGGTCCTTTGTAGATCTTTACCATTTGCTCCAATTTTAGCCCCTTTCAGAAATCAATATTGGTCGAACATATGGGCTTAGTTGGTTTCACATGCCTCTCTCTTGATGTGGAAATGTTTTTGGGAAAATTTGGCCTTTTTTTATTTTATTTTTTTCCAAATGTGGGGGTGGAATGAATATTATCCATTTTGTCCGAATGGCTGAATGTGGGGTGGATGATCTTGAAGAATGACTTTAGGGGCCTGTTGGTTTGCATTAGATTACATAGGAATTCATAGTCAAATGAGCTCCACCAAAGGATTATCAAAGAGGGGTGTATGTGTGTGTGAATGATATGAGGTAAGGGGTGAAAGATGTAAGGTAGGGATGTAGATGGGGCCTCAACTGTACAAAGTATTGAATTACTTGGGTGTACAAAGTATTGAATTACTTGGGTGATGACTGGGTCTTCATTTCTTACCCATCTTCCCTTCATTCAAATCCCATTAAAGGGGAGGTTCTTTGAGAGTCATTTTTGAATATTCATATCTTGGTCTTCATTTTTCACCACTTATGGCATGAATTCCTATGTGTATTATTATATGCAAACAAACAGGCCCTTGGTGTCTAAGTACCCAATCTTTCTGAATGTTGGGAGTTAAAATCTATCAAGCTTCTGCTTACCGCTCCATTACCAATTACAAAATGGATTGAAAAATAAAATGAAGCTGAAAGGCATTTTCATTTGGTTTGGTTTCCTACTTTCCGAAGGCCTAAACTTAGTCTTTCCTTTGAACTGCAGCTCCAAGGGCCATGGAGAAGTCCAGGAACAGGAACTAGCACTGGTATCTGAAATGTGTGATAATTGCTGTCCTGCCAAATGGGCAGTCTTGAAAGGAAGAAATCTGATCACTGGCATGGGTGGGGAAGCATTAAATGAGATTTGTAGTCAAATGGAAGCAGGAGATGGCCTTTTGAGGGGAGAGAGAATGGTTTATGATGCTTGATGTTTTGTCACCCAAAATTACTGTTGTCTGTTTGTTTTGAGTTTGTTATTTCAAGTACTTGCTAATCTTTGAGTGGAGAATCTTAAGTTATTTTATCAAGTGTTCTCTGAGTTTCTCTTTCTTCAGTGTCTTGGAATCTGTATTAAGTGCTTTTGCCCGTGGACCTATTTGATTGGCATTTAAGCGTGTGTTTTGAAGACCATGTTAAGTGTGTGTCTAGTTTGCATTTTATTAAAGCAAGTGTCCTCGTTTTCTGGACCTTTATTTTCTCCACCTTTTTTCTCAAAGCAGATTTAGTCATCTGAGTTTGAATTAGGTTTGAGAAAAAAAAAAAAGTGATAGCAGGAGCTGAAATCTTCGTTTAATCCAGCAGTTGTGGGCTGGAGTCAGAGCTCACTGGCCTGTGATGCTAAACCTTTTGTGCACCATTTCCAACCCCTCCAAATATGTCCCAATGTCCCTTCGAAAAAGCCATAGAACTGATTGTACCTTCTAAATTGGAATAACTTCTTTGACCTATATTCTAAAAATGGTGTCTTGAAGTTTGATGCACCTGCACCTGCTCCTTACCACAAGCCAAATAGAACCAATTTGTGCTTTTTGTCGCCTAGCTTTGTCCTATGAGGCTATGACCAGCTTTGTGTGGAGCTTCCCCTTCATGAGTTTTGAGTCCAGACCCAATTTTATCGTTCTTCTGATAGTTCTGACTAAATCATCCCAATGAGAATGGTATCTGTGGCAGGCTATTCATGCTTTTGTCTTTTCTATACCCAAGATCACTTAGTGGTGGCTTCTCATCATTTTGTAATCTCTCTGCAGCCTTTTGGCCTCTCATTTGCTCTATTGGTTAAACCGTTGTTTTTTATTTTATTTTTTTTAAAATCAATCATCGAAACTTTCAAAATGATAATACCCCGTCCTTTGCATTTATTTTAGTGTTTAGTGCAAACATAAAAATCCAACGTTCGAGACTGGACTAAACGCATATAAAAAATAATTATATTCTAAAAAGAGAGTTTGAACTAAATACAAGCTCACAAAAAAAAAGAAAAAAAAAATCAGTTTGCAGTGAAACATTCATTCCATCTGATACCATTTGAAATTACAATAGAATAATAGTTCATGTCAAGAATAGTGACACACAAATGAAATTTGTATTAGAATCTACTGTATTTTTCAGAAATGAAGGTTTCTTAATACATTGATTAGGTGAGACCAAAATCAACCATTAAAAGGCTAGACTCTACTGGCTTTTCTAGTATTCTCAAGAGTGCAGTCTTCTGATAAAAATTTCATTGAAACGAGGTAGGAATTATGATGGAAGGAAAACAACCTGTACAATAATCCTTCCATCTGCAATGAAGTATCAAAAGGCATTTGAGAGATTAGAAGAGATGTACCGAGGTGGTGTTGACAGTTGAGTTCATGTGAGAATGGAGTTGTGGAATGTAACTTTGAAAGTAGTAAAAAACGAAATCTTAAGGCTAAAATAGAAAAAAAGCAATACTCAAGTTACTGAATACGGTCAGTTCGGTTTAATCGGTTAACCGTGAGCTCAAACCGATAATCGACCGATGTAAACAGTTTTTATGATTTTCAAACCGTTAACCGAACCAATCTACTATAAACTGATCCGAACCGTCCGGTTCGGTCGGTTCGGTTTAGTTTTGGGTGATACCAGATTTTTTTTGCAGCCCTAATTAGAAGAAGGTGAAATATCAGTTGGCTAAAATCCCGTGCTGGAAAGTTCTCCTGTGGAAGATCTGCAAACAGCGTTGCAGTCTTGCAGATCTCTTGGCCTCCCTACCTAGCCATTCCTCAGCCAACCATATTTAAGAACTCATTACCATGCATATTGCTCAGGCCTACTTAACGGGGGTTCCTTCATCTGGTTCTCATTATGATTCATCAGATTGTTCTGGATCATATTTCTGACTTTTGCAATCATCCATAATGTAGTTGTTAGCTTTTCCATCATGCCGTCCAGTTTCTTAGCTTTAATCTACGAAAAAGGGGTGAGGAAGAAAAAAAATCAACTGACCATATTCCATTGAGCCTGGATTCTAAATCGTGTCTCCTTAATGACAATCCTTTGCAAGATGAATGCCATTATGTCGTCCTCTCTAATAACATATCCTCAAATTTTACTTCAATAGGAGTTGACCGCATTATTATTATTATTATTTAAAATCAATGTGACCTATAGTGAGATGGTGCACATGACATAACATGATTAGCACAACCTAATATATTATTTATTAATCATAGCAAATTTAGTGAGAGGAGCTCACTGCAACATCACTAACCCTGACCCCAACCACATGATCGGTAGCCACTCTCGTTTCTTTCCCCTTTGGATCGTTTTGTCATCTTCAAAAAATTCTCTTTAATGGTACTTTGTTTTTTTTGGCTTCTATAAGAAGTTGAGGGAGAGGAAAGGGATTATCTTCTTCTTCAACCTTTCTTATTGTTACTCTGTATGTTGGCTGAAGGAAAAAGGGAAAGAGGAAATAAACTACTTTAGAGGTCTGTCCATCTACTATTTGTTCTCTCATCATGTATCCATATGCAAAAGCCTGTGAACATTAGGATGTCATTACAACAGAGTGCTAGTCAATCTTGTCTGAGCATCTTGATGATACATTATCTCATTTAGCAGGTAGATCGATCTCAAATGTTGGAGTGGACATGTGACACTCAACTAGAGCTTCCACCACAATTCCCTATGAATTGTGAGATATGAGAGCAATGGTCAGTTTGCTCATGTAGAGACAGGTAATCAACTAGATCAAGTGGAAGGGACACTACATTCCAGAGAGAGAGAGAGAGAGAGAGAGAGAGAGAGAGAGCAAAAATGCCCCACAGTAGTAGTTCTGAGAGGGATCCGATTGCAAGCTAACAATATCATAGGGTCCACGTATCTCCATCTTGAAAATCTAATAATTTGATTTCGTTGTGTAACAATGGCTAATGGATCCTTGTAATATTTTATTCTGGGTAACTAATCGATAGATCTCACCGTGGGCTCACATAGAGTGAAAACTTGCCATATCCTTACTTTGGACGGTTCAGATTGAAAATATATCTATATGGGCCAGACGATCTGGGATCCATTTTAGAACCATGGATGGCTGCCTCTGGCTCTTTTACTTCATGTAAAAGCTTAATAAAACAACAAGAAGTAGAGCAATTGCCATGGCTGCTAAAATATTCACAACCTTCCTTCCATAGCTCCTTTTGCTATCCATCACTCTCCTCTTCCTTCATCCCTCTCTACTCTCCAAAATCTCCAAAAGAACCAAAGCCTTCTTTCCCAAAACCCCATCACCACCACACATCTCCCCCTTGCAATTTCACCTTCACCAGGGCCGTTGGATCCAAGATCCCCATCACAACCCATCTATGACGGATCTTGCCCATTTCATCGAAACGCCTGGAATTGCCTCCGGAACCAGAGAGAGAACATGGAAACGATCAATTCCTGGAAATGGGTCCCTGAAAACTTTCCCCACGTATCGATCCGGTTCGGTTTCTGGGTTCGATGTGAAACAGGAGAATTTGGTTCGTTGGGTTGAATGAGAATTTCCCGAAGAGGAAGGGGGCTTGGAGAGGAGGGTACTTTCCGAAATTCAATGTCACATTGGCTTACCATCGTGCCGTTTTGCTCGCCAGATATGAGTAAGTGGTTCTTCTATTGGTTTTACTCGTAAAGTTGGGATTTTGTGAATTGGGTTTTTCTAGTTTGCTGTGGTTCTGAATTGGGGTTGTTTGGTCTTCCTAGAATTTTCTTTTGAATTTGAATTTGGCATCCTCACATGCTCATAGCTGATCATATAAAGGTTGCAGCCTTCAAAACATTTAGATATCATAGATCAAGATGGATTGAAGGGAACATATAGAGTGGATATAGAGTGTATGTGGATATTCCTGCAGATGATTGGATCAATGCCACCAAATTCTACGATGTCCTAATATTCAATACTGGGCACTGGTAATTCATACTCCCTTGTAATGATTTTGTTAAAGAAATGAACTAATCAGTAGAATTTGTAACATTGACATTTTTTTTTTCTATTTATGAAATTGATCTATTTAATATTTCTATGATTATTCAGCATCCACATTGGAAGTCCAATAAACTGCTTCCAGAATATGAAATGTTTGTACTTTTTTCATCAGTTGTTTGCTCCTGGTCTTTAGTTAATACCATAAACTATTCGGTAGAGGAGTTAATTTTTAAAATCACCATGACAGTTGCGGAGTGGGCTTTGACGAGAAAGGAGTTTTCTAATTTCTCTCTTAATGATGTTATTGTTAACTGGGAAGCTTGCATGGGGTGCGGACCAACAAAGGAGAGGTTGTCAATTGTTTGGTCTCCTCCCCCACTTGCTTTGCTTAAGTTCAGTGTCGATGGTGCGGCAATAGGTAAACCAGGCCCAACAGGTATTGGGGTGTTCTTTGTAATAGCAATGGTGGGTCCTTTTTATGTTTTCGAAGAATGTTAGCGTCTGTGATTCCAATGAAGTGGAGGTGCTTGCTATTTTAGAAGCTCTCCATTGCTTTAAGAGATATTTTCACGGTGCCCTTATTGTGGAGAGTGACCCTTCTAATGCAATTGCTTGGGTGTCTAATAGAAAGATCAACCATTGGAAACTTCAATTCCTTTTTAATGAGATCCGGGTGTTGTCGACATCTTCCTCCATGGTCTTCCTTCATGAACTATGATCGGCCAACTCTTTTGCCGATGCTTTGGCTAAACAAGGGGTTGAGAGGGTGTCATTATGTAATTTGTGTTAGATGGGGTACAATCCTTTTGTACCTCCCTTTTTTCTCTTTTTTGTATTTTCTTTCTCCTTTAATGAAAGGTTTTTGTTACCGTTTCAAAAAAAAAAAAAAAAAGGACACTATTACGGACTGTTTTCTCACAAAAGAAAAAGAAGCCTGAGAGGTTATTTGTAAATCTGAATGCATTTTTGGAGTGAGCCTCCATTTGGAGAAAATGAATCTTTATGAGTTGATGAAATGAGTTGGTTGTCAACTCATTTCAAAAAAGAAGAAAAAGAGCAAAAAGGAACTCTGGAAAGATCCTCCTGTGATATTAGTTAAATACTCAGGCTCCATTGTATTCCACAAGGATTGTGCTGAGTTCTATCCAGAAAAAAAAAAAAGTGGGTCTGTGAAAGGTAATAAATCTGAAGTTCTTTGCATGAAAACAGCCCCTAACATTTGCGCTTGTCAGCGGTGAAAGGTTGGGTAGACCCCAGATAGATTGGAGATGATGACGATGACAGCGCTGCTGCTGATGATGATTGAAGCAATTCTCATTCTCTTGAGATTGTTCTTCCAATTCATCCATAGAGAATAATGATGTTAACATATCAACATGAAAATTTTGATAGCTTTATTGTATGCATAATTTCTCTTATATCCTGGTTAAGACTGCTTTACAGTCTTCTCCATGTAAAATGCCTACTCATGTTGGATATGCAGTAATATGCATGCTCCATTGTCAGCTGAACTCTGGAGGATCTATTGATGAAGTATAGTAGCCTGTCTAGCCCAAGTTCTTCAGACTGCATTTCCAGGGTTCTAAATCTATCACATTCAGGGACCATTCGGTCTGCTTACTGTGCTTGATGAGTACAGATTTGCACTACAGAGCCCTGAAAGCATAGTTGTTAAGTTCGTTTCGGACCCTATTTCGGTTTGGCTCCGAGCCGAAACAGTTCGGATGATTCGGCAATTCGGCTTTCCAATTCGGAAACTCGTTTCGGAAAATAGAATATATATATATATATAATACATAAAGAAATTTCATTCTAGTAAGCATGAAAACTATAATTTCCAAAAAAAAAAAAAAACTATAATTTCCAACTGATGGTATTTTTTATTATTTCCATCAAATACATCATCCTCGTATATCACAACAGAAAGTTAACCAACCATCATGATCAGATTTCATAATTATAAAATGGGCCAACTCAGATCTCCTAATTTTAAAACATTAAAACAAAAAACACTTTTTGCATATCTAATGAAGGGCCTACATAAAAAAAATTTATTAGAAAATGGGGAACATATGTCAAAATCCCCTATTTCATTAAATCAAATTGCACTTAAAACAATAATTTTAATACACAAACAAAATTTCAGGTCATATCAAGTGGTTCCTTTGGATTATGTGAACGTGGGCTCAGTTGATTTGGGTATCTTTCTCTTTTAGGTGAGCCCACTTACAAAAACTTAAAAGAATGAAACAAATTTTAACTCCAGTGCATCCGATTGTACTCAAATAAGATGGCTCAACTTTGATTGATTAAAAAAAAATGTTGTGGTTACTTATTTGATCTTATGGTGGGCCCATCCGATTAAGTGGGGCCAGCAAATGAAAGCCAAAAGGGACTTTTTCCTTTACAAGAAGCGTCGAAAGTGGGCTTAACGAGTCTTTTAACCTGCTGCCCTGATTTCCGGAAGGGTTCGTGTGTTGCTGCCCTAAGTTAGAACAAGAAGAAGATCGCATGTCAACAATAGCAGCGATTAAAGCTTCAACTAGAAAATGGTATCAAGCTTTGGTAGGGGAAAGGGGATTCAACTAGAATTAATACGCTCCGTAAGGGACGCATGTGGGCTAGAAGAAGATGAAGCGTTTCCTGCAAAACTCATTGCTTGGAGATGAAGGTACATGGAACAATTCAATCGGCCACATTTATATATCTACAAAAACTCAAAAGATGAAAATAACCTCTCAAAGTCTCTAATTTTTTCTTTTTCCATTTGATAAACTTCACACGAATTGCAGGTTTCGGCCATGATGAGTCCGAAACTGCCAATTCTGGTCCGAAATTATGAATCTTGGCTGAAATTACCCGAAATGTTCAACGAACGGGAAAAAACGAGGTGTTCGGTACGGTTTCGCTACCGAACCGAACAAATCCGGAAGTTTCGGGTGAAACGAAACGAATTTGATAACTATGCCTGAAAGTCCAAATCCTGATCAATTATACTATTGACTTGTTACTGAATATGTGGGTTCCACTTAAATATAAAGCCATTTTGATCGATCATCCTTGCACATTTTGGTTGATCATTTCTTGCAAGGCCTTTTATTCTGCTTAAAGTTATCCTGACTCTGTACCTATGGTTGTAACTATGGAAATAAACTGTCAGTAACATGTTCTGAAATTCAGGTGGGGCCATGACAAATTTCCAAAAGAGAAGCCACTTGTTTTCTATTTAGAAGGAAAACCGATATCACCTCCACTTGGAATATTAGATGGACTCCAGGTTGTACTCAACAATATGGTCTCTTTTATTGAAAGGGAAGTACCTCGAAGTACCCTCAAGTTCTGGCGTACGCAGTCTCCAAGGCATTTTTATGGTGGTGATTGGAATCAAAATGGAAGTTGCTTATTCGACATGCCTCTGAAAGAAGACTAGGTAACGGCAGATCATACTTCTTGTAAACAAGAAATGCTCCGGTTCTCTTTATGCACGTAGTTTACAGTGCATTGCCTTGGCTCCTGGATAGTCTAATTAATAGACTATCCTGACCATTCTGTGATAAACCTTTTCTTTTGTCTGTTGGTATTCTTTTCTCTTATAAATGATTAACCAAGGTCATCCCTGGTGATGCCTACTGAACTTACATTGATGATTGAGCCTTTATTTTTAAGGTAAGTGATCAAGACAACCAAATTTTCAGAATTTGGATAAAATGGATAGAATTCTTAGATCGGTATACTTGAATGGATCATGCATATGGTGATAACCCATGAAGAGTGGGTGGAGTGCATTGAGTGCCCCAGACCTACATTTCCAGATAATTGTAAATGCATCACAGTATGTTGTCATTTGTTACGAATTGCCAATCCTCAAACTACCTTACTGTGTTGGGTTTGTTAAGCTTCACCACTCGTAGAAATTCTCTCATGGTATTCAATTATAGATGGGATTGTTATTTGTGACCAATTTCTAGTAAAGATATTCATGCACCCTTTCCTTGTAAAAAAATATAAATGAACCAAGATTTGGTTTGATAAGTTCAACCTTGTGGTGAACTGACTCTCTTTTGGAGGTTTCCACTCTAAATCGTTTTTGATGCCTTTTTCTTTTGTTGAGAGAGCTTAAGTTGGAGAGTGATGAGTTTCTTTGGGCTGAAGGGTAATTCAAGTGTCTGATTATTTTGGGAAAATATTGTTTTTATCTCGTGTTCTTTTAGTTCCTCTTTTTGTCTAAAAATTCTGGTAATTTTGGTATGAAATTGTCTTCAATCTTGGGTTTAGTATTTGAGCTTAAGACCTTATTTGCACCAAATGATGCCACCGCCACTGTTTGTACGAATCTTTATTTTCTCTGTTTCTCATGTGATGTGCATAAAAGTTTCTGTGCTTGTCTTCTTGCTCGTATCTGTATCCATATTGACTTCATAGGAACTGGATCACTTCTGTATGATTTCTTTTACTTGTTTGCTTCCACTAAAAGAAGTGTTTAATTTGTTATTTATCATTTTGCACTAATTATAGAACTCTGAACTGACATATGCGCAGCTTGATGCATGGTTTGATCCCAAGAACAAAGGAGTGAACAAAGAAGCAAGAAAAGTGAATCATATAATTGAACAGGGATTACACAATTCAGATATTCAGTTGCTTGATCTTACCCATTTGAGTGAGTTCAGAGCTGATGCTCATCCAGCAGTTTGGTTAGGAAGGAAGGACGCAGTGGCGATCTGGGGTCAGGATTGCATGCACTGGTGCCTGCCTGGTGTACCAGACACATGGGTTGACATTTTGTCGGCACAAATCTTATATTACTTGGGAACGGGGTGATAGGGTGGCAGAAAAAAGATTACTACATTCATGACTTTTTGCCCTTTTACAGCCACTCAGAAGCAACTCACTGGGCATTTTTCCTAGAGCAAACCAAGATTGAAGCATTTTGTTCTTGGAAGCTTCATCAAGCCTACAAACGGGAGCAGTTGGTAATATTTTGTGAAGATTTGAAAGAACATATACTGGGGTTTAGATTTGTACTGGTTTCAGGTCATTTCCTGAACCAACAATGTAATGTAATAACCAGAGGAAAAAAAAAAAAAAAAAACTTCTTGTTGCCTTTTGTGAATGGAATGTTAAATCACGGTTGACTTGACTCAGTTTTCTTGTTTTGGTTTTTCTTCATTTTTACCATTTAGGTCCGGAATGTTTGCATGGAATTAAATGCATAGGAATTTATGTTTAAATGGCTCACAAACAAGGGTTAGGGTTGACATTCACTTCCCATCCCACTTTGATTCATTTTACATTAAAGAGGAGATTATCTAGTTCTCATTTTTCATTAGGTTTGCAGTCCTTTTAAAAGGAGACACAGTTTAAAAAGTTTAAATAGTTTGCATATGCATTTTTGGAAAAGGTGCTTCCTTCCTGTTTGGGCCCACTTGGGACACATCCGATCTAAGGGGGTATCTGGGTTGAGTGCATAGAGGAGAATAAGGATATGGGGTGACCCAAATATCACTCAGATTAAATAATTCTAACTCTCAATTTCAAAGCTTAATGATATTTTAAATGCATTTTTATTTTTACGATTGAATCGAATCCAAAGGTGGTTAATGATCTACTATTTTCCCCTGCCACTGCGCATCATTCGTGGACCGGGTGAAGCTCAGGGTCTCGCCTTTAGTGACGGTCTGGATGCGTGCTCCTGTGAAAAGTTCGCCAAATTTGGGTACCTAAAGCTTGAACCTGAACCTGACCTGAATCTGAACAAGCCCAATCCAAATTTCAATTTTGGTCTGGTCATGCTATTCTATGCTTGGCCCGACCCAATCCAAATGCATCGTCTTATGCTCTCTACAAGACGAGAAAGCCCTGCACAGAAGATAAATTCAAAAGCCTTTCTTTCCTTCTTCACAGAAACAACCGAAACCTAAAGTCCTAAAACCTCAATCCAATCAAGCCCATAATATCTTCTTCGGTAAGCAGAAATGGCCATCAGGGCTTCTCTCTTTTCCCCTCAAATCCTCCCAAAACAACTCAAATCGCCCAAACAACCCAACCCTGTTACAGTTACCCCTTTATTTCTTCTTCAAAACAGGAACATAGCAAGAAAGTCCCATCTCTGCTTCAGTAGCAGCAGCAGCAACAGCCCCATTGATGCAGATCTTGCACCAGAGCTTTCATCAGAGCTTGCTTCAGAGGTGGCAAGGATCAAGGCCTCTTTGCTGCAGAGAGAGAAGGCCATGAAGAAGAGCAGAGAGACCCTCTTTGTGGACCTCTGCCAGTATCTTGGATTGAGAGCTGAGGAAGCTAAGAAAAGGTGGAGAGAGACGGGAGAGGAGGAGAGGTTGGAGTGCTTGAGAATGTTTGTTGCTGATTGGGGTTTGTCTTTCCATCCCTTGTCTTTGAAATCTGTTAAAGAGATGGTGGATGAACACTTGGCTGAGGAAACCCCACCCCCCATATCTCCTCCTTTTTTTAGTTTTCCTGATTTTAGAAGGATGATGAACTTTTCATAACTGAAGATACTAGATTATGGGAAGACAATACATGAGGGGTTCTCATTGTTGAATTTTTTTTTTTTGGTACTTGCCTTTGGATTTTGGAGGTGCTCTCTCTCTCTCTCTTATTTTTTTACAT
Source organism: Cinnamomum chago (assembly GCA_038049695.1). Lineage (NCBI taxonomy): Eukaryota > Viridiplantae > Streptophyta > Magnoliopsida > Laurales > Lauraceae > Cinnamomum > Cinnamomum chago. The sequence goes on along the minus strand of CP142451.1, from coordinate 105,453,682 downwards.
GTCAGTTTTTTTGTGAGTTTTGATAGAATTTCATAGTTATTAAGGTAAATAGCAAGGTGTTCCTTAATCAGCTTGATGCTTGGTTTCATCACATTCTTTGAGAGGCCAATGATATGGCCCTATAAACCACTTCTTATGGTGAAATCCAACACAGGGAGGTGGTTCAAGAATCAAGAATGGTGATGAGATAGACAAGCATCAAACAAAAGAAGAAATGGTGATACATTTTTATAATAAATAAAAAATCTACAATGAAGAAAGAGGAAAGATTAGGAACTCGTATAAAAGGGGATTCTACTTAAAATGGGGTGAGTAGTTAAAGGTAGAGATATATGGAGGAGTGTTAACTTCTTAGGATTTGGTTTCATAGGGTTATTATTTCCTATTGGATAGGGGATAACTAGATGTTTTCTTGTATATGTGGGTCATTCATTCTTCACCTTTAGCTCCTTTAATCCTAAAAATTCATTGCACAGTAGCCCCAATTATAAAGTTGTTTGAGTTAACTAGAGACAGGCAAAGTTCATTGGTTAGGGCATTGAAAGATAGATTTTCTATTGTATGCGGTGATGACACACTTTGTGAATTGTTTGGATGATTAAGAGTGAAGCTTCCCTAGTAGAGAAAGGAATATCGTGGTCTTCTTTCTAAAACTAGCTCCTTTATCATGGGCATGGCAATGCCATTTACAAGTTTGAGTCTTTTATTGTCATACATTCACATGAGTTACTCTTGCATGATAAATGTTGATGTCCAGGAGCAGCAATATAACAAACAGAAAGAGAGTTTGAGTTGGATATACAAATAGGGTTAGCATTGGTTCGGCAAAGAATAGATTTGCCTTTCATGTGTTGTGCAATTGTCTAGTGCCACATTGATTAAAAGGCCGTCGGCAGTGGATAGAGTTGCTTTGTTGTATAGAGCTAAATGTCGGGCAATGGAGAAGTATCAAGAAACTTAAAACAGAGAATTCATCAAGACATGTATGAGTTTAGATGGTTTTCAGAGTTTTCATCAAGAGATGTATGTGCTTAGATGGCCTTGAAGAATTACTAGAATAAAGTAGAATTGGGAATGACTAAGTTGGTGGAAGCCTTTTAGTGGCTCCAAGAAAAGAGAGTAGTAACCTTTTAGTAGCTTCAAGGAAAGAGAGTCAAGAAATGCTTTTAAAGATGGCTGGGGACTTTTTGGAGACATAAATAAAAATCCTCGACCAGCCTCTAAACAAAGCATGAAAGTGTTCGTAGGAGAAGGGGATGCCGTTAGATTGAAGACTCTGAATGAAGCAGTGAGAAAATATGTGAAGTTACATACAACTATTCAAAGAAAAAATAAATGGAATTATGAAGTTACAGTGATGATGATTTTAAATAAAGTTGAGTATAAAAGTAGAACTTGCAGGGCAATTATAGATTATATGGGGCCAAGCTCTAATGACGACGAGATATGGGATTGTCAGTAAGGTAGGCTTGAGCATAGGAGAATCTAAAACTTTAATAGGTTTGGCCTGAATTTACTACTCAATTACTTGGAAATTCTATCTAACAGATTCAATTATGACAGCCCTTGAGCCCTAAATGGTAATCATATTGAAGCTTTTGTTTTTTACTAGACACTCAAACTTAAGCATCCTAGTAGAGCACACTACTTGATTTTCCTAATCAGTTGAGCCGCAGCCAGGACCATTTTTCTGTTAGTATTTGTTGAACAATAAGGCCTGGATGAGCTTTTGAGATTTTTTTCATTTTCAGTGGCCTTTTTCTAGTACTTATCTAATGCATATATAAGCGATATTTTTTTTAGCATTCTTGATGTTTTGATCATTTTCCTTTTTATTATTTTATTTTCCATGGCCTAGGAAAAACTGTTGCGATCAACTTATTAGCTAGAGAGATTCTTTTCATACTTAACCAAAACATGGTGATGATGGATGTGTTGGGTTTTGAGGACCTATATAATCTGATGTTTTGATGGTCTGTAATTGCCATTAGATCAAAAGGAGTGAGTTATGATCTGTGGTAGATAACATCTGGCTGGGTCATTGGTATGTCTATTTTTTATGACATTTAGTTTGTAGGCCTGTTCATTGGCAGATCAAAGCTTTTCCAAGCTCGGCCCCTTTAGCTTTGGGCATATTGTTGAGGGCTGCATCCAATCCTGAGACTGAAAGTTGTGACTGGGTTTTGCTTATTTGCAAAATTTAAGACTGCTGCTGTTTAATGTGTTTGGCCCAGCTGGGCTACCTAGTCCATCATTTGGCCATGAAGGCCCGGACAGATGGTTTCTTATGGGCTTCCAGGGATTACTTGGTCCCATCCTTGCTCGTCTTGCATTGGGCTGGTTTTTTCGCATGTGTAATGGGCCAGATCCTGGTCCTGAATTCTTGGCTTGATGGTTGAACGGGCCAGGCCGGAGCCTTTGTATTCTCATTGGGTTTTCCGAAACCAGAGGCAGGCCCCATGAACTGCCTGATACTTGACCTTGAAAAGCTAAAGAGGAGGTAAAGAGACATTGGACCCTTCTATTGAGGAATTTCTGTCAATGAAGTTGGAACTTTCTCATGGAAAAACTCATTTCACAATGGGATCTTATTATGGTCATCAAACTGAATCAAGCTGAGGCAAAAGGAAAGTAAATATGCACATTTCAGAGTGTACGAAAATTTGAAAACTTCGACTGGTAGCTCCTTTAGTGAGGCCCTTCTCTTCCATAGAAACAATCAAGGGATTGACCCATGGTGTGAGTGTCGATGGTGAGGGACTTTTTGGTGCTCAAGCCAAGGGCATCGGGGGTCCGGGACCCATAAGAGAGCCCACACATGTGGAGAAAGAAGGCTCTGCACATGCGGGAAGAAGACAGCATAGTTAAAAGATATTCATCATTTGTATCAGAGATTTTGCTAAATTTATACATTAAATAGTTGAGCCCTTAAATCAATAGCTATCAACATCCAACAAAAACGACTCTATCCAAAAATTTTGGTGGTCCTAATTCTTTTAAATGGTCCGGCGCTCGAGTAGATCCTTTCAACATTGGGGACTCATTAGGATGCCTGTCTATGGGCTGGCTTGAAGTAGACTTGTAGGACGACATGATAGGATGCTGGTCTGATACCAATTTTCTTCCTTTCCTCCTTCATTGGCACATGAGTTATATGATATTAAGAGAATTCTAAACATGAATCTCTCTCTCTCTCTCTCTCTCTCTCTCTCTCTCTCTCTCACACACACACACACACAAACTAAATAGTCTTTTAGGCTAGGCTTATAAAATTGGAAAAGGCCACTTGGACCGATTTTGGGGACCGAACATTGGCCCGGTCCCCATGAAGACCACAGGAGCCTTCATGGGGACCGGGCCAATGTTCGGTCCCCAAAATCGGTCCAAGCTAGCATGACTCTATAAAATTTGGGTTTTCCTTCTTTTAATTTTCCATGCCCAAGAGAAGGAAGAGACAAACAGAGATTTCTAGGACTGTCAATGTTAGAGCTGGCTTGGATTTGGATCTATTTAAGCAGGTCTGGATTCACAGTTGAGTCAGATGAGCCAGACTTTGGACCAGGTTTAGGGTCCAAGTTCCTTAACAGGCTGGACCTGGATCCTGGGCATCAACCCTTCAGGATCTAGTAAGTCTCGTAGCAAATATAGAATTTCCTCTTCTTTCTTTTTTTTTCAAAAATTATCATCCATATATACATTTAGAGGTAGCAAAAATAGGGGATAAAATTAGAAAAACTCGTTTGAGATGATTTGTACATGTCCAACGTAGGCCAGTAAGGAAAAGTTTGGTCATGAAAGTTGATGGCCCATCAAAGGGAAGGGGTAGGCCTAAGAGGACGTGGATGAAGGTAGTACAGAGGGATGAAGAAGTGTAGCTTATCTGAGTATTTGGCTTAAGGTAGATCAGAATGGAAAAACAGAATTTGTGTAGTTGAGCATAACATAGTTGGGGCAAGGCTTTAATGATGATGATTATCATCATCCATATATACATTTAGATACTTTCAATTGAGATTCAGCCTTATGAAATTGTGGCCCCTACTTGGACGATTTGGATTTGGAGGGACCATGTACATATGTGGTGTTCCAAGTTTTATCATAATTCATGACTAACACAGTTACATGAGCGTTTTCTACCGCAAGGTGTTCCACACGAGACAAGAAGCTCTGATCCTTGATGCTAGGCCTGCGAAAATTTAAGCCCATCTGAACATTTTAGGCCGATATAGTTTAGTAGGACAAGGCTAAGATGATGACCAGGAACAAGGGTTTCACTTGATAAGTGTTCTTTCTAACAAATATTTCTTTAAAACACATTCCCTGAAAATTGCTAGAAAAAGTGTTAGTCCCGAACCAGCCCAACTCAAATGGATATCGACTGAACCCAAGTTAGGCTCAATAAATGGCAAAAAATAGGGCTCCTTAATGATTCATATAGCTCCAAGTCCAAAGCCCTTCCAAATCAACTCAATAGAGTTACACGAAGAAGCTTTTAACGTTGGTGGTTATTAACATGGTATCAAAACCAATACCAACTGCTTAATGGGCCTTGTTGCAAAAGGTATTTACTTGGCAACTTCTAGAGAGTTTTTAGCGAAAGGTATTTACTTGGTATTGAAAGGAGATCTACCCTCTAAAGTTGCTTCTTCTACGGACAATTTGAGTAGAAGAGATTTGTCATCAAGCGCCATTTTAGACACGTGTGATGTTAAAGAGGTGGAATCCGCGAACCATCTTCTTCTCCATTATAAGGTTGTGGCTGCTGTTTGGGGTCATTTAATTTCATTGGTAGATGTGGTGTTACATAATGTTGTTTGAAAAAAAAAAAATTGCACAGTTGGTTGAGTTTGGGAGGGGGGGATCATTTCTTTGGTTGTGGTTGTCCCATTTGCTATCTTGTGGTCCTTTTGAAGGGTCGCATTGAGAAGCTTCTGGTCCATTTGCTTTGGTGAGAAAGGAGTTCTCTAATTTCACTCTTGATACTATCATCTATAATTGAGAAGGTTGTATGGGGTGCAGCCCAATGAATGAAAGGAAATCAGTTTTTGGGTATCCTCCCCCCTTGGTGTGGTCAACTTCAATGTCAATGGTGCCGTGAGAGGTAAATCAAGGCAGGTAGGTATTGGAAGTATTCTCTCGCAACAAGAATTGTGAGATCTTTTCTTCTTCTTCTTCTTCTTCTTTCTTTTTTTAATGTTTTCTAAGTATGTTTGTTTTTGGTTTTTACAAAATGAAGGTGTTAGCTATTTTGGAAGCCCTCTGATGCTTTACGAGGCATTTTCAGGGAGTCTTAATTGTGGAGAGTGATTCTTCTAATGCAATCACGTGAGATTCTGATCATAAAATCAACCCATGAAGATTTCATTTCATTTTTAATGAATACAAAAAGAGTTGTCTTCCTCCAATCAATTCGCATTCCATCACGAGGTTAGATTGGCCAACTCTATATCTAATGCTTTAGCCAAACAAGGGGTTGCAACTTGTAAGGGTGTCTCCTTGTGAAAATCTTATTATATAAGTGAGGAGAGGGTGGGGTACCATGCTCTTGCGCCTCCCTTTGTAGCCCTTCTTTTATAATTTCCTTCTCTATTAATAAAACCTTTCTTAAGTGATTAAAATAATAATAATAATAATAATAATAATAATATAAGTTCCCAACTTCTATAAAAGGATGGGTCACTATAATACAAAAGTTAGCTTTAAATACTTGCCAAAGTCCCAAAAAAAAAAAACCTTGCCAAATTTAAATTTGATTTCTACTTTCAAATTAGAACCCAAAAGATGACTTCGAGGGCACGTTTATATAAGGTTAGCGAAAATGAAAGTTTGCTGACTTCTACTTTTGTGCATAACACTCCACCTTTTCTATACACTAATTTCTTTTATGGTAAAATATTCTATACACCATTTGAAAGTACGTGGTTTATTACAAATTACGAAAAATCAACATTTTTCCTCATAAAAATTTGTCTACACCAAACAATTGAAAACAAAGTCTATGGAAAAACAGAATTAACATTTTTCGTCCCTCTTCTGCAGAAAGTTCATTCTACAAATATACCCAAATGAATGGAACAAGGATTTCATAATGATAATGATATATAATAATAATGCTAGCGAATAATGATATCTTATACTCTTGTTTTCTAGGAGGCATATTTGAAGGTACGAAATCTACTTTATGTTTCATATTGATGGTAAGTAAATTATAGCTCTGGAAGGAATGCTTTGGTGAAGATGCTCTCAATTATTAGAAGTCCTTGTTGATTAAAAATTAATAGGATTCCATCCCTTGTTAGTTTTTAATACTATTCCAAACGAGAAAGTTGCAATATTAAAGAAACTAAAATGTATCTGTAATCAAATGGGTCCCTAAAAAATGACAGGAGTCACAAGTTTACAAGACCCTCCTTTGGGGTCCAGACATTTGACAGATGAACATGGGACTGAAGATACCCTATCAGACTCAATAGCATACATACAAACTATCAACTCACTTTGTCCTCTCTCACTCTCATTAAAAAATTACAAAGGTGGCCTATCAATTAGTTAGGAAAAGAATCTTTTTAGATTTTTCTAAGGAAAGCATGGGGTATACTATGAATGTGAAACTCTTGTGAGACATGTGGTTATATAATAGTCAGGGGCTTTCATCAAGAATGACCAGGCTTTTCAATAGTCAATACTGCTGCAAATGATGATTTAGCTTGTGGAGTCTACTAGGACTCAGCTATTCATGTGGGAGGAGGGTAATGAGATTGGAAGGTCTTTCTATAACCTAAAATGTGAAAAGAAAAAAAAAATTGAGACCCATTTGATCATTTTAATCATTGTTTTGACGGCCTCCAATTTCCGATAAAGTGAATGCGTATGTTTTTCTGCATGATTAACCCAAGACAAAGCCATCACTCAGATGAGTGTTAAATTTGGGTGGGTACTAATTAGGTGCATGATTTATTTATTTATTTATTTTGCTATCAGAGGGTTCCAACTCTTTGGGTTGGACTAATCTTTCCGGGCCCAGAGGAAAGTCAGGTAAACACCCATGTGGCCCCAAGGTAGTTGCACTAGTGAACTCAACTTTCAATTCCTGAAAAAGGGGGAACGGTGGTAGATACCAAAACCTCTAACCGTGAAAAAGAGAGGAACAGTGGTCCTGACTACTCGACAATGTGAGAGATTGATCAAAGGGAGCCCGTGTAAGGTGCTCCGGTTTGGTTGTGATTTTGATTATCATTAGATAAACAACATATAGTGCACTGATGGGTGATGCCATGAAAATTTAAAGAGGAGAGTGGATGATAAGTAATCCAACCATCTTGTGGGGCTCAGTCTATGTATAAGCATGACAGATGGTTAGAAAAGAATTCTATATAAGATTTAGATATCATAGACATCTCATGAAGGTCCTTACCTCTTCTAGTGAAAGGTGACTAAATTATTCAACATCTCAGTCTTTATTACAAAGGATGAAGTTAATGGGTCCACCACAGGTAACCAAAGCTGCCTCACAAAAGAAAGCTGAGAAGGGTTTGTTCTATAATAGTCCTGAATTCAAAACTAGTTGAGTCTCTCGATGGCCTATAATGTGGCCCAGAAAAGAAGACCAACATGTGATTCCTTTTGTGCAGGGTCCTCTAGGTCATTGGACAAACAAGTTCCAAGGCAGTGTCTAGTGTAGCCTTTTGGTGGGTTCAAGCCTAATCATGAAATAAATAAAAAGGTTTTGAGCCTATATATACAAAACCCTGTTTTTTTTAGTCAGATCCTTTGGATGGTCAGTCATACAGGGTTAATAATTGTCATCCAAACTTCACAATGTCATACATTTTTTAGGAGTACAGACACTAGGGTGTCGTTTTGGCAAATATTAAAGCTTGGTTCTATTTGATTGAAAATCTGAATCAAACAGATGTTTTGAGTCTCCACCTGAATTAGGATCAAGTCCATTTTTCTCTTTTAAAAAAGCAACAAAAGGGATAAATAAATGTATGAAGCTATTTACCAATAAATAAATGTATGAAGCAAAGCAATGAGATAACTTTTTTTCTGACAAGTTTGCCTGCAAAAACTTTTACTCTATAATAAGTTTGTTTTTCGGTTTTTTCAATTGGATCATACATATACTATGCATCTTACCAAATGGTCCATTTGTAAAATACTTTAATTGAGATAGCTCTATTTCAAACAGATCTAGTCAAACCAGCTCCATTTCAAACACTCCAGAGTTTCAAATAGGGCCCAAGGGTGATAAAAAAAAATAGCCCTGAATTTCAATTTTTTTTATAACATTATTAATTATATCATCAGTAAACAACTTAACAAAGGTTTGCTTGAAACAACTACAACCCTCACATATATCAAACCCAGAACCCTCCCTCGGGCTAGCGAAATAATGCCTAAACATGGTTGGCGCATGCATTTTTCAAGTTTAGCTAAAATTTGTCCCACAATGATGTTGTGGGCCCATGATACCACACCTTATTCATCCATCCTTTTTTTTTTTTGGGCACCCTAGATAGCCCACATAAGTGGAAAGAGAAAGCCCTAATCCCACAAAGTGAGAAGGATAGCCCGCACAACTGGAAAGACTGGCAAAAGGAGAAATCGAGCGCGGCCGGTTCACATATCAGGACCGCCAACCAACTTAGCAACCTCTTTGTGCGATCATCCATCTATTGTTAGCTCCATAATCTATGAACATTTTGAGATCCTATTACACATGTGCCACGACTACCCTTAATACAATAAGTGATCCATCTAAAACTCAAAAAACTCTGTAATATCTAAACAGTAGTGTTACCTGGACAAGCTTTTTGGCCAAAATTTTGGACAACCTCTATGATATCCCTTAAATATCATAGGAATATTCAAGGGATATCATAGAGGTTGTCCAAAATTTTAGTCAAAAAGTTTGTCCAGGTAGACTTTTTGATATCTAAATTAATATCTGCCCTCCCTTCGTACTGTTGTGTTCATAAGGTTTTTAGACATTTGAGCACTCCATGGAAGGTTGAAACTAAAGCTTTCATTTTCAATCCTATTCTCTTGGTTGAAATCTTCTTACAACCCTCCAAAACCCATCCCTCTCTCTCTCTCTCCAAATTCATTTGTACATGTGGGGGCCATTTATCTTTCAATCACTCACATGAAATGTTGAGCTCCAAATTCATTTGTACATGTGGGGGCCATTTATCTTTCAATCACTCACATGAAATGTTGAGTGAACGTTATTTATCAACCGCCTAACTGATAAATGATCTTAAAAAGTGAATGGCTAGGATTCACCTGAATGTCCAAGGATCGACTTGGAGCATGCTACCTTCCCTCACCGGAGGTCTCCTTCCCTCATCTAAGGGCTCTCTTACCTCACACGAGGCCTTTTTCCAATCGTAGTCCCATTACAAGTAAGTTGAGGAATGCCTTTATTCTTAGTTGACCACTACAAAATCTCACTAACCCCAACGGCCCAACCTGCTAATAACTGCTTGCCCTCATAATGTTTGAATGCCTCAACATGTGTAGTTGGTTTTGCAAAGGCCACCATTTTCATACAGGTTGGGATCATGAGTCTTTGATCTAGCGTCCAGATAATTTATTTTTGATAGGTCTCATCATCAATCTACTCACAAGACACTGATCAAATGGTTAAGATCTTCTTAATCAGGAAATTTTCAGGCATCCCCTTCCCTCAACGGTTTCATATCAGATCATCTGCCCTTAATCTACACCATTGGATGCAAAAACCCGATAATCAATCGAGATCTCGATTCCCCATCATCGGACACCTGGCATGGATCTGCATCATCCTCCACTGGTGGCTTCCCACATGAACATCACTGTTATGTTATTTATTTATTGATAATTTGATTTTTCTAGATTAATTTAAGAAGGGTTTATGAGACCATGGCCCTAGTGGCCCTCAACTTGGTTTTTAGAAAACAACCCTTGGAGATACTCCATATGGGGTGTCCAATTATTTCATGTGCAATGTAGGGATTTTCATATCATATTCATTGGGGTTGGGAGAAATCCCAAATAAATAAAGTGCTTCATTCAAACACATGCCATGCCAAAAAATTTTGAGTCCTTCCCCATCTGTTATTATCTATAATACTTGTTCTTAATGAAAGCCATCAGTCAAAGGGGATGGTAGGGTTTGGTCACACCAAAATTATTATATTATAATACAAGGTCATAAAAACTAATCTTTGGATTATTATCTTGATGACAGGTCTTAGGGCACTGCCCATGGAGTGTCACCAAAGGGAGATAGATGCATGTGTCCGGTGTCCCATAAGACTAGAAGTTATAAGAAAGGGTCGTCTGCTCATAATTTCAGTAGGTACTATAATTCCAACATCTTCTACACAAAACAATAAGAATTGGATGGTGGGTGGGGCCCATCCAATCAAAGGTTGGTACATGATGTCATCAGCTGGCCCCCACTCAAATCATGATTGCCCTGGGCCTCCCACTGTCATTGGAAACAACAAGATAAATGAATACATAGATAGAGATAGAGATAGAGATACAGATAGAGAATACTCTTATTGGAAGTTGGAACCTTCTCTTCTTGGGAGTGGAGAAATAGGCTTTTTCTAATTGGGGCAAAGGGCCAAAAATGGGGACAAGTGAAAATACAATAGGGAGAACAGAACCGAAGACAGAGGACAAGGGAATAGATTAAGATTCAATGCTGGAGCACCCCGGCCTTGTGCAGCTATTGGTTTGGTTCTTTGCTTAACTGGGCTGGGTTCAGGTCAGGTTGAGATGCAAGGGTTAGCTTGGCCCCTCCTTAAAATGACTTTGGATGTTCAAATTAACCTGAACCCTGTCCATGGATGGATGTGTGGTCTAATGATCACATGACCATGATGGTCCCCCACTCACTTGGACAACCAAATGGATTTATTAGGATCCCTAATTTCCGGATTTTAGGTTGTGGGGACCCTACAAAATCCAATTTAGAATTCATTATATAACCATGGGGACAATTTCAAAAAAGTCATTACGTTTCGGCCTTATTTAAAAAAATGACACAAGTTTCAAAACTTTTTAAATTAGCCCCTAAGTTTCTCATGAAGTTTTCAATTAAGGACATCCATCCATTTAAAGTTATTTTTCGGCAACTTTTTTCCTATTTCTTTAAAATACTTAAATTACCCTTCATTGTAATAAAACTTTCATTTGCTTCCTCTATTATATTCTCCTAATTTCCTTGGCCAGTGTCCTCACAATGATCAATGACACATAATATTCCCATAGCAATTGGCTGCATGTAGTGGCTACCGAAACCATGTTATTGCTTTAAAAGAAGGGTAATTTGGGTATTTTCAAAATATCGAGGGAAAAAGTCACAAGAAAATATATTTAAATGGCTGGATGTCCGTAATTGAAAACTTACAAGAAAACTTAAGGACTAATTTAAAAAGTTTTGAAACTTGTCCTTTTTTTAAATAAGGTAAAAACTTAAGGCCTTATTTGAAGTTTTCCCTATAACCATGTAATCTTGGGAAATTATGTCCTAAAAAAATGTGAGTATTTCACTTTTTGGGTTTTTTTAAGGATATCAATGAGGAAATATAAATGTTTGATTTTTAAAATATTATGTAAATAAAGTAAAAGTATAAATTACTGTTAAGTTATTTTTTACTATGATTTGTAATGTTTTCTATCATTTTATTCCAACTTTCTTGTGATTATTGATTTTTCTCTTGTGACATTTTCAATTTTCTGATATTTTAAAACTGTCATAATATCAGAATAACATTGCAATATTTTCAATGCATGTTGACACAATGCATAATGAAATGCTAGCTACATATAAGTGTTCAGCACTGGGTCGCGCAGGGTCAAAGCTCGAGCTATCCAAGCCCGGCCCACTAAACTATTGGCCCTGATATTCAAGCCCATATCCAGCAAACAGGCCCATAACTGCCTGTTTGCAAAATATAGCCACCCATTATCCTTTCGGATCGGGCTAGGCCTTTATGAATATACAACTGCAGGCATAGCCCATTTAACAATCTATCCGTAAGATTGGGCCCCGTATAGCCCGCATGCGTAAAAAACAAAGCCCAAAACCAGCCCAACACTATCCTGAATTGGGTCTGATGCGGGCTGGCGCGGCCTATCAAAGGGACCCACAGATGGTCCCACTTATTATGGGCCACCAAAAGAACGGTTCAGATCATTCCCATTGGCAGATGAGAATGCCCTGCTCGTGGGCACTCCATCTTGGCGGGCCTGGACTAAGCTGGCTATATTGAATCGGTCCAGTGATTTGAACATCACCAAGTAAATTTGAGTGGTTCAGATGAGAGCGCGTGTTCGTTTGCACATTAATTAATGGAAGCATGTGAGATTTTTTAACCGTTGATGGTAATTGATGAGACAATGTCGCCACACGATTGCTTAGATAGGTTTCCTTGAGAAAGGCCCGGTTAATCGAACAATCCTCACCGTCTAGTTTATGATGATCAAAGTCAAAGGTTCAGATTCACCAACAATTGTTCATTAATTTCAACAGTCGCTATTTTCCACTAATTACTTGTCATGGTTTGGACTTTCTCAGCATAGGAACAGTTCTACGGGGACTGATTGGAAAATCTTGATATTTAGTTTCCCAACCTTGACCAAAACTCGAACTTAGCGAGATTGCCTCCTCATGAAGGCCTTGATTTTATTTATCAAATTAAGTCAGAAGCCGGAGACCATGACATCTTTGGATTAGAAGACTAGTTTTCCAAATAAATTGTACTAAATGAGAATAATGTATATCAACAAAGCAAGTATATTATGCTATTTTGAAGATAAAAGTATAACTTATCAAGTAAAAATCATATAAAATGGCACTTAATGTTGGAACTACTAGTCCTAGATGGGTGTTGAAACCGAACTCGTCGAAAACCTTGTACATTCTGGTGTGAGATATATCATGTGAACTCGCTGCAAATACTCTCAAATATTCTAGATGATCAACTAAGGGTCTCTATTTCTTTTATTTAGAGCAATCCCGACGAGTTACAGCTATCATGAACTCTACTACTTTTGGAATCCCACATCTCTTGACCAGCGTGGAAAATTAACAACACCCGAGTTAGATACCAATCCAAGACTTCGTTACCAAAGTCTTGATCATGACTTAATTGGTAGACTCATGTGTAATTGTAGAATTTGGAGACCCAATGACTTATGGAGCTAAGTTGACTTAAGACACGTTTGCATTTACTCACGAAAAAACAGTTCCATAGAGTTTTTCCTATTCAATAGGAATATCTGTTTTTTAACTCCAAAGGAAATGTATTTATGAGGACTTGTGAAAAGTTTAGGTCAGTGTTATGTTTTCCTAGCGAAAAAACAGCTGATCAAATGTGAGCTTTACTGTAGCATGGAAAAGCTTTTTAAAATTTTCACATTTTTTTTCCAAGAAAAAAGTGTGTATACAAACGTACTCTTAGATGAGTGAAGACATCAAATGAGTTAACTTGTCCTCTCATTGAACTCTATTTTAATATCAGGCCAAAACTTCCTCAGTAGTTATATAGCAAAAACTAAATTACATATGAATTAATCATCCAATAAATAAAGATGCTGGCCCAGCCCAAGAGCACCGTTATTTACATAATTTGAACATTAGGTAAGAAACTCATTTGATTCCCACATCATATTATCAACAAACTTACTTCCAACCCAAGACAAAACTTTTAGTCAAACAATGTCACATAACATTTAACATTACCAAAATGGGATTCTCTCAATCACACATGAAATCCCATATCCCAAAATACTCATGCAAAACCGAAAACTGAGATAAAACTATCATTGGATTCCAACAAACAAATGCAGTTTATAACCATCGTTCCACATCAACAATATTTAAATTAAATGAATAATACTTGATTTGAAGTTGGCCACCAAACTGATTGTCAGATGAACCAACTCATAATTCTAAATCAAACCGTTGGAATAAACATCTCATTCTCAAGAACCTTATTTCCTCTGTCACTACCAAAGCCCAGTTTTGATAAGTCAAGTCAAGGTAAACCCCCCACAAAATCATCATATCATAATTTACTGCTAGGATTACTTTCTTACAACCGTAACAGCTTTAATTAATGACTTCTCAGCACACTTGTAAGCAAGTGGGTCCTACAAGATAGACGGTCCGGATTCTCGGACCACTGTGACAGGAATTTCAGTCCAATAGCAACATACCTAGACTCATCATATCCATTGTGCGACGAATCCAAAGCGCTCTCTCTCTCTCTCTCTCTCTCTCTCCTCTCAAGCGAATATAAATACATACATACATACTCTGAGTCTCCCACACACACATGTTTACGAACTCATTTACAACACACACCCACACCTACACCTGATTCTCTCTCTCTCTCTCTCTCACTCTCCATGTAATAGAGAGATTGTTATCTTTAAAAATACTGCAGAGATCTGTTTTGGTGCTATTGATAACCAGGTGAGGAAACATAGAGAGAGAGAGGGAAAAGAAGAAAAGGTTTGGAATAGAAAGGGATCGATCCTTCCTCTAATCCCTTTATACCCTTTTGTCTTCTCCTGCAAACCAACACAAAAAAAACAACAAAAACAAACCCTATCTATCCATTCCCATTCTCCATTCCTTTTCCTTTCTACTCTTTATTAAAAAAACCACAGACAGAGAAAGAGAAAAGGAGGAGGAAGAAGAAAGAAGATTTGAGATTGATTGGAGATGGGAACGGGTTGGAGGAAAGCGTTCTGCACTTCGACTCAACGAGTCGGAGAACCTGCTGATAAGCAACAGAGTAGTAACCCATCCACGCCTCGTCTGCAGTCGCAGCTCATCTCCAGCCCCAGGCTCCGCTGCCGTACGCTCGACGCTGCTTCCCCGGCGGCGCACGATAGCCCAAGGCTCCGCTGCAAGACGTCCTTGAACAAGACTCCGAGGCCTCAAAACCCAGGAAACAACCCTTCTTCCCCCAAATCGCCCTCCACATTCGCCCGCTTTAAAACCGGTTTACGCCTCTCCAAGGTAAACACACTGTCTCTACTCTTGTCTGTCTATCGTACGCAGGGGTGGCGTAAGATGGAGCTTAATTATCTGACGGTCCTGAGTGGTTTTTTTTTTTTTTTTTTTTTTTTTGGGCAGAACTGCTGTGGGATTTGCTTGCAGAGCGCGAGGACTGGTCACGGATTGGCTATCTACACGGCCGAGTGCTCGCACTCATTTCACTTCCCTTGCATCGCGGCGCAAGTTAGAAAGCAGCAGGGCTCCCTATCTTGCCCCGTCTGCAGCGCCAGCTGGCATGATGTTCCGTTGCTTGCGAGCCACAAAAACCAAACGGGAGGAGCTGGTGAAGAAGAGAAGCGGAAGCGAGAGAGGAAGAGCGCGCACGATTGCAAAGTGTACGACGACGACGAGTCGTTGCTCTCTCCTAATGGTTCTAAATTCAACCCAATTCCAGAAGAAAACGAAGACGGCGACGAAGAAGAAGAAGAAGAAGTGGGAGAATTCCAAGGTTTTTTCGTGGATACATCCTCATCGTCCAAAGGACGAAGAACGGACGGTCGAGATTCAGATTCGAAGAAGGTCCAGGTGACGCTGCTTTCAGATGCGGCTGTGGTCTCCGCCGGACGGAGCTGCGAGAGCTACGCCGTAGCGCTGACGGTGAGAGCTCCTGCTCCGGCGCAGCGCCGCGCGCCGATAGACCTCGTCACCGTCCTTGACGTCTCCGGCAGCATGGCCGGCGCGAAGCTCCAGATGCTGAAGCGCGCGATGCGGCTCCTTGTCTCCTCGCTCGGCTCCGCCGACCGGCTCTCGATCGTAGCGTTCTCGGCTACTTCCAAACGGCTCATGCCGCTCCGGCGCATGTCGGAACACGGCCAGCACGTGGCGCGCGCGATCGTAGACCGGCTCGTGTGCGGCCACGGCAGGTGCGCGGGCGACGCCCTCAAGAAGGCAGCGAAGGTTCTCGAAGATCGGCGCGAGCGGAACCCCGTAGCCAGCATCATCCTCCTCTCCGACGGCCAGAATGATCGCGCCGCGAGCCACGGAGGCGATCGCAGCCGTCCGTACTCTCACGTGCCTTCTACGAGATTCACCCACCTCGAGATCCCCGTCCACGAGTCCGGCTTTGGCAGCCGCGCCGCCCTCAAGAGCCGCGAGCCGGTCGCGAAGTGCGTCGGCGGGCTCCTATCAGTCGTGGCGCGGGATGTGCGGCTCGACCTCACGTTCCCCTCTGGAGAGATCTCGGCCGTCTATTGCACCATCGGACGGCTTGCAATCCTCGGCTCTGGAACAGTTCGGCTCGGAGATATCTACGCCGACGAGGAGAGGGAGCTGCTTGTGGAGCTGAGAGTGCCGACGTCAGCTGCTCGGGCACACCACGTGATATCTGTCAGATGCTCTTACGTGGACCCCACCACGACTGATCTCATCCTTTGCAAGGAGCAGACGCTGCTCGTGCCACGGCCGCACGCAGTTCCACCGTCCGATCCTAAGATCCAACGGTTGAGAAATCAGTTCGTGGCGACTAAAGCTGCGGCTGACGCTCGGCGCCTGGCCGAGCACAACGACTTCGGCAGCGCGCATCAGCTGCTGTCCTCGGCTCGAGCGCTTCTCCTGCAGTCGCGCTCGATCTCGAGGAATGAGGACCTACGCTTCGTGGAAGCCGAGCTAGCCGAGCTGCAATGGCGCTGGAAGCAGCAACAGATCCAACGGCCCTGGATAGGTGATCTAGGGCTGGACGATAATGGGCCGTTTACTCCAAGCTCGGCTTGGCGCGCTGCTGAGCAGCTAGCGAAAGTAGCCATCATGAGAAAATCGTTGAATCGAGTGGGAGATTTGCATGGATTCGAGAACGCAAGATTCTAATCAGATTGGAAAAGTCAGAATTCATGGAAAACGTTTAGTGAGGGAAAGGCTGAGAAATCGGGAATTTCATGTGTTTGAATTGATAGGTTTTTTTTTTTTTTAGTATTCCCACTTTGTCTCTAGTCTCTACCTGTAATCTTTTTTCGTATATATTATTTTTTTGGGGGTGAATAGGAAAAATAGAGACTTTTGGGATTTAAAAAGAATAAAAAAAAAAAAGCTGTAAAAATATGGGGGGTAGAAAGTAGTAGAAGCCTAGAAAGTGGAAGGAAGATATTTTTATTGTTTTTCCTTTTTCTGGTGTTTTAAGGTGTAAATTGCAAGTGTGAAAATTTCGGAGTCTTGAACCCTTGATGTTTGATTATGAAAGGTTTATCTCAACAGTTTATTTAACTGCTTGGAGTAGCAATTATTATATATTTATATGGTTGATCTAACAAGAATAATTGTTGGATGTTATAGAAATCTTTTGAAAAACATTAATGACAAAATGGTAATTGTGTATTTTTAAATGAATATAGAACTTTTAAGGAAAGATCAAATGCCTGAGACATGAAAGGAAATGACAAACAAATGTCAGGGACCTTAGTTCCAAAGGCAATAACTAGACAAAGGATGAGTGAGTGAAGAAGAATGAAGAGCTTAGAATATGGATGTGTATGTGTATGTGTACCTCTTCTGGATTTGCTCCATATATATATATATATATATGTGGGATATTCAAGTGAGGGACTTCCTCACCATAGGGTGAGGGACACTCCCCTTTTTGAGAATTTTCAAGTACAATGAAAATTCTCAAAAAAGGGGAATGTCCCTCACTCTATGATGAGTGAATTCCTCACTTAAATATCACAATATATATAAGCTAAGAGTTGACTTTTGGAGGTAGAGTCTCATTGTACCTTACCTGGATATCTTGGGAGTAGAGTCTCATCGGACTTTATCCTAGTTGACCTTAGAGGTAGAGTCTCATCGGACTCTACCTCAATGTAAACGTAGCCACTGGGTAATGATAACTTTTTATTTCTATCCGATGTATATCATCATTACTCAACATGTTCTGTAATGTGGTTGAGTCTCTATGGAAGTACAGTCACGATTGACTAAGAGTCAGTGCCCGTCTCGATTAACCGAACCGAACTGAAGATGATGCTGATGTCAGGTATGACCTTAGTATAGAAGCATTTTGACACTATTGCCAAGATGCACCAAACCAAGATATGCATAGCTGATATTTTTACCGAAACTAGGATAATCTCGGTATTAGAAAAATGTCCCATGGGTACTATTGCCGAGATGAATGAAACCGATACCAAGATATGCCTAGCTGGTACTCTTATCAAAACTAGGACAATCTCGATGTCTAGAAAATATCCCACAGAGTAACAAGTGTATATTATCTATGATTTTACATGTCAATGTCAATTTCAAAGGAAATATGGGTCGATAGGGCTCTTTTTGGGTTGCTATATATGTCATCCAAATGACATTGTGATCGTGTAACTTTATCTTAAATTAGAATTGCTTGTAATACGTACGTGTTTGGTGACACTTCATAATCTTGGATCTTTTTGTGATTAGTGGAAAGATTTTCTATTGTGATAAAAATAATAACGTCCTAAGTACATTTGAACCAAATTGTACTTTAATACAGTTATTTGTAGAGGATATATGTTCAGCAGACCTTTCACCAACCGAGTACCAAAGGTTGGTGCATATTTTTAATTTCAACCGTCCACAAAGCCTTCCATTGAATCAAATGTACTGTCACCTAACTTTCTGTTCAACTACTTGCATGTTTCAGTTGGACAAAATCTCTTAAAAGTTAAATAATGGATAACAGAAAAAAATTATATTTCCTTTGTGGTCAGGTCCAAAATCGAAACCCATCAAGTTGTATCTTGAAACTTGACTGATATGATCATATCAATTTTCCCTTTTTACTAAATTAGGTTAGTGGCAAGGTACTCTTGGGACAACTTACACAACAAGGGTGGGATTGGGCAGCTTTGTGAGATTGGAATCCCTTACCACTGCAGTGTCTTATGTTTCTTAATGTCATATTAAATATTCAGATTTTATTTATTTTACATATATATCTGATACTTCAAAAATTAAAGCATGTTAAAATGAAACTGTATAGATTTTACATCTTTCAAATGATTTCTTTGTTAAAAAAAAAAAAAAAAAAAAGGGACAAGTTTTAGAACCCTATGGATCAACCGTGCACACTGGTTTGATTGGCTTAACAAATGTCAGAAAACTGTAGTTGGTGTGAGACTCACAAGAGTCTAGCTGTTTTCACTTGCATCATATACTGATAGCTAGAAAACGAGAGAGAATGATGAGCACAATATTTTATCTTTGATCCGCTAAGATTTTAAAGTAAAAAGAGCAAAAAAGGATAATGGTGATGATGATGTGATCAGGAGTCATATTATATGCGTTTTCCAACACAACTTACACTGGACGAATCATTTGCCTCTTGAGGCTCCACACTCCACAGACACACCTACGCTCCTGGACAAACAGTCCAAAATGGGCCACAATCCATTATTTGCATGAATCAATCATAACCCACAAAGCAGCAAATATTCCTACCATGTTACAGAGATTTTCTCCCCTGGGAGCCACCATCCGGACAATCTCCACCAAAGTTCACAGGCTCTCCTTGTCAAAACAATTCTTAGCATAACAAAGGTATGAAATCAGAAGCATTCAAATTTTATATGAACATGAAGTTTTTTGGAACTTATTAAATTTCAATAATTGACGGACGAAAATTAAGGATGGGGACAATGATATAAATAAGATTGCAAGAAAGATCTTTTATAATAATAACCTAATTACACTTCCATTATTTGGAGGTAGATTGGGCAAGATATGGGTCTATACGATGGGGCCCATGACCTATATCTGCTCGGATGGAGGGGCTTGTGGGCCACATGTAGAAGAGGGACTAAGAGTTTTATGTGGTCTCGCAGAGGAGAGGTGTGTGGATTCTGTTCCTTTCTATCCATTTAAAAATGGGGTGGGACGTCGCTTTCAAGGACTCATCAATTTGTTGTTACCTTCTCCGTCTAATCTTCCATCATTGCGTGGGGTCCACGTTAGGAAACGGCTGAAAAGCTGAAATTCATGTGGAAAATGAAATGATGAACGCTGATACTAACACAGTAGCATCCAAGGAAGAGACGCTACCTTAAAAATAAAAAAAAGAGAGATGCCCACCTTATGTGGGACCCACACGGATACTTTGACAGCCAAAGGGATTGAATGAATGGACTAATTTTAGATTTGGATAAAGGATTGCCCCGAATGTAGGAATGTAGCATCAATCGATTCCAAGTACCCTAAATATTCCTACCTTGCCTAAGGATGATGGAATTTTTTTTTTTTTTTTTTTTTCTAACGGAGGGTTACAACCCTTTGAACTGGACTATTCCCTCCGGGCCCAAAGAGAAGCCGGGTAAAACCCATGTGGCCCCTAAGTGGTAGCATAAGTAAACTCAACGTTCGGTTCCTAATGATGGGGGAACCGACGGTCGATACCAAGACCTCTAGCTCCGGAAGAGGGAGAAATTGTGGTCCTGACCACTCGATCAACCCCTTGGAGTTGTTAAATGCATGCTAGTAATCGGCCAACCGTGGTCCTAAGGATGATCGATGGGCAATCGGTTTTGGCCCATTTTGTAAATGCATGCTAGTAATTGGGGATTTTTATTTTTCCTATGGAGCCTTCTATAAGAGCGCTCATCCAGATCATCTTCAAAGGTAGGACCCTCCTAAATCTTATGGGATCGTGTGACGACCGCCACCGATCCAAATAGACTATGGAGCTCAGTAAAAAATCATCCATTAATTGGATGGTTAAGAGCAATAGACATTCCAATATTTAATCTATGATTTCATGCAGTGGCTCCCCAATTGTGGTATTTTGTGAAATGAAAACAGTTTTGGATCATCAAATTTTAAGGATACTACAGAGCTATAAAAAGAATTTCTCAGCAGGACTGAGCACTAACCCACCCGTAGTGAAAAAAGGAACTTTCTATTTTTACAGAGCTGCTTTTGTTATACTCACCTCTATTTACAACCATGTCTGAACTGTTCATGTGGTCCTAAAGTTCAGCAGCCAAAGGAGGACGGTTTCAAATATATAAGCTTTCCTCTTTAGTTTCAAATTCTACTGCAGCAATATTTATCTCTGGACGCCTGTTCAAGTGGTGTGGGGCCTGACTTTTACTTTGACCAAACCCATTTACATCTTACAATCATCTTCAAAAAGTGACCCAAATCTCACTCTAACCAAAGTAGCTTACCTCATTGGATTGATCATAAGTTATGAGTCACATGATTAACTCAACGTTATAAACTACACTGAGTAGAGTGAAATCAGGGCTAGTGCACTGCACAGAAGGGCACGTGAACATGAAATGAATAGATAAGATTAAGCAAAGGCGGCCCTAAACCTGTCAGAAGGCAGCCAAGAGGGTCTTCAGGACGGATATAGTCATTTCCCCATGGAATGTCTTTTATTTATATAGTATAGATCGATCTAAGGATAATGTGGGTTCTTATGAGATAGCTACACATCATTTTGATAGTAGGGGCTGCCGACAACTCTTTGATTTTGGAAAATTACTAAAACACTTGCAGTGACTAACCTTTAAGACCTATTTGTTATTTTGTTTGCATAGAATTCATGGAATTGAATACATATGAATTCATGGTGAGACTCCATCATATAATCATTCAAGAGTGAAGGCAATAGAAGTGAGAGCTAAATGATATAAAACAGTGGTGTAGATGAGACCTTTTAACTTTCCTACGATTTAAATTATTAGGGTGATAGTTAATTGTTCATTTTCTATCTTCTTTTTATTCTATTTTCATTAAGGAAAGGTTATTAAATAGCCAATTTTGGATATTCACATTTGATTCTTCATTTTTACCCACGCACATAAACACAAAGTCTAAGATTCCCTAAGAATTTAATTACATAAAACAGACGAGCGCTTATTAAAAGCTCACAAATTATGATGTTGTAATTTACTTTATTATTATTTTCCCATAAACTTACATAATGGGCCTACTTAGTGATGAAAGTCAGTATGAAGCTGCTCAATGATGGAAAACACAATAGGACATTACAAATAGAATCCAAGCCACCTAACAAAGGTAACCACCTTAGTTCCAATTAGGTCCTATCGATGGGTGAGCCAATGCCGGTCTTTATTATTTAAAGAGCTTCGTTGGTTTTTTGAAATGGTGGGACCTATCTTGTTCCACTATGTGATTGAGTCACTGATTCCCTCCATTTTTTTAGTTCAGTTTTGCCTTTCACCTTTTTTTTTTTTTTTTTTTTCTTTTACCTAGATTAGTGGGTTGGGTCCCAACTCTCTAGTGAAGGAAGTAGACCTCAAAAGAAGTAGGCATGCCCTCGGGTGAGTGAAGTTGACTGCTCAGATTCGAATCATGCCAGCGAGATAAGAAGTGCCGCCTCTTAAAAAAGAAATTTACATGCTCTCAGCAAGATGGGGACAAACAATGCTGCATCCTCTATTAGAAGGGTATATCACAGATTTCCATCAACGAAATAGTCTTATTGTGTTTTTATCATTTGGTAATAGTGTTGCCATCTCATCATTTTAGTTCGTCCATACCATTATTATTTATTGATACTGTTGCTGATGTCCAACCGTCCCCACCCGTAGTTTTCAACTGTTAAACTATCTCATGACACTGTTCAGCCTTTAAATCTTTCAAATCAGACTGACTCATCTGGATGTTGAGTTGGAACTTGTGGGGTTCTGATTTGTGATACTCAATTGCTTAAGTATGGGTCCAAGAGGCTCCAAAATTAGTGGTACGAAATTTTTTTGATGCTGAGGGCCATCGTTCTTTGACATTTAATGCTGATGATTGGGTTGGATGCTAGGGATGAAAGACCTCCACGATGCATCAGCCTTAACAACACTCTTTGAGAAAGGAAGGACTAAAAACATTGGATAGTTGGTACATTGAACATGTGGAATTTGGAAAGGCCACATCAGTGGCTAGGGTTGTCAAAACCCCAGTTTTGAGTTGGGCTTACATAGACTTTTGGGCCAGTGGGTTAAGGTTGGGCCTAACTTCCAAATGGTTTAACAGAGGGTTTCCCATTTGTTACCATCTTCTTCAGTAAATTTCCAAAGAAAAATGTGGTAAGCATGACACAAGAATTGAGTAAATTTCTCACATGGGGCATTTGGACTTTTGAGGGGGAAGTTTCTTCTTTGAAATTTCTTTGAATTGGGACGTCCACATGCAGATGTACCTATAGAAGAAGATTTTACCATCAATTTCCTGTAAACTTTCGTCAGAAAGATGTTTTTTTTTTCCTTGTCTTGTCTATTGAGTATAGTACATCCGGTTGGCAGGCCTTCATTCACATTGTTTTATCAGATTGAATTTTGCCTTATCATCTTTCTCACCTTCAATGGATTCAATACGTAGGACTGCACAGGTCACTGCTCTGTGACACATAAAGGGTGATAGTTCAAAGTTTGCTTTGGCTAGCACTATATTATTATCACAATCCTTCATATGTGATGATTTTGTAGACAAAAGTAGACATTTGTAATCCTAGAAGAAATTGAAAAGGATGGGTTAGAAGTCAGAAAAAGTAATTCGAATAGGCAATAAGATGATGATGGCTATGATAAAACTTACAACCAGTGAGCCGAATCTGGACTTTGATGGTGTATGTGATGGGCTCTGATTGAACAGGTTGAATTGACTAAATGCAAGCCCTATCACTCATGGAATGCAGATTTCAACCAACAAAATTTGGGTTTCAAGGCAGTATTAATATTGATGGCTACACCGAATCATTGCATCATCATTTGCAGCAACCATGTTCACTCCACCAACCCCACTTAAATCGACTGGCACATGTGGATGAGGAAAAGTCCACAGGGAGGTAAACCAGAATAGGTCTTTAAAAGTTGGGATAGAAGAGAACAATGCAATGCTCACCAAATGTTACTGGGAGGATGGACTGTCGGAACGAGGCTTCCATAGATATTTCTGTTTTAAGAGACAAATTCTACGTTTTTACCCGATCAAAGGAAATCAAAATCT
Source organism: Cinnamomum chago (assembly GCA_038049695.1). NCBI lineage: Eukaryota > Viridiplantae > Streptophyta > Magnoliopsida > Laurales > Lauraceae > Cinnamomum > Cinnamomum chago. Next base: position 105,429,684 of record CP142451.1, on the reverse strand, counting down.
TCTCTATTGAGAAAAAATAGCAATAGGATACAAAGAAAAATCGAAGGCATCCAAGAGAATCGTTGAAAGAGGCCTTGAGAATGACTGAAGGGAACTGACTCAAGGGACCATGAAGTAGAGTCATTTTCATTATTAATATGAACACATTGGGAAATAGTGCCCCAAGTTCAAATTCTACATTCAAACCGTTCACACTCACTATTCTGACACAATTCCATGTCAACATTTTCTACAGTTTTTGCTTCTTATAAAGAAAGCGTTCTCGTCACCCCAAATGATAAGGAGCAGCAATTCTCATTGGGAGGTCCGGGCTGTAACCAACTTACCATACACGAGGAAGAAACACATGTTAGCATTTTCTGCAAAAACAAAGTCTTCAGTTCCCATTCTTTGAAAAAAATTAAAATTGCAGTGTAAATAAAATTATACAGAAAACTGTAGTGCACAAACATGCACTTACAAACAGTTAAAAAGCACATACAGAGAGAAAAGTGGGAAGAAATTTCACTACATTCTGCAAAAAGTACAATAATTTTAGTTTTTTGTACACTAATTTAAAATAATTTTGTAAAGAGAAGGATTCATGTTTATAGTAGTACTGATAGCTACTGACCACATGATGTATCTGGACAAACAACATAAATGAATAGGGATAGAAAAGCTTTTCTTTTCTTCACTTGTAATTCTGATTCTCCACTAAATAGTAAACAACCTTTCACACAAATCAAGAAGAAAGCATGTCTCTTGTAGGCCCATCAATTCAACCTCTTTGGCTAATGAAATATGAGCCCACAAATCCTTTATTTTTGAACCAAAAGAAGTTCATTTTTCTATAGAATGCAACACTTGTAAGTTCCATGCATGGCCCACTGAGAGATCCATCTTTTAATCTGCCGAGTCTTATTGTGGATGATGCACTGGAAGATGCGGAGAATCACAAGCTAGACCAACCAATGTTAGAAGACCTGGACCATTTTTCCGGGCCCTACTGTGTTGGATTGTACAGCAAAAACCTTACCCATTAGATGATGTAGACTAACTGGTTGGAATCCCAATAGTGGTTAAAATCATTCCACACCTTCAGATATATTTCATTTTTGAGAAAGGAATTTTGCAAGTCTTGTGGCTCAATTGATGTGGCTGACATCGATTCCAGAATAATCTTCCAGATTGGAAGAAAATAACCATTTGATTGTCCACAAGAAGCTGGACAGTTGATGGTCAGTTTTCAAAATAGAATAAATGACATTAGATGGTCACCATCATCCAGAGGTTCCTTTGGAATGTAACCCATAATTAATTCCAGACACAAATTCCATCCACAAGGGAGCCCATGATGTAAACAGTCAATATTAGGATGCAAAGCTACATGCAATGAACTCCGTCATTAGTTGAAACAACAAAATTCAACCCCTGTACAGGGCATGGCAGAAATACACAGTTCTAATGTCTCCTAAGATTTCCGCTCAATCTTCCAGGCAAAATCTCAAGAATTTCTAAAGTCTCTGACAAAAAATCTCAGATTTCAAAGGGAGTATTTCCAGGATCTAAACAAACTCACAAAATAGCATGTATTTTATGAAAGAAATATGGCAATTTTATGCAGGGAACAGTAAATAAACAGGCTGGGTTGATTTCCTTGTATGTCCCTTAAACAAAATTTTATTCACTGATAAAACTTAAATGGGAAAGATACAAAATTACCAGCATCTGAGTTCTCAGAACATTAATCAGGGAAACAAACTCAAATTTACATATGACTCTCTAATTGCTGCACCAGTGCATAAGGATCAGCAAAGGTACCTTGGCTCTTCCCTCTTTGAATATGGCAAGTACTTCTGTTATTCCCAGTAAGTTCGCAAAGGTAGCTCAAAATTCATCAATTCAGTCAACAATGGATGCAACCACGACTAAGGTAAGAAACCAAACTCACTCTCAAAACATTAAAATGAACCTTATATTTTCAATCCCTGGCTCTGGGCTGGTTACAGACATAAGCACCGCCCCAACCCATATAAAAAATAATAAGAGAAGTTCATAAATGTCAGAAACAATACTTGGCCTCCAAATTGTGTTGGCATGTGTTGTCTCTTTTACATGAAAATAGAATATCGATTATAGATGGCATCATTTTAGCCATCCACCAACCAGACACAGGCTGCCATATCAAAAACAAGGGTCACAGGGAAAAATGAGTGTTTTTTTTTTTTTGGAAAGGACTATATGGAGAAGTGAAATATGAATGGACTATAAATTAGTACAACAAATGGGTTGAATGTATCTAAGCATTACTTGTCCCCAGCAATTTGCATTTAGTACGCGCTCGCAATCAGTGAATGGCAATCACCTTTGAAACTCTGGAAGATAAAGGTTATCCATACTTAGGAAAGTGATTGGAAGGGTGTGAAAATTGAAAGTTAAACATCTCATTCAATTTAACTTACCCAGAACATTCTTCTAGAAAGGATAATGAAGGCCAACAATATGAAGATTCACCAAGACTGAGGTCATTGCCGATTTTCAGATACAAATTGGTAGTACTTCTGCTCCTCATAGAGTTTTCTAATAATTAAACGAAAGCAGTGTCAGGTTCAAAGTGTAGAAGCAAGAAACTATGTACAATAGCCATATCACACTAAAAATCAGATTCTGATTTCCCCATATTTGAAATGGTGACACTTGTATGACATTCAAGCATTCAACTAGCCATGGATATGACAGAATTGAAAAATCAGTGACATTGGATGATGAATCTTACAACTGGGTTTTAGGATATACACGAACAGTTGCAGAAAAATAGATACAGGGTCCAGAGCCAAGTTTAAAACCAGTGTTTTGGACTGTCCAACTTAATTTTCAGATGCGTTATAACAATGGAGGGCCATGTGTGCCATTTTTGTATGTCTTTTAGGTATTAGAGTGCGAGAGTATTTAAGTACAAATGCTTGTCTTAAGGAAAATTCAAATAGAGGTTTCAAAACAGCACACGTCACTGTTTCTACAGACCACAATCCAAGCCATAAATGACAAGGAAGCTGCCATGTAGATAACCTCACCCCAACAAGAATCAAGCAGGCCCGCTTATCAAGTGGTGCCAGATATTAGAATTGAAGTAGATCCTAAAGCTTGGCAACATTCAACAAGCATACAGGGCCCACCAATGAGTCCTCAGTCCACCACATTCAACAATAAGCTCACAGCAACATCAGATCTATGGAAAGTTATTAGAAGAAAAGGAAAAAGGAAGTATAAAAGGAATGATGTGAGAAAAAACTTACGCCAAATCAGCCAGGGTCTCTGATTTAATCACAGCCTTGCCTTCTGGAAGCTCAAGGCAGGAGTAATGCATTATCATTTCCTTCAAAGTATGCTTTGTGCTTTTAACATCATTGTCCCATAAGATGCTCTGAAAAATTTCAAGTACAGAGGTTTTTTAGGTTTCCTAACTCTCATCCTAGCATATTTGGAAATAGGACCACTATATTTTTGAAGGTTTCAATGGCTACAGGATTTATTTACACAAATAACATATATTGTGGTAACTAAAATATGCAGTAATTAAGTTGTATGCACTGTCAAGTTGGACTGATATATAGTCTATGATGCCCAGATAAGGATATGGGGATCGAGAATACGACTCTACACTTCTGGAAATCTAGGACACATTCATATACAGGCATACAGCTGCCTTAATTTTTTATTTACAACATTTCTGAATTAACGAAAATATCGCTACATTCCTTTCTAACATCTTTTATGTTGAAAAGTAAGAACTATATAAAATAATGGACATGGTAAGTAGGAAATGCTAAACTTGTACCCCAGAAGTATTGGTGGAGTATCAAGCACCGATACAGGTGCTGTATCGGTGTGATACAAATATTCTGAGCATGTACAAGCATGGTTGGAAAACTCTCCGAGTTGACTCTTGACTCTCCCCAATCAACTTGTTTTGACAAAGGACCGAGTCAAATACAGGGGAGACTCAGCCGAGTAATCTAATTTTAATAAGTCACATGCATTATGAACCATTTGATAGGTAGATCTATTTTTAAACAATTAATATTTATTTTTTAAGTCATTATGCATGAGGTTTAGAGTCAGCAATTTAAAAATGATGACTAAAATGCAATTTGAAACCTATATTTGATCTTTTACATTCGATGTTTGGACTACCAAATCATGTAATATACAATATTTCTCTTTTATTTCACTTATTGTAGTACATTTCTTGCATATATAAATTTATTAATTTGAATTGACTATCATGAATGCATGTAAATAAATGTATATTTATACTTTATATTAATGGATTCATTTTAAATATTTTTTAAAATACATGACTCTCTCAAGTCTCCACGTTGACTCTATCCGAGTCAATTTTTTTGCACTGGATGAGTCGAGTCCGAGTCACGAGTTTTCCAACCTTGTGTACAAGTATCGGGGTAGCATAGCACAAGAATCATTGGTATGGAAAACAAGAATTGATCATGGTCTAACGACAATGGAGTTTTACTCTTGAATGGTTCCAATCGCCATCATACTTGTCCAGCTAGAGCTCAAATTTGATATGTGGCCATGAGATGTAAACTATAAACTACAGGTCCTCATATTTACAATAAAATTGTAAACCCAACTGAAGCTAATTTTAGGAAGAAAAAAGCCTTTTTATTGGAAAAGAGAAAGGAGCTAAGCAATTTAGAAACAGTTTGTGATTTGATAGGACTAGCAATGGATCAGGTTGGCCTTTTGCTAGCTGGCGTACGTGCTTCTGATCCTCGATTTACCCATAGATGGTGATTAGCAGCAGAAAAGTTAGCCCTTCTCTTTCAAGTGACTACTGTGTGGGGACCATCCTAGGAACCAAATCCTGTTTCGGCTTCGGCAAAGCGCGTCGCTTTTGGTCAGCTTCGGACGTAGACTCCGCACCGCCTCGGCTTCGGCACATCCTGCCGATGCCGGAAAGGGGTAACTGGTTCGGCCGTGCCACCCCATTCGGTCTCGGCCATACGGAGTTATGCAAGCATATCCATTGGCCACATCCCCATCAGAACAAGGCCCAAAAAAGGGATTCGATGGGACCTCAGCTGCCAACAGATCAGGGTGAGATCAGGCCCAATGTGACTGGCATTAAATGCAGTATGGGCTGATCGGACCCTCATTAAATGTAATGAGGGCTGTGATGGACCCTCATTAATGACTATATGGGCTGATGAGACCCTAGTCACATCATAGGGCCCACTAGCACAGGCACCAAAACGATTTCTCATATAAAGCATGAGACGGACCGAGAGCAAGGGAGGTATTCTCTTACATGCAACCATACCCATCTTTCTTCTCCGATCAGTTACCTGGACTAACTTAAGCATCGGAGAGCCCTGCGCTGCCCACAGCCAGGGTCCTCTGACCGTTTTCTTCCCCCTTTTCCGGTCCCTGAGACACGCAGCTCCTCCTCGAGTTCCTAGAGTAAGTCCTTGAGGGCATCCCAACCTTGTGAGTATATTTTTCTGCACTTACAATTGGAGCCGTCTGTGGGGAGCGAATTGGCATAATCTTCCCTATCACCATGACGAGGAGAACTGCGAAAGGCGGAGAAACTTCCAAGACAAAGCGTGCAGGACCGTCCTCTAACCTCCTTCCTGCCAAGAAGAGGTCTGGGAAACAACCAGTTGCAGAGGACGACGTCGAACGTGATCTCATCCGGACCAACGTTCAAGAGAGTGACCTTCGCTCGGAGTCTGCTCCCCGGAGGGGAGATACCCAGCAGCAGCCTGCAGGTCTCCTGACGGGTCGAGACCAGCGGAGTAAGTCTCCAGTGGTCGATGGACCACGTCCCTCAGATCAGGTAGAGGATGTTGAGGACGCTGAGGATGAAGAATACAATCCTGATGATGACTTTGACTCCACCATCGAAGAGATTAGAACGCAGAATGAAGCTATTAAAGAAAAGGACGCTCTGATCCGCCAGCTCCAGCAGCAGCTGGAAAGAGCCACTGGTTCAGCAAGACATCAGCAGCAGTCGCGTCAGCAGCAACACTCGCAACGGCAGCGCGAGAGGAGGGTGTCTCGTGGCAGGCGCCCTGACTCCCCCGAGAAAGACTTGAGGGACCACCTGAATGCGAAGAGGCGCGACCGAACTCGAGACGAAGGCTCGAGCGCCAGCCATAGCTACTCGAGGAAGGCGTCAGAAACTATTCCGGAGAGCAGGTATCACGACCAGGAGTGGCTGGACGCGCGCATAAGGGAAACGATCCAGCGCAACCTGGAGGTGGCTGGTCTCGGCCGAGACCAAAAGGATGTTTGCTGCAACTCCGTTGATCTCAGCGCGTCTCCTTTCTCTCGCGATATCAGGAAGTATCCCCTGCCAAAGAAGTTCACCGTCCCGAGGTTCGTCACTTACGACGGGACCTCGGACCCAGCTACACATCTCAGGCACTTCTCCCAGAGGATGTCTGTCTGGGGAGACGAGGGCCATCTGAACTGTCGAGTCTTTTCCTCCAGCTTGGGTGACCTCCCCTTGAAGTGGTTTTGCGCGCTCCCGAAGGGGTCCATTTCGAGTTGGAAGCAACTCCAGCAGTCCTTTATGAAGAAATTTCAGGCCTACAGAATCCTGCCGAAGACAGATGCGAATATCATGGCCCTGAAGATGAAGCAGGGAGAGAACGTCACCCAGTTCGCAAAGCGGTTCTGGACAGTCTACAGCCAGATCGAGAGTTCCAAGGACGAGGTTGCCATCTTCGCATTTCAGAATGCCTTGCTGCCAGACAGCGACCTTCGTAAAGATCTGGCCAGGAACCCGGTGTCTTCCATAGCGGCGCTCATGTCCATTTTCAACCGCTACATCGCCCAAGAGGACGACCAGGTCCGGGCTCGAGAAAACCATGGGGCCGCGCAGAAGGACTGAGGTGAGAGGCCCTCCAAGAGAGAGAGGGGACCGTCCCGAAGAGATGAGTTCCGAAGAGATGAGCCAGACAGGCGCTGGGCGCCAACCAGCTCGGCGAGGGCTCAGGCGTTCACCTCGGCAAGAAGTAAAAAGCCCAGGCTGTCCGAGGATGCATATCGGGCAGTCAACACGGTCTTCAAGGAGCCCATCCACAGGATCAAGTATAAGATCAAGTCAAGGCCGTACTTCAGCTGGCCGGGGCCCATGAGAACCGATCCTTCTTTCCGGGATCAAACCAGGTTCTGTGCTTACCATAAGGAGAGTGGCCACAAAACTGAGGAGTGCAGGACACTACGGTCGCATTTGGAAAAGCTTGTCCAAGAGGGACACCTGCAGGAGTTCGTCAAGACAGACACCGTAGCCGACACCCGAGCTCCGCGCCGAGACGAGAGGGGCCATGACAGCGACGGGTCGGAGAAGATCATTAATGTCATACATTTAGCTCCGCCGCCCAAGGGGAGTAACCGAGCCCGTGCTGAGGCCAGGCGTGCATCTCACACTGAGCGAGTCATGGCAGCCGAGCTCGGCTCAACCCCGAAAAGGGCCCGAAGGGAGCGGCCCGAAATCACAGATGCAGATTTGGAGGGGGTACAGCTTCCCCACAACGACCCGCTGATCGTCACTCTGAAGTTTGATTGCTCGAAGCAAGGCGTGAAGGATTGCACCGTGAAGAAGGTCCTCGTCGACCCCGGCAGTTCATCCGAGATCCTCTATTTTGATAGTTTCCGAAGGATGGGACTGGCGAAGAAGGATCTCAGGAGGCCCGAGTTCCCCTCATCGGCTTCAGCGCCAAGCCGGTGTACCCCAAGGGAAAGGTGACGTTCAAGGTCGAGGCCGGTGGCGCGTCTGTTGTGACAACTTTCATGGTGGTTGACGCGCCCTCGCCTTACAATGCTATAGTGGGCAGGTCTTGGCTCCATAGTCTGGAGGCAGTCCCTTCCACTCTCCACCAGAAGCTGAAATTCCCGTGGGAAGGGAAGAATGGCCGAGTTGAAATCGTCACAGTCAAAGGAGATCAGCAGGCAGCCAAGCAATGCCTGACAGCTGTGGTATCCGGAGAGCGAGAGCCCAAGGAGGTTAACATGGCCGAGATGGAAAACAGGCTGGAGAAGAAGCTAGATGAGGTCGGCCAAAACCCGGAGAGCAAGAGCGTGGAGGACCTGACCGAAGTCAGGATCAACTCACAAGATTCGGAACGGTTCTTCTTGCTCGGCAGTCAGCTTGGGGAGCCAGAAAGGTCCAAACTGGTCCGGTTCCTAGTGCAGAACAAAGAAGCCTTCGCCTGGACGCCTCAAGAGATGCCCGGCATCGACCCGAGGGTAATATGCCATAAATTGAATGTGGACCCTAACTATAAACCGGTGATGCAGAGAGCCCGCAGGACTGGGGTGCCACAAACCGAGGCCGTGGTCGAAGAGGTGGATAAACTGCTCGAGGCCGGCGCCATCAGAGAGGTCCAATACCCAACTTGGCTAGCCAATACCATGGTCGTTAAGAAAAAGACTGGCAAATGGAGGGTGTGCGTCGACTTTACCGACTTGAACAAGGCTTGTCCCAAGGACAGCTTTCCCCTCCCAAAGATCGACCAGATGATCGATGCCACAGCCAGACACGATAGAATGAGCTTCCTCGATGCATACCGCGGCTATCACCAGATTCCGTTGTATGGGTCAGATGAAGAGAATACAGCTTTTATCACACCCACAGGGACTTATTGTTATAAGGTGACGCCGTTTGGGCTGAAGAATGCAGGAGCCACCTACCAGCGACTTGTCACCAAGATGTTCCACGATCAGCTCGGCAAGAATGTTGAGGTCTACATCGACGACATGGTGGTCAAGTCCAAGCAAGCGCAAAACCATCTGGCAGACCTAGCTGGAGTTTTCGCCACTCTGAAGAGATTCAAGCTCAAGCTCAATGCCGCCAAGTGCGCCTTTGGTGTCGGTTCTGGCAAATTCTTGGGAAGCTTGGTCACACGCAGGGGGATTGAGGCAAATCCATATCAGATCTCGGCTATCCTCAGAGTGCAGAGTCCCACCTCGGCTAAGGAAGTCCAAAAGCTAACTGGAATGGCAGCCGCACTGAATCGGTTCATCAGCAGATCCTCAGATAAGTGTCGGCCTTTCTTTCAGCTTCTTAGGAAGAATTTTAAATTTCAATGGACTCCGGAATGTGACCAGGCCTTGCAGGAGCTTAAGGCCTATTTATCCTCACCTCCTCTACTGTCAACTCCGGTTCACGGAGAATTTTTGTATTTATACCTGGCGGTCTCGGATCATGCAGTGAGCTCGGTCCTCCTCCGAGAGGATGATAGGGTACAAAAACTCATCTATTATACGAGCAAAACCCTGATTGATACCGAGACCAGATACTTGCCACTCGAGAAGCTCGCGCTGGCACTCGTTAGTGCCTCGCGGAAGCTCTCTCATTACTTTCAAACACATACCATAATGGTTGTTACGGAACATCCACTTAAGTCTGTTTTCAGAAAAACTGACTTTTCAGGAAGGATTTCAAGATGGGCTGTCGAACTGGGGCAGTATGAAATTTAGTATCAGCCCAGGACAGCGATCAAAGCCCAGGTTCTGGCGGATTTCCTTGCCGAGTTCGATTCAAGTTCGGCACCAACCCAGCTCGGCACCGAACTGGGGGGCAGGGAGCCTGAGGCGCCCACAGGCTCTGAACAATCACAATGCCAAGCCCTCACCCCAGTTTGGAAAGTCTTCGTCGACGGATCTTCCACCTCGAGAAGAGCCGGAGTAGGAGTTGTCCTCCAATCGCCAGAAGGGCTGGTCATCGAGCAGGCTCTGACCCTGGATTTCAAGGCGTCGAACAATGAAGCTGAGTACGAAACCCTATTAGCCGGACTGAACAGCGCCAAAATCCTCGGAGCTCAACAGCTAGTGGTTTTCAGTGATTCGCAGTTGGTGGCCAACCAGCTGACTGGGGACTACCAGGCTCGCGACGATCGGATGGCCGCGTATTTAGCCCTGGCAAAGAAGCTACTCTCACAGTTCCAGTCAGCCGAAATCAAACAGATTGGCAGAGAATCAAACTCGCATGCCCTTGCAAACCTGGCCTCAGCCGTCGAAGCAGGAAGAAAAAGAAACATCGAAGTGGAATCGTTGGCCGCGCCCAGCATTGAGCTCCATCCACCTCGGGAAGTGTCTTGTGTCGATCTCGGCCCGAGATGGATAGACCTCATTATAGCCTACCTTAAGGACGACAAGCTTCCCGAAGACAGTGGCGAGGCCCATGTGTCAGACTCAAAGCAGCTCGGTTCTGGTTGTCTCCCGAGGTTAAGCTCTACAGGAAGTCGTTCTCAGGACCGTACCTCCAGTGTGTGCACCCAAACAAAGTTGAAGATCTCCTCTTTGAATTACATGAAGGAATCTGTGGGAGCCACATTGGGGGGAGATCCCTAGCTTACCGAGCCATCAGCCAGGGTTACTGGTGGCCGTACATGCAGAAGGATGCGCAAATCTACGCTAGAAAGTGCGAGAAGTGTCAGAAATTCTCCCACTCCCTCCATCAGCCAGCGCAAGATCTCAGTCCACTCTCCAGCCCATGGCCATTCGCTCAATGGGGGCTCGACATTGTCGGACCACTCCACCGAACTCCAGGGAACAAAAGGTGGCTGATAGTGGCCACCGACTACTTCACCAAGTGGATCGAAGCAGAGCCCCTGTCTTCCATCACAGAGCAGGATTCCAAGAACTTCGTATGGAAAAACATCGTCACGAGGTTCGGCATCCCCAGAACTTTGATCTCGGATAACGGGACCCAGTTCGATTCCAACCTCTTCAGGACCTTCTGCCAGGATCTCGGCATCCGAAACCGCTACTCCACCCCAGCTTATCCACAGAGTAACGGCCAAGCAGAAATTTCCAACAAAGTGGTGCTTGATGGACTGAAGAAGCGGCTCGACAGAGCCAAGGGACGGTGGGTAGAAGAACTTCCGAGTGTCCTCTGGGCTTACAGAACAACTCCAAGGCGTTCCACTTCGGCGACTCCTTTTTCCTTGGCGTATGGGATGGAGGCTGTTATTCCCCTAGAGATCGGCCTCCCTACTCTGAGGACCGAGCTCTTTGATCAAGGCCGGAACGAGTCACACTTAGCTCTGGAGCTGGACTTGGCCGACGAGCGAAGGGAAGCAGCGGCAATCCGGCTGGCCGCATACCAGCAACGGTGTGCCAGAGGATACAACCAGAACGTCAGGGAGCGGAGGTTCTCGGTGGGAGAGCTGGTTCTCAAGAAGGCGCTCCCAGGGGACAAGGATCCAACTCAAGGCAAGCTGGCACCGAATTGGCACGGACCGTTCAAAGTGATTTCCATTGCTGGGCAGTCAGCTTATAGACTAGAAGATATGGAGGGCCGGCAATTAACGAGACCATGGAACGCGTCTCACCTAAAGAAGTTCTACTTTTGACACCTGTACCTGTACCTGTATACCTATACTCTTCTGTATTTCGAAGAATTCAATGAAAGGGAATTTCACATTCAGAGCAGACTGACAGCACTTCGGCTACGGCCACGATGAGATCGCCTCGAGTTCGCTACGTGCGAATCGGGCGTGAAGCCATTACGGCAACGATGAGATCGCCTCGGGTTCGCTACGTGCGACCCGGGCTTGAAGCCACTACGGCCACGATGAGATCGCCTCGAGTTCGCTACGTGCGAATCGGGCGTGAAGCCATTACGGCCGCGATGAGATCGCCTCGGGTTCGCTACGTGCGACCCGGGCGTGAAGCCATTACGGCCACGATGAGATCGCCTCGAGTTCGCTACGTGCGAATCGGGCGTGAAGCCATTACGGCCACGATGAGATCGCCTCGGGTTCGCTACGTGCAACCCGGGCGTAAAGCCAATTGGCCCTAAAAGAAGTCGCCAGGGTTCCATAAATAAACAATCCAGGCGCAGGGACACTATGCCCGTTCTTTCGCTTTCTCCTCCTCGGGGGGATCGGCACAATGCCCGCCAGGGCGTGTCGGCTAATCTACCGAGATGAATGAGGTCCACGAGAAACCAGAATGCCCGTGGCATGTCCTAAGCTAATCAGTCCATCTCAATCCGAACTCATACACTTGCAAAAATCGTACGAAGAAGGAAGCAAAAACAAAAAAGGAAACAAGCAGTAGCAATGGAAACTAGATTGGGGCAAACTGAGAAATTTTATTGATAGACAAATGTTCACAACCAGAGTTCAAAAATTGCCATCATCAATTCATACACTTGTCATTTTCAGTTCGCTACAAAAGCGAAATAAAAGAAGAATACATTTTTCATCAAACAAGGGAACAAAAACGAAGCTCAAGACGACCCAGCCTCGGTGTCTTCAATAATAACCACCGCGGCGTCGGCTGTTGTAATAGCTTCGGAAGATCCCGGAGCCGTGTTGGTGGAAGCCCCTGGAGGGGGAGCGGGAATCTCCGGCGGAGGAGAAGCGGGAGTCTCCGATGGAGGGGAGGCGGGAGTCTCAGCAGGAGCTAGGGGCCTAAACTCAGGAGGGTTCAGATATAACGGGTGATCTTCAGGAACCCCCATCTCCTTAAGCACGGCCCTACAGCCGAGATGAAACAACGTCCCGCTCAGTTCCTTTATCTGAGCGGTGTAATTCCTCCCAGCGTCTTCGGTCCCCTCGAGGAAGGCGGCGTCCACTTCTGCTTGTTTCGACGCAAGGAGTTCCTCCTGCGCCTTCTCCTCTTGCTCCAGCTTGGCCGCCAGCTCAGCCGACCTCCTCTTCTCGGCGATGAGCCTCTCCTGTAAGGTTAACGATTCGGCTTTTACTTGGGAGAGCTCACACACCGCCGAGACGACCTGGGCGTCCAGCTCGGCCCTTTTGGCCTCAGCCTCCTTCAGCTCCTCGCACTTGGCCGACAAAGCAGCTTCGGCCTGCTGCTTTTCCTCCGCCAGGCGGTTCAGCCGAGCCTCCTCCCCCATGATCCGGTTCAGGACCAGCGGAAGCCTCTGGACAGCCTGCGAGAAGCGGATGAGATTTAGTATCGTACAAAGAGAAACTAGCGTTACTATTATCCAAAGACTCGACACTTACCAGGAGGGAGTGCTGCAGCGTCCTCATGAGTAGCTGGGAACTATCCTCTGCCTGGTGCCTCTCCACATCCTTGGGAAGCGCGCAGGCTCGGCTGAGAGCCGTGATCACGGTCGAGTTCCCGACGACTCTGTCCTCGACGTTGAGTGGCCTCCCCGGCCACAATTCGAGGTCGGGCTTGAAAGCTTCTGGTTCGGCCGAGATCATAGCACGGGGCAACTTGGAGCGCCGATCCAGCAGGGCATCGGTCCGAACTGGCCCTTCGTCCCTGGCCCTCTCCCTTACGGCTTCGGCTTGCCGCGGCCGATCTCCACGGACGGGGGACTTCCCCTTGGCGCTCTTTCGAGGCCTCTCCCTTTCTTCAGCGGCGGCAGGCTGAACCTCGAGGGCCGACGGGACGATGGAAGTATAGGGGGGAGGACCAGCGCTGGGGGCGGCCCTCTGCTCGCCAAACAGGGCCTCTGCCAAGTTCAATGGCTGGTAAGTCGGTCGACGCCTCTCCATCTCTTCGGCGTTTGGGGAGTTCTCAATCTCCCTCAGAGGATCGTTATCGGCACCAGCAGCCGACATAGAAGTTTCAGCGCCCGAAACAACCCTACTCGCGTTTTCGGCTAGGGCAAGGACAATCTCCCAGGGGCGGCCTGATTTCCGCGTATAGGACGCGTACTTCGGCTCGTACCCTAGCAAAGAGAAAGCCGCTCTGTTGTGGTGGCCTCGGTACTGGTAGATTTTATTCAGCCAATCTTTGTTCCTCCGCCAACGATCTAGGTGAGCGTCTCGCTTTCGCTGGTGGAGGCCTGCAGAAGGAAAGAAAAGAAATAGAATAAGAGCTAACAAAGAAACAAGCCAAAAATCCGAAACCCAGTAGAGAGGATAGGGTGTTACTCGGTGGTGTGTCGAAAGATCTTGGGATATGGACTCTCCTTGCGGTCTCGGATTCGGTCTCCCCGAACTCCCAATTGCCAGAGACGAACAGTCGGTCATCTCCGGCATATTTATTCGAGTCCTTCAGGGCCGTGATGAGGGGCGAACACTTGGCTTTGACTCGGAGGTAATACGTGTTGCCGTCTCGGGTTTTGCAGAGGTCATAAACGTCCTCAATATCATGGACGCCGAGATCGATCCCTAAGATCCTATTTAGTTCGGCGACGCCCATGATGATCTTGAAGCCGTTGGGCATCAGTTGGCACGGACATAGGTTCCATGCTCGGAGGCACGACCTAAGAAGGGGATGGAGGGGGAACCTAACTCCCCCTTCAATGATGGCAACAAGAGGGAACGGCATCCAGCCGTTGCTAAAGGTATAGCCAGAAGACCTATCAGAGGCCTTTATCCGAACGTCCTCCGGGATCATGAACTTGGCTCTGAGCTCTGCCAGGGCCACAGGGGAGTCTATCCAGTGACTAAAAGCCCCCATTCCTCAATCTAAGAAACCCTAACGAAGCTCTAAGAAGGAGCAGATACAGAACAGAAAAGGTGGGGGACAGAGGAAACCCTAGTAACTAGGACAGAAATGTAAACAAAGAGAGGAGAATCGGAGAGAGACTCACTGGTTCGACAGAGGCAGGGTCGGACTCTGGTGGATGGATTGCAGACGGTGGCCGCAGGAAAACAACCGGAAGTTCTGTTCTGAGATGATGGTGCTGGTTCTAGTCAGAAGCCCAGGGTTCTAGCAGGACGCTAAATGTTCTGACAGGGAAGGTAAGGGCAAAAATGGCGAAGAGACATGCCAGAATGAATTTAAAGGACAGGGATGGGTGCCATCCCAGAATTCGAAGCGAGACGCGTGCGAGGTGTCGCCTCGGCTTACATCGCACGCCGCCTCGAAGTGACAAGGAGGCCTTTCGAACAATAACACGTGGCGCTGACGGTCCGTCTCCCCATGGTCTCCGCATTTATCACCCCCTTTTATTGCCTCGGGCAAGTGAACCGATGGCGGCACACTCAACCGCACCATCAGAACTCTTAATTAGAAGACGACTTCGGCATGCCAGCTCAGCTCTCGACCTCAGGGACTGGAGAGCCCAAGAGATCAAGAGCTGGGGGGCTATTGTGTGGGGACCATCCTAAGAACCAAATCCTGTTTCGGCTTCGGCAAAGCGCGTCGCTTTTGGTCAGCTTCGGACGTAGACTCCGCACCGCCTCGGCTTCGGCACATCCTGCCGATGCCGGAAAGGGGTAACCGGTTCGGCCGTGCCACCCCATTCGGTCTCGGCCATACGGAGTTATGCAAGCATATCCATTGGCCACATCCCCATCAGAACAAGGCCCAAAAAAGGGATTCGATGGGACCTCAGCCGCCAACAGATCAGGGCGAGATCAGGCCCAATGTGACTGGCATTAAATGCAGTATGGGCTGATCGGACCCTCATTAAATGTAATGAGGGCTGTGATGGACCCTCATTAATGACTATATGGGCTGATGAGACCCTAGTCACATCATGGGGCCCACTAGCACAGGCACCAAAACGATTTCTCATATAAAGCATGAGACGGACCGAGAGCAAGGGAGGTATTCTCTTACATGCAACCATACCCATCTTTCTTCTCCGATCAGTTACCTGGACTAACTTAAGCATCGGAGAGCCCTGCGCTGCCCACAGCCAGGGTCCTCTGACCGTTTTCTTCCCCCTTTTCAGGTCCCTGAGACACGCAGCTCCTCCTCGAGTTCCTAGAGTAAGTCCTTGAGGGCATCCCAACCTTGTGAGTATATTTTTCTGCACTTACAACTACAAAATGAGATTTTAAAATATCCTTGTCATTATTATCTTTTCTTTTCTATGGAAACTAGTGATCATTAACTAATGCAAACTTGTAAATGTGTCTCTTAACACAAGACAGGTAAGTAATGCAACTTGGGTCCAAAATGCTGACATTTCATTGCCTAACTGCTTATAGACTATAGAGTCCTTAAATCGATGTACCAATTATACAGAATTAGTCCCAAATGCAACTCATTGCCCCCAAATAAACTCCTAAGGACTGATAATAAAAATCAGGCCAAATCCATGAATATACACTATCCAGAAAATCAGAGTAGATAGTCCATTCAGACCAACTTGAACTATTGTTCTGGACAGTCCGGTCCAAACTGAACCATCATATAGGTCAAAACCTCAGACCTGTACGAATCACTGTTTATGACCATTCTCTAACATTTTGTTTTGTATCATTTTCATCATTTGTCATTATGGTCAAACTGCAGTGTCCACTTGGAACTTCGATTGTCTATTCATTCATTGCAGACTGTCTCAACAAAATCCTTCAGTTAACAAACTTAAAATTTGTAACTTCATCCATATTCCATTGCATGCTGCCAGTCCTAAAACATGTGCGATGGGCATGAATTACTAGTCCTAAAGGGTTACAACCTTAAAAATTGTAACTTCATCCATATTCCATTGCATGTTGCCAGTCCTAAAACACATTCGATGGGCATGAATTACTAGTCCTAAGGGTGTATGCATTTAGATACTAGCCGCCTCGAAAGGAGTTTCACAACCAAATATAGGCAACCCCAAAAGGACTGCCATGGCCCGATATTGCATTCTGTCATCCAAGGAATATCCTAAACAGATATTGGTAGACAAGGAACATCTTTCTATCTCTAAAAAAGGAACAGATGTCCTGAATAGATAGAAACTAGCAAACAAAGAAGATACATCTAGTCCAGATAGTGATAGTCAAGCTGCATATACTTCATAAGTGGCAGTCAAGGATCAAAAATCACGTCCATAAGTAGTAAGACAACAAAAAAATCGAACATTCTCGATGGATAGCAGAAGGAACATCCCAGATAGATATTGGCAGCCTGATAAAGACTTGATGAGAAGTGGATTCACCAAGAGAGCAGAGGCATCATCAAAATATAAGGTGACGAAGTTCTAATACAAGAAAGGCATCATCAAGAGATTTACTGCAAAGGTGCAATGACGTGCTGTGGGAGAAGATGAGTCCCAGGAGGACAATGACACCATCAAGAGACTTGCCATGAAGATACAAGGACCTGTTGCCTCTAGGAGAAAAGGGATTCCATCAGGATACTCACAGCCAGTATATAGTTAATTTAGTAAAGGAACCATCTGGACACTCACTGCCACTGTAGAGTTAATTCTGTGGAGCAAGGACCTTTTCGTTCAAAATGGAATGAACTTAAAAAATTGGTAAATCCCAACTCTTCAGTAAAATACCTGAATTACAAAGCATTGACGGAACAAAAGAATATTAAAATGCCCTACCATGGCCACATATGGTATTTCAAGTGAGGCACTGCAAAGGTGCACAATTTTCTCAACAAATCGGGGCTGTACGAGATTATCAACTGGAACAAAGGTTGAAACTCTGCTTTTAATGAAAAAAAGAAGAAACGCACAGTTTAAGTACTGCAAAAACGCTTCTTCGTCCCACAATTCAAGGGGTGGAATTGCAAAAACAACTTTCTCCATAAGTCAATCCCTTGCATTTACTTCCGTCATGGAGTCCGAGCTGGTTTGGCCTTCAAATGAAACATTCCATCATCATGGCTGTTCCAAAGTTCCATTTTGAAAAAATGCAATGGAAAATGAAAAAAAAAAAATAGAACACAAGGTAAAAGAAGTAAAAGGCTAAAGCAATACTCAAGTATTTATTACCATATAACATAAGTTACACTACAAATAGAGACATCCACATGTCAAATTTGTCAATGTCAAGCATCTAGGTCGCATTATATAAAATGAACAATTAAAAAGCACATGAGAACTAAAAAGAATGATTAAAGCACAGTCGTACATAAATTTTTCTTCTCAGCCATCCCATTTGATTGAGAGTTTATGAACCCTATTCAATCCTAAAGGGAGGTAGAAATATGGGGTGGGGGGGAGGAACAGAACGGAGTGAACAACTATACTTTAGATGACACTCGACAGTTTCTTTCATTAACTCTAAGGGCCTGTTTGGATAAATGAGGAGTGGAGTAAAATGAAGTGGATTTCACATGTGAAGTGGAGTGAAGAGAAGTAGGTTGAAATTAAAGTAGAGTACTTCACTTCACTCCATTTGGATGCTTATTTTGAAGTTAAGTTTTGGAGTAGAATTAACTTTTACTCAAGAAAATTGAAGTATTTTGAGTTGAAGTGAAATGGAGTACATGTGGCTTCATAATATTACTTCATCTATTGGGTCAGACTCATCCAAACAAGGTAGAGTTGAAATTTTAGACTGTTATGGCCCATTTAACTTCACTCTACTCCATTTTTTGGCTATCCAAACAGGCCCTAAGGTACACCATCTAATAAATTAAATAATTACTATTCTCTGCTAATCGCAAGTAATTGCAGTTAATAGTATTTATTAGTCAATTTTTAACATCACTCCACTCCGAAATAAAGTAAAATAAATAAAACAAAACAAAAAAAGATCAGCAAAATGGTCATACTCATTTAAAAAAATATTTAAAATATTCCAGCTCTAAATTTGATGGTTCAACGTAAGGTCAAAGACTCAAATAAGGCATAGCTGTTGGCCATGAGGGAAGGGTTGAAACTATTCAGTCGTGCTCAGGTCCTTAATGGGTAGCAGATGAATGGGTTAAGTGCTTTAGTGTGGGCAGAAGAAAAGTCAACAGCCAATATTAAAAAAAAAAAGTTCAACAGCCCCCTCGTGGCTTGCATTTTGGCTAATGATGCATGCTAAGTTCCATAGAGGTGTCCTGCATAAGTAATGGAACAAGGAAAAATCACTTGCAAAAATTGATGACTCTTTGATTTAATCTAGCAATGGTGAATGTAATCCTATTGTAATAGTTTCTGATGTCCATTGTCTTTATAGAGATTTTATATATTTATTTACAAGTTGTATGAGGCCTCCTCCATTAATGGAAGTCTCATTATTTAAAGAAAAACTTTATTTTGAGCTAATGTAAGAGATCTATCAAAGAATCAGGAATATGTGCAGCATCCATGAGTTAGGGTTTGAGCAACAAATAGCACCCTAGTTTACTCAACAATTAAAGACCAGACCTGCCGCAGCCCCAACGGTGAATTTTTTAAGCTGTCAAGTGATGAGCTGAGGGGGGATGGTAGGTTTTCTGGATGAACAGAATAATCAGTTTGGGGTCAACGGTCCAGGGCAAGCCAGAATTTTAGGGTTGTTTGGTAACTAGGCAATGCATAGGCCGATCCAGATCAGCCCATGCCAACCCGACAATTTGAGTAGTTCATATGCTGCCAAAAGCGAAAACATGCATATTTAAGGATGAGAGAACACCACCTTCCGCACGTACTCTCTTTTGACATCCTCCCAGGGCAATTTTCCTTTGGGGCTGAAAATCGAAGCATTCCACAATGCACCTCTAGCCACCATCACAGATGAGACGCCTAACAATAATAAATAATAAATAAGTAAAGTTATTCAAATAATAAAATTAATATATAAATATTAAAATATAAACCAAAAATAAATAAAGCAATATTATCTGAACACCAAACCATTGTGGATATTCACTTGATGAAAAGCATCCAAACTATCAAAGACCAACTTCATCATAAATTCAGGAAAAAGATAAAACTAGTGGCAACTGGCAAGCATGATCTCAGAACATTAAATCCATTCTCTCTGCTCATGGATTTCACAATCCAGGCCATCCACATGCCACACAGCCAGTGTGGCAGATAATGTGAGACTCAGGCATTAGATAGGCCTGCAATGTGTGCCCTGTGCTGAAAATGTGACCAGTCCATCTATCTGATGAGTTGCACATCTGTGCAAAAATGGACACTTCAAAATAAAAACTAGAGACCACATTCAACATAAACACACAGCGAACTGATGAATGGACCAGCTATATTTGGGCCAGGTAATCTTTGCATGTGATTGCCACATACGCCTTGTCATGTGTGAACCCAGATTTGAGACTGGCAACCTCGAACTTCGAGTGCATGATTCCGAAGTCTACAGATTACAAACAAGCCAGGAATAGAAGCATTAATCTTCATTAAATTTCTGTCTTTAATTTTTTTGAATTATGATATATTTATATTTCTACATACCTTATACTATTCAATGCTTCACAGAAAACCAAAAAAAGAAATTCATGAACACCAAATATAAATTTTTAGCAGATACAAATATACAATTGTCGTTATGATAATTGATAAGTCAGACCAAGGGGATCAGACAATTCTAACCGTCCAATCAATCACAATCAAACAGATGGGTAATAAGAAAAAAAAATGTCAAGGCATCCAACTCAACAGGTTAAGTAAGATGGTAGGTGTCATCTAATCAGCTTGACTTTCAGGCTATACTCCAAAATGGATACAAAACAGCAGTCATTCAACTACCATTTTCTAAGCATTACAAGTCTTTACGGATAGTGTATTAGACGAGGATTTCGGTTAGCATTTGCACCCTAAAAAAATGAAAAAGCTGCAAAATATGGAAATTTTGCTCGATATTTTCCATGGTCTTTCACCATTGTCTATAACAATACCATATCCAACAATAGAGATTTGCAAATTAAATTATAAGCTGCATGACATCCTAGCGGCCAAACTGGAAAGAGTATATTTCAAAAAATGCAAAAAGGGCAAAAATATATATATATATATATATATAGAATTAGGATTTAGAGTATAGGATAAAATGAAATTAGACTTGGCAAATTCATAATATGATCCATATCCAACTTGCATGTTTCATTTTAAGATAGATCTTAATCATATCATTTTAGTTAAGAAACAAAACCGTATGAAACCCTCAGTATTAGTTCTCAACATTTGTACTTCCGCCATAGCTGAAATCAGTAATCTATATTTGTTTATACACAAGAAAACTCAAAGATAAGTAGGAAAAAGAAAGGTCATCGAGCTTGGTACCTGTTGCATCTTTTATACGTTGAAAGTCTTGATATTCAAAGACATCACCATTTGCTATTACTGGAATTGACAATGCTGCTACAATATCAGCAATCTCACTCCATTTAGCAGGATCCCTTGGCCTATCTGCAACTCTTCTGCAGTTTATACAACACCATGTCACGCAACCATACTGTAGTAGACAGGGGGGGACCCACATTATCATGATCTGGGGCGACCGCCCCAGGTCAGATACAAAAACCCTCCAGACTCCAGTAACTCATCAGAGATGTAAGACTTGGGTTTACAGATTCTTCCAATCCTTCCTAGATATTTTTTGGTTTATGTATAGGATCTTTTCTGTAAAACAAACAGACATCTTTATTATGATATTTACTTTCAAATCACTTTGCTTTTATTTACTTTACTTTATTTATTACGCGTTTCTATCTTGGGAGATTTGTACTAGATTTGTTCAAAGGATAATTTTTTTTAACCAAAATCTGTTAGAGCATGTTTGGTAACAGGCGAGGAATCCATAGATCTTATGATTCTTCACTACCACTGGAACAAGGATTCCTCGCTGGGAATTTGTTTAGTTGAGGATTTCACATTGATATTGGTGTGTATTGATGAATATAGCTGAGGAAAATAGGGTTCGGTGTGCAAATCCACTTAAATGAGGATTTTCAAATCTTATGGCGGGTGGTCGGATCTGAAAATCCTAAGAAATGAAGATTTTCATTCGTCCAAACCCTCATGAATTTACAATTGCCAAACATGGATTTACCAAACTTTAGGGAAACCGAAATTCTTTTTCCTAAAGATTTGGTTGCCAAATGTGACCTTAAAGTCGTTTGAAATATTTGATTTTAGCATTTTTTTTTTAGGCTCCTTTGATTTCTTCGTCATTTTTAGCCTCATTTTTTTTTTTTTTTTAATCTCCTTTGATTTTGACTTTTTCAAACCATGTCCACCCCACTCAAATGAAAATCCTGGGTCTGCCACTGGTAGTAGAAGCATGGAATGAAGCTGGTTTCAGATTAAAAAATTGTCTAAACCTTTCCTCAAGCTGGAATGGATGTAATAGCATGTAATTATGCACAATGAGCAAGCAAGGACAGACACAGGTGTAGAGAATTGCACCACAATGCAGCACAATTTTGTTAACATGTGGGGAAAGGATGATAACTAAAGTAAAGCTTGAATCTGGAATTTACAACACTGCCGCAATATCAGAAATCTCACCCCACACACCATAAAGTTAGGCATATTGGGAGTATGGAGTCTAATGCAGCGGAAGTGCTGGCTATTTTAGAAGCTTTTCGGATCTTCACTTCTTCGTTTCATTCCAAGGTAGTGGTTTAAAGTGATTCGCGGAATGTGATCTCTTGGGTGTCGTCATCCGTCTTGCCCCCTTGGAGGTTTCAGTTCTATTTCAGCGAGATTAAGGTGTTGTCCTCCTCTCTGTGTGTAGAGTTCCAGCATGTTGAGCAGTCAGCTAACTTTTTCGCTGACTCTTTTCCTAAGCAAGGGGTGGTTAGATCCCATCCTTTTTTTTATTATCGCTTATAGCTTTGTCTTCTCTTCCTTTTGTTGTTTTTTCTTCTTTTCCTTAGCTTTTGTATAGCACTCCTATACCATCTCTGTCCCCTACCGTTTGTGGTTGGGCGTTTCTTCTTTTGTTTTTGTCCTCTTCCAATGAAAGTTTTTGTTACTGATCAAATATATATATATATATATATATTTGACAGACTTGTATTAAACTTATTAACAAATGTATCATCATCCCTCACTTGTAATGTCGCCAGTTCTTCAATTTTTGAAGTGGTTTAGATCAACAACCCTTTTGATTTTGCTACCTGTGATTATGAATATAAGAGCTCACTGCTCCAAGGGTCAGGCAATATTCTGTCAAATAGGAGCTCCATTAACTCTTAACACAGGAAAAGTGACACATTCACAATACATTAAGAGGATCGTCTGGACCCAAATGGTCTGGTCTTATGTAAAACTTTTGAACAGTCGAATGACCGAGCAGATCTTAGTCTTACAATAACTGCAGTCTGTTTTTATGAAAGAACGGAATTTGCATTGACCTTGTTAAAAGTTAAACAGAAAAAGAAAAAAAAAAAACAACCTCGCTGCAATAGAATTCACGAGGCAATCAGGTCTCACATTAAATGTGAACAGGTCTTGCACGGGAACGAGGGGGTCGGAAAAACCTCCAATACTACTCTAGCGGAATGGCGTTACAAGCATACTATTATGTTTCTTCAATAACCTAATTCTATTTTATTCATCCATCCAATATCAATTATCAAGTAAATCTCAGCCTTCCAAGTAAATCTCAGCCTTCCCTTAAAATCGCCTGAATCACTAGTCAACCATCAAAACCATACATGGATAATAGTTGTTGGGATCTACCAGCAGTACCACATGGATCAGGTTCTTGGGCATCCAGTTCTTTGTTTCTGCCAACCCAATGTACCATGTCCTTTGTGCTGTGTAAAAAACTGATCCTAGTATCCTACACTTAATCGAGATCTTCAAGCTGGCAGTATCTCAGCCTGTGTCGATTTCCCAATCCCACTGAGGGTGTACTCTAGCATTCCAGGGAACCTTAACAATAATGCTACTTGGTGATGCAGAACAGGTCATACATACCATAAGTGGTCCCACCCAGTTAGAGATATTTTTATTTTGTTTCCTTTTATTTTTCCTAATTATTAGTTAGCATATTTCTAATTGTAATTAGGGCAGTTTCCATTATTAGTTTAAGTTTGCTTAGGCCCTAAGTTTACTTTTCTTATATATATTACATTGTATTGATGAGAATCTCAGACTTAGAATATTGAATAGAATCGTGGGTTTTCCTTCGAAGAGGTGTGTCCTCGTGTTGAAGTCTCTGTGGAGACAATTTGAGGTGTCTTTTGACACGTTTTGCGGCACCCACGCAAGCCCTAACCCTAGGGCCTGCATCACTTGGCTATAAAAACTTATGATCCATTGTGTTTTTTTTTTTTTTCCTTCGAATGGTAACACAAAGGATTCAACAAACTCCCAAAGCCAAAGCTCCACAATCATGATTCTGATGTACATTAGAGTATATTTACTAGTTTAAAGGCTTCAGCTCAGACATAAAATTTCATCTTTCCTTCTAACAAGCTGGAGGAGACCTTCTGATTAGTCTCATACCAACCACTCAGATTGAGAATCAACTTTCCCACTAACTACTCAAGTACAACAGAGAATAGATAAAAAAATATAACTAATCCAAACAAGCCCTGCAATAATTTTAGGTGACTACAATGTTCTAAGCATGCAGCGCAAATAACAAAAAATGCGTACATAATTCATATCCATAGAATAAGGATAAAAAGGCATGCCATATGATATGAGCATAAGATAATGCTCTTTTTGGATTTGAATGTGACCATAGGGTAATGTATCTCAATTTTTTAATTCTTAAAAACAGCTACCTTCCATGAACGGCCAAAGCAGAGACACCAGTTTTTTCAATTCGCCTCGCTAGTTCTACTGTGTCTTGAGAAGATTTCAGAAGCCGAATTTTACATGTTAGCGATGTGTCCAAGTTCCTCCTTAGGGTCGTTAAAATCTGCAAGGAGAAGAAAACAGCCAATTATACCTAATAGACTACAAGTCTCAAACAGAAACAGACAATTGAGAATATTGATTACATCATGAATAACTTCTGGCTTAGACAGTAATGCTGCACCCATTCCTCCACTTATAGAGAATGACTTTGGGCAACCCATGTTGATATCAATCGCCGCAACATCATTGCACCTATAAAAGAAAATACAGAATGAACATTTAAACAAAGCATGTAGAATAACTGTTACAGAACATACACTAGTCTTTATATTGCCTCTTTAACATGAACTCTTGATACAGTATAAGAAAATTTTTCAACCAAATTGTGTGCCAATTTCATATGCTAAAGTCACGGATGATTCACTTGACATGGGGGCATGATAAAATTATTGGAGGAGGAGGAGAGAATTTGAGAGGTAAAAGTATCTAGGGTTGGGCGACCAGTCTTGCTTATTTATATTTATGAGATTTTCAGTATTTACAAAACACCCCTGTATTTTCTATAATTTCAAAACAGTCCCTGAGAATTTTAAAAAAAAAAAAAAAATGTAAGAACCAGCATCTTTCAGCCATACAAAACAATGATGGTCTAATAGGTCAGGTTTGAAAATAAAAGGGAAAACTGTATTCCTACATATAATCATTTTTCAATTTCAATCCAAAACATGCTCCTCTCTACAACTTTTATAAGCGAAACCCTGATAAAAAAATAATCAACGTCTAATCACAACCATTAAATCTCCAAGCCCCAATAACTTTTAGTCGTCATCATCATCCTAGTATTATTTCATTTATATGGTCAATTTCAAGATTTATACTATATGATAATAGATTTATTTGGTCATGAGAACTAATTTCTGAAAATGAGCAAAACACCCTTGAATCATATCACTACCCTCCATGCTACCCTAAAATTGGCCGTGCTCCAAATTGTATTATCTTGAGTGTCGTTGAGAATGTGATTCATCTAGTCGACTCAAACAAAGCTCAGCCTAGTATGCACCTATGAAAACATAGATAAACAAAACATTAATGAATCATAGTATTTAAAGCTAAACAGAGTTTTTGCCAAAGTCAACTAGAATTACTTCATTAACAGTATTGATATATTATAGTATCAATGAACAATGAATAAATAAACGGACAAATTAAAACGTTTGCACAAACAAAAGCTCGGCCAAGTCATGTGCGTTCGAAAACATACTACTTTCTTTTTTGTTCTTTTTTTCTTTTTTTGAATGGTCATGCTAATTAATATTTAGTATTTGTTCAAGGTAGATTGTTCAATTTCATGAAGGACAGTAGCATTTACTATCAATAGTATGACTTAATTAGCGCATTACATATAAAATCATAGTATACCATTCTAGAATTATTTAGTATTACCAAGTCACAGCTTTAATTTTGTTGAGGGCTTCAGCATTTAGGTTTTTAGCCTTGCAACAGGTTACCAGTGACCAACAACCAAGAGGTATACATTTTCTTTCTTTCTTTCTTCCTCTGGGTGCAAAGCTTTTGAAAGAGGAAAAACAAAAACAAAAACAAAGGGCGAATAGGCAAACAGTTTCGCCTCTCTTTCCCCTCATTATTTTTACCTCTTTCGTAATTTATTTATTTTTTTCATACTCTTTGTTTTTTTCTTATTCTTTGTTTTTCATTCTCGTTTCTTCATTTCTTTGTTTTTGAGCACCACTTTTTTTTTTTTCCCTACAATTCCACCATAAGTTTTTTAAAGTGTAACTAAATGTGTTTATTCAAAATTTTCACTGTTATAAGAAAAAATAGTGTTCATTCAAAACAACAAGGAAACAGTGAACAACATTAGACATCACATAGAAGATCAATCCAGATACAACATTATAGCTAAATTATCAGCCTTTTCTTATAACAGCAAATTTTATTGCTTCAAAAAAAAAACAACAAAACAGGAACAAACAAACACCAAACGCAAAAAAGAATCTAGACATCAAACATCACAGAAGAACGAAAAATTCCCTCCTTTAACAAACTATCCGCCAAAGAATTTGCCTCTCTAAAGTCTAAGAACATGATGAAATAATTCGCCAAAGGACTCGCCTCTCTAAGAACATGATGAAATAATTTGCCTCGCAAAATTATCAGCCTTTCCATTGGCTACTCAAACAGTATGCTGAAATAACAAACTTCAGAGGCCAAAAATAGAATCTTCTCAATGAAATAAGAGAAGGACAACGGAAAACTTCCGTCTAAAGAAGCCCATAGAATAGCAGGAACCAATATCATTGGGTGATAGTATAAATAGCATTCAGTGTAACAGGCTCCTGACAACTCACCAATAGAACTTTAACCTTGCTCATTGGAGTCAAGGACATTCACCAGACACAAAAATTTACGTTAAGTGTGACCTTTGTGATTTCAGATCACACTAACAATTCTTTATCAAACTGCCATCAAAATAGAGCTTCAAAAATCCAAGTGGAGGGAGACATCTGGACTTGATCCCTAGGGCAAGAGTTCACCAGAGCATCCATGCAGTCATTCTCAGAGTTCGATAATTTGGAAACAAATATTTCCTGAAACAACCATCAACTTCGCTGTGTCTACAACTATCTCCACTGAACTGCTTTAATTGTAAACTTTGCCGCATGAAGTGGGCCCGCGACTAAAGCACTATGCCAAACAGGGGTCATGATAAGGTCTCTTCTTTTGGAAAAAGGAAAGGGAAGGAAAAGGAAAAAAAAAGACGGAAGGACAACAAGGAGTTCTTTCTTGTGGTTTTTTCTCACTTGATACATTTCTAAAGACAACAAGGAAGATCTTCAAATACTTCAAAACAAGTTCTAAGCAACAGATCTACGCTTTTAGTTTTCACTCTGGGGTCATTTGCATCCTCTTACCTGACTAGACAAGCCCATCCATTTTACTGATAAAAAGTCGTGTTTCAAGAGATCCAGTACTCTTAATGATGCCTTTCCCTTCACATTGAAGGGTTTTCCACACGCATCAGTGTACTTAAGGTTGATGATTTGTTCCCTTAAGCTGTTGGTTTAAAGTCGGTACATATCTCTGTTTATTTTCTTTGATTCACACATGAACATGAAATGTGAGTTTTCACAATTATGCCCCTAAAGGTTTTAGTGTATCCTATTGACACATAGATGAAAACAAAATTTCTATTGGTGCCCACCGTGGGAGAATTTTTCCATTGGAAGTACTTAGTGGATATTCACAAAAGTAAGCAGCAGATAATTGAAATCAACAAGACACTGTCAAGTCACATGCAGCACAAGCAGATGAATAGAAGCCAGTCTAAGTAAAAAGTATAGAAATAATGCGGGTTTAATTGGCCATTAAAATCCTTCAGATAATGAAGATATTGAAATAACACAGAAGTAAGCATGCCAAACTATCTAGATTTAAAAGTTTAGGATAAAATAAAAATCGTGTAAACTTACACTAACTGAGCAGTGGTTAGAGCTCTCACAGCATTTGAGGTACCAATTTGAAATACAACCCGGTTTCTTTCTTCAGAACACGTTCTGAAAGCAACACTTCCCGTTCCTTTCTCTACAAAATCAATTGTCCCAAGAGATTCTGGCAGGAAATTGGAATTATTTGAGAACCATCACAAGAAAATCAATCAGAAGTAACTTATACATGGGACAGTTTTCAACATCAGACTTGACATGCATCAGACTCGGTGACTCCAGAAACTTGATGTATCACAGATACTATATAATGGCAGTTACAGTAGACCAAATATATAATAAATACACTGAAATGCATTCAAACAGGATAACTATTTTAGAAACCAAAAAAAAAAAAAAAAAAGAGGATGATTTCAATAAAACCAAGACTCTAACGTTTGTTTTATTTAATTGAATACCAAGGATTGTATTTCTATAAGTGGTTAAAGATGAAGAGCCAAAGGTAAATGTCCAAAAATGACCATCAAACGACCTCCCCTCTAATGGAAATTGAATCAAGGGAAGATAAGAAATGAATACCCATGCATTTCCCTAGTAATTCAATAACTAGGAAAGTCCAAGTCCCGTCTACATCTCCACCTTATATCCATCACCCCTCACCTCTTTAATAATCCTTCAGTGGATCTCATTTCAGCATGAATTCCTATGTGTTTTATGCAAACAAACAGGCCCTATTGAAAGGAAAACCTGGCTAAGGTCTTTTTTTTAATCCTAATATCATGTCTACTAGGGTCTAAATCAGCAACTTGTTGCAAAGCCTGGAGATGTATTTAACATATGAGTCCAGCAATAAATAAAATTGCTTATTGGAACATTCTCTAGAGAATTGGATCAATTCTTATATTCTATACAAGACTATAAATCTAGGTGGCAGAATTTTGTTTCCAGGAATGTTTTATCAATTCATTTCCATTTGTATTGGTTGCAAACTTGAATTTGAGTCTGAAAGTATAAGTTGACGACATCATGTTAAAAGATTAAAAAAAAAAACACTCTGAGTGATCAAATCATTGAGTTAATGTCCGGATGGCTCCTTAAATTTTACGCACACGCCCACACACACACACACACAACACAAGGTCATCCTTTGTGGGAATGACATAAGAACTACAAGCAATGTCATCAACAAGGAAGGTTGTATATAAACGTGTGCCAACTGCCAAAAGAGCGAAATGAGGAGGTAGATGCTCTAGCAAACGCAGGAATAAGTATAAGATTACAATGTTTGAGAATTACATATAATGCTCAGCTTTGTTATAGGTCTTTAAGCTCTATGAGCTAGATTGTGCATTGATACTTCTTTTCCTTTAGATCATTAATAAAATGCATTGACACTCAATAGAAAGCAACTAAAAAAGCAAAGTGGAAATCATGGCATGAAAATCAAATGTAATAATTTCTTTATGTGGGTCACTCAAAGTACCCAAACTCATTTAAATTTTGCACAATTAAACATCAAAAATCAAAGGAATTGAATTTTCTTCATGTGAGATAGAAGAATACCATTTATTCGCCTTTCGCACTTGACCATCTTATGGTCTATGATCTCCTCTCCATAGGTGATATCTGCACCATACTCAGCAGCCAGTAACCTAAACGGTAGTGTCCCCTTTACATAATAAATAAATAAATAAATAAAAACATAGACCCAAAAATCAAATTCAAACTACAAACGTAAAACGGTAAGAACAAAGACAAGGGGAAGATCCCATTCCAAGCGCTAGAAGAGACTTCAACTTCAATCAAAGGTGTAAGTTCTTATAAGATCTACAGCATCTACTTCACCTTTGATTAAAAATAAAAATTGGAAATCCCCCTCAGTTGGATTTGCCCAGAGGCCAGATATTAGAGCAGTTCATAAAGATTGCAATTTTGGGGTGGGGCATATCCAAACGCTTGGAACTTCAATTCAGAAAATACGAAATCTTGAAGAAGGAGATGAGAGAAAGGATGGGATTTGTACGTACCACTCGAACCATAGGAGCGAGAATGAGCTTGTTTCTGTATTCCATCCTCCTCTTCGTCTACCCTCTCTCTTTCTCTGTGTGGTTTATTTGGTAGAAGAGAGAGAGGAGAAGCTCTTCGCGCGACTTCGTTGGTTTCTTTTTAGTGGGAAGGGGCGAGGAATGGGAAAAAGTATTGGGTATTTGGGTGCCAACCTGCTGACCAGCGGCGGACTCTGGAGTTTCGATAAGGTGATCATCAATTTATTATCATCAAAATAATCTAAGGTAATATTTTCTTTAATCCGAAGTGTTTGCATGCCGTAAAATGATAATTTGGGTGAGCAACCATTTACCCAATTTAAATTTTAAAAGGGGTTTTATTTGGATATAAGGAATTTGGCTGCTGCCTGCATTTACCTTTGTAGCTATGGCTCCCTTATCTTATATAGACAAGTCTCAAATAGTCACACTTACTAGAAACTTCTTTGCCAATAAATTCATATATACTAATTTTATTGGGAGTCTTATTAGTGGGACCAGATCAAGTCTTACATTAAGTGAGATTGTATTCTCTGTTGGCATTTGCCCTACTTGATCTGACGTGGGACCCGTGGCATGCGGGTCACACGATTTCCTACAACCTTAGCTATAAAAATAATTCCCTATAGTTGGTCATGGGCTCGCGGCAAAGAAGAAAAAAATGTCACTTAAATATAACTCAAGTTATCTAAATATATGAACCCTAAGGCCTGATTTATATATGAATTGAAATTTAAAGTGTATCCAATTGTGATTTAGTCATCTTCAGACTTGTAGATATTATGTGATTTAGGACTTAGTGTTTGGATTAAGATTTGGGGATTTAGGGTCTGAAATTAGGATTTGAAAATTAAGGGTTCATATTTAGGTATAGAGTGATTATGATGATATTACAACCAAGGAGGAAAATTATTTTATTTATAGTTACGTGGTGAGAGAGAAACTAACCGGCCACAAGAAGACCGGCGATGAAAAGCTCGATCGGCATGAAAAGGATATCAGATTGTCACTAGAAAGAACATGTCGAAAGAGATCGGCGCGAAGATAATTTGTTTTCAATCTTTTCATGTTTGTAATGTGGGGCAATCACAAGATTTAGACGTGGGGCGACCGTTTATTAGATATATTGAGAAACGTCCAATGCCCATTCAAATAACATGTAATTTGAAAATTGACCTAGGGCTACCGCCCCAACTCATTTGCATTTGGGTCCGCCCCTGTGTTAACCCCAAATTATAGATATTAAGTTAGAAGGTTTTGATCCAATTTTGAACTGAAATTTACTTTCAGTTTGACATAATCTTTCTCTACTTTGCACTAATATATTTTTTTCCACTCATGGACTCCCATTTCACCCTTACTTACAATCCTACCTACTTCTTCATGCATACCCGTGATTAGCACGAGTTTTTATGCTAGTTCTAAATTATATGGGGCCGACCGTTAAGTATTCTGTGATCCCAAGCCCTAGAGTAAATGCAGTTTTCTTGAAATAAAATTAAAAAGGATGTGGGACTTTTGGCATTTATAGGAAATTCTAAATGCACTCACATAACTTGTTGAACACGCCCACATTTTAAATTTCTTTTTATTACCAAAACACTCATGTGAAATACCGAAAGTACCCCTGACTTCATCTTCCTCTGTAGCCGATTTCTTTTTCTTCCTCTCTGAACTCCTCGATGCTCCTGGCAGGAACAAAGTCCTCTTCTATATTTCTTTCCCTTCATCACTATACTTCTCCTTCTTCTTCTCATCATCATAAAGCTCCCATCATTAGTTCTTAGAATAACTCATCTCCCAACCCATCTCTCAATTTCCCCATATAAGCTACCACACCTCCAATCTTATGCATCACATTGTGTTGTAGAGGAACCATCCCCAATATGGACTAGCAGATGACCATCTATGAAGAGGAGTTGTGTTTTTTGACACATTGTTCAAATTTTTTTTCCCGTTCACATCTTACATGGAATTGCAGAACCGTGCATCACATGTATTGCTCGGCCATCTTAAGTCATGCAATGCAATAGTGCTCGAGCATCTATAGAGTCGCATCTTACACGGTTTTCATACACCGTGCAAATAAATTATGCACGACTTGGAGTCGCCGTGCAAGTTTTTATGTGCATGGCTCTACGTTTTCATACATAGTGCAAACAAATTTTTTTTGTTTTTTGTTTCACTCCGTTTGGGATATCCTTTCTCCTCTCTCGCATCCCTTCCATTAAATGGTGTTTCCCTCCAAATTGCAACCAACCCTCCATTCCATTTGCATAGAATCCCTTCCGTTTTTTAGAAGAAGAAAAGAAGAAGGGAAAGAGAAGGGGGTAGTTTGGAAATTACTGTGGATGGGCTCATCAAAAAGAGATCTTTTATATATATATATATATGTATATAGTGGTGAGCTCAGAATATGGGTGTGCTTAGCAAATTATGTGAGTGCATTTAGAATTTCTCTTATAGGTCTTTCTTCACCTGTGTACCCCTTGGAGGGGTCTCATTTGGATAGTTTCTAGCTCTTAAGAGATTTCAAAGAAAAAACAAAACAGTTTATAAAGGTCTCAAAAGGTGGAAAAAAGAATGGATTATCAAAACGGCTTTTTGATAAAAATAATAATAAAAGGGTTGCAAAGGTAAATGTAATTTTCTTATTTGAATTGAAGAAAGTAAAAGTATATGAACCGAATGAAAATGGAAAAGATTCCATAACCATAATCAGTAACAAAATTGTTCGTGATTTGACCATTGGAATTATATTCATGGATTGGACAAATTATTCAGTGTCCGATAGAATAAGCCTAATCAGTAATCAAATAGAAAGGGCCGCAAAAGACAAAAAGAAAAAAATATTTCTAACTCTAGATATAAATATTAGTCCGAACATACAAGTTGTGGTGGGTGATAAAACCTTGGAATTGTGGAAACATATTTGGCAGGTATAAAAAAAAAAACGTAATAGATTCATATTTACACGTAAATGGCACTATTTTTTGAGTTTTTTTTCAAAGACAAGAAATTTAAAAAGAGAAAATTATACTCGTCAAAATTTCCCACCACTTAATAGGAAGAAATCAAGTAGAATGGTTTATACTACAAATTTGAACGGTAGAGAGATTTCTCCATCTTCATTTTATCAAGTTATGTGATGTGCATCTAAACAAGCCTTAATTACTAGGGCGATGGTTGACTATTCATTTGTCACCTCTCCTTGATTCAATTTCTGTTAGGGAGGGAGGTTATTTGATGAATTTTTTTTTCACGCTTCACTTTAACGACTTATATAGAAATACAATGCTAGGTATTCTGTTACATGTAACAACCAGGCCCCCGGGTTAGTTAACATATTGGAGGTTGAAGATAAAAGGCATTCCCAATGTCCATATTCCAATCATGCAAAATAACAGACGAAAGAATACTAAAAGTGTCAGAACCACATATGCAGTGCCATCGTATAACTACCTAATGAAATAATTACAAGTAGATGTTTAAGATGAAGTCCCATAATAATGTAAGTTGATTACAGCCTAATTAGCCAAGCAAGAAACCATGCAAATGAAAAGACTTTCAGAGGTGTTCAACTCATGAAAATGAACAAAAAAATTATAAGGAGTGCAGTCTTTTCTCCTTTTTTGTTTTTTTGTTTTTTTTCCTTTTTTCTTGTTTTCTTTTGAATCATGGAGTAGAAAGCTTCCAATGATATATTAAAAACAACTTAGCTTGATAGTGTGATAGGCTTTTGCATATAGAAAAATCATAGGACGCAATTGAAGGATGAAAAGCTAGGGGTTAAGCATAGAACAGGCAAAGTTGAGAAAAGCTAGGTGAGTTTCATGCAATCGTCTATCGACTTTGATAAAAATGGCACTTTTATAAGATGGAAGGTCAATTTAGTTCTTGTATGGAGCTGAAAGTTAGGCACCCAAGAGAACACATCTAAAGCTAATACACTTATCAAAACCATAACAATAAATGGAATAATTACATAGATCAATACATTCACAATCACTGACCATCCTCAGCAGCTTCAGAAACCTCTCTCATGATACACAGTTATAAACTCGCCTCAAACGTTGGGCAATTACTAGAGACATTTTAGAGTTAGAAAGCCTCCATCAATCCTCTATCAATAGAATGCTACAGGGACCACTGTTTATCTCTAAATAGAAGAATTAAATGGCAACAATGTTCAGAACAAGCTGAGGAAATTCTCCTCTTATTCGAAGATAACTAAGAACAGCGCCTGTGTGAGGGGAGTTTTGGGGAGAATAATTTTCAATACAACTCACTTTTGGGTTTGTTCCACCTTGGCTCTAATCTTCTGCTCCAACACAGATATCTCAGTCTCAAGGTTGAACATCCTATTCAGCGCATGCATGTTTTCAAGGGTCTCACTCAGAGTCCTACTGTCGGTCCCGTCGCATCTCAAGTGCTGCATGGGACCATGAAGAAGCTTGTTCATGATACCCCTGCTGAGGTCATCCACAGCTCGCCTCGTTTTCTTTGGGATATCATCACCCATCTTAGACAAGCACTTCTCCAGCTCTGCAAGCCGGATCCTCTCAGCATAAGACCGAAGCTTCTTGATGGTTGGAACCGTCTCCAGGGAGTCCCTCCACGCCTCAAACTGTTTTGACTCTTCAGCAATGATTGTCTGGGCTTCCATTGCTTTTCTGTGCCGATCTTCCTTGTTAGCTTCAACCACTTCCTTGAGATCATCGACATTGTAGACACGTGCAGACTCGACACCAGAAACACATGACCCAACATTCCTGGGGACGGAGATATCGACAAAAAGCCTCAACCCTCCAATTTCGGGGCTCACAGGAGGAAGTACTTCAACATGATCTTTTAAGAACAGTGGTGTCTCTGAGGCTGTGCTCGTAAATACAACATCAGCTTCAGCAGCACAGGAGACCATTTCTGTGATGGGTTTATATATTATTTCGACATCTTTCAGTTCTTCACGGATGGCAGTGACTCTCTCCTCGGATCGGTTTACAACCACCATTTTGTTGCACCCTTTTGCGACCAAATGCTTGATCACAAGTTTTCCCATCTTGCCTGCTCCAATGACCAGCATTCTGGCAGAGGGAGACTCAGATTTTGGAAGCTTCATCAGGGCCAACTCTACAGCAGCAGAGCTGACAGAAACTGCCCCTGCTGCAATGTTGGTTTCACTACGGACCCTCTTTCCGACAGTAATAGCATGCTTGAACAGCCCACTGATGTTTCTTCCAAAGCCCACGACACCTTGCCCGACTTTGACAACTTGCTTGACTTGTGCAAGGATCTGTCCTTCTCCCAAAACAAGAGAGTCAAGCCCTGCAGAAACCTCAAATAGGTGCTGCGTAGCATCATTGTCACGCAGCAAAAACAAGTGCTGCCGAAGCTCTGAAGCAGGAATCCCGCTAGTCTGAAAAGAAACAATCAATGAGAAAAGATGTTTCACTAACCATGTTTAACTGTTTAAGTCTTCATATGACAACAAGCATATCCAATTTTCAGAGGTAAAAGATGATGCTTGATCAAAAGTTTTTTGTTTTTTTTGGTTGAAAATACTTCCATTCAACCAGCAATTTAACAGACGCAGCCACCTTATTCAAGCCATTCATGCGTTGCATGATCCCAGACATCCAAACGGTGGCCTGAAAATGGTCAATCACAGACAATGGTCCACTTTAATGAGGACTAATCAGAGCGAAGCCATTGGGATATATTCCATCCATGTCAAATGAGAGTGCCCATCATGACATATATGGAGTACCACATGTAGAGTTCGTTGGGCTAAGCAGCCGGCTTGACCAAACATGGTATATTGGTATGTCTCTGCTTTTCCACAGACCATTGATGCAAATTCCAGATGCAATTGAGCATTAGCTAGCAAAATGAATTGCAAGAATTGTGAATACCTTTGCCATCCATTCAGTAACCTCTCGAATTCCTCTGTGCCACGATAGAGCCACCACATAAATTTCCATTCTGTTACAAGTGCTGAGAACAGCAGCTTCCTCAATATGATTCAGGCCACAGAGCTCTCCAATAGCACGAGGCCATTCTGCTTCCGGAATAGCAAGCTTTTCACGCATTTCTACTGGTGCCGTATGAACACTAAGCCCAATGACCAAAATGCTGCTTCTTTCCTTCGTATATCCTGTTATCAAGCCAATGACAAAATAGCATTGTATCAGACCTTTGCGATTTCTTTCATTAATGTTCTCCTGCTCCTGGGTAACATGATTGGTGTGCCTGTATGTGAGTGTGATTCCGTGAGTGACCGTGCTATGCTATGTAACAGGTTTAATGCAACTAAGCAAGACAAGCTTCACCATTTCAATTTTTCCCAGCTTATGATCTAACCAACTAAGAATATTCATATTGAAATGAAAAAAAAAAAAAAAACATCATAATATTCAAAAGGAGGAAATCTATAGGATAAAGAGATATCCCGTTGCTTCTTAGATCCGATCACCTTGAGCTGAGAAATTTGTGTATTCAGCAATTCAACATACCCAGTTCTAGTCACTAAAAATATCAGTCTTAGAATAGTTTCAAAATAAACACCCCAAAACCAAAATACATGGATTCCTTTTAGAAGAAGGCAGGAACCATCTCAGCAAGTACATCAAGATCTTGCAACTTCCCCTTTCGTAATGAAATTCCTTACAATTAAAAGAGCAAATTCTATGGAAAAATAGCTGGGACCCAAATTCCATACAATAACAGTAATTGTTCATTGCCTATGATTCCTATGGTCATCGCTTTCCTAAATTTTACATTTCATAACCCAATTGCCCTGTAACTGAGTCCATAACTTCCAAATAAAAATCAACTTAAACAAACTCAGATTCTCAATCACGCACCTTAAACTGCAGAATCTATCAACAAAAAAAAATTAAAGAAAATCAGAGATATTTTCCAAGAGAAACAATAAAGCAACCTTTCAAACAGCAATTGGAGTTTCATTTTTTCTTTTAATTTCCTAACTAGCATTAACATTCTAATATACTTATTCCAAAACCCAAATCCCAAAAACAAATTTAACAATAAACACAATAGCAACAAAAGTTGGCATTTTGGTGGTGTTTCTGATTTGCTAGATAGCATTTACATTCTCATTTATCAAATTACAAAACCCATGAAAAATATTATTAAAAAAAAATATACCAAAGTTTCCAGAGAAAATTTTCCAACTGAAAGCTTCATAAAATGATAATGGGGGTGCCAGCCATGCTTGGTCATTCTCAATTTCTTATAGCTATCAACAGTTCAACACTTAAAACTCTTCTTAATAATAATCTAATTCAAACAAGCAGCTTGTTTAAGCGCCCCCAAAGAAAATTGGATTTCTTTTGGTCTCACAGAGCAATGTCAAACTTTTTAAGGTAAAAAGCTGAAGCATATTGGATGTCGATTAACCATAGAGATTGCAGGAGGCAAAACAAAATTAAACAAATAAAACAAAACAGCAACAACTTCGAAATAACACGTAACAAACGAAATCTTTACACTCATGTTATGAAATCCAGTCTTCTTACCCTAATTGCAACAGAACCCACCCTTAAAATCCAACAAAACCCACAAACCAAACAATAAAAACAAACCGCATTCCTCTTTCGTCTTTGACATCACCCAAATTCACAATCCCCAACCCAAATTCCAAAAACCCCATCAACCAAAATCACTCAAAAACACAAAATCAACCATCTTTTTCATCAAAATAGCAGAGAAATCGAAAAAAAAAAAACAAAAAACTGGGATTTATCTTACGGTCAACGGCGGATGTCTTGAGTTGTTCAAGAGCAGATATGCTAGCCGCCCTCGATTCGCTCCTCTCTTCCTTCTCCGAGATATTGGCTCCAGCTTCACACCTGGGGTTCAAGAAGGTCCCCCTCTCAAAAACCCTTCTTCTCTCTCGACCGCTCCTCATAGAAGAGAACCCCATCATAGAAGCAGATCTCGAGGGCTTGCAGGGGAAAGATTCAATCTTTACCCCTGGGAATGGGGCAGTGAATCCGCTAGCAGCTGCCATGAGAGAAGCTGAAGAAAAGGCAGCAGCTCAAGAACCCCCAAAAACCCTGGAGAGATAGAAAGGGGGAGAGAGAGAGAGAAGAAGAAGAAGATGATGATGATGTTGTGATTTTGGGAGAAAAGAGGGTTTTGGTGGGTTTTTGTAATTTTTGGTAAGAATTGTGACGGGAAATGGTATTTAGTTGGTGTTTGAGGGGGTCTTTTTGGAAGTTTCTAAGTGGGAAAGGATGGGTGGGTTTGGTGGGGAGGTGTTGACCGTGGCCTAATCGAAATCAGAGAGGGTTTGGGATTGAATTTTCTCTCTTCTCATTGGTGCCTTTGAGACGCGTTTTATCCACACTCCCCTCCCTCTCTCTCAATGGGGGTGCTGGTGTGAGTTTGACACATTCCACAGGGGTGCAACTTGGGCTGGGTCAGACCTAAAATCTACAAGGCCTAATCATAGAAAAAGTGTCATTTTGTGTTGGGTTTGTTTGGGTGTGGGTCGGGCATAGGCTTGGATTTTGAAACCCACATAATATATACAATATGTTGCTTTTGACAATTTTTTACGAATTTCAGTATACCTCTTAATTGTCTGGGAATTTAAAAAAAAAATCAAAAAATGATATATCGACCAAGAAATGAAGAGAAAGTAATCAATTGACCTAATATAAATTTCATTAATTAGTAATCACAAGTGTTAATAATCATGGTGGGAGTTCATCTATTGTAAAAAAAATCATATGATTAAATGTTAAAACAATGAGATCCAAGCAATATTGCTTAATTAAGGTGAGTCCGTCAAACGTTGGTAACCATAATGTAATACATCTAATGGTGATTGTCACAAATGACATATTCAATGATGACAAACTAATAATTACAATCAAACAATTCAATCTTGGTAATCAATATGAGATTCCACCAATTTTTTGTATTATGGGATCTACCTAATATTGATAATTACAATAAAAGCTCTCTAGTATAATATTTGTAGGACCCGCCTAATATTAATAATTAACAGGGCTACGTAATCGTGATATAGTTGTACGACCCAGAGCCAATCTAATATTGAGAGTCATAATTGCACTCTTTTAAAAATCATTAATGTTAAAATTTATAGTGGATCACTATAATTAATGGTTGCTCGTGAACTCTCCATTGATCTTTTCTAAAACTTAATATTTGTATTTAGAAAATACTTTATAACAAAAGATAGTTTTATACCGCATATCATTGAATAATCTAATATAAATTTTTTTTTTTTTAAGAAAGTAAGTTATTGTAAGATACTTTATAAGTTACCAAACACTTTCTTTTTAGGCGAATAGATTATATTATAATCTAGCAGACAACAACTCCTAAATTTATTGATACTATGTTATGCAGTTATCCAAACACCCCTTTAGATTTGGACCATATTCCGTGTTAAGAGGCATTCTATACCTACGGTCGAGGAGATGTTTAGGATTATCCCTACAAAAGGTCAACCTTTGCAAGGTCTAAATAATTGAAATAGAGCTCCACTCCTGTACAGCGTATAGTCACAGAAGTGGAACTTGAGTTCAACCACCAAACCGAGAAGGAAAACACCATACACAAACGCAACAAGCGCTTGACATAGTCAGTCTTACTGACTGCTGGGTCAAAGAAAAACATGTTAAAAGCCTCAATTATTAATGTTTTCTGAAGTTGGCTTTGTTTCAGGCCAACCTTTCAGGGCTCTGAATTGTTCACTGGATGCGAAGTTTTCTCCTTCATTATTCTATGAAAATCACTTTCCAATTGGAGTGATATTCACTGGTGATCTTGACACACAATTATATAATCACATTTCAATATATGCCCAATCCAATAGTCATTCTTGATCTGGTCTGGTGGATGTCAGAAGTGGAGCACTTTCAATTCATGGTTCGGATTCTCTAAAATAAAATTGATCATTAACATTAATCATTATGAGTTAATCTTTTTTTTTTATTTTCTAAATCCATGTGCCAACATAGCTGTTGTTGAAGTGAAGGCTTGGGCTGATGTGATTAAATGTGAGATTTAGAGATCATGATGGTTAGTGCCAACTAAGGATTAATGGATTATGAGCTGTAATTAATATAAATAGTATAGGTGAAAGAGAGATATGAGTGCACTAGGGAAAGAGATAAGGGGAGTGTGTCCAACCCAATCCGTCAGATTCAATGCTTGTGATGGAGATTGCCTTCTTGGATTTCTGTTGCTGTTTCCACCACACCTTTTAAATGTGTTTTTGTGTGGAGAAGAGCAGCTCTCACTTCACATGCATCTCAAGAGCCAGAGAACCAGAATCTGTTGTGGAGGATTTGTTTGATAATTTTGTAGTTTGGGTAAGTGGGGCCCATGTGACAGTGATCCAGACCCCTCCAAACCCTAGTATGATGAATGGCTTGTGTCAACAAAATGTCATATACTGAAACCACAATCTTTGACCTGTTTTTATTCAATGAGGGACCATAGAGATTTTTGGTATTAGATGTCTACATTTTCTCATCTAAAGAGATTTGGGGACATGTGGATCAGCCCATCAGGTAGTGGTTCAGCTCAGTGGGGCCCAATCGTACAAAAATCAGATGCTAGCAAACTGTTCTTATTCTTGGGTGGATCACATGGGGCTGTGGGCCAAAGATAAAATTTTATTGTTTTGCTTGATAGCTTTAAATTAAGTTAATAGAAATTGACAATCCATATGGGAAATTGAATAATTGATGGCTACTGATAAGATGGAGATGTTCCAGTGTCGGTGTGATGGAAGGTCATGTCAACATAAATGTGGCGCAGAATCAGGGGTGGGCCATGCTGCAATCCACCATGGTTCTTAACCCAATTCAATTGCACATCTTAGCCCTTAATCATATGGTGAATCTTATAACAGGTCAACTCATATTGGAGTTAATTTTGTTGACCTGTCATAAGGAAATTCATTTTGAGTTGTCTGACCTTCAATATGCGGTCTCAAATGTGGATTTCAGTGTTTTACCTTTTGTATTTGGTACCCAGCCAAGGGAGGCTGGACATATGAGACACTCCATCTTGAGAAGATAAAGTGCAATAAGAGGAGAAATAGTTAACAAACTGAGCAGACTTAAGGATCAAATCCTCCAATACGAGAAATATGGCTCTCAATCAATTGGGCAAACCCATTGTTCTCGGCTCCATCCCTTGACCTCAGGGAAAGAAATTAAAAGGTCAGAGGATCCGAATTCCAAACTCTTCTTTCAATAAAGGCATGCATAGGAGATTAATCCTCAAAGAGGAATGCTATATGGACAAACTTGGGGGACCGATTCATGGCCCGGTCCCCCCTGAGAGCCCTTGGATCCCGTTTGGACTTTTTCTTCCTGAAAATACAATTCCCAAAGTGGAGCTTCCATACAAATTAAAACATGTTTATTTGGATGGGAGTTAAACTGTTGGTCACATGTTCAATTCTGTGGTTGTTATCTAATTGATCATATGCGTGCCACTTATTAACTGGTATGATTAAATTAAAAAATGTGGCCCCATGATCACATTAACTGGCAACATTGGTCAACTTCTCTTTATTACTGATTCACCTCATCCGAATAAAGTTTCTTTTGATTCTTTTTTCATATTTGGTACCCTTGGTGTGTATACTGAGCTCAATTATCTTTCATTTTCAATTCTTACACCTTTACCCAAAAAAAAAAAAAAAAACCTCCTTAACCATCCAACATTTTTAAAAGATGGAAGATCAACTAAACTTGATTTTTAGATACCTTTGTTCAATTGATTTTCTAATTACAGTGGCACCTCAACTTTTGACTCCCTTTAAAATAGGAAAAATCTTCTGTCATATATTTTTGTGCTATTCTTTGCCCCTTCTCAACTTTTTTTTTCTTTTAAGTAGGAGAAAGTATCTGCTATTCTCTTTCCCCTTCCTTCTCCTTTGTCAATAATTTTTTTAACGTTTTTCCTACACTAATTAGTTATATGCCCTAAGGTTTTATCAACTTTAGCATTATTTATTTGAGCTCTAAATAATGGAAAAAATACCAAGACTTTTTGGGCATTAACCTCATATAATGATGTTGAAGAAAATAATTTAATTTGATTTTTTTTATAACTACAATCACCCACCGATTTGGATCACACATTTGCGCGTCACACGTGATACATGAAATTCAAATGTGGGTCCTGCCTCTGGGATGGTTTGAGTGTATAGTGCACAGGAGAATATTTTCCGCAAGTATATGTATTAAAATCATGCAAGTTATTGTTCTTCTCTACTCTATGGACGAACTATTGAATATTGTTGGATGTATAGAGCAATGCAATTCATCATTTTTATCATTTTGTGGGATAAATCTAATAGCTAGTTTATTGGTTTAATTAATTAAACGCATGATCTCAAATTTTTTATATTATGCTAACACTTTAGTTTTTTTTTTAAATCCCTTCTCAAATATCTCGTGTGGAGAAATTTTGCCCCGCTTGGAAGAAAATCCCGGCTCCGGCTCTATCCAAAATATTAGGTCCAATAAGTAAAAAGGTCAAGCCTAAACAAGCTTTGGCCTGGCCCACCCAGACAATGAAAACAAGCTTAATTGGATCTCAATTGTGACGTTTCCCAGTTCAACACATACATGCATGCATGCAGTAATGTGAAAGTGGGCATGAAAGGAGTCCACAAGAATACTACTAAATCATCTCAAATATATATTTTGTTTTCTAATGGCATGATTTACCTCACTACAAATTTTTAGAAGTTCTTGTGGCGTGGTCAACAATGAGAACAAGTGAAATTCTTGTGGGTTAACTTTTGTATGATAGAAAGAAGTTAAACACTAAATTTCTACTCCTGTGTGAAATTTTGTTTTAGTTTGTGCTGCTACTGAATAATATATGAAAATGTTTTAATGCACTAACAATAAGAAATTTATAGCTATAGAACATCAACATTTCCTTTTCATGAAAACGAAACAATTTGGGAATCGGCTTACCATGCATTCATTATTTTGCAAGATTGGGTTTGGATACTGGAGACACTTCACCAGTGTAGGTTTGAGAATTTGGAATCCAATTATATGCTTTAATGTGAGGATAAAATTGTATATAATACCACTCACAATATCACGTCGTTCACTTGTCTCAATCTCTAGAATGCATGAGTTTTTTTATATTCCACTTTCGTAAATGCTCACACACCCATACATACAAACTCACCCAAGTCTCTCCCCATCAGCATTACATTCGGGAATAAATCTCTCATTGTTTATGTGGAAGGAAGGTGTTTCACCAACTGAGCTACGAGTGAAATGAATATATAGGAACTCATGCCATATAAGTAGTTAAAAATGAAAATCCATAAAAATAATCATGAAATAATCTCCCCTTCAATGGAAAGTAAATAAAGGAAATAAAGGATTTGCCTCATATATTTTAGAAACCAAAGATAATCGAGAGTCATTCATTATTTGTTTTAAGATACCTAGATAATAATGAATGAAGGGGTTCATGGATAGTTAGTCTTAATCATAATTTTGACAAACTTTGATCCGCACCAATCTAGGTGGTATTCGCACTCCCCAAAAAGGCATATTCCGGAGATTGGGATTCCGATGTATTCTAAATTTAGTGGTTATGAGGATTCCCACATAAATTTGGTAGAATACTTGGAAATGAATGTCCATGCATCCATCACTATAGTAATTCAAATCTTAAGAACGTCGAGGTCTTATCTCCCTGCATCATACCTTTATCCCCTCGTATCATCAACACCTCACATCTTCAATAATCCTTCATAAAGCTTATTCGACCATGTATTCAAATGCAAACAAATAGTCCCAAAGGAAAATCTAGAGTTCTGTTCTCATGGTCAAGAGTAGAATTCGTAAGTCTTCCCTTGATTGATGTCATGCTCAAGTTCTATTTGTTTCTGCGCAGGGTGACATTCTTCTTTTTTTTCTTTTTCATTTTTTTTAAGTCTTCGAATATTTGAAAGGGTTCTTGGGAGAGTGGGGTAGGTCAACTCGAGGCCAATGCCTGCGAGTGCTCGGCGCACATGCACTGCACTTGGCATCTCTACTGCTAGTTTGGTGCCAGCGCCTGGTGTTTCCAGTGGCAATGTCTAGCACCCAGAGGACAAGCGCCTTCCGAGCCCTCTTGTTTTCTTTCTTCTTCTCTTACAGTTTTTTTTTCCTCCAATCCCTTTGATTCTGACAACGGATAAAACGTGTGACATGAATTTGACACTTACCTCAAATTGACACCCATCCAACTATGGGAAATGTTATCCTAATATGAAGTCCAGCTCGTGGGTTCCACTTGGGCAT
This sequence comes from Cinnamomum chago, assembly GCA_038049695.1. Taxonomy (NCBI): domain Eukaryota; kingdom Viridiplantae; phylum Streptophyta; class Magnoliopsida; order Laurales; family Lauraceae; genus Cinnamomum; species Cinnamomum chago. The sequence goes on along the minus strand of CP142451.1, from coordinate 105,385,451 downwards.
AACTCTGGAACTAGGTACTCTCATCAAATCATTATCCACCGTTGGATTGAAGTGAACCTCAAAGAAATACAACCCACGCCCCCACTGATAAGTATGCATTTTAGCAGCCCCACAAGTTGGGTTGTAAACCCACCCCCCCATGTATACCCCTCTACTACATGATACACTAAAAAAAAGTGATTTCTAGCGGCGGAAAAAAAGATTTAAGCTTAGGTTTTTTTTACCATTGCTAAAAGTGTCGTTTTTGCATTAAAATTGAGACTTACATAACTTTTAGTGGTGGAAAAAAACTTCTCACGGCTAAAAACCATTTTTTTTTTATAGTTAAGACTTGCTTGACCAAATGGGGATTTCCATAAGTCTACGTCCTGAGGGATTTACCATTGCCAAACATGAATTTTCCGTGACTTTGTGAAAAGCAGAAATGTTTTTCTCAAGAATTTGGTTGTAAAACGCGACCTTAGTGTTTCTGATTATTATGCTATCACAGCTGGAAGTTCTCTGGCGCCAATTGGATTTCTGAACCTATCTTTTGGGTGATCTCAGTCTCGTCCATCTCGGTCCAACACAAATTTCTGAAGTTCTCACTCGAGCGGAGGATTCCTGAATCCAATCTCGAGATCTGTTGGTATATCAGTACTGAACTGCATACATCCGAGGCAACTGTGCAGAAGAAAGTATCGTCGACTAGGCAGTTTGTGTGATTTATAAGTGGGCCCTAGCTTTGGCCATCGATTCTGAATATAAACTTCCCAAATCAGGTCATCAGTCATCTGCTTTTTCTTGGAACTGCTGTAATTTTTTCGAGATTCTTTTATCACCATAGGTTTGTTTCAATTCTCTTCTTTGTGTTGACTTTTTATGAGCTAGTTTCCATCAAATTTTAGTTGATCCCTGAAACTAATGGTTAGATTTGTATGGCTTTTCATACACAAAACAGAACACAAGTGATGAAAGGAGCTCCATTTGGCCTCATAAAGCTGGATGGTACATGCACTCCACTCCATAGAAGAAAATTCCCCCCAGCATCTAGGCCTTGAACCTGTCAAACAAACATAGGTCAGGAGTTCCTACTTGTTCTTTTTGTTTTTTGATTGGGAAGGTCAGCTGACGGTCAGAGCTTGATTATTTCTTGCTTACCGATGATTGGAGATCTTTGTGGTCGCATTTGACGAAGCGCACACGCTCATGCACCCATGCACGAAGGTTTCTTTACCATAGGTGATAGGCTTGAACCACGAGAATCACGAGACTGCACGCGGTGTCTGACTCTGACGTCTCACTCAGTCTCTCCCAAGTGCTGGGAAAAATGAGCTCCTGCATTCTGCCGTCCACTCGGAAGGCAAAATGATCATATACACTCCACCTTTTAGTGCTTCTGGGCGATTCTACCAGTAGAGTTAAAGTGAGATAAAGTCTAATTTCTATAAAAAAATCCTACCAAAACCACTTTAATTCAAATTTCTCACTATATTTTAAAAAAAAAAAAACCTCATTTCTCCACTAAAAACAAAAAATCTCCACTTTTCAATAAAAAAAAGTCAAAAAAATTCTATCATAAACAACTTAAAATAAAATACCATCATAAGCCACTTATATTTTATTATTTCTTTAAAATAACATTTACTCCACTCAACTCCATTAGTAAAGCACCCAAACAGGCCTTAGACAGTGGTGGCTTCAGGATTTTCATTTGAGGGGTGCAAGCTTTAGACAAAATATTGGATTTTGGAGGCAAACATAGGATTTCCATGTGGGTTTTAAAGGCAAATGCAGAATTTTTATATAAGGTTTCGAAGGAAATCTAGAGTTTTTATTATGGTTTTAGAAGCAGACCGAAGTCTATGAATGCGACTGCATCCTCATAGTTGTACTTGGGTCAGCCCCCTGAAGAGTGCCTGCACAAGAGAATTTTTTTTATAGCTTTGTGATGTTATAGGTTACAGATGGATCGGATAAGATCCAAATTAGAAATGCTTAAGTGAAATATGAAATATCCAAGAATTCATTATAAATGGGGCTTCACATTGGTTGTTGCTTTAGATATGGTTTTATGGGTGTATTATTCTGCACTTGCTGTTTTATACATCCAACCTGAGACTTAGGGAGCATGGACCTGGAATTTGTGTCCAAACCCGGCCATTACATCATATTTTTTTTATAATTAGATTGGGGATTCGGACTCACACACTCTACTTTCACCCCCGACCCATTACATCATTAATAGGCCTGATGCAGGTTGTAAATGGGCCAGCCCAGAAAACTAAATGGGTCAATCTGGCTCAATCTATATAGCCTTCTTATAAATTGAAAAAAAAAAAAAAAAAAGGAAAATGATAACGCATTGCCGTAGTTGGACAATCTTTGGCTCCTTCCACATGTTGATGAATGGTTGGATAGTGAGTTAGGTTCACCTACAACTGGTTTTGGTTTTTCTATGGGACAATCTAGCCAGATGTCTCCCAAACCCAAAGACCATGTCTTGTTAACAGGGTAATTAATTAGGTTCTCCACATAACTGCTTTCTTTGTTATCAAATCACTTCATTTAGAGGGGGCATGATTGTGGTGCATTCCAAGATAATTTGTACAACTTGTGGTGCCATGTTCTCTCTCTCTCTCTCTCTCTCTGATCTCTTCTTGGCAATATCACAATTTCAAGTCACCCCATCAGCCTACTCTTTGCCCAATTCAAGAAAGGGGGTTTGAATTTTGTATGAGCCATTTGCATCTTCCAGTCTATTTTGTCTGCGCAACTTGCTCAACATAGACTTTTCTTAGTTGTTGCAGTGCAAAGATTTCAATCATCCAACCAAAACTGTCTGGCTTTGGGTGCACTACACTGTACATAATTACCACTTTGCTATACCCTGCCAGCAATTCAAGTGGGCCACACATTCAAGATGTGGGACAGGTGGACCCCATCTGACTTAGGAGTAGGACAGGCCCACTCATCTGGTGGGCCTGATCACTGTTTGAAATGTAGACTGCTCATTCGCATCGGGTGCTACCGACTAGAGCTGTGTGGGTTTCTTCCTGACGGGATTTTGAGGGTATTAAAATTTTCATCTTTAATGGGATTTGTTTGCCTTCTACTCACGTGCGATAGGGAAATGGGTTTTACTTTTTATAAACATTACAAATGTAAATATTACAAACTTGCACACATTATTATGTTCGTTAATAGTACTATTTGCACATGAGTAAAAGAAATACATCCAACAGATTTAGATGCGTTTGACTTTTTTTTATTTTATTTATTCTTTCATAAATTTCTTAAAATCCATGAAAATTTAAGATAGAAAATTAAATATCTCGATGCTTATCAATAATATGAAAATACTGTACAGTCTGGGTAATGAAATAGGAGTCATGGAAGTGCAAAAAAATAGATTTATAGGTTGGATTTTATTTTTTAAGTTTTAAACAAATTAGTTAACATCTATGAAGACTTAAAGATAATAAACTAAAAGGACTTGGAGTGTATTTAGCTTACAAATTGAATGGGTCGAATAATAGATATTGGGCCCACATGAATTGAAAATTAAGAGTAGTTGATAGAATATGATCTCTTCGAGCCATCGCCAAATTGCATTTGGAATGCAGTCACCGGACACGTGTTGGTGCCTTTCTGCAAATGTGGTTTATTAAAGTGTTTAGGTGTAAAACTTCTGCTGTGAAAATGCCATTATTTACACACCACTTTCATAATTTTACAAATGAGCACAAACAAGCGTGATAATATAATCATTACACATACATTATTTACATATATATAAATTGAGTACCAAAACACATTTTGATTTCAAAGTTCTTTTGTATTTTACTTGCTATAAGATAAACCCTTTATAAATTTTTAGTAATTCTTTTTACAAAAAAAGCCCTATGTTTTTCGCATAACCACAAAAAAGCTCTAATATTTTGTGATTCTATTAAAACCTCCCTCTACTAACAGTATAACCATATAAAATACAAGTATACTCTCTAATTTGTTGTTTTTGACCAATTTACTATTGAGAAAACCCACATGACTGAAATGGTGATATTACCAAAATTCTCCTTTTTCTTCAAAACACTTTCTTTTGGGCTTTCATATTAAGGGCCCACCTTTGATCAACTCAACCTATTCACACACACGAAGACCCTTGATTGAACTGTTCCCATTTCACACTATTTTCAATATTAGTGGCAAAGGAGGACTATCTAAACCTACCCATACAGGTATTAATCCCTCAGCAGTATAGTGAGAGCATGAGTCCCATCTATAGAGACATTCCTATATTCTCATACTAGCAACAAAGGCCCATGTTAAGCTCGGGCCAAAAAAGGCCACATCCAAAAATTTGGATTGGGCTTGGATTAACCATCAATATGTCTTACACAATCTAAGCCCATTAGATTGATTACTCCTATTAGATTTGTATGGTAGGTCAAGTAGACAACTACATGGTTGGTGGTCCATGATTTGCAAGGGCTTGATCTCAGTTTACATGGGGATCCGACTAACTGAATCGGAGCATGCTTTTACTTTTGCTTTGCCCCTGAAGTATTTGGTGTCTCTTGTGATGATAATCAATTTAATTATCGCACTAATTAGTCCATAATGGATATCTTCTATTATTAGTTTAGGGTTTGTCTACATTCAAAATTATCAGGGCCCATTTGGATATAGAGAAGTACTGATAAGAGATTTTTATTTTTTTATTCCTACTGCGTTTTGGATTGGCTTAGGACACCTTTGCCCAACAACTTTGTATTAGTAATTAACGTGTTATTAAAAAAAAGCTTGTAAATAGCTTTTTCTACGTAACCCTATTATTCAAAATCTAATAAATATCATGGAGAATCACTGCCAGAGAAAAGTGGGGATTCTTTGTACCTAGTTTTCTCCTAATTTCTCCACCCAGTCGAATTCTCCACTTCCATTTTTTCTACGTCGGAAAGGCTTCTCATAGAAATGGAGAATCACCATTTACTCCGGTAGTTATTCTTCACTGTGTTTGGATTTGTAACCTGAACCATACTTATTTGTTAATGGGTTTGGGTTAGACCTAGCCCATCTATTTATCAGGCCTCATGTTAAGAACTGGATCCATCCATGCACCAAAAGACAGATCCAGTTGAACCCATTATTGAGATAATCAGCTGATTTTTGTTGAGATTTTTTAGGTTGATTTGGACCATCTATTTGATTATTTCTATAGTCCAAATCACTTCATGTAGCTATTAAGTAAAAACCGCAGGCCCACCGCAGCCAACGGACCTAAAAGGATACAATATACAGGCCAAGCGAGTTTGTTTGGGCCGGTGCGTGCTGGGGAAAAGCCCATGTGAAAACTCTAGTTTCTCAGAGGCACTTCAGTGGGAAATCTGGAGCCTCCAAATAATGCAATAGGATGGATTCTAAGTCATTCATGTTGGTCACTGCCTAACCAATGGCTGCATCAAAGGTGGCTCTCTTGATCCATGTAAAGGCCTGCACACCTAGGCAAGCCCAGACTGGGGCCAACTTGAGGTGCTTGGGCAGACATAGGTCCAGTTCTAGTATGATGATTTAGACCATCCATCAATGGGCCATAGCCCATAATTACAATTGTCAATTTAAACCATCCATCTAAAGGACCTACAATTCTCCATAGCCAATTACATGAGTGGTCCAGATTTATTATAACTAAAGGTGTTTTGATCATGAGTCTCAATCTATATACAAGAACCTCACTCTTTATTGGGCCAGGTGGGCAGTGCCAATGCTTTGTACGAAGCCAGAATGTTTATTCTTTGTGCCTAATATCCAGGCCCAGGTCCAGTAAATGGGCCTTGGATTCAAGTATGGGCCAGACAATTAAAAATGGATGTGGCCCTATTGATTTAGATATGTAGGGCTCAACTAGGGCCATCAAATCTGGACTTTACTTAGATAGTAGCCCTGGTCCATGACATTTTAACTTATTCAACAATAAAACAGCTGCATTTTTAGCTTACTAGCATAGTGGCAGGCCCAAATCCATCCTAAAGTGCACCTGACTTGCATTGGCCCAGCCCACTTGGATGCATTCCAATCGTTGTGCGTAGGATGGATGGAAAGGTCTCCCAAGTCCCAACCGATAAAGGTCATGTAAAAAGTCAGCCTCATCAGATTATCCTAGGCTTCGATTTAACAACTTTAAAGATAATTTTTTGCCTTTCTAAAGTTTAATTAAATGGTCTTCTAAACATAAATTCTTTGAGATTGAATCCAATGGTGAATAAAGGTACATATGATGACTGGGTATGGTGCCTGATCATGGCTGCCTTGATCAAAGGTAAGCCTTAGTGGGCCCATAAGTGCAGTCCACTTGTAATAGAAAATCCTAGCCCCATCTTGTGTATGAATTCAAAATTAGATCTTTGACTTTTTCAATTGTTTTCAAATCCAAATCTAACACGTAGGAACTGCGTGGGACTGATTCGACTTCCTGTTCCACCTCAAACTTGTTTACATGTCTTCTACTTGTAATAGCTTTGACCTGGATCCAACATGGATGTATTGTATTTTACAGGAAAAAAATACATGGGCATGATGTATAGGACTCATAAAGTCATACCCACTATGATGGATTCAACTGGAGGTGGATATGATTCAGTGCCCTACTCAAAGAAGAAGTGCATTATTAATATAATGTAATTTTCCATCCTATACAATCACTTCAATCTAATCTATAATTTCATTACTCCTGAACCATAAATATATATATATATATATATATATAAATTTTCGGGGAACCCCAGGCCATCATTGAAACTCAAAAGGCCTGGCCCACCTCGATGATTATTTTAAGATCACGCTCATCAACCACTATCACTGTAGCTTTGATCCAATTTCGATACTCATATGAGTTGTGTAGGACATGCAAATCTTCACCCATCTCACTTGAAGCTCTCACAATATATATAGTACCTCTCTTGGTTGAATGGTTTGTATTTTTCTCGCAGATAGGTAGGTAAGAAGACGGTGTTTTATTCACTCATGATTTGCGGTGCTTCTAGGTGAACCCCACATGGTAGACCGTTCCTAAAAATTACTCTAATATAGATCATATAAAGTACGTCATTGTATAGTATACTTGGTAGAGGAATGTTCATATACATCTATCCTTCACCATAGAGTGAGAGATGCTTCCATAAATGGGGGGTTTCAAGTACACCCTATGTACTTGAAATCCCCTTTTTATACTTGAAACCCCTCATCTATGGTGAGGGATAGATACATATGAACATCCCCCTACTTGGTATACTGTCAGATTTATAGATATTCTGATCTAGATCAATTAGGTCTGAAAAGAGGGTCCATACCGGAATTTTTTTGGGCCCATCTTTAGATAACTTGGTGATCAGGAGTCCATTGACATCCCTAGTTGAACTATGATCTAAATGGAATCTCTTCCTATACTTTCAACTAAGGTATCAACAGCATGTAAATTTTCCATGCAGGGCAACATCTTATCCGTTTTCAATTAGATCTTGTTTTGTGGAGCCAAGTAAGTGATAAGGATCACATTTTAAAAGAAGAATCATCAAGAAGTCAAAAAATAATGAGCTGCAGCAAATGCACCATTAGAAAACATTGGCTTGAGTGCATTCACTCCCTCTACTCAAAATATTCAATCCCTTATTGACCCTTGAGAATGGGGAAAGGCCCACTTCCAATGGCCACTAGCCATTAACAGCTCATAATCTTAGAATTTTCTTAGGAGATTGGAATGAGTTGACATGTTGAGTATGGAGATTCCAACTTTGATAATTAACACGTGGGCCTTTTTGGAAAAAATTAACACATAAACCTAGTCATTAAGCTGATACAGCGTCATAGAAAAATATCAACCTTATCTGGCCATAACTCTTTTTCTTCCACATAATGTACACACTCCATGGACTACAGGTCCACTCCTACTTTTATTCAAAGACTTTAGTCCACATGCCCATTCCCAGTCCAGCTCAATCTTACCTGGACCCAAACTCATTTACAGCCTCAACAAATTATACCCACCCATTTTTAAATGGTTGAGATTGATGGGTCAGGCCCAAATGACTCGGTCCGTAGTGGCAGGTTAGGCCCAAGTGGCCCGGTCCACGATAACTGGTCAGGTCAAACTGACCTTAGTCCATTGTGAGCCCGGGTCGTCATCTACTCGTTAAGGGTCGGGTCCGGATCCACTGAAGGAAGAAGTCATCATGTCGTTTCACCTACCTGCTTTTACCAATTCCCGCGGAGGAAATCTTATCTGCTCATCTGTTGAGGAGAGTTCGGAAGACTCCACCAGACTGGAGCGTACATCATTGGAGATCCCTGGAGAATCCCCCCATCCGTTGGAGAAAGAGTATAAAAGGAGGAGTCCTAGCAAAGGAAAAGAGATCTCTCAAATTCTACACCTCATTATTGTATCTGACTACTTTGTAATCTCCTCCCCAGAGCAATAAAGCAATCACTTGAAGTGGACGTAGGTCATCCAGACCGAACCACTATAAACTCTCTCTCTCTTCATTAACTTTCACATTTATTACATATCACTCGACCGGTGGTGCCCGAAACACTTTTTGGCATCATCAGAGATGGTCAAAATTTTAATTTATATATGCATATAAATTAATTTATATTTATATATGTAAGCTCAAATGTGTGGTGGGACCCACTTGGGGACCCACATGGGAGTGTAGATGGGGGATTTCAAGGACTCCTTGGGATCATAGGGTTTATTCTGGCCCAAAGGGCTAGGAACCCTACGTTATCAAAAAAAAAAAAAAAGGACTCCTTGGGACCCTCCTCTATGCAACAAATCAGCCCCAACTATGGTTTCTATCATCTTCATTTGGGCCCAAAGATTTTAATGGTCAACAATCCAATCAGATCAGTACACAGTCGATCCAACGATCCAGTAAATTCGGGTCTGACCAAAAGTTGGTGGACATGTGCAATTTAGGAGGGGTCGTATGTTTGGTCTATTTTGGTGGACCAAGGGTGGGCCCAACAAGCATGAGTTTACGGAAGGCTATCCTAAGCTTTAGCTAAAAGATAAAAGTTTTATAGAGTTGGTAAAAGTTTTAGCTAAAAGATAGTGACATCTGAGGTAAAATCTTGTAAAATAGTGCAATTTCTCACAATTTGGTATGTTATAAGATTTTTGTAGTATCCAATTAATATCCTGGTAAAACTCCTCATATACATTTCATTATACTTTCAAATTACTGTGACATTTGCAATATTTCTAAATTACAAGGGTATTTGAAAAAAAAAATTAGATAGTTCCCTTGTAGTTTTTAAGTCTTAACTCAAATTAACACTCTGGGTTTTCTAAAATTTTACAGTAACTAAGGGCCACTCATGTCGTTCAGTGCTGGGCCTTCAAGATATATAAGACCAGCCCAGCTCATTTAAATATCGAAGCTTAAAGTTTGGACCAGATCCACCCATGGGCCCAAAAGCATAGCCCAAAGTTCTTCAGTACAGAATAGATTTCACAAAATGGGCTAGGCCAGAATATATTTGAAACCTGTAGAATACATCTGGATTTGAATATTAGGCCCGATAACTAAACAACGTGGGCTTCAAAAAGCATCGAACCTGGCCCGCAACACTCTTACCTGCATTTCTATATTTTTGGTGCATTTTACAAATAATCATCCTAATCAGACTCCCACATATCCTTTCCTTTCATTTAAACAACCACTTATATTAATCTAACAATTTCTGTTGGCACCAATTTCATAAGTTAACAGTCAGCTTCGAACCATTTAGAAAATCCAACATATCTTGTGATAAACATAAAGAAAATCCCCATGCATCTAACCTGGTTCAGATTAAATCCCAGTTTTTCAGTGTCAGTATATACCATTAAACCTAAGTTAATTTGGCCATGGTTAAAGTCCTAAGTCCGATCGACCGGTTCAAAATCAAACTGTTGATTGAAGTGGAATTGGTGGAGATTTATTAAACCATTATTGGTGGTTATTTGAGAAATTTTCATCTTCAAATGATTATTTGTAATTGGCAGAAATATTCAAATGGATTGTCAAGTGGGGAGAGAGATTCATTCAAAGTGGTATGTGGTATACACCTTCAGAAGAACTGATCAACTTGTTTTGACTAAACACTACTTGTATCTCTTTCAAAAATAGAGTTTGTGATAGGACTTTCTCTTTGAAAAGGCTCAGTTTTCTGCACCTTAAATAGAATATACATTAACGTGTGTAAGTAACAATGTGAATGGGTCAGCCCTAGGCTGGGTCTATGGTGGACTTGGGTTAACTTTGGCCAGGCTAATGCAGAGGCAACATGAAAGACCAATTTGCAGTGTGTAATAGTTCTGGAGAACTCCCGGGCCCAGACTATAAAATTTTCCATCCTGCTGAGAATTCAGCTAGGGCTTGGGCTTGGGTCCTGAGCACTAAAATTGAACTTCAGCTTTTGTAAGTGTGGAGCTAAACTAGGGTAATTGGATCATCCATTAGATAGATAGATAGATAGATATATATATATATATATAGAGAGAGTCTCATGGAGTTCAATTAAAAAACTAGTGAGTTAAGTGGTTGGTGTTTGGTTTGAGACATCTGATGAGTGTTTAGCTTCATCCAACAATTGGTCAAAATCTTTACCCATAAAAAAAAAAAAAAATTATGGTCAAAAGCTAACAGGCTACAAGTTAACTGAGTTGGTAGAGTCTCATGGACTTCAATTAAAAAACTAGTGAGTTAAGTGGTTGGTGTTTGGTTTGAGACATCTGATGAGTGTTTAGCTTCACCCAATAATTGGTCAAAATCTTTACCCATAAAAAAAAAAAAAAATTATGGTCAAAAGCTAACAGGCTACAAGTTAACTGAGTTAGTAGGATTTCATCTTATATTTATAGGAGTGGTTAAAAATGAAGAGTAAAAAGGTGAATATCCAATGACCGTCAAATAGCTTCTTCTTCCTTGGGAATTGAATAAAGGGAAGTGAGAAATAAACACCCAAACCTAGTAATTTATATTGTAAGAAAGTCAAGGATTTATCCACGTGCTCCCGTGTATCTTCACCCTTTACCTCCTTAATAATTTTTTTGGGCTTGTTATTTGCATTAGAATACATAGAAATTCATAATCAAATGAGCTCCATCAAAATATTATTAAAGAGATGAATTGTGAATGACATCGGATGAGATGTGAAGGATAATAAGGTAGCAATGCGGATGGAAGCTTGTTATCCTATGATTTGATTTAAAAGGGCGATGGCTTGGTATTCATTTCTCATCTTCCTTGAATCTTCATTTTAACCACGTGTGGCATGAATTCTTATGTGTTCAATTTCCAATATTTCCATGCAAACAAAGATGTCCTATCTGAAATTCATTTAAAAATGAGTTTCATGTATCCAATTCCTATGTATTTTATGCAAACGAAGAGGCCATAAATATATTATTAGCCATCCTGGAGTGGGCGACCATGTCAATGTTCTCCATATCAAAACTAGGCCCACTTTAAGAGTCCCGGAGATAAAAAAATAAAAATAAAAAAAATAGTGTAAATCCTTCAGGCCACTATCATCTACAAAAAGGACCACCAAGTACTTAGTTATTATCTGATCACTACAAAGCGTCTCAATGTGAAACACGATGTGAAGAAGTCCTGAACGAAACAAAGTCAATATCAAATGGCCCACTTGGTATAGCATTCGATTCTTACTGGCCATTTGATGATGGAAGTTTCATAGATGACCTACAAGTTACTGACCATACTCCTTTTTGTAGAGTCATTGCTCATGTGACAAGCTTTTAACTTCTCTCAAAACTACCAGTGGAAAGGGATGGGGTTTCCCCAAAGTCTTGTAAATATATGAGAAAACTTACAATAAATGAGCACTTCCTGAAAGTCCTTTAGTGTGACTTTGTTATTCAGTTGAATTAAAGGCCATTTCATTTAAAGGGGCTGTGTTTCACATGATCCTTGACTCCCTGTTTTTCTTTTTTTCTTTTTTTTGGGTAAAGACATGATCCTTGACTTTGAACACCTACTATGGTGGTCTTTCTTTGTGGTTATTTTAACATTTTAATGGAAACACATGTAACTGTATTTTCAACTTTTTTTTTTGTTCTTTGAAGTCTTGCAGAATCAAGAAGACTGAAAAAAAGTATTATTATTATCTTTGAGGGCAACATCATGCATCCAAATTGGCCCCACTGGCTAGGCCACTTGAAACGATAGAGACAAGAAGGAAGTGCTGGTGCAGTTGTATTCTCTCTTTCAAGATTAACTTCCACATCCAATCACAATAATGTTTACTCTCGAAAGTGATGATATTCGGGCATCCTGATTCCTGACCGTAGATTATTGGGCTTGACATGTTCAATCAGACCAATCCAACGGTGGTCCAACTCCTGTCCAAAGTTGCCTGATATTGAACTGTTTAGGTTTTATACCATCCCACAGTGGAATGCAATTCACTTTGCTCTGCGGCTGGTTGACTGTGATGATTAATTCCCCTTTGAAAGACGGCCCAACAAATCGATTGTAAGAATATTTGCAAGGGTCGATTTCAGTGGGGCCCACCAAATGGATGGCTGTAGCAGCATTTAGTATCAGATGCCCGTGGGGCCCACATGAGCAAATCTCTATCTAGGGTCCAAGGGCAGCCAGAGAATACTGTTCTAGTGCAGAGTGCAGACATACATATCCTCTGGTAGAGTGTCACATGAACTCCTGCTGTCCTCTTCTCCTTTTATGAGGTCGGTCTTTCTCCTTCCTGCCTTTGGGGATTGGAAATGGATTACAGATATGGACGTGAAGGCAACCCTGAACCTATCTGCACCCTTGGCGGCAGAGGAAAGTTTGTCTGCCAGCTGTTTTCAAAACAGGACACGAGATAGTTTTTAGGGTCATGGCAATGCAAACCTAGTTACAAGCTTTTGGCACTATAGATTTAAAAGTCATAAAATGAATGATAAGAATGAGTCATTCGTTCCATAATCATAATGAATGGGGTTTTTTCTTAAATGTTCTGCGTTAAAGTCTTGACTCTTGCGTGACTCATTGTTAATTGGTATGGCTCAATATAAGTTAATAATTCTTGGTTAATTAGGCCTTTGAATTGCACAACTTGTACTGTGATTATAAGTAGGCTTGTTATAGGTTTACTGTGATTAAAAAGTAGTATTTGGGTGTAATAGGGTTTTGGAGCTGATATTATAAATAGAGATTAAGGGTCTCTAGCATGGTGAATTATCCCTTCTTCTAGTGGACATAGGCTAAAAACCGAACCACGTAAATCTCTGTGTTCTATTGTACGTGATTGATCTCTTCTCATATGCCCTAGATCACAACACTCATAAAACGAATAATAGCATTGAATCATTCACTTCATAATCTTAAATTGAGATGCTGATAATGTCCAATGCATTGGAATTTCCTAAAATGCTAAACTTAAATTCCTTGTAACTCTCTCTCTCTCTCTCTCTCTCTCTCTCTACCACAAGAAGAGAATCCCTAGCCATTATAAAGAAGCCAACTCCCATAATGCCATGAAAAAAAAAATGCTCCCTCCAGAAGAATAACCATAGGAAGAGAATCCTAGCCATTATAAAGAAGCCAATTCCCATAATGCCATGGGAAAAAAAAATGCTCCCTTTAGAAGAAGAACCGAAGGATTAAACTGGACATGCAGCTGAGAAATGGAATACCCAATGCTGAGCAGCCCCCTCAATTCTTTTAAACCTTGTAAGATTGAGGCCTCAAAGCTGGTGGTCACAATGAACCAGCCCTAAAGAGAACAAAGATTTGAATTCAGTGTCCTTATATAGGTTTGTGTAACTAGGGATTCCACAACGTCTAGCCCCCTCATCCAAAGTTTAGTACAACAAATTTTTGGAATGAAAAAATATAAAACTAATTTTTTCCTATTGAGAGGATTTCGATTTTTCATAATAATAATAACAATAATCATAAGCTTGGATAAAATTTTTTTGCAGGATTTCTCCCTCGTAGAAAAATTAAAATCCGTGAAGCATAGAATCCTTGCATTACAACACACCTTGGGATATGGATTCGAGCAGAGATGTGAACGTTGCCCGCCATGCTTGGAACTACTCATCCAACAAACCCCATTATTTTTTGTTTCGATATCTCCAGGGACCCACCACCGAATCGGACAAAACCCGACCATACTTCCATGCAAAGGCATGTCATGCACGCCCCAGATTACACCCTCCCTGTCACCATACCCATATGGATTTAGGCTGTATCTGTCATTCCCACTTTTGGACATTGCCCCCTCTGCCATATATGACCTCCCCAAGTCCACATCTACACTTGTTAAAGCCAAAAACCTATAAAAATACTGCACACAATTCAACCCCTTTTCCTATTTTCTACCCTTGGCTTTACTTCCATGGTTCATTTGTGAGTTTTGCACAACCCATAACTTTTTGTTCCTCTCCAAATTATGGCATTGGCCCCCCTTCATATCATGAATGGAACATGACCATCCCTAGGGGTGCCAGGTTTTTGACCCGGGATGGCAGTTCTTGACCCCATTCGGCAACTCAAACTGATCTGATAATTCACTTCTTGACCCTTCTCATTTCTGGATTTGGTTCAAGTGGCATTTGTAATGAATTATAGATGCTCAATCCTTTTTGCAGGGACAAAATCCGTATCTGATGCCAAATCCAACATGGGTCTTATGTATTGGACTTAGATCTAACATCAAAGGAAAATAATGACTGAAACCCAAATTCCTTCTCCAAGTTGGACCTAGATTCGAGTCAAACTAGAACCCAAAAGGGAGCTGTAACAGGGCATTTTCATCTATGGAACTCCCGAATGACCTTCGTGAGACAATTTTGGTCAGAACCTTAATTCTAGGGATTTCCCTTTTGTGGATGGTGGAGATTGAAAATCTCATATTGTTTGGTGCAAGACAACCGCAGGTGAAACTTAAAAGTTTCACTCAACTTACAATCTATAATGTATATTTACACTGGGACTATATTGGGTCCTAACTCTCTCCTAAAACCATCAAAAAAAAGATATTTGTAACAAAATGCTTGCACTCGGATCTATGTCCATTTATCTAGTGGGTCCACAATTATGTTTTGATATATGTTTTTTATTTTTACTTTTTTGTCGTTCAGATAGCCATTGAAATCCTTACAGCAATGGATGAGTTGCCACCATTTTTATAACAAAGACAAACACAATGACCTAACCCTTTCTGCCCTTTCAACATCTAAACAAATCTCGGGCAAAATGCACCCCATCTCACAAGCTAGACTCGCATAAAGAGAGTAAGATAACATCATAAAAAAAAGCCTATCTTAGTGAAGATCATGTCGCTCGTGACCTTGTCATTATTCTCCTTGAAGCACTACAACCATATTCCAGAGATTTCTCATGAGTCTTTCCCACGTAACAACGATATATTATCTAATACAAATACGTGAAAGAAAGTTGAAAGATCTCGTGAGATAATTGAAAGGTTTGTGAATTTGATTCCCATAAGTAGTCGAATCTTGAAATATTGACTAAAAACAGGTATGATATGACTTCAAAGGCTGTAATCTTATGTTGTGACTAGTGGTACAAAAATAGTATTCATGGTGTGGAAGAGTTGTGACATACACACGTCAAGAAATAATTTTAAATTTGAGAGGAAGACGGAAAGATTAAAAGTATTGGAGAGCAGGGAAATGGTGGGATTATATTCCATATGTGGGTGATGATCCAATCTGCCTATTTGGTGGGCATGTTACTGATTCTCTGCTTACTCAAATTAGATTTGCTGAGGATGGTGGATTGGACTTTTGGACTTAAGGGGGCGATTGTATTGTGTCTACTCAAAGATCTGTTTGAATAAGTTTTTTATCCACATACACCAAAAAAAGTAGAGTTGTGTAAATATGATTATTTATTTTTCATTTTGTAAATATGATTTTTTATCTTTCGTTTTTCGTCCCTTTTATGGAATCCTCACAATGCACAAATCTCCCAGTAATTTTGAGGTTGGAAATGGGTCAGGTTTGGATCTGTTTATAATGTACTTAAGACCACAAATTAAATTATTGACACTTGACAGGGATCCATGTCTGCGTCAAGACCAAGACCGGATTGGTGAGTCAAATAATTTCACGTGATATGGATATAGGACATTAATGTTCTCGTATTCATGGGCCCACCTATCTGCATGTCTATTAATAGGAGGAGGGCAGATAAAAATTATGGAGAAGTATGAACCAAAAAATTAGTCCTGTAAATCATTTTAGCCCTTAATTTTACAGCCCTGAAATTTAAAGGCATTACCATAGATTTTTCTAATTTGATCAAATGGTGAGTGAAGGTTTAATGAATATAAAATTGGCCGGTTCTAATGCCAGACCATGGGATGAGAAGAGTATCCAAGTGGCTGAACTAATCAAAGGTGGGCCACAATAGGCCTCATAGAGCTGGACTACACGTGCAGTTCACTTGTACGAGAAAGTTATTGCTTTGACCGTTTATAATAGTGTAATAGCAAAGACGGCAAGGGATTGATCAATTGGTTGGTAAACCGGCATGTCACCAAGCTACCCATGGATGATCCCTAAGGGCTTGTTTGGCCTCTCTACTATTTTTTTATATATCTACCTAACATAGAGTCATTAAAAAAAGAGCAATAAAAAAAGAGGTCAGAATAAAAAAACCGTGTTTGGTAACACGCGAATTTATTTTAAATAACTTGTCTCTATATTTTAAGACTCAAAAGCTCTATTTCTCATCTTCCCACTTTTAGAACATTTGGATTTTAGAGGATTTACCTCTAAATGTCTAAAGCGGACAGAGTCTAGAATCTCATGTCAAACGCTCTAATTGTTCAAACCTCTGTCCGATTTAGACATTTAGAGAAATAAATGCATGAAATAGAGATGTCAAACATGGGCTAAGTGTGCCACACTTCCCACATGTGTGAGCTATCCTTCCCACTTTGTGGGCTCTTCTTCCCATGGTGTAAGCTTCCTATTTCCATTTGTGTGGGCTCTCTGGGCCTCAACCTACTAGGCTAGGATACCCTATAAAAAAGTACATTTGTGAAAGATTTATTACTGATGTAAATCTTTGGAATGGATGGATGATAGATCATATTGATTAGAGCCTGGCCCATGCATTAATAATTCTCACTCGTCACGGCTAATCTAACCACAATTGACCGTTGCTTTCGAACTCATTTAAAAAGTGCATGCAGGTGCAAGACTGTTGTAATTTGAAGCTCTAAATTCATTTGTTAGTATGTTTTGATTAAAGTGATGTCTAAGCCAAAGCCTAATCATACACACCATAACCCTTTCAGAATGCCAATCCCGTATTTGCAACACATCTAGGTAAAAAAACACATATACTTTTAAAAGCAAACACAGTTTTATCGCTTTTTCCTTCTTTTCCAATCGGGCATCTCCTTGCTCAATGGTAATGTTTCTCAAGGAAGTGTCCATCAATGGATGAGTTGAGTCATCTATCTATACGCGTCTAGTCATTCAATGAACCATCCTCAAGATAAAAGTGTCAAGTGTGATATCTCCCTTCCAACTAAAGGTGACATAAAAGGACATCACAGAAATGATAGGACAGGAACAGAGCATGAAAGAACATTAGTGCATGATTTTCAAGAAAAGGAAAGAAGAGTGGGCCCATCGATCATTGATGATGGATAGATGCATGTAATCAAGTTTGTTCAAATGGCCTTTTCCACTGTCCACTTATGGATCGCCTAATGTTATTTCTGTTTTGATATATCAATCAACAGGGGGAGCATGGACCACCAGATTACCAAATCTCTTATTACAAAGACTATACATGGCCCACGTGGAAGATCAATTGATATATGCTCAAAGCTGTTAAACGTGTGTAAAATTCAGGCAATACGAGGGATCTAAGCACTTAAACAGAGTTTTTGGTTACTCTACTAATAGCGTCAAGTGATATAAAGTGGATTTTTAAAAAATAATAAAATATAAGTGAGTTACGAAGTTATTTTATTTTTAGTTATTTGTTATGGAATCGTTTTGACTTTTTGTAAGGGAAAGTAGAGTTTTTTATTATTTTAATGGATAAAGGTGATTGTTTTTTAACTTTAAAAAAAATGAAGGGAATTTTGAGTTAAAGTACTTTTAATGTGATACCTTGTCTAAAAAATAGACGTTTTACTTAACTTTTACTATATTAGTAAAGTGTCAAACTAGAGAGTGACATGTTTGAAATAAACCTTCTCAACCAATTGATTAATCAAATTGAAATATCTCTCAAAATTCAACTCAAAAGTTGAAGAATGGATGGAGAGGCTTTTGGCTTGCAAGTTTTTGAAGCACATCCATTTCACAAAAAAAAGCCAGGATGAGCCCCTAGCTGCAGCGATAATGGCAAGCGAATTGGGTGAATAATTACGCAAGCATTCATCAATGTAGAGAGAGAAAAGAGAGAATTATCAAAAACATTACTTTTCCTTAATAGGAAACAAACAAGATTTAATTAACAGCTTGAATTAGCAAGGTGATACCTCATTCCAGCTTGGGACTGGTTGATTGATGGAATATCAAGAATTCCATTCCAATCAAATCCAACTCATCCATTTAGTCAGCTGGGAATTATTCAATCCAGTGGGGTCAAGTTTTTAGTTGGTGGGTCCCACTACTATGGACATACGATAAACTCCCCCAATTATACGTCCGAGAAACTGCCGATATATTGACAAAACAAGATGTTATCCACGTTGAGGAATGTGCCGCGAAATGAAGAAAAAGAAAAGATAAAGAGTAGAGATTAGCTTGAAAAAGGTAAAAAATTCTCTTTGCGCCACGTGTCCTCCCTCTTCTCGCTCATGGCATCTGGTGGTGGGTGGGACCGACCAAGACCGCGTCGAGTCGTAACAGACTCGTCAAAGATAACGGAACGGAGGACGTTGGGGGCACATGGCCGTTAAAGTCGGCATCTTTAGCTTTAACCTTGGACGATTTTATGGAGAAGTTGCCCAACGTGGCGCCACGCAGTTGCTCCTAAATCCTGATGGCGTCTAAGAGAATAAAATTCGGTAGTGCTACCTAGACAAACTTTTTGGTCAGAATTTTGGACAACTCCTATGATATCCCTTGAATATCAGGATATTCAAGGGATATCATAGGAGTTGTCCAAAATTCTGGCCAAAAAGTTTGTCTAGGTAGACTTTTTGAATAAAATTTTGTATCAAGATTTTTGTTTGATTGGATGGGAAAGCATGATGATGCTTTAGAGGGCTGGATCTGAATTAGGATGCAAATGTTTGAACTTGAATTAGAAAAATATGTAATACGAAGACGATTAAATGATCTTATTATTGAGTTTTAGGTTACTAACATTTGTTAATTGACGTTGTGCAAACTTTTATTGAAAGTTCAATGGCAAATATTTTTAGAATTGTGTGTAATAAGATAAGATAGGATCAAAGGTCTTCACATGCGTGTAAATTGAATTGATCAAATGTGAGCCCTTAAAAAAAGTGGTAATTTGACATGTTCATCATTTGAGTTTTTGTTTCAGAGGGAAGTTGGTCAAAAGGGAAAAACATTGGAGAGTCCTAATAAAAACAGTTACTTCTTTACCTAATTTTACTAGTAATATTTGTCGAGAAGCGTTTTTGTGAAAATGCAAAACATCATTACCTTTTTCTAGGTTCTAGGTGATGTGAAATACTTTTTTTTTCTTATTAAATTTAAGTGGGTTAGTGGGCTCCATAAGTAAGGCTATGCGATGCTTTAAGATTGTCCGATTGCTACTGAAAACTCATCTCGTATGGTAACTCAATCCAAAAAATAATGAAAAAATTAGCCAGAGGTCCTTTAATATTGTCGTTTAAGGCCTCTAATCCATAAAATTTTCGGTTAAAGCCTCTAGTCCATGCACCTATACTTATTTTAGACTGAGGTTCGTAAGTATGTCAGATTATACATTTGCATTACTGATTTGCCCTTTTAATCGTCTGAATTTATGTCACGAATTTAATCCTGAGCTCCTTAACATAATCTTTCATGACTAATTTGCCCCTTTAACAGATTTTATATCATAGTTTTATATCAAAATTTGAAATTCAAAGGGAAGAGAACGATGTTGCGGAACCTACTAAGGAAGTTTTGCAAAAGCAAGAGAGAGGGGAGAAGACGACCTTACCAACCATATGAATAATCCTTAAAGCGAGCTCTTCACATCCTCAGACCTTGAGTTTTGACAAATAAGAGCACCAAAGGCAATTGAGGCAATCAAGTCTTCTCAATTATTCTTATATTCTCAAACATACACAAGGCAATAAGGTGAGTTTTAAAGCATCCATTATGATACGATCATGGCCTTCACAGATTGTGGCTTTTCCCTTAGGGGTCGTTTGTTTCTTGTGAAAGTGATTCACATGTGTAAATGACCCACATATGAGTCATTTGCATATGTAAATGACTCACATGTGGATTAGATTCCACCGTTTGTTACTAACATAACATTTCACATGTGAATCTCTGAATAAGTTGTAGATTGTTTGATGATATCTCAACATCCAAGCATCATCAATGGTTGAAAATTGGATACATGACCGTGTTTGAGCTTCTGAAGAATATGAACGGTCCTGATCTTACAGGTGGGGCCCAGAACATTAAAAAAATAATAAAAGGCGGACTGGGTATTTTAGTAACAATAGGTTGTATATTGTTTGATGATATCTCAACCTCCATACATCATCAACGGTTGAAAATTGGACATATGGCCGTGGTTGAGCTTCTGAAGAATATGAACGGTCCTGATTTTACAGGTGGGTCCCAGAAAAATAAAAAAATCATAAAAGGCGGACTGCTATATGTTAGTAATAGTAGATTAATCAAACGGCTGTGATTATGTTGATCATATCTCAACTTCCATGCATCATCAACGGTTGAAAATTGGACACATAGCCGTGTTTGAGCTTCTTAAGAGAATGAACGGTTCGGATGTTACAAGTGGAGCCCAAAAGAATTAAAAAAAAAAAAAAGGCGGACTGCTCAGTGAGGCACTGTAGCAGTCCGCCTAGTAACAGTAACATGTGTAAGTTTTTCACACCTCTTGAGGTGTGAAAATGCAATGCATAAAAAGGGCCATCTTTCACACCATTTACACAACTTTTTTACACATGTGAATCAAAATCACACCAAACAAATATGATTTTTGTGTATCCATTACCCATGTGATTCAATTACATATGTAAATGGAAAAAACAAACGTCCCCTTATGGATCTTGAAAATCCATTCATCGACAAAGAAAGCTCTGTGTTCACTTATGGCATGGGGATGACAACAGGATTGTTCCAATGGAAATACAACATTTCATTTTTGAAGAGCCGCATTGGACTCAGTATCATGAGGTTGCTAGTGCTTCTCATGCACTGAAAGGAGTGGAAGAGTTTTTTTTTCTCTCATTTGTTTATTCTTACAAAAGAGGAGACAAGCAGCGAACACATGACAAAGGTTGGCTATTTTCTCGGCTTGCAAGCCAAGAGATAAGGGGGGCAGCATCATTTCTAAGTTTGGTATGAATTTATCTGAGTTTTGAAAACAAACTCAAATAAATTTATCTGACTTTCTATCATGAAATTTACAGCCTGTTTTTCAGTGATTCGTCTTCACAAAATTTATGGCTTGATTTTTATCATTTTTGAATAACGCATAGAGTCTATCTGCGAAGGGTATTTTGGATTTTTTAAATGTTTAAAACTTAAAAATGGACCTTTGCCTTTACGAAAAAAAAAGAACGTTGACCTTTTGCAATAAAATGCCATGTTGAGGGACTTGCGGCCAAATGCCCCAAAAATAATTGAGTCCAAGTCTGAATGCTACAGTCAAAATCTTGTAGTTGTAAATCTTATAAATTCTATAATAAGGCTTACATAATTATGATTATTAGGGGGGGACTCAGGGCTGACTTTATCATAAAGTCAACAACGTCATTGCTTGAGGCCCTAAAAATAGGCCCCATGACAGCAGCTGACATCTTTTGAAATTTCAAAAAAGTAAACTTGCTAACTGCCATCCCTTTTTTTTTCTCCCTAAAATATAAAACCCTGTACTAACTCTCTCTTAAAAAGATATGTCAAGATTTTCATGGGCCTTAAAGTGTCATTTATAGCTGATTATATTTCCAAATCTATTCCTTATATATCTATTGCTAGGAGTCCAATTGATTTTAGCACACCATTATATTTCTAGCAGCCCATGTGTATCAAATGTCAACCATACATTCAGTTATGAACTTACTTTATAGGCCTTTCTCATTATTTTTGTATATCCTATTTCAATAGGGGTCCATTTAGATTTGATCCATGATGTGGTTGTAATAGATCCATTGCTTGAGATTTCAGTCCTAATAATAAATCTTAAAATTTAAGATAAACAATGGGCCCCTCCCAAAATTTATTCACTTGGCCATAGCGCTTATGAAGACCATGCATCTGGAACATCCAATACATGGGACACACCTTTGAAGTCCATCTTGGATGGTCCTGACTCATGGTGCATATGCATACTGTGCGCAAGTGAAAAATGCTCCGAGCCCCAATAGTGGCAGACCCAATATTTTTGTTTGTAGGTGGTGGAGTCAAATAGGCAGTTGGGTTTTGTGACCCAAGATTTTCATGTGAGTTTAAGGGTTGGGCCTAGAATTTTTAGGTGGGTTTTGGAGGTGGACTTAAGATATGTTAGCAAAACTTGAATATAAAAACTTAATCAATAATTTTGCATCACAAAAAATCAAGAAAAATGAATTTAAATAAAATATTTATACTAATGTTAAAATATATAAAATGCCTCATTTACGATTGTCACATTAGGCCTCAAATTGTCTCGATCCATCCAACGGGGAGCGCAACTTGTAAAACTCAAATTGCTGAAGATAATAGTCATCCCATGTAATGACTCCCAAATGAAATGCCCTCCAATAAGGCTAAGCAAAAAATAGCAATCAATTTAACGTTAGAACTAAATCTAAAAGCTTGTTCATAAAAAAGTATGCAAGCTACCTTGCATGTTTGGCAATAGATGAGCAATCTACAAAAACTAAAGATTCATCGCTATTGTGCATTTGATGATTCCTTACTTAGAATTTGAATAGCTTAGACTTCCATACTTCCATAGCAATATCGGTGTGCGTAAGATATAGATATATATATATATATATAGTTGAAACAAAAAACTGATATTGGTGTGTAAATCCGTAAAAAATAAGGATTTGTATAGTTAAGAACTTCACATCAATATCGATGCATACTATACTATATTAAAGAGAATGAGTTTTGGATTGGATTTTGACTATTAGTTATGATTTTGAATTTTTTCAGTTTTCTCCACACTTATTTCTTACAAACTACCATTGAAACAACCACTCACGTATGTTCCCACATCTCCACTTTTGAAAGTTCCATGTACTAACCTTTATATCCAAAACTCCATCATTCCATTTCTTCTCCAATTATTCTCCTTCTTTTTTATCACATTAGCTCTTAGATTACTTAAACAGGTACTTTCATGATAACCTTTTACTCTTTTGTTTTCTTTTTACAATTTATGAATATTTTTTTAATGCATAAATGCTACCCATACCTGTGCTGAGCACGGGTCATTATGCTAGTTGGTTTATATAGCTATGAGAAATTGATAATAGTGTGTAAATCTATAAAACTTAGGATTCCCAAATCCTATTACCAAACATGAGGATTTCCACTAACATGTATTTGCATCTGCTAAACATGTATTTTTCAAATCTATGGGGGAAATTGATAGGAAATCTCCAAAAACTTGGTTGCCAAATGCCACAAGTATTATCATATGATATTAACCATCTTTTGAGAGGCTTTATATGGCTTTCATGATTCAGTCCAACCATTCAATCTTTTCTTGGTTCATTTGTTAACAAAATCAAAATAAAAACAATATGAAATCACCAGTAAATCATCTATTCATTTTACCATTTTGGTGGTTAAAGAGGGCCCTATCTGGTGTTTTAGACTTTAGATTGCTATCATAGTACAGTTGTGCTGTGAACATACATGGTCTTAGACTCAATTGAAATTCATATGTATGAGTTTTAAGCCTGATTGATACCTTCTTACAATGCAAAAAAATTAATTTAAGACTATTGTTTTTACCTCTGTCTTTTGAAATTTTTTAATATATATTTTTTCCTTTTATCATTCAAGTTTCCAAAAACTAAATTAATATTTGATCATAAGTGGCCTTTAGGACTAGACCAGGCTGTTACATGAGTTTGAATGCAATATGTTGGGACCCATTTATGGAAAAAACCAACTCGTGCCTTGCCGACGATGATCTAGACAGTTCATTAACTGGGTCCCACTAATACTTGTGGCAGGTCCTCTTTCACATCATAGATGTTTGAGATATTGAGATATTGACCATCCAAATGGACCGTCACCAAGCTTTTGAAATGAAGAGGCTTTTCCAGTCACCTACTCAAAAGATAGCGAGTGGTGGTGGAAAATCTATATATAATGACAACGTCCTGTACAAAATCTCTTCCTAAAGTGCATAATTAGAATTTAGACAGGACATGTAAAGCATCTAAACAGTTTCGTCCAACCTTGTGGGTCCACCTTGATTGTGGGAAATCAAGAGAAGTATAGGCCAGAATACATTCAAGGTTAGTTAGACCCGCCTTCCCGACAGAGATGCATGGCTTTAGGTCATGTTTGTGTAAGCTCGTTTTCGCAGGAAAAAAAAAGCGTAAAGAATGCTGAAATTAAATTTCACACTACAATTATATTTATCTTTGGCATGACCATTTGTTCCTCATGGAAAAGCATAAAAATCGGCTAAGTTTTCTGCATTTTCTCAAAAAATAAACTTTTATGGCCGGTGGTCGGAATTATATATGTATTATGGCTGTAGCTTTGCTCCAATTAGAGTGTCTGCATGGATTTTTGTAGTCTTCTTAATGTTTTGAGGCCTAACTCTAATCATTTCTATCAAAATTAGAGGTCAATCTCAACCACTGCATTTCTTAAAAAAAATTAAATAACTTGACAAACTAGATATCTTTAAAGACACTACAAAAAAAAAATTAACTTTTAGCGGCGGGAGAAATTGCCTCTACCGATGATTTTTTCCCGCCCCTAAAAGTGGTTTTGAGTATATATTGTAAGAATTGCTATATTCTTTTTATTAGCAATGAAAAAATAAATTTGTTAGATAATATTATTGTCTTCTTTCGCGTAGTCAATCCAATCTCTTCTTTGTAGATAAGCTTTTATTATATAATTAATAAATTGTCCGTACTAATCACGGACTTATTTTGCTAGTTAGAGTGATATATCCATTGTTAAACTTATTTGATCGTCCACTTCTACAGCCCAAGGCACCAGTAAAATCTATCATTTCTTTAAAAAGAATACAGACCAATTTCACAGTGTCCAAGCAAGGCACCTAATTGGTCCTTGATATTCCAGCAGCTTAGACTGTAGGGTACCAAATTCCAAAACATCCAATGGTTCTGCCTTTGGAGTGTAAAAGAAAGTAAAAGTGCCTCCCAAGTTTCTCTTTTGTTATTCATCCAAACATTAAAAAAGGACTTGGAAGAATCCCAGATGTGAAAGATTATGGCTGTTATAGATGAAAACCAATCCAGAATCCAGACCATGGTTTTGAAACCAGGGTGACATCCAAAGCAGAGGATTTAACAGGATGATGATTCTAATTTGTCTACCTAGTCATTCATTTTTCTAATATTTGTACATGTTGATGATATTGGTCAAAACATACAAACAGGGATGCAGCATCAGCAGATGACATTAACAAAATTAAGGACGGTTCGATTTAAACCTTTGCCTTGTTCTCAAACCATAGTTGATAGTTCCATATACTGTATCTCATTGGCTGCAGTTTGTTGATTATTCATCTAGACTCTGCTTGCATCAGTCGACTCTGTAGTCTTTGGGTTGAGTTGAGTTTTCAAATTTCTAACTATGTTCCATCAAACCTAAACAATGGGCTGCATTAGTTGGTGATGCTTGGCAAATCAAGATTGACGCTACACCACAAATCTAACTCTTCGATTTGATCAGCTGAACTTAGAATTCAGCGATTGCTACTCATTGCTTAGAGCCTGTTTGTTGGCATAATGTTAGTATTTTTATTGGCTAATTCATGGGTTGGACAAAACTCTGGGTCCTTTGAGTTGTATTTTCTAATTTATTTTAGAATGAACTGTGGTTGTGTCGTCGGAAGAACTGAAGTGAATAATAGAAGAAAATAGCAGACCGGGCGAAATTCCCCAGGCCCGATCGATCGGAGCCTCAGACCGATCGATCGGACAACGTGCGCAGAAACGGGAAAGTCTCCTATTTTAACAAGAATTAGTTTCCCTTTGAGACTATCTTTCCCAGTTTGAGTCATACTTGTGCACTAAGTCTAAAGCACGAATTTGAGGCTATTTATAAGGTAATACTCTCAACCCTAGGGGACAGACCAACACACACAACTCTCATTGATCTGAGTCAGAGATATCTTAGAGAGAGTTTATTCTCTAGAGCCATTGAGAGACTATTCTGAATGGCTGCTATAGAAGGTTGTTGCTGCTTCTACTTTTCTTGTAGAAGATTGATCATCTTGGTTGACAAGGTGCGAAGAGATCAAGTAAGGAGAACAGGGCACGGTGGATGTCGTGTTAGTAGATTCTTTGCAAGAATAACTACAGCCCTTAGGTCGAGGTACAGACCGAGGTAAAGAAGCTTGTGAGTATATCTTGTAACTGTTCGTGAACTCTTGATTTCTGGTTCGTGGTTTTTCTCCCTGGATAGGATTTCCACGCTAAATATTGTGTCTGCCTCCTTGTGGTGTGTGATTGGTATATAGCTAGTTCTAAATTGCATGATTGGTTTATTTCCACTGCATTGATTGGTTAAATTAGAACTAGTAATCCATTCTGGTAGCCCCTCATAAAATTTCAATTGGTATCAGAGCAGGGTTGCACTATTTTATTGTGTTGATCCAAATATTGCTAGAATGGATGTCTACCGAGAAGGCACTTCAACCAATAAGCCTCCTCTACTGGATGATTCTAATTATGCTTATTGGAAAGCCAGAATGGTTGCCTTTGTAAAAGCCATAGATCTGAAAGTATGAAAATCTATTGAGAAAGGCTATTCCTTGCCCACTGTCACTACTGATGGGATAACCAGTTTTAAATTTGAAGAACAGTGGACAAAGGATGAATAATTGACTGCCACTTGCAACTCTAAGGTTTTGAATGCTATTTATAATGGAGTTAACATATCTGAGTTTCGTATAATTTCTACATGCACTACTACAAAAGAAGCTTGGGATATTATGCAGACTATGCATGAAGGGACTGACACTGTCAAACAGTCGAAACTTCAAAAATTGTATACAGCCTTTGAAACCATAAAGATGGAAGATGATGAAACTTTTGATGAGTTGAATTCAAAGCTGAATGCAATTGTGAATGATACATTTACTTTGGGAGAGCCAATTCCTGAAAATAGAATTGTGAAAAAGATTCTGCAGTCTCTTCCAGAAAGGTTTGATGCAAAGGTTGTGACCATAGAAGAGAATAAAAATCTAAATATTCTCAAAACTGAGGAATTAATTGGCAACCTTCAGACTTTTGAAGCAAACATAAAAACCAATGGAAAATTAAAATCCAAAGGTATTGCTTTGAGAGCCTCCAAATAATCATACAAGAAAATTGCTAGTGATTCTGATTCTGATTCTGAGGAGATTGATCCCCAAGTTGCTATTGAGTTTATGAAACAATTTCAAGCTTTTATGAAGGGGAAGAAAAGTGATATGAAAGTCCCTAAAAATTTTGTAAAGAAGAAAACTTTTAAAGGGATTAAATGTTTTGAGTGTCATGGTTATGGACACATTGCCAGTGACTATGCTAACAAAAAGCCAAGAAAGAAGGCTTTCAGTCTGACTTGGGATGATGATACTTTTAAGAAAGATGATAAAAAATCTGAATCTGATAAGCCTAATGTTAGCAAAGAAAATTTTATGGCATTCATGACAACTTCTGTTTCTGCTACTCTATTAGTTTCTGATGAAGGGACTGATCAAAATATTAGTGAGTCAAAGACAAAACATGATTGGCAAGCTGAATATTATATATTGTTTGCAAAGACAATGAAGATGCTCAAGATAAATGAAAAAGTGGCTACAAGCTGGAAAGAATCTGAAGAGCAGAATACTTCTTTACAAGTTGAATTGTTTGAAGCTCTTACAAAAGTGAGTCACTTAGAGGCTGAAAATAACAAATTGACAGATATGTTGACTGCTGAAGTACAGAAGTGTGTTTTGATTAATCATGATATAAAGATCTTGAAAGCTGAAAATACCGACTTGCAAGGAAGACTCAAGATAGTTCTTTCTGAGTTGGATACAAGCAAGGCTTCACTAAACAAGATGAATGCTAGGTCTAAAAAACTTGATGACATCCTGTGCAAAGGCAAAGAATAACATGCATGGCATTGGCTATACTGACGGGGCATCTACATCAAAAGCCAAAGGTATTAACAGTGTTGTTCAAAATTCAGTTGTTACTAATCATGTTGTTCATGTTACAGCTGCCAACAAGAAGAATATGCCACGTCCTGAACGTATACCTACTTGTCATCACTGTGGAATTAAAGGACACATTCGACCCCATTGCAATAAGCTGCGAAAGTCTCCAAAACAAAAGCAATGGAAAAAGCAGAAGGAAGCGTCACATATGAAAACCAAAACTGTCTGGGTCAAGAAAGAAGACCATCCATCTGTCTTGTTACACACTATACTGAACTATCTGTAAATGCAAGTGTGTGTGCCAAAACTTCATCATCCTGATCTACAAGATCAAACCCCCACCCCAGTGCTGATACGAAGATCATCTTGAGGGGGAGTCTATTTAAGGGGAACTGTAGAATCCAGATTGACAGAAGTTGTTTGAACAAAATTGTTTGTCAATTGTGGACAAAAAGGGGGAGAATACTGAAGCCAGGGGGAGAAACAATCAGAGATCTACAGATGTTGATTTTCTTTTGGGTTGAAAATTCAATGTATTTTGGGTTTTTCTCTTGGGTAGATCATTTGTATTGTTTTAAGGAGTT
This sequence comes from Cinnamomum chago, assembly GCA_038049695.1. Lineage (NCBI taxonomy): Eukaryota > Viridiplantae > Streptophyta > Magnoliopsida > Laurales > Lauraceae > Cinnamomum > Cinnamomum chago. Next base: position 105,356,314 of record CP142451.1, on the reverse strand, counting down.
TTGTCTATGAATTGTCAAAGGGGGAGATTGTTAGTATTTTTATTGGTTAATTCATGGGTTGGACAAAACTCTGGGTCCTTTGAGTTGTATTTTCTAATTTATTTTAGAGTGAACTGTGGTTGTGTCGCCGGAAGAACTGAAGTGAAGAATAGAAGAAAAGAGCAGACCAGGCGAAATTCCCTAAACCCGATCAATCGGAGCCTCAAACCGATCGATCGGACAACGTGCGCAGAAACGAAAAAGTCTCTTATTTTAACAAGAATTAGTTTCCCTTTGAGACTATCTTTCTCAGTTTGAGTCCTACTTGTACACCAAGTCTAAAGCACGAATTTGGGGCTATTTATAAGGTGATACTATCAACCTTAGGGGACAGACTAACACACACAACTCTCATTGATCTGAGTCAGAGATATCTTATAGATAGTTTATTCTTTAGAGGTATTGAGAGATTATTCTGAAGGGCTGCTCTACAAGGTTGTTGTTGCTTCTACTTTTCTTGTAGAAGATTGATCATCTTGGTTGACAATGTGCAAGGAGATCAAGTAAGGAGAACGGGGCACGGTGGATGTCGTGTTAGTGGATTCTTTGCAAGAATAACTACAGCCCTTAAGTCGAGGTACAGACTGAGGTAAAGGAGCTTGTAAGTATATCTTGTAAGTGTTCGTGAACTCTTGATTTTTTATTCGTGGTTTTTCTCCCTGGATAGGGTTTCCACGTTAAATATTGTGTCTGCCTTCTTGTGGTATGTGATTGATATATAGCTAGTTCTAAATTGTCTGATTGGTTTATTGATTGGTTAAATTAGAACTAGTAATCCATTCTGGTAGCCCCTCATAAAATTTCACATAAATTACATAAGAATTGAATATATAAGAATTCATGATACAAATGGTAAAAAATGAGCATCTAAGATAAATATAGAAAAATCACCCTCAAATTAGCTCAATTTAATGGGAAGTGAATAAGAAAAGATGGGAAATGAATACCTTCAAATTTTAGTAAAATCAAGGTCTATCTATATATGCATCCTTCACTCTTACCTTTAGGAGTTTTATTCATTGCTCACTTCTCTGATGATCCTTGTGTTGGGCTCATTTGACCAAAAATCCTATATTCTATTGCGAGCCGTAGAAATAGGACTCAAATTGAGATGTTTGGGTATGGGTCCAATTTTTTTGTTGAGGTCCAGCTTTGTACCTACTTCATGGATCTGAATGAAAATCTGATCCAAGTTTAGATCTGTCGAAGTCCTAGGGAGACCGTAAGCCTCGCATGAAACTTCAACGCTCGTGTTGATACAGAGGTGAACCCTTGCATAAAAGCTTGGCATCAAATTTCACAACTACCTCCCATAGAAAACCCCCATGCCACGTCTAATTTTACATGTTTATACTTGTGGGCTTCACCCAAAACCATGACAATTTAATGGGCTTAACGTTTTGATGGGGAGACAGAACCCACTTGCAAGTACTGGTATGTGGGCCTCAAAGTGTGCATGATTAATCAGGAGACCTAAAATCTCATATGACTGCCAAAATAAGCATAGTGGGTCCTAAACTCTCTATAGCTCAGATTGATTGTACCAAGGCCAGGTGGGCCCCAAACAAATTATCATTCTCTTATTACAATTATACAAGCATGCGTCTAATTCGGGGATGGGTCCAATGCCATTATTCAGGCCCTTGTCCATGTATGGTCATTTAATAATTTAAATTATGTCATGGACCCCACCCGAGTCCAGGTAGGATTCGGTCTATGAACCCGATCCATTTCCTTCCCTATTATAAATTATAAGGGTGTACACGGATCGAACTGGTGCGGATTGGGTTGTTTCGTCACCAATCCGTTACCTACGGATTGATGGATTTGGAATCCGTTACCAATCCATGGCTTCTAAAAACCGATCTGATCCAATCAGTGTAGGACCTGATCGGACCGGATTGAATCAGATTAATCCGTTCAATCTAATGTTAAAAGAAAGATATCAAACATGTTGTAAAAAATGTTATATTTGACCCTTTAAAAAAATTATATTTAATGTCAATGAATCGGATCATATCGGATTAAATCAGCGAATTGAAGGTGAAATCCGTCACCAATCCGTTGCTAACGGATTATAAGATTTTCAATCCGTCACTAATCCATTTACCTTCAGTTCGGTTAAAAATCCGCGGATGAAATCGGTTTTACCAATCGATTAATTTTTTTGTCAATCCCATCCTGTATAAAATACTTCTGCAGCTGCAATGGGTCCCACACAATCCGTCATGAGCTCACTGTATCGGGATTCAATTCTGATTGCAATCAAGTTAAATACACAGCCCATCTAGATGTATCTATTTACGGTCAGTAGACCGTGTCCACATTCCACCAGTGGTGATTAGGTTTTAACCCTAGTTAGTCGGTTTCTAGTCAGAGTCGAGTCAGACCCTGGTTAGAACGTGGCCTTTAAAAGGAGGCCTGGGGGCTTCTTCCATCTCTCATCCTTCAGCGTATTCTCTTATTTCGAACTCGACATTGCATGGTCGATTACTTTGCTTTCTCTTTCTCTTTCTCTTTCGTTGCCCGTTCGTTTTAGGGTTTTCTTCCCTTTTCTCGTTGTTCCGGAGCTCTCGATCTCTGGTGCGTTTTCTTCTCTTCCTCTTATGATGCTCTGTTTCTTCTTCTTCTTCTTCTCTTCTATGATTCGATAAGAGAGAGTCCATGACAAGATCAAGATCAAGATCTGATCTTTCTTTCTTTCTTTTTGTTACTTTGTGTACTCGAAAGATTTCAGCTTGTTTCAGATGGGATTTGTTGGTTTTACAGCTAAATCAATTAGACTCTGATCTTTAGAGATTGGATCGGAGGTGTCTTGATTTTTTAGATCAAGATTCCGATCGAGGATTTGGTCATTTTTTTTTTGTTATATCGTCTTTATCATGATACACGTAACGGAGGTTTTTTACATAAGCAACGATGTTTCGTATACAGAAAGGTGATCGAATTTCGGTCGGTGGAGGTGTTGTTTTCGGGCGATATTTTCTTCGTATCGGGATTGAAAATACGTGTTTCAAACACTCATTTTCCCCCGAAATCTCTACGCGGATTTCCACACGCGTTTCCGTGATTTTACGCTTAACCAGAAGCGGTGGCGTGAAATCGGTGGAAATGTCTGCACTTGCATCATCATCACGTTTCCGAAACATCCTCGCCATCACGCTTTTTCCGATATTGTTTTTTTTAGTACAGATCTTCCACCATCTTTTAATCCTTTTTTAAAGGACGCCCCACTGTTTGTGGGGCCCACTGGCCCACCAGAAAAAAAAAAAAAAAAATTTTCTCCCTCTTTTTCTAATGTTCTAGTCCAGCTGGCTTGGAGTTTGAAATCGGGCTTTTTCTCACCGTTAATCATGTTTTTGTCCGATCCAATAAGCTTTTTTTTTTTCTCTGATGGGCCCTACTAAAGTGTAGGACCATTATTGGGTCGTGACTATTGTCCAGGCTTATGTTGAAGAGGAAGAGGAGGAAGAAGAAGAAAAGAGGAAAATTAAAAACGGGGTTGATGATGAAAGATGTTGCTTTTTGTGTGTTTTTGCAGACAAAAGGATAGAGATGGCAGAGAACGGAGACTTTACCTTTGCCCAGCAACAAGGAAACGGGAAAGGCCGGAATGGGCTGGCTCGGATCCAGACTAACAAGGCGAAAAACGGCATCTGTCATGATGACAGTGGCCCATCCGTGAAGGCCCAGACCATAGACGAGCTCCATTCGCTTCAGAAGAAGAAGTCTGCGCCCACCACTCCCATCAAGGGCTCTCAGGGCCCATTCTCTTCCCCAACCCTCTCCGAAGAGGATCGCCAGAGGCAACAGCTCCAATCCATCAGGTATATAAATTATATAATATAATACAGACTCTATAAAGAGAGAAGAGAAAAGGAGCTGCTTGAGAGAGATTATCATCTTCTTATAAATTCAACCTCGATGGTAGCTCAATTGGCTTAAGACCACGATTTACATCCGACTTTCTTTTGAGGTAAGAGGGATTAGTCCGATCCAAAAGATTAGAAACCCTCCTCAAAATAGTAAAAAAGAAAAAGAAGAATTAAAAAAAGGTTTCTCAATTGGGTGTGATGGGTAGAGAATAGAGATCCACTTTATTCCTTTAAATACCCCCTCTCATTAAAACAACTGGGCCAGTGGGCCTACAAATAGACTGAGTAAATATAGATCATTCCTCAGGTCTAAAATGATGGGGAATGTTCTCCTTGGAATAGATGCCTATATGCAGTTCTTCTGGTGGGATCATTTAGAAGAGGGTAGATCAAAAAAGTTTTCCTATTAGACAAGAAGAGAGAGAGAGAAGCCTTACTAAATCATCTCTTGATCTTAATTTAATGGTCTTAAAGGTTAATAATATTTTTACAGGTACAATTAAGTTATGATGCCAAATTATGTATCACAAAATTACCAAAGTGGCTGCATAGATACAAGGAGGGGGGGCTCAAAATTCAACTTCGGGGGGTGGGGTCCTGCTGTATATAAAAGAAGTATTAAAGGAAGGTTGATTATCAGAATTTACAGGAAGAAGTTTTGAGAATTTGAAACTTTTTCAGACATGGCTGAGGGCTTCAGCTCCCACATTTTTGTATTTAGATTGGCCCACCATATTTTAAATGAAAATGACGATCAAAACGACAACAGCCCAACTATAAAAATTACCAACCGAGGATTCTATTTTACTTCATGATGTGGATGGAGCCCGTGCCAACTGTTTTGATGACCTGTTCCATCCCATTGTGGGCCCCAGGGATAGGATGACTAATGGAGCACTAGTTTGAGTGGTCCTTTCGGCTTGTTTTCAAAATATTCCTGTTTTGAGGAAAACGCCTTTTTTTAGGGTACACTGTAAATATTAATGAATTTGGGGGACCATGAAATAATTAAATTATGAGCTACAATTTGGTGGGTCCACTTTTTTAAAAAAAAAAAATTTGGTTGAGTTTTTCATAATTTCTCCAAAAATAAATCTCTATGGAGGTGGTTAGAGATTCTTATTCCTGCGAAAAGGATCAGGATCATCACCTACCTAATTAGATTTTGTTTCTTACAAGTTTTTTTTTTTTTTTTTTTAATTTAAAATTGTGCAGTGCCTCATTGGCTTCTCTGACGAGGGAGACTGGTCCCAAGGTCGTGAAAGGTGACCCCGCCAAGAAGTCCGAGACTCCAAAGGTCGCCCACGTTAGCCATCACTACTTCACTCCAAATCTCAGCATCAGCGACAGCGCCCTCAAGTTCACTCACATCCTCTACAATCTTTCCCCTGCAGGTATAAAATCTCATGTGGGCTCCAAAGCATCAAAAATCCATGATTTTTGTTTTGAAACTCTTTTTTGGGTAAAAGATTTTGTTTTGAAATTGAATCCCCCCTGCTTTTGTTACTGCCTAGTGTTTTCACTTTCCAGTGATGTGAGAATATTTTGGTGACTCATTTGACATTACTTTATTGGTAAAGCTGATGGGTCGGATAAATAGGTCTGTCAAAGCCAGTTAGGTTAGGTAGTCTAGTCATTTAAGCCCGGATTCGTCAGTGTCATGAGAAAATTATTGAATATTGAGGCTTGTTTACCTTAGTTTGTGGTAGATCTCTTTTCACATTTGCTTTATAGATTTTTACCTTCTTAATAGAAGATAGATGGGTAATTCCAACTTCCACTGTTCTTATGTTCTACTATTAAGTATTGGTAAACCCAAAAGGGTTGGTCGAGTGATTGGTCAGGACCACGGTTTTCTCTTTTTCGGAGCTAGAAGACTTGGTATTGATTCTTGATTTTTTTTTTTTCAGAAATCGAAAATTGAATTCACTAATGCTATGACCATAAGGGTTTTATCCGAATTTTTTTTTTTTAGGTACAAAAGAATTAGCCCAACTTAAAAGAGTTCGAGAAACTCGTTATTAAAAGAAAAAAAATACAAAATAGTACAGTCAAAATGCAATCCCGTCATTATCCTTTTGTTTCCTTTCTTCTCTGTTTTTTGTCAGAGCTGTATGAGCAAGCAATCAAATACGAGCATGGGTCGTTCATAACGTCGAGTGGTGCGTTGGCCACGCTTTCGGGTGCCAAGGCGGGTCGGTCTCCGCGAGACAAACGTGTAGTGAAGGACGAGACGACTGAAGACGAGCTTTGGTGGGGAAAGTAAGTCATCAATCTTCCAGCGGCCCATCTCATTCTCATATGTCCTTTTGCCCTTTCCCCTTTTCTTTTATAATGACATCGCATTGGTTACTGTTTCTATTCTTATTTGCAGGGGCTCACCAAACATTGAAATGGACGAGCACACGTTCTTGGTGAATAGGGAACGTGCTGTTGATTATCTTAACTCCTTGGACAAGGTATTAATAAATGCTCTCTCTCCCTCTAGGTGGTGGTACTTTTAAGCAGGAACACGTGTGAAAGATAAAAAAGAGTATTTCAAATTACTAGTCAATACAAGTAAACACATGATTAATGAATGGTGCAATCAACTCAATCTTTTTATTAAAATATTTGTTTTGGCTCTCCGTAACAATTACCAGAACGGTGAGATGGTGTAAAGATGAAAATAGTTAGAACAAGGGGTTGATATTTTGATGCCGAAAATCCATGAGAGTCTTTATCACATGGAGAATGCTTGTTGGTGGGCCGACTGGCCATATTTGTTGTTGCCATATTGAACAAGGTCTATTATTAAGAAGATAGTTGTTCAATCTCATCTATCATGAAATGAAGCATGTACACCTCTGCTATTTTTATTCCGTCCTCTTTGCAGATTCTGCAAGTCATCATCTATTAGAAAGGGCCTATTTACTAAATTCTCTAAAAAAGTAATCGTTTGAAGTGGTTTTTCTCTGTACTTTTTTTTTTTTTTTTCATGTTTAGCAAATGATTCAAAAACTTCAATCGCCCCTGGTCACATATACAAGGTTGGATTGGATTGGGGCTGATCAATCTGCTTCTCTTTCTAAATTATAAAGTCCATGCTCAAAGTTGTACAAACCTGCGGTTTAACCAATCTTGACTCGGCTGTTCAATCTCAAAAAAAAAAAATTCCGCTTTACAAATTGGTTGTGGTCTCGTTGATTAGGGAATGAGTATGGGCGCACCCAAAAATGCCGTTTAGAATTGGGATTGGGAATCTCAATTCTCAACCCAAACTCTAATTTTGCAGTTTGGATTTATTGCTAGGTCATTTTGTTTAGAGCTGGATTTCTGATTTTCATCTTGCTCCTATTAATGCATTTTTAATCTTTTTTAATGTGGAATTGGCTACCGGCACCATGCATATCAGAGTGGGAAATAGATTTTGCTATCTACCATATCAGAGTGCATAGATTTCTTCTATTGTGTGTATGAGATTTGATCATTGGTTAAATGTGTACAGTGTCTGATCACTTTTGTAACACACTATTAACATCTAATAAGGTGTCGATGAATACATGCTTGTTTTTTGCACTTCTCACCAGCCCCATCTTATTTCAATGAGACAGTAGTGACTGCTAGAAAACTCTCATATGATATATTGTAAAATAATAATTATAATAATAAAATCAATCAATTTGTTTTGTTTCTGTTAGCTGAATTTGGTCAGATTTCAATTAATGGGATGAATGTTGGCACAGGTGTTTGTCAATGATCAGTTTTTGAACTGGGACCCTGAGCATCGAATTAAAGTCCGGATTGTCTCTGCCAGAGCTTACCATTCGTTGTTCATGCATAACATGTAAGTAAAAATGGATAACACACTTATCACTCCCTCCTCTTCCATGGCCTGCGCCTATGAGATAAGTCTCCTAACGTTAACACTATCGTTATGCCTTGATATATCAAAATAGTTGATATTTACTAGAGATTTGATAGAAATAAGCGATTGGTAAGACTTGTGACATGTACCACGATGAAAAACAACGTATAGCTAGAGTACAGAAAATAATCACATGGGTGGCAGGTGTATACGACCAACGCCTGAAGAGCTGGAGGATTTCGGTACTCCGGACTTCACCATATACAATGCCGGGCAGTTCCCATGTAACCGTTACACCCATTACATGACATCATCCACTAGCATAGACCTTAACCTTGCTAGAAGGGAAATGGTCATTCTCGGTACACAATACGCTGGGGAGATGAAGAAAGGTCTGTTCAGCGTAATGCACTACCTCATGCCCAAGAGACAAATCCTCTCCTTACATTCTGGCTGCAATATGGGAAAAGATGGCGACGTCGCCCTCTTCTTTGGATTATCAGGTATTGTTGGATCGTGTCCACGCGGCAGCCACCGTCAGCCATCCGATATGCAATCTTCCTCTTCCCCATATATTGTGATTTCTTTTTGGTAGAATTTTCTTTTCCTTTTGGGCTTTGTCATCATTTATATTGATGAATTGCCTCTCTTGTTCTTTAGGTACTGGGAAGACCACTCTATCTACTGATCAAAACAGGCTGCTGATTGGAGATGATGAGCATTGTTGGAGCGAGAATGGTGTGTCCAACATTGAAGGAGGTTGTTATGCAAAGTGCATTGACCTCTCAAGGGAGAAGGAGCCTGATATCTGGAATGCCATCAAGTTTGGGACAGGTAATAATAAACTGATAGTCGCCCCTTCCAATTTATTTTTCTAATCAATATCAGTGAAAATCTTACTTCTAACTAATGGTTGGTTTTGACTGCAGTACTGGAAAATGTGGTCTTTGATGAGCACACTCGAGAGGTGGACTATTCAGACAAATCTGTGACAGGTATTAGCTTCTTTTGATTAAAATCTCATAGTACTATAATTAGATCACTGTAATGTTTAATGGAAAAAGGCAGATCCTTGTGGGGGCATCTACACTGAATCAATGAAATGCGATACAATAGCTGTTACTATTTTTACTTGATTAATGATAATTACTCAATATAAATGCTAAAGCATCCACTTCAAACTGGAAATAGAAGACAACCTTTTTACACAATAGAACGGCTTCATGCTCAGTGCATTGCTCATGCCAGATGACTAGGACAAGTACTAACATTCAGCTAGCATCAAGGCTTTTATCATTGTTAATGCTGTTGCTGCAGCATAGATCTATAGTTGCTTTTATTTGTTTAATGCCAGGCTTTACATTGAATATAATTCAGATTGATTTCATCATGTTTGTGCAGAGAATACTCGTGCTTCTTATCCAATTGAGTTCATTCCCAATGCTAAGTTACCATGCGTTGGTCCACACCCAAAGAATGTCATCCTTCTGGCATGTGACGCATTTGGTGTTCTCCCGCCTGTGAGTAAGCTGAGCCTGGCACAGACCATGTACCACTTCATCAGCGGCTACACTGCTCTGGTATACAACATTTACTCAATTTTTCTTTCTTTATTATCAAAGCTATGGCCTTGATATCTGTCTAGTGGGAATTGGTACCAAACCTTGTTAACATATATGTAAATAGTAGCCCGTAAAATGGTAGGAAATTTAAAGGATTATGGTGGAGATCCAAATCAGCAGTTCACAGCATGGTCACCACTGATCCAACTCATGGTCCATAGGTAGGCCATGTTTACTGTTTAGCTGGTTCAGAAAGGTAGGCCCTGCCATTGGAGGCAGTCTTCCTTTTTCCCTTGTGACAATCATCACCCCACAGTACTATATAAAACCACACAATGGTCAAAAGCTCACATCCAAGTCCTTTGTTAAAAATTTTAACTACACTTTCAAGGGAAAATGGTTTCCTGATTTTTGAATGGTTTTGAGCACTTGTGCACTATGTCACATCCCATGGTTCGCTGATTCCTCTGTTTCTACTATTATCATTTCAAGAAGTATAATACTTACATGAGTTCTCTAGTTGTGGGGTGTTTGATTAATATTGGTGGATAATCCTAAATAATCACAATTCTATTGACACTTTCTGCGTGGTTCTGGATACATCAGGTTGCTGGGACAGAAGATGGTATTAAGGAACCAACGGCAACATTCTCGGCATGCTTTGGGGCGGCTTTCATAATGCTGCACCCCACCAAATATGCAGCCATGCTGGCTGAGAAGATGCAGAAGCATGGGGCCACAGGATGGCTTGTCAACACAGGCTGGTCCGGCGGAAGGTACGCATCGTCAGTTGGCCTAGTAAAATGGTATTCTGGACTATGTTATGGTGGTTATAAGAGGGATTTCTACCTAGAGCTTCCATTCTTCTTGATATTTTTCTTCTCCTGATTTTTTGTCACATTCCCTACATAAGCAATCAAATGCAGCCCATTGAGTTTTGGCCCCTATTGAACTGTATGCGACACAGTGATTTCCTCCCTGCAGAGTGACAGGTTGCAGATGCTGGAATTGAATTTTAATTTCTGGCCCAACAAACTGTGAGGTCCAAACTGAATGGCTGTCAATTGATGCATCTAAAAGATTGTGACTACACCGTGAAGAGATGACACTTTAGTTTATTAAGTATATTGTGTTTGCCTGAAATTTGAACAAGTAGAAACTCACTACCATATGTTGATTTACTGTAACTCTTTTGCAGCTATGGTTTGGGCAACCGTATCAAGTTGACATACACCCGTAAAATTATCGATGCCATACACTCAGGCGCCCTGCTGAAGGCGAATTACAGGAAGACTGAAGTGTTCGGACTTGATAGCCCAACTGAAATAGAGGGTGTGCCTTCAGAGATTCTGGATCCAGTTAACACTGTATGTTGTCCTTTCTTATTTTCTTTTCTTTTCTCATTTGTCTACAGGCCATTGGATTGCCACTCCAGACTGTTTATTTGATGGCCCTACTATAGATGAATGACACCCAAAAGTGGGGGAAAAAAACAAAAAGAAGGACCAAAATATTCAAAAATGCCTAATGAATCACTTGACCAATATTTTAAATAGGCATTATATTCAAAAGTGCCTACTGAATCACTTAGCCAATATTTTAGGATGTAAATAGGCATGGTTTATCCACTGGGCCCATCTATTCAATGACTTGATGACCAGACCATGTCAAATCAAGGGCCAGTTAATGTCTCTAGCATAAAATTTCATTATTCAAAGAAATTAACGTTGGTATTATTGCTATTGGGCAGTGGTCGGACAAGAAGGCCTACAACGACACACTGCTGAAGCTGGCTGGTCTGTTCAAGAAGAATTTTGAGGGATTTGTGAACTACAAGATTGGCAAGGACAACAAGCTCACTGAAGAAATTCTTGCAGCTGGCCCTATCTTTTGATTGCCTCTCTGTGATTTATGAAAGCATGAGCAGAAGAGTCTTATAGGGTTGGAGTCTGCTAGAATTTGGAGAATAAAAATTCTGAACTGTGATGGGCTTATGTATTTGTAGCCAAGGTTTCAATGAACTATATAGCATTTCTAGATGTAACTTTCTTCTTTATATGAAATGAAAAATGTTAGCTTCTCCTGCTATTGGATCTCTAGGCTTGCCTCAGTGTTCTTGATTTCTGTAGAAAATGTGTTTCTGCCTCAATTGACTTATAATGCGACCAATCTCAAGCTCTTGGTAAGCTTGGGCTTAGTCTTATATTATCTAATTGGATTTGGCATACTCCTACATTGACTCCAACTTGATCTTTTGGCACTCTTTGATGCACCCACCCAGTATGAATGGCCTGCAGTTCAGTGGCTCACACTACCAATCTTATCGGGCCCTTCATGGATGAAGCTGCCCCCCTCCACTCAGAGGGTTCACTCACACTATCTGAGACTACCTTGTGGCCCACCCGTAGAAAGTCTAAACTGGTAAAAGTGAAGGTTCTCCCCTTCAAATGGGAGGACGCAACCCACTTTAAGATTTTGTACGTTGCATTCTTAATTATACATGCTCAATCTTATGGGGGATCAATTCCTATTGGAGTAAGATTTTGGAAAATTCTACTAAGGTGAGTGATTTTATTCTGAGTGGTTTCGATATTCGATCGATGGGCCTCACTGCAAAGTTCCGCATCCCTCTTTGGTAGGGATTCATTATAGTGATCTTTGTTAATTTTATATTTTCAAAATATAATGAGTCCAAACCAAGGATCAATCCCAATATGTGACTTGGGTAGAAGTGTGCGGAGTAAGTGTTTGACTACTTACCAGCAAAAAAAAGAAAAAAATCAGAAGCCTATTGGACTTGGCGAATGGATTTAAAAGCTCCCCTCAACCATCCATGCCTACCACGGGCATTGTAGCCCATCAAATGATCACATGTAATCAACAATGGATTTTCATTAATAATAGCGGGTGGATAATTTACCAATGATTAATTCTGTGTGGTTCCAACTTTGATTAGTGTGAGATACCCAATTCTAAAACAAGGAAAAATGATTATTAAGAGTGGTTTGGATTCATTATAGTGATATTTGTTAATTTTATATTTAAATGCCTTCACGAAGTTTTGAGAAATTATGTACGAAAATTGTAGGAGTGTTTTCAGAATTTGGGGTTTTTCTTTGAATATTATTTTAAAACTCAAAAAAGAAAACTTGAGCTAAAATGATCGGTAATTAATTTAAATTATTACCTGTCAATCATCACTTGCCCCTTTAAGAAAATCCTTGCTCCTTCACTATCTAAAGTATCCATAAAAACGAATATCTTAGTATTATATATTCATATGTGGTTAGACCAACTCCTCACTTTTCATGAATCTCTCCCCTTTCTTAATAGACAGTGACTCGTGTCAACTAGGGATGTCAAATGTAGTGCTGCACATGGTCGGTTCGGATCGGTTTAACACTAAAACCAACAACCAAACCGAACTTGTCGGTTTTTTAATTAACCAATCCGATCCGACCGATGGAGAGGGCTTAAACCAAATCGAATCAAACCGGTCGGTTAAACCGTTGTTCTTTATTTTATTTTATTGAAAATTGGATATTGGAAATTTCAAAATGATGATACCCCGTCCTTTGCATTTGTTCCAATGTTTGGTGCAAACATAAAAATCCAACAATCCATACTGGACTGAACGCATATAAAAAATAATTCTACTCCAAAAAAAGAGTTAAGACTAAACACAAGCACAAAAAAAAAAAAAAATCAGCTTGCAGTGAAACATTCATTCCACATGATACCCTCTGAGGTAGTGCTGACATTTGAGTTTATATGAGAATGGAGTTGTCGACTCTAACTATGAAAGTAGTAAAAAACGAAACCCTAAGGCTAAATTAGTAAAAAAACAATACTTAAGTTACTGCATACGAGCGGTTCGGTTTAAGAGGTTAACCGTGGGCTCAAACCAATAACCGACCAACGTAAGTGGTTTTTTATGATTTTCAAACCGTTAACCGAACCGATCCACTATAAACCGATCCGAACCGCCCGGTTCGGTTCGGTTTTGCAGTGATACCGGATTTTTTGTGCAGCCCTAGTCAAATGGGCTGGGCCGGCCTACGCCAGTCAACGGGTCGTGGGCCGTGCCGGGCTGAGGAGCCTGGGCCTGTTTGGCCCGCCCAACGGGCAGGTCGGCTCCCCCAAAAAAATTTTTTTGTTATAAAACGGTCATATAAAGAGTATTTTGTGTCATTTTCCATTTCACAAAGTCTATAAACACCCTAACCCTCCCATTCTCATTCCTCACTAATTTACACAACTCATTTTTATACACTCTCAAGCTCTCTCTCATAAAGCATTCAACTATTTCACTCTCTCTAAGAAGTTTTTGGAGGGCCAAAGATCAAGTCATTAATAGACAAGATTAAAGGGGCCTTCAAAGATCTAGATATATTTATATTATTTAAATTTGAGATTTCATATATATAAGTTTATATTATATTATATTAACTCTCGTTTTCTCCCTTTTTTATATTAATTATCACAAAAGAATGTTATTAGAGCCTATTACCGTTATTATTTATGAATTTTATTTTTTGAAATATGGTTAGAAGATTTCCACAGAATCTTCTTCGGTTAATTTAGGGGAAGAAGAAAATTTTATTGAATTATAAGATAAAGTAGGTGATTTATCACCCCCCTTTCCTCGGAGTTCCCGTAAACCAACCAAGAGGAATAGAACTTCACTAGTTTGTGAGATATTTACAAGGTTTGAGGTTACTAAAAATGGAAAGAAAGTTGAAAAGGCAAGATGCAAATTTTTTAGTAAGATTTATGGTGTCGAGTCAAAAATTGGTACCGGCCATTTGACAAGACATAGGCAAAAATGTTTAGCCTTACATAAGCCAGCGGATGCAGGGACAGGGAGGCCTGGTCCACAGACCCAAATTTCTACTACTGGTGGTGGTAGTAGTAGTAGCAGTTTGGGTTTTTTTTTTCTTTTAATGCATAAAGTGCTAGACAAAATCTTGTCAAAATGATTGTGTTATCCGAATTACCATTTTCTTTTGTTGAAAATGAGTTTTTTTGAAGAATGGGTCAATAAATACTGTCGACCACAATTTCACAGTATTTCAAGAAATACAGCCAGAAATGATGCCATTAGACTCTGGTAGGAAGTGAAAACAAACATAAAAAATTACCTTGCAGAAATTCCTAGTAGAATAGCAATAACCACAGATATGTGGACTTCTAAAGGGGATGATAATTTTCTTTGTATTACTGCACACAACATAGATGCAAAATGAATTATTAATAAACGTATAATTAGTTTTAGCTATCTTGAATGACCACACAATGGCACTAGAATAAGTACATTTATTTTGGAAAAACTAGATGAATATAATATTAAAGAAGAAATTTTATTTATAACTTTAGATAATGTCAGTAATAATACAGTGGCTATTGAATTAATGATAATGCAGATGCCACTTGCAACTTTGATAGATAGCTCTATCTTTCAAAATAGATGCATATGTCGCATCTTAAATCTCATTGCAAATGTTGGTTCAAAGCATATTGTAAGTTACACAGATGCTATTAAAGACATTGCTAGATTTATTTTCTCCTCCGCACAGAGAATACAATTGTATATCCAAATATGTGCGAGGCATGACATATCAGCTATTAAAATGCCTAAAGAGGTAGAACATAGATGAAATTCTATGTATGATTTGTAAACAGGGCACTTGACCAAAAAATAGTTTTGAATGAATTTCGTGCTCTTTATGCACAAGATTTGATGATTAGTGATGAACATTGGGAGTTATGTGCCCATATAAGAAATTTATTAGAAGCTTTTTATACTTCAACATTATTTTTTTCCGAGATATATTATCCCACATCTAATGAAGCTTTAATGAAGTTTTTTAAAATTACTTTACAATTCAGTAGATTTAGAGATCATTTTTTTTTTACTGAGTAGCACTATTAGAAACATGGAATCAAATTTTAATAAATATTGGAAAGAGGTTCCAATGACATTTTCTTTAGCTGCCGCATTTGATCCTAAGTTAAAATTAAGTGGTGTACAGTTTTTTTATTGATGTAAAATATGAATTATATAGATTTAAATATTTTTTTGAATATAAGGGCAAATTTACAAGCATTTTCTCAATTTTATTATGAGCAAATGGGTACAACTGGGCTTAGAATGGACCATTTTGAAGTCCAGCAAACAGGTGTTGGTGAGTGGGACGTGTGTTATTCTTCCCTATCTATGGGCATGGCATTCAGCTCAAGCTCAAGTAACATTGTGACGGAGTTATCAATGTATCTTGACGTCGGTGTAATACGAGTGCAGGATGCATTTAGTTTTGACCTTTTAGCTTGGTGAAAGCAACAAGAAAGCATTTATCCGGCGTTGGCCGCCATGACTCGTGATCTATTGACTATTCCAATGTCTTATATAGCATCAGAACATGCTTTTAGTGCAGGTGGACGTGTGGTAGATGACAGAAGAACAAATCTAACTCAAGAAATCGTGGAGTGTTGTGTTTGCCTACGAGACTGGTATTTTGTAGATAAGAGGAAGCAAGAGTTAACATCAATGGAATATTATGATCCAGCAGAATACATTAGTGGACTATGCACCTGATTTTTTACTTTTTCCTTCATTGTAATTTTTAAATTTATTAGTTTTTTATTCCTTTTTATTTTTATTTTCTAAAAAGATTGTGAGGTTTTGAAGGTAATCTTATTTAGAAACCTTCAAGAAGTTAATATCCAAATGATTCTCTCTTCTCAGTGGAGTAGATCGACTTTAATCGAACCACTTAAATGTCTTTGTCATTCTCCGTGCTTGTGTTCTATTTTTTTTTTAAATACTGATAAAAAAAAGGAAAAAATATGAACAGGCCCACCCGGCCCATGGCTGGCCGTGCCAAGGTTTTTCCCTGACGGGCAGAGGCTAGAGAGGGCCGGCCCGGCCCATTTGACATGCATAGTGTCAACTTCAAAGCAACACCAAAAGTAAGGAAGAACCGAAGAATAAATTGTTATATTGTATATCGTCGATCAAGTGGATGATGTAAATAAATTCATTTATTATCTTAATTGATTTAAAATTTCACGCTTTTATTCATTAGATGAATGGGGTTTGATTTATGGTGGCACATAATAATACAAAATGACATGATTGTTCATGAGATGAATAAGAGCCCTGAAGTATATTAAATGTGATACATGTGCGTGGATGAAATTCACATGCATGAGACATTGATCACAACTCTTATACTTGAAGCATGTCATAACAAGTGACAAGATTGGGCATCTCATATAGGCTCTCAATCCCTAGAGAGTAATGGACTTAAGTTTCTGTTATGCATTTACTTTAACTTACCAATGAGTGATGCCAACTGTAGGTCAATACCTCGGTATTTAGGTAGATGGTTGTACGACTGTGAGAACATATATTATCAAGATGAAATATATTATCTAAAAGAGAAATATCCCCTTGTACTAATTAATGCAATTTATCGTCAGTAAGTCCGCACTCGTTCTAATTAAGAGTAAATCAGATGTTATCGATGATCAATGTGATTAATTGGGTCACAAGGATGAAAAGAGGTGGGTCCTAATTGGTTAGACAGTTTAATTCCAATGGATCCATGGATATAATTTTAGATAACAAGTTCCAAAAGGTATAAATAGAACACCATGGCTGGACGTCCAAGCACAGTTGCACGCCCAACAAGTCTTGGACTTCTCTTCTTTATTTTCTCCTCTGGTTTCTCCACCTGAGTGTTTGAGGTTTTCTTCCCAATTTAGATCCCACAATTCTCTTTGAGAAGTTCTCTGCCATTGGGTCATAATGTGGAAATCGCAAGGCCTGGAAAATCATGTTTACGAAAGGGTTCTGCATAATCAAAAGATCAAAGTCTCGATTTAAGCACAATAGAGCTCCTCAGGTATAGATATGCACTTGTTTGTTTGTAGACCTAGATGCTCCGTTTATGTGACAACCATCGCCCCACCTTTCTTTTTGTTGGTGAAAAGAAACCCCAGTTTCTTCCTCTTGTTACTTCTCTTCCCTTGTGAAAAGGCACAAGATCTCTTCAACGCTAATTGAGCTTATCTCTTCCTGAGACAAAGTACTCCCAATAACTCCTCTTCTGGTTCCACAACGAGTCAACTCCGTCAAAATCCCATCCCCCTTCTCTATCTATCTATGTATATGACATTTGCACAAAACCCTAATTCCTCTTTATTCTTTCTCCTCCCCCAATTTCTAATAGATTCTGGAGCGACTCTATTGGAAGATCCGTGGACCCTAGTTCGATATTCCTTCTAACTTTGATATGGTGGATTTCTGATATTTCTTCAATAAATGAAAATATAAGAAGAGAGTGACAGGAGGAGAAACCTTAATTGGACACTGGTTCTCTCTCCCCTCCCCAAATATAGTACAATCCAAATCACTTTATAGCCAAATCCAAACCCTTAATCTTCAAATCATAATTCTAAACATTAAACCCTTAAATGTGAATCCAAACCGTAGGCCCTGAATCACCAAATTCTAAATGGAAGCCCTGAGCTTCAAATCCCCAAATTTCTTTGATTCTTGAGCCCTGATTCCCAAAGACCCTAAATCCATAAACCCTTTATCCAAGTTAAAAGCATTAAAACCCAAACCCCTATATTGCTAACTTGTTAAGCTTTGACATTTGAATCGCTTGATTTTTAATATGCATGTCTCCATAATTTTCTGCTTAATGGTGGGGCCTTTCCTTGCATTTTGGTTTGAATTTGACTTGTTGTTTGTTTTTCCGGTCTTTTTTTTTTCTTTGGTTTCCATAATGCACCCTCGTGGATTGTCCATGTGAGTGAGCTCTTTAGAGCTTTAGAATTTTTCTTGTAAAGAAAAGTAGATAACAACAAAATCTTATAAAAAAATGGGAAGGGTGAGGTACTACTCGGATATAGTATGTAACTACTTATGTACTTTTCTCTCAAATTTTTGTTTTGAAATTAAGTTCTTAGTGCATAGACATGTGGTCTCATTTGAACTAGCAAAATATACCCGTGCTTAGCACGGGCAATATAATTCATAGTTTAAAAATTTATAGAAGCTTAAAATAATAATACTTTTGAATGAATTATACTGAGAATGGAAAATAAACTTGAAAGGTCTGAAATGCAAATTACAATATTAACTGTCGTAATAATATATACAAACAACCCATAAAAATATTTTTTGCCCTATAAAAGGGTAAACCAACTAAGAGCAAAGATCTTTAAACAACCCGACATTTTGCATTGTCATTATAACGTATAATATCTACCATTATAAGATTCTTTTGTATTCAAGCTCTCAGAATTTTAATAAGAGTGAACAATTTTTCCTCCCTTTAGAACGGAGGGAAACTTCCAAAATAGTGGTAAGCCTTTGCACCCGAAAAGACCACTTTTCCTCCATTCAGAGTGGAGGAAAAGTTGCAAAAGAAATACCACTTTTTCTCCCTTCAGAGGAGGAAAAGTTGCAAAAGAAAGTATACCCAACACACACACACACACACACACACACACACACACACTCTACTTCTCCTCCCTTTACAGCGCAAAATAAGTTTGGTCGACATACCTAAAAAGACCAAAATCAACTACACTGCGAAGCATACTTCTGTATTTCACGGAACCAAATAGAACCTTAAAATAATGATACTTATGAATGAATTTTTATTGAAAATGAAAAATAAAATTTAAAGGTTTGAAACGCCAATTACAATATTAACTGTCGTAATAATATATTCAAACAACCCATCAAAGCATTTTTCATCCTATACATGGTAGACCAACTACGAGTAAAGGTTATTAAACAACCTAACATGTTGCATTGCCATTATAACGCATGGTATCTACCATTATAAGATTCTTTTGAAATAGAGATCTTAATCTCTAAACTTGTTATTTTCTTTCTCCGGTTAATAATAAATCAATCACAAAAGTATCTGCAAGCCTATAGAATGCATCAGTCTCAAGTTTCATTTCAAAATCATATGTTTTACTACGAATCAACGTTTTCAAGCATTAATTAAATGGGTATCACTGGAGAGAAGAAAAACAAATCATGTTAACTCTATCAACATGACAGTATCTAAATGTGGTAGATTATTATGTAACTCTTTACTTAATATATTAACTAAATAGAAGGACTAAAAATACACTGCAAAGCTCAGAATCCAACTGCAAAATGGGTTCTTAGTTTGCTTCTTACAAGGATGGCCCTGCAATAAGACAGATATAAAATGGGCTGTCATTATGCTTCTTATTATGGAGGTGGGCCAGCTGCAGGTAATAAGCTACTGATCTGATGCCCCAATAAAAAAGGGACCAAATTTCAGTATCTCCTATCCCAAATTATCATAACCATCTGATGATAAGCAAATACAACCAGCTTCTATTAAGTGGTTTCCAATTCAGATGATTGTAACTTGAAACAATCCAGTGAGGTAGAGTTAAAGGGTCTATCTCATCCAACATGTGGCTCAATAATGGTTCAAATGGAGATTTATGCAGTATATATCATGTGGCAATGATGCATACCAGGGTATTGAGATTTGGGAGTCAACTATCGCCAATAATGATTGGCATTACAGTATATGTAAGCCTTAAACAGTAAACACCTATGTAACTATGCTACAAATTAAAGAAACTCCATAACATATTTTTCTTCACTAAACATAATTGGAGAGATATGTGTTTCATTCCCACTTAAATTTCTATAACAAAAGACAAATTGGAGCAAAGCAAAATCAATATATTTAAGAGTTTTTTCCATTAGCAACAGTTTTTTTTTATGTAATCTTATAATGTGGAAGAGAGATATCAAATTATAACCAGATTGATGTGATTAACACACAAATAGATTAAAAAAAAAAAAAACCCACAAAGCTCTGTGTCTAATAAGAGGCTAGAGGACTTTAGACCATAAGAAATTTAGAGGCTGAGATTTAAGGACAAAGACTCCTGGATCATAACTTTATTTGTTTCAATAATGAATGATTAGGTGGGTTAGATGGGGATTTCTGTAGATTTACATTCTTAATAGGTTTATAGATGTTATTAAAAAAAAAGTGGTAAAAAATTGGTTTTCCAAGCACGTTACAGTGACAAGTGAAAATATAATAAAGTAAATGACAGCATCAGCACATATGGATCCCATAATTTACCCAAAGCCTATCCTAGATATCTATCAATCCATAGATAATGTTTAAACATTAGAAACAAAATAAAAATATTATATGCATCATAAAAGGAGGAAAAATGGGTCGACTTTCATGAATATTATCTATGTATATAATATTCATTCTACATAAAGTAACCATCATAATCATATAAGAAAATAGATCAATCACTTACAAGCTACCAAGCAAAATGTATTTCATCAAAACCATCAAAACCACGAAACCAAGCCGTGAAACTCATAATGCGAAAAGAAATCTATATTGATGTTGGATTTATCGTATAAGATGGAGAAACCAAGAGAAAATACAGAGAAACAAAGAAAAAGAAAAAGAAAAAGAAAAGACAGAACTCAATCAATTCATTATCAAACCTCCTCCTAATAGGAGTGGGTTAGCTCGAGAGTCCTGTTTAAACCCGACCCATTGCCATCTTCACAAAGCTTCTCATTCATGAAGGCTAGATGCTCTTTCTGCATGGACCTTCTCAATTGCTCGCATGGCAGTCCTGGCCTAGTGTAAGCCCAGAATGAGAAATGTCTATCCAAGCCCAGTTTGATGCCCATTGTAGTCTACCAATTGAAAAGGGCCCAATGGGCTTTTCTACATGGTAATTTGGGCCCACTGTCAACCATTGAGAATCCGAATCCTTGGATGCTTAAGCCCACCTATTGAAATCCGAACAGTTGTTCAAAATATATGCCTTGAGGCATAAAAGTATCCTCAAATTTTATATAGATCTTAGGTTAATAAGAAACGTGACCAACACAATCTCATGCATATTCATCAACTAATTAATCCAACGGTGGAATAAGCTCTAATCAACATAAAATATCAGAATTCCCCATATATAGGCAATTATTTTGAACGGTTAAGATTTTTGCGTCCAACTATTGCATTTCCATACCATTCCCTTTTTAACTCAAGATTTCCATGTCAACCTTTTAATAGGAAAAAAAGAGTGGGCCACACATCAATCTTAAACCAGTTCATGCATCCTCTCTATATTTAATCAGAATCCTAGAGGGCATTGTGTAAGTTTTTGTCCCTCTCTTTCTTCTTCTCGAGCGAAAACAAGAAAGTAAGCCCTTGCGATTTTCGGCCGTTTCCGCCTAACGACAGGCACGAAGTCGAAGAAGAAGAAGAAGAGGAGGAAAGCCGAAAAGAAGCAAAACCCTAGAAAATCCTAGAAAGAGACAGGGACGAAGATCCGTTCGTTGCAGACGAGATATGGCCGCAGGAGATTCTCGAGCGCAGGCTCTCTCCCTTCTGACGGCGGCGAAGAACCATTCGGATTTGGCGGTGAAGATCTCCTCTCTCAAACAGGCCAAAGAGATTCTTCTATCCGTCGAGCCTTCTCTCGCCGCCGAGCTTCTCCCCTACGTCGCCGACCTACAGTTCTCCCCCGAGACCCTCGTCAGGAAATCTCTCATAGAGTAATCCCTCTCGTTCCTATCCTTGTTAAAGATTTCATTTTTATTTGTTAGATTGTTCGATTTGAGTTGGGGTTCTGCTGCAATGAATTGGGTTATGTTGCTTTTTATTTTTATTTTTTGATTTTTTTGGGTTGGGACTGGGTGGGTGATTAGGGTTTTGGGGTTCTCGAAATTCGTTTTGATAGTTCAGGATTTAGTGTTGGGGCTTGGATTTTATGGCGTTAATACGATCATTCAAAGTAGCATTGGATAAGATGTGATTGTGATTTTTATTTTTTGGGCATTCAATTGACAGTTCTACTCTACTTATTTTGTTTTGATTTTTTTTTCCATCTTTGCTTTATGTCCTTGTAAGTGATTACCTTGAGAATCATTCATAAAATTGATCTGGGAAATTGCTTTTTATTTTATTTTAAATAGAGCAGAGTGGGTACTGACTAAACTAAGAAAAAATAGTTATTTGAGTGAAAAGGTGAAAGTCTCTCTCACGTGGATAGATTTGTTAGTTGGAGACAAGAGGGAGAGTAAAAAAAAAATAAAAAGGAGCAAAACTACTTTCTTTTGTGGCATCAGTGATGCTAAAGAAGGGAAATCCATATTAAAATTAGGGTTCTGAAAATTGGAGTGACATAGCACATAGTTCTAGGGGTTGAGTCAAATCTTATAATGAATAAATTTTAAATTTTTTGAATCAGGCAAACTTTTAAAAGTTAGAAAAAAGAACAGATATTTATAATCCATCCAGTTTTCATCTACAACAATACAATGACAATAACATAATTACATTATGCCGAGCCTTATCAACATATCCGTGGACATGTTAAAGATAACCAAAGGAACTAATGTATCTAGACTTTGTATCAACATGTGTAGCTTATATCTAATTCAAGAATGCATAAACTCTGATCCTCTTTATGGTCTATACCGAGTTTCACTATATATAGACTTAACATTGCTTTTCCTCTCATGGAGACCAAACCTTTTTGCAGAAAACCCCTATATATCGCATGTTGATCTAATTTAGGAAAAAACACTGCTTGATTCTGATAAATGATAAGAAAGAAATGCTGATTTTCTTTCTCACTAGGTTTATGCTTTAAAAACCACAAAAACCATCATTTCTATGCTGAATCTATTTCTTAGTAAAAAAGAAGGAGAAGAGAATGTATAAAGCAGTGGAAGAGAGCTTACAAAACAAGGGTCTCATCATCATCGTCATCATCGTCAAAGCCTTGTCCCATTTATGTTGAGGTAGGCTACATGAATTTTGTTTCAACATTCCAATCTATCCTAAGCCAAATCCTCATTTTTCAGATCTATTTTTACCACCTCCATCCATGTCCTCTTCGGCCTACTCTTTCCCCTTGGTGGGCTATCAACTTGCATAGCTAAACTTTTCTTTGCTGGCCTGTGTTGGACATGCCCAAACCATATCAAATGGGTTTCCCTAATTTTATCTCCTATTGATGCTGCCCCTAAGTGCTCTGGAAATCGCTAATTTCTAATTTTATCCTTCCTAGTTTTACCACATTCACATCAACATTCTCATATCTACTACATGTATTTTGTGCATATGTTGCTTCTTGATTGGCCGGCATTTTTCTCCATAAGTCATAACTGGTCTAATCACTGCCTTGTAAAATTTTCTCTTCAATCTCATCTCAACAAAAATTGTCAATTCTTTGTTGTATACAAATTGTAAGATTAATGTGAATTGTTTGAATCACTTTGTGAATAATAGAATTTGGTTGTGTTGTACCCTTTTTTTTAAAAAAAAAATTGCTATAAAACTAGATATAAATTGTTTTTATACCGATATGTATGAGTTATGTTTGAATAATATGATTAGTTTTGAAAAGGGAAATATTTGCTGTATAACCTGTACAAAATCATACATATTGTTTTTTTCCCCCTTTTTTCTGGAAGAGAACGGCATGTAGTAAAATCTCTAGCATCCTTTCATTCACAGACTAATTTTGAATTCAATATATTGGATGACTTGCCCCATCATCAAAGAAATGATGAGAATGTCGATAAAATGAATACAAGACAATATTTCTCGTATCTCTTAACATGTTTTTGGGATGATTGATAAAAAGAAAAGAAAAAATAGAATATATATATATATATATATTTGCAATGTATGGCATTGACACTTAAGGAGAAAGCTTGTAAGGTCACAGCGATAGTGTCTAAAATAGTAAGGGCAGAGCACAATCTCATGTTGACTTTTCATGGGTTTCTTTGAAGGATGTTTGTCTTATTAAGGAGGAAATGAATGGGGTTCCATTCTTATGAAGAGGAAATAATGTAGTTCTTTTTTAAATCAAAAGGTATTTATACTTTCTGTTTTGATGGTCACAGTTGTTCCCAAGAAGGTGAAGCAGAAGGCAGGGGTTTTAATCTTATTAGTCTGGTGCTGAGCTTGTTAGAATTTATCGAAAATGATGAATTTGTTTTGGTCATTCACGTGTCATGCCAATTTGGACAATACAATTCTCTTGTTTATTTTCGGTCTTTTTTTATAATTTTTTTTGATAACATTGTTTATTTTTAGTCATCTCAAAGAAAAAGAAGAGAAATGTTTCATCCCTTATTATGGTACTTAATTGATAGGCCAGATAGAAGCTAAGGATTTCCATCTCAGTGTTCAGCTTGTGTAAAACTTCGTCGAGATTGAGGACTATGTTTCGCTCATTTTTGTTTCTTCATGTATTTATCATGTCAAGTTGTGCAATAAAATGTTCTTGTTTGTTTTCAGTTAGGTCCTTTATGAATAGAAACTTTTGTGCTGATTTGGGCCATAAAATGCTCATTTGTTTTCAGTTCGGTTCTCCAGAAAAAGGAAGAAAACATGTTTAATCACCTATTGTAGTACTTACCTGATTGTCTTAAAAATAGTCCCCTATTTTTCTTAGCTCTAAATGACGTTTTTAATTTGTGTTTGGTAGGCTGATGGAAGAACTTGGTTTGAAGTTGATGGATCAGTCGTTTATATTGATGCCTGTCTTATTGGCACTTCTGAAAGATGAGGCTTCTATGGTTGTTAAACAAGCTATTGTCAGTGGTACAAACTTCTTTTGTTGTGTTCTGGAAGAGATGACACTACAGGTCCTTATTGAACAGTCATCCCTTTAATGAAACCTAATTTTATTATTTTATACTTCGAATTTCTTTTATTCTGTATTCCTCCATCATACATTTTTTTTTTTATTTTTTGCAGAAAATTATGGTTGTCTACATTGATAACTAATATCTAATTTGATTGGTCAGGACATGTTTCTGCAACAATGAGGATTCCTCCGTCGCATGGAAAAGCCTTTGATTTTCTGTGCTAGCCATTTTTTTTGCTGCTGGTGCAGCACTTTTTCTGCATGAAAAGAAAAAAAATGATCTATTTTTTCTCAACTCTGCAGAAATTCATTTCCTAGGGAGGCGGTAGGAAATGCTTTCCTGTGGCACTGCGAACAAGGAATCCGCTGTGTCACGGGACTCCAATTTCGCAGAAATGTGTCCTTTATTTTAGAAAATCTAACTTTTTTGTGATGGTGCAAGCATATATTGGTTTTCGATGTGTTTCTGTGTTAGTATGCTTACAAGTTAAATGCTGAGAAATATTTAGCGAAACACCTATCATGGGTTTAGTTGTATACTCGAGCATGCGTTTTGCTTTGTGGGATGCGGCTATCTCTGTTCGATCTGAAATTGGGCAAAACATATCAGTTGGTTTTGGCTTTCACCTTTCGATGCTTTTTAATAAACCTGCACCACTTCAGTTCTTGGTATGGAAGCCTATTATTGAGGCCTGCCAATGGGATGGATTCTGACCGGATGTTCATCAACTTTTTTTTTTTTTGAAATAGTAACTTTCTTTTAAAAAACTAAGCTTATTAGCAGTACAAGAGATATACATTGAGGAGCAAAGCAAAAGGAAAGCAAGAACACCAAACAAGGAAGGGGAGCGCCAAAACCAAATAGGATACAACGAAGATATACTCGCCCACTCTAAAGCCCAGTTCCAAATCTGTTTATATCTGTAGGATTTGAATGTAGATCTGATTCCCCATGGATCCTGTCACTTCTTCTTCTTTTTTGGTTTTCAGATCTGAAATCAGACAATATTTCAAAATGCTTGTAAAATAAAAAACAAGGTGTTATTTCTCAGGACAAAGTTTGAAGCTTTTATAATGTATGCATACTATTCTTATGTTTTTATAATTGACTATCTTATTTTTACTTATAAAAATGAAATATAATAATAATAATTTTGGTGCCCACATAGTCAAATGCTCGTATCAGTTTTAGCTACAGTCATGAATTTGCAGAACACATGGGCTATAGTAAATATGAATCTGATTATCAATTTCTGTTGGGTGGGAAGACATTAGGGAAGTATATAAAATGCTTTACATGCATTCTAATGGACCACACTTTTGGTAGAAATCTCAATGGCACTATCCTATTGTAAAATCTGGATGTTTGATTGCTTCTTCTGTTTGTCTTATTTTCTTCCTCTTCTTCTTGGATAAAACTGATGTATGATCCTTATTTTTTTGTTTTCTATTTGTTGGAATGCACTGATGTCATGTCCTTTGGAAATCATAGTTTCGCCAATCTGGAAAAGTTGAGAGATGGCTTGAAGATTTATGGCCGTGGATGGTCAAGTTCAAGGATGCCGTTTGTGGCATTGCTTTGGAGGTATGCTTTGATTTCTCATCTCTTTTTTTAAACAATCATGATGTGGGTATATTACTATTGAATATGGTATCATTCGTTTCAACCATGATGGTGTTTTCTCCTAGAATCAAATGTTGAGCTATGCAACTCGTAGTAGTTGCATACTACTCTTAACTTAAGATGTTACCAATTTCTCTTCAGAAGGATAGTTCAAATGTATGTTAATATACTTCAGATTTGGTGCAAACCCAGTAGGCTTTTGTTGTGTTATCACTTGAGCAACCACTTTAAGCCAATCCCATATTGATGGGATGAGGCTAAAGATGATGATGATGATTTGATGCAAACCAAGATTTACATACTCCATTTAGTTTGATTTTTTTTTTTGGAATGGTTTCATGATGGTGGCTGAGAACGATCCTCTGCTGCTGAAGGTCCACAAGGAACCCCAGCTGTTAATCACGCTTTGATCGCACTGTCATGATTCACCAACCAGACTTGAATGCCTGGCTCCTTAGCACTTAAGGATACAGATGTACGAGCCTATAAGAACAGATCCTGTTCAAGTAAGGTTGTATTTAGTTTGATTTGTCTTTAGTTAGCATCTATTGAGTCGACCACAGTACACGTAATTTAGGTGCACTGACATTTTCTGGGCCTGTGTGCGGGTGACAATAAAGGGGCGAGTGGAAATCATCCCATCCAGTGAGGTCTATGCTTGGATTATGGATGCCCAAAAATAAACTTAATCAGATCACAGATCATATAAATTTCTCCAAAGACAAACAGTGAAAACATATGATAAAGGCTGTTTCAATCCTATGGCAACAGTTGGATGAGAGCCAATTCATGGGTGTTGGATTGAATGTAGGTTGGTCCTTGTGAGTCCACAAACTGCTCCTCAGAGAATGGATATGAGGATGGTGTGCATTTGTCTCTCACTTTATTTTATCATTTTCCTAGCAGTGTGTTCTACTGTAGTTCCTTTTGTAGCAATCACCTACCTCATCATCATCAAAGCCTATCCCAACATTGTTGGGGTAAACTCCATGAATTCTGTTTATCCTGGGCCAAATCATCGGATAGGTTGCACTTCTTCAGATCTGTTCTCTCTACTTGTATACATGTCTTTTTCGGGCTACTCTATGTCCTTAAGGCACTATCAACATGCATTGAGAATTTTTTTCTGAGCACTCAAATTATTGGCTAATGTGACTTGTGGTATTATTTTCTAGCCTGGTTCTGTTGGAACAAAGTTGCTGGCTATGAAGTTCTTGGAGATCCATGTTTCACTCTTCACGTCTGATGCCAATGATTCTGAACTTGAGACACCTTTTAAAGAAGGTATTGCATTATAGAACTTTAAGGAAACTGATGATTAGGCCTGGCTGATTTGTTCTATTTACATTTTTTTAACCTTTTCTTTCTGTTATTTGTTCTTTATTTAATGCTGTTTTGGAATTTGATATTTCTGAAAATAGAATAAACATTGCTTATTTTTCTTATATTTAGTATTTACTTCCATCAGGAAAAGTACGAAATTTCAATATTTCATCCATAGGTAGAGGCCATCCAATTCTGGATCCAGCCATGTTGATAATGGAAGCAAACAAGAGTCTTGGCCTTTTGCTGAATCTATTGCAATCAGCTAACACTCTTCGTGGATCTCTTATAGTTGTAGTTATTAACTGGTAAGTTATGAAACTGCCTCTGAAACAATCTTTTATTTGTTAGTTGTTACAATTTGTCTTTGGCATCTCTCTTTTATCAATTAATTGTTAGTCTGTGGTATTGTATTTTTTTGTGGATAGTTGTGGAAGAATGACATTTTTATGTACCTTTATTGTTTGTTTTAATTTTCATTTCAAAATTTACAGTAGAAATATTTTGTTGTTTGAAAAAGGAATGGTGGACAATAAAAATACTATGTTGTTGACATTGGAGTGCAGTGCTAGACAGGGAGGAAAAAAAAAAAAAAACCTTGGCTCGGTCCAAAATGGCCCTTTTGCTTAGGCTGCATATCAGAAAAGTCAAGGCCCGACTGCTAAACTAACTGGGCTAGTACCTAGGTTCTATCGTAGCTTCCCCTTTGCTGCCAAACTGAACTTGGACCCGGGCCCTGATGGTGATTGATTTTGGCTGGGATTGGGCAGGATAACCTGTTGGCTGGGCCTGATTCCAGCATGAAAAAAGGGGGTCAGGCTCAGGCTCACCCAAACCTTGTCACAGTCGACGTTCTACTCTAATGGTAGTAGAATAGGTTTCATATGATGAGATAATCATGTGTTTGTATTCTATTTTTAGATGCATGATAAATTCTAAAACACGGGTGTTTTTTTTTTTTTTTCGGTTCACTTTAAATGAGTCAAATGCCCATATAAGATGTTATGTATCAGTTTTAGGCTGCCGGCGTTGGGTATAATATGGATATCTTTGCTATCCTTTTTATGGAATTCTTAATTTCTAAACTGCTTTCAATGATGTGAAGGGAACACAAAGCTTTGAGATTGACTAACTTTCTGATGGATACGAGGAGTGTTTTCTGGGATGGATAATGGTGGTTTTTAGGTTCTCTTACCTATCAAGTTAAGGGGGAGAAAGAAAGACAGAAAGAAAGAAAGAAAGAAAAAAAAAAAAAAACCAATTTAGATCCTTTTGGACTTATGCATGCATGAAATGAAAAATTTCCCCACGTCCATTCCTTGCACTCTTACCCACACACTGTTTTAAAAATCTGGCGAATCCGAATCAAGTCACCCCAAATCCAATATTTGGCTGAGTCACATGTTTTTGGGCCATAAGCATGCTTATTTCCTATTTTCCTATTATGGAAAGCTAAGGGTTAGGGACATTTAGCACTGATAGTAAATGATGAAAACTTTTTTTTTTAGATCCAAGCATTTTGAAAATCAGACTGAATGAAATACAAATGTATGTATCTATAGCACTAAGATTCATTATTAATAAATGAAACACAAAAAGTCTTACAATTATCAGTTCACAAAACTAGATTTTCTATTTTCTATTTTCTAGTTTTTTTTTTTAAATATTTTTAAAATTTATTGGGCTCAAGGGTGTGACTTGGTCTGTCTTGGCCCATGCCTGTATCAGCTCGACTCGTGGGTGACTGACCCGATTCCTATTTGTAAAACCTTGTTCCTATATGTTCCTTTCTCTGATAACTATGGCTTGAGTGTGAGTTTGTGGTCACAATTTAATATATTTTTTCCCAAGTTTGTCTTTTTTCCCGTTTTTTCTTTATGATAAATGTTCCTGTTACAATTCATGCTAAAATTATCAATTATCTCGTCAAACAATGATCCAAGTTTCGAGATTGGTAGATACCTTCTTAGTCCACCTTATTATTTTTATTCAATCAACATTGATGATCATCTCCATGGTCATGCTTCAGTATTTTTCTCCTTATAGTTATGGATTAATCCTGTCCTGTGTCCTTTTCACTATCCATGTCTTTCCTTTTTTTTTTTTTTATGGTATGGGTTCTATGTATATGTTTTGCTTACACAATTTTCATCAACATCTCTGAGCTTTATTCTTGCTGAGGTTTCTCTAAGCTGATTTTGGGGCACACTCATTTTTGTTTTTAACCCTGGAGGGTTAGGGACAAAAGATGTTAGCCCCTGAATGATTTCATGAGGCTTGTACCTGGTGTCACTGTTGGCTTTTTTTTATGGTGTTATTTTGAAGTAGTGACTGATTATTTTATTTTATTAAAATACAAGAATACAAAGCATCATGAGCCAAAAAAAGCATCACAAGGTCAATAAACAAAACAATGCCCAAAAACAATCAATTCACCCTAATTCATGGACGCTGGGGCATTCCCCACTGCCGTTTGTGTTATGTTGATACACTTTTTAACACATCTAGTGATTTTTAATGTCAATTTTTTAAACATTTTTTAACATTTTACAATTACTGGTTACTTTGATTTCTGTGTGAAGAGGACAGATGTGGTGTCAAAATTCATTGACACCCCACGAAGTTATTCATTCCTTAATTGTGTGGGCATTTTTTGCTTAGTTAAATTTGTTGTCCTACATGCAAGGTGGTGCCAGATTCTGGGTGTCTACTGTTTAGACTTTAGAAGATGCACTATATTTCTGATATTTGTTATGTGAGATGTATGTGCATATATATGTATATATAGGGAGATGCTCATGTGAGAGTTACTCTTACGGTACTATGAGAGTAAGGGGTGGGGGCCCTCACATTTAGGCTGTTGGCATTGGATATGGATGTGAGGGCCCCCACCCTTACTCTCATAGTACCGTGAGAGTTACTCTCACAAGAGCATGTATATTTGTTTGTTTCTTCATATCGTTAATTGCCTTGTGAAGGTTGTATCTTTATCTTATAAGCTTGCTCAGTTTCCCTTTTTTCCTCAGTTTTGCCATTTTTGGTGGGCTGTCTGAAGTTTGGAAACAGGTAGTTCAACTTCCTTTCGTGGCATTATTGCAGCATGCTGACTGGTTCTCATGTGGAGTTAAATAGCAGTATGGTTGTGGCCCAGCTGATGCCAACATCTTTAGCCAGTTGTATGGGTCAAGAATAGAAGGATGAAACTACCTGCTCATTGATGAAAGGAGTACAGTGGTCATGCAGTTTATGCTTTGTAAACTGTTTAAGAGGCCATCTTCCATTTTTTTGGAGGAATATGTCTGCTATATTTTGGTTGCAGCTTTTGCTTAGAAGCCACTCGCAATTGTAATAAATATTTCTAACATTGATACACATTAAACACAATAATAATGAAAACTCTTTTGCCAATGGGTATTACCTCTGTGTTTTTTTTTTCTTTAATTTTTTATCTGTATGGGTTGCTGTTTTCCTTTAGCCCCTTTCTCTCTTATCTTTTTCTCCCCCTTTTCTTTTTGTTTCTTTATCATGGAACGTGGGCGCTATTAAAGAAACCATCCTCATCAGTCGTATTATGGGTAGGAACTTGATGACTGAAATTATGCTATGGTGATTTACCTTAAAATGAGGCCACATGTTGAATTGTTCCTGCACACAAACAGGTCTTCGAACATTGAATGAATGTTTTCTAGGCCATCCAATTTAAATTTCAAGGATCAAATGGTACATAAATGGCACACCAAATTGTGCTACAATGGTGTTGGTACTTTAAATACAATATCCATGAATTATGGTACAAATCTATAAAATCAATGGTAATATTCAATATGCACGTGAAGAGACTATTTAAAAACTGGATCAGGATTTGTCAACATGTAAGAATGGCCGTGCATCAGTTACCCGCTGCAGGAGAAGCTTGCATTTTCAAATTTAAGGGAGTTAAAAAATTACTATTGAGGCCTTCATTTTACTACAAATAAGCTGGCTGTCACTTATATACAAATGCCTTTTTACTGAGTCCAGCTGCTCAATATTTTGAATTCCTTTTGAGTGGACAAAGACAAATAATGGGCTGATATCATTCCATGTCATACTTCACTTCTATACCTAATCTATTGGTTCAATTCTGTTAACTACTCAGCCAGTGAAAACTTATGGATAATTGTGATGATCTGAAGCGTAGCAAGTGATTAAAAAATCTATTCCTTTTCTTATATTGTAATTTATCACAGATGAAAGTCCTATGGAAGTGTACAAGATAGTGGCAGTTTAAATGCTGTTTAGATGTTTATATGGAAAGAAAAGCTGAACTTAAGAATATACTGCAAATCCATGTGCATCATAGAGGAAAAAGAAATATATAATATTTCTTGGAATTTGGTTGACATGAATGTTTTAGAAAATTTTGTTAGGCTTGACGGTAAGCATGCCCTTTGTGACTTGGTGGCTTCTGTTACATCCTGTCTGGTTTTATGCTAATTTGTGTGGCAAAAATATGATCATGAACTTTGTTCTAACAATATTGATTTTCAGTTTCTCCTTTGAAATATGGTGTTGATAAACCACACCTACCTATTTCGTATTTAGATGAACTTATAATGAATCATTATGTGCAATTGATCATTAGTGTTCCACTCATGACAGAAGTTCAGAGATTGTAGGTACATCATTTGCTTTTGGAGGGATATGATGTAGACTGAGGAGAGTCACAACTTTGTTGCATTATTGTGCTGTTTCATGTATGGATACTTTAGGTTAGCACCTTTATCAAAAGACTTGAATTTTGAGCCACCTGTTAATGACCTGTGTGCTTGTTAGTAATTTGGTTTGCAGGCTTACTTCTCAAGTTATAATTCTATGATAACAGGTATGCTTCCCTGGGGGCGGTTTTTGAACATTCTGTTTGGACCTTCCAATGGTGTTCAATGGTAAATAATCTTTTTCATTTTGAGGGAAACAAGGTGCCACATTTTAAGATGTCTTGTGAAATTATGGAACATCCAATGCAATGGAGTGGAGGAATTGCTTTTTATTTACGAATCCATTGAAGTTAGGTTTCAAGAAGGAGATTGGGAAAGGGATTTCTTCTTCAGGTAGGAATATATTAAATGTGCCATAGCAGGTGTTCATAGGAAAGAAGAATTTGTATTTCTTTCAAAAGTGGTGAAAGAATAGAGGCCTGCAAGAAAAGATCTGAAAGATGTTGAGATGGGAGGAAAATAGATGGAACAAGAATCAAGATGAAAGTGCTTCAAGGGAGATAGGAAGCCTTTAAAAATGAAAGAAGATGGAGATAAAACACTGATTGTTTTTATAGCTTTGATAAAAAAAAAAGTGAGAAAATGGGGGATTTGATAAGGAGGATTAGGATGGAGTTATTTTGGAATAAATGAATCTGAATAATGATGTACTTGTGTGCTAAATTCAATAGAGTCGGATACTTTTATAGATGGCGTTTTGTCGAATCAAATTTCTATCTTTGATGAGAAAATGGGAGCTTTAGGAGAACGTGAGGGAACTGAAATCTTATCAAAGATGATTTTTTAACAATAAAAAAGATCAAAGATGAAGTTTTTCTTTGAAGTTCCTTGGGAGAGGTAGGAGTAAGATTGTGGGGGGCATGCGAGATCAAGATGCAGCTTTTATTATGCTTATTTCTAGACTCAAGTGATTTTCGACTAGCTAGATATGCCATGTTTTATTTATCATCATCATCAACAAGACCTTATCTCATCAATCTAGGGATGGCAGAAAGATTTCTATCCCAACTCAATGCACTAACAACTGAAAATTGCAAACTAGGAAAGCAACTCTCTCTCTCTCTCTCTCTCTACACACACACACACACCCCATCATAGCTTTATGCTATCAATTTTGGGTCAGCATACATATGTATCTATGATGGTGTGTGGAGAGAGAGAGAGAGAGAGAGAGAGAGAGAGAGAGAGAGAGAGAGAGAGAGAGAGAGAGAGAGATCCAAGTCCATAAGGTATTGGGTGGTTAACAAGTAAAGCTCAATCGGCTGTGATCAATCTCTTGCAAAAATACTCGGGGCCTCTTTGTAGGTGGTTGTAGTAAACTTGTTCCTCCGGTGGCGAACGCGATAAGCAGTTCCATTCCCTCGACAAGGAGGGAAAAGTGACCGAGTCTGATATGACTTGGCCAAGTTGGAATAAGTTGCTAAAACCCTAAAATCAAATAAAAGACGGGGCCAAACCCAAAATTGAGATTCTTGGTGGAGTTGGACTCAACAACCCCCCCTTTCCATCTGAGTTGAACAATTGATATGCATAGGACTTTGCTGAGTTCCATCTTTTTTTTTTTTTTTTTTGAATTTAACTTTGCTGAGTTCCATCAACAACCGCTTTTTTTTTTTTATTTTTATTAACCTTGGTAGCGTCTCAACTTGTTCGGGGTTAAGTTTTGGTCCACTAGGCTGATTTGACTTGGCCTTTGCTGATTTTAAAAATCGTGTTTGATGGAGAATTGACTAACTTGAGGGGTGCTCATTGGGGCAACATTTTAGTGGATGCCTGTGGGGTTTTTTTAGTTCCATATGGAGTTTCTCTCTTATGTCTTGCTAGGGCGGCATAATCAGCGCTTGATAAACGTAAGTTAGAGAGGTTACCAGTAGGAGGGGAGCTAAATGTGTTGTTCTTAGGGCAAGGATCAAAATAGCGGCTGCGGCAGGCGGAGCGGTCAGTGGCCAAAACGCTACGTAGCGGCGATACGTAGCGGTTGCGGTGATACGTAGCAGTGTAGCGGTGTGAATTTTTTAAATGATCTAAGTTTTTTGAATCTTGTATAGCAACCAAGATTCTGTATTTTTAGTGATTTGAAACCATATAAGGGCAGAGACAACTTTAAGAAAGGCTATTGAGGAGAAGAAATAGCAAAAATAATATATAAAACTAAAATTACTTGGCTCTACTAGGTTTTAGACCGTAGTGCCGCTATTTTCGGCCGATAATGCGTAGCGGCCGCTATTTTGAACCATGTCTTAGGAGATGTGTTTTGTTTGATTGATTTTTTCTTCTTCTTTCGAAATGGATCTTTATGTGTAGCATGCCGCACTTTACTGCACCATAGTTAGAAATTTTGAATATAGGATGGTAAAATTTCTTGTAGTTATATAGTTGAACCCTTCAAGATGCTTTACATAGATTGGATAAATTTATGATGATGATGATGATATATACACGTTGTTTCTCCATCTCAAGGGTTTTCTTTTTCAAGAGGACGACGATCTTCATGAGGTTTTTACCATAAATGTGCCTCAAGAAAGGATAGGATTGTCATTTCTTTGCAAGACAGATATGGAGAAGGATTATGATGAAGTGGCTTATTAGTTTGTGATGTACTCTCTTAGAAGAATGTCTTTCGAAGTTAGATTAAAGTATGCTTAAGCTGTTTTAGTGGTGGACTATTTTTCTATTATTTTCAGTTTGGGCCATTTCTTGATTTACTTTCAGTGTGACCCATTTATTGATTACTTTCAGCAATCTTTCTAGATTTTGCAACCATTATTTTCTCAAGATTGTGGGATAGACTTTTGGCACTTTCTCAATGTAAATATATCTAATATTGTTCTTTTGGGGGCTTTGAAAGTGGGTAACATGCCCCTTCTATTGTGCATATAAGTTTGTAGATTGCACTTTTGTTCTTAACTGAGGTTTCATGGAACATGCAAAGGAAAACAATGTTGCCTTATATTTTGATCGCAAATAACAATAATAGCTTTGATGTTTCACCACAGTATTGGGTCTTAGAGCATTGTCCAAACTCCAAAGTCTTGGTGGTTGTTGAGGATTACATTTACGAGATAATTATGACTGATAAAAGAAAAGGAAGAGACTATAGTTTTTGTGCAAGGGTTGTATTAGAAAGTGGAATCTCTTCTCTCTCTCGTTGCTTTTGTTGGTCTTTGGTTCCTTTTGAGCTTTTAGTCCATGAAGCTGATTACGATGTGATTGGTTTCTTAGGAGAGAAATTACAATTTCTTTGATGTGAGATTTGCTTCTTATATATTTACCTTGCTAGCCTTTTCATATTCTGGAGCTGACGCTTTAGGATACGTCAACATTAGGATCTCTACACAGTAGGCAAAGTACAGGCAAAACTGACGAGACCGTTGTGTAAATTTTAGATTGACGCTATTATGTGCAGCTGAATGATGAGCGAAGGAGAAATGCCAGGAATACAAATACATGAAATTGAGGCATGTATATGGAGTCGGGGAGTTTTGAGTCAAACTATTTACCTTCGTGATGTGACGATGCCCTGTTCTTCTTTCTTCCCATCACGGAAGTTTCTTCGTGTATCTTTTGTTTTTCTGTAGCTTCCTTTGTGGTGAAAAGATGATCTCGACCATCTCCTTTTCATCCTGGGTTGTCGGAGCTGATGCTTTGTCTTTTTAATTTTTTCCCTCAAATGATGACTGGTTTTGTTAAAAAGAAAACATAATACAAAGGAAAGGGAGCACAAGCCTGAGATGTGCTCAGCAAGTACTCAAAAAAGGAGGTCTCGACGGCCCCAGTATCACTATGTAGGCATGACTAGGAAAACATGATTTTGTTTTACTAGTAATTGATGTTAAAACTTGGTTTCTGTGGCACAGTTACAGTGTCTTGAGTCTTGACTGAGTCAAGTTGGCGAATTCCTAGAGAACTTCCATGGTTTTGATCTATGGATTCAAGTATAATGAGCTGTGCAAATTGGGAAATTGATGAAGACTTGAAATTTAGCAGAGAGAACTGACGTATTAGATTGTGGAGTGATAGAGCATTTAGCATTAACTGGGGCTGAGTGGATGTCTGGAACTCATGAAGCTGACCATATGGTGATTATGAGGCGTACTCAATGATGGATTGAATCAAGAAGATTGAAAGAGATTTTTCTGAAGGCAGAGAAGAAAGCCACATATGTCAATTTACAGATTTTATTGATTGGTGTAAATCAAAGAGACGAGTTAGGGATTTGCTATGTTATAGTTAGGTAAGGAAACAAAGGTCCTTTTAGTAGATGGTGATGGCTCCTAAGGAAGCATATGCTTTACAAAGAAAATTGTCAGGGCTAAACTTTTAAGTGAGGAAGTGATGGCAATTATTTAAGCGTGTAGTAGTCAAAGTTTATATTGATAAAATTTACTGGTTGGGTAGCACATTCAGATTAGGGGAGGCTATAGAATTAAGGGAATTTTTCAGAAAAGAACCCTTTAACTTTTTTTCTGGTTTATTTTCCCCCTAATGTGAGATCATGTTAGTGCAACGAGAAAGTTGGACAAAGTTATGGACAAGATTCCCATGCATGACCACTTGAAGGATGGCGGCATTTCTTGATGAACAATTGTGAACAGATACTAGGAAAATCAGGACTAGCAGTCATCGGTGTTGTTTTATGAAATGAGAAGGGCGAGGTGTCCATGTTCTCAAAACATTTTAGAATTAAAGATTCTAACATGGGGGAAGTGTTGACTATTTTGAAAGCATTAAGGGTTTGTTCGTCCCCTTACTATCAAGGCTTAGTGGTGGAAAGTGATTCTTCCAACGGGATCTATTGGATGGCGTGCTTAGATTTAGGCCCTTGGAAATATCAATTGCTCTTCAGACTTCAAGGAAATAAAATTGTTATTTTCCTCTATGAGTATGGTGTTTCAGCATGTGGATCATTCGGCCAACGGCATGCCAGATTCTTTGGCAAAGTTAGGGGCAGTTTCCGGTTAGAGATCTAGCTTTTCTTGATCCTTTGCAATTTTCTTTTGTATTTGAGAGCTTCTCTCTCTTATACCTGATACATTTTTCTTGTTTTGCCTCCCTTGTATATTTTTTTTGTTCTGCTTTTTAATATAATGTACGTTTACTGATGAGAAAAAAAAACAAAAATATACTATCACGCCACTCACTGTGAAGCAGGTAGTTCGGTCTGGTATACTTCTTAAAGCTCTTCAAATTTAGTTCATTTTTCTTGCTAGAATCAATAGTCTATTTTACCAATGGCATTATGGGCCCTTTGGCGAGAAGGGGTAAACTTTTATTTTGTTAATCATTTCTTATCAAGCAAGCTATAAAGGGAACATTACAAGGATATTGATAAAAACTTTCAATTCTTTGTTTCTTGATATGATTTTTATTTTTATTTTTTCTAATGACCAAATTAGTTGAGTAGAGCATAATACTATTTTAGCTATGAAAAACTCGAGTGCTTTTCCAGTTTACGGAAATTAATTAAGTTGAAATATTGACCAATTGTCGAGAGATGAGAATTCAATTTCTTACAATACAAGAATTGAAATCTCAAAATGGGGTAGGGTGCTTGGCCTATTAATATCTAGTGAGATTCATTAAGCTGATAATTGATGAGCTTGGTTTTGCTCTCGAGAAAATAAAATGAAAAAGCTGATCAGAAGTGTTGAACTCGTTGGTATTGCGAGTTTGTTGGTGGAAGATTTAACTATACTGATAAACTGAGGGTCCTAGCTTAAGCGAACTTGTTTGGCTTCTTTCCA
This sequence comes from Cinnamomum chago, assembly GCA_038049695.1. Classification (NCBI taxonomy): domain Eukaryota; kingdom Viridiplantae; phylum Streptophyta; class Magnoliopsida; order Laurales; family Lauraceae; genus Cinnamomum; species Cinnamomum chago. The sequence goes on along the minus strand of CP142451.1, from coordinate 105,317,814 downwards.
CCTTGAGAACTAAAGAGTGGGATGGTGAGTATAAACTTGGATCTTGTGCATCTTTCTTGCTACTTCATTGTGCAACAGGAGTCATGATCTAGAAAAAGACGAAGAAGAAACAAAATGAATACACCAAATAAATCTTGCAAGGCAGAGCGGATAGTAATAAAATAGAAGTTCTCTACTGAAGTGAAAAGGTCAATTTCAAATTCCCATGAACTTAAATATAACGAAGTTGACTATGAAAACTTAGGGCTACTTGTCACATGACTTAAAAACCTTCCTCATAATCTTAACCTTTTGGTGCTCTTTTTGCTAACCAGTACCTTTTTTACCCTTCTGTACCAACATTTTTCTTCTACTCAAAAAAAGACCTCACCTTCGTGGCTTTGCATCATTATCTGTAGAACTAGAACTTATCTGTATTTTTTTTTTTTTTGGCCCACATTGTTAAGGCATGCCTCTTATACACTGGATGGAAGAACATTGCCTTGCAATTGGACTTGCTAATTTTGGTGTTTCTTACATTACTGGTAACTAAGCTTTTGTGTTTGCCGTTTGTTGTTTCTGTGTTGATTTCATTCTGCACTCCTCTTTGGACATGTTTGTAGCTCTAGCAAAGCTGACAGCTTCTTAGATATCCTAGTAAGTTCTTATGTTTAGACCTGCCTCATGACCTGTAAAGAGGTGCATTTGTTCTTCAATGTGCAACCATTGTGGATATGATGGAAGTCTTATCTGCTGTTGGATTGCATGTAATGATCTTTCTACATGTGGTTTATAAGTCCCTTGTAAGTTTCATTCTTGTTTCTTTTTTCTCAATATTTTGGTTTTTGAACTCATTTGTGTTGAGTTATTTTAGTGGGCTGTTGGGGTATAGGTAAGTATTGGTATGTTCCCTAAAATGATGGTATCAAGGGTTTGGACTTTGGAGTCTAGTTTAGAGAAACAGTAATAGAGAAATTCTTGATGGTAGTGTCCTGATGACCATTGGCATACATATAGTGAATGTTTCTAAAAATTGGATGGGTGCAGTTTTATTCCCACCACCAGTGTTATCCGCCTGGTTGTTTTGGTCCGCTCCTCTTTACCCACTTCTCAATCTGCTGCATTCAATTGGAACTGTTTTTGGTTTGTAGGGTCTTGTATGAACTTGACAACAATAAATGATTTTTGTTGGCTGGGGGAATCTCCATGATATTTGTATTGTCGATCTCATGACTTCCAACTTTTGTTGTCTGAAATATTTTTGACTTTTACAAGGATTCTCTTCTACTTAATATGAATTCCAACTTTTGTTGTCTGAAATTTTTTTGACTTATACAAGGATTCTCTTCTACTTAATATGAATACTAAATATACTCTGTTTTTGTAATACAAAATCACTTCTTGCTGGTTCCTTTGTTGCTGATATATTTGTCATTTTGTTGATCAGTCTTGCTGCAATTGCGAGAAAAAGGCCTCTCCATTATAGTAGTATTCTCCCCATTCTGCTTGACTTTGATCCTGATTTTGAGACCCTAAAGGGTGGTCATGCTGCAAGCATTCAGTACGCTATAAGGACTGCTTTCTTGGGATTCCTGAGATGTACACATCCGGCCATGATTGAGGTATGCTTCGACTCCCTTGAGTACTTCGGTGCTGCTATGTTGCTGCTGCTTGTACTTAAACTGTTAAAAGTTACCTGTTACATGAAGATGGATGTCTGCACCTTCAATCTTAAAATGCATGAGCATGTACAAGAATCAGAGTTGGACAGAGAAACTGAGTACCTGATATACCAAACTTTGAAGAATAAGGTTCAGTAGCATAAATTGATCATTTTTGGTAGACATGTTTTGGTACTAGGATTATAATGATACATGCCAATCATCATTGAAGCCTTTTCCTTTCTGATGGGCTAATTGTATATAATGCCAAGGCTACATAGACTTACAAATGATTACAGAGAACTAAAAACAGGTTATTTCCTCTTTTTTCATTTCTGGAGCAGACACTTATAATATTCAGATACGCATTAACATAAGTTTGGGACATTTGGTCCATCATGGATCTAAACCAAAGCCACCTGTTTACGTTCCTATTTCTGACTAGTCAAGGTATTGCTAGCTTTATCCATGAAACAAGGATGATTAATTGCTATATCCATTATCCCACTCTTGTTTCCATCTTGGACATGCAAAATGCAATGAAAAGGAAAGTATAAAATTGTTATGAATATTTCCATGTTTTTATTGACACTCCCTTTATTAGTCCTCTTCATAGTGGGAGGGATAAGGAGCTCTCCCATTTTATACCTCCTAGTATATATCTAAGTCTCACACACAGAGGTTTGGGTAAATCTGAATGGATTGGACCGTTGGATCGACTACACACCTATCCAAATGGACTGAACATGTGGGCCCCAAATGAAAGGGTTAGGATAATTGAATGGGGCTATTTTTTGTACATAGGAGGGGCCCAGACTGATCTTCAAATCTCCCCAAGGCCCCATTCTGAGGTGGGCCAGCACGTAGGCCCCACAGCTGTCCGTGCACACCACGGGCATAGGATAATGACCACACACACACACACACACTGGTATTAGTATATTTCTATCAAGGGCAGATGATCCTACAATTTATATTGACGACTTGTAACTAGCAGCTGATTAGGTTATCTCTTCATTGCACATGGCTGATATTTGTATTTATTCTCTTCCTCGATAGACAAAGTTTAACATTTCACAATTTTTTTAGTCACGAGACAGGTTGATTAGGGCTTTACGAGCAATGAATGCTGGAGATGCAGCAGACCAAGTTATTCGACAAGTTGAAAAGATGATAAAAAACCACGAGCGTGCTTCGCGCGACTTCAGATTTGGCAAGGTAAAGTATCATGTTTTCCACCAAGAGAGGTTTGGTCATTTCGTAAGATGCCATTTCCCCAGCTATTTCCCCAGTGCTTGGGTGCAGATTGTGCCAAATCCTAGCCATGCATCAAACGGGGCCAACCATGTAGATAATCTTGCAAAAAACTCTGCCGTTCTCATCATCAAAGAGACTGTAGACGCCTTGAATATGGTTCATTGACCAAGCCATTTTCATTTATTTGTGAACTGTGGCTCTCATGCTCTGTAATTTGCATGTGTTTTGTGCCAGAGATTCTACATGTTGGGGCATGCCTTGGGGACGGCTTGAATCTTGTACGTGCGCCACCTTGGCTCATGCAATGCAACTATGTGGAATATTAGTCATTTCCAAGTATTAATATTTTCGGTTCGATTTGGTTGCCAGGAGGATACACCATCAGGGGATCCAATTAAGAAGCGATCAATGCTTTTGGATAATGATGGTCTAACTAATGCTGATGATGTGGCTTCAAAACGAGTCCGATACAATCCTGCTGTCGACTTATCCCAGCCTGCTCATTTGGCGAGTGACTCTGTGCAGGATGATGCTGTCAATGGAATGTCCTGTCAGGTTCCTTTACTAGACACTGATCTGACTCCTGCTGAACAGATGATAACCATGATTGGTGCTCTGCTGGCAGAAGGAGAAAGAGGTGCAGAATCACTTGAGATTCTAATATCACAGATTCATCCTGACCTGATGGCGGATATAGTCATAACTAGTATGAAACATCTGCCTAAGAATCCGCCCTCTTTATATGGTAGGTTTGGAAACTTACCAGCAACTTCAAATTCATTTTCTAACACACCAACCCAAGTTGCGACTCCAGCTGCTGCCACATCTTCGGTGCCACCTTCGACTCTCACACCACAACTTTCATCTCCTTTACCCTCTGGAAGTGGAATAAGCATATCAGCATCCGATGTGTCGACGACTCCAAATCTTCCTGCAGAATTTAAGAAGGACCCTCGAAGGGTATACCTTACATATCCTCTCATGGTTACTGAGGGTTAGATTAGACTCCTATCTTGCATCTCATACAACGCAAATTTTGTAGCTTTCATATGCATACGTGTGACATATTTGCACACAGTTTAGAAAGTCCCAATCATGGCCCTCTTTGTCATGCAGTATAGCCAAAAATCCCATGATACCCAGAATCTTCATAATGGGAAAATAATTCATATTATGTCATAACTGATATTTATGTGTAAAATCTGGTACACTCCATGTATTCGGAATCTGGATCATAACAAAATTCTCTTGTTAATTTTTTTTTACTGTCCTTTATTTCTGATTGAGATTGGATTGCTGATTTCTCCTTAATGATCTATTTGACTGCCACCAAATGAGATGTTTATGATTCGCTCATCACCAGTGATTTTAGGATGTACTCTTCCCATGATTGGGTCTTTGATTTGGACGGTCTGAATTGGCATACTAAAATGCCATATATACTGTGGATCAGTTGAGACAAATTTTTGCTTTGTGGAATACAAGCGCATTTAAGTTTCTACCCCTTTTCTTTTTTGATCAGTAACACCAAAGAAAATATATTAATAAAGAGAGATTGAAAGTTTCTAGCCTATGATGCCCAGATACGGATAGGACACACCATAGACATGGCAAGGACACGGATTTTACACATAAAAAGTGAAGAATCGGATACGATACGACACGATACGTTGCCCATTTCGAAGTATCCGTGCATCATAGTTTCTAGCCCTATGATAATTGTGTCCTTTGGAATCTGCTTAGTATATCATATTTTCTATGAATTCTGCATTGTCTCTGAAGTGATTTTTTTTATATTGAATTTGAAATGCTGCCAACATTTTTAGGACCCCCGACGTCTTGATCCACGGCGTACATCAGGGCCTGTTGGATCACAGTTTGCATCTACGAAGACAGAGGATGATGGTGATTTGCAATCTGGATTTGATGGTATTAGTTCTTCAAGCAGACCACCTTCAAGCTCTGTTGTTGCGGAGGTTGAAGACACATCGGTTTCTTTGACACCCAGAAATGATAAGGAGCTTATGGGAATTTCAGTGGCTCCCTTAACTGACACACCATCTCCTACAGAAAATCCAGAAGTCCCTGATGAAACCATGGAAACAGAGCCTCCTCAAGAGGTTCATGTGGCTTCAGATACTGCAAATTCTCTTATTTCTGTTGTTGACCTAGACCATGTGGCATCAACATCATCAGATATTTCAATGAATGAAGCTAGTGACACATCATATATGCTGGAATCTGATCAGTATTCTTCAGCGGTCTCAAGCACATCTGCGTCCGAAGAGGTTTCTCATGATTTACCCATGCTTCCGCTTTATGTTGAGTTATCGGCTGAACAACAAAAGTCATTGAGCAAATCAGCAGTTGCTCGGATTATTGAAGCATATGGGCAAACCCAAGCTACATGCTGTAGTAATGCACAGCTGGCCTTACTTTCTCGCTTAGCTGCACAGGTACCTGATCATATATCTTTTTTTTTCCCTAAGGGCCCGTTTGGTGATTTACTTTTAAAATAAAGTGGAGTGAAGTGAAATGAAAAGAATGAATAAAATATAAGTGAGTTATGATGGTATTTTGTTTTTAGTTGTTTGGGATGGAATATTTTTTACTTTTTGTATGGGGAAATGGAGTTTTTTTTTGTCTTTTAGTGAGTAAATGTAGTTGCTTTTTGACTTTTTTTGAAAAAGATGGAGGGAATTTTGGTTAAAAGTGCTTTTGATGGGATGTTTAACTTGACTTAACTTTACTTGACTATATTAGTAAAATTACCAAACGGGCCCTAATCGGAGGGGTTTAATCATGTTAAGACTTTTAGGGTGTTTTTAGATGTAACAAAAAATGTTGTGAATTCCTGTTTAGTTTGTATGCGGTACATATTTTTCCATATTTCAATTTTACCATTTTGGAAAGATTGTTTGGACAATTCCTTAGGCAGGATCATTCGACTGCCTACAAGTTTTATCCAATTGTTCTCTTCTACATTGGAGTTGTGTTGGCTCTGGTTTGTTTTCCTTCTCTATGAAAATGGATCTGCCTGTATTTTACATGAAAATATAGTGCAATTGTTTATACAAATATCACTTTCTAATTTAGATTGTTTATTTCTTTCTCATTCAAAGTTAATCAATAATTGTCACATGCCAATCATTCAGATGTGTGCTAAATTTTCAGCTACTATCTTGTAATGGGTGTCTCTCTCATTCCATCCATGTTGATTTTTTAAACTACTTGACCCGTTTGTACTTCCCTTTTGTATCAAGTAGCTGAAGCTTTCAGCTATGTTGATGAAAAGTGGTGGCAATAGTGGTTCCCTCGACCAAGACTCCCTTGTTGCTTGTATCTTTAGGTGCTCTAAGAAAAAGAGTTGGAATTGCATTTGAATATCCATCACTTTTTCCCAAAACCCACTGTCTTAAGCAGATACACAATAGAGCATTAATTTAGCTTGTCTATAAACTCTTCTCATATTTATCTTCCATAGTGCATGCGTTCTTTATTTTTATTCTTTCATCTCTGCTCTCATTCACTTTGAAAGTCTTAGCCAAAATCTTCCTCTCCTTGAGAAATGAACTTTGAAATGGGGATTTTAACAGTAGCAACACTTGTTAGTCTTCTTGAATCTCGATATTGTTCTTCTCCAAAATCTTATAAATGCTTCCAGTGAATCTTATAGGACACAAATGATGCAGAACGGTCCCTATAAGTGGTCCCGCCCAAATTAGTTAGAGATATATTATATTTTATTTTCTTTTATGTTTCCTAATTATTAGTTAGCATGTTTCTAATTGTAATTAGGGTAGTTTCCATTATTAGATTAGGTTTGCTTAGGCCCTAAGCTTGCTTTTCCTATTAATATTGCATTGTACAGATGAAAATCTCAGACTTTGGAATTGAATAGAATTGTGGGTTTTTCCCTCGGAGAGGTGCGTCCTCGTGTGTTGAAGTCTCTGTGGAGACAATTTGAAATGTCTTTTGACACGTGCTTCAGCACCTATGCAAGCCCTAACCCTAAGGCCTGCATCAACAAACCATCAAGTATTTTCTTCCACTTCCATCTTCGGAGATAAAACTATTAATGTGGGTTTTTTAGGTATATTCATCGTTGCTCTCAAGTGAACTCATTTATAAAATTCCATAATGTCTGCTTACCCTAGAACAACTGAAAGAAGTCATCAGAGTGCCATCTGGTCGTGATGCCGTGTCTCCTTTCATTTCAAATACAGCCATCAATCCTCTTCCTTTGTTGTTCCTTTCATTTTTTTTTTTTTTTTGTGGGAAGTGACCAGAATGCTAGGTCACCAAATTTTAGTCTTTCTTGTCTACCTTGTATAAGATGATCAAAGCATTTGATGATTTCCTCTTTTATCATAATTCTTATCTTTGCATTTTCCAATGAATTTTTTCTTCTTCCACTTGCTACCACTTTGATTCCCTTTAAGCCATAGCTCTTTGAATGAATGTCTTCAAGAGATGTTCATTTATCTTGGAGCTCTCCGTTAATTATTAATCTTCCTGCAGATCCGGGCTTTGGAAGGTATTTAATATTGAGTAAATTAGCCAACAGTCCTTAAGCACGGTCTTCTAAGGCATCCAATCCAACAACTTTTTCTCTAATGTCTATAGTCCAGACAGCTGGAGATATTTTGGTGAGAGGTCCCTAATTCACCACATCATATATTTTCATGACTAATTTGCCCCTTTCAACCCTCATTCCTAGGTCAAGTTCTCTCTTATTCTCACTCCTTCCGTCTTCTCTCTCATTTTCCATTTTCAGTTCCTTTCTATGGTTATGGAGTACCGTTGCAGAGCATCTTCTATTGCCAATATGACTTCCGATTCTCTCTCTTTCATTTCTGCAAAGATAGAAACGGTTTTACTTTCTCTTACTCTTTCATCTGAAGTCTCTTTCAAATCTCTCTCTACAACTGATTTGAAATAGAGCAGTTTGCTCTTTTGCTTGTTTTCCCTCTCTCTTCTCGATTGGATCATGGTTATCAAGTGTTCTTGTTTTGGATTTTAATTTTTATTAAAATCTGATTTTCTGTATTCTAACTTTTGGTGTCGCTGAGCTCAGATAAATTTAACAGAAACTTTGATTAACTGAACGAAAACTCAGATAAATTTGCCAAAACTCATAAATTTATCTGAGTTTTCGGCGAACTTACCTAAACTTCTGGAAAAACTCAGATAAATTTATCTGAGTTTTCGGCAAACTTACCTGAACTTTTGGCAAAACTCAGATAAATTTATCTAAAATTTAAACAACTTTTCTGAGTTTCGAACAAATTTATCTGACTTTTGCTTGCTTTTTCTCTTGAATTGAGATTTGTTCTAGCCATTGTCTACATAGAGTTGAGCATAAAGAATAGATAAAAGCAGAGAAGAACGAAATCAAATTAGGTTTTTAGTTTTTTTCAGAAGAAATTATCTTGTACATCTTTTTAGGGATGGAAGTACTTTTTCTAACCAAGTGAAGACGATTTAGGTGATGGAGGTCTTCAATCAGTTGAGTTTGCTTCTAGGTTTCGTAGTTTCCTTCGGCTTCGCTTTTTGCTTCTGCGATTCAAATGAATTTGATTTTTGCTTCTCTGAAATGGTTACAAGTGGTTTTAAGCAAAGCCTTTTTGCTGACGTGTATAGGGGCCTTTTTGTCTTTTTCACTGTGTCATTTTCATGAGAGGACTGCTGCCGGTACGATAAAATATTGTGGACCTTAGGCTATAAAAGCAAATGATGAGGGACCTACCGCCAAAAGCCCCTTTAATATTCACTATGAAATCATATTTCACCTTATCAATGTTCTGCAGATCACCTATTTACATTCTGATGCCCAGAAGGCCCACTATGGTTGGGCCATCCCATTGTGCATAAACTGAGTCCCATCAGGCCCATTTTGACTAAACCTAGTGTCAGTGGGCCTCATGCATACTGTAGGAGGCCAAAGGGGCCCGGATGTCTATCCCATTAATTTTATATGGTTTTATTGAAACCCATAAGGGGCCCACTGCGTTTAAGATTTATTGTTATTTTTATGGTGCCACTTTGTTAATAAAAATGGCCTGATGACTATTTTCAGATTTTCCTATTTTTAAGGAGATAGGGTTTACCACTTTGAAATTCCTTTCTTTTCTGCTTCGTTTCCTAAATTTTCTCTTTCCTTTCCCTACTCTCTGTTTTAGTCTAGATTCCTTTAACCTCTTTTTGATAGGAACATGAGTTTCGTACTTTAAGCTGCTAAATAATAGGATCTAGATATGCTCAATTGGGAGGGATTCCCAAGTAAACTTCATATTCTGGAAGGTAGGTTAGTCATCAACAATGTTACAATGAGTTTTAATGATTGTTTTTCAGTGCTCTTCAATGTGGGATTTTATTAATTTTTTTGGTGTGATTTTTGGGCAATCCTCCATATTCCATAATGATTTGGATGCATGTCTTGAGTACTAAAGTTTTCCTTCCCTTTGTTTGTCAGATTGATGCTGATGATGGCATTGTTGTGATGCTACAAAAGCATATGCGCTTTGAGTACCATCATCAAAAGGTATGCATATCTTGGATTGCAAAATTAGATTTGATCTTTTCTTTTCTCCCTCATTTACTTAACTGAAAGTAGTATTAATAAAAGAAAATGGCAAAGCTAAGACAATTCTAAACTTGAAAAGGCATTGCAGACAGACATACAGTTCTCTTTTTAAGTACATCAGTAAATATTGAGCAACTGCCTTTGTTCCTAGAGTTGCAGCTGCAGATTCTGCTAGGAGTTAAATCCCCATCTAAATGGTCAAGAATCTTTTTTTTTTTACTTTTATAGCATTAATGCCCAAAGGGATGATCACAACAGGAACATCCCCATGTATAGTTTTCTCTAGCCCATGTTTTCTATTGTTGCCAACTCTTAGTCTGGGATTTGTATTCGGCACGTCTCTTGGTCTTGCTGAGGGAAATGGCACCTGCAAAACCTCATCCATTCCATGAGAAACAATATCAAATACCTGAATTTTGCCCTCCATCCAGCAAGTTCTTTCTTTCCCATCCATGTTTTCGAAACCAAGTGTTTTGTGTTCAGCTCATGTCAATCTTCTTATGAAGTACGGTAGTGGGAAAAGCATTAATTATTCCAGAGCACTTTGTTATCTATTTTCCAGTGGGCAGTGCATGTGGCTAACCGCTAAAGGGAGTTAAGACTTAAGTACATGAATACCAACTGAAGCATTGACTAAACACGTGCATAAAATTTGCTGATCTATTAAATTTAAAATATGACAATGCTTTTTCTGGAAGTCCACTAAAGATACAGTTTAGAGTGTCTTGGTTTTCTATAAATCATTGGTTGGTCTTTTGTTGGTGGCTCATGTGTGCATATTTTTTTATAATGCTATACTTATGATATTTGATGTTTAAATATGGTGGCCAGTCTACTGTCTGAGTTGCCTTGTCCAGTTGACATACCGTGTTGTATCTTATCCGATACTAAACTTTTTATGTGTAAAATCCATGTCCATGGCGCGTCCTTGCCGTGTCTATGCCGTATCTAGGCATCATATGTCTATGAAATAGAGGTTTCCAAGTGAATGCTTCTGTTACATTTGAACTTCTCTAATCCATGATGCGAACCTTTTTTTTTCTTCAGGGACATGAGCTTGCAATGCATGTTTTATTTTACCTGCATACTGTCATGATATCTGAATCAGAAGAAGATACATGCTCTATCACTACACTTTATGAAAAGTTTCTCCTAGCAGTGGTAGGCATTGTGACTTCCTTTTTTTTTCCTCTTCAATTAAGTTTGATGCAATTCAATTGAAGTGGATATACTGATATGACTTTGTTTTGTAGGCAAAGTCTCTGCGGGATTCTTTACCGGCTTCGGATAAGTCACTTAGTAGGCTTCTTGGTGAAGTTCCTCTTTTGCCTGACTCTGTTTTGAATCTGTTGGATGATCTTTGCCATTCCATTGGATTTGATAACCACGGGAAAGATGCACATGATGGTGATCGTGTTACACAGGGGCTTGGGGCAGTCTGGAGCTTGATCTCGGGACGCCCACCCTACCGACCAGCCTGCTTGAATATAGCTTTGAAGGTAACACTGTTGGCCACTCATTGAATCTCTAGCATGCCATTGCTTGATGACGATCATGTGTTTTGTCCTTAATGTTTTGTAATTCCAAACTCTTTTTTTTTTGGAAAGTGAGTTATTTCTTTAGTCATGGCTATACTAGGTCATTTGGTTTGCTGGCCAAGTGTGCAAGAACTTTCAGATTAATATATACCTATACATTACATGCCAGCAACTGTATGGTGCATTTAATACAAGTTGCTCCTGACTTCCCAATGCATGGTGCTATTTTTGTCCTAGGAAGATTTTTATCATTACCATGAGATCAAGACTGCAAGTTGCTACTGCTACCTTCCCCATGTGTAGTACTATGTAATGTATATGAATATTTAATAATGATTGCAATTTGCATTCTAAAATGAGAGCAAAAATCCTTACAAAAATTACCTTGTTTGGGATGTGAATCTGACATTACATTTACATTACAGTACACTAGACTACACTGCTCCACAGTACACATGGCATGACGTTATATTATAAACATTTTATGTCAGTCAAGGACCCAAGGCTCTATATTTGTATACGGACAGATGTAAAGTGAAACCAGGTCATGGTCACTGAGATACCTGGATCAAGTGAACAAAAATAATTTTATTTGTTCAAAAAGAAGAAATAAATAATTAATTAATTAATTGGATATTCTCTCATTTTTCTTCATCTTACTTGCGGAAAGTTTAGCTGAACTTGTCAATGGCTGGTGGAAGTTAATATTTCAAGTGGCTTCAAGATGGGTAATCTTTAATTGATAGTAGCTTATCTGTAATTTGGCGGCCATACTTTTCTTGGGGGCCTTGGGGAGTCTATGGGGGAAGAAATCCATATGTGAGTGTTATCCTTAAACACATTTATAGAAACTTTTGGACTTTCAGGTCAATTAGGTAAAGAGTGTTTTGACTAGGTTGAAAGTATGCTTGAGCTCATCTATAAGAATGGGTTATTGAAAAAAAAAAAAAAACCCTATTTAAGATGGATGTGGTGGCTATGCTGGTGTGTTGTAGGAGCTTTTGTGGTTTTGTCTTGAAGGGGCAATTCCAGACGGTGATTCCTTTTGTGAATTCGTTCCAATGAAAGTCTTCTTCCATTGATGGCCTTTTCATGTGGTCAGTTTGAGGAAGTCCATACTCCATAGTATCCATACCCTATTGCAGATAGCGATGTAAAATGGGTTGTGCCAGCATAAATGGCCGGCTCATGAAAGTTCACAGGCCGGGCTGGGCCCTGGTTGGCAATGGCACAGCCCTGGGGCACTAGCCCTGGCTGTGCCAGGACGGGCCAGCCCACGGGCCTACCTCTCTCTTTTTTTAATTGAAATTAAACCATCACAACCATTAAAAATCATCAATTATCAATGATCAAACTTGAAATGAAGTTTCTAATCATGATAATTTCCTTGAAATAAAATTTAAAACTTTGAAAATTTACAAGTATGATAATTTCTTTTAACTAAAATTTACAACGTTGAAGATAATTTGCTACTTGAAATAAATTTTACAAATTACAACCATGAGAATTTACAACTGTGATATATTTTTCTTGATTTTGATATTTACAAGTTATAACTTGTATGTACAATATTTTGATAAAATGTACAAATTACAATTTACATCTATAGTATTTTTAACATTGATATTTCTAATGCTGCCATATCATCTTCTAATTTTTTTTTGGCATGAGGTTTTGCTTCCTCTTAATAAAAAACCAGTCTCATAGGCACATGCATCTCTCCATCGTTTCTTCCGATAACCTTGTCCTCCTTTCTGTCAATAAGTCGCCCACCTGTGCTGAAAGCTTGCTTCAATGCAACTCTAGACATTGTAACTGTTAGTAAATTACGAGTCATGGCAAAAAGATCGGCAAATCCATGTTCACTTGCTTTCTACTAGGCGAAAAGGTCGAAACTGTCAGTGTCCTCTAGACACTTAGGCAGTCAACCGGAGCAGTTTTCAGATATACCGTTAACTCATTCATAGCTGTCAACCGGAAGATTTTCTTTGCTGCCTTGAGAATGCGCAAGAAAATTCCAGGAAGCTTTCTTTTTCCCTACTTAGTTTTGGGGAGGGGTGTAAGTTGTTTCCCTTGTTCTACCCATTTAGGTTGAATATTCATTAAATAGTGCTTCTAAATAAGATTTGATAATAGAAATACTATTTATATTATCAGTAGTGGTTTTCATATTTTTATTTATTTCATCAAATAAGCTCCTACGCCTACTAATTTTACCCTAGGATCTAATATAGAGGCTAAACAAAATGTTAATGGAGCATTTTTTCCAATATTATATGCATTTTTTTTCCATTATCATACGCATATCCTTAAAGACTATATCTATGTATTTTTCAAAAGTAAGATTAATCTCATAAAAGTGATATAAAACTTGAGTTGAGGTGGGGTAATATACCCCATAAAAGAATTAGGTTGCTTCACAAGAAACTCTAAAAAATCTTTTATTATTTCAAGAATTTTCCAATTGTTTCCAAGCTTGTTTCCGATAAGGAGACGAAAAAATGTAACCTATAATGTATTTAATAGATTCTATTCCAGGCTTAATAAATCTGAAACCATCTTGTACTATAAGATTTGAAGACATGTACATCTGTTGTGAAAAATAACCCCACCTAAATTAAGTTGGATCATAGGTTTCATTATATCAATACCGCTATTATTGGCGCTTGCATTATTTAAAGTTATAGAAATAACTTTATTTTCAATATGATATTTTCTAATCTTTTCTATAATAGTGGACCCTATCCTAGCCAGTATGTGGGTATTGAAGTAAAAAAAAAGAAATAATTTTTCTGTGCATCACCCATTCTGCATCAATATAATGTGTAGTTATTTAAATATATACCTAGCATTTTTTTAGAGGTCTATAAATCCAAAGTTAATCCTATTTTTCCTGGTATGTTTTGAAAAACAAATTTTTCATCCTTTCCTTTTTAAACATTTTTTATTGCATAATTTCTGGCAGTTATTTATAGATTTTTTTTTTTTAATTGTGGGGTAAAGGATTGGTTCACAAAATCTTAAAAGTAATCTTTCCCAGCAAAGAGAAATGGTAATTGATTAATTACTCTAAACTTCACAAGTTGATATCTAGTATTTTTAGGATTATATTGAAAAAACTCCTAAACTACCAGAACTAGAGGTTAGAGTCTTAGAGGTAGTTGGAGTCTGTGTGCCTCCTCCCGTTGGATCCATCCCAGTATGTTTGGGTTTACTTGTGTTCATGTGTTTCCTAAGGTAGCCAGTGCCACCTGTGGACTTGCAAATGTATAATTCTTTACAATGTTTGCATTGTGCCTTTTGTGCATAGTTTCCAACGACATCTTATCAGAAGTTAATTTCCTTTTTTTTTTATTTAAGTTGAAGTTTTGGCAGCAGAATTAGGTTACTTTCTATTTCTATCTCATGCTTTTCCAAATTTTCAGCATCAAGGCCAAAGTCAAAGTATGTTAATGGTCCAACCATTTTCCAAAAACTAGTTTTATAAAAAGGAAAAAAATGATTTTTATATAATATGTTATGTATTTGTTGTGATATAAGAAAGGGGAGAAAATGAGACATATATTAAATAGAATCTGGGATTTAAATAAAAAATACCTAGAAGAGGGAGGGAGGGACAGCTTTGAGATGTTCAGAGAGGGAGGGAGGGAGGGATGTGAGTGTTGAGAAATGACGGCATATTTACTCTTCCAAATTTAGTCTTTTCCACTATCATTGCCATTCCATTCTTCCCAGCATCTGATTGCATGCGGTCACACCATCTGCATATTAATGCCACATCTGTCTTTTCCATTATTTTGGTCATAAGTAAAACTTGGTTGTTGTAAGAGCTTGATTTGTTGAATGGCAGTGTGCTGTAGATCCACAAGATGAAGTTCGAAAGCAGGCTATTCGACTGGTATGTAGTCTTACAGATTGTATCCCTGCTCTTACCCAAAATGTACCAAATTAGTGTCTCAAACTGCTTTATTTTGTTACCCGGGATGAAACTTTAAAGAAACATTTTTCAATACTTTTGTCCAGGTGGCAAACAAACTTTATCTTCTTAGTTATGTGTCAGAAGACATTGAGCAGTTTGCAACAAACATGCTGTTGTCAGTTGTTGATCAAAGAGTTCCTCATGTGGAGCAAACACATGCAAACTCCAATGAGCAGAGAACTGAAGGAAATGTATGAGACTTCTGACCTTTATTTCCATTTTTTCTATTTTAAATTGCTGTTTGATGTTCCTCTCTGTGTGCAGGGCCCTATTCTGGTACATATACCTCACACGGAAGTTCTGTGCAAGGTAGCTGGAAAGAGCCGTCTATGATGGGCCTAGATAACAAATTTGGGGTCAATCCCATGCCTCTAACCCCTTCATCTGTGGTCCACAAGTTTAATGGCTTTATATAGTTTTTTTTTTTAACCTCAATCGAATGGTCCGTGCAAACCCAACGGATCCGGTGTAAATAGGGGGATGGTTTTGATGGCCCATTTGGATCAGTGCCCAAGTGGGCCCGACACACTACCTTGCATGAATTCCTGTATAAGGTGTACCTGAATATTGGCCATATATGTGTACATATGTTTGTATGCATGTTTGTATATTATGCATTGCATTAAACAATGTTCTTTTATTCCAAGAAGTGCCTATGCTCGAGGACCTGAGATTCTGTCCTCTTAACATTTAAGTAAGTTAATAATATTGTTAGAATTTAAATGACTTGTTTTTGTTTTTTTTTGTTTTTTTTTTTTTAGCTTTGTCCTTTTATTTGTTCATGTAGTTGAGGATAAGGCTTTTATGATCATGATGGTTGTATAGGTTTTTTTATTTTTATTTTTTTATTGCACGGTGATGATGGTATAGTTGTGCTGTGAAAAAGGAAGAGAAGTCATGGTTACAGTTAATGTTTTCATGTAAAACCGATCTTGACTCCAGCTACATGAGTAGAGGTGGATGGGCTAGTTAAACCCTAGAATATATGTAGTCCATCAATGTATTCAGAAAATGGTAATCTCGTTGTGATAATTTATGAACTTTTTGTTCCTACGGAGGCTAGCTAAGGTAGACATCATTCTAAACAAGGTCCCTTTGTCTACCACTTGTAGTTGCTTTGCAGCAGCTTCCTTTATCATCATTTTTTCCTTTTTCCTTTTGAATATTTTAACAAATTTAATCCTTAATGATTAAAAAAGTGATATATGGACTTTCGGAAGTATGAAAGATCTGACAATCTAGCCTGCATCCCTGTTAGAGCAGTTAATAATTTTGCTCTAGCCTTGCAAATGACGAGCACTAGTAGAAGCCCCACATTTATCTCTCAACCATTTTACATTCCGTCTTTGAATATGTGAATTTCAATTTATCTGGTTGAGCAGGTTTATTTCCTCAGCTTCTAGGACTAATGTGCTAATTTCAAGTAAGATTTACATATTTATTTATTCAGGTTGGCAGTCAAGAAACATCTGTTAGTGGTTCACAGAATTCGGAGCCTGGTGCTTCTGAAAGTGATTCTACAAGAGCAGCCCAACCAACTTCACAGAGCATTCCAACTGTATCTTTATCTCAAGCTCAACGCCAAATGTCACTTTTCTTTGCTCTATGTACCAAGGTCTGCATTTGCTTTTTTGTTTGTTTGAATTGGAAACCCAAAGGATCTCAGTTAGAGTACGCATTCATATTGGCAGGTTCTGTTTGTGATGATTCTGGCTTTTGTTTTTGCAGAAACCTGGCCTTCTGCAACTTGTATTTGACATATATGGACGGGCACCCAAATCTGTCAAGCAGGTGTTCCTTCATGTATAAGATATTACTTTAATTATTTGCACGTGCAGGGTTTGTTGTGGGCCGGGGGGGTTTACCTAGATCTTTTTCCTCAATGGACTTCTTTTATTAATAGTTGAACTATTGAGTTGATGTAGGTCGTCCATCGGCATGTCCCTATTCTTGTGAGGAATCTAGGAACATCATACTCAGAGTTATTGCGCATAATTTCTGATCCACCTCAAGGAAGTGAAAATCTTTTAATGCTGGTACTTTCATTAACTGTTATCCTTTGCCGTGGCCTTTCTTAGTTATTGTTCATGAGTGATAATGGCTTCTATACTATTTTCTGCCAAGGTATTGCAAATCTTGACTGAAGAGACAACACCT
This sequence comes from Cinnamomum chago, assembly GCA_038049695.1. Classification (NCBI taxonomy): domain Eukaryota; kingdom Viridiplantae; phylum Streptophyta; class Magnoliopsida; order Laurales; family Lauraceae; genus Cinnamomum; species Cinnamomum chago. The sequence goes on along the minus strand of CP142451.1, from coordinate 105,300,657 downwards.
TCTGCTGATCTGATTGCAACTGTTAAACATTTATACGAGACCAAACTAAAGGTTCTTTTCCTTGTGCTTACAAAATTTTTTGGTTTCATAGTGTTTCTCAAAGTTTCTTCTGCCTGATTCTCATGGGGAATCTTTTTTTCCCCTTAAACTTTTTCCAGGATGCAGCTATTCTTATCCCGATGCTGTCTTCTCTTTCTAAAGATGAGGTCCCTTTTTCCAACCCCCCTCCTCCCCATCTTCCATTTAAATGATGCGCACTTGTTTTATATTTAAAGCCTTAAAGCTATGGCTGCTGAATAGATATTTTTTTCTTGCTTTTTTGGGTGTGTTGCTTGTGGGTTTTCTTGTCTTTGTTGTTTCAGTTTATATCTCTTATGTCGTATACCCTTCTTATAGTAACAAAGTCACCCTTCAACCAAGAAAAAAAAAATCCATGGTTGCTGAATGTTTGTCGAATTTAATTGTTGATTTCCATGGAGATTGAGCATTATCCTAGACTATAAAGTTAGGTTTCTTCATTTAAATTTGTCTTTTTCCTTTTGTCTGCTTGGATAGCATTCTTTTTGGCATACTAAATATCCTTGCTTTATATGATAATACTATTATAGTTATATTTGTCTCAGTGTACAATGCGTACAAACTAAGTGGCTGGTGCACTAGTATATACTCATATGGATATAGGATATTGGAACACTAGGGAAACTCTGCTATTTCCACACTCTCTGTATGCGGAAGTGGGTCTGGATATTCTTTTCTAAAGATTGTGAATTGTCACCATTTAGTTAATGAAAAGAATAGAGAGCACAAGAAGAGCAGCTCCATCAAGGACAACACAATGAACAGATCTGAACAGCTAATACATGGGTGCTAAAGCCAATAAACAAATCTCTCGTCATGTTACTTGGGACTCTGTAAAGCTATTCATTAAGCCATTTGCTTCCCACTCAATGTGGAGGAAGCTGACCTCCTAGTGAGAATGCTTTCAAATTCATTGACCACAGTTGCTCCCAGTTCTTTTGATTTCTCAACTCTTGTTATTATATTGCTGTTTGCCTGCTTCCTAAGGGCCTGATTGATAATAAAAATTGAAGGAATTTTTGTGAGGAATATTGGAGGGTGTTGGTTGAATGCTTGCCTCAGAGAGTTCAAAATGACAATTTGAAATGTCATTTCAAAATTTGGAGAGCATCAAAGGCCCAGACAGATTTTGAAATTTCATATGGTAGATATTTTGGGGGTTGGTCTGCAAAGATTGAAGTGCCTCATACTGGTACTGACCAGTGTAGACAAAATTTCAAACCATGCATCAAACACTTCAATTATTGCCAATTTGTACTTCAAAGTAGTATGGTTGGATGGCATTCCAAAGTCAATTGCTTCTAATCAGGCCCTTCATATTGCAAGCCACTTTCATCATGTGAAATCAACCATAACTAGTGAAATTTCTGTTAGAAAAGTTTTCATTGCACTTGCTCGCTTCAATGAATAACATAACTCTTATTATTGAAATATGACATTGGTAATTAAACTGCCTCGTTATGTAGTTCATGTCTGATGAATTCTAACATGCACATTTCTCATCATATGACATCAGGTTTTGCCTATATTCCCACGACTGGTAGATCTTCCATTAGAAAAGTTTCAGGTTGCACTTGCTCGCATTCTTCAGGTATTTTAATCTTTTTACATGTGCGAGAGTTTGGATCATGTCTTTCTCAGGAGCACTGTCACAAATATCAGGATATGATCGTTTAATGTTAATTTCCTAATAATATTGCAATATTTTCAAAATATTAAAAAAAGAAAAATGAAGTGAGCAATTAGAGATGAAGTCAAAATAATATTGTGAAAATAATATAGAAAAACATTATTCAACAGTAATTTATATCACCAAATTTCAAGTATTTCTAATTTTTTTAAAACTTATTTATTTCTCATGACCTTTTACCTTTATATCCTAAGAGAAACCCCCAAATTTGAAAATATCCTGACATTCTCCCAAGACAGTAATTTCTTGAGAATGATATTTATGACACTGATTAGGAGAAAATCCAGTGTTTGGCTACATGTATAATTTGTAAATTATGTACATAAGAGTAATGGTAGGTTACAAACTGTTTAAAAATTGAAAACTTTGCAAAACTGGCATGTAGGGCCTTACAGAACCATTAAACTTTGGGACTATTAAACCGACAGTTGCAATCATCAAATCAAGGCCCTGTAGCTCCCACCCTTGTCCATGAAGAGACCTACCAATCGCCCCTACCCCGCTGCAGTGATTGGCATGTGTCCAGGTTTGCAACTTTAAAAGATTTCCTGGTTTGCAGCTGAACATTCCTTTTTGTACAGATGCATTGAATAAACTCAGATTCATATACTGTGAACTCCAGAACTTGTGCGGTTGTAGTTCAGTCCAGTGTTCAGAGATAAGCATACCATCTGCAATCATTTTCTGCTTAGATAACATCTTCATCCTTCTAGGGAATGTACCTCTGACCCTAGCTACAAGCAGCCTTCACCTAGGTGTCAAATCTTGCCATAGATGTTTTGATCGTTGTTTGTCAGTAAGAGTAATGATGCTGTCAATCATGACTACTTATAAAGCTGGTGTGTCTGCTGTTGAGAAGTTTCAAACTATGCGAGGCCTTAACTAGTTGAGAGGTATAAAAGATTATGCATCCACATATTTCGTCTATCTTGGTAGGAGACTTGTTCAACCCAATTTACAGCCTTCTGTGGACTGTTAAGATCCATGGGGACTTTGTCATAGATACAACAAATGAGGGCCCTTCGTAATGCCTCGAAGGTTTTTTGATGCTAGTAGTGATGCAAATTGACAAGCTGATTTGATTGCTTATGGGGGGATCATTATTTGCGGGGCAAGTGAACCAAGTTTTTGTTCTTGTTCAGCTGCACATCTGCACACAGTGCATCCTGACTGTCCCAGAGGTGGGAGGACCCACCTCTGCGTACACGAGATGGGAGGTCCGGAAGCAGTGTGCAGGTGCACAGTGCTCAGGAGAATATTTTCCTATTTGCCTATGTTCTATATACTCTATGGTTCAAGAAAATCTTCTGCTCCTGGGAAAAAAATTCACGTTTTGCTAGCACAACATCCATGTGCATCCAAAGATATTATATGCATATGCTAGTTCAAGATATCTACAAGCAATGCCATCATTCATTGCTTGATATATGGGTCATACTGTGATTTGTTTTGGAAAATGTAGTTTCAATGGTCTACCACTCTGAAGCACTTGGCAACTTTGGTGTGCGTTGCTTGCTTATTATGGTTATTTTATTTTCTGGATAAACTTAAGTTTAGCATTGCATTTACTGAGATGCAAGTAAGATTGCTTAGTGATAATGGTTAAAATCGGGAGAGTATAAATGGTCTTCAAGTTTTTTGCACCAAACCTTTACAATACTACGATGCTTTATTTCTAAATGTTCCATGATGCTTCATGTCAGGGTTCAGCACATACAGGTCCGGCATTGACGCCCACGGAAGTGTTGGTCGCAATTCATGACATTAATCCTGACAAAGATGGAATTGCCCTGAAGAAGGCAAATTCTCTTAATTTGTTATTAGCCAGAAGATATTGATTTGTATTTTCCATATATTTTTATGTCTAATGTTGATCAAAATTGATATGTTTCCAGATAACAGATGCTTGTTCAGCTTGTTTCGAGCAACGGACAGTTTTTACACAGCATGTCTTAGCAAAAGCCTTGAACCAGCTTGTATGCAATCGTAGTCATATGCTAATGTAAAATTGTGTTAACAATATAAATTTTTATGTGGAATAATATTTTGCCTTTTCAGGTTGAACAAATGCCACTGCCTTTGCTGTTCATGAGAACAGTCATTCAAGCTATTGATGCTTTTCCCGCCCTGGTAACATCTCCTCCTAGTTGTCGCTTTTTATTTTGCTTCTCTTTCCAAATGACAATTGGGTCACACAAGTTTCTTGTTGCATTGTTAAAGGTTTTAGTCAATATCAATTTTCTTGTATTTTATTTTATCAAAAAACTTACTAGGAAAATGTTGGATTTCTTCTCTCTTGTGTTGCCTTTGAGTCACAGGTGCTTGATAGAATTTTTGGTGGTGGTTAAGGGGGATATAACATGATTTCTTACAACACGAGTTAAAATATTGGATTTCCAGTGCTTAACTCATTGCAGCAAGGCATGTTAAAGTGCTCCAAAACAGGAGTGAATCGGTGGTTTTAATCCACAGAAAATAGTCTCTTTGAAAATGGATGACACATGCTCGAGGCTTATTGCAGTTTGGCTGTTTTTTTCTTATTCTAGAAAGCAAGTGACCATCTTGCATACCATTTTGTTTCATATTTGCTCTTTCAGAGTTTAACTGATTGTTTTAGATTTTTTTATTCATGAATTGCTAGTTGTGTTGTTTAACCACTACTTGTTTGGAATCTTCACTTTCTGTATTCTCATAGATGGATTATGTTGGCCTTTTTCCCTTTATATGACTAATTTGTGCTATATAATCTGCAAAAAACTTGCACCTTGGAACTTCCTCTTGGAAATACTTGGTGCAATCCAACTCTGATTGGGAACTCAGATGTCACTCTGCACATGGTTTTCACACTCATTATTGATCCTTTGCCCATATTCACTGATTTATAATGAATGTGAAAATCATTGGAACCATTGAATCCTGGATATTATTATGACTGGTTTTGAATTTGAATTTTGGTATCTATTGCCAGCGTGTTACTCACTTTTGGAAATTTTCCACATCTGCGTGTGTAGTTGCTTCCTGATATCCTTTATATTTTTGAGGAAATATTTGATACACTTATTTACTAATTTTTCAGGTTGATTTTGTCATGGAAATACTCTCGAAACTAGTGAATAAGCAGGTAGTGAATCTCTCAATCTTTACAGATATGGTTCTTCACTTTTTTCTTTCTTTTTTGAAATTGGCATCTGCTAAGTTTCTCTCTCTCTCTCTCTCTCTCTCTCTCTCTTCCAATTACCAATACCAACCAGCTCGATAGCCTACTTGGACACAAATGTTTATCAATATGAAACATGGAAGTGGTGTCTGATATGACAATTTAAAGAAACCCTATTTGCTAATCATTCTGTGTAAATATCCTAATAAATTAAAATGATTATATAGAGATAATTTAAAGGGAATAGTCAAGGAACTTTTCTGTGTGGGCCACATGGATGCATGCCAATCGTGGGGGAAAGAGGGCAACATGTGGATATGACAATTTGAAGAAGCCCTATTTGCTAATCATTCTATGCAAATATCCTAATAAATTAAAATGATTATATAGAGAAATAATCTAAAGGGAATAGCAAGGAACTTTTCTGTGTGGGCCACATGGATGCATGCCAATCGTGGGGGAAAGAGGGCAACATGTGGGTTAGGGGTAGACCGGAAATGTCCTAATCAAATTATCCTACCCTTCTTTTAGAAGCCTTCAAGTTTCAAGCTTTAGAGAAAATGTGTGTTTTTGTTTTCTACATTCAATGGTTTATATTATTGAGTGTCAAAGTTATTGTGATAGCTGATACATAGAAGGTTAAGTGTATGTGAAGGTCTGATTCATCATAGTTATGGACAAATTTATTTATTTTTTAAATTTTCTTTTGATTGTTCACACTACTTGAAACCACAATCTCAAGGTTGCAATAGCGTTGTAGCAAGCACCTTCCATTATACCATGGGCTCTTGTCCATTGGTGTGCACAATTTGAAGTCACTTTTTTCGAAAAATAACCACCAATATGCCACTAAAATATAACAATGAAATGAAGTATACCAAAAATGGAAAATACCAAGACGAGGAAAAATCTTCATATGGTCTTCATCTATATAGAGAAAGCCTACGACAAGGTACCCAAATATTTGATTTGGCTGGTTTTAGATAAAAGGAGTGGCTTAGGCGTTTCAAGTGACTATGGTTTTGCATCAGGGGTCAGCCATAAGTCCTTATCTACTTGCACTGATTATGAATGAGTTAACTGCTCATATTCAAGTGGAGGTACCTTGGTGTATGCTGTTAATAGGTGATCTAGTGTTGTTTTATGGAATTTAGTATTATATGCTACTCTTTGGAAGCTTTGATTGGAGAGAGAGAGAGAGAGAGAGTCCAAAAATAAAAATCAAATATGCTGAGGAGGTTGTCGAGAGCATTGTTTGGACTATGTCAGGGTAGGTGTGTAAGAAAAAAATTTGTCGGTATCTCATTGGAACATTTTACTAGGTCTTGGGCTTAAGTTTTAGGGGGATACAAAAATTGTGCATAGATTAATGTGGATTCGTCCACCTTTTGGAATTTTTAAGCTAAATTTTGATGGTAGTTTTTCACGAAGTGGTCAACGAGTTATACGATACCATGTACCAACCCAAAAGCGTAAGCTAAAAGGTGGAAGGCCCAAACAAGTATATGAAGCCCTATGAAACTCATTACTTGGGCGATGTCAGATGTGGGACTTTCCCATCACTCCCTCACGTGTAGGCCCAACAAATTTCATGGACGGGACTGCCACGTGGGCTACACAAGAATGATAGGAATTGACTCCGATACCATGTACCAATCCAAAAGCTTAAACTGATAAGTGGAAGGCCCCAACAGGTATATGAAGCCCTATCAAACCCATTACTTGGGCAATGTGGGATGTGGGACTTTCCCAACCAAGGGATTGGTGGTTTCATTCACAAATGAAATGGCAATGTTAGGAATTTTTCAGGGTAAGTGGATTCTTCGGATGCCAATGAAAGTTAAAGTGTTGCTCTTCTAATTGGGGTATCGTGAGTTGCGTCAAATGGGAGGTTTTAATCCTATTCTTAAAGGTGATTCTTTTTCATCTTTTTAATGGGGTCTTGGGAAGGCTATTCATTCTTAGAGGCTAGCAGATTCGGTGGTGGAGGTGCAGGATATTTTTGTAAGATACCACGTACCAACTTAAAAGCTTAAGCTAATAGGTGGAAGGCCCAAACAGATATATGAAGCCTATCAAACCCATTACTTGGGCGATGTGGGACGTCGGACTTTCCCCAAACACTCCCCCTCACGTGCAGGCCCAATGGATTTCATGAACGGGCCTGCCACCTGGGCTACTCAAGAACGGCGAGATCGAAATCCGCTCTGATAACATGTAAGATACCATGTACCAACCCAAAAGCTTAAGCTGATAGGTGGCAGGCACAAACAGGTGTATGAAGGGCTATCAAACCCATTACTTGGGCAGTGTGGGATGTGAGGCTTTCCCTAACAATTTCAAGCCATTTGGGTGCTTTTTTTTTTTATAGCATATTTTAGAAGAGGCTAAATTTGATCGCAGATGTACTCTTGCTATGGCAAGAGCTTTTCGCTCTTCTATTTCTTTCAATGAATAGATTCTTTTATTTTTTCTTTGTTGTGGTTTTGTTTCTGAAATGTTTGCTTGGTGAAATAAAATTTTATATGTTATAAAAAAAAAAGCAGATTGTAAGTGTTGGTGGGTGAATCAGGAGATAGTTTGAATTGAGACTTGAGAGATGTCGGGAGGTGTTAGAATCCAAGGGATTTAAAATAATTTGTACAAAGATAGAAAATATGTAATGTAACTTTAGTGAGGATGTACAAAGAGTTGATACCACAAAGAGATTTCATTCTGATGCATTGGCTCGATAATTAGTAAGGATGGAGAGATTGAAGAAGATGTTGACCATAGGATAAGAGCAGAATGGTTGAAATGGAGACTTGCTTTTGGAGTGCTATGTGATCGATGCATACCAATAAGATTGAGTGAAAAATTTTACATGATAGCAATTAGACCAACTTTTACCTATGGAGCAAAATGTTGTCCAACAATAAGCAACACAGGCGCAAAATGAGTGTAGTAGAGATGAGATTTTTAGGTGGATGTGTGGTAGAAGTTGTAAAGATAGAATAAAAATGAGTGCTTTTAGGAGCATTTAGCCATTTAGGGGTTGCATCAGTATGTGATAAAATACGGAAAACTTGTTTTGAGATGGTTTTAACATGTCCGATGCAAGCTAGCAATGGTACCAGTGAGGAAAAGTTTTTCTATGTAGGTTGATAGCCCCCACCAAGGGGAAGGGGTAGTAGGGCAGAGAGGATGTGGATGAAAGTAGTAATAATAGATCTGGGGAAATGAAACCTATCCGAGGATTTGGCTCAAGATAGATTAGAATGGAGAAATAGAGTTCATGTAGCCAATCATTTAAAAAAAAAAGTCATGTAGCCAACCTCAACATAGTTGGGATAGGGCTTTGATGAAGATGATGATGATGATTTTTCCCTTTCTATCTAGAAGCTTAAGGTGTGCATACACAAGTGGAGAATACCACAATCTTTCTACGGAGCCTTGTCTTTTAGTGGATTCCTTGAGGCTCACATTGAAGTAGTTCCTTAAAGAAAAAGTAATTTAAACCCTCAACTGATATTCACCGTTGTTCTGAAGTCATCTTCATCCAAAGATAAAAATGTGAGATAAATATGCAAGGAAGACTATTTTAATGCTTAGTGATATTTGGCCCAACACAGCTCACAGGATATCATTGATCTATGGTCCGCCTTAAAAGAGAAGGGGTCCCCTCCAATGCACATTTTACCCACCTGTGTCAAAACTTACAGATCTGATATCTCTATATTGGCATCGCCGTTGCCATCATCATCATCTGGATATATTTTACTTACTATCCTAATATATTTGTATAGATGTGTCAGGAAATCTGGCTACAGGGAATTTTGGTATAGAATGTGATTTCTTAACAATGTTTTACGCATGCATGTAGCTCAGTTAATGTGGGAGATTTGCAATCTTCTCTCGTTTTTTCTTCCTTCATTTTTAATGGTCGGGGATTTTGGTACTATTTAACTAGTCATCAGGGAGAACACTTATTTTATGAGAAACTGTCTACAGATATGGAAGATGCCAAAATTGTGGGTTGGTTTCTTGAAATGCGCTTCTCAGACGCAGCCACACTCTTTTCGAGTGCTATTGAAGGTATAGATTATCTGTCTATTGAATTGCTCCATGTTCTGTCTTCTTTTTCATTTATGGGTTCTTATGCCAATCTTCTGCTTGCAGTTACCTCCTGCACAGTTAGAGAGCGTTCTGAACAAATATGCCAGTCTCAGAAGTCCACTTGCTGCCCATGCAAGCCAGCCTAGCATTAGAACCTCATTACCAAGGTATTTTTTTCTTTTATCACATTGACCATCCACGCAACCCTTCATTCAAATGCATTCATGCTATTGAGAATGACGCGCAGTTCTCTTAGATCTATGTATCTTTTCAAGGTCTTAGCGCACTATATCACATTTTTGAAGTAGGAAGTATATCTTTCCTATTATGACTGCCCAAAAGAAGGCCCCCACTCTTAGGAGAGTTAGAACCCTCTGTGCAATGAAACATGCTGGGAGAGAATCAGAACCTGGGATAAGTGCATGATTGCATTGTACTGAGTTGCCTGACAAGCGGATCCCTTTTGAAGTCCTGTAGGAATGAAACATCCCTGCAAATAATAATAATGTTGTTAAGCAAAAGTAATATTTTATAATAAATTTGAAGGGACCTGTTAACTTGCAGCATGTACAACATAGGTTTAAATGATTCCCCATTGGCTACAGCATATTGTATGCAGGCAGTCTAGTACTTTTATGAGGTAACTCAAGACAAGTACTATTTCCATCATCTTAAATCCTATGATACCTGGATACAGCAGTTTGCCTATGGTGCCCATACAGATACGGTCCGATATAGATATGGGTACGGGATACGGAAAGATACGGCTGGAGATGTATCTCAGCTGTATCCCAAATTTAGGGGATCTCTCTCTTTATTCAAACAAAAGGAAAGCGAAAAAAAAAAAAAAAGGGAGAAGAGGCCCACCTGCTTCGATTGGGGCTGCTGTTGCTGCCAGTCCTCTTCTTCTTCTCCTACGTTCTTTTTTTTTTTTCTTTTCTTTTCTTTATCTGGAGCTTGGAGACGCCCAGTGAAAAGGGAGAGTGGAGACGCCCAGCAAAAAAGAGAAAGTATCCCACCTTTTATAAAGGAGCATGGTACGGGCCACAAAACTTTTGTTTTTCTTTCTTTTATTAACATGGGCTATTGTGCCACTCAGTCGACCCACTTCTCTTCTCTTTTCATTTCTTTTTTCTATTTTGAGCTATTGTCCAGTGAGGCCCACCTCATAAAAGAATTTATCCACACAGTGGGCCTTGCAATGTTTGAGCCCTAAATTGAAATAAAATAATATTTTACATTAAATAAATTCCTTATCAAATGTTTATATATTTTATATATATATATATATATATAAATGCCGAACCCTTATCTATATTCTAAAATCTTGAAGTTAGCGTATCGAATCCGTGTTCCCCGTGTTTGTGTCCGTATAGCTTAAATCTGATACATTTGAGCTTTTAGTTGAAACTCATGGCTCATGCTGTCTTGAGCCATCAGTATAATTCTTTTCCTGTGACCAAAGACACAAAAATTGAGATGAAAATTCTTTGCTCTCATGTACAAGTAGTTGGTTAAAAGCATAATTAGTGATCTGTTAATTAGCAATAAGCTTGAAATGTCATAGAACAGTCTTGTTTGACATGGAAGTTGACTTGCAATCTGTAACCTGACTCAAAATTTGTAAAACCAGATCGACGCTAGTTGTTCTGGGTCTCGCTAATGAACCACAGGCACCACGATCATACATGTCTTCTGCTGCCCTGCATGCTTCAGACACGAGCTCTTCAGTCCATGGTGCAACCCTGACGTGATGTTGGCTGCCACAACTCCATGGTCTACACAGCACCATTTTCAGTCCTCTCAGATGGAAGGAGCATTTACTGATGGGGACCAATTTGCCGTTACAAGAACGGCGAAAGGCGGATGTCCTATGCCGCAGCTGATAATTAACCCACGCCTGGTCTTTATAAAACTGGCATCGACAATAGATGTGATTGGGGGCAAGGTATCTATCTCTCTTGGCGAGCTCATTTTTCTTTCTAACTGGCCTTGGCGCCAGTGGGTGTACCATAGCTATATCCATTAATTGCTTGCAAGGGGTTCATTAGATTATGTATTTTTTTTAATATATATGTATAATTTCTTCCTCGGTTCTTTGTCTGTTCAATCCAGAGCATGTTCAGTGAGAACCTGTTTTTAGTTGGTTCTGTAACTTGTAATTTGGAATGAGCTTCGATGACTTGAAAGAGAGAGGGAGGAGAAAAAAAGCGAGGGAAAAAGTGGTTGATGTTGTGTTGGGAGTAGGAATTCGTACATACATGATATTTATTTTTTTTAAAGAACAAATTCAAACTAATAACTTGCATTCGGCCACGTCCAATTTGTTGCTTCTATTATCTGCATCATTTTTTATTTGATGGAATCTAGACCCAATTAACGCACCCCAAAGGTTTGTGCGTGCATGTGTCATGCATGCCATAAACCCCATAAAGAAAGGGGTCACCCAAATATGGACCTACTGACACCATCAGACTGATCACTTTGTAAATGTGTTTTGATTTTCCAACTTTGGTTTTTTTTTTTTTTTTTTAATATTGAAACTTAACATTTTATCAATTTATTGGTTGGCCTTAATCTGATTGGAGTAAAATCTGAGCCCAGTACTAAAACGAGTCAAGTTTGGTTCGGATTTTTGAAATGGGCCCCTTGTGATTTTAGGCTGCCTTCTGGGAATTGGATTCCCTGCCTAAAATGTTAATTTTTGTATTTGGTCGTTTCAGTCAATTATTATTTTTACACGTGGCAAACTTGATGACCTCCTATTGGAGATCCGGGCCATTTGGTCGTGGTAACAAATGTTGTATTTCATGGCTGTTTCACTGTCACTACTCTTGTAGGCTTTGGTGATGAATTCATTTCCTAGACTCCAAACTTGGGGTTGACCCAATTCTTGGAGGGATTGAATAGGCCGTGTAGGTCCTTGTAATGTGATCTTATATTGAATAACAACTTTGATCTTAATAAAGAAAGTGTGATTAATATGAGTTTTAATTACCTTTTTTCTGAAAAATGTCCAAATGAAACAGTGCTTTTAAAAATAAAAAAAAACAAATTTTTTTTTTACCACCTACAGACATTACATGGGTATAAACGGGCAGCCACATCTTTTGGACGGTTTGGGTTTTGGTAATGAGCCGAATTAGGATTTGTTTCCACCTTGACCCACCTGGTATGAAGAACCTTTTTATAATTGTTACTCAGAAGTAGTAGCAACCCAGTTCAAGCAATACTCTACATATTTATGTATAAAAGGCTATAATAATATATATGATAGGCAAATGATCTGGTGAAAGATGGCTCACCTGTGATTAAGTTGCTACCCCTACGAATTGTAACAAGCTCAAATTTGACAAGAGCCTAAACATGACATCTGGCAAGCACTTTTGTCTTTTCATCAGTATCTTGACTGTCCATTACCATTAATATTTGTGATCTTGACCATACGGCTGCCTTAAGATCTGATATTTATCCGTCAATTGTTGAAGTTTATAAAACTCCTACAGAACTATTGCTACAACAAAGGGGGGGCTAAAAAGTTATATAAAGGGGAGATTGTGCCACATCCTAAGCTTGTGATATCACACAAATAACAGTGCAGGAATTTTTAGACTACAGCTATGACAGCCAAATGACGTCTTAGGGCAGCAGTAAGATGAAACTCCCTTTAATGTGAGCAACTTTCCATGGTTACTCTGTAAAATCTAGAAAGTCAAGCAAAAGGGAATCTGTACCAATTTCAATTAATAATGGAACGTGGACACCAAAAGCTAGAAGGTTTAATCGAATCTTTCAACTACCCCAAGAAAACCGATACTACTCGGATTCTCTTACTGTCGAGATTGTTGGGTTGGGTTTCATTAATTGAAGTATCGGTTTCGGACTTTGTATCAGCCATGTGGAAAAACCATTGTACCAGCAGTGAGGAAAACTATGGCCCCATTGACCATTTCAGATTTCGACGAGTCAGGTTCGAGTTTGGCCCCGACCTAAGCTCGTATCTAGTTGACTCAACATGTGAGAGGATGTTGATATCTCAACAATTTTATAGGCTACTTAATTCAGGTTATGAAGTACGGATCACCTATCGTAGTTGTTATATCTTTACTGTGAGTGGACTAATAAAAGTCCACCACATCATCCAAAAATTTAAGTGAAATCATCTAAATTTTTGGATGATGTGGTGGACTGTTATTGGTCCACTCACTGTAAAAATTTAACAACAGGGATAGGTGGTCCGGACTCCAAATTATGACTTGCATTATATGCATTATTGATGGAGATGTATCATTATATGCATTATTGATGGAGATGTATCTATTTGGGAGTGTGTATTCAGGTCCCTATATATTCTTGAAAATGATACTCAAAAAGCATCCAACAAATAGCAAGATTCCAAAAATTCCACTAATTTATGGGAATACATCACCTTTTCTGTAACATTGACAAGCCTACAACAGAGATCCTAAAAAAAATCTCAACCCTGTCACTTCTGTTTAGTTTCCTCCTCTTCTTGTTTATATTCCTTTATAAAGGAAAGAGACCCAAAGCACAAAACCCAACTTCCCAACTACCCTCTGGTCCATGGAAGCTGCCCATGATAGGAAACATGCACCAGCTGTTAGGACCACTTCCACATCAGAGTCAGACCATCAGGGACTCGGCCCAAAAGCACGGACCTCTTAATTATTTTGCACTTAAAGTCTAGGTGAGTTGTCCATCATTGTAGTTACCTCCCCAGCAATGGCCAAAATACTTTGAAGACCCCTGATCTCAATTTCTCCGATAGACCACACCCCTATGAAATGCCCAACGATTGTGACCCCACCTTCAAAAGGGCAATTTGAAGGGTCCGCATATGGATTGGATTTGCAATGTGATAAATACACGAGTCCCACACTACAAAAGAGCTATCCAGATCCGTAGGCTTATTATAAGTCAAACTTCGCCTTAATTTAACATGAGATCTTTCAAAACCGTGCTGTTTTGAAAATCGTAAAAACTATAGAGTTAAGCGTGATCGGGCGAGAGCAATGCCAGGATGGATGATTATCTATGAAGATCTTCATTTACAATTGCACAGATGTCAATGACAAGCAACATAATTGTGAAGATGGCTTTCGGGAAGAACGCTTTCAGGAAGAAAAACAAAGATAAAAAAAATCTTCTCTCTGCCTTTTTTTTAGTAGAATGAAGTCTCGGATGAAAATTGTTCATCGGAAGATGGATGGGATCTTCGACCAATCATTGAGAATCATAGGCAAAAGATCACGACAAAGACTACTGGGGATGGATCAGACTCAGAGTGCAAAGATGAGGATTTGGTTGATGTTCTTATGAGAGTTCAATAGCACAGGGAGCTTGGTTTTCCAATTATAACTGACAATATGAAAGGAGGAGTTATGTATGTATGTATGTATATATGTATATGCTGCCATGTTATAGTCATAAGAAAACTTATTCTATTATTCATTCATGTCAAAACCTCGAGTTGTTAATACAGGCATCATAAATACTTTTAATATTATCTCTTGGGTGGAGCCCACTTATCAACACTCCCCCTCTTGACATTTTATCACTTAATCGTTCCTCTTGGAATTCAAACTTTAACCGGCTGACTCTTATACTATATTAAATTTTCTTAGCTAACAATTCATACTAAAACCTAATATGTTAGTAACATGGTTAAGTGGAACTTCTCACTCTAGATGGGTATTGCGAAGGGTTCTCAATCCTTCGGACTAAACTATTCCCTCCAGGCCCAGAGTAAAACCCCTGGGTCCTAAGTGGTAGCACAAGTGGACTCAACCTTCGGTTCCTGAAGAGGGGAGAACCGGGGGTTGATACCAAGACCTCTAGATCCGAAAGAGAGAGGAACCGTGGTCCTGACCACTAGGCCAATCCCTTGGGGTTTGCTTCTAAGCTTCCTTGAAAAGCATAAATGACTTTTATTTCTCAAAAAAAAAAAAAATTTGAACCAATGGCAGAGACCATTTGGTTAAGGATTTTTTTCTTTTCTTTTCTTTTTCTAGAATGGGCTGCTCTTCTTTAATTAGGGCCATCAGGTGGGTTCGGTTTCAATCCAGTTCTTAATACCTTGGAGGCAGATCTAATTAGGGTCGAAGGTTTAACATAAATAACTTCTAAAATATCAAAGTATATTATCAAAGGTATAATGTTGTTAGGACCACTACGACACTATCACAATATTTGGTCTACCATCTCCTGGGCTCTGATATAAGACCCAACCATGCTAAACATGGCTATGTGAGATTCTTGTTTTTTTCTTTTTTTGTGCTTATTATCTAAATAATCTTATTTAGTACCTAATTAATTAGTTTTATACGTTAAATTAATAGTTGGGTAGATTTGGTGGGCTTGGACCTAGTTATGGACTTAGAAGGACCTATTTGCAATTTTAAGAGAAGGTTAAGGGTTATTCATAAATATTAGATTTTTGTGTTTTTGGCCTCGCTCGATAGGGGACGTTATTTTGAGTAACTTTTGTTCTTTGAGCTTGTTGATTTGGTACTTCAATTGATCAGAATCCCACATTATTCTAAAACTGGGGACTATTTTGAAAATTTCAGAAACTTTCCTAACAAGTTAAGTTTCCAAATAACTCTATATTTTCTTCATTTCTCTGCATCTCTCTGTTCTCTGCCAGCCATTTCTCAGCTTCTCTTCTATCAAGCTCTCTTCTTCATGTCTAGCTCTCACTTAAGGTAAGTAAATAGTATAATGTTCCATTTCATGTATGTTAATTCATTGAGTCTCAAGTTAATTCATGGTAGATTACCTATTTTCAACTCAACTTGTGTATGGCTTGATAGATTTTGATGGGTTAAAATCTTTATTTATGAAGCTTAGACAATGAACTATAGTATCCAAAGTTATGATCTTCAAAACTCTTGGGAACAAAAGAGCTGAAAAGAACCTCTAAAGTAGTTTCGGGATAGCTTAGTTCAATGGCGGACCCAGAAAACTCAACTTGGGGAGGCTTTATGTAAAAGAAATATTGAGGGAAAGGGCAAATATAAAAGAAAAATACATAATAATTCTCAAAAACTGCAAGGGCCTTTTTAAAAAAATTTAGCTTTTTTAGGTTTTGTGGAGGCTTCAAGAACCCCGTACTTGGGTCCGCCCCTGGCTTAGTTACAGGACTTTTGAGACATTAATCATAAGCCAACCGTGAGATAACCTACAGTTACACAAACAAAGTTGAGGTTTTTGAAGATTTATATTATGGTTAATCACGGGGAACCCACTGCTAACTATACAGCTAACAATAATGTATTTTTGTTGCTAACCTTGTAGAAAAACTCAGGGGAAATGGTAAGTTTAGTTTTTAGGTTTGACGTTACGGCTAGCCGTACCAAGTTTATGGTTAACCGTAAATGCCTCTAATTTTAAAAATGTCTTCTAACCTACGAATTTGACTTAGTCTTGGAACTCCGTCATTTCCCCTTTTTATTTAAAATATGGGAGACTGAAGTAGGTGATGTTTTGAGCTGACATTCACTTACATATTGGTTTAAAAATCAAGTATGAAATGCTAAATAGAAAAATGTGCTATTTTAAGGTTCTCTCATTAGATTAACTTCAGTAATGTCAATAATAAAGACCCTAAGCTGCACGATATTGATTAGCAATGCTTTTAGGCAATCCAGGCCCAAGAATGATATTTGTAATGTTTTCGATGACTATCATTGATCATGCATTAATCTGTATATGTATTCGCATGGCTAGTACATGTATCCTTTTATCTTGTTTATCTGTTATATGTATCCCATTTCTTTATCTGGTCTATCAAGATTGAGGGACTACTATAAGTACATGATATGTTAAATTAAGCTTGTTCAGAGTAGTCACCCGTTACCATTAGAAATACATATCAGTATTACCATGTATGTGACCATGCACTTGGTTTCAGTCACACTGTAGTTGGATGCAGCAAAGCATGAACTATATTTACTCGTTTGGCTAGCTACAACATAGTGAGAGTGGCTCTGTCTTCCAAGTACCTTCCTGTTATCTGCATAGTACTGATCACACCACATGGTATTAAATTCCTTCGTGATATTATGGGTACCAGTGGTCCGTTTAAAATTATAGTTGTGTGCTCTCATCACATTTACAACCATCGTGGGAGAATATATGTAGTTTATGTAGATTATATCATTTTGCTAGGATTCAGTACTGTTAGCGATGTCATTCTTTGATTCTTATATGTCTCATACATTTATGTGTGCTTAGTTGTAGACTTAATTTGTCATAATATGATCACCTGTCTTTATTCAGATTTGATGCATCGTGTTTATTTTTATTATATTTGCTTAGTTGTCTGATGATATAACCTTTGGCATTAGAGGTGACAGCACTCTTACCCCTACCTAGGAGATTGAAGCGGTTGAAGAGATTCCTCCGGGATTGAATGGGTAGACTTCTGATGATGTTATTTAGACATATGACTACGTGAGCTTAGTCACAGGGGGATGGTTTTGGTTTGATGGGTGTATTGACCTTTATTAGTCAGTACTTGGGGAGAGTTTCTTGTGGATGGTTATGATAGACAAGTTAGTTTTGGGGATTGTATATACAACACTTTTCTTTATGTTGTAAACTTAGAACACACTTATATTGAAGATACTTTGGGGCTGTATATACTCTGCATATGCTGATGTGCCTAGTTACATATTTATTGTGGTTCATACAAGCTTCTGCTAAAAAAATTTAAAATGCACGTATCCTCACACGTGATATCCTATAGGCATAGTACTTTTTAAAATAACTCTGAAGTCCAATGACTCAAATTCTTATGGCACGTAGTTACGTCTCGAAAATTGGGATCATTAAAGTAATCCAATTTTGGGGCTTGACAGACCATAAACCCAACAGTAGTTGGGTCTCAGGTCTTGGCTCAACTCATTTACAGCCTACCTGTTCCTAGCTCTTCAAAGTGAGCTAGCTATCTGTCAAAAAAATTCTTTCGGGGAGAAAAAAAAATCACCGATGTTCACTTCTTTTCTTAGGACATCTTCTTAGTGGGGACTGAAACCTCATCTGCTACCTTGGAATGGGCCATAGTTGAGTTAATGTGAAATCTAATGGTGATGGAGAAGGCACATGTCAAGGTGAGACAAGCTCTTAATGGAAAGGAGAAGGTGAATGTGAGAGACATTGAAAGCTACTTGAAATTAGTGATCAAGGAGACTCTCTATGGAGAAGGGGCTGCACGCACCCTCCACTAGCCTTACTTGTCCAAAGGGAATGCAGGGAGAGGTGTGAAATAGCCAGATACAAAGTATATGAAAAAACGAGTCATTGAGGAAGATCAAATGGAGTCCTTGAAATCCCCCCCACCCTTATCCCCACGTGAGTCCTCAGGTGGGCTCCATCACACACGTGAGCTTACCTTATCCTAAACTTGGGCTTAGGAGAGCCTTACTCATATATATATATATATATATAAATAATAATATATAATAATATATATATATGCTCAAACGTGACTTGTGGGCTGGCCAGTGGCCAACTTGGTGTATTCCCTTTTACTACTTCTCTACCACTTCAACTGGGAGCTCCCCAATGAGATGGAGCCAAAGGATCTCTAGACATGACTGGGACCTGGGCCTATTTGGATGTATGGTGAATTGAAGTATAGTGAGGTGAAGCATCAAATCAAGAGATAATAAAATATAAAATGTTATGATGGTGTTTTGTTTTTAGTTGTTTAGTATGGAATCTTTTTTACTTTTTCAATAGAAAAGTGGAGCTTTTTTGTCTTTTAGTGGAGAAAGGAGATTGTTTTTTTTACTTTTTTTAAAAAAAAGATGAAGGGAATTTTAAATTTGTGTACTTTTGATATGACACATTATCTTTTTTTGTGTGGATAATGAATGATTTTCCTCACCTCACCTTACTTTACCACACATCCAAACACGCAAATGTTGAATACTAAAAGAACACATCTCTACTTACTTGCTCATAGCTTTAACTCCTTAATTTGCCTAGCACGTCAAAAGAACATAGACCCACAAAGAAATGCACCAGCTGCTACATACACTATATGAAAATCAGATGCATTTGTAGCAAGAAAATTATAATAATAAGATGCATTCAAAAGTATAAATAAATTGGTAAACATTTCCAACATTTTTCCTTTATTTCCCTATTTAGAGTGAGAGGTAGATGCATACAAATAGGCCAAACAAGGACAGCATAAGTAGACAGAAAAAAAATTCCAAGCACTTAAATTTTTATTTTTTTTTCAGTTTCTAAAAATGGTGGGGCCATGCCAAATCCCTCCTTCAACTTTGCATTATCATAAATGGGCGGGCTCAGGCCTCACAATTATAACCCATGTCAAGCCTGCGCCTCATACAGGCCTAGCCTGTGTTTCTAAGGGCCTAGATATGCCTTGGCCAGGCCGACCTGGCCCATGAACACCCCTAATAAATACATTTACTTCCATGGATTAAAACTGATGGTCACCTTTATATATCTATTACACTTCACCATTTAGCACTAGTGTGTGGTAACCATGTAGGACCTACATCTACTTCCAAGTTTGCTATTATCATTTGGCAAATGCAATTGTGAGTTGTTAGTGGTTACCAATAAAAAAAAACAAAAAACAAAAAACGAAAGAAAAAAGAAAAAAAGGGGAAGTTTGTCCCCTGTGGACCATGACGTTGCACTAATTTTACTCCTACACAGAACTAGCATCTAGGATCATCAAATTGTAGCCCACAAGGAGAGAGGTATAAAGTAGGCTGTAGGCCAGGCATCTAAAATAAAATAGATGGCTGACACAATGGGTACACCAATCTATCCTCTAATTATAGCCTGCAAGAAGAGAGGAGGTATCAACTATCAAGGGCTTGCTTGCTCATGTTTTATTTCTACTAATGGCCTTGGAGCCGATGGGTGTACCATTGCTGTATCCATTAATTGCTTGCAAGTTGCAAGGGGTTCATTCATTAGATGGGAAATATTAATATTCAAGTGAGTACTGTATGAAAAAAATTTGCGGGCCCAACTAGTAACACATCCAAATCTAGCAATCAATAGAGAACCCTCTTATAGTCAGTAATCCCAAGGATTGGCACACATTCGAATGAACTAAACCGTTGGATCGAGGGTTAGATACTTTTTTTAATATGAAACCATTAAACTTGTGGGTCATGGATGAAGGGGTTAGGGGCATGGATTTGGGGTCAAACTTGATACTTGGGCTAGTCTCACGTAGATCTTTCCATCCCCCCTGGTCCTATCTCCAAATGAGGCCTACAATTGGGACCCACAAAAAAAGTTCTCACATAATATATGAGAACAGTTCACACCTGAATATTACCCTTCATTAGATTATGTGTTTTTTAAAGTATCTATGTATAGTTTCTTCCTCGGTTCTTTCTTTGTTCAATCCAGAGCATGTACAGTGAGAACCTGTTTTTAGTTGGTTCTGTAACTTGTAATTTGGAATGAGCTTCTAAGACTTGACAGAGTAAAGAAGAAGGTAAAAAAATAAAAAAAAATAAAAAATAAAAAAAAGGGTGGGGGAGGAGAGAAACAGGAGTTGCTGTTGTGTGGGAATAGGAAATAGTGCATCCATGATTTTTCTTGAGAAAAAATGTGACTAGTATTGGGTACACGCCCAAATTGGTGCACCTATTATCTCTGTCATTTATTTGATGGAATCTAGACCAGACCCCATTAACGCACCAAAAGATAGGTGCGTCCGTGCGTCATGCATTCCAATAACCGGGGAGAAAAACCCACCCAAAGGAACCCTCCTTATATTGAAAGGGCTTTTGGTTTAGTGGCGGACCAATATTCAATATGATTCCATAAAATCCATTTTCTTTCAAGTAACGGATTATAGCCAATTCAAAGGATTTTCTGATCAATCCATAGATCCTTTCAATTCCATTAGTAACGACGGTTCGGAATATCACACATTGATCAATCAAACGGAGATTCAGCAACTAAAAGAAAGATCAATTCTTTTATATACTTCCTTTCTTCAGATGAATGAACAAAGATAAAATCAGATCGATTCTCAAAATACCTTTACGGATATTCCTCAATGACTCGGCTATTCCCAAAACGTGAGAAGCAAATGATTAATCATTTGCTTCGAGAAGAAATAGAAGAATTTCTTGGGAATCCTACAAGATCTATTAATTCTTTTTTCTCTGATAGATAGTCAGAATTTCATCTGGGTTTGAATCCTACCGAGAGGTCAACTATATATCAGAAATTGTTGAAGAAACAACAAGGTGTTTCTTTTGTCCCTAGGGTACGCCATCGGATTGAACACTTGTAAATTGTAACATATTTTGATTCGTTTTAACTTTTTTTTATTAATTTTTAGATGGTTTGGATTTTCATAAGGGGCCACGTAAGGATTTGTTTTCACCTTGTCCCAGCTGGTATGATGAAACTTTATATAATTTTTCTCAAAAGTTGTAACCCAATGCAAGCAGATACATTGCCCTCTCACACACCATACCTCTATAAATTGACACAAGCCTTTTACCAAAACAGAAAAAAAGGACTCAAGCCCAAGTTTGGCACTCACCCAGCATTACTCATTTTTGGGTTGAAATCTAAAAATACGATGCCTTCCTCAAGGGTGAGGATGAGGGGTGCCTCTTATTTTAGAAGAGAAGTTCAGTGCTTTATCGGATTCATATATCCAAGCCCATCACTCTCATTAACCCCCCTTGCATTGGTACCTACCTAATTTATCACTTCTATAAATTATACTCACCGTTAAATAGAATCGCAAAAAAATTACAACATAAGAAATCATTAAGATTTTGAGAACCTTAAATCAGTATTTGTGATGATCCAAAAGGGAAGATCTCTTTTGCGCAAATTCTAATAAACAATGTTCCCTTTCCATCACACTATCGCCCATAATTGACAAACATTCTAGTGGAATCCATTAGGGGCTTCCATTTTTACCCTCTGTATGCTTATACATTTGTAACATATATTGTCATATTCAACAATAATTCAACTTGTAGGGTCCATCTAAAAGCGTGACAATTATGAGTTGAATGATATTGCTCTGATGAGTCATGAGTTTTGTATTGGTGTGTGAATAGTCCAACTATTTCAGCTCCTTGGATGTGTGTCCTGATCATGGAGTAATAGAGTGATGGAATAGTTGCTACATTGTACATTCCAATTGGGTTTTTGGAAGAAAAACAGAAAAAAACACTTGCTCGGTTGGATCGTCTCAACACGCACTTTGAAATGCGACAAGCAGTTTTGTCTTTTTTTCAGTGAGCAACTTTCCATGGTTATTAATCAATACCATATTGTATGAAAAATCTTGGAAGTCAAGGAAAGGGGAATCTTTACTAACTTTAACTGAAGTTGGAAAGTCAAAACGAAAACCAGAGAGGTTAATCGAATCTTTCACCAACTATATAACCCAAGTGGGTTTCGAGGCATATATGCTGAATAGGGTCGACTCATATTGCTCGATTGGGTTAGATCCTGTCCAGATAGTGGGGTTGAATTCATCAATTAAAGTATCGGTTTTTTCGGGCTTTGCCTGGCCCAACCCAAACTCATATCTAGTTGAGTAAACATGTTTTTACTTTATTCTGTAACAAAAGATTTCATTAAAAAAAGAAGATACAAGAATAAGACAATCATACTGTGACAACTCCGCCCGGAGTCCCACATGGCCACATCTACTATAGAGAGGACAGTGAATAGGGTTATATGTAGAACTTATACCATTACCTTGTATGAGGCCTTCTAATGTATGTGACGAACTCCGCCCGGAGTCCCACATCTCCTATAAAAAGGAAAGTGAATGGGGTTATATGTAGAGCTTACACCCTTACCTACCCCTACATTGCATGAGGTCAGACTAAACATGTGAGAAACAAGTGAAAGACAAAATGGGAGATGCAAATGCAAGCAAGTCTGATCAAGTAGCATACAAGCAAATACAACTCAAAAGGGGGTTCCGCCTTTTAAAATAATTAACAAGCGGGGTAAGTTCGAATCATGTCCCCGCCTAAGCCTAAGAAAGAGTGATTTCAGAGTCCGGTAACAGAGTAAAGATCAAGAAAAAGCACTTCAAGAGGTACTTTTACGAAAAGTCGGGCAAGAGTGCCTAATCGAATCTTTGGAAACACTAGCGAACAAGAAACACTATGTATACTATTCCAGTATAGGAGGAAAAATGACATACTAAAGAGAAAAGAATGAATTAATGGAGATGTATCCATTTCGTAGTAGGTATTCAGGTGCCTAGTTTTTCTTGAAAACGATGCTTAATTATTGCCTTGCATACAAAAGGAATCCAACACAAAGCAAGACTCCAAGAACTCCTATATATATGGGATTGCTCACCTTTTCAACTACACTGACAAACCCACAGCAGAGAATCCTCAAAAAAGATCCACACCAATCTCTCCATGGAGCTCCAGTTCTCTCCCCTACCTCTTCTGTTTACTTTCATCCTCTTCTTGTTCATGTTCCTGAAGAAAGGAAAGAGACCCAAACCTCAAAATCCAACTTCCAAACTCCCCCCTGGTCCGTGGAAACTGCCCATTATAGGAAACATGCACCAGCTGTTAGGACCACTACCACATCAGACCCTCAGGGAGTTGGCCCAAAAGCATGGACCTCTTATGCACCTGAGTCTAGGTGAGATATCCACCATTGTAGTTACCTCCCCAGCAGTGGCCAAAGATGTCCTTAAGACACATGATCTCAATTTCGCCAATAGGCCACAGCCCCCATCTGTGAAGATCTTCACTTATGATTGCGCAGACATAGCATTCGCTCCCTATGGCGAATACTGGAGACAACTGCGCAAAATTTGCGCACTAGAGCTCTTAAGCACAAAGCGCGTCGAATCATTCCAACACCTTAGGGAGGAAGAGGCGTCGGATCTTATTCGATCCATATACGACGAGACAGATTCTCCAATAAACTTCACTCGGAAGATCATGTCAATGACAAACAACATAATTGCAAGGGCTGCTTTCGGAAAGAAAAACAAAGATCAAGAAAAATTTCTCTCCGCATTGAGGGAGACGGTGAAATTGGCCGGGGGTTTCTATTTCGCTGATCTCTTCCCTTCATGGAAATCCCTTCATTTTCTTAGCAGAATGAAGTCTCAGATGGAAATTGTTCATCGGAAGATGGATGAGGTCTTCGACGACATCATTGAAGATCATAGGCAAAAAATCGCGGCAGCGCAAACTACTGGGGGTGGATCAGAGAGCAAAGTTGAGGATTTGGTTGATGTTCTTCTGAGAATTCAACAGCATAGGGAGCTTGGTTTTCCAATTACAACCGACAATATAAAAGGTGTAATCTATGTAAGTATATGCTTCTATGCTAGTCATCACAAGAAAACCTGCCAGTAAATTCATCTTAGTAATAGTTCCATGAGATGTTAAAGTGGTACTGCTCACTTTAGATGGTGTATTGTGGGATTAGAATCCACCATTGCTTAACAAGAATATGTTTCTAAGCTTCCTTGAAAAAAAGAAATAGCTTTTATTGCTCCCCCTCACCACCAAAAAAACAAACAAACAGAAGACCCATGCATGGACCAATGGCAGAGATCATGTGGTTAATGAATCTTTTTTTCCCAGACATGTCGACCGAGGCAGATCTCATTAGGGTCCAAGGTTCAACTTAAGTGACTTATACAATATCGAAGTATATTATAAAAAGTATATTGTTGTTAGGACCAATCCAACACTACACCATCACAGTATTTGGTACGCCAGGTCCTGGGCTGTAATCTTAGACCCAACCATGCAAAGCATGGCCACAAACCCAATATTAGTTGGCTTAGGTCCAGTTGGATCTCAGGTTTTGGCTCAACTCAGTCTACAGCCTACTTCTTGTTGTTCCTAGATCCGGAAAGAGAATATTGGAAAAATGCTATCTGTAAAACCAACTTCAAGTCGCTTCTTTTTTTCTTTGTTTTTTTCAGGACATCTTCATAGGTGGGACTGAAACTTCATCTGCAACCTTGGAATGGGCCATGGCGGAGTTGATGAAAAACCCGAGAGTGATGGAGAAGGCGCAGGGCGAGGTGCGACAAGCTCTCAATGGAAAGGAGAAGGTGGATGTGAGGGACACTGAGAAATTAGAGTACATGAAATTAGTCATCAAGGAGACTCTAAGACTCCACCCTCCTCTAGCCTTACTAGTCCATAGGGAATGCAGGGAGAGATGTGAAATAGATGGATACGAAATACCCGAAAAGACAAGAGTCATTGTGAATGCATGGGCAATAGGAAGAGACCCGCGAAACTGGGATGATGCTGAGAGCTTCAAGCCAGAGAGATTTGATGGAAGTTCAATTGATTACAAGGGGTACAACTTTGAGTTCATCCCTTTTGGGGCTGGTAGGAGGATATGCCCAGGCATGACTTTTGGGCTGGCCAACTTGGTGTATCCCCTTGCACTACTTCTCTATCACTTTAACTGGAGGCTCCCCAATGGAATGGAGCCAGAGGATCTGGACATGGCTGAGACCTTTGGAGCAAGTGTTACTAAAAGAAACAATCTCTACTTGCATGCTTTTCCCTTTAATTCCTATGCCTAGTAAGTCAAAAGAATGATATGCACCTGCTACACTATATGAAAATCAGAAGCATTTTGTAGCAAAAAGAGAAATATCATTTCCCTCATTCTCCCTTTATTTATTTATGTTGTGCTTAACCCAATCCGTCCTATTTAGTAATTTATGTATATCACTTATGTCAGCTTTTTACACAATACTATTTGTAATACAATTGATATCAGATGTTCTATAAGAGCATTAAGTCACGTGTTGATTTTTTTTTTTTTTTTTTTTTTTTTTGTACTCATCTATAAGGCTAATATCCATAAAAGACATCAGCCATGGGGAAAGAAATTAGCTCCTGCACATATATAACGCCCACTTTTACCAGGGAGAGAAGCCAGCTCACACCTCCCAATGATCGATCGCTTGGTAGTTTGGTGAGAAACGGGATATCCAACCAACTGGGTGATCCCTATACCCGTGATCCTCCATGGATTTGACTTCGGTCCTTAACAAGATGAAAAATACTTTTTTAAAAGAAAATAAAAATCAATATTTTCATATCCGAACCCAATCTGTACCCGTCATAGGTCAGATTTACTATTACAAACCATAGGCCCGTTATGAGGTGCAGTATGTACCAGTTCAGCTGGATTTGGGTTTAGCCCCACCTATATCAAATCCAACCCATATGTCATCCCTACCACTCAACCTTCCTCCCCATTTACAACTGCTGTAATTAGAAAGAACACTCCCTTAACAGGACCCTTGTAGTGGTGTTACTTCAAATCTGGGGTGGTTATGAATTTATATATTGTGATCCATTGTGATCCGACTTGGGTCCAGGGGTAGATTCAAGTTTTATTGCCCCACCCCATTAATAACTATTTTAGATATTTTCTAACAAAGTTTAAAACAAAAAACTATGTGGTTTAATAGCAGATATTTTGGTTGATATATATGGAGTCTCATCATATCAATGGCTTGAAATCTTTAGATATAAAAGTGTGACCTATTTGTAAATTTAGGCGTGGGTTTGCTCCCCACGTCTTGTGTTCCAAACCATCTTTACATCTCTCCAGGTTGAGCGAGTGCCGGGGGGACTATTCATTCCTATTGAGTCAAAAACCTCATGGATACCAACCACATCATCAAAAAAAAAAAAAATTAAATGAAAGGTTTCATGTGAAGGATCCAAAATTGAGTAATAAAATCCTAAATACTTATAGGAAAGCAGGACCATATGCTACTATAGTTCTGTGTAGAATAAGTGCCTGCCATGGTTCATAGGATGACCACTTCAAGGAGAGACTTGTCTATGAACCAAGACAACTTTCAAACTTTTTTTTTTATAGATTGGTAATAACTTATATGATTGCAGACCTGAGTAGATGTGGGCCCTATGGTGGAAGTAAAACGCACCGTGTGTACCTGGATCAGTACTATTGCAATTGACATCATTTGGCACATCGATCATCAAATATCATGGCCCACAAGGAGAGAGGTATCAAGTGGGCCATACATGCATCTAAAAAAAAAATATAGATCGATGGCTAACAAGAGCATGTAACATTGATTTAGAATAAATCACTTGCATATAGGTTAGTAGATCATGTCCCACCTATGATGAAGGCCACAAGATAAATTGTAAAGATGACACATACGAGTGACCCTCTCCTGCGGATTTGAGCACAAATAAGATCTGGGTGCTAATTCAAATGATGTGCACAGAGGAAACAGACATTTCTTCCCACTCAATACTAATGTTAAATAAACATCCACAAAACAAGAAAACATAGCCATGCTTTCAACTTTTAGTCAAGGGCCGTCTGGAAACTATAGCCTCACTTGATGAGAACTAATTAAATTACTAATTCTTAATTTCTAGTTTCTAATTTTATGTTCGGTAAAATTATAAAAAAAATAATAAATAAAGGTCTTATTTCATGAGGTAATTGGAGCCCACTTTAAGGATTGTGGTAATTGGGGTCCACTTTTTAAATTTTCTAATGTAGAGCCCAACATTTGCTTCATTTTGAGAATTATATGGGTCGTTTTCGTCTAAAACAGTTGTAAATTTTACATTGTCCGCATCCGTCCATTTTAGCTAAAAGAGAAAAGAGCAGCCCCTCTTAGCTCACTTTTTCTAGAGGTCAAAAAGCCCTAATTTGTTATAATATCTAAGAATAGAAAATATAATTAGAGGTTTACCAAATGCTATAATATGTATAGAAGCTCTAAATTATAAAATAAGAGCGTATTTTAGAGTTTCCATATGCCCTACTAAATAAACCAAATGAAAATAAAATTACAAGTAAAAATAGGATATAAAACTTCTATCCGCCAAAATAAATAAAAAGGTCATATAAGGATGTTTGTCATTACATGATTGTGATGTTTCTAGAAGCATAATCAAATGATGGGTTGCATGATTAATTGGAAGGCTTCACAATTAGGATGAGTGTTAAAATTGGATTGTTATGTGCAGGGCTTAGATTGATCTTGGACATGTTTGTTTACATGTGTGGTTTAGTACAGGTAAATATCACATCAACATAAAAAGTAAGTTAAAGTTTGCAGTGAAATAATATTTGTATCATCAATTGTAAGAGATAAAAAGTAAAGGTGAAAGTAAAGTTTTATGAGGTGAAGTTTTCTGTGGACTGGTAAAGGTAGAACTTATTGCAGCTGAAGGTTTACGTTACTACTCTCTTTTTACCATCCAAGCATGGGAGAGTTTTAAAAAAAAAAGTGACTGCTGAGTGCTGTCTGCTGGTCTTGCTTTACCATTGCAAAAACAAACATGCCCAGACCTAGGAACTTTGGAATGCAAGCATCAGTTCTATCTTTTCATCTCTATCTTTTCACTATCTTTTATTTTAGTGTGAGCAACAACCAACTGCGATTAATTAATGTCACATTGCACATAATCAAGGAAACCAACAAAAAGGGAATCTATACCAACTCTACTTAATTTAGTGGAAAGTGTTTTTTTTTTTTTTAACACCAAATTCTAGATGGATTGATTCGATCTCACCTCAACTAACCCAAGCTAACCCGAGGCATATATTCTGAACCTCTGTTGAGCCAGATTGGCTCACATTCAGTTGGATTGTGTCCATATTATTGTGTTGGATTCTTTAATTGAAGCGTCCGCATTGGACACTGCATCAGTCAAGCAAAACCCTAACATGTATCACTGATAAGACCAATACAAACAAATCCGGATCCCCTATTTAGACGAATAGAGGGGCGACACGCGGACATGGATGTCCACAGTCCAACCTCTCTCTCCTTCTCTTTATTTCCACCTCAGCATGGATGTCCGTGTGTCGCCCCCACATTATTACAGGGGATCCCGACTCGATACAAATTATTGTGTCAGCCATACCAATTTGATTTCATGTTCAGCTGAGAGTAAATTATAGCCCCTATCAACAATGATCAGATGCACCCTTTTCATAGTAGGTGACTTCTTCATTAAAAAAAAACTTCTTTTTGATTCAGAGTGAGTGAATGACAATAGACTTAGCCTAGATTTTATTTCTTGCTATTTAATCAAAAGCCCAGCAACATATAAAGAAGCTGAATTTTTTGACATGTCTAAAATCTTAACTCTTCAAAACTTTGTGGGGATGTTAAGTTCAAAAACACACCCTTGTATGGTGTGCGACTTTATCAAGCATCTGATACGTACCCTTTTACATAATAAAATAAAAATAAAACAGAAAATTAGAATGAGAAAGAAATAATCCACTTCGGGGGGGACTGAGACCTCCTAAGGTTTAATTCAAGGAAAACCTGCCTCCAGTAATAATAATTCATTCATTCTAAGTAACTTTCATTGATTGCTATCTACTTACTTATAGGCTTTATCATACAAAGGTAACAAAAGAAAGTGGATAACCCACCTCCCATAAACTAGCCATAAGCAATAACCCACCTAACAAATAGCAACTGCTAACGGAGTGAAGAGTGGAGAAAACAGAATAGGACATGTCCACACCTAACACCTATGTCCACAAAATAGATACAAATCAGCATCATCCACTTATCTAGGATAGATTAAATAGGGATGTGCATTGACTTTGAACTGTCAAAATCAAAGATTAAGATCATTTGAACAAGAGTGGCATTTGGAAACACCTAATTCACATCAAGCCCTTTCCCATCCCCTTCTTACCTAGGAGGACAATAACACAATCACCACAAAGTGGAGTGTAGTTGTAAAACAAAATTAATTTTTTTCTTCCTTCTGGGTGGTGGTGTGATGTAAAGGCAGACGTGCCCTCCGCTCAATATTATATAATAAGGTTGAAACAGATTATAGGAAAACGATACTTGCATTATTCCCTTGCATACAAAAGGATCTTGCACATGGCAAGACTCCAAGACAGTTCACTAATAAATGGGAACAGACCCCCTTTCCTCCAACAACAAGCCCATAGCAAACAATCCTTCAAAGATGCACCATCTTCTCACATATACCAATCCATCCATGGAACTGCAGTACTCCACTGTGTCTCTCCTCTTCACTTTCCTCCTCTTCTTGTTCACTTTCCTCCTCTTCTTGTTCATGTTCAAGAAGAAAGCTTCCAAACTACCCCCTGGGCCAAGGAAACTACCCATTATAGGAAACATGCACCAGCTGTCAGGACCACTACCACATCACACCCTCAGGGACTTGGCCCATAAGCATGGACCTCTTGTGCACCTAAGGTTAGGTGAGATATCCACCATTATTGTAACCTCCCCAGAAATGGCCAAAGAAATCATGAAGACATATGATCTCAACTTTGCCGATAGGCCACAGACCATGGGCGTGAGGATCTTCACCTACAATTGCGCAGACATGGCATTTGCCCCCCACGGAGAGTTTTGGAGACAACTACGCAAGGTTTGTGCACTAGAGCTCTTCAGCACAAAGCGCGTTGAATCCTTCCAGTTCCTGAGGGAGGAAGAGGTGTCGAATCTTATTCGATCTGTATATGCTGAAATTGATTCTCCGGTAAACTTAAGTAAGAAGATCTTGTCAATGACAAATAACATAGTTGCAAGAGCCGCTTTCGGTAAGAAATGCAAAGATCAGGAGAGATTCCTCACTGCATTGAGGGAGGCAGTGGCATTAGCAGGGAGGTTCCATGGGACCGATTTCTTCCCTTCATGGAAATTTCTACACTGTTTTAGTAGAATTAAGTCACAGATGGAAATTGTTCAACGGAAGTTGGATGGGATCTTCAACGACATCATTGAAGATCACAGGCAAAAAATCATGACAGCGCAGACGACTAAGGGTGGACAGGAGGGCAAAGACGAGGACTTGATTGATGTTTTTCTGAGAATTCAACAACAGAGGGAGCTTGGTTTTCCGATTACAACCGACAATATAAAAGGAGTTATCTTTGTAAGTATATATTGCCATGCTAGTCACGAGAAAATCTGACAGTAAATTCATCTTAGTAATATGTAGTTCCATGAGATGGTTAAGTTATAGGAGATGTTAGTCTGATCTCAGGATCAGACAGATCAGATCAAGCAAAGCAGGGTCCATCCCATATTGCATGGGACATGTCAGATCGTACATACAAGGCTACAATAAAGGATGCAATATGGGATTGGCCATGCTTTGCTTGATCTGATCAGTCTGATCCTGTGATTGGACTAACGTTCTGTTGCTTGACAAGAAAGGTCTATCTAAGTTCTTGAACAGCAGAAGTAGCTTTTCATAACACCCACCCAACCCCCAACCCCCACAAAAAGCCCACACAGACACACCAGAACAGGAAAAACAAAAAATATTTTCTTTTCTAGACTAGCTGCTAATTGTTAGGGCTGTCAGTTGAGTTCAATTTAGGTCCAGGTGTTAATACCATGATCCATACATGTTGGACACAGAAAGATAGGCAAAATTGGTTAGGGTCAAAGGTCTAGCTTAAATAAGTATACATAATATGAAATTATAATATAAAACGTTTATTGTTATTAGGACCACTACTTCATGAAAGTATTGGTCCACCAAGTCCTGGACTCTAACCTGAGACCCAACCATGCTAGACATGGCCTCAAACCCTACTTCACCATCAAAGTATTTGGATTAGATCCACTTGGATATTGGATCTTGGCTCAACTTACAGCCCTACTTGTTTCTAGCTCTTAAAAGGAGAATCTTGGAAAAATGCCGTCTCTGAAACCAAGTTCATATTTTTCTTTCAGGACATTTTTATAGGAGGGACTGAAACCTCATCTGCTACCTTGGAATGGGCCATGGCAGAGTTGATGAGAAACCCAAGAGTGATGGAGAAGGCACAGGCTGAGGTCCGGCAAGCTCTCAATGGAAAAGAGAAGGTGGATGAGAGAGACACTGACAAACTAAACTACCTTAGATTAGTTATCAAGGAGACTCTAAGACTGCACCCTCCCCTAGCCTTACTAGTCCAAAGACAAGGTCGGGAGAGGTGTGAAATAGCTGGATACGAAATACCTGAAAAGACAAGAGTCATTGTCAATGCATGGGCAATAGGAAGAGACCCACAAAACTGGGATGATGCTGAGTGCTTCAAGCCAGAGAGATTTGATGGAAGTTCATTGGATTTCAAGGGGGGCAACTTTGAGTACATCCCTTTTGGAGCTGGTAGGAGGATATGCCCAGGTATAGCATTTGGACTGGCCAACATGGTGTATCCCCTTGCACTTCTTCTCTACCACTTCGACTGGAAGCTCCCCAATGAGATGGAGCCAAAGGATCTAGACATGACTGAGACCTTTGGAGCAAGTGTTACTAAAAGAACTCATCTCTACTTGCATGCCCGTCCCTTTGATTCCAATGCATAGAGAGAAGTCAAAGGAACAGGTACCCAAGCTGTAGTTCAGCTGTTAAGGGACGTATGTGAGCTAGAGTATGTGAGTTAAGAGTTCCTAATGTAGCAAAAAAAAAGAACATCAATGTACCTGCTTACATGAAAAAAGATGCATTTTCAGAAAGTAAAAATAAATTGGTTAGCATTTCCCTCATTTTCCCTTCCATTTCTCTGCATTGAGTGAGAAGTAGATGCATGAAAAGAGGCCAAAAAAGGGACAAGGACAGCAGAGATGAAAGGACGAAAAAAATCACACACTCCACTTCCTTTAAGTTTCTAAAATTAAATTACATTTTCATGAAAGAGCACTTCAGGAGATGAGGCCCACATAGCAAACGTAGCAATTGTATTAGGTTGATTGATTAGAAGGAATGGCCAACTTGATTTCGGATTTCTTATAATGATGGGTCACTACGAGTTGTAGGAGCGTAATAAGGGAACTAGAACTCTATTCCTTTCCCGCTTCCCCACGGAAAATCAATTCTCAACCAAGGGAAATAGATCTAAACACTTGCACTTCTCATAGATTAAAAAAAAAAATTTGTCTTGTGTAGTGCGTGCGGGCACATGAGTTCGAGTCTCTTGGAAAGCAGAATATAAAAAGAAATTTTTACAAAATAATTAAGCTTAAACTCTAATTAAACAGTTTTACAAAGAAAAGCAAAGAAACTAGTTTGTACATTTTATTTTTTTTACGATTATACCCCAATTGATGATATCGTCAATGGTTAATGACGATGTAGTCAACCTGAAATTCATCTTATCCGTAACACTCATTTTCATTTAGCTTCCAAATCAGTCTCATGTACCCATCTTCATCACCACTCCTCCAAGGCTCTCGTCTCACACAGACCAAACAGCTCCATCACGGTTCCAAATCTCAACCCCCTTCAAAGCCATCTAGACAGCAAACAAAGTTTCATCCTACCATAACACCCTTCTCTGTTATCTTTTTTTCTCTTTTTCTGTTTCTCCGTTCTTTCTCCCCCATCACAACAACATGTTACCACCATCCAATCCTCCCAATCAAACACACCCTCAAAATCTCATCTTCATTGTAGGATTTTCTACCATGAAAACAAGAGCAAAGAAATATAGGAAAAGAAAATTTCTGAATCTCTAGAAAAAAGAAAAGGAAAGCATTAGGGCAAGCCAAATCTGAGAATACACACATCACTTGCCCATGAAATAAGGGATCAGGGTTCCTTGAAATGAAAGGGGAAAATGAGGATCGGCAAGACAAGCTCAAGAAAGTGACTAGAGAACCAGCACCATCACCTCCTTATCCTCCTGAACCATCGTAAAAGAGGAAGAAAAAAAGTTGCAAGAAGTTGATGATATCATCAATAGGGGTAGTTTCATCAAAAAAAATATATACGAACAACTCTGCTGCCATTTTATAGTTCTCTTCATGAAATCGTTTAATCTAAGTTTAATGCTAATTTTTTCGTAAAAATCCCTATAAAAAATAAAAGAATTGTCATTTCATGCGAGGGATCAATAAATTGAATCATATCATCCTACTCATAGAAATGCAGGATCACTGACATGAAGCGAACCACACCGACTAACCGAGAATGGCATTAATAGTGATACAGGTGGCCTGGGTGCGTTTCACTTTCACAGAAGAAAAGATGAGAAGCTAAAATGGTTGCAAAATTGAAGGTTTTTGTCTATAGGTTAACAGACAAATTTTCCTAATGAGCTATAGAGGTGCACTTATTTTACCCCTACACAGAACTAGCATTGGAGAATCAAATATCATGGCCAATGAGGTATTGACTATCGAGTGGGCCACAAATCTAAGAAAAATAGATGGCTGTGAAGGGCAAGCAACAATAATAAAAGGTGCCGCTCGGGTGTTAATGATCTCAACCACAAGGTGGCAAGATAGAGCCAGCTTGTCTTCTATGAAGGGGGGAAATAAATAATTAGAGAAGCTAGTCAATAAATCATTTGCACACAACATATTTCTGTCTATTTAACCCCCCAATCAAAAACAATATGCAGAACATCGTAGTTAATAGAGTATCCCACCTATGATGAAGGCCGCTAGATAAATTGTTCAGATCTTATTCTTGACCTTCTTATGCATATTTGAGCCCAAATCAGATCTGTGCATTTATTCAAAAGAAGTGCACAAAAGAAACAACCTTTACATCCTATTGACATTAAATAAAAATACACAAACAAGAAAATATACTCATACTGTGATCTTCAATTAAGACCCAATATATATAATACTACAAATTAGAATTGGATGCAAAAATTCTACTCACAAAAAAAAAAAAAAAAAAAAAGGATGTAGAACCATTCTGACTGTATAATTTGTGAGCAAACAAATTACGATCTCAAAAAGGTTTTAAAAAAAATAAATATTCAGACTAGTAGAACTTGACTGCCCAGTTGATAGCAACCTTCTTTTTATCATTGAAAGAAATTATGTTGACAAGCAAAATGCAAACAAACTACCCAAAATACAAAAAATGACATCAGGAAAGGACTGTATAAAGCCTCATAGCAACCCCCAACCACAACATACAAAAGAGTACCTTTACTCATTCAAGATTGCAATTCCACCACAATATGAAAAATCGAGACTGATGAAATAAATTTAAGTACCATTTTTTTTTATAACGGAGGGTGTCCTAGTACTTTAGGCCGGACTAATCCCTACGGGCCCAGGGGGAGCCAAGTAAATCCCATGTGGCCCCAATGTGGTAGCGCAGTTTCAAAGCCTCAAACTCCAGGAGCAAACCTTGGTCCTAGGCCAACTGAGCTACCCCTTCGGGTTTCAATTGAAGTACCATAGCTCATTCAAGATAACAAATATGCTTCCACCACAATACAAAAGACTAAAACTGATGTAAACACATGCCATGCTTGAACAATGGCACAAACGCACACATATGGATCATATTTCCTGGATCTTATCATGCCTCATGTTTTATTCATGTCAAGGACTAAAAACTAGGAAGTCAGGGGTGATTCAGCTATGCCACATGCAACTTAGCCGAGCTGGGCCAAGTAGCCCCAAAGTTATTAATTCCGTACCATTTCAGCCGAAATGGCCAAAAATTTTCATTTTGGTCAACTGGCCAAAACGAAATTTCGCATAAAAATTTAGGTTCATTTTGGCCAAAATTCCAGATTTCGGCCAATTTCTGTCACATTTCGGCCGAAATGAGATTTTACAAAATTAATTATTTTTATAAATTTTTATACATATATACTTTGTATTTCTTATATTTTCCCAAAATGTATTTCTAAAAGGTTTTATTAAAATGGATTAAATCCATATTTCTTATTTTATTTTATTTTTTTGTACATATATATAAATTTTTTTTTTTATATTTACCCAAAATATAATTCCAAAAAGTTTTGCCGAAATTTCAAAATGGACAAAACTTTTCATTTTAGAGGCCTGACCGAAATGGGGTCCGAAACGGTATTGACAACTATGAGTAGCCCCCAAGTCCCTAAAACCCCCTAAAACGTTAAATATTCTCTTCTATCGCACGGAGCTAAAAGACTTAACCCCTCTACCACCTGTGAATAAGCCTTCTCTCACTTCTCTCCTAAATGGGGGTTTGAAAAGCACACAGCAGCAGCATACCGTTTCCTGCACTTGTAGAGAAATGGAGGGTTGAGACTGTGGGTTGGCCACATCGACAATGAGAATGTCAGAAGATTGTTCTTGGAAACCATGGCAATGATTTTTAGAGGACAGGCCTTTTGTGGGGGAGGTGTAGGTTTGAAGACGAAGAAGAAAAGAGGGGAATGGAGGGTTGAGATTGATACTGCCATTAGAAAAAGGAGATGAAATGGAGTTATATTCCTTCTTTTTTTAATCTCTTATTTCTCTTTTAAGTGTTGAGGCTTTGAGTTGCTGCTGATGAGGAGTGAGACACTTGATTTTTTAATCCTCATTGGAGGGTGAAATTGAGTCCTAGTCAACCCCGACTGGACTCAATAAGGACCGAGTCTTAGTTGTCGCCCCAAGTCAACTCAGAGTTAGCCGAGTTTTAGTATCATGATTCACACAGATAGTTTAAAAGGTAAGCATAATACATTTCTACTTCTAGGAATGTTCAATTCTCCCTTTGTAAACCACACATTAAGTGTGCTGATGAGAAGATAGCAGACACAGAGCATACAAGCCTCATGAATGAATATATATATAACGTCATCACGTCATCACCCGGTGCAGTCCCGCCAAAGCAGGGTCCTGGGAGGGTCCAGACTGAAGACCAACCCAACCTTTGGCAATTTTGCACAAAGTGGCTACTCGCAAGTCTCGAATCTACGTTATTACACATGGCACCCGAGACTTTTACCATTGCACCAAAGCAATGACGCCACATATATATGGTAATATTCAACCTTCGATCCAACGGTTCAATCCATTCGGATATGTGTCAATCCTTGGGATTAGTGACTATCGGGAGGTTCCCTATTAGTTGCTAGGTTTGGATGGGTTGCTAGTTGGGAAAGCATGAGCTTACAAGATTTTATCCTAAGCTTGAACTTAGGAGAGCCTTGCTATATATATATATATATATATATATATATAAAGAGAGAGAGAGACTGAGAGAGAGAGAGAGAGAGAGAGAGTTCTGTTTTTCCCCCTCCTTTGCACGTGTCTAAAGCAGAATGTTATAGAGATAATATAGCCGTGCCTAAATACCACAACAGGAGTAATATTGATTGATGGAATTAATCACACTAAGAAGCGTGATCATATATACAAGCAAAGTTCAGCGGAGATGGGAGTCCCAGACAGAAATAACCAAAACAGTATTTCATGGGGAGGCCCATACACATAGTGATAAACAAAATATTTCAAACTCTCAAGACATGACTGAGGGAATCCACACACAACTAGGGTCATGGATAACAAAACAACAAAATGTGAGACCTGAGGCCTGATGGCAGTGTCATCTGAGCATGAAGGTTGGGTTGCTCTATCACTGGGAGAGCATCCAAAATGTCATTTGTGCTCCTGCTGCGCAGCTGAGTACAGGGTTCCATTCTTCATATGGCATTTGTGATTTGACAATACATCAAAGTTAGTTCACTAATCCAAACATGAAGATCAAGTGCCTTCATCCTTGCAAGGGTATCTGTAGTGCTGTGAAGCCGAGTCTCCACCTTGTTTACTACCTGCAGAAAATATAGGATTACATTCACTATGGCATTTGCTAATGGATTACGCTTACACAAGAACAAACAGATGCACCATTGTGGTTCCAAGAATCATAGGGAACCATCTAACACTGATTCAGACGACCTTGATTGGAAGCAGAGAATTTTGCTAGTCTCAGTTCTGCTGGAACAGATTATATGACACAAAAAGACAATTGACCATAGTGTAACTGACTTTCCAGATAGTTTTCTTCTTCTTTTTTTTTTAATCAATAACAGAATTTATATTAAAGGGAACAATACAGAGTGAAACATAAACAAACCTACACAAAGGGCAAGTATAAAAGCTTTATACCCCAGCCCTCTCAAAACAAAAACAAAACAATAAAAAACAATAAGAGTCCAGAAAAGGAAGTAACAAACATCTCTATCCACCCTTGCTTGGCTATAGAATCCGTCAAGACATTGGCCAAACAATCGATACACTTAAACATCATTTGAATCAAGGATGACAATGATCTAACCTCACTGAGGAAGTAGTGAAATCTCCAAGGGATGTGATCATTCCACAAAACCCAAGCAATAGCTTTTGATGAATGGCTCTCCACTATCAAACTTTCATGGAAAGAACCAAAAAACATTTTCAATCCTTCATCAGAATCTCCGACTCCAATAGGCTTATTCAAACAAAAACAACCTCATGGTAGTGATTATGACACCATCCAACTGTGTTATTGTTAGCATACTGATGCATATGAGGTACTTTCAGCACTATAATGCGTGTAAAACAAACAAGATTGGCCAAAGTCACACACTACTCCATAGACCCATATCAATACGACACGATACGTTGTCCATTTTGAAGTATCCGTGCATCATAGGCCCGGCCTCTTCCAGTCCCTCTTCGCAAAACAGAATACAGACATTAAGTAGTAGTTTAATTTTAAGAATGAACTGCAAATATTTTATTGGAACAGTTTTTACAGTTTTGCAACTTCCACTATTTTTTTTTTTATCGGTAACAGGTATAAAAGGATTTATACCGATAATAAAACCAAATGAAAAACAAAAAACACCACAATAAAATAAAGCCACCAAATCTGAAGATCTATACACCCCTTGTTTTGCCAAAGAGTCCGCAAAACCATTTTCCAAATGCCACAAATGTGACTTGCACTAGATTGGAACGAACCTGAAGCTTGGCGGAGCATCATCATTGCCCAAGGTAATCCCAGTAATAACACCATCCTGCAAATACAGCAATAGGTATTATTCAATATAGTTAAAGGGGAGAAAAGGGAAAAAATTAACTAGAAGAGATGAATCTTGGTAAAGTTTACACATCATCATCAAAGCCCTGTCCCAACTATGTTGGGATCAGCTTCATGAATTCTATTTCTCCATTCGGATCTATCTTGCATAAAGTTTGCACATGACAAATTAAAATTAATGACTCACAGAGCAGTTACAAAGACACTAAAGCTAGTAAGTATACAAAAGCAAGCTTACATTACAGAGAAAATAAAACATTTAAGTCTTAATCGATCATTGTCTAGGAGTAACAATTGATTCAGGTTCATGAATTTAGAATAGGAAGAAGACCGGTCACAAATCATATAAACATTTTTGTCAGTAACAACTGTCCATGCATGTAAACATGGACACAAAAGGCTATGAAAACCATCAAAATATATATATATATATATATATATTGAAGCCAAATGCAACACTGTCACAAACCTGATCATAAATTATTTGCTCGTTGCGCCAGTTTGCCAGTGGAGGAACAAGTAGTCGCCCTGCAAAGGAACCGCTTGAATAAATCAGATAGGCACAAAGGAAAATGATAACCAAGTTTTTGTGTTAACATGAGAAAGATTATGAGGAAATATCAGCTTTGGAATACAATGAGAAAACTACCCGATCTTGATCTCTTAAAATTGAGTGACTCAGGTGACACAAGAGATAATTTCTTTGCTCTATTCCGAGTAACCAGTTGATACGCCTACAAGAAAAGCAGAAACAATCAACTAATCAAAAAGATTCTAAGTGAAAAATTCAAACATGCAACAACATTGAAGATCGAAAATAATTTGAAATCCTTGTGGACCTGTAAATAAAAGCACTAAGAGATGGATTATGGAAATTTTTCTTTGCATGATCACACAATACACACCCTTCACATGACAAAAAGATCAATCTACTGTTTAGGCCCCTCTGAAGGTTATATATCGCCTTTGGGCGGATATGGGTGAAATGTTTACTCAGGACAACTTGCAGAGGTGGAATTTTGTAATGGTAAACACTTGTCCTATGTACTTAGCAGTAGAGGAATCAGATGACCATCTCCTTCTCAATTGTAGAGTGGCTCCTATAAGTATGGAGTGCTTTTCTCAGGTGGTTTGATTGCAATTGGGTGCTTCATTCTTCCTTTCTCGAACTTTTTGAGACATGGAATATTCGAATGAGATCCACTAAGGGATGCGATATCTGGAGATCTTCTTTCTTGGCATCCATTTGGATTATTTTGAAAGAAAGGAACCTCGGATGTTTTGAAGGCATATCGTCCTCCTTGGTTTCCATTATTGACAAGGTGAAATTCTCC
The DNA here is from genome assembly GCA_038049695.1 of Cinnamomum chago. Lineage (NCBI taxonomy): Eukaryota > Viridiplantae > Streptophyta > Magnoliopsida > Laurales > Lauraceae > Cinnamomum > Cinnamomum chago. Next base: position 105,260,466 of record CP142451.1, on the reverse strand, counting down.
ACTGCTTCACAGGTGGCCATTCTTTTCCACTTTCGTGGCATCCCCACTGATCTCATTTTGATTAAATGAACATGGCCTTTTCTATTGGGTGCTTCTTCCATCATATTTTAAGAGAGGTTAATTTTATGGCGGATGGTCTGGCCAGGGAAGGAGTTCTTCGCACTTCGATTTCTTTTCATGTATAATTTCTAGTGTTTTTCCCTTGTCCGTTGTAGCTTTCGTTGTCTTTGTTTTTGTTTGGTTTCTGGTGGAATAAAATTTTATCATTTATCAACAAAAAAAAAAAATGGCCTTTTCTTCGCAGGGTGCTGAGTGCGTTTGTGTTTTTCTTCTTCTAGTGTCTTCTTTGTGTGCCCTTAGCCTGTGAGCAGAGCAGAGCGTTGGTTCTTGCCCTTGTTGGTTATTTTTGTGTTTTCTTTAAGGGATTGTTTTTCCGACCTTGCGTGGTTTAAGTTTGCCAGTACATCTCTCTTGTATTATTAAGCCATTTTTAATCAAAGTTATCATTCAAAAAAAAAACAAAGACTAACAATAAATTCAGTCTTTCAAAAACTACCACACCTGGGTGAAATGATATGATCTACATGCACTCATATTTAAACATAATCTGTAAATAAATTTAGGAACCAGCAATTACTTACATGCGACTTTGACGCATTCGATTTCTGATGAGAGCCTTTAGCTTTATCATTGCTTTTCTGCTTCTTGACTGACAAATTTGAGCCTTTCTGAACATTTGGAAAGAGGAACAACATGTAAGATATCAAGAAAAGTAGGCAAAAATGGCTCTACTCTCCTATTTAAGAGGAAACGTATAACAGCATATTCAGTATCAGTCTACAATTTAAGGGCATGTGATGCGACTACAAAAACTAAATTCATATGTTAAACACAACATATTGTATAACTGACAAAATGTAGCAAAAGTGTCAGAAAACGATCCATCTGTATATGACGGCCAATGCAGTGTTTCAGAAGCTGCCACACACTGGGGGCAATCAGTATTTAATCTAGGGGGTTTGACATATTAATCCCCCTTAAACCCTACATCCCAATTTCATGACTAAAAATCTATTAATGTCACCGAAGTCGTTTGACTCTGGTCCACATTTTTTCTTTACTTTTCTGCCCTGGATCCCATGATATCATGGGATCCAAATGTAAAAAGCTGAAAAGCCGTATATTAAAAAATCTAGACCGTCATCTTATCTAGACCTGGATCCCATGATATCATGGGTTTTTACATTCGGATCCCATGATATCATGGGATCCATGGCAGAAAAGTACTAAAAAAAAAATTTGTGGACCAAAGTCAAACAACTCTGGTGACATTAATAGATCTTCAGTCATGAAATTGGGGGAACAAGGTTTAAGGAGAATTAATATGTCAAATCCCCTTTAATCTATATGAACTCAAGATTTCAACATAAAGTTTCCACAAATTTAGGAAGTAGCAGTTACTTACATATGAAGTAAATTCTGGCATCATCACATTCTTCTGACTAGAATCGTTTGCTTTATCATTACTTTTTAGCATCTTAACTGATATGTTCGACCCTTTCTGAACATTAGCATGAACACCATGTTGACACGAGAGGCGGTCTAATTGAATTCCACATTCATGCTGACCATTATCAATCTTTTCTGGTGATGATTCCACCATCCTGTTCCCAAGGGCAGCTTTAGCTAAACCCAAAGCACTTGCCCCACTTTTTTTGTGCTTGAAACTCATCGTTTCTTTACTCATGAAGGCTTCTCTCTTTTCAGTCTGCGGGCAGTCCTTCATTGTTTGATCCTGATCCTGCTTTCTCTTTGACTGCTTCAACCTACTGCACATTGTTTTAGGATCAGATTTTCGTAGAAATCTTTCAGAAGTTTCCACTTTCTCCTCAGATGGAAAAACAGTTATCACATCAGAACCTGCTTGCACTTTACCGTTCAAGGCAGCATTCTCAGTAAATAATTCCCGAGACACATGTCTTGACTCCTGCCCACATTCTAGATGCCTGTCATCTGTTTCTGTCGAGATAAACTTTCTCCTCGATTCAGGTTTCTCCGCACATTTCCTAGGGCTAACCTCATTCTTTTCAATTTCCCTGCTTCTCTTGTTTGCTGCACAGTTCCCAGTGCTAACCTCATTCTTTTCGATGCCAACATTTCTTGTGTCTTTAAGATTGTTCTTTGCATTTTTCAACCTGCGACTTGATCTTCTAGCTACAAACTCACTTGATGTTTCATTTAAAATGTTCAGTTCCAACTTGGATGAAAGAGCATTCTTCTCATGATCACAAGTTTCCAATGTAAGCTCTGAGGTGACACTAGTACCACATCCAGTCTTACCCTTAGAGAGTTTACCAGTAAGAATTTCGTCCCTAGGCTCCTTGTCATATTCACGGCATCCATCATCTCTCTCTATTACAAATAAATCTTGTTTTTCAAATGCACTTACAAGTAAATCTTTTTGAACATCAGGAGGGCCAAGATTAGATACATTTGGAACACCTCCGGCATTCAGATAGTATATAGATCCATCATTTTGAGAAACACAGGTCACTGATGATGAACTAAGAACATCCTCATTATTCACGCTGTGATCAGATGTCTGATTTTTTTTCTGGTTGCTTGTCAGATTCCTCAAAGGGGTGATTGTTCTTGCTGCACCACATGTATCTAGAGTTAGAGTTTCGTTTTGCATGCCCAACCCCATCACAGGTGGGACAATTTTTTTATTGTTTCCTGTCTGGGAAGTGGGGCTATTCGCATCACTATATGTGCAGTTTTTCATTTCTACAGAATCATTGCAAAGCCCATTGCTTGTATCTATGGAGGTAGATTGTCGCACAATCTCTTCAGCGTCAACATTTGCAGCATCGGAATTGTTTTTATCACATAAAATTTCTGATACAAGCCTTACCCTGTCAGGAGCATGGTCCCCAAACACAGAAATAGACTGGAACTCTGTGCTTCCACTCTTTAAGCTATTCTTGGACTTTTTATCATATTTCTTTCCACCTTTAAGATTTGACAGATCTGCTGCTTTCGGAAAGAATTCACCTTGGACTTCTTCACATCCAATCTCATTAGCATTTGACGTGATTTTGTCATTTAAACAACTTTCATTCCCTTCTGCATCAACACTTTTTGAAATATTTAACAGATCACTTGTTCTTGCCATTTCATGGTTATAAGGAGTTTCCTTATGCATGTTCTTTCCCACCATGCATGGGCTAATAAATCTTTCAGCAGTTTGCATAGAACAGTACTTCCAGGCATCAATACTGGGATTTCCTGATTTCTCCATATACTTGTTTCCCTCAAAGACATCATCTACACGGTCTCCAAAACTTCCATGGTTGAGATTCTCCGGTTCTTTTGACAACACTGTCTTTCTATTCTCTTCTGGAACATCATTTTTTATGTGTCTAGACCTTCGGCCATTTATATTTTCTTTCGAAATATCACCACACCACTGGTCACCATTAAACATCTCATGTTTACTAGGGTTTTCCTCAAGCAAGCAAGAATCCATCAAGAACGGAATAATATTTCTCATATCCATGTCCATTCGTGACGTAGAGTTTCTTGAAGCACTAGCACTGCAATTACCAAGTATCTCAGCACCCCTTACCGTATCATTGTCAGAACTCCCATGGGTAGAAATTAAACAATCTAATACTCTACTTACTGGGAGTTCATCAAAGCAAGTCGGTGGATCACTATTTGCAATGTCAACCGATGGTGTGGACAACTCATCTAAACAAGAACTGCTTGTTTGAGCACGTACAGACTCTTTCCCAAGATATAGATCAGAGTAAACTTCCCAGTTCAAAGGGAAACCGATCAGGAATTTATTGCAAACCTGTTCAAGTCGACAGTTAGCATGTGAGGAGACCTCAATCAGAAAGCAGCAAGGCCATGTTAAAATAATAAGGACATCATACCTCGGGAGGAAACCCATTTTCATTGGAGCGTGCCCTATTTATGAGACCCTGAATTATAACTATGATCCCATCTGTAGTCTCAAGAGTGTAGGCATCGTTTCTCTTTATGATTGGTGAAGAATAAAAAAGTCTCTTTGCCTGATGCCTATGGAAGGTAAGAATGAAATGCCATTAACCAGTTACAACCAAAATTAGAAGAAATCTTTATTTTATAAGAAATATTTTGTAAAGCACCTAATAATTGAAATGGACTCTTACTGCAATCGTGGGGAACAGTAACAGTGGAAGGGTACCTTAGAAACTAGAATCAATAGTAGAGAGTTCAAAGAAAGATCGAGCAAATTACAATTACCATCATCCATTCCAAGATAGGATATGGGTACAGCAATTCTAACCATAGCATGAAATTTTATATTTTTTATATTAAGGTTTTTATACAAAGGACTAATCTTTTTTTCTTTAAAACACTTATAAATTGATTAAAGTAACACTATTTACATTCTTTTCCGACAATTCTTTATCTTGAAAATATGAAACTCAATAAAACTATATGAACTAACAGACTTAGTATAGTAGGATAAGCTAAACCTGCATCCTAGAAGTATCTGTAGGGTGTCATATCAGTCTGACATGTACAAGTATCCAGGTATCTCGTAGAATAAGATAGAAAATCTTACGCAACAAAACGTTTTCATTGGAAAATAAGAGGAAAATTCAGCTTTTACGGGGCGATCATACTGAATCATTGGCGAGAATGGCATCACAGGGTCTTAGTGTGCATTAAAGGTGGACAAAATATCACCAAGATCATCAGATCATACCCATCCATGTAAGAGCTCTAAAAATTAACAACTGCATATGGCACATGAAACCCTAAATGTTTTAAAGCCCTTGAAATACAATGTCTCCATTGTCAAATTCCATCAATTTATACGCACCCCAGATCCACAATAAGACTTTATGATCCCATTCCCATCCTAGATCATTAATCCATGATTAGGATGCATCCAAGCGAGCCCCACGTGCCCATTTTGCAATTAGCAGGCTACTAGCCAAATTCTTTTCTGGAAAGTAAGGTAAACAAACCAATGGCAAGCAAAGCAAAGCAAAACAAGATTGGGTGAGTTTACTCTACCCCTTGGATGTCAGCCCTCCGACAGCTAATCTCTTGCCATTGCAATCACTTTCTGCTTTAACCAGCCACCAGTCCTCCAAGCAAACCTATCCACAAAAAGACCCACTATGTAATTTTCGCTAAAAAAAAAAAAAACATCATTTTTGGTAGATATGGATGATGATGATGATGATGACGACGACAAACCCTAAATCTAAAATTTCTCTGCCATTTTGAGGAAAAATAGAGAGAGAAGAGGGAAGAGAGGAGAAACTTACGCATTTGTGGAAAGATGAGAGGGGGGTGTTGAGAGGGTGATTTGCTGAGTTGGGCATGGGATTTGGAGAAACGAAATCATTTCCTGACCATGCTCTAGTAGACTTCTTCTCCGCCTGAGGAGTAGTGGATTGCGACATGGCACTTTCAGAGTTCGAACTCCTTGTTTTTTTGGTCTAGGGTGTTTGGTGATTTGGGATAGAAACCAAGTGAAGAGGCTGCTAATGCATTGCTGGGTTGTTATTGTTGTTCGAAAATGCGCGGCAGGAGAAGGACTGAAAATGAAATCAAATCATCCAGATGGTCCGAGCGCGCCACTGGGAGCTGTGAATATTCACACCACGCCGCCAACTCTCTTGACCCCTCTCTACTCAATGGAATACAGGGCCTGCTTGTTTGCACAAACTCATGACATTGACAGCAATGTCATTTGTGAGCAGCCTTCCCACTTTAGGCCACTGTATCCTTGGAATTTCAGTTTCCTAAAATTGGGCTCATTTTAAAATGATATGAGAATTTGTATATGTTGAAGTTTGAAGTGATGTTGAATTTGTATAATTTTTAGAATCTTTTCTTTTATTATGTTGAATTCCTTTATTTGAGATTTGATGCATCCTGGATTCTATAAATTTCTTTATTTCATGGTTATAAGGCGGGCGTTGGGCGGCATGTGGAAGAGTGGAGCCCACTTTTAGGATATGTTTGTGCATAATAGTAGTCCTATTTTTATTTTGTGCGATCCTTTATTTCTACGGATGAGGCCCACTATTAAAAGTTATAGGATAAGATCCACCTTTGAAAATTGTGATATGTGGGGCACAAAAAAGTATATAGGCAGAAAATACAGGGGACATCTTTAGAAATTATAATATTGGATTATATTTAAAAATTATAATACGAGGCCACCTTTAGAAATTAGTACTTACCTATCTTGAGAGATTAGGGTATGGACACTCCGAATTAAAGGAAGGGACTAAACCTAAGTTAGCTATAGATTTGAAATACTTTGAATTATAATTGGATTAGTCAAAGAAAATGATTATGGTGGGATATAAAAGCTAAGGAGTTTTAAATGAGCCACAACTTGATCCCCATTGATCGGATTCAAATTCAGAATGTGTGCAGATAAAAAGTCCTTTTTAATTCAAGATTTGAGACTCAGTCCCGTTTTTATAAAATTGGCATGTCTTAAAACGTTTATAACTCTAAATCTGAGAGTCGGGTCGGCATAATCGACCTACCGTTGAAAAGCTTTTTCAGAGTAGACGTTCGTGGAGTCCAAGATTGTGCAAATCAGAGCTAAATTGACAAAGTTATGGGACCAAAAATTTGCGTGTATATTTTTTTGTAGGACTGCAAATAAAATCTACAGCATTGAAGTATGACTGCCGCACATCCATCTGTGGGAACCCATCTAAAGATTAGTTAAGCCGCCACCTCACCTAATCTTCATTCTAGCTAAGAAGGATAATATCTCCATCCCATCGATACAATGAACCATGTGGAGCCAAAAACTTTAAAAGGAGGCCACCATGGGAGGCTCTCGGACTTTTTTTCCCATCTCTCCCTCCCTCTCTTCTCTACTTCTCTCCCCCCATATTCTATATTTTATGAAAATTTTAAGGTATTTATGGAGCCTTGTTTTAGACACTTAGGCATAGAAGAGATAATTTGTAGAGAATCAATATAAAGAATTGGTGATTTTAATGAAGATAATCCTGAAGTTCTTTTCAATGGCTGCTGACTAGACTTTTGGATCGGAGCACAAAGATGGAGTTAAGTAGATTTTCATTTTAATACATGTGATTATTCCATTTCTTCTCTTCTTTTTTTTGTCTCTTTTAATGAATGCCTAATGAGAAAAATAGATTTGTCTTCATGCTTACGTCAAACCACAGTTTTGGATTTTTACTAATTTGATCTTTGATCTCTTATGCTTGTTTTGATAGACTATGCTTAGGAATCAGTTTCTTCTTTTGATAGTTTATACTTTAGCTTGATAGGTGATGCTTGGGGATTTCCAATTATTATATATGAAGCGAATTGATTCCCAATTCGATTTTGAGTCTAATTACTAATTTGATTTTGACCTCTTCCCTATTTTGACTCTTCTTAAAGACAAAAAGTGTTCTAAAAATGGCAACTTAAAATGGTTATTACATTATAAATGATATAAATCTCCAAAACCACCTCTATAAATGATATAATTGATACAATCTCCATAACCCTCCCTATATACCCTATATAGTGTAATCAAGACCCTATAAATGATGTAATTGAAAATAATAACTACAAATTATATATAAATGATATTTTATGGAAAATAATTACTTTTAATTTACATATAAATGACATTCTCTTTTGTAACTGAAATGTGTTAGGGATATAAATCTCCATAACCATTCATGTTAGTTTGTATTATAACCGAGCACTGTTGTCTCTTCTTCTTAATCTGGTTTGTGCTGAGACTCGAACTCAAGATGATATAGACTTCAAAGGAACAACCCTACCATTACACCATAAAGCATCTTTTTGCTAATAGTTATCAACAAAAACTTAAAATTAGTTAACGAGAAAGGGACCCGGCACCCCAACTTTGGAATATTATCCGTGAGTTATAATTTATTAACGAGGTATTTATAAAAATAACTATATTTTTAGAATATTGACCCCTATAAATACCGTTGTTATTATTTTCATACTTATGCATTGTACTTAAGCATGAATGATCAAACTTTTGAAATAACTATTTTATATGATTTCCTATATAGTCATTAATTTTCTATGACAACCATTTTACAATAAAACTAAACTCAAATGAATATATAATATATGAATTAATTAACAAAAATAATAAGTTTCATAGTTAATAAGAAAATGACAATATTATTGAAAAAAGGAAAAATCGCGACAACAGCATGGAGCTAAAGAGGAGGCGAGAAACATTCCATGTAACTGATGTGCTACAATGCACGCTTGCTGAGGGAGAAAGGGCGAGTCTGTTTTTTTTTTTTTTTTTTATGTGTGCACCTTTAAATTTTATAAATCGTGATGTAAATGGAGTGAAACACTACGATAGACCCCAACTATTAAAAATCGCAATCATTAAGGCAAACATACTTGCTATTTATAGGGTACCTCAAATTCTCACCTCATTCTGGGTTATTTCCACTGTCAAATTCATTATCTGATAAAAAAAATACAAAATACTGGAGTTTTCCCAAAAAAAGTTTTTTATTTTTTTGTGATTCGTGATCTCCATCATGCCTTTTGTCTATTAAGAAACTCTCAATATCATCTTATTTCTATCAAGCAATTACTATATATGAAGCGAAGTGATTTCACTTCCAATTGATTTTGACTAATTTAATTTAGTTTGACCATAGCAAACGGGTCGGATCGGGGTAATTTAGGTCGGGTTAGAGATGAAGCACACTTTTTATACCCAACTTGACCCGCGTATTTTCAATAGCATTTGAGTGTTAATGAGTTCCAGTGTCTATAAGTGCCACTAATCTAAGGAATTTTAAGTATTTTTGTTTCTTCTGACTATATGATTTTTTTTTCTTTTTTTGAATGTGAAATGCCAATTTATGGGTTGTCTGGTTTATTTAATCTTTAATCTTTTTTATTTAATCCACTATCGGTTTTGGGTTCTGCTTTCCTTTTTATCTATTGATTTTGATTGTAAGAATGCTGAACTAATGGTAAAAGGAATCTCCAATAATATTGGTCCATTTAAGTAATGAATTAAGCTCATTTTTATTATCATCATTTTCTACTTTCTCCAATATAATTCTATTTCTCTATGTCAACAAGAGAACTTTCATTATTTTCCATTAATTTACTTTTAAGTTCACTGTATTTGTTTAGAGCAACTTTAATAAATTTTTTATTTTCTTTGTGTCTCTTTTTAGTACCGTCTCATGTTTCATTTTCATGCTTATTTTAGATCAGTGTTCAACTCATTGTAAAATGTGAGCACCTTAAGACAATTAATGCAATTATTAAACATTTCAATTTGAGAGGTAAACCTTTTTTAATTCATTTACTCTTGAGTTCATCATATTTTATTTGAGCAATTTTAGTTATGTCATTTTAATATGATTTATACAAAAGAATCATTATTTTAAAATTTCTATAGATTTGCAATATTTGTATGGTTTGTATTTGTATGGTTTTCATAGATTGTGAGTTTCTTTTTTCCCCTTTTTTGTTTCAACTTTTGGGCATTGGGTTCTTCTTGGTTTTTTTTTTCTTTTGAATAACTTTTTATCATGAGATTTTCAATGAACTCTCATTTTTCTGTTCTATTTTTTAAATATTTTAATGCTTATCATTATGAGTTAATTATTTATTTTACTTCCATTGGGTTCTTTAATTTCTCTTTGTGAAATCCTTTTACGGATTTTTTTTTGGCTTCAGATTTCCATTTATGAGTATTAAATTATCTTTTATCATTGTATTGTCTATGAATCTTTATTTATGTAAATTTTTATAGCCTTTTTAATAAAATTTATTTCATTTTATTTTGTATTTCTTATATTATAATTTCATACTTGTGATAGGTTTTTAGTTTTTTTTATGATGACTTTTCATGAATTTGTGGGTTCCTTTGTCTCTGCCCTTCTATGCTTCATTTTTTTGTTTTTTTTTTCCTCATGAGTTTTTTATTCTTTTAAATTGCTTATATTATTGAGTTGATTATGGATTTTCATTTCTATATTTTATTTATCTGTGTCTTTCAAATTTCATTGGATTTTATTTATAGTTTATATTGTTTGTTTGTTTTGATTTTGTTTTTTAATTTTCTTTATCATTATCTTCAATTTTCATGGGCTTGTGTTTTTTTTTTTTAATTATATAGTATTCGGTTCTGAATTCTTATGGACTTTTTTTTCCCCTCTCTCTCAAACTAAAACCTTTTACATTTAATTTTAAAGAAAATGATCATAATTTTTTTTTATAAATTTTAATATTATAATTATATTGCTCGTGCTAAGCACAGACATGTTTTTCTGTATTTGATTTCCAATTTTGGCTTATAATTTTTGACCTCCTTCTAATGCCAGACCCTACCAACTAATGGGTCATTAATCCTACTAAGTAATGGCCAATTTAATATCCAAATTCAGCTTAGAACTTAGCCCATTTAATATCAAAATCAGTTCCAATTGATTTTGACTCATCCAATTTGCCAACCTGACCCATGTATTTTTAATAAGATGGTAAAAATTAATCTGGTTTGTGCCAGGACTCGAACTCAGGATAATATGGATTCAAAATGAGCAACCCTACCACTTCACCACAAAGCATCTTTTTGTTAATAGTTATAAATAAAATTAGTTAATGAGAAAAGGACCCGGCCCTACTTTGGAGTTTATCTATGAGGTATTTATAAAAATAATTATATTTGTATTTATAAAAATAACTATATTTTTATAATATTGACCCCTATAAATACTGTTGTTATTATTTTCATACTTATGCATTGTACTTTAAACATAGATTATCAAACTTTTGAAATAACTATTTTATATGATTTCCTATATAGCCATTAATTTTTTAGGACAACCATTTTACAATAAAACTAAACTCAAATGAATATATAATATATGGAATTGATCAACAAAAATAATAAGTTTCATAATTAATAAGAAAATGACAATATTATTGAAAAAAAAACTCGCGACAACAGCGTGAAGCTAAAGAGGAGGCAGGAAACTTTTCATGTAGCTGATGTGTTACCATGCACGCTTGCTGAGGGAGAAAGGGTGGAGTCTGATTTTTTTCCTTTTTTGTGTGTGTGATTTTAACTTTTATAAATCATGATGTAAATTGAGTGGAATACTACGATAGACCCCATCTATTATAAATCATAATTATTGAGGCAAACATCCTTACTATTTATGGGATAGCTCAAATTCCCACCGCAAATTGATTCTCGAATAAAAAATACAAAATACTGGAGTTTTCCAAATAAAGTTTTTTTTTTTAAATTTGGAATCTCCATCATACTTTTTGTCTATTAAGAAACTCTCAATATCATCCTATTTCTATCAAAGCAATGGCATTTTAGTATTAATGGGTCACAGTGTCTATAAGTGTTACTAATCTAAAGAATTTCAAGTATTTTTGTTTCCTCTGATTATATAATTTTTTTATTTTTTTTTATAATATGAAATGCCGATTTCTGTGTTGTCTGGTTTACTTAATCCTTAGTCTTTTTTATTTAATCCACTCTCGATTCTGGGTTGTCTACTTTCTTTCTTATATATTGATTTTTATTGTAATTTTTTTTTAAATGCAGAACTAATGGTAAAAGGAATCTCCAATAATATTGGCCCATCTAAATAAAGAATTAAGCTCATTCTTATTATTATCATAATTTTCTACTTTCTCCAATATAATTTTATTTTCACTCTTTCAATAAGAATTATTGGTATCTATCATGAAACTTTATGGATATTTATGCAGTTGCCTATTAACACTGCGGAAGTATGCTGTTTAGGTTTTACTTTGTATGGGGTGCAGGTGCTATTACTGCTGTGAAGGTAGTGCGATTTAAATTTAAGTACATAATGCGTGCACATGAAAGAAATATCATAAAAATATATTTTTTTATTTCCCCCTTTTTTGTTTCAACTTTTCGGTATTGGGTTCTCCTTGGGTTTTTTTTTTAAATCACTTTTTATCATGGGAGTTTCTGTGAATTCTCATTTTTCTGTTTTATTTTTAAAAAAACTTTAATGCTTATCATTATGAGTTAATTATTTATTTTACTTCCATTGGGTTCTTTAAGTTCTTTTTGTGAAATCTTTTTATAGATTTTTCTTATTTCTTTCAAATTTCATTGGATTTTATTCATAGTTTATATTGTTTGTTTGTTTTGATTTTATTTTTTTTTAGTTTTCTTGAGCATTAATCTTCAATTTTCATGGGCTTGTGTGTGTTTTTTTTAATTATATGGTATTCGATATTGAATTCTTATGGACTTTTTTTTTTTTTTCCTCTCTCTCAAACTAAAACCTTTTGCATTTAATTTTAAAGAAATTGATCATAATTTTTTTTTATAAATTTTAATATTATGATTACATTGCCCGTGTGTTTTTCTAGTCTTTTATGAGGTGAAGGAGATCTTAGACTTCGATTTTAATTAAAACTGATTTTTGCTATTGACAAATCCTTCGGATCAGAAACATTTAGTTGTTTATGATCTGAGTTATTTTGAGACATAAGTGTAGATTAATTGCTTGAGTTAATTGATTATCTCACTTAATGGATTCTAGATCCTCTAATATATCTTTATCATTGATATTTTCTGCAATTTTTTTTAAAATTCAAGTCTATGATCTACTACGCATCACATTTTCTGTTTAGTTTAAAAAATCCAGTTTTTTAATTTTTAACTTAGTATGGTTCTATGTGGGATCAACATGTATTTGCCACTGTCTCATGCATGCAAATAACTGTGCACTTCAGCCTTTATTGAATTTAATTGAATTCACATCACCTGCTATGGTAAGTATAGGATCGAGATTGTGGCCTAAAATCTTGGATTATAAACACTTTCGAAATGGCTGACAAGTGACATTTCTCTTTCATAGAAGAGGCCACAGTTCTAACTCGTCTTTTGAGACTCCCTGAGCCAAATAACCCTACATAAGGTCGTCTGCTCATGGTTCCAAACCTTCGTACGCATGTCATTATTATGGCTGTACATGGGGTAGTCTGAGACCATAGATGCTACTCTATAAACTTTTTCTCACCAACCTCTCCTACCCAAGGAGTCCCAGAATGTTCAGACTTGATCCAAACGGCAAGACATCACATCATCAATTAGTCATATAATCAACCAATTAAGGACGAAAGCCGGTGACAATGGTAGACAAAACCAATATTTAGCATTGTGAAAGTAAGAAATAAGAACCCAAAGAACAAAACAATATACAGATTATGAAAAAGAATTGATATCATTCTACATAATTGAAAGTCAAGTCAAAACACTTCTTCACCAAAACAAAAATTTTGATGCTGAGAAAGCAGCCCCTTTCATGGTTTTTGCCTGCCAACATCACCCCGAACGGCAACTGTGCTTCAACTTAAGTGAGAGCCCTCCCGAGCACTCCAGAGAAGAGGCGTGCGGAACCCATTGGGATCCAGATAATCAAAACACTCTTTTGCTTGAAAGAATATCTTAGACAGATTCAACAATAATATCTTCAACATTTTGTTGCCAACATAGGTAATGCTTGCTGTTGATTGGCTGCCATACATATAGAGTACACAACTGGGTGAGAAAATGGGATATAAACATGATAAGACATTAATACAAATACTAGACACATGGAGTATGATAGGATCAAATTTGACCCTGGATCATCCATCTGGAGGGGTAGCTCTGCCTTGGATGGCAATGACGGCAAAATTGTAGTCATCGGAGGGCAGCCCCTCAAACGATCAGAAGAAATATCCTTACAATTAAAGGGTTATTAGTCAGGAGGAGATTTGAAGAAAGTAATGTGGCCACTGTTGTCCAATCAGTTCGATTTTCAAAGCATGGGCCATCATACAATAGAGCTCGGTAGATGGCCAATCCTTGTTCACAAAACCCCAATATGTGTACAGGTGAAGAGCTCTGCAAATAATGGTCACCCACAATCCACAAACTTTCAGTTCCTCAGACATTTGGATCAAAACAAACAAAGAAACAAAACCAGCTTGGATGGACAAGGCTGCTGTGTTGAAGATGCTGATTATGTAACAAAGATGAGCTCCCAAACCAAGCCCCAAGATAGATGCTGTAAGGCACTGATGATAAATTGATAGTGAAGATACAGAACAATTTGAGAAGGATGAACCTTAAATTTAACTACTTATTGAACATCTCAACACCTGAATTCCATTTCCAAAAGCAGGCATTACCAACCTGGAGACAAGGGAGACAAGGAAAGAGGTTAGACTAGCCTAACCCACAGTTTCCCAAATAGGGGCACCCTGCAAGACTAGCCTGAAAAAATCAATAAGAGGACAGCCCTCCATAGATGGGCCACTGGAAAATGACCACTTGCTATAGATGATTCTACCGAGTTGAGAGAGACCCCTGAATCTGTACTACTGGCAATTCTCTCCTATTAACTGTCCATGATAGGATTGTTAGATGTATTTTGTCCAACAGCCTATTCATCGTGTGTGTGGGCTACCCCTCTTGAACGGATCCTGAGCCAGAACCACCACCGCAGTTCCAAGGACTGCTGAAATGGTTCCCTTTCCATTAAAATAAAGGCAACATTGGAGAAATAAATGAACCCTGGGAAGTAGTGAGAGTTGAAATCACGCTTCAACCTGAGAGAATGTCTCCAGGCTTCCAAGTAAGTTTAAAAAAATAAAGTAGCAACATAGCTATAGGGTGCCATTGGCTCAAAAATTCACTGTCCAACTGTCCATTAATGAAGGTCAATGGAATTTCAGTAGCAATTTAATATGTGATATTTTTTCCTTCAAAAATGAATGAAAAGATAACAGACCTGTATCTGTGAAGAGGTCAGTGAGCAATTGACTGCTTGAGGGGGACAACAGCATCAAGATTCTTCTGAAGTAACCAGCCTCTAGGATAAAAAAATTTATGTACTTCCAAATGGAGATGCCAATTCATGATCCTTGAACAGCCACGAGGTGTGCCTTCCATTTGGCTTTCATCTTCAACCACTTGCTCAATAAATGTGGTCTCCTGCAAGAGTAAAAAGTGGTAAAGAAAAAAGTTCAAGATACCACAACCTAAGAGAAATTGCAAGTACAGGAAACAGGGAACGATGGTCTCTATCACAAAAACCCAATAAACCTTTCAAAATGGCTAGGACCCAACATTACAAATTTTGGTGTCTTTAATTAAAAAGAAATAGTTGCTTGGTGTGATGCCACGAAATCAAGTGGAACTTCCAAAAAGAAATGGAAAAATAATAAACAAAACACAGAAGAAAACCAAAATTATATGTATATATGAAGCATACTTGAAATCCTTCCTTCACTTTGTCAAGCTGCCTTATAGAATCTGGTATGAGGCGGTGCCATCTCTTTGGGTCCCAGAGTACAGTGCTGTTGAAAGCAAATCCTGACATGTCAACATGAAATCTTCGAAGTTGCTTACTCTTTTCATTTGTGTGCCACCCAATAACTTCACTTCCATTGCATACTGGGCCTTCTAGCACTGCTTTGTTTTTGCTGTGAGCAAGCATGGCCACAGGCCACGTTCCAAAACGCCTGCAAACCACAGACAGCTAGATGAGCCCCGTGGATTGAGTAAAAGTTATAACAACAAGGATATGCAAAACGAGGCTTCAAATTAATTTATAGTAGAGAAGAATATAGTTTCTATCAACAAAAGATCAAGATTGATGCAACATTAAAAAAAATTTATTTCAGCTTTCATTTAATGAATGCTGGTAATATAGTGCAATGTGATCAAAATGGCGTGAGGCTGTGAGGGCCAATTAATAAAGCAAACTTGATGAACCAACAACTGGTACCACAGAGCAATGATGAGAAAAGCTATTGTGGAGGGCATATCAGTCGCCCCTCAAAACGATACATATCCGTTGCGGTGATACATATGAACTATTGGAGATATGTATCAGTTATCGGTGTGAAATTAAATTGAGATTTAAAAAAAAAAAGTGAAAAATATCCAAAAATTTAGAACATTAGGAAAATATTAGATTTTAATGTTTATTTTCATCAGTAACCAAAAAATATGAAACTATCAGACCCTTTATTGTCATATAGTATCACTGTATATTTTAAAATAAGAAAATTGATGTATTTGTTCACATATATTCATGTTGATAACTTATATTAAGACCTAAAGATAATTATTTAACATTAACTACGTATACAATAGTAGTATCATGACATCATCAATCATGTACTATGTACTATGCAGTATATTTTGTATTTAGATACTACTTGTTACTTATTTAATACTTACTACTAAGTACTTAGTAGTTAGTGCTTGCTACTTACTATTTAATAACTACAAGTGTGGAACACAATCTCCTCAGTATTTCCCTTACAAAAGAATGTAGAAAAAGAGGTGCTTTTGGGCCATTCAATACATATTGGGATGTATCAGAATGTATCAGATGATATGCCCGATAAATTGACCAATGCATCAAATCTATCGGCCGATACACTCTGATATGCATATGAATGCCAATCAATTGCAAAAGGCAGAGCAGTCTTGGTCGATACAGCTCAATACAGTACGCTTTGGCCGATATTTTGATCCATTCCATAGAGAAGCAGCCATAAACTAGACTTTTGACCATTGCAAAAGATTATTCTCTATAGTTGAAATTGAATTTTGCAAGTCATAGAAACTAGGAAAGATAAAATCGGAATGAACTCATTTGGGAGCACTTAGGAGTTAGGAGTAGCATCAATAGGTTATAAATTAAGAGGCCTACTAAAGATATTTTGGACATGTCCAATGCAAGCCAACAACAACGTCGGTGAAGGAATAAGGGTAGGCCAAATAAGACATGAATGGAAGTAATAAGGATGGATACGAAGAACTACAGCCTATTTGAGGACTTGGCCCAGGATAGACGAGTATGGTGAAATAGAATTCATGTTGGAACAAGGCTTTGATGATGACAATGATGATGAGATGATCATCAATGAAACTCTAGAATTCATAACTGTCAATGATGATGGCATGTTTTGTTTTTAGTTTTTTTTTGGGGCTTAGTTCCCTCTGGTTTTTTGGTTTGGTTGCTCTCCCCGGTTGTTTTTTAAGGGGGGTTTTGTGGTCAGTATACATCTCTTATACTGCATAGTTCCCTTTGAGCAATGAATATAGTCACCATTTTCAAAAAATAAATAAATAAACTCAAAAGCACTTTCCATCCTTCTAAAAATAAAAATAAATAAAATAAAATAAACAAAGAAAGAAATTCCAACAACATGAATATAGTACATTGTTTCCAGTTGAGTAGCCTCATGCTGCAAGCATTATTTTGCAGTGGAACTGAGTATATTACTGCTTGTTTTCAAATAATTTTTCAGTAAAGGATTATTATTACCATGCCAACAAAAGGTGCAGAAGAAACAGTAATGAGAACTAAAGAAAAGTAGTAAAGAAAGCACAGCAAAAAATAAACAAATGAAACCAACTAGAACTGAGTCCTTAAGAAACCAAAGCACTACAGCTAAATTCAAGACACAACTAAAACAGGATGTAAACAAAAATTGTGAAAGCAGCTAGAAGTGATTAGTTCACATGAACCAAGGCCCATCTAAATAACATTGTATAAAGTTTTCTGCAAATAAAGGAGGGATGCAAGGTACGATGCCCAGATACAGAATGGAAACGTCACGAACATGCAATGAATATGGCAGGGACATGGATTTCACACATAAGAAATGAAGTATTGAATACATCAGATATGATACATTACCTATTTTGATGTATTCGGTTCATTGTTGTCAATTTCATCAGATAGGATGGAAATGGCACGGACATGGAATGAATATGACAGGGACATGGATTTTACACATAAGAAATGAAGTATTGAAAGATACATTGCCTGTTTAGATGTATGCAGGTCATTGTTGTCAATTTCATTTTGGGCAATGTTTCATTTAGACTCTAGATTGAAACGTTATTGATGGTTTGGCATTTCAATGTTTTATTTAGAAGTTCTGTAATGGTAAAATAGTATAAACTATAAACTTAAGAGTACAAATATTTCAAAAATAGTAAAAAGTTAAACAAACTAACAATATATATGTATTTAAAGAAAAAAGTAGTCTATTCACCCTAATAAACCAACTCAAATGTTTTGATGTATGCAGGTCATTGTTGTCAATTTCATTTTGGGCACTGTTTCATTTAGACTCTAGATTGAAACGTTATTGATGGTTTGGCATTTCAATGTTTTATTTAGAAGTTCAGTAATGGAAAAATAGTATAAACTATAAACTTAAGAGTACAAATATTTCAAAAATAGTAAAAAGTTAAACAAACTAACAATATATATGTATTTAAACCAACTCAAATTGATATAAATTATAATATTTAGGTTCTTCTTTTTGTGGTTTTTTCCCCCTTTTGAGAGGGGGAAGGGGGGTTTCAGTTGATGTAGCGCTAAATCCCTTCCACACACACACAAAAAAAAAAAAAAAAAAAAAAGCCCTGATGAGGGCATTCTTTCCAATAAAATAGGAAAAAGGAGAAGCATTTGCACGGGATTCAGCCGACATTAGGAACTCTGGCTGTTTTGGCTTAATGAATTTGTAACTGAAATGCATAGTTTGATTGATCAAATACCGTCCAAAATTTAGACAGAATATTTTATGGGGGTTGGGGTTTGCTGGGTTTGGTACATTAACCAAACTGAACAGTTTTTTTTTTTTTTTTTAAGTAAGATATCTCCCGCCCAACCCAACCCAGGAGCCTTTGGCCCTAAGCCTGAGGGACACTTGATTTTGGACAGCTGAGAACTAATCCCTAGGGGCACATGTAAATCCTCGTATCCACATGCACCGGGTAAAATTATGGGAGGTGGCCAACAAAGGTAGATTGAATAGTTTTGGTCCATTAGACTGAAATGAACTGAATTTGGTTACTACGATCTAGGAATCATAGAATGCAAGAGTACATCAAAGATCGTACATACAAATGCCTTTAGCATCACTACAATATTACAGAAAAATACCAAATTCACTTAAATAACACGACCTACAGAATGCATAAATTAACACATTACTGAATGTACATAAATGAAACATAATGAGGAACCATATGCTGAAAGTAACCAAGTAAGAGTAACTAAAGGAACAGGTTTATTCTAAAGAAGTTTTCAAACAACAGATGACAATTTTCTTTTTTAAAAAAAAAAAGGCTAAAGTTAAATAATTCGACTGGGAAAATCTTTGTTCTTCTCTCTTTTCTTCTTTTTTTTTTTTTGAAATAGTGACTATATTAGAATCAAGAACTGTAAAATAAAAGAGAGCTATACTGAACCAAAAGGGCCAGACAAAAGGCCACAAAAAAGACAATTAGACTGTAGAAATCAAACAAGCTGAAGTAGAAATCAAGCAAGCCACATGAAACAAGAAAGAAAGCTCACAAGTACAATGATGAAAAAAATATTCAACTAAGGTGTTGTAATTGTGGAAGAGACTTTCAAGTACACTCAACAAAGGCATTGCAATTGTGGAAGACACTTTCGAGGATTCTCAACAAAAGCAGTGCAATTGTGGAAGAGACTTTCAAGGACACACAGAGAGATAGAACCTGCTGTCGACGGCTGAAGAAGAGTTTAAACAGGTGTAGTGACACCATAGCTTTGTACTTGTATGAAACAAAATAATAAGAAAAACTCTTCCACGAATTCCAAAAGCATATATGGGATAAAACTTAAACGATTGGATTGAGGTATAGCATATAGAGAAAACCAATTAGAATCCACACTCCAGATTAATGTGGAAGTGAAATAATAAACTGCAATAAATGAACAAATTAACTGAGTGCTTGCAGTCATCAGAGGTGTCAGAGAAAGATTAAAAGATAGTGATGAATTTATCATGGCAGAGGGTATATGAGAGTGACTCTGGCACTCTGCATCAGAGGCTTTTGAGGGATAGACAACTGAAAGTCAAATGCTTAAGCTTCAATTATTTCATTAAGGGCCAGCTTCTCAAGGTCCAGAAACCCAAAACTGGACCTGGACTCAGCAGAAAACTGATGCACATGTTGATGCCTCAATGGACAGTGTAGATGGGCAGGCATTGGACTAGAACTGTTGAAAACCAAACAGTCAAAGGGCCCAAGCAACCTATCCTGGCCTAAAGGGCCCGCGCTTGACCAAACCAGGTCTGCACTTGGCCCAACCAACAAAGGAGCCTGATCGAGATGAGCCACGGGACCCATGCCTATGGGGCCAGCAGCCTGAGCAGCTTGCACAACCCTTGTGCACCTCCTCTCCATTCCTTTTCCTTCCTCTTTCCAACTTTCTCCACCTTCTATATGTCTCCCTTGTTTCGTCTTCCTAAAATCCTCTCGATATTTCTTTCCTCTTCAAAAAGTCTCTCTCATTGTATCTTCCCACATCCTAATCTCCCTCATTATTATTTTTTTCCATTATGTAGGAAATTTCTCCTTTTGCTATTCTCCCTTAAAGAGCTTTACGACTCTGTTGATGGAATGAATTAAGACTTGCCATAGCAATGTGTGGATGAGATTAGGAGACACGAGTTATAAATACCAATGTAATGAGAGAATTAGTTTTTTTCTTTTTTAATGTCTAAAAGAACAATATTGGACATCCGACCCTAGTTTTTGTGGACAGCACCATTGAAAAAAATCTTTCTTATACAGGCTAATGTCCGCCAAGAAAAAAGGTTGGGCCAAAGAGGACATGGATGGAAGTAGCAAGGATATATCTAAAGAAGTGCAACCTATCAAAGGATTTGGCTCAAGATAGATCAAAATGGAGCAATATAATTCATATACCTGATCCCAACATAATTGACTCATGGCTCTGACTATGATGACAACCAACCCTAGTTGGACAAATTCTACAACTTCTTTGGGCGTGTGAATCCTCAGATAGGGTGTTTGCACGTAAATTTGAGTTGATTTTCCTTGTCTTTTGTTGTGAACTTACTATATCTGCGTTGTTTGGCATGTGGTGATTGGAACGACTATCTTTAAGATAGTGGACCCTTCTCCATTATTAGGGTGGATCTAAAAAAAACCAACTCAACTCAAATCTCATTTTGTTTGGCTTCTTGCCTGCTTTGAGCATCAAACAAGAATTAATGGAATTCAATTTAACTTTCACGTGTCAATGTTTTCCGCTACTACAAACCTCCGATTTTCTCTGCATCATCATCATCACCATCAAAGCCCCTGCCCCAACTGTTGGGGTTGGCTACATGACTTATATTTCTCCTCTCCAACCTATCCCAAGCCAAATCCTCAAATAGGTTGCACACTTTCCAATCTAACCTTACTACTTCCACATTCTCTTGGGCCTACCCTTCTCCTTGGTGGGCCATTAACATGCAAAGAAAAACTTTGCCTCACCGGCGTCGTTGTTGTCCTACATTGGACATATCCAAACCATCTCAAACATTAACACATGAAAGTTAAATTGCATATTTCATTTAAATTCTCTTTTTAGAAAGAGAAAAAAAAATAGTCCGTCACATCGACACAACCTTTTGCGTCTGCAATCGCCAATCGTGAAGGATTGCTGCTGAACACGATGATAACACCCACATCCAGCAAGAGGCATACATCCATTCTTACAGGCCAACAAGAATCAACTATTTTTTTTGCTTCAGTCAGAACATTCATGGATGGTTATCTCAACAGTGAATCCTACAAATGGCTTACCCCAAAGTCCAACAAACCGGACAATATCAAATGCATTGGCAATCAGTTTTTTTTCATAAAAGAAAAAGGAAATAGTAATTGCAACAATAAAACAAGAAATACTTGTGGAGATAAGTACGGCAAGTGAAATAATCACATGCCTAGTTATCCGAAATCGAATAACTAAAAAGCAGATGCTAAGTCATCAACAAGATTGACAATAAAATGAAATAAGATGATAAAAGAATAAAACAGATACTGCAGAAATGCATCGGTGATGAGAGACAATTCAATACCTGATTTCCCTCATTTGTTCGAATAGCTCTAAACTATACACATTGTCATCATCAGCAAAATAGACAATCCCATCCAGTCTATGGAGCTCGATGTGCTCAAGAGCCGCATTGCGCTGATGCACCCCTCTATCCTTCAAATCAGTGGAGTTCTTCTTACAAACAAGATGCCTATGCATGACTCCACTTTTCCTCAACATCTCTGCTGTCTCCGCAGATGCCGAATTCATCTCCACCACGATCCACAAAAGGGGCGGAGGAACAAGCCGGAGAGTCTGCCCCAACCGGTTGAGGTAGAACGCCTGGAACCCGCGGTTATATGTCGGAGTCACCACGATCAACTGCTTCCGAGGAACAAAATCGAATCTTTCTCGTCTCACATCGGTGATCGCCTTCGGCTCCACCGTCTCAATCGCGCGGTTTTCAACATTAATTCCGCCACCGACGCCGCCGCCGGCTGAAGCAAGATCCGTATGCAGCGACGGGCGGATCTCGAATGACAAGTCCTGCCGCCGGTGGAGATCTTCGACGTCGGCGATCGGACTGATGCCGAGCAAGAATCCGAACATGAAGAAGAGAAAGTACTGGAAGAGCGGCCGCTTCCACGGCGGGATCCCGCTCTTCCGCGAGTGCTTCTGGATGATATTCCCCAACAAAAGCCTCCGCAGCCCAAAGGAAACCTGCTCAAAAGGAGCAGAATTTGAAGACGATGCCGACGGCGAAGACGAGAAAGTGGCAGAAGAGGGCAACAGCTTGTGCGAGGGCGACGAAGTTGAAGACACCGACAACGGACTTCCTCCATTCGTATAAGCCCGTTCGTAATAGGCAGGCTGCTGCGTTCGCCGGATCGACGCCATGGACCGAATCCAAGCGTAAAAGACCCTAGCAGAAAACGCCAATCCCTAGGGTTACTCGAGATCTATAAATAGATTCAGATATCAAATAACCAAACAGAAACTCACAAAACTGACTGCCGATCCCGATCTGCAAACCAAAGAAGAAGAGATCTGAGCTATAGATAAACCAATGATCTTTCTATATAAGGGGACGAATGATTTCGACGAACTGAATCCATGGAATCCGAGCTGTATAAAACCCTAATTCGAGTCCGATTTCCACGATTTCTCAGATAATCAATGAAAGAAAGAAGACAGAGATTTCTGAATCCGAAGAGAAATGAAAGCAGCAGATTACGATCTGGAAATGAGAATTAGAGAGATCTGAAGAGGTGAGAGATTTGAGGGAGAAGAAGAGATGGAGAAGAAGAAGGAGTGATTTTTAGCGAAGATTTCGCGCGAAGAGACGGCGGGCGTTCGTTGGAATCAGAGGAGAGGACACATGTTGTAATTTTGATTATTTTTTTGTTTCTTCTTTTTTTGAGTTTTATGTTTTTTGGGTTGGCGCGTTTAAAAAATTGAAATAAAAAGAGAGTGAAGGAGGAAGAAGTGGAGAAAAAGAAGAGTAGAGTTGGAGCTGTTGGGCGGGATTCGTTGCAATGGATTTCTGTCGGTTTGTTGCAAACGTCGAAAGGTCATGGGAAGATATTCATTTCCCATACGACAATCTCGGATTCGAGTTTTACGGATGGCGTGGGTTGAAATTTTTGACACCTTCTTCCACTTGTGGGAATACCCTTCGATACTCCTCTATTGTCAAAATACTAATTTAAGAAAGTCTAAATAGCGACCTACCTTCTTTATTAAATGGTAAAAGATATATTTTTTTATATAAAAAATAAAAAAGATTTTTAACCAAACTACTAAAAATAATATATCATCATAACTCATTATATCTTATTATCTCTTGGTTTGATGCTTCACCTCACTTTACGTCGATCCACCGTTCATTCAAACACGTTCAAAAATTTCTGAATTCTGTGTTTGATTGTGTTTGAATGGTGAGGATTAGTTGAGCTGGACATGTGAAAAGCTGTTTTTTGCTTAATAGATTTTTTGGGATCTTTAATTTATGCCTTTGGCATATTGGACTTCACTTTAGGGGCAGCTTTTGGAGAATCCTCCTATTTTTCTTTGCTCGTGTATCATTTAAAATTTTTTATTATGAATATACCATTGTAGTAAATCCCAAACTACCCATTCTCGCCAACCCTTCTCCACTTCCTATATCTTCTCCGTCACCCCCTATGTCGCGTCCCTCTTCGGCCACGGTTTCTCCTTCCATCTCACCCCCTCCCCTGCCACCAATGTCACCTCCAATGCCCATTACCTTCACCTCCCCCTCTCCCTCCTTCCCTCCCTCTCTCCCTCTAACCTAACCTCAAACCCCACCCCCTCCCCCTCCCTCTCCCTCTCTTTCTTTGTCCCTCTCCCTCTCTGTATCGCTCATTTCCCCCGTCCGACGGTGCTGCTGAAGGGGAAAGCGGTGGCTAGGGTGGGGTTAGGATTTGAGGTTAGATTAATTTAGGTATTATGGGGGTGCAAAATAAAATTTTAAGATTATTAAATTCAATGGTGGGTGTAGAGAAAAAGAGGGTGGGCATGTAAAAAAAAATGGGGGTACACTTAGAAGCTCAACGCTATGCCAAGATGTTCCCAAATGCTTGGAACTATATAAGGGACAAGTAGGGTTCTAACGGGTTGGTTCCGATCGGGATCTATGGTGGGCCCGGATTGGAATCGTTAAGGAGAGGGTGGAACTAAAATCGTTTCGGAACCGGTTTATTGACTCCGAAACCGTTAAGGAGAAGGTGAAACCAGTTTATTGACTCCAAAACCGGAACTATATATGGGACAGGTTTGGATCCTAGTCCGGGTCTAGATAGAGAATGATATTAAAATAATATGGTTTTTATAAGAGATTTTCAAACTTTGAGGTAATATGTCGGGTCTTTGGTCCATGGGTCTGAACCAAGGTGGAATCGGACTTATTTACTTATCGGGGGCTAAAAAAAGACACAGGCCCGTTTTTTAACGGGTCGGAACCTTTGGGTAATCAAATAATCGGGGACCCATTTACATATCTAAGGACAAGATATTCCCAAATGCTTGGAACTAAATACGCTCAAAGTATGGGGGACAATCAGCACTATAGCCAAGTTGGATTGCAAATGATAACCGGATCATCAAAGTATAAAAGTCTTCGATTTCAGATAAAGTGGGTATCGAACCTATTTTTGGATTGGTGGAACTTCATATCCAAATCCATGGATATAGGATCTTGAACGTTTGGGTTCAAATTTGGAACCCTGTATATTTCAACTCGAGGATCCGGGATTAATGATAATTGCATTCACATATAAATAGATTTTAAGAGTCTAGGTGGCTTGATCTGTATTCATATTTGATAATCTACTTAGGGTTAATCACGTGACATTTAAAAGTCCCACTTGTATATTAAAAAATATTTTTTGAAGCTCTTTTATCCAATCATACTAATGCAATCTTCCAACATGGTTCCATCCCAGTTCCAACATGTTTGCAACCCTACAACCATAAATTAATCCCTAAACTGAATCGTCAATCTAAACAAAACTAAAAAATGGAATTTCCTTCAAACATAAAATCCCCCAAATTTAGATTGACAAAGCAGTTGTAGTTTTTAACACATCTCAAACTCCATTAATAACTCTTTTTTTTTATAAAATAAGATCTTAAGTTAGTTTTGAATATTTATCTTTTGCCATATTAATAAATAAGTTAGGAACATCCAAGGATGGCCAGATACGGCCCTGCAAGCTGGTCAACATTGATCGGGCCAGCATGGCCTAGCTCATCCTAGGCATGAGCCGTGCTGGGTTAGGGTGCCAGCCCCATGGCTCGGACCCTTCAAGCGCATACTTGAAAATATGGGAGACTCATATATTTATTGGTAAGTGGATGGATTTATTGATATTTGTGGGATAATAAATGCATTTAAAATGCATATTTTATGGAATGAATATTTGAATTTTGAATTTCAATGTGTTCTTTATGGTTAGAGATATCAAATGGGTCGTGCCGCCCGAGCACGATACGGTCCAGCATGGCACGACACTGCTCGCAGACACGGCCTGTGCTGGGCTTGAGTCTTAGGCGCGTTGGCACAACTGAGGCACAGCCCGCCCGGCAGCACAACATGACAAACTGTGCAAATCGGTCATATATTTGTGTATTTTGATCGTTTTACTCCTCCAATGTAGTCTTTTACTTTTTATTTTTAGCCTAAAGCCCTAAAAATGGAAGCACGAAACATTAAAAGCCCGGCTCTAATGGCACAGGCTAGGCTCAGGTGCGACATGAGCCATGTCGTGCTAGGCCAAGCTATGTGTTAGGCGTGCCGGCACGGCCATGCACAACAGGACATGACAGGTTCGACATCTCTATTTATGGCCTCCTACAGGTTTTTGTGTGGTATTTATAGCCCTACACAAGCTTCTGTAGTATTTTATTTAAAGTTCAACTTGGCATGGCCTAGCATTGCACAAGCCAAACTATGCATGTTCGTCGTGCTAAGCCGAGGCCCTGCTAGCCCGGCCACGACACTACCCGGCTGGCCCAGCACTTCATGGCACGACCCACTTTAAATCCCTAGTTTGTCCACGCAATGACAACCTACTAGTTTTAACACCTTATTTTTCACGACCAGTGATCAATCGACGGGCTTGTTGTGCATGTTGCAATGTCTCACTTTCACCGGTAATATGATGTAGAAAAAAAGGAAGAAAAAAAATAAGCTAACTTATATTGAGGAAATGTATATCACAGCAGTGGCAGAATCCAACCTCACCCAACCACCTGACCCATACACAACCTAAATTTGACCCTCATAGCCCAACTTGGCATCATATACGGGTCAGAAAGATAAATCTAGTCCTCGATAAAATGGGTCAAATTAGGGTTGATCCAAATAACTTATCTAAAATAGTTAGACATGTCATATAAATCTGACCAGCAATAAAACGGGTCGAATTAGGGCTGATTCAAATAACTTGCATTATGTTTTTAAACTGGATGATTAAGTCGATCGTTATACCTAAACCGATTTGAACAATTTAGTATTTAGATTTTTGTATTCCTTTTTTTCCTACAATGAAAGTCAAATATTACCAAATACTTGAAATGGATTGGACTTGGGCCTAGCTTATGTAAGTCAACAGCGACCGGATCAACTTAAATTGGTTGGCTCGCATTGGATGTGGTTATCTGGGTCAGATCAAATGCCTTCACTCGTTTTACAAATGGGTGAGATTAGAATTCGACTCAGTCTCTGACCAACTCAGGCCAACCCTACCTATCTCGTTGGCCCCAATCTTACCCATAGTGTCGAACTTGTCCTGATTGGATCTAATCATTTTAGCTCTTGCCTTGTGAGAGCTCAGCAAGTCAAGTATAATGCTACATTCCATTTTAATATATTAAGCTGGAAGGTTTTGGATCTAATTTTGACCAAAAGTTATTTTCGATTTCTACAACTGCTGAGATATATAAAAGCTCACCATATCTATGATTAGCACGAATTTTTGTGCTAGTACCTATTAGGCATGTTTATTTGTAGGAAAGAGAGGATTGGAATAAAATTGATTGTCTAATCAAGATAAAAATAAAGTAGATAGAGTTGGAGGAACAAAATGACAAAATTTTATACTTTTAGTGGCTCAATATGGTAAAAAGAAGTACTCTTCAAAAACATAAAAACAAAAAAAAGACAAAAAAAAAACTCTTAATTGACAACAAAATGTGTTTTTTCCTCTAACTTTCTCCACTTTGTTTTATTAAATAAAATTTAACTCCAATCATGGATTTGAGGAATTTACAGCGTAGGTCCCCGTAGGACCCCATACTACTCTTGAGGTTCCAGACACAATGTATTTATGGATAAGGTCCTCCATGTGCATTTTTTGAATTTTTTTGTCGTTTAGCGAATTGTCGATATTGACCATTCTGCGGGAACCCAAATAAAAATTGGGTTTTTCAGGAGGGAGAAGAGGGGAGGAGGAGGGATGAGTCATTTCACGGCTCCTTCTTCCTCATCGCCATTGTTAAAGGCTATCTCCTCTTTTTCAAGATCTCACCTTCTTCAATATCTACATCATTTCCCTCATCATCATTTTTTTTTCTTCATCATTGTCGTCGTCGTCTTCATCTTCTTCACTGCTCGAAGAAGAAGAATCACTGCAATCATTAGTATTAGCACCGCCGCCATCACTCTCATCCTCATGAACTACTATCTCGGCACTTTGTGCATAACTTTTACCGATGGCGTTACTCTCCATATTCACCATTGTACCAGCAACATTAACTTCACTTCCTCCATTGCCGTTCTTTCTTGAAGTCACGATTTGCTCACTTTTCATCATCAAACAGTCATCTCCTCTACCAAAAGGAACATCATAATCTACAAAAGTTCCATCGCAAGCAGCAACTAAGCTAACCTTCTCCATCTCATTTTCTATAAAGGCACCCAAAACCCTAAATTCCACCTCTTTACAATCAGTTCCGTTCTAGGCACCAATTTCATGTGAGAACCATTGCTCCACAAGTTTCAAATCAAACCCATTCGAATCCAACACGTTTTTTTCGCAATTTTTCTGATGAGTTTATCCTGAAATCTCAGAAATCCTAACTTAGGTTATTTTCAAATCAAAATCAGAACAAACCCCCCCCCCCCCGCGAAAAAGAAAAGAAAAGAAAAGAAAAAACCCTCCAATAAGATCATTACTTCATTAATTACTTTCTTATCTTGATCATGTATTTTTCTTATAGGGTCTTAATCATGTATTCAGACATAACCAGAAATAATACATTTTTTGATCTAGAGACTCTTTGTGACTTTGTCGAATTGGATCGATCTCAATTCGTCGCCAGTACGAGACTGGGTCAAAATAGGGCGTGGAACCTACATAGGACTATGGGAGTGACAATCAGTTGTCACCGACTCTTTGTAAAAGTAAATTTTACCTACACCCACGTAATATTTACAAAATACCATCTCTAAGTTTTGTAGTTTTTTTTTTTTACAACCTTCTTTTCTTGAAAGAAGTCCATCCACCTTTATACAAGATCAATGCTGAAAAAACAGAGCATTTTTTTTTCCTACAATCCACTTTGAAAGAATTAAATTACCTTTTTAATTAACTTAACCTCCAGAGTTTTGCTCTTGGTTTAATTTAATTTGGAAAGATTTATACTATCAAAATTATAAAAAACCACAAATTTAATTAAACGGGATTTATTTATTTGTTTGAGTTGTTTTAAGCAATGTCAAACACTGAATTTAGCATAAACGAATATAAGCTAAGATCACTCTTATCTTTGTTTTAAAAGAATATTAATTGACACGAGATCAAATTAACCCTACCTAAGAATCAAGGTGATTGACTAATATTTTTCGAGCATACATATTGTGGATATGAAAAACAATATGAAAAGGTAGTTCTTGGTCAAATTTGAAAACATGATAGTAGTTATTTGTAAACTTTCTCTTCTCAAAGAGAAGTAGCATGATTGACGTAGCAAAAATATAAACATGGAACGCCAGGAAACTGGATGTCTTGAAACATCCAATATGATACCAAAAAGAGAGAGAAAAAAAAAAAGATAAAACGTCAAAATGATTTCTCTCCCTTGATCAATTGATTATCCATGCTTACAGCTTTTAATTGGCTGTCATGAAACATTCAATCTAACCATTTTCACCTATGACCGATGTCCAAATCCTTTGTATAATTCACGACTAGTATAAAAACCCATGCTAATTATGGATATGCTAGTAGAGATAGGATTTCATGTGTGTTAGAAATGAGAAAGATGGAAGTCCATAAACAGGAGAAGTAAATTAGTGGAAAGTGGAGGAAGAGCATGTTAGCAGTCGTAGAAATCGAAGATAACTTACTAGTACATAGTTGTATGAAACGAAAATGACTTTTGGTCAAAATTAGATTTAAAACCTTTCATCTTAATATCTTATAATTAGATTTGATATTGGATTTTGTGAGAATGAGTTGGGGCCGGTGGAACGACAGCATGTACGTCCTTTTCTCAATTTAATGAAATGGACCATCGAGTGCTTAATTGAAAATGATGCTGAAGAAACAGGATAAAGCTGTGATAAACTAGTAAAAGAGATGTAACATTAATACCAACGGCAGCTTATGTTTATTGTTAAATTCTAGTTCAGTTATCATTTAGAAATTAATAAAATATCTGGGGCATTTCCAATAACATCTCAAAGAAATCCCAAATTTGAAAAATATGTCAAACATCTCAGGAGATGGTAATCTCCCAAGTGCCCCCTACAATTGACACTAATCACAATTTGATACAGATCAAAGTGTCTCCCCATTTTGAATTGAGTCAAAATAAAAGATGCACTCATAAAACCATTAAACTCAAGGGAAAGTTTTTGCTTACAAGCGGATAAAATGCATGTCTAGTCCAATTCTATGGGGCTCACTTGGGCTTATCTTTGATGAGTGTTACTCATTTTACACTCTTATCTCCAATGATATGCAACTTGGCCAATTTTATATTCATCAGGACTTTACTCATCATCATCAGTGGCAGACCTAGGATTTTCATTCAAGGGGTGCGGACCTTAGTAGATATTTTGGTTTTGGAGGCAAAGTGAGAAATTTCATATGGATTTTGAGGGTGGACCCGCGATCTTTAGTGGAGTTTTTGAAGCGCACTACGGTTAGTTGCACATGCTTGTGCTTGGGTCCGCCCCTGCTCATCATTGAATCTTAAAATAAAAAAAAGATGGTCAAAAGACAATTAGAGTTTTACTATTAAATAAAGGGCTAGGATAATTTGACGGGATTGGCTTTTTTTGCAAAGACCTTTCTATCTATTTCACCAACACTGATATGAATGCATCCAATTAGACCCCATGAGTTGGACCACATATAATACACAGTATGCAGTATGCGTGTAGGATAAAATATTCCTAAACTCTATAGAGCCATAGTATAAGAAGTTAACCCCAAGGGGTAATTTAGTTAACTTAATACCACGGTTTGCACTCGGAAGTTGTAGGTTCAAAATTGCACTGCCACACTAGGGCTACAAGGGAATTTACCTAGCTTTCCTCTGGGCCCGGAGGGATTAGTCAAACCCAAAGGGTTGAGAACCCTCCGATAGCAAAATAATAATAATAATAATAATAATAATAATTAAGAAGTTAGATTGATATGATTAAGGTAAGATCTGGCCATCTCATAATTCAAACCACACACTCTCTCTCTCTCTCTCTCTCTAACAATTCAAACCACACTTAAATGTGGATATGTTTTAAAAGAGCAGACATGGGTTTTCACCAGTCTCTTGGATCATGTTAAGTTTGTACAAACATGAATTAAATCAGTGATATTTATTACATAAAAGTACAGCTCACCATAAAAGCCATTAGAGGGGAGCTAGCCACCTTCCTTGGACTCCAAATTGCTAACATACTTAAACACCCTCCTACTGGTACTCATTTTCCCCAGTCTGACATGAGGTCCAGTGTTGGCTCAACACATGTTTTAAACACAATAGACTGCAACAACTTATTGCTTCTTTTTTTTTTTTTTTAGTGGAGTTAATCATGTTTATATGATCAATCACCAGTACGCTATTACAACTGAGTTGAAAATTGCGTTTAGTCAACACAAGGGAGTGTTAAGAGTTATCAAATGGTTTGGATTTGGGGAAGAAGGAGGCCCACTCATATGCTTAGTGGGCACTTTTGCTATGTATTAAAGCCATGTTTCGTTAAATAGAATTAAGAGAATTCCTATCCTCCAACATGTGGAATCCTTGAATTCTCTTTTGTACTTTAGCAAAAAAAAATCTCACCAAAAAATAAGGGGCTGAAATTCCAAAAATTTCAAAAGTTATTTGAGACTTTTTAGGTGTTCGGAATTTTAGAGTTTTAGTAAAAAAAAAAAGGACATTTGAAAATACCAATAGACAAGCCATCACATCATATTTATGAATTCCCAGCACACCAAATTCTTGTGTTTTTTTTTTTAAAAGAATGGGTCCTAAAGTACCATGGCACCAAACTACAGTTTCACTTCCAACTTTTTGTATATGAATTCATGTTCAAGTCAGCTCCGCCGAACAATTATTAAAGAGGTAATGGCGGGGCATATGAGCTTAGAAAGGTTACCGAGTGATATTTGGGTATTTATGATTTTCTCTTTGATTAGGTTTACATTAAATAAAATGTTATTTAATGGTCATTTTTGTATATTCACTTCTGTGCTTCATTTTTAATTGCATGAATTTCTATCTATTCTATGCAAACAAATATGCTTTTTTATGTAATTGAATATATGGGATTGTATTTCTACAAGTAGCTAGTCAATAATGAAGAATCAAAATGTAATTATGCAAAAACGACAATCAAATAACCAACTATTCAATGAAAATTGAAGAAATGGAGATTGAAAATGAATACTGGATATCATAGTAATAATTCAATAAATAAGAAAGCCAAAGTCTCATCTATATTCCACCTTATATCATTTACCCCTCATATATATCTTTAATAATCCTTTAATGAAGCTCATATGTAAGTAGTTGAAAATAAAGATCAAAGGAAAATATTCAATAATAAGTATCAATGACATTCTCCTTTAATGGAAATTGAATGAAGGAAAGATGAAAAATCATTATTCAGCCATCATCCCCAACAATTCAAATCTTACAAAAGTCAAGGCACCCTTGACATCACTCCTTATCTCCATCATGCCCCTTCTTCTTTAATAACCCTTCGGTACTAAGAACCCTAAAATACAATGTGGGCCTTTCTTTAAAAATCAAATCAAAGTGAATAACACTATCAATTAGCCTAGATTGTCGATTTCATAAAAATCATAATCTTTGTTTGTTCAAGAGATCATCCTACCTATAATAGAGTGCGAATTACCTGGTGGTGCCATGTAATCCTCCATGGTTTGTATTACTTGAATTAATTTTTTGTTTTTAGCTACACCTTCACTGTTATCATAGGTGATTCATATGGCTGTTGTGTATTAATTAATGTTGACTACCAGAGCAGCTTCTTATCTCTTTGGTCTTTATATAGAATTATCTTTTCAAGCTTATAAGAAGAGCAATTGAGATTTGAAAGGATATGAATTTGAAATGGAAAATGTGTACCACTTGTTTCAACAACTCCTCATGTTGTAGTTTGAACCAATTGCTTGGCAATTAGTAGATGCTGTTTAATGGGTTTGTGCCACCTACCAAGACTATAGAGGCATGGGCCACTTGGCACTGCCTCAGAGTTTCATACCTAATTCCAAGCATTATTAAAAGTAAACAAGTTCTCCATGCAAATGAAAAGACAAAAAATTACAAAAAAAAAGTGGCTGGATCTTTTGAATGACAATATCCCATTCTTCTCTCTCTTCCCATACACACCACAAAAGAGTCAACAGCTAAATGAAGAGTACCTAACAATTTCAACACTTTCTGAAGTTGCAGACCCCTCGGTTCTTTGATTGTTGATTCCATTTATAGAAAATGTTACCAGATTTTCAGGAAATTGGAATATCATATGGACCCCTTGTAGCCAACTAATATAGCCAACATTCTGAAGAGGTCACTGTGAAATTGGAATATAGACTGTAGACCCTTTATAACATAATCTACACGAGGAGATTTTCTCTAAAGTTTAAACATCTTTGAAGTAGGAAAAAATGTGTGTTTTCTTCATACGTCTTGTCTTCTGCTACCCAAAACGCCCCTTCCTCCTCGTGAGACTCACTTGTCATCAATCCAAGACTCTTAACACCAACCAACCCTCTTCTACTTATCTAAAATATACTCTACGTTTAATAACAGTTATAAAAAATGCATCTCAATAAAATAGTAAAGTTTAAGACCCTTAAATCAATGGTCGTTAGCACCCAATTGGGATGATTATTGCCCCAAAACCTAAGTCACAATAAGCCTTTTGTATCACACAAACTTCTAATAATTGGCATGTGACATCATGGGCCCTACAAATACAATGGATTCGGGCGTTGCTTCGAATCTCTACTCCCATTAAAAAAGTGATGCAAAACCTCTTATTTTTTCCACTAGACTAGAGATGGGGTCTTTCATTTTGAGAGGATTTGTCTATACATTTTTAAAGTGGGTAAATGGTAGAATCGTATCCCAAACATGTTTCTACTTGCTTTAGGTATTTAGGGTGTGTTTGGTATCGTGTTATTTAGATGTTCACGTATTCCCATAAGATAAGGGTGTAGAAAACATGTTTGATATGTGTAAATGATTGTTCCGAATTTTATTCTCTCATGGGAAGGAATTTCAAAATTTTAAGGTATAAGAAAGTTGAAACAAAAAAACTTTATTTTTTTTAAGAAACAACTTGTTGGCACAATTGTTTCTTTCTTGTCTCTTACCTTTTAAAAAATTTTGTTTGAAGATTATAAATCCTCTCACTTATCCTAAATATAGGCCCCACGTTCACAATCTCAAAGGAGGTGACCCCACTTTATAATTCCTAAATGTGGATCACATGGTCACAATCACAACAGGTGGGTCCCTATTATAATTCTATAATGGTGGGACTACATTATAAATCGTTTGTAAAGGTAGGCATCACGTTGTAATTTCTTTAGGTGGGTCCCATTTTGACAATCACATTTTAATAGTAGCCTCATCTTCGGATTTCTAAATGTGGGTGCCACATTGTAATTTTTTAAAGGTGGGTCCCGTATTCACAATTAACAAAAAAGTATGGCTCCACATTTTAATGATGGCCCCATATTCGAATTTCTAAATGTGGGTACCACTTTGTAATTTTTTAAAGGTGGGTCCCATTTTTACAATTAACAAAAAGTATTGCCCCACATTATAATTCCTATAAAGGTGAGCACACATTGTAAATTTTATAAATGTGTTGTCTGAATGTTCTAGTTTTTAAAGGTGGGCACCACATTCTAATTTCTAAACGTGGACCCTGTGTTTACAATTACTGAAAAATATGACTCCACTTCGTAATTCATAAATATGAATCACATGGTCTCGTTTACAAAAAGGTGGACCCACATTGTAAATCCTATAAATGTGAGCCCATATTCTAATTTTTAAAGGTGGATCACAGATTTACATTTACAAAAAGTTGGTCCACATTATGATTCCTATAAAAAGTGGTCCCACATTATAAATCCAATGCATAGGTTCTATGTTCTAATTTTTAAAGACAAGTACCACGTTGTAACTTCTACAGGTGGGTCCCATATATGATAATAACAGTACTGCAAACAATAAAATGTGAGATCCCACATTGTAAATCCTATGTTTTGCTCTTTGGAGCAAAACTTTTATAATGTTCCCAAATAATTTTCGTATATCATATTTTTAATAGAGAAATTTATATTAATGTTGCCAAACAAGTTATGAATAGTATAAAATTATAAATACCGCACAATGTAATTCGAGAGATTGATAACTATACAAAAACGATGCGAAACAGACTCTCAGGAGTTTCGTGAAAATCACGGGGTTCCCGCGCCCTCATTAATTCATGTTCGTGGATCTGCAGGTTCTGTCCGTGAGAACTAGGATTCGGATTCCCTTTCATGACTGTGTCTGACACGTTTGGCGCGACAAACCAGAGGCGCTTCCATGTTTTTAACCCATGAGAACATGGTTTGTACAAAAACCGGCGATGATTTCGGGCTTGTATTGGTCAAGCGGAGGATGATTTCATTTACAAAAAAGTCCCTGAAGTTATTGTTATTACATAGCAACGACTATGGATGCTGGATGCCAATTTACAAAATAAATATAAAAGAATATGAGTAAACATTATTTAAATCAAATCTTCTTACATTAAAAGACTAAAAATTTATATAACTAAGGTATAAGCAAATGAAAATTGATAATTTATCCTATCCTTTTGAAGGTTTACTTGAGGATACATAACAGTTATTTTATAATGCACTAAATTGACATTATGTAAAAGGTCTAAGTATTCATATTATATATCCAACCAGGGCAACTGTGATATGGGAGGGCCTCACTCTTTTGAGCCCTTCTCTCCCTAGAGGGTAATAAATGAAAGAAAAAAAATATTGATACCGGCTTTATTAATTAGTTTGAAATAAAAAATTTAAGTTTAAATAATTATATGACTTTTGACGTGCATCTAGTCTTATTTGTTAGTGAAGAATTTTAACAATTTTGAAGCCAGCGTATACTACCTTCTTATGTTAGATTCATTATCTCCAATGGTTCTCCTGATTTCCATAGACAAGACTATTCCTTGCTTGGGAACAGTCTACTCATTTCTTAAAATGGCTTTGTAATTTTTTATGTATGTGCCAATTCACGGGTAGCTCAATGGTGAGAACTTTTTTTCAACATAAATAATTAGGGATTAATCCTTGGATTGAGTGCTTATGGTGAGGTAGACTTGACTGAGCTATTTGCAAAAGGGGGCTTCATTAAAAAGCTTGGAAACGGCCCATGCAACATACATCTTTGGTCAGGCCTGGGTCGGATGCAGGTAGTAATGGACCCTGTGCCTTCTCTCCCGTCTTCTCTAGAGAGTGACGTATCGGATACATGACGGCTCAAAGCCGCACACTGCACTTCTTGGTGTTGTATCGACGAATAAACATAAGACGCGTGTCCTTCAAAAAAGGCCACTTCTACAGTTCCCTACATCCTAGGGAGATTTGTTAGGATTCATAAATAGGCAATGACCAATTCAATGATCGGGACCTTTCTATTTTCACCGCACATGGTGCATGGTGAGGAAATCTCTTATTTAAATATTTATATATATATATATAAAAGCAAGCTTCTCTCAAGCTTAAGATAAAAATTTATAAGCTCATGCTTGTAAAGCTCATATTTGGTCCATCTAATGGACCAAACACACGACCCCCCTAAATTGCACATGTCCACCAACGTTCAGTCAGATCCGAATTTACTAAACCATTTGATTGACTATGTATTGATTCGAATTCACTATTAACCATTAAACTTTTGGACTCATATGGAGATGATAGAAATTACGGCTGTAACCAATTTTTTGCAGAGAAGAGGATCCCAAGGAGCCCTTGAAATTCCTCTTATTCCCACGAGAGTCCCCAAGTGGGCCCCACCACACACTGGAGCTTACCTTATCCTAAGCTTGAACTTAGGAGAGCTAGCCCTATATATATATATATAAATATATATATATATATGGGAGATGCTCATAAAAAAGATTGTATGTGGATATATATATATGGGAGATGCTCATATGATAGATATCTCTCACCTTATATGAGAGATTGTGTGGGGGTCCTATATATATAGGGGTGGGGGCTCTCACATCTAACTTGGTAGTATTGGATATGGATGTGAAGGCCCCCACCCAATCTCTCATTTAAGGTGAGAGATATGTTTCATAGGAGCATCTCCATATATATATATATATATATATATATATATATAAGCAATGCTCATAAGTTAAAGCTTAGGATAAAACCTCGTAAGTTCATACTTATGGGCCCTACCTTTGGTCCATCCAAATAGACTAAGTACATGACCATTCTAAATTGCACATGTCTACGAACTTTCAGTCAAATTCGAATTTACTAGACCGTTTGATCAACTATGTATCGATCTAAATGGATTATTGACTATTAAACTTTTGAACCATATGGAGATGATAGAAATCACGATTAAGGCTGATTTTTTGGAGGAATGTCTCAAGGAATCCTTGAAATCCCCTCACCCCCATGTGTGTCCCCAGGTGGGCCCCACCAAACCTTGAGCTTAGGAGAGCTGCCCCTGTATATATAGAGAGACACTCTTATAAGAGAAATAGGGGTAAAGGCTCTCACATTTAAGTTGTTGGTATTTGATAGAACCCCATCTTATCTCTCCTAGTAAGGCTATAGCATCTCTCATAAGAATATCTCTCATATTTTTCATATGAGCATCTCCCTCTATATATATATATTGCTATTGGAGGGTTCTCAACCATTTGCGCTGGACTAATCCCTCCGGGCCCAGAGGGAAGCCAGGTGAACTCCCTTGTAGCCTTAGTGTGGTAGTGCAGTTTCGAATCTACAACCTCCGGGTACAAATCGTGGTCCTAGGCCAATTAAGCTACCTATTGGAGTTAGTGCCCCACCAATGACCAATTCAATAATCTAAAAGTACTTATTCATGTTGAGTGACCAAGTATAAGGATTTAGGATTTTCGTTTAAAAGGGGGTAGACCCAAACAAATAGTTGAATTTTACATGACAATCCCAAAATTTTCATGGGTGGACCCAAGATTTTTCATGTTGTTTTTGGAAGGGGACCCAAATTTTATTGAGTGTTTTGGAGGAAGATCCAAGTCCAAAGGAGATGACTACTCCATCACTTTATATGTAGGTCTGCCCCGGATCTTGACATGGTTTGACTTGATCATGATAATGGTAAGATGTATCTTCTACCTTCTACTCTTATAAAAGAGAAGAAAATGCACTTTGCTTTCACTACACATCTGGCCCACTTAAGAACAAATGACATAACTTGTGTGGGCCCCACTCATATAATATAATAGATATATATATATATAACTTAAGAACAAATGACATAACTTGTGTGGGCCCCACTCATATAATATAATATATATATCTATTCTATACATCTATACACTATCTATACACTAGATTATAAAAGAGGGAATGTTGCATAGTTTTTTCACTACACAATTGTGGGGCTCACACCAAAATATTGTAATAAAATATCATTATATATTATTATTATTATCTACTATATACTATACTTCTATCTATCTATCTACTATTATAAAAGAGGAGATATTGCAAGCTTTTTCACTACACCAATGTAGGGCTCACCCCCAAATATTATAATATAATATAATAATATATTATTATGAGAAATTGCAAATTTTTTCACTACACCTTTGTGGGGCCCACCCCAAAATATTATAATGCAAACTTTTTCACGACACCATTGTAGGGCCCACCCCCAAATATTATAATATAATATAATAATATATTATTATAAGAAATTACAAACTTTTTCACTACACCATTGTGGGGCCCACCCCAAATATTATCTACTATTATAACAGAGGAGATATTGCAAACTTTTTCACGACACCATTGTGGGGCCCACCCCAAATATTATAATATAATATAACAATATATTATTATGAGAAATTACAGACTTTTTAACTACACTTGTGTGGGGCCCACCCCCAAATATTATAATAAAATATAATATCTATACCCTTATTATAAAACAGAAGAGAGGTTCCATACTTTTTCACTACACCTTTGTGGGCCCCCCTAAATATTATAATATAATATAATAATATATTATTATTATATTATGATAATAATAATATAATATCTATACCCTTATTATAAAAGAGAATAAAGTGTTATGCTTTTTCTTTACACATCTGTGGGCCCCACTTAGTATTATTATATTACATATATAAAATCAAATAGAACTACACATGTGTGGGCCCCAATGAAAGAGAAGAACTTGTCATGTTTTTTCTCTACACATTTGTTGGCCTCACTTAGTATTATGATATTATATATATATAAAATAAAAGAGAACTGCACATCTGTGGGCCCCACTTAGTAGAAGAACTTGTCATGTTTTTTCTCTACATCTACACATCTGTGGGCCCTACTTAGTATTATTATATTATATATATAATACAAGAGAACTACACATTTGTGGACCCTACTTAGTATTATTATAACATTTGTGGGCCCCACTTAGTATTATTATATTATATATATATGTATCAAATAAAAGAGTACTATACATCTGTGGGCCCCACTTAGTATTATTATAACATCTGTAGGCCCTACTTAGTATTATTATTATTATATATATATAAAAAATAAAATAGAACTACACATCTATGTGCCTCATTTAATAGAAGAACTTGTCATACTTTTTCTATACATCTACACATTTGTGGGCCCCACTTAGTATTATTATATTATAAATATATAATAAAAGAGAACTTCACATTTGCGGGCCGCACTCAGTATAAGAACTTGTCATGCTTTTTCTCTACAAATATGTGGGCCCCACTCAGTATTATTATATTACATTATATATATATAATAAAAGAGAACAACACATCTGTGGGCCCCACTTAGTATTATTATATTTCGATGAAATGCTTAGCACAAATGTTCATGTAAAGGGTTGTGTTTGAAGAATTTGTACATTCACTGCAAGAACTCAAATGAAAATTTTCAATTGAGATTTTTTTGTGTGTAGAAAATTTCAACTTCGATCTCAATGCCTGTAAAGACATTATTTGCTTGTCAGAGAAAGATATGAGAATGCCAAAGATTGCTTGGAATCCTTGTGATTTGTTATTGATCCGTTTAAAGCTATGAGTTGAGTACTATTCTGGTTGGTTGGTATTTTGTTTCATTGAATTTTCAATGCTAGAAATGAAATATGTGATACAGAATTGTGACATTTTAAACATTTAGTGCTCCAACAACATTCGACAAAGTGAAATTTGTGACAATAGAAAATCTCTTTTTAATGTTGGGCCTTTTTTTTATGTTACTGAAATAGTGAAATTTATTTTAAATTTTTATAAGCCATTAAAAATGAAGAAAAGTTGAATGTTAAAAAATGACCAGCAATGTTAGAAATGAAATAGAATTTTAACATTCAGGGGAGGTAGTGACCAGTTGAGCTTTTTTTTTTGTTGTTGTTGTTGTTGTTTTTGTGTTCTATTAGCCAGCTTGGTGGATTGATTATCTTGTATGTCATCTTTGACATTAGTGGTTTTGGCAGAAGGTTTGACCCATTTATGATTGTTTTTTAATCTTTTAATGCGTTCCCCTCTTTCTGGAAAAAAAAAGAAAAAAGAAAAAATAATTGTAACATGTTACACATTTTAGTGCATCAAACTTTATAAGGAATGACAGAAAATCGTTCATGTAGTTCCTAAGAGTTATAGGGCTTCAGATTTTCATTAGTGGTTAAAATGTAAAATCATACATGATAAAATCATACATGAATATTAAAAAATGACAATCAAATAACCTCTCTTTTAATGGAAATTGATTTGAGGAAAAAAATGAGAGATGAATGCTTATCTATCACCCTGGAACTCAAATCCCACGATGGTCAAGTTCTCTTTTGCATCCACAACCTCGTGTTTCTCACCCATCATTTCTTTAATAATCTTTCAGCAAAGTTTATTTCACTATGAAATCCTGTATATGCTAGCAAATATGTTAGGGTGCAGTAGAAATCTGCAATCGATACAAAAAACTATGCAAGAGTAGATCTAACCAAATAGTCACTCTAAAAAATATAAAAAAATCTTTTATGCGGTTTGACAGTATGCTTGTGTCAAATCAGAAAAAGAAATACTAGACATATATATATATCCCATTTACTAAGAAAGTATGGTGCATGTTTTCATGCTTAGTGACGAGGACTTGGGTGACATTAATGGGTTGAAATGAGGAAGATGTTTCATTGACGTGTGGGTGCACTAGCCAAATATACGGAGATGCTGTGGAGAGGCTTAAGGTCTATTTAGATGCTTCATTTTCTTAGTAGCCAGATAATCGAGGTGTCATGAAAGTTTTTTTTTTTTTAATATGCAAGTGTTTGCAGATTTTTGTCATCTAAGCATTTTCTTGATTTCTTCATTCCATGTAAGTTGGTTTTCTTTTAGATTTTATTACTATATATCAAACCAACATCCAATGCAAGTGACTAATGGCTTGTCTTATTATTTCTTGAATTATGATAAGGTATTTTATTTTTCCTTTCAAGATTTTATGAGTATGATGCAATGGAGCTCATTATTTTGATATGCTGACTCATGTTTTTAGATCCACCCTCTTATGTTGATTTGAAGAGATTGCTTTAGGGCCCCTGTTTTTTTTGTTTTTTTTGTTTTAGGCAATTCTGGCAACTTGCATTCCTTCATTATCATTCTACGTGCTAAACTGTGTTTAAGGGTGCTAATTGTTTTTCTTAATGATTTTGCATGTTTCATCCAATGCATCATCTTAGGTCGAACCAGTATTACTCTTGGACTTGATTCTTGTCCAACATTGCAACCACATTACTATAATGCTAGGATAATGAGTTTTCCATTAAATTTTCTTAGGAAGTTTGAAGGAAGTAGTTGTGCCCACCCTAAGAGTGCATGCTTAAAGATCTCTTTGTAGTTGGTTCTCTTGCTTTAAATTATGATATTTGTTTCAAAGATTCACTTACTACAAAATTATAGTGTAACATAACTGATTTATGATACATAAAAAGCTAACAAAAGTGCCACAAATGTACATGATTCAAAATTTGGTAGTGATGTCATCTTAATTCAAGAAAGCTTTTTAACTTGTTGCTCTGGCCCTCATCTTGACATATCAATCTTGTTTCTTTCCATGATATTCAAATTTCTTTGTATTGGTATTACTGCCATTCGATGCTTCTCAACATGAATTTTATATGTATTTGGCGCTAGGTTTTAGACAAATTTTAATGAGAAATAGGCCGGACTATCGATCTATATTGAAATTGGTGAGTGTCTTGCTTAATCATGTATGGCCAGAAAAGGTTGGTTTTCAACTTTTTTTCAGTTAGTTTCCTTCCATATATCTTGTTATTCCATCTTCTTCTTACTTTTTTCTATTGAAGCTTCTACTGAATTTCATAAGAACAATTAGTGATTGTAAATTGCTTAATTTGTCAAAAAAATGAGCTATATGTAAACTGGTCATTCTCCATTGGGATTGTTAATATTGAGTTTTTCAATGACTTTATTTTTCCAGATTATCACACTAAAAGATTGTGTTCCTTGCACGTGCATTGCACATGCAGGGCTCCACTAGTAATCATTAATATGGAGTGCTTAGATTCATGGCAAAGGTTATTGGATTGGGCCGGTTCCATATCGAAAACAATCCATCCCATTACCTCCATTGATGGTTATGATGGGCCCTAGAGGAGGTGGTCATGTATTGAAGAAAGCAATACAGGTGCCATGTCTTGCGATCTATAAGATGTTTAAATAGACGTACGGATAGATCATACGATTGAACGCATGATTGGTGGGCCATCTATGGACAGGACACGTCAGATTACAGAATATGTTCCTCTTGTATATTCCTTCCAAGTTCCAACCAAGATCTGTTGAGGTGGGGCTTGCCTAAGATTGAGGAGAGCTTTCATTGATGGGGGCAGTAGTGATTGCTCAATATTTGATTATATAGGTGAATCTGTTTTAATGGAATAAGTTTTGAACTTGTGCTCTCTCCCTCGAGTCACTTGTACCGGCAAAAGCCTGATTTACTCGATACATGGGAGAGGTAAGGACAACATGTGCCCGAGGAAATAGTCGATTCTAAAAGATTTTCGAACTAGAACAAGACGATGGAGAGTA
Organism: Cinnamomum chago; assembly: GCA_038049695.1. Lineage (NCBI taxonomy): Eukaryota > Viridiplantae > Streptophyta > Magnoliopsida > Laurales > Lauraceae > Cinnamomum > Cinnamomum chago. The sequence continues at coordinate 105,217,110 of CP142451.1, read as the reverse complement.
CAAAAAAGTATATCATCCTATGTTGATCTCAGCTTTAGCATGAGCAACCTGCGTGAACCGAGAGAAATTATTGATCTTAATTTGAATGTTTATAGATATAAAATTCACGTAAGGAAAACTAATTATTGTAATGTATTTTTAACTAGTTGTCTCTAAAATCACGTAATATAAACAGCAGGTGACCCTAAACTTACTCAAGTCAAAACAGTGTTTCCAACTAATTTCACGATTTAAAAGGGGACAATGATCAACCTAAACAATATGGATCATCAAATTATGGAGTATAAATTTTCCTATGTATAGAATCTTTACATACTTTTTGTTATCTTGTTGTTGCAATGTTATCATCGTTGTTGCCATCATATGATGATATGTCATGGCTTCATTTTTTTTGTCTTCATTTTAAATTCATTATAATATATATTTTTTGTTTGGGAGAACACTATAGGTGATGGGGAGCCTTTCACATTAGACAATCTATAGTTACTGTTCTAAAACATAGAAGATTCGGTTGCACATGGCCACATTATAATTAGACCATGATGCATATGATTAAAGCAAGTGACTCTTGATTTGCATGCTTTTAATATTTGTTTGGGAGGCTTAAAAATACCTCAATAATAGACTATTAATATTAATGTAAGAAGTGAGATGGGAGTACCCAATCATTGGTATCACAAGTAAGCAAGCAATTTGCCAGTCTTTACTTAAAGGTCTCATTAGATGGTATCCACCATGGTGTATTTAGTGAAAACAAGTCCTTTTCTTTTACTTAGGGCCCGTGGGATAGATTTAGGTCAAAATAGGGTTGTAAAAAGGTCTCTTCCGGTCCATGGTGGATCCGCAACCGGAACCATAACCATATATGGGACGGGTCTGGATCCGGGTCCGGATCTAGATAGGGAATGATATTAAAAATATATTACTTTTAGGAGATTTTTTCTAAAATTTAGATAATATGTCGAGTCTCAGGTCCACAGTTCCAAACTAAGGTGGAACCGGACCCGGACCCATTTACTTATCGGGCCCTAAATAAGGACCAAGACCCGGTTTTTAATGGGTCGGAGCCTCCGGGTAATCGGAGAATCGGGAACCCATTTACATCCTTAGATCAAAATAGTGGACCCATATCTTAAAATGTTGGTAGGTTTAGGATGCAGACTAACTCATAATTAACAACCATAGTTTAGATACTATGTAACAAGATTGTTCAAGGGTTCAGCTAAGGTGAGTCTAAAGTTCATCAAAGCACATGTTTAGGGCCTAGTATTAGGCCCTAATATAATCCCACATATCCTTAAATCGAGCATAAGACCCAAGCCTATTCGCAAAACATCAATTCAGTTGATAGTGAATACAGGCCCGCACTTAAATCGTTGCCCATACTTATTGTTTAAGTGGTTTGGAAGTTTAGTAATGAGTTGAAGGTGCTGATGAGTGGTGTCAATCAGGCTCAGACAACGATAGACTTCGAAAAATCTAACCATAGAGGCCCTCTATGGAGAAAGTTGCTTAGCATATCATAATGATGTATCCAGGGTTAGTGTCAATGTGATAAATTTCAATATTTTGGATCAACTATATAATTACAAAGAGAACCAAGATGGAAATAGTAAGATCAATGCAACATCAGCCAAATAGAGATGTGAGAATGCAGTATTCCATGACTCTTGAATTCCTTGCCTAGGCGATTGTAGATTGGACCATGTTAGACCAGCACCATAAAATGAAATAGTGGCGTGGTCAAGTGCTATATATGGGTAGAAGAAGTTCATAAGCACCCCATTAAATCCCTTAAGAACTTGACCAACAATGATCAGAGCATAAAAAATTCTGACCACTTGATCCTCAACAATCTAATAATGGCAGATCCAGCACTAACATATTTGGATCGACATGCTCTATGGAGATGGATAGATTAGTGAAGATTAATGGAGATAGAGAAAGATCAATCAAAAGCAGCCATAATTGGTAAAGATCAATTTATTAGACTGGTGGGAGTAAGGAATGCCAGTCATATTCAACAAACCAGATCCTGATATAACTGAGGATCAACGAATATAGGTAAGGATTCCGAAGATTAGCAACATGCATGGCCATGTACGTGGTCTAATCTAAAGGTTAGAAGACTATATAGCTCTTAACCGAAACCATCAGATTTGATCATGGCCTACCTAAATTGAGCCTCGATATTCTTAACGTTTCCAACGTAATCTCGATATTCAGACCTACAAAAATGCTGTGCTCTGTGAGATCCACATGTCAAATATTAAGCACAACCGGCCAGAAACAGCAAAGGAGGAAGATGGATAGATTTTGTAAATGGTCTGGCCTGGGTTAGACAGCTTCAATCCCATGAAACACATTCATTAAACTTTAAAATAGAATAAATAAAGGCAAAGATCTATAAAATATCCGAAATGATAAATGATATTGAGCCATCACCCTAACAAATTTAATGCAGCACGGTAAGGAAGAATATCTAACCGACTATTCTCGAGGCTAAATGCTTAGAGAGAGATTAATTGAAAAAATATGAGGGTTTTCTTTTTTTTAATATATATATAGCTAAGGTTTTTAGGATTTATAAATAAGCGCCCGTGATTTTAGTATTTATAAACAAGCGCCTACCTTTTCATTTCAATACCTTTCATGTCACCAAAATCAATATTCTTAATGAGAATGGGTAAATACCATGATTTGTGTTGTACTTTTATAAAAATGACAGCTTTGCTCTTATATCTATTAAATAAAAATGAGTTTATTATTATTTAAAAAAAAACGCTATTGTTTTATCCCAAGTCCCAATAGTCTCTCTCAGTACCTCTTTAATGCATATGAAGCCTAATCATGCAGTTTGAAACTTTCATCAATCTAATGGTGGGTCGCGCCTGGATTTGATCAATTATAAAGACAAACTTTGATTGTCATTATTGTTGATTTGGATTTAATGAAATGAGCCATATATTGATAAAAATAGATTTAAGTATGGTTATTCTTTCACACTAAATATAATTATTAATGTTAGAAGTTTTAGAGAGAAATAAATCCAAGCTTGTGAACTTATGCATATAGGGATAAAGATACGGGCAAGTGTTTTATTTCACTCTAAAATTTTTTGGTAATTGGAAGGCTACTCGTTTTGGGGACATGAAAGGTATTAAAAATGAAAAGACAATGTCCTCTTTACAAATACTAAAATCTATATGGGCCTATTTACAAATCCTACAAACCTTAGCAGGGCACATGCAAAAAGCTCAAAAAAACATCTTAATAGAGAGGAAAAGCCAATTTATATGCAATATTCAATGATCAATTCTGAGAGCATTACATCTCTTTAAATAGCCTAGTCTATACTCTAATGAGGAAACAAATAAAAAAAAAAAAAACCCAGAAACTTTCTAATTATTCTAAATCTTATTAACTACTAAAAATTAAGATTTTTTTAGAAAAAAATCCCTAGAAACTTGCAAAATAGGAAAGCAAAGTTGGAAAACATGCCATGTGAACTTTTCTTCCTCATTGGGCCTGGTTGGTTTGAACTCCAATTATATAGACTTGTGGATTGGGTCCAATGATTTTCCCCTATCATGTGTCTGCCCTGCATCAAAATCAAATCCAATGAAATCCAAAGTCCCATCTACATCTCCCATTTTTATCATCTTACCCTTCATGTTCTCCATACTCCATCCATACAAAATTCAATTTCATGCAAAGCAACAGGCCCAACCTAATAAAATAAGTGGGGACAAGTCCTTTAAACATGTACAGTAGGCCCAGTACAGGAAACAAAAAAAGTCTCAAAAGATAAGATGATGCTGGCGCGCTCACATCTCGGGATGTAAAAGTAAAAGCAGATCCAATACTATCGCACTCTCCAAAGCAGATCCACAAGCAAAAGCAGATCCAATACTATCGCACTCTCCACAGCCCCATGCTAGGTTTTGATCGAAAAGGAGCTTCTGGGTTTGGTTGTCACAGAAACAAAAAAGTACCCAAAAACGTCACATCCCATCTTTCGGTCTTCAACAACCATTCCAAGCAGTGAGTTTGGAAAAGGAAAGGAGAAGAGACGAGCAGTTTTGCACCACACTTGCTTATCAAACCACACTCATTTTATATATACATATATAATACTTACGTAGGCTGGATGGGAGATTGTGACCTAACCCCAGAAAACCCAGACCCCAAAACAGACCCTATTCCAGAAACGAACTCGAAAGCGAACCAAACAGAGCAAAACCCGGACCAAATAGCATTGGAAGCGTCGTCGTCTTCGTCGGTGGCTCCTCCAAGCATCGAAATGGCGATATCTCTTCCGATCGAGGGCGTAGATCCGAGCCCTGATTCCAAACCTTCTTGGTTTTCTCCCAAGAGGTATGTATTTTCTCCCTTTATTTCTCTCTTGTTTTGATGGTTGCTGTTGTGTAGTGGTTGTTGCTGAGATTGAAAATTACAGGATTGTATTTTGTGGGTTTTCGGAATTGAGGGGTTTCATGATTTGGGGTACCAAGGAATTGGGAATTTATGGGTGTTTTGGTCGGAAATTGTAGTGATGGGAGGGTTTGGGGTGTTAGCTGATTGCGATTTGTTGAAATTGTTAGGTGCGTGCTTTAACTCCGTTCTGCTGTGAGTCTTGGGCTCGACGATGTTTTGTGAAATTAGTTGAAATGATAGTCCGATTGTTATTGTTTTGAGATGAAAACTACTGGTTTGGAAAGGGGATGTGATGTTTTTATCAGGCTCGCACAATTCACTCTTTCTGTTTTGATTTAGCAAGGGTTGGGTTTTTTTTTTTCCCCTTTTGCTAGAATGGATAACTGGGAGAGGAGTATTACATTCAACGTGAGGATGGATCGATCCCTGCTCTGTGCTGTGAATTTAAGGGGCCTTGCCAGTGTGCTATCAGTGATGTGGCAGCTGAAATGGCGTGATTGCTGATGTGGTTTTTATTTTCTATGGGTAATTGTTGTTGCCTTTAGATGAAATCATGAAAACCTACAGGCTTGGAAGGGGGATGGATTTTCTTTCTTTTTCAGCTTTGCACAATTCAAGGCTTTCTGTTTTGATATATGAGGGTTTGGTTAGTGGTAAACCCTAGTGGGTGGTGGGAGCCTGGGAGGGGTCGGGTTAGGTTGTGTGTGGATTGTCTGCTGGATTGCAATCAGTTTGAATATTTAGGCAAAATGGATGGTTTTCCCTTACTCCACGAGTTAGGTGGGATGCTGGTTCCTGTCCTGTTTTATTTGCCAAATTAGTTTGAAGTGATAAAAGGGGCTGATATCCAACATTATTGCATTATCCCATTTTTTTTGGCAATCCAATTGTTGGCTTGTTGTTGTTAGATGAAGATGTACTGGCTTCGAAAAGGGCACGAGATTGTTCCCAGGGGCTTGGGGAACTAAGTTGTTCTAAAGAAAGAACAAACTCCTAAGATCTGTGGATCTTATTTAAGTATCTAACTCATAGCAAAAGTAATAGCTACTAATTCGGTAATTCCTTATGACGATGCAGACAATGAGATTTTGAAAATTGCTTATGAGGTTTCGTGGGCTCTGGTCTCCATGTGATTCGTAGGGAACCTTCCCTTGTCATGGATGTATCATTTGCTCCTTTCATTGTGGATGATGGGTGGCAAGAAATGGAAAGTAAAGGGAGGAGACTTCAGAGCCTATAATGATTAAGATATTTATACAAATGTTTATTCAAACACAAGGAGTGGGGTCATGTAATTGTCATGTTTTTTGAAGGCCAAGATAAGTGATGATTGGACCAAGCTGGTGAGTAGTTCAAAGATCATGTCACTGCCCACGTGCTTGATTACATTGGGGTTGTGTGATTGAGCTAACGGAGCGGAATGTGTCCAGTCTGGTCAACCTAGCTCTCACTATTATTGGGTCAGCAGTGGGTTAGAAAATATCGACCCGCAGTGAAAAGGTTCATACAAAAATTGATCGACATAACCTGCTTAACTCTATATTCTATAAACCTTCCCTCGTATTTAAATGTAATTAGACATTTTTTTTTTTTTTTTTTAGGTTTGGATATGTGGAGTTTTTGAGGAAAAAAGAGAAAGAAACTACCTATAAACAACTTAAGTGGGCAGTGCAGGGTTACCTGCATCTGTTGTAGGTATCTGATCCATTTAATAAATGTCTCGGATACTGGTTAAGCCTCAACCCCAACCCCACTCTACCTGACCTGTTTATACAGGACCGAACCCATTTGCAGCCTGTATCTGTTGCATGCTTGGGCCTTATTGGGACCATGGACCTGTTACATATGTTTGCAGGTCGATGAGGTCTCATGGTTACACCAAATAGAATCCTAATCAACTTCCAATTCTAGCCATCCATTCTATCTAACTAATAAAGAAAAATTACTAAGGAAAAGTCCTTACGCAATAACTTAATTAAAAAGAAGGAAGAAACTTAGAAAGTTTCTAAAGGAATTCAAATTTGAATTAAACGCCCCATGTGGATTGAGATTTGATCAACCTTGCTTCTTTATCCTTGACTCCTAGATTCTAGAAAGTAGAAACCTTTCCCACTCTAGGATCTTTCTTTGGAATGTTCCAATTACCATCCTGCAGGTCATTTTGTGTGCCACATCGTATGGACCGTGGACCCTCATTTTGTGCTTGTAGAGCTAATCAAATGGGTGTGAACATGGGCTAGCTCTAGACGTATATAATGAGCCAAGTTAGGATTTGTTTGCATTTGATTAGATTGTCTAAATGGACTCTTAGGAAATTGATTTGGGTCCCCATTAAATTCAGCGCATTTGTTTTCTAATTTGAGACTCATTTTAAACCCATCTTGACTATCCAATGTTGGATTTGAGTCCCTTTTCTTGATTGGGCCTCAATTGAGATAGATCAAAAGCCCATTGGATCTCTCAAATCAATCTATATAATCAAGGGCCTTATCAATCGCAGGATCCATGAAATCTAGTCCATCCACTCTTGTTTTTGTCCCAATTAATGATCTAGGCATGTACAGTTTCAATATTCTGAATTTACACCACTAAGGAGTTGAAAACTTGTTGTGCCTCCAGATTTTTAGCATGTTCTTTTGTACAACATGGTCTTGTCAGCTGGTACATACTCAATTCACGCCACATTTTGGCGCAACCTCAGATCCTTGATCGAAAATAGATCAATCTCCAATGGGATTGATCGAATCCAAGGATGGATTCTGAAAACTAGAACACACTCACAATAATGGAAACACCATATTTAAGAGAGAACTCTGAGAAAATCCTTGATTAATTGATAATAAGCATACACAATTACAATGGGGAATCATCTATATATAGAGAAGTAGGACCGTCCCTCTCTTAGTTGGACATTAAGATCTTCCTAAATATGTAAGAAGACTAAATGAAAAGAGGAAACTAGCTAATAGCAATCCTAATGACAAAAAATTTATAATAGGGATAAAATTAGAATCCCATAGTAGTTCTTAGTCACAATTGGGCCTATGGGCTCAACCCAATGGACTGGGCTGACCTATGGGTCAATGGGTTGGCCTAGTTGTCACGGGCTTGGTGTGTACTGCATCACATCTCCCCGACTTTTGCATAGATATCTTCAAGGGATAAACTACTTGGTTTGAACTGAGTTATTTCTCTAGTTAGTTGATATATTTTGGTATTATTCTTTTATGGGCATAGACTATAGCTATGAAATCCCCATAGTTCTTGTGCAGTTCTAGTGTTCTACAATATGGAAGACAGAGGCAGTAACTTCTTCCATGGAATTGAGGATCCAATTCATCACAGGCACGCTTCCTGTCACCAAGTTTGAATCATAAGGTTTCTTAGTTTGTCCATCTATGTATCTGAGTATTTTTGTCGCCCAATTGCTTCTATTGCCAAATAAGACCACTCCATATAATTTTTCCCATTAAATAAATTCACTGTAATCTGATTACTAGGATTGACATCTCTTGGGAATTGGGATGTCATCATAGAAGTGTCTCCCTTTAATATGGATTCCATCGATACCCGCTCAATGGAATTAAGCAACCTTTGTGATGAAAATCAGCCCCTTTGGAGCCTCTAAAATGTTGTCACAACCTTCGGTTAGGATGAACAACTGCCCAAAAAACTGAAAAGCTTCAATCAAACATATGCATACTCAGTTACTCGCCTCTTAAATCTGCAAACCACAGAACTACTGCAGCTCTACACTTTTTACTGCTTGAAACAACCCAGTTGGAAGATTTAATCATTCAAAGGAAAAAAGTTTGGAGGCTTTAATTTGAAGAAGAAATTGAATTGAAATGAAAGAAGATGACAAAGAAGAAATAAGGAGGAGGAAGATTGACATTCCACTAGGGTTGGACGACCAGCCTCATGTGTTTATAATTATGGGTTTTCAGAAATTACAAAATATCCCCTGTATGTCCTATAATTGCAAAACAGTCCAGGATTATGGAAAATTACAAATTAGTCCCTGTACATCTCTCAACAGAGGACTTCCTTTACTGGTAGCCAATTAGTGTTCACATTTTCGTGAATATGTGGAAGAGAGTTATTGTCCACAAGATAGCAGAGCAGATGATAGGGTGTGGATTGCCTCTAAAAATGGATCCTTTTCAATGTCTTCTTTCTTTAAGACAATCCTAAATAATCCCAGGGATAGGAGTGGGGTGTATGGCATTTGGAAGATGAAAGCTCCTCCTAGGGCGCTTGTTTTTGGGTGGCTTGCTCTTAGGAAAAGGATCCCTACTATGGACCTTTTGAGGAGGAGGGGGATGACGATAGTGAATGGATGCTTGATGTGCTTGAAGGACGAAGAATCCATGGACCATCATCTCTTGCTAAATTGTAAATCAGCTCATACTATATGGATGACTTTAATAGGAGGGTTTGGTTGCTGTTGAGCTCTTCCTCATTCTTTCCCCGAGCTTTTCCAATCCAAGCTTGGAAGGTTCCAATTGGGGACCCTAGAGGCAAAGTGATGTGGTGGTTGTCTTTCCTAGCGGTGATCTGGACGATTTGGAAGGAAAGAAACTCAAGATGTTTTGAAGGAATTGCAGTTAGTGAAAGTAGACTAGTAGAGCAATCGAAGTTTTTGGTAGCTTTTTGGGTGTCTATTCTCCCTTCTTTTAAGGGATACTCATTAGACCAAATTGTGTATCATTGGAAAGAGGTGGCCTTTTCTAGGACATGGCCTTAGTTTGTCCTGTTTTATGTTTTTTTTTTGCTTTCAGTACTTTTCTCTTGTACTGTTTGCTCCTTTTAATGAAAGTAACCATTAAAAAAAAAAAGTTATTGTCCACAATTTGGTGTAGATAAATTTTATTTATTCAATTTGATGTGTCATGGATGCACTTTTATATGCTGGAAGCCCACCTTGTGGCACCAAGAGGGTCTCCTTAAAAACTTTTCCCCATTAGCGCCATCACTGGAAACTCCCTACAACAAACCAACAATTGGAATACTTTTGCTTCTTTGGAATTTCTATTCATCAATGGCCTGAGTAATTGTGAAGCACATTGTTCTATTATCTAATGAGACCACCAACACCTGCCCTATCAGATAACCGCATTATCAAAGGGGTAAGTTTTACTTGGGAATCTAAAGTGGCAACAGTGTTTCAATGAAGCTGTGGACTAGACACAGCCGTAATAAGTAGGGAATGTAAATGCGGTGGGTTCATGTCAGGTCGAATTATACCTGGACTCGACAGTTATTTTTGGAATTGAGCCTGGTCTAAGTTGTCTCAATCATAGGATGTTAAGCAATCCGATCAAAGAAGACGAATTTCCATCTTCTTTAACATTTTAATTCCCAACTCATTCTTTTTCTATGCCTCTGAGGCTCTTATTAATTTTTATCTTGGAAAGTGAAATGAAGTGTGTATTTTAAGCCCAGAAAGAAGTAAGTCAAAGCGTTTGAGTTGTGTTGGAAGGTGAGATATATATTGATCAGTTTACATGAATGTTGTAAAACTATGGTAGATGGTTTTCTGTCTTCATTCTTGGTATTCATTTTTATTGATGTAGTGAAGAGTCTTCCAGTCATTTGGTTGCATCTTATATATTGAACACTCTGTTTCTTAAAAGTTAATGTGTAGGCTAATTTCTTATTGCACTTGTTGCAGGTTACTCATAATCTTTTGCACGATCAACATGCTAAACTATGTTGATCGAGGTGCAATAGCAAGCAATGGTGTGAATGGGAGCATTAAAACATGTACAGAGAGTGGCATATGCACTTCAGGGAGCGGAATTCAGTAAGAGTATTAGGAGATTATGTTTTGTCTTGTTTAAAAATTGTTTAGATTAATCGTAGCTTTTTGCCTCTATTTATTTGGTGGGTGAAAACGAACAGGGCTGCAACTTTCACTGTTGCCAACCTGGTTGTCTGGCTTCTTGCGAGTCATGCCAATCAGTAGGGTTGGGTGAGACTGAAGGATCTCATTATGGATTAGGCATGGGGCCTACATGAGCACAATGCGGTGATTTTAATTTTTAACCATCCTCGTTTAAATGCCCCAAAACTTTAATGGTTTTATAATTTCTTTAAAGAGCTGTTAACTTTATGATTCTTAAACAGATAGTTACTATTGTTGGATCATGCTTATTTGGGACTCGCCCTTAATCCATGGTACATCTTTCGGTCTCCCTGTACCCCACTGATTGGCATGACTGAAGGCGGACCTGCAACTGGTTTGCAACTTTGAAAGCTGTGGTTCTGTTTGCAGCCTGATTCTCCTCTATTTGGTATTATAGAAAAGTAGATTATATTATATTCATGCATATCTCTTGTTTAAAATAAAATCACCTTTATCTTTGAAAAAGATTTCTTATTGTACTAGTGTTTTACAGTTTAAGTGTGCTTCTCTTTTTTTGGAAAGATTGACTGAAATCCAATGAAAACGAGAAAGGAGTCACAGACTAATATTGTCTCTCATTTTCTATAAAATGACACATGGATAGCTTTATATCTCATTTCCCACAACTTGTCACATACTGAAGATTGCTGAGTGCAGGCATAGCATCATTATTTGATATATGAAAAAAGTGCATTTTACTATATTCCATGATTGTTAATATGAATTTAAGATATTGGTAGCTAAATTTAGGAACCTGCTCTTCCTACTCTGTTTTATTGCATTCAATATTCTTGTAATATTTTGAAAGTCAATCACAACAAAGATATTTCTTCATCTTATGCTTGTAATGGAGCTTGAAAGTGGACAATGGGACAGTGAATTTCCCTATGAAAATTAGTAATGGAGGTTGAAAAACTCGATTAAAAGTTCATAATGGGCAGCCAGCATTCCCCAATTAAAGGAGATTCAAAATCATGTTCTGGACAAGTGTCCCTTTCCATCAAGTCGTTGGGCACATCAGTGAATCATGGTAGATCATGATGATGGGGATACTGTTGACCTGTTCTCGAGGAGATGTAGCTTATGCCCATGATATATCTTTCATTATGTTAGGCTTGAAGATACATTGAGGAAATTGGCACAGTGATTGTTTTTATATTCTGTGGCAGTAAACTATGAAGTTCTTTTTGAAGAGGTTTCTCGATGAAGATCATTATGCCTTAACAAAAAGTGGGGCAACGCAAAAAACAGCATGACCTGATCTTCAAACTCTTCGTAACTATGATCGCACATTGGAGCTATTGAGAAGTGTGTCCTTTTAGTTTCTTAATGTTTCATATATACTTATGATGATATATGTTTCTACGGCCCTGGGGTTCTTGTGGTGTGGTTCTCCTTTTCTAGGGGAGTTTTAGGTGCCGTCTATTGGTTGGATTTCTTTGAGAAGTTGGATGTATATTTTTCTCTAGTTTAGCAATTAAACTGCAGTTACCATTTAAAAAAAGGTGTATGGAGTCACCAAAATTGGGCACTAAGGGTGCAACTTTAGAAGGTGATACTTTTTATCCCAAATTGATGGGATATGGGGCTGATAAGTTTCCTTTTGCTTCATTATGTGGACATTCTGAAACCAATGCCTTTGGAATATTCCAAGGAAAAGGAAAAGAAGCAACAGAGAGAGAGAGATAGTGTAGGGATAGAAGATATTATTTTCATCATGTCAAGAGATGTGAATGTTTCATGAGTAAATTGTTGTCTGGTTGACTTAAAATTAGGCTTGTGCAAATCCTAAAAAGTATTAAAGAAGTTGTGGTCCATTCAATGACACGTAATGGTTTAGGGATGAATTTTAGGTGTCCTATATGTTCAAGAGTTAAAAGTGTAAAAAGATGATTCTGTTCCTTCTCTGATGCCTAAACTATCTGTTATAGTCGACCTATACCTAAACTATCTTCTTCTATATGTTGTAATCAGCCTAGATAAAAAAATGGTGATTTATTTGGTGTGAGAATTCTGTTTTCCCTTTTATCTTGGATGGTGTAATGTCATCCCCTTCACGGTGTGAAGTCATGGAGCTTAGCTTGCAGAAGAAGAGCGTTGTTTCAAGGCCGCCTCCTATGTCACATTTATCTGTCAGGTTACCCATTGTGGCGCTCGAATTGGATAGATGAAATTCATTGTTTAATGTCTACTAATGGTAACATGGAAGCTGATTGACTATCAAAACGTACATGATTCTGAGGCTCTTTTGTCTGATGTTGGCCTTTTCCTTTAATTGGGTCTTTTCTGAATTTTTTTTAATTTCAATTTTGTTTTTCTACTAATTGTGGTAAAAAACCCTAATGAATCCTAAGAATTTTTTGGAATCGTAAGGTGTTTTTTTTTTTTGGGCGTTGAATCCCAATTATAGGTGATCTTAGGATTGAAGCGTGCATCTTCCGATTCGGTACTTGTTTCTTGAACTTACAATTCAGGCGATTTGTCTGAGCATAAATAGCCACATCTGAGAGGTTAATATTTGTGATTTTCCTTTTACTTTCTTTCTTTCTTTTTATTAGTGTTTCTATTTTTAAAAATGATCTAGCAATTAACAAAACGCCTTAAGAACTTTTGCAATTTTGGGAAGGTTTTAGAGATGGATAGGGAACGAGCAGGTGACTGTCTGGAGCTTTCTTCTCTACATATAGGCATTGTCCTGCATTCATTTATTTAATTTCTTTTTCGTTTTTTCTTAATTGATACTTTTTTTTTAACTTCAGGAGACATCCTAACCATATAAGGTTGGTGATTTGGGTTTTATTCATTCATTCATTTAATTTTTATTTAAAGAGAACAAAAAAAAAGAAAAAAAGAACCACTACAACTTGTTTGTTTTCCTGGTAATGTTGATGTCTTAAATATATTTATTTTTAACCATATATACATATCATAAATGATATATTGATATATGCTCTTTTATGTCACCGGCTATGGATGGAAAATGAATAACCTCTTTTTTTTTTTTTTTCTGTTTGTTATTATTTTTATTTTATTGAAGAAAAATAACCACTTTTCGACTCACACATAACATTAAAAAAAAATCCCTATGATTTATGACATGATTCACGATACGATTTGATTCATCCCCTTGAACGATTTGTGACACAGTTTCGATTTTCAAAACAATGTTTCTTCCGGTTAATAAGACTCAACTTTTAAAAACAAACATGAATATGCCCTGTAGAAGAAATAATCCATCGTTGAAGTTCCTAAAGAGCTTCTCTTTACTGGCTGTCAACTTCATTGACTTGGTTATTTTGTTTTTGGCCCAATCAACCCCCAAGGAAACCCAGTTCCTATTATTGTTTGAAATGGAAAGTAATTTCAATGCAGTGGAGATCTCTCTATAAAGTTATAATTAAACAACCTGTGTTAGCTAATTATAGTCTTCCAATTTTTATACTCTAAGGGGACGTTTGGTAACCATCCTCAGCAAGGCACGGTCTTCCAATTTTTATACTCTAAGGGGACGTTTGGTAACCATCCTCAGCAAGGCACGTTTGGCAGTGCAAGGATAATTGCATCAAAGAATCCATGCATCCATGCTCTCATGCATAACCCAGGTCAGACCTCCCCCCCTTTGAAAGACAAAATCCACAAACCCACTGAAAGGCGGAGCTACAGTACATCGCACGGTAGTATAGGGATGTCCTTTTTTTTGAAAATCTGACATTTTCTAGGCCCCACAAGTAAGATCTGAACCGATGATCTTGTTTAAAAGGCCCAACACAGCTGGAGCGTCAAATATCAACAGTTGATTGTTCATAGATTTTGAGACATTTATAAAAAAGTCCAGACCGTTGGATGGCAATTTCTGAAATTCTATGGGGCCCATTTGTGAAATCTGAACCGCCCAATCTCTTCAGAATGCCTAAAACGGCTATGGGTTCAAATTTGGCAGCCTGATTCATCATGGATCATTTCCTGTGGGGCCCATAATCATGATCTAAACCGAAAGATATCTCTGGAAGGTCAAAAATGGCTAGTTGATCAAATTTCAGCCGTTGATCATGTCTAGATATCGAGATATTTACAAAAACGTCCTGAGTCTAAAATATTAATTTTTTATTTTTGTGGGGCACCTCCGCACGATCCGAACCGTTCAAATACTCTAGATGGCCCAAATTGACTTTAGTAAAAAGTTGAGGTCTTGATTCTTCATAGATTTTGAGTTATTTCCAAAAAGCTTACAACTATTGTATCATATATTCTATTAACGGTGGGAATCCTCTTTCAATGCCAAACTTGGAACTCTCTTTACAAATTCTATATGAGGATGGCTTGATTCCATTGGAACAAAGGAATCATCAGAAGCATAGAATCCCCTCCCTACCATGGATGCTTACCGAACGTGCCCTAATTATTCCCAAAAACTTCTTTTTATGTTGATATATTCAAGGATTTGGTTAATCGATAGCAACTTATTTGGAAGATTCTATCACTCCTCATTTTGCATCCCTAAAAATGTGCTTTGGAGCATTGTCTAGAACCAAAAAAATGCTGGACACTTATTTTGATTGGTAGGACGATCCTTTTGTCATTTGGCACATGAGGTAGATGTTTGGCAGTATTCCAACACTTTGTGGTTGCAAATAGGATCTTATTGGCTGCCATAATCTACCTTTTTTCCTTTAAGATGCTCTACAGCTTTCCAAAATGTTGCTCTCTTAACTTTTCCACTTATCCCTTATGTGAGTTGGGGAAAAAGGTTTCTACGAGAAAATTCTTTAGTTGATCTTTGAATTGGTGGATGGACTCTCAAGGAGACATCTACGTCAGCCTCCAATGCTTCATCAGTGCTTCAGTTTAGGTGTAAACTTTGGTTATTTTATTCAATGTACTCATCCATTTCCTAGCAAAAATATAAAATTTTCAACTTCTATGGTAGTTTTTCTTTCTAGGAATATCATTTTTGTTTGTCCAGTGAAGTCATTTCTTTGTTGTGCTGTGCACAGGGGTGATTTCAATCTAAACTATTTCCAGGATGGCGTTCTATCATCTGCGTTCATGGTTGGACTCCTTGTGGCTTCTCCCATATTTGCGTCCTTATCAAAGATGTAAGTACCTTCAAGAATTCCCTATCTTTAGAGGATCTGATCCAGTTTACACTATTCTATTTATTACTTGTGACATTTTTCTCATTACTGGAAACTATGGGATGAGTTTGAAAATCTTGTTTTACCCATTTTGATTTGTATCTTGTGTTGTGCAGCCATAATCCATTTAGGCTTATTGGAGTTGGATTGTCAGTGTGGACATTTGCTGTAGCTGGGTGTGGTTGTTCATTTGATTTTTGGACTATTACAATTTGCCGCATGTAAGTGTTCCAGTGTTGACGCCTTAAACTCACTGGCCATAAACCTACCATTACATGGTTACAACAATAATAGTTTTGTTTTATCTTTTGTCTAGTTTTCTCTGAATACTCTGCTTTATCTAGTCCATCTGCTTCCTTATTCAACCGGGACATGCTCGAAAGCCATAGCCGTAGAAGAAACCAAAGTTCCTATTTCATTTACCGTTGAAGATAATCTTTGTGGTGGCCTTCCTCCTTCCCGACAGGTTAAAGAACTAAATGAATACCAATAAAAAAAAAAGAACTAAATAAATCTTCTTATGTTAGAAGAGCCTAAGAAATCTTTTGTACTTAGTTTTTTGCCTTACCTAGTGGCCATAATTTCACCCTTATTTAAACCTCCCAATCCTTCTGGGCCTGAGAATGCTAGTGGATCAACTAATAGTCTCTGAGGGCCTTCTTCCTTCCACTCTGGTTAAAAAACTAAATATATGTTGTTACTCTACCAAAGGGCCTAAGAAAGCATTTTTACTTAGTTTAACGCTTCATCTAATGCCTTTAATTTCAGCCTTATTCAAACCTTCCATTCCTAATAGGCCTGATAATGATGGCAAAGGGCCTGAGAAAGCATATTTGTATTTTGTTCTATGCCTTCTCTAATGGTCATTTTTCATTATCTTTCAAGAAAAGAGTATCAGCGTAATACTAATCTTCATTCTCATTAGGCTTGAGAACGATTCTGCCACTTCTCCTGTATCATTTCTGTGCCACTGATGCCTGACAGTCATGGATTGCTTGCTGGTAGAGCTCCCTCTACTACTCATTCCCTCTCTGAATCCTTATGTGACATTCACCTGAACTTTTCGTCTTTTAGCTCCCAATAGAATGTCCATGATTTTTTCTACTACAGACAAATGCTTGAGAACGAACTTCGACAGATTCTTCTATTCTTGTTTTTCCAAATTTCTGAAGCAATCATAAAATCCCCTCCTAGCAAAAGGACCTGCTAAACTAAATGGATGTTTGAAAAATCATGTTTTATATTTAAAGTTATTTTTCAATTGGTAATGTTTTAGTTCTGCCGGTAAGGTTTCATTCATTAGCATGCAAACCCCTCCTAGAAAAGGACACTTTAAACTAGATGGATATTCGTAAAATCATGTTTTACTGTGGGAAGTTATTTGGGTGATTATGTTTTAAACTTTTAATTGTCATATCTAGGCTGGTTGGTGTTGGCGAGGCGTCATTCATAAGTCTTGCTGCTCCATTTATTGATGACAATGCCCCCCCTGCTCAGGTTTCACTTTAACCTTTTGACTTTATCCATGGAGTTTTATTTGTTGAATTTTGTTTAATAGTGGAATTGATATGTTCTTTTCTAAAGGTTGTTTCATATGATACCCTTTTTTCCCCCATCAGTTTGTCATATAGACATCCTTTGTAGGAGCACTGCATCTTATTTATTTAATAGTAAGTGATGATATTTGTTATTTTGTGGATTTATTTTCATCTTGGTGAGGTAGGATAAGTTGGACCTGTTCTGAGTTGTGAATGTGCATGAATCAAAATTTAAAGTTAGACTACAGAGTTAATTCATGGAGATATTGGAGGAAGTGTTACTGCTTTATGGAGGATGGATGCTAATGTCTCCAGCTGATTGATTCTAAAAAGCATCAGTTGTTATTTTCTGCAAAAGTTAATACTTGTGGAACAAGGTCAAAATGAGAGTTTTCATTTTTGTTGTGTTATGAGTGGAAATGGAATATTTTTTATTTCTGTTCCCCTACTTCTAAAATATCCAATTTGAACTGTACATGCCTTTTCTGTCCATCTCAATCTGGGTTCGATCACTCTGGCCTGTTCTGTTAAATTTTGCTGGGCTACCTAGACTTGACTTTCTGATCAAACCCTGTGAATTGTAGTCCTTTTCCCCTTAAGTTTATTTACTTAATTTGAGTTCTAGCTGGAATTTGGCATAAAAAAATACCACTACTATATTCACGGGGCTTCAAAACTACCATATATCATGGCATAAGAAAGGATAAAGAACACTGCTTGGTTCCTTTCTATCTCTGTACTGAAGCCTTAAACCGCCACATGAATGCTTCTTTTGCCTTTACTCCGGTACGAGGTGCTTGAAATGGAATAGAGTTAGACATGGTCAGATTATTCTATTCTCATGGGCTTGAGCATAACATAGCACTCACTCCGATCCATACTCTTCTATTGCGGTTATTCCTTTTTTGGGAAAAAGGGAAGTTATGGGCAGTATTTTTGTTACTTTCTCTTGGTTTTGGAAGAAAAGATGTTGCAAGATTGGTCCTCAGATCTTCTGTTCAGGCTTCTCTGATTGTAATCCTAAGAATCTTCACCATGGGGTTGTCTTGAGGTATTATACCAGGAAACTATGATGCGGTCGGAACATGAGTTATACATCTGACTCCACAATGTGAGATTCAAACACAGAAATAAAATGCAACGGAACATTACATGTACATTGAATTTCATAATTGTCCGAGCATAAGGAAATTCTAAGAAATTTTTATTTAATTTTAGATCCAGTTACTAATCAAATATCCAAACCACAATGTACTACTAAGAAGTAACTTGCCAACAAAGGCCTTATTAACCATAATTGATCAATTAAATTAGCAAGTCTAAAATTCAATAATCCAAAGTAACTAATGGAGAATAAAACAAACAGTTTATGCCTAGACTAAATTATCAGAGCGCTACTCGTCGGTTCCCTTTGGCTCGGCCTCCAATGCTAACTCATTAGGATTGAATCCTACCGTGAGACCTAGAAATTTCCCCAAAAGAAGGTAGTAAGTTAAAGCACTTCGGAAGATAGAAATCGGACATATTATTTCACACATGTATAGAATTTGAATAGGGACAAATCAGATTTAATTAAATCCTAGACTACAACAATATGCATAAATTGTGTGAAGTAAACTCTGTAAATTGATAAAAATGAAAATTTCAAGGTAAAATATACAAAATGGCAGTCACATGAGCTAAAACTAGTCTTATATTATAGTTTTGTTAGATAGGACACCTGACTGGTAGTACCCGGTTGGTAACAAACAAAATATTACATCAGATAATCCTTAATAGGGGTATGGCAATCAATTTACTTTTAACATCAAATTGTACCTTGGTGATCATTGTCAACCAAGACTAGATTGCAGCTAGAGATTAATAACAAATGAAAGTGATTATGTCACAGAGAGAGTCCCCTCTTATGAAGGATTACAAGCCTAGTGGTGATAACAAAATCCCAATAGTAGAAAACTTCTCTTTTCTTAAAAGGCGTTGTTATTGTCTTATTCAACTCCTTAACTTACCTTAAAATAGATTTGAAACTTTCCTTATAACCAACTTATGATGGACTTCCCACCAGCATATGTGTAAGTAGCATCTTATTTGAACCATATCATGTCATGTCTTAGTTTATATATTCATTTAAATGTGTGATTTGGGTCATTGCTTTGGTGCAATGGTAAAAGTCTCGGGTCTCATGCGTGATAACGCATGTTCAAGACCTGCCGGAAGCCACTTTGTGCAAAATTGCCAAAGGTTAGGCCAGTCTCTAGTCTGGACCCTCCTAGGACCTTGCTTTGGTGGGACCGCACTGGGTGATTACCTTATTTAAATGTGTGATTTAGCTGCTTTTATATGCATTTTTAATTTCTAATTTGAAATCTTTGTTTGGTTGATTATGTTTTACATTTTTTTTCTCTAGTATTAATAATTTATTTTAATTTCATGATGCCAGAAAACAGCATGGCTTGCGGTCTTTTACATGTGCATACCAACTGGAATTGCCCTTGGCTATGTTTATGGTGGATTGGTGAGGCTCTGTCTACTATGTCTATGGTAGAAATTTCTGAGATGTTATTTGGTTTTCTTCTTTATCCACTGCAATAACATTTAGATGTATAATTCATGTCTATTTCTATTTAAACAATTCTTTGTTGTTGATTCAAGCTAATCTTCTTTGTATACCTACATATTTTTATTTTGGCGAGGAAAAACCACTTTTTATAGTCTAGGAGCATGAAATTGATCCAAATCAAAATAGATGTTATGGAATTTTGATTTTATCTTCATCTTTTTCTCTCTAGATTTTCCCTTCATAAATGATCTTTCAATTGTAATTGATACTTGCGTGATGCGTCTAGGGATAATTTTTGATATTCTATTTTTAAAAAATAGAAAAGATCCCACACCAGAAATCAGGGATAACTGCTCTGTATTCAATAAAACTGGAAAGGATTTGGATGAGCCAAAATGTTTCCCACTTATGTGATCACAAGGACCTTGCATCTGGACCTTTCAATGATTACCCCTGTGCGGCTGTGCCCCACTTGACTGTGATATATGTATATATATATATTTATAATTATTATTTAAACAGAGAACCCTTAATTTATATCAAGGGAGTGAACAAAGATGGTACAAATAAACTAAAAACCACAGAAGAGGGAGGGCAAACGCATAGGAGCATTATAAGAGGATCAAATTTCACAGAATAAAAAACTAAAATGGAGCAGAAAAAGAATCTTCTCCATCAACCCCTTCTTGGCCAATGAATCTGCCTGATTATCAGCTGGTTGACCCACATATCAAACTCAACCTGAATATAAGATGCCAGAATTTGATTTTGTTAAGTTGAAATTTCCATGGCGCTTCCCCATTTAAAACCCAACGAATTGCATATGTGAAGTCACTTTCCACAATCGACCACGAAATGAAGATGCATAAATCCTTAAAGCTTCTAAATTAGCCAACATCATACTTGTTCATTTGAGTCTTTCACTCCTGCAGATTTAGAGAAAGAAAGCAACTATTGACCTGAATCATTGTGAAGACTACCACCTTCATTTGTGATTTATTGTTTTTGATAGCTGTCTATTGACGTCAACATCCCAATTAAAGAGAAATTTGAATTTAGAATTGGAAAGAAAATAAAGCTGGGCATATGTAAAGGGTTTGCTACATTAATACTTGATGTAGATTTTATGGGATTGGGCATCCTGGAGGGAGCCCACATTTGATAGGGTCCCACATGTTTCAAACTAATTAAAGGATTTAATGCTTTTGTGACAAAGTATACAGTTGCCTTTTGTGCAGAACCCATTTGGTGAAATATATTTTCTCATTTCTTAATTAGGAGTCCACTTTGTTCTGAAAGAGTTTAATTAGTTAGGTGGGAGAGCATCTGCAACTCTTTCAGGAACGGGCAGTTGACATGGAAGTAGTTGCATTGCCAGATTTTATGGCATGTGCTGGAGATCTTCGTACAGATTTGGTTACTTACATTAGAGCCTAAACCTGGAGGCAAAGAAATCTTTGGAGAGGAGAGGGTTTCAATCTTAGTTGAGGGTTTTTGGTTCGGTTAGGCCGAAATATCTTGGTTGGTCCTTCACCCGACGTGAAATACCCTCCCAAAAGATTTCGTCCGGAATTTCAGACTGCTTTGGTCCATAACTGCCCATTTCAGTCTGAACAGTCACTGTTCAGCCAAAACACATTTGAAACCTTTTCAAAGAATAAGAGAGGGAGGGAGGGAGGGAGGGAGGGTGGGTGGGGGGATATAATTTTCGTGTAAGTTAAAAGAAAAAGCCCTAAACCTCAACCCCATTTTCTGTTTGTTCGATTGAGAGGAAGGAGGAGAAAAGAAAAAAGAAAAAAAGTTAGCCCTGTTCGACCGTAACAAAGAAGACGACATACCAGGGTCCAGCCCCGCTTGACTGCTGGTGATAGTAGTGGTGGTGGAGGTAAGCTTCTCCTCCTCTCTGGGTTCAGCAGCTTTTCTGCTGCATTTGGCTGGGCTAGAGAGACCTTTTTTTCCACCATGTTTCTGCGTTTCTGCTTTTTTATTTTTTTCCCTGTACCTATAGTCCATCGCATTGTATCATCATCAGTGGTAGTAATGTTGAATTTTTGTTAGGTTTGCCATTACATCAGAAATTTGGAACAGGATCTTTTGTCTGCAATTACATTAATTTGTCATGTTGACAAGATTATTGTAGGTTTATTTTTTATGTAATACTTGTCATATTATGAGTTAATTTAGTAGAATAAATTAATGGATCAATTCATATTTTCAAATTTAGTACTAGTTTTATATTTTTCTACATGTATATTTCTTATTTTTTACACTTTCCTTAAACATAACTCCGAAACATTTTACCAAAATTCCAAATCAGCCGAAACTTTTGGGTTTAGAGGCCAAACTGAAACAGGATCTGAAATGAAATTCTCAACTACGGTTTCAAATATCTTACACCGAAAAGGAAATAATGGAGACTGGAGAGGTATCAGACTGAAGAAAGGACAACTTCATCTACCATTCTCGTAGAAGGTCCAGATGTCATACATTGAACAGTGGGGGTATAAGGTATTGTTGATGTGGTGAAGAGGATAGTAGATACTGCTTTTTTGAATTTTTCGTCTTGGTGTTTTGAGGTTTTTGAATTTTATGCCAAGAAATTGATATCTTCACTTCATTTTGCTTCTGCTGGATTTTCTGTGGGAGTGTGGGCTCTCAATCCAGGGCCCCACTCATTCTCTATTGCACCCAAAGGCAAACACAATTGATTAGAAAACCAAAAATCCAATCCTAAACCCAAATGAACAGAAACTAAATGCTGAAAACCAATGAGATACAAAATTTCTTACAAATATCTCTGAATAATCCTCTGAACTGAAACAAAGGGGAGAAATAATCTCTGAATAATCCTCTAAACAGCTTTAATCCAATGGAGATTTCTCAATCCAAGGTGAAAGAAAGGGGAGAAATAAAATTTTATTCTGAATAAAACTGAACTAGGGCTGAACATCCTGTAAGTTGTAACAGTCCTTACATGCTTTGGCATCTTTAAACCCTAGAACAAATCCTCATCATCAAACTAGAAATTAAACCCATCAAAACCGTAACAAGAGCCCTAAATTGTTTAAATAAAAGAGAGTAAATAAAATAAAATCAGAATGTTTCTGGAATGGAACTGGACACCTGCTACTGCCTGGTGAACTGGACCCACCAGATTCAAGGAAAGGTTCCCCTGGGTGGGTTTGTGCCTGTTTTAAGTGGCCCAAATAACAGCCATTTAACTGGATTATTTCTGTGCTGTGCCCAGTTGAATTCTGGTCTAGATGCCTATTGATTAAAACGAAAAATAATCCTCCTCTACAATTGCCCCCTCCTTATTTTATAGCATCTTATTTTATCAAATTCCCATTTGTTGAATAAAAAGATAAAATTGCTTATCATGTCCATAATTGAAAAGGTCATGCCAAATTCAAATTCGGACAGGGAAATCATGATGCTTCTAGTTTTTGGACGTGAAATCTATCAAATTTATATTCTGGCCATAGCAGACTTAACAGGCCTTGTCATCCTTTTAAGCTGAGTAAGGCTTTCTAATTTTTTATGTGAGATGTGACATGACTTTATGGGGCCCACCTGGGTAAGTGCCAACCATAGAGGGCAGGGGTTTTGTAGGACCTCAATGTGGGCAAGGTCTGTGCAAAAAGAAAAAAAAAGCCCTCGTGCAATCATCCTATTCCCAGCCCCTTCATTTACCATCTTTGTATTTTTTTTTAAACAGAAAAGAGAAGGTTCTGATTGAAAACATAAAGAAGGTTCTGTTTTTGGAGACAGTCTTACTAAGAGAAAGTTTCAAATAATTTTTGTTTTGTCAAATCATCTTAGAAGTGTAGAAGTGCAACGACACTCCTGAAAAGAACATAGTAAGCTTGCTTCTGATATTGTATCTTTCTCTCTTTCAATTGCCATCTTGGAGCTTTTCCCTATTATAGCTCTCTATTTTAGCTCACTTGACAGCAGGGAATCTTTCCTCTTCTTTTTCTTCCCTTTCTTCCCTTTTAATTTTTTTTATGGACAATTGGCGTGAGTAGTAATTGAGGTATAAGTCTATGGGATGTAAAACATTTCTTAATTTGAAATTTAAAGTTCTGTTCTACTGTTATTTACTGATGTACTGTAGGCTTGTCTTTCAATAATTTTTGGAAGACTTTTGCTGCGAGGCCATCAACCTCAGCTTCCTTTTAAGGAATTATGCATCAGTGCTCTGAATTTGAAATGCTTTAAATGAAGTTTTTCTGTCCTTAATATAGGTTGGAGACCATCTCAATTGGCGTGCTGCATTCTGGGGAGAGGCAATTTTAATGCTACCATTTGCTATTCTTGGATTTGTTATAAGGCCTTTGCAGTTGAAAGGTATGCTGTTTATTACATGCTTAAGTTTATATCAGGTGTTTTGTGCCTGGACAGAAGTATTATTTAATGCACAGCCCTAGAGAATCTAAATTTATTTTGGTTAAACTTTACCCATTCGAGCCCGTGATTTGGTGTTCCAGTTGTTTATATGATAGGCCCACTTTGGATATGCAAGGTGCAACAGTCTACTTCATTGAGATATGGAGTCATTAGATTGATGGTTATTTCAGTTGAATGTGGACTATTGGATATAATTATTTTTTAAACTGTCCATTAGGCATCATCAGCTAGTTCACCAATCTGCGGTGGGTCCAACCAAATGAACAATCTAGTTCACAGGAATATGCTGCTTACCTGTACTAAGTTCTTGGGCCTAACTAATTCTAGATTCTCCAGGGTCTATCATTGTGTATTGTACTTACATAGAAGAAATATCTGGGGAAGTGCACCAACAATTTGTGGTACAGGTTTCACTTCTTCTGGGTCGAAAAAAGCATCAAACTCTGTAGAGTCAGTGGCTCCAGAACAGCAAGGTGCTTCTCATGCTCATACTTCCCATAAATGACACAGCATCTGGATTAATGTAGTGTACCCATCTACTTATTTCTTGAGCTCTGTGCATATATGTTAACAAGACCCAAAACAAATCTTAATGCTAAATAAACAAGGCTACCCTTTTTGACTAGGCTTCCCCTCTTTTTTCAAATGTCCCTTTATGACATTTCTTTGGCAACTATTATATTAGTCAGGAAAAGCATCAGACCCGTCCTTATGACTTCATTGGTGCTGAAATGATAACTATCCTAATGGATATGATATTTCTAACAGAAAGCTGTTTCTGTCTTTCTGTACAAGATAATAGCTATTGAGACTGTAAAAGGAAGAATCTTTCCTGTTGGAAATATTGGCATTTCTTGCTTTCTGTTTTCATGTTTATTTCATGCTTCTTGGTAAATTCAATTAACGTAGATAAGTAGATTATATCCATAAAATTAAACTCTGAACCTGGGATCTCTTTTATACAATTTTGTGACTACATTAAAAAAAAACCTGGAATGTCATATGTTAAGGGCAGAAAACAGAGTACGGATGGACTGTTGTACATATGATAAACACTGATCTGGGAACAAAGAAAATACTCATTTGCTGCTCTGTTAGCACTGTTTTGCAACCTGACATAGATGTCAACTATGTTCTACGTATTTTTGGATTGTCAATGTTTATATTCGGGCCTGAGATTTTTAGCCTTGTCTCCATCAATGTCAGACCCAACCCATTCAGTAAATGTGTTAAAGCGTAAGCACTGAAAGTTCAACTGGATTGTTAACACTTATCATGTCTTGAAAGCACAACCTCAAGGTTGATTTGTTGTGAATGATTATCATATTTTGTTCTTTTATGGTCACTAATTATGTGGCCTTAAAATTTTAAATAGGATTGGGTGGAACTTACAGCTCCAACTTCATATAGATGGATTAGGGCTTTGATGGTGATTATAGTGATGATCCTCAACCTCCTCTATCATCATCGGAAGTATTTTTTGGGGATTTCTCATCAAGAGAAGGTTCAGATTATCAGGCTTGCAGAAAGATCACAATGTGTTCATACAACTCTAAATAAGTTACAGCTTGGTTAAATGGGCCAGTCTAGCCCAGCTGAACTTACTAACTTCATGATAGAAGCCCATGTTCGGCTATCTTATCAAAACCATCTTAATTTTTAGCTGTAGCACTTGTCAACATATCACAAGAAAAATCTTTCCGACCCTTGCCCCAGGCTGGCTGAGTTAGGAAATTTTTTTTTGGCTGGTAATCCCCCCACTCCACCTCAAAAAAAAAAAGAAAAGAAAAAAAAAGAAAAGAAAAAAAAAAGAAAAGGAGAAATGAACACGTATTGCCTGATGTAAATTTACATTTATATATATTAGTAAAAAAACGTTACATCTATATAGTATCCTATGGTCAAACAGGCAATTGACACCCCACTAAAGCATCCTCCAACTCAACGGCAATTCTTTGTACATTCGTGTACAGATGTCATCAGGAGCTCAGTTTATCCAAGCCTTAATTTTTATTTGAGCAGAAGTAAATTTCCATGTCACCATTTATCTATTCTGAGCCCACTCAGTTGCTTTCATATAGTTACCCACTTTAATAAGATACCCTGAAAAATGTTGCTTATAATATCTATGCACACTTCCCAAAACCAGAACATTCATTGCAGACAAATTATGACTATTTGACAATTTTAACTTTTTTAAGAGAGAGAGAGAGAGAGAGAGAGATCCTTCCGTGCGCTCATGCTTGTGAGCATGTGTGTAATCATGCGTCCTACAGCATCTGTGCCCTAGAAAGCACATGGCATGGGCTACCCTCAAACTTGTCATCTCTCTCTCTCTCTCTCATGGGATCAGCAACATCACTTTCATCATAGCCTTATCCCATCTATTTACAGTCAAATTTGTGAGTTTTGCCTACTGTAGCAAAGTAGGACGACTATGTTTTGGTATTGTTGATTCTTTTCTGAATTCTGATAGCAGTTTGACTTCTCTTTTGGTACCCAACACACTGGTTTTGGTTTCAGGTACAGAAATTTCTAAAGACACTGGAGATGTATTGGCGGTAAAAGAGGATCTAGATGATAGTATCTCGAAGAAGTCTTCTTTGTAAGAGGATCTTTTATCTATTATGGACAAATACCTAATGTATTTTTGTTATTGTGTCTGCAAAATGATCGACTGCTGTGTTAATAATTACTGCTTGTTGATGCATTTGCTACTTCGGATATTAACCGATATTGACCTGCATGCATCATACTTATTCATTTAGTTTTCTTCTTATTTTGGTTTGAGTCCCCCACTGGATTGTGTCACTTGTTCTGGTTGTGCACTCAGGTTCATGAATTCTTATTGGATTTAGTATAACCTAATACATGCTTGAAGAACTATTTGTGTATGGGTATGCCCATATACATATGTTTGCAGATGTTTATCTAGAAATGCTATACTATGCATTGGTTTCACCACAAGACTAATGTGCATCACATTGTCCTGTTTGTATTCTAGGCAAAATAATTGGAAGGAAAGGTCCACTTTGAATTCCATATGCAATGAGTATTGTTTATTTAGACACCCTTATTAGATGGTTTGATCACAAAAAAGAAAAAAAAAAAGAAAGAAAAAAAAAGGAGGTTGGTTTGGACCGGAATGGCTGCCCCGGTCTTAGAGAAGTCTAAAAAGGATACAAAAATGATAATAATGAAAATTGCTAGGAGTGCCTAAATGTGATTATTTACTTGTGTTTAGAATTAACTATAGATGCTTTAGTTTTTTAACCTGCCATGTTTGTTACTTATTTTTTGAATTAACTATAGATGCTTTAGTTTTTTAACCTGCCATGTTTGTTACTTATTTTGGATAATTAAAAATCGGTTATCAATACTTGTCATCGAAAAATTTACTGTTATAAAAAAAACTATCATCTAATGATTGCAGCACATTTAGAATGTGCTAAGGCCACAACTACAGGGTTGTTGGTTCAAATCAAATTACTGTTAAAAAAAAGTGTGATCTAAACATGAGTGTACATGACGTGGTCACACTATGATATTAATTAAAACAATGAATCAATGACTTACATGCATTAATTAGATAGGTAAATATCAACTTTCATTCAGGATATTGTCATTAAAACAGCTACAATATAATCTTTTAAATGTTAGTTTATAATAAAATATGAAGAATAATCATAGAAATACGGCAATGATTCATTGTTCAGGTGCCAAACCCACGTATCTAAGGTTTTTCTATGGTTATTATTGCATATACCATTCCGTTTTGCAGTGATTATTATTGTATATGCCCTTAAATACATCACAAAGATTTTGAAAAAAGAAAAAAAAATGTTGGAATTGGAAAATGCATATTACATATAAAGAACACATGAAATACATGACAAATTGATGTTGATGAAGATGTGATTCAAGAGAATTATGTGGTGCAGCGAGCTTTTCTCTTCTTGGATGCTTGTGATCAGGGACGTCGGACCGTACAAGCATCTAGGTCAGGGAATTATGTGGACCCCAAAACAGTTCGTAATTAATAAATAAGTTTTCATTCAGGGACTGTTTTGGTAATGCAGTAAATATCAGGGGTTATTTGCAAGGTCCAGAACACTTACTGGTTACAACCTGACCTGACCCTACCTATAATATGTTCCAGTCATCACGGGCCATCATAGAAGGCCCATCAATGTGCTACAGCTGGCCCACTGGCCACTGGCTGGACAGATTACTGACTTCACACAGTGCAGAGGTCCTCTTTAGGATTTTTCCTTTATTTCTTTATATATTTAAGTGTCATTTAGTGCTATTAAGACTCTTGGGTTGTTTGTTTGCAGTCATTTACATATGTAAATGATTCATATGCATGAGGATTACGCATCATCGCATTTGTTTGTGATCATTTACGCATGTGATGTGTAAATGGGGTGTGAAATGAGGCCCTCTACACCAAATTTTTCACAACAAATCAGGTGTGAAAGTCATTTGTCACCCCTTGCAAAAAGGCACCGGTACATTTATTACACAGTGATTGCATTCTTGCGGGGCTCCTATATTTTTTCTCTTTCTTGTGGGCCCCATATTAGTAATTTAGACCATTCAATTTGTTTATTAAACTAATAAACCCCAAATAATGAATCTGACTTTCTTAAGTCTTCAAAGATTTTGAGTAATTTGTGAAAAAGCCCCAACTGATAGATCTAATTTTCTGCACTTCTGTGGCCCCCAATTCATGATCCGAACAGTTCAATATTCTTGTATTAATGGTAAATATCAAGACATTGAGTTTCATATGTTAATTCTTCATAGATTTTTGAGAAATTTGTGAAAAACGTAAAAAAATCCAAAAAAATCTAAACATTGGTCATGTACTCATTTAGTCATTTACTCATGTGAAAATGGTGATTTTGACAAACATGGTAATAATGTGTTTCATGTGTAACATTTGCATATGCAATATTTGTTTATGTAGCATTTACATATGTAAATCTCATTTTCCTAGCTCATTTACATATGTAACTTCGCTAGTTTTTTTACTGCTGGTCCCGAGCTTGGATAAAGGAGGGTTGTGTTAGGTAGGTTTATAGCTAACATAAAATTGTCACAACCCGAACATGAATTCTGAGATAACACCATTAAAAAAAATAAAAATAAAATTCTGAGATAACCTTTTGTGAGTGCAACCTATCTGAAGATTTGGCTTAGGATAGATCCGAATGGGAGCTGAATTCATGTTGATGATGTGTAAAAGGAAAACGACCCCTTAAGGTTAGCAATTTTAGTTGATTAGCAATTTCTTTTTGTAAGCCCCCATGAATTGGCACTCACCCCAGTTTGACACCCATTTGAATTATACTCTTTCTTTTCTCAAAACAAAAAAGCTAGCCTAATTTACTTAAGGAATCGCTAATCAATTGAAATTTCTAACATTAAGAGTCATAATAGCATTTATATATAGGAAGAA
This sequence comes from Cinnamomum chago, assembly GCA_038049695.1. Lineage (NCBI taxonomy): Eukaryota > Viridiplantae > Streptophyta > Magnoliopsida > Laurales > Lauraceae > Cinnamomum > Cinnamomum chago. Next base: position 105,187,658 of record CP142451.1, on the reverse strand, counting down.
ATAAAGGAAAAATCCTAAAGAGGACTCGTGCAATTTGCACTGTGTGCAGAAGTAGAGTCGGCAATTATTTGGTCCAGTGGGCCAGCAGTAGCACTTTTTTATGGCCCTTCTATGATGCTCTACCATGACTAGCCCTATTATGGGTTGTGTCTTGTCAATCTGCAACTGATAAGTTTGCTGGAATTTCAAACAACTTATTGATATTTACTGCTTTACCGATTAATTCTCTGACTCAAAAATAATAATTAATCATGAACTTTTTTGGTTCTACATAATTCTTTGGCCTCTTAGAAATGTATACGTGTCCCACACACCCAATCAGAGCTTGCTGCACCTCATGATCCTCTTGAATCAAATCTTCATCCACATCATCATTAAGTATTAATTTTTCTTTTGGTTTATTCACATTAAACATGTATCTTTGCTTGCATTTTTCAAAGCACCTATTGTGATACCCATTACTCACTATGTCTCTTACCAATGTGTTGTGTATTAACTGGACTGACCTTAACAGTCACTTACCTATCAACAATAAAGAGAAGTAAGAAGTCATCAACTGGCTAAGCCAACCTCCAAGATATCAGAGGGCCATTGTAATGGTACTTGCCTGCTTGTGTAATAGATAAAACAAGTTCAGATAAAAGATCCCTTTTGTGATAATTGATTGTTTCGCCATCCATCTATGCCTACTGTTACTACTGTCATCATCATCATCATACACACACATGGGCACACATGGGCAATGTTTTCCTACGAGCAGATTGCATACTTCTACTATGGTCCTATGACTATCAGTCCTAGGGCTTTTGGCGTATTGGTTAGGTCCATAACATTTTGTATTAGAGCCGGCCTCCACGTTTCGAGTTCGAGTCACGGAAAGGGCTACTTGGAGAAGAGTGTGAGTTGTCCCAAGAGGGAAAAATGGCTACCTGCCGCCAGAGTGAGAGCCGCCGAGGACGTCAACTGCGAAAGCGTGGTGGTTTGCTACAGTCCTAAATAGTTTTAAGGCCTAATTCGATGTGTTCCATCAGTCCTGGGGCTTTTGGCATATTGGTTAGGTCCATAATGTCTCATTTGCAGGCTAGCTCGTGGGGCCCACTTAGATATCTACTTATGAGTGGGGTGGGGTACATGGAAACTTCTGCTTATGTATAAGGGTCAACAAAAAAGTCAACCCAGTCAAATCATCCTAGCCCTTGATTTATTAGCCATAGAGTTTAGTGGTCTTTTGACCATGGGTTTCTTGAGATTCAATCCAATGGTGGATAAAGTTTGATGGGAATGAGATTGGGGCTGGTGCTAGATCATGTGAGGGATGAGAATATGAAAGAGCCTGCTTCAATCAAAGGTGGCCCCGAAGTGGGCCCCACTGAGCTGGACTGCATATACAGTTGCTTGTAGGATAACATTTTGCAAGAGAGCATTTCTTGAGAAAAGTTCTCCTACAAGCAACTATATATGCAGTCCAACTTATTGGGGCCCACTTGGGGCCAACTTTGATCAATGCAAGCCTCTTCATGCTCTCATGCCCCCACGATCTGCAAGTGACTGCAACCAGCCTCAATTTCACTCACTTCAAAGCATTATCCACCCTTGGATTGAATCTCAAAGAAATATGTGGTCAAAAGACCACCAAACTTTATGGCTATTAAGTCGAGGGCTAGGATGATTTGACAAGGCTGATTTTTTTGTTGACCCTTATCCATAAGGAGATCTTTTCATGTACCCCACCCCACTGATAAGTAGATATCTAAGTGGGCCCCATGAGCTGGACTACAACTAAGAAGTTTGCAGTATGCTCATAGGGGAACATTGCCCTGCTCTCATATAAATTCGAGGTTGCAATAGTGAGCATCTTCCATTGTGCGACAGGATATTGTCAGTTAACATAGAGATATATGCCTTGTCAAATCTTTTACATTGCTTTTCCCTACTGGATTAATTGATTTATTTACACTGAGATGTTAAAAATCTGAAGGTACTGTATCTTTTTGGTTCTGTCTTTTGTTTGTTGCAGGTCAAAAGCTGCAGGAGGATTTCTCAATCAATGGGCTAGGTTTCGGAAAGATATGAAAGTACTCCTAGTTGATAAGGTGTATGTTGTAAATGTTCTAGGTAATCACTACGTATTATTTACCACATAGATTTTCCTTCCAGTGATGATTTTAACAAGTAGCAAAACAGAGTGTTATGGTACAAATTGTTTCAATATTTCTGTGCCAAATTATTTTAACCTTCCGCATGGCATGTGCACAAGATGGTCAGATTCCTTCTCTGATTTTGTAGCGCAATTTATCTGTAGGTGTTCATAGCATCTTCTATAATTGATTCGACAAAGGGTTAACTTCTGGATAAATGAACTTAATATCAGATCTATATTCCACACTGGGCTCACTTTATGCTATCATTTCATTTAATATTTCAGCTTTATAGTTTTGGTTCTGTTTTTCATTGATAAAAGGATTTTTTTTCCAGGTTATATAGCATACAACTTTGTCATTGGAGCTTATTCATATTGGGGGCCCAAAGCTGGATATGATATTTATCACATGGTAAATTCTATGTCTATTTATCAACACAACATTTTAATCTAATCTCTGAATATCAAGAGAATGACCTTTTCAAGTATCTGAAAACAACTGAACCATGATCATTGATCAACATACTTTTTGATGCAGATGGACCTCAAGCCACGTGTATGGCCCAAGTAGATTTAGATTTTATTTGTTATTAGATTTCTAATTTTATTTAAGAGTTGTAATTAGGATTTAGTTTCCAATTCCGTTAGGATTCTTATTTTATTTCCTCATATAGGTTATTAGGTTTCTTAGGCCCTAAGTTATGTTTCTTATTTATATGACATTATAGATACGGAATTCTCAAACAAAGTTCATTAATTGAATTTGGGTTTTCCCATTGAGGTGCACCCACGTTTATCGTCTCTGCGGAGACTTATTGTGTCTTTGGACACGTGCTTCGGCACCCATTGTGCTTTGAACACTTCCCATGCAAACCCTAACCCTAGGGCCTGCATCACTTTTCAAACCTAAAAAGTGTCATGGTATTGCCCAATGATTATTAATTATCTTTACATGCTCAATGTGCTACTTTGTTACACAGTTTTGAATTTCAGTATTCAGTCTTGTCTTGCAGAACTTTGGGATGATACTTGTCACCTTACTCAAGATATATTATTGATGAAACTTTCCATAGTTACCTCATGAAATAAAAAAATGTGTAGTTTGTTGAACATAACTTAGTTTCTTTTTGGGTATAAATCGGCAGGGAGAGTCTACGAAATAAGGAAGTATTTTTCATGGATTAGCAATGTGGCTTTGGTTTTGGTTATAAGTGAATAAATTTTCCTTGCTAAGTAAATGATTATGGACATTCGGGGAAGAAAAGGATTTTTTTGTGGAGGAAAGTTGTGGCGTGTAAGTGCGGGGAGGTCATTTTTTCAGGGGACAAAGCTGCAGGGTAAGAGAAGGCTGGGATCTGGGTTTCGTTAGTATGGTAAAGAGTCCAATGTATGGGTAAGGGTTAGAAATATGAGAGGCTAAATCCAAGGTGGGGACGTTATTTTCTAGGGTGTTTGTGTAATCGAGAGGGTTCTAGGGTTCTTTTTGGGAGGATATTCTATCAGATGAGGAATAATTATGGTCCAGCTCCCTAGGTTTTATATAGCAGAACATGCAAAGGTATTCTTGTCAACCCTTGTTTCAAGGTTGGGTGTGAACGTAGTTTGGTGTAGGCTACATTATTCACTTTATCTGAGGTCGCAATGGTCAGATGCTTGAAGCAATGGTATCATTGTCCCAATCTTGTGGTGAGGGTCTGTTCGAAAGGGAGGCGATATCATGTGACAAAGTGCCTGCAATGCATCCTCATGGTCAGTGGCGGATTTTCTTCTTCTTTTATATAAATTGAGCGTAGCTGCCAAGGCCGCTATGCATTTTTGTATTTATCGGTGCTCACAATTGTATCGGCCTGTAGCGACCAATACATTTCCATGGCGGCTGCTACAGTGCAGGGGCGGCTGCCACTGTTTGGGCTGGGTTCATTTGATGCAAGAAAAAAATAAGAAAAAAAGGAGAAGAATCATCTAGCAACAGCAACAAGAAGAAAGAAAGAAAGGAGGAAAAAGAGCAACTGAAGAAGAATACATACCTGGGGCTGCACCTCGCCAGCACCACCACCGACACGATCACCATCTCTGTCCAACAGCAGCACGAGGCACCAGCAGTAGTCGTTGCCTTCTTGTTACCTTTTCTTTTCTTCTCCTGTTTCCTTTCCACTCCTCTTCCTTTCCCTCTCTCTGCATCTCTCGTTTCCCACTCCCTGCATCTCTCGATCTTGGGCTCAAGTGGAGAAAAAAAGGGTTTCATAACCCTTTTGACTTTCTGGACTCTTCCATTATAAAAATAAGTGAATGCATTGAATGGCCCGAAAGCCCGAGTCCTAGATTACACGCTACCTATCAATAGTAAAATTTGTGCGTGGGGCCTACCTACTGATGATCCCAACTCCTAACAAATTTATCATTTTTAATAATATAATAGCTATGAACACAATATTATACATTATTAATCCTACCATTAATTACATAAATGTAAAATAGGCTTAATTAAATTTCATTCTAATTGAAATTAATTAAATTTAAATTGGCTTAACTAAATTTCACTATAATTGAAATTAAGGCCCCATCTAAATTTGATTCAAATAGGTAGGGGCCCTAACCAATTCTTAAATTGACTCGAATAGGTAAGGGCCCTAACCAAATTTTACTCTAATAGAAAAATAGGGTCTAGCCGAATTTGACTTTAATAGAAAAAGAGACGTAGCCAAATGTCAAGAAATGCAGGGGAGGGAACATCACAATATTATTTTCTATTCATACAATGATACATGATCTCATACAATGAGGGGACCGCTACGCCCCCTTATCTTTGTTACTTTTGCAAAAAAAAAGAGCACATTTTCTATCATTTTCCATTATTTTGGATTTTCTGAAGTTTTTTTATATTTTTTCAAATCGCGCTGCTATGTCGCTACGTAGCATTTTGGTGGCAGGCGTAGCGCTATTTTCAACCTTAACCCCCCACCACCAAAAGTTTCATATATATTGAAAGAAATGAATGATAAGGCCTTTTCCCTAATTGAAAAAAAAATCTTTTAAGTGACTATAACCATTTTTTAGGTTTTCGGGAGAAAAGAATTCAAAGGTTAGTTGACTTAATAGTGACCGAGTCCCGCCAAAGGTGGGGATGCTCTGAGATATCTCAAAAAAAAAAATAAAAAATAAAAATAGACTGAGTCGCACTGTTGCACCCCAAGTCTAACTTCTGGAACCTTAATTGGATGGCCGTGTGAGGATTTATGTCATCAAGTTCTAAATTTCTACAAGAAAACCCATTGTCAACTTTGGATTTTGCTTCCAAAGCCACATAATTCTTTGAGTTAGGATGTGTGGTCCACATTGCTTGGTTCGAGCATTATTGTGCGAGTTTAATTTAGTTTTTCATTCTTATAGTCATATTTGCCATCTCTTGGTGTGGATTGGTGATTTTTTTTTCCTTTTAATTTTTTTTATTAAGAGAAACTCGCTTGAGATGGTTTGGACATGTCCATCACATGCCAGCAACGACACTATTGAGGAAAAGTTTTTCTATGTAGATTGATGCCCCCAAGGCATAGGGGTTGGTCGAAAAGGACATGGATGGATGTATTAAGGATAGATCTAAAGAAGTGCAACCTATGGCGCAGGATATATTGGAATGGAGAAACTGAATTCATGTAGCCAACTCTTGATGACGAACTTCTTATTAATGGCCCACAACCATGGAACAAAATAGCTTTGTAGTGGTCAATATATCAGGCATAACGGCCATGATTGGTATGCTAAATTGAAATTATCGCCAATACTGTATAAAACCTAGCCGAGCCTAGCAATTTTCATTTAATTTAATTTAATTTTTTTGTTATTTCTTCTCCTTAAGAGCCTTTCCTAAAGTTGTCTCTACCCTTATATGGTTTCAAATCACTAAAAAAAAAAAAAAAAAAAATACAAAGATTGGCTAGTACACAAGGTTTGAATTTGTTTGACCTAAAGTTTTCAATTCCACTCCGGTCGCCGTTCTGGTTTGACCCTGTAGTGGAATGTTTCGGCATTCCGGTATTCCATTCCGAAAAGGACCTGATCGAAAAATGAAAAAACAAATAGAAAAGAATACCCAAAATTGACAAAATAGTTGAATGCTAAATTAATACTAAAAATACATACTTACATCACTTAAATTAAACTGCACTCTACAATTGACCATTTTCAAGTTTTCACTACATATGAATGGAAGTATGAAACCTTGGCCGGAATGGGGCGGAACTTGTCTGGAATTGGAGCTGGAATTGGGACCGAGAACTTTTAGGGGGTCATTTTGTTCTGCCCAAGGCCAATTCTGGCCAGAATGGAACGGAATTGATAACTACGGTTTGACCACCTTAAAAATTCACACTGCTACACTGCTACATATCATCGTAACTACTACGTATTGTCCGCCGCGTAGCATTTTTTCCATTGGCCACTACGCCCTCTGCAACCACTATTTTGATCTTTGCCCACAACATTCCTTTTGTGTAATCTGGTACATTGTTATTCATCAAGTCTTCTCATGTATCTATCATTGAAAAATGTATGTTGCCACATGTACTTTAGTAATGCTAGAAAATTATTGAGCTCTCCAACCATCTGTAATGATTTGGCTCATTATTCATTGTTGTGTACTTCATAAAATGTTCATGGTGTAACTTTTCATAATTTGTTATGTTGTCTGGTGATACATGCATAAAGTTTTATTTATTATTAAAGTCAACAGACACTACTTCGTGCTTGATGTACTTAGTAAATCTGGTCCTTTTGGTAGAGCAATGCAGATTTGATTTTTGGAGGGGTTACAATTGTGTGTGGTATCTGTGGAACATTAGCTGGAGGATATATTCTTGATTACATAGATGCAACAATCTCCAATGCTTTTAAGGTAAATTATGTTACTGAAGGAAAATGTTTCCTTGGATTTCCTTTTATTATTTCAACATTTGCTGACAACCTATGCTTTGAATCAACTTTTTCCATTTATTTAACTTTAGAGGTGTACAAAAAGAAAAACAGTTAATTTTTTTCACTCGTATCTTTGATGACCATGACTATGGAACCCAATTATCATCACACTAGTATAATATGGCTAACAAATTCTTGGCTTCGTTTGATTTTTTGTAAATGTTGCAACTTATAACCTTTGTCATCTTAGGGCCCCTTTTTTTGCTTGGAGTTGGAATTGAATTCCTAGAAACTCCAAGTGATGCGTTACTAACAAAGGGGCTGAAATTGAAGAAATAAAGGTAATGATCGACAAATGGCCATTAAGTAGTCCTCTTTGGTAGGAAATGATTGCCTAAAAATGACTATAGTAACTCAAATTCTAGGAAAACAAGGTGTCCCATCTGCATCTCCACCTTTCTTTACTCTTCACCTAATATTCCTTCATTATGGCACACATTATTATAAACACCTAGAAGTCCAATACAAAAGTATGCCTTGTTGTTTTTCATATAGAACTTATTTGTGGCTATCAAACATGTGAATATTCCAGTGATTTCACTGATGGTCACATGTTCCTTACCCTATGAGTTATACACACACATGCCCTTGAAGCAACACCTCTGTGGTGCTCACTTTTGGACCCCCTTGGGTCCCCCATGTGGGCACACCTTTCTCTCTTAGATGAAAGATCTCCCCTCCCAGCTCCCAGGTGCCCATTTTTAGCTCCCGTGGTTGGCCTCACTATTCAATCTGAGATCATGGGCTTTTTGACCATTGATTTTGCGTGCACGTTTCACGATCATCATAGATCTTTTGGATTCGAAAAACCTTCACCAATTCATTGTTATTGGTCCCAGTCTCCTAGGCGGGCCCCAAAATGCTCCTGCCAACGATCTCCATGGGTTAGATTGCCCAAGAGATATCAGTCGTGTGTAATGAATGTATGTATTATTTGATTGGTATGTGTGTAGAAGTTATTTTCTCGAACAGCATGGTCTTTGGGGATCGCCTGAAACACGATACATTTCGGAGTTCCATTAAAAATATATATAAAGAAGTAACGACATGTAGGAAATGTAATATATATATATATATTATGTACGGGAGGTGCTCTTGTGAGAGAGACTCTCACCATACTATGAGAGATAAAGGTGGGGGCCCTCACATTTAAGTTGTTGACATTGGATATGGATGTAAGGCCCCCCACCTTATCTCTCATAGTAAGGTGAGAGTCTCTCACAAGAGCTCTTCCCATTATGTACATTCAACTTTTATTCTGCTAAGAACGGCCTCTTACCCTAGTGGTAAGAGGCGCCGGTTCTTACCTGCCTACCCAAGGCTTGAACTTGGGCAGGCACCTTTCCTCATCCGAGGCAGTGCTCTACCTCACCAGAGGTCAACCCCCTCACCAGAGGGTTCCCCCACCTCACCCGAGGTTTACTCCCCTTTCTGCTAAATCAATAATGAAATATGTTATTTCTACATGCCAAATGAATAATTTATAAGCATTCGTTTGCAACTGTGAAATTAGACATGCATTCTCAAATCTCAACTCTTAATATGACGTGCAATTTATAAGCTTTACTACAATATTTTCAAAATGGGACTGAAATGGATCAAAATCAAGAACGATTTTTTTTATAGGTGTAGTATTTTCAAGTTTCTTTCTATTAAATTTAATCCCAATAATGTTTGTATTCCTCTGCAGCTTCTTTCTGGAGCAACTTTTCTAGGGGCAATCTTCTGCTTCAGTGCCTTCTGTTCAAAGAACTTATATGTTTTCATTGCACTTTTTGCAGTTGGTGAACTACTTGTGTTCGCCACACAGGTACCATTCTTTTCATAGACCATTTTACTGAAAGCAAAGCAAAGAAAACAGCAGAAAAAAGAAGGCCCTGAGGGCTCTTGAATTCCAATAATAAGTTCCTTTCATTTTTAAATTTCGATTGAATTCCATATTCTTGTGGTTTATAATGTTTATCCTAGCATGCTTTATGATAATTTTTTGCGTGTGTTCACAAGTATTGCATATTATGATCATTTGTTTCATCATTGTATTGTAATCCTTGTGCATAAAGCAACATCATTCTCCCGTTGTTGCATATGTTCACAAGTATTGTATTTTATGATCATTTGTTTCATCAGTGTATTGTAGCCCTTCTGCATAAAGCAACATCATTCTCTCATGCAATTACAGTACCACAGAAAAACGTTGGTTTAGTCATCTAAAACAGATGGAACTTTATGCATTTCTGGAGTCAGAGTTGTAGGTCAAGAGCATATGCTCTTTGTCCTACTAAAGAGTAATTCAGTTGGAACTGATATATTTAATTCCATGAGGGAATGGGTACAAATAAATTGAGGGATATGGGTATGTACATATCTTGACAGATGAAGCATATCTACCTAAACCAATGGAAAATGCTTGTCTACCTACGGTCTAGATTATACTAATCTTATCGACAGCTACTTTTGTACTAATGATCTGAACAACCTTCTCATAGTTTGACTTAATAGTCAACAATCCCTTAATTCTGTCTAACTGGTGCTGGCTAATCTCTGTCCCTATGCTAAAAGGAATCCTGTTTGATAATTTAATAGGTGCAAGAATGCCAAAGCCAGTCTAGGAAAAGGTGGTCTTTAGTAGCATGCTCCACTAGAAATTGGGGGCCTTTTTCAGCTTGGATATCAAATTTTACAATGCACATGCCATTTCAATACACAGACATATATCAAATTTGTAGCTAAGGAAATCCAACCCACACTTGAGGATGTCAAGCTGATCCTTAAGCCTAGACTAGAATTCCAGAGCCATCATTCCATCACAGCAGTTCCTGAAAATGTCTGTCGTAGAGGTGATAGTTTAGCTGTCAAGGTGTACAAAGACGACATAGGTGTGATATATGTGAAGTTCAACAAGCCTATGGACAGGGATGCATTCATATTCTGATAAAGGTCTTTTGTTTCCTACTGTCAGATCAATCTTCATGCCCACAGCTAATGCAGCCACCTCTGTTTAATTTTCTTGGGATGTGTGAGGCAGGGGCGGAATCAGGATATAGAGCTTTGGGTTTTTTTTTTTTTTTTTTCGGTTTGGGGGGGAGGAGGGGGGGGGGGGGGGGGGGGGTGTGTGAATTCCTGTTGGGGACCATTGCTAAAAATGGAATTAAAACATCATTTATCTAAAGGGGGTTGAAGGCACACATGGCCACAGTTGATGACATGCATTTTTCACATTTACCATATAGGAGAGTATTCTCCATGGCACTCTAGAATTTGCTTCAGCCCATGGTAAGGCATTGACCATATCACTTGTCACTAATAATGGGCCCGAATAAGCAATTATCAAAGAGCTTCAACCCCCACCATTATGGCCAAGATTTTAGCTCAATTAGATTCGCCTGCCCAATGGCCTTTGATTACAGACAGTAGTGCTTTTCCATCGGTGGTAAGGAGTGCAATTCTCTCTTGGCTGCCCAAGGTTTGAATCCTGGGTACGCCACCTCTTGCCGCGTGTGCGGGCTCCCTTCCCACTTGTGTGGGCTTTCTTCCCGCGTGTGCGGGTTCCTTTCCCACGTGAATGGGCTGTCTTCTCGTGTGTGCGGGCTCTCACTTGGGTCCCAGCCCCATTGGTTGGGGTACAAAAAAAAAAAGAAGTTTCTGCAGTTCTGCAGTGAGGGACCTCTCTTAACTCTTGTTATGACCTATGAAACAACATTTTGCCACTTGTTACCATTTTCTACTCCCTCTTCAAGTTCGTAGGAAGATGCCTCAATGGAAAGTCCTGATTTGATTCTCATAACCATGACATGCATTGGTGAGCATTTTCTATTGAAGATTCTTTATTTGTTCTTTCCAAATACCCCACGTGACTACTAGTAGTAGATCATGTATGCCTATTACAGCTGATTAATACTCCACGTGCTGCCAGTTGTAAACTGTGTATGCCGACAACAGTCTTTGTCCGAGCAGCTGAGAAATACCCCACGTGACCACCTGTTGCAGGCTGTGAATACCTACAACGGGGTTTGTTATATCAATTTAGTTTTATGCTTAGAGGTCAATTGTCGGAACAGCTGAGGAAGGGTAATTTTACTGCTAGAAAATTAACAACTGACCTTTGTTACCGAATTATTAGCATCTTAATCTGATTGAACCACATAATACTTGTCTCAATATTAATTGGGATTTTATTTAATCACAGTTTCTTTCCACAGGCTCCTGTAAACTATGTATGCCTCCACTGCGTGACACCAAGTATGCGAGCACTATCTATGGCTATGTCTACAGTCTCAATCCATATCTTCGGTGATGTGCCATCTTCACCTTTGGTTGGCGTTCTCCAGGTTTGTCTTGATGTGGCTTTGTTTTCTCTCTTGCTTTCCGTTTTTTTGCATTCCTTCAAACATAAGTTATGTAATAAGTTTGAACACAAGGATAAGATTTTTCTACTTCAAATGTTTTGTCTAGAAATTGTATACTTGCTGCTGGTTTTTGCTTCTTTGTGAATGAAAAATAGGAACCATCTTTAATTTAAGTGAGAGAGTTTATAAACAACTTGACATAAACTATAGAAATCTTTTTTCTTGGAGGATTGAGCAGTTTAAGGTGCAGATGATATCCAAGTTTTGACCTTCTCCAACTATATTTTCCATATTGTCAGCCTTTTAACCATAGAACGACTTTTACAAAGCATGCCAATGATGTTGTGCTACACATACAGAGGTTAAAGCTCTGTTAGTAGGCCAAAATAAATATATAGAACTGATTCTACGGTCTGTGGTGTCATCTTATCATTATCAACTTCTTTGATTCAATTAATGATGTAATTCACAGAAAATACATTAATAGGCTGCACTAAATGATAATGGCTAGCTTTGTAGGCCACTCGAAGCAGAAGGCTCTCCATCAAATGGTAGTGTAGGAAAGTTTGTTCCTTGTGGGCTTTTGAGTATAATCACGACATTCTATACTCACTTCAAGCTGAGCAGATGTTTTTCTTTTCTTCTTTGTTATTGGTAACATGAGTCACATGACTTGAACCCACAACCTAAATGTTGCAATTACCTTCCACTCTGGCATGAGACTGGTTTGAGTAGATATTTTTCTTGCTGTTTATATTATTTTTTTTTCTAAAAAATGCCAGGTACCTGCCCTTTTACATGCTATGTTCCATATTTAGTTCTAGGTTAAAAACTCCTTCCTAGGGATGGTCAATGTACTTGTTTGTACGAAATTCTAGTGTGAGTACTTTTTGGGTGAGGTTTCTTATTATTAGATGTAAAGCACCATTGCATAGTAGGGAACCACATATTTTAACCCATTGCTTGCCCTTAGCTTGTCAAAGGAAGCAATATGCCAATTTGCTGTGGAAAGAGCATTGCACTCATTCACCATAAAAAAATTTTTGTTGAGAAATTTAAGTGTAGTGTGCGGCTCATTCTGTCATTCAAGTACTTGCAGGCCATGGTTCTGTTGATACTTGATACGCATATAAGGTTTTTTTATTTTTTTATTTTTTTTATTAATTCAGGGGCTTATTGTAAATACACAAAATACAGGGGAGTTTTTTGCAGAAGATTATGTTACTATAAATAAAACAGACTAGTCGCCCAGTCCTACTGGAAGTACCCGTGTTTGTCTTCTCTGAAATTCTCTCGATCATTTCTTTCTCATTCCTATTTTTCTCTTTCTTTAGAGCATCCTTTGTACAAGGAGACTTATTAGATGTAACAAGGAGTGGTTTATTGAAGAGATTTTTGGTGTTTTCTCCCCCTAAGGGCTGAAATCAGCCAACAAAATGCTGGACCAGCATCTACATACCAGCTTGAGGGGAAGTCTTGAGACACAGACATGGTTTTTTTTTTTTTTTTTTTGAACATTCACGCATAAAATATAGAATTTTGGTAAATGCAAAAATGATATTATTATAAATACCACAGGTTAGTCACGCAACACCCCACTGGAACAACCTGTGTTTTTTTTTTCTCTCAGATTCTCTTTCAATGCTTCTTATACCGTGGGCTCGTTTGGTAATTTTACTTGTCAAGTAAAGTAAAGTTAAGTATCAAATCAAAAGCACGTTAATTCAAAACTTCCTCCATCTTTGTCAAAAAAGGTCAAAAAGCAACTACCTTTATTCACTAAAAGACAAAAAAACTCCATTTCCCCATACAAAAAGTAAAAAATATTCCATTCCAAACAACTAAAAACAAAATACCATCATAACCCACTTATATTTTATTCCCTCTTTTTATTTCACTTCACTCCACTTTATTTTAAAAGTAAAATGCCAAACGGGCCTTTATTAATTATTTCTCTTTCCTAGTTTTCACTTCATCTTCTCCCACTCCAGCTTGATTCATCTGTAAGTTAAAACTCTCCACCAGTGGTAGGATCAAGATTGTAAATTTGTTGTGCCTCATTATAGTAGGATTCCATATGTTTTGCATATTGGGAGATTCGTAACCTCTTGATGCATGGACATCTATCACAGCCACAGTTGTAACCAAATGCATCAAGGGGTTTACAGAAAGATCCATTTCTGTGCCTCCTACTATTGTTGCTTAGAGCCACATCCACTTATAGAGTGTATGTAGTTGAGTTCTTTAAAGTAAGCAGGCTTCAGAGTAGGGAAGCAGGCATTTATTTATGATACATTACTCCCTGCAATGCTCAAGTGATCAAATCCCAATGTCCCAAGCATGCTCTGTTCGAGGCTGCATCCAGTATGCAGGTGAAACAAAGGAAAATCTCTCTCTAACTGGAGTGGAGGTAACTAGTGTTGTGAATCACCTCACCTCTTTGTTGAGATGCATGGTGAGTAGCTTTCCCATCATTTGTCAGCTGTCACCTTCTTCATTAAAGAATATTTAAGAACCATTTTTGTATAGTAGCAAATAAGCTTTATTGGATAAGCAACTCTACAAGAGCCGAGAGTTACAAAAGTTAACATGGGGAATCAACAGCAGCGACTGGTCCTAAGTATCAGATCCTACTAGTTAGTAGCTTCCCATGAATATGATGCTGCTCACCCAAAATATTGCGTGTCTGTACCTCTTTCCCAACGAGGCCTTGACTTATAAAATGATGAGACAGTGTGTGAGTTAGGTTTTCCACGTCATTCATAGATGTGAATTAGGGTTCTCTTTCCATTCCATAATAATCTCTGCATTTGCTTCATATGCCTTCTGGACCTGACTGGCTTCATTTCTTTTCTCTTTATTTTATTCTCCTGAATTTGCTGATAACATTTTTTTGTTCCGGATAGCATGTGATGGTTCTAGTGTTTTCTATATTGATGGATAAATTGACTACAGGATTATATTAACAACTGGAGAGAGACTGCTCTTATACTCACATCTGTTCTCTTTCTAGCAGCCGCAATATGGTTTGGAGGTAATTTTGAACCTGTTACTTGTGAACTTCTTAACAATATTGGTTCTCTGTTATTCAGTCTTGCATCTCAGCCAGTGGTTGGTTTCTTGTGTTCTTATGGCTTCCAATTTATCTTCAGCCTCGAAAACGTAGGGGAAAGACATAATAGATGCGCAAAGGAACAATCATCACTATAAACACTTGTGATGATACAAGAGAGCATTCTTGCATAAAAATTGATCAATTTCACTTAGGCACCAAAGTGACTATCAACTATAGTCCTTGCACAATTGACTTGTTATAAAGTCACTGGGCCCATAAAAATATGGGTTTAGTGATATAAGAAATCTTATTTTTATTTTAGTTTGGTTTTTGAATGATGATATAAGAAACAATTACTATAGAAGAAAGCATAGATACCATTTAATAAAAAATGAGGAAATATACAATATTCCTCTTGTATGGTAGGGTCTATCATTTCAACTAGAAGAACACTTAAAACAGTACCCCATACAATCATTCATATTTGTCCTGGCATCACAACTGAATTATTTCACTTGAAAAAAATGGGGTATAGAATGCAGAATCAAATAGATGCAAAAGAAGGCTTTGTCAAGACTCAAATGTGCAGGTTCAATACCTGTTAATTCAGGAATTCTGCCTCTACACAAGGAGACTATAATTAGCTCTAAATACATAGTTTCCCCGAGTTGCATCCCTTTCCATCTACAGAAGATGGGTGTGTTAAAAAGTGTTTTCCTCTGAAGCAGCTTCTTTTGCTGTTACTAACATATTTCAGTTCTCATGTATTTCCTTGGTCATTAAAATCATGCTCAAATTTAAATGTGTTTATTTTTCCATAAATTGGGTTCTATCAGAAATTATGCATTTAAGGAGAAAAAGTTAAAAAGGAAATGAAATATGGAGTTTTGGTTTTTCATATATGAAGAGTTATTTTATTCGGTACGTTCCGGACTTGCATATTCAACATGAAAGGTTGCATCTGGAAAGTCTTGCACTTTCAGTCAGCTCTGGATTCGTTTCCTTCCGAATCAATATTGGTTTAGATTAAGTGAAACATTCTACTAGCGTTGCTGTTCTTATTTTCCCAGTAGCAGTCCCCACTGTTCAGCTGGGTTATTTTTCTAGCTAGTTATTTGGTTTTATTCAATCAAATCCATGTAAGTATTGATCGTATTCCATTTTGGGCAGGGATATTCCTTCACAGTGTGGACAGGTTTAATGAAGACGGTGAGACTAATGTTCCCCCGATTGAAAGGTCAAATCAGCAGCCATTGCTTGATGGAAATACGACAGCACCAGAAGAGTCTGCTTGAGTGTATATTCTCCTACTTGCAACAGTTCTTTTTTTCTTTCTAAAGTATTAGTTCCATCTGTTCAATCAAATGACATTGCTTCCATTGCTAAAAATTTCAGTTGAAATGTAATTAGCTTTTAACCAATTTAATTAGTGATAATGACTGCGAAGTAGCTCCCATATATGATCATTTTGCGGTGTAAAGCTTGAATGGTTCCTTTTATTGTTGTAAATTTCAGCTTAAATGTAAAATTAGTAGCTTCTTTTTTCTTTAAAACGAATGGAGGCAGCTGCTGAAATGCTTTTTATGTGAGTTTTAAGAGATGACAGAAGCATACATGCGGATGAAGCTGCGATATTTTACAGGCCTCGTGTACACTTTATATGCCCAGCATTGTTCTTGCCGTCCATGTTTGGGTGGTCTTGTAACACTCTTGGAACTGTTGGAGCCATGGAAATAGGAGTCCGGATCCTCTCTTGCAGCAATTATGTGAATCAGTATATTACTTTTTTTTTTAACTCCATCGTGGGGCCCATAGAAAGATAATCTGGTCTGTTCAAGAAGAATCCCATTCCTTATCGTCAAATTGCTCAAAATGTGTGGATCCCACTGTCTGATTGAGCACCATGAAGAAATGTGACTAGGTGCTCAGGTAGCATCTCCGCGACAAGGTGTTAATCATGTTTCTGTTATGGTGCTCAATTGTATGGTGTGTCCAACTCCTTTTTAAGCTGAAATTTAAGGACATATCATTATAGAGGATGAAACTCATTTTGAACGGTCCTGATTATCTCTATTTGGGCCCCATAATGGACATCCAGAAAAAGTGTTGCACTGTTTTGGATAATAGCTGCAACAAGAAAATGTGAAAAAGGCCTGTTAGGCCTGTTAACACATGAATATTGGCATCTGACTGACTTCTTTCTTACCTCCAAGGCTACAACCTTTCCGCCTATTAGATCCCTTTTATTTCGATGGGAACTTTCATCTATCCTTGTGTACCTGCCTTGCTCTAAAATCTATAGACTGCAAATTAAAGATTTATGAGATACATATCAGGAATACTTGATGTTTCGTTCACTTAGGGCCTTTTCGGCAATTTACTATTAAAGTATAATGTAAAGCAGCAAAGTAAGAGAATAAAAATGAGAGGGTTATGATAGTATTTTATGTTTAGTGGATTGGTACTTGGTAGGGAGACTTCTAAACTTTTTACGTAAGTAGTATGTTTTTCTCCCGTACCTTTTTTTTTTTTTTTTTTTTTTTTTTGTTCTTTAAGGAGGGAATAGTGAAGATATGAGTTTTTATTTGAATAAGTAGAGGATGAACGTTACTTTTACTAATCTAGTAAATTGTCAAAAAGGACCCAAGCGACATTGAAACAATGGGGGTATAATAAGTAATTAGATCGATCATATACGGGACATGCTACTGGCACACAAGGAAAGGGAGGGAGGGGGGGCGCACCGTCAGTCCAAGCCGGAGATGGGGAGGGAGAGAGAGAAAACAGTGGGAGGGAGAGGGAGAGGGAGAGGGAAGGAAGGAAGGAGGGAGAAAGAGGGGCACCGTTGGTCCAAGCCGGAGATGGGGAGGGAGAGAGAAAACAGTGGGAAGAGGGAAGGAAGGAGGGAGAAAGAGAAAAGGACAGGATGCCTGTCCAGGCCAGCGCTGCAGGTGGAGGAAAGGTGGGAGGAGAGAAATGACGAGGGTGGGCAAAAATATAATTTTATAGGATTTTTTCTTGAGAGTGGCTACCTACACACTCCATTTCCCTCTCTACACACTGCATTTAATAAAAAAAAAACACAATAAAAAAATTCCTAAACTACCCTCATCCTCTCCTTCCCTCTCTCTCTCTCTCCCTTCTCCACGTTGTCCACCGCCCGCCCACCCTCTCCCCTTCCTCTCCTCTCCCTCTTCCTCTCCATCTTCCTCTCCTTCTCCCTCTCCTTCTCCATTTCCCTCTCTTTCCCTCTCCCTGCTCGTCGCCGCTCGCTGCCGTCCACTCTCCTTCTCCTCTTCCTTCTCCCTTTTCCTCTCCTTCTCCCTCTCTATTTCCCTCTCCCCGCTCCTCACTGACTGCCGCCCGGTCACCCTCTCCCCTTCCTCTCCCTCTCACGGTGGACAAGCAAATGGAGAAGAATCAAATGCTTTGGATGTAAAAAAATAAAAATAAAAAATAAAATTTGCCATTGAAATCGGCGAACCCGATTCGTTCGGCATTATAGGGCCGAAGAAACCGAGTTCGTTCGGCGTTACAGGGCCGAAGCAACCGAGTTTGTTCGGCGTTATAGGGCCGAACAAACCGAGTTTGTTCGGCGTTACAGGGCCGAACAAACCGAGTTTTGCCATGAATCGCCGAACGAACTCGGTTTCTTCGGCCCTGTAACGCCGAACGAATCGGGTTCGCCGATTTCAATGACAAATTTTATTTTTTTTACATCCAAAGTATTTGATTCTTCTCCATTTGCTTGTCCACCGTGAGAGGGAGAGAGGATGGGGAGAGGGTGACCGGGCGGCGGTCGGTGATGAGTGGGGAGAGGGAAATAAAGAGGGAGAAGGAAAGGAAGAGAGAGAAGGAGATGGAGAGTGGGCGGGCAGCTGGCTGCGACGAGCAGGGAGATGGAAATAGAGAGGGAAATGGAGAAGAAGAGAGGGCGGGCGGTGGACAATGTGGAGAAGGGAGAGAGAGGGAAGGAGAAGGAGAGGGCGAGGGCAGTTTAGGAATTTTTTGTTTTTGTTCTTTTTTTTTAAATGCAGTGTGTAGATAGCAAAATGCAGTGTGCAGGTAGCAGCTCTCTTTTTTCTTTAATGTGTTCGGAGGAAGGGGGAGGAAGGGAGATTTCTTATGTGCCAATAAAATGTCCCATCATAGACAGTGATCGGTCAATCAGTAGTTGTGAACTACTGGGTAATTTCACACTATGTAGCTACTTTTCTAATTTTCTTTTTTTATTTTACTTTTCAAAGCTTTCGTGACACCGAGCCAATGTGATAAAGAAAAGGAATTAGATGAATCATAATCAGAGTTCAATCTGAAATTATCACTGTTATTAATGCCGACCACTGGGCAAATTTCTTGTACTTAAACTAGGTCTAAACCAAGGTAGCCCCCGAGTCAATCAGCTTGATAACCTCCATTACGCATGAGCTCAAGCTCCCTTCTTGTCTTAGAAAACAAGGTCAAGTGAGGTTAGGCTTGGCTCAATTTGGTTCAAGCTAGGGGTGCACAAAATAACTGCTAAACCGATCCGAACCGCGGTTTTGTAGTAGATCGGTTCGGTCACTATTCAGATTTCCTTCAAGCCTTTCAATTCCGTTCAGTTTTCAGTTTGAAGGTGCGGTGAAACCGCACGAACAGAACCGAACCAATTATATAAATATAGATATTTTTTATAAAATATATAAAGGACTATGAAAAATTACTTGAAGAAGATATGAACCCTCATTTCGTTACTTGAAATCTAACGTCTCTCACCAATTGAACTGACATTTTTTGTGAAAAAAATAAAAAATTGTAACTAAATCTGTTCCTTTCGATTCGATTTGGGAAAATAGAAAATTGATGGGTTCGGTTTGGTTGATGATTTCCCTTCTAGATCGATTTAAATGTGCACCCCTAGTTCAATCTCAGTTTGTTAACGGCTAGGTGTGGCCCTATGTATGTATATCACTAGGAATTTCAACAATCAAAAGAAGATACTTAATAGAGAGTTTTTTAGTGAATTACTTATGAAAAATCAATTCGGTTGGAGTATACTAATAAATATATCTAAAACATTTATTGGTACACATTAAACTTGGCTCAGGTTGGTTTGGTTCGAGATCAGCTTGTTAAGTGGCTTGACTTGGCCTAGCTAATAACAGTTTGAAAAAAAAAATCTAATACAGAAAATAAAAATTCTTTGGTGATTAACTCATGAAATTGTTAATTTTTTTCTTTGCTATAATATTATTAGACTTATAAAAGAATCAACTCAATTGTAGATATATTTGAAACATGATTAATTAATCTTCATTAACAACGTTTTTGAAACATAACTCAATGGAAAAGAGTGACATGAGAAATGATCACATTTGTTTTCCTTCCTTAAGTTCAGGCAAATACAGGGACCATAGTCGCCAATTTGAATGCCAAAAGATCAATGTTTCTGTGAAAATCAAATGTCACAAACAGCCCCACATGTCACTATCGAGCTCAACTCAATTGGTCAGGATAGGTTATGTGATCCATGCATAAGGAGATTGTATTATGTATACATCCAATAATAGCCAAGCAGCCTTACCAAGTTACTCTCCAGCTCAACTAAATTGGGCTTGGAGTTCAAGGCTATGCTAAACTTTCTTTCTTAATGAACCAACTGAGTGCATGAAAGGCCTTGTTGTTTCCGTCTCCAAGTAGCCGTAGCTCAGCTTGTAAGGGACACGTGGGTGTGTGAGTTCGAGTTCCGAATGTAGCAAATTTAAGAAAAAAAAATGAATAAAAGGGACCCTGTTATGCTTGGCTCAGCTGAAGCTTGGCTTGTTGTGTGTGCTTCACTGTGGGTGTATAAGATTATTCAGTTCCCATGATTCTTATGTGTGAATGCCATCCACCCTATTTTATGGGCTAGCCAGCTCAACTATGATCCAGTCACCCCACACACAAACTAAACCCCTCCCCCTATCGCCTAACTGCCACAACCCCCAATCCAACTCTGACACTCACAGAACCTTAAGCTGAAGAGCCATATAGTTCAAGGAGTTAGAATGATCCCAATGGGTTTGATATTTTGCATTTCCCTGCGTCTCATTGAGATCTTTCCATACGGCCCCAGGAAGACCACACGGGCGAGTTCGTATGATACAATGTGCATACTGTTCTTACCATTGTATAATGCATATATTTTTAACTTTTGATTAAAATATATGTAAACATTTTAAGCGATAGTAATTGGATCTATAACTAGTTCAATAGATAGAAATGTTTAAATGTGACAAATTAACATGAGAAATAAACATTTTTTTCTAATGCCAAATCCATACCGACCTTACCAATCACTCCTCGTATATCTCTTGTTCTTTGGATAGTGTCTTTCCATCCAGGGCTTTCGACTTTTTTATGGTAAGCCCAAATGGTCCATACAATTGCTTTAATGATGATTATATAAGCGGTGAGCCGAGCTAAGCATGGTAGCCAACATGAAAGAGAATAAAACTCATGATCTTGAGTTTAATCTCACTATAATGCTGCTGCAATCATTTACATTGATTTCCATGTTAGAAAGATTCAAAAAGTATTAACAAATTTAACAAGAATGTATCCACGAAGCCTATTGAGAATGATATGGAGCAAATATGAAAAACATATGAAAATACATGAAAAGTGAAAATGGATCCTTATCATCTTTTGGATCATAAACCAGTTCCAAACAAAATCAAGATAGATTTGAACCAACCTGATGATCCCTCCAAAGACATCAAGAACACAATCCCATCCAGTCAAAAGTAGAAATGTATCATTTAATAATTATTACTTGGAAGTAAGCACATATTCTTTTAACTCTAAGCAATGTGAAATGGAAATCTGCTAAAGTTAAAAATAATAGGATTCATTGCCCACTAAATACTACCAAGGCTTGGTCTGACAAAAACCAAGATGCGCATCGAAGAGTATGAAGCCTTACAATTCTGCAATTCAAAACCTTAAAGAATCAAATTTTACACAAGTGACAGCTCTCCTGCAGGAACTGATCTCTTAACCAGATTAGCCCATGACTCATTCGTCTCTGTGATAATCTTCAAAGCATAATCCTGTCCATCGAGGAAGAGAATTATCAATGACATCGAAAAAGAGAAAAAAAAGGTAGCAGGAAGTTAGAACAAAGATTGAACCACGAACTGAAAATCAACAGAAGTTACAGTACTGTCATGCATGCAGATAGGCCTCCAAGAGATTGCCATTGAACAGGCACCCTCCTATTTCCATTCCCCCCCCCCCCCCCCCCCCCCCCACCCCCAATGGATTACAGTAAAACACAATGGGTAACAAATTCTTAATAGGTTAGGCCTTTCCAACAATGCTTTTTGTTGTGAGAACAACAGTGATGATATTTACATCTTTATGCTCATGGTTAAACAAAATCTAAAACATTTGGTAAGAAAACCAGTATCATCAAATAGAAATACTACCATACAAATGCACATACAGTCC
Organism: Cinnamomum chago; assembly: GCA_038049695.1. NCBI lineage: Eukaryota > Viridiplantae > Streptophyta > Magnoliopsida > Laurales > Lauraceae > Cinnamomum > Cinnamomum chago. Next base: position 105,165,676 of record CP142451.1, on the reverse strand, counting down.
GAATAAACAACTGTTTTAGATTTGATCACAGGGCCAACTTGCAGAATATATAGAAAATTCAACTTGTGGGCCCCATTAGTTTTCGTAAAGCATTGTTCCTGTATCCAGTTTTACTAAAATAAAGAACAGTATGAAATTTGATCGCCATCAATAACTTAATTGCTTAAGCCACATATTGAAAAAAAGAAAAAAAAAAAAACCTTATTCCTAAATTTCTAATGCATGCCTGCAATTATGCTCTCTAAAAACTTGACATAATTTATCATAGCGATTATGGAGGTAATTTTGACTGGAAAGGAAGACATGATTAGAGTGGCAGTAAGAAAAATGATGAAAAGGGGTGACTGGATATCTTTTCCTTTAGAATGAAGGAGAAACTAATCAAATGTTTCAAAGGCATGCATGATTTAAGCCAGTAGTATGTATATGAAGGGACAAAGGAACTCATATAATGAAACCAAGTAGACGCTACAAGATCCCAAATAAAATGGGTATGATGATGTTCCACAGAAGTATTTTGTTCTGCGATTGGAACTGCGGATACCATAGGATAAGGTTGGCATGCTAAACTTTTAAAAAATAATACCAACTCATCATCATCATCACTCCACATCATCATCTTAGCTTTATGTCATCAAATGGGGTTAGCTTAATGCGTTCTATTCAAGAGACAAGCTAAGATCACAAATCCTATCATTTTAACATTGTTGTACAAGAGTGTACATGCGCAAAGTGTGCGAAAACAAAGGACCAAAAGTACATGCAATCAACATTGCGAAGATCATCATAGCCCAATTCCATCTATTTAGGGTCACTTAGAGTGTTGCTTTTCTACTAGACTGAACTTGACAGTATGTTCTTCATAACTCCATAGCAACATTTTTCTTCACTACACTCTACTTCATCCAAGGTATTAATTTGTCTACTGCATCCAGTTTCTTGAACTGTTACCCTTCAAGACATCATACAAAGGATAATTCAAGCCTTTTGTCACATGCCCAAAGCAAATCTCAAATACCATTCCGTGAGTTTTTTCTACTATTGAAGCTCCTGTATGCTTCCTATATATGTACTAATTCTTAATTCAATCCGTTCTTGTAACTCCTCACATCCATCGTAACACATGTATCATTCAACTCCATTCAACAAAGGAAACCTACAGCATTATATAGAAGCTGCAAGTAGCCCAACATTCAGCTCCATGCAACAAGGCTGGTCTAGTTGTCATCTTATAAAAGTGGCCCTTCAATTGAATTGGCACTTGACAATCACATAGAAGTCCACTATGCCCATCCTACACTAATCTTGTTCACCGTATCAAACTCAAAGCCTCCATTACGTTCTATAATTAACCTAAGATACCAAAATCTATAGCACTATGGCACTAAATAATCTTCATTTCTAACCAACTTATTTCACCTACTGTGAGATCCATTAAACTTGCACTTTACTTTGATCTGCTAATTCTCAACCCATTTGACTTGAACGCCTTTCTCCAAGGTTCTAGGTTATTATTTACTTGCTTTTTTCGTTTGACTAATGAGTACCATGTTGCCTACAAATGGCACACAGCATGGAATTTCATCTTGGATATTGACATAGTCTGTAGCACAGAGAATAAATAGGGAATTAAGAGGACCCTCGTGCAAGTCTACTCTAACTAAGGACTCAAATATTACTTGCCACATAGTTATCATGCTTATTATTTCCCTTCATACATGCATATTTTGATATATCCATTAGGGGGCGCCTCCTGTTCAATATCCATCTAGTTAAGTGTCTTGGTACCATATCATAAGCCTTCTCCAGATCAACTGAAGATCATATATAAAACTTTTCCTTTATGCCCTGAACTATTTTAGAGTTGTTTCATCAGTAAAATAGCTTCTGTGGAAGACCTTCCTGGTATAAACCCAAACTGGTTTTAGAAAGGCTTCATAGCAAAGATTATGTAGGAACACCAATGATCAACACAAATTTTTGGGCATATAAAGCAAATCATAGATTACATATGGCACAAAAAAAAGAAAAAAAAAAAAGAAAAAGAAAAAACACCTCTAGCTGGATGAAGAAAGTGATCCAATCAAGGGTCACAACTGGATAGTTAGGCTACTATTGCCTACTGCCTACTTATCTAATTTGTAGGCCCTTGATCTTATGGCTTTCATCATCTAATCAAGGGACAACAAAATGGTAGGGTTAGCTGTCATTGACCAATCCTCATTAATTATTTATCAAGTCATGAACTATCAAATCAGGCTTCCAGTCAACCCAACTCAACAAGACATTGAATTGAGTTACATTTTTAGGCTTCCAAGCTAGGCATCACAGTAAAATCTTTAATAGATACAAAAACAGACTCAACTTAAGCTTTGCAATCTTGAACTGATACTGAAAAGAAATTACCTCTTCATTGAAAAGTAAAAAATAATGGTAACAAAGTACATTGTGGCAAAAGCAAGTGAGAGTTATGGAACTTGTATTGATCTGACAAAACTAAACAAATACAAGAATAACTTTGTTTGGATACCTACAGCTAAAATCTCAGAATTACACAAATATAACAATTACCTTGTTTGCAGCCTTGTTGCCAAGACCAAACTTGTTAGCTGGCTTTCCATCTGGGATTTTGTAATCTCTAAACCAGTCCCTAATTGCAGTGAGAGTCCCCTGAAAAAATGAACTGATGCATTAGACCAAAAGGTTTTGCATCAAATATTCATCATAATTCTTCTACAGAAGGATTTTTCATGCTTCAAATTTACTAAAGAAGTATTCGTCGTAGGTTCTGCATATCTAATAGACATTGCATGACTTCTCATAGACTATAACTTTGACATGCAAGGTTTTGAATAACCGAATTCTATATGCAAGCAATGTAAACCATCAGTAAGTAACTAATTCTGTGTGTCTAGTTGCATCTGGACACATAAACTCTTCTCCTCATTGTCTCCAATGTGGGTTATACATTAGTGACATCATGACAGAATATATCAGCAAAATGTGATCGATAAATATTGCATTTTTTGGATTTTTTTGAAGTAACATATTTAGCATTTTAAATACATTTTTAGTTAGTGAACCAATTTTAGCTCCCACTTTTAGAAGTGCAGTGTGCTCTCACCTTTTAAAATTCGTCAAATGTTCCCACTCCGATTGAAGTGAAGTCTTTTTATGGTGCCCATATATTCACAGGCAGGTGTTATGAGCAGCTAAGATACATGATTGGTGTGCTACGACCTACGAGTTTCAGCAAAGTGGATCATATTCAACTTTCAAGAGTGAAAGCTAGCCATACAGAGTGTTTTAATTATTTTTCTATTTTTGATTAGTTTATTTTTCTCAGGGTTTTCTTCATAAATATCCCAAGTTAAAAATCTTAGAATTTTAAAATATCCTACCCAAAAATGAGATTTGTGACAATGGTCATTATCATTTCCATATTTTACAAATGGACCTATAGTTTGGTGATCGAGACAGTTCAAGTGACCCACACAACATATAGGGGATGCACCAAAAATCTTACAGAATATAACTCCACTTGGCAATCCTGTAGTTGGACTCTTCCTAGTCCAGACCATTACAGCATTTTTTTTCTTGATATTTATAGGCAATATCACTTGACCCACAACCTTCCATAACTGTCTTCTCTTAGTAAGACAAATATTAGATGGACCGATCTGGATAATCTTTTTTACATACATACCGTCAGTGAGTTCCATCAGTGCAATTTAGATTGCTGATACATGATACACTTGTATGGAATGGTGTAAAATCAAAATGATACTATGCACATTCTATTTGCAAAAAAATGTCAACATCCCCACCATCATTATCATTGACATTTGACACTACTTACTAGCTAAGACCAGAGAACCTACCTATATTCTTGAACAAGAAAGTAAGGTCTCTCAGGTTGGAGCAAACACAGCGAATGCAGCATGAATCCAACCTAAGAATCTTAGAATTTCAGGAAGTGGACTGCAATCCGTTATTCAAAGGTTGGGCAAGCTTACTCCTCTCCCTTGATGTATAGTTTCCCTCCCTTCAGTCTATTTACTTGTTTTAATTTTTGAAATTTAGTAAACAATACAGTTGCCCAAAGGGAAAGAACTGATGAAACTGTATCTTTAGTCTGTAACACCTGAGTCCTGAAATGAAATATGATACAGTTTGTAGGAGCAAGGTACTGGAGAACCAGAATTCAAGGCTTTGATAATGATTGTGGCAGTAATGTTTTCTCTTTTTTGCCTTCTTACTTTTGGTGGTAACAAGAATAAAACTCACAACCTCATGGTTGTGACATTGAGCACCTTGCCACCTTCCAAATATGCTATGGGCTCTTGTGACAGGGGAGCAAGAAATGTGACTTCTGTTTCCCAAAACCTAAGAAATGGATACCAGTATCCCATCTTTTTTTAATCCTGCCACACTTGATGGCATGATTGTGTTCCAGCAGGTTGAGCAGAGATGGAGCACTGGTGCTCCTTATTTTAACTGCTAATGACTAACCGAGTAGGGATTGTTCAATAGATTTTTTTTGTTAATTATCCATGTTGAGTCACACCAAATGAACAATCTGGATCACTGATATAGGGGGATTGATAGTATGAAACACCTGCCCTGCATGCAAAAGCATGTGACTCAATTTGAGCATTGTACATGAACTTTATTCAGAGGAAACACAATAAGACTAGCGAAAAAGGTCATACTGGAAAATGCTTCTCAACATCATCAACATCGCTCACGAGTGAAGCTCTAGGATCGTCCAATGAAATAGCAACAATTTTCCAGTCTAGTTCCCCTTCATCAATCATGGCCAAAGCTGCTAATGGCTTGACCTTGAGAACTTCTCCAATCTTCCTTTGGCTTTCACCAATCTCAATAACATCAACTGCAAAATGTAAATAGAACACATTCCTATCACTACTTAAACAGTGGCTTCAACAAAATTAAAGGACATTATGTTAAAAATGATCAAAACTAAAAAATGGTGAAACAGCAGGTGTTGAGGCACCTGGATCATTATCACCAAATGCCCCTTCGACTTCTGTGTTTGCATGAGTTGGGTCTTCCCATGTTTGTGGTAGTAATCCATAGTTCCAATTTATGTTGTAGCTGTGAGTAATGCAGTAAAAAGGAAACAATTGATTAGCATGAAAAACCACTGCAAAGTGACCATGTCATTATAAAGCTTTGCATTGTGTTAAGAACATTATGTTAATAATTCAATCAGCACAAAAGAAACTATCAATCAAGCTCCCAATTCAACTCTAATCCACAAATCCATTCCTTGGAAAGACATGAACCACCCTACAGAGGTAATGTATGATATGTTCAATCACAAGAATCAGCCATTTATGGTATGCTCAATCAAAAGAATCAGCAATTTCTATGTCCCAGGAATGGTAGAGGTGAGACTACCATTTCCATACTATTTTTTTTTTCCATAATATTAGTCGGGAATCTGGCGCTAAGTAATGGAATCAAACATGCCCCATCAAAAGCTCACATCAATGGGGACACAACCGGATGGTAGGAGGAAAAACGGGGGTGGGGGGTAGGGGGGGTGTTATTGTTTGGGTGTGTTAGCTTGCTTTTAACGAGTGAAATGCAGATTGAGCAACCCTTCAAATGTAAATATTTACAAGACAGCTACCAAATTATATTAAAATCAAATCAGGTGTAGGACCCAATGCCACTTATGGGATTTATTAATTTACAATAGTCACCAGACCGGGGAAACAGATGCAGGAAGCTAGGAGAAAAACTAAACAGCAAGTAACCTTCCATTGACCTATTGTCAATGCATCTCTAGTTTTGTTCTCTCTGTTGAGACCAAATAGATGCTACAAACAACAACATGGACAGTTAACCCCATCTGACTAAAAAGGCCAAATGTCACAGCCTCAAAGTAGGCACATATATTCTTCACAAGACCCAAAGATGCTAAACCAAGATATTATCACCATCCATATATCCCCAGCCATGCAACAATTAAGAAGAAGATGGTTCATGCTCTCCAGATCACAAAAGCCAAGACGGCACCCATTCAAAGCAGTTCTTTGCCTGCCCAAAGACGATCCATGGTCATAATCCTATCCCAGAGAATGATCTAGCTGAAAGGCATCAGTTTCAGCATCATTTTCAGCAGACACAGATGGATCAAAGATGGTCCAAAACAATAACCTGCCCTCCGACACCATGGAACGAGTAAAAGTTTTCAACCTCAATTAAACCATAAAAGACACGATCCACACCGTTCAGTTGAACTCCGCTGCAACACATATACCAGCAATTAGTGGAGAAGTTCAGAAGCTGAGCAGCTTCGGTATCAGATGTGTTCCGACAGAAAAGAGGCACTCAAGACTTTGACTTGATTAGCAAAATATATACGCTATCTATATGGAGAGGTTTCCCAAGTCCATGAATGGCTGACACCATCCTGTGAATAACCTAACCAACCAAAGGAGTTGGTGGCTGGCCTAACGAGAGGCCATGACCACTGGAGATCATTTCTAGTTTCCCATTTACAAACTCACCTCACATAATGGATCACACCTGGTGGATGGCTTAAATCATCCACGCAAGTGCCATTGGCAGCCATCTGTATACATAGTAACTGTAGATTTTTACTTTCATCAGTGAAAAAATATCTGGATATATGCACAGCACAGTGAACACTAAAGGCAACATAAGACTAAAGAGCAATAGATAAATACTTATGACTATTTAGTTCTTATGAAAAAGAGATGTCCATACCAATTTTATTGAGGCAATTACACGAGTTATCATTACCAAAGCCTTATCCCCCCATCTATCCATAGTCAGTTTTGTCAATTACATATAAATTATGACAATCAATTTAAGTGCATTGAAAGGAAAGTGAAAATCTTACGGATAGTATCGAAGTTTTCCCTTCTTCGTATCTTGCTTGATGGGAGTGAATGGTTCTTCAGTGGCAACCTCCATCTTTGCACTGGTTTCTTTTGGTATTTCAACAATGAAATTAAAAACTCCATCACCCAAGTGCAATGGAATGTCATGCCATGGTGAAACCTGCTCATTTAAAACAACTTGAATAATATAAATTAAAAATAATATGAATTGTATTGACCTGTTTTTATTTTTAAATATGTTTTTTTATAGGTGTTTTTATTTAAATAAGTAGACTGAACATATTTTCGCGCACCTTATTAATCAATACAATAAGTATAGAAAACCTGACACAATAAATGTTACTTGATAAATAGTGTTGGCAACTCACCTACTTCATAGACGTTGACAAAACTCAGGTCCAAAACTGAATCAACACAGTTACTAAACAATTCCAATCAAAACAAAACATAAAATTATATTCAAGTCAATATCAGAAACTTTTGACTTGTGATGTTTATTAAAGCTCTTGTAATTACTAATTAGATGTTAGTAATGGTGATTGATCATAGCTCCTCAATGGTTCTGCTCTTGTATAAAATAGATGTTTGTAAGATTCAGGTATGTTTTATTCATTTGATCCATGGTTCCAAACACCAGCAGAGCAAAAGTCGACTCACACTCTGTATCCACATAAATATTTCCTTAGTCGAGACCTATGCAAGAAGGCATAAACCCATTCTTCACCCCCATTTTCATGTAAGGAGAAGCTTCGGAAGCTTTTGGGAAGCTTTTGTGCTAATTTTAGAAGACCAAAACCATATTTTGCAGAAGATTTAAACAATTAAAGGTCAAATGCATTGTCCATTGGATTGCATGAAAACAAACAAGACAACTATTTATACTTAAATTCATTCATAATAACTAAACAAGAGGAATCTTAAAATTCTAGATTTATAGGAAATTACTTTTTTTTTAGATTTCTGAACATTTGTGTATAAATTCATTTATAATTTTGAAGGTATCTGGGCTCTAGGGTGTGATCTGGTCCTACTTGGTCAAGACCCACACAACTAAAGGCGACCAGGGTGCCCACCATATCCAATTTATAAAACCTTGATGTGATCAACCAACAGGTAGCATTAAGCAGGGTTTTAAAAATCAGAGCCTTGATTTGACAACTTTCCCTTTTAAAATTGTTTAAAACTAAACAACCAAACCCAAAAGCAAACTGAGTCTCCAACTAATCAAGAGCTTGAAATACAAACAGTGTTAATTATGCTAGGACTCTTTCAATAGTGTCTACAAGACTGCAATTCACAAAAAGTATAGGGTCTGGGCAGCTGAAATGAGGTGCCAATGCGATTTATCGTGGAGCCCACTTTGACCCTTCTAAGCATGCCTTGAACCCATCAGCGGCTCTATCAAAGTTGCTGCAAGTGACATGAGTCCAAACACTTCATTGGCAAGGAGTAGCTGTTGGGGCAAACTTGAAATTCAGCTAACAGGCCTAGAACATCATTCATATGCTGAGAGGGGAGGCATAACATAATAAAATGAAACTTGGACTGCATATGATAGTATGTCAACAGTCAACAGCTAGGTTGTTTAGTGAGATTATATCAGGTTGTCATATGCCTCATTATAGATTCCCCAGGATTCTCCTACTCTATATTCCAGAAATTTATAGCCAATTTATCTTCTCATATTCCCGGCAATAGGAGCAAGGAGTTAACAGTGAAATGATATTGCAAACACTTTATAAAAGGACGTGTTGAATTGTTGACTGCAACCTACATTATTCAGAAATAACCATTCTATTTATGTCCAGCATTTCATTTTCAGTATGTGAAAAGCTAAGCACGTGGCGTATCCGAGCCATACCCTGATATCCGACTAACATAGACTGCAGGAACTAGACTCATAATATGCCTTTAAAAAAGCTCCCAGGAACTGATTTGCCCTCATAAGTATGTATATCTATTGTTGCCCCCTAATCATCCATTTCACAAATTTTAAAAGTAATATTGTAATGGTTCTACAATCTACAATGAGATTCCTTTCACCCTGTTTCCTACATCCCACTTCTTAATAACTAAGATTTCAGTGTTCAAACATTCCTTTTAACATGCTGTGTCTCCCACTATCCCCTAATTATATGTAACACGACAAATCCAATAAATCTGACATCCTTTTTAATTAAAAGATAAAAGAAATCCATTAGTTTCCAAAACCCAAAAAAAAAGAAGACAAAACTACATTTGATGTGTATGAATTGGATTATTTCCTTCAATAAATATGATAAAATGCTTGATTTGGTTTAAAGATAACAAACTAAAGGGACAATAGCATAAAACTTTCCAATATTTCCCAATAAATACCATGCTTTTAATTATATAAAGAAAGGAACTCATCCTGAGAATACGATAAATTTGCATTCTTTCTACACTAGTTTTTTGTGAGCAATTAGATTATCGCATACAACAATGTCCACCAATTGTACAAAACGATATTCATTTCTTTTATTCTTTTCAAATTTCATATTTTTTTAGGACCACACTTATTTCACTAATCAAACAATCCTCACCATCCAAATGGAGGCCGACAATCAGTTTCCTAATCAACAACAAGTATATGGCAATTTTTTGGGATTATGCTTGATGGACAGTGCTTGATGGACAGTGAAGAACACAACTCCAATGGCACATATTGATCATTGAGACGTATCGATCCACATGTACAGCAAATACATACTGCTAAAAGGGTGATGAAAATATCCAGCCACACATCATCAGAGCCTAATTCCATCCAAGTACCCAACAGCATAACAACAGAGGGGAAAAAACCCCAAATCAAGAAACAGCATGAAACATCCAAAGAACCCCATGAATCATTACAGAACCTACCAAAACAGCTTAAAATCGCAAGACAGGGAAGAAAATAAAAAACCCAGAAAAGGAGAGAGAGACCTTTTTGCCAGCAGCATCCATAAAGAAAACTCTGTAATCCAGAGTCTGGGGCTGGCCTTCTTCTTTGGTCTGCACATTTGATGGGTTGTGTAGAGCAGTGCAGGTAAATAAGAACCTTCTTCTGGGTGGTTTTGTTGCTAAAGAGAGAGCCTTTTGCTTGAAGTAGAAGGGCTGCTTGAGATTGAGATTGAGATTGAGATTGGAATGAAGAGCTGCTGCTAACACTCTGGTGGCTGCCATTTTCCACTCAGAAGAAACAGAAAAATCCAATCTTTCTACTCTCTCGCTCTCTCTGTCTCCCTCTCTCCCAGATAATAATGACTACAGACTTGAGACTCCACGCAGTACTCGGCACTCAGATTTATTCATTCAGGACTCTTTTGGTTCACCTATCACTGGGAAAGGATCCAGTTGTGTTTTGACATGTGGGACATCCAATGTCATCAATCAGAGCCGTCCGGTTTAGGTTAATGCATTTCTGATGGGCCAGCAGTGGAATATAGTAGAAATCATATGAGCTTAACCATCCAATCAATGCACTGCAAAATGGGTGGTTCAGATTATTCAGAAAATGATAACATCATAGCCATACATCTATTTCCCAATGCATGGGACCACTTCTAATCAGTTATCAGTGATTCCATGATCATCCCTTTGGGCACTTTTGAATTCTTAGGAATTTCAGGACTTGTAATTTTTTGAAAGTCGTAAAAATTGAAGAAAAAAAGTTTGACATCCAGCTATGACCATTTAAATAAGCTCCACTTTTAAGAAAGTTAATCTATCGAAAATGAGAATATTTTTCTTCCAGAATGGGATGGGATTTTTGGTGAAAGCCTTTAATTTAGGTCTATTTTCGTGGATGTGGAATTAAGAGGTCCTCAACCCTCATTTGCAACTCCATATAGGGTTCAAGAGAAGTTTTCGTAGTAATTCAAATCCTGGGATAGTCGATATCCGATTTAAATATCCCCCTTGTATCCTTCACTCTTCACCTCTTTGATGTCATGCATACCTGCATGTCTTGTGCATTTGACCATGGTCCCAATGGGTCGGGCTAGGGCTCAGGCTAGGGTTGGGATAAGGTGTGTCCAAGCCGCGTTTATAATCCGAGCGCAATACTAGCCTTTGTCAAAAGCTGTCAGGCAAAGGCCTAGGTCTGGGCCCAATGGTTTTAATTATTAAATCATATCTTTTCATACTTAAATATCAAAATTACAGTTGTACGAGTAAATGTCATCTCTTAAAGAGTATGTTTAGTAATAGTCGAGGAATTAATAGATATGATGATTCTTCATTACCACTGGAACAAGGATTCCTCGTTAAGGATTTCACATTGATATTTGTGTGTATTGATGCATATAGCTTAAAAAAAAAAGGTTCGGTATACAAATCCACTTAAAGGAGGATTTCCAAATCTTATGGGGGGTGTTCGGATATGAAAATCCTAACAAATGAAGATTTATATTCATCCAAATCCTCAAGAATTTAGAATTCCCAAACATAAATTTGCCACAACATTAGGGAAACGAAAAATCTTTTTTCTAAAGATTTGGTTCCCAAACGTGACCTTATTTTAACTGAAAAAAAATATGTACATTCTCGTCAAAGCCCAACTATGTTATTTGCTCGACCTATTTTGGTAGGCTTAGGTAATGCTAAATGTGATGAGCTCCATGACAAAAAAAAAAAGATAAGAGTTTTCAGTTTCGAGAACAAAATATAATTATTCTTGATCATTTATAATGAAGATGCTATAATATACTTAATTATTAACTAAATGTCTGTCGGGGCTAGTGGCGCTTTGTGCTTAAGCCAATATCAAATGAGTTTCGTTTCAGAAGTAGCCCAGGCCAACGGGTCTTATGAACTTATACAAGCCCGACTCATTGCTAGTCCGATATGCCACAAGTGCAAAATTTAATATATGAAGAAATGACATTACAACTTGATCTAATAGAAGCCCAAGAAAGCGCGCGCACATATATATATATATAGATTGCAAATTCTTAAATCCTGATTTAAATTTGTTAATGAACTGATCTAGTGTTGTACTCAATGTCGCGTAGAGCAAAGAGAATTGGGGGTGTTCATGGGCCGGGTCAGGACAGCTCCCTTAGGCTAGATTTGGACAGTGCTTTTCAGGACTATGGGCAGTACCTCCGCCGATATCTTGGATCAATAGTCAAATGGGCTTAGACATTGGCCTATGTATTCTTAAAGTTGTGGCCTGGCCAAACAAAGCTAACACAAAAAGGTTTATATATATACAACAGGCGTGGCCTCGGCGTGACTTGCAGGCCTGTGCTCTGGATTTTGGTCCAACTATTAGGCCCAATAACAAACGGTTCTTGCTTCTACAAGCTTCAGCCCAGCCTAGCCCAGTCCAAACTGATCGTAAACGGAGCTGGGCAAGATGGGACTGTCGAAATCGGAACCCACCTTGGGCTTGAACCCAACTTGGATCTGATGGGCCATATCACTGTTTAATGTGACCCATTGCCATCCCTAGCAATGGATTTGTGGAGCTTGCCCAAAAACAAACAAACAATGGATTCCCTTATTTTGATAGGTCCTTCCATAAATCCTGACTCCAATTGACCCACTGTATGCTTAATCATCTACCAAACATTTAATGAGCATTTAAGTCAACTTGAATCTTACTCCGTGGTCTCTAATCTTAAAGAGACTCACAGGTATTTGCTCATGTTCGCATTAAATACTTAGATGTGGGAGTCATGAGTCATGAGTCATGACTCATGACTCATGAGAAAGGGCCCCTCTCGTGACTCACGAGCAACCTTCCAGTTGCAAGTTGAAGAGCCTCAGCCTTTTAGAGAAATGTAAAATCTTCTGTGAGTCTTTATTTTATTTGGGAGAATTTTTTTTAAAAAAAGTGTGAAACTTATGGCTGATCTTTCCGAAAAGTACGTGAAGAATTGAATATTTCAAAAGAGAATGAAAGTTTTCCATATTTCATTCGATCAAGTACTCTTTATAAAAAGTAATTATGAAAAATGGAAGCGTTTCTTATTTAACCGTCTGTGCATAGAGGGGGCTAAAGTGGGCACAACTAAGTTGTTTGGATTGGATTTGATCATTTCTCTTAAAATACTTATTAATTGAAGATTTTGCAAAATGACATAAGGGCATTTTTGTTGTTTTTCAATTTCTTATGAAGATGACTTGATTTAAAGAAATATGGAAAAACTTTTATAAACTTTTGAAATATTCAAATCTTCATGTACTTTTAAAAATTAGCTAAAAGCTTTTTAGTTATTTGTGATTTTTTTAATTATTTTTTAAAGGTAATATTAGATATTAAAAAAAACTTTTTTTATTTGTTTAGACTCCCAAATACCTAAGTACCTCACAAGTATTTGGGTTCGATTCGATTCCCTGAATTTTTTTATTTTATTTTGTACCCTAGCTTGGTCCTTGAAGACTCGCATGTGTGAGGTGATAGGAGCTCACACATGCAAAGAGGGAGAGGCCAAGTTGGAACCTAGACCTTCCCCGTGAGAATTGAAGTGTCTTACCACTGGGGCAAGACGCCGTTCACAACTCAATTACATGATCTAAAAGGTTGAAATGGTGGAATGAGTAGTTCTACTTTCAGAAAATTAGTACCTGGGAAATGAAAGATTCAAAGTAGATAATATGGAATGATCTAGGATATGAATAATTATGTCATACGGTGAGATTATCCTAAGATAATATGGAATGATAAAGATTTGCTAATATATGTGCTAGTTATTTCTTTTATTTTTCTTTACCTTTCATTTTCATTGCAACTTATAAATATCTATACGTTGTCAAATTTTGTAGAAGTCTCTGCAGCTCCGATTATGTTGGAATTGGGCTTAGGGCCAAATACATATAGGAATAGTTTGTTTGCGTAGAAAACATAGGAATTTATATTTAAATGAGGTCCATCTTTAAGATTATTAAAAAGGAAAGGGATGAAATATATGAGGTGAGGGGTGAAATATATAAGGTAGTGATCTAGATTGGGCCTTCACTTTGTCATCTTCCCTTATTCTATTTTCATAAAAAAAAGACACTAGCACAAAAACCCGTGCTAATCACGGGTATGCATGAAGAGAGGATTTTATATATGTTAGGAAGGGCGAAGACGGGAGTCCGGGAAGTATATTAGTGGAAAGTGGAGGGGGAGTATGTTAGTAGTTTTAGAAACCGAAAATAACTTGTTAGTAGTTGTAGTAATCAAAAATAACTTTTTGTCAAAAATTAAAAAGTAAAGTCAAAATTAGATCCAAAACCTTCCAACTTAATATATTATAATGGGTTATTTGCTTTGCATATTCACCTTAGATCTTGATTTTTAACCACTTAAAATATAAATTCTTATGTATTCAATTCCTACATATTCTATATAAAGAAATAGGCCCATAGGACCCATTTGTTTCTTGTATTGAAATGGATGAATAACAAAAATGACAATTAAATAAACAAATGTCATAGGAACTCTTTCAATCTTAAAACCATCTTAAAAAATGGTTTACAGTTTCTAAAACCATATTAACAACATACTAGCTCAAAACCCGTGCTTAGCATGGTATCTCTACTGTAAAATAAATAATCATATATTAAAAACAGTTACCTCTTTTCATAGGGCAAGTTGTAAAAAATAGAAATAGAGAAATTGGTGCAAAAATGGAATAGTTACATAAAAGAACAATCGAAATATAAGTGGTTTGATAGAAAAAAAAATGAGTGGGTAATTGCATGAGTAGTGTAGAGAAAATGTGAAAGTATAACCGTGGGTAAAAATTAAAACTATCAGTCAAAATTAAATCCAAAAGCCTTTAGCTTAATATAGTATAATGGGCCACGCCCAAAAGATGTCCGAGGATGGAGGATCTTGTGTGCTTGGTTTGGGTACTGCTTTTACTCAACTCTTTAAATTGTTTTTTATAATCTGATCCTTATTTGAAGGCAAAAGCAGATCCTCACAGACATCCCCTGTATCCTCTGGGGCTTATGTCGGTTGTATGGATCACAAAATGGCAAGCCATACGTGTGGAATTAGGCACCAGAAAACTATACAGTTGCGTGAGACTCAGGGTCCCTAAACTCCATCACTTCTGGATCCTCCTGGCACATGTTTTGGCTCACCCACATGATCCTGACCATTCATATGGTGGCCCCCTCCATCAATTGAACTAAAGCCAACTGACAGTCTTAAATTCCTGATTGCAGGTGGTGGTGAGATTGCCATCTTCTCAATGAAGAGGACGTTGCCTTTCATTGGGGGTCAGCTGAGTGAGAGAAACCTTGTTTTTATCTTTGTGATATAGACTCTCATGCCAGGTTCACATGTGTGGGGCCTTGTCATGATTCAAGACTCAAGAATGTCCTAAAAGGATGCAATTTGGGTTGGGCCAACTCAGACCTGTTCAAAAGTTAATCTTATATTTAAGAGTGCATCTTTTAAAAATAACAAAAAGGCAACTTCTATAAGATATGAATACCTAAAACAATCAAGTGATTTTTTGTCTTTTTGTTTACAAATTCATTCATGTAACTCTTTTTTTTATAAAATAAATTTGTTTGTACTACATTTACTATACAGCAAGTCCACTTTTTTTTAATTAAACTAGACATACAAAGCAATTTATTTGTAAGAAGTTTTTATTGAAACAACTCTATTTTAAACATATTAGCTAGACTTTCCAAACAAGACTAACATAGATATAGATTATCATTTGAGGGGGACTTTGCTAGTTTTTTACTCGTAAAAGTTGGGTAGGGGGTAGAAGAGGGCTTGAGATTTGAGAAAGAGAGACAAAAACATGGCATAGGCAAGTTGGAAGGAGTCTGAATCTCCTGTTTCCCTGTTTGGACCAATCAAGGGGTGATACATTGTTTTGTACTTAAAAGACGGAGCTGACTTTTAAAGACAGCACCGGTTTTTAAATTCAACAAGTTCATGTGTCACCCCCCGATTGGTCCAAACAGCGGATCCGGATCCGGATTCGGTTGGAAGTATTAGATGAGGACAAGTGTCTAGAGGTTATTTTTGAAATGCTGCGAGTGTTGTCTGGTGGACAATACGATGCATCTAACTGGTAGAAATTGTACCTCAATTCGTCTATAGTCATTGTTGTTATTGTTGTTGTTATTTTTTGAAAGAGTATATATTAGGTAGGCCATCTTTTACATCAATATGCTTAAATTTCTCCTTTAGTGGGAGAGTGTTCTTCAATTTTGTGATTCCATAAATCCTGTGGTCAACCTTATAAATCCATCAGTGGGGTTAAATTTCACTTCATTAGGAGCTGCGGCCATGCGGCCATCATCAAACTGGCCTAGTGTGTTTAATAATTAATTTTCAATTTGATGATGAGATGGGCTCCTATCAATGTGAATATTATTCATTTATTCTTACATGTTACCAATTTGAAAGTAAATTTAACTTCTATTAAGGGGAAATTTGACTATCAAAAGACATTTGTTCTAAGTGGTTTTGAATTTACAATTGAGCCCACTAGTAGCGAATATAGAGGCCTAACAATAAATTCAACTGACTCCAACGCCAAAAGTTCCAATGATAATGGTAGAATGCTGGTTGGTCAATGGGTCATCCATACCTTCCTTATATTATATTATACTATGTGTGGTGATATAGACTAACCATATGGAAGGTCCACCATGAATAGGACATGCAAAAAGTCCCACCAACTCAAAGTTTTTTGCATTCCATGCAATCAATGTGAATGTGCAATTCTTAATTTATTGAAAAAATAGTGCAGTTGCTTGTATCCATAATTTGAGCCTTTTGTGCATGGGATTTTAAAAAAAGCATTGAAAGGAACACATGCACCTAAGATCAAACTTCATCTTATGCGGTTTGAGTAGGAAACTTGCTAACTTGTCATATCAAGTTGCCGAGAAGAAAGGTTTGAATTAGCCGTTGGCAAATTGTTTTAGGGTCTGACAAGTGAATTTTGCTTTAAAAGGTTCACCCATTTGTGGTGCCCACATGGGAGTAAGCAGTGAGGTTAGATGTAACGCCCCAATTCCGGATACCGATATAATCGTTCGGATACCCGAAGTTGGCGCGCTACTTCCCAGAAAATCCGAGAACTTCCAAGATCGTAGGCCGCAGTGAGGTTTAATTTAAAACTTTTTGACCAACATAATACTCAATGGTTAAATCTTGCGGAAGCATAACAATTTAAACAATGCGGAAGCAATATGTATCGATATATATTAAGTGTGAGCAGAACAATAGTCTAATTAAAAGATTCAGTGTTAATCAAAGTTAATACATATTTGATTCTACCCGACTCACTACAAAAATGCCTCTCAAACCCAAAATAAGAGAACTCTTAAAACCCCGGTGTGTAATCTCCGTCCTCCGGCTCGACGTCCGTGTCGGCCGGGCCCCATGCGAACTCTCCAGCGACAGGTGCCTCCACTAGAGCTAATGCATCATCAGGGATCTCTGGGTCAAGGCCTAAGCACCAATGAAGGGTCAGATCTAAAAGATCTGGCAAGTTACAGCATACTACTAACATAGAACATATATATCAAAGGAAATAGAGACAGGTAAAATAAATTAAATGAATAGCAAGGAAATGAACTAGGCAGTTGTGCATTTAAATCATAAGGAATCAGTATAAAGATAAACATCTAAACTACTACAACGAAGTAGCACATTCACACGAGCTGGAATACCGCGGGATATTATGCCGCGACCCTCCCATACTGAACACAGTTGCGGCGGGGAAATCTCACCAGTGCTGGGAATTACTAATCCCGCAAAACATCTCATCAACTCATCATCTCAACACCCCAGACCGGCACGATATCACACCGTCCGTCTTAACCATACAGCTCATCATGATAGCTTCTCAACACTCAACTAGCTCCTACCGGGGATAATCAGTCCACAGGCTGAGCTTAAATCAACCGAGTGAATGTTCATGCCGACTCAGGAATACTCTAATGGTCTGTGTCTGTCTAGGCTTTGCCTTGCGTGAACAAGGTCCTAACAATGCCTCTAAGAGGTCTACAAATTCCAATTTCAGTCTATGGATTTCATTCAAGTTCCAAGCCCACTCGTTGGATCCATACCAATGCCCATCAGCACATGGCCTGGTCTAAATCTGTCCAAACGAGGCAACAATCCATTTGTATTGATAAACGTTTCATTTAAATCCATATAACTCAAAATCCCAAAAGAAACTACCTCTTCCAACTAGGGGTTCACATCTCCACACTTAGGCCCAATAAGGGCCCGCCTAGACACAGACACGGGTCAATGATCTCCAATCGTTCTAACGGGTCACCTCTAGATATCCTAGGTTCAGGTCCTCCATTATGTTCAATTAATAGTAATCAGCTACTCTAAAGATCTAAGAATGACAATAAATGATAACAGTGAAGTATGAACTTCAATAAGAGAATCAACGGGGAAAAGCAACGGTCCAACCCTAGGTAATGGGCCATGTTCGGTTCAGGTCCATCTCCGGTAATTTGATAGCTAAACGAAGTCATTGATGCCAAATAATACCGTGTTTGGTGCTTAGGTGGTTAAGGGCATCGTTGACAACTCTTAGAGGTCAAATCATCTTAGATTAACTACCTAAACCTTAAACAGTGGTCCCCGCGAGTCAAGGTTGAGTCACACCGTTGACTCGGGCTTAGAACATCGATAAATGCTCATTTGGATGGTCAATGGGCCCCACGACTGATCACAACTCTTAAATGTTGAAAACTGGAAAATCAGGGACCTAATTGTATAGTGAGCTCGGTTGATCACCTGGCCGGGTGAATCAACCGAGTGCACTGACTAACCTGAGTCAGGCCTCCTGGAAGACTTAATTCATCTCTAAAGGTTTCCAGCGTGTCCGGTCAAACACCTGGCCTAGGTGATTAACCGCATACTCCAAAAACCTTAGAAAGATTGATGTCCCAGCTTTAAACACTTTCTAAATGTAAATACTAAGTATCAGGTTGATTTGGGTGTAAAGAGTCTGAGTTTCGGGTGAAAAACCAACTTTCAGTCAATTCTTACAGTAATAGTGTTTTCCGGGTCAACCTTGGTAAGATCAGGTCAACCTGGCTATTAGAAATAGGATTTTCTGCAAGAAAATGGCTAAGGGCCAGTTTTTCCCAAAACACAGTGTTACCGGTCGACCAGGGTAGGTTCCAGTCGACCAGGTACACTAAAAATACAGTCTGCAGAATAACACCTAACTGGGAGCTGTTTTTCCAAAATTCCAGTGTTCTCGGTCGACACAGACATGTCTCGGCCGACCTAGAACACTGTCGGTCGAGTCTGGTCGAGTCTGTAGAAAAAAAATAACTGAGAGCAGAATTTTCTGTTTTTCAGTGTTCTCGGTCGACCGGCGTGCAGGTCCCGGTCGACCGGGAACACTGCATTTTGGCTCCCGACTGATTTCTGCAACTTCTCCATTTTGACTCATTTTTCATCCAAATCACCTCCAATCACTTCCAAACTTCACCAAACCATTTCTAAACATTAAATAACTCCAAAGCCCATCCATTAACCACACTTGGACCCATTGATCTTCCAAATGGGGGGTGAAACCCCCATCCATCAATGCCAATCCATCCAAACAAACAAAACAGAGCTCAAGGTGTATTCTAAGACTTAATTAAACACAAACATGAAATGAAGCTACTGAAATCAAGAAATAAAACATATGTGCTAAGCTAGGAGTATGAGCACTTGCCTTTTGGTGAAAGAGAAATGGTTTGTAGAGAGAGAGAACCCAGTCCAGCAGAACAGAGGAAGTGAAGAAGAAGATGACACAGCTGCTGTAGCAGTAGCAGCAGTTCCTTGATGCAAGTTCCAGCAGTAGCAGGACCTCCCAGGTGAAGAAATGAAGAGGAAGAAGATGAGGCAGCAGCTACAGCTCTAAGGGATGATTCCAGCACAGAAATGGTGGCTTCCAGCACAGTGACAGGGGCTGGAATGAGGGGAAATGAGAGGGGAGAAGAGAGAAATGATGAAGGAAGATGAAGTATCAGCAGCTACAGCTGTGTAGGGGAAAATCCCAGCAGTAACAGTGATGGTCACAGCACACAGTAACTCAGAAATGAGGGAAATGAGGGAGAGGATGAAGTGAGATGGAATAGTAACAATTGCAGCAGCTGAGAAATGGTTCTTCCAGCACAGACAGACTGGTCCCAGCTCAATATCAGTGACTTGGAAGGAGAAGTGAGGAAGGAAGAAGATGGTGTAGTGGCTGCAGCTCCAAGTAGAATTTCCAACAGAGTAGTGGTTCCAGCAGACAGTAACAGTTGCAGTGGCTTGGAGGAAAAAGAGCGAAAGAGGAAGAAGAAGAGGGAGTAGCAGCTCTGTAACTCCAAGTCTCTCCCAGCACAGTGAGTAATGGTAGCTCAAACGTAGGAAGGGATTTGAGAGATGAAGGAGGAGAAAAGAGAAATGGGAAGGAAAACAGTTGGGGGCTGGAAGTTTTCTTGGGAAAGGGGCTGATCTTAGCTTAGGGTTTTGCATTGGGATAAGAGACATTTTATAGATTAGGGGAGGGGTGGCTTAAGACAAGATTAGCCCTTGGGTTTTCATGTGATTAGGGTTAGGGTTAGGGTTAGTGATGTCTTTTGGTAGGAATCTTCTAGAAGAAGCTCAATTAACACTAACCCCTCCTAATTAATTAAAACTCAACTAAGGCCTACCCCACACTAATTAATCTAGGATTAACCCAAAACCCCTTACTAATTAAAATACTAACCCAACTGAGCTAATCTAACTCTAACTTAGGAAATCAACTAATCTCTCAAATCAACCCCTAATTAGCCCAATTAAATAGTAATTAGCAGTAATTAGCAAAAATTAGTAGTAATTAGCATAGATTAGTAGTAATTAGTATTAATTAGCCTATAAAATAACAATTAGAGGGCCCACTAAGGGTGGGGCCTCACACTAGAGGTGACCAAATGTCACTTCACTTGGATGATCTTTAATCCTTGATCACCCGATATCGATGTCGGGTGGGTGGGATGGGAGCGGGAGCCTTTACCACTTGTGATTCCTAAGTTTCCTTTAATCTTTGATTTAATATGCATTAAAGTTATAGTGGTACAAACCACCAACTTTTGAAACAGGGGAGAACATATCACAATGGTAAGGATCTTGATGCAAACAATGGTGGATAATACCAAAACGGCTAAATCCATACTCATTTGGATTAGTGCCAGTAATTTAATTTGGATCAACCATAGGTTGACCATTTTGAATAGGATAAAAATGGGGGTGGTGCCTTCTCTAGGTTTAATCTCTTTTTGTCTCAAACTAATTTTTATATAGATAAAAATGGGATGGTTAGGGTTTGGAACAACAAGAGATGGGATGGGTAGGGTTGGATCAACAGTAAATGGGCCATGCTATATAGAATAAAGATGGGATGGTTCCATCTCTTGTGTTAGTTTTTTAGGGCCCATATCTTTACAGGAATTCAAGGAGTTCTTGTCTCGCGGTGATTTATGAATTCTCAACATTTGGAAATCACAAATCTTGCTTTGTACTCAAGCAACAAAGCATACAAAGATTTCTTGGACATGTTTGTAAAGGGATTGGAATTCTAAAGGCCGGTTGAGACCTCTTGGACATGTTTGTATAGCCAGTTTTTAGAGAAAAAAAATGTTATGATTGTAGAAATTAAATTCCGCATTATAATAAAATCTATGTTTCATACGATGACTTTTTCTTCAAAAAAAAAACGCAAAATTGGCTAAGTTTTCCATGATTGCTTGGAATATAAATTCCTATGGGGGGGGTCAGAATTTTTTTCCCGCAAAAGAGGAAATTTTTCACTAAGGTCATGTTTGGCAACGGTCTTCGCCAAGGATTCCTCGCCCAAAATCCTCAATCGCGCGGATTTCCTTGTTTGGAATGGCATGGATTTGAAGAGAATGGACTGCAGAAATCCACCCTTTTGAATATTTGTAGAGTCGGACCCCCCCCCCCCCCCCCATCGGATTCATGGAATCCGCGCAAGAGGGGATTTGCGGAGCTACAGTACATTTGGACGTTAATAGAGGGCAGACCGGTTTTTACTTTTTTTTGGTTTTTTTGGGCCCCACAATCAAGATCTGAACCGATAATATTGTTAAGAAGGTCCAAAACGGCTATCTCCCAAAATTTCAGCCGTTGATTCATCTTAGATCTTGAGATATTTGTAAAATCGTCCAAACCGTTAAAATGCCATATTCTGTGATGCAGTGGGCCAAAAAACAGGATTAAACACAGTCCCTTGTTTTCAATTTTCTGGTTCCTGTGGGCCCCAAAATCAAGATCTGAACCGTTAATTATGTTAAGAAGGTCCATAACGGATATGTACCAAAATTTCAGCCGTTGATTCATCTTAGATGTTGAGATATTTGCAAAATCGTGAGGGACATTTGCCAAAATGTATTACTGAGCAAACTATTATTGAAAACAGTCCGTTTTTTCTCATTTTTGGGTTTATGTGGGGTCCACGATCAACATCAAAACCGGTCATTAGTTTTGGACGGTCAAACACGGTAAGGTGACCAAATTATAACCGTTGATCCTTACTTTATCTTGAGATACATGTATAAACATCAATTGGATCATACATTCTACAACTTATAAGAATCCTCCCTCCATCCAAACATGGAACTTTCATTGGGAATTCTACTTGAGGATTGTGGCTTTCTTTGGAGATGGAGAGAATCCTCTAAATATAGGATTCTTCACCGTTTACCAAACGTGCCCTAAAGGTATTCCATGGTGTGTACACAAACATGCCCTTTAGGTGGCTGAAATCTTGGAATTCTGGTGAAAAATATGACATTAACAAATGACAGGGGACGAGCCATTACATCATGTCAAAAAATTTCCAACAGACAAAATCTTTGTTAGGAATTCAAGTAAAAGAATAGGCCTTTAGTGTGTCAAATAAATAATTGTTCAATTTTACCCACCCACCCCCACCCACCCATCGTGGGTGAGAGGTGAGAGTGAACACATTCAAGTAGTTTCTAAGGGAAAAACCATTCATCTTCTTATGGCCTCATCTGTGTCTAGACCTTTTATAGAGGGCCCATTCGTATGCATGGAATTGACTTTTTTATTCATGGTAAAATTAGTTCCAACAAAGGATTATTAAAGAGCAAGAGGATGAAGGATATAAGTGGATGTAGGTGTGTGGATAGGTCCTTACTTTTCTAGAATTTGAGTTACCAGGTGATGGTTGAATATTCATTTTTCACAAAATAATAGATTATTTGATATGTATTCGTGTAATTTTGCATCTATTTGTTCAATGTTAGCCTCATTCCCAAATAACTTTTTTCAAAATTATCGAAAAATCAATTTTCCTGCAAACAGGCCTTATAGTTATGGAGGTGCCTAAGTTACAAGCAACTCTTAACAATCCCACTACACATTGATTTGAGGACAGTGCCCATGGGAGACCGTCCACTAATTTGTGAGAGATCTAAAGAGAGATGAGATAGGGTACTGAGTAGATGAGAGAGAGGGAGAGATGAATGTAGATGTACCAGTATATATGTGTAACAAATTTTACCAAAAAAATAATTTATGTGTAACAATGATTTTAATAAAACATAATTTCCTAAAAACATAAATGCATTGATGAGAGGCTCATGTAATACTCCATTTGGCTACTTTCATCTCTTTTATAATTGGAAAAATTTTACAAGAACAATAACAATGAATGAAAACCAAAAGAAGTAGCACAATTAAAAGAATTGGACATGAATTAGAGGTATATGAGACATGGGGTCTACTACTTGGAAAATTCTTTTATGATATTGAAAATTTAAAGATAGTGATGTGGTAGCTGTCCCATTCTACTGTAGTTGGAATTGTGGATTCTGTGTTAGGAGACAATCAATGATAAGGTGGGGTGGATCATAGAAAATGAGGAAGAAATAAATTTCTGCTTGTAAATGCAGTTGGATCTTCTTGGAAGGGGGTCTTAGAAAACCTATTTCTAATATGGCTAACCAACATTTCAGGATTAATGACATTTGGAACCTGGATCAAAACCTCGAATGAGCAGTTAATTAGAAATATTTTTAATAAATCTTCTGATGTTGAGAATATTTTGAAAATCTATATTCACCGTAGTAGAAGTAATGATAGGAGAGTATGACCCACCTCTAAAGGAGGTGAATTATCTTCAAGATCTGTTTATAAAATTATTCATGAAAAAGGTAGAAATACATCCAACTCCCCCATTAATTGGAAGTCGCTGTGGCGTATCAACCTACCTCAAAGAGTTCTTCTCTTTGGGTGGGAATGCCTTAGTAATGCTATTCGGGTACGTAACATGCTCCACAATAAAGATATTTTTTAAGATGCCATGTGTCCCATCTGCTTAACCTTAGAAGAATCAATTGACCATGATCTCTTTTTATATGATCATTCGAGAGCCACTTGGTTTGGATCCAACATAGAAATGTTATAAAATGCCATTACCCCTTTACGGATTAGGGAGTGGTGGAACTCCCTCATGGAATTATGTGACACAACAAGCTCATCAATTCACCCTCAAGCTAAAGCTTGGGCTCTCGCTTTTTAGTGGGCCCTATGGAAGAGAATAAATAATTTTATATTTAGAGGCATAAGAATAAAACCTCTTAGCACAATTAATTGTGCTAGAAGAATGGTTGTTAAATTTATGGCCAAGTCTAAAAAAATTGACTAAGGACCTTTATCCCTTATTCAGGAAGTCAACTTGAGGAGCCCTTAAGGTTTGGCTTAGGTTTTCTCAGATGCGTCCTTTAGAGCTATGGAAGGAAAAAACAGGTTGGCTTTGCTATTTGGGTCGATGTTTGGGTGCATGTAAGAAGGACCAAAGGTTTATTCTCCAAAAGAAGCCAATGCAAGGGCTATCTTATGTGTGCTAAAGGAGGCAAGCATATGGGGTTTCCGCAAGATCCACCTTTTGTTGGACGCTCTCGAGGTGGTTCGAGCCATTGATGGGTCAATGGATTGGTCCATCCACCCTATTTTGTTGGATCTTAGAGAATTGAGCTCTACATTTGAAGTTATTTTCTTCTCCCATGTTCTTAGAATATTTAATAGTTTTGCTCGTGAGCTTGCCAAGAAATCTTATGGGTTGGGTGCCTTTGCATGTCAAGAAAGCGGGGGTGAGTTCCTATGTAATGTGGGCAGCTCTTTTTATATATATATATATATATATATATATTATTCTTTGTTGTTCCTTGGTTAGTTTCAGTCTCTTTTAATGAATTGTCATTTAAGGAAAAAAAAAACAAACCTAGGAGACAACTTTTAGAGAATTTATAAATCTCTATATATGAATTATTGCAGTTATGTTAAAGAACACACGCATATAGAGTGATCAAATGACCTTTGAACTTTTCCAATTATAATTCTGCAAAGTTAAATGGTTATTCACTTGCAAATTATATAAAATCCACCGGTGACTAGTGCCCAAATGCTTTGAGTGTCACACAAGATTAGAGCCAAATCAATGGAGAACGTGAGTATTAATCATAGGTGAGCCCCTTTATATGGAGAAAAAGAGGAATTGATCGTTTAGGATAACTTGTGACTAAAATATTCATCATTCCTTGTACAAAGGATATATATTCCTTGTTAATGTTCATAAACATATCTTTCGTTTCATTTTCAATAACATCTAAACCTTTTCTAGATTTGACCTATTAATCCCACTTCAAAGCATGACAATCAAATTGAGGTGCTTGCAAGAGCTTCGCACAAATGAAACCCATCAAATCAAATGAGGTACTAATTTGAGAGTTGTCCAAATCCTATATATAGTTCGCATGATCATAGGATGTGATGAGCTCTAAAAGCTAGACCGCTCTTGATAACATCCCTCGGGTTCTTCGACAACGATGCACCCCTCTTAAATATAAATGAAAATGCAAAATAATAATAATATTGGTAAAAAAGAGAGTAGATGATTCTAATTCAGTGACAAGGGAACGTTTCTTTGCATAAAATAAGTAAGAATTGAATACATATATGGTGGAGATGGAGATGTAAATGAGACACCCGACTTTAGTGGTAGTGGATTTAAATTACTCGGGTTATGGTTGGATATTAATTTTTCATATTATTTAATTTAATTTCACATTAAAGGGAAGGTTAATTTATGCTTATTTTTGGATCTTAACATTTAATTCTTCATTTTGAACCTATCATATCATAGAAACACAAAATCTTAAATACCTGCAATTGAATTACACGAAACAATCAGGAAGATGGCTGTTGATATCCAAAATGAGCAACGGTCACTACCTTCAGAATAGGCAATCAATTTATTGACATCTGATCTGATGGCAATCTTACCAAGCATCATAAATAATCCATCATTCATTTTGTGGTCCTTGGGCTGGCATGGTAATTCTGAAAACAATGAGGTTCTTTTTCATAAATATCTTTCCATCTCTCGTGAAGCTGGTGAAGCCCATCATCCATGGTTGATGCCTGATGGTCCCCATTCCACCTTTCTAATAAATGGCTGCCGGAAAGAGAAGTGAGTCAACGAGTCAATGACTCGGTTGAGTCCTCATCTACCAAAATCACACAACCCTTACTTTCTGCAGGAATCATAACATCCATCCAATCGATCCACAGTGCCCAATAGTAGGTCCCGCAGCGATCAAAAGATCCTAATCGTCCAATAAAGAAACCGCGATTGATAAACATGATACATGGATCATCCTAATCGTTTTAGTCTTTGCAAAATAGCATGAAGGACCTCTAATGAGAAAAAAAAACCGTTTTAGTTTCATATAATGGGGCTTACATTTCATTCCAATTTGATACTAATATAATAGTTATTAACCATTGAATGGAATCATGGTAGAGAATTAGTCGGGATAATTCTAAGGCACCCACTAGGTGCATGTTTGTTTACATTAGAATAAATAGGATTTTTGCCGTAAGTCGTAAAAAGAGATGATTATAAGTTAATTTACAAAAGTGAGCATCAAATAATATTTTTCTTTTTATTATATAAATAGTATAAAAGGAAGATTGAAAATTAATAACCAAAATCGTATATATTCAATTCCCATATAATTTGATGCAATAGAAGAGGCCTTAAAAATCAATGTCAGAGTGATCAAATTAGAGTGACATTAGGCCAGTCTCTAACCTATCTTATACCCTCATAATCCTCATTACACTACATTTGGCCTGCACTTAGGTAGGTCCTATAGTACACATTTATTAAAAAACAAATACTTTATATTCCTTGCATAAGAGACAAACAACTCCTTTCAAATATGTTTCTCTCCTGTTTTAGATTCATAAATATAAGGTATTTGTTCACTGCCTCTATAACACTGATATACTATACACTCTTTAAATAAGATTTTTAGAAAATTTTATATTATTATTATTTCACTTCTTAACTTGACCATTCACCGCACCACCCAAATGAAAACTTTAGGTCCACGATTGCCCACTACAACGAATGAATCGAATGTGCCATTTGATTATTCATTTCTTAAGTCTAAAATTGATGTATAAGAACCTCTAAAGGGTTGGCCGAGTGGTCAGGACCACGGTTCCTCCTTCTTTCGGAGCTAGAGGTCTTAGTGTCGATCCAGTTTCCCCTTTTTCATGAATCGAAGGTTAAATCCACTAATGCTACCACCTTGGGGCGGTATGGGTGTTTACCTGACTTTCCTTCTAGTCCGGAGGAATTAGCCTAGTCCAAAAAATTGGAATCCTCTTATGAAAAAAATAAAAAAAAGAAGAATAATGATGTATAAGAACATGAGTTCAGATGTATAAGAACATGGATGAACTCATTCCCGTAAAGTCTTGAATCATTTCTTGGATTGAAAATAAAGTTAAATAAGAACTTGCATGGACTGATTGACTCGTTCCTAGTCTACTGAGTCACTTTCTGGTGCAGGAAAAAGGTAAAGACATCATGATCCACGTCCGAAACCTGGTCGTTGAAACTCCTAATAATAATTACATCATACTCCCCTCAGGCCTCAAACAAGAAAAAAAATAAAAGAATCCCATTCATTTCGGACACGAATCTCAAAGGGAAAGCAACGGTCAGATTTCCACGACAGATCCGGACCTATATAAAGTCCCCTCCCTCCACCACTCTCTTCCCTCCTCCTCCTCCTTCCATCGATTCCCGTTCCGTTTTTCTTCTAAAAAAAAAAAAAAATCCGATTCGGAACTGAAACAAAAAAAACCCGAGTCGAATCGCAGTTTTTTCGAATTGAGATTTTCTCCGCTTCTGTTTGGAGAGGATCCCAAACGGAACGAGTTTTCTTCATCTGAAGCGGAGAATCTCTTTGCTCATATTAAATTTAATTTTTCTGCTATCCTGCCTCTTGAAGTTGAACGCGGTGGTGTGTGTTGTTTTTTTTTTTTAGAGGAAATCTAGGGTTAGGGTTTATCGATCGCTTGCTTGGAGAAGAAATTCGTGTTTGGTGAGAGCTTGTCGTTTCTCGAAAGGTTTGGTCTTTTTAAAGGTCGAGAAGCGTCGTTTCACGACGTACGTGTTGTTTGGTTTGAAAGGAGGTTGGTTAAGACGGTTTTGTGTTTATAGGGCTGCTCAAATGCAGTGAAAAGTAGCGATTTTTGGAGGTTTTTGAGGTTCGAGAGTGTTTGGAGATGGTGGAAATGTGGAAAAGGAGACTGTTTTGAGCTCGGTTGTTGAGTAGTGATAGATATTGAATTGGGGTTTTGGAGATGGTGGGAAATGTGGTATGATTTTCTTGTGTGTGATTGATGGGATTAGTGGTTGAGTTCGGTTGTTTGAGATTGATAGATTAGGTTTTATGAGCAGGGGATTTAAAGGGGTGTTGAGGTTGTGGAAAGTTAGGATCTTGATTGGTTTTCCGAAGGTAGGATAGTTTTTGGGTGAGGTTGGATGCTGATGAAAAAATGCCTAGCATCAGAGTTCCAACTTCGAAGCAAACTGCATCTCTTATGGTTGGTCTTTTGATTTGTTCAGTAATTTGGTGTTTGGTTGGTTGATTCTTATTAATTTCCTTTCTAATCTTTGACTCTTGTATTGTTTTGATTTTTTTTTGGTCCATAGGTGGCAGTGAAATGCAGGCCTTTAACAGAGTTAGAACGAAAGAGAAGTCGTAATATTATTCAAGTTACTGATGATAAGGTGCCTTGATGATCTTTTTTACTTTTTCTTCTTCTTTTCCCTTTACTTTTTGGATGCTTTTGGACGTGCCCACCAAATGCTTGAGGCTCTGCAGGAAAAACCAAAACCTCATCATGTTGAATACAATCCTCATTTTGTGGAATACAATCTTTCAGATTGTTTTCCCACCTATCAATAAAATCCCAAATCAGATCCAACCTGAAACTAAAGGGGGGTAAATTTGCAGGTGAAGGCATTCTTTTTGTCATCTCGGGGGATGCCCCAAATGTGGCCTTTCTTTAATTGACAATCTAATTGATCATTAGTGGTTATGGAAGGGAATTTAGTTATTTATTTATTATTTTGTTATAGGGCATCACTGTTTTGGATCCGGACCGAGAAAAGGACTACCTTGATCGCATCCAAAACCGAACAAAGGAGAGAAAATACTGCTTTGATCATGCATTTGGCCCCGAATGTACCAACACGGTATGTTGGATTAATATTATGTGTTTGAAGTTTGTGATATTAATTATTGTGGCTGTAATGGTTTCATTGCATAATTGAATATTGTTTTACGTGTTGCCTCTTTTTGTGAACTTTATCCACTCTATATATATGCTTTATAATGAAGTTTTCATTTGCTTCTCAGGATGTCTACAGGAACAGCATTTCTTCTACAATTGCTGGGGTTGTTCAAGGTCTCAATGCCACCATATTTGCATATGGTTCAACTGGAAGGTGCTAACTAAATTCAATTGACTTACTTTCTAACACTTGGGCCTTGTTTTAGTGACCTAGAGGAGAGACTATGAACCCATCTGAATACACCCAAAAGCCTAGGTAAACACTTGGGCCTTGTTTGGTAGCGGTTAATTATGAAAGAATTTCACGTATTTGACCTTGAGTCTATATCAGCTGTATCCTTTGCTGTGCAACCCTGAAATGTCTGCCAGAGAAAAAAAAAGTTGGTAGGTCATTTCTTGGCAATCTTTTTTACCAATGAAAGGTCCTCTCGTGGGAATTTTTCCCTTCAAAAAGCCAACAAGAGAATATTTTGATTGATTCTTCTCTTGGGCAACTGGTCTACGTGAGCCTCAAAACTGTGCAAGATTGATTTGTCCCAGGCAGGCCCTTATTGCATTATATAAAAGTTAAGCCATCCTGATTGCATAAAAAGATAAAGCTGAGTATGCAATTGTAACCATCAGTTTTATGGACGGTGCTGCGTTGGCTAAGATTAGAGCACAAAATTTGGAAAATTGCAAGTGAAGATTAATGCAGGCTTTACAAGGCATGCTTTTTGGATGATGACGACGACGATGATGATTAGAAAGGAGGAAAAGAATCAACATACCTCATCTTACTTGTTGTTATCATTTCTATTGTTTAACTATAAATTTACTTTTCAATCCTTTTAAGCTTCAAAGTACTTTTAACTCTACATATTGGCTTATTGCTCAGCATATGGTCATGTCATATTCCAATGCTGCATATATTTGTGAATCTGATCATGAACTTATGATCTTATCAATTAGTTTGTAGTAGATTCTTACCTCTTCAATACTCTTTTGCAGTGGTAAAACATACACAATGGCTGGAACTCAGAAAGATCCTGGACTTATGGTTCTGAGCTTACATACAATTTTTGATCTTATAAAAAAGAATAATACTTCAGATAGTTTTGAGGTCACTTGCTCATACCTTGAAGTCTACAATGAAGTAGGTGTGCATTTTGATTGAAAGTAGGTCGCTTTATTTTGGTTACTATTGTTGAGAACATGATTGTTGCTTGATTTCATTTTGATCGTGTTTCTTCTCTTTTTCTTTTTCTTCTCATATTATTCTTATTTTGATTGAATTTCAGGTTATCTATGATCTGCTTGAAAAGTCATCGGGGCATTTGGAGCTTAGAGAAGATCCTGATCAAGGAATAACAGTTGCCGGGCTAAGATGTATTAAGGTCCTTTATCTTTCTCATTAGCTCCTTTTTTGGACCATTAGCTCATTTGTTAATGTTTAAGGAATTTGTGATCTATATACTTGTAAATCTTGTTATTTTATAAACTAGTTTCCTTTCTGAAGTCATGGATTACGCTATTAGCCTCTGAAATACGGAGGCCAAGTGTCTTATTGAGTTTTGACCTACAAGTATTAACAGGAAATTTGTAAGCCACTTGCATTCCTGATCTGATGAGTATCACATTTGGTGAATTGAATGTATACTTTTTACATCCAAGAAGTGAAAACCAAAGGTGTCTGGATGTAAGATATTTGTGAATGTCATGTGCAAATTTAATTGTGTTTTGATTTGGCAAATAGTTAAAGCTGATAAAACTGAAGAGTTCCTTTATTTTTGATGATTTCCCAAGTTCTGTATATTATATTGTATTTAGGCGGTGTCTGTTGGGTCTTTCCATTATTTTCTATTGATAATCTTTTTTTTTTGTTGTGTCTTTTCATGATTTTCTATTGATAATCTTTTTTTTTTCCTTGCATATTCTTTTTTCCAATTTTTTTCTTTTCTCTACAATTCTCACTTTTATTTGTAACAAGTCCTGCTAAATGATTAATAATCCATCCTAAACCATGTATTGTACATGTTCTTCATATTTTCAGGTTCACTCAGCTGACAAGATTCTTGAACTTCTGAACTTAGGAAACAGCAGGCGGAAAACAGAAAGTACAGAATCAAATGCTACATCTTCACGGTGAGCAGGCAGCTTTGCATTACTCTTTGTTTTTCGTTCATTTGCCTTTTAAGTGAGCTTTCTGATCCAATTTGACTTCTAAACACTGAAAAGCAGAGACTAAGGCCTTTTTTTTTTCCTTCTTTGCTGGTAGTTTTCTTGGAACATTTGTGCTTGTTTTATTCTTTTTGATCTTTGGGGCAACTTTTCATTCACATTCTGGGCTCCTGTACGTCTATATTAGATTTCATCTGCACATTGCAAGTTTGCAACCCTTATGTTAAGTAGTTCTTGATTGTCATGATTTCCTTATGGGAAAAGCATACGAACCTCACATTTCCTTTGTGGTTTGGCTTTACAGATCGCATGCTGTTTTGGAAATCACTGTGAAAAGAAGGCGAAAAAACCAATATCGCAGTCAAATTCTCCGTGGGAAGCTTGCACTAGTTGATCTTGCTGGCAGGTGGATAAATGCTTAAAGAACTTGCCTAGAGTCATTCTCCCCCTCATTCAGATCCTATATAGAATGTTAAGAACATATTTTACATTGACTATGTAGTGAAAGGGCTTCTGAGACAAACAGTGGAGGCCAGAAGCTTAGAGATGGAGCCAACATTAATCGCTCACTTCTTGCTTTGGCAAACTGCATCAATGCTCTGGGAAAACAACAGAAGAAGGGGCTTGCATATGTTCCTTACCGTAATAGGTATTTATTTTGTTATTGTAAGCCTTGATGTTGGGAAGTCCCACATCGCCTAAGTCCTGAGTTGGATAGGGCTTCATATACCTGTTTGGGCCTTCCACATATCAGCTTGAGCTTTTGGGTCGGTACGTGGTATCTTACATGGTATCAAGGCGGGTTCCAATCCCGTTGTTCTTGTGTAGCCCACGTGGCAGGTCGATCCACTAACTGTTGGGCCTGTGCACGTGAGTGGAAGTGTTGGGAAGTCCCACATCGCCTTAAGTCCTCAGTTGAACAGGCCTTCACATACTTGTTTGAGCCTTCCACCTATCAGCTTAAGCTTTTGGGTTGGTACATGGTATCTTACACTTGAGGCCTTCCTGCAAAAAAAAAAAATCTCATGGCATGGTTTTCACAGCAAGCTGACACGGATTTTGAAGGATGGTCTGAGTGGTAATTCTCAAACAATCATGGTTGCTACAATATCACCAGCAGATAATCAATATCACCATACTCTCAATACTCTGAAGTATGCCGACAGAGCAAAAGAGATCAGGACACACGTCCAGGTATAATTGTTGTTTAATTTATATTCCGTTTGATGTTCATAAATAGAGGAATCAGAGTTCTGATGCATCATGATCAGTAAAATATTTTGATTCCTGACTCTTCCAAAGTCCAAACAGAATATGGATATCATTTAGTCTAGAAAGGGGAAAAGAGGAATGCAGATTTTGGTGGCTGGGCTATTCCATCTGGGAAACTTTTGGTGTGTGTATGCTCTCTCCTTTGTATATGTTGACCTGGGGCTGTGATCTGTGCATATTAAGTTTCAATTTCAGCCATACCAGGACCCATGATTTCTTTCACAATTGGCTCATGTCTGGCTCCATGTCCGGGCAAGCTCCCAACTGGGTATGGTAGACCTGACTGAGACCAGCCCCAAACCCATTTAGCATACCAATGAGTATGTGAAAATTATTGAATCCAATTTCATGTTAAAGATGAAACGCAAGTTTCATAATTATAATGACTGTTTGTCTTCATACTCTGGTGATGCACTAATAGCTGTTGCAAGAGCGATTCAGAAGCGAAAAGGCCGTTTGCAAGATTGATACAGAAGTGAAAAAGCCATTTGACTAGTGTTGCAATATTGGAGCATAGAAAGCTCTATTAGATTATAGATTATTTATAAAGTTGCCGCTTGGAACTAATATTAAGGATCAAAGGGTCCTGGGCCCAGGAATTGGACTGGACCCAATTTCCAATCGTGTCCTCAACTCAGGATCCAACCTAACTTGTCAGGCTTAAGCTTGTACCTGGACCCAGATTTCCTTGGTTCAGATTTATTTGGATGTTATATATAAGGCTGGACCCATTTACAAATCTTATCCAGTCAGTGGGCAGCTGGATCGACAAACTATAGGTCCCAACCCCCATGTTTAATTTATGTCAAAAACCTGGCCTCAGTAAATGTCGGACTTGCTTGCTCAACTCCGCAAAGAGAATCTTGTGACACTCGATCAGACCCTTAAAGTCCTAATCCAGCGATAGGTCCCTCTTGTACTGCAGATCAGGAACCTGCCCTTGGAATTTGTTGGACTGGTTTGCTCAGCTCCACCCCCACCCAAATGAAAGGGGGAGAATCTTGTGGAAATAGACCTGTGTCAACACAGATGTCACACCTCTCTCTCTCTCTCTCTCTCTCTGAAAAATAATAGAAAATGTTCTTTTCTTCTTCCCTTTTCAGAAAAACATTGGCACTGTTGATACTCATGTTGCTGACTACCAACGGATGATTGATAATCTTCAGGTTTGCTAAATTCCAAAAGCGCCTCATCTTTATGACTTTTTATATAGTTATAATTTAATTCTTAAAGTCTCACTTTGCAGATTGAGGTTTGTCGATTGAGGAAGGAACTAGCGGAAAAAGACTCACAGCTCAGTGTAACTGCTGAAAAAGCAGTAGATGATGAACTATCTTGTTTAAATGTTCTTAGCCATGAAACCAGTGAAAATGTTCAGGAGCGCATAAATTTACAGAAAGCATTGTTTGAGCTTGAGGAAACTAACCTCCGTAACCGCATTGAGTTGCAACATCTAGATGATGCCATTGCCAAACAACAGGTCGGTAATTTCGGTTTTCCAACTAAACTAGGAAATATCTAGATGAGCCTTCAGCTGTCTTCTGAAATTATGAAAGGGAAGAAGATTTTACATCTTAGGTACTAGGATTCTTAGAATGCTCTACATACTCAACAATTACCATACAAGAAATTTCAATCAAACAGCCTGGACTTGTTAAAGATTTCCCTATCATGAGATACCAATACCATCATTGTTCATGGCATATTTTTTGTGTCCATTTGTAGAAACTGGCCTTCAATTTAATAATTTAATTTCACCTTCCCTTTTGCACTACTTCCATGGGTTTTTGAATTGAAGGTGGGGTGGAGGGCTTTTGGGAATGCATGTCTATAATTGGATGCAACCCCAGTGGGTACAGCCTGTGGTTCTTGCATGAATTAGAATCCAAAGCAAGTGGGCTTCTACTTTTCTGACTTGTTCTGCAGGATAGTGATTGTTCTGGAAATTAGTAAGTACTCTTAAAACAGACCATTGAGAAGGCATTCCTGTGTTTGGTTATGCATCTCAGTTAACTCAAATCTGGTCTTAGATATCGGTGTGAATGCTAGTAGTTTTAAAGTTGACTACTAGAGTAACTAGACTAATGAAGCACTGGTGTCTCTGCTCTATATAGGCCATTGAAAAGGATGGAGCAGTCGTACAGGCTCTAAGAGCGAGGCGGCAGATTATTCTTGATAACATCCGTGACAATGATGAGGCCGGGATCAATTACCAGAAGGTGAATTCGTTTTAGTTTTATGGTTGCCAATCTACATTTTCTCTCTTTTGACTATACATATGATATTAACTTCTGTTTCTTGTAGGAGATTGCGGTAAATGAGAAGCACAGGTGCCAACTTCAAGATATGATAGAAGAAGCCATAAGTAACAATAGTAACCGAACCTACTTGCGCATTCTCAGTCAATATAGGCTTTTGGTAAGTACAATGTATGAGTCATGTGCATAACAGATTTTGATAATTCATGTTAAAAGGGTCTCAGAGGGGACACTTTCTTTTTTGTTCAGCCAGGGAATGATAATGGTGTTACCTATCTTTTAGGAATCTAAGCAATTTATTCATCATGTGAAACTATCAAGATTGGTCACACCTAATATTGCTTAATTTTTACACTAGTTTGGTCACATCTGATTTATGGCTAACAACCAATTGTTCACAATTATTAAGGTCAAAAGCATCTGATTGGTGAGAATTTGTGGATCTTCCTTGTGAATGGATTGAATAACCAGAATGCATTCCCACATGTACAATGCGTTGTGCTGAGCAAAATGTATATTTCTGGTTCCTCATTCTAGATGAGGAATTTTTTTTTATTTATTACTAATGCTGCTGTTATGGGGAAAAATGTAGGGAATGGCTAATACTGAACTTCAGTTCGAAATGGCGATACGTGATCAAGTCATACACAATCAACGAGTGACGCACAGAAACCTTTGGAACCTGCTCATGGGATTAGGACTGGATCACAGAAAAATAATGGAATTGGCTGCGAAACAAGGAATTTCTATAGAAGACTGGAACTCCCCCAATGGTCCATCTGTCAGGATAAAGTATTCACCAATCCAAGGTTGTGGAAGATTTTCACCAATATGCTCTTGTCCAGGCATTGACCCGCAGGCCTCTGCATCAACAGCTTGCTTTCTCCAACATCATCAGGACTTCAGTTCGATGGCATCATTCAAAGGCCAGCGGGATGGTCACACACTCTGCAGAGAGGAGCATCACAGCTCCTATTATTTACTGTCTCATGAACACACTTCGTCAGCGCATCATGGAATAAGGAAACAATCTGAACATTGGGCAGGTGGTAACCCAGTTCCTTGCTTCTACACACCTGAAAAACTGCCTCATGATCCATACTGCTGTTATTCAGGGAGAAGAGCTCTGTCTTTTCCTTGGAATAGTGAAGGCTGCACATCATTGTCTTCTTTCCATGAGGGCTACAGCCGGCAGCAAAAGGTATATTTGTGTGCAATGTTATAGTATTTATATCAAATTGCATGCTGTTACTATCAGAACAGAAGGGGTTTTTTAGTACCATAGGAGTTGCGGCTGAGCATTTTCTATCATTTGCATTTAATCCAGATACTTGTCTCCATGCTTGTAATCACAGGTCACAAACACACACACAACCCCAGTTGTAATATTTTGGCATTATGAATGGCAATCTGTTATGCATTTTGGGTGGTAAGAAAAGCATGCATGTGAAATTTTCTCTTGCGTGAATGTCTGCAGGGAACGAAAAACCCTCAACTGAAGGTGCCCAACTGTGGCCGTCCTGTCCTGTAGGAGAAAACTTCCTGGCTAGTAGGCATTGCTGTTCTGAAATTTCCGCCCCAAATATTATGCTTTGGGGACAGAGAGCATTAAGATTTGGAATGTTAGTGGTCGATAGTGCCTCCAAATGGATAGTTCTACTGTGAAATCTTAACAATCTTATTTATCCAGCAGGATGTATGGTCTGAAAATGGGCAGCTACTGCCAGAGGGTGCATCTGTTGCAGCCAGCAGCAACCTCAACCCATGCAAAGAGATCGCAGTGCATAGTGGGGCAATCAGATCTTTGTTCCAGAATTCATCTGACTTAAGTGATGGTGTACCTGGTGCACCTGCCACCCATCGTGTGTTGTATGACACGCAGCCAAGCTACCCAGATCTGTTGAAGTTGCAGTTGCGCTATGCCACGACAAGGCCAGCTGCATTTAGTTCACCT
Source organism: Cinnamomum chago (assembly GCA_038049695.1). NCBI lineage: Eukaryota > Viridiplantae > Streptophyta > Magnoliopsida > Laurales > Lauraceae > Cinnamomum > Cinnamomum chago. The sequence continues at coordinate 105,128,458 of CP142451.1, read as the reverse complement.
AGTTCTGAATACAATCGTCACTCAAATTTTGTATAGATATTTTTCATTTTTTTTGTATGATGTTTCACCAGCAGAGCAGTGCTGATTTTGCCCCACTTTTGGGTTGTACATGCTCTTCAATCTCCCCTGTTCTTTTACTCAGAAAATGAAGGTCTAGTCAATCTTAAGTTTTCATGCTTAAAATTCTCTGTTCTAACCCCAGAAATGTTGTAGTCCAACAAAAAAATGTAAATTGCATTGTTTCAAGGAAAAGGAAAGTTCATCATAATTTGGGCAGAAGCATTCCAGGAATTTGAGGGAGGCAACATATATGAATTCCTCGTAATCTCTCCCAATCAAACATGCCCTAGCACTAGCAGATACAGGCCTTGAGAAGTGGGGCAATGACTCAAATTCCAGGAAAAGTACCTTGATTGATGTTTAGGGTTCGCTGTCAGCGGGGGGAAATGCCCCTTCTCTCTCTCCAATCATTGGCAAAGGGAAAGAAAAAGAAAAGTCTAAAGAAATTTGAGGTCTTGAAGTTCAATAAAACTCAATTATGTTTCTTAAAGATGAATATGGTGTTGGTGAAGGATGGTTGTGCAATTACAATTGAAGGAGAAGAAAGAAGCATGCAAACATGAAATTGAAGGATGATGATCTTTGCTGAAAAAAAAAAAAACCCTAGTTGGCCATTGAGGATTTAAAGATTTACTTCTTGGGTTAGGCCTTGGCGTTGGTCTCTGTGTTTGGTTAAACGATGGCATTGTTTGTTGGATGAGTGAAAAATTAAAATGAAGCCTAGAGAAACCATTCAACTTTAAGACGCAGGAGTTCTCAATGCAAGAACATTTGTAGAGTCAAATACTCAAACTAGAATCCATTGCATCATTAGATGGTTCCCATGATAATTACATAATCAAGATCTCTCAAAAAAGAAAATACCTAATTAGGTGGGTCAGATAGGATTTTCATCCTGGTTCACCACTAGGGAGTAATGTTATAAGGCCTCAAAAGTTATAAAAATCCTAGCCAATTGCACGAGGTTGGATGAGGGCCAATCCAAATGTCAATAAGGGCCCGCTTGTGTAAAGTATTTTCCGTGGACATGGAAAGGGGAAAACAGTTTGCTTTTTACACGTGGCATAATTTGATATTTGGTGCAAAAAACTTCAAAAGAAGCTAAATTTTCTGTAAATCCATGAAAAAGGATTTTAGATGGAGGACGGTCGTTTCGCAGAAAAGAGCTAGTCCACAACCTTCAACCTTCCATTTAGCTTTCATCATCTTTGTAGATGCTACACTAACATGCCGTAAAAGTCAAATGGTTTTGATGATAGGAGGGGAACATGTTGGCTCCATGGGGTGGTCATTGATGAAGATATGTGGCCATGAAAAACCATTATTGTTGGTCAAACTAATGAAAATCAACAGTTAAAATATAGCGACACTTAAACATACAAGAAACATCATCCGAACAAGCGAACTTCTCCAATGGCACATTTGAACCATTTGTGGCATCCATATGCTTACAGGTGAACCTAAACTCTAACCACTAAATGTTAAACATATGTGGAACCTGTAGTTCAGTCAAAGATCAACAAAAAGCCCAGAAACCAATATAGCAAGCTCTTTAGGAAAGTAAATGGGTGGTTAAAGAAAAATCAACCAATATCTGCTGACATACCATGTTTTCCATTAAGATCCAAATATAAAATGGACAATCCTTTTCCCCCCCTCTTTCCCTGCACTCTATTCTTTATAAATTAACCTTATTTCCCAACCCCATTGAAGTAAGGTCTTTATCCTGTTTCCCAACTGAACATTAAATTAGATTCACTGACTTTGTGTAGGACACTTAAGTTCCATAATATTAAAGTCAAAGCTCATACAAAAGAACTGGGTATAAATAAGACAATTGTGCTTAATTCAAAATGAAAACATTAAATTACAAACAACTCATGCTTAAATGGACTTCTAAGCCAACCAAACAAATGAGTGGGAACAATCCCTTCCCCTTATTTGAGACAACATGCATAACTTCAGGATTTAAGGTGCAAGACCAGCTTTGATCTTCTGAATGGTGGCAACGTCAGTCTTGAAAGACTTAGCCAGAATGCCATCATCAATTCCAGTGGTGAACACACTGGTAGGAACTGACACGGTTCCGGCATTAGCACTACCAAATGCAGAGAGCGCGATCGCCAAGTCCTCCGAATTTGAGTTGTATTGGTAGTGTACGAGTCCCTTGGGGAACACAAACAAGTCGCCAGATTGAAGTGTTTGGGTGTAAAGCTTATTAGTAGTGTCCACGATCCCCACCTCCAGAGTTCCATCAATGAGGAAGAGGAACTCAGCCGAGCGTGGGTGAGTATGCGGCGGGTTCACAGTCCCAGCCGGGTACTGTAACACAGCATATGAGACACTTTGCCCGTTGAGTGCAGCGAACTCAGCCATGCTCACTTTGGTGACCGTAAACTTTGTTGGGTCCGCAGCGCCTATGAGCTTCCTTAGCCCGGTGAAGGTGAAGAAGTTGCCGTCGACTGTGGAAACATTTCCGGGGAGGACAAAGTCGGTGAGTATATCGGGGTCGCCGGCATTTGCCAATTGAGCAATGGATAAGGCAACTACTAGTAGCAAGAAGCCATGTTTGAGGGTGGTGTAGGCCATGGTATATATGTAAGTTGAGAGAGAGAGCAAGTAATAAAGATAAGAAAAGAGATATTTGGGTTGATTTTCTTTGGTGTGAGCACATAGGTATATATAGATGAAGGTTAAGAAGAGATAATCTAGTGCGGAAGAGGTCTTACAGCTAAGACATTGATTTTCTATCATGCAGGCCTGAAATAGCCTGCAACTATCGATGAGAATTAGACAGAGAAGTTGTTAATATTAGTCTTCTCTTTGGTCATTGTAATTCTCCTTTGATATTAACGTTCTAAAAAGATTTCATGCATATTCCTAGGTGGTTGTTTACAAAGGGAGTTCTATATCCATTTCAAAGCTTATAGCCTTATACTTATGGAATACGCTTGTTGGCAGAATTCATGTGCCATGCATCACATTGGAAACAATAAAACAGGGAAGAGTCATATGGTCAGGGCATTAACAAAGTGCGGCCCACTGCTCAGTTATCTGGACCACTGTCTTGATAGTTGCAGCCCATTCTCAAAGACCAGCAAATAAAAAAATAAATAACCTAAAACAAGGTGCAGCCCAAATTTGGATTCCCTGAGATGAGGTTGTTTCAGTCATCCGCTGAATTACCTCTCTCTCTCTCTCTCTCTCTCTCCCCGTGTTTCTTACAATTAGGCATTTAGGCCCAATTAGTGGGCTTGTTTGTTTGCATATAAGGGTTAGAATAAAATAAAATTAAGGGTCATGTCAAAAGAAGAAGTAAGAACTTCTCCCATTTTTGTCATTTAGTGCTGCTTGTTTTTTATTTGTCATTATGTGCTTTTAGAGTAGTTTTTTATTATTTTGTGCTTTTACTCTCAACTATATCCTCTTACTTTTTCTCTTAATTTGATCCTTAATTTTATTTTATTCTAGCCCTCGTGCGAATAAACAAGCCTGTCTACTTGTCGCAGAGGGCTAACCAAGATCCACTACAAGAAACTAGTTTTTGGAGTAAAAGGTGCAACTACCATGGTATGGAAAATGTGATTTCTAACAAAGTAGAAAACATTTATGTGTCAGCCTATATATCTGTACTGGATTGATATATCAGTTTATTTGGACCTCGCCCTTTTTTTTTATTTATTAAAACAAAGAACTGTAAAAAATAATCAGAAAGCAAAAAATTTGCATATCTTCATTGTTTTCACAATTGGTTTAGTGCATTCTAGTTGTAAATAAAATAACGAAATAGAATACAAAACAGTGAGAATGGAGTTCTGATATATTTGAATTGTTTGGACTAAACACATAGAAAGGGACCTTGTCCAAACACAAGAGTCCAAGGAAGAGGTGACAATAACCAGCCTTGAATTTCAACCCAACCGGCCATGAGTGTACAATGTGGCCCATAAAAACACAAAGCTCAAAATCCATTTAGTATATAAATGCATGCCGTTCAAACTTCAAAGGTACCATCCAACAAGAGCCAATACAAAAATCTCTCTCCTAATTGCCCAGTTCTCTGTTATCAACACCTCTCCCCATCTACCTTGAATCACATTATCTAGTTATCAACCATGGCCCTAAACAATCTCCAACATGCCCTGTTCTTGCTGCTAGTTGCACTGGCCACCTCCCACATTGCCAATGCAAGTGACCCAGATATCATCTCAGACTTTATCATCCCTCCAGGCATCAATGCTGTTGATGGAAACTTCTTCACCTACACTGGCATGCGGGGAATACTCGATGCCGATACTCCGGCAACCTTCAATGTCACAAAAGCAACCATGGCTGAACTTCCGGCACTCAACGGGCAAAGCGTCTCTTCTGCAGTGCTCCAATACCCTGCCGGAGGTTCTGTCAACCCCCCACATACCCATCCGCGCTCAGCTGAGCTCCTGCTCCTCATCGATGGCACATTGGAAGTGGGCTTCATCGACACGACTAACAAACTATACACTCAGACACTCCAAATTGGAGATGTTTTTGTGTTCCCCAAGGGACTAGTACACTACCAATACAACCCTGATGCTGAGAATCCAGCCACTGCCATCTCTGCCTTTGGCAGTGCGAGCGCTGGAACAGTATCAGTACCTAGCTCCGTCTTTGCCAGTGGCATTGATGATGTCATCCTGGCCAAGTCTTTCAAGACTGATGTTGCCACCATTCAGAAGATCGAAGCTGGTCTTGCACCAAAGGCCTGAGTTCTTATTAGTAGAATACTTAATTCTTTGGTTCAAGGAAAATATAGTTTCTTGTGTTTGATGTGAGAAATAAGCAACACTGATGCTATTGTCGAACATCTTCCGTTGTTATAAATCCTATTTGATTGAATGATGGACTTGTTGCCTTTTATTATATGTTCCTTCCATGTTTTGAGTTTTCTTTGGAAATCAATGTGTTTGTTGATTTAGGTAGAAGTTGATTCTCTGCCATTTTGGGAGTTGACATTACTTACCTTACCATTCATTAGCTGGAAATCTCTTTGGAAATCAATGTGTTTGTATTTGTGAGTGGTTGTTATAATAACAGTTAACAGGGGGAGCCAAAAACAACCACCACTAAGAATCAAATGTAGCAGGTCACGTGAGCATTTGGCTCAACTAAAGAAGCTGCTAATTATACACAATCCCCATTATCTCAACCACACCTCACTTCACTAAACATGCAGTGGATATTTGTTTTTGCACCTTATCTACCTAAAACCAACTGCCATTATCAATCAGAGAAAAAGTTACATGTATCCATGATCATTACTACACCTAGGTTCGTCACTTGCTTAATTATAGTTCTCGGCTCATACTTAATTAATGGATCGGAGCCCTCCTCCACCACAATGTACTCTACTGCATGCACCAAAGGTTAGATATGGCGGTTTGTTCCTCATCAGTACTTATGTTTTGTGCCCTGTTTTGAGCGTTGTCTCCATTTGCTTTTGTGTATGTGTTGACATCTCATAGTTGATAATCTCCTGTTTGGCTGATAAGGCAACACATATGGAATCTCGGTCAACACAGCAAGGCTCTTTATCAACTCCTTAGTTTAAGGGATATTGGTCCTCTGTAAATAGCATTCACATTCACTAATTCTCTATGACAGCTCATTCAAAAGATTGCATCAATTGTTAAATATCAATTATAAATATACATGATATCCTCAAGGCAAAACATGTTGAGGAATCATTCAACACATTCTTGTGCAACATATCATCAGAGAAGAAACGGTCCTCGGAACGTTTCCTTGCTACTGTCAAAAGTGTTTGTTTTTTCATTCTTCTCCTCTTTGCTAAGCCATGGCAGATACTCAGCAGCCCCTCTCCTTAAATATTCACTACTTCCTGCCAATCAAGCTATCTCCCACAAACTATCTACTATGGAGATCACAGTTCCCGCCTCTTCTCAAGGGACATAACCTCATGGGCTTTATTGATGGCAAGGGCCGACCTTCATGTATCATTTTGGGGCGGAAGCCCCCACCAAAAGTGAGAAAATTACATTATTGCTAGTTTGGCACTTTAGTAACCTTAAAGCTTCTATATTTTTCAGACAAGATGTCACAACATCAAAAGCATTTTAATTCAAAACCCCCTCTCATTTTAAAAAAATAAAAAAACAACCACATTTATCTATTAAAATACAAACAAAACTCCACTTTCCCATAAAAAAAAGTCAAAAAAGATTCCATAACAAACAGCTAAAAATAAAATACTATCATAACTCATTTATAATTCATTTTTTCTTCAAAATCAATTTTACTTCACTTGACTCTATTAGTGGAGTTTCCAAACCAAACTGGCATAAGGGAAGTCTGACCAGCGCCCACTTAAAATAGCCCATAGCCTTGACCTCCCTTTCTCCAACTCAAAGTACTCTCTTTCCCTCTAAAAAATATTCCTCCCTCTGATATGTATGGATCACTGCTCTCTCTCTCTCTCTCTCTACCTATCTCTCTGACTCTCTTAAGTTATTTCTCTCTCAACTCAATCGATCTCTCTTACTGATCTCTAGACTATCTCTCTCGTTCAATCTCTCTCTCAAGCTACTTCTCTGTCATTTTTTTTTTCAAATAGGGCTTAAATACTATATTCAACTAGTGGGTTTATATGGATCTCTACAAATCAACCTTAACTAACCCTAATAAGAAAACTCCTCCTCATATCGAACTTAGTTTGAAAACCCAAATCTATTTTTTCTGTATTTTTTAAAGTATGAATTTATATGTTTGGTTTTGATAAAAAAAAGAGGGTGTATTTGGATTAAATGTATATGAATGCTTTCAGTGGTTTAAATGTATTTGGATTAACCACATCATTTACAATGCATTAACCACATCAACATCATCATCAACGCCTTCTCCAAAATATGATGGCCAGCTACATGAATTCCAATTTGCAATGCCAATCCATCTTGGGGATTATCCTAAGAAAGGCATTAACCACACAAAAGTTCATGGAACACCATTGGCATGATCCTAGCCATCACCCAGTGCTCATAATTTTTTTTTATATTAAAAAAGTAATAGTTTCTCCATGGCGTTTTAATAAAAAATAAATGTTACCCAAATGCACCCTTTCATGGACGTAATTTCTTAGCAAGCCTAGGGCCATTTTTTAGCATAAAATCTTATCATGTTGAAAATTTCTGACATTAATATGATGGATGTCTCCTTGACATTTTAAAATGCTATGTTTTTTTTTTATTAAGATTTCCAATTCCAAACAGCATGAAAAGTCACAAATGTTCTTTTAAATTCTCTTGATTTACAAATGCTTCTCTTGCCAAGAAAGTTTTGGAACTCTATGTGTGAAACAACATTTGGAGAATTTATAAAATTTCTCTCTGAATTCTTAGAGAAGAACTTACTCGATCTCTATTATTAGCAACCACTTTAGGAAAGTAAATGGCTGTTAAAGAAAAACCAACCAGTTTCTGGTGACATTCAAGTTTTTTAATCAAGGCCCAAATAGATAGTGGACAAACGTATTTTCTCCTCTCCTTTTCCCCGCTCTATAGTCTTTAAAAATTGACATTGTTTTCCAATCCTATCGAAATCAGCTCTCTACAACATATCCAAGCTTTAAATTAGTTTCACTGATTCATTGAGTTCCATAATATTAAGGTCGATCAAAGCTCAAACAAAGGAATTGAATATAAATGGAAACATTGAGTAACAAACAATTCATGCTTAAATAGTCTTCTAAGCCAACCAAACGAATGAATGGGAGCAATCCTTTCCCCTTATTTGAAACAACATGCATTCTAATTAAGCCCTTTTAACTCCAGGATTTAAGGTGCAAGACCAGCTTCGATCTTCTGAATGGTGGCGACGTCGGTCTTGAAAGACTTAGCCAGAATGCCATCATCAATTCCAGTGGTGAACACACTGGTAGGAACTGACACGGTTCCGGCATTAGCACTACCAAATGCAGAGAGCGCGATCGCCAAGTCCTCCGAATTTGTGTTGTATTGGTAGTGTACAAGTCCCTTGGGGAACACAAACAAGTCGCCAGATTGAAGTGTTTGGGTGTAAAGCTTATTAGTAGTGTCGACGATCCCCACCTCTAGAGTGCCATCAATGAGGAAGAGGAACTCGGCCGAGCGTGGGTGAGTATGTGGCGGATTCACAGTCCCCGCCGGGTACTGTAACACAGCATATGAGACACTTTGCCCGTTGAGCGCAGGGAATTCAGCCATGCTCACTTTGGTGACCGTAAACTTCGTTGGGTCCGCAGCATTTATGAGCTTCCTTAGCCCGGTGAAGGTGAAGAAGTTGCCGTCGACTGTGGAAACATTTCCGGGGAGGACAAAGTCGGTGAGTATATCGGGGTCGCCGGCATTTGCCAATTGAGCAATGGATAAGGCAACTACTAGTAGCAAGAAGCCATGCTTGAGGGTGGTGTAGGCCATGGTATATATGTAAGTTGAGAGAGCAAGTAATAAAGATAAGAAAAGAGATATTTGGGTTGATTTTCTTTGGTGTGAGCACATAGGTATATATAGATGAAGGTTAAGAAGAGATAATCTAGTGTGGGGAAGAGGTCTTACAGCTAAGACATTGATTTTCCATCATGCAGGCCTGAAAGAGCCAGTTACTTTCGATGAAAACTAGACTCTTCTCTTTGGTCATTGTAATTCTCCTTTGATGTTAACGTTTTAAAAAGATTTCTTGTATTTCTATGTAGGTGTTTAAGAAAGGATTCTATATCCATTTCTAGGATTATAGTTTGGAATATGCTTGTTAGCAGAAGTCATGTGCACATGCATCATATTTGAAACAATAAGTCATGTTTGGCAACCAAATATTAAGGAGAGAGATTTTCGGTTTTCCTATAGTTGTGGTAAATTCATGTTTGACAATTGTAAATTGCAGGGGATTTGGACGAATGAAAATTTTCATTTGTTAGGATTTTCAGATCCGACCATCCTATAAGATTTGAAAATCTACTTGTGGATTTGCACACCAAACTCTATTTTTCTCAACTATATATATCGATACACGTCAATATCAATGTGAAATCTTTGACAATACAAATCCACAGCTAGGAATCTTTGTTCTAATGATAGTGAAAAATCATCAAATCTATGGATTCCTTGCCTGTTACCAAACATGCTTACTAGTGGGAGGTGTCATGTGGTCGGGCATTAACAAAGTGGAGCCCACTTATCAGTTACTAATTTCTTTCCTATTCAAACTATACTTGATGGCTCAACAAATATCGAGTTATCACATGCTTATGCTTTTAACTCAAAATACGATGTGCCCATTAAATAATATCATTGATTTAAAAAAAAAATTGAAAGTGTAATTTGTAATTGATTTTAAACAATATTTTCCATTCCTTTCTCAAAACAATTTAAATAGTCTCTAGTTTTTAAATTAACTATTTAATATCTCTTTTTCATGCATTGACACATCTAAGACGTTTCCTCCTCCTCTTCTTCTTCATATTAAATGGCCTAAAAAATAGAAGTTAGCGTTTGCTGTCCTTCGATTTTTTTTTTTTTTGCCTTCCTTTTTTAATCATTATCTTTTTTTTGTAATATATTAAAATCTTAGATACTAACTATGCTTCATCTATGTGATGACTAGGGGTGCTCATGGGCTGGGCCAACTCGAGCCTGACCCAGGCTCAGCCCGCTTTGGGCCAGGCTTGGATATGCAATTAGGGCCCATTTAATAATTGGGCCAGACTTGGATTAAGTGATAGAAAGCCCAAAATCCGGCCCGGCTGGTGTAAGAAACGCATGTAATTTAATTTAATTAGTCCAAACAATTGCTCTAATTCCCACAAAGTTTATAAAATTAAGCACGGTTCAACCTGGCTGGATTGATTAAATGGGTAGGCTCAGGCCTGACTTTTACGGCCTGTGTCAGTCTTGGGTTGGGCCTGGGCTAGTGTTTCTAGAGACAGACTAGTCCTAGATAAGTCTTAGCCCATCCCGGCCCGGGCCATGTACACCCCGTGTGATGATAATGCGCTATTGTATTTAATCTTTTTTCCCCGCTTGTGGCCTCTATTTTGAGTTGATTTTTTAATTAATGTAATCTTTTTATATTTTCACATTGAATTAACACTTAATTGTTGAGATCAGCATCTTCTTTACTTCCTTTCTTATATATGGAAACCCTATTAATAAATATACTTAAAGGCCATTTCTATATAAATGTGTTTATAATATATATAAATCTCAACCGATTCATTATTTTAATTTAACTCAAATTACATTTATAGATATAGAATGGGCACATTTTGCTAGTTCCCATGATCGAAGATGACCCTCTCATTAGCACTATTGTCTCTGCAAACCACGAAGGTGTGATACTGAGTGCTAAAACCATGGGAGTGCTCTTCATTGAAACTGATGGGTTTATGTCTTGTATTTCGATTTAACTGGATTGGTCTATTGGGTCAGGCAATGATTGGGTTCAGAATTAAAGGAATTTTGGTCTTTGTACCAGTACTTTCTTGGGAGCAGAAAAAAGTAGTAATTATATATACTACGTAATCTAAATAGAGTTAAGATGTGAGTCATTGCTCTCTTACCGTGGACGTATATAGATAGTTTTGCAAAATCACGTAAAATCCTCTTGTTTCTTTCTTGTGTAGCATGATTAGTCAATCGTAAGTTTTGTGCTTCCGCACGCACGCGCACAACAAAAACTTAATTGATAAAGAAGAGTTTCAAGGGCCTATTTGTTTGTATTAAGATACATATGGATTGAATAAATAGAATTTCATAGTGAAATGATCTCTACGAAAAGATCATTAAAGAGGTAAGGGGTGACGAATATAAGGTGGACATTGTATATATTGAGTTACTAGGGTGATGATCGAGTATTTATTTCCCATCTTCCCCTAATTTTATTTCCATAAAAGTAAATATTATTTAATGCTCATTTTCGAAAATTTGCCTATAATCTTCAGTTTTTTTACCACTCATAGGATGGAGTTCTTTAATTTGAATTTAATACTTATGTATTATAATGCAAATAAACAGGCCCTAAAGGATGTAGATTTAGAAAGGGACGTGGGCTGAAAACACTTGATTCCAAGGAAAAAGAGACACCAACCAGCATTGTGAATTTCAACCCAACCGGCCATAACTGAACAATGTGGCACATAAGAACACAAAGCTCAAAATCCATTTAGTATATAAATGCATGCCGTTCAAACTTCAAAGGCACCATCCAACAAGAGCCAACACAAACACCTCTCTCCCAATTGCCTTCAATCACATTGTTTTGTTATCAACACCTCTCTCCCTGTACCTTGAATCACATTGTCTAGTTATCAACCATGGCCCTAAACAATCTCCAACATGCCCTGTTCTTGCTGCTAGTTGCACTGGCCACTTCTCACATTGCCAATGCAAGTGACCCAGATATCATCTCAGACTTTATCATCCCTCCAGGCATCAATGCTGTTGATGGAAACTTCTTCACCTACACTGGCATGCGGGGAATACTCGATGCCGATACTCCGGCAACCTTCAATGTCACAAAAGCAACCATGGCAGAACTTCCGGCACTCAACGGGCAAAGCGTCTCTTCTGCAGTGCTCCAATACCCTGCCGGAGGTTCTGTCAACCCCCCACATACCCATCCGCGCTCAGCAGAGCTCCTGCTCCTCATCGACGGTACACTAGAAGTGGGCTTCATTGACACGACAAACAAGCTATACACTCAGACACTCCAAATTGGAGATGTGTTTGTATTCCCCAAGGGACTAGTACACTACCAATACAATCCTGATGCTGAGAATCCAGCCACTGCCATCTCTGCCTTTGGCAGCGCAAGCGCTGGAACAGTATCAGTACCTAGCTCCATCTTTGCCAGTGGCATTGATGATGCCATCCTGGCTAAGTCTTTCAAGACTGATGTTGCCACTATTCAGAAGATCAAAGCTGGTGTTGCACCAAAGGCCTAAGCATAAAACATACTTATGTCATCTATGATGAGAGTTTTCTTTAGTAGATTACTTAATTCTTTGGCTCATGGAAAATATAGCTGCCAATTCAAGTTTGATGTGAGAAATAAGCAACACTGATGCTATTGTAGAACATCTTCTCTTGTTATAAATCCTATTTTGATTGAATGATGGAATTGTTGCCTTTTATTTTATGTTTCTTCTATGTTTTAAGTTTTATTTGGAAATCAATGTGTTTGTTGATTTAGGTAGAAGTTGATTCTCTGCCATTTTGGGAGTTGACATTACTTACCTTTACCTTCATGGGAAGGAAGTTTCTCCTAATATTTACGAGTTGTTATAGCAGGAGGCCAAAATGGCCAGATATCTTCACTACAGGGGCGTCCACCTTTTTTCATTTTTAATTTTTTTATGAAAAGTGACTCTTTATCATGATTTAGGTACTAATGTTCCCTACAATATTGTAGTGATTATTTGAATGCATTTGTTTTATGTCGCTTTAGACTATAGCATTGATTATTGGAAATAAGGGCTGAGAATTGGTGCCACAGTTTTATATTGTCATACACAAACATGGCTTATAAATTAATTATATGACATTTGTAAATAATATATTGTATTCTAGATTTTAAAAAAAAATTATGTAAAGTAAATATTTGCTAATTTCACCTTTTCTTTTAGTATTTCTCATTTTGTATTGTATAAATTTCAAAACTTTAAAATTTTTACCAAACAAAACTTTAAAATCAGAAAATGCAGAACCTGCTGATATGCTTTAGTTTAGAGTCAAACCTGATGGCATGTTTCAATACTGTATTGGAAAAGGGCGATATTTATATCGAAACAATCAAGTGTATGCATTTGTTGCTTCTTATGGAGCCTGGATGCATGAGAATAATGGAAAGAGGGGAATGGATATGAAGCATGTGCACCAGGGTTGATCGAATTCAGTATCAGTCCCTATGATTGAATTCAGTATCAGTCCCTATGATTGAATTCAGTGTCAGTCCCTAACACATGATTCTAACTCTTGATTTTTGTTAATCAATTAGGGGCACTTACGGACGATGATCACATTTGTATGTGCACATGCATGATTGAGGTGTAAAAACTGTATGAAAATGAGACCCCTTTCGGTGAATCATTTACATACCTGATGAGTAAGAAATTGTTACAGGTCTTAAAAGTCAGACGATGCCAAATTCAATTCGGAAGTTGTGGTATTATGAGAGGTTTGGATTGATGATAGGAGGGGGCCTTGTTGGCTCTATGGGCTGGTCATTGATGAAGGTTTGCCAACCATGAAGAACCATACTGTTGGTCAACCTAATTAAAACCAACAGTTCAAATATAGTTACAATTAAATATATAAAAGAGGAAGGAACATCATCCAAACAAATGAACTGCTTTAATTGCATATGCATATAGGCGAATCTAAACCCCAAACCCTAAATGCTAAACATGTAGAACTCTGTCCAAGATTATCAAGAAAGGCCGAAAAACCACTGCAGCAACCTGAAAGTAAATGGCTGGGTAAAGAAAAATCAACCAATTTCTGATGGCATTCCATGTTTTCTTTCAAGATCCAAATATATAATGGACAAACCTTCTTTTCCCTGTTTTTCCCTGTTCTCTATTCTTTATAAAATAACCTTACTTTCGGATCCCATTGAAGTAAGGTCTTTACCACATTTTCCAACTTAACTTTACATTAGATTCACTGATTTTGTTAATGACACTTGAGTTTGATAATATTAAAGTCAAAGCTCAAACAAAAGAATTACGTATAAATAAAAAAAATTGCGCTTAATTTAAAATGAAAACATTAAATTACAAACAATTCATGCTTAAATGGTCTTCTAAGCCAACCAAGCAAATGAGTGGGAGCAATCCTTTCCCCTTATTTGAAACAACAGCATTCTAAGCCCTTTTAACTTCAGGATTTAAGGTGCAAGACCAGCTTTGATCTTCTGAATGGTGGCGATGTCGGTCTTGAAGGACTTAGCCAGAATGCCATCATCAATTCCGGTGGTGAACACACTGGTAGGAACTGACATGGTTCCGGCGTTAGCACTCCCAAATGCAGAGAGTGCGACCGCCGAGTCCTCCGAATTTGTGTTGTATTGGTAGTGTACAAGTCCCTTGGGGAACACAAACAAGTCGCCAGATTGAAGTGTTTGGGTGTAAAGCTTATTAGTAGTGTCCACGATCCCCACCTCTAGAGTGCCATCAATGAGGAAGAGGAACTCGGCCGAGCGTGGGTGAGTATGCGGCGGGTTCACAGTCCCAGCTGGGTACTGTAACACAGCATATGAGACACTTTGCCCGTTGAGTGCAGGGAACTCAGCCATGCTCAATTTGGTGGCCGTAAACTTTGTTGGGTCCGCAGCGCCTATGAGCTTTTTTAGCCCAGTGAAGGTGAAGAAGTTGCCGTCGACTTTGGAAACATTTCCGGGGAGGACAAAGTCGGAGAGTATATCGGGGTCGCCGGCATTTGCCAACTGAGCAATGGATAAGGCAGCTACCAGTAGCAAGAGGCAATGCTTTTGGGTGGTGTAGGCCATGGTCTCTTACCTGGAGAGCAAGTAATAAAGATCTGAAAAGAGTTATTTGGGTTGATTTTCTTTTGTGTTTAAAAGTCACAGAGCACGAAGGTATATATAGATGAAGGTTAAGAAGAGACAATCTAGTGTCAGATGTCTTACAGCTATAGCATTGATTTTCTATCATGCAGGCCTGAAAGAGCCAGCAGCCATCGATGGAAATTAGAGTAATAGAGAAGTTGTTACCACTCTGTTTCTCTCTTTGGTCATTGTAATTCTCCTTTGATGTTAACGTTTTAAAAAGATTTCATGTATTCGTAGGTGGGTGTTCAAGAAAGGAGTTCTATATCCATTTCAAAACTTATACTTTGGGAATATGCTTGTCAGCAGAAGTCATGTGCCCATGCTTCACATTTGAAATAATAGAACTGGGTTGATCTCATATGGTCAAGCATTGAGTTTGTTGAAGTGGGGCTCACTGCTCGGTTAGTTGGACCACTGTCTGTCTTGATAGATTAACTATGAATGAACTAATTGACAGAGATCTTTGTGATGGGACAATCTTAAGTCATTAATGGGTGGCCCACTTATAACTGATTAGGAAAGAAGCAATTACCAAAAATATCAGAAGGAAGAAGAGAAATCCTTGATTGGATAGGAAGGTTCAAAGAGGTTCCAATTTATAATCGGTTTGGACATTGCCCAACCAGATTGAGGCCGTTAGATCGATGATTTGTCATAGACCCACCCCACCAGCATGATATTGTCCGCTTTGGGCCTTCGGCCCGCACGGTTTTGTTTCTGCACTGGCCCACAGGCGTCCCAAAAGGCCTCATGCTGCAATAGACGGCCGTCCGCAGCTCTGATACCAATACATCCATCATATTTCATTTAAGATAATTTGACAATCAAAGTAGCTTCTAAAGTCTTATAAGATGCTTGAAATTGCTGCTCCACAAATTCGAGATAGGCATTTGCATTTTCATTATCCGGGATAGAACCACGGATATTTTTAGCTATGGATCTTTTGATCATCATGAGACTCAGACGGTTGACCTTGATCCATTTTTCTAATTCCGTGCATCCGAGACAACATGGTGATAAATCGAGACATGGCCCTGTATTGGCATTAATTGAATTTTCTTCTCTTGCCATGTCTCGAGTGATTTAATCATGGTGATGCATACAAAGATGGCGCAAGATTGGATATTTTTTTTTATGTCACCTTTCTTAGGTCTGCCTATTTTGGGTAATATGCTAAGTTCCAACCATTTGGTTTAAATACATGCAAGTATTCTTGTGGACATTTGAAAACCATAACTTGCTTCCATAAAATATAAATTTAGCATAACCCAATCTTTTAGAGGCACCACTAGTGACATTATAACCAATCTTAATTAGACCCCCTTCTGTCATTTTTTAAATGCTATTAATTCAATTGAGACCCATAGTTTTAAATAGTGCGGTAGTCGCAAAAGTGGCCCAATTATGAAAAACTTATAGGTATCAATTGAAATTTAAGAACCTTAACACTATTTCTTATGTAAGAATAATAGCATTAGACTTGTGATCCTAAATTATGAGAGGGAGGATCGGCCCAAAGGTTCGATCGCAACTCAAATAATTATAAGACCGAAATAGGGTAATTTGATATATGTACCCAATTGGTTTTGGTTCCTATACCCAAAGGTATAAAGCCTAGCGAATTGCGTTCAATGTTAAATGGATCAAATTTTACTAATTAGAAAGATGAACTTTTATTAACCTTGGGCTGCTTAAACTTGGACACTGCAATTATGGAACCCAAACCTACTGATCTTACTGAAAGACATAATAAAACGCTTATGGAAATGGTACGGAGTATATTAAATAATTCTAAATTACCTGACTCTATGTGGGGAGAATCCCTAAAAACAGTTGCATATATCCTAAACCGTGTACCCACTAAGGCTGTTCCTAAAACTCCTTACGAGTTATGGACAGGTAAGAAGCCAAGTTTTGGACATCTGCATGTTTGGGGTTGTCCAGCGGAAGTTAGAATTTATAACCCACAAGAGAGAAAATTGGACCCTACAACTATCAGTGGATATTTTATTGGATATCCCAAAAGGTCCAAAGGTTTTAGATTTTACTGTCCTACTCATACCACCAGAATTGTTGAAACCGAAAATGCCAGATTCATAGAAATTGATGACATTAGTGGGAGCAATGCACCACGAAATGCGGTACTTGAAGAACATCAGTTACCTATTCATGTATCGATTGAAACGATTAGAGTTGGTATTCCAAATTACTTCGTTCAGAACGATATGATGAGAATACAACCTATCATACCAGATGCACCACTAGATGAGAATATCACTTATAATGATATGATTGAAGATATTATTCATCCGAATCAAAATTTAGCAGAACCAGAAGCTTTAAGAAGATCTCAAATATCTAAGAGATCTACTATATCGGATGACTATATTGTTTATCTTCAAGAATCTGATTTTGATATAGGTGTTAAAGAAGATCCGGTAACATTTTCACAAGCCATTAAAGGAGATGGTTCGAATAAATGGATTCATGCCTTGCAAAAAGAGTTAAAATCCATGACATTAAATAAAGTCTGGGATCTCGTCGAATTGCCTTAAGGGTCTACGACTATAGGATGTAAATGGATCTTTAAGACCAAGCGAGACTCAAAGGGCAAAATCGAACGATTTAAGGCTAGACTTGTAGCTAAAGGATTTACTCAAAGGCAAAATATTGATTATAAAGAGACTTTTTCACCAGTTTCTTCGAAGGACTCTTTTCAAATCATAATGGCATTAGTAACTCATTATAATTTAGAGTTACATCAAATGGATGTGAAAACAACGTTCTTAAATGAGAATTTATTTGAAGAGGTATATATGAAACAACCAGAAGGAATTGGGGATAAAGGCAAAGAAAAACTGGTTTGTAGATTAAAGAAATCTATATATGGACTTAAACAAGCTTCAAGGTAATGGTATATTAAGTTCCATGATACCATTACCTCCTTCGGGTTTAGGAAAACATTGTTGATCAATGTATATACCTGAAAATCAGTGGGAGCAAGTTCATTATTTTAGTCCTATATGTAGATGACATTCTACTTGCTAGTAGTGATCTTGGCCTATTACATACAACAAAAGAGTACATCACAGAGAATTTTGAAATGAAAGATATGGGTGAAGCATCCTTTGTGCTTGGAATCGAGATTATTAGAAACAGATCTCGAGGACTACTAGGACTTTTGATGATGCCAAAAAGTGGTTTTCGGGCACCACCGGTCAAGTGATGAGCAATTAATGAGAAAATTAATGGAGAGAGAGAGGGTTTATAGTGGTTCGGTCAGTGTGACCTACGTCCACTTCAATTGGTTATTTTACTGCTCCGGGGAAGAGATTACCCTTCAAAAGAGTACAATGATGATGTAAAAGTAGATAAGAGTTCTCCCTTTCCAGTGTTGATAGGACTCTCTTTTTATAGTCTTCCCTAATGGATGGGGACGATTCTCCAGCGAGTACGCTCCATTCTGGTGGAGTCTTTCGAACCGTCCTCAACAGACGAGCAAATAAGATCTCCTCCGCGGGAATTGGCAAAGCAAGTAGATGGAACGACGCGCTGACTCTATCATTATGTGGATCTGGACCCGGCCTTTAATGATTGGACTTGGACCACTTTGGGCTTGGTGAGTCCTTATAAGATTGGGCTTCCCACATGGATTGGGCCGTTTGGACTTGGCCCATCATTGTGGACTAAGTCATTTGGGCCTGACCCATCAACTTTCACAGAAAGCCTATATCAATAAAGTTTTTGAAAGATTCAATATGCAGAATTGTTCTGGAGGAAAAGCACCTATATCAAGAGGTGATCTATTCTTCAAAGATCAATGTCCAAGAAATGATATCGAGAGAAAACAGATGCAAGATATTTCATATGCTTCCGTTGTAGGAAGTCTTTTATATGCTCAGACTTGTACCCGTCCAGACATCAGTTTTGCAGTTAGCATGTTGAGAATGTGTCAATCTAACCCATGGTTTAAAATAACGGTCGTTATCGTTACATAATGGTCGTTATGTAACAGTAACGGCTACAACTGCGACGATATTTTGCTCATAACGCTAACGTTAGCGTTATGGACAAAATATCGTCAAAATAATGCCCGTTATGAAAATATCGGCCGACCGTTTTTTTTTATTTTTAAGTTGTGTTTTCACTCCTTTTTCATTCTTTCTTCTCCAAACCGAGGCTAAGCCTTCCTCTCACTGTGTGTGACCTGTCCGAGCTCCAAAACTCAAGACTTTCTCAAGAATTTGGTAGATTTCTCCGCCGAAAAGAATAAGGAAGTCAAGAGATATTATTTGGCAAGATTTTTGTGACTTTTAAGTTTTTTTCAATATTGGACCTCAAAATAACTTAGAAATGCTTGATGATTGTTAGATGTAGAGTTTTGGAGCACCATATTGTAGATTTTAGCACTTTTGGTAAATTTTTTTGACTTTATTTATTTAAATCCGAAATTTTTTTGTTTGAAAGTTTGTATAAAATACATCTATCTAAGTCTTTTATTGAGTTAAATACTTTTATTGTCCTAAAAATCAAGCCAAGGTAAGTTACTATTGTCCAAAATCCACTACTTTAGGTTAGTAAATTAATTCATTTTGATGTGGTAAATGTTACTTTAAACTTGAAACTTGAAGGCGAGTACACCTTGATGATTGAGTTATTGAGTTGAGTAGTGCACGTGCACTAACTCTATTAGTATTATTGCTAGATTATAGACGTTATGTTTAACATTATTAGTTTGTCCAAAATTATGGTTGCATTATGTAAAATTTATGACATTTCAGCTTATTTCGGTATATATAGTGAGACAACCATGATACAGGATGTTATAACTTGAGGGGACAGCTATTTTGCTTTAAAGTGTACACTAATGAAAATAAACATTGTTTTCTATCATTTTATAATATTTTGTATTTTTTGGATACTTTTTCTGATTTTTTTTGTCAAATAAAAATTCGCTCAGCGATGGGACCGCGACAACCGCGAACCGTGACGCGATGACCGCAAACCGCGATAATTGCGAACCGCGATGCGATGACCGCGAACCATGATTTTGAACCATGGTCTAACCCCGTCATGGTACATTGGAAAGCAGCAAAGGTCATGCGATATTTATAAGGAACTAAAGAACATATGCTCACTTATAGAAAATCTGATCACTTGGAAGTGATTGGATATTCAGACTCAGATTTTGCTGGGTGTCTCGACATAAGGAGATCTACATTAGGATACATTTTTCTCCTTGCTGGTGGGGTTGTTTCGTGGAAAAGTGTTAAACAAACTACAATTGCTTCTTCCACATTTTAAGCAGAATTTGTGGCATGCTTTGAGGCCACTAATCAAGCTATATGGCTACGAAATTTTATTTCAGGGCTTCAGATCATGGATTCCATTCTAAGCCGCTGAAAATTTATTGTGATAACACCTCATCTGTTCGCTTCTCTAACAACGACAAGAGTTCTAGCGCTGTAAAACACTTTTAGAAAAAATATCTTGTCGTTAAAGAGAAGGTTCATGATGGTTTAGTGTCTATAGAGCAAATCAGTACAAAGCTCATGATTGCAGATCTTATGACCAAAGCATTACCGGCAGAGGCCTATAATGATCATGTTAAAGCAATGAGTCTCATTGTGTTACCTTAATGTATGTGGTTGAAAGGATTTATGCTATTTACTTAGACATTTTTGTTGATCAATTTTCTTTAATAATGATTATGTTCTCTTGCTTAATTTTTGTGTGCACAATTAATTCATTATTGAAAAGCAAGATAAATTTCAGTTGGACCAATAAATAGGAATTTTTAGTCCACTCCTATTATTTTCCTCGATTTATGACTTGACTGAATAAAATCACTAATGTTGTGGTACATGGAAGGAATTATGTCGCAAAATTGATGTTTGACCGCCATAACTCGCATTATTTGTTTCATTTAGTTACAGTATATAAGAATTAGCATAAACAAGATTGATTGAGCTGTTTTTACAAATGAGTGGCCACTCGTCGGGATTTTAAAATCTGTTGAATCCAAGTTGAGTCATTTTACAAAACATAGTTTTCAAAATAAAAATACAAATAAAAGGTGGATTGAATATTGATGGTTATCATGACCAAGTGGGAGATCACATATGTGTAATCATTCAAACGAAGTGAGAGATTGTTAGACGTGAGTGGTCCTCATGACCACATGTGCAACACTATTGGGACCCACAGTCTGAGCCCACTAATCTAAGTTACTTTCCCTTATTAGTTTTTTTTTTTTACTAAGTTTATCTTGGATTCAATTTTAGTAAGCCTAAGTCACATAGGACTCTTGTTGGCTAATTTGAGGGAATTAAGGAAACGTACCTTTATTAGATTTCTTTGATGGGAAGAAATCTCTCTAGGGCTTATATATATATATATATATATATAT
Organism: Cinnamomum chago; assembly: GCA_038049695.1. Classification (NCBI taxonomy): domain Eukaryota; kingdom Viridiplantae; phylum Streptophyta; class Magnoliopsida; order Laurales; family Lauraceae; genus Cinnamomum; species Cinnamomum chago. The sequence continues at coordinate 105,107,394 of CP142451.1, read as the reverse complement.
ATGTGTGTGTGTGTGTGTGTGTGTGTATGTGTGTGTGGTTTTCTGATTCTCTCCGTTAACTTACGAGATCTAAAAAGTAACAATCAACTTCACGCATATTGGAGTGGGTGATAAGGGAGATAGGAGAAAACCCTATTTGAGAAGAGATATGTTCATCATCAAGATCATGGCGCAAGGTACGCTTTTATTATTTGAGATTATATCTTATTTAATGCATAAATCTACATCCATAGGTTTGATTTATATTGCAAACCATATCAGATCTAACATGATTTGGATCATCAACTGCGTGCAACTGTCCACACTTAGGGCCTATTGGTTTGATGGAATTCAAAGAATTCCTGTTGGATGGTTTGATGAAATTCCTCAAATGCTCTTCCCCACCTGGTTTCACAAACTCTCTCTCTCTCTCTCTCTCACTTAGGCCCAGTTAAGTGGGACCAGCCTCTATTTTATGGAACATTGGGCCTACTTGTCATAGCCTATTGATAAGATCTGCCATAAGCAACTAGTACTTGGAGTAAGGAGGTGCAACTACCATGGTTTTAAAAATGTGATTTCTACCAAAGTAGAAAATCTTTTATAATTAAGCTAAAGTGGACCCCTTTTTTATTGTTAAAATAAATAACTGTAAAGAATAATCAGACAGCAAAATATTTGCATATCTTCATTGTTTTTTTCCAATTGGTTTACTAGTGTGTTTTAGTTGTAAAAAAAAATAAAAAAATAGAGAAATATAATATAAAGGCTGTGAGAATGGAGTTCTGATATATTGTTAGTTTGGATTAAACGTATAGAAAATCAATATCTGTCATGGTCGGGCGATACAGCTCTCATTCAGTTGAGTTCTAAAACCATGGCAGTACTCGTCATATATTTTTTTGGGTACCCGGCAGTACTCTTCATTGAAACTCAGAAACAGGACATTGCCAAAGAAGAGTCTTAAAAGATGTAGATCTAGAAAGGGACCTAGTTTGTACACACGAGTCCAAGGAAAAGGAGACACCAACCAGCATTGTGAATTTCAACCCAACCGGCCATAACTGAACAATGTGGCACATAAGAACACAGAGCTCAAAATCCATTTAGTATATAAATGCATGCCGTTCAAACTTCAAAGGCACCATCCAACAAGAGCCAACACAAACACCTCTCTCCCAATTGCCTTCCATCACATTGTTTTGTTATCGACACCTCTCTCCCTGTACCTTGAATCACATTATCTAGTTATCAACATGGCCTTAAACAATCTCCAATATGCCCTATTCTTGCTGCTAATTGCACTCTCCACCTCTCACATTGCCAATGCAAGCGACCCAGATATCATCTCAGACTTTATCATCCCTCCAGGCATCAATGCTGTTGATGGCAACTTCTTCACCTACACTGGCATGCGGGGAATACTCGATGCCGATACTCCGGCAACCTTCAATGTCACAAAAGCAACCAAGGCTGAACTTCCAGCCCTCAACGGGCAAAGCGTCTCCTATGCAGTGCTCCGTTACCCTGCCGGAGGTTCTGTAAACCCTCCACATACCCACCCGCGCTCAGCAGAGCTCCTGCTCCTCATCGACGGCACATTAGAAGTGGGCTTCATCGACACCACTAACAAGCTATACACTCAGACGCTCCAGATTGGAGATATGTTTGTGTTTCCCAAGGGACTAGTACACTACCAATACAACCCAGATGCTGAGAATCCAGCCACGGCCATCTCTTCCTTTGGCAGCGCAAGCGCTGGAACAGTATCAGTGCCTAGCTCCATCTTTTCCAGTGGCATTGATGATGGCATCCTGGCTAAGTCTTTCAAGACTGATGTTGCCACTATTCAGAAGATCAAAGTTGGACTCGCACCAAAGGCTTGAGTTCTCTTAATATTCTTTGGCTCATGGAGAATATAGTTGCCAATTCTTGTGTTTGATGTGTGAAATAAGCAACACCATTGCTATTGTTGAACATCTTCTCTAGTTAATCCTATTTGATTGAATGATGGAATTGTTGGTTTTTATTATATGTTTCTTCTATGTTTAAGTTATTTGGAAATCAATGTCTTGATTTAGGTAGAAGTTGATTTTCTTCCATTTTGGGAGTTGGCATTACTTATCATCTTTAGCAGGAAACTTCTCCTAATATTTGTGAGTTCTTATAACAGGAGGATAAAATGGCCAGATTTCCACAGAACTGGGGTAATTTTGCAGTCTTTTTAGTTTATATATATATATTTTAACAAAATGACTCTTTATCCATATTTAGGTACTAATTTTGCCTACAATATTATAAATAAGGGCTGAGAATGGATGTCATAGTTTCATATTGTCATACACGCACATGGCTTATAAACTATCTATTTGGCGTATGGTTATAACATGTTTGGATTCTAGATTTAGAAAAACGAATTTAAATATATATTGTAAATATTTGTTAATTTCACTTTTTTTCACATTTACTTTACTTCTCTTCATAATATATATTTAAGAATTCTGAAATCTTTTGTCACCTTATGATCCATCCAAATGGACCACGCATACCCAACCCTCCTATAGCCACCAAACGCCGTAGATTTGCACGGATTCAAATGAATTGGACCGTTGGATTTTTTGCCCCACTAGGTAGTCCTCACAACATAGGATCACTTCCCCGTAAGGACGGTTTTGACGGTCCGCACAGTTTAGAATGCCTACTAGGGCTCACCTTATGACCCATTCAAATGGACCACACATACACAACCCTCTTATAGGCACACAATCCCATGAGTTTGCATAGATTCGAATGAACTAGACTGTTGGATTGAGGGTCAATTTTTATTGTTTGAAATAAAGCTGTTAAACTTGTGGACTATAGATGAAGGGGTTAGATGTATTAGATTGACTTCAAATTTAATATGTAGTTCGGCCCCATTTGGATCTTTCGGTCCCCTTTTGTCTTATGACCATAGGAGTCCCAAGGTGGGCTCCACTAGCTGGTCCGCACCATAAGCCTGTAAGGACTGTCCTAACGGACCGATTCACTTGTATGGAGCTTCCGACTGAGATAGCTTGTTGGGGCTCACCTAGTGCCCCACTGATGTAAGGAATAATGGGATGAAAAGATCCATATGAGAAGGGCCCTATATGTAAACTTTGAGGTCAAACCCTTGATGGATCCAAACCCTAACAATCATTCCAATCCAATGTAAACACAACATCTAATGGTTGATAATCTCCTATTTGGCATCCTTCTATGCTGAGAAAACTACTTTTAAAATTTCTTGTGTTGAGAATTGTGTGGGGCAATTCTTAAGACGCCAAAGTTATGTTAACTCCAGCAATAATGCCAGTTCTTCTTATATTCATTTCGGCTACGTGCGTTTCGGCTCGGATGTTAATGCGCTAGCCGAGACCAACATTATCGCCTTGGTCAGCCCCGACCTAAGATCGCCACGATCTCGGCCATGTGCCCCGGCCTCAGTCGCGCATCTCGGCTGCAGTTGTATGACGAACTGCCAACCGAGACAGGCATTGACAGCCATGTCCCACTTTCGAACATGTGCCAGGAGACAAGAACGCGCTGATGGGACAGATACATCATCCTGACCGTCCATAATCCTTATCAAATCCCTGACAAAGCGGCATCCAGCGGCTACAGCCATATCAGGGCAAGACCCAAGAAAGGATCCGATGGGACCTTTGCCGCCAACAAGTCAAGATATGATCAGGCCCAATGTGACTGACATTTAATGCAATATGGGCTGATCGAACTCTCATTTAATGCAATGTGGGCTATGGTGGATCCTCATTAATTACTTTGTGGGCTGATGAGACCTTAACAGTCAAATCATTAGGCCCACTATCAAGTATCTAGAGACTTTTCTCTTATAAATAGAATACCAGTCCAACCCAGGCATACATACACTCTCACTAGCCGTTACTCTGTCTCTCTTCTTCTTCAACCTTAGTTCAGTACCTGCACTAACTTAGGCATCGGAGAGCCCTACGCGGCCCACAGCCAGGGTCCTATGATTGTTCTTTCTTCCCTTTCAGGTCCCTGAAGCAGTCGGCTTTCCACAATCATTTGGATAAGTCCTATAAGCCTCCCCCTAATCTTATGAGTTATATTTTTTGCACCTACAAGAATGATTTTATTCTAAAAATTAGTCATATAGAACTCGTTTGGCATTACCATGCCAGAACTGTTTTAGAGAACAAAATTATCAGAATCGTGTGTGACTAAGCTCTATCAATAGGTTGTTACAGAATGCTTGCAAATTGGGGCACATCCAAAAATGCTCACAATGGGCTTGTCATTCCGATTCAACCGACGAGCCTGTTTCAACATTAAAGTCAAATCAATGTTCAGCTCCCTGAGCAATATCAAGTTCTACCTGTCTGAGCCGACTTTCTTGAATCTAGAGCATCCATCCAGTCAACCCTACCATGCATGTAGGTCATTCCCAAATATTTTATGTGTCAAAACATCTCACCCACACGACTGCTGCATTCTTCACCCCATCGAACCATAAGCCTCAATCAAATACTTGCTGGGTGAAGTGAGGTGAAGCCTCAAATCGAATTAAACATTAAGAGGTCTAATCGATGATTTTGTTTTTCAATAACTTGAAATATTAAAATGTCTTTACTAGAGCGCACTTTATGTTGATCACTAGAAGTGCACTTTATGTTGATTAGTAGTAGCATTAATAGTGCAGCACGTTGTTTATAGTGAGGGCGGGGCTTTGCATACGCAATAATGCCGACATTAGCAATCATGACATTAGTAATCATATTTGAAATTTTATACTTTTGATATGAACTTTTTTTTTCTTTTTTTGGTCGGGTGAAAGGAGGCTTCACTCCACTTCACCGAACTAGTGAAGTGGCCAAACAAGCCCTTAGCTTTCAAGTCAATGTACGCGAAGTATATGACCATCGCCCAATGATAATCATATTCAAATTATCTTATTTAGTGTTATGAGCATTTCAGTCCCATCTTCCACCTTCCAAGTCCATTCTCTTGTAAAAAAAACCTTAGAGAATTCTTGTCCAGAGAATCTATAAATTCTCTAAAAATGTTGTCTTTGTGAAATTTCTAAATCCTTTTCTTATGGCATGTTTGTGTAACACTTTTCCGTGAAAAACCCAGTTTTCCTGTGTTTGGTGCAGAGCAATTCCATGGAAACAGTTTCCATCCTAGTCAGCTTTTCCTTTGAAAAGTGAGAAAATGAATTTCCCATTGGGGGGGGGGGATCAAAATTATTTAAACTCATTTCCGCACTATTTTCTCTGCCTCAACCAAAACCCTATTCGTTCTTCACTCCCTTGAGCAGCTCCATCTTTGTCGTCCACAACAAACCCATCTTCATCGCGATCAGCAGGTATGCTCTTCTCTCTCCCTCTCCCCACCTCTCTGTCTATCTCTCACCTCCCCTGCTGCCAGTTCCCAAACAACTTATGTTATTTTTCCATGGAAAATTATTGCACCAAACAGGGAAATTTGATTTTCAGCAAGGAATCCATACCTGCACCAAACAACATTAGCACCAATTCAGTGAGAAAAAAAATCGCACCAAACATGAATTTCTAAATTTTGCGGAAATCATTTTTCGAATGTTCTATTTTTATGGAATTTGCTAACGTGATAATTTCCCTTTCCATAAAAAAGGTGTGTACACAAACATGCCCTTAGGTAGATGATTCGCAAAAGAAAGAGGCTGGAATTCTAAGAGTGTCAATGGTCATTTGAGACTTTTGATGTGACAGAAATTTCGAATAATGACAAAGAAACACGACATTTGCAAATGTTATGGGCAAGCTATATGGTAAAAGAACATACTAAATTCCAGTCATAAAATATGGACAGGCCCTTTATGGCCAACGTATTTGTAACAAAGATTTTGGGGGAGCATTTGCACGGCAATACCAAGCAACCGGCGCAGACTTTGAAATGAAGCGCGTGACGGAGGCCATTCTCAAGCTCTAATTTTTGGTATGGGTAGGAACAATCCGTGATCTAAATCCTTAAGCTTTCACTTATAATAGGTTTGTCCTCAAATTGCTATACTTTTTTAAAACATGGAGCGATAATGACCTGCCCTCCAAAGTTCACCTAATAAGAGCATGACAATCAATAATGGCTGAAGTATTTGAAAGGCCTTTCAGTGATCTCTATCATGCAAGATATAGAAACCAAATACTTGGGAATTCCTTATAGGTTTTCCTCAATTTTGTTAATTGTTAATTCTTGAGGATTTTGGCCAAAAAAATCCTTAGTTCTAGTCGATTTTAGGTCCGATCTCTCCATAGGTTTCAAAAACAATCGATTTTGTGGATTTATGTACCGGTAAAAATTTTCTAAGCTATACCCACTAATATCATCGTGAATTCCTCAATTATACAAGTACCCAACGGGGAGCCCTTAAATTTACGAGAATAAGGAATCGTCAAATCTATAAACAATTCCCCACAAATACCTCACTTGTTACCAAACGTGAAGTCCCAAGTCCCCAAAGGAATGACTCTCCCCTCTCTTTAATTTCACCATCACACTTGTGACAATTGGCAACAATCCATTGGATATAGACATCAGGAGAATGCATTCCATTGAATATAGTGGGATCAACCCCATATTATTCATGATTAGTCCAAGGGCTTATGTGATTAGGATGACTAAAATTTAGCCGGCTAGTAATTTAATTAGAAAAATGAGCCATTGGGGTCTATTGTTGGGCAGTTTGACAAGGGCTGCCATTCTTAGAAGCTCATGTTTCTCAAACTAGTCATCTATATATATATATATATATATATTCTAGGGGCTTGCTATTGACACACAAAATTTAGCTTTTCCCACACAAGGAAACTTCTTTTTTTTTATTACATTCATGCCCCTTCATGAAATGACCAAAATAGACATAGTCCAATAAAAACTCAAAACCTATTTTCTTTTCACACACAGGCTGGTCTTCTTCCTCTCTCACTCATCTCATTCTTCACTTCCTCCATCTTCCTTAGGCAACTCATCTTCACTCACATTCCTCCATTTTCTTCTCCTATTCAAGCCATTTACTTTCTACTTCTCACTCTCTACTTCCTCCATCCACTTGTCTACTAATCTTCACTTACATTCCTCTACTTTCTAGTGCAATGAAGGAAGAAAACAACAATCAAATTGTAACTTTAAATCAAAGTAGTATTGGAAAGGTCAGTTCTTTTGTTTGTTTGTGTTTTTTATTTATTTTACCTCTTTTTTTAATTTTTTTTCTCACCTGGAACGAGTTGCAGGTTCTCTATATGTACAGACTTTCAGGTCCGAATATATGGCTTTTGTTCGGACATTAAAGTCCGAACAAATGGCTTTTGTTCGGACCTGAAGTTCCGAACACTTACATATGTTCGGATGTTTCATACCGAACATTGACATATTATTATGTACTTTTTGTAGGCCTCTACGCAGGAAGGTCAGGTTGGATCGGAGTTGGCCATGGATTATACCAGTGAGTTTATAACTCAAGAGGTATGTCCGATTGTGAATTTATTACTTAAATTATAAATATTTGTCACTAAATTCATATTAAAATTGTTTACTGTAGATATTTCATAGTCGCGATTCGTTGATCAGTTGAGCTCGTGGTGTAGGACGGAAAAACGGGCTTGTCATTGTGATAAATGTTTCAAATGCTGCTCGGATAAGTGTCAAACCTAGAGTACTCCTTGCATGTGAGAAAAGTGGACAATATAAGCATGAAGATGGCCAAAAGCGAAAAAGGGTCAAACAAACCGGTTCAAAAAAATGTGGATGCCCTTTCGCATTAAAGGGCATAAAGTTAGACTCAAATGATGATTGGATGTTAGAGGTCACATGTGGTGTGCATAATCATTCGCCAGTGTTTGTGGTTGTGTTATTCGACGCACACATGGATTACCCTGTGCGCATGAGATTGCATAATATATAAGTCAAGGGCGGCCTATTCCTCTAAGTTGCATACATCCGCATTGGTGTAAGCTTGATATGTTGCCTATTGCCCCGTCAACAAGTTCTTCTATGGGCTGGATTGTAAGGCTGATTTGAAGTTACTGGAAAAACGGTTCAATGAATATGATTCCACAAGAAAACTGCAACTTCTAAAGAAGATACGAGAACTATCAAAACAAAAAAGTACTCATTTAATAGAACCCGAAGTAAAATCAAGAACAAGAGGTAGACCAAGTATGAAAGTTGACACCTCAACTCGACGAGATCCAAGCGCATTTGAGTTGGTATCGTCTGCACAGGATAGCTACTCTCCTAAATAAGTTGCAATGACAGAAGTTACAGATAAAGGACGGCTAGAATGCAAACCAAGAGAAAAGAAAAGATTAGTGTGATTCGTACGAGGTCAAGGAGCATTAATAATTATGTTCTCTCATTTTCCGTGGGGTTGAGGCCTTACATTCAACATGTAAAGGACGTCGCAGCTGATGGTAACTGTGGATTCAGAGCCATCGCTGGTTTGGTTGGTCTAGCCGATGATGAATGGAGACAAGTTAGGAGAGATTTATTACAAGAGTTGCTTGCACATGTAGACCACTACAAACAATATATGCGGTGGAGAACAGAGTTGAGGAATTTGTGGAAGCATTATCATACTATGATGACAACCCATGCTTGGACTATTGGATGACTATGCCTGACATGGGGCACCTCATAGCGTCTCGTTATAATTTGGTATTATACCACTTGAGCATAGAACAGTGTCTGACTTTCCTCCCATTGCGGTCTGTGCCAGTGCCGACACCTTCTCAGAATGAGCGAACAATAGGTTTTGTTAATCGGAATAATTTTGTTCAATTATTCTTAGTACCTGGTCATCCAATTCCGCCTATTGCAAATAAGTGGAGACAATTTCATCACTCTTGTGCGAATGGTTGAGAGACTCCATACAGGGATCAGATTGTACAATTCAAAGAGCTTGTAACTCCAGATGTATCAACATGTGAGACAATTGATTTGGATTGAATAGAACTACCTGGTCATCCAAGCGAGTTTATGTTGCATGTAATAACTATTTTTAAACATTTGATGGAGTTTGGAATATGTTTTAGTAGTTTCTTTTTATTGTATTTAATGAATGCTTTGATGTATGTACAAATTTTAAAACTACGAGAGAGACTTGTGAATCCAAGTATAAGATATGAAAATACATATTACAGAATAATGACTTCATGTGATAGAAAATGAGTAAGAAAATTTGCGTAATTACCAAGTCAGTGCTCATGGAATCAAGTCTCTCTCGTAATGCCTGTAAAGGCGCAGACTCCTTACGAGGGAACCATCGATGGACCCGGAGGTGATCGGGCTGATAGTGAATGTTTGGAGTTGGAGCCAAACATTCGAAGTGCTCGTACACCCAAGCTTCAAGTAGAGTCATGTAACCGACAATTTGTTTAACTTCACGCCGGGTTGCTAACCCCAACTGCCTGTATAAGTATGCCAGTGCAGCAGTACCCCATGCATATGTACGTACGTTTTCCAAATCCACCAGATGTGTAAGAAATATGATCGGCACCCTTATGCCACTCTTGTCTGTGAACAACGTACATCCCAGTAAGTACAGAAGGTAAGCTCTGACTGCACAATCAACTATCTCCTCTCCATCATCGTCAGACATTCCACCAAACCTTTCCCGTAGCCACTCCGATTTAACAGATTGGCCCCGCACCTGGATCAGCTCATCATGTGCCTCTATGAGTTCTACTCCTAGTGCATCAACAAGGAGTGCTTGAGCTGCCTCATATGTCATTCTATCATTATACGAGACAGTCCGCCCCGTCACTGGGATGCCTATGATGGATGCAACATCATCTAAAGTGATGGTCATCTCACCAAATGACATGTGAAAGGTGTTAGTCTCAGGTTGCCACCTTTCCACAAAACCTGATACAATAATCTTATTGACAGAGCGGTATGATGCAGTCACTAAGGGAGCCAAACTGGACCTGAACATCCATCGTCTGAACCTATCAGACCCATTCAATTGCCATTGCCATAAAGGCACTTTCTGACCATGGCTTAGACACTTCAGTGGTCCTCGATCCTACAGTCAACAATTGATACATCATTATCAAAAAAATTCACAACTTAATAAATCAATCAAACTTCATATGAAACAAACGAAACACACATCTCCACTCTAAATATACCCAGTTATATGTGTATCAAAGCTGGTCAATAACGACCTATCTCGTGGCCCATGAGCTGGTTGTTCTTCCATCTCTGGTTGTTCTTCAACGTCATCCTCATGAAGAACAGGTTCTTCTACAACCTCTTCCACTCGGTGGCGACGCCTTCTGTTTGAAGCAGTAGGTCGCACCCTAGAAGAGCTCGGTTGGTCCATATCTGAAATAAAAATACAAACATTTTAGGATTATGATGTTTCAAACAAATTGTTCGGATGTTCAGTTCCGAACAAAGTCAATTTGTTCGGACCTGAAGGTTCGAACAAATCCATTTTGTTCGGACCTAAAAGTCCGAACAAAGTGATTTTGTTCGGACTTGAAAGTCGGAACAAATCCATTTTGTTCGGACTTTCAGGTCCGAACAAACCGTGCTTTCTGTGTGGAAAATAAATGGCGATGACGGTGTACAAACCAGCCCAAATGCATGGAAAAACGTCATCATTGTTTGTAAAAACTTACATTGAATGAGAATCTATCCCCATAACAAGTTTTCATGAAAAAAAAAAGATAATCTAAGATGGATAAAATGGTAAAGAATGAATGGTGAAGAAAAATGAAATGACAATGGTGGAGATAGAGATTTACCTTTGAAAGAGGAGATTGTGTAGAGGATTGTGAACGCCGGAGAGATAAATGACGCCGGAGAAGTGGAGAGAGTGGGAAGAAAGATGGATCGGCCGATGTTGGTGAAGAGAAGGAAAAACGTCTGTGTGTGGGAAGAAGGAGGGAAATGGAGAGAGGGTTAAAATGGAGATTTCTACTGTGTGTGGAAAGAAAAAATGTCATTTTTAAATTATTGTGATGTGTGTGGAGAGAAATTGTGTGGGAAAAGCTAAATTTTGTGTGCCAATAGCAAGACCCATATTTTAAATGAGCATCATCAACACCGTCAACTTTGCCAACAAACCAGGAATGAAGAGCCAAAATAGAAGCCTAGATGTGGGCCAGATCAGATATGTACCATGTCCCATGCAGATCCAACCGTTCATACAACATCGACGACCCACGATTCGCTCCTCTGTACATATGACATCAGGAAGCCAGAAAACCAAGACCCAACCCCATGATCTGACTGCAACTCTCCCGCAGAGAACATAGAGAAGAAGGCTCAAGGAAGGAAGAAAACCCTAACCCTAGCTTTCAAAAAAAAAAAAAAAAAAACACCCTAGAGAATAGAGATTCATATGCAAGGGATATGGCTTCTCCTGACTCTGAGATCGAAGTGGTTTCCGACTCCCAAAACCACCAGAATTCAAATTCACTGAACGGATTCCCGGCCGAAGACATCATCGTCGACGTCTACTCCGCATCCGGCTACGGACACTTCCCCAAGCTGCGCAAATTCGTTGAAGTCGACGGATTCCCGCTCTCCAAGCCGGATGGGAATGGCTACTATGCTCTGCAGTGGGCGGCCCTGAACAATTACTCGGATATCGCCCAATACATCATCGAGGTATCCTAATTCTCTTCAAAATCGGATTCTTTTTCGATCTGGGGTACCGTTTTTGTATGGTGAATTTCGGTTTTGTTTATAGGAATTTGTGGTTTTTTGTTGTTGAAAGCATGGCGGAGAGGTGAATGCTATCGATAACTCGCAGCAGACGGCGTTGCATTGGGCGGCGGTTCGTGGGTCGGTCGCAGCGGCAGATGTGCTCTTGCAGAATGGAGCGCGAATTGAGGTGGCCGACGTTAATGGATTTCGGGTAATGTATATGTAGGCCAGTTTGTTGATGGAGAGAACTGTATGTGTTTTGAATAAGTTGAGGTTAACAATTGTCATATGAAGCTTTTGGATTGCTATGAATACTGTTGAGTAAATGATGTGAAAATATTGATTATATAAGTCATGAAATTCGTGAATGCGTTGATCAATGTGTGGACCTTTCAACTGATTAGAACAAATTGTCTAATAATTTGTGCAATGTACTATATCGCTCTTTATCTGCTAATAAGATATGCTGCGAAGCATTTGGACAAATTCAATACTTTTATTGATAGGATCCTGCTTGTCCGTCATTAATTTTAAAGATTTATAGAGAAGCCCCCTTCCTAGCTGTCACTTCCCCTCTTTGATCCCCTTTCCTTAGTTTAGCATGGAAGAAGTAAGTGTTAGCTACCTTTTCCATTTCCCTTCTTTATGTATTGCCATTTCCACTTCTTGAGCTAGTGGGCGACTTCAGTACCACTTTCAAGAATGGTTCTTATAAATAAAAACCCCTCAGTCTCCTTCTACTTCATTGAATGTCATCGAAACCTCTTTTCAACTTTTACCACCATCTGTAAATCTTTCTTCTGGTGGGAAGTTTTGGTTGTCTGGAAGTCCTTGTAAGGAAGGCAAACCTCTTTGTCAACTCTCAGCCTAAGACTTTTCTTGTACATGGTTGTTGCCATTGGAGATTCTGGTGAATTCAACAACAAGAATGTCTTTAAGGGGTCATTTGTTTGCAGTCATTTACATATGTAAAATTGTAAATGATTCACATACGTAATGGTTACGCATCATTGTGTTTGTTTGCGCTCATGCGTAAATGAGGTGTGAAAATTGTGTGTAAATAAGGCCATTTACACACTAAGTTTTTGACACCGAAGCAAGTGTGTAAGTGATTCAAACCCCTCTTGCAAAAATGCACTATAACAGTCTTTCACCATCAAGAAGACCTTGAAGCTAATTACCTTAAATCTTCATAGAATTTGAGTAATTTGTGAAGGAGTCCCAACCTATAGATCTAATATTTTGCACTTATGTAAGCCATAATTCATGATCCGAATCATTCAATATTCTCATATGAATGTTAAGCATCAAGATGTTTAGTTTTATATTTTAAATCTTTGTGCATTTTGAGAAATTTGTGGAAAATGTCCAAAACATACAAACACATCTAAAACCATTGGATGTATTCATTTACTCATGTGAAAATGTTGATTTTGATAAACATGGTAATGTGTTTCACATGTGTAACATTTGCATGAGTTACATTTGCATATGTAACATTTACGAATGTAAAACTCATTTTCCCATCCCACGCTTAAAAGGCAAACGGCCCCTTAGGTTTTGTGCTATGAAGTTCTTGGAAAACTGGCTTTTTTATTTTCAGTTTGACCTTATCCATATGGGAATTATTAGCACTCCTCATCTTCTTCACAAAGATCTAAATTCAATAGGTTCATTAAGTTTGTCCACTTTTTCTTGGTTGTGAGCCTCACTTTGGAGGTTTTTCTACTTCGATCCATGATTGACTGTGTGGGAGTATCTCTTACTTTTCTATGACTTGTCTCCGGAAGGGGTTGGGATTTTTCTAAAGCTGTGATTGGAATTTGTTAAAAGCTGTGATTGAAGCAGGATATTTTGAGGATTGAGTATATGGGGATCAGTTTTCTATGTGTTCTCAGGAGGCATCCCATTTATACATACCTAAAATTCTGTCTTTGTGACAGCTGCCCATTGCAACGCCACCTAATTTGAAAATAATAAACATCTTTCCCACTGAGACGTCGTTGGGCCACCTACTTTCATGTTTCAATCAGTGATTATCTCTATACGTAATGCACTAGTGTTTTCTCTCTTATTTTCCAATTTATTTATCTTGGTCGAGGCACTAGCTTTGATGATCTCTTTGGATGCAGGCTTCTTGTTAGCTATATATGTTTGTAAGAACTAATTTTCCTATTTTTTCCATTTTGGATGTTCTTTTTATTTGGTTTTCATTTAAAAGGGTTGATATTTTGAGATATAACCTTGTTTCTTTGGTTTTGTCTTCTAGTTTGGGAAATCCTACACCATTGCATTAGACTATATAGCCAAAATCCAATCTCCTCGCCTTGAGAGTCTTTTGAATGTTGTTAATGTCTCCTCTTTTTATATTACCTTTTTTTGTGTGCAATTTATCACTATTGATTGCCAAATTCCACACGTTGACTGTCAAGTAATGGCTCTTTCAATATTTGGTAGTTTTTATTATGCCAAGATCTGAACTTCTAAGGATGATAGTCCTACTTCTTTGGCTATTTTTGCACCAGGCAGTTCATTTTGCAGCTCAATATGGACAAACGGGTTTCTTAAACCATATTGTAACCAGGTATGGTGCAGATTTTGATGCACCGGATAATGATGGCAGGAGTCCCCTTCACTGGTATGCTGACCTTCGTGTTACTCATGCAGATTTTAGTTAGTAATTTTCCTTTTTTTTTTTTTTTGGATTTTAAGTTAAACATGCCAATCTTATGAATTGTTTGCTATCTGTTTACATAGTTAGTGAAACAGTGTTTCCTGCTTCTTTGATAATGGGCTAGTGATCTCTACATGTAAATGACTACTCTATATGTACTACATCAACATGGCCTAGTGTTGTATAATTTCTTTTATTTGTCCATTTCTGTTTCTGATAAATTCTAATTCTTGTAAAGTTACCAATGTAAGACTCCTTTTTTTTTTGGATTAGTAACAGCCAATTTTATTTTTAAACAAAACAAGTACAGCAGGCAGTTATGGAGTACAAGAAAATCACAGAAAATGCCTGGAAACTGGAATCTAGTGCAAGAGAGTTATACTGTTACAATCATATACCTATAAACTCACTCAAAGACATATAAACTCCTCTCAACGAACAAGCCAGGTCTGTTAACTCCCTCCTTAGTCAACATCTTTACTACCTCATTGCTTCATCTGCTTACATGCTTAGACTCACATCTTGTCATTAACTGAAGAGTCCAAATTTCTCTCATGATAAACAATAATTGCCACAAAACTTCGCTCCGCACAGACTTTCACTTGATAGTGTTTTTTGAGTTACCTTCCGCCACCAAATTTCCTGAAAAATGTAATAATCTCAAAGCCTCCCTAATTGCCAACCACCACTTTATTTGATTTCACAGTACCTATTGTGATGGAAAAAGAACAAATAATTTCTCCTCTCTCGTTTATCCTCTTTCGTTTATCCCTAGGTCTGTTAACTCCCTCTTTAGCCAACATCTTTACTACCTCATTGCTTCATCTGCTTATATGCTTAAATTCACATCTTGTCTCTAACTGAAGAGTCCAAATTTCTCTCTTGATAAACAATAATTGCCAAAAAACTTCGCTCTGCTTAGACGCCCACTTGATAGTGTTTTGTGAGTCACCTTCCTCCATCAAATTCCTTGAAAAATGTTATTTGAATAATCTCAAAGCCTCCTTAATTGCCAACCTCCACTTCATTTGATTTCACAGTACCTATAGTGATGGAGAAAGAACGAGGAATTTCTCCTCTCTCATTTCTCAACACCCCACCAGTCACTGCCTGCTTGTTCTGGTTTACCTTTAGATGCACCATCTACATTAAATTTGGCCCATTGGTTTGGTGGAGAAATTGAATTGGAATGAAGGAGTTTCTTCCCCCGCCGCCAACCCCCCCCTCCTTCCCAACATTGCCACTCCCCAATTTCTAACAGTATCCGACCTGATAAGTCTTAAAATTATTCTCTTATCAACCTCGCCGTGCAATTCTTGAATTGATTAACTCCAGTCTCCTCTTCATCTGATTCTTTTCCTTTAAATATTCTCTTATTCCACTGCAAAATCGCGTAGGAACCATTCTCTACAAAATTTGACATTTTTTGTCATAAGCCCCCCTACCACAAGAAATAATGAAGTCCACTAATGATGCTGCTCCTACCCACGTGATCCCAAATTGGTCAATCAAGCTACACCATGCAGAACATGAGAACCCACAAAACACAAAGAGACGGTTGATTGTTTCTTCCTCTGACCCAACAAAGCAATTACATATTTTCTTGTCTTTGAAGCTATCCGTCTCCTTCCAAGGTCATCTTTCGTTAGCGCCTTTCCTGCCAAAATACAATCTGAAAGCTTCCACTCTTGGAGGGATGAGATTGCTCCAAGTCGAAGCAAGCAATTATGTCCGTGGAACAGTGGAAACAAGCATTCTAAACATTTATCTTTTAGAAAAAAGTTCCACTACTAAATTCCTGTATCAGCCAAATCCCTGCAAGTAAAAACTTTCTGAGGATAGCAAATAAGGACGCATGCTAGACTGACTCCGACTCAGAGAGGTAAATACCAAGCCTCTTATCACCTCCCCATTGAAGACCTCATGACCTCATAACCTTTACAAGAGAACCTTGATTCATGGAAGGAAACTTTGATTGAAATGACAGATCAACCATCTGAATCTTTCCAAAACTGCGTTCTTGGTCCCTCTTCAACTAAAACAGCACTGTCCTACTTGGCTCATCTCTTTCCAAATTTGAGATGACTTTACCGTATTTACTCAACTCACTTCCCACCCCAATAAACTCTCCCCATATTTTTTTGCCACTACTTCTCTCCACAATTCTTCTCTTTCTACCTTAATCTCTACCACCATTTATGCAATAGTGCCAAATTCTTTCTTTTATTCTCCCCACCCCTAAACCTCCATCCCCCTTCTGTCTAGAACATTCCTCCCAGTTCAGTAAATGGACAAAATCTGTCTCTTATTGTCCTCCCAAAGCAGTTCCCTTTGAAGCCTTTCCCAGTTCTATTTTCCACCACTCCTGGCATATTGTAGAGAAATAAATAATACAAAGGTATTCTGGTCAATGCAGTCTTAATAAAGTAATGCATCCTCATGTTTCCCAACTTCTTTTCTGTTCTTTCAACCACTAGATCTTACATAGATTTGGATCTGGAATTAGTGTGAATATATATATATATATATATATAGAGAGAGAGAGAGAGAGAGAGAGACGATTGATTGGCAACTGTCCTGCCTTGCATCCAACCGTATGTGATAGGTATTCCATTTATTTTCCCTACATACCTAGCCACGCCAGAGTGCTTTTGCTAATATTAGTCCACAATCCTGAGACTTATTCAAAGCATCTGATAATGCCTTTAATACTTTCAACCTCCTGTGCTGATGCATCGTAGAAGAGCAAATTGTCACCTGCAAATCGTGAATGTGCTATCTTCATTCAACCCTCCCTTATTTTGAAGCCTTGCATCAAATTACACGTACGAGCCCTCTCCAAGAATCTCCATAATCCTTCTGCCACAATGATAAAGAGAGGAGATTGGTGCTCACTTTGCCTCAAACCTCTCGAACATTTCAATAAGCCAGTTGCGCAAGCTGTTAATCAACATTGGAAAGGATGCTGTGTGTATGATTCCTTAATCTGGAACCCTTCACTTCTGTTCAAATCCCATACAGCATATACATTATAAATTCCCAATCCACATTGTCATAGGCTCTTTTCAAATCTCTCCAGCCTTTCTTTACGATGGATGGCTTCATTTGCAATAAGTATCCCATCCAATATTTGTCCATGTTTTAAAATATCGCTTTCAGTGGGTCCAGTAACACTTGGCATGACCTCTCTCATTGTATTTATCAACAATTTAGATAAAATATGATAGGAATAGCCTACAAGGCTAATTGGCCCAAAGTCCTTAACTGCTTTGGGATTATCATTTTTAGGAATAAAGAAACAAGTGCAGCATTAAGTTCAACACTTAGCTTACCGTACTAAAAAAAATCCTCCACACCTATATAAAGTCTTTTAATCCTGCTTTAATGAATGAAAAATTGAAGCAATTAGGATTTGGGGCCCTATCTTCCTTCCAATACTTTGAGAGTCTATAACCTCCCTTCTTTAAATGAAATCTCCAACCTCTCCACTTGCTTTTTTGATAGAGCTCCAAAAGGAATGCTTTCCAAAGTGGGTCTGAAAACTCCTCTCCCTTTTATGCAATTTAGAGTAGACCTTCGCTCCTTGAACCTGCATTGGAGAATCCAATATTCTGCCCTTCCTCCCAAATATAAACATATTGGTTCTTTTCTTTGCCTTGGCAACCTTGCATTAATTCCTTCAAATCCTCAATCTTTGTTTCGACCTGATCTTTTTATCTTCAGTTGTCCTGAATGTCTCCTTATTTCAAGCCTTGATTTTTTTTTTAATTTTAATTTTCATTACTTTTGACAATCTGAGCTGATCCAAACCTTGTATTTTGAAAAATTCCTCTACTTTTCAACTATGTCTAGAACCTTTGGGGGTAATAACCATGCATTGATTAATCTAAATGGCTTTGGGACCAATTCACCTTCAATATCTAAGGCAAAAATGGCATGTGATTCCAGAACGCCTTGTCCATTTGATTTGGCGAACTTACTTAAAATGAGCATGGTTTTAAAAATCTGTCGAGTCCAACTCTCCTACTACTCGGTACTTTTTGAGTCTATTCACCCGGGAGTCTCCTCCAGCCAGGTCATATGAGGAAAATCTCAAAACTAATTTCTTTCCCACTTTTCTTATTGTGAGTAGATGTTGAAGCTTTCAAGGCCCATTTGCACTTATTTTAGAAGATCAAAACCACATTTTATGGAATATCAAAGCATTCAAATATTGAAGTAATGTTCATTTATTTATTATTATTTTTTGAAATGGTCACTTGTATTGATCAAAAGCTTTACAGTATAAAAGAGCTATACTGAGAAGCGGCTAAGT
Source organism: Cinnamomum chago (assembly GCA_038049695.1). Lineage (NCBI taxonomy): Eukaryota > Viridiplantae > Streptophyta > Magnoliopsida > Laurales > Lauraceae > Cinnamomum > Cinnamomum chago. The sequence continues at coordinate 105,088,726 of CP142451.1, read as the reverse complement.
AATGTTCATTTATCTGAACAAAAATAGAAAAAACCACTTATTATTACTTAAATTCATTCTAACTAATTTAAACTAATGTGGCTTTAAATCATATAACACCATTTTCTATTTTTTATGCTTTTTATTTTTTTTTTCAGTTTTTAAAATTTATTGGGGCTCTAGGGTGTGACTCCGCCGTGTCGCATGGGACATGGACAAGTCGACTTGAATCAAGAGCGACCAAGTCACCACCAGAGTCCAAGTTTTAGAACCTTGATTCTTGATCCTTTGAAGTAAGGAATCTATTGAACCTCCTCACTGAAGGTGATCTTTGACTATTTGACCAAGTGAACCTTCTTCCTATTAGAGGCAAATCCACGACTTTTTTGTTGTTGATAAAGTCCGAAAAACTCTCCATCTCAGGTGCAGTCCTTCTTCCCCTGCACTTTCATAAGGGAACATTACTACATCCAGATCCCCACTCCCCAACCCACCACACTGGTAGAACATCAAAATCCCATCTTTTAGAGCATCTACGAGTTCATTGTCGTTGATGAAATCCAAAGTAATCTGTGTCTCAGGTGTAATCCTTCTTCCCCTCACTTGCGATAAGGGGAACTTGCCACATTAAATCTAAACATTTTACCATCAACATTTCTGTATAATGTTTAATTTGTTAAAAGAAAAAGATTGAACTCCGACTATTTTTCAAAAATATATTTCTTCAATTTCTTCGTGCTGTAATATATAGATTACCTGTGGTTGTGCTACTGCTACCTATGGGATGGCACATCACCTTTTCTTTTCCCCAATGCAAACCACTACTAGGCATTTTTTTAGCACAAATACACATTTCTTTTTTAATTATGGTTTGAGGGAAAATGGTTTTGAAATGAATTGCTTTCTTTTCTATATATGGAACATTGGCTTTGTTTATGAATTCATGAACTGTAACACCTGCTAAATTTGATTTTTGGCTTTTAATATGTTTTTGGGAATAGGGTTTTGCATTTCTTCATCATTTTATTACTTAAAGATAATGGATCTGTTTTGAACTCAAACCTTCAGAAACTTATTTTCATTTTTTAAATGTATGCTAAATGTATAATGATGCTTCACTGAGCAGGGCTGCTTACAAGGGATTCGCAGATACTGTAAGGTTGCTTTTATTTAGGGATGCAGACCAAAGGAGACAAGATAAAGAAGGTACAGTTACTCAGCATTTTCTGTCCTGTAGTTGCATGACTGAGGGACTGCGATACTGTGTTTAATAGATAGGAGATGTGTGTATATATATTTAATTTATTTAAATTTCTAGAGATTATCAGATTGGATAAGGTCCCTAAGTACTTCTATGGTTTAAATTATGAAAAAGTAAAAAAATTGTATTTTTTCATTGTTTTTTCTTTAGTTATCCTTGTATGTGACCCTATGTCTTCAGCTGCTAGCCCTATTATGGATGAACCATAGCCTAAGAATGATTCTGAGCAAAAAATCCCAACCCTTCGGTGTTTTTTTTTATTTTTAAATTGAAGCCTGGAGTTTGATTGAATTAGCGGCGATTTAATTAGACAAGTGGCATAACATGTCAACTAGCAGCATTTAGAGAGAAAATTGTTTACCAGGCTATTAAGGAAAGGGGATATTCACAAATCAAGAGAAGGCCACTCTTCTCTTTAGATATTGCATAGGAGGCATAAATTATTCATCCATGACTTGCCTTTCCAACATAGAATTCTACTCTTCTAATTCCCAACATTTTCCCCTAACCATCCATTTTTGTCGTAAAAATATGCTTCAACTGGATGATACAATTTTTTGGGTTAGAGGCAAAATTGCCTTTGTGTATTGTATCATGTTAGTAAAAGGGAGATCCAAACTAACGTGAATTATCATTAATGATCTGGGCCTACGGTCAACATATGGTCAAGGTTGGAAAACTCGTGATTCGGACTCGACTCGTCCAATGCAAAAAAAAAAAAAAAGAAAAAAGAAAAAAGAAAAAAAAAAAGACTCGGATAGAGTCAATGCAGAGACTTGGGAGAGTCATGTTCTTTCAAAAATAATCTCAAAAATATTTAAAATTGAACCCATTACTTATAAAATATAAAAAACACATTTTTATGCATGCATTCATGAAAATCAATTCAAATTAATAAATTTATATATGCTAGAAAAATACTACAATAAGGAAAATAAAAGAAAAATACTGCATATTCTGTAATTTGTTAATCCAAATATCGAATGTAAAAGATCAAATATAAGTTTCAAATTACATTCCAACGATCATTTTTAAATTATTGACTCCAAACCTCATGCATAATTACTTATAAATAAATTTTAATTGTTTAAAATTAGATCTTCCTATTCAATGATTCAAAATGCAAACAACTTATTAAAATGAGATGACTGGGCTGAGTCTCCCTTATTTTTGACTTGGTCATCAACACGAGGTGACTTGGGAGAGTCAAGAGTGAACTCGGAGAGTTTTCCAACTATGCATAGGGTTGTAACCAGGTTGTACTTGAGTCAGAACCAGGGTGGACTCCAATCTGATTTGCATTTCATTGTCCTGAATCTAAATTTGAATCCTAATCTGACACTCATCCTTATTAAAAGCTTTGTTTAAAAACTAGAGAAGACTTGTTTCTCCCTCCTGAGTTGACTTGAAATTCTCAAGACTCAATGAAAAAGGTCTTGCTCTAGACTTGGTCAAAACTTGGTTTATTCAATCAAGACTTGATTCACTTGACTTATATTGGTCTAGACTCAATAAAAAGGGAAAATTTCTAAGCTCATTGAGATATATATATATATATATATATATGGAAAATGCTCCTTTGAGAGTAACCCTCACACTACTATGCGAGTAAGGAGGGGACCCATTGGATCCATATCCAATGCCAACATCCTAAATATGAGGGTCCTCACTTTACTCTCATAGTAGTGTGATAGTTACTCTCATAGGAGCATTTCCCTATATATATTGATAGATAGATAGATTTTTTTTTTTTTTTTTGGTAAAATAAAATTCATTAAAAAAGCCATCAGTACAAGAGGACTATACCGACAAGCTGAAACAACACCTGAAACCAAACAACCCAGAGCAAGAAGAACACCAAAAGAAAAAGCAATAGAAAGGGGAAAGAACTAGAAGGACACCGCAACATCCTTGCAAATTAGCATTATCCGGTCTAGCGATAACCCATGAAAAAGAGGATTTATAGACACCCAAAAGACCACTGAAAGCTGTCTTATCAGACACTGAATTATCACTCGAGGCAACCCTTCAAAGCAACTGTCGTTCCTCTCCTTGCAGATAGTCCATATGACGGCAACAAACGACAAATTCCACATTTCTTTACCTCTAGGCGTTAGAGGAGGATTAATCCACACGCTTCAAACAGCGCCAGAAGTGAATTGGGAGAACTCATCTACACCCAAACCAATCCAGCACTGTAGTCCAAACCCTATGGGTGAAGCTGCATTTAAGTAGAAGATGCTCCAGACTCCTCGTCCTGTAAGCACAGAGGGGCGGGCATTCACCAGAACCAAACGTTTCCTTCTGAAGTTATCCATAGGTAAGATTCTGTTTTTGAGGGCCAACCAACCAAGCACCAAACTTCTAGGTGGAGCTTTTAATTTCCAAATCCTTCCCAAGGCGCATCTTGAATTATTCCACCCTGCCAAAGCCTTAAAGAAAGTAGCTACTCAAAATCTGCCATCTTTAGATAGACAGATAGATAATATTCTAAATTTTTTCATGGAGTTTCTTGTACATGGCTCAACCAAGTTGAACTGGTTAATTTCAGGCCGAGTTGAGCTTCTCAGCTTTTTAAACAGAGATTACAAGATCCTAATCCAAGTGTTGGATGGATTTGGATCTTTATCTTGATCAGATTCTATGCACTACTCAATACATGCAATTCAGAACCCAAAGTTAAAGATAATGGCCAATGATCCATATTCTAAAACCAAATGGTTAGAAATTTTAGTAGTTTTAAGGTTCCACTCCATCAGTTGTGCAAGCCATGTGTATAATGTGTTTGATACCACAAAGTTTCACTGTGTGGAAGAGGTAACCGAAGTATATGTCGGTTCACTGAAAATTCCCAGGGTTTTTAGACTTGAAAATGATTTTCTAAGAGAGAATTTCTGGCCTTGGAAACCATGCTTAGATTCATGTTTAAATCAATCCAAAAGGTGTTTTCAAAACGTGAACCTATTATGTCTAAAATGATTTAACTATGAAATCATGGGCATGCATGATTAAAATCAATTTATGCATCCAAGTTAAAATCCAAGTCATGCATGAAAAATCGAGTTTCAAAAATTATAAAATCATGCATGAGTAATTTCAAGATTTTCAAAATCAATGCATGTGTGAAAATTCGAATGATGATAAAATAATCATTCATCCATCAAATTGCAACACACAAAATCCCTAAAATATTTAGCTTTCTTCACCCCAATTCTTCTACCACCAACCATTTGTCCATTCAAACACCTAATTGCTTTATTTGCATCCCATTCGGTTTTAAACCGAACAAATCCAAACTCTCTGCCTCTCCCATCAAGCTTATCTTTTGGAAAAACACATCGAAAACTTGACCTGTCTTCCGGAAAACTTCGAACAAATCCTTGGTTGTCACCAACGGAGAAAGATTTGTGACAAACAGAGACCAACAATCCCTTAGCCAACCAAGATTATAACCCATATTTGCTCGTGCCTCAGATCAGAATCCTAGAGGCATATGAGTTAAGAGTTCCAACAAGGCAGAGGTTTTAGCCATTTTAGAGGCTTTGCGGGTCTTCTCTTACTTGTTTCACGACATACTAATTGTGGAGAGTAATTCAAGAAGAGTGCTTTCTTTGCCGATTCATGATATACCAAAGCCGTAGAAACTCTAGTTTTGGAGTTTTGCCTGGTGGTTGGAACGGCTGATGGTTTTGTTAACTTTTTTCGCTAAGCAAGGGGTTGATAGATCTTCCCCTTGGGAGGTGTTTTTGTTGTAATTGGTTTGTAGGGTATAAGTCTCTTATACCCATGGTTTCTTTGTTTCAATAAAGTTATTTGTTACCTTCCAAAAACAAAAAAAAATGCAAATGTTACACATGTGGAACACATTATCATGTCCGTCAAAATCACCATTTTCACAAGAGTAAAAGAATACAACCAATGGTTTTAGATGTGTTTGGATTTTTTTGGATGTTTTTCACAAATTTCTCAAAATTCATGTAGATTTAGGATATGAAACCAAACGTCTTGATGCTTATCATTAATATGAGAACTAGCATAAACCCCTATGCGATGCACATGTTAATTTCATGCAGATTGATTAATAAATTAAATGAATCACCACAAATCCATAACAAATTAAAGTAATTAGTTGTATATTTTACTAATAATATCATAAATATTCTTATAGTTAAAAAAACTTCAAATATGTTGCAAGCCACTAATCAAATATATAGGGAAAAAAAATCCAAAAATCCAGTGACTTCAAATAAAAAAAAACCAATTGCTTCATGTCTTGAAAAAAAAATAAAATTACAAACTCTTCTATTGATATTTTTTTTTTCAAAGAAATGCGCCCAATGTTAAATCCCCATATTCTATGCCCTAGAAAAAAAAAAAATTCCAGTTACAGACACACATTTCTATTATTGGAACCAGAAACCATGCCTTGGTAGGTACTGACATATAGAAAGGGGCGCGGAGGAATAGGAAGAGGGAACCAGAAACCATATCGCTGAGATAGAGAGAGAAAGGGGCATATAGGGGGAATAGGAAGATGAGAGTTGTCCAATCAAGAATCCCATTGAATTTATCATTTCCATTCTTTCTTTTTTATAACCTTCCGTCTTCCTTATACAATCATCTGGCCAGCGTTCCATTGGTCACAGACCCAAACGGTAGAGAATATAAGATTTTCATTAGGCTGATCCTGAGCCGCCATCCAAGCACGAATACCTTCGTTGAAGAGAATAGTTTTTGGTGTAGAAAGTCTCAAATTTAGGATCTTCCGCTGCACGGATTTCCTGGGAAACGAAGTCATAGGCACGTAGGTTCAGGGCCTGACCGACTACTCCAATAGCACTCATCCATAAACCGGTTACAGGTACTAATAACATAAAGAAATGTAGCCAATGTTTATTGGAAAAAGGGGAATGAGGGTCTCACTTATGAATAGTTGCAATGGTTGAGGAATAGGGGATTTGAGTTTTTGAGGCTTGAGGAAGAGGGAGAAGTGTCGTTTCAATGTGTGTAGCATGAAGAGGGACAAACAAACTCTTAGATGAGGCGGTTTTCTCTTTTCAAATTTCAAATTTGAGAGGTTGGAGTTGGGTCCCATATGCTGATGTGGCTTAGGCCCTGTTTCTTTTCTAAAATTCTTGATAGGAATTCCACATGTTGGGGTTTTTTGGACATGATGTGATATCATGTCCCCTGGCATTTACAAATTCCATGTTTCTTCATGTCCCCTGGCATTTACAAATTCCATGTTTCTTCATGTCCCCTGGCATTTACAAATTCCATGTTTCTTCACAAGCATTTCCAAATTTCAGCCACATGAAAGGTCTCAAATGGCCTTTGAGAATTTAGGAATTCCACCATTTGCTTTTTAGGGGAATTTCTGGATGCTCAAGTACAAGGGAGCATCCAGGAATTCCACTTTGTCTGGGAATTAAGAAATTCCCCAGACAAGAATTCGTTGAATTCCAATAAAGAAAGAGGTCCTTAATGAAAGAACGATTTGCACTCAAACTTCCCCACGGTAAGCCGTTCTTCAACTTTAAGGAGAAAGAATATTGAATGGTTTGGATCATGAATTAGAGGCCCGAGAATTGCAGTATATTAGATATATAGTTTTTATTTATTTATTTATTTTTTTACAAATTACTCAAAATCTATGAAGATTGAAGATATGAAATTAAATTTCTTTAGGAACTTTCTTAGCCCTATAAAGAAGGTGGGTGGCTCAGATCATGAATACTCAGCCCACAAACAAAAAAGTGGCTGTGGGGTTCAAACCCATAACCTGTTTGGATGTCCCCACCTGTACAGTGCCTAGTAAAAATGGGGTGTGTAAATGAAAGGCTGAAAATGGCCTCATTTACGTGCCATTATCATAGTTCATTTATGCATCACATGCGTAAATGAGCGCAAATAAAAGTAATGATGCGTAATGGTTACTCTTGTGAATCATTTAGATATGTAGGAGGGTGCAAACAAATGGCCCCTTAAGGTTTAAGAAGACCCCTGAAGGTTTCCAAGCAATTTTTTAAAATATTTTAAATGCCTCGGCCTCTCAAGTGTGAATAATTTTCTTCTCTTTTCTTGTTAGGTTCTCTAGAGAAAGGCTTTCAAGAAAGAACTCAGAAACTTGAAAAAGAACAGAAACCTTGGGAAAGTTTAGTTCTAATCTTCTTTTTCCTCAAATCTCCTCCTGCTGACCTCCTCTATCTACACTTTGGTACAACTGGCTGACTATTAATCTATAATAGGCTGTGGATTTTTTTTCTTCTCTTAATTAATTCTCCATCATCCAACAGTTCACTGTAACAGTCTGGGACTGGATGGATGGATAGTGTTATCCATAACAGGGTCTGAGTAGTCAGTTGTCCCTCCCTCAATCATCGTCATCATCTTCTTCTTACCATCTTCCTTGTTTTTCGCTGGAGGTGCACTTGGTGCCTATGTGCCCTGTGGCTTGACTGCAATGGGTCATCTTAGTAGTAAAATGATTTCTGTAGTAGATCTACCTTGCATAAACCTGAACTAGGTGACAAGAGCCCATAGCACAGTTGGAAGGTGTTCATTGTCGCATTTGCATTGTTGCGGGTTCGATTCATGTTACCAATTAAAAGGATCTTCTTCTTCTTCTTCACAAGAGCCCCTAGCACAGTTGACAGGTGCACATTGTCGCTTTCGCAAGGTTGCAGGTCCAATTCATGTTATCAATTGGACTTGGTACTTTGAAGTATCTAATTCTTGTTGTAAGTATTTCAAGTCACTATATTTATCAAAAATGAAAATCTCCACTATGATTCTTGAAGTTTCATCATGTCTTATAAATTCAATTGTTTGGTAGTTTTGCATAGTTTTGACTGTCTCCTTTATTCTTATAGAAATGAACCACCGTGCGTGTTCTCTAATCACTGGGAATTCTTGCTGTATTCAAGATTTTGTTGATCAGATTGGTTGAACTTCTCGATTTTCCCAACACTAACCAGGTTTTGATAGATATACCATCTTGTCTGATGCAGCCAAGGAAGGAGAATATTGACCTATGGGTGAACCACCAAAGCCGAAGAAGAATCACTCAAATCATCATTTCAATATCATTAAACAGTAATAAATAAACATGTAGACTCCAGTGATCATTCTCTAGCATGCTTTCCAAGCATATCACATATCTGGATAGATTCTGTTCCACATCTTAGAAATCCACACCTAATTACATGTAGACTCAATTTATATCTCTATTACTGTACTTTCTAAACAAACATGACTCCAAATCTAATGGATTACTATCAAGATAAATAAAATTTAATCTAAATCTGTTGTGATTCTTTCCTCTAAAATGTGCAGGTTGCTCCACTGTGTAGCAGACAATTTGGGTGGGTCCAATATCACCAAGTGACATTTTAATGTGTTAAATGCCCATTTAAGTTAATGGACCCACACAACAATTAAGAGATGTGCAGGGCCATGGCTTTCCTCTTAGGCTCTTATACATGAGTGGCAGTTTGGCCAGTGGTCCGGGCGTACAAACCTTGGGCTGGATCTGGCCCATCATCTGAAAAGCCCATTATTCTTGTGCAGGATCACACTCCTAATTCCTGGATGAAAATGGGTTCTCAAATACTTGTGTACCTGGAGGACCCGATCCAAATAAATAAATAACTGGGTGGGGTCTAGGATTTTGACCTGTTTTAAATTTGGGTCCAGTTGTAGGAAGTGGACCGTTTTAAATTCTGGTTCGGGTTCAGGTACGTGGGTGGTATGCCTGAGGAACCAAATACCTGAATAGAACCACCATATTTTTTTGTGCATATTATTTGTTTTTTTAATCCTTACATTAATTGAAGGTCAGATTCTTCAGTTAATCTGGTAAATGCAGGTCCATTGATCTTAGGTCATCTGCTATTATCACCCACACTTATCCATTCTCAAGAGGTTATATGAACAATGCCTAAAAGTATGGCAATATCTTAATCAGAAATGTCCTTATAAAACATGGATCTTGTGCCATTGTTAAGTTCAAGATAATGGTTTCTTTTGATAATGGAACTGAACACTTCAATTTCTTAGTATGATATAGTACTCTTGTTCATAGGATGTACTCCTGTTCACTGGGCTGCATTAAGAGGGAATGTGGAGGCGTGCTCGGTTCTTGTACATGCTGGGACAAAACAAGAGCTACTGGTGAAAGATAATGCTGGATTTACTCCTGTTCAACTAGCTTCTGATAAAGGTCATCGGCATATCGCTTTTTTTCTTGTACGTACATGTTGACATGCTGCCATTCCCATACTCCTTTTTCTGCAGTTTTAACTATTTGACTGAATTAGCATTTTTTTTTTTTTTTTGACTCTTGAGCCTTAAAAATCTGAAAGCTGGTTAATCACTCAATCTACCATCCCTATAGAATCTTAAGTCTGCACATAATTAAATGCCATTTGTTTTCTATAGCATGTGAATGGTCACCACATTTAACTTTCTTGATGCGCAAGTAAGGACTGTGCATCAATTACCCTTAAATGCCTATCATTATTCAGAAAAGTAATCAATATTATGTATCAAATCGAAAATATTGGGGTGGGTTTTGTTCCTTCTCACTTGATTCTCCATTCTTTCTATATGTTGCTTCTTCTGTTCTTTCTATTTTTTATCTATCTTTTTTTTTTTTTTTTTGAAAATTTTATTTATTCATAATGGAACCTTTGTGTTTTCTTTTTGATTGGTATAATGGGACCACTTTCAAGTTACTGGAAAGATAAAAAACACTTATTGGTAAATAATGTGTCTTGAACATATGATGAAAACAAATGTGCTTTCCTTTCTTGGCCCTTAAAACAGATGAATTCTGAGATATTGAGACGGTTGTTTTTCTTAGGTGCAACTTGGGTACTGCCTTGACTGATGCCTGACCCAAAATTTTTGAGGTAAACCAAGGGGTAGCAACTGATTGGGTTGGGTCAGTTTGGTGTCGAGGTTGGACTAAGAAGGTAACAAATCAAGGTCCAAATGAAACTGAATCGAGAAAGAGATATGCAGTCCTTTGGTTTGGTAGGGCAACAGTTGAGAGATGAATGAAGACAGAGGCTTCGAGTGAGATGGATAAGGTTACATATTACCTGATCTGGAAAAAAAAAGATAGAAGAAAGACATGCATTCAGCCAAGAAGATGACTCCATGCTTCCGCTGGGGTTTTGAAGGAGTCGTCAATAGGAGAAATAAAGCATTGGTATTCTGTTGAATTTTTGAAAAAGGTGCACAGAGAAGAAGTGTCAACTACATTTGCTATGATGCTTTGGTCTCCTCTCAAGCATTTCCCCCCTTTCTCTATGCTATTTTCCTCCTTTTCTTCTATATAATACCTCTTTCTCAGCCTATACTAATGATGCAGCCTGACAAAAGAAACTAGTTCAGATGGTCCATCAGGACCTGCTGGTCCTAGTCTTTTGTCGGGCTGCATCCACTAACCATGCTTCAAGGGCTTGTTTCAACCCATACAGGGAATGATAGAGATGGCATACCGTTTCAGGAAGAGTGACGTGGGTCCCCAAATTTGGCTGCATGTGCATAGCTTCCTTTAGATCTTTGACATTGGCAAGAACTTTAACTGTTAGGACTGTTTCCATATTCAGCTCAGGAGCAAAGGTTTCTTCATATCAAGATCATATTTTTGTTTCCTTTAGATCTTTGACATCCATCTAGTAAATCAACCAGGATTAGAAGTAGCAAGAGCTTTAACTGTTAGGACTGTTGCCATATTCAGCTCAGGAGCGAAGGTTTCATCATAATCACGATCATATTTTCGTTTCCTTCTGTTAGTCGTAAACTCTTCTTCTTCTTGACATTTGCTACCCTTATTTTTTCCCTTCTATTTCTTTGATAAATAACAGATTTTTAGGTAGTTTTCTCTTCCCTTTTCCACTTTTTTATCCTCGCATCAGTTTGAATGTTGTTAAAAGATAGTGCTTCCATTTGAAGATTTTTGGGCAGTAATTAGGGGATTTAATTATCTAGTTACATTGTGTATTGATTGTATCAGACCTTTCAAAAAAAAAAAAAAAAGATTGTATCAGCCCCAGGTATGAGACTCATTTGTTTGAAGCAATATAATTATCTATTAAGCCTCACAGTGTGGACATGAAATTAATCTCAAACTCAATCTTTCACTCGTGTTTCTCTTACATGGCTTTACTATCGGAAACAACTTGCAGATACTCATGGGAATTGATGTATGTAACTATTTATATTTATATCCCTTCTGGAAGTGCAAAAAAAATACTTGGATATTTGAATATTCTTTATTGTTAGCTGATGGGATAAGACTAAGGTGATGTAATGATGATATGATTGTTGTTAGGAAGAACTCACTTATGTTAAGCTTATATTTGCTAACATTGTAATTAGTTTTTATTAATAATTATATGGTAAATTTTGTTGTGATTAGTCAAATGCTCAGAGGACACATGGCAACAGTGGTGAAGCTAAAGTCTTCATTGGAAAGATTGGGAATATAGGATATGCTCCAATTCTATTGTTTATTATTATTGCCGAAATGGTACTTTTCATGAATTCAGTTCTTGCAGGTGGGCAATTGCTTATTCATTATTGTTGTATCTCTTAATGTTTTACAAAAAAATGAGTTATTAACTTACAAGTACTGTTGCTAGCAAATAATTTTGCAAAGGTCACTGCGGTTGTTGGACTTTGGGGTTGGACTGCTGTTTCTCTTGCAGTTGTTACACTTCTGATGTTCTATAGGTGCAGCAGGTAGCTCAGTTTCTTTGTATCTCCTGTTTGCTTAATTTCTCCTCTTATATATTTGCATACATATATGGAAAATTATCCTATGCACACCTCGTGCATAGTGCGCACCCCGAGTGGGGCCCACCTACTAGTGCATCCAAGTGGACTAAAACAAAGACCCCCAAGAGATCCGAATGGACTGGACCATTGGATTGACTTAACACCCATGCGAATTGATTGAACTTGTGAGCCCCAGGTGATAAGAGTTTGGATGATCCGATGGGCTGATTTTTTGTACATAGGAAGGCGAAGGCAGATCTTCAAATCCCCCAGGTCCCATCCTAAGGTGGGCCAACATGTGGGCCCCACAGCACGACACACATGGACAGCTCCGTTCGCGCCGCGCGCATAAGATAAGGGATATATAGGGAACCGGTCTTATGAGGACTGACCTCATGGTGAGGATTGAGGAACACCTAGTGGGGCCCACTTTATAACCCATTAAAGTGGACCACACATACACAGGCCACCCCCACCCCCCACTGTCATTGAATCCCATGGATTTGCACGGATTCGAATGAACTGGACTGTTGGATTGATGGTCGATTTTTGTTATTTGATATAAAGCTGTTAAACTTGTGGTCCACGGATGAAGGGGTTAGAGGGATCAGATTGACTTCAAATTTTATATCTAGGTTGACCCCACTTGGATCTTTCGATCCCCCTCTGCCCCTTGATCTGTGGGATCCCAAGATGGGCCCTACTAGGTGGTTTGTACCATAAGACTGAGGACTGGTTGTGTGTGTGTAAATATGGGAAAGGCTCTTATGAGAGTAACTCTCACACTACTATGAGAGTAAGAGGAGGGGAGGGGGGGACCCATTGGATCCATATCCAATGTCAACGGCCTAAATATGAGGGTCCTCCCTCTTACACTCATAGTAGTGTGAGTTATTCTCATAGGAGCATTTCCATATGTATATATAAGTAATGCTCTAGTACAAGCTTCCCTTAGGGCCCGTTTGGCAATTTACTAGGTTAGTAAAAATAATGTAAAGCCTCCATTTTTCAGACAAGGGGTCACATCAAAACTACATATCTTCAAAATTCCCTCATTTTTCAAAAAAAAAAAAAAAGAGTAAAAAAGCAACCTCCTTTCTCCACTAAATGACCAAAAAACACCCACATTTTACGCAAAAAAGTAAAAAAGATTCCCTACTGCCAGTTTGACAATTTACTATTCAAGTAATAGTGATGTAAAGCATCAAATTAAGAGAATAAAATATAAGGGGGTTATGATGGTATTTTGTCTTTAGTGGAAGTAAAAGTGATGTAAAGCATCAAATCAAGAGAGAATAAAATATAAGGGGGTTATGGTGGTATTTTTTCTTTAGTGGATTGGTAGGGAATCTTTTTGACTTTTTGTGTAAAAAGTGGGTTTCTTTTGTCATTTAGTGGAGAAAGGAGGTTTCTTTTTTGCTTTTTTATTTTTTTGAAAAAAAGAAGGGAATTTTGAAGATGTGTACTTTTGATGTGACCCTTTGTCTAAAAAATGGAGGCTTTACATTACCTTTACTAACCCAGTAAATTGCCAAACGGGCTCTTATGGTCTTATGGTACAAGTCACTTAGTGGAGTCATGGAACAGAGATGGGAGGGGGGAGTCGAAATATATAAGTGGGGCCAACCTAGATATCAAATTTGAAGTCAATCTATAATACCTTTAACCCATTCATCTGTGGTCCACAAGTTTAACTGCTTTATATAAAACAATAAATTGGCCCTTGATCCAATGCATGGTTTAAAATTACGGACTCGGGTGAGTCGCGTGGGACTCGGCCGAGTCCCTATAAAGTGCTCAAAAAAGAAATGGCCAAGTTTGAGTCGCATGGGACTCGGCAAGTCCCTATAAAGTGCAGTAGGTAAAAAGCAGGCAACAGCCAGCAAAAAGCCAAAAAGCAGGCAGCAACAGCAGCCGGCTTGCCAGAACAGAGCAACAGCACATCAACGGCTGTCCTCTCTCTTCCCTTCTCTGACCTGCTGCCTTTCTCTCTCCTCTCTTCCCCCCCTAAGCTGCCAAAAGTCGTCTCCTTCGCTTTTTTGTTTCTCTCCCCTTCCCTGTGCTATTTGAAGAATTTTTTTACAAAAGACCCCCTCTTTTTTTTTTCATTTTTTACTTCAAGTTCAACATGACTTTAGAGCCGAGTCCGAGTTGACCTGGACTTGGCCGATTTTTAAAACCATGATCCAACAGTTCACTCCATTCGAATCTATCAAAAATCAGTGGGACCCATGTAAATTGGAGGGGTGGGTTTGGATGGTCCGCTCAGATGTACCAGTAGGTGGCCCTACTAGGTGGCTTGTACCCTAAAAGGGAAGCTTGTACAGGGGCATTACTATATATATATACACACACACACACACATACATACATACATACATACATACACATATACACACATACATACATATATATTAGAAACGGTCTAGCAAGATGGTGCGGTATATGAGCTAACTTTTTAGGGCCCACCTAGATTTGTGCCAACCATGAAGGGCATGAGGGATTGAAAAATCATGATGGGAACTAGGTATGTGCAAAAAATTGGCCCCATCCAATCATCCACATTTGCAATGGATGAAATAGGTTACCTCATTTCACACATCAAACTACATTGGATATGGCTTATTTTTTGCACATACCTGGTTCCCATCATGATTTTTCAATCCCTCATGCCCTTCCTGGTTGGCACAAATCCAGGTGGCCCCTAAAAAGTTAGCTCATATACCGCACCATCTCGCTGGACTGTTTCTCTCTCTATATATATGTATATATATGGGCCCCCTCACCTTAGCTCATGAGCTGATTGTATCCTTAGTTCACATCCTTGTGTGGCCCACCTGGGATCCCATTTGGGAATGGGATCGAGGGAATCGAAGATCCCACTTCCTCCTCCTTTTACCTATGTAAGGTGATGGAGGCTCGTATCATCATCCTAATTGCTTGATCATTAGGCCACAAGTTTTCATCGTGCAAAATAAGTGCACAGTCGATCAATGGTCCGGTCCATTCAAATGAGTGCCAAACTCCTGGATCGATGACTAGCGAGGGGGGTTGGCGCAGCCTGGATCCGACATCGATGCATTAGATCAATCTCCCGAGGGATTGATCGAATTCAAGATGGATTCCTGCCACTAGGGCACAATCATAACTATGAAACCCAGGAAACTCATGATGAAATCAAGCAATTGTATTATTAACTGAAGTAGGCATGATTAATACAATGAAGGTCTCCTCTATATATATGGGAGGTACTCCTAAGAGAGCATCTCTTACATTACTATGAGAGACAAGATGGGGGCCCTCACATCCATATCCAATGTCAACAACTTAAATGTGAGGCCCCCCACCGTTATCTCTTATAGTAAGGTGAGAGATGCTCTCATAGGAGCATCTCCATATATATATATATGACCAAACACATGACTCCCCTAAATTGCACATGTCCACCAACTTTCGGTCAAATCCGAATTTACTAGATCGTTGGATTGACTATGTATCGATCTAAATGGGCTACTGACCATTAAACTTTTGGGCTCATATGGAGATTATATAAATCATGATTGGGGCTAATTTTTTTGTAGAGAAGAGGATCCTAGGGAGTCCTTGAAATCCCCCCATCTCCATCTCCATGCGGGTCCCCAAGTGGGTCCCACCACACACTTGAGCTTACCTAATCCTAAGCTTGAGCTTAGGAGAGCTGGCCCTTATATATATATATACTGTATTAGGAGTTCTAAATAAGAAAGCTACCAAATCTAATCAAATAACAAAACAAGAAATAATTCCCTAATTAGATGTAAAATATAATTAGAATGCCACAGTAGCTTCTCAACCAATTGGGCCTGTGGGCTGAACCCAATGGAATGGGTTGGATGGCTGGGTCCATCATCTGGGCCCAGGGGCTCTTTTAACCTTCTGTACTGCATCAGGGGTCCTTGTTTTATGGTCCACTCGGATGGCTCATAAGGTGGGCCCCACTAGATATTTGCGCATGGTGAGCTGAGGATAAGGTCATTTCTTGAGCTAAGGTGAGGATTCTCCACACACACACACATGTATGTATGTATGTATGTATGTATATAATATACTCTGGTAAATACTCACACACCCACACACACTACTGAAGTCCCTCATTGACGGAGCTACAACAGCACGCACGCACGCAGGCATGCATGGCGTGGTTATAAAAGACCTATGTAAGATTCCCTGGAAGGAAAACTGATTCAAATCAAACAAATTTTCTTTTGGTGTTATCATTTTATTGTTCATTAAAAAAAGGTGTTATTATTAGGACTGCAAGGTGGGTCCCGCCTAACTTCAACCTGTCTGGCCCAACCTGATTGAAGCCCAAGCTTCTCGTGTATGTTTTTGTTTGGGTTGGGCTTAGATTTTAGCCTTGGTCCGCTCAAACCAGCTGCATGAATTTTATGACATGCACATATGATATATTTGTTGGAGGTTAATGCATGGTTTATTTTGTAATCTCAGAGCCTATTTGACTCATATCGGCTCATTTGTTTTATGCAGTATATATGTTCTATATAGTTATACATATTATTATATTATATTATATTATATTATATCATATGCAATATTATATTTCGTGGGGTTTGCGTATGATAAATGTACTTATATTTATATATTTCAACCTGGGCTTGTCTAACTTTGGCCCGCCCCAACCTACTGCTTTACTTTCACTATTTTTTTGGTGTTCTATGTTTATAAAACTCGTATCATAAGGATCTCTGTTATTTTCTTGCAGTAAGGATCCAGGTTACATTAAGAAAAGCTTAGGACGGGCAGATGTTGATGTATGCACTCTTTCTTTGTTGTTTAATTCTTTTTATAACTTGTTACTTTACAAAAGCATATTATTCAATGTTATGGGAACATTTTATTACATAAGAGCAGCATACAAACAACACCAAAGGGTATAAGGCCTTCAACAAAATAACAACAAAAGCAACTCCCAAGGGTAGGATTGTTCAATGTATGGGAAAATTTTATTACATAAATAAAGACATACAAACAACACTAAAGGGTATAAGAAACTTATAACCTACAGAAAAATTACTACAAAAGTAACTCCCAAGGGGTAGAATATATCAACCCCCTGCTTAGCTTAAGAGTTTTTTATTTTTATTTTTGGTAAAGTAATTAGCTCAAGAGTTGGCCAGCCCATTGGCCGACATAACCACATGATGGAACTCGACATACAAATGGCAAACCAAAGCCATTATATTGTTGAAGTAGAACTGCAGCTTCTGAGGCTTGACCTTATCAGAAGTCACCCACGAAATAGCATTGCGCGGGTCACACTCCACAATCAACATGAGCTGAAATGAATGAGAACAAATCCTCAAATCCTCCAAAATAGCTAATGCCTCTGCTTTATTGGAATCCTTGATCCCTACTCCCTTTGAAAACTTACGAAGAATTCCCCCCTTACAGTAATGCAACATCCCTCCAATACTTGCTGGACCCGATTTTCCTCTGCTACTCCATTATCCTCATAAAATTTAAGCACATCGAGATGGGGCTAGCTCCAAAGGACCACCCGATTCACCTTACGCAAACCGTTAGTCACACATACCTCCCATTTAAACAAAATATTTGCCATGCTCAAATTAGAGAACTCCTTTCTTGTCAACACCCACTTAGCAACCCTCAAAATGATCATATAAAGCAGATCCTCACTTGTTGCAATGCCTTAAAGATATGTTAAAAAGCATGTAACTGTAAGTTGAAAAGAGAATGGCACAAACTCATATATGTTAAAACTTGAGGTTGAATTTTATCCCAACCCGGGAAGGATGACACAAACTCATGATGGTGGGGGCCCACTTTTGGTGAAGCCCGGATCTGAGATCGAGACGATAGATCAATCTCCCGAAAGATTAATCGAACCGAAGATGGATTCCAACTACTAGGGCACAAGCAAAACACTGGAACAACCCATAAAACTAACGATAACTCATAAATCTAGTATTGATTTGAAATTAAGCATGTACTAATACAATGTAGGCTTCTCTATATATAATGCAATAAGAACTCTAAAATAGAAAGTTGCTAATCCTAATTAATCCATAAATTAGAAACAATCCCTAATTAAATAAACAAAAGATAAAAATAAGCATGCCACATTAGTTTATCGGCCAATTGGGCCTGTGGGCTGAACCCAATGAACTGGGTTGGATGGCTAGGTCCATCATGTGGGTCCAGGGCTCTTTTAACCCTCCGTACTGCATCAACTTTGGAATATGTACATTGAGGCCTGAGGCACTACACAGAGAACAGACTTGTGCAACTTCTTTACATATGACAAAAATTAAAGTTTCCACCATAAGTTTGTGGGAGTTCCATGGTTTAAAATATCAGCCGATATGTACTGACTACTGAGGGCACCATGATGATATCATACTGCGATTTTGGTCGAGGTTCATATTTCATAAATATTAGAGTGTTATTGGTTGTCACAGTTGAAAATATTGGCCGTAACAGCTGTATCGACTGAGAAAATAAAAAGGGCCCTAGCGTCTGAATTTTCAAAGAATAAGGGGGGTGGGGGAGAAAACTGTTGTTGCCTGCAGTTGCTGGTGATGGTGTTGCGGTAGCAGATTCTCTCTCTCTCTCTCTCTCTCTTCTCTCATTTAAGTTGTTTTTCACATTAAAACTCACAGGCGTTCTAAACCCTCTTAAGAGTCCAGAATCTCTAGGCTGAAGTAAAATTGGTGAATAGTGGTCTCCACTGTGGCAGCCACCCATGAAAGTTTCCATCTCCTATTAGGGTGAAATTTGGCCAAGGGCCCTACAAGGGGGATTTTCTTTTGAATGGTGTAGATTTTTAATAGGTGGGCGCCACTGTGGAGGCTACAAATAGCTCATTGAATCTGGCAGTGGCCTATCTTTTATTGGAGTCAAACTTGGCCAGGGGCCTGCAAGAGGGGGACCTTTTTTTTAGCAGTTTTGATTTTGAAGCGATCAATTTCGTAGTGGGCCCATCTCTTAATTAGAGTGAAACTTGGCCAGGGACTTTATAAATGATATGAGTGGGGTATTTATTAGTTTGTTTTAAACAATTTTAGATTTTTAATTGTACAAAATTTCCAAAAATATGCAGGTTTTTTTGTTAGTTGTACCTTCCTAATAGGGCCTATGAAAAACCTAAACCGTTCAAAATAGATGTCCCTGCTTGAATGATCCCTCAACAAATTTTTCTTAATTGGAACTGGGCCTACTATCAAATTGATGACTCATAAAATATGTGAAAAAAATTCTAAGAAAAATTCAAAGTGTTTTATAGCGGTCAATCCATCAATGGCCCAAGTTCTACTGGAGTGAAGTTCGGCCTTGCTAAGTTAGGGTTGCAATCCATTGTGCCATAGTAAGCAAAGATTTTATTTTTGACCATTCAATTAATGATCTTTGATCTAATAGTTGGCAACATTTGATGGACTTTATTTCTTGTAGGTGGTCAGATCTTGTAGTCTTGTATATGATAGGTCAATGATCTAATCAGGGGCATGGTAAATATGACAGTGGGCTTAACTCCAATTAGAGTGAAATTTTTCACAAAGCTAATGTAAGGGGTGATGGTTAATTTGAGTTGTATGGATTTTGGATGTGGACTACATTGATGAGATTATAAGTTATAGTGATGGGTTCAAATATTGAACGGTTAAATATTAAGCTATGTTGTTTAAGAGTATTGTGCATACTAACTGAAAACAATTGTTTTCAAGCATTTTCCAATATTCTAGATTTTTGGAAATACTCAAGAATTTTTTGGGGTCGGTACAAAAATGCCGCATCAGCTGCGAATTGTGACGTATCACTTTTGGGATTGACTGCGACCGCTATTTTGAACTATGGGGAGTACTCACAAAGTGATACTCGTTACAAGGTTTCTCAAGTCTCACGAGTCACGAGTACTCTTAAAATAAGCTAAATTCCTTGCCTGATGCAGATATGGTTATAACTCAATGTAAATGTAAGCACTTATGAAGGTGTGGGAGATTTTAGACTATCACGAGAAAACAAACATATGTTTGGCATATGAATGCAACCCACTTTTCCTTTACAAATCTCATGGAACAGAAAAGCAACTTCTTTCAGGAGTTTAATGATGTACTTTCCGTCATAATTGATACATAAATAAATGCTAATCTATGGTAAGCCTTTTGTTTTAGTACAATATGTGGAATCCAATTGTGCCATCATAGAGAAAGAGAGAAAGCTGACGATTAGAAGACAATAAAATTCAGTTATCACTTATCTGCAGCACCAGGCCAATGTGCAGGGGCTTAACAGGATTTGTGCTGGAAAGGATTGTGCTTTCCTATTTGATAACAATTGGTATTTCTTCCATTGCTCACTGAATTTTTTCATTGTATCCTGAGATTTTTCTTCCATTCACATGAAATTATTTACCTTTATCTTGTATTGTCTAGTTGGATGCTTCTGGTATGGTTCTTGTATTGGAATGTTAAATGGCTGGTTAATATGCATGTTACATATTAGTCTATATGTCAGACACACATCAGTGTACGTTTTCAGTAAGAAATATTTTATTTCATTTAGGGAGAATTACCACTTCAGTTAGAAATTAGAATTTTGACTGACTCAGTGCTTGTATGAGCGGTATGAACATAAAAATGCATTTTATAACTATTTCATAAAAATGGATGTTATTGTATGATATGAATGGCTGCTTTTTTACTAACCAAAAAAAAAAAAAAAAAAAAAAAAGAAAGACAGAAAAAAAGGAAAAGAAAAGTTTGGCATTGCCTGATATCATTCTTAGAATTTGGCTGCTAGTACATTTTCTTTTGGAGAACTCATCTTATTTAACGTCTTTGTATGCAGGATCCTTTGTTGAACATTGATCTGAACAGTTCCTCTATTTGGACAGGGAATTGGTCTCAACTTTGCCCGACCTGCAAGGTTTATTCAAATGGACACTCGGTTTCTGAAGCAATAATATCTTATAAATTTTATAGATCAGTCAGGTTTACATATAAATATATATATGGTCCTCAATAGACCATGGGGACTTACATCTCAAATGAAATTTAATTTGATCTTTGATTCTCCTTCTTAGATTATCAGACCTATGCGCTCCAAGCACTGCCCTTCTTGTAAGCATTGTGTGGAGCAATTTGACCACCACTGCCCATGGATTTCTAATTGTGTGGGGAAGGTAAGAAACTGGACTATTACTGCTCAGTCTGAAGTACAATGTGAGTTCATCATAGATGTGCAATTTTCATTGTTTCACAACATTGGCTAGAAATATGTTAAGTACAGCCACAATTCATGTAAGTAGCTTGAGTTTCTAAACAAATATGGCATTGCTTACTCATCCATGTTAAAGAGGAATTGCGTGCTCCTCAACCTGTAGATTATATACGGTGTCATTGCGTCTTTAGCTTGTGCATTGGTGGTGCCATGCTTTTATATTCAAGACGACTGATCTTATAGTCCTCACTGTGGATAGATCAGATCCTAAAATGTCCTAGATATGTCAGAATGTCACTGTGGATAGATCAGATCCTAAAATGTCCTAGATATGTCAGAATGAACGTTTAATCAACCAATTGAACAGAGATTATGAATAACTGTAGCAATATTTCTCACTAACTGTAAGACAGTTATTGGATGGTAGGATTTTATTTGTTGGAATAAGTTGACAGGGGAAGGAATATTAGATCTGTATAAGGGTTTATCATTTTAGACATTTAATCCACACACTATTGTAGGGATTTCTTGATGTAAGAAATTAAGATACTTGATCTTTACCTGCGTCATCTGTTCAGAATGGGAAATGGATGCCTTCATTCCTTATGGGTTCATTCTTAGGATTCATCAGCTCTATTATATGTTCATTCCTATCTGCATCTCCTCGTGTTCCCACTGAGTGTATGGTAATCTGACAACGGAGATGAAAAGTTATATTCTTCTATTGGATGAACATTTTTGAGGAGATGATATGGAGAGCAATCAGGTCGACAGACCCATCTCTCTCCCCAAAATTTGGTGCTGAATGCTGATTAGGAAGATGGCTTGGCCATAGGTTCTTATGGAATAAGAAAATGCGAGGGCATTTTGTGTTAAGCTGGGTGGGGTTGAGTAAAAGTGAATGGATCTTTTGGCAACAGTTTGCAGGGTTGAGGAAATGAGTGGATCTTGTGATGAGGCTGAGGGTGTTGGATATTTTAATCTGCCATCACACAGTGGCACAGTCCAACAGCCCCCTATAGGCTTATATTTCATAGTTCTGGAATTTTTTTAATGCATTCATGTAACAATATGCTGGCTTCTCTTCTTGTTGTTTATCTAATGTTTCTATTTTTTTTTCTTTTTTTGATTGAAATGGAACACCAAAATGGTTGAAATGCCAAAATGTTCTTTCCAACTGGAAAATTAAAACAGCCATGAAAAAAAGCCTTTTCTAATTTAGCTATAAACTCATGGCCTGAGAATATTATGCATAACCTCAGGCGTTGGTCACGTAATGCTTGTTTAGGTGGTGGGATAGAATAGTAGTTCTCCTACTTCTATTTTAACACCCCTTGCAACTTTAATAGGGGCATGGCTTCCTATATAATTATGTTATGCTCAATCATTACCATGGTCTTATATGATTATTTGCATGAATTGCAGAAGAATAAATGGGACTTCTTTGTGTTCATTTGCCTGGCAACCTTAACAGCAGCTATTGCTGCAGCGATTGCTGTTCAAAGTACGTGTTCCAAAGATCAAATAAATTTTGCAGGTCGCATGTTCTGTTGGGCATTTTAAAAAAAAATGACTAAACCTTTGTACATTGTGTTAGGGATGTGGACCGAGTCACCAGCACTTCCCTCTGCTGGTAAATGGATCCATTTCATGGTAACTGAACATCCTGGCATCATTTTATTTCTGGTAATGGATGTCATTTGCCTTTCTGCAGCTGTAGCTTTGACCATAGCACAGGCATCACAGGTAATAGTTTTGATGGAATATGTTATTTTTCTGTTTCTGAAATTGTTAGGTTGAAGCAGTTAATTGTTTGTAAATGAGATTTATGGCACAATGTTTCTCTTGAAACATGTGACTTATTACATCAAGATAGACACATGAGATTTATGGCACAATGTTTTTCTTTTGAACCTTAGTCAATTGTTTTTTTTTTTCTTTTTCATTTTGTGTACCATGTATTGATCAAGATCTACTGGCTAAGAAAAGGTTTTTGCTGCTTCCATATGTTAAAATGGATTCAAGGAACTTGGCTGGGACAGGCGACAGGTGCCAACTGGCTGGAACAATGGACCTTTTTTTTTTTTTTTTTAATATTCAGGTCCTTAACACTGGCTGGCTGTGAATCCTTGTCTCAAAAATGGAATCAAGTGTAATAATTTAAAGTTAAATGGGTTTTGTTTTTGTCTAAAGAGACCCTTTTAAGGCTGTTAAGTTGTGGATAGAAATTAGAATTTTCAGTCTGGGCCTAATTCTATCTATGGTGCACTGCACCAAAGAAGGTGAAGATATATAAACATCCCGTAAACAGTAATCATACTGATATGTTTAGGGAAAGTATTAAGTTAGTGTGCCTAAATGGACTAAGCTGGTTCTGCCTAGCTTGACTGGCACTATGGTTGCAACCCTCCTATTTGACAGGGTTGATTATTGGGCTCAGTTGTGGTCAACATACCTACGAGCTGTCCAAGTTTTGCTTGATGAGCTAACCTGCGTCCATAGGCTGTCCTAGCACTAACCAGATACTAGTAAGCTTTTGTAACAAAGACATGAGACCTCTCTCTCTCTCTCTCAAAAAAAAAAAAAGAAGGGTCGAGCTAGATTAACATGGTCACATGCTAGACATTGAACACCCGTCAGTATTTTTTTTTTCTTTAAAGTTCTGGAACCATGTTTTGTTGGTGTTAATTTTTAGGGTATCTTTTACATAGAAAATATTCACCTGCGCACCATGATCTAGACTACACGTCACACATGTTGAGCGGATTTGGTTTTGGTGTCATTTGGAGAGGATGGATTACGGAATGCATTTCTTCATCTCTATTTTTTGGTAAACGGCTTCCCTTCCCTTTTTGCCTATTTTAAAGCTCATAGAGGTATTAGACAGGGTGATTCTTTATCGCCATTCCTTTGCAAGGCTAGACCTCTTGGTCTCATTGTCTCATTGATGGTTTCAAGTTGTGCACAAATGGAGACTCCATAACCCACCTCCAATTTGCAAATGTCAGTTTTATTTGCTTCCCCAGGTTGGGAGGAGATCATTACTCTCAAAAGATTCTAAAGTGCTTTGTGTTGGTGTCGGAATTGAAAATCAATTTTTCTAAAAGTGTGCTGTTAGGAGTGGGTTGTTTGGAGGAGCATGTACATCAGTTGGTGGAAAGAATGCATTGTAGAGTTGTTTGGCTTCCAATTCTTTAACTAGGTCTACCTATGGGGGAAAATGCTAGATCTAAGAAAGTTTGGGATTTCAGAGCTGAGAAGTTTGAGAAGAAGTTGTCCACTTGGAAGAGGCAATTTCTTTCTATTGGAGGCCGGGAAACTCTGATTAAAACTACCGTGTCCAATCTCCCGGTCTATTATATGTCCTTGCACAAGATGCCCGTGGGCATGAGGGAGAGGTTGGATCGCATTCGGTGGAACTTTTTGTGGGATGGAAATAATGATAAAAGGAAATTAAATTTGATTAAGTGGAGTAATGTGTGGCGAAGGCTAAGGCTCTTGGTGGTATGGGCTTGGGATGTTTTGCTCTTAAGAACCATGCTTTGATTGCTTAATGGTGGTAGAGATTTGGGGTGGAAACGGAGGCCTTATGGAGGAGAAAATTTGATTAGGGGGAGAGGGGGTGGGTTCCTAGTAGAGTCCCTAGATACAGGAGATCTTCGTGTTGTGGGTTATCTCATGTCTTGGGGATGTTTCAGGTTCATGTGGGGAGGTATTCTCAAGGGGGGTGGGTTTTATAGTTGGGAAGGGAGTAGGGTTTGGCTTTGGTTGGATAATTGGATGGGCATGGGTTCTTTGTCCGTCTTGTTCCCTAGAGTGTTTAGGATGGCGTCAAATAAGGCAATGGTTGTGAAAGACTGTTATGTGGTGTAGGAGAATTCAGTGGTGGGGAGGCTACCTCTTAGGAGAAGGTTGCATCAGTTTTAGGAGTCTAAGTCTGAGTCATTGTTGAGTTTTATTTCTAACGTGTTTATTTGCAGGGATCATATTGACAATTGCATTTGGGAACCAATTCTTTCTGACCTTTTCTCGGTGAAGTCCTTTTACTTGGCTTTAGAGGCTTCTAATGGGGATGTGCATCCTTTATCTGTAGTCTGGATGAGTTTGGTTCCTCCTCGTGTGGAAGTCTTTTGTTGGTTAGCGGCAGCTGGGAAAATATCTACGGTGGACATTCTCAGAAGGAGGGCTTCTCTTCAGTTGCTTTGTTTGATATTTGCACTTTTTGTGGGAAAGAGAATGAGACAATCTCATTTATTTCTTCATTGTGAGGTTTCAGCTAGTATATGGAGCCTCTTTCTAGAAGGGGGTGGGGTTTCTTGGTGTATGCCTCATTCCTTAGATAGCATCTTGGAGAATTGGCTTAGATGTGGGAAGATTAATTGGAATCTTGTACCTTATGCTATTGTTTGGTCCATATGGAAAGAAAGAAATAGTCCAATCTTTAGAAATGTAGCAGCATCTCCTCACGATGTTTTAGATGTTGGGAAGGTGAGAATTAGTAAATGGTGATGCTAAGGAGTGAGTTTAAAATTTTCAATCTTGATATCATTCTTAGCAATTGGAAGGCTTATATGATTGGTCGTCCATTTAAGGTTAAAAAGCAAGAGCAATGGTCTCCTCCACCTGCGGGAGTTTTACAATTTAATGTGAGAGGGAAGCCAGGACCGGTTGTTATTGGTGGGGTTCTTCGTAACCATGAGGGTATCATCTTTCTTTCCTTTTCTTCTTTCATTGGGGTTAAAGATTCGAATGAAGCTGAGGTTTTAGCCATCCTGGAAGCTCTAAGGTTATTTAGAGTCTCATTTCGGCAGCCCTTAATTGTGGATAGTGATTTCCTTGATGCTTTCTTTTGGGTGATGAATTCAGCTATGGGGCCGTGGAAGTTCCATTTTTTTTTTTTTTTTTCTGAAATTAAGTTTCTTTCATCAGATTTGGTGAAGTTTAGGCACTTTCTTCGATTAGTGAATGGTGAGGTGGATATGCTGGCTAAGAGGGGCATCTCAATAGTTTCTTCTTGTATTTTGATGATTCTTTTGTATGGTTTTGGTTAAGGGGTATTACCTCATTTACCCCTTAATCTTCTTTTGTAGCATGAGCATTTTTCTTATTTTAATTTCTGTTACCATTAAAAAAAAAACACCGTGCATTAAATTCAGAGGTGGGTCCCACCTTTGGGATGGTCTGGATGTACAGCGCAAGTGAATGTTTTCCTCTTTTACATATAAATAAATTATTGAGTTTTCGAGTTGCGAAAAAAATGAAGCATCTGTGATTTATATATGGGATTCTGTGTACAATGGGTACACATGCATTTGTATCCAAGTTTTGATCCTATTGATGTTCCTCTGTGTTGATCAGTCCAACTCCCAATTGTGTGCTTGGTCAACTCAACTTTTGTTCATTTTATCTGACCATTTCCTTCTCTGAAAAATATGAATTTTACATTTATGATTGTTCAATGCTGTGTGTAATTTTAACTCTTGCACATGTGGTATTGACCCTACTGGGTGATCAGCTCAGATCTTAAAATGTTCATGGGTTACACTATGCAGTGCTAATTACTGACGTTCATGTTACATGAATCTATTCTACTCGATTATTATCAACTTACCATTTTTAGGTGCTCAACTGTTCTACATGTTTAATATTTGTCTTGCAATCCAGTTTGTCATCAACGTGGTATTCAATGTGTCACCAATCAGGCCCGAACCCTTAAAATTTTGGTTCATCTCCTGGATTGAAATGGCAAGATTGAGCATTCTATTAATAAATCTTTTTCTTTCCTGATATTGTTTTACTAAAAATGATTCCAAATCCTTGTGCAGATTGCCCGGAACATTACGACCAATGAGTTGGCCAATGTCTCTCGATATGGTTATCTTCGTGGACCTGAGGGGAAGTTCCGCAACCCTTACAATCACGGGTGCCGAAAGAATTGCACAGACTTCCTTATCCACGGGTACAGCAATGACGATGAAATTGCATGGCCATCATTACAACAGGCCACAAATTAGTGCGCGCAATCCCTGGATTTCTGTTGTAATTAGATTGGTATCTACCTGAAACCACTTTATTGGTTTTGAAAGGGATTCAGAGAATTACCTCAGATATTCCAGCACGTGTTGTGGAGTCAACAGGTTAGCATCACGCCTCTCCATCCAGTTGTTTTACTACACACGGTCTGGGAAACAGACAAAAGTGTTTTGTTGAAGGTGCTCTTTCTCCTAGCAGTTTTGGTTTTTATCTCTATTCCAATTCATATACCTTCTCGAGAGCCTGCATGATCTGTACAATTTCTTATCAGTACTGGAGAACCTTAGGCATGTTGTCTCCCTTCCTGTCCATTACAATGCAACATATCATTGTTTATTTGGTTGGAAAGGCATAATATGTAATGTGATTTTCCCCTCTAATCTAGCCCCTTTGATATACCTGGCATTACTTATGCCTCTTATTTTGTATTTTGATTTTTTTTTTTTATAGTGGGGGAGGTGTTGGGTTGGATTACATGAATGTTCTGATACTATGCTGCTGCTACATAGGTGTCCTATGTTTGATGAGACAGTGATGCATTAGCTGTAGCAGCAAGTATGATATTTTATATCAAATAAGATTTGTCTTTTCAAGTGTTGCATCAAAATAGATATTCTATTGATGAACTTTTGATTGAAATTATACATTCACAGGAAAGGCAGACATTCTATGATAAGGGTTGAGCATACGATGCTTCACGGGTGTACAGTCCAGTGATGTTTGCATTTGGTGTGTATATATGTATAGCTCACATAGTTTAGTTTGCCATGGGTTATTCTAATTTATGAAAGGATTTCACTGATTTTGTTGCATTGCTTGTCTCACAAGTTGATTGGGTTTGGGTTCAGCACCTATTTAATTGTGAAATTCTCATACCACATGGTTCATAAAATCAGTTCACTAATAAGTTTGCAAGATCCATCTGTTGATTCCTTATATTAATTCACTCTGACAACTTGGAAATGGCACTGAAGATCCAAGTTCATTTGAACCAGTAAAAGGCCTTGCTCAAAATGGTGCACCCGCGATCCAGACAGGTTCCTATATATTTATGTTTAATCTTCATAACAACAAAAAAAAAAAAAAAAAAAAAGGCAAAAAGGAAGATTCAGGCCTAACCACCATCCTAATAGCGTGACCACCAGGTTTTTAAAGCATGGTCATGGCCCAAATCTAATCCCTTTATAGCTTCATCCTTTGTGTCATATTTGCTTCGAAGATCACATTGTGCAAGTTTTTGAGTTGAATATGATTTGGAAAGATGCATCAGGTAAGCCTTTTTACGACTTTCAGAGTTAAATACATCAAAGGGTTATTGGATGTTAGATGGAGGAGCCGAAGTCAAGGGTGATTGTGAAGTGATCTTGAACGGTGGATACAGTTTGGAAGGTTCACAATGGGTCTAAAGGGTACCAAATTTTTGCGGAGATGGCCTTCTTCATGTGTACACCTGTGGGGACTGCATATTGGTCAATCCAACCACCCTAACCACCACTCCTGTTCAACCACTAAAAGAAGAAAAGTACTAGAACTCTAAAAGAAAAGTCTTTAGAACTACAGTTTTAGATCAAGGTTCTAGATCAGGGCTGCTGGATTATGAGCAAGAACACCTACTTCAAAAGAAGAAAAGTATTAGAACTGTGGTTTTGATCTATATATAAAGACACTGGATTTGGATGATAGGGGTGTCAGATTGGGTCTTTTGGCAACGATAGGGGTAGTAAATTTGATGGAGGCGATGGAAAACAGTGAGACCTGCAGGGCTTTGCACTGTTCCACATGCCAAGAAAAAGTCTCACTAGAACAAAATTCTCGTGCTGAGAGAGAGAGAGAGAGAGAGAGAGAGAGAGAGAGAGGCTCCCAACTTCATATCACAACGCACATTCCACTTATTTGCCAACCCTTGCAGGCGTGTAACGAGTGGAGAAACGTATTGCACAAAATAATCATTTTACATGATATTTCACAAAATAAATCAATCCACATGAGTCTTTCAATTTTCTTTCGAAAAGAAAATGTACCGACTACTCCAGGTCTAACGTGCAACAGCCCCTTAGGTCCCTTGAGATGCAGGATTTGAGCTCCGTTTTCCCCTGAAAATTCCAGGTCCGACAAACCAAGAACGGTTGAAACACATTCCAATGATAAATTAAAAGCAAAAAACAAGTCATGAGCATTGATGGATTTAGGATACACGTAGCAATCGCCATTTTTCCTTTCTAGCAAGTACAGGGTTCCTAGCTTTTTTGAATGCCACTGGGCCAAGTCTGATTCTTTACTGGCTCTAAAATAGCTTCAACCTCCTTCAAAAGCTCCTCATCTTTCCCAACTGTTGTAACTTCCACAGCAGCAGCAACATTTTCCTGGACCTGAACAAAAGGATCCAGAGAAAATAAATTAATAAACAGAGGAACTAGAATTTTGTTTTTCTGTACTTTTAAATCAGGAGGAACAGAGAAAAATAAATAAACAAACACTACTTCCAGTATGTGACTGCTATTGGGAATTGGTAATAGCACGTGTTCAGCTAACAACAACATTATCCAATTAAGGATCGTGCTTAATATAGTCCATGAAGATTACAAGCTTTCATTGGTTGTGCAGTTCGAAATTCATGCAATACGTTTGGGGCCCCATTGTTAAAGGGATCCATCGCTGTCTGCTGATGTGATTGCACCAGTCTTAGCAGACTACTCAAAAGAACTCAGTACCAACTATACTTTATGAACACACCACCCTTTCCCCAAAAAAAAAAAAAAAAAAACTATACTTCGTGAAGAAAGCAAACCTGTCTGTCAGAGTTCATGCCAACCAGCACTGATGAAATTTCTTTATTCAGCAAACTATATTGCAAAGCAATCTTTGCAATGTTTTCCCCCTTCCCTTTACAGTGAGCACCTGCAGCTCTGCATGCAGACTGTAACAATATAAAAAGAAAATAGAAAAAAAGTAGAAATGAGTTTGAGATGCTAACTAAAATAACATATAATATATAAAATGTAGAAAATATAGAATCACGTATGGCTTGTTTGGGATAGGTTTACAGCAGAGCCAGTCATCTTTCACCCTCAAAAACTCACAGTTAACCTTCTTCTAGAGTACGAAGTATTGTTTGTCTATCTTTCACCCCAAAACCTTCGAATCACTGCAGCTTTTCCTGGATTCTTGTAACCCACAGTGAACAACACGGGTGCCATTGCCCTGTCAAATCTTGCTAAATTTCATATTTCCAAAGGAGAGAAGTAACATTATAGTACTGGCCTATAACTCGGATTTGGTAAATTTTAGATTTTTTTTTTTTTTTTTCTGGTTGGGTGGGTGGGAACAGGGATCTATGTATGTTAGTAGCACTTGGCTAGCCTATCATCTCTCTGGTTTCCCTTTCTTTCTATTTCCAGAGGTAACTTTGCATTTCTCGGTCTAAAAAACCAGTGCATCTTATATAACCTTCACTTAGAATATGATGTCAGGGAGACACCACCCAGCAAAGATCAGAATATCTCTATTTCCCTACTTTTTGGGGGTTGGGGGTGGTTGGGGTAGGGTTTAGGGACATTGTCACAGTCCAACATTTTCAAACCAACAATCCTCAATGGAGTCAGTTATTGAAAATACATGATACAGTGGCTGTATCAAAGGCACTGATGGAGTGTACTGATATGAACTAAGAGGAATGTTAGTGTCACCTCTCCTTTCTTGGTTACCTAGTTGCTTTCCATTTTTTTTCTTTTATGGTCCTTTGTTGCTTTCCATGTTTTGATCCAGACCACTCATCAGCAGATTCCACAGCTAATAGGCCAGACTTTTTTTAAGAAAGAAAGAAAAAGCACCCGTTAAGAGTTTTTCTCCTTCCATTTCAACCATTCAACAGTGTTAAACTTTATGATCATCCTTTTGTAGGTAGGACAGTAAGACTCAGAAAAGCTAAAGTCTCAAATCAAGAGACTTTCAACAAGAGGCAAACAAGGATGGAGAAGTCCTGTCCAACTTTGTCGACATCAGCTACATAAAGGTTGTTTCCCCATTGAAGTCCATCATGGGCCAAAACCTTGGATGATTTACAATTCTTTAAATCTATCTTTATTATTTCCATCCATGTCCTCTTCGGTCTACCCCTTTTCCATGAGGAGCAATCAACTTGCACAATAAATTTTTTCCTCACTAGCATGTTGCTGGCTGACATTGGACATGTCCAAACCATCTCAAATGAGTCTCTCTTAATTTATCATCTATTGATGCCATCCCTAGATGCTCCCAAATGCGCTCATCTCTAATTCTATCTTTCATAGTTTTACCACATATTTATCTCGACATTCTAATATCTGCTACACTAATTTTTTGCATGTATTGTTTCTTTATTGACCAACATTTTACTTCATAGGTCATACTTGATCTAATCGTTGTCTTATAAAAATTTTCCTTCAATCTTGTTGGTAAGCACCAATCACAAAGTACTCAAGAAGCAAGTCTCCACTTCAACCATCAAGCTCTCATCCTATGTTCGATATCCTCCTCAATCTCTCCATCATTACTAATTATAGAGCTGCGGTATCGGAAGGAATCTCTTTACAATATCTCTTGAGCTTTAATTCTTATAGGAGTTGCATCTTTTTGCACTTTCCCATTGAAGTTGCAATTCATATATTCTACCTTTTTACGACTTACTTTAATGTCACTGGATTCTAAAGCCTTCCACCATCTGTCAAGTTTCACATTCATGCCCTCACTTTATTCATCCATCAATCTTATATCATCTATAAACAAAATACACTAATGTACCTCCTCTTGAATGAGCTGTTAACTTATCCATAATCAGTGCAAAAAGAAAATGGCTTAATGACATTAGCTATTGCCCCCTCGTACATGTCTGTAATGACATCAATAATATAACCTCTTGGGAATAACATAAAGTTGTTCCCTGATGCAACCTTATTATCATCGAAAACTCACCTTGTCTCTTCACCAACAGTTTTCACATTAGATATTGCCCCCCTCGTACATGTCTGTAATGACATCAATAATATAACCTCTTGGGATACTCCTTTTTATCTAAAACCCACTAAATGAAATCTCTAAGTATCCTGTTCTAGGCTTTCTCTAGATTGATAAAGACCATATGAAGATTTTCCTCTTCTTTTGGTATTTTTTTCATTAATTATCCAAGTGACAAGATACCTTTCATAGTTAACCTCCCGACCATGTTGATCTTTAGATATCTTGGTTTTTAGTGTAAATTTTTCATTAATTCTCCCTGATGCAAACTTATTATCATCGAAAACTCACCTTTTGCCTCTTCACAAGTAGTTTTCACATTAGTTATTGCCCCCTCGTACATGTCCGTAATGACATTAATAATATAACCTCTTGGTACACTCCTTTTATCTAAAACCCACTAAATGAAATCTCTAAGTATCCTGTTCTAGGCTTTCTCTAGATTGATAAAGACCATATGAAGATTTTCCTCTTCTTTCGGTATTTTTTCATTAATTATCTAAGTGACAAGATGCCTTTCATAGTTAACCTCCCGACCAAGTCGATCTTTAGATATCTTGGTTTTTAGTGTAAGTTTTTCATTAATTCTTTAGATTGATAAAGACCATATGAAGATTTTCCTCTTCTTTCGGTATTTTTTTAATTAATTATCTAAGTGACAAGATACCTTTCATAGTTAACCTCCCGACCAAGTTGATCTTTAGATATCTTGGTTTTTAGTGTTAGTTTTTCTCCATTACTCTCTACAATAGTTTCATAGTATGACTAATAAATATAGTCCCACGATTGTTGGTAGTTTGGTACAACTTTGTATATATCCTTTAATCTGGCATTCTCTTTGTCCTTAATATATTATTGAGGAGCCAAGTTAAATCAAACCGATCCAATTTCTGTTAAGCATTCCCAAGCATCTATCAAAATGCCATATGGCCCCCTAGTCTTTCATGTCTTCATTCTTTCCAATGCTTTTTTCACTTTTGCTACCCTAATTTTGTGGCAGAGGGTATGTCCTGACAAAGTATCTTCTCATCCCTAAGCTTCTTATAAAATCTTTATGAAAAGTTTATTAAAATATTCTTTCCATCTTTCTTTAATATCATTGCCTTCACCAAAACCTTTTGGTTAGCACTCTGTATACATCTGATATAATCAAAGCACTTGCTATTTTCTTACCTTATTCTTTGCCTTATACATTTCATAATTTTTTGTATTCTTATTTCCCTTCCAAACTTTGTAGTAATGTCTTTTCTCTCGAACAACATCCTGAATCTCTACACTCCACCAGGTTGTTTTATTAGAGTGTTTTTCCCCTTTTGAATCTCTAAGCACCTCTTTTGGAATCCTTCCAATACAATCAATCATTTGGTTGCTCATCACCATAGTTTCTCCCTCCGCATTCCACTCTCTCTTGATCACTATGTGCTTAAATGTTGTTTTCCCTTTCCCCCTTTCAAATCCCGTCACCTTCTTTTAGGGCACATTTTATTTACTACACCCCTCTTTCTGTTTCTAATACAAACACTTAAAAATACTATCCTATGTTATGTAGTCAAATTCTCTCTACGAATAACTTCATAGTCTTTACAAGTTAGTTGGTCATGTTCTCTAAGTAGAAAAAAGTCTATCTGGATCCTATTAGTTTGATTCTTAGAGTAATTAAATGTTCCTACATCTTTTTAAAGCAGGTGTTTGCTATTACAAACTGATACCAAAATAAGGGAGAAACCGATACCAAGAAGGTCAGTGTATTTAATAGTAGGCTAGCTATCTAATCATGATTATGTTCATTTGATCTAAAAGGAATCCGCAAAGCAGCCACCACTTGATCTTGCAACATTGAACTTGTGGCAAGTAAAACTCCATTATTTCATTAATATAGTAACGCTTAAAACTACACGATTTAAAAGATCTGCAAGGAGAGAAAAGAAAAGAAAAAGATTATTCTTCATTCTACATCTTCTATTTTTATGCTTAAACCTTCTAAAACATTTAAAGCTCATTGTCTTCGTTTTGTTGTTTTAAAGGTAATAAATAAAGACTGGTCAACCCAATGGTTGTGGACTGGATCATCTATATATCAGATTGGAAGAGATCTGTCTTCTATTTTTATGCTTAAACCTTCTAAAATATTTAACACTCATTGTGTTAGTTTTGTTTTTTTTTTTTTTTAAAGGTAATAAATACTGGTCTACCCAATGGCTGTGGACTTGGGACTGGATCATCTACATATCAGATTGGAAGCTCTCTCTCTCATAGGCCTTGCCACCAAAAAATTTCTGAGCTGAACATATGTATGTAGGTACTCTACCGTAAGCCACTGTTTTATGATGAGCCACAATTCAGAAAGTTGTCTCTCTCTTTTTCTGTTCTCTTTGAAAATGCAGAAAGTTGTATCTCTCCTGCATTAGTATTCACAAAAATAATTAAGGACAAAGAGGTGCATATCCTTTGTCCGCTCATTTCCAAACAGTAACAAAGACTTAGATACAGCAGTTGGAAACCAGAAAGAGAGCGGGCAACAATGAAGTGACAGCATCCAAAATTGAACAGTTGGTGAAAGAAGAATTACCTTGAGTTCTGGTTATAAAAAGAAGAAAAGAAAACAATTACCTTGAGTTCTGGTGATGCAGGATGCCACTCTGGAGGACCATTCTCAGTAAGAAGTCCCATAGCAAGAGGAGAAGCACTGATCACACCAACACCCTTGCTCTTCAAGTAAGGGAGTAGATCTTCTAATGTTGAGTCATTGATGCTGTAATGACAATATGACAGGATGACGTCGACCGAACCAGGTGGCACTCGGTCAAGCACATAAGTGAAAATTCCGAGAGGGAGACCGGTTATACCAATGAATCTGATCTTCCCCACTTCCTTCAGCTTCAGCAGTGCAGGAATTGTCTCATTAACAATCTGCAAAAGCACCCAAACCATTTCCACTTTTACCATTTCAAGTTGAAGAAACAAAAGATGACCTTTTCCTTGATCAATTTAAACACACTAAAGGGCCTCTTTGTTTCATGTAACTGAATACCTAGGATTGTATTTCCGTAAGTTGTTCATAATGAAGAAACGAAGGTGAGTATCCAAAAATGACCATGAAATAACTTCCCCTTTAATGGAAATTGAATCAAGGGAAGATGAGAAATGAACACCCAACCATCACCCTGGTAATATATATATATATATACTAATGTTAATATTGGTAATTTAATATCTAGTAAAGTCAATGTCCGATCTCCATCTCCACCTCAAATCATTCACCCCTCACCTCTTGAACAATCGTTTATTGGAGCTCATTTCAGCATAAGTTCCTATGTATTTTACGCAGACAAATGGGCCCTAAAAGGAATGAAAAAGAACGAGGGCCCTAAAGAGTAACGTAAGGGCAAAAGAAAATAAAACAAAAGGAAGCAAGCTTGAAAGACATCAGGAAGTCTGTGAAAACTGCTCTGTCTACCTCATCTTTATCCAGTACATCCACCTGTTCATTAGCCAACCTCAAAATGGACCAAAAGCCCACATCCTTACCTCTTGTTAGCCATAAACTCTCCTTGTTTAGAAATTTGAGTCACCACGGATAACCTTGATTGCACATCATCCAGACATATGAGGGTTCATTCTCCATTCTCCACAACCAACTTACCTAAAAAGATGCAGGGAAGCACTGTAATCATTCATTGCCTTGGCAACCTATTTTTCAAGCTGTCAGTATGTTACCCTACTGCCCCTTGCTTCAACAAATTACTTAAGCTTTTTTTTTAATTAATCTTTTTTTGTTAATTCTAAACTATTTTAAGAGTGGTAATGAACAATAACTCCTCGTTCCAATTCAGGCTCGAACCTAGCTATCCTACCTTCCCCAAGAAATTGTATATCCCTTACCAATTGTGTCAAGGAGAACCTCAGTCTAATGGTTGGTTAGCAAAGTGAGGGGGTTCGCAGCAATTTCTCATATGGGTGATGGGTCACAAAGAGAACAGAGATCAATACAATTACAATGGAGACACTATAAACAAAGAAAGAGCACCCAATCCTAATCTTCTAATCCACCATTCATACCCAATGTGTGCAAGAAACTCAGATCCTAATAATGTGATTAGCATATCACAAATTCATATTCAGATAATTCTGACAACCATGCAATCCAATGCACCATCTTCACTGTACACAAGGAAGTTAAGCTACTAACAATTTGGATGGACCATAACATATCTCCCATCTGTTGGTGCTGTTGATGAGATCACCAGTAGGATTGATCCATGACACTCAGATCAAAATTTCACTATATTTCAAAATGTTATCAATCAAATGGCAAATATCACTTCAATCAATGTAAAATCCAATCCACTAACCCACCCTGGGGATTCATGCACTGATACCAAGTCAGATCACAAAAGGATGTAGTCCAAGGAAAAAGCCCACAAGTAGCTGAATCGAAACCGAATTCAAAGACAAAAACCCTAAATCTCATAAGATCATGTCACCTGATCGAGATCTCCAAACTCAATGTCATGACACTGCAAAATGTCAACGTAATCAAGTCCGAGCCTCTCCAAGCTCTCATCGATGCTCTTCGTAATCCTCTCCGCGCTGAAATCAAAACCCTCCACATACCTCCCGCACTTGGTCGACACCACGAACTCCTCCCTCGGTGCTCCGAGCGCTCGCAGAGCCTTTCCTAGAACCTTTTCCGACAGCGTTCCACCATAATACCTGCAAAAACATCGAAATCAATCGAAAGAGAGATCGGAGAGATTGAGATGATGGAGATTAGGGGTTTTAGGAGCGGACGGAGAAGTGTCGAAGAAGTTGATGCCGAGGGAGAAGGCGAGACGGACGGCTGAGTTGGCTTCATCTTCGGAGACGGCGCCGAAGACGTTTCCAAGTGGAGATGCGCCGAATCCGATGCAGCTGAGCTTCACACCTGTAAGTCCGAGATCGCGACGCTCCAGCTTTAGATTTGCAGAAGCCATTCCTCCTCCTCCTCCTCCTCCTTCCTGATTCTAGGGTTTTTGGAGAGGTTTTGGATCGCAGAGGAAGTTAGGGTTTTGTGGATAGCTTAGATTGGGGAGAAAGTTAGGGTTTTTTGAAGCATTTGGATTGCAGAGAGAGAGAGTGTATTCGTTTCAGGGTGGGAAAGGATGACGATGGACCACGTGCAGGTGGCATGTGAACGATCCGAAGTTGCATCAGCTTGAGCTGGGCTTGAACATCAAACCAAGCCAACCCACTCGACCATTTTGCATTATTACGATATTACCCCTCTTCTGCAACAACTCACAAATACAAAGGAGAGATTTCCTGCAAATGAATGGTAAGGTAAGTAATGTCAACTCCCAAAATGGCAGAGAATCAACTCCTGCCTAAATCAACAAACACATTGATTTCCAAAGAAAGCTCAAAACATGGAAGAAACATATAATAAAAGGCAACAAGTCCATCATTCAATCAAATAGGATTTATAACAATAGCATCAGTGTTGCTTATTTCTCACATCAAACAGCAAGAATTGGCTACTATATTTTCCTTGAGCCAAAGAATTAAGTAATCTACTAATAAGAACTCAGGCCTTTGGTGCAAGACCAGCTTTGATCTTCTGAATGGTGGCAACATCAGTCTTGAAAGACTTAGCCAGGATGGCATCATCAATGCCACTGGCAAAGACGGAGCTAGGTACTGATACTGTTCCAGCGCTCGGGCTGCCAAAGGCAGAGATGGCAGTGGCTGGATTCTCAGCATCAGGGTTGTATTGGTAGTGTACTAGTCCCTTGGGGAACACAAACACATCTCCAATTTGGAGTGTCTGAGTGTATAGTTTGTTAGTCGTGTCGATGAAGCCCACTTCTAGTGTGCCGTCGATGAGGAGCAGGAGCTCAGCTGAGCGAGGGTGGGTATGTGGGGGGGTTGACTGAACCTCCGGCGGGGTAACGGAGCACTGCAAAAGAGACGCTTTGCCCGTTGAGTGCAGGAAGTTCAGCCATGGTTGCTTTTGTGACATTGAAAGTCGCCGGAGTATCCGCATCGAGTATTCCCCGCATGCCGGTGTAGGTGAAGAAGTTGCCATCAACAACTTTGATGCTTGGAGGGATGATGAAGTCTGAGGTGATATCTGGGTCACTTGCATTGGCAATGTGGGAGGTGGAGAGTGCAACTAGCAGCAAGAACAGGGCATGTTGGAGATTGTTTAGGGCCATGGTTGATAACTAGACAATGTGATTCAAGGTACAGGGAGAGAGGTGTTGATAACAAAACAATGTGATTCAAGGCAATTGGGAGAGAGATGTTTGTGTTTGCTCTTGTTGGATGGTGCCCTTGAAATTTGAACGGCATGCATTTATGTTACGCCCTCGACCCGATTTAACTTTGATTAATACTAATTAAGTGCATTCTAATTAAATTGATGGTGTTTAGTTATTAATTATGGTACTTAATATCGATTCATCTCTATAGAATGAGTTAGTCGAGTCGTGAACCAGGAATAAGTGAAGTGAAATCGAGTTGACTCAATTGAGTTGATTCAGGGACTTTCTCGTAAATACGAGTTTTCGCATTTTTCATGGTTTGCACATCATGTTGACACCATCGCATGTATTTTGGCGAGTACGTCAACGTTAATACTTGCCTTTACCCCTTTTGATTAACTATTAAGTGATTAGACCCTCAATTGACTCAAAATGAGAATAGACAACAACTGTGGACTTTCTTGCAAAATGACCATCTTATCTCTTATATTACCCTTAACCTTTTCTTTTCCTTCATTACCACTCTCTCTACTCTTCTTCATCTCTACTCCTTTTCTCCATTCCTTCTTCTCTCTTTATCAATCACCAAGAGGACCTAATGCATGTGCTTTGAAAGTTGAAGGGCACTTCATCTTCACCATCATCTTCTTCATCTTCCTTTCTTCCTTGGAGATAGAAGTTCTCTCCACCATTTCCATTCCTTACAAATTCGGAGTCCTTAAATAGAGGTAGGCATTAAGCCCTTTGATTTAGGTTTTTGAGTTGGAAAGGAGTCAAAAGACTCATATTTAGACCAAGTATGCATATTCATTCCTTGTTTCCGTGTCTTTTGTGATTAGGGTTTAGTATTTGGTGGGTTTTGGCTCTTTTTGAACCAAGAGTGTGTGGAAGATTAAGAAAGCTCTAACTAAGGCAAGTATAAACACTAATTTGGAAGTTCATATTGTTAGGTTCATTGGTTCATTGATTCAAAGAAAAATCCTTCTTCATATTTCAAATGGAATTGAGATTTCGTTTAAATTGAATGATAATGGAGTGATGAGTGGATTATGTGGTGAATGGGAGCATGAAGGCTCCATTCTCTTGTGCAGGTTTAGTAGTGGAAGGAGTAATGTGAGAGAAGGAGGAATGGAATAGAGGAGAATTCCGGAGTCAGGAATTCTGGACAGTTCGCTCGAGCGAATAAACCGTTCAAGCGAACAAATAATGCGCTTGAACCTTCAACTCTCTGGAAGGGGTCCGCTCGAGCGAACCTAATCTCTGTAATTGGGCCCTTTTTTACCCAACTTTGAGGGTGAATTATCACCCTTAGTCTATTTTAACACACCTTAAATGTTCCAAATGGATAATTAAGGTGCTTACCCTATTCCTTAGGAATTTAGGAACTCCTTTGTACTAGGACCATAAAATGGAACCATTAACCTTAATAATTGGACCAGCGAATAATTAGTAGTCCGACATTATGCCACGGAAGTTAAATTGGAAAATTAACGTAATTCTCTTAACTAGTGACACCGAATGATGTAGTAATACGTTGATTTTTTGAATTTACCTTGTACTGGACGATGAATGACTTAATTCAATAGTATAAGTTTAATTGTGTAATTAATTAGCCACCTTGATTCCTCTAAAATAGGTGCATTTCATATTGGAGTACAATTTCTTCACAAAACATCAAATCTCAATTATGCACTTGATGTATTACATAATTCCTTGAAGTCCACTTGTTTATATTAAAATTGTAATTTCATCATGTATACAATTCGGTATTCGTTGAGAAAGAGACGGATTGAGTGAATAGAATGATATGTGAATAAGAATGAGATTCCATTGATTATGAATAAGAGAAACTAAGCCTACTCAAATCCGATCTTAATTCGAGTTATATTTGATTCGATCGAGTCGACACTACCTAGCTTCGACCTTGTGATACTCAACGGGGTTACACTTGGTTTAGTTATGTGAGACTACTGCAGTAAGTCATCTGGAGGACCGGAACTCCAAACCGGGTAGCCAGTGAGCCTTTGGCCGGGCCGCTGGTGACATCTCAACTAGATTTGCTCTCTGATTGAGAAGATGAGCTTAAAGTAGTAGCCAATTAGTATGTTTTCATTGTTGTTGATTTAAATTTTATAAAGTATTCATTTTGCACAACTTGCCTAGTCTATACGTTCTATTGGCATCTAATAATTGATTTATCTCAAAATTCAAATTGATACATTATGAAATTTCTTATTAATGCCTATACTTGCTTAATTGTCATATTAATGGTACTACTCTTGGTGTCACAGACATAGATCCAGCCTCCGGTTCTGAGGAGGCCAAGGAGGGAGCGGAGGTTACCAACGAGGTACCTACAGGATTAAAGGAGTGGCCCGAGATAGGGTCAACTTAGAATTCTCCTTCCTCGGAGTGCGCAGATGAACATTTTGAAGTTAACAATTCGTGTGGCTAGCCCCTTTTTGTGTGGGCCACACTTAGTTTGAATTATACTTTTGGTAGTGAATTGTAAAACTCTTTTTATACCCTCTTTTGTAGAACACTGTTCATAATTGAATAATTAATTGTGTCTTAAATTTGACATGTTAAATGGGCTGAAGAGGAAATGATACCCTCACAAGAATGAAACGGGGATGCCGTTATGAATAATTACCAATTACGGGTCCTAATGAGTTCTCACTCACATATATGAAAGGTTGTTTCCTCTCCTTCGTGTGTTGTTTATGACTCGAGACAGGTACAACACGCGGGAGTACGTTTGTCACACCTCGGGGATTACCTTAGGCCAGGGTGATTCGGGACCGGGATGTTACAATTTATATACTAAATGGATTTTGAGCATTGTGTTCTTATGTGCCACATTGTTCACTTATGGCCGGTTGGGTTGAAATTCACAATGCTGGTTGGTGTCTCCTCTTTCTTGGACTCGTGTATGGACAAGGTCCCTTTCTATACTTACATCCTTTTCACTTTTAAGAAATAAATGTAGAAGTCTTGCTAACAGAAAACTCGATGATAAAACAATCTTAAAGGCACCCTGGGTATAGAATACTAACACCTTAGAAAAAGTAACAAAATAGATAACTCCCAAGAAGAAAAACTAACAACTCCTTTAAGCCCCAGAAGAACTACAAAAGAGAAACCTCCCAAGAAGAGGCTCTAAGAACCCCTAATTTAGCAAAGGCGTCAGCTAACCGATTGGCTGACCTAAGAACATGCTTGTGTTTCTACATCTTTTAGGACTCTTCTTTGGCAATGTCCCTTGTTTCTGAGTTTCAATGAAGAGGACTACCATTGTTTTAGAACTCAGCCGAATAAGAGCTGTATCACACTATACAAAGGTCTAGGTCATTACAGATATCGATTTTCTCTGTGTTTAGTCCAAACAATTAAATTCAAATATATCATAACTCTATTCTCACTGTTTTATTTTATTTACAACTAGAATGCACTAAACCAATTGTAAAAACAATGAAGATATGCAAATTTTTTGCTTTCTGATTATTTTTTACAGTTCTTTGTTTTAATAAAAAAAAAAAGGCCAGGTCCAAATAAACTGATATATCAATCCCAGTACAGATATATAGGCTGACACATAAATGTTTTCTACTTTGTTAGAAATCACATTTTCAAAACAATCGTAGTTGCACATTCTACTCCAAAAACTAGTTTCTTGTAATGGATCTTGGTTAGCTGTCTATGACAAGTAGACAGGCCGCCTGTTTATTTGCATGAGGGCTAGAATAAAATAAAATTAAGAGAAAAAGTAAGAGGAGGGAGTTGAGAGTAAAAGCACAAAATAATAAAAAGCTACTCTAAAAGCACAGAATGACAAGAAAAAGAAAAGAAAAAAAAAAAGAACAAGAAGGGGAGAAGCAACTTTTTGTTATTCTGTGTTTTTACCCTCAACTCCCTATTCTTACTTCTTCTTTTGATTTGACAATTAATTTTATTTTATTCTAACCTTCCCATACAAACAAACAAGCCCACTAATTGGGCCTAAGTGTAAGAAACATGGAGACAGAGAGGGAGGGGGAGAAAGAGAGGGAGAGGTAATTCAGCTAATGACTGAGACAACCTCATCTCAGGGAAACCTAATTTGGGCTGCACCTTGTTTTAGGTTTTTTATGTTTTTATTTGCTGGTCTTTGAGAATGGGCTGCAACTATCAAGACAGTGGTCCAGATAACTGAGCAGTGGGCCGCACTTTGTTAATGCCTGACCATATGACTCTTCCCTGTTTTATTGTTTCCAATGTGATGCATGGCACATGAATTCTGCCAACAAGCATATTCCATAAGTATATACTAATAAGCTTTGAAATGGATATAGAACTCGTTTTGTAAACGACCACCTAGGAATATGCATGAAATCTTTTTAGAACGTTAATATCAAAGGAGAATTACAATGACCAAAGAGAAGACTCATAACAACTTCTCTGCCTAATTCCCATCGATAGTTGCTGGCTACTTCAGGCCTGCATGATAGAAAATCAATGTCTTAGCTGTAAGACCTCTTCCCCACACTAGATTATCTCTTCTTAACCTTCATCTAACCTATGTGCTCACACCAAAGAAAATCAACCCAAATATCTCTTTTCTTATCTTTATTACTTGCTCTCTCAAGTTACATATATACCATGGCCTACACCACCCTCGAGCATGGTTTCTTGCTACTAGTAGCTGCCTTATCCATTGCTCAATTGGCAAATGCCGGCGACCCCGATATACTCTCCGACTTTATCCTCCCCGGAAATGTTTCCACGGTCGACGGCAACTTCTTCACCTTCACCGGGCTAAGGAAGCTCATAGGGGCAGCGGACCCAACAAAGTTTACGGTCACCAAAGTGAGCATGGCTGAATTCCCTGCGCTCAACGGGCAAAGTGTCTCATATGCTGTGTTACAGTACCCGGCGGGGACTGTGAATCCGCCACATACTCACCCACGCTCGGCCGAGTTCCTCTTCCTCATTGATGGCACTCTAGAGGTGGGGATCGTTGACACTACTAATAAGCTTTACACCCAAACACTTCAATCTGGCGACTTGTTTGTGTTCCCCAAGGGACTTGTACACTATCAATACAACACAAATTCGGAGGACTTGGCGATCGCGCTCTCTGCATTTGGTAGTGCTAATGCCGGAACCGTGTCAGTTCCTACCAATGTGTTCACCACCGGAATTGATGATGGCATTCTGGCTAAGTCCTTCAAGACCGACGTCGCCACCATTCAGAAGATCGAAGCTGGTCTTGCACCTTAGATTCTGAAGTAAAAAGGGCTTAGAATGCATGTTGTTTCAAATAAAGGGAAAGGATTGTTCCCATTCATTCGTTTGGTTGGCTTAGAAGATCATTTAAGCATGAATTGTTTGTAACTCAATGTTTCCATTTATATTCAATTCCTTTGTTTGAGCTTTGACCTTAATATTATGAAACTCAGTGAATCTAATTTGAAGTTTGGAAATGTTGTAGAGAGCTGACCTCAATAGGATTGGAGAATAATGTTAATTTGTAAAGATTATAGAGCGGGGAAAAGAAGGGGAGAAAAGGTTACGTTTGTCCGTTATCTATTTGGACCTTGATAAAATAAAATAAAATAAAATAAAAAAAAACCTTGGAATGTCACCAGAAACTGGTTGGTTTTTCTTTAACCAGCCATTTACTTTCCTAAAGTGGTTGCTAATAACAGAATTGGGTATGTTCTTCTCTAAGAATTCAGAGAGGATTTTTGTGTGTAGAATTTATAATTCTCCAAAAATGTTATTTCACACATGGACGTTCGTGAACTTCTATTTTGTTTGGAATTGAGAATTTAAACAAAAAGGCATAAAATTTTGAAATATCAAGGGGACAACATATTAATGTCATAAATTTCCAACATGAAATTTTTTGTCAAGAATCATGCTAAAAAAAAGGCCCTAAACTTGTTGAGAATTACATCCATGAAAGGGTGCATTTGTGTAACATCGATTTTATTGTAAAAACTCCATGGAGAAACTATTAATTTATTTGAAAAAGAATTATCAAAAGAGATTATCACTTTTTCGCGCTCATTCATTCTCTTCATGTGGCGGAAGGTATCTTTTTCGGTATTGAAAACAAATATTTTTTGACAATGTTTTTCTCTGCAGAAAAATATGGGGACTATTTCTTTCACACTTCCTAATAGGAATTTGTGATGTTACAAGGCGGACCTATGTTATAGGAAAGCCTAAAGGTGGCCATGCCCCATTTTAGTGAAGTTGTCGCCTTACCCTAGGTTCGAAAAACCAATAGATTTTTTACTCTCGCAAGCGAAAAACCTTACAACCCTCCACTCAATCGTTCTCCTTCTTCCACTTTCGACTCAAGCAGTCAGACTTATACACAATAGCA
Organism: Cinnamomum chago; assembly: GCA_038049695.1. Taxonomy (NCBI): domain Eukaryota; kingdom Viridiplantae; phylum Streptophyta; class Magnoliopsida; order Laurales; family Lauraceae; genus Cinnamomum; species Cinnamomum chago. The sequence continues at coordinate 105,043,821 of CP142451.1, read as the reverse complement.
TGACATAAAGGTCCTCTCTCTCTCTCTCTCTCTCTCAACAATCTCGTTTTTTTCTTCTATGATTCTCTCTTCTTTTTCTTCCTCCTCACCTAGATTCACCAAGAATACTACTCTCTTTGTACAAAAAAAAGAAAAAGAAAAAAGGATAGTGATGAGATTTCTACCTTTGAATCAACTGGATATGGGCAAAATGACTTCTAGCATATGGATTCGATAAATTGAATCTCTAATTTTTATTTTTCTTCTTAAAGATGCATGTCACTCTGTCTACACACAAATAAAGCCGTTTTATTTTACACACTTATGCCACAAACATTGAAACCATTCATATGCAAGTTGGTTTGGTAGTTTGGTTGCATTTTGGTTATATAGCTCATTCTTGCTATTGAGGTATTTTGTTTATATATTGTTAATGGTCTTTTTTCTTATTTTAGTTTTTGCTAATATGATGTTTATGCTAATAGGATTTTATTTGTGATTGATATATTTTTTGTATTTCTAATTAAATTTTGGCTTCTTTGCTTTTTTGTAATTTATAGTTTGTTTCTTCTCAATTATATATAATGACCCAATACTCCAATCTCCCTCCAAAACATCATGCCTTAGATTTTGTTTGATTTATATGCTAGGTCTTGAATCTTAGCTGCTTTCTTATTAGATTTTCTTGAATTTATTTTTGTCTTGAATCACGATATGATGTTTATGATTATGTTGGTTTCGTTTGGATTCCTAAAATAAAGAAACTCTTAGGAACTTGAGGAAACAATAAAAAAAAATGTATTATTTTCGTATGATAATGATTTTACTTTTTTAGAGTTCTCTATGATTGTTGTAGTGTGATAGTTAATTTGATTTTCATCATGCTAATTTAAATAAAAGACTAATTTCTTGAGAAAAAGACTATTGTAATTAAAAAGATTATGTAGGAATTGAGTGTTAGTAATAGGATATGGGTTCTTTATTCTTAATTCGTAAAAAAATAAATAAAAAAAATCATGTGTTTAAACCATACAATAAGTGAAGATTATTGATAGTTGGCGTTCATTTTGACATCTTCAATTGACCATCGTTCACCCCACCCACAAAAAATCATGGGTCTGCTAATGGTAATGTTGGGATTTCATAAACATAATGTGATGTCTTGTCCCCTTAGCATTTGAAAATGTGATGTTTCTTTGCTAAAATCTTAAATTCCAGCCACTTGAAAAGTCTTAAATAACCTTTGAATTCCTCAAAGCACCAACCTCCTTAGCATTTGTGAATCCTCCATGCATGAGAAGGATGTAGGAATACCAAATAGTGGACAACTTTTGGAGAACTTGGTCTACTAAAAGGAACAAGCGCAAAAGGCCATCAAAACTCATTTCCATAGACATAATAAAAATCTTCTCTAAAAGCAAAACTTGGTCTCAGCTGGCAATGTGTATCAAGTTTGGTGTGGAGGCATGTTCAAATCAGACATTGTAACTTCAAGGGGTTGGTCGAGTGGTCATGACTACAGTTCCTCCCTCTTCCGAGGTCTTGGTATCAACCACTGGTTCTCCTTTATTCAGGAATAAAAGGTTAAGTCCACCAATGCTACCACCTTATAGCCACAGGTTTACCTGACTTCTTTTTGAGCTCGGAAGAATTAGTCCAGTCCAAACGGTTGTGAACCCTCCTATGAAAAAAAAAATAAAAAATAAAAAAATCCGACATTGTCAAATGCCATTGGCACAATTGTTGCACCACTATAAATATAACTCAAGCCTATATAAATTTTAATCAATGTGAATCAACCTGGGATGAAACACGGTAGGATCCGGATCCGGATCCGGATTTGGATCCAAATGTTTCATATCCTAAATGTATGGATCCCGCATCATTTGAATTTCTCCTGCAACTAAAAATAAGTTCCAAAGCCAACTTTATTTCAATCGGAGACTTCAGATACTCAAATAATCGGATACCCACACTCTTGATTTCTCATGACCACTATTCTCTGCAGTTGCTCCAGTTCCCTTGTTTGGATTTCAACCATAAAACGTATTGAGGTACTATCATCATCTCATGTGCAATAATGAGAATATGTTTAGTTCAATGTGTTTTGGAAAGAGAAATTTCTTAGATGAGTATGGATTTCAACATTGCAAACTTACATGAAAGTGGTCAGTTTATGAACTGTTCGTTTGTGATGATTGATTTTGTCTTATTGCTATATAATTTATTGGATCTTCATCAATGACAATGTTGAGGTGATTCTAGTGATACCCAGATGCTCTTTTCTGTAATTAGAATACAAGGCTGCATGAAACGTCGATTCTCTACTGTATCCTGCCACCTGTTTGATGAAATTCCTCAAAGGTCGGCACATAGCCTGTTCGATTCATTTTCTGAACGAAGTCCTGATTCTTGTGAATCCATCGTCATTGGATTTGCCAAACGTGGTTATGTGGCAGAAGCTTTGAAGTTTTTTCGTGGTATGATTGGTTTTGGAATACAACCCACGAAATACACACTCTGTACTGTTCTCAGTTCTTGTTCAAAAGCACTAGATCGGCATTTGGGCTCACAAATTCATGCTCGGTTAATTCGAATAGGATATGAAGAGAATCTCTTCTTGAGCAGCGCACTTGTGGATTTATATGCTAAATGTGAGGCATTGACGGAGGCGAGAAGGGTCTTTGATGGGATGAAAGAACATGATCCTGTTTCATGGACTTCGATCATAGCTGGCTTCGCCCAAAATGGTTGTGGAAAAGAGGCTTTGATTTTCTTTAAAGAAATGTTAAAGAGTGAGATTAAACCCAATTGCTTTACTTTTGCCAGCATATTTAGTGCTTGCAAAGAGAGAGAGTCTGCATTTGAGCTAGCTAGTCTGCTTCATGCTCTTGTTATAAAGCTTGGGGTGGAGTTAAATAGCTTTGTGATCAGCTCGCTTATCGACTGCTGCATGAAATGTGGGGAAATCAATCGGGCTATATTACTATTTGACGCTGCCGTTGGGAGGGATGTAATTCTTTATAATGCCATGATTGCTGGTTTCTCTCAAAACTCGCTAGGCGAAGAGGCCTGGAAGTTCTTTATAGAAATGCGAGAACAGGGAATTGGTCCAACCTATTTCACCTTCTCTAGCCTTTTGAATGCTTGTGGTAGTCTGGCTGTGCTTCAACAGGGAAAACAGATCCATTCTCTGATAACTAAGATGGGTTCAGATCAGAACATATTTGTGGTCAGCTCCTTGGTTGATATGTATTCCAAGTGTGGAATTGTCGATGAAGCTCGTCTTGTTTTTGATCAATCGATCGAGAAGAATCATATCTTGGGGACTTCGATGATAACAGGGTATGCTCAAGGTGGAAGAGGGGCTGATGGGTTGGATTTATTTGAGCAGCTGGTGAAGGCAGGCATGATACCTGACCATGTATGCTTTACAAGCGTATTGACTGCTTGTGTCCATGCTGGGTTTCTTGATAAAGGCATAGCCTATTTCGACATGATGGAAAACAAATATAATTTGATTCCTGAACCGGACCAATACGCTTGCATGATTGATCTTTATGGCCGAAAAGGGCATCTAAGAAAAGCAAAGGACTTGATGGAGCACATGCCTTTTGAGCCTAATGCAGTCATGTGGAGCTCCTTTCTGGGTTCGTGTAGGATTCATGGTGAAATTGAGCTTGGAAAAGAAGCCGCGAGTCGCCTTTTTGCAGTGCAGTCGCATAATATGGTTCCATACATAACACTTGCGAATTTGTATGCTGAAGTTGGAATGTGGAATGAAGTAGTTGAGGTGAGGAAGATGATGAGATGCAAGGGTCTAAAGAAGAGAACTGGCTGCAGTTGGGTTGAAGTTGACAAAAGAGTCCATGTCTTTTCAGTGAGAGATGGCTCTCATCCTCAATCAAATGAAATCTATGATGCATTGGATAATCTAATCTTGGAAATGAGAGAGACTGGGTATGTTCCCAAACTGAAATATGTGCTTCATGATGTTGATACTTGATAATGAAGAAGGTAGCTGAGTTAATTAGGATGGTACAGGATCAAATGAAGGTAGTTGCAGATTCTAGAATTCCTGACACCTCGCACATTGAGCTAATTGGAAAACCCAAAGCATTCTGCTCTTTATCCAACCTGGCAACAAGTATTTCAATGGGAAGGTTGACTGACCTATTTTAAATTTTTGGGTTGGTTTCAGATTGTCATTTCTGACTGGATTTATAAATGGTTTGGGTTCAGGTTGAGTGCATTCTTTCTATTGGACCTACTGAGCCAATATGAATCCATCTCAACCTGCTTGTTGCCCTATAACTATAATCTGCCAACACAACCTGAACCTGACCTGTTATTTAAGCGTTTGTGCTGACCCTTTCAATTGATAGGTTTGGTTCAGGTTGACAATTTCAACCTGGTAAATAGATGGGACAGATTCAGGGTGATCATGTACATTTTACCCACATTCAGACTGCTGGAAGTTCCTTATCCACTGCTATTTTATTTGTTTTTGAAGTTGCAGATAGAGATCAACTGGACCAGTCCAAATCAAGTCTGGGATGGATTTGTCATGGGGGTTTGTCTGTAGGGGTGTTCATGGGCCTGTCTAAGGAATATTCAGGCAGAGCCCGTATTTCAAACAGTATGTCCAAGCCCGATCAAGGCCTGAATCGGGCTCTAATGAGTTGGCCCAAGCCCGGCCGGCTTGGAAATGTGTAAGCCTGAGCCCAGACCGAGATTAATATATAATTGAAAAAGAGAGAAAAATTGCATGGTGTTGAGTGTAGTACAAGTGGTTTGGACTTGACCATTAAGGTGAAATGCCACTGTTTGAATCGGGCCGTGCCGGGCTTCGGGCTCTCTACAACTGAGTCCAACCCTGGCCCATCTATTAAACGGGCTGAAATAAGATGTCCTAGCCGAGCCCGAGTACTAAAATAAAAGGCCCAAACCAGGCTGTACATGAACACCCTGATTTTTATGGGCCTGTGGTAATATTTCAAGGCAAGTAGTTAAATGGACTGGGCCTGTATTATTCAATGGCTTCGTCTTATTAACACTACCAGGCCAGTTATATCTTTTCTGAATCTACTAATGTAAAAGATGGGCCTGGGCAAACATTAGGCTGGGCTCAGCAGTCCTATTTCTATATTTTGTTATTATATAATTATAGTTTATACCATCGCCATCTTCGAATACGGACCTGATTAGACCCCAACATTAGGTCCAGAATCAGATCCAATTAACAACTGGGGTAGAAAGGGTCCATGGTTCATACCCGTTTTTTGGGCTGGTATGAGCAAACTGGCCTATTGGGGCCCAATCATAGTCTTAAGCCTTATCAAAAAATAGTTGTGAAATGTCCCACTAGTTACAGACGCTGGGAGTGGGACCATAGGTGTGGTGGAAGGTTAGGATTTCCAGATACAAATAAAATGGAAATGCAACAAATTACAGGTAGCTAATTACATGTGGGATGAATACGAGTCGGGTTTGGGCTTGGGCATAATGTACCTCGGCCTGACCCGGAATTACCAGTGCGGCGCCCTACATACGACTTGGGCCCAGGTTGCATGACCATACACATACTTGAATTAAATCAAATGCATTCAATCTGCACTTGGAACCCAACTGAAAGGCCTATACCCAGATCTGGATTTAGGCCCATAGACAAGCATTAGAATATAATATTTTGATATTCTCGGAAGCATTAAAACTCAGGCTAAAGATATAGATGCTACACATTGAACATAAAAAAGGGTGCATGCTGCTTGGGGAAATTAAGCTAATGTTATGCATTGATCTAGCCCAAGGCCCAAGGGCCTAATGGGTCATTTAGCTAAATTTGATTTTGCTAACTGGGCCAATTTTGAATGATTTGTGGATCCTGGAGGTTGTTTTGGTTCCTGTTCTTTGTTTGTTTTCTGTTCTTTTAATGAAGCTTCCTTTCTTAAAAAAAAAAGAAAGAAAAAGAAGGGCCATTTCCTCGTTATGCAGGGGATAGAAAAATGAGTTTCAGGTATGTAATTGTTACATATGTGAAACATATTACCACGTTTATCAAAATTACCATTTTTACACGAGTAAATGAGTATACGTCCAACAGTATGAAACATGTTTCAACTTTTGGATGTTCTTCACAGGTCACTGAAAATATATAAAGGTTGAAGATGTAAAACCAAATTTTCACGCTTATCATTAATATTAAAATATTGAAAGGTTTGGATAATGAATTGGGGCCAGAAAAGTGCATATTGGGATTTCTTTTTTACGTTTCACAAATTTGTCAATATTTATGAAGATTTAAGATATGAAATTAACATCTTAGGATTTATTAGACTAATAAAAAAAATGAATTAGTGTAATAGCCCATAAAAGTGCAAAGAAAATGTGGCTGAAGAGGTTTGAACCTACAACCTATCCAAACGATGTACTAGCTAGCGCTTCTTCTTATTTTAAGGTTTGTAAATGGGCATCTGATTATCCGAGTATATGAAGACAACATATCCCTAATAAAATGAGCATGGAACCTATTTTTGGACCTAGGAGAAACTCGAATTCAAAATATAGATCTAAGCATATATGATATGGAACATTTGTATCCGGTTCCAAATCCTCGTATGTTCAGGCCGGATAATTTAGTTATATATATATATATATATTTATCTATCGATCTATCTATCTATTTTAAGGACTTACACAGCTTGAGTAATACTGATGTTTGAGGATTTGCTTAGCTTTAATCATTTATCATTTAATAGCCCAACTTATATATTTTCTAAATCTAGAAGTCTTTTTATCCAATTATACTAGTGCAATTCACATCTTATTTTAGTTTCGGATCTGGAACTGGATCCGTCTTCTTTAGTTGATGTCGGTGGACACTGGACACAATCATAGGTTCCGTGTTAGTTCAAGATCAGAATCTGGGTCTGGATCCGTGAAGGTGGATCCAAGTCCAAATCTTATAGTATTGCTGCCTCATATTCAACCTGTTTGCATCCCAACTCATTTACATATACATTGGTTTACCATTTTCTTAGAAGTGTGAATGAGATTCTGAAAATGACTTTGTTTACGCATTATTTTCACATTTCATTTATGCATCACATGATCATGCATGACGGTTATACATGTGGATACCACCCAATTCTAGTTCGATGCAGGCCAGGCTTGAGTAATTAGGCCTAGGGCGGCCTTTTGCATCATTTCCTACATGTTGGACAATCAAGATCTTTTGATCCAGTTTTGCAAGACATGGCCCAGTTACAACTAGGCACTTGAGATAGGTGGAGAAGGCCATGATGATACCACAGATAGGTGACAAATTGGTCAATTACGAGGGTCATTTGGACATTGAGCCTAGGGTTGTAAATTGGTTGGTTCCGGTCCGGGTCCATGGTAGACCCGGAACCGGAACCGGAACCGTTAAGGAGAACGTGGAACCGGATTTGGACCCAAAACCGTTTCGGAACCATCTTATTGGCTCCGGAACCGGAACCATATATGGGACGGGTCTAGATCCGAGTCCGGGTTTAAGTAAAAAATAATATTTAAAAAATATGATTTTTAGGAGAGATTTTCGAAAATTGAGGTAATATATCGAGTCTCGGGTCCACGGGTCCGAACCAAGGTGGAACCGGACCCGGACCCATTTACTTATAGGGGCCTAAATAACGACCCAGATTCGGTTTTTAACGGGTCGGAACCTCTGGATAATTGGAGAATCGAGTACCCATTTACATCCCTAATTGAGCCACATAATACATAATTTTTGCTAATTAACCTATTGAGTTCTTAAGAATTCTAAGCAGTGTTCTTCTCTCAAAGAGCCTAAAACTGAAAAAAAGGTAAGATAATATCCATTTTGGGAGGAAATGACTACAAAACCACTGCCCTTTTAGATAAAATCCTAGTAAAGTGAAAGTCGCATTTACATCTCCGCCTTAAATCGTTAACATTGTTCCTATGTACTGACCCGGCCACTTTACCATAAATGCCTAGAAACTCAAGAGCTAACCAACGGCCCCTAACAAATATTTTATGTACCAGCTGTATTGTTCCTGGATTGCTATCTCCATTTTCAACATTTTTAAATGTCCAGGAAAAAAAAAAACCAAAAATCCCAAATCTTCATCTTATTGTTGCTAGGGCACTGTAGTTGCAAATAAAATAACAAAATCAAATTTAATGGTGTTGAGAATGGACACCCAACACATTTCAAGTTTCAGACTAAACCCATATTAAAAAAAAAATTGAAACTGGTCATAGCCAAAATCTTCAACAATCCCACAATACAAATCAATTTTGGAAAAGTTTTAAACTAAGTACTAACTTCTTCACCCATAAAAAATCCATGTGAAGAGCATGGCATGTTTCTTCTAATAAAGATTGTCAATCAGGCAGCCAACTCTCAGTTTATACATGTTAGTCTTAACTTCCTATTGAAGAAACAAGGCACCATTTGAATAAAGTGCTCTTCCATGCACAGAATTTAATGGATTATTCTTCTGTTAGGTAATGATAAGACCACTCACAAGATTTCTTCTTGGTTGCTATAGCTACATTCTGAAAGCCATTAATTTTTTTATTTGGAACAATGAAAATATTAAAAAGAATTAGTATATGTGAAAAAAAATAAATTAAGATACTTATATAAAATTTAAATCTACTTTTTTTTTTGCCAAGAAGGATCATTGGGTGTTTTGATGGTGGATAGTGACAGCAGAACATTGTTGAATTGGATGATTAAAATCTCAAAAGAATGGAGATCAAGTGTAAGGGCAGCTTCAAGAGATCAGGTTCAACCATAGGAAAGTTTCTCTGTTGATCTTTAATATCAAAGTATTTTAAATTAATTTGTGGCTTTGAAAGTATTAAATGTAACTATGTAAGGTTAGAGTGATCACATGGTATCCATTCTTCACACACCAATAGATCACATGGTTTCAAATATATATTGATATCTTCATATTTAATACTCCTGGACCTGTGTAGTGGTTATGGATTTGATGGTTATGAATTTTGATTGGAGGAGTGGCTTCTATTCTAACTTTTTAATAAATTCTTCTTAGTAATCAAGGCTTATATACATATACATATACATATACATATACATATACATATACATATATTTTATAAATATAACAAAGTTTCTAGTATTTCATGGTTATGGTGTCAATGCCCATATGGCTATTAAATGGTGCTGTAAATGGGCTGGGTTGGACCTGAGATATGACTCCACTACACGTAAGAACTCCTGCCATACTGGGTTTGGATTTCTGTTTTGGCCCAATAAACTGGTTCTTGGTTCAGTGTGTCCAATTTTAATCTTCATTAGAGCAAAATCACCCCCCAGGTTGATCAGCTGAGCCTGGTATGAGCTCCATCTATGTGGGTCCCACCAGTGATCATATCTTCCCCACTTCTTTGCATCATCAGAGCTTTACCCTTTTTCTTTTTTTCTTTTTTTTAAGTTTGACCATTTTTCTACCCCTGATCTTGGGGCCATAATGTCTATGCCATGTGATGGGCAATCGGGCCGAGTTTAGGACAACCCCTCATTCAAGTATACAGCTTTACATCCCTCTATCTTTGATGATTGTCATGAATTCAAATGGGGTGTAAAATTATAAATGATTGGTAACAGACTTTACCAAAAAAGAGATAGGTAACAAAATACAGAAAAATGCCAATTTTATTATATCCTACAAATTGATACCCATTGGCTCACCATTAATGAAGGGATGAAGGAAAGAAAATTTCTATGCATTCATTAGGACTGCACAAAAATATCATAATTTGATTCTATTTGGTGAGGATTTAGAGCTACAATTGTGACTAGCTTTAAGCGGGACGAGTGTCTAGTTATGCTAATTCATGGGAGGTTGTAAGCATAAGGGGGTTTGCATAATCATATGGGGCACTATTGGGCCTCACAGGTAGTTTATATGAGTGATGCCTCTTAAGCAAATATTTTCAGGTGTTTAGTTTATACATACATATCACAACAAACACATACATACATATTATATACATTTTGCATATATAAAACGGGCCTAAGGAACCACTAACAGAGCCTCGCTGGCTATACACATGTGTGCAAATAATTTACCAACGGGCCTTTTTGGAAGCCCAAATCAACCCCAAGTTTTCTCTTGGGTATCCCAGCTAAGGGGGCTTCCCCAAGAGACTCGCACACATGAGGAGAGAACCCACACACGCAAAGAGTGGAACTTGCAGATGCGAGGAGAGAGAACCCACACACGTAGAGGGTGCAAATCACAGATGTGAGGAGTGCGGGAAGACCAGGGTTGATCCCTAGTCATCCACGTGAGAGGTGGGGTTACCAACCAACTGACCAACCATTGTTGTTTGTGATAATCGAGCGGTTAGGGATGGAACGAGGCCATTGCCTCCTCTATCTTAAGTAAATATTCTGCCAAAAAAAAAAAAGGATTTTAACTAACTAAAAGTGACAATCTCCATGGCTGAACTTTTGAAATCTTAATATTTTTTTTTCTTGGTAAAGATGAAATCTTACTATTTAAACATCGAAATCCAGATGTTGAGGAATGAAAACTATCATTGATGTCAGAAATACCCAACAAAAGACATTTCCCCTAAAAAATTCCTCCAACCAATTGCTCCTTTCAATTGGGGTCCATTTGAATGCTTAGTTTTTTCATGAAAATGTACCTTTTTAAAAGTACAATTAATAAAAGTATAATGTAATTGACATCGGAATGGGCATTAAATGCTACTTACATTTCGAATTACCTAAAACAAGTACACTTCAATGGAATAGAAAATAGCCAAGCACAACCTTACTTTCCTTGGTGAACCGAATTTCCCTCGAAATGTATTTTATTTCAGAAAAAAAAAATGTAAGGATGCTAAAATGGCTATATTTCCATATATATATATATATGTGGGGGGATCACACAGGCTGCAGCCTGTGTTATCACAGGCTGCACGCACACGTGCGAGGGCCCAGGGCCTCTGCCCACACGTGTGACACAGGATGCAGCCTGTGATAACATAGGCTGCAGCCTGTGGGATCCCACCTCTATATATATATATATATATATATATATACTTTGTGCATGTCCCCTTTCTTTACAGATGGAGATGGGTGAAATGTTACTTTCTTTAAGCCTTTAGACATTCCAGGAAAAATGTAACTCTTTTTCATGTAATATACTAGAGGTACATTCCAACTAAAGTATAGACACAAAATCTAAACCATTTTCTTTGAATTGACAAGTATAATGTATGTATACCAAGAATAAAGAATTTTAAAAGCTTTTTAAGCCCGGAGAGTTTTACTGACAAGTGACAACCCAACACCTTCAATTGGATAATGTGCAGTTGCTTTTGCTTGGTTGGTTAGCAACCATGAACATTTCTCACTCGGTGTCCTGGGGGTCATACCCTGGGTATGCCGCCCTCTTCACACGTGTGTAGGCTTCTTTCCCACATGTGTGGGCTTTTATTACTTGTGTATGGGACATCGGCCTCCTTTCCTAGGTGAGTGAGTTATCTTCCGGTGTGTGTGTGTACGGGCTCTCCCGGCTTCTAAACCCTTAGCTAGGTTACCCAAAAAAGAGAGAACTTCTAGTAAGTACATTGGTACCTAGCAGCAAGAAAAAATTCTTGGCAAAATCCCCAATTCAAGAAAATGTCCGGATAAATAAATATTTTGTAATTTTCAAATAATAAAGACAAAAAAATTCAAAATAGAAATAAACAATATATTAAATCTAATTTTGTAGACATTCTCAATGTTCCTATCTTAATTCCGATATTATTGTAATTTCTCACAATATTCTCAATTTAGATGATATTTTGAAAATATTGCGATTGATGGTATCGGGAAGGGAAACATTCTTGAAAATCTCCTACGGGATGTCTAGATGAGCTCCATTGGAGAAATTCTTGGGTATATAAAATGTCATTTCATATATGTATATATGTACATATGTATATATGTATATCGCAATATTATCACATGCCTGTGATTCTTACCAATGGAGCAGCAGATTTCTGCACATAGTTTTACAAAGGAGTAGTGTATTAATAAACACATATCTATATGAGAAAGCTTGTAGATGGAGAAAGTTTGTAGATGTCCAACTCAGAAAGCAAAAGAAAAAAAAAAAACAGGTAGGTGTTACTGGCAATGACACTGAAAGGGAGAGATAAGGTTATTGTAGTCACTGGGAAAAACGCGATTCACATGGAAGTGTGTTTGTTAGAGGATTTCTAAAGCGTTGAGCGTCTCATTCTCACTACACAACCACACAGGCAAAGTAAAAGATATACTAGCAATCAGCTTGCAAGCCCAAATTCCAGTTGTGCCCTTTCTTTTCTTGCTATCACATGGGTTTGGTTGCCAGGTCCACACTCACTGCTCTAGGTTGTACAGACAATCTTCTTAGGTTTTCAGCTACTGCAGGGGGGACCCTATGTTCTCCATCATCTCAACTTTGACATACATTACAAGCAATGTTTATGATTCGGTGGGGTGAAATCATAATGCCATGAAGGTGGGATGAACTCACCTAGGTCGAGGTCATCCTCATTGTTACTGCACTCATCCAACTGTTACATAGTATCCTCGGATTGAAATCCAAAAAAAAAAAACAATACAGATTTCTAATACAAAGGTTAAACTCAACGGTAGTAGGGATTAGAATGATCTAATGAGATTGATATCTCGCACACCTATATGTTTCTTTGACACCACTATCATGTTTGTCGCACTAGATCAACCCCTCGAACCCTCACACACATAATTTGTCACCAATCCAAATTCCACACTCACTACAATTCCGAAGGGCTTCTGCTTTATCATGCAAAATTTGACCCTCATCAAGCTTTATTTAATGGTTTTGGTTTCGACAACTTTTGAAACCAACCTCTAAAAGAGGACCTCCTGCAACAGGAGGGTTCTCATGATTTATCTTTTCTTTTTTATTTGTCATAGACCACTATCAAGTTTATCGCACTAGATCAACCCCTCACACCCTCACACACACACACATAATATGTCACCAATCCAAATTCCATACTCACTCCAATTCCGAAGGGCTTCTGCTTTATCATGCAAAATTTGACCCTCATCAAGCTTTATCTAATGGTTTTGGTTTCGACAACTTTTGAAACCAACCTCTAAAAGAGGACCTCCTGCAACAGGAAGGTTCTCATGATTTATCTTTTCTTTTTTATTTGTCATAAAGTGGCAAGTCATGATGAGGGATACTTTCAAATCTATAGCCCCCAACATTTTCATGCTTTCAAATCAGCCCCACAACTTGACTACATCTTTGGAACAACCAGCTGTCCCGGAGCTTAATTAGTGCATGTACATGTGCGTGTGTGATAATTTCCTTAATTCCCTTGTATGGGCTATGTTAGACAAACTTTACGAGGTAGACTAGATAATTCATTTATTTGTACATTGTATTGCTATCGTGTCACGGAAAATGTCATTTTGGGGGAACAGATTAATTTAGTATTTTATAAGAATATGTATGAAATATTACTTGTTCTCTACTTTACCCTTTTTTTTCGTTTAATATCTTTTAACTAACTATTAACATTTAATTTTTTTAATCTTTCATTGGATGTTTCCTTCTAATTAAATTAGTAAGAAAGAACGGAGCAAAGGGTCAAATGTTCCCTAGAGGCACAATTAGCATGATTTTTAATACATTTTCTAAAAATACAATTTAATGGAGGAGCTAAGATGAGCAAAATATCAAGGGTGGGATATTCCCTACTAGAAATCGTTTGGCCATGAGGAGGTGATCCATACTGATGATCTCTGATGTTGAAGCAATCCAGGAACAATAGGGAATTAGAAAATCATTGACCACTTTTGTACCATATCTCAAACTGATTGCATATTGGCTGGCCAAGTATGGCTTAAGCTCCCCAAGAGTAGACATTAAAACTAAAACTCCAAATAGATTCCAATGTAGTCAATTGAACTAAGAATTCAAGGTCATATGAGCTCGATCAAGGACTTTCAAAGAGGTGAATGGTGAAGGATATAAGGTGAGGAGTGAAGGAAATCAGGCGAGATGTAGATGAAATATTGATTTTTCTAAGTATTCAAATACTAGGGTGATGGCTAGGTATTCATTTCGCATCATCTTATTTGATAAGTATTTTTGGATATTTCCGTTTGGTCTTCATTTTTAACCACTTATTGCATGAATTACCTCAATTTCTATGTATTTAATTTATATGCATTCTAGTGAAAATAAACATACCCTTGGAGAGTTCGTTGAGTATATATTAACTACTACGGGGCATACTTGGATACCTGCAAAGTGATAGGAGAAGGAAGGATGGAAGGGAAGGACCATACATTTCTAAGAGTGTGAAATGACTGGAGTATCACTAGATACAACAAATTTTTTTTTTTTTTTTTTGGAGTATCTAGTTATACAAAAAATTGGGGACAGACCCTTAATTTAAGGGCCTCTAATTAGTTGGATAATTTTCACTTTCACCCCTTAGATGAAGACTGTAACTTCTTTCCCTTACAACATTTTCTATCCCCTTGGTGCGGAGGGTGTACACCATCTTCCTTGTGCAACAGTAGAAACAAGATTTTTGTTTGAGGGGGTAGACCCAAATAGGTAGTTAAATTTTGTGGGTATGCCCATGATCTTTATGTGGGTTTTGAGGGTGGACAAGAATTTCACATGGGTTTTGGAGGCGGGCAAAAAAATTTCATGTGAGTTTTTGAGGATAACCTAAGTTTGACATGTAGATATGCCCACATGGTGTGCTTCTCTTCCATATGTGTGGGCTCTTTCCTATGGTGTGACTTTCTCTTCCCACATGTGTGGGTTCTTTGGGGTCCTAGCCCCCTCGACCGGGGTTAAAAAAAACACCCATCCTAATGCGAAATACAAAATAACGTAATAAATTGCAACAAAATACATATTGACAAGAAATAAATACATTGATGTTTGTCATTTCTATTTGCATGCAGTGTTGCATGCAGTGGGGAAATGTGGAACATTAATTGTGACCAATAAGCACATAGAATATCAATATAAACCTTTCAACTAAATAGAAACCTGATTTTTTCTTTTTTTTTCTTTTTTATACCAAAATAAGCTTAGCAGAAACATTTTTACCAGAAAACAAAAAACTATAACTAGTGCTTGACAAAGAATTGAAAGTGAGGAAGCTCTATACATTACGTGCATTGTGGGATGGTCTTCTGGAAATTTAAATATTCCTTCTCAAGTGTTACCTTCATGTCTCTTTCTTTCTTTCTTTCTTTTTTTCCACTTTTTGTACAGTAAAATATGTCTCTTTCCTCCTAAGTTACAATATTCCTTGTACTCATCACGTTGCAAAAGACTTCGTGATATTTGCTTTCTCTGCTCACACATATAAGACAAAAAGAGGTCTCACTTTCATGTACCAAAGTTTAAAAAAAATAAAAAATGAAATGACTGGTTTTTTATGGTAGAAAAGACAAAATTACTGTTTGTTTGTATGCTATAGAGAATTCTTAGGAATTCAAGATAGAACGGGTTCTGACAAGGTAATTTCAAAGAGGGGGAAGGCCAAACGATGTAAGGTGAAGATGATTGAACCCTAACTTTCATATTTTGTTGACTTATTCAGGTGATGGCTGGATAATCATTGTTCATGTTGATGGTCATTTGCAAGTCTTTACTTTTATCTTTTCAATTTTATCTACACCAATAATATGCCATTTTAAAAATTACTAGAAATTCAATTCCATGCCAGCATTTGGGCCCTAAATGTCATTGTTAGGTTAAGTTGAAATTGTTGATGAGTAATTAACACTTTAGTCTTTTTAAAAGAGTTGTTATATTAGGAGTGTAATGGAGTTTAATCAAGATTAAAATTTTAAGTATTACTTAAAAATGGATTAGAGGAGTGACATGAAAAGTTTATCTAAATGTGGTAGTTTATTTAAAAATACACATTTACTCTCTCTCTCTCTCTCTCTATATATATATATATAATATGAATATTTCCGATATATATCGTAATATCTCCAAGTGAGCACCGAGTAATTCATATTTAGCTAAGTATAGATCAAATAAATCATTATGGGAAGCAAAGAACAGAAGTAATTTGTGGTTCTGTAATAGCTTTCCATTTGCTGTGAAAATTATATCGATAAAGTTAGTTTTTTTAGAAAGAGGCCATGGGTTTTGAGGGAGGAAAGAGAAAGAAGAAAAGTGATGGGTTTTGGGAGGAAAGGAAAAGAGAAAACAAAAATATGTCATGAGGGTTTTTTTTTTTCTTTTTTTTTATCATTTTTAGATATTGTTTTACAAAGAAGACTCCATTGAAAGAAACGTCAATAACTTTTATACTCATTTGAAATATATATAAATCTTCATATATATATAACTTTTTTTTTGAAAATAAGCCAAAAATCATATACTTTTTTTAAAACTTTCCCTTAGTTTACCTACATGGGAAACTTTAGTATGATGTTAGACTTACACCATCCAGTATAATTGTTTGTGGTGTGTGATATTTGATCCTGGGCATTTTGCTAAGTCCTATACTTTTCTCTTTTATTGGTAGATGCTGAGTCCAGTACATACAATTAATGGAGATACAGGCCAAAGATAGCCCATGAGTACAATGACTGTAATTGCCTATAGTTTGCATTTGAATTAAAAAGCAGAATCACAAACTAACCCAAATTTGATAGAATAAGAGTATGATATTGACCATAATAACAGATGATACTGTCCATTATATATTATTTTAATAAAAACCCAATATTTGAAAGAATTCGATATTCTCACTCATCGATGATATCATGAAAACGATATTTGTGATAATATTTCTCATTTCCTATCAATCATTATCATTTTTGTCATTTATTATGAATGTACGTACCCCAGTTTCTAGCTCTTTTCTGGAACATGAATCACCTTTCACCTTGTCATCTTTTCTTCCATTTAAAACCCAATGCCAGCATCCATGATTTGAGTTAAATTCCCCACCTCAGGGAACATGTACCCTAAACCCACAAGTACCTTATTACTTCAATTGAAAGGCCTAAATATATATAAGAAATGAAAAAAATGGACATAACAAGTGAGTTTTTTAATTCCCTTTGGCTCTACTGATTGGGTCACTTTCTGTCCTACCCAACGTTGTTGAGGCATAAAAAATTAGTAAATAGAGAAGTTTTAAAATAATACATAAAATGTTCGATTTCTTTATTTGGATCAGCAGGTGGGTGAGGAGCAGTAACTGCTACTGCTGCTGCTGTGAGGATTAGAAGGCAGGGCAGAACTACAGTGCAGCGCTTAGGATGGTCTAATTAGCCCAATTAATTACTGCTGCTTAGAGGATTATAAATTTCAAAAGCTTAGGATGGTCTAATGGAGTTGAAATCTTGTATATAATGTGAGATCCCGACCCTTCTTAATCTTGATTAGCATCTAATTAATGATGATTAGATGCTAAATGTGTTATTTTGTATGTTAATGATGGTAATTAGGTAGATTAGATGAATTTTGAACCAAACTAAGTAGTTCGGGGACCTTTTCGTAATTTTGGATTTATTAGAAATTTTGTGTGTGATTTTAGAACTAGTGGCGAATTTGGGTTTATTGGGTAAGAGTTTTTCATTCCGATCAATTTTCATATTTTGGCCTAATTCATTCGAGCACATTTAGACCGTTTCCGGCCCAAAAGATCCAAATTGACAATTCTTACAAGAACCTGGACTTCCCTGCAAATACTAAAAACTTCACGTTAAAACCCTTTCCTAAAACCCTACACTCACCCTCTCTCTCACCCTCTTTGCCACAACATAGGTGGACCTCATCTGTCCTTCCATTTCCTTACTTCCAAAACACAAGAGAGTCCTTGGAATGTGTGATTTCTAGACTCTAAGGTTATCTTTGAAGGTTGTAGATGCAGCGGAAGCACGCATCTAAATGAGCTGGCTACTACAAATGCGACAAGGACTGCGTCGACTTGAATCAATAACTAGTTGTAGAGATCAGTGACTGTCTACAAGAGATCAGTCACATATGATTCACTATTTAAGATCAAAGGGCAACAATGAACATCCTAAATGTAGAAGATGATGACAGACAATTGTAGATCTAAAGGAAGAGGTGATCTTGCGTTAGGGAATGATCTATTGAGAAGAATTATTTCAACTGAGATCTCTCATATCTATATATAGCCATTTTGGCTAATAGGTGATAAGATCTCTGTTCAAATTCGAATGGAGAGATGATAAGGATATGAGGTTGGATCAAACTCTCTGAATTTAAATTTGAATGGAGATATGATAAGGATAGAGAGTTAGATAAAACTCAAATTATTCTTATCCATATCACCATGAGATTTCTTGTGAGGGGTGTCTCTTTGTGAGTGGGGTCCACCCACATGTAAATACAAGTGGGCCCCATCACAAATGCCAATAATCTTCTTCTCCAACTTCATCTTCTTCAAGCTTCCAACACCCCTATTTCTTCTCTACTTGTCCCATTTGGGGTTTCTCCTGAGCCATAGATTTGGAGGATTTTTTTTTCTTCATTGTTTTGAAGCTTGTTTGAGTGTAGGATGGCTTGGATTTGATGGCTACTCGGTCAAGCACTACCTAAGGTAAGTTAAACACTTATAATATTTAGCATGCATACCTATTTATGTTGATTCATCATGTTACTCATATTTAGAATACCCATTTCAAGCTCTCTGTATGATTCTAGTTGATTTGGTGAAATAGAGCGGAAAACCCTAAATGCTAATGTATTTGTAGATTTAAAGGACCTTGGGAAGCTCTATTATACCTCTATAGTATGTGTATGAAGTTCTAGATGTAGTTAAAAGAACATCCTACCTGAGATGGACACTTTCAGACTCGAACTTCAGTTTTTTAAAGCCCACGGTTAACCGTGAGCTTCTCACGGCTAACTGTGGAGCTCAAATGAGTTATATGGTTCATTTTCTAGAACCTTACTCTTTTAAGGGATTTGAGTTGCGGTTAGCCCATAGTTAACCATGGAGCCCTCCACGGCGATCGTGAGCCAACCGTGAGGTTACTATACGACCCTACGATCGATTATTTTTTTTGCTAAATTGCAAATTGAATTAAAAAAGAGAGAAAAGATTACAGCAAAAAAACAACAAAACAGAGAAGAAAAGCAACAAGAGAAAGAAACAGTAGAGCACTAGTTCAACCCATGAAGAGGCTGATGGAGAAGAAAGAAGACATATAACTTAGAGAAATAGTGGCATCCTCTAAAAATAAATTACTCACAGATTGAAGGGAGGGCACCTTGTTAGAGAAGAGAACCATATTCCTTTCTTTCCATAAGCTAAAGAGAGCAACTATGAAGACCCTACAATCGATTATGAGCTTATTGTGAGGCAACTGTGAAAACCCAAGTTTTTAAGGACCTTTTAGACCTAGTTTTGGACTCCAATATTGGAACCTTTAGACCCTAAACAAGGCCTATTGGATTACAAACGATATACAGGTGATGTTGAGCCGACATATACCTACAAGGATGCCCAAAATTCGATAATCATTTGTGTCGCGAACCCGGACCGGGAATCCCAATCCGGGATCGGGACATTAGTGTGTAATGATGATTATAGGGGATTATCTACATCCACAATATACAACTTATTTAATTTCCCACAGGTGTCCGCGGTGAGGATATCACAACCTTGCATGAATATTTCTTTTGAGTGCGGAAGCATGTAGCAAATCAAATAGTTAGACTATTTCTAGTCATGCAAGCATTAACATCAAATATCAGAACTGTATCAGAATGAGCAATGATCTATAACATGTTTCCCAAAAGTTGTTAAAGTTAGACAAAATATCATTTAGTTACATTCCCAAAATTAGAGGCCAACAAAGGCCAATATTACAAAATAATAACCCAAAAGAATGGTTAATAAGTTCTCCCCAAAATGTTACGCCTCTTGTAGCAACCCGATGTCTACATGACATCGTCAGCACGCCACTCAACTAGAGGTTGCGGCTCACCTACCGCCTCCTCCGGCTCCTCCTCAAGGAAACCGGCAACGGGACCTGAGTACCAAAGCAAGGGATCAGACACGACAGTCTGGCAAGAGAGTGAGAAAATACAACAACATATAAAAGATGAAATATCTCGAAAAGCAAGGAAATCTGTTTAAGCAAGAACTCTCATAAAATAGATAAATCATTTGCTAGAAAACATGTAAACAAGATAAAACATATGAGGTAACCAAGGGATCAGGAACTCATAAGATGACAATCACATAAAGCTAAGTCCTCTATCACTAGAGTGACAACAGTATCACGGGACGTTGATCTCAGTCACACAAGGTGAGGAGACTCAACGCAATCATATATGCAATATAAATATACGGGACGGGACCACGGTAGCGAACCGAGTATCGGGACGGGACCACGGTAATGACCGGGTATCGGGATCCAAACTGCAGCTGGCGGGACGAGAGAGGGATTTCCAAGTCAGTGGATCAAACCGACAAAGTATCCAAGCTTAGTGATGCCGACACATAGGTTAAATAACACATCGATACATATGCAAGTAAATCAAGTACAAGTAAATCAATGAACGGGCAAGAATATTCAATGTATAACTTTCATTTCATATCGGGCAATACTCCTCGGGACAAGTCAATGTTACTAGTGTAACCATCAAGCTTTCGGGAAAACAGATCATGTACAGTAAATCTTGGAAAAGAAGAAATAAAATGAACTATTACAATTCCGGGAAAATATTGATTTCAAGATCTATTTAAGTGAATAGGGGTCCCGTATGTCGATTATTGAAATGATTTGGTACTCCTTGAGTTTGAAGACATTCCGGGCTCCTTATGCACTTTTACGCTTTCAAAACTTAAAATGAGCTTATGGATAGTACTAGATGCTATGATAGAAAAATCAAGACTATAAACGGTCCATCCTAAGTATGATGTCAACCCGGAACCATCGAGCAACCTACTCAGTCACCGAAAGGAATAGAATTCGCGATACCCAAGGAAATAGACTTTGCATTTAGGTATGAAGAAGATATCGTGTCGTTCCATCCCGTTCAAGATTGAATAGATTGAACTTCGATGCATTCCGAACCAACCGTGAAGAGCATCGGCTCAAGACGCTCTCACATATGGTCAAGTGAGTCTAAGGAGGGTAGCCAAGGTCCACAAAAAAATAAATCTCAAAACCCAGTTATGCACAGAGTCCGATCGATCGGCTCAAAAAGCCTCTCAGTTAAAAACAGACTGATCGATCGGCCTGCACGTCCGATCGATCGGCCCTGGGCGTGTAGCAGGTCCGGGACACTGATTTTTCTTCCCTTTTTCCTTTCCTTCCAACACATCAACAATCACTTAGAACTATAAACAAGATGACTTAAACACATGTTTTCCAAGACATTAAATGAGGCTATCAAGATGCATTATGAGCATTTATTTCAACTAAAAACACATTAATGAAAGCCTGTAAAATCCATAAATACTTCACCAAACCATTTCAAACTTAAAAACATCCAAACATTCACTTGCCTCAAGTCCAAGCTAGCTGAAATCAAGCCTCTATTCACTTCTATTGCTCAAAGCCAAGCTACAATAAAAAAAACCCCCAAAACAACCCTAAAATGGGTTACACAAAGAATGAAAATGAAAGAACCAATAATAATGCAAATGTAGCTTCTCAAGGGCTAGAGGAACACTAATCTAGGAGATGGGGATGATTACTTACCTTTAAGGCCCTCTAATGGCAAGAGTAAGCTCAATGGAGGTCTTGGAATGGATGGTTTTCTCCACCAATGGTATCAATAGGGAGCCATGGTGAAGAAGAAGAAGAAGATGATCTCCATTTCTTGGTTGATGCAAGTTTGGTGTGGATTGGAGATGGAGAAGCAAGAAGAAGAAGAGAAAAGCAAGGAAACCCTAGGCTCTCCTCTTGTGCTGGAATATGAAGAATGAAATGAATGGGAAATGGCTTCCCTTGTTAACAAGTGAGTTGGGTTGGGTTGGGTCCCACAACTAAAGGAGCTACATTGGCTGAAATCATCTCTCGGGTCCTCGGATGAATTCGACGAAGAAGGAAGAAATGTTCGTCGAAATATCTAGTTTCCAAAAAGTGTATGTTTCGCGGGTTTCGGGAATATCAAGTTTTGGGTACAGATTTGGTGTGAAATGACTGTTTTACCCTCAAGGCTATGAAATCGGGTTTCGGGATCTCAAACGAGGACGAGATCAACATGAAAATTGTAGGATTCCTCAAGATGAATGCAACGGGCCAAAAACACAATTCACAACAAATCGAGAAAATTTCTCAAGAAAACGCAAAGCTGAAAAGGGAACCCCCAAAGGGCTCCACTAGCCATCAAATCACTCAAAGTAGCCCAAAACTAGAATCAAGGTTATTCTAAACCCAACTTAACCAAAAATACTAATCAAGCTTAGCACTAACACACAACTTAATTAACACTAATCGGGTTCACTCGGGTCGGGGTCTTATAATTTGTACGAAGCCAAAGGCGTTGGTCTAAAGTATTTCGATGTCCATAACTTCAAGCAAAGCCTATTAAGGTAGACCGGAGACATCAAAGACCTTAGTATTACATGTAACTGAATAGTGATGCCAACGGACAATCTGGATAGACCTTAGGATTGGATTGTACTTTACTCTATAGCTCGGCATCAATCTGTTATGCATCCATTCTGTATAGGTTCATGATATTCGCATGACTCGATTGTGCTTCTTTCTTTTTTTTTCTTACATTTCATATTTGTCATTCCTGATTATACATCATGACTTGCGCCCAGTTAGGTACGTAAGCCCCATATTATGCAAGTTACTAGAACTGATATGTCCCATGTATGCATTTATATTTATGTCTATGCATGGACTTTACCAGACTATGTTCATCTATACTTATCATGTTTATGTATGTGTATCTAGACAATGGGCTACTCCTTATGTTTATAATTACGCTTATGCTCATGATATGCTATGCATGTTGGAGTACACCATTTATGCACACATGTTTATGTTCATGACACTCGTTATGTTTTATGTTACTCCTTCTGTTGACACCTATTATGTTTTATGGTACTTTTCGTGTTAACACTACTTAGCTTCAACCTTAATCCAGTTGGGCCCAGCTGAAGGGGGTTTAGTATTATGTTTATGGACCAACTGCAGCTTAGATTATGTTACGAGAGCTTATCGGTGCTCTGCCGTCCACAATGGAATCTTGTGGGCCCTTTGTATCCTAGTGCTACCATCATGCCATGTCAAGTTATGTTTCATGCTCACATCTAGGCCATGCATAGCAGCCAACTTTGGAGAATATAACTAATGTGACATTGTTAACTAGTGTCACTTATGCTTCATGATGTCACATGATTATTCATGCACGACTATTCCTAGTTGTCTCTCATTGACATCATATCATCATTTGTCCTTTTTATTCATTTGATGCTACATGTATACTCTTATTATACTTGTTCTGACTTACTAGGTCGCCATATCTAATGGTGCTGCACTTGGTATTATAGGTGTTGATGTCACAATTTTTGCCCAGGGGACCAAGCGGTCAAGGAGACACCTCAAGGGTAAATGAGTGGACCCTAGCTGATACTTCTATGTGCCTGTTTCATTCGAGAGCTGGTCACTAGGGACCACCTTGCCTTCGCTGGATTTTATATTTGGCCATTTTTCCCTTTGGGTTGTAATTAATGTATATTTTCTAATTGTAGCTATTGGGGATCACCCGGTGTACTGCTATGATCTGAATATTTTAGTTCAATAAAATGGACTAGTCCGATGATATAATGTTATATGACAACAATGATTAAATAGTACCTGTGGTGAGATACAAAATCTGATGGCCACGAACTTTGGGTTGCAATCTCACATGCTTCCGTGCAGTGCACATTCAAGTGGGGGGAAGTTTTTATATCCTTACACGCACGGATTTTGGGAATGAAATGCAATAAGCTGACATCCCGAGATGTCGATAGATGTACTAATCCAGTTTGGGAGCGTGACATATAAGTAGGTCTCATCTAGATCTCTCCATCTAAGGGGCTTCCATTACGTTATGCATCTTGGTGGGCCCCACTTAGAGGGGCATTTTTCTCCCATAAAAAAATGTCTATCGTTTTCCAGCGATCCCCTTTTAATTACCATATCATCATAATTGTCATATTATTATTTATGACCAGCATCGGCATCTCTTCAAATAGAAGCCCCGACCCATAAACAAATAATTTGATCATCTACGTAGGGTTAATCATCATTTAACCACATTTTTCACATCTGTAAACAGCATGATAAACATCATATTAAGTCGATTAAAATTTATAGTGGTTGTTAAAAATTGACAGGTTATATTCGACAAGAAATCCCAAGCTTGACATATTGTGGAGCCAAGTCAGAACGTGTGGTGGACCGTAACCATTATACACATATCTTGTGAACTTTTGTTTGATGAAATTAGTGATCATTGCTTGTGCATATTCATAGAACACAATCATCTTAATTACAAGTTAATCTAGATCTCAAACAAGATTGTGCTTTATGATTTTCAAGTCTGGAGGACCCACTGTCGGATCTACTGCGATCATGACCGAATTAGGTTTTCAAATCCTAATACCATAAAAACTAATCGTATCATAATTAAGAGATTTCTTTCATGATAGACATATACGTACACTTGACATCATCTAGATCTTTAGCAAGATTATGTTCTACATGTACCATCAACCATGTAAGGTTTGCATACAACAAACGGGCCGTACTATTCACTATTCATGTGTTCTATCTTCTCTTTGTAGGTTTCCAGAAAGCTGGATGTGGGAGCTGTTGAGGGCATCTTAGAACATGAAGAATCCAATCCATGGATTGTATTAATGAAAAGGGATCAAAGATGGCATTTCCAATTGGACTTTCTTGTCATGGTTTCTAAGGTGGACATGAAAGGTGTTGCTCAACAGGTTTTCAATCTAGAAATGTGACCTGCCCTGTCCCCCACAAACATGGAACATGTGAGTTGGGTTCCCACTTCCTTTCCCCGTGTGACAAAGATGGCTGAGATGGAGTCCTTTTGGTTGGACCACTTTGAGAGATTCTCTCCCTTAATAGAAGAGAGAGGTTAATATTCACTTGTCCCAAATTATTTAACTGATCTTTGAGGAGTACAAGTACAAGCTAAGTAGGGTCAAGTATGTACCTTCCCTTTTACCCAAAAAAAGAAAGTATGTACCTTCCCCGAAGACATCTATGATCTAACTATTTTGGTGGACTTCTCTACCAAAAAAAAAAAAAAAGGCTATTTTGGTGGACTCAGTTGAAAGAGAATCATCCTCAAAAGTTAGGTTGCTATTTTTTTTTTTTTTGAGAGAGAGAGAGAGTACTAATCACCCTGTGTAATCATGCAGGTAATGTTTGTTTTTCAAGAGATAAAGTGAAAACAATAAGAGTAATTCCAATGGTCTAATTTTTTCACTTTACCCATAATTAATTGATCCAACAAGTAAGAAAGTATAGTCCTAACAACCTGAATAGTTCACTTTTACTTTCTCAATTGCCAAAAAAAATTCACTTTCACTTTTCACGAACACCAAAAATATCTTCCTTCATTAAATACAAGTAAACTAATTATTTGATCAATTGTTAACTTTTCATCTTAGTTCAAATTACTTTACCCCATGACAACAAATACAAGTACAGTTTATGGAAAGTACACTCCTCCTTTATACAACTATTTTCTTTACCACGAATTTGACATTACTTGCTTGGTAAATTATTCAAATATTTCTTTGTTTGCAGCTAATTGAATTCTTAAGAATTCTAAGAAATTAACTCCCATCAAAATGGAAAAAAAACTGAATAGATATATGTAAAAAGATCTACAAATGACCATCACATAATATCTCCATTGGTGGAAAATGATTGCCTAAGAATCATCCTAAAAAAAAAAACCAAGTCTTGAGAAAGTTGAGGATATATCTGTATTTGTCTTACATTCTTCACCCTTTACCCTTCTAATTTTCTTTCGTTGAAATCATTTTACCATAAATTTTTAAGAATTCAATTTCATGCAAATAAATAGGCCCTAAGTATTTTGTGGGAACCCATGACCCTATAAAATCACGTTAACTTAGAGCGACTCACTCGAGAGAACGCCAGAAAGAACTGATCTCTTTGTGAAAATACCTAACCTAAATATTTTGAAGGATCCCAATCCACTTTAAAAGGAATCAACCCTTGGCAATTATGAAATCACCTAAGCAATTTGTTGCCAGCTTTTTTTTTTTTTCTTGTTACTGGTGAGAGATATTACTTAGGAGAGACTTGAGGGAGAATCACCCCCATCAAATTTTTAGGTAATTTCGCCTATACCAATGGAGAGAGATTACTAACAACCACTATGAAATTTCAAAGAGGTTTTGGTGTGAATCGCTTTCTAGTTGGGGTCCACTGCTCTGCTCAATGGTTCTCTAACCATAATTGTATTATTGATGTTATAAAACTTTGGAACATTTACACACTACACGGCTTGATGGCTGATTACAAAGATTTCTTGCAGGCTAAAGCAATGTTGATATATTGTCCCTATATGCAGATGCAGCTATTAAATAATCATCATGACAGCTCCCTCACTCTCCAACAGTAGCTACAAATATGGATTTATTTGATACACTCTCTCCAACTGTTGCTACAAATATGGAATAATTGCATCCCATCCAAGCCTTCCAACTAGAGGACCCACTTTTCATCTACAACCAACAATATATTGGTTGGTGTGGCCCACTACTTCAAACCATTCAACCACTTGATACTAGCAAAGTAATTGAAAGATCTAATGAAAAGAACCCAAGTCTTAGTACAATTATTAGAAAAGATGTGGATTTAATTATTTTTTGGACTTTGCGTTTAGAAGATTGGATGACAAGGCTTCTTTTGGGTGCATCTTATGGTTTAATGCATCTATCTTATGCACAAGAGGAGTTAGAAGAGGAGAGTGGCCTATTTTATCAAAAGAGGCAGAAACGAGAGCGATCCTCATTACTTTGAATAGAACAAGGTCTTGGGTGTAAGGAGAGACCAAATTTTGTGTGTTGCAGTCGAGGCAATTCAAGCAATTAATGGTCCCAAAGATTGGACACTAATCTCAAACACTAGCAATATTTCTTTTTCTCATATCCAAAAAAGGAAAAAAATGAGGTTACACCGGACCACCAAATTTTATCTATCTTGTAATTGTAGTGTTGAGTGGTCGAGCTCTTAGCTAGACTGGTTGGTTGAGTTGGTCCCTTGATGTAATGCTTTGATGTGGTTTTTTTTCCCCCTTAATTGTTGTTATTGGTCTCCCTTTTGATTATAATATAAATCTTTTACGAAAAGAATTAAAACTGTGAATGATGTGTTTTACACGTGTTTCATCCAATGGAGAATATCAGTATGCTCTGAGCAATATTTTGCAGCCTACCAATTAATTGGAGTAGTTTTTTTTATTTCATTTTTCTATAGTAAAATCACTCAAACTTATGCACCTACTACACTACACAAGTCCTAATGAATTGAGGATCAATCTTTGGTCGTCCCTGTAGAAAGAAAAATGCCTTATTAATCCATTGTGTTTGATTTAATTGTATGATTTCAATAAAGATAATTCCAACAATTATGCGTAGTGGAGTGACAAACAATGTCAACAGTTAAGATCAATCATTCAATTGAAATCCTACTGTTAATGGGTCATAACTTCTAATCGAATGATTTTCTGTTCTATTTGCTTTTTTTTTTTTTTTTTTTTTTGATAACATGGGAACCCGCCGACCCCCCTTTGGGAGATCATTGGTAAACCCACGGATACATGATTTTCTGTTCTATTTGCTTTCAGTTTCAACCAAATTCGACATCCATCTGTTATTCAGACAAATTTGAAAACCTACGACCCTCAACGCAAAAAATCGCACAACTTTGACGCCCTCCAGGGTCGCTATATATGATACAACAATACTGTTCAGCTTTCACACAAAAGTTGGATTACAAAGGTTCTTTCGGGCTCTCTATCCTCCTGATTGACATACTGTAGGAAATCGTATGGCCCGCATGCCACGGGTCCCACGTCAGATCAAGCAGGGCAGATGCCAACAGAGAATACAATCTCACTTAATGTAAGACTTGATATGGTCTCACTAATAAGACTCCCAATAGGATTAGTGGATGTGAGTTTTTTTGTGAAGAAGTCTCTACTAAGTGTGACTCTTTGAGATTTGATTATATAAGATAAGGGAGCCCTAGGGTTGACATTATTTTTTCCCATAGGAAAGACAAGAAGCAAACGGATCCGCAGAGCTTCCCACTCGCCGGAACGCACATAGATCTTCGGCCGCGTGTCAGAGTCTCCGCATCCAAATCCATCACATACATCCAAGTAAGTGCTACGACACTCATTGCTTCTTTCCCCCTCTAATAAAATCCCTAAAAGAAAAAAAAATTACAACGTACACATTAAAATCAATATTAAATAATCTCTAGTGTCACACGCAAGTCATTGGGTGGCACATTTCGATTGGGGAGGAGCTCCCAACAAATATTTTAAGAACTATATGCTATGAATTGGACAAGAATATTACAATAATCTATTTCATATTTAAGTTTGCAATTGCCTCTCTAAATGGTTATCATTTATATTGCAAGGTAGTACACTCAATCCCTTTATATGGGCAGAAGGAGAAATGGAGACCTGTACTTGTCTACAAGAAAATAAAATATTTTCTTTAATAAAAAAAGACATACCCAAGAAGAAACAGGACCATGTTTTACCAGTTTTCCCCATAGATATGTGTATGAATCGTCAGTACTCAGTAGGTCTAACAAATTGGGTAGATGTGTGAACTGCAATATTTATATTGGTAGCTATATGATAAAGTTTTTTAACCTTCATGGTCACGATTCACGAGCTTCATGATATTCTTGTACATTGCCCTTTTTTATGTTCTTTTTGCATGTCCTGTTTGGTTTTTTTTTTTTTTTTTTGGACTGGACTATTAGATTCAAGAAGGGAGAACCGATGGTCGATACCAAGATCTCTAACTCTGAAAGAGAGAGAAACCGTGGTCTTAACTATTTGGCCAACCTCTTGGGGTTGCACATGTGCTAGAATAGAAAAGGTGAAAAATGGTAAATAACATTCATCCTTGAAACTTTGACAAATACGCATTATTTTTGCAAATGAGAATATTTGATGTTGGATTTAGCAGAAAAACATGAAAGGTACTATTAAAACTTCAAAGCCAAAAGAATTTCAGGCCCATCAAATCATTATAACTCTTTGATCTATAGTCCACAAATTCTACGATTTTATATTAAAAAAAAATGGAAATAAAGCGACAGCCCATGGAATTCTTATTCACCTACTTACTAATTATTAAAAATTGGCATTATTTCTAATTTGGCATTTATATAGTCAATATTCATCATTGGATTTAATCACAACTAAAGATGCACTGAAAAACCCTTCATATCTCAAGGTAATACATTTTAGAATTGGAGATATCTGATTGGAGTGATATTGAGGCCACCCCTATCCACATCCCCTACAACAAGCAAGTTCATAGGGAGATACTGTTGCATCTAATCCCGATTAGATGAAATAGTATCTCTCTCTTACGAAGAAATTGGGGATCCAGACTCCCTACGAGCATACTCTCTTGAATAATTGGTACCATGAGGGCTATTCTTCCCACATGTGTAGGTTACTTTGGGTCCCGCTAAACCAAAATAAAAGGTGTGCCCAGAAAGGAGGGTAATACTTATCAAAATGCTTAGTTGGGTTCGCAAGTGTACGAGTGTACAACTAGATAATTGCACACACATTACGTACCGTTCATTCTATTATCAATTATTAGTAAGTCCTTTTTATCTCTGACTTGTAGATAGGCTTAACCCGAGATTTAAAACACCCTTATCAAGTGATGCAACCATTTGTTTTGACAACATTAAAGGTGGTCCATTAGGGCTACACAAAAAATTCGGTATCACCGCAAAATCGAACCGAATCGACCGAATCGGACGGTTCGGATCGATTCATAGTAGATCAGTTTGGTTAACGGTTTGAAAATCATAAAAACCGCTTACATCGGTCAGTTATTGGTTTGAGCCCACGGTTAACCGCTTAAACAGAACCGATCATATACAGTAACTTAAGTATTGCTTTTTTTACTATTTTAGCCTTCGGATTTCGTTTATGACTACTTCTAAAGTTATATTTCACAACTTTATTCTCACATGAACTCAATCGTCAAAACTGCATCAATGCATCTCCTTTAATCCTTTAATCTCTCAAATGGCTTTTGATATTTCATTGCAGATGGAGGGATTACTGTATAGGGTGTTTTCATTCCATCATAATTCATATCTCGTTTTAATGAAGTTTTTTATCAAAAGGCTGCACTCTTGAGAATGCTAAAAAAGCCAGTATAGCCTTACCTTTTGATAGTTGGTTTTGGTCTCACTTAACCAATGTGTTGAGAAACCTTCAATTCTGAGAAATACAGTGGATACAAATTCCGTTTGTGTGTGACATTTCTTGACATGAACTATTATTCTATTGTAATTCCAAATTGTATCATATGGAATGAATGTTTCACTGCAAGCTGAACTTTTTTTTTTTTTTTTTGCGCTTGCGTTTAGTCCAAACTCTCTTTTTGGAGTAAAATTATTTTTTATATGCATTTAGTCTAATCTGGAATGTTGGATTTTTATGTTTGTACTAACATTGGAATAAATGCAAAGGACGGTGTATTATCATTTTGAAACTTTAAATGTCTGATTTTCAAAAAAATAAAATAAAAAACAACTGTTTAATCGACCGAACCAAACCAAACCATTTAGTTTGGTTCGGTTCGGTTTAAGCCTTCTCCATCGGTCGGATCGGATTGGTTAATTAAAAAACCGACAAGTTTGGCTTGATTATTGGTTTTAGTGTTAAACCGATCCGAACCGCCCATGTGCCGCCTATAGCCCATGCCCCCCATTGACTTCAATTTTTCATTTTTCAAGTTGCCAACTTAATACTTTGGAATGCTGGATAGATAAAGGAAGGGCTCTGTTCATGATGAGGCCCACGATATTGGCAGACAATACTACCAAATGTAGGCCCCACTGTTGACATTGCTGAATTAAGAAAGCATCACTTCTCTCCACAAAAAGAGCAGTGTCATAGTAGCCCAAATTTGCATATGAGAATCTGACCTGTCCAACTGGGAGGCCTTCAAACTACAGTAATTGGATGGCTTGGATTGCTTCTCTTTGAGAAAAGGAAGCCCACAATAAAGATGGCTCACAAATGTTTGCCTGTTTGCCATCTTGACAGTTCGGCTGTCTGGGAACAAATGGTACAAGTATAAACTGCTGAATTGTACTCTCTGTAGTTTTCATATCAGTAAAGACAAGCTCTTACAAGATATCATTCTCCTTTTTGAAGTTTCAGGTGGGCTTCATATCCAAACAACCATTACCTACCAGTAGCATCTCTATCTATACATCTGCAGGTATAGATTAATTCCATTAATATAGTTTAATTTGTTGGTGGGTAAGTTTGGATTGGACCCTGTGGCCTTGTGGTTGCAGCATCCTGTACCATCCAATTGAACTACAGGGTTAATCCCATTAGATTAATCTACTTAGGTTATAAAAAAATGTTGCTAACATCTTTATGAGATTATGAGTTTTAATATGCTACTGTTCATAAAGTTTTCATGATTTCTGGGCTACCTTTACCTACTTATCTCTCTTCTCCAAAATGCAAATGGTACAAAATAGAATTATCAATGGTATGGTAATATGGTGATGAACTGTTATATTTAGGAGGCTTAAGTAGTTTGTTCAATAAAAAAAATTTACCAACAAAAAAAAAAAAAAAAACAGATATATTTCGGAGCTTTAAGTGATTGTCTCTTTTATATATATATATATATATATATATATATATGACATTGTAAAGCTTTACTACATGACCCTCAATGTTTTGGGATTAGTTTTGTATCAGCTGCCTTTATGATAAGTTTCTCTCAATTGCATATGTAAAATTGACATTGGTTTACAGAACTAATTTGCTAAACAATTTATGATTTACTGATTGATAGATGGTTT
This sequence comes from Cinnamomum chago, assembly GCA_038049695.1. Classification (NCBI taxonomy): domain Eukaryota; kingdom Viridiplantae; phylum Streptophyta; class Magnoliopsida; order Laurales; family Lauraceae; genus Cinnamomum; species Cinnamomum chago. The sequence continues at coordinate 105,011,660 of CP142451.1, read as the reverse complement.
AGTTACATGAAATTTTATGCAATTGCTTTTCAAAGGAATGACTAATAAATTCCCTCTTTTTAGTTTTTTCATGCATACCCTCTTAAAGACTTGGGATTAGTTTCCTATTTGACCTACCTATACCCTCTGACTTGGGATTAGTTTCCTATTTGAGCTACCTTTACCTAATTCTCTCTCTCTCTCTCTCATGGCCCCCACGAGATCAATCCAATACCAATACCCTAAACCCTCTCATACATCATGGATCTTATGGGTCTTGTATTGATCCAAATAGACTAGACCGTTAGATTAAAATTTTAAAAAAAAGTACAGTTTAACACCATTAAATTTGAGGGCCACGGATAAGGGTTTAGGGTGAAATTCAATATTCTGCTTTGAGAGAGAGAGAGAGAGAGAGAGCTTTTCACATTGAAGATATTAAGATGCATACATAATCATAGTTTGTTTGCTAATTATGTAGAAGTTTTTTTTTTTTGGTAGAAGCTAATTATGTAGAGTTAAAACACAATAAGTTGACCGAAGATAGATATGATGTAGGTATACATTAATGAAAGGCTTTTTATAATTAGAACAAATGGTAAAATCCTTTTTTTTTTTATGAACGATTAACTTTATAAATACTATGTCCCCCCCCCCCCCCCCCCCCCCCCCCCCCCCCATGAAGTTTGAAATTGACATTTCCTTAACTTCATAAATACTATATGTTCCCCCTCATAAAGTTTGAAATTGACTTTTGCTTGATTTCTATAATGTGCACGAGTGTAAATTCTTACTAAGGTACTATTAGACCTTTACGTGAGGACTATTATAATGCATTTTGCATTTCCGACCAATTACCAAGTGCGGTTTGAAAGAATGGACACCTGCTCTCCATTCTACTCTCATGTCATCAAAACTACAAATGGCTCAAACAGGGGTGTTGGACCTACTTCAATTGATTGGGCAGGAAACACTTGGCTCGGCCCGTGGAGAGAGCTAGCTAGGTAGAGTAGTATGAAACACGAGCCATTTATGTTAATGTACCCATGACAAATCAAACCTCCTTCTCATCATCATCATCATCAAAGTCTTATCTCATTTGAAATGTAATCAGCTTTGTGAATTCTTCTATCATACTCATTTCTCGTTAATATGAGGGCCTCTAACTTACTACGACCATTCTAACTAAGACTATATGGGTTTCACCATCCCCTAGCACTAGTGATGCACTGTTGAGTAAAAGATTAAAATTTCTAGAGATTAAATATGGAAAACTTTCAAATAAAGCCTTAAGTTTTTACCTTATTTCAAGAAATGACATAAGTTTTAAAAGTTTTCAAATTAGTCCCCAAGTTTTTCATAAAATCTTCAATTAAAGACATCCATCCATTTAAAGTCACATTTAAATAATCTTTTCCCTCAATTTTTTAAAATACCTAAATTACCCTTCATTGAAATAAAACCATCATTCAATTCCTCTATATATCCCTCATTTCCTTCAAAGACGTCCTCACATTTATCAATAATAACCAGCGTCCCCACGACAATCAGCTGCATGTAGTTACTATCGGAACCATGTCATGGCTTTAAATGAGAGATAATTTAGGTATTTTTAAAGTATTAAGGAAGAAAGTCACTAGAAAGTAACTTTAAATGACAAGATGTCCTTAATTGAAAATCTTTTAGAACATCTAAGGATTAATTTAAAACTTCTGTATTTTTTGAAATAAGGTAAAACTTAAGGGCTTATTTGAAGTTTTCCCATTAAATATGATTGGACCTTTTTCTTCCATATGAGACAAGACAATAAAAGGAAAGGAAAAAAAAAAGAAATATTTTGAATTAAGTCAATATTTTTCATTAGATGATTAGGATCATTCAATTATTGGTTGCTTACAAATCAATATTTACCACCTTCCCCTCCTCCCTACTATATCAGACTACAGAGTCCTCGTCATTACGTTAAGAAAACTATGTATCTTTTGCCTGGTTATCTTAAGTGAGTACTCTTTATTAAATGCATTGTAATGATCTCTATTATTTATTTATTTATCATCACTCACTACGTCAAAAACACCAAAGCCCGACATCTAAAGGGCTTGGTTTACCGATGGATATTGATTGTCATTCATTTTTCGACGGATCAATAAGATTACCGACGGCCCAAAACCATCAGAAACGTGAAATGAAAAAAAAATCCAAAATACCCACCCAACATTTCATTCCTGCACTCCAACCCTATTGACTTTTAGGGCATGTTTGTGTACATACCCTTTCCGCGGAAAGAGGAAATTGCCACGTCAGCAAATTCCATAGAAATGAAAACTTCGGAAAATGATTTCCGTAGAATTTAGAAATTTATGTTTGGTGCAAAAAGAGTTTCCTCATTGAATTGATGCAGATGTTGTTTGGTGCGACAGTTGATTCCTTATAGAAAATCAAAATTTCTTATTTGGTGATATAATTTTTTTAAGAAAATAACATAACATGTATATTATTTATTTAACATTAAATAATAATTTATATAAAGAAATAAAAAATGAAAGAGTTATAGGGTTTTTGGGTTGAAATGGACAAGAGTGAGGAAAAGAGGGAGAAGTTTTCCGAGGAAAACCATTTCCCATACCCCCCCCATGGGAAACCCATTTCCACAATTATCAAGGAAAATACTGACGAGGCAGTAAAACATTTCCGCGGAATTGTTCCGCACCAAACGCCGGAAAAATGGATTTTCTGCAGAAAACCGTAAACTTTTCCACGGAAAAGTGTTACACAAACATGCCCTTAGTCTTCTCTCCCCCTCCGTAGTAGAACCAGTGAACTTAACATTCGATTTCTAAAGAAATGAGAATCAATGGTCGATACCAAGACCTCTAACTCCGAAAGAGGGAGGAACCGTGGTCCTGACCACTCAGCCTACCCCTTTGAGTTTATTTGTAGGAATTATAAACCAAATAACTAGGCTAACAAGTATGTTACATTTGGATTTTGGTCCACTAGGCTTAATTATTTCTTTGTAACCATCACAAGCATGTGTGGTCTGCCCTGTTACAAAGTCACATTTGCAAGGTCTTCGTTGGAGTAAGTCACCACCTATGTCACGAGTATAACTGTAGTTACTGTTATAAATGAAACAAGTGACATCTTGTGAAGAAGAAAAGAAATTGAAGATTGTTTGGGTCTGATCTCCACTTAGGTAGTTTTCATCTGTCCAATGGTGATGTATAACTAAATCAATATTGACAATGACCCTTAATTCGAGTGGTAAGGAGTGACATTTCTCACCTAGCTGTCTAGGGTTCGAACCCTGGCTATGCCACCTATTTCTGCATGTGCGGGCTTTCTTCCCGTGTATGCGGATTCCTTTCTCACTTGAGTGAGTTGTCTTCGTCTATATACGCATGCTCTCAATTGGGGCCTGGGTTACCAAAAAAAAAAATTTTAATCAATATTGTGACACCATACTCTTTCCCTCAATCAAGAGGCCACAACGTAATTAACATCGTAAAGAAAGTGACAAGACGGCCTAAAACTATAATGGATGTACAAAATCAACAAGAGGACCTCATGCATAATCCATGGTCTCTTAAAAGCAAACTGCATATTGCTTCCATACAGTCAAGTCAAGCTCACGGGACAGTAAACCCCTTCAGATAAATGGAAATTGAAAGCAAACTGCATATATATTGGTTACATGCAGTCAAGCTCACGAGGTCTATTTAGATGCATCTCTATCAAATGAAAGATCCCAAATCGGACCGGGCCTGGATATGCGGCCCATGAACAAACACCCCTACATTGAACCCTTCCTGGAAGTTATATTTAAGATCAACTGTTTCTAACTACAAGTACGAGTGTTCACGTTCACCTTCTCGTTTCTAGGGGGGTTAGAACAAACATGAATATGATTAGATAACAGCCCCATGATCAATGGTGAAAAATTGATCAGTAAAATAATATGGTCAGGAAACATTCGAGCAGGCCGAAGAAAACATAAGGCCCACTGACCCACAATTAAAATGATCTTGATTGCTCATCTATTTAGCCCATAGTTATCAATCCCATTTCATTCCGTCCGGAATGGTCAGAATTTTTTGTTCCAGTCCTTCAGCCGAAATGGAATGGGCCCCAGGAGTCCTGTAAATTCCCTGTGGCCCTACTCTAGTAGGGCAGTTTCAAATCCTTAACCTTCGGGAGCAAACCATGATCCTAAGTCAACTGAGCTAAACTCTTAGAGTTAGAAATGTATTCTGCGTGAAAAGAAAACAAGGGATGTCAATTCAAGATCCAACCCTTGGAACAAGTCCCAATCCAACCCGGTAAGTCCACTGACCTAAGTTGGTTCATATCACCATGGCAGGGGTGTTCACGGCCCGGGCTAAGACCTATTCAAGCTTGGCTAGACTTTAGAGACGTTGGCCCAGGCCTGACCTGAGCAATAAAAGTCAAGCCCGAGCCCATCCATTTAATCAATCAGGTCGGGCCAAATTGGGCTTTTTTTTATCACTTTGTGGCATTTGAGCACTAATTAAATTAAATTACATCCATTAGTTACACGGTCCGGGCCGGTTCGGGTTATGGGTTTTCTATCACTTAATCCAAGCCCGGCCCAACTATTAACCGGGCCCTAATTACATATCCAAGCCCGGCCTAAAGTGGGCTAGGCTCGGATCGGGCTCGGGCTCACTCGGCCCATGAGCACCCCTACACCATGGCCTGCCCACCCAACTAGATTCAAGCTGTTACTTTTTTTTATTATTAATTCTTTAAATATGTATATGTATATGTATATGTATATGTATGTACATATCTAGCTCGAATTAGAGCTGTTATGCAATGGGTTTTTCTAGGGGTGCTCATGGGCCGGGCTGGGCTATAGCATATCTAGGCCCGACCTGGCTTTAGAAACACTAGCCCAAGTCTAATACGGGCCCTAAAAGTCAAGCTCGAGTCCGCCCATTGAATCAATTAGACCGGGTTGAACCGGGCTTCTTATCACTTCAGTGGGCATTTGAGCAGTTGTTTGATATAACTAAATTAAATTACATGCATTCCTTACACTGGCCAGGCTTTAGGCTTTTATCACTTAATCGAAGCCCTGCCCAATGATTAAACGAGCCCTAGTTACATATCCAAGCCTGGCCCAAAGCGAGCTGGGCTGGCCCATGACAGCACCCCTAGGTTTTTCCCTATGTTTTCTTCAATCTACTTCAAGTCTCTTACCATCAATGCTACAATCATGAAGGATTAAATCTTAGTTGTCATATAAGGGCATGGTACGACCATTTTTAAGAGTCAATTTTTTTTTAATTTTATTACCTAGCTATAGGGGTTGGGACTCGGCCCTCAGGTGACGATAGTAGACCTTAGGTGAGGTGATGGAGCCCTCGGGTGACGAAAGTAAATCTTAGGTGAGGTGAGAGAGCTCTCGGGTGAGGGAATGTGGCATCAAATGAGAACTAACGCCTCTTGCTGTTGAGGTAAGAGACCCTTCTCTTAGGGGTTCTCATGGGCCAGTCTAGCCTGAGCTTGATCCGGGCTTAGCCAGCTTTGGGCCGAGCTTGGATTAAGTGATGGAAAGCCCATAGCCGAGGCCAGCCGGGCTTGTGTAAAAAATGCATGTGATTTAATTTAATTAGTGCTCTAATGCCCACAAAAGTGATGAGAAGCCCGGTTTAGCTCAGCCCGGTTGATTAAATGGGCGGGCTCGGACTAGACTTTTGTGACCTGTGTCGGGCCTGTGCCAGTGTTTTTAAAGCTAGGCCAGACCTGGATCTGCCTTGGCCCGGTCCAGTCCGCCCTCGAAAACCTCTACCTTCTCTTTTAAGGTGTGAGTTGATATTTTAAGGATCTAGGATGATCAGATGGTGTTGTTTTTTGCATGGCTCGTCTATAAACAAATCTTTCCACCAATCCTCTCCTAACAATAGAAAGCCATCCAAGTAGGCTCACACCACCTACACTAATGGTTCATGTTCGAAGGTGCCACCCATTGTATAATGTCTACGACCATGGCATTTGAAGTAATTGTAATTGAGGTGTCCTACCACAGCATTTGAACAGGGGGCCTGCAAAAGGAACACAGGACAAAATGTTTCTGAAACATATAAGGATCCCTTCATCCGACGGCTATAATTTTCTAATCTTGTTCTTTCTTAGGCCTAAGTTTGTCCACTTTCTATGTGCCCCGCACATTACAACCAGCAGTTTACAGGTTATGAAAGGCTCGAGGCTTGAATTTGCAGCCCCAATGGTAGCTCAGTTGGTTTAGGACCACGGTTTGCACTCGGAGGTTGGTTGTAAGTTCGAAACTGCACTACCACACTGAGGCTACATGAGAGTTTACGCGGCTTCTTTCTGAGCCTTAAAGATTTAGGAACCCTCCCATAGCAAAAAAAATAAAAATAGAAATAAAATCGAGGCTTGAATTTGCATCACTCTAGACTGTGGCCCCACACAGATTAAAGATGGCCCCAAAATCAGATTAATCAAAATATCATTATATGAAAGGGAGTTTTGTTATAAATACCTACATTTTTTTTATAATTACAAATAAAAGCTGCCTTTTCTATTTAAATTAGCCCGATGTACACCTTGACAATCAGAGGCTGATATTCGAATGTTGATAAAATCTGATTTATTTTACCATAAAGAACAGTAATTTCTAGACTAGACCTGATTAGGCATTAGTCATCAGTAAATTGAATCATATTATTGGTATTTTTTGCGCCATCATCTTGAATTTTATCTACTAGATTTTATAAAAAAAATTCATATAGCCCTCCTAAAATTTTCAAAAAAAGCCCCTGTATATTTTAAAAATTGCATGCATTTTTTTTTTTTATATATGTGGCCCTCCTAAAACTTTTTTTTTCCTGCATAGTGCCCCCACAGGAAGAAATATTCCTAGGTCCGCCCCGGGTTTTATCCAAACTATGTCATTTCTAAGGGAGTTTTCACCATTTTAAGACAATGCATTGGATTTCATCAATCAGTATAGAAGAAAACTGCCTTTGACTGATAATGAACATTTTATTTGAGTTTTTCATACTAACAAAGGTGGTTATTTGAAAAGTAAGGGCTTCTTTGTAATTGTCAAACAATGCAGATGGCTATACATAAATTTCTATGCTTTTTTTTTTTTTTATCTTATGTTTTAATTTTGTTTTTGGTACCCAGCCAAGGTCACTGAGGGCCCATGAGAGCACCCCCAAATGACTGGGAGAGGTTACCTCCAATGACTGGGATTAGGGGTTATCTACATTAATTAATTTAAGGAGCATTTCTTTGCCAAATTTGGATGGTACTAAAACAAATGATGGTATGGAATCAGCATCACCAGCCAAGTTTAGGCTCATTAAACGAAGGTTGAAAACTTGACAATTTAGATTGAGATGCTTTACCTGAACAGTGTCATGAATATAACTCTGAATATTGAAATAAAATCCTTTATTTAGATCATGGGTTTTAATTGACGTGGTTTTGATTTGAACGTCTTGTGCTCAAATTCCTCCCTAAACAGCTAAATTTACTCGGTGTATGTGTGTGTGGGTTTTATGCATGCACTAGGGAAATAGTTCGATATGTTACATACCAAGGACAAACCCTCGTAATTAAAAAAAAAACAAGAAGAAAACACTTAGCCTCGGTTTGATATTACTACCTTTTGCCTCTAATTCTTTAAATTCTAAGGGCACGTTTGAGTACACACCCTTTCTGCGGAAAGAGAAAATTGCTACGTCAGCAAACTCCATAGAAATGGAAACTTCAAAAAAGGATTTCTGTATAATTTAGAAATTCATGTTTGGTGCGAAATTTTTTCCTTGTCGAATTGGGTTAATGTCGTTTGGTATGACTGTGGATTCTTTATTGAAAATCAAATTTTCTTGTTTGGTGAAATAGTTTTTTGAAGAAAAATAACATAACATGTATATTATTTATTCAATATCAAATAATAATTTATTTAAAGAAATAAAAAAATGAAATAGTTGTAGCCTTTTGAGTTAAAATGTAGTAGAGTTAGGAAAAGAAGGAGAAGTTTTTCGAGGGAATTCATTTCCCATACCCCCCCGCCCCATGAAACTCATTTCTAGCATCAACAAAGAAAATGCTGGCGAGGCAGAAAAGTATTTCTGTGGAATTGTTCTTCAGAAAACCGTCTACTTTTCTGCAGAAAAGTATTACACAAACATGCCTTAAGTCTCTAAATCGAGAAGATATTTTGAGAATAAAAGCGTATGGTAATGCGTTTCAGTGTTCTAGATCCACAATGCCCCATTCCGATATTATTATTTTTTTTTAGAATTTTAGAGAGTAAATCAAAATTCAAACAATTGGAAATGTTCACGAGATCAAATATGGATATGGAACCAAATCTCAGTCGTTGGATCATCATCAATCTCGAGATATGTGCAAAAAAAATGTGAGCTATTGAATGGTATTATTTGGGCCCCAGACACAAGCTCTAAATCATTAGATCTAGTCCATAAGCAGTCATGTTTCTCTTTTTTATTATTTTTGGTAAAGTAAATCATGACCCAAATCGTTGAAACGGTTCCTAAGATCAAGCACGCCAATGGGATCAAATCTCAACCACTGGATCATCACTAATCTCAAAATATGTGTAAGAATGTAAACCATTGAATGATATTTTTTTGAGTTCTGTTGGGGCCCAAACACAAGATCCAAACCGTTATATCTCTTTGGAAAGCTAAACACGGCTATAAAGTCAATTCTCGAGGCTTGTTATTCTGCGGATCTCGTGATATTTGTAAAAAAAAAAAAAAAAAAAAAAACTTTCGATCATTGATTTTAAAAAATCTATTTAAAATAGATACTTTCCTAACCAAAAACTCTGATTCAAGCCTTGATAAAAATAGAAATGGAAGACAATTCCATTGGAATGTGGAACAAAATATATGGAATACATACATTTGAATAAAAATTATATACAGGTAGAAAGGCGGTTCGTCTCCTCCTTTGGATCAGTGCCGGGGAGATTTTTTTTATTTTTAAAATAAAAAAATACCTTTCACACGTGGCCAGTTTCCTCACTCGTGTGCATGTGTTGAAGTGAGATTTCAGGGAGGCCCAGATTTAGAGTGGGACCCATGAGAAGCCTCGAATTTCTCGCGAGCCAGAGGACACTGAGTCCATATAAGGGGTTCTCTTGGAGCTTTGTCATAGTAGCCTTTTTGTCCTCTCCTTTGGCTTCTCATTTACGAGGTGAGAGACCTCTTCTTCTTCTTCTGCTTCTTCTGCTACTTCTTCTTCTACTTCTTCTTCTTCTTCATCATCTCAGATGCTTTTTTTATCTTAAAAAGCAATGGTGTTTTGAAAGATCTTATTTAATTCAGTTTTGTGTCTTTGGTGGGTGGAACTGTAATGGGTGTTGGGTGCTTTTGAAGCACTTGGGAACATCATGAACATCCGAACATGTATTTAGCTTGCTCTTACATCTTGAAATTGTTGGGCCATTCGAATTGCGATCTTGTTTTGGAACTACTTTAGAGAATCTCAATGCTTTTTTGGTAAGGTGTTAGTAGGGGCAGTAATTCTTCTTTGGGATGAATAAACTAAAAAAGAAAAGAAGGGAAAAAAAAAAAAACATTGCATTTTTTTTCCCTGTTATTATTGCACCCACTTGGGTTTTTCAATTGATGTTGTAAAATTAAGACTTCCTGGATAAAGTCCTCTGGTTCTTCCGCTTTTAATTTCATTTGATATATGGTTTCTTGAATTTAGGCCTAGAAAACCATAGAGCTTGCAGTTTCTCATTTAAAGCATCACCTTTGATTACTTGCTTATAATCTTCTGCCCGATGGGTTCCTTTCTTCTTTCTTAAATTCTATTACAGCTCAAGGAATCCCCTTAAACAAGCTGCATTAATGGAGATGTCATCCGTGCGATGGTTATCTGAACTGGTATGATTTAGACCATCTTTTTTTTTTTTTCCTATGAGAATTACACTTGTTGCATCATTTCATGATAGAGATAGTGATGCCGTTTGAAGATGACAATTCTCAAGGAGGATACAACAATGGCATCGTCTCTCTCTCTCTCTCTCTCTCGATATATCTACCTATCTGCCTGTCTGTCTCTCTACCTATAGAGAAAAAATTACAATTAATTCTAGCGAATTCTGCAGGGAATGGAAGATCCCACCTTCATCCAACAATGTGATATGAACTCTCTAGATCAGTTTACTACACAACAGATAGCAGCTGCACTTGGGGAGGAATTCCAGCACTCATTCTCATCAGAGAGCTACTCCTCGTACCCACACATCACCCCAAGAAGCAACAACAACATAACCTGCTCATCCATGGAGGCTTCTCAGCAGGGCGCGGACAGACCCATGAAGCAGCTCAGAACCAACAGCTGGAATTCGTGCACCACCGAGCACGTCTCGACCCCGGATGCCTCTCCTCCCAATCTTCTCTCCTTTGGAAACCAGAATTCGCCGACGAATCAACAGCAGTTCTACAGCAATCTTATCGCCGGAGCGACGGCAAAGCCAAAGGATGAGTCCCTCTCTCCTAGAACTTCCACCATCCCTACTGACATTTTGATCTCTCAAAGTTCTTTTTTAAACCAAGGCTACGTGTCCAAGGCTGGTCAGGGGGCAAAGAGGGTCAACATGGGGACGGCTAGGCCACCTTCTCATACTCAAGATCACATAATTGCAGAGAGGAAGAGGAGGGAGAAGCTTAGCCAGAGGTTTATCGCTCTATCCGCCATCGTTCCTGGCCTAAAGAAGGTGATTTTCTCTTCTTCTTGCCCACTATAAACCTGATTTTTTTTTCTTCTAGATTTTACGCGAATATGTGTAACTCATATCTCCAAGGATAAAACCATACAAGATACAAGAAATTAAACAATAGGAATCATGTATGTATGTAGCTTGAGATTGCCGATTCCCTAGTAGAGAGTGTTTGAAGACTTGAATGATCAGAAAAGGTTGATTTGGGCTGTGATAATGCAAAAAAGGTGGTGTAATGAAGTCATTAACACATCATGTTCGGAACCCATTTAGGTTCACCCTAGTTTCCAGATGATTTTTTCTTTTCAGGTGAAATTCCATGTGATTCTCTCTCTCTCTCTCTCTCTCTCTCTCTCTCTCATCCTTTTAATTAAGCTGGATGAAACATGAGTCAGAAATTACATCACTGGCCAACAATGATTTTCGAATTTTTGATGCTTTTGGCAGATGGACAAGGCTTCTGTTCTTGGAGATGCTATCAAGTATGTGAAGCAGTTGCAAGACAAAGTCAAGACAATGGAGGAGCAGACCCTAAAGAAGACAGTGGAATCTGTTGTCTTTATCAAGAAATCGCAGCTCTCTGGTGATGATGACCTCTCTTCCACAGATGAGAACTTTGATGGCCACTCTGATGAGCCACTCCCTGAAATTGAAGCAAGAGTTTCTGAAAAGAACATTCTTATAAGAGTCCACTGTGAGAAGCGCAAAGGAACACTTGTGAAAGCACTCGACGAGATCGAAAAGCTTCATTTGTCCATCGTCAATACAAGTGTTATCCCCTTCGCAAATTCGGCTCTCGACATAACTGTGACTGCTCAGGTAATCTCTTGCTCCCTCTGATCGTGTTTTCTTTAACATGAGAAAAAAAAGAAGAGAGAGAGAGAGGAGAGAGAGAGAGAATCTTAATTTGTAAAAAAAAAAAGATAGTGTAAACAGGCAGAAATTTTTTTTTTTTTTGTCAAAAAGAAAGGAAACCATGATTCAAAGGTTCTTCAATTGATTTTATGCGATTTTATTATATATATATAATGTAAAGTTTATACTTGGGATTTGGTGGGTTTTCTTCTACAATTCTTAGATGATTAGTCTAGACTCAAGTCCTCGATCTTTATAAAGTTTGTAGTTCTTGATTTAGAATAAAGAAAGGGTTGTACAAAAGCCTTAAAGAAGGTTTAAAGAAGACTTAATTTTCTTCCAATTGACTATGGCTATCATAAAAGCTTGACTGGATTGATCCCACGGTTCTTAGAAAGCATTTCTATCCATAAATTGATCTTATAATCTGCTGCTTTCTCTATGTTATCATCAGTCATAAGTAAACATGCAGCAACAACTACAAAAAAAAAAAAAATTGTTGTTATATATCTTGACTTTTTAAGAGTGCATGGATCTCACGAGAAGCCATTTTGGTCTTCAGATGGAGGAGGAGTTCTGCATGACAACTAAGGATCTTGTGAAGAATCTACGCTCTGCTTTCAGCAAGTTCATGTGAAAGAAATTACACGTGTTCTTACGTAGAAGAAAACTTGGTGGTTTCTAATGACTAGCTCGCTCTCTCTCTCTCTCTCTCTCTCTCTCTCTCTCTCTCTCTCTCTCTTCTAAACACTAGGAATAATTGTGGGGATAAATATCAGTTACACTCCTATATATAGATACACAGATATATTCTTCATCTCCTTTCTGTAAGAACAAATCCTGACATTTCCTTTCTAAGATTATTGTGGTTGTCTCTTTGCTGCTTGTGGTTTGCTCTTGCAATTCTATTTTTTTTTTCTTTTTTCTTTTTATGCATGGTTGACTTCTTGACCTCTCTCTCTCTCTCTCTCTCTCTCTCTCTCTCTCTCTCTCTCTCTCTCCAGCAAATAACAGGTCTGTGTTAACATTAACAGAAAGACAGGCCTTATGTTTGGAGGATTTGTTGATATTGATCTCTTGTAACCATCTAATCCCATGGGATGTAGTAATGCAGGATGCGAGTTAAATCAAATAAAACTATACAAGTCGGATGGTATATGAAATGGTGAGAGATCAACCATTTAATCCCTATTATTCTATACACGTGTGGGGTCCTTTGTTTATGATTCAGACCATTAATCTGACTGCTCCTCCACACATATAACCAAATTGGAAGACTGAAGGCATCCAATAGTTTTGCTTTCTTTTTTGTGTGAAAATGAACTGTCAATTTATTTTCTTTTAACAGCATGTTATCAAGCTGCTGATCGAGGGCAAAAAATCACCCAATTAGCAGTTAGTTTTGGATGATAGCCTATGCATGGGGGGGCACATTGCATCAACGGTTTGGATCACCACACAATGGACCGCACGTATATACCTTCCAACCAAGGACAGTTTGTTTGTCCTTGGGTGAAGGGTCATCTACTTCCTCTTTGTATATGTTGATATTGACTTGAAAGGAAAGATTATCAACCCTTCAGATGTTCATGGGAAGATGTAAGCTATGGGTGTTTACGTTGGATTGGAATGATTGTTGGGGTTTGGGTTCTTTGGAGGCTTGCGAAGATGTCCGCCTCTCCTTTAATTTAAGGAAAACTGTTGAAAAAAGATGCTCTCCTTTACCTCCTCATACCTTATTATAATTCCCTCCCTCCCTCTCTCTCTCTCCCTCTCCCTCTCCCTCTCCCTCTCCCTCTAACAAACCACCATATCTAACTGGAGTGCCCACATACACCAAAGCACATAAAGACAACTATCAAACAACTATATCTAACTTGCTTGTTTGGGCACACAACATTACTGACAAAGAACAAACCACCATATCTAACCTTTGGTGTATGTAGTACATTGTGATTGATAAAGGTTTTGATCCATTAATTAAGTATGAGCCAAAAAACTATAATTAAGCAAATAATGACCCTAGATGTAGTAATGATCATGAATACATAGAAACTTTTGTTTGATTGATCATGCTGTTGGGTTTTAAGTAGATGAGAAGGAAAAACAAATATCCACTACAGTGAAGTGATATGTGGTTGAGATGATTGTGATTGTGTCCAATTAACAGTTTCTTTAGTTGAGTCAACTGTTCATGTGACATGTGACATTTGATTCTTAGAGGAGCATGAAATCATTGAAAACCGGAATGATTTATCCTATGCTTCAATGAATCAAAATTTCATCCTCAAACCAAAGAGAGGGTTACTTCTAATTTGCTATTGGGAATCTTGTCAGTAAATTTCATGAAATTGTTATATTCAATTTGAGATGGGATAGGAAAAATTGAAAAGGAAGGCTTCAGTTTCTAAAACCATTTTTTTAAAACTCACCCATTTTATTATTGAAGGCTATTAATTATATTTATATTTGGTTTGTTACTTAGGAATGGACCCTCCACCATACTTGCATGTGCAGGCACATTTTTCGATGGCACTTGGCTTATGATGTTAGGCGTAAGTGGTCCTCATGACCACGTGTGCAACACTGTTGGGACCCACGGTTTTGAGCTCACTAATTTAAGTTACTTTTCTCATTTGATTTTTGGTTTTACTAAGTTTATATTGGATTCAATTTTACAAGCCTAAAATCAAATAAGACTCTTGTTGGCTAATTTGAGGGGATTAAGGAAACTTACTTTTATTAAATTTCTTTAATGGGAAGAAATCTCTCTAGGGCTTATCTATATATATGGTTTTCCGGTCTTCTCTCTTAACTTACGAGATCTAAAAAGTAGTCATCAACTTCACGCATATTAGAGTGGGTGATAAGGGAGATAAGAGAAAACCCTATTTGAGAAAAGAGTTCCGCTCGATCATCATCAAGATCATGGCGCAAGATACGCTTTTATTATTTGAGATTATATATTATTTAATGCATAAATATAGATCCATAGGTTTGATTTATATTGCAAACCATATCAAATCTTACATATGAGCCACTTTTTATTGGCTTTGATTGGATTTGACTGAGTTAACTCAGTTCCTACAATGAGAACCTGACACCGTCTCAACTCCCTAAGCTATGTAATGTGGGTGGAGCAAGCGGCTAGGTTCATGTGCTAGTAGTTGCTCCCAAGCAAATATCCATTCCATGTGATTGGTGGATATCACACAAAAACAACATCCAATTTTATGATAAAAATACACATGTTAAAAAATATCAATGATATATATGGAAAATATTGTGATGGTATTAGAAAACTCATCTGGAACAATATTTTCTTTGTTATGTGTGGAGCCTGATTACACTTGGGTCAGACTGTTAACTCAAGCCCACTGTCGCTGATCCAACGTCTGGTATTTGAAACGAGTAAAGGTATTTCCGTAATAATATTATCATACGTCTTTATGTAACCCTAACATAACCGCCAGAGATTTTGTATCTTGTATTCTCATCTTTTGCCTTTGAGCATAATAGAATCGGTGTGATCCGTGGATGTACCTCAATCTCGAGGGAACCACATAAATCCGAGTGTCTTCTTTGTGTTGTTTGGTTGCATCTTTGTTCTTACTTTCCTAATATTCTTGACAATATCGCTATTGTTTCAAAATCATCATAATCAAGGTCTTGTACCAACAACGTCGAGGTCAATTAGTGGAATCTTGCTTCTCCATTCTCATCTAATGTGAGCTAAATACTTAGATAAATTATACTTCTTCAAATCCATTATTACCACTTCCATCTATGTTCTCTTCGGCCTACCCCTTTTCATTAGTGGGCCATCAAACTGCATAGAAATAGTTTCAAAATATCATAAAATATCAAAATGTTACGAGAAAATCACAAGGAAATTGGAATATATAGGAAGAGTAAGAATAACAAAGCCTTTACAAAGTATTTATTTTTATTTATTTAAAATGAATTTCATTTTCATAAAATGTTCTTAATAAAAACCCGAGAAACACAAACACTTTATAATATCCTGATATTTCTTGGAAACGATAATTTGCCTCAATCATTATTTATGAGAATAGATATGAGGCCAATTTGGTTGCAAACATTTCTAACAAGAATCTCATTTCCCTGAAATTTCGGGCAGGGTAGCATGCTGTCATAGTGGAATTCCAAGTGACAAGAATTCTTTCGGCCAGCATTTCAAATGACAATTTCATTATGTAGAATTCTCATATATTTTTTGGGAGTTCACCTCCGGTGATCTGTTCCTCTCAATTTTTTACTTCTTCATGAGGCTTGTAATTATGCTTTTTTAGGGGTTTTGGTCTTTTTGGGGGGGCTTAAGCCCTTGTATTCTCCTCTCTTTTTCTTATTATATTTGCCTTTTAGCAAAAAAAGAAAAAAGGTGATTTTTCGGTTTGAAAATCAAATAATAAAATCTGCTCTTGCCAATTTTTTTTCCCTTTGAAGAGTTCGACATTGATTTTTAAATCAGCAAATAATTAATCAAATATACAACAATTGTTCGGCTTCATAATTCTCGAGGTAAGTCGGCATTCAGTCTATGGCTACATTGGCTGGACAAACTGAATGGCAAAATTTCCCTGCAAAAAGTGGCTCATTAACGAACATTAAGCTTTTCTTTCTTTCAATCCGATATTTATGGTTTCCACCTAATATTTTTATTGGGTCGATCTGATCCACCAGATAAAGGAGAGTCCCTATTAGGCATCGCCAAAATTAAGCCCCATTCGATATTTCTAGAAGCATGACTTAATGCTATGAAATTGATCAATGGTCGAAATTTAAACACTCTCTTACTTATGTTCGTGCTGTAAATCAAATGTCTATAAATGTATCATGGGGATAAAGATGCCTGATCACCAAAGGGTTGAGACACCCTTCGTTGTGAGGGGAAAAAAAAAGATGCCTGATCTAAAGACTCGCCCTTTACCTGGTGGGATCAAATCATGAATCCACGAACATATATATAATTTCATTTTCTCTTTTGTGTATGCACTTCTCCACGTCCATCACTGTGAAAAAATTTCATTAGGCCCATGGTGTTCTAGAACCTTAGACCTGACAGACCCAAACCAACTATTAAAGTAAATGGGCATTTGTGTATGGGCCAAAAGAAAGGTCCATGCCTAATTTATTCATTTTAGGTCCTTTGAGTATCTAGGTGATTGGAAGTCCATTTCGAGGCATGGGACAACGAAACCAAGGCATAGATGGGTATAGACCTGAGTCTTAACCGGATGACTCTCTCTCTCTCTCTCTCTCTCTCTCTCTCTCTTTCTCTCTCTCTCTCTCATTTGGCTATACGTATTTTCATTTTTTTTTAATTTAAACTGAGAGAGCTAATTTCCTAGGCACTTGACCGATTGAGCCTGCAACACACGTGCACTAGGTAAATCTAAAGGGTAAATACACGAAGTGGGGTACAAGCCTAGCCTTATGCCACCGAACCAACACGCAGGCGTATAAACATTCTCTTTAGAATACACGATAATAAAGTACATTTTCGATAAGTACTTATTGAACCAGCCCACATTTACATCAAAAAACTGAATGGCTCATAAGAAAACAGAGGAGGGCCATACAGAAAGTGAACATTAAAAGAAGAGATTGCTAGAGACAGCCTGTGGTCTGTAGATTTTAGCAACTACGGATTTTTTTTTTTTTATGATAAAAGAAATTTTCATTAATAGAAGAAAACAAAACAAAACATGACCAACAGGATGGGACTTATTGGGAGGATATCTTATCCCAAACCCAATCCGAAAAACAAACATCCTATTAAAAACTCTTATCAAGGGAAAAACAATACTTAGCCAAAATATGAGCAACTACGGAATTGGAATTACCAGAATTCGGAAGATCGACTGATGAGGGCTGCTGATAAACTTCTTTCATAGGCTACTGAGGGCTACTGAGGGCTGCTTATAGTCAAAGCTAAAGTAACAAATGAATGTGAGACTAGCTAGAACGGCATCTTACCCTAATGGTAAGAAGCGTTGGTTTTTATCTGTCTGTCCTACGTTTAAACCCGGGTAGGCACATTTCCTCATCTGAGGATATGATACCGCACTAGAGGTCTACTTCTCTCACCAGAGGGCCCTCCAACTCATCCGAAGTTTACTCCCCTCACCCGAGGGCCCTGTCTCCATAGGGTAGGGGTCCCGGCCCCCCTTAAGCTGGGATAACAAAAAAAAAATGTATGTAAGACTAGAAAGTACAGACTAGAAAGTACATAGTCTATTAGTTTAAAGTGGTGTATGCAATTACATCCAGCATAACTTCATTTTCAATGTATGAGACAAGCACTGCAGTTAAAAGGACTAGGGATAATTGGAAGTACATCCTTACTATTGCCAACAATGAGTTCGGATTTTATTTTATTTTATTTTTTTCAAAGGAAAAAAAAGAACCTGTGGCATGTTTGTGGGATCCTATTCACCACGAGGTCCTGGGAGGTTCTGTTGATTAATCATATTGTATCTTTTCAAGTTTTCTAGTCATATGATCAAAGACTTTGAAATATGGAAAATCAAAATTAGAAACTCTGTTTTCTCTGCTGACCACTTATATATCATATATGTCTTTGGATCCAACAGCAAATAACATCTCTGATAAATTCAAACATTGTTAGAGGATTTTCACAAACCTGAATGAAACCCAATAACATGGCTTATGTACTCATTTGAAAATGTAGGAAAGCATAAGTTGTCGTGGTTAACCCTATTTTAACTATAATCTGATCATTCTGGATTTTAAATACAAACATTAGTTTTGAGAAAAAAATCACCAATTATCTAGCCAAAATAATCGTATGGACCTCTTTGTTTCATGTAATTGAGTTTCTAGGAATAAGTCACTATTTTATAAGTAGTTAGAAATGATGGATCAATAGTAGCTAGATATTGAAAATGACCATCAAATGGGAAGCATGAGATGCCTCAGTGGTAAAGGGGTGTCACTTCTCACCATAGTGTCATGGATTGACCCCTGTCACTATTAGAGAACTGCCCTGAGAGTATTCCGACAGAGAATACGAGCTGTCAATGCATGGAAGAGCCTAGGGATGCCCCGGCTTATAGATTAGGCTAGCTTAGAACTAAAATGGTTTATAACTCACTCTTATATAAGCAAAACAAATTAATGACCATCAAATAACCTCCCCTTTGATTGAAATTGAGGGAATATGAAAAATGAATATCCAGCCATGACCCTAGTAATTCAAATACTAGGAACATAACGATCTCATCAACATGGCTACCTTAAACACCCCCAACACACAAAACACATCTTCTTCACCACTCACCTCTTGAATGATCCCTGATGGGACTCGTTTGAGGATAAATTCCTATGCATCCTATGAACACAAACAAATTTATCATATGCATGAGCCTCAAACTCAAATAAATGAGGGTTGTTATAGTATGACTTCCATAGAATCTTTAAATGAGGTATAGATAGAAACATGGAATAAGTCTCAGTATGTATGCATACAGAATACATTTTTCATTGACTTTCACAATCAATTTCAGTTCTCTTGTATGTGTGATTCAGTAATGGGAATTATTGGTCTAAGTGATTTTAAGAATCTAAGGTTTGTCAACGGGAATACCTTCGTTATAAAATAAAAAAATAAAAAAAAATCTAAGGTTTGTGGTCTTTGATTGAGCTGATTTCAATTACGAGTTGACCCATCAAGATTTTCTAAATCAATTGACTCAGCTAGACCAGAGTTGAGATGCGTTATTGGGTTTTCAGGTCTCAGGCAGAAAGTGATTGAAGTTCTTGTTCTTGATTTCGAGAATCATAGAAGGTTATGATCTCTGAGAAACTGGAATTATACAATGTTCATCTCTTAGTTAAGTTGTTGGGCTTTTTTTTTTTTTTTTTTGGGGCCTTCAACTTAACTCAAATGCAGCCTTAATATTTAAAATGGATTTTGGTTTGGGCCAAACTCTACTGGTTAGGTCGGTTTAAACGGGTTGACCTGCATTAAATAAGGGTTATGTGGGTGGGGTGATCAGGTTCACCCATAACAAGTATGGGTTAAATTTGCTTGACCCAATTAAAAATGGCTGAACTTCAACCAGTACATTGCCCTGATAAACCAACCAGGGCCGGTCCTGAATTTTTCAGGGCCCAGGGCAAGACTAAAAGTTAGGCCTCTTCAGCCATCATATATGATAATATCATTGGTTGGTCCCACTGATGTAAAAAATTGGCAATGGGTTGATGATGCCCAAGTATAACTATTTGAAAAAAAAGAGAAGAAAGAAAACTCATACCAGAATTTAAGCATCATATATGGGGAATTAAAAATCATTGGTGGGCCCCACTGACAAATGAGAAGAACGGGTGTAGGGCTGAAGGCTTGATGTTCTATTTGTAAAAAAAAAAAAAGCCCTAAATCATCCCAACACTAGACCAGATTCTCCCAGAATTTCAGCCATTAAATATAAAATATCATTGGTGGGCCCCTCTGATGGATGCTCAAATAAGTGATGCATTAAGCACTCTCAGATGATTTGATGATGAGTCTATTGATGCGTAGGACGATGGAATCCATTGGATGAGCCCTGCCCTCACCAAATGATTGGAAAAAAAAAAAAGTAGAAAGGATTTTAAGGATTTTGGGCCCCCTCAAAAAATGGGCCCGGGGCAAGGGCACTTACAGCCCTTGCCCAGGGCCGGCCCTGAAACCAACCCATTTGCTAGCTCTATTAAGAAGTGCTACTATTTTTCATTCTTTTAAAATTCTCTTTCTTTCCCAAGCATCGTCTTAGTATATCATTTTTGGCCAATAGTTAGGGACATATGAAGCATGTGTAGGTACTTGAGTTTGAATCCCTTTTACAGCATAAACACACACACACACACCCCAAATATATTGGTACAAAATTTCACTTAGGGGTAGTATGTTTGCACTCATTTACTTAGGAAAATGATTCACATGACTAATGATTATACATCACCGCGTTTATTTGTACTCATTTACATTAGAAGTGTTGTTTTGTGAATGGAAGATGTGTGAGGAGGGAACAGGAGGTTCCAATGCTATTGTAGGTTGTGGATGACTAATGGAGAAAGGAGGATAGAAGAAGAAAGAGGGTATCAGATTTTCAGAGTTAGAACTCTGGACAATTTGCTCGAGCGAACAACGTTCTATGACAGAGTGAACGTCCAGAATTTCAAAATTCTGGACAGTTCGCTAGAGTGACCAATGTTCTGTGAGACGTCCGCTCGAGCGAATTTGGATTCGCTCGAGCGAACCTGATACATGTCCAGACATTAATTGTGAGACGTCCGCTTGAGTCCAGTGGATTTTAGATTTTTGCATGGATTTGGAGTATTTCTTATGAGTATAAGTGCTCCCTAAATCAGTTTTAAGTTTAAACTTTCATGGGTGATAATTACGGGGATTATACAATGCACACATTAAATATATAAATGTGATGTCAATCTAAAATAATATGTGCATTTGGAAACCAATGGTTACACCCAAATGGTTGTTTAGATTTGAAACAGAATTAAGTAGAACCATAAATGATTAGTAAGTTCTCTCATTGTATCGTATTCCACATTGTTGGGTCTCAATCTAGTAAGATTGGTATTACCACTATTCCCTTCTCTTGTTATGAAGAGAATTATTGAATTGAATTGAATCCAGAAATGAATTGCTTATTGGAAAGCATTAACTCTTGAGTTTGACACTACCTAGTTATGGTATTAGAACTTTAAATGAGTTCAATGAATTAATAAATGAAACAAATGATTATTCCTACTGCGGTAGAAGGATTTGGGGCATTCCAGAACTCCGTGGTGATGCTAGTTGTCCCTTGCCCGGACACTAGTAAGTCCCACAAATCTAAGAATATTGATTGATGTCTTCCATTTGGAAAATGAATCATTCCTTTGAGGAAAGATGGTAAATGAAATGAGATGAAATGCAATAAAACGAAATGTAATGAAATAAATGTTATGGTAATGACCATCTTGTACACGTCTATTGATTAACTCTTAAGTTACCTATTGTCATTGTAGGAATTATCTAGACTTATCTAGAATTGTAATTGTTACTAAATAGATTTAATGAATTTAGTATATGTATTAACATGTGCTATTACAAGATCTGTTTATACATTGTTGAACCGTCATGTTCACTAGTGTTATTAATGACATTACAGGCCCGATTGCCCTTGCCGGTCCAACAGCGCCCCCGGTGGCAGCGGAGGAGACTGCTCTGGTTCCTCCAGGAGGACTAAACGAATGGAATGAAGGGGATACCTTTTGATATGGGTATCCGAATGCGAGAAAGAACTATAACATTTTGAAAAGTTATTTTGTACATTCATTTTTGGAATGTAATTATCTGTCATCTGCATTGTGTTTTGGATATGCAGTGTTTGACAAACAAATGATGGGAATGATACATGTATAAGGAGTATACATGTAAATCGTAAATTAATATTGTCAATTATAAATGTTTCCTCAAATTGTGTATTTGTTAGGTATGTTGAGAATGTTATCCCTTGTGGATTCCATTTTAACTTCGGTTGATTCGGAATTTACAGGAGTAAGTATATGTTCACCGCTCGGGATTATTGTATTTTGGGCCCGTGACAAATCTCCATTAACCATTAAATTTCTTTGCCCGCCATAGACAATGCTTAGATGGGCCCCATATCATTAACATTCTTCATAGCTTGGTGGGCTCCATAATATTGGAGATTTATGACTTTAGTTAGATGGGGTCCATAGTATATAATATTGCACCATCAAAATTGATAATTGAGGATTAAGATAAGAAGATAAAATAGAAAAGTTAAGAAAAGAGAGATTTGAGGGGACGTTAGAAGGATTTTGGGTACTATATTAAATGAGAGATTTATTAGGGAAGATTGGAGGGGATGGAGACATTTTAGGAGATTTGAGGAGAATTGAAAAGGCCCACTTGAAAGGCAAAGACTCTCTCACTATTTTCTAAATGATTTTTCTAAAAGGAGAATAATTGAGCGCTGACGTGGTACCCCTACAGCTCACCTCCCCTATTGCTTTAATATATATAATTTGTTTCTTCTAATGACTTGCATAGATTTCATTACACTGGACCACTTCAAATTCTGAGATTTATCCTTCAATCTAATTTTGTAAGTTCAAGCTTTGTTTTTCACGTTTCAATGAAATCAGGCAGGAAAAGATGTGGTTGCACAAATAAATTAAGGCCGTAGAGAAAAATGGCATGGATCACATGCATGTTTCTGCTCTGGTAAGTTTCTACTAGCATTTAGTACTCTCCTTAATCATCATGGGTAATTAGTGAATCTCACAGTTCATTCACTGAGACGGTGTTTATATCTGCAACAAGTTGATGGAAAAAAATCAGATTAGGTGGAACCTAAGTATTGTATGTAATGGAATAATAGAAGATAATTTCCATTGTGCAATGATGAAAACAAGCTAAATTATTTTCCTTTTCCTCTTTCTTTAAACGCAATGATCCATTTGTTTAGTCAATATTGAGTTCCTAGGATTTTCTAATTCTAAGCAATGCCTTTCTATCAAAGGAGAAAGAAGCGAAGGATTAATGCTCAAGATCCACATTAGTCTACCAAACGACATCATCTTTGATAGGAAATATGTTTACACGCCCATCACCCTAGAAAATAATTCCTAGGAAAGTGTTGATCATCCATCTACTTTTCAAGCTTAGACCTTCCACTACTTATTTCTTTAATACATACTCCTTTGATAAAACTCCCTTCACCTTGAATTCATAAGAATTCAATACCAGCCCAGTCAACTGTCCCACAAAACCAATTACCATCCCACTCCAGCCTGCAACGTGACCAGATCACTGCAACACATGACCACTCCCGCTTGCAACGTTCCAGCCTGCCAACTGACCAACCTTCCCAGTCCAATGCCACAACCGGCCCTGACCAGCAGGTCCAATCCACCTTGCAGCAAGCCAGCACAACTAACTAAATGACAACATGAGTCTATTGACATGCCCGGCCTAATCCGCAATGATCAACTGCTGCTCAACTCTCTCCACATTTCCTACTCAGCTCATCAGCATCAATCCAGTCCAGTTGGTTTCTCAGCAGAATAATCAGACTGCTGAGAAAGCTCTAGTCTCATACACACACACACACACACACACACAAGACAACTCCACCAGTGACAGCCCTGTGAAAATTTTGTAACCTTAAGGACTCTGAGGGCAATTGTTAATTAATTTTTCCCTTGGCAGAGCCTCCACTTCAAGCAAACTGCAGAGATTCTGATACCACAAGTGAAGCACAATATCCACAGCAAACACTCATCCTATGATCACACGATGCAAGAAATTCTACTAAGATGAATGTCGTGGGTTCGAGGGCAACTGTTGTACACATTGTCATCCTACTAACAAAAACATTTATACTTTGCATCCTACTAAAGAAATCCTTTCAAACACAAAACTCTTGATCCATGAAAAAAGAGTGGAGTCTTCAATGGTGCTATGTAAGAGCATGTAGTGCCCACAGTAGAAAAACCTGCCAACTCTATCTAACTAGCAAGCCGAGAGAGAGTTTCCAAAACAGAGCAACATAACATGTGTAGGATCTTACACCCTATTGAGCTACCACTTATCCCAAAACCAATTGGTGATAGGAAACGGCACAACAATAGTTTTATGGTGAGGGCGAGGGCTCGACCACAATTATGACCGTTCAGGAGCGAGGGTGGACGTTGACCTCAACAATCCCTCCCTCAACGGCACACCCGCCGAGACTCCTGCTGCGAACTCGCAAAACGCGTATCCCGTGATTCGAACACCCGACCTACCAGGCTCTGATACCACTTGTAGGATCTTACACCCTATTGAGCTACCACTTATCTCAAAACCAATTGGTGATAGGAAACGGCACAACAATAGTTTTATGGTGAGGGCGAGGGCTCGACCACAATTATGACCGCTCAGGAGCGAGGGTGGACGTTGACCTCAACAACATGCAAAGAAGACAGAAAGAAACAGTTGCAAAACAGTCCCCCTTCATAAAAGAAAAGAAAAAAGGTAACCTCTTCATCTGTCTGTCTTGGTCTCTACATCTGCATATAAAAATTAAACTACTTCAATCCATATATTACCAAATGGACGTAAAAGAAAAGATATATATATTACAGAACAAACCATGTGAAAGTATTGGCCTTATTTAATTGTAAGAATCTGATCACGCCTCTGATTGCTGGTTTATTAGCAAGTGTCTTCTTATAAACCTCTTGTATTATCTGTTGGGTACTTAAATGAGAAAGCTTGAAATATTTAATCGTCCACACTATAACCCCTGATGCTATAACTTGTGGAGAAACCCTGCAAAACACATTAAATAAAAATAGATAATCACTAGACAATGAATAACAATAAGAAATGTGTAAGAAATTTTTTTTTTCAATTTTGAAATTGGAACTTACCCCAGTGGAGGATTCCGTCGCATTACCCATTCGGTGACCCTATAAATTTTTGCCGTGAGATCATTGGGAAGTTTTAATTTCCGGCAGTAACATTTCTGCGCGATTTACATAAATCATCATCATCATCATCATTAAAGACGAGTCCCAACTATATAGGGTGGGCTACATGAGTTCTTTCCTCATAAGCATATACTTAAAATGAAAATTAAAATGAACTTACCAACAGCATATCAGGTTGAATTATCTTCTGACCATCCAAGTGTGGCATCCCATTTATTATTAAATGTGCGAGAACATTCGCGGCCATGTCTTCTAAATCGAAGGGGGAAATTGGACCAAAAGCTAGTTCTCTGGAAGTCTTAGGATGGTCAATTTGCAACGCTGCATTGTATATGCACGCCACAATCACAATTTCTCTATCTGGATGGGGGAACATGGTTGTGCATAGCCTCATATGGTATGAAAGTGCTTCAAACTTGAAAGACAAATGTGAATGATTAGACAGTAATAAAACCCACGCTTTCAATCAATCTATATAGGCATGAGGTAAATTGTACATATGATTTTTAAAAAAATAGGTGTTTTTTTTTTAATGGAATAATTGAACATACCTGAGTAAAGCATCCAATTCGAACTCTGAGAAAAACCAAACATATTAGCTTAGTTTGTTTTATCAATGGTAGAGGTTTTGGAAAATAGATAATATTCAGTGCCTGTTCTGAGCGTTCATACTTGGGGTCCACCTTGATTCAATATAATATATTCACCCACAATTGGGCACCCTTCAAATTGAAGTATTACATTCAATTTTACACTGTTACTATAGTGTTCACTTTGGATTTGACCATAGGAGGGGGATATTCATCTTGATAGGGCCCACCTAGAGCACCACTAATCATGAGACTTGGGGGATGGAAAAAGTCATCTTAGATGGGCCCCTATGTCAAGTTTGGGGCAATCCTAAGTCTCTAATTTCTTCATCCGTGGCCCACAGATTTAACGACTTTATATTAAAGAAAATTTCGGACCTTGATCCAACATTCCAATTCATTTAGATTAGTGAAAATTCAATTAATTAATTCATTGTAATGAGTGAGGGGATCCCATGTGTGTATGGTCCAAATTGATCATAAAGTCGGCCCGTGATATGGTGAGGAATAGATGCACATGAACATTTTCCTTTATCATAAGTTTGGGCGGCATATAGCCTTTAGATATTAAGGAGTTAAAAGCAAGTGTTATTGCCGTTTGATCTACGTAAAATCTCATACTCTCCTCATTGAATCTTTCCATCACCATACTTCCTTTAATTGCCGGGAGGCGTCACTTGAAAGGAAATGAATCCCCTGTTTAGTCCAAACAGAGAAGCTCTGTTTGTACCAATCAGGGAGTGCCACATGGGAAGAGGAGTCACATCCCATCTCTTGGAAAAAAAAATCTCATCTCCTTAAAAAATTCCTCTTCCCATGTGGCACCCCCTGATTGGTCCAAACAGGGCTTCCTTGTTTGGACCAAACAGGGGATCCGGATCTCACGTGAAAAGGGTTGTTTCTGGAAGAATATTTTCTGGTGCACCCATTCATATATTTGTAGAAAAGATTTTTTACCTCTCATGGTTCTTATAAGAAGTAAAAAAAGGTAAGTCCTTTTGTGGATAAGACTAGGGTGCATGCCAATGATCCAGAAGCAACTGTATGATGAAAAGTTTGCATTCCTGCTTAGATTTTTTGGATAAAAAAAAATCACCCAAATCAATGTTGCGTGTAAGTAATGGAATGAGTATGAGGGGCTGAAAAGCGCAAAAACTTTGTGATGAGCCCTTCCTATTGGTAATTAAGAATGTTTAAAATGAATATCATTTCCTCCATTGACATCCTCAAATTCTACTTTAGTAGGAGTTGTTTTCACCGTAAGATTGAGCAATGATTAGCACGATCTTACGCTATATTAATTATATTCATTAATCACACTGTTAGTTATGTGATCAATTTTATTATAGGACCAACTTCTATTAAATTAAAACTTTAAGGACTTAAATAGAAGGTATGTCATTCATTTTTAGTCTGGATTAATAATAGGAGGGGCCATGGTGGACTTCCATGCATCCCACTCATGGGCCAGGTATATAAAAGAATATGTCATACCGTCCTGTGTAATGGATTTTTACAAATTCTACGATGATATCATTACGTATACTTGGCTCAGCCCCCTCCTCTTAAAGATGATAGAAATGGTTAGAGCTTTAGGTACACTATCTTGGGAGATGTTCTTATGAAATATACTCTCACCTTATTATAAGAGATAGGGTGAGGCCCTCACATTTAAGTTGTTGGCATAGATGTAAGGGGCCCCACCCTAACTCTCATATATAGTAAGGTGAAAGATATCTATTATAGGAGCATCTCCCTACTATATTTGTTCCTAGGTTTTAGTGTCACACGTGCCATTCATGTAGGATCCAGCACACTTTCATTGCATGAGTGAGACAAATGAAACTACATGGTGGGACCCGCTCTTTGAATCCCACACTTAGAAGGGGAAAAAAAGTTTCATTCTTAACTTTAGTAAGCATATATGTGTTTATTGTATGTAAGACAAACTCTTATTTGAATAAAATTCTTATGGAAGCTTTTTTCCCATTGCACAGCTCAAGTGAAAAAACTCAAGTTAAAAAAAAAAAGATATATATAAATCAGCACATTACCTTATTCAATAGGCTGCCTATTTATTGAGTATCAAATCAAAATAAAATGAAAGTTGAGGGAGTGGGAGGGAAAATTAAAAAATGACAAAAATGATATTTTTAATTACACAAAATAACAAAAAAGTACTTTTCAAAAGCACAAAATGACATAAGGGTAGCCTCAAACAATAACAAAATGATAGAAAATGTGCCTTTTCCTCCAACTCCCTCCACTTTCTTTTCTATTTAATTTGATATTTAATTTTATTTTCTTCTACTCCTCCCTAAAAATAAACAGGCACAATCTCAAACGAATGTCTATAAAAAAAAAAAAAAAATAGTCTGTAGGTCAGTCCTAAATATGAGCAGTCATTTTCTATTTTATAGCTTATTTAAATATTAAAGTATTTGATTAATCTATAATTATATTTAGGATTTTATTAGAAGTAGGAAGGGCGGCTAGATTTTGTTTTTTTTTTTAACCTTTTGTGCTAGAGTGAAAGGGCACAAATACTATCATGGAGATTTAAGGCTGACTTGGACCAGAATGTCCCTTACTATTTTTTTAAAAGACGAAGATGCCCTCGAACTGGGCCCAATGGGACAATGCAGATGGAGCCCATCCCATCGGCTAATCATTCCTCTCCACTAAAGTGGGCCCAATGGGACAATACAGATGGAAATGGGAAACTATTTCATGATTGACAAAATTCATAGGAGCATTGATCAGATAGATAAAATTTCATCCCCCAAAGTAACCATCTATAGTCCCTAGATCGATCAATCAATCAATCTTTTTGGAAATCAACACTAGTTGTTTTGATGACCATACAATGAGGGCCTTTTAGAGGTTGTTCAAAAACCTACAGGGGCTTTCCTGTAAAAGAAACTCTTATTAAAGCATCTGATCTTATCTCCTCACAAGGGCATTTATGTCTCTGTAAAAAAAAAAAAACCGTTACTACCACTAACGAAAACGGAAGAATAATTTATAGTTATACCATTGGTTCTTCGGCAAACAGCTCTAACAAACTTTCCCTGCATGCAAAAGAACATTTGTCAGCTTCTATTCTTTCACAGAAAAAGGAGAGAGAGAGTACTGATCAGACATAAGAAAAATCTAGAGAGAGAGAGAGGGAGAGGAATATATATACCTGTAAGTGTTAGTGAGGTCAGAGATTGATCAGACACAAAAGAGAAAGCATAAGAAAGCAACAGAAATCAGATTTTGTGAAAAGGATATGAAAATGAGAAGAGACTGATCAGATAGAGAGGAAGAAATGAGAGGGGGGAAGACAATGATGAGCTAGAGACTAATCAATCAGACATGTACAGAGAGAAAGTAGAAGAAAGCTATGCAGATGATGAGTGTGAATGTCAAAGGAAATTAAATGAGATTTGAATCACTGACCTTACAATCATCTGTTGGATGATTTTGCTTGCACAGACTGAAAATCAAACTAGTTTTTACTGGTGAGTGGTGTGTAACAAGAGAGGAAAAATGGGGCTTGAGCAACAACATGGAAGAAAGACAAGGTGCTTATATAGTTACCGACCTAAAAGAATAATCTGTCTATGTACTATCGGCTTCATCTAATGGGCCCTATCTGGGAGGCATATGTGAAAAACTATGAGATTTTCTAAAACCTGAATTGACCGTTAACTCTACTAAATTGGACTTTTATTCGGCTCCTTTTTAAGATCCAAGCTGTTGATCCTCTTTAGAAGGCTAAAATTGGCTAAGAGGTCAATTCCGGTTTTGATTTATCATGGATCTTGAGAATTTTGAAAAAAATAAAGAAACTATTGGATGTATTTATTGAAAATGACTCCTTTTTAACATGGTTGTCTTTTTCCCAATTTTTTTACTATTGTAGGTTATTCATGATCCAGACCATTCATCCTCTTTAAATGGCTAAAACAATTAGGGAATTAAATTCAAGCCATTGATTCACCATAGAATTTGAAGAATTTATGAAAATTTTCTAGAATAGTTAACCTGACTTTTAATTTTGTAGCCCCGAATCACAATCCGAAATCCGTTCATCCTCTTTCAAGGCTAATAACAACTTGATGGTCAAATGACATATCTTAATTTATCAAAGTTTTGCGAAAATTGAGGAAAAGGGTGAGCGGCTGGATCCATTGAGATTCACATGTAAAATTGACAAATGATGGAAATTGTTGCATGAGACCAAATCATTTGCAGGTGTGATTCGTTTTCTTATGACATGCCTCAAACCCAAAATTCATTTTTCTTTGATGAGAAAAACACTCTTTCAAGAGGCACCTTCATGTACACACTTTTCTACTGAAAAAGCTTTTCCGCGCTACAGCAAAATCCAAGTTAGTTGTGGCTGCTTTTTTCTAAGAAGAGCATAAAAATGAGCTAAATTTATACGATTCATTATAAAGCCTTTGCTACTGGGGTAATTATAGTACTTGGTTGGGTCTTTATTCTTGAATAATTAAATAATAACATTGTCTACAACATTCTAAACAATCAGAACCAAGGATGCTAGATTTAATGCGATTCTTATTGGGGTGGCTTGGAGCTTGCTAGGAGTAACTGATGAGACTTCCACAAGGATCCCCTTATTCCCCTCGATCAGCTATACAATAACTTGGTCTTCCATGGCTGAAGCAGAGAGGAACTTCATTCAGTATATAAGTAAGGCAGTAAAAAATTTTGGGATGGCAATCCATAGCTGCAATGGACGGTCACTTGATTGTTGGTTTTACTAATCACAGTCGATAACTGAAGCAGAAATGTACTCCAACTTCATTTCAAAACATTTGATGGCATTTCTAATCGCAGTCCATCGCTGCTGCTACCACTTGAAGGTATTAATGGCAGTCCATCTGATATAGCCATCTATCTGCTCATGAAGAGTCCACATAACTGAATTGTTGCTTCTGCATGCAAAGAATGTGCTGCATAACATACAGCTCAAAAAAACAATGCAATATCAGTAGGCAGAACAGAGTATAGTTTTTTCACAATAAGTGCCGATTCAAAATTGGCAACAACACCAGAAACAAAAGTCTTTACAATAATCAACAACAGTATTTTCTATTCCTTCCCCATCATTCAACAAAGCCACAACAAGAAATTGGAGAAAATCCCATAAGTAAAACCTCCGACATTGCTCTCAATATAAACCATCACTCATAGACCAGTAGCCCAACATAGCAATATATATATATATATATATAAAGGTCCCCGCTCACCTAAGCACTGCTGTTAACGTTAACGTGGGCACCGTCTCTTGGGGGCTCCACCTGGGGATTGGACCTAACTGTATTGTGACGGAGGCTCAAATCATCACCCCAACCACTTGATCGGTGACTCGTCCACTCGGATGGATTGCAGGTGGGCCCCACTAAGTAGTATTTATGCACACAATGTTCACCTGAGGTTTTTCCATTCATAAAATAGCAACCAACAACAGCCATAACAAGCATTCCCATTGAGGCTTCCATTTATTTTTCAAATAGATTGAAGATTATTAATCCTATTAATAGACCAAAACAATCACATAGAAGATAACGGCACAAAACAGAGTCAGTTCATGAAAATCCAATGAATAAGAAACCCAAACAAGAAACTATATATAGAAACTACGAAAAGATCCA
Source organism: Cinnamomum chago (assembly GCA_038049695.1). NCBI lineage: Eukaryota > Viridiplantae > Streptophyta > Magnoliopsida > Laurales > Lauraceae > Cinnamomum > Cinnamomum chago. The sequence continues at coordinate 104,980,269 of CP142451.1, read as the reverse complement.
GAATGATCCCAAACAAAGAAACCCAATTGTGAAAAGTCTGATTTGATTAAAATTCCAAATCATCATAGGAAAAAACATTGAAAAAAAAAAAGCTGAAGTACACAGCTTTTATAGAAGCTTGCAAAATCCCAAATAACTAGATACAACAAAGCCCCCCAAACAGACTCACCCCAAAGAAAATCCAAGAAAAATTCCAAACAAGAAACTAAATATAAACTGCAAGAGACTCGGAATATTCCCAACCGAAGAAACCCAATTGAAAAAATCTGATTAGATAAAAATTCAAGATCATTGTAGTCGTCATCGGCCGTCATCATCATCATCTCAGGAATGAATTTGGGAGAGATTGTGCGAAGGATTCTGTTGAAAATAGCTAAATACTACCCTATTTGGAGAAACAGTTCCACCTAAACTAAAAATGCCATTTGTATTAAGGTATGCAGTCTTTTGTCATGATATCACACTTCCAATAAATATTCATAATTTCTGAAACCTGAAAATGATATACAATTTGTTGCTTGAACTCTAACTATTGAAGTAAATGAGTAACTCCTTATTACTGTAAATGCCAGTTTGAACAAAATAAATCACAAGCAGATTGAGCTCCAAATATGTAGCGAAGTGTAGGTAGTTAATCATTCCACTGTGACCTTCGAGGAAGCATGGAAATCGAAAACATGTGTGGTATTTTTTTTTTCTCTTTTCTCTCTTCCATCTCCACTTAAATCACTGTTACTGGCATGGCATAGTAGAAAGTGTGAAGGGATTATGGAAGAAGATCACCATCCTCAACCTGCAAAATCCACAACAGGGAAGAACTCGGGGAAACTCTAAAGAGAAACGAAATTCATACTATTCTCATTAGAAACATAATAATGATACCAAAACCCTGAGAAGAGAAAATTACTAAAAATAGTAAAGTTCGCACTTAAACTGCATTTTGACCTTCGAAACAACCTCATTTAGCCTTTGACAGTTTTACATGTCGTAGAGCACGTCAACATCTTCACAATGAGTATTCATGCATCACGAATGATATCCAAATAAAAGGTTATGGCCGTTTGAAGTTGACACTATCTTTTCAGCATGATTTCTTACGATCATATTGAGGAGTGGGTTCCATCCGAGGGGGAGTATTGACGTGAAAATGTGTGAATCGCCAAGAGTGAGCTCACCAGGTCCACCTGAAGGGGAGTGTTGAGATTGGGTTCCACCTTAGGGAGAGTTGAAAAGCATTTATGCTGTCTCTACTAATGCCTCGAGGTTTTGGCGGGAATGATTAGCCGAGGAATTTTAATACTTCACCTTCTGAAATTGTTCTACCACTTGTTCTACATCATGGCAATTGCTGATATCACTGGGTGATCTGTAAAATAATCTCTCCTTGAATTTGATTTTCTACACCACCCATACACAAAATGGTTATTTCAAATAACCATCCATTTTACCAAAATATAAGAAGGATTTTGACACATCCAAATGCAGCTTAAATTATCTGAAACAAAGCCCATCAGTCAAAACAAAACCATGCTTAAAGGATGAAATGTTAAGGCAGCTACTTTAATAAAATTTAGTTGATTGATACAACTCAAGGGAGAAGATGCTTATCCTTCAAAGATAGTGCAACAAAACTTTCGAACTTGTAAAGCAATGTTTCTAGTTTCGACTACCATTTAGCTAGTTGTCAAAACTCACAGTTCATTCACTCAGAAGGTGTTAATATCACTACAAGATAAAAATCCCAGGGAGATCGGTAGCGAGGAGAAAAATCCTTTCTTGGGTCTGTCTCCTGCAAAATGACAGTTCACTTCTACATCTGGTTTGCAAGTTCATGGGAAAAAACAGACTGGGTGGAACCTAATGTATGTTGTTTAGTCGAGTAATGGAACTCTGGCTAAATATTAGAACTTGCCAATGAACCTAAATTCAACATCTTTATGAGTCTTAGAGATAAGAGAATGAAAGGGATAATATTGATTGTGCAATGGATTAAACATTTCAAATTCTCTGCCTCTTTCTTTGAGTGTAGTGGCCCATTTGTTTACTCAATACTGAATTCTAGAATTTTCTAAGCAATGCCTATCTATCAAAGCGGAAAAAATTGAAGGATTAAAGGGGAGATATACAAGAGTTCACCAAGTGACCTCCTCTTTTAAGAGGAAATGTTTCTCCACCCATCACCCTGAAAATATTTCCTGGAAAACTGAAGATCATCCATCTACATCTCCAGCTTTTAGACTTTTCACTGTAAAAATGAGCCGCCCAACTCAGATGATGGTTGATGCCCATAAAGGCCTAGGCCCCATTGTAATGTTCTGGTATATATCCTGATGGTTCAGGCCCATAGATAGGCCCAGGCCCCATTGTAACTCTGTATATATTAGGTTCATCCCCAAAGGGCCTAGGCCTTTATGAACCTGAACCATGATCTGAGTTAGGTGGCTCATTTTTTACGTTCACCATGCACTTCTACAATGCTCCTTCGATTAAACCCTTCACTTTTAATTCCTAGGAACTTAATACTCATGTCTTTGTATGATTATAGGAATTGATACACAATCATTGTTGAACAATAAAGCCACAACCATAGTCAGAACAGGAACTATCTGTACAATGAAACATTACAATATGCAAGAGCTTGATACAAGACCCTTGACTAAAAAAACAACTAAGTTTAAAGATCATATGAAAATAGCTAACTTTAAAATTTGTATCTCCAGATTGTTTACGTAAAACAATTCTGCGGAATATAGATTAACCCAGGCTGCTTTATTCAATATTAGAAAAAGGGTGCATGTTCAATTTGAAAATCCCAGCATAGTTATGCACATGGACACCTAAACTGCCACTAATTTTGATTCTCAGGACTTTTGACATGGCTGCCATGCATCAAGATACATCAGAGAATCTTGAGATGGTTGAAGAGAAAATGAAGGAAGTTCTAGAGGTATGCTCCAATTAGACTACATACAAAGTGAATTTCATCATAAAACAAACAGCATGGAATCAAGCAGAAAAATGACCGGTTGTTCTTTTAATTTCTTCCTACCCCAGATCCCTGTTTCTACTCCCATGATTCGAGAAGTTGCCGTTGCAGCCTGCCGTCTTGCTGTGGAGTGCAGCACGCGCTTGGCTGGAGCTGGTATAGTCACAATTCTAAAGAAAATTGGAAGACATAGTCCAAACAGAGGACTGTGGTGGCAGTTGATGGTGGGCTGTATGATCATTATAGACTCTACAGAGAGTCCTTACATGACAGAGATGCCTGGGAGTGAAGTTGACAATGTGATCATTGAGCATTCAAACTATGGAACCGCCATTGGAGCTGCATTGCTTTCTCATTCACAGTAGGAATGTTCCTGAGTCCTAATATACATGAGTTTTAAGGTTTATATTAGTCACATTTCTATAGCAGGGGAGTACAGTTTGCCACCTTTCACTGATCCAGTCCATTCATCTAATGCAACCCGCCAATCGCATACTGAGATTGTTTGATGGATCCTACCTTGCAGTCTTCGCTGTTGTTCTTTTATTTCATACCAGCATTGGATCTCATGAGATGAACGATCTGTCAATCCCATCATATTAGTTTTGCAAGACTAAATGAAGTACCACTAGACTCAAATGGCTTACTTCTTTAAAATAGAAAATGAGTATTTTTTTTAAGGGTGCATCCTTTGTGGCAGTCATTACTGCATTAGATAATCTCTTAATGCGCATAGCACTTACCAACCTAATCCTTGGACCTGTCCCCGGCAGAACAATGCTTCTTTTTTTTTTTTTTTTTGTTAGTATAAGGAGTTACAATAATTGTTAAAGTAGGATACAAACCAGTCATTCACACTTCCATGTGGGCTTGTAATTAAGGCCCCTTATAACGGGAGAATGCCTTTTACCATCATGCTAGTAGCAAGGAAGGTCACCAGAACAACACTTTAGACAGTGCACCACTCGGTGTCATTGTCGCTTCAAGAGTGCATTCCAGTGTACCTAAATTCACTAGCAAATTTAGCTCTAAGGTGGCAGGTTTCACAGAAAAGCAGGCCAGGATAAAGCAGGATTTCGCTTTTCTTCATATTTGCTCCAAATCCATATCAAATGCATTTAGTTTGTGTCTATGTCTTATTGCATTGGGTATAAAGGAAGACTTAAGAAGCACCCTCTAAAGGACTTTCAACATTGCTCTGAGATAAGAATGAGACCAATCCACCATTTGGGATGTGTTTGGTCAGGATCAAGTATTAGACAGGAATATGGGCTCTTTTTTGGCCAAACGCCTTACAAAGAACAAGCAATAAAACTTGTCTTCTAACGTAGTAACATTTGAGCCATCGGCTTCATTGTAGCCTTGTCCCATATATATCTGGTGTTGGCCTTTTGAGTTCCAAGATCTAAATTTAAGTCTGAACTCAAATTATGGATGAGTTACTAGCAGCACACTATCCACTGTTTACAATCAGTCTAGCATTCCAAATTTCAAAACCACTAAATTTGAGGATATGAAGGTCATCTCAAAACATATTTTCAAAACACCTTCCTGAAACTGACCAGACTGACTGATACAGATGAAAAGAACTTGGGATTGAAGCAGAAGTTCCAAACAATTCCAAATTCTATTGAGACTTTACTATCACTACAAAATTTATATTTTAGTCCCAGCTCATATGCTCTGGATGGGACTATTTGAGTCAAAATGAAAGGTTAATGCAGATCTATTGGTACTGCACAATGGGCTCAAGTGCATTATGTGAATGTGACTTACTGAGAAAATGGGTCCTAGATTAAGATCCAGATCAATCCAAGACCAACCGAGTCCGCAGCTGAATCCACCTTATGGGTGGCCTGAATTCTTTTGGACAAAGGCTATATTTAGGGTCTGTTTGAATAGAATAATTTGGGGAATTCATGTTTGGCAAAGTTCTCCCAAATGGTGACTCTCCCAGATTCTCCAAATGCTTCTGTACAAAGTAGATTTTAAACTTGGAATTCAAGGATTTGAGAGGATAATCTTTTGGCACCCTTTTTGTAATTCCCAATAAGAAAATTTATTGTCATAATTACTTGTAACCAAATAGGCCCTTTTTTCTATTAATGGGTCAAATAGGCCACTTGTTGGCAGCCTAATGGAACCAATATTCTAATAAGTAAATCTTATTGGACTAGATTAATTGCGGCTCTCGGTGATTTTTTCCTAATCCAAATATCTAGATTTGTCAAAATGGGTTATCAATATTACAATAGTTAAGGCCTTTTGATTTTATTTTTCATTCTCAATAAAATTCATTCAAAAGTATCATTATTTTAAGCTTCTATTTGGTTCCTATGAAATACAAAAGTATGCTTGGCAAATACTTGATTTTGCAACTTTTCCTCCGCTATTGAGGAAAAGTGGTCTTTTTTTGTTGCCCCGATGGATATTGGGATATACTTATTTTACAACTTTTCCTCCATTGGGAAGGGAGGAAAAGTGATCTCTTTTTTTTTTATCCACCATGCAACTTTTCCTCCTCTATGAATGGAGGAAAAGTGGTCTTAGCTTGTTTTGCAACTTTTCCTCCATTATGAAGGGAGGAAAAGTAGTCTTTTCGGCTAACCACCATATACATTGGTGGTATACTTATTTTTGCAACTTTTCATCCCCTCTGAAGCAGGGGCGGAACTAGGATCCAGGCTATGGGGGGCCATTGTGAAAAAAAAGTTCGGGGGGGGGGGGGGGGGGGGGGGGGCGGAAGCATGTGTAAAACTATGGGGCCTTATTGTAATTTAAGGGGGGCTAGCAAGGTTTTGGCCCTGCTCTGAAGGGAGGAAAAGTGATCTTTTCTGGTAGCAACCATATACGTGAGTGGTATACTTATTATGTAATTTTTCCTCCACTCTGAAGGGGGGGAAAGTTGTCATTTCCGCTAGGCTTACTGCCATTTTGCAAGTAGGGAGGAAAAATTGTTTACTCCTATTAAACTTCTTAGAGCTTGAATACAAAAGAATCTTTTAATGATAGATACTATGTGTTATAATGGCAATGCAACATGTGTTTAATGAGCTTTACTCTTAGTTGGTTTATTCTTTATAGGATCAAAAATGTTTGAATATGTTATTATGACAGTTAATGGAATTGACATTTCAGACCTTTCAATTTTATCTTTCATCCTCAATATAATTCATTCAAAAGTGTTATTATTTCAAGCTTATAAAAAATTTTAAACTATGAATTATATTAAGCACGGGTATATTTTGCTAGTATGTATGAGACTGATTAGGAGTAGCATTAGAACCTGTTTTACATATAATGATCTAAGCTAACAAATAATGATGAACAACCTTAATTAGCCTTCAAAGGGGGAGATATATATATATATATATATATATATATATAGTTAAACCTAAAATAGATAAGTTCTATGTAGACACATTTAATTTTCTCATATAAATAGAAATAATTCGGCGAGTAACACTATTGATCTTGGGCTTGACATGTAGAACCTAGCTCAGGTCATTGATACCCTTACTAAAACAACTAAAATAAGCACATACATCACAATATATTTAAATCTTAATGCATTCAATGACCGGCAAGTGCAAGTGGTATCTGCCTCTAGTTTTCTTTTTCTTTTTCTTTTTTCCTCTTCAAAAAAGAAAAGAAAAATTTAGTGCAAAGTGTGGAAATTAAAATTAGAATTATGTGAAACTCATTTCATTTTTCATTTTCTTCACTGGTTCCTCCTCAAATCCTTGCCCATTTCTTTCAAGGACTTTTTTTTTTTTTTTTTTTTTGGGTAAATCACTTTCAAGGACTTAAAATGGATGATTATTTGGTACGAAAATTACTTTCATCACTTACCAAAGAACATCATTCGCTAATAATTGTTTTCTTAAAGAATCGATTGTTTTGTTGTTAATACATTCATGCACGTTACTATTTAAATACGACCCAAACTAGTTATTGGACTACAATTTAGCCTAGAAACAAGAGAATAAATTAATTTAGTAAAACATGACCAGTTTATTTTTATTTTTTTACCAGTCCCATTAACTAATCTAGCCAGGCGCTAAAGGCTGACTAATGCCCAAGCCCCAGAGCCATTTAAGTCATTAGGTAAGAACTAAGAACTGTATTTTTCAAGCAGGCTAGAACACGTGGGCTCGCGCTTGGCCCAGCCCAAGTGTCTCATTACCCACCCAATGTGTTTTTTTTTTAAATTGTTTGTTGTGACCACCACAATTGGACAACAAAATTAATGACCGTCCATTCTGTTAAGAGGCCCATCCAAACACACCACAAATAGCGCCCCTGATCTTCATTTAACTGAAACAAGAGAACGGCTCCTTACCCAAGTGGTTGGTAAGGAGTGGCAGGGTTACACCACATTTTCCCGCGTGTGTGGGCTCCTTATCCATTTGAGTGAGTTGTCTTCCCTGTGTGTGCGGGCGGGCTCTCACTTGGGTCTCAGCTCCATTACTGGGTTACCAAAAAAAAAACAAGACTGAAAAAAATCTGAAATGTATATTGTTTATATTCTCTTGAAATCTGATCTGTTCTGCAACACAATGCTAGAAGTGCTCTCTGTCTGCAAACAATTTGGATTGAACTGAAAGCCCAACGAATCTGAAAACGATTAAAGAAGTCCCAGCGAGCAAAATGCGTCTTGTTCTTTGTCTCTGCTGCAATTCAGTTGGAAAAACAGACAGATACAAAGACAGGAGAATCAGTGAAAACATGGTATATATGACCTGTAAGAGGCCTAACTGGAACAGCTCTTTGGTCTCTTCCCAGAAATGGTTAAAAGCCCAGAAAAGGGCTGTATTGGCACCTTAACTTGGAGATAAAGATGGGCTCATCTCACCTTTTCACAGCCATTCCTCAAATAATGGACTGGGCCTCCCCTATTTGTCATGGTCCTCTTGGACCACCACAATAACTTCTTTTTTTTTGTGATGGGCTCCATGTGTGGGATCAAATTATCCATTTGTGTGGTAGGAATTAATTATAAGTGCAGTCGCATTCGGACACCTGTTTGGTTACTGTAGATGATTTGCATGGCTAATACAATAATTAAATGTCCTTTGATCATGATTGTGTTTGGCCTGATTCACACATGAAGAACCACATATTTCTTTTAACAATGGAGGCCTCAGTCTGACTTGCTAAATCTATTTTAAGGGTTTTTGGTGTATACCCTGTGTCTTTTTGGTAAAGATTAACGTTGTGAAACAATCTGTCTTTCATTGAAATATTAGGGGGGGAAACCAATCTTGACCACAGGTTTAACGCTTTTCATTAGGATTTAAGCAAATTTGAGCATATGTTTTTTTAAAGGCACTTTCTTTTTAGAAAAGTAAGAAGAAAGAAAAAAAAAATCCAATGTGAAAAATTAAATCATCATTACGGATGGTTGTTCAATTCTGTTTTCAGCTGTTTCTTGCCTCCACTTATTTAGAAAAGGAAATTTTAGTCCTTTACATGAAGGTAAAAAAACAATCTATTTTGGGATTTACTTAAAAGCAGTCAAAAGCAAAGTCTAATTGGGGATCAGACAGATCATACAAACTTTTTAGCATAAGATTAAGTGTGTGTTTTTTTTTCCTGACAAAAAAACAAAAATAATAAGAGTTATGTGAAAAAAATATCATTATATTATTTAAATTGTTGTTTGATTCTCTACTAGGCTTAAGTCCATTTAGGCTCCTGTACTGCTGGTTTTACTGATGTTGACCTAGATATATATTTTTTGGTGTTTAGCATAGGCACTATTCATTAGTCATCTCTTTGGTTTTGATGATTGCAATGGATTAGTCTAGCTTGTAGTGGATTGGTTATTTTTAAGGATTAAGACCCAATCCAACTCATTTATTAACTGGGCCTGCCTAACTTCTTATAGGCTATAGCCATAAAAAGTACTTGGTTCAGTCCAAAAAAAAAACACCAAGTTACTCTCTACCCAAAAAAAAAAAGTTAACAAGTTAGAAGCCAACCTGCCCAATCCATATTTCTTTTCCATATTTCACTCAAAGCAAACATGAACCTGGAGCATTGAAATGGACCAAAGGCCATTTCAATAACATGAACCTCATGAAGTATTTTCAGTAGCATCATCTTCATACAATGTAGCGTTGGCAACAGATAGAGCACTCTAGGTACCATGAAAAAGCTGAACCTGAACAAAATCAGTTATTGATCAGGTTCAAAATGCCATACAAAAGCTGGTTTGAAAGTTAAAATGGTCAACCAAATTCTTAATTAACATGTTAGCTTTAATTAGATTGGCTTGTCATGGTGCAAAAGTCGGGTTGGGCTGGGATGGTGGGTCAAATGGCAAGTATGGACTCAACCCAAATTCACTGATTTAAAAAATAAGATCATAAATGCCAATTTTAACCCAATTTCGAAAGCAATAATGGTTAGTTTGAGTTGTATACAATTTTATTTTTTTTAACCCAGCCAAAGGTGTTAGAATTCATGATAGGGCCATAGTCATAGTTGAGAAGCTCATTCCTACAAGAAGAATGCATGCTGGTGTAGAAGGGAAATCTAGAGATGTATCCCTTGGGCATTTGGGGTGAGAAACATGATATCCAACCAAGTAGACAACTACTAGCTCTCTTCATATAACTTTCTTTATAAGATGTTTTAGAAGTAGACAATGTTAGATTATTAGTTGCCAATTCATTGGATTTTCGGAACAGGACTCAAATCCAGATCGAGTTGTATTTTTACGTTTCTAGATATGGACTATGAAGATGATTCTTCTTGAAGATTGAAAGAAGAAAAACGAAGTAAGTCTGAAGATATAGTCGCGCGGACGAGCATCACTTTTCATTTGAGCGAGTTCTGGAGCACAGTTGAGCTCCAAGGCAGCGAGGCCCCTCACTCAAGCAAACCCTTCCTTCGCTCGAACGACCATCGCAAAGTTCTCCAGCGTAATTTGGAAACTTTCTCCTATTTTCACTCCACTTTCTATCAGTATTCTATTCAAACTAAGAAACCCTTGCACGACCCAATATTCTATATATTCAAACTCTTGCAACCCTAGACCTAACTCTCTCCCATCCAAACAACTGAGAATTCCTTTGAGAGATCTTTGTGAGTTGATGTGCAAGATCGAGTTCTGCGCTGAAGAAATATATGTCCTTGTTCATTGAAGCACCTTGAAGAGGCATGATGAAGGTGAATGGCAAGTCATCAGCAAGACCATCGCAGTCCTTAGATTGAGTTGCAACTGGAAAAAGTTCTGTGAGTCTTTGAAATATTTGTTATTCATAGTGCTTGGTTGTCTGTGGTCTAGATAATGAGACCCGTGGTTTTTCCTAAGTAAGGTTTTTTACGTGAAAAATCGCATGTCTTTCTCTCTTGTTGATCAATTGTTTTTCTACTTAGGTTAACTCTTCTAGTTTAATTAATTAGAATTAAAACCCCTAAAGAAGTCTGATATGGTACCTTAGCCTGTGTTAAGGCTTAAACGCAACCTTCACACAAAAACCTTTGAATGCTTCCAACATGTCATGTAACCGCAGATTTTAAAATTAAATATATCACACATGTGGTACAACAAATAACTGCCACACGTGCTTAGTATTAATTAAGTGTAATGATAGAATATTAGGGTCATTCTCAAATATGTTTCTAGAAGAGGAGGCAATGATAGTAACTAATGAGGAAAGAAAGAGTGGAGGAAGCATCCAAGGGGCAGGAGACAGAAGGGGACACCCTTTCGAGACGGGCTTTTGGAGGAGAGACAAAACAAGTCCCCCTACCCCACGAGAGAGAGTGAGAGAGAGCACAAATTATAGAGCAAGGAGAATCTCTCCCTCTCCCTCTCCCTCTCTTACTCTCTACATATTCAAAAATACACACCCCAAAATCTACCCTCATTTCCGCAAGTTTTTCATTATTAAACTTAGATGACTACGTTGGATAGTATTTGTAACTTGCTTGGACTTGTGTTTTATTGGACTTCCCCTACCTAATGAGTTTGATATCTTGTGTGGGGTGAGGTGGAAGGCTGTTTGGATTGAGGCCAATTTTGTAGTGGCACATGCTCATTTGATCATTGTAAGGTGAAATCTCGAGGGATAACTAAATTGGCCTATGACCACGGTTTGTACCTAGAGGTTGTGGGTTCAAAACTACACTACCACACTGGGGTACAGAAGAATTTTACCGGCCTTCTCTCCTGGGCCCATATGGATTATTCTGGCCTAAAGGGCTAGGAACCCTACATTATCAAAAATAAAATAAAAAACATTGTAGAGTTGTTATTTAGCTATTTAAGATTTTGAACTCTAAAGATTATTCTTTTAACAAGACCCAAATCATGCCTAGTTGGATGATGGGATGGGGTGAGATTTATCTACCCCTATATACGTTTAGTAAGCTACATTTACCATCTCCCTCCGTTTAAATTTGCGTCGCATTGGTAATTTGGTAGCGACCTAGCCGTATCTACAGTATATGGTTATTTAACTTATGTAGGACCCACCTCTAGTGGCTACAATCGGCTCATCGTATTGGAAATGTACTCAACATCTCAATTAAGGGTGACAACACACTTTTTTTATTTTGATAAACATATACACTTGAGTTTTTTTTTTTTTTTCTTTTAAAAAGCCCTAGCTGAGGCGCTGGGGACCATTGAACCCGAACGGAAGAGCCCTCAGGTAAAGGAAGATTAACTTAGGTGAAGTAAGGTGGTATATCTTGAATCCCAAACAAACAAATGAAAACTACTACATTTTACCACTGGGTAAAGCATACTTCTCATATACACTTAAAGTTGATTGTAAGTGGATGAACATAGCTGCGTGTATGATATGAGCACTTCGTTCCAGTGAAAAATGAGTCAAACACGAGGAAAAAAAAATACATTTGTTGTTATGTATTTCAAGATGCTACATAATCGAGAATAAAGGATAACCCATAGTTGGTAGTTCAATTCTCACTCATTTGCTAAGGGTTCGATTTCTGGATCTTTTCTCTGGTGTATGCTAGCAGTCTTTTTTTACTTTATATGTGTGCACGTATTCTTCTTCCCACGGTGTATTATTAGGTCTCATTTTCCTCCCACTACCTTCGTTTGGTTTAAAAGGAGAAAAAAAGCTGCTACGTAATAATTTGTGATTGGTAAAATGTACAGATGGGCCATGTTAGACAATCTTATATCCAATTTTCAGAGCCACTAATGCCATCCACTCAAAACCAATTTACACATTCTATATCCTTCATCCACCGTGGGACCCATCACATAGAACCACTTGCATATCTGGCCCACCCACGCGCACTACAATTTAGAGTGCTCCTTTGACACGCCAACATTTCCAAGACAGGCGGAATTACTTGAATACCCTACTCCAGCTAGAAAGCGACCACACTCCAAGCCTCATTAAATGCGCGCGAGCCGAGCCGCTATTTGGTCCGGTTCGGAAACTCCGAGCCGAATCTCTCGCTCTCAAGTCTCGCCTCGGCGCGCTTCGTGATTCGGTGGAAGGGCAGATTGGTCTTTTTTTGCGACTCGGTCCCCGTGATTTGGGGCAAGTAACGAGGAAGGGCCGGGCGTGGTGGGAAATGTGGGGCTCAGTGTAATTATGGGGTTATGAAGGGGGTGCGGGAGACAAAATGAGAGGATACCCATGAGAGCACAATTCTCGTGTCCATCCAATGTTTTGTCGGTCAAAACCCTTTTTTTGACCAACTTTTGAGACCGAGCCATCATCACAACATCCTGGCCGTACATTTGGCTTACTCAGGATGTGGGGACCGCTGATTTGGATAAGCAAGTCGGTGGCCCACGTGCTCATAACTGCTCATGTGTACAGTATTGACCGTCCATTTGAGTGCAATGTTGAGTGGTGGTTGATGGCCTCACTGTGGTGGCCGTGGGCCCCACTTGGAACATGTTCCATGTGAACTCGAGTTTGGAACTGTAGATGATGGATAAAAAGTAAAAAAAGAAACCATATAATGGATACACTTCAATAAGTATATACTTTGAGAATTGAGATAGTGATGAAGCATGAGTGGAGTGCATGGTTTAAAATTTCGGTTTCGATTGCAGCATCGGTCGGGCCGAAAAATCGATATGATATCTGTATCGATATACTTTTATAAATATATACTTTGAGAATTGAGAGAGTGATGATGCATGAGTGGAGAGTTTTTCTCAATTGCAAAGTAAATAGATTGGAGTGGGGCTCCAACATTGGGCCTGGATTTCTGGTTTAGACTTGTAAATCCATCATTAGTCTATCTTTAAAATCCAAAACGATCAAAATCAATGAGCACTAAACAAATTTCACCTTCATTAAAGTTAGATTCTTGGTTAGGTTGATCATATGTTAAGCATTGATATGATAAAATTGCAAGGAGTGATCAATTTTACATTGGACCTAGCTCTATTTTGCTTGAAATGTGGGTGATGTGCGATTAGAAGGGGAATAATTAATGAGGATGGACTCAGAGAATTCTCAGTGATATGAGCTAGGACCCATATTTATGTAGTTGGTTTATTCATTTGGAGGGCTACATTGCAGACTAGAAACTGTTTTGGAGTGATACAACTCTACATATGAGCAATGAATGAGCTGGATCAATAGACTTTTGCCCATAAGCAATCATTTTTATCTAACCAATGATCATTAGCATGTGTGGATGCAATTGGCCTCACTAGGTGCTATTGTAGTCCAATATGTTGAACTTAACAGATTCCTGATATGAAAGGCCTGTTTAGATCCTCCTAACTGACTTACTTCCACTCTCTCTCTCATACAAATAAAAGCCTAATTTATAGATAATTGAATAAGCTAGATTTTGAATTGATTTGAAATATAGCTGAATCTAATGATTCCAAATCAATTACAAAAAATAAATTTGCATTACTTTAAAAGTTATATGGACCAAGCTGTCCAGCCTTCCTGCAAAAGTAGTAGAAACAAACAAACTTACCATGCGGTAAAGGTTATATTAGAAGAATTGTTAAAAAAATGTCTCATTGCTTTATCTTTATTTGAAGAAATTACTTTTTAATCTTGTAATCTATTTTTAGGTTCTTATACACCACTCAAATATTTGTTTTGAATCGCTGTTAAGTCAAATATATCTGTTTTTACCAAAAATGCCAAATATTTTTAAAAAAGTAAGATTGCCGAAAATATGTTAAACTTCATTAATTTTAACTACAAATTTAATTATGAGTAACTCTATTCACCTATAACTGGTCGAGGTGAAGAATAAATTAATTATCCCACTCACTCATGTTATTTAAAGTACATTAACCCTCATTTAGATAATAAAAAAGTATAACTTTTCTAAAAATCTGGCTCATAATAGATCGGATTGGAGAAACATAATTTATATAGCTAAACCCCAACATAGTTTGGCCAAAACTTTGATGAACTAGTTATTACGTAACCCAACAAGCCATCAAGATAATAGAACAATACTGATTAGTAAAATGGGCAATGGATCAGTATCATACTTAGGAGGACCCTTCAGATCAAGGGCTTAGATTTTGTAGAAAAATGAAATCAAAGTTTTCAAGATTAGGTGCACCCCCAATAACCCAAAGAGGAGGGGTCATTTCATCATTTCATGTTTTTTAATAAAAGCCTAAATATATTATCATTTTCTTTTAATATATAAAATAGAAAAGGCAACAGACAGGTAGATCACCTGACCACACCAAATTGTAGCTGGCCAGACTCCTACTTTATGTATGGCCCACCTGTACCCCCTGGTGGTGGGACCACTCATCATAGTTGAACCAACATGGGCCATGTATTAGAAAGTACACTCAACGGGCGGATCCGATGGGCCATCATTACTGAAAAAAAAGGTTGTCTTAGAATTAAAAGGCACTTTTGGACTGTAATAATCCTGTTTTGATGAAAAAGATGGGCCCACAGGATGAACGGTTCACATTCCACCGACTACGGTGGGACCCATTTTTAAAAAAATCATAATTATTGGAGGAGGAATTATGACATCACTGAGCTCCCTCCATCATGGTCTATGGATGACATGGATTAAGTTCCCATCATGGGGTGGGCCAGGGGTACATGTTTGGTTGAGTCTGGCTAGCTACTAAACTGGTTATCATATTAAATACTTGGAAGCAAAAAGGTCCAAGAAGAACAATACACCTAAATGTGGGGCTGCTATCATGGTTGATGATACTGACTTCATATGGGTGACCAAGTGAATGTTTGTTGTGAGAACTACACCTGTTGTGGGTCTCAAATTGGGTATGAAAACCTTGATGATGTATTGCTTTTACTTATGATTCTTTATGTTAAGGACTGTTAAATTATTTGAATGGAACTGAATTTCTATGATGAAGTATATTTTAAAAGTGGCTAAAGTTAATCCATAAATGACTATCAAAATCTCTACTAGCATTGAAAATGAATTTAGGGAAGATGAAAAATGGATACTCTTTCGTCACCCTACTAAATCCAAACCTCTCCAGTCTATGTCTTGTCATTGTATCTTCACACTTCACATCTTTAATAATCATTTCTTTAACCAATTTATTATGAAATCTTAAGAATTCAATTTCATACAAAAAGAAGAAGCCCGAGGTGTTTTGTGAAAATGTTGAAAAGAGATGAAGTCCAACATTTTGAAAAAAAAAAAATGGGTCCTTTGTAATATGAGGTTTTCAAAAGGGAAAATTTCAAACAAGATCATAAGTTTTTGTCTTATTCAAAATAAAAATATCTTTTCAAATTAGTCCCTAAGGCCTATTCGGTTAAAGGCATTTCTGACAAGAAATTGGGCTTCTTGGAGATTTTTGACATAATGTGACATTTTATCCCCTAGGCATTCCAAATACTTTGTTTGATGCATTTCAAATGCTGGAGAGGGGCTGAACATTTGGGATTCTACTTTGGGGGCAGCATTTGAAATTCTCAGAATTCTCCAAAATAAGAATTTTTATAATTCTTCCAAACAAACATGCCTTAAGATTTTTATGAGTTTTCAATTAAAGACATCCGTCCATTTAAAGTTAGTTTGCGATGATTTTCCCCTCAATTTCTTTAAACTACCCATATTACTCTTCATTAAAATAAAATCTTCCTTCAGTCCTCCTATATTCTACTCATTTTCTTCACCGGTGTCTCTGCGGTGATTGAGGGCAACCAACATCCCCATGAAGATCAGCTGCATGAAGTGAAGGGCAAATTGGGTATTTTAAGAAATACCCTTAAATAGCTAGAGGTCCTTAATTAAAAATTTATCAAAAAACTTAGGGACTAATTTGAAAAGTTTTCAAGTTTATGTTCTTTTTTTAAATAAAGTAAAAAAATTAAGGCGTTATTTGAAATCTTCTCTTTTCAAAATATATTCAAATAGTCTATTTACATGAGGAGAAAAGTAAAAGAAAATGGAAAATGGCTGCGGACAGTTCTCTCCGCTTGTTTTCTCCATGCTTTTTCTTTATTGGAGAAAATAGGTGGAAAACACTATTTTGTGGATAGTTTCCACCACCTTCTCTCAACCAAATTAATCCAAGGTCATCCCCACAAGCACAATGTGGGTAGAAGTATCAACTCGAGAATATCAAGGTTCGAGCTTTGCATGACCTATTAGAAGTTAGTTGTATTAGTCGGTACTAGGGTTATAAACGGGCCAGTTCCGGTCCGGGTCCATGGTGGACCCAGAACCGGAACCGTTAAGGAGAAGGTGGAATCGGATCCGGACCCGGAACCATTTCGGAACCGGTTTCTTGACTCCGGAACCAGAACTATATATGGGACGGGTCTGGATTCGGGTCCGGTTTTAAGTAGAGAATGATATTAAATAAACATGGTTTTTAGAAGAGCTTCAAAATTGAGGTAATGTGTCAGGTCTCGGGTCCACTGGTCCGAACCAAGGCCTAAATAAGGACTCATACCCGGTTTTTAGAGGGTCGGAACTTCCGGGTTATTGGAGAATCGAGTACCCATTTACATCTTTAGCCGGTACAATGATAGCCTGCTCGAATGCAAATAAAGCAATGAGGAGAAAAGGTTGCTATGCTTTAAACACATTCTTTCTATTTGATCTCTTTATAGGCCCTCTTAATCAACTTCAAAAAAAAAAAAAGGAAAAACAGAACTTTCTCTATAAACCTATAAGGGTATTTACAAAAAGCTCATTTTTATATAATTAGGATAAACACATACGAGGTGATCATGGAAACTCACACATACGAGGAAATACACCTCACATGTGTGAGGTAACAACAACTTACAGATGCAAGGAGGGGGGGAGCCCAGGTTCAGAGCCTGGACCTTGATCCCAAAGAGAATTGCCGGTCCTTAGCACTAGGGTAAGTAGCCGTTCTCATCAAACAACTAGAGCGATAGCAAACCTTTGTGAGGATAATCATTGCTACAAAAATTAAATAAAATCGCAATTAAAAACTTTATTCATTCTGAAAGCTGTTGGGCCAAGCCAACTTAGAGGCTGAATCCAGCTCTGAGTGATTCCATAAGTTGAACTCAATGTTATAGATACGGGAAAATGTAAATTCTAAGAACTTTTTTGAAGCTGGGATTAAGTTTTGAGCTAACTCAATATAGATTGGACTAGGTTAATTAACTGGTCAACTTGAGTAAGCCAAGATTATTATTAAAGATAGAAAACATATGAATTCATGGTCAAATGAATTCTATCCAATATTATTAGAGAGGCATCCTTCACCAGCCCAGCCTTCGGACCTTTGGCCTCTAACCCTACACATAGTATTCAAATAACACAAAGGGTGGGAGTCGAACTTGAAACCTTGGGGAGCAAACCCAAGGCTCAAACCAATTAAACCACTACCTTGAGGGCAAAATACCCCATGGTTTAATTGCTCTTTTACCAAATTTTCAAGAAAATGATACAAAATCCTGAATGATAGACTATTCATGCCAATATTGCTGATATGTTCAACTATGTGGCAAAAATATGGTTAATACTGTTGATAAATATCATCCACGCAACTAATATTTATAAATGGGAGATGCTCCTATGAGAGATATAATCTCTCATTTAAGGTGAGAGATAGCTCTCATAAGAGCATCTCCCATTATACATTACTAACTAATTTACCCTTGTATTGGCCAAACTTGCTTAAAAAACTTTTTTTTTTTTTAAATGGTTGCTAAGAGGATTATATAAACACTATTGAAAAAAATAGCTAGATCATGTAGTTGATCTACCAATGGATATCTTAAGTAGTTAAGAGAATGATTGCTTGAAACTGATCTTATTTACTTTTTAAATTTCTTTAAGCTTTTAACCAAAAAGAAAAAAAAGAAAAAAAGGAAGAAGCAAGAAGACCCCTCCTATGGAGGTTGCATGGGTGTGTGACAATCAAAAGGGCAGGAGGATGAATAGGTCTTGGGATGGACTATGGGCAAATTATCAGCCAATTAAATAATCTTGACCCTAAATCTTGAACTTGGAAATTTAATAAATTTATATGTGCAATTGTTTTATTAAATACAACAATAAATAATGGTAACCCTAATGGGTAACTCAGTTGGTCTAGGACCACGGTTTGCACCCGGAGGTTATAGGTTCGAAATTGCACTACCACACTAGGGCTACAGGGGAGTTTACTCGGCTTTCCTCTGGGCACAGAGGGATTAATCCAGTCCAAAGAGTTGCGAACCTTCCGATAGAAAAAAAAAAAAAAAAAAAAACCAATAAATAAAGGCAGGAACAGAATGGGAGCTTTGCAAATTCATGGGAAGTATCTATCAAAAGAAATGAAACGTACTAGATCGGATCACCCCCAATAATTTTTAGCAGAATCTAAACTGGGAGTATATAGAAATCACATATCTAACTATGTCCTCTAAAGGGTAATGACCAAGGTATCTACATATATATGACTTTTAACTTCATCTCATGCACAAATTCTTCTTTATTAAACCCAACAATGGATAATGGCTGGAACAGTTTAAGACCCTTGCTAATTCAAGGGGAGTAATTATGTATCAATGGAATGGATTACTCCTTGCGTTGAACACCCAATTCGACAAATATTTATCTAGACCCTTATCCTTCCCCTACATTAACAATAGTTAATTATTGTTGTATTTTTTTATTTTTTTTTTGCTGTCGGAGGGTTCCCAACCCTTTGGGCTGGACTAAACCCTCCGGGCCCAGAGGGAAGCCGGATAAATCCCCTGTAGCCCTAGTGTGGTAGCGGAGTTTCGAACCCACAACCTCCGGGAGCAAACCGTGGTACTAGGCCAACTAAGCTACCCCTTGGGGTTAATTATTGTTGTATTTGAAGAACTACTCTATGCAATTATGCTGAAAAAGAATAAAAATACAAATAGATAAAGCATAATCACAAATGAAGAAACCGCATGCCGGTGCTAATGACAGCTAAAACCTGATTTATCTTGTATGGCCCTAAACCTTCACAAGATCAAACCAGTCATATCACTAAGACATCTCCGTGTAGAAATCAATCACTGTAGATTTGATTTGGATTGAAGTGAAATGAGCTATTGAGTCAATAACATACAAAATACAGCTATTCCTTAGATATATTAACAATTTAATGATGTATGACTAGGATCGTAAACGGGTCACTTCCGGTCCGGGTGCATGGTATATCAAGAACCGGAATCGTTAAAGAGAAGGTGAAACCAGATTCAGACTCGAAACCGATTTCTTGGCTCTAGAACTGGAACCAGAACCATATATGAGACATGTCTAGATTTGGGTCTGGGTCTAGATAGAAAATGATATTAAAAAAAATATAATTTTAAGGAGAGATTTTAGAAAATTGAGGTAATATGTAGGGTCTTGAGTCCACGGGTCCGAACCAAGGTGGAAGCTAACCCGGACCCATTTACTTATCGGGGCTTAAATAAGGACCCAGATTCAATTTTTAACATGTCGGAACCTCCGGACAATTGGAAAATCAGAGATCCATTTACATCCCTACGTATGAATATCCCTACGTATGAAACCACTCGATTGCAAGTATCTGCATATATAAACCACATGGACCAAATCTAACCCCAATCTTAAAATGGGCCAAAATCTTGGGCTCATGCCCTTTAGTTTTCAGGTCAAGTCCTTTGGGTATTTGGTCCTGTTTCATGCCCAATCGAACCCAGTCAGATAGTGGCCCCTACTGCACATGCCATTTGTGGAAATGCTGCACTCTTCTGCATCAACTTGAAATTTGGGTCAATCCATTTGAGCCATTCACCTAACACCATTTCTATTGGTTGCACAGATGCAAAGTGGGCCCCGGAATTTCAATGGTCTGGATGTATGTAAAAGTCGTGCCCAATAGTGGAATGCGTGTGCATGGATAATCGTAGTCTGGCAGTGGATAAATATATCCTCGGTAGGGGATAATCAAGGCATCCGAGACCAGCCTCTCGATTCCATACAAATTCAAAACAACAACAAGAACCGAAATTAAAGAAAGCTGTGCTGCGTGGATAACACCACCAGAGGAAAATGTACAGTGCTCCGCCCGAGAACTTGTTCACTTTGCTCGTTTTTGGAGCTTCTAAGTTACCTCTATGAATCCAATTGTCCAAACAGCTGTTGTGATGGGACCCACATTACAACATCTTTCCAAGATTAAAGCTTGCCATCAATATCATAGGCTTATAGAAATGGAGGCATGTGATCTTGATCATTGAACTCATAGGTTGATTAAGCATCTCAGAATAGGATTTTGTTTTCTATTTTGGAAAAAAAAAATGTAATTTTCAACTAGGGTTTGGCTAATCCTGCCATTGGATGTCATAAACTCAATGGGTTTAAAAATGACCCATGAATAAATAGAAATCGTCAGATGAAGGTACATCTCATTGTATTAATGGGAGATGAAAAATCTAGTATCTCATAGGGCCGACATGTCATTAATTCAACTTGTTTATGCTTATTAACCCATTATATATTGACACTTGTTCCAATTTGGCACTTATTTGAATTGAAATTGTAGTCACATTAAATTTTATAAAAGTGTTACTCAAGTAACTGGTCAAACAACATCAATGGTTGTTATGACCCAATTGAGATATTTTTTTTCTTTTCCTTTTTTCTTCTTTTATTAAATTTGATTCACAGATAGAAGTATTCAATGAAGTATATCTATGCTTAATTTGACTTCAAAAATATAAACATATATATATTGACTAAGTTTTGAAAAAGGATGTTGATTGAGGTCGTAAAAATAGATTTGAGAAAATACAACTTATCAAAAAGCTTGACATAAAAATTCATGTAGACGACCCAAAGCTTGGATGGTAATGATAATGATAATCTAGTCCTATTGATTCCCAAGCTCCACACAAGCCATAAATGTCATGAACCCATTTTGTTAATTGGGACCGGGGCTTACTTGAAGTGGGGCTTTTATGAGTTATTCTCTCTAGTAAATTTTTTTTTTTTATTTGCTGTTAAGCTCTCTAGTAATTAATTATTTGAACAAATTAAATTACCACTAAATTATAAACGCTTCTTTTCAGGCCAGGCTGGATTGGGCTTACTATTCCCATGCATCTTTGGTTAGTGGGTCCCAAAAGGAGCTTACACTTTTAGTTTAACCTCACAGGTAGAAATGTTGAGAGCTTCATGGATGAAAATCACACCCGAGTAAAATCCAATGAACCCGTAACCTTTATCAGTGATGGACCCCACCTAGATAATGATCCAAAAAATCATCCCCCTTTCTTGAGAGTCCATTTATAAAAAATAAAATAAAATACATACATACATACATAAATTACCCATACTTTCCCCACCACCAAAACTCCTATAAACATCCAAACACACACCCATTTCCCTCCCCAAACCCCCCCATCCTTTCCTCAAAACACACAAAAACTACACCTCCCAAAATTTCAAAACATCAGAATAAAGTATCCCCCACCAAATAAGACCACCCCCTTTATCTCTCACTCTCCTCCTCCCACTCTTCCTCACAAGAGAAGAGAAGAGAAGAAGAGGAAGAAGAAGCAAGCAAGAAGAAAAATGCCAGTCCTCCATCTCCTCCTCCTCTCCTTGATCACCATCTCCATTCTCCACTGTCCTATCACTGCCACATCACACTCAGTCCCAGAGTACCACGCCCTCCTGGCCCTCAAATCCTCCATCACATCTGACCCTTCATCCTCCCTCCAGCCATGGAACAACTCCACCCACCACTGCTCCTGGCCGTTCATCACATGTGACCCCACCACTCTTTCAATCACAGCCATTGATCTCACCAACCTCAACCTCACCGGCTCCATCCCACCGTCCATCCGTCACCTCCCCAACCTAGCCAACCTCTCCCTGGCCGTCAATTACTTCTCCGGCAACATCCCCCCTGATGTGGCCCACCTCTCCAATCTCAGATACCTCAACCTCTCCAACAACGTTTTCAACGGCTCTCTCCCTTCAAACCTCTCTCTTCTGCAGAACCTCCAGATCTTGGATCTCTACAACAACAACCTCACCGGAGCCCTCCCCGCCGACCTCGCCGGGATCCCCGTCCTCCGGCATCTCCATCTGGGTGGGAGCTTCTTCTCTGGCAGCATTCCGCATGAGTACGGCCAGTTCCCCGCGCTGGAGTACCTCGCGCTCTCCGGCAACGAGCTGGTCGGGCAGATCCCTCCGGAGATCGGAAACCTGACGAACCTCCGGCAGCTGTATCTGGGGTACTTCAACAGCTACGACGGAGGGATTCCGCCGGAGATCGGGAATCTGACGAACCTGGTCCGACTAGACATGGCGGCGTGCATGCTCTCCGGCGAGATTCCTCCGGACATAGGGCGGCTGCAGAATCTGGACACGCTCTTCGTTCAGGTTAATGGGTTTTCCGGGAGGATCACGCCGGAGCTGGGGATGCTGAGGAGCTTGAAATCCATGGACCTCTCGAACAACGCGCTCGCAGGAGAGATACCGGTGGAGTTCTCGGAGCTGAAGAATCTGACCCTTTTGAATCTGTTCCGGAACAAGCTCTACGGAGAGATTCCTGGGTTCATCGGCGATTTGCCGGACCTGGAGGTGCTGCAGCTGTGGGAGAACAACTTCACCGGCAGCATTCCGGCGAGGCTCGGCCGGAGTGGGCGGATGCAGGTACTCGATCTCTCCTCGAACCGCCTCACCGGCAGCCTTCCGCCCGACCTCTGCTACGGCAACCGGCTGCAGACGCTCATCGCCCTTGGAAATGCTCTGTTCGGGCCGATCCCGGAATCTATGGGGCGCTGCGAATCTCTGAGGAGGATTCGAATGGGTGAGAACTACCTCAACGGATCGATCCCAGATGGGCTTTTTGGATTACCCAATTTGGCTCAGGTCGAACTTCAGGACAATTACTTGGTGGGTGGATTTCCGGTGGCCAGAGATTCAGTTGCCGTGAATCTGGGTCAGATCACTCTGTCCAATAATCGGCTCTCCGGCCGTCTCCCGGCTTCAATCGGCGTTTTTTCCGGCGTACAGAAGCTTCTTCTCAACGGAAACTCCTTCTCCGGCCCCATCCCGCCGGAGATCGGCCGGCTGCAGCAGCTCTCCAAGATCGATTTCAGCAGCAACCAGTTTTCGGGTCCGATAGCTCCTGAAATCAGTAAGTGCAAGTTGCTAACTTTCATAGATTTGAGTAGGAATGAGCTTTCGGGTGAGATTCCGTCGGAGATCACCGGAATGAGGATCTTGAATTACCTTAATTTGTCTAGAAATCATCTTGTGGGTAGTATTCCGGAGTCGATTTCGGTGATGCAGAGCTTGACGGCGGTCGATTTTTCGTATAACAATCTCTCCGGGCTGGTTCCCGGCACGGGCCAGTTCAGCTACTTCAATGCGACGTCGTTTGTCGGCAATCCGGCGCTCTGCGGGCCTTATCTGGGGCCTTGCAAATTCGGCATTGCCAATGGAACCCACCAGCCCCATGTGAAAGGCCCCCTCTCTTCCTCACTCAAGCTCCTCCTTGTAATTGGCCTTCTCCTCTGCTCAATTGCATTTGCTGTGGCTGCCATTATCAAGGCTAGATCTTTGAAGAAGGCAAATGAGGCCCGCGCCTGGAAACTGACTGCCTTCCAGCGCTTGGATTTCACCTGTGACGACGTCTTAGATTGCCTGAAAGAAGATAACATTATTGGAAAAGGAGGTGCTGGAATTGTCTACAAGGGTGTGATGCCCAACGGGGATCATGTCGCCGTGAAGAGGCTCCCGGCGATGAGCCGGGGTTCCTCCCATGACCATGGATTCTCCGCAGAGATTCAGACATTGGGGAGAATTCGCCATCGCCACATTGTGAGGTTGCTGGGGTTCTGCTCTAACCATGAGACCAATCTTCTGGTTTATGAGTACATGCCCAATGGGAGCTTGGGAGAGGTTCTCCATGGCAAGAAAGGAGGGCATTTGCATTGGGACACAAGGTATAAGATTGCGATGGAGGCTGCCAAGGGGCTCTGCTACCTCCACCATGACTGCTCACCGTTGATCCTTCACCGTGATGTGAAGTCGAACAATATCCTTCTTGATTCCAACTTTGAAGCCCATGTTGCTGATTTCGGTCTCGCCAAGTTCTTGCAGGATTCGGGTACTTCTGAATGCATGTCGGCCATCGCCGGATCATATGGATACATCGCCCCAGGTATATTTTCACAACTATAGAATCATCAAACTAAACTAAGTAGATGGTGAATGAATGTCTTTTCTAATAAGTTTGCTTACTAGAACTTTGATGATTTCATCTTTTTAAAGTAGTTAGGTTTCTGTATGTAGTTATCGCATTCATATCTCACTTGCATGCATCTTAGAATGTAACATGACACAGCATTAGTTAAATGGGAGACTCTCCTATGAACCAGATTTGATGGGATAATACGACTTAAGATATCCGTGGTGTTGATCTGACTGAATTTTTCATCAGTTCATTGTATTTGGTTTTTAATGGTCTGCTTAGATTTCATGTGTTCAAACCTCTATAATCTTTATTGAAAGTTGGGTAAATGGGTTCTTTTCATTCCATTCCCTGTAGTTTTAGCCTTTGGGGTGTGTTTGGAATTTGGATGCACACCAAAACTCAAGCCTTATAAATATTTTGGTGGATTGGATGGCCATGGCCATTCTGCTCAGCATATGGGGCAATGTGGAAACTAGTATGAGCAGTTTGTTGGACTATGTTTCTTACTTCTGCCCCAAAACCATTTTCACTATGCCAATAGAAAATAGTTTATCACCTACTGCTCTAGATTGCACTATATAACAGATAAACCAAAACCAATCATTCTGCCAAACGACTTGAATTGGAATTTTGGGTACTTCCTACTTCTGGAAGTTGGAAAGTTTAACATCATTTACAATCTCAAAGATATCAATCTAAGATAAACTTCTCAGGGTTTAACTGTTTGCATGATGGAACTGGATTGGACCTTTTCACCACTTAGTTACACTGTGTATGTGTATAGTCTTGTCACTTTTTTCTGTAATAAATTGGGTTTTCACATCATGATCTATGACTCTGTTCTGTTCTGTTTAATTTCATTTATAAGCTCATAGTTATTTAATTCCATTCAATGCCTTCTCCAGAGTATGCCTACACACTGAAGGTGGACGAGAAGAGTGATGTCTATAGCTTTGGCGTTGTTCTTCTGGAACTGGTAAGCGGCAGGAAGCCTGTGGGAGAATTTGGTGATGGTGTCGACATTGTCCAATGGGTGCGAAAAATGACAGATTCAAACAAGGAGGGAGTGCTTAAAGTCCTGGATCCAAGGCTCCCAAGCGTCCCAATCCATGAAGTCATGCACGTCTTTTACGTCGCAATGCTCTGTGTGGAAGAGCAGAGCATCGCCCGCCCCACAATGCGAGAAGTAGTCCAAATCCTAACCGAATTGCCCAAACCGCCGGCGTCTAAACAAGGAGATTCAGCAATTGATGATTCCACAGCCCCGGACACGCCCGTTAAAGAAACGAAAGAGAACCAACAAACGCCACCACCACAGTCGCCACCACCAGATCTGCTTAGCATTTAAGACATAGACTTTTAGATGGTTTTTTCTTTTTCCTTTCCTCTATTTGAATTGGGTGTTTCTCTTTCCTTTCTCTTCTGGGTTTTCTCTAACTTTTGATAGCAAGAAGGTAAGTCAAGGTATGGCCATGTTAAGGTGATATATCTAGTTGGATTCCTGTACAGTTGGATTGGTGGGGTTGGTTTGTTTTTCCCTATATATTTTCTTCATGTGCTGTTTTTGGCTGTTAGCTGCTCTATAACTGCTCTATGTTATTCAGGTTCTTGTGCAAGTGTTTATGAGAGAGAGGGTTGCAGAGACTTAAATGTTCTGAGAGATGAGTTGGGCATGGAAATCTGTGGCATTCTTAATGGAGGAAAGAAACAGCTTTCAATTACCAAGAGACTGGTCTTGATTCAGAGAGAGGGAGAGAGGGGGTTCTTTAAATACACATCTATGATTCTGGAGATAAAAAAAGTCAATGGGTGATTGGGAAGAAACTGCTTTCAATGCAATGCCCATGCCCATGGCCATTGCTTTCAGCTTCAGCTCTCTTCTGCTGCTCATTTAAAGCAGCAGGACACTAGGACTAGGGTATCCAGGGAGGGGTAATCTGGTGAATAGAGAGATGAGGGAGGGAGATTTTGGTCTATTGGGGTTGTGTATGGAATGCCCACGTACTTGTTAGGAATTGATTTGACAAGCCACGACCAGGACAGCAGAGCAGATGCTGACGTGCACTGGATGATTCTTGGCGTGGACCATGCTTGTTTGGTCTTTCTGTACCCTTTGATTCTGATAAAAGGACATTTATTTTGTGAGTGGGGGAGTAAAAGAGGAGCAGAGCTTGTAAAAATGCAAGCGTCTTTTTCTGAAAGGGTAGAAGTGGACGCCATGCCTATGGATGCCTTTTCTTGGGGCCTGTAAGATGCTGTCCCATGGGCTGCCCCCGCATCAGAAATGGGATCCGGATCCACATGGGAAGAGAGAGAAATTGTTAAGGGAGATGGGATATTTTTTAAGGAGACGGGATGTGACATCTCAAATTCACGTGGCACTTCTTGATTGATCCAAATAAGACTTCTTTATTTAGTAATCCATTTCCAAAGAAATGATGGTGGATCTTAACTGCCTGATCATGGGTCAGCAGGATCCAAACATTATGGTGTCATGGGGTGGGTCTAAAGTATTACTTCATAGGGTTGGTGTTGATATGCACTATTATACTCTTTTACCCATGATTTGGGAAGTTGGTAAAATCAGGGGAAGGTAAAAAAATGAGGGGAAAATTGAGGGAATGTTGAAATTGAGTGTGTTTGGGAAGCGGGGGAGGGGAATATGGGGATAAAATTAGTGTGGGGCCCATTCTAAATTTTTTTTTTCAAAACTGGGGGGAAAATATGAGGCAAAGATGGGATTTTTTAGAAAATTACTGACCTATTTTTTGTCAAATTGAAGCTTTTGCAACAGTAAGGATAAAATGATAATTGTCTCTTTACTTCACATATAAATAAAATTATATTTTTTTACTCCCCTCTACTTTTTGATTATCCGAACAAGAGGATATAAAATTAATTTTCTCTCCCCTCCCCTTCGTTTTCCTTCCCCCTCAAATTTTCCCTCCCCTCCACTCTCCACTTCCCAAACATAGTGTTAAGTTCAAGATTTTGGTGTTGCTAGTTATTAATATAGTATTAGAGCTTAGAGCCTTATCACGGCTATAAATTTTTTTAGACTAAAATAATACTTTTGCCCCTCTTTATCTCTATATACATAATTTCAAAAGATTGGCTTTATTTTTCTCGAAAGCTTGTAATATTAATGGTTTCTCTAATACATTTAATGCGAATGAGCAACCTTAAATAATTTTTTTTATCAATATGGAGCCCATTTCATTGAATCTAAATTGATTATTACTAATGCATGTAATTAGTTATATAATTAATCCAATGAACGTATGGCTATTGAATTGATAAAAGTTTCAAAATATATGATTAGGCTTCATGTGCATGACAGAATTATTGAAAGAGAAATCATGATATAAAATAACTCATGACATACTCATTTTGTTTAATGGATGTAAGGACAAAACTATCATTTTTCATAAAAATTCAACACAAATTTACCCATTTTCATTAATAATAGTAATTTTGGAGACATAAGAGCCAAGGTATGTAAATCCCAAGGGGTAGCTCAGTTGACCTAGTTCCATGGTTTGCACTCGAAAGTTGTGGGTTCGAAATTGTAGTATCACACTGGGGTTACAAGGGAGTTTATTCGACTTTCCTCTGAGCTCGGAAGGATTAGTCCAGCCCAAAGAGTTGAGAACCCTTTGATAAAAAATAAATAAATAAATAAATAAATATAAAAAAAAAAAAAAAAAACAGAAGAGCCAGGGGATATGTCCAATTTACGAATACTATAAACTTTAGGTCGGGTATATAAGAAAAAATTCCAATCGAAATAAAGAGGGGGGCAAAAGGAGACAAATCAAAAGTTTTAGACAGCTAAGCGGGAAAGGCCTGTGAAAGGCACAGTACAACGCACGCAAACAACAATAATGTACGGTGAGGCAAGTGCAACTTGATCGATCAACTACTGATGGTGCCGTGGGTCACAATAAAATGATGCTGAATCCTTACTGTCCATGAGCTGATGGGGCAAGACATGTTGACTGACATAGCCTGCAGAAATTTCTTTTTGACCGTCCACGTTTGCCTGTCAGGTCATTGTAATCACATGCCATTTATCTGGCTAAATGCTTTGGTTATGGATGATAAAAGTTTAGTTAGACATATGGAAAGATTGAATTGAAAATATAAGATTATGAAATCAGGAAAATAGAAGCTTTTTTTTTTCCCTAAGCTGCCGGCCTTTTCTAAGGGCATCGTTATTTGTCGGATTTTTTTTTGACATGATGTGATATCTTGTTTCATTGCATATACAAATTCCTTATCTCTTTACAAGCATTTTAGAATTTTATCCACCTAAAAAATCTCAAATGACATTTGGAAATTCAGAAATTTCAGTCCTTTGTTTTTTGGTTGAATTTCTGAATGCTTAAGTATAATCAGTGGA
This sequence comes from Cinnamomum chago, assembly GCA_038049695.1. Lineage (NCBI taxonomy): Eukaryota > Viridiplantae > Streptophyta > Magnoliopsida > Laurales > Lauraceae > Cinnamomum > Cinnamomum chago. The sequence continues at coordinate 104,951,253 of CP142451.1, read as the reverse complement.
GCATTCAGAAATCCCACCATATCTGAAAATCTCAAAATTCTCCATACATGAGTTCCATAAATTCTAGTAAAGAAACAAGCCATAACTCTTCATTTAGAACTTTTTTTAATTTTTAATATTTTTTACTTCATGGAAAGATAAGACAAAATGAGGAATTTTCTCGTAGAAAATTGTCCGCACCAAACAATTTCTATAGACATCTTCGAGGAAAATTGAATTATTTTTCCGATGCTCGTGAAAACAAGTGAGATGGCTTGTTTATTTATTTGTTTATAGTGCTCAATGATGGCTTGTTTATTTATTGCACTATGTCACATAATGAGATGGCTTGTTTATTTACGACTAAAACTCGGCTAAGCTCGAGCTTGAGATGGATTGTTCTATGTGCAAGCCGAGCTCAAGATGGACTAACCTCAGGTCATTAATTAACATCCCCAATTGTAGATTTGTAGTTACCAATCAAGAAGTCCATTCAAAACAATGTGGCGCGGGTTGAGCCCTGTATTCTCCAGTCCTCAAGAACAACTAACTCACACAAGAAAAATTCTTGTATGGTGTGTGTGGACTGATACAAAGCAGAGATTGCAGGTGAATGTAACTCCATCTGATCTACTATACTGTGATAACTCAATGGAGAAAATAAGAATGTCAGTTAAGAAGTAGACCCCATGGTACCAATATTTAGGTAATCTTGGTGTGTGTATGTCAATGGCCAGACACCCCTTATTTATTACCATGTGTATTGTAAGATGTACAAACAGGTAATCTTGGTCTAGATGTACCTTTCTCACTTGGATTTAAGGATGGTCATGTGGCCTGTGAGTTGTAAGTCAAAGTGCCACCACTAAGGGGTGATATTTTGAAAATATTGAGATATTGTTGTCACAAAAAAATATGGTGAGATATACAATTTTTGGTGTAATTGAGAATTATTGCGATAAAATATTTATCTCAGAAGTATCATAAAAAGATGCTATATTTGAACATAGTATTCTCTTAGTGATTTCTGTGACACTTTCATCTTGTTTTTCTAAGTTCCAATTGTGTTGTTATTAGTGAAAATCTTGCAATAATCTCTATTAAAAATCGCGTACGAAAACCTCTCAAATTTAACTCTGAATTTAGAATTTTGCAAGACTGAGATTTGTGAAGAATGAGGATGTATTGTACTTAATACTTATGATGAATTAATCGGCATTTTAAGATTTGATATTTTTATAAGTGGTTAAAAACGAAGAATTAAAGATAATCTAAAAAAATAACCACCAAATAACCTTCCTTTAATAGAAATTGAATCACGAGAAGATAAGAAATGAGCACCTAGCCGTAACCCTAATAATTTAAATCATAGGAAAGTCAAAGTCCTAAATGCATCGTCATCTGCATATTGTTACACCTCATCTCTTTAATAATCATTCTGCGGGGCTCATTTCACCACGAATTCCTTAATATTCTGTACAAACAAATAGACTTTGGTATCTTGTAAAGATGGTTTTATATGTTTTTGGAGTTGATTGTCAAAATCCAATGATAAATATTGATTGGATAAGCTCCCTTCGTAGATAGATGAATATAATTATATCAGTAGATCAGTGTTTCAACATCTCCATCATTCGCAACATCAACACTTTCTTTTCTCATGTATTGGTTTTAATGAGATCTAACTCAAATGTATATTGTCCAAGATTTTCAAGCAGTAAATGATTTATGGAACTGACAGGTGACTTTAGGCAAAGAATATAAGTGAAATAAAGCCAGGGTCCTATCTACACGTCCACCATATTTCCTTAATTCGCTACCTCTAATAGCTCCTGCATTGGAACCCATATTTATCATGAATTCATAAAAAACCAATTCATGCAAAGCAAATGAGCCAAAGTTTTAAAAGTTATCTCTGATATTTTAGGATGCAGGAAAGATTCCACCCAACTTTTACCTACAAAATTGGCCAAACAGCTTTCCCTATCCAGCTACCCTTTCCCTTGGTGGGAACCTTTATTTTTTCTTCTCTCACTTTAGCCCTATCAAACTTTCCAAAATAAAAATTCAGACTTTGCATTTCTAGGTCTTCTTTAAATATTAAATACTTGGACACCAACTAACCATGGATCAGTGCTCATTCATCCGACGGTCAAAGTCACTCTGAAAGTTGACATACAAAGTTTTGATATATTACTAAATCAGATACTAATGGATAATGATGCACATTAATTGCAACTTTAGCTCTAAAGAACCTAAAAAGCATTCAACACTTAATACAAAGCAAACACACATTTGAAGAATTCCCAGAGTGGCTGCAGGTCACTTAAATAGTTAAATCACAATAAGATGACAAACAACTTTTAAAAAGATTCAATCCCTAATCTAAAAATATTGTAATGTGGGCTAGGAGTTGAATCATTACCATACCTTTTTTGTTACAAAACAAGAGAGTCTATTGTCCTTTTGTCCATTGTCTTGTGTGGTTCTTTTCCTTCAACAACTCTCTCTCTCTCTCTCTCTCTCTCTCTCTCTCTCTCTCTCTCTCTCTCTCATATGGTCTCATACAGCCAAGCTTGGTGTATGGTCAAAGTATCAAAGTGGGTCTTTCAAATCCAACCACCATGTCCGTTCTACCCATCAGCCCCCTTAATGAATGGGGCAATGGATTGGGATTGGTCATGAAAGGGGGGACCGCAGCCAAGATGTGGTGCCATCTTAACGGTCCAGATTGTATTTTCATTTAAGGCTTGATATGATCAGACCATAAATGTGGGTTCTTTATATGTTGGTGAGACTACTAGGACTTAGGACTTGGTGATTTATTGAAAGGTTGGGGGGGGGGGGGGTGTTGTCATTTGTCTATCTACATGTTTGTTTGTTTGTTTATTGGGGCCCTTTGTGGAGACTGGTGTCAAGGCACGTGCTTTGCACTTGAAAAAAGGCAAATGTGCCATGCAATGGAAGATAGTAAAATGGCAGTGGGAATCTTGGAAAGAATACAAGGGGTATTGGGTTGCTGAGATTGAGGAGATAGAATTGTTTTCTTTAATGACTCTCACTCTCGTTTAAAATTAAAATGAGTGGATGTTAGTTAGGTTTTTTTTTTTTCCTTTTTTCTTTTGGTTATAAGAAAGGGAGATTTCAAAAAAAAAGAAAAGAAAAAGAAAGCAAACAAACAAGCTATAACACTAAGAAAAACTCGGACACCAACGAGAAAACAAATAGAAGCCTATTCACAATGAAACTATATAAAGTTTATCCCAGACTCTCTACATTTAGCAAGATAGTGGGCAACCATATTTAAATTTCTTGGAATGGATGTTAGTTAGGTTATACACCATTCTTCTGTGTCTAGATTTCGAGGGCCTTCAATTAAGGATTGAACGGTTGGATGGTGGTGGTGTTGCATAAGATTTCGAGGCCCGTCATCGATTAAGAATTGAACGGTTGGATGGTGATGGTGTTCCATACACAAAAAGACTGTGTAAGTTAGACAAGATGATTCTTTGTTGGATATAAATGATGAAATGGAAAACATAAATTAAAGGATGTTTTTCTTTCTAATGCATAGGGTTTATTGACCTAGCCCAAGCCCGGCCCAAATCCGGCGAAGCTTGATGCTGATCCTGGTTGAAACCAAATTACGTGATTCTGAGTGCCACTTGGGCTGAATTGAGCTCAGTTACAACTAATTAGAGTTATTGATCGAGATTAGTACACCATACACACTGTATTATGCTTATTACGTATAATATTACGAATAGGTTAAGAAATAGGGTTGGGCCTCACTCGGATACCTAAAGCTTAAGCCGGGCTCGGTGTGAGTTTTACTTGGGCTTAAAAAACCCAGCCCGCTAATCTAAAAATACCCACGTGGAAATACATAAGTCTTTTACAGGCTTGGGTTTGGCCTGACCCAAGTTGCACCACTGAGTCTGCAGTAGAAATGGACAAAGCTCAACCTGATGTATAACAAACTACCTTCAATTAGAGTGATCAATCTGTTGGTGGGTTGAACTTGGATTGAAGTGAAACATGGCCCATTGTGGATTCGTAGAGGTTAAAGGAATTTCAGCAGTCTGGATTTCAAAAGTGGGGCCACATATGGACTCATGAGACTTTGTCCCAAAGGACCATGATTCCCAATGATTTGCTTTATCACCATCTTATCAGCCCAGTGTGAGTCCAGCAGCACCATTGAAGTAAATGGTTTAACCATAAGTTGGGCATATATATATAATGTTACTTATTGCCCTTCATAGATCAGTAACTCACCTCATGAATGGGCCAATTACATGAATTTGGGGAAGTTTGAAATATCTAAAGCTTTGTGATCTAGATGTTTTCTGAACCGATCATCAATGCCTCTTTCAACCATCCAAAAAATAGGGACAAACATCCTATCAACTTGATTTCAGGCTTTTGGATGATCCAGGTGGCCCACTATGTTGCGCGAATTAGTGATGTAAATAGCTTGGGTTCAGGTTGGGCTCGCTCATATTTCCCCCGACCCGACTAAGTCTTAGATCAATTATCTACAAGCATTGGATCCTTGAATCTCTTTAAGGACAAAATAAAGCTGATCTATGCACTCATTGTTCGAGTTAAATTAACTTAAATCCGCCAACACACTTATGGTTGAGTGGTATCGCTGTCTTAGTATCTCACATATAACCAAGGATGGATCCTTGGATCTTTAAGTTTAAAGTATCACTCCTGGCCTCCGGCAAACCTAGAAAGTCAATAAAAAAAAAAAAAAAAAAACCCCTTAAAACGCTTTTCTCTTCTCAAATCAAACCAATGCCTATCAATGTCATTTCCATCTCAAAATTCCATAGACTTAATTAGAGAAATGGTGATATTTATTTATGTGGATTATACAATGTTAGGTAGCAAAAGCAAAAAGGAAGAATTGACACTCCTCTTTCACGTTCTTGGATTTGATAATACAACACCATAATAATAAACTAATAAAGGAACAGGAAAACATGATTAGGATGTGAGTGAAGTGAAATTCCTCTTTGGACTGTCTCTTTAGATTTTTCATTCATTACACAGGTGCTTTGAATAGAATGGAATTATACAACAGACTAAGACCACAGAATCATTACACAACCCTGTAATGATGTTTATTGCTTGATGAAAAGGATCAATCTAACATGAGATGTGGTGCACGTTGGATAAGTGGCCCCACCAAAGCCACTTTCTTTTGTAATGGTGGGGAGGAATTTTAGGGGGCTTGGCTGTCAATTTCATTATTGAAGTTTTTTGTTGAGTTGAATGTAGGCCCCATCTTAGATAGGTTCACCGATAAAAAAAAATAAATAAAAAATGGACGTGTGAGTGATTGATGAAACTGTTGCCATATGATCTATTATAGCCATCTATTTGTGGGTCACTGATCAGAGGATTATGATTCTCCATTGGAAGGAATCCTTAATGGGGTTCATCTGGGGAGAGGTAAGGGAGCCATGGGGTGTGGAAACTAGATCTTGAGTGGTGAGGTCAGTAGATTTCGGGAGAGGTAAGGGAGCTCAGAGCAAGGAAAATAGATCTCACGTGAGATAGAACAGCCTCTGGTGAGGGAAGGTGGCTGCCATCTTTAAAAGCCATAGGAAGCAAGGTTTATTTATTTATTTATGTCATGCAAAAGACACCATTGTTTTTTTTTTTTTTTTTTTTTGTTTAATTTCTTTTATAAAAATATATACTAAGTCAACAATTTTCAGAATAATCTCTGAATTTTGATAGTGCCCATGACTAATCCCTTGGATTGGTTGTAGTCATCAATAAAAGGTGTTTAAAGTGTACAAATAACTGTTTAAAAAAAAAAGAACTGTACAAATTTGCATCATTCCATGAGCTCCATCACAATTCCATAATGATTCCTTGGGTTAAATTGGGTTTACAGTATTCTCTTTTTCAAAGAATTTGTTTCAAAAGGATCATAAAGTTTTTTTCATTTAAAAAAAGGAATATCATGAATTGCTTATTATAAAAAACATTGACAAGTTCTTTAGAATACAAAGTGAGATTTATTTTCCCTCATTTTCCCACTCTTCTATCTTCCCCTAATATTACACTAGTATAATAACCCGTGCTCAGCATGCTCACCACGGATATAACCAATATTGCAATTGAAATATTCATGCATTAAACAAATTCATATATTTTTAATCCAAGAGCTAGTGGTGTTGAATGGAAATAACGGAATTGGAGTAGGGGAATGGTAGATAGGTAAAGAGATTTTGCAGAAAAAAAGAGAGGTGGGGAGTTGGTTATGAGTAGTTTTCATAGTGTAGGCAATTGTATAAGTGGGGAGGGAAGATTGAAAGAAAAAACACTAACAGTCAAAATTCCAACCAATGGTCAAAATTAAAAGCAAAATCTTTCTCTTTAATATATTATAATTGTACCAGTCTATTATAGACCACCAATCACATCATCATGATCTACCATATGAAGGAATTTTGAAGGGGACCCATCCGTTTTGGGCGTTCAGCATATTCTTCGATCGAGATCATAGATGATGGGCCCCACATCTTTGAAGTGGTGGAACAAGGATCATGTGCCATTCCCAGAGGGATACAATCATACAACCATGTTTTCAAGCAATACAAAGTATACATATAATTTTCCTTTGGGAAGTATACACATATTTTCTTGGCCTTTAATTGGAAGAAGTAGCTTTTAAAATATTTGTGATCCAAAGTCATAGCAAGTGTCTAAAATGTAGAAGATCCAGAGGGATACACAATTTCTTGATTGAAAATTGACATGTTGATTGTCATCCAAAGTCATAACAAGTGTCTAAATGACCATTTTCTTCATTTGAATAAAAGAATTGTGCAAATCCCATTCAACCCAACAGATTGTTGTGGGTTCCCTTGTACTATCCTTCTTGCATGATGGCCCACCTATCCCATTGGATTGATTTTGACAATGGGCCACTTAGTTAGAGATGGAAAGGGTTCTCAGTTAAAAAGGGTCCAAACCCAACATAACAAAAGAAAGTCCAAGTCCAACTCCATCTTTACCCAAAAGACCCAATTTAGTTCAAACATTAGAAAAGTAGAAGATCCATGAGATTCAACTACAGGCTACATGGCTACATCCCACTTCTCTACCATATAAATTCCAAAGGGTAGGAAAACTTCACATCTGGTCAGTTAAAGTTGAAGCAACGTAAAATATAAAACAATGTAAAGTGAAGCAGTGCATTGGATGACAGCTTACAGAATTCAACCCTTTCATGCATCAACACTTCAGCTTTTTGGGTCTGATGACGCCTGCTAAAGCAAGTACCCTTTAATCATGCAATCTCATGGGCCCATATGATGTGCATTGTTACTACTGTTATTAATTATCCCAACCCACTTTGGGGAGACCATGCATCTTATCAGTGTGTGTGAACACATGCCTCTTTATACTGTCCAAAAACAAGACAACCAAACACGCACCACTTTTTTTTTTTTGTATTTTTTTTGGGGTTTTGAGTGTTTGACCAATAAATTCACCTTTAAAAGCCATGGGTCTCTTTATACTGTTCTTGTTTTGGGAATACCAGGTGTGTGTTATAAGGTTGTTTTATACTAGCTTTTTCATGATCCTATGAAAATTCATGGGTTTCACACATTCCCTTGTTTCAAGCAGGAGCTTTCAGGATTTATGACAGAATGCACATATCATCCTAGATTACATTCATTTGCTTGTTCATTTCTGTTTGGGTCTTTTTACTTGTGTTCATGCTATCTTGTTGGTACATGTATCTCTTCATATCATCTCTGCATGCATGTGGTGCCATGTTTGCTTATTGATTGACATCCCTTGGATTCTTATGTTCATTTATTTTGGGATGGTATGTGGGTAGGGCAGTAGGCATCATTCATGTTATCATGTAAGCAGGCACAAATACTTGGGTTGATGAATGATGTGGGGGGTTTCTAGAAATGAAGCATTCATGTTACTTCACTTTCATCATGATTTCTGCTCCTATGGCACACTTCAAGTAGAGAACAAGATGGGGAAGAAAACCTCATTAATTTCCATCAATCCTCATAGCAAGTGCAGCTTACATGACATTAGTAAGGTTTATGTGAGAATGATTTAGATGAGTAGCTTGACTCCATTTGATTTGGATGAGAAAGTAGCAAATTTTATGTGGTTTGTTTAGGGTGTCAAAATCAGACCTGGCCTGCTGACCCGACTCACATCCAACCCACCTAATCCAACCGAGCTCAACATGCAACATGTCTGCAGAGTTGCTGAGAACAATCAGAACCACAAAACGGGTCAGACACAGGTTGACCCACGTAATTTGCCTAATCTGCACGCCAACTCTCCCCCTATGTGGTAGAATAACTACTGTGAACTGTTAGAGAATCAACCAGCTTATGCAAAACAAATCAAAAATAGGAATCACAACAAATGTGAATGTTGCATCCAGAGCTGCACAAGATCCACCTGGGCTATCCTGACACAATTGTTGAAACATACAACTGTGCATCATTATGTTCTGGAGAACTGATCCTCTTGAAGACACAAATGAGTTAAGGTGGGGTCATGTCAGATCGGATTGACCTGGATCGAGTGTGGGTTAAAGGTCTCTCAGCCATTTAATAAATGGGTAAGATGTTAGAATGTCTAAGCATAAAAGATAGAGATATCTCAGCCAAACAAAGCTCACAAAACTATAGCAAGATTCTTATAGGGTCCGTTTGGTAGTAGCATTTTGGAAATCAGCATTAATGCTAATGCTGATTGAAAATGCTAATGCTGTTTGGTTGGACATATAGCTGGTAGCATTTAAATGGGTGTCAAATTACATAAAAGGACATAAAACAATAAATGTTATAAAACGGCTACAAAAAAAAAACAGGGTTACTTTTGTCATCTTAGGGGTTAAAAATTTTAAATGCTCCTTTTTTCAGCATTAGCATTTTGCAAAAAAATTGCTACCAAAATGCTAATATAAAAAATGTTAATGCTGATTTTGAAGGAATGTGTTTGGTTACAAAATAGCATTAATGCTGAAATCAGCATTAATGCTACTAAAAATGCTGGTACCAAACGGAGCCATAGTTTGGTGATTAGGGAAGTATAAAGATAAAGGTCCAACCTTATCTCATCTAAAGTTTTATAGGTAAACTGAATGTGGGGGCAAGCAAGTTGCTTGCAAGAATCCAAGCAGGCACAGAGAAGGATAATAATCCAGTGCTTCATTTGGGCCTGGAGTTGCTTTTGTAGCACTGATCCAAGTGACATTGAATGATGTAAATACTGCCAAAGCCCAATTGCATATAAAGCTTGCAAATCCATTCTGGTATTATATGAAGCCAACCTGACTTGAAACTGATGGGTCATAACTGTAAAACTGCAATCTGGACTTTATTTTTCTGATTGGGCCCAAGATCACACCCAACTGGACCTGAACCTGATGAGTCATGATTGTAAACAACAACCTGATTCTGATGGGCAGTTGGGCCCAAAATCAAACCCTAAACTTTTGTATTGCTTCCTTTGGAAAAATTAGGAAGACATATACCTGTATACAGTCTCATAATCTTGAAATGAAAAAAAAAAAAAAGGGGATAATATTTGGGCTCTCAATAACAAATTTCATTTACAGCTCATTGGGCCTTTGGGCCAAACCTGCTAAAAAGTAAAAAACTATTCTTCCTATTTCCAGGCTCCACAATTATATTGACAGGGGTAAAACCCCATCAAGTCGATTTAGTAATGTAAGCACCTCAGAACCAGGTCAAACCATGGAGATCTAACACCCTAAAAATGATTTTTCTACCAAAAAAAAACCCTAAACAAGATTTGTCAAGTACATAAGTTGAGCACTGATTGTGAAAAAAGGGCATGCAAGTGGAGCTATTAAGAAGGTAATATGATTCAAGCTTTGTCTGCTTAAGTGGTGATATGATCTAAGCTCTGTAGACTCTTAAAATGCATCTCATTGAAAAATAAGGATGTAGTCAACTCGAGATCTAAATCGCCCATGTTTCCTTAGCATAGGCTTTGGTAAAATTTGATAATTGAATACTTATGGCATGAGGGTTTAACCAATGCACCGGCGGTATTTATGACATTGATAAATAGGATCTTTGCCCCATACCTGGATCAATTTATTGTGATCTTTATTGATGAAATCTTGGTGTATTCAAAGTCAATGGGAGAACATGCGGATCATCTGAGAACATTGCTTCAGCTGTTGATGATTTATTAGTTGTTTGTTAAACTTGAGAAGTGTGACTTTTAGCTTGAACAAATAGCATTTTTGGGACACATTATTACTCGTGATGGATTGGCAGTTGATCCTACGAAGGTAGAAGCAGTCACTAATTGGAAGAGTCCTAAAATAGTTGTAGAGATTTGGAGTTTTCTAGGTCTGGCAGGATATTATCGCAGTTCAAGATCCAGGCCTACTAAAGTTGTGGAGAGCGAACAAGTCTTTCAAGACCCCTACTAGCTCTATCTTGGGTTTTAACCACAAGAGAGACCTATCTTGCATATCCGTTATATGATACCAAACCTACCCAATGATGGTGCAGGTCGGGTTGAGCCTAACTCTCATTTAAAAAAATAAAATAATAAATAAATAAATTGAATGACCCAAACATGTAGGAGGGGAAAGTTGTACACTTCATCAACTACCACTTGTCCAATAGAGTGTGGCAAATGAGGAGTGCCAGGTAAAGCCCAACCAAAACTTGAAACTGCCCTAAGCCCAGACTTCGTTCAAAATATAAAATGCCATACCCGTTCAAATCCGACAAACCCACTACCAAATCCGGACCTAATAGGAGTGGGTTGGGGCAGGTCCCTATTTAAACCCGAACCATTGCCATCCCTAGATTGCATATAAACTGAGAAACAGAGTAACAGATATTGTCCCACACATCAAACACGAGAAATGAAGCCATTCTTCCGCATATTAACTCTTCTAACTGACAAAGAATTTGACATCAATTTAACATGAAATATAGCCAAATTACTCATACTGCAACTTATTACCATTATTGTAGTTGACCGCACATAAAGCAGCGCATGAACTTGTATGTGTTCTTGACATGGCACAAAGATAAAGCTCTGCAGTCAAGTGCAACTTCCACTTGACCATAGTGCCTTTCAAGCAAGTATACAAAGGCTAAAGGAGGTTTACTCTCCTTCTTATAACCAGTTATTATTTCCTGATGAAAGCTACTCCCTTCTCAATACTAGCAGCTAACTCTTTCTTTGCCTTCTCCAAGCCAAATCTGTTGAGAATGAACGTGCAACATAATCAAGTATAAGTCATTTTTAATCATCAACATCATCACCCATAAAATAAGTACTGTTGACATGATACTTTCAATAAGACAGGCTTGACACATTATTTGTTGATACATCTAAAACACTAAATCCCTGCCACACCAGTCTGCAGCGAACTCACTACCCCACTGCTAACCAAATTCACTGCTGATACTGAAAGCTTCCAAAAAGTAATACTCCCTTATTAAAGTCAATGTTTAATGGCTACAAGTTAAATTGAACGTGCCAAAATTTGGAGAAGTGACAGTTACCCATTCTTCTGTGCATTTGGAGATGTCCAAAACCAGAAACAACCTTTGCTGAGATGCCGCTTTTCAAACTTTTCTGTTGACCTGACGTTGTTTCTGGTCATGCACATCCTTGAAATGCATTGCAATTTGGATGAAAATTGGTTCGCCCTAAGTAATGAAGTAATTTTTATTATGGTACCCATTACGTAAGGACATAGTTTGGCTACAAAAAAGAAAAAAAAAGGAAAAGTAACACTCCTATGAGGACTTCAAAATCCTACCAGGAATGAAAGTAGAACTAATAAAAAAAAGCAATGAACTAGCAGGACTGACCTTTCAAATTCATTCAATGGCCCTAGAGGATAGATCTCCTCTGCTCCACTACGGCCTAATCGCACTTTTGATGCAAAGAAAGGAAGTTCCGTCACCTGTGGCAGAAACAACACTGTTAGACACTCCTAGTAAAAAAGTAAGAATAGAGAGATCTAGTATAGAAAACAATAGAAACAAGTGGAAAAAAGGTGCCACATATAAAAGATAAGAACCTAAGGTGCCACATATAAAAGATGAGAACCTGAGAAGCCACAAATGAGCACTCCACAACACCAGCATCACCTCGCAAGCCTCGCATGCATGCATCAGCAAATTTAGCAGCGGCGTACGCCTGTATATTTTTATTTATGTGATTAGCTAAGGTAGCTAAAGATCGGGTGCCCCCTGACAAGATAAGTGACTACTGGTTTAACAATTGAATGATAGAATCACCAACCATGGACAGTGTTGCAGAGCCTGCACCAGCTTTTGCCTGCAAGACAACAGATGGGTGAGTTGTATTTTGGCACACAACACCAAAGCAATGAGAGGTATGAGAACATGGCTAATGTAGGAACCTACGGACGCTGCAAGGAAAAATTTTAAGCGAAGATTAAGTTCTTGCCTCACTCAACGAGCAAGTTCCATATCAATAACTGATATTGTACACAAGAACTTAAATGGGGGCCTGGCTAGGATCTAGCTCGCTTTAGGCTATGCATGGTTTGTTAGAAACTCACATGGGGTCGCCTTGCAACAAATCCCTTGATTTTTGCCCTTCGAAAATAGCAAGGTCCTTGGTTCATTGAATCTAGACCCATTCAAGAATTTCCATTAGATAAGGATAAGGTAGTTTCCAAATTTGAATGGGATTTCATGATGGTTAGGCGCATTCAAAGTCTAAAACAATTGTAGTCATTTAGTATACCCCATCTGTAATATATCTAAAAGAGAGATGTTTTAGATTGGAAATTTTTTTCCTTGATCAAGGGATTGTAGATTGTCAAGTGTAGTTAACACAGACTATATATTTAGCTGGCGTTTGGTTCGCTGTAATGAAGGTCGGAATGGAATGATCATTCCAACGGAATGATCATTACAACATTTGATTCGCCAAAAAGTGGTGGAATGACCATTACCTCCGGAATCACCATTCCTTTATGTAGAGGAATGACCATTCCATTCCTTTATAAAATTTTCTTGAGACCAAAATGTCATGTCCCCAAAATACAGCCAAGGGATAACGTGAAAAATATGATTAAATAATTATTTTCCTGAGTTTAATGCAACACAAACTCCCAAATATGGACCCACAAAATTTCGAAACATGATGATTCATAATAAAATATTTGCAGAAGCATTAAATCAATTGGTATCAATATCCAAGATTAAACCAACACATAACTACTGAATATTTAAGGTTTAGAGTTTCCAAAATAACTTAAATAAAACAACTAACTAAATTTATGTTCATCATTAAGAATTGCCACTAAAATAGTTTTTACGATGAAAGTCACTCCCGTGCGGTCTCAGACGGCTTCGTAGCCATCATCGGCACTCTACTCGGGTTCGTTAACTGACTCAAACGCTTGAAACGTTTGACCCTCCTCCATCTCCTCAGTAGGGTAGGGGTCGGTACCTATGCACCAATAAACAAAGTAAACAGCAAGTACGAAAGCATAATTTATAAATAAAACACAAGATCAATGCAAGTAATGACAGATAATGATCATAAGATATTAACAATGGAACAATGATGAAAAAAACGTACAATCTAAATGCATTCTACACAATAGAGCAATACAATAATCACACAGAAGCACTGCTACTGTCTTGGGTGGTCAGCCCTAACTATATCAATCACGTCGGCGGTCATAAACCGATCAATAATCCGGAATACCGGTCAATCAATCAAGTCGGATATTATAGTGTTTGCTCGCATTGGTGATCAGTCGTCCAATTACAATTGCAGTCGTTCAATTATGACCCAATCGCTGTATATATATATCTTAATAAAGTTAACCTAGTGATTTGTAAAGCTCTGACATAGAAATCTAGGTCAAAGTGAAGGGCTGGCTGCACAATAATCCGCAATCGAATACCAATCAAATCATTCGAATAATCCTCTATAATATTTCAATCGATTGCCAAGCCACACCACAGTCCATATCCAATCAACATATAGTATGCAACTAATAAATCAACATCATGTATGCAAACCCGAAGGCCAAGGAATAATCACAAGCCAATTCTAAGGTCAAACATAAGGTCTCGTACCCGATAACCACATGCATCTCTAATAGATTAAAAATTAACGCACCCCTTCTCAATCAATGGTGCATAGACCCAATAAGGGTTTTCCAATAGAGATGGGTTGATCTCGAATCCACTAGGATTTCCCCGAGGTCATACCAGGCACTAAACCTCATGTTGGTAAGATACCGTTTTGCCTGGACGGTATTTACTCGGTCCAATGATCCAATTAATAAGGTACAAAAATATAATTTTAACATATTAAAACCAAATATACAATTTAAAATTTAATTTGTAAATAATAATAAAAAAATGAAAAAATCTTAGTTTATAATTTAAGAAAACCCAAGGATTCCATTTATAACATTTTTTCCATATTCAAAGTAAGTAAAAGGTTTAATTTGAGTTAATTAAAATAATCAGGGCTTTATTAGAATTTATAGAAATTCAATGGTAAAGTGGTATTATAAAGACCTACCTACGCTAGGTTCTGTCACAATCAGAACTCTTCTCACACACCACCATAACTATTCTCTCCTTTTCATTCATCCACATGTCACCTCCATCCTCTCTCACTAATCCACACACAAAAGTCCTACACGTTACCAACCTCTCTTTCTCACTCATCCCCACAAATTCCCACACCTTTTCCCATGCACTCACAGACCACCAATTACCTCCATCTCTTCTTTCCCCCACCAGCGCACGTTCTTTACAGAACATTACCAATAAAACGGAACTTCTCGGCCGGAACATTGAGCTTGCTAAAATCATGGGTCCCACTGATCAAACCTCGAGATCATCCCCGCCAACATGGTCGCTCAGGTCTACACGGCCGGATGCCCGGACCAGATCTGAGATCCGATTGTCCCGCAGGCCCCACAACCATCAGATGCCAAAACTAATTCTTTTCCCTTCAATCACGCCTTCTCTAATCAACCTAATGGATGGTGGGCCAAGGTCCCCTGCCTATGGGACCAGCCCCAGTAGGGTCGTCTATGGGTCCTCTTCCGGATCCATGGACCAGATTCATCATCACGTGGCCCACCTGGGCCCCACAGTCCAAACACGGGTACACATCCTAGGATCTTCCGTTCAGGTATGGTTCTGCACTGTTTCCAATGGGTTTGCTATGAATCCAACTCCAGCGAGCCTATCTCCATTAACATACAATTTTCACAACCTTGGATGGTTAAAAAGGGGTCCTGAAGCTCAATTCGGGTGGGTATGGTCGACAAAAATTTGAGGAAAAACAATGCAACAGTAATACTAAATAGGAAAAAAAATTGATGGAGTCATCCACAATATCCCATCTGATCATAAGTCAAAATAACATAATAACATTATCATATGAAAAGGGCATCAAAGGGGTTTCTACATGCATCCACACGCAAATCAAGGAGGAACACAAGTATTAAATCTACAAATTATGGTTAGGTACTTGCCTGAGGTCCGCGGTTGAGGGAGACGGTCTAGAATTCCTACTGCTAAAGCCCAAAGCGCTAACCCAGAGAAAAGTTGAGAGAGAGAGAGTTGTGTGAAAATAAAAGAGTGTGGTGGTGTATAAATATAAAATAAGAATAAGAGTTGTAATCTATCTTAAATTCTAAAGGGCATAGAGTTTGGGTTCTAACTAGATAGGAGTTTGGATTAGAGAAGAATTATACCCGCTAAACTGGGCCCGGGTTAACTATGGGTCAAGATACTTATCCGACAAGCCTAACTCACCAACCTAAGTCTAGCGTGGTCCCCACTTAGACTAATCGTATATTTAATTAAAATGCAATCAATTATATAATAATAAAATAAATAATATATATATATATAATATCAAAACGTCACAAAAATGCCCTCCACCCTCCTCCGTCGCCGGCCAGCCTAAGGTCTCCGACCATTCCTACTTCAAAAGCAATCTCGCCGCCTGTCGTATCTCAACTGGCTTTCCCTATTTTACAAATCAAATCAGAACAAGAACAATAAGAAGAATAAAAGTTGTTGAAATCAGTGAATGGAAGAGAAGAAATGGAGACCTCAGCGCAGGCGAGGGTGAATGCAAGGTAGTTGTTGAAATCTAGGAATTGACTCAACTGTGACTGATCTATGTTGAGTAAAAGTGATGGCAATGACTCATTTGTGAAGTGGTGGTAGGCAGAGAGATTTGTGATTGGTTACTTAAGTTGAATGATCAGGTTAGTGGGGGTGGGTGTAATGGTGATGGCGTTCTGTAAAGGTGAATTGATGAAGTGGGCTCTGTTTTGGGTTGGGTTGGGTTGAAATGAAGATTATCTGAAGAAAATGGTGGGCACAGGTGTTCGCAATGGGTTAGAGGCTGAAAGGGAAGCATGCAACAATGGAGAGGTGAGATGTCGGGCTTGTGTGGTATGAGAGACAATTCATAGATGAAGTCCGGGTAAAGATTTGCCTTCAAAAAGTGATGGCATGATGGTTCAGCACTGCCGATCTGCATGACGGTAATGGAAGGTGAACGTCTCCGAGGTTTTGCTGGAGTGTTGGTTCTAAAGTCCGGCTGCGAGAAAGACGGAGAGGGAGGTGCCATGCGTGAGGGATGGAGAAAGAGGTGAGCGACGTCCGGCAGGCGAGCAAGAGCAAATGGAGGGAGATTGAGGGTCCAAATTGGTGTTCCGCATGCTGCGATGGAGGTGATGGGCGTGGAGACGATCCTGCGCAGGGTGGCGATGGAAGAGTCAAGGTTGAGATGACGATGGGAAGGGGATGATGAGAGAGAGAGAGAGGGCTTTCACTTTTGGGTTTTTGGGTGATCTGCGCAAGGGGTAGACGAGGAAGATGGGGCCTGCACAGGGTGGGGGCAGAGGGAGGCCGGCAACCTCTCCTTCCTAGCCGACAACTGGGAGGGGGGAGGAGGGTATTTTGGTTCGTCTTATATAAATTTAATTTCATTCTGGACATCATTCCATCGTACCAAATGAAAGAACAGGAATAAGAATTCCATTACTAGATTGATTCTTCAGTCTAACCAAATGTTGGAATGGAAATGACCATTCATGCCTCATTCCATTCCAAACTCATTCCACTCTCCGTTCCATTCCTGCCTAAAACCATTACAGCGAACCAAACGCTACCTTAGGGTTGCTAAAATGGCAGAATAGATTCCCACAGTAAATTTGAATCTCATCCTCTTATTTCTTTTGTGATTTGATCATAATAACAAAGTCACCATGGGAAATGCCGGTGTCGTTGCTGAAATGTAGTCAGACTTGGAGAAAAACACACACACACAGAGCACTGCATTATTTATTAAGAACAAAAATATTTTCATAGATAGTTTAGATTATGAGGCATTAAATATTTTAGTAAAAAGTATATCCATAAAAGCTACATAAAAGTGTATATTTGATCCTAAGCCATACGAATATAATATAAAATGAGGTTTTTCTACTAGAATTGTTGATTTGTCCTCCAACACAGGCATGAGTGTCAAACATGTCAGTTTTTTCAAAGTTGGGGAGTCATTGTATCTATTCCAAGAATAACTGAAAATATTACCTTAACAACTTCTATTCCTCCATTTTGAATGCGATCAGTCAAGTACTTAATTTCTTCTGCACTAAATGAGCATGGAGGCTTGACCTGGAAAAGAGAATTCAAGTTTGCCATTGAATAAGGATTTATCTTATGCTGCGAAGTAGATACGCCCAGATATAGTGCAACATGCAGGAGCGGAAAAAAAACATAAGCATTGACACATGGAGATATTCTCCCTCCGAGTTCTGACCTGTGAAAGAAGGGGCAAAATTGTAACACCTGCATGGCCACCAACAACTGGAACAGCAACTTCCCTGGGGTCAATTCCTAAAACCTCTGCCTGTGATGAGACAAAAATGAAAGCATCGTAAAAACAATCTACATCAAACTTCTGATTTTTTTTATAACATTAAACTTTATTAATAAGAATTAGAAAAAAACTAGAAAAAGAAGAACAAACATGGGAGGAAAAACGAAAAGGCTAATAACTCAAGAAATTAAACATCAAAAGAAATATGTAAACAAAAGACTCCTTCCCTAGCAAGAGCATCTACCAAATCATTCGCTTCTCTCAAGACGTGACGAAAAGTAAAATTCATTTGAGAAGAAATAGCTTGCACCTCCTCCACCCAATCTGCCAATCTCCAAGGAGAAGAAATTCTACCTTCCCCACTGAATGGCAGAAAAAGAGTCTCCTTCAATAATTGCATTATAACCTCCCAACTTCCGCAACTCACGGCAACCCACAAACAAAGCAAACATTTCAGCGCTGTTTGCTTCTAAAGAGTTAATAGGACCTGGAAAATTCTTCACAATCTTCCCTTTCCAATCACGAATAACACCACCAATTCCTCCCATACAAATTTGTTAAACAAAACTACCATCAAAATTCAGCTTCAAAACGCCTTTTGGAGGAGAATGCCAACTAATTGTATGAACCGTTTTAGAACATCTTCCTCCATTAAAACAAGCTGCCCATGATCTGTGAAGATCTTCCATAGGAATCCCAACAAAATCTGATGCAGTGGCATTGCTTTCCCATTTCAAAACTGTCTAGACAATAGATTGAACATTCTCGTCAACTGATTTACTTTTACTTCTGAAAATTCTATTATTCCTTTCTAGTCAAATCTTCCACACATACTGGCGTAAAGAGGTAATTGCCACAAAATTTTAGCACGAGATATTTACCCCTATACTTCCATTGCACAAAAATGATCCTCAATAGTTCTAGGCAGAAGTAGAACCCAACTCATACCAATAATAGCAGCCCAAGCTTTATAAGCAAAGGAACAATGAATAAGCAAATGACTAGCCGTTTCTTCATTCCTCAAGCACATCGGGCAAACATTAAACAATGACCACATGTCTTCATCTTAACTGATCCGTAGTGAGAATTTTATGCAATCTCACCACCCAACAAAAGATCAAAACTCTAGGAGAAACAAGGGAATTCCAAAAACTATGCAGCCCATCCACCCTGCCATCAGAATTAATCAAAACCTTATAAAAAGATTTAACTAAAAACTTACCCTTAGAATCAGGCCTCCGAACTCGTTTAGCCATTCTATTGAAAGAAAGATAATTCATCTCTGGGAGAGAAAGAATATTACTCAGCTCAGTAACTTTTGTCAAGAAGCCCAGTTCAGCTCTCTTATTGCACAAATCCAGGCTCAATTATATCCAGCCCAGTTGTAATATACGTAGGATATAGTCAAAGATTGTACAGGTCATATCCTTGTGTAAATTAGATTGTGATTACTGATTTATAGCGTAAACAAGGCATGTAATGTCAATATAATGAATGGAAATCTCATACAAAGATAGACAATTACAATCCAATATTTCTCTCTTTTGAGCTCGTGTCATGGTATCAGAGCCATCTTCGACAACAATCATATGGTCTTGTATGGTCTGGTGTTTCATTCTCTTCAAGATATAGGGGTCCATAGTGTTATAATGTGTAATGAGAGAAGGAAGAAGGAGACGAAAGTTGGAGAGAAACTGATACCTCAATGGGAGGATCATCTGTCTATTTATAATCTCATTATACCCTAATCAAGGGCTCTAAACATGCTAATAATACAAATCAGAATAGTAAACAATATCTCCTAGTCTATACAAGGAAGTAATATGAGACAAATTAGCATAAACTTGATCCCACGTGTGGGACTATATACAGGCAGTATATGGCCTTGATGGGCTGGGCCTAAACCTTGTTTTACAGGGCCCATTATCTTCTACACATAGATCCCTCCTAGTTCATCTTCCAGCTCTGGAAGCCTTCGAAGAAACCTCTCATCAGTCTGCTCATCGCTGATCATCTCCGATCATCTTGGATCAAACGTGGCCCACCTGAGATCGATC
The DNA here is from genome assembly GCA_038049695.1 of Cinnamomum chago. Taxonomy (NCBI): domain Eukaryota; kingdom Viridiplantae; phylum Streptophyta; class Magnoliopsida; order Laurales; family Lauraceae; genus Cinnamomum; species Cinnamomum chago. Next base: position 104,931,286 of record CP142451.1, on the reverse strand, counting down.
TCACGGCACCAGCGGAATAAGCCAATCAGGGTCGCCTGGTATTCCCCTTATTTATGGTGATTTTTCCAGCAATTTTGGCTCATCAGAGGTAGGCCATCTACCATTTTTTTTGGTATTTCAATTTTGTCCCAAAGTTTTCATCACAGCCGTTCAAAATTGTGGATTTTGATCTGTTTTGAGTGGGACTTCTTCCAGTAGTTGCGAAAATCATCTACCCTTTCATCTCCAGCCTCTGATCTGTCCATAGATCATCTGGTGGGGCCCACGTGGAAATTCTTCCACTGACGACGAGGCTCGTTTTGGGTATTCTGCACTGTTCTGTGCATGCTTCGACTTCACTGTTCTGAACTGTATTGTGGATTTTTTTGGCTCTGCTGCTGATATTTCTCTTGCCAGATTTATATCTACAGCCTCTTATTTCCCTTGTTTAGATTGTTTATTGTGGATCTGTCTTAATCTATTGAGACTAATGGAGAAATCTGAACTTACACTAATCAAGTTCAATGGAAAAAATTATTCCTCATGGTCTTACCAATTTCAAGTTTACTTGGAAGGCAAGGAGATGTGGGGACATGTATCTGGAACAGATCCGAAGCCCCAAGATGATGACAAATTTTTTTTTATCTTGGAATACTAAAGATGCCAAAATCAAAACCTGGATACTTGGATATGTGGAACCTCAGTATATACTCCGTACAAAACTTCCAAGGGCATGTGGGAGTACTTGAAGAAAGTCTATCATCAGGGGAACTCTGCCCTTCAGTATCAACTTGAGCTTGAGATTGCTCAATATTCTCAAGGCACATCTTCCATTCAAGATTATTACTCCAGTTTTCTGAATTTGTGGGCTGAATATGATGAAATAAAATATGCTAAAGTGTCTGATGCAACACTTTTAGAGATTCAGCAACTACAGGACATCAGTCATCGTGACCAGTTTCTTATGAAATTAAGACCGGAATATGAAGCTGTCCGTTCTAGTCTTATGAGCAGGGTCCCTTCTCCTTCCTTAGATGAATGTCTTAATGAACTTCTGCGTGAAGAACAGAGCCAAATAACTCAACATGCATTGAAACAGCATGTCTCCACTCCTCCTTTCAAGGTTGCTTATGTTACTAATAGCGACTCTTCAGATCAGGTGACCTATGCTGCTAAAGGAAATTCTCAAGGACGTGACTTGAGCAAAGTTCAGTGCTATAGTTGCAATTCGTTTGGTCATTATGCATCATAGTGCAAACAGAAATTTTGCAATTACTGCAAAGCCAATGGGCATGTTATTGCTGAATGCAGAAAGAGGCCACAAAATCGCACTTCTCGAGCCTACCATACTACTACTGCAACTGCCTCTTCCGATGCTGCTTCTCCATCAGTCATGTCTTCCCATCCACCTGCTTCTAGCCCCCCTCCTTCGATCACTCCTGAGGCTATCCAACAAATGATCATTAATGCTTTTTCAGCTCTTGGAATTTCAGGTAATCATCCAATTGCATCCACTCCTTGGTATTTTGATTCCGGTGCTTCCAATCATATGACTTCATCTCCCGCTCATCTTTCTAATATTCAAAAGTATACCGGTGATTTCCAAATTCATACTGCGGATGGTGAACATCTTCCCATTGTTGTTGTTGGTGATGCTTCAAATTTTATGCCTCTGAAACATGTTTTCCTTTCTCCATCTTTAACTACCAATCTTATCTCTGTGGGACAACTTGTTGATGATGATTGTAATGTCCATTTTTCTTGCTCTGGTTGTGTTGTGCAGGATTAAGCGTCGGGGAGAGTGATCGAGAAGGGACCTAAATGTGGTCGTCTTTTTCCTATTCACCTGTCTTCTCCCTCTCCTAATAAAGATGTTTTTGCTTTCTCTAGTTTATCTTCTCAGGATGTTTGTGTAAAGATAGTGGGTCGGTTCAGCCCATTGGACCAACCCAAACTTAAACCAAGCCCATTTGACCCAGTCATGGGACAAATCTGTACAAATATTCTTCATTATCTTTATCAGTTGTATTTCCATTTATAGCTAGCATATCACCCAATCAATGGGTCATTATGGAATGTAAATCACCCAATCAATGGGTCAAACTTACCGTATTTAGACTTAGTGGGTTATTTAAAGTCATGATGGTATCACAATGAATCTATCAAAGAAATTCCAATCAATATTTCCTGTCTATCCTATTCACTTTGTGACTGATATCAATCAAGATGGTATCAGAGCTCTGAAGATCCTCTGCAGAAAGAGTTTTCATCGTCCTGCATAAAGGAGGTCAGATCTGGAGTATGGCCCATGAGTATCAGTAGTCACAATTTTATCTACACAGTAAGGTCGCCCAAACCCTGTGAGTATTTCTGAATTTTTTTCAGAACTTTCTTGAGATCAGAAGTGGGTCTTCTACTTGATTCCTTGATTTTTCCAGCTTTTTATGCATCGATTTCATCACATCTGTACAAATTTCTGGATTTCGGTCCAAACTCTGTCAAACTTGGACTGTTGGAGCATTAGAGGATTATCTTCCACAGAAGATAATCACATCATCCATCTGATCATTCTGTGGGGCCCACGTGGCAATTTTCTACAAAATATAAGTTTGTCTGGACCATTCTCTGTCGGGCATCTATTGCATTTTTTTTTCTGCTACATATCACGACTGGATTGTTGATCATTGGTTATTGTCTGCTGCTGCTTTCATTGTTTCTCCGCTGTTGCATCTATTTTGGATTCTCTGAGATATTTGGGACCAAATCTAGACTATTTCACCTCAGATATGAAGAATTTCATACACTGTTCTGAAGAATATTTTGATCTCAAGCAGTTCTCAGAGAATTTTTTGTTTAGTGCATCCATTCTGTGCTACTTCAGTTGCTGTCCTATATTACTTTGCTGAACATGCCTACTGCACGTACTAGTGGAATCACTGTCATATTGGATGGAACCAATTGTGCATATTGGTCTCATCTCATGCAGAATTTTTTGAAAGGACGGAAGTTATGGAAATATCTTGTTAGTAAGATTGATCAACCAGATCCTAAAGATGCTAAATATGAAGAATGGGAATCTGCCATTGGAAAAATTAATTCTTGGATAGCTAATTCATCCATTCCTTCCATCGAAAATGAATTGGCTAAATTTGATTATCCGAAAGATGCTTGGGATTATTTAGCCAGACTCTATACTCAGACAAATACAGCTGAAGCAGATGGAGGTACTATTTCAGCATCCCAAATTCAGTCCATGATAGATGAAAGAATGCAACAGTTGTTTCTGGCGTCTAGTCCTACTTCCTCTATGGCTGTATCTCCTTCTGACCCAGGCTCTGCTATGACCATGACTGGTGCATCAGGTAATACAAATTCCATATGGATCTTTGATTCTGGAGCTTCCTATCACATGACTCATGATCTTTCATTATCGCATAAATGTCACTCTCCTTCTGTCAATCTAATTATTCATACAGCAGATGACACTCCATTACCAGTAACAACCATTGGTTCGATTTCCACTAAGATGTTGTCTCTAAGTTCTGTCTTGTGTGTTCCAAACCTTTCAGTTAATTTGATATCTGTTAGTCAATTGACTTCACCTGGTTATCTTGTCTCATTTTCCTCTACTGATTGTTCTGTACAGGACTCACGCACCGGGAAGCAGATTGGGACAGGCCTTAGGTCAGGAGGTCTCTATTATCTCCGTTCCTTACATCTACCACCATCCACAACTTCTTCCACAGCTCTTGCTACTACTACTTCTCCTTTTACTTTATGGCATTTTCGTTTAGGACATTTGTCATTGAATAAATTAAAGCTCTTACATTCTAGTGGTAGTCTTGGTAATGTTTCTGTCGCAGATATTTCTGATTGTTTTGGTTGTAGACTTGGAAAGCAACATGCTTTACCTTATAATAAAAGTACTTCTGTTACTTATTCTCCTTTTGAGTTAATTCATTCAGACATTTGGGGACCAGCTTCTAAGCCAACAAAAGGTGGATCTTATTATTATGTGCTGTTTATTGATGATTTTACTCGCTATACTTGGCTTTATTTGATGAAAAATCGGTCTGAACTTTACTCCATCTACACTGCCTTTTCTAATATGATTTTCACTCAATTTGAAAAACGGATTAAAATTTTTCGGTCTGATTCCGGAGGGGAATACGTGTCTCACCGATTCCGAAATTTTCTAGCATCACAAGGGACACAAGCCCAGTTATCATGTTCTGCTACTCCACAACAAAATGGTGTAGCAGAAAGGAAACACAAACATGTCCTAGAGACAGCTAGATCTTTGATTTATTCCTCTCATGTCCCCTTGCAGTTTTGGGGAGAAGCAGTGTTAACTTCCATTTACTTAATCAATAGAACACCATCTACTGTTTTATTTGGGATTTCACCTTATGAAAAATTATTTTCTTACAAACCAGATCCGTCTCACCTCAGAGTTTTTGGTTGTACCTGCTTTGTACTATTGAATGACCATGAACGCACCAAACTTTCACCAAAATCTACTGTCTGTGTCTTCTTAGGATATGGCATTGAACAAAAAGGTTATCGCTGCTATGATCCAAAAACAAATCGATTGCGAATCTCACGTAATATCACGTTTCTTGAACACATTCCATTTTATACTTTACCTGTTTCATCTCCGGTTGCACCCACAGTATATCCGCTTGACCCATTCTCTGATCTATTCCCTTCCGACTCTACATCCTCACCACCTACACCACCTCCATTACCACAACCCCCTACATTACAGGTCTATCAACGACGTCCCAAGGTTACTACTACTGACCTTGTGCCTGGCTCTTCTGCTCCCGATGCAAGTGATGCTCCTCTTGATAGAAGGTATCCCATCCGTACCCGAAAACTTGTTTTTCGTTTTGGTTTCGTTTGCACTGACCACTTTTCTTCTTTCTACAAGTCATTTCTTGCAAACATCCATACTCTGTCTGAACCACGGTCATACAAGGAAGCAATTGCTTCTCCAGAATGGAGATCAGCCATAGCAGAAGAACTAGCAGCACTTCAGAAAACACATACTTGGGACCTTGTTCCACTTCCAGCTAACAAAAATATTATTGGCTGCAAATGGATATTCAAAATCAAGACCAAGTCAGAAGGTTCCATTGATAGGTACAAAGCCTGTTTAGTTGCAAAGGGATATAACCAGGAATACGGAATTGACTATGAAGAAACATTTGCTCCTGTGGCCAAAATGACATCGGTTAGAGCCTTCATTTCTGTGGCAGCCATTAGACAATGGCCTCTATATCAACTTGATGTGAAAAACGCCTTTTTAAGTGGTTTTCTTCATGAAGAAATTTATATGACTCCACCTCCTGGTCTTGTTCGCCCTCCACATCATGTTTGTCGTCTTAAGCGTGCTCTCTATGGACTAAAACAAGCTCCTCGTGCTTGGTTCGATCGTTTCAGAAGCTCTGTTCTTAGCATTGGCTTCCGACAAAGTGCTTATGACTCTGCTCTCTTTACTCGCTGCACGGACAAAGGATGTGTCTTCCTTTTACTATATGTTGATGATATGATCATTTCTGGTAATGACCCTATGGGCATTCATTCTCTTAAGCAATTTCTACATCAACAATTTGAAATGAAGGATCTGGGACATCTTCGATACTTCTTGGGGATAGAAGTTGCATACTCTCAAACCGGTTATTTTCTCTCTTAGACTAAGTATTGTAATGATGTCATTCAGCGTGCTGGTTTGACAGATCAGAAACCTGTATCCACTCCAATGGAGCATAATGCCAAACTTCGCACTTCCGATGGTGTTCCACTCACTAATGCTACTCGCTATCGTGAGATTGTTGGCAGTTTAGTATATCTCACAATTACCAGACCGGATATTGCTCATTCTGTTCATGTAGTCAGTCAATTTATGGCTCATCCTACATATGTTCATTGGGCTACTGTTATTCGAATTCTGCGCTACTTATAAGGGACCTCTAACAGAGCTCTTCTCATGTCTTCCAATTCAAGCCTTGATTTGAATGGTTTCACAGATTCAGATTGGGCTGGTGATGTGAATGATCGATGCTCAACAACAGGATTTGCCATCTTTCTTGGTTCTTCACTTATCTCCTGGAAGAGCAAGAAACAGGAAGTTGTTTCTAGGTCCTCTTCAGAATCTGAATACCGTGCCAGTGGTCACGCTACTACTGAGATTATCTGGCTCCGTTGGCTACTCCAGGATTTAGGAGTTCCCATTACAATTCCTACACCTCTATATACTGACAGTGAGAGTGCTAGGAAACTAGCCTTCAATGAGGTTTTTCATGAAAGAACTAAGCATGTTGAAGTTGAGTGTCACTTTATCCGCCAACATATTCGAGATGACACTATTCAACTTTCTTATATCCCATCCACTGACCAAATTGTGGATTTCTTCACCAAAAGCCAATCAGCACCACGGTTCACGCAGTTGGTCTCCAAGCTCTCGATGCTCACATTCTCCCATCCAGAGCTTGAGGGGGGGGGGGTGTAAAGATAGTGGGTCGGTTCAGCCCATTGGACCAACCCAAACTTAAACCAAGCCCATTTGACCCAGTCATGGGACAAATCTGTACAAATATTCTTCATTATCTTTATCAGTTGTATTTCCATTTATAGCTAGCATATCACCCAATCAATGGGTCATTATGGAATGTAAATCACCCAATCAATGGGTCAAACTTACTGTATTTAGACTTAGTGGGTTATTTAAAGTCATGATGGTATCACAATGAATCTATCAAAGAAATTCCAATCAATATTTCCTGTCTATCCTATTCACTTTGTGACTGATATCAATCAAGAGTTTGGAGGCTCTGGCATAACAGATTAGGCCATCCTCATGCTAAGATGTTATCTTTCATGTTGAATAATGGGATCATTCATAATAATAAAGTCTCTTTTCGTTCTATTGATTGTGAAGCTTGAAAACTTGGTAAAAGTAAGATACTTCCTTTTCCTATGCATCATTCTGTGGCTTATGCATGTTTTGACATTATTCATAGTGATGTATGGGGCATTACTCCTATAATTTCTCATACTCACTACAAATATTTCGTCACATTTATAGATGATCATAGTCGGTTCACATGGGTGTATTTTTTGCATTCCAAATCGGAAGTCTTTGATGTTTTAAAAAAATTCCTTGCTTATGTTGAGAATCAGTTTTCTACAAGTATCAAGATTCTACGCTCCGATTCAGGGGGGGGAGTATATGTCCCAACGGTTTCAAAATTTCTTGCAAACCAAAGGGATTTTATCACAGAGATCATGTTCATATACTCCTCAACAGAATGGAGTTGCCGAATGGAAAAACAGGCATCTTCTTGATACCGTTCGTTCCCTTCTTTTAGAATCATCGGTTCCGGCTAAGTTTTGGCCAGAAGCATTAGCTACTGCAGTTCACTTAATCAATCGTCTCCCCTCACCGATGCTATCTTATCAATCTCCATATTATAGACTTTTGAACACACAACCAACATACACTCATTTGTGCACCTTTGGTTGTGTGTGCTTTGTTCATCTTCCTCCGACCGAACGAACAAAGCTGACAGCTCAATCTGCGAAGTGTGCGTTTCTGGGCTATGTCTCTCACCAAAAGGGTTTTCTTTGTTATGATCGAGTCATTCATCGCATCCGAGTTTCTCGGAATGTAATTTTTTTGGAAAATCAGCTTTTCTTTTCAAATCACAAAGATTCATTTCCCTGTCTCCCTCTTACCCAATTTTACTGATGATGTTGCTCCACCTCTCATCATTTATGAAAGGCATCGTCACAAAGATATTCCACAGCTACCATCCCCTGCAGATCATTCCCCGCCGCCTGATCCACCACCAGAACCCGATCCTTCTTCTGCTCCTGCTTCACCGTCGATTCAACTTAGGCGATCCACTCGCCACACTCGTCCCCGACAAATATGGCTTCACTCACACTTCTTTACTTGCTGCCTTATCTACTGTTACTATTCCTAACTCATATTCGCAGGCAGTGAAACATGACTGTTGGAAAAAAGCTATGCAGGAAGAGTTAGATGCCCTTCGGGATGGGATATTGTGTCCTGCCCATCTCATGTAAAACCCATTGGCTGTAAATGGGTTTTTTCCATCAAACTTAAACCTGATGGCTCGTTGGATCGTCATAAGGCGCGCCTCGTCACACTTGGTAATTGCCAAGAATATAGTATTGACTATGATGAGACATTTGCTCCGGTCGCAAAAATGACCACAGTTCGCATGGTGTTAGCAATTGCAGCTTCACAGTCATGGCCTCTTTATCAGTTCGACTTCAAGAATGCCTTTCTGCATGGGGATCTAAAAGAGGAAGTCTATATGAAACTTCCACCTGGCATTTCGAGTTCTACCAGTGATGAAGTTGCTCACTTACGTCGATCCCTCTATGGTCTCAAACAAGCACCTAGAGCTTGGTTCGAAAAATTTCGCGATACCTTTCTTCGCCTTCATTTTCAACAGAGTCCATCTGACCCTTCTCTCTTTCTTCATCGCACATCAGCTGGGATTACTATATTACTTGTCTATGTGGATGATATCATCATATCTGGAATTGATTCATCAATGATTCACCAACTTCAAGCCTCACTTAATGAATCATTCCATATGAAGGACTTAGGTCCCCTTACCTATTTCTTGGGTTTGGAAGTTCATCACTCAGAAAAAGGCATAATTCTTAATCAGCATAAATATGCATTGAACCTCATTGAGATGGCCGGTCTACAGAACTCTACCCCGGTTGATACTCCTCTTGAAGTCAATGTTAAATTGTCTCAGGATACGGGCGATCTTCTTTTGGATGCCACCTTATATCGCAAATTAGTAGGCAGCTTGGTATATCTCACAATTACCCGGCCTGATATCTCATATGCTGTTAACCTTGTTAGCCAGTTTATGACGCAACCACGTCATTTACATCTAATTGTTGCCCGGCGCATCATTCGTTACATTCTTGGCACTCCGACTCGTGGTTTGTTCTTTCCCGTTGGCAACACACTATCTCTTACAGCATACTCTGATGCCGATTGGGCTGGTTGTACAGATACCAGGAGATCAACGACAGGATGGTGCATGTTTTTAGGGGACTCATTGCTCTCATGGAAATGTAAAAAACAGGATAAAGTGTCCAAATCCTCCACTGAAGCTGAATATCGTGCTATGTCTGCCGCCTCTTCAGAAATTGTATGGCTTCATGGATTGCTTTCTGAGCTTGGCTTTCCTCAAACATCTCCAATACCCCTTTATGCTGATAATACTAGTGCCATTCGGATTACCTCAAATCCTGTTTTTCATGAGCGTACAAAACATATTGAGGTGGATTGTCATTATATCCGGGATGAATTTAAAAATGACACCATTAGCCTTCCACATATATCATCTGGACTTCAAGTTGCAGACATTTTTACCAAGAGCCTACCAAGACCACGTCATCAGTTCTTGGTTGGCAAATTGTTGCTTGTTGACTCAACAGCATCAATTTGAGGGGGGATGTCAAGAAGCCCAGTTCAGCTCTCTTATTGCACAAATCCAGGCCCAATTATATCCAGCCCAGCTGTAATATACGTAGGATATAGTCAAAGATTGTACAGGTCATATCCTTGTGTAAATTAGATTGTGATTACTGATTAATAGCCTAAACAAGGCATGTGATGTCAATATAATGAATGGAAATTGACAAAACTATGATAGCAGAACTTGAAAGATTGAAGATACTCAAAATTGTATTATTGTGTGTTCTCCTTTGGAGATCGTATGTCAATATATAGTTATTACAATGCCTTAATCAAGGCTCCAATTTAAGAAACTAACTAATTACAATCAATTTCTATTCTAAGTTAGGAAATCAAAACCTTAAAAGAATATGTACAGCTGAATAATATATTGACCAAATCAACCCACGTATGATATGTGTTGGACTGGATCCTGTTATAGGCCTTGGGCCTGTTTAACACCCCCCTTCAAATTGATGCGGGAGAATCAACAAGCATCAATTTGCCAACCAAGAACTGATGGCGAGGTCGTGGAAGACCTTTGGTGAGAATATCAGCAATTTGAAGTTTAGTGGAGACATGCGGAAGGCTGATGACATCGCGTTTAAGCTCATCTCGTATGAAATGACAATCAACCTCGATGTGTTTAGTGCGTTCATGAAAAATCGGATTTTCAGTAATCCAAATTGCACTGGTATTATCTGCATAGAGGGGGGTAGCTCATTCTGCTGGAAAACCAATGTCAGAGAGCAGATCTCGGAGCCAAAGAATTTCGGAGCAGGCAGCAGACATGGCTCGATACTCAGCCTCGATAGAGGATTTGGAAACTTTTTCATGTTTCTTGCATTTCCAGGAAATCAGACTATCACCCAAAAACATACACCATCCTGTCGTCGATCTACGAGTATCTGGACAACCAGCCCAATCAGCATCGGAATACGCTTTGAGAGATAGAGGATTGTTGGATGGAAAAAACAACCCCCGAGTCGGTGTGCGAATAAGGTACCGAATGATGCGGCGAACAGCAGCCAGATGAAGATGACGAGGAGCAGTCATGAACTGACTCATTAGGTTGACCGCAAAGGAGATATCCGGACGGGTGATCGTGAGGTAGATCAAGCTACCCACTAATTGGCGATATGCGGTAGGATTTGGAAGAAGGTCACCCTCCTCTTTACTGAGCTTGACATTTAGTTCGATCGGCGTATCGACTGGAGCGGAAGAAGTAAGGCCAGCCAAATCAATAAGATCAACCGTGTATTTGTGCTGATTGAGAACGATACCCTTAGGCGATTGATGAACTTCAAGACCAAGGAAATAATGTAAGGGGCCTAGATCCTTCATTTGAAATGTCTGATGAAGAGAAGCTTGGAGTGCCTGAATCATTTGTGCATTTGGACCAGTAATGACAATGTCATCCACGTAGACTAGGAGCACAGTAATCCCGGACGGAGCATGATGTAAGAACATGGAAGGATCATACTCGCTAGGATGAAAATCCAAACGGAGAAGAGCAGCTTGAAATTTCTCAAACCATGCGCGAGGAGCTTGCTTCAGACCATAGAGAGAGCGACGAAGCTTAGCAACCATACCCTTCCCAGAGGACCCTGGAGGTAGACGCATATAAACATCTTCTTTGAGATCACCATGAAGAAACGCATTTTTTACATCCATTTGATAGAGAGGCCAGGACGGAGATGCAGCAACAACAAGGATGATGCGTACGGTGGTCATCTTGGCGACGGGAGCAAAGGTCTCATCATAATCAATGCCATATTCCTGCCGATTTCCGAGAGCAACAAGGCGCGCCTTATACCGATCTAGAGTGCCATCTGATTTTAACTTGAGAGAAAATATCCACTTGCAGCCAATAGGTTTGACACCCACAGGAGATGGGACAATATCCCACGTATGATTTTTCTCTAAAGCAGCCAATTCATCTTGTATAGCCTTGTTCCAACATGTATCCTGCACAGCCTGAGAATAGGATTTAGGAATGGAAGAAGAGGACAAAGTGGCCATTAAGGAAGTATGGGAGAACCCATAGCGGTCGGGTGGGACCGAAATGCGAGTGGAGCGACGCAATGAAGGAGGGCCAGATGGACCAAGTGCCGGAGGTGGACCGGATGCTGGAGGAAGATCAGGAGGGGGATCCCTGGGAGGCGCTTCTCTGTTCCGTCTGTAATACACAAAGTCTGGATTAAAACGAACAACTGAGGTGTGGTCAGAAAAACCAGGTAAAGACACCAAGGAGGAGGAGGCAGGAGGATCAAGGTGTTTTTGAAAAAAATACTCTTTTTCAAAGAAAACGACATTTCTAGAGGTCCTGAAGCGACGAATGTGAGGATCATAGCAAAGGAACCCTTTCTGGAAGGGCGCATAACCTAAAAACACACACTTAGCTGATTGTGCGGTAAGTTTGGTTCTCTCAGAAGAAGGTAAGTGCACAAAGCAAGTGGAGCCAAAAACATGAAGATCATCATATGATGGAGATGTCTGGTACATGCGGTAATGTGGGCTCTGATTTTCAATAGAGGGTGATGGCATACGATTTATAAGATAAGCTGCTGTAGCCAGTGCCTCAACCCAAAAGGGGGAAGGAACTGATGATTCAAGAAGGAGGGAACAAGTGACATCAAGGAGATGTCTGTTTTTCCTTTCAGCGACTCCATTCTGCTGTGGAGTATAAGGACAAGTTTTTTGAGAAATAATGCCTTTGCTTTGTAAAAACTTTTGAAAATCAGAGGACACATATTCCCCACCCGAATCAGATCGCAAGACTTTGATGCAGGTGGAAAACTGATTCTCAGCATAAGCTAAATTTTTTTTAAAAACATTGAAGACATCAGATTTGGAATGCAGAAAGTAAACCCATGTGAACCGACTGAAATCATCGATAAAAGTCACAAAGTATTTATAGTGAGCATGAGAAAGAGCGGGAGCAATTCCCCATACATCGCTATGAACTAAATCAAAACACCGAGTGCTGTGCGAAGTGGAAAGAGGAAAAGGAAGAGTTTTGCTCTTGCCCATTTTACAAGTAGCACAATCAAAAGGCACACAAGAAGATAAGCCAAGAGATTTATTTAATAAACCAGAATTTAACATAAGGGACAAAGCCTTGGAATTAGGGTGTCCGAGTCTTTTATGCCACAATTTGCAGTTATCTCTAATGGAAAAACAAAACATATTATTGTCAAATTTATTCCTAGAAGTCTTAGAAAAATCCAGCGGAAACAAGCGTCCACACTTAGGCCCCCTCGCGATCTCCTTCCCGGACATCTGGTCCTGCACAACACAACCAGAAGAAGAAAAAGAGATGTTACAATTATTTTCAACGAGCTACCCGACTGACAAAAGGTTGGAAGTTAAATTTGGACACAGATAAACATTTTTCAATGGAATGGGACCAGGGATGTCACCGACAGCAGTAATGGGAACATGGTCCCCATTAGCGGTTTGTATTTGAAGATGGCCATTGTATCTTTGCGCATTTGAGAGTGGGGCACGGGAAGACGTCATATGATTAGACGCCCCGGAATCAAGGAACTAAGTAGAAGATGGAGGGGATGTACCAGAGAGGCCAAAAGCAGAGAGGGCATTGACAATCATCTGTTGGACCAATTCAGGAGTGAGAGAGGATGAGGGCTCAGGCTGCGAGGGTGCCGATGGAGGAACAGGCATAACCGAAGAAGCAACATACGCATGCGAAGTCTGATACTGCGGAGTCTGAGACTGTGGTGATGGACGTTGTGGGCGGCGGTGACATTCAGAGATGATATGTCCCGACTTTTTACAGTAACTGCAGACCTTTTGTTTGCATTGATTTGCAATATGTCCAAATTTTTTACAACTGTAACATTGCGTTTTGCTCAAGTCTCGAGGTGGAGGCTGAAAAGTCCTATTGGCAGAGAACGCGACGGAATAAGTCTCGGTCTTTGATTGAGCTATATGAGCCGAGGTCGCAATGCACGGTTCTTCTCGTAGGAGTTCATTCAGACAGACATCCAACGAAGGTAATGGCGTCCGATTCATTAGGGCAGATCGGACAGTCTCGTAATCATTCCGCAATTTCATCAAAAACTGATCCCTTTGACTAGAGGCCTGAAGATCTTGAATTACTATCAACACATCGTCAGCCACATCCGCATACTTAATACTATCGTATTCCGACCACAGTGTACGGAAACCTGAATAGTAGTCTTGTACCGACAAGGTCCCTTGTGCATATTCAGCAATCGCACATTCAAGATGAAATTGACGCGCAAAGTTATCTTGATGGTATACTTTCTTCAAATACCCCCACATGGCTTTAGAGGTTGAATAAGGCTTGAGATTCATTATCAGATGAGGCTCGACAGATCCCAGAATCCAGGATTTGATTTTGGCATCTTTAGTATGCCAAGAAGAGATCTTCTTCTCATCCTCAGTGGGTTTAAGGTCAGTCCCAGACACAAATCCCCACAATTCCTTAGCTTCTAGGAATATTTGAAATTGAAAGGACCAAGCAGGGTAATTCTTTCTAGTGAAACGGATCAAGGTAACTTCAGATTTTTCCATCTCAACTTGATATTGGCAAAAAAAATTGGTCAAGACAGCAGCAAAGAGAACAGCAGCAACCAGGAAGGTGTACGTGAGCCCCACCAATTGATCTTCTCACAGATCTGAGGATGGAGATGAACTCTAATAGAAATATAGAAACAGCAACAGCAAAATCAAGTGACTCACGTAGCCACAGCACACAACAGGGACAAAAAAAACTCCAGACGACCCTGTCGTCAGTGGAAGAATTTTCACATGGTCCCCAGATGGTGATCAATGGTCAGATCAAGGACTGGGGATGGAAGGTTAGACTATTTTCGCAACTATTGGAAGAAGTCTCACTCAAAACGGACCAAAATCCACAATTCCGGATGGCTGAGATGAAATCTGATAGAAAAAACTGAAATACCAAAAAATATGGTAGATGGCCTACCTCCGATGATCAAAAATTGCTGAAAAAATGTCCAAGAATTCTAGGATGAGTGGTCGACCAAGATGGGAGGCTCTGTTGATACTCCAGTGCTGATCAGAGGTGGGCCCGTGATGAGTTGCTCCAAGTTGCTGACGTGAATGGTTCCCAGAACCTAAATCTGTTCTCTGATTTCTCTGCTGAGTCAAACAACCGTCCACAAGGCTCTGAATCAACTGTTGATCAAGATAGGATGATGTCGGTGATGAACTTGGGCTGATCTGTGGTGGGCCACAGTGATCAGATTTCAAGATGTTGATGAAAAACTATGTTTAACATGCACGAACAGTCAAGGACAGGATGTCAATGATTGTTATCACCAAGATTCGACAAACAAGTCGAAGAAGAAGACTAGAAGAGGAAAGATTTATCAGAAAGCTCTGATACCATGACAAAACTATGATAGCAGAACTTGAAAGATTGAAGATACTCAAAATTGTATTATTGTGAGTTCTCCTTTGGAGATCGTATGTCAATATATAGTTATTACAATGCCTTAATCAAGGCTCCAATTTAAGAAACTAACTAATTACAATCAATTTCTATTCTAAGTTAGGAAACCAAAACCTTAATAGAATATGTACAGTTGAATAATATATTGACCAAATCAACCCACGTATGATATGTGTTGGACTGGATCCTGTTATGGGCCTTGGGCCTGTTTAACAGAAATCTCATACAGAGATAGACAATTACAATCCAATATTTCTCTCTTTTGAGCTCGTGTCAACTTTATTATCCTGAAAATTACGGCGAAAATGCAAATCCCAAACAACAGAACCTCCTAAGAGTTGATGATTATCGGCTATGAATGCATAAGGATGCCTATCCAAAATGTAAAGACAAGGATACATCAAACTTCTTATTATAGAAGGCAGAGCAAAAGATTGTAGAAGAACTCTTGCTTATAACAAAATGTATTCCGAGAAGATAATTAGATACAGCCGGAAAAGAAAGTGCAAAATAACCCATAACCTATCATGCACGGATACTTCGAAATGGGCAACGTATCGTGTCGTATCGTATCCGATACTTCACTTTTTATGTGTAAAATCCGTGTCCCTGCCGTGTCTATGGCATATCCTAGCCGTATCCATGCCGTATCTGGGCATCATAGCCCATAACATTCATGTGCATAGATCGATACATAAGGATATCAATGAAAAGAACTACAAAACACATACCCCGAAAGTATTGGCTCGCACTACATCAAGTGTTGTCACTCCCAAAAGCCTCTTGGGATCAAAGGTGCCAGCTTTCTTGAAAACCTCCGCCGCAATTGGAACTGTGGAATTTACTGGATTGCTAATAACATTGACAATCGCTTGAGGGCAGCACTTGGCAATACCTTCACATAGTGTCCGGATAATTCCAGCATTGATGTTGAACAAGTCATCCCTTGTCATCCCTGGCTTCCTCGGGACACTAGCTGGAATGATAACAAGGTCCATTCCTGTAAGCGCACTCTCCAAGTGTTGCTGCCCAAGAAATCCCCGTACCTAAAATTAAGAAAAAGAAACTAATTATTAAAGATGAAAGGCAGAAAATCAAATAAATAAGTAAAGAGACATCAACCAATGCCCATGCTTTAAAGCAACCTTTGTGAAATATGACACAATTCCAATTGTAAAAGTATTCCGAAATTCAAGAGTTGAAACACCGGGATTCAGAGGCTAGTATAAATGTGGAAGAATAGAATGGAAAATCCTGAAATATTACAAATATAATTTAAAAATATAAGCCAGTAACAAAACATTTTGTTTTCGTATGGTACGCATCAACACAAGATAGAATCATCCAGCTACTTTGACTTAAAATATCACTCATCAAATAGGGCCAAATATATGAAAAGACCAAATCTTGGACATGTGCTCCACATGGTCTGAGGAAACAAGCTTGATAACTATCATAGATGACCATAAAAAGGAAAAAAAGAAAAGAAAAAAAAAAGAAACTTGAAGCTGCATCAAAGAACTACTTTCTCAACCAAACGGGAAAGCCACATAGTCCAACTCAAAGCTTTCAAAGAACAGGCACATACAAATGGTTCACAAAACACTAAATAAACCATGAGTACAAACACTGAAAATGAAACATTAGAAAGAATCTACTGATACACTACAAATCAACCATAATCCTATGCATGAAAGGTTTCCATTAAATAGTACAGGAAATGGATCAATCTAACCTCCAAGGCTCCAACTTTAACCCTCTGACTTTGCTTTTGCCAATATTGTGAATCCTGGAATGCTAAAACCTAAAAATCAGCTGTAAATGTGATCAATATGCCATTGTAGCATTTAGTCATTGAACCTGGGGAAGACTCCTTGATGATTAGCTAATGTACTCTCTCTTCGAAAATCAGAACTCCATTGTTGAGTACATTCTGGAGAAGCTTAAAGTGAACGCTATCAACTTTTTCTGAACTGGGCTGAAGAAAAGTTCATGGTAGACATATTCGGTTATTCCTTATACTTTACGCAGAGAACTTCAAGGGTAACCAAATAATGGCAATTGAGGTGGGGCCTCCTTTATGGAATTACATGCATGTCAATGATTTAGTTTAAGAAATACTCAGAGACGCCCATTAGCCTCCCTGGTCCTTGTTGGTAACAGATGGTTGCACTTTCATGCATATATGTGCACTGGAGCAGGTAGTACGGATGTGAAGAATGAAGTGTAAGGTTTATGAAATAAAGAAAAAGATGGGTTCAAGAAGAAAAAAGAAACTGCTCTCCATCTCAGTCCCTGTGCCTCTTTGTTCATCTATCATCCTTTGATTTCATATATTCCCTAGCTAGTATCATCATTTCCTGGAACCATTCTCATCAAGCTGGGGTTGGCATAGGGGTGCAACCTGGGCCAGACCAAACCAGATCCTACATGACAATGTTGGAATTGTCACAATTATGCTGGTACTTGACGCAACCCTGATGCAGTACGGTCCAAGAAGAATGGGGCCCACTGATGAGCCCCACCAAGGAATCTTCTGTTAATTTGATTTCCTTAATTAGATTTGTAATTTTAGTTGATTTGATTTAATAAGAGAGATTTTAGTAATCCTGTGGAGAGAGTTTAGTAATTATGTTTCCTTATTTAGGCTATTCCTCTATTATTTATAGAGGGAGACTCTTGATGTAATGCATGTGATTGAAAAAAAAAAAAAAAACACAGTTATTGTCGTGAGTTGTCTCTTTGGTATTCTCCTCCGAATTGCCTCAGGACTTGAGTTTGAGGGCTCGATCACACCATTGGAGGTGTTGAGCTTCATTGATTGTGGCCGGGCACACCAAATTGATATCAGAGCGAAGAGGTATTCTCATATCGCCGTCCCAATCGTTGATTTGAGGGAACCCGTGAACTCTATCCCTTTTATTCATTATCATTGTCCATTCCCATCATCGTTATCCATTCATCTCATCTCAACCAAACCCATCACCAACCTTACACCCATAGAACCCCGCTCACCATCATCTCCGCATCCATCAATCCTATCCCCACCATCTCAGTCAATTTACTACGTGGGATCAGGTGCTGCCTATGGCTAAGTATATATAACAACAACTCAATCAACCAATCCAGGGCTTTCCCCTTTTGAGGTAGTTACAGGCATTAGACCACGTCTACTAGGTGATCTTGTCCCACTACCTATATAGGCAAGAACGAGTGCTGATGCAAATGACTTTATCGGACTTATGCAGCAGATTCATAAGGAAGTTTGACACCATATTTCCGCCAGCAATTATTCATATAAATAGCATGCAAATAAGCGTTGTCGCTTCGTTTGATTTGCGGAAGGAGATATGGTTATGGTGTGTAATTGTCCAAAGCGCCTTCCACCTGGAGCCAATAAAAAGTTACATCCCCGCAACACAGGTCCTTTCAAGATTCTGAAGAAGATTGGTCCTAATGCATATGTATTGGATTTGCCATCAAATCTTGGACCAAATGCTACAGTCAACGTTGAAGGTCTCACACTCTACAAGGGGCATGACCAAGACGATACTTCGGAAACTAAACAGTTTCAACTTACAGGAAATTCGGTTGCCAACTTCGCCACTCCGCGGATAAAATCATTGATATGCTCAATGATCAAATTGTTTCAAGTTTCAACTCAATAAGTGGGATTTCAAAAGTTTCTTGTTCGTTGGCAAAATCGTCCTTTCTCCGACGCAACGTGGATCACAGCTACTGACTTCCAGCATCTTAATCCCGATCTCTACGAGCAATACTAGGCTATTAACCCACCGGAGTTGAGTTTTTCCAAGCCGGGGAGAGTTGGTGCAGTATGGTCTAAGAAAAATAGGGCCCACCACTAAGGAATCTTCTGTTAATTTGATTTCCCTAAATAGATTCGTAATTTTAGTTGATTTGTTTTAACTAGAGAGATTTTAGTAGTCCCATTTCCTTATTTAGGCTATTCCCTTTATTATTTATAGAGGGAGACTCTTGATGTAATGCATGCGATTGGAAAAAAAAACACAGTTATTGTCGTGAGTTGTCTCTTTGGTATTCTCCTCTGAATTGCCTCAGGGCTCGAGTCTGAGGGCTCGATCACATCGTTGGAGGTGTTGATCTTCATTGATTGTGGCTGGGCTGCACCAAACCCACTCCTTTATCCAGGCTTGGTACCGACAATTACAAACCGACAGAGTTTAAAACCCTATTGGGATGTTATATGTGGTTGTCTTAGGCTTGAGCTCATGCCGGATGTCTAAAGCCCGGGTAGAATTTAGGCCAATCTCAACCTATATACCAAGACACGATACACACACATATATATATATATATATCATATGTGGAGATGCTCCTATAAGAACATCTCTCACCTTAATATGAGAGCTAGGGTGTGGGCCCTCACATCCACATCCAATACCAACATCTTAAATGTGAGATCCCCCACCCTACCTCTCATAGTAAGGTGAGAGATGCTCTGACAAGAGCGAGCATCTCCCATATATATATATATATATATTCAATCAATCCCTTCCCCAATCCCCTCTCAGTTTGAAATGTCCACAACAATCCTGTCTCTCTATTATCTTGGATCCTTCCTTTTCTTTTTCCATTTTTTTAAAAGATGTTGTGACATGGGCCTTCCTTAGTTCTTCTTTAATGTTAATCCACTTTCATTTCCAGTGCAATTGAGCTAATAGACTGTAGAATTCAACATCTGTTGCCTTTCAAAAAAATAAAATGAATTCATTTTTTTTTATAGATATCATTAGTCATTTGGGAGATAGGTTGGATTCAAAGTCAAGAAAAGGTGCAATTTTGGCCGTGTATGGTGGGAAGGGGTAGGCTGAAGAGGATGTGGATGGAGGTAGTAAAAATAAATCTAAAGAGGTGAAACTTATTTGAAGGTTTGGCTCAAGATAGATTGGAATGGAGAAATAGAATTCATGTAGCCGACCCCAACATAGTTGGGATATGGCTTTGATGATGTTGATGATGGAGGGTTAGGGATGGTAGATTTTATATTATATTATATTTTATCTTTTCTTCTTAGGATGAGGGTTTTCTAGAGTTTAACTTTTGTGAAGACGGGTAGTACTGATTCTCAAGAAATGTACCATTGATTCTGAACCCATTTTCTTTTATCAGATTTACAATGATGGGAATGATAAGATTGGGAAAATATGTGATTATGCTTCATGGCATGCCTTCTACACGAGGAGGATTAGGCTATGAACAGAATCCGGGTAGCCAAATCAACCCAACTCAGCTCAAATTACACTTAGGTTAGAACTTGGAATATATGCTCGGGATCAAGCATGGCAATCGGACCTAAGCTCGGGCTCAGGCACATCCATCTCAAGCCTAGGATTGGGCTAGTTGAATGCCTAGACCAGCTTCCCCAAGCAGCAAATCTTCATTGGCTACCATTCCCAAAGTAGACTAATTTTGTTTTAACAAGTTTTTTACGGCCAACTAACTGCATAATGCCAACCCTCCTTTTTTAAGGCTTGCAATTGGTACAACATATAATTGTGATGCTGAAAAAAAACTTCTAGGTTGGCTTTTATAGTGAAAGACAAAATATCTCTTTCTGAGGATTTTCCTATGAAGAGAAAGTGTGTTCATCTGGTAAGTATTCGAAAAATTGATGGTTTCTGCTACTCGCAATCCAAAATGTCATTGGTTTAAAAAAATTGAAGGACTGCAATATACCACATAGTACTGAAACTTGTCGGGCAAACTCAAATATGTTGAACTTGGAGCCATGCTACTTTATTGAGTTGTTAAAGACAGATATAAAGACATTTTTATTATGTCTATGCACAGAAAATAAATAGAAAAGAGAAAAACAAAATAAAAATAGAAAAATGAAGCCATAAAAAATCTTTCATTAATAATCTTCACCTCAATTCTTTCATGTTAAAAAAAGACGTATACATTTACATCAAGAAAAATGTGGATTTAGTGTTTGGATTGTTGGAAGCAAGTCTTTTGATTCACCAATGCTTCCAGACTTCTCCAAACATTTCTTCAATGTCCTTGTGGCATCCAGACTTGTTGACGATTTAGTTCTACACTATGGGACACTCCACGTGTATTGTCGGTGGACTTGATTAATTATGATAAGGAGCATATTAGCAAAATCCAATTAACCAACCAAAGGATGCCTTAGCAATCCCAAAGGGAATCACAAACATGATATGGGTCCCTAAGCAAATCCATGGGCCAGTTTGGCAACTCTAGTAATAGAGTCAAGTGAAGTAAAGTTGATTTTGAAGGAAGAATAAAATATAAGTGGGTTATGAAGGTATTTTATTTTTAGTTGTTTGTTATGGAATCTTTTTGACTTTTTGTATGGGAAAGTGAAGTTCTTTTGTATTTTAGTGGATAAAGGTGGTTGCTTTTTTACTTTTTTTGAAAAAGATGGAGGGAGTTTTGAATTAAAGTGCTTTTCATGTGACATCTTGTCTGAAAAATAGAGGCTTTACTGGATTTTTACTATGCTAGTGAAGCGCCAAACTAGCCCGGGGAATTGGGAATCCAACAACATATCTCATCATACAAAGTGGCTGCCTTAGCAAATCCAATCAAACATGGCAATGGGTGCCTTAGCAAACCCAAAAGAAAGTCGAAAATTTGACAGCATATATCACCATCATATATGATAAATATAAGTGGGCTCCTTAGAACCACACCCAAAAGGCCATAGGGCTAAAAATCTCCTTGAAGGTTTCCTTCAAGGGTCTTCAATGTACCTATGACAATTAAAGTAAGCGGAATGCAATAGCCCCAAAAGTAAAGCAAAAATGACTCCAGAAGTCCTTAAAATGTCCCAGAGAGGAGGTGTTTATAGGCCTCGAGTCTAGGAACCATTCAGGAGGAATTATGATATGCCACTTTCTAACAGTTTTTGGAAAGTGGATACCCATGGGCTGTGGACGTTCTTGGGATTCCAATCCATAGCTACTTGGTGGTCGTCATAACTACTTGATTGTTGTTGCAACCGCTTGCCACGTGTCACAGTTTCATGCACCAATCTATAAAGGTGCCATGTGAACACTCGCTCAGCGGGATGCTAACACTTTCGTGTATAAAAGGTTTCAAAGTATCATCAAATTACCTAATAGAGTCATCAAGTTGAAACCATCAAGTCTTCAAGTTGACCCAATCTTGATGATGGTTGTCAAATTGAGTTTTAAGATTCCAAACGATAAATAATCAGCAGAAAGATTTCAAGGCTCATGAACATATTAAATTTTCAGAATGGAGAAACATATATACCACAGCACCAGTGTCGATGTGACTGATGTCAGCTGTAACACCAGGAGAATTAACATTATAATATAGATGGAGAACTGAAACCAGCGGATTCATCTTCATCAACAGTGCAAGAGGTTGGCCTATGCCTCCGGCAGCACCCAAGACGGCCACTTTGAATCCAGGTGCCCCTCCTTTTGCCCGGCAGGCTGCAAGCTTCAAACTAGAAGTATCTTCCATCTATCAATCCACAATACAAACTAACTTTTAAATATATGAAAAACTAAGAAGGAAACTAGAATAAAAAGGAAAGCGTTCTGATTAGAAAGTATCATCTTCCATCATGTAATAAGCACACACACATTCAAAAACATATGAAACTAGAAAATGTGTGAAAGTGTGCACACACACACATAATGAGCGAACGTGAATACACACAGAGAGAAGGATATCTATACTGTAAAATATCAGTGCATCTTGCTGTTGCTGGAAGACACAGCTAAAAGCAGGCAGATCCTTATAAAATTACCTTGTAATGCTTGTGATTATGAGCTGGTTGTGAAGAAACTTAGTCGAACCCCACTTTCTTTACCATTACCATCGTGGTTAGTAATGTGAATGTCCTTGGGCTAGTTATCTCTGGTTAGCTAGTATGTTTGATTAGCAATTTCAAATTTTCTCTTCTATAATTTGTTCTTGTGTAATTGAGTGAGAACTTGTGTGAGGCTTCAATGGTTTGACCTTGGTATGCTTGGGTCAAATGCCTTAGTTTGGTGTGTGAAATGAATTTCTGCCAACAAAATGCTTGGCCCAAGTTGCAAGCATTTTGTTAAAACCAGCGAACAGAAAGTTAGAACATCCTTTCAGTGATCCAGATCCGCATAGGCAGAACAACCTTTCAATGAACTAGATCTGCATTGAGCACTCTAAGTCATCCAATTGCCAAAACATTTTTCCCATTGCATTTGGACCATTTCTTGTTGGTGGCTCGTTAATAAAGAATCACGATCTTCTTTCAACCAGCCATCAAAAAGAAATATCAGATAGCTAGCATTTCTGGGCGCAGGAATTCCTTTGCAACACAGTCCATGAAATGGGGTCTTATTGTATAGAATGTTTATCCGAAAAAACCCACATCAAATGAAAGATGGGTACAAGAAAATCATCTAACTCAAACAACCATCCTCATTAAACAACAAAATTTCAGAAACAAAAGGATTTTTTACTTCCCAAAAGTTAAAATCCAATTTTCATTTCAGAAGCACCATTGTTTATATAAATTCCATTCGAACAGAACTCCAAATTTCAATTCATAATATTTTTCACCAATAAAAAAATCGGCACATAGATACAAGAACAATCCATCGAAGAAAAACTAACCAACAAATGTGTGAAAATGCAATGAAATTACACGTTCAAAGATTCCATTAATAGTCATCACTGACACTCATCACCATCATCATCTTCTTCTTCTTCTTCTTTGTCTTGTTCTTTTTCTATTCTTTTTTTAAAAAGAATAATCAACTCTGTAATCCTGCCTTATTTTCCCTCTACTTTGAACTTGTTCAGCAGATCCAGTGCCAAACATTTGTGTTACTGTTTGTGAATGTTTTTTTTTTTTTTTTCAAAATCAATTGTTACATAGTCATTCATCTTGGACATCCTGAATGGCAACTACAGAGAAATTTGATCTTTAAGATGCCAAAAGAACTTCAGACAATGCCAAAGGGCCAGTTTTTAAATTAAATATCTTCTAAAAAAAATACTTGAACAAAGTATTTTGGATCTGGGTTTGTTAGAGAAGTAATTCAATAACCAGGAGAAAATATCCAAAGCACAAATAATACAAATATATTCAAAATCCCCAGAAACAAAAGGAAAAAAGAAAACCCCAAGACAAAAGAAAAGAATTTCCTTTCTACAGATATCGCCACCATAGAATCACCTTAGAATAGAAGCAGAGAACTTACAACAGAAGCAGCTCAAGAACAACATCAATTAGCATTAGAGAACACAGAGCTTACAATTCTGTAAAACTGCCCACCATATCAACCCCCTGAATAAACATGAAAATTACAAAAGAATCAAACCCAAAATCCTATTTATCAGAACAAACAATGAGAAACAGTACCAAGGTGCCATCTTTCAGTTGAAACTCAGCATCTTAGCAAAAGGGGGAGAAAACCCATGATTAAAACAAAGAAAACAACCCAGAAACACTGAGAATTCAAAAAATTCAACAGTCGAAATTAACAGAGAAAAGACGAGAACCATGAGAATCAAAAGGCGAAATCTAAACCTGGAGATTTTGAGGAGGGCTGAAATCCTCGCAATACGCTGGTTAATTTCTGCACCTGTATGCAATTTCTTGAGAAGATGGAGATTGAAATCGAAGTAGAAACTTAATAGTCAGGAAGGAAGGAGCTGCGTGCTTATATAAATCAAGAGTAATGCTACTTGGACAAACTTTTTGGCCAGAATTTTGGCCAACCCATATGGTTTCCATTGAATATCATAGTGATATTTATGCATGAGTAATGCTACTTGGACAAACTTTTTGGCCAGAATTTTGGCCAACCCATATGGTTTCCATTGAATATCACTATGATATTCAATGGAAACCATATGGGTTGGCCAAAATTCTGGCCAAAAAGTTTGTCCAAGTAGACTTTTTGTTTATACATTATGTCTAGCTGGCCCGACTGGGGAGACTCACTGGGATCCGCTGGCCCTCCTGGGGGATCGGCCATGAGCCGCTGGCCCTCCTGGGGGATCGGGCCATGAGCCGGTCTCCCCAGTCGGGCCAGCTAGCAGGACTGATATTTATGAGTCTACCAATAACACTCCGCCACCTCATCCAAAATACTTATTATATTATTCAAAAAAATCACTTAAATTTTTAGATGACTAGCCGAGTGTTATTGGTTCGCTCACAATAAAATTATAACAACTGCGATAGGTGATCCAGACTCTTTTTTTAGACTAGGTGGCCCACCTATTATCAAATCCTAATCCTTAGAAATCTTTGTACTTTTACTAGATTCGTTACCTCTTGCTCACACTCACTCTACTTGCAGTGCATTAGTTCAAATTTGACAAACTCCAAGGGATTGACCGAGTGATCAGGACCACGGTTTCTCCCTCCTCCGAAATTAGAGGTCTTGGTATCGACCCCCAGTTCCCCCTTCTTCAGGAATCGAATGTTGAGTCCCTTAGTGCTACCACCTTGGGGCCTCCGGGCCCAGAGGGATTAGTCCAACCCAAAATGTTGGAACCCTCCGATAATTTTTTTTTTTCGAATTTGACACAAATCCTTGGATTGAAATATAAGAAGAGTACATCTTCTAAAATTGTTAAAACTGTAGGGATATGGATTAAATAATTAGGTATCAGTATTTGATGGGTCAGGCCCAAATGACTCGGTCCGCAGTGACGAGTTAGGCCCAAACAGCTCGGTCCACTATAGCAGGTCAAGACCAACTGACCCAAGTCCATGATAAGCCCGAGTCGTCATCGGCCGGGTCCGGATCCACTGAAGGACAAAGTCAGCACGCGTCGTTTTACCTACCTGCTCTTACCAATTCCCGCGGAGGATATCTTATCTGCTCGTCTGTTGAGGACGGTTCGGAAGACTCAACCAGAATGGAGCGTACATCATTGGAGATTCCTGGAGAATCTCCCCACCCGTTGGAGAAAGAGTATAAAAGGAGGAGTCCTATCAAAGGAACGGGTCTCCTCGAATTCTTCACATCATTATTGTATCTGACTACTTTGTAATCTCCTCCTCAGAGCAGTAAAGTGATCATTTAAAGTGGACGTAGGTCATACTGACCGAACCACTATAAACCTTCTCTCTCTTCATTAATTTCTACATTAATTGCATATCACTTGACCGGTGGTGCCCGAAAGTCATTTTTTGGCATCATCAGTTTGGCGCCGTCTGTGGGAACGAAAAGAATTCCC
Source organism: Cinnamomum chago (assembly GCA_038049695.1). Classification (NCBI taxonomy): domain Eukaryota; kingdom Viridiplantae; phylum Streptophyta; class Magnoliopsida; order Laurales; family Lauraceae; genus Cinnamomum; species Cinnamomum chago. The sequence goes on along the minus strand of CP142451.1, from coordinate 104,905,100 downwards.
TTTTTTTCAAAAAGCCATGCCGATCACCAGGTCAACAAGGCAACAAGATGGTAACCCCTCGCGCGAGGGCGAGGGTAATCCTCCACCGACCAACCCTGCACCGAATGCTCCCACTCCCTCTCCCCAGCAGATGTTGGAGACCATGCAGCAGTTGGTAACTCAAAACCAACAAATACTGCAGCTCATGCTGGCGAGTCAGGGAGGAGCGCTAGGTGCAGGACCGCAGGAAGCACCACTCTCGGAGCAACTGGTCGCTCCACGCAGAGGGGCACCTCACCCGGGCGCCCGTCCACACGGTGCCCGGGGCCGAGGCGCCAACCGAGGCCGCCCTCACCTGAGCGCCCAACCCCTGGGCGCCCAGGGTCGAGGACCACAGCTGGGCGCCCAACCCTTGGGCGCCCATCCTCATGGCGCCCTGGGCGCCCGTCATCATGCCACCCATGCCCAGGGGACATCTACTGGAGCTCCGCCGGTCGTCCCACACGGAAGACTCCTGGTTGATCCTGAAGGCCGCGCTCATCTCGACGTACCCCCTCTCCCGGGCGGGTCGAATCACGGTGGACTTCCACCCCCTCCCTCTGCTTCCAATCATGAGGATCCTGATTTCCAGGAGATGGGAAGTGGGAATTACAGCCTGGAAGACGAGAGCCAGTTCCAAGGTCAATCCAGAGAAGCTCCCAACCTTTGGGATGAGAAGTTCAAAGAGATGCAAAATCAGATTGGCAACGTCTTCAATGCCATGAAGGCACAGGTACCAGAATCTATTGACTATCTGGTACAACGAACGGATACACCGTTCAAACCCTCCGTGGCAAACTACCCCCTCCCCAGAAAATTCAAAATGCCGACCATGGAGACTTTTGATGGGACCAAGGACCCGTTTGATCACTTGGAAACGTACAAAACCCTAATGCAACTACACAACGTCCCTGATGAGATCATGTGTAGAGCGTTTCTAACCACCTTGAAGGGTTCCGCGAGGCAGTGGTTCTCCAGTCTCGCCCCAACCTCCATCTCCACCTTTGCAGAACTAAGCAAGTCCTTCGTGTCGCACTTCATTGGAGGACACCGCCACCAGAAGCCTGCCACCCTCCTACTCAGCATAAAACAGGAACAAGATGAGAGTCTGAGGAGTTACCTCACTCGTTTTAACGAGGAGGTCCTCCAAGTCGAGGAGCCCAACGAGAAAGTCACCATGACCGCCTTTCTGGGAGGCCTCCGCTCATCCCGTTTCCTCTTTTCAGTAATGAAGCGACCACCAAAGAGCATGCCAGAGCTGTTGTCAAAAACTCAAAAATATATAAATGCTGAGGAAATCAGCAGGTCCAGGCGAGGTGAATCATCTCATGGATCGCCAAAAGCTTGACCTACCTCTGCACTGTTCTCAAACAGGCAGCCTATATATCCAGCTTAGCGGCTCTCTCGCGGGTCGCCAAAAAAGCTTGGCCTCTGCACTGTTCTCAAACAGGCAGCCTATCTCCAGCTTAGCGGCTCTCTCGTGGGTCGTCAAAGAAGCTTGGCCTACCTCTGCACTGTTCTCAAACAGGCAGCCTATCTCCAGCTTAGCGGCTCTCTCGCGGGTCGTCAAAGAAGCTTGGCCTACCTCTGCACTGTTCTCAAACAGGCAGCATATCTCCAGCTTATCGGCTCTCTCGCGGGTCGTCAAAGAAGCTTGACCTACCTCTGCACTGTTCTCAAATAGGCAGCCAATCCCTAACTTAGAGGCTCTTTCACGGGGCGCCAAAAGCACGGTCTCAAGCTCTCTCACGAGCAATCCTCAGCTGTCTTTGCTCTCAGGCAAGCAGTCTGCTTCTTTCACCAGGCCATCTGCAACCCGGGGGACTACATTAAATTAGCGTACCCAACTGTCTGGCCACCCAAATGAGCCAAACCAACTGGAACAGCACCTCTCAGGCACCCAACGACTCACGGGCGCCCAACCTTGGCTCCCAGCACCTTAAGCGTCCAACACCACAGGGGCGCCCGCGCCTGTAGCAGCGCCACAAGGGGCGCCCACAACCCCTGCCTTGTTCGTCGCCCACCACAAAAAAGAAAAATGAAAAGACAAAACCATATGGGCGCCCCTGCACATGTAGTCGTCACTCATTGACTTGTTACCCTGTCAAAAGCCAAATGCCATCCCAAGCTTTGAACTGTTACTTTTCTTGCCAAATCACATTTGACTAATAAAACCAAACTTACTAACTCTCTCAACTTTTGCCCTTGGCTTATTTTTCATAGCAAATCACATTCCAACACCTAACACCTAATGGCATCATTTGAGGACTTGGAAGTATGTCCATAAATGGAGATAGGATATCCTGTAATTAGTCATGCATATCAAGCATGGAATTTAATCCTAACCTGGCTACTCAAAAACAATAATGGGCCTGGAGCAATGCATTGGTCATTGGAAACTTATGAAGTGGTCAGACATGAACACAGAGGTTGGTCTTTATAATTGTCATTAGTCCTGACTATTATTTCTCCAAGTTTCCTTATTGTAAATATATAAAAAAAGTGTTTTGCTCGCCCAACAGCTGCTGGGCGCCCACCAGCAGCTCGCCCAGTAGTAAGTGCATCCCAGGCTGCCTCGCCGCCCGTGCCAGGGGCGCCCCCGCCTGGGGCGCCCGCTGCCTTGCCAACCAGCACGCCGCCCGCCTGGCGCACAGCCTCGCCCGCCTGGCGCCCGGTCTCGCCTCGCCCGCAGCGGACTTGCCCTGCTCGCCCGCCCAACGCACGGCCACGGTCGCCCGCCTGGCGCACGGCCTTGCCTCGCCCGCCTGGCTCATCCCCACGCTCGCCACGGCCACGGAGGCCTGCTCGCCCTGCTCGCCCACCTGGCGCACGCCTCTTGGCGTCTTGCCTGCCTGGGCGCCCTGACCACTCGCAGCAGGGGACCCCGCACCAGCCGCGCCTGACCGTCCGGCGTCGACTGCCTGCCCACCACGCGCAGCCAGCGCAGCAGCAGGGTCGCCCGCCTGAGCGCCCACCAGCGCTCCTCGCCCGAGCTCCCCGCGCCCAGTGCTCCTCGCCCAACAGCTGCAGCGCCCTGGGCGCCCAGCCTTGCTCGCCCACCTGGGTGCGTGCCTCGCCCGCAGTGGGGGCGCCCCAGCCTTGCTCGCCCACCTGGGTGTGTGCGGGGCGCCCAACCTTGCTCGCCTCGCCCGCAGCCTGGGGCGCCCCGTCTGGCCTTGGTCGTCTCGCCAGCAGCCTTGGGCGCCCATCTCCTCCATGCTCCTCGCCCAGGCTGGGCGCCCAGCAGTGCTAGTGCCAGCAGCCTGGGCGCCCTGCACCTGCCCCGTTCAGCACTTCCGTCGCCAGCAAGATTTTTTGGTCCGGGGGCCAGCCCCCGAACCCCTGCCGGGGGCGCTGCCCCCTGGACCCCTGCGAGCTGACCAGTCAGCTCGACCACCGCCGGGGGACACCCCCGGACCTCCTCTGCGAAGTGCATGTATCAAAAGAGGAACGGCAGAGACAGACAGTATCTAGAAAAGCTACAAATGCTCGGCATAAAAAAAAAAAAAATAGCCTGATATCCAAAATGCCTCACTTTCAAAGTTTCCTTTAACGCGAGGCATTGAGGGGCAAATGATGGGTCAGGCCCAAATGACTCGGTCCGCAGTGACGAGTTAGGCCCAAACAGCTCGGTCCACTATAGCAGGTCAAGACCAACTGACCCAAGTCCATGATAAGCCCGGGTCGTTATCGGCCGGGTCCGGATCCACTGAAGGACAAAGTCAGCACGCGTCGTTTTACCTACCTGCTCTTACCAATTCCCGCGGAGGATATCTTATCTGCTCGTCTGTTGAGGACGGTTCGGAAGACTCAACCAGAATGGAGCGTACATCATTGGAGATTCCTGGAGAATCTCCCCACCCGTTGGAGAAAGAGTATAAAAGGAGGAGTCCTATCAAAGGAACGGGTCTCCTCGAATTCTTCACATCATTATTGTATCTGACTACTTTGTAATCTCCTCCTCAGAGCAGTAAAGTGATCATTTAAAGTGGACGTAAGTCATACTGACCGAACCACTATAAACCTTCTCTCTCTTCATTAATTTCTACATTAATTGCATATCACTTGACCGGTGGTGCCCGAAAATCATTTTTTGGCATCATCAGTATTCATTAAGATGTTTTTATGTTCTACCTACCCTACGGATGGATTCAAATGAGCCCCAACCCCACAGATGCAATTCACGGGGTAAGTGCAGTTAGTACGCCTGTATTTGTGGGTCAATCTTCTTTACTTTGCCTATAGGACTATAGGACATCTGCTGGAGTCTGGAATCATATAAAGCTTTGGATTGTATAAATCCTAAGTTGAATGGGTGATACTCTGCTTATGCGTTTGAAGATTGAGCCGTTCAAAATAAATATAGTATAATTAAATAAAATTAACTGTAATTTCCTCCCATCTTATTACCTTTCAATAAAAGATGAAATTAATGATTATATATAAGATTGTGTTAATCATGTCTTTTAATGAGTCATTGAGTTACGTGTCAACTAAATGTCACTTCTAGAGGGCATTGATCGTGAAGGAATTGAATTGATGCTAGAGAGTCCCACGAAGGGGCTGAAATAGTCTTGGAAAAAGAAGTTTTGTTTGTGTATTTGTATGTGTAATGTATGCGTGTGCTGTGTACATGTTCAACCATGGCCAGAGGTATATGGAGCCCACCTATGAACCCATCCCTTTATCTGTGCCTATGCAAATTGCTACCAAGCCCAATGTAGCACTCATCCAAATATTGGACCGTTGGATTCAACATTCATAGTTTTATTATCGTTGATTTTGGCAACCCATATCTTGATCATTTTAGATCGTTTAGATGTGAAATGTGGTGGGCTCCAAACCAAGCAGACCCTTTTCCCTCGCTACCAATCTTGTCCTTGTCCTTGCAAGTGGGCCTCATTGATCTCTCAAAAACCAACTAAGCGATCTTGGTTAGATTATATTATATGCTAATAGTAATTTTAGGAATGCCCAAAACCTTTCCAAACCGTTTATAATCAATCTAAGCGCTTCACACTCCTTACAAATATATCAGTGGCACATCAAAACCCAATGCGTAGCACTTATTTGGAGCTGTGTAACTGTTGGATTCAGAGCGCGGGGGAGGGGGCTCAATTTTTTATTTTTTATTTTGCCGCAGGGGGATGGGGGGCAGGGGCAGGGGCAGGGGCGGGGGCGCTTTCTACTATTGATTTTGAGAGGCTATATAAGATTTGTTGGGCCCCTTTGGCCTCTCCCCAAAAACCACCAGAATGATCTCTGATTAGATGAGCTACTCCCATCCTCAATGAGATTGTTGAGAGAATCTACAATGCTCAGCTAGATCTGCTTCAATTTAAGGGCTGGGACCCTCTCATCATGCAACTTTTGTTGTACAAGGGCTAGGATCCCCTTGTGGCCTGGATTTGAACCATGTTTTTGTTTCCATGAGCTCGACTTGTCTTGAATTTCTGGTCCAATAACAAATGGGTCAGGTCTGGTTGTTTATATGCTTAAAAGAATCTCGCATGGCCGACAAACTTTAAATAAAGTCACATATGACAAAAATGGGATGGATCATCCCAAATTCAGGTTTTAGACCACATCCGGGCCTGAATACTGGGCCCAATTCCCTGGCCCAAGCCAGTCCATGAACTCCCTTACATCAAGGAGAAACTTACTAGCCCAGAACGTTATTAGCGCTATCAAATGGCCTACCTCAGTTGTTTTCGGCCTGGATTCTGCACTGGTTGTTTTGGGCCTGAGTTGTTCACAAGGCCCATCTAAAAGAATTTGAGTATCTTAATCTCCAACTGGGCTAAAAGTTGTGGAGAGCGCACAAGTCTTTCAAGACCCCTATATGCTCTATCTTGGGTTTTAACCACAAGAGAAAGACCTATCTCGCATATCCGTTATATGATACCAAACCGACCCCATGATGGTGCAGGTCGGGTTGAGCTTAACTCTCATTTAAAAAAATAAAATAATAAATAAATAAATTGAATGACCCAATACCACTTAACTAATAGAGTATTGCAAATGAGGAGAGCCAGGTAAAGCCCAACCAAAACCTGAAACTGCCCTAAGCCCATACTTCGTTCAAAATATAAAATGCCATACCCATTCAAATCCGACAAACCCACTATCAAATCCGGACCTACTAGGAGTGGGTTGGGGCAGGTCCCTATTTAAACCTGAACCATTGCCATCCCCAGATTGCATGTAAACTGAGAAACAGAGTAACAGATATTGTCCCACATATCAAACAGGAGAAATGAAGCCATTCTTCCGCATATTCTTTTGACAAAGAATTTGACATTAAATATAGCCAAATTACTCATACTGCAACTTATTACCATTATTGTAGTTGATCGCACATAAAGCAGCGCATGAACTTGTATGTGTTCTTGACATGGCACAAAGATAAAGCTCTGCAGTCAAGTGCAACTTCCACTTGACCATAGTGCCTTTCAAGCAAGTATACAAAGGCTAAAGGAGGTTTACTCTCTCTCTCATAACTAGTTATTATTTCCTGATGAAAGCTACTCCCTTCTCAATACTAGCAGCTAACTCTTTCTTTGCCTGCTCCAAGCCAAATCTGTTCGTTCAACATAATCAAGTATAAGTCATTTTTAATCAACATCATCATCACCCGTAAAATAAGTACTGTGGACATGATACTTTCAATAAGACAGGCTTGACACATTATTTGTTGATACATCTACAACACTAAATCCCTGCCCCACCAATCTGCAGTGAACACACTTCCCCACTGCTTACCAAATTCACTGCTGATACTGAAAGCTTCCAAAAAGTAATACTCCCTTGATTAAAGTCAATGTTTAATGGCTACTAGTTAAATTGAATGTGTCAAAATTTGGAGAAGTGACAGTTACCCATTCTTCTGTGCATTTGGAGATGTCCAAAACCAGAAACAACCTTTGCTGAGATGCTGCTTTTCAAACTTTTCTGTTGACCTAGCATTGTTTCTGGTTATGCACATCCGTGAAATGCATTGCAATTTGGATGAAAATTGATTCGGCCTAAGTAATGAAGTAATTTTTATTATGGTACGCGTAAGGGCATAGTTTGACTACAAAAAAAAAAAAAAAAAAAAGGAAAAGAAACACTCCTATGAGGACTTCCAAATCCTACCAGGAATGAAAGTAGAATTAAAAATAGCAATGACCTAGCAGGACTGACCTTTCAAATTCATTCAATGGCCCTAGAGGATAGATCTCCTCTGCTCCACTACGGCCTAATTGCACTTTTGATGCAAAGAAAGGAAGTTCCGTCACCTGTGGCAGAAACAACACTGTTACAGACACTCCTTGTAAAAAGTAAGAATAAGAGAGATCTAGGATAGCAAACAATAGAAAAAAGTGGAAAAACGGTGCCAGATATAAAAGATTAGAACCTGAGAAGCCACAAATGAGCACTCCACAACACCAGCATCACCTCGCAAGCCTCGCATGCATGCATCAGCAAATTTAGCAGCGGCGTACGCCTGCATATTTTTATTTATGTGATTAGCTAAGGTAGCTAAAGATCGGGTGCCCCCTGACAAGATAAATGACTACTGATTTAACAATTGAATGATAGAATCACCAACCATGGACAGTGTTGCAGAGCCTGCACCAGCTTTTGCCTGCAAGACAACAGATGGGTGAGTTGTATTTTGGCACACAACACCAAAGCAATGAGAGGTATGAGAACATGGCTAATGTAGGAACCTACGGATGCTGCAATGAATTTTTTGAGGTAGGAAAAATTTTAAGCGAAGATTAAGTTCTTGCCTCACTCAACGAGCAAGTTCCATATCAATAACTGATATTGTACACAAGAACTTAAATTGGGGCTTGGCTAGGATCTAGCTCGCTTTAGGCTATGCATGGTTTGTTAGAAACTCACATGGGGTCGCCTTGCAACAAATCCCTTGATTTTTGCCCTTCGAAAATAGCAAGGTCCTTGGTTCATTGAATCTAGACCCATTCAAGAATTTCCATTAGATAAGGATAAGGTAGTTTCCAAATTTGAATGGGATTTCATGATGGTTCGGCGCATTCAAAGTTTAGAAACAATTGTAGTCATTTAGTATACCACTATACCCCATCTGTAATATATCTAAAAGAGAGATGTTTTAGATTGGAAATTTTTTTACTTGATCAAGGGATTGTAGATTGTCAAGTGTAGCTGAACCAGACTAAATATTTAGGGTTGCTAAAATGGCAGAATAGATTTCCACAGTGAATTTGGATCTCATCCTCTTATTTCGTCTGTGATTTGATCATAATACCAAAGTCTGAAATGTAGTCAGACTTGGAGAAACACACACACACACACACACACACACACAGAGCAATGCATTATCTATTAAGAACAAAAATATTTTCATAGATAGTTTAGATTATGAGGCATTAAATATTTTAGTAAAAGGTTGGAGGCATGAGTGTCAAACATGTCAGTTTTTTCGAAGATGGGGAGTCATTGTATCTATTACAAGAATAAACTGAAAATATTACCTCAACAACTTCTGTTCCTCCGATTTGAATGCGATCAGTCAAGTACTTAATTTCTTCTGCACTAAATGAGCATGGAGGCTTGACCTGGAAAAGAGATTTCAAGTTTGCCATTGAATAAGCATTTATCTCATTCTGGGAAGTAGATATGCCCAGATATAGTGCAACATGCAGGAGGGGCAAAAAAACATAAGCAATGACACGTGGAGATATTCTCCCTCCGAGTTCTGACCTGTGAAAGAAGGGGCAAAATTGTAACACCTGCATGGCCACCAACAACTGGAACAGCAACTTCCCTGGGGTCAATTCCTAAAACCTCTGCCTGTGATGAGACAAAAATGAAAGAATCGTAAAAATAATCTACATCAAACTTCTGATTTTTTTTATAACATTAAACTTCATTAATAAGAATTAGAAAAAACTAGAAAAAGAAGAACAAACATTGGAGGAGCAAACAAAAAGGCTAATAACTCAAGAAATTAAACATCAAAAGAAATATGTAAACAAAAGACTCCTCCCCTAGCAAGAGCATCTGCCATATCATTCGCTTCTCTCAAGACGTGATGCAAAGTAAAATTCATTTGAGAAGAAATAGCTTGCACCTCCTCCACCCAATCTGCCAATCTCCAAGGAAAAGAAATTCTCCCTTACCCCACTGAATAGCAGAAAAAGAGTCTCCTTCAATAATTGCATTATAACCTCCCAACTTCCGCAACTCACGGCAACCCACCAACAAAGCAAACATTTCAGCACCATTTGCTTCTAAAGAGTTAATAGGACCTGGAAAATTCTTCACAATCTTCCCTTTCCAATCACGAATAACACCACCAATTCCTCCCATACAAATTTGATAAACAAAACTACCATCAAAATTCAGCTTCAAAACTCCTTTTGGAGGAGAATGCCAACTAATCGTATGAACCGTTTTAGAACGTCTTCCTCCATTAAAACAAGCTGCCCATGATCTGTGAAGATCTTCCATAGGAATCCCAACAAAATCTGATGCACTAGCATTGCTTTCCCATTTCGAAACTGTCCAGACAATAGATTGAACATTCTCGTCAACTGATTTACTTTTACTTCTGAAAATTCTATTATTCCTTTCTAGTCAAATCTTCCACACATACTGGCGTAAAGAGATAATTGCCACAACATTTTAGCACGAGATATTTACCCCTATACTTCCATTGCACAAAAACGATCCTCAATAGTTCTAGGCATAAGTATAACCCAACTCATACCAATAATAGCAGCCCAAGCTTTATAAGCAAAGGAACAATGAATAAGCAAATGACTAGCCGTTTCTTCATTCCTCAAGCACATCAGGCAAACATTAAACAATGACAACATGTCTTCATCTTAACTGATCCGTAGTGAGGATTTTATGCAATCTCGCTGCCCAACAAAAGATCAAAACTCTAAGAGAAACAAGGAAATTCCAAAAACTATGCGCCCTTTCCACCCCGCCATCAGAATTAATCAAAACCTTATAAAAAGATTTAACTAAAAACTTACCCTTAGAATCAGGCATCCGAACTCGTTTAGCCATTCTACTGAAAGAAAGATAATTCATCTCTAGGAGAGAGAATATTACTCAGCTCAGTAACTTTTTTTTTTTAAATACGAGCTCAGTAACTTTATTATCCTGAAAATTACGGCAAAAATGCAAAAATACCAAACAACAGAACCTCCTAAGAGTTGATGATTATCAGCTATGAATGCATAAGGATGCCTATCCAAAATGAAAGACAATGATATATCAAACTTCTGATTATAGAAGGCAGAGCAGAAGATTGTAGAAGAACTCTTGCTTATAACAAAATGTATTCCGAGTAGGTAATTAGATACAACTGGAAAAGAAAGTGCAAAATAACCCATAACATTCATGTGCATAGATCGATAAATAAGGATATCAATGAAAAGAACTACAAAACACATACCACAAAAGTATTGGCTCGCACTACATCAAGTGTTGTCACTCCCAAAAGCCTCTTGGGATCAAAGGTGCCAGCTTTCTTGAAAACCTCCGCCGCAATTGGAACTGTGGAATTTACTGGATTGCTAATAACATTGACAATCGCTTGAGGGCAGCACTTGGCAATACCTTCACATAGTGTCCGGACAATTCCAGCATTGATGTTGAACAAGTCATCCCTTGTCATCCCTGGCTTCCTCGGAACACCAGCTGGAATGATAACAAGGTCCATTCCTGTAAGCGCACTCTCCAACTGCTGCTGCCCAAGAAATCCCCGTACCTAAAATTAAGAAAAAGAAACTAATTATTAAAGATGAAAGGCAGATAATCAAATAAATAAGTAAAGAGACATCAATCAACGCCATGTTTTAAAGAAACCTTGGTGAAATATGACACAATTCCAATTGTAAAAGTATTCCGAAATTCAAGAGTTGAAACACCAGGATTCAGAGGCTAGTAAATAGAATGGAAAATCCTGAAATATTACAAATTTAATTTAAAAATATAAGTCAGTAACAAAACATTTTGTTTTCATATGGTATGCATCAAAACAAGATAGAATCATCCAGCTACTGTGACTTAAAATATCACTCATCAAATAGGGCCAAATATATGAAAAGACCAAATCTTGGACATGTGCTCCACATGGTCTGAGGAAACACGCTTGATAACTATCATAGATGACCATAAAAAGGAAAAAAAGAAAAGAAAAAAAAAGAATCAAAGAACTCCTACTTTCTCAACCAAATGTGAAAGCCACATGGTCAAACTCAAAGCTTTCAAAGAATCGGCACATACAAACGGTTCACAAAACACTAAATAAACCATAAGTACAAACACTGAAAATGAAACGTTAGAAAGAATCTACTGATACACTACAAATCAACCATAATCCTATGCATAAAAGGTTTCCATTAAATAGTACATGAAACAGATCAATCTAACCTCCAAGGCTCCAACTTTATTAACCCTATGACTTTGCTTTTGCCAATATTGTGAATCCTGGAATGCTAAAACCTAAAAATCAGCTGTAAATGTGATCATATGCCATTGTAGCATTTAGTCATTGAACCTAGGGAAGACTCCTTGACTATGATGCCTAGATACGGCATAGACACGGCAAAGACACGCCATGGACACGGCAAGGACACGGATTTTATGCGTAAAAAATGAAGTATCGGATACGATACGACACGATATGTTGTCCATTTTGAAGTATCCGTGCATCATAGCTCCTTGATGATTAGCTAATGGACTCTCTCTTCGGACATCAGAACTCCATTGTTGAGTACATTATGGAGAAGCTTAAAGTGAACCCTATCAACTTTTTCTGAACTGGGCTGAAGAAAAGTTCGTGGTAGACTTATTCCTTATACTTTCCGCAGAGAACTTCAAGGGTAACCAAATAATGGCAATTGAGTTGGGGCCTCCTTTATGGAATTACATGCATGTCAATGATTTAGTGTAAGAAATACTCAGAGATGCCCATTAGCCTCCCTGGTCCTTGGTGGTAACAGATGGTTGCACTTTCATGCATATATGTGCACTGGAGCAGGTAGTACGTATGTGAAGAAAGAAGTGTAAGGTTTTATGAAATAAAGAAAAGATGGGTTCAAGAAGAAAAAGAAACTGCTCTCCATCTCAGTCCCTGTGCCTCTTTGTTCATCTATCATCCTTTGATTTCATATATTCCCTAGCTAGTATCATCATTTCCTGGAACCATTCTCATCAAACTGGGTTGGCATAGGGGTGCAACCTGGGCCAGACCAAACCAGATCCTACATGACAATGTTGGAATTGTGACGATTATGCCGGTACTTGACGCAACCCTGATGCAGTACGGTCCAAGAAGAATGGGGCCCACTGATGAGCCCCACCAAAGAATCTTCTGTTAATTTGATTTCCTTAATTAGATTTGTAATTTTAGTTGATTTGATTTAATTAGAGAGATTTTAGTAATCCTGTGGAGAGATATTAGTAATTATGTTTCCTTATTTAGGCTATTCCTCTATTATTTATAGAGGGAGACTCTTGATGTAATGCATGCGATTGAAAATAAAAAACAAAATCAAAGTTAATGTCATGAGTTGTCTCTTTGGTATTCCCCTCTGAATTGCCTCAGGGATTGAATTTGAGGGCTCGATCACACCATTGGAGGTGTTGATCTTCATTGATTGTGGCCGGGCTGCACCAAATTGGTATCAGAGCGAAGAGCCGTTCTCGGATCGCCGTCCCGATCGCTGATTCAAGGTAAACCATGAACTTGATCCCTTTTATTCATTATCAATTTATCATTGTCCATTCCCATCATCATCATCCATTCATCTCATCTCAACCAAACCCATCACCAACCCTACACCCACCAAACCCCGCTCACCATCATCTCCACATCTATCGATCCTATCCCCACCATCTCAATCAACCCGAGACCCCATCTCCACGAGCACCATTCAAAGACAAAGCTCACATTTTCTACTACATATTATCCACAAACTGATGGCCAGAAAAAAGTCGTCAATCGTAGCCTATCTGCTACGTTGTTTAGTACGAGACCATTTTACTATGTGGGATTAGGTGCCTCCTATCGCTGAGTATGCATATGACAACTCAATCAACCAATCTAGGGCTTTCCCCTTTCGAGGCAGTTCAGGCATTAGACCATGTCTCTACTAGGTGATCTTGTCCCATAAAGGCAAGAACGAGTGCTGATGCAAATGACTTTATCAAACATATGCAGCATATTCATAAGGAAGTTTGACACCATATTTCCGCCAGCAATTATTCATATAAATAGCATGCAGATAAGCGCTGTCGCTTCGTTCAATTTGCGGAAGGAGATATGGTTATGGTGTGTAATCGTCCGAAGCGCCTTCCACCTGGAGCGAATAAAAAGTTACATCCTCGCAGCACAGGTCCGTTCAAGATTCTGAAGACAACTGGTCCTAATGCATATGTATTGGATTTGCCATCGAATCTTGGACCGAATGCTACAGTCAACGTTGAAGATCTCACTCTCTACAAGGGGCATGACCAAGATGGTACTTCGGAAGAATAGGAAATTTGGTTGCCAACTTTGCCACTCCGCGGATAAAATCATTGATATGCTCAACGATCAGATTGTTTCAAGTTTCAACTCAATAAGGGAGATTTCATAAGTTTCTTGTTCGTTGGCAGAATCATCCTTTCTCTGATGCAACGTGGATCACAGCTGCTGACTTCCAGCATCTTAATCCCGATCTCTATGAGTGATACCAGGCTATTAACCCACCAGAGTTGAGTTCTTCCAAGCCGGGGAGAGTTGATGCAGTATGGTCCAAGAAAAATAGGGCCCACTGATGGGCCCCACTAAAGAATCTTCTGTTAATTTGATTTCCTTAATTAGATTCGTAATTTTAGTTGATTTGTTTTAACTAGAGAGATTTTAGTAATCCTGTAGTAATCCTGTTTTCTTATTTAGGCTATTCCCTTTATTATTTATAGAGGGAGACTCTTGATGTAATGCATGCGATTGAAAATTAAAAAAAAAAAAAAAAAAGTTATTGTCGTGAGTTGTCTCTTTGGTATTCTCATCTGAATTGCCTTAGGGCTTGAGTCTGAGGGCACGATCACTCCGTTGGAGGAGTTGATCTTCATTGATTGTGGCTAGGGTGCACCAAACCCACTCATTTATCCGGGCTTGGGACCGACAATTACAAACCGGCGGGGTTTAAAACCCTATTGGGATGTTATATGTGGTTGTCTTAGGCTTGAGCTCATGCCGGATTTCTGAAGTTCAGGTAGAATTTAGGCCAATCTCAACCTATATGCCAAGACACAATACACATATATACATACATATATATATATTATTCAATCAATCCCTTTCCCAATCCCCTCTCTCGGTTTGAAATGTCCACAACAACCCTATCTCTCAATTATCTTGGATCCTTCCTTTTCTTTTTCCATTTTTTTTAAAAGATGTTACAACATGGGCCTTCCTTAGTTCTTCTTTAATGTTAATCCATTTTCATTTCCAGTGCAATTGAGATAATAGACTGTAGAATTCAACATCTACTGCCTTCCAAAAAGATAAAAAGAAATCATTTTTTTTTATAGATTTCATGACTCATTTGGGAGATAGGTTGGATTCAAAGTCGAGAAAAGGTGCAATTTTGGCCGTGTATGGAGGGAAGGGGTAGGCTGAAGAGGATGTGGATGGAGGCAGTAAAAATAGATCTAAAGAGGTGAAACTTATTTGAGGGTTTGGCTCAAGATAGATTGGTATGGAGAAATATAATTCATCTAGCCGACCCTAACATAGTTGGGACATGGCTTTGATGACGATGATGATAGAGGGTTAGGGAGGGTAGATTTTATATTTTATTTTATTTTATCTTTTCTTCTTAGGATAAGGGTTTTCTAGAGTTAAACTTCTGTGAAGACGGGTAGTACTGATTCTCAAGAAATGTACCATTGATTCTGAACCCATTTTATTTTATCAGATTTACAATGATGGGAATGATAAGATTGGGAAAATATGTGATTATGCTTCATGGCATGCCTTCTACACGAGGAGGATTAGGCTATGAACAGAATCCGGGTAGCCAAATCAACCCAACTCAGCTCAAATTGCACTTAGGTTAGAGCTTGGAATATATGCACGGGATCAAGCATGGCAATCGGACCTAAGCTCGGGCTCAGGCACATCCATCTCAAGCCTAGGATTGGGGTAGTTGAATGCCCAGTCCAGCTTCCCCAAGCAGCAAATCTTCATTGGCTACCATTCCCAAAGTAGACTAATTTTGTTTTAACAAGTTTTTTACGGCCAACTGCCTGCATAATGCCAACCCTCCTTTTTTAAGGCTTGCAATTGGTGCAACATATAATTGTGATGCTGAAAGAAGATGAAAGACAAAATATCTCTTTCTAAGGATTTTCCTATGAAGAGAAAGTGTGTTCATCTGGTAAATATTCGAAAAATTGATGGTTTCTGCTACTCGCAATCCAAAATGTCATTGGTTAAAAAAAATTGAAGGACTGCAACATACCACATAGTACTGAAACTCATCGGGCAAACTCAACTACGTTGAACTTGGAGCCATGCTACTTTATTGAGTTGTTAAAGACAGATATAAAGACATTTTTATTATGTCTATGCACAGAAAATAAATAGAAAAGAAAAAAACAAAATAGAAATAGAAAAATGAAGCCATAAAAAATCTTTCATTAATCTTCACCTCAATTCTTTCATGTTAACAAAGACGTACACATTTACATCAAGAAAAATGTGGATTTAGTGTTTGGATTGTTGGAAGCTATGATGCCCAGATACGGCATGGATACAATAGGGACACGGCATGGATACGGAAGGGACACGGATTTTACACATAAAAAGTGAAGTATCGGATACGATACGTCGCCCATTTTGAAGTATCCGTGCATCATAGGTTGGAAGCAAGTCTTTTGATTCACCAATGCTTCCAGACTTCTCCAATCATTTCTTCAATGTCCTTGTGGCATCCAGACTTGTTGACGATTTAGTTCTACACTATGGGACACTCCAAGTGTATTGTTCGTGGACTTGATTAATTATGATAAGGAGCATATTAGCAAAATCCAATTAACCAACCAAAGGATGCCTTAGCAATCCCAAAGGGAATCACAAACATGATATGGGTCCCTAAGCAAATCCATAGGGGAATTGGGAATCCAACAACATATCTCATCATACAAAATGGCTGCCTTAGGCCTTAGCAAATCCAATCAAACATGACAATGGGTGCCTTAGCAAACCCAAAAGAAAGTCGAAAATTTGACAGCATATATCACCATCATATATGATAAATATAAGTGGGCTCCTTAGAACCACACCCAAAAGCCCATAGGGCTAAAAATCTCCTTGAAGGAAACCTTCAAGGGTCTTCAATGTACCTATGACAATTCAAGGAAGCGGAATGCTATAGCCCCAAAAGTAAAGCAAAAATGACTCCAGAAGTCCTTAAAATGTCCCAGAGAGGTGTTTATAGGCCTCGAGTCTAGGAACCATTCAGGAGGAATTATGATATGCCACTTTCTAACAGTTTTTGGAAAGTGGATACCCATGGGCTGTGGACGACCTTGGGATTCCAATCCATAGCTACTTGGTTGTCGTCTTAACTACTTGATGGTTGTTGCAACTGCTTGCCACGTGTCACAGTCTCATGCACCAATCTATAAAGGTGCCATGTGAACACTCGCTCAGCGGGATGCTAACACTTTCATGTATAAAAGGTTTCAAAGTATCATCAAATTACCTAATAGAGTCATCAAGTTGAAACCATCAAGTCTTCAAGTTGACCCAATCTTGATGATCGTTGTGAAATTGAGTTTTAAGATTCCAAACGATAAATAATCAGTAGAAAGATTTCAAGGCTCATGAACATATTAAATTTTCAGAACAGAGTTCAGAATGGAGAAACATACATACCACAGCACCAGTGTCCATGTGACTGATGTCAGCTGTAACACCAGGAGAATTAACAACATCATATAGATGGAGAACTGAAACCAGCGGATTCATCTTCATCAACAGTGCAAGAGGTTGGCCTATGCCTCCGGCAGCCCCCAAGACGGCCACTTTGAATCCAGGTGCCCCTCCTTTTGCCCGGCAGGCTGCAAGCTTCAAACTAGAAGTATCTTCCATCTATCAATCCACAATAGAAACTAACTTTTAAATATATGAAAAACTAAGAAGGAAACTGGAATAAAAAGGAAAGCGATCTGAAAAAAAAGCATCATCTTCCATCATGTAATAAGCACACACACATTCAAAAACATATGAAACTAGAAAGTGTGTGAAAGTGTGCACACACACACACACACACATAATGAGCGAACGTGAATACACACAGAGAGAAGGATATCTATACTGTAAAATATCAGTGCATCTTGCTGTTGCCGGATGACACAGCTAAAAGCAGGCAGATCCTTATAAAATTACCTTGTAATGCTTGTGATTTTGAGCTGGTTGTGAAGAAACTTAGTCGAACCCCACTTTCTTTACCATTACCATCGTGGTTAGTAATGTGAATGTCCTTGGGTTAGTTATCTCTGGTTAGCTCGTATGTTTGATTAGCAATTTCAAATTTTCTCTTCTATAATTTGTTCTTGTGTAATTGAGTGAGAACTTGTGTGAGGCTTCAATGGTTTGACCTTGGTATGCTTGGGTCAAATGCCTTAGTTTGGTGTGTGATATGAATTTCTGCTAACAAAATGCTTGGCCCAAGTTGCAGGCATTTTGTTAAAACCAGCGTACAGAAAGTTAGAACATCCTTTCAGTGATCCAGATCCGCATAGGTAACAACCTTTCAATGATCTAGATCTGCATTGAGCACTCTTGAGCATCCAATTACTGAAACATTTTCCCATTGCATTTGGACCATTTCTTGTTGGTGGCTGGTTAAAAAAGAATCACGATCTTCTTTCAACCAGCCATCAAAAAGAAATATCGTATAGCTAGCATTTCTGGGCGCAGGAATTCCTTTGCAACACAGTCCATGAAATGGGGCCTTATTGTATAGAATGTTTATCTGAAAATACCCACATCAAATGAAAGATGGGTACAAGAAAATCATCTAACTCAAACAATCATCCTCATTAAACAATAAAATATCAGAAACAAAAGGGTTTTTTCCTTCCCAAAAGTTAAAATCCAATTTTCATTTCAGAAGCACCATTGTTTATATGAATTCCATTCGAACAGAACTCCAAATTTCAATTCATGATATTTTTCACCGATTAAAAAAATCGGCACATAGATACAAGAACAATCCATCGAAGACAAACTAACCATCAAATGTGTGAAAATGCAATGAAATTACATGTTCAAAGATTCCATTAATAGCCATCACTGACACTCATCACCATCATCTTCTTCTTCTTCTTCTTCTTCTTCTTCTTTGTCTTGTTCCTTTTCTATTCTTTTTTTTAAAAGAATAATCAACTCTGTAATCCTGCCTTATTTTCCATTACTTTGAACTTGTTCAGCAGATCCAGTGCCATACATTTGTGCTACTGTTTGTGAATGTTTTTTATTTTTTCAAAATCAATTGTTACACTGTCATTCATCTTGGACATCCTGAATGGAAACTACAGAGAAATTTGATCTTTAAGATGCCAATAGAACTTCAGACAATGCCAAAGGCCCAATTTTTAAATTAAATATCAACTAAAAAAAAAAATACTTGAACAAAGTATTTTGGATCTGGGTTTGTTAGAGAAGTAATTCAATAACCAGGAGAAAATATCCAAAGCACAAATAATACAAATACATTGAAAATCCCCAGAAACAAAAGGAAAAAAGAAAACCCCAAGACAAAAGAAAGGAATTTCCTTTCTACAGAAATCGCCACCATAGAATCACCTTACAATAGAAGCAGATAACTTACAACAGAAGCAGCTCAAGAACAACATCAATTAGCATAAGAGAACACAGAGCTTACATTTCTGTAAAACTGCCCACCATATCAACCCATGAATAAACATGAAAATTACAAAAGAATCAAACCCAAAATCCTATTTATCAGAACAAACAATGAGAAACAGTACAAAGGTGCCATCTTTCAGTTGAAACTCAGCATCTTAGCAAAAGGGGAAGAAAACCCATGATTAAAACAAAGAAAACAACCCAGAAACACTGAGAATTCAGCAAATTCAACAGTCGGAATTAACAGAGAAAAAGACGAGAACCATGAGAATAAAAAAGGCGAAATCTAAACCTGGAGATTTTGAGGACAGAGATGGGCTGAAATCCTCGCAATACGCTGGTTAATTTCTGCACCTGTATGCATTTTCTTGAGAAGATGGAGATTGAAATCGAAGCAGAAATTTAAGAGAGGAAGGAAGGAGCTGCGTGCTTATATACTAATATGCACCAATGTGGGTAGGGCCGCTGCTTTATATAAGGGCACGTTTGTGTACACACCCTTTCCGTGGAAAGAGGAAATTGCCACGTCAGCATTTTCCATAAAAATGAAAACCTCGGAAAAGGATTTCCGTAGAATTTAGAAATCCATGTTTGGTACAAAAAGAGTTTCCTCATTGAATTGGTGCAGATGTTGTTTGGTGCGGCTGTGGATTCCTTATAGAAAATCAAAATTTCTTATTTGGTGATATAATTTTTTGAAGAAAATAACACAACATGTATATTATTTATTTAACATTAAATAATAATTTATATAAAGAAATAAAAAATGAAAGAGTTATAGGGTTTTTGAGTTGAAATGGACAAAAGTGAGGAAAAGATGGAGAAGTTTTCCGAGGAAAACCATTTCCTATACCCCCCATAGGAAACTCATTTCCACAATTATCAAGGAAAATGCTGACGAGGCAGGAAAACATTTCCGCGGAATTGTTCCGCACCAAACGCCGGAAAAATGGGTTTTCCGCGGAAAACCGTGAACTTTTCCGCGGAAAAGTGTTACACAAACATGCCCTAAATCAACCTGTTGTGTTCACTCGTGCTCGTCCTCCGATCCATGTTTTTAGGCCAGTTGGCCCACCTATTATCAAATCCTGATCCTCAGAAATCCTGTTTTTGTTTTATCAGATTCGTTGCCTCTTGCTCACACCCACTCTACTTACAGTGTATAAGTTCAAATTCGACAAACTCACGGGGTTGGCCGAGCGGCCAAGACCAAAATTCCTTCCTCCTTCGAAACTAGAGGTATTGCTATCAACTCCCGGTTTCAGTTTCGCATGTCCACTAGTGCTACCACCTTTGAGCCACCGGGGTACTTACCAGTCCAGCCCAAAGGGTTGAAAACCCTTTGATGATAAAGAAAAAAAAAAGTTTAAATTTGACGCAAATCCTTGGATTGAAATATAAGAAGATTACATCTTCTAAAATTGTTAAAACTGTAGGGATATGGATTAAATAATTAGGTATCATTATTCATTAAGATGTTTTTATGTTCTACCTACCCTAAGGCCCGTTTGGTAACTCTACTAATTGAGTGAAGTTAAGTAAAGTTGATTTTAAAGAAAGAATAAAATATAAGTGTGTTATGATGGTATTTTGTTTTTAATTGTTTGTTATGAAATCTTTTTGACTTTTTTTTATGGAAAAGTGGAGTATTTTTGTATTTTAGTAGATAAAGGTAGTTGCTTAGATGATCTACTCCCATCTTCAATGAGATTGTTGAGAGAATCTACAATGCTCAGCCAGATCTGCTTCAATTTAAGGGCTAGGATCCTCTCATCATGCAACTTTTGTTGCGAGGGCTAGGATCCCCTTGTGGCCTGGACTTGTCTTGAATTTCTGGTCCAATAACAAATGGGCCAGGTCTGGTCGTTTATATGCTTAAAAGGATCCCGCATGCCCGACATACTTGAAATAAAGTCACATATGAAAAAAATGGGATGGATCATCCCAAATTCAGGTTTTAGACTTCATCCGGACCTGAATACTGGGCCCAATTAATAAGGTTTATAGGCTCGGACAGACTTTTCCATGGCCCAAGCCAGTCCATGAACTCCCCTACAGCAAGCAAGGAGAAAATTACGAGCCCAGAACGCTGTTAGCGCTATCAAATGGCCCACTTCAGTTGGTTTCGGCCCGGATTCTGAACTGGTTGTTTTGGGCCTTAGTTGTTCACCAGGCCCACTTGAAAGAATTCGAGTTTGGGCCATAATACTATACAATCCAGAAGTGGTTTATTTGGTGGGCCTCAATTGCCATCTTTACCACTCAATCCTAGGACTGCTGTTCATGAGATCTGAGCTGGTAGTAGGGATAAATGTATATTTTTTCACAGAGGCATATCATATGGTAGAATAATTTTGAGGAGTAAATATTTGGGTGCACCTTCGGAGCAAGCTGTGCCCTGTGGCCTCTGTCAGATGGGCTTGCGTGCACATGAGAACATAGGGAGGTGTGGAAACTGGAAACTGATTTGGGCTTTATCCAACTTTTATCCTTTTATCTCTTGGCTCACTTTTCAATGAAATGATAGAAGTTCATGCTTTGGAATTTTATGATCCATTCCTTGGCCGCAGAGTGGGACCCACTTCTTCGATTTGATGTTGCTTAGGCTTAAGCTTGGGTTACCCCAAAACGCCCATAGTAGTGTCAAGAGTTTCCTCCCATGGGCCAGAGCCTTTTTAGGCTCCCTTCTGGGCTTTCCCTGTTGCCCCTATTCCGCCTGCATGAGCTAATTAAGGTGAGCTTAAGCTTAACTCAAAAGAAAACTAGCTTACCACCCATGCAAATGCAAATGCAAAAAGAAAAAAGAATGCCATAGAAATATTGATGAAGGGTCAGTTTTAGACATATAAATTAATTATATGAATCAATTATAAATAAAATTTTATTAGAATCAATGATTAAAAACTAGAAAATAAAAGAATAATAATAAAACTATAAGATTTTATGGTAAGTAAGAGATTTATTCATTTTTTATGTCATATTGAATATTATTCATTGCACATCAAGTATTTTGGTTTTTCTTTTAATTTATATTAAATATTTTAAGAATGATTGATTTAATATATGGGTCTAATTCAAAGTAGGGTGATATAATTGGATTTGTTGGGTATGAATATAACAGTAGACCCTGTTTACAAAAAAAATAAATATAAAAATTCATAATTCTCAAGCTTAAATTTGTCAAAATAATATAGTTATATAATCATAGAGAGCATAATCATCATAATTTTAAATTATTGAGTCATATATACATGGGCGGTTTTTTATCAAGAAAGCGGACTTTTTCCTTTAGATCAAAGGGTTTTGAAAAGAAAAATGATGCAATTATGACAACCATATTTAATAAACAAAAATGATTAGAACTACCCTTAAACAACTGAACAATTGGAGAAAAAAATAATAATATAAATTCACAATTTAGAGGTCAAGATTGAAACTGGTTCGGTCAAAATCAACCACTTTAAATATAATACAATAGTGGTTGAGAAAGAAATGATCAAAATCATTCAAATTTAAATAAATCATAAAAAAATCTATTAATTCGAAGACCTGGATTATGCACTTCGAGATATTGTTTGTGTGTGGTCAATCCAGTAATAATAAATGCATTGACAAAAAAAAAAAAAGTTGAAACATAGTTGGGTAATTGCAATGAATTGTGTTTGAGTTGATTTCATCCTGACCAGATAAACATCTATTATAGCATCATGACAAACTTATATATATATATATAATAAGATAGGGTTGGTGGCAACAAGTTAAGCTTTGGTCCATGTAGGTTACCTCCATTGAAACTAAAAGTGAGATAATTTAAGGGTAATATTCAAGTGGGAACTGTTCTCACATATTATGTGAGAACTTTTTTGTGGGACCCAATTGTGGGCCCCATTTGGGGATGGGACAAGGGGGGATGGAAAGATCTATGTGAGACCACCCCAAGTATCAAGTTTGACCCTAAACCCATGCCCCTAACCCCTTCATCCGTGGCCCACAAGTTTAATGGCTCCATATTCAAAAAATTATTCAACCCTCGATCCAACGGTTCAATCCATTCGGATGTGTGCCAATCCTTGGGATTAGTGACTATAAAGGGGTTCTCTATTGGTTGCTAGGTTTGGATGGGTTGTTAGTTGGGCCTAACAAAAAAGTTCTCATATAATAGGTGGGAACTAGTTCTCACTTGAATATTTCCCTTCTATAAACTCTTATAAACTAAGGTAATTTATAAGAACTTTGCATAAGCTCATTGATAAAATAACTATAATCTCTTAATTGAAGAAAGTTTTGAAATATATTGGTGGCATAAATAATTTTGACCCAATCGACCACATAACTTGAACCCTATTTAGTTATTCAAAGTTAGAGTTGATCTTTTTTTATTTTCTTGTAGATATGAGTTAATATTTTTAACTTAATTAATCAACAGATTGAGTTAGAGTTAAGTCAATACATGATATTTGACATTCCAGCCTAATTTAACTTACCGTATTCTATGATACCCCAACTACTTAACTAGAACGTAACTTATTAATACTTTGTTATCATCATTTTGGGATGACAGTTTAGATAAGAGACACTTGTCAATCATCTATGACTTCGTATATTTAAATTATCATTTTATGTCATGATAGTTGTTGTCATTTTTTTTTTGGTTAGATAAACGACATTTGTCGTTCATCCTTAAGTTTTTTCAGCATATACATAAGACATGTTTTTCCATTTTAACCCGTAACTCCCATTCATTTTTCGCATCAAGGTCTCCCGACCTCACCTGTATTTTATTTTATTTTCTTAGAAAGTTATTATTGTCTTATTGCCATAACAAATTGAGTTGACTGATGCTAGTGGTGTCTTATAAGAGCATGTTGGAACCTATATAAATTATGAAACTTTCATTGCAATGGTTTTAATTATATATTTTATGCATGTGTTAAATTATACAATTATATCAATAAAATAGCATATCGCTTAATCCATACGTAATATAAAAGAGGCTTTTTTATTATTATTTTACTGTACTTTCAAATCAATTTAGCTAGCTATTCGCATAATTTAAGTCTAAGTCAATTGTATTAATATTTTTAAACAGGATGGACTTGGGTCTTTCCATTTCCAAAATAAGTAAACTAAAAACTGAATAAGGACACAGATGTGAACTGAATTTGGCTTATTGATGGAATATGTTCTTGGAAGACAATAAAATCTATTGAAAGGACTTTAGATATCATTTATTTTTATGCTTAGTTTTCTTTTCAATTTACACTAATACTGTTTTAAACTCTTACCTTATGCTTGTGAATACTTTAAATAGTTATGATGAATTTGTTTTTTAAATAGATTATAAAATTATTTACGAATTTATTTTTCTTAATTGCAGTTATAATATCTTTGTCGGAAATGGATGGCGTAGGAAAAAGATATGTCGGAATGTTTTTTATTTAAGAATTACGTCCTTACTTAATCTAACCTAATCTATTTTATTTTTTTATTACATATTTAGTAAATAATAATTTTACATGGCCGGTTTTTAAAGTCATTAGAAGTTTAAGAAATAAAAGAAAAATCTCTAGAGGATAAAAACAAAGAAGAAAAAACTGAAAGGAAGATGAAAAAAAAAAAAAAAAAAACTAATCATGAGTGATATTTTGAAACTGAAAATCAAAATAGGAAAGAAAGGTTTTATCGTGTAGTACTATTCTTATTTGAGAAGATAAAGTCAAAATTGAGTTAAAATTGAGAGTTCAATTGAGCAATCAATTGCCAAGTTGAACATCAGTTTCTAAATCAAATCGTCCGAGCTTCATGTATTATAATGAGAGTTGGACTCGGTAAAGTTTGAGCTAGGCTCCAAGTTAGATTTTGATTCCCACATGAAACTTATTTCGTTTTTATGTTTTTATCTCTTGGCATTTGAGTTGAATTAGGGTAATTGCTATAGACATAATTATAATATTGAATACTACACGGTCCATAAATTATGTTACATTTTTTCTCATAAATTCTATGCCCCTTAAAAGCAAACAAAGATCAGAATACTTCCCTACTAGCTTGACCTTACTCAACCTGAATTACACTCAGGTATGGAATTTGCAATTTGGGCTAGGATTGGGTCGAGTATATTTGGGTTTAGTTTGAGTCGGTTTTTTATTTTTGTTTAACCACATGTAACTTCTTTGATGATTTAGCTTAAGTTGATAATAAATAAAAACAGCTAAAGTTAGAACCCTACATACTTAATTGAATGGTAATATAAAAAGGGCTTTATATAGTTTGCAAGTGACCAAAAAAAGGTTTTTCTTGAATGAAGTTGTGTTGGCATTCAAGAAAAACAGGGTTCTTCAGCAGTAGTAAAAGCTTAAGCTAATAGGTGGAAGGCCCATATAGATATATTAAGAATTGTTAAGCCTATTGCTTAGGTGATGTGGGACTTTCCAACACTCCCCATCACGTGCAGGCCAAACAAATTTCATCAACGGGCTTGTCACATGGGCTACAAAGGAACCCACAAATTCATCCACGGGCCTGTCACGTGGGCTACAGAAGAACCTGCTCTGATACAATATAATAAACCATATACCAACCCAAAAGCTTAAGCTAATAGGTGGAAGACCCATACAGATATATTAAGACATGTCAAGCCTGTTATTTAGGTGATGTAGGATGTGGGACTTTCCAACAATATTGTGTATATGATAGTTGCCCAATACCTAATCTAAGAAAGGTGGAAATCATAGTTTGGAGAGGGATTTGAAATATGGCAAAAGAGAAAGTATTAAGTGGTCATCCTTGTTTAATGGTGGGAATTCTAGAACTGACCCACCAATCCAACTCAAAACTGACCCGGTAATTCAAGATTAAGGTTGACATATTGACTTGATTAATAAAGGGGATCAGTTTCTATTGAGTCTTGCGTGTGTTGCTGAAGTACCAACACCACTCAAGCATGAGTGTGTTGGGGGATCAACTCTCTTTTCGTTATAACTTGAAACTTGATTGGACTCATAAGGTCAGCTCTGGGCCAGGGCTAGCCCGAGATATGTCCAAGTTCAGTTCATTTATAACTGGCCTGAATATTAGGCCCATCTTGGGCTCTACCGACCTACATGTCAAAACCTTAGTAACTGCCTTTGTAGAAAATAATCAAAGTCCTGAGAACTTTTTTTTTTTTTAAACAGAATAACATTAACACCAAACAAGGGAAGGTAGGGGGAAACAACCATCTCTCTCACCCAGTCAAACCTGACCTAAGACCTGGCACTCACCAGGCCAATTAGTTTTTAGTAGATTACGGGAGTGGTGGGGTCAGCTGGAAGTTCAAAAACAAATGAGAACACATTCAACATCATATGCCATTAATACTTGGGATGTGTTCTGTGAGCATTATATGGGAATGATCCTTATGGTGTTATGAGGTTTTGGAGTCTCTATTCGCCTTGCTATCAAATGATGAAAGAAATTTTTTTTCATGGTAAGGGTTCGTTTGTAAATTTATTAGGTTAGTAAAAGTAATGTAAAGTTTTTAATTTTCAGACAAAGGGTGATATCAAAAGTACAAAATTTAAAATTCCTTAAAAGCAACTTCATTTCTCCACTAAATGACAAAAAAAAAAAATTTTCTTTTTACCCAAATGGTTAAAATGATTCCCTACCAATTCATTAAAGACAAAATACCATTATAACCCCTAATATTTTTCTTTACATCAATTTTACTTTAATAGTAAATCTCCAAACTTGAATGGTAGAATGAAAGTTGATCCATATTTTGTGTGAGATTTGGCGGGCCCGAGCCAAGATGGCAGATCCGGTTAAAATCTAGTATGCCCGCTAAAGAACACCTGAATATAAGGGACTTCACAAGTCCTATATATAGTACGGGATCATATCCCATAAGAACTCCAGAATCAAACAATAGCACCATAATAAGAATAACAAAATAGAAACAAATAATAATGAGTGATAGACGTTTCAAAACTTTAGAGAATCATGTGAAGAGAAAACTACCAGACATTCACTGTTATCAATTCAGTGAATTCTGGTTAACAGAACTGTGAGTATTTATAGAGTACTACTAGTATATCTGCAAGGGAATTGATCCATGTGTTGTAGTTTTCATTTTATGCTCAACAGAGCAGCAGCTGATTGGTTGCAGAGGAACTCCTTATTTCAAGTGAGCAGTTTCAATTTGAATGGGTCTTTGTTTGACGATGCTTCTGCAGTTGTTTCCTGAGGTGGGTTGTTGCACATTGGCCCATGACCTGACCTGGACCCATTATCTTTAACACTCCCCCTCAAGCTAAAAGGTGGAGGAGGTCCAACTTTTAGCTTGTCCCTGAGATGATGAAACACATCTTTTGGAAGTGCTTTTGTAAAGATGTCGGCTAGTTGAGCAGTTGAGGAAACAAACCACGTGATAAGTGCACCAATTGCAACCTTCTCCCGAACGAAGTGGTAATCGATTTCAATGTGCTTTGTCCGTGCATGGATTATTGGATTAACAGTGAGATAGAGAGCACTAACATTGTCGCAAAAAAGAACAGGAGGTCGCTTGAGATAGAGGCCTATATCTCTCAATATGTAACATATCCAAGTCAACTTGGCTGCATAAGTAGCAAGGGCCCGATATTCTGCTTCAGTACTTGACCGAGCCACTGTGGGTTGCTTCTTGGCTGTCCACGGGATACAATTTGCACCAGGATACACACAGTATCCTGTAGTGGAACGCCGGGTGAGCGGGCAACTAGCCCAGTCGGCATCTGAAAAACCATAGAGATTTGTAGAAGATTGGGTGATAATTCGAAGTCCATAGTTTAGAGTCCCTTTGATATACCGCAAAATTCTTTTGACAGCATCATAATGACCCGCATTTGGGTTAGCCATGAATTGGCACACTAAGTTGATGGCGTGTGTTAACTCAGGCCTTGTGAGAGTCAAGTATTGCAATGCTCCAACCACACTGCGATAGGAGGTCCCGTCAACTTCTCTGGCTTTGGTGAGATGGAGATTATGGTTAACAGCTAAAGGAGTGTTAACATGCTTGGAGTGAAGCATTTTTGTTTTTGTCAGCAATTCAATAGCATATTTGGTTTGAGTTAAGAAAATCCCACCATCATATGGAATGACCTCAATACCAAGAAAATAATGCAGCGGGCCAAGGTCCTTCATTGCAAACTCCATGGCCAAATTTGTAATGAAATATGACAAAAGGGACTGATTATCTCCGGTAATGATGATATCATCAACATATAAGAGAAGAAGTATAGTGCCTTGGTGACAATGTAGAACAAACAGAGATGGGTCTGCATGACTGCAGAGAAAACCATATTGCAGTAGATATAAACTGAACCTATTGAACCAGGCTCTGGGCGCTTGTTTCAACCCATAAATTGCTTTCTTGAGATGACAAACATGTGAGGGATACATTGTGTTTATAAAGCCAGGCGGTTGCTCCAAAAATACCGTTTCCTTAAGAAAACCATGCAGGAATGCATTCTTCACATCTAACTGGCGAATAGGCCAACCTTTCACCACGGCAAGGCTTAAAATAATTCGAATGGTAGTGGGTTTAACCACAGGGCTAAAGGTTTCATCATAATCAATTCCTTCTTTCTGGTTGAACCCTTTGGCAACCAAACGTGCCTTAAAACGATAAACAGACCCATCTGGTTTCAATTTTGTTTTGAATACCCATTTTGAGCCCACAACATTCATGTCATTAGTACGAGGTACTAAGACCCAAGTTTGATTTCTTTCCAAAGAATCAAGTTCTTCACGCATCGCAAGTACCCAATTTGGATGAGTTAAAGCCTATTTAACTGAGATGGGTTCAGCTGAGTCCTCCGGAGTGGTTAACAAACTATGATTGTTGAGAGAGGACGTAACATGCTTGGACTCAAGTGAGATGCTATCAGCAAGGTATGCATAGTCATTTGATAGATATTTTGTGTTAGGCTTTGTAGTTCCAACCTGTGACCTTGTGACCATTGAGTGACCCAGGTGAGGAATGGGTGTGGTAGCATCTGTAGTGGGGGCCTGCTGTGGCTCTTGGCAGCTACTAGAAATGGGAAGTTCTTGTGGTAAATGCAATGCAAGTACACTTGTATTGTCAGCACCCAAACTTGGATGTTGGAGAGTGGCAGTACCCAACTCATTAGATTCATGAGAACCATGTAGCATATGGGAAGTATCATGTTCAGCAACATGTGACACAATAGTGTCCAATTGAGTGGAGTTAGGTGAGGACAAAGGTAAATCTACTGAACAGGGGCAGGTGTCATTTTGTGACTCTATAGATGCTGATAATTTGGCCATGGTGCTTATCTGCTCTCCCTCAAGAACCTGTGGCAAAGAGTCATTCTTCTCAGGATGTTGCCATTGATCAAACTCCTGATATGTAGTCATAGTATTGTTATCCTGTGAAGAGCTAAATAGAGACTGAGGATCAGCATATGGAAATGTATGTTCATCAAAAACAACATGTCTGGATATATACACTTTCCTGGAGGGAGGATGATAGCATCTAAATCCTTTATGAATAGAACTATATCCAATGAAAATACAAGGATATGATTTTGGTTCAAATTTTGTTGATGCTCGATCTTTGAGATATGAAAAACATCTACACCCAAATTTTTTTAAAATAGAGTAATTTGGGTGTTTGGAGAACAATCTGTAAAAAGGACTTTCCATTGCAATAGCATGTGATGGTAGACGATTAATAAGAAACACAGCCGCTAAGAAGGCTTCGACCCAGAAAAATTTTGGAAGCTTCGCATGAAATAATATGTGAGTCCGGTCTCAACAATGTGTCGATGTTTTCTTTCGGCGACACTATTTTGTTCAGGGGTCCCAGGACAAGACAATTGTCGCTGAATCCCACATTTTTCTAAATGCTGGATAAGAGATGTGGACTGAAACTCACCTCCACCATCACTTTGGAAGATTTTAATTTTCCTTGAGAATTGGTTCTCCGCTAGACTTTGGAATTTTAAAAAAGTGCTATAAAATTCAGATTTTTTCTTCAATGGATAGAGCCAAGTAAACCTGCTAAAATCATCCACAAAGACTGCATAATATTTCATTCCTTGGAAAGATGAAACTGGAGCGGGTCCCCATAGATCACTATGGATCTTATTAAGAGGTGCAGTTTCTGATTGATTTCTTAAAGAAAAGGGCAGTTTGCAACTTTTGCCTGATTGACAACTACTACATAAGATTGGAGTCTTTGACCATTTATTGACATCAATAATATTCTGTGAACTTAAAACCTTTAGAAAACTTGAATTGGGATGGCCCAATCTTTGATGCCATATTTCCTCAGGCGCCTTTCCAGATTGCACTGCTACAAGGGCTGTTTCAGCTTCCTTATTTAATGCATATAAATTCCCATGTCTATTTCCTGATGCCAGAATCCTGCTTGTTGCTTGGTCCTTGATCACAAAGTTAGAGTCATAAAATTCACATACGCAGGTATTATCTCGTGCCAATTTTGAAACAGAGATGAGATTCTTCTTGATTTTTGGAACAACAAGAACATCATTTAATTTAATATTTTTGAAACATCTCACCTTCCAATGATTTGTTTGGACCAAATCCATTATTCTAAATAATCTGTTTCTATTTTTTAGAATCCACTTAAAGGGCTTTCATTTTAAAGATTAATCACATTTTTTATTAGGGATATTTCTCAATTCTAATTTATATGAAAAATAAATTTTTACTTACTAACATATTTAGTTTATACAAAGTATGATTCTTCTTTGGTTGTGATCTATAGACTTTAAGTGCATTTTATGATTAATTTAAAAAGTATTTGAAAAAGCGATCACCCATTGAATAATTCTCATGATTTCTCAGAAAAAACAAAGTAAAAAGTAGAAAATTTTCATTTCATTTTTCAAACATACTAATAGGGTTGTCATTTGTATTAATTACTTACACATTTTTTTATTAACACTAGCCTCTTTGGCTAGTTGGCTAGTAATTCAAATCCTCCATTTATATCTCATCTTCATATTCTTCACCCCTCAACTCTTTAATTATTCTTTATTGGTGTCCTTTTGACTACAAACTCCAGTATATCCAATTTCATCCTAAAAACACTATTGTATTTAGAATGGGTTTCATTATCCAATCTTTATGTGTAATATGAGCGGATTGGACCAAATTAAGGTAGGGCCATGTCCCAACACGATCAAATCAGATGTCAATACCAACGTCACAAATATTATGAATGTTTTCAATATTTATCTAATAAGGAAAACTATGGGAAAAATCCTCATAGCAAGCCATAAGTAAGGAGAGGACCCAGCAATAGTTTAGAGACGGGGAGGGGTCTCTTCTGGTGGGCTTCTGGGGTTTTTTTTTTTTTTTTTTTTTTTGTCGTTTAGCGATATTGTCGATATCAACCATATTATTGTCAATATCGACAATTATGCGTAAACCTTTATTCATCGCCTCGAGTCTGCATTTCTTCGTCAGATCTTTTTTATTGACTGCAACATGTGCTCTGGGCGATTTTCCTTCTTAGAAAACACCTCAAAAATTAATCAAAGTGGTGGTTAGATTCCATTAAAAGGTTGGTATACCAACAAACATCTTCCTATATTGCATTATCTACCCTAAAATGTCATTAGCTTGATTCCTTTTCCATACCGATTTGTTAGAAGCCTTAGAACTGTGTTCTAAACCCAAAAAATGCCCTTTGAAACTGTATCAGTTGTCTAATATAAACGCATATCTGTATGTAGCTTTGCATAAGACTACCATTTGGTGTAGTAAATATCATTTTCGTTTTGGGCTTTGTTAATATCATTTTCGTTTTTGGTTTAGGGTTTTAAAAGGGGTTTCATTTTATAGGTACTTTATGCTTGGGGTGGTTGGTGATGTAAACGGGCGCTATGTATGCTTGATCATTGCAGTCATTTGTTGGGTGGTTGGTGATGCAAATGGGCTCAAGGTAGGCTTCAACATTGCAGTATTTTTTTGGGGATGCTCATGATGTAAATGGGCTCCTTGTAGGCTTGAACAGTGCAGTTATTTTTTTGGGTGGTTGGTCATGTAAATGGGCGCTATGTATGTTTGAACAATGCAGTCATTTTTTGGTGTGGTTCGTGATGTAAACGGGCTCCATGTAGGCTTGAACAATGTAGTGTATTTTTTGGTGTTTTGCTACTTTTGTAAGTGTTGGACAACTGTAATGAATTTTGGAATGTGAATGATGATATAAATGTGTTTTATGTAAATTTAGATCTTGTTCTATTCAGTTGCTCAAAGGTCCTTGCTCTGGTAGTCATTTCATTGTCAGAATAGCCCACAAATGCACAACTTTATATTTCCTCTCATCAATTAAAAATAGTCGATATCGACCATTTTAATGTCTCTGCCTTATAACTTTAAATTCAATCCACTAACGAAAGTTGTCAATACTGACAAATAAAAATAGTCGATTTCGACCATTTTGTTAGTCAGATTTTCTTCAACATATAACTGCCTCATTTGCTGAACACGGCAAAATGGTCGATATCGACCATATCGCGAAAAAAAAAAAGAAGAAGAAGAAGAAGACATTAACGTTGAATCTGCAGGTTCACCTAAGGATCATCCGCCATCGCCTTCTCTCACTCCCCTTGGATCTGCAGGTCCCTGACCCTCATCCCCTCCCTCCCCCACCACATCTAGGCCAGGGCCCCTCTTCCTCTTCTCCTCCAACAACTTCGGCTCTATCACCCCTCTCCTCTTCTCCCTCCTCTTCCTCCCTCCCTCCATGGCGATCCTCCCTCCTCCTCTAACAAAGATGACCTCATGCTCGCCGCCCTCCATTCCTTCGTATCATCCGTCTCCTTGCGTCCCCTAGCCACATCCACCTCTCTGGAGCAGCACCGGCGACAAACAAAGAAAACCCCACTTTTTATTTGAGTTCTGCAAATCAGGAACAACCTGCACAGAATAGTTGATATCGACCATGTCGCTAAATGACAGAAAAAAAAAGACTAAAACATACTTGGAGGACCCCTCCCGTCTCTAAATTCCTAATGGGTCATCATCCTACCAATGACATACTAAGGGAACTTTTCTGCTCATTTTCCCTATCTAATAATATCATGATACCCTTGAGATTTCACTAAAATTAAAAGTAACTTGAGAAAATCATGGTAATATTGAAACAACAATGGGGAAAACTCAGGAAAATCCATAAAGATATTGTTCAACATTAATTTAAATCCATTTTGTATTTAACAAATAGTTTATCTTTCACAACATTTTCCCAATAGTATCCCGACAAAAACCCTAAATTTGTATATATCCTGGCATTTTTCTAAGATGATAATTTCATAAGGATGATATTGATATTTCTGACCATGGTCAAGGCCAACACAACCAGATCATTTCTCTTCAATTTATTCTTAATTAATGCTAGAGGCAAGAGAAATATACATTTGACAATTTCTAGAAGAAGCTAGAGAGAGAGAGAGAGAGAGTGGTGGGAACTGGGAACAGTCCTTGTTTCCTGATGGGATCAGACATGAGACAAACCAACCTTCAAAGATAGACCAAAAGCAAAAGAGCTATTTCATTATCATATTATGAGGCATTTTCCTTAAAAGGGTTTTTTTTCCCTTGTTTAAGGGCTTTAAAGTCTAACATACATTGCATTATCACTCTTATGTCAATTTCAGTCACGACTTGAAACAGAAAGAGAGATGGGTCCAACTCCAACTCCAACTCCAACTCCAAGACTTCAACCAAACCATAATTTTTAACCAAACCACAACTTTGGGGTCAATGCATCCATTGTACATGCATTTTAAAAAAGAACCATTCAGTAATCATTCCCATCTGATTTGTGGATCACATGTGGATGGGGTATTTCTACAATCATGATGCTGATAGGGAGACTCTAACACCTGATTTCAGGGTTTTTTTTTTTAATATTATTGCCTGCATGATGACTACAATTAGATGGTGGATTGCCATTCAAAGTGGCTTCTGGGAAATGATCCATGTACAACAGGGGATATGGATGAAAATGGGTTGAGCTTGGGTTGCTTTGATGCTGTAGCCAGACTCAAACCTAAATATGCCCATACCGAACCCAAATTGATTTAAATTAAAGACCCTAATGTAGACTTTGACTCTACTCAAGGATTGTATCTAGATCCAAACAAAATCTGCACACACATATTCGAAATTTAAAATATATATATATATATATATATATATATACAACAGAGCACTTGTATATATGTATATTTTGGTGTATGTAATTCAAAAGAAAATATATTGTTATGGCATCAGATATTTCGGTCTATTGAC
This sequence comes from Cinnamomum chago, assembly GCA_038049695.1. NCBI lineage: Eukaryota > Viridiplantae > Streptophyta > Magnoliopsida > Laurales > Lauraceae > Cinnamomum > Cinnamomum chago. The sequence continues at coordinate 104,870,851 of CP142451.1, read as the reverse complement.
ATGAAATGCAAGGACCCAAACCTACACTCTAATCTCATTCAGGTTTATGTGCAGTGGACCCCTCATGTTCCCTGTATATATGGGATGCATACTTGATCCCAATTCTCAATCGGTGGGTGGCTTTTTCCATTTTATTTCTCTCATTTTCAATGATGGCTGGATTTTATATGTCAAATCATGTTAAGATGACTTAAATTGGATTTATTTGATAGCATATTCAATTACCTTACAACTCTGACTCATGTTTGAAAGTTATGTTCAATTTCAGACTATATTTTATCAATTTGTTTGTCTTTTATTATCAATCTATTGCACTCTTTTTAATGGTTTTGATTGACTATTTTCTCTCTTTTACTTGATAAAAAAAAAGGGAGATGTAAAGACAACTAAAAGATTGGAATAAAAAATGACCACCAAATAACCTTTCCTTTAATAGAAATTGAATCAGGGAAGATAAGAAATGAGCACTCAACTATAATTCTAGTAATTCAAATCACAGGAAAGTCAAAATCCTAAATGCATCATCACCCGCATATTGTTACCCCTCATCTCTTTAATAATCATTTTGCAGGGCTCATAACACCTGCTTTCAAATTTCCTTTTTTTTATTTTATTTGGCCTGCATGATGACTACACTTAGATGGTGGATTGTCATTCAAAGTGGTTTCTGGGAAATGATCCATGTACAACAGGGGATATGGATGAAAATGGGTTGAGCTTGGGCTGTATTGATGCTGTAGCCAGATTCAAACCTAAATAGGCCCATAGCTAACCCAAATTGATTTAAATTAAAGACCCTAACGTAGACTTGGACTCTACTCAAGGATTGTATCTAGACCCAAACAAAATCTGCACACACATATTTGAAATTTAAAAAAATATATAACAGAGCACTTGTATATATGTATATTTTGGTGTATGTAATTCAAAAGAAAATATATTGTTATGGCATTTGTCACGTCCCGTTCCCGAATCACCATGGCTAGAGTAATCTCCAAGGTGTGGCACACGTACTCCCGTAATATTATGCCTGTCTAGAATCAAGTACAACAATACGAAGGATAAATTTTACTTTTCCACTTGTGAGTCTAGCTCACTAACCTATCAATCACATTTAACAATGGAAGCATTTCGAATAATAAGCCACTAGGTACCATTTCATTGCACAGTCCTATTTAAAGTTAAGTGTCAAGTTAATACAAGCATAATTTACACATTAACTAAAGTAGGGGTTACAAAATCACCCCACATTATATTACAAAAAGAATCTTCATAACTAACTTGTAATCTAATTAGTGTGACCTACACAAAAAGGAGTCAGTCACACTCTCCACTTAAGCTCTCAAAAGAATCAGTCCATCGCTCTTCGTGGACCGAACTACATTGGGCCATTTCCCGGCCACTCCTCTAATCCTGGAGGAACCTCTTCGGTTTCCTCATCTCCCTCCTCGGCCTCCTCAGGATCGGGAGCTGCACCTGTGGCTATGACACCAAAGATAGCATCACGAATACGACGATTCAGCAAGTATAGGCATTAATAATAAATCACATGTTGTATCAAATCGAATTTAAGGACAATTGATTAAAAGATGTCAATATCAAGTAATAACTAAGCAATTGTACCAAGATTAAATAATTCATGCTTTACAAATCAATGGAGAATAAAACACACTAGTTGGCTACCACATTAAACTCATTATCTCAAATAGAGAGCAAATCTAGTTGGGATGTCACCAGCGGCCCGTCCAAAGGCTAGCTGGCTACTCGGTTCTGGAGTTCCGATGCTCAGAGGATCTACTGTAGTGATTTTGAATAACTAAATCAAGTTTAACCCCGTCGGATATCACAAGGTCGAAACTTAGTAGTGTCTGACCAATCGATTCGAATAAATACACAAATGAATAAGATTGGTTTTACTTGAATCGAATCGAATCATTAATAACTAGAATATTTCACACATAAACTTACTCATCTCGAATTTCAATTGAGCATGATATAACTGTACAATAATTATGCGACAATTAGAAATAAAACAATTTATTCATATAAATCATTATTTAGAGTTTGGAAGGTGAATGGAAAATAAATCACAATATGCACATGCATTGATTAAGGAGAATTAATGTAATTTACTAGGCTCTCGTCCTTCCCATTCTCACACGATGAAGTTTAGAGATTCGGTGTATGACTATCTTTCATTGGTACCACTTTGTATAAGCATAGTACATCGGATCTCCAAATCTCATCCATGTCAAACTTCTAGACGACAGATAAAATTCACATGAGATGATCTTAGCCTCATTGATCTCTCACGTGGTTAATTACCAATGGTCTGTTGATCTCGTCAAAGGTGCCTTTTTCTAAGGCCCAACAAGTCCCTTAGCGTTCAAGATCCTAATTGGTTTCGTAAATACATAATATAAGGGTATTCGTTAACTTTTAGTGTGCAAGAAGAAAGTAATTTTGTCAAAACAATAGGGCCCAACATTAAAACCCAGCCCCATACAGAGTCCCACCTCACTATAGCGACGGGCACAGATTCTGTGTCCTCTCTTTTTCCAAGTGTTTCTCACGCCTTCCCCTGCACACTGAATTGAAAAGCTTCTCTAACTACTTTGACTTTGAAAAGTGAGGAATTCTAGCCTATGCCTTGAAATATTAAAATGGGCTTTCAGTGGGTTACATTTGCTCGGTGGGACCAATACAAGGCAATGGAAATGCATAACAGGTGGGATACATACTAGCTGGTTGAATAACCCAATGGCCAAATAGAGTGCAAGCACTAGACCATGAGCCGGTCTCCAATTGCACACACATTTATATACAAGTCCACCTGCACGTACATGTACTATTCCACCTGCACATGCATTATCTACAATTCCACCTGTACACATTATATACAATTCCACCTGCACACACACTATTCCATCCAATCCCAGCTTTACCATTCCTAAGCAAACCCACAAAAATCCAATTCATAATCATTCTCAAGTTTTGAACTAAGAGGCTAATCACAGTAAAAGTAAAAAAAAGTATTTTCCAATCAAAGAAGTAAACAACACGTGTTCTTAATTAAAGTTTATACTTGCCTCAATTAGCTTTTCAAGCCCTTTTCCTCTAATATTTCTCAAATGAACCAAAAGCCCCAAAAATGTCAAACCCTATAACACAAATCCAATGAAGATGCTAATGAATATGCAATTATGACTATAATAGAGTCCATTGACTCTATTTCAACTCAAAACACAAAGAAAGATGTGTTTGATGCTTACCTATAACAAGGAATTCGAAATTGGGGAAGATGGGTTCTTGTCAACCACTTTGATGAAGATGAAGATGAAGATGACCACACTTGCCTTCACTTGTACAAATACTAAAGTGATTGGAGAAAGGAAAAAGGAAAAAGGAGATTCTCTTACTCTCTCCACACTCACCATACAGAATCGAATGGAGTGAAATGGGTTGAGTTGTTTTAGAGTGATAAGGATGTGCATTTTGCACAAAAGTCTATCTATTGAGTGTATTTCTATTTTAAGTCAAACGATAGCCTATTCCTTCAACCCTTGGTCAAAAGAAGTGATGCTTCATACGAAAATCGACACGCTCATCGAGATGCACGCGATGACGCCAAGATGACATGCATATGATGCAAAATGAGAAAATCAATAATTACATAAAAGCCCTAAATTGTGCCCAACTGAATCAATTCGGTTCAAACCAACTATTCAAGACTCATAATGCATCTAACTTGACCTACAAAGAACTAATTAACATAAACTATCCTAATTAGCAACGAAGTATAATTAAATTAGCTAAATCATAATTAATTAGTGCTAATCAAGTTTAATTCGGGTTGGAGTGTAACAACATCAGATATTTGAGTCTATTGACATGAAATGCAAGGACCCAAACCTACACTCTAATTTCATTCAGTTTTATGTGCAGTGGACCCCTCATGTGTTTCCCCCATATATGGACGCATACTTGATTCCAATTCTAAATCGGTGGGTGGCTTTTTTCCATTTTATTTCTCTCATTTTCAATGATGGCTGGATTTTATATGTCAAATCATGTTAAGATGACTTAAATTGGATTTATTTGATCGCATATTCAATTACCTTACAACTCTGACTCATGTTTGAAAGTTATGTTCAATTTCAGACTATATTTTATCAATTTGTTTGTCTTTTATTATCGATCTCTTGCACTTTTTTTTAATGGTTTAGATTGACTAGTTTCTCTCTTACTTAATAAAAAAAAGGGAGATGTAAAGACTACTAGTAATAAAAGATTGGAATAAGATTTTTTTTTTCTTCATGAAGATTGCTTAGGGACTATGGAGTTTTATCAATTCTTATAGTGTAAGGTTAAGATCCTTGCCACCTTTCAGCCTTCTGGCTTTTTTCACATGGAGATCTTGAGTATTATTGAAATTCTACACTGGTTTGAGATAGATTATTGCTCCTTTGTCTTCCTCTTTTGGTTCTTATGGTCAAACTTTCTTCTGAAAGAGGCCTCCATATCAACAGGTTAATGGCCTTTCAACCATGTTAGAGGCCTTTTGTTTGGAGTTGCAGACCTTGCAGCCCTTTCATCTTCTATCAAATCAATCTAAATATAAAAAAAATATGTGTCCAAATATATAATGGACTCAATATCCATTTTCTTTAAGATTTAGTTCCTTCAAGCATGCAGTTATTTGAAAGACAAATTTCATTTCTAAACCTACCTCTCAGCTCATCAAGCCAAACAATGGGTGGGATCAGTAGGGTACAGCATGCATTGAGTGCATAGTTCTAGAAATCTGACTCATTGGAGCTGAATGCACTCCATTGGATTTCAAAGTTAAGAGTCACGGTCTTACGTTGAATAAAGACTCAAGCTTATAGATACATATAAAAATATATTAAATTTTTTTTTTCATATTCTTCCAGATTATTTTATAAATTTGTAAAAAAAACAACTTCAGTAATTTTACACAAAGGGCCGTTTGTTTATATGGAATTGAATTCTCATGTATTCATGGTAAAATGGATTCTGATAAGAATTGAGAGGTGACAGACATAAGGTTTAATTTTCCTAGAATTTGATTTGTTAAAGTGATCGATGGTTGTGAATTCACTTTCCATCTCCCTTTAATTCATCCCTGAAGGGAGAGGAGATTATTTTGTGGCAATTTATCACCTTTGGTTTTTTCGATTTTAACCATTTCTAGGATTCATTTTTAAAAAACTCATAAGATTCAATTTCTTGAAATAAAGAGGCCCCAAAATTTATTTGTCTTGTTAGCATTTTCATAAACCTCCCTTGACCATTGGTCAAACCTTTTCTGATTGGTACTAAGATCTCAAGTGTATTTAGTCCATAAGACCCAAAAAAACCTGATATAAGGTATTGTTTTTCCAAAGAAGAAGGTCGAAGTAACCTTACCAAAAATCTTATTTAAACTATTTTGGAACAAAAAATCGAATAACTTAGTACTGCAAAGCTGACCCTTTGATGAGGGGCCTAGCTTGCAAATCAAGGACTTTTAATTTTTTTTTCTAAAAGCTGAGGATAGGATAGAGACCAACTTTGAAAAGCCAGCAACCTCGAGGGCCGAGATAGGGCTTGACCCATCTAGGCTCAGCCTGGCCCGGCCCGGCCGGTTCACTTTTAATATATGATAAATAATATAATACATAATAGATGTAAATTCATTTGCACATGCGGTTATTAAACCCGGCCCAATCACTGTTTATTATTATTATTTTTTCAAATAAATAGTAATATTGTAGGGGTTTCTTAAGTAAGACAAGGAGGACAGGAAGTGTGAAAAGAAAGAACCCATGCGGCGGAAGTTTGACTGAGCTTAAAAGCAAAACAAATCAATAGCTTTAGCAAATAATCATCACCAACCGAAGAAATGAAAAACCTATCATTGTCTTATATGAAAAAACTGATTTGATCTGATGTGTGAAAGAGTCAAGAGTATGCATTGACTTATTTAATACTTGTTTAGTGTGTGAAAGAACTGATTTAAGCTAATCAAATCTTTCCCTTTTACAACTTCACATTTTTTTTTCTTAAGAAAAGTTACACCAGTATAAAGAAATATATATATATATTAAATATAAAGAGTTTTTTTCCTTTTTCTTTTGGCCTAGCCCGACCTTGGCCCTTGAAGGTAGGGTAAGGGCCTAAAAATTGTAGGCCCGCTTAGGGGTTTTGTTCGACTTAGGTTTGGCCCACATATGTGAGGGTAGGATAACGGGCCGGACCCTATGACTGCCCTAGGTACACTGTTTTTGGCGAGCCCCATCTAAATTATCAAAATTATAGTAAGGCATATTTCCCTGAAATGATAAATATATACAATGGGAGTACCAAAATGATCTAAACATGAATGGGGCAGATAAAAACAGGCCCTCGGATCTCATTACTCTAGAGTTGTTTTCTGAGGAATTAATGGTGATGATGACTTCATGTTGGGCCCCACTGCATGTTGATCAATTCTTGACCACTTTGTTGGGTCGACCAACACAATATATCAAGTTTCTGAAATATGATTTTTCCCATTGGTTATAGAAATACAAATTGAAATTTGCTTTACCAGAGTGGAAAAAGTTCAACCAGCAGTCAAAAGACTTTTTTTTTTTTTTGGAGAAAAAAAAAAGTTTCTAGAACAGAGAAAGTTAAGATCTTTTTTTATTTATTTCTCCACAGTCTTTTTAAAATAGACAAAACAAAAAGGGGGCCAACGCAAGAAACCTTATAAAATTGGTCCAAGGCTTGGTGCCCATTCTACAAGTTAGACAGACTTGGGCGACTTCAGAGTTGGACCAACCCGGTTTAAGGTGTTTGGATTCCACCATTTATATTTTATAAGATAAGAAATGCCTAAGTTAGGAATATTCTCTAGTACAAAGTGCTCAAAGTGAAATCCACCTTTTTGTTGGTGCTTGGACTAACTTTTTTAGGGAGTACTGATGAATCATGTGTTTCAGATGGGCTCAATTCAACTGGAATAAAATTTGGCCCGGCACCAAGGAGTGCCATGAATTTAAGCCATCCCACCTATAATTGTAACTCAATTAAATTAACCCGTGTTATTAGTAAATTAGAGTTGTGAAATCTTCTTTCGTTGATATCTTCATTAGGAATGAAAAAAAGTTTAACACAGCAAAAAAAGCAAAAATCAACCAACCAACCAACAAAACGACCACGATATTCACCAGATAAATAGAGATTAGATCAAGATCAAGAACATAATTATATTAATGATTTTGATATAAGTTTCATTATCACATGCTCCGGATACATGTATTATATGTCTTTGAAACTATCACATATATTTATAAACTTTATCCATGCAATACCCTTTTATTCCTGGGGGCTTGTGATTGTCATGTATGCATGTGGACCCAATATAAATCCTATCCCTATGGTTGCCGCATTATCCAAGTAGGCCCAAGTACAAACTATGGGGGTGTGTTTTTTAAGAGCGAATTTAGATTGGGTGAAACAGTATCTACCTATTTAGTAAAAATATGGGATCTGGACTAAGTGTATCATAGAAGTTGTACATGTAACATGTAACGATTTGGGTCCTCTAGCTTTTTAAAATAAGACACATTTAAAAAATATGTGAGGCTTGTTGTCCTACAACATACAAGAGAGTTTAAGCCGTCTAAAATGGTAAAATTCATCATCCAAAGTGCCGGACCTAAGACCATGAAATAACATGATAAGCCGAGTTATTTTGATCACTCATTCTTTGCCCCAATGATTTCACACCTCACAACATTCAAAGAGTCCCTTACTTTTTTCTAAATAGCTTGACCTCATATATAGTTCTCTTGCAATTGATTCTTAGCGGACCTTATAAACTCTCCCATGTGCTAAGGATTTGAACTCATGACATGCAACTAGTAGTAAACTTATATGGCAGAGAGAGAAAGATCTGAATATATAATGCAACAACCCTTTCTTGGATATATACTGAGCTCACTATGACCTCCAAGAAAATTTAGGTCGAAATTCCTCTCTTTAGCAGAATACCAAAAATCTAGCCTCCTAAAATTTTCACTTCCGGCCCAATAAAAATCTTTAAGTTTCAATTTTAAAAATGCTAATTTGCACTTACGGTTAAAATCGAAGAATTTGTCCTAAATTCTAACAAACTTAGCCACTGTTTAATTATTTACAAAATATGTAAGATTTTTTTCTAAAAGGATATAACAACTCTTCAAATATAATTAGCAGAGGAAAATTACTAGATAGAGTTATTTCGTTACGATCGCATGTCCTTTCTTAAATATAAGGGAAATTTTCAAATATGGTCTTCAGTTTTCACCTTATTTAAAAAAAGAACACAAGTTTTGAAACTTTTCAAATTAATACATAAGCTTTCTAGTAAATTTTTAAATAAGGACATATGACCATTTAAAGGTATTTTTTGGTGACTTTTTCCCTTAATATTTTGAAAATATTCAAATTACTATTCATTAAAAGCTATGACATGGTTTTGACAGCCACCACATGCAGCCAATTGCAGTAGAAATATTGAGCGTCCTTGATCACTATAAAGACATCGACGAGGAAAATGAAGAGAATGTAGAAGAAGTGAATGAAAGTTTTATTACAATGAAGGGTAATTTGGATATTTAAAAATAAAACAGGAAAAAAGTTGGCGAAAAATTACTTTAAATAGATGGATGTCCTTAATTGAAAACTTTCTAAAAAAATTTAAAGACTAATTTAAAAAAATTTAAAATTTATATCCTTTCTTGAAATAAGACCTAAATTTAATAACTTTTTTTTGAAATTCTCCCTAAATATAAAGATAAATATAAGCGAACCTTCCTCTTGTGTGACGTTCTCAAGTCTCACATGCTCTTTCCCGCATTGTCTCATTCCAGAGTTGCTGAAGGAAAATAGTCAACCAAGGCGGCCAGAATCTGTCGAACGGATCGCACATTCCCATCCCAATACCCTCTGCATTCTGAGTCAGTCACCTCTGCGAAGTGCGAAGCCACATCAACCTCTATCAATGTTTAATGCAACTTTCTGTCTGCCTTTTTTCTTAAAAAACTGTATCTTGGGCATGGGGGCATCCCATTCAAGTTGTCTGTTTTTGTCCCGCTAGGCATTTCCCACATGTGTAGAATGGGACGGCGCTGTACATCTCCTTCATGAAAATATATTCCCTATGTAATTTGGAGTCTGGTAAGTTCCCTTGCTTAAAGTGTGCTTAAGTTCAATTGAAACTTCCCAATGGATCTCATCTCACCTATTCAAAAATTCGAGCTCAGGATGAATGCCTCCCATATAATGGGATATTCTAAAATTTTGCTTGCTTTGATAGGTGTTACACTCATTTTAATATTGATCGATTTGCTTAAAAATATAATTAATGAATATAATTTGTAATATATAAAATTATTTTAATTATATTTATAATTAAACAATAAATTTTACGGTGTGACCAATTCCCATTATAAGTCTGACTTGGAGACATTTGATACGTGGAATGGTTTTAATAGGTGGACACTATTACGGTATTGGAATACAACTTTCATTGGTGGGATAAAATGGTACAACAATGGTTCTAGAGCTATTTGATTCAATTTATAATTTTATTTAGAGCTGATGATGGGCTCAAAGAAATCATTTTAAATCCTTCATTGGAGAATTCATATAACAAGGGCCCGAGAGGAGGAGGCTTAGCAATAGGCTCTTTCCTATATACACTTAGCAGCTTTGATCTTTGGCTGTGGATGGTTATATATGGTTGTCCAATCATAGATTAATTATTGAATAAAAAAGAACAAATAACTATTTAATGACTCTTTGTACCCATTTTGATATGATTGTAATCATTAGATCAAGGTGATATTTTCCGCTCAAATCATTCAAAACACATGCAGGTGGTGCATGAAGCGCTTGAAGAGTTCAATTGATTGGACTATAATACGAGGCATCCTCCCGTGGAGAGGAGTCCAAACTTGAGGGAGACCACATTAGAGCTCATCTATTAAAAATTTGAACCACTCAAAATAAACACCTCATCATTTACTATGGGAATTAGGATTGATTATATGATAAATAACAAAATTCATTAATATGAATAATAATGTAAAAAAAGTTATGTTAATGATGTTATTAATCAAACATCCAATTTTCGATGCTGACCAACCATTACACGAGGGAAATTTAAGACTATCTCATGCACAATGCAGGCGTTCATTTTGTTCTGCTTAATTTCTTAGTAGATTGGTCTTACTATAGAGTTCCACTGATTCAACTCAAACAATCTAGACTCTTCTCTTTGGATTGTGATTCAGATAATATTTCTTCAATAGCATTACTAAAGAACAACAAAATTGAAGAATTAAATTTGAAAAAAAAAAAAAAAACCATTAGCAATATATAATTCAAAGTTTTAAGAGTAAAACCTCATGAAACAGTAGATTGTTGCACTTTGGTAAAGACCACAGTTATGATCAAATGCCACTGCTTCATCAACCATCTCCATCCATCTGGTGGCCCACTTCAGTATCAATAATTCCCTAGTAATCTGCCACTTGTGCGGTAGATATACTACTGATCTACATAGGTATCTAGAGACAGTAGAAGCTCTGCCAACTTTAAAAAACACTTAAACTGAGCCAGTGGACCCCACTATCTCTTTTATAACCCAACGTTCTTCCCCTCTATTCTGAGTTCCCTGCACTCCAAATCCCTACTCTCTCCCCACGAGAGCAAAACCCGTAACAACCGATATGAATCCATTTCCCGCTACATTCTCGGACCGCCCGATATACCTCCTCATCTTCTTCTTCCTCGTCTTCATCTTCACCGTCCGTTCAGACACCGAGCTTCAGATCCTCCTCGACTTCAAATCTCAGCTGTCCAATCCCCCCTCACTCTCCTCATGGCGAACCGACACCCCTCTCTGCACCTTCTCCGGAATCTCCTGCGACTCGGCCGGTTCCGTCACCGAAATTCAACTCTCCAACCGAAACCTCGCCGGACCACTACCAATCGACTCCCTCTGCAACCTCCCCTCCCTCCAGACCCTCTCTCTAGGATTGAATCTCCTCTCCGGACCGCTCAAACCTGAAATCAACAACTGTAGCAGATTGCAGTTTCTAGATCTCGCTTCGAACAATCTCATCGGATCGGTTCCGGATCTCTCTTCTCTAGGTCTGTTACAGGATCTCAATCTATCATGTAACGGTTTTTCCGGCCCGTTCCCGTGGAATTCGCTACTAAATCTCACGAATCTCGTCGCTCTCAGCCTCGGAGACAACCCTACGTTGCATAGAAGCGGATTTCCTGAGGAGATTCTGCAGCTGAAGAAGCTCTCATGGCTCTATCTCACGAACTCCAGTCTCGAAGGCGAAATCCCACGGTCGATTGGAAATCTGACGGCTCTGGTGAATCTGGAGCTGTCTTTTAACTATTTCGTCGGTCAGATTCCTTCGGAGATCGTGAAATTGAGCGAGTTGCGGCAGCTGGAGCTGTGGGGGAACCATCTGTCCGGCCCGATTCCGGTCGGATTTGGGAATTTGACTGAATTGCAGTTCTTCGATGCGTCGAAGAACTATCTGGAAGGGGGTCTGGAGGAGATCAGGAGTCTGAGCAAGATCGTGTCGTTGCAGCTCTTTGAGAATCGATTATCCGGCGAGATCCCGCCGGAGTTTGGAGAATTCAAGGAACTGGTGAATTTTTCCCTGTATGGGAATAAGCTGACCGGATCCCTGCCTGAGAAGCTCGGGAGCTGGTCGGAATTCGACTTCATCGACGTGTCGGATAACAATCTCACAGGCCCGATCCCGCCGGACATGTGCAAGCAGGGGAAGATGACCGCGCTGTTGTTGCTCGGAAACAATTTCTCCGGCGGGATTCCGCCTAGTTACGCCGAGTGCAAGTCGCTGAATCGGCTCCGAGTCAAACAGAATTCCCTGTCTGGAAGAGTTCCTGATGGAATTTGGGGGCTTCCGAACTTGGAAATCATTGATTTAACTAGTAACAGTTTTGAAGGACCCGTTACATCCGATATTTCGGGCGCGGGAAAGCTTGCGGAGCTGTACATTTCAAATAACAGGTTCTCGGGCGAGTTGCCTAAAGAGATTTCTCGAGTTCCCAATCTCAACCTGATCGTTGCGGGATTCAATGAGTTTTCCGGTGAGATTCCGGGGACGATCGGAGAATTGAAGAGCCTCGCCCGGTTGTTGCTACAGAACAACAAGCTTTCCGGTGGAATTCCGGATTCATTGGCCTCGTGTGCCGCTCTCCATGAGATCAATCTCGCCGGAAACTCTCTCACGGGTCAGATTCCGGAGAGCCTGGGGTTCTTGCAGACGCTGAATTCATTGAATTTGTCAAGCAATCAACTCTCAGGTGAGATCCCGGTGAGCCTCTCGGCATTAAAGCTCAGTCTCCTGGACTTGTCGGACAATCAGCTCTCCGGCAGTGTCCCGGACTCTCTCTCAATTGGTGCTTATGGCGACGGGTTCAACAGAAACCCAGAACTCTGCAGCTCCAGAATTCATTATCTCCGGCGATGTTCGTCGGATTCCCAGAGTCATTCAAGCCACATCAAGACACTGATCTCATGCTTCCTTGCCGCGAGTGCTCTACTGTTAATCTCATTTGGTTGCTACATTTTCATCAAGAAAAGGCGGTGCGATGAAAGCGAGCAGGGCCGGAGGGTCAAGGATTCCTGGGATCTCAAGTCATTTAGAGCTTTGAACTTTACAGAGCAAGAGATCCTGAACTCAATCAAACTGGAGAACTTGATTGGGAAGGGAGGATCAGGCAATGTTTATAAGGTAATTTTGGGAAATGGAAAACATCTCGCCGTAAAACATGTATGGAATTCAGGTCCCGGCGAGGGGAAAAGCACCTCAGCGATGCTGAGAAGGCACCGGAAGATGCCGGAATTTGATGCAGAAGTGGCGACCCTCAGCTCAATCAGGCATGTTAATGTGGTGCAACTGTATTGCAGCATCACAAGTGAGGACTCAAGCCTTTTGGTGTATGAGTATCTGCCCAATGGGAGCTTGTGGGACCGGTTACACACCTGCCGGAAGATGGATCTTGATTGGGGGACCCGGTATGAGATTGCGCTTGGGGCCGCCAAGGGGCTCGAGTACCTTCATCATGGATGTGAGCGGCCTGTGATCCACCGTGACGTCAAGTCCAGTAACATACTGCTGGATGAATTCTTAAAGCCCCGGATCGCCGATTTTGGGCTGGCAAAGATAGTTCAGGCGAACGCCGGGAAGGACTCGACGCACGTGATCGCTGGAACGTATGGCTACATTGCTCCAGGTAAGATTATAATCACAAACCACATCAATTGTTTAATCAGTTCAGGCATAATTATAAGTACTAATGTTCTTGTTTTTTTTTTTTTTTTTTTCAACTTGTAGAGTATGCTTATACATACAAAGTGAACGAGAAGAGCGATGTCTACAGCTTTGGCGTGGTTCTTATGGAGCTAGTTACAGGAAAGAGGCCCATTGAGCCAGAATTTGGAGAAAACAAGGATATAGTCTTTTGGGTCTCTAGCCAACTTATCAGCAAGGAGAGCATGCTCAACTTGGTCGACTCCCATATCTCTAGCGAAGTAAAAGAATACGCATATAAGGTGTTGAGGATTGCTATTCTATGCACAGCAAAACTTCCGGCATTGAGGCCGTCGATGAGAGCAGTGGTGCAAATGCTCGAAGACGCGGGACCCAACAATCTCATTGCCATTACAATTAAAGATGAGAAGGGACGTGGCAGTTTTGAACATAGGATGGAGATGCATAAACAGTGCCCCTAAACCAATTTTCAGTTCATGGTCAGGGCCTTTGCATATGTAAACATATAGCCGTACAGGTAAATGGCCTGATAGCTAGCGCTTTGTTATGGTGTAGTTCGCTGTGTATGTAGCTTGTTTGTAAGTGTGTCTATATAACTTAAGTCCATTACTATGAAAGATTAATAAATCCAAGTTGATCGATTTCGTTAGTGATGACACTTGATCCTGATTTATTTGCATGGAATTGAATTCCTAAAAATTTTAGATGTATTTTATAAAAGAATGATTGATTAGGACCATCAAATGATCTCCTCTTTGTAGAAATGAACAAGGTGGGCAACTGAATCCCAGCCATCATCATCTTGGGGAAAAAAAAAAAAAAAAATCAGCATCCTTGTTTGTACGTCTCTACCTTATACTTTTGCCCCCACCTCTTTTATCCTTGATGTAACCTATTTTCCTATGAATTCCTGTCTTATTCAATCCTATGCAAACAAACGGCCTTTAGCATGCTGGACTGAGGTGCATTTAGTCATCTTATTCTACAGAAGATGTGAAATGCCAAAAAATAATCTTGACTTCTACCACAATACAATGGTTTTGTTTTTCTCAGTCCGTTCTAGGCTGCTACTCTCAGTGAACACGGGGCCCACCTAAATTATGATGAACGATGTGTCTTTTGCAGGCCACCTATGCTAGTAGTCAAATGGGTCCATTGCTTGAATTAATCCAAAAATATTTCAACCCCATGTAGCTTTATCCCATATATTTCAGATTGTCTTTGTGAGAGCAACTAATTTATATCGCATGTTATCAATCGTTATTTTTGTGCTTTCTAAATATTCGAACTCAAACACTCATACACACTACTTGCTGCCCTCATTAACCAGCTGAGCAAAGATAAACCTTTCTATTTATTTGTTTTTTCTAATGTGGAAAATCTAAGTCACGCACTCTCCTTCATTCAGTCACACATCCAAGGGGCCGCAGCTTGGGTCGAAGAAGTCTTTCTTTTTTGTCTTTTTACTGACCACAGAGACCCATGTAAATATTCAAGTCCCCTGTTTGGACGAAACAGGGGATCTTTTTCCCGTTTTGCAATGTTCTCAAAAGTGTAGCGATCTGCTCTGCCATCATCAATGTCATGGGCTTAATTTGGGTCACTGTCAGTTGACTGAAGTAAATCTTTCTCATACCCTTTTCTACCTTGATGGCTTCCCTTGGAATCACATGCCATATTCATTGAACCCATTTTACACCGCCCAAATTTTCGTCAAATGGTTAGGTCTACCAAATCCAGTCTTAATCTGATGCCAATATGTACCAGTTTTAATGAGGCCCAAACACTCCATCTTATGGGGCCCATAACCAACCCCTGGATATCGAAAAAGATTGATCAGAATCGCACAAGGTCACTCTCAGGTTTGGAGGCAGGCCTGGATCATATCTTTACTTCTAATGTCAAATCCAGCATAGATCCTGCCCTTCTGAATGCCTTCGAATACAAAATAAATCTAACAGATTCTCATCATCATCATTAATTTTAGCCTTACCCCACCATCTACCACTGGATTATCTAAGACTGACCGCAACCCAAAATTCACTTTGTTATGGCAATCCTAATTCCTAACCCAGCCATCAAACTTTGGTCCAAACAGATCTTCAGTATTTGTCCAATCTAGACATTTATCAAGCTACTGTATATCTAAGGTAGGGCCCTATGAAGAGTTGAAGACGGTTTAAACTGATCTCAAGGACACTTAACACATGTATTCCATCCAATGACAGATAAAAGAAGGAAAAGAATAATAATAATAAAGGAAGCAGTTGGATTCAACACCATCCTCGTGTTGTTTGTCATATGCAATTTAATTGTACAGTACTGAGATTGAGGTGTCTGTCTCTGAGACGTGGGTCGCTGTCTCATTTGTACCGTTTTCACGCTGAAAAATCAAAGGCAAGTACTTTGGTTAGTCTCCCACGACAAGCCACCAAGCATGACTAACGTGGGAAGTTGGAAGTAAATGGATACGAACAAAAGAAGTGTCTCTACAAAGTGGTCGACATGGTTCCATCACTAATAATACTAACTTTGTGAAGAGCATCTCCAATAAATATGTTAATTTGGAGATGCCAAAATCTAACTAAAGGCTTATTTAACAATTTGAATATGAAGGTATTGTATTTGGCATTTTCAAAAGTATGAAATTCCACCCACATGTTAAATTATTATTTTATTATATTTTTTTTTATGGGACCACATCATAAAAGAAAAAAGCTTTTGCATTTTTTTTAAATTTCTGTGGGCTCGCTTTTATAATAAAATATATTAAAATATTATTTGGCACATGGCTTTTCCATATGTCGATTTTGGCATTTCCATCTTGCATGCCAAATGCCAAGTTATGTTTGGAATGGATATTTAGAGTGCTCCTCCATATCAAATATCTACGTTGGGTAGTCCATGTGGGATTTGAAAAAGTTGTTGGAGATGCTCTTAGCTTCCAGCTGATTTGTGAGTGAGAGAGAGAGAGAGAGGCGAGTAGTAAAACTCAAAAGGAAAACGGATATTGCCTTTAGAGCCGTTTTTAGATTTGACATTTGCCCAATTGAGGTCGAAATTTAAATATTTTCCTCATACAATATTTTAAGGTCATGCAATATCACACATCGTACTGTACGATATCCTACACCATGCAATATCACAAATATTATCCTCTATTGTATGATATTTTAGAACCGTGCAATATCATATTATTATTAAACGAACATCTGGACAGGAAATACTTGAACTTTGACTGATCTTGGGCAAACGTGGTGAAGTGCTCAGTCGTATGATCAATACCCAAAGAAAAATCACATGTCAATTGGGAGTCCTGACACTCTTGAGTCTCTCACTTGGAGAATCTCAAGTAGGAGGAGAATCACAGGTTCCTATCTATTGAAATTATGAGTTGATCATATGAACTCACCTTGTAATGTATAAGTATAGAGTGTTTTCTAAATTCAAATCCAATAAGAATTGGTCGCACTGTATAATTGACTATAGGATGGGGCCAACTTCCATCCTCAATTCTAAATCTTAGAGATATCCCATACACTGTCAGCCAGCGTGGTCATTCTTTGCAGCTCGGATTTGTATCTAACGGCTCTATGTAGGCTGACGGCTCACTTTGAAAAGTTCAGATTTGAACGGCTTAGATTTTTATCAAGCAGGCTGACGGTAAAGCTCCACTCTTATAGTCAAGAGTTCTCATAGTCAAAGGTGATGAAAGGCCAATCAATGAGTCATGATAACGACAGAGTCTGAATTGCCATTTTCGCACTTACCATGATGCAACCGATGGGGAAAAGGTCTTGGTACAGTTTGAAAATTGCTGAAAAAGTCAAAACCAAATGCAAAAAGAGTCGTCTCACCTTAGTAGTAGTCCTGCCAAGGTTATCGGCAACAAGGACAACACATTTGGGGACGCTTGGGTAATGTGATCAACACTAATCCTCTTTCGGGATTTTTTTAATTGAAAAGAAAATTCATATTTGGATGAAAAGAGAAAAAGTGAGAAAAATCCTCACAACCCATCCATAAAAAATCATCTATTCCATGGATTTTTTAATTTCCACCTCTCTCTATTGAATTTTGCAAACCCACATAAGCAAAAAAGCATTAGAGATTCAAAGAATGACACCTCCTAAGTGCTTTTCAAACATGGAATTAAGTGATTCTTTTCCTGAAATTCTCACAACGGATAAAATGGTTCCATATGAACAAAGGAAGGAATCCTCTAGATAGAGTTTTCCTTTCTATTTACCAAACGTTAAATGGTGGAAAGATACAAAAATAAATCATTTTTTCCTTACTTTAAATGAATATAACCTACATACCATATAAGATAGAGGTATTTTTATTAGAACTTCATGATTTATAAAGTGGGCTACGGCCGACTATGGAGATATACAAAAGATTTTATAAATTCTTCTTTAACTATATTATAATTGATGAATCTTAAAAGGGTGTAAAATATATCAAGAAGAGTTTTTGCCATATGAAGCGGAAGCTATATTTATCTCGAGCACTTTAGATTTCAGAAAGGTGAGCCCCTTTATAGAACTTTAAAAAATTCTGGTGAATTTGGCATAAATTTGGAATGGGTTCTTCTTTTTGATAAGTCAAAATAGGTTTTTGATTTTTTTCAAAAATACACCCCCTATTGTTTTCTTAGTAAGCTAAACTTAGTGTCATAAATGTAAGCCTGAGTTGTTATATGGGAAAGTTTCAAATGAGCCCATAATTTTTTTCTCTTATTTAAAAAAAAAAGAACATAAGTTTCAAAACATTTAAATTAGATCCTAAGTTTTCGAGTAAGTTTTCAATTAAGAACAATGGCCATTTAAAAGTATTTTTCAGCAAACTTTTCCCTCAATTTCTTAAAATACCCAAATTATCCTTCATTGAAACAAAACCCTCCGTCACTTCCTCCATCTTCTTCTCCTTTCTTTTACCAGCATTTTCGCGGCGATCAATGGGAACCAGTGTCCTCACAATGATTAGTGGCATGTAGTGACTATTAGAAGCATGCATATCATTATGGCTTTCAATGAAGGGTAATTTTTGTATTTTAAAAAAGGGGAAAAGGGTCATGAGGGAATACATTGAAATAGTTGGATGTCCTTAAATGAAAGCTTATTGGAAAACTTAGGTCCTAATTTAAAAAGTTATGATACTTTTGCCGTTTTTGAAATAAGACAAAAAATTAAGGACTTATTTGAAATTCTTCCTTGTTTTTTTCAATTGCGCATCTCACGGGAAGCATGTGTCTTGGATACAGACATTCTAAACTCGAATGATGATGAAAAAGGTTAGCAAATGGGCTAAATCGGCTCAGAACATGTCGGGCAGACAAGTGGGCTGAGGGGGTCAACCCAACCCAACCCAACCCAACCGGTATGACCCACATATTGCGTGGATCAACCCTAGATGACCCATATTGGCCCACATGATTGTTTTCAATGTGATTTAGTTTTATATAAATTCTTCCAATATTACACAGTGTACTGTACTTTATGACTGTAATGGAGTTTTTTAGGTAAGTTGTATTTCCATAAGAAGATGTACATTGTACAATGTACAAGAAAGAAATTTGGAGAAACTTTCCCATACTTACGGCCCCACAAATGGTTAATACAACCAGGGGGAGCTAATCCAAAGATTTTAAAACAATCTCCACAAGCCAGGCTTAGACAACCCACAGATTTTACTGGCCTGGACTGGAACACACATAATGTACAGTCCACAGATTTAACATATTATTACGACAATTAATATGGTAATTTGCATTTCAGACCTTTTAATTTTATTTTTCATTCTCAATAAAATCCATTCAAAAGTATCATTATTTTAAGCTTCTATTTAGTTCTTGTGAAAGACATAAGTATGTTTGGCAGGATATTTGATTTTACAACTTTTCCTCTGCTCCTAGGGAAGAAAAGTGGTCTTTTCGGGTGACAACCATATACATTGGTAGCGTACTTATTTTGCAACTTTTCCACCACTCTCAAGGGAGTAAAAGTGGCATGTTCGGGTAGCCAAGGTAATAGCAATATACATTGGTAGTATAGTTATTGTTGCAACCTTTCCTCTTCGCTGAAAGGAGGAAAAGTGGTATTTTCAGCCATATACACTGGTGTAATACTTATGTTGTAGCTTTTCCTCACTTATGAAGGGAGGAAAAGTTGTCTTTTCGGGAAGGCTTAACATAATTGGCGTTTCAATTTTATTTTTCATTCTTGATATAATTCATTCAAAATTATTATTCTTTTAAGCTTCTATGATTCTTTAAAGTGTGAATGATATTGCCCGTACTAAGCACGGGTATAGTTTGCTAGTTTATATATTATAGAAGAACTTTTTTCAATTAGATTTTTGACCACCAGCTTCAACTGTATGGAATCTTCTGGGCAAAGATGATAATAGAGTAGTCTGGTTTTAACCCCGAGGGGTAGCTCAGTTGGCCTAGGACTACGGTTTGCACCCGGAGGTTGTGGGTTCGAAACTGCTCTACCACATCGGGGCCACAGGGGAATTTTACCCGGCTTTCTCTCCTGGGCCCGTAGGGATTATTCTGGCCCAAAAGGCTGGGAACCCTACGTTATCAAAAAAAAAAAAAAAAAAAAAAAAGAGTAGTCTAGTTTATGAGTTACATGATCTAATCTTAGAGCCCCATCTAATGCTTCACATTCGATTTGGTGCACATGTGCCTTCCACAGGGATCTAAGCAAGTGGGCTGGTCATCTGGGCCCACCAAGATCGGCCCGCCAGGCACGATAGACCTGGCCCGCTAGGCACGGCCCGCCTGGCCTGCCCAAAAATGGATATTTTTTAAAAAAAATATTCATTTTAACCCTCCAACAACCATAAAACGGTCATATAAGGGGTATTTTGTGTCATTTTTTAATTTTATAAAGTCTATAAATACTTTAACCCTCCTATTTTTTTTCTTTTAATTAAAGTTTTATTTACCAAAAAAAATAAAATACAAAGGATGTCAATCATTATATAACAACTTAACAAGTGGGCCCATTGTGACAAAATCACTGTGGAAATTTGGCCCAAATAGAACACAAACTTCTTCTGTGCATTTTTTATTTTGGCACCTACCAAAATCACTATTTGCCCATCGTGTATTAATACAGCTCATTTCCACACAGAAATGTGGAAATGATAATAACAATGAGAAACTTTATGGAAAAAAAATGTAAATAAGGTAATAATATGCAAATAGTTGCTTTTAAAACCAATGCATTTTTGTTGATTAAATTAAAAGTACGAGAAGCAAGGCTACAATCATGGACATCTGGATCAGCATTTAACTCGTGAACTTTCTTCACCACCTCCTCCTCATATGCTTTCTTTTATGAACCTATCATCAACATCATCATCATGTAGGCTTGTCTAATTAACTGAGATCGGCTTTAAGAGTTTTATTATTAGACCATAAGATATATTATTAGACCTTAGTTAGGAGGTGTTGGTTTTGATTTTGACCATCGATTATAATTTTAACCCACGGTTATATAACTACTTATACGATTACCCACCTTTTTTTTTTCTTCCATCAAACCACCCATGTTTTAGTTGTTCGTATGTGACTGTATCTTTTTGGTTGATTATAATTCTGACCGACAGTTGTGTAACTCCTCATGCAACTAACCGCTCATTTTTCCATCAAACCACTTATGTTACAGTTGTTTCTAGTAATTATATCCTTTTTAGCTCCTATTTCTCTATTTCTATTTTATCCAACTTATTTCATGAAAAGAGGTAAATTTTTTTAATATGTAATTATTTATTTTGCAATACAGTGCAGTGTAGAAAGATACCGAGCTGAATACGAATTCTTGGGCTAGTATGTATTATGTAGGGTTTATCTTGGATCAATCAAATTAATCTCCATTCGCTTCATATTTCCTCATTGACTTAAAAATTATGATAAATTATTCTAGCCCTAACCTAGCTTAATCTATTAATCTAGGGTCAGTTCGGCAATGACTGACCCATAATCTTTATATTTGATTTTAGAGGCAAATTGAGGATCTTCGTATGGATTTTAAAGTACACACTTCCCGAGCACACTCCTCCATCTTGTCCTCTACCTAAGTACACTACTTGGGGTCCCCTCGTGCTAGCCCAGCCCGCTCGGCCCATTTGACATCCCTAATCTAAGCACGTTGGGTTGTCGAGGACCTAGATTGGAACCCACATGTACACTCCATAGGATGTAAACAGGTTGGGTTCAGGTCAGACTAATTAGTTACATGGGCCAATCTTGGAGTCCCATGTGAACATGTGCCTTCCATAGACATAGGGATGTAAAATGGGTCGGGTTCGTTGGGCTCGTGATGGACTGTACCTCGACCTGCATGTGCATACACAGGGACATAAACAGGTCGGGTTCGAGTCAGTTTCAGTTTAGTATATCATATATAATATTAATATCTCGTTTATTAATTTTTATATATTATATCATACTATATTTTTCTATACATATTACTAGGGTATGTAGGTATTCAGTTATGGATCCAACTGGACCTGGGCTAGTTATCAATCAAGTCCATTTATTAATACATGTATGCTGATTATTTTTTTGGCAGGGTCCTTCATCAGATAACAGTTAAATCGAAGGTCCATTCAAATCTCTGTTCCATCCTAAAGTCAGAATCACAAAATAAAATAAATGAAAAAGTAGAAAATACATACAATACTTGGAGAAAAAGGGGGCAGACATATGATGACTATGAGTTTCTGATCTGGGTGATTATTTTCACTTTCTTAATCTAAGCTGTAGGCTAAACTAATCAATGGTTTATGTAATCATGAGGGGTAGTTCAGTTGGCCTAAGATCATGGTTTGCATCCGAAGGTTGTGGGTTCGGGGTCATAGGGGGATTTTACCCAGCTTTCTCTCTTGGGCCCGTAGGGATTATTCTTGCGCAAAGGGTTAGGAACCTGCGTTATAAAATAAAAAATATAAAAATAAATCAATGGTTCATGTAATTTGTTGTTTTTGCGCAGGTACTTAGCCCTTATATCTTCTCATTCCTTTTCTTTTGCTCTCATGATGTACTTTTTAAGTCTTTAATCTAATCTACCAGTTACCCTTCAAAATAAATAAATACTGGACATCTGGATACTGGACAAATGTGGAGTTTTGTAGGCCCATCGTTATATAATCTCGACTGATCATCTGACAAGAGTTTCAAGATTTTCCTGTATGGGTCTTACTGACCATGAGATGACCAAGAGGTGGGGCTAACTAGGAAATTGGAAGGTGTTGAGGGTAAGATGCCTAATACAGTTGCTCAACACAAGCCCACAATGCTGCAAAAGTGCCTAATCATATGATGCTATTATCACAATTCCCATCTCCTTAGGAGAAGCAGCAGCAGCAGCATTATCATCATCAATGATATCGTAAACAATATTTGACTATGAAGGCAATAGATATCGTCTGAAAGATCGCACTTGCCAATTACAGTCTCTTTATCAATGTAAGATTTTCACCCAGACCGCATGCTGTGCTTGTGTCGTCCAGCTCGCGAAACCATTTAGATGGATCGCTCGCAGTGGCTGAGGTTAAACGGAAAGGTCTATTTAGGGATAATGAAAAAATCAACCTCATCAGGATACTTTTAGACCTTGATTTAACAATCTTAAAGTTTAATGGTCTTCTTAATTATAGATTTTTTTTAAAGACGAAATCCAATAATGAGTAAAGGTTAGATTACCATAAAATTAGAGATAATGTCACATACAGCAGGGTATGAATGTGAAAAGGAACTGCACTAATCAAAGTGCGACCAATTTGGCCCCATAGTTTTGGGCTATATGCACAGCCCCAATACTTACTCCTTCCCTCACTCAAGGGCTCCTTACTTAACTCAAAGATTCCTTCTCTCACCCAATGGCACTCCCACTGGCTCGGGCTCATTTTGAATTGACCCACTTTCTCTTTAGGATTTTTTTTTTGTATCCCAGCTAATGAGGCTAGGACTCAACAGTGAGCACACATAAACACGAGAAAGCAACTCACTCAAGTGGCAATGAAGCCCACACGCACGGGGAGGGAGTCCGCACAAACGGAAAGAGATGATGTAGCCGGGGTTCAAATCCTAGGCAGCTAGGTAGAGCCGTTCTTAATAAAAATTCAGGTTTTAAACACAGTGCAGGATTACATCTTTATAAATGCTTAAAACAAAAGGAACTTCGAAAGGTCAATGCGTCAATTAGTCCAGTAGTGGCCGGACCTTTACATCGGTCTTGTTTTGATTAGTTCACATCCGATTTCGCTAATTGTTATTCGAGACTTCGCTTGGTGATAAAACTCAATGGAGTAAATCCATTTGATTCGCCTGTCAATTCATCTGATTCGGGTTTAACTAGTTTGATGAACTAATTCATCTGCCCACATCTACCATCAAAATCAGTTAAAATGACGAGTGTTTGTTTTGACATTAACTATGGGTCAAATTTTATTTCACCCCAGAGTAGGTCAAGTTTTATTTCACTCAGTTGGGGCCATTATCATATTGATCAAGTATACATGGTTAAGATAAATACCAACGAATTTTTTTTTCATGTTTTACTAATGAGTAATTTTAAAGTTGGGCAAACTGTCATTAGAGTTAGATATGGGCTAGTATTGATGCATAAGGGTTCATTACTTTTGAGTGGCTTGAAATTTTAGTTAATCCTACAAACTGATTTATCAGACAACTTAGTGAATTTAATGAGAATAGTTTGCCAGGGGCATGCTTGATTGCACAGTACAGGGAAATTCATTCCATTCCGTGGTCAAATGAGATTATTTAAGAGGTGATGGGCGTAGGATACAAGGTGAGGTACTAAAGGACATAAGGTAGTGATGTAAATATGGCCTTGGGGAGTTAATTTGATGGTCATTTTGGATATTGTTATTTGATCTTCATTTTTCACCACTTAAGGTATGAATTCCTATGTACTCAAGTTCTACATTTACAATACAAATGAACACCTTGATATTTCGTGAATCTAACTACAGATTGTTTGAAATGAGCTATCTGTAATTTACAGGCCATATTAGCAAACTAGGTAACTACGGGTTGGACTAATTTGACTATCGAGATATAGCATGGGCAATTGATAAGATTTTGTCACTTGGATTGGCTCAAGTCAGGACAAGTCATTGAAGTTTTAATTAAAACAGTAATGGTAGTAGAGGTTAGTTGGATTGGATTGACCCACACCAACCTGACTTATTTACACACTATTCGGCCTTTCACCTGGCTTGTAAGCCAAAGCAATTCAAATCAATTTCTGGCTTGTTGGCTTAGCTCATGAGCTTAGTCCAGACAGCTGGTCTGAATGGACCTGGCCTTGTTCAGGTCCTAACCATCTCCCCATAAAGGTTGTTCCATAGTTATAAAACTCTTCTGGCTCACCCAAGTCAGGGAAAATCAACATGGTTGACCATACCATATGATCCTGATAAAATCAAATCAAGATATGTATGGTCCACTTTATTAAGATCTAAACCATGAGAAAGATATATCCAATGATTCACTGTATCCGTCTATCAGCTGTCCCTCTATAGAAGTTGGTTTGGACTAAATTATGTTTGTTCAGTACAATAGAGTGAATGTAATTCCAATTGGGCTGAGATTTTGTATATATTTTTTTGGTTGAAAGAATTTTGTATAATTGTATGGTTACAAATTACATATCTAATGTACTGTTAGAACAGCAAAAATATGGGACCTATTATTTTGAAAAATTATATTTATTGATTTATCTATTGGTGGTTGGTAAGCCGGATGCTTTGATAGCAGAATAATCAGCCACTAAGAATTGATTAGAACGATGCGTCGGTTTAGATCAAGTACCCTATATTGAGATCTAAGATCATCTAATAAAAATTAGTCTCATATGTTTTACTCTGCACGATTCAAAGTCAATAATAGATGCCCTGATAGTAGGGTGAGATGATGAACTGTATAAATAAGTAGGGATTTTTGAAAAGGTTTTAGTCTCTCTCTTTCCTACGCTATTTCTTTTGACTGAATGTTAAGGTATATTTGTCAATCCAACTAGCTCAATTGGTAAGATACCTCCCTTCAATATAAGGATACCTTTATGTACATGCCTAACGAACCATAATCCGGGTGAGTGTATGTGTGGGTGTGTCATGAGTAAATCTCCAACAACAACAACAACATCATCATCATCATCATCATGATCATCATAACAATAATAATAGGGAGGGAGGATAACTTTCCTTTTTATAGCAATTAGAGGAATCCTTATCTCCCATTTCCTAATCAAAAGAGAAGACAGAAAGATCTCTCCAACTACTTAAAAGGATAACATAGGGAGAAAAATAAGGAAATTCCTCACTTTAGTTGGTTAGGGTCCATCACAAAGTTTCGACCAGAGTCATTTTCACTCGTGATTAGGGGGCGCTCAGCGTTCTTGTCTTATCCAGCTGCAGAGGATTATACGACCGACGCATAAGGCCGAATAAAGGGCCCCTTTCAAGGTATATTTCGAGGCCCTTGAGTGGGGTGCAAGGTAGAATCTGATGCAACTGAGACTAGAGGGTTTATTTGGCTAATCTTGTCTTTACGAAACATATCTATTTCTTGTTTACAGTTCTTTTTGCAATTCTAAAATCTGCAAACCCAATTGAGCAATTCCTGACATGAGGGCCGGTAAATAGTTAGGAGGATGTGATATAAACCTTGGCAGGTAAAGCTCTGCTTGTTTGATGATTCCATGATTTTTTTTAATTATAGAACAACTGGGACTAAGCTTTTTTAATCGTTTTCTTTTGTTTGAGCTGTCCTCAAATGCATTCGCATGGAGGTTCGGATTTGCTTGGCATGGCTATCCTCTCAAATATACAATTTTTGAATTGGGTTGTGGAGAGAATCTTAATTTCTTCATGGGTTTTCTTCTTTTTTTCTTACATGTAATGTACAGGGGCATGGAGAGTTGCTTTTCTGCGAAAGGAAATGGTTGGTTTGTTCCCTTGGATGAGTTTTCAGGACTTGTTTATCTCCTCAATGCAAGTGGACTCAAAATAAAGGAATTTTGCATTGAGGAGAGCTATCTTCTTTAAATTTCTATATGTATTTTGTTCATGTTCTTGCACTATTTTGTTGATTAGATCTCTTTTGGTTATAATATATATATATATAACAACACTTTATATTGATCAATTTGTATTTTGTATTTTTTTTTTTTTATGGATTGTTAGCTTGTATGCTGATTTTTTTTACAACATGCATGATATTTTTCTTTTAACATTAAATTGAATGTATTGAACGGATTAATCTAATTCGATCTGGTCCTCCATGGATCGGATCAGATCGAATTTTAATAGCCACGGATTGGTGACGGATTCCAAATCCATCAATTCGTTGGTAACAGATTTGACCTAATCCGCACCTAACGGATCCCCCCCCCCCCCCCCCCCCCCCCCAAAAAAAAAAAAAAAAAAAGCAAACTAATGAGGTTAGTTTCTAGTTGTGAATTAATGCCTAGAATTGTCATCCCACATTTCCTGATCCAAGAGTTCCCGACCTTATATTGCAGGGAAACAGGAAAGAGATTTCAAATATCAAATATGGCAACGAACAGTTGTAACGCAGCTGGAGAAGCGACAATAGAAATAGAAGGATCTATGGTCTCGATTAGCCATCAGTCTGGTACAGTTGTTCGACAAGCAAATATTGCACATGAAGCATCAGTCAATGCAGATGGAGAGGATTTGGATCCGGAATGGGTGAATTCAATCAGAGATAAACTCAAGAAAGAGCCACGCAAAATAAAAGCATCACCATCATCATGCTCCATCCATAGAATCCCCCCGACATTGCGGCATTCGGACAAAAATGCCTACGAGCCTCAAATCATCTCAATAGGCCCATTCCATTATGCAAAAAGAAGAGATGATCTGCAAGCCATGGAGGAGCACAAGTGGAGGTATCTAAGCTCCCTCTTCCTTCGAAATGAAAAAGGTGGTCAAAATGAAAAAGACTACTTAGAGCTGTGCTTGCAAGTAGTCAAGAAAATGGAGAAAGAGGCCCGAGAATGTTACTCAGAAGAAATCGATTTAGACAGCATGTCTTTTGTGGAAATGATGGTACTAGACGGTTGCTTCCTCATTGAGCTCTGTCAGGGTAAGTAAACAACATGAACATGATGATGATCCCATTTTAAACATGGTACTACGTCCCACAATAACAACTGACTTGATCATGCTGGAGAGCCAGATACCTTTCTTCATCCTCAAACTTCTTTTCCATCTCATGCATATTCCAGGCCCTTCTCTTCAAGAAATGGCTCTCAAATTCTTGTGTTGGCGAGGTTCCTTAAAATACATGATGACAGATAGTCGTATTGACCATTCTAATCTCAATTGCCATCATCTACTTCATTTCCTGCATCTCAAATGCCTTCCGTCATTGGAGAATGAGGGTTCAGGACCGGACTGTTCAGGAATGATCCCCTGCGCGTCCGAACTTCAAGAAGCAGGAATTAAGTTTAAGAAACGGGATGCGGGCTCTGGCTTCCTGCATTTAAAATATTGTAAGGAACAGATGAAATACCCCCAATAACCATTACCCGAAATTCTGAGACAATATTTCTAAACCTTGTTGCTTTTGAGCAGTTCTATCCACACAAAATACCTTACATCACTGCATACATTATCTTCATGGATCGCCTCATCGACTCCGTGAAGGATGTCGGAATTCTCTCTAAAGAGGGAATCATACGCGAAAAGTATGGCAGCAGTGACGATGTAGCCACACTTTTTAACAAGATTGGGAGAGAGTTATGGGTAAGTTCCGACAAAAACTATCTTAAAATTACTTGCCGGAGGATTCATCAGAGTATAACAGAGAGAGTTTGGCCTCGATTGAGAGCAACCTTGATGCGTGATTATTTCAACAGTCCATGGGCATTTATATAATTTTTTGCTGCTGTTGTTCTTCTGGTCTTTACCTTCTTTCAAACTTTCTTCTCGGTGTTTCCCAAGTTCGCATTTGAGAATTAAGATTGGAGGAGCATGTGAAGGTACTGTATTATGGGTTACATGTAGCACATTTGAATCTACTTAGTCTGCGGAATGCCTTTTATTTTGAAATTTAAATCCGATCTTAATGTTGTCCAAGAAGGTTTAAGCGTTCCATCTACATAACAATCATAAGATAGTTCGTCTCTAACTGATGATTTTGATTCCAGCTAGAAGACAAGTGAGAAAATCCCTCCGTACATCCTCTCCAGCACCCATCTCTGCACTATACTCACCTGCCTCATACCATTATTTGGAGTCCTGATCGTCTGAGGCATTTCCCTATTAGAGGATCCGGATTTCATTATTTGATGTAATTTTGGTAGAGAGGATTAGAAAAATAGAGGCTAGATCAAGATCATGGCCAACATCTTCTATATTATTATTATCGTAAAGCTTTTCGTATCAATTTGATGGTCCTGAAAGTACTCATTTAGTTTTGATTCGAATTTTATGATCACATGCTCTAAATCCATGATAACTTATGAATATGCTACTTCAATTTAAGCTTTATATTGACTATATAAGAGAATGGGTTGAGAATGATGATCGCAAGCATAATCAAATCTATTTTTTTCTCTTGAGAAAAAAATTTGATTGACAATACTAGAAGCAAAAATATTCAATGGGAAAAAATTATCGAGCTTTTGGAAAAAATAGAATCATTTCTTCAAATTTTTCTTGTATTACCAAACGTTCAAGATTTTCTTCTTTAGAAAAATGAAAAATTTTATTATATAAAATATTATTTTTTTGTGTTTTCTTGTGAATCCAAGCAGCCTTAAGTTATGACCTATTTAGTGAACCTGTTCAAGCAGCCTTAAGTTATGACCTATTTAGTGAACCTGTTGTATTCTATCTTAGCAGTGTAGATTTTTTTGTATATATTAGTCTCTGTTTTTTTTTTTTTTTTTTTTTTTTTTTTTTTTTTTTTTTTTTTTTTTTTTATAACGTAGGGTTCCTAGCCCTTTGGGCCAGAATAATCCCTACGGGCCCAGGAGAGAAAGCCGGGTAAAATTCCCCTGTGGCCCTAGTGTGGTAGAACAGTTTCGAACCCACAACCTCCGGGTGCAAACCGTAGTCCTAGGCCAATATTAGTCATGTTGTCCCTGTTTGACTGACAAAACGATCACCAAAAGCCATAAATCGCGGCGGATATTTTTTTCCGCTACTAATCTCGCCACGTTAGCTTAGACGGTCTACGATGACACTAAACACGGCAGGATTAGAGGGGGAAAAAAAGTTCGCCACAATTTATGGGCTTTAGTGGCAGGAAAAAAAATCGGCCACTAAACTCCTTTCTGTCTACCGTTACTGTGATGTTGTAGCCTCTCTTTGATTGACAAAACGATTTCTGATTTTGCTGTTCTCGCACTAATTTCCTGTCTCGTCATCGGCTACAAAATCGATCTATTAAGTGCATCATTCCAAGTTCTGAGCTACGCCCTATAGGTGTTTTTTTTTTATTAAACTGTCAGATCTGTCTATTTGTAGAATTTTACGTTCCTGTACCATGACTTTACCAGTAAAACACACATTGTCGTGGGGCAAAAATTGTCGCGCCCCGAACCCCCAAAAGTAAGACCGGGGTTATGTTTGAGATTAAGGTCAATTAAAACTTTTTCCAACATTAATCAAATGCAATTTGGCCCCAATCATGTCCCATCTGGATCGAAGACTGCGGTGAGGTATAGACATTTCTTCAAATATATATAACAATTAGCAGAAGCTTCATAAATACAAATAGTATCTTAAGCATGTATAGTTTAAGAGCAAATACTGAATATCATAACTAGAGTTCAAGTTTGAGACTACTAATAAATATTAGTTACAAAAAGAAGGCCACACTAAAACTAGGCCTAAACAAAAGTATAATAAAACCAAAAGATGAAACTAGTTAGATAAAGTATGAAGGCTCTTATGTACGAGGTCGTTACGGCTATATAATGTCATCCGTACTGTACTCTAAGAAGTCATCAGACTGATCTGCCTGAACTTCTTCCGTCACCTCCTCTTCCTCGAGGTAGAAAGGCTCAGTACCTATGCACCAAGAGTAACATTATCAACACAACGGTTGGCAAGCAGATAGATATATAAATCATCAAAGATATGTAGTACTAAAGAGAGTAAACGATAAACATGATTATAAGAGATACATGGCATTCTGATCGTACGAAATGCATTGGCATTCGAATCATAAACAGACTATCAAAGTAGGCGGTCCACATATGCTAATTACCACGGGATAGTGTCATTGCCCTCCTTTACTCACAGTGAGGAGTGGTGGAGATATAAATAGTTTGGGATCATAACCCTTCAATCAAAGTGTTCAAAGTGGTGTCCATTACTCCAAATCCAAATTACAGACGGTCTTCTTCGGCTCATGCGGCTCGGGCCCCCTGGACTCTAGCCTAGTCTTACCTCAAGGTTCTAAATACAAGTCCTCTCACAGGTTGTGCCCCAGCTATGTTGAACGTTAACAGCTGAGTGGTGCCTGACACAAAGAATCCTAAATAAACATCAGTGAGGGGTTAGGCTTTTTTGCGTGAACAAGATTCAACAACATTAGATAAACTACTTTATTTCAAATCAAATCAAACTTCAAACAAACTTCAATATTAGTTATCTTCAAGTCTTACAATCAAAGCCCCCTAACCTCAACACTTCAACCAAATCTCAAAACAAATGGAACATCAAAAGGGATCCTAAGTCCATCATCTAAGTTCTCAATGTGATCTCTAAACAAGGTAAAACAAACAGAACTAAAGAACATGTTCATTACATGTAGATAGTATCAAACGGTACAATTCAGAATAAAAAACGATAAACAATCAAATCCTAAGTACAATGTTAATCCTGAAGCACCGTACGGCCTATTCAGTCAACGAAGGAGTTGGGGTTCACGATACCCGGACGAACAATCTTCGTACATAGATTTAAAGAAGGGTATCCCATTGTCCCGTACCATTCAAGATTGAACTAGGTTAAGTATTTGATACAACCGAATTAACCGTGAAGAGTGTCTGCTCAAATATCCTCACAATAAGTCAAATGAGTCCACAAGAGGGGTAACCAAGTTCCACCTAAGTCCATCCAAGAATAGGGTGAAAATCACTTCCAAAAAGGAAATCCGCAGTTGTCCCGGTCGACCTGGTCATTGGCAGGTCGACCGCGTACACAGTGAGCTCGGTCGACCTGAGAAGGCCAGGTCAACATCTCCCATGTATGCCCAGTCGACCGAGGTCTAGGCCGGTCGACTGGTAGTTGTAAGTGAAAATGGTTCCATTGGAACGAAGGAATGAATCCTCTAGATAGAGGTTTCCTTTCTACTTACCAAACGTTAAATGGTGGAAAGATAAAAAAAAAAATCATTTTTTCCTTACTTTAAATGAATATAACCTACATACCATAAAAGAGAGGTATTTTTATTAGAACTTCATGATTTATAAAGTGGGTTGCGGCCGACTTTGGAGATATACAAAAGATTTTATAAATTCTTCTTTAAGTATATTATAATTGATAAATCTTAAAAGGGTCGAGAAGAGTTTTTGCCATATCCCATGTAAGGAATCGGAAGCTACATTTATCTCGAGCACTTTAGATTTTAGAAAGGTGAGCTCCTCTATAGAACCTTATAAAATTCTGGTGAATTTGGCATAAATTTGGAATGGGATCTTCTTTTTAATAAGTCAAAATAGGGTTTTGATTTTTTCAAAAATACACCCACTATTGTTTTCTTAGTAAGCTAAACTTAGTGTCATAAATGTAAGCCTAAGTTGTTATATGGGAAAGTTTCAAATAAGGCCATAATTTTTTCTCTTATTTAAAAAAAAAAAGAACATAAGTTTCAAAATATTTTAAATTAGAGCCTAAGTTTTCGAGCAAGTTTTCAATTAAGGACAATGGCCATTTAAAAGTATTTTTGGGTAAACTTTTCCCTCAATTTCTTAAAATACCCAAATTATCCTTCATTGAAACAAAACCCCCCGTCGCTTCCTCCATCTTCTTTTCCTTTCCTTTACCAGCATTTTCGCAGCGATCAATGAGAACTAGTATCCTCACAATGATTAGTGGCATGTAGTGACCATCAGAAGCATGCATACCACTATGGCTTTTAATGAAGGGTAATTTTTGTATTTTAAAAAAGGGGAAAAGGGTTATGAGAGAATACATTGAAATAGTTGGATGTCCTTAATTGAAAGCTTATTGGAAAACTTAGGTCCTAATTTAAAAGGTTATGATACTTTTGCCGTTTTTGAAATAAGACAAGGAGTTAAGGAGTTATTTGAAATTCTTCCTTGTTTTTTTCAATTGGGCATCTCATGGGAAGCATGAGTCTTGGATACAGACATTCTAAACTCGAATGATGATGAATAAGGTTAGCAAATGGGCTGGATCGGCTCCAAACATGTCGGGCAGACAAGTGGGCTCCACTGTTTGGACGCCAACTTATATCCAACCCGTTTTATAATGGGTTGGTTTTTCCTAACTTGTACCTGAGGGGGATCAACCCAACCCAACCGGTATGACCCGCAATATACGTGGATCAACCCTACATGACCCATATTGGCCCACATGATTGTTTCAATGTGATTTAGTTTTAGATAAATTCTTCCAATATTACACAGTGTACTGTACTTTATGACTGTAATTGAGTTTTTTAGGTAAGTTGTATTTCCATAAGAAGATGTACATTGTACAATGTACAAGAAAGAAATTTGGAGAAACTTTCCCACACTTGCAGCCCCACAAATGGGTAATACAACCAGGGGGAGCTAATCCAAAGATTTAAAAACAATCTTCACAAGCCAGGCTGAGACAACCCACAGATTTTACTGGCCTGGACTGGAACACACATGTACAGTCCACAGATTTAATATATTATTACGACAATTAATATTGTAATTTTCATTTCTGACCTTTTAATTTTATTTTTCATTCTCAATAAAATCCATTCAAAAGTATCATTATTTTAAGTTTCTATTTAGTTCCAGTGAAATACAGAAGTATGTTTGGCAGTATAATTGATTTTGCAACTTTTCCTCTCCTCCTAGGGAAGAAAAGTGATTTTTTCAGGTGACAACCATATACATTGGTAGCGTACTTATTTTGTAATTTTTCCTCCGCTCCCAAGGGAGGAAAAGTGGTATGTTTGGGTAGCCAAGATAGTAGCAATATAAATTGGTGGTATAGTAATTGTTGCAACCGGTGGGATACTTATGTTGCAATTTTTCCCCCCGTTATGAAGGGAGGAATAGTTGTCTTTTCGGGTACGCTTAACGTAATTGGTGTTTTAGACCTTCCAATTTTAGTTTTCATCCTTAATGTAATTCATTCAAAAGTATTATTATTTTAAGCTTTTATGATTCTTTAAACTGTGAATGATATTGCACGTGCTAAGCACAGGTATATTTTGCTAGTTTATATATTATAAAAAAACTTTTTTCAATTAGATTTTTGACCACCAGCTTCAAATGCATGGAATCTTCAGGGCAAAGATGATAATGGAGTGGTCTGGTTTCTGAGTTACATGATCTAATCTTAGAGCCCCATCTAATGCTACACATTCGATTTGGTGCACATGTGCCTTCCACAGGGATCTAAACACGTTGGGTTGTCGAGGACCTGGACTGGAACCCACATGTACACTCCATAGGATGTAAACAGGTTGGGATCAGGTCAGACTAATTAGTTACCTGGGCCAATCTTGGAGTCCCATGTGAACATGTGCCTTCCATAGACATAGGGATGTAAAATGGGTCGGGTTTGTTGGGCTCGTGATGGACTGGAACTCGACCTACATGTGAGTACACAGGGACACAAACAGGTCGGGTTCGAGTCAGTTTCAGTTTATTATATCATATATAATATTAATATCTCGTTTATTAATTTATATATATATATATATATATATTATATCATACTATATTTTTCTATACATATTACTAGGGTATGTAGGTATTCAGTTATGGATTCACTGTAACCGTCTATCAGCTGTCCCTCTATAGAAGTTGGTTTCGACTAAATTATGTTTGTTCAGTACAATAGAGTGAATGTAATTCCATGGGACCTATTATTTTAAAAAAAAAATATTTATTGATTTATCTATTGGTGGTTGGTGAGCCGCATGCTTTGATTGCAGAATAATCAGCCACTAAGAATTGATTAGAACGATGCGTCCGTTTAGATCAAGTACCCAATATTGAGATCTAAGATCATCTATTAGAAATCAGTCTCATGTGTTTTACTCTGCACGATTCAAAGTCAATGATAGATACCCTGATAGTAGGGTGAGATGATGAACTGTACAGATAAGTAGGGATTTTCTAAAAGGTTTTAGTCTCTCTCTTTCCTACGCTATTTCTTTTGACTTAAAGTTAAGGTGTATTTGTCAATCCAAGTAGCTCAATTGGTAAGATACCTCCTGGTAAGATACCTCCCTTCAACATAAACAGTCTCGGATCAATATCTTAAGGGTACATTTATGTACATGCCTCAACCACCGTAATCTTGGTGAGTGTATGTGAGTAAATCTCCAACAACAACATCATCATGATCATGATTATGATCATCTATTAGAAATCAGTTTCAAATGTTTTACTCTGCACTATTCAAAGTCAATGATAGATGCCTTGATAGTATGGTAAGATGATGAATTGTACGGATAAGAAGGGGATTTTCGAAAAGGTTTTAGTCTCTCTCTTTCCTACGCTATTTCTTTTGACTGAATGTTAAGGTGTATTTGTCAATCCAAATAGCTCAATTGGTGAGATACTTCCCTTAGACATAAACAATCTCGGATCAATATCTTAAGGGTACATTTATGTACATGCCTCACCAACCATAAACCGGGTGAGTGTGTGGGCGTGTGAGCAAATCTCCAACAACAACAACAACATCATCATCATATCATAACAATAATTATAGGGAGGGAGGATAACTTTCCTTTTTATAGCAATTAGAGGAATCCTTATCTCCCATTTCCTAATCAAAAGAGAAGACAGAAAGATCTCTACAACTACTTAAAAGGATAACATAGGGAGAAAAATAAGGAAATTCCTCACTTTAGGTGGTTGGGGTCCATCAACATATGCTAACAGAATCATTTGTAATGTGTGAACGAACATAGGACAATCATCAATTTTGAGGATGTGGTGAACGTGAGGGAGTTAAATTGATCCTGAGTGGCTCCAAGTATTGTGCTCCACAGGCCCGACAGCTAATTTCATAATACTAATATGAGTCCACATCTCTCATATGCTTTCTAAACTCCACCCCAAGACCCACATAGTGATAATCCGGACCATTCATCTTAAATCCCATCCATTCGATCGACATATTCTCAAACTTCACTAATATGGGAGTTCATCCCATCGTAGATTGTGCATATGATTGATGATGGGATTAAGGTATTTGATTAATAATACATAAGATTGTGCTAATCACATTATCAGTCATGTGCACAATTTAATAGTAGGACAGACTCTTGATGAAGTGAGATTTTAGGTGTCATCAGCAGAAGGAATGTGATTCAAGATGAACAGTCCAGATAATCATCATGTGGCTCATGGAGTTCGAGGCCATTTGCCACAGGGAAAAGCCTGTAATACACATGACAAGGGATCCGGACTAATATGTCCACCATGGATAATCCATGTCACAACAGATGCCATGGCTAATCCATCTGACGCAGGGGTGGACCTAAGTGTTACGATACAATAGCAACCGCACCCACAAGATTTGATACTTTTTAACTTGACCATTGCCAGCACCACTCAAATGAAAATTTTGGGTTTGCCATTGATCTGATCCTATTATGAAGTTCGAAAAAAAATCAGAAAAGTTCGATAAAAGCAAGCGACCACCTCTTCATATGCATGATAGCTTGAAAACTAGCTAGCTTGGACTTGTCCTGGCTCGCTTGGGTTTGACTCAATCTACAACTCACCAAGTCGGGCGAGTCGATGAGCCTGGCTGAGTCTGGCCGGATACTCTCGCCTGAGCCAGTCAGGTTCAACACCCTCTGAGTCAACTCGAGTTTTCGAACTAAATATGTTTTGGAATGGAAGCTTTAGTATTTAAGAAAAAGCCCATTCATCCAGGCCCAGTAAGAGGAAAAGACACTTCAGAATTGGTCTTGGCACTTCCTATATTCGATTCTTATATGTCACCACCGATGCTTTTATTGGGGGGCATCTTTGCTTTCCACAAAATGGACAGGCCATTCATCTGACTCTTGCCATTATATAGATTCTCCTTTATGGGCTTGGTCCTAATCGGTTTCCACGGCCCATGAATCTTATCTTGTCCTTTGCTGGGGGCCATGGGCATAACAATCCGCAACTGTCTCTATCTATACAGATTTACAAATAGATCTTGAAGGAAGATCCATTCTTGATTGGCAGTGGACCTGAACATGGGCTTGGCAGCTCACTTTTTGACCTTGTTGTCTCCCATCTTGTTATTCATGTATGATGGGGTACAAATTCAAGGCCAGAATCAGTCAAGAAGACAATTAGCATTCTTGTTTATGATTAATTTTCCATGTCAAGCTGGTCATATATCTAGGCCTTCAAAGAGCAATACAGGGTTCCTCACAAAAACCCGTAGGACCCCAACTGAAAAATCAGGATGGTCCTGAAATTAGGCCCATTTTAAGTCTGCTGACAGGTCCTGAATCAGATTCGGATTGAGGCTGGTTCATCTGTTTCATTCTCAGCTTGTTGATTCAATCTCCTCAAACGTCTTTGTACACCACCCCTTGCCAAACCTTCACTTCAATCAGGATGATATATACCATTTAAAATTGTGCGTGAAGTATATATATAATTATACTTCCTCCCATCATATATGCAACCACTCCCATTGAAATGAAATTTGACTTGTTAGATCAAACAAAGGTTCGCCAAGTATGATATTTTTCCATCAATATCTAATTTCAACAATGTCATAGATGTCGGTTTAGGTCTTCCCATGAAGTATATTGGGACCTAGACCTGGC
This sequence comes from Cinnamomum chago, assembly GCA_038049695.1. NCBI lineage: Eukaryota > Viridiplantae > Streptophyta > Magnoliopsida > Laurales > Lauraceae > Cinnamomum > Cinnamomum chago. The sequence goes on along the minus strand of CP142451.1, from coordinate 104,833,444 downwards.
CTAGGGGTTATTAGTTTTTTATTTTATTTTTTGGTAAATGAGGTTACTTTGTTGGCAACCCCGATTGTCAGTAGTTCTCACCTGGTTGCCTAGGTTTCAAACCCTGAGTATACCCCCTCTTTTCACTTGTTTGGACTTTCTTCCCGCTTGTCTGAGCTCATTTCCCATGTGTGTGGGCCTTCTTTTCCCTTATGCGGGCTCTCTTTAGGTCCCTGACCTTTTGCTTGGGGTACCAAAAATAAAATAAAAACTTTCATGTTGTTACCAATACACTCATAGTTGAGTGATTTTGGCACTTTAGAATCACACCTATGATCCCTGGGTCTTCTAGTTTAAAGCATCTCTCCTTTAAAAAAAAAAAAAAAAGTTTTTGTTAATGAGGGTACTCTCCTTATGCTAAAACAGTAAATTTATATATATTTTGTGTAAGTGGGTAAAGGTATCCTTATGGGACCATGCATTTTTTATTTTTATCTGGGAGTGGTTGGGTTAGTGTGTCAAGCAATTATGGTATAATTTTCTTCATTTGCAAAGAGAGGCAAATGATTGATTATTTGAATTTGAGTAAAGAGAAGTTATAGTAAAAACTAAAAACAGAGGGACCATTTTGAGGTTGTTTAATAACAAGGGAGCCTTTATGTAAAAATGTCCAGTTTGAGATCTCTTTTTCTCCATATTAACCCTCTATGCACCCAACCATTCTCATAGTTTATATAGGGCTTTTAAACAGATGTCCTGTAAATATTTTCAATCAACCTCAAAAGGCTTCTGGATCCCTAAGGTGCGAGGAGTTGAATATATATCTTCAAAATTGTTGTATGTATATGTGTGGAAGCTTGAAACTCGCGTCGAACAAGCCATACAAGGAAGATAGACAATCACACATATTTACATGGCAAGAGTGCCTATATCTACCGGAAAGAAATTCGACTTTCCTTAATTTTCCACACTCTTTAAATTTTCTCTTATAAATTTTTAGTGTTAGAGCCCAAAAAATCCCCCCTACAATTGTAAAAATGCCCATCACCCTGAATCCACTAATAGTCTAAACCCTTGGGCAACAAAAATTGTACATTTCAAATACTGTCATTGATCCTATAAAAGCCTTTTTAGATGCGAACTCTCTAAAGCATATATTTAGATGGGGTGGGCAGTTCAAGCCATGACTCTGATCAAAATAAAAAACACATAGCCGCCATATCTGACAAATCTAAGTAATCTATCGAACCCGCCGCCAATAGAAGCAGATCGAGATGGGTCCCATTTAAGCCTGACCCATTGCCATCCTTATTTCTATCTGTTACTTTCCCTTTTTATGTGAAGTATATACACGTGTATGATCATTTTAATTTATGCTTAACAACCTAAGCTACAGATTTTAACTGTTAATGTAAAGCCTATAATCACATGACCAAGTGAGGTGGTTTTGACTGACACAAAGCAGATTCACTGGCTTTCATTTTCTTCCATGCAATGGAGCCTATCTATCATGAATTGAACCACTGGGCACTTTGTAAAGTTGATGAATTGAGAAAGATTTGACTGGCCAATGGAAGGCCAGAGAAGTGGAAATAAACCTTTTTGCATCAGATCAGATGGGTTTTTTTGTTAGAGGGTCATTTGACTGCTGAGTCAAGGTAGCTTTTAGTAAAAACTAAGAACACAGAAACCTTTCTTATGTACTTGAAAAAAATGAGAGCCTATGCAAAAACATCCTTATATAACCTCCCTCTTCTCCCTCCCTCCATATGCCTCCTCACTCTGTCTTGTGCTTCTCATGGCTGAAAGCATGGCTTTCCTTGCAACCACCTTTCTAGTTTCCTATCTCTCTCTACTCAGCCTTTCCTTCCAAACCACCCTGCAAAACCAATCACATTTCTTCACACTCATCCAACAAACCATGTCAGGCAACTCCTTCTCACAATGGAACATCTCCAATAACTCCAATTCCACTTCCAACAACACCCTTCAATCTCCCTACTGTAACTACATCGGAATCACTTGCGACGATGATGGGTATGTCACAGAAATTGACTTCACCTCATGGTTTCTGACAGGCCATATTCCTTCGGACATATGCTCCAATTATCTTCCCAAGCTTCGCGTTCTCCGGATGGCTTTCAACAACATCCATGATGGATTCCCCACAAGTATCCTTAACTGCTCTTTACTTCAAGAGCTTGATCTGAGCCACTCCAAAATCTCTGGGACTTTGCCGGATTTATCTCCATTGAAGTCTCTTAGGCTTCTTGATTTATCATACAGTCTTTTCTATGGAGAGTTCCCCCTATCTGTTACAAATCTGACTAGTCTTGAGCTGCTGAATTTCAATGAAAATGATGGATTTCGTTTATGGAAGCTTCCTGAAGAGATTACGCGCCTTACTAAGCTCAAGCGCATGTTTCTAATGACCTGCTCTGTGCATGGTTTCATTCCTGGGTCGATTGGAAACATGTCATCTCTTGTAGACCTTGAATTGAGCGGGAATTTCCTTGTGGGTAAGATTCCGGCAGAGCTTGGGAGGCTCAAGAACTTGGAATCGTTGCAGCTTTACTATAATGGTCTCGTGGGGGAGATACCTGATGAGATTGGAAATCTTACACAGTTGTATGACATCGACTTCTCTGTCAACCGACTTACAGGAAAGATACCAGAGAGTTTGTGTAGTCTACCAAATCTTGCTTATCTGCAGCTCTACAACAACAGCCTCAGGGGGGAAATCCCACCTGCAATTGGGAATTTGACATCATTGAGTATGCTATCAGTTTACTTGAATTTCCTAACAGGGGAGATTCCACATAGTATTGGCAAGTATTCGGACTTGAACGGTCTGGATTTGTCGGAGAACAAGCTTTCAGGGGAATTGCCACCAGATGTTTGCAGAGGGGGGAAATTGGTCTACTTCCTTGTGTTAGATAATCATCTTTCAGGCAGATTGCCAGAGAATTATGCGAAATGCAATTCTCTGATTCGGTTTCGAGTTAGTCATAACAGTCTGAGTGGTTGGATCCCTGACGGACTTTTGGGTCTGCCCAACGCTGCCATCATTGATCTTGGATCCAATCATTTTGAGGGTCCATTCCCAAATTCAATTCAAAATGCAAAGAACTTATCAGAGTTTTATATACAAGGCAATCGAATTTCAGGTACTCTGCCACCTGAAATCTCAAAAGCAACCAACTTGGTGAAGCTTGATCTCAGCAACAATCTCTTTTCAGGTCCCATCCCATCTGAAATTGGAAATTTAGGCAAGTTGAATGTACTCTTGTTACAAAGCAACAAGCTTGTTTCATCTATTCCAGAATCACTTTCATTGTTGAAATCTCTGAACCTTCTCAACCTCTCCAACAATCTCTTGTTTGGGAGGATCCCTGAGAGCCTGTGTCAATTGCTACCAAATTCGCTCGATTTCTCAAACAACCGGCTTTCCGGTCCGGTTCCTGTCCCCCTAATTAAAGAAGGTTTAGTGGAAAGTTATTCAGGTAACCCAGGTCTCTGTGCTCCTGAATATTTCAATGCATCAAGTGCAAATCTTCCTCCATGTGAGAAGATACACCACCGAAAACGGCTAGAAATCTTTTGGGTGGTGGGAATTTCTGCATTCATCATAATTCTTGGACTTCTCTTGCTTCTAAAACGCCGGTTGAGCAGAGAGAGTGTAGTAATGGAGCAGGATGCGCTTTCATGCACTTCTTCCTTTTCTTATGATATCAAAAGCTTCCATAAGCTCAGCTTCAACCAGCGCGAGATCATTGAGGCCTTGATCGAGAAGAATGTAATTGGCTATGGAGGATCTGGGACAGTTTACAAGATTGAATTGAGCAATGGGCAATCAGTTGCAGTGAAGAAGCTGTGGACTAGCAACACAAAGGACCTCTTGACAGATCAGTTGTTTTTAGATAGAGAATTGAAGGCTGAAGTTGAGACTTTGGGGAATATCAGGCACAAGAACATTGTAAAGCTGTACTGTTGCTTCTCAAATGCAGACTCGAGTCTCTTGGTCTACGAATACATGCCGAATGGTAATCTGTGGGATTCACTTCATCAGAATAAGGGAGTCCTTGATTGGCCGACGCGACATAGAATTGCACTTGGGGTAGCACAAGGTTTGGCTTATCTTCACCATGATTTGTTGCCGCCGATCATCCACCGGGACATTAAGTCGACCAACATACTCCTCGATGCAAACTTTGAACCCAAGGTTGCAGATTTTGGAGTTGCTAAGGTCTTGCAAGCGAGAGTTAAGGAATCCTCAACCACTGTTGTTGCAGGGACATATGGATATTTAGCGCCAGGTAATTGAGTTTCAAATTTTCCACTTCTATTATTTAGTTCTGTTCAAGTTTAATTTAGTATCCAGATTGGTTTCTCAATCTTACTCAAATCTCTTTGACTATCATGAATTCTTTTTTACTATGTTCTATGACAATAATCATTTCGTACAAAGTAGTCCTCCAAACTTAGAATTGTTTAAATTCCTTACGCTGTTGGAGTCCTAGTCAAAGTAGTGCTGTGTTTGGATGCTTGACTGATTTAAATAGAAACAAGTGAAACTGAAAATTTTGAAATGTCGATAATAATGATAATCTCAAGTAAGCGGTCCTTGATAGTGATTGTGTTTATTCTATGTTGGAGGACTTGAAACAATGACCATTTTAATAACAAGGGCGACAATCATCGCTCTAATTGTCCAGACATTAGTAACATATTTTACGACAATTGCGCAACCAAATATACCCTTGACTATTACTGTCCCGGGTCGGTTTACTTCTCCAAATTGATGTTTCCTCAGTTAATATTTCTCTATTGAATCTGCAGCAAGTTGCTTATGTTAAGGCCTGCTTGTTTGCATTAGATTACATAGGATATCATGGTCAAAAGGGCTCCATTGAAGGATTATTAAAGAGGAGAGGCGTGAATGATATGAGGTTCAAGGGTGAAGGATATAAGTTAGCGACTGAGATGAACATTAAATTTCCTAGGATTTGAATTACTAGGGTGATGGATAGGTATTCATTTCTCATCTTCTCTTGATTCGATTTTTACTAAAGGGGAGGTTATTTGATGGTCATTTTTGTAGATTCACTTATAATCTTCATTTTTAACCACTTATGACATGAATTCAGGCCCTTGGTGTTTAGTGCTCATGATGAGTCTATGTAACCTTTGGCAGCTTGGATGTCCCAACATAGGGAGGGTAGATAAGATGCTTTCCATGTCTAAACCATGGTAATATCCATTATATTTCAGGCTGGATCTGAAACGTTTCAGATTTTGATTTGTTGCAGTACAGGTGATATAATGGCACCCCACCAAGCACAGAGCAGAAAGGAAAGCAATTACCCCCAGGAGTTTGGATACATCAAAATGCATTTTCAATTTATGAAAAATCTAACAAATTCCTCCTCAGTTTGTTTTTCTAAAGTTTTTTTTTTTTTATTCTTCTTCTGTCATATTTGTTCATCTAAAGTTACTCTAAAGATAAGGAAAGACAGATAATCTTCTATATCAAATCAAGTATAATTAATTTTAGTACATTGTTTATGACAGAGTATGCATATTCATCCAAGGCGACCACCAAATGTGATGTCTACAGCTTTGGAGTAGTACTGATGGAGCTGATAACCGGTAGAAAGCCGGTTGAAGCAGAATTTGGTGAGAACAAGAGCATTGTTTTCTGGATCTCACACAAGGTAGCAACCAAAGATGGGGTAATGGAGGTCTTGGACAAGCGATTATCAGGATGGTTCAAAGACTACATGATTCAAGTCCTAAGGATTGCCATCCGTTGCACCAGTAGCACACCCGGACTTCGCCCAACCATGAAAGAAGTTGTTCAACTGATGATCGAGGCGGATCCTTGCCGGGTCGATGCATGCAAAACATCAGAAAAGATCAAGGGATCACACCCCCAAGATTGAGGTCAATAACCCATCTTTTTTATCAGCAAAAAAAAAAGAAGTGGAGGTTTTGGTAGGGGTTTAGTAGAAGTAACATATAAGAACAGTGTCTTGTCTCTAAGAAGGAATTACAGGGTCCTGAACCTTAGCAAGTTTACAGTTAGTTGATGCATCCATTTCCATACATGTAAATAAAATAATCAGGGTGGGAAATTGATGATGGACTATCAATGATGAGGGGGATTAAATAAAGAAGAAAAAAATGTGTCCCACATGTATGAAATAGGCATCTCAGCAGAGTGTATCTGCACTTGCTGATGCTCAGGACTCTCTAATTCCCCCTAACTATGTGTCATTGAAAAACCTCATATAGAACTGTTATTTTCTACATATTTGAAAAGTAGTTGAAGAAGATGCTGTCTCCTTTTTCTTTTCTGTTCTTTTCTCTTTTCTTTCTTTTTTCCCCATTGAAGGATTTGATAGAATTTGGCTTTAACTGCTTTATGGCTACGTACAGCATCTATTTTTCAGTGCCCACCCAAATCATTCCCATTGCCTTTTGGGAATTCTGTTTCTTCTTTTCCATCCCTCTTTATTTCATCAAAGTGTTAAAAAGATGGGTGTAAGGTTGTGATATGCAGTGAGTATCTTTATTGTTCCAAAGTGGGTTCTCTGTTTTGGAATTTAAAAGTTAGGTGAGATTCGGTTGGTGGGCCCATCCAAGTGAGCTATCCGTTAGGAAAGGGAGGGGTTCTTTGGAAATTTTGGGGTTACCTTTGTCTCTAGTTACAAACATGGAATTATATATCATGTAGTCCAAAGGTTGATCAGACTCCTGCCTGGTGGGCCTTCCTTTCTGTCATAGCAAAATTAGATGGTCTAAATAATGGGCCCTACAATGGATGGGGCACATCGGAAAATTTATACTTATTGGAAGAACTCATCTTCCCCCAAATTCAATTTTTTTTTCAGGGGGCTGTCGATAATTCTTTTTCTAACATTCTACCTTGATTAATGCTGCTGATCGGGCATTAGAACCATCCGATTAGTGCAATCTTTGAGCTTTGACCGATTTGCAGTGGATCAAGTAATTTTGATATCTAGACTGATAAACATCTAAGCCACTTGTACTGTGGATCTATAAAATTAGTCTAAATAGTGGGACCTATTTTGGATGCACCCATCTGTCCATAGAATTTGGAACGCTGATGACTTTTTGCTTGCGACACTCTAGCCTACTGATCTCTCTGATTAGTGTAATTTTTGGGCTCTGACCAATCTGTGGTGGACCCCATAGTTTGGATCATCTAAACTGTATTCATGTACACCACTTGCATTGTGGATTTATGGATGAGCATGATCATCTATCATGCTCAGCAATTGCATCATGACTCTCCTTTTAGGTGTTTTCTCAATGAGATTGATTGATTAGTTGAAAAGTGAGAAGACAAGCTTTCAATCACCATACAAAGTGCCAGGAACTCCACTTGGGAGTGGGAAATCTTTGTTTATTTGAAGGTGATTTGAGTTGAGAGATGGGTTTTGTTCCATTGTGACAAAGCACTTGTCTTGCACTTGTCTTTGTGGGCATATAATGATTAAGCTCATGTTTACCATATTTTAATTGTAGTCACGACTGATGGGAATGTGGAGAGCTTGATATAGATCTCAACCCTTCATTTGGTCTCTAACCACTTTTAAAACTCAAAAATTGCTTGACTCGGCCGAGTTCACTTGGCCAAACTTTGAGCAACTTGGTTAGAAACTCGAATCAATTATGACCTAGCAGTGATCATGGCTGAATTGTCATCCTTTTTTGGGTGCATACTAAAAATCTTGAGGGATAGCCAGGCTATTCATAACTTGGGAGTGTTTCATCCTGTGGAGTCCACTTGCTAGGTCAATTGAAACACTTGCCATCATTACTCTCATGTCAATTAGAACTTACCAATTGTGGAGGTCATCGGAGTTGATTAGGCCATGTAATTAATTATTTCAATTTTGGCATCAATCCTGCTTTATCAAATAATTAGGGTTTTGGCATTATTGAAAGCTCTCAAAAGAGTACCTATCTTGGTTGGATGGTGGTGGCCTTTACATACAAGCTGGTCCTGCCAATCCACTAGTAGCTAATTGGTGAGGCAACAATATGAATATCACAACTCCCATCACTGCCATCATAATCATCATTTAAAGTTGCATTTATCTGGAGCTGCTTTTGTAAGTTCTACTTGGCTCGCTAAGGAAGGCCAACTTCTCTAGTACTCTTTACTTTCTGATCAAATTTTTATGAGTATCCTCCTTTTATTACACCTTGTATTGGCAAACCCAAATGAAATTGGAACTAAAAGAAAATACAGGGCCGGCTCAACATTTTTAGAGGCCTTAGGCAAATCATAAAAATGAGGCCTTTTAGTTAAAAAAATTAAAAATAAAAATTAAATCATAAATTTGCTTCTTGCCTTTCTAGATGCAAAATTACTAATTAAACTTTTGTATTCAAGTTTAGACAATAAATCATTTTCGATAGATAAAATTGCTAAACCGTTTAATCTATCTTGAGACATAGTTGTTCTTAAATAATTTTTTATAATCTTTAGTTTTGAAAAACTTCTTTCTGCAGATGCAACTGTAACAGATATGGTAAGTAATATTCTATATGAAATAAAACAATTTAGTTCTTTTATTAGATTAAGTATTTCAATTGGAGTATTAATTTCTGTTTTTGAAATTTCCTTTAAAAATTTTAATTCCGAAAATAAATCCAAGCCATCAATATCAGAATGCATGTCATGCTTAAGAAAATTTTCAAGATCAAGACATTTTTTTTTTCTAAAGAACAATTATCAAAGGACCTTAATCTTACAAGACTAAACAAAAAACCAAAAATGTCATCATATTTTGAAAACAATTCAAATCTATCTTGCAGTAAAGATACTGCTTGATCTACAATATAATAGAAATAATCAATTTTGAAAGATTCCTCTGCAGATTTCACCTCTTCAGCATTTTCATCAATTTCATCAAATTGTTTTTTCCGATGAATGACACATTTTTTACGGAATGTTGGCTCTATTTCCATTTCAACTGCAACTTGTTTAGATGAATCCAGTGCAGAGTTAAAACCAATTTCTCTATAGTTTTTTAAATAAGAAATAAGTCCCTTTAATTTATCCATAGCAAGATCTATATGCATGTCTTCAAGTTGAACTAACTGAATTTACAACAAACAATATCTCATACCAGATATTCATTCCCAATATAAATTCAAAGCTTTCAATCTCATAGGTTGCTAAGCATTTGGCTTCACTCATTGTCTTAGGATCTTCACTAACTTCTGCTAATCTCAGTAAAGCATCCCTAATTTTTGGGGCTTGAAATTTTAGAGCTTTAACATTTTCAATGCGACTTTCCCAATGTGTTTGGGACAAAGGTTTAGGAGTCAAATTAACATAGTCTAACAAAACTTTCTATCTTTTTGTTGAAGAAGCAAATAAAGAGTATATACGTTGTACTACTCCAAAAAATTATATTGCTTTAGAGCATGAATTAGCCATATCATAAAGAACCAAATTAAGACTATGGCAGCCACAAGGAGTATAGAATGCTCTAGGATTTAAATCTAAAAGCCTTTTTTGCCGACCTTGTTTGTTACCTTTCATGTTAGATCCATTATCATACCCTTGTCCTCTAACATCATCTACTTCAAGATCATATTTCCTTAGTATACTTAAAAGTTCATCAAAAAGTCCTTTCCCCCATGTGTTATCTACCATCAAAAACTCTAAAAAGTGCTCATCAATCTTTATCGGACTTACTGAAGTATCAACACATCGTAGTATAACAGTCATTTGTTCTTGATGGCTTGCATCAGGAGTACAATCAAGAATAACTGAGTAGTACTTTGCTCTTTTGATTTTCTTGATGATCATACTTTTGACTTCATCAGCTAACATCAAGATCAACTCATTTTGTATATTATGTCCCAAGTAATGATTATGAATCTCATGCACTTGAATACGTCTAATATGTTCTTGCATTATAGGGTCAAACTCTGCTATCATCTCTATTAAACCTAAAAAGTTTCCATTATTATCTTCATATAATTTTTCCTTCTTTCCCCGAAATGCAAGATTGTTTCTAGCTAATGTCTTCACCACAGCAATGATTCTAACAAGAACTTTTTCCCAATGTTCTTTTTCTTTGTTAATTCAATCTTGGACGCTTTTATCAATTGTCTCATTTTTTGACAATCTCTTTTCCAAGTCAATCCACCTAGTCATATTCAAAATATGCTCGTTAGTTATTTCGTGAGACTTGAGCTGTTTGCCAAGACTTTTCCAATCTCTACTTCCTTCATTAACTAACTGACTTGTAGTATATTTTGAACCAAACAATTTACAACAAAAACAAAATACTCTATCCATATCGGTTGAATACACTAACCATCTCCTATCTTGCTTTTCCTCATTCGGTAGTCTACGAATATAATATTCCTTAGAGAAATGTCTATTATTTTCATCCTTTGGGAACTCAATATCATCAATTTTAATTGGACATTTCTCTACTAAGATATCTCTTAAATTTGTATCAATTTCCTTCCACTGTCCAAGATCATAACAATTGAGAGTCTCATCAATACCTAGCTCCGTTGAGACATTATCAACATGAACATGTTCATCATTTGGATTTCCTATGATCAGTGTCTCGTTAACTTCAAAAATTTCAGTTTCTTGTGTTACATCAATATTATCTTCTAAGTTCTCTTCTTGAGTTGCATCAACATTATTTTCTAAGTCACTCCTAATACTTGGTTCTGCGGCTATTACCTCTTGATTTGAATTGGATTCCCTTTTGTCAACAAGATATTTGTTAAGAGCCCCTTTTTGAGATTGCACTAAACTTTCTATTCTCCTTTTTTTCTTGAGTTTTTCATATCCAGATGCATATTTTCTACCAGTCATTTCAAAGATTAACAAATTGACACAAATAAGAAATAATAACTATACAAAATCCAATTGATACAATCATACAAATCAGAAATATTAGAAATTAGAACATTAGAACCTGGTGGCCGGGTAGATTAATTATCTATGTAGTAACTAGAGAAGGTTGGTCGGTTTCTTTCCTTGAAGACAGAAGGCTAAAGGCGGATTGTGTAGCTCCTTTTCTTTAGCTAGTAGAAAATCACCATAAAAGAGTTTTGTCTAGAGAAGGTAATAGAAATTGTTTAGAGAAGGCTGGGCAGATTGTGTTTGTAGCCAGTAGAAAATCACCTTAAAGGAGTTTTGGTGGCAGTTGTAATCCCATTGGCCATTGTTTAGCTAGCATTGACTTCACCATAAAAATTATGGTGCTGTTGGGTACAAAATTTTAGGAAGAACTATGCTATTTTTTAGGAAGGAAGGTGTAGAGAATTGTGCTATTTAATTAGCTATAAATTTTAAATTTTGATTTTGATTTAGTGCTTATCATGCTCCTAATTTGTAGGCCCTTTCCTAAACTATACTTCCAAAAATTTTAGGCCTTTTTTATTTAATTTTATTAAAATCATTATTCCTAATTTCTAGGCTATAATTCTAAAATATTCCTAATTTCTAGGTTATAATTCTAAAAATGGGGTCTTATTAATTGGGGGGCCTTAGGCGGTTGCCTTAGTGGCCTACCCCTTTCAGCCGCCCCTGAGAAAATATAAACATTGAAAGGAGGTAGAACTTCTGTTACTCTACTTGACAACTTTATCCTCCTGTAACAAGTAACAACTACATCTCACATGGCATATACAGTTCATTTGTCAAACAAAACTTTGAAAAAAGAAAAAAAGGTGGAGTTGAGTTATAGCCATGGTCACGACAACTGATATTTTACAATTTTAGAAGAGACTTGGTTGGCGGGCAAGTCGGAGTGGCAGCCCGAAATTCTGGTATGTCTTGATCTCTCCACCAAGGCCTGCTGTCACGATAACTAAACCCCAAGCTGTCGCTTCTGGACTCCCTGTACTATTTGCATCATACCACAACCAAGACGAGGGCATTGACGATACCATAGACGCCGAAATAGAGGATAAAAGTCCAGACTTTGAATATAAAGAACTGGAAGGAACAGGTATCACTAAGTCTGAACGAGAGCGAGAATGGCTGCCTTGCTCCTCCTCTTGAGAGGGACCCGTCTGATCTGAGATGCTCTTCTTTGGAGGAGGTGGGCATTGGTTCTTCTTGCTGCTGTTTTTGCTATTAGTGGGCTCATCTTCGACCACGGTAGGACCATCAGAGGCTGGTGTGGGATTTGGTGGTTTTGGTTGTTGAGGCAGCTGATCATTGTTCTGCCTTGTTGATTCAGATTGCAACTGCGGCAGCTCGTACTTGCCGATACCACCAGGCCAGGGGATCGCAACTGACACCTCTCTACATTGAAAATGTTCATGAGATCTTGTGGTCACCATACCTTTGCCTCTCTTACTGCCACCCACATTCAAGACTTCATCGCGCCTCCATACATACACCTGAGAGTCCTCACTCGCACTCACAACGTATCTCCCATCTGCAGTGAATGATGCTGCTATTTGGCTGCTAGTGTTCTTGAAACCTGCCAGAAATTATAAACACCACATAAAATGACATTTTCGAGGAATGTCATTCGAGAAGGTTTGAACATGTTTACATAAGATGAGAAACAGTCGTGGTATGCAGAAATAAAGTGTCAAGAGTGTCAAAGAACTTGGAATGAAATAAATACTAATAAATGCTTAATACGAGAAAGTCATTCTAGATTTTGGATGGAAAACCTCGTTCAAATATGGTTGAGTGAAAAGATGAGCTCTAAAGGCTGACCCCAGATATATGGGATAGCGCATCAAATTATGATGATGGTGAGAAGTGAGAACAACCCATCTAACACGCGTCTTATCAGATCAGTTGACTTCAGTGATCTAGATCCCCAAGATGGGAGGAAAAAATTGGGTTCCACAAGTTTAGTTTATGTTCATGTACTTACGGGTCAAGCAATTTAGAATAAACCCTTTGATAGGTTATTAGGGACAACCACATTTCAACCAATGATAGGCCAAGGATGGGCTCAAACAAAATCCCATTTTTTTTATCCTTCACTCTTGACCCCTTTATCAAAAGCTAGGAGGGAAAAAAAAAATTTGAATGCACAAAGTCTAGAAATTCAGGACTTTTCTCAACATGTTGAATCTCACAAACATCTCTTGGAAAACATCACCGGACTTGCATGATGGTAGCAACATGGCCATATGGTTGTGCAAAACAAATGGCTTGAAGATATGTGCATTAGACAATTCTCAAAACCATGTATAACTAATTCCATTCATTGTGTTGAAGGATCTATTTCAATGGTCAGATGGCATTTGAATTATATGAAGCTTGTGTACTTATTTCAGGTTATCGAGTGACCTTTTCACCAAGTGGAAAATAATACAATTTGAACTTGAAAATGAGGAGGTTATGACCAATAATCAGTTAAGGCATAGGATAATGAAAGGAATCAGGGAAGTTTTGGTACTTTTAATGGTTAGTATTTGAGACTAACCATTTGAGATGGATTAACTAACATTCTTTTTTTACCAAAAAAAAAAACTAACACTCTTTGATGGTACTAATGGTTGTAAGCAGAAGTTAATCGTGATTTTAACAGTTTGGGCATTTGTATTTACTCTTCTAGGATGTATACGCTGATTCTAATTTCTTTAAGAGGTGGTTCTAGGCACCAGGGGTGATCAGGGTGTCCATGACTTGCATTTAACAATCCCTGTTTCCGCTACTTCAAAATTAATAAATGCAACTTCTTTGCAGAGTCTCAATATCCAATTATTTACTGACTAGAGAGCTATATAAGAAAGACCCAGATTGTGAATACCTTTAAACTTGTGAATAAGATCAAGGCCGTCAAAAACCCGAATTTGCGAGTCAGCAGAAGTAATCAGCACTTCGGATGGGTTCTCTGGGGCAAACTGTACAAAGATGAATCAGATGGCCAACATGTATATCATGCATTCCATCAAAGTTAGACAAACAGTCAGGAATATATTACAAGTTTACAGTGATTCAAAAGAATTTATTTCATTGTTATGAAACTCAACAATAAGTTGACATTTCCAATACCTGGAAGCCAGTAATCTTCTTGGCATTTGCCTTCTTCTTCTTTGTTTGAATGTCTACCTGGTCCTTTTGAACTAGCTTAAAATCTGAAATATTGGAGGAAAACAAAATGGGCCAAACAATGATATCAAAGAAGCTGATTTCTATAGTTAATAGCTAAAAAGTCAATGATTTGTATAAAAGTGTATGAAAATGTATGATACACTAAATACAGATTTATAACACAAAATCTGGTGTGGGATCACTATAGAAAAGACACATCTACACAAATTATGAAGACAGAATATATAAAGAATAAGTTAGATGGATCGAGTGAGGAAGACAAGTTGGCCACCACTGGAAAGGATCAAAATAGCGGTCGCAGTGATACGCGGTGTAGCAGTGTGAATTTCTAAAGTCGTAAAAAAGAAAAAAGAAAAAAAAAAAAAAAAAAAAAAACTCGAATCTTACATGGCAGTCAATCTTGAGTGTATGTGTATTTTTTTAGTGATTTGGAACCATGTAAGGGTAGATACAACTTTAGGAAAGGCTCTTTGGGAGGAAAAATAAGGAAAACAGCGTTTTAAATGTCAACAGTTTGGCTCGGCTAGGTTTTATACCGTAACGGCAATATTTTCAATTTTAGTGTTGCGGCCATGACTGCTACCTACGTCTTATATATATCGGCTGCTACATATTTTGTTCCATGACCATTGGAAATATTTTAGTATCAACAAGTGATAGGTTTCTAAATAGATATGAAGAAGTGCAACCCATCTAAAGACTTTTCCCATGATAGATTGGAATAAAGAAACAGAATTCATGTTGCTGACTGTCATAGTTGGGACAAGGCTTTGACGTTGATGATGATGATGGTGCTGATGGTGATGGTGATAGATTTCTATATACACAGCTGATTGTGGAAAAACGGAGGGTTCGAATTGGATATAATATAGCAGTGAAGGGTGGACATGTTAACAACAGCTGGCCCACAATGCCCATGTACAATAGGCACATTTCTTTACTGAACCCATCACGTGGGATATTTTGGTTGACTAATCTTACTGTAACATATTCCCTTTCCATGATTATAGCACTGTAATATATTTACTTTCCACATACACAAATTGTAATAGGATTGTAATTGCCTTGATTAAGGCTGAAAGATATTATAAAATGGAATGAGGCTCGACCAAGGGATCCATCCAATTTTTCCACTCATCTATCACTCTTAGCGTGCTAGTTTTGTCATGGTATCAAAGCTTTTGATCTCTTTTGATTGATCAATTCTCTCCTAGTTCTTCACTTCAACTCCTCTGTCGGATCATGGTGATAACAGTCATCAGCACCTTGCTTTGACTGTTCGAGCATCGAACAAGAGTTCTCACCAGAATCTTGAAGCCTGTCGACTGTGGCCCACCTCCGATCAACACAACTACATCAAGGGATCAGACTACCTAGATCGACTGTGGCCCACCTCCACCTGGTATCTGGATTCGGGGGCTTCTAACCATATGACATACTCTTCCTATCAGTTATCTCAACTGAAGCCTTATGATGAAAATTTTCGAATCAATACTACAGATGGTGGCAGTATACCCGTTACTGCCATCAGTGAAATCTCGCACCCCTTACCTTTGAGTCATGTGTTTCTTTCTCCATAGTTATCTACCAATTTACTAACTGTTGGACAGCTAGTTGACCATAATTGTTCTGTCTCTTTTTATTGTTCTGGTTGTATTGTACAGGATTAAGTGTCGGGGAAGGTGATAGCGAAGGGGCCTAAGCATAGACGTCTTTTTCCATTGCAATTGTCTACACAAGATAGGAATTTGGTTGCTTATGCCTTCTTTTCAGATTCTTGATCTAATAAATGCCAAATGTGGCACAATTTTTTTATTTTTTTTTTATCGGTAAATTTGGAAATGCATTAGATATAAAAGAGTACATAGTAGAAAAGAAACGAGACCAAACATAGTGTTCCATAATAAGAGTTCTATACCGGACACCCGCCAACTGTGGCACAATAGATTAGGCCATCCCCATTTTCAAACTTTGTTCTCTTTATTTAATTCTGGTTTGCTACTTGATAATAAAGTTTCTCTTAAAGATATTTCTTTTAATTGTTCTAGTTGTAAAATGGGCAAGAGCAAGACCCTTCCTTTTCCCATGCGTGCCTCTTTATCATTGAATCGTTTTGATCTCATAGCGATGTCTGAGGTATAGCACCTGTGACATCGCATTCTCATTTTAAGTATTTTGTTATATTTATTGACGATTATAGTCGTTTTACATGGATTTGTTTTTTACATACAAAATCTGAGGTGCTTACTATTTTTGAATTTTTTCTTAGCTTATGTTGAGAATCACTTTTCCACTACCATTAAAACACTTCGCACAGATTTTGGTGGAGAATATGTTTCTAAAGATTTTTAGAGTTTTCTGCAACACAATGGGATAATTTCTCAAAAAACATGTCCTTATACACCCCAACTAAATGGGGTGTACGAGAGGAAAAATAGACATCTCTTGGACATTGTTCGTTCACTCCCCTTAGAATCTTTTATTCTTGCAAAACTTTGTCCTGAAGCTCTACTCTATCTACAGATGTTCATGTTTGGACATTACCTTCTCCCCATATTCATAATGAAACACCTTATTTTCATTTGTTCTAGAAGCCTCCTACTTATTCTCATCCCCATACTTTTGGGTGTGTATGTTTTGTTCTTCTACCTCCAGCTGAATGAACAAAACTATTTGCTTAATTCTCCAAGAGTACTTTTTTAGGTGATGCAAATCACCAAAAAGGATTTTTATATTATGATCCCAAAGTAAATTGCATTAGGATTTCTCATAATGTTGTGTTTTTCGAAAACCAATATTTTTTCCAACATAATCAAGATCATGATACATCTCGCGTGGTTTAATTTGTTCCTAACTTTGATGATACTCATGTTACGCCTACGGAAAATACTAAGCCTATTCTTGTATATGAGAGACGTAGACAGGAAAACACTACTACATTTGAGCCTCTTGACAGTGATAGTTATCAGAATCTTACGATTTGAATCCCGAATCCCGATTCGTATCCCGAATATTAAGGAAAACGATTCGTATCTATACAGTGATTCCCATTTATAGAAAAATCTTAGGATTCATGTGTGAATCTTACAATTCGATACTCGTTTTATTGAATCTTACGATTCAAGCAATTCATTTGAGCAAGAATATTAACAATCTTTTACCTTTATTCTTTCTTTTTTTTTAGCGTTTTTACTATTAGAATGTTATTTAGTTTTTTTTTTTTTTAAAAGGTAATGTTATTTATTTGTTAACGAAACCTCTTAAGAATTTATGCGGCTTTGAGAAGGTTTTAGAGATGAATAAAAAAGATGCAGTTAATTAAAGCGTTTGATTTTACTTATCGTACGTATCTATATCAAAGACTTTTGGTTTTTTTTCTCCATAAATATGTTCTTAACTTCAATAGATATCCTACCATGTAAGATTAATAGTTTGGATTTTATTTTTAGTTTTACGTATATATTGTGATTTAAAGATAACCAAACCAAACCAAGCCTTTTCCCACTAGGTGGGGTCGGCTATATGAATTTGACGACGCCAATCAAATCTCTTTAGGGCCATGTCCTCTGTTAAATCCATGTAGGCAAGGTCATGTTTAATAGTTTCTTTCCAACTTCTCTTGGGTCTCCCTCTCCCTCTCCCTCTCCTACTCCGGGCAATCTCCATGCTTTCACACCTTTTAATAGGTGCCTCCATTGGGCGCCTTCTAACATGGCCGAACCATCTCAGTCGATTTTCTCTCATTTTATTTTTAATCGGTGTTATTCCTACTTTGCCCCATAATCTCCTCATTCCTAATCCTATCTCTCATTGTGATCCCGCACATCCATCTTAGTATTCTCATCTCCGCAACTTTCATTTTCTTAACATGATTATGCTTTACTGCCCAACACTCTAATCCATCTAACAACGCTAGACGTACCGCCACCTTATAATACTTTCCTTTTACCTTGAGGGGGACTTTCCGATCACACAAGACCCCCAAAGCACTCTTCCATTTGGTCCACCCGGCCTGAATCCTGTGACTTACATCAGTATCAATCTCTCCATCCTGTTGCACCATAGATCCAAGGTACCTAAAGTTTTCTTTCTCTACAATCTTTTGTGTGCCCAAACTTACTTCTAAGTGACCAAGTGTCCTACTTTGACTAAACTTACGTTCCATATATTCCGTCTTGCATCGACTTAGCCTAAACCCTTTTGTCTCTAATGTTTTCCGCCACAATTCTAGCTTAGCATTCATGCCTTCTCTCGTTTCATCCACTAAAACAATGTCATCTGCAAATAGCATACACCACGGCACCTCATCCTCAATGTGTTGTAATCTCATCCATAACTAGGGCAAACAAGTACGAACTTAACACTGAGCCTTGGTGTAGACCAATCGTGATAAGGAAACTCTTTAGTCTCCCCGCCAGTCGTTCTTATAGATGTCAGTGCTCTATTATACATATCCTTTATTACCTCAATATATGCGACACACACTCTTTTCTCTCCCAGTACTCTCCATAGAATCTCCCTAAGAACTCAGTCATAGGCTTTCTCCAAGTCAATGAACACCATATGTAAATCTCTCTGACCTTCCCTATACTGTTCCATTAACCTTCTCAGGAGAACGATAGCCTCCATGGTTGATCTCCCAGGCATGAAACCAAATTGATTCTCTGAAATGTTTGTTGTTCTTCTTAGTCTTCTCTCAATAACCCTCTCCCATAATTGCATTGTATGACTCATCAATTTAATCTCGCGGTAGTTTGCACAGTTCTGAATATCTCCTTTGTTCTTGTATATGGGTATAAGAATACTTTTCCTCCATGCATCAGGCATCTTCTTGCTCTTTAGCACTACATTAAAAAGCTTTGTCAACCAACTTACTTATGCCCTCCTCTCTCAAGCACCTCCAAACTTCAATAGGGATACCATCTAGCCCAACCGCTTTCCCATTCTTCATCCTTTTCAATACTTCTTTAACTCCTTCCCTACTGATTCTCCTATGGAACATATGATTCAATTCTTCCCTAGAAATGGTAAGTTGCCCCAATTGTATGTCACTACTATTGCTATCGTTAAATAACTTATAGAAGTAGCTCTTCCAACGCTCATTTATCTCCTCATCATTTACTAATACCTTTTCATCCTCATCCTTAATACATTTAACTTGGTTTAAGTCCTTGGTCCGCCTATCTCTGGCTTTGGCAAGCTTGATTATCTCTCTTTCGCCTTCCTTAGTATCGAGTTGCCTATATAGCTCCTCAAAAGCCTTTGCCTTTGCTTCACTAACTGCTTTTTTGGTTTCTCTTTTTACTTCTTTATACCTCTCCAAGTTTGTTTCATTTCGATCATTTTGTCAAGTTTTAAAGCACTCTCTTTTAACTCTTATCTTGTCTTGGACGGCCTCGCTCCACCACCATGCCTCTTACTGTGCTAGAGCACCCCCTTTGGATTCTCCTAAAACTTCTTTCCCTACCCTCCTAATACACTCTGCTACCTTATATCACATATTATTTGCACTCTCATTTACCGCCCAAACATCTTCCTCTAGTACTTTTTCCCTTAATGCTAGTTGCTTATCACCTTTCAAGTTCCACCATTTAGTCCTTGAGCATCTATACAACTTCTTTTTTCTAGTCCACCTTTGTAGCTGCACATCTATGATCAACAACCTATGTTGGGAAGTCAAGTTCTCCCCCGGTATAACCTTGCAATCTTTACAAGCTAAGCGGTCTCTTTTCCTAGTTAAGAAGAAGTCAATTTGTGTCCTTGAGGAGCCACTCTTATAAGTCACCAAATGTTTCTCTCTTCCTAAAAAAGGTGTTAGTTACCATGAGATCATAAACTACTGAAAACTCCAAAATATCCTTCCCTTCTTCATTTCTATTATCGTATCCATGTCCCCCGTGTACTCCTATATATCCATCTATGTCGTGTCTAGGGCTGCACAGAACCGGACCGCAGACCGGACCGGATTTGAAAAACCGGTTATATTCGGTCCGGTCCGGTCCAGACCTTTTAAAAACCGGTATGGACTGGACCGGACCGGTTTAATAATAAATATGTTTTTTTAATTTTTTTAATACAAAACTTTAATAATAGGATCCAGATCTGGCAGATCCTACGGTCCATATCAAACGGAGTCGTCGCATATTTGTTTGAGACATTTGTATTTTGACTTATGGTGCTTAATTTGTTGAGACATTTGCAACTAATTTGTTATCTTAAGTCCCATATATAATCAAAATCACTCCATTTTTACGTTAACTTTACAATTCAATAACCAAATTGGAAGTAATGTTAACGAATAAAACTAGACATATTTAGGTGTAATTTAGATGTGAGCTGAAAATGAAAAAAAAAATAAAAGCTTAGGAAAAAAAAAAAAAACAAATGAAACCGGAAGTGGTCCAGACCGGACTGTTTTAGACCGGTCCGGTCCTCTCGTTTAAGTAAAACCGGAAATCCGGTCCGACCGGATTCCGGTCCAAAAACCGGACCGGAAATCCGGTTGTGCAGCCCTAGTCGCGTCCTACATGCCCGTTCAAATCTCCTCCTATGAAGACCATCTCGCCTTGTGGTATCTCTAGTAGCACTCCTTCCAAGTCTTCCCAAAACTTCTCCTTATGTCCATCTCCTAAGCCCACCTGGGGGGCATAAGCACTAATTACATTCACTATCTCTTCTCCTAACACTAACTTAATTGCAATAATCTCATCTCCACGTCGCTTTACACTAACTATATCTTCCTTTAAGTCCTTGCTTACCACTATGCCGACCCCATTCCTCGATCTATTAAGTCCAATATACCATAACTTATACCTAGTCCTCTCAATTTCTTTAGCTTTCTGTCCCACCCACCTTGTCTCTTGCAAGCAAGTAATTGCGATTCATCTCCTTTCCATTGTATCCACCACTTCCATAAGGTTCCTAGTTAGGCTCCCAATGTTCCAAGTACCTAATCTCAGCCTTCTATTTTGGACTAGCTTCCTTACGGACACTCATCCCAAGTATGAGGACCCTTGCCTATTTAGCACTGCACCCGGGCGCCGATGCAGCGGTCCTTGCTCACTTATCACTGTACTCGGACCATACAGCGCGTCGCTAAGTAGGGGACGCCCCCACGAAATTTCATTAGGTCTCAAATCCATAAAGAAATCCGATTGAGTATTGTGCTAACTGTCGGCTACCTAACGCACAACCCTCCTCCTTTGTCCGGGCTTGGGACCGGCTATGTTAAGGATACCCCAACATAGGCGGAGTTTTTTATTTAAAGATAACAAAAAATAAATACATATTGATACCTTAAACTTATTTAACTATTTACACATGTCATTTATTATATATTAATGTATGTCATGATATTCTTGATATGATTGTATAATAAACCTATTTGTCATTGTCTTTATACTGGCATACTGCTATAAATGAGAAATGAATGGTTTTGAATAACTACTTTTTCCTTGTAATTTTTAATAAAAAAATAAAAAATCCTACGATTCACGATTCGATTCGATTCATGGGCATGAACGATTTGCAATACGATTACGATTTTCAAAACTATGCCTAACACGTCCACTTCCTTTACACTTGACCTCACTCCTGCGCCGGACATGAGTCAGTCAGTCCCTCTTCGCCGATCTTCTCGCATCTCCCGCCCCCCTGATCAATTCGGTTTTACCCATACATCCTTCCCCTGATCAATTTGGTTTTACCCACACATCCTTACTCACTACTCTTTCTTCTGTTCATATACCTAATCATTTTTCCCAAGCAATGCCACATGATTGTTGGCATCAGGCTATGTAGGAAGAACTTGAGGCATCCAAAGCAAATCATACATGGGAAGTTGTTCAATGTCCTTCATCAATCAAACCCATTGGATGTAAATAGGTCTACTCTATCAAGTTAAATCCCGATGGAACTTTAGCTCGTTATAAAGCTCGTTTAGTGGCCCTTGGGAACCGTCCAGAGTATGGTATAAATTATGAGACATTTGCTTCGTCGCCAAGATGACAACAGTGCGTACCGTTCTTGCATTTCCAATATCACGCTTATGGCCTCTCTATTAAATGGACGTGAAGAAAGCCTTCCTCCATGTAGATTTTAAAGAAGAGGTGTACATGCATCTCCCTCAAGGTTATGATTCTACCTCTAAGAATGAAGTGGCTCGGCTCCATCACTCCTTATATGGTCTCAAACAAGCACCCAGAGCTTGGTCTGATAAATTTCGTTCTACTCTGCTTCACCTTGGATTTGCTCAAAGTCCCTATGATCCTTCGCATTTCACAAATATTACTTCTTAAGGTACCACCTTACTTCTAGTTTACGTAGATGATAAGATCATCACGGGCACTCATAGTAACATGATCCATGATCTACAAAACTCACTTCAAGCTCCATTCCATATGAAGGATCTGGGCCGTTAACATATTTCTTAGGACTTGAGGTACAACAATCCATGAAAGGACTTTTCCTCCATCGACATAAGTATGTTACTGATCTCATTGAACTTGTTGGACTACATGGCGCCACACCTGTGGACACACCATTAGAGGTCAATGTGAAGCTCTGGAAAGATGATGGGGATCTTCTTCCTGATCCAACCTTTTATAGACGCCCGGTTCGCAGTCTTGTCTACTTGACCATCAGTAGGCCTAACATCTCTTATGCCGTGAATGTTATCAGTCAATTCATGACAGCACCATGGCATCACCATTACATTCTTGGTTTTCCGACGCAAGGACTGTTTTTTCGAGTTGGCTCACCACTTACACTGAATGCTTATTCTGACTGGGCATGATGCCCATATACTCGCAAATCCACTTCTTGTTGGTGCATTTATTTAGGCAAAGCACTCATTTCTTGGAAATGCAAAAGGCAAGATAAGTTCTCCAAATCTTCCATAGAATCTGAATATCGTGCTATGTCCTCTGCTTGTTTCGAGATTCTATGGCTTCGTGGTTTACTTTCATATCTTGATTTTTCTCATACCTCAGCTCCACCTCTTCATGCTGACAATAACAATGTCATCCGTATCAGTTTTTCATGGGTATAAAATATATTGAGGTGGATTGTCACTTTATCCAAAATGAATATGATCGCCGGGTCATCAGTCTTCTACATGTTTCCAGTGAACTCTAACTTGTAGATATCTTCATAAAAGGGTTACCTGGGCCTCGCCATGAGTTCCTGGTTCGCAAATTGCAACTATTTGACCAACATTAATTTGTGGAGGGAGGGGGGTGTAAACAATAGCTGGCCCACAAGGCCCATGTACAATAGGCCCATGTCATGACTGACCCATCACGTGGGATATTTTGGTTGACTAATATTACTGTAACCTATTCCCTTTCCATGATTCTAGCATTGTAATATATTTACTTTCCATATACATAAAGGCTGAAAGATATTATAAAATGGAACAAGGATCGACCAAGGGATCCATCCAGTTTTTCCATTCATCTATCACTCTTAGTGTTCTAGTTCTGTCAAGACATGGTAGAGACAAGCAAGTGGACTGTAATGTGATCGTCAAGTGAGTTTTGATTAAAGGGCCATTTATATAAAATGGCAGTTAGAAATGCTTCGAATGCAATTAAATGTTGGGTAATGAAAAAAGAAGCTAATATATATGTGGCTAAGATCGATGAGTGGAGTAACAACAAAGGATAGAATTAGGAATGAGTAATAAGAGGTAACTCAGAAGCTTCAACAAAAAAGAAAATCAAAGAACATCACTTACATGGTTTTTACATAGAAATCCAGAGAGAGCTGCTATACGACGTGTTGAAAGGTTATACACTTAAGAGACTAGGAGAAAGGGGAGATCATTAAAGGCCTTAGATGAGATAGTGAGGGAAGACATTAGACCAAGTAACGTAAAGCAAGGATAATAAAAGGTTGTATGGAAACATACAACTTGCAAGTGACCCTAGAACAAATGAGATAAGGCTATAATGACCATTCAAGTAAGGGGTAAAAGTTTTAGCAGCTTTAACTTGGGGGGATTCATTGCTTTACTTTGGTCATTCTTGAGCACTGCCAAGAGATTGAGATTCTATGTTTTTAATATGTGTGTGTGCGCGCCAAAATGTATTATTAAGGCAGTGGACATTTCTAAAATAGAGCTAAACTTTGAACAGAGGCTCCACAGAAATGAACAAAGAAAATGAAGGAATGGAAAATACCTGACGTATTGTACCATCGGCAAGTTCCTTTATGTGAACCAACTACAGCACCCTTCAAAGACACAATAAGATAGATCAGCAAAGGAATGAACACATGCAAAAACTCAAACTACTAACTCAAACTACTAGATACTTCTTCACTTAATGTATCAGTCGTTCTACCTTATCCTATTCCTAGCACAGGTGCCATGAGTAAAGGATCTGAACCATTCATCTTGTGGAACTTACTACTGGGCGGACCACAGCCCAAGTTACACTTTTAAAAGGAAAATTGATTTTAAAACCAATTGTTTGACCTTTTCCTTAACCATCCATTTACTTTCCTCACAAACTCCTCCAAACAAATAAATAAATTTGTCCAACCTCTAATATCTCAATGCTCTAGCAGATCTAGGGTCAGGTTTAACAGTTAATCAACTTACGCCCCCCCCGCCCCCCCCTTTATTTTTTTCTGAAAATATGGAAAACGGGCTAGTTGGATCTGGTTCGATTTAATTGGACTGGGCTATTAAAGCAGATCATTTAAATTTAGCTTTCTTCGTCTCAGGCCAGCCCCACAAACAGCCCTATTTCAGAGTATTTTCTTTTATAGCAAGCACAGAAACTAGATTTCAGAAGCAAGATGGTAGAACCTGGCCATCAGGAGTGTAGCATGCAGCAGTAACCATTTCATGTAGATCACTCCAGTCAACAACCTGCCGATCTGGTATGCTCCATATGCGAACCTTCGCATCGAGTGATCCACTAATGAAATATCTATCATCTATGGGATTGAACTGGATGCAGGTTACTGCCCAACAACACCAAACGAAAAAACAAAACCAGATTAGAGTCACCACTCTTGCATAAGTGAACACCCAGGAAAGACTAAATAGCAATGATACCTTCATGATTGTGAGAGTGTAAGTTAATTCCACACAATGGAACTGATAGTAATTAAGTCTAGCCATTCGGTCAAACCCTCCCATTATGGATTGGGAAATCCCAAATTTGCTTAGATTGAAGGAGCATTCATTGTTGAACTGAAACATTTAAATGTTTCAACCATGCGTGAATATTACTCCTGAGTGAAACTTGGCCTATGCTAACTAACAAAAGCAAGTCTGATCCAAGGATTTAGAATCACCACAATAGGGACCCCATTGTACTGATTCTGGTGAAATTATTTGATTATTTCTTTTAAGTATCTAGCGACACTTGTGTGTAATGGGTTTCCACACATCGTTTTGACACACATAATGGCCAAATTTCGACCCATATAATGGCCAATGCTGAGACTACTGTTTTAATAGATTAAAAGATTCCAGAGTACCATGAAAAAAGTGATCACTTAAAATTATTAACTAACTCCCCTAGTCCCCTGACTTAAAAATCATGCATATACAAGCTAGATGAAATCCCAATTGCAAAGAAAGAAAGAAGGAAAAAAAAAAAAAAAGGTTTGTATTTTAGTTTGAAGATATTTTATTTAACAAAAATGTCTCACCATAATCATTGTGTGCAAACAATTTTAAGCAAGTCTTGGTTTCCATGTCCCATAGTCTGACTGTTTTGTCCATTGAAGAAGAAAGCAGATGCTGCAAATCCAGAGAAGTTACAGACCACATTAGTAAATTATCAACTTCCTGCAAATTCATCGTAGAGAAAACTATAAAAGACCTCTTCATGACAAACTTCATTAATCATGGACATGGGCACAATAAGAAATTAGTGCTCGGTCAAGATATCCGCCATTCTTTTATGGTCCACTTGCCAAAACAGGATTTTTTTGTGATTTCCTCATGAAAAAAATTCTACAACATTAAGAAGAGGAAGAATGTATGAAACTTAATGGTGAAATCTGGATTGTGAGATAGGCAGCTCTAAGCAATATTAGGAGCACTAGTAGTCGAGTAGACTTGAAAACTTTTTAAGGACTGTACAAGAGATATGCTGCATAGAGCTCTTTGTCCATGTGATTTACATACTCTATAAAATGTGACAAGAAGTTTTTTGGGTGGTACGCCTTGTGTGCTAGGTAATGGGGGATCCTTAGAAAAAGATGCAACCCTTTCTTCAGGCCTCGCGATATGTATTGACTTCCTAGGATTTTCTAGGCAACGTGCATCAGGACTAAAGGTGGGAGTGTTAGATTATGATAGATTCAGAACTTTGAGATGAAGAGAAGAAGTTTTTGGAATATTGGATGATCTGGTCGATCAGTCCTCTCTTTACTTATAATGAATTCTAGCCTTAATCAAGGCAATTACAATCTATGTATGAGGAAAGAATATAAAGAATATAAATTACAATCTTCTATACATGGAATGAGAATATAAACAGAATGGTGATGAGTCAGCTAATCCCACGTGATATATGAGTATGGGTCTATTGTATATGGGCCTTGGGTCAGATGGGCCCATTATCTTCTACACTCCCCCTCAAATTGATGTGGTAAGGCAGAAAACATCAATTTGCTAGTAAGATCACGATGGCGCGTTTTGGGAAGAGCTTTTGTGAAGACATCCGCCAACTGGTTAAGAGTAGAGACATGGGGCAGAGTTATCTTTTCAGTAACAACATGCTGACGGATGAAGTGGCAATCAATCTCAATATGCTTCGTTCTTTCATGAAAGACGGGATTGTTTGCAATTCGGGTAGCACTGGTGTTGTCCCCATGAAGAGGTGTAGGACTACCCACCGTGACACCGAATTCACAAAGAAGACGTCGTAGCCAGATGATTTCAGCACTCGCGGATGACATGGCCCGATATTCTGCCTCAGCAGAAGATTTCGAAACGGTGGTTTGCTTCTTGCACTTCCATGAAATCAGTGAGTCCCCAAGAAACATACACCAGCCAGTGGTAGATCGCCGAGAATCGGGGCAACCAGCCCAGTCAGCATCCGCATAAGCGGATAAGTGCAGGGAAGCTCCCGAAGGGTAGAAGAGACCATGATTAAGGGTGCCTTTGACATAGCGAAGTATGCGCAAGGCAGCAGCAAGGTGAGGTTTGTGAGGATTGCTCACAAACTGGCTAACCGTATGAACGGCATGAGAGATATCCGGCCGAGTCATAGTTAAGTAGAGCAAACTACCAACTATCCGCCGAAAAACAGAGGGATCATCCAGGGGAAGGCCATCAGCCGCACTGATCTTGCTGTTTAACTCCATAGGTGTATCAAAAGTGTGGGCATCCTCAAGTCTTGCCGAAGTTATCAAATCTGTAGCATATTTCCGCTGATGAACCCGAATGCCAGATTTGCTACGCAAGAATTCCAGGCCCAGAAAGTAGGTGAGAGGTCCAAGATCCTTCATTCTGAAGTGTCGAGTGAGATGATGTTTGAGATCCGTAACACCAGCACTATCATTGCCACTGATAATCATATCATCAACATAGACTAAAAGGAACGTGTAGCCCTTCGTTGTCCATCGAAGAAACAGTGAGCTATCCGAATGACTCTGACGAAATCCAGCTTGAAGAATTGCAGTCCGGAATTTATCAAACCACACTCTGGGAGCTTGCTTAAGTCCATACAAAGATTTCCGCAACTTACAAACATGCTGAGGAGGACATGCATATCCTGGAGGAGGCTTTTAAGTAAACAGTCTCTTGCAAATCACCATGAAGAAATGCATTTTTGACATCCATTTGCCACAGAGGCCAGTTACGGGCGGCAGCGACACAGAGGAGAGTACGAACGGTGGTCATTTTAGCCACCGGTGCAAATGTCTCCTCATAGTCGATTCCATACTCCTGTTTATAACCCTGCGCAACCAATTGAGCTTTATAGCGATCAAGACTCCCATCGGAGTGAACTTTTATGGAGTAGATCCATTTACTGCCAATCACAGAGGCGCCTTTAGGAGCCGGTACCAAGTCCCATGTATGATTAGCTTCGAGAGCGAGCAATTCCTCATTCATAGCATCCTGCCAGTAAGCAATCTTCGAGGCCTGTGAATATGAGGTGGGTATAGGAGTACTATCTAAGGATGAAAAGAGAGCAGGAAAGCCATAGCGGTTAGGGGCAATGGAAAGACGATTAGATCGTCGCAGAGAGATGAGATTATCAGAAGAAGCATGGTTACCTGTAGGAGCAGTAGGCGGCACTGGGAGATGATCAGTAGAGGGAGGCACCATAGGAGGAACCTTGTTACGCCGGACATAGACCTTGAGAGCAGGTGATGGAGTAGCAGACTCCGGGAATTGTGGCAAATAGGACACAGCAATGGGATGATGATCTAAACGTAATGAAAAGAAAGGAATATGTTCCATGAAGATCACATTACGAGAGATTCGCATGCGTTTTTCAAACCGATCATAACACAAGAACCCTTTGTGTTCAGAACTATAGCCAAGAAAGATGCATTTGGCAGCCTGTGGAGATAGCTTAGTGCGTTCAGTCGGTGGAAGATGAACAAAACACAAGCAACCAAACACACGTAAGTGAGAGTATGAAGGTGGATGTTCAAAGAGAACTCCATAAGGAGTAGTTTTGCCTAAAACAACACTGGGAAGACGATTAATCAAATATACCGCAGTCTGTGCAGCATCACACCAAAATTCTGGAGGAACTAAGGATGCAAGTAAAAGAGTGCGAACAGTTTCAAGAATATGTCTGTTCTTTCTTTCCGCAATTCCATTCTGCTGAGGAGTGTGCGGACAAGATTTTTGATGAAGAATTCCTTTATCAGAGAGGAAAGCAGAGAATTCATGAGACAAGTATTCTCCACCAGAATCGGATCTAAGGATCTTGATATCTTTCTTAAATTGAGTGTGTACCATGTTATAGAATCTTTGAAAAATAGAAAACACTTCAGATTTTAAACGCATGAAATAAATCCAAGTATAACGGGAATGATCATCAATAAATGTCACATAGTACTTGAATCCTACCCTACTCAAGGTAGGAGCAATGCCCCAAACATCAGTGTGAATGATATCAAATGATTCTAATGAACGAGAGTTATGAACAGAAAATGGCAAAATATGACTCTTACTTAAACAACAAGTTTCACATTTTGATTGAGATAAAGAAGACATCATTTTATTATCAATTGAAGAATCCAAGCAACCAAGTTTAAACAAAGAAATTAAATTGGCATTGTTCACATGACCAAGACGTTTATGCCAAACCGTCCACAAGTGTTTGAAATTATTAGAAGATGAAGCAAAGAAGGAATGATGTCCAATGTCCAGCAAAAACAGGCGCCCATGTTTACTCCCCGTCGCGATCACCTTCCCAGTTTGTCGCCCCTGTATGACACAACCAGAAGAAGAAAAGTGAACAAGATAGCCCTCATCAATAAGTTGTCCTACAGAAAGTAGATTGGCCGACAATTTTGGAACAAAGTAGACATTGGAAAGGGTGATGGACTGGCCAGTGACACTAGATAAAGTAATGGTACCAACTCCAGAAATGAGTAGTTGATCACCATTAGCAGTGGTAATTTTTTCTTTTCCAAGGTAAGGGTGTGAATCTGTAAAGCTATGTTCTACAGATGTCATATGATTTGAGGCTCCTGAATCTAAAAACCATGTGGATGAGGTGATAGAAGAAGAAAGAGATGCAGAAGAATGAAAGGCAGGAGATGCTATATGAGAATGAGGTTGATACCGACCACTAGAGAAGCCCATAGACGCATATGCAGAAGTGACTGTGCTCTGGATCAGCTCTTGAATCTGAGCAGGAGTCATGGATATAGCTCCGGAGGAAGTGCTGCCTGTATCTGATAAGGGCGCTTGAGCCTGAAAAGCAGATGGAATATTCTGTCTTGGCATGTGGGAGGGAGGCTTCTTAGGCTGTGTCTCATTCCGTCGCTGCAGGCTTCGACAGTCATCAATCACATGACCGGTCCGTTTGCAATATCTGCAAACCAATTTCTTGGGACAATTTTTGGCAATATGTCCGAAGCCTTTGCATTCATAACATTGAGTCTGCTTTGGAGTTGCCAGAAGAGCCGAGTCAGCAGGAAGAGGCGCAAGGAAGGCTTTGGGTGCTTCAAGAATAGTGCGCTGTGAAGTGAGACGAAGTTCTTCGCGAAGGACTTCTTGGAGGCAAGTATCAAGATTAGCAGTATTCTCCCTATTCATAAGTGCAGACCGAACAGATTCAAATTCAGGTCGGAGATTCATAAGAAACTGGCTGATATGAGTTTCTTCTTGTAACTGGAGAGCCTCAGATAGAAATCCAGAAGAGACCGTTTGGATCAGCATGGAATCCCTTTCAGTCCACAAGGTGAGGAAACCATTAAAGTATTCCTGCACAGTTTTATCCCCTTGACTGTATCGGGCAATTTCACTATCCAGATGAAATTTCCGGGCTTTATTTGTTTGATGGTAAACTTTCTTCAGATGAGCCCACATATCAGCTGCTGTGGTGTAGGCTTGAAGGGCCACGGCAAGAGAGAGATCAATAGTGTTAAGGATCCAAGTGATGACTTTCGCATTTTCTTTGGACCAGGTGGCTAGGCCTTTTGAGTCGGAAGCACTTGTAGTCTGAGGTTTGGTTATCGATCCATCAAGATAACCAAAAAGGCCCTGTCCTTCTACAAAGTTCCTTAAGTGGAAGGACCAGGACATATAATTTTGCCCATTGAATTTAATTGGGATAACATCATACTTATCCATTGCAGAATAAAGTGAAAAAGGCAGCAGACCACACAAGTCAGTAGTAAAGGAATGAGATCAGCCCTCAGATCTCAAGTATCCAATCAATATTAAGAAGCAGAACAAGATTGATTTGATACGAATGACTTAATCTACCAGCAAACAGCCCACAACAGTGCACTAAAGGTGCAGATTTCCACCAGACAGCATGAATCAGTAACAATGAGCACTAATCAGAAGCACTAACAGTAGCAATCAGTACTAATCAGAAGCACTAACAGTAGCAATCAGTACTAATCAGAAGCACTACAGTAGCAATACCACAGAGATATGCAGATTTAGAGGCTGATGAAGCATTCAACATGAACCAGCATCAAAATAGTGCAGAAAAGGCCCAAAAATAGTGCCAGGCGACCTCACAGTATGAGGCTAGATCTGTGTGTGGGACCTACAGAGTGATCTAATCACAGATCAAGGCTGAGCGTCTTGAAGAAGATCAATTATACTTCCTCCAGTCCAAGTTTGATGAGCAACAGGTACATATCCACAAATCTGGACGGTTTGGATAAAAACTATCTGACACTTAAATATGCAAATCGACAGAGGAAGAGAAGCCTGAAACCAACCTTAGATGGTGAAGAAAAAATCCAGAAAAATCCTTAAAAAGATCCTTGAGGTCTGTCGATCAAGACTGAGTGAATCCCTGGTGGACCACTGTTTGATCAGTGGTGGGCCACTGTTGATCAGTGGCAATCAGCAATGAAGAAGAAGAGTCTTTGCCAGAAAGGATTGATCAAGATTGATCAATCAGAGGATACTTCAATAAGAGGATTGATTACGGCTCTGATACCATGTTAGATTATGATAGATTCAGAACTTTGAGATGAAGAGAAGAAGTTTTTGGAATATTGGATGATCTGGTCGATCAGTCCTCTCTTTACTTATAATGAATTCTAGCCTTAATCAAGGCAATTACAATCTATGTATGAGGAAAGAATATAAAGAATATAAATTACAATCTTCTATACATGGAATGAGAATATAAACAGAATGGTGATGAGTCAGCTAATCCCACGTGATATATGAGTATGGGTCTATTGTATATGGGCCTTGGGTCAGATGGGCCCATTATCTTCTACAGGGAGATGTACAAGGACTCTGAAGAATAGTTGCCCACCCATCATGCAAACAAATTAATTCCTATAAACTTGATGGCCTCCTCTAGATATCCAGCACTCATCATTCACTCTTCACCCCTTAAATACCCCTTTAGATGTAAGCCACTCTCCTGTTAATTCCTAGTAATACAATACAAAGAATAATGGTGCCTACAAATACTCATTCTGATGGAAAATTGTGTGCTTAATATATAGGAGCATCTGGGCAGATAATACCCTCACCAGGTCCGTACCAGCTGAAAGCTTCTATTGAGATATAACTAAAAACCATTTTTGTAGATTTTGCTCCATGCACAATCGAACCAAATCAAGAGTAGATTAGAATTTAGAACACTTGCCCTCTAAGATATATTCTTAGTTAATAAAAGGTGAGAGGAAGCAAAACCCATAGTACAAGCAATGACTGAAAAAAAAATTAAATCATAGAAATTTATATTCTAAACTATCCACCAAGCAAAGGTCTGCCAATGAGTTTGGCACAGAGTGTCATTACAGTTTGTAGCATCAAAATTATTTAGAACCGAAACTGTTAGGGCAACTGACTACACATATGACATGGATCAGTGACAACTATTGACTAATTTGGACTTGGAGCCCAATTTTCTCATTCATTCAAAATTTTAGTTTCTGAAACAGTAACTTGAGTAGAATTAAAGACTTTCTCAAAATGTATCCCTTATCAGAGTATCCAAGTGAATAAAGGAGACACACAAGTTCCTTGAAGTCTGCATGCTGGAGCCAAATTCTTGCAAGTTTCGGGTTTTAAGAGCACCTAAGAACCGGCCAGTTGTGAAATGAACATTGATAAAACATGATACTTCATCAATACAACACTTGAAATTGTAAGGATTTCAAAACAGAAAATGTCTACTAAAGTTTCAAAGGCAGAAGAAGAAATGAAATCTATTGCATTGCACACCTGCGATTTGGACCATGACAGGTCCAATACATCGTCGAGATGACCTTGGAAGGAGCATACAGGTGTCTCGGAGAGTGAGAATACTGTGTTGGGCACAACGATGTTTTCAGGAGTGGAGGAGGAGCTTTTCCTGACAGAAGAAGAAAGCTTCCCCTTTTTCTTCTTGTCACATGGGGGGCGGGCTGGAAGAGGAGCAGGTTGATCTAGCGAACCATTGTCCACAGGTCGAAGAAGGTTCACAATTCCTTCATCATTTCCAGGGATCTCAACAACTTCCCAGATATGGATGACGCGATCCTCACCCGCACTTGCAAGGTAGCGAGAGTCAAGGCTGAATCTAATGGTCCATATAGAACCCTCATGAGCTTGAATCTCTTGGGACATGTAGAGACCAGTAAGCTCCTTGAAAGGTTTGCCTTGCTGACGGACCCTCATCCTTCTCGAAGAGGGCTGCCGGCCTGCTCCGTCCACTGAACTCTCCCTGTCCTTAACCTTCTCCCACTCCCCCTTTAGCCCTGACATCGAATTCGTGACCCCTTTTATGGCTGTGACCCCCTTAATGTTCTTCAACCAACTCCCCCCTTTCTTCTTACTGGATTTGATGCCCTTGGAAATCGATGGAGGTATCACTTTCATATTCATTAAGCCATCGACAGTTACCCTTCGCATCACTTCCTTCACAATGGGCGAAAACCCGACACTCTTTTCAAATTCCTCCATTGTTAGCTGCCTCCCTGTCTCTGTATCACTGAGCCGGTTCAACATTCCATCCTCTTTGAACTCCTTTATTATGAACTCTTTCCCTGTGTCAAGGTTCTTTATCGTGCAGAAGACAGATTCATTGTCCTGCAAAAGAGATCCATCAGCACCTCTTCTGCCTGAAATTGAATGCGGGTGATTATCACACAATGATGATGGTGCCGACAACGCACGGGCTAAAGTGAGATGTGGAAGGGGACCCAGAAACTGTTCCCTGCGGCTTTTTGCATCAGTTTCTGCCACTGATGCAATCGCGGGTCCGTCAGATCTCACACGAGCAATAGTTGCAGATGGGACCAGTGGCAAGGATGAAGGCAGAGGGTCATTCTTGGCTGGGGGCGCAGTGGCTTGTTCTGCTTCTGCTGCAGTTTCTGTTGTTGCTGCTGCCGCTGGTGCTGCTGCTGGAGGTGGTGGTGGTGGTGGTGCTGACCCAGATTTGGGGGAATCCGGTTGCCGCAAATCGACACTGGTAAGCCTGAGGAACTCCTTGTCGGCGCTCAATCCCATACCTTGGAGAAGGCGCTTCCGGCGCTCTTTAATGGACATCGGTTCGGCCATCCATAACTTGTACTCCGCCATGGATGCCGAGGAGAGGCGGATTTCGGTGGAGGGACGAGCTGTAGAAGCAAAGGACATTCGAGTATCTTCGAAGTCGTCCTCATCATCGTCATCAGAATCTGAAGAATCCACATCAACAGGGACAGCACAGGACATACGATTAGGCTCAAAGAATTCATCTTCTTCATCCCAGTTAATCTTCCTCTGGCTATTCATTGTCATCATCATCATCACCACTTTTGGAATTTCCCACCAACAACCTTTATCCTCATCATCTTGATGATTTCATTGTCATCCTGTCTCAACACAAACACATTGTTAAAAAATCAGTTTCCTTTTCCATTTGTGAGGTAGACTAACATAGACAAGTAGGGTAACCTTTGAGAAACAGACAAAAGAGGGGGTGGTTGGTTGTTACTGGGATTTATAAGGTCCTTGACCACCAACAAATGTGTTGTGACTTGTGAGAAACAATCGATATTCAGACAGATAAGATAATAGCATCCTTTTTTCTTGATTCAGGTTTCATATGTGGGGCCCATTGTTTGCGGTCGAGATCATTGATCTAGCAAGCAATCATGACTGATGGACCATACCTTGAAAAATTCAGTTATCTGAAAATTATAACTTTATGATCTGATATCTCAAAATTCTCAGTGGAAACAAAATCAAAATGGAAACAATCTGTGTCTTCTGTACCCAAAGACTTGTATATGCATATCGTGCCCCATATGAAGGATGGGATATTGGTACTGGTACTTGGCACTAGTATGTGTGAAACAGTTTCAGCTATTTCATACAGTCCTAGGAGCCTTTTCTACTTAACATGAAAAAAATTGTCACAAGGACTGTAAGTAGTGACAAGTTGGTTAATTTACAAGTTTTTTTATCGGAAAAGAAAAGTATAAGTGTATAACCTTAAATAAAAATATTAATATGAAATGTGAAATTTTATGGATAGGATGGTTGTATACAAATCTGTGTCCAGGATTTCAGAGGTGCAGAGTTATATCCACAATCCCAATATCCTTTGTACTAATGCCCATATCCATACTAATATCTAGGTATCACAAGTCTGCAGATTCTATGTAGGAACTTGAAATGTGAAGTGGCCAGGATCTTTCAGCCTATGTGATTTTATTTCTTTTTGAGTGGTAATGTGATAAACCCATGACCTCAAGGTTGAAATAATGAACAGCTCCATTGTGCCACGAAATCTCGTTAATGTTTGTGATTCTGGAATTGCAATCTAACCCACCAGATCAATGGTCTAGAATTAGATCATCACACTACTTTGGATGCCCAAATTCCACACATGTGAGGCCCACTTTTGGCCAGATTTTTCTGTAGTTACCAGAGAATTTATACAAGTACGGAAAACACATTTCCAGGAAGAGCATTATGAAACTTTTCGTTTACTTTTATTTTCTTTTTAATAGATTCGATTCTAAAATGTAAGAGAAACATGCCATCAATGTGTTTTTTTTTTTTTTTTTCTTTTGTTAGGGTGTGAACCAGATGAGAAATGCCAACATTCTGCATCTGACATTTTCATTAACTCTTATTTATCATTTTAAACCCATGATCAGTTCAAACACTCACACCGGCACACCTATCCGGATGTCTTATACAAGTTCATAGTTTGTTTCTAAATTCCTTCCTGAATGTTTCACGATTGCTTCTCAATTCTCAACATGAATTTTACATTTCACTATTTATTTTTTACATTAATTTCATAAATGTTCAT
The DNA here is from genome assembly GCA_038049695.1 of Cinnamomum chago. Lineage (NCBI taxonomy): Eukaryota > Viridiplantae > Streptophyta > Magnoliopsida > Laurales > Lauraceae > Cinnamomum > Cinnamomum chago. The sequence goes on along the minus strand of CP142451.1, from coordinate 104,797,432 downwards.
CACGTGATTATCCACTTAAGTTTTCACAACACCCTATTTTTCCATTCATCCCCCAAATTCATTCCCCACCCAGTTAGCATTGCATTGTTTTGTTTAGATCACCAGAAAAACACCAAATTAAAAACCTTTTGGATAATTCCACAATATGAGAAACTACCCACAATGAGATCTATAACATTAAGATCCTAGCCATCAAATCTTTGACCCTTATTCTCCTGTCAGCAATGAATAGTAATACACATCAAATTCTGGACTTAGAACGCGTATGGTGGGCCCCACCTAAGTGGAATGTGCCATGACATCAACACAACAGTAATAGTAAAGGCCAGTTTGTTTGCAAAAAATTGAGTTCCTAGAAATGTAGTAAATGTTTTCCTAGTTAAAGTGACTAAAACTGAAGAAACAAAGGTAAACAAAGGTGAACATCCACATATGCCCATGGTAAATGAATACCCAGCAATCACCCTAGTATAAATTTCAAATTCATCAACTTTATATCATTCACCCACCACTCACCTCTTCAATATTCACCCATTTTAGCATGAATTCCTAGGAATCCAATTCCATGCAAACAAATGCCTCTAAAGAAAAGAGAACAAGTCAACAAATATTGAATAACTATAAAAAAAAAAAAAGGTGGGGTCAAATATACCTTTGAATTATAAATACGCCCCATAGAAAAGAATTGGAGAAAAACTCAACCTTGTTCCCATATTCTTCTTCAATATCTCTGAAAATGAGCCTTTTCACAGCATCCCATTACCACATTTTCCCCTCTTTGTGAAGAAGAAGAAATCTGGTTGAGAGTAGCGGCTCTCTATATTAATAACAGCCTCTAATTCTCTCCTGTTTCTAAGGAAGCGCTTGCACAACCCTTCTTCTGCGGAAGCAGAAAGAAAAGATGGTTCTGCTTCCGTATCTCTTTCTAAAACCATCGTTTTTTCTTCTCTACCCTCCATTTGTCCAGCAACAAGCCCAATCCAAGTTAATGTGAGAGAACCTGCTCTTTTTTCTCCCCTCCCCTTTGCGAATGCCTTCATCCAGGGACTGGGGTGGGGAGTTGGCATATGATATAGTTGGACCATGCCCCCATTTTCACAAATGTGGGGCCCACCTCGGATTACCCGCACAGGTGACCTTGATGAGCCCACTTGTTGGATGGTGATTGCTCGAAAGTAGGGATGTAAACAGGTCCCTATTCTCCGATTACCCAGAGGTTTCGACTCGTTAAAAACATAATCAGCATCCTTATTTAGGCTCCGATAAGTAAATGGGTCCGGTTTCACTTTGGTTTGGACCCGTGGACCAGTAACCCAACATATTACCTCAATTTTCAAAAATTTCTCCTAAAAATCATATTTTTTTTAATATCATTTTCTACCTAAATCCAGCCCTAGATCCAGACCCAACCTATATATGGTTTTGGTTCCAATTCCGAAGCAAAAAAATCAATTAAAAAACAGTTCCGAGTTCGGATCTGGTTCCACTTTCTCCTTAACAATCGGAACCGACCCGTTTACAACCATACTTAAAAGACTTTTATATGTGATATGAGGAATGATCTGGTGTAATTGGATCAGGAATGAAAGTGGGTTGAATCCTCCAAGTCGGTGGATCAAGCTGACAAGGTTGTCTAAGTTTAGTGGTATCGACTCATAGATCACATGAAAGAAATCGGAACATGTACAAATATCGATATAATGTAAACACATAAACAGACTAAATGGGGTGCTCATAGGCACAAATATCTCTATATTATCGGGCAATGCACAACGGGCTAACAAAATGCTAAAAACCAAAATGAGTTGAGATTGCAGGACCTCTACATCCCAAATTTAAATCAAACCCAGACCTCAACCAAGATTAAGTGGACCTGGTACATGCATTAGGTATATAATATATAAAATATGCATATTATACCAGCCCCACTGAAGTGGCACAAAGTCCAAATTTGATTGTGCCTCTTAAGTCTTAAAACAATTGAAATTAATCGTGCAAGGTGTTGGAATGATCTGAGGGAGTTAAGATTTTGCACACACAATAGGTGTTGTTCAGGTCTTTAGATCCTACCTCTTCCATGATTGGAGTCCGCACAGACAGTGCACACAGAGTGTTCACTAGAGCACAGCCCATGTAATATATGGTCCAGGAGTTGGGTTGGGTATTCGCATATGAAACCCATTACGCATGGATCAAAAACCAAAAGTTGAGTTTTTTTTAGCTACATATGGTGAACCTGAGCTTGGACCAAAATGAAGGACGGGTCAAAATATTGGAGTCATACCCGACTATTCTTATTCGGATCTTTGGAGTATTAGGGTGTTTGTAGACTTGTTTTCATAACTAATTTAGATAGAACTAAAAGAATGGTCCGTGCCCACAATCATCTCTGTTGTGGGTCTTATTTTGCCCAATTAAATTGTTGGATGAATTCTTATTGAGTCCGGATCCCTGATTGGTCCAAATTGGGTTTCTGGATTCATTCCTATCCTACTTCTGTTGGTATTTTTTTTTAATCATTTGTACCTTGAGGATGTAGTAACTTGAATTCCTCTCCTCATCACCCAAATCACCATGGTTAACCAAGGAGAACAAGATTTACAGGAATGATGGGTGCATGCACGGGCCACCGTGGCCTTAGAGTCTCTTTCAAACTATAAGCTAAATATAGTATAGTATGTAAATAAGCATATTTAGATATATTTGTCATGTGTCTTTATAACCATTAAGGTATGTTGGTTTGGTGGCACTCCACTTCGGTCTTGATTAAGCATTATGTAAGCGTTGATGTTAGAATCTTAATAATATTTTAGAGAGTCTTCTTATATAAAAAAAAATAAAGGGACAGGTGAAAAATCTAAAATAATTGTGTTCCTTATAAGATCTTACTTTCAGAAATTAAAGCTTTTCCTCCAAAGATTGGGACTAAATCCAAAAAAAATTGAATTTTATTCTTGAGAAATTATGCATATGCTCATTACCTTGTGCTTCTTTGTGAAGATTTTAAATAAGCATTATAAAACTATGACCTGTCTATATATAAAAGTTTGAAAACCCCCTTGACTCAAATATTTTCTCAACCGATCTTTATTAAAATGTAGCACTTGCCTTGTAGAGGAAACTAAGGATGGATGTGTTTGTGTAAAGCCTCGAAATAAAAAACTCTTTATCTAAAGTTTGATCCCTAACTCTTCTAGGGACAAAGACCTCTCTACTAGGAGATAATCCTTGTTATTTACCAACAGCTTAATTAGACATGGGTCAGTGGCAGGCGGGCCACACAATTTCTAGCATATTTTTAAGCATTTTTCCTTTTTGGTAAAGAAGCCTTGAATTGTAGAATTATTATATTCCCATTTTGGAGTTTACAAAAGAGAGGTTATGCAACATTTAGAATTTAAGGAAAAAACACAAGATGTCCCTCAGGTCTGAAAGTGTAGAAAACAATATTTTGAAGGAAGTTATAAGCAGATACAATTTTTTGTTTCTAGACAAGTGAAAAGTGCTAGTTTTAGAAAGACAAAATCCATATTTTAAACCTAGAAGTGAAACTCAGAGGAACAGCTCTAGACATGAAAACATGCTCTTTTAGAATGCACATGGAAGGATATGAGTATGATCATTCAAAGAGGTTTTCCAGTACATAGGGTTGGTCTTTGAGGGTACCTTAAAAGCATTATTGGCTTTTTTTTATCATAACAGGGGTGCGTCTCTTCCTCTAGCCACAGTGCCCCACACACATTCTTTAACCACACACAGACACATTCACAACCCCAACCACCCCAAGCCAACACATTGCAATAATGAACAATTAAACAATGCAGCTGCCTGTACTTAAGCCTCCACCCAACTATACAATGCTATATATTTTAACATTTCCTTGCATCCAATATTCCAAAGTCCCTTTTACAAGAGAATAAGGTCATTAGTAGTCACTCGCATAACCCAGAATTTTCGTTTGGGTGGGGCTAAAATTTTGCTAGACTTTACATTTGAAAAAAAAAAAAATTTTGACTTTTGTTTGACTTTTTTTATATTACCAAATAGCACTTATATATTATTCTTTAGAAAATGTCCAACTCATGGAAGTCAAATAGATGCATCAAGTTAATGAAGATTGGGCAATGAAGAAGTTGTTAATTACAAGTACCAAAAAGTATTAGATGGATAAAAACTAATTCTAACCTAATCTTATATACTCAAACTCACATTATCATGTTTCACTAAATTTATAAGTCAAAATTAATGCCCAATGGAGGTCACTGCAAATTCAATGTGAGTAAGTGTATGAGAAAAACTAAATACAAGAACATTTTGAGGACAACCATCCTTTCCCTTTTCACTTTCTCAAAGCCTCAAATCTTTGGATAATGGGAGTGAAATTCTATCTTTGGGTTATAGTGGGATAAGAAGACGTGATAACAGAAATGGATTTGGTTATCTTTGGGTTTTTGTAGATACGCTCAAATTTGGTGGTTTAAGGCTTAGGGTATGGATTAGGATTTGAATGTTTAGTTTTTGGAATTAAGATTTGGAGATCAAGCGTTTTGATTTAGGTATAGAGTGATTATGAAGGATTATATTAGATATGTTTAGCAGATAAAGATGTAATAGTCTACAAAGTACATAGGAACCAACGATGAAGAGCTCGATCGACAATTGGTGCGAAGAGGTTTCCAAAGAAGAGGTTGAAGAAGACGGAGAGCGATGCATTGCCACAACACGTCTTCTTTTCTTTTTTTCTCCCTTTTTTTTACCAACAAAACTATACATGTATGGGGCTATCTTTAGACATATGCGACAAGTTTAGACATGAGGGGCATGCTCCATGGCCCCATTCAATTCTATGGTGATTTCAATTTTGATGTGGGGCGTCAACCCTAGATAGTGCCCCAAATTGCTCGCCCCTGCACCAAGACACTAGATTACAATTTTGACCTGGGGTGGCATACAATGTAGGTCTGCCACTATTAGTAGTGATATTAGGGAATTTCACTCATGAGATATGCATGCAACATTCATGCAAATAGGAGTTTAATTAGGAAGGCAAATTTTACATTGTATGGACTGCCGTCCCCTTACAAAAATCTCCAACAATGTCATCATAATCATTCTTGGGATTTGCATTACCATCTTGGTAGGAATATTTGGATGTTCAACAAATTTCAAGTGATTTGGACAGACTGCATTACCATCTTGGTAGGAATATTTTGATGTTCAACAAATTTCAAGTGATTTGGACAGACTGCATTACCATCTTGGTAGGAATATTTGGATGTTCAACAAATTTCAAGTGATTTGGACAGATTTGGCAACTTCTGGTGAATTCATTAATAGGGTTCTGAGTGAAGAATCAAGTATGTCATCATAAGGAAACATCACAATTTTATGTTAAAAGGAAAAAAAAAATGGCCATAAAAATGTCTACTATCCAAGTTTCAAACTTATGAACGACTTTGAGGCCGTGGGAACGAGAGGAAATTTTCCGGGAGGGGCCATTATGTAAAAGAAAATCTTCTTTGGGGGTGGGGGGCTATATGTAAAAAATTAATCATCTTTTCTAATCTTGTTGGAGTTTTTTAAAATATAATCATCAGAGTTAATTAAAGTCATGTCCCACTTCAATCTCTATTCTTGACAATTCAATTCTACCTCTTTGATAAAAGGCCCTCAAGAAAGGAATTCTAAGAGTTTTGCATGAAATGCATTCTTAATTCAATTGATAAGAGCTCCTCTCAAGAATTTCTAAAACTTGAAAGGAAATGACTTCTACTAAGGGTGAAGAAGAATGGAAGATCCAAGAGGGGTGGTCTAAAAGAAAATATCAAATTCTTAAAATTCGAATCCAAATGTTTAAGGATGACATATTAAGTTAATAAGAGATAATTTATCTTTACTTCATAAATCTTCACCTTTGATCCTTCACTATTAAACGCCTAGCATAAGCCTTTTTTTTTTTTTTTTTTTCCTCCAATGCAATCTTAAGAATTCAAGATAGTTTAGGCAAGCACGCCCTTACCACAATTCTGGGAACAGGGAACTAAACAAAACCATGTTATGCTAAACCAATAATTGCGGTTGTTTGGGTTGAAATTAATTCTGATTAGATGCGCCTCTCATGACTCATACATTTCATTGGATATTTTATTAGTATTATTTATATATAGAGCTTCAAATGCAACCGATACTCCTATACAAGAGTAGGTAGGGACAATAATGCTCACCAATCACCATGACAGTACTGGTTTTTTTTTTTTTTTTTTAATGTTGACAGTACTGTTCCTCTAATAATGGGAAATCAACAATAATTTTTTTTTTCCTAACAAAGGGTTACCAGTCTTTGGACTAAACTAATCCTCCGGGCCCATAGAAAAGCCATGTAAAACTCTTGTGGCCTCCAAGTGGTAGTACTAGTGGACTCAACATTCGATTTCTGAAGAGAGGTGAACAAGATATCGATACTAGAGCCTCTAACTCCGAAAAAGAAAGGAACCATAGCCTTGACCACTCGGCAAACCCTTAATAAAGCCCTAAATCAATCAACAATTAATAGTTTTAATAATTTGTACAATTACATGAGTTGACTCGATTCCTCAGTTGGAATTATGTGGGGGCCACCATGCTGTTGTCAAAGGACACCTGATTATCTGAGAAACCAATGGTTCTGATTGGAAAAAAGGCACATGAAATCTATTTTTGATCCAATAAGAATTTGGATCAGGGTCCAGGTTAAGGTATTGATTTTAAATATTTTGGACCCGAATCTGGATCCATATTTGTCCAGGTCCGATAACCCGATCCAGATTCCAGACCATACTTTTAAGGGTCTTAACTTGAATCCGGGCATAGAGGCCTCTTTCCAGGAGCCGACGTCGCTTGGGCCTGGTCCTGCATTGATTTTTCCACGGTAAAATATGGATCTTTGTTTTTCCTTTTTCTCTAGATATCAAACCCAAGTTCAATGCATAAAACTTGTTGGAAAAAAATGATCTAGGGTTTTATGCAAATGAGCTTTCTTGCAGAAAATAGGTTTTTTATTTTTTGCTAACGGAGGGCTCCCAACCCTTTAAGATGGACTAATCTCTCCGGGCTCAGAGAGAAGTCAGGTAAAACCCCTGTGTCCCCCAGGTGATAGCACTAGTGAACTCAACGCTTATTGGGGTTTTCCTCTCACCTTTCATCAACGGTCTCATTTCGATAATAAACCCAAAATCATTTTATCAGTAAGACCCGCCTACGATCCAGATCCAAAGACTAATCCTACCCTTCCTAAAGCTATCTGGAACTGGATTCAATATGGATCCAAACCAGACCAACCCATTTACAACCCATACTGTAAAGGAGCAGCCCACACACCCATAAGGCCATAACAGTGCCAACCCATTAAATACATAAAGAAAAAAGGGAACATCTTCAAACTGGTGGCCTACCCTTGTTGTCCAAGGCGGCTAGACAAGCACCGAGTCACATGAGTTTGGTCATAATCAAATTTCACAAGAATGTTCTGTTGATGTGAAGGATGGCACATCATCATTCATCAATGTCCTGCCTTCCTAGTGTGGAAGAGGATTTAGATGGCATACAAACTTGAAACACAAGAACATGGGTTCCAATAGAGGGTCCTTTTCAATGTGTTATTCCCATTGTCTCATGTGCAGGATGTGTGTGTTTTGGGGTTGAGTGAGATGTCCCAAACACCACCCCAATCCAAAAGCAATTGAATAATACATGTGGGTATCTTTTTTATGGATGAAAGCTGGGAAGGGCCCTTGGAAAGGAAGGTGGGGGACATGTCCTTGAAGGCACCTTTTGTCTGGCCCTCTGTTCCGACCGTTTGAGATTCTAGAAACCTTGTCTGCATTGGTTAATTGGGTGCGCTTTGATGGGCTTCTTTGAATGTAGAGAACCAGTGACGTTTAAGGCACAGCATTGGTTGCTTGTCAAAGATGGTGGCTATTGCATCTCAACATGTACAAGAAGATATCATTATTAAATACATAATAAATTATATAAATGTCCACATATCAACTTCCCAATATCATAGTGTCTTTGAGATTTGGATATATGTACCTGTGAAGCCTGTTATTTCTATGTACCCTAGCTTATCTGAAACAGTTGGTTTATTTGTGAATACTGTCTAATACTATAGTCTTGTTTACACTAATCAAGTAGAATTATCAGGTATGCCATGAGGACAGCAAAGTTTGCCTTTGTGGGGTTCCTTCCATTTAGTCCAGATGGATCTCTATGGCCCCAACTAGGGTGAATATGAATATGAACCCTTGAATTTAAAAAACAGGGTTTGGGTCACAAAGATTTGGACCCACTGGTCAAATAAATTCAAGTGTTGATTGGGTTAGGCTCCATGGGCTCATAATTAAATGCCGCTAACACATATTAAAGAAAGATTAATCAGAAGCTTCATCGGTGAAAGCAGGCCCAACAAATTTCAAATCCAAAGGATATAAGATGATCCAGATATGGCCCTAGAGGAAGAAAAAAAAAAAAAAAGAAGAGGAAGTTTTCAACTCTAATGGTCAGCACATTCTGGATGGGTGTCAAGTTTCATGCCAAATGTTTCTATATATGACCAATTTGGGATAGAATACTAATGTTGGGAGGGTTTTCAAATTCCATGAAAATAGCTTTCCATTGAAATGCACACGTGGGGTACAACAAAACATGCATGTTAAATTAATATAATAGATGCTGTAATAATAAGATCTTCTGTCATTTGGACATCATGCCTAACACCCCTAATGATGATTAGCTTAGACGAAATACAAAAATGCCCAATTTTGCTGGTTGTCAAGCTTCCCTTTTAAATTCTCAATTTACTTCCCAATGACTATGAGCATATGGAATTGTGTTTGGAGAAATTCAAAGGTCAGAAAGTACATTTTACTATCATAAACTCACTTCGCGTTGAATGTGATTATATCTTTAACAACTTCTATTAGACCTTTTTGTTTTCTCATCCGTTAAGATTTTTTCTTCTTTAATCTATGAAGAATGATGACAGAATACATAATTACTTCAACTGTGGTCCGGCTATCACTTGAGATGGGCTCTTGAAGAGCCATATATAGTTACCCAGTTGCATTTGTCCCTGTGGCTTTGACCATGACCTTAACCATCACACTTGTTAGACAGGCAAAAAGATTCATGAGAACAATGTGTGAATTTCTTCGATTAGATACAATATGAATTTCTTTTTGGTAAATGGTTACAGTCATGGGAAACTTATGTGTTTTTATTATCTCATACTCACTCCTCCCGGAGATCAAACTTTCATTTTCAATCTACACTCATGAATAATCTTCTTCGCTTTAAGAGACAAGGAGAAAGTGAAATTTTCTTCGTTGGGTAACCTCGTGCAAGAGTTTGTGCAAGGGAGGTAAAAATTCTCAATCCCTACCATCGGCCCTACTGAATTAAAGGCACCCGTCGAAAATTCTACCCAGCTTCCATATGAGATTCCCAAGAAAACAAACAAACATATGACCTTCTAAATGAACAACTTCTGCTGGATCTGTTGATGTAGCACATTAACATATGGGTTCACCTTACAGGCCTCAGTTTCAATAAGCGTAGTACTCTTCAGGACAAAACATAAAAATCTTCATTATAGTGATGCAAAATAATTTGTAAGTTGTGATTTTCTTGTTGAAAGTTGTGACACAAAGTAAAGGTCGAAAGAGTAATTGATTGGGAAGAACTTTTCTTATAATTCATTCTGCTACAAGAACAAATCCAACTTATCATCCATGGTATTAAACTTCAAATCAATGTTACGAATGCTTTGATGAATTCCAATATATGGGGCTGAGAGTCTACGAAGTAATGATGTTAATCACAATATCCTCTAACAAACTCCTAATGCATTGCCTTATTATTATTATTGTTATTATTATTATTATGCTCTACCCGTGCCCGAGTACAATCGTCCAATCCCTAGGCAGGTCGATCCTTGGGCTGGTAGGTTGTCTCATAGGTTGTGTGCCACTCACCTATCCAGCGGAATGTGTGTGGGTGGGCCTGGGTCAATTGAGGCCATTGAGTGGGCTCCACGGTGGTTTTCACCCAATGGGCATTCCACTCAGGGAATCCTCCCCAGTATTTACATGTAACATGACTTGGTACAAATAGGATGGCGAAGGTGACTCATCACAAGCTTGAATGGTCACCATTTGAATGAAAGGACATTGACCATGAAAGGGCACCATCTAACTCTAGCATTCAAATGGTCCCATGTCCCAACTGTCATATATTATTGAGCAAAACCCGGGCCCACCTAGTTTAACTTGTAATGATTGAGTTAACCCACTTAGACTCACCGTTAAGATAAGAAGAGCCAACAAGATAGGTTTTTATTAAAAAGGCACCCCAACAACAAACTCTCATATGAAATGTTTGTAATCAAAGATGTCCTTTATATGGATGCTTCTCTTTGACCACTATTAAGGTCTATATTTGGCCTGTTCAAGACTTTCCATCTGGTAAACTTCATCTTAGAGGGACCATAGACCAAGAATTGAATCAGCTGCAGTGATTTTCTACCTCACTGTCCATCAGATAGACAAGACTGTCCATCTGATAGGATTTTTTTTTTTTACCAAAAAAAAAAAAAAAAAACCTGCTGTGATTTTCTACTTGGTATTATTTAATATAATCTTTTTATGTAAACAGTTTCTCCCTGACTTATCTTAAAAGAGAACATTCCGCATAATCGTAGCCTTTTTAGATGCAAAACAAAGCTATGAAAGTAAATAAAAAATAAAAAAATGGGGAGCTCCATCAGACCACTCATGCTATTATTATCTAAGAGTACGTTTGTGTGACCGCTTTTTACCAAACAAAAGTGAAAGATGAATTAACTTTTCAACGACTATGCATAAAACCATTTTCAATGGGGAGGTTGAACTTAATTTTCCGTGGAAAGTGGAAAAGGTTTTATACTGAATTGGTTTTTTATGGGTTGCACGAATGAGCTTTGAGGATTGTTATTGATCTTAGGAAACTAGCACAACTAAAAGGTGCTCGTTGTTAGCAAATATGTCAAAAATTGTGGAGGATAATTATTATCATCTTTATCTTGCGAAAAGAAGATTAAAAAACAGAAAGAATTTTAGAGTAGATGGCCTTGCATTAATATTTGGGTACTTAACCTTGTAATGGAGTGGAACCCTACGATAACATTTGATAAAAACATCTAGAGCCTATAATTCTTAAATTTTCTTTGTTAGTCATTCCTATCAAAACCTTAAGACATCAGTAGAGGCAACGAAAATACTTTTCAATATATTCCCCTTAGGGGGAGCCCACTCTTCAACACTCCCCCTCAGGTCAAAGCCGGTCGGCAAAATTTTTGAGACATATATTTTTTTTAGCGCCGAGTCGTTTCTCCTAACATTTGAATTCAAGATCAGTTGGCTCTGATTCCATATTAAATTTACTTTACTAATTATTCCTATCAAAATCTTGAAGCATCAGTGGAGACAGCATAAATACTTTTCAATATTGCACCCCGAGTGGAGCCCACTCCTCAACAATAATGATAAAAACATTGGGAGCCTATAAGTCTCGTTTGATTGCCTTTTGGTTGTTCTCTTTAAAAATGTATATTAATAACAAAGTTTTTCAAAAGCGTTTGCATATTAGGTTTGGTAAAAACAGAATGAGGAGAAATGACAAGTGAGGAAAATGTTTACCTGTATTGGAAGATTTTTTTTAGATCGTGCTCACTTGCTCTCTTCCCTTTCATTTTGTTTGCATAGTCAACAATTAATGTCAGCTTTCCATGTTTTTTCTTCCTTTTGACCTTAATATAGGTTAATTCTCATGCAACCAAACAAAATTAGAAGCACATTTAATGGAAGTGTTTTGGTAGAAAATATTTTAAAGAAAACTAAGTCTCCTTCATTAGTTAATTTTCTTCAAGCAACTAGACCAAATCAAACTATTAAACCCACATCAAACAGGTGCATCATACAAGGGAAATTGGTGCATCGTGTAAATCTCATTGTAGTCATGGGCTCTTCTAATGTTTGTCATTTCAATCTCTTCACCTACTATCGTACAAAATGTTTCCATATTTAAATAAGTTACATGAATTTCCATATTTGGCTTGTGAATACGAGGTAATGTCTTCAAATTCTGAAATCAATGTAGTTTTGGAAAAGGGCAAAATGATCCATCTAATTATGATGGAGAGAAGTGAGGAATGGTGCATTTTATAGCTACTGGAAGTTGTAATCCTTGGGGCCCCGACCATTACAAATGACCGAAATTAGTGAATTGGACTACTATGATTCTAAAATTTGGTATCAATATCATGAGAAAGTTTCAAGTGCATCTATTCCTCACCGTAGGGTGAGAGACACTTCCCATTTTTGCACATGAAGACAAGGAAGTGTACCTCACCCTATGTACTTAAAAAGTAACTTTTGTACTTGAAAATGCCCAATTATAGAAGTGTCCCTCACCCTATGGTGAGGGATGGATGCACTTGAAACCTCCCCCAATATCATAATCTATCACGCAGATGACTTTTATAAATAGGCCAATATTATTAGTCTCATTCAACTTAAAGACATGAGAACTAGGGGTTGTAACCCATTTCCCACCCTAATGGCATTGGGATTATTGTTCGGTTCCTTTCTATTTAAGTGGGCTTCTCTCTTCATGGCTGACAATGGGTCGCACCTCATTCGATCAGTACCAAAAAAATAAAATCTCAAAAAGTTTCAACTTAAAAAAATAAATGATAATCTTCTTCATGATGATGTTTTAAGTAGAATTCAATAAAACCTTTGAAACATAATATTAAAACCCAATGTTGGAGAAAGTGGATTTAATTTTAGTAGAGTTTATGGTTCGATATTTAATAATTTAAATGTAAAATGATCTCATGTTGCAACTGGCATGGTTCTAAGGAATATTGGTCACCTAATTTAGCATAAGGCTAGCCGGGGCGGACCTCCATGTATCATATTGGAGGCTGAAGCCCCGACTAAGATTGAAAAAAGCTCATTAGGCCCTAATGGTCTGTTTGGGAAGGGGGTAAAATGAGGGGGAGGAAAAAAATGGGGAAAAATGGAGGAAAAATGAAAAATGAGGGTGTTTGGGAAGGGGAGGAGTGAAAGTGGGGGAGGGGAAAATGGAGGGAAAAATAGTGTGGGGCCCACTCAAAAATTTCCCCCCCAAAACAAGGGGGAAAATGAGGGCAAAAGAGGGGAATTTGTGGGAAATTACTAAACTGGCATTTTTGTCCAATGGTAACTTTTGCAAAAATAAGGGTAAATTGGTCTTTGTCTCTCTACCTCACAAACAAACAAAATTATACTTTTTCACTTTTCTTCCCTCTACTTTTTCACTTTTCAAACAAGATGAGGTAAAATTAATTTTCCCTCCCCTTCATTTTCTTTCCCGCTCAAATTTTCCCTCCTCTCCCCTCTCCCCTTCCCAAACATAGGGTAAGGGAAGTATGGCCCAACCCCCACTTAAAATATTCCATAACCCCCACCTCCATTTCCTCAACTCAAAATACTCCATTTCCTGATCTCCCTTTCCCCTTTTAAAAAAAATATAAATAAATAAATAAAATCTCAAATCGGCAAACCCTCCATCTCCTTCCCTGACATCATCGCACCCCTGTTATTCCTCCCTTCGACATGTATACATCTCCTCTTCCTCTCTCTCAATCCATATCTCTCTCAGTCTACCTATCGCAATCTATCTCTCTTACTCTCTCAATCTATATCTCTCTCAACTCAATCGATCTTTCTTGCTCCCTCAATCTATCTCTCTCGTTGAATCTCTTAATCTCTCTCTCAATCTCCATCTCTGTCATTTTTTTTTAATTTTTATTTTACCTTTCCAAATAAGAGTTTAACGCCATCTTCAACTCGTGCATTTATATGGATCTCTACAAATCAACCTTAACTAAACCTAACAAAAAAATTTCTCCCCATATTGAACTTAATTAGCTTGACAACCCAAATCTATTTTTTCTGTGTTTTTTCAAGTATGAAAATATGTTTGGTTTTGATAAAGAAGAAGGTGTAGTTGGATTGATTGTATATGAATACATTGAGTGGCTTAAATGTATTTGGATTAACCACATCAACAACATCATCTGCAATGCATTAAGCACATCAACATTTTACATCATCTGCATGCCTTCTCCAAAATATGATGGGTCAGCTACATGAATTCCATTTTGCATTTTAAATATATCTTGGGGATTATCCTAAGAAAGACATTAATGTTAGTATTTTTGTTGGCTAATTCATGGGTTGGACAAAACTCTGGGTCCATTGAGTTGTATTTTCTAATTTATTTTAGAATGGACTGTGGTTACGTCGCTGGAAGAGCTGAAGAGAAAAAGAAGACCGGGCGAATTTTCCCAGGCCCGATCGATCGGAGCCTCAGACCGATCGATCGGTCAGAAAAAGGTCTCAGTTAAATGTCAGGCCGATCGATCGGACCTGAATGACCGATCGATCGGACAGTGTGCAGATTCCGGGAAAGTCTCCTATTTTCACACGAAGTTGTTTCCTTTTGAGACTCTGTTTCCTAGTTTGAGTCCTACTTGTGCACTAAGTCTTAGGCACGAATATTGGGCTATTTATAGGGTGTTTCTCTCAACCCTAGACCACCACCACAACTCTCATTGATCTGAGTCAGAGATATTTTAGAGAGAGTTAATCTCTAGAGCCATTGAGAGATTATTCTGAAGGGCTGCTCTAGAAAGTTGTTGCTGCTTCTACTTTCTTGTAGAAGATTGATCATCTTGGTTGACAAGGTGTGAGGAGATCAAGTAAGGAGAACGGGGCGCGGTGGATGTCGTGTCAGTGGATTCTTTGCAAGAATAACTACAGTCCTTGGGTCGAGGTACAGACTTAGGTAAAGGAACTTGTGAGTATATCTTGTAACTGGTCGTTACCTCTTGATTTCTGGTTCGTGGTTTTTCTCCCTGGATAGGGTTTCCACGTTAAATATTGTGTCTGCCTTCTTGTGGTGTGTGATTGGTAGATAGCTAGTTCTATATTGTCTGATTGGTTTATTTCCGCTGCATTGATTGGTTAATAAGAACTAGTAATCCATTCTGGTAGCCCCATATAGAAATTTTCAATTGGTATCAGAGCGGGTTGCACTATTTTATTGTGTTGATCCAAATATTGCTAGAATGGATACCTATCGTGAAGGCACTTCAACCAATAAGCCTCCTCTGCTGGATGGTTCTAATTATGCTTATTGGAAAGCCAGAATGGTTGCCTTTGTAAAAGCCATAGATCTGAAAGTCTGGAAATCTATTGAGAAAGGCTATTCCTTGCCCACTGTCACTACTGATGAGAAAACCAGTTTTAAATCTGAAGAACAGTGGACAAAGGATGAAGAATTGGCAGCCACTTGCAACTCTAGGGCTTTAAATGCTATTTATAATGGAGTTAGCATATCTGAGTTTCGTAGAATTTCTACATGCACTACTGCAAAAGAAGCTTGGGATATTCTGCAGACTGTGCATGAAGGGACTGACACTGTCAAACAGTCGAAACTTCAGAAATTGTATACAGCCTTTGAAACCATAAAAATGGAGGATGATGAAACTTTTGATGAGTTTAATGCAAAGCTGAATACAATTGTGAATGATACCTTTACTTTGGGAGAGCCAATTCCTGAAAATAGAGTTGTAAAAAAGATTCTGCGGTCTCTTCCAGAAAGGTTTGATGCAAAGGTTGTGGCCATAGAAGAGAATAAAAATCTGAATATTCTCAAAGCTGAATAATTAGTTGGCAACCTTCAGACTTTTGAAGCAAACCTAAGGAACAATGGAAAATCAAAATCCAAAGGTGTTGCTTTGAGAGCCTCCAAAGAATCATACAAGAAAATTTCTAGTGATTCTGAGTCTGATTCTGAGGAGATTGATCCCCAAGTTGCTGTTGAGTTTATGAAGCAATTTCAAGCGTTCATGAAGGGGAAGAAAAGTAATTTGAAGATCCCTAAAAATTTTGTAAAGAAGAAAACTACTAAAGGGATTAAATGTTTTGAGTGTCATGGTTATGGACACATTGCTAGTGACTGTGCTAACAAGAAACCAAAGAAGAAGGCTTTCAATCTGACTTGGGATGATGATACTTCTGAGGAAGATGATAAAAAATCTGAGTCTGAGAAGCCTGATGCTAGCAAAGAAAAATTCATGGCATTCATGGCAACATCAGTTTCTGCTACTCCACTTGTTTCTGATGAAGAGACTGATCCAGATGTTAGTGAGTCAGAGACAGAACATGATTGGCAAGCTGAATATCATATATTGTTTGCAAAGACCATGAAGATGCTCAAGATGAATGAAAAAGTGACTACAAGTTGGAAAGAATCTGAAGAGCAGAATACTTCTTTAAAAACTGAATTGTCTGAAGCTCTTACAAAAGTGAGTCACTTAGAGGCTGAAAATAAAAAATTGGCAGATGAATTGACTGCGGAAGCACAGAAGTGTGTTTTGATTAATCATGATATGAAGATCTTGAAAGCTGAAAATACCGATTTGTAAGGAAGACTCAAGATGGTTCTTTCTGAGTTGGATACAAGCAAGGCTTCCCTAAACAGGATGAATGCTGGGTCTAAAAAACTTGATGACATCCTGTGCAGTCAAAAGGCAAAGAATAACATGCATGGCATTGGCTACGCTGACGGGGCATCTACATCAAAAGCCAAAGGTAATAATTGTTTTGTTCAAAATTCAGTTGTTACTAATTCTGCTGGTCATGTTACAAATACAGATTCCAAGAAGAAGAATGTGCCACGCCCTGAACGTATACCCACTTGTCATCACTGTGGAATTAAAGGACACATTCGACCCCATTGCAATAAGCTGCGAAAGTCTCCAAAACAAAAGCAATGGAAAAAGCAGAAGGAAGCGTCACCTATGAAAACCAAAACTGTCTGGGTCAAGAAAGAAGACCTTCCATCTGTCTTAGTACACACTATGCTGAACTATCTGAAAATGCAAGTGTGTGTGCCAAAGCTTCATCACCCCTGATCTACAAGATCAAGCCCCCACCCCAGTGCTGATACGAAGATCATCTTGAGGGGGAGTCTATTTAGGGGGAGCTGCAGAATCCAGATTGACAGAAGCTGCTTGAAGAAAATTGGTTGTCAATTGTGGACAAAAAGGGGGAGAATACTGAAGCCAGGGGGAGAAACAAGCAAAGATCTACAGATGCTGTTTTTTTGAAAATTCAATGTATTTTGGGTTTTTCTTTTGGGTAGATCATTTGTATTGTTTTAGGGAGTTTTGTCCATGAATTGCCAAAGGGGGAGATTGTTAGTATTTTTGTTGGCTAATTCATGGGTTGGACAAAACTCTGGGTCCATTGAGTTGTATTTTCTAATTTATTTTAGAATGGACTGTGGTTACGTCGCTGGAAGAGCTGAAGAGAAAAAGAAGACCGGGCGAATTTTCCCAGGCCCGATCGATCGGAGCCTCAGACCGATCGATCGGTCAGAAAAAGGTCTCAGTTAAATGTCAGGCCGATCGATCGGACCTGAATGACCGATCGATCGGACAGTGTGCAGATTCCGGGAAAGTCTCCTATTTTCACACGAAGTTGTTTCCTTTTGAGACTCTGTTTCCTAGTTTGAGTCCTACTTGTGCACTAAGTCTTAGGCACGAATATTGGGCTATTTATAGGGTGTTTCTCTCAACCCTAGACCACCACCACAACTCTCATTGATCTGAGTCAGAGATATTTTAGAGAGAGTTAATCTCTAGAGCCATTGAGAGATTATTCTGAAGGGCTGCTCTAGAAAGTTGTTGCTGCTTCTACTTTCTTGTAGAAGATTGATCATCTTGGTTGACAAGGTGTGAGGAGATCAAGTAAGGAGAACGGGGCGCGGTGGATGTCGTGTCAGTGGATTCTTTGCAAGAATAACTACAGTCCTTGGGTCGAGGTACAGACTTAGGTAAAGGAACTTGTGAGTATATCTTGTAACTGGTCGTTACCTCTTGATTTCTGGTTCGTGGTTTTTCTCCCTGGATAGGGTTTCCACGTTAAATATTGTGTCTGCCTTCTTGTGGTGTGTGATTGGTAGATAGCTAGTTCTATATTGTCTGATTGGTTTATTTCCGCTGCATTGATTGGTTAATAAGAACTAGTAATCCATTCTGGTAGCCCCATATAGAAATTTTCAATTAACCACACAAAATTCTATGAAACACAATTGGTATGATCCGAGCCATCACCCACCGGTCATAAGCCACCCTCAAACGAAAATCCTGGGTTTGCCGCCGAGGCTGACTTTATTTGATCCAAACTGCTTATTATATGCAACACTCTCCAAATATTAACTTTAGACCAAATTCTAGAATGAAGTGCATTATTGCAATGATCATTATTAGAAAAAATAGGGTGCTCGTGTAAACACTCCTATGTGAGATAGTTGCTTGGGTTCACCTTATGGGAGAAGTGGAGATTGAAAGATCCAAGTGGGACCACGTAGATATGAAATTTCAGGTGAATCCATTGACCCTATGTGTTAGTAACAAGCCAATGCATTTATTGTCCACATTTGTTTTTTTTTTTTTTTTTTTTTTTTCGCTTTACTATCGGAGGGTTTCCAACCCTTTGGGTTGGACTAATTCCTCCGGGCAAAAAACGAAGTCGGATTAACACCCTTGTGGCCCCAAAGTGGTAGCACTACCGTACTCAACCTTCGATTCTGAAAACGGGGGAGCCGGGGTTTAATACCACGACCTCTTGTTCCGGAAGAATCATCCACGTTCCAAAACCATTGATTGAATAATTTCAACTCATGGAATTTGACTCGGTTAAATTTGCAATTGATGTGACTTTTGTTTCAACCATTTGATCGCATAGGACTGTCCGAAAGTGGGTTCCACATCCTCCTCCACCAACAATTTAGTTGTGGCAAAATCTGACCAAACTGCCAACCCTATTCATATTCAACCCACTCTTGGCCTATATATAACACTATCCGCATCCTTATATGAGTTGGCCATGGGTCAAGTAACTAAATCTGACCCACAAGTAAAACAAGTAGGGTTAGGGTTGTCCTGTGAGATACCCGTAAAACCTATTGAAATGAGTTGGGTTAGGGTCTATCCACATATCTAAATTGATTTAATGGGTTTGGAAGCTAACCATTTTTCTACTTCCACCTTTTTCTTTCCTACAACCAAGGTCAAATATAATCTAAGTACTTGAAATGGATTCGATTTAGGTCAAACTTCTACAAGTTGTATTGGATTAGATCGAGTTAAGTGCATGTTTGGCAAGAAGTGATGAACCTACTGATATAATTGCCTTAGGATCAGGAATTCTTCGCTGAAAACTTGTATATCTGAGGATTTCACATTAATATAAGTGCACATAAATGCATAGAATTGGTAAAAAATGACTCAGGTGCACAAATTTACAAAAATTGATGATTTCTAAATCTTATATGGGGAGGTCGGATTTGAAGTTTTGAAGATTTTCATTGGTCTAAATCCTCGAGATTTATAATTACCAAACATTCATTTTTCACCACTTCGTAAAAATTAAAAATCTAAGATTTCAATTGCCAAATGTGACCTAAACTTGTTGACCCATGACGTTGGTTGTGGGTTATGGGGGGCAGGACAGGCTGAGGGCACCTAACCCATTTTTAGTTTTATAAGTGGGTCGGATATGGGTTGGCCTTCAACCTGTAGACAATCCAGCTTAACTCTGACCTTTATTGACCCGACCCAACCCGTGTTGCCAATGCCACCACTGCCAGTGCCGACATCCCCGTGGGGGATATACACAATTTCAGGTGCTCTTGAGTTGCATGGGAACCATCAGTCCTCTTACCAGAAAACAGACCAAAGGGAAAAGCTGAAAAGGGCTTTTCACCGGCCAAAGAGAAACCAAACAACCGCACAAACAACGCCTCCCTTTCCTTTCCCTCGTCTCCTTCAAAAACCACCCCAAAAGCCCACAACAACATAAATATATACACAAAGGAAAAGAAGAAGAAAGAAGAAGAAGGAGGAGGAGGAGAAAGAAAGAAGAGCTCTAATGGCGAAGCTGTCCATTGACCAAACTGCCCTTCACCAGCTTCACTATCTCTCCCTGCCTCCTTCCACAGGCTTGTGCCCCTTTTCGTCCATTCCCTTGTGGTGAAGCGTACAATGTAGTATCTACACCGTATAGCGTAGAACAAAGGCAGACAGGATGGAGCCAGGCAGTAGTAGATTTATACGTATTTCTAGCATCTGGGGGGGTGGAAAAAGACCGAAATCCGAGTACCCATGTCGTTAAAATCTCTGGGTGGGTCTTCTTTTTTCCCAACGAGAATCGTCGCCGTCATCGGAAATGCAGGGAAGAGTACGGTGGACGGTGGTGGATTCAAGTCCGTATTTTGTATGGATGGGGGATACGGTTGTGCACGGTGAACGATGTATGTATTTCCCCATTTTCTGTTGAATGAGATGGTTCTATATACATACTTGCTGTATATGATTTTGTCCTCCCATCCTGTTTCTTCCCCTGTTATGTTTTCTGTTCTTTTCTTTTCTTTTCTTTTTCCAGGATATGAAGAAATGAATCTAGACTCTTGATATTATTGGAATTTGCTCATATTATTGAAATCTTGGTGATGGGTTTTATGGGTTATGAAATTATGGAAGGGGATTGGAATTTTTTTTTTTTTTTTATACATGTTAAAGATCTTTTGGATTGGATGGGGTTGGGAAGAATAGCTGAATTAATTTGTTGTTGTTGTGGCTGTTGTTGTTGTGTTTTTTTCCTTGTTCTATTGGTTCTATCTATTCATAGTTTGTTTCAAAATAATTTAGGCATGATTGAAAATGAAATCAAGTTCAAATGTGTTTAGAAGTACAGACTTGGTTTATAAAACTTTGTGCCCCCACCCCCCTCCCTCGCTTCCGGTTCCTGGTCCTTCCGTGTTGTCTTAGTCCTCTCTCTCTCTCTCTCTCTCTCTCTCTCTCTCTCTCTCTCTCTCTCTCTCTCTCTCTCTCTCTATCTGAGATTTGAGAAATGAAGCTAGAGTGTCGATATTATTGAAATTTGATCTTATCTTGGTTTTG
Organism: Cinnamomum chago; assembly: GCA_038049695.1. NCBI lineage: Eukaryota > Viridiplantae > Streptophyta > Magnoliopsida > Laurales > Lauraceae > Cinnamomum > Cinnamomum chago. Next base: position 104,776,338 of record CP142451.1, on the reverse strand, counting down.
GTGATGGGCTTTATGGGTCATGAAGTTATAAAAAGGGGATTGGATGTGTATTGTTTCTCTGTACGCATTGAAATTATGCTCTGAAAGATCTTTGCTTTGTTGGGTTTATGGGGTGAGAAGAATTACAAAATTAATTCATTCAAATTGAAGAGTTTTTGCTCTTTTAGTGATTCTGTTGGTAATTTCTTTCAAATAGATAATGTATGATTGAAAATGAAATTGGGTTCGAATATGTTTAGAAGCACAAAGTATGCATATTAGTTTGTCCCCGCACCTTGTTTCTTCCTCCCCTCTCTTACTCTTTTTTTTTTTTTTTTGCCTTTGGATATGAAGAAAATGAATCTAGAATCTTGATTGTAATGGAATTTGCTCATATCTTGATTTGGTTCATGTGTTTTGTGTGTTACGTAATTATGGAAGGGGATTGAATGTGCATTGTTTCTTTATATGTGTAGAAATAGAATTTGAAGGATCCTCTTGTTTTTTGCAGTTTAGGAAGAGTAAGATTAATTCATTGAAATTGATGAGTTTCTGATGTTTTATTGATTCTACCTATAGGTTGTTTATTTCAAAATGATTAATCCATGATTGAAAATGAAACTAGGCTCAAATGTGTGCAGAAATACGTAAATGGTGCATATGGTTTTGTCCTTGCATCCTGTCTCTCCTCTTTCTGTGTATGTCCATGGGCATGGGCGTGCGTGTGTGTGAATTTGTTGATATCTTGAACTTGTTTATGGGATTTGTGGTTTATGGAATTATGAAAGGGGATTGATTGTGTATTTTTTACCTTACATGCATTGAAATTGGATTCTGAAGGATCTCTTTGCTTTGCTGGTTTGAATGGGTTTGGAAGAATGGCTGAATTAATTTCTTGAAATTGATTAGCATTTGCTGTTTTATTGTTTCTATTTATAGAAAATTTGTTTCAAAATGGTTGATGCATGATTGAAAATGAAATTGGCTTTGAATGTGTTTAAAAATACATGTTGTATATGATTCTGACCTCCCATCTAGTTTATTCTTCCATTATTTTACTTGTGTTTTGTATGAAGAAAATGAGACTAGAATCTTGATTTTCTTGGAATTTGCAAATATCTTTATTTCATGATGGCTTTTATTGGTTCTGGATTTATGGAAGGGAAATGAATGTGTATTGTTTGGTTTGTTTCTATATATGCCTTGAAATTGGATATTGGCGGGTCTTTTGGTTTTGTTTGATCATATGGTGTTACGAAGAATAGAGGAATCAAACCTTGAGAATTTGAAACTGATGCTTCTTTGGCTGTTTTATTGATTCAATCTATAGTTGTTTTGTGTTAAAATGATCAATAGATCATCAAACCTGCCTTGACTGTATCTATGTAATTTTGTTGTTAGCTCTTTTTGGGTGCTCATGCCCGCCTTTGTTATTTGGGTTGTACTCATTTTTGGGGGTTTTTTTCCTTTTCTCTTCTTTCGGTTTGGTTGCTCATCCCCTTTGCTGTTGGGTTTTTTGAGTCAGTATATATCTCTTATACTGTACAGATCCTTTTGAGCAATATATCATCAATATTTAAAAAAAAGAGATGAAATCAGGTTTTAATGTGTTAGTTTGTGTCTTTATATTATATACACTGTTTAGTGTGTGTCTATATATTTTAGATTCAGTGAGTGTGTGTGTGCGCTTTGGAGTTGTTGCTCGTGGATCATGGCGGTGTTATCCATTGAATTGGATGATTGTTTGAAATGGATCAATTTCTTTGGTTTGGTACCTTTTCTAGCTGTTTAAACTCAGTATGATTTTCGTATTTATGAAACTGAATTGGGTTCATATGTTGTGCATGATCCATTTTGGGTGCCATTTGTTGAACTTTGCATGTTTTGTAGCCAATTGCAAACCCTTGTTTTACGAAAGTCTTTAAGTTCTTTTAATGGATGCTGACCAAGTTAAAGAAATTCACCTTCACTATGAATATAAGTAGTTATTAGGAAATTTCTTTAGTTGATTTGATTGGTAATGTGTTTGGATTGTTTAAGGCAAAAAAAAAAAAAAAAAGTGCCGGGATTGTAATCATCATAGAAGATTTGTAATTGATCCCTTAAAATGTCATGGATTGCTTTATTTCTGAAAAAGATTGTGGAGTTAACATTGTTCTCACCCATTTGACACTCATAATATACCCAATGTGCTATTTGGTCAAAATGGGTCTATTTTGGAACTTGTGGGAAGTAGAAGCCTTCCACTTCCAATGGTTGTTTCAAGAACTTGAATTTTCTTCCATTAACAAGTAGTGTCTTTAAAAGGGCAACAGAGGTTCAGTAATCTTTTGTGATCTGCATATACCAAGTCTTTCAATACTGGAATAATTTCTTTCTACATTATATGCTGTGCTTTGTAATCTTCATGTGCTCTGAAAGCTTATGTTACAACCTCTTAAAAAAAAAAAAACTTATGTTATAACTGTTGGTAAAGTAAAGCCCCATATCCCACATCGCCTAAGTAATACCTTTGACAATGCTTCATATACTTGTTTGGGTCTGGTACCTATCACTATCAGCTCAAGCTTTTGGGTTGGCACATGGTTTCTTACATGGTATTAGAGCGGGTTTCAATCATGTTGTTCTTGTGTAGCCCATGTGTCAGGAGTCCATGAAATCTATTGGGCCTTGCATGTGAGGGGGAGTGTTGGTAAAGTAAAGCCCCACATCGCAATTCCCACATCACCCAAATAATGCCTTTGACAATGCTTCATATACCTGTTTGGGGCTTCATATACTCGTTTGGGCCTTCCACCTATCAGCTTAAGCTTTTGTATTGACACATGGTTTCTTACAATAACCATTTCTGCTCATCTTCAAAGGCACAGTACCAGTGCTAATTTTCTTCTGAAATTTTTTCTTTACCTTACCCCTTTAGTTTGGATTTTGAATTTAGAGCAGGGCTAGCTAATAGCCCGTGCTTAGCATAGGCATGTCCCTCATGATAATGTTTAAAGAAATAATGGTCTTCACAAGATTATAAGAAAAAAGAAACATGGGAGAAAATATTCAAACTATTCATACTCAAATGAAGCATATGCACGAATTATGAATAGAGATTAAATATAGAAAATTATGTATTAAATAACTAAACAGCTTTATAACCAAAAGGTGTCATATATGATCACAGTTCGGCCCTGATATTGACTTAAGAAAGAATATCAATAAATTTCCCAAACAGGTTTGTGCTGTTGCATTGCAGTGAGGACATCTCTTTATATTTCTTTTATGGATCTAATTTATTAGAATCAAGAGAATTCGTCAAACAATGTATATCAGTGAATTTCCCAAACTGGTTCTGTGCTATTGAATTGCAATGAGAAACATTTCTTTATATCTATATTTATTTTATTTTATAGATTTAACTAATTAGGAATCAAGACAATTTGGAAAATAAAGTTTACTAATGAACTCCCCAGAGAGGTTATGTGAATTTTCCCCCACAGTGATACTTATCAAAGGAAACCCCAGCTTATAGTAAACTCTGATAAGTATAGAAAAGAAAAAAAAAATTCTCTATAAAGGTAAACCAAAGTGCATTAAGAAAGTTTTCCCTCATATCTATACAAATGTACCGTAAGTTGAATTGCAACAAGATACATCTCTTCAATATTTTTTTTTTTTTTTTTCAGATGTAGAAAATAAGGAGAGTTTGCAAATAATGTATGTGCATTACTTGAGCTGGTTATGTGCTGTTAAATAGCCATGAGAAACATCTCTTTGTAACTTCTTCTATGTTCAACTTCTTTGGAAGTAAAAAAGAGTTCGACAAACAAAGTATATAAGTAAATTCCATGAGTAGTTTGTGTATGCAAAAATTCAAAAGAACAGCCAGCTTATAGTGGAAATTCCCAAAATCCGAGGTTAGGTGAGAGTGAAAAAAACTGAAGATGGGAAAAGAAATGATTCGATGAATAACTCTTTGGCTATGGTGTCTTTGGATGCCTAACTACGTTCACAATGAAAGAAGGCAATGACTAGAAACACGACCCAAATTTTTTTTGTCAAAGCTAATCCTCAGGTTTCATTTGTGAAGAAAGAATAGAAAGAGGAAAAAGAAAACAATGTAAAAAGAACCTGGCTACCAAAGATCAACACAGAGCTTGTAGAAAGAAATATTGGGAAAAGATCACTCGCATTCATAAAAGGAAATCTATAGCTACCTTAGAACAATAGATCCAACAATGTTGTAATTCCTTAGTATGATTGGAGGAAAGAGGGAGTATATGGCAGTGAAAGAGATAAGATAGATAGAGAAATGCAGTGCCTCTTTATGAAGGGACCACCACCATTGCAGAAGAAGAAGATTAGTCAATCTAAAAGAGAAAACCCTGGCAAAAAGTAGAGAAGATGATCGGGAGCTTTGTAAACCACTGCAAGGAGGTGGATCGAAGGCATGATGTGAAGAGTCTTAAAAAATCTCAAAAGGGAGACAAGAAAACCATGCATGCACTGGGGTGTAACCGAGAAGTTTGGATAGGGATGGTTAAAAAAGGCAAATAAAATGGAAGTGGGAGACAATAGCCACTGGTGGTGGATTTGTGTTATCAAAATATGGGAGTTCCATAGAAATATGGATGTGTTGCACTTGCAGGTGCTTGAACAAACATGAATAAAATGACATAATGTCGTGATGTTAATCAAGGGAGTCTTAATTTTGCGAAAATTTTGGTAAAAATATCTAAATATTCTAATTGAGGCATAAATAGAGTTTACTTTATTAGCAGTTAGATGATGTCAATTCATAGTTTAATTGAATGTCTAAACTTTATGAGAGATGAATCTGTTGGGAAAGTCTCACATCCCACATCACCCAAGTAATGGGTTTAACAGGGCTTTATATATTTGTTTGGGCCCTCCGCCTATCAGCTTAAGCTTTTGGGTTGGTCCATGGTATCTTTCAGAGTGGGTTCCTGTCATTCTTGTGTAGCCCACGTGGTAGGCCCGTCCATGACATCTGTTGGGCTAGCACCTGAGGGAGAGTGTTGGGAAAGGCCCACATCCTATATTGCCCAAGTAATGGGTTTGACAAGGCTTTATATATCTGTTTGGGCCTTCCACCAATTAGCTTAAGATTTTGGGTCTGGGTTATAATTACTTGAGATGGTATCAGAGCCCACACGTCTCAGGTTTGAATTCACGTAGGGCAAAAAAGGCCCCATGCCGCGTTTTGTATGCAGGCGCCTGTGCGTAGGGCAAAAAGGCCCCATGTTGAGTCTTGTGCGGGCTTGTGCTTCGAGTCCGGGCAGTGACACCACTAGAGGGGGGTGTTAAGTAGTTAGTTTGCCGCACCTTTAACGCCTAGGCATTTTGGGTGCATTGGTTAACAACTTGAGGGAATCAATTAGAATTGATGCCGAAGGATGAAGCCTTTACATGGTTGCAGTTGTATCCTTTGGAGTCATTGTTTTTTTCGTTTCTTTTCTTTTTTGAATGGTTACTTTCATTAACTAAAGCAAGCGGTACGGGAGATATATACTGACAAGCTTAGAGGAAAACAAAAAAACCCCTTTGGAGTCATTGTTCCTTTAGCTATTATATGATCTTTATGGAAGGAGAGAAATGAGAGGATCTTTGAAGGCTCTAGACGCTCCTATGGTGATCTGATATCTGGGGTGTTGCTTTTTATAGCTAAATGGGCTTTGGTAAGGAAGGAGTTCCACAATTTGCATGTAAATGGCATTATTCATAACTGAAATGCTTCGATAGTTTGTGGCCTAGGAGGCATGCTCCAAAATGTCAAAGTGAACCTGTGTTTTCCATGCATGTTGGGGGTGAAAGACTCTAATGAAGCAGAGGTGTTGTCTATTTTGCTAGCTCCACAGATTTTCATGTCCATCTGATGGCAAGCCTGTGGAAAGTGATTATTTGAATGCCATCTTTTGGTTTACGTCTCTAAGTGTGGGCCATGGAAATTACACTTACATCTTGTTGAAATTAATCTTTGGCTCTGCCTTCCCAAGTTTCTTTTAATCATTTTTAGGAGTGCTAATGGGGTGATGGATGCTTTAGCCAAGCAAGAGGGATGACAGGGAGATGCCCTTGGTTGCTTCTATTTAGCCTTTTCTTGTTGTTTGTTTGGTCAGGCATAATGCATTTACCTTTTCGATGGTTTCTTTTCTTCTTTATCGATCTCTTATCTCATATTTAATTTAATTACCAGTTACCTCATATTTAATTAAAAAAAAAAAGAAGATAGTAGTAAGATGTGAAGACAAGTAGAGTGTAGCATTGTGATTTGAAATATATTAATGGAACTGAGAATTATAAAGAACAAGACGGTTCTGGATGAGCATTCGAAGGGAAAAAAAAAACCCGAAAAAAGATGGTTCTAGCTTACGATCTTTTTGAAAAGCATTATCAGCTGAGAAAGCAAGCCATTTACCTGAAAACTTTCATTCTGTATCATGAACTTCTATTTCATCTTTCCATCCTTCCAGCAGAGTTGGTGTGTTTATCCATGATAATGAAGATAAACTAAAGGAGAGTGCAAAAAAATCTTAACTCTTGTTTCCATGGCATTGCTCTTCCATGTTTGTTTGTAACTTTGTGAATGGAATAGGAGGTTGAACCTTGTTGCCACACTTAAGCTATTTGAACCTGTAGAGGACTTGAGAAGTTGAAAGTTATAATATTTCTTGTTCTCTTTGTTGTGATGGCGAGCTTGTTATCTGATTATAATTCAATTCTTAATTAAAAGGGTCTCGGCTCATTTGTTGGATATTTGGATATAATGATGAAGGAAAGTGATTTTCTTTTTCATGGACTTGAATTCTTTAATAACTAGAAGATTTTGACTGCCGGCCATCAGTTATGTACAAGTTAGAGCTAAACCAAATTATATTATTTTCTGGGATTTTTTAATGAAATTATACATATGAGCTGTGATTAATCCTTTTCCTGCCCATTTTATGAGAATTTGGGACTTAGAATTTAGAATCAATCAAGCCCAATCTGATGCCTACTAGTTATATTCATAGATGTAAGCATGTAAAATAGATCCTTAAAAAAAAGGGGGATGGTAGAGTAAGTCTTTGATTTATAAATCATTTCCCATGATAAATATCATTAAGGAACTAAGTCACGGTCTATTTGTTTGTTCCATTAAATCAGCCATTATCATTTAGCACTTTTTTCTATCTCTCAACAATAGACAATTATTGAAAATATTAGATCAAGATGGCAAGCAGTCAAGCTGCAGAGATGAAGGGAATGGCCATGGTGGACAGCCAGATAAGCAAGGCAAGCTAGTGAAGATGGCAAGATAAATAAGTACTGAAACTTGGATGAGCTAAGATAGAAAACCTTAGTGGCCTTCCTCTCTCACCTGTCTAATTCCATCCCTAGACTAGAGTTTGAAGCACTGTGCTGGAGAGCAGGGTGTCCTATAGATGTAATCAACCTAAAGTGTGCCTTTGTCAGATTTCAGAATGAAAAGGAGGTGGGTGAACCTATGTACTTGGTGAAAGGAAGATCATGGGGGAGGAAGAAAGATTCAAGCTCTGTATGCCAAGTGTAGTTATCAAAACAATAAGTTCATCAAGGGTGATCCAAATATGGAAGTGGAAGTGGCATCAAGTAGCTTCTACAACTGAAAAGGAGTTGCCAAATCATTAAGCAGGAGTAGTTGTCGTTTTGGAAGACATGATTACCATGCAAGCGAAGAGATGGGTCATAGATTCCCTGAAAGTGATAAGCTTCAGCAAATTAGCTGGACTTAAAACTCTTAAATAAGACTCCAAACATGTCATGGAAACCTCTGAACTATCTTGTGCAAACTTGGATGTGTGACTTGGAATTTAGTCACATTTCTCTTAATCTGCGTAAGTGAATTAGGTGGGGCCTCCATGTTTGGATGTGTGGGTGTTTTTTAGGTCTCCCTTTGTAGGTCTTGGTCACTTGGTTGTATCAACTTTCTTCGGCCCGAATTGACTAGATGATCTTGGTAGCCTCTCTTGATCTGTTCAAAGCTGGAACTCCTATCGTCAATGTCACCTTCAAATGTAGCCTTCTTCTTAGAGTGGTCTTCACTTTGTTTCTACTTCCCCCTTTGTGTTTTAAGGCATGAGACTCTTGAAGATAAGCACTTCACTTGGCTTGTCTTGCACTCAGTTTGTTCTGTGAATTCAAGACTTAAAACTACTTTAAAGGTTTGAGATCTAAGTATAGCTTGAACTCTTTTTTGGGCAAGTCTGAGGGATAGTATGACTAGATCAAATTCCGCATTATATGCCAAATATTTCTATTGGGCTTCATTCAAATTTTCACTAAAGGCGGAAATTGGATGTTCCTCTTGACTTGGGACTCCAGATCCTACATGGGATGCATCACATATGACTTCAATGACCTTACTGAATTTGGGCAACTTTAAACTTGGTGCTTCTGTTACCTTAATTTGGATACTTTCAGAGGTTTGCTTGTTGGTCTACTCGAGTGCACCTTTCTTCATGCATTTTGTAATCAGTGCCATGGCTAATGTGTAGAAGCTTCTAACTTCAGGGATGGTGATTGGTGTCACCCATTCAAATATTGCTTTGATCTTGTCCAAATCTTCCCCATCTCCTGGGGAAAAGACTACCAATCTCAGAAGACTACATGCGCTCAAGCATGTAAACTTCTTTAGGTTGATGTAGTATATTTTACTTTTAAAGTGCTCCCATGTGATCTATATGCACCTATGTAGTATGCCGATTGATCAAAATGTAATCAAAATAAATGACAAACTTAACCAAGAATGTTTGAAGAATCTGCACCATAACATGCATGAAGGTGCTGGATACTGAGGTTAGTCTAATAGGCATTACAAACTTTTCATTTAATTCAACCTTTGTATTGAAGGCTGTTATCCATTCGTCACCTAGATGTATGTGGGTTTGGTAATATCTGCTTCGAAGGTTGAATTTTGATAAAATTGTCACTCTTGTCGTCATAGTTAACATATCCCTAGGCCATAGCATTGGAAATCAACACTTGACAGTGATATTGTTGATGGCATGATTGTGCACACATATGCTTTAACTTCTGCCTTTAGGTGTAAGGCGGGTTGGACTGCATGTGTGCTCATGCTGTCATACATGTCTAATCGACCCATAAACTGATTTCTTTAATTCAGTGTGTTCTCTTGGATTCAACTGATAAGTAGGTGGATTTGGAAGAATCTACCCATCCACAAAATCAATGGCTTGATGGATGTTTCTCGTATAGTAGGAAGCTCATTTAGGAGAGTGTGAAGCAACTCTTAAATGTTCTCCAGTGGTATAGGTGCTTCCTTGATTGATTCATGTTTCTTCACTTCTTCATTGCACTTTAACGTTCTAACTTCTGCTTTGAGAGAATGTTTGAATCATGTGTCTCTTCTATTTTCATGGGTCTGAGTTGTTGTAAGGTATTTCTCTTTATTCTATTTCTGAGTAAAAACTTATAGGTGTTAGCCTCTCCATTGTAATGTATCTTGTGATCAAAACAGTTATGGCCTTTAGAGATGCATATGAGATAGGGTTGGCAGCGCCGCACCAGATGGAGTCTTAGTAGCGTCAGATCACGAATGCAGCTAGATGTCTATTCAGGGGCATGACTGTGTCATTGATCCATGCAACTTTGTATGGACACAAATGCTTCTTGGTTGTTAGGATCAATTTATCAGTAACTTCTTCTCCAACAGTGTTCATTGTTCTGCCTCTATCAGTGATCCTGTTGCATAATTTTTTGTAGCATTTTACTGTTAGTGTGGAAGAAGTTAATTGTTGCCAATCTTCTGCCTCTTTTGACGTTTGGATTGAGTAAGCTGGGGACGATCAACATTGATGTCATCCTTTCACCTTTCGCTTCTCTACACACTGGATCATCCCATTTCTTGTCACGGGGATGTTCTGGAACATAATGCCCTTCGCCTCCATACTTGAAATACTTGCGCCTATTCAATAATGTAATGGGGGTGTGCTCTCATTGGTGCCTTTCTCGTCTCATTCAACAACGGTTTCCTTGGAGGACTCCCTCATTAGCTTTGTACATTGGAGAGGTTGGTTGCTCTCTGACTCCTATTAATTTCATTAATCTTTCTTGATTGGAGTCCCTGCTAGAGAATCAGCAGTCTCATAAGGGTTGCTTTTGTCCAGTTCTGAGAGCCACTATGTATGCCTCCTCTAACCTATCCATTTGTAAAATTATATCCATCTTCAGGCTAATACTGTTATCATTAAAGAAATTGAAGATCACTCTCTCTTATGCAGCATCCAACCATCAATTCATGGAATCTCTCAGTGTACTAATCCACCCTCATATTACCTTGCCTTAATGTGACATGCTATTTGAAGACTCTAATATGTCAGAAGGTGCCTCTCCCACATCTTGTCTTTCATCTCAATTCTCAACCCGTGTCTATATAGGAGCACTCTGGCCTCTTTAAGCATTCTTCTATTATGGTGCTACCAGATTCAACCATGATATTTCAGTCCCATCATTGGAAAGTGTATGTCTTGCATCATCAACAAAATAAAATCCATTTAGTGAAGGTGTTGGCTTCTATTTTTCCTGCTAATTTAGGAACATTGACACAGACCTCCTTGGTGGTATCATCTCTGCACTCCAGTTTCTTAAGGTATCTGGTAGACTCCCCTCCAAAGCTCTCTTGCAGATGCCCCTTGTCCCGACTTCCAGCTGATGGCATTTCATCAAATATTAAAAGAACTTCGCTCCACTCTCAATTTTTAGACCCCATTACAGTCTGTCCTTGATTTTCTGGTTGTAGTCTTGTAGTCTATTTATTTGAGTGCTTCCACTTCAGCAATCAGTGTATTCATGCAGGCAGGTAACTCGTTGATCATTTGATCTTGCTTTTGATCTGAAAATCTTCCCCAGTAGATTTGATAGCTTTGGGTAGACATAATGAATTAAGAAATGTTGAGAATGACTTGGACAGCAAGTATGTGACTGAATGCAAGAAATCAATCTGTGGACTGTGGTGGAATGTGCAGTCAGAAAGGCTGATTAGACTCCTAAAAGGATATAGGGTGCTTAATGTGACTATAATCAATGATTGCACTACTACTGAATTAATTTATAACAAGACAGCAAAGGACTTCTTGTTGTTGGTGATTATGGCGCGGTTTAAAAGGTGTTTGGAACCTTTTGACTTGGACGGGACAACAACTAATATAGTATTGTTTATATTGGAGAGGGGGGGCAACAATTGATGTGTGTTGTATGGTGCAGTATGGGAACTCTTTTGGACTCGTAATGTTGAAGTCAGGGTTAAAGCAACGTATGGTTTTTGTAAGTTGGGCTTAAGATGGAATAGGTTTGGGCTAGGCATTCAAATTTTTATTTTTTTTTGGCAAGATTTATGTTCATGGATGAATGAATTGTGTGGGGAAACTTGGAGTTTGTGGTTGGGTATGGTTGGGGCTAATTTGAATTATTTTGCTGAAGGTTTTGATGGGATCATTTAGGCTGAAATTAGTGTTCTTCCAGGATTACTAAAATAGAGGCCAATTTTGGTTCTGATTTATGGGAAATTGGATGTAGGGTATAGGGTATATGTAGGGAGAAGACGAGGAATAGTTTTTAATTTTGGGGCAAGAGTCGGAGTTACTGGAGGGAACTGTTCTTGATGTCTGCAACTGCTCTCCTAGCACTACAGATTCGTTCATGTATGGGGGGGGGGGGGGGGGGGGGAGTTCTGTGGCTAATGTTTTTTGGGGGGGAAGTTCTGTGGCTAATGTTTTTTTTTGGCAACCCAGCCACGGTCCCCTGAGGCTCGTGAGAACTCGTACAAGAGAGGATGTAGACACAATTCACACATACGAGGCGATGGGAACTCGCACGTGAGAGGAGAGAGACACAACTCACACATGCGAGGTGGTGATGGAAACTCGCACGTGAGAGGAGACATACACAACTCACACATATGCGAGGAGACAGACACAACTCACTCATGCAAAGTGGTGGGAACTTACACATGTAAGGAGACATAAACACAAATCACACATATGACGTAATAAAAACTCATGCAAAGAGGGAAGAGGCTAGGTTCGAAACCTAGAACTCCCAATGAGAACTGCCACGCCTTACCACTAAACAGTCAATGAATAGTGAAAGCAGACAGGCCCTCTCTGATTGATGATTCCCGGCAGTCCTCAACCGGTGGTTACCGCTGCCGACTGACTAACGCTTACCGATCCTGGTTTGTTGGGTCGTCAGCTGTACCGGGCCGACAAGGTAAGGCGTCGTTCTCCTGTGGCTAATGTTTATGGTAGGTTTGGATTTGGGAAAATTTATGGTATTTGGTGGGTTACTATTGGGCTGAAGTAGGGTTGGAATTGGACAAAATATGGAGAATTTTGACACTTTTTTTTAGGGGTGCAGTATGCTGTACAGGACAGTAACTTCCACAGATTTGGGTCAATTTGAATGAAGGCAATTTTGTTGACTGAGATTCTGTACGGGGCAGTAGTTTTACACATAGTTACTTGCAGTTTGATTAACTTTGCAATTCCTAATTCAAGATTTAGTTTGAGCAGAAAACTTGATGGAATAGGTTCATTTGATTCGGTTCCCAATTCATCTGATTTGGATTTCGAGTTTGACAAGTTGGACGAAGTAATTTATCAGCGACCACACTATAAGTCCATCACTAGGGCCCATAACTAAAATTCAAATCACTCAAATTACCGTTTGTTACATTTACCAGTGAAGTTTTACTTCAATCAAATCTGGGCCCACAATCATATGAATTATGTGTAAAATAGATGGTAAAAGAAAAACCAAAATCAAATTTCATGTTGTATTCGTGATCAATGTTAAGGTGGTGCCAAGTTTGAATAGAATTAGATATGGGTTAGTGTAAATATATATATAGAGGTGCAGTGCTTTTGAGTGGCCCGGATTTTTAGATAGTCGTCGCAATGGATTTCTAGGAATCGACCTAGAGAACTACATGTCATTAGTTCTTTTAATAGTTGTAGACGCGGATTGTTCAAAATGAAGTATCCACAGCTTGAAGGCCTGATGAGCGAACAAGGAAACTATCGTTTTGCCGACTGTTTAGACCAGTTTCAGGGCTGTTCAAGTGGGTTCAGATTTGGGTACAGGCTAAGTAGGTTTTGGACCAGCAGTATTGCAGTGGACTGTTTGGATGGCAAGGGCTAGAGATGTCAAACGGGCCGTGCCGAAGCTGTGCCACGGGCCGGGCTGGCACGGCCCGCCAGGGAAAACCCCAGGCACGGCATGGCATGGGGCGGGCTGGAGTGGGGCAAGGCCAGGCGGGCTAGGGGGCCTGCTCTTTTTTTTTTTTTTTTTCAGTATTAAAAAAAAAAAAGAATACAAATACACAATTACGGAGAATGACAAAGATATTTAAGTGGTTCGGTCAAACTCGACCTACTCCACTGAGAAGAGAAAACCATTTGGATCTTAACTTCTTGAAGGTTTCTAAATAGGATTACCTTCAAAACCTTACAATTTTTTTAGAAAAAAAAAAAGAATGTTAAATTTATAAATTTAAAAATTACGATGAAGGAAAAAGTAAAAAATCAGACGTGTAGTCCACTGAAGTATTCTACTGGATCATAATCTTCCATTGATGTCAACTGTTGCTTCCTCTTATCTGCCAAATACTAGTCTCGTAGGCAAATACAACACTCCACCGTTTCTTCAGTCAGATTGGTTCTTTTGTCATCCACCACACGTCCACCTGCACTAAAAGCATGTTCTGATGCTACAGAAGACATTGGAATAGTCAATAGATTACGAGTCATGGCGGCTAACACCGGATAAACGCTTTCTTGTTGCTTCCACCAAGCTAAAAGGTCAAAACTAGATGCATCCTGCATCCGTATTACACCGACGTTAAAATACGATGATAACTCCGTCACAATGTTACTTGAACTTGAGCCGGATGCCATGCCCGTAGACAGGAAAGAATACCACACATCCCACTCACCAACACCGGTTTGATGAACTTCTAAATTGCCCATACTAAGCCCATCTGTACCCATTTGCTCACAGTAAAATTGAAAAAGTGCTTGTAAATTTGTCTTAATAGTTGAAAAAGTATTTAAATTTATATAATTCACATTTTTATTTATTTCATCAATAAAAAACTGTACACCACTTAATTTTAACCTCGGATCAAATACGACAGCTAAAGAAAATGTCGTTGGAGCCTCTTTCCAATATTTATTAAATTTTTCTTCCATATTTTTTACAGGGTATTCAGTAAATCATGATCTCTAAATCTACAGAATTGTACAGTAATTTTAAAAAGCTTCATTAGATGTGGGATAATATATTCCGGAAAAAAATAATGTTGAAGTATAAAAAGTTTCTAATAAATCCCTTATATGTACACATAACTCCCAATGTTCATCACTAATCATCAAATATTATGCATGAAAAGCACAAAATTCATTCAAAACAGTTCTCCGGTCAAGTGCCTTGTTTAACAAATCATACATAGAATTCCATCTATGTTCTACCTCCTTGGGTATTTTAATAGCTGATACGCCTTGCCTCGCACATATTTGGGTATACAATTGTCTTTTTTGTGCAGATGTGAAAATAAATCTAGCAATGTCTTTAATAAAATGTGTAAGTTACAATATGCTTTAAACCAACCTTTGCAATAAGATTTAAGATGTGACATATACATCTATTTTGAAAGATAGAGCTATCTATCAAAGTTGCAAGTGGCATCTGCATTCTCATTAATTCAATAGCCACTGTATTATTACTGGCATTATCTAAAGTTGCAGATAAAACTTTTTCTTTAATATTATATTTATCTAGTTTTTCCAAAATAAATGTACTTATTCTAGTGCCACTGTGTGGCCATTCAAGAGTGCTAAAACTAATTATACGTTTATTAATAATCCATTTTGAATCTATTTTATGTGCAGTAATATAAAAATAACTGTCACCCCCTTGAGATGTCCACATATTTGTGGTTATGGCTATTCTGTCAGGAATTTCTGCAAGGTAGTTTTTTATATTTATTTTCTCTTCCTGCTAGAGTCTAATAGCATCATTTCTAGCTGTATTTCTTGAAATACTGTGAAATTGTGGTTGACGGTATTCCTAGACCCATTTTTTAAAAAACTCATTTTCAACAAAACAAAATGGTAATTCGGATAACACAATCATTTTAACAAGATTTTGTCTACAACTTTGTGTATTAAAAAAAAAGACCTAAACTGCTACTACTACTACCACCACCAGTACTAGAAATTTGGGTCTGTGATTCAGGCCTCCCTGTCCCTGCATCAGCCGTTTGACGTGACACCATAAATCTTACTACAAAATTTGCATTTTGCCTTTTCAACTGTTTTTCCATTTTCAATAACCTCAAACCTTGTAAATATTTCCCAAACTAGTGAAGTTCTATTTCTCTTGGTTGATTTATGGGAACTCTGAGGAAGTGGTGGTAAATCACATACTTCATCTTGTAATTCAATAAAATTTTCATGTTCCCCCCCTAAATTAACAGAAGAAAATTCTGTGGGAAGTCTTCTAGCCATATTTCAAAAAATAAATTTTATAAATAATAACAGTAAAATGCTCTAATAGCCTTCTTTTGTGATAATTAGTATAAGAAAGGGGAGAAAATGAGAGTTAATATAATATAATATAAACTTATATATATGGAATCTCAAATTTAAATAATATAAATACCTCTAAATCTTTGAAGGCCCCTTTATCTTGTCTCTTGATGACTTGATCTTTGGCCCTCCAAAAACTTCTTAGAGAGAGTGAAAGAGTTGAATGCTTTGAGATAGAACTAGAGAATGTATAAAGAGAATGAAAGAGTTGTGTAAATTGGTGAGGAATGAGAATGAGAGGGTTAAGGTATTTATAGACTTTGTAAAATGACAAATGACACAAAATACCCCTTATATGATCGTTGTATGGCTGTTGGGGGGGGGGGGGGGGGGGTTGGGGGGGGGTTTAAAAGTGACTTTTTTTTAAAAAAAAGTGGATATGGCCGTTGGGCGGGCTGGCGGGCCAATTCCAGCGTGCCCAGCGGGCAGGAGGCACCGGCCCGCGAGCTTGGCGGGCTCGGGCTGAACGGGCCCAGCACGGCCCCTGTCTTAGGCCGTGCTGGGCCACGGCCCGTGGACTGGCGGTTCGGCCCGGCCCATTTGACATCTCTAGCAAGGGCTCAGGTTTATAGATGGGTTAAATTTGATGGGTTTTAGGCACGACAACAGTATTTGCAACATTTTTTTTTCTTTTTTTTTTGCATCAGTAAAATTGAAGTGTTTAGGTATTAGCATTTAACAACAATTAACAGTAACAAAATTATCAAAAAACACCACTAAAGAAGAGGATCCGGACTCTCAGCCGAGGCGTTGCCGGAGAAGACAAGAAAGATCAGGGGCGGCGGTGCTAGGTACTGTGCACCGGGCTCGGAGAAGAAACCGGGTAGGACGCCGGAGGAGAATAAAGCAGCAAAGGCCTGCGTGTTGCTTATTCTGAGGAAGATGACTGAAAAACAAAAGGGCTACGGTGGTTCTGGTCGGAGAATTCGAGTTGCAGAGATCCATAGTTGATTGTGAATCACAGAAACATAGATTCAGGAAGCAGCACACAGTTGCAAAAGGTATGTTTGGCCATCACAGCCGACCAGCGTTGCCTGAGCCGGAGAAGAAAGAAAACTCACAGACCCCAGTTGAAAGATATTCCGCACCCCGGAATCGGAGAAAAGGCATTGTCAGATCTTTCCACTGGCATCGGAGAAGCAGAATCGTCGGAATCCACCATCGTCGTTGGCCTTACCGGAGAAGAAAGGTAGCAGGGCTCGGAGATTTATCTGAGGTGTTTTTTTTTTTTTTTTTTTTTTTTTGCATATTTTGAAATTTATTTACATTTTTTAAAATTTATTTGAATCTTTTGAAATTTATTTGCGTCCTTTTAAATTTATCTGAGTTCTTTTGAAATTTATTTGTGTTCTTTTAAAAATTTATTTGCGTTTTTAAAATTTATTTGTATTTTTTTTAAATTTATTTGAAAATCTCATTAATGAGATTTTCATTAATCGTTGCCCATTAAATGATAGTTGACTATTTTTAATAAAAACTTTTAAAGAAATGGTAACTTCGGCATCTTAGGTCTTCAAATTTGGAAAAAAGGATCTACCACATTATGAAAAAAAGATTGGGGGATATAAGACTAGAAAGTGAAATGTTGAAGGACCTATCACTAAATGCCTTTAAAAAAACACATGTAGAGAGAATTAGTGCAACCTTATTTATTATTGGTCCATCCAAACTCAATCTTTACAGGGTTCATGAGAACCCCAACTAATGGGGAAAATTCTTCTTCTAGACCACATGCATTGCTTATGCAGCCTAGTTCATATGGCCCATTTATAAGGGCCATTCAAAAAATAATCTCTATTAGATTATTTTAGCCTTAAAGTTTATTTGCCATCTGACCATAGAATTTTTAGATTCAATCTTATAATGTTGAGTAAAGGTTTGATGAGCACAAAATTAGGCATGGGAAGAGAGTGAAAGAAGCTGAACTGATCAAACGTAGCCCAAGTGGGTCCATAGAGCTGGCTGTGCATGCACTCTGTTTATAGAAGAAAATTCTCCAATTAACAGGTGGGTTTCGAGTTGGCTTTGTGGGTCGCAACAGTGTGACTAGGTTTGGTGGGTCAAAAGCCAAGAGGTGATTGGACTTAAATCTAATCCATTTACGAATTGGGTCAGAAATATTGTCAACTTCAACCCAGCCCAAAAATGATAAGGGTCAGCCCAAACCCAGAATTTTGAACTGCAACCCACTAGCCAGATGTCTGGGGAGCTGGCTAGACCCACCTGATACTCCTGTTTACGCACTGATGACTTTCACCCGTATGTCATTGCCTGTAATAATTTATCACATTACAAGATTACATATGTTTGGGTGCTCCTGCTTATTCTTGTATATTATAATGATTGCCACTGGACTAGAAAAGGCTTGTGGGTACAGCCCATTTAGGTAGAGTAGGTTCATGTCCACTTATCGTATTACTGTTGATATCATGAATTTATCATGATTATGTCAAAATAGATTTGGGGAAATTATATTTTCCAGATAATTATGTGATGTACTCATTATAAAAGCTTAGTTTAGTGTGTGATTATTGTCAGCAAACAAAGGTTTCTACATGAAAGGTCCATAACTGGTGAGCCTAATCATGCTTATAAAAGGGAAGTTGACCAGACTTAAATGGATTAAAACTTAAACGTTGCTCCCACTCTGCAATTAGTCTTCTCCACTACTTTCATCTTCTTTACTGCATTGCATCTTCTCTTTGGTTTTCCTACTTTCTTTTCAGTTATTATATCAATGCTTGCAGGTCAATTCTAACTTTCAATGTGAACACCCAAAGAAGTTGTTTTTCCATGCCATGCAATTAATGGGTGGCTTCTGCTTCTCACAATACTTATGGCTATCTATATTTTGTGCGTCTCATAATGAGGAGTGAAGGATGGTAAATTATACAGCTGAGCATTCTTTAAATTCTTAGATTCTAGGTTGTGGATTTATGAGTTTATTTTCCTTAATTTCTTGCAGGTTTCTGTTAGTTTAGGAGTCTCTTAGGGGTCGTTTGTTTGCAACCATTTACATATGTAAATGATGCACATGCGTGAATGTTACGTACCATCATGTTTGTTTGCACTATTTTACGCATCACAAATGTAAATCACGTCAAAATTTCATCCAAAGTGGCAGAGCAACTTGAAAAGCTCTATAGAGATTTATTTTATTTTTGAAACTTCTTCAAAGAATTTGAAAATATTCCTAGAAGTCCACACCCTAGTTATGAAATTGAGAAAATTTGTTTGACTCTAAATGCACAAAATAATTTTGAACCAAGAAATGAACAAGTATCACACTACAGTTGAGATCTCAAGAGATTTCACTAGACTTATCAAATATGTTATTTTTCCTAAAATATCTAATCTTTTCATCACCACACCACCAATATCAATGTAGCCTTAACCCATCCAACTGCTGTCTGCATTATAAGTTCTTCTTTTTTATACCTTCCTCATGTTTACTTGTCAATAGAGTTATATAGACCCAGACAATTTCACAGGTTACACAGGCTATCCAAGCACATGAACCTCATGAACTTGGAGGCCTTTCCCTTGTTGCATTACTGTAAGCATACCTCATGCTAGTAGAAGCATGGCAGAGGAAATTGCTAATTCCTCAACACTGGAACTGCTCCTCATGAACTTGGAGGCTTTTCCCTTGTTGCATTACAGCATTGCTACCTCTTGCTTTTGGCCTTTGCCCTTCACCTCATGTTGCCGTTGCTTAACAGATTCATGTCTGCTAGTGCTAGATTCAACCACCTTGGACACCAATCCATTGTCTCTGTTGGCCTTCCAAGAGCTGTACAGGGGAAGTTGTGGATATTATAGGTAATACTTGTATGGAAATGCCCATTTCTCTTCCAAGTATTACCAACATACCTTTTTGTTTTGAGAACTTGCAGCTTCACTCTCATACACTAAATTCCATGGATTATGTGATCTTAACTGTCTAAAAGAAATACCATTTGGATTGAGGAATAGTGGTCAATGAAGTCATCCACTGTTCATCTAATTGAAGTGTGCTCTTTTTGCCCACTGTTGTGAGCTTTATTTGATGTCCCATTTTCTTTTTGTTTTTTTTAATATTTGACTTTCAATTTCTTGATCTTTGAAGGTAGTTCTTGTTTGGATTTAAGGTCAATGTAGCTGTCTTGTTGTGAATATGAACTGATTATGGTTATAGTATCTCATTGCACCCTTTGTACATTGCACCCTTTTCAATTATATATTATTAATTTCATGGATTTTGCATCTAATCAGCTTTTTTAATAACTCTTTATGCTATATAGAAATGGATAATGAAATATGCGGCGAAGATGTTGAATGCATTAATGTCGGTACATCTTCTGGAAAAAAGCGTGGTAGGAGGGAAAAGAAGAATACCACATGGTCAGAGTCTGCAGATGAATACTTAGCTGATATATTGATAGAACAAATCAATCTTGGGCGAAAGGATGGAACTGGATGGACTACGGAAGGGTGGAGAGAGATTGAACGAAAGATGAAAGAAAAATATGGTAGTGAATGTGTTAAAGATAAAATCAGAAATCGTTTAAGAACGATAAAATATCATTACAATCATATCAAGACTCTCATGGGATTAAGTGGTTTTGGTTGGGATGACGTTACAAAAAGGGTTACTGCAAGTGACCAAGTGTGGGATGATTATGTCAAGGTGAGTAATTATAAATATATCTTAATATTATATTAAACGTTGTTAAGTTAATAATTGTTATTTTATTTTGATCACATTTGTCTAATTCAGGCACACCCTGACTATGATTACTATCGAGGAAGAAGCGTGGTCAACTATGAAAAATTTGCTATTATATATGGAGATTCAATCGCTGATGGAAGAGATGTGTTGTTGACTAACCAACGTCTACCACATCCGATGGAAAATCCCCAGGCAAACATCCATGATGTGGCGGGGGAATCAAGTAGCTCTGATAAGATGGATGAAGCTGTCTCTGAAGCACCACGCGTCAAAAAACGCTCAACTAGTAGTTCTCGACGCAATGTGCATGATGAAACTAAAAGCGATTATGAACTTGCACATGCAATTAAGGATATAAACACTACTTTAATCTACCTTGCTGACAAGATGGCTCAATCAGGGCCAAGCCAAGCTGACATTGTTGCTGCCATCGAAGAGTTGGATTTAGACCTTACTTTAGAAGTCAGGGCTCTTAGGCTATTGAAGGATCCACAAGTGGCTAGTCAATTTCTTGCATTTTCAACAAAGGATCGACGCCGTGCATGGCTCATGGCGGAGCTAAGTGGCTCTATTTAGGATCGTTGGTTTGCTGAGCTTGCTTTTTTGTGGCTTTGAGTTTGCTTTTTTTTTTTTTTTTATCATGGGACTCAGTTTGTTTTTTTTATTTATCATGGGACTTATTTTGCTATTTTGTCATGTTATAATTTGAAATGACTTCCTTTATGATGAATGTTATAATGTACTCATTTTGCCATGGATTATGTAGATTAATCATGTTGATATATAGTGTGGATTATTATGCTATGTTAGTTTTTCTATTCTAATATTTGTCAATCAATTTTCTAGCAGTGCAAAAGTAATGGATATAAAGAAGAAGATCGTATTTTTACACGCAGTAGCAATGACAATGATTACAGTTTTACTTTTATGGGACCATCATTGTAAACAAAAGAGGATAAAAAAGAGGAAGCGAGTACATGAGTTGTCTCTGTCTGGCCATGAGTTTACTCAGTACCTCATTAGGAGTAATCCCCGTAATTCCTATGATTTACTACGCATGAGGACTGATGTGTTTTTAGAATTATGTGATTTACTAAAGAGAGAAAGGCTACTGCATGCAACTAAAAGAGTTTCTGTAGAAGAACAGGTGGCCATCTTTCTAGCTACTGTAGGTCATAGTCAGAGAAATCGAGTAATGCAAATTCAATTTCAACACTCGGGCCAAACAATTAACAAGTATTTCAATGCTGTTCTAGATGCGCTTTTATATATCTGCCCAGATTATGTAAAGCTTCCTGGACCAGAAATGTCTACTCCAGCTCAGATTGCACTCAATCCAGTATTTTACCCTTTTTTCAAGGTACATAAATATTTTATATGGTATTATCTTTTACTCCCTATGATGAATGTTTAAATTGTTATTGATGACAAACGTTTTTGCTATATTGGGATAGGATTGCATTGGTGCCATTGATGGCACTTATGTTCCAGCATGGGTATCAATTAAAGATCAACAACGATATCGATGTAGAAAAGGTTTTATTGCACAGAATGTAATGGCAATTGTTGGTTTTGACATGATGTTTCAGTTTGTATGTGCTGGTTTTGAAGGATCAGCCAACGATCAAAAAGTTTTATCCGATGTTCTACAAAATAGGGGACTCTACAATCTTCAAGTTCCCGAAGGTAAATATTTATTTAAAATGTAAATTTGAAAGTTATTATAATTTTTGAAAACTAGTTCAGCATGTTGCAATCTTCTGATAATTGTCATATTAAATCTTTATAGGAAAGTATTTTCTTGTTGATGCTGGATATGGTAATAAGCGAGGTTTTATTGGACCATATCGTGGGACCCGATATCATCTAAAGGAATTTGGAGCTCAAGCATTGGCTCCCAGGACAGCTAGTGAGCTTTTTAATCTTCGACATGCAAAGCTGAGAAATGTTATTGAAAGGACATTTGGCCTGTGGAAGGAACGGTTTCCAATTTTGACACATATACCTCGTAATTATCCTATCAAGACACAGGTAAAGATTGTAAATGCATGTGCTGTATTACACAACTTTATCATGAAGAGATCCTAGTACGGATGAATTATATGAACGTCATCGTCATGAAAGAATATTCATTGATGATGAAGATAATGATGGTCGTCAGGATGAAGTGAACAATGAAGAATCTGATAGTCAATATGCTTATCGCTTACGAGATGCAATAGCATTAGAGATGTGGGATGCTAATGCTAATAGAAGAGCTCGATGAACTGACATGTAGGAACTCTCTCCTTTTTTTACACATGGAGGGATATTCATTTTGAAAATGTGATGTCTGTTTATTTTGTAAATGGCACATGGTATATTCTTTTTTGAAACACCATGACTTCATTAATAGAAAAGATGGGTGACTTTATTTATATGAGATTGAAACACCATAAAACTTTTTATGGTTTGGGTTTTTTTGTTTATATGAATTTAAAAAGTATATATAGAAATGATCGAAAAGTTACTATTTTTGGTATAGAGTGGAGATGCATTAGAATATTTTAGTTGAATATCTTGTGCAGTTGGTCCCACTTTATTGACTAATCATGGAGGGATTTAACTGGGGACATGTGTTTTTTTTATTTTTTTTTATTATAGCAACACTTCATTTTTGCTTTTCCATGTTTTCATGGTTTGACAATCATCCAAACATTTACAGGAACAAAAGGTGGTGACCATTTTTAGTGCTCCTAACTATTGCTACTATCAATATAATTTACAAAAATAAAAATCTATTATTTTCACATGTAGTTCAAACAAACGTGGTAAAATGATTCACATGCGTAAATGATATGAAAATGACAACAGTAGACAAACGTTGTAAACTGAAACGCATGTGTAAAACTTACATATGTGAAATTTACATATGGAACATTTCCATATGTAAACTGCATTTACACATCTCATGTGTAAAAGGCAAACGCCCCCTTAAGTTATTAGTTGGAGCAAGGCTGTCCCAACCTGACCAGTTGCAATTATAATGAAGTCAAATTAGAGTTTAGCAAGGATTAACAGTAAGCCACTTAAACCAATGCGGATGTGGTTACCAAAGAATTAGCATGTATTGGTTATTCTTATTTCTGTTTTCCCTTTTATGTTGATCAGTGACTTCTTTCATGCAACATTCTTGTAATCCTTTTGCTTTCCTATGGCATTCAAGCCGGGAAGTTATTGCAATCCGCCAGACTCGATTAAATGAAGTAGAAGTGTTGATTTGGCTTGAAAGCTTAATGTTTCCTCCTCCCATGCAAGATAATCAGCTAATCAAGCAGCGAATAAGCTAGCAAAGGAAGGAGTGTTGTGCTGGAATGTATTGTTTTTCTTTCGATATTTATATTTAGGTGATTTGACATATTAATTCTCCTTAAATGCTGAAATTGAAATCACGTCATCAGAGTCGCTTGACTCTATAATTTTTTTTTTTACTTTTTTTCCTTGGATCCCATGATATCATTCGATCCCGATATAAAAAAGTCACTCACTTTCCCTTTTCACTTTATCTCTTTGTAAAGTCCAAAAATGGGGAAAGAGTAGCTAAGAAGATCATTCACCTTCCCTTTTATGGGTTGTAATTGATCAATTTTTGCAACAACCACTATTCCTATGATATTTATCTTTTTTCTAACATAAACTTTCTACAACCAACAAGTAATTTTTTTTTATAAAATATGAAAAAATGACATTTTGTGAAAAGTGAATACACATGTGACCACCATTTCTTAAGTTCCATCTTTTAGAAATTCTTCACCATTCAATGTTGCATTAAAGCCATGAACCATGATATTATGGGATTCATCGGTTTATGCAACATACACTTTCTGGAACCAGCAAGAACATTCGTTTTTTTTATAGAACACAAAAGATAGGTGTTTTTTTTTTTTTTTTTTTTTTTTTTTTTTTTTTTTTTTTTTAAATACACTTATGAGCACCATTTCTAATGTTCTACCATTTGATAAATTCTCACCTTACAATAGTATATTTCTCTTGTGTTGTAAAAGGTTTCTTTTTAAAGAAAGTTACCATTTAAATAAAGCCCCCAAAATTATGAGTTTAGGACAAATTTCATGTAATTGGAACATCTTACCATCGTATATGGAAGGAAATAGTTTTAGTTATCTATTTGATTTGCAGCTGTGTCCACGTACAATGTCCAATCATCTTAATGGAAATGAGTCCAAATCCCCCCTTTCTACGAAACAGGGTGTTACTGTTTCGTCCAATCAAAATTAGTCAATAGTATCTCTATGAAATAGTTCAATAAAAACAAGGAAGATTTTATACAATTGGCTACTTTTTTGGGGCGTTTGGTGACGGGTCCCTGAACATTTCATTTTATTACCTTAAGTCCACAATCTTTTTTCATAGTGTGATAGGTCCTTTTTTCAAATTTGAATACCTAATATGTCTAATTTATCCTTTCTTCGAAATCATATCCCACGTGCCATTAATAACGGTCAACTACCATTAAATTAGCTAAATAAATTTCAAAAGATCCAAATAAATTTCAAAAAATGTAAATAAGTTTCAAAATACGTAAATAAAATTAAAAAATGCAAATAAATCCGAAAAATACAAAAAAATTCAAAAGAATGCAAATAAATTTCAAAAAATGCAATAATTTCAACAAACACAATAAATTTCAAAAGAATGTAGAGAAATTTACAAAGAAGCAAATAAATTTCAAAAAATCCAAATAAGTTTCAGAAAATATAAATAAATCTCAAAGGATGAAAATCAATTTAAAAAGATGCAAATAAATTTCAAAAGATCCAAATAAATTTAAAAAAATATAAATTAATTTTAAAAGATGAAAATCAATTTCAAAAGATCAAAATAAATATAAAAAAATGTAAATAAATTTCATAGGACGCAAATAAAATTAAAAAACGCAAATAAATTTAAAAAATGCAAATACATTTGCCAAATCTAAGATAACCCAATTTTCCGAAATTCAGAAAAATTTACCAAAAACTAAAGTATTTTTACCAAAACTCAGTTAAATTTATTTTAAAAAATACAAATAAATTAAAAAAAAACATCCTGAGTTTAGATCAAAAACTCAGTTAAAATTTTCCAAATGAAGATAAATTTATTAGAAAGTCAGCTATATTTTTCCAAAAATAAAAATGTAATTTTCCAAATACACAGATAAATTTATCCAGAGCTCAGATAAATTTGTTCCAAAACGTAGATAAATTAGCCAAAAACTCAAATAAATTTGTCCAGAACTTAGAGAAATTTGTTTCAAAACTTAGATAAATTTGCGCAAAACTCAAATAAATTTGACAAAACAAATATAAATCTAAGATAAATTTGACATAAACTCATATAAATTTATTAAAACTCAGATAAACTTCTTTCTCTGGTGATGGCATAGCACCCTCAACTACAACCCGGCTTATGAAACGACCTAACCTCGACCCAACCCGGAACTTCTGTAGAGCCCAGGCCACCTTCACTGCAAACGGGTCGGGCTGACCTGGATCCAACCCAAAAAGCAAACCCAGCCCAAATCGATCTTCTTCTTCAAGTTTCTGCAAAGAAACCTAATTCCAGAACCTTCTTTCGATCTTTTTCCTTCCTCGCTCCGGCCACGAGATGCCGGAAGGACGGGCTCCGGCGACAAGCGGCACCGGCGGTGTGGGATTTCGTCGATGTTTTCATGCCTGTCCTCGTTCTGCAACAGACACAGAAAACCTCCGGTCTTCTTCTTCCTCAGTCACGGCAGCGGAGCTTCTTCTTTTCCAATCGACGTCAGCGCCGTTCCACGGAGCTTCTTCTCTGATATTCTTCTTTAAGGATCGAACTT
The DNA here is from genome assembly GCA_038049695.1 of Cinnamomum chago. Classification (NCBI taxonomy): domain Eukaryota; kingdom Viridiplantae; phylum Streptophyta; class Magnoliopsida; order Laurales; family Lauraceae; genus Cinnamomum; species Cinnamomum chago. The sequence continues at coordinate 104,750,159 of CP142451.1, read as the reverse complement.
CTTCTCCGACGATCGAACTTCTTCTCTGAAGTTTTCACGCCTCTCCTCGTTCTGCAACAGGCATAGAAGACCTCTGGTCTTCTTCTTCCTCAGCCACGACAGTGGAGCTTCTTTTTCTCCGATTAACGGTAGCTGCGTTCCACGGAGCTTCTTCTCCGATCTTCTTCTCTGACGATCGAACTTCTTTTTCGACGATCAAACTAATAACAGAAGAAGAGGGATAATGCAAAATAAAAAAGAGGGATAATCCAAAATTTGAAATTTAAAATTTTAAAATTTTATACCTAAAATGGTTGAAAGGGTAAATCAGTTATGTAAATTGTATCGAGGGACCTCTGCCTGCAAACAGTCTAGCTGTTTGGACTAGAGCCATTAAAAATAAATTACCTGGACTGGAGGCTGGATAGATTCAATTCTATGGACCTTTCGCTAATTATCTCTAATTTTTTTGGGTCGTAAATCTTGAGTAATCGAATATTCATTTGCAACCCTAGCTCTACGGCATTTGTGCTTATATGACTCAACTTATGGTCCCACTGTCATTGGGAGTAGTATAGATAGAAACGTCCCTGAACGGATAAGGGTCAAATCAGCCCCACATGACCCTAGCCATGATAAACAACCTTAAAGTTTAATATCTTTTTGACCATAGGATGCTTTTGACATTCAATCCAAATGTGAGTAAAAGATTAACATAAGTCGTGCGTGCTTGAGGTGCCAAATCATGAGGGACAAAGGTGTAAAAGAGTCCGCACTTTTCAATCATGGGAGACAATTTCCCAATTAACGGGTTGGTTCCGAGTTGGCTTGGTGGGTCGTGACAGGTGGACTTTATTTGGTTGGTCAAAAGGCCAGAACTGGGTCAATCCAAATCTATCCCATTTGGAATTCGATCAGAAAATGTGAATTCGAAGCCCAATCCAAAATCACAAGAGTAACTCGAACCCTGAATTACCACCAGATCACGTAGGTGGATCGTGTCAAGTATATGATACTCCTGTTTATATATTTTATACCCTCACTTTTCACTTGTATGTCTGTGGCACGATTCAAATGGTTTCTTTCTTTTCTTTCTTCTATATTGGGCGACTGGTCAGGAATCATTCAGGTGTGATACGTCTACTTGAAAGATATATGGATAGATCTCTGTGCATGTGTGATACTAAAATAAATACAACCACCCCTCAACCATGCACCAATGAGAAGAAGGTACTTGTAATCTCCCTCCAACCACCTTCCTCATTCCCCCCTGACCAGCTCCAGCTTTTCTCGAGGTTCCTTTTTTGAAATGTCCTTGCCAGCTTTTCCCGCCCAGACTCATCTACTTTTCCCGTCCACCTCCATCGGAAAACCTCCTCCCCACCAACCTTTTCCAACCATCTCCCTCCAACCACCTTCCTCATTCCCCCCTGACCAGCTCCAGCTTCTGCCTTCCCCTCCCCCCCTTCTTCCCTCGCCATCCACTGAACAGCTCCTGTTTCCGTCTGCTCTCAACCCGCTCCCATCCTCCCCCCACACCGGCCAGGCCCTGCTTGCAAACACTCATACAAACCCTAGTAGTCTGCAACCTCTCACCTTACAACCTCATAACTTTCCTCCTCTCCCCAACCAGTCCCCTCTCTTGAATCCTTTAGCTTTTCCCTCCACTAAGGCAAGTTCCTCAGCTCCACATGCCAACTCGGTAAGACCTGGTTCTCTGCTCTGCTCCTCAGCTCCCAACACCTCCCCTCTCCCTCCCCCACGTTAATCTTTTGCCAACCTGTTCTCAGCTCCTCAATCCCCCCTTCTCCCCTGCCCCCCAGCGTCCCTTCCCACTCCTACGTGGACCAATGGTCAGCTTTCTTTAACCATCCCCCAGTTTATGCTTAACTCCAGCAAAGAATCCTTTTCCTTTGCTGTCATAGGGAGATTCGCAGGCAGACGTCCCTCCCTTGAATGGGTGGAAGCGAAAGCCAATCTCTAGACTCTCTCAAGGCCCTGTATGGTCTCCCTCACCAACAAAGGGCACTTCATCTTTCGTTTTAACTCTCCTGCAGATAAAGCCTCCATTCTCAGTCTCTCTCCTCTCTCCATAGATAAGAAAAAAATCTTCTTCTTACCCTGGTCTCCTGGGCAAGACGAATCAGTATGGCCTTCTTTAGCTCCAGTTTGGATATGAATATCAGGCATTCCTTACCACTGTTGGAGTCAAAATATCATCTTCTCCCTAGCCAATTCCATAGGTCAGCCATTAAAGCTTGACAACATTACAATGGCACAGCGTATCCTCTCTTTTGCTAGAGTTCTTGTGAATGTAGACCTTTCTAAACCAAAGCCTTCATCCATCTTGGTTAACTTCCAAGGGGAAGGAGAACAAGTAATCTCAGTCTCCTATGAGAACTGTCCCTGCTCCATTTGCCTCTCCTTAGGACACACTCACACAAGGTGTCCCCTCTCCAGCAACTCCTCTGCAAGCAGCCTCTCTCCTTCTGTCTTAGCTTCTCCCATAACCAGTACTCAGCCCCCTGTCCCCAGCTCTCAGGCCCCAGCCCCGTCTAGCATCAACTCCTCTCCTATCCTCAATCCCCCCCCCCCTTAACCTTCAGCCTCCTTAATCCTCAACCAGATCCTCCGGACATCCCATTGGCATTACCCCCTCTCTTAGGTTGTCCTCCCCCTCTATCTCACAAGGTCCCAGGCCCTCCCACTCACAAGGCTTCACCCTCCTCTGGCCCTACCCTTTCCTCTGTCCCCTCCAACCCCCTAGTTAATACCTCCTCTGCCCTGATAAATCAACAGGATAGTCTCCCTTCCATCAAAGACCTCCCATATGAGGTAGTCTCGTATATTCTTCGGAAAGCTTCTACTCCAACCTTAGACACCTCTAACCCCTTCTCAATCCTTGAAAATTTTTCATTTCTAGACCCTGTAGACAACCCCTCAATCTTTGGCTGCAATATTCAAGCCTTCTCAGAAGGGAATTCCTCCTCAGAGGTGCCCCCAGGTTTTGAGCCTCTCCTAGAGTCACTAGTTCCATCCTCTCCCCCGGGCCATCTCCCAGCTATCTTTAGCAGCTCCCCCAATTCTTGCTCAGTAGCCCCTGACTCTCCACAGGCAATCTCCCCTAGGCCTCATCAAGACACTACAGTAGCCAATCCCCAACCCACCTCCAACCCAAGAGGAAGAATTAGGAAAGGGAACAAAGCTGCAAACTCAGTTCCATCTACTGGCCCAATCACTAGGGGATCAAGAGGCAGGAAAACCCCCCACCCCAACCTTTCCTCATGTTAAAAGTCTTATATTGGAATTGTAGGGGCATTGCAAATCGCCCCACACAACGCGCCTTGGCAAACCTGATTCGCAAACACTCTCCAGATCTCCTTTTCATTTCAGAACCAATGACCCCTTACTCCCCCTCTATCTCCTCCAGCTGGAATAGGCTTGGCTATGATACCTTCCACTCTAATACCCCCTCAGCTTCCTCTACAATTCCAAACTTATGGTGCCTCTCCAAATCCTCTCACCACCTTTCCTCTACTGTTAAAGACTCCTCCTCCCAGCATCTCTCCATGTTCCTTCATGACAATTCAACTGGTTTAACTTCCATTATCACTGGAGTCTATGGCTCCACAACTCCTTCCCTTAGAAAGGATTTATGGGCTGTCCTCATTGACTCCTCCTCATCTACCTTGCCTTGGAGCTTTATAGGAGACTTCAATGCTACCCTTAGCCATGTTGACAAGCTCAGTACCCGCCAGTCTTCCACCCCATCCCTTAAATCATTCCAAACAGCAGTGCTGACAGCAGGCCTCCATGAAACTAAATTTCTAGGTAGCAGGTATACGTGGTCTAACAACAGACAAGGGAGAGCTTATGTGGCCGCAAGGCTTGACAGAGTCCTAGTCAATTCCACCTGGTTAAGCCATTTCCAAGATCCCATTACTCACCACCTCCCCAGAATCTCATCCGATCACAGTCCAATTCTTCTAGGCCATCACTCCCAAGTCCCCCTCTCAACCCCCCCCCTTCAAGTTCGAAAACAAATGGCTGCTACACCCCTCCTTTCTTGACACAGTCAAATCCAGCTGGGATTTGCCCATAACAGGGGACCCCCAGTTCATTCTTGCCAAAAAGTTCAAAGCCCTCAAACAATCTCTCAGACTTTGGAGCAGGACCACCTATGGCCACCTCACCCAGAATATTAAAGCTGCTGAAGACTTAGTCCTTCAAAGCCAACTGCTCCATGATTCAGACCCCTCAGACTCATCTAGAGTGGCCCTTCAATCAGCCAAAACTGATCTCCATGAAGCCCTCTTAGCCCAAGAAATCCACTGGAAACAAAGGTCCAGAACCAAATGGCTGAAAGAGGGAGATAAAAGCACAAAGTTCTTTCACCTTTCAGCTAAGGCCAGGGGTTCCTTCAATTCAATTCACCATCTTTCCATCAACGGCTCCATCACTGAGGACCAAGATGCTATTCAAGCTCATGTTGTGGACTACTTCTCCAACCTCTACAAGCCTCAGGATAGCTATCCTAACCACTCCCTTTTCCAAATTAATAGCCCAAAGGTCACAGCTGCTGAGAATTCCTCCCTCACCTCTATTCCTTCCTTTGAAGAGATCAAAGCTGCGGTTTTCTCTCTCAACAAAAACAGTTCCCCTGGGCCAGACGGATTCAATGGAGCCTTCTTCTCTGCCTCATGGAGTATCATAGGTAATACTGTCTCCTTAGCAGTCCAACACTTTTTCACTTCCAGGAGAATCCACAGGGCTTCTAACACTTTCTTCCTAACCTTAATCCCCAAGTCTAAATCTCCATCTTCCCTTGCAGATTTCAGACCAATCAGTTTGTTGAATTTCTCCTACAAAATCCTCTCTAAAATCCTCTCCACCAGGCTCTCTTCAATAATTCCTAACCTGATTTCTCCCCATCAAGCAGCTTTCATTAAGGGCCGTAGTATTCAGCAACATTCTGGCTTGGCATTTGAGCTATTCCAGAAGTTGAATTCTAAGTTTAACAAAGGCTCCTTTTGCCTCAAGCTTGATATCTCAAAAGCTTTTGACAAATTGAATTGGTCCTTCCTTTTTGCTGTCCTCCATTTCTTTAATTTCTCTGAAGGTTGGATTTCTTTGATCAAAGAGTGTATCTGCACCTCTAAATGTTCTGTGCTTTTTAATAGGATGCCTCAAGGTTTCTTCAGCTCCTTCAGAGGTCTTAGACAGGGAGACCCTCTGTCTCCCTACCTCTTCATCTTAGCTGAAGAAATTTTGAGTCTCCACTTACACAATCTCCAAACCCAAGGCCTCTTCACTCCCCTCTCTAAGATTCCTTCCACCCCCTGCCATTTGTTATATGCAGACGATATTCTAATTCTTATGAAAGGTGCAGCTTCTAGTGTTCTTATTCTGCAGGATCTTCTGGAGTCCTATCAGTTAGCAGCAGGCCAAGCCATCAACCTTCAAAAAAGTCAGCTTTTCCTTGGAAAATGCAGCATGAGAAGGAAGAGAAGAATCAGTGCAATCCTTGGTATTCAAGAAGCTACTTCTCACCTCAAATACCTGGGTATCCCGATTTGCTTAGGGACTCCCAAGAGAAGCCACTTCCTCCCTCTACTGGATATAGTTCAGTCCAGACTCTCTGCTTGGAAAGCCAACTCATTGTCATTTGCAGGTCGTTTAACCCTCATTAAACATGTGTTATCTAGCCTCCCAATTCACCTGGCTGCCACTCTTCCTCTGTCAGCTTCTATATGCAAAGAGATGGAGAGACTCATGAGACATTTTCTCTGGTTTGGAAACTCCCCCACCCCCAAGTTCAACTATGTCAGCTGGGAAATAGTTACCCTTCCAAAGGCAGAAGGAGGATTGGGAATTAGGAAGATAGCTGAAGTCAACTCAGCCTCCTTTCTCAAGCTGGGATGGCTAGCTTCCACCACCTTCTCTCTCTGGTCCAAATGGTTCAAGAACAGATACTTCAAGTTTCATCCCATTTGGAGCTCGGAGAACTCATCCATAGGCTCCTGCATTTGGAGGAAAATCCGTCGATTAGCTCCATCCATTCACCAAGGAAGCTCCTGGAATTTTGGCAACGGTCAGAGTATAAATGCTTGGCATGACTCATGGTCAGCAGAAGAACAAATGTCCTCTAGCTTCCCTGAACTTCAATTCCCCAGGGATCAACGACTCTCTTCTCTCTTCCAAGCTGGGTACTGGGTTACCCCTGCTTTCTTGCCAACTTCAGCTCAGCAGCACCTTTATCATCTCCTCAAGGACCTCTCTCCCATCCTTGCTTCAAGAGATTCCCTCAGCTGGAAAGACTCCCCTGATGGCAACTTGTCCCTGAGATTAGCTTGGCAGCAAATTCGTCACAGAGCTCAGCCTCTTCCTTGGCCTACTCTGATATGGAACAACATCTCTCCTCATAGAGTTACCTGCTTCGGTTGGAGACTGATGCACAACAAAACTCCTACTGAAACCTGGTTGACACGTAGGGGTATCTCTCTTGCTTCTAGATGCTCCCTCTGCCAGGAGGCAGAAGACTCTGCGGGCCACCTTTTCTTCTCCTGTGCTTTAGCAAAAGACATATGGACATGGCTCCTTCAAGCAGCAGGGATAACTCCTTTATCCAGCTACTCTGCCTCGTCAATTTGGAAGACTCTCTGTATAGGCAGTGATGCCAAAGGGTCTAAATACATGGCAGCCATCATCATCACAGTGCTATACTACATTTGGAAGGCAAGAAATGCAGCCATTTTTTATTCTAGCAGTCCCTCTCTCCACAGACTTCAAGCACAAATCCTCGAAGCCTTCTACTTCTCCCAGACTCAGATGACTCCTCCTTTTGTTAGCAGTCAACTCAGCACCCTTTTTGTTTCTTTGAGAATAGCCTCTGAAGATTAGAGCTTTGGCTCTCTGCTCTTGGTGTTGGGCTCTGGGCTCGGGAGCTCTCTCTCTGCTCCTTGGAAGGCCCTGCTAGTCCTCTCGTTCTGTTAGCTGTAGTTCTTTTTGGGGATGGGTCTCCTTCTTAATCCCGTTCTTCTTTCTTTTTTTGTATTCATGTTTCTTCTTCCCTCTTCTTTTAATACAATTTACCCTTACAGCAAAAAAGAGAAGAAGGTACTTGTACGTAGCTGAACAGTATTACATTGCAAAATTAGATGTTTGGTAGCAGGGGCTTGTGCTCGCCCATCTCAAAACTCAGTTGGGATTTTTACCATATGGGATATAAAAGACAATGACCTTCTCAAAATGGTATTGATGAAAACTATATCCCAAATGTGGGTACTAAATATGGGACCCAAAATTCTTTTTTCAATTCTACCCATGCTGTCCGATATCGCGTAATCTATGCGATATTGCACAAATTGTTTGATCTCCCTCTTATATTCCCCTCCATTTCCATCTTCTAAAGCACTAAATCTTTTTTTTTTCCTGCGACCTTCTCGTTCCTACTACTTTCTCGATTGTTAAAAATGCTCCCAAAAAGAGTAGGCGTCTTTCATTCTCTTCACCTAAATATGATTCATGAGAAGCAGTTCCCAAAAAGCGTACATAGACCACACAATTTTACAAGGTATTGATATTGTGGATCCATCCATTGTCCTCGGGGTAAAGTTATCACAACCGGACAATGGCCAAATTGAGAAGAAAAAGGAAGAAGAGTTGTAGGAAAACTTTGAAATACTTTTAGATAAATAGAAAAGCAACGGAGAAACCCTATTGAAAACCTCTTTTAACGACGAAAAAAGTAGTAGCAACGAAGAAAGTCGAAGGTAAAAATGGAGGTTTAGTGCTTTAGGAGATGAGAACGGAAGAAAATATAAGAGGAAAAATAATTATTTTCACCTTTAGTTTGTGCGATATCGTACAGATTGTGCAATATGTATAATATGGATAGAATTGGAAAAATAATTTGGAGCCCCATGTATAATAACCTCATTTTAGATATAGTTTTGGCCAATACTATTTTGAGGAATTCATGGTTTTTTATACCCCGTATACTCAAAATCACAACTTAGTTTAATGTGATATTTTTGTGACAAAGAGAAGTTGTCACGATTCCAGGGCTTCTAAGTTCTAGATGCAGTATAAAAAATAAAAAGGCAATTATCTAAGTGATAAAACAAAAGGCATCCTCCCCCGAATTCGTTCCTTTTAGTGGTGGTGCCTTTGGCCCCACTCAATGAAATTAGTTTTTTTTTTAAATGTCGTTTGGCTTGTCATGTTGGGTACAATGACCTCTGTCTTAGCTCATTACTTCATCATTGGTCTCAACATTTTGACTAGGTTTGGTGGGTCAAAGGGCAAGAACTGATACAGCCCAAATCTAACCCATTTATGAATTGGGTCAGAAATACCAGTTTCAACCCAACCCAAAAATGAGAAGGGTCAACTCAGATCCTGAATTATGAATTGCTACCCCCTTGCGAGATGTCTAAGGAGACTAGTTATGCGGATCTGATACTCCTGTTGACACAACTCACTTTCACCTGTTAGTCTGTAGCCTTATCTTATCCTGTGAGTCAAAATGATTTCACAAGAGAAAGAAAGAACTGTGGCTGTAATTTTGAAATGCGAGATTACATGTTTGTAGGGGATTCTGGGTAGAGCCCATTTTTAGGTAGACTTGGTCAATATCCATTTAACATATTCTAATTTTTTTTTTTCTTTTGCTATCGGAGGGTTCTCAACCCTTTGGGCTGGACTAATCCCTCCGGCCCCTAACTTCTTTATAGCCCCGGTGTGATAGTGCAGTTTCGAACCTACAACCTCTGGGTGCAAACCGTAGTCCTAAGCCAACTTAGTTATTCCTTGGATTTTAACATATTCTAGTTGATATCGTGAATTTATCCTAAAATCATGGTAATGTCACAACAGATTTGGAAAGTCATATTTCCTGGATAATAATGTGATGGACAGTGATATTACTGTGACAAAACAAAGGTTGGTTACAAAGGTTTCTAGATGAAGGTTCCATAACCAGTGAGCCCAATATGAGAAATCCAATTATCTAGTTGATGATTTGTTAATCAATTCAATCAATTTGTAGATCTCCCTCTCACACACACATTCCGCCAAAGTAGTTCCTTTCAGTGGTGGTGACTTTAGGCCCCACTCAGTTTAATTAGCCCTTTTTTTATGTCGGTATCTTTTTTGGCTTATCATTAGACTCATTGACCTCTATCTCAACTCATGCACTCATCCATCATTCTGGGTGGGCCCAGTTCCATGGAAAAGAAAATTGCAAATGTCAACATCTACTATATATACACAGTTATCTTGTTGAGATAGTGGCAATTCCAGGTCGATCCCACGAGGAGCACTACTAAGTTAAAATTTAAAAATCTGAATTTATTTTATTTTATTTTTTTTAATTAAGGATTAATAAATAATTGAGATGTAAGAAAAACTAGACAAAATTCAAAACACAAACCAATCAAATAAATAAAACAGATCAGAGCATCCAGAATCCACTAAGCAAGATAATTAATCCATCCATGCAATTATTCTACTATTTGTCTCAAAATAAATCAGATCAGAAACAAATCAATGTTTCGGATCCGGAGGATTTGTCTTTCGCAAAAATCAATTTTTAAAAAGAATAAGTTTACAACCCAAGACCTCCTTCACCTCATAAAAGAATGAAAAATCATAAGCATGACTCATCAAATTAAGCATAAACTATCAAAGGATCTCAGCCCTAAGCATAATCTATCAAAATAAGTATAAATCATCAAATTATTTTCATTAGAAATCAAAACAGAGGTTGCCTAAGGCATGAAGACAGATCTATTATTCTAATAGAGCATGCATTTAAAAGAGACAAAATGGTAATAGAAAAATAACATAGATTAAATTAAAAATCTACTTAACTTCATCTGTGTGCTCCAATCCAGAAATCTAGCCAGCCATTGCAAAAGATATGATTTTCATTGAATACTTCATGGCAACTACAACTTCTCCTTCACAAAGATTCTCCTTCAAAATAAATCCTTGGACATGGCCCAAGGCTACCAAAAGAATAAAAGAGAAAAGAAACTAGCTAAAAATTGGAAAATAAGAAATAAAGAAGGGAATATATGAGAGAGAGAGAGAGTTCCACGTGAGACAATTCTTTTGGAGAAGATGGTTCCTCCCTTTGACATCCAAAGCCTTCTTTAAATAGGGCATGAGCTCCCTATTCTTTCTCTCTAGATCCTCTTTTTAAGCAAAAGAATCTTCCTTCTTTGGTAAGTCTTCTTCTTGCTTTCCAAGTTAAGGTGAGTTTCTTAGTAACTTTTGGAGAGATGTTAACTTTTTGGACAAGACTTGCTTAGTTAGATTCCCTAGCCAACAAGGACTTCCTCTTAAATTCTCTTCACTTGGAAATTTCCCATGCTATGGCCCACTCTCTTTGATAAGTTCAAATCAGAAATTGAATTTATAGCAAAGCTTTGGCAAATGGTGTGGATTTAATTTGCAATCCCGTCTAAAAATGAACATGAAAATCTCCGGACTCATAACTTTGTCAATATAGCTCTGATTTGCACGTTCTTGGACTCCACGGATATCTACTTTGAATAAGCTTTCCAACGGTAGGTAAATTTCATCGATCCGACGGTCGGATTTAAAGTTATGGCCATTTGAAGATTAGTTGTCCTGAGAAAAACGGGATTAACTTTTAAAATTTGATTTGCAATGGATTCTATCTCTATACAACTTTCTTCTTTGAAAGGACATCAGATGTGGATGATTCAAACTCTTCTTCTTTTGTTCTAATCAGAATGATACTCTTTGAATTATCCATTAATAATTTCAAATTTGCAACAACTGTGGACCCTGCCATGTGAGACATTTCATTTGTTTGAATAGTGGGCCCTATGAGAAGTCTTCTACTGTAGTTAGGATTCTTCAAGTGACATGATGAGTGGACCCCTCCTTTGATTTATTTGCATATGGCTTGTGTGTGGACCCATGTGGTGAATTCTTCAATTTACTTCAATTCAGCAATGCAGGGCCCAGGATGACAATGTGCTTGAAAGTGGGCTCCGTGACAGAGGTCTGCAATTCTCATTTTCTGCACATTCTAATTTAACACATTAAATAGTTAAGAGCCCATATTGAAGCGGGACCCATCCGGACAGAGTTCTACTCCAATTGGGACTCTTCGGAGAAAATTTGCAAAACAGTCTAAGTTAATGCAGAAAATGTATGAAAGTATGAAAAATTAGATTCCTAGGTGAAAATGCATGAATTGATGAAATTAGATGAATAATGATGCAATTCACCCAATTAATTCTCTAATTCATCTTAATATGATGCGTAATTGTGCAATTTCATGAACTCAACACACCCCCGAACCAGCATTTTGCTAGTCCCTTAGCAAAAGTTGTGAGCAAAAAGGTTTGAAGTTCTTTGACATAATCTAGAGAAAAGAAAGTAAATATGAAAACAAAACCACTTTCGCTGGTGTTCTCGGTTGCATTTAGCTTATACAACAAGCCCTTAAACCCCTAGGTTCCCCCTAGTGGACGAGTTGTGCCTCGTGAGGGTTTGCAGTGAATCTACCCACAAAATTCTTTGTTCCTTTTTTCTTTCTTTTTTTTTTTTTTTTCTTTTTTTTTTTTTTTTAATAAAGATGTTTAAAAACTATCAAAATCCAGGGAAACTTCTTCCAAGAGAAAATCTTTAGACACTGACTATTCTCGGTTCTCGAAATCTTAAATTTAGTTCACCAATCCCATCTTTTGGTCAGAAATTCTCGAAATCATGCTAATTGATCGTGCACGGTGAAAAGCATGTATACATACAAAGCATCAAATGATCCACCAATAATTTCCATAATTTTTTTTTTTTTTTATTCAGGGCCGCCTAAATGTAGCAAAGAAAAACAGTCTTCCTCTGAAGGTGATAATGACGGCTTTCGCACTACTGCTTTTTTCAAAGGACGCTTTTTTTTTTTTGCTTTTTTTTTTTTAACACACACATGTGACTGTGCAATGCCTAGGTCCCTTAAGCTTTCTAATTAACCCATGTAACGAGCATTAGGCCAATGACTCCCAAACCAAATGATTTTAGGGCACTAGGTATGTAAATACCCCTACGGACTTACTGGCTCGGGTTAAAAAGGCTACGAACCCAAACTAGTCACACAATTTTTTATTCTTTTCAAGATCTTTTAACTAAACACCTTTTTTTTTTTTTTTTTTTTTTTTTTTTTTGCGGTCCCCCAACAATAGGCAGCCATTTTCATGTATCCACCCATCAAACTAGGAAGCTCTGTGCACTAAGGGTCGATTTTCCATTTTCAATCATCAAAGAAAAACGGAAATCATAGCTTCTCATTCAAAACCTTGAAAACGTATACAATCTGTGTAAAAGTGAGGGATCAAAACTCAGCACTTTTCCAAAAACCCTTTCCATAAATAAAATGGTGAACCATTATTTTTTTTTTTTTTCAAAATATCTTCAGCCAATAAAAATTCTCTTGACAGTTTCCCTCTAACAAATTTTTTTTTTTTTTCCTAAAAACCAAAGCAAAGCGAAAAAGAAAATGTAGAATGAAAATTGAACGAATGATCACATGTTATGTTCTAGCTCACACCCCCAAACCTAAATTCAACATTGTCCTCAATGTTATGAAGGCATGTGTAATGTGAAAATGAACAATAAGGAAAATTGGAAAATCTTACCATGTAGGGTGATTGCAAAAGAATGTGATCAACCAACTCAATTACCTTCCAAAATTGGGTTGCCTCCCAATCAGCGCTAGTTTTAATGTCGTCAGCCCGACGTGACCAAAAATGATTAGTCCTGGTACATTGGGTCTTCCAGAAGGATATCCTCAATGTTCTTATCCTTCAGTTCCAGAAACGGTTTCAACCGTTGACCATTCACTTTGAAAACATCTCCATTTTTGGGATTTTCAATTTCTACAGCACCATGAAAGTAAACAGTTCTGACAATGAATGGACCAGTCCACCGGGTTCGTAACTTCCCTGGAAACAGGTGTAACCGGGAATTATACAAAAGGACTTTCATACCTGGTTCAAAGGATTTTCTTAGAATTGACTTATCATGGTTCAACTTCATTCTTTCCTTGTAGATCTTGGCATTCTCATAGGCATCATTTCGAAGTTCTTCCAACTCATTGAGTTGCAATTTGCGCAGAGTGCCCGCAGTGGGTAAGTTAAAATTAAACTTCTTAATGGCCCAATAAGCTCTATGCTCCAATTCAACAGGCAAGTGGCAGGCCTTACCATAGACCAACCTATATGGGGACATCCCAATAGGTGTCTTGTAAGCGGTTCGATAGGCCCACAGTGCGTCAATCAATCGCAAAGACCAGTCTTTCCGAGTGGGATTGACCGTCTTTTCCAGAATTTGTTTAATTTGCCTATTTGAAATTTCCGCTTGGCCACTTGTTTGTGGGTGATAAGGTGTAGCAACCTTATGGGTGACAGAATATTTTTTCAACAAGTGCTCAAAGGGACGGTTGCAAAAGTGAGTGCCTCCGTCACTAATGATTGCTCTAGGGGTACCAAAGCGAGAAAAGATATGATCTCTCACGAACTTAATCACCACATAGTGATCATTTTTCTTTGTTGGTATGGCTTCCACCCACTTGGAAACATAGTCTACTGCCAGCAAAATGTAAAGATTTCCAAAGGAGTTTGGAAATGGCCCCATGAAATCAATTCCCCACACATCAAAAATTTCTACCACAAGTATGGGATTCAAGGGCATCATGTTCCTTCTATTGAGCTTGCCAAGCTTTTGACACCTCTCACAGTTTAAACAGAAGGTGTGACAATCTTTAAAGATAGTGGGCCAGTAAAATCCACACGGCAAAACTTTTGCAGCTGTCTTTTTCGAACTAAAGTGGCCCCCACAAGCATGATCATGACAGAAGGAAATGACCGAGTAATGGTCATGATCAGGAATGCATCTCCTGATGATCTGGTCCGGACAGTACTTAAAAAGATACGGGTCATCCCAGAAAAAGTACTTGACCGCAGCTAGAAATTTTGATCGATCCTGTTTTGACCAATGGGTGGGCATCTCCCCTGTAACATGGTAATTGATTATGTCTGCAAACCAAGGGATTTGAGAACAACTGAGCAATTGTTCATCAGGAAAACTTTCATTCAGTGGGACCTCATCTGATGGCTCTAAAGGTATCCTCGAAAGATGGTCTGCTACAACATTCTCACATCCTTTTTTATCTCTTATTTCCAAATCAAACTCTTGTAGCAGAAGGATCCACCGGATCAATCGGGCTTTTGCATCCTTTTTGGACAGAAGGTATCTCAAAGCTGCATGGTCGGTGTAGATGATGACTTTGGACCCTATCAAGTAGGACCGGAATTTCTCCAAGGCAAAAATCACAGCAAGCAATTCTTTTTTAGTAGTTGTGTAATTTAGTTGTGCATCATTGAGGGTCCTACTTGCATAGTAAATCACATGAGATAGCTTCCCAACCCGTTGACCCAAAACAGCTCCAATAGCTGTATCGGATGCATCACACATTAGCTCAAATGGAATGGTCCAGTCAGGTGGCTGAATTATAGGGGCTGAAGTTAGTTCATTTTTTAGTCTTTCAAAGGCCTTTAGACACTTCTCATCAAATTCAAACGGGGCCTCTTTTGTCAGTAATTGGCACAGAGGTTTAGTGATTTTACTAAAATCCTTGATGAATCGACGATAAAAACCAGCATGGCCTAAGAATGATCGAATCTGCTTAACTGATTTTGGTGGTGGCAACTTGGAGATTAAATCAATTTTTGCTTTGTCTACCTCAATTCCATCATCAGAAATAATGTGTCCCAGAACTATGCCCCTTTTTACCATAAAATGACATTTCTCCCAATTTAAGACTAGATTCTTTTCTTTGCATCTTTTAAGAACAAGGGACAAATGATGTAAGCACTCCTCAAAAGAATTGCCAAAGACCGAAAAATCATCCATGAAAACCTCAATGAATCTTTCCACCATGTCAGAAAATATGCTCAACATGCACCTTTGAAAGGTGGCCGGTGCATTGCATAGCCCAAAGGGCATGCGTCTGTAAGCAAAAGTGCCAAACGGACATGTGAAGGTGGTCTTTTCCTGGTCCTCGGGTGCAATTGGAATTTGATTGTAACCTGAATAACCATCAAGAAAACAATAATATGCATGACCGGCTAGCCTTTCGAGCATCTGATCCATGAATGGGAGGGGAAAATGATCTTTCCGAGTGACAGAGTTCAACTTCCTATAATCAATGCATACCCTCCATCCAGTCTGTATTCGAGTGGGGACCAATTCATTGCCCTCATTTTGAACCACTGTTATTCCAGATTTCTTTGGTACCACTTGAACTGGGCTCACCCATGCACTATCAGATATGGGGTAAAGCACCCCTGCATCAAGTAATTTTAAGACTTCTGCCCTGACCACTTCCTTCATTGCAGGGTTCAGTCGCCTTTGTGGTTCACGAGAAGTTTTTGTATTTTCTTCCAAATGGATTCTATGCTGGACCACAGATGGGCTAATTCCTTTGATATCTGCAATGGACCACCCTATAGCTTCCTTATGTGTATCCAAAATTCTCACGAGTTTTTCCTCTTGGACAGGGTCCAAGTCTGAAGCTATAATCACTGGAAGGGTCTTTAGCGGGCCTAAAAACACATATTTCAAGGTATCTGGCAACTGCTTGAGTTCTAACTTAGGGGGCTCTACAATTGATGGTACAGGTGGGAAAGCAGATGGAGTCAAAATCTCATGCTTCGGTTGCCACCTGGAGCAATCCATGGATGGGGTTGAGTCTAAAAGTGAATTGACTTCCTCAATATGTCCATCTACATCAAAATCACTTCCAAAGTGGGCCAGACAAGCCTCTAGTGGATCTTCAAGTTTCAAATGGGGTAAGTGATTTTCCACCAATTCATGAATGTAACTAACTTCAAAAATCCCATCATCCTCATGAGGAGGTTGCTTACTGACATTAAAAATGTTTACTTGAACTGTCATGGTCCCAAAAGAAATTTGCATCACTCCATTCCTACAATTGATCAAGGCATTAGAGGTGGCTAGGAATGGTCTTCCCAAAATTACTGGAATTTTGGGTTCAGCCCCAGATGTGTGTTTGGTATCCAAGACAACAAAATCGACAGGAAACACAAATTCCCCGACTTTAATAAGAACGTCTTCGACTACCCCCTTGGGGTATCGAATCGATGCATCAGCCAATTGCAAGGTTACATGGGTCTTTTTGAACTCTCCCAAACCTAATTCTTCATAAACAGAGTACGGAAGAAGGTTCACACTAGCACCCAAGTCTAGCAATGCTCTCTCTATGTGATGGTCCCCTATCTGGCAAGAAATGGTAGGACACCCTGGGTCCTTATATTTGATCGGGGTTGGACAGGAAATGATTGAGCTAGCTTGTTGAGCTAGAAAAGCCTTCTTGGGTACATTAGTTGTCCTTTTGAAGGTGCAAAGGTCCTTCAGGAACTTGGCATAGGCAGGAATTTGTTGGATTGCATCTAAAAGTGGAATGTTAATCCTGACTTGTTTGAATACTTCTAGCATTTTATCCAATTGAACAGTTGATTTTGTTGGGCCTAGCCTCTGTGGGTATGGTGCCTTGGGAATATAGGTCTTAGGAGTGGGCTCACTAGGTGATGGTTTAGCATTGACTGAGTTTTCTAGTTCTAATATGGGTTCAGCATTCGCACTTGGTTCCTCAGTTTCCTTAGGTAGTTCCACCTTGTTATCAACCTGTGTACCCGACCTAAGAGTGATGATGGATTGGACTTGTTCCAGGCTTTTTCCTTTAGGATCATGAACGACTTGGCCCTTGGGATTAGGTTCGGGTTGACTAGGGAAGGTTCCCTTCTCTCTGGCACTGATGGAGTTGGCCAGTTGGCCCATCTGATATTCCAGTTTTGCAATTGATTGTGTGTTAGCATTTAAGCTCTGAACAGTGCTTTGCTGGAACTGGAGGGTATTCTGAGCTAACAGTTTCATGGTTTCCTCAAGAGAACCTAGTCGCTGATTTTGCAGGTTGGGGGTGAAATTGGGCTTTTGGAAACCGGGTGGGGCATTGACTTGAAATTGAGTGGACTGAGATGGGTTACCTTGAGTTGGGCCTTTGGTCCAAGAGAAGTTCGGGTTGTCCCTCCAACCTGGATTGTAAGTGTTAGAGTACGGGTCATACCTCTGACGATTGTCAAAACGAGTGTTTTGATATAGCGCATTAACCTCCTCAACAGATTCGGTCTGACCCAAAGTTGTTGGGTCAATCCCTCCATTCATGGCCTGGTTATATTTTAATGACTCCAAAGTGTTTGGAGTGGGTTTTTGGTTCAGCTCTAAGGCCTCTATTCTCCTCACCAGTGTGGCTAATTTGGCCTCTACCTCAATTTTGGGTTCAATCTTGAACATCCCTCCTTTTTCATGAATGGTCGGTTTGATGGGCTCCCTCTCGATAGGGGCCCACTGTAATGTGTTTTCAGCGGTTTCTTCCAAAAATGTCCATGCTTCATCCGCTGTCTTCTGTGTAAACTTCCCACCACAGAAAGATTCCACCATTTGCTTAGTAGGGTAATCCAAACCCTCATACACGATCTGGACCAATCGAATTTTTTCAAATCCATGGTGGGGACACTGGATTAAGAGGTCCTTGAACCGTTCCAAAAAACTATAAAGTGTCTCCCCTTCCCTTTGATGGAATCCATTGATAGCCTGCCTAATCGAAGCTGTTTTCTGCTTGGAGTAGAATTTTTTATAAAATTCTTCGACTAGCTTGGCCCATGTAGTGATGGACCCGGCCTGTAAGGCATAAAGCCAAGCTTTAGCCTTTTCTTTTAGGGAGAAAGGAAATAATCTAAGTTTAAGGGCCTCCTCAGTCATGTGATTGATTCTCATGGTCCCACAGATGTCCTCAAATTCCCTAACATGTTGATATGGATTTTCCTGGTCTAGCCCACGGAATACTGGGAGCATCTGGATCATGCCAGATTTCAGTTCAAATGTAGCATTGGTCTGAGGCAGGATGATGCAAGACGGTTGAGTTGTCCTGGTGGGGTACATATAGTCCTTCAAAGTCATCGGTGGGTCCACTTGATCAGCCATCCTACTAATTTCTTCAAAGATAGACGACTTTCCAACAATGGTTAAGGCTAATTCGGGCTCTATCCTGACTAACCTTTTACCCTTGCGTACCCACAGTTTTTCTCTCTCAGGTCTAGAGCGCATGCATTGGGTTCAACCTTAAAGAAATGCAAGCCTAAACTATATGTGGGGTCCTAATGGTCTTACTAGATGATGCACAAGCAGTCAAGCACAAAGATTGAGCACAAGAAAATATCCTAGGGTTAGCCTAACTCACTAGACAACTCCTAACTGATTTGAAGAGTGCACTAAGGCCTCCAATCCGGTCTTATGAAGCCAAATTGACCAGGTAAGTCCCCAGGATGAGTGGTGGGGTCACAATGCTCTTGGCAAGGGTCCCGCTTAAGAACCAAACTCCTAGAACAGAGACTGCCACCCTTTTTGGTAGGGACAGGACTTACCTAGACATCAACTTGACCAAAGAGCGCAACTGGTGCAACCTTTTGTGGTCTTCGTCCTAATGAGCTCGAGTCCTATGGTCTCGTTTCTACTTGATTTTAATTAATATTTAGGTTACTATGTGAGAGGTGGTTAAACCTAATTGGGCAAGGATCTGGTGATGAAATCCAGTCCTTATCTGATTGGGGTAATTGCCCTTAACTAAGTGTGTGGGGTCCAATTTACTTGGTGTGTCAATCATACAATCATATTTGCTGAAATTTAAATCACCCAAGCCCCACTTGCAAGTAAAAGATTCGTGGGGTAAAGTTTAGAAACTCTTACAGCGGGCCCACGCTAATCCTTAAATTGTGTAAGCTTAACCTCTTTGGCAGATTTTGCAATTCTGAGAGCAATCTGAGAGCAACTTGTTTGCTTAGAGCAAATCCACGTAGTTTCCTATTTTTGTGCAACTCTCCTCTTAGCAAGGTAACCTATAAAAAAAAACTCTTGTTAGTAATTCCTAAGTTAAGAAACCAAATCAAATTCTATCATATCCTAATTTTAAAAAAAAAAAAATTCAAAAGACACCAAGTTAATAAAAACTCTATCAAAGTGGATTCTAAGTTATTGAAACAAATAAAAAATCCTATCAACAAAATAAAAAAAAAATCAGAAATTCTAAATTATCCAAACAAGTGTCTAGATATGGTTAAAGTTTTCAAAAAGCTTTCAATTATATGAAATCCAATCTTATCCAATTCAAATTTTAGATTTTAAAACTCTAACTAATCTAAACAACTTAGGAGATAGAATTTTAAAATTTCTAACTACCTAATTTCAAAATTCAAAAGTTAGCATATTAATCAAAACAACTAATCCTAAAATTTTAAACTTTATCTTACCAATTCTAATCTAATCAGGACACTAGTTAAACCAAACTAAAATAATTTTTTTTTTTTTACTGAAATTCGGAATTAAAAGAAAACCCTCAAAAAAAAAATTTTGTTTTTTTTTAATTAATTAATTCTTCCGAAAATTCAATTAATAAAAAAAAATATCAGAAAAATCAGAGAAAATCAGAAAAGTTTGAAAAACCAGCAAGGTGAAATACTAACTAATACTAATTCCAAAAAAACACTACTAATGCAAATTAAATGATTAGATAACTAACACAACCTAAATATGAGCATGCATCTGAATCTAATGAAAATAAAAAAAATCAGATTTTAATAAAAACTCAGATTTGGCTCCCCGGCAACGGCGCCAAAAACTTGATGTGAATTAAATCAATCCATTAAAATTACTGCAAGTGCACAGTTATCTTGTTGAGATAGTGGCAATTACAGGTCGATCCCACAAGGAGCACTACTAAGTTAAAATTTAAAAATCTGAATTTATTTTATTTTATTTTATTTTTAAATTAAGGATTAATGAATAATTGAGATGTAAGAAAAACTAGACAAAATTCAAAACACAAACCAATCAAATATAAAAAACAGATCAGAGCATCCAGAATCCACTAAGCAAGATAATTAATCCATCCATGCAATTATTCTACTATTTGTCTCAAAATAACTCAGATCAGAAACAAATCAATGTTTCGGATCCGAAGGATTTGTCTTTCGCAAAAGTCAATTTTTAAAAAGAATAAGTTTATAACCCAAGACCTCCTTCACCTCATAAAAGAATGAAAAAATCATAAGCATGACTCATCAAATTAAGCATAAACTATCAAAGGTTCTCAGCCCTAAGCATAATCTATCAAAATAAGTATAAATCATCAAATTATTTTCATTAGAAATCAAAACAGAGGTTGCCTAAGGCATGAAGACAGATCTATTATTCTAATAGAGCATGCATTTAAAAGAGACAAAATGGTAATAGAAAAATAACATAGATTAAATTAAAAATCTACTTAACTTCATCTGTGTGCTCCAATCCAGAAATCTAGCCAGCCATTGCAAAAGATATGATTTTCATTGAATACTTCATGGCAACTACAACTTCTCCTTCACAAAGATTCTCCTTCAAAATAAATCCTTGGACATGGCCCAAGGCTACCAAAAGAATAAAAGAGAAAAGAAACTAGCTAAAAATTGGAAAAGAAGAAATAAAGAAGGGAATATATGAGAGAGAGAGAGAGTTCCACGTGAGACAATTCTTTTGGAGAAGAGGGTTCCTCCTTTTGACATCCAAAGCCTTCTTTAAATAGGGCATGAGCTCCCTATTCTTTCTCTCTAGATCCTCTTTTTTAGCAAAAGAATCTTCCTTCTTTGGTAAATCTTCTTCTTGCTTTCCAAGTTAAGGTGAGTTTCTTAGTAACTTTTGGAGAGATGTTAACTTTTTGGACAAGACTTGCTTAGTCAGATTCCCTAGCCAACAAGGACTTCCTCTTAAATTCTCTTCACTTGGAAATTTCCCATGCTATGGCCCACTCTCTTTGATAAGTTCAAATCTGCAATTGAATTTGTAGCAAAGCTTTGGCAAACGGTGTGGATTTAATTTGCAATCCCGTCTAAAAATGAACATAAAAATCTCCGGACTCATAACTTTGTCAATATAGCTCTGATTTGCACGTTCTTGGGCTCCACGGATATCTACTTTGAATAAGCTTTCCAACGGTAGGTAAATTTCATCGATCCGACGGTCGGATTGAAAGTTATGGCCATTTGAAGATTAGTTGTCCTGAGAAAAACGGGATTAACTTTTAAAATTTGATTTGCAATGGATTCTATCTCTATACAACTTTCTTCTTTGAAAGGACATCAGATGTGGATGATTCAAACTCTTCTTCTTTTGTTCTAATCAGAATGATACTCTTTGAATAATTCATTAATAATTTCAAATTTGCAACAACTGTGGACCCTGCCATGTGAGACATTTCATCTGTTTGAATAGTGGGCCCTATGAGAAGTCTTCTACTGTAGTTAGGATTCTTCAAGTGACATGATGAGTGGACCCCTCCTTTGATTTATTTGCATATGGCTTGTGTGTGGACCCATATGGTGAATTCTTCAATTTACTTCAATTCAGCAATGCAGGGCCCAGGATGACAATGTGCTTGAAAGTGGGCTCTGTGACAGAGGTCTGCAATTCTCATTTTCTGCACATTCTAATTTAACACATTAAATAGTTAAGAGCCCATATTGAAGCGGGACCCATCCGGACAGAGTTCTACTCCAATTGGGACTCTTCGGAGAAAATTTCAAAACAGTCTAAGTTAATGCAGAAAATGTATGAAAGTATGAAAATTTAGATTCCTAGGTGAAAATGCATGAATTGATGAAATTAGATGAAGAATGATGCAATTCACCCAATTAAATCTCTAATTCATCTTAATATAATGCGTAATTGTGCAATTTCATGAACTCAACAGTGTGATAGTGCAGTTTCGAACCTACAACCTCTGGGTGCAAACCGTAGTCCTAAGCCAACTTAGTTATTCCTTGGATTTTAACATATTCTAGTTGATATCGTGAATTTATCCTAAAATCATGGTAATGTCACAACAGATTTGGAAAGTCATATTTCCTGGATAATAATGTGATGGACAGTGATATTACTGTGACAAAACAAAGGTTGGTTACAAAGGTTTCTAGATGAAGGTTCCATAACCAGTGAGCCCAATATGAGAAATCCAATTATCTAGTTGATGATTTGTTAATCAATTCAATCAATTTGTAGATCTCCCTCTCACACACACATTCCGCCAAAGTAGTTCCTTTCAGTGGTGGTGACTTTAGGCCCCACTCAGTTTAATTAGCCCTTTTTTTATGTCGGTATCTTTTTTGGCTTATCATTAGACTCATTGACCTCTATCTCAACTCATGCACTCATCCATCATTCTGGGTGGGCCCAGTTCCATGGAAAAGAAAATTGCAAATGTCAACATCTACTATATATACACTCGAGAAAGTTTAACCCTTTGCTCGTCTGATATGGTCCTCCTGGAACTCACTTTGTGCTTTTCTTGGTCAAAATTTCCCCAAGTGGGGGCCACTGTTTGGTGCATCTAGACTTGTCCACATGAGACATATAGGGAGCTTGACATGTCAACATCCATCACAAAGACCCTCTTGTGTAATGTCCGAAGAAGAACATCTAACCTTACACTACAGTTCATTCTATAATTTTCTTTTATAATAAATATTAATTATTGTAAAAAAAAAAAACTTAATTTTATCATCATCATCAAAGCATTGTGGAACTGTCATCTTTCATTTTATATAAAGATTTCGTTTTTTAATAGGTCAAGAGGAAATAACCATGATAGAGTGGATGGCGCAGTCAACCTTATCTTAAATCAGACCCTAACCCTAGTAATCTCATACTTGTGCCTGGACAAAGCCACTGTAGCTCCTATTATCATTTGATGCAATATGTGAAGAAAAGGTGACATTAAGTTTATAACCTTGTTTAACCCCAAGGGTTGGGAGAGTCAGGATCACGGTTCCTCTCTTTTTTAAAGTTAGAGGTCATGATATCAATCCCCATTCCCCCTTTTATAGGAATCGAAAATTGAGTCCAATAGTGCTACCACATGGAGGCCACAGAGGTTTTTTCTGTCTGAACCTGAAGGAATTAGTCTAGTCCAAAGGGTTAAAAACCCTCTATTAGCAACGGAAAAAAAAAAAAGGCTTATAACCTTGTTTCATAGAAGAGTAATGGAAAAGAGAGGGGATCCGATTGACTTTTTGTGTAGCCAACTTTGATCAAGGAAATGTCTTTTTTGAACTGTTTTTTGGCAATTGTATGCGCGTGGATATACTTTTCCAGGGGACAGGAATTGGTGGTTTGAAAATGTGACAGCAGCCTCTACACAACAGGTTTCTACAAAAAAAAGGCTCTTGTATTTTAAAACAACCTCAAAGAGATCCTTTTTTTATACTAAAACCTCTTTAATCACATAGTGAGACAAATAGCTTTCAATTTTTATGGATAAATGGCAAAATTACTTTTTGTTTAGGTTCAACAAACTTCACTAACTCAATCCAAGTTAGGTGTGGCCTAAAATCTTGATGACAATAAATAGGTTTGGATGTAAATGAAGAAAATATATAATATCAAGCTGATCAGATTATCACTCAAAGTTTAATAGTTATACATTATACTATTGACGGGAAGTCACTTGAAAATCAAACCCATTGTTGTTAGACAAGGAGAAAACTTAGAGAAAGAAGATTAGAGGGAGACAAGAGAGACAAAGTTTTCTATTGTCTCAAGTAATTAGTATACAAGTACAATGGAAGATGTTTATTTGTAAGCAAAGTAACCTCTTAATTTACAAACCTAATCATAATAGGATTCAAACTCTAATTTATCTCAAGTGGGCATCCACCCATGATTCACATCTCATAACACTCTCCATTGGATGACCACATTTAATGATAATTGCCTCATTAAAAACCTTCTTAAGGAAAAACCCAATGGGAAAATAGTACTACATTTTTCATGTTCATTGAACTAGTATTGGACATGCATAATTTTGCATCGTTAAAACCTTAACTAGGTAAACTCAATGGGATAAAACCTAGAAAAGGAAAAATAGTACATCACACATATGTCCTCGGTAGCATATTTCAGGATGCCCCTGATTAACTACTCCCCCCTAATGATAGCAACCATTTACATAATTTGATGATGAACTCTACGCATGTCAATCTCATATACAAACTTCTGAAATACTGATTTTGGCAAAAATTTGGTAAATAAATTAATCAGGTTGTTACTCAAACAAATTTACTTGACTTCAATTTCATTATTCTTTTGAAGTTCATGAGTGAAGAAGAATCTCGGTGCTATATACTTAGTCTAGCTCCTTTAATGAAACATTCTCGAATATATTTTATGCATGCTTTATTATTTTCATAGATAATGTTCAAAATACATACAGTAGAAGGTAACTGACAAGAATGTTACATTAGATTGATTGGTTAAACTTAAAACACAAAATTGGTCATCGAGGGCATCACACGCATCATTCATTTTAATGTCCTAGATAATGAATTAGAGCCAATGGACCCACCCAACTTCCCCATCCCTACACCCTTTTCTTTTATTTGCGATATTACAACATAAATTGGAGTATCACAACATAAATTAGGGTATCGCAACTTAATAACTTGCGGTATCACAACATAATAACTTGCAGTATTACAACATAAATTGTGATATTGTAAATAAAATATTGCTTTTTAGCAAAACAAAGGGATACGGAATGTATGGAGAACGTCTGAATAAAATAGCTCACTTTGATAATAAGGGGAAGAATCAATGACTTTGGATTAACGTCTAAAAAAATTTCATTGCATCATCGATTTAAGGTTTTGTTGAACCATTGGTCTGTCTAGTTTTTCCTTCCACAACATTGATTGAAAATTGCAGTATGAATTGAGTTGGATATGATCAAAGTCCATGTTTTTTCACGACCGGAGATGACATGGACATGGGGAGTTGGACTGTTGTTGTTATTTCTAGTACTTACCTGGATGGTCGAAAGATTGCGTGTGTTACAGGGTGAGGTTCAGGTTGACCCCAACTGGCCCGGAACTGAGCCAATGCAAGATCACATAGACTGGCCACGGGGGCGAGTGTGGAATGCGAGGAAGGAGGACAGCCAAACTGTTTGACTAGAAGAACCGTGTGGACTGGTAGCAGGCCACCGGTGGGAATTAAAACATATCTTCCAACTCGACAGACAATAATTTGTTATTTTTCGGTGAAATCACTATTGGAATTCGTATCATGAATTTCTCCTTCCTTATTGCTCTTCTCTTCTGCTGCTGCTTCTTTGATACACATCTTTCCGAGGCAGCTGACCGCATCTCTCCGGGCGAATCTCTCACGGGGGACCAGACCATAATCTCCAAGGAAGGAAACTTTGAGCTGGGCTTCTTTACACCAGGGAATTCAAAGAACTACTACATAGGAATCTGGTACAAGAAAGTCCAAGAACAAACTGTAGTTTGGGTAGCTAACAGAGAAACTCCAGTGCAGGACAAGTCTTCCCAACTGAAGATCTCAGACGATGGCAATCTAGTCCTCCTCAACCAGACCAACACCCCTGTTTGGTCTACAAATTCAACTTCCACTTCAAATTCCACAGTTGCAGTGCTTCATGACAATGGGAATCTTGTTTTGAGTGACGGATCAAATTCCTCTGCTGTAATTTGGCAGAGCTTTGATTACCCAACTCACACATGGCTGCCCACTGGACGGTTTGGATTGAACAAGATCACAGGCCGGAACCAGCAACTCACATCATGGCGAAGCATCGAAGATCCGGCCCCCGGTCCTTTCGCTCTTGAGATAGACCCAAACGGAACGAGCCAATATATCATCGTGTGGAACGGTTCCCGACCGTATTGGACTAGTGGAGAGTGGAATGGGCAGATTTTCAGCTTACTTCCTGAAATGACACACAGTTATATATCTAATTACACCTTTGAATCAGATGAAAAGGGAAACTATTTCAGTTTCTCTCTAAGATATACTTCAACAATCTCAAGATTTGTGATGGATGTGTCTGGACAAATCAAGCAATTGGCGTGGTTGGATGGATGGGTATCGTTGTGGTCTCAACCGCAGTGTGAGGTCTTCTCTCTTTGTGGTGCTTTCGGCATGTGCAATGAGAAGGCCATGACCTTCTGTGAATGTGTGCGAGGTTTTGAACCCAGGTCACCAAAAGAATGGAATTTAAGCGACTGGTCAGGTGGGTGTGTGAGGAGAACCCGTTTGCATTGCGAAAAATACAGCTCTGCTAATGGACTAGCTGACAAGTTTTTGCAGATGTCTTCCATGCTGTTTCCCGAAAAGCCAATTCTTTTGGAAGTCAGTGGTGTTGGTGACTGCAAATGGGCTTGCTTGAACAACTGTAATTGTACTGCTTTTGCCTATGATGGTGGTTGTTTCATATGGAGCGGAGATTTGTTCAATCTACGAGAATCAAATAATAGAAGCAGTGGAAAGGATCTATATATCCGTCTTGCGGCTTCTGAGACTACTGGTATATTCATGCATTTGTTACTGTTTTTCTTTTCAATTACGTAAACTAGTAGTCCTAATGAACTTGCTCTAGTACTTGCCTCATTAGTTGTAGGTGCATAACCAATCGCTACTGGTGTTATTAATTTATCCCTACTGTTAGAAAAATTATTATTATTGCTGTTGTTGATGTTTTTGGTTTCCTTCAGAATTGATCGTAGATGCAATTCTTTTGTTACAGAGCTGAACCCAATACAATGTAGCAACTGTGGAGGATATATAATTCCATTTCTTTCCCCCTTTCTTTCTTTTCTTCTTGTACTCTTTGTTTGTATTCTATTCACTTTTAATATAAGTTACCGATAAAAATAAAATAAAATAAAATAAAAAAGAAAAAAACTGTGGAGGATATATAATTCCGTCTCCTTCTGTTCGATACAAGAGCAAAGATAAGTGACGTAAACCTGAATACTAGTCAGCCTTTCCATGTGACAAACAGTAACATGATTTTGCTGTTTAATTGCTCAGCTCCAGAAGGTTCAGCCTTAAATTGTATAGATTCTAGTGCTTGTTATAGATATATGGTAGGAAGAAACAAGTCTTGTTATAATCAACAGGACTGCTGTAGTTATGTTGTTGAAGATTTTCCATATACAGTTGGGGTCTTAAGCACCGGGTGCAATGCTTATGCTACCATTGTTGGCTTGAGTTTACATCCAAGCCAATACAAGTTGTGGGAGGGAGTTGAAGTTCATTGGGATTGTAAGATCTTACACTCCATTGAGTTACCACTTATTCCAAAATTAATTGGTGATAGGAAACGGCACAACAATAGTTTTATGGTGAGGGCGAGGACTCGACCACAATTATGACCGCTCAGGCTGCGAACGCGCAAAACGCGTATCCCGTGATTCGAACACCCGACCTACCAGGCTCTGATACCACTTGTAGGATCTTACACCCCATTGAGTTACCACTTATCCCAAAACCAATTGGTGATAGGAAATGACACAACAATAGTTTTATGGTAAGGGCGAGGACTCGACTACAATTATGACCGCTGAGGAGCGAGGGTGGACGTTGACCTCAACAGGGATCCTCTGCTAGGTGATTTTGTTTATACATACATTTAGTAGTCTAATTATTACTTGCATAGCTAATGCCTTTTCATCCCTATTCATTTGCTAAAGTACATCAGCTTAATCCATTATCATTGACATGAATACATTGAAATGATACTAAACACTTTTTATATGTGTAAGGTCTTGTTTTTTGTATAACTAAGACAGTTAAGAAGAATAAAAGTTTTGTATATCCCATACCAAATTCTTAATCAATGTTTCTTCTTCTTCTTCTTCTTTCTTTTTTGCTAAAATCTTAATCAGTGATTAGTTCTTGTTTTTATTTCAGATGATGCTCACGATGGATTGAACTCGTCAGGTAGAAACAGAATGTTGCCAATTATAGTTTCCACAACAGTTATTATTGGTGTTATTTTTTCAGCGACAATTGTCTACTGCTTGTGGAGAAGGATCAAGAAAAAGGGTGGGTCAAAAAAGGGGATTGGTTTTCAACTTACTTTTGACAGTAGTTTACTTATCCTCTGTTTAAATGCGGTAACAAGATAATTTTTGTTGAATTTTAGTCTCAGGTGATATAAAGTTGCGTAGATCTCAAAATGTATCAGCATTTGAAGAAAATAAGAGAGACCTAGATGTGCCATTTTATGAATTTGGATGTGTACGAGAAGCTACAGAGAACTTCTCAGATTCAAATAAGCTTGGACAGGGGGGATTTGGCCTTGTATACAAGGTATATACTTTAGGCTTCTCTATTACATAAAGTGAGGTTTGCGCACTTCTTATCTGAATCTTGATAACTAATTTAAATCAAACACAATAAATCAATTGACTAATTAGACAAAGAGCTATGTCATGTTGCAAACTTGAATTTGAGTTATAAATATTCCCTTAATCTTCACAACTTATGCATCTGAACATTATTTCTGACCAAAAACTACAATGACCAAAGTGTAGTTGTTGAATATTCTTATAGGGCCTATTAATTTTATTCAGATCTTGGCATTATCCAATCATAACTATAATACCACTGCAATTTATGTGATTTCTAGGTCAACTGACAATCAAGGGCAAGAGCCCTAACTAATGGTTTGTTGTTTACTAATTAATGAGGGCCCAATGGCTATTATAATACCATTGCAATTGTTATGATTTTTAAGTCCATTGCTAATGAAGGAGAAGAGGCATAACTATTGGTTTGTCATGTGGGTCCAATTGGCTAAACTAGGATGACAACAATAACATGGCACGATTGAGACACATAGTAACACACTAGTGAGAATATCTTCAGTGTGACACTGCAGTGACATATACACTGATGCCACACTTTGAGGCTCAACTCTGGCCACAAACAATAAAGGTGGTGATAATGTTTATGCATAGGTAAGTGTGAGTGCCTAAAAATTACGGACTTAGATTAGGTGAGTATGAGACTCATGATAATGCTGTTTAAGCTTTCTTTGGGGAAGATAGATCGCCTTAGAACCTGAAAGGGAATGAGAAATAGAGATCAGAGACCCTGGCTGCCGTCAGTCGAAGGCTCTCCAATGTCTGAGTTGGTGCTATCATTGAACAAAGGATGGAGAAGAGATGCAAGTATACTAGTATTGCATGTTAAGGCGTCATTAGGCGTACCCGAGAAGGGATTGGTATCCCTATATATGTAGAGATTTCACCTGACGCCCCCTTAATAGGGGTAGGTGGAGATACTGTCCAGTCAGATCAGAAGATGACCTCTCGCATCAATGTGGATGTGATTGATAAAGACGACACCTAATCATTATCCGGCGCCCATCTTGTCTGTCAGCACGTTCTGCAACGTAACTGTAATTTTGTGGAAGTACAATCATGGTTTAGTACTCATCTTTGTGGACATACCGAGCTTAAGATGATACTGAGATCAGATTCGGATGCATCCTGACACTATTACCGAGTGCCTTATATCGAGACCGAGATGAGCCTAGTCGGTACTCTTATCGAGGCTGACTCAAGATTGGCGCTAGCTGACACTGTTTGTCTAGCTGAGATGAGATGTCTAACTGATACCGTTACCGAGCTAGATGAATCTTGGTACTATTGTCGAACTTGGACACCGAGATCGGGATGAGCTGAGCTGGTACTGCTACCTAGACTAACGTAATCCTACTCTTAGGAAAACACCCCACACAGTAAGAGAGACACTAAATATACCTACTTAGAAAAGTACGATATGAACTTTTGGACCTCAAAATGAATGGTGCAGAAAGTGTTAAAAAGAGGGTCTTCAGTCCAACAAGAATGAGTGTTAAATTTTGGTGAGTGTCAATAATTTAGGAGGGGGATAGTGATAAAGGGGGTTTCCTTGATGATGGAGGGCCTATGTGGGCCCCATAAAGTGTAGCTTTTGAGTTTATATCATGGTATAAAAAATCGGCCGAGTCCGAGCATATCAAGTCGGGTTGCATGGGACTTGGACTCGAATCATGTGACTCAGCCGAGTCCTAATGTGACTCGGCCGAGTCCTATAAACTGAAGTTAGGACTCGGCCTGACTCAGCCGAGTCTCGACCATAAATGAGTTGGGTCCCAAGTCCGGTTTGTTAAACCTTGATTTGTATGAGCAACATCTTCCATGGGATCATATGTTTTTGTAGTGCAATAGAATGTTGAGAAAACATTATAAAGAGATGAATCTATAGTGACCCAACGAAGTTCATCGCACCATCACACCAATAAATACCAATATTGTTGTATATACAAAGGAAAATCTTTATGGTCCATTTTTTAAACTATTTTGGTAACATAAATAAATTCTTGGTAGACTGAGTAATAGTGCATTTGCAACAATGTTTTCTAATTCAACATTTCCTAATCGCCTTCATGCTATTCCATGTGGTCAACTTTTCCTTCGAATTTTGTTCTTTTAGTAATTAAATCTTAATTTCTTTACATCTTAGTTTTGCCTGCATCTTGAATATACTGACATTCGTCTTTCTGCTTCATGTGTTTCCTTTTATTTGACTATGACATTAATATTTTAGGGAAGGCTACCTGAAGGGCAGGAAGTAGCAGCGAAAAGACTTTCCAAAAACTCTGGACAGGGCCAGGAGGAGTTTAAGAATGAGGTTATGCTTATTGGGAAACTTCAACACAGAAATCTTGTTAGGCTCTTAGGTTATTGTATGAAAGAAGATGAGCTAATATTACTCTATGAGTTCATGCCAAATAAAAGCTTGGATTATTTCCTCTTTGGTTCGCACCTATAACCCAAATTCCAAATACATTCATTAAGTTTGTGTTCACTATTTTTTAGTTATTTATAGCATGAACTCATATTTATGTTACTGTAATTTTATTACTAAACATTTCCTTGAACATTTGGTAGATCCAGATCGATGCAAGTTATTAAGCTGGGAAAAACGCCACAATATTATTCTTGGAATCGCCAAAGGACTCCTTTATCTTCATGAAGATTCTAGACTAAGGATTATTCATAGAGATCTCAAAACTAGCAATATTCTTCTCGATGAAGAAATGAAGCCTAAAATTTCAGATTTTGGCTTGGCACGGATTTATGCTGGAAATCAGAATCATGTAAATACTAATAGAGTGGTTGGAACATAGTAAGCATTCTACATCCACCTTCATTTTATATGATATACTGGTTTTCTTTCTATATGATGTCTTACATGATAGTTTTCTTGGACACTTTAGATAAACTACTTATATAAGAAATTAACCTCTTTTTTTTTTTTTTTTTTGTATCATAAATCTAGTGGTTATATGTCTCCGGAGTATGCCTTTCATGGGCTTTTCTCGGTGAAATCTGATGTCTTTAGTTTTGGGGTCATAATTCTCGAGATCATAAGCGGAAAGAAGAACTCCCTTATTTATCACAATGAGGAATCTTTGACCTTACTAGGACACGTAAGTGGGAGCATATTTTTACACACTAATGGTTCTATTCCAGCTATTCTTACTTTGTGTTCATTATCACAGGCATGGAAAATATGGAAGGAAGAAAAATGGATGGACATCGTTGATGTAAACTTATCTGAGGCATGTGAATTACTCGAACTAAAAAGGTGCTTGCAGATAGGCCTCTTGTGCGTGCAGGAAAATTCGGCAGATCGACCAACCATGGCATCAGTTGTTAGCATGTTTATCAGTGAAACTACAACTCTCGAAGTACCTAAACAACCGGCCTTCATTACCACAAGTCTACCTAATCCACCTTCATCTAGTAGAAACTCAAAGAATGAGGTGACAATTTCTACATTAGAAGGTCGATAGATAGCTGGTATAACATACTTACCATTTCATTTCTTTTATTATAAATTTTCCAGTCTACTAAAAAATATTGGTGCCAACAAAGAACAACCATTGTGCATTGAGTTTTGTTAAATATAAAATCCCCGTCTTGTGGAGTGGGTCACAAAATGCCCAAAGCTAGCTATCCACAAAAGTAACAATTTGAAATGGTGCTTGTTTCTAGTCCTTAACCTTCTCCTACTCAATTTCAAGTGCAGATAACTACAAAGGACAAATAGATGACTGAACAACTTGACAGTGGCTTCAACTGTCTTCTTTTCTCCATGAATCTGATGTAGTAAATGAAATAGGCTCTAAATGTTTTTTCTTAAAAAACTTTTTTGTTTTCAACATATAACCATGACCTTTCTTAGCTTAGATTAATGGAGATGTCAGACATATGCATGGTGGCATGTAAGACTTGATAAATAGATAAGCGAACTACATGACAATCGTTTAAACTTTTTATATTCATTTATCCATGAATCTAATGTAGGAAATGGGGTGGGCCCATTTGTTGCATGTAATTGAAATTCTAGTATTTCATAGTCAAATGGGTTCTATTAAAGAAACATTAAAGAGGTGAGAGGTGAATGTTATAAAGTGTAGATGTAGATGAGATCTGTCAGTTTCCTCATACTTGATTTACTCATGGGTATTTGTTTTCCCTCTCGTTTTGATTCAATTTCCATTAAAGGAGAGACTATGTAACGTCCCCTAGATCGGATTATTGCAGCTATCCGCGTCTCGGGACGCGAGTTTGCGAATAAAGAGATACATGTTGTCACGATCCGAACCCGGGATCAGAGCAATTAGGGCTAAACCCCCGGGTCGCGGAAACAATCATGCTTACTCCCGAAACCCCGAATTAACTGAAGTTAAGACGAAGTCCACAAGGGATCTTGCATACGTACCTGTCAATGTACAATTGTGCGGAAGCATATATATATATATATATATATATATATACACACATTGACAATCATTTAAAACTTAAACAAATCCTTTACATAAGAGTAAAGTCAATATATATTCCTAAGAAAGTCAACAACTTCATATTTAAATACAACGCAGGTGACATCTATCTACTATTCAAAACGAATATACAAAATGCTTATCCAAGCTATTTTCAAAGTTTTCTATTCCATTATAGCACTCCGAATAATTTTCATTCGATCAATTCTCTTGGAGGAATTGGACGGGTCTCCCCCGCTAGTGGTACGGTCTCTGCGTGACCGACACGAACAACTGGGCGTGTAACATCATCAGTAACACCGTGAACACGACGGTTCAACAAATGCATATACAGATCTATGATAGCACATGTTATATCTATGAATCCTTTGATTTAACAGTTCTAGACATTCAATTCCATAATAGTGTCTTGTACAGTAGAAACAAGTAAATACAATAATTGAATTGGCAACTATAATAGTATTTGGTTTCGTATCAATCTAGTATCTTCCTAAAGGAAGCAGTCAGTTAGTTCATATTCATTCATTTCACATCTTCCTAAAGAGGAATGAATCATTTTCCTCTTTAACACAGGGCAGAAAGGCGCATCATTCATGACCCAAGCCTCAAAAAGGAATTAATTCATTTCATTTACTATGGATTCATTTCATTTCATTTAATTTACCATCTTCCCTCAAAGGAAGGATTCATCTTTCAAGTGGAATGCATCAATCAATACTCATAGAGATGATCGAAAAATATGGGACTTATCAGTATCCCGGCTAGGGACCACTAGCATCACCACGGAGCTCCGGAACGCCCTTAAATCCATCTGCTGCAGCAGGATTAGTCATTTATTTCATTTATTAATTCATTGAACTCATTTAGAGTTCTAGTATAGTAGCTAGGTAGTGCCAGACTCAAGGGTCAATGTTTTTCAGTAAGCAATCCATTTCTGGATTCAATTCAATTCGACAATTCTCTTCGTAACAAGAGAAAGGAATAGTAGTGATACCAATCTCACTAGATTAGAACCCATCAATACAATGAAAGAATTTACTAATCATTTATGGTTCTACTTAACTTTGTCTTAAATCTAAACAACCATTCTAGACAAGTCTAGATAATCCCTACAATGACAATAATTAAGTTCAAGAGTTAATCGATAGACATGTACGAGATGGTCACTACCATAGCTTTCATTCATTTATTCATTGTTATCTTTAGTAACTATTCATTATTCAGTGTCGCATTTAGTGATTGTCCATTATTTCGGTGTGATTTCAATGTCAATTCAATATGACTTAATTATGAGCTTAAGAAACCACTATGTAGTGCCAGACTCGTAACTCAATCCAATTAGCCATTATAACCAATCCTATTCCAACCCTATTTCAATTCTAAAACAATCATCTAAACCAAACATGAGTGAAACGTTCGTCATCAATGCACGTGTTATTGTGGATGACATTACTTTAATTAGATTGTGCATTAGATAACCTTAGCTAACACTTATGAAGATTTAGATATCACTAATACAAGCCTCGATGATTAGGCTTTCAATTCAGATTAGTCCCAATTTACCTCATGATTCATCTTAACTAAATGAGAAGTATCTATAATTGTCCCAATTTACCTCGATGATTAAGCGATAATAGTCCATGCAAAAATCCAAAACCCATTGGACTCGAACCGAGTCCCCCAATCGAGAGGACTGTTAGGTCCGATCGATTGGCCAAATTTTCACTTACTATGAATAATTTGATCAGGTTCGGTTACCTCGGTGGCTACCTGGCGGTTAGCCGAAACTGCTCTGGCGGTTAGCCGAAACTAGGTTAGCGGCTAGCCGAACTAAGCTCTGTTAGCTTACGGTCAGCTTTCCAGAAGCTGATTTTTTGATACAATTCTAAGTCAATTTCGGTCAGCTCGCGGTTAACTTTCGGCTAGCCGAAATTTCAATTTCGGCAAATCGAAATTCGGCGGTTAGCTTTCCAGAAGCTGACCCAACCATGGATTTCTGGCTGTTAGCCCTGCGGCTAGCCGAAATTCACCCAAAACGACATTTCTGAGCTTTAGAACTTCTGAAACGAAATCCATATTTTGAACTCCTTGAGTTCATACCAGTTCTAAAACATCATAAACCATTAGAAACGTATATGCTTGCCTCTAATGAAGATCAATCCACAAAAACCCCTTTGTTTAGCTTGGATTTGAGTGGAAACTTCTCAACTTGAAGCTTTTCTCTAAGAAAACCCAAGAAGAAGACGAAGAAGATGAAGTAGTTGAAGCCTCTTCACTTGAATTACGCCAAAACCTCACTCTTGATGCGTAAAGGAGATGGAAATGGAAGAAGAAGAAGAAAAGGAAAATGGAAGGTGCCTAGGGTTAGGAAATGAGTTGAATGAACTCATTGAAGGCATTTTAGCTTATATAAGCTGCCTTTTTTCGTTTAAGTCCACAATCTCTTCTAATTTACGATTCGAGTCAAATGAAGGTCCATTTGATTCGTTTCTCGTCGAGTGACTTCAAGTCTTTTACGAAAATTAGCGTACTCGTCGAGCTACACGTGTTGGTATCAAGACTTTCCGTACTCAACAAAATACGTAAAGATTCGTATTTACGAAAAAGACATTGGCTAAGTCTAAAATCCATTCAGTTAATTCAATCTATTTCCGTATCATTCCTTAGCATTTCATTAAGCCAAAATCATTCATTTTAAGCTAATTCAATTCCATTTTCCTATAAACCACCATTAGCTTAATTAAACATAGTTAATTAGCTTAAATTCTTAATCAATTAGAGTTAATCTCAATTAACTAGGGACGGGGCCTAACACATGTGTATTTCTTTTCAAGGATCCATTGACTGAGGATACAAAGGTCCGATCACGTGCATGAATATTTCGCAGAAGCTTATGTGGCGTTACAACTCAAAGTCTTTGACCCTCAGACTCAGTGTCACAACCCCACTCTTTAGCATATACTTGCAATAACATGATACATCATTAGACTGAAAAAATTATATAAACAAAAAATACTGCGCATGGCAGTAACCAAGGTGTTTCATTACCTAAAAATGTTAAATCCACAAATATAGAAACTGCATTAATCGACATGGTCAACAAAGGGACTGAATCGAGGAACTTAATAGAGTTGCCAAATGTAACCTTAGGCACTATTTGGCAAATCATATATGTTTGAAATAGATCTGGCTCAAACATATCTGTGAGAAATAGATATGTGAGATACATACTCTTTTCAAATAGTCTGTTTGGTAACACATGCAATATATCTAATTTAAATGGATCTATTTGAAAAAATATGTTTGGTAAACTTTTAAATAAGAGCTAATTACAGGGGCATTTTGTCTTTTTAGAAAAAGGTAATTTATAATAGAAATTCAACTTGACATCCCTTATAAATTATTTTTTATCTCAATCAGGCAATGTAAAACTCATAAAAATGAATTCTAGGTACCAAAATATGATGCATAATCTTATTCTTAATTAACTTTCATTGAGCCACAACCTAGATATCATTCTATCACAAGTGTTTTCTGTTAGCCTCAAGACAAATGAATTGGACAAAATAATCAATGTCACTCGATCTACAGATCTAAACTCAAACCTTACACATTCTATTGCATTCCTTATGATTGAAATCCAAAACTCTCACAATGCATCCTACCTTTATCCACCAAGGCCTATTTGAATCCAGAATATTTAAGATCATGTAAATCAGGAATCACTAGCTCACATGACAAAGCATAAATTGCAGCAATCCATTCATTTTTGTAATGGGAGAGTGCATCTTCATGAAATGCCACATCATATATATTACATCCACAAAATAAAATTACAGCTCACTTCAAAATTCAATTTTCGCATCAAGTTTTTTAACCAACAAATGAACATTAAACATAAGAATAAAATTTCGGACGTGAACTTATCGAACCTACAAGCTCAACTTGTGAATTGTGATAGATATATGAAATTCTCTCCCCTCCACGGCTTCAACAATGACCTGTCTCAAGTATATATTTTCCAAGCATCACATAATAGTAAAAAAACCAAAAGGAAAGCTAATGAAACAAAAGTCTAATCAACAACTTAT
The DNA here is from genome assembly GCA_038049695.1 of Cinnamomum chago. Taxonomy (NCBI): domain Eukaryota; kingdom Viridiplantae; phylum Streptophyta; class Magnoliopsida; order Laurales; family Lauraceae; genus Cinnamomum; species Cinnamomum chago. Next base: position 104,713,247 of record CP142451.1, on the reverse strand, counting down.
GGAAATTAAAAGTCTTAACAAAATGGTAAAAATTAAAAAAAAATAGAAACATAATAGAAATAGAGACACAAAATTTGGTTCCATTCCGTGAATATTTATGGCCCGATTCCTATCCAACACTATTCTTAGACCTTCTTTAACATGCAAATATATATTGGGGTATCCACCTTCTATAGCATGCAAATATATATTGGGGTATGAATACATGATGCCTCAGGAAAAGAAGTTTATGGTCTTTTGTATCTTTGCTGTTATAAGAAATTTAGTAAAGAAAAACGACACGTTACAAACTGAGGGATAGAGTTCCTAAAATGCACACTTGAATTACCATTGCCTCCCTTATCAAAGGGGTTCTTTCATCATTATCATTTGAAACACAAGCTACATAGAAAAAAAAAATAGAGCAAAAATATTGACATGGATGGGCCCCTCCCCAATCTGGTATTGGTATCCCCTGCAATGCATTGGCAAAAAATTTGAAGAAAAAGAAAAGCTTAGGACATTATGTTAGGAACAATACTCATGCAGGCATTAATACCCAACACTTGACTTTTTATCTTTCACAAGGCAAGGTGTTTTGCTACCCATACACAAAATCTACTAGTTAACCTGTGATCATCTTAAAAAAAATTTCTTCAACATCACAAAATCACAACCAATTTTGCAAGTATGTAAAAAAGACATTCCATGTGAACTACTTAAAACAATAACTTTCCCAAGTTGATATAATAAAAAACACACTCAGATGATATTAAAATACATAGTGTTTATTTCAGTTTGTTTTGTTAGCAAACCATCATAGAATCAGGCTAGGACAAGACCACAAAATTACCACTCTTACATAGCATTACCACATTTCCACGACTGCATTTGAGGATAAATGGACTGAATGCATTCCTATTCTATGGATTCAAGAAAATAGTCACTGTACAAATGCAACCTAGCCAATGTGAAAGCTCCTTATAAATACAGAAGACAGTGGCAAGGAAAGCAACAAATGTTGAATCCTTTACTTGAAATTTCAACAACTTCCAAAAAGGTAGATTCAATGACATTTTCAATCAAAAGTCATACTAGCCATAAAACATTATCTTTTATACTTATGCTGCATCTATACAGATTACACAAGCAGAGGATGGGATGAACTTGACTGGAATCCTCTTCTAATGATCTAAAAGTCAGAGCATATATAACTGCAACCAAGCCATTGTAGAAACTCATAATCCAAGACAAAGAAAACAACAAACATGAGCTACTCCACTTTTGTCTTATGCATTCGAAGTAAAAAAATCACACTTCACCCATCACTAACATGATCTTTCTCCAAATTACACCAAACCAGGGCAGCTACGATAAATATAAACTAGACTGCATTCCTCCTCCTAACGTTTCTTCTATTTTTTTTCAAAAAATCAATGACATGATTAGTGTTGTGTTTGGATGCATATAACTATAAAACAAGTAGAATAGGTTGTACGCCTTTATGCAAAGAAGAGGCCCAAAGGGTACTACAGAGCCACAAAAGAATGTACGCCTTTTTTTTTTTTTACACTTGACAATTCACTGAAAATGGGTGAAGCATCTCATTCAGTGAAAACATCATTCGATCCTGTAGGACTCTGGGGGATATGGTGATATGCTATAAACAAAAAATGTCTCAACACACAATCTTGACCATCCAACTATGTTAATATCCAACCGTGGTGATGGTACTTTCACCGGCCATGCCTAAAACCTGACCCACCCTTTAATAAGTATAGGTACAAGTCAGGTCCGGTACAAAACAAGCTTCTTATTGCTCTCTTTGGCATCACAGAGAAAAACAGATTGCCAAATTGAACCTGACTTGGATTGGCATCTATAAACCTTGTATCCACTCCCACCTATTAAAAACAAAATCTAACCCATCCAAAGATAAAAGTAACCAAAATACATTCTGAAAATGGTACCAATCAGCCCCATGACCCAAATGAACTCCAATTTTGCTCGGAAGGGGTGCATTGAAGAATTTCGCAGATCCCAATCTGTGGTAGCAATAAGTGGATTGTCTGGGGTTGAATACAGTACATGGTTGTTTCGTCCATGAGAAACAAAAAGCGAGATAAGAAAAATCTTAATTCATTATCACGAGAGAGGGGGATGGAGCTTACTTGAGATGTAAAAAGAAAGAGCAAGGGCTGCCAAGGAAAGAGACAAAGCCTTAGTTGGATCTCCATGCTATCATTCTCTTTCTTCATCCTGTCAGCCACGAATAATGTCAAACTATTTTCAAATCAAGAAACACCTATACAAAGAGCAAGGAAAAGGCAAAAAATTATCCTATTATTATTATATATAATGACAGCAGGTGAGTTCCGGGGGGAGCGACACGTGGCACATACTCGGACTTTGTGCAATGCCACATTCCGGAATTGCCCTTCTCATTTAATCTCAACAAATCACTATTATCTAATTTTCCTACAAAATATGATCTTAAGAATCTCCAAAAGCCAACTCTCCAATTAATTAATTTTCCTTCAATTGGTGAGGATTGAACCCACTTTGTGATGATGGGCCCTACCATCTTGTGAACCCACCACTCTTCCATGAAATTGAATGGTATTGTTGAATTGATTATTTAGTAAAATTGAATTTAATTTACATATACTGAATCCTATGCCGTATATGTGACTTTCATTATCTAGCCGATAGTAAAAGATCGTTAATATGATTGATCCATGATAGAACCCAATCAACCCATTATTGGGTCCTTATTTCTATTAAATCATCAATATAATTTCATGGAATGCGCAGTTATAGCACTATCATTGATGGGTCCCACTAATCAAATGTGAAACAACCCCATAAATTATTAAACCAACAAAAAGGGCCAACCTTATATCATACATGAGTAATCCTTAATTAAGCATAATTAAGGTTCCGGGTTTGAAGAAATTAAGAAATAAAAAAATTGAAAAGCATAACAAACCCCACACATTTGACCATTGACCATACTCAATTATTAAATTAAGCATATAGACGTGAGTACAATTATTACTTTTATTTTTATTTAATAAATAATAGCTTAGGCTAGAGCACTATATCATTATGGGCCCACCTAATCAATCCAACTATTTATCTTTCCCTTACTCCTTCCCTTATATTGCTTCCTTTACATATCTTTTTATATCCATATTTCAATATATTTGTTTACATTTTTATTTGATATATATGCATAAATCCTTTTCCTGCCCATTTTATGAGCTGTGATTAATCCTTTTCCTGCCCATTTTATGAGAATTTGGGACTTAGAATTTAGAATCAATCAAGCCCAATCTGATGCCTTCTAGTTATATTCATAGATGTATGCATGTAAAATAGATCCTTAAAAAAAAAGGGGGATGGTAGAGTAAGTCTTTGATTTATAAATCATTTCTCATGATAAATATCATTATGGAACTAAGTCACGGTCTATTTGTTTGTTCCATTAAATCAGCCATTGTCATTTAGCACTTTTTTCTATCTCTCAACAATAGACAATTATTGAAACTATATATTAGATCAAGATGGCAAGCAGTCAAGCTGCAGAGATGAAGGGAATGGCCATGGTGGACAGCCGGATAAGCAAGGCAAGCTAGTGAAAGATGGCAAGATAAAAAAGCACTGAAACTTGGATGAGCAAAGACAGAAAACCTTATTGGCCTTCCTCTCTCACCTGTCTAATTCCATCCCTAGACTGGAGTTTGAAGCACTGTGCTGGAGAGCTGGGTGTCCTATAGATGTAATCAACCTAAAGTGTGCCTTTGTCAGATTTCAGAATGAAAAGGAGGTGGGTGAACCTATGTACTTGGTGAAAGGAAGATCATGGGGGAGGAAGAAAGATTCAAGCTCTGTATGCCAAGTGTAGTTATCAAAACAATAAGTCCATCAAGGGTGATCCAAATATGGAAGTGGAAGTGGCATCAAGTAGCTTCTACAGCTGAAAAGGAGTTGCCAAATCATTAAGCAGGAGTAGTTGTCGTCTTGGAAGACATGATTACCATGCAAGCGAAGAGATGGGTCATAGATTCCCTGAAAGTGATAAGCTTCAGCAAATTAGCTGGACTTAAACTCTTAAATAAGACTCCGAACATGTCATGGAAACCTCTGAACTATCTCGTGCAAACTTGGATGTGTGACTTGGAATTTAGTCACATTTCTCTTAATCTGCGTAAGTGAATTAGGTGGGGCCTCCATATATTTGGATGTGTGGGTGTTTTTTAGGTCTCCCTTTGTAGGTCTTGGTCACTTGGTTGTATCAACCTTCTTCGGCCCGAATTGACTAGATGATCTTGGTAGCCTCTCTTGATCTGTTCAAAGCTGGAACTCCTATTGTCAATGTCACCTTAAAATGTAGCCTTCTTCTTAGAGTGGTCTTCACTTTGTTTCTACTTTCCCCTTTGTGTTTTAAGGCATGAGACTCTTGAAGATAAGCACTTCACTTGGCTTGTCTTGCACTCAGTTTGTTCTGTGAATTCAAGACTTAAAAACTACTTTAAAGTTTTGAGATCTAAGTATAGCTTGAACTCTTTTTTGGGCAAGTCTGAGGGATAGTATGACTAGATCAAATTCCGCATTATATGCCAAATATTTCTATTGGGCTTCATTCAACTTTTCACTAAAGGCGGAAATTGGATGTTCCTCTTGACTTGGGACTCCAGATCCTACATGGGATGCATCACATATGACTTCAATGACCTTACTGAATTTGGGCAACTTTAAACTTGGTGCTTCTGTTACCTTAATTTGGATACTTTCTGAGGTTTGCTTGTTGGTCTACTCGAGTGCACCTTTCTTCATGCATTTTGTAATCAGTGCCATGGCTAATGTGTAGAAGCTTCTAACTTCAGGGATGGTGATTGGTGTCACCCATTCAAATATTTCTTTGATCTTGTCCAAATCTTCCCCATCTCCTAGGGAAAAGACTACCAATCTCAGAAGACTACATGCGCTCAAGCATGTAAACTTCTTTAGGTTGATGTAGTATATTTTACTTTTAAAGTGCTCCCATGTGATCTAGATGCACCTATGTAGTATGCCGATTGATCAAAATGTAATAAAAATAAATTGACAAACTTAACCAAGAAAGTTTGAAGAATCTGCACCATAACTTGCATGAAGGTGCTGGATACTGAGGTTAGTCTAATAGGCATAACAAACTTTTCATTTAATTCAACCTTTGTATTGAAGGCTGTTATCCATTCATCACCTAGATGTATGTGGGTTTGGTAATATCTGCTTCGAAGGTTGAATTTTGATAAAATTGTCACTCTTGTCGTCATTGTTAACATATCCCTAGGCCATAGCATTGGAAATCAACACTTGACAGTGATATTGTTGATGGCATGATTGTGCACACATATGCTTTAACTTCTGCCTTTAGGTGTAAGGCGGGTTGGACTGCACGTGTGCTCATGCTGTCATACATGTCTAATCGACCCATAAACTGATTTCTTTAATTCAGTGTGTTCTCTTGGATTCAACTGATAAGTAGGTGGATTTGGAAGAATCTACCCATCCACAAAATCAATGGCTTGATGGCTGTTTCTCGTATAGTAGGAAGCTCATTTAGGAGAGTGTGAAGCAACTCTTAAATGTTCTCCAGTGGTGTAGGTGCTTCCTTGATTGATTCATGTTTCTTCACTTCTTCATTGCACTTTAACGTTCTAACGTCTGCTTTGAGAGAATGTTTGAATCATGTGTCTCTTCTATTTTCATGGGTCTGAGTTGTTGTAAGGTATTTCTCTTTATTCTGAGTAAAAACTTATAGGTGTTAGCCTCTCCATTGTAATGTATCTTGTGATCAAAACAGTTATGGCCTTTAGAGATGCATATGACATAGGGTTGGCAGTGCCGCACCAGATGGAGTCTTAGTAGCGTCAGATCACGAATGCAGCTAGATGTCTATTCAGGGGCATGACTGTGTCATTGATCCATGCAACTTTGTATGGACACAAATGCTTCTTGGTTGTTAGGATCAATTTATCAGTAACTTCTTCTCCAACAGTGTTCATTGTTCTGCCTCTATCAGTGATCCTGTTGCATAATTTTTTGTAGCATTTTACTGTTAGTGTGGAAGAAGTTAATTGTTGCCAATCTTCTGCCTCTTTTGACGTTTGGATTGAGTAAGCTGGGGACGATCAACGTTGATGTCATCCTTTCACCTTTCGCTTCTCTACACACTGGATCATCCCATTTCTTGTCACGGGGATGTTCTGGAACATAATGCCCTTCGCCTCCATACTTGAAATACTTGTGCCTATTCAATAATGTAATGGGGGTGTGCTCTCATTGGTGCCTTTCTCGTCTCATTCAACAACGGTTTCCTTGGAGGACTCCCTCATTAGCTTTGTACATTGGAGAGGTTGGTTGCTCTCTGACTCCTATTAATTTCATTAATCTTTCTTGATTAGAGTCCCAGCTAGAGAATCAGCAGTCTCATAAAGGCTGCTTTAGTCCAGTTCTGAGAGCCACTATGTATGCCTCCTCTAACCTATCCATTTGTAAAATTATATCCATCTTCAGGCTAATACTGTTATCATTAAAGAAATTGAAGATCACTCTCTCTTGTGCAGCATCCAACCATCAATTCATGGAATCTCTCAGTGTACTAATCCACCCTCATATTACCTTGCCTTAATGTGACATGCTATTTGAAGACTCTAATATGTCAGAAGGTACCTCTCCCAGAGCTTGTCTTTCATCTCAATTCTCAACCCATGTCTATATAGGAGCACTCTGGCCTCTTTAAGCATTCTTCTATTATGGTGCTACCAGATTCAACCATGATATTTCAGTCCCATCATTGGAAAGTGTATGTCTTGCATCATCAACAAAATAAAATCCATTTAGTGAAGGTGTTGGCTTCTATTTTTCCTGCTAATTTAGGAACATTGACACAGACCTCCTTGGTGGTATCATCTCTGCACTCCAGTTTCTTAAGGTATCTGGTAGACTCCCCTCCAAAGCTCTCTTGCAGATGCCCCTTGTCCCGACGTCCAGCTGATGGCATTTCATCGAATATTAAAAGAACTTCGCTCCACTCTCAATTTTTAGACCCCATTACAGTCTGTCCTTGATTTTCTGGTTGTAGTCTTGTAGTCTATTTATTTGAGTGCTTCCACTTCAGCAATCAGTGTATTCATGCAGGCAGGTAACTCGTTGATCATTTGATCTTGCTTTTGATCTGAAAATCTTCCCCAGTAGATTTGATAGCTTTGGGTAGACATAATGAATTAAGAAATGTTGAGAATGACTTGGACAGCAAGTATGTGACTGAATGCAAGAAATCAATCTGTGGACTGTGGTGGAATGTGCAGTCAGAAAGGCTGATTAGACTCCTAAAAGGGAATAGGGTGCTTAATGTGACTATAATCAATGATTGCACTACTACTGAATTAATTTATAACAAGACAGCAAAGGACTTCTTGTTGTTGGTGATTATGGCGCGGTTTAAAAGGTGTTTGGAACCTTTTGACTTGGACGGGACAACAACTAATATAGTATTGTTTATATTGGAGAGGGGGGGGGGGGGGCAACAATTGATGTGTGTTGTATGGTGCAGTATGGGAACTCTTTTGGACTCGTAATGTTGAAGTCAGGGTTAAAGCAACGTATGGTTTTTGTAAGTTGGGCTTAAGATGGAATAGGTTTGGGCTAGGCATTCAAATTTTTATTTTTTTTGGCAAGATTTATGTTCATGGATGAATGAATTGTGTGGGGAAACTTGGAGTTTGTGGTTGGGTATGGTTGGGGCTAATTTGAATTATTTTGCTGAAGGTTTTGATGGGATCATTTAGGCTGAAATTAGTGTTCTTCCTGGATTACTAAAATAGAGGCCAATTTTGGTCCTGATTTGATGGGAAATTGGATGTAGGGTATAGGGTATATGTAGGGAGAAGACGAGGAATAGTTTTTAATTTTGGGGCAAGAGTCGGAGTTACTGGAGGGAACTGTTCTTGATGTCTGCAACTGCTCTCCTAGCACTACAGACTCGTGCATGTAGGGGCGGGGGTTTTCTGTGGCTAATGTTTTTTTTTTTTGGCAACCCAGCCAGGGGCTGGACCCTGAGGCTCATGAGAACTCGTACAAGTGAGGATGTGGACACAATTCACGTATACGAGGTGATGGGAACTCGCACATGAAAGGAGAGAGACACAACTCACACATGCGAGGTGGTGGTGATGGAAACTCACACGTGAGAGGAGAGACAAACACAACTCACACATATGAGAGGAGACAGACACAACTCACTCATGCAAAGTGGTTGGAACTTACACATGTAAGGAGACATAAAGACAAATCACACATGTGAGGTAATAAAAACTCATATGCAAAGAGGAAAGAGGCTAGGTTCGAAACCTAGAACTCCCAATGACAACTGCCACGCCTTACCACTAAACAGTCAATGAACAGTGAAAGCAGACAGCCCCTCTCTGATTGATGATTCCCGGCAGTCCTCAACCGGTGGTTACCGCTGCCGACTGACTAATGCTTACCGATCCTGGTTTGTTGGGTCGTCAGCTGCACCGAGCCAACAAGGTAAGGCGCCGTTCTCCTGTGGCTAATGTTTATGGTAGGTTTGGATTTGGGAAAATTTATGGTATTTGGTGGGTTACCATTGGGCTGAAGTAGGGTTGGAATTGGGACGAAATATGGAGAATTTTGACACTTTTTTTTTTTAGGGGCGCAGTATGCTGTACAGGACAGTAACTTTCACAGATTTGGGTCAATTTGAATGAAGGCAATTTTGTTGACTGAAATTCTGTACGGGGCAGTAGTTTTACACATGGTTACTTGCGGTTTGATTAAATTTGCAATTGGTAATTCAAGATTTAGTTTGAGCAGAAAACTTGATGGAATAGGTTCATTTGATTCGGTTCTCAATTCATCTGATTTGGATTTCGAGTTTGACAAGTTGGACAAAGTAATTTATCAGTGACCACACTATAAGTTCATCACTAGGGCCCACAGTTAAAATTCAAATCACTCAAATTACCGTTTGTTACATTTACCGGTGAGGTTTTACTTCAATCAAATCTGGGCCCCCAATCATATGAATTATGTGTAAGATAGATGGTAAAAGAAAAACCAAAATCAAATTTCATGTTGTATTCGTGAATCGTGATCAATGTTAAGGTGATGCCAAGTTTGAATAGAGTTAGATATGGGTTAGTGTAAATATATATATAGAGGTGCAGTGCTTTTGAGTGGCCCGGATTTTTAGATAGTCGTTGCAATGGATTTCTAGGAATCGACCTAGAGAACTACATGTCATTAGTTCTTTAACAACCATGATACCTGGCCCGATTTTGGGGACCGGATTCTGACCCGGCTCCTTGGGATCCAAGGAGCCGGGTCAGAATCCGGTCCCCAAAATCAGGCCAAGTGGACTTTCCCGTTCTTTAATAGTTGATGACAAATGAGATGCGGATTAATCAAAGAAAAAATCTACCTATCCCGAATGGGAGCCCAACTTGGAGCCCGGTAGCACCCCTGTTGTTCAAAATGAAGTATCCACAGCTTGAAGACCTGATGAGCGAACAAGGTAACTATGGTTTTGCCGACTGTTTAGACCAGTTTCAGGGCTGTTCAAGTGGGTTCAGATTTGGGTACATGCTAACTAGGTTTTGGACCAGCAGTATTGCAGTGGACTGTTTGGATGGCAAGGGCTCAGGTTTATAGATGGGTTAAATTTGATGGGTTTTAGGCACGACAACAGTATTTGCAACATTTTTTTTTCTTTTTTTTTTTGCATCAGTAAAATTGAAGTGTTTAGGTATTAGCATTTAACAACAATTAACAGTAACAAAATTATCAAAAAACACCACTAAAGAAGAGGATCCGGACTCTCAGCCGAGGCGTTGCCGGAGAAGACAAGAAAGATCAGGGGCGGCGGTGCTAGGTACTGTGCACCGGGCTCGGAGAAGAAACCGGGTAGGACGCCAGAGGAGAATAAAGCAGCAAAGGCCTGCGTGTTGCTTATTCTGAGGAAGATGACTGAAAAACAAAAGGGCTACGGTGGTTCTGGTCGGAGAATTCGAGTTGCAGAGATCCATAGTTGATTGTGAATCGCAGAAACATAGATTCAGGAAGCAGCACACAGTTGCAAAAGGTATGTTTGGCCATCACAGCCGACCAGCGTTGCCTGAGCCGGAGAAGAAAGAAAACTCACAGACCCCAGTTGAAAGAGATTCCGCACCCCGGAATCGGAGAAAAGGCATTGTCAGATCTTTCCACTGGCATCGGAGAAGCAGAATCGTCGGAATCCACCATCGTCGTTGGCCTTACCGGAGAAGAAAGGTAGCAGGGCTCGGAGATTTATCTGAGGTGTTTTTTTTTTTTTTTTTTTTTTGCATATTTTGAAATTTATTTACATTTTTTAAAATTTATTTGAATCTTTTGAAATTTATTTGCGTCCTTTTAAATTTATCTGAGTTCTTTTGAAATTTATTTGTGTTCTTTTAAAAATTTATTTGCGTTTTTAAAATTTATTTGTATTTTTTTTAAATTTATTTGAAAATCTCATTAATGAGATTTTCATTAATCGTTGCCCATTAAATGATAGTTGACTATTTTTAATAAAAACTTTTAAAGAAATGGTAACTTCGGCATCTTAGGTCTTCAAATTTGGAAAAAAGGATCTACCACATTATGAAAAAAAGATTGGGGGATATAAGACTAGAAAGTGAAATGTTGAAGGACCTATCACTAAATGCCTTTAAAAAAACACATGTAGAGAGAATTAGTGCAACCTTATTTATTATTGGTCCATCCAAACTCAATCTTTACAGGGTTCATGAGAACCCCAACTAATGGGGAAAATTCTTCTTCTAGACCACATGCATTGCTTATGCAGCCTAGTTCATATGGCCCATTTATAAGGGCCATTCAAAAAATAATCTCTATTAGATTATTTTAGCCTTAAAGTTTATTTGCCATCTGACCATAGAATTTTTAGATTCAATCTTATAATGTTGAGTAAAGGTTTGATGAGCACAAAATTAGGCATGGGAAGAGAGTGAAAGAAGCTGAACTGATCAAACGTAGCCCAAGTGGGTCCATAGAGCTGGCTGTGCATGCACTCTGTTTATAGAAGAAAATTCTCCAATTAACAGGTGGGTTTCGAGTTGGCTTTGTGGGTCGCAACAGTGTGACTAGGTTTGGTGGGTCAAAAGCCAAGAGGTGATTGGACTTAAATCTAATCCATTTACGAATTGGGTCAGAAATATTGTCAACTTCAACCCAGCCCAAAAATGATAAGGGTCAGCCCAAACCCAGAATTTTGAACTGCAACCCACTAGCCAGATGTCTGGGGAGCTGGCTAGACCCACCTGATACTCCTGTTTACGCACTGATGACTTTCACCCGTATGTCATTGCCTGTAATAATTTATCACATTACAAGATTACATATGTTTGGGTGCTCCTGCTTATTCTTGTATATTATAATGATTGCCACTGGACTAGAAAAGGCTTGTGGGTACAGCCCATTTAGGTAGAGTAGGTTCATGTCCACTTATCGTATTACTGTTGATATCATGAATTTATCATGATTATGTCAAAATAGATTTGGGGAAATTATATTTTCCAGATAATTATGTGATGTACTCATTATAAAAGCTTAGTTTAGTGTGTGATTATTGTCAGCAAACAAAGGTTTCTACATGAAAGGTCCATAACTGGTGAGCCTAATCATGCTTATAAAAGGGAAGTTGACCAGACTTAAATGGATTAAAACTTAAACGTTGCTCCCACTCTGCAATTAGTCTTCTCCACTACTTTCATCTTCTTTACTGCATTGCATCTTCTCTTTGGTTTTCCTACTTTCTTTTCAGTTATTATATCAATGCTTGCAGGTCAATTCTAACTTTCAATGTGAACACCCAAAGAAGTTGTTTTTCCATGCCATGCAATTAATGGGTGGCTTCTTCTTCTCACAATACTTATGGCTATCTATATTTTGTGCGTCTCATAATGAGGAGTGAAGGATGGTAAATTATACAGCTGAGCATTCTTTAAATTCTTAGATTCTAGGTTGTGGATTTATGAGTTTATTTTCCTTAATTTCTTGCAGGTTTCTGTTAGTTTAGGAGTCTCTTAAGTTATTAGTTGGAGCAAGGCTGTGTCCCAACCTGACCAGTTGCAATTATAATGAAGTCAAATTAGAGTTTAGCAAGGATTAACAGTAAGCCACTTAAACCTCAATGCGGATGTGGTTACCAAAGAATTAGCATGTATTGGTTATTCTTATTTCTGTTTTCCCTTTTATGTTGATCAGTGACTTCTTTCATGCAACATTCTTGTAATCCTTTTGCTTTCCTATGGCATTCAAGCCGGGAAGTTATTGCAATCCGCCAGACTCGATTAAATGAAGTAGAAGTGTTGATTTGGCTTGAAAGCTTAATGTTTCCTCCTCCCATGCAAGATGATCAGCTAATCAAGCAGCGAATAAACTAGCAAAGGAAGGAGTGTTGTGCTGGAATGTATTGTTTTTCTTTTGATATTTATATTTAGGGGATTTGACATATTAATTATCTTTAAACGCTGAAATTGAAATCACGTCATCAGAGTCGCTTGACTCTGTAATTTTTCTTTTACTTTTTTTCCTCGGATCCCATGATATCATTCGATCCCAATATAAAAAAGTCACTCACTTTCCCTTTTCACTTTATCTCTTTGTAAAGTCCAAAAATGGGGAAAGAGTAGCTAAGAAGATCATTCACCTTCCCTTTTATGGGTTGTAATTGATCAATTTTTGCAACAACCACTATTCCTATGATATTTATCTTTTTTCTAACATAAACTTTCTACAACCAACAAGTAATTTTTTTTATAAAATATGAAAAAATGACATTTTGTGAAAAGTGAATACACATGTGACCACCATTTCTTAAGTTCCATCTTTTAGAAATTCTTCACCATTTAATGTTGCATTAAAGCCATGAACCTTGATATTATGGGATTCATCGGTTTATGCAACATACACTTTCTGGAACCAGCAAGCAGATTCGTTTTTTTTTTTTTTTTATAGAACACAAAAGATAGTTTTTTTAATACATTTATGAGCACCATTTCTAATGTTCTACCATTTGATAAGTTCTCACCTTAAGATAGTATATTTCTCTTGTGTTGTAAAAGGCTTCTTTTTAAAGAAAGTTTCCATTTAAATATAGCCCCCGAAATTATGAGTTTAGGACAAATTTCATGTAATTGGAACATCTTACCATCATCTATGGAAGGAAATAGTTTTAGTTATCTATTTGATTTGCAGTTGTGTCCACGTACAATGTCCAATCATCTGAATGGAAATGAGTCCAAATCACCCCTTTCTATGAAATAGGGTGTTACTGTTTCGTCCAATCAAAATTAGCCAATAGTATCTCTATGAAATAGTCCAATAAAAACAAGGAAGATTTTACACAATTGGCTAATTTTGATTTACTAATTTTTTTGAGTCGTAACTTTCGAGTAATCGGATATCCATTTGCAACCCTAACTCTACGGCATTTGTGTTTATATGACTCAACTTATGGTCCCTCTGTCATTGGGAGTAGTATAGATAGAAACGTCCCAGAACGGATAAGGGTCAAATCAGCCCCACATATGACCCTAGCCATGATAAACAACCTCAAAGTTTAATATCTTTTTGACCATAGGATGTTTTTGACAATCAATCCAAATGTGAGTAAAAGATTAACATAAGTCGCGCATGCGTGTGGTGCCAAATCATGAGGGACAAAGGTGTGAAAGAGTCTGCACTTTTCAATCATGGGAGACAATTTCCCAATTAACGGGTTGGTTCCGAGTTGGTTTGGTGGGTCGTGACAGGTGGACTTTATTTGGTTGGTCAAAAGGCCAGAACTGGGTCAATCCAAATCTATCCCATTTTGAATTGGATCAGAAAATGTGAATTCGAAGCCCAACCCAAAATCACAAGACTAACTCCAACCCTGAATTACCACCAGATCACGTAGGTGGATCGTGTCAAGTATATGATACTCCTGTTTATATTTTTTATACCCTCACTTTTCACCTGTATGTCTGTGGTACGATTCAAATGGTTTCTTTTCTTTTCTTTCTTCTATGTTGGGCGACTGGTCAGGACTCATTCAGGTGTGATACGTCTACTTGAAAGATCTATGGATAGATCTCTGTGTGTGTGACACTAAAATAAATACAACCACCCCTGAACCATGCACCAATGAGAAGAAGGTACTTGTACGTAGCTGAACAGTATTACATTGCAAAATTAGATGTTTGGGAGCAGGCGCTTGTGCTTAGAGCCCATCTCAAAACTTAGTTGGGATTTTTACCATATGGGATATAAAAGACCATGACTTTCTCAAAATGGTATTGATGAAAACTATATCCCGAATGTGGGTACTATACATGGACCCAAAATTCTTTTTTCAATTCTACCCATGCTGTCCGATATCGCGTAATCTGTGCGATATTGCACAAACTGTTCGATCTCTCTCTTATATTCCCCTCCATTTCCATCTCTTAAACCACTAAATCTTTTTTTTTCCTGCGACCGTCTCGTTCCTATTACTTTCTCGATCGTTAAAAAGGTTCCAAAAAAGAGTAGCCTTTCATTCTCTTCACCTAAATATGATTAATGAGAAGCAATTCCCAAAAAGCGCACATAGACCACACAATTTTACAAGGTATTGATATTGTGGATCCATCCATTGTCTTCGGGGTAGAGTTATCACAACAGGACAATGGCCAAATTGAAAAGAAAAAGGAAGAAGAGTTGTGGGAAAACTTTGAGATACTTTTAGATAAATGGAAAAGCAACGGAGAAACCCTATTGAAAACCTTTTTTAACGATGAAGAAAGTAGTAGCAACGAAGAAAGTCGAAGGTAAAAATAGAAGTTTAGTGCTTTAGGAGATGAGAACGAAAGAAAATATAAGAGGAAAAATAATTATTTTCACCTTTAGTTTGTGCGATATCGCATAGATTGTGCAACATCGCATAATATGGATAGAATTGGAAAAAAGAATTTGGAGCCCCATGTATAATAACCACATTTTAGATATAGTTTTGGTCAATACCATTTTGAAGAATTCATGGTTTTTTATATCCCGTATAGTCAAAATCACAACTAAATTTAATGTGATATTTTTGTGACAAAGAAAAGTTGTCAAGATTCCAGGGTTTCTAGATGCAGTATAAAAAATAAAAAGGCAATTATCTAAGTGATAAAACAAAAGGCATCCTCCCCCGAATTCGTTCCTTTTAGTGGTGGTGCCTTTGGCCCCACTCAGTGAAATTAGTTTTTTTTTTTTAATGTTGTTTGGCTTGTCATGTTGGGCACAATGACCTCTGTCTTAGCTCATTACTTCATCATTGGTCTCAACAGTTTGACTAGGCTTGGTGGGTCAAAGGGCAAGAACTGATACAGCCCAAATCTAACCCATTTATGAATTGGGTCAGAAATACCAGTTTCAACCCAACCCAGAAATGAGAAGGGTCAACTCAAATCCTGAATTATGAATTGCTACCCCCTTGCGAGATGTCTAAGGAGACTAGTTATGCGCATCTGATACTCCTGTTGACACAACTCACTTTCACCTGTTAGTCTGTAGCCTTTTCTTATCCCGTGAGTCAAAACGATTTCACTAGAGAAAGAAACGACTGTGGCTGTAATTTTGAAATGCGAGATTACATGTTTGGGTGCTTCTGCTTATTCCTGAAGGGGATTCTGGGTAGAGCCCATTTAGGTAGACTTGGTCGATATCCATTTAACATATTTTAGTTTTTTTTTTTTTTAGCTATCGGAGGGTTTCTAACCCTTTGGATTGGACTAATCCCTCCGGATCCTAATTTCCCTGTAGCCCCAGTGTGGTAGTGCAATTTCGAACCTAAAGCCTCTGGGTGCAAACCGTAGTCCTAGGCCAACTTAGTTACCCCTTGGAGTTTAATATATTCTAATTGATATCGTGAATTTATCCTAAAATCATGGTAATGTCATAACAGATTTGGAAAGTCATATTTCCTGGATAATAATGTGATGGACAGTGAGATTACTGTCACAAAACAAAGGTTTGTTACAAAGGTTTCTAGATGAAGGTTCCATAACCAGTGAGCCCAATATGAGAAATCCAATTATCTATTTGATGATTTAGTAATCAATTCAATCAATTTGTAGATCTCCCTCTCACACACACATTCCGCCAAAGTAGTTCCTTTCAGTGGTGGTGCCTTTAGGCCCCACTCAGTTTAATTAGCCCTTTTTTTGTTGGTATCTTTTTTGGCTCATCATTAGACTCGTTGACCTCTATCTCAACTCATGCACTTATCCATCATTCTGGGTGGGCCCAGTTCCATGGAAAAGAAAATTGCAAATGTGAACATCTACTATACACTTAAGAAAGTTTAACCCTTTCCTCGTCTGATATGGTCCTCCTGGAACTCACTTTGTGCTTTTCTTGGTCCAAATTTCCCCAAGTGGGGGCCACTGTTTGGTGCATCTAGACTTGTCCACATGAGACATATAGGGAGCTTGACATGTCAACATCAATCACAAAGACCCTCTTTTGTAATGTTCAAAGAAGAACATCTACCCTTTTACACTACAGTTCATTCTGTAATTTTCTTTTATAATAAATATTAATTATTGTTAAAAAAAACTTAATTTTATCATCATCATCAAAGCATTGTGGAGCTGTCATCTTTCATTTTATATAAAGATTTCATTTTTCAATAGGTAAAGAGGAAATAACCATGATAGAGTGGATGGCGCAGTCAACCTTATCTTAAATCAGACCCTAACCCTAATCATCTCATACTTGTGCCTGGACAAAGCCACTGTAGCTCCTATTATCATTTGATGCAATATGTGAAGAAAAGGTGACATTAAGTTTATAACCTTGCTTAACTCCAAGGGGTTGGCCAAGTCAGGACCATGGTTCCTCTCTTTTTCAGAGTTAGAGGTCCTGGTATCAATCCTCATTCTCCTCTCTTTAGTAATCGAAAGTTGAGTCTACTAGTGCTACCACATGGGAACCACAGGGGTTTTACCCTGCTTCTCTCTGGACTCGAAGGGATTAGTCCGGTCCAAAGGGTTGAGAACCCTTCGTTAACCAAAAAAAAAAATCTTGTTTCATAGAAGAGGAATGTAAAAGAGAGGGGATCCGATTGACTTTTTGTGTAGCCAACTTTGATCAAGGAAATGTCTTTTTTGAACTGTTTTTTGGCAATTGTATGCGTGTGGAAATACTTTTCCAGGGGACAGGAATTGGTGGTTTGAAAATGTGACTGCAGCCTCTACACAACAGGTTTCTACAAAAAAAAAGGCTCTTGTATTTTAAAACAACCTCAAAGAGACCCTTTTTTTATACTAAAACCTCTTTAATCACATAGTGAGACAAATAGCTTTCAATTTTTATGGATAAATGAAAAAATTACTTTTTGTTTAGGCTCAACAAACTTCACTAACTCAATCCAAGTTAGGTGTGGCCCAAAATCTTGATGACAATAAATAGGTTTGGATGTAAATGAAGAAAATATATAATATCAAGCCGATCAGATTATCACTCAAAGTTTAATAGTTATACATTATACTATTGACGGGAAGTCACTTGAAAATCAAACCCATTGATGTTAGACAAGGAGAAAACTTAGAGAAAGAAGATTAGAGGGAGAAAAGAGAGACAAAGTTTTCTATTATCTCAAGTAAGTATACAAGTACAATGGAAGATGTTTATTTATAAGCAAAGTAATCTCTAAATTTAAAAACCTAATCATAATAGGATTCAAACTCTAATTCATCTCAAGTGGGCATCCACCCATGATTCATATCTCATAACACTCTCCATTGGATGACCACACTTAATGACAGTTGCCTCATTAAAAACCTTCCTAAGGAAAAACCCAATGGAAAAATAGTACAATATTTTTCATGTTCATTGAACTAGTATTGGACGTGCATAATGCGTTAAAACCTTAACTAGGTAAACTCAGTGGGATAAAACCTAGAAAAGAAAAAATAGTACATCGCACATGTCTTGGATAGCATATTTCAGGATGCTCCTGATTAACTACTCCCTCTGATGATAGTAATCATTCACATATTTTGATGATGAACTATACGTATGCCAATCTCATATACAAACTTCTGAAATAACAATCAGGCCTGTCTTTCTCTTTTTCAGCGATACCACCCCCTCCCACTGACCACACAACTAGTGCTAATGGTGAGGGTGTAGTCGTCATTTCACACATCCCTCCTCTCGTTAATAACACCACTAAAAACTACTTTACGTAGACGGAGTCGTCCCAGTGGCTGTTCAACATTCGATGAAATAAAAATAAAGCAAGGAATCGAATTTCAGGCCTGGTCTCGCCGTGCTTGGACTTGGAGTAAGAATAAAAAAACACATCCTAAATATGGCATGTGGTTTGTTCAAAAAGAAGATTTATTCTATATTATCTATGTTCTAGAACTATTCTTTATATTCTCTCAATGTAAAGATGACTACTTTGATTAATCCAATTGCTTTTTATCCCCCTCAAATCAATAGATGAACACCCTTTTTGATAAACATGGACAAGAAGGAAGCATTTACTCATTTAACTATCTTTTAAAGGGATTTATCCGAAAGTTTTCATTGCACGAAAAAATCTCTCCGAGCTCAGATAGCACGAAAAAGGATCCGTTGGTCTATTTTCACTTTTACAGCCAATGTTGAATTGTATGTCTGCTCCCTAAGCCAGAATATCAAGGGGGCCTGTGGGGCCTACTTATTTTAAAAGTATACAATGGCAGGGGGGGTTGCGAAAATGAAAATTATTAAAAGAAAATTTTAACAATTCAGAGTCAAAATAAAAAGTTACAAAAAATTTAGTGGTAAATTTATTTTTTTTATAAACTTAAGGGGGCCATGGCACCCCTAGGCGTACATATAGGTCCGCTCCTCTCTGTATGTTATAGTTGGTACTTGTACAATCTAGTTTTTTCACGTAAAAAAAAAAAAGAAAAAAGGAAAAAGGATACTGATAGGAAAATGAATGATGTGGATGACAACGGGAACACATGATCTTATCATGGATTACATGTCCAAAAATGAAATAGTGAAAGCCAGTTATTCATATGTACTCACTGGCTGGCCTGACTTGAGTGAGACCTACCTTTACTTAGTCAAACATGTGAACTAGTTCCAACTCTTATTTGAAAATTACAATATTGTGTCTCCCACGTGATACTTCATCAATTATGAGACATTGTAGAAGATCATATTTGATAATATCTCATACTCACGAACCAATAATATTGTACCACGTGTACGAAAACGACTACTAGAAGTGCCCAAATAAGATGGGCGTCAATAGAATCCTTTGAAAGAAGCGGAACTTCAAAATGGTGGCCTTCTACTGTAAAGTTGAATTGTCTCAAGCTAAGTAACCTCTTCCTTCGGCTGTAAAAATCACATTGTTAATCATGCTCTTAAGCTTGAGTCTGATCCCCCTTTTTAAATAGAGATACAGTCTCACTCGGTCAAAATTAGCTAACTGTGTAAAATCTTATGAACAAAACCATATCACCTGATTTTGTAGAGACTTGGAGATCTGAATTCCTTAATCTTACAAGTAAAATTTGAAGACATGGGTTTGAGAGTTTAGACACTCGGATGGTCTGGACTCGACTCTCGAGTGAAGTGCCTATGTTCCAGGCACAATAGTAAATAAACTTCTATGTACTGATGAGGACTGGAGTCTGGAGCCATGTGCACCGTCCCCATCCCTGTTCAAAAAGAAAGACCCCATTTTCAAACCCGCACTGGCCCCGACATGCCTACCCATAGATCTTCTTGCCGGATAATAGACATCATCCGAATTCAAATCATCTGTCCCAACACAATTCCCCACTTCTTTCCATAAGTCATCAATACAGCCAAACACCAAACACAAGTTCCAACTTCCAAGACCAAACCACCCCTATCTGGTAATTTGGCATGCAAAAAGTGAAGAAAGGAATTTCCATCTTCTCTCAAGATTTTACTTGGAAGAGGAATAGCAGCATCCGATTCCATCCCATTCATTTATGATGAAATTGCCACTTCAATTACCTTCAACGTGTCACCTCCTTTTACGTGTTGAGTAATGCTACATGGACAAACTTTTTGGCCAGAATTTTGGCCAACCCCCATGGTTTGCATTGAATATCATAGTGATATTCAATGCAAACCATGGGGGTTGGCCAAAATTCTGGCCAAAAAGTTTGTCCAAGTAGACTTTTTGTTACGTGTTTCCATGGGTTACTCGTGTCTAGACTCTAGAAACGTTATCGGGAATCAGTACAGGGAAGATGCCTTTTTTCTTTGTTTTTTTTTTTTTTTTTTTTTTTGACTTTCTACCTGTCGTTGGGACACAGAAGACTGCACACGGGCTCTTCGTGTCTCTGCAGCTTGCTTTTGAAATCTCTGGAAGAGTAAGAATACGAAGAATAGCCGTGTAAGAGGAATTCAAGCAAAATGGGTACTGGAAGAAAAAGTGTAATAATAACCATGAGCTGTACGTGATCCTGTGTATAGGGTTTTAAACGGATCGGTTACGGTTAAGGAGAAGGTGGAATCAAATCTGGACCCGGAACCGCTTCAGTATCGGTTTTTTGGCTCCGGAATCAGAACCAGAACCAGAACCATATATCGGACGGGTATGGATCCGGGTCCAGATTTAGATAGAGAATGATATTAAAAAAAATATGATTTTTAGGAGATATTTTTTAAAATTGAGGTAATATGTTGGGTCTTGAGTCCACATGTCCAAACCAAGGTGGAATTGAACTCAGACTCATTTACTTATTGTGGCCTAAATATGGACTCAGACCCGGTTTTCAACGGGTTGGAACCTCCAGGTAATCGAAGAATCGAGTACCCATTTACAACACAACCTGTGTACTTCTCTGATATATGAAATTTGAAGTCAATCTAATGATCTTAACTCCTCAATCAATGGTTTACAAGTTAAATAATTATAATATTAAATAATTCACACTTGATCAAATGGTTCATTTCATTCGGATTGGTGCAAACCCCATCAAACCGTGACATGCATACAGAGAGGTTCTACTGCATTCTACATTTGGAGGGTTTTTTTTTTTTGGTACTACATTTGATCTACAGACTTAAACTTGATCTACAAACTCAGGGTTCAAGTTGACATTTTTCATCATAATTGATAGATAATCTGGGCTCAACTAAGTTGAGTTTATAGTTGTCATTTGAGCTATGAAACTGGAATGAACCCAATTGAATGGGCCCAAATCCGATTATAATCCACAATTCAAGTTGATACTAATAATTTGAGTTGACCTTTTCGACCTAGGTAATAAAGAAGTTAGGTGTATGTTGAGCCTGTACACGTTATATAAAGTGGTCATGCCAAACATAACTTGACCTATTGTTGCCCTTAGTTTAGACTAGTTAAAAAATCTAGGGCTTTCTAGCATACCTTGGTAATTTCGTGCCTCAAGGAAATTTGTTTACCCCAATAGAGCTCCGAGTCTCCGACCACATCCTCCCTCCGAAGGACTCTATGAAAGTCAGTTAAAGACTTCTTTTTTCTCTTTCAGAGAATTTTGGGCATTTAAATAGATAATATTCTCCAGCATCATAGAATCATCGCATTAGACAAACTTAGCCTCAATCATTATTATATAAATTCAAGGAATTAAAAGAAAATGAATTGAAGAGAATAATGAAGATTTTAAATGAAATAGTAATAAAAAATGCATTTCATGATTTGAAGGTATGACATAAATAATACAACTTAAATCACATATTTAAGATTCTGATAGTTGGGAATGACCGAGTATTGGTTGGAAACCCTGCCTCCCACTCAAGTCATCAAGTATTGGTCTTTAAGTCTCTCTCTCTTCTTCCCACGGGCATATCCTCTGTCTTCATCTAATAGAATAGGTGCTACTCCAATAACCAAAGCCGTGGAATAAAAACAATGTAAGCTAGCAAATAAAACTACCAATCACACACCATAAGAAAGCAGGTACAATATTTTATGTGGAAACCCTATCCATGGAGAAAAGCCACGATCTGAAATCAAACACTATAGAGCAATTACAAGATATACTCACAGCTCCATTTCTTGGTCATTCAGTTGACCTAAAGACTGTAGTTGTTCTTGTACAACTTCTCATGTTGCCGCGATTTTTCCGCCGCACACCGCTCTTTGTACTTGATCCACCAACACTATGTGAACTAAGATAATCAAATCTTCTACGAGAAAGTAGAAGCAACAAACCTTATAGACCAAATCTTCAGCACAAACACTCAATAATAGCTCTTGAGAACAAAGAATCTCTTTTAGGATTTTCTCACATCTGAACAAGAAGAGAACAACTTCTTATCTTGCTTAGGGTTGAGAGAAACACACTTTAAATAGTTCAAAACTCGTGCCTTAGAGTTAGAGCACAATTAGGACTAAAAGTGGAAACACCACTTGGAAAAGGAAACTAGTTCGCGCAGCCCAATCTAAAAAATCCCTGACATTCGAACGATCAGGTAAGCACGTCTCCCAAATAATTTCATATCAGCATGCTAATTGAAAGTATTGCCGCATCCGATTGGTCAAGTCTTACTGTGTCTTCCGGATTTCTAATGTTTTTATTCTTTCATTCGCTTTAGATCTTCTGGTGATATATCACAGTCTACTCTAAAATAAATAAATAAAAAATACAATTTAATGGACCCAAAGTTTTGTCCAATTCATGAATTAGCTAATGCATAAAAATCCTAACATCCTCTCCGTCCATAGACCCGCCGGCTATTTATCACTAGAAAACCCTATATAAGAATCTGGAATCTCCATCGTAGGTCTCACCTAGAGATAATTTTTACCGTTTACAAAGACCCATCCCCTCCAATACATGAGTATATACTTAAATTTCAGTTCAGTAAAAATCGATCCCACTGTCAATTGATCAGCAATGTCATCACAGTCACACTGCCCGTCATTGTGTCGAAGGATCCACTCTGGTTAAAGTAAGGACTCATCCACCAATGATTGAACACTCAAAATTATCTCTACATGGGCTCTACAATGGAGTTGGCAGCTGCATTCGTACTCACCCACCAGCGATTCTGCCCCCGTGGAAAAGCTCCACTGATTGAAATGATAAGACAATCTGAGAAGAATCAGCGATTGAAATACCATACTCCCCATGTCTTAATTGATGGGATTCTACTTTCAGATCTTCCCCCCAACCTCAATCCCACCCCCACCTTGTTGGTGTCCCCACTAGGCTCAAAGTAGACGTCTCATGTTGACCAGCATCCCAACACGTGCAAAAGTAAAAAAAGATTAGAAATAAATCTGGGCCGTTGGCTCTCATAGATGGCCCCCACCGGGTCTCACTCTCCCACTACTTGCTGAAGCGAGTCTTCCGTCTTTCAAATGCTACAAAACGAAAGGAAAACTCGCGCCAGTACACCCACGCACAGATCCTCCCCTTCGTAAAAAATGACCCAGAAACTAATCCATGCTCTCTTCTTCTTTCTCTTCCTCCTCTTCCCTCTCTCCACTCCTCTCACTCAGGACGCCGGAATCTTACTCGAGGCCAAATCCGACCACCTCTCCGGCCCCAACAACGCCCTCGCCGACTGGATCCCGCCGCCCTCTTCCGCCTCCCCCTGCGACTGGACAGGCATCGCGTGCGACCCTCCCACGCGTGCAGTCATCTCCATCGACCTCTCCTCGAAGAATCTCCAGGGAAACTTCAGCTTTCCATCCACTCTCTGCAAAATCCCAACCCTCCAAAACCTCTCCCTTGCAGACAACTTACTCGAAGGAACCATCTCATCCTCATCTCTCTCCCTCTGCTCCCATCTCTTCTCTCTCAATCTCTCCCTCAACATCTTTGTGGGTCCCATCCCCCAACCCCCTCTCCCACTCTTCCCCAATATGCTCGTCCTCGACCTCTCTCAGAATAACCTCTCGAGCCCCATCCCTCACTCTCTCACTCTCTTCCCCAAGCTGCAAATTCTTTCCCTTTTTGGAAACTTTCTCAACGGAACGATCCCGGACTTTCTTGTGAATCTCACGGATCTAGTTCAGTTCAATCTCGCCCTCAACAGCTACGACGAAGGTCCGCTGCCGGCCGAGATCGGAAACCTTGTCAAGCTCGAGAACCTATGGCTCCCTCACTCCAATCTCGTCGGAGAGATCCCGCCGTCCGTTGGAAGGCTGATCAATCTCAAAAACCTCGATCTATCCGACAATCGGCTGTCTGGATCGATACCTGACTCGATCGGAGGGTTGAAGAGCGTCGAACGGATCCAGCTGTACCGAAATCAGCTTTCCGGCCAGTTGCCGGAGAGTTTAGGGAATTTGAGCTCGTTGATCCAGTTCGATGCGTCGGAGAACGGTCTTACTGGAAAATTGCCTGAGAAGTTTGCTGGATTGGGATTGATTTCTCTCCGGCTTAATGATAACCGGCTTTCTGGTGAGATTCCGGCGAGTCTGGCGTTGAATCCGAATCTTTCTGAGCTTTCTCTGTTCAATAACAGCTTTTCAGGGAGGATTCCGGCGGATCTGGGCCGGAATTCTGATCTGGTTGTGGTTGATGTGTCGGATAATGGTTTGGAAGGAGAATTTCCAGAATTCCTCTGTAACAAGAAGGCGCTGCTGCATATTGTGGCTTTCAACAATCGTTTTGAAGGACGATTTCCTGGTGCATATGGCGATTGCGAGAGCCTCACGCATGTTAGAGTTTTCAACGCGGGATTGAGTGGAGAGATTTCTGATCGGATCTGGAGCCTCCCTCATGTGTATTTCTTGGAAATTGCTGATAACAGATTTTCCGGTGAGATCTCTCCATTGATTTCCGGTGCTCGGAATCTGACACAGTTCCTCATTTCCGGTAACAATTTCTCCGGAGGATTTCCATCGGGAATTTGCGAATTGCAGGATCTTACGGTGATGGATGCCAGTAGAAATCAATTCTCCGGCGGACTTCCGTCGTGCCTGACTCGGATCTCGAAGCTCCAGAAACTCGAGCTTCAAGAGAATGACTTTTCCGGCGAGATCCCGAGCAATGTCAGAGCGTGGAGGTATTTAACGGAGCTGAATCTTGCGCACAACAGGATCTCCGGCGATATCCCGGCCGATCTAGGGAATTTGCCGGTGCTGACGTATCTCGATCTCTCGGAAAACCATCTTTCCGGCGCGATACCGGAATCTCTTTCGACGATGAAGCTCAACAGCTTCAATCTCTCCGGCAACGAACTCGCCGGAGAAATCCCCGCCGGATTCGAAAACAGCTTCTTCATCCCGAGTCTGGCCGGAAACCCGAACCTCTGCAGCGACACGCTCACTCAGTACATACCTCCCTGCAGCCGGAAAACCGCGAAACCGCTTACGAGATCCACCAAAACCACCTGGATCGTGTCAGCGGTTTTGCTGATGCTGGCTCTGGTTTTGGTCTCGGCGTTTTTCTGGTACCACATGAAGAAAAGCAAGAGCTCGAAGATGGCGAAGATGCGATGGAAGCTGACGTCATTCCAACGGCTAGGGTTCAAGGAGGAGGAGATATTTGACTTCTTGACCGAGGAGAATCGGGTCGGGATCGGGTCGACCGGGCAGGTTTATCGGGCGAGGCTGAAGGGCGGGCAGAGCGTGGCCGTGAAGAAGCTGTGGGGGTCGGGTCCGGAGGGGCCGGAGGCGGAGGCCGGATTCAGAGCGGAGGTGGAGACCCTGGCGCGAGTGCGGCACGGGAATATAGTGAAGCTGCTGATGTGCTGCGCGGCGGAGGAATTCAGATTGCTGGTGCTAGAGTACATGGAGAATGGGAGCTTGGGGGAGGTGCTTCATGGAGAGAAGGGAGGGGTGGTGCTGGATTGGGAGAGGAGGCGGAGGATCGCGGTGGGGTCGGCGCAGGGGCTGGCGTACCTGCACCACGACTGCGTGCCGGCCATTGTTCACAGGGATGTGAAGTCGAACAACATCTTGCTGGATGGTGAATTCTGCGCCAAGGTGGCCGACTTTGGGCTGGCCAGGGTGTTGGGGAAGGATGGAGAGGATCGAGTCATGTCACATGTGGTTGGATCCTATGGCTACATTGCTCCTGGTGAGTTTGTTTACTTTACTTGAGCTCTACTTCACCAGAAGGTGAATTCAGTTTATACAACCCATTATCATGGTAACTAACAAAAACTATAAACTCCATTGTGAAATGAAATATAGGTTAATCTGTTACATCCAAATTTAAGGTTCAATGCATTTGAGATTCTCCTAACTGAGAAATGCGATTTTTATTGAATGATGATGCAGAGTATGCTTACACACTGAAAGTGAATGAGAAGAGTGATGTGTACAGCTTTGGGGTGGTTCTGCTTGAGCTTGTCACAGGCAAAAGGCCTACTGATGCTTGCTTCGGGGATAACAAGGATCTAGTGAAATGGGTGACTGATGCAGTCTCTTCCTGCCAAGAACAGAGTGGTGAAGACCGAGATCTAAGCCACATATTGGACTCTAGGCTTTCTCCATCTTCTCATGACTATATAGAAATGGAGAAAGTCTTGAATGTTGCTCTTCTCTGCACTGCTGCCTTCCCAATGAACCGGCCATCCATGCGGAGGGTTGTTGAGTTGCTCCAGGATCGCCGAGACCTCAGTTTCTTGGCAGCCATTAGCAGAAACAATGGAGGAAACAGGTGATTGAAATGCTTCATGATCGCGATCGAGATCATACCCCAAATGTAGCTTTATTTTTATTTTCTTTTTTATGCTTGTGGCAAACTCTCTTAAGTTGAGGGCATGCAACATCATAGATTGTATTTTTGTTAGTTAAAAAGAGGAAAAAAGGAAGAATGGAAAAGATGAGGAGTTTATGTATGTTCAGGGTTGACGGCAAGATCGACATCAACCATAAAAAAAAATGATATAAAAAAGTTAATTTTTCTATACAGATTTACTGTTTGCTGTTAGGCTAAAGTTCATTATTTGGTGCCTAGACCGCATAAAGTTTTTTTTTTTTTTTTTTTCTAAACTCTAAAATTTACATGCATCTAGTTCTACAGCATCTTATGCTTTGTTGTTTGCCTTTTGAATTGCTCTAATAGCCGTCACCAACATCAACTTTTGTGCCATATCTCATAAGAAAAAATGCGCATAAATGAACAAAAACATGCTGTTTGTTCGGCTGCCCGTTGAGCTAGAGTGTCGCGATTTTAAGCTCTATGGTCGGCTACTTTTTTAGAGTTTTCTTCCTACATAAGTAAAAGAGTGAAAACTCTAGCTTCTGTCCTCCATAAAAACAGCATATAGAAAATCGGAAAGGGTTGTTTGACTGCAATTTGGATAGATAACTGACTATTCAACAGTTCTATAACTAAGTTCTTTCCCAACATTTCTTTCAACCCAGATGATCGTTTAATGTTTATATTTCTGAGGGATCATGAATTTCTCCTCTCCTCTTCAAATGGGAAGTCCAGATGTTTTTTTAAAGGATTGTTGTAGGTAACCCCCTATCCTATCTTCCTCTCCAGATCAACTCTACTAGGCTACTACCAACCTCTGCTTACTGCTACTCAAGACTGCTTGGGATGCCATTTGATCAAGAGGTTTGTATCAGTGTTGGGCCCTTCTGGTTTGGAGTTCTTTAATGCTGCCAAAAATCTTTGGCGTCAGTTAGAAACTATTCCATAGAAGGCTCCCCACTTCTGATTGGGCTAATATGAGAGGAGTTAGTCTTGCATCTGCCTGCCCGTTGTGCAAGAAAAACTCAGACAACAACCCCCACTTTTGTTTTTCGATGCTCTATTGCCATCAACGTTTGGAAGCTCGTTCTTTCTATAGGTTGTTTGAACATCCCTCCCAAACCTTCAACTATAAGTTTATGGACCATGCTATCTTATGGAGCAGATGCTAAAACCATAAAATGCATCAGAGCTATTTTATTTTTCACTTTTATTCCATCCGAAAGGCGAGATGCAAATGATTTTTTTTCAGTACTAAACTGGCTCCCACGCAAATCCATAATTCTGTCATGGTGGACATATCCTTCTCTCTCAAGAGAATGAAGGGACCCCGTCTAATTATACCTTAAAAAGCTTCTATAGCTCTTTCAATATCTGCAAATGACCTTATTTTTCTTTTGTTTTCTTTGCTCCTTCTCTTCCTTTTCTCTGTTGTCTAGCAATGGTCTTCTTTTGGACCTCTTTGGCTTATATTTTTTTCGGTGGTGGTTTTTTTTTTTTTTTAACCATTTTTCCTTAATGGCATTCTTTTTGCAATTTAGCAAAAAAAAAAAAAAAAAAAACTCTACACACATTTTGTTTGTTGGTCAGAGGTAGAATGAAGTGCAATTTTATTTATGCTTTCAATCCAGTGAAAGATTTGGGTTTGTTTTGAATGATTGGAAAGAGGAGTTCGTTCTAAGGAGTAACAAATGTGCGATGGTATGAATTGCAAATTCGACCAAGTGTAGTCCTATAAGCAGAAATCTTGTATACTGATAATAATAGTAACTATGAGGAGGACGACGAGGAGTTGTCTCTCTTGGCAATTAAGAATAGGGATGGCATTTTTAACCCGCTCCGTCCCAATCCGGAGTGCCCGCCCTGTACTGGTTTTCTCCTCCCCGACTCTTAGACGGGGCGGGGACGGGGCAAAAAAACATACCTCGAATCCGGGGTGGGGCGGGGCGGGGATGGGTTTGTTTCTTATCCCGCCCCGCCCCGAAATTAATAATCCTCTAAAAAATATATATTTTAGATTTCTTTTATAATAAATAAACATATTTATATGTAAATGTATATATTGATTTTATATTGTTATTAAGGGTTTAGTACATTTATTGAAGACTTTTTTTAAGTTAAATATGTAATTGAATGAACCCTGGCCATTATAAAAGCATATAATATGATCTCATTCCCTCTAATTCAAATTAAATGAAATTAAAGTTGTTAAAAATCTATCTAAGCTTATTTGACTTTAATCATATAAAATGTTAAATTGCGACATGATAAATCATAATAAATAAAACGAATATAATAGAATGATAGATCATGCTTTAAGCTCATAATAACATATACGATTAGAGATAGCAAGGTAAATTATAATTGGTATGATTCTAATCATACTAATAACAATATAAATTATACTAATTTGATATACAAGATATATCATGCTATACGCTTATAATAACTTATATGATTAGAAATAGCAAGGTAAATTATAGTTAGTAACTTAATATGATTCTAATCATACTAACAATACTATAAATTATACTAATTTTAATTATATATAATCAACCTCTTTATTAGTGAGTGGAGTTCGATACCATAAATGAAGTGAAACCATGTATTAATGGAGTTCATGATATTTTAGAGAGATATTATCTTTTTTATAAAGAATATCTCAAAGCATATATGATATTTTCAAGTGTATGTTAGTGGCCTTCAAGGGCTTAGAGAAAATCTTATAAGAATAAATCTCACTTTAAATAGGTAAAATTTCAGGAAAAGGAAAATTTATAATATTAATATTAGATAATTTTAAAAAATTTAAACAATCTAATAGTACCCCACACTTATAAAATATTTATGCGTGGAGATCTTTTTATTCTATTTTGGAAAAAAACGTCATAGTCCCTAAGAAGACTGATGTTTTGAGAGAGGCCTGAGTTTCGAGCAAATAAGTCAGCATGGTTGAGGGTTTTTTTTTTTAATATTATTAAAGGCATGGAGACAACATAGATGAATCATTCATGTGCTTTTTACCTTGTAAAATAAATAAATTTACTTTTTTCTTTGTAGTCAACCTAAAATTTAATTTATTATGTTTGTGGTTGCACCACATCGGAGCGGCGCCCCGCAAGGCATGTCGAGGCGGAGACGGGGTATATAACATACCCCGGATTGCAGGGCGGGGCGAAGTCGGGGTGGGGACGGGACAACCCAATCCCACCCCCGACCCGCCCCGTTGCTATCCCTAATTAAGAACTTGGGCCCATTTGGATGTTTACAGAATAAAATATTTACATATTTAAATATTGTAAGAATAAAATAGTATAGAATACAATAATGCAATATTATAATAGTATAATTTTTTTACTGTTTGACAATTTTTTAAGAATACTACAGATTTTAAATTGAGATATTTGGAATGTGCTATGATTAAAGTAAATTACATTATAAGAATTTTTTTATTAAATATTTTAATTTATATGTAATTTACCACGTCAGGATAAAAAAAGTAATGTGGTAAAGTAAAGTTTAACTTTCATGTTTGTACCATAAGTTACTTTTCTTTTATCACATAAAACCATAGTAAAGTATAGTAAAGTAAAGTAAATGAAAAAAAACTACTTTATAACTCTCTCTCTCTCACTTTGCTTTACCACATACTTCATCTGACCTTACTTTACCTCATCTTTTACCATGATATGACATCAATCTTTATTTTACTTTACCACACCTGTAAACAAGTCACTTTTTATTTACCATATAAAACTACGATAAAATGTTTAAGTAAAGTAAAAAAAAAGAAAGAAACTACTTTACCATTCATTCCCACTTTACTTCACCATGTACTTTATCCCACCTTTACTGTACCCCACCTTTATCGTCATATGAGATTTACTTTTACTTTACTTTTCCATATATGTAAACATATACATTATGATGGATTTGTTGAACTAAGGTCTTTACTTTACTCTACCACTTTATAATCGTCATTTTGAAAGATTTTTATCTTGTAGAAAGTTTTCTACAAGGAGGAGCTGTAGGAGAAAATATTAAGCTTTTTGAAAGAAAAAAATCTTTTCTTCAAATTTTTCTTGAATTACTAAACGCACAAGATTTTCTTCTTTAAAAAATTAAATATTATATTCTAAAAATTATTTTTTTTTTATACTTTCTTGTGCATCCAAACAGGCCCTAAATATTGATCATCTTCAAGTCTAGGGCCAGCTGAGGTGCATCCTCTTGGAAATTTTCATAGTAAGAACCCTTTTAGGCTTCATTACTAGAATTCCACATTGGATACTGATGAAGAGAAAATGGCATTTATACAAGCTTCATTAATTAACCTTATTAAGTTACTATAGACGGTTATGGGCTTGGGCTTGAAGCTTTAGGACTCCTTGAGTAGCCCTATATTTTGCAGTCAACTGGGCCTAACTTGGGCTGACCAATCTCTACTTGAGTTGGGTTGGTTTGGGCTTATATCGTGGTTTGACTTAGTTTTTAATTAGCTCACCTAGCTTTCTTCGAAGCCAAGAAAGAATAATGGGCCGGTTAGCCATTATGGTTTTGAAAGTAGGCACGTCATCATTGTTGTCCAAGGCGGTATACTCTGGAACCAATCACAGCTAAACCTACTAAGTATTCTGGTGCAACATTTGGACGTTCAGGATTGGTCCGCAGTCCGGTTCTAAAAGCCGAGTCCAATACATAAAGGCTGTTTTATATCAGAACACGACTCGCGATCGCATCTTTCAATCTATTTCTTCTAACACATCCAAGCCTCGCCCATATATAATCAGGTGCCCAAATTATGCCTGGTGTCCATTCCCATGTCAGGACGTTGCGAAAAATATCAAGCTCGTGCCTAGGCAGGGTCCAACGCTTTTAATTATTAGATGCAAAATTACTTGTATTAAATATGAAAAATGAATTTGCCAGTGTAATATCATTTGTTTTAACTTCTTACAAAAACCATGAATAATTTCATTTGTTTCGTTAATCCTATTTTGATAGACTTAGATCATTTTATATAATATATTGTATGTGATAAGGCATATGATTAATGAAAATGAGAATTGTTTTCTTAGTAAACTGAAGGGAACCCCTCTTATTTTAGAATCTTTCTCATTTGAGTTGTTTCTGGTAGCTTTGAGTACTGGTTCCCCAACCATCTCCACCCATCTGATTGATTAATTTGCATGTATGTGTTGATAAAATATAAGAGACAACCTGAAAACCAGTATCGAACCCATCCTGTAACCATCATAGGGTGCATTTAATATCACTTGTCACAATCATAATAGAACAAGGTAGGAGAGGCTTGGATTGTTGCCAATCCATTCTTGAACCAAAATTAAAATAGACCTCCAACCAGGAAATACGAATTTCCATTTGGTTTAACAGCAGAGATGTTACCAAACAAGACAAAGCCCAAAAATGCATAGAAAGGGTTTTTCTACTAATGCAGAAACAGGGGTGCACAAGAATACCCTAAAAAAGAAGGGTTACCTGAAGGAGATTAGCATATTTTATTCAATTATGCTGACCATTTATTTTCTCTTGCCCAGTCACCTTTCATTCTCTTGACTAATTTCTATGACCTATTTATTACTAATAAACGGGACACCAGGTTATAGAAATTAGAGCAGAAGGGTATGGAAAGTAGGGAACAATAGGATTAACAGAAGATGTGAACTAAAGCAAAAGATGTAAACCATAAATCTAATCCAAGAAGGGTTAGTAATGCTACATTTTTCCAAAAAATTAGGAGATTCTATATATACAAAAAGGATAACTATAATCATATTTTGGCAAGGGTTCATTTGGTTGAGAAATTTTGGGATGGAATTGGCTAGAATCATCTAGTTGGCATCGTTATGAGAATAATGATGCGGTATGGACTATGGATTCCATATTTCCATTACAATATGATATTATGGCAGATTTTTTCTCTGAAATCCAGCAACTAATTATCAAGGACACAGGCCCGAAAATGAGATTCACAGAGTTTAGGTTCCAATGTTCGATGCACCAAAACACATAAATCTTAAGATGGAATTGTCCAATGTTGATGACAACTCCATTTTCTTGCCACAATTAAGTTTAGAGAATTCTTAAACATTAGCTAAATCCAGATTTAATAAAATGAACTAGATAATGCCAAAGATCTGCCAAAATATTGTTAATAGAAGCATTATAGTAGCTTTACTACTAGAAAAACCAGTCTCCAAATCCAGCAATAGCAGAGGAAGAAACAACACACAAGAAAACACTACTACAAATGATAAGAGAGCAGACATACACAACACAAACAATATCAACACCAGAGAATTCTAAGATAGAATACCATCATCAGCAACAGAAGCAGCAGCAATAGCATTTCAGTACTCCTCGCCCTCATCACCATCCTCACCCTCAGCAGACTCAGCACCAACCTCCTCATAGTCCTTCTCAAGTGCAGCAAGATCCTCACGTGCCTCAGAGAACTCTCCTTCCTCCATCCCCTCACCCACATACCAGTGCACAAAAGCTCGCTTTGCATACATCAGATCAAACTTGTGATCAATCCTCGAGAAAACTTCAGCAACACTGGTAGAATTTGAAATCATACACACAGCCCTCTGAACTTTAGCCAGATCACCCCCAGGCACAACTGTTGGCGGCTGGTAGTTGATGCCACACTTGAAACCAGTTGGACACCAATCGACAAACTGGATTGTACGCTTAGTCTTGATGGTGGCAACAGCAGCATTGACATCCTTGGGGACCACATCGCCACGGTACATGAGGCAGCAGGCCATGTACTTGCCATGGCGAGGGTCACACTTAGCCATCATGGAAGATGGCTCAAATGCACTGTTGGTGATCTCAGCCACAGATAGCTGCTCATGGTAAGCCTTCTCAGCTGAGATGACTGGAGCATAGGATGAGAGCATGAAGTGGATCCTTGGGTAAGGGACAAGGTTGGTCTGGAATTCTGTAACATCGACGTTCAAAGCACCATCAAACCTCAAAGATGCAGTGAGGGAAGAGATCACCTGCGAGACAAGGCGATTGAGGTTCGTGTAGGTGGGGCGCTCAATGTCTAGGGAGCGCCTGCAGATGTCATAAATGGCTTCATTGTCAAGGAGGACTGCAACATCAGTGTGTTCAAGGAGAGAATGAGTGGAAAGCACACTGTTGTATGGTTCAACAACAGAGGTGGAGACCTGGGGGGATGGGTAAACTGTGAAGCCAAGCTTTGATTTCTTTCCATAATCCACAGAAAGGCGCTCCAACAAAAGAGAACCAAGACCAGAGCCAGTTCCTCCACCAACAGCATTGAATACAAGGAATCCCTGGAGACCGGTACAGTTATCTGCAAGCTTTCGGATGCGGTCCAAGCAGAGATCCACAATCTCCTTCCCAACTGTTTTTCAAATAAATGGAAAGGAAAATACTGGTCATGTTAGTGGCATTGTTTCCCACATAAAGCAGAAAAGTATGCTAATAGAATGCCAATTCACATTAGAAAATATTTATTATCATGTAATATACATCATGGAATCATACGAGTAATGATATTTAGGGCCCATTTGTTTACTTGAAATACAGAGGAATTGAATACAAATAAGCTCCACCCAATGATTATTAAAGAGGTTTAGGATTGAAGGATAAAAGCAGGCGATATAGATGGGAACTTGATTGTCCTAGGATTTTGATTGCTAGGGTCATTTCTCACTGCCTCTTGATTAAATTTATTTTAATGAAGAGGTTATATTTAACTACTTGTACAAAGTAAACATCCAAAAGAATTCAAATACTCGAAAAAAAGAGAGGTCATTAGTATTGTTTTAATTCAGGAGTAAAGTTGAATATTAGCAGTGTATGCATCAGTATCATAACCCATATAGCCAGGCAAAGAACAGAGATGCAACAGATCAACACGTAGGCTGCATCTGCACCTGTCTGGTTTATAGTTAACTAATGATTAACTAATAGTAAATCTAGGCTACTATCAGCCGATCCCAGCCTGCATTAGCAAAAATCTATCAACGGGCAAAACCCATAAAGGTCGAACTCTGGTCACACAGACGCATTGCATTGATATCTTAAAACTGAATATGATATGCATGTAAGACCATAGAGTACATGAATGAACCCGAACCACAGAACTACAGATAGAAGAACGAACATATTGGCATATGAAATGCTTTGGAAAAATCCCTATTCAAAAAATTATTTAAGGAGATACATGTGGGTGAGATAGGAAATTACTGGTATAGTGGCCACGGGCAAAATTGTTTGCTGCATCTTCCTTGCCACTAATTAGCTGTTCAGGGTGGAACAGCTGACGGTAAGTGCCAGTCCTTACTTCATCAATGACGGTTGGCTCGAGATCTACAAACACTGCACGAGGAACGTGCTTTCCTGCTCCAGTTTCACTGAAGAACGTGTTGAATGCATCATCACCGCCTCCGACAGTCTTGTCACCAGGCATTTGGCCATCAGGCTGCAAAAGAAAACAGAGAGCAAAGAAAAGAGGACCCCAGCATTAGAATTGGTTTGACAAAAACATAAAACAATAAGATATCTCTTAGATCTGTAAGAGATTACTCAAAATGTGTGGATCTGAGTAATCCATGTCAAAAGATCTATTCAAGAAGACAACATTAAAACACAAATCAAAGGGATTCCACTATATAATCATATCTGATGAAGGCGTGAAAAATAGATCTGATATAATGACTTCATACTACAGAGTTGTAAATGCTTAAGCACTAGAGCTGATGTTTACACGCACCAGAAGCCTGTATTTCAACAACTACACAGATCTACCAGAATAAATTCCAAGATCTGTGGTAGAACTCAGAAAATGAAGAAGGAAGGTTCTTAACAAGCAGATTTAGTGGTTGCTTAGACATAAAAACAGAATCTGATGACTACAAAGATTTTGTTTTTCGTTTCATTTTCAGTAAGAATAGCTCAATCGAACAACAGGTCCGCGCACACACACACACACACACACAACAGAAAAATACAGATCTGAAGATCTACAAAGAACAAAAGCTGCTTCCAGCAACAGCTCTAACGTTACACACACACACACACACACATCTAATGCTGCTTAGAAACAACAGAAAAATACAGATCTGAAGATCTGCAAAGAAGAAAAGCTGCTTCCAGCAACAGCTCTAACGTTACAAAGCCAAAACACATACACACACAGGAAATGAGTATCTATACATGTAGATCTAATGCTGCTTAGAATCACGCGAAAAAAAATACAGATCTGAAGAGCTAGCTACAAATAAGAAATGCGGCTTCCAGTCCAGTAACAGATCTAACATAAAGAGAGGAAAAACGCAACAAACTTACTTAGATCTGATGAAATCAAACGAAAATGCCACCAAAACAAACGCATGTGCACAGATCTGGAAGAGAGGAGAAGAGGAAACTGAAAGAAACGAAGCTTGAGATGAGTGGAAACGCAATACCTGGATGCCATGCTCGAGACAATAAAGCTCCCAGCAGGCATTGCCGACCTGGATCCCAGCCTGGCCGATGTGGATCGAAATACACTCTCTCATCTTCTTCAGAGAAGGAACTGAAAGCGAGAGATGAAGAACGGCAGATGAAGGTCAGGCGTTTATGAAGACGCCTTCTACAGTCGACACAGAAGATAGCGAGAGCGAGGGCCTGTGTCCTATCGCCAGGGGATTTAAAGGAGAGAGATGAGGGTTAACCATGGTTAAATAACTAGGGTTAGATCGTAGTTAAGTAGAGTAACTAACCCACCTGGGGGTCGGTAAGTTAAGTAGATTCGGGTACTGGCGCCTGTTTTGCAGATATTTTAAATTTTCAAAACGGCCCCTTGCCTATAATAAGCGCACGGGAAAAAATGAGACGACCGATGACGTGGATGAATCTTCACCTTCAAGTTGTGGGCAACATCTTCAAAGGGCCCACAAGCTTAAGCTAGTCCTGCTTTATCCGGCTCGGCTTGAGCTCAGTTTGTATTCATCCAACAACTCTGCTATGTGGACCGATTATGTGACCGAACCATGGCCCGGTCCCATAAGGGCCACAGGATCCCAGGGGCCCTTATGGGGACCGGGCCATGGTTCGGTCTCATAATCGGTCCAAGGAGACTTTTTCTTCATCCAAACCCCAAACACCCCAACCCCCAGCTGAGCATTGTGGGTCACCTTATACTACACACCAATCTTTGTGGAGCCCCTTCTGAAGATGAGATTGATGGGGGTTAGAAAGTTGACTCCACCCCTCTCTGAAAACATAGGCTAGATAACCATTCTAACCACTTGAATAAGGACCCACAAGTTTAGATCATAGCATCTAAACCACCGCACAATTAATCAATGGTCCAATCCAATCGAATGGGTACAACAAGGGGTCCATCCTTGGGACTTTATAGACTTATTCATCCATGGTGCTGCATCACTTGTCCAATGTAAATAGGAGGCAAGGTGCAAAATTATTACAAACCTCTTCAGTGACGAGCAGGCCGGTTCAAAAGCGCTAGTCCTTTGCAGAGTCATATTAAGCCCATGGGTTAAAGTCAAATAAGCCCATGGGTTAAAGTCAAAAGCCCAATTCTAGCTCGTTTGCAAAATCTAAATATTCATTTGTGTTAAATTTGTTGGGCTAGGCATTTTACGTGCACATAGGCCTAGGCTAAGCCTGTTTTACTTTCTGGCTAGAAGAAAACTATGCCCAAGTTCAACCCACAGGCTGAAAAAAACAAAAAACCATGTCCAGCCCAATCCATTCTCTCTCCTGCTAGGGAAGCCGTCCACTCCACCGTTGCCATGCCCCTATTACATTGAGTAGCCTCATAGAGCCCACCTCTTTTAGTGCCGCCTTTACCCAGGTCAATAAGCCTCACCACCACATCCAGCAATGGTGGAATAGATCATTATTTTTTTTTTATTTTTTTATTTTTTTTTTTGCTGTCGGAGGGTTCCCAACCCTTTGGGTTGGACTAATCCCTCCGGGCCCAGAGAGAAGCCGGATAAATCCCCTGTAGCCCTAGTGTGGTAGCAGAGTTTCGAACCCACAACCTCCGGGTGCAAACCATAGTCCTAGGCCAACTAAGCTACCCATTGGGGTTGGTGGAATAGATCAATGCTTTCATACAAATTGGGACTCTAAAATTGGTTCCCCAACCCCCCCGCACCCCCCTCCCAACAAGGCCCAAACCCTTGGAAGCACTTTGCCTCATTGATAGTCTGCTAATTGTGCTTAAGTAGAATATATTTTTTTGTTTTGTTTTGTTTTTGTTTCAAGCATTGGATTAAAACTTAAAACTAGAAAAGGGAGGGAAGCACACTGCTTAACATTTCAAGCAATTGGGTCCCCCGTATCCAAAGCAAAACTCAGTCCTTCTGATGGGTCCCCTTTAGATGAGCCATCCACGTATCGCAGTATTGTGGGTGCCCTTCAATATGTCACTCTGACCCGCCGTGATATTTGTTTTGCTGTCAATCAAGTTTGTCAGTTCATGCATGCCCCTACTGATATTCACATGTCTGCTGTCAATAGAATTATGCGCTTTCTAAAGGGTACTATACAATGTGGGTTACTCTTCAGGCCAGGCCCATTTTCTCTCCAAGCCTACTGTGATGCTGATTGGGTTGGTTCACCAGTTGATCGCCACTCCACTAGTGGGTATTGTATCTTTTTAGGGCCTAACCCAATTTCTTGGAGTGCCAAAAAGCAACCCACAGTGGCCCATTCGTCTACAGAGGCTGAATACCGTTGCTTGGCTCATACTGCTGTTGAGGTCACATGGTTATGCTCTCTCTTACGTGATCTTTACATTCCCTTGTCCACAATTCCAGTTATTTGGTGTGATAATGTAAGTGCAATTTCTATTGCTTTTAACCCGGTATTTCATGCTCGCATTAAACACATTGAAATCAATTATCATTTTGTACGTGAGAAAGTGGCCAACAAACAGTTTGAGATCCGGTTTATCTCTACCTTGGATCAAGTGGTCGATATCTTTACCAAAGGTCTTCACTCTACTCGTGTTTGTGATCTCCAAGCCAAGCTTTGCGTCCAACCTCACCCGCATCAACTTGAAGGGGGGTGATAGAGAATACTCATGACCCATCCAAGAACATACCTGACCCATCTAACGTAGGCCCATTGACTGGGTGTGT
This sequence comes from Cinnamomum chago, assembly GCA_038049695.1. NCBI lineage: Eukaryota > Viridiplantae > Streptophyta > Magnoliopsida > Laurales > Lauraceae > Cinnamomum > Cinnamomum chago. The sequence continues at coordinate 104,674,354 of CP142451.1, read as the reverse complement.
TTCAGTTGTAACAAACACCTATTGTACCAAGTACTTCAGACTGGTTAAGATCTCTCATTATCTTCTCATCTTCCAAACTGTATGATTGTATAAATATTCAAATATACTTGTCCAAATCAAGTAAGTAAGATTTGGATTCATATGAAACTATTGCAAGTTTATGCTAATCGTGCTTAAGAAGAAAATTTTTTTTTTTTTTTTTTTTGGTTTCAAGCATTGGATTAAAACTTAAAACTAGAAAAGGGAAGGAAGCACACTGCTTAACATCCTCTCTAAATCAACTTGCTGACAGAGACTTAGTACAGAATACACACATACAACATCTAGGTAATGTATTGAGAAAAAGATTATTTCAATCATAAAGAAAAAATAGCGCAAAGAGGGGAAAGGAACTATTTACTACAACTGTTATTAACAACTTACCTAATTCGAGATGTCCCAAACAACATCTAAAAGATCTCCAATGAAGGAGAATGTTCTCCTACATGCGAACTACATGTTCATACGAGCTCTATGGGCCTCAGTTTGTTCCATCTTCAATGAATTCAACCTCCTGGATAATCTTCTCATCTCATGATCTTGCATTGGAACCAGTTTTACACTCATTGAACCGTTACTCACTGTTAGATCTAATCTAAAAAAAAATTACGATTAGGATGCCATTTGTAAGTGCCTAAAAATTACGGACTTAGTTAATGGAGGATTAAGCTCCTGATGCAAGGTTTTGAGGGAGGTAAGGGGAACGGATCGAGCCTTCGATGACCTGAAAGGAAAAGAACAACGGTCAGAGACCCTGGCTGTGGGTAGCCGAAGGCCCTCCGACGATTAAGTTAGTGCAGGGACTAAGAGAGTGGAGAGAAAGAGTTCTGGGAGGGAGAGATTATGCGTGTGCGTACCTTTCATGGATTCTCTCATGCAATATATAGGTGGAGAAGTCATCATTGGACTGTCTTCCTGAGGAGACGGAAGTCCCATCTGAACGTACTCTCATCTCCTGAGTGGGGTTAGGTAAAAAGGGGACGTCCCATCGGACCAGCCCTCCTCGCCTATGGATATGACTGTAGATATGGCGTGCTCCTCGCGTAGGTCCGGAGCCCATTCTGTTGTCAGACCGCCGATCCTGTTTTGACAGTGCAATAATGGCGGCATTTATGATTGAATGAAAGGAGGCCGAGCTCGGTCGAGGCTGAGGCCGCAGTTGGGACTCGTGACGTAATCACTGGGGCCCGCTCCATAATTGCCCGAGACGGCGATGCAGCCGAACTTGGCGGCACCGAGATCACGGGTTACCGAGACTGGGTGGTGGCCCCGTTTAATTCCATGATCACGGAATGACTCCACACAATTGCCCCCTAGCTCCCTGACCTCGGGCTTTCTCCGAGGTCGGGAGCTAAGACTTGGATGTGACGGGGCTGTCTTTTCGTATCCCGCCTTAGGAATATCCTCATTATGGCGCCTCTTCACCTGCCCTAGGCAATAAATAGGGCATCATGATTGCCCTGCCACAGCGGATACGGAGAGCGCCGTTTCGCATACCCGAGGCGATTAATGTCGTACCAGAGGCATGGCGGAATACTTATCGTCTCTGCCACGTGGAGCCTTCTGTCTGGTAGGACACCGAAGTCGAAGCGACGCGACATGCGGTAATCAAGAGGGGGCGCTCCTTTATAAAAAGGGGCCTGCTCCTCTTTCTTTCTCTTTTACCCTAGCTGTTAGTTTGAAGGAGACTCTGCTGCAACTTTGTCCAACCCAGAAGACCGCCGAACTCGGAGACTCTTCGCCCTCTGCTTCCCGTTCCTTGCCCTTCCGTCTTCTGCAGTCCTCTTTGCTTTTCCTGTGAGTTATGCTTCTTGCCTTCATCTCCTCTCTGTATTTCTCTTTCTTCTGCGATTTCTGAGATTCCTAATCCCTTAGGCCTTCCCAGCCTTCGTTCCCTTTCTTCTATTTCTTCCTTCTCTTCTGTTTCAAGAAAATGGGAATATACAGCCACTGGCTAGAGGGCCCTGCAGCCCTAGAGGCTTTTAGGGAGAACTTTAGGATCCCAGAGGATGTCCTGGTGAAACCCTTTGTCTTCCAGGGCTCCGTCAAGGGTTTCGTCACCTATAAGGAATGGATGCCCTTCCCTTTGCTGGCTGTGTGCGAAGGGGGGGTAAGATTCCCCATCCACCCACTCCTCCGGTCCTGTCTCCACGCGTGGAACCTCTGCCCCTTCCAGCTAATGCCGAATGGCTTCAAAATAATAATGGGCGTGGCCCAGCTGAACTGGATCTTAGACATCGGTCTCGGCGTACATGATTTAGAAGATGTCTACGATATCTGCAAGGCCGCGGGGGTCGAGGACGCTTACTACCTTCGGGTCAAGGCCAGGCGCCGTCCCTTGGTGAATGCCCTGGAGGACTCCACCAAATACGCCGGAGATGACCGCTTTTTGATCTCGGGAAACTGGGAGTTCAGGGGGACCGAGACAGAGGAGGACCGGAGGATCCAGGTCCCACGAAAACCTGGGACACCCCCTAGTAAATGCCCGCCCTTCTAGGTTTAAGTTTATCTTGCCTTTGCCTGCTATTATGCCGAACTGATGTCCTTGCCCATTTTTCCGTGTAGGCATTCAGAAGAGGAGGAGAGAGGCCGGTTTCGACAAGTGGAAGCGCAACGACGCGTGGCTAGAGAGGATTGAGCGCTACCACGGTCATTACGACCGAGCCGCTTTCTCCTTGCTGGGGTATAAACCTCGGTATCAGTCTTACACCAGGAAGACTGCCGAGATTCCTCTTGCTCCACCGGGGGAAGTCGGACCCGACCCTGCCGAGACAGACGGTCAAGCCACGGATCCTCGGGACCCGATAGTTATTGGCGACAGTCCTCTCCGAGACCAAGGAGAAGCAGGAGAAGAAGAAATGGAGAGGCCGCGCCTACCCTTGAAGAACCTGGGGGCCCTGATTTTTGGTGACAAAGCCCCGGAAGCCTCCAAGAACGTCCCCAGCGGTGCAGGTGCCGCCCAGGGATCCGCCCCGGCCGCCTTTTCTAGCTCGTCGGGCTCGGCAGGCGCTTCTTCGGCCAAGCCTTCGAAGCGGAGGTCGGGGGAGTCTTCCGTGGCCGCTCGGCAGACGAAGGACCCTCCTCCGCTCCGAGAAAGCAGGCCACGGGTGGTGGAACCCGGGAAGGAGACCCCGCCTCCTCCGCCGCAGAAGGAGGCCCGGCCTCGGTCCGAGGCTGCCGGAAAGGAGGGCGAGAGGCCCCCTCCCGAGAAGAGGTCCCGTCTGGCGGGCGCAGAGGGGAGGCATCCGTCGGAGGATCCGCAGCCCCAGCAGTCCACGCCGGCTCCTTGGAGGCCCAACTTCGACCTCAACCCCAACGAGCCGATGACGGTGGGTGTGCAGCTGGGGACGAGCTGGGAGTCGGTCATGGCTCTCGCCCGGGGATGCGCCCTCCCCCGGGATATGGAGAGGCACAGGAGAGTCCGGTCTCCGAATTTAATCCATCATACCTTGAGGGCGTCGCTCGAGGTAGCTTTTCTTCGCTATTTCTAAAATTTTCACTTCTTAGCCACCTGATCCGACCTTCTCACCGTTTCTATTTCTTTTCACAGAACGCGCAGAGGCTCCAAGTACTGATGGAGAGGGAGGCGGAAAGAGCTGCCCAGATTGACGGGCTAGAGAAGGAGAAGAGGAAGCTGGGGAGTGCGCTGGAGGCCGGCGCGGCCGAACTCAAGAAGGTGGGGGAGAAAATCGCCCAACACGCAACGGATCAGCAAGCAGCAAAGGCTGAAATCATTAAGTTGCGGGGCGAGAATAAGAGCCTGAGGGGCGCCGCGGAGGAGAAGGCGAGGAGGGCGTCCCGGCTGGAGGTTGAGCTCGTCGAGAGGGAGGCCGAGCTCGTGAAGAAAGATGCCGAGGTCGCCGAGAAGCAAGGCGAGCTGGCCAATAAAGAGGCTGAGCTCGAGGCCTCCAAGAAGGAGAGATCCGAGGCCGAATCCATCCTGCGAGACCAAGCTACAAAGGCTTACCAGGACGGGGTGGATTGGGCCTCGGAGGAGTACGCGGCTCAGATCACAAATCTGAGCTCGGTGCTGTACGAGATGGGGTGCAAAGCGGCCCTACTCAAATATGGGGTCTCTGAGGACCATCCCATCTTCTCGGATCTTCCTCAGTTCCGACCTGCAGCAGTGGGCTCAGAGCCAGAACCAGGCTCCAACCCTTCCGAGGCTCTGGCCGATGCCCCCATCGCTCCTCCTCCGCCCCCGACCTCTGCCGAAGTAAAAGGCGCTCCTCCTCCACCTCTGACCTCCGCCGAAGTCCAAGGCGCTCCTCCTCCACCTCCGACCCCTGCCGAAGTTGAGGCGGCCCAGGCTCCTCCTCCACCTCCGACTCCCGCCGAAGTTGAGGCGGCCCAGGCTCCTCCTGCAGCTCCTTCAACTGCTCGTGATGCCCCCACTTCTTGTGCACCTCCAGAGCTGGAGACCGACAAGGCGGCGCCCAAGGAGTAGACTTTTTAGGAATTTTCTTTATCAAGTGCACAGAGATCATGTAATCATACTTCCTGATTAATGAAAAGAAGTTCTTTTTCCATCTTGCTGTTTCCCTTCTTTGCTTCTTCTTTTGCAATGGTCTGTGGATGCTCTGATGTGAGGTGATGTCCAAAATTTTTTGCCAAGTGGATGAGGTCGGTAGGAAGGGCCTGCCTCGGACAGACCTTTTCCAGTCTCGGAAGACTAGGTTGTCCCTTTCCTACTTTTGAATTTTAGCAAGCAAGCGAGTCATGCTGCCGTCTGACCGAAGGTTAGGCCTTAATGGCATATTTTTGAGGGGGAGGTTCCCAGGGCGAAACGGTGGCGAGCCCCCGACTCACGTGCCGGGGTTTAGCTGAGGCCGTGCTCCCACGGTCTAGGTGAGACTCTAGGGTAGGCCGAGTTTCGCGACTTAGGATCATTAGCTTTACAGACGCCCCAGAGGACGTCTCTTGGTCAGTTGGCCCTGCGACCGAACTCAAAGAGGATGGCGCGAGGGCCGGATCCTTGCGGAGTTGGTCCTACGACCGAACTCAAAGAGGATGGCGCGAGGGCCGGATCCTTGCGGAGTTGGTCCTACGACCGAACTCAAAGAGGATGGCGCGAGGGCCGGATCCTTGCGGAGTTGGTCCTACGACCGACTCAAAGAGGATGGCGCGAGGGCCGGATCCTTGCGGAGTTGGTCCTACGACCGAACTCAAAGAGGGTGGCGCGAGGGCCGGATCCTTGCGGAGTTGGTCCTACGACCGAACTCAAAGAGGGTGGCGCGAGGGCCGGATCCTTGCGGAGTTGGTCCTACGACCGAACTCAAAGAGGATGGCGCGAGGGCCGGATCCTTGCGGAGTTGGTCCTACGACCGAACTCAAAGAGGATGGCGCGAGGGCCGGATCCTTGCGGGGATCGAAGAAATACAAGGCAAATCTGTGTCAAAAGGTTCTTCTTTATTGATCAATTGTCTTGAATACAGCTAGAAATAATATTTCTTTAGGTGGGCAGCGTTCCATGGCCGTGGCAATTCCTTGCCATCCATCCCTTCAAGCCTGTAGGCCGACCTTCCTGAGACAGAGACCACCTTGTAGGGGCCGAGCCAGTTCGGCGCAAGTTTGCCCTCATTAGGATCTTTATCTGCTGGGAGTGCTTTTTTTAAGACTAGTTCTCCAACCCGAGAACCTCCTTTCTTTGACCTTCCGATTATACCCTCGGGAAAGCTGCTGCTGATAGGCGGCCAGGCACACGGATGCTGCTTCCCTTCGTTCCTCGGCAAGGTCGAGTTCTCTGGCGAGGTTCATCTCGTTCTGCCCTTGATCGAAGAGATTTGTTCTCAAGGTCGGGAGGCCGACCTCAAGAGGAATTACTGCCTCCATTCCGTAGGCCAACGAAAAAGGGGTGGCCGAAGTGGATCGTCTCGGGGTGGTTCTGTATGCCCAGAGGACACTTGGCAATTCCTCCGTCCACCTGCCTTTAGCCTTGTCAAGCCTCTTCTTCAGCCCTTCCAGGACTACTTTGTTCGATATTTCGGCCTGCCCATTGCTCTGTGGGTATGCAGGGGTTGCGTAAAGGTTTCTGATGCCGAGCTCCTGACAGAAGTTTTTGAGGAATTTTGAATCGAATTGGGTTCCGTTGTCCGAGACTAGAGCTCTGGGGATCCCAAATCGTGTGATAATGTTTTTCCATACAAAATTCTTTGTGTTAAGCTCGGTGATGGAGGATAAGGCCTCTGCCTCAATCCATTTTGTGAAGTAATCGGTGCCCACCATTAGCCATCTTTTGTTTCCCGGGGTTCGGTGGAGAGGTCCGACGATGTCCAGCCCCCATTGAGCAAAGGGCCATGGACTGGAGATTGGGCTCAGGTCCTGAGCTGGCTGGTGGAGGGAATGGGAAAACTTTTGGCATTTCTCACATTTTCTGGCGTAGATCTGGGCATCCTTCTGCATGTAGGGCCACCAGTAGCCCTGGCTAATAGCTCTGTAGGCCAGCGATCTTCCACCGATGTGGCTACGGCAGATCCCTTCATGAATTTCAAATAGAAAATCCTCTACCTTGCTCGGATGGACGCATTGGAGGTATGGTCCAGAGTAGGATTTCCTGTAAAGCTTTTCATCTGGAGATAGCCAGAAGTGAGCTGCTTTTACTCTGACCTTGTGGGCTTCGCTCTTGTCTTCTGGGAGCTTGTCCTCCTTCAGGAACGCCATGATCGGATCCATCCAGCTTGGACCGAGGTCAGTGCACAGAACCTGCCGAACTGGGAGGAGCTCTATGCTCGGTTTTTCCAGCGTCCCTACATCGACTGTTCTTCTTTTTCCAGCTTCTACAGCCGAGGCCAAGCTTGCCAGGGCGTCTGCATGGCGATTGGACTCCCTACCAACTTGCCTGACTTCAACTTTTTCAAACTGGGAGAGGAGCTGCCTGGTATGGGCTAGATAGGCCACCATTCTTTCGTCTCTGGCTTGGTAGTCCCCGCTCAGCTGGCTCGTCACCAACTGGGAGTCGCTGAAGACCACCACCCTCCGTGCCCCCAGTATTCTCGCACTGCCGAGACCAGCGATCAGTGCTTCATATTCTGCTTCATTGTTTGATGCTTTGAAGTTGAGGGTTAGTGCTTGCTCTATGACTAACCCTTCTGGGGATTGGAGGACGACGCCGGCGCCTGCCCTCTTGGATGTAGACGATCCGTCAACGAAGATTTTCCAGGCTGACTCCAGAAATTTTTCCCAGGATTGGTCTTCCTCAGTCTTGGCGTTACCTTCATTGCTGCCCTTGGAGTCCCCCAGTTCGGTATCGAGCGAGGTCGGTGCCGAACTAGGAGAGGTGAATTCGACGACGAAGTCCGCCAGGACCTGTGCCTTGATTGCCGTTCTGGGATGATACTGGATGTCGAACTGACCCAACTCCACGGCCCACTTGGAGATTCGGCCAGAAAAGTCCGCCTTGCGGAAGAGGGACTTGAGCGGGAATTCCGTGATGACTACCACCGTGTGAGTCTGGAAGTAATGGGAGAGCTTGCGAGAGGCGCTGAGCAGTGCTAGTGCTAGCTTTTCAAGAGGTAGATATCTGGTCTCGGCATCGAGCAGGGTCTTGCTGGTGTAATAGATGGGGTACTGTTGCTTGTCGCTTTCTCGAACCAGCACCGAGCTTACCGTATGGTCCGAGACCGCAAGATAGAGATAGAGAAAATCGTCTTGCGACGGAGTGGACAGTAGAGGCGGTGAGGAGAGGTACCTTTTGAGCGTCTCTAGTGCCAAATCGCATTCTGGAGTCCATTGGAACTTGGAACTCTTCTTCAGTAGCTGAAAGAATGGACGGCACTTGTCTGAGGCACGGCTGATGAAGCGATTGAGTGCAGCGGCCATCCCCGTCAGTCTCTGGACCTGCTTGGCCGAGGTGGGGCTTTGGATAGCCTGTATGGCCGCGATCTGCTCCGGATTGGCCTCAATCCCTCTCCGTGTCACCAGGCTCCCCAGGAATTTGCCGGAGCCGACGCCAAATGCACACTTCGAGGCATTGAGTTTGAGCTGGAACTTTCGGAGGATGGCAAATGTTTGGCGCAGGTCTGTTAGGTGGCTCTGCGACTCCTTGGACTTGACTACCATGTCGTCAATGTAGACCTCCATCGTTTTCCCGAGTTGGTCCCGAAACATCCTTGTGACCAGCCTCTGATATGTCGCTCCGGCGTTTTTCAGCCCAAAGGGCATCACCTTGTAACAGTAGATGCCTCGAGGTGTGATAAACGCAGTTTTCTCCTCATCAGATCTGTGCAGAGGGATCTGATGGTAACCTCGGTAGGCGTCTAAGAAGCTCATCCTGTCATGCCCCGAGGTGGCGTCGATCATCTGATCGATTTTTGGGAGGGGGAAGCTATCCTTGGGGCAAGCTTTGTTGAGGTCGGTGAAGTCTACACAGACCCTCCATTTGCCGCTCTTCTTCTTTACAACCACCGTGTTGGCTAGCCACTGGGGATAGTGTACCTCGCGGATTGCCCCAGCTTCGAGGAGCTTATCCACCTCTTCTACAATCGCCTCTGTCTGTGGGGTCCCCGTTCTGCGAGCCTTCTGCACTATAGGCTTGTGCCCGGGGTTCACATTCAGCTTGTGACATATGACCTCGGGGTCAACTCCAGGCATCTCATATGGAGTCCAGGCGAAGACATCCTTATTCAGGAGAAGGAAGTCTAGCAACTCGGCCTTCTCAGCGTTGGGGAGCTGGCTACCCAGTAGGAAGTAGCGCTCCGGATCTTCGGGATTGATTCTGACCTCGGTGAGGTCCTCTATGCTCTTCTGCCCTGCTGTCCGCCCAACATCTTCAATCTCGGCTTCGAGCTCGGCCATATGCACTCGTCTCAGTTCCTCCTCCCCAGGCGTTACGGCCACGAGGCATTCTCGGGCCATCTGCTGATTTCCGCGCACAGTTACTATTTCGATCGTTCCCCCAGGCTTTTCTAAAGGGAACTTGAGTTTTTGGTGAAGGGTGGATGGCACTGCCTCCATGGCATGCAGCCAACTTCGTCCCAATATCACATTGTAAGGGGACGGTGCATCTATCACCATAAAGTCTGCTACCTTCACTGCGCCTCCGACCCGGACTTCAAGTGAGATCCTGCCTTTGGGGTACACTGGCTGGGCACTAAACCCTATCAAGGGGACATGGGCCTCCCGCAGGGCGGATTCGGGCAGGCCGAGCTGTTTAAAACAGCTATAGTATACAATTTCGGTGGAGCTCCCTGGGTCCACAAGGACGCGCTTGGTAGTGTAATTGTTCAGCCGCAGGGTGAGGATGAGGGCGTCATTGTGGGGGAGCTCGACTTCCTTCAGGTCCTCATCTGAGAACCAAATCTTGGGCTTTTCCCTCTTAACCCTCTTCGAGGCACTTTCCCACTCTGCCGACATCACCTGCTTGCCATGGGCAGCTCTCCTGGCGTCTGACCGAGCCTGGGCGCTTTCTCTGCCTGGGGCGGGGGCTAGGTGGATGACGTTGATGGTACCCGCCGGTTCACCGCTCTCCTGGTCATTGTTGGGTTGAGCGCGCTGCTGTGCTCGGTTGACCCTTTCCTCCTGTTTGATATATTCCCGGAGGTGCCCGTCCTGGACGAGTTTTTCGAGGTGGGATTTCAGCGCAAAGCAATCTTTGGTCATGTGCCCGTGCTGCTTGTGATAGGAGCAGCGCTTTTGCTGGTCTCGGATGGATGGATCGCCTGTCATCGGCCGAGGTCACTGGAAGTATGGCTCTGCCTTGATTTTGTTCAGGAGTCTATAAATAGGCTCTTTAAACACAACACTGATAGCCCTGTAAGGATCGTTGGCAGGCTTGGCAGACTGCGTCCTCGGCTTCTTGCTGCTGTCCGAGGCGATCGAGAAAGAGCGGGCGGGCCTCCTTTTATCCGACCTCGGTCGGGGGAATGTTCCTTCCTTGGTGGAGGCCTGGTGTTTCTTCGGGAATCCGAACCGCTCTGTGCCATGGGCCTCGTCCTCTTCCTGCTCAATGTACTGTTTTACCCTTGCCATCAGTGCTTTCATCGTGGCCACGGGGTTTCGGACTAGATCTCTGTGGAGTTCATTTCCTGGGAGTAACCCCTCCTTGAAGCACATGATGGCGACTTCGTCATTGGCGTCGGTAATCTGGCTGTATATCGTCCAGAATCTTCTGGCGAAGGCAGTGATACCCTCACCGTCTTTCATCCGGATCGCCATGAGATTGCTACCTGTCTTCGGGATGACGCGGTGCGCTTGAAACTTTTCAAGGAAAGAGCTCCGGAGCTGCCGCCAGCTTGAGACCGACCCGGGAGGGAGTGCGCAGAACCACCGGAGAGGGAGGTCTCCCAGACTGGATGAGAAAACCCTGCAGTTTAAAAGACCGACGTCCCCCCAGACCGACATCCGCTGAGTGAAGTGCCGCAGATGCGCCTCTGGGTCTGAGGCCCCGTCGTAAAGTACGAACCTTGGGACGTTAAATCTCTCGGGGAGAGAGAAATTTTTAATTTCCTGCGAAAAGGGGGACATGCCCTGATCGTCCTCTTCATGCTCATCAGTCTGGTCTCGGGCGAGACCGATCTCGGCCAAACGGGCCTGGACCTCCTGCTTGATATAGTGGTCCAACTGCGCCTTGAGGTCCGTCTGGTCATCGAGTCTCGGGGATTCCGGCTCACGCCGTGCTCCCCCGAGACCACTAGGCAGATGACTGCTGCTCGAGCCTTCCTCCTCGCAGTGAGACCTCCTTCTGTGGTTGAGGGCATGCCTCAGATCTTGGTTACCCGGGTGGGTCCGCTTCCGCCGGGGAGGCGGACCACGAGACTTCCTCTCATTCATCTCGAGTCGCTCCTCTAGACGACGAATCACCTCGTCTTTATCTTGGAGAGCCTGGTCCTGGGCATCGAGCTCTTTAAGCAGGGGGTCGTCATTTCTCGTTTCACGGATATGATGAAGAGATTGGCCGTCGCGCGAGAGTGACGGTGGGACTGATGGGACGTCGCCCTGATAGGGGTTTTGCCCCTTCGCCGAAGATCCGACGTGGGGGCGTTCTGCTCCGGACCCCTTTGTGATCGACCATCAGGATGGAGAGGGACCCCCTGACGGTCATCGTGGTGGGGGCGCGCAGTCGTGGGCCGAGACGAAGAGGCCGATTGGACTATGCCCTCCACGCACGCGGCTCCCGACCCCCCCCCAGACCTCCTCTGGCGCGGGGCCTCTGGTTCCTCCTGCCTGACGGGAGGAGCCGCCATCGGCCCCGGAGGGGGAAGAAGAGCGGAACGAAGGTCGGGGGTAAGTTCTGGAAGTGCGGACTGCGGCTGCAGGAATGGTGGAAATGCAGGTTGTTCTGGTAGTGGGAAGGATGACGTCTTCTGAGACTTCGACGGTCCTCCGCCACCGTTTCTGGTCTTTGGAGGCATGGCTTCTTCAGAAGTTTTGGCACAGATCCTATCCCTACAGACGGCGCCAACTGTAAGTGCCTAAAAATTACGGACTTAGTTAATGGAGGATTAAGCTCCTGATGCAAGGTTTTGAGGGAGGTAAGGGGAACGGATCGAGCCTTCGATGACCTGAAAGGAAAAGAACAACGGTCAGAGACCCTGGCTGTGGGTAGCCGAAGGCCCTCCGACGATTAAGTTAGTGCAGGGACTGAGAGAGTGGAGAGAAAGAGTTCTGGGAGGGAGAGATTATGCGTGTGCGTACCTTTCATGGATTCTCTCATGCAATATATAGGTGGAGAAGTCATCATTGGACTGTCTTCCTGAGGAGACGGGAGTCCCATCTGAACGTACTCTCATCTCCTGAGTGGGGGTAGGTAAAAAGGGGACGTCCCATCGGACCAGCCCTCCTCGCCTATGGATATGACTGTAGATATGGCGTGCTCCTCGCGTAGGTCCGGAGCCCATTCTGTTGTCAGACCGCCGATCCTGTTTTGGCAGTGCAATAATGGCGGCATTTATGATTGAATGAAAGGAGGCCGAGCTCGGTCGAGGCTGAGGCCGCAGTTGGGACTCGTGACGTAATCACTGGGGCCCGCTCCATAATTGCCCGAGACGGCGATGCAGCCGAACTTGGCGGCACCGAGATCACGGGTTACCGAGACTGGGTGGTGGCCCCGTTTAATTCCATGATCACGGAATGACTCCACACACCATTAAAATTTAAAGGCTTTAAGGGCGAGAATGATTCGGTGGGGCTGATTTTTTGGCTCCCCTTTATAGGCCCTCCTCCCACACACGTGTATCTAAGTAGGTCATATCAGATGGATTGCAATCCTGCATTCTTTTTAGAGATAAAATTGAGTCATTAGGATTTAGTGTCTTTGGGATTATAGATAGGTTTGAATTTAAATAATGGTTGACTGAGCTTTTTATCAAGTTGTATAAATGGAGACCATCCTTCAATGAATGTTAAGGGTGAAATTATGAAATGAATCTCTCCTTTTGAATTTCTTTACATTTTCCCACTTCCATACAAGTTTACAAGTGAGAGATGTCATCTCTAATTTATTGCCATACATTCAAGAGCTGGGCAGTGGACACAAATTTTCCTGCCTTAATGCATAACTATCCATGAGCTGCCTTCAAGGCAGCACCCAACGAAGCCGATCATCTCTGGCGAGGTATTGAGTTTACTTTCCAAAAGAGAATGAAACGATACACTTGTGAAAGTAACACATCAAAAAAAAAGGTTGAAGGATAGTACTTTTTTAATTCGTAGTAGAGGAAATGTACTTGCAGCCTTATTTTATTAGATTCATGGCTATTTTATCCTTCTAATATTTTTTATAATAAAAACTAGAATAGGGAACTTTCCATCGGCATGTTAGTGCATGTGTGAGAAGATCATGATGTTCATCAGGACATAACCATATCCCAAAGAACTTAAGTGCGTATCATCAGATACAATAACTGGTATAACAATGGTTGAATGACAACTTTTACAGTTGGGACTAGACAAATATAGTTACCACTTCCATACAAGTTTAATTAGCTTTGTGAAATATTTGATATAGGACTCTAGGCTATCCATTTGAACTGTTAGGGCACGTTTGGCAAAGAGCACGGTCAGGGAATCCTCGCCCTTTTTTGTGATTTCGATGATTTTCCATGTTTGGTTGTATAAGGATTTTGAGAGGAATGACTTTTGATATCCTCCAAACTGATTATTTGCAAAATCAAACCTCCCCCTATCGGACCGAAAGAATCCACGGAAAGGAGGAATAGCGGAGTTACAGTGCGCTACAGTGTTTTGAGAAGGTAATGATAATCAGAGCCCTTTTTGCTTTAAAAATGTACTTTATGGGTCCCAAAATCAAGATCCAAACCGTTAATAATGTTTAAACAATTCAAAACGACCATCTCACAAAATTTCAGCTGTTGATTCATCTTAGATCTTGAAATATTTGCAAAATCTTCCAAACCGTTAAAATAAAAATTTCTGAGATTCTGTGGGCCAAAACTGGGATTAAAACCAGTCCATTCTTTCCAATTTTCTGCTTTCTATGTGCCCCAAGATCATGATCTGAACCGTTAGTTATTTTTGGAATGTCAAACACGGCTAGTTGACCAAATTTCAACCATTGATCTTTACCATATCTTGAGATATTTGTAAAAAAGTCCTAGTACTAAAACACCAATTTCTTATTCTTGTGGCCCCCTTTGCACGATCTGAACCGTATGGATTCTCTAGATGACCACAAACTATTTTAAGGTGAAAGTTGAGGTCTTGATTTTTCATGAATTTTGATAATATTTATAAAAATGTTTGTGCTCATTGGATCATATATTTTACAATTTGTAGGAATCCTCCCTCCATCCAAACATGAAACTCTCGTTGGAAATCCTACTTGAGGATTGTGGCCTTCTTTGGAGATGGAGAGAATCCTCTATTTAGAGAATTCTTCATCGTTTACCAAACGTGCCCTTAGTGTATTATAGTTCAAAAGATTCTGGGCACACTTTCAATTTCCAAAACCTGATACGGTCATTGGAAACAGAGATTTTGTATTTCTTCCAAAGAAGAGAAAAGGAGTACCTACTTTGTTGTCATGTTTAGCTTTGTATGCTGGTAACATAAAAATATGCTTATGTGCACAAAAGAATCATAAGTAAACGGTGAAACTACACTGTAGGACAATATTGGCTGCTAAGAATCAGCAGAACTCAAGGGGTGCACTGAAAATACAGTCCCGATACATGCTACGTGATTTGCTGAAACTTTTATGAACCGGACAAACGGGCAGTGCAATTCAAGCAACTGAGGTGAATTTTTTGACCACCAAAACCAGGTTTGCAAACACAATGAACCATAAGATGGGGCAATTTGTGCCTAATCTTCCACAGGCCTTCACACTGCGAATCATGTAAAATACCTGAAAATCGGAACTTGTCCAGCCCGGATGTAGATCAATTAGTGGAGTTTCAGGGCCGCTGGATTTACAAGGTATGAATGTCGAAAGAGCTCAAGACATCAAAACAATTCAAAAGAGGACAGCCAATTGAGGAAAAAACTTTGTTTGAAAGTAAATCCAGGTAAGATACAGTAACATCTCATTTACCAAGAAATGAGCCACACTAAAACATCAACCCACTCAGCAGATTAAGGAGCAGCGCATTACCAAAAAGATGTTGAGGTTTCATACGTGAAAGCTTCTACTGAATTTAGGACTAAAGGCATTGAAGTAGCATCTTGAAAACTTTGAACAATAATAGAATTCAGTGGTGTTATTTTGCGTCAGTTGTACAACTGCTACAACCAAGACCGAGAATAACATAGAACTGAAAAAAATTGTGTGTGAATATTAAGACAATTTTCCTGGATCATGTATGCAATGTCCATTTCTTGGGATTCACCAGTTAGCTGCTCTGGCCCAAGCTCCGTGTGGATTAAATCAACTTGGGTCACAAATGAACTAGAAATACATGGACTTTTATACTCATCGGAATAAAGGATGGAGAATGTCATTTCCATCTTCATATTACCCAGCCGGAACTTTAACCCATACTTTGTAGATAGCTTTTAGGGAAGCACCATCTAAATCTATTTTGGACTTCTACCAAAAAACAAAAAACTCTATTTTGGACTAGTTTCCCCGGCTTGTTTGACAACTCAACCCTAAAAGTCAAGTAAGGTAAAGCCTCCATTTCTATAAAAAGAAAAAAAAATCCCACCAAAACACTTTAATTCAAATTTTCCACCATATTTTTCAAAAAAATGTTCAAAAAATGACATTATTTCTCCATTAAAAGACAAAAAAACTCCAATTTTCAATAAAAAAAAGTAAAAAAGATTCCACCACAAATAATTAAAAAAAATACCATCATAACCCACTTAAAGTTTATTATTTCCTCAAAATAACCTTTACTCCACTCAACTCCACTAGTAAAACCCCCAAACAGGCCAAATGTTATTGTTCATTTTACATTTTCTTATCAGGGCGGTTGAAAGGTCCAATTGTTTCCATAGAAATGGCCACAGTGCAAAGTGCAGCCCATCTCCCAACCCCTTCATGATCATCTTTGCAGCATCCAAATAGTTCTCTCTCAAATACCCAATTTCCACAAGTTATGGTTCCTATCTATCATTGCAGCTATCATGTCCTTTGCTTATTCTTCCATAGGCCTCGGCCTTTCCATATCCAAGATGGCAGGTTGGCTATTAATAGAAAAAAAAAAAAAAACAAGTTCATTTGTATTTTCTGATTTGCATGAACCAACTCCATGATATTTGTCTCATTGGCTGTTTTTTAATCTGCAGAAGCGGATCATCATGTGAGGACAACCCTAACAGGTGTGACAGTGGGGATAGATGTAACGGATAAAGAGAAGGTGTGGAGGACCTTACAATCTATTGGAAACATTGCATTTGCATATGCTTTCTGTACGGTCCTCATTGAAATACAGGCAAGCAAATCTAGCATCTCTTTCTTTGGTGATTGCTTTAGGGCACGTTTGGCAAATTGAGAAGAATCCCTTAGTTAGAGGTTTTCTTTGGTATGTTGGAATCAAGTCATCCTCAAAGAAGATTTCCTAAAAATAGTTCCACGTTTGGCAGAAGAGAGGAATCATGGAGTCCATGCATTATGTGATCCAACAATAAGAAGCTTTTAGTCAATTTCTCATAATCCATGAAAGATCAAGGGCTGATCTTTCATTCCACAATCACTTTTGGCTCTTTAGATATTCTGAACGGTTCAGATCGTGCAAAGGGGGCCACATAAGTTAAAAAATTAACATTTTATATTATGAACGTTTTTGCAAATATCTCAAAATAGAGGATAGATCTATGGTTGAAAATTGGGCCCCTAGTTGTATTTAGTCTCCTCTAAACTATTCACGGTTCAGATGATGATTTCGAGGCCCATAAAAATAAAAATATTGAAAAAAACAGACTGCCAATAATCCCCCTTTTTTTTTTAACTGTGGGGCATATTAACAGTCAGAATGGTTTTGCAAATATCTCAAGTTATAGATGGAATCAACGGCTGATTTTTGATATGGTAGCCGTTTTGGACCTTGTGAACACTTTTACCGGTTTAGATCTTGATTGTGGGGCCCATGAAAACAAAAAAAAATGCAAAGACTGGTCCCACCTATATTAACGTCAGAAACACTGTAGCTCCGCAAATCCGCGAGTTTGTGGATTCCGCGGATCCTATGAGGGGGTGTCTGACTTCCAAAATATTTGCAAACAAGGATTTCTCTCTTCCTCCCTATGCTTTTCCACGTTGATCCAAATGTGGATTTTCCATGGGATTACGGAAAAATGACAAAAATCCTCTCTGAGGATGTGTACCAAACATGCCCTTAGATATTATGCAGAAAGGAAAACATGACTAATTTTTGGATATGGGCTCACTAAGTCACCTAGGGGCGAGTCAAATGAGTCTGGCCACTCCGTATAATTTGGTACTTAACTCGTATACAACCTGTGTAAACTGTTTGAATTGGACTTTAATCCATACACAACTTACAAAGCTGTTGACCTTCGAGGCCAATTAAATTAAGAGTTACAACAGTGCAACGGTGCAACCACACATAACGGTTCTTGCTCTGCCCTAACAAAGAGGTGTTTATCTTTCTTAAAAAGAACACGGCACCTTTTCTTTTTCTTTTTCTTTCTCGGATTGGTTGGGGACTCATCCCAGCTAGGGGTGGTAGGGGTGTTCAGGGGCCTGTTCAGCCCGGCCTGAGGCAAATCCAGGCATGGCCCGACTTTGAAAACCATGCCCATATGCTGGCCAAGCTGGTCAATTTTACGTAGTCCGGCCTGGTGCAACCCCTGCTTTTTAGCAGTTGTACAAGTTTTTTAGTAATTGTTTGGACAAATTATCACTAAATTATAGGGGCGTTTGGCCGTAGGTCCCTCAACACTACATTTTATTACAAAAGGTCAACATTCTTTTTCCGTAGAGGCAAAGGTCCCTTTTCAAATTAGTCTAAAACGCCACTCCTAGAAATCCTCTCTGCGTTATTAGAAAACGCTGAAAATCAGCATGTAAATTTTGTAAAGACAAAACATCTCGACAAATATAATGGATTTCGGAGAAAGGGGGAAAGTGATTCAACAAAGCAAATACCATCATATTGCACTTCTTCTTCTTCTTCTTTTTCTTTTTCTTCTTCTTCTTTATCGTCTGATTCACCTTCTTCTTCCTCTAATTCATTTTCTCTCAATCCAAACAAGAAGTATGTTGAATATTACAACATTTGTAAATAATGATCATCTTCAAATCCTAGCAATCTGTATATCATAGGAAACATAGATAGCTACATATCAAACTCAGATAAAATCATGTCTAAGTCGGACAAAGTCATATAAATTTATCTGAGTTTGTTTCAAAACTCAGATAAATTTACTTCAAACTCAAATAAATTTCGCAAAATCTCAGATAAATAGCGCAAAAACTCAGTTGATGAGAATAAAGTATTGTGGCATCATTGTCTGGACCATGCACCAGTAGAGTGTCTTGGGAGTTTTTCTTTTCTGAATATTCAGAGTAAAAATGGTAGTGTTTTGAGATGTGATGCATGTCAATTCGCCAAGAATAAAAGAAGTATGTATTCAGTGAATCTTAATAAAAGAAGTACTAGTCCATTTGATTTAATTCATTCTGATGTGTGGTATGCTATTATGGTTTCTGTGTATGGACATCGTTATTTGGTTACGTTTATTGATGATGCAACTTTGGTTACATGGGTGTATTTAATGAAATCAAAGAATGAGGTTTTACATCTTTTCAGAACATATCATAAAATGGTGGAAGTTAAGTTTGATAAGAAGATCGAAGCTTTCTGGTCTGACAATGAAGGAGAATATACCCAAGAACAGAATGGTGAGGTTATTCTCCTTCATTGTCAGACCATTTTTGGAACACGTTGCACTTTCACTACATTAAAGAGAGAGTCCAGTTTAATGATATAACACTTACACTGACAAAGACTAATGAGAAAAGTGTTAACGTTTGTACAAAGGCACTACCAGTTCAAAGTTTTGCACGTTTCATTCACATCTCAGCATCATTAATAATGATGCAACGTTGGAAATCGCTATACTGAATCCTAAATATAAACTTGAATTTTTTCCACATATTTGAATTTTGAAGTTATCTTTATCTAAAATTAAGTCAAAGGTTGTGGAATTTAAATTCAAGTTCAAGAGTGACTAGTATATCTTGATAAACTTTATCATTAAATGGTGATCAGCATCAGTTGAAGTGACAAGTTGCAGTGGAATGAGGATGAATTATTTAAACTATGTCTAAACTCAACTTGTTTGTTTGAAAATCTATAGATAACACTTAAATGTACAAGTATGGGAGTGATTCAATAAAATGAAAGTCGTCACAGAAGATCTCGATTATTGGTTTTATATATATATATATATATATATAGTTTTCTTCTGGTATACAAGTCATCATTCAATAAATTCAAAGCCTTGGAAGTCAAAACAGTTTCAATGATAGGTGATTGGCATGAATATCAATTATATACGGTTCTTAGATTGAACCACACCATTTCATGAGGCACTGCAATTCGTGTTTATATAATTTTAAGTGTGTATTTGGTAAATCATGACTTCAATGTTTCTATTTGAAATCAATCAGGTAAGGGGAAGAAAATGTAGTCCAATTTTGGTGCTAGTATTTTAAGTGTCAAAGGTCATATGAATCTTAGAAAAGATGGAAACAGTGATTTGGATACGTCAAATTTCAACTTTTCAAGTACAGCCATTGCTACGGAGAATTTTTCCGACTCAAGAAAGATCGGACAAGGAGGGTTTGGGCCTGTATACAAGGTAATTATGTTTCTATTAATCTCAAAGTTTATAAACAGAAAACTGATTTCATGCTTTTCCCTTCAATAATGAATTTTACTAACTATAGTTTCCAATTACACCTTTATCTTAATTAAGAGAGGCGGGATCTCCTTTAATGGTAACTGATTTATCACATTTCATATAGGTCCAACTAGGACCAGATGCAAATTGGATTCAAATGCTTTTCCTTCGTCCTATCTACTAAATATAGCCACAGACTTTCACTATATATGCACTTTTTCAAGATAAACAAATTCTTCAGGGCACATTCCCAGAAGGACAAGAACTAGCAGTGAAGAAACTCTGTAAGTGCTCCCAACAAGGGCTGGAAGAGTTCAAGAATGAGGTTCTACTAACTGCAAAACTTCAACACAGAAATCTTGTCAGACTCCTGGGTCATTGCATTGAAGCTGAGGAAAAAAATACTGCTCTATGAATTCACGCCTAACAAAAGCTTGGACTCCTTTCTCTTTGGTCTGTTCTATAACTACTAGAGCTACAACCTTTCATTTTTAATAGAAAATTTGTGTTATTGAGAACATGCTTTGTAATCCAATGTTATAAAATATTCCACAGATACAAATCGAAGCAAGGTGTTAGATTGGAAGAAGCGCTTCAACATTATTCTGAGAATTGCTAGAGGGCTTCTTTATTTACATCAAGATTCAAGGCTGAGGATTATACATAGGGATTTGAAAACTAGCGACATTCTTTTAGATGAAGAGTTGAACCCAAAAATTTCAGACTTTGGAATAGCAAGAATTTTCGAAGGAAATGGAACTGAAGAAAATACTAACAGAGTGGTAGGAACATAGTAAGCTCCATAGACTCAATCTGTTACTTCTACATACAAACAATTTCTTCTGATAGTAATCTTCACATGCTATAGCCTAAGTAGAATATGCTTTGCTTGTGGCTAGTTCTATATTGAAAGAACTCATCACTTTGTTAAATGATGAAATACAGTGGATATATGCCTCCTGAATGCGTATCACATAGGCTTATCTCAATAAAATCCGATGTCTTTAGCTTTGGAGTCATATTACTTGAGATCATCAGTGGAAAAAAGAACAGCAGTACACACCAATTCCAGAACTCTTTTGACACTTCCAGGACACGTGAGTGACAAAAGTACCTAATTCTCAGATAGTTCTTTTATTTCCATTCTTCATAGATATATTTTTTTTCCAATATGTGTAGGCCTTTCAGTTATGGACAGAAGACAGGGGGTTGGATTTGATGGATCCTTCACTAAGTGAGGCATGTGATACAACTGAAGTACTAAAGTGTATTCATGTAGGACTCTCATGTGTGCAAGAAGTTGCAGCTGATAGACCAACCATGAATTTTGTTGTCGCCATGCTTGCAGGCGAAACTGCCACTCTCCAAGCTCCCAAACAACCAGGTTTCTTTATTAATAAAGAGTTTGCACCTAAACAACCAGGTTTCTTTATTAATAAAGTGTTTGCACCCAACAATCAGAGAACAGATACAAGACCAGAGTTGAAATTGACTACAATGGAAGGCCGATGAGGGCGAAGGTTTCATTACTGTTCTTAGAATGTGGAAACGTCTTCTATCCATATTATTCTCCTTTTCATCGTGTAAGAATTGCTTCCCAATTGGGGCAACATCCACAATGGGCTGCTCTTTTTTTTAACAAAGATGTTGTGTTACTTTCCAGCGTGCACTAAATTACTCAGGTTAGAAGTGCTAATCCCATGTGGATGGGGTGGGGTGAACCTGAAGGTGATACACATGAAAATAAAAATAAAAATAAAGCACTACAGAATCTATATAATGGAAGATAACTCAATGGGCTGAAAGCTATTCGATCAGTAAGAATGTAGGACTTGCCTGTGATCTCCACCGTCGTCTCTTTTTGGCGATTCCTCAAACAAGTTGTTCGGGATAGAGAACTTCTTTGCGGCATTCTTTCTAATAGGTTGAATGCATGGATTCCTCGTTGCTATGTTTTAACAAGTAAGGATTCGACATCTGCATCTGTATCGATGGAGTCACGTATTCTTCTCATCTCCCGCTTCTACGGACTGCAGTGAGCGATCATGTCCCGATCGATTCAGGTTCCAACCACCAGCTGCTGAACCAGAAGGCATCAGTGCTGTTGTAGTGTCCACGGCATTGAGATGAAAGACAGTGATCTACGCTTGTATAGGGAGAAACTCCTATAAGGTGAGAGTAGAAAATCAAGACGTCAATCCAGCTCGCTCGGAAGGATCTTCACAGAAATAACACGCATCCATACCCACTTGTGTTTTGAGACGTTGTCAGTTGTGTGAAGGGCGTCCGCGGAGAATTTATGATGGCCGCGTTCGTTAATTCACCTAAAGTAACCTTGGACGGACTGAGAGATTTTATATGAGCAATTTGGAACATTTTACTTTACTGCCTTATATTTATAAATAGGGTGTGATAGGTATTTATTTAAAATTTAAAGATCTAAAATATTTAATTCACTCTTTCTTTAAAATTACATACCATAATTAATGGGATTT
Source organism: Cinnamomum chago (assembly GCA_038049695.1). Lineage (NCBI taxonomy): Eukaryota > Viridiplantae > Streptophyta > Magnoliopsida > Laurales > Lauraceae > Cinnamomum > Cinnamomum chago. Next base: position 104,652,551 of record CP142451.1, on the reverse strand, counting down.
GCCATTAATAATGGTCAACTACAATTTAATTAGTTAAATAAATTTCAAAAGATCCAAATAAATTACAAAAAATAAAAATAAAGTTAAAAAAAAGTAAATAAATCTCAAAGAGCAAAATAAATTTTAAAAATATAAATAAATTTCAAAAGATCCAAATAAATTTCAAAAAATGTAAATAAATTTTAAAAGATCCAAATAAATTTCAAAAAATGTAAATAAATATCAAAATACATAAATAAAATTAAAAAAAGTAAGTAAATTCTAAAAAAACACAAACAAATTTTAAAAAATAAAAATAAATTCAAAAAAATACAAATAAATTTCAAAAAATGCTACAATTTCAAAAAACACAATTAATTTCAAAAGAATGCAGAGAAATTTAAAAGGCGCAAATAAATTTCATAAGATCCAAATAAATCTCAAAAAATATAAATGAATTTTAAAAGATAAAAATCAATTTAAAAAGACGCAAATACATTTCAAAAGATCCAAATAAATTTCAAAAAACATAAATAAATTTCAAAAGGTGAAAATCAATTTCAAAAGATCCAAATAAATTTCAAAAGACCCAAATAAATTTCAAAAGATGCAAATAAACTTTAAATGACATAAATAAAATTAAAAAGTGCAAATAAATTTAAAAAACGCAAATACATTTGCCAAAACTAACATAAGCCAATTTTCCAAATTTCAGAAAAATTTGCCAAAAACTCAGGTATTTTTGCCAAAATTCAGTTAAATTTATTTCAAAAAAATGCAAATAAATTTAAAAAAAAAACAGCCTGAGTTTAGTTCAAAAACTCAGTTAAAATTTTCCAAATAGAGATAAATTTGTCAGAAACTCAACTATATTTTTCAAGAATTCAAATAAATCTGCCAAAAATTTAGATAGATTTGTCCAAAACTAAGATAAATTTATTTCAGAACTGAGATAAATTAACCAAAAACTCATATGGATTTGTCCAGAACTCAGAGAAATTTAATTTAGAACTCAGATAAATTTGCGCAAAACTCAAATAAAATTGACAAAAAATGAAAAACTTAGATAAATTTTACAGAAACTCATATAATTTTGTTAAAACTTTGATAAGCTTGACAAAAACTTAAATAAATTTCATAAAAACTCAAATATATTTTATAAAAACTTATATAGATTTGTCAAAAATGATATAACCGCCCTGTTGCATTCCTTCTCTAAAGATAGCGTAGCACCGTGGACTATGTTCGGTAACGATGAAAAAACTATAGTGATGGCTACAGCGGACATGTATGTCTTCTTCCTTCTCAATTGATCTAACCCCCATTAGAACCCAATCAAACCCATCAGCACATGCAAACAATCTATCCCTCTTCCTCTTTTCTTTCTCTTTCTTTATCTGCTTCCTTTCTTTACTACTGACAGCAATAGTTTCTCTCTCTCCTCTCCTTTTTTTGGATCTTCTTCTTAGAAGAATTTCTTCGATGCTATGAGCTTGAGGCAATGCCAACTGCCACCATCCCATGGCGAACGCCCCCGCCCCCCCCCCCCCCCCCACCGCCGCCGCTCCTCATCCGTCGACGTCCCCAACGAAGAGATCTACAGCATCATCCCCATCCACAATAACAGTGAGAACCCCATCCTGACAGACTGTAGAGATCTTCTCAATGTTAGCATTCTCCAGGAGCACAAACTTTCACATGAACTTGCCGACCCTCCTCTCCATCCTCACGTACTTGGCCCCTTCCTTCTCCTCCACCTCCCTCTTCCTCTCACCGCTAATTATCAGCACACTGTCATCCTCCACCTGCACCTTCATGTCCCCGATTTCGGCCCCGGCATGTCGATGATGAAGATATACAAATTGGGGGCGCGCCTTCACGTTTGTGGGAGTCAAGGCCATGGCCTTGGCGTCCCGAATGTATGTTTAGGTGGGAGCATTGCAGGCCTTTTCCATACCATCTAGCATTTTGTCGAGCATGTGGTGGAGCGTTGACAACAGAGGATTCTCTAGTCTCAACACTCTCAGATCCATTTCTTCTTTGGTTCCTAAATATGTCTCTGCCCGAATCGTACCTTGAGCTCGACGCAGGAGCGGACGCCGCCGATCTTGGATGTCTATGCCCGTCCAATTGGAGACGATCGCCGTTCATCCCTCTCAACTGCTCGATCCTCTGGTCGCCAATCAGAAGCGAGAGGCATTCTGGCAGTACCACTGTAAGTACTTTTGAGGTTGGCTAATTCATTGGGTGGACAAAACATGGGAGTCCATGTATTTTACAATTCTTAGATGGACCACTCTGTGTTGAAGAAGGATTACAAATTCGCAAGAGACAGGGAATTCGCGAAAAACCAGGCACATGGACAGACCGATCGATCGGTATGCAGGTCCGATCGATCGCCCTAAAAAGGCTCCCAGTTAAAAAACAGACCGATCGATCGGACCTGCAGGGCCGATCGATCGAACAGCGACGAAGCCCAGCTATTTTTTAGCCTGTTCTATCTAAAACTCTGTTTTCCAATCCTAATGAAACCCAACTTCTTCCATACGAATTCTAGAGCCTATTTAAGAGATTAAACTCTTCTCAAACCCTGCACCTCTCTCGAATCTAAACCCTAGACTATCCTAAGAGAGATCTTCATCCTCCAGAGAGTTCTTATGAGAAATATATGTGCTGAAGCATTACTCTTTGGAGATCCTACATCCATCTTCCAGTCAATTCGTCTTGCTCAAGGCGTGGAGATTGAAGCACTGGAAAAGGTGAACGGCGTGGTCGTTGACAAGATTCACGGTGGTCCTTAGGTTGTGGTCAACTGTAAAGGAGAGTGAGTTCATCTTGTAACCTTTGAATACATAGTGCTTGATTTTTCTGGACCGGTGCTAGGTCCCGTGGTTTTTTCTCTTTCCAGGGTTTTCCACGTAAAAATCTGGTGTCCATCTTATTGCTTGATTAACTTAGGTTTTCTGCTTTCCATATTAGTATCTGTGCTGGGATTTATTTTTGTTTTCCTGTTAGGTTTGAGTTTGTAAACCCTCCAGGAATTTTCACTTGGTATCAGAGCTGATTCACACTAAACTGTTGTGTGAGATCTTCACAGACTTCTGATATGGATATTGTTAGAGATGAATCCTCTATTTCCAAACCTCCTCTCTTGGATGGATCGAACTATCATTATTGGAAAGTTTGAATGATTGCCTTTCTTCAATCCATAGATTTGGAGGTCTGGAACTGTGTGGAACTTGGTTACACCAAGCCTACTGTTGTTACTGATGACAACAAGACCATTGAAAAGCCCATGCCTCAATGGACCAAGGATGATAAACAAGCCTTCAATTATAACAGTAAAGCATTGAATGCTATTTTTAATGGTGTTTCTCCTTCTGAATTTCGTCGAATTTCTATTTGTAAAACTGCTAAGGAAGCTTGGGATATACTAGAAACTGTTCATGAAGGTACTCTCAAGGTAAAGCAAGCCAAACTTCAGAATTTGGCTACTGCCTTTGAAAATTTGAAAATGGATGAATCTGATGTTTTTGATGATTTTAATGATAAGTTGTCTGCCATTGTTAATTCTACTTTCTATTTGGATGAAGTAATTCCTGAACATAAAATTGTTAAGAAGATTCTTCGTTCTCTTCCTGAGAGATTTGACCCAAAAGTAGTGGCAATTGAAGAGTCCAGCAATTTGGACTTAATCAAAGTTGATCAATTGGTTGGCAACATGCAAACATTCAAAGCTAATCTCAGGAAAACAAAGAAAGCTAAAGGGATGGCTTTGAAGTCTCATCTGGAGCATGAAAATGACTCTGACCAAGAGACTGAAGACCCAGAACTTGATGCTCTCTTTGTTAAGAAGTTCAAAAGATTTTTGAAAAACGACAAGAAGGATTTTAAAAAGAACTTCAAAAATTCCTTTCAAAAAGGACAAAATAAACCTTCTTCTTCGTTTAAACCCAATGCCGGTCAAAATCCTGAAGAACAAGTGTCCAAAATTCCTCCCAAGAGTACACACTGTTATGAATGCAAAGGGTTCGGTCACTATGCCTCTCAATGTGTCAATAGAACCTTTCGATCTCAAGGAAAGGTTTTGAACGTGACATGGGATGATGATTCAGACCAAGACTGCAATGACACTGAACCAGAATCGTCATCACCTGAACATGGAAAGTTTATGGCTTTTATGGCAAGATCTAATGAGTCTGTTTTGCAGGATGATGTGGAAAAATCTGATGATGTCAGTTCAGAGGATCTTAATCCTTTGTCAGATAATGAACAGGATCTAGTGGAAGCATATAATAGTCTCCTAAAACACTCTAGGAGAATGACACATCTGAATGATATTCTAAAAAGGAAATGGAAGGCTGCTGAAAAAGAAAATTTGGAGATTAAATCTGAACTCAGTGAAGCCCAAGGTAAAGTATCTCAACTTGAAACACAGCGTACCATTTTATCTGATAAGTTGATTTCTGCAGGGAATGGACGTGATTCACTTCATGAGCTTTTTGTCCAAGCTGAAAAAGAGATATTGAGTCTTAAGAAAGAACTGGATTTATGCAAAACGGATAATGCTAGCCTTTCGGACAAGTTAAAGAAGACTATTGCTGAAATGGACTCTACCAAAGCTGATCTTGATCGGATGAACACAGGGTCAAAGAAGCTGGATGAAATTCTGGGTGCACAAATCATGTCAAGCAGCAAGCATGGCCTTGGATTTGAACGTGGTGTTTCTTCCTCAAATAACCAAGGTAAATTTGTACGAGGTAATACACTGTTTTCTATTGACCCTACTATTCCTCAACCAACTGTCAAGAAGCATATGCCTCAACGCACATTTGTTCCTACTTGTCATTTTTGTGGAATCCTTGGACATATTAGGCCTCATTGCAATAAATTACGTAAGAGACTCCAAAATGGAAGAAGAAACATGAATTTGAGTCCGTATACTGTCAAACGAAAATCCATTTGGATACGTAAATCTGATCTTTATTGCAATGTGGTACTCACTGCTCTTAAAGCTCAAAGTTCACATGTCTGGTACTTAGACAGCGGATGCTCTAGACATATGTCAGGGGATAAGTCTCTTTTCACATCCCTTGAAAGTCATCATGGTGGCAATGTTCAATTTGGAGATGAAAGCAAATCAAAAGTCATCGGTAAAGGATCTGTCAACCTACCAAGTATGTCAACTCTCAATAATGTCTTTCTGGTTGATGGACTTAAGGCAAACTTGCTGAGCATCAGTCAATTCTGTGAGTCAGGTAATGAAGTTCATTTTTCCCTAAACACTTGCACTATTGTTGATAGTCATGGAAAAGATGTTCTCTATGGTAAAAAGAACTCAGATAACTGCTATGTGGTTGCTAATGAAAAAATCTTGAACTGCAATTCTGCTACCATCAATGCTGTTGACCTTTGGCATCAAAGACTAGGTCACATTAACCATTCTGATTTGGAAAAACTCTCTAAGCAAGAATTGGTTCGAGGACTCCCCAAACTTCAAAAACCGGATAACCACGTCTGTGGTCCTTGCCAATTGGGGAAACAAATTAGAGCACCACATAAAAAATTAGATGTGCTTACTACCAAGAGACCACTAGAGCTACTTCATATGGATCTCATGGGTCCTGCAAGATCTGAAAGTATTGGTGGTAAAAAGTACATTTTTCTTACTGTTGATGATTTCTCTAGATTTTCTTGGGTTCGATTTCTTAGAGATAAGTCTGAAACCTTTGATGTATTCCATTGCTTATGGCTTCAACTTCTTGCAGATAAGGGTGCACAGTTTGGAGGAGTTACAAGAATCCGATCTGATCATGGAACTGAGTTTCAAAACTCCTCTTTTGACTCTTTTTGCACTACAAATGGTATTAAACATGAGTTCTCTGCTCCAAAAACTCCACAACAGAATGGAGTTGTTGAAAGGAAAAATCGGGTTGTTCAAGAAATGGCTCGAGTCATGATCCATAGTAAAAACGTGCCACAAAAGTTTTGGGCAGAGGCAGTCAACACTGCTGTCTATGTGATTAATCGTGTGTACATCAGGGCAGGCACAAAAAACACTCCTTATGAACTATGGACAGGACGCAAACCTACTGTGAAATACTTCAAAACCTTCGGGAGTAAATGTTATATCTTGAAAGATAGAGAACATCTGGGAAAATTTGACTCCCGAAGTGATAAAGGGATTTTTCTTGGGTATTCCTTAAATAGCAAGGCCTACAGGGTGTTTCACTTGCGTTCTTCAACGGTCATGGAATCTATCAACGTCACTGTAGATGATGCTGGCCCTTCTCATTTTTCTGATGACGAGGATGAATTTCCTCTAACTCTTTATTCTTCTCCGCAGGATGATCAAGATGGGAATCAACATACGGAAGGAAAAGATCCAGTGACACCGGATCAAGAAGCTGTTATTCCTGATACTGAATCTGAATCTGAAAGTGAAGCGTCTGGACTGAAAGAGAAAGGTTCTGCTCAAAGAACATCAAGTCATGAAGCCTCTGTGAGCAAGGAAATACATCCTCGATCCCAAAAAGGTCAGGTAATCAGAGATCATTCACTTGAAAAAGTTATTGGTGACATTCAAGCTCCTTTAAAAACTCGCCAGCAAATCCAAAGTGAGGTAAATTTCTTGTGTTATGTTTCATCTCTTGAACCTAAAAACATAAATGAAGCGCTTATTGACGACTCCTGGATCAACGCCATGCATAAGGAGTTAGGTCAATTTGAGCGTAACAATGTTTGGAAACTTGTTCCACGGCCCAAAAATACACATGTAATCGGGACAAAATGGATTTTTAAAAATAAAACAGATGAATTTGGTCAAGTCATTAGAAACAAAGCTAGGCTAGTTGCTCAGGGTTACACACAGGTGGAGGGAATCGATTTTGATGAGACATTTGCTCCGGTTGCTCGTCTTGAGTTCATTCGAATTTTATTGGCTATTGCTTGTTCCTTGAAAATCAAGTTATATCAAATGGACGCCAAGAGTGCCTTCTTAAATGGATTTCTGAATGAGGAGGTGTATGTAGAACAACCGAAAGGTTTCCAAGACTCTCATAGCCCTGATCATGTGTTCAAGTTGAATAAAGCTTTGTATGGTTTGAAGCAGGCCCCTCGAGCATGGTATGAGAGATTAACTATCTTCCTGTTAGAAAATTCTTTTGTACGGGGCAGCGTGGATAAAACTTTATTCATCAAGAGAGAAAGAAACAACATACTTATTGCTCAAGTTTATGTGGATGATATTGTCTTCGGATCCACATCTGACAGTCTGGCTACCTCCTTTGCTTCTTGTATGTCACAAGAGTTTGAGATGAGCATGGTAGGGGAATTATCCTTCTTCTTAGGTCTGCAAATCAAACAATGTGAGAATGGGATATTCCTCTCTCAATCAAAGTACGCTCACAACATCTTGAAGAAATTTGGAATGAACTCTGCCAAGCATTCCAGCACTCCGATGAGCACCACAGTTAAGTTGAGTTTAGACTCCTCTGGGAAAGATTTTGATGAAAGGATGTATCGAAGCATGATAGGAAGTTTGCTATACTTGACTGCTAGTAGACCAGACATCTCCTTTAGTGTTTGTGTTTGTGCTAGGTATCAGTCAAAGCCTAAGGAATCTCATGTCCAAGCTGTGAAGAGGATTTTAAAATATGTTAGTGGCACCACTGATTTTGGAATTTGGTTTTCACGAGATACTAACATGAATGTTGTAGGCTACTCAGATGCTGACTGGGCTGGTTGCGTAGATGATCGGAAAAGCACGTCTTGCGGCTGTTTTCTGATTGGAAATAATTTGGTTGCTTGGCACAGTAAGAAACAAACATCCACTTCCCTATCCACAGCTGAGTCAGAATACATTGCGGCTGGAAGCTGTTGCACACAATTGCTATGGATAAAACAGATGCTATCTGACTACGGCATTACTCAAACCACAATGGTTGTGTATTGTGATAATAAAAGTGCCATTGACATCTCTAAAAACCCGGTACAACATTCCAGAACCAAACATATAGACATAAGGCACCACTTTATTAGAGATTTGGTGGAAGAGAAGATCATTTCTTTGGAGCATATCCCTACGGAAAATCAACTTGCTGACATTCTCACCAAACCATTGGACCCCACTCGGTTTGATACCCTTCGTAAGTCCCTAGGTATTTGCTCTCACCCTTAGTTTTTACTTCTCCACCTTTTAGTAGTTTCCCTATCTTGTGATTCATAGGATTTTGCCAAGTTTAAGTTTTTTTGTGCACCAAAATTCTCTTATAGTTTGATGGTTATGGTTTATTGCACATTATCAGTACTCTTTTCTCCGAAAAAAAAAAAAGAAAAAAAAAATCTTGCCGGAGGATCAGGACTACCTACGAGTATGTGTGATAGCTGCTATATGATTGAAAAGTTTCATTAGAGAAGGCTACCATACTTATTAGTGTGAAAGTCACCTATGATGGTATTTCATTAGTCATTCTCAGTGACAAGTTTGGGTTTGAAGCCTTTTTAACCCGAGCAAGTAGGTCCGTAGAGGTATTGCCATGCTTAGTGCCCTAAAGCCATCTGGTTTGGGAGACATTGGCTGAATGCTCGTTACACGAGTTATCTAGAAAGTTTAAGAAACCTGAACATTGCACTGTCACTCACAAAAAAAAAAAAAAAACAGAGCTGAGTCTGGTCTGTGTAATTTAATCATTTAGCCTAGAACAGACTATTATATTCAAAATCTACACACTTACACACTTGCTTGGTAGAAAGTCAGTATATTATAAAATGGGAAATTCACTGGTCCATTTCAGCCTTCACAGGCCCTTTTTCATTATTTTGGTCCAGGACCGATCGATCGGTCTTCATAGCCCGATCGATCGGATCTCGCGTCAGGCGTTTTTGTTTAAAACAGGTTTAGTTTGTTTTTTTTTTCTCTTCATTCTTTTTCTTTCCTTCCTTTCCTCTTCCTTGGTTCCCTGCCCTAGCAAAGTAATCCATTCTCCACGGATTTCTCAATTGGGATTCTCGCTTCGAAGGTATGATCTCTTCTCCACTCTCCTTCTCTTTTCATTTCCCTTCATCATCTATTTTTTTATTATGGTTGTTGGATTGGGTGTTTGGAGATAGTTGGAGTTGGCTGTGGTTGGTGTATAATCATGTTTGTGCTACAATTTTTTTCTTGACGTTCACTGCACTCAGTAGGAAGTGATTTGTTCATCCAGTTTTGGATGCCCACATTATAAGATTGAATGTTGGAAATTGTCTTTTATAATATGCACTCCAGGTGTTTGCTGAATTACCGAAAAGAAAAAATGGCTCCGAAAAAGAAAACATGCCATAGGGGGAGTTCCTCATCAGCCCCTACTTTTGATGCTACTAGATTTCAAAGTGTGATAAAGGAGAATTCTTTTACAAGTGTTTTTTCCAAAAAACAAGTGATTGTGGAGCGTCCTATTCGGCTAGAAAAGATTGAAATTGACTTCAGTGTCTAGCTCCGTGAGAGGGAATGGGATTCCCTATATGAGTTTGACCCCAGAGCATATGGGTCATTGGTGCAGGAATTCTATAACAATTTTTTTGAATACGGAGATGAATCGTTTAAAACTTTTGTCCGGGGGGTGGTGGTTGAGATTAACCCCAATATCATAGGCCAGTTTCTTAACATTGATAGGAGTCTGAATGCTGAATACCCGACTCCGGAGCCTGATTCCGACGACATGGAAGACCCCGCACCAAATATTGACTGGGCTGAAGTTATCTCTACATTAACTGCTGGTCGGAAAACCTCATTGCCCGGTGCTACCCTGAAGCAGAAGTTTCTCACTCCATCCTATAGGATGTTGAACTTATTTGTCTGTTTCAACCTTCACCCAAAGGGGCGATATTCAGAGGTGATCACGGAGACAGGATATTTACTTTATTTGATTGGGACTGGCCGCTCTATTGATGTTCCCCTCACAATCTTCAAGCACATGCAGTCTGCCCCCCTTGGTGCTACATCCACATCCCTGCCATATGGTGCACTGATCACTCGCTTTCTCTTATCTAGAGGAGTTGCTCTGGGGCCGCAAGATTCATTGGTCAGAGGGAGAGGCCCCATTACCTATCGCACCGTCAGTCTCTCTTCCGCTCATGTGGATGACAGTGGGGATGAGGGACAAGCTCAGGACGAAAATGAAGCTGCTCACGTTGATGCACCTGCCATTCCTTCATATCTGTAGGACTTTGAAAACCGACTTCTCGATCAATCTGTTCAAATGGAACTCCTTGAGCATCGCATGGATTCTCAATTTCAAGAAGTGTTTTCACATATGCGGCAGCTTCAGATTGGGAGTACCCGGATTGAGGACAAGCTAGATACTCTTCTTAGTCGATTTCCTCCTCCGCCTCAGTAGCCCTTGGACTTTTATTATCTGTTGCCCCCTTGATTTGAATTTTCACTAGCTGTTTCTGTTTCTTTTTCCATGTTGACTTTTCTCTCTCTCTTTTCATTTTGATAACCCTTGCCAATTTATGGCTAAAAAGGGGGAGACTAGGATGGAGACTTACGTACATTTTGTTTTTTCACTTATATTTGCATATCATTTCATTTGCTCTTTATATATTTGTGATTTATGTGTGCTTGATTTGATCTTCTGTCAAAGATTGTCGGTGACAGGTATTGCAGGTATCAACAATGGAAAATGGATTTAGAAGTATAGTCTTTGTTTGCGTAATTTCAGGGTAGAATCATTGTATTAGTTGTTTTGTCCATGAATTGCCAAAGGGGGAGATTGTAAGTACTTTTGAGGCTGGCTAATTCATTGGGTGGACAAAACATGGGAGTCCATGTATTTTACAATTCTTAGATGGACCACTCCATGTTGAAGAAGGATTACAAATTCGCAAGAGACAGGGAATTCGCGAAAAACCAGGCACATGGACAGATCGATCGATCGACATGCAGGTCCGATCGATCGCCCTAAAAAGGCTCCCAGTTAAAAAACAGACCGATCGATCGGACAGCGACGAAGCCCAGCTATTTTTTAGCCTGTTCTATCTAAAACTCTGTTTTCCAATCCTAATGAAACCCAACTTCTTCCATACGAATTCTAGAGCCTATTTAAGAGATTAAACTCTTCTCAAACCCTGCACCTCTCTCGGATCTAAACCCTAGACTATCCTAAGAGAGATCTTCATCCTCCAGAGAGTTCTTGTGAGAAATATATGTGCTGAAGCATTGCTCTTTGGAGATCCTACATCCATCTTCCAGTCAATTCGTCTTGCTCAAGGCGTGGAGATTGAAGCACTGGAAAAGGTGAACGGCGTGGTTGTCGACAAGATTCACGGTGGTCCTTAGGTTGTGGTCAACTGTAAAGGAGAGTGAGTTCATCTTGTAACCTTTGAATACATAGTGCTTGATCTTTCTGGACCGGTGCTAGGTCCCGTGGTTTTTTCCCTTTCTAGGGTTTTCCACGTAAAAATCTGGTGTCCATCTTATTGCTTGATTAACTTAGGTTTTCTGCTTTCCATATTAGTATCTGTGCTGGGATTTATTTTTGTTTTCCTGTTAGGTTTGAGTTTGTAAACCCTCCAGGAATTTTCAACCACTGAGTTGAAGATCTCTCTAGTTCGATTCCAGGAGGGTTTAAAAACATAAAGAGAAGAAGAAAAGGAAGAGAGAGAGGGGTGGGGGGCGTCTTCTCCAATGGAGAATCTGTCCGCGATATGCCATATGCTCATTAATAGCTGGACCATCTTTGAAAGATGGGGAACAGAAGATTTAAAATTTAAATTTCAAAATTTTATAATGAAAACAGTTGAAAGGTCAAATCAGTCATCAAAATTGTATCTATGGACCTCTCGCCGAAATATGTCTAACTATATGGACTACAGGTCTTAGATGAAAAATTGATAGACTGGAGGCCTTACAAGACCTCTATGAGGGACATTTCGTTAATTTACTCATTTTATAATATTGATGGGACGTTTGTCTACACGCCTTTTATGCCTTTTATGCAGAAGGGAAATTCTTAGTGAGCAAGTATAGATATGTTAGAATGAAAATTCAATAAAAGGATTTATGCGGGATTTACAAATTTATGTTTGGTGTGAAATTATTTCCTCACACTGAATTGATACTAATGTTGTGTGGTGCAGTTGTAGATTCCTTATAGAAAATCAAATTTTCTTATTTGATGCAACAATTTTCCGAACAAAAAATAACATAAATGCATATAATTTATTCAACAAATAAATTTGGGAATTCACCTGGTTTTTTGAAAAACTAAGAATGAGAAAGGAAAGGAAAAGAAAGAAAAGGAAATTAAGAAAAGAAGAACAAATAAAGAAGGCTTAATGAAGATTGGGAAAGAGATTTTTTTAATATTCATTCTAACATATCTACACTGGCTCCAAATCGTATGATCCAAGAGAGGAAGAGGAGAAAGCACATCTTCTTATTGGAGATATCGAAAGGAGTTGTAGGTTGTAAACTTGGAAAGACTTTAAAGTTCTATTTGTACATATGACGTTTCAGCAGAATGGGGCTAACATCCATGCCGCCTTCTTCCTGTTTGGTTGGTGCTACGGTGAAAATGCGAGGAAAATAAACTCTTTTGCTTTCAAAGTGATCCGACCAACTTGCTCTTTGATTAAGGAACTGACAGGCATTCTATAACATATGTATGCATCATTCGGATCCACTGGTTTGATCATATACTTTTTTATATATTCTTTATTGTTGAACTGTGCTTAGATTTTAAACCAAATCCTCAAACCATGCATCAACCTCTACATGCCTAACTGACCGGTCAACAAACTCCTGCTTGAAATATTGCAGGTCCACATTAGATGGTTTGACTGACTATGGTTGCCAAGGGTTCGTCAGAAGAAATCACATAATTGATCTCATCCCAATGCAGTAATGCACTTACCGTAAAGAAGTTCCTTACCACCAGAATGTTGCCCACCGGGGAGATAAAAATACGAGACTCTTCTTCTAGAGATCCAAAATATTTCACATAAAGATATCACTGAAGATTATATCATGGGATTTTTTCTTTACAGTAACCCAAAGTCATCGATTTTCCCCCTTGTTATCAAAGTGAGCTATTTTATCCAGATGTTATCCGTATAGTTTGTACCCCCTTTTCTTTTATTTACGATATCACAACATAAATTGAGGTATCACAATATAAATTGAGGTATCGCAACTTAATAACTTGCGGTATCACAACATAAATTGTGATATTGCAAATAAAATATTTCCTTTTGGCAAAACAAAGGGGTACAGAATGTACGGAGAACGTCTGAATAAAATAACTCACTTTGATAATAAGGGGAAGAATCAATGACTTTGGATTACCTTACATAAAAAATTCATTGCATCATCGATTGAAGGTTTTGTTGAACCATTGGTCTGTCTAGTTTTTCCTTCCACAACATTGATTGAAAATTGCAGTATGAATTGAGTTGGATATGATCAAAGTCAATGTTTTATCACGACCGGAGCTGACATGGACATGGGGAGTTGGGACTGTTGATGTTATTTCTAGTACTTACCTGGATGGTCGAAAGATTGCGTGTGTTACAGGGTGAGGTTCAGGTTGACCCCAACTGGCCCGGAACTGAGCCAATGCAAGATCACATAGACTGGCCACGGGGGCGACTGTGGAATGCGAGGGAGGAGGACAGCCGAACTGTTTAACTAGAAGAACCGTGTGGACTGGTAGCAGCCCACCGGTGGGAATTAAAACATATCTTCCAACTCGACAGACAATAATTTGTTATTTTTCGGTAAAATCACATATTGGAATTCGTATCATGAATTTCTCCTTCCTTATTGCTCTTCTCTTCTGCTGCTGCTTCTTTGATACACATCTTTCCGAGGCAGCTGACCGCATCTCTCCGGGCGAATCTCTCACGGGGGACCAGACCATAATCTCCAAGGAAGGAAACTTTGAGCTGGGCTTCTTTACACCAGGGAATTCAACGAACTACTACATAGGAATCTCGTACAAGAAAGTCCAAGAACAAACTGTAGTTTGGGTAGCTAACAGAGAAACTCCAGTGCAGGACAAGTCTTCCCAACTGAAGATCTCAGACGATGGCAATCTAGTCCTCCTCAACCAGACCAACACCTTTGTTTGGTCTACAAATTCAACTTCCACTTCAAATTCCACAGTTGCAGTGCTTCATGACAATGGGAATCTTGTTTTGAGTGATGGGTCGAATTCCTCTGCTGTAATTTGGCAGAGCTTTGATTACCCAACGCACACGTGGCTGCCCACTGGATGGCTTGGGTTGAATAAGATCACTGGCCGGAACCAGCGGCTCACATCATGGCGAAGCATCGAAGATCCGGCCCCTGGTCCTTTCTCTCTTGAGATAGACCCAAACGGAACGAGCCAATATTTCATCGAGTGGAACGGCTTCCGACGGTATTGGACCAGTGGAGAGTGGAATGGGCAGAGGCAAATTTTCAGCTTAGTTCCTGAAATGACACTGAATTATATATTCAACTACAGCTTTGAATCAGACGAAAAGGGGAACTATTTCACTTACTCTGTTACAGATCCTTCAACGATCTCAAGATTTATGATAGATGTGTCCGGACAAATCCAGCAACTGTCATGGTTGGATCAGTCCAAACAATGGAATTTGTTCTGGGCTCAGCCAAGATCTCAGTGTGATGTGTTTGCTCTTTGTGGCTCTTTTGGCATGTGCAACGAGAAGACCATGCCCTTCTGTGGTTGTATGCGAGGTTTTGAACCCAGGTCACCAAAAGAATGGAGTTTGAGCGACTGGTCAGGTGGGTGTGTGAGGAGAACCCCTTTGCATTGCAAGAAATACAGCTCTGTTAATGGAGTAGTTGACAAGTTTTTGATGATGTCTTATATGCTGTTTCCCGAAAACCCAATTTCTTTGACAGTCAGTGGTGTTGATGACTGCAAATGGGCTTGCTTGAACGGCTGTAATTGTACTGCTTATGCCTATGATGGTGGTTGTTTGATATGGAGCGGAGATCTGTTCAATCTCCGAGTAGCATCTGATAGCAGCAGTGGAAAGGATCTCTATATCCGTCTTGCAGCTTCTGAGAATACTGGTATATTCATGCATTTGTTACTTTTTTTCTATTCAATTACGTAAACTAGTAGTCCTAATCAACTTGCTCTAGTACTTGCCTCATTAGTTGGAGGCGCATAACCAATCGCTACTGGTTTTATTAATTTATCCTTATTGTTAGAACAATTATTATTATTGCTGTTGTAGATGTTTTTGGTTTCCTACAGAATTGATCGTGGATGCAATTCTTTTGTTACAGCGCCGAACCCAATTCAATGTAGCAACTGTGGAGGATATATAATTCCGTATCCTTTAAGTACTGGTTCTAACTGTGGCCATCCAAACTACAGAGTGCTCTTTTGCAATTCCTCCAGCCGTCAGCTTTACTTTCGCACACTCAATGGCTTATACAATGTCAGTAGCATTAATGCAGATGCTCGAACATTAGTGATCAATCCAGATGTAGTTCTCTGTTCGACAAGGAGAACAAAGATAAGTGATATAAACCTGAATAGTAGTCAGCCTTTTCATGTGACAAACAATAACATGATTTTGCTGTTTAATTGTTCAACTCCAAAAGGTTCAGCCTTAAATTGTATCGATTCTAGTGCTTGTTATAGATATATGATGGGAAGAAACGTGTCTTGTTATAATCAACAGGACTGCTGTAGTTATGTTGTTGATAATTTGCCACATACAGTTGGGGTCTTAAGCACCGGGTGCTATGCTTATGCTCCCATTGTTGGCCTGAGTTTACAACCAAGCCAAGAAAAGTTGTGGGAGGGAGTTGAAGTTCGTTGGGATCCTCTGCCAGGTGATTTTTTTATACATACATTTAGTAGTCTAATTATTACTTACATAGCTAATGCCTTTTCTTAGATACACACCCTATTCATTTGCTAAAGTACATAAGCTTAATCCATTGTCATTGGCATCAAAACATTGAAATGATACTAAACACTCTTTATATGTGTAAGGTCTTGTTTTTTGTATAACTACGACAGTTAAGAAGAGTAAAAGTTTTGTATATCCCATACCAAATTCTTAATCAATGTTTCTTCTTCTTCTTTTTTCTTTTTTTTTTCTAAAATCTTAATCAGTGATTAGTTCTTGTTTTTATTTCAGACGATGCTCAAGATGGATTGAACTCATCAGGTAGAAAGAGAATGTTGCCAATTATAGTTTCCACAACAGTTATTATAGGTGTTATTTTGTCGGCGACAATTGTCTACTGCTTGTGGAGAAGGATCAAGAAAAACGGTAGGTCAAAAAAGGGGATTGGTTTTCAACTTACTTTTGACAGTAGTTTACTTATCCTCTGTTTAAATGCGGTAACAAGATAATTTTTGTTGAATTTTAGTCTTAGGTGATATAAAGTTGCATAGATCTCAAAATGTATCAGCATTTGGAGAAAATAAGAGAGACCTAGATGTGCCGTTTTATGAATTTGGATGTGTACGAGAAGCTACAGAGAACTTCTCAGATTCAAATAAGCTTGGACAGGGGGGATTTGGCCTTGTATACAAGGTATATACTTTAGGCTTCTCTATTACATAAAGTGAGGTTTGCGCACTTCTTATCTGAATCTTGATAACTAATTTAAATCAAACACAATAAATCGACTGACTAATTAGACAAAGAGCTATGTCATGTTGCAAACTTGAATTTGAGTTATAAATATTCCCTTAATCTTGACAACTTATGCATCTGAACATTATTTCTGACCAAAAACTACAATGACCAAAGTGTAGTTGTTGAATATTCTTATAGGGCCTATTAATTTTATTCAGATCTTGGCATTATCCAATCATAACTATAATACCACTGCAATTTATGTGATTTCTAGGTCAACTGACAATCAAGGGGAAGAGCCATAACTAATGGTTTGTTGTTTACTAATGAGGGCCCAATGGCTATTATAATGCCATTGCAATTGTTATGATTTTTAAGTCCATTGCTAATGAAGGAGAAGAGGCATAACTATTGGTTTGTCATGTGGGTCCAATTGGCTAAACTAGGATGACCACAAAAACATGGCACGATTGAGACACATAGTAACACACTAGTGAGAATATCTTCAGTGTGACACTGCAGTGACATATACACTGATGCCACACTTTGAGGCTCAACTCTGGCCACAAATAATAAAGGTGGTGATAATATTTATGCATAGGTAAGTGTGAGTGCCTAAAAATTACAGACTTAGATTAGGTGAGTATGAGACTCATGATAATGCTGTTTAAGCTTTCTTTGAGGAAGATGGATTCCCTTAGAAACTGAAAGGGAAAGAGAAATAGAGATCAGAGACCCTGGCTGCCGTCAGCCGAAGGCTCTCCGATATCTGAATTAGTGCTATCACTGAACAAAGGATGGAGAAGAAAGGCAAGTATACTAGTATTGCATGTTAAGGCGTCATTAGGAGTACCCGAGAAGGGATTGGTATCCCTCTATATGTAGAGATTTCACCTGGCGCCCCCTTAATAGGGGTAGGTGGAGATACTGTCCAGTCAGATCAGGAGATGATCACCTATCGCATCAATGTGGATGTGATTGATAAAGACGACACCTGATCATTATCCGGCGTCCATCTTGTCGGTCAGCACGTTCTGCAACGTAGCTGTAATTTTGTGGAAGTACAATTATGGTTTAGTACTCATTTTTGTGGACATACTGAGCTTAAGATGATACTGAGATCATATTCGGATGCATCCTGGCACTATTGCCGAGGTGCCTTATATCGAGACCGAGATGAACCTAGTCGGTACTCTTACCGAGGTTGACTCAAGTTTGGCGCTAGCTGGCACTGTTTGCCGAGCTGAGATGAGATGTCTAGCTGGTATTGTTACCGAGCTAGATGAATCTTGGTACTATTACCGAACTTGGACATCGAGATCAGGATGAGATGAGCTGGTACTACTACCTAGACTAGCGTAATCATACTCTTAGAAAAACACCCCACACAGTAAGAGAGCATAGGTAAGAGAGACGCTAAATATACCTACTTGGAAAAGTACGATATGAACTTTTGGACCTCAAAATGAATGGTGCAGAAAGTGTTAAAAAGAGGGTCTTCAGTCCAACAAGAATGAGTGTTAAATTTTGGTGAGTGTCAATAATTTAGGAGGGGGATAGTGATAAGGGGGTTTCCTTGATGATGGAGGGCCTATATGGGCCCCATAAAGTGTAGCTTTTGAGTTTATATCATGGTATAAAAAATCGGCTGAGTCCGAGCATATCAAGTCGGGTTGCATGGGACTCGGACTCGAATCATGTGACTCAGCTGAGTCCTAATGTGACTCGGCTGAGTCCTATAAACTGAATTTAGGACTCGGCCCGACTCGGCCAAGTCTCAGCCATAAACGAGTTGGGTCCCAAGTCCGGTTTGTTAAACCTTGATTTATATGAGCAACATCTTCCATGGGATCATATGTTTTTGTAGTGCAATAGAATGTTGAGAAAACATTATAAAGAGATGAATCTATAGTGACCCAACGAAGTTCATCGCACCATCACACCAATAAATACCAATATTGTTGTATATACAAAGGAAAATCTTTATGGTCATTTTTTAAACTATTTTGGTAACGTAAATAAATTCTTTTGGTAGACTGAGTAATAGTGCATTTGCAACAATGTTTTCTAATTCAACATTTCCTAATCGCCTTCATGCTATTCCATGTGGTCAACTTTTCCTTCGAATTTTGTTCTTTTAGTAATTAAATCTTAATTTCTTTACATCTTAGTTTTGCCTGCATCTTGAATATACTGACATTTGTCTTTCTGCTTCATGTGTTTCCTTTTATTTGACTATGACATTAATATTTTAGGGAAGGCTACCTGAAGGGCAGGAAGTGGCAGCGAAAAGACTTTCCAAAAACTCTGGACAGGGCCAGGAGGAGTTTAAGAATGAGGTTATGCTTATTGGGAAACTTCAACACAGAAATCTTGTTAGGCTCTTAGGTTATTGTATGAAAGAAGATGAGCTAATATTACTCTATGAATACATGCCAAATAAAAGCTTGGATTATTTCCTCTTTGGTTCGCACCTGTAACCCAAATTCCAAATACATTCATTAAGTTGGTGTTCACTATTTTTTGGTTATTTATAGCATGAACTCATATTTATGTTACTCTAATTTTATTACTAAACATTACCTTGAACATTTGATAGATCCAGATCGATGCAAGTTATTAAGCTGGGAAAAACGCCACAATATTATTCTTGGAATCGCCAAAGGACTCCTTTATCTTCATGAAGATTCTAGACTAAGGATTATTCATAGAGATCTCAAAACTAGCAATATTCTTCTCGATGAAGAAATGAAGCCTAAAATTTCAGATTTTGGCTTGGCACGGATTTATGCTGGAAATCAGAATCATGTAAATACTAATAGAGTGGTTGGAACATAGTAAGCATTCTACATCCACCTTCATTTTATATGATATACTGGTTTTCTTTCTATATGATGTCTTACATGAAAGTTTTCTTGGACACTTTAGATAAACTACTTATATAAGAAATTAACCTCTTTTTTTTTTTTTTGCATGATAAATCTAGTGGTTATATGTCTCCGGAGTATGCCTTTCATGGGCTTTTCTCGGTGAAATCTGATGTCTTTAGTTTTGGGGTCATAATTCTCGAGATCATAAGCGGAAAGAAGAACTCCCTTATTTATCACAATGAGGAATCTTTGACCTTACTAGGACACGTAAGTGGGAACATATTTTTACACACTAATGGTTCTATTCCAGCTATTCTTACTTAGTGTTCATTATCACAGGCATGGAAAATATGGAAGGAAGAAAAATGGATGGACATCGTTGATGTAAACTTATCTGAGGCATGTGAATTACTCGAACTAAAAAGGTGCTTGCAGATAGGCCTCTTGTGCGTGCAGGAAAATTCGGCAGATCGACCAACCATGGCATCAGTTGTTAGCATGTTTATCAGTGAAACTACAACTCTCGAAGTACCTAAACAACCGGCCTTCATTACCACAAGTCTGCCTAATCCACCTTCATCTAGTAGCAACTCAAAGAATGAGGTGACAATTTCTACATTAGAAGGTCGATAGATAGCTGGTGTAACATACTTACCATTTCATTTCTTTTATTATAAATTATCCAGTGTACTAAAAAATATTGGTGCCAACAAAGAACAACCATTGTGCATTGAGTTTTGTTAAATATCAAATCCCCGTCTTGTGGAGTGGGTAACAAAATGCTCAAAGCTAGCTATCCACAAAAGTAACAATTTGAAATGGTGCTTTGTTTCTAGTCCTTAACCTCCTCCTACTCAATTTCAAGTGCAGATAACTACAAAGGACAAATAGATGACTGAGCAACTTGACAGTGGCTTCAACCGTCTTCTTTTCTCCATGAATCTGATGTAGTAAATGAAATAGGCTCTAAATGTTTTCAACATATAACCATGACCTTTCTTAGCTTAGATTAATGGAGATGTCAGACATATGCATAGTGGCATGTAAGACTTGATAAATAGATAAGCGAACTACATGACAATCATTTAAACTTTCTATATTCATTTATCCATGAATCTAATGTAGGAAATGGGGTGGGCCCATTTGTTGCATGTAATTGAAATTCTAGTATTTCATAGTCAAATGGGTTCTAATAAAGAAACATTAAAGATGTGAGAGGTGAATGTTATAAAGTGTAGATGTAGATGAGATCTGTCAGTTTCCTCATATTTGATTTACTCATGGGTATTTGTTTTCCCTCTCGTTTTGATTCAATTTCCATTAAAGGAGAGACTATGTAACGTCCCCCTAGATCGGATTATTGCAGCTATCCGCAACTCGGGACGTGATTTTGCGAATAAAGAGATACATGTGTATTTCTTTCCAAGGATCCACTGATTGAGGATACACAGGTCCTATCACGTTCATGAATATTTCACGGAAGCTTATGTGGCGTTACAACTCAAAGCCTTTGACCCTCGGACTCAGTGTCACAACCCCACTCTTTAGCATATACTTGCAATAAAATGATACATCATTAGACTGAAAAAATTATATAAACGAAAATTGTTAAATCCACAAATATAGAAATTGCATTAATCGACATGGTCAACAAAGGGACCGAATAGAGGAACTTAATAGAGTTGCCAAACGTAACCTTAGGCACTATTTGCCTATTTGGCAAATCATATATGTTTGAAATAGATCTGGCTCAAACATATCTGTGAGAAATAGATATGTGAGATACAGACTCTTTTCAAATAGACCGTTTGGTAACACATGCAATATATCTAATTTAAATGGATCTATTTTAAAAAATATGTTTGGTAAACTTTCAAATAAGAGCTTATTACAGGGGCATTTTGTCTTTTTAAAAAAGGTAATTTATAATAGAAATCCAACTTGACATCCCTTATAAAGTATTTTTTATCTCAATCAGGCAATGTAAAACTCATAAAAATGAATTCTAGGTACCAAAATATGATGCATAATCTTAATCTTAATTAACTTTCATTGAGCCACAACCTAGATATCATTCTATCACAAGTGTTTTTGTTAGCCTCAAGACAAATGAATTGGACAAAATAATCAATGTCACTCGATCTACACATCTAAACTCAAACCTTACACATTCTATTGCAATCCTTATGATTGAAATCCAAAACTCTCACAATGCATCCTACCTTTATCCACCAGGGCCTATTTGAATCCAGAATATTTAAGATCATGTAAATCAGGAATCACTAGCTCACATGAAAAAGCATAAATTGCAGCAGTCCATTCATTTTTGTAATGGGGGAGTGCATCTTCATGAAATGCCACATCATATTAATTACATCCACAAAATAAAATTACAGCTCACTTCAAAATTCAATTTTCGCATCAAGTTTTTTAACCAACAAATGAACATTAAACATAAGAATAAAATTCCGGACGTGAACTTATCGAACCTACAAGCTCAACTTGTTAATTGTGATAGATATATGAAATTCTCTCCCCTCCACGGCTTCAACAATGACCTGTCTCAAGTATATATTTTCCAAGCATCACATAATAGTCAAAAAACCAAAAGGAAAGCTAATGAAACAAAAGTCTAATCAACAACTTATGGAAATTAAAAGTCTTAACAAAATGGTAAAAATTTAAAAAAAAATAGAAACATAATAGAAATAGAGACACAAAATTTGGTTCCATTCCGTGAATATTTATGGCCCGATTCCTATCCAACACCATTCTTAGACCTTCTTTAACATGCAAATATATATTGGGGTATCCACCTTCTATAGCATGCAAATATATATTGGGGTATGGATACATGATGCCTCAGGAAAAGAAGTTCATGGTCTTTTGTATTTTTGCTGTTATAAGAAATTTAATAAAGAAAAACGACACGTTACAAATTGAGGGGTAGAGTTCCTAAAATGCACACTTGAATTACCATTGCCTCCCGTATCAAAGGGGTTCTTTCATCATTATCATTTGAAACACAAGCTACATAGAAAAAAAAAATAGAGCAAAAATATTGACATGGATGGGTCCCTAATCTCCCCAATCTGGTATTGGTATCCCCTGCAATGCATGGCAAGCAATTTGAAGAAAAAGAAAAGCTTAGGACATTATGTTAGGAACAATACTCATGCAGGCATTAATACCCAACACTTGACTTTTTATCTTTCACAAGGCAAGGTGTTTTGCTACCCATACACAAAATCTACTAGTTAACCTGCTATCATCTTAAAAAAAATTTCATCAACATCACAAAACCACAACCAATTTTGCAAGTATGTAAAAAAGACATTCCATGTGAACTACTTAAAACAATAACTTTCCCAAGTTGATATAATAAAAAACACACTCAGATGATATTAAAATACATAGTGTTTATTTCAGTTTGTTTTGTTAGCAAACCATCATAGAATCAGGCTAGGACAAGACCACAAAATCACCACTCTTACATAGCATTACCACATTTCCACGACTGCATTTGAGGATAAATGGACTGAATGCATTCCTATTCTAGGGATTCAAGAAAATAGTCACTGTACAAATGCAACCTAGCCAGGTTCTGAATTTTTCAGGGCCCAGGACAAGAGTAAAAGTTAGGCATCTTTAGCCATCATATATGATAATATCATTGGTGGGCCCCACTGATGTGAAAAATTGGCAATGGGTTGATGATGCCCAAGTATAACTATTTGAAAAAAAAAGAGAAGAAAGAAAACTCAGACCAGAATCTAAGCATCATATATGGGGAATAAAACATCATTGGTGGGCCCCACTAACAGATGAGAAGAACGGGTGAAGGGCTGAAGGCTTGATGATCTATTTGTAAAAAAAAAAGCCCCAAATCATCCCAACGCTAGACCAGATTCTCCCAGAATTTCAGCCATCAAATATAAAATATCATTGGTGGGCCCCACTGATGGATGCTCAAATAAGTGATGCAATAAGCACTCTCAGATGATTTGACGATGAGTCTATTGATGCCCAGGACGATGGAATCCATTGGATGAGCCTTGCCTCCACCAAATGATTGAAAAAAAAAAAAGGGTAGAAGGGATTTTGGGCCCCCCCTGAAAAATGGGCCCGGGGCAAGGGCACTTACAGCCCTTGCTCAGGGCCTGCCCTGAACCTAGCCAATGTGAAAGCTCCCTATAAATACACAAGACAGTGGCAAGAAAAGCAACAAATGTTGAATCCTTTACTTGAAATTTCAACAACTTCCAAAAAGGTAGATTCAATGACATTTTCAATCAAAAGTAATACTAGCCATAAAACATGATCTTTTATACTTATGTTGCATCTATACAGATTACACAAGCAGAGGATGGGATGAACTTGACTGGAATCCTCTTCTAATGATCTAAAAGTCACAGCATATATAAATGCAACCAAGCCATTGTAGAAACTCATAATCCAAGACAAAGAAAACAACAAACATGAACTACATGAACTACTCCACTTTTGTCTTATGCATTCGAAGTAAAAAAATCACACTTCACCCATCACTAACATGATCTTTCTCCAAATTACACCAAACTAAGGGCAGCTACGATAATATAAACTAGACTGCATTCCTCCTCCTAACGTTTCTTCTATGTTTTTTTCAAAAAATCAATGACATGATTAGTGTGGTGTTTGGATGCACATAACTATAAAACAAGTAGAATAGGTTGTACGCCTTTATGCAAAGAAGAGGCCCAAAGGGTACTACAGAGCCACAAAAGAATGTACGCCTTTTTTTTTTTTTTTTACACTCGACAATTCACTGAAAATGGGTGAGGCATCTCATTCAGTGAAAACATCATTCGATCCTGTAGGACTCTTGGGGATATGCTATAAACAAAAAATGTCTCCGTAAGTGTAGAAAATCTCACAGATTTACTTGGATGATATGATTCCTAGAAAAAGTTTGGCTGTCTGAAAACCTGAAAGAGGAGGAGAAACAAAGGATCAAAGACCCTGACTGTTGTCAGTGCAAGGCCCTCCAATGCCTAAGTCAGTTCAGTCACTAAGCAAATGATGAGTGGAAGAGAAAGGGAATGAGAGTGTTTTTTCTTCTCTATTTTCTACTTCCCTCCTAGACTCACCTTGTATACATATATATAGGCACTTGGTTCCATCAAGAATTTCCTTAGTGGTGGTAGGTAAAAAGGGTACATCCCATCGGGTCATACCTTGTACCCTTAGTGGAGTAGGTAAAAGGCCTGTCCTATCAGTCCATACCTTGTATGGATGCGGATGTGACCGTATTATAAGGTCAACTCTTTATTAGCCGCTTGCCCTGCAGGGCATTTATTATGATTGACATTTGACGCTTATTTCGGTTGTTTGAAGCCACCGAGATCAAGACGGTTGTGATGGACCGAGGCAGGTCTCATGGGCTCTCCCGAGGTTAGCCAAAACCGAACCCGTGGAGGCACCGAGACGAGCGAGACCGAGACCAGGGCTTAATTGTCGTCCTTTACCAAGATCGTACTCGTCTATTGAATTTCGAAGAAAGTCCCCCACACAGTCTCAACACACAATCTTAACCATCCAACTATGTTAATAACCAACCGTGGCGATGGTACTTTCACCGGCCATGCCTAAAACCTGACCCACCCTTTAATAGGTACAGGTACAAGTCAGGTCAGGTACAAAACAAGCTTCTTATTGCTCTCTTTGGCAACACAGAGAAAAACAGATTGCCAAATTGAACCTGACTTGGATTGGCATCTATAAACCTTGTATCCACTCCCACCTATTAAAAACAAAATCTAACCCATCCAAAGATAAAAGTAACCAAAATACATTCTGAAAATGGTACCAATCAGCCCCATGACCCAAATGAACTCCAATTTTGCTCGGAAGGGGTGCATTGAAGAATTTCGCAGACCCCAATCTGTGGTAACAATAAGTGGATTGTCTGGGGTTGAATACAGTACATGGCTGTTTCGTCCATGAGAAACAAAAAGCGAGATAAGAAAAATCTTAATTCAATATCATGAGAGAGGGGGATGGAGCTTACTTGAGATGTAAAAAGAAAGAGCAAGGGCTGCCAAGGAAAGAGACAAAGCCTTAGTTGGATCTCCATGCTATCATTCTCTTTCTTCATCCTGTTAGCTACCATGCTGCGATACTGTTAAACTATTTCAAATCAAGAAACATCTATACAAAGAGCAAGGAAAAGGCAAAAAATTCTCCTATTATTATTATATATAATGACAGCAAGTGAGTTCCCAGGGGAGCGATACGTGCCGCATCTTCAGACTTGTGAATTCGTAGGGGAGCGACATGTGGCACATACTCAGACTTTGTGGAATGCCACATTCCGAAATTGCCCTTCTCATTTAATCTCAACAAATCACTATTATCTAATTTTCCTACAAAATGGGATCTTAAGAATCTCCAAAAGCCAACTCTCCAATTAATTAATTTTCCTTCAATTGGTGAGGATTGATCCCACTTTGTGATGATGGGCCCTACCATCTTGTGAACCCACCACTCTTCCATGAAATTGAATGGCATTGTTGAATTGATTATTTACTAAAATTTAATTTAATTTACATATACTGAATCCTATGCCGTATATGTGACTTTCATCTAGTCGTTAGTAAAAGATCGCTAATATGATTGATCCATGATAGAACCCAATCAACCCATTATTGGGTCCTTATTTCTATTAAATCATCAATATAATTTCATGGAATGCGCGGTTATAGAACTATCATTGATGGGTCCCACTAATCAAATGTGAAACAACCCCAAAAATTATTAAACCAACAAAAAGGGCCAACCCTATATCATACATGATTAATCCTTAATTAAGCATAATTAAGGTTTCGGGTTTGAAGAAATTAAGAAATAAAAAAATTGAAAAGCATAACAAACCCCACACATTTGACCATTGACCATACTCAATTATTAAATTAAGCATATAGACGTGAGTACAATTATTATTATTATTATATAATATATAGTAGCTTAGACTAGAGCACTATATCATTATGGGCCCACCTAATCAATCCAACTATTTATCTTTCCCTTACTCCTTCCCTTATATTGCTTCCTTTACATATCTTTTTTTTATCTATATTTCAATATTTTTTTTTTTACATTTTTATTTGATATATATGCATAAATATTACTTTTATAATGGAATATTTTTTTCTTTTACAGACCGTGTTGGGCAGGGGCCTATCATTCACAAAAGTTGATTCTTGGTTGATCTTTTATGGGCATAGGCAATGTTCTTCGTTGTGAAAGTTGGAATTTCCTCTTTTCATAGATTTTTGGTGTAATTAATTTTTTTTTCTTTTACAGAATTCTATTTGTGGATTTCTTAATTAATGCAGGCCTATTGCACTAGTATTATATTAGACCAATGGACTGGAAACTTTTGTTGAATGTTCATTGTAACTATTGATAACTCTCTGAAGAGCCTAATTAAAACTCCAACTACTAAGCACAATATTTGTTACATACAGTCTTTACCAAAAAAAAAAAAAGAAAAAAAGAAAAAAGAAAATAATAATAAAAAAACATAACATAATGATTGAAAGAGGGCATCTGCTATTGCATCTCTAACTTCTGACATCTCCATCTGTTCTGCAACATCTACTATTGTATCGGTGTCGGAGGTACCATTGTCATCATCGTGACTCGCCTCTAAAGATATATTTTCATTCTTAAACTATTAAAATAGTGTGTCTGCAATAACTTCTTTTCTGATAAAGTTGTGCACAGTCATTGCAGCAACTACTATACTCCTTTGTACAAGGAATGGGTAGGGAGGCATCCTTTTCAAAATAAAAAAACGAGCCTTCAATACTCCAAAAGAATGCTCTATCACATTTCTTAATGATGAGTGAACATAATTGAAATGTTCCTTCCTTTCACGAGAATGACCACCACCACGAAAATCTGATAGCAAATACCGAACATTACGGTATGAAGCAAGAAAACCATGCATATTCATAAACCCAGCACCAACAATGTAATATTTACCTGAAAATATAAAAAATTAATATCACGATAGAAAATGAGATTTGATTCATAATTTACTGATCATAGGTAGTTAGAGGGGCATGTGGGAAATTCATTTGTGGTTTATAAATAGTATCCAATAAGATGCGTGAATCATGTGCAATGCCTTCCCACCCGGCAATAACGAAAGTAAATTGCATATCAAATGAGCAAGCTGCTAAAATATTTTGTTGGCATTCTCCTTTTCTTCCCCTATAAGGCACCTGGTTTTCAACATGAATCACATTATTTACAAGTGTACCATCTATTGCCCAATATAATCGTTCAGAAAAAAGACAAAAGCTTTAAAAAAGTAAAGTTAAGTTCATTGGGGAAAGTACTTACAAATATGATTAAGTCTGAGATTATACGTTGAAATATTGATGAAATTGAGGGTTATGCAATATCTCCTTTGGTGTGTGGTTGTATGAAGGCGGCTTTATAATGTTCATCAAGAGGTGAATCATTGCTACTAAAATTGTATGAGAGTGACAATGGATAGTCTCCCCTGAGTGTTGAAATCTATCTTGCAAGATCTTATTCCTATGATTTTGCCTAATTGCCATTAGAAATATAGCCACTTGCTCCTTCAATAAAACATATCGGTTGTCTTTAAGTAGCATCTTTCGTTGTAATACCATACACAATCATAAGAAGATATGTTTCTCCATATGCAATAACTCCAATCACACTGTTCTATTACCCTCCAAAATGCCTAGAACAAAAACATGACTTGATAGAATTGAAGTCCTGCATGGCTCCTTAGATATGTACATCTCTCGCTTCTTTAGGAGTAAAAAAGTGAGAAATGCTATCAATCTTTGCCTCTTTGGCGTCATAGTTTCCTGCATTCATTCCATCCCACAATAAAGAAAAACAGAAGAAAACCAAATTTCATAAATTTATTCCATCCCACAAAAGAAAATCATAAGTTCCTAGATTAATTCCACCCATAATTAAAAAAAAAGTAAGTTGCTACATTCATTCCATCCCATAATTAAAAAAAAATAATCAAAAGTTCATTCATTCATTTCATCTCACAATTAAAGAAAAAGCATGAACTTCTTGCATCCATTTGGTATCTCACAATAAGAAAGAAAGCTAAGTTCATATATTCATTCCATCCCACATCAAAACAATTGATGGGGTTCTTACATTGATTCTATACTCGTCCAAAAAGATACTGCTCTAAAAGTGATGAGTCATAAGTTCTTACATTCAGTATATTCAAAAGTGACGAGTCATAAGTTCTTACATTCAATGTTTTTAAAAGTGATGAGTTTAGAGTTCTTACATCCAAACACGATTCCATACTCCTCCAAAAATCCCACTATATTCAAATAAAACTTATCAAGGCCCACATTTAGTATCATATTCAGCCAATAGATGTGAGCATCATCACCCTCAAACGACATGAAAATATTTTTATTGTCCTTATCCTTAAATGCCCTTGTACCAAAAAATGCAACTATGAGGCCTCTTTGATATTTGGTATCAATTTTAAAGTAGCAATATATTCCTACATTGTAGGACTTTGCTTTATCTCTTCCCCTTTTCTCTCTTTATCTTTTTCTTTCCTCTCTTTCTCTTTTCTCTCTTCTTCCTTCCTTTCTTCATCTTTTCTTTCTTTTTCTTTCATCTCTTCTTCATTCTTGTCTCCTTCAAGTATAATGACCATACGCTCAAAATTCTCATCAAACTTACTGTTCTTAACATTCTTCCTGCTTCATGAAGGATCAGGTCGTTTTCTCCTCACACTTGACATTGGCTCTTCCATTTTGACATCCTCATAAGTCTCTTGTTGAACATCATTCTGAGTGTTGCCTATATCAGGTAAAAGAGAGGCCATTTGTATACTCAAGTCTTCTGGAAAAGAACCTGAAGACGGTGTCCAAGCATCTTCTCCCCTAGATTGGGTTCCACCAAAGAGAGTTGTCATTTAATTGGGAAATGACAAAGACTTAATCCAAATTATCTTTGCATCAAGGTGTCCCTACATCCAATGATATAAATTTAGTTAATTAATATAAAAGAGATTTTTACATACTATTAAATTCTGTAAAATGTAAAAATATATTACCTTTAGATATTCGTCCCATCTCTCAAGTTTCATTGTAATTGTTTGAGTTGCTTTATTATATCCTATATTGGTTTCCCCACATAAGGTTGTTTAAGTATTGTACTGTTTTCTCATTAGATCCCATTGATTCTTTAATTTCTTTTGTCCATAAAATAGCCCGGTGTTCACCTTAAAACCCGCGATAATCTTTGTCCATGATTGTGCTTTAAAATTTGAGCTTGGTCTTCCACCTTGCAATACTTCTTCAATGCATAAATCCAAGAAAATCTTCTTCATATTTTCTGACCAAACAACCCTACTTGTCTCTACTTTTTCCTTACCCTTATAAGATGGAGCCATTCTTTCGGCCATCTAAACGTCCCTAAAATAAATTTGTATTTACTAGTCATATGATTTCACAAATACTTCACACTAGTCAAACATTCAGATGGAGACCTCAAAATGGTAAAGTAGAGCTATGCTAACACATGTAAGTAACTAGCTATATACTCTAAAAAAAATAAATGCTATAGTTGTTCCCTTGGCATTTAGAAATGCTCTGTTTCTTTGCTTGAATTGCAGTCACATGAAAAGTAGGAATACTAATCAATACTTGTGTGCTACATTTTTTTAGTAGTAATTAGCTTTATTACTGCCGTATAGGTACATGTGCATCGTCGTTTTCTCCAAGTACATTTAACATGGATTGTGCGTTGCAAACATCAGTGGCCCTGTGTAATCAAAAGCTGAATCACTTTGTGGTTCATTTATTCCTCATCAAATCTTTTATGAATGTAGGAATCAAATGTGTGTCATTCTATGATATGTTCTTACATCAAAGCATTTTTATGTCTTTTGAAGACTATAAATGGGCAACTACTTCGAGCATTGGAATTAAACTCCCGGCAGATATTAAGATTACTTGGAGCACATTTACCTGGCTTTATTATGAGGAAACCCACCTTGTAGTGGTAGTGGTGATGGAAATTTGGAAATCAATAAATGCGATGGAAGTTCAGCTACAAAATTACGTGGCTTATTTTCAAAAGCTATGGCTTTCCATGATTCCTAGAAAGCCAAAACAAGCTCAATCGGAATGTAATTTCTTTCTTAGAACTTAAAAGACTTTAACCATATATCTGGAGGTAGAAAAATTAAAAAATCAGGCAAATTACTCAAAACACGCTTGTTGATGGTTACAGGACTCAGAGGTCATACGGGAGGGGAAACTACTCCAAATAGACTAAAATCACGCAAAACACGCTTGTTGAAAAGAGTAGTCCCCAAATAGTTCAAGTCTTAGTTAATCGGACCTCGGGACAGATGGAATTGATAAATGAACTCGCTCACGAGCAATAATGGGCAAAACTAGCAAAACAGGACCAAGACAGGGGGACTGAACAAAAGCCTAAGGTCACTAAGCAATTGATCAACATTTTGGCATGAAATGGTCCACCTGTGGTCGGTAGAAAAGGTTCAAGTTGAATCTGGGTGGCTGAGGAGGCGGCCACCAACCCGATGCACCACAACCATGGGTCTTGTCACCAAAGAGGAAAGCAAGGCAAAGACTACTTGCTAGACCCCCAATCGCAACTCACAATTCTTACTACGATGCTAAGGTCAGGTACAATATGGTTTACGTAAGGGATTACTACAAAACTTATAAAAGAGGCATACACCGAGTACGTGAATAAACGAGTACTAAGATATTGGACATGGTTGATTATTCTGATTCAGTAAAGGAACCATTACAAATTGTTAACCTAAGTCTCGGGCCGTCGTTGATATGCTAGCGTAGTGAGGTTCGGCCTTACGTGTACTTAGGATCTTGATGTCGACGATGAGGTTCCTGAGTGTTGACAATCGTGTTCGGCACATCAATTCCCTAATTACATACATCTCTGACTTCAAAATACACCAACATACCTCTTGCCAACCCTCGGGGATGAATGAATCCTCGAACATCTATCTCCCCACAACATTACAAGTCTGTTAATTAACTAAGACTTGGTCATTGGTCTCAATTCTATAATACTATTGTTCATAGTTATTGTCCAAAAAAACAGCGCTTAAAGGGTACCTTGTATTGATCCAAGTTCAAATCTGTAATTTTTTTGAACTTTTGTAACTTAAATTTCAAGGAAATATAATTTATTTGATGTATTTTTTTTTAAAACATCATTAGTGTCATTCTACTTATAATTTATTTTTATTAATTTATCTATTTTAATGGAATTGGTCCAAGAGTCTAAGTCCAAGTTTATGTATGTCCAAGTCCAAGTGCCGTGCTAATTCTTTTGTTGCAGCGAAGGAAGTTTGTATTCATTTTCCACTTTTGCAAATATGTGCATTTGGTATTTTATAATTGACGATTATATTTTTTTCCATTTGCAATACCGATTGTATAATTTTTTATTTTTTCAAAATATTTTATAGGAATTAATCATTCTCTTAGGCAATTTACATCTGCTCCATTGTCAATTAAACAATCAACAGATTGATTAAATTCTTTGATTATTTGTGTTACAGTTGTATACCATTTATTATAATGATATTTAGTAATAGAATTTACAAATTTTTGAATTTTATCATCAAAGCCTTTTTCGAGATTTGAGTCTTCTTGATTGTTTGAACAGAATTCTTTTCCTAATTCAATGATTTCAATTCTTATTCTTAATTTAGCAATTTCTTGAGTTGCTTCTTCTTTTAATTGTGCTTTCTTGTTTTGTTTCAGTTACTTCATTTTTTAGATCTTGAATAGTTAAGGATTTTGAAGAGTTTATTTTTGGAGAGAAAATATCTTTCATTGAAATTTATTGAAAGTCTTTATTTTTCTTCAAAGGTTTTTTTGAGGATTTTTCTTTAAGCATTTTTCTATAATATATCCTTTTTTCTTTTTCAGATGAAAAGTTTTCTTCAAGAGATGAAGGTTGACTATGGTTAAATAACTAGGTTTAGACCGTAGCTAAGTAGAGTAACTAACCCACCTGGCGGTCGGTAAGTTAAGTAGATTCAAATATTGGCGCCTGTTTTGCAGATATTTTAAAATTTCAAAACGGGTCTTTGCCTATAATAAGCGCACGGGAAAATGGATATGACCGATGACGTGGATGACTGTTCACCTTCAAGTTGTGGGCCACAACTTCAAAGGGCCCACAAACTTAATTAAGCTAGTCCTGTTTTATCCGACTCGGCTTGAGCGCAGTTTGCATATTAGCATAAGAAATAGAATTTCTTTATGAAAGATAAAACCATATTAATATTTTTTTATGGTCTTCAAAATCCATATTAATATTGATAACCACCATATTCCAAAAAGAGCCTGCTAATTCGAAACTTAAATTATTTATATTATATACATTCTCATTCATGTGTAAATATTATGTAGGAATATTACATCCATTGAGCTACCACTTATTCCAAAATCAATTGGTAAAAAAAAGTTAATTGGTGATGGGAAACAACGCAACACTGATTTTATGGTGAGGGCGAGTGTTCGACCACAATTATGACTGCTTAAGAGCGAGGGTGGACGTTGACCTCAACATATTCCTTATTCATCATATAATCATCGACATGGCCTTGTATAATTGTATTCAACCAAACCCCAAACACCCCACCCCCAAACCCCTAGCTGAGCATTGTGGGATACCTTATACTACACACCAATCTCTGTGGAGCCCCATCTGAAGATGAGATTGAGGGGGGTTGAAAGTTGAATTCACCCCACTAAAACCAAATGCTAGATAATCATCATAACCACTTGAATAAGGGCCCACACGTTTACTCATAGCATCTAAACGAGCGAACAATTGATCAATGGCCCATTACAATCAAATGGGGACAACAAGGGTCCATCCTTGGGACTTTAGACTTAATCCATGGTACTGTATTACTCATCCAATGTAAATAAATAAATAAATAAATAAATAGGAGGAGAAGGTGCAAAATGATTACAAACCTCTTCTGTGTAGAGCATGCCGCTTCAAAAGCGCTAGTCCTTTGCAGAGTCATATTAAGCCCATGGGTTAAAGTCAAAAGCCCAATTGTAGCTCATTTGCAAAATCTAAATATTCATTTGTGCTAAATTTGTTGGGCTAGGCATTTTACGTGCACATAGCCCTAGACTAAGCCTGTTTTACTTTCAGGCTAGAAAACTATGCCCAAGTTCAATCCACAGGCTGGAAAAAAAAAACACCATGTCCAGCCCAATCCATTCTCTCTCCTGCTAGGGAAGCCCTCCACTCCACCATTGCTATGCGCCTATTCCATTGAGTAGCCTCATAAAGCCCACCTCTTTCAGTGCCACCTTTACCCAGATCAATGAGCCTCACCAGCATCCAGCAATGGTGGAATAGATCAATGCTTTCATACAAATTGGGACTCTAAAATTGGTTCCTCAACCCACCCACCCCCACCACCACTCATTAAACCGTCACTCACTATTGGATCAAATCTCAAACAAATTTACGATTAGGATGCCATTAAAATTTAAAGATAGGCCTGATTTTTTGGCTCCCCTTTATAGGCCCTCTTCACACGCACACGCATCTAAGTAGGCCTTATGAGCTGGATTGCAACCCTGCATCTTGTTAGAGATAAAATTGAGTAGTTAGAATTTAGTGTCTTAGGGATTATAGATAGGTTTGAATTTAAATAATGGTTGACTAGGCTTTTAATGAAGTTGTATAAATGGAGACCATCCTTCAATGAATGTTAAGGGTGAAGTTATGAAATGAATCTCTCTTTTTGAATTTCTTTACATTTTGCCACTTCCATACAAGTTTACAAGTGAGAGATTATGTTATCTCTATTTTATTGTCATACATTCAAGAGCTGGACACAATTTTTCCTGCCTTAATGCATAGCTATCCATGAGCTGCGTTCAAGGCAGCACCCAACAAAGCCGATCATCTCTGGCGAGGTATTGAGTGTACTTTCCAAAAGAGAAATAAAAAATACACTTGTGAAAGTAACCCATGAAAAAAAAAAAAAGGTAGAAGGACTGAAAAAAATTTTATTCGTAGAAGAGGAAGTGTACCTGCAGCTTTATTTTATTAGATTCATGGCTATTTTATCCTTCTAATATCTTTTATACTAAACACTTGAATAGGGAACTTGTTGGGAAGTCTCTCATCCCATATCGCTCAAGTCCTAAGTTGAATAGGACTTATATACTTGTTTGAGCATTTCACCTATTAGTTTAAACTTTTGGGTTGATACATGGTTTCTTTTTAAACTTTTGGGTTGATACATGGTTTCTTACACGTTATCATTGCAGGTTTTGATCCCGTCGTTCTTATGTAACCCACATGGCTCTTGTTATTCTTGTTTAGCCCACATGGCTAAGTCTATCCATAAAATCTATTGGGCTTGCACATGAAGAGTGTTAAAAAGTTTCACATCTCACATCGCCCAAATCCGAAGTTGGATATGGCTTTATATATTTGTTTGGGCCTTCCACCACCTTCCCCGAGAATTTAGGCGCCAACTTTTATAGTTAGGACTAGACAAATATAGTTACCACTTCCATGCAAGTTTAGCTTTGTGAAATATTTGATATAGGACTCAGACTATATATTACCATTCATAACACTGACATGATATCCATTTGAACTGTTCAGTGGATTATATATAGTCCAAAAGATTCTGCACATACTTTCAATTTCCAAATCCTTATATGGTTATTGGAAACATAGATTTTGTATTTCTTCCAAAGAAGAGAAAAGGAGTATCTACTTTTGTTGCCATGTTCAGCTTTGTATGCTGGTAACATAAAAATATGCTTATGTGCACAAAAGAATCATAAGCAGACGGTGAAACTACACTGTAGGACAATATTGGCTGCCAAGAATCACCAGAACTCAAGGAGAGTGCACTGAAAATACAGTCCAGATACATGTTACGTGATTTGCTGAAACTTTTATGAACCGGACAAACAGGTAGTGCAATTTCAAGCAACTGAGGTGAATTTCTAGTCATTTGCCACGAAAATCAGGCTTGCAAACACAACGGACCATAAGGCAGGGCAATTTGTGCCTAATCATCCACAAGCCTTCACACTTCATTTGATAAATTTACATGGTAATGCATTAATCATGTAAAATACTTTAGAATGAATTCTTATCACACTATGGATTCTTCGAAATCGGAACTGGTCCAGCCCAGATGTAGATCAAGTGGAGTTTCAGATCAGCAGCTGGATTTACAAGGTATATATGAATGTCGAAAGAGCTCAAGACATCAAAACAAATAAAAAAAGGACAGCCAAGTGAGGATATTATTTTGTTTCTTAGTATTAATATTTAAACAAAAAATGTTTCAGCATCTACCTAATTCAAAACCAGAATTTCAATGAATTGCAATGATACAGACAAGGAAACATAGTACAGACAAGACCATAATGATGACAAGCTACAGATTTCACCATCAGGAGTCAGGGTTACAATATAATTTTTCTGCTTTTTTGTTATATGGTTCTACACACGCACACACACTCTGATGTAAAGATGACCTGGGCTTCACAAAGTGCGCATCAAGATTCAATTAGAAATAACCAGTTAAAGAGAATATTGGGAGAATGACATGGTATCAATATTGTTGTATGCTCCTATAGAATGGACATCAAAAGACATGTAATTCAGTATATGAGATGTGAAATCAAATGCCATAATCAGAAGCAGCAAAATGATGTGATTTTTGTTGAGAAGTGGGTTCCACCCGAGGGGAGTATTGAAAAGTATTTATGTTGCTTCTACTAACACTTTGACATTTTTGTAGGAATGATTAGCTAAAGAAACTTAAGACAGTATCAGAGCCGACCAATCGCGAGTTTAAATCCTAAGAGTAACTGACATGGCATAGAAAAAAATATGTGGCGCCTAGCACCATGAGATTTTGATAGGAATGATTAGCTAAGAAATCTACAAAAGCTTAGATCTAATGCTTTTGAAAGGAACCTCATAGACTGATCAAATGGCCAGCAAGTATAATGAAGCAATCACAAATATCAACAAGAGAAAGAAAAAAGTAAAGAACCGCTCCTTACCTTTGTGGTAAGGAGTGGCAGTTCTCATTGGAAGGACTTGGGTTCAAATCCAGCTTCCTCCCTCTTGTGAATTGTGTCTATGTCTCCTCGCATGTGTGAGTGCATAATCGTTTGATGGACCCGGCCCTATACCCTAGACTAACCAAAAATTTGAAACAAGAAAACCCCTATTTTCTCCTAATTGTACTGCCAATTTACATCTCCACAAATGGCCGCCACTCTTACATCATCAAAAGACATTTTAATGACATAAAATTGGTGTTATATCATCATTAACATGAACCCTAAGATCGTGAACAACATGATAATCACAGGTAAAGTTTAATCTTAAATAAGTTGAAGAGTACCTCCAGACATCCTGATGCAGAGAGCTTTCCGATCCTGCTGTCTGGCGCTGTTGTTGAGATCCGTCGGAGAAGAGACTGGGTGAAAGGTTTTGGTTTCTCTCTCCTTGCCTATAAACCTTAATGTGTTGATTTTGTGTGTAGCCTTTGTGATGGACAAAAGGCTTTATTTATAGGTGGAGAGAGGACCAAACTTCCCAATTAGGTTTACTTTAGATTTAATCTCAACCGTCCATCAAGGTAGAGAATATTAAGGAAACTATCTCATTAGGAAACCATATTTGAGTAATTATAGCATATGTATCCTATGAAAACTGAATTCCTATTATGACCATACTTCTAGAAAGGAAAGGACTTGTGGTCCAAGTAATGGGCCTAAATTAATTTCCTTACAGTCTCCCACTTGGTCAATAGGAAGATCCATTAATGTTTTCATTTTTAGGAATCATAAGGCGCGCATTATATGCTAAACACTCCTTTAGTCGGTTATCATAAGTGTCTTGGCTAATTCGGTTGTTAATGGGAGTCATGGCGTGCACATATTATTTTGCAACATGTTTACTTCCATGTACCACGTCATTTACAACCGTCATAACTAGACCATAAGATGAGATTTACATAATGGTCTCATAATGTCTTTGTTTAAAGACTGTTTCTGTTTATCATTTATCCAAACATAATTATGTACACAATGGAAAAAACAGAAATAGGAGATGTAGAGTTGCATTAAGAGCTCAATAAATGTCAAATACAAGTACAGAAATATAATGGCAGAAAATGATAATTAAGAACTATCTTCAAGACCCATGCTTTCAGTATGTCCTTGAAAGGTCTTTGGAGGTAGTCCTTTCGTGAATATGTCTGCGACCATGAAATCTGTACGTATAGACTCAATGACAAATTTTTGTAATCTAACATCTTGCTTCAGTGATAGATATTTAAGGTCCATGTGTTTGAATCCCTTAGATATCCTGTCATGCTTGGAGAAAAAGGTTGCAGCGTCATTGTCACAGTAAATAGTTAATGGCTTAGAGATGAAACTCAAGGCTCCAAACTGAGTGATAAAATTACGCAACCATGTTCCTTGAATTGCAGCCTCATAACATGCCACATATTCAGCCATCATGGTGGATGTGTAAAGCAACTCGGATTTCTGGCTTTTCCATGATATTGCTCCTCCACATAAGAGATACACATAGCCAAGAGTGCAAAGTTTGGTGTCAGGACATCCAGCAAAATCTGAATCCGAATAACCAGTCACCTGTAGGTGACTTGATTTTCTGTATGTGAGCATATAATTCCTTGTTCCCTTGAGGTATCTCAATACTTTCTTTGCAGCCTTCCAATGAGCGATTCCTGGGTTACTTTGAAATCTACCCAGCATGCCAACAGCATGACTAATGTCAGGTCTTGTACAGACCTGTGCATACATCAAACTTCCTACAAGAGAAGCATAAGGATATTTTTCCATTTCTTTACGTTCCAATTCGTTCTGTGGACACTGCGTAAGATCAAGCTTGTCTCCTTTATGCAGTGGAACAGGACTAGAAGAACATGTCATCATGCCAAATCTCTCTAGAACTTTGTCAATATATGCTTGCGGAGACAATTCCAAAATACCAAGTGACCTATCACGGAATATTTCTATTCCTATTACATAGGAAGCCTCACCCATATCTTTCATTTCAAAGTTCTTAAAGAGATAATCCTTTGTTTCATGTAACAAACCAAGGTCGCTACTAGCCAGTAATATGTCATCAACATACAGAACCAAAAATATGAACTTACTCGTACTGATCTTGAGATATATGCAAGGGTCAACTATGTTTTCTTTGAAATCAAAGGCAGTAATGATTTCATAAAACTTTAGGTACCATTGCCTCGAAGCTTGCTTCAGTCCATATATTGATTTCGTAAGTTTGCAGACCATGTCTTCCTGACCTTCAATTATGAAGCCTTCAGGTTGACGCATGTAGACTTCTTCTTCCAAGTCTCCATTAAGAAAGGCAGTTTTCACATCCATTTGATGTAACTCGAGGTCATAGTGAGCTACTAATGCCATGATAATTCTAAGAGAATCCTTCCTGGACACAGGGGAAAAAGTCTCAGTATAATCAATGCCTTCTTTCTGATTAAAACCTTTGGCAACAAGTCTAGCTTTATGTCGTTCAATATTGCCTTTACAGTCGCGTTTGGTCTTGAAGACCCATTTACAGCCAACTGGTTTGTGTCCTGAAGGCAATTGAACAACTTCCCATACTTGATTTTCATCCATAGATTTCAATTCTTCCTTCATGGCATCAATCCATTTACTAGAATTAACATCCTTAATGGCTTGTGAATAAGAAACCGGATCTTTAATTGTCCCTTCTTCAGATTCTACTTGGTAAAGCATGTAATCATCGGAAATAGCTGATCTCTTTTGTCTTTGAGACCTTCTTAATGCTGGTTCCTCTGGTGCTTCATCCATATGTTCATTGGTGACAATCTCATTATGGAGTTGTTGATCATTTATTGGATTTTCCTCATTGTTAAATGGTTCAACAACGGGAGGATTTCCAACATCTTTCGGAATAGAGGGTAAAGGGATAGGTACCCTGATTTCCTGAATGATCACATCTTTAGGTTTATTACTCCCACTGATTTCACCATTTTCAAAGAATCTAGCATTACCGGTTTCAACAATTCTCGTACTATGGTTAGGACAGTAGAACCTAAATCCTTTGGACTTTTCTGGGTAGCCTATAAAGTAACCACTGATTGTTTTAAGGTCCAATTTCTTTTCATGTGGGTTGTAGACTCTAGCCTCAGCTGGGCAACCCCAAATTTGGAGATGTCTTAAACTAGGTTTCCATCCTTTCCACAGTTCAAAAGGTGTCTTTGGAACTGCCTTACTAGGAACCCTATTCAAGATATAAACAGCTGTGCGTAGAGCATCCATCCACAAGGATATAGGTAAGTTGGCATGACTCATCATGGATCTAACCATTTCCATGTATGTACGATTTCGCCTTTCAGCTACACCATTCTGCCATGGAGAACCAGGCGTTGTGTATTGGGCAACAATTCCAAGCTTTTGGAGGAGTTTTGCAAAAGGTCCAGGATGCTGTCCTGTTTCATCATACCTACCATAAAACTAACCACCTCTATCTGACCTTATGATTTTCACTTTTCTATCTAGTTGCCTTTCGACTTCAGTAATGAATACTTGTACAACATCCACAGACTGAGATTTGTCATGCAACAAGTATATGTAACAATAACGTGAGTAATCATCAATAAAGGTAATGAAGTACTTTTCTCCCCCAAAGGTTGGAACATCAAAGGGTCCGCAAATGTCTGTATGAATTATTTCAAGAAGCTGAGTACTTCTTGTGGCTCCTTTCTTTGTGTGTTTTGTTGTTTTACCTTTAATACAATCCACACATACTGTAATATTAGTAAAATCTAGATCCGGAAGGACACCATCTTTTACTAATCGTTTAATTCTTTCACTGGATATGTGACCCAGTCTTTTATGCCACAAGAAATAAGAGTCGTTTTTAGATGACTTTCTTTTTGTTTCCTTAGAATGCAGGGTAAGATGGGATTCAGTAAATGGACTATTAAGATGTAACTTGTATAGCCCGTCAATCAATATTCCAGAACCAATGCGACTAGAATCTTTAAATAAACTGAAATTACCATTTCCTACTTCAAACGAATAACCAACTTTATCAAGTGCGCTTACAGAAACCAAATTACGAGAAATAGACGGAACATAAAGAGTTTGACATAAGTCTAACTGATAACCGCTATCTAAAACAAGACGAAAAGTGCCAATAGCTTCAACTGGAGCTTTGTCTTTGTTCCCCATAAAAAGGAAGTTCTCACTTGGGTTTATGGTTTGGATCGTAAGGAATCCCTGCATTGAATTGGAAACATGAACATTTGCACCAGTGTCAATCCACCAAGTACCAGAAGAAACATAAGTAAGATTTGATTCGAAATAACTTACGAAACCCATAGGGTTACCTTTCTTTTCGAACCATTCTTTACGTTTAATGCAGTCTGCCTGAAAATGTCCAGGTTTCTTGCAAAATCTGCATACGTCTTCCTTCTTTTTCTTCTTGGGGTTTTGACTAGCCTCATTAGGTCTGGGTGGTGCCCTTTTCTGGCCTGATTTATTCTTTTTCCCAGCTTTATGTCCAGCTCCTTGAATGAGATGAGCTACTTTAATACCTTGTTGATTCAGCCTGGCCTCCTCTTGAACCCGTTTGTTAGCCAATTCCTTCACTGTCCACTTGTCCGTAATAGTGTTGTAGTGAATTTGGAAAGGCCCGTACTGAGGAGGTAAACTATTTAGGATAAATTGGACGAGAAAAGTCTCATCCACTGATAATCCCAAATTCTTGAGTTTAGCAGCAAGGTTGGTCATCTTAATGACATGCTCATGCATTGAGCGAGTGCCATCAAACTTCATGGTTGTAAGATCTGCCATTAGTTTCCCAGCAAGGGATTTGTCTGCAGTCTTAAACCTATCTTCAATGGCTTTCATATAGTCCTTAGCATTGTCAGGTGTGGGAAGTGATGTTTTGATGTTGGTGGCAATAGTCATTCGCATAAACATGATGCTTAGTCTGTCAGACCTCTCCCAAGTATTAAAGAGGGCCTTTTCCCCAGGGGTACTTTTTTCAGTGAGTGGAGCTGACTTATCTTTAAGAAGAGCCATATCCAGTTCGAGTACCCCCAATGTGAACTCAACTTGCTCTTTCCATTCTGAAAAGTTGGTTCCATTGAGCTTAGTGACAGAAGTAGCATGCGAATTCAGATTAGTGGGTGCAACAACTGTAATAGAGAAACAACAATAAGGCTTTAATAAAATAAGACAACACATGCATAAGATATGAATATATACGACATAAAAATTTAGGTGCTCCTGTGGGTAGTCACCATAATTTCTACACATTATACCATCTAGGTCGTCATATTCAAGGTGGTGCTAATGAGTGATGTTACTCTTAATTATGAACAAACACTCCTTAATTATTGTTCAAACGTATGAATATAATCCGCCTGTGAGCGATTAATTGTTTCATGCGCTTGAACAATATATAATGTAAACATTACGATGGTACTATTAGGGCCAAATTTCAATGTATAATTGTTAGGGTCACTGTGGTGAGACCTAACCATAAGCATACAACTTTGGTGATCACAATTAGCTTAATAGGAACATAAACATTATATGTTGCATATATTTATGATAGATCATTCAATATATAAAAGGTATAGATTAATGAACTTAAATTGGTAAACCCAAACAAAATTAGATCCACAGGTAAAAATGGTTTGTGCGGATGGAACCAGGATCATTAACTCGAAGAGCCCGGTCCATCACATATCCGTGATCCAGGATGTTATCCGTAAACAACATAAATAGATCGATGACTTGACATGACCCCAACGATTGTCACGATATGGTGGGTCTTGGTCCCCATGTCTGTTTTAGATTTAATGGAGTCCAGCCGTGCTTGTGTGAACTAAACACGTGCAAGAAGAATTGGTGACAAGTACTTTACATATTAACAGTACAATGCCCATGTGAACGGATCTCCTCCTCAGACATATGAGCGGGCCAAAACTTTAATACCATATCCGTCCATCTACACGAATATCACTGAAACTGGGCCAAAAGGTGGGTGGTCTTCTGATATTTACACCTCCTATCTATCTATATGCCTCTGGTTCAAGCACATGCAACCCAACCCAATCTTTTGTCTGGTTACAGTGCATGTGCTCCGTTTCATGGCACGATGTGATGGATGCACTGCTCTCAGAAATTTATTTATTTATTTATTTATATATATATATATATATTTTTTTTTTCAACTTACGCAGAAATTTTATGCATAATAATAATAATAATAATGAATCAAAACTTAATTAATGGACGATCATGTGTTCTAAAACCATGCTCTGATACCACATGTTATATCATCATTAACATGAACCCTAAGATCGTGAACAACATGATAATCACAGGTAAAGTTTAATCTTAAATAAGTTGAAGAGTACCTCCAGACATCCTGATGCAGAGAGCTTTCCGATCCTGCTGTCTGGCGCTGTTGTTGAGATCCGTCGGAGAAGAGACTGGGTGAAAGGTTTTGGTTTCTCTCTCCTTGCCTATAAACCTTAATGTGTTGATTTTGTGTGTAGCCTTTGTGATGGACAAAAGGCTTTATTTATAGGTGGAGAGAGGACCAAACTTCCCAATTAGGTTTACTTTAGATTTAATCTCAACCGTCCATCAAGGTAGAGAATATTAAGGAAACTATCTCATTAGGAAACCATATTTGAGTAATTATAGCATATGTATCATATGAAAACTGAATTCCTATTATGACCATACTTCTAGAAAGGAAAGGACTTGTGGTCCAAGTAATGGGCCTAAATTAATTTCCTTACAATTGGATCCAGTAAAGATGGAGTTATTCAATCACTGTCACATTCCAATCCTGAGATTACCTTGCCAAGGGTGATTCTTGAGCTCCCGTGAAATCGCACATGTCTCGGGTCAAGTACGAAATCACGAAGGATAAAATTGTACCCTTCTCAGGTGAGACTTGCTCACTAAATCCTGTCAATTCACAATAAATAGCGGAAGCACCTCAAATTTTCTCAGAGGTGGTATTATTTCAAGATTAGTCCAATTAACATTCCATATTTACACAAAAGATATTTACAATTAGATACAAAAGTCAGGATTACAAAATCTCTCCCTACATAGTTAAACAAAATTATAACCAAAATGTATAATCACAAAAGGGTGATCGCACATCGCTCTCCGGATCAAAAGGTTAAGATGACTATGGAGTCAAAAATTTGCAAATAGTTAGTTTTCATATAAATCTTTTCATCAAATGGACTTCCATGATCATTATGCATTCCAGTGGGTCTAAGTAAGAGGTGTGTTTTTCTCCTCAAAAACGCCAAGGCACTGTCCATATATATAAAAACAACCCATAGCTTTTTGGTCATGTTTATCCTGTTTGAAGGAAAATCCTAATAGAGTGAGTGTGAGTGTAGATCTTTGTAATGGTTTGGCATATGGTTCTATGTGTTTTTCCACATGTTTTGTAATGTTTCCTTCTCCAATATATATTTGTGACAGACATTGAAATTTCATTAAACAGATTTCGGGTAGCAAAAGCCATAGATCTCTACTTGTCCAGGGCTCCAGGAAAAACAAAATAAATAAATAAATGAGGATTTTACAATAATATTTGTAACATAGTAAAAACATAACCACGAGAAAGCTCTAAACTGACCTCTCACCAAAGAGCTATCAAACCAGCAACAGCAAAGGCTGGTGCTAGATTTCCAAGCTTTTCTTCCAATCCCAGAGCT
Source organism: Cinnamomum chago (assembly GCA_038049695.1). NCBI lineage: Eukaryota > Viridiplantae > Streptophyta > Magnoliopsida > Laurales > Lauraceae > Cinnamomum > Cinnamomum chago. The sequence continues at coordinate 104,608,214 of CP142451.1, read as the reverse complement.
GTAGCCTAAATATAAGGTTATAATTATTAAGGCTAAGTGTCAAGAAAATACAGCCTGTAAATATTTAGATCTACCCAAACATGCAATGGTCAATTGCTAACATAGTCCACAATCTACATACATCTTAATGGATGAAATTAACTTGAAAGGTGAAGTCATCCACCGTGAAGACAAGTGCTCAAATACAATGCCAGAGCAATTGAAAAGGATTTATGGGGTCCGTGATCTCTAGTTTGGTCTACTCAAACAATCAACCAAAAAGTGTGCAGAAATAAACAATATGCAACGGAAATAAAATAAACAAGCACACACCACAAGGACACCAAATTTAAGGTGGAAAACCCTAACCGGGTGAAAAACCACCGATCCGAACTGGATCAGATCAAACATTATGAATCTCACAATTACAAAAAACTCAGACCTCTTCCCCAGATATCTTTTACCTAAGGACTGAAGTTACATTATTTCGCTTCACGCTTCAACGACTTCACACGTTGATTGCAATAGATTCAATCCAGCGCTTGACTCCTCAAGTCTTCTCGTAAGAAGATAATCTTCTACAAAGGATGCAGAAGAACTAACTCTAGAGAACTTGGCAGCACAACTCTATAATTAATTTCTAGCGAAGAATTCTCTTAATGATAATCTCTAACTCAGAACTTTGAGAGGTGAGTGTCTTGTCTTTGGAAAGCTCTTGAGTCCTTTAAATAGCCCTTAGGTTGTTTAAGGTTGCCTAACTTGATTACGATTAAAACAAGCAGTTTGGGCACAACTAGAAAATCAGTTTCTAATTTCGTAGGACTCCCTGCGCCTTGTCCGCTCGAGCGGATGATATTATGTTTCAGCGCTGGCTATTCTGACTCTGTCCGCTAGAGCGAATGATGTGGTCGCTTGAGCGAACCCCATTCTGGTTGATCCGGAACTTTAACACTCTTTCTCCAACTTTCTTTTTCTAATTCTTTCAGACTGTTTTCTTCTGAGTCATTCCAATCTTCTATCTTTAGAGTCATTTTTTAAAAAATCACAACACTAAAGATTCAGAGTTTTGTCAAACCCATGAATTTAGCCAACACTAAAATACCTAACAACAATAGTGTGAAAGTTCTGCTCGCACTGTTTTTTTCAAAACCAAACTATCGCATCCACTGTGAAGGACAAACTGATGTGTGGGAAGATTGTGCTCTCTTTTGTTTTCTTCACAGTCCACACAAGCTATTAATTTTTTCCTTTTTCCTTTTTTACAATATGCATATGAGACAATCCATGAATCGGGGGGGACATCCAAACAGACCATATACAAATCAGCCCACCGATTTTCTAACAAACCTCCAAAGCAATCTTAGCCCAGGCGTGCTGTTTGATATCCACCAAGTTCTTTCCAGATCAATCAGTTTCATATGTGCTATGCTGCCAGTCAGAAACGATGCAAAGGAATTGATAAGAGAGATCCCCTCTCAGTGTCATCAGAAAATCAGGCTGAGTCCTACATATTTTTCTGATTTGTGGGCCAGTGAACCTCTATATGCACAGCGCCCACTAAGCTGTGACAACTGCAATGCCCCTCAAACAGTTACTACTGTCCATTCATATGGGGGTGGGACTCCTTGGTTGCAAACAACATCCACTAACTGAGTCAATAATGGCCTTTCAGGAATCAAAGATGCCAATGTGGCTGAAGTGCCTTCCAAGAGACACTACCATGTTGTAGTCCGCTCCCAGAGATGGCTACAATCATTCCACCTCCACTCAAGTCTGCCAAGTCACACTGAGTCAACCCCCGGCCCCATAAACCTTGCGAAGAAGCCCTTTATAATGATGAGACTCGGCCAACTAAGTTGACTTGGTCTTGAACTTGGCTAAGTTGCAATGGGACTCAGCAGAGTCCAATGGGCTCGGCCAATTCTCTTGTAAAAAAGGGACTTGGACCCTGCTCGACTAAGTCTCAACCGAGGTCGAGTTGGCCGAGTCAACTCAGACGCAGGCTGAGTTTTAATTTAAAACCATAATTTAGTCAATAATGAACTTGAACGGAGCAATGTTCCACAAGAATAGCTCAGTTGGAACGCTCTCATTGTCAAATTCCAAACCTTAAATATGTCTAGTACTAAAGTTCTCTCCTGTTTAAACCATTCCAAAAAAAAAAAAAAACAAAAGAAGAAGAAGAAGTTCTTTACTATTTAAGTTGGAACCAACAAGACTATTGTTTGATTCTTTTTCCTCTTTGGATCACAATCAAATCAAAACTTCCATAGTTCCATTATCTATAAGACTCAATTTCTATGAAATTGATCCCTCTCAAGAAAAGGGCGAACTTGAATGAAAAGCCCGCATTGCCTTTATCTGTTATTTTTCTGCAGAAATTCTCGAGGAAGTTCTTGAAAGGAGCGGTCCAATGTGTTGGGGCTCACCTATATACTCAGTACAATTTTGTAACACCTCATAGTTATCATGCAAAATACCGCCAAAATCCACCAAATCAAAGGGTTAGGATTCAGAAAACTTTGATTCCATAAAAAGAGGACCTCCCTTTATATGGTTCCTGTTTCTTTTCTTTTCTTTTTTATTAATTTTCTTCTAAAATAAAGTTAGTGGTGATTGTCATGTTATATCATTATTAACATGAACCCTAAGATCGTGAACAACATGATAATCACAGGTAAGGTTTAATCTTAAATAAATTGAAAAGTACCTCCAGACATCCTGATGCAGAGAGCTTTCCGATCCTGCTGTCTGGCGCTGTTGTTGAGATCCGTCGGAGAAGAGGCTGGGTGAATGGTTTTGGTTTCTCTCTCCTTGCCTATAAACCTTAATGTGTTGATTTTGTGTGTAGCCTTTGTGATGGACAAAAGGCTTTATTTATAGGTGGAGAGAGGACCAAACTTCCCAATTAGGTTTACTTTAGATTTAATCTCAACCGTCCATCAAGGTAGAGAATATTAAGGAAACTATCTCATTAGGAAACCATATTTGAGTAATTATAGCATATGTATCCTATGAAAACTGAATTCCTATTATGACCATACTTCTAGAAAGGAAAGGACTTGTGGTCCAAGTAATGGGCCTAAATTAATTTCCTTACAGTCTCCCACTTGGTCAATAGGAAGATCCATTAATGTTTTCATTTTTAGGAATCATAAGGCGCGCATTATATGCTAAACACTCCTTTAGTCGGTTATCATAAGTGTCTTGGCTAATTCGGTTGTTAATGGGAGTCATGGCGTGCACATATTATTTTGCAACATGTTTACTTCCATGTACCACGTCATTTACAACCGTCATAACTAGACCATAAGATGAGATTTACATAATGGTCTCATAATGTCTTTGTTTAAAGACTGTTTCTGTTTATCATTTATCCAAACATAATTATGTACACAATGGAAAAAACAGAAATAGGAGATGTAGAGTTGCATTAAGAGCTCAATAAATGTCAAATACAAGTACAGAAATATAATGGCAGAAAATGATAATTAAGAACTATCTTCAAGACCCATGCTTTCAGTATGTCCTTGAAAGGTCTTTGGAGGTAGTCCTTTCGTGAATATGTCTGCGACCATGAAATCTGTACGTATAGACTCAATGACAAATTTCTGTAATCTAACATCTTGCTTCAGTGATAGATATTTAAGGTCCATGTGTTTGGATCCCTTAGATATCCTGTCATGCTTGGAGAAAAAGGTTGCAGCGTCATTGTCACAGTAAATAGTTAATGGCTTAGAGATGAAACTCAAGGCTCCAAACTGAGTGATAAAATTACGCAACCATGTTCCTTGAATTGCAGCCTCATAACATGCCACATATTCAGCCATCATGGTGGATGTGTAAAGCAACTCGGATTTCTGGCTTTTCCATGATATTGCTCCTCCACATAAGAGATACACATAGCCAAGAGTGCAAAGTCTGGTGTCAGGACATCCAGCAAAATCTGAATCCGAATAACCAGTCACCTGTAGGTGACTTGATTTTCTGTATGTGAGCATATAATTCCTTGTTCCCTTGAGGTATCTCAGTACTTTCTTTGCAGCCTTCCAATGAGCGATTCCTGGGTTACTTTGAAATCTACCCAGCATGCCAACAGCATGACTAATGTCAGGTCTTGTACAGACCTGTGCATACATCAAACTTCCTACAAGAGAAGCATAAGGATATTTTTCCATTTCTTTACGTTCCAATTCGTTCTGTGGACACTGCGTAAGATCAAGCTTGTCTCCTTTATGCAGTGAAACAGGACTAGAGGAACATGTCATCATGCCAAATCTCTCTAGAACTTTGTCAATATATGCTTGCTGAGACAATCCCAAAATACCAAGTGATCTATCACGGAATATTTCTATTCCTATCACATAGGAAGCCTCACCCATATCTTTCATTTCAAAGTTCTTAAAGAGATAATCCTTTGTTTCATGTAACAAACCAAGGTCGCTACTAGCTAGTAATATGTCATCAACATACAGAACCAAAAATATGAACTTGCTCCCACTGATCTTGAGGTATATGCAAGGGTCAACTATGTTTTCTTTGAAATCGAAGGCAGTAATGATTTCATGAAACTTTAGGTACCATTGCCTCGAAGCTTGCTTCAGTTCATATATTGATTTCTTAAGTTTGCAGACCATGTCTTCCTGACCTTCAATTATGAAGCCTTCAGGTTGACGCATGTAGACTTCTTCTTCCAAGTCTCCATTAAGAAAGGCGGTTTTCACATCCATTTGATGTAACTCGAGGTCATAGTGAGCTACTAATGCCATGATAATTCTAAGAGAATCCTTCCTGGACACAGGGGAAAAAGTCTCAGTATAATCAATGCCTTCTTTCTGATTAAAACCTTTGGCAACAAGTCTAGCTTTATGTCGTTCAATATTGCCTTTACAGTCGCGTTTGGTCTTGAAGACCCATTTACAGCCAACTGGTTTGTGTCCTGAAGGCAATTGAACAACTTCCCATACTTGATTTTCATCCATAGATTTCAATTCTTCCTTCATGGCATCAATCCATTTACTAGAATTAACATCCTTAATGGCTTGTGAATAAGAAACCGGATCTTTAATTGTCCCTTCTTCAGATTCTACTTGGTAAAGCATGTAATCATCGGAAATAGCTGATCTCTTTTGTCTTTCAGACCTTCTTAATGCTGGTTCCTCTGGTGCTTCATCCATATGTTCATTGGTGACAATCTCATTATGGAGTTGTTGATCATTTATTGGATTTTCCTCATTGTTAAATGGTTCAACAACGGGAGGATTTCCAACATCTTTCGGAATAGAGGGTAAAGGGATAGGTACCCTAATTTCCTGAATGATCACATCTTTAGGTTTATTACTCCCACTGATTTCACCATTTTCAAAGAATCTAGCATTACCAGTTTCAACAATTCTCGTACTATGGTTAGGGCAGTAAAACCTAAATCCTTTGGACTTTTCTGGGTAACCTATAAAGTAACCACTGATCGTTTTAAGGTCCAATTTCTTTTCATGTGGATTGTAGACTCTAGCCTTAGCTGGGCAACCCCAAATTTGGAGATGTCTTAAACTAGGTTTCCATCCTTTCCACAGTTCAAAAGGTGTCTTTGGAACTGCCTTACTGGGAACCCTATTCAAGATATAAACAGCTGTGCGTAGAGCATCCATCCACAAGGATATAGGTAAGTTGGCATGACTCATCATGGATCTAACCATTTTCATGTATGTACGATTTCGCCTTTCAGCTACACCATTCTGCCATGGAGAACCAGGCGTTGTGTATTGGGCAACAATTCCAAGCTTTTGGAGGAGTTTTGCAAAAGGTCCAGGATGCTGTCCTGTTTCATCATACCTACCATAAAACTCACCACCTCTATCTGACCTTATGATTTTCACTTTTCTATCCAGTTGCCTTTCGACTTCAGTAATGAATACTTGTACAGCATCCACAGACTGAGATTTGTCATGCAACAAGTATAGGTAACAGTAACGTGAATAATCATCAATAAAGGTAATGAAGTATTTTTCTCCCCCAAAGGTTGGAACATCAAAAGGTCCGCAAATGTCTGTATGAATTATTTCAAGAAGCTGAGTACTTCTTGTGACTCCTTTCTTTGTGTGTTTTGTTGTTTTGCCTTTAATACAATCCACACATACTGTAATATTAGTAAAATCTATATCCGGAAGGACACCATCTTTTACTAATCGTTTGATTCTTTCACTGGATATGTGACCCAGTCTTTTATGCCACAAGATATAAGAGTCGTTTTTTGATGACTTTCTTTTTGTTTCCTTAGAATGCAGGGTAAGATGGGTTTCAGTATATGGACTATTAAGATGTAACTTGTATAGCCCGTCAATCAATATTCCAGAACCAATGCGACTTGAATTTTTAAATAAACTGAAATTACCATTTCCTACTTCAAACGAATAACCAACTTTATCAAGTGTGCTTACAGAAACCAAATTACGAGAAATAGACGGAACATAAAGAGTTTGACATAAGTCTAACTGATAACCGCTATCTAAAACAAGACGAAAAGTGCCAATAGCTTCAACTGGAGCTTTGCCTTTGTTCCCCATAAAAAGATAGTTCTCACTTGGGTTTATGGTTTGGATCGTAAGGAATCCCTGCATTGTATTGGAAACATGAACATTAGCACCAGTGGCAATCCACCAAGTACCAGAAGAAACATAAGTAAGATTTGATTCGAAATAACTTACGAAACCCATAGGGTTACCTTTCTTTTCGAACCATTCTTTACGTTTAATGCAGTCTGCCTGAAAATGTCCAGGTTTCTTGCAAAATCTGCATACGTTTTCCTTCTTTTTGGTTGTAAGATCTGCCATTAGTTTCCCAGCAAGGGATTTGTCTGCAGTCTTAAACCTATCTTCAATGACCTTCATATAGTCCTTAGCATTCTCAGGTTTAGGAAGTGATGTTTTGATGTTGGTGGCAATAGTCATTCGCATAAACATGGTGCTTAGTCTGTCAGACCTCTCCCAAGCATTAAAGAGGGCCTTTTCGTCAGGGGTACTTTTTTCAGTGGGTGAAGCTGGCTTATCTGTAAGAAGAGCCATATCCAGTTCGAGTACCCCCAATGTGAACTCAACTTGCTCTTTCCATTCTGAAAAGTTGGTTCCATTGAGCTTAGTGATAGAGGTAGCATGCGAATTCAGATTAGTGGGTGCAACAACTGTAATAGAGAAACAACAATAAGGCTTCAATTTAAAAAAGAAGACAACACATGCATAAGATCTGAATATATACGACATAAAATTTAGGTGCTCCTGTGGGTAGTCACCATAATTTCTACACATTATACCATCTAAGGTCGTCATATTCAAGGTGGTGCTAATGAGTGATGTTACTCTTAATTATGAGCAAACAATCCTTAATTATTGTTCAAACGTATGAATATAATCCACCTGTGGGCGACTAAAAGTTTCATGCGCTTGAACAATATGTAATGTAAACATCATGATGGTACTATTAGGGTCAAATATCAGTGTTTAATTATTAGGGTCACTGTGGTGAGACCTAACCATAAGCATATAACTTTGGTGATCAAAATTAGCTTAATATGAACATAAACATGATATGTTACATGCATTCATGATAGATCATTCGATATATGAAAAGTACTGATAAGGAGGCCGAGCCCCGGAGGGCGTTCAGCCCCAACGTCGGACTGCCCGACTTTCCTCTCCTGTCACCCGAGTCTTGACCCTTTCCAAGGTCTGCTTCAGTGGTCGATTAATTGGTCAATAAATAGTAGCCACTTTAAGGTGTCTGTACTTTCATTACATTGGCACATTCACACAAGGAGAGTTGAAGAAAATGCACTAAATATCACAACAGCACAGAGGCATAGGTCATAACGTGTGTGGGCCGCATTAAATATGAATTAATTTTGAAGTGGCCACTGGCCAGCCTTGTGGATTTCTTTCACAGAAGTTGGGCTGGTTGATTAGTCGGGTGGGCCACATGTACTCTTTGAATCAGAACCGTTGACTCTCTCAGGTACAGTTAGATTGTGGATCCGACCCATCCTAGCCCTTAATTGTTCCAACTGGAAAACCAAACCCCCACACCCGATATTTTTTATTTTTTTTACGCAGGAATTTTATGCATCATAATAATAATAAAAAAAATCAAAACTTTAAATAAATCACGATCAAACAGTCGTGGTCAAATTGAAATTGCGGAATAACATAAATTTAAACCATTCATGCAGGTTATAATAATTTGATCAATAATTTTTGCAAAAAGGAGTCATAAACGGATCTGTATTTGCCGATTATGGCGATGCAAAAATTACCCTAATTAATGGACGATCATGTGTTCTAAAACCATGCTCTGATACCACATGTTATATCATTATTAACATGAACCCTAAGATCGTGAACAACATGATAATCACAGGTAAGGTTTAATCTTAAATAAATTGAAAAGTACCTCCAGACATCCTGATGCAGAGAGCTTTCCGATCCTGCTGTCTGGCGCTGTTGTTGAGATCCGTTGGAGAAGAGGCTGGGTGAATGGTTTTGGTTTCTCTCTCCTTGCCTATAAACCTTAATGTGTTGATTTTGTGTGTAGCCTTTGTGATGGACCAAAGGCTTTATTTATAGGTGGAGAGAGGACCAAATTTCCAATTAGGTTTACTTTAGATTTAATCTCAACCGTCCATCAAGGTAGAGGATATTAAGGAAACTATCTCATTAGGAAACCTTTTTGAGTAATTATAGCATATGTATCCTATGAAAACAGAATTCCTATTATGACCACACTTCTAGAAAGGAAAGGACTTGTGGTCCAAGTAATGGACCTAAATTAATTTCCTTACATGTCATGGGCGGCGGCGCTACATGGATCCCAATGAGGTCTATTGACCCCACTGAGATCTGGAAAAATATAAAAAAAAAACTCTTTAATGAATTGAAGTTATGAGAAACTTTTAACCCCACTCAATGCATAAGTTAATGGGCCATTTGTCTATCCAAAAAAAAAAAAACCTAATGGGCCCAATTTTTATTTTTTAAAGAAAATTTCCTTTTTTTAGACATTTTGTCAGTAAGTCTTCATTTACCCTAACTTAACCATTAAATATGGTATTTTCCCTGTATTAGAAGGAGAAAACCCTAATATTATCAAAAGTAAATGACAGACATTGATAATGGTGAAAATAAACTTATTCAATTTGTGGAAGATATGTCTTTTGTTGACTCCACTGACTTGAGTTTTTGGAGCCGCCACTGGTGATTGTCATCCTTCCAGGTGAGCCCCATAGGATGGACTGTTGTGTTTTTTTTTTTTTTTTTTTTTTTTTTTTTTTTTTTTTTTCTGAGTGTGTGTGGGTGCTATTAATATCTTATATCTCATCCTGGCATTTCAGGAATGAGAAAACAATCATGTAGAATCCATCCGTGATAAAGATTATGAACAAAGAGACTCATGAATATTAACTAGTAAAATGAGATGAAAGAAGGGTTTTTTTCTATACGACCACCATTCGTCGTAGATACACCTTGCATTATGACGAAAGTTAAGAAAATTCCTCAAACATCTTCCGTACTTATACTTTTTGCGATATTACAATTCTTTTTTGCGATATCACATAAAATTGCCTTGAAGTATAGAGAAAAATTTGTTCATTGACTTTTTTTTTTATCAAAATAGTTTTATGTGGTATCACATAATCCAATTAAAATTTTACAATATCGTAAAAAACGGGAAAGTTTTCTCAACTTACATCACAAAGCGGGGTTATCCATGACTAATGTTGAACCACGTGAAAAGTCCCATAAAAAGTATGCAATAGAAACCACAAAGTTTGAGCCGGCTTGGGTTTTCTTTCCACTTTTCTTCTCTGATTTTCTCTTCCCTTCCCGGCTTGTGGCTAAGTGAGAGTGGTGAGTGAGTTTTGAGAAAACTACAAGGAGATTAATGGGACATGGGAAGATGAACGGCTATTTCACAGGTCCTGCCCTGTGAGACCGGGACTTGGAGATCTTTGAACTGAATGAGTACGGTCTATTGCGGAGCCCACCTATTAAAAATTTGTGCCGATCAAATGAAGATGTATGTTTTACGCATCTTAGCTTGGATTTTTAATAAGTGGACTTCAGTGTGAAGTTTCACTCCTTCAACTTATAGGTCATGTATGTCAATCAAATCGTCCGGAAAATTAGAAAAAAAACCCATGTTTGCAAATGTTTGTTTACGTATGTAGAAAACCAGTTCTACAAACTGTGTCCTCATCCACGAGATTTTTTGACTCCCACAAGAAAACATTTTATGTGGAATCACAAAAATGTGGACCAATAAAATCTTCATTTTGTTGAATTCTCAAGTCCAACCTCCTCTCACAAGATTTAAATCTTTGCTTTTATGAATTTATGTATCGAAACCAATACTTTTAGCTATATACTCATCAATATGCATTGACGTCTGAAATTCTCAACTCTGTGGCCTCTATTCCAAGCGTAGTAAGAAATTCTAAGATATATACATTTCTCAAAGATTCCTCACGTGTCATCCTCAGGGCATAATTGTGGTAGAAAACTAGTTTCACTAGCAACCTCTTTTGCTTCCCGCAACCATTGCGAACCCTCTCGCATTAAAAACCCTTTTTTGTGGATTGTGAAAACTTAAATTTATTTCCTTTTAAAAAAAGCAGTCGCACCAATTATGAAAACAATTTTGCTGTGGTAAAGTGGCTGCACAAACATGTGCTAGCCGGATCTTCTATGGGCCTAGCTGTTTCCAGCCTGTAGGTGATTTTTCAAGAATCGTCAGACTTTGTATTATTTCACGCGCGTATAAATACGGCTTTACGTAAGATCTGCACAATTGCATTCAATTTATTTACTTTTTTATTCAATGTGGTGTGTCCGAGAGGAAAACATGCCACACAAGTCTTATAATGCAAATTGAGCACAGTACTTTACCTAAGTGGTAAGGAATGTCAATTCTCACCTGGCCGCTTAAGGTTTGAACTCTGAGTATGCTAGCTCTTCCTACGTGTACATGCTTTCCTTCTCACTTGTGTGGGCTTTTTTCACGCGTGTGTGGGCTCCTTTCTCATTCAAGTGGGCTGTCTTCCCGTGTGTATGCGGGCTCTCACTTCGGTCCCATGCTCCTTGGCTGGGTTGCCAAAAATAAAATTAAAAAAAATCTTAGAAGGCAAATTGGTAGGCCAGATCAGAAGACACATGGCCAAAGTCGACCAAAAGTGAAGTTTAACTTGACCATAGGTCGGGCTTGGGCTTGGGCTGGATTTTAAATATCACATGAAAATCAGGTTGCATTCTAGTTTTCAGAATCCTGACTTGGAAATCTCAGTCTCTATCTACTTATTTACAAGCATAATACATATGAGAGGATGATTATTTCAAGCCCATTTGAAACCCTCATTTCAATCTAACACCTTCACACCCATCACCCAGATATGGATTGACCGTCACCCGGATTTGGAATTGCTCGTGCTCAAACAGTTGGATCGAATTTTAAAAGAACAAAATTTAGCTATAAGCGTTAAATCTCAAGCCCCTTAAATTAAATGTTGGGATGATCGAACCAGCCTAGTTTTTTTTTTTTTTTTACTTTTTTTTTTCTTCCCAGAAGATTTAATCTGCTATTGCTCCCCTTCGCATCACTTTATGACTAGGATACATCCAAGTGGGCTACACAAGTGAATGAAATATCTTCAGGGATTTGGCTCTCTTGTGTACCTTGTGGAAAACCAGAAATGATTTTATTTTCAAGGTCACAAAATTAAGCCCTGTCCACAATCCTATATGCTTGCAGTTTGATTTGTTAATCAATGAGCAAGGCTAAAGAGGATCATCAAGAATCCTCAAACCTTCACGAGGATTTGAGTTTGTGGTACATTAGGGGCAAGGCTCATGTGTTCACACACACCTCATTTAGAGCCGCGGATGGAAAAGCAAGCTTTAGCTATGCTATTTGGTTTGATGGTTCATGAGTGCATGCAGAATTCATTGATGGTCTCAAGGTTAACTCTCCAAAAGAAGCCGAGGCAGGGGCAATTCTCCACGCGCTAAAGGAATCTAGTTTGAAGGCATTCAACAAGTCCAACTTTTGTCAAATGCTTGTGAGGTAATTTTAGCCATCAATGGGTTAATGGATTGGTCAATCCGTCCTATTTTGTTTAATATCAAAGACTTGAGCTCCAAGTTTGAAGAGCTCTCCTTTGCCCATATTCCTAGAAATGTAAATGTGTTTGCTCATGAGCTTGCGAAGAAGTCTTATGGGTCTAGCTCTCATGTGAGACTTGGGGATTCTTTGCATCCTACTTAGGGTGGGGGTTTTGTTTTTTCTTGGTTGTTCTTCTCTCTTTATTGTTCTAGTTGTTTTCCTCCTGTCTCAATGAAATCATATTTAAAAAAAAAAGTGAATGAAATAGACATAAACTTTTCATAAGAAAATTTTCGAATGCTATGTTTAACTTTTGAATTCAGGCTTCAAGAAGTTTTAAGAAAACACATGGATCAACAAACTTCACTGCCATCTAATATGGCCGAAAACCTGAAAAACTAGGCATGCAATGTGGAAAACCAAACAATGCAACTTTTCCGCTGTTTAATCCCGCGGAAAACCTAACAATGTAGCTTTTTAATCCAGCGGAAAACCTAACAATGTAGCTTTTCCGCTGTTTAACCCGTGGAAAACCTACGAATGTAGCTTTTCCGCCATTTAATCCCGTGGAAAACCTACCAATGTAGATTTCCCACTGTGTGGAAAACCTAACAATACAACTTTTCCACCAACCTTCTATCACATTTCAGAAATAAGAAAAACAATCGCGTAGGATCCATCACAGTTAAAGATTATGAACATAGAGACTCATAAATATTAACTAGTAAAATGGGATAAAAGAAAAAAAACTTTTAACAAGATAGTTTTATGTGATATCACATACCCAATTAAAATTTGTAATATCAAAAAAAGGTTTGGGAAATTTTCTCAACTTACATCACAACATGGGGTTATCCATGACTCATGCATGGTGGCCGTACCAAAAAAATCCCATGAAAAAGTATGCAATAGAAACCACAAAGCTTTGAACTTTCCTCTTCTCCTCTCTGATTTTCTCTCCCCTTCCCGTATTGAGAAAAGTATGGGGAGATTAATGGAATATGGGAAGATGGACAGTTGTTTTGCAAGTCCTGCCCTGTGAGACTGGGACTTGGAGATCTCTGAATTAAAGGAGTATAGGCCATGGTGGAGCCTACCTATTAAGAACTTGTGTTGATCAAATGAAGATGTATATTTTACGCATCTTAGCTTGGATTTTTAATAAGTGGACTCTACTATGAAGTTTCACTCCTTCAACTAATATGTCATGTTTGGCAATCAAATCGTCGGAGAAATTATTTTTTCTTTTTAGAAAATCATGAAAAACCCATATTTGCAAATGTTTGTGTACATATGTAGAAAATCAGTTCTACAAATTGTTTCCTCATCCACGGGATTTTGTTTACCCCCACACGAAAATTTCTTATGTCGAGTCATAGAAATGTGGACCAATGAAAATCCTCATTTTGTTGAATTCTCAAATCCGAGTCCCTTCCCTCATAAGAGTTGAAAATCATCATATTTATTGATTTATGCATTGATGTCAATGTGAAATTCATGTGGGTCCCATAGGTCTTCTCGTCTATGATCTCCATCAGTATTAGAGACATAATCTGACCCGAAGTACTAACCCTACCTGCATTTGACCCTCATAACCCAACCAATAATACATGCGGGTCAGTCATTGGGACAACAAAACCCGACTCACATTTAATTGACTCAGGTTAGGGTCGACCTAAGATATTTGAATGTGCAAGATTAGGTTCAAAATACATACCTGAACCCATTTATATAATTTGGTGGTCTAATATTTTAGTACTTTTTCTACCCAAAAATATTTTAGTACTTACAGTAGTCTATTTTATATATAATGAGTTGAACTTGTGTCGCACATTTTCTTTTGCTTGTAATTTAACTCAAATATAGCTTTAATGTTTGAATGGATTGGGTTTGGGTCAAGGTTATAGAAGTTAGATCGGGTTAATCCATCGACCCATTGAATGCACGTTACACAGGTTGGGGGTTGGGTTGGGTTAACCCCCGATTAGATGCATATGTAGTTGCTTTTAAAACGGGTTAAATTTAGCTCTTAGAGTTGGATCAATGCCATCTTAGATCACCACTAGCTATACAAAATTTTTTGGACTAACAAAATAAAATAAAACAAATTGGACCCTTAAAAGTATGCCTTTAGGTCCAAGGGATTTTAATCCTAGGATAAGCTTTGTAAGCTGGGCCAAGTTGGGCACCTGGTACGTCGATGTCCAAGATATAGACCGGACAAATTCAATGATGTATACTTGAGAAAATCTTTTCCTTCCTTCTTCCTTTTTATCTAACATGGAACAAGCCCATCATGTTCATGGAAATCCTGAAAATGGGTCCCAGCCACCATGAAAGAGCAACATGTTACCTTTTATGTGGATGTGGGGAAACTGCACAAATTGCATGGAGAGACCCTTAATATGTGGGCACAACATCTCCAATCTTAAAAGCTGAAGATTCTTCTATTTAAAAGCTACTCCCCGATGGCTCCTTCCAAGGTGAGTTTGTGCTTTATGTCCTTTCTAAAGTGCATCTTCATCTTCCTCCTTTGGCTTGTGTCTTTCCTTTATTCCTTGTTCACATGGACCACTTAAAACAAAAAAAGAGACCCACCTTTATTCATGCATGGATCACTTTAAAAAAATCATTAAAGCAGGACAAATCGTTATCAGATGAAAGGCACCAATTCATGTAGGAAGTGGTCACAATTACAAATATCCCTTGGTGCCTTCCAAGCATGTTGTGGTCCATACAGCATAGTCCAGAGTCCGACCTTGTCTAGGGCTGATAAACAGAGAAAGAAGAAAAACCTCAATATTTGAGGCATAATATCCTTAAATATTATTGTTTGCTATTAGAGGGTGGTTCCTAACCCTGGAGCTTGAGTGTGGTAGTACAGTTTTAAATTTACAACCTCCGAGTGTAAAACGTGGTCCTACGTCAACTTAGCTACTCCTTGGGGTTATATCCTTAATCATTGATATCATTAATGACATGTAACTCTACATACATGCGATTCTCTCCGCGTAATGAAGACAATATTCTTCGGCACTACTGTAAGTGAGGTCGAATCAACTCAGCCAAGTGGCATATATACGGAGTCACATATGATTTGACCAAGTTATATTGTGGTGGGTGGGAGGTCTTAATCACATTATCAATCATACATTCAATCTAATAGTGGGATCAAAATTCTATTGAAGTAAAATTTGAAGAGATGCTACTAGAGGGTATTGCATTTTATTTTAATGGTTCGGTAAACTCTTTTCAAAATGGGACTGAAAGTATTTTTATCTAACATATTAAATCTCCAGTTAAATAATTTTCTTTTCTTTTCATAGTTTTTATTTAGGGGGCTTACCACCTTAACCAATTTAGTTAATTCTCATGTTGACTCCTTCCATTGAGATATCAGTGTTATATCAACCGCATTTTCTTTATTTATTTATTTTTTTGCAGTCCTATAAGTACCCTTAAATCCCCCCCCTCCCCCCCCCCCCCCCCCCCCCCCCCCCCAAATTCATGATAAAAAAAACCATTTAATATTTATATAGATATATAAGCCCCCAGTTTTATATCTTAGATCCTCAAGAATTTTAAGAAATATGTGAATAACACAAAAACAACTTGATTCAACTTTTTAATTGTCACCTTTGCGGGCCTCAATTCATGATGTAAACCATTCACTAAATTTGTGACTCACTAGTAGAATATTTTAATTTTCTGCACTATTCTAATTGTTGGTAAGCTAGTTAAGGATGTCTATTGTGCGTGAGTGCATGAGTTTAAGTCCCTTTCAAACGAAAAAAAAGAAAGAAAGGAAAGTCAATATTTATAAGAGAGTAGCTATATATAAAACTATCACCTGCCCAAAATTTGATAAAACCACTACCATGTCTGCCCCTAATAGGATTGAGTCAGCCATTTAACTCAACATAATTCCATCCCTAGATTTGGGTCCAGGTTTGTCCATTCGGTCAGTGTCTAGGTTCAATTCAATAAGGTGGGCACAATTGGTAATCAAAACCGAGTTTTAATGCTCCATACCCAAGCCAAAACTGAGTCGGCTGCAGCCTTACATTGAAGGCATAGGCCGATCGATAATTGCAAATGAGTAATGCTACATGGACAAACTTTTTGGCCAGAATTTTGGCCAACCCCCATGGTTTGCATTGAATATCATAGTGATATTCAATGCAAACCATGGGGGTTGGCCAAAATTCTGGCCAAAAAGTTTGTCCAAGTAGACTTTTTGATTGCAAATTGGCTGGACAAGTTTGATTCCTGCCTACTTATCTGGCTTAAGATTTTAGTCTGATTGCCGACTATGATGGGCTTGGGCCTAATATACTGACTTAATCACCTACCTTTGTTCGGAAAACTTTAACTGATTGTCCCCTCACCGCAGCCCAAACCTGATTGAGTTAACATTGCCAACCTTATCAATAAATTTTCAACCTGATTAATAAGCAGCTAAAGTTTAGAGAACAGGGATTGCTCGGTTAGTAACTCGGTCTCTCACCTAGCTACCCATGGTTTGATCCTTTTAACATGCTTGCACATTCACCCTTCCTAAGTGAATGGGCAACCTTTTTCTGCCTTTGTAGGCTCTTCCCACATCTACGAGTGCTCTCATGGGTCCCAACACCCTTGGCTTGAGTGACAAAAAAGGTTTGGGTTGGGGCCAAACTTGTAGTCCCGAGAGACCAATCAGACAAGACCCACTATGAGCTTGGTTTCAAGAGTATGGGTTTTTCCTATATTGTCACAACTAGCCATTGATTTGGTGACTAAAGTCGAGGTATTTCTTAGACATCCTCCATACTACTACATTTTTTTAAATTGGCAAATTTTATTGGATTATTGAAAACGGGCATTGAGAAAATGTGCAAATTTATCTGATATCGCTTAATTCTATGAAAGTTTTCTAGTATTGCAAAAATAGAACAATATGAGAACTTCCGGGGGAAATATCGATGTTTTGGCCATCAGACATGAAAATCAATTGCTAATGGTGATTGTACTGAAACATGCCCTTTAAAATATTGCTACTTGACCATGTATCAACTTGGAGAAAAACCAAGATGCACAGTGTGACGGGGTAAAATTTTCACCTAAAATTTTCTTCGTGTGGCGTTAAGGACACCAGCCACTTAACCAGCCAACCAACAAATATACAAGCAAACAACAAGAAAGGAATAGGAAGAGGACAATTACAGACAACACAATGCAATGGAGATCACTTGATTTATTTTGGCACCAGCCCTCTTTTATTAATAAAAAAATGTGGGACGAACCCTTACAAAGAATTAACACCACTAGCTCTCTGCAACACTCATACAAAGACCCTCCTGAATCTATGTTATAAACCCTCGCCTTTGAATTCGTCTCAGGCTATTACATTCTCTGTGTGTGAGACACCCTTTGTCTCTGTGAGACTCTCTCTTTGTCTCCCCATTTCGGATCTACAACCATGTAGTCCTTTTTAAACAAGTCTCTGGCCAATGAGACAATGCCACCAAGGCTAACTATCTGCTGACTTGGCCCCATCAACAGTTGCCAACATCCTGCTGGAAATAACTCCCTGAAGAGCAGTTTGTCTGAGTAGTTACATGCCACTTGTCATGCTTTTGTTGGTCCAAGTGGTCCTCCACATGTCCAACACACTTCACAGGCCAAATTGCCTTGGCAGTTCCTCAGACCACCCACCCAAGTGGTTGCCACGTCATTTCCAAGCCAACCAACAACTGTCTATCTGGAAAGGCATGCCACACAACACCAATTGTGCCTTCCACGTGGGTTGTGTCAACCCCAGCACAAGGGAGACGTGCCCCATGCACTAGTCCAACATGCCGCAGCATCTGTTTAGGACACGCGGGCCCAGACACGAGGGTGTGGACACCACGCACCAAAATTCCCACCAAGGCTCACTAATGTTCAACTGAGGCCACCATGGTCATTGGTAAGCTATACAGTGCATACCGTGCACCAACAACGTCCACCGACCATTTTTCCATCCCACAGGCATACCTGCTACATAGTAGAGGTATGTGTCACCCATTGTTTCTCACCTCCTAGGTATAAATGTCCGAGAATGAGGAAATGAACATTTCGACACTTTCTCGGATCCCAATGCACAAATCCTTTCACACAAAGATTGTTCAACATGTTTCCCATGTTTTCAATGCATTGGACATGCATTAGTCTCCAAAAAACACAAGGTTGGTCGAGGGGTGAGATTCTGCCGCACGCAACACCTGCACGACATCGACCGCAACGCCCGCAGCACCTGCACGACGTCAACCGCAGCACCCGCAGCACCTGTAAGTCTACGTTCGGAGCTACATAGCACGACGTCTGCACACCCCACGTGCAGTGCAGCACGTCGTGCACATCTATCACTGCACAACACTAGTAGGCACCGACGTCCATCGCACCAGCGATCGAAGGGTGATATCCATTCGCACCAAGGAATTCATATGCAACGTTTAGCATCCAAATCACAGTCCATATGCACCAATGAACTGTTTGTGCAATGGTTAGGTCTAGGAGCACCCAACCCACCACACATTCTGCGCACCAACGTAATGTCACCATTTTAGGGGCTAACAGACCTCCCCCACCTTATCCAATAGACGTCCTCGTCTGGTGTTTGAAGCAAGACACATGATACACAATTGGTTCTTTTTTACATGTTGTTACAGACTCCTACTGCCTTTAACACAACAAAAATTTGCCAAATGCACCAACACTTGGTCTTATTACATCATTCAAGTGCTTACATCACATAAGCTACAAGAACAATAATAAAATTACAGTTGTTTTACATTAACAAGTACATAAGATACACAAGTCTCTCTTCATAAGTCATCCTCTACAATTCCAAGTTCATCTTCATAGTCAATCAGTAAACCCTTTGCTGCGTGCATCGACTCCAACCGAGGCACTCATCCTTCACATACACCGCTCCAATAGTGTTTACTGGTTCAAAATCGTAATCAAACAACACCTTCTACTATAAATTACAATCTTCTTCACGAACCAGTGTTATCTCCTTGATAAATTTTACCTCCTGGATTCACTCAAAAGGCTGGCATTTGGCCACAAACTCCAATTTTGATGCGTCACCAAATGCCAAAGTCAATAATAGTATTTGCTGTGTGGTACCCCTTTACCACTACAAAAATTACCAATTTTCCTCTATTGTTCTTACACCGAGTAAAAACAAGACATCATCATGGTGCACCAACACCAATCTCTGGTAACAAAGCTTCAAAACAGTCACTTTCTTCAAAGCAACTTCGCAATAGGGTCTGGTTAGTGATCCTTCGTTGACCAAAAGAATAACTACGGTCCTATGTTGTAGTCCCCTCCTAGGAAAAACAACTCTATGCAGATTGCAATTCATTCTTGGTCTTAACCACCACCAAACTTTGGGAAAAAAACTGTCAGGTTCCACCTAACAGTTGCATGGGATTTACCCTAATAGGTATCTCTCCCTGCTCCTGTTCAGCAACTAAGGCATTCGGGCTCTCCCTCTTAGGACAATCCCGCGCTCGATACTGTCCTTGGCAGATAAAGCACCCAAAGTTGGCCTTTGCATGCTTTCCTTATTCTCCACTGCCATTGGATTGTTTGTCCCTGCCATCATCACTGTTTTCATTCTTCTTTTTCCTATTCTTTGAACCTTTGGACTTGGACTTCTCAACATCTGAGGCTTCTGCCCGTTCAGACTTGGAGTCCATCAATGCCTCTATTGCAGCAATTGTAGTAGACAGATCATTCACATTCCGGCGTCGCAACTTAGCCTGAGCCCACCCTTCCAGACCAATCATAAAATTAAACAGTTTGTCATCCTCATACATGTTTTTAACATCAAGCATGAGGGAGGAGAACTATTTAACATATTCCCGAATTGCACCATTATGTTTGAGTTTTCGAAGAGCTTCACGCGCCGCCTAAGCCACATTACAAGGTAGGAATTGATCATTCAATTCCTTCTTCAGACTTTCCCACGATGTGATCTCCGCATGACCTGCCACTTGGTCGTTGTCCACACGCGTTCGCCACCAAAGCTTTGCGTCACCAGCAAGATACATGCTAGCAATTGTCACCATTTCTTTTACAGGAGTATGAACAACCTTGAAATACTGTTCCATGTCCCAAAGAAAGTTTTCTAGATCCTTTGCACTGCGAGAACCAGAGAAGGCTTTCGGTTCAGGAACTTTAATCCTTCCCCTCTTTGAACCAACAACCGAACCATAAATAACCCTCTTCACCAGGGTCAATTCACTAGAGAGAGAATCGAACAATTGCTGCACATGTTCTGTCAAAGACAGGATGTTTGTACGCAGTTCCTCCAACTGTGCAGAACGTTTTTTCAGCAACTCATCAATTGATTTTGTCTTCTTTGCCAATACCGCCAGCCTGGGGCCAAAGGTAATTTGCAGAGCGTTTGCATCGTTCAGGGCTTCAACATTCTCTTCCAATCGAAGCACATGCTTTCGAACTTATTCCAGCGTTGACTTTGACATGATCAGCAGACTGAAATTACCACCAGTTCACCAAAACTAAGGCTATGATACCAGTTGTCACGGGGTAAAATTTTCACCTAAAATTTTCTCCGTGTGGCGTTAAGGACACCAGCCACTTAACCAGCCAACCAACAAATATACAAGCAAACAACAGTAAAGGAATAGGAAGAGGACAATTACAGACAACACAATGCAATGGAGATCACTTGATTTATTTTGGCACCAGCCCTCTTTTATTAATAAAAAATGTGGGACGAACCCTTACAAAGAATTAACATCATTAACTCTCTGCAACACTCATACAAAGACCCTCCTGAATCTATGTTATAAACCCTTGCCTTTGATTCCGTCTCAGGCTATTACATTCTCTGTGTGTGAGACACCCTCTGTCTCTGTGAGACTCTCTCTCTCTCTCTCTGTCTCCCTATTTCAGATCTGCAACCATGCAGTCCTTTTTAAACAAGTCTCTGGCCAATTAGATAATGCCACCAAGGCTAATTGTCTGCTGACTTGGCCCCATCAACAGTTGCCAACATCCTGCTGGAAATAACTCCCTGAAAAGCAGTCTGTCTAAGTAGTTACATGCCACCTATCATGCTTTTGTTGGTCCAAGTAGTCCTCCACACGTCCAACACACTTCACAGGCCAAACTGCCTTGGCAGTTCCTTAGACCACCCACCTAAGTGGCTGCCACGTCATTTCTAAGCCAATCGGCAACTGTCTATCTGGAAAGGCATGCCACACAGCACCAACTGTGCCTTCCACGTGGGTTGTGTCAACCCCAGCACAAGGGAAACGAGCCCCATGCACCAGTTCAACATGCCACAGCATCTGTTTAGGCCACGCGGGCCCAGACACGAGGGTGTGGACACCACACACTAAAATTTCCACCAAGGCTCACCAATGTTCAATCAAGGCCACCAAGGTCATTGGTAAGCTATACAGTGCATACCGTGCACTAACAACGTCCACTGTCCATTTTTCCATCCCACAGGCATACCTGCCATATAGTAGAGGTATGTGACACCCATTGTTTCTCACCTCTTGGATATAAACGTCCGAGAATGAGGAACTTGACATTTTGACACTTTCCTAGATCCCAATGCACAAATCCTTTCACACAAAGATTGTTCAACATGTTTCTCATGTTTTCAATGCATTAGACATGCATTAGTTTCCAAAAAACACAAGGTTGGTTGAGGGGTGAAATTCTGCTGCCCGCAGCACCTGCATGACGTCGACCGCAGCGCCCGCGGCACCTGCAAGACGTCGACCGCAGCCCCTGCAACACCTCTACGCCTACGTTCGCAACTACACAGCACGACGTCTGTACACCACACGTGTAGTGCAATACTGCACACACCACGTGCAGTGCAGCACGTCGTGCACGTCTATCATTGCACAACGTCCATCACACTAGCGACCGAAGGGTGATATCCATCTGCACTAAGGGATTCATATGTAGCGTTTAGCATCCAAGTCACAGTCTATATACACCAATGAACTGTTTGTGCAACGGTTAGGTCTAGGAGCACCCAATCCACCGTACATTCTGCGCACCAATGCAGTGTCACCATTTTAAGGGCCAACACAAGGTCCATAATGCCAACACCTAACCATGTGACCACACTATTGGTGTGGCTTCATATTGGTCCATGAGCAATATGCATAATTGTTAAAAAAAATGGCATATGAGTGAATCCGATTAAATAATAGTAGGCGTTATTTTTCTTATTAATAAACCTAATATGCATACATAACAGCCAACTGCCGAGGATTGACAGTTCTCCACCTTACTGCCTAATTTCTCAAGTTTGGGGGCTCCCTTCTCAGTTGTACGGGCTCTCTTTGCGTGGGTTAAAAACAAAATATTCCAGCAGACTGCCCCAAAATCTACAGGCTTTGTTTGCTTGGAGGAATTCTGTCAGAAATTTTTAGAAATTGCTGTGTATAAAGCATCTGAAATCTTCTGTTTCATTATCAGTTTTGGCTAATGTTAAGTGTACTTGAGCCATTAAAACACTTGTTTTTTTCTTTTTGCTGAAAGCCTTTAAAACACTTGTTAGTCAAAACATTATGAGAGATATTTCCACCAACAAGCAGGCGAATACCGTCTCTTATGAGTGCCTGAGGACAATGAGGTGTCTGAATTGTCAATGTCTTGAATTTTGGTCCCAACCACTAGCTTCGGTAGGACCCGAACTTTTTGTTCCACTTTTATAATTTTTGGTAGAAGTCTTTTTATTCTACTTAGCCTAGTGGCTAGATAAGGTCCCTTCTCTTTCATATCCAAGTCATGGCATGTCTTGTGGAGGCAAAGACACCGTACTGTTTGACATTGAATGCTATTGGATACTCAACATGAAATATTTCTTTTATCTACACCATGACAAACCAAACAGGACTTCGGAAACTCTCTTCCTTCAATCCCTTATCTTCCTCGTCTTATCCATGAGACATGCATTATTAGAAAGGACGGCCATCAAGATTTTTTATTTCAAGACATGATTCGAACTACTATTGCAGATCTGACCCACCTTGTAAGACCCTTGTGGGTCCTGCTGCAACCAAGGGCATGTAATGCTGATTATATGACCTAAATCAAGAAATTGCAGTATGAACAGCTCTCGTGTAAGATAGTTATTATGGGGAGGTGCTTTTGTGAGACATGCTCTCATCTTACTATAAGAAATAAGGTAGGGGTCATCACCTGTTATTATGATCCTTGTATCAAACTACTTCTTCTCCCATACTAAGTGTAAAAGCTTTGTCTCAACAGTAGACATTATATATTATAGGAGAAATCATGGAGATGGATGGCTTATGATCATCTCTCTTAATTTGGGTCTTAGGAATGCAATGAGAAAAAAGTGGAGCGTGCTTCACTTTTCCATATTCCATGCAAGTGATAAAATTACTAATAGAGGATTTGTATTAGAACTTGGACCCAACTCGAATCTAGTTCACAAGACCTGCATCTTAGTGGAATTTAAATCAATGACAATATGATACAAACCTAAATAAAGGGCCTAGATCTAGAAAGACCCAAATACTCGTGCATTAAGAAATATTAGAAAGGATCCTAACTCCGAAGCTGTCAAATGGATGCTGAAGCTAATTTATCTTAAATTTCACATTTGCATGATCAAACCTTCTATTATCTTTGATATCTCATGGATAGTTCTATGCAGGGGAAATTTTCAAATTTTACTCCAAATGAAGTTCCACACATTGTTGGATTGATTGTATAAAGAACATAAATATATTTGCACATGATCAATCTAAGAAAATCTAGTCAAAAAAAAGAAAAATGAGAAAGAGAAGATGCTTCTTGAAACAATTAAATGTAGGAACCATAGATCAAAGGGTTAGGATGATCTAATAGGATTGATATTTGTATATTCTTAGGTCTCATTAATTTAGATCTTTCGATACACCCTCTAGACTACCTCATATAATATCATCTATATGAGACAAATGCATAAATGATTTCCTTCTACTAATTAAAAGGTACCTCTCATGGCTTGCATGATTGAAAACAATTTAAGCACTATGTAAAACCCACTATCATCAATTCAACCCTCTCGTACTCACTTATCTCCCATGAATTAGCACTAATACTAATTTGATTTTAATTTGAATTGTAGTGACCGTTCAATTGAGTTCTAAAAAATGTAACTTATGAAACCATTAAACATCAACGGTTGTAATTTATATTCTTAAAATCTATGTGCTCTCCTAAAATATTAAAAATAAGAGAGCTAGATGCATCCCGAAAGGGGCCAACTAACCACCAAGTTTGCTTAAGAAGTTACATCTACAAATAACTCGGCCTCCGACATTGGTTTGGTGAAGGGAGTTTTTTTTGGAGAATTCCTCCCCCTCAAAGGTTACTGTTTTCAGGCTAGAAATGTCATGAAAGCTATTTTGGTAAGATCCCTTCTTAGTACTAAATTAAGCAATTGTAATGCCTTATGCCCTATTTATCTTGCCTTGGATGAATCGGTCGAACATACCCTATTCCATTGTGATCATGCTAGAGCAATAAGGTTTGAATCCCACTTTGGTTTGCGCTCGCATGATGTACCCTAATCATGATATATTTGAATGGTGGAAAGATTTCATTGAAGATGATCGACTAAACCTTCCGATTAATGATGATTTCTCCAAAGCTAGGTTTATAACTACTTAGTGGACTATATTGGAAAACTGTAAATGATTTTATGTTCAAAGGTACTTAGTTAAATCTAGATAGCATCTTTGAAAAAAAAAAGAAGCTAATTTTGCCTCCCAGTGATAAAATAAAAGATAAGAATATATCTCTAAGAAGGGGCCCAAGGTTTAATGAGATGATTAAAATGAATATTGTTCTAGTGTTTTCTGACGCTTCCTTTAGAGAATTGGACGGTGAAGCTACATTTAGAGACATTTTATATGATTTAATGGATCGATAATTTGTGTAGGAGGAATTATGGGACAAGGGGTTGTCTCCTGAAAGGAGGCCGGAACGAGGACGGCCTACACTACATTGACCAAAGTTTGAGTGATGCAAAGGAGTTGTTCAGGCAATCAATGGAGATGAAGATCGGGCATCAGGCCTAATAATTTTGTACATCTCTAGAATTTTAGGATATTTTGACAAGATCTCTATCTCTATCTCTATCTCTCTCTCTCTCTCTCTCTCTCTCTCTCTCTCTCTCTTATTTGGCGCATCCTCAATAATTTGGGTGGGTGATTTGGTTTCAATTATGTAATTCCTTTTGTTCTTCTTCTTGCTGCCCTCCCGTTTATTTGTGTTTTATCCTCTTATTAATATATTCTATCTTTACAATATATATATATATATATATCAACGGCTATGATGAACTTGTTTAGATGTTTTTTTTTTGCCCAAAATCATATCTACAATGAAACTTTTTCATAAACTACCCCATAACTAACAAGTATCCAAGTGGGACAAAAATTAAAGCTTAGATTTTCATCAATCAACTAGAGCGCCTCTCATGATAAGCATTAGGAAACCCTAGAGATAAATATATGCTACATGCATCCAGTATTCTAATCTCCAATATAAAATCATGGGTCTGAAATGGACCCCAATTAAAACTGTGTCTGAAATTTGGACCTACATATGCATGATTTTTCCAATTCGAAGGCCTTGAATTATTGGGGGGAGACATACACGGTTTTTGTCAATTCGAAGTCCTTGAATTATTGGGGGGAGGGATTTTCATCCTTAGTATTTTAGTCATTGGCCATCTGATACGGATATATTAATATTATTTTGAGGGTAACCATCTCTAATGGGATTGTCATTTTAAAAACCTTTATCCTACAAGATTTGTACACATGGGAGAGATAGTGGGCACAGATAGCTGTTCTGTTCAGTCCCTGAGGCATAGGACCTTTTCACAGTACTTTCAATCCCAAAGATCATTCCAAGATGCCAATGCTGACTATGGTCTACCGTAAAATCAGACCCTGTAATAGAAAATGGCATTGTTTATGCTAAAGCTACGTCCTACTATGCTCTGCAGCAGTATATAATAATAATGTAACATATACAAAAGGAATCTCAATTTTCTCATGTGATAGAGATGTATCTAATTCTATATGACTAAATCAAAATATCAGTCAAACAGAGGCATGTCTGTCTGTATTCCCATTCGCACTTCTAGATGCACATTCAAACTCCAATACAATAAATCATTAAATTCTCTAATCTACTAAAGCACCCCATCCTTCAAATCAACAAAGTAAAGATTAGATAGAAAAACAAATCCAACTATGCTCGCGGGTACCATACTCGTGATTTTTCTTTTGTAAAGTACATACTTATGAGTTGTGACCGCTACCTCACCTTCCTTGGAGATATAACACCTGCTCCCACCGATAACTGGGTTTTAAACTGTCACGACCCGGACCCGAGATCAGAGTCATTAGGGTTAACCCCCGGGTTGCGATACAATCATATTTACTCCCGTAAATCCGCAATAATCGAAGTTAAAACGAATTTACAAGGGATCTTGCATACGTACCTGTCAATGTACAGTGCGGAACATACAAATAATATACATTGACAACCATCTAATCAAAACGGATCAAACCATGTACTTTAAAACATACAGTTCAGTTCACTTTACATCCTACTATCAACCACTGCATATTTAAAATACAATGCAGGGGACATCATATACAGTACATACAATACCAAAATGAATATAGAAACGTTTCTAAAAAGTTTCCAAAAGACTCCAATGAACCCGCTCTCTGATCACGTCCATTCAGTTAGACCTCCTGAAGGTAGCGAATGGGCCTCCTCCGCTGGCGGGACGGTCGCTGAGAGACCGGCATGGGTAACTGAGCTTGTAATATTATCAGTAATACCGTGAACACGACGGTTCAACAAGGTATACATACATTTATAGCATGTTCATAATTCCTACCAATTCATTGTTTAACAGTGCTAGACAATCCACAATAAACAGAAATAACTATGACAATAATATGGCAACTACACTAGCATTGGTTTCAACTCCATTCAGTTCTTCCTAAAAGGAAGCATTTCATATTCATTTATTCATTAGGTTTAACCTTTATTAATAGCTTTTCAGTGTATGACTTTTCAGTCAATGACCTTTCGGTCCAATAAGGTGGGATCTCCCAGTGTCTTGATCAGAGATCACTGGTGTCACCACGGGCTCCGGAACACCCCAATCTCATCTGCTGCTGTAGAAATAGTCATTTCATTTATCAATTCATTCAGTGCAATTCAATAATGAGTTCGGAAACCACTAGGTAGTGCTAGACCTTTTAACACATTCATATCACTCTTATTCTAAGACTAAACCAATCTTCTAACCAACAATTGCGTGTAACTTTGGCTATCAATGCAATGATTACTATAGATGATATTACTTTAAGTAGAGTGTGCATTAGATAACCTCCGCTAACACTTGTAAACGTATTGATGACCACATAAGCGATCATCGTTTTCGCAAAAAATCCAAAACTCACTCCCCAATCGCGAGGACCGTTAGGTCCGAGCGATTGGCCAAAATTTCCACTTTACTATTAATGTGTATTTCTGTTCGGTTCGCTCGAGCGAGTAAAGTTCGCTCGAGCGGACACTTTACAGAATGATGGTCGCTCGACCGCATTTTAATGTTCGCTCGAGCGACCTGTCCAGGACGCGTTTTCCCTGAAACAGAACCTTGGTCGCTCGAGCGACTCCCTGTTCGCTCGAGCGAACTGTCCAGAATTTGACTCCGAAATTCTGATTCATTCTCTCTTCTTTTACACCCATTTCTCCATTACTCCTCTACCACCTGCAAGAATCATGGGACCTCCTGTCCCCCCCCCCCCCCTCCCCCTCACACATCATCCATTCCAACTAATCTAACATTAATACACAATCTAATTAGGGTTTTTAAACCCATTAAGCACCCTAATCATCATTTATTTCTATCAAAATCCACAAAAATACTTCAACAAGCATAAGCACATGTATCACTTGCCTCAAATGAAGCTTTGCTTGCTATAAACCCCTTTCTTAGCTTGGATTGAGTTGGGAATCCTCTCCTTGAAGCTTGGATTCCAAGAACCTTGAATAAGATGATGAAGATGATGGACTCCTCTTCACTCCAATCACCTCAAGTCCCTTAGATGAAGAAGAAATGAAAGGAAGAAGAAAGAAATGGATGGAAATGTTGCTTAGGGTTTCCTGGGATGGATGAACTCAAAAATGGGTTCATTTGGGTTATATAAGAAGTGAATTTGCAATTAAGTCCATTAAATCCCTTTTATTCCAATTCAAGTCAAATGATGGTCCATTTGATCCAATATTCATCGAATCACTTCAAGCCTTTTATGAAAGTTAGTGTACTCGTTGAGATACACATGTTGGTATCAAGAGTTTCCGACTTCGACAAAATACGTATAAATCCGTATTTATACACAAGTCCTTCATTTGCTTGTTTAAGCTTCATTCCGATTCAATTTAGTTCTTAATCTTGTCTAACATTTCATTAAGCCTACATTAGGCTACGTCAACTCCATTTGGTGATAAATCACCATTAAGTCATTTAAACCGACTTAATTAGTCTTAAGTTCTATTAATTAGAGTTAATTGAGATTAACTCGGGACGAAGCCTAACATAAACCTAGCAGTTAAGGTGAGAAACGGGGTTCTCAACCAACAGAACAGCCCCTAGTTCTCAATTATTTTTGTTTGAACTTAAAATCATACACACGATTCTAATTAATGGGAAGTTAGTGACACTGTTATAATTTATTGAGCTCATGTTGAGCTGGGTGATAAAAGGAAGAAAAATCAAATGATAGCCAGTGTCGATAAGAGTACAAGACGGTTTCTCTGATTTCGGCATCTTAAAAACTTTAACTGAAAGTGGAACTGATAGATGAGGCAAGTGGAAGTGTGCAATTCCACTACGTCATGGCTGACCTCGTGTGAACGATAAGGCCAGAAGTTATAACAACCAAATTACAATTGTCAAAATCTGTAAGATTAATATTGTGTTTTTTTGTTAGAGTGCTGGATTTTAGTGGTTTCCAACTGTGATTTTCCTTTTATTGGGTTGAATGGTTTTGACCCATTCATGACCATTTGAAAGGTTCAGCTTTAACCAAACTGACCAAGACACCTATCCAATTGAAATTAGTCCTGGTTAAATTTAGGGTTCCTTTTCCTTTCTGTTATCAAATCCTTTGGGCCCTATAATGAATGGGTTATCTTATATCCCTAAATTATTGGAAAAAAAAAGAAAAGAAATATTGCAAAAGAATTTTTAGCCACGCAACTAAGGACATGGTAAGAAAGTACAAAAAAACAATGAAAACTATGGTTGACTATCCCTGAACACACCCCAATTGGATGGCTGTGATTGCCTTGTGGAAAAAAAACTTTTGGATTTTATTGTTGGAGGACCAAAGTCTTTATGTAAGCTTTTATCACAATGAACTTACAAGCACTCGCCATTATGGAAATTCATACGAGTCTTTATCAAAAGGGACTGCCAAGGACTACCATTATGGAAATATATTTTAGTCTTTATCACAATGGACTGCCAAGGACTACCATTATGGAAATTCATGCATCTCCACAGGTTCAAGTTATACAATGAGTCTCATTGAGGATGAAGCCCTAAATTCAATTTAAGATCGAATGGATTATGGAAAACTTAATTACAACATTTCACATGAATTGAAATTTCACATTAATTAAATTAGGATAAGGGATAACAATGGGTTGGGTTTGATACTAATAGGAGATCAGATATAGGATGAAAGGATTGTTTTTTTTTTTTTTTTTTTTTTTTTTTTTTGTGGGGAAGATGGTATTTTATTCATTAATCATTGGAGAAAGATACATCATGATTACTAATGTAGTCATCAGGGCCTGTACATAACCCCGCCCTCGCTAGAATATGTGTTTCACTATTAATCTTTCTGCTAATCACCATAAAGTGCACTCTAGTAAAGACATCTTTTTTTTCTAAGATCTTCTGTAACGGGGCATAAATTTCCCAAGGGAAAAGATATTGAAATTTTATTATTGAATCAATAGCAATCTTGGAGTAACTAAAAAAACTCACTTTCCTCCACCAATGCTGAATTGCCAAATCCAAAGCTTCTTCGATAGCCAAAATTTCTGCCATGATAGTGGAATCTCCTTTAAATCTTTTGGACAGCCTTGTCAAAATGCTACCATCTTTGTTATAAGCAATGCATCCAACTCCTAATTTGTTAGCCACATTATTCACAGCTCTATCGCAAAAAATGCGAATATCTATATCTAGCTTTTGATTATTGGTAGAAGTATTCAGCTGATTATCATTACGACTTTTTATCTAGTGACGTTATCCATTCAATGTGTGCAATGTTGATTCTTTGAACCACATTATCTCCATTTGGATCTTGCCGACGAAAATGAAAGGATTGTTTGACTGCAACTATTTCCATAATAAAAAACTGAGCTCTCATGAATTCTTGTTTATCCATCAAACATTGTTGGATAAACATCATTTTGATATGGAGAATCTTTAAAACCAAGTAGTTCTTGTTATAATAATATATCCAGAAAAGTGCCTACAAAGTTCTTTAAATTCTACAATTCGAAACGCTCCAGAAAAGAGAGGTTTGAACATTTGAGAAATTATAGTAAACATGCGAAAGAGACGGAAAAAAAAAAAAACCATTCAGTAAATACATAAATACAAATTTTTTTGTAAAAATGGCAAATGCCCAAATCTACTTTAAACCTAACTTAGATTGACACGAAGAAATTCACATTCACCCAACCTTATTAAAATGACTACCAAACCCGCCTCAATATAGGACTCGTTGCCATCTAAAGTGGATGCTAAAGTGGAAGACTAAAGGTCTAATTGTCACTTGTATAAATGTGGCATGTGCGAGGAAGTAATATTAAAATGAAAGAAAGTAAAAAATTAGCAGTTGTCTAAGTCTAACTCCTGCTAGCAAAAATTCTAAACTAAGGACAAAGATCATGCCCCCATATCATCATGGGAAACACTGTGGTTTATCCAGGACCAAACAAGTGGTAGGCAGTGGTTTACATTTTTTAGGTTTTTATATCTCAAAAATTCAACTGCTAGGAAAGCCTGAGCTGTGGACCTTTTGGCCATTGAATGAGGGCCGCTGCTTATATTATTTTTGTCGCTAGGAATATGGTTCTAGCCTTGTAACCACCCATATTGGGATCATTCCTAGATTGGGATCATCAGTTTTTATTTTGATGTTGAGCTATAATGCACCCATGGTGGGGCCCAATTTGTGAAAGTTCTTGATCCTGTTCACATGAAGTGGACATGAGAGGCCTTCTTACATTCTCAGACATGATTACTACTATAATACTATAATAAATTCTTAATCCCCATGTATAGTGGTTGGGTTTTTCTAACATTTTTTCTCCCACATAACTATACTGCTCTGTTTTTTTTCTTTTTATAAAAATATATACGAAAAAGACTATTCATGTTGGGCTCATGATTTTGTAAATAAGAAGGTTGCATGAAAACATGTTATTATGAGTTGCCAACTCGATGGGTCAACTCAAGGTCCAATAAGGCCTTGATGTAATGTTGTTTTTATTAACAAATAATGCAAGTCACTACTTACTGAAAGTAGTCGGTAAGAAGCACTTATCATGCAATTAGTAGCATAGCCAATGGTGGTTCGTAGATTTACCTATTAACAGGCCTGCACAATCTGCACCGACTAGCATAACCCTCCGAGGAGAAGAGTAAGAACAAAAATTCATCTTTATTTGACACTAATCTAACAATGAGACGCCAATTAAAAAATCTATTTTATGGCTCTACTTGACTTTTAAAATGTCAAAGATTGTGTGAAAAGTTTGTGTAATTGAATCAACTTTAAGACCGATTCATCTTTTTCAAAAATTAACATGACGATGAAATATGGGTTCATAGTTCATACGTCTTTGGGATATCTAAAGCTACCAGATAACTTGTTTCTTTAATTATCTTTTTTGTTAAGTTTGCCATGTAACTTTTACCATCCAGCTCATACTACTTTTACCATGTAACAATTTTGCCAATATGACTTTCAATATATGAGAAGTTTTATTATTATTATTATTATTATGGTTTTAACTGTAGTACATATATATACCATGGCCCATCCACACACATTACCAAAGTCGCTATCCAATAAATTAAGGGGTTGATCTTTGATTGTATATGTAGATAGGGAGATGCATCGTCACTGAGTTAGGGTTACCAGTGGATTGATAAACAATCCAGTAGTAAAAAGGTTTGATAAAAACAACTATATTCTGATGTCGGTCTCGTTGTTTAATTGTTCTAGTTGTTGAAATGAGATTCCCTTTCAAGTGAAAAAAAAACCAGAGAAACAACTTTATTCAAAACGAATGAACTCTATTTCAAATAGATAACAGGACAAAGGGGCCCTTAATTGGTTTTGAAAATCATGACACTAGTTGTTCTATTTGTTTTTCAAAATTGTCCAACTTTAACACGTTGTGTAAACTGCCTTTTTAAATGAGAGGTTTTTTTTTTTTTTTTTTTTTTTTTTTTTTTTTTACAGAGAAAACTAGGTAGACACCACATGCCAAGTGGTGATTTACTTTTAAATTGATCAATCGCCTTCGTGGATATAGTGCTCCATGGTAATACAACATCACTGATTCAGACAAGACCATAGAAGCTAGTACACAAGTCTTCGGCCTCCGTAATGGGCCCAACTCTCCTAATGTAAGATTGTAAGGTGCCAAACCAATTGATAAGATCAAAAAAAGGTAAATCAAAATCAATAAGGTCTGAGT
This sequence comes from Cinnamomum chago, assembly GCA_038049695.1. NCBI lineage: Eukaryota > Viridiplantae > Streptophyta > Magnoliopsida > Laurales > Lauraceae > Cinnamomum > Cinnamomum chago. Next base: position 104,575,226 of record CP142451.1, on the reverse strand, counting down.
CGGCCAAGTAGCTGGTGCCCATATGAGTTTTAAAACCTTGTGCTAGACTCTTCTAGCCACAGCTTAAAATCTAGCCAGGGAAGAAGGTCATTCAATGCAAGGCAGAAAAAAAACTCCAAACCAAACACCTGTATTATAATTCCTGGATCCCCATTGTCTCATTATACGAGGGTGGTCCATCCACAGTGGTCCCATAAAATCATAAGTCTCAATCACCAAACCAGGCCCCCACAACCACAAACCCAATGTTTGAATGCTCTTGAAATACGTATTGAAATATCCACACACAACGAGTCCGTATCCTCTGTTTGGTAGAAAAAAGGAGATACTGTTTCATCAAATCCACATTTAGTAAATGTATAAAATCTCCTTCTTGATTTTCTGATTCTTAAAAGGGTGCATTGGGTGACATAAAATTTTCTCATTCTTAAAATAGTGCGAATGTGGATTAGATGAAATAATATTTCTTTTTTTCTACCAAAAAGGGGATCCAGACTCGAGGGTGTGTGGATATATTACTACTATTTTAAATGTGGATGGGATAAAATAATATCTTCTTGTTTCCATGGGGATCCAGACTCGCATACACAGGACATACATCCTCCTGTACCATTGAAGTACTTCAAATCCTGATTAACTCAATTTTTTTTCTTAAGATTAACTCAAAATTTGTTAACCCTTCCTTCTCTCCCAACAGATTTCAGGACCCTCTTCAATGAAAGACCCAGAGCCCTATACATGTGGGGCCCAAGAAGAAAAGAGCCCCACTACCAATGGTCAGACCCCTGCCAATCATTTAACATGACCCAAGAGAGAGAGGGCCTTGGCTGCCGCCCAGAGACCTTTGGTGCATGTCACTCCCACTAATTCTCATTTTGAGAGGAACTATTGCCTCTTTTGGCTACCTTTTTCTTCTTTAAAAAGAGAGAGACCTTTCACATCTTATACTACTCTTCTTCCTCAGTCTGCTCCTTTGTATCATCAGAGAGAGAGAGAGACAAACAGAGAGAGGCCATGGATTTGCAGAAGAATGGTTCTGCGTTCTCCCTCGAGGCAGAAGAGTCTGGTAGTCCTTGCAAGAACTTTGACGATGATGGGCGCGAAAAGCGCAATGGTATTGATTGTTTTGTCAACCATTTTATGTTTGGATGGATTTTTTTTTATAGATTTTGGTATGGATTTTGAGATGGGGTTGTGTTGTATTTTGCAGGTACACTGTTGACTGCGAGTGCTCATATTATAACCGCTGTTATTGGATCTGGGGTGCTTTCGTTAGCTTGGGCAAATGCTCAGTTGGGTTGGGTAGCTGGCCCTATCGTTCTTCTTGTTTTCTCTGCCATCACTTGGTTGATGTCTACTCTTCTTGCGGATTGTTATAGATCTCCTGATCCGGTCACAGGAAAGAGGAACTACACTTACATGGACGTTGTGAGAGCTAACTTAGGTAAATAGAAAGAAAGGAAGAGGTCCTCTGTTTTTTCAAATGGTTAAGAACAAATATCTTACAAGCCCATCTTCCTAGATGGGGTCATTTCAATGACTCAAAAAGCTTAAGATGTATTTTCCAAAGACACCCCATTTTTCAATGTCATTTTCAAGAAAGTCCCCAAGTTTTGATGGGTTTCATTTTAGAAGCAGCCCGCTAGTAAAGGAAGTCGTTTTCCAATAGAGGACACAGTGACATATAGTGGAACTAGGATTTGAAATGGGACCCCAAGAAAACCATTGATTTACATTTTGGTATTTCACTAATTCAATTTCTCCAAGTGTGAGATCTTAGAAACCCCTGAGATTGTAAATAGATGCTCTAAAATCCCTCTATTTCTAATCTCTTCTCTAGTTCTCTACCAACTTTTTGATGGGTTCCATTCATTTTTGCAGGAGAGGGAAAACAACAGCTTTGTGGAATAGCCCAGTATGGGAATCTCATAGGGATCACCGTAGGCTACACCATCACAGCTTCCATTAGCATGGCGTGAGTCTACAAAAACCCTTTTCCTGTAGCCATGTTTTTAACTCTATTTTGGACAACTTTCCCTATAGCCATAGAAGCAGTTATGTTATACTCTGACGTTATTGTTCTTTTAACCTTTTCTTATCAGGGCCATTGAAAGGTCCGACTGTTTCCATAGAAATGGCCACAGTGCAAAGTGCAGCCCTTCTAACAACCCCTTCATGATCATCTTTGCAAGCATCCAAATAGTTCTCTCTCAAATACCCAATTTCCACAAGCTATGGTTCCTATCCATCATTGCAGCTATCATGTCCTTTGCTTATTCTTCCATAGGCCTGGGCCTTTCCATATCCAAGATGGCAGGTTGGCTATTAATAGAAAAAAAAAAAGACAAATTCATTTGTATTTTCTGATTTGCATGAACCAACTCCATGACATTTGTCTCATTGGCTGTTTTTTTAATCTGCAGAAGCGGATCATCATGTGAGGACAACCCTAACAGGTGTGACAGTGGGGATAGATGTAACAGATAAAGAGAAGGTGTGGAGGACCTTACAATCTATTGGAAACATTGCATTTGCATATGCTTTCTCTACGGTCCTCATTGAAATACAGGCAAGCAAATCTAGCATCTCTTTCTTTGGTGATTACTTTAGAGACTATGCAGAAAGGAAAACATGACTAATTTTAGGATATAAGCTCACTAAGTCCCCAGGGGCGAGTCAAATGAGTCTGGCCACTCCGTATAATTTGGTACTTAATTCGTATACAACCTATGTGGACTGTCTGAAATGGACTTTAATCCATACACAACTTACAAAGCTGTTGACCTTCGAGGCCATTTAAATTAAGAGTTAAAACAGTGCAGCCACACATAACGGGTCTTCCACTGCCCTAATAAAGAGGTGCTTATCTTTCTTAAAGAACACGGCACCTTTTATTTTTCTTTTTCGTGTCCCCCGCTAGGGGCAGTAGGGGTGTTCTTCAGGGGCCTGGTCAGCCGGGCCTGAGGCAAATCCAGGCATGGCCCGACTTTGAAAACCATGCCCATATGCTGGCTAAGCTGGTCAATTTTAGGTAGTCCGGTCTGGTCCAACCCTGCTTTTTAGTAGTTGTACAGGCCTTTTAGCAATTGTTTGGATAAATTATCACTAAATTATAACTACTTTTTATTTGGATTAGGCAAGGACGGATACTTGACTTTCTCCAAGCCAAATTCAATTATCAAATGAGCTCATGTTTTATATCTAAGCAAGGCCCAAAGTGGGTTGAGCCTGAAACGGGCACGGCGTGGGGTGGCCTATGAGCACCCCAAGGGAGAGAAGACAGCTCCCGCTGGGAGGAACCCAAGGATAGATTTTTGGGCACTTTGGGGTTGAGAAACATGGTATCTAATAATCGGGTGTTGAGGGAGGAGAGAAATGGGGAATACAAATTAAATATTGTTTTGTGATCCAGGGCTACGAGAATAGATTAAACACACGCAATAACACAATAGATTTATGAGGTTCGACTTTTGGCCTATGTCCACGGAAAGACGGGAGAATTCACTATACAATCAGAAGAAGTGTACATTCTAGAGACTCTTAGTCTCTATTTATAATATCAACTCCAAAATCCTATTACACCTAAATACTACTTAATCACAGTAGACCTATAATAGACTTACTTCTAATCACAGTACAAGTTGAGCAATTAAGGGATCCGGTTAACCAAAATTAATTAACTTCTATTGAGCCATACAAATTAACATATGGTATATTATATTTTACTAAATTGAATTACATCCACGGATATAATTAAAAAAATCCATAAGAAAACTGTTAAAATAAAGAGCCCCAATCCCAAAATAAGAAACACATCAATGGCCTTAAATCACAATCCTAATCAAATAAGGAAAACTAGCCCAATCCCTCGTGTGTGTATGCTGAATCAATAATGACTTCAGTACTCCCCTCAGCGCTGACTCCCATCATTATCATGTTAAGTTTCCATTTCAATTTGTGAAAAATCTTTCATATTTGCCATACTAGAATTTGTTGGTCCTTAAACCATATGGCTGCTCCAATTAAATCTCCATGTCAATTTCCCCATGTTGAAAAAGTGTCAATGACTTTCATCTACTCAAATTTCCACCTTTCACTAGTTGCGATGCCAATCTGCAATTAATTTGTAGCAATCTTTGCAATGGGACCAAATGTCCCATCAAGATCTAACCCCTAATCCTCATGAAAATGATACTTGATATGTAGTTTTACATGTATTTGATTTTCAGAACAACAAAACCCCAAAGGGTTGGCCGAGTGGTCAGGACCACGGTTCCTCTCTCTTCCGGAGCTAGAGGTCCTGGTATCGACTCCCGGTTCCCCCCTCTTCAGGAACCAAAGGTTGAGTCCATTTGTGCTACCACCTAGGAGCCACAGGGTTTTACCCGGCTTCTCTCTGGGCCCGGAGGGAATAGTCCATTCCAAAGGATTGGGAACCCTCCGTTAGAAAAAAAAAAAAAAAAGATTTTCAGAACAACCGGAAAGAAATCACATGCCAACATGAGCCTATTGAACGTATGCCATTCATGCAGGGGTAGTGAAATTGAAAATCTATTTATGACCTAGGTGATGCAAATATGACCGTCAGAATCATTTTGACAGTTTGCACGTGGTCCACCAAAGCAGAGCACCCATTACATGTGCCCCACCTAAAATTGGCTAGAAAGCCACGCGTGTGGCACTTAAACACATGCAGCTCCACGCTTGGTTTCGCGCCCATGGACCATATTTAGAAAATATTACATGGGGACTGGTGATCACATGTGACCTAAATTTTGTTTTTGATTTTATGATCATGACTTTGAATCTAAAAGATGCAAAATGAACGGTTAGATTTATTTTTGAGGCTCTTCATGACATGATTATGATCATCATATGAATTAAATCCAAGTGCTTGAAGTGGGCCCCACAAGATAGGATAGGCTGCAATTGCCCCTGCTTGTTGGACTTGATCATTGAGAATATACTATACAAATACACATATCAATGTATATAGGTATGCTTCCATGCATCTACGTATATACGTAAGTCTTTATCTTTTATAAAATTTATATATTTTTTTTATTATTTTAAACTTTACAATATTTTTAATTAATAACTTAGAAAATTGGAAACCTTAAAAATCTCCCTTTTGTGGCTCCAACATTATTACTTAATACTTAATAAACATTGTTTGTTGCAGCAAGTGTCACAATATTGGTGAGATTCCTGATGATTTCATGGTATTATCAAAATATTTCAAATATTAAAAATAATACAAGAAAATCATGATAAAATAAAAAAAACATTAAAAATATTGAAAACTTTAATTATATTTTCACATCATCTAACGAAATCATTACTTTCTAGTTATTTAAAATTAATATATTTTAGAAAGAAAAAAAAAACCAAGTTTGTAAATTCATTGATAATAATCTGAAGTCATAATTTCTACAAATGATAACTGATTTCATTCGTGGTACCAATGTTCCAAACTACTGTACAACTAAGCCATGTGCTATGGTATGTGCATGGAGAGGCAGATGAGCAGATCCGAATAAAGGACTCTCTTTTCTGCACTGTAAAGAATCTATGCCTCATCATCTCAATTATATAAATCTACAATTGTCAAGAACATGAGAAGGGAAGATATTTACCCAGAAAGAAATACAGGGAAAGGGAAGAGAACATGATACTATAAATCAGATATTGCCAGGTCCAAGGGAGGCAGTCCTTGATGGGCTTCGCACACCCTGCATGTGCTCTCTTGGCACATCCACATATCCATGTAGGTACAAACTGTAGAATTGGGCCCACCATGTGGGTGAGCTAGCCCAAGGATAGAGTGGCTCTTTAGTATTGTTTCATTCATGCAAATCTATGTGTCCATGTGCAAACATTTGTACAGAGGAAAGTCCTGAAGCCAAAACCTGATAAGGCGATTTTACTTGGCCGAGTAACCCTGTATCAGCTGACAGCTATTGGATGATGATGACGACAAATTCAGAGTCTCAATCAATTGATTAAGTTGAACTTTTGTGTTTTACAACTATTGCAAGAACTGCCTCTTACCTTGTGGTAAGAGTTGTAAGTTCTTGCCTCCTTATTTTGGGTTCGAAAATAGGCAGGTACCTTCCCTCACCTGAGGGCCGTGCACCTCACCCGACGTCTTCTTCCCCCCACGAGAGGGCTCCCTTACCTCACCTGAGGCCTACTCCCTCACTAGAGGGCTTGGGTCCCATCCCCCTAAGCTGGATACGAAAAAAAGAAAAAACTATTACTACGGCTGCTGTAATAAAACTATGTTTTGAACATAATTTCTAAGTTCCAAGGCCATTGTATAATAATATAGGAAACTTTGGTTATATTGACTCATTTATCTCCTTGTTTTGGAGAACAATCTCATGCTTACGAGAGCATGAGACTTCTATGACGTTATCATCTGCATATTTTTTTATGAGGTCTTTTTTTTTTGGCTATGTGGGATCAGTTGTCTAGAAGTGATGCTTTCACTTGAGGACCCATGGATCAATCCTGGGCATGCCGTGTGTAACTAAGGTGCCAACACCACACGACTATGAGTGTGTTGGCATATGAGTCTATCATTACTTGCTCTAAGTCATTCATATTTTTGCCTATGAGAGAGAGAGAGAGAGAGAGAGAGAGAGAGAGAGAGAGATTGTTTATATTTACGTGCTAAATGATTGGTTGGTTTGCAGGACACTCTAAAATCTAGCCCTCCAGAGAACAAGGTAATGAAAAAGGCCACCTTCATAGGCGTGGCTACCACAACCATCTTCTACATGTTGTGCGGGTGCTTAGGGTATGCAGCCTTTGGCAACAATGCTCCTGGCAATTTCCTTACTGGATTCGGCTTCTACGACCCTTTTTGGCTCATTGACCTTGCCAACATTTTCATTGCGGTCCATCTCATTGGGGCTTACCAGGTAAAATCGTCATACTAATGGAATCTTTAGTTCTTTAATTCATCCACAACACCAAGAGTATCAATGGAGACATGAATCATGTCACAATTGAGGAGCATTGCACATTTTAATGAGCATAAACATATTCATTCTCCTCTATATGGGAACAGGTATTCGCCCAGCCCGTTTACCAATTCATCGAGAAATGGGCCAACGGCCGTTGGCCCAATAGCGCCTTCCTAGCAGCTGAATACACAGGTAACTTGCCGTTATGTGGGGCCTACAACATCAACTACTTCCGGCTCATTTGGAGAACTGTTTATGTGATACTGACAGCCATTTTAGCAATGATCTTCCCATTCTTCAATGACTTTGTGGGCCTGTTGGGAGCTTGCGGATTCTGGCCCTTGACAGTTTACTTCCCCACAGAGATGTACATGGCCCACCAGAAGATCAAACGGTTCTCACCCACTTGGATATGCCTCAAGATGCTGACATGGGTCTGCTTGATTGTGTCCCTTGGTGCTGCGGCTGGGTCTGTCCAGGGGCTGGTGAAATCTGTGATGTCCTACAAGCCCTTCCGGACCCAATATTAGAGGGTTGGGAAATTACATTTAACCCTTCGCGTTTTGGTAGAATTTCTGTTATGCTTTGGATCTTATTGTATGCAAGTTAAAAAGAATAAAATAACCCGTTTGCATACAATGAAAACAGGACCTTTGACATATCCAAATACTGTTGTCAGATCTAATCTGCAAAGAACACAAATGCTGATAAATTGTAATATTGTGATGTAATGCAATGTCATAGTCTCTTCATGTTTTAACAAGTCTTGATCAATTTGAAGTGTTTGGTGTTTTTGTCATGCAACTTCTTATTTTTGTTTAATTCTACTTTTAATAGGTAGTTTGTGAGCTTGGTTGGGGGATGGAATTTGATCGTAATCGCGACTTCATTTACGATTATTCTTCTTTTTAACTGTGTCTTTTTTGGCCCGGCCATTTTCCAACATGCATTGTAATAGTCCACCAGTATTGATGCAGCCACCTCTCAGTGGTGGTTTATGTCCAAATGAGTTACAGGGTTGCAGCACTATTAAAGTTTATTTTCGTCTATGTGAATAATGACCAAATTTTATACATCAAACAAATGGATTCCTTCCTTGGATAGGTTATTCAATTAGCTTTGGATTGGTCCTTAGTTTGAATATATTGTCCAGTTACCATTTAATGGTTCATTGTATATTTAAAAAAAAATTATTTTGAAGCATTTTAATCAAATTATATTAATGCATTCTATATCTTATTTCCGATCCGGATCTAGAACTAGTTCCTTTCGAATACAACACAGACTTTTTTTCGGGATTTGATCTAAATCTGGGTAAAAAATCTCTAAAGGCGAATCTAGGTTTGGATCCAACATGGTTTCACTTCGGATCCAACCAGTTTGCATTCCTAAATAATTGGTGGCTATTTTCTTTTTAGTACCACATCCCGTCTTCTAAAGAGTAGAAACACGGAGTTACTGTTTGATCCAATCTGCATTCTCCAACCAAGTGTCGTTTCTCATTCAAGTCGCATGAGTCATGATTCCTATATATCAAACCCCTCCTCTCTCCCTCTGTCTCTCCCTTTTTTTTTTCTTTTTTTTTATCGGTAACAGTAACTCATATTAAAAGAGAAAAGAATACAAATAAAGAGTACATGAAGAAAAGAAAAAGGGAAAATAAAAATAGAGGTACAAGAGAAATGTACCCCCTCACACCACAACTACATAATAAAACCCTTCCAAGGGGAAACTCTCTCAACACCTTGCTTGGCTAAAGCGTCCGCCATCATGTTTGATGACTTACTCTTATGCTGAAAGCTAACATTAATGGCGGTGGATAAAACACGGATTTCATTGAAGAGGAACTGAAACTTCCATGGATAAGCCTTCCGGTTCGAAACCCAACTCACTGCATTAGAAGAATCACTCTCCACAATAAGATTGCCATGGTAGTACCTCGAAAAACACCGAAGAGATTCCAGAATAGCTAAAACATCAGCTTCATTAGAATCACAAACCCCCACATATTTGGAGAACATGAATAAAACGTCCCCATTGCAATTTCGAAGCACCCCTCCAATACCAGCTGGTCCAGGCTTCCCTCTTGCAGCCCCATCAACATTGAACTTAAAAACACCAATAGGAGGAGGAGACCAAATAATAGATTTTCTTACTTTGACTGGGCTCCCTCTCTCTGAATTAAGATATCTATAGAAAAGAGTCTCAAAGAAGAAAAAACTAAAAATAACAAGAGAGGGAGAGATGGAGAAATTAGAACTAGTCTTCTTGCCTTCACCAGGAGTTGGACATGTGATATCCGCAGTAGAGCAAGCCAAGGTCCTGCATGAAACAGACCACCACTTCTCCATCACCATCCTCCTCATGCATCTCCAAATACCATCCGTAGAATCCAAAATCACCTCCTACGTTCAATTCATTGGGCCCTCCTATAATGAAATCCACTTTGTCGATCTCCCATCAATCGATCTTCCCTCTAAATATGACCAAGGTCCAGTAAAAAGAAGCCATCAATAAAACATCAGCATCATCTTCTTCAACCCGTATTGCTGCCATGATCCTAGACTTGTTTGCGACCACCATGATTGATGTAAGGGTGGAGCTTGGCATCCCCACGTACATCTACTTCACATCAGGGGTGGCCTCGCTTGGCTTCATGCTCCATCTCCCTGTGCTACATGTGAAGATCCCATGTGAGTACAAGGACTGCCAAGGGGAGGTTGAAGTACCTGGAATGCCACTGTTGCCGCCAGTTGTGATGCCGGAGCTGATGATGAACAAGAAGGACGACGAGTACACATGGTATGTTTACCATGGCCGGAGGTTTAGAGAGGCCAAAGGCTTGATTGTCAACACATTTGCCAAGTTGGAGCCGAGAGCACTTAAAGCGGTAATCTATTTGCCTCATCCATGATCTTTTTTTTTTTTAATTAGAGGGAGAACAATGAGCCCGGACCCCCTGTTTTTAGATGTTCCTATCCAAATTTGTCATCTATATAAAATTTCGTCCTTAATTTTTTTCAATCCAATCCAAGGAAGCAATTAAGAGGGTGAATTAGCGGTCATAAGATTTTATATATGTGGCAAATGTGGATTAGACAAAACAACATCTTCCTCTTTCTATGAAACAAGGTATCCAGACTAGAAAATATTTTGTAGAAATCTGATGTTTGGTGCAAAAAAAATTCAATAAAAGGGCTAAACCCGTAGTATTTTCAAGTACCCTGCATTCCATTCTTCTCTCTCCTTCTCTCTCTCCATCAGTACACCAAATGGAAATTGTAGATTTCATTAGGGCTTGCATAAATCTACTTCCAAAATGTCTATGCTAGAAAATAATAATGTACCAAACTCTGAAAAAATATACTTTTTTTGTGTTTAGAATGTAAAAAAAAATATTATTGATTGCTAGTTTGGGGTAACTATTGAGTTTGCTGGTCATCCCATCCTATCCTTAATTCAATCCAAATCATCAAATGAAATCGTACCTTGTAGAATGTTAAGAGACCCAAACTTACTTCTATCTGAGTGTCAAACACTGGTCAATTCATTAAGTGGTGGGACCCCTTATGTCATCATAAGTTGGGTTATATTCATCATGTTGCAGGTGGTGCGTACCTGAGTTTCTACTTCAGTCTACTGTGATGCCCACTTGGATTCCATCTTTAGGCAGTTCAACCTCACCTTGGTTCGACCTTGATTCACTAGGGTATGGTGTAGATTAGGGTTTATCTAAACATCACTCTTATTATATCATTCAAACCCTTATTTCAGTTTCTCAAACTTTGTCATAATTCGATCCGATGATTGAAGATCAACAGATGAGTGTCCTTGATGTGTGCCAACCCAAAGATAGGCAATTGAATGATTGAATTAGTAACATGTGGGCTCATGATTCTAAATAAACAACAAACTTTTAGGGTAATTTTATTTTGAAATTGTACTCACACACACCATGTCCCATACCAACCGAACTCCTACTTGGGAACAACTTTTAGAGGTCTTTACTTTCATAGAATAAATAGGATTTGAATAAGTATGATTTCATGATAAAATTATAGCTCTACGGAAGGATTATTAAAGATGTACGGTGTTAAGTATATAAGGGGAGAGTGAAGGATATAAGCTAGTGACATGGATGAGACCTCGGCTGTCCAAAGATTTAATTCTATGGTGATGTTCATAAAAACTCAATGAAAAGAGAAGTTATTTGATAGTTCTTTTTTGAAATATTCTCCTTTGACTTTTCATTTTTAACCACTTAAAGAAATACAATCATAGGAATTTAATAACATGAATCAAACTAACCTTTGAAGTGTTTTTATATGCTACAGGTAACAGTCTTCAACATCCATCCAAAGGTCTTGATGGAATTCATTCATTAACAGCGTTACACTTCATCAGTGTTTTACTACCTAGTTTGAAAAAAAAAAAAAAAAGACTCAAATTACTTAATTATAACTATCTCCATCTAAATTTACCCCTAAGTTAAGGTTATTAGCCCCTCTTATGAAGATTCAATTCAGAATTCAATACCATTCCAATTGAGTCTGATACTATTGCCATCACAGACCAAAGAGGAGCTTTTTTTATTGAGTGATTTGCCTTCACTGAATTGCCCCTGTCCCCTGTTCTAAACACTGCACTGTCTTAGAAAAAAAAAAAAATTTAAGTTGGGTAATTCCTTCACTTATGGCTCGGGCAAGTTTGTGTACATCACAGAAAAGCAAACCCTTGTTCTCCTGCCATGGAAATGCGTTTTTCACTCTGACCTGAACTCAGTCCAATAACAATCCAAACCTACCCATGATTGGTTACCCATTTACCCAACCATAATTGATAGTGAGAGTACACGATGCACTCCACTGCCATCCCTATTCTTAGTGTCATCATTATAAATTTAATGAGGTGCAGCTTGGCAGGTAGTGGATGGCGAATGTCTTCCGGACCATCATTCCACTCCACCAGTGTATACAGTGGGACCTGTGCTCTCTCTTGGTAGGAATCTAAAGAACCCACAGACGAGCCAATTGATGGAATGGCTCGACCTACAATTCAAAGAAATGGCATCGGGCCTTGAACGCATTAGGTACCATTTTTTATGGTCCTTGTGATGTCGCTCATCAACCAACACAAATTTCGGCAAGATCCTACCGGATGAATATTTAGACCGAACCAAAGGCCGTGAATTGGTGCTGCAATCCTAGGTGCCACAAGTGGCCATCCTTGGACATGTGGCTGTAGGGGGATTCGTCTCTCATTGTGGATGGAATTCGACCCCGAGACCAAATGGTTTGGTGTGTCCATGTTGGCTTGGCCTCTGTTTGCCGAGCAAAGGCATAATGCATTTCACCTGGTGCGAGACTACCGTTACTCCACGTGGATTATGAGAAAGATGGGTGGGTTGGTGTTGAGAAATTGAAGAAGGAAGTGATGTGCTTCATGGGAGAGTGTGAGGAGGGGCAGAAGGCGAGAAAGAGAGCAAAAGAGATGGCAATAGCAAGTCAGAAAGCAGTGGCAGGAGGAGGCTCCTCAGTGGCTCCTCTTTCTCTGCATGGGGGACTATTGGTTGAGAACTGAGAAACCCATGTTCTAAAGTCTGTCCAATTTCAATAATTTACTTGTTTTGCACCATTGTTCTGCATGTTGTCCAGTTATGATCTCCATTTGAATACACATTGTGGTTCTGTTCATCAAATAATGGTTTTTGATTTAAGGCTCCTAACCATTAGAGACATGTAGGTATTGATGGTATCTTTATCTATTTGGAAAATGAGAAATTCTTACATTTTCAATTACCAACCTATCATTCCTAAAATTGTGATTCCTAGAACAACTCCATTTATAAATTAATGTCGCTAATGTTTGCCTCATATGGTTCCATCAACAGGTTCTACATTTGGCCACCTGACTCCCCACCTCATCAACATGTTATCCCAATTTTTGATGGACTGCAGGCTGAGCACCCTCTTGAAGCAGAGCTGCAAGCATTACATTTATTAGGTCTAGTTATCTGTGTTAGCTTGGGTTGACAAAAGATAACCTTGGAAGGGGATTGATTTCATTTGGTTGAGTCCCTTTCAATAGCTACAAAACTGATAGAATGTTTGGCCCACTTCCAATGGAGGGAGATCGACATTTGCTGATGATCTGGTAATAGAGTGGCTGCTGCTTAACTAAACTATTTTTAAAAGCCTATCATCTTGAGAGTGGGCTAGGGCTTGACCAAATCAGCCCGGCCCGGCCCGGGCCTTTGTCCATTTATACAATACATGTTATATATACATAATGTATGTATGCCCTTTATGCATTATGTATATGACGTGTGTGCAGGTAAATGTATGAAACTTTTTTTTAACTATATATAAAATATTTACGAATATTTATCATTTACAGATGTATTCAATTCCATGCATGTAAACTAGCTCACTTGACAAGAATTCCTCTGTATTCCAATTTCGTGCAAACAAATAAGATTATTTAAATCAATTAGTTCGTATGCATTTCAATATGTAAGAAAATAAGCCTATTCAATCAATGAATTCCTATGTATTCTAATTTTAGATAAATATATAGGTCATTTGACAATAAATTCCTTCGTATTCCAATTCCACGCAAACAAATAGATCCATCTAAATCAATTATGTTACTTCCTATTTATTATAACTTCATGCAAACAAAAAGGCCCATTTGAGTCAATTGTTTCCCATGTAACCCAATTCCAAGAGAATCAATAGGCCCATAATTCCATACAAAAAACACGCTCATTTGGCAATTAATTCCTATGTATTCCAATCTCATGCAAAAAAATCACTTATTTGACAATTAATTCCAACAATTGACAACAAAAGGTTGCACAATTGGTTGTCAACCCCGCATGTCACCTTGTCTCCTCGGAATTAATCCCTTGATATGCCCTTGATATGCCACTCTTTCCACATTTTTGGGCTTCTCTTCCCACTTGCGTGGGCTCTCTTAGCTATCTAGGTTGGGTAAAAAAAAAAAAAAAAAAACTCCATGAATTCTAACGGTTTGAGATTTGAACCATTGGATTTCACCCATGTACGTAGCTGCCCTAAGACTTGGTATTTGCACCGTCAACGGTTCAAGTTTAACAAATTCCAATGGAGTTATTCTTTCGATATCCTAGGGTCATGCGATATTCTAGGGCGATGCAATATCAAACACATCACAGTATACGATATTCTACATCTATACTGTGTGGGGACCATCCCATGAACCAAGTCTTATTTTGGTTTCGGCAAAGCGTGTCAGCCTTGGTCTCGGCCTCGGATGCAGACCTGGCGCTGCCTCGGTTTCGGCACATTCTGCTGGTATCGGAAGTGTGCGACCAGTTCGGCCGTACCGTCCCATTCGGTCTCGGCTACATAAAGACGTAATCACATCTATTGGCCACAGCCCTATCAGCGACAGGGCCCAAGAAAGGGATTCGATGGGACCTCAGCCGCCAACAGATCAGGCCCAATGTCACTCGCATTAAATGCAGTATGGGCTGATCGGACCCTCATTAAATGTAGTGAGGGCTGTGATGGACCCTCATTAATGACTATGTGGGCTGATGAGACCCTAGTCACATCATGAGGCCCACTGGCGCAGGCATTAAAACAATTTCTCATATATAGCATGGGACGACCCAAAAAATCAGGTATGCATTCCTCTACATGCAACCATACACCTCTCTTTCTTCTCCGATCAATTACCCGGACTAACTTAAGCATCGGAGAGCCCTGTGCTGCCCTCAGTCAGGGTCCTTTGACTGTTCTCTTCTCCCCTTTCAGGTTCATCAGACACGCAGCTCCCCCCCCCCCCCCCGAGTTCTTTGAGTAAGTCCTTGAAGGCATCCCAAACTTGTGAGTATATGTTTGTGCACTTACAATTGGCGCCATCTGTGGAGAACGATTTCTACAATCTTCCCTATCACCATGACGAGGAGAGGCTTCTAAGACACAGCGTGCGGGACAGTCCACTAACCGCCTCCCCGCCAAGAAGAGGTCCGGGAAGGAACCAGTCACAGAGGACTACGTCGAGCGTGACCTCGTCCGGATTAACGTTCAGGAGCGTGATCTTCGCTCGGAGTCCGCTCCCTAGAGGGGAGATACCCAGCAGCAACCTGCAGGTCTCCTGTTGGGTCAAGACCAGCGGAGTAAGTCTCCAGTGGTCGACGAACCGCACCCCTCTGATCAGATGCAGGATGCTGAGGACGAGGACTACAATCCTGATGATGACTTCGATTCCGCCGTTGAAGAGATTAGAGCACAGAATGAGGCCATCAAGGAGAGAGACGCTCTGATCCTCCAGCTCCAGCAGCAGCTGAAAAGAGCTACGAGTTCAGCAGGGCTCCGGCAGCAGTCACAACAGCAATCGCAGCGACAACACGAGAGGAAGGTTTCTTGTGTCAGGCGCGCTTCTTCCCCTAAGGGAGATTTGAGGGACCTTCTGAATAAGAAAAGGCTTGACCGAACTCGGGATGAGGGCTCAAGCACCAGCCATAGCTATTCGAGGAAGGCATCAGAAACCATTCCGGAGAGCAGGTATCATGATCAGGAGTGGTTGGACGCGCGCATAAGGGAAACGGTCCAGCGCAATCTGGAGGTGGCTGGTCTCGGCCGAGACCAAAAGGATGTTTGTTGCGACTCCATTGATCTCGGCGCGTCTCCTTTCTCTCGCGATATCAGGAAGTATCCCCTGCCAAAGAAGTTCACCGTCCCGAGGTTCGTCACTTACGACGGGACCTCGGACCCAGCTACACATCTCAGGCACTTCTCCCAGAGGATGTCTATTTGGGGAGACGAGGGCCATCTGAACTGTCGAGTTTTCTCCTCCAGTTTGGGTGACCTCCCCCTGAAGTGGTTCTGTGCGCTCCCGGATGGGTCTATTTCGAGTTGGCAGCAACTCCAGCAGTCCTTTATGAAGAAGTTTCAGGCCTACAGAATCCTGCCGAAGACAGATGCGGATATCATGGCCCTGAAGATGAAGCAGGGAGAGAACGTCACCCAGTTCGGAAAGCGATTCTGGACGGTCTACAGCCAGATTGAAGACTCCAAGGACGAAGTGGTCGTCTTCGCATTTCGGAATGCCCTACTGCCGGACAGTACCCTTCGCAAAGATCTAGCCAAAAACCCGGTGTCCTCCACAACGGCGCTCATGTCAATCGTCAACCGCTACATTGCCCAAGAGGACGACCAAGTCCGGGCTCGGGAAAACCATGGGGCCGCGCAGAAGGACCGAGGTGAGAGGCCCTCCAAGAGGGATCGGGGGCCGTCCCGAAGAGATGAGCCTCGGAGAGATGAGTCCCGAAGAGATGAGTCAGACAGACGAAGGGCGCCAGCCGGCTCGGCAAGGGCTCAGGCATTCACCTCGGTGAGAAGCAAAAAGTCCAGACTGTCCGAGGATGCATATCGGGCAGTCAACATGGTCTTCAAGGAGCCCATCCACAGGATCATGTATAAGATCACGTCGAGCCCATGAGGGGTGATTCCTCCTTCCGTGATCAGACCAGATTTTGTGCGTACCACAAGGAGAGCGGCCACAAAACTGAGGAATGCAGGGTACTGCGGTCACATTTGGAAAAGATTGTCTAGGAGGGACACCTGTAGGAGTTCGTCAAGGCGGACACCGGGGCCGACACCCGAGCCTCGCGCCGAGACAATAGGGGCCGCGATAGTGACGGTTCAGAGAAGATCATTAACGTCATCCATCTAGCTCCCCCGCCCAAGGGGAGTAACCGAGCTCGTGCCGAGGCCAGGCAGGCCTCTCATAGTAAGTAGGTCATGGCCGCCGAACTCGGATCAGCTCCGAAGAGGGCTCGGAGGGAGCGGCCCGAAATCAGGTTCACATATGCAGATTTGGAAGGGGTACAGCTTCCCTACAACGACCCGCTGATTGTCACCCTGAAGTTTGATTGCTCTAAGCAAGGCGTGAAGGATTGCACCGTGAAGAAGGTCCTTGTCGACCCCGGCAGTTCATCCGAGATCCTCTATTTCGATAGCTTCCGGAGGATGGGACTAACAGAGAAGGATCTGCAGGAGGCCCGAATTCCCCTCATCGGCTTCAGCGCCAAGCCGGTGTACCCCAAGGGAAAAGTGACGTTCAGGGTCGAGGCCGGTGGCGCGTCTGTTGAGACAACCTTCATGGTGGTGGACGCACCCTCGCCTTACAATGCTATAGTGGGCAGGTCTTGGCTCCATAGTCTGGAGGCAGTCCCTTCTACTCTCCACCAGAAGCTGAAATTTCCGTGGGGAGGGAAGAATGACCGAGTTGAAATCGTCACAGTCAAAGGAGATCAGCAGGCAGCCAAGCAATGCCTGACAGTTGTGGTATCCGGAGAACGAGAGCCCAAGGAGGTTAACATGGTCGAGATGGAAAAGAGGCTGGAGAAGAAGTTAGACGAGGTCGGCCAAGACCCAGAGAGCAAGAGCGTGGAGGACCTGACCGAAATCAGGATCGATTCACAAGATCCGGAGCGGTTCTTCTTGCTCGGCAGTCAGCTCGGAGAGCCAGAGAAGACCGAACTGGTCCAGTTCCTGGTGCAGAACAAAGAAGCCTTCGCCTGGACGCCTCAAGAGATGCCTGGCATCGACCCGGAGGTAGTATGCCATAAATTGAATGTGGACACTAACTATAAACCGGTGATGCAGAGAGCCCGCCGAACTGGGGTGCCACAAACTGAGGCCGTGGTCGAAGAGGTGGATAAACTGCTCGAGGTCGGCGCCATCAGAGAGGTCCAGTATCCGACTTGGCTAGCCAATACCGTGGTCGTCAAGAAAAAGACTGGCAAATGGAGGGTGTGCGTCGACTTTACCGACTTGAACAAGGCCTGTCCCAAGGACAACTTTCCCCTCCCAAAGATCGACCAGATGATCGATGCCACAGCCGGACACGATAGAATGAGCTTCCTCGATGCATATCGCGGCTATCACCAGATTCCGTTGTATGGGCCGGATGAAGAGAAGACAGCTTTTATCATACCCAGAGGGACTTATTGTTATAAAGTGATGCCGTTTGGGTTGAAGAATGCAGGAGCCACTTACCAGCGACTTGTCACCAAGATGTTCCACGACCAACTCGGCAAGACTGTTGAAGTCTACATCGACGATATGGTGGTCAAGTCCAAGCAAGCGCAAAACCATTTGGCAGACCTGGCTGAAGTCTTCGCCACTTTGAAGAGGTTCAAGCTCAAGCTCAATGCCTCCAAGTGCGCCTTTGGTGTCGGTTCTGGCAAATTCTTGGGAAGCTTGGTCACACGCAGGGGGATTGAGGCAAATCCAGATCAGATCTCGGCTACCTCAGAGTGCAGAGTCCCACCTCGGCTAAGGAGGTCCAAAAGCTAACCGGAATTGCAGCCGCACTGAATCGGTTCATCAGTAGATCCTCAGATAAGTGCCGGCCTTTCTTTCAGCTTCTTAGGAAGAATTTTAAATTTCAGTGGACTCCGGAATGTGACCAGGCCCTGCAGGAGCTTAAGGCCTATTTATCCTCTCCTCCTCTACTGTCAACTCCGGTTCACGGAGAATTTTTGTATTTATACCTGGCGGTCTCAGATCATGCAGTGAGCTCGGTCCTCCTCCGAGAAGAGGATAGAGTCCCAAAACCCATCTATTATACGAGCAAAACCCTGATTGATGCCGAGACCAGATACTTGCCACTCGAGAAGCTCGCGCTGGCACTCGTTAGTGCCTCGCGGAAGCTCTCTCATTACTTTCAAACACATACCATAATGGTTGTTACAGAACATCCACTTAAGTCTGTTTTCAGAAAAGCTGACTTTTCAGGAAGAATTTCAAGATGGGCTGTCGAACTGGGGCAGTATGAAATTCAGTATCAGCCCAGGACAGCGATCAAAGCCCAGGTTCTGGCGGATTTCCTTGCCGAGTTGGATTCAAATTCGGCACCAACCCAGCTCGGCACCGAACTGGGGGGCACGGAGCATGAGGCGCCCACGGGCTCTGAACAATCACAATGCCAAGCCCTCACCCCAGTTTGGAAAGTCTTCGTCGACGGATCTTCCACCTCGAGAAGAGCCGGAGCAGGAGTTCTCCTCCAATCGCCAGAAGGACTGGTCATCGAGCAGGCTCTGACCCTGAATTTCAAAGCGTCGAACAATGAAGCTGAGTACGAAACCCTTTTAGCCAGACTGAACAACGCCAAAATCCTCGGAGCTCAACAGCTGGTGGTCTTCAGTGATTCACAGTTGGTGGCAAACCAGCTGACTGGGGACTATCAAGCTCGCGACGACCGGATGGCTGCGTATTTAGCCCTGGCAAAGAAGTTGCTCTCTCAGTTCAATACGGCCGAAATCAAAAAAATAGGCAGAGAAGCAAACTCCCATGCAGATGCTCTTGCAAATTTGGCCAGCGCTGTCGAAGCATGAAGAAAAAGAACCATCGAAGTGGAATCCTTGGCCGCACCCAGCATCGAGCTCCATCCACCTCGGGAAGTGTCGTGTATTGACCTCGGCTCGAGCTGGATGGACCCCATCATCGCCTACCTGAAGGACGACAAGCTACCCAAAGACAACAGCGAGGCCCATCGAATCAGACTCAAAGCAGCCCGGTTCTGGTTGTCTCCCGAAGTCAAGCTCTACAGGAAGTCGTACACAGGCCCGTACCTCCAGTGCGTTCATCCGAGCAAAGTGGAGGACCTTCTCTTCGAAATACATGAAGGGATCTGCGGAAGCCATATCGGAGGAAAGTCACTAGCTTATCAGGCTATCAGCCAGGATTACTGGTGGCCGTATATGCAGAAGGACGCGCAGGTGTACGCGAAGAAATGTGAAAAGTGTCAGAAATTTTCCCACTCTCTCCATCAGCCAGCACAGGACCTCAGCCAGCTTTCCAGTCCATGGCCATTCGCCCAGTGGGGGCTCGACATAGTGGGACCGCTCCACCGAACTCCCGGAAATAAAAGATGGCTGATAGTAGCCACGAATTACTTCACCAAATGGATCGAAGCGGAGCTGTTGTCCTCCATCACGGAGCAAGATTCCAAAATTTTCGTCTGGAAAAACATCGTCACAAGGTTCGGCATCCCCAGAATATTGATCTCGGACAACGGGACCCAGTTCGATTCCAACCTCTTCAGAAGCTTCTGCCAGGAGCACGGCATCCGCAATCGCTACTCCACCCCGGCCTACCCGCAGAGTAATGGTCAGGCAGAAATTTCCAATAAAGTAGTGCTCGACGGGCTGAAGAAACGGCTTGACAGAGCTAAAGGAAGATGGGTAGAAGCTCCCGAGTGTCCTATGGGCCTACCGAACGACTCCAAGGCGATCCACTTCGGCAACACCTTTCCTCTAGCCTACGGAATGGAGGCCGTCATTCCCTTAGCAATTGGCCTCCCTTCTCTAAGGTACGAACTCTTCGACTAGGGCCGAAATGAGACTCATCTAGCTGTGGAAATGGACTTGGCCGATGAGCTAGCGAAGAGAAGCAGCATCAATTCGGCTTACAGCCTATCAGCGACAAATGGCCAGAGGCTATAACCAGAGAGTTAGGGAGAGGAAATTCTTAGTGGGAGAGCTGGTCCTCAAGAAAACACTCCCGGGGGACAAGGACCCGAATCAGGGCAAGCTGGGGCCGAATTGGCACGGACCGTTCAAAGTGACTTCTATTGCTGGGCAATCAGCTTATCGGCTTGAAGATCTGGCAGGAAAACAGCTACCGAGACCATGGAACGCGTCTCACATCAAGAAGTTCTATTTCTGAAATACTTGTACATTTGTACTTAGAAGAATTCAATGAAAAGAGTTCACATTCGAAAGAACGAGGCATCCTGTGTCAGTACTTCGGCCATGGCCAACGATGAGATCGTCTCGGGTCGGCTACGTGCCACCCAGGCGTGAAGCCTTCGGGCCAATGATGAGATCGTCTCGAGTCGGCTACGTGCCACCCAGGCGTGAAGCCTTCGGGCCAACGATGAGATCGTCTCGGGTCGACTACGCGCCACCCAGGCGTGAAGCCTTCGAGCCAACGATGAGATCGTCTTAGGTCGGCTACGTGCCACCCAGGCGTGAAGCCTTTAGGCCAATGATGAGATCGTCTCGGGTCGGCTACGTGCCACCCAGGCGTGAAGCCTTCGGGCCAACGATGAGATCGTCTCGGGTCGGCTACGGGCCACCCAGGCGTGAAGCCTTCGGGCCAACGATGAGATCGTCTCAGATCGGGTATGTGCCGCCTAGGCGTGAAGCCTTCGGGCCAACGATGAGATCGTCTCGGGTCGGCTATGGGCCACCCGGATGTGAACCCTTACGGCCAACACACAAGGTCGTTTCGAGTCGGTTTGATTGCCCAAGCGAAAAGCCTTTATGGCCACTACCGAGACCGCCTATATTCACCAATCCAGGCACGTTTCCAATTCGGCCAAATCTCACCCCATTTTTACCGAAGTAAACCACATCCTTAGGGTTGACAAGGGGCCCTTAAGCCTATACGTCACTCCTGACTAAGTCCTAAACTGACCGGTCTACTCCTACCGAACTCGTCTACTTGTGAAAATTAAATAGCGAGTCATAAGGAAACAGAATTCGAAAACAAAAATGCACTATCTGAGGCAAAATGGAAATTTCATTCAGGATTCCAAAAAATTATACCATCAGTTGCGAAAATTGTACATCCAAAGAATGCAAATGGAAAGAAAGGTTACATTTCTCATAAAGGAAACACAACTCAAGAAGATAGCCCGGCTTCGGCGTCTTCAATGATTGCTACGGTATCGCCTGGAGGAGCAGCTTTGGAGAGATTCGGCGACAGCTCTGCGGGGCCCGGCGACGGCTCTGCGAGGCTCGGCATCGGCGTCGGCTCAGCGGTTTCTGGCAGAGGAGGAGTAGGATTTTCGGCAACAGCCTGGGTCGCGGGTGCGGCTCCGAACTCAGGGAGGTTCTGGTATATTGGATGATATCCTTGAACTCCTATCTCCTTCAGTACGACAATGCAGCCGAGCCGGAACAACTTTGAGCTAAGTACCCTTATCTGATCGGAGTAGTTCCGACCTGCGTCCGCTGCCCCATCCAGAAAGGCGGCGTCGACCTCAGCTTGTTTCGACGCAAGGAGTTCCTCCTGCGCCTTTTTCTCCCGCTCCAGCTTGGCTTCCAGCTCGGCCGACCTCCCCATCTCGGCGTTGAGCTTCTCTTGTAAAGTAATTGTCTCTGACTTGACCTGAGAGAGCTCACATACTGCCGAAACGATTTGGGCGTCGAGCTCGGCCCTCTTGGCCTCAACCTCCTTCAGCTCCTCGGATCTGGCCAACAGAGCAGCTTCTGCTTGCTGCTTTTCTTCCACCAACTGGCCGACCCGAGCTTCTTCTTCAACGAGTCTGTTGAGGACCAGTGGAAGCCGCTGGACAGCCTACAAGAAAACAGATGAGAGTCAGTGCTGTACAAAATGGAGAAAATGAAATCCAGAGTTACTGCTAACTTCAGCAAAGCACTTACCAAGAGGGAATGCTGCAGTGTCCTCATAATGAGCTGAGTATTGTCCTCCGCCCGGTGCCTCTCGATGTCTCTGGGGAGCGATCAGGCCCTACCGAGGGTCGCAATCACAGCCGAATTCCCCACCATCTTGTCCTCGACATTCAACGGCCTCCCTGGCCATAGATCGAGGTCCGGCTTGAAGGCCACCGGCTCAGCCGAAGTCGCGGCATGGGGCGATTCGGGGCGCCACTCCACCAGGGCCCCAGCCTGAGTCAGCTCCTCAGCCACGACCCTCTCCCCTGTGGCCTCGACTTACCGTTGTCGGTCTCCTCGGACAGGGGATTTCCCCTTGGCCTTGGCCCTTTTTCTAGGCCTCTCCCGTTCAGAATCCGCAACATGTGGGATCTCGGTAACGAGAGCTATAGCGGAAGAGGATGGGGGAGGATCAGTGTAGGGAGTGGCCCCCCGCTCGCCGAACAGGACGTCCTCCAGGTTCAGCGGGCGATAAGTCGGCCGGCGCCTTTCCATTTCCTCAGCGCTTAGTGAGGAGTAGTTTTCGACCTCTCTCAAAGGATCGTTCTCGGCACCCGTAGCCGATGTGGAGGCCTCAGCACCCGAGACAACTCTGCTCGCGGCTTCGGCTAGGGCGAGGACAATTTCCCCAGGTCGGCCTGACTTCCGCGTGTAGGACGCGTACTTCGGCTCGTACCCTAACAGGGAGAAGGCAGCTCTGTTGTAGTGGCCTCGGTACCGGTAGATCTTGTCCAGCCAAACCTTGTTCCTCCGCCAGCGATCTAGCTGGGCGTCTCGCTTTCGCTGGTGAAGGCCTGCAGAAGAAGAAAAAAGAAATCAGAACAAAACACATAAATGAACAAGGTGAATCCGAAACCCAAAGAGGGATTAGTGTTTTACTCGCTGGGGTCCCGAAGTACCGTGGAACTTGGACTCTCCACTCCGCCTCGGTCTCGGCCGCACCGAACTCCCAGTTTCCCGAGACGAACAGGCGATCATCTCCGGCATACTTGTTGGAGTCCTCCAATGCCGTAACAAGGGGCGAGCACTTTGCCTTAACCCGAAGGTAATATGTGCTGCCCTCTCGGGTTTTGCAGAGGTCATAAACATCCTCAATATCATGGACGCCGAGATCGATTCCTAGGATCCTATTCAGCTCTGCGACGCCGATGATGATCTTGAAGCCGTTGGGCATCAGTTGGCACGGACACAGGTTCGATGCTCGGAGGCAGGACCTAAGAAGGGGATGAAGGGGGAATCTAACCCCACCTTCAATAATGGCAACAAGGGGGAATGACATCCAGCCCTGGCTAAAAATGTGGCCGGATGACCTATCGGAAGCCTTCACTTGGACATCCTCTGGGATCTTGAAAGTCCTCTTGAGCTCTGCCAGGGCCGAATGGGAATCTATCCAATGACTATAAGCCCCCATCTCTAAGTCTAAGAAACCCTAATGAAGCTCTAAGGAAGGGCAGAGACAGAGCAGAGAAGGTGACAGCCCGGAAATCCTAAAAACTAACGGAGGATGTAAACAAAGGAAAGAGGATCGGATAGAGAGACTCACTGGTTCGACGGAAGCAAGGGCAGACTGCGGCGGACGACGCAGGTCTGAACAACTGCAAACAGGAAGACACAGAGCGGATCGGAGGTCCCTTTACTAGTTCTAGCTCTGGTTCTGGCGGGTGAGTTCTAGCAAAAAGTAGAAACGGAGAAAGAGAAGCCAACCCAAATATAAAGGACGGAGATGGGCGCCATTCCGAAATTCGAAGCGAGGCGCGTGCGAGGTGTTGCCTCGACTTACACCGCACGCCGCCTCGAAGTGACAAGGAGGCCCTTCGGACGATGACACGTGGCGCCGATGGTCCGTCTCCCCATACTAATCATGGTCTCCGCATTTATCACTCCCTTTATTGCCTCGGGCAGGCGAATCGATGGCGGCACGCTCAACCGAACCGTCAGAACCCTTAATTGGGAAAACGATTTCGGAACGCCAACTCAGCTCTCAACCTCTGACAGGAGAAGCCCTAGAGGTCAAGAGCTGGGGGGCTATTGTGTGGGGACCATCCCATGAACCAAGTCTTATTTTGGTTTCGGCAAAGCGCGTTAGCCTTGGTCTCGGCCTCGGATGCAGACCTGGTGCTGCCTCGGTTTCGGCACATTTTGCTGGTATCGGAAGTGTGCGACCAGTTCGGCCACACCGTCTCATTCGGTCTCGGCTACATAAAGACGTAATCACATCTATTGGCCACAGCCCTATCAGGGACAGGGCCCAAGAAAGGGATTCGATGGGACCTCAGCCGCCAACAGATCAGGCCCAATGTCACTCGCATTAAATGCAGTATGGGCTGATCGGACCCTCATTAAATGTAGTGAGGGCTGTGATGGACCCTCATTAATGACTATGTGGGCTGATGAGACCCTAGTCACATCATGAGGCCCACTGGCGCAGGCACCAAAACAATTTCTCATATATAGCATGGGACGACCCAAAAAATCAGGTATGCATTCCTCTACATGCAACCATACACCTCTCTTTCTTCTCCGATCAGTTACCCGGACTAACTTAAGCATCGGAGAGCCCTGTGCTGCCCTCAGCCAGGGTCCTTTGACTGTTCTCTTCTCCCCTTTCAGGTTCACCAGACACGCAGCTCTATAAAAAAAATATTTAAACTTCAACCATTCAATAATAATAGATATAACATGTAATAGCAGTCCTAGGGTCAAAATCCCTTGAATCATTCAAGCACAAACAAATTTAGCAAGCCTTGAACTTGAACCTGAAGTATCTGAAATTCCGAATGGAGCCTAGCCCACTACCCAACAAAAAGAGGGTAGAATCTGAATAGCGGATCAGATATAACGTCACAAATGGATTGAAGGTCTAAACAAGTTTTATTTGCAGAATCTCTTTCAAGTCCCTAGTTCTTGTCTCTTCTGTATTTCATTGGCCCTTGCAAGTTGCAACGCCTCTCTCCCTCTCTCTCTCTCTTTCCCACACACACATCGTTGCTTGTAGCTTCTCAATGTACGCAGTAAAGAAGAAATACAAAACAATCCACAAGCCACTAAAATTTAAGCCAAAGCTAAGGTCAATTTGAAAGCATAGTCAGTTTTCAAAGAAGTCTAACACCCTCATCAGCAAAAAAATAAATAAAAAGAAAGATTATGTTTACTTTCCCAACCACCAGTGAAGTAACTGCTCCAGGATAGGAATCCGGACATCTATATGAACAATCCATTTATTTCACACAATAAATTAAATGCAGAAGAATGGGAAGAACAAAATTTTCATATGATTGTGACAAAACAAGTTCCAACATAATATAATACAATGTCTATCCTCTCTGCCACATTGTACTCTGCAGTGAAATAGAAATTTATATCAATCAAATTGGCAAATGCGGATGATTAATTTAACTAAATCAATTAAAAGTAGAAAACAGTATAAATCTAGAATTTAATGGAAACCAATCAGACAAAAGAGGCTTTTCTCCCTGAGCATATGTGTGATTATGAGGTGCGAAGACCACTCAATCATGAGTGTGTTGGTGAGCTACTCAGTTAATTTGACTCGCCTTACTTAATCTTCTCTTTAAAGTAATAGAGAAGAAAAGGTACCTGCACTAACTGAGAAAAGATATAGGGAAGAAGATCAAAAGAAGCACGAGAATAAGCACAACCCATTTTGCTCCAATTTTCAGTCCATGGTGGGAGCAAACTGGTGGTAGAATAATCTACAAACAGAATCTTATCACCACATCAGACTCCTCCATACCATTACTTCACTACAATTCACTGGTCCAACTTCATGTGCGACATTAAACGAACCAATACCATGGACCATGGCTCATTTTGGGTCCAAATCTGAATATATATTAGTCTATTGTGGCCTGTGGCACCTTCTGACCTATTTGGATGGATGACACAACTCAAAACATTTTCTCATAATGTCATTGGCAGATGGTTTCTTGATCATCTACAATGAGGCCGGCCCAACAGATCAATGGACAGGGACACTATAAACTATTTGCCTTTAGAAACCTAGCCCCATTCTCCTCTCAGTGGTAACACTATTTGCCCAGCCCGTTTACCAATTCATCAAGAAATGGGTCCGCACCCATTCCCCGGACAGCACCTTCCTCGTGGTCCAATACACCGTGAACCTGTCGTTATGTGGGACCTACCACATCAACTAGATCTGGCTCATTAGCGATGATCTTCCCTTTCTTCTATGTCTTTGTAGCCTCTTTGGAGCTTTCGGATTCTGTCCTTTTATCCTAAGACCCCAGCCCTCTGGTGAGGAAAGTAGACCTTTGGTGAGGTGAGGGGAATTGCCAAAGGTCAGCTCTCAGGGTGAGGAAAGGTGGCAGCCAGGTTCGAATCTTTAGCAATAAGGTAAGAACTGGCACTAAGAGGCCCATCTTTGAACACAAATACTGTTAAATTGCATTATTCTACTGTTATGCCATGTTATAATCTCTTCGTGTTTTACTCACATCTTGAATTACAGTGTTTGATGTTCTTGTCAAGCTTTTCATTTTCAGTTTTATTTTTAAGAGATAATTAGCCAAAGGTCCCTAAAATTGAATGTTTCCAGCCTCCAGTCCAGATGAATTCTTTTTAAGGGCTCTGGTCCAAGCAGCTAGACTGTTTGCAGCCAGAGGTCCCTAGATACAATTCTCATGATTGATTTACCATTTCAACCATTTTAGGCATAAAATTTTGAAATTTCAAATTCTCAAATCTTCCGTTTCCCCTCCTCATTCCCAGGTAAAGTCTGAACCAAAGATCGTCTTCGTCATAGATCTGATCTCTGCGTCTCTGCAAAAACATCTAATCCAAACTGATCGCCCAAAACAGAGGAACTCATTTCTGCCATTGTCGACGAAGAACAGGGTTGCTGTTGTTTGGTGTGATCGGAGGAGAACCATTGAATCGGACTTCGAAAGTGCCGCTGATCGTGCGAAGATCGATTGGTGGGTCACGATCGCGGAACAGAGACTGGTTTCAGAGTTCTCTGTTCTGGTCACAGAAGATCGCAGCAGAACCAGTACAGGCAAGAAAACCGCAAGGGTTTTCTGTTACTGTCGCTGCCGGAGAAGAGGGTTGCGTGTCACCGGAACAGGAAAACAGAGAATGGGGATCGACTGCAGAACGTTTTTCGCTGGGCCCCACCTCCCGCGTCTTCGCTGTCGCCGCCGCGTGTCGCCCCCGTCGCCCAAGAACAAGCGATGTTGCGCCGTTACCGTCGAAGGAGAAGAAGACCGGAAGAGGAACGATTCCGGGTCCTGTTGCAGAGAAACAGAGGAGGAAGAAGACCCTTTGAGGTCGGTTCCAGTGCAGGCAGGGGCGGACCGATGTGTAAAGTCCTGTCGCCCCAGGTTGAATAGCGAAATAGCTCAGTAGGGCTATAAGCCAGTGGCTCATGCACCCCCTAACTTTAGCCTTCGCCCCTCCCTTTCAAACGAAAGCCCCTTTGGCTTGCTGGTTGTACATTTGATGGTTTAGATCAAGCAACACAGGCTGTAGATCAGCAGGTTCTTGTCTCCTTCTTTATTTCTACCAGTTTCTGCAACTTGGTGAAGGAAGAACGAAGGACACATTTTCAAGCCACTGGTAGAGGCTTAAATTTTTTCTTCTTTCTTAGTCAAGGAGAGAGATAAGAGAGAATGAGGTATTTTGACACATGGAAAGTAATTTTGTCCTTTCTTTCATCTGAAGTAAATAGGAAGACAGGGACAAGAGAGAATGAAGTCTTTTGTCTCTTTTTAAATTAACTTTGACAGATGCATAGCAATTTCGTCCTTTCTTTCATCTAAAATTTATCTGAGTCTTTTGATAAATCTATATGAGTTTTAATGAAATTTATCTGAGTGTTTGTAAAATTTATCTAAGTTTTTTTCAAGTTTATCTGAGTTTTAACAAATTTATATGAGGTTCTGTCAAATTTATCTGAGTTTTTCATTTTTTTTATCAAATTTATTTGATTTTTATGCAAATTTATCTAAGTTCTGAAATAAATTTCTCTAAGCTCTGAACAAATCTATTTGAGTTTTGGCTAATTTATCTGAGTTATGAGACAGATTTATCCTAGTTTGTGGCAAATGTATTTGCGTTTTTCTAAATTTATTTGCGTTTTTTAATTTTATTTACATCAGTAGAAATTTATTTGCGTCTTTTGAGATTTTTTTACATTTTTTGGAATTTTTTTGGATCTTTTGAAATTTATTTGTATCTTTTGAAATTGATTTTCAGCTTTTGAAATTTATTTGGTTCTTTTGAAATTTATTTGTGTCTTTTTAAATTGATTTTCATATTTTGAAATTTATTTATATTTTTTGAATTTTCTTTAGATTTTTTGAAATTTATTTGCGTCTTTTTAAATTTCTCTATGTTCTTTTGATATTATAGCATTTTTTAAAATTTATTTGCCTTATTTCGAATTTATTTGTATTTTTTGAAATTTATTTTTGTTTTTTTAGAGTTTATTTTTTATTTTATTTTATTTACATCTTTTGAAATTTATTTTTGTCTTCTGAAATTTATTTACATTTTTTGAAATTTATTTTCGTCTTTTGAAATTTATTTTGATCTTTTGAAATTTATTTACATTTTTTGAAATTTATTTGGATCTTTTGAAATTTATTTGGCCAATTAAATAGTAGTTGATCATTATTAATGGCATATCCCACTAATTGTGGGATATGATTTTGAAGAAAGAGTAAATTAGACATTTCAGGTTTTCAAATTTGAAAAAAAGGACCAATCACACTATGAAAAAAGATTATGCATCGAAGGCAATAAAGTGAAATATTCAGGGAACCGTCGCCGAATGCCCTTTAGGTAGTTTGTTGACTTTGATTGATCAACGGTTTTAACGATTGTTATTAAAAAAAAATTGATTGTCGCTTTTGTTGGACCACTTTTCAAGATGCATTGTGATAGCCAATTTAGTATTGATGGAGAGTAATTACTTTTTCTTGCTTCCAAGTGAACCAAAGCTATATAAATGAGAATGGAATAAAGAATTGAGCATGCTTTCCCTTAAACATTCCATGTGCCTTTATATACACTGATCTCTTGATTCCAAAACTTTGACAAGATTGTAGATAAACTTGCTTGAAAATATATACAACATATGAACAGGTCTTAGGCAATTTTGATAAGTGATTAGTAAATTCACCATTTTTTTAGTTACTCTGCACTGCATTTGTTTATTGTTGGGTGGGATTTCCTTTTCTATTTCTCTAATAATTACTCATACACCTACATGCTCACTTACCCAAGTCCCTGTCCAACAAACCAGTGATTGCTTCTCATCACTTTTTATTTTATTTCTTTGTGCAAAAAGAAATGCCTTGCCTCACCTCTTGGGCTACAAGTCGATTGGCGGCAAAATGTACATTTTTTTATTGTCATTTTCCTCTATTTCATTATACTTTTCATGAGTAAAAAACAAGGTCGGAAAACTCGTGACTTGGAATCGACTTGTCCAATGTAAGAAAAAATGACTCGGATAAAGTCAACAAGGAGACTCGGAAGAGTTATGTTTTTTTTTTAAATAAAATAAAATGAATCATTACTTATAAAATATAAAAATACATTAATTTACACGGATTCATGATAATCGAACCATATCAATAAATCTATTTACGCAAGAAAAAGTACGTCAATAAGGAAAATAAAAGAAATACTTCATATTACATAATTTGTTAGTCCAAATATCAAATGTAAATGATCATATATAAGTTTCAAATTACATTCTAGCCATCTGTTTTAAGTTACGGACTCCAAACTCCATGCATAATTACTTATAAATGAACTTTAATTGTTTGGAATTATATTTGCCTACTAAATGGTTTGAAATGCAAACAACTCATTAAAATGAGATGACTTGGCCGAGTCTCCCCTATTTTGACTCGGACCTTTGTCAAGACGTGATGATTTAGAAGATTCGAGAGTCAACTTGAAAAATTTTCTAACTACGATAATAAGTAAAAAAGACTTTACCAAAGTGTTGAATCCCCAATACATATCCAAGTGATGTAACTGGAAGCTAAAGATGAAATTAACCGAAAAAACCTTCAAAATCAAGAAACGTTCAAAGAGGAGATTGGGATTGTATGACCTCACATCACACAATTACCTCATGCAGGATGGCCAGTCACCACCATGTACAATTGCATATTAACTATGTAATTAAAATGAAACTGAATGGGGGACACTGCTATTGTATAATCAAATAGATGGTTAAAATGAAAATTCAAGTTCTTTTAACAAAGAGAAAAAGAAAAAGAAAAATTGGATGACCAACGACATCTAAGTAATCTGATTCCATTTGGCGGGCCTTTGTGAAATTAGAGAATCTCATCAGCATGCCATATGTGGTATCTGGTCAGGAATTGCCTTTTAGTGACTTTCCTTCTTTACATTGCTGTTCTTCATTCATTATTTGGAGGCTTCTGGTGTTGGTAAGGAAGAAATATAATAATATTCCATACTAAACTAAAATCCTGTAGGAAACTCTCAAAGGGTCTGATCCTCTGTATCTTATCCTGATATTGAGCTTCAGCCTCACACCTTTCCAAAGAAGATAAGCAGGTATTAGTAGCGTCCCACCTTCCCATATCTAGCAAAATTAATGAACTGCGACAACAAAGGAATACTGTTTATTTTATAGTATTAGATAAGAAACTTAAATCAGAATTTCAAAAAGTTTCATCGTTTAGCTTCCTCACCTTTTACAAGAAGATGAGTGGCAATTAGTATGGCCACCTTTCTAGTTTTTACTGGATGTTATTAAGGTGAACTACAGTCACAAATGATCATCATTCATTTTATAGCATTAGATAAGATATATGCCTGTTTATTAATAAACTGAATTTTTATAAAGGGATGTTTACGAGAAAATTAGTCATAAATCCTGATTAAATTTATTGATTAAGAAAGACACTAAAGCATCAATTTAGGCTGTCGTATGTAACTAAAAGACCAATTTTCCCTAAAACAATATTGTTAGGGCTCTTTTTAAATATTCTTATCCTTTTTCCTCAGAGATATCCTTAGGGCTCTAAGTTGTTTCCCTCTTCTTTCATTTTCTTCCCCAATTTTCATCCTTAGAGATATCCTTTGCCAATCTTTATTTCTCGTGCAGAAAAAATGAATCCATTGTCTTCTCTCGTGCTCTCCTCTTTTTTTGTTTGTAATCTGAAACCTCTCTCTTCCTATAATCTCTCATTTGCAAAAGTCACTTTCCAATTTTTCCGTTCTTCCCGGAACAATATCATTAATGCTCGTTTAAAAAAAAGCCCTCTTGGCGAGTTTTCCACTCTTCTTCATCGGTCTCGATTTCTCCCCTTCTTCACAATTCCTAGTTCTGTGGCTGACAGACGACAATAATCTTCCTCGATGCTCTTCATATTTGGCTGCCCGTACTCATTGTCCCACTTGCATTATAAATTTTTTCCCATTACTTGTGCTCCTCGTTGTGGTGTCGGTCATTCTTCCTCGCCACCACTCTCCAATCATTGCAATTGATTGATATGACTGAGGTGAGTTTTCTCACTATCTTTTTGGAAATAAGAGATTCTAGGAAAAGCGAGGTTTTAAGTCGCAGAGAGAAAAAGAGGAGTGGCGAGAGAAGATGATAAACTATTTTCTAGGCGGGAAATGAAGATTAGTCAATGATATTGTCTGGGTAAGAAGAGGAAAATGTTTGAGCCTAATGATATCATCCGGGGAAGAAAGATAAAGATTTTTAAAAAGAGCCTAATGGTATCATTCTTGAGCTAAAATGGTCTTTTGGCTAAATACAGCACCCTAATTCAATGTTTTAGTATCTTTCTTAATCGATTTGTAAAATCAGGGTTTAGTAATAATTTTTACAAAAAAAAATCCTTTTATAAATAGTTACTCTATGAAGTCCTTTATTTCCGGCCGTGAGTTCCATAGGAATGCACGTTGGTTTGTTTTTATGTAAGAAAGAAGTTTGAAAAAGTAATTGTAAACCAAAACGGCTGCTTGTATGAATCTTAAATAATTGCTAATTAGGTTTGTTGTTCATTGTAGGGGTGTAACGGTTCGGTTAACCGGTCAATTTGGAAAAACCGCTAACCGAACCGTAACCGTGGTTTTCTGTCTTTTAAAACCGTAATCGTAACCGTATCCACAAAAACTGTGGAAAACCATAACCGCGGTTAACCGTATTAAACGGTTCGGTTACAGTTAATAACCGTGTAATGCATTTCTCACATAAGGGGATAAATGTGAATGATTGAAGGTAAAATGACACATAATGAGCAATTGAATAAGGTAAGAAATATTTCATTTAGCTCCCTTTTTTTTCTTTTATTTGTAAATGGTACGGTTAACCGCATATGGTTAACCGAACTGTATTATACGGTTCGGTTCGGTTAATAACCGTGAATTATTGTGGACAACTATAACCGAACCAAACCGAACCGTACGGTTTTTGGATTTCATTAACCTTAACCGTAACCAAACCGTAAAATACGGTTATTAACCGCGGTTCGGTTCAGTTAGACGGTTTTTCGGTTTTTTTTTACACCCCTAGTTCATTGTATAAATTGAGATTATTTTTTAATTGAATAATACGGTAATATTATAGTAATGAATTTATTTTTGAAATTCTTTAGTCTTAACCTTAGTAGGCACTGTTGTCTATGGTCGTTATCATATCTTTCTTGGGTGAAAATAATATTC
Source organism: Cinnamomum chago (assembly GCA_038049695.1). Taxonomy (NCBI): domain Eukaryota; kingdom Viridiplantae; phylum Streptophyta; class Magnoliopsida; order Laurales; family Lauraceae; genus Cinnamomum; species Cinnamomum chago. Next base: position 104,542,094 of record CP142451.1, on the reverse strand, counting down.
TTAGGAGGCAGACCGCACATGTGAAAACTTGTAAAATTTTCATAATACAAGGGGGGCTTTCTAAAATCAATCGTGCTACCCGGCCCGACCTGGGTGGACTTTCCGTTCTAAAATTTACGAGGAGCGGCAACAGTCCCGAGTTCCGCCCTTGCGGACACAGATCTTGAGAATATCCTTACATGTGTGCTTGCTAACTAAGCGGATGAGATGCGTTTGATACAGATTGAGTCAAGGTGCAACTTAGGCTTGGCATACCCTAACATACATGTCCTAGCCTACATGAAAATACAACTTTAGGTTGAATAATTGGAGTTACTGGCGGTTGTAAATGGGTATCTGATTCTCTGATTTTTCGGAAGTTCTGACATTTTAAAAACCAGATCTGATTCTTATTTAGGCCCCGATAAGTCAATGGGTCCAAGTCCGGTTCTACCTTAGTTCGGAACCATGGACTCAAAACCCGATATATTATATCAATTTCTGAAAATATCTCCTAAAAATCATATTTTTTTTAATATTATTCTCTACTTAAACCCAAACCCGAATCCAGATCCGTTCCATATATGGTTCTGGTTTCAGATCCGGAGCCAAGAAACCGGTTCCAAAACGGTTTCAGGTCCGGTTCCAGTTCTTCATTCTCCTTAACGGTTCCGGATCCACCATTGGCCCGAATTGAAACCGACTCGTTTACAACCCTAGAGATATGGTTCAGCTTCTAGCCTCCAAGTCAAGCCTAACTTCTTTTTTTTTATAATAAAAAAACTTTAGAAATATATTATGGAGATGCTAACGTAGAATCAATAAGTACATGTAGTTGTTTAATCAGGTCTGTGGTAGAATGCCACCAAACCACCGTATCATGAACAACAATACCATATAACGCTTAGCTAATTTATGAGCTACTGCATTTCCTTTTCTGCCCACATGATGCTGCACTTTAAAGTTGATAAAATGTTTTAACAAAATCTTGATTTCCTCATAAACAGCTCTGTTTAGACAAGTTTGGAGTAGAAGAATTCAAATGCCTCAACCATCCACATATAGTCTACTTCAAGAATAACACCATTGATCCCAATATGAAATGAAAGATCATTTGAAGCCCTCTCTGAGGTGCTAAGGCTTTAATGTCCCTTATTTTCTAACTTGGACGTGACGATAATTCATAATCACGTTACCCAATTCATTTCTATGGCTAGTTTGGTAATTTACTATTAAAGTAAAAGTGATGTAAATCATCAAATAAATAACGAATAACATAAAATGAGGTTATGATGATATTTTGTCTTTAGTATATTGGAAGGGAATCTCTTTGGAAGAAGTGTGTTTTTTTTTTTTTTTTTTTTTTTTTTTTGTCATTTAGAGGGTTATGAAGGTATTTTGTCTTTGGTAGATTGGCAAAAAATCTCTTTTGGAAGAAGTATTTGTTTTGTCATTTAGTGTAGAAATAATGTTGATTTTTTTTTAAAAAAAATTATAAAATTTTGTAAATGTATACTTTTGATTTGACCATTGTTTGAAAAATGAAGGCTTTATACTACATTTACAAACCTATTAAATTGCCAAACGGGCCATAAATTAAAACCTACACCAAGCGTCTTTCTAGCGTCATTAAAAACTTGTGCTTTCTGCATCAAGCCTCAGGCCTGAGGCCTAGAAGAACCGAGTACCTGAATCGAGTCCGCTACCCAACATAACGAGATTCAAGGCTCTGTAAAGTAGATCAGTTATCATGTAACGGTTGCGTTGAAGGTCTAAAAAAGGTCCTTTTTGCAGAATCTCTTTCAAATCCTAGGTGTCTTTTTACAGAATCTCTTTCAAATCCCAAGTTCTTGTCTCTTCTCTTATCTATACCTTTTGGCACTTGCAATTCACCCCTCAAACTCACTCACGCGCCTAGTAACTTGATGCTTCTAAATGTTAGTAGTAAACGACCAAAAACAATCGCAGAATCCAATAATCCACAATCCAACAAAATCTAGCCGAAACTGAGGCAAAGATAGAGCATCTTCCTAATTAGCAGTCACAGAAACAAAGTGGCAGTGTCGATTTCAAACTTCAAGGGATACATTGTGCCCACAATAACTTAAGTTTTTGTCAATGGCTTATCTAGAAGATAAAGTTCAATTTCGTTACTTTTCTTTTGGGTGGGTGAGTGAGCTCCACCGTCTTGCACTTTCCCCCTTACACACAAAAAAAAAAAAAAAAGGAAAAAATTGGGAGAGCACTTCATATTGTTGGAAAGTCTCATATCCCACATCGCCTAAGATATAACTCTGACATGTCTTAATATGCCTGTATGGACATTCTACCTATTAGTTTAAGTTTTTTGGTTGGTATATGGTTTCTTATATGGTATCAGAGTCGGGTACATAAAATTTATTGGGCTTCACATGTCTTAATATACCTGACACGTGTATGAATTTTGAAAAAAAGATAAAAAAAAAATAATGATAAGTGTCTTTTCTGTAAGGTGAGGATACATTTGTTTAATTTTCATCGGGTAGAATTAGGTAAAGTGACACAATTAAGAAGTAAACAAGTGGTAAAATAAACTTATCTTTTATGAGATAAATTATTGGATTTTGCTAAAACAAAAGTAAAATTTTTTGATGGCTGAAACTTCACTTTTCTACTAATTTTGATCCATCAAACTGGGTAAAGTTAAAATCTTGTTGGCTGAAATTATTTTATTATAAATCTTACTCTACCACTTGCGGATCAGACATTGCCTTTATAGTTACACATTTTCCAAGAAAATACTAAATAAGTATGATGGATTTAAGATATTTTTGTATCAAACTGCCCCATGAAAGGAACAGTTCCTTTGGGATTTGACATTTTTTTGGGCTTTCTATTCTCTTTTGTTTTAAAATCAAGGACAAAATAGTTTAATTAAGTAAATTTCTTTTTATATTTACTACTTAATTACTAAATAATTAAATAATTATAATTGAGGAGACTCTACATAGAGTCTTAATCACCTATCACAGCTATTACATGGGAACCGCGTACCCACGTCCAAACTCCACCGTGGGTCTACATAGAGTTAATGGTGCACCAACAGGCAACTCGCCAAATTAAAGCCTCGAGCCCCAATCTGACAAAATGACACCCAACCAATGGGCCTCTGATAAGTGATAACATGCTTTGTCCATGCCCCACATGTGAAGGGACATGGTTTCTATATATATATATCTAACCCCTCCTTCACCCTTTCTCAATGCCAAGTACTTCACGTGAAACCAAGAGAATTCAGAATAGACAGAGAGATGGAAAACTTAGAACTAATCTTCTTGCCTTCACCAGGAGTTGGACATCTGATACCCACAGTAGAGCTAGCCAAACTCTTCCGTGAAAAGCACCACAACTTCTACATCACCATCCTCCTCATTCATGATCTCCAAATACCATCCTTACAATCCAAACTCTCCTCCTACCTCCAATCTGTCACCACGTCCCACCCGGACATTCGCTTTGTCGATCTCCCATTAATCAATCTTCCCTACACAGATGGCCCAGGTCCATTAACCTACATCTCCCACCTCATAGAGAAGCACAAGTCCCATGTCAAAGAAGCCATCAAGACATCACAATCATCATCATCATCTTCTTCTTCTAAAACCCGTGTCGCTGCCTTGATCATAGACATGTTTGCCACGACCATGATCGATGTGGGGGTAGAGCTTGGCGTCCCCACATACATCAACTTTACATCTGGTGCGGCTGCTCTTGGCTTCTTGCTCTATCTCCCTGCTCTACATGTGAAGATCCCATGTGAGTTCAAGGACTACAAAGGGGAGGTTGAGTTCCCCGGCATGCTGCCGTTGCCGCCTGTTGTGATGCCGGATTTGATGATGAACAAGGAGGACGAGGAGTACGCATGGTACGTTTACCATGGCCAGAGGTTTAGAGAGGCCAAAGGCTTGATTGTCAACACATTTGCGGAGTTGGAGCCGAGAGCACTCAAAGCGGTAATATATTTGCCTTATACATAGTCTCTTCATTCTCCTAAAGAAGAACCTTTGGTGCCGTGACATTTCTGTGGGAGAGTAGAAGTTTTCATAGATGCGTACAAATCCAATGTTTGGAGTAAAGATTTTTCACTAAAAAGGTTATTACCTAACTACCTATGGACTCACTTTGTCACTGCAGCAACTTGAACCACAGTCTTAGGGATGCAACAGTGAGCACCTTCCTTCCTCACCAAATGAAAGTTGTAGATTTTCAGACTTACAAAATCCATACCCAGAAGTCTTAAAAAAAAAAAAAAAATCGTTGTGAACTTTGCACGCTGCAAATTCCTCTGTTTTTTCTATACTTGCCCCTGATGGCCTGATGTCCGGATCAGGTGGTCAGGGTCGACCAATGAGTATGCTGGTCACCCCTCCCAATAGATGAATGTAGCTCATGAATTCTTAAATCTGAGGCATCAAATGTGGTCCTTCTCCAATGAGTATTCTTTGTTTGTATTAATTCTAATTTTGGGTTTTTGAAATATTACTATATTAGTCTTCGTTGAATCCAGTTTTTTCAATTTCATGACCAAAGTTCAGATAATGCTACAAGAGTCGCTGGACTCTGGTTCGTATTATTTTTAAAGCTTTTTTGCCGTAGATCATGTAAACATTGTATGCCACAAAAATTGATAAATCCCATAATATTATGGGCCTATCCATTGATGTCATGACTTTTATGCAGCATCTTAAAAAGAAGATTTTCTAAATGCTAATACTTGATAAATAGAATCATTTGTGTATTTACTTTTCACAAAATATCATTTTTCGTATTCTATAAAAATTGAATTCATCTACTAATTGAAGAAAATATATGTTACAAAAATTGATAAATCCCATGATATCATAAGACCATCCCTTGATACTTACATTACAACGTGAGTGGTTTGGATTTAGAGGAATGGCCATTTGCACGAGGTAGGAGATCCATCCATTTCCATAATGATATAGAATCTTTGGGAGCTTAAAAACACATGATTTTACACATAATTAGTTTACATCACAACGTGAATCAACAGTGATTGATTTAGGTCTCAGGTTGCATCGATCAGAAGGTAGCGTCCACCCGACTTTAGTCTAGTGATGTCCACTTCGATACCATTTGGCTCAAGCTCACCTTGGTTTCATCTTTAGCCAATGGGTCCACCTTGATATGTGTGCCAATTCTGAGGTTGGTGTTTGAATGATGTTGATAACATGTGGGACCATTCTAAAGAACCTACAAGCATGGGTCTTTAAGAGTGTTTTTGTCGGTTTGGGATTATAAAAAGGGCCGTCGTGGCCTTCTTTATGCCACAAGTGACATTCATCAACATATATGCAAGGGATTTGATGGAATTGACCTGACCTACTTCATTAACATCCTTCCACCTCATCAGTGTTTTTCTACCTCGTTTGACAAAAATAAAGGGCAATGAATTACATATAAGTCTAGTTTTAGCCCTAATTCTGTGTCATTACACCTCTTCTGATGATTCAATTCAGAGTGCAATAACATCCCAATTGAACCTGATGCCATGCCCATCACAAATCAAACAGTGGGGGTTTTCATCCAATGATTTGCCTTCATTTAAAGTAGGTTCCTCTGTCCCCAATTCAAACAAACAGATGGGTTACTATTGGGGTGTGAGGTAAATTCCACTCTGACCTGACTAGAACCACTCTGTTCCAAACTGGTAGTACTCTATGATGGGTTACCCATTTATAAGCCTGACCCTGACTTGGCCCTTCACTTGTAGAAAACTGATCAACTATTTACTCCCTTTTTTCTTCAAGAGAGATGCACGCGCCCACATGCTACCCAAGTCTTCAATCAACATAATTACAAGAGTGATTGATCTCTGGTTGCTAATATGAAGAGAGAAATGCCTTGCCACTGCACTATCTAATAACATTCTGCCATGTGAGTAGAAGGAGGTGGTATGGTAGTGTGGGCACTCATTTAATTGGATCCATGTCATCTCTATTGCTAGATGCCATCAAAGCAAATGTTTTTTCTTCCTTTCTTTTTATTTTTATTTTTTATTTTGGGCCACTTGAAGGTAGCGGCTAAGAGGTACTAACTAAACCTACCACTCTGAATCAATCTCTAGGTGGTGTTGTGAGAGGGAGTCCCATGCACATAGACATCCCTATTTCCCCTTCATCATTGTAACTTGAATGAGGTGCATCTTACACATTTACATGTTCATGACAGATTGTTGATGGCGAATGTCTGCCAGACCACCATTTCACCCCAAAACTTTATCCGGTGGGACCCGTGCTCGCCCTGACCGAGGAATCTCAACGACCAGAGACGAGCAAATTGATGGAATGGCTCGACCAACACCCACCTTCATCAGTGGTCTTCTTGTGCTTTGGAAGCATGGGCACTTTTTCAATTGTACAACTCAAAGAAATAGCACTGGGTCTTGAACTCAGCAGACACCGCTTCTTATGGTCCATTAGATTTGATTCATCAACTGACACAGATCTCGAGAAGGTCCTACCAGATGGGTTTCTAGACCGAACCAAAGGTCGTGGATTGATATTGCAATCATGGGTCCCACAGGTGGCCATCCTTGGGCACGTGGCCGTTGGCGGATTCGTCTCTCACTGCGGATGGAATTCGACCCTCGAGAGCTTATGGTTTGGTGTGCCCATATTGGCTTGGCCTTTGTACGCAGAGCAAAGGCACAATGCATTTCAGCTGGTGCGGGAATACAGTTTGGCTGTGGAATTGAGTATGGATTATGAGAAAGACGGGTGGGTTAGTACTAAGGAGGTGGAGAGGGGAGTGAGGTGTTTGATGGGAGAGCATGAGGAAGGACAAAATGTTAGAAAGAGAACTAAAGAGATGGCAGAGGCAGGTAAGAAAGCAGTGGAAGAAGGAGGTTCTTCATTCTCTACAATGGAGCTACTAGCAAAGAAGCTCATGATGTAATCGATCTATCTAGTCTAGCTGTAGTGAATTAGTAGCTTTTCATCTATTGAATAAGCAAAATTTGCTATCTATTTACATTTAGTTAGGCAATGATAAAATCATGTTTTCTTCTCTTCATAGCTTTTCATCTATTGAACTAGGATTCCAATTGAGAATTTTTTAAATTCTCTCTCTCTCTCTCTCTCTCTCTCTCTCTCTCTCTCTATATATATATATATATATGTGTGTGTGTGTGTGTGTGAGATGAGGCCATATGGTCAAAAGCACAAGATTTTCAAAAAACTCTGGTGCGGCCATGCCGAACCCCTGTCCCAAGTTCCACCCTGCCGTTGAATTGACACACATCAAAATTGGCATTAATTCGACCACTATCCACATCCATGAATGATAATAAGATTGTACTAATAAAACCATTAAAATTGAATCCTTAAAATCAAGAGTTATGTTAGTTCTAATTGAAGTGCTTTTTGCCATGAATTTTAAACAAAGTGGCTTCCAATTTGAGCTGGGGCTATTGAGAACTTTAGATATCTTTTGTACAAGATTAACCTATTGAAAGATATAACAGCTCCTCTCTTTATACACATTTTGAGTTCCACTGGTATCTTAGTGGTGAAGCACCTTCCCCTCCACACAAACAGGCAGAGATAAGTCTATAGTTGTAGCTGATGATGTGGATTCGGGTAGCATGTGTGTCTCTCTCTTCGTATTTACTGAGAAAAACTGAAAAATCCCCTAAATAAAGTCACAAATTTGTGGTACTTTGTCTCCATGTAGGTTACCAACAAGAAGTGACCCCTAGCACTGGCCTGCTGAGTCCGGAGGGCCTGCTGCTTTTAAATGCTCATAACTCCACCCTGCGTCCACATAATGGTAATTTGGACTATTCAAGAAGAATCCAATCCCCTCTAAAGATATATACTCAATTTAAATTCCAATAGGAGTTCTCATCCGCTCTAATGATATATGCTCAATTTAAATTCCAATAGGAGTTCATCCTGTTGAAAATTTTCATAATCCTTTTGTAGCCTATTAGCATGTTATCCTTCATCCCACATCAAATATAGTTATAAAGAGGATGTCATTTATATATGATTATTTGACTAACCTTTTTGTCTTAGTATGAAGGGTTTGGACATGGGCTTAGGCTTAGAGCTATTTAATGAGTCTTTATTTTGGGCTTTATGGGGCCCAATTTGGGTTGACCCAATCCCATTCCGAGATGAGTTGGGATTCTTTTAGGCCCAATATTTGATTGGACAACACTTTCCGATACTTCCGCAACTCTTTCGAAGAGCATGGACATCTTCCAATGGTCTCATCTTTGTCCCCACCCTTTAATAGACTTCTAATTATCTCACCTAGCCCATCTAATACTTCATTATCCCTTCTAGCCCATCTAACAATTATTCTGGGTGGTCTCATGCTGGTAACCATTTTTCAGCCATCTATCTGGTGTGGGGGCATTTATTGCCTTAAGGAGGGCGTGACCCGCGACTTAAGCAATCCATCCAATCAAAGCCTATTATCATTGATAATTTTCATCTAACAATCTTAAGGCAGTAAAACTATTTTGGGATTGAGATGGATTTCGCCTTGGCCCAATCCATGATGATGGCCAATCAAGATTTTGGGCGGCTTGGATCGCTTTACAAACGGCCTTGCAAGGGAAATGATCTGGACAACGTCAGGGGGATGGGGTTGAAGCCCTTAAATGAAACATCACCTATGACGGTAACCCAACCTGACTAAGCGATAGTATCAAATTTTCAGGTTCAATGGGAAGAACAAGTCATAGAGGTGATGGAATGTGCACCAAAAGGAGAGATTAAAATCTTTATTCTCATCAAGGTTTATTAGTGCATGTCTGTATGAAAAGGGAGTTTGAGTTATTACTCTTAATGAGTCTATGTCTGTATAGAGGGGTGCAAGTTATACAAATGCACTTTAAATAGATTCACCTATGTAGGTGTGGAAGTGAGGCCACTTCCTATGGGACTTTTTAGGCTAGTCCTCTAGAACACTTATTAAACCAAGATAATAGCACATGGCCATTAACGTGCGGGCTTCTAAGATCACCAATATTTTTTCAGAAAATGCATGTGTTCGGTATATCCGGTTTGCCTATTGTGGTCCTTAGTTCAAGATGAAGTTCACTAAGTACCTAGGTAAGCTTTAATATACTCGAACTAAGTAGGGGTTCAAGTCTATAGACACCCTCATGTATGCATTCATTTCCAATGCTCAAAACACACATTTTATTTTATTTTATTTTATTTTATTTTTGTAGATGTGTTTCAAAATTGGTGGGGATGATTTAAAATCTTTTAAAAATTGTGGGAGAATGTTGGAAACTTTCATAATCTTTTTGTAGCCTATTAGCATGTTATCCTCCATCCCACATCGGATATGGTTATAAAGAGGATGTCATTTATATATGATTCTTTGACTAACCTTTTCGTCTTAGTATGAAGGGTTTGGACCTGGGCTTAGACTTGGAGCTATTTAATGGGTCTTTATTTTGGGCTTTATTGGGCCCAATTTGGGTTGACCCAATCTCATTCCAGGATGAGTTGGGACTCTTTTACGCCCAATGTTTGATTGGACAACAAGGTAGTTTTAATTGCTATGTGACAATTGTTGTCCTGATAACAAATGTCGTTTCCGGTATGCCTTTCCATACTTCCGTAACTTTTTTCCGAAGAACACTATTACAGTCCTTTAAATTATATGGCCATGCCCACCCTTTAATAGACTTCTAATTATCTTATCTAGCCCATCTAATAGTTCATTATCTCTTCCAGCCCTTCTAACAATTATTCTGAGTGGTTTCATCCACCCATCTAGCCATTAATCTTCAAGTGTTTTGGGTGGACCATTGGTTATCAACAAGTTGGTTTAGGTACTGCAAACTACAATCCAACATTCTGGGCATGTTTCATCTTGGAGGCAAAATTGTTGATAATCCATTTACAGACATCATCTGGTGTGGAGGCATTTAGTGCTTTAAGGAGAGCGTGACCCGCGACTTAGGCAATCCATCCAATCAAAGCCTATTATCATTGATAATTTTCATCTAACACATCCCACCGTTAGATTGAAGACATGATTAATAATGAGATTAAGGTATTTGATGAATAAAACAGAAGATCGTGCTAATCACATTAATTAGTTGTGTTCAATCTAACAGTGGGACGAATTCATATTGAAGCAAAATTTGTGATTATATCACTAGAAGGGATGGATTCATCTTGAATGGTTTGGACTGACATTGTGTGGGCGTCACTGTAGAGTTTCATGCATCTGTTGCAAGGAAAAAATGTAAGAGATGCGATGAGGGCTATGTGGCAAAACGAGGCCGGTTCAATTTTTTTAACTTGCTTGGAGGGGTCTGTAGGATTGGTTGCCTACAGAAGCTGTGTGGCATGGTTTCATGGGTAATACTTCCCCCTGTGCATCCTATACAGACACAACGAATTTATAGATCATTGCTTTGCACGTCGTCTAGTTAGGATCTTCATTTGGAAACGCATTGCCTCATCCATTCCTAAACCTTGTAAGTGTGTTTCTTAAGTTCATCATTTGTTTTGAATCATGGCTTCTAACCATAAAAGACTTGTGGGTGTAGTGGTATCTTCGTATATTTTAGAAAATATGCTATTTATACATTTGCAAGTGAAAGTTCTGCAGAATCCACTAGAATGAATACAAGTCTAATTAATCAAACCAATGCAACGGATGTAACTAACTAAGCAAGATAGAACTAACAAATAAATCTACCAATTACACACTACAAGAAGGCAGACACAAATTTAACGTAGAAACCCTTTATAGGGAGAAAAACCACGATGCAGAAATCAAGAACTCACGAACAGTTACAAGATATACTCATAGCTCATTTACCTCAATCAGTACCTCAACCTAAGGACTGTAATTGTTCTTGTACACTTCCGCTGCAACAACTTCCACCGTGCACCGTTCTTCTAACTTGATCTCCTCGCACCTTGACATCCAAGATGAACTATTTTCTACAAGAGAGTAGAAACATCACAAACCTTCTAAAGCAGCCCTTCAGATTAATCTCTCAATGACTCTAGAAAATAATTTTCTCTCTAAAATATCTCTTACTCTGATTAATGAGAGAGGTGATGAGTCTATTTAGGTTAAGAGAATCACCCAATTTATAATCCTAAATCCGTGCATAAGACTCTAAATTATTATTCACTAAGTATTGAAGTCATTATCAAACTCTTTCATAGAGTCTGGATCAGACTGAGCTTTCCCGTCCACGCTCGCTATACCGAGCTGTCATTATGCCTTGGACTTTGACAGACATAAAAACCCGTTAGCGAATTTTGCTCCGTCCAGCAAGTATCAACCAATCTTGTGATTCATACAATCGACTCCATTTATGAATTATTGTCTCTAATTTTTGACCCATTTCAATTCCATCAACATGGTCTTCGATTGGTCACTAGACTCCCAGCCTATTTAGAATTGTTAAGCTCACCGGACTCAAATTTTTATTTACTCAAACTACAAGCATTGCATTGGTGGCATCCTATTGAATGCGAAATTTTTTCTTGAGTAAATAGAAACTTTCATTAATATGAAAAAAAAAAAAAGCACAACACATGCTTATAAGGGATTATGGGCAGTTCTCATTGGGAGGTTCAGGCTCCTCTTTGCATATGTGAGTTGCCATTACCTAACATGTGTGAGTTTGTCTCCTCGTTGCATGTGTGATGTGCGAGTTCCCATCACCTTGCTTGTGTGAGTTGTATCTCCTCTCTTATGTGAGTTCTCGATGGGTTTGTGAAGCCTTATCTAGACATGTTAATTATTTACAGTAGCAAATTTGCAATTTGCCGGTTAAATCTGGACCATTTGTTATAAGGTCAGATCCGACATTTGTGGGTGTCTGGAGGTTTTAGGCCTTTATCTATTTATTTTGAGTGTGAGAGACAGACTCTAAGAGATACTTAGAAGGAGGATCTAAGAGGGTCTTATACTCTTGTATGCCCAAGAAGAGGGTTGTTCTTCTTGTGGTGATCTATAAGAATAGTGAACTAGTTTGAATCTTTTGTGGACGTAGTCCACATCAATTGTGTGCTTGATTGTGTGTTCTCTGTCGATCGCGTGATTGTTTGATCCCTAATAGTTCCCATCAGCTTGCTTTTGTGAACATGTTCTCCCACTTGACCCTTACTCAACTGTGTTGCATCATATAATGATGGGTTTGCATGTTGCTTTACCTAAGGCCTTAATTGGTTATGCTTTTATTCCACTCAAACCAAATATAAGAAATTCAATATTTTGTTTCTATTTAAATATAGCACCTTTTTTTCTTTTGCCAGTGATAATGTGAAGAAAATAAATTTAAAATTGTTAATTTGTATAGCTCACTAGAAATTAGTAAGTTTTCGTTAACCGGGCCCCTAGATTGCCCAAGTTGTACTATGATTAGAAGTATGCCTGTTATAGGTCTAGTATGACTAAGAAGTAGTGTTTGGGTGTAACAGGGTTTTGGGGCTGATATTATAAATAGAGATTAAGGGTCTCTAGGATGTTCACATATATTCTGATTGCATAGTGATTCTCCCGTCTTCCTCATGGACATAGGCCAAAAGTCGAACCACGTAAATCTCTGTGTTCTTCTGTGCGTGATTGATCTCTTCTCGTAGCCCTAAATCAGAACAAACTAGTATCAGAGCTTGATTTGGCGTGATCGGAGGAGATCCGTTGAAACAAATTTCGAAAGGGTTGCAGATCATGCGAAGATCGAACGATCTGGTGGGTCACGATTGTGGAAAGAGAGAGAGAGAGAACAGATGAGAGAGAGGCAATCAACTTGTGGGCCACACGGTTGCTGCTGTGTGACGCTGATCGCTGCAGCATGTCGCCGGAGTTGATCGGAGGATCTGTTGATGAGAAGGTTTTGATCTCGCCAGAGTTAATCTGAGGCAGGGAACCTGCTGCCACGCCGGAGAAGAAAATTGCAGGAAAAATCATAGACAACAGCGATTTGTTTTTGTTTTTTTTTCGGCTGGGCCCCACCTCGCCGTGGAAAATAACGTCGGATTCTTCGCCGGTGCCGCTGCGTGTCGCCGGACCCCGTGCTCCCGTCGTCCCGTGGCTCGAGCGAGGAAGGAAGAAGGAAGACACGTCTTTTAGGTTCTGTTTTTTTAGTTTTCTAAATTGGGTTCTATAACAGAACTTGGGAAAGAAGAAGGGTATTTGGGTCGGTTCCAGTTCCGGGTCAAGTTCAGTTCGGCCCAACCTAGAGAAGCCCAGTAGCCAGCAAGTCCAAGTCGGGTCAGTCCAGGTCAGCCCGACCTGTGTGCAGCAAGGTCCAGTAACAGAAAGGCGCTGATGTCATCACTGACGTCAGTGAGGTACAATCAAATGCAAATTTGACCAAAATCAACTGAAATTGTTTTTGCGATATCTTGATTATCCAGAGTCCGATTTGAGATCCGTTTGAACCTACAGACTCGTTGCGTGCAGATCTACGTGGTTGTGGAAGAAAATTAGTTGTTCAATGGTTAACGAAGGAGATTGACTGATTGGAGCGTAGAAACTTGTTTCTACGATATCTTAGCCATGCAGAGTCAGATTTCAGATCCGTTTCTTCCAGCGTGCTCGTGGTGACCAAATCTACACAGATACTGTGAAAGATTCGTGGAATGGCTGCAAAGTTTGAAATTGAGAACTTCAATGGAAACAATGACTTCGGTCTTTGGCGTCTAAAGATGCACGCTTTGTTGGTTCGAAATGGGTTGTACAAAGCTTTGAAAGGAAATAATGCTTTGCCTGGAAAATTGTCAGATGAAGAAAATGATGAGTTGCTGGAGAAGGTATACGGTCAGATTCTGTTGTTTCTGAGCGATGGTGTACTGCGAAAGGTTGCTCAAAAAGAAGTTGGAGAACTTGTACATTTGAAGTCTCTCACGAATTGCTTGTACCTGAAGAAACGGTTGTTCACATTACAAATGCAGGAAGGTACGTCTGTTTCAACTCACCTTTATTCTTTCACAAAAGTTATTATGGATATGAAAAATATCAATGTTGAAATTGATGAGGAGGACCAAGCTATCATGTTGTTGTGCTCGTTACCACCCTCATGAGCATTTTGTTGATACCTTGATGTATGATAGAGATACTCTATCCAAAAAGGATGTGGAAGCAGCCTTGAACTCTAAGGAGTTGAAGAAAAAGGTTGTGGCTGACAATGCTGATTCGTGTGAGGGTTTGGTAGTACAAGGAATAACAAAAGACTCTAGTAGTAAGGGCAAACATAGATCCAACAAGAAGAACATCGAATGTTATTATTGTCATAAGAAATGGCACATAAGAAAAAACTGTCCCAAAAGACAGAAGAAAGGGAAAGAAATAATAGAAGATTCGTCATCTGATGATTCAATCAGTGTTGAAGATGGAAAATCAAACTATGTTTCCGATAATGCACTTTTTGTGATTGGATATGGAAATCGTCGTCAGAATGTATGGATTCTTGATTCGGGTTGTTCCTACCACATGTGTCCCAATAGGAACTGGTTTACCACTTATAGAGAAATCGATGGTGGTAGTGTCTTGCTAGGCAACAATGTTGCATGTAAGACGGTTGGGATCGGAACAGTGAAAATCAAGATGCATGATGGAATCGTCAGAACATTAGCAGAGGTTCGGCATGTTCCTGATCTGAAAAAGAATCTTGTTTCTCTTGGTGCCTTGGACTCCGACGGTTGTAAGTTCTCAGCTGAAGGTGGAGTTATGATTGGAAATCAAATTATGTTTCCGATAATGCACTTTCTATGATTGGATATGGAATTCGTCGTCAGGATGAATGGATTCTTGATTCAAGTTGTTCCTACCACATGTGTCTCAATAGGGACTGGTTTACCACTTATAGAGAAATCGACGGTGGTAGTGTCTTGCTGGGCAACAATGTTGCATGTAAGAAGGTTGGGATCGGAACAGTGAAAATCAAGATGCATGATGAAATCGTCAAAACATTAGCAGAGGTTCGGCATGTTCTTGATCTGAAAAAGAATCTTGTTTCTCTTGGTGCCTTGGACTCCGACGGTTGTGAGTTCTCAGCTGAAGGTGGAGTTATGAAGGTTGTGAAAGGTGCTCTAATTCTTATGAGATGCAATAGAGTTGGAAAGTTGTATGTTTTGTCCGGAAATACTGTTATAGGTGGAGCCGAAATGTCTTCCTCAAATGACCATGAATCTGTTTTCACGCGCTTATGACACTTGCGCCTAGGTCACAGAGTGAGAAGGGATTGACAATATTAAGCAATCGGAATTTGCTATGTGGCACGAAGATAGGCAAGTTGGATTTCTGTAAGAGATGCATCTTCGGAAAGCATCGAGAGGTCATTTTCAATACAGGTACTCATCGCACGAAAGGTATTCTTGATTATGTTCATTTAGATGTATGGGGGCCTTCGAAGGTTTACTCCAAGGGCGAGTCCCGATTTATGTTGACTTTTATTGATGATTATTCAAGGAAAGTCTGGGTTTATACTCTGAAGACGAAGGATGAGACCTTTGTTACATTCAAGCGATGGAAGGAGATGGTTGAGAAACAGACTAGTGGGAAGGTGAAGAAGTTGAGGACAGGTAATGGCAAGGAGTACAGATCAACATAGTTTGGAAACTATTGCAAAGATCATGGCATAGTTCGGCATGACACCACTACAGAAACTCAAGAGCAGAATGAAGTTGCAAAGAGGATGAATAGAACGATCTTGGAGAGCTCGTTGTATGTTGTTTACTACAGGATTGTCCAAAGACTTTTGGGCTGAGGCAGTAAATGCTGCAGGCTACTTGATAAATAGGTCTCCACACACAAAGATTGGTTGCAAAACACTGGAAGAAATGTGGTCAGGTAATCCAGCTGATTATTCTAACTTGAGGATCTTCGGTTGTCCGACTTATGCTCGCGTGAAAATCGATAAGTTAGAACCAAGGGCTGTGAAGTGCATCTTGGTGGGATATGCTTCTAGGGTGAAAGGATACAGGTTGTGGTGTACTGATCAGGATTCACCCAAATTTATCATCAGCAGGGATGTTACATTTCATGATGATGCTTTACTCGAAGCGAGAAAGCAGGTGGAGGAGACAAAAGTAGGTAGCAGCGGTGACACCATTCAGGTGGAGTCAGACATCCTAGTGAGTAATGAGAGTGCATCCGGTTCCTCCCGAGATACAGGGGATAGTCAGACTGTGCAGCAGATGCAGCAGACAGAACTGTAGATGCCGCAGACGGGTAGACCGCAGAGAGGAAGGAAACCGTCGGTTAGATACGGTTTCGAGGATATGACGACGTACGCGTCGACATCAGCCAGTGGTCGTGATGATATGGTTGCATACGCATTGACGAATGAGTCTCTTGAATTAATGGAAGGGCTGGAAAGTAGTCAACAGACGGCCATTATAATTGAAGAGATTGAGTCTCTTGATGAGGAAGATCAGACCATCGGATGCAAGCGGTTCTACGAGGAAAAGGTAGGAGCTTCCTGTGCAGGTAGAGTGCAGACAAAGGTTCCTGATCATGTATGCAGTTTGAAGAAATCATTGTACAGGTCGAAGCAAACTTCTGGACAATGCTACAAGCGATTTGGTGCATTTAAGAAAGAATGTGTTAAATTCAAGTTCAAGCATTGTTTGGACTTGATTGGTGTGTTCGGTACCTGAGTGCTCTTAGAGGCAGGTGGAGACGGTGAGACGTGTTTTGTGCATGAGGATCAGCTTCAATGTTCGCCAATGTGGAGATTTGTTAATTTGTATGGCTCACTAGAAATTAGTAAGTCTTCTTTAACCGGGCCCCTAGATTGCCCAAGTTGTACTATGATTAGAAGTAGACCTGTTATAGGTCTAGTATGACTAAGAAGTAGTGTTTGGGTGTAACAAGGTTTTTGGGGTGATATTATAAATAGAGATTAAGAGTCTCTAAGATGTACACTTCTATTCTGATTACATAGTGATTCTCTTGTCTTCCTCGTGGACGTAGGTCAAAAGCCAAACCACGTAAATTTCTGTGTTCTTTTGTGCGTGATTGATCTCTTCTCGTAGCCCTAGATCATAACAAAAATAATGATTGACATCTTCTTCAATGGGTCATGTATGTATTGAGGAGTGGGCTCCACCTAAAGGCGAATATTATTGAAAAGTATTTCCCCGCCTCTACTAACACTTTGAGATTTTGAGTTAGTTTGAGAAATTCAAGAGTATGCTGCCCTAAAAAAAGAAATATCCTGAGCATGGTATTAAATATCGGCCGATATGAACCAGTATCGGCCCATACCGGTCCGATATTTTGGTGATATATCGGTCTCATTATCGCAGACCAAAATATCGCCAAAATATTGGTCCATCTCGGCCGATATTTTGAAAATATCGGTTTAATCGATATATCGGTCCATCTCGGTCAAAATATCGGCCAAGATGGAATAATGGAAAAAAACCCTAAGTTTTTCATTTTTTTTTCCTTATTCTTCATCTCCACTCATCTCCTTAGAGCAACCAACCCCTCCTCCTTAGCTGATTTTCTTGCATATTTCCAACACTATTTCTTGAAAAAAATCATTTTATTTTTTTAAGAAAATCAACATACTCCCTTATTTTAACTATTATGTATTTTTTAACAATCCATACCGAATAAATGATGATGATGATGATATCGAGTGTGGGTGACATTCCACGTGAAATTAGGCTGTCACGCTCATCAATCTCTATCTCTCTAGTCTGCCCAAATTTCAGGTAAACCATAAATCTTTTGATGTCCAAGTGTTTTTTGATTGATTTATCTCACTATCATGTTTCTGATTTTAATATTTTATCTTCATGGTCTTTGATTTAACAACTTATTTTGATAATTAAGTTTGTATTTAATGATACTTGATATGTTATCTTTATTTTCTTATATTTTAGACTAATAAATTGATAATGAGCATCAATAATTGTTACATTATATGAAATACTGGAAAAGACGGTGAACTGCGACACAGATAAGACTCATAACTTAAGGTGACCGAGATTTTGATTTATTATTGTTACTAATGGAAAAAATATTGTTTTCCAGCATTTTCTAATATTCTGAATTTTTTGGATACGTTTACGAATTTTTTTGGATTAAAAAAAAAATTCACATCGCGATGACTGCGACGGACCGATATTCGCGACCGAAACCGATATTGAAAAAAACCTCTTTGGGCTACTAGAATGGATTACTAGTTCTAATTAACCAATCAATGCAGCGGAAATAAACCAATCAGACAATATAGAACTAGCTATCTACCAATCACACACCACAAGAAGGCAGACACAATTTTTAACGTGGAAACCCTATTCAGGGAGAAAAACCACGAACCAGAAATCAAGAGTTCACGAACAGTTACAAGATATATTCACTAGCTCCTTTACCTTAGTCTGAACCTCGACCTAAGGACTGTAGTTATTCTTGCAAAGAATCCACTGACACGACATCCACCGCGCCCCGTTCTCCTTACTTGATCTCCTCGCACCTTGTCAACCAAGATGATCAATCTTCTACCAGAAAAATAGAAGCAGCAACAACCTTCTAGAGCAGCCCTTCAGAATAATCTCTCAATGGCTCTAGAGAATTAACTCTCTCTCAGATATCTCTGACTCAAATAAATGAGAGTTATATGTGGTGATCCTTAGGGTTGAGAGTAACACCCTAAAAATAGCCCCAAATTCGTACCTAAAGATGCCTAAGATGATTAGGACTAAAACCAGCAGTTTGAGTACAATTAGAATAGCAGTTTCCAAAATTCGTAGTATATTGCGCTTGGTTCGCTCGAGCGGACATAGGGTGCGGTCGAGCGGACAAGCCTCTGTTTCAGCATTGGGGCAAACCAACCTGTTCGCTCGAGCGGATATGATGGTCGCTCGAGTGGACCCCTCTCTGGTTGATTCGGAAATTCAGCACACTTTTCTCCAGCTTTCTTCTTACTTTCTTCTTCTGAGTTCTTCCAACCTTCTATCTTGAGAGTCTTTTTCTAAATAAAAATTACAATTCAAAAGACTCAGAGTTTTTTCTAATCTATGAATTTAGCCAACACTAAAATTCCTAACAGATATCATATCAAATTTTCGGTCTAATCGATACCGCGATCGAGATTGAGATTTTATACTATGAGTCCTCCCCTCCCCTGTCCAAACCCTCCCCTGTCCAAACAAATATCATCAGTCCGCCTGACGGGAGGCGTCATTTAGGAAAGGTGTCGGTGAATTGAGTTGAGAACATTTCTTCCACCAGTACATAACCATACCACTGACTATCGAGGACGGATTCTCAGAACAGCAGCTGCTTACACATCGAGGTTTAATTGCCTGTGCTAGCTTGCTTGCGCAGATGACATCTTGGAAGGGCTAGTACAGTGGTTGAAACGTTTTTTTGGTCTTTAGAAAGGTCTAAGATGAGAAGAAGATATTATTAAGAGATAAGGATTAGGAGGAAAATGAGAAGGATGATGTCATCTTAGTAGACCCCATTATAAAAGTGGGTATAGTGAAAAAATATGTCAATTTACACTCTTTTATAAAGGGTTATAGATATTTTGATTGACTGGTTGATGTCACGCTCATTATTAACTACAAGATAAGGGTCGTAGAGGACTTGGGCCCCAAATCCATCGGTTATTGCCCATTTGACATCTGATTAGATTGATTGAACTTATAATAAATGGCATGTTTATCTACTAGAATTATAATAGGAAGTTACCGTGTTATGATTGTTTGGATATAATGTGATACTTTGTGCTTGACATTTGCAAATACTATATAATTTTTATTAATGTTTTAAAATTTCAATAAAATGATAGGTCTCAAATAATATCTAAAATTTTAAAAATTTAGTTTCAAGAATAAATGAGCATTCAAGAATTTCACTATATCTGAAAATTTAATTTTTATTTTAAAAAACTCTTTGGATTTTAGCAAATAAGCATGCTTGACTTTTCTTATAGTGGGCATGTTTTTGTAACACATTTTCATAGAAAAAGGGGAGGTTTTCCATAGAATATCGATTTTTCCTGTGTTTGGTGCAACATAATTATGTGGAATCGTATTTTCGTCGCGTCATCAATTTCCTTGATAAGTGTGGAAATGGAGTTCCTATGGGATCCATCGGAATTCCATTATTTCTGCAGAAAAGTCCTCCCCACTTTATAAGGCTCATTTCCTTGACGAACCACCATCGAGAGCTTCTGAAACAAAAAATGAGTTCGAAACCTTAGCATTGATCTCTATCTGCTCCATCTTCCTCATCTCTAAATGGCAATATATCTCAATCTTCCTCTCTAGTTTCTTCTCTCCCTTTTCCCCTTATCTCTGGGCTCTTCCCTTTGATTGAGATTCGAAAAATGGAAAGGGTTAAGAACAGGGTCGTTCATGTGATGCGTGGAGTAGAGACGATGATGGGATCTGGATCTTCCTCTCTAGTTTCTTTTGTCCCTTTCTCCCTCTCTTTGGGCTCCTCTCTGATTGAGATTCTAAAAATGGCAAGGGTTTAAAACAAAACTTGGTTCAGGTGATGGTGGAGTTGAGACGGTGGTGGTGGCTTTTGCAGACGATTGCAATGATAGTGATGATGGTGGACCGAATTAGGTGATTATGGCTGCGTCGATGGCCGGGTTGATGATTATCTCTCAGGATTCGAGATTAATTTGGGCCCATATCAGATGATGATGGATTTGGCAATGAGTTGCGCAATGGGCATCTATTTTGATGACGATGGTGGCCCATAATTAGTGAGACATGAGATAATGGATTCGATGATGGGTTGTGTAATGAGCATCTATGATGATGACGATGAGGCCCACAATTAATGAACAAGAGGAGATCATAAATTTGTGGATAAGTATTGCAGTGCGACCCAAGAACCATGGTAGGGCAGGATGTACTAAGGAATCCATGACAGCACCAAACATTATCAAAACCAATTCACTGTGGAAAAAAAAAATGCACCAAACATGATTTTTAACTTCCATTAAAATCATTTTCCATGTAAATCATTTACCAAAGAATTAGTTGATGTGTCATTTTTCTCGTTGCATGGAAAACACCTGAATCTTATAAAGATATTAGGATCCAAACATTTACCCATAGAAATTAGAAAGGAATCTCCATTTTGGACCAATCAGGAGGTGCAATATGGGATTGAGATGTCCTATCTCAACTCTAAAAATAAAAATCCCATCTCTAAAAAGAAAATTTTTTTCCATGTGGCACCCCAAACTGAGTTGGACCAAACATGGATCCGGATCCATAGAAGATTCAACGTTGTCGGCAATTTTTCTTTTTTCCGTCGTTTAGGGCTGCTTTTTCTGGAAATGTCAGACTCAAAGGCTGCTAAAATCACGTGGAAATTTTAATACGTTTTGTTCCAATGTCAAGAGAAGAGATACTCTAGGCCTAGTGTCATTACTGATGTCATTAATACAGCAAACCACTACCTCCAAGTCTCCAACTAGGTCAATCAGAAAATGACACCCAGCAGGCTCTTTGGTCAAGGTTGAGTTCCAATGTCGGGGCAATCCTTAGCCCAATGCCTCCTGCTACCTTAGAAGCCCAAGTTCCTCAAATATGGTGCAAAAGTGCTGAAATTGCTCTAAATCATGGGGTACAACTATTCTTGGAATCCAGATTCTCCCGGACCATTGCTCTTTGCGTGGTAATTGAACTCCTTCTGTGGTTCTCAGGGTTAATTTTATCCTTCATTTTTCTTCTCTCTCGAATTTTTTTATCCCCTCCCCTCCTCCCTTCTCAAATACAGGGTAAAATTTGTGAAAAATTAAAAAAAAGGTAAATCACACATTTTTATTGTAATGGGGATACTAAGCTGCTTTTTTAAGACTCTTTTCTTTCTGCTATAATTTCTGCATTTTCAATGTTGTAGGCCCAGCTGCAGCAGTTCCTTCGAGTAGAAAGAGTCAGTAGGTGTTGATAGAGATCCATGAAAAATAGTAAAACTAGGCATCACAAATTTAGCCAACGAGTTAGCAATCCAATTAGCTGATCTTGTCACGTCCCCAAAATACGAATTGGGAAAAAACGTGAAAAATAAATTAAATTCAAATTTTTCTGTGTTTAATACAACACAAGCTTCCAAAAAGTGGACCCACAAAAAATTTCAACCTGTGATGAGTCAAAATAAATTTCATTAAATGTAGCGGAAGCTTATTCAATTGATATTCAATGATCATAAATAAGATCCAACACGAAAATCAAATAAACATTAATTGTTAAAGTTGCCGAATGAATAAAACAATTACTAAAGAAAGATTTATCATTAAAGAAAGTTCATCTAAAGAATTGCTAAGATGACGTTCACTCTCATGCAGGCTCAGACGGCTCCGAAACCGTCTCCGGCATCCCACTCGGGTTCATCAGTTGGCTCAAATGTTTGAAACGCTTGATCCTCCTCCGTCTCCTGGGTAAAGTAGGGCTCGGTACCTATGCACCAAATATTACAAAGTAAACAGCAAGTACATAATCATAATTTGAAATTTAATACAACAACGAGAAGAATATAAACGAGAGCGATCATATAGAAGTAATGATAGTAATAATGCCAAGAAAGGACGTATAGCCTAATCCAAATAAAACAAAATGAGCAATATGATTCACACGAAGACAAGTGTCCCCGTTTTGGGTGGTCAGCCCTAAATAAATCGGGAGAGCCCGTCCATAACGTCGGTGGTCATAAACCGATCGAATTAAAAACAAATCAGGATAACCTGTTCACATTCAAAGGGGATTATAAGTGATCCGGTCACATCGGTGATCAACCGTCCGTATATCGATCTGCAGTCGTCCATAAATGACCCACATAAACATAAACATAAACATAAACATATAAGCATAATAGACCTGAATAATAAAGCTCTGACACAAGAGCCCTAAGTCAAAGTAAAGTGTTGGCCATTCCACATCCCATATCATAATCAAATCGTCATACAAAATTTGTCGAGCCACTTTATAGTCCATAATACACAATAGGGTATGCATCTAAAGGAGTACATATCCTAAATCAACATATATATATATGCATGCAAAGGTTAAGACATAGATATGAATCGATCCTAAGGTCAAACATAAGGTCTCGTACCCCACAACCATAGGAATCTCTAATAAATATAAGATCAACGCATCCCTTTTCCATTAATGGTGCATAGACCCAATTAAGGGTTTTCCAATAGTGATGGGTTGAACTTGAATTCATTAGGATTTCCCCGATGTCATATAAAGTACTAAACCCTATGTTAGTAATATACCGTGTACCCGGATGGTATTTACTTGGTCCAAGTACAAAAATATAATTATAACACATTACAACCCAAAGATATCATTTAATATTAATTTGCAAATGAAAAAAGAATAATCTTGGCCTATTATTTTAGAAAACTCAAGGACCCACCTAAGATATTTTCCAAATCAATTCTTTATAAACTAAGTTAAAGGGGTCTAATTTGAATTCATTAAAACTAATGGTTCTCTTTGTAAATCCAAGATCTAATGGCCATAAGTTTTAAAGGTCAAAAGGCATGTACTGTCACCACAGATGTACAGGGCTCATCACTCCTTTTATTATTATTTTTTTATGGCCAATAGGGCTGCACAACCGGATTTCCGGTCCGATTTTTGGATCGGAATCCGGTCCGGCTTAAATGAGAGGACCGGATCGAACCACTTATAAGTGGTCCGGTCCGGTCCAAAACGGTCCGGTCTGGACCACTTAAGTGGTCCGGACCGATTTCATTTGTTTTTTTTTTCCTAAGTTTTTTATTTATTTTTTTCATTTTCAGCCCATTTCCTGCCTCTTTTTCTAGATGTAAGAAGCCAGATCTTCTATTTCACTAGGGTATTTGACTTATGAATTTTATATACTTAAAGTTTTATATTAAAAAAATTAATTTTTTTTATTAATCCGGTCCAGTCCGGTCCAGACCGGTTTTTAAAAGGTTTGGACCGGACCGGACCGGATATAACCGGTTTTGCGGTCCGGTCCGATCTGCGGTCCGGTTCTGTGCAGCCCTAATGGCCAAGTGTTAGCTATGATCAACCTACCTCATCTACCCCACCCCACACGTCTCCATAATTTTAGTTCCTCCATTCCCACACACATCACCTCCCATCATCTCTTTTCACTCAAGCCTACACGTCATCACCATCAACATTTTCTTCCCATCCCAGAACAGGTTCTGTAATGGAGTCGAGTCCAGTGTCTCAGCTTCTGGGCACTTGGGATAGCAGCCCACTGATCGGAAGGCCCACGATCAGACCCCATCAACAGCGTCGCCCAAAACCCCTCTACAAGATGTAGGGATCTGATATGCGATCGGTGGTCCACCTGGGCCCCACAATCCCAAAAAAACGAAATTAACTCAAACCCTCTTCCATTCCATCAGCCCTCTCTTCTGGTTGTTGGATGGTGGACTAGACAGGGCCCACCTAACATTGTCCAGCATCTCTATGAACGCCCCACCATGTCCGGCCGGATGAACTGACCAGATCTATGATCAGATCATATAGTGGGCCCACCATCAATACACACTAACCACTTTCTTAATTCTGTATCCGGGCTCTGCTGCAAATTAACTCAATCCTCGAGGGCTTGGTGGATTGGGGCGTCAACAGTGATAAGTAAAATGAGAAAATTAATTCAATCATCCCCCATCTTAGATCTCATTACAGAAACTATTAAAATTATCAAAAGGGCATCAAAGGGTTTCTATATGCATCACAATGGAATCAAGAGAAACACATGTATTAGATTCGCAGATTATAATTAAGTACTTGCCTTTTACTGGAGTTTGAGGAAAATGCACAGATCCTCACCAATACCCAATCCGAGATTACCACGGCACTCAATCACAATCCTAACACCAATCTGATATAAGAGATGAGAAAGAAACACCCAGGTAATCAGATCTATGATATTCCTACCCAAAACCTAGCATTGGAAAGAAAAAGGGAATAACCCAAGAATACAGATCTACTCCTAATGATTTGAGGAGTGGATTACTTGAGATAAGAAAATTGAGCCAAGAATGCTGGTATCCTCTGATCTTGATTCTGATGGCTGGATCCTAAACACTAAAAGAAATTTAGGCTGTTGTGACGAAATTTGATGACGAATTTTTTTTTGTCTTAAAAGAACACCCAAAGAGGACGAAATCTAAATTTTGTCGTTTGTTTTCATTTTTTTTCAAAAGTATAGGAGACGAAAACAAAATTTCGTCTACAAAAATATGGCGCCAACTTGTTTTGTGTTAGCGCCAATTTTTTTAGCTCATTAGAGACAAAAATTGTTGTCACAAAATATAATTTTTTTTTTGCGACGAACGTAATTCGTCACCAATAAGGATAAGTTATGGAAGACGAACATATTTCGTCACCAAAATAAGGCGCTAATTTCATTTGTTTTGGCGTGGATTATTTTAGCTCATTGGAAAAGAACATTTTTGTCACAAAATATAATTTGTTTTTGTGACGAACTTAATTCGTCACTAATAAGGATAAGTTATGGAAGACGAAAATATTTCGTCACCAAAATAAGGCGCCAATTTCATTTGCGGGCGCGAATTATTTTAGCTCATTGGAGACAAAAAAATTTGTCGCAAAATATAATTTGTTTTTGCGACAAACGTAATTCGTCACTAATAAGGATAAGTTATGGAAAACGAAAATATTTCGGCCAACAAAATAAGGCGCCAATTTCATTCGCACTTGGCCTATTCCTCTCTTACAAGTATTGCTATGGAAAAGCCTTTAAAATGACTAAAATGAGCCCCCCCCGGCCCGAACGTCCATCCCCCCCCCCCCCCCCCCCCCAATCCAACGCCCCTTTTCTAAAACCCATTTCCCCCTTTGTCCCTCCATCTATCCCAGTCTCTCATTTCCAAAACCCTTTTCCCCCTTTTCCAAAACCCTTCTCCAGAAGAGGAGAGAATAACCATTTTCCCTATTTTCCAAAACCCTTTTCCAACATCTCCCACCCATCGTCTCAGGCAGCAGCCCCATGGCCCATTGGCCCCCATCAATCATCATCACCCTCCATCAACACACGAAGTGCAGACCCATCCCTGATCAGTGATCCCTCTCATCTCTACTTCTCTTAGTCTCTCTCGCCTAGAACTCCCAGACGCAGCCACCATCACCAATCACCATCATCTGTGCTCATCATCCTCCATCTAGGAGTCCTCCACCGCCAGGTATACCTACCTTTCTCAGTCTCTGCTACTGTGAGAACTTGGTCCTGGCGGTACCCTTAACCACGGGGCGTAGCGTATCAACTACGGGCTTCAAACTGTGAGTCTCCGTTAGCCCGCATCAGAAATATCCACGTCCTGACCTTCGACTTATAAGTCAAACCCCGTATTAACTTAGCATGATGCTTTTTAAAATCGTGCGTCCCCGAAAATCGTAAGAACTCCAAAGTTAAGCGTGCTCGGGCGGGAACAGTACTAGGATGGATGACCTATCAGGAAGTCCTCGCGCGTGCACGTGGGCCAAAGCAGACAATTTTATGCTAAGTTGGGCGGGGTTGTGACAGTTGGTATCAGAGCCGAGGACGGCTCTATTTCTAGTGGGGGAGAATGTGAGATCTTGGTCCAGGCAGTACCCTTAACCACGGGGCGTAGCGTGTCAACCACGGGCTTCAAAAGGCGAGTCTCCGTTAGCCCGCATCGAAAATATCCAAGTCCTCACCATGGGCTTATAAGTTAAACCCCATATTAACTTAGCATGAGGCTTTTTAAAATCGTGTGGCCCTGGAAATCGTAAGAACTCTGAAGTTAAGCGTGCTCGAGAGAGAGCAGTACTAGGATGGGTGACCTCCTCGGAAGTCCCCGGGCGTGCACGTGGGCCAAAGCGAACAATTTCATGTTGAGTTGGGCGAGGTTGTGACAGTTGGTATCAGAGCCGATGACGACTCTATTTCTAGTGGGGGAAAATGTGAGATCTTGGTCCGGGCGGTACCCTTAACCATGGGGCGTAGCGTGTCAACCACGGGCTTCAAACGATGAGTCTCCGTTAGCTCGCATCGGAAATATCTAAGTCTTGACCATGGGTTTATAAGTCAAATCCCGTATTAACTTAGCATGAGGACTTTTAAAACCGTGTGTCTCTGGAAATCGTAAGAACTCTGAAGTTAAGCGTGCTCGGGCGGGAGCAGTACTAGGATGGGTGACCTCTTGGAAAGTTCTTGAGTTGGGCGGACGCGACAAATTTTTTTTGTCTCTATTTCTTATATTTATGACAAAATATTTTTGTCTCTAATTTCTTCCTTTAATGACAAAATATTTTGTCACTAATTCCTTACAAGTATGTTTCCAACAGAGTGTATTGGAGATGAAAAAAAAAATACTTACAAGTATGTTTTCAACAGAGTATATTGGAGACAAAAAAAAATCGTCACAAATTTATCTTTTTCAATGACGAATTTTTTTTTCGTCTTCAATACCTTTTAGCGACAAGGCTTTGGCAACAAAACGGGTGACGAAAATTTTTCGTCTCAATTAGTTTTGGTGACGAAATATGTACATTTTGGGATAAATTTGTGTTGTCCTTAAACCCCAAATTTCTTGTAGTGAAAGCTAGAATGACTTAGGAAGTTGAAAGAGGAAGAAGACGAACGAGAAGAGTTGCAGAGAGATAAGTGGAAAGGGATAAAGACGTGCGTTCGTAATAAAAGGGATTATGTTAAGAGAGGGAATATTCTTTGGGCTTAAGTCATTGGGTCAAAACTACGGGTCAGGTCATCTACCCATTAACCCAACTTACCGATCCAAGAATCCTATCTAACGTGTGACCCACTTAATCCTACCCACTTAAATAACTAAAATACATTAAATTAATATAATAGTAATATTTTAATAATAAATATAATTAATGGTGGGGCCGGATCTTACAGATCTTCTACAAAACTAGCTGCCCATGAGGTGTATTGACACAAAGTAATTAACATATAATCTTTTCCTTAGCATCATCATGGCCCAAGAAAAGGCATCCGATTAGAATGCAGCCCCTTTAATGAGCTTATATTGATTTAAAAAAAGGAAAAAAGATAAGGACACATTTGTGTAACACGTATTCCATGGATGAGGATAGGAATTCCTCCTCCATTGTGCGGGAAGTTTATCCATAGGTAACAGTGGCGGACCCATGATTTTCGTTTGAGGGGCGCTTACGATAGTCAATTGAAAAATTCAATCACTATTTTTCTTATTCTTTCTTAACATTAATTCTTGCAAAAGAGAAAGTATTGCAATTACAAAATATCTAATTACATCAATTAACATTTTGTTATCAGAATTTATATGACGTTTGTATTAGTGTTTTAAGGTTCCTTCTTCAAAACCTATATTTCAAGTGGACAAAAAAAATTATGGATTTTAAGCAATTTGTTAAAAATTTATATATAAAAAAGATCAAACCTATAAATCTATGGGTCACAATTTTTTTTAACCCAAATTATTAACATCATCAGATTAATGATAATCATCAATACGTTTAATTCTTTTAAATTTTAATGGTTTTTTGAGAGAGGAAAAGAGACTAGAAAAGGGATTTTTTGAGTTGTGAGGGGGCTTCCAACTTAATACATGTAGGTCCACCTCTTATAGGAAAACATTAACTTAATATATGCAGGTCCGCCTCTTATTAGAAAAATAATTTAATTTTTATTTTTTGTGAATTCATGAAAAAACATTTCTCGTAGGAAAGATGATGTATTATGCGGACTTTTGTTTCTCCGGAAATAATATTAGTATGCCCTTAATTAATCAAAAGCGTTAGTTCGTAGCTTTGGCCAGCCTTTTTGACTCTGCTGTCAAAGGTCTCTATATCTTGACTCTTCTGTCAATTCACTTGAATAATTATCTTTTCCGGAAGTCTTCTATTAGAAAGGAAGGAGGCTCCGACACCAAGTTGTGGAATCATACTTCAAGACAACACAAAACCAATAATTATCGTATCTGTAGTCTGTAGGACCTTTGCTTTGGTACGAAAAGACCTCACAAAACCACATCAACCAATGGCAAGGGCGACTCGTGAAACCACTTTGATAAGTCAGATGCTCTCCATGCTCTTTTTGTTAAAGAACATGATTCCTATGTATCGAACCCCTCCTTCCGATTCCTATACATATGCAGCCCCTCCAACCTCTCTCTCAATAGTAAGGCCACCGAAGAAAAAGCAATTGAAAGAAGGAAAAGAAGAAAACAAGAGACAGTAGGGATGGAAAAATCAGAACTAGTCTTCGTGCCTGCACCGGGAGTTGGACATCTGACGTCCACAGTAGAGCTAGCCAAACACTTCCATGAAAAACAACAATTCTCCATAACAGTCCTGCTCATTCATCTAAAAAAACCATCCTTACAATCCAAAACCACCTCCTACATCCAATCCATCACCGCCTCATCACACCCCGACATTCGCTTTGTCGATCTCCCATTTGTTGATCTTCCCTCCAATGAGGACCAAAACCCGATTACCTCGGACCAAAACCTGATTACCTTTTTCTCCCTTATTATGGAGAAGCAAAAGCCCCACGTGAAAGAAGCTATCAAGACATTATCATCACCATCTTCTTCTTCTTCTTCTTCCTCTTCAAACCCTGTCGCCGCCTTGATTCTAGACATGCTTGCAACGACCATTATTGATGTGGGGGTGGAGCTAAGCATCCCCGCATACATCTACTACACATCTGGTTTGGGCTCTTTTGGCTTCATGCTCCATCTCCCCACGCTGGATGTGAAGATCCCATGTGAGTACAAGGACTACCAAGGAGAGGTGGAAGTCCCAAGCATGTCGCCATTCCCGGTGTTTGTGTTGCCACGTTTGATGATGAACAAGAAGGTAGATGAATACACATGGTACGTTTACCATGGCCGGAGGTTTAGAGAGGCCAAGGGCTTGATTGTCAACACATTTGCAGAGTTGGAGCCGAAAGCACTTCAAGCGGTAACATATATGCCTCACTTATACATACCCCCTTTGATATTTCTTCATAAAATAAAGTTCTCACTGACATATAAAATCCATTATTTGGTGCAAAAGATTGCAGAAAAGTATAGCAAATATTTTTTTGCTACATATCTATGTATTTTTTTTTAAAGTAAATTAGCCAACAGTCATCTTCTAAGGCATCAAGGACAATAACTTTTTCTCTAATGTCTATAGTCTAGACAGCTGGAGATATCTTAATAAGGGGTCCTTAGTATATGTTACACCCCAACCCCAATTAATTTTCATTAGTGTTAATTAATGGGGTTTAATTTAATTAATTTTGTTTAGTCGTAAATCTTCAACTTAGTCTCTTAGACCGAGTTAAATTGAGTCTTGAGTTTTGACTAGTTGAGTGGAGTTGAATTGACTCATTTGGATTGAGTCAATGACTTTTCCGTAATTATAGATTTTCTCGTTTTACTTCATTTTCACGTCATTTTGGCGTCATTGCGTGTATCTCGTTGAGCACGTCGATTTTCGTATTTAGGTTCACTTCATTTGACCCCTCGTTGAAGAAGTGGGCCCTCAATTGACTCAAAATGGAAACCACATAAACATAATGGGTTTTTATGAAAAATGTCCATCTTTATCATTTACAACCACCCAACTCATTTCATTCCACTTCATTCGTTGCACAGTAGCTATGGAGAGAGTGAGAGGACCCTTTCTCCTCTTCTTTCTTTCAATTCCCTTCCTTTCTCTAAACTCCTTAGCTTTGCACAAGTGAAGACAAGTGGAGGTCTTCATCTTCATCATCTTGTTCTCTTCTTTGCTAGCAAGAAAGACAACCCCATCATCTTCCATCTCCTTCAAATTCGAAATTATTATTAGAGGTAGATTTCACCCTCTTCTTGTTTGAGTTTTGGGTTGCAATAGAGTCAAAAGACCATCTCTTAAGCATTTATAGATGTTGGTTGGTGTTGATTAGAGTTTTGTGTCTAGGGTTTGACTCAATTGGAGATTTTAGGATTTTGACTATCAAGAGTTAGAAGAGGTTTGAAAAGCATAAATTGAGGCAAGTATATGCATGATATGGATTTATATTTTGTTAATTTCATTGATTCTATGCTACTCTTGCTCTATGTTTTAGTTTTTACTAAATGAATGGTTTTATGGTTCAAAGTTGATAAAATGGGTTTGGAGAGATTGAATGTGTAAAGGGGAGCATGAAGGCTCTATTTTATGCAGGTTATATGGTAGAAGAAGAGTGGGAAGAGAAGGGAGGAACAACCACTCCAGAAATTCCGAAGTGGAAACCTGGAGTGGGTGCTCGAGCGCGTGGAGGTGCGCTCGAGCGCGTGGAGGTGCTGGAGACCTCCGCTCGAGCGGATGTGGGTCCGCTCGAGCGGACCTGAAGCCCATGTTTTTTGTTCTTTTTATGACCAATTTGCCCCTTTCAACTCTCATTCCTAGGCCAAGTTATCTCTTATTTTCTGTTGTGCAGAGAACTCCTTCCTTCTTCTTCTCTCTCATTTTTCATTTTTCATTTTTTGTTCATTTTCATGGTTGTGGAGTAACGTTGCAGAGCACCTTTCGTCGCCACCATGAATTTCGATTCTCTCTCTTGCATTTCTTCAAAAATGAAAACGGTTTTACTTTATCTTACTCTTTCATCTGAAGTCTCTTCCAAATCTCTGTCTCTCTCTACAATTGATTTGAAATAGAGCAGTTTGCTCTTTTTCTTGTTTTCATTCTCTTTTTTCTCGATTGGATCGTGATCATCAAGTGTTCTTGTTTTGGATTTCGATTTTTATTAGAATCTGATTTTCCGTATTCTGACTTTTGGTGTCGCCGAGCTCAAATAAAATTTTCAGAATCTCTGATAAACTGGACAAAACTCAGATAAATTTGCCAAAACTTAAATAAATTTATCTAAGTTTCTGGCAAAACTCTAACAAATTTATCTGACTTTTGAACAACTTTTGCTCATCAGCTACCTCTAACCTCTCTTCAAAACCATCAGAAAGAGACACTATAAGTTAGAGAGTGTCTCCAAATGGGCGGCACTCTTTGAAAGCAGCTTGAAATATCATCAAGTCTAGAGTTTGCAAACTAGACTGGGCTAGTATGATCGAGAATGGTATCTCCCTCCACAAAATGAGCTTGAAACGCCTGGGGTTTTCCTTAACCTCCAGATGTAACTTCTGCTACAAAGAGGAAGACTCAACAACTTATCGATCTTTTTTTCTCCTGCGAACAAGACAACTCACTTTGACGTTGGTTATTCAAATCTGTAACTCTCCAACCTCCATTCATTCTCATTTCATATCATTACAAAAAGCAACACAAATTTATCCGAGCAGAAAAATTAACAGCAAACTCAGAAAAACAAGAAATTTATCTGAGTTTTCTGAAACTTATGTTAACTTCTGGTAAAACTCATTTGACAAATTTATCTGAGTTTTATCCAAGTTTTGCCAAAATTCAGATAAGATAAATTTGTCTGAGTTCTGCTTTTGCTGACGTGTACAGGGGCTTTTTTGTCCTTTTCACAACATCATTTTTACGAGAGGACTGTCGTTGGTACGATAAAATATCGTGGACCTTAGGCTATAAAAGCAAATGATGATGGACCTCCGCCCAAATGCCCCTTTTTTTTTAATCAGTACTATATATCTATGTATCTGTTTCCTCCTACCAAATAAAAATTTTAAATTTTAAGGCTTGCAGAATCCACATCCAAAATAAAAATGAAATAAAAAGTGGATTTCACAAGCTTGTGAATTTGGTTGGTTTTTCCTGCACATACACTAGATAATTGGACCAGCTTGCCAGAGGCAAAAAGTGAATATCCTGGTCATCCCTTCACATTTATGATTGTAGCTCAATGATACAAAAAAGAAAACAATGTTGAAATGGGTGAAGATCTCTCACATACTTTTGAGAAAGAACGATGTCTTCTTATGTATAAAAAATGTGTGTTGGTTACGGTTGGAAAAAATCTGTGAAAGATATGAAATAATTAAGAAAGAAAGGTAAAATATGTATAAGAAAGCTGTATTCCTAAAAAACTCTCAAGAGGATTTAGTCAATCTGCTTGATTGTAGCCTTGAATGAGGTAGAGAGGTTGGCTGTGTGCTGACTGTGTGCTGACTTTACTTTGTAGGAAGTATAGGACTGATCATGTTGTTCTTGATCTAAGCCATTCACTCTACTGTGTTCTATACACATTAATAATTTGAACCTTCAAATAAAATCTTTGTCTACGGACAGTCCTGTTTTTCGTTAAACCCTAACCAGGATGAAAGTTAATCACTAGGAAAAAGGGAATGAGAAGGATATAAGAAGGATGTGGCATAGATTAGGGCTCTTATCAAATTTGAAAGTTTCGCGGGTTGCTAGTTCTAATTAACCAATACAGCGAACATAATTAAATAAATAAGATAGAACTAGCAATTTAACAATCACACACCAAAAAAAGGCATACACAATATTTAATGTGGAAACCCTATTGAGTGAGAAAAACCAAGAACTACAAATCAAGTACTCACGAACAGTTACAAGAAATACTCACAGCTAATTTAGCTCAGTCAGTACCTCAACTTAAGGACTATAGTAGTTCTTACACAACTTTCCGCTGCCACAGCTTCCACCGTGCATCATTCTCCTTACTTGATCTCCTTGTCAGCAAGGATGAACTATCTTCTACAATAGAGTATAAGCAACAATGACCTTCTATAGCAGCCCTTTAGGGTAATCTCTCAATGGCTCTAGAGAAACAAGGAAATCTCTTTTATGGTATTCTAACCTCAGATAAAAAGAGAGAATTAACTTCTTGTCATGTCTTTTTTAGGGTTGAGAGTAAACCCCTATAAATAATCCCAAATTCATGCCTTGTAGTTAGAACACAATTAGGACTTAAAGTGGGAAACATAGTCTCAAAATGAAATTAATCATAGCTGATTTGGACCCTTTCCCGAACTTCCTGCGCCATCCGATCGATTGGACCACCCAAAATAGCCGAGGCTCGTCAGACCTCCGATCGATCGCATAGAGGATCCGATCGATCGGTCTCCGTGGAATCGTCCGATCTTCTCTTTTTTTCGGTTCAGCTTTTCCGGCAACACATCCAAGGTCTATTCTAAAATAAATTAAAAAACACAACTTAATGGATCTAGAGTTTTGTCCAACCAATGAATTAGTCAACAAAAAAAATACTTACAAAATGATTCTAACACTTGATTTTAATTAGTCAAAGTTTTATGGTATAACTGTTTTCTTTTATTATATTCAATCCAATGACTGCGAACTAACCGGATTAGTGTCAAATTGAAAAGTGTCCTATTTCACAGAGTAGCATGTTAAAAAAAAAGGTTATCCAACAAAGTTTAATATATAATGCAATAATTTTTTTATGATATTTAAGAACTCTAGGAACAACATTCCAATACATTAAATAAAGAATGCTAGTGAAACTACCCGGTCTACGTACAATATATGCAATATGAGGTTCAGTACAATGTATGACATGCATTAAACTACTGACCAAAAATTATTTTACTTCAGACAACATTTTCTTGATTATATACTGAATATAGCAACATTAATACGAGGTATGTCTTCCATAATTGTTAATTTTAATTATATAAATACATATAATAAGAGACCGAATTTGACCCTTACTAACCCTCAAAAGTTTCCATTGAAATAAATCAGAAGCATCATTACTTCCAATTTCTGTTACATTTCTTGACATGATTCAATCCAACAAAAGAATATGCTATTACCACCTCAAGTCATGATTCAATCCAGCATCCAGGGCTCTCTATTTGAATCTGCTATCATGCCCATTGCAAATCAAAGAGGAAGCTTCCTATTTCAATCATTTGCCTTCATTAAAAGGTTGGTTCCTCTGTTCTAACTACTTCAACATGGTTCCACAAAAGAAGAATTGGGCTTGCTATAGGTAAGGGTAAACTCCACTCTGAAACGACTCGAACCACTCTCTTTAAAATTTGCAGTGCCCCATGAAGGGTTAACCAGTTAACAGACTTTTGACCCTTCACCCTTACCCAAGAACCACTAATAACCTACCTTAGTACACTAATATGACCCGTTGCATTGCCATCCCTCTGCTTTGGTGTCATCAATGTAAAAATTATGAACTACATCTTACACTTGATTTTGACAGATCGTCGACGGCAAATGCCTTCCTGACCACCCCACTCCACCACTATATCTAGTGGGACCTGTGCTCGCTTTGGAAGAGGAATCCCAGGAGCCACAGACGAGCCAATTGATGAAATGGCTCGACCAACAGCCCCCCTCCTCTGTGGTATTCTTGTGCTTTGGAAGCCTGGGCACATTCTCTGTTGAGCAGCTGAAGGAGATGGCACTTGGTCTTGAGCACAGCGGGTACCGTTTCCTATGGTCCTTGCGATGTCGCTCATCAACCGACACAGACCTCGATAAGATCCTGCCAGATGGGTTTCTAGACCGAACCAAAGATTGGGGATTGGTGGTGCAGTCCTGGGTCCCACAGGTGGCCATCCTTGGACACATTGCTGTTGGTGGGTTCGTTTCGCATTGTGGGTGGAACTCGACCCTAGAGAGCATATGGTTTGGTGTGCCCATATTGGCGTGGCCTTTGTACGCAGAGCAAAAGCTCAATGCCTTTCAACTGGTGCAGGACTGCGGTTTGGGTGTGGAATTGAGTTTGGATTATGAGAAAGATGGGTGGGTTAGTGCTGAGGAGTTGGAGAAGGGGGTGAGGTGCTTGATGGGAGAGACTGAGGAGGGGCAGAAGGTGAGAAACAGTGTTGAAGAGAAGGCAGAAGCAAGTAAGAAAGCAGTGGAAGGAGGAGGTTCTTCTTTCTCTGCATTGGAACTGCTATCAAACAAGTTCATAGTGTAATCCATCTATCTAGTTGCAGTGATTTAGTTTGCTTTTCATCCATTAATGAACATGATCTGAATTATTTTATCTTATTTGGATTGAGTTAGCCATTGATTGAAATATGGCTTTGTTGGACATGACAAACATTTTCAGAAGTTGTTTGAGAGAAACGAGCCAGTACGGTGGTCATCACTGACACAAATGACTGTTTTGTGTTTCAAGTTTCACACTACCAAAGTAAATCATGTTTTCACACACATGATAATTCCAATTTTGACTACCACTGATCCAAATGAGTCTAGGGTCCCCTACATTTTATAGAATAAGATTCCAATTTATATTTTGGATTGAAGAATGGTGGGCAATCAGTCATGAAATACAAGGGCAGAGTTGGAGCCTGGGGAAATTTTTTTGAAACCCCTTGGATCATTTGGGCCCCTCCCATGTATTATTTCAAAACACCTAATCGAAGGAGATCTTATAAAATCCTGTTAGATTTTACACTCAATCTCATTTGTTACTAGATCAACTCATTCAAATTAATGTAATGTCAGAATGTTCCAAGTCCGGTGTTGAGCACTGGACTTCCTCCTCAGATGTCATCATCTCTCTTAAAACTTGCAAAGAACTTCCATTTCGATGTATTGTTACATGAAAAATAAACTTTAGTCTTCCAATGTGGGCCCAGGGTTTCCATAACACCTTAGATGTGGGAGTGGGACCTAGTGGTTCAAAGCCAATTTCTTTTCATTTGAGGCTCATAGCTCCCTTATTTAAAATCTGCGAAGTTTATTGGATCCAAATGCTTAGGTTCATTCGTGACTTTAAAAGATTTCCAGAATTACTGAAGGGTCCCATCTCAACGAAAGCCCTAAAAGGTGGGTATGTCAACAGAGTCTAAAACACATTATCTGAGGCTTTTAAAACAACAAATCATTTATTTAGGTTTATTGAACGCTGC
Source organism: Cinnamomum chago (assembly GCA_038049695.1). NCBI lineage: Eukaryota > Viridiplantae > Streptophyta > Magnoliopsida > Laurales > Lauraceae > Cinnamomum > Cinnamomum chago. The sequence goes on along the minus strand of CP142451.1, from coordinate 104,505,316 downwards.
TCCTTTGATTTCAAGGCATTTTGAGGATATTTGAAGACCTATAATTAGCATGCCCCACAAATGTTGATGCTAGCTATTTAGCACTCAAATCCTTTGAAAATTGCCTATTTAGCTTGTCATTATCCTATTTTGGCTGATTAGAGCATCCGACATGCCACACTGGATTTTTGGCATGGATTTTTACTTCAGTAGATGTGTGTGGGCCTTTCCTGATACGCAAGTTATGCTGAGCCCAGCAATAATGCTAGCTCTTATACTTCATTTCAGCCATGCTCGTTTCGGCTCGAACGTTGATGCGCTTACCGAGACCAGCATTGGTCGCCACGATCTCGGCCCTACACCTCGTCCGGAGTTACGCATCTCGGTTGCTGCTGGATGACAGACTGCTCGCCGAGACAGGCACTGACAGCCATGTCCAACCTTAGGACATGTGGCAGGATACGGGCACGCGCTGATAGGACAGATGCACCATCTCAGCCGTCCAAAATGCTTATCAAATCCCTGACAGAGCCACATCCAGTGGCTGCAGCCATATCAGGACAGGGCCCAAGAAAGGATCCGATGGGACCTTTTCGGCCAACAGGTCAGGGCAAGATCAGGCCTAATGTGACTAACATTTAATGTAATATGAGCTGATCGGACCGTCATTTAATGCAATGTGGGCTATGATGGATCCTCATTAATTACTCTATGGGCTAATGAAACTCTAGCGGTCAAATCATTAGGCCCACTATCGAGTATCTAAAGACTCTTCTCCTATAAAGGATATGCCAGTCCAAAACCAGGTACGCATGCATGCAATCTCCGAGCCATTACTCTGCCTCTCTTCATCCTCAACCTTAGTTCAATCCCTGCACTAACTTAGGTGTCGGAGAGCCCTGCGCTGCCCACAGCCAGGGTCCTCTGACTGTTTTCTCTTGCATTTCAAGTCCCTGAAGCGGCTAACTCTCCATAGTCGAGTGGATAAGTTCTTTAAGGCAACCTCTAATCTTGTGAGTTATATTTTTTGCACTTACAGGAGCCATGATAAAAATGACATGCCATTTGGCATATAAAAGTGAAATGCTAAATTTGGTATATGGGAAAGGAAGATGTCAATTCATATTTAGGCTTATTTTATTTTAAAATGGACCATTTGGAAATGGATTAGATTTAATGAAAAATCCAAATATATATATATATATTACATTTGGCATATGGCGTGGAGTTGCCACTTTTAGAGATGTCAAAGTTCCAAAGGATCAAACTGCCACATCAGTGAGAAATCTGGCATCTCCAAGCTGTAGATATGCTCTTTAGAGTGTTTTACCTCGATTTCAGGTCACAGTGATGCTATTTTAGGGCCCTTAATATCGAGGGTCATGGAGGACTAAATCCTTTGGTTAAGGCTCATCTCGATCATGATTATCTAAATTAGATCTATGGAAAGGCTCACGTTCACTTTGGGCCATTTTGATGCCCCTCAGTACACTTTTGAGAAAGTGGGGCCAAAAATGGCCCATACAAGCTAATTGGGCCCAAATCTGAACTAACCTCCAAAATTTGAGATCATTTTGAGGGCAATTTAAGCTTTGCTAGGTTAGGATGAACTATCCCCCAAAATTTGAGATCATTCTAAGGTCATTTGAGTCTGTGTTGATCTTTGAAAGTTCCTAGGTCTCACATTCATTCTCCAAGGTCAAGATTGTTTTCGCGATATAAAAGATCTCATGAGAATTGCTCAAAGGCAGCCAAAACGGTCACTTGGGCGATTCTCATAGGCAGCCAAAACGGTCACTTGGGTGACACTCTTACTATTCTATTCACCCTACAACACATTCTATTCATGGATTATAAGTGGCACCTAAAAGACACACTCACTCTACACATGGGGTGGATGAGTTCCAAGGTCCGGGTGACCTCGGTGATCCCACCTTATCATTGTGTGGGCATCCCTTAATGCGCAAGTTAAGCAAAGACTGGCGATAATCCCTGCTGGAGTTCCGTTTCGACTGCATGCGCATCGGCACGGAAACTGGAGCGCTTGCCGAGACCAGCACTGATGACCACCATCTCGGCCATATGCTACGACAAGAAAGGCGACAAGAAAGAGATGCGCATCTTGGCTGCAGCCGAGATGACGAGCTTGCCCCGAGATGGGCACAGGCAGCCACGCTTGACATTTGGACGCGTGACCGGATTCGAACACGCGCTGATGGGATGTATACACCATCCAAGCAGTCCACCCTCACCAAATCTTTTACAAAGCCACATCCAATGGCTACAGTCGTATCTGGGCAGGGACCAAGAAAGGATCCGATGGGACCCCAGCCGCCAACAAGTTAAGGCGAGATCATGCCCAACGTGACTGACATTTAATGCAGCATGGGCTGATCGGACCCTCATTTAATACAATGTGGGCTATACTGGACCCTCATCAATTGCTCTATGGACTAATATGTCCCTAGCAGTCAAATCAGGAGGTCCATTAACAAATATCCAAGAACTGTCTCATATAAGGGGGGGGATCACCCAAAAATAAGGTACGCACGTTTTCATGCATGCAATCATCCAAGCATTATGCTTTCTTCTCCGACCAGTTTCTTGGCACTAACTGAGGCATCAGAGAGCCCTGTGCTGCCCACAGCTAGAGTCCTTTGACTGCTTCTTCTTCCCTTTCAGGACCCAGAACTGGTAAGCTCTCCTAGTCGTTCGGATAAGTCCTCTAAGGCTCCTTCTAGTTCTGTGAGTTTATATTTTCAGTGCTTACAATTAGCGTCGTCTGTGGGAAACGATTTACAGAGTCTTCCCTAACATCATGATTAGGAGAGCTGCGAAAGGCGGAGAAACATCTAAGACACAACGCGTAGGACCGTCCTCTGACCTCCTTCCTGCCAAGAAGAGGTTTGGGAAGAAACTTGTTGCAGAAGACTACGATGAACGTGATTTCGTCCAAATCAACGTCCAGGAGCATAATCTTCGCTCGGAGTCGCTTTCGAGGGGAATAACGACGTCTCTTCGGCGATGAGACTCTCGACAGCAGCTTAGAGAAAATCTCTCGCTGGGTCTAGTTCAGCGGAGCAAGTCTCCAGTGGTGGACAGGCCAGCTCCCTCTGGTCACCCGGAGGACGATGATGATGAAGATTATAATCCAGATGATGATTTTGACTCCACCCTTGAGGAGATTCGAGCCAAAATGCCACCATCAGAGAAAAAGACGCTCTGATCCGCCAGCTCCAACAACAACTGGAAAGGGCGACAGGTTCGACCAGGCAGCAGCAGTCGCAGCGACATGACGAGGGGAGAGCTTCTCGCGGACACACCGCTCCCCACGAGAGAGACCTGAGGCTTCACCTGGACGAGAAGAGGCGTGATCGAGCCCGCGATGAAGGCTCTAGCACCAGCCGCGGCCATTCGAGAAAGGTGTCAGAAACTATCCCGGAAGACAGGTATGACAACTAGGAGTGGTTGGACGAGCGCATCAGACAGACAGTCCAGCGCAACCTGGAGGTGGCTGGTCTGGCCTGAGACACGAGATGCCTGTGAGACTATCGATCTCGGCGCATCCCCCTTCTCTCGCGACATCAAGAGTTATCCCTTTCCAAGGAAGTTCACTGTCCCGAGGTTCGTCACTTATGAAGGGACCTCGGATCCGGCCGCACACCTTAGACACTTCTCCCAGAGGATGTCTGTTTGGGGGGACGAGGGTCACCTGAACTGTAGAGTCTTCTCCTCCAGTTTGGGTGACCTCCCTTTGAAGTGGTTCTGCACGCTTCCAGAGGGATTTATTTCGAGTTGGCAGCAACTGCAGCAGTCCTTCATGAAGAAATTTCAGGCCTACAGAATCATGCCGAAGACAGACGCAGATATTATGGCCTTGAAAATGAAGCGAGAGGAGAATATCACCAGCGTCGCCAAGTGATTTTGGACGGTCTGCAACTAGATTGAGAACTCAAAGGACGAAGTGGCAATCTTTGCATTTCAGAATGCCCTGCTGCCAGACAGTGATCTTCGTAAGGATCTGGTCAGGAACCCTATGTCCTCCATAGCAGCGCTGATGTTCATAGTCAACTCTACATCGCCCAAGAGGACGACCAATTCCGAGCTCGGGAAAGCTTCGGGATCGCGCAGAGGGACCGAAATGGCAAGCCCTCGAAGAAGGACAAGGGGTCGTCTCGAATAGAGGAGTCGGACAGATGCTGGACTCCGGCTAGTTCGGCAAAGGCTCCGGCATTCACCTCGGGGGGGAGCAAGAAGCCTAGGCTATCCGCAGACCCGTACCGAGCAGTCAACACCATCTTCAAGGAGCCCATTCACAAGATTATGAACAAGATCAAATCTAAGTCGTTCTTCAGCTGGCCGCAACCCATGAGAGGGAACCCATCCCCCCGGGATCAGAGCAGATTTTGTGCATATCACAAGCAGAGCGGGCATAAGACCAAAGAGTGCAGGATACTTAGGTCACACTTGGAGAAGCTTGCCTAAGATGGACACTTGCGGGAATAAGTCAAGACGGGCGCTAGTGATGACAACCAGGCCCCACGCCGAGACGAGAGAGACCAGGACAGTGATGGGTCTGAGAAGCTCATAAGCGTCATCCATCTAGCTCCCCCTCCTGAGGGGAGTAACCGCACTCGTGCCGAGTCTAGGCGAGCCTCCCACAGCGGGCAGGTGATGGCGGCCGAACTCGGCTTAGCTCTTAAGAGATCTCGGAGGGAGCGGCCTAAAATCTAGTTCTCGGACGCGGACTTGGAGGGGGTCCAGCTCCCGCATAATGACTCGCTCATCGTCACTCTAAAACTAAAAGATTGCACTGTACAGAGGATCCTCGTCGATCTCGGCAATTCATCCGAGGTCCTCTACTTTGATTGCTTCAAGAGAATGGGCCTAACAGAGAAGGATTTGCAGGAAGCTCGAACTCCCCTCATAGGCTTCAGTGCCAAGCCAGTGTACCCCAAAGGAAAGGTGACCCTCAGAGTCAAGATCAACGGCGCATCCGTTGTAACAGACTTCCTGGTGGTCGACGCACCCTCACCTTACAACGCCATAATGGGCAGGACTTGGCTCCACAGTATGGAAGCAGTCCCCTCTACTTACCACTAGAAGCTAAAGTTTCCATTGGGAGATAGGAATGGCAAAGTGGAGATAATTACAGTCCGAGGAGACCAGCAGACGACCAGGCAATGTCAGATGGCCGTGGTGTCAGGGGAACGGGAGCCCAAACGGGTCAACATGACCGAGATGGAGAAGAAGCTGGACGAGATCGGCCAGGACCCAAAGACAAAGAGCGTGGAGGACCTGACCGAAATCAGGATCGACCCAAACGATTCGGAACGGTTCTTCCTGCTCGGAAGCCAGCTCGTGGAGCCAGAGAAGTCAGAGTTGGCCTGATTTTTTGTTCAGAACAGAGAAGTCTTCGTCTGGACACCCCACGAGATGCCTGGCATTGACCCTGAGGTCATGTGCCACAAGTTGAAAGTGGATCATCACCACAGGCCCGTGGTGTAGAAAGTTCGCAGGACTGGAGTGCCGCAGACAGAGGCCGTGATCGAGGAGGTGGACAAGCTGCTCGAAGCCGGGGTGATCAGAGAAGTCCAGTACCCGACCTGGTTGGCCAATACGGTGGTTGTCAAGAAGAAGACATGTAAGTTTACCGACCTCAAGAAAGCCTGCCCCAAGGACAACTTTCATCTCCCGAAGATCGACCAGATGATCGATGCCACTGCCGGACACGACAGGATGAGCTTCTTTGACGCGTACCGCGGTTATCATCAGATACCAATGTATGAGCCGGATGAAGAGAAGACAGCCTTCATAACACCCTGATGCACCTACTGTTATAAGGTGATGCCGTTCCGGCATAAGAACGCGGGAGCCACCTACCAGCGACTCGTCACCGGGATGTTCGAGGCTCAGCTTGGCAAAACCGTTGAAGTCTACATTGACGACATGGTAGTCAAGTCCAAGCAGGCGCATAACCATTTGTAAGACTTGGCTCAAGTCTTCGATATTTTGAAGAGGTTCAAGCTCAAGCTCAATGCTTCTAAGTGCGCCTTCGGTGTCGATTCCGGCAAGTTCCTTGGAAGCTTGGTCACACGAAAGGAGATCGAGGCGAATCCAGATCAGATTTCGGCCATCCTCAAAGTACAGAGTCCCACTACCGCGAAGGAAGTCCAGAAGCTCACTAGCATGGTAGCCGCACTGAATCGCTTCATCAGCAGTTCCTCAGATAAGTGTCGGCCTTTCTTCCAGCTTCTTAAGAAAAGCTTAAAATTCCAATGGACCCCAGAATGTGACCAGGCCTTGCAGGAACTCAAGGCCTATCTCTCTTCGCCCCCTCTGCTCTCGACTCTGATACACGGAGAAGTTTTATACTTATATCATGCGGTGAGCTCGGTCCTCCTTAGAGAAGAAGACAAGCTTCAGAAGTCAGTCTATTATACGAGCAAGACCCTCATCGATATCGAGACCAGATACCTACCCTTAGAGAAGCTCGCGCTGGCACTCATCAACGCCTCGCACAAGTTCTCACTACTTCCAAACTCATACTATAATGGTTGTTACGGAACATCTACTTAAATCTGTTTTCAGAAAAGCTGACTTTTCAGGAAGAATCTCCAAATGGGCTGTCGAACTGGGGCAGTGCGACATTCAGTTCAGCCCAGGACAGCGATCAAGGCCCAAGTATTGGCAGACTTTCTCGTGGAATTCTCTCCGAGTTCGGCACCAACACAGCTCGGCACCGAACTGGGGGGCACGGGACAGGAAGCGCCCACGAGCTCTGATGAACAACCACAAGGCCAAACCCTCACCCTAGTTTGGAGAGTTTTCGTCGACGGATCCTCCACTTCAAAAAGAGCTGGTGCAGAAGTTGTCCTCCAGTCTCCAGAAGGGTTGGTCATCGAGCAAGCTTTGACCCTGGATTTCAAGGCATCAAACAACGAAGCTGAGTACGAAGCTCTGATAGCAGGACTAAACAGCGCCAAAATCCTCGGGGCTCAACAGCTACTGGTCTTCAGCGATTCACAGCTGGTAGCGAACCAGCTAAACGGGGACTACCAGGCTCGCGACGAGAGGATGGCCGCTTATCTAGCCCTTGCGAAGAAGATGCTCTCTTAGTTCTAGACAGCCGAAATCAGGCAGATAGGCAGAGAGTCAAATTCTCATGCTGACGCCCTTGCTAACTTGGCCTCTGCTGTCGAAGCAGGAAAGAAAAGAAACATCGAAGTAGGATCGTTGGCTGTGCCTAGCATAGAGCTCCATCCACCTTGGAAAGTGTTGTGCCTTGATCTCGGCCCGAGCTGGATAGACCCCATCATAGCCTACCTCAAGGAAGACAAACTTCCCGAGGACAGAAGCGAGGCTCATCGAATCAGGCTCAAAACAGCCAGGTTCTGGTTGTTTCCAGAAGGCAAGCTCTACAGGAAGTCGTTCACAGGGCCGTACCCCTAGTGTGTTCATCCAAGCAGAGTCGAAGATTTCCTCTTTGAAATATATGAAGGGATCTGCGGGAGCCATATTGGGGAGAGGTCTCTAGCATACCGAGTCATCAGCCAAGGCTACTGGTGGCCATACATGCAGAAAGATGCGCAGGTATACGCCAGAAAGTGTGAAAAGTGTCAGAAATTCTCTCACTCTCTCCATCAACCAGCGCAGGACCTTAGTCCGCTCTCCAGCCCGTGGCCATTCGCCCAATGGGGGTTCGACATTGTGGGACGTCTTCGCCGAACTCTAAGGAACAGGAGGTGGCTAATTGTAGCCACCGACTACTTCACCAAATGGATCGAGGCGGAGCCATTGTCTTCCATCACGGAGCAGGATTTCAAGAACTTCGTGTGGAAAAATATTATCACGAGGTTTGGCATCCCTAGAGCTTTGGTCTCGGACAACGGGACCCAGTTAGACTCTAACCTGTTCAGGAGTTTCTGCTAAGAGCTCGGCATACCCATAGAGCAAGGGCTAGGCAGGAATTTCTAACAAGGTGGTACTCAATGAACTGAAGAAGCGACTCAACAGAGCTAAGGGAAGATGAGTACAGAACAACTCCAAGGTGCTCCACTTCGTCGACTCCTTTCTCTTTAGCCTACGGAATGGAGGCTGTCATCCCCTTAGAAATTGGCCCTCTACTCTAAGGTCCGAACTCTTCGATCAGGGCCGGAATGAGTCATACTTAGCTTTGGAGCTGGACTTGGCCGATGAGCGAAAGGAAGCAGCAGCAATCCGGTTGGCCACCTACCAGCAACAGCTGGCCAGAGGCTATAATCAGAAGGTTAGAGAAAGGAAATTCTCAGTAGGCGAGTTGGTTCTGAAGAAGACACTTCCAAGCAACAAAGATCCCAACCAGGGCAAGCTGGCACTGAATTGGCACGGACCCTTCAAGGTGATCTCTACTGCCGGACAGTCAGCCTATAGACTCGAAGATATGGAGGGCCGACAGCTACCTCGGCTGTTGAATGCGTTGCATCTTAAGAAGTTCTATTTCTGAAAGTTGTACTCTCTACTTAGAAGATTTCAATGAAAGAGAATTTCTTATTCAAAGAACGAGGCATCTTTTACCAGCAGTCCGGCTACGGCCACTGATGAGATCGCCTCGGGTCGGCCTATGTGCCACCCGGGCGAGAAGCCAGTACGACTATTGATGAAATCGCCTCAGGTCGGCTTATGTGTCACCCGGGTGTGAAGCCATTACGGCCATTGACAAAATTGCCTTAGGGACAGATCAAGTTCCATCCAGGCACGAAGCCTCTCTGGCTGCCTAGGCTCTCCCAAGGACACTGACCCTACTAGCTCGGATCCGTTTCGGCCAGCATGAGGGTCAGTATAAGGCGTTCTGCTAAAAACAATGCCCGAAGGCCAAAGTTCCATGGAATTGACCATAAGTATGTGTTGAACGTTTTACATTCGGGCTCTGTCGCACCACCGAAGGGGTGGAACCCTATTGTGGGCATGGTTAACTACCGAAAGGCACTATCTGTTTCGCATTGCATTCCAGTTAGGCTTTGCCTCCAACTCCGACCAACTCGGAACGCATCGTGCCGAACTCGAACACTTGTACAAAAACAAAAAAAGGAGGAGAGTAGTGAAAGCAAAGCACTAGAGGTAAGATAAAGAAACCGTCACAGAGCAGAGAAGTTCATAATTTGAAGGCAAAAGTTCAATTTTATTGATTCAATGACATTACATTACAACCACTCCATTACAATTACCATTCCATTTACACAAAAAAAGAGGAAAAAGTACATCAACAAATTTGGGTATCAGCGTTGGCGTTAGCTTCACTGGCGGGAGGATCTTCAGCAGGAGCTTGGGCTGGAGTGGGGGCAGGCTCTGGCCCCGGATCCGAGCTCGGGAACTTGGCCGGATTTGTGTAGGATGGGTCGTCCTCGGGGACGCCCACCTTGTCCAGTGCGGCGAACCAGCAAAGCTTTCATGCCTTGTTCCGGATGGCCACGACTTGCTCTTCGTATTGAGTCGTTGCCTCTGCCACCCCTTCGTCGAAGGCCTTCTGGGCTTCGGCCTCCAGCCTGGCCTTGATTTCATCTTCTTGTTCAACCATCTTCCTTTTGTACGCTTCGACCTCGGCCTTGGCGGCTTCCGTCTCGGCGATAAGACTCTGGTTTCGCTCCTCTTGCTTGGCCGCCTTCTTCAGGCACTCCTCCAACGCGGCCTCCAAAGCCCGTTTCTGCGCTTCAGCCTCCACCACCCACGCGCCGTGCTGTCGGGCTCTCTCTAACTGCACGTGGAAATGCTGCACCATCTGCGAAAGGGCAAAAATAAGACAGTGAGAAAATTGTAATTGAAATCAAAATACACAAAGGATTTAGGTCTCCTACGCTTACCAGGAGCCCCGCCTACATCTGTGCCATCGCCAGCCCTACGTCGTCGATGCCCCTGTGCCTCGCCATATCTTTTGGCAGCGCACAGGCGTTGGCGAGAGCCGCTATGACGAGGGGGCTTCCAGAGACTTTGTCCTCCACCGTGACTGGCTTCCCAGGACCAAGCCGGAAAGCCGGGCACCACGGAGCGAGGCGGTGCGGCACGCTTCGGGGGATTCCAGGACTTCGTCGGCCGGAGCCTCAGTCCTGGGCCTCTTCTCAGCTCTGCTGCCTCCCTCCTCCACGATTGTCCCGGTTTGTTGTTCGCTCTCCAATGTCGGGGGTGGGGAAGGGGCCCTGTCGGCAGCAGGGGCCTGAGCCTGAGGAGCTCGGCCAGGCCCGCCGAACGCCAGCGCGCTAAGGTCTTTGATGGCGAGACGGCGGCGAGGCGACATCTCCTCCGCTTCTTGGAATGCAGCTGGACGACAAGGTCGCCTAACGAGCGGGCTTTCGCTTGACTCGGCCTCGGATGTAGAGGCCTCGGCGCCCGATGTACGCCTGCTCACCTCGGGGGCTACTTGAGGTTGGGCCGCCTCGGTCTCGGGCTCAACTTCCCTCCTCTCCAGGCTGCCCCGCTGCGGCTCCGACACAACCTCGACCTTCTCCTGACCGGCCTCAGACCTCTTGTAATAGCCCCTGTATTTGGGCTGGTAGCCAAGCAGCGCCCAAGCGGCCCTGTTGGAGAATTCTGTGCACTTGGCGACTCGCTGATGCCAAGAGTCGTTCCTCCTCCAGCCAACCAGCTCGGCCTTTCTTTGTCGAGCGGCTGCAAGACTAGAGAAGTGTCAGTTCGGGAATATGAAAAAGGACAGGAAAATCAAGTCAAGACTGAAATTTTCGTACTTGGGGCGACCCCGGGGCGACAGGGGACGCTGTACGCTCCGATCTCCTCGGGGCCGAACTTCCAATTGCCCGAGACGGACAAGAGGTCGTTCCCAGCGTACTTGTTGGAATCCTCGAGTGCCGTGCCGAAAGCCTTTCGCTTCGGCTTGACGCGGAGGTAGTAAGTGTCCTCCTTCATCTTACATATGTCGTAGACATCCTCTATGTCGTGGATGCCTAGATCTATGTGGAGGTGCTTGTTTAGTGCCACAGTGCCCATAATAATCTTGTACGCATTAAGCACTAACTGGCAAGGAGTAAAGTTCCAGCAACTAAGGCAGGCCCTAAGCAGTGGGTGCAACGGGAACCTAACCCCTCCTTTTACGACTGCTATGAGCGGGATGGGCATCCAGCCGTCAGCATATGACTGGCAGACATGGTCTACGGGATCAGCCTTCCGGACAAAGACATCGTCCGGTATTCAAAAGCAGACCTAAGGCCTTCTATGGATTGGGGGGGTGTCGATCCAGTGGCTGTAGATTCCCATGGCTAATAACAGAAAAAAGGTGAAAAAGGGAAGGGACTAGATGAAAGCAGAAATAGGTGAAAGACTCGAAGAACTTACTAAAGAAACCTAGAACAGAAACGGACGCAGGTGTGTTGTGTGCAGACAAAGACTCCGCTCTAAGTTTTAGCTCTGGTTCTTTCTTAGAAGTGCTCTTTCGAAAGTAGAAAGTAAGAAAAAGGAAGATGATGAGGGTGCATCTATTTAAAAGACAGGAGTGCCCCCTTAATGGCGCCATTTTTGAAATTAAAAAAACGTCTCTTCAGAGACTGCACGCGGGCCATGTACGACAACATGGACAACTAGGTGGCGACGCGTGTCATCGGCGGTTCGTCTCCCGCAATGATTTAAGCATGGCATTTATTGCAATTAAACTACCCCTAGCATGCAATGAGAAGTTGAATGAGCGCCACGCGTCAATTGCTGATGTCAGAACGGAAACCTCTGGCGGTTTTTGTAATTATAGCTCCCGACCCTAAGGGATTCGAGATACCTCAAGATCCCAAGGAGTCAGAAGCTAGGGGGCAATTGTGTGGGGCATCCCTTAATGCGTAAGTTAAGCAAAGACTAGCGATAATCCCTACTGAAGTTTCGTTTCGGCTGCATGCGCCTCGGCACGGAAACTGGAGCGCTTGCCGAGACCAGCACTGATGACCATCGTCTCGTCCATATGCTACGACAAGAAAGGCGACAAGAAATAGATGCGCATCTCGGCTACAGCCGAGATGACGAGCTTGCCCCGAGAAGGGCACAGGCAGTCACGCCTGACATTTGGACGCGTGATAGGATTCGGGCAAGCGCTGATGGGACGTATACACCATTCAAGCCGTCCACCCTCACCAAATCTTTGACAGAGCCACATCCAACGGCTACAGCCATATCAGGGTAGGGCCCAAGAAAGGATCCGATGGGACCCCAGCCGCCAACAAGTCAAGGAGAGATCATGCCCAACGTGACTGACATTTAATACAACATGGGCTGATCGGACCCTCATTTAATGCAATGTGGGCTATTCTGAACCCCCATCAATTTCTCTATGGGCTAATATGTCCCTAGCAGTCAAATCAGGAGGTCCATTAACAAATATCCAAGAACTGTCTCATATAAGGTGGGGGATCACCCAAAAATAAGGTACGCACGTTTTCATGCATGCAATCATCCAAGCATTATGCTTTCTTCTCCGACCAGTTTCCTGGCACTAACTGAGGCATCAGAGAGCCCTGTGCTGCCCACAGCTAGGGTCCTTTGACTGCTTCTTCTTCCCTTTCAGTACCCAGAAGTGGTAAGCTCTCCCTATCGTTCGGATAAGTCCTCTAAGGCTCCTTCTAGTTCTGTGAGTTTATATTTTTAGCACTTATAATCATATTCTCCCTACTTCCCCTACAAGTTGGATAATTGGTCGAGTCCACTTCCTACTATAAATACCCCCACTCTAGCTAACTTTTAACCCACCATGGCTGAAAGCATGCTACTTTGTGGCATATAGGTCCGATCTTCCATGGGCCACATATAGTAGCTAAATTTGGCACAATGGTCTTTCATGGCTGAACTCTAGTTCCAAGAGTCTCCATCGCCGAACCAAAGCACCTTGGTCTTCCATGTCCTTGGCCGAATTCATATCAATTTGGGGTCATATGGGTTTGACATTCATGCATGGGTTACTCATATATATATACTCTCGTTAGTATAATATTGATTTGTTAGGCCAGATTCTTGCCCAATGATTTCTGTGGCCATACCTAAACACCTTGGATTTATGATTCGATTCAAGCAAACTTGTGGTTGGACGCGTGCGATCTTTTATGGTCCGCTGGTCCCATATGTCCTCCTTTGGTATTATGCTTTTCTAGGTCAACAGGATATGTGTTGTAGCTATATGTTAGGACTAATGTGCAGACTGAGTCAGGTGTAACTTGTGCTTGGCCAATCCATATATGTACTGGCCTACATGAAAATACAGTTTTGAGCATGAATTATTAGAGTTTGGAATATTGAAAGTTCTGGAGGGCTACTAGAATGGATTACTAGTTCTCATTTAACCAGCGGAAATAATCAATCAGACAATATAGAACTAGTTATCTACCAATCATACACCACAAGAAGGCATGCAAACTATTTAGCGTGAAAACCCTATCCAGGGATAAAAACCACAAACCAGAAATCGAGAGTTTACAAACAGTTACAAGATATATTCATAAGTTCTTTTACCTCAATTTGTACCTCGACCTAAGGATTGTAGTTATTCTTACACAACTTCCCGCTGCCACGGCTTCCACCGTGCATCGTTCTCCATACTTGATCTCATTGTCAGCAAAGATGAACTATCTTCTACAATAGAATATGAGCAACAATGACTTTTCTGTAGCAGTCATTTAGAATAATCTCTCAATGAATCTAGAGAAACAAGAAAATCTGTTTTATGGTATTCTAACGTCAAATCAAGAGAGAGAATTGACTTCTTGTCATGTCTTTTAGGGTTGAGAGCAAACCCCTATAAATAGTCTCAAATTCATGCCTCGTAGTTAGAGCACAATTAGGACTTAAAGTGAGAAACATAGTCTCAAAATGAAATAATTCGTAGTTCATTTGGACTCTTTCCCGAACTTCCTACGCCATCCGATCGATCAGACCACCCAAAATAGCCGAGGCTCGTCAGACCTCTGATCGATTGCACAAAGGGTCTGATCGATCGGTCCTCGTGGAATCGCCCGGTTTTCTCTTTTTTTTTTTTCAGCTTTTCCGACAATACAACCACAGTCCATTCTAAAATAAATTAAAAAACACAACTCAATGGATCCAAAGTTTTGCCGAACACATAAATTAATCAACAAAAAAAATACTTACAAAACGATTCTAACACTTTATTTTAATTAGTCAAAGTTTAATGGTATAACCGTTTTCTTTTATTATATTCAATCCAATGACTCCGAAGTAACGGGATTAGTGTCAAATTGAAAAGTGTCCTATTTCAGAGTAGTATGTTTAAAAGGGGATATCCAACAAAGTTTAAGCGGGTGTTTGGATAAGTGCATAATATAATATCAACAAGTTTAGATGTTGTAAGATTTCACTATCATAGAATAAAATAGTGTCATATTATTATATTGTGTCACTTATAGTGTTTGGTAATCTTCACAGATTTTAATATACCTTTGAAGGGCTTGACAATTTATAAAAAACTCAAATGTACCAAACAAGAAATGGAGAAAATATAATCAATCAACCCAACACAGGACCCACTAAATAGTAATCACATGTGTTAATAATCATAGTAGGACCCATCTATTGTAAAAATAAATAAATATAAGATTAAATTTAAATTATGAGATCCAAGCAATGTTATTTAATTAAGGTGGATCCACCAAATGTTGGTAATTATACTATTATACATCTAATGAAGATTTTCACAAATGGCATTATATAGCTTTTTTTTATTATGAGAAATCACTGTAGGACCCATTTGATAGTGGGACCCATTTACTGATGGCAAACTGATAATTACAATCACACAATTCAATCTTGGTAATCGTGGGACCCGACTAATTTTGGTAGTATGTGACCTAAAGTTGGTAATCACAATGAAAGCCCCGAGCGTGACATTCATAGGACCTAGATAATTAACAAGGGTTATGTAGTCGTGATATGGCTATAGGACCCCACATTAAGTTTATAAGCACTGTAGGGTTAATCTAATAGTGGGACTCATAAATGTTAAAACTTATAGTGGGTCATTATAATTAATGGTTGCTCATGAACTTTCTCATGGTTTTTACTCAAACCCTCCATTCGTATTTAGAATAAGATTTTTAAAAGATTATTTTATACAACATATCCTTAAATAATGTAATATGAAGGTTTTTGGAAGAAAGTGAAATGTTATAAGATACTTTGTAAGTTATCCAAACACATCTTTTTTAGGTGACTAGATTACATTCAAACTAGTAGATAATATAGCAAAATCTCTTAAAATATCTAGTTTCCAAACACCCCCTAATACATAATGCAATAATTTTTTTTATGACATTTTAGAACTTTAGGAACACCATTCCAATACATTAAATAAAGAATGCTAGTGAAACTACCTGGTCGACCTACAACATGTGCAATATGAGGTTCAGTACAATGTATGACATCCATTAAACTACAGACCCAAAAATATTTTACTTCTGACAGCATTTTCTCGATTATATACCGATTATAGGAACATTAATGTGTGGGGGCCCATTTCGTGGGCCAGTTTCTCTTGGTCTCGGCTAGGGTGTGCTCGGTTAGCTACTGTATGGGAGACCACGTCCCTTGATCTCGGCTACGATCCGATCCATATCGGTCTCGGCACTACGTGCTGGTCTCGGCCAAACAGAATTCAGTTCGGCCGCGCATACCGTTCAGTCTCGGCAACGCAAGCTCGGCAATGCAGTATTCCGCCTGCAGCTAACAGCCACGGCCCTATCGTGGCAAGGCCCAAGGAAGGGATCTAATGGGACTTCAGCCACCACCAGATCAGGGCAGGATCAGGCCCAATGTGACTGGCATTAAATGTAGTGTGGGCTGATCGGACCCACATTAAATGCAAAGAGGGCTATGATGGACCTTCATTAATGACTTTGTGGGCTGATGTGACCCAGGTCACATCACCAAGCCCACTGGCACTCACCCCAGACTGTTCCATATATAAGGCACGAGCCAAAGGGAGCAAGGAGTAAGCACTCTGACATAGACACCCAGTCTTTCTTCTCCTTCTCCTTCTCCTTCTCCGATCGATTGCTGACTTAAGCATCGGAGAGCCCTGCGCTGCCCAGAGCCAGGGTCCTCTGACCTTTGTCTTTCTCCTCTTTTAGGTTCATACCGTCGCAGCTACCTCCTCCATGCATTGAGTAAGTCCTAAGAGGCATCCTGATCTTGTGAGTATATTATTTCTGCACTTACAATTGGCGCCGTCTGTGGGAAATTGATTTCTATAATCTTTCCTATTCCTATTCCTAAACACCATGACGAGGAGAGCTGCGAAAGATGGAGAAACTTCCAAGACAAAGCATGCAAGGCCGCCCCCTGCCAACCAGAGGGCTGGGAAGCAACCAGTCACAGAGGACGATGCTGAACGTGCTCTCATCCGGATCAACGTTCAGGAGCGTGACCTCCGCTCGGAGTCTGCTCCCGGGAAGGGAGACACCCAGCAGCCTACAGGTCTCCTGACCGGGGGAGACCAGCGGGATAAGTCTCCAGCGGTCGATGGATCACGTCCCCCTGGCCAGGCGGAGGACGTTGAGGGCCGGGTGGAGGACGTTGAGGACACTGAGGATGAAGATTACAGCCCTGATGACGACTTGGACTCCACCCTTCTGGAGATTAAAACACAGAATGAGGCCATCGAGGAGAGAGACGCTCTGATCCTCCGGCTCCAGCAGCAGCTGGAAAGAGCTACGGGATCAGCGGGGCTTCGGCAGCAGTCCCAGCAGCAGCGGGCTCGTCGGGAGCAGTCCCAGCAGCAGCGATCTCGGCAGCAGCAGCGATCGCCACATCACGAGAGGGGAGTTACTCGTGTTACGCGCATCTCTTCCTCAAAGGAGGATCTGAGGGACCGCTTGAACAGGAAAAGGGACGACCGAACCCGAGATGAAGGCTCAAGCACTAGCCGTAGCTACTCGAGGAAGGCGTCCGAGACCATTCCGGAGGGTACGTATCATAATCAGGAATGGCTGGACGCGCACATAAGGGAAACGGTCCAGCGCAACCTGGAAGTAGCCGGCTTCGGCCGAGACCAAAACAATGCTTGCTGCGACCCCGTTGATCTCGGCGCTTCTCCTTTCTCCCCAGATATCAGGAGGTACCCATTACCGAAGAAGTTCACCGTACCAAGATTCGTCACCTATGATGGGGTCTCGGATCCAGCTACGCATCTCAGACACTTCTCTCAGAGGATGTCTGTATGGGGAGACGAGGGCCATCTGAACTGCCGAGTCTTTTCCTCCAGCTTGGGCGACCTCCCCCTGAAGTGGTTCTGTGCGCTCCCAGAGGGATCCGTCTCGAGTTGGCAGCAACTCCAGCAGTCCTTTATGAAGAAGTTCCAGGCCTACAGAGTCCTCCCGAAGACAGATGCAGACATCATGACCATGAAGATGAAGCAGGGAGAGAACGTCACCCAATTCGCCAAGCGCTTCTGGGCGGTCTACAGTCAGATTGAGAATTCCAAGGACGAGGTTGCCGTCTTCGCATTTCAGAATGCCTTGCTCCCAGACAGCGACCTTCGCAAGGACCTGGCCAGGAACCCGGTCTCTTCCATAGCAGCGCTCATGTCCATCGCCAACCGGTACATTGCTCAAGAGGATGACCAGGTCCGTGCTCGGGAAAGCCATGGAACCGTGCAAAGAAACCGAGACCGAGGTGAGAGGCCCCCCAAGAAGGACGGAGGACCGTTTCCGAGGAATGAGCCTCGGCGAGACGAGCGACGAAGAGGTGACTCAGACAGGAGTTGGGTGCCTACAAGCTCGGCAAGGACTCAGACGTTCGCCTCGGCAAGGAGCAAAAGGCCCAGGCTATCCAAGGACGCGTATCGGGGGGTCAACACGGTCTTCAAGATGCCAATCCACAAAATCATGTATAAGATCAAGAGCAGGCCGTACTTCAGCTGACCAGAGCCCATGCAAGGCGACCCTTCTAGACGAGATCAGACGAAGTTCTGTTCCTATCACAAGGAGGGCGGCCACAAGACTGAAGATTGCAGGATACTGCGGTCGCATTTGGAGAAGCTTGTCCAGGATGGACACCTACAAGAGTTTGTCAGGAGAGAAACCAGGGCCGACACCCGAGCCCCGCGCCGAGACGAAGGGGGTCACGACAGCGACGGGACAGAGAAGATAATTGACGTTATCCATTTGGCACCCCCGCCCAAGGGGAGTAATCAAGCCCGTGCCGAAGCCAGGAAAGCCGCTCACGGCAAGGAAGTCATGGCCGCCGAGCTCGGCCCAGCACAGAAAAGGGCTCGGAGGGAGCGTCCCGAGATCAGGTTCACTGATGCAGATCTGGAAGGGGTGCAGCTCCCCCACAACGACCCCCTGATCGTCACTCTGAAGTTTGACTGCTCTAAGCAGGGCGTGAAGAATTGCACTGTGAAGAAAGTCCTGGTTGACCCCGGCAGTTCTTCCGAGGTCCTCTATTTCGACAGCTTTCGAAGGATGGGACTGACGGAGAAAGATCTGCAGGAGGCTCGAGTTCCCCTTATCGGCTTCAGCGCCAAACCAGTCTATCCCAAGGGGAAAGTGACATTCAAGGTCGAGGTCGGTGGCGCGTCTGTCATGGCAACCTTCATGGTGATCGACGCACCCTCTCCCTACAATGCTATAATGGGCAGGTCTTGGCTCCACAGCCTGGAAGCAGTCCCTTCCACCCTCCATCAAAAGCTGAAATTTCCGTGGGAGGGAAGGAGCGGCCGAGTTGAAATCATCACGGTCAGAGGAGATCAGCAGGCAGCCAAGCAGTGCCTGACCGCTGTGGTACCCGGGGAGCAAGAGCCCAAGGAGGTCAATGTGGCCGAGATGGAGAAGAACCTGGAGCAGGGGCTGGATGAGCTCGGCCAAGATCCAGGCAGGAAAAGCGTGGAGGAACTAGCCGAAGTCAAGATCGACCCAAAGGACCCGGATCGGTTCTTCCTGCTCGGCAGCCAGCTCGGAGAGTCGGAGAGGTCCGAACTGGCCCAGTTCCTGGTGCAGAACAGAGATGCCTTCGCCTGGACACCTCAGGAGATGCCTGGCGTCGACCCCAAGGTAATGTGTCATAGACTGAATGTTGACCCTAACCACAAACCTGTGATGCAGAAAGCCCGCAGGACAGGGGTCCCTCAGACCGAAGCCGTCGTCGAGGAAGTGGATAAGCTGCTTCAGGCCGGCGCTATCAGGGAGGTTCAATACCCGAAATGGTTAGCCAATCCGGTAGTCGTCAGGAAAAAGACTGGCAAGTGGAGGGTGTGCGTCGACTTTACCGACCTCAACAAAGCCTGTCCCAAGGACAGCTTTCCCCTCCCAAAGATTGACCAGTTGATCGACGCCACGGCCGGGCACGACAGAATGAGCTTCCTCGATGCCTACCGCGGCTATCACCAGATCCCACTGTTTGGGCCAGACGAAGAGAAAACAGCTTTTATCACGCCCAGGGGAACCTACTGCTATAAGGTGATGCCGTTCGGACTGAAGAATGCAGGAGCCACCTACCAGAGGCTCGTTACCAAGATGTTCCACGATCAGCTCGGCAAAACCGTAGAGGTCTACATCGATGACATGGTGGTCAAATCCAAGCAGGCGCGGGATCATCTGTCAGACTTGGCCGAGGTCTTCGCCACTCTAAAGGAGTTCCGACTGAAGCTTAACGCCTCGAAGTGCGCCTTCGGCGTTGGCTCAGGCAAATTTTTGGGCAGCTTGGTCACACGCAGAGGCATTGAGGCAGACCCAGATCAGATCTCGGCTATCCTCAGGGTGCAGAGTCCCACCTCGGCAAAGGAGGTTCAGAAGCTTACAGGGATGGCCGCGGCACTGAATCGCTTCATTAGCAAATCTTCAGATAAGTGCCGACCTTTCTTTCAGCTTCTTAGAAAAAATTCTAAATTTCAATGGACTCTAGAATGTGACCATGCCTTGCAGCAGCTCAAGGCTTACCTATCTTCACCGCCGTTGTTGTCAACCCCGACCCATAGGGAGACCCTGTATTTATATTTGGCGGTCTCGGATCATGCGGTCAGCTCAGTCCTCATCCGAGAAGAGGACACGGTTCAAAAACCAGTGTATTATACGAGCAAGACCCTTATCGATGCCGAAACCAGGTATCTACCTCTTGAGAAGCTCGCCTTGGCGCTCGTTAGCGCCTCGCGAAAGCTCTCTCATTACTTTCAAACCCATTCTATTGTGGTTGTCACGGAGCACCCACTCAAATCTGTTTTCAAGAAGGCTGACTTTTCAGGAAGAATCTCCCGATGGGCTGTCGAACTAGGGCAGTAAGAGATTCAATATCAGCCACGGACAGCAATAAAAGCCCAGGTTCTGGCGGATTTCCTCGCCGAGTTTGATTCAAGTTCGGCACCAACCCAGCTCGGCACCGAACTGGGGGGTGAGGAGCATGAGGTGCCCGCGGGTTCGGAACAATCACAATGCCATGCCGATACCCCAGTTTGGAAGGTCTTCGTCGACGGATCTTCCACCTCGAGAAGAGCCGGAGCAGGAGTTGTTCTCCAATCGCCAGAAGGACTGGTTATCGAGCAGGCTCTGACCTTAGACTTCAAGGCGTCAAACAATGAGGCTGAGTATGAAGCCCTTTTGGCCGGACTGAATAGCGCCCATATCCTCAGAGTTCAACAGCTGGTGGTCTTCAGCGATTCACAGTTTGTGACAAACCAGCTGACTGGGGACTATCAGGCTCGCGACGACCGGATGGCCGCGTATTTGGCCCTGGCCAAGAAGCAGCTCTCTCAGTTCCACACGGCCGAAGTCAAGCAGATTGGCAGAGAAGTAAACTCTCACGCAGATGCTCTTGCAAACTTGGCCAGCGCTGTTGAGGCAGGAAGAAAGAGGAGCATCGAAGTCGGATCGCTAGCTGCGCCCAGCATTGAGCTCCGTTCACCTCGGGAGGTGTTATGCATCGGTCTCGGCCCGAGCTGGATGGACCCCATTATCACCTACCTTAGGGACGACAGGCTTCCCGAGGACAGTGGCGAGGCCCACCGGGTCAGATTCAAGGCAGCTCGGTTCTGGCTATCTCCCGAGGTCAAGCTCTACAGGAAATCGTTCTCGGGACCGTACCTCCAGTGCGTCCATCCAAGTAAGGTCGAGGACCTCCTTTTCGAGATACATGAAGGAGTCTGCGGGAGCCATATCGGAGGAAGGTCCCTAGCCTACCGGGCCATCAGCCAGGGTTACTGGTGGCCGTATATGCAGAAAGATGCGCAGGTATATGCGAAGAAGTGCCAGAAGTGCCAGAAGTTCTCACACTCTCTCCATCAGCCCGCGCAGGATCTCAGCCCGCTCTCTAGCCCGTGGCCATTCGCCCAGTGGGGGCTCGACATAGTGGGCCCGCTCCACCGAACCCCAGGGAACAAGAGATGGCTTATTGTGGCGACAGATTACTTCACCAAATGGATTGAAGCAGAGCCACTTTCATCCATCACAGAGCGAGACTCCAAGAATTTTGTGTGGAAGAATGTCGTCACAAGGTTTGGCATTCCAAGAGCGCTGGTTTCGGACAACGGAACTCAGTTCGACTCTAAACTTTTCAAGACCTTCTGCCAGGAGCTCGGCATCCGAAACCATTATTCCACTCCAGCCTACCCACAGAGTAACGGCCAGGCCGAGATCTCCAACAAGGTGATCCTCGATGGGCTCAAGAAACGGCTGGACCAAGCAAAGGGAAGATGGGTGGAAGAACTGCCGAGCGTCCTGTGGGCTTACAGAACTACTCCGAGGCGTTCCACTTCGGCTACCCCCTTCTCGCTCGCCTATGGCATGGAAGCAGTCATCCCTCTGGAGATCGGCCTCCCCACTTTGAGGTCCGAACTCTTTGACCGTGGACAGAACGAAACCAATGTGGCCAGGGAGCTAGATTTAGCGGACGAGCGAAGGGAAGCAGCTGCAGTGAGGCTAGCCGTCTACCAGCAGCAGCTAGCCAGGGGCTACAACCAGAACGTCAGAGAGAGGAGGTTCTCTGTAGGAGAACTGGTCCTCAAGAAGGCCCTCCCAGGGGACAAAGATCCGAATCAAGGGAAGCTAGCGCCGAATTGGCATGGTCCGTTTAAAGTCACTTCCATTGCTGGACGGTCAGCTTATCGGCTCGAAGACATGGAAGGACGGCCTCTTCCGAGACCATGGAACGCGTCACACCTCAAGAAATTCTATTTTTAGTTTGTATAGTGCTTCTGGATTTAATAGAACTACGTTCGTTTTGGGGCAAGTTGATGATCAATGGCAATGTGACAGCGACAATGGTGCGAGTATGGAAGACCGTCTAAGGATGGCACTCAGCCACCTAGATGAGTTGCCGAAACGGCCCATATCTAAGGATGACACTCAGCCGCCTAGATGAGTTGCCGAAACGGCCCATATCTAAGGATGGCACTCAGCCGCCTAGATGAGTTGCCGAAACGGCCGATATCTAAGGATGGCACTCAGCCGCCTAGATCAGTTGCCGAAACGGCCCATATCTAAGGATGGCACTCAGCCGCCTAGATGAGTTGCCGAAACGGCCCATGTCTCAGGTTGGCACTCAGCCGCCTAGACGAGCAGCCGAACTGGCCATGTCTCAGGTTGGCACTCAGCCGCCTAGACGAGCAGCCGAACTGGCCATGGCTATGGTTGGCACTCAGCCACCTAGATCAGCCGAAACGGCATCATTCGATGATGGTACCCAGTCTACCACCGCCCTGACAGGTCCGATACGGTTCTCTGGTCTCGCCAAAATAAAAGAGGCCTCCAAGGGGTCAGAGCGCTCACAGAGAACCCTAATCTAACCGGTCCACTCTAGTCCGAACTCACACCCAGATTCATAACACTAACGGAAAGCGTACAAAGGAAAGCAAATAAAAGCCACACCACACAGGAGACAAATATGAGAAAGGGCCTTTCATTGATAACATTGATACATACACTGGAGCTTACATTGAAATAGTTTGAAACAGAGACTACATTTTATAAGAGGAAGTCAAGTCGACGGCCCTGCTTCTATGTCTTCGATAACGACCACGGCGGCCTCGGCTTGAGGAGCTTCTTTAACGGGGTCAGGCGTTGGCTCGGAAGGGACTTCGGCCGGAGTGGCAGGGGTCTCGGCCAGGGCTTCATCTAGGGGCTCATCTCCGAGCTCGGGGAGATTCTGATATATCGGGTCATCTGCAGGAACCCCCATCTTCTTCAACACGGCCTTGCAGCCGAGTCGGTACAGCTTCGGGCTGAGTGCCGTGATTTGATCAACATAAATTTTCGCGGCTTCCTCAGTCCCCTCCAGGAAGGCGGCATCGACCTCGGCTTTTTTCGATGCAAGGAGTTCCTCCTTCGATGCAAGAAGTTCCTCCTTCGCCTTCCTTTCCAGCTCCAGCTCGGCCTTGAACCCCGCCGACCTCTTTTCCTCTGCCTGGAGCTTCGTTTGCCGCTCGAAGCTCTCTGACCTTGCTTTGCAGAGGTCGCTGGCCATTATATCTGATTGAGCATTGAGCTCTGCAGTCTTGGCCGCCTCCGCTTTCAGCTCCACCTTGGCCGCCTTCAGTTCGGCTTCGGCTCTCTGCTTTTCCTTTGCTAGGCGGGCCAGCCGGTTGTCCTCTTCCGTTATTCTCTCATCGACTATCTGGAGCCTTTGGACAGCCTGCAGCGGAGCAAACGAAAAAAGCTCAGCACGAAAGCAAGAAATATCAAAAGATAGAAACACCTGTGACCAGGAAAGTCGGGCACTTACAGCGAGGGAGTGCTGTATGGTCCTCATAAGCAGCAGGGGGGAGTCTTCCGACCTGTGCCTCTCCATGTCCTTGGGGAGTGCACAGGCTCGGCTGAGCGCCGCAATGACATCTGGGCTCCCCACCAGTCTGTCCTCAGCATTTAGGGGCCTCCCCTTCCTCAGCTCCATGTCCGGCCTGAACTCGGCCGGTTCGGCACCCGAGGACGTTGCCGCCTGGGGCTCGGAGCGACTCTCCACCAGAGGAACCGCCGGAGTGGGCATCACGTCCGCTGCCCTCTCCCTCGCAGCTTGGGGTGAACGTTGCCGTGATCGCTCCTCCTGATCCAGCCCCTTCCCCTTCGCCTTCTTCCTCGGCCTCTCGCTTTCCGAGTCTGGGGGAGGTCGGGCCTCAACTCTGGCAGGGACGATGGTCCCGAAGGAGGGCGGGGCAGTGCGGGGTGCGGCAGCCTGTCTACCGCCACCGAGGACGGTGTCCGCCAGGTTCCGCGGCTGAAACGCGGGCCTGCGCCTCTCCATATTGTCGGCTTCGGCCTCGGCCCCGGAAGAATAGTTCTCAACTTCCCTTGTCGGAGAGTCTACCTCGGCTCCGGAGGTATAGTCTTCAATTTCCCTTAGCGGGATGCCCGCGACCACGGCCAACGTTGGGGACGCTCCCGCAACCGAGACGGTCCCGCTGGTTTCTGCTAGATCGGGGGCGAATCTCTCCGGGTTGCCGGATTTCCGTGTATAAGACACGTATCTCGGCTCGTACTTCAGAAGAGAGTAGGTAGCTCTTGTGTGGTGGCCGTGGTAGCAGTACACCTTGTTCAGCCAAGGTGAGTGCCTTCTCCAACCGTTCAGCTGGGCTTCGCGCTTGCGCTGAGAAAGGTCTGCAAAAAACAGCCGAGTTAGAATCCGGCAGCAGAGATCAAACATAAGAAGAAATCCGAAACCCAGGGAGTTAGGTCTTTACTCGGTGGAGTCCCGAAGCGTCGAGGGACTCGGACCCTCCTAGCTGCTTCGGTCTCGATCTCGCCGAACTCCCAGTTTCCCGAGACGAGCAGGCGGTCATCTCCGGCGTATTTATTGGAGTCCTCCAACGCCGTGACGAGGGGTTGGCACTTGGCCTTGACACGAAGATAGTAGGTGACCCCCTCCCTGGACTTGCAGAGGTCATATATATCCTCTATATCATGGACGCCGAGGCCGATGTCTAGAATCTTATTCAGCTCGGCGATGCCCATGATGATTTTATACCCGTTGGGCATCAGCTGGCAGGGGCTAAGGTTCCAGGTCTCCAAGCAAGACCTAAGAAGGGGGGCCACGGGGAATCTGACCCCACCCTCGATCACGGCTATCAGGGGAAACGGCATCCAGCCGTTGTGAAATGAGTAGATGGAGGGGTCGGCTGCCATGATCCGGACATCGTCTGGGATCATGTAGACTCTCCTAAGAGTTGCCAGGCCCGCCTGGGAATCTATCCAATGGGTGAAAATCCCCATCTCTGAATCTAAGGAACCCTAACAACCTCTAGGGGTCTGAACTGTGGAAGGACCTGAGGGACGGAGGAGATCCTAGGAGGGGTTTAGGTCAGAAATACAAAATGGAAGAGGAGAGAATCGAGGCAGAGAGACTCACAGACTCGGGCGAAATCACAACTCAGGCCGTTGATCCCTCACTGGCCCTAGAGGAAGTCCTGGACGAAGCTAGGAGGCGACGGAGGTGGTTCTGGCAGTGAAGGTTCCGGCGAACAGAGGTTCTAGCAGAGCTTCGACAAGGTTCGTTTGCAGAGATGACAAAGGGAGAAGACAGAAGTGAATATAAAGGGGAGGAATGGGCGCCATTCCGGAATTCGAAGCGGGACACGCGTGAGATGTCGCCTCGGCTTGCGTCGCACGCCCCCCTCGAAAAGACAAGAGAGCCTACCGGGCAATAACGCGTGGCGCAGTTGCGATGATGGTTCGCCTTCCCATACTAATCATAGCCCCGCATTTATTGCCCCCTTTATTATCTCTGGCAGACGAAGCAGCGGCGGCGTCTGGCGCCGAACGAGTCACAACCCTTGACCAAAAGGCAGATGGAAGGCAAGCACTATCCGTCTCGGGAGATCGGTCCAGCTCTTAACCCTAGCGCCCGAGAAAGCCCTAGAGGTCAAGAACTGAGGGGCTATTGTGTGGGGGCCCATTTCGTGGGCCAGTTTCTCTTGGTCTCGGCTAGGGTGTGCTCGGTTAGCTACTGTATGGGAGACCACGTCCCTTGATCTCGGCTACGATCCGATCCATATCGGTCTCGGCACTACGTGCTGGTCTCGGCCAAACAGAATTCAGTTCGGCCGCGCATACCGTTCAGTCTCGGCAACGCAAGCTCGGCAATGCAGTATTGCGCCTGCAGCTAACAGCCACGGCCCTATCGTGGCAAGGCCCAAGGAAGGGATCTAATGGGACTTCAGCCACCACCAGATCAGGGCAGGATCAGGCCCAATGTGACTGGCATTAAATGTAGTGTGGGCTGATCGGACCCACATTAAATGCAAAGAGGGCTATGATGGACCTTCATTAATGACTTTGTGGGCTGATGTGACCCAGGTCACATCACCAAGCCCACTGGCACTCACCCCAGACTGTTCCATATATAAGGCACGAGCCAAAGGGAGCAAGGGGTAAGCACTCTGACATAGACACCCAGTCTTTCTTCTCCTTCTCCTTCTCCTTCTCCGATCGATTGCTGACTTAAGCATCGGAGAGCCCTGCGCTGCCCAGAGCCAGGGTCCTCTGACCTTTGTCTTTCTCCTCTTTCAGGTTCATACCGTCGCAGCTACCTCCTCCATGCATTGAGTAAGTCCTAAGAGGCATCCTGATCTTGTGAGTATATTATTTCTGCACTTACAATTAATATGAGGTATGTCTTCTATAGATGTTAATTTTAATGATATAAATACATATAGTAAGAGACCGAATTTGACCCTTACTAACCTCAAAGTTTCCATTGAAATAAATCATAAGCATCATTAGTTTCAATTTCTGTTACATTTCTTGACATGATTCAATCCAACAGAAGAATATGCTATTACCACCTCGTGTCATGATTCAATCCAGCATCGAGGGCTTTCTATTTGAATCTGATACCATGCCCATTGCAAATCAAAGAGGAAGCTTCCTATTTCAATCATTTGCCTTCGTTAAAAAGGTAGGTTCCTCTGTTCTAACTACTTCAACATGGTTCAGCTGTCACAGGAAAGAAGAATTGGGCTTGCTATTGGTAGGTAGGGGTAAACTCCACTCTGAACCGATTCCAACCACCCTCTTTAAAATTTGCAGTATCGAATGAAGGGTTAACCAACCAACAGACTTTTAATCCTTCACCCTTAGCCAAGAACCACTAATAACCTACCTTAGTACATTCATCTATCCCAGTGTATAATATGTCAGTTTTAAGGCTTCCCAAATTAATCACTGAGGAGTTAGATATGATTTATCGAAAATTTTGGTGGGAGGATTGAGAGGACAAAAAGAATGTTCACACAATTAGTTGGAAAGAAATTTGTAAGCCAACCGAATGCGGCGGGTTAGGGATTAGATTGTCGGATAGTAACAATAAAGCGTTGTTGGGCAGGACATGTTGGAAGTATCTCTCTAACCCTAATCTGCTTTGTACTCAAATCCTAAAAGAAAAATATTGTCCTAATAAATCCCTTTGGGAAGCTTGTATGAAAAAAAGGAGGGTCCTTGTTTTGGAAGGGGTTTGTTGATACCTTAAATTTTATCAATGAAAATATAGGTTGGATAATAGGAAATGGAGAGAAGATCTCGATTTGGAAATGCAATTGAATCCTTAATAGAAGGGGTATTAGAAAACTGTTCTCTCCAATATCTGACCCAAATGTTGTTATTAAGGACCTTTTGGACTATAATAGAAGTTGGAATTTGCAAAAAGTAGAAGAAATATTTAGGACCCTAGGAATGTTGAGGAGGTATCTAGAATTTATATTTCTCAACTCTCGAGTGAGGATAAAAGAATTTGGCCTCTTTCTAAAAGTGGAGAGGTTACCACTAAACCGGCCTTTAATATTATTAATAGAACTGAGGTTGACCCTCTTGTGGCTTCTATTAATTGGAAGCACTTTTGGAAGCTACCTCTTCCTCAGAGAATCTTGCTTTTTGGTTGGAAATGCTTAAGAGGCGCTATTCCGGTAAGATCTATTCTTAAATCAAGGTTTGGTTTGGCTAACTTTCATTCTCAATGCTCCTTTTGTAAAGAGAAAGAGGAAACCATTGTTCACATTTTGTTCCATTGTGAATTTTCTAGGGTAGTTTGGTTTGGATCCCACTTGGGTGCATTGATTCATAATTTCAACTGGAATAATGTATTAGATTGGTGGAATTCTGTGACAAATCAAAGGAACTCAATCCATCCACATCTTTCGGATCCTGTCTCTCATGCCCTTGTGGTGGGGAATTTGGAGAGCGAGAAATGAATTGAGTGTCAAAGGGCATATCTTAACACCTAAATAGGTTATAACTATTGCTTACCGTATGAGCATGCTTAATAAACATGAATGCCCCCCATGCATCTCAGATCTCATTTCTTACTCTCCTATAATTAAAATAGGGGATCTTGAGCAAATCATCCTTCTCTTTAGCGATGCGGCATTTTATGGTCATACAGGCCAATCGGCTTTCGGTTTTGCCTTGTTTTTAATGGATCGCTTGTGGCTGTAGGGGCTTGCAAAGGACCAAGAGTCATTTCCGCTAAAGAGGCCGAAACGAGGGCACTACTCTTTGTGCTAAATGCTATCAAGGATTGCAGATTTTCGAGAGTTCGAGTTCATATGGATGCTCTAGAAGTTGTAAGAAGTATTAAGGGCAGCAATGATTGGTCTATCCAGCCTCTTGTAGGAGACATTTTGAAGTGTTTGAAGCATTTTGGGTCTTTTGAGACAGTTTTTATGCCAAGAGATTTAAATATGATAGTCCACTATCTTGTTAAATAAGGATAATCTGGGATAAGCTTTATATGGCCTCATTGTGAATTGGCCTCTGTTTGTTTTCTTATTTGTGTCTGAATTTATTTTTTTTTGTAGTTTGTTTGTTGACTTTTTTTTTTTTTTTTTTTTTTTTTAATGAAATCACCCTTTCTTGTACCAAAATAAAAAAAACCCACCTTAGTACACTAATATTGCCACCTAACAGACTCGAAGGTTGCTAAAATCCCAGGACCCTAGAATTGAATATGTGTAAATTTCGCTACTTTTTTTTCCAAGGTCAAGAGAGACTCTAGTCCTAGGGCCATTACTTAAGCTTTTAATACAGCAAACTACTGCCAGACTACAACAGGTCATGTCATGCTCAGCCGCCTCCAACTAGACCAACCATAAAATGACACCCAGCAGGCTGTTAGGCCAAAGTTGAGAGTTCAATGTCGGGGCAATCCTTAGCTCAAAGCCTCCTGCTACCTTTGAAACCCAACCTCCCCAATGCTGGTGCAAAATTGCTCTAAATCACGGGGTACTACCATTCTTGAAATCCAGATACCGCCGGACCATTGCTCTTTGCTTTTGTGTAACACATATTCCATGGATGAGGATAGGATAGGAATTCCTCCAAGCCATATTTATAATTTTTATGATTACTAAACCCCACAAGAACTCACCATAATTATGAATCGGACCCTGTACTTCTAAATTACAGAAAACACCCAGCTCTATATCTTGGTACTTGGCACTCCCTCGAAAGTCCAATCATTATTTCAAGGCTTCTGAATATATGTTGTAAGAAAGAAACACAAAAAATGTTCGGCAATCCACTCAATTCCTGCTCAAAATCTAATATTGGTATGAAGAGTCTAATCCACACTAGCCTTCTCTAGCAAAGAGTTTTGTCGTTTTGTCCTCAGCCTTTTTCCTATAAGATGATAAGGGGCAGTTTGTGGGGCCACTTCTCCAACTAGAAACAAGATCTCTCTTACCAAATTTGCTAGCTAAAAAAAATACTATAAAAGGTACATTGCACGCCAATTCCTGTAGAATTCAAAGCTTTTAAGTAGATCAGAGAAGGAATGAAGACTAGTTTTTACTGTCACCATCTCTTTCACAACCTAACCTTAGATGAGGCGTCAACAATCATTAGATCCATCGAAGAGCATGTAAATGGCAAATCAACAAAGACTTTCTTTTTCCAATAGTTAAATGAGCTCCACAAGCTAATCTCTGTGTCTTTTTTTAAGAAAAAAAAATATTCAAAAGTACTTGTGTGAGTCATAAATCTTTGGATCATATATGACGCTTTAGGCATGGCAGTGGTCGTGTTTTATATTGTAGAAACTAATAGCTACGTAATAGAGGCTTCTTCGATTGATAAAGGTTGCAACTGTGATTTGTAGGCGGAAAAAGAAGAGCAGCAATGGCAGCAGATCTGTGACCAAGGCACGTCTGATGACACTCTCTTTAGGACGAGTTCCGCCCCCGGTATAGAATCCAGGTGCGAAGGTTTTCAGTAAAATTGCCCCCAGGATACAACGACCTTCTCGTTCAGGCTCTGGTCGCAACGCAGGCCTGAATATCGCAGACTCCCTTTTAGAATGCTCAGAGGAAAAACAGAAAGAAAAAGAAGAAGGGAAAAAACTTTTTTTTTTAGATACCAAACAATAGCACAGATGACACTAATTTATATTATGATTAGCAGTCCGTTGGGCCATTAAACCTTTTCGTTTAATTCACATTAAATCAGCGATTAATGTGGCACAAAGATAGGCAAGTTGGATTTCTGTAAGAGATGCATCTTCGGAAAGCATCGAGTGGTCATTTTTAACACAGGTACTCATCACATGAAAGGTATCCTTGATTATGTTCATTTAGATGTATGGGGGCCTTCGAAGGTTTACTCCATGGGCGAGTCCAAATTTATGTTAACTTTTATTGATGATTATTCAAGGAAAGTCTACGTTTATACTCTGAAGATTAAGGATCAGACCTTTGTTACATTCAAGCGATAGAAGGAGATGGTTGAGAAACAGACTAGCATGAAGGTGAAGAAGTTGATGACAAGTAATGACAAGGAGTACAGATCAACAGAGTTTGGAAACTATAGCAAAGATCATGGCATAGTTCGGCATGACACCACTACAGAAACTCAAGAGCAGAATGAAGTTGCAAAGAGGATGAATAGAACGATCTTGGAGAGCTCACTGTATGTTGTTTACTGCAGGATTGTCCAAAGACTTTTGGGCTGGGGCATTAAATGTTGCAGGCTACTTGATAAATAGGTCTCCACACACAAAGATTGGTTGCAAAACACCGGAAGAAATGTGGTCAAGTAATCCAGCTGATTATTCTAACTTGAAGATCTTCCGTTGTCCGACTTATGCTCGCGTGAAAACCGATAAGTTAGAATCAAGGGCTGTGAATTGCATCTTGGTGGGATATGCTTCTGGGGTGAAAGGATACAGGTTGTGGTGTACTGATCAGGATTCACCCAAATTTATCATCAACAGGGATGTTACATTTCATAAGGATGCTTTACTCGAAGCGAGAAAGCAGGTGGAGGAGACAAAAGTAGGTAGCAGCGGTGACACCATTCAGGTGGAGTCAGACATCCTAGTGAGTAAGGAGAGTGCATCCGGTTCCTCCCGGGATACAGGGGATAGTCAGACTGTGCAGCAGATGCAGCAGACAGAGCTGTAGATGCCGCAGACGGGTAGACCGCAAAGAGAAAGGAAACCACCGGTTAGATACGGTTTCGAGGATATGACGACGTACACGTCGGCATCAGCCAGTGGCTGTGATGATATGGTTGCATATGCATTGACGAATGAGTCTCTTAAATTAATGGAAGGGCTAAAAAGTAGTCAACAGACAGCCATTATGACTGAAGAGATTGAGTCTCTTGATGAGGAAGATCAGGCCATCGGATGCAAGCGGTTCTACGAGGAAGAGGTAGGAGCTTCATGTGCAGGTAGAGTGCAGACAAAGGTTCCTGATCATGTATGCAGTTTGAAAAAAAATCATTGTACGGGTCGAAGCAAACTTCTGGACAATGGTACAAGCGATTTGGTACATTCATGAAGGAATGTGTTAAATTCAAGTTCAAGCATTGTTTGGACTTGATTGATTTGTTCGGTACCTGAGTGCTCTTAGGGGCAGGTGGAGACGGTGAGACGTGTTTTGTGCATGAGGATCAGCTTCAATGTTCGCCAATGTAGAGATTTGTTAATTTGTATGGCTCATTAGAAATTAGTAAGTCTTGGTTAACCGAGCCCCTAGATTGCCCAAGTTGTACTATGATTAGAAGCAGTCCTGTTATAGGTCTAGTATGACTAAGAAGTAGTGTTTGAGTGTAATAGGGTTTTTGGGCTGATATTATAAATAGAGATTAAGAGTCTCTAAGATGTACACCTCTATTCTGATTGCATAGTGATTCTCCCGTCTTCCTTGTGGACATAAGCCAAAAGCCGAACCACGTAAATTTCTATGTTCTTCTGTGCGTGACTGATCTCTTCTCGTAGCCCTAGATCATAACAAAAATAATGATTGACATCTTCTTCAATGGGTCATGTATGTATTGAGGAGTGGGCTCCACCTAAAGGTGAATATTATTGAAAAGTATTTCCCCGTCTCTACTAGCACTCTGAGATTTTGAGTTAGTTTGAGAAATTTAAGAGTATGCTGCCCTAAAAAATAAATATCATGAGCATGGTACGTATTAAATATCGGCTGATACCAGTTCATATCGACCGATATGAACCGGTATCGGCCCATACCGGTCCGATATTTTGGTGATATATCGGTCTCGGTATCGCAGACCAAAATATCGCCAAAATATTGGTCCATCTCGGCCGATATTTTGAAAATATCGGTTTAATCGATATATCGGCTGATATATCGGTCCATCTCGGTCAAAATATCGGCAAAGATGGAATAATGGAAAAAAACCCTAAAATTTTCATTTTTTTATTCATTCTTCATCTCGACTCATCTCCTTAGAGCAACCCCTCCTCCTTAGCTTACTTTTTTGAATATTTTCAACACTATTTCTTGAAAAAAATCATTTTATTTTGGTAAGAAAATCAACATACTCCCTTATTTTAACTATTATGTATTTTTTAACAATCCATACCGAATAAATGATGATGATGATGATATCGAGTGTGGGCGACACTCCACGTGAAATTAGACTGTCATGCTTATCAATCTCTATCTCTCTAGTCTGCCCTAATTTCAGGTAAACCATAAATCTTTTGATGTCCAAGTGCTTTTTGATTGATTTATCTCACTATCATGTTTCAGATTTTAATATTTTATCTTCATGGTCTTTGATTTCACAACTTATTTTGATAATTGAGTTAGTATTAAATAATATTTAATATGTTATATTTATTTTCTTATATTTTAGACTAATAAATTGATCATGAGCATCAATAATTGTTACATTATATGAAATACTGGAGAAGACGGCGAACTGCGACACAGACATGACTCATAACTTAAGGTGACCGAGATTTTGATTTATTATTGTTACTAATGGAAAAAAATATTGTTTTCCAGCATTTTCTAATATTCTGGATTTTTTGGATATTTTTGTGAAATTTTTTGGATTAAAAAAAAATTCACACTGCGATGACCGCGACGGACCAATATCCACGACTGATACCGATATCATATCGGTTTTTCGGCCCAGCCAATACCGCGAAGGAAACCGAGATTTTAAACCATGATCCTGAGTCATTCCCTGGCAAAACAAATATCATCAGTCCGCCTGATGGGAGGCGTCATTTAGGAAAGGTGTCGGTGAATTGAGTTGAGAACATTTCTTCCACCAGTACATAACCATACCACTATGACTATCGAGGACGGATTCTCAGAATAGCAGCTGCTTACACATCGAGGTTTAATTGCCTATGCTAGCTTGCTTGCGCAGATGACATCTTGGAAGGGCTGATACAGTGGTTGAAACATTTTTTGTCTTTTGAAAGGTCTTTTTTATTTTGATTGACTGGTTGATGTCACGCTCATTATTAACTACAAGATAAGGGTCGATTGATGTCACGCTCATTATTAACTAAGGATCGATTGATGTCACGCTCATTATTAACTACAAGATAAGGGTCGATTGATGTCACGCTCATTATTAACTACAAGATAAGGGACGAAGATGACTTGGGCCCCAAATCCATCGGTTATTGCCCATTTGACATCTGATTAGATTGATTGAACTTATAATAAATTGCATTTTTATCTACTAGAATTCTAATAGAAAGTTACCGTGTTACGATTGTTTGGATATAATGTGATACCTTGTGCTTGACATTTGCTATATAATTTTTATTAATATTTTAAAATTTCAGTAATATGAGAGGTCTCAAATAATATTAAAATTTTTAAAAAATTTAGTTTCAAATATAAAGAAGCATTTAAGAATTTCACTATATCTGAAAATTAAATTTTTTTTTTCAAAAAATTCCTTGGATTTTAGCAAACAAGCATGCCTGACTTTCCCTATAGTGGGCATATTTGTGTAACACATTTTCGTAGAAAAATGGATGGTTTTATATAGAAAATCGATTTTTCCTGTATTTGGTACAGCACAATTATGTGGAATCGCATTTCCGTCACGTCATCAATTTCCTTGTTAAGTATGGAAATGAAGTTCCTATGGGGGGCCATCGGACTCCTCCCCCCACCCCCCACACTTACTTTATAAGGCTCATTTCTTTGAGGAACCACCATCGAGAGCTTCTGAAACAAAAAATGAGTTCGAAACCTTAGCATTGATCTCTATTTGCTCCATCTTCCTCATCTCTAAATGGCAATATATCTCAATCTTCCTCTCTAGTTTCTTCTCTCTCTTTCTCCCCTATCTCTGGGCTTTTCCCTTTGATTGAGATTCGAAACATGGAAAGGGTTAAGAACAGGGTCGTTCATGTGATGCGTGGAGTAGAGACGATGATGGGATCTCGATCTTCCTCTCCAGTTTCTTTTGTCCCTTTCTCCCTCTCTTTGGGCTCCTCTCTGATTGAGATTTGAAAAACGACAAGGGTTTAAAACAAAACTTGGTTAAGGTGATGGTGGAGTTGAGACGGTGGTGGTGGCTTTTGCAGACGATTGTAATGATAGTGATGATGGACCGAATTAGGTGATTATGGCTGCGTCGGTGGCCGGGTTGATGATTATCTATCAGGATTCGAGATTAATTTGGGCCCATATCAGATGATGATGGATTTGGCAATGAGTTGTGCAATGGGCATTTATTTTGATGACGATGGTGGCCCCTAATTAATGAGACAGAGGAGATAATGGATTCGATGATGGGTTGTGTAATGAGCATCTATGATGATGACGATGAGGCCCACAATTAATGAGCAAGAGGAGATCACAAATTTGTGGATGAGTATTGCAGTGTGACCCAAGAGCCATGGTAGGGCAGCATGTGTGGTCCAAACTAAAGAATCCATGACAGCACCAAACATTATCAAAACCAATTCACTGTGGAAAAAAAAAAATGCACCAAACATGATTTTTAACTTCCATTAAAATCATTTTCCGTGTAAATCATTTACCAAAGAATTAGTTGATGTGGCATTTTTCTTGTTGCATGGAAAAAACCTGAATCTTATAAAGATATTAGGATCCAAACCCATAGAAGTTAGAAAGGAATCCCCATTTTGTACCAACCAGGGGTACCACATGGGGTTGAAATGTCCATCTCAACTCTAAAAATAAAAATCCCATCTCCTAAAAGAAATTTTTCTTTTCTCATGTGGCACCCTTTGATTGGTCCAGACTGGATTGGACCACCCAGGAAATCCAGATGCATAGAAGATTCAACGTTGTCGGCAATATATATATATATATATATATATATATATTTATTTATTTATTTTTTCGTCGTTTTAGGGCTGCTTTTTCTGGAATTGTCAGACTCAAAGGCTGCTAAACTCACGTGGAAATTTTACTACTTTTTGTTCCAATGTCAAGAGAAGAGATACTCTAGGCCTAGTGTCATTACTGATGTTATTAATACAGCAAACCACTACCAGTCTACAACAGGTCAAGTCATACACAGCCGCCTCCAACTAGGTCAAACAGCCAAGGTTGAGTTCCAATGTCGGGGCAATCCTTAGCCCAATGCCTCCTGCTACCTTAGAAGCCCAAGTTCCTCAAAACTGGTGCAAAAGTGCTGAAATTGCTCTAAATCATGGGGTACAACTATTCTTGGAATCCAGATTCTGCCGGACCATTGCTCTTTGCATGGTAATTGAACTCATTCTTGGGTGGTTCTCAGGGTTAATTTTACCCTTGTGGCATCGATGTGTCTCTTTAAAGCTCATCTCTCACACACACACAAAAAAAAAAAAAAAAAAAAAAAAAAAAAAAAAAGGAGGTAAATCACAAATCTTTTTTGTAATGGGGATACTAAGCTGCTTTTTTAAGACTCTTTTCTTTCTGCTGTAATTTCTGTATGAACAATGTTGTAGGTCCAGCTGCAGCAGTTCCTTCGAGTAGAAAGAGTCAGTAGGTGTTGATAGAGATCCATGAAAAATAGTAAAACTAGGCATCACAAATTTAGCCAACGAGTTAGCAATCCAATTAGCTGATCTTCTACAAAACTAGCTGCCCATGAGGTGTATTGACACAAAGTAATTAAGAAATAATCTTTTCGTTAGCATCAGCATGGCCCAAGAAAAGGCATCCGATTAGAATGCAGCCCCTTTAATGAGCTTATATTGATTTAAAAAAAGGAAAAAAGATAAGGACACATTTGTGTAACACGTATTCCATGGATGAGGATAGGAATTCCTCCTCCATTGTGTGGGAAGTTTATCCATAGATAACAGTGGCAGACCCATAATTTTCGTTTGAGGGGCGCTTACGATAGTCAATTGAAAAATTCAATCACTATTTTTCTTATTCTTTCTTAACATTAACTCTTGCAAAAGAGAAAGTATTGCAATTACAAAATATCTTATTACATCAACTAACATTCTGTCATCAGAATTTATATGATATTTGTACTAGTGTTTTAAGGTTCTTTTTTCAAAACCCATATTTCAAGTGGACAAAAAAATTATGAATTTTGAGCAATTTGTTAAATATTTATATATAAAAAAAGATCAAACCTATAAATCTATGGGTCACAATTTTTTTGACCCAAATCATTAACATCATTAGATCAATGATAATCATTAATATGCTTAGTTCTTTTAAATTTTAATGGATTTTCGACAGAGAAAAAGATACTAAAAAAGAGATTTTTTGAGTTGTGAGTCGTATCTTGCGAGGGGGCTTCCAACTTAATACATGTAAGTCCCGCCTCTTATAGGAAAGCATAAACTTATATATATGCAGGTATGTCTCTTATTGAAAAAATTATTTGATTTTTATTTTCTACGAATTCTTGAAAAAGCATTTCTTGGAGGAGCATGGGATGGGTAGGATTTTAGGAAAGATGTAGGGCATGTTTGTGTAATACTTTTCCACGGAAAAGTGGACGGTTTTCCGCGGAAAACTTATTTTTCCTACGTTTGGTGTGGAACAATTCCACGGAAATGCTTTCTTGCCTCGTCAGCATTTTCCTTGATAATTGTGGAAATGGATTTCCCATGGGGGGTATGGGAAATGGATTTCCGCGGAAAACTTCTCCCTCTTTTCCTCACTTTTGTCCATTTCAACCCAAAAACTCTATAACTCTTTCATTTTTTATTTCTTTATATAAATTAATATTTAATGTTAAATAAATAATATACATGTTATGTTATTTTTTTTCAAAAAATTATATCACCAAATAAGAAATTTTGATTTTCTATAAGGAATTCACAGCCGCACCAAACAACATCTGCACCAATTCAATGAGGAAATTCTTTTTGCACCAAACATGAATTTCTAAATTCTACGGAAATCCTTTTCCGAGGTTTTCATTTCTATGGAATTTGCTGATATGGCAATTTCCTCTTTCCGCGGAAAAGGTGTGTACACAAACGTGCCCGTAGTATTCCGCGGACTTTGCTGTCAAAGATCTCCATATCTTGATTCTTCTGTCAATTCACTTGAATAATTATCTTTTCCGGAAGTCTTCTATTAGAAAGGAAGGAGGCGCCGACAAGAAGTTGTAGAATCATATTTCAAGACCACACCAAACCAATAATTATCTTATCTCTAGGACCTTTGCTTGGGTAAGCAAAAACCAATATTGAGAAAGACCTCACAAAACCACATCAACCAATGGCAAGGGCGTCTCCTGAAACCACTTATATAAGTCAGATGCTCTCCATGCTCTTATGTTAAAAGAACATGATTCCTATGTATTGAACCCCTCCTTTATACTCCTATACGAGTCCGAATCACCTATCGCATGTGTTATATCTTGCATGTATTATATCTTTACGATAAGTGGACCAATAACACTCCGTAACGTCATCTAAAAATTTAGGTGATTTTGAAGTTTAAAAAATTTAAATAAGACGAAAGAAAATAATGTGATAAAGTGTTACTGTACACTCACGATAAAGATAAAACATATGCTATTGGTAATCCAAACTCTTTCTATACATATGCAACCCTTGCATCCTCTCTCTCAATAGGAAGGTCTCGGAAGAAAGAACAATTGAAAGAAGGAAAAGAAGAAAACAAGAGACAGTAAGGATGGAAAAATCAGAACTAGTCTTCGTGCCTGCACCGGGAGTTGCACATCTGACGTCCACAGTAGAGCTAGCCAAACACTTCCATAAAAAACAACAATTCTCCATAACGATCCTGCTCATTCATCTAGAAAAGCCATCCTTACAATCCAAAACCACCTCCTACATCCAATCCATCACCGCCTCACACGCCGACATTCGCTTTGTCAATCTCCCATTTGTTGATCTTCCCTCCAATCGGGACCAAAACCCGGTTACCTTTTTCTCCCTTATTATGGAGAAGCAAAAGCCCCATGTGAAAGAAGCTATCAAGACATTATCATCACCATCTTCTTCTTCTTCTTCTTCTTCTTCCTCTTCAAACCCTGTCGCCGCCTTGATTCTAGACTTGTTTGCAACGACAATGATTGATGTGGGGGTGGAGCTAAGCATCCCCACATACATCTACTACACATCTGGTCTGGGCTCTCTTGGCTTCATGCTCCATCTCCCCACGCTGGATGTGAAGATCCCGTGTGAGTACAAGGACTACCAAGGAGAGGTGGAAGTCCCAAGCATGTCACCATTCCCGGTGTTTGTGTTGCCACATCCGATGATGAACAAGAAGGGAGATGAATACACATGGTACGTTTACCATGGCCGGAGGTTTAGAGAGGCCAAGGGCTTGATTGTCAACACATTTGCAGAGTTGGAGCCGAAAGCACTTCAAGCGGTAACATATATATGCCTCACTCATACATACCCCCTTTGATATTTCTTCATAAAAAAAAGTTTTCACTGATATATAAAATCCAGTATTTGGTGCAAAAAAAAAAAATTCTTAAAAATACTGTAGAAAAGCATAGGAAATCTTTTTTGCTACATATCTATGTATTTTTTTTATCAGTACTATATATCTATGTATCTGTTTCCTCCTACCAAATATAAATTTTAAATTTTAAGGCTTGCAGAATCCACATCCAAAATAAATATGAAATACAAAGTGGATTTCACAAGCTTGTGAATTGGTAGGTATTTCCTGTACATACACTAGATAATTGGATCAGCTTGCCAGGCAAAAAGTGAATATCCTGGTGAACCCTTCGCATTTTTTTATTGTAGTTGAGTAGAGCGAACGGCTCTGATACCAAAAGGTAAACAATGTTAAAATTACCAAAAAGAAAGCAATGTTGAAATGGGTGAAGTTCTCTCACATACTTTTGAGAGAGAGAACGATTTCTTCTTATGTAGAAAAAATGTGTGTGGGTTACGGTTGGAAAAAATCTGTCAATGATATGTGATAATTAAGAAATTAAGGAAGGTTATATGTATAAGAAAGCTGTATTCCTAAAAAACTCTCAGGAGGATTTAGCCAATCTGCTTGATTGTAGCCTTGAATGAGGTAGAGAGGTTGGCTGTGTGCAGACTGTGAGAGGCTGACTGTGTGCTGACTTATATTCTATGAAGTATGGGATTGATTATGTTGTTCTTGATCTAAGCCATTCACTCTATTGTGTTCTATACACATTAATAATCTGAACCTTCAAATGAAATCTGTCTTACGGAGAGTCCTATTTTTCGTTAGACCCTAACCAGGATGAAAGTAAATCAGTAGGAATAGGGAATGAGAAGGATATAAGAAGGATGTGGTATAGATTAGGGGTGAGGGTTATTTTACAACCCTCACTCTTTTGAAATCTGAAAGTTTCGCAGGTTATCAAAATTGATACTAGTTCTAATTAACCAATGCAACGGACATGACCAAATAAATAAAATAGAACTAGCAATCTACCAATCACACACCATAAGAAGATAGACACAATATTTAACGTGGAAATCCTCTCCAGGGAGAGAAGCCATAACCAGAAATTAAGAACATATGACCAGTTACAAGATATACTCACACTCACAGCTTCTATACCTTAGTCAGTACATCGACGTAAGGACTGTAGTTGTTCTTACACAACTTCTCGTTGTCACGATTTCCACTCTGTGCTGTTCTCCTTACTTGATCTCCTCGCATATTGTTAGCCCAGATGAACTATCTTCTACAAGAGAGTAGAAGCAATAATGACCTTTTAGAGTAGCCATTCAAAACAATCTCTCAATGGCTTTGCAAAAATAAAAAAATCTCTCTTATGGTATTCTAACCTCAGATCAAGAGAGAAAATTAACTTCTTGTCATGTTTTCTTAGGATTGAGAGCAAACCCCAACAAATAGCCTCAAATTCGTGCCTTGCAGTTAGAACACAATTAATTAGGATTTAAAGTGGGAAATAAATTCTCAAAAGGAAACTAATCCGTAGCTGATTTAGACTCTTTTCCCGAGCTTCCTGTGCCATCCGATTGATCGTATAGTGCATCAGATTGATCGGACCATCCAAAATAATTGAGGCTCGCCAGAGCTCCAATTGATCGGTCTTCCTGGAATCGCCCGATTTTCTCTTTTCTTCAGTTTAGCCCTTCAGGAGACACAACCATTGTCTATTCTTAAATAAATTAGAAAATAGAACTCAATGGATCTAGAGTTTTGTCCAATCCATGAATTAATAAACAAAAAAATACGTACCAAATGACTCTAACACTTTATTTTAATTAGTCCAAGTTTAATGGTATAACTGTTTTCTTTTATTATATTCAATCCAATGACTGCGAACTAACCGGATTAGTGTCAAATTGAAGTGTCCTATTTCACATTGTAGTATGTTTAAAAAAAGGATATCCAAAAAAGTTTAATATATAATGCAATAATTTTTTTTTATGATATTTAAGAACTCTAGGAACAACATTCCAATACATTAAATAAAGAATGCTAGTGAAACTACCCGGTCTAAGTACAACATATGCAATATGAGGTTTAGTACAATGTATGACATGAATTAAACTACTGACCAAAAATTATTTTACTTCAGACAACATTTTCTTGATTATATACCGATTATAGCAACATTAATATGAGGTATGTCTTCCATGATTGTTAATTTTAATGATATAAATACATATAGTAAGAGACCGAATTTGACCCTTAGTAACCCTCAAAAGTTTCCATTGAAATAAATCAGAAGCATCATTACTTTCAATTTCTGTTACATTTCTTGACACGATTCAATCCAACAAAAGAATATGCTATTACCACCTCAAGTCATGATTCAATCCAGCATCCAGGGCTTTCTATTTGAATCTGATACCATGCCCATTGCAAATCAAAGAGGAAGCTTCCTATTTCAATCATTTGCCTTCATTAAAAGGTTGGTTCCTCTGTTCTAACTACTTCAACATGGTTCAGCAGTCACACAAAAGAAGAATTGGGCTTGCTATAGGTAGGTAGGGGTAAACTCCACTCTGAAACGACTCGAACCACTCTCTTTAAAATTTGCAGTACCCCATGAAGGGTTAACCAGTTAACAGACTTTTGAGTTTTCACCCTTCACCCTTACCCAAGAACCACTAATAACCTACCTTATTACACTAATATGACCCATTGCATTGCCATTCTTATGCTTTGGTGTCATCAATGTAAAAATAATGAGCTACATCTTACACTTGATTTTGACAGATCGTCGACGGCAAATGCCTTCCTGACCATCACCCCACTCCACCACTATATCTAGTGGGACCTGTCCTCGCTTTGGAAGAGGAATCCCAGGATCCACAGACGAGTCAATTGATGAAATGGCTCGACCAACAGCCCCCCTCCTCTGTGGTATTCTTGTGCTTTGGAAGCCGGGGCACATTCTCTGTTGAACAGCTGAAGGAGATGGCACTTGGTCTTGAGCACAGCGGGTACCGTTTCCTATGGTCCTTTCGATGCCGCTCATCAACCGACACAGACCTCGATAAGATCCTGCCAGATGGGTTTCTAGACCGAACCAAAGATTGGGGATTGGTGGTGCAGTCCTGGGTCCCACAGGTGGCCATCCTTGGACACGTTGCTGTTGGTGGGTTCGTTTCGCATTGTGGGTGGAACTCGACCCTGGAGAGCATATGGTTTGGTGTGCCCATATTG
The DNA here is from genome assembly GCA_038049695.1 of Cinnamomum chago. Classification (NCBI taxonomy): domain Eukaryota; kingdom Viridiplantae; phylum Streptophyta; class Magnoliopsida; order Laurales; family Lauraceae; genus Cinnamomum; species Cinnamomum chago. Next base: position 104,463,066 of record CP142451.1, on the reverse strand, counting down.
GCTTGGCCCTTGTACGCAGAGCAAAAGCTCAATGCCTTTCAACTATTGCAGGACTGCGGTTTGGCTGTGGAATTGAGTTTGGATTATGAGAAAGATGGGTGGGTTAGTGCTGAGGAGTTGGAGAAGGGGGTGAGGTGCTTGATGGGAGAGACTGAGGAGGGGCAGAAGGTGAGAAACAGAGTTGAAGAGAAGGCAGAAGCAAGTAAGAAAGCAGTGGAAGGAGGAGGTTCTTCTTTCTCTGCATTGGAACTGCTATCAAACAAGTTCATAGTGTAATCCATCTATCTAGTTGCAGTGATTTAGTTTGCTTTTCATCCATTAATGAACATGATCTGAATTATTTTATCTTATTTGGATTGAGTTAGCCATTGATTGAAATATGGCTTTGTTGGACATGACAAACATTTTCAGAAGTTGTTTGAGAGAAACGAGCCAGTACGGTGATCATCACTTACACAAATGAATGTTATCTGTTTCAAGTTTCACACTACCAAAGTAAATCATGTTTTCACACACATGATAATTCCAATTTTGACTACCACTGATCCAAATGAGTCTAGGGTCCCCTACATTTTATAGAATAAGATTCCAATTTATATTTTGGATTTAAGAATGGTGGGCAATCAGTCATGAAATACAAGGGCAGAGTTGGAGCCTGGGGAAAATTTTTTGAAACCCCTTGGATAAATTGGGCCCCTCCCATGTATTATTTCAAAACACCTAATTGAAGGAGATCTTATAAAATCCTGCTAGATTTTACACTCAAATCTCATTTGTTACTAGATCAACTCATTCAAATTAATGTAATGTCAGAATGTTCCAAGTCCGGTGTTGAGCACTGGACTTCCTCCTTAGATGTCATCATCTCTCTTAAAACTTGCAAAGAACTTCCATTTCGATGTATTGTTGCATGAAAAATAAACTTTAGTCTTCCAATGTGGGCCCAGGGTTTCCACAACACCTTAGATGTGGGAGTGGGACCTAGTGGTTCAAAGCCAATTTCTTTTCATTTGAGGCTCATAGCTCCCTGATTTACAATCTACGAAGTTTATTGGATCCAAATGCTTAGGTTCATTCGTGACTTTAAAAGATTTCAAGAATTACTGAAGGGTCCCATCTCAACGAAAGCCCTAAAAGGTGGGTATGTCAACAGAGTCTAAAACACATTATCTGAGGCTTTCAAAACAACAAATCATTTATTTAGGTTTATTGAACGCTGCTCCTTTGATTTCAAAGCATTTTGAGGATATTTGAAGACCTATAATTAGCATGCCCCACAAATCCTGATGCTAGCTATTTAGCACTCAAATCCTTTGAAAATTGCATATTTAGCTTGTCATTATTCTATTTTGGCTGATTAGAGCATCCGACATGCCACACTGGATTTTTGGTATGGATTTTTACTTCAGTAGATGTGTGTGGGCCTTTCCTGATACGCAAGTTATGCTGAGCCCAGCAATAATGCCAGCTTTTATACTTTATTTCGGCCATGCGCGCTTCGACTTGAACGCTGATGTGCTTGCCGAGACCAGCGTTGGTCGTCACAATCTCGGCCTTGCACCTCGTCCGGAGTTATGTATCTCGGCTGCTGTTGGATGACAGACTGCTCGCCGAGATAGGCACTGACAGCCATGTCCAACCTTAGGACATGTGGCAGGATACGAGCACGCGCTGATTGGACCGATGCACTATCTCAGCCGTTCAGAATGCATATCAAATCCCTGACAAAGCCACATCTAGTGGATGCAGCCATATCAGGATAGGGCCCAAGAAAGGATCCGATGGGACCTTTGCCGCCAACAGGTCAGGGCAAGTTCAGGCCCAATGTGACTAACATTTAATGCAATATGGGCTGATCGGACCGTCATTTAATGCAATGTGGGCTATGATAGATACTCATTAATTACTCTATGGACTAATGAGACCCTAGCGGTCAAATCATTAGGCCCACTATCGAGTATCTAAAGACTCTTCTCCTGTAAAGGATATGCTAGTCCAAAACCAAGTACGCATGCATGCAATCTCCGAGCCATTACTCTGCCTCTCTTCTTCCTCAACCTTAGTTCAATCCCTGCACTAACTTAGGCGTCGGGGAGCCCTGCGCTGCCCACAGCCAGGGTTCTCTGATTGTTTTCTCTTGCCTTTCAGGTCCCTGAAGCGACTAACTCTCCATAGTCGATTGGATAAGTCCTTTAAGGCAACCTCTAATCTTATGAGTTATATTTTTTGCACTTATAGTAGCCATGATAAAAATGACATGCCATTTGGCATATAAAAGTGAAATGCTAAATTTGGTATATAGGAAAGGAAGATGTCAATTCATATTTAGGCTTATTTTATTTTAAATTGGACCATTTGGAAATGGATTAGATTTAATGAAAAATCCAATTATATATATATATATATATTACATTTGGCATATGGGGTGGAGTTGCCACTTTTAGAGATGTCAAAATTCCAAAGGATCAAACTGCCACATCAGTGAGAAATCTGGCATCTCCAAGCTATAGATATGCTCTTTAGAGTGTTTTACCTCGATTTCAGGCCACATGGATGCTATTTTAGGGCCCTTAATATCGAGGGTCATGAAAATCAATGTTGGCTATTGGAGGACCAAATCCTTTGGTTAAGGCTCATTTCGATCATGATTATCTAAATTAGACCTATGGAAAGGCTCACGTTCACTTTGAGCCATTTTGATGCCCCTCAGTACACTTTTGAGAAAGTGGGGCCGAAAATGGCCCATACAAGTTAATTGGGCCCAAATCTGAACTAACCTCCAAAATTTGAGATCATTCTGAGGGCAATTAAAGCTTTGTGAGGTTAGGATGAACTATGCCCCAAAATTTGAGATCATTCTAAGGCCATTTAAGTCTGTGTTGATCTTTGAAAGTTCCTAGGTCTCACATTCATTCTCCAAGGTCTAGATTGTTTTCGCGATATAAAAGATCTCATGAGAATTGCTCAAAGGCAGCCAAAACGGTCGCTTGGGCGATTCGCATAGGCAGCCAAAACGGTCACTTGGGTGACACTCTTACTATTCTATTCACCCTACAACACATTCTATTCATGGATTATAAGTGGCACCTAAAAGACACACTCAGTCTACAAATGGGGTGGATGAGTTCCAAGGTCCGGGTGACCTCGGTGGTCCCACCTTATCATATTCTCCCTACTTGCCCTACAAGTTGGATAATTGGTCGAGTCCACTTCCTACTATAAATACCCCCACTCTAGCTAACTTTTAACCCACCATGGCTGAAAGCATGCTACTTTGTGTCATATAGGTATGATCTTCCATTGGCCACATATAGTAGCTAAATTTGGCACAATGGTCTTTCATGGCTGAATTCTAGTTCCAAGAGTCTCCATTGCCGAACCAAAGCACCTTGGTCTTCCATGTCCTTGGCCGAATTCATGTCAATCTGGGGTCATATGGGTTTGACATTCATGCATGGGTTACTCATATATATCTACTCTCTTTGGTATAATATTGTTTTGTTAGGCCAGATTCTTGCCCAATGATTTCTGTGGCCATACCTAAACACCTTGGATTTATGATTCGATTCATGCAAACTGGTGGTTGGACGCGTGCGATCTTTTATGGTCCGCTGGTCCCATATGTCCTCCTTTGGTATTATACTTTTCTAGGTCAACAGGATATGTGTTGTAGCTATATGTTAGGACTAATGTGCAGACTGAGTCAGGTGTAACTTGTGCTTGGCCAATCCATATATGTACTGGCGTACATGAAAATACAGTTTTGAGCATGAATTATTAGAGTTTGGAATATTGAAAGTCCCAGAGGGCTACTAGAATGGATTACTAGTTTTCATTTAATCAGCGGAAATAACCAATCAGACAATATAGAACTAGCTATCTACCAATCATAGACCACAAGAAGGCAGACACACTATTTAGCGTGAAAACCCTATTCAAGGATAAAAACTACGAACCAGAAATCGAGAGTTTACGAACAGTTACAAGATATATTCACAAGTTCTTTTACCTTAGTTTGTACCTCGACCTAAGGACTGTAGTTGTTTTTACACAACTTCCCGCTGCCACGACTTCCACCGTGCATCGTTCTCCATACTTGATCTCATTGTCAGCAAAGATGAACTATCTTCTTCAATAGAATATGAGCAACAATGACTTTTCTGTAGCAGCCATTCAAAATAATCTCTCAATAAATCTAGAGAAACAAGAAAATCTCTTTTATGGTATTCTAACTTCAAATAAAGAGAGAGAATTAACTTCTTGTCATGTCTTTTAGGGTTGAGAGCAAACCCCTATAAATAGTCTCAAATTCATGCCTCGTAGTTAGAACACAATTAGGACTTAAAGTGAGAAACATAGTCTCAAAATGAAATAATTCGTAGTTGATTTGGACTCTTTCCCGAACTTCCTGCGCCATCCGATCGATCGGACCACCCAAAATAGCCGAGGCTCGTCAGACCTCTGATCGATTGCACAGAGGGTCTGATCGATCGGTCCTCGTGGAATCGTCCGGTCTTCTCTTTTTTTTGGTTCAGCTATTCCGGCAATACAACCGCGGTCCATTCTAAAATAAATTAAAAAACACAACTCAATGGATCCAGAGTTTTGCCCAATACATAAATTAATCAACAAAAAAATACTTACAAAACGATTCTAACACTTTATTTTAATTAGTCAAAGTTTAATGGTATAACCGTTTTCTTTTATTATATTCAATCCAATGACTCCGAAGTAACGGGATTAGTGTCAAATTGAAATGTGTCCTATTTCAGAGTAGTATGTTTAAAAGAGGATATCCAACAAAGTTTAAGGGGGTGTTTGGATAAGTGCATAATATAATATCAACAAGTTTAGATATTATAAGATTTCATTATCATAGAATAAAATAATGTCATATTATTATATTGTGTCACTTATAGTGTTTGGTAATCTTCACAGATTTTAATATACCTTTGAAGGGTTTGACAATTTATAAAAAACTCAAATGTACCAAACAAGAAATGGAGAAAATATAATTAATCAACCCAACACAGGACCCACTAAATAGTAATCACATGTGTTAATAATCATGGTAGGAGCCATCTATTGTAAAAAAAATAAATATAAGATTAAGTTTAAATTATGAGATCCAAACAATGTTATTTAATTAAGGTGGATCCACCAAATGTTGGTAACTATACTATTATACATCTAATGATGATTTTCACAAATGGCATTATCTAGCTTTTTTTTTTATGAGAAATCACTGTATGACCCATTTGATAGTGAGACTCATTTACTGATAGCAAACTGATAATTACAATCACACAATTCAATCTTGGTAATCGTGGGACCCGGCTAATTTTGGTAGTATGGGACCTAATGTTGGTAATCACAATGAAAGCCCCGAGCGTGACATTCGTAGGACCTAGATAATTAACAAGGGTTATGTAGTCTTGATATGACTATAGGACCCCAAATTAAGTTTATAAGCACTGTAGGGCCAATCTAATAGTGGGACTCATAAATGTTAAAACTTATAGTGGGTCATTATAATTAATGGTTGCTCATGAACTTTCTCATGGTTTTTACTCAAACTCTCCATTCGTATTTAGAATAAGATTTTTAAAAGATTATTTTATACAATATATCCTTAAATAATGTAATATGAAGGTTTTTGGAAGAAAGTGAAATGTTGTAAGATACTTTGTAAGTTATCCAAACACATCCTTTTTAGGTGACTAGATTACATTCAAACTAGTAGATAATATAGCAAAATCTCTTAAAATATCTAATTTCCAAACACCTCCTAATACATAATGCAATAATTTTTTTTTATGATATTTAAGAACTTTAGGAACACCATTCCAATACATTAAATAAAGAATGCTAGTGAAACTACCTGGTCGACGTACAACATGTGCAATATGAGGTTGCGTACAATGTATGACATCCATTAAACTACAGACCAAAAAATATTTTACTTCTGACAGCATTTTCTCGATTATATACCGATTATAGCAACATTAATATGAGGTATGTCTTCTATATATGTTAATTTTAATGATATAAATACATATAGTAAGGACCGAATTTGACCCTTACAAACCTCAAAGTTTCCATTGAAATAAATCATAAGCATCATTAGTTTCAATTTCTGTTACATTTCTTGACATGATTCAATCCAACAGAAGAATATGCTATTACCACCTCGTGTCATGATTCAATCCAGCATCGAGGGCTTTCTATTTGAATCTGATACCATGCCCATTGCAAATCAAAGAGGAAGCTTCCTATTTCAATCATTTGCCTTCGTTAAAAAGGTAGGTTCCTCTGTTCTAACTACTTCAACATGGTTCAGCTGTCACAGAAAAGAAGAATTGGGCTTGCTATTGGTAGGTAGGGGTAAACTCCACTCTGAACCGATTCCAACCACCCTCTTTAAAATTTGAAGTATCGAATGAAGGGTTAACCGACCAGCAGACCTTTAACCCTTCACCCTTAGCCAAGAACCACTAATAACCTACCTTAGTACATTCATCTATCCCAGTGTATAATGTGTCAGTTTTAAGGCTTCCCAAATTAATCACTGAGGAGTTAGATATGATTTATCGAAAATTTTGGTGGGAGGATTGAGAGGACAAAAAGAATGTTCACACAATTAGTTGGAAAGAAATTTGTAAGCCAACCGAATGCGGCGGGTTAGGGATTAGATTGTCGGATAGTAACAATAAGGCGTTGTTGGCAAGGACATGTTGGAAGTATCTCTCTAACCCTAATCAGCTTTGTACTCAAATCCTAAAAGAAAAATATTGTCCTAATAAATCCCTTTGGGAAGCTTGTATGAAAAAAAGGAGGGTCTTTATTTTGGAAGAGGTTTGCTGAAACCTTAAATTTTATCAATGAAAATATAGGTTGGATAATAGGAAATTGAGAGAAGATCTCGATTTGGAAATGCAATTGAATCCTTAATATAAGGGGTATTAGAAAATCGTTCTCTAATATCTGACCCAAATGTTGTTATTAAGGACCTTTTGGACTATAATAAAAGTTGGAATTTGCAAAAAGTAGAAGAAATATTTAGGGACCCTAGGAATGTTGAGGAGGTATCTAGAATCTATATTTCTCAACTCTCTAGTGAGGATAAAAGAATCTGGCCTCATTCTAAAAGTGGAGAGGTTACCACTAAACCGGCCTTTAATATTATTAATAGAACTGAGGTTGACCCTCTCGTGGCTTCTATTAATTGGAAGCACTTTTGGAAGCTACCTCTTCCTCAGAGAATCTTGCTTTTTGGTTGGAAATGCTAAAGAGGCGCTATTCTGGTAAGATCTATTCTTAAATCAAGGTTTGGTTTGGCTAACTTTCATTCTCAATGCTCCTTTTGTAAAGAGAAAGAGGAAACTATTGTTCACATTTTGTTCCATTGTGAATTTTCTAGGGCAGTTTGGTTTGGATCCCACTTGGGTGCATTGATTCATAATTTCAACTGCAATAATGTATTAGATTGGTGGAATTCTGTGACAAATCAAAGGAACTCAATCCATCCACATCTTTCAGATCCTGTCTCTCATGCCCTTGTGGTAGGGGATTTGGAGAGAGAGAAATGAATTGAGTGTCATAGGGCATATCTTAACACCGAAATAGGTTATAACTATTGCTTACCGTATGAACATGCTTAATAAACTTGAATGCCCCCCATGCATCTCAAATCTCATTTCTTACTCTCCTATAATTAAAATAGGGGATCTTGAGCAAATCGCCCTTCTCTTTAGCGATGCGGCAATTTATGGTCATACAGGCCAATCGGCTTTCGGTTTTGCCTTGTTTTTTAATGGATCGCTTGTGGCTGCAGGGGCTTGCAAAGGACCAAGAGTCATTTCCGCTAAAGAGGCCGAAACGAGGGCACTACTCTTTGTGCTAAATGCTATCAAGGATTGCAGATTTTCGAGAGTTCGAATTCATATGGATGCTCTAGAAGTTGTAAGAAATATTAAGGGCAGCAATGATTGTTCTATCCAGCCTCTTGTAGCAGACATTTTGAAGTGTTTGAAGCATTTTGGGTCTTTTGAGACAATTTTTATTCCAAGAGATTTAAATATGATAGTCCACTATCTTGTTAAATAAGGACAATCTGAGATAAGCTTTATATGGCCTCATTGTGAATAGGACTCTGTTTGTTTTCTTATTTGTGTCTGAATTTTTTTGCGTGTTGTAGTTTGTTTGTTGGCTTTTTTTTTTTTTTTTCAATGAAGTCACCCTTTCTTGTACCAAAATAAAAAACCCACCTTAGTACACTAGTATTACCACCTAACAGACTCGAAGGTTGCTAAAATCCCAGGACCCTAGAATTATATATGTGCAAATTTCGCTACTTTTTTTTCCAAGGTCAAGAGAGACTCTAGTCCTAGGGCCATTACTTAAGCTTTTAATACAGCAAACTACTGCCAGTCTACAACAGGTCAAGTCATGCTCAGCTGCCTCCAACTAGGCCAACCATAAAATGACACCCAGCAGGCTGTTAGGCCAAAGTTGAGAGTTCAATGTCGGGGCAATCCTTAGCTCAAAGCCTCCTGCTACCTTTGAAACCCAACCTCCCCAATGCTGGTGCAAAATTGCTGAAATTGCTCTAAACCATGGGGTACTACCATTCTTGAAATCCAGATACCGCCGGACCATTGCTCTTTGCTAGGGCACATTTGTGTAACACATATTCCATGGATGAGGATAGGATAGGAATTCCTCCAAGCCGTATTTATAATTTTTATGATTACAAAACCCCACAAGAACTCACCATAATTATGAACCGGACCCTATACTTCTAAATTACAGAAGACACCCAGCTCTATATCTTAATACTTGGCACTCCCTCCAAAGTCCAATCATTATTTCAAGGCTTCTGAATATATGTTGTAAGAAAGAAACACAAAAAAAAAAAAAAAAAAGTCCGGCAATCCACTCAAATCCTGCTCAAAATCTAATATTGGTATGAAGAGTCTAATCCACACTAGCCTTCTCTAGCAAAGAGTTTTGTCGTTTTGTCCTCAGCCTTTTTCCTATAAGATGATAAGGGGCAGTTTGTGGGGCCACTTCTGCAACTAGAAACAAGATCTCTGTTACCAAATTTGCTAGCTAAACAAGAACACTATACAAGGTACATTGCACGCCAATTCCTGTATAACTCAAAGCTTTTAAAGTAGCGTTTGGTTCGCCGGGAATAGTTGTAGCCAGGAATGAAATGGAGACCGGAATGAGTCTGGAATGGAATGAGGTAGGAATAGTCATTTCCATTCCAGCGTTTGGTACGTTGAGGAATCAACTCAGTAATAGAATTCTGATTTCTATTCCCGAATTTGGTATGCTAGAATGATGTTCGGAATGGAATCAAATTTACATAAGATTAACCAAAATACCCTTGTTAGATTCTCCTGTCACATTACATTATTTGTGAAAAAGTTGGGGGTGGGCCCCACAATGGTGTAGTGAAAAGGTTTGCAATTTCTCAAAATAATATATTATTATATTATATTATAATATTTGAGGGTGGGCCCCACAATGGTGTATTGAAAAGTTTGCAATTTCTCATAATATTATATTATATTATTATATTATATTATTTGGGGGTGGGCCCCACAATGGTGTAGTGAAAAAATTTGCATTATAATATTTGGGGTTGGGCCCCACAAAGGTGTAGTGAAAAAGTTTGCAATTTCTCAAAATAATATATTATTATATTATATTATAATATTTGAGGGTGGGCCTCACAATGGCGTAGTGAAAAAGTTTACAATTTCTCATAATAATATGTTATTATATTATATTATACTATTTGGGGGTGGGCCGCACAATGGTGTAGTGAAAAAGTTTATAATTTCTCAAAATAATATATTATTATATTATATTATAATATTTGGGGGTGGGCCCCACAATAGTGTAGTGAAAAAGTTTGTATGAGATAGATAGATTATTAGGGTATAGATATTATATTATTATTATAATATAATAATATATGATTATATTTTATTGTAATATTTTGGGTGGGCCCCACAGTGGTGTGGTGAAAAAACCATGCAACATTGCCTCTTTTATAATAGAGATAGATGTCCAACAAGGGTATTTTGGTCTCAACAAAAAGTGGGGAACCATCTCCAATGGAATGGTGATTCCCTCACATAAAAGAATCGGATTCCGGAGGTAATGGTTATTCCGCTACTTTTTGGCGAACCAAACGCTGGAATGACCATTCCATTCCGACCTTCATTACAGCAAACCAAACACTACTGAAGTAGGCCACAGAAGGAATGAAGAGTAGTTTTTACTATCACCATCTCTTTCACAACCTAACCTTAGATGAGGCGTCAACAATCATTAGATCGATCGAAGAGTATGTAAATGGCAAATCAACAAAGACTTTCTTTTTCCAATAGTTAAATGAGCTCCACAAGCTAATTTCTGTTTGTCTTTTTTAAGAAAATAAAAGAAAAAATATTCAAAAGTACTTGTGTGAGTCTCATAAATCTCTGGATCATATATGACTCTCTAGGCATGCAGTGATTGTTTTTTATATATGTTGGAGTAGACTAGTAAACACTCATTGTTGAGTGATGTTGGCACTTTAATATTACGCATACTTTCTAATCATAGCAAAATTAAATAAATGAACAATCGTTATATAAGAGAATTTCACAGATTAGTAGAGTTAGTGAAGTCATCCAATACCAATACCCAACTGGAATCAAGACGTAGGAACGAATACCTGCACCTAACCTCACAAAACCACACCAACCAATGGCAAGGGCGTCTCATGAAACCACATGCCACTACAACAAAAAGCACTTTCACCGACGTTTCTATAAATTCGTCGGTAAAGGGTGACATTTACCGACGTAATTAATATCGTCGCAAAAAGTAACTAATTTACCGACGTTTTTTAAGAAAACGTCGCCAAAAGTCAGCTTTTTACCGACGTTTTTCAACAAAACGTCGGTAAAAATTGGTTTTCCCGATGTTTTTAATTTCGTCGTTAAAAAGATGACTTCTAACTTTTTATTTAAAAAAAAGTGATAAAATTTTTACCGACGTTTTAAATACGTCGGGAAAAATCATTTTTACCAACGTTTTTATTAAGAACGTCGGTAAAAATATTTTTACCGACATTTTTAATTTCGTCGGTAAATTCTTCAGTTTTAACTTTTTTTTAAAAATAAAAAAAATAATTTAGTTTTTTGCGACGTTTTTACAACGTCGGTAAAAATCAAATTTACCGACGTTTTTATTAAAAACGTCGGTAAAAATCAATTTTACCGACGTTTTAATTTTCGTCGGTAAAGTTTTCAGTTTTAACTTTTTTAGAAATAAAAAAAAACTTAATTTGTGGTGACGTTTTTATTCCGTCGGTAAAATTTAAAGTAACGTCGGTGAAGTTCCGTTTTTCCCTCTCCCGCCACCGAACCCTCTTTTCCCCTCTTTTTCCCTCACTCTCTTTTCCCTCCTCTCTCTCTGCTCTCTGCGATCTGCTCGCTGTCTCTCACTCGTTCACTCTCGCTCCCTCACTCGATCTCTCTGCGCTGTCTCTCTCTCACTCGCCCACTCTCGCTCCCTCACTCGATCTCTCTGCTCTGTCTCTCTCTCACTCTCTCTCTTGCTCGCTCTCTGTCGGTGGAGCCCTCTGCTCTCTCTCGCTCTGCTCTGTCTCTCTCTCTCGCTCGCTCTTTCTCGCTCTGCTCTGCTCTCTCTCTCTCTCTCTCTCTCTCTCTCTCGCTCTGCTCTGTCTCTCTCTCTATCGCTCTGCACATTATCTCTCTCTCTCTCTCTCTCGCTCTCGATCTGCTCTGTCTCTCTCTCTCTCTCTCTCTCTCGCTCGCTCTCTCACACTCTGCTCTGTCTCTCTCTCCCTCGCTCTCGCTCTCTCGACGCTTCAATTTGTCTTTCTCTCTTGCGGCTGCCACTGCTCGGAGATCTCTGCCATTTCTGTCTCTGCGGGGAGGAAAGCCCTAAGTCGATTGAAAGGAAAGAAGAAAACGAGGGGAAGAAAACGAAGAAGAAGAAGAGAAGAAATCGGACGAGTCTATAGGACACCATCGCCATCGCCATACCACTCTCGACTGAGATACCCCAAATCAAATGGATTGTAAATTTTAATCCATCCAACTGCTGTGAATTCTGCTATGCATTTACACCAGGGTTCTGTTTCTGTTTTTATCTTTTTTAATGATTGGGTTAGTTTTGAGATTGGGTAAATAAAGCCCTTCATTCTATGCAACTATTCAAACTACTTTCACTGTTGCACAGAACACCCCTTAGTAAATTACTGTCTTTTTTTCTAAAATTCTGAAACATATATGAATGATTTGTAAGGATTATGGAATTATTATATGACTTAGAGACATCAACATGCAAAGAAAGGAAAAGACAAGAAAATCCATGTTAAGACAACAACTATAAAGCAGAAAAGAGTTGAAAGGCATCTTACATTGGTTGGTGGAAGATGAATTTCCGTAGGTGAGAAGTTGATTGGTGTAATTGTTGATTGCACTAGCAACACAAAAACCTTTTTCTCCACTCTCATCCTTGCAGTCTCCTGCATTGACATCATAATCAAAATATTCAGAATGTATTTTTCGAACAGTGTTTTCAGAAGAACCTGGGGCTTACTCTTTGATGTTCCTCTGGTCCTTTATTCCCAAAAGGCCTTGTGGCTCAAGTTTAAGATGTGGTTTGGATTTAGGATGCATCCTTGTGCGGGGCATAGTTGAGGCATACAACCTAAATGAAGTGTGCACTTTAGTCATGTGCTATATTAGCAGAGGGTATGCGCCCCACCAACACATCTTGTCTGTAAGAAAAAGGCGAGGGCAGTTTGTAGTTTTAAGAACTTGAAAATCTCCTCTTTATACTGTACTATCTAGATGTAAACTAATTCAACTCTAGTTAACTAGTTAAAATGCTTAAAAACAATGAAACTGTTATTGTTTTCTATTCTTATTAATATATTCTTTTTTAATGCAATCATTTATTTCTGAAAAATGTGTGCTTATGAGTCCAAGGCTTAGTGCTCTACTCTTTAGGAAATTGGAACACTTCGCCTCACGCCTCTTAACAGTTTAAAACATTGTTTTCAACTAATCAAAGTATATATTCTTGTGGCTTCAACATCTCTATAATAAGGACCCACGACAATTGCTCAAGCTTTGGACAACAGTGGCCCATTTTGATAAATTATAGTGTTAGGGGAGTAACTTCACTGTTAGAACTCCAAGTATGTATCATTTTGTGATGGGTAGCAATCCTATACTTGAACCATTTCCTTGAACTTAAAGGTGCTCTTACTAATGTCACAAATCTTGATTGGAACAATTATCTCGGTTCATGTTGTTTGTCACATCCCGGACCCGAGAATCCCTTGTTTAGGGTGGTTCCCAAGGTGTGACACACGTACTCCCGTGAACTCACATTTGTTCCGGACCAAATCCGAATTCACGAAGGAGAAAATTCCACATCTTACGTGTGAGGATTACTCACTGACACCTGTCAATGCACATTTATCTGCGGAAACATGTACAATATCAAAATTTAAAGCCATGATCAGTCCAATTATATTGTCATTTCTCTTTAACAAAACTACTGACTTAAATATCTTAAATGCATAATACATAAGGAACAACTAGTAGATGTTTATCTCCAAGGAATGTATTCCTAATTCAATGCCAAATAAACTAATGATGTATATTACCTTAAATTAAATTCCTAATCTCAAACTCAAGATTTCTTTTCTGATTCGTACTCCCGTAATCATAGCTAACCGTTGAGCTTACCAATTAACCTCAAATTTGAATGACTAACTTCCTTTGGTGTCTTGAATCCCTGTGACACCAAGAGTAGTATCTCAAATACAACGATTTGGCAAGTATAGGCAATATAAGAAATCACATAATGTTATCAAAAGTGAATTTAAGACAAGTAAATGTAATTTTGGAATGTCAATGATAAGTATCAACTACGCAAATTGTGCAAAGATCGAATAATTATGCTGATGAATCAATAAATAAGAAAACATACTAATATGGCTACTACTTTAAGCTCATCCTCTCAAAGAGAGCAAATCTAGTTGGGATGTCACCAGCGGCCCGGCCAAAGGCTAACTGGCTACCCGATTTTTGGAGTTCCGGTGCTCCATATGACTTACTGCAGTAGTCTCTCAAATACGAACCCAAGTGCTGGCCCCGTCGGGCGTCACAGGGTCGAAGCTAAGTAGTGCCGACTCAATCGAATCAAATAAATCAAATTTATAAGTGGATTTGAGAGAGTTTATATTTCAACTGTCTATAATCAAATCAAGTTCTATTCTCAAATCAAATCAAATACTAATCTCAAATCAAATCAAATACTCATCTCAATCCATATTAAATTTCAAGACTGAATCGATATACAATATTTGACGAATAATGGCGAATTTCGAATAATGAAACCTCAAAAGAGATTGACAATGACATAACTCATTTAATTATAATGATTGATCTACCAACGAAGATATAACTCAATATGCAATGCAACAATTTAAGGAATCAAGGAGTTTTACTATCCATTACTCACCTATTTATTTTAGTCTCTCACCGTCCAACACAAGGTAAGTTTAGCAACTCAATGTATTACTACTTTTGTTGATGTCACTATGTATAAGAGGTACATTGAGTTTCTAAACGAACCCTAGTGGCATAGTATTAGACTAATAATTATCCATTAGACTCATTTATAAGGTTAAGGGTTCCATTTCTAAGGTCCTAATATTTTAAATATTTCCTAAATTCCTATGGAAATGAGGGTAAGCACCAAAAATCCATAAATGAAGGATTAAGGAGGGTTGGAAGGCACTAAAATTAATACTCCACTTAATTTGGCTCAAAATAACCTAAAAATGGGTTTTAGTCCACTCTACAGAGGTTTAAGAAAAAGGGGTCCAGCAGCACTGTGTGCTAGAGCACACAGAATCCAGCAGCTCTGTGCGCTCGAGCGCAGCTCTGCGCGCTCGAGCGCGCAGTGCAGAATTCCAGCCCGGAATTCTACTGCTGCGTTTCTCTTTCCCTTCTCTTCCCCTACTTCTTCCACCACAGTTCCTGCATACAATAGAGCCTCCTTGCTCTCCTTACAATACATATAAATGTCTCCCTTCCATTTCATTAATTAAACATAAAACATACAATCATTCATTTAAAGGAAACTAAGAACATTGAGTATATATTATTGAATCAATGAAATCAACATAATGGAAATTCTTCTTATGCATATACTTGCCTCAATTTTAAGCTTTCCAAAATCTCTTCTACTCTCTTGGTTTAAAGAACTTTAAAAATCCCCAAATATTCAAACCCTAGGCACAATACACATGAAAATCACATGAATATGAATGCATTTCCATCACAAGAGTCTTTTAACTCTAATACAACTCAAAAATCCAAACAAAAAGAGGTTGGAACCTACCTCTTATAATAATTCCGAATTTGAATTTGGAGAAGAAATGGTTTCTTGAACCAAGAGGTGGAGATGAACAAGAAGAAGGAGATGAAGAGGAAGATGATCTCCACACTTGTTTTCACTTGCACAAAATGCTAGAGTGATTGAAGAAGGAAAGGAAATTGAAAGGAAGAAGAGAAGAAGAGCTTAACATGAATTTTAAATCCAATTCTTACATTATTGAATACTAAGAATCATGAGTAAACATAGAAATTAACAACATGTAAATTCATATCATGCTTTTACTTGCCTCATTTTAGCCTTCCAAGCTATTCTTTAATCCTTTGCTCCAATTAACCAAAAACCCCCAAATATCAAGCCCTAATCACAAAACACATGGGAAATGCTAATGAATATGCAAATATGACTCCAATAGAGTCCCTTGACTCTATTTCAACTCAAAATACAAAGAAAGATGGGGTTTAATTCTTACCTTGACAATAATTCCGAATTTGGAAAGAGTTGGAGATAATGGAGATGGGTTCTTGTCAACAAATGAAGGTAAAGAGGGTGGAGAAGATGAAGATGGAGAAGAAGAAGACTCCAACTAATTGTCTTTCAACCACATGCACCAATTGATTTGAAAAGAGAAAAAGGAATGGGAGGAAAGAAATTGTGGAAGAAGCTCTCCCAGCACAGTGAAACGAATGGGATAGTTGAGTGGTTTAAAAGGATAAGGATGGGTTCTTTTAAGGGTGCCTAATTTGCAAAGAAGTCCATGGGTTTTGTGTATTTCCATAATGAGTCAAATGATGGCCCATTTTAGCAACGGTTGATCAAATGAAAGGAAGTTAAATACGAAAATCGACAAGCTCGTCGAAATACACACGATGATGTCAAAAGGATGTGCATCTGATGAAATTTGGAAAAATCATAATTTACATAAACTACCTTAATTAGTCACTAAGTATGATTAAATTAACTAAAACACACTTGATTAGCATTAAACAAGATCGGTTCGGGTTGGGGTGTAACATTCTCCCCCTCTAGGAATCATTCGGTCCTCCGAATGAACCTTCCGGCGTAAATAGTTCGGAGTAGTGCTGTGACTTGTCCTTCGATTTTCCTACAGGGCTTCCTCTGGTCTATGACGATCCCCAAGGAGGTTTACTCAACGAATGGTCCTCATCCTCAACACTTGTTCTTTCTCATCAATGATACGGAATAGAAGTCAACGTATGTTGTCAGATTTGGTTTAAACTTTACGACCTTTTAACATGGTCATGTGGATTACATCCTAATTATTGTATGATATGGCTGTAAGCCCGATTTATAGTTAAGTCATTGACTTCATCATGAATCCGACACCATCCAACGTAACGAGATGTCACTTGTTTCTGGTCTCAACTTTGTGATGCTTTCACTTTCTTACTACAGAATTCTTATCTTAGCTTGATACTTGCCCGCGTAGCTCTCCTGCTTACTCCGATTGCCTCCGATACCTTGGTGCAAGTTGAAGATTGATTTCTACACACTGACGTCTGCGTTAATTACTAACAAGAAGTTCGGTTTGAGTAGTGTTGAGAATAACGTGAAAGTTGTTTTAGAAAACCTCATGATATATCATGTCCATACTCGCGTGGGAAAGTTCTTGTTGCGAATTGGTACTAAGTCACTTCTACCTTGCTCTAACTGGAAGCTAAACTTGTACAAATGTTTTTTTTTTTTTTTTTTTTTTTTTTATCTATGGATCATCCACCCTGACTAGTCATTAGTTGTGTATAACGCGCATGACAAGGATTCAACTGATCTTATGGTCCACTAAATAACAACTAAACCAAGAATAAAGTAACTAATCTAGTTAGACGCTTAAGGTGTTAAATTTTAATATCACTTGTGAAGCTAATCTCTTTATCCCTCTTTCGTTCGTAATCCTAGATAATCGAGGTTTACAATTGGCCAACTTAGATTATATTGTATCGACCATTGGTCAAGTTCTATGATATTAGTCACAAATGTTAGCTCAAATGTAACCATGGTTATTACCTATTTCAGATAAGTCTGATCTTCACATCTAACAATTAAATTCCTTAACAAATCCAACCGCTACACATGCTCACTGAGGAGGTTGTATTCTATTTCAACTAGTCTATCATATATCTGAGCTTTATAGTAATAGCAAAAAGGTTATCACAACCTACAACTTTCAATTCACAAGCATTAGGGCGACTAACTTCGGCTAACATCGAAGGGAAATGCAATCTCAATGCTAACACTGAGTAGCTAAAGTTCAGATCTGGTCGTGTTAATTCTAAGAGTTCAAGGTTGAAACTGGCTATCCTAGTTCTATAAAATCATCAACGACTCAAATCACAATACAATTGTTCTTAATACCAGTCTCTAACGAATTAGAATTCGTCGACTAATATTCTCATCACATATACTAGCTAAGGAAAGTAGTAGTCTATCTCAAATTCGAATTCCACTAAGAAGTATGATAGGGTCAAAGTTCTACGGTTGGAACAGCTAAATGACTAACTTATTTGAAATGATAGGCGTAAGAATATTGTTCTAGAAGCCAATCTGTTGTGATCTTACACTATTCCTAAGCAATCAAAGTGATGGTTCTAGCCACACTAATTTTGTTGGATCGACCACCACTATAGTCTTGTCTAATCAACACATCATTTATCTCAAATAGACTCAACTAATCACATTTCAGACTCAAACTTGCTAGGGAAGTTATTCACAACCCATTTGTTTGTCTCATCTTCAATCTCTCGTTCATTAAAGGTATCACTAAGCCTTAAGTTAATCTCACCGTAAAGATTCTAAACCGTATGGTCCACTTTTACTCAGGTTTTTTTTTTTTTTTTTTTTTTTTTTTTTTTTTTTACCCTCTTGGTTACATTCATCATAACCTAATCCCATCTTTTATTATTTCTGACCCAAATCATAATCTTAGTATAGATCAAAGTCTCTTAGTCTGTGGGTCTATTTCTAAAGGTATTTCTAGCATTACTTCTATGGCCAAGTCTATTTGTCAAAAAAAGTAGCGATTTTGAATACTCATATAGGATAACATCTGGGAAATCTAACCAGTTGTAAATAGATTTCTAACTACTTAAGTGGTTTATCTTTTACAATGACTATGGAATTCTCTCAACTCCCGCAACTTACTTCCTATGCTTAAGAGTCAAAATCCCTGGCATACGAATTATTTCAGTCTAAGACTTACTTGTCTATAGTCTTGTCAAAAGTCTAAGTAAGCAAGGTCTTGAAACTAACTATATAGAGTCTAACAACTCTGTATCCGTTTGATCACTAACATACAACATCATTACTCATGCTAACCACATTCATTTGAAATCTCTATTTCTTAGTTGAGATCACTGTGACCTAAGTCAAGTGATGGCATTGCACGGAGCCATGGTG
Source organism: Cinnamomum chago (assembly GCA_038049695.1). Classification (NCBI taxonomy): domain Eukaryota; kingdom Viridiplantae; phylum Streptophyta; class Magnoliopsida; order Laurales; family Lauraceae; genus Cinnamomum; species Cinnamomum chago. Next base: position 104,444,202 of record CP142451.1, on the reverse strand, counting down.
AAGATACACTGTTGACGGTGAAATTGAGCCCTAGACTCAAAACTCACAAGATCACTTAGGGATAAAAGCCCAAAAGTAAGTTCAGAAGAACACTACTCAACATTTAATATAGCACAGTTTACAATCAAACATCCATCCTTCAACTTTCTCACTAAAATTTCTAAGTAAATCCCATCAATAAAACCTCAAATTACTAAAGTGACTAAACTACTCGTTAAAATAAGCAAGTCATTCTTGGCGGGGCCCATTAGTGGGTCCTTTGCTCTTGGGTGCATCATCTAGTCTCTTAGGACTACTATGATTAATCCTATACCACTACTGGGGTCAATACTAGAGTTATCTCTAAATTAACTGGGTGAAATCTATCTTTGTCATAATTGAAAATTCTTGCTCTTACTAAATGAAGAGGTTCAACAAATTTCACAGGTTACTAAGGTACCCCTAGTCACTAAAGTTACCTTGACCTTTCAGAATAAATCTAGGGAATTATTAATTGTTACAACTAATTCATCTACCATAAGACTTCAACTAATTGGATATTCAACTGTTGCTAGGATCCTTAATTCTACACCTGTACTAAAATCACAGATCTATAGGTCACTATACTTTGGAGTAATCTATATTTCCTCGATGGTTTACTACCTAGGAAATATCTTATCAACTCACATCCACTAAGATCTTTCCTAACTTCCCAGTGCTCAACTTTTCAGTTTCAAACTATGAAACTCCTTAACCTATATCTCATATTAGGTTGATGTGCTGCCTACTACCAATAACCTATCATGATGTCATTAGGAAGGCAACCTAAGATTGTACGGTCCCCCCCCCCCCTTTTTTTTTTTTTTTTTTTTTTTTTTTTTTTTTTTTTTGAAAATCACAGAGTGTGACTCAGTGATAGAGTGTGTGAAACAATGAGTCAATCAAAGATTATATTCAAAAGTACTATTATCATCTCACCTTCTTCCACAACGTTTGTCGTTTTAGTACCCTCTAGGGCCGTAGCGTATCCACGTCTGTCCTCCGTTGAACCAGTCTCTGCTGTAATGGCATCTACTCACCTCGAGTTGTATTCTGGCTCTTGCGGTTTTACATTGATTCGTGCGGTTTATCTAGGTGGCATCTTTTATAATTCAGATTACTCAATATACAATTAGATAAACATTCATAAACAATCTTCAAAATAAAATTCCCAACGTCCTATCGTGTCCTCACCACGTCTCTTAAGGTTTCTAAGTCTTTTAGAAAAGACTTTTCAGGGCTCTGATACCATACTTACGTATGTCACATCCCGGACCCGAGAATCCCTTGTTTAGGGTGGTTCCCAAGGTGTGACACACGTACTCCCGTGAACTCACATTTGTTCCGGACCAAATCCGAATTCACGAAGGAGAAAATTCCACATCTTACGTGTGAGGATTACTCACTGACACCTGTCAATGCACATTTATCTGCGGAAACATGTACAATATCAAAATTTAAAGCCATGATCAGTCCAATTATATTGTCATTTCTCTTTAACAAAACTACTGACTTAAATATCTTAAATGCATAATACATAAGAAACAACTAGTAGATGTTTATCTCCAAGGAATGTATTCCTAATTCAATGCCAAATAAACTAATGATGTATATTACCTTAAATTAAATTCCTAATCTCAAACTCAAGATTTCTTTTCTGATTCGTACTCCCGTAATCATAGCTAACCGTTGAGCTTACCAATTAACCTCAAATTTGAATGACTAACTTCCTTTGGTGTCTTGAATCCCTGTGACACCAAGAGTAGTATCTCAAATACAACGATTTGGCAAGTATAGGCAATATAAGAAATCACATAATGTTATCAAAAGTGAATTTAAGACAAGTAAATGTAATTTTGGAATGTCAATGATAAGTATCAACTACGCAAATTGTGCAAAGATCGAATAATTATGCTGATGAATCAATAAATAAGAAAACATACTAATATGGCTACTACTTTAAGCTCATCCTCTCAAAGAGAGCAAATCTAGTTGGGATGTCACCAGCGGCCCGGCCAAAGGCTAACTGGCTACCCGATTTTTGGAGTTCCGGTGCTCCATATGACTTACTGCAGTAGTCTCTCAAATACGAACCCAAGTGCTGGCCCCGTCGGGCGTCACAGGGTCGAAGCTAAGTAGTGCCGACTCAATCGAATCAAATAAATCAAATTTATAAGTGGATTTGAGAGAGTTTATATTTCAACTGTCTATAATCAAATCAAGTTCTATTCTCAAATCAAATCAAATACTAATCTCAAATCAAATCAAATACTCATCTCAATCCATATTAAATTTCAAGACTGAATCGATATACAATATTTGACGAATAATGGCGAATTTCGAATAATGAAACCTCAAAAGAGATTGACAATGACATAACTCATTTAATTATAATGATTGATCTACCAACGAAGATATAACTCAATATGCAATGCAACAATTTAAGGAATCAAGGAGTTTTACTATCCATTACTCACCTATTTATTTTAGTCTCTCACCGTCCAACACAAGGTAAGTTTAGCAACTCAATGTATTACTACTTTTGTTGATGTCACTATGTATAAGAGGTACATTGAGTTTCTAAACGAACCCTAGTGGCATAGTATTAGACTAATAATTATCCATTAGACTCATTTATAAGGTTAAGGGTTCCATTTCTAAGGTCCTAATATTTTAAATATTTCCTAAATTCCTATGGAAATGAGGGTAAGCACCAAAAATCCATAAATGAAGGATTAAGGAGGGTTGGAAGGCACTAAAATTAATACTCCACTTAATTTGGCTCAAAATAACCTAAAAATGGGTTTTAGTCCACTCTACAGAGGTTTAAGAAAAAGGGGTCCAGCAGCACTGTGTGCTAGAGCACACAGAATCCAGCAGCTCTGTGCGCTCGAGCGCAGCTCTGCGCGCTCGAGCGCGCAGTGCAGAATTCCAGCCCGGAATTCTACTGCTGCGTTTCTCTTTCCCTTCTCTTCCCCTACTTCTTCCACCACAGTTCCTGCATACAATAGAGCCTCCTTGCTCTCCTTACAATACATATAAATGTCTCCCTTCCATTTCATTAATTAAACATAAAACATACAATCATTCATTTAAAGGAAACTAAGAACATTGAGTATATATTATTGAATCAATGAAATCAACATAATGGAAATTCTTCTTATGCATATACTTGCCTCAATTTTAAGCTTTCCAAAATCTCTTCTACTCTCTTGGTTTAAAGAACTTTAAAAATCCCCAAATATTCAAACCCTAGGCACAATACACATGAAAATCACATGAATATGAATGCATTTCCATCACAAGAGTCTTTTAACTCTAATACAACTCAAAAATCCAAACAAAAAGAGGTTGGAACCTACCTCTTATAATAATTCCGAATTTGAATTTGGAGAAGAAATGGTTTCTTGAACCAAGAGGTGGAGATGAACAAGAAGAAGGAGATGAAGAGGAAGATGATCTCCACACTTGTTTTCACTTGCACAAAATGCTAGAGTGATTGAAGAAGGAAAGGAAATTGAAAGGAAGAAGAGAAGAAGAGCTTAACATGAATTTTAAATCCAATTCTTACATTATTGAATACTAAGAATCATGAGTAAACATAGAAATTAACAACATGTAAATTCATATCATGCTTTTACTTGCCTCATTTTAGCCTTCCAAGCTATTCTTTAATCCTTTGCTCCAATTAACCAAAAACCCCCAAATATCAAGCCCTAATCACAAAACACATGGGAAATGCTAATGAATATGCAAATATGACTCCAATAGAGTCCCTTGACTCTATTTCAACTCAAAATACAAAGAAAGATGGGGTTTAATTCTTACCTTGACAATAATTCCGAATTTGGAAAGAGTTGGAGATAATGGAGATGGGTTCTTGTCAACAAATGAAGGTAAAGAGGGTGGAGAAGATGAAGATGGAGAAGAAGAAGACTCCAACTAATTGTCTTTCAACCACATGCACCAATTGATTTGAAAAGAGAAAAAGGAATGGGAGGAAAGAAATTGTGGAAGAAGCTCTCCCAGCACAGTGAAACGAATGGGATAGTTGAGTGGTTTAAAAGGATAAGGATGGGTTCTTTTAAGGGTGCCTAATTTGCAAAGAAGTCCATGGGTTTTGTGTATTTCCATAATGAGTCAAATGATGGCCCATTTTAGCAACGGTTGATCAAATGAAAGGAAGTTAAATACGAAAATCGACAAGCTCGTCGAAATACACACGATGATGTCAAAAGGATGTGCATCTGATGAAATTTGGAAAAATCATAATTTACATAAACTACCTTAATTAGTCACTAAGTATGATTAAATTAACTAAAACACACTTGATTAGCATTAAACAAGATCGGTTCGGGTTGGGGTGTAACATTGTTTCTTCTATTTAGTGGTTGCATGCACAAATAAAAAGCGTCTTGGTAGCCAAAAACCAGGATGAATAACCAAGTAGCAAATGCATATCCATGTGATTGTAAATTCGTAGTGAATGAGTTTGGTAGCTATCTAGATATACAAATACAATTCGTGCCTTGAGTGATGCAAATCTTCACTCACAATATCACTCAGTAGTTTGAAAAAAATTAATTAAAACTATAATCCCACTTTGATGGTACTGCCTCCTTATAGTGTGCTTTCATCCCTATTAATTTTGTCACTGTTGATAGTTACTCTCAAGATTAATTGAACATATTTTATATGAATTTAAAATAACAAACCTGGATATATTCTTGGTTTACATGATATCGACTCGATGCAAATGTAAGTAAATATTCTATCACATTGTTTATACAGATTTAAAAGATACGTATGAAGTAAATATAACACAAAATACCAATCTCAATACTACCCAACTGCAGATTCCTGGATCATAATATTATAAGCACTTAAAATCATGTAACTTGCCGGAGAATAAGAGCTGGTATGCATGAACTTACTTGCATACTGGTAGGTAAATGAGTCTTGTGTATTGATGTAATGAAGGGGAGCTGACCAGTGATATCGGAATCTCATTCTGTCTGCCCATGAACAGAGACTGGGAAGATCATTCTCACCATTATCTGGAAGAAGAATTGCTTCACAGCATCACTGGCGGCTTCACTCAATCGATGCTATACATAAAGAATAATACATATTAAGATTTTGGAAAAATGATATGTGAAAATTTAATATCCGAAGAGGGGAAAAAACAAGAAATTAATTAGAATATTTGAATACAGAAAAAAAGAGGAAATAATAGATTAGAGAACTGGTGATTTGAATATAACACATACACACTCACACAACAGGGTTAGGTCGAATCTACTAATTCCTTAAGTAGCGTCCATTAAACCCACACAACACACACAAGGTAAATATGGAGCGGTTTCAAATACAAGACATCAAGAACAAATCCATCCCTTAAATTAAAAGACTGCATTAGCTTATATAAAATTTTATGTAATTGGTGAATGCAGATGGGATGAAATAATATCATCATATTTGAAGAATCTGTGATCCTTTTCTAAATTTCAATTAAAGAAATAACCAGTGGCATGGGATGGTTGATGTGATGTGATGTGATGTGATATGATATGATAACGTGGACTCTCGGTTAGAAATGTGGACAAGATAAGATCTTGTTAAATCGAAGGCTTGGTTCACTTATAATTCCTCTTGCAGTATGCATATAAAATCCTACTTTAAACTCACACCACAATGTAGGCACCATAAGTGAGATAAAAAGCGATGGTCTACTTATAATTGAAATTCCAAATAGACCTATTCCATGGCAAGCTGATCCTGTTTCCAAAATTAAATTGCCTTGCAATACCTGGCTTTGCCAAAGTATTACCATCCTCTTTCTGCACATGGACGGCAAAGATGTATCTCCATTGGAAAAGATGATTGAAGCAGGCCCAATGAGCTGGACCTCATAAACACATTCAATTTATTCAATATAGGTGAGTGGATTCTATTTCCAATTGCTAATTACTTGTGATTTGGTAAGATATGGACAGGAGTTGGATATTACATTATCGGAACCGATTTAGTGCGGAGTACATAGCTGGGGTAAACTCATTTATTGATTTTGCAAAGGCGAATTCAGGCAGGGCAGTGTTGATTAACTGCCCGTGTAACGATTGTTGTAACCATCGGAAGCATGACTATGTAACCGTGAGAAGTCATCTGCACATTAAAGGAATGATGGTCCATTACCTACGGTGGATATATCACGGGGAACCCATGGTTCAACCCGATGATTCGGATGAGAGCGATGATGAATCAGAAGATAATCAAGATGAGTACAATGAGTTGATAGATGATCATCGTAGGGGAACTTACTTGGAGGAAGATACTCAAGAGAGGGATGATTTTAAAATTTTGTTGAATGCTTCTCAGCGAGGCCTTTACCCAGGATGCAAAAGCTCAGATACTCTGTTATCGTTTGTCATCAAGATACTGCACGTGAAGGTAGAAAGTGGGTGTAGCAATAAGTCGTTCGACAAAGTCTTGCATATTTTTAAGGACTTCTTACCCGAAGGTCATGTGGTGCCGACATCAATTTACGAGGCGAAGAAATTATTACGTGACTTGGGCATGAGATACAAGAACATAGATGCCTGCAAACACAATTGTGTGTTGTATTGGAAGGAGAATGCTCAATTGGATAAATGTCCAAAATGTGAAAAGCCTAGGTACAAGATCAATGATGGCAAGCGAAAGAAGATCCCTCATAAGGTGCTCCGTTACTTCCCATTGACACCGAGGTTACGCAGATTGTATATGTCAAGGAAGACAGCCACAGAGATGAGATGGCATAGTGATAAGCGCGTTGACGATGGGATAGCGCGGCATCCGGTTGATTCAGTGGAATGGAAAGAATTTGATAAGAAATATCCAGAGTTTTCCCAAGAGACACGTAATGTGAGGTTGGGGTTAGCCACTGATGGATTCAATCCTTTTGGTAACATGAGCACCTCTTATAGCATGTGGCCTGTCATACTTATGCCCTATAATTTGCCACCATGGATGTGCATGAAGGAGCCATTCATGATGATTTCATTACTTATTCCAGGACCAAACTCACCGGGAAACGATATCGATGTATATCTGAGGCCCTTGGTTGATGAGTTGAAGGAGTTGTGGGATCATGGTGTATCTACTTATGATGCCTCCACTAAACAAACCTTTCAAATGCATGCGGCTGTGATGTGGATGATAAATGACTTTCCTGCGTATGGTAACTTGTCTGGGTGGAGTACAAAAGGTTAGAACGCATGCCCCTCGTGTAACGACACCTCGTTAGGGGTGAGGTTGAAAGATAAGATTGGGTACATTGGCCATCGAAAATACTTGGAAGTAAACCACCAATGGCGTAGAAGCAAGGCCTTCAACGGTCAGCCTGAGCGTGAAAAGAGGTCTTTGGATCTACTGGGGCAAAAGGTACTAGACCAGCTCGAAGAACTACATCCGGTCAGGTTTGGTAAGAATAACAAAAGACCGCGTGACTCTGGAGAGTTGAATTGGACAAAGAAAAGCATCCTATTTGAATGGCCCTACTGGAAGTGCAAAAAACTCCGACACAACCTTGATCCTATGCACATTGAGAAGAACATCTATGTAGCCTTGGTTGGAACAATGTTGGGCATAAAGGGCAAAAACAAGGACACCGAGAAAGCGCGTAAGGATTTGAAAAATATGGGCATCAGGCCAGAGTTGCATCTAGTGGAGAGGGGCGATGGATCCAGCTTGAAGCCGCATGCCTCTTACACTCTGGCACCAAAAGACAGAGATGGATTTTATGAATTCTTGAAGTCGATCAAATACCCAGACGGCTATGCCGCGAACCTCTCGAGGTGTGTAACCTCGAAAAATGATAAATTGGCTGGTTTAAAGAGCCATGATTGCCACATCCTTATCCAACGGATCCTTCCTATTGGCATGCGTGGCTTTGTGAATAAGGATATTTGTACAACATTGTTTGAGTTAGGCAGCTTTTTCCAAGACCTCTGCTCGAAAACACAGAGACACGATGTTTTGAAAAAATCGGAGGAGCAGATAGTTTTAATATTGTGCAAGCTTGAGAGGATCTTTCCTCCTGCTTTCTTTGATGTGATGGTTCATCTATCGGTTCACTTGCCACGCGAGGCCATTCTTGGTGGACCGGTGCAATATCGGTGGATGTACCCGATTGAAAGGTAATAGTTGATGACCATCGAAAAATTATTTATATATTAGTGCAATTGCCTTGCATTGGAAATCGTAATAGTTATCATTTGTTGTTTAAAGGTTTCTGAAGACCCTAAAGGGGTACGTTCGCAACAGAGCACGGCCTGAAGGTTCGATCGCCGAGGCTTACATTGTCAAAGAGTGTCTCACTTTTTGCTCAATGTATTTAAGGCAGACTGATCGAGTAGAGCGTTATGATGATGGTGGTGAACGGGGTGCGGGGATGTCGGTCTTCACACAAATTGTCCGTCCCATCGGGCTGATGCAAAGGGCACATGATCCTTCTCAAAGGGAGCGTGACATGGCTCATTGGTTTGTGCTGAATAATTGCCCCGAAGTGGAGCCGTATCTACAGTATGTGCTTCAATCTAGCCTTATGTATGCATTGCTTGTTAACTCATTTATTCATTCTCGTCTCGGACTGATTCATTAAAAGCTATCTTGAGTAGGGAACACAAGAATTTAGTGCAAGACGAAAGAGGTGGAGACGTCGGGCAAATACAACGAAAAGAATTTGCAGAATGGTTCAAACAACGTGTAAGACATAAAATGAAGAACTTTTTAATTGCTTGATGTTATTTGAGTATAAGCTTCAAATAACATTATTCTAACACATTTGTCTTAATCTGCTTATGTAGATGAATCAATTGCGAACTATAGGGTCACCAGAAGCTCTTGATGAGATGTGGTCATTAGCATATGGCCCCAGATCCCTAGTGAATCTTTACCAGGGGTGTGATTGCAATTGCGTCCGATACCACACTGTAGACCATGAGAAATGTCGTAGGAGCCAGAGTAGCGGCTTGGTCGTGGAAGGGGAATACGAAGGGGTGAAACATGACTACTATGACTACATCTGCAAAGTCTGGGAATTATCCTATCGGCACGGGGGTAAGGTGGTCTTATTTGAATGTGAATGGTACAACACTAGTACCAAGCACAAGATAAACATCGAAGACCATCTTACAGGCATTGATATCACGGGTCGTTGGTGTAAGGATGATCCATTTGTCCTACCAAGTCAGGTGAAACAAGTCTTCTATGTCAATGACACCGGTAGAGGAAAAAATTGGAGAGTTGTAGAACGGGTCAAGACTCGGGGAGTATGGGATGTGCCCGCTAAGCGGGATGACGACGGTGATGATGATGATGTGCCGGTTGATGCATTTCAGCAGGACGAAACGACATTTGTTGTCCCAGTCCTCGTCGATGGTACTAGTGATCAATACTCTAGGGATGATATAGATCCTGAGATCGTTCTCAGTGATGAGTCAGCATACGAGGATGGCCAAGACGAGGATGAAACGCTGGCGGAATACGAAGATGATGAAGGGAATGATGGCCATAGTCAGGAAGATGATGACATGGAGTATGACATGTAGTGTTTGCTTCGATTTTGCACATGTAACTATTAAGTAAATTAATGAAGAACTTTTCTTCCATAGAGTATGCTTAATTTCATTCGATTGTTGAAGGAATTTTCGTTCATGTTATTTTACCCTGCATATGAACAATTTTTGTTATGTTTATTTTAAAAGTATTATATGGTGTGTGCCATGTTATTACCTAGCTCGTTATATGACGTTCATGTTTGATTTATCCGTTGTTGCTTTCCTCTAAATTAAAATTGAAACGATTCAATTTTTCAACTCTAACATAGAACATGATGAATACACCTCTCAAATACTGTCGTGGCAAAGACTCTCAACGTGTTAGGGAATTGACAAATGAGTTTGAACATAAACCATTTGAAAATGAAACTCCAATAGTAAAGCATGGTTCCCGCAAAATACAACTGGCTCAGTGGCTGAGACTGTGTGGCAATTTCATCCCTGAAAGATATATAATGATAAAAATTGCTGAAACATTGCCATCGGCTTGGGATGCTGCAAAAATGAAGATATTTGAAGTCTTACGACCATGGCATGCAGTGGAGTTCGTCGACCTATTACAGTCATTTGAAAAATATATTCATCCCTTATGGATACAGTTCTGAAGAGAGAAAATGGTTGAAGGAATATCTGTTAGAGAACATTTGCTAAACAAGGAACAATTGTTTTACGATCTCAAAAGAAGAAGATTTGAACCGAATATTGCAGATTTGGTGCGTTCAATAGTAAGCACTCTACCACCTCCTTGGCCGGTACAAGAAATCCATGCTAAGCTCAAGTTTAATTTCCTAGACTTGAGGGAATTAGGAGAAATGCTAGAAGAGATCGAGGTCGACATTAAATTTCAGGTTTTGCACATGTAACGATTAAGTAAATTAATAAAGATCTTTTCTTACATAATGACATGGTATTCAATCTCATTCTCTTATGATTTGTTCATTTATGGAGTAAGACATTTCTACATTTCACACATTATTCTTATCTTTATATATCATAGTTGGAAAGGATGCCAAACGAAGTGAAAAAATGGGTCAAACCAGGAGAGTTGTCCCGTCAAGTGCAAGCATCCAATTATCTATTAAAGAGAAAAAGAACAATTAAGAAGAATGATGAAAAACTAGCGGCTCTAGGGCTCCCTCCGACTGCACGTACTATATCCGATTCGGCTAAAGGGACAAACGAGCAGGGAAAGAGGAATGTTAGTGGGAATGATAAGGATGAGAACTACATTCCCCCCCAAGACGATGATGTAGATGACGAGACATCATGGTCTCAATCAGATGAGGTAATCTTTCGTTTATAATGTCTATGACGTGTACTTGAAAATACTAATAACTTCTATGTGACACTGAGGCTCGAAATGATTTTCATTTCCATTTAATGTAAATTGATGACATTCACTTTGCTAATATTATTTTTTTGTGTTAATAATTATTTAATTTCCTTGTCAATTTGCTTTAAGCCAGATTGCAGATATGCCTCGGGAAAACAGGGCGAGACGTGCTCGGCAGGTTGTAGCTGCAGTCAGGTTAGATCCTGTGGAGAGCAGACCTGAGCCCTCGACGCAGCCTTCGCCAGCTGCTCTCGAGGTTACACGGGCTGGAGGATCAAGGAGCACCCCTGAATCGGCAGCCTCCCAGCCTCTGCTGATTGAGCCTTTGACCACACAGCCCCCGCCAACCCAGGCCCAGCCGTCCCAGCCTCCCGCGAGTCATCATACGACCGGGAGCAGCGTAGGTGAGAAAATCGGAAAACCTTTTAAAGTGTAGAATGGTTCACCTCATATTTAGATTTGTGTTCTATAACTTTTTTTTCTTCTGATTTGTTCACCTCAAATATCATTTGTGTTCACTAACTCATTTAGCACTGTCGTCTTAACAGCATCAGCCCCAGCCTCGGCTGAGACTCTTGGCCGTACCAGGGGTGCTACGCGAGGGAAGAATGCGGCAAAGCTGAGGAGATAGCTGGGTCATAACATCCCAGTCCCGATCCCTAGCTCCAGTCATAGGCCAGAGGGGGAACATGCCCCATCACTGGCTAACCATCTTGGGTTAGCCATTAGAGAGGTTGCCCCAGTCAGGCCTCATGGCTGGAAGAAGCTTGACAGTGGGATCAAGCTTGCCGTCATCGCTGCAGTCAAGGTAAACTGAAACGAGAAACATCAACCAAAGTTATTATAGTTGTGCTCCTCATTACAATATCTGATTATATTTTGTTATTACTAATGACTACTATGGCTATCCCCTAATTGCAGCAACTCTTTGAGATCGGGGACTACGAGGGTGATATGCAGCTTAGGACGAACATTGACCGCCAGTGAGGGATCCTGTATATAGGGGCTGGAAGTATGAGTTGCATACTCACTATCAGGTCCTCTTGGAGCAGGGGGTTCCCCGACCCCAGGACCACCCGGCAGAGGGTTGTACTCTAGCTGACTGGCAGCAGATGATCTCGCAGTGCTGGGAATCACCAGCCTAGAAGGTGACCTGGGGATGTTATCTAAATGTCTTAATTATAATCCAATGTAATTCTATTTGTAACGATTAAATACACTCATGCTATTGTATTATTGTTTTTCTATGTAGGCAAAGTCAAAGAAAGCTCAAGAGAGTCGAGCCCAGCTGCCATACAATCATACGAGTGGCTCCCGGTCATTTTCCTCGAGGATGCCTATGATGGTACTGATTATATTCATATGAAGAAACTTGATTAAGTTTATTAATTTATCAATATGTATCAGGGTTCATATCTAATATAAAGCTATTTCAAATCTTAGGCGGCACAGAATGCCGGTCAAGCGCCTCCCATTACTCAGTTCTTCCGCGACACCCACTACAAACGAAAGAGTGACGAGTGGGTAAATGAGGTGGCTCAACAGAGACATGTACGTTTCCTAATAAATCAGTACTGATTATATAATGTCATAGAAGTATTCTAAATCCTTTATTGATTTAAATGGCAGGAGGCCTTGGTGCAGCGGACCGAGGAGCAGTCGCAGCCCTCTATCACCACTCTGATGACTCAGGAGCAGATTGCTGCTGATGTGCTTGGGAAGAGGTCGGGCTACGTAAAGGGGTATGGGATATACTCGAGGACCTCTTCCTCTTCCACACAGTCTCGGGCACCGGACTCTGAGGTGGTCGCCCTGCGCGAGCAGCTAGCTGAGCAGGGTAGGAAGCAAGCTGAGCAGCTAGCTCAGCAGGACCGGAGGACACGCCAGCTTGAGGCCCTCGTTCAAAGGCTGGCAGCTGTGGCAGGAATAGATCTGGCCGCCTTTCTTGACACCACGGGAGAGAGCACTTCTGCTGGGGATGGCACAGCTCCTGGAGGATCATGATGCGACTCTTTGGTTAGTAGAATACTTTCTTGAACAAATAACATATCATTTGTGTTATTAATTTATAAACACTCAAAATGTAGGATTCGAACAAATTTTAACTGCACAGTATGATTGCATTATCATAATCTTTTTCATCAACAAATACTCGTTCATCTATGTCATCCTTGATTGCATTATCATAATCTTTCTCATCAACAAATACTCGTTCATCTATGTCATCCTTGATTGCATTATCATACTCTCTCTCATCAACAATTACTTGTGCATCCCTGTCATCCTTGATTGCATTATCGTAATCTTTCTCATCAACAAATACTCGTTCATCTATGTAATCCTTGATTGCATTATCATACTTTCGGGGGTAGAGTAACTTGTAGGAACTGACGGCTCGCAGATTGGACTAACGGTTAGGGAATTAGAGTCGAAAACCGACTCTTTTCCGACACTTAGGCTCGAAAACGGCCCGCCGGGGGTCCGGAACGCGAATCGGCAACCGGAAAACTCGGGGACCGAAACGGACGGTTCACACGGGGGTAGAGTAACCTGTAGGAACTGACGGCTCGCAGATTGGACTCACGGTTAGGGAATTAGAGGCGAAAACGGACTCTTTTCCAACACTTAGGCTCGGAAACGGCCCGCCGGGGGTTCGGAACGCGAATCGGCGACCGAAAAAATCGGGGACAAGCACGGACGGTTCGCACGGGGGTAGAGTAACCTGTAGGAACTGACGGCTCGCAGATTGGACTTACGGTTAGGGAATTAGAGCCGAAAACCGACTATTTTCCAACACTTAGGCTCGAAAACGGCCCGCCGGGGGTCCGGAAAGCGAATCGGCGACCGGAAAAATCAGGGACTGACACGGACGGTTCGTACGGGGGTAGAGTAACCTGTAGGAACTGACGGCTCACAGATTGGACTCACGGTTAGGGAATTAGAGCCGGAAACCGACTCTTTTCCAACACTTAGGCTCGAAAACGGCCCCCCGGGGGTCCGGAACGGGAATCGGTGACCGAAAAATTCGGGGACCGGCACAGGCGGTTCGCTCGGGGGTAGAGTAACATGTAGGAACTAACGGCTCGCAGATTGGACTCACGGTTAGGGAATTAGAGCCGAAAACCGACTCTTTTCCAACACTTAGGCTCGAAAACGGCCCCCCGGGGGTCCGGAATAGGAATCAGTGACCGGAAAATTCGGGCACCGGCACGGGTAGTTCGCTCGGGGGTAGAGTAACCTGTAGGAACTGGCGACTCGCAAATAGGACTCACGGTTAGGGAATTAGAGTCGGAAACCGATTCTTTTCCAACACTTAGGCTCGAAAACGGCCTCCCGGGGGTCCGGAACGGGAATCCGCGTTCGGAAAATTCGGGGACCGGCACGGGAGGTTTGCTCGGGGGTAGAGTAACATGTAGGAACTGACCGCTCGCAGATTGGACTCACGGTTAGGGAATTAGAGTCGAAAACAGACTCTTTTCCGACACTTAGGCTCGAAAACGGCCCGCCGGGGGTCCGGAAAGCGAATCGGCGACCGAAAAAATCTGGGACCGGCACGGACGGTTCGTACTTGGGTAGAGTAACCTGTAGGAACTGACGGCTCGCAGATTGGACTCACGGTTAGGGAATTAGAGCCGGAAACCGACTCTTTAATTTCCAACACTTAGGCTCGAAAACGGCCCCCCGGGGGTCCGGAACGGGAATCAGCGACCGAAAAATTCGGGGATCGGCACGGGTGGTTCGTTCGGGGGTAGAGTAACATGTAGGAACTGACGGCTCGCAGATTGGACTCACGGTTAGGGAATTAGAGCCGAAAACCGACTCTTTTCCAACACTTAGGCTCGAAAACAGCCCGCCGGGGGTCCGGAACGCGAATCGGCGACCGGAAAACTTGGGGACCTTCACGGACGGTTCGCACGGGGGTAGAGTAACCTGTAGGAACTGACGGCTTGCAGATTGGACTCACGGTTAGGGAATTAGAGTCGAAAACAGACTCTTTTCCAACACTTAAGCTCGAAAACGGCCCCCCGGGGGTCCGAAACGCGAATTGGCGACCGGAAAAATCGGGGACCGACACGGACGGTTTGCACGGGGGTAGAGTAACCTGTAGGAACTGACGGCTCGCAGATTGGACTCACGGTTAGGGAATTAGAGCCGGAAACCGACTCTTTTCCAACACTTAGGCTCGAAAACGCCCCCCCGGGGGTCCGGAACGGGAATCGGCGACCGGAAAATTCGGGGACCTGCACGGGCGGTTCGGTTGGGGGTAGAGTAACATGTAGGAACTGACCGCTCGCAGATTAGACTCACGGTTAGGGAATTAGAGCCGAAAACCGACTCTTTTCCAACACTTAGGCTCGAAAACGGCCCCCCGGGGGTTCGGAACGGGAATCGGCGACCGAAAAATTCTTGGACCGGCATGGGTGGTTCGTTCGGGGGTAGAGTAACCTGTAGGAACTGACGGCTCGCAGATTGGACTCACGGTTAGGGAATTAGAGCCGGAAACCGACTCTTTTCCAACACTTGGAATTAGAGCTGATTTTGCTGACGATTTTTATAATTTATGTATATATATACATGTATATCTTTCGTTTATAATTTCATTAATTCAAGAGATACTAATTTTGTTTTTGTTTTTGTCATTGCAGATTGATGGACGCTTTCTGATCGGATGAACACTTTGGTGTTGTTTTGTTGTTTTTAGTTTATTTGTATATGTATATTGGACATTTTTATTCGACTGTATTTTTATTAATTTAGACATTTTTATTCGACTGTATGTTTATTAATTGTACTGTTTATTTAAGGAGATGAATGATTTGATGAAGAATGGGGATGATTTTGTTTGGATGTATTATTGATTGTAGTATGAGTAGTTTTATTTTTTATTACAGGTGTATAAGCAGGTTTACAGGAAAATTTAAACGAAAAACAAAATAGTCGATTTAAAAAAATATATATGCTTTCACCGACGAAAATGAAAATTTCGTCGGTGAAGGTATTTTTACCGACGAAAAAATAACGTCGGTAATGTTTTTATTTTTTTAATTTGATTTTACCGACGAAAAAATAACGTCGGTAATTGTATTTTGATTTTTTTTATTTTTCTTTTATTTTTACCGACGCAAAACATAACGTCGGTAACTTTATTTTTATTTTATTTTTATTTTTCTTTTAATTTTACCGACGAACAATAAACGTCGGTAAAAAAATTTTATCTCGTTTTTATTTTTCTTTTTAATATTACCTACGCACAAGAAAACATCGGTAAAATATTTTTATTTTTATTTTTTAATATTAACGACGAAAAAAAACGTCGGTAGAGTATTTTAATTTATTTTTTATTTTTCTTATTAATTCTGCCGACGAAAAAAAACGTCGGTAAAAAATAAAAAAGCGTCGGTGAAAATGATAATTTTACCGACGAAAAATTAATTCGTCGGTAAGGTATTTTCTTGACATTTTTTTGCCGACGACTGCCCGACGAAAAAAAAAACGTCGGTAAAAGCTTTACCGACGTTTTTTGGACTTTTAGCGACGAAAAAAAACGTCGCTAAAAGTGTAATCTATTGTAGTGTGCATTTATGAGTCAGATGCTCTCCATGTTCTTATGTTAAGGAACATGATTCTTATGTATCGAACCCCTCCTTCCTATTCCTATATATAGATATATATATGCAACCCCTCCATCTTCTCTCTCAATAAGGTCTCCGAGGAAAAAGCAAATGATAGAAGGAAAAGCACAGTAAGGATGGAAAAATCAGAACTAGTCTTCGTGCCTTCACCGGGAGTTGGACATCTGATATCCACAGTAGAGCTAGCCAAACACTTCCATGGAAAACAACAATTCTCCATCACGATCCTTCTCATTTATCTCAAAATACCATCCTTACAATCCAAAACCACCACCTACATCCAATCCATCGCCGCCTCACACCCCGACATTCGCTTTGTCAATCTCCCATTTGTTGATCTTCCCTACAATGAGGACCAAAACCCGATTACCTTTGTCTCCCTTATTATGGAGAAGCAAAAGCCCCATGTGAAAGAAGCTATCAAGACATTATCGTCACCATCTTCTTCGTTTTCTTCTTCCTCTTCAACCCCTGTCGCCGCCTTGATTATTGACTTGTTTGCAACGACCATGATTGATGTGGGGGTGGAGCTAAGCATCCCCACATACATCTACTACACATCTGGTCTGGGCTCTCTTGGCTTCATGCTCCATCTCCCCACGCTGGATGTGAAGATCCCATGTGAGTACAAGGACTACCAAGGAGAGGTGGAAGTCCCAAGCATGTCGCCATTCCCGGTGTTTGTGTTGCCACATCCGATGATGAACAAGAAGGTAGATGAATACACATGGTACGTTTACCATGGCCGGAGGTTTAGAGAGGTCAAGGGCTTGATTGTCAACACATTTGCAGAGCTGGAGTCGAAAGCACTACAAGCGGTAACATATATATGCCTCACTCATACATACCCCCTTTGATATTTCTTCATAAAATAAAGTTCCCACTGACATATAAAATCCAGTATTTGGTGCAAAAGATTGTAGAAAAGCATAGGAAATATTTTTTGCTACATATCTATGTATTTTTTTATCAGTACTATATATCTATGTATCTGTTTCCTCCTACCAAATATAAATTTTAAATTTTACTGCTTGCTGAATCCACATCCAAAATATCCAAATAAAAATGAAATACCAAGTGGATTTCACAAGCTTGTGAATTTGGTTAATTGGACAAGCTTGCTCGAGGCAAAAAGTGAGTATCCTCCCCTCACATTTATGATTGTAGCTCCACATGAATAATTTGAACCTTAAAAATGAAATCTTAGTCTATGGAGAGTCTCGTTTTCCATTAAGTCTTAATTAGGATGTGTTGAGGTCAATAACCACCCTTGCTCTTGAACGGTTATAATCGTAGTCAAGCCCTCGCCCTCACAATAATATTATTGTTGTGCTGTTTCCTATCACCAATTGGTTTTGGGATAAGTGGTATTTCAATAGGGTGTATGATCCTACAAGTAGTATTAGAGCCTGATAGGTCGGGTGTTTGAGTCTTGGGACAAGCGTTTTGCGAGTTCGCAGTAGGAGTCGCGGCGGGTGTGCCGTTGAGGGGGGATTATTGAGTCAACGTCCACCCTCACTCCTGAGCGGTCATAATCGTGGTCGAGCTATCACCCTCACCATAAAGTTATTGTTGTGCCATATGAAAGTTAAATCACTAGAGCATTCGCAGCGAGTGTGCCGTTGAAGGGGGATTGTTGTGGTCAACGTCCACCCTCGCTTCTGAGCGGTTATAATCATTGTCGAGCTCTCACACTCACCAAAAAGCTATTGTAGTGCCGTATGAAAGTTAAATCACTAGGGAAATCGCGGCGGGTGTGCCGTTGAGGGGGGATAGTTGAGGTCAACGTCCACCCTCGCTCTTGAGCAGTTATAATCGTGGTCGAGCCCTCACTCTCACCATAAAGCTATTGTTGTGCCGTATGAAAGTTAAATCACTAGGGAAAGGAAATAAGAAGGATGTGGTATAGATTGGGGGATTAGTTTACAAATATCACTCTTATCAAATCATTGTAACACTTGATTTTAATTAGTCACAGTTTTCTTCTATTTTATTCATCCGATGACTGCGAAGTAACGGGATTAGTGTCAAATTGAAAAGTGTCCTATTTCACAGAGTAGTATGTTTAAAAGAGGATATCCAACAAAGTTTAATACATAATGCAATAATTTCTTAAGATAGTTAAGAACTCTAGGAACCAATTCCTATACATTAAAAAAAGAATGCTAGTAGATCTACCCGGTCTACCTACAACATATGCAACATGCATTACACTACTGACCAAAAATTATTTTACTTCTGACAACATTTTCTCGATTACATACTGATTATAGCAACAGTAATCCTAAATTTTAGAGTATCCTGACACTGACAGTTTCCCAAAGATGGTAATTTTAATGATTTAAATACATATATAACAATAGGAAGAGACCGAATTTGAACCTTTCTAACCCTCAAAAGTTTCTATTGAAATAAATCATAAGCATCATTAGTTTCAATTTCCGTTACATTTCTTGACATGATTCAATCCAACAAAAGAATATGCCATTACCACCTCATGTCATCCATTCAATCCAGCATCGAGGGCGTTCTATTTGAATCTGAGACCATTCCCATTGCAAATCAAAGAGGAAGCTTCCTATTTCAATCATTTGCCTTCATTAAAAGGTAGGTTCCTCTGTTCTATATTCTAAATACTTCAACATGGTCCGGCTGTCACACAAAAGAAGAATTGGGCTTGCTATAGGTAGGGGTAAAGTCCACTCTGAACCGACTCCAACCACTATATTTAAAATTTATGGTATCTGTGCATGATAAATCAGCCGTGAGACCTTTAACCTTTCACCCCTACCTAAGAACCACTAATAACCTACCTTAGTACACTAGTAAGACCCATTGCATTGCCATCCCAATGCTTTGGTGTGATCAACGTAAATCTAATGTGGTACATCTCACACATGGTTTTTGACAGATCGTCGACGGCGAATGCCTTCCTGACCATCATCCCACTCCACCACTATATCTAGTGGGACCTGTGCTTGCTTTGGAAGAGGAATCCCAGGAGCCTCAGACGAGCCAATTAATGAAATGGCTTGACCAACAGCCCCACTCCTCTGTGGTATTCTTGTGCTTTGGAAGCCTGGGCACATTCTCTGTTGAACAGCTGAAGGAGATGGCACTTGGTCTTGAGAACAGCGGGTACCGTTTCCTATGGTCCTTGCGATGTCGCTCATCAACCGACACAGACCTCGATAAGATCCTGCCAGATGGGTTTCTAGACCGAACCAAAGATTGGGGATTGGTGGTGCAGTCCTGGGTCCCACAGGTGGCCATCCTTGGACACATTGCTGTTGGTGGGTTTGTTTCACATTGTGGGTGGAACTCGACCCTGGAGAGCATATGGTTTGGTGTGCCCATATTGGCTTGGCCCTTGTACGCAGAGCAAAAGCTCAATGCCTTTCAACTGGTGTGGGACTGCGGTTTGGCTGTGGAATTGAGTTTGGATTATGAGAAAGATGGGTGGGTTAGTGCTGAGGAGTTGGAGAAGGGGGTGAGGTGCTTGATGGGAGAGACTGAGGAGGGGCAGAAGGTGAGAAACAGAGTTGAAGAGAAGGCAGAGGCAAGTAAGAAAGCAGTGGAAGGAGGAGGTTTTTCTTTCTCTGCATTGGAACTGCTATCAAACAAGTTCATGGTGTAATCCATCTATCTAGTTGCAGTGATTTAGTTTGCTTTTCATCCATTAATGAACATGATCTGAATTATCTTATTTGGATTGAGTTAGCCATTGATTGAAATATGGCTTTGTTGGACATGACAAACATTTTCAGAAGTTGTTTGAGAGAACCGAGCCAGTACGGTGGTCCTCACCGACACAAATGAATGTTGTGTGTTTCAAGTTTCACACTACCAAAGTAAAGCATGTTTTCACACACATGATAATCCCAATTTTGACTACCACTGATCCAAATGAGTCTAGGGTCCCCTACATTTTATAGAATAAGATTCCAATTTATAGTTTGGATTTAAGAATGGTGGGCAATCAATCATGAAATACAACGGCAGAGTTGGAGCCTGGGGAATTTTTTTTGAAACCCCTCGGATAAATTGGGCCCCTCCCAGGTATTATTTCAGAACACCTAATCGAAGGAGATCTTATAAAATCCTGTTAGATTTTACACTCAATCATATGTGGGACTCCATCGTGCCAAATCTCATTTGTTACTAGATCAACTCATTCAAATTAACTTGATGTCAGAATGTTCCAAGTCCGGTGTTGAGCACTGGACTTCCATCTCTCTTAAATCTTGCAAAGAACTTCCATTTCGATGTATTGTTACATGAAAAATAAACTTTAATCTTCCAATGTGGGCCCAGGGTTTCCACAACACCTTAGATGTGGGAGTGGGACCTAGTGGTTCAAACTTCAAAGCCAATTTCTTTTCATTTGAGGCTCATAGATCCCTGATTTACAATCTATGGAGTTTTTTGGATCCAAATGCTTAGGCTCATTCGTGACTTTAAAGATTTCCGGAATGACTAAAGGGTCCCATGTCAAAGAAAGCCCTAAAAGGTGGGTTTATCAACAGAGTCTAAAACACATTATCTGAGGCTTTTAAAACAATAAATCATTTATGTAGGTTTATTGAAGGCTGCTCCTTTGATTTCAAGGCCTTTTGAGGATATTTGAAGACCTATAATTAGCAGACCCCACAAATCTTGATGCTAGCTATTTAGCACTCAAATCCTTTGAAAATTGCATATTTAGCTTGTCATTATCCTATTTTGGCTGATTAGAGCATCCAAGGTGGACATGCTACATTGGATTTTTGGCATGGATTTTCACTTCAATAGCCATGATAAAAATGACATGGCATTTGGCATATAAAACTGAAATGCTAAATTTGGTATATGGGAAAGGGAGATGTCAATTCATATTTAGGCTTATTTTATTTCAAACGGACCATTGGAAATGGATTGGATTTAATGAAAAATCCAAAAAAAAAAAAATATTACATTTGGCATATGGGGTGGAGTTGCCACTTTTAGATATGTCAAAGTTCCGAAGGAACAAACTGCCACATCAGTGAGAAGTTTGGCATCTCCAAGCTGTTGATATGCTCTTGGGCCCCATTTCTTTACTAGAATTCCTGACAGGAATTCAGGCTGTCAGGAATTCAGAATTCTTGTTAGGAATTCTGTGTTTCATTATCAGAATTCTTGGGCATTTGAAATTCAAGGTATTTGAAATCCCAGAAAACTCAGTATTTGAAAAACCACTTTAACAAGGAGGATTTGGAAATCTCACTTGGCACAGGAATTCCGGGAGAGGGACGACGGTATTCCGGAAGCTCAAGCAAGAATTCAGGCCATGAATGAAACAACGAATTTAGAATTCCAGAATTTTGCAATATTTCAAATACTAGCATTTGAAATTCACAGACAACCACCAGAAATGAATTCTAGTAAAGAAACGGGCCCTGAGTGTTTTTCCTCGATTTCAGTTCATAGTGATGCTATTTTAGGGCCCTTAATATCCAAGGTCATGAAAATCAATGTTGGCTATTGGAGGACCAAATCCTTTGGTTAAGGCTCATTTCGATCATGATTATCTTAATTAGACCTATGGAAAGGCTCACGTTCAGTTTGGGCCATTTTGATGCCACTTATTATACTGTTGAGAAAGTGGGGCCGAAAATGGCCCATACAGGTAAATTGGGCCCAAATATGAACTAACCTCCAAAATTTGTGATCATTCTGAGGGCATTTAAGCTTTGTGAGGCTAGGATGAACTATCCCCCAAAATTTGAGATCATTCTAAGGTCATTTAAGTCTGTTTTGATCTTTGAAAATTCTGAGATCTCACATTCATTCTCCAAGGTCAAGATTGTTTTCGCGATATGAAAAATCTTAATGAGAATTGCTCAAAGGCAGCCAAAACGGTCACTTTGGGTGATTCTCTTAGGCAGCCATAACCGTCACTTGGGCGACACTCTTACTGTTCTATTCACCCTACAACACATTGTATTCATGAATTATAAGCGGCACCTAAAAGACACACTCACTCTACACATGGGGTGGATGAGTTCCAAGGTCCGGGTGACCTTGGTGATCCCACCTTATCATATTCTCCCTAATTGCCCTACAAGTTGGATAATTGGTCGAGTCCACTTCCTACTATAAAAACCCCCACTCTAGCTAACTTTTAACCCACCATGGCTGAAAGCATGCTACTTTGTGGCATATAGGTCCGATCCTTCCATGGGCCACATATATTAGCTAAATTTTGCACAATGGTTTTTCTTGTCTGAATTCTAGTTCCAAGAGTCTCCATCACCGAACCTAAGCACCTTGGTCTTCCATGTCCTTGGCCGAATTTATGTCAATTTGGGGTCATATGGGCTTGACATTCATGCATGGGTTACTCATATATATATATATATATATATTTATAGGGAAATGTTCATATGCATCTATTCTTCACCATAGGCTGAGGGATGCTTTCATAAATGGAGGGTTGCAAGTACACCCTATGTACTTGAAGCACCCCATTTATGGAAGCATCCCTCACCCTATGGTGAGGGATAGATGCATATGAACATTTCTCATATATATATATATATGCTCTCTTTGGTATAATATTGATTTGTTAGGCCAGATTCTTGCCCAATGATTTCCATGGCCATACCTAAACACCTTGGATTTATGATTCGATTCATGCAAATTTTTGGTTGGACGCGTGTGATCTTTTATGGTCCGCTGATCCCATATGTTCTCCTTTGGTATTATACTTTTCTAGGTCAACAGGATATGTGTTGTAGCTATATGTTGGGGACTAATGTGCAGATTGAGTCAGGTGTAACTTGCGCTTGGCCAAGCCATGTATGTACTGGCCTACATGAAAATACAGTTTTGGGCGTGAATAATTAGAGTTTGGAATATAGAAGACAAAAATTTGGCCAAGTGTTTGGCAAGAGCCTGAGTACCTGAATTGAGCCCGCTACCCAACATAACTACTTGTCTCTCTTCCATCTTCTAGAAAAACAAAAAATATATTAGGTAAGACATTCTTTCAAAAACAATTCTTCTTTTCTCTTTAATTTGTGAGTGATCAGCTCTGTAGGCCAACCTTTATATATATATATATATAATAATATTTGTGAAGCTAACATGCCTCTATGTATATAGAAAAAAAAAATCTATTTGAGGAGATATATATAAAGAATCCGCAATAATATTTATGAAGCAAACAGGCCTGCCTGAATATAGAAAAAAAAAATCTAATTGAGGAGAATGTTCTTCTACTAGCAAACTGTTGTCTTACATACAGTACAATTAGATGCATGTTTGTTGATATTACAAGGTCTTATTATGGATAAGGAGGAGTCATAAAATCAGCCCCATCAAATTAACATAACCCTTTATTTAATTTTAAAGATATTAAAATTTAATGGCATCTTAACCGTAGACTTTTTTTAGATTAAATCCAATTATGAGTGAAGTTTCAATGAGTGTAAGGCTTGATGTTAGATCATGTGATGAAAGATTCATATAGTTGAGGTTGTACCGATCAAATGTGGGCCAAAGTGGGCCCCTCATAGTAGAACATTTTCCATATTGTTAGAGCTTTGGCTTTCACCTATTTAAAGTTTCATTGATCAAATAATACAGGTCATAGCTCTTACTGATGGCAATGGATTGGGTTTACAAGTGCTGGAGTTGATATGCAACAGCTCTATAATTTATTACACATTTGCCATAATGTGTGCAATGGATTTAGGAAATTTTTATATCAAACACGACTCATGATTGGTACAGCTCCTTTGGTTATTTCTATAGTCCTTTTGGGATAAGGGATGCTTTAAAAAATCTTATGTTCACATTCAATATACTTATTTACTAAATGGAACTAGAGCCCCTGTTTGGTCCAAACAGGGGCCTCCACGTGTAACTGAATCATAAGCAAGGAGAGTTAGTGGAGTGATCTTATGTGAGCCACATGTGATCTCATGCACAGTAGAGACTGAGACAGACTGAGACTGTTCCTATATCTAAAGCCCCTTCCTCCTCTCTTTCCATGCTAAATTCTCCTAGAAGAGACTGAGAGAGTAGAAAGAGGAAGAAACTCTCCTAGAAGAGACTGAGAGAATAGAAAGAGGAAGAAACGATATAGAGAGAGAGAGAGAGAGAGAGATGGAAAAATTAGAACTGCTCTTCTTGCCTTCACCGGGAGTTGGGCATTTGATATCCACAGTAGAGCTAGCTAGACGCTTCCATGAGAAACACCACTTCTCCTTCACCATCCTTCTCATACCTCTCCAATCTCCATCCTTACCATCCAAAATCACCTCCTACGTCCAATCCATCACTGCCTCATACCCTGACATCCGCTTCATCTATCTCCCATTAATCGATCTTCCTTTCGAAACCGACCTAAATTCGAATACCTTCCTCTCCCTCTTGATGGAGAAGTACAAGTCCCATGTCAAAGAAACCATCAAAAAATTACAATCTTCTTCTTCAACCCACATCACCGCCTTGATTTTAGACTTGTTTGCTACAACCATGATTGATGTTGGGGTGGAGCTTGGCATCCCCACATACATCTACTTTACATCGGGTGCGGCTGCTCTTGGCTTCTTGCTGTATCTCCCCACGCTACATGAGAAGATCTCATGTGAGTACAGGGACTACCAGAAAGAGCTTGAAGTGCCAGGCATGCTGCCGTTACTGCCAGTTGTAATGCCGGAGCTGATGGTGAACAAAAATGATGATGAGTACACCTGGTATGTCTACCATGGCCGGAGGTTTAGAGAGGCTGAAGGCTTGATTGTCAACACATTCAGCGAGTTGGAACCGAAAGCACTCAAAGCGGTAAAAATAAATTACTTGCCTCAATAAATTTGTTGCTTTTTATCCACAATGTTTGGTGTGAAAGTTTTTAATATTAGCCACCCATATATATATCTTTTTCTCTTTTCCTTTTGCCTTGCTCCTCGAACATCATATGCATCCTTATAACTGCTATCCTTACTGTCGTGGGCAAAAATCCACTTGAAAATCTTCAGCTTGCCCTTAAAACCAAACAAACTAATATGATTTACATCCCTAAAATGAAAATTCTAAATCGCGACTCAATTTGACTTGATTAAAAAAACCAATAGAAATACAGTGGATTAGTTTCAGGCCTAAATCCTTCTTAATTGTGCATGATGCATGTTTCTTAGATGTTAAAGCAATCTAGATTTTACCATTTACATAATCCACTTGCAAAATGTACGTCTATAAAGATAATATTTTCTGAATTTTGTTGCCTTTTCCCAAACATGCCCTAGATGTCCAGATGAGCAGGTGAGCTCAATTTTATTGTAACCAAGTAAAACAAGTTGGACTAGGTAAGGGTTGATAAAGAACATGGCGCAGACCACACATGATTATGAATAACTGATGTGTCCGTGGATCCTCTACCCAAACCATTCTTGCTCTAATAGTATATGAAGACCATACATGCTTGCATTGCTTCACCAGCAAGTATGGATTGGGTCCACAGGCACATTCGTTTTCCTTGATCTCATGTACATGGTCTGGGCCATGTTCTTCATCACAGGTTGGGGTAAACTCCTATCTAATCTGAATATGCGAGCCCACTCTGTTGCAAATTTGTCGTGCCCCCACAATAGATTGGACTAAATATAACTTGGCCCTGACCCTGATCCTTTCACCCCTACCTAATTTTCTCTGTTTCTTGTTTTTCACTTTATTGGGTACCCAGCCAAGGGGACTAGGACCCATGAGAGACCAAACCTTGTCGGAGGAAGCCTGCTCCAACGAAGATAAGCCTAACCCCTACGTGAAATGAAAAAGAGTTACCACTAGAAATCGAATCATGGGTAGTTAGGTGACCTACTATTGCCCAACTGATAGACAACACCCTGTGCAATTAGAGTCACCACTAGCCTACTTAATAAGAGTAGGGTAGTGAGGTAGTGATTTTACCTGATCCATTTCCATCATTACTCTCAATGTAGTACCCTATATAATTAATGAGGTAAGATTTACTCTTAATCATTAACAGATTGTCGACGGCCAATGTCTTCCGGACCATCATTCCACTCCACCAGTTTATCCGGTGGGACCTGTGCTCTCTCTGGGTCAGGAATCTCAAGAACAACAGACGAGCCAATTGATGGAATGGCTCGACCAACAGTCCCCTTCATCAGTGGTCTTCTTGTGCTTTGGAAGCATGGGTGCCTTTTCAGTACAACAACTCAAGGAAATGGCACTTGCTCTAGAACGCAGCGGGCACCCTTTCCTATGGTCCCTGCGATGTCGTTCATCGGTCGACACAGATCTTGAGAAGATCCTTCCAGATGGGTTTCTAGCTCGAACCCAAGCCCGGGGATTGGTGTTGCAATCTTGGGTCCCACAAGCGGCCATCCTTGGACACGTGGCTGTTGGCGGATTCGTGTCACATTGTGGGTGGAACTCGATCCTTGAGAGCGTATGGTTTGGTGTGCCCATATTGGCTTGGCCTCTGTATGCTGAGCAAAGGCACAATGCACTTCAGCTGGTTCGGGATTATGGTTTGGCAGTGGAGTTGAGTGTGGATTATAAGCACAATGATTGGGTGAATGCTGAAGAGATAGAGAGGGGAGTGAGGCATTTAATGGGAGAGACTGAGGAAGGGCAGAAGGTGAGAAAGAGAGTCGAAGAGATGGCAGAGACAAGTAAGAAAGCAGTAGAAGGAGGTTCTTCTTTCACTGCATTGGAACTACTATCAAACAAGCTCATGGCCGTGTAATCTATCTGTCTAGTTATAGTCGATTTTCTTCTATTAATTAGCATAATCTGAACATGGCTTTGTTAGACATTGTAAACATTGCAAGGGTGGTTAAGAGCCTTAAGAGGCAACCAAGCCAGTATGGTGGTCATCACTGACATTTGATTTCTTAAATCCAAACAATTATATTGAAATGTTAGACTATGGAATGTTGGATGCCCAAAACTCACATCTAGCAGAGACGTGAATCATGACGAGTTCAATTGTGTCTGCCACTAACTATGATCCTAATGAGTAGAGTTACCTACATTTTATAAGATAAGATTCCAACTTATGGTTTAGATTCAAGATGGAAGGGGCGATCAATCATGAAATAAGAGGGCAGGAGTGGAGCCAAGGCCAATTATTTTTAGAGTCCATCTGCATTGTTTGCCCTCTAATAAGATGGGGCTCCTCCACAGGATAATTTCTGTTTCTATTTTATGAGATGTCCGAGGATAGATCCGGATGGTGAATCTAACATAATTGAAACAAGGCTTTGATGATGATGAATACGACATGTCGACCCTCTCAAATACAATTTCCTGGCTCTATCCTTGTATGCAGGATGAGGTAAATTCTGATTCGTTGGAGCAATACCATCAGTTCGAAATTAATTAGGCATAGGTCCCTGAGATTTGTTTTAGATCTTTAATTGTTAAATTGAAACCAACTTTTTTACAACATAATTTTACTGTAGTATGGCAAAACTCAACCCATTTTAGTCATATTTGGTTCAATTTTAATGTGGTGGGGTAGCAGGTGATATCATCATTTGTTGAGTGAGATCTGCCTTATTTTCATCTTTATAATTATAGTGAAGCAAACATGGATTCTATCACGAGACCGATGGGGCTCACCATGATTCCATCACATAGTTCAATCTCATTAGACATCCCCATATTTTAGAAGGAGAACCAAGAAAATAAAATGACACTCTCGCCTGTGATAAAATCTCAAAATCAATGGCTTTGAGATGCAAGTAAATTTCATTAACCAATAAGAAGTTGTATAGCTTATAATTTATTTGCATCGTCCCAAAAGAGTGACGTACATGCCACAACCACCCCCATCGCATCCTGCTGCACAATTCCACATAGTAACAACCCTAGCAAACACCCCCATGGCATCAATGATGGGAAAATCATCACCATTAACCCAACTCATTACAAGAGGAAACGAGTTCACAACAGAGAATGTATCATTTGTTGTGCTCCACTTGAACCTATGTTGCCTTGGTTCCATAATCCACATTAACCTGTTTCAACTTATCTAGAGATAGTGATGCCTACCAGAACCCTTCAATCAGTAGCCAACATATGGATTTTGGAGCACTAGTACCATAGTTAAATAGATAATAGTAATTACAACAATTATATCTAAAAACAGAAGACAAATCAATGGATGCAACAGCCTAGTGGTCCGAAGGGGTACAAGGGCTCCTTAGTGGCCACTTAATTACTTGAAATTCCAAATGTTCCATGCGGCTGGAGACTATACCTGCCTTAGTTATAACAAATGGAACGTTTCATATTTGTGCATTGAACCCAATGTTTAAGATCATCCAATAAACTTAAGTTCTGATTAATGTCAAAGTGAATGTAGATGGATGGTTGGGATTTTGTTGATCAATGGATGAAGAGAAGAGAAATCACTAAAATATTGATAATATTTCAGAGCATGAACTTCTTTACTAGTAGTTCCAATGTAGAGAAAGAAGAACCTCCTTGTGCCACTGCTTTCCTACTTGTCTCTGCCATCTCTTTGGCTCTCTTTCTCACCTTCTGCCCTTCCTCAGACTCTCCCATCAAAGACCTCACTCCCTTCTCCACCTCCTCAGCACTAACCCACCCATCTTTCTCATAATCCATACTCAATCCCACAGCCAAACCGTAGTCCCGCACCAGCTGAAATGCATTGAGCTTTTGCTCTGCGTACAAGGGCCAAGCCAATATGGGCACACCAAACCATATGCCCTCCAGGGTCGAGTTCCACCCACAATGCGAAACGAACCCACCAACAGCCATGTGTCCAAGGATAGCCACCTGTGGGGCCCAAGATTGGAACACCAATCCCTGGCCTTCGGTTCGGTCCAAAAACCCATCTGGCAGGATCTCCTTGAGATCTGGGTCAGTTGATGAATGGCATCGCAAGGACCATAGAAAACGGTGCCCACTACGCTCCAGACCAATGGCCATTTCCTTCAATTGTGGGACCGAGAAGGAGCCCCTGCTTCCAAAGCACAAGAAGACTACGGATGAGTGGGGCTGTTGGTCGAGCCATTCCATCAATTGGCTCGTCTCTGGGTCCTGCGATTTGTTGTCGAGTGCAAGCAAAGGTCCCACTGGGTAGACTGGTGGAGTGGGATGATGGTCGGGCAGACATTCACCATTAGCAATCTGTCATGATCATGTGCAAGATATGCATCATTTGATTTACATTTGATGATGATAACAAGTATGAATAGCAAAGGGTTGCATTAAATGGTCATTACACTACTCTACTTTGCTCTTGTTGATGCTAGTTAGTGTTGGGTCTGATTAGGTCAAGTTTAGGATTATAAATATGGAGAACCAGTCATGGGATAAGGCTAAGAGAGCTGCTAAAAGCAGCCTGATTTTACTCTCGACACACTGCTTCTCTCTACCCCATCACAGATTACCAAAATTACTCTCTATTCACTCCCTTTTTTGTAAATTAACTCTCAACTTCACTCTACACTCCCTCCCTCTCCGCCCTCCACCGCCCACCATCTCCGTCTCCCTGTCTCCATCCCAATGCCTCTCTCCCCATCTCCCTCTCTCTTTGGATGATGGTTATCGCTCAAATCAATTAATAATAGTCTCCGCCGGTTGCATCTTAATTGGTTAGGGACACACCAAATACCTTCTAGTAAAGGAAAAAAAAAACAATTAAGACCATAACTCCAGTAACTGAACAGTTGGACTGCTTGACTAAATTGGGTTCTGAATTCCTAATATTAAAAATCAGATTAGTTGTATACCCATGATATCATCATGGGCCTACCACCAAAAGAAGCTGTCATATCCTTACATAAGCAGATTGACTAAAGCTGGTTTTATTTGAAATTAGGAAACCTAAAGAAGTTCTGTGGGCCAAATTCTAATTAATTCATGGACCCTATATGTTTCTCTGTGAAGAGAAATGATCTGAGTCTACTAGGAGCTGATAGCTAACTTTGTTATGTTTGTTGAAAAGTAATTTTACCGCATCTATGATAGGGTCATAGATTGATCGGAATTAATCGGGGAGATCCGGCTTTTTGGGACATTATGATTGTTGTCTTCTATCCTAAGTTTAGGTGGTCGAGCAACGTGGCTGATTCTTTAGCCAAGCAAGGAGTTGACAGGACTTTTCTTCAGAAGAGTTTTAGTTTGTACTGTGGGTGCAAAGGGGCACAATGCTCTCGTACCCTTGTGTTACCTTGTCTTTTTCATGTAATCTTCTTTCTTTGATTTCTCTCTTTACATTCCATTCTTCTTTTAGTGAAATTATCTATTACTAGTTAAAAAAAAATTGGGGCAAGTGCCTCTCAATGGGACTTATACTACAGATGAGATCATTCATTCAAAAAACAAAACAAGAATTAGTAGACAAAGGACCGAGCTAGTTATGTTACCGATTTGAGTGCCGTCGGCTCCAACTCCCCAAACGTGTTCACAATCAAGCCATCGACCTCACGAAACCTCCGACCATGGGCAACGAACTGTGAATACCTGTCATTCTTCTTGTCCATGATTGGATCCGGCATCACCAGCGGCGGCAAAGGCAACATGCCGGGGACTTCAACCTCTCCTTGGTAGTCCTTTAACTCACAAGGAACTTTGACATCTAAG
This sequence comes from Cinnamomum chago, assembly GCA_038049695.1. Classification (NCBI taxonomy): domain Eukaryota; kingdom Viridiplantae; phylum Streptophyta; class Magnoliopsida; order Laurales; family Lauraceae; genus Cinnamomum; species Cinnamomum chago. Next base: position 104,413,006 of record CP142451.1, on the reverse strand, counting down.
GTTGGGAGATAGAGCATGAGCCCCAAGGCGGAAGCGCTGGCCGGGAAGTAGATGTATGTGGGGATGCCGAGCTCTTTCCCCACATCGATCATGGTTGTCGAAAAGAAGTCTATGATGAAGGCAGCAATGCGGGTAGGAGGTGAAGAAGAAGAAGAAAATGATGATGGTGATGATGTTCTTTTGATGGCTTCTTTGACATGGGGCTTCTGGTTGTCTATGTAGAGGAAGATGAAGGATGATGGATTATTGCAGTTTTCATATGTGAAGTCTATGAGTGGGAGATCGATGAAATGGATTCTGGGGTAGGAGGCAGCGGTGGATTGAACATAGGAGGTGCTGGAGGAGGCGAGGGCGGATTTCATAAAGGGTATGTGGGGATGCATAAGGAGGACAGTGACAGAGAAGCATTGTTGCTTCTCTAGGAGGCGCTTGGCTAGCTCTACTATAGATACCAGGTGGCCAGCTCCTGGTAAAGGCAACAACACAAGTGATGTTTCTTCCATCTCTCACCCTTTCGCTCTCTTGCACTCTCTCTATATAAAGCCTGATTAACAATGGAGTGGGCTTGAGCCAAATCAGACTTGAGTTTAGCCCAATCCATTCTAGGTAGATTCATATGATGATGCATCTTTCACTGATGAGGGATAAAGTCAAAGGCCTTTATATCGATAGGAGGTGATTGTTTTGTTGGACAGACACATGGGACTTTGTGGGTTCCAATATACTCTAATAAAATGCATAGGTGAAATGAAATGGAAGGGTATTCTAAAACCCAACTCTCAAAAAAATAAAAAATCTGAAGATTAGTCACGTAGATTTTAATAACAGATGGCAATTTTTTAATAGAGCGAAATCTATTTTGGCTTGGTCTGTCGGAAATGTTTAGTAGTTTGTCTGATCGTATTCAGCGACTGCCTCTGCATCCTTTTATGAATATTTTGGGAGCAACCCACTCCCTGGTATTTTGATCTTTTCAAAAAATACAATACATATGCATTTTCTATTTCTTTTTTATGTTCTTCTTGAAGCTTTCCTTGCTGCGAGGGTGAGTACGCCTCAAAAATCCCTCCCGCCCTCCATTGATTTTTGGACACCAAGCTCGGATACTACTTGTAGGATTTTATAATCCGAGCTATAATTTATCCCAAAATCAATTAGTGATGGAAAAACGCACAACAATGATTTTATATGGAAGGCGAGGGCTCGATCATAATTATGACCGTTCAGGAGTGATGGTGGACGTTGACCTCAACACAACTTACCTCTTGGCAACCAAAAATGATGTAGAAATGCATGCAATCATTTTTGCACTAAAAGTGATTTCATCCCTAGACCTAACAATTCTTTTGTTCATTGTATGGCTAAAAAGGAAAGGGAATGTATTGGGGGCAAGGTCTGGTTTGATAACTTCCCAAGCTCGCTGTTAAATTTGAGTTTGAGTTGAGAGTTTAGTTAATGAGTGTACATAAAAGAAGATTTGTGGCAGTGGATAAAGGTTATGATCTTCTCTGTTGCTAAAAAAGTAAGAACCCGCATATACGACGAAAGAGAACTCCCACATGCAGGAAGTGAAACTCGCACATGTGAGGAGAGAGGACTTGCACATATGTATATCAAGGTGAGAGACAGGTTGCCAACAAAGTGAGCAACCCTCCAAATCTCATGGACATCCTGTTATAAGAGTTCACTGTATTTGCCCATTTCTTTCATTTATCCTCGCTTCTTCAAACAGACTCATTGTCTTCCCCAATGGGTTGTTAAGTATTCTAATTATAGGTTATGGTTTGATTGTCTATCTACTTGGATTAGAGAACTGGCCTTAAGTGTCGTGGTGTTCTTTTTATCTCTCTCTAAAATAAAATTTCTCTCTCAATAAGAGAAAGAAACTGCTTTTCTCTCTCTAAAATAAAATTTCTCTCTCAATAAGAAAAAGAAACTGCTTTTCTCTCTCTAAAATAAAATTTCTCTCTTAATAAGAAAAAGAAACTGCCGGTCATATCACTTCAAATCAAACTAGCAAGAAATGTCTTGTTTTACACATTTGAGTTCTGCTGGGGCTAGTGAACCACAGTTGATTTCGGGGTGCGTTTGGTCACAGCAACTTCCTAGCAATTGGTACAACGATTAGCGATTAGTACAACGATTGGTCAAACGCAAATAAAAGACAACAACAAACTACAACGATAGCTTATAGAGTCTTAAATCGTTGATTTTCCATAATCTCGGTCCCCCCAGCTTTAGCATCAGCAACAGCAACAGCTTCTACATAACCTCAATCGCTATCAGTAATTGCTGTAACCAAACGCAGAGTATGCTGCCCAGCTGCACCAGCAGCCATAGTTCCTTCGAGCCCTTCAATTAAACAAAAATTGAAGCCTGCAGCCCATTTTGACCGCCAACCATTTAAGACTAAACAATAATTTAAGCCAGCAGTCCATTTTGACCGCCTACCATTTAAGACTAACTCATGAGATGTCCTTTTCTTATACCACCTTACACACCAGGCAACAGAATATACCTTGTGACAAATTAAATCATCAATTAGAAAAAGAATAATCCCTGGTCACATTACTCATATTAATTTCAATGGCTATGGTTTTTGTATATTTTTTTAAAGTTTCTTATATAAGATGCCTCTATGTTAGCCAGCTGTCATATTTTTTTTTTTAAATATTATTACATAAAGATGTATATTTGGAACAACATTTTACTAGTTTCAGGTTGTAAAGAGAAGTAAAACTATCATGAAAAAATCACAACAATATTGAAATAAAAGTACGAAAATCTGAAAAAATATATTAACATGTTTTTTTTATTGGGCCCAATATCATCATGGGTGCACTCAATTTGTGTTAATCCAATGACGAACTCCCTTTAAGTACTAGGCTAGCTCGAGGACTGGGTTGGGGTCTATTATGTTTATTGCAGCATCTGCTATTTGGATCTCTTGGAAGTTGTATTTGTTAATGTTTTGTGTACTCCTTCGGACAAAGTCATTGGGCAGATAATAGAAGACTTGAAAATCACCTTTAGTAATATAAATCTTAAGGGGTTTAGAGGCAGGCATCTTCACTCTCTCCTCACTTATTTTCTCCCCTGTTTTTGAAGTCATCCGCACTTTGTCTAGCTTTGGTCTTGTTTGTTTCTTTGGCGCTTGTGGATGCTAGTTATCTTGTATTCATTTGTTCTTCTGTGGGACTTTCGATCCCCTTGTTAATACATACTTTTCATTTACCAAAAACATATAAGTGCTTTTCATTTTATTTTCATTTTTACTATTTATAATTTACTTTTCAATCAAGAAAAGCCCCAAATTTGAAAATATTGTACAGTTTCTTCTGAGAATGATAGTTAATTTTCTTAGAATGATACTTGTAACAATTGGCAGTGATGAAACCTATGGTTGTAATGGAGGCGGATCAATGGAATAAGAACATAGATTCCTATTTGGCCCATACTATATATACGTAAGAATAAGAACCTAACTATAAATATTACTTGCCCTACTTGGTTGAATTGGATGAAAGTGGCGTGAGTAAACTTTATAGAATTATGGTTATAATTCAAATCAATTAAGTATATATAGTTTCCGATTGTTGCGGAATGTCCTCGGCGAGTTAGAGTCCTTTGAACGAAAGAAAAAATATCAATTAAAACTGCAACTCCAACAAGAGAAATAGTTGGATCATTTGACTAAAATGATAGTTTAAATGCCTTTACCACCTTAAGACACAGTGATATCTCAGAATGAATAAACTTGCTTTAATTTAAAGGTAGGTAACCAAAAGAACCTTTGTGAATCAATTTCTAATTAATTCATGGACTCTTATGTTACTCTATGAAGAGATATGATCCCAAGCTACTATCAGCTCGAAGCTAACCCATGTCACTGTTGGTCAAACCGGCTCATCTCCATGGACCTAAATTCGAATCTAAATATAGTATCATTAGCTGTTGAATTAGTCATATCTAAAAAATATAGATATATACTTAGATGGGAATCTCACGTTTTGTGCAGGCCCATTAGGTCCATTTCTGGGGAAATACATCCCATTCTTTTGTGTTTTGAACAAACAAACTACACAAGGAAAATATTCTTTTTTTTATCTTTTTTCATGCTAGTTAAAAAATCTATGTTGGACCTTTTGATCAGACTTGCAACTTCAAGGTAGAGGAGTACGGGTTTCCTCTTCAATGGCATTCCAGAAACAATCCCAATTGTAATTAAATTTGGATAAGCGCATGCCCATTGAAACAATATTATACGAATGAATTTGATCAAAACAAAGGTGAGCATTATAAATATAAGATAATATGTTAGTTTATGCCTTTCTGGACAATAATGGTCATTCCTTCCCAAAAAAAAAAATCGGTAGACTAATGAGAAGTCAGATATGTTACCGATTTGAGCTTTGTCGGCTCCAACTCTGCAAACGTGTTGATAATCAAGCCATCAGTCTCACGAAACCTCCGTCCATGAGATACAAAGTGCCCATATGCGTCAATCTTCTTGTCCATAATTGGCGCCGGCATCACCAGCGGTGGCATAGGCAGCATGCCAGGGACTTCAACATCTCCTTGGTAGTCCTTGAATTCACAGGGAATTTTGACATCTAATGTTGGGAGATAGAGCATGAGCCCCAACAGAGCTGCGCCGGAAGGGAAGTAGATGTATGTGGGGATGCCAAGCTCTTTGCCCACATCAATCATAGTGGTCGAAAAGAAGTCCATGATCATGGCAGCGATGCGGGTAGGAGAAGAAGAAGATGAGGATGTTCTTTTGATGGCTTGTTTGACATGAGACTTGTGCATGTCTATGTAGAGGGAGATGGTTGTCAATTTTTGGTTGTTTTGATATGGGAAATCCACGAGTGGGAGGTCCACAAAATGGATGCTAGGGTTGGAGGCGGCAACTGATTGTACATAGGAGGTGGTGGAGGAGGTGATGGCGGATTTCGTGGACTGAAGACGGGGTTGAATGAGGAGGACAGTGATGGAGAAGCACTGATGTTTCTCAAGGAGGCGTTTTGCTAGCTCTACTGAAGATACCAAGTGGCCAGCTGCCGGTAAAGGCAAGAACACTAGTGCTGTTTCTTCCATATCTCCGAATCTACCCCTCTCTCTCTCTCTCTCTCTCTCTCTCTCTCTCTCTCTCTCTCTCTCTCTCTATATATATATATATATATATATATATATATATCTATATATATGTATATACTGCGAGATGCTCTATCACCTTAAATGAGAGGTTAAGATATATATATGGAGAATGTTCATATGCATCTATCCCTCACCATAGGGTGAGGGTTGCTTCCATAAATGGGGGTCCATTAAGTAGACCAAAACCTCCTTATGTTTTAGGGGTTACATTCAGTTTGCACCCATCCAAAAAGGTTGTCACTATTGGATTGGCTCGACACCTATCCAAATAGACAGTATTTCTTGTTGTATTTATGGGGCCGAACAAAGATGATAAGATGATCAAATGAGACCCAAACTTAGTAGGTAATTAGGTGGCACCAAGATATAGCAAACCACGCAGCCCAACTCAAGTAGGCCACATGGCCCAGCGCACACAGAGCTCAAGTGCGCGCATCGCGCCTTATACAACAATGTTAAAAAAAAAAAAGACTCTAGAGAGTTTTCTTACAAAAATGTACAAAAGCACTTGTCCAATTTAAGAGAATTTAATATATAGAGGATTTTACAGAAAAAAAAAGGGTGACCAGTGGACCGAAAAGATGTTTTAACTGACCTTGCACCAGATCAATCATTTTGCTCGAATTTTTTTTTTTTTTTTTTTTTTTTGCACTTTCTACTAGAATCCATATCGACCTTTGTTTTATAACATTAAGAGTCGGTGTATGCTTATAAATGAATGAAACTCATCCTCATTCCCTGTTGTTGGTGTAAAAACGATGATACTCCACTTGCTTCCCCTCCATAGGTCATTCCCACCTCTTAAAGACCAATAATCTAAAACTCAACTTTCTAAAACTCTGTTTGGTGGAATCACAGAAAAAAATGGCGTGGAATGGAGAATGTTTTTAATTTCCTTTTTAAAGAACTGAAGATTTGGGGTTTTGGATTTGAATCTGGAAACTTCTATCCAATGGGTATTTTTGTTCTTCTTCTATAGTTGTTTCAAGAAATGCAAATGTTTTGTTGCTTTGGGTTAGTTGGGAAGATGGAGTATTATCTATTTATTTCCAAATTTATGCTTTTGGGGTTACACCGCAGGGTCCTTAGGGACCCTTAACGTTATAAAACAAATGTCGATAGAAACGTTAGCAGAAAGTATTAAAATAATACATTTTCGGGCAAAACGATTGATTTGGTGCAATATCAGTTAAAATCATCGTTTCGGCCCACTGGTCACCTAATCTTGTTTTTTTTTTTTTTTTTTAAATCCTATATATATATATATATATATATATATATATATATATAACAGGACTCTCTTAAGATGAAGCTTATGTTATCGTAAGCTGAAGCAATGCTGGTCTCACAAATTAAAGTCGGCTATTTTTATTTTTGGCAAATACTCTAACAATAGGTTAAGGTTTCGTTTATCCCTGCATCTTCAAACAATCATGCTTATAATTGTCTTGAGTAATGGGTTGGTAAGTACTCTAAATCTCTAACTATAGGTTAAGGTTTGATTTTTTTTTCTTTTTGGTAAAAGAAGGTTTGAGTGTTTGTCTACCTAGATTTGAGGACTAGCTTATGTGTCATGTTTTTTTTTTTTTTTAGTTTTTTTGTCCTCTCTCTCTCTAAATGAAATTTCTCTTTTAGAAAGGAAAAAACAAAAACTGCAGCTATAAATCATTTCAAATCAAATTAGCAATAAATGCCTTCTATTATACATTCGAGATGCATAGGGCGAGTTAAGTAAATGGATAATAGCAGAATACCTATCTGTACTTTGCTCAAAATAAAGGCTACCCCCCTTGACTTTGGTATTTTGTACTAAACCTACCTGAAGTTTTAATTAACATGCAAAATGAATGGATTCTGTTAGTATTACTGCGTATACATGTAAATGGCACCTAGGAGACTTGCTCATCGCTCTATCTCTTATCATCTTCCTCACCCGTTCTGCTTCATCCCATCTATTCAGCGATGCATATATGTTCGACAGACGCACATAATTCCCTGTATTATCAGGCTCAATTTCAAGGGAAATTCTATATGCACTCACCTATTTTGATGAGTACACCCACATTCCTTTATGAACAGTGGTTTTAAAAAAAAAAGTGAGTGTGCTCAACAAAATTGGGGGTGCATCTAGAATTTCTCCAATTTCAAAAAGGCGCCTGGTAGCAATTTCACCCAATTCAGCATTACAGTGCACCTTACAAGCCCCTAGCTAAGCACCCCAGACTCTTGCACCAAATGGATGACGAGAAGATAAAATGGATCCCCGAGCTGCGTGCAAGCAGATATCACCCCTACCACAGCCACCTCATTGGCCTTCACATTCAGACTCCTCATCTCCCAATACATTTCAATATCCTCACTTGAAAATCCGTGCTGCGCATAACATGCAATCATTGCAGCCCAAGATGTGGCATCAGGGCCAGGCACACAAATCTCATTTATTACCTGCCGGACACCTCTCACATCACCACATTTCCCATACCCCACGATCATAGCAATCCATGACACTGCATTTTTCTCCAGCATTTCATCGAGGATCTTTCTCTGGCTGCGGAGACCTCGCTTAAATTCGCATAACCAGCTACCATAGCAGTCCAAGAAACTACATTTCTCTCCGGCATTTCATCAAAAACCCTCCTCACATCTTTCATTAGGCCTGCCTTTGCGAAGCCCGCGACCATCACAGTCCAAGAAACGACATCTCTATCTGACATTTCATCAAACACATAACGCCCATCATCAACAAGGCCACACTTTGCATCATCACCAATCTGAAGATTTTCCCATGGAATCTCCCATTCTGTAATACCATCCAGCACGGAGTAGCTTCCTTCATTATTGTTGCTGGAAATATGTGAATCTTTTTTAACAGTTTCTGTGAATCTTTCCACAGATTCACTTTGCTTGCTTGACAGTGGTGAATAAACACCTATTCATCTTTCCACATGTTTTGCTACTATTCCTACATTTGCTTGAAAGTTTTGGGCACCAACCTCCGTAAAAGGATTCCCAAGCTGTTTATGCCTAGAATCAGTTACATATGGAATGGAATGTGTTCTTGAATTTTTCCCCTATTTGAAGTCCTAGGCAACACAGTAGATGAGCCAAGAACATGAATGGTATCCACCAAAGAATCAGCATGGACCACAACCCATTCATTAGGAGACACTGAAGATAAGGGGACACCTGGATTGATGGTATTTATGTCAACAGGAAAATGAAGATCCATGCTGCTTAACCCTGGTTGATCGGCAGATGATGAATTCAAAGTTGACTCCTTAAGTCCATAAGTTGGTTCAGAGACACTTGAATCCTGCCAATGTTTTTGCATCAACCCATTAGAATCCTTAATGCAGACTACCCCCGGGACTCTGTTTCTTGATGGATATGAAGATCGCCGGAAAGGGGGGCGGTTTCTCCCAAAGTTGCCAACCAAGAAGAACCCTGTATGCAAGCGAAAAAGGAGAAAATGATCAAAACGCCCTAGACACGTCTTATATATGGAGGAGTAAATTCGTTATTCCACTTTTTTCATCCCGGTCATCTCTATTTGTATTGTAATTTAAAATAGAGGAATTTACCAAATAAATCCCTGTAGGTCCCTATACCACTCATGGGGTCCCAAAAAAATAGTATTATTGGATTAGGTCCTCAAGGGCTGTATTTGTATTTTTTTTAGTATTTTGGCTCTATGGCCGATATCGGCCATTGTATTTTTTTTTGTAATTTGGCTATATGGCCGATATCGGCCATTGACAGTTACCCCACTCACGCGCGCTGTGGCCCCTTTTTCATTTCGTTCGACCCTCACTCCCCCCATTCCCTTTCGTTTCTCTCTGTCAACAGTCTCCCCCCTTTTCAGTGGTCCCAAGCAGGTGGTCCCAAGCACTTTGGCGCCAAATTTTCGAAGGTGGCTGGCATGGAGGTACGTTTCTTCCTCATTTCAACCATTTTTCTTTGTGCCTTGGATTTTGAATGAAGACGGGTTGTTCTAGGGTTTGGTTTGATGGCTGTTATTCTCTACTTCTTCTCCTCATCTTCCCATCTTCTTCTCATCTTCATTACCCATTGTGCAGACGTGATTTCTAGATTTCCAACTTTCAATTTGACATATTGAATTGTATATGGCCGATATCGGCTATATTTTATAAATCTCCCCCAACTGAGGCAGTTTATGAATAGCATCTTCCCTATTGATGCGCGTGACCTGTAGAATAATGGAGTTGTCATGGAATCTATTGTGACGCACAAATCGATTATTAAAGACCATTTCTGAGTTCCAGAAAGATATAAGCATCAAGTAAAATGATTAAAAGCTTACAATTATGAACAAATATGAAGTAAGAGTCACAATCAGTTTGAATGCTTTAAGCACTATAATTGTTATTGTTCCATAAGGTCTGGAGCAGTGTAACATACCTTCTAAAGGATGTTCTCATTGGTGATGTTACATTGGTGATTATATCATTAGGTCTGGAGCAGGAATGAGAACATCCTCTGTTGATGTTTACCTCTGGTAAACAAACTTCTAAAGGATGTTCTCATTCTTGGTGTCAGCTGTGACGGTTGTTATGCTAGTAAGCTTAGTATTGAATAATATCATGAGTAATTCATTCTACTGATTGATACACAACAAAAAACCATGATGTTAACTGGCAAATGGCCACTCCTAAAAACGGTTCTAAATTTGATTTGTCAAAAGTAAGCCCACCTATATAAGGAATTCTACTGATTGGTAAGTAGGCTACTCGAGATGTCAAAGGGCCAGACTAGGCCGGGGGGCCATGGTTGTCCAATCCCTACTCTCAATATATGTAGGTGTCGGGCTCAAGGTGGCCCAAAGCACTTGGAGGTCCTACACAATTTAGGCAAGTATTTACTATGCAAGAGAAAGTATTTGATAGTATTGGTGAACCTTATTTTTGAACTCACCAATTTAGACTTTGATAGATAGCATTGCATTAGATTCTTATAAAGCTAAATTCTGAACAAACGAGTGAATCATATATATTATAAAAAGACAAAAACGTCTCTTAATTTGTTCTACAGCATGCTATTGAGACTATGTAGCTCGCTATTTCTAGGTTGTGGCCCATCCAAGAGAAGGCCGAGAAGGCTAGGCAGGGTGGTAAAGGCTTGCAAAAATCTAGTGCGAATCCGACCTTGGGATCATACGAAAAAGAAATAGCGAGCTACGTATGTAAGACTCATCAGTCATCTCCCTCTCTCTTTCTCTCTCTTCCTGGCTTGTAAATAGAAGACAAAGCGATGTATGAGCTTTTTTTAAATGATAATTGGTCGCGGAAACTACTGTATTCCACAGGTTTATGTGATACAATTTTTGTGACTGTCTTCCACTTTTGTTTGGTTGTTTATTTTAGTGTTCTTTTACTTATTCTGTCTTAGTATAAGGATTTATGACTTCATCAATGTACATGATCAGTGTCCTATTTAGAGTATCACATGGTAGAGGGTGGAATCTTGAATAGAGTTTGATATTCTTTTGTAGGAAGGTGAAGGACAAGCCCCCAAGTCTCCGAATGTTCTACTATACAACCAATGCCTTCATGTGTCGGAGGGAATTCGGCAAGGAGAGGTATATTGTATTACACGATATCAATTACACATTTCAAAGTATCGATGCAAATTGTAATTTGATATATTCGTTTTGTACTTGCTAACCACATTTGGTAATTGTTACGTTGCTAGGATTTTGGGCGGCTTAGATGCATACCAACCAATCCGGACCGAAACATATGGCAGCTAACAAAACAACAAAAGGCATACGTGAGGCAGACGGGCCTCCATTACTTAGCAGAAATCGATCGCATGGTCATTGATCACGCGCTAATAACCGGTCTAGTCGAAAGGTGGCGCCCGGAGACAAATACTTTCCACTTTCCGTCGGGTGAAGCAACTGTCACCCTGGAAGATGTTGCATACATCTACGGCCTACCCGTAGATGGCCCACCTGTGGCCGGACGAACTTTCCCGGGGAAGTTCGTCGCGTCGGTGTGCGAGGAGGTTCTTGGCATCCGACCGGATAAGCATGACTACCATGGTATAACAGTGAAGTTGAAGTGGCTTGAAGACAATTTTGCAACTGCCGAACTTGAGAAAAAAAAGAAACATAAAAAATACAAGGATTACGAGATCCGGGCAACGCGAGCCTATCTCTTCTTTCTAGAGTCCGGTCAGATCGTTTCGCAGACTACTGGTGCCCGTGGACCGGCCTACATACTAGAGCTGTTCAAAGAATTTAAACCGTATGCATGGGCACCGGCTTGTCTCGCGAATCTATATAGGATGTTGACCAATGCCTCTCGATGGGGTCCGGAGAAGTTAGTTGCTGTGGAAGAGGGGAAAAATAAGCAAGGTGAGCTTGAAGGGCACCTGTGCAGGACGCCAACCGGGCCTCTACAGCTATTACAGGTCTTTATTCTCATAGTGACTGTTAGTTTGAATTTTTTATTTAATTCGAACTAACTCTTTATTGTGATGTAATCTGGTGCAGATATGGGCTTATACAAGGATGTCAATCGGAAGGTGTCCTAAGCCAAAAGAATCGTGGAAGGGGGACATACAATTCCCACTGTGCAAGACATGGATGAAGAGGTTGCCTGAAAATCCACCACTCACCTCAGTCAAGGAGGTGAGAGGACAGTTAAACAATTTGAAAGTTGACGAGGTAAAACAAGAAATTGACTCGCTCCTTAGTTCGGTGTTCGATTATATGCATTCTATTCTGCAGGTCCTGTTTTTTCATACTCTCAGTTAAGGGTGCCTGAGACTGTTATTTTGGCCGATATCGGTCGTTATTATGACCGATATCGGTCATTCTCTGCAGTCCTGTTTTTTCATACTCTCAGTTAAGGGTGCCTGAGACTGATATTTTGGCCGATATCGGTCGATATTATGACCGATATCGGTCATTCTCTGCAGGTCCTTTTTTTTCATAGTCTCAGTTAAGGGTGCCTGAGACTGATATTTTGGCCGATATCGGTCGAAATTATGACCGATATCGGTCATTCTCTGCAGGTCCTGTTTTTTCATACTCTCAGTTAATGGTGACTGAGACTGATATTCTGACCGATATCGGTCGATAGTATGACCGATATCGGCCGTAATTTCATACTCAGGATCATTTAACTGAGTAAAAAACAGGTGATGTAGAGTAGAATGGCCGATATGCTCTCCCTCAATGCATACTTGGTTTCCATAGAAAGATTTGATTTTTTTATATTTATTTTATTAAAACTGTGGTTGTTACCTGAAAGATTTATGTAGGTGAGATTTGTGCTGAGGTAATTATCTTCCTGTGATCCAAGATGTCCATTCATTATGTTCACTCGAAGAGGTTCAACAAGCAGATACAGATTCGATGTTCACATAAAGCGTGCACAATTAAAAAAGGATCACATATCATTTATGAAATACAGTAATACAGGACTCCCAAAATACACAATTACAGTCCACATTTGCATATACATAAAAACTCCCTTGATTAATACATCCTAAGGACACCTATCTGTATACATCATTAATGGTCTTCTTCAAAAAACTGCAACCAGAATACATGCCAAAATGAAAATACATTCTATGCTGTTCTAATTCGTCAACTGAGCACGGGAGGATTGCGACAACTTCCACGGTTGTGGCCTCTCCCCTTGCAATTTGAGCACGTTACTGCCCTTCGAACACGACCAATATCTTCAGTCCGAATCCTGTTCTTTTTCGGGCGTCCGGGCTGTTTACTGGAGATTGGTGGAATAACTCTCAATTCGGCTGTGTGCTCCCATTGCTTGCTGTCACGGGTAGCATGAATCACTTCACTGTACGTTGTACGATACGTGCTCGCAAAATACCAATGCTCACAGAATTCGTATGGATCGTAGTTTCTCATTTTCATTGCAGCCAATGCATGGCAACACGGGATACCCAATATCTCCCATTTCCGACATGTGCAGGATTTCCGTTCGAGATCAACAACGTCAACATACTCCGCAGACTGAACCTGGAATTCTACAATGCCAGCCACACGAACATGCAATCGGCGAGCTTCATCCATTTCTTGACTGAGAACTTTCTCCGCATGCGGTGTAAGACGAGTTGTTATGCTTTCAGACTGAAGATGCCGCTTTTGATAGAAGTCCATTAACTTTGCTCGTATCTCCTCAACTTGTTTCGTAATGGGCAGGACTCGCGTGTCTTTTAGGAGACTATTAGTGCACTCGGCTGCATTGCTAGTTAGCATGTCGTACCGACGGCCTTCTATGTATGCATTTGCCCACCGTTGCCGCCCAATTGCATCAATGTAATTGAAAGCCTCCTGGCTAACTGCACGGATATCTGTCATATAAGCCTCGTACTCGCATGGTCTGTATGACGTTGCCGCACGCCAAAATTTCATCACGATTGCCCCGTCACTGAAAGCAGCTTTGATGTTCTCAGCAATGTGACGGCAGCAGTAACAGTGCATTGCATGCGGTATGGTGTTCTTCAACGCTGGAATGAGACCCTTCTGCCGGTCTGAAACAATAGTAAGGTTAGTTGGCTCTCCTAGAGATATGGACAAGTTCGCAAGGAACCACTCCCAGCTATCGCGCCGCTCGGCTTCGGCAAAGGCAAAGGCGATGGGAAGTAGCTTATGGTTGGCATCATGCGTCACGGCAACAAGCAACACACCTGGATACTTGCCTCGGAGGTGTGAACCGTCTACAGCAATCACTGGTCTCAACGAAGACGTGTAAGATCTTATGCACGGTCCGAACGCCCAAAAAAATCTTCTGAAACGGTCATCCGAAGTGGTATCTATGTTTGTCACAGTGCCAGGGTTAGTCAACTCAAGTTCCTTACAATAACGGGGTAGCAGCTGGAAGGATTCTTCATATGATCCTCGCACAATACAAAGTGCCATCTCCTTTGCTATATAAGCCTTTCTGTAACTAATTATTGAACCAAACTCCATCTGATAGTCATTCATGATCTCCTTCGGTTTCAAATTCACATTCTGCCTGACCCGTTCCATGATGAACTCTCTAATAAGCGCCGAGGTTGCCTGTTGATGTGCCATGCCCATCAGTGGCTTTGAGCATCGATGGTTAGGATTGTACGTCCTAACTTTAAATTGTGGTCCTGATTCGACAATCGAAGCATGAATACGCCATGGACAATCCTGATCTTTGCATCGTGCAGTCACTTTGGTCATGTTGGTCTTCAAATGTTTAAGAGTGAAGTTACCGTATATTGCAAACTTCGCCAACGTATTCCGGAACATCTGTCGATCAGGAAAAACACGGCCAATCCACATCTCTCGTGCGGAGTTGTTGCCAAATTCCATTTCCATGTCATCAGGCTCCATTTTATCATCAAATTCAACTTTTGGAATTTCATTAGACCGTAGAACGGTATTGGTTTGATTGACTTCATCCCTGCAACATTCGGCCTTGAAGATTGGTTTTGAATGAAGCTGTCCGTTAGAGGGATGTCGGTTAAGATGGATATCATCAGCACGCATCATCCCAAGGTCGATATGACCATCTAACGCCTCATTGCATACATCATCATCATCCCGCACAGATGGATATTGCATGTCTGTGTCATCGCGGAGATCAGCGGTGGGTTGTTCTTGAGGACTTGTTGATAACTTCACTTGTTCCCTCTTCAAACTGGCTGACGACCTCCTTGGCATTTTTGGACTCTTAAATCCTACTGCGGTCCTTCGTAACCTACAATGAATCGGGGCATAAATAAGCAAGTGCTAATATAAATAATTAATTTCGCATTTAAAATTTAGTGAGACAATTAGTAGGCATACCTGTCCTCTCCCCCTATACTTTCATTGTTGTTCGGACTATTAGAGACGTACAAGTATATCCCATTCGTTTCATTTCCGGATGCTTTGAACATAAGACGAACATCATTATCATCGTCAATGCTTGCCATTGAAAATGCCCGTCCGTTGTGATGAAGGTATTGCATGCTTAAATTCTGGATGGCTGTATCCCAATTGGATGATATCATTGCTTCGTTAGCCAGGCATTGATAAGAGATGTCTGACGATAAATATTTCATTTTTTGTTTTCCTCCACTGTACACCGGACGGCTGATGTCAAATTGAAAGTCACCGTCATAGTGGAATATGAACAACACCTCTCTGTCTGACATGCTATCATTAAAACACAGGAAAATTATGAAGATATCAGTAAAATGTAGGCAGATTCAGGATGACAATTACAACAGATCGGTATTAGACCCATTTCATTTGTCCCTAGCTGCTATTCAAAAAATATTTAGACCGTATTCCACCTATTCTCCTATTGTTCATCAATCAGCAAGACAACCAACTCCAACTGGATGAGATACTGGCGTTGAAGTATCCATGTTTGCAAGATCAATATAGAACAATATACAAACATACAAACTAGACAATAACATTTATGGATTTACTGATGCACACTAAACATCAATAAAATGGAATGCACGACCCACCATAGCTCCAGCTGCTGGATTGAACAGAACCCTACTACACAGAATGTTTCAAAATGACGCTCTCTCAAACAGTTCTAGGGTATTCATGATGAGTGTGGATTTTCGACAGTTCTAGGGTTAACAAGAATGAAATAAAGGAGAATGGGTACTCGATTGATGAAAGTGGATTTTTTACAAACCCTTCAAACAGAAAGTTCTTCTATAAGCATTAAAGAAAGCCTGGTTTAGAGACCGGGTACTCTAATGATGACAGAAGATTTTACAGAGATCTAGGGTTAACAAGAATGCATTAATGGAGATAAATCAATGTTACGATGTCACATTAGAGAAGACAGTGCATTAAGATGTGTGTTTAATGTACAAACCTACCTCTTAATGAAGTCCAACAACCGATTCACAGAAGTTTTTTTACATGGTTTCTGAAAGGGAAAAAATCGTCATACAACAGTCGAGGAGAGGAATAGGGATGTCGCATAAATGAGAGTTGTGAGCAAAACACAATCGGGACGAGAGAAATAGGGATGTCGCATAACGGCCGATATCGGCCAATATGACGGCCGATATCGGCCATAGAGCCAAAATACAAAAAAAAATATAAATACAGACCTTGAGGACCTAATCCGATAATACGGTTTTCTTGAGACCCCATGAGTGGTATAGGGACCTACAGGGATTTATTTGGTAAATTCCCCTTTAAAATACAAGTAGATTTAATATACAAGACCAAAATACAAGAGTAGTCTTTATTTTGAACAAAATACAGATAGATATTCTGCTATTATCTCTTAACTAAATAACCTCAGTTGGATTCTCAACTTAAGGACTCTGCCCAGTTGAGCCAGCAGCTCTGAAGTTAAATTAAATAATTATCACAGTCAACAGTCTATTTTGACCGATTTAAGACTCACTCTTTCAATTGGCAATTTCTTTTACAACCTTACTTTTTTAAGTGGCCACGCCCCACACCAGACAATAGAATATGCCCTGTGACACAATAAATTATCAATTAAAGAAATAATAATTCCTTGTCACATTAGTAATATTAAAATCCCAATGGCTATACTTTATGTGTTTCTTTTGGTTTCTGATCAGATGCCTCCATGTGAGCAATTTGTCACATCTGTCAGTGGACCATATTTTAAAAAAATATTATTCTATAACGATGCATATCTGGAACGAAACAATTCACTAGTTTCAGATTGTAAACAGAAGTGGTAGATTTTTTTTTGTGGGCGTGGTGGTTTTGTTTATGGTTTCACTTCTTGCCAGACCGACTCAGGATCACCACCATGGCCAAAGTAGTAGAGATATATATATATATATATATATATATTTATTTATTTTTATTTTTTTTTTATTTTTTTTTTATTTTTATTTTTTGTGGGTGCGGTGGTTTTGTTTACGGTTTCTCCTCTGGTCAAACCGACTCATGATCACCACCCTGCCCTAAATTACAATCTCCCTAAGTTAATATTTTAGATAGGAATCCCACAACATTTGAGGTGGGCCTAGACAAATCAGTATATATAGTTTTGTTTAGGAGTCAAGCTCAAGATTTTCATGTGGAATTTGGGAATGGACCGATACATTTTGGAAGTGGACCCAAAATTCTCATATTGGTTTCCGAAATTGACTTAGGTCCAATAGGCGCCCCACCCCGCCCCATGAAAAAACCCGCCCTGTCCCCCCAAGAAAAAAACGTGCCACATCCTCCCAATGCTTGAAGGTAGGTCTCCTCCTGCAGCTCACCCTTAATTGTAATGAAATTTTGGGAATGTCCATTGGATCAATAATATAGACTGAGCTTGATCAAATATCAGCTCGATAGAAGAAAAACCTGGAAAACCAAGGACAAGTCAATTATGTTACCCATTTGATCGTCGTCATCTCCAACTCTGCAAATGTGTTTATAATCAATCCATGGGCCTCACGAAGCCTCCATCCATGAGATATGAAGTGCGCATACGCGTCAATCTTCTTTTCCATGATTGGCCCAGGCATAACCAGGAACTTAATGTTCTCCGAAAACAAAACCTTGAGGCCTGAGTAATGAATGGTGTGTCATCGAATGGTGATGGTAGAACACCAGTGCTCTCTCTCTCTCTCTCTCTCTCTCTATATATATATATATATATACATATATATATATATAGAATCCCTCTCCTCAGCTCATGTGCAGCATAAGGTCCGCTCAAGCGTGCCAACCGCACGTGTGGGTGATGAAAAGAGCCAAACGATTTTTACAGCCCGCCCATTTGGAGATGAGCCTGCCCATTTCATTTCATCCTCCATCACAACGATTCCCATTTCTGAAAACAGAGAACGACGATGCAAAGGGTTCAGCCAAGAAACCAAAATCCACGGCACCTCCACGCCCTCTCCCATATGCAATCGGAGACGCCCTCTCATCCGGACTCCAACGTCATCGCCGCGACGCGATGCCTGTAAACAAAACCACCGCATTTGGGGGTTGGGATATATATACTTCCTTTTGCTTTCTAATTGCTTGCAAAATCCCGCCGCTTAAACCCTCAAATCCCCACCACAAACCCCCAAACCCTCAAATCCCCACCACAAACCCTAAAATTTCTAAGCCAATCCCTAAAATCTAACAAAACCTTGACCGTGCACTGAAAAAAAAAAAACAAAAAAACAAAAAAAGAACACATCCTATTTGTACTGGGATCGGTTACTGAATGAAAAATAAAAAACGAAGAGAGAGAGAGAGAGAGGGAGGGAGAGGGAGAGTACAAGAGAGGGAAGAAGAGAGGACCCTTACCTGGCGTACGAACGCGGGAGAAAGAGAGGTGCGAGAGGGAGAGCTTGGGATGGAAGGAGAGGGAACGTGGAGGTGACGCCCAAGTGCCGTTCGTTCAGAGCTGAGGATGAGGAAGATGGGGTTTGCTTCTCACCTACCGAGGAGAGCAACTACAGGCATTGCGTCGCGGCGATGACGTTGGAGTCCGGATGAGAGGGCGTCTCCGATTGCATATGGGAGAGGGCGTGGAGGTGCCATGGATTTTGGTTTCTTGGCTGAATCCTTTGCATCGTCGTTCTCTGTTTTCAGAAATGGGAATCGTTGTGATGGAGGATGAAATGAAATGGGTGGGCTCATCTCCAAATGGGTGGGCTGTAAAAATCGTTTGGCTCTTTTCATCGCCCACACGTGCGATTGGCACGCTTGAGCGGACCTTATGCTGCACATGAGCTGAGGAGAGGGATTCTCATATATATATATAGACATATGATATTTATATGTGGGTCGTATGATCTATCCGAGCCCCTCCCTAATATGTTTTACATATATCTACAATAATTCATCCGTTGGATTGAAATAAAAATAAATTACATTTTAACTCCAATAAATTTTAGGGCCACAGTTCAAGGTGTTAGAATGATGGGATTGACTTGAAGAACTTTTGATCATCTACCTCGGCCACGATTGGTGGGGGCCAGATCATAAGAAGCTGGAGACCAGACCTACGGCCTTTCTTTCTTTTTTTTGTCAGAAGTTCTTGCGCTCAAATGCTATTTAAGCAAGTGAACAGATGACATGCGTAATAACATGCGAGGTATATAATCGTGAAAAGATAAATTGTCCCATGCTAGTGGTAGTGTGGTTCCTTTGTGTGGCACCATTGGGAGCTTATCCAGGAAGTAGTGGCTGGCTGGTTGGTTGACGTACATCTTTTCATGACATATGATGAGTGTTTCATTTCTTCTTAACCAAGAACATGTGAAGGCAACTGTCACATTAACTAATCCAATTGAGCTGAGGAAGTGAACAAACCATGTGGGTGCTTGTGAGGTGAACCCTCCCATTTCTAAGATTTTCTGTCGTAGTTACTTGATTCAAACCCAGTAAAAAAAAAAAAAAAATCGCGGGGGTGGTCTAGAGCATTCACCAGATGGGCCTCTTGGAAAAGCCCCCACTAATTAGACAAGTTTTGTCCAAAAAAAAAAAAAAAGGAAGAAGAAGATATGTCCACTACTGATGTCATCATCATCTTTTGTATTTTGTATAAAGCAGCAGTCCAGCTTTGTTGTTGACAGAGATATCAAGGTAAAGCAAGTGTGCGGCAATAGAGTTTTCGTGTATGAATCAAAAGTGATCTTGGAAAGCAATGAACAAAAGAACCCAAATCATTCTCTGTCTCTTGAGTGACACACATCATCTGCCAAAGAGAAGAATTTTTAAGTCCCCACACTAGTTGGTGCCTGGTGGTCCATACTTTGCCTCTATGCCACCATACTAGTGCCATCTGATTTGGCTTACACCTTGGTTTGCCATCCCATAATTTTCAATGCTGGGATTTGTTTCAATGATGGAAAATTCACTATGACTCAGGCTATTGGGCTTTCAGAAGGCTTCTCCTTTTGAAAGGGGTTCACTCTAAAATGTAGATCTCAACCACTCGGTGGGCCATCTGGAAAGCCAGTAATGAATTCCTGTGCAAAGGCACCCCTTTAAATCCTATTAGTGTGATAAACTCAATTAAGCGGATAATTTAAGGGGTGAAAATACTTCCTAAAAAGGAAATCAGATTCACCATTAGAGGAGACCCACATTTTAGGGCGTTTGTTAATGAGGTAACTGCACTCTCAGATACAACTTTTAAAGCTGCAAATGGATTACTACTTCAAACTTTATGGTAAGCTTATGTTGCAGGAGTCAATCAAGGACTGAAGGTCGTCTCTTCAAAAAAAAAAAAAGGGCTGACAAGAGGGTGGTCCTCCCATTTAAAGTGGCAAAGGAGAAAAGCTTCTCCGGAGTTTGTCTTTTCTGAAGCTATAAGGAAGTAATCCAAGCCCTCAATGGCTTCAGTGATTGGTGTATGGACCCTATCATAATTGGATATGAAATTTATTTCTGGCTGTTTCGACTTTTGAGTCGATTTATCCCTAAAATTGAATGGGGTAGCTCACAAGACTGCAAAGTCAAGCTTATTAATTGCTGTTTGTTTCTGGGTGAATTATTCATTTCCTAACCAACTAAATTAATGTCCTCACACTTGTTTCTAGTTTCTCTATTCTTGCTGTTTGTTTTTAGTGAATTGTCCCTTTCCTAACAAAAAAACGTTAATGTCCTCACACTTTCTTCTATATGAAATTTATTTCTGGTTGTTTCGACTTTTGAGTCTATTTATTTTGATTTATCCCTAAAATTGAATGGGGTAGCCCACAAGACTGCAAAGTCAAGCTTATTAATTGTTGTTTGTTTTTGGGTGAATTATTCATTTCCTAACCAACTAAATTAATGTCCTCACACTTGTTTCTAGTTTCTCTATTCTTGCTGTTTGTAATTAGTGAATTGTCCCTTTCCTAACAAAAAAAATTAATGTCCTCACACTTTCTTCTATATCCATTCTTTCGTTTGGCTCATTTGGTTGCAAGAAGTCATCATCATACATAAGAAACACCTATACAAGTTATCACTTCAATACCCAACCCAAACTCGTATTATTGATTCTGTCAATAAATAATTACATGAAAGATACATATCGTTGATACCAGGTAATACATGTTATTTTTAAATTTCTTAAGTTAAATCTAAATCACTTCTTTGTTGTTTGTTTGTTTTGCTGGGAATTGATACAAATTATATACATCCTGCACTTGTATTTTCTCTCTTTCTTTCAATACATATCTTACCATAAAGCCAAAAAAAAAAACCTATATTTTACCTACACAATATGAATCTGCTACCGCTTCTTAAACCTATGTATTAAATGGAATTGCTTATTGTTGGAGGGACTGAATTGTGCATATGTTGGTCCTGAGTTTAACTATAAAGATCTTACAGAGTGCATGATCTTATAAGGTCCCAACTTTCAAGGATGTGATCTTTATGTCATATACAGAGTGATGGTTCTAAACCTCAATGAATCGACTCAAGACTTGAGTAAAGTCGACTGCTGAATTTCAAGTTCACTCCATCTTTTTGTAGTAGAGCTAGGGTCATAATTATCGTCAATAATATCATTCTTTCACAATATTGCAGCAATACATCTGTGAAATCTTTTTAGACACTTGTATGAAAATCCAAATCTATTTGAAGAAAAACTGAGTTTATTGAGATAGTAATTCAGAAGAAGTAAGTGCCTTCTTTTCTAATCATAAGACTTCTTATTAGAATTATTTATTTATTTTTATGACATTATTTATGTGATCGCACTAAAATAAACTCTAAATTAAGTGCATGTCTATTTGCATGGATTACATGGGTATTTAAGTGATAATTGGTTAAAAATGAAGACAAAATGACCATAAAATGACATCCTTTTTTCATGTAAAGTGGATCAAGGGAAGATGCAAAATAAATGCCTGACCATCACCCTTAATAATTCATACGCAAGTCAAGGTCTCATCTACATTGCTACCCTATATCATTGACCCTCCTCTCATATCATTCACACCTAATCTCTTTAATAATATTTTGTTGAAGCTCATTTGGTTATGGATTCCTATGTAATTTAATGCAAATAAAGGGATCCAAAAATAATATCTCTATATTATCTTCAACAATCATACGTCCACATCAGCTCGATAAGGGAAACTTTCCTTTCATGCTAATGGACCCCACCACTATTGAACCCAAACCATTAAATCAAATCTTAGCCCTATGAAATAAGGAATACCTAAATTAAATAATAAAAACAGAGTTTTTTCGAAGTTAAGAGTTAACCCCACAATCATACTACAATAGACATTATTTGTGACAATGACTTGGCGAATAGACATCCAAGATGTCACCACATCCAATATATATATATATATATATATATATATGCCTTAAAAAAATTTGCAAAGAAAGAAATCTTTAAAAAATGATTCTAATATTGGATGGATAGCTTGAATGGCTGTAACCTTGCGCGCGCGCACACAGAGTTCCCTCTGCTACTTGAAAAAGAGTACACATGCCAGGTTTCTAAGGCAAGGGTGTAAATGTGAAACTTGCAGTGCAACATATCAATGCTCATTAGCAAGGCATTTAATTCACAGCCCCGGTGGTTTGCAAATTTATATATATGAAAGAGGCTGATTCCAATTGAGAAATCAACCTCATTTTATTCAATTGATTTTGACCAACTTTAATATTTGATTTTGACCAACAATTTTCTTTCGTCTCCTCCACTTAATGGCTCTCTTCAGCAATGATCTATTTAATCTTCTTTAAGGCAATAAAATAAAACCCCTAAATATCTCACTCAACGTCTCTCAGCATTGATAGGAAACATGAAACGCCCATTTAATCTCTCACATTGGTGCTAAATCCACCACATCCTACAAGAGTTAAAAGACAAACATATCCTCCAAGTGTTAAAAAACCGATCGAGTGTCGCCCCCTCAACTCAAACGATCTCTCTCTGGTAGTTATGCTCCCATCCTTCAAGTAGTAAAGTATTTTTATTATTTTTTAGAGGTTCTCACTACCTCTCTCTTTTGTTTATTTATTTATTTCATATTTTTTTCAATTGATACTTTATTTTTCTTACCTTTTACTAGGGTCATGGACTCATGGTTATGTAGACATTTGTGTTGTTCTTAATTGAGAAATCAACATCAATTCAATTCTAATTGACATCAATTGATTTTGACACTCCCTAAATAATTGACTCCCAAAATATCTCCTCACATCCTCAACCTCCCCACATTAATTACAATTTAAAATTTTGACTCGTGGCATGTCTCTTCAAGTCATTCCCCCCCCCCCCCCCCCAAGAGACTAATTCTAATTGAGAAATCAACATCAATTCAATTCCAATTGACATCAATTGATTTCAACGCTCTCTAAATAATTGACTCCCAAAATGTCTCATCACATCATCAACCTCCCCACATTAATTAGAATCTAAAATTTTGACTTGTAGCATATCTCTTCAAGTGCCCCCCCCCCCCCCCCCCAAAAAAAAAATTAAGTTAATTGATATTAATGATAATTTAATAGAGGCAAAATGGATTGATGTTAGTTTCATAACTTTTTAAAACGGTTATCAAATTTTCCTCTTTCTCTCTCTCTCTATACATATATTTATCTACCATCCTCTCAAACGTTTTCCCCTCGTTATTACTACCAAACTCGCCCCCAACAAAAAAAAAATAATATTTTAAATTTACTATAAAAATTTCCTTATCAATATAAGAGATATAATATCATATTTTTTATTTCATTTAAAATTTTATACTTTTTACTTTTTACAATCTTTTTTATATTGTGGATTATATTGCCCGTGCTAAGCACGAGGCTATTTTGCTAGTTCATGTTTAAAGCAATAAAATAACCAAGGACAATTGACATCACTGTATACTCAATATTAATGGTTAAGCATGCTAATAGGTTGTATTAAAAAAGGTATAGGGGGATAGTGTAGAATTACCAAGTTGAAGTTTTCTCAATTATGATATTGGAACAAAGCATCTCTGAACAGCTCATTGTGTACTCTGTAACTAATTGGATGTAGCAACCGACATTCATCATTTTTAATCTTTGCTAAACAGAGATTGTATTATATGAACTATAGTTCATAGACAGGACGCAACAACAAACCATACAAAACATAAACCATCACAAGAGAAGACAAATCGTTATGTTTAGCTGGGTAGGCTTTATGGAGCATTCATCTTCAGCTTTTACTTGTCAGATCCAATTCGGTAACTTGAGATGCAACTTACACTCGTTTTTGCCGTGTGACAAAGTCAACTCACATGATTGATACATAACCAACTCCCCCGAGCTCAAATTACTAAATCTACATAGAAAAGAGACAAAGGGGAAGAAGAAGAGATAGAGAGAGATGGAAAAAACAAGACTAGTGTTCTTGCCTTCACCAGGATATGGCCACCTGATACCTGCAGTAGAGCTGGCCAAGGGCCTCCTTGACAAACAACCATGCTTCTCCATCACTGTCCTCCTTATGCATCTCCATATTCACTCCATGAAAGATGCCACCGGCACCGCCTCCTATATTCAATCCGTCGCCGCCTCCCACCCCAGAATCCACTTCATCGATCTCCCACTCGTCGATTTCCCATTTGAGAACACCCATGATGTAGTAACCTTCGTCTCTCTCTTCATAGACAAGCACAAGTCCTATGTCAAAGAAGCCATCAAAAGCACATTTTCTTCTTCTTCACCTCCTGCCACTGCCTTGATCATAGACTTATTTTCGACAACCATGATCGACGTGGGCAAAGAGCTCGGCATCCCCACATACCTCTACTTCACATCAGGCGCGGACCTCCTGGGCCTCATGCTCTATCTCCCAACACTAGGAATCAAAGTTCCTTGTGAGTTCAAGGACTTGCAAGGAGAGGTTGAAGTCCCCGGCATGTTGCCTTTGCCGCCACTGGTGATGCCGGACCCATTGATGAACAAGAAGAGCGATATGTATAACTGGTTTGTTTGCCATGGTAGAAGGTTTCGCGAGACCAACGGCTTAATTGTGAACACATTTGAAGAGTTGGAGCCAACGACACTCAAATCGGTAACATAATTGACTTTACCATTGTCTCTTTACAATTTTTAGGGAAGAAATGATCCTCAATTGACAGCAATGAAAATTTCATTTTACATTGGCAGAGCTCACCTTTGTTTCATCAAACTCGTCCATAGAACACCAATATTTCTAATCAATCAACTTTCCTAAAATTTTACTTAGAATATATAGTTATCTTTTATGTACATGACCGATTCAACTGCCTAACATGAGCAGGTTTGATGGTACATAGGCCAGCCGAAACAGCCTTATTAAGCTCTGACTGACACTAGTGAGGGATCATTTCTCTTTATAGCTAGAGTTACATAGGAGTCTGAGTGTTGAAAAACTAAACTTAATTAATTGCTTTGAGGTTTTCAAGATTCATGTATGTTTGAATGTGTTTGGTTTTCCTATGTATTTAGTTAATTCATGTATTTGGGTTTTCTAGGAGTATTTAATGGGGTGCATGAATTGGTGATATACATGTATGGTAGAGTCCTATAAATACCTATGTAAGTCTAGTGTTTTAAAAACTGTGTGTGTTAGAGCCAAACGTGAATGAAGAATATTTCGGGTCTCAAGTCTCTTCATTTTCTTCCTCTCAAGAAATCTCTTCCTGCAGTCCAACACTGACTTCATCAGCAATTGTCACATGATGGTACTTTTGGTTTCTTACCTTAAGTCAAACTCTCATTTGAGGGCAGAGACCTACTTGATACACACAAACAAACAAACAAAATAAATAAATGAATAAACCCATGACAAAACATATATGAAAAAAAAAAAAAAAAAAGCCTCATTCTGCACTCTGGACTGATTGAATGTAGCAATTGAGTTAATTAGAAATGGTAGGGTCGGGTAAGGAATAAAGAAACCAATTTTACTTCAGTTGTGAAAGTAAAACCTTGATTCATTTATAGATGTATTTATAAATAGTCCAAAGGAAAGGGTTTTATGATGAAATGCTTGATTCATCAGGATTCTTGGGAGTATTAATAAATGTATCAGAGGCAATGGAGAGATCATCTTAAAAACTTAAAACGGCTTATAGGTGGTAAACAGTAGGGACACCAGAATCTGGCTAGAAATAGTTTAACCTTGTTCAATGAGGGTTTTTGAACATTTACCAAGATGAAATGGATATTAGAATAAAATTTTATTTTTTTAGTTCACAAATAAGAAAAAGGGCATAGATATGAGAAACCCAAAATCATATAGTAGCTCTGCGCTTGCCCATTCAAGATTAGTCATCTTACATATGACCTGGTGTCCCTCTTATGCAAATGATCCTACCCCTTAATTTTTTGTCACCCAAATCTTACTTCTAGACACCATGCAAATTTATTGTGATAAATTAGACAGTCAATAGTATCTGCATCAATCATGAGATTTTTTTTCTTTTTTTGTTTGAATGTCTTTTTTTTCTTTTTTCCTGATCTGTCAGCTGGATTGAATATATCAAAAGTGGCCCCCTAACTTGGTAAAAAGCACTAGGGTAAGAGTAGTTTTTACTGGTAGAATGGTTTTTTACTAGTACTTTTATGGAGCAGTTATCTTCTACTTTAGTTCATCAAATCCAATAAAGTCTCTTGAGATGCAAGTTACCACTGTTATTGCCAAATCGCTGTTTTTGGTGGATGTTATTTCCATATCCTTTCACCTGATAGGTACATACCCAACTCTCACCAACCACGAAATACTAAATAAGATCTCCATGGAAAAGAAAGCAGGGGAAGGGAGAGGAGATAAGATAGACATGGAAGAACCAAGGCTAGTGTTCTTGCCCATACCAGTAGTTGGGCACCTTAAATCCACAGTAGAATTAGCCAAATGCCTCCTTGAGAAACAACCATGCTTCTCAATCACTGTCCTCCTCATGCATCTCCCTTTTCCTTCCAAGGAATCCACCATCGACTCTTATGTGCAATCCGTCGCCGCCTCTAACCCCAGAATCCATTTCGTCCATCTCCCTCCCGTAGATTTCCCACCACAAAACAACCAAGGTGCAGAAGCCTTCATTTCCCTCTCCATAGAAAAGCACGAGTCCCATGTCAAAGAAGCCCTCAAAACAACACCATCTAATTCTTCTTCACCTCCCACCCGTGTCTCTGCCTTGATCATGGACTTATTTTCGACAACCATTATCCATGTCGGCAGAGAGCTCGGCATCCCCACATACCTCTACTTCACGGCGGGCGCCGCCACCTTGGGGCTTATGCTCCACCTCCCAACACTACATGTCAAAATTCCTTGTGAGTTCAAGGACTTTCAAGGAGAAGTTGAAGTCCCCGGCATGTTGCCTTTGCCGCATATGGCGATGCCGGAGCCAGTGATGAACAAGAAGAAGGATGGGTATGAGTGGTTCGTTTACCATGGCCGGAGGTTTCGCGAGGCCGACGGCTTGATTGTAAACACATTTGCAGAGTTGGAGCCAACCGTGATCAAATCGGTAACATAATTGACTTGTCTATTGCCTATGGAGATTAACAATTTCTTATATATATATATATATATATATATATATATATATATATATATACATTTTTTAGAGCTTTTGATCAAATCCACTGATGTACCTAACACCGATATCTCTAACTCGACTCCCCCAAAATTTTACTTGAGTGACATGGATTCAAGTAGAGAATATACAGTTTAAGGTAAGCTCCAAGCTTAGGATTATTTTTCTTTCCAATGAATTAACCAACATTTGGTTCATGATAGTACTTTTTCGTTTCATAATAATACACCTCAATCTGGTATGTGTCGGTAGGCAGCCAACTTGATTCAGTCACGTTACGTTGGTGGGGACCACCTTCATCATTAGGTATTCAGAGTCCACCTTCATCCACCACCTAAAGTGGTTGATTCCAAAGGGACATTTTAGTTTTTCCCCATCTTTCAGAGTAACATTCATTAACATCTCCATTCAAAAGATTTATTGGACTTGGCCTTCATTGGAGTGCAGGGACCTAATTGATCCATGCAAATGATCGAATATCCTATCCCTTTATGTTTGACCACCGGAATTTAACCACTAGATTACATGCAAATTTATTGTGATCAATCCGACCGTCAATAATTTTTTCCTGTATCAATGAGATATTTCTGATTGAAAATCCTTTTTTCTTTTTCTCTTTTTATAATAATTAATAATTATTATTATTATTATTATTATTATTATTTGGCATATACGTGGTGTTAGGAAAATTGAATATATCATAAGTGACCCATTGACCCCCAAACAAAAAATAAAAATAAAATAAGGAACCAGTTGAATCAGGGGGCAACTCGCTGGTAACTTGATCATTATACTAGTACTATATATTATATATGGAGGAGTCATCTTAAGCCTTTTTATTCATCAAACCCAATTAGGGAACTTGAGGTGCAAATTACATTTGTTTTTGCCATATCCTTAACTCACCTGATAGGTGATCTCCCTCAAAAAAGAGAGAGCAAGGGAAGGAAGGAAGAACAGAGAAGACAGAGATGGCAGAAACAGGACTAGTGTTCTTGCCTCAACCATCAGTTGGCCACTTGATATCCACAGTAGAGCTAGCCAAATCCCTTCTTGAGAAACAACCATGCCTCTCCATCACTGTCCTCCTCATGCATCTCCATATTCCCTCCGATGAATCCGTCACCGCCCCTGTCACCCCTTATGTGCAATCCATCGCCGCCTCCAACACCAGAATCCGTTTCATCGATCTCCCGTTCGTCGATTTCCCATTTGAAAACAACCAAAATCCATCAACTTTCATCTCCCTCTCAGTGGAAAAGTACAAGTCCCATGCCAAAGAAGCCCTCAAAAGAATATTGTCTTCTTCTTCACCTCCTAAGCGCGTCTCCGCCTTCGTTATAGACTTCTTTGCTACAAATATGATCGATGTTGGCAAAGAGCTTGGCATCCCCACATACGCCTACTGTTCGTCAGGAGCGAACTTCTTGGCGCTTTTGCTCTATCTCCCAACACTACATGTCAAAGTTCCCTGTGAGTTCAAGGACTTGCAGGGAGAGGTTGAAGTCCCCGGCATGTTGCCTTTGCCACCACTGGTGATGCCGGATCCAATGATGGACAAGAAGAGTGATGGGTATGACTGGTTCGTGTACCAAGGCGGGAGGTTACGCGAGACCGACGGCTTGATTGTAAACACGTTTGCAGAGTTGGAGCCAACCACACTCAAATCGGTAACAATAATATTAAGAGTTGTTTCTCGTCTCTACCATTTTCAGGGAAGAATGATCCCGAGCCAAAAAAAAAAAGAGTTTAGAATAATTAGTAACGTCTTTCAAGTTTGTGTTGCTCGATTGCCTTTGTATGATCAGATCCGCTCATATAATACCCATCTCAGTAGTCAAGCTCTTGCGCACAATTTTACCCCATAATTTTACGTAAAAGTGATGTGGATTCACATGACCAACTCAACAGTTTAATATGAGCGAATTTGACCACAAATAGGTAAGCTCTAAACTAACAATAGCATAGGATCATTTCTCTTCATAAAGTTAGCAGTTGTTCCTTGGAAGTACGTACTTTTGGTTCTATCATGTTTAAGTTGAAGCGAGTTTATTAATGATTGCAACTCAATCAGCTACGTACAGTGATGATATAATTGTGTCTTTAGGTTGGGGGTACATAACAGGCAGCTAACTTGATTCCGACCTAATATGTTGGTGGAGCCCATCTGAATTCCATTATTAGATCCTCTGAGCTTACCTTCATCCTCTGGCTAAAGTGGTTGATTTTTTCTCCTCCTCTTAGATAGTAACATAACATTCATTCACATCTCCACTTAGTAGATTTACTGGAATTGGCTCTCATTTGAGGGCAAGGAGCTGATTGATGAACAAAAATAGAAAAAACCCAAAGAGCTAATTTTCAATTCATCAGTGTCATGGCTACTTGGACATAAATCTATATTATTGTGATTTTCTGAAATTTTCAACATCCAACTCCCTACAAAAACTAGATATATATGACCAATTCACAAGCTGCTCTACTATTATGGTGTGCGGCCATGTGATAAGGTTGATAAAGTCTCATTTTCATGAGTGTTTTAAAGAACCGAATCCCCTGTTTGGTCCAAACAAGGACCTCCACGTGGGGGGGACCAAACGGAGCCTCCACGTGGGAGGGCGGAGGAAAGAAAAAGTCAGTTTCTCTTTCTTCCGACCCCCCATGTGGAGACCCCTGTTTGGTCCAAACAGGGGATCCTTATCCGTGTTTTAAATGGTAGGCAACAAAAGTAGACTGCTGACTTTGAATGTTATGTAGTTATTAGAGGGCATGAACTGACGAACTGTCAAGGGCTGCCTCAGCTGGGCAAAGTCCTTTTAGGAGGGTAGCTACTGACTAGGTCTGAACCCAGTTAGCACGGGGAGCTATCTGACAGAAGTGGCCCCATTAGAAGAAAGCTGTGTAACACAACTTACACAAGATATTTCTAGCCATTCGATTTGAAGTGATGAATTTGACAGTACTTGAAACTGTCCAAAATTTATTTTGACCTTTGGGTATGGCCCTAACCAATATTCCAACTAGTACATTCTGTGGGGCCATACCCACATGAATTTCAGCTTCAAAAATAATTTCTTCCTTGTTGCTGGGGCCTCCCACTTATATAGAAAATGAACACATCCATACAAAAAAAGAAGGCATTCTATTTTAAGTGGTTAGATTTCATAAAATGGGCTTAAAAGAGAGCCTCGCAAGTTTCTCACAACTCAGCCGCATGATCCAGTTATCTCCATTCAATGAAGCCATTGATAAATCTAATCCTAAGCCATTTACAAGTTTGAACCACTACTAACTTGCATCAATAACCTTCCTCATTCTACTATTCTTGCTTATGATCATGACAGATTGCCAATGGTGAATGTCTGCCCGATCATCCCACTCCACCAGTCTATCCTGTGGGACCTCTGCTCGCTCTCGACAAAAAATTGCAGGACCCAAAGACGAGCCAATTGATGGAATGGCTCGACCGACAGCCCCACTCATCCGTGGTCTTCTTGTGCTTTGGGAGCATGGGCTCCTTCTCAGTCCCACAATTGAAAGAAATGGCACTTGGTCTCGAGCGTAGTGGGCACCATTTCCTATGGTCCTTGCGATGTCGTTCATCAACGGACACAGATCTCAAGGAGATCCTACCAGATGGGTTTTTTGACCGAACCAAAGGCCGTGGATTGGTGTTGCAATCTTGGGCCCCACAGGTGGACATCCTTGCACATGTAGCTGTTGGTGGATTCGTTTCGCATTGTGGGTGGAACTCATCCCTGGAGAGCATTTGGTTTGGTGTACCCATGTTGGCTTGGCCCATGTATGCGGAGCAAAAGCTCAATGCATTTCAGCTGGTGCGGGACTACGGTTTGGCAGTGGAATTGAGCTTGGATTATGAGAAAGATGGGTGGGTTAGCGCTGATGAGTTGGAGAAGGGAGTGAGGTGTTTGATGGGAAACTCTGCAGAAGGACAGAAGGTGAGAAAGAGAGCTGAAGAGATGGCAGAGGCAAGTAAGAAGGCACTGGCACAAGGAGGTTCTTCTTTCTCTACATTGGAATTACTAGCAGAGAAGTTCATGCTCTAAACCTTCTTCACCTAATTTCAGTACTGTTTCAAATGCTTTTCAACTATTTAGTGATTTATATCCCAATTTGACATTATATCAAGATTTGAGTTTGTGATGAGTTGATCTTAAACGTTAATTCGATCCACAAATGGGAATGGTTCCTTTTCTTTTTAGCACTTTAGATTTCCACGCATCCTTTAATTTATAATGGAGGCAAATATGGTAGCGCATGATTTTTTTTTATTATTTTTGGTAAAAGAAAACTTTCATTAACCCAACAAAGCATACAGGAACATCAAGACAACAACACACTAGGCAAGGGCTTGGACAGCCACTCTGGGAGTGAATCTATGTGGTTTGGTCGTTAGATTGGCTATTTTTAATAAGTTATGGGTCGCGAGTTCAAATCTCGAAGACTTTATAACTTTTAGCTTTTTACCT
Organism: Cinnamomum chago; assembly: GCA_038049695.1. NCBI lineage: Eukaryota > Viridiplantae > Streptophyta > Magnoliopsida > Laurales > Lauraceae > Cinnamomum > Cinnamomum chago. Next base: position 104,380,868 of record CP142451.1, on the reverse strand, counting down.
AGGCACAATAAAAAAAAACCCCAAAATTAAAAGGAATATGGTAAAAACTGAATCCAAAAATGGTGTCTTTAGTATATTATAATTGGTACATTTTGGCAACTATTCAAAATAAAATTTGGTACATCCTTAATTATCTAACTTAACTATCAACCGGATGCCCTCATAAATCATAAGGCAAGAGAGTAAACGTAAAACTTGTGTGTAACATGTCCATGCTCTTGACCAACACATTGCATATTCATGCTCAAGAAACAAAACAACCATGTATAATTGACCTCATTATGTATTCAATACTCAATGATTGAGCATCTTAATAGCACATACTAGAAAAGGTCGTGGGGTATAAGTGTAGAAATATTGAAAGAAACAATCAAGGTTCAATAATATAGAATATTGTAAATAAGGTTGGGTATGGAAAAGATAAGTTCACCTTAAATCAGATTACACCAGAGTTCTATTGCATATAACCCACCTAGGGTCTTGTAGGTTTTCTAAATAGGTCCTATGGTTTCGGTATTTAGTGATACATTCCTACTTTTTCATTTTAATACATTTTATGACCTATTATGTCCCCAAATCAATAGCCTTGCAACCATCGTAAGTTTTTAAAGTGAAACGACACTCTCGCCCGCCTTCATATCTCTTTAGGCATAATTGCGAAAGCTTAGACTTATTTTTCACTAAAGCGTGTAACATTGCCAATTACTATGGCACATTTAGTGGAAGAGAGTAACCCTTAATAAATCTATTTTATCAATGAGGGGGCCCATTCATTAAATCCAAATCGATAATAATGGCATTAGCACCTGTACTTAAATTGGTTATATATAATTGACTCAATCCACTCACAACCCACCATTGGATTAATGAAAGTTTCAAAATGCATGATTAGGCTTCATGTACATGAGAGAGTTAATGAGAAAGAGACAACTAGAACTTGGGATAAAATAATTGTATTTTTGTAAGTAACAACATGCTTTTTTTTTGTTTAGTGGATTTAAGTGGTTGTAGATTCTCATTAGGACCACGGTTGGTAAACTCTCTGCCGAGTCATCTCGTTTTTACTGAAGGACCTAATCAAGATTAGGGGAGACTCGGCCGAGTCATGTCATTCTAATAAGTTGTTTGCATTCCACATTATTTAAAACGCAAATCCAATTTTAAAACAATTGATGTTTATTTATAAGTAATTATGCATGAGGTTTGGAGTAAGTCACTTAAAAATGACGATTGAAACGTCATTTGAAACTTATATTTAATCTTTTACATTTGATATTTGGACTAACAAATTATATAATATACAGTTTTTTTCTTATTGCAGTACAATTCTTGTATATATAAATATTTTAATTTGAACTGATTATTATTATTAATAATCATGAAAATAAATGCATTTTTTAAATTTTATAAGTAATATATTCATTTTTAAATATTTTTTAAATTATTAAAAAAAAAACATGACTATTCCGAGTCTCTACATTGACTCTATCTGAGTCAGATTTTTTTGCCTTAGACGAGTCAATCCAAGTCACAAGTTTTCCAACCTTAATTAGGGCTACTGATTTTGGAGCACTATTGAAGGTATTTAAATGAAAAGGTAGGGATGTATTACTAAATATTCAAACAACAAGAACCAATTTAAAAATTCTATAAACCATAAGGGGTATATACAGTAAAAGCGTTGTATTAGATTGGGCTATATTAGGCTAGTGCTATAATATAATTAGGTTTCCTATAATTATTTGATTTGATAGAGGTCCATTCAGTGGTTTCATCCTCAGCCATTGTTTCTACGAAGACATGAAAAAACCTATTGAACACCCCTTTCATGCCAAAGGCTAGAAACTTCTTATGGAGGGCTCTACACAACAAACTACCAGTTGGGGAAAACTTATTGAAGAAAAAAGTTTGTGTAGATAACATATGTCACATGTGTGGGGTGCAAAATGAGACCATTGAACATCTTTTTTTTAAATTGCCACTTTGCTCGAGCCATTTGGTATGGCACATCATTATCTTTTTTCATGGATAATAGCGATCATACCTCATTCATATCTTGGTGGGAATATTGGCTAGAGAAGCAGAATAAAGGGATAATTCATCGAGATCATATTATCTATTTTGGCTTCGTGCTATGGTGGATATGGGGAGCAAGAAATGCAAAAATCTTTCGTTAGCAAGATCCAAATGGAGAGAATGTGGTTCAAAAAATCAACCTTACACACACTGAATGGATAAGCCCACTAAAGAAAAAGCAGGGAGATCAGAATCTCGATGATCGGCTGGATACTTCCACCAATTATCAAGATTTGGATATAGATGTTCGCATTTTTTGCAATGGAGCTATGAATAAAGTGGTTAACAAATTAGGAGTTGGATGCATTGCTTATAGCAAAGATGGTAGCATTTTGACAAGGCTGTCCAAAAGAATTGAAAGAGATTCCACTATCATGACGGAAATTTTGGCTATCGAATAAGCTTTGGATTTGGCAATTCAGCATGGGTGGAGGAAAGTAGGTTTCTTTAGTGACTCCAAGATTGCTATTGATTGAATAACAAAATCTCACTATCATTTTCCTTGGGAAATTTATGCCCGTTACAGAATATCTTAGAAAAAAAAAATATGTCTTTACTAGAGTGCACTTTACGGTGATTAATAGAAGCATTAATAGTGAAGCACATATTCTACCATCTTCCCCACCAAAAAAAAAAAAAAAGATATCCTCTTCTGGAAGAGATTAGGTTCCGCTTTTAAGATTATGATCCAATCTTATATCATTGTATTCTTTTTTGTTGGGGCCATATTTCGAACCTATGGCCTAGTGGTACAAACCATAGGTTTCAACCAACTTGACAAGGTGGAGATTGGCAGTCAATTGTATTCTTGTAAAAAGACTCATTGATTATTATTGGGAAAATCACCATAGAATATTAAGATGTAGTCTTTAAATGTTCCCATAGTTATAAATGCTACCGCTTCTTCATGACTTCATCTTCTCCGCTCTATGACATCTTCTCCATTTTATTAGTCTCCCACCCCTCCCTATTCAAGGTCCTCACCAAATCATCTTATGGCCCTCTTATTGAGCCTACTTTTGTATTTTGAGGATTTTCAATTCATTCTAACTTTGATTGTCAATCCGTTTTCTCCCATGCACTCATAATAACAAGATCAACACATTGGAAGCACAATCGAGATTATCCAACTATATATTTAAAAAAAAAGGCTTATATTATATCATCCACACATTTATCAAACCCCTCATTTAATCTTTTTTTAAGTTTCATAATCTATATGCTTTTGGGAGAATCATAAGGGATCTAATTTAGTAGGCCACCTGCTCCATCAAACTCAAAAACATAAGCAAAAACGATGGGTTGTAAAGATAGATGATAATCACCAATCCTGTTGTCCTTTTGCCATCTCTTGTCATGCCCACTTGGATGCACGATGGAAAAGGTGGACCAAGGAAGTAAAGATTTTGACAAGGTAGCGTCTTATACAAATGAACCTATCCCTTAATTTTGTGTCCCATATTTAACTTATAGACTTCATGCAAATTTATTATGATAAAATTAGACAGCTTGTAATATCCCCTTTTGTTTGAATTTGTTTTTCTGAACTCTTTGTTAAAGAGATCCAATATATCATAAGTGATCAACCCAAAAACCAACCCCCTGCTGCCGGGCTGGGCCTTGCAAAGCCATAACCACGCCCAGTCAGGCCTAACCTTACCAATTAGTAAAAAGCACAATGGTAAGGCTTTGTGGGGCATATTTCTTCAGTTTCTATTCATCAAATCCGTTTATGCAATTGAGATTAGGGGTTCTCATGGGCCAGGCCAGCCCATTCCCAACTCAGGCCTAGTCCGCTTTGGGATGAGCTTGAATATATAATATGGGCCAATTTTATATAATTGGTTCGGGCTTGGATTATGTGGTAGAAAGCCCAAAGTCTAGCCCGACCTGTCCCAAATAAGTAGTGCTCTTAATATAGATATAATTTATCCAATTACTAGAAAGCCAATACAACTAATTAAAAAAAAAAAAAAAAAAAGTTCGGCCTGGTCCAATCTACTAAAAATGGTCAAGCTTGGGCCTGACTAATAAGGCCAGTATGGGACTTGAGCCGAATGCAGGAATGTGCTTCTAAAGTCAAGCCATGCCTACATAGGACTCGGCCAGCCCATGAACACCCCAACTTGAGGGATATCCCCTGTTTGGTCCAAACAGAGGTCTCCACATGGAGGGGCGGAAGGGAGGCGGAGAAAGAGAGATTGACTTTTTCTCTCCTCCGCCCCCCCTTCCGCCCCCCACGTGGAGGCCCCTGTTTGGATCCGGTTCCCAACTTGAGACGCAATTTACAATTGTTTCATCCATATTCTCAAGTCAAGTCAATGGGTTTATACCAACCACAAAAAAAACAAAAGGCAAGCCAATAGGTATATAATTATATAACCTGCATGCCCACCCACCCCACAAACCACCCAACCTTTAAATACTAGGATCTCCATTTTAATGAGGCCTAAGACATTAAGAAGAAGAGACGAGAGAGATGGAAGAAACAGGACTAGTGTTCTTGCCTTCACCAGGAGTTGGCCACCTGATATCTGCAGTAGAGCTAGCCAAACGCCTCCTTGAGAAACAACCATGCTTCTCCATCACTGTCCTCCTCATGCAGCCCAATATTCCCTCCCTCAAATCCCCCACCGCCGCCACCACTTCTTATGTGAAATCCGTCGCCGTCTCAAGCCCCAATATCCGTTTCATTGATCTCCCACTCCTTGATCTCCCATTTGAAAACAACCAAGATCCAGTAACCTCCTTCTACCTCTTCACAGAAAAGAACAAGTACCATGTCAAAGAAGCCATCAAAACAACTTCTTCTTCTTCTTCTTCACCTCCTACCCGCATTGCCGCTTTGATCGTGGACTTATTTTTGACAACCATGATTGACGTGGGGAAAGAGCTCAGCATCCCCACATACATCTACTTCCCATCCGGCGCGAACCTCTTGGCCCTCATGCTCTATCTCCCAACACTGCATGTCAAAGTGCCTTGTGAGTTCAAGGACTTGCAAGGAGAGGTTGAAATCCCTGGCATGTTGCCTTTGCCGCCTCTGGTGATGCCGGACCCAGTGATGAACAAGAAGAGTGACGGGTATGGCTGGTTTGTTCACCATGGCCGGAGGTTTCGCGAGACAGACGGCTTGATTGTAAACACATTTGCAGAGTTGGAGCCAACTACACTCAAATCGGTAAATATAATTCACTTGTCTATTCTCTCTACCATTATTAGGAAGGAATGATCATGAGCTGACTGCAATTAATTAACAGTTTCTTTTACATTTGGAGCACTCACTTTTGTTCGATTAAACTTTCTTGTATAACACTCATATTTCTAGCTAGGAACTTGCCCCCAAAGTTTTACTTAAAAGTTGGAGCGGTGGATTCATGTCTAAAATATATAGTTATTTTTTTATGCATGACTAATTCAACAGTTTAATATGAGTGAGTTTGATCACACAAAGATAAGCTCCCCGCTGAAACTAACATGGAATCATTTCGCTTTATAGAGTTGCAAAGTAAATTCTATGAATCCTTCAATAAATGGCCCGTCATAGTACTTTTTGTTTCCTACCTTTAAATTAATGGCAACTGATCAATCTTCTCAAAGATTACTTTTTGTTTCCTACCTTTAAGTCATTGGCAACTGATCAATCTTCTCAAAGATGATATAGTGGTTATGGATAAACATTAATGAACATCCAACCAATTGCTAGTTTTCAATTCATCAATTTTTTTCTTCCGAATTGGACAATTTATATTGTTGTGATTTTCTCATGAAATTCTTTTATTGTGAAGTGTTCTGAAACTGGTGCAATATTTTTTAGCAACTATCATTGTATCATGGAAACAATTTAAGAAGTGACACTGAAGTTTGTATTAGAACTGTGGACTGGGAATGTTTCTCTCTCTCTCTCTCTCTCTCTCTCTCTCTCTCTCTCTCTCTCTCTCTCTCTGATTAATAATTTGATTAGGAGACGACTTGTTCCATTTTTTGGTGCGTGGCCACTGTAGCGTGGCCAATTTTCAATTATAATGTTGGGAAACTGTCCAAAAATGAGTATTTGACATGGAAGCCCACCGAAATGGACTGCTTACTTTAATCATTATTTAATCAAAGGGCTTGAAATTGAATCGTCCAGGGCTGGCTCAGCTGGGAAAGTCCTACTGGGAAAGGCAGCTATCCAACAGAAGTACTGGCCCCATCAGAAAACTGTGTAATACAAGATATTTCTAGCCCATTAGATTTGATGTTATAAAATTGAGAGTTGAAATAAAGTTTGTTTGACCTCGATATTATTTATTGAAACTGGGCTTTTGGTAAACCATATCCCACATTCCACCCATTACATTTTGTTGGATAATTGAAATTCACTAAGATTTCATTTGTCTCAACAGAAGTTTCATTGTCAAATAAAAACTCATTTTCCAATAGATCTGGCAACATGATATTATTTTTCTTGATATGGATTCGACTAAAAGTATCTCAGGACGGAGTCTGGATCCTCTTGAGGCCCAGATACAAGTATCTCCTCTTGAGGCTCCTAATTAAGTTGAGCCCACTGATAAGTCTAATCCGTCCTCGCCAAATTTCATTTCGATAGAACATGAACCCACCTTCATAAATAAAATGTAATAGAATGAATTCTATGGTTTCGTATTGATCAATCTGGCAATGGGCTCAGATTTTATTGAACTGAAATTTAGCATAGATCCATACAAAAAAGGAGGCATTTGTTTTAAGTGATTTAGATTTTATAAATGGGCCTCACTAAAGAGCCTCATGAATTTCTTACAACTCCAAGCCTCGTGGGTCCAAAATCTCCTTGCAATTTCTAGATCTAATCCGAGCCCAGTTAAGAGGAGAAAGGGATAGCCCAGTTGGTTTGGCATCCCACATAGAGCTCGATCCCTGGCCTATCTCCCTCTACTAACTTGCATGCATCAACCCTTTCTCATTTTCTAATTCATCAATGCAAGTGATATCTTGATCATGATCATGACAGATAACCAACGGTGAATGTCTGCCTGACCATCATCCCACTCCACCAGTCTATCCTGTGGGACCTTTGCTCGCTCTCGGCAACAAATCACAGGACCCACATACGAGCCAATTGATGATGGAATGGCTAGACCAACAGCCCCACTCATCCGTGGTCTTCTTGTGCTTCGGAAGCATGGGCTCCTTCTCGGTCCCACAATTGAAAGAAATGGCACTTGGTCTCGAGCATAGTGGGCACCATTTCCTTTGGTCCCTGCAATGCCATTCATCCATTGACACAGATCTTGACAAGATCCTACCAGATGGGTTTTTGGACCGAACCAAAGGCAGGGGATTGGTGTTGGATTCCTGGGTCCCACAGGCGGACATCCTTGGACATGTGGCTGTTGGTGGATTCGTCTCGCATTGTGGATGGAACTCGACCCTGGAGAGCATATGGTTTGGTGTGCCCATATTGACTTGGCCCTTGTACGCAGAGCAAAAGCTCAATGCATTTCAGCTGGTGCGGGACTGCGGTTTGGCTGTGGAATTGACATTGGATTATGAGAAAGATGGGTGGGTTAGTGCTGAGGAGTTCGAGAAGGGAGTGAGGTGTTTGATGGGAGAGTCTGTGAAAGGACAGAAGGTGAGAAAGAGAGCTAAAGAGATGGCAGAGGCAAGTACAAAAGCAGTGGCACAAGGAGGTTCTTCTTTCTCTACATTTGGGGCACTAACTGAGAGGCTCATGCTCTAAAATATCTTTCTTGTTTCAGTGATTTAGTTGCATTTCGTCTGTTGATCGATAAAATCCCAACCATCTATCTACATTTGTTTTATAAGAGTAGATTTTATTAATAACCAAAACAACACCATCTCTCAACATTCAATTATACATTAATAAGATTTGAGTTTGTGGGATGATATTAGACATTGAACCAATTCCATGCATAAATGATAAACATTCCATTTCTTTTTACATATAAGATTTCCATGCATCCATTATAGAGAAGGCCGGTACGGTCCCACAAGAAACATTTGACATTTCATGTGTAATTCAATGGCACTAAGACACCCCTGTTTCCCTTTAGGACTAACTGGCCTGACCGTCATATCCCATTTTCCATATTTGTCATCATCTACTAGTGGCTTGAAGCTTTTGTGAGTCATGGAGATGTCATTTACTTTAGCCACTTCAATTTCCTCTCAAACCAGTACTGGAATATGTTACTTTTATCATTTCTTGTATTTTATTGTCTTGGAGAAATCAATCATAGCTTTTATTTAAAGGTGCAAAGAGAGTAGAAATTTGATATACTGGCAGAGCATGATCCCTCTACAAGACTGATTCAAAATAGGGCATACTCTCTTCAGACAACGTGGCATTGACATATTAATTTCTTTTCTGAAGGCTACTGCTGAGATAAATTGTTGCTACTTGTCTCTTCTTCTTGCTAGAAGATGGTATTATATAAACAGTGTTCAACCTCTTTGTGTTGTTTTTATCTTCTAGATAGAGTTTCTTCAAATTTCTAGCCTTGTTTGATTTCTTCACTCTGGGCAAAAGAAGTGGGTTTCTGAAATAAAAGCATATATATTGGTATTACAAGGCGCTCTTGGTTTTAACTTTTGACATTGTAGTGCAAGCACTCTATCTGTCAACAAAATATGTGATACATTGTCCCTGCTTGGGCTTTGTATTATTTGAACTGCAAATAGTTAACTTTTTTCCTAGTTCTTCACCAAGTGCCAGGGAAACCAGTTTCAATCCCCAGGTGGGCAGGATTTATAAATAAATAAAAAAGACAGGAGAGGAGGTGTTTAAAGAATTCTTGATTCATTTAAAATGATTCATGAATAGACAAAAGGAAAGGGTTCTTGACAAATTCTTGTATTTTTGTATAGACATTTTTTGTCTGTCTTTTTATCCCCTGTTTTTTGCAGTTTTCTCATGCCCTCCCTGCTGTAATCCCTTTTGGGAGCTGTTTATCTTTTCAGCTCTTACTCCCCTCTTTCAATACATACTTGCACTTGAGCTAAAAAGTAAAAGAAACGGTTCTTAATAAATTCTTGCTTTGTAAGTCTCACTTGGATAGTTGGATGCATGATGTCAAGGTGGGCTAAGGAAACATAGATTTTTAATATAGTGGTACGTCCTGCTAATAGGATCCTAGTCTCAAGTTTTGGTGGATAATTTGTGTTTTCAAAGTTTACTGTCTATGCTTATGCAAACTTATAAGGAAGAAACTTAACCGTCGCTAATTTTCAGATCAATGTCAAATTAGGATCATGCCAATTCAAAGAGAGTTTATAATGTCAATTCATGAGAGTTAGGCATGTATAATGAGATCCAATGTATCATAGGTGGCCCTTATTTAAAAGAAAAAAGAAAAGAAAGAAAAGCACATGTTAGGGTAAAGTTTGTGGAGAATCTATCTCACTTATTTACCAGATCCGTCCAATGAGGTAAGTTAGAATTTTTTTTTTTTAATCCTTAGGTCAACTCACTTGATTGTTATATATATAACCAACTGCTTTCCCCTATGGCAGAGTCTCATCTCTCAATAGTAGGATATCCATGGGAGAGAGACCAGTGAAAGAAGAAGAAATAAGAGAGATGGAAGAAATAGGACTAGTGTTCTTGCCTTTACCAGGAGTTAGCCACCTGATATCTACACTAGAGCTAGCCAAGCGCCTCCTTGACAAACAACAATGCTTCTCCGTTTCTATCCTCTTCATGCATCCCCATAGTCCTTCCATCAAATCCACCACCACCTCTTATGTGCAATCTGTTGCCGCCTCCAACCCCAGAATCCGTTTCATCAATCTCCCACTTGTAGACTTCCCATTTGAAAACATCCAAAATCCAGTATATTTTTTTCCCTTCATAGACAAGCACAAGTCCCATGTCAAAGAAGCCATCAAAAAAATATCATCATCATCTTCTTCTTCTTCACCTCCTACCCGCATCGCCGCCTTGATCATAGACTTATTTGCGACGACGATGATCGAGGTAGGCAGAGAGCTCGGCATCCCCATATACGTCTACTTCCCGTCTGGTGCAGCCCTCTTGGGACTCATGCTCTATCTCCCAACACTAGATGTCAAAGTTCCTTGTGAGTTCAAGGACTATCAAGGAGAGGTTGAAGTTCCCGGCATGGTACCTATGCCGCCGCTGGTGTTGCCGGAGCCAATGATGGACAAGAAGAATGACCAGTATGCGCAGTTCATTTCCCATGGACAGAGGTTTCTTGAGCCCGACGGCTTGATTCTAAACACATTCACAGAGTTGGAGCCGGCGACACTCAAATCGGTAACATAATGTGCTTGTCTATATACAGTCTCCTTAACGATTCAGTATCCATGAAAATTAGCATTTTTAATTTACTTTTAAGATTACTTTTGTTTGATCAAACCCACTCATATAACAACCCTTTGCTGTTGGCAGAGGATCGTGAAAGGTTCGCAGACGGACGCAAAAGGTTTCGCTTAAAATTGAAGTTACTTAGGATTCCTGTTTTTAACACTTGAACAATTCAACAGTGTAGAGGTCCATTGATATGGGCAGATTTGACCACACAAAACTAAAACAGTAGCATTGGATCATTTCTCTTTATAGAGTTACATAGGAGTCCAAGAATCAATGAGAAATTGGCCTATAAAAGTACCTCTGGTCTCCACTACAGCTTGGTTCAGTCCACCGACACATATATTCTTGAAGATTTATCTTCTATTGAAAATGCTAGAATATTCTAACTTTAGGGTTTTTTTCTTGATTAAAAATAAATTATCAATAGTAAAAAAAATAAAAAAACAAATACAAAAATACTATATGAAGAATAATGTTATTTTTTTACCATTTTTTCCTACTTTGATTTCAATATTCTCTTATTGAGAAAATATTGTCTGAGATACTTTTGACAGCTGGCAATATAGATATCTCTCCTATAAGGAAAAAAAATACAAAAGTATAACCGTTGAAATTTAATAATACTAATGTGAACAAAGAATTATTCTCTCTCTAGCTAATAGATAATTTAATTGGACAGTAAAGGAAATTCCATTCTCTAGTGTGTGCCGTGGGAATCATTCTTTATCTAATTGTTAATTTAATTGGACGCCAGGCATATTCTATTTTCCCAGTGTGTCTCATGTGGCCTGGCCACTAACTAAAATAAAGTTCGAGGAAAGTGTCATTTCATGACTCTAATGGTATAGGTGGTCGAGGAAATTCGTATGGTTAGAAATTGACCCTTGTCTCCATGCATTACTTGCATGAGCCAGTGAGAGTGAAAGTCCACTTATAAGTTTTAAGTACTTCTTAAAATTATTTCTTTCTTCTTGTATCGGTTCCTGCCGAAAATCCAATAGAAATTTAGCCGATTGGTATAAATAAAAGATTTCGACAATTTTAAAATATTATATATTTGATTAATCTGATAATAGACTCAACTTTTATTTAAGTGTAATTTGGCGATAAGGAAAGGAGATCGCATTAATTTTCAACCCATTTAGATTTTTATGCGTGAGCTTCATTTACACACAAAAAAAAAAAAAAAAAAAAAAAAAAACCACATGAATTTCTCACAACTGCAAGCCTGATGGACAGGGGTGGAGAAGGGGGGCTGGGGGTGGCATGGCTGATGGCCCCACTAAAATTTCAAAAAAAAAAAAACAAAACATAAAAAAAAAGAAACAAAAAAACAAAAACCTTTAAGATAAATGGAAATTGCAGCTTTTTTTTATATCCTGGTTTCGCCCCCTGCAATGCAATGTAGCCAATTATAAATCTAATCCCACTACTAACCTAAAGCATCAAACCTTTCTCACTCTAATCTTAGTTATCATCAATACAAATTAATGAGCCATATCGTTCTGATGATCATGGCAGATAGCCAATGGAGAGTGTCATCACCCCACTCCACCAGTCTATCCGGTTGGACCTCTGCTTGCACTGGACAACAAATCACAGGAACCAGAGACGAGCCAATTGATGGAATGGCTCGACCAGCAGCCGCACTCATCCGTGGCATTCTTGTGCTTTGGAAGCATGGGCTCCTTCTCAGTCCCACAATTAAAGGAAATGGCACTTGGTCTGGAGCACAGTGGGCACCATTTCCTTTGGTCCCTGCAATGCCATTCATCCATTGACACAGATCTTGACAAGATCCTACCAGATGGGTTTTTAGACCGAACCAAAGGCCGAGGATTGGTGTTGCAATCCTGGGTCCCACAGGTGGACATCCTTGCACACGTGGCTGTTGGTGGATTTGTCTCGCATTGTGGATGGAACTCATCCCTCGAGAGCATATGGTTTGGTGTGCCCATGTTGGCTTGGCCCCTGTACGCAGAGCAAAAGCTCTCAATGCATTTCAGCTGGTACAGGACTACGGTTTAGCATTGGAATTGAAAATGGATTATGAGAAGGATAGGTGGGTTAGTGCTCAAGAATTGGAAAAGGGAGTGAGGTGTTTGATGGGAGAAAGTGAGGAAGGGCGGAAGGTGAGAAAGCGAGCTAAAGAGATGGCAGAGGCAAGTATGAAAGCAGTGGCACAAGGAGGCTCTTCCTTCTCTACATTGGAGCTACTGGCAAAGAAGTTCATGCACTAAATTATTTTTATCTAATTTCAGTAATTTAGTTGCTCTTCATCTATTCATCAACAAAATCCCAACCATCTATATTTAGAGTCGATTAGGAATTGATCAACACTTGAGTTCATGGGATGATCCAAAACATTTAATTTTTGGTATTCTTTTTTCTTCTTCATTTTTTTCTAGCTTTGGTACATTCTCTCATGCCAGCACACATTGGATTCAATGCACACATGTTCAAACATTCATTTCCTTCATAACCAAGGCTGGTATGGCCTCAAACCACACGAAACAATATTTGACATTTATTAGGCGTTGCTTGTCTACAGTCATTTATATATGTAAATTATGGGAGATTTTCTTGCCCATGTCCACAGGAGACATGCTGCACAATTATCAATTTAGCACATTAATTTAGCCTGTTTTCATGTTTCACGTCTTTTGCAGGTTGTGTAAATAACACCATTTACACACCAAAGTTTTCATAAAGAATATATGTGAAAATCACTTTCACACCTCCAAAAAGTTACTAGTACTATCTCTTGCATGGTGGTTGCATTTTTGGAGACCCATCAACCACCTATATATATATATATATAGTTTCATTTATGTGGGCACAAGATTTGTAATCCAAATTATTCGATTTGTTTACTAAATTCATAAACCCCAATACCTTGAAGCTAAATATCATATTAAATCTTCATAGATTGTAAGCAATTTATGAAAATGTCCCGACCTATAGACTTACCCAGTGTTTGGGAATGGGGGAGGGGAGGGGAGGGGAGGGAAAATTTGAGGGGGGAGGGGAGGGAAAATTAATTTTATCTCCTCTTGTTTGGGAAGTCAAAAGGTAGGAGGAAGAAAAGTGAAAAAAGTAGAGTTTTGTTTGTTTATGAGATAGAGAGAAAATTATCATTTTATTTACCATTTTGTTTTTACTTTTGCAAAAACTTCAAAATTATATTTTACAAATAAAGGGCAATTTAGTAAATTCATACTTTTTCCCCTCCTTTCCCCCCATTTCTCCCCTGTTTTGTGGGGGGGAATTTTGCACACTCCCCCCCTCTCCCCAAACACCCTCCAAAAAAATTTCCCTCCCGTTCCCCCCCCCCCCCCCCCCCGCTTCCCAAATAGAGGGTTAGTTTTTTTAACTTTCATGGGGCCCTATTAAATTTTCTTATATTAACGGTAAATATCAAGACGTTTAGTGTCCTAGCTAGCTTATTTCATTGTGAATTTTTAGAGATTTGTGAACCAGTCCAAAAAAATCCAAATACATCTAAAATGGTTGGTTATACTCATCTACTTATAAAAAAAAGGTTATTTCACATGTGTAACATTTATATATGCGACATCACATATTTAAATTTTTGCATATGTAAAACTAGCAACACCCCGTGCTATGCACGGACCATAGAACCACTAAATGCACAGACTCATGCATATTATTTTTATTAAATAATTTAATTAGTAAATAGTTGAGTCATTTTTTTGTTACTAATTTGATTTTTAGCATGAGGTGTGAGGATGGGTTTTTTTCTTAGAGCCTTGATGGTCTCATGATATGGTTAACTGGAAAAAAAAAATCAATTCCTCATCAAGAACACGTCAAAAACATTGCTAACATGAAGCCCCTCTATTTTATTTTTTCAACCCATCAAGTTTAGATGGAGGTGCAAAAAACCTAAATGTTTTATTTTTCTCTTCCTGAGATGCCCTCTCCCTGATCAAGGTGCTAGATGGCCCAGGCCTTTTAATTAAATGTGAATGTTTGCTTAAAGACAATAAAATACACAATCCCCTGATCAGATCGCCCATTGGGTCCCACAGTCCAAGACACCCAAATAATTTTTTATTCTTCAACCATGCCCTCTCCCTGATCAAGGTGCTGGATGGCCCAGGCCTCCATGCCTGACAAATCCAGCCCCCTCATCCGAAGTTACATCTGAGTGGCAGGATATTGGGTCCCACTAGGCCCCGATCACAGATTGGCCCATTAGAAGCCATACTTGGGTTAATTTTAACCCCTTTCTAAGGACAAACTTGGGTTGAGTCATTAACCTCAACCCATTTATATTTGACCATTTTTTTTTAGCCTGCTTGGTCAAGGGTTAAGGCCTTTATTCATTAAACACCTTTTTTTTTTTTAGCGAACCCACTATAACCAATTCCTATTTGCAGCCAAACTGTGGAGTAATTTTAAGTCTATTCACAGAACTGATTTTTAGCTTTTTCATAATAGTTTACTGAACCAATTTTCAGTTCATTTAGGACTCGCTATTAGTCTGTGTTTTAGCCCACTACATCTATCTATTTAGGGTGGTTTTTTATCCAATCTCAACCGATTTGCTGTCAAAATCTGGTTGTAACCGAGCCTAATTTCAGTAATTGTTTGAGATAAAATCTAGTCAAGTTTCAGTCATTGTTTGGGAAGATTTTAAGCTCATTTAGTTTTACAGATGTTCAACTTGTTTGGATATGGGGACCCAAGCTGTTTGTTTAAGGGGATTTGAATTTATTTAGTTGTTTGGTTCTGATTATTCCAGGGTATTTGGTTGGGAGGATTTAGTGAGGGCTTGATTTTCTTGCATTGATACCGGGACCCAAGTGGGTCACCCAATGATCCATCTGATCCGTGGATTCGAATGAGGACCCACGGGTGACCCAGTAGTTGGTGGACCCGTGCGAAATGAGCCCTTTTTGACCCACCATGCAGCATCTGATCAGAGAGAGGGAGAGGACGTGTTTTAAGAACAAAATCATTTTGCAGCAGATTGTTGAGGGACCCACTGGTTGATCCGATCGCCGATCTGGTCGAGGACCCAAGTTGTTTGTTTGGGGGGATTTGGATTTATTTGGGTGTTTAGTTCTGATTATTCCAGGGTTTTTGGTTGGGAGGATTTGGTGAGTGCTTAATTTTCTCGTGTTGATACCGGGACCTAGGTGGGCCACCCGATGACCCATCTAATCCGTGGATCCGAAGGAGGACCCACGGCCGACCCAATAGGTGGTGAACCAGTGCGAGGTGGGCCTTGTTTGGCCCACCATCCAGCGTCTAATCAGAGAGAGGGAGAGGATGTGTTTTAGGAACAAAATCAATTTTGCAACAGATTGTTGTGGGACCCACTGGTTGATCCGATCGCCGATATGGTCGAGGACCCAAGTAGTCTGTTTCGGGGGATTTAATTTATTTGGGTGTTTAGTTCTGATTATTTCAAGGTGTTTGGTTGGGAGGATTCGGTGAGGGCTTGATTTTCTTGCATTGATATCGGAACCCAGGTGGGCCACCCAATGACCCATCTGATTCGTGGATCCGAAGGAGGACCCACGGGCGACCCAATCTTTGGTGGACCCGTGCGAGGTGGGCCAAATGCATCTAATCAGAGAGAAGGAGAGGACATGTTTTATGAACAAAATCAGTTTTGCAGCAAATTGTTGTGGGACCTACTGGGTGATCCGATCGTGATCTGATCGAGGACCAAGTTGTTTGTTTAGGGGGATTTGAATTTATTTGGGTGTTTAGTTCTTATTATTCCACGGTGTTTGGTTGGGAGGATTCGATGATGTTTTGATTTTCTTATGTTGATACCGGTAGGGGTGTAAAAAAAAATCGGAAAACCGTCTAACCGAACCGAACCAAACCAAACCGCGATTAATAACCGTATTTCACGGTTCGGTTACGGTTACGATTAATGAAATAAAAAAACCGCAAGGTTCACTTCGGTTACGGTTTTCCGTAATAATTCATGGTTATTAACCGAACTGAACCGTATCATACAGTTCGGTTAACCGTATGCGGTTAACCGTATCGTTTACAAATAAAAGAAAAAATAAGGAAGTTGAATGAAATATTTCTTACCTTATTTAATTGCTCATTATGTGTCATTTTACCTTCAATCATTCACATTTATCCCCTTACGTGAGGAAGGCATTCCACGGTTATTAACCGTAACTGAGCCGTTTAATACGGTTAACCGCGGTTACGGTTTTCACGATTTTTGTGGATACGGTTACGGTTACGATTTTTAAAGACAGAAAACCACAGTTACGGTTCGATTAACGGTTTTCCCAAATTAAACGGTTAACCGAACCGTTACACCCCTAGATATCGGGACCCAGGTAGGCCACCTGATGGCTCATCTCATCCATGGATCTGAAGGAGGACCCACGGGCAATCCAGTAGGTGGTGGACCCATGCGAGGTGGGTCATGTTTGGCCCACCATCTAGCGTCTAATCAGAGAGAGGGAGAGGACGTGTTTTTAGGAACAATCCCTTTTTTTTCAATATTATCTTTATTTGTCGTATCAACTTAGTTACATAGTGGGACCGTTTTTTTTAAGAAGTTAGTTTAGAGGAGACTGGAGACTGGAGAGAGAGCAGATCATGACAATTATTTTCATGTATGCTATGAATTGAGGGATGAAACTTTAGAGGCCTGTGGTTAAATGAAGGACATTTCAATAGATATATAGGTCCGAGAAGACATTTCACTAACATTGATGGAGAAATCCAACCCTCTGGATTACTCTATATATATATATATATATATATATATATATATATATATATATATATATATATATATATATATGAAAACAAGATTCGTATATGGGAGCATACAGAAAGAAATCCACATAAAAGGAGGACCCAGAAAAAACCATCAGCTGGAGATCACCAGCCCCATGATGTTTGCTTCTCGATGCTAAAACCAATAGCCACATTGCCATTTAGTGGCGGACACTCCTCCCCTGCTAAAGGTAATTTTAGCAGCAGATTTTCATGTTTTAGCGGCAGAATTTTTTTTTTCTCTCTCTCTCTCTAAAAGTGACTTTTTTTAGTGGCAACTGATCCACCCTTTTTCCTTGGCTATGATTGATTGGGTTAGACACACTTAAAATTAAAATTTACAGGGGATTAGTCGATGCAGCTTTTTTTTTTTTTTGGGTTGTTGATAGAAATAAATAGGTGTTGTTTGCTTGATGCAGCAGTACCTACGTCACCCTGTTCCTTTCCATTGACATTTCCTTGTCCCCTTCTTCATCTGAAGTGAGGCATGACAATTTCTCTCAAACAATATCTGCAAGAATAGAAGGTGTTTTATCACGGTGGAGAGAATGCTATCGAGGACTAGAAATAGAGATTTCTTCCCATAATAAGAAATCCCAATATATTAGATTTCCTTATTCTCCCCCATTAATAAGCCAAATAGGCCCTTCGATTTTTCCCATAAAAAGAAATCCATTATAGTAGATTTCCTTATACTCCTCCATTAATTAGCCAGACAGGTTTTCTAGAAGTGAATCCAAGCCAGATTTGTAAATAAAAAAAAATAAGGAAAGCAACTAAAGTCAACATAGCATGTAGGCCCTTAAATTGTATTGGACATGTGGTCATGATGGTCTACTCTAGTCCAACAATTCAATGTACCACAGCTGGGGCCTGGGGCCCAAATATATAACATATAAGAAAAAGGAAAGAAAAACACATATATCCAGATTTATTTCAAGTTTATTATCAGATGCAATGACGTAAGCTCGTATGTAAGTGCCATTTTTTTTTCCTAAATCTTAGGTGAACTCACTCGATTGTCATAGAACCAACTGTGTCTCCCTCTCTCTCAATACAAAGGACCCCAAGGAACAGAGACCAGTGAAAGAAGAAGAAGAAATAAGAGAGATGGAAGAAATAGTATTAGTGTTCCTGCCTTTACCAAGAGTTGGACACCTGATATCTACAATAGAACTTGCCAAATGCTTCCTTGAGAAACAACAATGTTTCTCCATCATTGTCCCCCTGATGCATCTTAATGTTCCCTCCATGAAATCCACCGCCGCCACCATCGCCTCCTATGTTCAGTCTGTTTCAGCCTCCAACCCCAGAATCCGTTTCATCGATCTCCCACTCATTGATTTTCCATTTGACAACATCCAAAATCCAGCACATTTCATGTCGTTCCTAGACATGTACAAGTCCCATGTCAAAGAAGCCATCAAAAGAATAGCTGCTGCTGCTGCTTCTTCTTCTTCTTCACCTCCTACCCGCATCGCCGCCTTCGTCATAGACCTCTTTTTGACAACAATGATCGACGTGGGCAAAGAGCTCGGCATCCCCACATACATCTACATCACATCAGGCGCGGCC
This sequence comes from Cinnamomum chago, assembly GCA_038049695.1. NCBI lineage: Eukaryota > Viridiplantae > Streptophyta > Magnoliopsida > Laurales > Lauraceae > Cinnamomum > Cinnamomum chago. Next base: position 104,362,090 of record CP142451.1, on the reverse strand, counting down.
GTCCTCGCACTCATGCTCTATCTCCCAACACTACAGGTAAAAGTTCCTTGTGAGTTCAAGGACTACCAAGGAGAGATTGAAGTCCCAGGCATGGTGCCTTTGCCTCCGGCAATGATGCCGAGCCCATTACTGGACCACAAGTATAATGGTGCGTGGTTCATTAACCATGGCAAGAGGTTTCGTGAGACCGATGGATTGATTGTGAACACATTCGCAGAGTTGGAGCCGACTACACTGAAATCGGTAAATTTTATGGATTTCCATGTAGTCTCTTATCATTTTCTGCTACTGACAATTAACTTATTATTTAAATTATATATATATATATATATATATCACTTTTGTTTGATCTAACATACTCACTCAGGTGGGCCTAACAAGAAACGTTGATCACCTTATTATGAGCATTGCTGCTTAGGTGAGGGGTCATTGACATTTGTAGCAGTTGGCTAACATTGATACATCTCTCTTGTAAGAAAAAAATATGACCATCCAGATTTAATATCACAATTGTGGACAAGGAGGTCTTCTCTCGTAATTAGTAATTTAATTGAAGGACAAAGCATACTCCACTGTTTGGTTAATTTGCGTCATTTTCATTACTCCACTCTTTTACCACTTCTCTTAATAAGCAAATAATAAAAATAATAATAAGACTAGAAGGAGGAGGAGAATTGTTATTATTATTAATGAAAACCACCATCAACAATAATAATAAAAAAAAATTTGAAAGTTGTTAGTATGACAAATGAGTTTAATTAGTTGTGAGACACAGCATGGATTTGGACTCATGAAACTGACATCTAGCTGAAATAAAGTCATTTGACCTTCATTAGTTTTATAATTCCTCAAAAAACAGAAGGTCACCTTCCCATAATTGGTGAAAGCATTAATTTTCCTCAGCAGTAGCACCGGTAGTTAATTAGGGGCAGGTGTGTGAGTAGAGTTCCCGAGTTCGATTCCTCAATATAATTTTGATGTTAATGTCGGAAAAACAAGTGTAGGTACCTATTTAATTTAGCCCTTGGCTATAATTTGTTCCACATTGAGCCATCATCAATGTAAATTAAATGCAAATTAATGAAGAGTATCTTACGTACACGCGTGATCATGATCATGATCATGACAGATAGCAAATGGTGAATGTCTGCCTGATCATCATCCCACTCCACCAGTCTATCCGGCGGGACCCTTGCTCGTTCTCGATAACAAATCTCAAGAACCACAGAAGACGAGCCAATTGATGGAATGGCTCGACCAGCAGCCACACTCATCCGTGGTCTTCTTGTGTTTTGGAAGCATGGGCTCCTTTTCTATACAACAAGTGAAGGAGATGGCACTTGGTCTCGAGCGTAGTGGGCACCATTTCTTATGGTCGCTGCGATGCCGTTCGTCCGCCGATACAGATCTCCAGGACATCCTACCAGATGGGTTTTTGGACCGAACCAAAGGCAGGGGATTGGTGTTGCAATCTTGGGTCCCACAGGTGGACATCCTTGGACATTTGGCTGTTGGTGGATTCGTTTCACATTGTGGATGGAACTCGACCCTTGAGAGCATATGGTTTGGTGTGCCCATGTTGGCTTGGCCTTTGTACGCGGAGCAAACATTCAATGCATTTCAGCTGGTGCAAGACCTTGGTTTGGCAGTGGAATTGAGTTTGGATTATGAGAAAGATGGATGGGTTAGTGCTGAGGAGTTGGAGAAGGGAGTGAGGTGTTTGATGGGAGAGTCTGAGGAAGGGAAGAAGGTGAGAAAGAAAGCTAAAGAGATGGCAGAGGCAAGTAAGAAAGCAGTGGCCCAAGGAGGCTCTTCATTCGTTACATTGGAACTACTATCAGAGAAGTTCCTGCTCTGAAGTCTGAACTGCTGTCTATCTATTGTTGATCCACAAAATCCCAACCATGCGTCTATCCGATGCGGATACATTGGGCTTGTATAAGTATCCGGTTATCAATAAAGGTTGTTGCTACTTCCCTCTTCTTTATAAAAGAAAAGGGCATATCCAATATTTAAACTCTTTGTAGTATTTATCTTCTTGATAAAGTTTCTTCAGCTTATCTAACCCTTGTCTGATTTTTTTACACCAGGCAACAGAAGTGGGTTTCTGAAATGAAAGCATATCTGACATTTACAATCTCATATTCCACAATGACAACTGAAGGGTATAGCTTGCGAAGTACCCATAAATAGTTTAAACCTTTTGAGCATCATTTTCCTACATACCACCTACTGCAATTATAAATTGCCATTGGTGTTCATCAGCAAATGCAAGTACCATCAAAATATCAAGTACTCGGGCCACTTAAATTTCTCAAGAAAAGGGATCGACCGCCTCCATCCAAGCAAATTGAGCTAAGGTCATCGACCCAAGTATGCCTTCATTTCAGAAGAATATAGCCTCTTCCTTTTTTTCCCTTCATCTTTACCACCATTGTTATTAGCCCCACTGGCTTTCATTTTCATTCTCCCGATCGATAACAAGAAAGAGATAAATACTTACACAAAAGCACGGATATGCCTACAGCCACATCAATGTCATAGGTATAATAAGATCATTACATCATACACAGCACTATTACCCAACCAAAGCAGGAAACGGGGTAACCCTCTCCACCACTTGCTTGACCAACGTCTGCCATCCCATTTGCTGACCTTCCTGCATGTTGAAGGCTCACTTTGATGATTTAGTAGCTTAGATTAGGACTAGAAAAATATTGATTGGTAGCCAAATGATAGAATTTTTTTTATTCCTCTTCAAGAACCTTTCCTCAACACATTTATTTGATTATTAAGGATGTGGGCATAAGGTTTAACAGCTTCAAATTGCCGCTGCACCATTCTCACACAACTGCAACTTGAGCATAGTTTTGGTTTCATTGCTTTCTTCCATCATCCTGATTTATATGGATAGCTTGGTGTGTCTAATCCAGAAAAATGGAAAAGTTTTCAGGGCTCTTCAGTTCAACCTGCTGGTTTCATTTCAATCTAATTATATTTAAAGCCTGCACACCTTGCAATCTTTCCAAAGCATAATTGCGTTCAACTCCATTCACATGTAATTACCATCCACCTCACTTTCTTTTCATTACTCTAAAATTACCAATGAAACCAACCTAACTAAATTTACAAAGCGCAAAAATAATCATTATTAGAGTAACTAATAATAATTGCTATTTTGAATGGGAAAAATTAAAGAATCTTTATCTCGTGAATCGATCTCAATTTTGTAATAACCAATGGCGAATATTACAGTAATCAACATATAATTATACTCACAGCCTATCCAAAAGAGGATTTAATCCGAAGGTATGTTTTTCTTTTCTTTTTTTTTCCCTTTTTTTTTTTTTTTTTGTTACTGTTAGGGTCCACTGCAACTAGATGTTATGGAGGCATGTGACCACTTAGGATGAATAATTCATAAAAAGTATAATGTGATGTTCCCAAGCCTAGCGCAATTGGGAAGGGAGGTTCAAGTCCTCTGGAAGAGGAAGGGTAGCAAGGTGAGGTATTACTCAAATAAAGATTTCATAGTGGCCCCTCCCACCAATAAATAATGAGATCATTTTTCCATCCAAATGGTTAATGATGAAAGAAGGTTGCAACCCCTGCATTCCATGCTTCTCGCCCTTACTATAGAAGACTTCCCTCAGTGGTTACTGTTAAGCTAATTTTGAGCCAGAAGGATCAATCTTGACTGGTTTTTCAAATTATAGGGACTGACAAAGACGACAACATAATCAAGGCAAGGCAGGCACTAAAAGAACAATAATCTCCACAGATGAAATCTTCAAAAAAAAAAAAAAGAGGCTAGCTAGGATTTTCGTCATAGCATCGGCTCAGGAAAAACTTGAACCAGTATACGACCCCACAAACAAGTGAGATGCATAATTCCAACAAGGCACATTTCACCTGTGCAAAACCCAAATTTCTTCAGCAAACAGAATCCAAACACCTACATGAGCTCCAGCAATCATTGACGGGTTCTTTGAATGCAATGGTGGTCAGAGAAAGGAGAAAAATGCCCGTAGTAAAAGTGTGCCCAAAGGCCTCAGTTTCAATTTTAAAAAACAGAACCACCACTTAAGAATAACCAACGAGCAACTCCCAATCCATGAATTCCTACGTATTAATTGTACTATTTAGCCTACTACATCTATCACTGAGATATCGTTCCTTGATTGCTAGTTCCCTGGGACAAGTCCAAAACCACACATATCTGATGGACCACCATATACTTGCACAGATAATGCTACTTTAGATGGGAACCCACGACTAGTTTTGGAATCAAAACTTGCCAAGCCAGATAAGCATTTAATAATGGACGACAGTACATGCTTAATGTGTGGACCAGTTAATAGATGTGCGAGGTCAGCAACAGGTGCAGGTCTGAACTCGTCCCGGATACACGCACCTCGGCATAAGCCCCGAAGCGCTGGCCGTGACTAGCACGACATCAAAGGCGATGGGCGTCTCGGGTGTAGCCGAGATGGAGGCAACTGCCCAGAAAGGGCTCATATCGCCACGGGCGATGTCGGGCCACGTGGCAAGTTAGAGACGCGATGATGGGATGGACGTCATCCAGGCCGTCCGTCCTTACCACATCTCTGACAATCATATCCAATGGCTGCGGCCGTATCAGGGCAGGGCTCTAGAAAAGGTCCGATGAGACCTTAGCCGCAAGCAGGCCAGGACAGGATCTGGCCCAATGTGACTGGCATTAAATGCAGCATGGGCTTATCGGACCCTCATTTAATGTCATGTGGGCTATGATGGATCCTCATTAAATGCTCTATGGGCTAATGGATCCCTAGCAATCATATCAGCCCACTGGCCACTACCCCTTAGACTTTCACATATAAGGGGTTCCACAACCCATAGAAAGGTATGCATATTCTCATGCATGCAACTACACTCTGCTCTTTCTTCTCCGATCAGTCTCCCTGCACTAACTTAGGCATCGGAGAGCCCTGCGCTGCCCACAGCCAGGGTCCTCTGACCGTTTCTTCTCTCCTCTCAGGTCTCTAGCTCCAGTGGTTCTCTCCCGTCCCTTGGATAAGTCCCTTGAGGCACCTTCCTAATCTTGTGAGTATATTTTTTGCACTTACACTTAAGTTTGCAACTCATTACAGCATATTACACCTCTATGCATCAAGCCAGAATTACACGTCCTCCCCATCCAAGTAGCTTCAAGAAAGTTTCCACTTTCACCCTTAAACAACCACAATTTAAAATGGAAGTCCCACAATGAAGCTTCATGCCACTCCAATGATGGGAAGGAGGTCCCTTTTTCTCTGCATTGGAACTGCTATCAAACAAGTTCATGGTGTAATCCATCTATATATCTAGTTGCAGTGATTTAGTTTGCTTTTCATCCATTAATGAACATGATCTGAATTATCTTATTTGGATTGGGTTAGCCATTGATTGAAATATTGCTTTGTTGGACATGATAAACATTTTTAGAAGTGGTTTGAGAGAACCAAGGCCCTTACTTGGCTAAAGCATTAGCTATACTGTTGGCTTTTCTAAGTTCACGACGAAATACAACATTAACGTATTATTTCAAAACACCTAATCAAGGAGATATTATAAATTCCTGTTTGGTTTTACACTCAATCCCATGTCGGACTCGAAGTCAAACAGGCATTTGCCATCGTGCCAAATCTCATTTGGCACTAGATCAATTCATTCAAATCAACTCAATGCCAGAATGTTCTAAGTCATGTGTCGAGCACTGGACTTCTTCCTTAGATTTCCGCTCTCTTAAAACTTGCAATCAACTTCCATTTCCATGTTCTGTTGCATGAAAATTAAAATAAACTCTAGTCTTCCAATGTGGGCCCAGGGTTTCCCCAACACCATAGATGTGTGACCTAGTGGTTCAAAGCCAATTTCTTATCATTTGAGGCTCATAGATCCCTGATTTACAATCTATGAAGTTTATTGGATCCAAATGCTTTGGCTCATTCGTGACTTTAAAGATTTCCAGAATGACTAAAGGGTCCCATGTCAACGAAAGCCCAAAAATGTGGGGATGTCAACAGAGTCTAAAACACATTATCTGAGGCTTTTAAAACAATAAATCATTTATCTAGGTTTATTAGAGGCTGCTCCTTTGTTTTCAAGCTAGGCCTTTAGAGGATATTTGAGGACCTATAATTAACATGCCCCCACAAATGTTAGTGCTAGCTATTTAGCACTCAAATCCTTTGAAAATTGCCTATTTAGCTTATCATTACCTTGTTTTGGCTAATTAGAGCATCTCTATTAATTCAAGCTTGGACATGCCACATTGAATTTTTGGCATAGATTTTCACTCCAATAGCCATGCCAAAAATGACTTGGCATTTGCATATGGGAGTGAAATGCCAAATTTGATATATGAAAAGGAGAGATGTCAAATCATATTTAAGCTTATTTTATTTTAAAATTGACCATTAGAGATGAGTTTGGTTTAATGTAAAATCTAAAGAAATAAAAAAAATATTACATTTTACATATTTGGCGGAGTTGCCACTTTTGGAGATGTCAAATTGCCACGTCAGCCAGAAATTTGGCATCCCCAATTTATAGAGATGCTTTTAGAGTGTTATTCCTCGATCTAGGGTCATATTGATGCTATTTTAGGGCCCTTAATTCCAAGGTCATGAAAATCAGTGTTGGCTATTGGAGGTCCAAATCCTTTGGTTAAGGCTCATTTGGATCATGATTATCCTAATTAGACCTATGGAAAGGCTCACCTTCAGTTTGGGCCATTTGGATGCCACTAGGATACTTTTGAGAGGTGGGACCGAAAATGGCCCATACAGGTAAATTGGGCCCAAATTTGAACTAACCTCCAAAATTTGAGATCATTCTGAGGGCATTTAAGCTTTGTGAGGCTAGGATGAACTATCCCCCAAAATTTGAGATCATTCTAAGGTCATTTAAGTCTGTTTTGATCTTTGAAAATTCCTAGGTCTCACATTCATTCTCCAAGGTCAAGATTGTTTTCGCGATATAAAAAATATCATGAGAATTGCTCAGAGGCAACCAAAACGGTCACTTCGGTGACACGCTGCTGTTCTATTCACCCTACAACACATTCTATTCATGGCTTATAAGTGGCCCCTAAAAGACACATGGCACTCTACACATAACGCATGGGGTGGATGAGTTCCAAGGTCCGGGTGAACTTGGGCTTATCATATTGTCCTTTGTTGCCCTGCAAGTTGGATAATTGGTCGAGTCCACTTCCTACTATAAAAAACCCCCACTCTAGCTAACTTTTAACCCACCATGGCTGAAATCAAGCTACTTTGTGGCATATAAGTCCGATCTTCCATGGGCCACATATATATAAGCTATATTTGGCACAATGGTCTTTCATGGCTGGGTTCTAGTTCCATGAGTCTCCATCACCGAACCTAACACCTTGGTCTTCCATGTCCTGGGCTGAATTCATGTCAATTTGGGGCCATATGAGTTTGACATTCATGCATGGGTTACTCATACATATCTACTCTCTTTGGTATAATATTGATTTGTTAGGCCAGATTCTTGCCCAATGATTTCCATGGCCATACCTAAACACCTTGGATTTACGATTCGATTCATGCAAATTTGTGGTCGGACGCGTGTGATCTTTTATGGTCCACTAATCCCATATGTCCTCCTTTGGTATTGTACTTTTCTAGGTCAACAGGATATATATTTGTGATGTAGCTATATGTTGGGGACTAATGTGCAGATTGAGTCAGGTGTAACTTGCGCTTGGCCAAGCCATATATGTACTGACCTACATGAAAATACAGTTTTGAGGATGAATTATTAGATGGGAAATGATCGGGTGAGAACTGTTCTCACCCGATCCGTGCGAATTGTTATCTAGACCGTCGAATCTGTCTCAAGATCTGACGGCCCTCTTGAAAGGTATATAAGACAGGTGATAGGGCTAAACACACTTCAAACGCATACAACTTGCTTCTTTCACTGAGGAGAAAAGGGACGGAACAACAAAGGAGGGAGAGACTACTCTGCATATTGCTGGGCGCTTGCATACACAGAACCCTCTTATCCCCACCAAGTCACCATCTCCCTCCACAAAAGAGGGAGAGACTACGCTCCCAACTTTGGTAACCAATGGCCTTTAAAGATAGAAAATGCATGTTGGAGATACCAGCCGCAAGAAATCCTTTGAACCAATGGCCTTTAAAGATGGAAAATGCATGTTGGAGATACCAGCGGCAAGAAATCCTTTGAAGCATTCCCCTCCCCCAAACAACAATAGCATGACTAGCAAAGACGAGTTATTGACGCTTTGATTTGATCAATTGTGACATGCTTCATGCAACTCTTGTCCCATAACCGGGAGGCTGATGTGCCTTCTGAATGGGATGAAGACCTATAAGAAAGTCCCTGATAATTTTTCTCATTTTTCCCAGGGATTTGGGGTAATCAGCTCCCCTGCTGCAAGCAGTCAAATCTGAACCGAACCGTGTCACTGTTATTGCTTTCCTCTTGGGCAGGAAGCACAACCCCTCAGCAAAGCCACTGTTATTGCTTTCCCAACTTTGACTCCACCTGCATATTGCTTTTTTTGGAATGTGGCACAAGTAATATCCCATGTGAAATCATGAGGGTGGGCATAGCCCAAGTAAGTGTCAGTGTGGGGTGCTCACATGGCTGGCTTAATCCTTTACGTGTGCATACCCAGATTGAGATGCTTTGAATAGCCTTCATGGTAATGGCCTGATGGAGTTGGTTCTTGTTAGATGGGTTGTTTGATAGTTTTATGAATAATATAATTTTTGAATCATATGATTTCGCTCAGTGAGATCTGCAAAAATTTTCCCCCTTTTCATCAAAGAAGAAACAAGAAGAGGAAGAGCCGATGAGAAAGATTTTCCCCTTTTGATCGAAGAAGAAACGGTGAGAATTGTTTTCCCCCGTTTTCGTCAAAGAAGAAACTAGAAGAGGAGGAGCTGGTCTGCGAAAGATATGCCCTCTTTTCTGTCCCATTTACAAAGGGTTGTTGCCCTATCACTTGCATTATATACCATTCAAGACGACCGTTGGATCGCGAGACAGATCTGACGGACCAGATAGCACTTCGCACGGATCGGGTGAGAACAATTCTCACCCGATCATTTCCCTTATTAGATTTTGGAATATAGAAGACAAAAATTTGGCCAAGCGTTGGGCAAGAGCCTGAGTACCTGAATTGAGCCCGCTACCCGACATTTCGACTGGTCTTATCTTCCATCTTCTAGAAAAACCAAAAAGATATTAGATAAGACATTCTTTCAAAAACTATATATATATATATATATATATATGAAAATGTTCAAATGCATCCATCCCTCATCATAGGGTGAGTGATACTTCCATAAATGGGGGATTTCAAGTACATATGGTGAATTACAAAAGGGAGATTCATGTGCAAAAAAGGAAAAGTGTCATCACCCTATGGTAAGGGATAGATGCACTTGAAACTTTCTCATATATATATATGGGAGATACTCATATTAGAGATATTTTTCATCATATATGAGAGATATGGGTGGGCCCTCACATTTAAGTTGTTGGCATTGGATATGGATGTGAGGGCCCTCACCCAATTTCTCATAGGAGCATCTCCCTCTATATAAATATATATATATATATATATAATCTACAATAATATTTGCGAAGCAAACATGCCTCTATGTATATAGAAAAAAAATCTAATTTAGGAGATATATATGTTGAGCAAGGTGACCATATGTTGGTTTTGTAATTATTGTCAACACTCAGGCATTTGTTATTGGCATTTGTTGTTGAAGGTTATTGGTTCAAACCCAACTGGGGTTCAAGCCCAACTCAGATTCAAGCCCAAGTGTACACATATATAAATCCAAAAAAAAAAAAAAAAATGAACCCCTTGCCCTAACCCTAGAATAACCATTCTATCCTTTTGGCTGGAGCACCAAGACAGTTGCCCCAACATCTTCATTGCGCTGCTGATACATAGCTGGGCCTTTCTCTCCACTCTAAAATTGATTGCACGGTTGCTGCTCATCTCATTGTTGCACAAGTGCTACTATTTCTTCATTACTCTGCTTCAGTTGGTCTTCTCTGTTTCCTGCATTGCTACTGTTGCTACTTCCAAGCTGAGGTATGATCCTAGCGAGTTTAATTTGAGATGATTGTGCTGAATTTAAATTAAACTGTGGTTAGATCAGACATGCATGAATTATCTACATGGGAGATGTGTGAAGGTTGGACAGTGATTGAATGGGATGCAATTTGTTAAATGGTCATGGGTATATGAGCTAAAATAGGAATTGTGTTTTGGTGAAGTGCTGCAAAACTTTATCAACAGTAGAATGAATAGATGTTGCATAATTTTGGTTTGAAGACTTTGATTGACTCAAATGTGGTTTGAAGACAATATATCTTTGTTGGGCTGATTTGTAAAGCATTCTCTGTCTTTGTGTGTTAATTTTTTTTTTTTAACATCCTTGTAATCACTCAAGTGGGTGCTTGAGTATAGGGATTGGTGCCTTTATCCGTGGGTGCGGATCTTATATTGGAGTGGGTGCTTCTATATTGTAGTGGGCGCTACAGGTTGAGAGTGGAAGTGCTTAGCGCACCGTGGACATAGCCAATTTGGGTAAACCACGTAAAAATCTTGTGTCTGTGTAGTGCTTGATTTTTAGTTTTAATGCATATATGTGATGTGAAGTGGAGTAGATGCACAGGAATTTGTAATTGTATGCACTAGCCTTGTTTAGAAAGAAGAGTTTTTGGTTATCATTGATTCAACCACGAAGAGTTTTTGGTTGTCACTGATTCAAAGCACACACAAACCCCACCCCACCCCCCCCCCCCCCCCCCCCCAAATGTCTCCCTCTACGTCAATACTCTCTCTCAATACAAAGAACTCCAAGGTGTTGGAAGATGGCTTGGATAGCTTAAACAATGAGAGATACACACACTAGGTACAGCTTAATTACAAAATACAAATTATACTAAGAACAAGAACCCACTATATAAATTTTACACAAATACACTATTACAAAGCTTACAAATTACACACTTTAAGCCTACACTCTTACAAGCAAGAAACTCACTCACTACACTTTACTCAATACACTCACTCCACTACAAAGGAGCACTCACTCAAATTTTTCACTACAGACTTCAGTGTGTCTCACTCCACACACTTCACTCACTAGATTTCACTTCACTTCACACTTGAGTTATGTACAAATGACCCCATGCACTTTTATTTATAGTGGAGAGGGGATATGGTCGGTGGAGACTTATGATTATCAAGATGGACAGGTGGTTCCATGTATCACCACAAGTGAAGTCGGTTTTGTGAGGAGGTGGAAGACTTCTAGAAAGTCAAGGGGAGAGAGACTTGGAGAGTATTCTGGAGTGGGTCTTTCTAGACCTCGGGAGACAAAACGGTCAGTGTTGACTAACAATACTCCCCCTCAACACTGACCCTCTTAATGTTTTATATTGAAACTGTTTTCATGCCAAGTTTTTCTCTTAACCTTGTGAAGGTGTCGGTTGGCAAAGCTTTGGTGAAGATGTCTACCACTAGTTCAATGGTACCGCGGTACACCAGCCTCACTGTCTTTTGTTTTACATGATCTCTTATGAAATGGAACATGATCTCAATATGCTTGCTCCTTCCATGCTGTATAAAATTCTTAGCGAGTTCGATGGCAGACTTGTAATCCACATGTATAGTTGTGGATTCATCTTGTGGGTGATCAAATTCTTCCAGGAGGTTTCTCACCCATATAGCTTCGCAAACTACTGCTGACGCTGCTACATATTCGCCTTCACATGTAGATAGTGCTACAATACTTTGTTTCTTAGAGACCCATGTGAAAGTCGTAGATCCAAGATAGAACACATACCATGTAGTGCTCTTTCTTTCATCTTGATCACCTCCCCAGTCACTGTCCGAATATCCATATAACTTTGTTTCCTTGCCATAGTCGTAGAAAAGACCAAGATCTATGGTACCTTTGATGTACCGTAAGATTCTTTTGGCTGCGACCCAATGCAACTCCTTTGGTCTCTTCACATATCGGCTCAAAAGTCCGACACCATAGAAAATGTCTGGTCTTGTGATTGTGAGATACCTTAGGCTTCCAATCAGGCTTTTGAATAGTGTCGGATTAATGTCTCTTCCTTCTCCTTCTTTCGTTAGTCTCAGACCTGTTGCTACAGGAGTGCTTAAAGGATTGCAGTTGCTCATTCTGAATTTTTCAAGGAGTTCTTAAGCATATTTTTTTCTATGAGATGGAAATATCATCTTGTTGCTACTTGACCTCTATACCTAGGAAGAAGGACATTAGTCCGCAATCAGTCATATCGAACTCCTTGAACATAGCATACTTAAATTCTTCGAACATCTGGGGGTTGTTCCCAATGAATAGTAAGCCATCAACGTAAAGGCATGCTATGAGCAATTCTCCATGAGCATTTCTTTTTATGTAGACTGAATGCTCATACGGGCATTTGGAGAACCCGTTTTCCTCTAGATAACTGTCTATACGAGCATTTCATGCTCGTGGGGCCTACTTTAGCCGATATAACGTTTTCTTTAAGCGGTATATTTTTTGCTCCTCTCCTTCTATTGTAAAGTCTTCTGGTTGTTCTACATATACTTCTTCATCAAGTATACCATTTAGAAAAGTCAACTTAACATCTAGTTGGTAAATTCTCCAACTATGATGTACTACAAGAGAGATAAGCATTCTCACCATATCAAGTCGGGCGATAGGAGCAAAGACTTCTTCATAATCCACGCCATATTGCTGTTTGTAGCATTTAGCTACAAGCCTCGCCTTATATCGATCGATCTCTCCATCGATCATGCGCTTGATCTTGTATACTCACTTGACACCAATAGCTTTCTGGCTTGGAGGGAGTGTAGTAAGCTCCCAAGTGTCGTTCTTCTCGATGGCATGAATCTCTTCTTCCATGACTTTTCTCCAATAATCTTCATTCATTGATTCTAGGAAGGTAAGAGGCTCATGATCAGCTTAGAGACATAAGAGGTTGGTCTCTTCAATTTCCTCATAGATGTCTCTTAGGCTTCTCATCTTGATTGGTGTGATGGAATATGAAGAGCTGATGAGCTGCTTGCTAATGATCCATCTCGTCCTTCAGTGCTCCTTCAAAATGATGATGATGATGTACGCGGAGATGTTGCATCATCTTGCCGCGGGCCTTCATTATTTTGGGGATGTGCCTCTTGTTCTTCTATTTTAAAAGGGTTTTCTTGGGATGTGTTTTCTTCATTCCACGTCCATACTTTCTCTTCACTAAAGACCACATCTCTACTTACCACTACCTTTTTAGTAAGTGGGTTATAGAGTTTGTAGGCTTTAGACTCCTCACTGTATCCAATAAATATACACTTTTCTCCACGATCATCAAGTTTCTTCCTCTTTGCCTCTGGTATTTGGGCATATACAACACACTCAAATATTTTTAGATGGGCTACACTTCACTTGTGACCACTCCATGCCTCTTGTGGTGTCTTATTTATGACACTTTTTGTAGGGCATCTGTTGAGTAAGTAGGTTGCACACGCAGCTGCTTCTGCCCAATATTCTTTTGGCAGATCTTTTTCTTTAAGCATGGTCCTCGTCATATTAAGGATGGTGCGGTTTTTCCTTTCCGCTGTTCCATTCTGCTATGGTGTATAGGCAGTTGTAAACTGATGTCCGGTGCCCCAGTGTCTGTAGTACTCTTGAAATTCTTTCGAGGTGTACTCTCCACCTCTGTCAAATCTAATTGTCTTAATCTTATAACCACTTTCTACTTCTACACGGGCTTTGAAATTCTTAAAGGTAGTGAAGGCTACAGACTTTTCTTTGATAAAGAATACTTAAAGCTTTCTACTGAAGTCGTCAATAAAAGTGATGATATATCTATTACCTCCAAGAGAAGGTGTCTCCAATGGTCCACAAATATCTGTGTGAACCAACTGCAATGGTGCTTTTACTCTCCATGATTTCCCTACTGGAAATGAGTTTCTTTGTTGCTTGCCAAGTGTGCATGCCTCACACACATGCTTGGGCTTTTCAGTAGTAGGTAAGCCATGCACCATGTTTGCAGTGGATAATAGCTTGAGCCCATTGAAGTGAAGACGCTCATATCTAAGATGCCACATCCATGACTCATTAATTATAAGTCCATGGAAGCACTTCTCTAGCTTTGTGTTAAGATAGAGTGGGAACATGCGATTCTTCGCCATTTGGACTCGAGCTATATGCCTACCATGTACATCTCTCATTGACAAAGAGAGATTTTCCATGTGTATTACATACCCCTTCTCCAGGAGTTGCCCAAGACTAAGGATATTACTTTTTATATTAGGCACGTAATACACATTTGATATATATGCAGACACACCATCTTTTTGATAAATCTTAATATTTTCCTTACCTCGTACCTGAAGCTTTGATGAGTCTCCAAGACTTACTTTTCCACTAACATCTTCTGCAAGCTCTTCAAAGAGTTCCTTCTTCCCACACATGTGGTTGCTCTCACCGGAATCCAGGTACCAAACATTTTCTTGGCCATAGCCTTCCTCTTGTGCTAGGAGAACTGTAGATAATTCTTTTTCTTCATCTCTCGCTTCAGCGAAGTTAAATTACTCCTCCCGTTCAGCGGATTTGCTCCAGCACTCCGAGGCAAAGTGTCCAAACTTGTTGCAGTTGTAGCATTGGACACTTCTTGAATTACCACGACCCCGGGCGAATCCACCTCAGCCGATCTTCCACGATTGTTGGAGCTCCTTGATTGAGATTGCCCTTGGCTTTGAGGGTTTGCTCCCCCTTTACGTCTAACGCGATTGCTATTTGTGCTACAGCCCCGCTTCGAACTTCCACGACCGGCCTTTTGCTCACTTAGAGTCAATTTTGACTCTAGTGCTTGTTCCAAGACCATAGAGTACGCCACTATTCTTTTGCATACGTTGCTCATGGACTTGGAGTGATCCCATTAATTATTCTATTGAGAGAGTCTCTAAATCTTTGGACTCCTCAATAGCCACAACCACATGCTCAAATTTGGTTGTAAGGGATCTTAATGCTTTTTCTACAACTCTAATATCTTCTATCTTTTCACCATTTCTCTTCATTTGATTTACTATTACTAGCAATCATGAAAAATAATCAGAAATGTTCTCACCTTCTTTCATGTGAGTAGCTTCAAACTCTGCTCGGAGGGTTTGCAGACGAACCCTCTTGACCCGATCAACACCTTTGAAGATAGTGCTAAGGGTCTCCCATGCTTTCTTGCTAGATAGTGCTTCAGCAATCTTTTCGAATGTTGATTCATCTACCCCTTGATAGAGTAGGAACAGAGCCTTCTTGACTTTCTTCCTCTAATCTTTAAGGGCAGTCTTCTGCTCCAGAGTGTATGCAGCTTCTTGCTCTGTCCTTCAGTGACGATCTCCCATAGATCCTGCGATCCGAATAACGCCTTCATCTGAATACTCCTGTTCTCATAGTTCTCCTTCGTCAGCTTCGGGATCTGGAGTTGAACCAAGCTTGATGCCATCTCTGCTTGTAGGAAAACCTGGCTCTGATACCACTTTGTTGGAAGATGGTTTCGATAGCTTAGACAATGGGAGATACACACTAGCTACAACTTAATTACAAAATACAAGTTATAATAAGAACAAGAACCCACCATATAAATTTTACGCAAATACACTATTACAAAGCTTACAAATTACACACACTTTAAGCCTACACTCTTACAAGCAAACACTCTTACAAACAAGAAACTCACTCACTACACTTTACTCAATACACTCACTCCACTACAAATGAGCACTCACTCAAATTACTCAATACACTCACTCCACTGCAAATGAGCACTCACTCAAATCTTTCACTACACACTTCAGTATGTCTCACTCCTAGGCCTGTCAATGGGACGGGTTGAAACGGGTAGAAAGCCCGGCCCGGCCCATCCCAAGCCAGAAAATACAGGGCTTTATAAAAAAATTTGAACCCAGCGAGTTGGGCTTGGTCAATAATTTTAAAGCCCGACCAAAATGGGACTGGGGCTGGGCATCCCGGCCCGACCCGCTCCAAGTTAATTTTGATAAAAAAATTTATATTACCTAAACTGTCCGTCACTAACAGTAAAAAAATGGCTAGTTAGGAGGGACATTCTTGTAACTGTGCCCTCCATCAGTCCCTCTCTTTTATAAGACGTTGCAAGTCCTAAAAACATCCCACACTCAATCGCACTTCTGCCTCTTCTGCCCAAGATTGGTTTAGTCATGACCCAATTAGTGATGGTGATTTAGATAATGATGGAAATGCACTAATTGATGTTTTAGACATATTAAAAGAAAATTAATTTCTGTTGATTTCTTTTTTATATTACTTGACCCATATAAGATACTCATTCTCATTCATTTTATTGATTTTCTGATTTTCTACTTTAAAAAAAAAAAGTTTTTAACTGATGCTACATTACTTTAACTTGACTCATATAGGATACTTATTCTCATTCATTTCTATTGATTTTCTGATTTTCTACTTTTACCGGAAAAAAAAAAGGTTTTAATCATTCCTACATTACTTGACCCATATAGCCTATAGTATACTCATTCATTTCTATTGATTTTCTGATTTCCTACTGTCACTAGCAAAAAAAAAAAAAAAGTTTTAAACTCCACCATGTTGCTTGTTGCATTGCATTGCCGGTCCCAAGCCTGGAAAAAAGATGAGGGTTTAAAGTCGGATTCACACCGGTGTCTGGTGACAGTAGGAATAATTAGAGAATGTTTTGTTTATCTCCAAGATCGGACTAAGCCCAGGCCCGGCCCTGTCCCAGCCCGAGCCCATACGGGACGGGATTAGATGTAAGCCCGTTCAATTTAGGGTCAGGATTAGACAACACCTGGCAGGCCCGTCCTATTTTCGGGACGGGATTGGACAACCCAAGCCCAGGCCCGCCCGTCCCATTGACTGGCCTACTCACTCCCCACATTTCACCCAGTAGATTTCACTTCACACTTCACTTCATACTTGAGTTATGTATAAATGACCTCATGCACTTCTACTTATAGTGGATAGGGGATATGGTCGGAGGAGACTTATGGTTATCAAGATGGACACGTGGTCCCTTGTATCACCACAAGTGAAGTCAGTTTTGTGAGGAAGTGGAAGACTTCTAGAAAGTCAGGGGGAGAGAGGATTGGAGAGTAACACAAGGAACAGAGACCAGTGAAAGAAGAAGAAGAAGAAATAAGAGAGATGGAAGAAATAGTATTAGTGTTCTTGCCTTTACCGGGAGTCGGACACCTGATATCTACAATAGAACTTGCCAAATGCTTCCTTGAGAAACAACAATGTTTCTCCATCACTGTCCCCCTGATACATCTTAATGTTCCCTCCATGCAATCCACCGCCGCCACCATCGCCTCCTATGTTCAGTCTGTTTCAGCCTCCAACCCCAGAATCCGTTTCATCGATCTCCCACTCATTGATTTTCCATCTGACAACATCCAAAATCCAGCACATTTCATGTCGTTCCTAGACATGTACAAGTCCCATGTCAAAGAAGCCATCAAAAGATTAGCTGCTGCTGCTTCTGCTTCTTCTTCACCTCCTACCCGCATAGCCGCCTTCATCATAGACTTCTTTTCGACAACAATGATCGACGTGGGCAAAGAGCTCGGCATCCCCACATACATCTACTTCACATCAGGCGCAGCCCTCCTGGCACTCATGCTCTATCTCCCAACACTACAGGTAAAAGTTCCTTGTGAGTTCAAGGACTACCAAGGAGAGATCGAAGTCCCAGGCATGGTGCCTTTGCCTCCGGCAATGATGCCGAGCCCATTAGTGGACCACAAGTATAATGGTGCTTGGTTCATTAACCATGGCAAGAGGTTTCGTGAGACCGATGGATTGATTGTCAACACATTCTCAGAGTTGGAGCCGACTACACTGAAATCGGTAAATTTTATGGATTTCCACGTAGTCTCTTATCATTTTTTGCTACTGACAATTAACTTATTATTTAAATTATATATATATGTCACTTTTGTTTGATCCAACTCACTCAGGTGGGCCTAACAAGAAACGTTGATCACCTTATTATGAGCATCGCTGCTTAGGTGAGGAGTGGGGTCTTATTTTAAAATATCATTGACATTTGTAGCAGTTGGCTAACATAGATACATCTCTCTTGTAAGAAAAAAATATGACCATTCAGATTTAATATCACAATCGTGGACAAGGAGGTCTTCTCTCGTAATTTGTAATTTAGTTGAAGGACAAAGCATGCTCCACTGTTTGGTTTGCGTCATTTTCATTAGTCCACTCTTTTACCACTTCTCTTAATAAGCAAATAATAAAAATAATAATAAGACTAGAAGCAGGAGGAGAATTGTTATTATTATTAATGAAAACCACCATCAACAATAATAAATAAAATGAAAGTTGTTAGTATGACAAATGAGTTTAATTAGTTGTGAGACACAGCATGGATTTGGAGTCATGAAACTGACATCTAGCTGAAATAAAGTCATTTGACCTTCATTAGTTTTACAATTCCTCAAAAAACAGAAGGTCACCTTCCCATAGTTGGTGAAAGCATTTTCCTCAGCAGTAGCGCGTACCGGTAGTTAATTAGGGGCAGGTGTGTGAGTAGAGTTCCCGAGTTCGATTCCTCAATAAAATTTTGATGTTAATGTAGGAACAACTAAGTGTAGGTACCTATTTAATTTAGACCTTGGCTATAATTTGGTTCCACATTGAGTCATCATCAATGTAAATTAAATGCAAATTAATAAGGAGTATCTTACACACATGATCATGATCTTGACAATGACAGATAGCAAATGGTGAATGTCTGCCTGATCATCATCCCACTCCACCAGTCTATACGGTGGGTCCCTTGCTCGCTCTCGATAACAAATCTCAGGAACCACAGAAGACGAGCCAACTGATGGAATGGCTCGACCAGCAGCCACACTCATCCGTGGTCTTCTTGTGCTTTGGAAGCATGGGCTCCTTTTCTATACAACAAGTGAAGGAGATGGCACTTGGTCTCGAGCGTACTGGGCACCATTTCCTTTGGTCCTTGCGATGCCATTCATCCATTGACACGGATCTTGACAAGATTCTACCAAATGGGTTTTTAGACCGAAACAAAGGCCGAGGATTGGTGTTGCAATCCTGGGTCCCACAAGTGGACATCCTTGGACATGTGGCTGTTGGTGGATTTGTCTCGCATTGTGGATGGAACTCAATCCTCGAGAGCATATGGTTTGGTGTGCCCATGTTGGCTTGGCCCTTGTACGCAGAGCAAAAGCTCAATGCATTTCAGCTGGTGCAGGACTACGGTTTGGCATTGGAATTGAAAATGGATTATGAGAAGGATGGGTGGGTTAGTGCTCAAGAGTTGGAGAAGGGACTGAGGTGTTTGATGGGAGAGACTGAGGAAGGGCGAAAGGTGAGAAAGAGAGCTAAAGAGATGGCAGAGGCAAGTAAGAAAGCAGTGGCACAAGGAGGCTCTTCATTCGTTACATTGGAACTACTAGCAGAGAAGTTCATGCTCTGAAGTCTAAACTGCTGTCTATCTACTGATCTACAAAATCACAACCATGGATCCATCCAATACGGATACGGATACATTGGACCTGTATAAGTATCTGGTTATCAATATAGGTTGTTGCTACTTCCCTCTTCTTTATAAAAGAAAATGGCATATCCAATATATGAACTCTTTGTAGTATTTATCTTCTTGATAAAGTTTCTTCAGCTTATCTAGCCCTTATTTACACCAATCAACAGAAGTGGGTTTCTTGGTAATAGAGTTCAAGCTTAATTAGCATACGTTCGCAAGTACTCTTGTTTATGGACCCCTAGACTTTGTGGATAATTCATAGAGTGGGCCCCTCCACGGAGATTGATACACAAAACAAACCTTTGCAAGAAAGACACGTACAGTTGGCACAAGTCACTCATTCACCCAAGGCTATCTCAATATGGCAAGCCTATCATCTCAATACAAGAAGGCTACAATTCAATGTACCACAGTTGGGGCCCAAATATATAACATATAAGAAAAGCGAAAGAAAAACACATATAAGAGTAGGGATTGCATGCAGATTTATTTCAAGTTTATTATCAGATGCGGTGGCGGACTCAGGATTTTTACTTGGGTGGGGCTAAACTTTTACTTGACTTTGCTAACTTTTTTTTCACATTAACCATACAAAAAGTGTATTGCATTTAAATAGACACAAAACTTTTTTCATGCTTAGATCCCCTGCCCAATTGAAGTGCCTTCTCACTCCCTCTTCCAAATTCAAGTGATCATCAATTCATCATCATCAAAACAACCTAAAATAACATTTCCTTTAATCTTAGGTGTTTGGATACCTTGCAACGATGATTTGGGTGAGCACCAATGTACTCAATTTGGGTTTCCGAAAGGGTTTTATTTGGATTTAAGGAATTTGGTTACCTGCACTTACCTAACTATAAAAATAATTCCCTATGATCATGGACTCATGGCAAAGAAGAAAAATCGCCACATAAATCTAACTCAAGTTATCCAAACATATGAGTCATAAGGCCTGATTTATGTATGAATTGAAGTTTAAAGTGTGCCCAATGGTGATTTGGTCATCTTGGGACTTATAAATATGATTAGATATGGTGATTTAGGGCTTAAAGTTTGAATTAGGATTTAGAGATTTAGAGTTTGAAATTAGGATTTCAAAATGCATGGTTCAAATTTAGGTATAGAGTAATTAGGATTGTGCTGCATTTGAAGAGAGATGAAGATTGCTTTATATAGGGTTATTTGGTGAGAGAGAGACTAACTATAAGAGAACCGACAACGAGAACTCAATCGGAGCGAGGATCTTAGACTCTTCATAGAAAGAGATATGTGCGCAGTCGATATGGTACTCTTGGTGGGAAGAAGATGTCCAAAGTGTTTTCACCAATGTTTTGTGACTTGGGGCAAACACAATATTTAGACGTGGGGCAACTATTTACCAGACATACATGGGAGAAGTTCAGGCCCATTTAAATATCATGCAATTTCATATTTGACCTGGGGCCACCGCGAGGTCATGAAAGGATAGGTCTGCCCCTGATAAGATGCAATGACGTAAGCTCGTATGTAAGTTCCATTTTTTTTTTACTCCTAAATCCGAGGTCAACTCACTCGATTGTTATATAACCAACTGCTTCCACCTATGGCACTATGTCTCCCTCTCTCTCAATACAACGAACTCCAAGGAACAGAGACCAGTGAAAGAAGAAGAAGAATAAGAGAGATGGAAGAAATAGTATTAGTGTTCTTGCCTTTACCAGGAGTTGGACACCTGATATCTACAATAGAACTTGCCAAATGCCTCCTTGAGAAACAACAATGTTTCTCCATCACTGTCCCCCTGATGCATCTTAATGTTCCCTCCATGAAATCCATCGCCGCCACCATCGCCTCCTATGTTCAGTCTGTTTCAGCCTCCAACCCCAGAATCCGTTTCATCGATCTCCCACTCATTGATTTTCCATCTGACAACATCCAAAATCCAGCACATTTCATGTCGTTCCTAGACATGTACAAGTCCCATGTCAAAGAAGCCATCAAAAGATTAGCTGCTGCTGCTGCTTCTTCTTCTTCACCTCCTACCCGCATAGCCGCCTTCATCATAGACTTCTTTTCGACAACAATGATCGACGTGGGCAAAGAGCTCGGCATCCCCACATACATCTTCTTCACATCAGGCGCAGCCCTCCTGGCACTCATGCTCTATCTCCCAACACTACAGGTAAAAGTTCCTTGTGAGTTCAAGGACTACCAAGGAGCGATTGAAGTCCCAGGCATGTTGCCTTTGCCGCCGGCAATGATGCCTAGCCCATTAGTGGACCAGAAGTATAATGGTGCGTGGTTCATTAACCATAGCAAGAGGTTTCGTGAGACCGATGGATTGATTGTGAACACATTCACAGAGTTGGAGCCGACTACACTGAAATCGGTAACTTTTATGGATTTGCATGTAGTCTCTTATCATTTTTTGCTTCTGACAATTAACTTATTATTTAGATTTTTAATATCTCACTTTTGCTTTGATGCAACTCACTCACATGATAATAAGGGCGGACCCAAGTATATATATGTGGGGGGTGGTCGCACACATTGGACCTCCGTCCGCCCGCTTCTAAAACTATAATGAGAAGTCTCACTCTGATTTGAGAATTCACATAAGAATCCTACATCTGTCTCCAAAATCCATATGAAAATCTTTGATTTGTTTCCAATGCCTAATTGAATGTGCTTGACTAAATTTCTACTTAAAATTGACGTGACGTAGGATTTATATTATATTATATATATTAAAGCAAAAGGGGAGGTGGGCTGTAAGGGGTGCCACATCATCCTTAATATGTCTCTATTTTCAAAGAGTGACCTTCTCTTAACCCCTTTTTTCTAAGAGTAGGCCCCACTGATGGAGGGAGGTAAGTCTATTAGCCGTTGTCTGGTTTCTTAATGGATGCAAATCAATTAGTGGGCCCCGCACATTTAACTTATTTCCGCAGTGGGATCCACTCATGTATTATGCGTAGATATTAGTTTTCTTGGTCAATATGGATTTTGGATTATTCTCTCTCTTAACACCATCTATCTTTCATTCTCTCTAGATTGTCATCTTTTATTTTTATTTTTTGGGACCCACCTTTCAACAATTCGCAATAATAAATTTTTCATTAAAAATATCATTTTCTTTTAGTTTCAAAATAAAGTTCTATTTGAGATTGTCACATGTGAACGAAAATCAGACCCGACCTTCTGGTAGACCACCTCATGGATGGGCTTGTGATAAAAATATTTTGAAGTTGAAATTTTTTTTATTGAATCTTATAGGCATCATTTTCTGATCTGATTATATAGACAAATGACCCCAGGTTTTCCCCACCATAATTACACTTTCGTGGGCCCACATGGACTCATAATTAAGATATATATATTGATCCAAGGTGGGCCAATTATTAATGGGATCAAATAACATTAGTCGGTGGTTTTAAAGTCTCATAATTTATGCCTTTTAAAGTTAAGATGTTTATACATTTTTTTTTTAAATCTAGAAATAAAAAAAACGGTTTGATCGATTCTAAAATGGTATTGGTGCTACTTCAAAGCGGTAGAGAAGAAATTTGTGCGGAAGTATTAAAATGACCATTGGCCTATATAAAAATAACACTTGTATTTATGATTGAAGATGTGTTGACTGTTTTTATATAAATATGTATGAATATATTTTTATATGTTTATAATTAATTTTGATATCTCATAAATTAAAAATATAATTTCTTACTTTTCGCCTCAGGCTATACATGGGGGTTGTCCCTAGTCTAAAGTGTATGGCAAAGCTTTCCACAAGTTACGAATTCAATACTGTAACATATTGTGTTGGGAATTCAATTTGAGGGATTTGACCATACAAAAGGGTGCACTCCACAGGTTAACTTAAACCACAAAAGTCGTCTTCTCGAATTACATAGGAGTCAGGGAATTAATTAGCGATTGTCCCCTCAAAGTACTTTTGATTTCCTGCAGTCAAAGTAAAACGAGTTTAGTTACAATGCAAATTCAATCTGCTTTATAGTGACAGTTGATTGCATCTTTAGGTGGTGGGGCCATGACCATATCATTAATAGGCAGCTACATTGGTTCCATCATTAGTTTGGTCGGGCCCACCTGAATTCCATCATTAGAAATTCAGAGCCCCCCTTTGATCCACTAGCTAAAGTGGATGGTGCTAAAATAGCAATTGATTTTTTTTTCTTCAATTTCTCCTGATACAAACCTAGTACTACTAAACATACATTAGCATCTCCATTCAAAAGATCTCTAATGGAATTCGGTTTGGATTGAGGGCAGGAAGAGGATCCCTTGTTCCGTCCCAGTTTGGACGAATCAGGGGCCGCCACATGCGGGAGCGGAAGGGGGGCGGAGGAAAAGAAGCACTTTTCTTTCCTCCGCCCCCTTTCCACCCCTGCGCGTGGCGGCCTCTGTTTCATCCAAACAGGGATCCCCTGTTTGGACGAAACAGGGGATCCGGATCCGTCCCTCAAATGCCTAAATGTTACACCTGAAAAAACTGAATCCCTAATTGCCAACTTTCAATAGATTACTGGTTTCCATCTGATTATAACAAGGGAAGATATATATATATATATTCAATATATATATATATATTCATGAATTTCTCATGATACATTCTTCCTAATAATGTCGACAAAAATTACAATACTTTTGAGAATCACACACACACATAGAGCAGGTCTACATGGCACCCAAGTGTTTTGCAACAAAGAATGCCCTTTGGGAACTATCCAAATGGATTAGACCATTGAATCAATTTTGTACTCATTTTAAATGGTGAAAATTTGTTGATTGTTGATCAAGTGGTTGGGACAATGATTAGAGCTTCTGTCAATATACACGATTAGGTGAGGGGGGCAGGTGGGGCCTAACAAGAAACGTTGATTATCTTATTATGAGCATTGCTGCTTAGGTGAGGGGTGGGGGCCTATTTTAAAATATCATTGACATTTGTAGCAGTTGGCTAACATGGATACATCTCTCTTGTAAGAAAAAAATAAATATATATCACAATTGTGGACAAGGAGTTCTTCTCTCATAATTAGTAATTTAATTGAAGGACAAAGCATACTCCATTGTTTGGTATGCGGCATTTTCATTAGTCCTCTCTTTCACCAGTTCTCTTAATAAGAAAATAATAAAAATAATAATAAGACTAGAAGAAGGAGGAGGAGAATTGTTATTATTATTAATGAAAACAACCATCAACAATAATAAATAAAATGAAAGTTGTTAGTATGACAAAAGAGTTTAATTAGTTGTGAGACACAGCATAGATTTGGAGTCATGAAACTGACATCTAGCTGAAATGAAGTCATTTGACCTTCATTAGTTTTATAATTCCTCAAAAATCCGAAGGTCACCTTCCCATAGTTGGTGAAATGCATTTTACTCAGCAGTAGCACCGGTAGGTAGGGGCAGGTGTGTGAGTAGAGTGCGCGAGTTTGATTCTCTAATATAATTTTGATATTAATGTAGGAACAACTATGATGTTAATGTAGGAAAACCCAAGTGTAGGTACCTATATTTAATTTAGCCATTGGCTATAATTTTGTTCCACATTAAGCCATCATCAATGTCAATTAAATGCAAATTAATGAAGAGTATCTTACGTACACGCATGATCATGACAGATAGCAAATGGTGAATGTATGCCTGATCATCATCCCACTCCACCAGTCTATCCGGTGGGACCCTTGCTCGCTCTCGATAACAAATCTCAGGAACCACAGAAGACGAGCCAACTGATGGAATGGCTCGACCAGCAGCCACACTCATCCGTGGTCTTCTTGTGTTTTGGAAGCATGGGCTCCTTTTCTACACAACAATCGAAGGAGATGGCACTTGGTCTCGAGCGTAGTGGGCACCATTTCTTATGGTCGCTGCGATGCCGTTCGTCCGCCGATACAGATCTCCAGGACATCCTACCAGATGGGTTTTTGGACCGAACCAAAGGCAGGGGATTGGTGTTGCAATCTTGGGTCCCACAGGTGGACATCCTTGGACATGTAGCTGTTGGTGGATTCGTTTCACATTGTGGATGGAACTCGACCCTCGAGAGCATATGGTTTGGTGTGCCCATGTTGGCTTGGCCTTTGTACTCGGAGCAAACATTCAATGCATTTCAGCTGGTGCAAGACCTTGGTTTGGCAGTGGAATTGAGTTTGGATTATGAGAAAGATGGATGGGTTAGTGCTGAGGAGTTGGAGAAGGGAGTGAGGTGTTTGATGGGAGAGTCTGAGGAAGGGAAGAAGGTGAGAAAGAAAGCTAAAGAGATGGCAGAGGCAAGTAAGAAAGCAGTGGCACAAGGAGGCTCTTCATTCGTTACATTGGAACTACTAGCAGAGAAGTTCATGCTCTGAAGTCTGAACTGCTGTCTATCTATTGATCCACAAAATCCCAACCATGCATCTATCCGATATGGATATGGATACATTGGGCCTGTATAAGTATCCGGTTATCAATAAAGGTTGTTGCTACTTCCCTCTTCTTTATAAAAGAAAAGGGCATATCCAATATTTAAACTCTCTGTAGTATTTATCTTCTTGATAAAGTTTCTTCAGCTTATCTAGCCCTTATTTACACCAAGCAACAGGAGTGGGTTTCTGAAATGAAAGCATTTCTGACATTTACAATCTCATATTCTTCAATGACAACTGAAGTGTATAGCTTGCGAAGTACCCATAGATAGTTTAAACCTTGTGTCTGTGAGCATCATTTTCCAACATTCCACCTACTGCAATTTTAAATTGACATTGGTGTTCATCAGCAAATGCAAGTTCCATCAAATTATCAAGTGCTATGGCCACTTTAATTTCTCAAGAAAAGGGACCGACTCCTTCCAAGCAAATTGAGCTAAGGGCATCGACTCAAGTATGCCTTCATTTTGAGAAGAATATAGTCTCTTTCTTCTTTTCTTCATCTTTACCACCTTCATTGTTATTACCCCACACTGACATTACTTTTCATTCTCCCGATCGATAACAGGTAAAATTTTATTACAAGCAAGAGATAAACACTTACAAGGCACGGATATGCCTACAGCCATATCAATGTCGAATGTGTAAGATCATTGCATCATTCACAACACAGCACTATTATTACCCAACCAAAGCAGGAAAAGGGGCAACCCTCTCTACCACTTGCTTGACCAACATCTGCCATCCCATTTGCTGACATTCCTGCATGTTGAAAGCTCACTTTGATCTTTTAGTAGCATAGATTAGTACTAGAAAAAGATTGATTGGTAGAATGCTATATTTCTCATCCCTGCAGCCCATGCTTCCTATAGTAAGTCAGCAAATGAAGGAGTGATATATCTTCTCCGTAGAACTTGGTTCTTCTCTGTTTCCCATCTGCAATTTGGCACATTTGGAGCCAAATAATAGATTTTTTTTTTTTTTTTCTTTTTCAATAACCTTTCCTCAACACACTTTTTTTATTATTAAGGATGTGGGCATAAGGTTTAACAGTTTCAAATTGCCGCTGCACCATTCTTACAAAATTGAGCATAGTTTTTTTGGTTTCATTGCTTTCTTCCATCATCCTGATCATATGGATAGCTTGGTGTGCTTATAATCCAGAAAAATGGAGAAGTTTTCAAGGCTCTTCACTTCAACCTACTGGTTTCATTTCAATATAATTATATTTAAAGCCTGCACCAAGTCATTAAAAGTTTGATGCCTTGCAATCCGCAGATAGAGGGACTGACCTATAGTGGATTTCCTTGGCTTCAAAACCAGGAAAATCCTGATTGGAACTCCAGAAATGTAGTGGGAAACTGTCTTTCAAATTTGAAGAATTTTAATCACTGGGTTTAGGGTTGTAAATGGGTCGGTGGTTCCGGTCAGGGTCCTCGTTGGACCCGGAACCAGAACCATTAAAGAGAAGTAGAAACGGATCTGGACCCTGAACCGTTTCGGAACCAGTTTCTTGGCTCCGGAACCGGAACCAAAATCATGTGGGACGGGTCTAGATCCGTGTCTGGGTTTGAGTAAAGAATTATATTAAAAAAACATAGTTTTTAGGAGAAATTTTTGAAATTTGAAGTAATATGTAGAGTCTCGGGTCCACCGGTCCAAACTAATGTGGAACCAGACCCAGACTCATTTACTTATCAGGTCCTAAATAAGGACCGAGCCCCGATTTTTAACGGGCCGAAACCTCCAGGTAATCGGAGACCCATTTACATCCCAAACTAGGTTATTCGGAAAATCAGCTCTATGAATAAAATAGGGAAAGAATCCACCGACTATTAATTATCAGCCCTTTTCTGATTTTTAGTTACTAGGGACCAAATCCATTGTATTTATTTCAATCAAAGAGGCAAGAATTGGACACTGGTAAATCTAGATAGGTCAACCATAACCCCAGGCGGTAAAAGGAAGATTTAATGAGGTCTGCACGAAGGTCATCTAGGTAGGGACCATAATATCCAATGTACCTTTCCAAAGCATAATTGCTTTCAACTCCATCCGCATGTAATCACCATCCATCCATTTCACTTTCTTTTCATTAATCTAAAATTACCAATGATACCAACCTAACTAAATTTACCATGCCCAAAAATCAAAGTGATTAGAGCGATAATTGCTATTTTGAATGAGAAAAATGAGAGAACCTTAATCTCATGAATCACAGCTTTCATTTTTGTAACAAACAATGGTGAATATTACACTAATAAACATATAATCATACATATAACCTACTCAAAAGAAGATTTCATCCAAAGGTGTGTTCTTTTGTGAATGGTAGAGTCCACTACAACAAGACGTTATGGGATGAATAATTCATAAAAAGTATAATGTGATGTTCCCAAGCCTAGCGCAATTGGGAAGGGAGGTTCAAGTCCTCTGGAAGAGGAAGGGTAGCAAGGTGAGGTATCACTCAAATAAAGATTTCATAGTGGCCCCTCCCACCTATATATAATGAGATCATTTTTCCATCCAAATGGTTAATGATGAAAGAAAGTTGCAGCCCCTGCATTCCATGCTTCTCGCCCTTACTATAGAAGACTTCGCTCAGTGGTTACTGTTAAGCTAATTTTGAGCCAGAAGGATCAATCTTCAATGGTTTTTCAAATCATAGGGACTAACAAAGACGACAACATAATTAAGGCAACAAGGCAGACACTAAAAGAACAATAATCTCCACAGATGAAAACTTTCAAAAAAAAAAAAAAGAGGCTAGGATTTTCATCACAGCATCGGCTCTCAGGAAAAACTTGAACCAGTATACAACCCCCCAGACAAGTGAGATGCACACTTCTAACAAGACACATTTCACCCATGCAAAACCCAAATTTCTTCAGCAAACAGACTCCAAACACCTACATGAGCTCCAGCAATCATTGACGGGTTCTTTGAATGCAATGGTGGTCAGAGAGAGGAGAAAAATGCCCGTAGTAAAAGTGTGCCCAAAGGCCTCAGTTTCAATTTTAAAAAACAGAACCACCACTTAAGACTAACCAACAAGCAACTCCCAATCCATGAATTCCTACGTATTAATTGTACTATTTAGCCTACTACATCTATCACTGAGATATCGTTCCTTGATTGCTAGTTCCCTGGGGACAGGTCCAAAACCACACATATCTGATGGACCGCCATATACTTGCACAGATAATGCTACTGTAGATGGGAACCCACGACTAGTTTTGGAATCAAAACTTGCCAAGCCAGATAAGCATTTAATAATGGACGACAGTACATGCTTAAGTTTGCAACTCATTGCAGCATATTACACCTCTATGCATCATACCAGAATTACACGTCCTCATCCAAGTAGCTTCAAGAAAGTTTCCACTTTCAGTTCACCCTTAAACAACCACAATTTAAAATGGAACGTGTAATGGTGTCCCACCATGAAGTTTCATGCCACTCCAATGATGGGAAAATGGATGGCAAACAATTCCACCGAGTACATTCAGAAAGCTTGGGAAAAGGGTAGATCCAAAATTACCCTAACTGTTTTGACCATTACTCACAGTTGAAAAGGAGAAAATACGATATCGCAATCCCCACATGATCCGTGGTCACTGATGTAGAAGTCAACCTATGTCCACTCCATGAATCCCATAAGATTGGATTACTTTTCACTGCCAACATTTAATAAACTGTGAGTCTCATCAAATCAAAAAGTTATCCAGTGATGTCACATTTCTCACCGTCACAAGAGATGCTAAACAGAACCCACTAAGCTACAAATACAATCAAAATATAAAGGACACTGACACTGATGTTATGATTCTGTTGCCGTCTAACTGTAACCAACATAGTTGACAAACAGCAAACACTTGGAACAAAAAAAAGGAAAGGCTGAAACCCACCAAACAAGAAATACATTGAACACCAACACTAGAAAGCCCCTCCCCAAAAGACTAGAAGATAAAAATCAGGTTCCCACGGTTGCTTTTAAATTATTATACAAGCTGATTGTCATGTTTTAAGTGCAGAGACTGATGATTATTTGAATTGAAGTGGAATCCGTCTGTTATTTCCAATGTAGGTAAAAGTGATTCAACCCATAGGCCACGACCCAATGGCTGTGACAATGAGCACATACGGACAACCTTACTAAGGGTTTCTCACTGTGCTGCTATCTCCAAAACAAATATTCGTACCTTCTACATTGAAATGCTGGATAAAGATGCTGTATCCAAAATGAAGAATGTGGAGAAACATTCAATGAAATTTGTGCTTAGTAGGGCGTGTGATATCTTTCATTCAACTAGCATATGCTAATTTATCAAAAAAAAAAAAAAAAAAAATTCTTCATTTTCTAAAAGTATAGTTCGGGGCAAGTTCCTAATAAATTAGACAATCTATTCAACCTTTTTATTAGGTAAACAAAATATCCGAATTTCCTACATTGAGATGCTGGATAAAGATGATGTATCAAAAACAAATATTGTGGGACTTATTGGGTAGTGTAATATCTGTCTTTTAACTAGCACAGGCTTAATATTGAAATCATCTTGTAAGAGCACTAGGGGTTTTTTTTTGTATTTTGGGCTGTGTGTGTGGGTTCGTTGGTTGGAACACTGTTAAGGGCAAGATCCAAATAAAGTAAAATTAAAGCTATTAAACCTTATATTATCATTTAAAAGAGTTGAAAACCTCAGCCCAGATGAACCAAAAAAAAAAAACCACCTGGAAGTGGGCTAGAGATGGCATAACTTACCCATGAAGGCTTGCCCCATGATTGAACAGATAAAATGGGTTAATAAATGCAATAGCCATGTTTAGTGGGCACCACCCAGGGATTAGTTGTTGGGTCAAACACGTCAGGGGATACCCACGTCATCAATAAATAAATAAATGCAATAGCCATGGTTTTACATTTTCCTTCGTCAATTGGCCAACAATGACACCAATTTCCTTACAGGACAAGGTGATATTTTTCAATTCTGTGTCATATGCAGCATCTTTAATTTCAAATAAAAGTATAACCTTGCCAATCCAAAAGGGAGGAGAAATCGTAAGGGTGGATTTAATTATACTCATGGCTAACAGTTTCAAAGTTGTTCCACAATTTTCTAATAATCTAAAAATGCTTACTCTCAAACACACAAGGGAAGAAATAGTCATAAAGATTGCACATAACAAGAGGAACCAACCAAATATACTAAGGAATGGAGCAGCATATCCCATTAGAGAAGTACTTTTCTTCTGTTTCTCGTCGAGATGTTTATTATTACTGCTTCATGTGGCATGGATGTCAATTGTGCAAAGAGGAAAGCAAATAAACCAGAGCAATTTCGCCTCATTCAGATCCCTATATACTACCTATTTCTTGATAAAAAAACAGGAAGCAAATGATCAAACAAGTTAATAATCAGCCTACTTTTCGG
The DNA here is from genome assembly GCA_038049695.1 of Cinnamomum chago. NCBI lineage: Eukaryota > Viridiplantae > Streptophyta > Magnoliopsida > Laurales > Lauraceae > Cinnamomum > Cinnamomum chago. Next base: position 104,330,580 of record CP142451.1, on the reverse strand, counting down.
GTAATACAAAGTGGACCACAACGTGGCTAATGCTCACTCTACAACCAGGGCATAGAATTTCCAAGGCACCTGAAATCCTCAACATTGTTTTTTTTTTTTTTTAATGGTAAATCCTCAACATTGTTAATAAACAATGAAAACAGTTCTCGGGAGTAAAATGCCTCTAACAAACTGGATTATTATTCATGAGTTATTCTACATTTGCTGGAGGAAACATCATTTTCTGTGTACCTAATACTGTGAAGTTGTCATTCTGCATAATCTTCTCAAATATGGGAGTTGCTCTCATATGAGCTTGACAGTAAAAGCCCGCTAACAAATTGGTTACTACCAATGAGTTATTGGAAACTATCCACAAGCTCTTCTACATTTGTTGGAGGAAACATCTTTTCCTCTATACCTAGTACTATAAAGTTGTGATTCTGCATATCTTTCAATATGGGAGTTGCTCTAAAATAGGATTTGGTGGTTATTCATATACCTATAATCCATGGTATCATAAAAAAGGAACTAGCATGCATAATGGACAGAACAGAAACTGATGATTGTATGTAATTATTAGCAAATGCTCAGACTTCATATCGGAGCAAAAGGTGAAACAAGGCCAAGATAGATAAAACATTTCTTCCAGAAGTGAAAGGAGAAAGAAGGCCAGACGAGATTCTAATTAGCACATGCTTTAACTTATATCATGAAGGATTCTTGTCACGCTTGCAATATTTCATCAATGACTCAGGAATGATCATCTTCCCAGTTTTGAGATCCATAGGCAATGTGAAGTAAGTCTTACATCAGCATAAAGTGTGCTCTTTTTGCTTCTCTTTCCTTCTCTTTCTTCTTTTTTCTACAAAGAAAAAAAAAATAACCCTTGATTTTCAAAAAAAGAAAATTCACAGAAAATGGAAATCATCAAATCTTCATGCCGTAACTGAGAGACAAACATACTTCAACAACATCAAATTCCCTACCTAAATATTATCAAATCTTCATGCCATACTGAGAGAAAACAAATTTCATCTTCAGATTCCTAATCTAAATTCTCACCCAAAACGGTAAAGCGTTCCTCGATGCTACCAATGCAGAGACCTCATCATTCACCCTACTACTGTCATGTTCTCAAGTTATTAGTTATCATCATATAAAATGTGCAATTGCTGAGTCTCTTGAGGGTACATCAAAATTTTCTTTATTCAAGAAATCATGGTTGTTTCCACCACTTAAAGCTCTTCAAAGATTATTTCAATGGCCACCCAGGTACAAAAACACATACATGGGCCATTGCAAAGATGGAATCTTGGAAACTCTTCATGAATAGAAGCAAGAAAATCACTTCAGTGGCAGCTGTCGAGGTTCAAGTTTTGTAATATTCCATGAAGATCCTTGGCTGAAAGTCTGAAATTCTTGCAGAGGAACATAACCTATAAGATACCCTTTCTTGTTGGAGCTGCCCTTAAGAGTTTAACTTTGGGCCACTATGCTTGGGTTGTACATTATTCATTCTCCCCATGTATCATAATGGCATAGTTCGCGAAGATAGTTTATTGCAACAGGCATATTTGGCTGCTTTTTGATAATCTCCGAGAATGGCAGAAATTCAAATGGCCAATGCCCAATGGCTAGTAAGCCCATAGGACGTACTTAATTATGTACAAACATGATCATATAACAGAAACACAGAGTAGTCAAACATAACCCAAGTCCACATGGGAAAATCCAGAAAAATAACTAGTATCCCACTCATACAAATCATCATCATAATCAAACCCTTGTCCAAACTACATCGTGGTTAGCTACATGAATTATGTTTCACCATTCCAGTCTATTCCATGCCAAATCCTCAAACAAGTTGCAGTTTTTTAGATCTATCATTACTACTTCCATATGTCCTTTTCGGCTACCCCTAGATGCTCCTAAATAAGTTCATTTCTGATTTTATTCCTAGTTTATCACATACATTTCAACATTCTCAGCTCTACCTCACTCATTTTTTTACACATGTTGATTCCTAATTGGCCAACATTCTGCTCCACAAGTCATAATTGGTCTAATTGTCTTTGATCTAATACGGCACTATCACAAAGCACTACAAAAGCAAGTCTATGCTTCAACTTTTTCAAAAAAAGAAAGTCTATGCTTCAACCGTTCAGCGCTTATCTTATGTTTGATGTAATACTCAATCTCCCCATCATGGATGAAAAAATCAGCCACTATATAGCATAGTGGTGTATGCGATTTATCGATGCTCACATCCGTAGTGGCCCATAGCGGTGATACGTTACGTATCGGGCGCTACAAGCAATGAAAAAAAAAATTTTATTTTTAGAAAGGAAAATCTGTCGGTCACCCCCTTTGTTTAACCGGTTGATGAAGAAAAGGAATAAGGGGGAAAAAAGACAGCAGCTGCAGAAATGTACCTAGAAGAAGTAGCAACAGCAACAGCCGCAACACCACAGCCACACCAGCAGCAGCAGCAGGCACCAGCGGAGCAGCAGCACCAGCGCAGCATCTTCTTCTTCTTTTCTTTCTTCCTCTTTTCCTTCCCCTCTTCTCTATCTTTCTTAATCCTTCTGTTTCAGGAAAAGAAATAGGGCGGCAAAAGCCCCTCTTTCAGTCCCTCCTTTATTTCGCTAGTAGGGTAACTATGGGCCCCACATTGGGCTCACCTTATGAAAGGTATAAATAAAGATTAATTGGGCCTCACAGTGGCTCCCCTAATGAAAGTTATAAATAAAAATCAAATGGGCCCCCTCATAAAAAACAAAGCTGAAGCACCCGATGTTACTATCATTGGTGGGCTCCACGATGAGTCACAAATATTTAAAAAAAATCATGGCTTAGCCAAATAAATAAAAATTAGGGGCATAGCAAAATTTTACTCTAATTAGAACTAGAGCCCAATCAAATTTCGCTCTAACTGGAAATAGGGCCATGGCCAACTTTCACACTAATTGTGAATAAAGTCTAATCAAATTTCACACTAATTGAAGATGGGCTCTAGCAAAATTTTACTCTAATAGGAAATAGGGCTCAACAAAATTTCATTTTAATAGGAAATAAGACCCTAACTAAATTACACTCTAATAGGAAATAGTGGCCCAACCTAATTTCACTCTAAATAGGAAATAGGGCCCTGATCAAATTTTTCTTTAACAGAAAATTTTAAACTATATATATACATTTCAAAATACAACTCAGAAATGTGATAATCTAAGCAACGATGGTGATAATATTTTGATGACACTGTTTGATTACAAACACGAATACATGTGAAAAAAAAATGATTATTACCACTATTTTCTATTCATATAGCGATATAAGACCTCATACAATGAAATGTGGGGCCCGCTATGCCCCATTCTCTTAGTTACGTCTGCAATATATATATATACACATTTTCTATCATTTTCCAATATTCTGGATTTTCTGGAATATATATTCTATCATTTTCCAATACTCTGGATTTTCTGAAATTTTTTCATACTTTTTTTACGATTTTTTCAAATCGCACCGCTACACCGCTACATAACATTTTGGGGGCAGGCGTAGCTACCGCTATTTTCATCCTTACTCCCCATCCTTACCGATAATAAAGCCAAGGTATCTCCAAGCTTCAATTATCACATTCTCACAGGAGTAATACTCCGTTTGAGGCTTTGACCTTTCTTTCTAGTTTTAAGGCAGATTAAAATTACTATCATATGTTTTGTGGAAGAACATATGGACGCATGAATCTTACAATATAACATCCATCCTTCCCATTCATTCAAATATAATATCCATTTTGCACTCTGCACATGAAAAAACAGACTCATGAAAATAGTAGCAAACAGAGGAAGTCCATGCCAATTACAATCAATATGTTGGTTTTGATTTGAATTAATCAAGAGATTATAGAAAGATATCGGTTTAACAGCTTGAGGATGTGTTCAATGGGGGACAACTTTCTCCAAAAGTATGTTCACACTGATTACAAATATAAGTTCACAGACAGGAGTAGGGATCTCAAGGAATCAAAATAATAATCTAGAGCCAAACTTCAATACATCAATTCACCGCCATGCAGACAGAAAAACAGTTGTCCAAAGTAAAACAACATACAAAGAATACCAACATCACCACAAAAAACAAGCCCCACATGGTTTCATTTAATTATTTTTTCTTCAACAAACCTTGGTAGATACGCCTTTGAGGCCATCTAACAGCATCAAAGAAAATTTTGCTTATCTGTCACATAAGAAATGCATAGACAATGAATGAAATGGACCAAGATACTGGTAGAAGCTTCCGAATAAGACAATGCTGCCAAAAAAGACGTTAACCATATAAAAAGACTGCACCAATTCAACCCAAATTCAGAGACATACCAATAAAATTAAGTCCAGAAATGCACAAAATCATCATGCGTGTTTTCCAAGAAAAGGGGCCTCGAAAGGTATCCAGGGAACATAATGCTAACACCCAACAAAAAAAAAAAAAACACAGTCTACCCCATTGTTTTTAGAATCTTAGACTCATATCAAATCATAAGGAAATAGATTCATATCTATACAAGAATCCCATTTACAAAGGAATCTTAAAATTGAGGTATGAATTTTACTATTTGATACTTTTTTTTTATTGAATCATATTATTCCAAAAATTCATCTAAGTGGGAATGGCCACGGTCAAGAGGTTAGTGTTAGTAGTTTTTTTTTTTTTAATTCTTTCTTTTTTTCTAATGCTTCCATTTCTAAAAGTTATCGAGTGACTAATAGAACCTATAAAGAATTATTTTAATTTTGTGGAGGTTTTACCGTTTAGAGATCAATGAGGGGACAGGCACATGACTAGAGCGTTAGAATATAGGTACAAGTTTTTTCCTGCATTTATTATTTTTATCTTTTTCGCTTTTTCTTCATGACCACTTTCTAACTTGTAAGGTTGATGATTTGGATTTTATTTTTATTTTTCTATTTAAATAGAACTAAAGGTTGATGATTTGGATTTATTTTTATTTATCAACTTAAATAGAACAAATAAAACCCCGGCAACTTATTTACTTTTTCTAGCAATATTCATATTTTAACATATTTAACTGCTCGTATTCTTATGATTCACAATACGATTCATCCACTTGAAAATTTTGCAATGCAATTTTGGTTTTCAGACAACTGTCTACCCAACATGCACTTCAAAATGGATCAAATAAAAACATGCCACGTGTTGAAACTGCAAAACATGAACAAGGCAGCTTTAAAGGATATTGATGGTTGGGCTTGCAATTCCTGAGACTGTAGTTTATCATGCACTTCTGCATTTTCGAGCTGATCTAAGTTAGAAGTTTTGCTCTTAATCACCATTAATATTTATCTTAAGAAGTTCTGCAAACTTTCACATGCTTTCATAAAAGATTTTTTTTTCAACAGTTACACGAGTCCTTGACTTGAATCCCAAAGTGAAAGAAAAGCAAATATCCAGTTAATATTGATATCAAAGTATGCTTTCTATTGTATTAATAATAATTGTATATAACAAAGTAAACACAAATACTAAGGCTATTTAATAAAGGGCAGAGAAAAAAAAATCACGTACAACAACAATAGTTCAAGAGGACATCGCAATTGTAGTGTACAGAATCAATGAAGCGGATTTATTAGCTATAAGAGAAGATGGAGATATTTTAAATTCAGATTCTCAAGTCCTGTAGATTTTTGTGCGATAGACTTCAAATACACAGGAATATAGAACATAAAGGAGGGTTTAAGTTAGATATCGTAAATAGGATCGTCACAGGGTATGCATAGTTAACACAAGCTAGTGCACTGTCATGCAATCATTGAGTACCACTTCAACTAAAAGGGGAGGACTTTTCTTATACCTGCTTTTTTGTATGAAGCTGAATGCAAAGCAATAGAGTAACTACCAAGATACAATTGGATGAGATGCATATACAAAGATAAATGTGTAAAATTACAATAACAAACAGATAAGAGAACCTAAGGGTAGCTCTAATAGAAAAGAAAATCAAGGAACAACATCATTTGAAATGGTTTAGACACTTACACAGAGAATCAGAAACAATCAAGTCACTGAGTATTGAACTGTTAGGATTTCAAGGAACTAGAAGGGGAAAATACTGATGGAAGTCAAATACATTGGACCCACTTTGGCTCATTTTTATGTTTCATCCAAGTAACATGAAAGTCATGGCCCATGGAGTGGTCTCCTTGTAACACTATTGTAATTTATTCTGTCTTTTTTAGTGATGACTTCATTATATCAAACAATGTCAAAATTACCTGGAATTAAATTCATTAGGTAGCTTATTTAGTTAGCTTTCCAACAAGCCCAAGTTTGCACAGTTATGACTAATATTGAAAGACTTATGGCCAATTTCTTGGTCTGAAGTAAGACGAATATGAGTTAGTAATATTTTTGTCATTTATTTATATTTAGCTTATTCCTTTTAATGGATTGGATTGATTATGTTTTCTTCTTTTACTTGAAATGATGTAAAGACTATTTTAGATTTTCCTTTTTTTTCTACGAATATATTGCTTTAGAGAATTTTCTCCAAGGTGAAAGCCTTGACTCTTAAGGTGTTGCTACAACCTAGTATATTTGATCCAGTTTAATGTTGGATCTCAGAGAAAAGAAAACAATCCACCCAATTAATCTTCCTCTCATGATTTATTTGTGTAGTAACAAGCAAGGGTTCTCAAACCCTGGGATTCAATTTAATTGTGGCAATAACAAGCAAGGATTCAGATCACTAGGACACTGGATCTACATGAGAAGAAGATTTAGGCTCATGTCAACCTTTGTAGTTTGGTGGAAGACCCAACGAGATTGAAACCTGAAAACACAAGACGTTCAGCCTTCATAGAGGCTTGACCACACCTAGATCCAGTGTCAAATTGAATCAAATCATAGAACCTTTCTTGTCACTGCCAGTGTCACGAGGAACATTACCTCCACAAATTGTCCTCTTCTCACCTAAATCTAGCATAGAACCAGATCATATAGACTAGGTCACAAAGCACCCCCTACAAAGCTTTCTGTCACAGCGCGGGTAAGGGAAGAGTAGCTAAGGACTACTCTCCAAGCCGAAGGTTAGGGATAGGGATCCATACGATCCAAATAGTCTTGGTCTCACACCAAAGACAAACCACCGAGAGAGAAAACTCTTGGAGATAAATTTTATTAATCAATCAACTTATGAATAAGAAGGATAACAATCCCTTATTTAAACCGTAAGCTTTAATCTATTCTTGGAAACAAAATTAAAATAAACTCTAAATCAAATCGAATAAAACGTTTTAATTACTCTCATAACTATCCCTAAAATTCAGCTGCTAGCCTACTACAAAAAAATAGGAAATATAGACTTGGATGAAAACCTGCCAGGAAGATCTGGAAATCTTCTTTAACGGGGCTTCGGTGGGCTTGGGCCCCATTGTACTTGGTCAACCCATGTATCAGGAGATCTGGCCTACATCAGTTCTCCCCTTCTTAAAGAAAACTCAACCTCGAGTTTTGTAATTGTCATCTTGGGTCGAAGATCCATCGTACAAACTTACAATTTTTTTTGTTGATCTTCAGTCTCTTTGCATGTCTTGGAAGCTTGTACCAATATTTTCCTCCACTTAGAAGTAGATAGGAGGTGCTGCTTCTTCTTACTTCTAAATTCAACTGTGATGTGTGATCTGACTTCTGAAATATCTGAGCGGGTACATTCGTTGGAAACTGGACCATGTGAGCGAGTACATGCGTTGGAAACCAGGTTTCCAGCTTTGCAAAGACCTACAGCCAAAGCATCTTATAGCGCTAACATTCCACAAATCTTAGCTCAACAAGATGATACAGGCCCTCGTGAATCTATTCACGACTTCATCCATCGTCTATTTACTAAAAAAAGACGCTGAAGATATTCCTGTTGCGCCCAAAAGTGTAATCATTCCTCCCTCTTTTCGATATTTATGTAAACCCTCTTATGGGATCAGGTCCCCGTTTAAACCGACTCAGTGCCATCCCTAACAATTAGTAGCAAAGATATACACTCCCAGGAAGTGTATTATCAGGGGACTTTACTCCGGTGCCTAACTTAATTTCCTGGTTCCTCTTTTTATTAATGCTAACCAAGATTGCCTTCTTTTCCAAATGGAAAAAAAGAACATTTTCTAGCTGGCAGCCGTTCCGGAGAAGGTGCTCATAATGGATCAGCAAATTAAAGGAGGCCATTTATGGCCTTAAACAGTCCCCTCATGTTCCAAAAAGTTTGTGATGTCATGATGAAGTTGGAGTTTGAGCAAATATGCAGATCACATTATTTGTATAGTGTGAATGATGAATCATCATTGTTATTTTGTATGTTGATGAGATCATCGTCATCAGTGATGATCCCAAACAGATAATTAAGAATTATTTTAAGGAGTTGTTTCAACATCAAAGATCTAGTGCAACTAAAGTGCGTGTTGGGCATTGAAGTTGCCGCATCCAAGAGAGGTATTGCCTTTAGTAGTGAAATATGTTCTAGACATGTCAAAGGAAACAGGTATGGTTGCCTCAAAGTCTGTTGATGATCCTATGGAGATTACTCATTGTCTAAAAGCTGATGAGGACAACTGTTAAAAGATGTTGTTATGTGACAAAGGATAGCTGGAAGACCGGTATACCTTACTGTTATAAGAATCGAAACCAATTTAAATTGTAGGGCTGAGCCAATTTATCACTCTCGCTGTCTCTGCTACATCAAGAATTCTTATGTATTTAATTAGAAAGGGTTTACTTTTGAGTGTGGGCATCTTAAATGTATGAGTCTATGCTGATAAATTGGATAGGTTCCCAAACAAATAAAAGATCCACTACGAAATAATGTATGTTTGCTGGCAGGACTTGGAAGAGAAAAAGAACAATTAGTAATGTAAGGCCAGGCTTGTTTGTCATAAAGTGACAGATCTTGGCTCCAGTGTGTAACTTCCAGTGAATCTATATAGCATTATCAAGCAGCTCTCTATGTTCACAAAGAACTCAATGCATCATGAGCAAAGGAAGCACATAGAAGCAAATCGCTACTTTATGAAGAAAAAGCAATGCAAATTGCTACTTTATGAAGAAAAAGCAATGCAGTTACATGTAATATTTGATCATCAGTTACCATTCAAAAAAAAAATCTATATTTGATCATCAGTTGGTTTTCTCACTGAAGCACTTGGAAGGAAAAAGGTTTTGATGCTACTTGACAAGCTAGGCATGACTGATATCTATGCCGCAGCATGAAGGACAGTTTAGAATTCCACCTCTCAGATGATTGTCCGTAATTTCTATAGACTATGGGGGTCTATAATTAAATATTTTCTCACTGACACTTAAAAGGAATAGGCTTTTGATGCTGCTCGACAAGCTAGTCATGACTCATGACTGATATCTATGCAGCAGCATGACAGAGTGTAGAATTTCACCTCGGGCGAGGGCGGTGGGTGGGGAAGGATGGCTTGAGGAACGACATCAGATGACCTAGTTCTGTTCTTAATGTGAAAACTGTAAATTTACCACAAACCGCCCACGATCTAAAACTGGATTTCCACACTTTCATGGAAAAATCCACCCCTTTTTCTACAGCTGTGAAAGGGTAAGGATGACCGGGAAATAGCGTCAGTTACTTCTGAGATCTGGCACATGCAGATTCCTTTGTAATATACATATACTATGGGGGTCTATTAGTAAATATAACATATGTTGGGTGGTCTGCTTTGTAAAACTTCAAAAATCTTAAGTAAAAAGAAGGCACATGGACATGTCTGTAACCATAGTAGATGTGTACGCGCAAGAAACTTCCATTTTCTCCTCTCTTTTCTTCTTCCCTTCATTCTTCCTTTCTTCTTTCTCTCTCCAATTTCATGACCCTTGGGTTCATAGACTATACATGGCTCTGGTAAAATCAATACAGAAGTAGATGCCTTAATAGAAACCAATGCAGTGAAGTAAACTTTGCTCATTACTTCCGCACTGCCCCAAAATGCAGTGGACCAAATTGGTTCCACATGGTTGTAACTACCTTGATGGAATATGGCTTCACATGTTGATATGTGCACACAAACACACAAATGCCTGTGATAGACGTAAAACCGTCAAAAAAAAACTGAGAAGATTAACGTAACACACACAAACACACATTACTTCCGTTCGCTCGGGTGCACCATGGTGTCGGCATCGCAGATTGATGTAAAACCATTAAAAAAAACACAAATGCATGTGATTTTCAATTTCATTTTATCTCACAAAAAGATTTGCCAATCAAGTAGAGTGATCACAAATAGAATTTAACACAGCATCACAACCTCAGCCTAACAATAGAAGTTGTACAAGCAGCAAAATCGAAATACAACCCTGAAAAGCTCTATAATATGATGGAGCATCATCTCCACAAGAACTTTCAAGGGTTAAAGGCTTCAAAGAATTAATTAACAAAAAAACCTGCTCCCTAGGAGATTGGTTGCTGTATTATGGATGAGAGAAACGGTAGCATGAGAAGCTACTCTCCATTCATTGATGGTTATTCCAGTGCAATTAATCTTCTCTTTTTATGGTAAAGGATATTTCATTAAGAAAGATAGAAGGTGAAACCGGAAAGAAACCATTCTCATCTGTACAGTATAAGAAAGGTGCACCGCACGTTATACAATATAGAAAATTACACCTAGAAGTAATCAAAATTGCATCATAAACGGAGGAGAAAAGAATGAATGGTGAAGAAAAAAATGAAGGGTGCAATTACTTCATTGACCAGGCACATGACGCAATCAGCACGTGATAGAAGAAAAATAGCTTTTGCCAAGGGATGTATTCTTCAAGGGAACAAGAATGATATATGAAATCTTTTTTTCCAGCTCAAAAGTTTGATAGCAGCAAATTCTTGTCATTTCTCTAAAACATTAAGTTTCAACAGATCTCTGTTGTTTTCATTCCATGAAAGCCAAATGTACAGTTTAACTATTAAAGCAAATCTGCAACTGAAATTGAACAGGTTTCTTTCCACGAAGGATCTGATCACCAGCAAGTTGGAAGTGTGTGCCTAGTAACACTCCCCGGATGTTTGATAATGACAGTCCCATAACTGCAAAATTTAATCATTGCATTCTTCAAGCTTCTTGGACTTCAACTGATAGGCAATGTTGAGTTTCAAACAGCACAAATAAATACCAAAAATTAGAAATTCCATCAATCTATATAGACTAAGGGGAAATGATCCTACCCTAGATTTAGGTTCAAGTGATTTATCAAATGCGCTATCTCCATACACTGCTTTCAGTTGTATTGCACCCCAAAATAAAACCAGGAGAATTATCCTAGCGCCAATGAACTTCTGACAATCACTAGAAAACTTCTCCAACAACAATTCATATACATTGGGTGAAGTCCATAATCTATGGCAAAATCATTCAGCTCATGCAATTTTTGAGATAATTTTTAAGATAGTGTGCATCCACAGTATGTGAAGCAAACAAATGGTCCACTGGATCATTTGTATGCCACACATAAGGAGATAAAAGTACAACAGTAAATAAACAAATATATGGTCCACTGGATCCTTTCCAAAGTTAAGATCTGTATAAAAATAATTGGTCATAACTTTTTGCATCTAGCGTTAAAGAATGCATGTCATTGCCTCTTACTACAGAATAAGCTCAAGCATATAGGTCCAACAGAATGAAAATTTTGAGAAAAAATACCTGCATACTCCACCAAATCACTTGGAGTCTGTCCCACTCATAACAAATGCTTGAAGAAGACTCTGTGCAGCATGAGTCTCCTCAGGGGATCCAGATATTATAATCGCTGTCTCAGTTGCCCCAGGTCGGGGTTCAGTGATGGTAATTTTTGCACCAGAAATCTGAAAAAAATTTAACTGGTCACATATCACATCAGCAAGACCACCTTCATGTTCATAATCATAACAAGTCTATAATACAAACCTGACGGATCTTCTTTAGACAGCCTCCATCCTCTCCATAAATAGAAGGGACAAGAGCTCGAGGAACAACAACTTCTACAGTTGTGCTTGTGATAACAGCTGGCTGGCTTCCACTACATGGGCAACAAGCCATCCAAGACAATGTCATGGAAGGGCAATTTGGTAAATAATTTAATAAAAATGAATTAAGAAATGTTCAAATATACAAACCTTCCAAATCCACCAACTCTTCTTTGGGGAACACCTGCATAGTCTGGCATGCCAATTGGACCACCACCATCAATTATGCCCTATTCACCAAAAATTGAAAAGGGAGACATTCATTTGGGCCCAAAACCATATCAAGCAACTGCTAAATTGGTTGTTTGACTACTACAGTAGAATATTTGACAAGATGGATTGTAATAGTACATAGAAGTAAAAAAGATCCTAAGGACTGAACAAACAGATATTGTTTGTTTTTCAACGTACAAGCGGCAGAGTTCAGTAGAAATACTGGGTTCTATCTTTGAAACTAACACCATTCAAAATCTACACTGGACCTTCCAATGGAAATCAAAATGACATGAAAAAAATTGTGACAGGCTACAAAAGAGAAGCCAGAAGAAAACAAAAAAGGTTTATACACATTAGGGCACCACTGTTTCTTTGTTGGAAGAAGGCTTCTGGAGCATGGATGAAAAAAGCATGGCGGCCCTTGCGTAGCCGCCACTACGGGCCGCCATGGCCCGATACCGTGCCGGGGGGGGGGGGGACTATTCAAAGGATTTTAAAGATTCTAAACAAGAATCTTCATCTAGGTATGTGACTTTTTTTTCAACTTTTGAGATTATCACTCTCTCACTACTATGAATCACAACATAAGGGCATCATTGTCTTGTTTTATTGTAGATCCATGCTTCCTTTTGATCTTGCATGCATATCTTTTGTTTTTTTTTTAATATTGTTATTTTTATTTTCGGATTTATGTTATTTAAAAAGAAAAAAAACCCCACCATCACTTATGAAAAACTAATGAAACAACTTGAAAATAGCTTCATATTGTTAGATCTATGTTTCCCATAGATCATTCCAACATATATTGCTTGTTTTTCAAATTTTTTTTCCTTTTATTATTTTTGTAAAAAAAATTATTTTTAGTAATTGAATGCCAATCAAATGTCTTGAAAAGGGCTCCTAGATTATAGATCTATGTTTCTCATAGATCATTCCAACATATATGGCTTGCTTTTCAATTTTTTATTTTTTTTATTTTTGTAAAAAAAATTATTTTTAATAATTGAATGCCAATCAAATGTCTTGAAAAGGGCTCCTAGATTATAGATCAATGTTTCCCATAGATCATTCCAACATATATTGCTTGTTTTTCAATTTTTTTCCTTTTTTTTATTTTTGGATTTTTTTTATTTTGTAAAAAGAAAATATTTTTAGTAATGGAATGCCAATTAAATGTCAAGAGAATGATTCTTAAGTGTTAGATATATGTTTCCTCTAACATGTTTTTTTTTTTTTTCAACATACTACTTGTTCATATTTATAGGTATTCAGTCTTCTATTGTGCATTTGTGTTTGCCAATTGATTTTTGAAAATGCCTCATAATATTGATCCCGCATGGAGCTTTGGTGAGGCAGTTGAGAACAACAGATTGAAAATCAAATGCAAGTTTTGTGGGAAAGTGACCACTGGGGGCATTACAAGATTCTAGCACCACTTGGGCCACATTTCTGGCAATGTTACTGGATGTACCGAAGTACCAATGGGAAGTCAGGGAACAAATGAAAGCTTTGGTTGACCAAAACAAAACTAGAAAAATAAAGATAAAAAAAAAAAGAGGCAGCAAGATGTTGATGCTACCCGTTATGATGTATTTAGGGATGAAGGTTTTGATGATGAAGATGCATAAATGGAGGCTGTACGCCGAGAGTCCATCATGAGTCACCAAGAAGAATATGAACGTCATGCATTTGCTGGAAGCAGCAAATATTATAATGCAGGGGGCTCATCTGCTGTGCCAAGCAAGGGCAAGGGCATTGCGGGGGCCATGCGTAGGGCATTTAGCATCCAGGAACGGGATGTTGATGTAGAAGTTATTTCTACTAAGAGCAGTTCATCCCCCTGTTGATCCTCTAGCGTATAGAAAAGAGGGGCCTAAACAACCAAATATATCAAGTGTTATGAAAGGGGTCATGAAGGGTGCAAGAGATAGGTTAGCCAAAGCTACAACAAAATGTCTAATTTACAAGAACATACCACCTACAACAATAGATTCCCCCTATTTCCAAACAATTCTTGATGTTGCCGCCGAAGCTGGCTGGGGAATACAGTCGCCCTCTGTTTATGATGTGGGCACTAAATATCTCGAAGAAGAATATAAAGAAATAAAGGCATGGGTGGAGAACTTTAGGCCCATGTGGCAACAGAATGCGGTCACCATTATGTATGATGGGTGGACCAACGGCACACAAACACAATTAATAAACTTTTTTGTACAATCAGTTGCTAGGTGTGTCTGTGAAGTCCGTGGATGCATCTGAACATAGACAGACAGCTAAATGTATATACACTCTTATGGATAAGGTTGTAGATAGTGTGGGAGAGGAGAATATTGTACAGATTGTTACAAATAACGGCGTCAATTTCAAAGCAGCCGGTAAGATGTTGGAGAATAAAAGACCTCATCTATTTTGGACTCCATGTGCAGCACACTGTATAGATCTCATTATGGAAGATATTGGAAAAAAGAAGAAAATTGCTGAAGTTATCAAGGCATATAGAGGCATTACTAGATTTATTTATGATCATTCATGGCTTTTGAGCTTGATGAAAAAATTCACAAATAACCATGCCTTAATACGTCCGGGATCAACTAGGTTTGCTACCCATTTCATTGCAATGAAGAGCCTTGTAAGGTTTAGAACAGAGCTAATTCAGATGTTTGCATCAGAGGAATGGCTCCGTTCGAAATGGGGCAATGCAACAAGTGGTCCGGAATTTGAGATCCCTAACTTGATGAGGGACAATAAATTTTGGAAGAAAGTGTCTAATTTATTAAAGGTTTATGAGCCTTTAGTTAGAGTGTTGCGGCTTGTAGATGGTGACAAGCCAACAATGGGATATATATATATATATGAAGCAATGGATCGGGCTAAGCAAGCTATCATGGAAAATGTTAGATATCATGATGAATATATAAAGATTATTGATGCCCGGTGGAACGACCAGCTACACCATCCATTGCATGCTGCAAGTTCTCAAGAACAATATCACTATTTGATGCTTTTAAAGCAATCTAGCTCTCTTTGACTGATGTTTAATCAATTAATCATTTTGCATTTCAACTTGTTTTCAATGTAGGTTATTTTCTTAATCTCGAATTCTACTACCCCAATGCCCAACAACACAGCGATGCAATAGATACGGAGTTGAGGGTAGGATTAAGGGAAGTGTTGAAAAAATTGTTGGGAGTTGATGATTCAATCGAAGCCATCCAAGAGGTGAGTTAGTGATTGAGATTTGAGATGACAAATGTATATGCTTGAGATAGGTCTTAAACATGTAGTGTTTATTGATTTATTCCTAATTTTCACACTGTAGATATCTACATACACACAAAGGAGATGAGGCTTCGCTGACCCTCTTGCAATAAGGGTGATTGGAAAGATGCCACCTGGTATGAACAAAAGACCCAATCACCCAACCCATTAGGCTTTTGTTATTTATCTCTCAATTGATTAAAACTTGGAAGGACTTAAGGAATATCTAATTTTATTTGTTTACATTGAATTTCAACTGATTGGTGGATGAATTTTGGAGAGGATACTCCAATTCTAAGGAAAGCGGATGTTCGCATCCTTAGTCAGTGAAAGGAATTTGAGCACTTTCTCCTTGATCCACACAAAGTCTAGGAATCAGTTTACCATGCAAAAACTCAACAAGCTTGTATATTGCCATTACAATTTGAAGTTGAGAAACTAAACAAGAGAAAGGAGAGCAAGGGATGATCCGAGCTATTGTCCTATTAGTTTGGATCACATATTCAAAGAAGACGATCCCTTGCTCCCATGGATAGCCGAGATAGAGGATCCATTGCTAGATTCAAATCTGGGCTTTCAGGAGGAGGTTAGAGATTTGCTTGATGAGGATATGGGCGAGGCAGAGGGTGCCCCACTTGGAGGAGAAGGCTCAAGTGCACAGCCGCAAGGCCTGCAACCATAACCTGAAGGGAAAGAACCTGCTCATGTTGTGTCATCTTTTGAGAGGACGAGTAACACCGTCTCTTCGAGTAGCCATGGTGGAGGAGATTGGGGAGATGGAGCAGGAGAAACTAGTGGGACAGGTGCTACTAGTGAATACTACCAACATGATCAGGAAGATGTCATTCTTGTAAAGGATGTACAGGACTTTCCAGAAAGAATGGAAGGAAACCGTGGTTATCAACAGCATCGGAGAGTCTCACAACCTGCTCCTGGAGGTAGTAATGAACAAGGATATATGGGTGGAGGTGTTGGAGGACAACAAGCGGCATCATGGGCTGAATCGTGGAACCCTAGTTACAGTGGACAAGGACCCTCATAGTATTTTGACTATTTTCCATATGGTCAAGTACAACAAGGAGAAGAACAGTCTTCAACTTCAGGGTCCTACTCAAATGGTGACTATGGTGAAACGCAATATGGTAGATATCCACCTCCACCTCGTCCAAGTTCTTTTGATGCGGGTGCGGCTGCCTTCTTTGGATTTGTGGATCCCAATGCTCATCAATATCAAATTCCATATGGTGCCACTAGAAATGATAACATTGATGGAGATGAGGATAACCATAGCCCCTTGAATCTTGGTAGACATTCATTTTGGTGGTGACTAAGGTATTCTTATTTCCTTCCCTAACTCTCTATTCTTTGTCATTTCTAAATTGGTGTTGAATGTTGATGGTTGATCACTTCATAGTTCATTCACTTGATTGAATTTGAACCTTGAATGTTGAAGCATTGATATTTGATTGTTCAATGTTCACTAATTAATATTGAGTAATGACTAATGACCTAACTCTTAAGTCTTCTTAATTCTTATGCCTTTATTTCATGTTCTAGGTGTTTTTTTTTTTAATGAGATTTCCATTACTTTTTAAGTTAGCATGACTAAGAAACATAAATACATGTGAAAAAACTAATCATTACTATTATTTTCTATTTATACAGCGATATAGGACCTCATGTATTGAGGGCACTGCTACGCCCCCTTTTCTTACTTACTTTTGCAAAAGAACCACATTTTCTTTCATTTTGCAATTTTCTAGATTTTCCGAAATTTTTTCAGATTTTTTTGGCGATTTTTCAAATCGCGCCGCTACGCTACGTATCGCCCGCTTCGTAGCGGTTTGGCGGCAGGCCGTTACACCCGCCGCTACCGCTATTTTCATCCTTGTTCTGGAGAGCCTTTGCACAGTCCAAGTGAAAATGAAAAAAGAAAACCTGTTCATAATTAACACATTAATAATAACTAAAACATGATGAACGTCTAAATCATATATAAGACAATTTCTTCAAGTTCTTTTAGATTATTCACAATTCTTCATGACTTTTTAAGGCTTTTGGAGAGCTTTTGCACTGATTTTTTTACTATCAAAACCACTTTGTGGAAGATCTAGGTATCAAAACATCAGATGGAGTGTTCATCCAACTGAGTGAAAACAAACAAGAACACACGTTTATAATTAAGATAAATTTATAATAAATAAAGTACGATTTGCATTAAAATCATAGATATATATATATATATATTACAGTTTTTCAAATTCTTTTAGATCTTTTATCATTCTTCAAGTCTTTTTAAGGATTTTGGGCTCTAAGGTGTTAATCAGTCTAACTCGGCCAGGTTCCATGTACCTCGCCCAACTGAACTTAGTATGCAATAAATACAATTTAGACAAGATATAAGATGCCGTCCTATCAAGACCTTAGGGGAAGATTTTAAGATACATCATGGAAGAAGGTCATAGCTTCATTTATCACTTTAGGGTAACTTGTAGCACAATTGGATCCTCCATTATGTCTGACGAATAAACAAATAAACAGCTTAAAACATTCATTAATTTTTCTTTTAGATTATCAAAAAGTGTAAAACTTAAAAAGTTGGTGATAATATGTTTGTGACCCTTGCTGGAATATTGAGTGTAACATTTTTCACGTTTTTGCCGTTTAGGGTTGCATATTTTAGGATATTAGTAATTCCTTAGCGTATTGCCAGTCAACCTTTCCCTCATTCACCATTTCATTCATTCCAATTCCTTATAGAACAATAACTCTTAACATTTCCCTCATTCACCATTTCACTCATTCCAATCAACCACAAACACCTAGATAATTAGCACCCAATCAAACCAGGAATTTATCATCATTGTTTTTTTTTTCTCTTGTTTATTAGCCCTACAATAGAACTTCTTATGCCAACTCTAATTTGATAGAAGGCGGCTAAGATGATGATGACAAAGATGATCAAGACTAAACTTTTTGAGTCAATAAATGCAACAGAAATTACAAAGAATACCAAGGCGTCATTTGAAATATTTTATCCTAGTGGTTGGGTTGGACTTGGATAAGCCAAGTAGTCATCAAATTTATAACTAGCAATGAAGCCAGTCATGAGCCAATGGAAAGCAAAATGGCTAACAAATATGCCACCTTTTATCAAACAAAGCATGACTCATGGTATATATTTGATTCTAGAGGACATGGCAAAGCCCAATTTGTTTCTTACAACTGCATCAATGGTTATTATGGAAAGAAAAATCACAAATTTTATCTACAATAATACATTGATGCTAAAGTTGAAGAGAAAAAAATATGCTAGAAGAGATTTAAAATTTTGTTAGGTCAAGTGCTGCTTTCAAACATAAGTAGACTCTAAACTTGTCAAGTTTTTATGACCAATTTGACTGCTCGACATCAACCCTCCTGTTATGCAGGCTTGAGATTGGCACATTCTGTGACCAAACAAACATATGCCTTAAGATAAACAGAATACCTATATAATTTTGTAAAATAAGATGACAAATAACTACGAGAAACACTTTTATAAATTGGTTTGCACTGATCAAAGAAGCCCAAAAATGTGGCCAATTTTCAATGTGGCAGTTCCCCATGAAGATCACACCCATGATCTCCAAGTTCGTGCCAGCATTCAAAGTGGTGTTATCTCCACATTGTTTGGCTTGATGTAACAAACAATTCGTCCAGATATCATTGTGATAACCACACCCTTCTATTTACATGGAGTGCAAAATATTCCACAATATAACCAACGTATACGCAGTTGGCTGATTTGAACAGTCAAAACTCAATCCACTTCATGTGGCCGCTGTTTCCGCTTTCTACTTGCAGTTTTGATCACTTTGCCAAGTCCAATTCCCCCCTTTATTAACTGTTTCATAACATTTTAATACTATCATCAATGACATGGTGACAGCAGCAAGGATCAAAATAATGGTTGCAGAGGGCAGAGGCCAAAATGCTATGCAGCGGGCAATATCTAGCAGTTGCGGCAATACATAACAGTGTGAATCGAAAATGAGGTCAAAAAACCAAAATATATATATATCTGAAAAAATCAGAATATTGGAAAAAGGTAGGGGGATTTTTTTTTTTTTTCATTAACAACGAAGGGGCTCAAGAGATCCTGTATCACTCTACATGACTAATCTATGGTATTGAAAAATTCCCCAAGAATCCAAAAATATATAAGGAACAGATTTACAAAAAAAGATCTAACCATTTGGGACTAATCTATGGGAAACATAGATCTACAAGTTAGAATGCACTATAATGCGATTTCGTTGGACCACTTCGAGGAAAAATTATTTTAAAAAAAAACCTTAAAAAACTGAAAATAAATAGAAAAAGGAAAAATTAAAAGAACCTCAAACCATTTGGGATTGATCTATGGGAAACATAGATTTACAGGTTAGAATGCATCAGGATGTGAATTTGTTGGCCCATTTTGAGAAAGAAAATATGTTGTTTTTTTTTCGAAAAATCCCCAAAAAATTGAAAATAAATGGCAACACCTCAAACCATTTGGCATTGATTAATCGGAATCATGGATCTAAAAATTGCAAGGCATATTCAAAAATAATAATAAAATTGAAAATCCGCTATATAGTGGCCACTACAAATGTGAGCACCCTATTTCAAATTAGCATAGCAGGCTCGACCGATACGGTTGTGACGGTATGAAGTGGCCAGTATTTTGAACCATGGACAGCAGTACATCACACCCTCACAGCCCACAGCACACAGACAAGACTACGGCAGGGACAGAGGATTTCTAGATCTCATGAGCACCATGAATGTCAAAGTGGTGGGATGTGCCCACAATCGGATGGACGAAAGTACCATATTGATCAACGGAGAACTTGAAGGACCCAAAATAAACTAAGAAGACTATAGGATAGTCTTATGTATAAACATAGGGTGTTCCTATAAATTATAGAAATGTGTAGATAAGTGTGGAGTATTCTAGAATAGTGTGGATAAGTGTAGTTTTAGGATAAAGATGTATAGAAGCTTCTAGAGTAGGGTCTAGAAGGTTCTCATCCATTGGACGAACAACATGTGGAACAATCCTAGCCATTACACAAAGTAGAACTATAAGTAGCGATCTCCACATAAATTTGCAACAAGCAAGTTTCAGGAGTCATTCAAGCTCTCATTTCTCTAAGGGCGTATTTTCTTGTAGGGAGGAGTAGAATGAAATAAAATTGAGTGTCAAATCAAGATGAAAAGAAAGTGGCGGGAGTTGGAGGGAAAATCACAAAATGACAAAAATGGTACTTTTAGTTTCACAAAAAGGAAAAAAAAAGGTACTCTTCAAAAGTGATGTCTCTTATGGATGTGTTAGTGTCCAAGGCCTTGCAATGTGAATCTTGGTCTAAGGCCTAAGGGTTGTGCCACCAATGGAGAAGGCTGACGTGCTAGCACACAGGGCAATCAACCGCCACAGAGGCTAGAATCAAGGGGAGTCGCTTAGTCTATGACAAGTAGAATGCTAATAAATTCAAATCAAAGAGCAAAAGCTCAAGGCATGTACATATTTGCATATTTGTATTTTATATGTATATATAGGGAAGGCATAATCATAGATGGGAAAGTTTCACGTGCATCCATTCCTCACCATAGGGTGAGGGCACTTTCCCATTTTTGCACATGAATCCCCCTTTTGTACTTCACCCTATGTACTTGAAATCCCCCTTTTGTACTTGAAAATTTTCATTTATGGAAGCATCCCTCACCCTATGGTGAGCGATAAATGCACTTGAACATTTCCCATCATAGATATTACACACATTGCCTATATCAAATAGTTCAATGCCTAATAAACAATAAAATTGTGTAGACATGCATAAGAAACAAACACACACCTGGGGTCCCCATGGTGCTGAAGACGGCATTCTATCATAACCATGTGGGGGGATGCCAGGCCGATGAACACCATGCAAAAAAGCAGATCGTTCATCATGGGGAGGAAAGCCTCCTACTGGTTCGAACTTGTGAAATGATGGTCCTAAATTGTGATACATTCTGGGAGGTGAAGCATCTCTTCTTCCCATATATGGTACAAATGGGGGTGCTTGATCGGGAAATGCAGGACGAGGCAGATGGCTCATAGCAGGGAACTTGTCGCGGAAGAGATGACTCCGCAACCTCGTAGTTATCTGCAACAAAGCTTCTTGGACCGCCTCAAATTCCCCAGTTATCTGAAGAGAAATGCCAACATTGTTGGTAAAATATGTCTACAAGTATATAACAAGACCAACTTATGACACAAGAACTCACATGAACAACTTCTTCATTATCTGAAGCACACGTTGGAATCTGATCCTTCCCTAATATACGAATGTGAGCTCTAGAGAGTTTTCTCATTTCAGCTATTATTGCACCTCCCTTGCCAAGAAGACAACCAATCTGGTTGGAAGAGACCAGGAGCCTAGATGATACAGCTTTTTCTTGACCATCATGTGCAGCAGTTACGATTCTGCTCTGGACACGAAGGACTGCATCCTGTGCAGGAGATATCCTTTCATCTGGATGCTGTAATGATTCACGTCTTGTATCAGCAGGATTATTTGGACTTTTTGGCTCACATATATTATTAAAAGTAAACAAATACAGAAGGGGCAGGTAGGAGAAAAATAAAAACACATCAATGATCATTAAAGAGGAATGATAAAAGTGTAGACAGCTGTGAGACAATCATTCATTTCGTGAAGGTAGGGCCCACCACAGGAGGGCCATGGACATGTCACTTTATATAGTAAAAAGTAACAACAATCATGATCCTTTGATCAATTAAAAGTTAAACCATGGAATGCCCAATAGGTATATTTAAGGTGTCATTTGGCAAGTCTAGTTTGCAGTCTATCCGACTTAAAACTGATTCAAATATATGTTTTTTGCTTTACACCGTTTGGCAAATTTTATGTGAATGTCTGATTTGATCAACTTTAAGACCGCCGTTTTTTTCCAGAAAGTAACAAAAAGGAAGCTTTTTTTCAAATAGACATGAATGTCTAAGGGCGTGTTTGGCAATTAACTAGGTAAAGTAAAGTGAATCTAGACAAGAAATGACAAGGGGTCATATCAAAAGTACACAATTTCAAAATTCCCTCCAAATTTTTCAAAAAAAGTCAAAAAAGCAACCTCCTTTCTCCACTAAAAGACAAAAAATTCCACTTCTCTATACAAAAAGTCGAAAAGATTCCATATCAAACAACTAAAAACAAAACACCATCATAACACCTTATATTTTATTTTCTCTTGATTTGATGCATCACCTCACCATACTTCAATTTACCTCACATCCAAACAGGCCCTAAAGCAATCAAACACTTTTTTCCTTCCTTTTTCTGACAAGTTTACCCATGTAACTTTTACAATGTAACAAGTTTGCCTGTGCTACTTGGTTATAAGACAACTTTGCCTCGACTACTTGTACTATATGACAACTTTGCCCATATAACTTTTACAAAGTGACGAGTTTGCTTTTTCTAATTGAACTAGACATGCCAAACGGTCTAATCGTTAAAGGATCATCTAATTGAAACAGCCCTATTTCAAATAAATCAAAATTAAATCAGATCAGACTTGCCAAACAGACCTTTAAGTCCTCTTCTCAGAAACTGACAAGTGTGTCAAGGAAAAGGGGCCTCATCTCGAAAATATCTAATATGTCAGCACACCGACCAACCTCATGAACAGTTCAGCACCAGTACACATGCCCAAAACAAGACTAAATATGAATCATCATCCATAACTATTAGGCTGGCATCTAAGAAAAATCCTAAAGAACAACCAAGGAAAGTTTAAACAGCAGCAAATATCAACATTGGATTAATTATAAGGAATTAAGGATAAAGTAAGCAAGCAGAAACATACCGCTGGAGCAGTTATCATTATGATGCGATCATCTGAGCCAGGAGCAGCATCAAGAATTTTAATATCACAACCAGTCTCATGTTTAAGATTTCTGATTATGCTTCCTCCCTTTCCTATCACACCCCCAACTTTCTCATCCGCACACAATAATCGAAATGTGAGAACTTCTTCAGACGCATTCATTTGGCCAGAGATGATGCTTTCATGAAATTTAGGAATGGATGCAGGAAGACCTGGACGAAAATCTGGTCGAAAATCAGAACCATGATGAGGACCTGCAGCGGCAGGGAAAGGAAAATTTGCTGCTGGGTGAACTTCTGGTAGAGGAAGAGTGATTTGATGAGATGATGGCCCAGAAGGCTTGCCAGTTGGAAAAGAATCACGATCACGAGGAGGATTCTCCATAAGTTGTTGAGAAACCAAGTGAAGAGCTTTCCTTACCGCCAGTAACTCTCCTGTGATCTGCAATTAAAAAATAGTATGCACAATCCATTTTTTCAGTAACATGTATTGGCTATTTTTCTGAGTGAACTTCTGTGATTCCATAGAGTGCACGATCTTTTTTCCTCTTTAGGATAATACCTCAAACTTTATTCAAACAAAATAATTTATGAGATAAAACTATAATATAAAAATAGCAAACAACAAGGAGATACTATGATCCATTCATCTCTATCAAGAGAATAAGCAACCACATTGGCCGCTCTTAATAGAAGACTAATAGAACATATTCGAAGGAAAGATTAGGATATGCTTAATCTAAAAATACTGAAGACAAAGGGCAACCTCCTGCCAATGCCTACAACACTATAGAAAAAAAATTAAAGAAAGGACGGTTGTGATGCTCTAATTGAAAGTGAAAAATGCCTGCAAAAAGCAATAACAGAAGCATTTAATAGGAGACAAATTAAAATCAAGGAAAAACAAGAGTTAATCAGATTTTTTTTTTAATGGGAGTTAATCAGCTATCTGAGATGCCTCTCATAATAATACATGGGCAAAACAGAAACATTAAAACAACAAGAAATGGAGTAAGTCGCCCTAAGAATAAACAAGAAAGGATGGTTTCTGAAAGACGATTTTTTTTTTACACATTAATGATCTTTTTACACCATACACACAAATGGGGCCAGTTTACCAAAAGGTGAAAAAGCAGTATAAAGATACGAACCTGGACCAGCTCATCCGAAGATGAAGCACATGAAGGAAGCTTGTCCCTAGGAAGGATGCGGATCTGTGCCCCACTTTCTCCAGCCATTTGCTTAATTACGCTTCCCCCCTTTCCCAAGAGGCATCCAACTTGGCTGGAAAGCACAAGTAATCTCACAAAAACCGAAGAAGGATTAATATCTTCATCTCCTTCATCTGAGTCAATATCCCCTTCAACCATTTTATCAAAAATAAGTAACAAAGCTTTTTGTGCTGATGTAGTTGCCTTTTCAGTTCGTGAATCCTGTGATTTGGAAATTTCCTTATCTTCAGCGCTCTCATCGTTTTCCTTGATATCATCTCCTTCATCACTAGCATCATTAGAATCATCATCATCCTTGTTATCATCTTCATCTTCCTCTTTGTGCTGCTCATTGGTGACATCTGCATCTTTATCAGAACCCACTATAATAATGATCCTTTCATCACACCCAGGGATAGTATCCTCAACTTTGACTTTGGCACCAGTTTCCTGGCGTATTTGCATTATAACAGCACCACCTTTGCCAATAACACCTCCAGACTTAGAAGCTGGACAAAGCAGACGAAACACAGTAGCACCAGGGGACGCATTGAGCAGTTGCTGTGGTGAATGAAACGTGCTAGACTTCTGCCACTTTCCCCTACCATTTGTTTCAAAAGAGTTCCGGTCATATGGTCTTTTAGACGGGGTAATAAAAGACATGTCTGCTAAAAGATTGCGGTGACCCTATTCTATCTGTCAACGCACAATAAATAAAAGAAACTGTTAGAACAGAAGCAACAGAGAGAGAGAGAGAGAGTCCAGCAAAGAACCACACTCAATCAACACACAGGTGCAATGACAATTGATGACAATATGTTTGTATATTTATACAAATGAGCTCTTGGTTTAAAAGTATTGTTAATTTGTACAGCATTTTTTTACCACCAGTGAAAATGAGAAATCATGTAGTGCAAAATACACAAACAGAACATGAAAATAAACAACAAGAAAATATTGAAAACAGGAAATGATTGAGCAAAGAAACAACATACAACTATACAAGAGTCATTTAGAAACATAAGGAAACATGCAAGAACGTCATTGTCAAAAGAATGAAGAATAGGAACACTTGTAGTTGGTAAAGCTTAATGGAAATAAACAGAAAGTTTATAGTTAAAAGAGAGAGAGAGAGAGAGAGAATGGTTTTATTTTAACTGCTTATTTGTTATTAAAAAAACGCAAAACAATTATCTACAATAGATATTCATAAGAAACTAAATAATTTTTGAAAAGGGATTATCAAGTCGCACTGGTTCAACCACAGTATTAGCCCAAACCACCTATATATGGTGGATAGTCAGATCATTTAGATGATCAATTTATCATTTATCATCATCATCATCAAAGGCTTGTCCCAACAAAAAAAAAAAAAATTCTGAATGGTAAAAAATAATACATTGAAGAGTGAAGAGTGCTTTCATGGATTGTCCCAAATCCCAACCATGTTTGTTTGGGTTGTGACAAAATTTTATGCTAGCTGTCAACCTACCTAATGATCAATTTATCATTACACATGGACTAAAATCCAATTTGATGCGATAATCATAATTCCTAACCAATGATCAAAAGCATGCAAATTTACAATAGCTGGATTAAGTTGAATTTTGACTATCCACCACCTCTATATGGTGGATAGTCAGATCATTTAGATTATCACTTATCATTACACATGGCCTAAAATCCAATTTGATGTGATAATCATAATTCATAACCAATGATCAAAAGAATGCAAAATTACGATAGCTGGATTAAGTTGAGTTTTAACAGGATCTCACATACATCTCAAGATGCAGGTGTAGGCCTGGTGGTAGTACCACTGGGCTGGGGAAGGGGGGAGGGGGGGTTAGTGCCCACAAAGGAATTATGATAGCTACTTTCCCTTTCCAGGTGACAGCTCATCATCCTTTAGAGGCTAAAATACAAGCCCTCCGGATGGGGCTAATAATAGGAAAGCAAATGCACATAGATAGCAATGTGCAAGAAGAAGATTCCAGGATCTTCAACAGGAAAAATCAGTCCCTTGGAACATAGTTATCAAAATCCTGCGATTTTGTCCCGAATCCTAAGGAAAATGATTCTTGTCTATGCAATGAATCTCATTTACAGAGGAATCTTAGGATTCATATGTGAATCTTACGATTGAATACTCGTTTCATCGATTCTTATGATTCAAGCGATTCGGCTGAGCGAGAATAATTACAACCAATAAGTTAATATTAACAATCTTTTACCTTTTTTCTTTCTTTCAATCATTTTACTTTTAAAAGGTTATTTAATAGTTAACGAATTCTCTTAAGAATTTTTGCAGCTTTGGGGAGGTTTTAGAAATGAATAAAAGTGTTTGACTGAATGAATGAAGCTTGTCTATATCTTCTTCTTTTTTAATCTTTTTTTATTTTTTTTCTGGATGAACACTTTTTTAACTTCAAGAGATATCTTACTGTATGCAAGATTGATGGTTTGGATTTTATTTTTACTTTTATATTTTGATTTAAAGACAACAAAATATAAGTATATATATATTGATACGTTAAACTTATTTAACTATTTACATATATCATTTATTATATATTAATATATGTTATGATGTTCTTGATATAATTGTATGATAGACTTATTTGCCATTGTATTTATACGGCTATGAATGGGAAAATGGATGGCTATGAATAACTACTTTTTTCTTTTTAATTTTAATTATTTTTCATTTTTACTAGAAAAATAAAAAAATCCTACGATTCACAATTCGATTCATGGGCATGAATGATTTACGATACGGTTCCAATTTTCAAAACTATGCCTTGGAACTTGATGTGTAGCATATGCAAGTGAACTATTGAGATGCAACTTGTGCTAATTGGAAAGTTCAAGTTTTGCCAAAGGATTGCAAATCTAATTGTTGTTCTTTTGGCAAAGTTGAAGACTGGTCATCTTAAAACATTTACTCAGAGAATACCGAATTGTTTTAAGCACATCATTTTAAAAGCCATTCATGTGAAGGCTATCTTCAAGTGAAGTTGATTTTAGAGCCATAAACAATCCAGCCAAAAAACCTCTCTAATAAAATGATCCAGCATTTCATACGATTAGCCGAAGAGAACTTCACAAGGTGAACTAAATTTGAACTGGACTTCAATGTGTCCCAACCAGTTGGACTTGATCATTTCTCATCCTTGAATACTAAGAATATATTATCAAAAATTAAGTGCATTCCCAGTGCTTTTAAACCCCCCCCAAAAAAAAAAAGCACTGTTCTTCGACAGTAAGACGCCATTCATTTTATTTATCCACTGATCCACTGAGACCCACCCAGATACAGATACAAACAAAGATGCAACAAGCAATATGGAGTCACAGTTACAGATGTAGATACAAAGAAAAGAAATGGAGATACAAGTCTTCAATTATTATACAATTCCTAGACATGGATGCAGATATTGGGGTCCTAACTAACACAATGATAGCAACATGCCTCATGCCAACCAATCCAAACATTGCTCACGCTCCTCTTAACAATTACAC
This sequence comes from Cinnamomum chago, assembly GCA_038049695.1. NCBI lineage: Eukaryota > Viridiplantae > Streptophyta > Magnoliopsida > Laurales > Lauraceae > Cinnamomum > Cinnamomum chago. The sequence goes on along the minus strand of CP142451.1, from coordinate 104,302,444 downwards.
AACTACTGTCCTCCTTTTCCCATGTTAGTTTTTCAGTATACAAAAACCCTATAAGTCCCTACAGAAAACTTTCTGAAAAATCAGTAGTCAGTAGCAACCCATCTCAACTACACGCAACAAAAGCACATTTGGATGTATCTCAAATAGCAAGTAGTCTGTAGATATCAGCAGAAAAAGATAGGCTCATTTCCCAAATGCATTTGAGCTGAAACTTCATTAAGTGAGAAAGGGACAGAGTTTCTAAAATCAAAAGCCCCACAGCGTATCAGCACCAGCTAACTATATTATCTCAGGATGGAATGTTCAAGCAAATAGCTTTCGCCCAACAACGAAATGAGCACACCAAACTCACTCACCATTTCGCAACAGTTTATAATAACATCAAAACGCAGAAACATCCAACACGAAGGAAAACAAAACCCTAGAGCTATGAAACAAACACTATCCCACTACTGAAAAGATTCTAATTTCAACGCCAATTCCTCCACCCAGATTTCCAAACCAAAAACAATTTCAGGAACAACCCCCAACAAACCCCTGAACCCTAAAATTCCAAATCACTAGCTCACTCCAATCACTGAAAAAGACTCCATTACGGAAACTCTACCTCAATCGAATCTACCGTCGTTCCGACAAATCTTCCACTCCATACTGATTTATTCTCTAATCTTATCAATTCAATAAAGAAGCTATCGTGCAATGGGAAAATGAGAACTAGGGTTTTGAAGCGGAACGAATGCAGGAAAGAAATGAGAGAAAGAGGAAACGGATGTTTTAGAAACCCTAGGTTTTCGTGTGTGTTGGAGAAGAAACGAATCGGCTCGAGAGACAGACGAAGAAGAAGAAAAAAAATCGTACCTTTGGAGCGCTGGAGGCGCGAAGAAAACCTCAGGAGGGAAAAGACGAATAGAGATAATTTTTGCTGTCGTTGGAAGGAGATGTTATGTAATCAGGGGTTTTCGCGGAAAGGTTATATTTACGTATTAGGGTGTACTTGTAGCAGCTCAGAATTAGAGAGCTGCATGGAAGGACTTGTGTGCACACTGATGTTTAGTGTGAAAATGGGTATCCAATTCTCAAGATGGTTTTGACCCATGAAAATTTGAATTAGGAATTTGTTTGAGGTTACGATTTATAAATGGGTTTTTACCTGAAACTCAATTTAGGGTTTCGAGTTCATAAATAGGTTCGCTTTAGGTCCATGCAGATTCCGACCCATTAATCTAGAATCCAGCGTACGAGTATTTAATGTTACAAGCTGTTTTTTTTTTTTTTTAACAAACCACTTCCTTAAAAGGAGAAGACAATGCGAAGAGTAAAAAAAAGAGAAAGAATAACAATGTACAATCATAATACGGTACAAGAGGAATGTACTCGTTTCCACGCCTCAATTAGAAAACCATGCCCTCTCAAGGAGAAGTCTTATCGATCCCATGTTTGGCAAGCGCATTTGCTATGTGGTTTGCCTATCTAAGCACATGACGAAAGGCCGTATTAATGGAAGAGGATAAAGATAGAATTTCACTGAAGAGGAATTGGATTTTTTACGGATTTGCTTTCTGATTTGAAACCTAAGCAATGGCGTTGAGTCACTCTCTACGCTAAGGCCGTCCTGAAACATTCTTGAAAAACACCACGGAGCTTTTAAAATAGTTAATACTTCTGATTCATTAAAATAACGAATCCCGACATACTTAGAAACACATGAACAAAACCTCACCGTTACGAATGGCACCTCCAATCTCTACCAGCCTTGGCTTACCCCTTCCGGCACAATTAACATTGAACTTTAAGACATTAAGAGGTGGGGGGAGACCAAAAAACATATCAACTACCCTTTGTAAGGCCGGAACCCATACAACCTTCCCAATTTACAATGATATATATGTAAGAGAGAAATTAGAGCACTCCTTACTAAGCAACGCCCACTTTGCAATTCTTCAGGTAATACTAGCAATCAACTCAACTGCAGAAGATGATGCGCTCCTGAAAATCCTATCATTCATTTCCTTCCAAATAGACTATAAGATAGCAAAGAGAATTAACATTCAAAGAATGCGTCCACACCCAGCAAAGTGTCCTCTGAACCAAGACTCGACAACTTCGGGCAACGACTGTGGAAACACAATGCAATGGCACATCTAACAGTGAAATGACTCCAAACCCTAGTTGCAACCTCATGATGAAGAAAGAGATTGTTAACTGTCTATTTTATCTTACACATCACACAAGTATCTGCGATATTTTTTTCGCTTGTCACCCCTCAAAATCAACTTTTATTTGATACTTTTATGTTTAATCATTGTGGTAGTGGACTTGATGCACTGCTATAAGTTTAACGTCATCCTTATTTAAAAAAAAAAAGTAATGATAATAAAAAATGAAAAGTGATTAGAATCAACTTTAAAATTAGATTTTGGTCCTCTAATTGGACCCTGTTTTAGAATTGAAGATGGGTCCTCCTATCAAAACCGGGTCTAGAACTGAAAGCCCATGTCATTCCCTTTGTCATGAAATCTAATTCAATCATATTACATGCTCGAAGGGGAATGTTCTCCTACACATGCAATCCAACTTTACTGACCTAGTTGGGCTACTTTTATCTATGCAACTACTGTTTTACTCCTGTTATCCCATCATCTAGCATCAAGCCTGATTTAAACTCGATGAACCTTCACTCGCCAATGATAGAATCTAAAAAAATTCTATACGTTGATGCCACTAAACTCTAAGGCTCTTAAATCAAGGTCTTGGCTAATATGGCGGAGCAGATTTTTTTTTCTCCTCCAACTGTTATTTCACTATGCTCAAAGGTAGAAGATGAGAAGAATACAAGATACAAGATCTCCGGCGGCTATGCTAGGATTATATAAAGGCGCATGTAAACAGTTTGACCCGGGTGTAATTAAGCTCCACACATAACACCAGTCCCGCTAGTGCCTAAAGAGACCTCTCTATTTGTCATTTTCACATTGATAGATAAGCATCTAGGTGGGCCCCAAGAGGAGGGCTGCATGTAAGCAATATGCAGTTGATATGCTTGTAGGATAATATTCTCCATGATCATTATACATTACTGGTGGCAAAATTGCATAGTGTCATAAGTACTGCATAACTAGCTAGTTCTAGAAATACTGAAATTATAACTTGTTTATTGCAAGCAGTCATAGGTCCATTTATGCACAATGCAGCTTCATTTCTTGTAAGGAGTTTTTTTTTTTACTTGATAAGTTGAATAAGCACGCATGTGGGTTGATATCGACTCAAGGGTATGAGTCGATATCCAATTCGGTGTGGTCATGCGAGTGTCTAGGGCAGACTGATGTGTCGGTGAGTTGGTGTATTCTAGTCAGATGGCGACTTAGCATACATTCTCTCCGTGAATAGGCATCGTAGAGGTCCCACTCTTCAGGTCCATTTTTACTTTGTGGAATTTGATGATGGAAATTAGTAATCTAATGGGATGAAACTTGTTCGGTGCGAGCGGGAGATGTTGGCATTTGTGATGGGCTCACTTGTGTTTAAATGTGGGTGGACCCCACTCACAAAGATACACCCCTCACAAGAAATCTCATTGTAATATGGATAAGAATAGTTTAAGTTTTATCCAACTCTCTATCCTTGTCATATATTCATTTAAATTTAAATTGAGAGAGTTTGATCCAACCTATTATCCTTATCATTTTTCAATTTGAATTTGAATGGAGATCTTATCACCCGGTAGCCAAAGGGCTATATATAGACATGAGAATAATAGTTAGCACTAACTTTCAACAACACATCTTCTACTAGATCTACTATTCTCCCTCATAATCTTCTACATCTAGGGTATCCATCAGAGGAGTGAATTACATGTGACTGATCTCTTGTGGATAGTCACAAATCTCTACAACTAGTGCATGATTCAAGCCAACCTAGTCCTAACCGCGTTTGTAGCAGCCACCTATTAAAGATCATGTTTCCGCTGCATCTACAATCTTTCATTGGTATTAGAACTTTATTGGTGCGCTCACTCAAGGATTGAATTTATTTTGGTTGCGAATCAGCATACTGATTTTGTAGCACGGATCTTAATTGTGGGTCATACCCTGATAGCAACATTTACAACATCACGACTTAGTGATAATACCATTTACAAACGTACTGTTACAGCACCGATCACCGTTTTGGGTGACATATTACAAACATGCCTTAGGCCCCGTTTCTTTTCTGGAATTCCTAACTGGAATTCCGGTTGTCTGGGAATTCCGAAATTCCTGTCAGAAATCCAGCGTTTCTTAGCAAGAATTCTTGGCATTCCAAAATCCCAGCATTTACAAATGTCAAAAAGTAGGCATTTCCAAAACCCACCTCTCCATCTGGATTTCCAAAATCCCACCATCCCAGGAATTCCGAGAGAGCTCTTCGGTACTCAACAGTCATGACGGATCTTAGTTTTTCAGCCACGGTAAGGAGAAAGAAGGCCAATTTCTTCTTCTTCTAAGCTTTGAGATGATTGCTGTGATTTTTTCCCCTCTTTTCTCTTCTGTTTTGGTATTTTTTTAGAAGGTTTGATGGAGGGGTCTCGGTGGGCCATTAATAAGAAGGAAGAAAACAGAATAAAGGAAACAAAGGAAAAGAGAAAGAAAGTTGAGAGAGAGAGAGACAGTGAAATGGGTGGGGGGTTTAGTCCATGATGGCAGCAAGCAGGGAGAAACAGGGAATGAAAGAGAGAAAAACATTGAAAGGGGAAAGGGGAAAAATAGAGAGAGATGGATAGATGGGTTCTGTGGTGACTGGCAGTGGCACAGGTGGTCGCCGACGGTAGTGGTGGTGGCTCGGCGATGACGGAAATGGGTCGGAGATGGTGGGGCATCACGTGAGGTGAGGAGAGGGAGTGGAGAACGAAAGAGATGTGGGAGAGGGGGTTGCGGTGTGGAGTGGAATGAATGAGGGGGTTTTGTGACCTCTGGGATGGGGAAAGTGAAATTGGGGGGAGGGGTGGAGATTTATGCACGTGGATAGGGGGTGGGGTTTGATGGAAATGAGATGGGGAGGTAGGGTTCACATGGGATAAAGGTAGGGACTTCGGACATGAAAATGGAATGATGACAGTGATGAAACCAGATGATGATGTTTTTTTCGTTTTTTGCTTCTTGAATTGTGAATGTGAAAGTGAAAGTGGGCTCAACATTGAGTCCCACATCTTATCTTTAGTATTAAACACATTTGTGTATTGAGTTGTAAAAATATATTGATGGGTTAAATTGGTATATAAATAATGCATAAACCAAACCTTTTCCCACTAGGTGGGGTCGGCTATATGGATTTGACGACGCTAATCAAATCTGTTTAGGGTCATGTCCTCCATTAGATTGGTATATAAATAATGCATACATGAGTAAAATTCTAATCAGAAATCCTTTTAGTTAAGAAACAGGGAATTCAGGAAACTCAGAAATTTAGAAATTCTCAGGTAGGAATTCAGGCATAAATGAAACAGGTAATTCAGAAATGACAGGATTCAGTAGCATTTCAGAATTCTAGCATTTTAAAATCCCAGACAGCTACCAGACATGAATTCCAGAAATTCTAGGAAAGAAACGGACCCTTAGAGTCCATGGGCCCATGGGCAAAGTTGTGAATTATCATCCACTGTAGTCGTGATATGGCATAGACTTCACTATTTATAAATCCGTGCTGCTGCACATTGTGGGGCCCACTTCTAGCTACCACTATTTCATTCTAATGTGTGGTACTATTGTGCTGTCACCTTTGAATTTGATTCTTACATGTGTGACCTCCAAACAAATAAAAACGGATTTCTAGTTTGGTCCAAAAAGGATGGAATCGAGGGCAAAGGAAAGAAAAATGATTCTCTTTTCTCGGGTTTCTCTTTCCTCTGCCCGACAAAACCCCCCTAGACTGTACTAGTAATGTGATAACTGATAACGGTCGGACAAAGGGCGTAGTCATATCCACAGTTGGTCATATCAACCATAACCTTCAATCTGAGACACGACCCCATTGAAATAGTGGTGATGATGGCAAAGACACTTTCTATTTAAATCTGAACTCGACCTAGTATTTTCTAGCCTGAGTAAGATGGGCCCACATTATCATTTGGTCAATGTTCAAGATTTTAGATCAGTATACAAGGGTAGACCCCTAGGAATACTGTCTACCTGCAAAAAAAAAAATTTGCCCACCATGAGAAGTGATGCAGTGTATCTAAGAAGTCCACTCGCTGGACTTATGAGATATGGGGGTGGCCATCTGAAATCACACATTCGTTGGAATTGGGCCTGGTTTTATTTCTAGTAGATTACTGTGGGGCCTACGTATTTCTTTTCTTTTATGGATCATTTTATTTTGAATTATTTCTGACATTGAAATAATTTTCAATGAGTGGGTCCTCTAGAAATAAATTTTCATGAGCCTTGCCCAATGTTTGCATAGCGGTAATCTTCTCAGGCCAGCCCAGCCCAGTCCAGCTTTTAAAGATTGGGTCCCTCATGTAAGGTCCACCTGGGACTCATCCAGTTCATAAGGATGAGTGCCAAATCACCTATGGCATAGATTTGTCAAAGGCTGGCTCCACCGTACAGAATGAAGAGGGTTGAAACGGGCTGATATGAGAAAAGCCCATTAATCAAAGTGCTCGGACAGATAGTAGTTTTGGGTAATTTCCCCACAAATCAATGTAAACCAACATCAATCTATTCATTGTCTAAAGTCTCATGTGAAAGAAATTTGTGGCCAAACCTAAGCCTTGATCAAGACCTAACCATCGACCCAGATGAACTGGCGGTTGAGATGCTCATACAGTTGTTCATACATATAAATGGTATTAAGGCCAAGTAGACAATACCTTGATTATTATTATTATTTTTTTTTATGTTAATAATCTGTTAGTTGAATTGGCTATGATGGATTGAGTAGCTATGGTGCCTATGCTTACTCCTACCCACTGCTTATGTTTTAAGCACTAATTATGTATCATGTTATGTGTTGATCGTTGGATTTTTTCATTTTACATAGCATTATATGGATCTATGTATTTTTTTTCCGACCATATTATAGTGTTTATGGGTAGTCCCTAGTTTTTCTAGCTTAATAGGATGAAGACAACCAAGTTGCACCAATTGCGCTTTTTGATCAAGTTGATTCCAAAAAAAGTCTTGTCCCACTAAAGGGAGACAATCTATGTTTGAGGAAAGTGGTTTGTAAGCGGGACCATTGTGACCCCACCACTTTTCTGGGGGCTCACTTGATTAATTTCATTTCATAAGACCGAATTGGAGGCTTAGGTGCAATCTTCAACCGGTTGAGCTTTTCTTTGTGGACCCTAAGATATGCGGGGCATAATAAACTATTTACAATAATTTTCCCTATTAAAAGGATTCACATCATCCAAAAATTGTTATTTGCTGTATTCCTTTTGCATCTTTATAATTGCATCAAAGTATTAGATTACATGATGCTATCAAATCATCCATGTAATTACGATAATTGTTTTTAACTGCCCTGAATTAGCCCTAGGCATGAAGGGTTTTCACTACAATGTCCTAATTCTTTGAATGATTTGAGTGTAAAAAAGAGCATTCGATACGTATGTATGCGTTGCCAATGTTGTGCATTCATTGATCATCATATATATATATATATGTTTTATCTTATTTCTTTTTCAGTGACGACTTTAAAAAATATCATTCCTGACCTTAATAAGGGAGATAAATTAGATGATAATAACTATGATAAGTGGTACCGGACCATGATTTACTTGTTTGATGAATAAGAGGTCACATATACCTTGGAATCGATTAAGACCCGACCCGAATTAGCAAATGATGCTGCACCCATGCCCGCATTGAATGATTTTGAGAAATGGGATAAAGATAATCGGACTGCTCGCAACATTATGCTGAGCAGTATGCATTTTGAATTGGTTCCCACTTATGAAACCTACGGTACGGTTAAGGAGATATGGGATGCCTTGAAAGAAGAATATGGTGAAATTACCGCCGGTGAGACCGTGTCATGACCATGGAATTCGATGCGTATAGGATGGCCCCATGTGTAAACCTCAGGGATCACCTCCGCAAAATGAGCCAAATGATTGTGGATCTTGAAAGGGCAGGGAATGTACTAACTGAGGACCAAAAGATCATCGCAGTCCTGCGATCTTTACCTGATTCTTAGTGCACAATAAAATAAATTTTGACCCACTCTGAGACAGTTAAAACTTTTAAGGACCTGTGTCGCCATCTTGAACTCGAAGCCCAAAGAGTTCAAGTAGAGATCGTTGGACAAACACTATTTGCAAAACAGCAGCCTGTATCAGGGCCGAGGACTAAGGGGACCAAACGAAAACGTAAGTTTCAAAATGGGCCTTTTCCAAATGGGGTAGACCGCCAGAAGAAGCCTAAACAGGACCATCATGCACCTAAACAACACTAAAATAAGCATCGGAAGCGTCACAGTCCCAGAGACTTAGCCAAAACCAAATGCTATAAATGTCAGGAACTTGGCCACATTGTTAAAACTTGCCCCAAGCGAAATACGGTAAACACCCTACCTTTGTCACTCTCTTTGGTTTGCTCCGAAGCACTTTGTGTGGATGAAAGTTCAAATGGATGGATAATTGATTCAGGGGCAACCAAGCATGTGACAAAGGATATGAGTGGTTTTCAGGAGTTCTAGTCAATAGATGTTGGTTGTAACAAGCTCTACATGGGAAATAATTCTTCAGAAGACGTATTGAGAATCAGTGATTATTTTCTTCCAACGTCTACAAGAAAAACTATGGTGCTCCATAAGACGCTTTTTGTACCTGGCATGAGGCGGAATCTCCTCTCTGTTTGCCAACTCGCGAGGGACAGTTTTGATTTTCGTTTTACAAGGGATAGAGTTTCCATTAGAAAAAATAATTCTATTTATGCATGGGGTTTTCTTGTAGGAGACTTATATGTTTTGGATTTCAATAATTCTATGGTTGAATTTTCTGATTCATTTATGGTGCATGACACAAGTTCCGAATCTATTAAGTGGCATGCTCAATTGGGCCACATAGGAAAAGATGGGATGATCCGATTGGCTAGGGAAGGATTGCTTGGATCTCTCACACAAGTACAGTTGCCCACATGTGAGTCTTGTGTGACAGGCAAAGCAACACGAAAACCTTTTCCAAAGGCAGAAAGATCCAAGGCCACCCTTGAAATCATCCACTCTGACATTTGTGGACCAATGAACGTGGCTAATAGACAAGGAACTCGATATTTTATTACTTTCATTGATGATTACTCTCGTTATAGTCGGGTGTTTTTGATTTCCCACAAAAATGAGGCAATTGAGTTTTTTTCAAAAAATTTACAAAAGAAATTTAAAATAAGTTTGACAAAAACATCAAGACCCTTAGGACCGATCGAGGTGGAGAATACACTTCGAAGATTTTTAAAAGTTTTTGCATGGAAAATGGAATTTCTTGTCAGCTGACTATGGCCTACACCCCACAACAAAACGGAGTTGCGGAAAGAAGAAATAGGACCCTGTTAGACATGGTTAGATAAATGATGGCTCATGCGAACTTACCTGTCTCCTTTTGAGGAGATGCGTTATTAACTGCAGCTTATATATTAAATAAAGTTCCTCTAAGTCTGTTCCAAAGACTCCGTATGAGTTGTGGATCGGTAGAAAACCTTTCTTGGGAGACCTACGCCCGTGGGGTTCTTTAGGGCATGTCCTTATCCCACATCCTAACAAATTAGAGCGTAAGACAGTTCTAAGTATTTTTGTGAGATACTCTCTATTGTCAAAAAGGGTACGTTCTAGTTCATGAGGATGTCAACAGTAGGTTAATTGAAACAGAATCTCGTGGCGTAGATTTCTTCGAGTTTCAATATCTTGAAAAGAAGAAGATAAGGGTGTCCATTGAACTGTTTGAAATGGATGACTTCTCCTACCAAGGAGGGCCAACACCACTTGCTGGTCTTAGTGGGAGAAATCCTGTGGAGTCACAGGCAAGTGGGAGTGATCATGATGCCCTTCGTCTTTCTTCTCGTGAATTAATTTCAAAGAAGTATTTTGAAATTGAGGGAACTTCTTATGCATATATTGCAACTTACGAGGACGAACTACATTCTTATCAAGAAGCAATGGAATCGGTAAACTCGAATGAATGGATGCTCGCGATGAATGATGAGATCAGCTCTATGCGTAAGAACCATGTATGGAATCTTGTGGATCTTCCCAAGGATAGGAAAGCCATTACAAATAAATGAGTTTTGAAAATTAAGCGAAAAGCCGACGGTTCCATTGACAAATTAAAAGCTAGGCTTGTGGCTAAAGGGTTCACACAGAAAGAAGGTGTGGATTATGAAGAAACTTTCTCCCCTGTGGTGTGATTTTCTTCTGTCCGCATGATCTTATCTATTGTAGCCCACATGGATTTAGAACTACACCAGATGGATGTTAAGACCGCTTTTTTAAACGGTGATCTTGATAAAGAAATATACATGAAACAACCGATAGGATATGTGGAAAAAGGCCATAAGGATAAAGTTTGTAAATTCCATAAATCTATCTATGGCCTTAAACAATCCTTGAGACAATGATACAAAAAATTTCATAATACAATTATGTTAAATGGTTTCTCCATATGTTATGAAGATCATTGTGTTTACATTAAGCGATATAAACATAAATTTGTGTTGCTATCCCTTTACGTTGATGATATTCTTTTGGCTTGTAATGATATTGGATTTTTAATTGAGACCAAAGCTTGGTTGTCAACTATTTTTGAAATGAAGGATTTAGGTGAGGATGAGTTCATTTTGGGGGTTAAAATTACGCGGAGTCGTACAAAACGCATTCTTGGTCTGTCTTAAACAATTTACATTGAGAAAATTTTAGAGAAATTTAGAATGGCCAATGCTAGTCCCGTAGAGACCCCGATTGATAAGGGTTGCAAATTAAGTGTTATGCAATGTCCTCAAACCGATGATGAAACAAAAAGAATGGCTTCCATACCCTATGTCAGCGCTGTAGGAAGTTTAATATATGCTATGTTGTGTACACGTCTCGATATTTGTTATGCGGTTGGGTTGGTTAGTCGATTTCAAAGTAACCCAGGTATTGCTCATTGGAATGCCGTCAAATGAATCATCCGATATTTAAAGGGCACAGAAGATATGATGCTTTGCTATCACGGTGGTGGCTTGAGTTTATTAGCATATAGTGACTCATCCTTTTCGGATGATCTCGACGACGGCAAATCCACATCGGAATATGTGTTCTTACTGGGCGGGGGAGCCATTTCATGGTCCATTAAAAAGCAGGAGTGTACGGTCATGTCGACCACGGAGGCCGAATATGTTGCTTGCGCACTAGCAGCCATGGAGGTCGTATGGATTCGCCGTTTTATGTTGGATTTGGGACTAATATCCATTGCCCGTGATCCCATTCCATTGAGAACAGACAATACAACTGCTATATGCATAGCAAAAGACCCCCAGCTTCATTAGAGGGTAAAACATATCAAACGAAAGTGGCATTTTATCCGTGAACAAGTAGAAGCAAAAAAGATAGCAATATCTCATGTGCCATCTTTGGAAATGATTGCTGACCCAATGCCCAAACCCTTGGCACGAGAACTATTCGCTATTCATGTAAGGCGTATGGGAATACAATAAATGTAATCCTCTTATTCAGTGGGAGTGTCTAAGACTTGTTTTAATAAAAGTTTTTTATTGTTTGTGGTTATATTCGTTATTCATGTAAGGCGTATGGGAATACAATATATGTAATCCTCTTATTCAGTGGGAGTGTCTAAGATTTGTTTTAATAAAAGTTTTTTATTGTTTGTTGTTATATGCATGTTATATTTCTTCACTCATGTTTGTGCATATTCTTTACATTGGCAACATACACAATAAGTGTGTGTATTAGATGCACACATGGCACCAACACAAGTGAGGTCATCCACTTGCATGGATAAAGACCGCCCTTGATGTCTTAGTGACTGATAGGATGAGGTGCATGCATTTGTATGATATGCTAATTAGGCCAATATGGTTCTTATTGGTGTGTACAGATGTATGGAACGCCAACTCAGTCTTGTATGCATTGGGGGTGATGTGGATCATAAGACTGAATGAGACTTTGCATTAGTTGTTGGGCAAATCACACCCTAATGAGTCCGATAGCATGTTTTAAAAACCAAGCGTGGTTGTGATTGTGACGATCTACTTGCGCAGTAGTGAATCGGTGCAATATCAGCATGGGCTCAGTTGTGGAGCTAATGCATTTTTACACTGCGACACGTGTCTACAGACATGCATGTTTAAAGACCAGCCTACGAGCAATGGGATAATACCATAAAATCCTGTTTGTTGTGCGAGAGTTAGTCCCGTAGGTGACTCTTGAGCTTGGAGTTGATTATTGTGTGAACCAATTCTTGATGCTTTGTGCCCTTATACCAACTGCTACGTTGGAAATATGAGATCAGTATTGCTACTTTAGATGCGGTTGTGCCACGACAACATAAGAGCATACGAGCCACCGCGCTAGGAAAGCTGCTTGGTTGATTCTGACCCTCATAAGTCCATGGGAAGACCCCTTGACATCACACTTTACTTTATACGTGCTTACGATACTTATCAGCCCGGGCTCTATCGAGTATTTTGAAAATTTTAAGACAAGCAATTTTTTAAATTATATATAATTTAAATATCTTATTTTATAAAAAGAAATGTTTGTAAAGAGTTTTTTTTACTCGATAAGTTGAATAAGCATGTAAGTGGGTTGAACACGACTCAAGGGTATGAGTCGATATCCAATCCGGTGTGGTCAGCGAGTGTTTAAGGCAGACTGATGTGTCGGTGAGTTGGTGTATTCTAGTCAGATGGCGACTTAGTATACATTCTCTCCGTGAATAGGCATCGTGGAGGTCCCACTCTTCAGGTCCATTTTTACTTTGTGGAATTTAATGATGAAAATTATTAATCTAATGGGATGAAACTTGTTCGGTGCGAGCGAGAGATGTTGGCATTTGTGATGGGCCCACTTGTGTTTACAAGTGGGTGGACCCCACTCATAAAGATACACCCCTCAATAAATCTCATGGTGATATGCATAAGAATAGTTTGAATTTTATCCAACTCTCTATCTTTATCATATCTCCATTTAAATTCAAATTGAGAGAGTTTGATCCAACGTATTATCCTTATCATCTCTCAATTTGAATATAAATGAAGATCTTATCACCCATTAGCCAAATGGCTATATATAGACATGAGAATAATAGTTAGCACTAACTTTCAACAACACATCTTCCACTAGATCTACTATTCTCCCTCATCATCTTTTACATCTAGGGTATCCATCATTGCCCTTGGATCTTGAATAGTGAATTATATGTGACTGATCTGTTGTAGACAGTCACAGATCTCCACAACTAGTGCTTGATTCAAGCCGACACAGTTCTAACCGCGTTTGTAGCACCGCGTTTGTAGCAGCTACCTATTAAAGATCATGTTTCCGCTGCATCTACAACCTTTCAGTGGCAAATCAAACTATCAGTGGCAGTGGCCATCTGATAATTGGTATGCAAGTAGACAACCAGTGGCGAACCCAAGTGACCATGATTTACATTGAGGGGGCCCACTATGTCATTTTTTTTAAGGGCTCAAATAATACTAATAATAATAATAATAATTATTATTAGAATTCCAAAACACCCTTGCACCCTCACCCCCCAACAATTCCAACTTCCACCTCTATAGATAACTAAAAGGATGATATAGCCAAACGTCTACTACAAAATATTAAATAGTTTGTGATTAGACTGTATAATTTATTATAACACTTGGGGATGGTGCCATAAATACAAGCCATTTTATCTAAATGGTCATTACATTAGTGTACCACATGTCTTCTAATTCATAGAATATAAAAACATGCATAATCAAATGAAAATGACTTGGTTAAATACTGGTTTTAAATACATAAAGTTAATTTATCAAATGTTAAATGAACTTTTATTAATTATGGTTGAGTATGGACCCAAATATCCATTCACCCAAGAACAACGTCTTAACCCCATGGTAAGATGCCTTAGTTCTCATACGACTACTAAAGGTTTAACCCAGGTATGCCACGTTCTCTCTCACGATGGCTCCATTACCTCACTTGAAGTCTCATTTCCTCACCTGAGAGCTACTTCCGCTGGCGTGGGTCCGATGAGGTCCCAGGCCCCTTAGGTGGGGTGCCAACATTTATATATATATATATATATATATATATATATATATAATATACATATCCATTCACCCTAGGATATAAAGTTCAGGGAATTTTACCAAAACAACTACAGGGCACTTAATGCTAATTAGTGATAAGGTTTTAAGTTTCTGCGAAAGAGGGATATGTATGTACGGGGGTTTCTTGTTTTGATAAAAGTGGGCATATAAGTCCCAAAAGAGTGGAACAATGATTATCATCTCTTTGGCTTTCTTCGAATTTCCCATGGGTCTGTACATTTCAAGGAATCATGGATTCCACAAACAAGTTTTTTCTTTTTTTTTTTGGGTAAAGACAAACAAGTTGGAAGAGAGATTGCTTCCTGGTATGGTATATTTGGTAAAGTTTACTAGGGGACCCTGGAAGATGGTACTGGGGTTACAGCAAAGAGAGGAAGTCCAAGATTGGACAGCAAGGCCTTGCTGAGTTCCATACCGTTATTGGGATATTGTTATCCAAACTCTACCATTACCATCTTGTCTCTTTGATCGGCTACTGCAACAAGAGCTCAGAAATGATTCTATTGGAAATGAATTTCCAAGAAGTCATCTTTATAGAACAGACCTTCCATCAATCTCTTGGAGACAAAAGATAGAAATTTGCATCGGAGCTGCAAGGATATTGATGCTCTCTTGAAATCATGGAAGGAGAAGACTTTTTTTTCTTCTCTCATTTATGGGAGGTGATTTCCCTCTCTCTCTTCTATTTGCATTATAAAATTTCCTACATCTCATCTTTTCAAATTATAGTTGTCTTGATAATGATAACCAAGAATTTAATCTTGTTGGATTAAGAAGAAGCCCCTTGAAGATTTTTCTTTAAACTGCGAATCTAATCGTATTTTTAGGGGTTATTTATTTATTTTTTTAGTTTATATAAAAGAGAAAAAGGGGTTTGGATGGTTAAAAAGGGGAACAAAGGTTTCGATATTGCAACTTATACGGGCGGGCAGTTTAGTCAAAAACGAAATGCCTAACTATTGATAATCTTTTTTGGCAAAAACTTCAATCTTTATCATTAATTGCTAATTGGTGGTATTCTTTATAATTTTTGGGTAAAATTATACTTTTGAGTGGAAACGAACTGGTCAAAATTGTACCCGGACTCAACTGACCCTAGCAACTTATCAGATTAGTATAAAAGATATGCTGATGGATGTCCTAGCAGCTTTCTTGCGGATGAGCTGTGACGTGTTAGTTTGACTAATGCAGCCCAAATTTGCTTCTCCAAGCCATTCACATGGCATGCCCTCCCTCAATATGTACTCAATCAAAGTTTATTTTGAATGGTCAAAGTTCATTTCATTCAAAGTGATATAACTGTTGGATCTATTGTGGAAAAATAGGAATTTTGATAATATCTTAATCTCAATTTTTTTTTCATTCATCAAATTCATGGTGGTCCCACTTAGGTAAATTTTTAGCTGCCACTGATTTAGTGGGGTCAGGCAATATATGGTCTTGGGTCGAGAAAACAAGATGCCCATATTAACAAATATATCATTTTGGGGGCAGTCGCCCTAGTCGTACTTGGGTTGACGAATTCAAAATTTGCATGAAATCTTAGTGTTTGCCTTCAAAACTCATGTAAAAATTCTGAATTTGCTCCCAAAACTCAAATAAAAATCGTGGGATTGCCCACAAAATCCAACTACTTGCTCATGGGGGTATACAAACTGTTATTATTTTTCTAAAAAAAAAAGGCATCCAAGTGTAGTTAAATCTGGTTTAAAAAGGTTAAACCGATGGTTCCAAGGGCTATTGAACATTTCATGGAAGGTAGGGGGTTATTATAATTACTCAAAGGGAAGAGGGACCGGACCCAAGATGAAAAGGGTAATATGAAAATAGTCTTATAAACACAATCGAGCCAAATGTAAACTCAAGCTCAGGACGACTAAAGCCTAGCTTGCCAAATTCATGGGCCTAGCTTGCCAACATATATTTGTCTCAAGCCTACAAGGGAAAAAACAACCACAGTAACATTACTCCACCGCAGAAGTAGGCATGTGTGCGTGGCCGAAGGGTCGGTTCTGGTCTGGACCTCGCACGAGTCCACCACTTACTGGGTCACCAGTAGGTCCTTCTTCAGATCCATGGATTAGATGGGTCATGGGGTGACCCACTTGAGTCCCGGTATCAACGCATGAAAATTAAGCCATCACCGAATCCTCCCAACCAAACACCCTGGAATAATCAGAACCAAACACCCAAATAAATTCAAATCCCCCTAAACAAACAACTTGAGTCCTTGACTAGATCAGCGATCGGATCAACCAGTTGGTCCCACAACAATATGGTGCAAAATTGATGTTGTTCCTAAAACACGTCATCTCCCTCTATCTGATCAGACGTTGGATAGTGGGCCAAACAGGGCCCACCTCGCACAGGTCCACTACCTACTGGGTCGCCCGAGGGTCTTCCTTCGGATTCACAGATCAGACGGGTCATCGGGTGGCCCACCTGGGTCCCGGTATCAACGTAAGAAAATCAAGCCCTCACCTAATCCTCCCAACCAAACACACTGAGATAATTAAAACCAAACACCCAAATATATTCAAATCCACCTAAACAAACAACTTGGGTCCTCATATCCAAACAAGCTGAACAGCTATAAAACTGAATGAGCTTAAAATCTGCCCAAACAATTATTGAAACTTGACTAGATTTTATCTCAAACAATTGCTGAAATTGCACTGGGTTACAACTAGATTTCGACAGCATATGGGTTGAGATTGGGTCAAAAACCACACCAAATAGACAGATGTGGTAGGCTGAAACACAGATTAAAAGTGAGTCCTAAATGGACTGAAAATAGGCTCAGCAAACTACTATGAAAAAGCTCAAAATTCGGTGCCTTCTCATTTGTATAATTCGTACGAATGTGTATACTGTGAACCCCGTGTTATTAAAATTACATTTACTTGCTTTATTATGTTGTTTTATTGTTAATATGTCTTTCATTTAATTTTTTTACACCTGCCCGAGCTTTAGCAAGCTCCATTTACACATTGCGTAAATAATAAAACATTTGAAAAAACACATAAAAATCAAATTAGTAACAAAAAAAAAAAGACTCAATTGTTTATTAATTAAATTCTTTAATAAAAATAATACTATGAGTTTTTGCATTTAGTGGTTCTGTGGTCCGTGCATAGCAATGGGTGTTGTTAGCTATACGATATTACAAAGGAAAGTTTTGATAGTAAGTTATTCTTTTTTTAAAGTTCCTCCCCACTAATGAAACTACTAACTTTATTTTATTATCAAAACTACTCGACCACCTCTCTTGTACTGCAAAAACTCCGTTTCAATTGAAACTCTATCCCTCCTTTTTTTTACTCAAATTCTCTTCTTTCCACCACTAGCTCTTGAATTATATAAACATGTACTATCATGACCTTATTATTTTGTTTTCTTTATAAAATCTATAAAAAAAATTTAATACATGAATATCTAAATTACAATAATGGCCATATCCGTGCTTAGCATGAGTTATTATGGTCGCTTTGACTTATAACTCAGTGAACATTGCACATTCTCTCCCCACTTCTAATGATAACTCCCCACTTAAATAACCACCCTAATTTTGACTTATAACTCAATGAGAAATGCACATTCTCTCCCTACTTCTCATGATAACTCCCCACATATATAACCACCATTGTTTTATGCAACCACTTAAAACTACATTTTAATTCTCTATTATCCTTTACTAATGATAACTCCCCACTTATGTTACCACTCTTATTTCATGCAACCACTTAAAGCTACATTTTACTTTTCTATTTTCCTTTATCTCCCTTTCTGTGAGGCCTCACCCCTTGTGGGCCCTCGATTTGAATTTTGAATACTATTTAATAGAATATATTAGCTAATTATACTAATTAATGGGTTACTAAGGATAGTTATATTCTTTTCTAAGTTTTAGTTAGATTAGTCTAGTTGTGTTAGTAATATAATTAATATGGGTATTTTACAATTTCTAGGGTTAGTTAGTGAGTTGGGAGGCCCTAGCTAAATATTAGTAATTACTATAAGGAGGGTGGAATGTGACCGTGCTCGGAGTCCTACATCGACTATAGAGAGGAAAGTGAATGGAGTTATATGTAGAGCTTACACCCTTACCTTGCATGAGGCCTTTTGATGGGTTGAGGCCCATCAGAAGCAAAACTGTGAGGCCCGTGGGTCAAAGCGGACAATATCATGCATGCGTGAAGCGTGTGGCGTTACAAATGGTATCAGAGCCGACTCTCGACTAGTTCGAGTGTAGGTCTGTTGCCGTGGTCTGGTGCAAGTGGACGGGTCTCCATGTGGGCGGGCCAAAAGGGCTGACAGGCTACTGCACAGGGACGTGCAGCCCTAAGGGGGGTGGAATGTGACCGCCCCGGAGTCCTACATCAATTATAGAGAGGAAAGTGAATGAGGTTATATGTAGAGCTTACACCCTTACCTTGGATGAGACTTTTTGATGAGTTGAGGCCCATTAGAAGCAAAACTGTGAGGCCCGTGGGCCAAAGCGGACAATATCATTTCTACCCAACTTATATGCGTTTGTGCTTATTTTCTTATTCTCTTTGCATCCCGCATCTACTCCTTTTCTACTTATGTTTTTAGATTCTTGAATCGATTACTATAGTCATGGTATTTTCTTTTTTATTTCCTTTCTAAAAACTTGCCTTTTGTGTATGATGTGGATTTGCATATAATATATTTGCTAACTATCTAAAGTTACTTATTCTTTAAAGGTACGGTGTTTTCCTTTGATCATTGATGCATAGAGAAAGATTAGTTTAATTCATTTCTCTTATAGCTCCTAACCGGTTTCCTGTGATTTTCTCTTTATTCTCAAAATCGCTTATTTCCTAAATCAAAGTTAGGTGGAAATTTTGAATCTTTGCAATGATCATTAATTCATTTTTATTTTTATTTATATTCTTAACATATAGATCTTTAATTGCCAATATAAAGACAGACACGTGCTTAGCACGAATTATTGTGCTAGTTTTATAAAGAAAAGGAAGATTATTCGGTAACAATTTTGGATATTCACCTCCATTTCTTCAAATTTATCCCCTTTTAGAGCCCTAAGTCCTAATAACTCAATTACATGAAACAAACGTGCCCAAAATGGACTTCCTAGGGTAAAGAAATTGGAGCCTATAACCCCTACATGGGCTTAATTGAGTTATGATCATCAACAAGTCTATTAAAGCACAAATTGTCTAGCTGTCCATCTGTTACTTAAAATCAAGGGCGACCCCTATTTTCTTTTTGGGTAAAATGAGAATTACACTAAAAGCAAGAGAAACTACAAAAGATTTAACCACCCCCAATAAAAATGATCACTTATGATCATCTTTGACTATGATGCCATCCATCCACGTCTCCAAACAAATCTCCATGTCTGTTTTGAGATGTGAATCCCCTTTTTCTAGAGGAAGGCATAAATTCCATGTATTATCATACTTTAGTAGTATAGTCTGGAAAGAAAAGCATAGAAAAGGAAAGTCAAGTGGAAACCAAAGTTGGAGCACCAAATAAATGCCACCCTCCTTTTTTGATTTTCAAAGCGGACTCTGTCAGAATCTCAAGACTTCTATTTGAGGTTTGCTTTGGACCCAAGCAAATGGAAGGCAAAAAGAAAGAAACAGCAAGAAAGCTCACGCAAGCGCTCTCGTCGTGGTCTGTTTTTTAACTACCACGGGCTGACCTGTGACCTGGTCCCTTAACCCACAAGACTCTCTCTTTCCTTGGCGGTTCCATTTCTGAAGGTACTACGGTACCTAACCTACCTAGTAAAATCTAGCACGTTACGGAATCTAATGACGGTTAGAAAGCGAAATTACATCTTTACCCATTTCTTGCGGGGCATTCCAGAGGAGGAGAGCTCAAGTGCGGGGGGCCTATTACTTGTGAAATGACTGCATTGGCCTTGACCGTTGCCTTGATCTCTTTCAGTTTTGGTCAGAGACACAAGCATATAAGGAGGAGAGAGTGAGAAAGAAAGAATCATGTATATGTGTATGTGTATGTGTATCCCACATTGATGCATGACAAAAGGGGTTGAGATGGGGTTTGGCTCAATATCAATTTATTTACATCATCCTAACCTTGATTTTAGTATGTTAAAGTTACAACGGTGGATTTATATCGTGACTCCATTCATTGCTGGATAAAGGTTAAAGTAGTATTAAAAAGGCATAAAAGATATATTTTACGGGCGACTTATCTGTAACTTTTGAGGAGAGAGGAATTGAATCTTGCATTCCTTCGTATCATAAGAAATCAAGATTCTATTGATTGAGAATCCATGAGGATATAGTATCACACAAATAACGGAATGGTGGGGTTGCATGGAAAGCCAGAATAACGTTTATCTTTATTGTGGAGTCTTCTTCTTGTACAAATGCACTCTCAAGGACACAATTATGTGTAGAAAGCTGGACTCTGCTTTTCACGCTTTGAAAGATAAAACGATGGATCTTTATCCTCTTTTCAAAATGAAACATCAATTAGAAGAAGGAATGCAAGTAAGGCCCATCCATTATAAGATCCAATGGATCAATATCACATGTACAAAGTGGGCAAAAAAAGAGAGAGGAAGAAAGCACCTTTAAGAAAAACAAATGGTTTGGTGCTTAGATTAAGTAAGGATATTTTAGTCATTTCATTGAAAGTAAGCAGAAATAATCAAGTCTCTCTGAAGGAATGGCAGATCTGCAATTAACAAGAAAACCATGGGTAGTCTTGTAATTACAGTTTTACGCCGACATTGTCACCTCCCTCTGTATAAATACAACATCATCAAAGTGCCTTCCTTAGCAACCAAACTTCTCTTCCAAGTACAACGGTTAGATTTTCAAATTTTCAAATCTAAAATAGCCGTTGATCTTCTCTTCAGGCCGCGGATTTCACCTCCTCCTACTCATTGTCCTCCTCCTCCCATTTTTTCTTCCTTTTGTAGGAAGAGAAACGAACAGGCCACAGATTTCCCAAGTTCCAATCCAATGAAACCGACCAATCAACGTAATGACGGTCCTATGACCATTTACAAGAGAAGGAATGAAATGGGGTTGTCTCCCATGAAGAGAAAAAGCGCTGTGAGCAAGGCAATAGTTTCTAGCAAAAGATCTGCAAATTCGAGTAGTTTGGTGGCCGAGGAATGCAGTTCTAGTTCTGAGCCATTCTGCTATGGCCAAGCATTGATTCAGAATTACTCGAATTTTCGAAGAAGTGGAACTCCCTCTAGATTCATGTTCTTTCGCAACGACGCGTGGACCGATTTCTCTGAAGAGGTGTTTGGATTCCTGAAAGCAGGTTTTGTAGCTGGTATGCCGGTGGTGGAATGCTCTGTGGAGGGGTCTACTTGCCTCTTTGATTTCCTTAGGATGCTGCAGTTCGACTCGGTGAATGGTCATCGGAGGTCTATCGCTTGGATCGACGTTAATGGTAAGTGTTTTTTCCCCAAATTGATTGTGGGTGAAGAAACTAGGAATGTATTTGAGGTCCCCTCTTGTCCTAAGCTAGAGATTGAGGTTAGAGTTAACAGGGTTTTTCCAGAAGAGCCTGGTTCCTCCAATTCTGCTAAAGAATACACTGATGAGAGCCATCCCCATGCTCTTGATCCACCCAAAAACACCTGTCTGGACAAGCATTGTATAGAATCTGTAACTTCAATTGAAAGACCCCGATGGCCTAATGTGGAATTATTGAAGGAAGGAAATGCTGATTACATGGGTATCAAGAGCATTTTCCTCTCTGGAATTGGGAGTTTCAATCCAGATATCACCATCACCTCTATCTGTAAATGTTTGCATTCGGGACCCCTTGGCGATGCCCGATTGAAAGCGTTCCAGAGTCAGATAGCAATGACCAAGGCCGCCCGTGGCAACCCCAATGTCAAGCTAGCTTGGTATGGAACCTCAGCAGAAGGTGTGGCTGGTATCATAACACATGGATTTGGGCAGCCTAGCAGTGCTACTTCTTCTTCAGAGGTTTATGGTGTTGGTCTCTACCTTTCTCCACAGCATTTGTCACATATGAGGTATGGAAGCTTTATTCAATACGATATTATTATCAGTAGTGATCAAATAATCTTCCTTCGTTAGGAAATGATGATTATCCAGTTGTCGCTCTAACAAATTAAATCATATGCGACACCTAGTCAATACAATTACAATCCTAGGCTTTATTTTGGTTCTCAATACTATGTCTTTCGTCAACTTTACCTTTAATCATTCACTCTCAGCCCGTTTGACAAGATGACATTACTATAAAATCCTACGAATTCAATACTGATTAAACAAGCAGGCCCTTGGGTACATTTCGACATGAGTAGTTGCTGAGTGTTACTGTTTCATTCGCTTGTTGCAGTGCTTCTCCGTCTTCAGCCGATGGAAATGGCGAGAATCATGTGATTCTGTGTCGGGTCATTCTGGGAAATCCTGAAAAAATCGATGCGGGGAGTCTTCAGTTTCATCCCAGCAGCGAAGAGTACGACTGTGGGGTTGATGATCTTGTGAATCCCAGACGGTATATTGTATGGAGCACTCATATGAATCAATATATCCTTCCTGAATATGTAGTAAGCTTCAAGTCCTCTGATAAAATCCCAGGTAATTTTCTGAACTAGTAATCCTTCTTCCTTCTAGTTTTTGCCTTCTGGGATCTTATGGGAATTCTTTTGGCTTTTATTTGTTAGACCTGTCAAGAAATAGGACGTCTACTTCACCAATCGTGTCGTTCCAAAAATTGTTTTCAGAGATGGAAAGATTCCTTCCTCCCTCTAGGAATCAAGCACTAGGGCGCCTTCATGCCCAATACAAGGTAACATTTTCCTATGTTTTCTTCTAGTTAGATGTGCTTCTTTTAAGGTGCATCTTGGTGTATCTATTTCTATTTCACAACTTATTTACTGTTCTGCCAGAATGGAGAATTATCTTCTGGTGTGGATTTTGGGGTGTATTGGAATTATAAATTTACACTAGATCTGACACAGATAAAGCCATAAAGATTACCTCTGATCCCATGAAATAGGTTCCTGATTCTGGCTGAGTTTTTTTTTTTACTGGAGATGCATCCAAAGGCCCTGTATTCATATTTTATTATCACTCATGTCATTTTTTCTAACACTGAACCTATCACAGGCTGCGAAGATCAGCAAAGACACTTTTGTGAGGCAAATCCGTTTGATTGCAGGCGATAAGTTATTGATTTCTACAATTCGAGGGATTCGGGGCCATTGATGGAATTGGGATTGTTGCTTTTTCCTAAAACTATTACATTATCTATGGGTGGCATTTGAAATCATGTTATTAGCATTTCTTTTTTTTTCTTTGGATCTGTATGGTTACTATCAATGCAATAGTGGCAGCAGTGAGCTAAAAAGATTGTCTATCATGTACCAGGAGAGAAGCTTAAATTTTCGCCTCCTTGGCTGTCTGCTCCTCCTTTTGTATTCAAAAGTACTGTAACTCTCTTTGTAATGCTGGCATGAAGAGTAACCATTGCTCCAAGGGGACTTTGTTACATGTACATATAGATTTCTATGTAAAGGTGCCTCTGTTATATATCTATGTGCAATCTCGTCTATGTAAAGGTGCCTCTGTTATATATCTATGTGCAATCTCGTGATGCTTTAAGTCTAATGTGAGATGAAATGAGAAAAATTCTTTACTTATAAGAGTGAGCTCAACTTTTGGAGTGACTAAGATGGGTGGATAGGGATTTACTGGATGTTGGCGCTACCAGCCATAAACCAGAGAACAAAGCTGAGATTTAGTCACTTGTATTTCTCGACTGAATCCTCAATTTGTTGCATAGGTCCAATTTCGATTATCTAAATCTAGTCACATTGTCCACAAGCACAGGCAGCTAACTAAGAACCTCAGGACTTGAGAGCCTGTTTCTCTACTAGAATTGAAAACAGAGTTTCAAAAAATTCCAAAAGGTCATTTGAGATTTTTAGGAGGTGGAATTTGGAATTTTGACCGAGAAATGAGATGTCACATCATATTAAAAAAACCCCAATACAGTAAATTCTTCTAAAAGAATATAATAAAAAAACGGGCCTTAAATCTCAGTAGGTGCTTTTGTTGAGTGAATGCTTTCAAGTTTGGTTCATGATCTAGAAGTGGGGGCCAGCGAGAATGGTGACCTAGACCAACAAAGAAGTATGGCTGCTCAGATTGTAAAACTGGAAATGCATGGTCCGGAATGAAATAAACTTAATGACTAGCCACACGGCCCACACTCATCGGAATATAAGTAAATTAATTTTGTTAAGTCTTTTTTCATTTTCTTCCAACGATGTAGCAATCTTCATGCAGTGACTTCCCTGTTATCAGTGTTTTGATAAACATCATAATGCTATTGGGAAAATAAAGGCCTATTTGAAAACGCTGTTCCATTTGAAATAGATCGGACGGTTCTACAAGTAGACCATTTTGCATGTATGATGAGAAAAATGAAAACTTTCATATAATAAAAGTTATACGGGCAAACTTGTTATATAGTAAAAATAATATATAAAAATATATCTATCGTATAAGTAATATGGGCAAACTTGTTACTAAATCAAAAGTTGAAAAAAACTGCCCTTTTGTTACTTTAAAAAAAAAGAAGGATTAATATACTGAATGAACAAGAGATTTATTACATAAACAACCCCAAACAGTCAAAACATCTGTTCAAATGACTTTTAGGTTAACTATATCTTATTTAGACTTGCCCATCTGCACCTAACTATATATGTTAATATGATGCTAATGTCACCATATTTCAAAACTCGTAATTTGGTGCCTTCTTTTGAGGCCTATATATGGGCCAAGATCAACTTGTCATCCAGCCTGAAACCTAGGCCAGGAACCCCATCACAAATTGCAGATCTGATTCGGTGTAATCGGTGTCAGCACTATTATTCTTATTCTTCTTTTGTATAGTCTTTCCTCCTCCAAATTGGAACTTGGTCTCCTTTTACTTTAGCATAAGGTATAAAGTACGGTATAGCTTTACAAAAAAAAAAGAGAGGAGTGCATATAGCTTTTCTCCAATGATTGCAGTAAACTAGTTTAGCCTTCTTCCCAAAATTGCCTAATCTGACAATGAGTATCAGCAAAGGATACCATAAAATTTTTTGGTGATTCTTTTGACAAAACTAATAACAACAAAAGAGGTCACATTCCATGAAAACTTTTATGGAGATTCTTTTGAGAAAGAGAGAAAGAGAGAGAGCTCTTTAGGGTCCATTTGGCTATTTACTATTAAAGTAAACGAAATTAAGAGAGAATAAAATATAGGGGATTTTACCAAAAAAAATACTTTAGATAACCAATGGACCAAAAGAAACACTTTAATCGATCGTGCACCAGAACAATCAGTTTGCCTGAAACGATATTTTTTTTAAGGAGTTTCAACTAGCATCCCTAGGGACCTTATTTTTATTAAGCTAAGGGTCCCTAGGGACCCTACGGCGGACACAAATTAGAATAAAAGAGGGGTTTTGCTCGTGTTTCGCTGTTAGGGCTTCACATACAGCCCCGGAGAAACCAAAAGAACGCAATCACTGCACAAGGTAGAACAAACCCCAACTAGACCACAGTAACTTCAATAACTCTGATTTATGGTTTGTCAAGGCCCATTCCTGACATCTGGGCTGACCATGGAAAAAATGGGCTAGGACTGTTTACATGCAATCATATATCGATGATCATGTGGATCTGACAGGTTGGTTGGAGTGGGATAAGGATTTTGTATTGAAGACTTTGTATTATGGGTTGTACACAAATGGCGGACCGGGTGCAGGAATGTGTAGGTGGGTCAAATGGCCTGGTTATCATGTGATGACAGACGCAAATCAGGCGAAGAAGTTTACAGTGTGAGAGCTGATACAAGGTGCGACATGGTTCAAGTCTACTGGAGTGAGTTACACTGAAGGATTCTGGTTGTGAGATTAGTCTTATGTTTACTCTGTTTTAATGTCCTTGTGTTGCAAAAGACTGCAGCGGTCTCAAATAAGTGAAGTTGTCCTCGTATTGTGGAAGAGAGTGAACATCCTCTTATCATTCTTCTCAGAGCAGATCTGAGCCTTGTTCCCAGGAAGAAATGGGTGTAGAAGAACCTGTAGGTGAAGCCCTGACAACGAAACACGAGCAAAACCCATCTTTTATTCTAATTTGTGTCCGCCGCAAGGTCCCTAGGGACGCTAGTTGAAACTCCTTAAAAAAAAACACCGTTTTCATTCATTTATATTTAGTGGATTGGTAAGAAATCTTTTTGGCTTTTTGTGTACAAGATGAATTTTTTTTTTATCATTCAGTGGGGAAAGAATGTTGTTTTTTTAAATGAATGAAAACTTTTTAAATGTGTACATTTGATGTGCCCCTTACCTGAAAAATAGAAACTTTACATTACTTTTACTAATCCAGTAAATTGCCAAATGGGCCTTAGGCCGTTGATTTAGGTTAATTTTGATGAATAGATGTAGCTTATTGAGTTCAGATGTAGGACTCATAAAACCAGCCCAATATGATAGACTATAAAAACTATTATGATCATGATAAATAAGTCGCGCAAAGGCCTAACACTATCACTTTTGCCACGCACTGGACA
This sequence comes from Cinnamomum chago, assembly GCA_038049695.1. NCBI lineage: Eukaryota > Viridiplantae > Streptophyta > Magnoliopsida > Laurales > Lauraceae > Cinnamomum > Cinnamomum chago. Next base: position 104,275,556 of record CP142451.1, on the reverse strand, counting down.
AACCAGTCCAGACATTATAGCGATCCCTGCAACAGGCATTTGTGAATAGCAGCTGTTGATAAAAAAGCCATAACATAATATAACATCATTTTCTTGGAAAGTTAGTAATAAAGACCACGACTGATAATCAAAATTAACTACTACTAATGACCAGAAGCTGCTACGGCAATATGAAGGCAATACCCTTAACGGTTGTAAGTTGTGTGTGTGTGGCGCACTTTCCATGAAAAATGTTTTTCAAGGTAGAATGATTTTCATTATTAGATATTAACAGTGTCCAACTTTTCGTTTTCCGATCCTAAAGCATTTTCCATAACTTTTGTAGGAAAACAGAAACAAACCCATAGTAGAGAACCATTTCTCTGCAGTCTTACAAAACACATTTCAATGCAGAAAATGTTTTGCACCACCTAGCAATAAAAACTGAAAGCTTCAGTTTCCCGTTTTTTAATGGCCATCAGTTTCTTCAGCAACTAAATGAAATCATTGTCATCACAGAAGTTTGTCAGCAACATGCAAAGAAATCATTGTCATGTGTGGGGAGGCAGAGAGGGAGGGGCAGTAATAAGCTATGGTGCACAAATACGGCAATGACACGCTATATACACAACAGGGATACGGATTTATATCGGATACGATACGACACGATACGTTGCCCATTTTGAAGTATCCGTGCATTATAGGTAATAAGTGTTTCTATGCCATCATTGGATTATCGGGATTGTTCAGTGGAGAAGATTATTCAGAGTCACAGCGACTCCCACCAGATGAACTGGATCACCAAAAGATGGATTCAGCATGTACTCGAGTCCTTGGCCCGGATGAAAATGCCCACACTGGCAGATAACTAAGATGATACACCTTAATATGTATTCAAAACATGAGTCGCTAAATGCAGACATTAAAATATCCACAGGCAAAACACCTACCCTTCTATTGGACTTCTCTGATGAGTGATGAACTTTCCATGTCCAGTGTTCAGCAGACGAATCATTGATGAAACACCTTCGGATACCACAACCTATCAAGATCAGATGTAAACATGTGTGCATCTATGCACAAGGTGGTAGGCCTCACAGTGGAGAAACAGAATTCCACACCATTCAGTTGTTGAAATTACAATTGCAGAACAATGGGAAGGCTTTAAATTAAAACAACCATCATGGACACGAAGATTTTTCCAATACATCCATGACCTTCCACTTCGGATGTGCATCGTCATAACATGGAGATTACATGTGGATAAGATATATAGAACTAGGCTACAGCTAATAATTACATGGGCAAGAGAACAATTTGCACCAGAGAATTGCTAAGCAGGACGTCCTTGCCACTTCGAGAATCAAAAGTATGTGGAGTTTTCAACCGTTTCATTTTATATGTGGAGCTGATTGTGATATCTTTTCATCTTCCAGTAACTTGTATGGATCGATATATGGTGGAGGTGCCATGGCCGTCTTACTAGCGTCATGGACAAAGCCTGGACCAAAATACTGCAAACCAGTGCAGGACAACTCAAGTTAGCATATATTGATAGCAAATGAGCCATGTCATCACATTGCACCCAAATTCAAGAGTTAGGGTGGAATATAAATAACTTTCAGAAGATTCTGTACTGGAAGGGGACAAAGTATATGCTTTCGGTGGATGTCCCCACATATCCAGTCAGTCTCAATGTGCTTCTGCAGAAATCAGGAGTGGACATGTTTCAGCTTGGACTAGGAACATCGTCTACTATGATTTGAGGGAGAAAAGACAGAATAAGAATAGTTCAACTAATATGGTTTCCATTCCTTGGGTTTATTAATGAACATTAGAAAAGAACTTCATCATGCGTTTGGTTATTTTTATAGGTTGTCCTAAAAATCACAACAACAACAACAACAACAAAAAAAAACAGTGACAATTGCCCCTAGGAGGTGGAATAATAATTTTTTTTATGGCAGGAATCTTCAACTACATCATGGGCTTAAAAAGAAAAGAAAAATTAAGAGGAACTTTGAAATAAATGGATAACAAAAATGACAATACAGAGAATGTCATATTGGGATCATGGAGACACAATGTCGAAGATTGTTTTCTTTTATCTATCAAATCCATCTAGTATCTGTCCTTTAGTTTTCCTTTTACTGTGAGTATCTTCTTCCACAATGCAGTTTATTATTCTTTACAAAGAATGCACACGGCTTTTCCCTTGAAGAAGTAAACTAAGGAAAGAGTGGCCAGTACCAAAACTGTGGTAATCAAGGGCCAGGAAAATGGACAGGTAGACTTTGTTCTAACTGTCCACATTAGAGGCCACGAATTAGATGGCATGATCATCCAATGTTGCTGATATTTAAGACCATATACAATCTAAAGTGACCCCCTTCTATACATGTGTCCATGATACATGTATCTGGGACCACACCTTATACCGGCACCATATGAAGGAGAAGGTGGATTGCACTGAAATATTTTACTACCGACAAAGTTCGAGAAATGAGATAGTATCACATGCAGCAGCATGGATACATCCCATCAATTTCCTTACAGCAGGGCTCACCATTGAAGGATGCTGACAGTTGGACTTTGAACTCCTCGCATGAATTTAATGGCCCCTGAATATTACTCTGATCAAAGTGATATTCGTGTCAGCAGTCAACAATGGATTGAACCACATGGGGGAGGGATTAAAGGTCAGAGATTCCAACCCAATAGCTTTCTTTGATGAAAGGTAGGCCCCAAAATCCTACTGTAAAGAATTTGCATGGATGTATCCACTCACTACTAATCAGGATATGAAATACACAGTGAAAGTGGAGATAGAAAGCTTACAAAGTATAATGCTGAGAAAAATGTGACTGTGACAAGGATCAGAGGCCAGAACCCCAGAAAAAATGTTCCTCCAAGTGTCAGTAGCAGCTTTGCTCGTGGAATCAAACCCTGCATTTTAGGAAGGGGTAATGTAGAAATAAAATAGGCATAAGAAAAAGTGAAAAATAACACCCACTACCAGTAGATTGAATGTTTCAAGAATTCAATCTCTTTCCTCCAAAGTTAAATTTTGGAACTTGTAATGAACAGACCTGATTCCTCCATCGAATTCGTTTATCTTCTATTAAAGATTGGTAATGTGGATAAAAGTTTTGCAAGATCTATAGTGAATCAGATATCACACACATCAGCTAAAACCTTACCCCTGCAATTTAAGGTAGGTTTGGGCACCGCTTGTCAATTACATATTTAAATGTTAACATGTAAATGACCCATGTGAATCATTTACATATGCAAATGATGCACATGTGAAACAAATTCCCATGTTTGTCAAAACCACCATTTTCACAAGTGAATCTGAGTACATCCAAAGGTTGTTCACAAATTTCTCAAAATCCATGAAGTAAGATAAACTATGTTGACCCCTTAGCTGTTTTTAGCCTTCTAAAGAAGATAAACAGTTCGGATCGCGAATCAGGGGCCCAAAGAAGTCCATAAAATTAGATATACTGGTATGGACCTTTTCACATATTTCTCAAAATTCATGAAGACTTAAGACATGAAATTTGAACGCCTAGAGTTTTTAGTCTTCAAAAGAAGAAGAATGGTTCAGACCATGAGTTAGGAGCGATATGAATGAAAAAAAATCATGTTTTTATGGGCCCCGCCCCCACGTGATCACATAAGTACCGTCTTAGGGCACTGTAGCTCTGCCTTTAGCAAAGGCAGTGTGAATTCATTTCACACTTCTTGAGGGCTGAGACAGTAAATGGTCTCACACAATTTTGGTGTGTGTTTTAACACATGAAACACTTTCACACCAAACAAATGACCCAGGCATGTAACAGTCAAGCATTTGGCTCATTTACACACCTAACAACCCCTCGATGCCACTTCCAATAAAAAACAGACTCAAAATTTAGTTTGGAAAAATCTTATGGTTGACAGCCTGTAAGACACCAAGAGTCCTACTTTATCTGCGCTTGGGGTTGGCACATGCCAAAGCACAACATATGGCAGAGGATATTTTCATCGGTAACATACAGTGGAGGAATCATTACACTGGATCAGATATAATACATTAACTTAACATTTATGAAACAAAAGAAAGCTGCCCTTCATGTAACTGATTCTTTACAAATAGATTTGCAATTACTGGAGAAGGGGAGAAGAATATGAAAACGGGAAGATGGATCTACCTCAAGGCCTTCGCTGTTCAATGCCATAGAACGTTCTCTTTGGTTAGCTAGGTCCTTCTCATACTCTGTCGAAACTACACCACTTCTCTTTGAGATGCCCCCACTGTCTTCCTTCAACTTTATCTCATTCTCTCCAGGTCCATACAGACTTCTACTGCTGTCTTCAAGCAATGATGTAGGAGTCATACCCCTTCTCTTCAGTTCCTTCATGAACAGCGACTCAGGAGGCTCCTCGGCTGCAAATGCACATAAGATGCAGAACATCCATGTAGTAACAAACGCAAACTAAATTCTCCAAAATCACTGATAGATACTAATTACAAGTGATTTACCATCCATAGTGAATACTAGAGCAATTATCAAATGTTGGAACATAAACTGGATAAGAAATCAGTCCTAAAAGAAATTAGAATAAATCGCTACACAAAGCAGATGGAAAAAAATCGGTATCAAATATTATCTAGAAGAACAATAAAATTTCGATAAAAGTAAAAAAAAATCTCTTGGAAAAGAAGAGAAACTGAAAGTGCCTGTTAACTTTTACAGACATAATTGCTACGATGATGCAAGATACGTTAGTGATGCAAGTTCAGTAGACCAACCCAACCAAATTGGTAAAAAGGAGATTTCGTGACAACTCATTCAAGCCAAAAAGAAAATTTCTTCCAATGGAGTTTTAGTAGGTATATATTTATTAAGATATGATTAGAATTTTTATTAGAAATTTGATTAGGATAGATGTAGCTTCTTATTTTGAAAACTTTCAGTACTTCGGAGTTTCTTTTCCCCTAAATCAATGGAGAGCTGAAGATTTAACAAAAAAAATTCTACCTTTGGTGTTTATTATCCCCTTTGTGAGTGTCTCTGCGAGACCTAATTTTAGGCTTCAGAACTTTTATCCATTCTGATCAAGCCCTCTTCAAAAGGATTTTCATCAATTTAGTACCAAAGCCTTAGGTTTCACAATCAATGAAATCCTCGGGAAACCATACATTGCAAGTGGAAGGAAATCAAGACAAGATACAGGATCAAGTTTCCAATCTAGAATGAATGAAAAAAGTTAAAGAACAATTCGCTGGTGTTATCATTGCAGAGAAAAATGTCATTTAACGTTTCAAAGCCTGCAATGAGCTCCAATAGCTTCAGTTAATGTGGCAAAAGAATAAGAAGTTGAAGCAATGATTTAAAAATGGATTCAGCCCCCGAGTCAGCAGGGGTTGGGTTGAGTCGCGTCAGTGAAACTTGATTGAGTTGAGTGCCCACTAACGAACCCATGAACATCGGCTGTGTGTGCTGCCTTAATCACCTCGACCTCTATTGCCCCGTCCTTGTCATAACCATGAACAGCACCAATTCCTATTATGCCACCAGTCTAATCTTAGGCCGGAGGGACTTCAAGTTGAGCTGTCGGATGTCATTCCCATCAATCATGACCATCCTGGCAGTAGGATCATAGAACCACTTGATCCATGCGATAACAAAGCTTTTCCCAAAACCACCGGCGCTGGAAGAGCTTGGCTTTAGTTGGCTCAAATTCAGAGGTTGAGGTCTTTACATGATGATCTTAGGGTGGGAGCAGTGGATGGTTGACATGGTGCAGCTCAGTTTCACCCGGAATGGATTCAATAGGGCTTGGGTTCTGCATCATCCAGATCGACCTTGGTAGTAGTAAGGATTGAGAAGACAAAGCTAACAGCCTCGCCCCCATGAATGATCTCAAGGGTAATGTCGACAGTCTTGATTATGGAGTTAACGGTGAAGATAGGGATGACAAGGACTCTGAAGTTTACTCAGTCTGAGTCCCACAGGATGAATCCTAGTCCATTTGGGACCCAACAAGTCCCATTTGAACCAGCCAAGTCTGACATGAAGCGACTTGTTGATGGCCAAGTCCATGTCCACTCATAATCAGGTGAGTTATAAAACCTGGGTTGAAAAGCATGATGCATCAGAATCTAAGGAGCAGATGACCATAGAAATAAAAGAAGAAGAAAACGTAGACCAAATTGAGCTCTATGGGAACTTCGATGCCGAAGTTCTCATGAGCCAAAGGTGGTCGTGGTCATAGAGGAACCTACACCAACTGTCGAAAAGATAAGGTTACAGAATAATATCCTTTGTTCAACAGGCCATCTAAATGGACAGAATTGAATAGTAGTGATTGACGGAGGGAGTCACAACTCAAGTTCTTGTGGTTCATCCACAACTAAGGGTGCACAAACATCCCTGACCCTATTTTGCTCAATGGTTGAAGATGGGTGATTTAGTGCAAGTGCGACATGAAAGTCAAGTTACCTTCGCTATTGATAATGATTATAAGGAAACAGTGTGGTGCAATGTCATGCTAATGTATATTCGGGACCTCCTATTTGGAAGGTAGTGGATGTATGACAAGATAAGAATCCATAGGATGAGAGAGAACACATACATTTGTACCTTTTGTTTTTCAAAGATCTTGGGCAATCTTGCAACTCAACAGGAGATGGTCAACAAGTTCCAATTCAACAGGAGTGGTGTTTTCCACTTAATATTGTTTATATATGTCTTGGATGCTTGTGTACAAACATGTGTTATGCATGCTTGCACCGTTGGAATTGAAACTTAATGTGGGTTTAAATGACCATGCACAGTTTGCACTGTTCTATTTTTCCAAAACTAGGATTTAAACATTTAACTGGTGTGATTTGTTTTAAGAGGAAGATCAAAAAAGAGCTTTCTGGAGGGGGAAAAAAGCATTCATGTTTACATATCAGGGCATTGGTCTCTTCCCCACTCCCTGCATAGAGTAGTTTCTAGAACCTTAGGAATGGTCCATCCTATAAGGCCTACCTAAAAGCATGGCAATCATGGGGTGCATGGGTTTTTTAAAGGTCTCCTTATGACCTACCTAATGTGCAAAAACTGGGATCCATCGAATCAGGGAAAGTGTTGTTTTTAGGAACTCAAAGCCATCCAACCCTCACTTCTTAGATAAAGCTAGATGAGTGCTAAACATTCTAGAATCAATTGGGATACCTCCAAATTTGGGTGAGTGTTGCATTTGTGCTTGTGGCAATTGACTAATAGGACAGAGTGTATGAAGGGCTTAGACTGATCATAGGGAAGCAAGGTTGTCCCTAGGACTTGAACCGTGTGACAATGTTTATTTAACTGAAAGCTTGTCCAATGCATAAGGGCACATCTATGTAGTACATTTTCCCTGAAAACCCAAGGAAAATGACTTGCTTTCCACACCCACTACTTATCCTTGTTTTGTATGGCACTTTACAGTGAGGAAAAATGACAAAAAAACAACAACTATTTTTACGCAAATCCATAGAAAATCATGCCCTACGATGGAGTTTGAAATTGCTTTTCCAGCTACGAGAGTCCATGGAAACGGTTTCCCCATAATTACACAAAGTTCCCCCAAAATAATGAGAACCCATCATTTTTCACACATGATAGTAGGTCACGAGGCGAAGGCCAGGCCCAAAGTTGGATCTCAACGTTGATAACAGTGTGGCTTCACTGCCATACCATATCAAGACCATGATTGGAAGTGCTGGCAAGCAAGCACCACACAACACGCAGCTAAAGGTATGGTATGGATTCATGGCTCAAGGCATGTTTCCACTTAATATTCTTCATATCTCAATTACACGAGTATTAAGCCACATCCACCGTTCAATTCAATTCATTACTTATCAATAGGATACAAGAGAGCACATGCTCATCAAACCCCAAATCTACCAAAAAGACACGAACTTGAACATGGACTAAGAAAGAATAACCAAATCGAACATCTTGTTCTTACCATTGGATTTGTTATCTCCTTCTTCAACTCTGCAGACCACGCGAAATCCTCTCACTTGCAGGGACTTGCAGTGCCGACGCTTCCGCAGCTGGAAAACCCTCTTCTTCTCCTCTTTGTGATCGAAATCCGATAAGAAAGATCCCGACTTTCTGCCGAAATCGGATCGGAAACCGAGGAAAGGTGATCTCGCTATGTGCAAACACGCCATCTCGCGATCAATCGAAGAAGAATCTCATTCGACAGAGAAAGAGATCGAAGCTAATCGAGTCAAAGGAAGGAGGAGATGAGTAAAAGGGGAGAAGGAAGAGATTTGCTTGCGAGAGAATCGGGATTTCTAGGGTTTTGTGTGTATTTGCTTGCTTGTAATGTTATTGGCCACAAGTTAGAGAGAGCAGGAGTTCTGCAAGCGACGCCTTCTTTCGATCGCGTGCATTCGTCTTGTCCTGGAGAAGCGTACACGTGGACGCCTGCGCGAAAGAATATTCGTACGTGTAGAAATGTAATGATTGCAGGTGGGGACAGGATTATTTCAGGCGGCTTGTCGGAACGGAAGTGGTAAAAAAAATCTTTTAAAAGGAACATGTAAATTAATATTGGGACATTTATCATCAAAATTCCGTTAAATAGGGTAATTATAGTTAAGGATCATTTTTGCCCTTTTTTTTTTTTTGTTGATGTCAACGTAACCAGTTTCATATTTTATCATGAGTATTATTTGTAGATATAAAAAAAAAATATTTGCCGATATTAATATAAAATTGTGTTGACATTAACAAAAATACTCAGTTATTACAATCAGTGATTCTGTAAATTTGTTGCCGTCGATAGAAGATTCGCCGACATCAATATAAAATTGTGTTGACGTCAACAAAAATGCACAGTTAACGGTACATGTAACCTTGTGAATTTATTTACGTCGACAGAAGATTCGTCGACATCAACATAAAATTGTGTTGATGCCAACAAAAAATAACCAGTTAGCGTTAACGAAAATTGAGTTTTCCGTTGTTTAGGATTTTGTTGACATTGAGTAATCTCTCTCTCACTGTGATTGAAAAAAAATGGATAGGGCGTTGATCACTTTCTTATCCATCCTCTCATCCCTCTCTTTCTTCTATCCTACTGTTGCTGTTGATTTGGGGGTGAAGAAAGTGTTTTTTTTTCTTTTTTTTTTTAAGGTTATGTTGACATCAACTAACCAAGGGCAAAAACAAAATGAAATATTGGATTTTGGGCGAAAGATCATTGGCCGTCATTATAAAAATTTAGGGTCTTCAGTTGTAATTACCCCATTTTATGAGATTTTTAAAGTACATATCCCATTAATATTTGACGCTGGCAAGAGTTTCTACTCATCAAGCAGCATATATCTTCTTCTTGCAAAAGATTATATAAGACTGTCTAGGTTGGTTTCTTTAGTGTTTGTTTGCTTTTTACTCATGGATGTAAAATTGGATCTTATGTAAATGGTTTGCATGTAACTTATTGATGAGTAGTTGCATGTGAAACGCATTTCGTATGTATTTGAAAGGAAGCACCAATTTCGCATGAGTAAATGAGTATATCTAATGATTTCTTGAGATAATTTTTGGGAGTTTTTCGTTGATTTTCTATAGAGTTGTAGGAAATTCATGTTTGACAATTATATCCTTAAAGATTTAGGCCGGGGAAAACCTTCATTCTAACAATTTTTTAGTTTGACCCCCTCTTATAGAGTTTGAAAATCTTCATTTTTTATGGATCTATATAGTAATGTTGAATCTTCTTAGCAAAATATGCATCGATAAATACCAATATTAATATGAAACCTCTTAGCAAAATATGCATCGATAAATACCAATATTAATATGAAACCTCAAATATATAAATATTTAGCATGGAATCCTTGCATTGGGTTAAGTGAGTAATCCTCAAATTTGTAAGTTTATCATGAATTCCTCACCTAGCCTTTTCACTAACGTTTCTGAACGCATTTTGTTTACATGCATGGAAATATAAAAATAAAGTGGATTTCAAATCATATACAGAAGCAAAAAATGAAGCATGTTAAAGTAGAATGCACTTTTTCTTGTAAAGTTTACTATACTGCGGGTTATCACATTTTTGATGTAAAATGAAGAGAAAAGTGGAGAAATAAAAGGGCAGGTGGTGTCATGTCATAAGTTCTTCACTTCATTATTTTATGTCCTATGATTATAAAGGTCAAATCATAACCAGTGACAAAGCCAAGAGTCCATTATGAGGGTAAGAGTGATCAACCAATTATATTAGTTGATTTGTGAAAAACTTAAACATTTCAGAAAATGAGTCGTCTCCTTATAGTCTTTACGAGGTCTTCTTTTAAGCATTTCATGTTAACTTTAGAAAAATTAGAAAATTACTAAAATTATAAAAAAAAAATTGAGATTGATTTGACAATATACATACATTATTTTTAAGTGAAACTTCTCATAGAAAAGGGGCCACTTCTTTTGTAGTTTGCTAATCATTTAAAGGCCTCAATATCATTTACCAAGAGAAGAGACAAAAGACAAAAGGCAAAAGAAAGTGAAAACAATATTGAATCTTAGAAGATTTCCAAAGTGGGCTCGCTTATGAAACATCTATATCATTGAAAAACCCATGTAGCGTATTGTATTCATCAAATTTCCATCAAATGATCCATGACTACATCAATAAAATTTAAAATATTCAGATAAAAGTTACAAATAATTCAAATATTCCATATAAACCAATTTGACATTGGGCCTATATCATATTGAGTTAAATTTCTCACAGCGAATTAGGTATTTATTTTTTAATATTTTGACTACTTCTAACGTGTAATTTTATGTCTCTTAAGTGGCCCTACTCAAGAGCATCATGAAACTATACCCGCAGGACTTAAGAAAAAAAAAAAAAACCTTACTTGAAAGAACTATTAAAACATACGATGCCTACTCTATGGAGAGTCGGAGCAAAAGTTTATGAAAAAAATATTAAATAGTTTGTATTACATGTATATCCTAAAAAAATAAAAAAAAATACATGATAAAAATGTGCATATTAGTTTTTCAAACTCACTCTTCTTTGTAAAGATCAAAGAGTTTTGTGCCAGGCAGTGGCGGAGCCAGGAATTTCTCTCAAGAGGGGCAAAGGTTGTCGACTTAAATAATGTTAGTAATTTTTTACAGCATTTTTTTTACTATTAACAATTATAAACAAAGAAGAAAAGATGTATGAAAGTTGTAGGAAAAATAGCAAGATGTATAAAATTAAATAGTTGTGCATCAATCAATCATTAGATTCCACACAAAAAAATGTCCTTTTTACAATTGTCCGTGATGAGTATTAAAAAAAAGACTTGTATCAAAAAGAATCTAGAAAAAACAATTACAACTATAAAAAAGTAGAATACTCATTTATATAGGAAAAGATTAAAAATTATAAAAAGGATAACCATCACTCATCATTCCATCAATAATGCAATGTAAAAATAAAATAAAAAATAAAAATAAGTAGTCACCACATTCATTGCAACTTGTCAATGATGTAGACATATACTCTATAAAACAAGAAGTTAGCCTAGAAAACAAGAATGGACTTATAATTGACTTTAACCTTGAAATAGAATTGTGCTTTCACTATAAAGTAGAAATGCTAGTTGAGACAGTGGAAGAATGGTATTCCGTGTGAAAGAAGAAACAACGAAAAATGGAATGTGAAAAGACAAAGAAAAAAGAATGTGACAAGGCATCTAGCTAGATTGCTTTCTTTAGTTGGATGAAAAGACAAACTTGTCATCTCTTTTCTTATTTTAGAATACTTAAATCATTAGAGGATCATTTAGTGAAATGAGAAAATTATACCCACAATAAAATTTAAATCCCAAAGCATATCTAAAAAAGATAAAAATCTTACAAGGGACAATGCAAGGTAAAACCCATGACGAATTCAAAATCTCTTACATATAAAATAAAATAAAATAGAAATGACAAGAAATTTGAAGAGGGCCAAATCCCCCTCCCTTCGCCATTCGTACCGGGGCAAAACAGTAAAAGCAAACTATCAAATCTTAATTCCTAAACTTTTCCCACTTTGCAAACTAATGAATAAAAATCAAGGAGAGAAGAGTACCACTCCCTCTTCCATCGATCGTAACCTTATTTCACCACTCCAAAATTTCCCATCAAAATGGAGAAAAGTAATAAAATTGAAACCGGACAAGGTTAAAAAAAAACAGAGGCTAAAATCCTAACCTACCCTGTTTAAATGAAGCATCCACGTGGTGACATTACATAAGACCGCCACGACACGATGTGGTGGTCAATAGGATCTCCCTCAGTCGTAACTCGTAACGCCGCGTTTTCATTTCCTATATATATGTTTATCAACACCATGCCGTTCCTCTATTGCATTTTCCTTTCCATAGCTTCCGTTCCGTGACATCAAACTCTCTCTCTCTCTCTCTCTCTCTCTCTCTCTCGCCAATCTCGTACATTCTTCAGCGCGAAGAGAAATTTCTAGGGTTTCAATTCCGCGAGCTCTAGTCTCCAAACGCTTATTTAAATCAAGCATCTCTCCCTCTCTGTAATCTCACTTTCGCCACGAAGGAAAAGCAAAACCATAGAAATCTCATAGTCATAAACCTAGGGTTTTATAATCATTTACCTCTCGATTCGACTCTGATCTTGTTTGTACTCGAAGTAGCAATGAGGTTCAATCATGAAATCTCCCCTAAAAACAGCGATGAGAAGGACAAGGACATGGATGATTCAAACTCATCATTTTGTATTGATGGAGCTTTGCCGGCTCAGATTCAGCAGAAGATCATTGTTGGATATGCTCTGACGTTGAAGAAGATCAAGAGCTTCATGCAGCCGAAGCTCCAAGTGCTCGCTAGGTAAAAGTAAAACCATAAATTTCCTTTCATCAAAATCCTACTACTTCTTCCATTGTGATCTCGATTTCCACGGAAAATGCAGAGTGAAGACTTTGTTGTTTTGAATCAAAATGTCAAATGTTGCAGGAAGAAAGGCATATTATTTGTTGCAATTGATCAAAATAGGCCACTATCAGATCAAGGTCCTTTTGACATTATTTTACACAAGGTCAGTGTGTTACCTTTTTGCAAGCCCTGCATTCATTCTCTGTTTAGAATCCATTATTAGATTAAGCACAGATGCATTTTAATGTTGGCGAGCTTACTTTTTCATTGCGAGTAATGAATGGATGGATTTTCGTACGTACGATTAGAATTTGAAGTTAGTTTTGCTAAAGTTTGTACCTTTTTTTCTTATCTTCTTTCTTTCTTTTTGAATCCAGTTGTCAGGAAAGCAATGGCACCAAATTCTTGAGGTTAGTCATCTAAACCCTTGGATTTTATACTCAACATTACATTGATCATATTGATCTCCATGCTTCTGTTTTTGGCATATCAAATTTGGCATTATTCTTCTATAATTTAATATATTCAGGAAGATGATGGTTTGTGAATTGTTATCATTAGTTGAACCAAAAGATCTCTTAGAGATCTAAATTCATATTGGTTCGACATAATTTGCATAGAGAATTTTTACCTTCAGTGACCAGCTAATTTATCTGCGGACATTGTATCCAGTTAACTTGTTCAGGTGTTTCCTGTGTCTGGTGATTAAAAAATATGAAGATGCCCCATTTTAGTTATTTGGGTGTCTGCTCTCATTTAGTTTTCTGTTTTACAGAATTATATATAGGAGTCTGAACTGAAAACATATTATGTTACTGTTCCTTTCAAAATTGGTCTTAGGCTTGTTGTTTTATGTTCTTGAGCAGTTGTTTGCTGCTTGTTATTGTAGAATATAAATGTCTGATGATTAGTGGATATGTTGGCACATCTCAATGTAAATGCAGTACTGCAGATGTAAGTACCCATCAATCACGGCCCTTGAATTCTAAATCTTTTTTATATGAAGGTTTAAATAGTGCCTTCGTTTTATATACTTGTTCTTTTGTGTTGTTTGTTTCTCTATTTTCATTTCCCTTTTGTTTCCTTTCAGCTTCTTTCGGTTAACTTATTTTCAATTATAGCCAAAGTGACCTCAGGTAGACTCTGAGTTTGTTAATGTGCTACTGCTGTGTGCTTAATGTTGCATCTGCTGATTTGTTCTCGATGACATGTGAACAAGTTATCACTCTCTTATTGTTTCCTTCTAATAAAATCCCAGTTACGATTAGGATAGCCAAAAAAACAAAAGAACTCCCCCTTTGATGAAATTCTGAATCTCCAGTGGCTTGTGAAATCCATTTACTGTTCTTCCTTTCTGTAGAATACCATGTTAATATGAATGTAGGATATGAAATTTTGAAAGCAAGTAGCAACTATTCTCTCACTTATGTGTTCTATTAATAAAAACTGATAGTGTTGAAATTAAAAAAGCCAACAAAGAGTGGCAAGTGGAAACTATAATACATAGTCCCCTAAGGCTGGAAACATCTTACAGCCATTCCGCTTACAGGATTGGTTATAACAAAAACGAATGTGAGCATTCATTCAATAAGCAGTTCCTCCCTTGTAGGCCTTTTCGTATCTAACACTTGTGCTTCCCTCAGTCAAATCTCTAATTTCAATTAGCACATGATAGATAAAAACTAAGAGTACTTTTGGTAAACTTTAGGGTGATCAAGATGATCAGCTACAGAGGCTTTACATAATTAATGTTTGGATTCAAAAAATGGTGATGATACAAATGGAGAGTGTATCTATCCCATCCCAAGGATTGGTACAGGATATTACTATTAGTAGAATCTTCTGGAGGTGATCATTTAGTATGGTACATCATATGACCTGTGACGCCTAGATACGTCATGGATACGGAAGGGACACGCCATGAACATGGATTTTACACATAAAAAGTGAAATACCGGATATGATACGATATGATACATTGCCTATTTTGAAGTATCCATGCACCATTGCATATGACTATATAAAATATGTGATCCCCAACATTGACAATAAAACCTTCATGGTTCTTTGCTGACTCCATTGGCCCAAGAGATGGCGGATCCCACGAATTTCCATCCCCCATATCCAGATACCTAAATTTCACTTTAGAAATTTCTAGATCTTCTTTTGATGGTCAATATTCCTTCTATTTCGTAGTTCAATTACCATTCAGCTAGACCAGAGAAAAAAACGAGAGTCCTCTTTTTATCATTCATTTTGTATTCCCCTGGTGGAGCTGGGGCTCAACTTTTAGTTACCTTTTATCCATCAAGATAGTGGTCGGGAAGATTTGAGAAAGTGAAGAAATCGAGATGCTCTTCTAGTATTGTCCACAACCTTGCCTCTTTACCAGGTTGTTTTCCCTTTCTATACTCTATAGGCTTCTTAGTTCTCTAGGTGCTGAGTATAGCTTACATATCAATTCTTTTCTTTGCATCATCACAGAATACTGTATACATTTATTTCGATTTTAAACTAAAGTAGTAGTTATACTTAGAATTTGTCTTTTCCTTTTTGAAGGATTACTGGCAAAGCCATCCAGAAATTACTGTCCTTGACCCTCCAGGTGCCATACAACATTTGCACAATCGCCAGTCAATGCTCCAAGATGTTGCTGATATGAACTTGTATGGTAATTGCTGCAGGACCTTTCTTATTTATGATGCACGGATATGGCATGCATATGGCCGGGACACACCATCTATATGGCAGGGACTTGGAGTTTACACATAAAAAGTGAAGTATCAGATGTGATATTATGCACTGCTGATTTTGTAGTAACCGGGTGCCATAGTCTCTGATAAAAGATAGTGGTCATCTTGCTAGATACGCGCGCTCTTGTGCGCAAACTGTTGCCTAAGTTTCTCTTTGTTTTATCTGTATAAACTGTTTGGTTTTTTACCAAATTATGAACATCTATATTTTTTAACTGCTGTTACAGGAAAAGTGGGTGTCCCAAGGCAACTAGTTATTAAGGACTCATCATCTATTCCTGATGAAGTGACTAGAGCTGGGCTAAAACTACCGTTAGGTAAGCTCATTTCCCATTTGTTTTGATCTTGTCAGATTACTTGTTAGCAATTCTTCCCATGCATGTTATTATTAGCAGGTTAATGTTAAGGAATACAGAGTTGGGCCTGCATGATTCCTCACTGTCATCCCGTTGTAGTTGAGGCCGCTACTAGTCACAACTTTCAACTGCTCTCTAGAAAAAGGTCACAATCCCTGAGTCTTAAAAATATGCACATACAAATCATTTGCATCACCTGGAACTCTTAAAGGCAACACTATTGTTATGCAAACAGAACTGTTATTTTGTAAAAATCATCTTTGGCGAATGGTGATCCTTTTCTTTTTGTCCACTCCAAATCCTAGAGGCACTTTATTTTCATGTGCTGAGCTTTAATGACCTGATAGATGTAAATTTTAGGTAAAAACCCGTATTTACAAACCCAGGTATAGGTGTGGCCTTGTGGATGGGCATGTCTTTAAGCCTAAGATTTTATTGATAGTCAAGACCATCCGTGTTTTTCTCAGATTCCTCTGCTGGGTGTGTCATGATCGTCAAGAGTGTTATATCTTACAGGATGTACCCCAAATCTCAGGTGGAATATGTCTTTTGGATGGTTTGTCACTCAGCTGTGTGCGAGATGGTGTAGAAATTAGGAACTGAAATAAGTAGGATGTGGCTTTTGTAATTTCTGTCCCAAAACATTACCTTTATGTTTTGTAGTCAAATCATATATTCCTTTAATATAATTTTTGGTAAAGAAGTGTACCAACTGTACTGTTTTTCCATGGGCACTCACAGATAGCTTGATCTTGTACCTGCAAATCTGCCTGCCAGAGTGCCTGTTCTTGCGAAAATGATTTGAAATACCTTTAACTGCTGAAGTCTAGAGTGGACTGTCTTGCATTGTCATCATCATCATTGAAGGCTTACCCATGTAACTAAAGGAGTCTTGCAACTGAGAGGCCTTACTATTTTATTGTTCAAATTACTCAAGATACTCAAATCCTGAAGCTAATTTAGAATCCTTTTAGGGAATCTTCTGATGCTACTGTGCACAAGAAATTATTTGCATATTGATTGGGTCCTTTCTTTTCCTAGATTGATAGGATAAGCCTAAATGATGATGACAATTGAATCTTTTTGTTTCAGTTGCAAAGCCATTAGTTGTGGATGGGAGTTTGAAGTCGCATCAACTTTCTCTTGCTTATGATAGGTTCTCCCTATCAAAACTTGATCCTCCGATGGTTCTACAGGAGTTTGTAAATCATGGTACACTTTAGGACTTAGTCCATTGATTAAGTCTCATCAATTTTGTATTTTCATATTAACTACATCGTTAGTTGTGTAACTTCCTTTTCTGTTTCTCAGGTGGGGTTCTCTTTAAGGTTTTTATTGTTGGGGAAACTATCAAGGTTGTGCGGCGGTCTTCCCTGCCAAATGTAAGTGAGTGTGAACTTCTAAATAATTTTGGGCTGTATCAGTTCCCCAGGGTGTCTTCCGCAGCAACTTCTGCAGATGATGCAGGTCTTGACCCTAGTGTTGCAGGTGAGATAATTAGTTTTTTTTTTTAAATAAACTTGACTGTGTAGGAAAATCTTGTATGACAAATATGAATTCTCACATAGGCTGTCTGGAGGTTCTTGAGAAAAATTACATGTGTCTTATTCTCAAGTCTCTAGAATGTTTTGACAAAAGCCCGCAGCATGTTTGGAAGATGGTTACATATGGTTGCGTGTTCAAGTCATGTTACCATTCAAAATAAAGTGTTTCAAAGATCTTTTATTTCCTTGTGCAATGATTTACTCTTAAAAGTTGCTTCTCTTATTTTTCTTCATACTATAGAGTTTCCTCCACTCCCTTTGCTCGAAAGGCTTGCAAGGGAGCTTCGTCATCGACTGGTATGTTTCTGTTTAAATCTTCTTATTCCAATTTTTTTATATATATGTACATGCATTGATTAATCTCTCTTGTTGCAGGGTCTCCAACTGTTCAACATGGATATAATACGAGAGTTTGGGAGTAAAGACCGTTTTTATGTCATCGACATCAACTACTTCCCTGGCAAGTGAAATATAATATTCTTGCTATCTTTTTGCAATTATTATCCTTTTTTTCCTAGTAATTTATCACATTGGGAGTGTAGGGGACTCATACTTTTTTGAATTGCATCTTTGATATGTTGTTTTCATACGCTCTTCCTTCTTTTTCATCCTTACACTATGCCCATAAGGTTAATATATAGCTTTGTGATTATAAATAAGTAGATGGGAAATGATACTTTACAAGACAACCATTTGGCAATGACAAAAACTGGACTTGATCAGAGACATGCACTGCAGGGTTGAGTCATCCTAATTTTACACTGCTAAATTACTAAAATTGTAGAGTTTTGCTTGTCCAGCCTAACCAATATTTTAATCACAAAGGAGGATTTGCCGTCACAGCTGCTTGCTTGTCCGGCCTCCTGCGTGCTTGTTTTTCTTTAGATTATTTTTTTTATTTTTATTTTAATAACAAAATACACACTCAGCCTTATCACATCTATTTGGTGTCAGCTTTGTGAGTTTTTGCTTACACACATACAAAAAAAAAAAAAAGAACAAAAAGGAGTTTTCTTCTCCACTCATCCCCTCGATGATCTAACATGTTACTTGCAACTATCGCATTTTAGGTTCTTGTGGGCCTCCCTCTTCTCCCAGTAGTCAGTACCTTGTACTTGCATACACAATATCCAATGATCCAATCTCATACAATGAAAGTACTTTATGATATTGCAATCCTCACATGATCTCAACAATTCAAAATATCAGGAATTATAAGATTCCTCTAATTTTGGTGTAGTTCAAGGCATCACTTAGGCCCATAAATCTGTGCAAGGCATTTAACTATTCCACACTTAATGGTAGTCAGATCATAATTTTTGGTCATCTGAGTGGTCTTTTGCCTTAAGTTGCTTGGATTTCCAAATAAGCTTGATGTGATAATACTAATTATCCAACAGTCACATATGAAATGACTGATCATATAGATTGCGACAGAAAACAGTCCAATTGATTTTGAGCATTAATGGTGTGACATTTCCTCTGGTTTACAGTGTGGTTCATATAATCTTGATTAAATAAGTTCAGCTTTTTAATGACGTATGAGCAAAATGGACAGACCTGATTATTTACGGTGAAGAAGCTCAGATCATGAACCGTTTCTTGGCCTCCACCTTATGTTGCTTATGCTTTTTGAGGAACATCATGATCAAATGCTTCATAGCAACCAAAATGGATGGTTCCAATTAAGGTCGAGTCATCTATTTAGATCACCTATTATGTGGGCCTGACCTTTTACTCACTACCGCTGAAACAACTATGAATGGTGTTTCTGATCATTCAACCAGTGGTTAGCGAATGGGCTAGCAAAGTGGTTCACGCCTTTTAATTGATGTTCTTTCTTAACAACCATTTTGTTCCGAAGATTTTACAGGGTATGGGAAGATGCCAGAGTATGAGCACATATTTACCGACTTCCTACTAAGTCTGGCACAGAGCAAGTATGGAAAACATCCCATGAATAATTGTTGAAGGTAATTTTCTTTCCCTAGAGTGTAGGAAAGGAACTCTGAAACCCTTTTGTTCCATGGGAAGAAGGCCTTGATATTTTGATTGTTGATGATACATGACATTCTGAACATGCGAAGGGCTCTGTTAGCTTCTGCAATTACTGGCTGTTTTTGCTTCCCGTCTTCAGGCCCCTTATAGGCTATCATACAAAAATTGGTCAGTGGCATTAGATGGTTCTCCAAATCATCTCTTATTTGTCCTGAGGGTCAATTTGTCAAACACAGTATATCCATGGTTGAACAGATTCCTGATCCCAGATCAATGGAACAAGATTTCAACAGTGACGACCTTGACATTATACAAATGAGACTTGGTGTACCTGAGGACACTGTTGTATGGAGCAAGACTTTCAAGGAACTCGTGTTGTGTACATGGTCATTACCCATGTGGAATCAACTGATAATCATTGTCAGTGTTCTAACCACATGGTGTCCATAATAGACATTTAAAGATTATGATCGTGTATTTAGGCTAGGTTCAACAGATAAATTGAGGTGGTTATGAATGTGCGGTCAGTGTCAGTTTTGGGTAATAATCCACCTTGGGGCCCACAGTTTGAACTGTCTGGGCACACACATGAATGATGGATGGAGATGGCACAATTTTGTTTTGTGGAATGCACATGACAGTTTAGCCTGAATCCATATTATTATCTTCTATTGTTTTCTTTTTCATGCCTAACTACAATGATTTTGGTGTAAGTTGGGTTGCAACTTCAACATGTCTGACACAAAATTGTTATTATTCTGAAACTATTGTCCCTGTCCACTGCCCATGGGATGTTGAGCCTCCGAATCAATATATTTCAGCTCTTCTTGTGATTTATATTTCATACTGCTGACCTGATCGACACCCCCACCTTATACGAGGTGCTTGGTACAAATGAAGAACCAACCCTTCAATTGGTGTTGTACATACGGATAGGTTAAGCACACAAAAATGATAGGGATGTTGCTGTATCATCCATGTTTGCTGCAACAAATCAACATTATGGATCACAAAAACAAGACCTTTAGGCATGTTCACCATGTTTTTGGTATCCAAGCAAAAAAGCTGAGCCTAGCCTTTCTGATTCCACACAAGTGATGAGGGCCCGTTTGGATCTTTGTAAGCCTAGTCCAGGTAACTTGGTTTAGACGTTAATGAGGCTCATGCAGTCCTAGTCAACTGGAATACAGTTGTGTTCTGTTCTTTTCACAAAACAGAGTTCACAGCTAATTTACGGCAAAACCGAGTGCAGGGCACCCAGCTAAATAGATCCAAACAGAAGGCTCAAGGAATTTGAACACAGTTATTATTTTCTGCCACGATCTGGATCACAATGTGAGAAGCAAATTGTATAATTTTTTCTTTTCTTTTCTTTTGATTCCTCAGGCCTGCTAGTGTTTGGAGGTGGATGAAAAAAG
The DNA here is from genome assembly GCA_038049695.1 of Cinnamomum chago. Classification (NCBI taxonomy): domain Eukaryota; kingdom Viridiplantae; phylum Streptophyta; class Magnoliopsida; order Laurales; family Lauraceae; genus Cinnamomum; species Cinnamomum chago. The sequence goes on along the minus strand of CP142451.1, from coordinate 104,254,589 downwards.
CATTCGAGAATATTCATCAGGAAAAGAATCATCGTTTGTTAGAGTTTGTGGCCTCACAAAAATGGAGGAGTTAGCGCTAGCACCTGATCACATTACATTCCATTTGCTACAGATTTAAGGATTCGCTTATGACAGTTTTGATATTACCTATTTTAGAATAGAGGATGTAAATATTCATTTTCTGTTGGGATGATGAGAAAAAGTGGGGAGAAGGAAAAACTATAGGCTTATTTTTTTTTAGGGACAAAAAAATAGTTCTCTTGATTATTTGTTGAAAGTGAAATGGCTTTCTCCTTCAGAGTTGAGAAAACAACCTATTCTCATGGAATTGAATTTTTAAAATTTTTATTCCTAGACCCACTCATTTAAATCTTTTAGCATTAATTTGTTTTAAGAAAAGTTTCAACTCCTGCATTGAGTTCTTCATTCAAAATTCAAAGACACTGGATAATGACTGAAAAACTAGATGTTTTCCTTTTCTGCTATACGTCTGCCCCTCATCCTCTATACTGAAACGTGTACTGACCTAAACTAGTTCATCACCTGTTTTTGTAAATTTAACAACATAAATATCCATCATCAGACTTGTTTACCTTTGCCTTATAGACCGCTCTAAGTCCAATCATAATTTTGGAACTCGTTGGTGTTGGCATCCATGGCTCAATGAAAGATTAGTCTGGACCGCTGACTCTACGGTCATTTCAGCCCCTTGAAATTATGAATGGGCCTATATAAAATTCGGTCAAAAAGAACTACATATCGTTGGATTGATTGAAGTCATCCAACTCACATGATCGTCTCATAGTTCATCCTTGGGTAAAGAAGATACTTGTGGTCAATCACTCCATTCTGGGTCAGATTAAGACAAGTAATGGGAGATTCAATCCAACGCTTGAATTTTGGCATGGAGCAGCTCTGGGTCCCACCATGCCCATTTTGCTCACCATTATCTCACACACTGACTCTCATCTTCAAAATAACAAGCAGGGAAAGGCCCCCAAAATCTCATCCTTACTTTGAAGATTAAGAAAGGAAATAAAGAAGAATCTCTCCATTTCCACCAACTCTAGAAACCCAATGAAGCAATCAGAACACATACATCCATAGATAGAAAATAAAGGATAAGAAAGGAAGCCCAAGTTTCAACATAAACCCTAATATCCAGTAACACCCAAAAGGCATAAACCCTTCAAATGTCACCACAAGCTGAGGATTATGATAGAAAACAAAGACTACTCTCTCTACCCCTCTCTAATCTAGACTAAACCGATCAAAGGAAAAACACCCACAGACAAAGAAAACAATACAAATCTCAATCAAATGTCACCACAAACAGAATTTAACAGCCCCACCAACTCAAAATCCAAATGAGCAACAAGACCCAAAACTACTGATAATAAAAAAGGGAACCAAACACTTGATACCTACAAATACAAGGCTTTTCAATCCTCTCCTTCCTCCTCTTCTTCTTGGTCAGGGGCAGAGGCGTTTTGGGTCTCTGGAGGGCGTTCAAAGAGAGTCCAATCTGGAGGGAGAGTGGGGAGAGGAGGATAGACAGTGGGCTTGCGCCTGATGTCCCATGGTTGACTCTTTCTTGGCCTTGTTTTGATATGGTGTGCTGTTGCCTTCTTCTTAGGCCTTGAAGAGCATTCTATCACTCCCACACCACTCCCACCATTGTACATGAATGATGGTGATGTGCTTGCAGTTTTTGGATTTGAGATGGTGGGAAAGACCCTGGAACCAGGTAGAGCAGAAACCAACATCTTTACCTTCCCTCTATCCTCTGTCTCTGTTTCTTATCTTCTTCTAGTGTTTTAGATAAATGGGTCTTCTGCGTCCTTTGATTTGGTGTTGGGGCCCGTGTGAATTTATTGTGGGAAATTTACATATAGACACCCGTGCTCTTTAAAAATTACAAGTTACAACCCCATTTTACAAATACCTGAAGGTCCTAAACCATAGGAAAAAGTCTAGCACCCGGACCGGGAGCCCGGGCTCTCCTGGGGACCGTTGGATCCCAGCGGCTCCTCAGTCGGGGTGTGTAGCAGGGTTCAAACCATAGAGCCTCTGCTGGCTCGTCGTAAGCTAGCCTGATCAATCAGCCCAAGGGTCATCCCCGAAGATCTCCAACCCTTAGTTGTGCTTCGCCCGTGTCACTTCGTCCGTAGTGCTCCACTTGAGTGCTACGTGTTCCACTACATGACATGCACAAACTATGTATTCTCCACTAAAGTTAGGGTCTTAACTCTTAAGGTGAGCTGCGATAAATGTTTATCCCTTCGGGACAAATTTGGGGAGATTTCATCAATTAGTTGAAAGCTGGCCATTTACTGGATGTCAGATTTGTTAGCCGAGATGCTTAAATTATAGAAGTGTTTATTTGTAAAAATAAAAAGGCAGGTGGAGGTTGTCACAATGTAAGTGGTTATCTGTATGTCTTTTCCTTTCTTATTATTACCACACAAAATCTAAAATAAAATCATTTCATTTTGAGCTAATTTAGAAAACAAAAAGAATTATGAACTGTTATGAATTTTCCTTGATCTCAAATGTCTTTGACAATCCTAAGAACGTGGAGGATATTATTAGTATTTACATTCTAAAGATTGAATCAATTGGTAGAAGAGTTTGGCCCTTTACGAAAGATGAAATTATCTCTACTAAAATTGCTTACAAAACTCTCTCTTTGTTTAATAATACTAGCATTAATGACATGGTGGATTGGAAAAAGCTTTGGAAAATTCAAGTGCCTCGAAGGGTGCTTCTCTTTGGTTGGAAATGTCTCTTAAGGCAAAATGGCTATGTCCCAAATCTAATGTGGAATCATCGATATGACCCATTTGTGACTTCGAGGAGGAAACTATGGAACATGCTCTCTTTTTATGTGATCATGTTGGAGCAGTTTGGTTCAGTTCCAATCTTGGTTTCTTATCTCACTAAAATAGGAATATGGATATAGTGGAGTGGTGGAAATCTCTTGTGAAAATGCATAATGAGAATGGCGGGCTTGAAAGTCTCAATCTATAATCTCTATGGTTCTCACCACCTAGTGGGCGATGTGGAAAGCTAGAGACAATTTTATCTTTAAGAACATTCCTATTTGTCCTATTAGCACTATTAGGTTGGTTCAAAAAACGTGCTCCTCTTCTATCTTTTTGGAGTGCAATAAGGATGTTTATCATACTCCTAAAATCCCAAGATGCCCTCTATAGCTTCTAATAACGTTTTAATGATTTTCAGGGATGCTGTTTATAATTCTAATGAAGGAAACTGTGTATAGTTATGTGATGATATTGACCAACCACTCTGCTCATGTAGGTGCTCACTTTGGGCAAGATCTCTTCCGCTAAAGAAACAGAAGTGAGGGCTATTATCTTTGCATTAGAGAAAGCAGCTCACAATGATTTCTCCAACATTGTGCTCCATTCTGATGCCCAGGACGTGATCGATAGTATTAATGGAATACAATACTGCCAATAATTCTATCATTTTGGATATTCATCATCAGGGCCATTATTTTTTCTTTTTCAAGTTTTTCTTTATTCTTAGAACTCTTAATGAGGCTGCTCACATTTTAACTAAGTTCTGTTCTAGACTTGATAAAAAAATTTGTTGGGATAGTTTTCTCCCGGAGTGGGTGAGCTGCTGTTTACCTCCTTCCTAAGTTTCGGGTTGTCTTCTTTCTGGTGTTTTGTTCTGTTGTGTTTCTGTCTTGAGTAAAAAAAATTTCTTTACAAAAAAAAAACTTTTTGAATGTGACTACTAGAGTAATTTATTCTCTCAACAAATACTAACAACATCATCGCAAAGTATATAGATAGAGTCAATGCCTATTCCTCTTCTCTAATTTGTAAAAGTTGAAACCCTATTTTGAAGTGGTTTCCATTAATTATGAGAAATGAGGGTGAAGATGGTTGGTTGATCAAAGGCAGGCAACAGAGTGATGATTGGGATGAGCGATGCTAACGGGCCTCATTTGATGGAGAGTGGTTGGTTGGGCTGAGTGGATTTGGGTTAGCAATATGAAAATCAGAAACTCTAAGGTCACATTTGGAAACCCACTCATCAGAGATTCCTCACAGGCTTTCCCAGAGGATTTGGAAAATCCATGTTTGGTGTAATTGTAAATTATAGGGGTAAAGTGGCAATGGACAGTACCTACAAGAGGAGTGATTACATAAAATCAACTTTATTGATAAGGACAAAGTGTAGTCCAAGTTATTTCTATGCATGTGGGGCTGCTTTTCGAAGATCTAAACTACTCAACCCATTTCTACCTTAATGGATCCATGGTCCACATTATATTGACCATTAGATTGAGAACAAATGTGATTGAGTTAGTAATAAATAATCATTTTCAAAACAATAACATATTTTCGATGAAAGAGGCCCTAATTTTTAGGGACCCACACCTTCTGCATCATGCACATTTAGTTCATGCATTACCTAGCTAATATACATTTGCTTCACTTGGGATAATATTCACTGTTAGATTGGACAATTTTGATTTGATTCCTTCTCTGCATTGCTTCTGATCAAACGGTGAAAAGTAATCATAATGGAGCCAAATTTTGGGTGTCCATAAAAAAACTCCAACTGGCAGTTTGAATGAACGGTTTGAATATGCATAACATGAGCCCCATTGTATGCAAGATTGGAACTTTTCAAAAGATAGGTCTAAAAAAGTGCAACCTATTTAAGGAAATGACCCAAGGTAAATTAGAATAGCGAAGCAAAATTAATGTAGTTGACCCTAACAGAGTTAGAAACAAAGCTTTGATTATTATGATGAGTAACACATTGAGGGATTTACTCATTTTATCCTTTTTAACTGCCCAATCTGTGATGCTGATTGGACTGAATCTTTAATCAATGAAGGTAAACAAAACATTCCGCAGATGCATGCATCTTTTGAATGATTCAGATTTTCAAAAGTAGGCCAAAGTGCACGTGTAGCTTGAGCTCACTTGAGCTTATAGATAACTCTAATGTTTAGGCATATATCACTACTCAATGAAAACTAATGGTGAGGTTAAGACTTTTGGAATAAACTACTCCATTTAACTGAATTTGCAAGGCATTGCACGAGAACCATAATATTATGAGGAAAGAGACAATGTTAATTGGAAATGATACTATACATATCGAACATCCAGTCCTGTCTATAATATACATTTGAGTTGCCCTGATATCTCCTGCCCTAGAATTGCACAACACAATTAGCTTCATATACATCGATATCTGTAGCTGCTGACAATAGTGAACCCAAAAAAAAAAAACCCCTTCCTCTCATGCATGGTTAGTCGCTTCTGATCTGTAGAAATATAACAATATTTATAGACCATTTATAACAATGAATCATAAACAGTTAGCTCATAATGATGCATCTCCCTCGCTTTTCAAGCTCATAAAGCATGATGAGTGCTGCAGAATCTTGTGAACTCTTCTTGTCGGCCCGAGCCTCGCCCGTGAGTTCAATAACAGCAACATTAGGAATGTGCAAAGATATCTTTGATTCAAAGCTGTTGAACACTTTCTTCCCATCGCCCACTACCATTGGTGTTCTGCAGCGATTCAGGCCAAATTGAAGAAAAACCATTGTCATTCATATGCTGTATATTCTTGAGAAGTAAAAAATAGCCCTGGTCATCTATATATACTAACCTTGACTTCTGTTCAGTTGATTGGAAAGTGGGCATTGGCCATTGTAACTTTCGGCAAAGGTCATATAGAGAGGTTCGTGGGCCTCCTTTCTCCATGTTGATAGACAGAGTGACTGCAAACACCAACGTCATATGATTTGTGATTTCGTCTTTATAAAGTTATTTAAGGGAGGACTGAAAATGTAAGAACATAGAGATAATCCAAGCCTAGGCTGCTTCAATCATTGTCTTCCAGCATGAATGCACATAAGTGCACATGCATGCCAAAAAAAAATTCTTGAAAGATGTCAGAGTAAGGAAATAGACTAGAAATATGCATGAGAACAAAAGCATGGGTGCCTGTCTCTGTTATTGTTACACTTTAAACTGTGAAAACTGGTACAAGGAAACATAACTAAGGGAGGCATGCTTGTGTAGCTTGCAGACAGATTTGATGTGTTCTAAAACACATCATTGTCAACTCTTTCCCTTTCATCAAGGGTCGGCTTTATAAAATCTACTTCTTCCCTCATCCTTGTGAAGTGTGCTAGCCTGATTTGACTTGGCAAGTCAGATGCTAAGCTTAACTTGACAGTCAAGCAACACAAGGAATGTTGGTGGGCCCACAGGCACCACAAAACGTATGGACGTGAAGGTTTTGACACAGATGGTTATAATAAAAATCAGTGACAGGTTTCATAATCCACTTGGACAAAGATAGTCAAAATAAAAATCAGAGAAGCGCTCATAACCCACTTTGACATAGACAGCTAGAATTGCGGTGAAGCCACTTTCTGGTAAATGTCTAATTCAGTAAACCACAATCCTATTGTAATTTGTGAGACCAGTAGGCCAATCATTTATCACCCAACTACAACAAATCAGGTTTAATGTCTAGTTCCCCAAAATCAGGTAAGAATTTTTGCGTCATTTTTATTTTGAGAAGCAACAATGAAGTTCCCATTGAAAGTTAAAAAAAAAAAAAAAACCTGCAAAACAGATAGTCTATTAAGGCGATAAGAGTGCCACATAAACATAAAAGTATAACTACTATATTTATGAATTTTCCTATCACTAGATCAGGGTTAGATTCTCCAGTTTTTGCAAATGAGTGCTTCTCCCTTCTCTTGGAATATGAACAAAATCAATGTCCATTGTAGATATCATCCTTTCATCTCCTTAACAATTGACTCCAATCTCCAGGGAGTGTGAGAACTGCCTTATGCTCATCTTATATTATAGATTGGGTGCATCTGCCTCCACTAAAAGGGATCCGGAACACATTTTTAATTAATTTAAAACCTTGTTTCAATGCAATGCTCTTATCTCTACTCAAGCCTCTTTATTCTCCCCAAAAAACAAAGAAGGTATTGCCTTCATCACGCTCAATAGTGTTCCCCCAAATCTAGATGCACCGCACTTCACCAAGTAAACTACTGCCAGCGGTAGCCTCATTGTCCTGATTTTTAATGGGATCCATATTGATTCCTTAACAATGAAATGGAGCTTTTGATGACAATGCTTACTGCCTCTCTCAAGGTCACAATAAGAGATTCATATGAACTCTTTTGCTTTAAAAAACACTAGCAGTTCCATGTTTTTATTCTACAACACTAAGGACGACCACTTACCTTAGAATATTCTACTCCTCTCCTACAAAACTCCCCATGCAATTTCCAAAAGAAGAGTTCCAATCAATTTTAGCCTCTAATTGGATGCCAGACCAACCTTTAATGAACAAACATAAAATAGTGGCTAAAGGATAAGAAACACAAAACAGGAAAATCAAGCTGCTCCAAAGTTTTACATAACCTTTTGGGACTATGGTCTTTGTAACTCCACAACTTAACATGTTCTCTAACTATATTTCAATCCAAGTCATTATTATTTCTCCTAATTCCTTGTCCTTGCAGCACTACAAAACTTTATATGAGGGTTGTTTCCAGTCTTCTAAACAGATGCCCAAATCATCCTTAACTGACAAAATTCTCAAATATCCCAGATTGAGAAATGCTGTCATAACTTCCAAGGAATTGATCAGTCAATAGCAATCTCTGAATCATTCAAGAACTAAGATCAAGCCTTCCAAGGAAAAGCTCTGAGCTTCACAACTTCAAGAAGAGTACGTGAGCAAGACTTAGTTTAAAAGATTTCCCATCAGAAGTGGCAATGCAGAAAATATAGGAGTGTTTAGCTGACATGCAGCATCACCAGGTCATAATTACAACATAAATGGCTAATCGAACCCCTATTGGAAGGGTTCGGATGCCGGAGCTCCTCCTACTTTCCCAATCAAATGACGGTATTTTTCTTTGATCTCAACATCATAGTATTTTAATTAGATATTCATTTTCATTTATGAGTTTACCTCAACAGTTAACAGGTGTTCCAACTTCCATGTGAAAGACGTAATAACAACATTCAATTCCAGCCTTAAAGAACTTGCATACCTTTTTTTTTTTGTTTTTTTTTGTTTTTTGTTTTGGGGTGATGTAATGCATACTGGGTGAACCTGCAAAGGGGTTTGCCCCCTTAATAATGAAGTGATGCTGTACCATCGAACCCAAGATTGGTTTGGCTTGCATAGTCTTATATTTCTTGTGGGATAATGACACATTTAATTTAACAAAAACCCACAGGATTTCCATCTCGATAAATGAAAATTCGAATTTATAAGGAGTTATTCATACCTGGTAAACTGGTTTTTCCATCAGAAGCCTTAGAAGATTCTATTGAGAGATGCCGATCTTCAGTAAAAGAAGGATCTGCAGATGGTGCCACATGAAAGACGCCTTCAGTAATCTTTTGCCTTTTATATGAGATAGGTCCCAAGAACCCATTTTCTTCCAGTGGCACGGAGATGCTGATGCCCACATTCATATGAGAGGACTCATCAACCGAGTTTTGATCACATTGCTTACGTTTAGATACACAGCGAGAATGAGAATACCCCCTTTCCTGCAACAAAACAACATTCCTAAGAAAAGAGACTGCAATTGCAATGTTCTATTTCAACACACTAGCTCTATTGCCATCATTGTGAGAAGTAACGTGCTAACTTATAGTAGCATCTTCTAATTTCCTACATAAAATCACATTCTTGCTCGCATTTTAGATACATAATGAGCATAAGCAAACCATTTTTACTGTCACCAAACTCCTTGCATTGTTAAGAAAAGCTACTGCAATTTTGAGTGTTCTATTCAATTTTCAACACACTAGATCTGATGATATCGTTGATAAAAATATTGTGCTAACTTACAGTGCATTCTTCTAATTTTCTCCTTATTTCAAGTGTATTTTAGTCCTTTGCCATTAGAACTTTTTTGTAATTTGGGGCAAGATCCTAGAATACGGTGTTTTTTTTTAAATCTCTTTTAATTATCTAGAACAGGGTAAAATATGTTTTGTCCTAATAAAGAAAGGGCTGGCTGCTATGATACCCGGACACTTGCACAAGGCCCACGTATCCATGTGGACTGATACCACACTTGCATCGCTACGTGATACAGCACTCATACTTCTAGGATACATGATTAACATATCCTACTGACCAAGTCCTTCATTTCACATAGTTCTTTTAATTTCTTTACTTCTCGACAATAAAATAAAATAAAAAATTGCTAGAAATGAATCTATACATGATAATTTCATTACTTCAAAAGCAATCTAAAAAAAAAAAAAAAATTAGGACATTTGTATTCATATCCGTATCCGTATCTGTGTCCTAGTCCTAGATTTTCAAAAGTGAAGTGTCATATCCTCGATCTTTGTATCTTTGTACCTATATCCATTTCTAGGCATCATAGGTTGGCTGCAATTTAAATGGCACTGGTATTGTCAGCATGGAGACAAGCGGTACAAATTCTATGGAAATCCAATTTCAGCAAGCAACCCCCACAATATCAGAGCACGCTAAGGACATGGAATGAAATTCAGATTTTAGGAAGGATTTGAAGACTCTCATGCTTCATATATTTCCATGAAATCAAAGCATTACCAAGACAGCACCAAGCAAATGTCTGGATAGCTAGCCCAGTCAACATCAGAGTGCAGTAAGATCAAGGTTGGATCTGGATGGTTTTATATGTCACGTTCGAGTGCTGAAAAGATACTGAATGATATTCTTGACGACTACTACATGAAGATGTCAGTGATTTATCATACTTGCTCTGTTCAAATTAGGCTTGAATGAGTTTGGTAAAAAATTTCAAGCCATGCCCGTGGAGCTTGTTTTAGCCAATAATGAGATCGTAGCAATCGACAAACACTATTCTTGGAAGTAATAGTGCTCCCCTGTGGTAGACGCATGTTAGACCTCTTCCTTGAGATCCCCATGTAACAAAGCATTCTTCACATCCATTTTGGATAAAACATTAAGATCAAGATGCTGCAATGGCCAAGATAACTCTGACAATGGTCATTTTAGCAAAGGGTGCGAACATATCATAATAATTGACCCTGTATTCTTGCTGGTTGTCAAGACCTATGAACCTGGCTTTATATTGATACAAGTCATCACATTTTAGATGAACATTTGCAACTAATTGGCTTGGCTGAAGATTGACATGGAAACATATCCGAAGTGTGATTCCTATGAAGAGTATCAAGTTCCTCCTTTAATGCATGTTGCCGACAATCACACCTTACAACCTGCGAATATGACTCAGGATAGAAATTACGGACAAGATAGCAATGATGAGTGAGAAAAAACATAATGGCCAGGAGCGCAGAAGGGGTGAGTAGACCTGCAAAGCTATTGAAGAGCAGGACTAGGATCAAGTGTTGGAGGAAGTTCTAGGTTGAGGTGCTTATCTGCATTGTCTTCATGATGTCCTTATTGCCGCATATAAACAATAGCCAGTTTCAACCTTAATATGGAATAGGTGTCTGAGAAATCAGGTAGTAAGGAGATTTCAGAGGAATGAGAAGCTAGTTGCCGTCGAGAAAAATATTGATGTTCAACGAAGACAACTTGCAAGAAGTACGAATGCGATAAACATAGGGATCAAAGCAAAGAAAAAACTTTTGGTTAGGAGCATATCCTAAGAAAGCACATCAAGCAGAATAGACCAAAAATAAAAATAAAAAATGTATGGTCATGTGCTGGAAGATTAGACAAAACAGAGAGGTAAAGGAAGGTATGAAGATGATCAGAGTGAGGATGGTTCCAATAAAGGCGGAGATAAGAAGATTGACGTGGAAGATGGTTAATGACATGCACTGCTGTAGAGAGGTTTCATGATAAACTGGTCAAATTGATTAGTGGCACGAAACTACTCTGAAAATCAAACCTAAAGAGATACCACAACGAGATTCATTCCAATACCTTGGCTCAATAATTATTATTAAGGATGGAGAAATTGAGGACATAAAATAAAAGCGGGATGGTTAAAGTGGAGACTTGCTTCTGGAGTGCTTTGTTATCGGCACATATGCCAACAAGATTGAAGCGAAAATTTTACGGGACAACAATTAGATCAGCTATGACCTATGGAGAGAATGTTGGCCAATCAAGAAGCAACACATGCACAAAATGAGTGCAGCAGAAATGAGAATGTTGAGGTGGATGTATTGTAAAACAAGGAAGGATCAAATCAGAAATGAGTGCTCTTTAGAGCATTTTGGGGTAGCATCAATTGGTGATAAAATAAGAGACCTATTTAAGATGGTTTCAATATCAGCGCTAGTGAGGAAAAGTTTTTCTATACAGGTTGATGGCCCACCAATGCGAATGGGTAGGTCGAAGTCTCGAAGAGGACATGGATTCAAATAGTAACAATAGATCTGAAGAAGTGCAACCTATCCAAGGATTTGACTCCAGATAGATCGGAATGGAGAAATAGAATTCATGCAACCGACCTCAACATAGTTGGGACAAGGCTTTGATAATAATGATTAGTGGCATGAACTGTATTAAGTGCTAGCAAGGCTTCATCAAGAATAGTAGCATATATCAAATCCATAAATTTGGTTCAGATATTTAAAAATCCAGAATAGTACTTTTGATTGCCTTGAGTATATTATGAGAATTCATATTCCAATTGGAACCTCACATCCTAAATTTATTGATTATAGCCTTTTGAAATACTCCCATGTCTTTAGCAGTTTTATAGGGTCATAGATTAAAGAAAATTTGGGGATCGACGGAGCTTAAGATCCAACTAATGATCATCATGGATTTCCCATTGCGCCCGTTTAGTGGGACCCACAAGTTTTAAGGATGTCCTATCAATGACCCCACATCTCTTTCCCTTTCACATACATAAGAAAATGAAATTCCTAAGCATAATAGTTTTTACTCATGCACTTGATTGGGAAACATCAGATTTATCTATGGAAGCCTTGATTAATCAACCGTGAATTTTTTAAAGAGATCCAATGACTGATCTATGGTCCGTGAATATTTTTAAAGAGATCCAATGACTGATCTGTGGTCACCTTATAATCCAACGATGGATTAAGAGCTCAAAAGTCTCAACCTGATCAAATAAGATGTTATCTGTACCAAACACTAGCAAACTGAAGAAAAAAAATCTTAAAAAATTGTCACCATGAAAATGGTGTTCCAGACCTGCTTCACTAGATGGGCCACGAACCTAATCAAATGGGTCTCAAAATCAAATCAGACATCAAATACTGATGTCCCAATTAGTGGCGTACTCAGAATAATTCTCAGATAGAAATCTTGAAAACTAAGAATTTTGTATGGTCTTGATGGGAAGCAGCAAGAAAATCAATCAAATGGAAGATTGTGTAAAAGAACTACTTTGGATCACTTAAAAATACCCAAAAAATCTTCATAAATATCTCCACACCTGGGAGACCTTGATGGCATAAAAGAAATCCAGATAGTGATAATATCAGTAGTGGCACCACTCAACCATGAAGAGATCTGATTGTTGCAATCAGCCATGCAAGGCTGCAGAGCATAACCTAGATCGGAATCTGAAGAACGGGAAAAACTTTTGTTGGCAATCTTCTGTTCAACTCAAGATTGCACAGTATCCATTTGAGAAACCTTTTTCTTGTAATATCTTGACAGATCAACCACAGAATACTAGATCATTTGAATGAATTTAGGTGCCTCTCAATTGGTGAGAGCATCCCCTTTTATATTCTTTGAATATATCAGTGTGTATAAATTACATCTCTAAGTATCTCTTTAATTGGGGTAATTGAAACTAATTGTTGACTAAAATAATTGATGGATATGAATACATTATGGTGAACAAGAGGTGTATTGAATTGAGTCGTTCTCATTAAGTATAGTAGTATGCACGATCTTAACATGGTCTACAAAATCACAGTGGTGTTAGTGGAAGTGTGGTGTGGGCATAACCCACAGGTCCCAGGATCTTAATATCTTGAGGTATGAAGCACAACTTGAAGATTGTGCTAATTTTTTTCAATCACCAGTGACATCAAAGACAAAGTCATTTGGTCACTTCTAAATTCTTTTCTTACATGTGTCCTGTTAAAAGTTTGCATAACATACTCGATTTCACACTAAAAATGAAAAAAAAAATAAAAAATAAAAAATGCTTAAACATATTGCGAACTAATTTTTTTCGAGGCTCCTTAATGCTTTATCAAATATGAAATAAAAGTCCAAAAACATCAACTTAAGCATGTGCATGAAACTCTTAAGGGCAACAATAGTTTCCATTAATTCATTGAAGAACTCTAATGGAATATATTGCCATCAGACTTGAGCAACAAAGAATGCAGATATTAAGAGGTGAATTAACAAACCTTCAAGTCATTCAATAATTGAAGAGCAGCTTGTGCTTTCGCGGACTTTCGGTTCCTATCGCATCCCTGTCGTAGCAATAGGACATCCTTCAGCTGCACACCAAGCTGGGCAACCACCTTTTCTCCTGTATTCGTACATTTTCTGCTTATACAATATCCGAGATGATCACATAACTCGATTAATTGCCGCAGTGGGGGCAATTCCAGTTTATCAGGTGTTACAATGGGTGCAAGTAGTGGCTCATATATTTCCCAGACTCGCTCTACATTAAGCCCAGTATCAACTAGTATTGCCCCTGCAATACTTTCTACCAAATCCCCAAGAACCTGCACTTAAAAAGAATGATGAATAAGAGGAAACCCATTTCAAGGTTTAATTAACAGCACAAAATCACGAGTATTAGATTAGAGAGATGAAATGGTCGTAGAACTATTGGAATGCATTTACCGATTCCTGTGTCTATGAGGAACTATAAAATAAAGACTAACCTTGGGCCCTTTCGACCCTCCAAGAGATAACAATGAATTCTGATTGCTATTAAACTCTGAAAGACACTTAACATAGTCTGTTATTTGCCCCAAAAGAAATCCAGAAGCATGCTGCAGATGCGGTTGCAGATTATTCCTGACAGCAACTTGAGCAAAATTTTCATTATTGACATTAGCCGAGCGCAAGTCAGTCAGCTCTCCAGGATCAATGTCTATATGGCTTTGAAACAGGTGTCTTGTGATAAGAAGATCCAACACAGAATCACCCAGGAATTCAAGCCGCTGTAGAAGATCACCAAATAGAAATTAAAAAGCGGAAATATAAAATAAGTTATTACTTTCATGTGTGTGTAGATGAATGCTACATGGCGCCCAGGCATTTTGAAAAGAGAAACACCCCTTCCATCAGACCAATAAGAAATCGAATACTTCTCCCAAGTTGTTGCTCATGTCCGACTAAGAAATCAAATGCTTTGAACAACTCCCTACTTTTTCTCCTTTTCAAAGTTGAGTTTTGTTGCACTAAGAAATTAAATGCTTTGGACAACTCCCTATTTTTCCTCCTATTTATTCACTGATTAGTTTACATTCCTATCTTTTCTCTTATTTCAAATTACCTTACAATTTTCTATCTCAATATATCCATATGGTAGGACACTAGAGGTGGAGAGGTGGAACCTCTAACAAAATTATGTTAAGACTCTATGGGTGGGGGTCCTCTTGTAAAATCTAGTGGTGAGCCTTACTCTTATTAAAGTGAAACTCAGTTAAATGCTAGTTCACATAATATTTGTAATTTCAAACAGTTTGCATTTTATAGGGAAGTTCAAAAATCTGGATTTATAGCAATGCTCCTCGTTAAAAATTCATAAGTGGGGCCCTCTCATGCAATTCACAACTGTTGAAGCCCTTTATTTTGATTGATTTGAATCTTTTATTTAAAATGGGCCCCTCAAAGGATAATCACCAATTTCTCATTAAATGCTCCTGTCGAAAAAGCAATATTAAATGCCACATTTGAATCAACAACAATAAACACTTTATATATAAATGCTCCATTTATCACTATATTGAATGTAGGTGGAAAATGCCCCATTTTAGAAGGGGAATTTTGTAGAATTCCTCATATATATATATATATATATATATATATATATATATATATATATATATATATATAGCAGTAAAAAACAACATAAGATATTTTCTTAGAACTAAAAGTTGTACATGTCAACCAAGCTCCTGGGAACCCAAATCATTCATATGATAGGATTGAATCATTAATGGAAGCACCAAAATATTTTCCGATCAAAAAATCCTAATTTTAATCTCTTTTTTCTTTTGCCCTCCACAGATATGTAAATTGGCTCTAATTATCTATTTTGCAAGTAGTCAAAATGATGTCTGCTTTCCATCCAATGTTATGAATGACCCATCCAATGATGTCTCCCAAAAGATGGAAAATTTAAACCACTGAAGAGTGGGACCTGCCAGTATCAGTGGTTGACAGACCTTTATTAAAAAAAAAATTCTCTTGAAAAAGCATTATAGACCCCATCTAGTTACTAATTGAACTCAATTGATTGGTACCTGATAACAATAACCAGCTCCAAACTCTTGCTGAGATGGATGTGTTATGGCTTCCAATAAAAGACCTTTGACAGAAAATTTGTAATTAAGTTTTGCTTCCAGCATTTCAATCTCGTAAATTTTTGGGACATAACACCAAAGAGAAGCATTTTGTATGGCTTTCTCAACCAATTGCGGATCTAGTTCAGCATCAATCTGCAACCACCTCATCACTTGAAGGGCAGCAACTAAGCCTCCGCCAACATACCATGCACCTATAAGGGCCTCAACGCAATCTGCTACAGTTTTAGAGCACATCCACCTGTGACCTCTATCGCAAGCCTTTCCAATCACAATAGAAGTCTCTTCGGTTTCATATGTGCTTTGTAGAGGCACTTCAAAAGTGTCTACTCCACACTTGCATGGGACAGGGTGTATAGAAACCTGTCCAGGTGCCAACCAACGACGGGGATCAAATGCGCTGTCTCTTATGTAACCCTGTGAATAAGTAACTCAATTCAGATTATAAAAAATAAATAAATAAATAAATAAATAAATAAAAACCCACAACCATATAAATCTTTATGATGCAACCCCACAAAAAAAAGGCCTTCAAGTACATTGCACAAAAGATACAAGTATGTAGAAACAGAATATAAACCATGACTGGAGCTGATCCCAGCTGTATTTGCTCTCTTCATCCAAGGCAGACCATTTTGTAGATCTTTATTAAGAGATGTCAAAGAAAGCTCACTGTTGATCAGTCACATGGATGATTTTAGCCAAGTTTGCCATGAGCATCTCATTAAAGTTAAATACTTAACCCATCCCCAGCTGTTATGTAGCTCAGCCGATCACGGACAGAGGTGTGAGAGTAAGAGTGCATGAATTTTCCATGTTACAACTCTCTTTGGCATTCATTTTCATGACTAACAGTAGTATACTAGAAAATTTGTTCAATGCCCCCACGAATTCCAAACTGATTCATCCATCATACCAAGTAGCCACTTTTAGCAATTTCTCTTTAAGTTAACCAGGCTAATGTGCATACCATGTCAAGTGGCATCCAATCACCTGATGAGTTTGACCATAGTTGTGAGTTTGCTCTATCAACCCCACGAGTTCTAAATTGATTGATTCAGCAACTATAGTAGCGAGTTTGCTCTATCCAACTCATGAGTCCTGAATTGATTGATTCAGCAAAGAAAGCTCGCCAGTTTGAGGTATTTTTCTCTTGATTTAGGTAGGCAAGAGGTGAACCCCGAACCATTTAGAGTGTTTTGGGAATAAACTAAAAACTATATTAGAGTGAACTGAGAACAACCAATGAAGTTGAGCGCTTCTAGGAAACTTCATTACTGATGGAAATTTCCCAAGCACCCACAACTATGGTTCATATTATCAGAGTATTGGAGCGCAAATCAGCAATTGTGGAAACAGAAGTATCAGCAAATAGAGATGCATGTTGGATACCAGAAATATAATTTAAATTAATGCAGTGATAGAAAGATGACAAGAAAAATCCATCTTTAAAGAAAAGAAACATAATTCCATAAAAAATGACTATTTATTATACTACATGCAATTGGATAAGACAAACATTGTCTACTAGCCTGCTGAAAAGAGAATCTGTAGCCAGACTGTTGATTTCTATTTCAAGATTTTAATAGGCGAAAAGTACCAAAATGAATATATAAAGAAATAGAGTATGAAAAAGTGATTGTTAATACCAGATTATCATGATTTTTCCAATGAAAGTATGGTTTATACATGGATTTCACATTATTTGGTACACTAAAACGTGGTTGAAATCACAATATCATTCCTTACCTGCAACTTGCGTTCAGTTCCCAATTTGTGAAGGGTTGAGTTACATACAGCCCATGACCTACGGGTAGTTAATTGCCCTTCATGCTTCTGGGGAAACTTCAAGAAGAGATGGCAGCTCACAACATATTTCAATACCGAATCCCCTAATAGTTCCAACCGCTCTAGAGAGAAGTCTTCACAGCATCTTAGCGTCGTTAGTGCTTCTAGAATCTAAGAAAGAAAGATTTCCATGAGATAAATGCATGTTTAAATATGGACATCACAGATACTAAAAATACAATGAATTACCAGAAGACTTGATATGTGACAGCTGCTATGACTAGTGGCAATTTCCTTTCTAAGCTGGCTGGCCAACATCAGGGATTCCAGGCGATGCATCAAAGAAGGCAGAAGGTAAAATGATCTCAAAACATTTATGGAAACATCAATGCTGACTAAAAGCTCTGAAGGCATGTGGACATTGGACCTTGGCTTTTGTGCTGTCTTGTCATCACTAGCTTCACGGGTTCTTACACTCTTGGTGCCACTTGCTGATGGACAGACAACATTAAGGTAGGCAAAATCAGATTAAATTTATTCATCAAATAAACTAATGACCCACAACCGAACACTCATGAAAAGAAAACAAAGAGTAGATATTCATAAAAACCAAACAAAAGGTGCAAGCTCTTGGGAAAATTTTCTCCTGCGCCCGAAGCATGCATCCGGACCGTCACCAAAGGCGGGAGCCCCCCTTTGAATTGCATGGATCCCGACTCCCGCGTGGCAAGCAGCATTGATGCCTTGTGCGCAGGTGCAAAGGAGAAAATGGAGGTTCTGATTTGCATGTGGATATTGACGATGAGCTCAAACTAATATTATCAGAATTGACGCAAAGGTCACGAACTGGATTGAGTGGGGCTTGGTCGACTGTTTGCAAGTTCAGAGAAAGCCCCATCTCCGACCCAGTTCATGCTATCTGATCCTTTGACGAGATAAGTGTAGGATTTTCATCAGTTCTTGTTTTATACCATGAAATGATCTCAATCTGGAATTCTTCAGTTTGAAAATTAAGATTCACAGCTGCTTTGCTACTATTTTACAGCAACAGTGGAATAATGTTACCACTCCTTTGGACAGACCAAAGCTCAGGTTTGGTTTGTCTTTCCACCATCATTCACACGAGTTCAAGAAGCAATCTGATTAACTGTCCTGGTTTACTGCATATATGCAGCTGCAGTTGTACTGAAGGCAGTTGGAGTTGGACCAACTAATTAAATACATAGAAACCTTGACCGGTGGCAGTCAATTGGGTTTTCTAAAGAGTCTATTCAGCCACCTGGGTTCTGTGTTAGCCTGTTCAAAGACAGTTTCAAGCAACCATTAGATCCATGTTTGCTTGCAAAGCAGCAGCTCTCCGCTGATTGTGGGGAAAAATAAAGTGCTGATGAGGTGGAGCTCTTGCTGCCTACATAATGATCTGTGAATACCAACAACAGTTCTCAAGTTAAATAAACTCCATGACTATATTTTGTACCGTCAGGTGCCAACTTTTTAAGTACATGTCACATATGGGGCACAGTTGCGAGAACTTTCGGTAGCGCATGCTTGCAAAGTATCTTAAACTCGCAATCAAGCATGAGAGATTGAGAGGAATTTTAGGATGCAGTCAATGTGACTAGCCGTCCCCTATATATAAACATACAGAATGTATATCCATAGTAATGTACAGTTAAATTTGGACTACATGAGACAATTACAGAGATTATGATGACAAGAAAAGGTAAACACAGATAGACTGGTAGCAGGTGAGAAAAACAACTAGGAAGTTGAGACTCAGAGGAATCAGCCAGTTGTGCAACTGAAGAAATGAAGCATAGGCAATGATGTTGACGGTCAATTTTGATATGTTTTGTTTTTCTTTTGAACAGTACTTTTGATAGGTTTTGTATGCTTATGAAAAACATCATTGTGTGCGTATCTGGGCATCATTTTTGTTATCACAGTATCAAAAAGTAGGCTGACAAAGATGGTTGCCCATGTTCTCAAGCAACTCCTCTAGCCATATAATTTTAAGTAGTATTAAGGCACGATATTTAGCTTCTATGGCAGAGCTAGTTATTACAGATTGCCTTCTACTTTTCCATGAGATGAGAGAGGATCCAACAAAAATGCAAAAGCCATTAGTAAAGAATATTTTTCATTAACATCATTTGTCCATTCAAGAGTCAGGATAGGAATGAAGAACAAGAAAACTGCTTGATCGAAGAAATATTCTGCCCAATGTGCACCATACTAGTCGACTTCATTTCTGACCCTAATTCAGTTTGGCTTAAACATTTCAGGCGATTCAGTATTTCAGCATTTCACCAGAATTTCGAATTCAAAATAACATAAAAAAAACATATAAATTTGAAAATATAAAAATATTAAAGTGAAAATAATATATAACCAATATTTTAAAGATTATAAAAAAAATTTAAATTGGAAATAATTAAGAAACTACATATTTTTTATTCTACTAGATGAAGAATGAAACATGTCATTTTTACATGCCCCGTGAAAATAAACAGGCCTCAAAAGTTCCAATTTCCAAATTGTTTGTGCATCCACAGCACCCATTGATTTCATACATGTGGACCAATGTGAATTTAAAGGCTGTGGCTTTGAAAAAAAAAAAAAAGTCAAATAAGATCCAAGTAATGCCCAAAAAACTCCAAACCCGACCCACAAGTGCTACCCAAGAAAATCAAATTGTACAAGCATCAGCAGTGGGTCACTATGGATTTAGAAATATTTCAGATCAAACTCCAATTGCCACCCTAGAAATCCAAACTGTGAGCACCCATTGATTTCATACATGTGGTCCAATGCGAATTCAAAGGGTGTGGCTTAAAAAATGTCAAATCAGATCCGAGTAATGCCCAAAAAATCCAAACCTGTCCCACAAATGCCACCCTAGAAAATCAAATTGTTTGAGCATCAGCAGTGCATGGCTAGGGATTTAGAAATATTTCAAATCAAAGTCCGATTGCCACCCTAGAAACCCAAACTGTTTGGGCATCCAAGTGGCCCACTGAATTAGAAAGGCGTGGCCCACTGATGCAGATAGACCTCAGGCCGCATATGTAGGGCTCAAGTAGATTTAGAATTTTTATTCACTAATTATATGTCATTAGATTTTAGTTTTTTAATGGGCTGTAATTATATGTAATTAGATTTTAAATTTTTAATAGGCTATAATTAGGATTAAGTTTCCAATTTATTTAGTTTCCTAGTTTAATTAGTTTTCTTTGGGCGGAAGTTACATTTCTTATTTAAATCATTGTAGAGAATTGATTTTCAGAGTTGATTAATAGGATTTGGGTTTTATCCCTGAGGTGTGTCCTAGTTGAGATGTCTCTGAGGAGACCTTGTATTGTGCTTCGGCATGTGGGCTCGTGCTTCGGCACTCTCCACGCAAGCCCCAACCCTAGGGCACGCAAGCCCCAACCCTAGGGCTTGCATCACCCATGATGGATTTCATTTTTTTTAATTTGTGGCCTACATATCTTGTTTGCAAGGTTAAAAAGAGAAAAGAAGAACTAACTACATAAAGAAGAGTCTGGTCCTCAAAGGTTCCCACTGATGAGATTTTTTAGGCCATTAGTGGGCCTCACATTATTGACAATAACTGGCCCTCTCCTATCCTCCCAAATCTCACTTAAGGATTTGGACCCAGTTGTGAGGCTCGTGAGTGAGATACTCAGAGGACCTGGACTGCAGAAAGAAAAAGGACAAAGTAAAGGAAGAAAGAGAGAGGAGGAAGTGCATGGTGGATGAGAGTCAAGTGCTCAAGCTCGCGCTTCGGTGTTGGCAAGAGGCAAGGGCAAGACTTTTAGCATTAATAACATCTGCAGCTTGAACTTCAGCAACAGCTGGAGCTTGGGCTTTGGTGATGCAAGTCTGCAAGTAATGTTGCAAATCCCTTGGCAGGACATTGAGGGAGAAGATGGAGGGTTAGATAGAGACTAGAAATTTTCTCTGAAATTCTCATTTGAGGATTAAGTGTAATGAAAACAAAAATACCCTTTATGCCTCCAAGAGGAACACAAAAACGATAATACACTCATATAATTCTCAATTTTTCGCTTAAAACAATTGGTAAATCAAGATCAGCCTTCTCTGTAGTAGGAACACCTGATGGGGGAGCCTTTGTCTCTGCTGGATTTGGAGAGAGTAATGGCTTTATTTTCTCCTTTCTTTGGGAATACACTTTGGCTTTTCCGGAATCCTTTCTTGAGGGTTTTTTTTCCCTACTTGATTATAAACTGTTCCAGATGCTTCTATTTCTCATAATATAAAACCGTTAAGTGTCATCTAAATATAGACAGTGGAAGTTGCGAGAATGTGATCGCTTCTCATAACATTGATAAGTTGAGGCCACCATGTGTAAGAGACACCCTGCTCAGTATAATTTTTCATGGTTCAAAAGGGGGAATGGGCAAACTGTGACTACAAGGTGTTTGGTTCCTTTCTCCATTGGGAACAATACCATAGAATTAGGTGTGATCTGGTTCCAATGGACATGTGCCATTTTTAACTCGATACGCTGTGGAGCCTGATGGTAAAATTCTACATATACTTTTATTAAAGAATAAAGATAATACGCCCATGCGGAAAGGATCACATCATATCTTGTGGAGAAGTCTCTTGTGATCAATGCCACACTTTCAGGTCCAAGGTCCCACTTCAGCCAATTTGAATGATCTTCCATGAACTAATTGATGATGCAAGAATCAAAAACCTAATTGGCGTGACACTAAGATGATGTAAACCAATGATTTCACAACATTCATGCAATGATTTCACAACATTCATGCAAGATTGATGATTTTGTTGACAATCTAATACAATTACCCTGATGATTTACTTGTGGATCTAGTGGATTATCTTTGAGATGGTGTTGATTTGATCAATGCTTCGTTGGATGGTGCGGATGATCTTAGGAGACTCAGATGAGATGGACATGCAAGAGATGAAAACTTAGATTCCGAGATATCAGATGGAGATGATCACGACTGTACATCATGTCCAAAATGTGATGTCCAATGATCTGATGCATCCAAATCTAAAGATTCAAGAAGATCCAATGTTAGAGATGAAGGCTAAGAGGAAGAAAATAAAGTGACGCAAGAGGAGATGCCAGTGCCGACTGGAGGTCGAGTCTTTCTCAACCGAAGAAGACTGGTTTAGGAACCCATGGTGAAGACCTATGGGAGTATGTAACAGATCTAGCCTTTGATTATTTGGATCCACTTGATCGTTCACAAGAGCTCAACATCCATGGTAATCAGGCAAAGTTCAACAAATTTGGGTAGAAAAATGGAATAAAGGGCCAAATATGGATGCAAATAAATAAAAAACAGGGATCAGTTGATGGCATCTCTGAATTCAAACATGAATTAAGGGGATCAATAATGCATAATTAACGAAAAACAATGTGATGGATTGGAAACACATGATCATGACCCAAAATCAGGCTCAACTCACTCAAAACCAGGCATATAATGGATGCCCAACTCTAGTTCACAAATACAGCTGTGTTGTTGGTCCTGCAAGTACAACTAGTGGCACAAAAGTCAATTTTTTGAAAATCGGTTCGGTTCGGACAATGGACGGAACCGAAATACCTCATTCGAAAAATTCAGTCCATATTTTGGAACAAATCAGCTGAAATCAGAAATTTAAGACTGTTCTGGCTGAAATCTGAAATATTGGTCCTGATATTCCAGATTTTGGAAGAAATCAAAAGTTCTGGCTGAATAACCGAAATCCAGAGTTTTAGCCTTTTTTTAGGAAAAGGCAGAGGGGGATGGGTGAAAGATAAAGGAAAGGAAGGAAAAAGGGAGGAAAGGGGGATCTCTCTCCCTTGCATTCTTTCCTTCGCTCCAGATAAAAGTGACAAAAAAGGGTTTTGCCATTCTAGAAAATTTCAATCAACCGAAAATGAATCTTTTGCCCTTTTATAGAATCCCAATCCAATTTAGTGAAAATTTATGGGCTCCACAATGGGGCCCGGGGCTCACCTATTAACAATCTAAAGGGTTTAAAATAAATTTCGCATTCATATACGGATCCTCTAAGTTTCACCTTAATCGGAAATAGGCCCTATCTAAATTTCACTCAAATAGGAAAAGAGTCCCAGACAAATTTCAATCTAATAGGAAATAGGGCCATAGAGAAATTCACTCTAATACCATTAAAAAAAAATTCACTCTAATAGTAAATGGGACCTAACTAAATTTCAATTTAAACTTTAATATTGTTTAACATTTTTTCTATATCATGTATTTTTTATATTCTTTCCAAAATGCAACTCTGAAATGTTTCTTCGAAATTCAAATGGCCAAAATATTTCGATTTGAAGGCCAAACGGAAATGGGGTCCAAAACAAAATTCTCAACTATGCCCAAAATCCCCTTTAATAGGACCATCCACTAACACTTGTGCAACAATCAATTTGTGTTGTCTTGATTTCCTTTCCGTTTTGAGGTCTTAATTGAAAGTGTAATGGAATCTTATCATTGGAGTTGGCAACCAAGGAAACTACAACACGAAAAGATCAAGATGGATTCAAGTGGTGACCATACCCACCCAATAATAGACTCCACGTGAAAGTGAACATGATTCACAATTTTCTTTCTTTCTTTTTTTCTTTCATCTCTTTCTCTTGACCTAAGTTATGGGGAAGTAATGAGGACTTCTATTATGTATTTTCCATCTATTCTTTGGAAATTGAATGCTGGGATTCGAAAGTAGTTTATGATTATATTTTAATGAAAATACATTATAGTACTTATGCACATTGACATCCAACCTAGTCTTGAATTTTTCTCATAATTTATTCAATTAAATTGCATTGTTTGCAATATCTATTCTCTTCTCAATTGGTTTGAGAGTACATCGCCCAAGGATTGAAGACCATTCAAGTGGTGCATTGAGGATATGGGGTAAACTTTCTACTACTTTCTCCTTGTAATTAATTGCTAGAGTTTCTGTTGATTCAGGTTAGGGCTTTAAGGTCAAAAACTAATTGTGAATTTAATCATATCAAAGGTGAGAATAACTAGATAGCAAAAAAGCTGGTTATAGAGGGTATGGAGAAAAATAACGTGATTGTAGAGATGAGTTAATGACTTAATGTACCTCTGTCTATGAGGTTGTTTTAGGGACAACATAGCACTTATATACTATGCAGGGACGCTTGCATTGAATGATAATTTTACATTACCCATCAAAAAGAAAGGGAAAAAAAAAACACTAATGCGTATATCATATAAATTATATCATAGAAACACTAAGCTGGATGTCAACTTGTCGAGGTAGCTCTAAAAATTAACAAACCTTCATAGTTAAACTTTGAAGAAAGGAGGTTGTGTGCGTTATGACTTTGCTTTAGCAACAACAACGGCTGTCCAGGGTGCTTCAGTACAATGCCATACCTGGAAAGAACAAAGTATCAACTATCAATAAACAGAAAAGTATTGACGAAAGGGATGTAATGAAGAGAAAAGGTGATAAAAAGGAAACAATATGTGAAGATAAAGGAAACTTACTTCTTATTGAAGTAATCTGAGTAGGATGTATAAACCGCTGGTGCTGTGTCAGAGTCCACATCAAATGGACTCTCAGTGGATTTATCTGTCACGTCCAGAACCGAATACATTCTCCCAGTATGAATGGCCACAACAACCATATTTTTAAGGTTGTGCAACTGAACAGAATTATTAGCAAAGTGAATATTATCCAATCCATCAGACCCGGCCTTGGATGAATTTCCACTATCAATTGATGAACTTCCCTCATAGCCATTAGATCGGGAGTCAGAACTTACGAAGGAATGATTCTTAAAGAAATCCACCACCGAAGCACATGCAGTAACTCCCTTCCAGTCAATGTTTAAAGTTTCATGTCTTGAACTATTTGATGACTCAAGGGGTAAAAGCAGATACATATTAATAGTGGTCCACAGTGATTGATTCTCTGTTCGAAGCAAAAACTTTCTTTTAACTCCAGAGGATCTGGATCCAGTAAACAACTTGCCGAATAAGGCATTAAAGAAAAATTCCTGAAACAATTTTGCCTTCTTCACCTGGCAGGAAAAACAGGGAAGTCAACCAAGGATGTTTGGGAATCTCAAATGAAAAAGAACTGAAAACCAAAATGAAACCAATTTCACAATATGTTGCAAAAGATACTACCTGGTCAGAGTTCAAATGGACTTGTCCACGAGAGGAAACAGAAGATTCGACCATCTTATCAACCAAGTGAAGTTTTACTTCTGCACTTGCCACATCACTATCTAACTCTGCCTCGACTAGGAGTACAAATGCAGAGTAATTCTCCCTAGCAACATTGCAAACAAAATTCATTTTATATGCCCACAAAGTGACACCATCAGATTTGTGTGCCCAAGTTCCTGATAGAGCATGGACAAAGGTTGTCCCATGTAGTTCCTTCCTTTTTGTTGTACCTTCAGACACCCATAAAAGAACAATGTCCTCAATACAATTATGTAACTTGGAAGGCAGAAATAAACAACAAATGAACAAATACACAAATTAATCACTTTTTTTTAATGGCGTACACATCACTCATTTTATCATCCATCAGTGTAAAGTAAAATGGGATCATGAGAAAAATAAGTGTCCTATGTAGCATCTTTATATATATATATATATATATATATATATATGGCCAGCCCTCGAGAAGTAAATGGGATCATGAGAAAAATAAGTGTCCTATGTAGCATCTTTAGATATATATATATATATATATGGCCAGCCCTCTCCTCAGCTCGAGTAGATAAGAGAGGGCCGTCCGCTGCCTAGTGTGGGGCCCACTGTTTGGTCCATCCAAATGGACCACACACCAGGGCCCCCCTAAATCGCACATGTCCACCAAAATTTGGGCCCATCCGATTAAACTGGACCATTGGATTGAGTGACACCCATCCGAATGGATTGTACACCATTAAAAGACGGAGATGATAGAAATCAAGGATAGGGCTGATTTTTTTGTAGAGAGGAGGGCCCCTGTGTGTCCTTCAAATCCCATCCCCCCCCCCCCCCCCCCCCCCCCCCTCCCTTCCTTGTGGGTCCCAAGGTGGGCCCTAGACCATTGAGCAGACACCCTTATCCTCAGCTCGAGCTGATGATAGGGTGCCTATATATATAGATATATAAAGAAAAATCAAATGGAAAGATCTCAGGTAGGCATGCAAGAGCCTGGCTTTCACTACTGTAGAGAGATGAGGTGGGCCTTACTGTAATTAAAGACATAACAGGACAAGGACTGCTTTGTCAATATTTTAAACATGAGGGGACTTTTGTAACTTCTAGATAGGTTATGGCGTGTTTGGAAACCATATATTTCTAAAGATTTTGATATATTATCTCCTAGTTTTAGAATATAATCTACACACCTAAAAACTAAGTGTTTGGATAACTTAGAAGGTATCCTACAATATCTCACTTTCTTACAAAAGCCTTCATATTAAAGTATTCAAGTATATGCTATATAAAACAATCTTTCGTTAAGAAAACTGCCCAAAGTTTTTGCAAACACGAGTGACTGTTCTTGAGCAAATACTACCATGGTGCCAATTTTTAACATTGATGGTTTTTATAGGAGTCCTACTATGACTCAAATGGACCCTTCCATGTTTATAAACTTTATGTGGGTAGACCTATAGCCTTGTCATAATTACATATTTCCCTTGTTGATTATTAATAGTAGGTGGGTCCTACAAATGTTGCATTAGGTGACTTCCACTACTATTACCAACATTACGTGGGTCTCATATTCATTACCACTATTGGATTGTGTGATTGTAATCATATTCATTACAAATGTTTAGTGGGCCCCCAGTGATTACTATAATTAGCTTTGTTAATATGATTATTAACGTCAAACGGGTCCCACATTGTTATTTCATATATGGGTTCTTCAACACGATGTCAAACACTTGATAGTGTCCTCTGTTATAATAACCATTAGATGTATTACGCTGTGGTTTCCAACATGTGGACCCACATTGATTAAACAATATTGCTCGTGGTTTTTAACATTTAGTCTAATAATTTCCAAATTAGATGGGCCCTATACTGGTTAAAATATTAAATCACTCCTGCGTGAGTACTGAGTACCAATTAGTGGGTTCTCTCTGGCTCTATCATCCCTATTCCTCAGTTCATTTCCTGTTTTCAGTGCATGGGTCTATCATCCCTATTTCTCTCTTCATTTCCTGTTTTCGGTGCATCATCTAGTGAAAATTTTATAAATTGCCAAATACCTTATAAGTATATTGAAATTCGTAGAAATTGCCAAACACCATAAGTGACACAAAATTATAATATGACACTATTTTATTATTTGATAATGAAATCTCACAATATTCAAATTTGGTGATATTATATTATGCAGTTATCCAAACACCCCCTTAATAATATAATTTCATAGAGATGGGTGCCTAAGTCCTAACCCTAGGTTGAACAATCATCCAATTCTCCTCCTATTTCTTCTTTTCGCCTTTATCTTCAACTTCTATTACCTGCTTTTCCATGTTATCCAGAACTTTCCTCATTCAAACCTAAATAACATTTAATCCAAAACTCCGACTTGGTATCAGTGGTTTCGAAGGAGACTCAAAAGGGACCAGTTTCCAGAGTGGTTTCTCATTTTTTTGGGTTTTCAGAAACTGAAGTCGGCACAGTACTGCCAATGCCAGCACCCTGGACCCGTAAGGGCAGTGCCGCAGTAGCAGTTGTTTGAAGTTTTTGGGTGTTTTTCTGCAGCCAGGTGGACAGCAGTGGTGCAGCAGTAAGCACAGAATTTCATATCAGGGTTTATGAACTTTACACTGGTTTTCAGTGTGGGTTCAAGGGAAAGCGGGAAACAGTCCTTTCTTTGTTGGATGTTTGTGTAAACATTCTAGGAGTTTGTTTTAGATCTTTGGTTGAGTTTTCATTCTTGGTAGAGGTCAAGAAGTGTTGTCCAATCATCTAAAGGAGCTTTTTTTTTTTCATCACTAGAGACAACTAAAAAAATCTAGGGTTGCCGTAAAAAACTTTGGGATTCAACTGAGGCAGCTTATATGCTCATGAAAAGAATAATACAAGAATCTGACAAAAGAAATAGCAGCATTTAAACGAGGAAACCTATCCATCGGAGATTACAATGCTAGATTCAAGGAGATGTGGCGTGAACTGAGTTTGTATCATATTCGAAGGCAACACTATGCAAACGAGTAAGCTGAACAACTAGAAGAACAACATTGATTTGAATTACTGTCGTGTCAACCCAAACAGGTGATTAGTTAGGACTTAGGATTACCTCTTTTGGGAACAATATTTGTCTCACTTCAGGGTAAAAGAATAATCAAGCAAATGATGTCAATTAAAAAATCTCCACAAGTAGTTCAACTTCAAGATCTTTCATTACTTCCTTGTAATACAAATGGAGGTGGTAGAGGACAAGGCCATAGTTCTAGAGGTGGTGCGCATACAGGAGAGGACGGGTGAACCTGTAGTGGACTTTCTAATGTTGAAGGATACAACCTTCATTGCACTCATTGTGGTAGGAACAGACATATACAAGAGACTTGTTCGGATTTTGTTGGTCAGGGATACGGGTTGCACCGCGGTTTTGAATGCCTCGCGATGTTTATGCTTATTCAGCCGAAACAAAGAAATGCAATGATATAGCTACTCAAGGACAAGCATCCTTTTTAACAAAGAAGATCTTCCACCAAAAAAGGAAAAAAAAAAAAAAAAAATTACATGTAGAATATCCAATCTGTGTCAGAGGCTTCAAGCATTGAAAGGGATTATATCATCCCCATTAGTTAGTATCGCCCTGAATGTCCATCATCTACACAAATAGTAGTCTTGCAGTCTTGCTGCACTAGCATCTTATTTGTATGTTATTCCAACCTGAGTAATTGATTCAGGGGCATGGACCACATGACAGGTATGTGTTCATAGTTTCAGTCCGACACTCCGTCCACTAGTGGGAGTGTACAGATTGCTAGTGGTAGCAACATACAAGTAACAGGGGAAGGATCCATTAATGTTTCATCTGAGTTATCCTTATCCATTATTTTACATGTTCCCCAATTCTCAATTAACCTTGTTTTTGTATATTCCCTAATAATCATTATTATTGTGCTACCTCTTTTCCGTCTCTTTGTGTCTTTCAGGATCTGAAGACGCAACAAACAATTGGTGTCGAGACTCTGAAAACAATGGTCTCTACATATTGGAGCCCGTGTAGAAAAGTTCATCGGGCCTAGAGTCATCATTAGATTTAGAGTGTCTTACTTTGGCACCAGTGTCTTGACCATACATCTATTCAAAATCTTAAACATGTTTTTTAGTTTTTAAAAATATTCTGAGTGATATTAAGAAAAAAATATTGTGATTCTCGTTAATTTGCAAAGGGGTGCAGGAACTTTATCAATCGGAACAGTAGTATTCTTTGAGTAATCATTAAAAAAAAGTAGTACTCTCTGAGTTAATTCATACTAATGATTTGTATGCCCCTTGTATTCAAGGTCATCCCCATTAATGATGCTATCAAATATGCGTGGATGTATCTCATGAAATCATGTGGTGATTTATCGTTGATGTTCCAAAAATTTCTCAAAATGGTTGGTACACAGTTTGATGGTAAAATCAAACAAACTATTGAGGTCAGGCAACAGAGGAGAAAATCGTTCTAACAAATTTCAATAATGTTTGTTAAAAAATGGAGTAGTCTCAAACATCATGCACTTATACTCTGGAGTAGAATGGGGTACAAAAAAGCAAAAATAGACATCTATTGAAAGTTACAAGGGCCCAGTTGCTTGAGGTATATGTTCCAAAATCGTATCAACTGGATGGTGCTTCAACTACAGCTTTCTTGATAAATACATACCTACTCATCTCTAAGGTTGTCTTACCCAAGTTGAAAGATGTTACTGTTGATGAGATGCATGCTCTTGAAAAGAATGGCACATGGGACTTAATAGATCTTCGAGCAGAAAAGCATACTTGGAGTTGCAAGTGGTATATATTCTTAAGCACAATTCAGATGGGTCCATTCCAAGATATGAAGCTAGGCTAATGGTAAAAGGGTTGACACAGGCCCATAGTATTGACTGTCTAGAGGCTTTCTCTACGGTAGCTAATCTAAACTCAATAAGGTAATTTTATCCGTTACTGGCTAATTTTTCATGACCATTGTACCAGGTAGATGTACAAAGGTCTTTCTTCATTGTGAACTGCAAGAATAAGTATAAACAGATTCACCACCTGGATCAGTAAAAAAAGACCAAGGAAAGGGTGGTCAGTTAAAGGCGGCCTCATACAGGCTAAAACAGTCACTGTGTGGTTCGTTTGACAGATTTAGCTTAGCAATGTTGCGGATTGGATAACGGTGTCAAGCAAATTATACGGTCGTTGTGAAAACATACAATGACAGAGTAACCATATATGTTGTTGTGGATTATATTGTAGCTCATAGCAGTGATGAACCAGAAAACAGTAGTCTAGGGGAGAAATGTGGGATCTAAAATCTAACTAGCGAAGAATTATAAAATTCAAGATCTTTGGGATCTAAAATATTTTTTGGGAATTGAAGTTGCAAAACCTAAGCAGGGAATTGTTATTTCTCAAATGATAAAAAAAAAAAATTGCTATTTCTCAATGCAAATAAACAATGGACCTGCTTGAAGAAATAGGAATGTTAGGCACAAAACCAGTTGATGCTCCACTAAAACAAAATCATAGATCACATTCTAAAATTGGTGAGCTACTTCTTGACCCAAGTGCATGTCAGAGATTGTTTTTTTTTTTTTTTAACTATCACTCAGCCAAAACATATCATATGTTGCAAGTGTTGTCAGTAAGTTCATGCATGTTTGAAAATCTAGCTATGGTAGATAGGACACTAAAATACTCAAAGGGGACACCAGGACAAGGTATTTTGAAGGCACGTCATGGCGACTTGAATGCAAACGCGTAGACAGATGCTGATTGGGTAGAGTCAAGGCAGACAGGAAATCAACCATTAGATGTTGTACGCTAGTTGGTGGGAATATAGTCTATGGAAAAGTGAAAAAACAATTAGTTGTTGCTCAGTCAAGTTCTACGGCTGAATATCAAGCCATGACCCATGGAACTAGTGAATAATTATGGCTGAAAAATATTGTTGCAAGAATTAGTATTTAAAAGAAGTGGACCGAAGGTTCTACACTGCGGTAGCCAGGTAGTACTAGTGCACTTCATATTGCTACCAATCTAATGTATCATAAACAACTAATTCCTGTGCAGTTCTTCTCTTCTAATTTCTTCTCTTCTTCTAGTTACCTATTTTCTCCATATTTTTCAGCCTTTTCCACATTCAAACTCGAGAATCTAGCTTACATCATGGCCAGCCTAGCTACAGCCATGTGTGGCCTAGAAGGGCCTGATATGGCTGAAGTCCCCTCCTAGAACTGTTCTTCATAGCTCATCCACAGGGGGAAAAGGTGTGTTGGGGTGGGTCCTGCTCTACTTCCTCCACAGCATTCAGGTGCGCCTTATCATCACCTTAGCCAACCTCTCACTTCTTCCTAGCATGCTTGGATCTTTAAAGCTATTGGCAAAAAGTATTGATCACTTGTAACAGATGGTAAAACTAGTTGTCATCAATTTCACAGTTCTAAAAAATTTGCTAGATATGTACAACAAAATATGTTAAAAAATGAGATGTTTGCTTTCATGTCTCACATCAAATAGGAAATACATTTCTTGGTCTAGCAATCCTGGATGGAGTCCTCTTTTCTATTGGCAATATGGAGTATGGACCAACATTTCTCATACATCATATAATGTGTAGCATGAATACAACATTCACAGAATCTTAATATGCTGAAATAAAAAAAAACTAAGCATAACATCAATAAAAAAAAAATTATTGAGGGCATCTACAATTTTACACAATATAGCTAAACAAATTTAATAGAATATAATGTCAATGTCCTTGATGCTAGCTGATTAGTATGTGTAAGTCTGGAAGCATTCAGATGAGTATGTGTGATATCCTAGCTCTAAGTTAACCACCACAATCTAAGATTTCTAACATGTGTCAAATCATTATGAGTATAAGGCAAGTACAGACATCCCTACCAGCACCTGAAGGAGACCCCTTGGATTTTTCGACAAGATCATTTTCTGCAGGTTCTTCAACTGAAGGGAGCAGATGATCATCAAGAGCTCCCATTTGATGCAGCTTCTTGCAAGCATCTACACACACATGCTGCTTAGCTAAGTGAGAGTTTCTGCACATAGGACCCACAATCCTTTGAAATGCAGCATTGGGAGGTAATGTTAATGTACACTCATAAGAACCTCCATGCAAAGCAAATTGAAAAATAGGCTTTGGAGTGTAGTACCTAAGGAAAAACATTAATTTCAGACATCAGATAAAAAATGAGTTTCAAGTATGATTTATATATATATATATCAAAAATCAAAATCATAATAAGAATGGAAAGTGAAACATGCTATTGCGAAGACTTTGACAAGGACAAGCATATTCCGTACTTATCACCAGGGAGCTTCTCGCAGTATTTCTTGATAAGATTAATGCTAGAATCTAGAGTAACTGTTGCTCCAGTTGACTCAACAAAATAGGCATTCGTGTCCTCTTTGCAACAAAGTTTAGAAATACTAATATCAGGGTCTCTGTTCAAGGCAGTATTTGTCATAGAACGTTCACTCCTGATAATATCGAATAACTGATTCCTCTGCTCAATGTTCCCCCTGCATACATATTTATCTTCAGAACTCAAATCACAACAATCAATTTCAACAAACTAAAAAGTACAAGAAAAGACCATAAAACAAAGCAACAACAAACATCGAGTACCCTAAAGGCACTCAGAATTTATCATAATAGTTTTCCAACCCAGTTGAATGACCAGGGGAGTCAGTGGGGTTTTTTTTTTTCAGTGGCTTACCCAGGTCAATTAGTAAATTAGTTTTTTTAGTGGATATATAAACAGATACACTCTCATAACTAAAATATAGAAAAAATTGTAAGACAAATCCAAAATATATTTCTGAAAAATCAATATATATTCCACATCAATTGCAAGTTCAAAATTTCAATTTTCATCAAGCATATTTTAGTCTCTACCGTTCAACCAATATCAGGCATGTCTTTGATTTTGGCTTTCTTCTGCTAATATGTAAGAATAGAAATCCGGTTAGACAATCTAGCTGACTCAGCCAAAGCTGGACTGGTCAAGCCAGTTGAGAGTGGACCAAGTGGGTTTGATAAGGTTACTTTGTTTTCCTGTTTTATTTGTGATGAGTTATGAACAGGGTGAAAGCTCAGCACCCACCAACCAACAACTTCCTGGTGTTGTTAATCCTATTGTGCGGATCACTCCCAAGTCTTTTTAATGGTACAAAAATTCTAAAGATTAGGCCTATCAGCCAGAATGGCTATTGGAGGATCAAAAAGACTTGGCTAAGCATTAAAGAACCGAAAACAGAGGATCCAAAGTACTCAGACTGGGTTAATGGGAGCAGAACCTAAGCGAGCAGGACCAGTACTCTTTGTTGTAAGTTCTATACCTAGCAGGAGTGGCAGAGACGAAGGTTGAAGCATCACTAGAGGCATAGATGGGAACATATGATCCACTAGTAGCAGATCCAATTGACCTTGTTGAAAATATGCCAGTCATGAACTAGATCCTCAACTCAATGGAAGAAGGAATTGCGGCAAGCTTCAAGTACTCTGATACAGCTGAGGAATTGTGGGAATCCATTGAGGCAGTGTAACCACTCACACAACCAAGAGCAACTGAAGTGTTATGGAGAGTTTTTTGTTACTGTTGTCCATGTGTGATGATTCCTACCAGATAAAAAAAAACTGGATAGCTGAAATATGGACCCATCTATAGTCTATACAGAATGCTAAACCAAACAAATTGCTGATTCATTTAGTCAGGATTGTATCCTATACCCTAATGATGTAAGTTATTTGAGGATAACTTCCCCGGTTTAACCCATTTCAGATCATTAATTAGGCTATAAGTATAGAATTTTTAGACTTTCCTTTTATATATATATATATATATATATTCTCTTCATTTATAAACATGGAATTTGCCAACCATTTATTTACCAAATTAAATCTAGTCCATTAGAATTGAGAGCAAAGATGCCAAGGATGTCTAACAGGAGACAGAAAATTATACAATGTAAGAGCGTATTTGTTCAACCAAAAGAAATTAAATGTAGCACTTTCACCTTTCAAGCATGAGAATATATTGAGAATCATTTTGTCGAGCTCGCCCACGTGATTGAATATAACTACGAACCGTTTTTGGCAGGTCAAAACGTATGACACAGGAGCAGTTATGCACATCAATTCCCTCCTCGGCCACATCAGTGGTGAACAATATATTCATCTACATAGAAAATGTTTAGTATTAAATAGAGGAGGAAAAAAAAACAAACAAACAGGCTATAAACTTCAAGTTGAATTATGGAACTGAGTTCTAGAAATACCTCTCCACAACGGAATAACTCCAAAGTGTTCTTCTGCATTTTTGGTTTTAATGCATCTATTGAAGAGCTCACACCAGTCAAATATGAAACCGTTAAAGGATACAGAAAATTGAGTTTTTCCATGAAACGTTGAATTACTTTTGCTGTAATTTTTCTTTCTACAAAGATGAGGCAATGTACTTGCCTAGACTCTCTGCAGCCAAAAGTATTAAGTGAGAAACACTCATCAAAAGTTTTTGGTCAATGAAAGGAATCTGAAAGGTTTAGTCTTTACCCAAATGATTGAAAAATTTGCAAAAGTTCATATAACTTGGGAGATATATATCCCATTTTTACTGCCTCCGAAAGTGCAGATTCTACCTTCCAAATCTTTTCATCAACTGCAGAAGTCAAATAATCAACCATCAGTAAGCCATACCATTTTGGAAGAGGAAGATTAAACATCAAGGAGAAAGTGATGCTCAAGGAAATTTAAGTATCAGATTGTAAATAGTGACCCAGGCCCATCTGGCCTACAAATCCACAGGTGACCCATAAGATCATGCATATCTTCACACATCAGTTGAGTCAGACAGTATATATTACTGTACTTCAGAGATTGTGTTAGCTAGCATATTCAATTTATTTGATTGCAATATATTTGTTTCGTTGACTATAGCCATCACACCAGCAATATTGAATTGTAAATGGGCAATCAGTCTCAAAGGGAAGACACAATTTTCACTCCAACTGTTCCTTTTATTCTCTATTTCATGGTATCAGAGCCCCTAGGGGTTTTGTGGATCCAAACATTATACCTGGAGATCTTTGGCATTCAAAGATTCCAGCATCACCATCTTCTCCATTCAGAACTTTATCATCTTCATTCGGAAATCTTGGTACTTTCAAAGACCGTAAGGTTTCAGAAAGTCAGTTTCTCAATTTGGACATTTGACATCATGAAGCAAACCATCTTCTTCCTACCATCGATCATAGAGACAATCGATCATGGTCTGCATCAATCTTCCCATCGTCGCTGTTTGGGTGGGAAATCTTTGCAACTCAAGTTACTCTTTTTTATCAAGGTTTCTCGGTTCCCATCTTCATCAGTTGATAGCACGATCTAGATTTTGTTTTCTCAATTTGGCTTTCTCCTTTTGCTTGCTGGCTTCCACAAAGGACCTCCATCACTTTTGCCAGTTGCCAGACATCAATGAAGGATCTCACATTCGTCCATACACAAAGAGGGATTGAATATATATATATATATATATATATTGAGCTTAGGAGAGCCTAGCGCTCTCTCTCTCTCTCTCTCTCTCTCTCTCTCTCTCTCTCTCTCTCTCTCTCTCTTTATATATATATATATAGGAGATGCTCCTATGAGAGCATCTCTCACCTTACTATGAGAGCTAGGGTGGGGGCCCTCACATCCATATCAAATGCCAACAACGTAAATGTGAGGGCCCCACCCTAGCTCTCATAGTAAGGTGAGAGATGTTCTCATAAAAGCATCTCCCTATATATATATATATATATTATGAGACCATTCTAACGTCTTGTCTTAATTCGTCAGGCTGACTCGTCAGTGGCTGCAATCTTTTGTGGGCCCCACCATCTATGATCTGTTCAGGCCAATATTCTACAACAAGGGTCGCCTATTATCGGTGGGGATTTATAGCAATTTTTTGAAGACCCAACGATTGGCGAGATTTCCATTGTTACTGTCAGCAGTACCTTATATAATTTTTTTCATCTGAGCCACTGGGTTTTTTGATCAATAGTCTGATTTTTCATATATAAGTAGAAATTGGAATTAAAAACTACATCTCAATAGAATGATTTGGACTGAATTCTCTTAGGCTATTTCATTCAGAATAGTCAATGGCCATTTATAAGAGTACAACCTAAGATATCTACTCAAGCTAGGAAACTTAATCAGCAAGCCTAAGATATCTCCGGAAAGCTGATGCATAGATACTATGTAACAACTTGGACTAAACACCATATTTTGCTTCCTTTTGCAACTGGTTTGGTAAGGAACTCTATCAGCTTGATCTTCAACACTAATAGATGGATCTTCAATCTGTCATGCAACTCGACTGATGAAGGAGAAGGAAGAAAAAACTTCAAGTTCTCCACAAACCACACACACTCGGCAACACTGCTGATTAAACT
This sequence comes from Cinnamomum chago, assembly GCA_038049695.1. NCBI lineage: Eukaryota > Viridiplantae > Streptophyta > Magnoliopsida > Laurales > Lauraceae > Cinnamomum > Cinnamomum chago. The sequence continues at coordinate 104,217,577 of CP142451.1, read as the reverse complement.
TGACCCATGGTATGCTACACAACATATCTAATGAGCTTGAGCGCTACATAACCTTCTGGATGAGCACTCATCCACTACTTAATGAGCACTTAGATTCACACTACCAAGTAACTATGGATTCTTTATAGAGTTTTCTCCCCCCGAACTAGAATAATCTCCTAAATTTAACTTTTTGTTATGAGAAGAAAAACTGGATAATGCAAATCTGAAGTCCGGAATAATCTTCTACCCAAGGATCAAAATAGCGGTTGCGGCGGGCATAGCTAGGAGTGGTCAAAACGCTACATAGCAGGCAATACGCAGCGGTTACGGCGATACATAGCGGTGCAATGGTGTGAATTTTTTAAGTGGTCGAAAAAATTTCAATCATGTGTAGTAGCGAATCTTATGTTACTTTTAGTGATTTGGAACCATAAAAGGGTAGAGACTACTTTAGGAAATGCTATTGGGGAGAAGAAATAGGAAAAATAATGTTTTAAATTAAAATTTCTTAGCTATACTAGGTTTTAGACCGTAGCACAGCTATTTTCAAAATAGCGTAGCGGCCTCAACCGCTACAGCCAATTATGCGGCCACTTTTGAACCATGGTCTTGCCATAATTGTCCACTATGCTTTGCTGGTAGTTACCATCTTCTAATTTGACCACTCAGTAGGCTCATCTTTGTCGCTTCCTGCTCTTCCCAGAAACATATGGTTCATATGGCTTGACAAAAAATACACGATTTAGGGACTTTCATAATATTGCTTGACAAAAAATATACGATTTAGGGCAGATATATGACAGTAACGTGTATCGATGATATCTAAGATATGCTTCGAAGATGACACAACTCGAGATATGCAACTGAAAAATGTCTTGTCCTTGTTTGATCAAAGAAATGAAAAGGAACCCTAATGCAAGAAATCATTTGCAAAGAAGTTTTTTCTCAATATCTTTCTCACTTATGCACATGAGAAAAAACTGTTGACCAGTGAGGGCGCATGAAACTCAATAGTGCTACAGTACACTGGATGCATCACTTTTCCCTTCTATTGTATACCTTTCTCTTTGAATAGTTATGTAAAAAGAAGAGGAAAGATGGGCTTCTTTTCTGCTCTATGAAAGGTTGTAAAACGATGAAGAATGGGAGAGAGAGCCATGCCCCCAGAACAAAACTAAAGGGTACTTGGAATTGGGCTGTGGCCCTCTTTGAGCTTACTAAACTGTATGAGATCGAAGAAGAGCTCCTTCCTGGATGAGAACTTTTTAACATTTTTTTTCTTCTTCTCAAGTATTTTTGTCATGGGCGTCCTGCTAGTGTATATACATAAGCAAACATGTGCACAGGAGAATTTTCAGGAACATCCTAGTTGTTCTAGAGCAAATAATGGACAAGCATATGGGGCCCACTCAGGAACCCCTATGAACCATTCTGTCCCGACACATGCACACATAAAAAAGACACATACACAGTCATTAAACCTAACAGCTAGGAATTGATCAATTATGACGCCTTAGTAAAATGTTTGGATGTTTTTTTATTTTTTTAACGCACGGCAAGTCCGTGATTTTCTCCCAAATGATATGGTCATTCTTGATAAAACCCCTCATATGCACAATAACATATACGGCAACCAGAGTTAGAATAAATGTAGCCAAATCATACAAAATCACGTCATCAAAATCACTAAATGCAAGAAACATGTTCAGATAAAATTCATGAAAGGTTGTCTTACTTTCCAGAAGAAGAAAATGTCAAATCTTAGATTGTCAAAATTCAAATTTTTCCAAAAGCCATTAATATCATACCATGTGGCAACGTTTCTTCAATAGTATGTAAGACTTCCTTAAGAAAATATCTCCACTGCATAAAACTTTCTTTAGAATAATCGCAACCATCTAAAGTGCCACAATTTGATTCCACATATATTTGAGCAGCCTACAAAATAAGTGACATGACATTAAATGGCATAAATTAGAAAGAAGACAAAATCAAAAGGTAAACAAGAGAAACAAAAAGTATAATGTTAATAATCCATTTGTATAACAACAATTGCTGAACTTAGGGGTCATTTGGCAATTTCCCATGAGATATGAAAATGCTCAACATGTGTAAATGATTCATATATGAATCATTTTCATATGCAATGCACTTACATGTGAAACGCATTGTTTAATGTGGATGGAGCTGTGAGGGGAAAACCAGGGATGGGTGGCATTGGACGCATACTAAGAAATCACAAAGGGAAAGTGTTGTATATGTTTTCTAAACATGTCGGGTTTAAAGATTCTAATGAAGCAGAAGTTCTGGCCATTTTGGAATTCCTCTGTCTCTATCATTCCTCGTATCAACATTATCTTATTGTGGAAAGTGACTCAGCTAATGCCATATCTTAGGTGACATCTTCGAGAGGGCCGCGGAATATGCAATTCGTATCTAATGAAATTAGTCGACTAGTCTCAATCACAATCTCTTTTCAGCATGTTAGTGGATCTGCAAACAGAATAGCAAATTGTTTAGCTAAGCAAGGAGTAGATCGGTCATGTAATGTAGTTGTGATGGGTTTCTGGTATCTCTCTCTTTTACCGGTACACCTTTGGGTTGTTTTTTTGTATGCTCTATTTTTCAGCTCTTTTTATCCTCTTTAATAAAATTTTACTATTACCGAACCCAAAAAAACTGTGAAACACATTCAGTTGTTTGTCATTTTCACATCTCGCATGCGAATCTGAGTGCATCCAACAGTTGACCATTTTTCACAAGATTTTCACCATTCATCACAAATTTCTTAAAATATAGAATGAAGTAAGGGATGAGACTTGACCCCTTAGCCAAACGTGATGAAAAGAAAGAGATTTAACGGTTCAGATCATGAAATGGGGCCCACAGAATTCAGAATTACAGACTTAAAGTTCTGGACTTTTTTGCAAATATCTAAAAATCCACAAGGGATTTAGACTTTTGGTCCCATGGCCGTTTTGGTCATTTTAAAGAGGTTCAACAGTTCAGATCATATTGCGGGGCCCACATACTTAGGAAAATTGAAAAAATGGACTAGGTTCTACACTCAAGGAAGAAACCCGACATAACCCAACCACACTCAAACCGGATAAGGATAGAAGAGCATATCATCTTGGCAACTTTGAAATGAAGAAAGAGGGGATCTAATCTCATAATTAATGATTTTAGATTATTAGACTAATGCTCCGTTATGATGTCTAGTGTTTGATATTGATGTTTGACAATTTATTCTGCTGCAAAGTTTGATTTGACCTAATCTCATCAACGCAGAAAAATATTATTCGCAACACGAAAGCAAACCCTTTTAGAAAACCAGTTTTCAGGTCCAGACAGTCAAGTGGTTGTTGCAAATGGTTGACCATTATAGTTAACTATAAAGGCAAGCAGAGGAGAACACGACAAAGAATAAGGGGGAAATAATTCAGCCAGCTATAACAATCCACTGACTGTCACAGTCGACAGTTACACCTTGTAATGATGGGTCATTACAATCAACTACAACAATCAGTCGACTACACTAGCAAAGTTGAAGAAGAAGATGAAGAAACACGTGTAGCCTCCCTCTCCTCTCTCTTCTTACTTCACCAAGACATTCTCTTTGTTAGTAACATGACTTACACCGCAACCTCATGGTTGCAACAACGAACAAATTTCAACCATGCTACTGGCTCGTCTCTTTCACGAAGACTTTTCTCATCTTTTCCACACAGAAAAACCTCAAGGGGTAAGTATAAAATGGCCATTAAAAAAAAAAGATCCACTAAAATTAGTCGGCATTAAGTTGTGTGATGCACACACTGAATTTTGGGACTCACCAACCTCCAAGCGAGGTGCAGAGGGACCCTGGCCTCGACGTGGAGAGTTAATGTGGCAAATGAGCGCAAAAAGAAGATGCATGAGCTCAAACACCATCAATATAATGGCCTAATCCCACTATTCAGAGCCGCCTTTCTACTTTTTGCTTTTCCACTTCGACCCTATTCGAGACCATGTCATAGTAACTGTCTGAGTCTATCATGTCGTAGCATAGTAGTTCACCAAAGGACTTAATTGGTCACTCTCTTCTCCAAGTTCCTTGAAGTACTAACCCTTCAACATATCATGTATAGGATGATTCAGGCCTTTTGTGCCCATGGCCAAAATATCTCAAACAATATTCCCTGATTTTTATTTTTTATTTTTTAATTATTGCATCTGCTCGTAGGTTTCCTCTCGTATCTTCATTCTTAATTCTATTCTCTCTTGTAACCTCACACATCCACCTTAGAAGTCGCTTCTCAGGCACATGTACTTCTAATCATTTCTTCACTAAACAACTCTAAGCTCCATATAACATTGCTCTTCAATCAAAGTGGCACTCTACGGTGGCATAATGCTCCACCAGCTTGACTCAACTTTGCTGACCCCTATGTTGATCCTATTTGCTAAACGCAACAAATCCTCCATTATGATATATGCTTCCCTAGTTATCAAAACCTATCACACGGCGGCACTATGTTATCTTCAATTTTAACCATCTCCTCATCTCTACCTACAAATCCACTAAACTTGCACATCTATTCTGCTTTTGAATTTTGATGCTAATTCTCAGTCTTTGATTTGCTAACAAATTTATTTCAAAATAAATAGATATATTTTTTTATCAACACAAGGGATTCAAATAAGTGATCAACGAACTAAGAAAGTGAGAAGGAGAGAGGGATCAGAAAAGACCTTCAATAAAAATGTAGATTCACGGAAAAGATAGTCATAAGTTTGAGTAAGAAAGTAGAACCCACAAAGACAACATCGGAAAAATGGGATAAGGCTTCAATGATAACGACACAATCAGTTCAAACAAGACCAAAACCATTCTTGTGAACTTGAACCCACAACATACTCCCCTAATAGTGGGAGGTGCATCACAACATGCTACTAATGTTGTTGGCAACAATAAATAGATATATATAGCATTATTACTACTATTATAATGCCCAAACTAGCCGCTAAATCAATGACCTCTCACGAGCCATGAACTTTAATCCTAATCTGAACCATCACCGTTAAAAATATGGAACCAAAACCTAAAAAAACCAAACTCAAAAACCCGACAAGTAAACTCAGTACACAGATAGATCAAAAATGAGTTACATGCTTCACAAAGTAATCTATTGAGGAAAACTGGTTTCTGAAACCTGTGGGTGAGAAGGTAAAACAGAGCATAAAACCCTAACTAAAAGGAATCTCGTAGAAGAACGAAAACCCTAACGACAATCTCATACTGAATTGTGTAGCGGATCCCAACGTCGATCTGGAGAAATGCATCCATCTCTTGAATTCCCTCCGGAATTGCATCCACCGAAATAATAAAGTGAAGAACTTCACCCTGCATGAAACAAATTGCTCCGAAGCAGCTTCATACGTCAAGCAGAAGCAGTAAATGCATTTGGCCTTAAATTGTTGAAAGCTCACAGAATTTTGGTTCTTCTTTTGGATAGAAAAAAATCTATCAACAAAAAAAGTCTCAGTTATCAGATCACTACATACTACACAAAAGACTTGAGGCACATTTGTGTAGTGTCCACAGAAAATCAGTTCCACATACCTTCACTTTTTCATGGGTAATGGAAGACAAAATAAATTGATTGCAAGCAACAATTGGAAATTTTCATAGCATTCCACTTTTCCTCGCCTTTTCAGCGGAAACATGGTGATACAAATAAGCCCTTAGCTACTAGATCATATGCAATATAACCAATGAGACCAACATATTAATAATTACATCTGCTATATAAGTAAATAATGAAGCACCTCGTGAGCACAGATGAGGCCAAGATGATCGAGGCAATACAAAATCTTTTCATGTTGACTTAGCAGACGCTTTTTCAATCTTTTGATCATGTCGTCTGTGTCTCTAAATTGAGGTAACTCATGTAACTGGCCCACCAAAGTATCGGACTGTTTAAAAAAAATAACCAAATCAGCAACTTCTTTCTTCATATAAAAGCCAGCTGCAAAATTGAATTCAATGAAAATAAATAAAGTTTAAAACAAATTAGAAAACCTTCGCCAATGACAACTTCAGTTTCTCTTTCAGATCTTCATGTAGAGACAACTTTGCACCATAGAATCTATTAATATCTTTTGCTGAAGGAACACTTTGCTCCAATTCATGTCTATCTTCCACTGTACAAACCTGAGGCAGTGTCAAGCTGTGAGTTACAGGGTATCGTGCCCCACAATCAGAGATCAAAGCAAAGAGCATTGTTAGAAAATGACAGTTTAACTTCAAAAGTGAAAATAATATACCTGGCAAATTCTGTACAACATTCCCCTTACAAGAACCTAATATGATAATCCAACCCCTTCACGCAATTACTAACCAACCTCACCCCACCCACCCACCCACCAGCATAAAACCCCAAACACCCTTGTGGATTCACACCAATGCTAATTTGACACTAATCTGGACATTAGTCCCATTGGTTTTGTCACAAGAAAATTTGCATGATATACAGAAAGATGTTATAACTGACCTTGGAATCCAGGATGCTTTCCAGTTCACCAATTTGGCCTTGACAATCCCTAGCTGATGACACACCTAATGTGTAATGTGCAGAAACAAATTAAACAAATGTTGCAGAAAACAAATAAATGCTGCAATGTCTAAAAGAGTAAAGAAATAAACAGACAACGGATAAGCACTCCAGATAATTGAATACTCAAGAGTCCTAGACAACCAGTTACCATTTATAAGCAAAAGATTCAATCTCAAAGAAATATCTCGAGGATGACAATCAAAGATAGAAGTTTAATAAATAAGTCACTATGTATACTTGAAATTAACTTAGCAAGTGGCTCTACAGAAAAAATAAGATGAACAGGCACATATGGTAATAATTCATTATTAGTGAACTATAAAATAGGTTTTCTGATCTAGATTTTCAGAAACTTCAAGTCTCTTGATTTGTAGATCTAGCTATCTCTCATTTCAGAAGAGTTGAACATGGAAGCAGTACAAGATTACTATAATCGCACAAAACCTTCTCCAAACTGCATGAGCCTCCTTTAAACTATATTTTTCAGTTTGTAAACTAATGGTTGTGCAATTTGAAATGTTGCAAACCCAATGAGAGATGTGAAAAGGTGTCTGAGCAGCAACAGATACAAAACTATAAGTCATCATTTGCCCTACTGTGCAAATTGAATGTTGCAAAGCAACTGAAAGCCGTAAAAAATTTGTCTAAGCAGCAATAGATGCAAAACTAGAAGTCATCATTAAATACAGTCAGGTTAGAAATATTCTTATCATTCCTTCCACATAGAAGCTTGCCTTTTCTAACCACAGGAGAAGCAGTCATTCCAAATACCTTCGGTTTGTGATCAGACGTGTGATAAAATTCCTACAGAACAATAAATATAAGCAAATGATCAATAGCTTCAAAAAAATGACAGTGTCAATGAAAAATAACCACAAAGAATTTAATGATGATTGAAGCACCAAATATAATTGAAGATTGTCTATTTACCATATAAACAATAGGACATATGGATACCTTCATTATTCTGGTGTATGGATGCTTTCCACTCGCACGATGGCACTCATCAAAAATCAACAATCGTACCATGTCCAGTGTTAAAAAAGCATTCCTTAGAGCATCCAACAATATTTGAGGTGTCATTACCATTACCTGTAAAATGAAGTCACAGGAAAGCAATTATAATCCATGGTTGAAATTCATCTGTATAATTCCAAGCATAATGCAACTGTGCAGTTATAATCCATACAAGCACAACAAAGAGCTAGCGCTCTCTCTCTCTCTCTCTCTCTCTCTCTCTCTCTGGTCATTTTTGTGTATGTGGGTGATGGTTTAATAAAGAAAAAGAGCCACATACAAAGAATAAAGCTCACCAGTTAAGTAAAACAAGGGTATGAATATACCCTATCCAAAACCAAGTATATAAAATAACCCAACCCCAGAGAATTATATCCCCCATTTGGCTAAAGCATCCGCCATGTTGTTGGTGGACCTAACCTCATGGCAAAAGACCTCTTACACCCCACCCAACAACAATTACACAAGACACAATATAGGAGAAGCTCTATCCACCCCCTGTTTAGCTAAAGCATCTGCCATGTTATTGGCCAACCAGACCTCATGGTAAAAAACTACATGCAGATGAGAGGACAACTCCATCAGTCCAACTCATTAAAATAGAATTGGAACTTCTATTGCCTTGACTCGTGAGACATGCAAGTAACCCCATTAGAGGAGGAAGCCTCCACAATCAACATGTCCTAAGAAGACACTGAAAAGATCAAAAGGCCTTCCAAATGGCCAACATCTATGTTTCATTGGAATCTCTAACTCTTAGATGCTTAGAGAACAAAAGTAGTATGGTTTTGAAGCACTCCTCCAATGCTTCTTTTTTTTTTTTTTAATAGTGACGTATATTTATGGAAGGAAATCAGTACAAGAGAGATATACCGACCAACTTACAAGGAAGCCACAAAAGCAAAGGACCCACCCAAAAGAAAGAAAAGTGAAACATCAAGAAAATTAAGAGGCCACCTCCCTCCAATTAAGCATGAAAATGTTAAAGGGAGTATCCTGAAAATGTGGAAGGATAGATGCCCAAGATCTCACATAAAATATCATACGTTCAATTAAGCCTTCCAATGATGTCCAACTGCCTTCAAAGCATCTGAGGTTCCTTTCTTTCCAAATAACCCAACTTGTAGCCAGAAAAGAAATCTTCCACAAATCCTTCCTTTTTAATGACCCAACAAAGAACTTCCACAAATCCCCTTCCCATGCCACACTGGTATACTTGTCTACCCACCGTGCGCTACAAAGTCAGCCTCCCCCAATAGCAGTCGAAACCTTAGATGAAGAACTCACGCCTAAAGGCAATGGCATTTTGATACATGTCTATTTTGGTGCTCCAGTTCACGTGGCATGAATTGCTTGCATCATCTTGAATAGGGGTAGGTAGTTTGTGATTAATGGGTCCTGATCTTGTTCTGTTAAAAAGATCTTGAATAATAGAAGTTATTTTGACTAGGTTATTTCTTTGAATAGGTAAGAGTAGTCATGTAGTCATGTTGGAAGGTGGTTATGCCACGTTAATCCACTTTGTGCTATTTTTTAGGCAAATGTAATCGTTGGAACTGTGTGTTCATGTTGGAGTCTGTATTTAAAGTAGAAATTGCAATAACATAAGGATGACTAATTTTCCATTAATAGTTCTCTGTTTGGTGCAATCTCCCATCTGAGATTCTATCTTCTTAGCCTCCTCTTTGAGCAGTGATTTATATATTTTCACTATGGCTCGAGGAATGCTAGAAAGTTCGTATCACATTTACACACTAAGTGGAGAGAACACTTGAATGAGAACTGTATTGCTTCTCTAAAGTTGCGTGTTAAAAATGATTATAGACCTACTATATACAACAAATCAACACGTATATAGGATTAATCCACAATTGAACCCCTCTATTACATTGACAGCATACCTGTCGCCATCTATCAAGACCCTGCAAAATGGATCAGGTTCTTGATAGACAACTTGTATCATCTCTTTGAGGTTATCACAAAAGGGTGGCCTAAGACCGATTAAGGGCATAAAAGCCATCTTATCTCACGCACTATTCCAAGGGAGGTTCCGCAGTCCACGCAAAGGACCTTCCACCATAATTTCAGCAATTCACATTGGATGCAGATGAAAAGAAAAGAAAAAAAGAAGTTGGAGAAAATTACTTCTTGAGTGCTGAATTCCTTTTCCCAGCATTCCACGGTCCAATTCTCCACACCCTTGTCTCTGTAATACTCCGCCACTTTAAAATCTGTATGGTCTTTTATCACTTTAAATTGCTGCACCCAAGAACAACAATAATTCATTTTCTTAAAACAAACCCAGAATTCCTAGACGCTTAATAACAACAACAATGTCAAGAGAAAGATAACAACTTTCTACAATGTGTTACACTACATATAACAATTTTCTACAATAACGCATTCATTACTGAAACTGATAACTTAAACAATATGAGAAAGATAAAAGAAACATCTCAAAGCACTAAAAAAGGAAAATAAGTTTAAAAAAGAAAAAAACACTAGTGTTTTACCTGATTGACAAGGCTGACTTGAGGAGCCAAGAAGATAATCAACCCCTTATCCCCATTCTCCTTCATTAATCGCCCGATTTCCTTCATCAGCATTACCGCGATCATAGTCTTTCCCGCCCCCGTTTCCAACACCGCGATCGTGTTTCTCATCAATGCAGCTTTATAGACTTCGATCTGGTAACTGAAACCACCAGAAAAAAGAAGCCATAAGAATCCAAAGAAACCCCAAAACAGAAAAGGGAAAGTTTCAAGAAAAGAACAGGTTTTTAAGTGGAAAAAAGAGCACCTTCTTGGGTTGAAATCCTGGGGACTTGAAGGAGTCGACTCCTTGGCTTCGACATTGCCTGCTTCAACCATTTTTCACTTCAAGAATCCCTGTTTCGCTGGTTTTTTTCGACAGATTTCTCTCAAAAGAAGAAGAAGACAGAGCAGAAATCAAAAGGTGGAAGCTTTTCCCTCTTTTAGAGATTTTCCAGGCAAAGTTGAGAGATTTCTTGAGTTTGGGATGGGAAAGAAAAACCCTAGCGATGGTGAGATAACTGACAAGAGTAGGTATTGGGGTTTTTCTATTTTGCTCTGGGGATTTCTAGTAGGAGAAAGGCGCCAGAGGCGTGACAGTGAGTAGTGACGCGCGGCGTTTTTCCTTTTATTTTTTTTAGTGAAAGCTTGTAGTTGGACTTTGGAGTGAAAACAGGATTCCCTTTTTCAGAGAAAGTAAAGTTGCCTTTATTGCTATCCCAAACATATTCAACTTTCCAATAGGAAGGAAATCCGAAATAAGAAAGTGTTTTGATGGATCATGTGGGCATTTGTGATGCACCCATCTCAGCCATTGCTCCCTGTGGGGCCTACTAGAAATCATACTGCAACTGTCAAGCAGAGTAAAGGCATTCCTGACTTTGGTAACAGATGTATAGTAGTAACAAAGAGGCAGAAAGTGATGCGAAGAACCTCACAAGGGACGAATTAGGAAAGTTGTTGACTGAGGAAAAAGAGCTACCAACTGGACCCAACTTTCTTTAGTCCGGATTCTATTCGACGGTTGGATGTTTGGTGCGGGCTTAGATTAAATGATAGAAACGGTAATCAGCCCGTAAGGGATACTTCAATTGGCCTAAAATCATGATTTGTATTCAAAAATTATAGGTTTGAAACTGTACTACCATACTAGGGCTACAGAAAAATGTATCTAGCTTTCCTAATAATCGTTAGAAAACCCAAACAAATAATCAAAAGCCTGGCCTGGACAGATTGATAAAACTGGCGGGCTTGGGCCTGACACTTACAGCCCCTGCCAGGCTTGGGCTGGATAAGGACTTATGTTGGAGCCCATGCCAACCCGGGCCATGAACACCCCTACCTTTGTGTTGAATGGGTGGAAGTTCACACTGGACAAGTGCACAATATAATACCAACAAGTTTAAATATTATAAGATTTCATTTTTATAGAATAAAATATTATTATATTATAATATTTTGTCACTTATGGTGTTTGGCAATCTTTACAGATTTTAATATACCTTTGAAGTGTTTGGCAATTTAAAAAAAAAAGACTTCATAAGATGATGTACCAAATAAGAATTTGAGAGAATGACATGCTAATTAATAATCACATGTGTTAATAATCATGGAAGGACCTATCCATTGTAAAATATATATATATATATATGATTAAATTTAAATCATGAGATCCAAGCAATGTTATTTAAATAAGGCGGGTCCACCAAACGTTGGTAAATATACTATAATACATATAATGGTGATTATTTAGAAATAGCCCTATCTAGCTTTTTTATGAAAAATCATTGTGGGACTCATTTGATGTTAGTAGTCATATTAACACTAAGAGAGCTATCAAATAGTGGAATCCATTTAATGATGACAAACTGATAATTACAATCACATGATTCAATCTTGGTAATCATCGGATCCGGCTAATTTTGGTAGCATGGGACTCATCTAATGTTGGTAATTAATAAGGGCTATGTAGTCGTGATATGATTATAGGACCCTCATATTAAATTTATAAGCACTATGGGATCAATCTAATAGTGGGACTCATAAATATTAAAACTTATAGTGGGCAATTATAATTAATGGTGGCTCATGAACTCTCAAATGGTTTTTACTCTAATTCTCAATTTGTATTTAGAATATATTTTTTAAAGATTATTTTATATAGCATATCATTGAACAATGTAATATGAAGGTTTTTGAAAGAAAATGATATATTGTAAGATACTTTATAAGTTATCCAAACACCTCATTTTTAAGTTAATGGATTACATTCTAAACTAGTAAAAAATATAGCAAAATCTCTTAGAATATATCGTCTCCATTTAGATCTTGACAAGTAAGCCCCAATATAAAGTTCCACTTTTTAACTTAGAGTTTCGATAGGTTAAAGCTTGAGAGGATCTATATTCCCCAAAATTTTGCACTAATGAGTCTCACTATAAGATTAATCATTTGATTGAGAATGTGATTAAGGAAACCATAAAGTCTCATTATTCAAGTTTTTTTTTTATCAAACTATCAATTTTATGTCGAGACCAACTTCTATGAAAGTAAAAGTGGGGATATCCTGTTAACTGGTTGGAGAGGAGTGAAAATCTATAGAGGCTGCTCACCTACTTTAAATTAGAGCTGCACAAAATGAAGGTCCCTCTCAAGTTATGAGATGTCCACAAATCTTACTACAATAAAAGCCTATCTCATCTTCAAATTGACCTCAGGCAATCTCCCCAAATGGTGTAAAAGTGGGTCTGCCCCAGCATAGAGCCTACCCGGAACCAAAATATATACTTACACAATTTGATAATTTAGATCTAAAACACCTAAAACCAATTGCTAGTGAAAATTCAAAAATTTTTACACGATTCTTTCCTTCTCCCTTTATAATAATCAACATAGTTACAATCAATTAATCTAGCAAATATTAAGCCTACTTACATTAAGATAAATATAAAAAATTGTGCTTCTTGATAGACACAACATAGATTCCATCTTTACTGTGCTTCGGAATACCACACAACATCCAAAAAGTACAGAGGACCAAGACAATAAAATATCAATCTAGAACTGATTTATCAGCCTCCACTTAGTTGCAAGTGGATAACTAATTACTTGAGCATTCAAGTTTCCAAGATTTTAAATAAAGTGGGTAATTTTTTAACGCGGGAAAAATTTGTACCTGGATCCAAATATTTGCACATGTTTTGTAAATAGCGGCATTGGATCTACAACCAAAAATATTTACACAAAATTCAAATATCCGGGGGTCCATGTCAGATATCAAAAAACACAGGCAACAGCCCAATCCAAGCTCAAGTTGCATTGGCTAGTCTTCCTTCTCTGTGCTAGATAAGAAACACATATAAATGCAATCTCGGGCCTTTTATCCAGTCAAGCTCCACAGGATTCGTGACTGGGATGGGCTTTAAATTCAACAATTATTAGACCTCAAGCAAAATCTAGGAGGATGTGAACGACATTTAACAAGTAATACAATTCATAATAATCATAGCAAAAACAAACACTATCTAGTAAACTGGTTAAAGCCCCAACAGAGGCAAGAAAACATCCGCAGTGTGTAAATGTTCAAGCCCATTCTAGAAAACAAGTCCCAAAAATGAAACCAAAAGGAAGATTGGTGCATCTTCCTCCATCAGCACATTCTATAAAACAAGTCCCAAAAATGAAAACAAAAGGAAACTTGGTGCATCTTCCTCCACCAGCAAGCCTTCCTGCGAGCACTTAGCGATACTGAAAAACAAATAAACCAACAGTTAACAAAAGGCTTGGCTGGAGAAAAAAACACTACACCTGAATACCCAAAATCAGTTAATGTTTGAGATATCGCATCTAGGTCACAACACTTCAACTTTTGGGAACCAGGAACTAGTGTAACGCAGTCCCTGAAAATTACATTTTTTATATATATTTAAAGAGACATTTTACAAAACTAGCAGTGAAGAACCAGTATTGTTTGTGGCTTGGACTAGCCTTACTTCAAGCCCGATACATGCTTTAGGGCTGACTTAGTTCGGGCATGACAGAATCAACAAAAATGGACAAATGTATCTTCTGTGCATGATCTGGGCCAAAATATGACCAACACAATCTCACTTTGAAGAAGCTTGGGTTCATCACAACCCAGCTGATTCCTAACCAACATTATTACATGGAACAGTATGTCAACTTCGAAAATATCAAGTACTATGCATAGCCAAAAAGTGTGTTAAAAATGATGTAGGGAACAAGTTGTTTGAAAATAAAAATAAAAATATAACGAACGCCCGTGATGCTTTTGGGCATACATGCAGAAGAAACAGAAGATCCATCATTAAACTGTTACAAAGAGAGTAGAAATGATAAATCAATATAGTCTGAAACGATATGTTAAATTGTGAAGTGACAACATGGATTCAAATGGTAATGTGTAGTAGAATTCACAAAGCAGACACCATATTCATAACAAATGGGAATGTGTAGTAGAATTCACAAAGCAGACACCATATTCATAACGCACGATGCTGATGATAATTTGAACACATGCAAAAGATGGACCTTTTTTCATGGGTAAGATAAAACGATTATATCATTCAATGAATTATTATCAGGAGGGACTAGTTGTGACAAACACAGATTTTGCAATACATCTGAAATGACACATTAGATTGTAAAATGGCTTTAAAAAAGACCGAGTGGAAACCATATAAGTCAAGAACTCGAAAGGCCAACACCAGATAGATGGAAAAAGACTTCGACAACGATGGTGACAATGGTGATGTTTAAATGGAATATTACAACAGTAGATGTTATAAGCCAACTGATCTGAAACCCGCCGCAATCATCTTCAGACCATGTTTGCTTAAAATCAGAGAACCACAGCCTGTGAACACCTAAAAGAACAGAAACTAACCTTGATAAAGCCAATTGCTTTGGCATTGCTGTGGAAGCACTGCCTGCAACACATAAGCCCATACTTCCTGATCAAACCATGAGAATTTCCACAAACTCGGCTGAGAAAAGAGAAAAAAGTTATTTGTTAGAAATAAATTAAAATGTAGATGAAATAAGAGGGCAATAGCAAACATGAGACAGTAGCTGTGTGCATAAGCATAGTCATCAAATGATAAATTAGAAATAAAGTTTAAATGCAAATAAACAGTGAAATAAAGTTTAAATGCAAATAAACAATCACTGTTTTAAGATTATTCAAGAAATAAGGAATGAACACAATGGTAGGATGGTGATACTAGAATAAAGCACCATAATAACATTCTAGCCTCGCCTCCCATTCCCACAGGTAAAATTAATAACAAGTATGCATATGACCAACCACCTAAAGTTTTTTTTTTTTTCCTGAAAAAAGTTCAGCCAAAAAAAATAAATGATGAAATGAATCCAACCAACAAAGGACTATGGAAAAAGTGAAGCATTAGATGGTTTCTTTGATACCTACTGAATGCTCTCAGCCTAAATTTAAGAAAGATCAAAATCCTCCAAATCTTCTCTACTACGTAGTTTTCTTCAATGCCTAGAAACAATTTCAGTGAATGTTACGATAAGGACCCTACACGTTCTTGCCTGCTCTATCCGATTTGGACAAGGGTTTCACATTCACTTTGTACATTACAATGATGGACCCACCAACCCAGAAATTGTACACCCAGCCCATCCATAAAACACAAGATCCCATACTTCTGAGTTCAATACTTGCCTACTTAACAGGTTAAGTCAAAATAAGGTTGCCAAGAAATAAAACATAATGATCAGGTGGGAAAGATTATAACTTGTTTGACTTTGCCAGTTTGATGTGAAGCTAGGATCATCCTATGCATGTAGCAATGGAAGTGGTACCAATAACAAATAATCCCCAAAGGCAAATGGTACAACAATCAAGCACTTGAAACAGTGAATACATTACCTCATTTGCTGATCAGTTTAAACGAGTATTTGGAACTTCAGACCCATCCAAACCAATGAATTGAAAATTCCATCACATACTAGCAATAACTAAAGGTGCATTTCACACTAATAACAACATTACCATCATTAGCAACACGGAGAATAATAACAAATAGTGAATTTACGTGAACCCCAGATCATAGATTTGGAAGATTCCAATCCTATAATCAATTGGACAATAAATACACAAACAGGCAAGAAGAACAAAACAAAAAACCAAGGACTAATGAAAAAATTAACAAAAATAGATGGTTTAGATGTACTTTTCCCCTGCGCTTAAACCCTGATATTCATCATCAAGGTACAAACAAACACGCCCTAAAATCTCATAAAGAAGACCCAAGAAGAAGAACAAAAAAAAAGAAGAGGTTCTTGAAACAAAAACCCTAAAGTTGGTTA
The DNA here is from genome assembly GCA_038049695.1 of Cinnamomum chago. Taxonomy (NCBI): domain Eukaryota; kingdom Viridiplantae; phylum Streptophyta; class Magnoliopsida; order Laurales; family Lauraceae; genus Cinnamomum; species Cinnamomum chago. The sequence goes on along the minus strand of CP142451.1, from coordinate 104,201,094 downwards.
CCAGGCACGAGATCCGGGCCCATAGTTCTTTGGATGAGAGTTCCAGACGTTGGAGTGCCCCATTTTGGTTTATTCTGCTGACAAACCCGAGATTTGGAGAAGATTTGGGGGAGAGAAAGGGCTGGAAAAATAAAAACCCTAGTCCTTTCTCTCTTTCTGGTGTGAGAAAACCCTAATCTGCCAAAACGAGGTTTTATAGTCAACTGCTGGTCTTAGGTCGGTCAATGGTCCGGATTCGGGTCGGTCATGTTTGGGCCCAAGTCATAGACCGATAAGGATTGAGTCCAAATAAGGACCCACCCATTAAGAGGCCGCTCTTTAGATGATGAAAAATTTTGTACCATTCAATAAGTTTAAAAGATATATTTAGAACCATTTTTTGTATATGCATAAGCATGAATATACATTTATTGATTTTCATATAAATATGCATAGAGATGCACATTTATATGTTATTAAGAATCCATTTATAACTTAAAGTGCCATCGACTTAAACCCGCGCCCAAATTCGGCATGTCAAGCGATCATCATCGTCGCTATGATCAAAATCTTGTACCATTTATATTAGGTTGGCTACATGAATTATGCTTTTCAATTCTGATTTATCCCAAGTCGGTTTTTTGGATAGTTGCACTTTTTTATAGATTTGTTTTTATTATTGAATTCAATGAATTCTCAAATACAATGACTTTCCTAAATTCCTGAAGCTTATTTGAAACATTTCATGTAGCTGAAATTTTGAAATACTTGGCAAGTAATATGGATATTGCAAATGCTCCCAAAATCCTCAATTCTTGTCAGGAATGATCTAATAAAGAAGTGGCCCTATATCTTCTTTACAACTTATATTCATGTTCTCGGCTTATCTCTTCTATCTCGGTACCTATTAACCTGCATAAAAAAAATAAAAAAAATTTGTTACACCCCAGTATTTGCTAAATGTGATTTTATGGCACCTATCTAAGGTAAATTTGAAAGACCAAATTCTTCAACTAGAGGAGAATGCGAGAACCGAAAACTAAGTTACTATTATTTTTCAAGCTTTTGCATGTTTGTTTACATCTTGGTTGAAAAAAAAAATTCCCTATTTTGTGCGCTATATGTGTGATCATGCATTCATCAAATCTTTTCTTGGACCCAAACAAAGGAAAAATAAAATAAAATAAAATCTGCATGCAGGAATACCGCTCTTGTGATCAGTGGTAATCGTTGCAGTGTGAGCCCCTAAACCATTTTACCGCCGATATAAACATCAGTAAAGCTGTTAGTAGTGGACTTTGTAACTCCAAGCCTGTAAATACCACCACCCAAGACCCTAATTCGGGCATGCCACTCTATAAACCCTTGCAGACCTAAAAAAAGACCCTCTCTTTTCTTAGCATCTTGCCCTTGCAACTAGAATGAAGGGAGATTTTGATTTTGCTCATAAGAGGTTGTGACTTGTGACAACTTGTTTGTATTGAACATGTTTAAACCATCTCAAATAAGTCTCTCTTAATTTAAGCTCGGACTTAGCATACGAGCCAAGCAACTAGAATGAAGGGAGATTTTGATTTTGTGACAACTGGTTTGTATTGGACATGTTTAAACCATCTCAAATAAGTCTCTCTTAATTTAAGTTCGGACTTAGCATACGAGCGTAGCATATTGGGCACGATGGAGAGTTTGAATCCTAAATTGTCAGCAGCATGGGTCACATGAGTCGGGCCGTAACTCAATCTATTGAAAACACTATGCCTAGCTGAGTGGGGTTAGATGCTTGATTGTAGGGTTTTTCATGGCCGGCCACCTAACCAGGATTTAACTTTGCCCTGCTAGGCTGAAAATTTTAGCCCTTTTGGATTGTACTGGGCCTATTGCTAACCTGAAAGTTAAATAGGCCAAAGTTGCCTCTATGATTCTAAAGGCCTCACGAAGCCTATATGGCTATATGCTTTACCTATGCATAAATTCTTACAAGCGACCCATCTACATTTAGGCCTCGTCAAGCTTGTATATAGGGTTGTCAAAATGCCACACGACTTGTTAGCACAATATGAACCTACACGATATTAATGGGTTCCAGTGGCCTCTTAACGGGTTCGTGTCGTTAATGGGTTAGACCCGTTAAATTAGCGGGTCGTTAACGAATAAAACTGGTAACCCATTGACAACCCGATACAACTTACTAAATGATAAATGACATAAATTATAAAATGCATTAACTAGGGTATTTTGGAAAGTTTGAAAAGGTTAAAATGAAACCCTAAAACCCACATATAAAAGATCATTTTCTAACTCCTTCACTCTCCTTTCATTAGCAAAAGAGTGTGTGTTAATTGACATGGTCCAAAATAGATAAAATTATTTAACGGGTTGACGGGTCCTGTCGTGTAACCCGATAAATAAACGGGTTGTGTTCGTGTTGGATTTTTGGACCCGTTTATTTAATGGGTCGTGTAAGGGTTGAGGTGAATCTAACACGAATTCGTTAACTCACAATCCGAATTATTTAACATGACACAATTGACAACCCTACTTATATGCTTTACCAATGAAGAAATTTTTACAAGCAACCCAAACTTGCCTCTGCCCGAGGACTAGATATGTGCCTGAATACCATCCGCAATGGCATTGATTTTGAAATGAATCCCCAAGCATAAAGAAGAAAAAGTTGCAATTTGTATCCTTGAAATGCACCCTTTTTTTAAGGATATTCTAACACCCCTCCTGCGACCTCCCTTGACTGAGATGCCCTTACATTAACCTAGATTTGGTTGTATCTAAGAGTTGGCAAGAGTTAACCATGATGGATTTAATTCAAGCGCAAATGGAAGCATGTTACATTACCGTTTCTAATCTTCTTCATAATATAATCGGGGAATTTTCTCCTACTGAAGTCCTCCATTGCTGCTATCCAAGTTTTTTGCTCTGACAACATCATTAATGTTAAGTCTCACTTTAGTGGATGCCAAGGATTGAAAATTCTATACTAACCTTTGTGTAAGGATTTATGTAGGGGAAAATTTCATTATAATAAAATTCCAATTTTATAATGTAAAGCTATAGAACATGGACGGGGGGGGGGGGGGGGGGGGGGGGGGGAGCTACAAATTTAACAATGCTTAAATTTCCGAATTAGGCATTGCGGAAACCAACAAAACCTACATTTTAGGTTCTTTCCTCCAATGTACACCATGCAATGCACACACTAAATGGGCCAGGCCCATTTTCTCCACTGGCATCATCATCATCGCCATGTAAATGATATATGGTTTCTTGTTGACAAATGTTACTCCAATATGGTTCATCAGAGTTCTACAAGGATGCCAACTGGCCCAACCGGGCCCTTACAACTTCGAATCATGCTAAATTGTTTATATAAACTTGAAGAGCTTGTTTGTTTGCATTAAAATTCAAAGGGCTCAAAGGGCTATTCATTTCCCATTCTTCCTTCGATTCTATTTCCAAAGAAGTAAAGGTTATTTGATGGTCATTTTGAAAATGTACCTTTGATCTTGATTTTTAATCGCTTAAAAAATTCCAATGTTTTGAGTTTCTATGTATTAAACAAAGAAGCTCTATGTTTCAATTGTTTTTATCCAGTTGAACCTAGAGTGATTGTTTTTTAAAAATACACAAATACTCCAATATGGTTTATTAGAGTTCTACAAGGATGCCAACTGGCCCAACTGGGCCCTACAACTTCGAATCATGTTAAATTGTTTCTAAAAGCTCAAAGGGTTTGTTTGTTTGCATTAAAACTCGCAGCTTCGAATCATTCTAAATTGTTTCTAGAAACTCGAAGGGCTTGTTTGTTTGCATTAAAACTCGAAGGGCTCGAAGGGCCATTCATTTCCCATTCTTCATTCGATTCTATTTCCAAAGAAGTAAAGGTTATTTGATGCTCATTTTTTAAAATGTACCTTTGATTTTCATTTTTAATCGCTTAAAAAAAATCCAATGTATTAAACAAAGAAGCTCTATGTTTTAATTATTTTTATCCAGTCGAACCTAGAGTGATTGTTTTGCTCTAAAAATACACAAATACTCCAATATGGTTTATCAGAGTTCTAGAAGGATGCCAACTGGCCCAGTTACAGCTTCAAATCATGCTAAATTGTTTCTAAAAACTCGAAGGGCTTGTTTGTTTGCATTAAAACTCGCAGTTTCGAATTATGCTAAATTGTTTCTAGAAACTCGAAGGGCTTGTTTGTTTGCATTAAAACTTGAAGGACTCGAAGGACCATTCATTTCCCCATTCCTTTGATTCTATTTCCATAGAAGTGAAGGTTATTTGATACCATTCCTTTGATTATTACATTTTTGAAAATGTACCTTTAATTTTGAATTTTAATCGCTTAAAAAAAATCCAATGTATTGAGTTTCTATGTATTAAACAAACAAACCCTATGTTTCAAATGTTTTTATCCAGTTGAACCTAGAGTGATTGAGTGATTGTTTTGCTCTAAAAATACACAAATACCATGCTAGGGCTATAAACAGGAAGCTCCCACTGTGGCGATGTTAGATGCGAGATGTTATGATTGTTCAAAGTTCTGTGAGATTTTTTGGCTCTGTGAGATTCCTTGGCTCCCCAGGAAACATATTTTACACAATAAACTGGCTCTCTTGTATTTCTGTGATCTGGTGATTGTGTAAACTCTACCTTATTATTTGCATAAGGTTGAGTAAATCAGTACACAATCAATGAAGTAAATAAACCACACCAAGAGGAATTGAATGATCCATGCGTGAGGCGAGGGATCTGAGATCTATGTAAAAAAATCCTATGGTCAATAGAACTCCGGTGGGTGATTTTCAACCACTTCTATGGATGGGGTTAATCTAAGAGGCTGTCGTAATTAAAAGTGAGATCTAAGAGGCTGTCGTAATTAAACCACTTCTATGGATGGTTAATCTAAGAGGCTGTCGTAATTAAAAGTGAGATCTATGTGTATCGATTTGATATACAAAATGAGGTCTCGAATCAAACCACTTCAATCCATGCTTGTGGTTGGCCTGTGTCATACAGAGTGAAATGAATGGCAGATATATTCACATGATTAATGAGAGCTAAAAAAATAGGCATGGATTAGTAAAACAGCAGAAAGCTGTTAATTAGAATCATTACAAGAAAACAACAGAAAGCCCGACAATGAAAAAAATGAAGATAACAATGAATGAAAACTAACTATGGCATTTCATCCAATAAGAAAAATGAAATTCGCCAGATCAGAGCAAGTCCACAGCCAAAGAAAGCATGGCATAAGGGATGTTTTTCCATTCAGGGCGAAGTGATTTGCTTCCTTAATCTGCTTGAACGTCTCACTGGTGTCATTGCATCATCATCTCCACTTACCTTCAACACCAAAAGAGGTCATGTTACTACAAGTTGTGCAATAGTATAATCCTCACAAAATGCATGATCGCCAAAAGAGGTCATGTTACTACAAGTTGCGCAATAGTATGATCCTCACAAAATGCATGATGGATCACATTGAAAGGATAAATAAAGCATGTCTAATTCTCTATCAACAACAGATGCGTGAGTCTTAAAACTAAAACAAAAAATATGACAAAGGAATTTATGTACTTTCAAAACAATGCCTATGGTTGGAAGTGATCAGCTCCCATCAGTCGCTGCACACAGTAAGAGGTGGTGCTGTATTTCAATTTTCTAGAGTACAGCAACCATGCCCTCTTTTCATCTCTCTCTCTCTCCACAACATCTATGGCGAAGAAAGCAGGTGTATTACAATGGATCAAAAATCATTAATCACCCCAATTGAAGGCCTGCCAATGCAACTGTCTCAGAAACAGGCAATTGCCAATGCAACTGTCTCAGAAACTGGCAATTGCCAATGCAACTGTCTCAGAAACTGCCAATGCAACTGTCTCAGAAACTATCATCAGATGGATGGGTTGCGGCCATGGCAACAATAAATTATTATCATGATGGAGAACTGTCAAGTACGAAAAAAAGGGGCCCACTTTCATGTTCCATAATTAAATAGATGGGTATTTTGGCATTTATAAAAATCTTCAGTAGACCCTAATTCCCAAAGGGATGGTTAAAAAGCCATAACCATATAAAAGAACAATTACCTTGTGGAGTTTCTCATATGTGGTAAAGCTTCCATAGGAAGGGGAACCAGCTGAGTACTCAGATGAGGACACCATAGATTCCCTATTAGAGTTCCTCCTTAGCTTTCTTTCATTGCTTATGCTTTCCACTCTATCTGAACTGCGTTGACTCGTAGAAAAGGAGTCCTCCTCCAAGCTGCTGCTCATCTCCAAAGGCCCCGACTCACCAACCATCTCCACCTCTGCTGGACAGTTCTTATAGAACAATGGTCTGTCAATGTCTCTGTGGCTTTGGCTGCTAGCTGACACCGAATCTGAAGTCATTTTCTTGGGTGACAATGGTTGTTTCAGAATTTCAGCCTCTGATACAGAAACTTTACTTTTCTTGAGATAGAAAGAAGCTGCTGCAGCTGCCGCAAGTGTTAGAAGAACTGAAGAAACTCCCAACACAATTTGCATAGTAAAATCATCTGCTGGTGCTCTGATTGTCGCATCAAGCACCTCCGGACTACTGCAAGCTTCATAGTCTGGATCAGAATGTGAGCTTTGAGCAGAGAGTTCAACTTTAGTAGGCTCAATTGATGCATGAGAATTGGAAATAACTTTTTTTTCGATTTCCTCAGAATGCAAGTTTTGAGCAGAGATTTCAACACTAGTAGGCTCAATATGAGCATAAGAATTGGAAAGGCCTTGTTCTTCGATTTCCTCTGCTTCCATAATTTCCTCAGAATGCAAGTTTTGAGCAGAGATTTCTACATTAGTAGGCTCAACAATATCAGCATAAGAATCGGAAACGTCTTTTTCCTCAATTTCCTCTGCTTCCACAGTTTCTTCAAAATGCAAGTTTTGAGAAGAGAATTCCAAATTAGTAGGCACAGTGTCAGCACGAGAATTGGATTCACTATTTTCTTTGATTCCCTCTGCTTCCACAATTTCTTCTGCAGTTATCAGATCATGTGAAATCTGATCCTCTTGTTGTTCTTCCAGCACCGTGGCCTCTCTGGGTTTCTCAGTTACTTCCATAGCATGGACAGTCTCAAGAGCTTCAGAATAATGATGCTGCTCTTCTTTCACAAGACCCTGTTCTTCTTGCACCCCTTGTTGGGTTTCTCCTTCCATTTTAAGCTCTTCACTACTGTTCTCTTCTTCATTTTCACCAGTGTCTTTGATTTGGTTCACGTCAGTTAGCAGCTTGTTTACACTGCTGATATCAGTGTCTAAAGCTGTTAAATTCATGAAATGGATCACACCCAATTCTCCCCCTCTTGGAACAGAAATCATCCGAGCTAGGTAAGACATAGAGTTCAAAGACCATAGCCTGAGATTATCAGATACCCGACCGAGATTCACACTTGCAAACTCTGTGATTTCCGCAAATGAATCTCTCAGATATCGATCTGCTAGAACTCTTAATTCGGGTGCATATGTTTTAGTAAGCGGGTGATCATTAAACATGGAGGAGGAAGAGGATATGACAGGAGAATCTGTTACAGACATTGATACACAGACAATTGCTAGAACCAAAAGCAATGACATGAATTTGGGTCTTGAAGAAGAGCGAGAGCTCTTTGGCGGGATCTCTTTAGCCACGATGTCAAGATTTTCATCATGGGCATCAGATTCATCTAATTCGTGTTCCAAAGGGTGGGAATCGGCTGCATTTTCTGCTTTGAACTCTGGGGAAAAAGAGTCGGCCGAATCCGTTTCGGCATCAGGAGATTGGGTTTCTTCGATTGGTTCAGAGTCTGAAGAGCTTTCAGATGTGAAGCTGTCCTCAAGATTTTTGCCTTCACTGTTTTCTTTGTTGAGAAAGCCCTCGATTCTTGGATTAGGTTTGTAGTGAAGGAAACGAGGCCTTGGAGAGAGGTAGTTAGTTTTAGGATCATAAGGAGGTAAAGATGGATCAATGTCAGGAGAAGTTGAGTCAAGTAAAGAAGAAGGATTCTGAGTCTCAGGGGCTTCGAGGGTATCTGAAAACTGCTGGGGATCAAGACCCAGTACTGATTTTGACCCAATATTTTCAGTTTTTGAGAACTCTAATGAAGAAGAACTCAAATCCTTCTTGGAGTCTGAATCTATGGTTCTTGGTTTGGGTAAAATCTCAGGGATTTTGGAGCTATCGGAAGCTGGGTGAGAATCAAGACCCATTACTGGTTTTGATCCAATCTTTTCGGTTTTTGACAACTCTAGAGAAGTTAAAACAGGGAAAGAAGAAGAACCCAAATCCTCCTTAGAGTCGAAATCAGCAGTTTTTGGTTTGGGAAAAATCTGGGAGATTTTGGGGGTGTCTGAAACTACCTGAGAATCAAGACCCACTTCAGATTTCAATCTGGTCTCTTCAGTTTCAGAGCTTTGCACCCAACTCATGCTGGGGAGAGAAGTTTTCCCATCAGGAATTGATGTAGAAGTCCTGACAGCCTCATTTCTTTCAACCAAAACCTTCTTTCGAGGTGAAGGTGTGAACTTTGAAGCGGCAGAGATTGTAGGAGCCATGAAGTTTTTCGCCCCCTTTGAGATGACTGGTGATTTCACCTTACTCAAATTCAAGCTGCTCTGATCTCTTTCGTTTTCTTTCTCGTATGAAGCCCGAATCCCTTCTTTCAAACTCAAATTCCTATGAGGAAAATCTGCATTCCCAAAGAAAGATTAGGAAAAAAAAGAGTTCAAGAACAGAAAAACCACCAAAAAAAAAAAAAAAAAGAACTCCAAGATTAGGAAAAAAAAGAGTTCAAGAAAGATTAGGAAAAAAAAGAGTTCAAGAACAGAAAAACCACCAAAAAAAAAAAAAAAAAAAGAACTCCAAGATTGATTACCTGAAGGGCTATTTGCAGGAGTTATGGGATTGAAGCTCCTCGGAGCAGCGATTGAAGGTTTCGCAGCCGGATATCCTCCGAGACTTTTTCGGATGCTATTGCCACTTTCTGGGGTTCTAGCAATTGGGTTTCTCCTCCCTGTAATAGGGGATGGAGATCTGCTTGGAGAAGCTGCCATGATCTTGTGAAGAATTGAGCTTGAGAAAGGAAGGAAATGTTGCTGGTCTCTAGAATTGTTTCAAGGAAAGAAATCTCCTGAGAGAGACAGAGAGCAGAAGAAGTGTATGAAAGGAAAGGAAGAGATGGCGTTGTGTTGAGTTCCTTCCAACGGCTAGTTTTTTTAAAAGCAATTGTAATGACCGTTGGAGAAAGGATGGAGATTCCAATATTTTTTTTTGTACCGTTGGAAGGATCGGTCGATCAATGTAAAAGAAAAAGATCGGTACAAAGATAAGTGTATGAGCCGTTGGAGAACTTGAGCGTTTTAAAAAGTGGGCCACACTAAAGTAAGGGCTTGTTTGGCAAATCTTATCTTTACGAAATAGATCTGTATGATATAGATCTATTTCAAATGGAGCGGTTTGAAATTGATGTTTTACAAATAGACTGTTTGGTAAGACATAGATATTTTAAAAATAGACTGTTTGGTAAGACATATGTAAAAATAGATCTAATGGTCTAGACATTTTGCAAATCTGTGATCATCCAATGGTTGGAATTTTATCTCAAACACGTGTTCCACGTTTTAATTACTATAGGCGGTTTGGATCTTCATTTTGGTTTGGATTTTGCATTTAGGGGCCATGATTTAAAAAAAAGTATATATAAATGTCTGTCGTTTTTTGTAAATATCTCAAAATCTATGATGATCCAATGGCTAAAATTTGGACCCTTAGTCGGGAATGATCTTTTGAATATATCCAATGGTTTGGATCATGATTTATGATGCCTGAATTTAAAAAAAAAATAAAAATACTACACTGCTGTGTACAACTTCAAGACTCTATCACTAAGGCATGGGACATCAATGGTCAAAAACGTTTTTGTAAATATCTCAAGATCCACTTTGAATTAGAGGCTCAATTTTGGGCCCATAGCCGTTTTTGGCCCTCCAAAGAGAACCAACGGATCGGATCTTGAATGTGGGGCCCACAATGTCCGGAATATTACATCAAATGGCTCACGTTTTTTTGCAAATATCTCGAGATTCGAGAAAGATCAACGGCTGAAATTTGGACACGTGGCCGTGTTGGGCCTTCTTCACATTTCTAACGGCTTGGATCATGATTGTGGATCCCATAAATTAAAAAAAAATGAAAAACCGGACTGTCCTAGGAGGACGTCCGTTTCACTGTAGCAGTAGTGTCTACCCGCTTCAGACCTGCATATCTGATTGAATTCTGCTGGTTTTTGGGACTTCATGGAACAGACACAATATGTCTAAATGCCATATGAAATGGACACAGTAAAACCTCATACCAAACATGCTAAAACCGGATTCAATCCATTTTAAGACAATAAGAGGGGAAAAATAGACATGCCAAACTGAACCTAAATGTCATTGCAAGTATGATCCATTGGATCAGACGATGAACAGTCCTGATCTCATCTTGTGATCAATCTCATTCTTGAGTGCGATATACGGTGGATTGGATTTAGTAAAGAGTAATGTGATTTTTTTTTTCTTTTTTCTGCATGATCACTATATCCACCAATTGATCACTGGGCCAGGGTCTTGTCCCATGGTAGAGTCTTGTCATCAAAGTCATCTCCCAGAGTAGTAAATGAGGAAACGAAAAGAGGATTGTACTGGAAAACTCCCTCTAGATTTTGTAAAGAAAAAAAAAGATTTTTTTTTTAATTTCAATATCAATTAGAAAAGCCTTGAACATGAATATCCCAGCAAATAAAAACAGGTAAAGTGAAAGAAATGAACAGTGATATCCCCCTACATACAAGTAAGCCATGATATCACCGCTCAAAAAAAAAAAAAAAGCAGGAATATTCCCGTTCATGGGCTCTTTTGGCCGACATTGAAATTCGAGAACTTTTTTTGTCTTCACCGAATTTAAGGGGGTTTTTCGGATAGGATCCTCAAAAGAAAACAAAGTGTTCTTAAAATGTTGCAAATATAGTTATGTGAATAAATTGGTGGGATAATTCTTGAATTTGTGGATTTTATAGGAATATTATTGGGAATATTTATTTGAAAATAAAATGAATTTAAATGATTAATAATAGAGAAAAGATCAAGAAATTACATTGAAGAGAAAATTATCATTTTGGGGTTTATATTGTTTTTATCATGAAATTACTGTGACAATATCAAGTAAAAATCACTGCTGGTCATTAAAATCCATCGTCACTATTTCATGATATATTAAGCGAGATGTATCAAGATATTATCACAAACTTTGTGGAAACATTTGTCTCGTATCTGCTGAGTACTCCATCTTTCCTATGTCTCCTTCAAAAGGCTTTTCCATAGAATGTTGGAAGCATACGGAAAATCAAAACATTTTTCGCTCTTTTTTCTATGGAATTCATAGCACAAAATTGTTTATCATAGAAAAAATGAGGATTGAGGAAATGAAATTTAGTATTATAATATAATTCATGTTTAGTGTGACTGCTTTTCATTGCAGAAAACCATAAAAATGGGCTTAGTATTCTACAATTCCTAAAAAAAAAAAAAAACCATATAGGAGGAGGTTAGAAAATTTATTCTCCATAGAATTGTTTTTCTCCATGTTATACACAAATGTGCCCTGAAAGTAAATGATATTTGCTTCACTGCTCTAATGGCCCGTCAAAATAAGTTGAAATGGCCAGTCAAAATATTAACTTTAGACTCAACTCAAAACCAATCTGCACATCTCCCCGTCTAGAATAAAATCAAGGATTGATCCCTAGTTTTGTTAAACAGTAGTTTTAGTTGTCTGTCGGGGGGGGGGGGGGGGGGGGGGACCATAACAACATAATAATAATAACCTAAAAAAATCAACCAGTTTTTTATTTTTTGGTCAGAATTGTCATCCCAAATTCACCTGTCAATTGAAACCTGAACTACAAATATGGTTCAGATTTGGGTTGGCTGATCAAGAAGTGGAATCCCCACTCCTATCTAGGGTGGAGCCTTGCATCCGAATTAAATTGTGAATAGAGCACTTATTCGATCGTGTTCATACTTAAATGATAGCTAACTTCATTGTTTTGTTTTTTTGCTGTGATTACCATACAATAACTAGATTTGCAAGCAACCAATAGCAGTGCAACCAAGTTGCAAATATGCATGGAAAACCTAACTAATTAAACTTCTAACAAGGGTTACAACTTGCATCGGCTCGACTCAAGTGAAGGTAAAATTTCAGTTAGACTTAATTTATGAAATACATGAAATTCAGATCTTTTCTGGTTTTTAGGTCCCATATTTGACCTCATATCTCACACACACAAGGCCCTGTACAAATTGAGATATAGATCAAAGATAGCTTCATGTTTATATTTGTTCTTTTAACAGACCCCAAGACATGACAAGCCAAACAATGTTTAAAGAGCAGGAAATTTAGATGGGTTTTTATTTTGGTAAAAATGAGATTTAGATGTGTTATTGAGTTAGTTTTGCATCTTGCCCAAGTTTGCGCAATTGTGACGCGAGAGCTATTAAATACACATTTTTTTTTCTTTCCCCATGCTATTTCTCTTTACACCCACCACTTAAGTTAAAGTCTTAACAAAATTACTCTCTACACACCCCCATTTTTTTTTTTTCTAAACTAGCCTAATATGTACTCTCTCAACTTCTTTCTACACTCCATGCCCCTTCCATTCCCTGCCTGCCACCCGCCACCACCCGTCGCCGTTCTCTTCTTGTCCTTGTTTCTCTCTCCCTCCTCCCCCCCGGCCTCGCAGCCCGTTCTCTCTCCCTCTCCCTTTCCCCCATCTCTTTCTCTCTCCCTATCCTGGCCTGCCTCCGCCAGCTCCCTCTCTCCCTGTCTCTCTCCCTTTTCCCTGCATGGCTCCACCCACTCTCCCTCTCTCCATGTCTCTCTCTCCCTTTTCCCTGCATGCCTCCACCCGCTCTCCCTCTCTCGCCCCCTCTCCAACTTTGGTGGTGCTATCGAAGGGGGGGGGTATGAGGGGTGGGTGAGTGCAGAAAGAAGTTGGGGAGGGAGAGACTTTTCATAGATGTCCTTTTAGGTGATTTAACACTAGGGTATATTTGTAAAAAAAAAAAATGCAGTGTGGCCGGGTGGGGAAAGAAAAAATTAGTGCGTATTTAGTAGCTCTCTTGTGATGCTGTTTGAGGGCTTTACTAATGGAGTTGAGTGCACTAAAGATTATTTTGAAGAAAGAATAAAATATAAGTGAGTTATGATGTTATTATGGAATCTTTTTTTACTTTTTCTATAGAAAAATATATATTTTTGTCTTTTAATAAAGAAATGTGGTTGTTTTTTTTTTTTTCTTTAAAGTATGGCGGAAATTTGATTTAAAGTGCTTTTGCTGTGACTTTTGTTTTTTTTTAGAAATGGGGGCTTCACTTTACTTGACTGTATTGGTAGAGTTGCCAAACAAGCTGGATTACCTCTCCCACTACGTTTTCTCCAATAAAAATGGTACATATAGAGGCTCAGGAATGATTTGCATATAACCATAACATAATTTAATAGGTGCGCCACTTATGGACACCCCCTTCACGTCTAATGTAGCACTTACCTTTTCTTTTCTTTTTTTACCATTATCCGTTTTGAGACCCGGATAATAGAAGATCAATATAATGTAGTGTTACAACCACGTGTAGGACAATGATTTTCATGTGACTCAAACTAATTTTTGTTAGGAACATTGCCCGTAGAGTTGCCCTTAGACATGAGATTTGCCTCTTTGAGGTTAAAGCTTAAGTATTTTCTTTGTGCAATATCCTAGGGTCATGTCATATCGCGCACACATTATACTATATGATTTCCAAAGCAGTGCGATATCGTGCTATTATTGTACGAATAATTCTACGGGAATTATATAAACTTCGATGATTGTGGGGTAAATATCAAATGTTAAAATAGTCGTACGGTCAATATCCCTACTGGGGAATGAGGGCCGGAGCAAGATCAAGCCAAAGCGTTGTGTCATAATAAGCCTATAATACCATGACCCCTACCCTACCCTACCCACCCTCAAGGGTCATGATCCAGCTAGGGTCGGCCTGGTGCTGAAGGAAGAGAAAGTTATATTATGCCACTGTCGACTTCCAACATGATGCTAGCCCTCCTCCTTTGTCCAAGGTGGGGACTGACAATTCTATGTAAAATGCAGCAGAACAAAGTTATTATTATTTTTATTGGTGGGTCAGTGACATGATAAAATATGTTTTTCTTAAGAAAAACATAAAACGAATATGCTAGTGGGCCGGTCAGCCAATGGGTTTAAAATTGTGGCTCAATGTGGGATGGTCGTGTCTGGGCTCAGCCTAGGCTGACCCAAGAGCACCACTAAGTTAACAGTCGTAATAGCTCCATCTCATTGACCATTAAGATATCCCTTTCCATGCAAGTGGTAAGAAAGACACAGCATAAATACTCGTCAAAAAAAAAAAAAAAAACCCCTCAGGTTCTGTCCTAAGATGTGGGATGTCAAAATGAAATGTCAGCCCATTGTGGCTCATGTTTGTATGAATTATTGTTTGCAAATACACATTCTTGTTGGGTGATTTGAGTGTATAGTCTCTGAGATTATATTGAATTATGAATGACATAGCCTTACTACTAACATACCTCTATGCAGGCCCATTTCAATAGGATAAGGAATGAGCCAAGTTAGGCTGCTAAAGACCTGTGAGGCTGGGCCTTTTCAAATAACATTTTGAAACTTAATAACTCGTCTCGAAAGCTCGCCGAGCTGAGTGTTTGTTCAGTTGTCGAGGCCCAACTTTCTGGTCAATAACAGCATGGGCCGAGTTTGGGGCTCTCTATCTTTCAGCATAAATTCGAGACCAGTGGGTGGGTCTTGGACGACATATTGATCTGAAATAGATTAAATCATTTGAATTCTGGGCCCTCAGGCCTTGAAAAGAATCTAGGACCAATAAATGGACTGGACTGGACTCAGGCATGCAATGCCCAGAAGGATATTTCTGAGTCCTACTAAGATGATGTTGATAGATATAAGCTTGGAGTAATAAACAGGTCATTCTCAAAATATTTTATTTTTATCAGGTTGCGGAATTTCTTTTTCTTAGAATTGAACTTGTTCTGTGTAACCCTAAAAAAAATAAAAAAATTTAATGAACTTGTTCTGTGTAAAGAGTATGGGATAAGAGCTTCTTTAGTCTAATATTCCTTTCCTTTCTTCATTTCTTTGGGCTTCTCCAAATCACCCAATAGCTTTACAACTTTATCTCTTGCTTAGAATACGGTTCTGTTTTCCTTCCTAATTTTGTTATTCCTTTGTCTATTCCCTTCTTGCTCTCCACTTCATTCGTTTCTTTTCTTCTGCTTGAGACCCAACTTTGTCATTCATTTTCACTGTTTCATTCTTCTGCTTTACTTCATTCCTTTCTTTTAAACATCCAAATCCTCTGTGCTTCATTTTACATGACTCATCAAGAAGCTTATCGAACTCCTTACAATAGATGGCCACATTCAATCAAGCATAAAAAAAAGGTTGATGGAATCATTTCTAAAGCAAGTTGATAAGTACACGCAAAAGTCTAGCTCTCATCACCTATCATACTAAAGGGTGCAAGACGAGAACAAGGGAAGTAAACATTTCCCAATTTCAGTTTCTTCTTTTACAGAGAAATCAGAGCGTGTCGCTAAACATGGCAGATGCTGTTGTGGGTTTCCTGCTTCAAACCCTTGGTTCTCTTGTGCAGCATGAAGCATCTCTTTTGCGAGGATTGCGCACGAACATTAATGAAATCCAACGCGAGTTGCAGTTCATGCGCTCCTTCTTGAAGGATGCAGACAGAAGAAAAAGGAGCGATGATGATGATGGAGTGAGGACATGGGTGAATCAAGTAAGAGATGCCACATACAAGGTTGAAGATATCATTAACATGTACATGTGGCAGATTGCAAAGCAACAAACTCGGGAAGGACTAATACGAAGAGCTCTCTACCACACCATTCTCCTCCCAAAGCATTACTGTTATAAGCGCCAAATTGCCTCTGAGCTGCAAGCAATCAAATTTGAGATTCACGAAATCTCAGAGAGAGGGCAGCGATATCGCTTCCAGGAGGAAGGACAGACATCCAAGATGAAAAATGATGTTGAAAACTGGCTACGTTCTGGAGAATATTTACACTTCATCCAAGACGAAGAAATTGTGGGGATAGATAAAGACAAGGATTTCCTAATTGGAAAGTTGACAGAAGAAAGGCTAAAACGTGTGGCGGTTGCCGTGGTGGGAATGGGCGGTCTTGGCAAGACCACTCTCGTTACAAAAGTTTATGACAGCCCACAAGTGAGGAATCACTTTGAATGTTGTGCGTGGATCACCGTCTCCCAGTCTTACAAAGTGGACGATCTCATGCGAAACATGATAAAGGAGTTGTACGAGTCTAAGAAGGAGGCAGTTCCAGACGGCATCAACAAAATGGAAGGCGGCCATCTTGTACAGGCGATCATCGATTATCTGCAGAATAAAAGGTATGTGATTGTTTTAGATGATGTATGGGAAACCATTGATTGGAACCATATACGAGTTGCATTTCCAAACAATCGATGTGGAAGTAGGATAATGCTCACAACACGAATACGTGATGTTGCATTGTCTTTTGAAGCTGAAAATATTCTCTACCTTGAGCCTCTGGGAAAAGACGATGCTTGGCTACTCTTCTGCAACAGAGCATTTTCGAATAAAAGTTGTCCTCCAGATCTGCAGCCATATGCAGAAAGCTTAGTACAAAAATGTGAGGGCTTACCACTAGCAATTGTTACTATTGGGGGCCTCATGTTAACCAAAGAGAAGTCAAGCTCAGAATGGAGGAAGGTAGATAACAGTCTTAGCTGGCAGCTAAGCAACAATAAGAAATTGGGTGGGTTGAAGAACATACTCTTGCTTAGCTTCGATGATTTGCCGTACAACCTCAAATACTGTTTCCTATATTTTGGCCTCTTCCCTGAAGATTACCAAATTATTGAAGATAGACTAATTCGCTTATGGGTTGCCGAAGGTTTTATAGAAGAGAGGGAAGGACAGACATTAGAGGAGGTGGCAAAAGACTATATCAAGGAACTTACATGTAGAAGCATGCTGCAAATGATTGAAGATGAGTTTTTACCTCTTGGAACGGTCCGAATGCACGACGTTCTCCGAGAGTTGGCTATATCAATTGGTCATGAACAGAACTTTTGCAATATGCATGATGGAAAAGAAGAGATTTGGACCAACAATGTCCGTTATTTGTCGATGCAAAATAGTATTGTGAACATTCAATCATCCAGCACTTGTCATCTTCGGTCATTGATGTTGTTGCAAATAGAAATCCCATCTTTGTCCTTGTGTAGCATCTCATCAAGATATAAACTGTTGAGGGTGTTAGCACTAGCTAGTTCTTCCATTGTGAGTGTTCCAGATGAATTAGTCGAATTATTCAATTTACGCTATTTGGGTTTGAGCGCTACAAATGTTAAGGAGCTTCCAAAATCTATAGGAAGGCTTCAGAATCTACAAACATTGCACATTGGGGACACTCGAATAAAGATCCTGCCCAAAGGAGTAGGAAAGTTGAAGAAATTGAGGCACATGTTTATATCACCAGTCGTTCAAGCTCCGGATGGAATATTCAATTTGAATTGCTTACAGAGTTTATACTCCATTGGTATAAAGGATGATACAATTAGAAAAGTGGGAAACTTGACTCAACTAAGAAGATTGGGAATTGAAAGTGTGAAAGGAAATCATGGAAAAGAACTCTCTGCCTCCCTACAGAAGATGAAAGCCCTTCTCATTTTGAGTGTACGTGTGATTAGTGATGAAGAAACTCTAGATTTGGATGCAGTAACTTCTCCACCAGCCCATCTCAAATTTCTCCGGTTAGAGGGGCGTTTGAAGAGGCTACCTCCATGGATTGGTTCCCTTCATAACCTCGCTCACTTGGGGTTAGTAAGGTCTCATTTGAAAGAAGATCCATTGTCTTCACTTGAAGCATTGCCCAATCTCATATCCCTTATTCTTACAATGGCATATGATGGGGAGGAATTGCGCTTCCGTCATGGATGCTTCTTGAAACTCAAGGCGTTGGGGATTTTTGAAATCCCTAAATTGAATCTGATAAAAATAGAAAATGGATCGATGACTTGCATTAAAACCTTACAATTGACAGGGTGCCCTGAGTTGAATAGACTACCTGAGGGCATGCAGTACCTTACTACTCTTCAAAAACTCTCCCTAGGCGGCATGTCAGAAGAACTCTTACAGAGGATTAAGGCTGGAGGTGAACGTGTAAATCTTCGGCACATCCCTTCTATTCGTTATTTTAACACCAGAAAAGAATTCGTGGAAAATATACACATACAACCAGCAATTGGAGAAGAAGAGGAAAAGTAAAAGGAGGTAACTAACTTAGTGTTATTTTTATTTTTTTCAGTTTTCTAGAGTATTTGAGGAAAAAAAAAAACAAAAAAACGAACAAGAAAAGGGATGAAAAAAAGGGAGAACCACTTCTCTCTCTTTGACACAATAAACTCTCAATCGTTTTGGATCTATTCTGGCCTTTGGGGCCTATATATCTTAGATTAATCATATCTCTTTACTCTCACCCCTGTTGGCACAAGTAATAATTCCACTCAAAGTTTTATGAGGCCCACCAATTGATTGATTGATCAATCCACTTGCTTAACTGCACTCATTTTTTTATTTTTTCAGAAAATCAAAGAAAGTGTGAAATTTAGTCTAGGAAAGAGCTACTGTGACAAAATAGAAATTTTAGTCAGATATTCATAAAAGACAAAATAAGCTCTCACTCAATCTTGGATTTTCTTTTCTTAACCCAAATATTAAGGATTGATCATATCTATTTTTTTATTCTCAACTTGTGTTGGATTGCAATTTGTATGAGGCCCCCAATAAATTAATCGATCGATCTACATGTGATCAACTCTAATCACGTACGTGCCCAAAAGATAATCATGCTAATACACCATGTTGGAGTTTGGATCGACTTTAATTAATGCTGGATGTAAAGTTATATAGAGTTTGCATCCTCCTTGCTGGAGAGTTTTTCCCCATTTTAAAACTACATGTTCCATCCATGGGGCATGTGTAAAAATGAGTCTATCTAAATTATTCAGCTATCAAAATAAGATCAACCATTCATTACTAACTATCCAATTAAAAGCCTTGCGGTGGAAAACTAGTAGAAAAGTCTTTTGGATATATCTTGGTAAAAAAGGAATTAGTCTTTAGCATGTGATCAATGGGACGATCTCCCCAAATCTCATTTGAGTGGAATTTGTGTCATTTATTTTGAGGTCCTGGCTTTTATAGGGTGTGTATGCATTGCTTTATCTTATGGCTTTGTAGGCATGGATATGGGATTTTTAATTTTCAATCTTCTTTCTCCCTTCAAACAGGTTTCGTTTCCCATTTGAACATGATCACGGACAAGCTCTCTAAACTTCGCTTAATTCAGATGAAGGTATGGACTGAGCATCATGCACCAGGTGTGCTCCATCTCAACCCCTTACTATATTATCAATGGTTATCCTACTTGACACTGTAGCAAGGTAGGATTCTTCTTCTTGTGCTAGAATTTATATTTATGACAAACGTTCTGAAAATTAGATTCTTATCACTAATCCTTTATACTCATGAATTAAATCATGAATCGTATGATTTTTTTAATCTCTCTAATAAAAATAAAAATAACTAAAAAGAAAAAAAAAGTAGTCTTTCATTATCCACATGACCAAAGAGGGGGGCCTCCGGTATGTAACGGTTTTGGCTGTTACCTATTCCACCTTCAGAAAATCAGCTCCTGCACCTTCATCCATGACCAGCAACCCAATCACATGTCACCGCAAGGCAGGTTTGGTTCCCGTCCTGTTGGTCTTGTTTCTTTTATTAATGAAATTTTCTTTTACCAAAAAAAAAAAAAAAAAACCGTAACTGTTCATGCTCTCTATACTTGAGAAATTGCTATTCACCAAGAGTGGGTAAGCAAATATCCCATTCAACGCATTCATCTTACATTTTAAGATGCAGACCACTTAAGATTAGATTTTTCATGTTTCAAAACTGTGTTCCGATTAGGAAAAAAAAAATCAAAGTTTTTCAGTGATATCCTATCCCAGTAAGAAATTATTTATGGAATGAAACTCATATTTCATAACACTTCCATTGGTGCCATTTAATACCCTTAAAAGAGACACATTTGATTGTAAAATTTAGTTTAACAAGTTTGTTAAGAGTTGTGATTGACGATTTTCAAGGGGTCCCATGCTGGTTCAATCTATCTTCCAATCCTACAGTTGGTTGGGGGGTCTCCATTATATGGATCATATGGAAATTGCTGATTGGACCAAGATTGAAAGAATTTTTTTTAATCTCTTTTGTGGTTGCCCCAATTCTGATTGGAATAGATAATTTATTTAATTTTTGAAGTTCAGGCCCACTGACAAATTTATAGATCTGGCCTTGGGCAACCTAATTTTCTAGACAATGGGCTTACTAGATATTTATCATTTGATCTAAAATTATTTTGATGGACGGTTTAAAATGGAAGTTTGAAGATCAAGAGGTTTTGATAATGTGGCCCATGCCTGTAATGGACTAAACTGGTGAAATATGAATGATTCACTCTAAAGCTAGATGGCAAAAGTAGGCCCATTTTAGAATGGGAATTAGTCTGGTAAGAGTTGGGCTCACAATGTAGCATGAGTTGGACCCTGGGTCTATCATAGGCCATCCATGAATAATGAAAAGTGGGTCCTGCTTAGAGTGGAATTGAGTTAGGTTATAGTTGGGTTTCACAATGTAGCATAATTAAGTTGGACCTTGAGTTTATGACAATCCACGAGTTAGGAAATCACAAGATATGTGATGTATGATTTTAAATTAAAGCAATTCCCTATGTTCAATCGAAGATATAAACATTGAATCTTGGTCTTAGGAACATGGATTATGTTAGGAAAACGATTATCCGATACCGGGCCTCTTTTAGATCAGGCCAAGCGTGGCAACCCTTAAAATTATGGATTTTGATGCGTCCGTTATATTCCAAAGTTGTATATACCATTGGAACGGTCTCAATGAGTAGATTAAAATGGCCTATAAATCTAAATGATCAGGAAATTGGAAGAAAATGGGGAAATTTTGGGTGAGCGGAATTGACCTCTATTTAATTGTTAGTCTTAGATTTTTTGTATGTTACTTTGTGTAAACTAAGCATGGGCAGAGTCTTAGGTTACTTGTAAGATCTCGTGGGCATTTATATTTTATATTTTTATTTATTTATTTATTTTTATTTTATTTGATTAATATGCATGATTTGGTGCAAAATGGATAGTCTAAGTGCTATAATGCATGATATGACAGGTAGGATATTCTTTTAAGTACTTTTAACAATTAATATCTCTTAAAATTATTTTTTTATAGTGTTAAACACATTTAATTTGAGTAAAAAGGGAACATCACTATATATGATAAGTAATTTGGGTACTGCATAGGGTGCCAAATGAGGCGTCTACAGATACCACATACACTTAATAGAGTTTATATTGAGCTGCTTGAATTTTCATTAGGCGGGCCCCATCATATCACATGATTTCTTAGACTGTTGTCCATAAATCTTAGCCAATTTGATCTTCCATCATGTGAGTCATATTAAAATGGGCAATGGTAAAAAAGATCTCACAATACATTGTATGTCAAGGGCCGTCTATTAGTTTGTGGAGGGCCGTCAATCAGTGGATATGTAATTGCTTTCTTGGAATGAGAAAATCAAGAAAGAGATTTTACGCAGTTCGCAAGTTAGGACTGGATGAAACAATATCCCCATGTTTCTATGAAACAGGGGATCCGAACTCAAAATGTATTAGATTGTCACGGTTTATATGCAAATCATGACCTCCCAATCTTCTATTAATGTGCCATTTATGGAGGAGAGAAAAGTGTAGAGAGACGGACATGGAGTGAGCTGAGATGAGAAAGAGGAGAGGGCGGAAGAGTGACTGAGGGTCTGGTCTTGAAGTCATATATAGGTGAAGGTGATTGCTTCACACACACACACACACACACACACATATATATATATATATATATGGGAGATGTTCATATAGGAGATGCTCTCACCTTACTACGAGAGATAAGGTGGGGGCCCTCACATCCATATCCAATGCCAACAATTTAAATGTAAGGGTCCCCACCTTATGTTTCATAGTAAGGTGGAGTTATTGGATTAAGAACTCAATATGAGATGGATCTAAGAGAGTTGCAAGAGAGAAAAATTGAAACAGATGAGTTGCGGGACTAGGGTAATTTCATTAAAAAAAATATGTGCGGACAACTCTACAGTCATTTTATAGTTTTTCTTCATAGAGTCGTTTAATTAAAATTTAAGCTTAATATTTTTTTGTAAAAATCCTTATTTTTCATATGCAATATTGGGTGTGTGTGTTTTATGAATGCGAGAAATTACTTATTAGATGTTCTAAAATTTCATGGTTAGAATGCGTTGGATGTTGCAAATGGAATTTTATGGTTAATTTTTGTCTCATACGGTTTTTTTTTTTTTTTTTTTTTTTTTAATGCAGGGATTGGAAGTATGTTATTTATTACTCAATTTGGGTTGAAAGTGTGTTGGTGATAGATGCTACAATGGTGGTTGTGTGATTTGTAGTGGCATTAGATGTTTGAGACTGCAATGGGGTGGTTCATATTAATATTTGTTTAATATTGGCATTAGATGTGTGAGACTGCAATGGGGTGACTTGTATTAATATTTGTGTGATATTGACTTAGATGTTTGAGACTGCAATGGGGTGATTCATTAATATTTGTGTGATTGTATATTAAAAGGTGTATTTTTAAGGCATGTTTATTTGGACCTTCAATGATGATGGTGTGATTTGTATTGGCATTAGATGCTTAAGCCTACTATATCACGATTCGTATTAACATGTGTGATTTGCATTTTAAAGGCCTATTTTTTAGGCAGGTATGTTTGAGCCTGCAATGATGATGGTGTGATTTGTATTTGCATTTGATGTTTTAGTCTATCATGCGTGATTTGTATTAATATTTATGAATTCACAGGATATCTACATGTTTGGGCTTACAATGGCAAATGATGATTGAGCCCACAAAGTCTGAGCCTAGCTTGATCTATTTGCATAATAATGATCAAGTTCTGAGCATGGTGGAATACACCTACTGCAACAATCTTGGTCATTGGATAAGTTCGGACAATTGATTAGTGGAAAGTCCAACATTTGTGGGTTCTTTAGTATGGAGTAACTTAAATTCAAGGTGCTTCCAAACTGGAGGTAGTAAAGAGAATTTCAAGTTCAACATCTCAAAGGAATCCAAGATGCATAGACATGTTGCTAGCAAACCAAGGACGTGTTTGTTGCATTTGTAGCAATTGGGTTTTGTAGAGTTTAAAATTTTCAATGAGCCCATGACAGCCTATTTTATGTGATTTGGATGGTTTGGATTAAGGTAGATGTTGGTTATATATTGTTTTGTATTTGATGAATTCCGGTCTCATAATCACCTGAAAAATTTACATACCATCATCATTTTACATAGAAATTAGATTAAATATAAATCACTATTGAGCTATTGACATGAAACTCCTACTATGAGCAATCAGTTCATTAATTCTGCAACTGCTCCAGATTGTCCAAAAACCACATCTCCGGCATCTAGTTGGCAAAACAACTTTCAAGAGTGGAATAGGGAGGAGGGTTCAAGTGCTCTTAAATACGCAATCTTGGGGAGTGATGATGAGGAAGATGGCTGGGAAAGGGCTGAAAACTACATCATGATAACCATCCCAATTGATCAGAGAAAGTTACCAATTGGAAGGGGAGGTTTGCGCTACTATTGCTTAATCACCCATGAGGAAGATGAGCTTCAGTCCTGAAAATATTCCTGTGTAAAGAATAGGCTGAGATACCTATGGTCTTTGCCTTCTCTGTTTTCTTTGTCCAGATCGACTTCTATCAGAGGTCATGGTGAGATTTGGGATCATAAGAGCGGTAAAGATGGACCAATGTCAGGAGAATGATCCTAAGTCTCAGGGGCTTTGGGGGTATATGAAAATCGCTTAGGATCAAGACCCACCACTGATTTTTATCCAGTCTTTTCAATTTTTGAATACTCTCATGAACGAGGAATAACTAGGATTCTCGTTGGGGTCTGAATGGATCTGGCTGAGAATCAAGACCCATTATCGGTTTTGATCCAAGCTTTTCGGGTTTTGAGAACTCTTTAGAAGATAAAACAGGGAAGGAAGAAGAACCCAAATCCTCCTTGGAGTCGAAATCAGCGGATTTTGGTTTGGGCAAAATCTAGGAGATTTTGGGAGTATCTGAAACTACCTGAGAATCAAGAGACCCACTCCAGATTTCGATCTCATCTCTTCAGTTTCAGAGCTTTGCACCCCATACTCATGCTGGGGTTGGAGATTTTCTGTTAGGAAAATCTACATTCCTAAAGAAAGATTAGAAGAAGCAGTTAAAGAACAGATCAAACTCAAAACAAGACGACGACAACCACCACAACAAAAAAAAAGGAAGTCCAAGAAATGAACAGATCAAACTCACTTGATGGGGTGCATTTGCAGAGGTGATTGGATTAAAGCTCCTCCGAGCAACAATGGAAGTTTCCCAACCGGATATCCTCCGAAACTTTTTTGGATGCTATTGTCACCTTTTCGGGTTCTAGCAATTGGGCTTCTGGGCGGTTTAAAAAGTGGCACTTTGGATGATATTGGCGGTCCATGGTCCATGGTAAAGTTCTGCCATCAAGTGGTCTCAAAATGACGCGAATAATAGTAATTTGGATGATATTGGCGGGGTGATGGGATAATAATATTTTAAAAGTATAATGTTAAATTTTGAATTTGTAGACATCATGGGAGTAGTATTGGGAATATTCATGTTAAAATAAGAAAGGCTCCCCTAGGGTACAATTTATGTTATCCTGAGTTAAAATCACCTGCAAAATCCTTTCAATCGTAAACGGTTTCGAATCATTAATTTCAAAAATGAAGATAAATCCAACTAAAATCGAGTTTTTCAATTCCATTGGGCCAAAAACTAAGATAGTCGACTTTTATTTATAGGACCAGTATTATCTCAATTTAGGATAAAATAAGATGATGCTTGCAAATCTAGTTATTATATTACAATAACTAGATTTGCAAGCAACCAATAGCAGTGCAACCAAGTTGCAAATATGGGTGGAAAACCAAACTAATTAAACTTCTAACAAGGGTTATAACTTGTGTCGGCTCGACTTAATTGAAGGTAAAATTTCAGTTAGACTTAAATTATGAAATACCTGAAATTCAGATCTTTCTTGGTTTTAAGTCCCATATTTGACCTCATATCATACACACACAAGGCCCTATGCAAATTGAGATAAAGATGAAAGATAGCTTAATGTTTATATTTGTGCTTTTAATAGACCCCTAGACATGACAAGCCAAACAATGTTTAAAGAACATGAAATTTAGATCGGTTTTTATTTTGGTAAAAATGAGATTTAGATGTGTTATTGAGTTAGTTTTGCATCTTGCTCAAGTTTGCGCAATTGTGACACGAGAGCTATTAAATTCACATTCTTTTTCTTTCTCCACACTATTTCTCTCTACACCCACCACCCAAGTTAAAATCTTTAAAAAACTACTCTCTACACACCCCATTTTTTTTCTAAACTAGCCTAACATGTACTTTCTCAACTTCTTTCTACACTCCATGCCCCTCCCTCTCTGCACGCCACCGCCACTCTCTTCTTCTCCTTGTCTCTTTCCCTCGCCCCGTCTCTCTCCGTTTTGTGGTGGGGTGTTGAGTGGGGTGAGTGTAGAAAGAAGTTGGGGAGGAAGAGACTTTTGATAGATGTCTTTTTAGGTGATTTAACACTAAGGTTTTATTCGTAAAAAAAAAAAAAATTACAGTGTGGGAAAGGCAAAATCAATGTGTATTTAGCAGCTCTCTTGTGATGCTATTTAGGAGCTTTACTAATGGAGTTGAGTAGAGTAAATATTATTTTGAAGAAAGAATAAAATATAAGTGGTTTATGATAGTATTATGATATCTTTTTAACTTTTTGTATAGAAAAGTAGATTTTTTTTTTATCTTTTAGTGAAGAAATGAGATTTTAAAAAAAAGTATGGCGGAAAATTTGAATTAAAGTGCTTTTGATGCGACTTTTTTTTTGTGAAATGCGGGCTTCACTTTACTTGACTCTATTGGTAGAGTTGCCAAACAAGACTGGATTACCTCTCCTAGTACATTTTCTCTCATAAAAATTGTACATTAATAGAGGCTCAGGAATGATTTGCATATAACCAAAACATAATTTAATAGGTGGGCCACTTATGGACACCCCTTCACGTCTAATGTAGTACCTACCATTTTCTTTACCATTATCCCTTTTGAGACCCGGATAATAGGAGATCCATATAATGTAGCCTTACATCCATATGTATGACAATGATTTTCATGAGACTGAAACTAATTTTTCTTAGGAGTATTGCCCATAGAGTTACCCTTAGACCTGAGATTTGCTACTCTGATATCAAAATTTAAGTATTTTCCTCGTGCGATATCCTAGGGTCATATCATATCGCACACATCATATTGTGTGATTTCCTAAGCATTGAGATATTGCACCATTATTGATGAACAATTCTACAGGAATTATATAAACTTTGACTAATTGCGGGGTAAATGTCAAATGTTAAAATAGTTGTACGGTCATCATCCTTTTTTTCATAGGTGAGCAAATTGGTTGAGGATTGTACACATATATTATATCACATGATGTTAAAGACTACACGGCATTTAAATATAGCAAATGGAATATCGAAATCAATACCTTAAATGCTTAAAGAATGGATTATCATATTTAAATGGCTAAATAGTCTAAAAAATAATGCGAAACGTTGTATGTAGCGCTGTTAAAGGGCCAGGCTAGGGTAAGCACTTACCCTATCCTTGGATATGAGGGCTGGGGCAAGGTCAAGATAAAGCCTTAGGTGTCATAGTAATCCTATAATACCTTGCCCTTACCCTACCCCACCCTACCCTCAAGGGTCACGGTTGAGCTGGGGTCGGACTAATGCGGAAGGAAGAGAAAGTTCTATCATATAAATATATATATATATATATATATATATATTATGCCGCTGTCGACTTCCAACATTATGCTAGCCCTCCTCCTTTGTCCAAGGTGCGGATTGACAATGCCATGTAAAATGCAGCACTACAAAGTTATTATTATTTTTCATTGGTGGGTCAGTGGCATGATAAAATATGTTTTTATTAAGAAAAACTTAAAACAAATATGCTGGTGGGCCGATGGTCAGCCAGTGGGTTCAAAATTGTAGCTCAATGTGGAATGGTCTTGGCTGGGCTCCATGAGCAGCCCTAAGTTAACAGTCGTAATAGCTCCATATCATTGACCATTAAGATATCCCTTTCCATGCAAGTGGTAGGAAAGACACAGCATAAATACTCTTCAAAAAAAAAACCTCAGGTTCTGTCCTAAGATGTTGGATGTCAAAATGAAATGTCAGCCCATTGTGGCTCATGTTTGTATGAATAATTGTTTGCAAATTCACATTCTTGTTGGGTGATTTGAGTGTATAGTCTCTGAGATTATATTGAATTATGAATGACATAGCCTTACTACTAACATACCTATATGCAGCCCCATTTCAATAGGATAAGGAATGAGCCAAGTCAGGCTGCTAAAAAGACCTGTGAGGCTGGGCCTTTTCAAATAACATTTTGATACTTAAGAACTCGTCTCGAAAGCTCGCCGAGCTGAGTGTTTGTTCAGACCTTGGGTTGTCGAGGCCCAACTTTCTGGTCAATAACAGCATGGGCCGAGTTTGGACGACATATTGATCTGAAATAGATTAAATCATTTGAATTCTGGGCCCTCAGGCCTTGAAAAGAATCTAGGACCAATAAATGGACTGGACTGGAATTAGGCATGCAATGCCCAGAAGGATATATCTGAGTCCTGTTGATAGATATTAGCATGGAGTAATAAACAGGTCATTCTCAAAATATTTTATTTTTATCAGGTTGCGGAATTTCTTTTTCTTAGAATTAAACTTGTTCTGTGTAACCCTAAAAAAAATAATAAAAATTAATGAACTTGTTCTGTGCAAAGAGTAGGGGATAATAGCTTCTTTAGTCTAATATTCCTTTCCTTTCTTCATTTCTTTGGTCTTCTCCAAATCACCCAATAGCTTTACAACTTTATCTCTTTCTTAGAATACGGTTCTCCACTTCATTCCTTTCTTTTCTTCTGCTTGAGCCGCAACTTTGTCATTCATTTTCACTGTTTCATTCTTGTGCTTTACTTCATTCCTTTCTTTTAAACATCCAAATCCTCTGTGCTTCATTTTACATGACGCATCAAGAAGCTTATCGAACTCATTACAATGGATGGCCACATTCAATCAAGCATAAAAAAAGGTTGATGGAATCATTTCTAATGCAAGTTGATAAGTACACGCAAAAGTCTAGCTCTCATCACCTGTCATACTAAAGGGTGCAAGACGAGAACAGGGGAAGTAAACGTTTCCCAATTTCAGTTTCTTCTTTTATAGAGAAATCAGAGCGTGTCGCAAAACATGGCAGAGGCTGTTGTGGGTTTCCTGCTTCAAACCCTTGATTCTCTTGTGCGGCATGAAGCATCTCTTCTGAGAGGATTGCGCACGAACATTAATGAAATCCGACACGAGTTGCGGAGCATGCGCTCCTTCTTGAAGGATGCAGACAGAAGAGGAAGGAGCGATGATGATGATGGAGTGAGAACATGGGTGGATCAAGTAAGAGAAGCCACCTACAAGGTCGAAGATATCATTGACAAGCACATGTGGCAGATTGCAAAGCAACAAACTCAGGAAGGACTAATACGAAGAGCTCTCTACAACACCATTCTCCTCCCAAAGCATTACTGTTATAAGCGCCAAATTGCCTCTGAGCTGCAAGCAATCAAATCTGAGATTCACGAAATCTCAGAGAGAAGGCAGCGATATGGCTTCCAGGAGGAAGGACAGACATCCAAGTTGAAGAATGATGTTGAAAAGTGGCAACGCTCTGGAGAATATTTACACTTCATCCCAGACGAAGAAATTGTGGGGATTGATAATGACAAGGATTTCCTAATTGGAAAGTTGACAGATGAAAGGCTAAAACGTCGTGTGGTGGTTGCCGTGGTGGGAATGGGCGGTCTTGGCAAGACCACTCTCGTTACAAAAGTTTATGACAGCCCACAAGTGAAGAATCACTTTGAATGTCATGCGTGGATCACCGTCTCCCAGTCTTACAAAGTGGACGAGCTCATGCGAAACATGATAAAGGAGTTGTACAAGTCTAACAAGGAGGCAGTTCCAGACGGCATCAACAAAATGGAAGGCGGCCATCTTGTGCAGACGGTCATCGATTATTTGCAGAATAAAAGGTATGTGATTGTTTTAGATGATGTATGGGAAACCATCGATTGGAACCATATACGAGTTGCATTTCCAAACAATCGATGTGGAAGTAGGATAATGCTCACAACACGAATACGTGATGTCGCATTGTCCTTTGAAGCTGAAAATATTCTCGACCTTAAGCCTCTGAGAGAAGCCGATGCTTGGCTACTCTTCTGCAACAGAGCATTTTCGAACAAAAGTTGTCCTCCAGAGCTGCAGTCAAATACAAAAAGCTTGGTACAAAAATGTGAGGGCTTACCACTAGCAATTGTTACTATTGGGGGCCTCATGTTAACAAAAGAGAAGTCGAGCTCAGAATGGAAGAAGGTAGAAAACAGTCTTAGCTGGCAGCTAAGCAACAATAAGAAATTGGGTGGGATGAAGAACATACTCTTGCTTAGCTTTGATGATTTGCCGTACAACCTCAAACACTGTTTCCTATATCTTGGCCTCTTCCCTGAAGATTACCAAATTTCAGAAAGAAGACTAATTAGGTTATTGGTTGCCGAAGGTTTTATAGAAGAGAGGGAAGGGCACACATTACAGGAGGTGGCAGAAGACTATATCAAGGAACTTACATGTAGAAGCATGCTGCAAATAGTTATAGAAGATGATTTTGATCCTAGTAGAAGGGTTTGGATGCACGATGTTCTCCGAGAGTTGGCTATATCAATTGGCCGTGAACAGAACTTTTGTGGTACGCATGATAGAAAAGAAGAGATTTGGACCAACAAAGCCCGTTATTTGTCGATGCATAAAAGCATTGTGAACATTCAATCATCCAGCACTTGTCATCATCGGTCATTGATGTTGTTCCAAATAGAAATTCCATCTCTGTCCTTGCGTAGCTTCTCGTCAACATATAAACTGTTGAGGGTGTTAGTTCTAAGCAATTCTTTAATTAAGAGTGTTCCAGATGAATTAGTTGAGTTATTCAATTTACGCTATTTGGATTTGAGCAAATCAAATGTTGAGGAGCTTCCAAAATCTATGGGAAGGCTTCAGAATCTACACACATTGGACATTCGGAACACTAAAATAAAGATCCTGCCCAAAGGAGTAGGAAAGTTGAAGAAATTGAGGCACATGTTTATATCACCAGTCGTACAAACTCCGGATGGAATATTCAATTTGAATTGCTTATAGAGTTTATTAATTATTGGCATAAACGATGATACAGTTAGAAAAGTGGGAAACTTGACTCAACTAAGAATATTGAGAATTGAAAATGTGAAAAAAAATCATGGAAAAGAACTCTCTGCCTCCCTACAGAAGATGGAAGCCCTTCTCCATTTGACTGTACAAGTCATAAGCGAGGAAATTCTTGATTTGGATGCAGTAACTTCTCCACCAGCCCATCTCAAACATCTCTTGTTAGATGGCCGTTTGGAGAGGCTACCTCCATGGATTGGTTCCCTTCGGAACCTCGCTCACTTGGTGTTACGAAGGTCTCATTTGAAAGAAGATCCATTGTCTTCACTTGAAGCATTGCTCAATCTCATGTCCCTTCATCTTACAATGGCATATGTTGGGGAGGAATTGCGCTTCCGTCGTGGATGCTTCTTGAAACTCAAGGCGTTGGCGATTTATGAAATCCCTAAATTGAATGTGATAAAAATAGAAAATGGATCGATGACTTGCATTAAAACCTTATTTTTGAAAAGGTGTCCTGAGTTGGAGAGAATACCTGAGGGCATACAGTACCTTACTACTCTTCAAGCACTCTTCCTAGTCGACATGTCAGAAGAACTCTTACAGAGGATTAAGGCTGGAGGTGAACGTGTAAATCTTCGGCACATCCCTTTTATTTGTTATTTTAACACAAGAAATGAATTCGTGGAAAATATACACATACAAGCAGCAATTGGAGAAGAAGAGGAAACGGAAAAGGAGGTAACTAACTTAGTGTTATTTTTTTTTTTTCAGTTTTCTAGAGTATTTGAGAAAAAAAAAAAAACAAACAAACAAACAAGAAAAGGGATGAAAAAAAAGGGAGAACCACTTCTCTCTCTTTGACACAATAAACTCTCAATCATTTTGGATTTATTCTGGCCTTTGGGGCTTATATATCTTAGGTTAATCATATCTCTTTACTCTCACCCCTTGTTGCCACTAGTAATAATTCCACTCAAAGTTTTATGAGGCCCACCAATTGATTGATCAATCAATCCACTTGCTTAACTGCACTCATTTTTTTTATTCTTTCAGAAAATCAAAGAAAGTGTGAAATTTAGTCTAGGAAAGAGCCACCGTGACAAAATAGAAATTTTAGTCAGATATTCATAAAAGACAAAATAAGCTCTCACTCAATCTTGGATTTTCTTTTCTTAACCCAAATATTAAGGATTGATCATATCATTTTTTTTTTTCGTTCTCACCTTGTGTTGGATTGCAATTTGTATGAGGCCCACCACTAAATTAATCGATCAATCTACATGTGATCAATTCTAATCACGTACGTGCCCAAAAGATAATCATGCTAATACCCTATTTTGGAGTTCGGATCGGCTTTAATTAGTACTGGATGTAAAGTTATATAGAGTTTGCATCCTCCTTGCTGGAGAGTTTTTTCCCATTTTAAAATTACATGTTCCATCCATGGGGCATGTGTAAAAATGAGTCTATCTAAATTATTCAACTATCAAAATAAGATCAACCATGCATTATTATCTATCCAATTAAAAGCCTTGCAGTGGAAAACTAGTAGAAAAGTCTTTTGGATCTATCTTGGTAAAAAAGGAATTAGTCTTTAGCATGTGATCAATCTGACTATCTCCCCAAATCTCATTTGAGTGGAATTTGTGTCATTTATTTTGAGGTCCTGGCTTTTATAGGGTGTGTATGCATTGCTTAATCTTATGGCTTTGTAGGCATGGATATGGGATTTTTAATTTTCAATCTTCTTTCTCCTTTCAAACAGGTGTCGTTCCCATTTGAACAGAATCACGGACAAGCTCTCTAAACTTTGTTTACTTCAGACGGAGGTATGTACTGAGCATCATGCACTAGGTGTGCTCCATTTCAACCCCTGACTATTATCAATGGTTATCCTATTTGACATTGTAGCAAGGTAGGATTTTTCTTATTGTGCTAGAATTTATATTTATGACAAATGTTTTAAAAATTAGAATCTTATCACTAATCCTTTATACTCATGAATTAAATCGTGAATCGTATGATTTTTTTAGTCTTTCTATTAAAAATAAAAATAACTAAAAAGAAAACGAAAAAGAAAAAGAAAAGTAGTAATTCATTACTTTTATTCCGGTACGTAACGGCCGGTACGTAACAGATTTGACTGTTATCTATTCCACCTTCTAAAAATCAGCTCCTACATCGTCATCCATGACCAGCAACCCAACCACATGTCACAGCGGAGGCAGGTCTGGTTCCCGTCCTGTTGGTCTTGTTTCTTTTGTTTCTTCTATTAATGAAATTTTCTTTTACCAAAAAAAAAAAACCTTAACTGTTCATGCTCTCTATACTTGAGAAATTGCTCTTCACCAAGAGTGGGTAAGCAAATATCCCATTCAACGCTTTCATCTTACATTTTAAGATGCAGACCACTTAAGATTAGATTTTTCATGTTTCAAAACTGTGTTCCGATTAGGAAAAAAAAAAATCAAAATTTTTCAGTGATATCCTATCCCAGTAAGAAATTATTTATGGCAAGAAACCCATATTTCATAACACTTCCATTTGTTGCATTTAATAACCTGAAAAGAGGCCCATTTTGATTGTAAAATTAAGTTTGACAAGTTCGTTGAGAGTGGTGATTGACAATCCGACACCTGGAATTTTATTATCCCCATATCAATGGAAAGCCCTAGACTAGTAGATCATCATGTAAGAAAGACTTGGCTGGGTGGGTGGGGTGGGGTGGGTGGGGTGGGGTTTAATTAATTTATCTGGTCAACCCAATTTTCTAGACAATGGGCTTACTAGATATTGATCATTTGATCTAAAATTATTTTGATGGACGGTTGAAAATGGAAGTTTGAAGATCAAGAGGTTTTGATAATGTGGCCCATGCCTGTGATGGACTAAACTGGAGAAATATGAATGATTCACTCTAAAGCTAGATGGCAAAAGTAGGCCCATTTTAGAATGGGAATTAGTCTGGTAAGAGTTGGGCTCGCATAGGCTCGCCTGGGTCTATCATAGGCCATCCATGAATAATGAAAAGTGGGTCCAGCTTAGAGTAGAATTGAGTTAGGTTATAGTTGGGTTTCACAATGCAGCATAAGTCGGACCTTGAGTTTATGATAATCCACAAGTTAGGAAATCACAAGATATGTGATGTATGATTTTAAATTAAAGCAATCCCCTATGATCAATCGAAGATATAAACATTGAATCTTGGTCTTTGGAACATGGATTATGTTAGGAAAATGAGTGTGGCAACCCTTAAAATTATGGATTTTGATATGTCCGTTAGATTCCAGAGTTCTATATATACCATTGGAACGGTCTCAATGAGTAGATTAAAATGGCCTATAAATCTAAATGATCAGGAGGCTGGAAGAAAATGGTGGAATTTTGTGTGAGTGGAATTGACCTCTATTTTATTATTAATCCTAGAGTTTTCATATGTTGCTTTGGGTGAACTAAACATGGCCAGCCTTAGGTATTTTAAAGATCTTGTGGGCATTTGCGTTTTTTTCTATTTTTCTTTATTTACTTATTTATTTTTAGAGGATTTTACCGGAAAAAATAGATTAGGTGACCACTATACTGAAAAGGTAATTTTAAGTGCCCTTGTACTAAATCAGTCATTTTCCCCGAAAACGTATTTTTTTTAACATACTCTACTAGGGTCCCTATCGACTTTTTTTTTTTTTTTTTTTTATAATATTAAGGGTTGCTAGTGACACAGTGTTCGACCCCG
Source organism: Cinnamomum chago (assembly GCA_038049695.1). Lineage (NCBI taxonomy): Eukaryota > Viridiplantae > Streptophyta > Magnoliopsida > Laurales > Lauraceae > Cinnamomum > Cinnamomum chago. Next base: position 104,166,655 of record CP142451.1, on the reverse strand, counting down.
TTCATATATTTTAGTGCTTAGAAACCCAATTTTCTCTCTTGTTTGTTTTCTTCTTCTTCCTCAGCGTTGATTGCGACTCCAAATCAGCTGCCAATCGTATTTACAGTGATTCCCAGTGGTCCTCCATCTAGCCATGGTGACATTGAACTAGGAATTATGAAAAGGGTTTCTGAAAAATAAAAAATCATGTTTTAGGGCAAAGTACAAACTCCACATTTCTATTGGTCTGCCCCAAACAATATCATATGCACTTTAATGTTCTCTGCCACCACACAAAGGCATGTGGCTTTAATGGTCTTCAAGAGGTAGGAATATCCTACTGAGGAGAAGCAAGTCGAATATGGGCGTTTTTTCCAAGAACATGAAATGAGGGATGAGTTTGTGCATTTAAAAGCGTACACTGCAGGGTCGACAGAGACCCTTAACATTACAAATAAATGTCGATTGAGACCCTACAAACAAAGTAAATGGGAATTCTATGAAAGTTATGATGGACCGTAGGGTCTCAATCGACCCTTAACATTGCAAATGAAATTCGATAGGGACCTTAGTAGAGAATGTTAAAAAAAAAAAAAAACGTTTTCGGACAAAATGACTGACTTGGTGTAAGGGCACCTAAAATTACCTTTTCGGTATGGTGGTCACCTAATATATTTTTTCGGGTTAAATCCCCTAATTTTTATGTTATTTGATTAATATGAGTGAATTTGTGCAAAATGGATAGTCTAAGTGCTATAATGCATGATATGACATGTAGGATCTTCTTTTAAATACTTTAATAATTGATGTCTCTTAAAATTATTTTTTAAATACTTTAACCATTGGATTAGGTCACTGATTAAGAGTTTATTTACCCAATTTTATTTTATTATTTGTGCTCCAATTTAAGTTGTTTCTGCTTTACAACATCGGATGTTTGATCAGCAGATAATTTAGTTAATATTATTTTAATTTTGTATATTGGATGTAAACTCGAAAGTAGGCTTTATTTTTTATATGTAAGATTGTGGGTTTTTATTTTATTTTATGGATGCGAGAAATTACTTATTAGACATTCTAAAATCTCGTGGTTAGAATGTACTGTTTGATGTTGCAAATGGAGTTTTATGGTTAATTTTGCTCTCATATAGTGCCTTTTTTCTCGTTATGCAGGGTTTGGAAGTACATTATCTATTACTCAATTTGGGCTCAAAGTGTGTTGGTGATTGATGCTATAATGGTGATGGTGTGATTTTTATTGGCATTAGATGTTTGAGACAGCAATGAGTTGATTCATATTAATATGTGTGTGATATTAGCATTAGATGTTTGAGACTGCAATGGGGTGACTCATAGTAATACTTGTGTGATATTGGCATTAGAAGTTTGAGACTTCAATGGGGTGTTCATTAATATTTGTGTGATTTGTATCTTAAAAGGTGTATTTTTTAGGCATGTTTATTTGGAAACTACAATGGTGATGGTGTGATTTGTATTGGCATTAGATGTTTAAGCCTACAATAGCATGATTCGTATTAAGATTTGTGTGATTTGCATTTTAAAGGTGTATTTTTTTATAAAGGTGTATTTTTTAGGCATGTATGTTTGAGGCTGCAGTGATGATGGTGTGATTAATTCATATTTGCATTAGATTTAGATGTTTTAGTCTATCATGCGTTTTGTATTAGTATTTCTGAGTTCATAGGATATCTACATGTTTGAGCCTACAATGGCAATAGATGGTTGAGCCCATAAAGTCTGAGTCTAGCTTGATCTATTTGTATAATAATGATGAAGTTCTGGACATGGTGGAATACATCTACTGCATCAATCTTGATCATTGGATAAGTTTGGACAATTGACGAGCAGAAAGTCCAACATTTGAGGGTTCTATAGTATGGATTAACTTAAATTCAAGGTGCTGCCAAGTAGGAGGTAGTAAAGATGACTTCAAGTTTAACACCTCAGAGAAATCCCAGTCATCCAAAATGCCTAGATATGTTGCCAGCAAACCAAGGACATGTGTTTGTTGCATTTGTCAATTGGGTTTTGTGGGTTTATAAATTTTCAATGAGTTCATGACAGCCTGCTTTATGTGATTTCGATAGTTTGGATTAAGATAGATCTTAGTAATAAGTTGGATTGTATTTGATGAATTCCTGTCTCATAATCACCTAATTAAAATCTTTAGGTACCATCATCATTTTACTTATAATCCTCTGTTTTTTTTTTTTTTTTTTTGTTTTTTTTTTTTTTTGGAGAAGCATCAATGTTAGAGCAGGTGGAGATCTCTGGCTCTAGTTGGTAAAACAACTTTCAAGAGTGGAATAGGGAGGAGGGGTCAAGTCCTGTACGACGGGCAAACTTGGTTTGACAAATGCTCAATATATAGCAGCATTTTGAAAATTGAGATTTTGGAACTCCTACCATCTTTCCAATCCAAAAATGACATTTCAAGAAGCTAGATTTATGGTTTTCAACATTCAAATAGGAAATTCAAATTTATTGAGGGACAACAACTTAGGCTGTTGTTAGAGGCAACCCCAAGGGGTAGCTTAGTTGGCCTAGGACCACGGTTTGCTCCCGGAGGTTGTGGGTTCGAAACTCTGCTACCACACTAGGGCTACAGGGGATTTACCCGGCTTCTCTCTGGGCCCGGAGGGATTAGTCCAGCCCAAAGGGTTGGGAACCCTCCGACAGCAAAAAAAAAAAAAAGGCTGTTGTTAGAGGTTTCCAACGTATGAAATTCCCATAAGAAACAGTTCTAAACAAATGAGCCCTTAGTATTTTTATAATGTTTAAAAAATCGAATCTAGGGCATAAATATATTGATTTGATTGCAATGATTGGTATCAAGGTTTTCTCTTAAGGATATATATAGTTTAACGATAAAAAAAAAAGAAGAAGTGCTGATTGCTTGTGTGAAAAATATTGAAATTCTATGGAAATTTACATCTCTACCCTTGGAGGTAGAGTTTCTACCTAGAGTTTGGGACATCAGGTTGAGATAATACCTTTCATGCTTGTTTATTGTTGATTTTTTCTTTATTTATGACAAATCTTTTAAAGTTAGACCCTAACTTATTGTGATTATTAAACTAAATTATTAATTCTCTTGAAGTCTTTGCAATTCATATCAGCCTTTATCAAAATTCTAGTTGAAGTCATTAAAAAGCTTTTAACTGATAGTTAAAGTGATCATTTGAATTTGTTATAGTAATCTAAGCATATTTATTTTAAATTAAATACTGATTTTGTTAAAGAGTGGACAAATAGATAAAATAAGATTACAGTGGCGGATTCAGGATTCAAAATCGCTGGGGGCACGATTAAGTAGTAGGGGGTCCCGGGGCAACGCCCCCGGAAATTTTTTTTTGGGTTATTTATATGATTGCAAATGATTTTTTCTTCTTTTTTTCTTCATGCTTGAGAAAAAACAATACACAAAAAAAGTAGTGGACCTAAGTAGTGGACCTTTTACATACACTATTAGTAACTAATATACAGAAAGGTGCATTCAAAGACAGATAGTTTCTAGATTTCCATTGCATTGTAAATCATGCCTAATAAGGACAAATAGTGTGCAGATTTACCTCAAATCTTTTATATGGAACAAATATAATATAATAATTTCAAGCAATAAAACAAGACATATTTATTTATCACAATTGTTCTCTACGAGTTTTCATTGGGGGCTTGATTCAATGTCACTGGGGGCTAATTGATTTGGGCCTAACTTAGTATACATATTTTTTTTTTTTCCAAAAAGAAAGTATACATTTTTTTTCCCCAAAAAGTCACTGGCGTCCAGCCCCCAGTGACAAAGAAGTGCATCTGCCTCTGTAAGATTAGACATGACCCATTATCATTTCTTCATGAGATGACGGTTGCTTGTGCTCGTTGGAGGCTGTTTGGAAGTTTCTCGTCCCAGAAGTCGTTTAACATTTTTTTAGGCAATTAGAAGCCTTTTCTCACTTGTTTTAGCCAATTGGCATTTATGGGATTACATCAAAGGTACGACTATTCTTAAGTCATGCCAAGCCCATTACCATTTATATATCAATGGTCTCACTCACACACCTATGTTTTAACCAGAGCTAGAGATTGGAATAAAAAGTAAATTTTAGGTCACCGATGAGGATGATTTACACAAGGTAAGGGGATGAAATCCAGATGAGGTAAGAAAGCCCCGGAGTGATAGAAGGAGACCTAGCTCAGATGAAGTGAAGAGCCATTATTGTGAAGGAAGGTGGCCTGCCCAAAATCAAATCTGAAAAACTAAGTGAAAAATGCTGTCCCTTATCACTAAGACAAGGAGCTATTATAGAATGCTTCTGTTTTGATATTAGCTGGCCAACCATGACACATGGGGCCTAAATACTACCCATATTCTCTGGCGGGTTTGGGGCTGGTGGGCTCATTAAAATGCTACATGTACAGTTTGACACATTAGATGTCTTCATGCTACCATTAACTCATTCATGGCCAAAGAAAATTGACTTTTGCCCCCCATTCCCTGTCAAATGGGTCCCACGGGTTCTCATCAAAATATGGGCCCCACATTAGAAAAAGTTGTTCCCCACGTGTTCAAATATGTACGGCTTTGCAATTAATTATTTTTCTTCCTGGTTCCTACCTTGATAATGGATCCGGATCCAAACAGGGAATTCCTGTTTAGACAAAACAGAGACCGCCACGTAGGGGGCGGAGGAGCGAAAAAGTTCATTTCTTTTTCCTCCACCCCCCTTCCGCCCCGCATGTCGTCCCCTATTCATCCAAACAAGGGAGCAGGGGATCCTCTTCCCTTGATAATTTATTGAAAGCCCGCCTACTCACTGAATGTAATCAATGTCCTACATGGGTATGCCACGTTGACCTTAATACAAGCTACCTCTGATGAACCGTGTGCCTGAAGGACTCAGCCCCAAAAAATACCCTTTTTTCACTCTCATGAATACTTAAATACCATCGATTGGCTAATTACACAATTCCAAGGGTAGCTCGATTGGCCTCTATGCCTATGGTTTATATTCGGAGGTTGTGGGTTTAAAACTGCACTACCATACTGGGCCAGAAGAAAATTTTACTCGGCTTTTTTTCTTGAGCTCGTATGGATTATTATGGAAAAAAAGGTTGGGAACCCTGCATTATTAAAAAAAAAAAAGAAAAAGACAGTGGCTAATTACACCCTATGCTTGGAGTGGATTGGCAATTCAAGTCAGGAAATACAATTATCAATCTTTTTAATTTTTTTAATTTTTTATCCAATCGACAATTAGGTCAATAGGCTTGAAACCCAAATCTTCAAGTATCATTTTACATAATAAATATAATTTCACACAACAAAATGCATATAATGCATCGGTAATTTTAAATAATTATATAATTAATGTATAATATAATTTCATTTAATTACTTGATTATTAATCCGAAACCGCTACTTTTGTAAAAAGTTTGGTATGTAAAATAAACTGCTACTATGCAAGAAACCACTCACCCATCCAAGCAAAAACAAAAAAAAAAAAAATTAAAACAAATAAACTTATGTGGGATTTAAGAAAAATAGTTAGATATCGGAAAATTCTTGATAAATGGCAGTTGCACAAAAAGGTTCCCAGTAGTTGGGGCCTTACGAAAGGGTTCCTTCATCCCAAATTTTTTTTTTAACCCTTGAGAGGAGTGACGCTAGTGTCACTTGTCTCTGTCTTAGGCGATGCCAGCGAACTCGATATCAGAAAATTCCCGATAAATGACCGTTGTATGAAAAAGGTTCCCTGTAGTTGGGGCCTTACAAAAGGGTTCCTTCATCTCAAAATTTTTTTTTTTAACCTTTGAGAGGAGTGACGCTAGCGTCGCTCGTCTCTGCTTTAGGCGACGCTTGCGTCGCTCCTCACTCCTCATTTCTTACGGAGAGGATATGGAATTGTTTCAATCGAAAGAAGAGGAGAAGAAAAGAAAATGAGAGTTAATGCTGAAGCCAGCTTCCAAGTGATCATTCTCTTCTTTTTCATCATCATCATTATTTTCTTTGTTCTACTATAGAATTCCACTTATCTAACTTAACTTATAAATAACCTTCAAGAATCCAGATTCCATACTCCAAGAGAAGACGAAAGTCCCTCTTCTTCTCTCCCTCCTACCCTCTCCATTAGAAGATCTGGAATGATTTGCTTATAAACCCATAACACATTTTCATAGGCAGGCCCACTTATGGACGACCTTTCCTGCTTTGTGCATCATTTAAAGGTTTTTTTTTTTTTTTTTGCTTTTTTGGAGTATTAGCCATTTTGATGGCCCAAATGATACAATATTTTTGTAGGCGAGCAAATTGATGGACGACTGGCCATTTAAATGTGGCCATTGGAAGATCAAAGCTAATACCTTATATATTTAAATAATAGACAATCATATTTAAATGGCTATTAGTATAAAATATCATGTGATACTTTGTACATGGCGATTGGTGATGTCAAACGGCCACGCATGAGCCAAGCCAGGCTCAGCTAGAGCCAAAGCCCTTGACATCTTGGATAGGCCTAAAATACCTGGGTCCTTACACTACTCTCAAGGACTAGGGGTGAAAGATTAAAAAAAAAAGTCTTCTAAATACGTACAAATGTGTGCAACTTTTTGCCAAACCATCCCGGACTTCCAATATGATGCCTGGCCTCCTCCTCTGTGTGAACTGCGATTATGCGATGCCAAGTAAAGCAAAGTTCTGAGTACCTCCTCTTTGCTAAATAATAATCCTCTCGATTTTGAATATGCCCTCTCCCGCCCAAACTCACCAACCTTTCCCGGCCAACCCCCAACCCATCCTGCCTTCTCCGGCCAACTTCCCTTCTTCTGCCACTCCCGCCCACCCTCAACTACTGCCAGTTACCCAACCCTCTGGTAGTCAGAACCCACTAGCCCCAGTCTTATCAGTTCCCAGCCCTCTCCTACCATCTCCCCTGTTGACTCCTTCCCCTGGCCAACCTCCGCCCCCCTCCTTCCCTCCTCTCCCCCTCCCAGTCCTTCTCCCCCAGGCCCAAGTCAGTCAGCCTCGGCAGCTTCCCCTTCTCCCAGCTCCCAGCTCCCTCCAACCCCTCTCTCTTCAACCTCATAACTTTCCTCCACTCCCCTCCCAGGTTTCTCCCTTGCCTCCCCCAGTCTCCTTCCCTGCTGAACCTAGTCCTGCAGCCCTTGCTCCCAATCTAGATCCTCAACCTCTTGCCATCTATCCCTCAGGTGTCTTTTCCTCCTCTCTCCCTCCTATTCCTTCCCTTCCCTCCCCTCCCCCCCTCTCCATCAATCTTTTGCTAAGCTCTTCACTGAGCCTTACACCTGTCCTCCACCCTCTCTTCCTCCTCCTCAGTGGATCAATGGTAAGCCATCCATTACTATCCCTCAATCCATGCTTGTTTCCAGCAAAGAATCATTCTCTTTTGCAGTCATTGGGAGATTCGTAGGAAGGCGTCCTTCCCTTGAGTGGATGGAAGCCAAGGTCAAGCAATGGACTCTATCCAGGCCTTGCATGGTCTCCCTCACTAACAGAGGCCATTTCATTTTTCGTTTTAACTCCCCAGCTGACAAGGCTTCTATACTCAGTTCTTCTCCCCTCTCCATTGAAAAAAAGAAAGTTTTCTTCTTATCCTGGTCTCCTGGTCAGGATGAAACCTCCTGGCCTTCGATAGCCCCTGTTTGGATTCGAATGTCTGGGATTCCATATCACTGCTGGAGTCAGCACATCATCCTCTCTCTTGCCAACTCAATAGGGCAGCCTATCAAACTAGACAACATCACATTGGCCCAACGAATCCTCTCTTTCGCTCGAGTCCTTGTGAATGTTGATCTTTCTAAACCCAAACCTTCCTCCATCTTGGTTAACCTTCAAGGTGAAGGTGAACAGGAAATTTTAGTGGACTATGAGCAATGCCCCTGTTCCCTCTGCCTCTCCCTTGGCCACAACCAGTCCTCGTGTCCTTTCTCTAGGACTTCCTCTGTTTTCACCTCTTCCTCGACCCCCACTGTGTCACCCTCTACCTCCTCCCAGCTCCCAACCCCCCCTCCCCAATCCAGTCTTCCAGCTCCAACTATCCTGTTGGACCCTCAGTCCAACCCCTCTAGCCGAGTTTCTACAGAGATCCATTCCAGCTCCTCTTCTTCTCCTCCCCCTATTCTTCCTATCTTAACCAATCCTTCAGTAGTCCCAGCTCCCTGTACCACCCCCTCTGTCCTCCCTCCTCCTTCAGAGGCATTTCCAACCTCTCTAGCCCCTCCTCCCCCCCCTGGCCAAACAAATCCTAAGTCCCCCACTGTTCAGCCCCAGGAAACCAATCACCACAAGGCTCTTTCCCCTTCCCTCCTTAACAACCTTCCCTATGATGTAGTATCTACCATACTACAGAAATCCTCCACCCTTTCCATTGACCTCTCCAACCCCTTTTCCATACTAGATAATTACTCTTTCCTAGACCCTGTTGACAACCCATCAATCTATGGCCGCAACCTTCAAGCTTACTCAGAAGTCCTCTCATCCCCTGAGCTGCCCCCTGGATTTGAGCCTCCCTCCATGCCACCAGTCCCCTCCTCTCAACCTGGCCTTAGTTCCCCCTGCTCCAACCATGTTGCCCAAGTCCCCAGTACCCCACAGACTCTTCCTCCTAGTCCCCAGCTGGACACTACTGCAGCTATCCTACAGACTCTTCCTCCTAGTCCCCAGCTGGATACTACAGTAGCTACCCTTCCTTCCACCACCACAACTAGAAGGTCAATCAGGAAAGGCAAAACCCACTCCCTTTCAGCTCCCTCTCCTGGCCCGTCCACAAGGAGGACTAGAGGTAAGAATCCCCCACCCCCAACCCCTTCATCATGTTAAAAGTCCTTTATTGGAACTGTAGGGGCATAGCCAATCGCCCCACCCAACGTGTCTTGGCCAACATGATCCGTAAACACTCCCCTGACCTTATCTTCATCTCTGAACCAATGACCCTCTTCTCCCAAGCTATCTCTAACAGCTGGAATAGCCTTGGCTTTGACACCTTCCATTCCAACAGTCCCTCAGCTCCCTCTTCTTTAGCTAACCTCTGGTGCCTTTCCAGATCGTCTCATCCTTTCTCAATTGCAGTGAAAGACTTCTCTTCTCAACATCTCTCCATGTTCCTCCTCAATCCCTCTACAGGCCTCACCACCATCATCACAGGGGTCTATGGCTCCACTAATTCATCCCAGAGAAGGGACCTCTGGGCAGTCCTTACTGACTCTACCACATCCCCAATGCCCTGGAGTTTCATAGGTGATTTCAATGCATCCCTCTGCCATGCTGATAAGCTCAGTATCCGTCCTCCTAACTCCTCCTCCATGAATGCCTTTCAATCTGCAGTGCTCCAAGCTGGTCTCCATGACACCAAATTCGTAGGTAACAGATATACTTGGTCCAATAATAGGCAAGGATCCTCTTATGTGGCAGCCAGGTTAGATAGAGCGCTGGTTAACTCCATCTGTTTGCGCCACTACATTGATCCCACTATCCATCACCTGCCCAGAATCTCCTCAGATCACAGCCCTGTTCTTCTTGTCCATCACTCCCCCCCTCCCCTTTCTAACCCCCCTTTCAAATTCGAAAATAAATGGTTGCTGCATCCTTCCTTTCTTGATACTGTTAAGGCCAGTTGGGACCTTCCAATAGCAGGAGACCCTCAATTCACTATGGCCCAAAAGCTTAAATCTCTCAAGCTCTCTCTTAGGCAATGGAGTAAATCAACCTTTGGAAACCTCTCCCAGAACATCACCAATGCAGAAGACAAAGTCCTTCTCTGCCAATTAAATTATGATTCTGATCCCACAGACCTATCCAGGGAAGCCCTTCTCTCAGCAAAAGCAGATCTTCATGAAGCTCTTACAGCTCAGGAAACCCACTGGAAACAAAGATCCAGAATCCAGTGGCTGGAAGAGGGTGACCACAATACTAAGTTCTTCCACCTTTCGGCCAAGGTCAGGAGCTCTTTTAACTCAATTCACCATCTTTCCATTAATGGCTCTACCACTGAAGACCTACCTACCATTCAAGCTCATGCAGTGGACTATTACTCCACTCTTTTTAAGTCCCAGTCCAGTCACTCCTGTCCTTCTCTGTTCCAAATAAATAGCCCGAAGGTCTCAGCCTCAGAGAACACATCCCTTTCCTCCATCCCATCCAGTGAAGAGATTAAGCAGGCAGTTTTTTCCCTCAACAAGCAAAGCTCCCCCGGTCCAGACGGCTTTAATGGGGCCTTTTTCACAGCTACCTGGAGTATCACAGGGAACTCAGTAGTAGCAGCAGTGCAGCATTTTTTCCTCACCAAAAGATTGCTTAGAGCCACTAATACATTCTTTCTAGCTCTAATTCCTAAGATGAAATCTCCAAACTCTCTAGCTGATTACAGACCCATCAGCTTGCTGAACTTCTCATATAAAATCCTAGCCAAAACTCTCTCCTCCAGACTCTCTTCTATTATCCCCAACCTGATCTCCCCCCACCAAGCAGCCTTCATCAAGGATAGATCCATCCAGCACCACACAGGATTGGCATTTGAATTATTTCAAAAACTGAACTTCAAGTTAGCCAAAGGCTCCTTTTGCTTAAAGTTAGATATCTCCAAAGCTTTTGACAAGTTGAATTGGGCCTTTCTTTTCTCAGCTCTCAAGTTCTTTAACTTCTCTGAGGCCTGGATTTCCCTTATTAAAGAGTGTGTTTACACTTCCAAGTGTTCAGTGCTCCTTAATGGCAGGCCCCAAGGTTTCTTCAGTTCTTCTTGTGGAATTAGACAGGGCGACCCACTGTCTCCATACCTTTTTATCCTAGCAGAGGAAATTCTGAGCCTCCACCTCAACAGCCTCCAGCTCCAAGGTCACCTCCTTCCTCTTTCCACAGTCCCCTCCACCCCCTGTCATCTGCTATACGCAGATGACATCCTCATTTTTATGAAAGGGGCTGCTACCAGTGTATCAATCCTTCAAGATCTCCTGGAGTCCTACCAATTGGCAGCAGGCCAATCTTTCAACTTGCAGAAGAGCCAACTCTTTATTGGCAAATGCAGCTCAAGAAGGAAGAGAAGAATCAGCTCTACTCTCGGTATTCAAGAAGTCTCTTCTCACCTCAAGTATCTGGGTACTCCAATCTGCTTCGGGTCCCCAAGAAGGAGACATTTCCTCCCTCTGCTACTGGCGGTTCAGACTAAACTTTCAGCATGGAAAGCAAAAATGTTGTCTTTTGCAGGAAGACTAATTCTCATTAAGTATGTCATCTCTAGTCTTCCAGTCCACATGGCAGCGATTATTCCTCTGCCAGTTTCAGTTTGTAATGAGATCGAACGTCTGATGAGGCAATTCCTCTGGTCTGGGAACGACAGCATCCGCAAAGCTAATTATGTTAGTTGGTCTACAGTCACTCTCCCTAAGGCTGAAGGTGGATTGGGTATCAGGAAAGTTACAGAGGTGAACACTGCAGCTTTTCTCAAACTTGGTTGGCAAGCCTCTACTTTAAACTCTCTCTGGTCAAATTGGTTTAAGAACCGATACTTCAAATACCGATCCATATGGAGTCCGGACAATTCTGGCTATGGTTCTAGCATCTGGAAGAAAATCCGAAGAGTAGCCCACATAATTCACCAAGGAAGCTCTTGGATCCTTGGTAATGGTCAGAGTATCAATGCCTGACACGACTCTTGGACAGACAGTGTTCCACTCTCTTCAAGCTTCCCTGGTCACATTTTCCCTGGCGACCAACGGCTCTCTTCTCTTCACCAAACAGGAACTTGGGTCCCTCCAGAGCATATGCCGAGTCCCATTCAGCAGTCCTTTCTTCTCCTCCTCAAGGATCAAGCTCTCAATCCTGTCTCTAGTGACTCCCTTAGATGGAGATATACTTCTGATGGGAAGCTTTCCATGAGCTCCGCTTGGCAGAGGATCAGGCACAGAGCTCCTCGTCTCCCCTGGTCTAAGTTGGTCTGGAATTCTCTATTCCCTCCAAGAGTTTCCTGCTTTGGATGGCGTATGATGCACAACAAACTCCCTTCAGACACATGGCTCAAACAGTTGGGTATCTCCTTTGCCTCCAGGTGTAGTCTATGTAGAGCAGCCGAGGATTCAGTGGGTCACCTCTTCTTCAGCTGTGATCTAGCAAAAGCTACCTGGTCCTGGTTGCTCCAAGCGGCAGAGATCCCCCCTTTTTCCATCTTCTCAGCCTCCTCCCTTTGGTCATCCTTCTCCAAAGGCTCAAATGCAAATGGCATCAAACTCACGGCTGCAATCTTCATCACCGTTGGCTACTACATATGGAAAGCTCGCAATGAAGCAGTCTTTGAAGCTCGTAGGCCCTCCCTCCACTCCATCCAGGCCTCTCTGATAGAAGCTATCTCCTTCTCTCTCAAGCACCTGAACTCTCCCTTTGTCAGCCCCCACCTTCATGCCTTGATCGCCACCCTGAGAATTAAGTCAGAGGATAGTTAGCAGAGTCTCAATGCCTGGAGAGCTTAGCTCCTTTCTAACGGCTTTAGAGTTTTCTGCTGTTTCTTCTCCCTCTCTTGGTTTCTGTTCCTGTTGCTATTCTTTTTTGGGGGTCTCTCAGACCTTTGTATTCTTTTTTCCCTCCTTCTCTCTTTCAATACAATTTACCCTTATAGCAAAAAAAAAAAAGTAAAGTCTTGACATATATTAAAATATATATTTCGGTCTCTCAATAATAATAATAAAAGCTATTAATTGACGGAGCAAAATTATTGACTAAGAATTTTAAAATAATTAAAGTGGTTATCTACAACAATGAAAAAGGAAAATATTAATTATATTTAATATTAGGGCATATTCAATTAAAAAAATCTCAATAATGTTAAATAGTAGCCGATGAACACTTAAAAAAAAAAAACTGAGTTACAAAATGTGTCACCTCAAGCCATGACAAATTCATTTATAAGGGCTTACATTTTAAATTTTATTTTTTTAAAAAAATGAGTATTTATTTTATTTGAAGATTCCATCAACTAGCTATGAACAAAACTACCTTGGATAGTGGAATTCTGGTAAAGAAAATCGAAGAAAAAAGATTCCTCCACATAGAAAAATGTAAGTTGTATTATAATAATTTTTCAAATCTTTAATTCCTCCATCAAGTTCGGTGTGAATGGATTGAGATAAAAAAAAAGGGTGTAGGAAAAGAACTGGCAGTCGGCACTGATGTGCACTGATGTCACTAATCAATTCTCCAAACCTTTAAGTGGCTGAGATCGGTGAACGTCTGGCTAGAAGACCGGGACTTAACAATATGCTTCTGAGGTAACCGCTTCATCAAAAGACCTTGTAGTTAGCTTGGACTCATACCCTGGGGTGCGACCTTGCTGCTGGAGGTAAGTTTTCATAATCGAACTGGGGCTATATTGCCAATTTTGATAATTCGGGGGGTTCGGCCGAGCCTAAAGGTAGACCGAGTTCCGCGACTTATGAGCGAAATAAAACAGCTGATTTTGTTCTTGACCCAAGGGGGGCCACGGAGTTGGTCCAACGATCGAACTCAAGGAGGCTGGTCCTATGACCGAAACCTTGGGAGTTGGCCCAACGATAGAACTCGAGGAGGCTGGTCCTGTGACTGGAGCCTTGAGAGTTGGTCCAACGACCGAATTCGAGGAGGCTGGTCCTGTGACCGGAGCCTTGGGAGTTGGTCCAACGAACGAACTCTAGGGGGCTGGTCCTGCGACCGGAGTCTTTGGAGTTAGTCCAACGACCGAACTCGAGGAGGCTGGTCTTGTGACCGGAGCCTTTGGAGTTTGTCCAACGACAGAACTCGAGTAGGCCGGTCCTGCGACCGGAGCCTTGATTCACAACTTCAAAGAGACAAGGCACACGTCTTCCATAAGATCCTTCTTTTATTGACTTATCATTTGGGTACATTTAAAAGTAGTATTTCTTGAGGTGCGCGGCATTACATGATCGTGACAATTCTTTACCATCCATGCACTCAAGTCTATAAGCCGATCTCCCGGATGCCGAGACCACCTTAAAAGGCCCGAGTCAGTTTGGTGCGAGTTTGCCTTCGTTAGGATCTTTGTCTGCTGGAAGCGCTCTCTTTAAGACCAGTTCCCCAATCTAGAACTTTCTTTCTTTGACCCTCTGATTGTATCCCCTAGATAACTGTTGCTGGTAGGAAGCCAGGCGGACAGATGCTACTTCCCTTTGCTCCTCGGCCAAGTCGAGTTTTTTTGCCAGATTTACTTCATTTTGCCCCTGGTTGAAGAGATCCGATCTCAAGGTCAGAAGGCCGACCTCAAGAGGGATTGCAGCTTCCATCCCGTAAGTTAGAGAAAAGGGAGTTGCCGAGGTGGATTGTCTCGGCGTGGTCCTGTACGCCCAAAGGACACTTGGTAATTCCTCTACCCACCTGCCTTTAGCTCTGTCGAGTTTCTTCTTGAGTCCGTCAGTACCACCTTATTCGAGATCTCTGCTTATCCGTTACTTTGTGGATAGGCCGGGGTTGCATAGAGGTTCCTGATACCGAGCTCTTGGCAGAAGTTTTTAAAGAAGTTAGAGTCGAACTGGGTCCCGTTGTCCGAGACCAAAGCTCGGGGGACCCCAATGTAACGCCCCAATTCCGGGTACCGATATACTCGTTCGAATACCCGAAATTGGCGCGCTACTTCCCGGAAAATCCGAGAACTTCCAAGATCGTAGGCCGCAGTGAGGTCCAATTTAAAACTTTTTGAACCATATAATAATAACATTTAAATTGCGGAAGCATAATCAATTAAACAATGCGGAAACAATAGGTATCGATATATAAAGTGTGAGCAGAACAATAGTCTAGTTATAGTATCAGTTGTTAATCAAAACTTATACATTTGAATCTACCAAACTTGCTACAAAATTGTCTCTCAAACCCAAAATAAAAGAGAGTCCCTCAAAACCCATGTAGATACTCCTCGCCCTCCAGCTCAACCTCCGTGTCGGCCGGGCCCCACGCGTACTCTCCTGCGATAGGTGCCTCCACTACAGCTAGTGCATCGTCATGGATCTCTGGGTCAAGGCCTAAGCACCAATGAATGGGCCAGATCTAAAAGATCTGACAAGTTACAGCATACTACTAACATAGAACATATATATCAAAGGAAATAAAGACAGGTAATTAAATTAAATGAATAGCAAGGAAAACGAACTAGGCAGTTGTGCATTTAAATCATAAGGAATCAGTATAAATGTAATCATCTAAACTACTACAACTAGGTGGCACATTCACACGACCTGGAATACCGCGGGATATTATGCCGCGGCCCTCCCATACTGAACACAGTCGCGGCGGGGAAATCTCACCAGTGCTGGGAATAACTAATCCCGTAAACCACTCATCAACTCATCATCTCAACACTCCAGATCGGCACGGTATCACACCGTCCGTCTTAACCACACAGCTCATCATGATAGCTCTACAACACTCATCTAGCTCCTACCGGGGATGATCAGTCCACAGGCTGAGCTTAAATCAACCGAGTGAATGTTTATGCCGACTCGAAAATAACTCTAAGGTCTGTGTCTGTCTAGGCTTTGCCTTGCGTGAACAAGGTCCTATCCAAGTCTCTAAGAGGTCTACACATCTCAATACAATCTCTGGATCTCATTCAAGGTCCAGGCCCACTCGTTGGATCCATACCAAGGCCCATCAGTACATGGCCTGGTCTAAAACTGTCCATACGAGGCAACAAATCCACTTATACTGATAAACAGTTCCATTTCCATCCATATAACTTAACAGTCCAATAAAAACTACCTCTTCCAGCTAAATGGTTCACATCTCCACACTTAGGCCCAATAAGGGCCCGCCTAGACACAGACAAGGGTCAATGATCTCCGAAATCACATTATCGGGTCACCTCTATATACCCTAGGTTTAGGTCTTCCAATTATGTTTAATTAATAGTAAACAGCTATTCTAAAGATCTAAGAATGACAGAGAAATAATAATGAAGTATGAACTTCAACATATGAATCAATAGGGAAAAACAACGGTCCAGTCTTAGGTAATGAGCCACTTTAGGTTCGTGCCATAAATTACTGTATTTGGTGCTTAGGTGGTTAAGGGCATTGTTGACAACTCTTAGAGGTCGAATCATCTTAGATTAACAACCTAAACCCTAAACAGTGGTCCCCGCGAGTCACAGTTGAGCCACACCGTTAACTCGGGCTTAGAACACTGATAGATGCACATTTGGATGGTCAATGGGCCCCACAACTGATCATATCTCCTAAATGTTAAAAACTGGAACAATCAGGGTTTTCCAGGTGAACCTGATGTGTTGTGAGCTCGGTTGATCTCCTGGCCTGGAGGATCAACCGAGTGCACTGACAAATCTGAATCAGGCCTCCTGGACAACTTAATTCATTTCTAAAGGTTTTCAGCGTGTCCGGTCAAACAACCTGGCCTAGGTGATTGACCGTATACTCCAAAAACCCTAGAACTGATTGATGTCCCAGCTTTAAACATTATCTAAAGTAAAATCCTAAGTATCAAGTCCATCTGGGTGTAAGGAGTCTGAGTTACGGGTGAAAACCAACTTTCAGTCACTTCTTGCACAAACAATGGTGTATCAGGTCAACCGGTATAAGACCGGGTCAACTTGGCCATTTAAGATGGAGTTTATGCAAGACAATGGCTGAGGGCCAATTTTCACAAGTTTTACAGTGTGGCCGGTTAACCGGGGTGAACTGCAGAAAATTTCTACAGGGGAAATAACTGAGAGCTGCAGTTTCGCCCTTTTCAGTGTGGCCGGTCGACCGGCCTGCAGGCAGGTCGACCGGGTACACTGCCGGTTAACCAAGGTGGTTAATCGGGTACACGAAATCAGGGAAAATTCCAACTTCAGTAACTTTTCCGTTTTGGCTCCTTTTACACCCAAACTACTTCCAAACCTCTCCAAACTCCTCCAATTCATCTCCAAACATAAATCAACACAAAAACCCATTAATTAACCATCCTTGTGGCCCATTGATCTTCCAAATGGGGGGTGAAACCCCCATCCATCAGTGACCTTTCATCCAAAAATACAAGAACAGAGCTCAGGTGGAAACTAAAACTTAATAAATCACAAAACAAGAAATGAAACTACAGAGATCAAGAGGAAACATATACAATCTAAATTGGGAGTAGGTGCACTTGCCTTTTAGGAGGATTTGTAGAGAGAAAGAGTAATAGAAGATAAGAGAACCCACTTTCCAGCTGAACAGAGGAGAAGAAGAAGATAATGACACAGCAGCTGCAGCAATGTAGCAGCAGCTCCAAAACAACCCCAGTACAACTGGAATGGTCCCAGCTCAGCAAGGAAGAAGGAGAAGAAGAAAAATAGCAGCTGCAGCTCCTTAATGAAGAATTCCAGCAGAAAATCAGCAGCTCAGGTGATGGAATGAAGAGGAAGAAGATAAGGCAGCAGCTACAGCTCTTAAATTCTTTCTCCCAGCACAACAGAGATGAAGGAGAAGAAGAACACAGCAGTAACAGAGAAGGAGAAGATCAATTGCTGCTGCTCCAAGAGGTGCTTCTCCCAGCACAGTAACAGAGTGAGGGAAAAGAGGGAGATGAAGAAGAAGGTGTAGTGGCTGTAGCAGTAGTCTTCCAGATGGAATTCCAGCAGCAGTAAGGGTTCCAGCAAGCAGGGGAAATGAGAGGAAAGAAGAGGGGAAATAAGAAGATGAAGGGGTGGCTGCTGCTCTCTCTTTCTCTCCCAGCACAGTCAGTGATAGAAGCCCAAACGTAGGAAGAATTGAGAGATGGAGGGGGAGAAGAGAGGCAATGAACAGTAAATGGAATTTGTCTTGGGAAGGGGGCTGATATTAGCTTAGGGTTTAGGGTTTTGGGATAAGAGCCATTATATAGGTTTAGGGAAGAGATTAATGACCAGATTAGCCTTAGGGTTTCCATGTGGTTAGGGTAGATTAGGTCTTTTGGCTGGAAGGTTCTAGAGAGGGGCACCATTAGCACTAAACCCACCTAATTACTTAATTAGACTCAACTAAGGGCCTAACTAGCACTAAAAGCTTAGGATTAGCAAAAACCCCTTTCTAACTAAATTAAACCCAACTAAGCTAGTCTAACCGAAAACTTAGGAGGGTCTAACCCATCTCTCTAATCAACCCCTAATTAGTCCAATTAATTAGTAATTAACAATAATTAGCAAAGATTAGTAATTAATTAGCAAAGATTAGTAGTAATTAGCAAAGATTAGTATAATTAACCAATAATTAACATAAATTAGAAATAATTGGCCTATAAAATAGTAATTAGAGGGCCCACCAAGGGCGGGACCTCACACCCAAACCTTGTGACAATGTCCTTCCATATAAAATTCTTTGTATCCCGCTCGATGATGGAGGATAAAGCTTCTGCCTCTATCCATTTGGTGAAATAATCAGTGGCCACTATCAGCCACCTCTTGTTTCCTGGAGTCCGGTGAAAAGGTCCCACAATGTCTAGCCCCCACTGAGTGAAGGGCGATGGGTTGGAGAGAGGACTCAAGTTTTGCGCCGGTTGGTGCAGAGAGTGCAAGAACTTCTGACACTTTTCGCATTTCCTGGCGTAGAGCTGGGCATCCTTCTGCATGTAGGGCCACCGGTAGCCCTGACAGATGGCTCTGTATGCCAGTGATCTCCCTCCGATGTGACTTCCGCAGATTCCTTCGTGAATTTCGAAAAGGAAATCTTCAACCTTGCTTGGGTGGACACATTGGAGATACAGTCCCGTGAAGGACTTTCTATAGAGCTTCTCACTTGGGGATAACAAAAAACGAGCTGCTTTCACTCTGACCTTGTGGGCTTCGTTCTTGTCTTCGGGGAGTTTATCTTCTTTTAGGAATGCTATGATCGGATCCATCCAACTTGGACCGAGATCAACGCACAGGACTTGCCGAGATGGAAGGAGCTCTATACTTGGTTTTTTCAACGTCTCCACGTCAACTGTCCTTCTTTTTCTTGCTTCTACGGCAGAGGCTAAGTTGGTGAGGGCATCTGCATGGTAATTGGACTGTCTGCCGATTTACTTGACTTCTGCTTTCTCAAACTGGGAGAGGAGCTGCTTTGTGTGGGCTAAGTAGGCTGTCATCCTTTCGTCACGGGCTTGATAGTCTCCGCTTAGCTGGTTCGTCACCAACTAGGAGTCGCTAAAGACTACTAACCGACGTGCCCCCAGGATTTTTGCTCTACTGAGACCCGCAATCAGTGCCTCGTACTCCGCTTCATTGTTGGAGGCTTTGAAATCAAAGGTCAGGGCTTGCTCAATGACTAGGCCCTTTGGAGATTGGAGGACTATGCCAGCGCCAGCCCTTCTGGATGTCGAGGATCCGTCGACGAACACCTTCCAGGCCGACTCAATGAATTGTCTCCAAGATCGGTCTTCCTAGGTCTCAGCTGCCTCATTATCCTTATCGCCCCCCCCCCCCGGTTCGGTATCGAGCGAGGTCGGTGCCGAACTAGGAGAAGTGAACTCGACGATGAAGTCTGCCAGAATTTATGCTTTGATCGCCGTCCTGGGTTGATATTGGATATCGAATTGCCCTAGTTCGACGGTCCATTTGGAGATTCTTCTGGAAAAGTCCACCTTTCGAAAAAAGGACTTGAGCGGGTGTTCTGTGACAACCACCACCGTGTATGTCTGGAAGTAGTGGGAGAGCTTGCGAGAGGCACTGACGAGTGCCAGCGCAAGTTTCTCGAGTGGAAGGTACCTGGTCTCCGCGTCGAGCAAGATTTTGCTCTTGTAGTAAATGGGTTGCTGCTATTTGCCGTTATCTTTAACTAATACCAAGCTTACTGCGTGGTCTGAGACCGCTTGATAGAGATAAAGGAGGTCACCTTGTATTGGAGTGGACAACAGTGGTGGCGAGGAAAGGTAGTCCTTGAGTTTCTCCAACGCTTGATCACACTCAAGGGTCCACTAAAACTTGGAGCTCTTTTTCAGGAGTTGAAAGAAGGGGCGACATTTGTCCGAAGCTCGGCTGATGAAGCGATTGAGTGCAACGGCCATCCCCGTGAGCCTCTGGACTTGCTTTGCCGAGGTCGGGCTTTGAATCGCCTGGATTGCTGAAATCTGCTCTGGATTAGCTTCGATCTCTCTCCGGGTCACCAGGCTCCCTAAGACCTTACCGGATCCGAAGCCAAATGCACACTTGGAAGCATTCAGCTTAAGCTGGAACTTTCTAAGGATGGGGAATGTCTGGCCTAGGTCTGTCAAATGGTCCTGTGACTTTTTGGACTTGACAACCATGTCATCGATGTAGACCTCCTCCGTCTTCCCGGGCTGTGTTTGAAACATCTTCGTAACCAGCCTTTGGTATGTCGCCCCAACATTTTTTAACCCAAAGGGCATCACTTTGTAACAGTAGATGCCTCGAGATGTTATGAATGCGGTTTTTTCTTCATCAGGCCCATGCATGGGGATTTGGTGGTAACCTCGGTAGGCATCAAGAAAACTCATCCTATCATGTCCCGCTGTGGCGTCGATCATCTGGTCGATCTTCGGGAGCGGGAATCTATCCTTGGGACAGGCTTTGTTAAGGTCGGTGAAGTCCACACAGACCCTCCATTTCCCGTTCTTCTTCTTGACCACCACTGTGTTGGCCAGCCATTTCGGATAATGCACTTCGCGGATCGCTTCGGCTTCGAGGAGCTTGTCCACTTTTTCAACGACCGCTTTCGTCTGTGGGACCCCTGTTCTGTGGGCTTTTTGCACTATGGGCTTGTGTCCGGGGTCCACGTTTAGTTTGTGGCACATGACTTCGGGGTCGATCCCAAGCATCTCGTATGGGATCTAGGCAAAGACGCCCTTATTCTGCAATAGGAAGTCGAGCAGCTCGGACCTCTCGTTGTCGGGGAGCTGGCTTCCCAGTAGGAAATATCGCTCGGGGTCATCGGAATTGATCCTGACCTCGGTGAGTTCCTCTATGCTCATCTGCTCTGCCGATCGACCGACGTCCTTGAGTTCGGCTATATGCATTTGCTACGACTTTATTTCGCCAGGCACTACGGCCATGAGACACTGTCTGGTCATCTGCTGATCTCCCTGTATGGTTACTATCTCGGTCATCCCTCCGGCTTTCTCTAGTGGGAACTTGAGCTTCTAGTGAAAGGTGGAAGGCACTGCCTCCATGGCATGCAGTCAAGTACGCCCCATTATTACATTGTAAGGAGACGGTGCGTCCACCACCATAAAGTCGGTCGTCTTTGTGGCACCTCCTATTCGGACTTCGAGCGAGACCCTTCCCTTGGGATACACTGGCTTTGTGCTGAAGCCTACCAAGGGGATGTGGGCTTCTTGTAGATCGCACTCCGTCAGGCCGAGTTGCTTGAAACAGCTAAAGTAAAGGATCTCGGATGAGCTCCCTAGGTCTACAAGGACGCGCTTCACAGTGTAATTGTTCAACCGAAGGGTGAGAGTGAGTACGTCGTTGTGGGGGAGCTGGACCCCTCCCAGGTCCTCGTCTGAGAACCAGATCTTGGGCTTTTCCTTCCTAGCTTTCTTAGGTGCTGGCTCTAGCTTGGCCGACATCACCTGTTTGCCATGGGAGGCCCTCCTGGCCTCTGATAGAGCTTGGGTACTTCCTCTATCGGGAGCAGGGGCCAGGTGAATGACGTTGATGATACCCGCCGGCTCGTCGCTGTCCTGATCCGCACTGGGTGGGGCGCGCTGCTGAGCTTGGTTGACCCTCTCCCCCTCCTTGATGTACTCCCAAAGGTGCGCGTCCCTGACGAGCTTCTCGAGGTGGGATTTCAGGGCCATGCAGTCCTCAGTCATGTGTCCGTGCTGCTTATGGTAAGAGCAAGACTTGCTCCGGTCTCGGGTGGATGGGTCGCCCTTCATTGGCTGCGACCACTGGAAAATAGGGTTCTGCTTTGATTTTGCCGAGGAGTCTGTAGATGGGCTCCTTGAAGATAACATTGAACGGCCCTGTAAGGATCTTCGGCCGACTTGGCAGGCTTAAACTTCGGTCTCTTGCTGCTACCCGAGATGGAGGTTGAGAAAGTCGTCGAATTGGCGGTGGCCGTCTTCTTATCTGGCTTCTGTTTGGGGGACATCCCTTCTCCTCTAGAGGTTTGACCCTTTTGCGGGAGGCCGAACCGCTCGTTGCCTCGAGCTTCGTCCTCTTCCTGCTCAATGTATTGATTCACCTTAGCCATCAGTGCTTTCATCGTAGTCACGGGGGTTCGGACCAGGTCTCTGCGGAGCTCATTGCCTGGGAGCAAGGCTGCCGAAAACACATGATGGCGATGTCATCCTTGGCGTCCGTGATTTGGCTATAGATCGTCTAGAATCTTCTGGCGAATGCGGTGATGCTTTCATCGTCCTTCATTCGGATCGCCATGAGATAGCCACCCGTCTTCGGGATGACTCGGTACGCTTGAAACTTCTCAACGAAGGAGCTTCAGAGCTGCGCCAGCTTGAGACCGACCCTCCAGGGAGCGCGCAGAACCATCAGAATGGGAGGTCGCCTAAACTAGAGGAGAAGACCCTACAGTTCAGGTGGCCGACGTCTCCCAAAACCGACATCCGTTGAGTGAAATGTCGGAGGTGCGCTTATGGGTCCGAGGTCCCGTCATAGAGGACGAACCTCGGGACGCTGAATCTCTCGGGAAGAGAGAAGTCCTTTATTTCCTAGGAGAAGGGGGACATGCCCTGGTCCTCTGCATCGCAGGCCTCCGATCGGTCTCGGGTGAAACCGATCTCGGCCATCCGGGCCTGGACCTCTTGTTTGACGTAGTGGTCAAGCACTTCCCTTAGGCCCGTGATGTTCTCTGCCCTCGGGGACTCTGGCTCACGACGTGACCCCCCGAGGTTGCTACGCAGATGGCTGCTGCTCGAGTCTTCTTCTTCGCAGTGATTTCTTCTTCTGTCATTGAGGACCTGCCTCAAGTCTCGGCTGTCCGGATGATTCTGCTGTCGTCCGAGAGGCGGAACAAGAGACCTCCTTTCCTTTGCCTTAAGCTGTTCTTGGAGACGGTGAATCAGCTCCTCTTTTTCTTGGAGGACCCGATATTTGGCCTTGAGCTCTTCAAGCAGAGGGTCATTTTTTTCATGTGCCCGATGGAAGGACTGAGCATCATTGTGCATGTGATGATGGGAGTGATGAGATTTTGCCCTGACAAGGGTTTTGCCTCGTCGTCGAGGATCCGACGGGGAAACATTCTGCTGTGGACCCTCGAGTGGTTGAGTATCTAGGGGGTGAGGAGCCATATGGCTGTCGTCACGCTGGGGGAGTGCTGTCACAGGTCGGGACGAGGAGTCCGACTAGAAAACACCCTCTGCGTACATGGGACCGGATTTTCCTCCGAATCTTCTCTGGCGGGGAATCACCGACAGCTCATGTGGGACGAGGGGAACCTCCGTTGGACCCGGAGGGGGAAGAAGAGCAAGGTGAGCGCCGGTGGGCACCACTGGAGGTAACGACTGGAGCGGCTGAGGCTGCGGTTCTGGTCGCGAAAATGACGGTAACGGTGGTTGTTCCGGTGGTGGAAAGGACGACGCTTTTCGGGATTTCGACGATCCCTCGCTGTCGTTCCTGGTTTTTGGAGGAATGGCTTTTATATGTTTGGTTTTGGTAAAGATCATGTTCCCACAGACGGCGCCAACTGTAAGTGCCTAAAATTTACGGACTTGGTTAAAAGAGGAATAAACTCCTGGTTTGGTGATTTTGGGAAAGGATTGGCCTCCGGGAATCTGAAAGGAAAAACAAAGGTCAGAGCTCCCGGTTGTAGGCAGCTGAAGGCACTCCGATGCCTGAGTTAGTTTGGTAACTGAGGGAAAATAAGGAAGAAATAGTATGGAGGGTAGATTTGTTGCATACCTTATGTAGTTTTTCTTCATACATTATATAGACGTGAGAGTCATCATCGGACTGGGCCCCTTAGGGAGAGATGAAAGTCTCATCAGCTTGTACTTTATCTCCTGAGTGGGGGTAGGTAAAAGGGAAAGTCCCATCGGGCCATTCCCCTATGTCTATGGATGTGACCTTGAGATAAGGGTTGCCACTTATCTAGGTCCGGCAACTCTATTTGTCAGTTCGCTGTTTACCGCTATGGCGGCGCATTTATGGTCGCATTTGAGGCTGAACGATAGGATGGTTGAGATCAAACTAAGGCCGAGACCGAGGTGGGCACCTGTAGACGTGGTCACCGAGATGGGCTCTGGGCTTTCTCGACCTGGCGCTTCTACTGAGCTGGGTAACACCGAGGCCAGGAACTATCCCGTCATTCTGTCATTGGGGAATGACCCCACACAAATCTGTCATTAGGAAGTGACCCCACACAATAGCCTACTTGAAACGGAAAGACTAATTAGGTTATGGGTTGCCGAAGGTTTTATAGAAGAGAGGGAAGGACACACATTGGCTTCTTGGGCAGGCCTAAAATACCTTGGCCCTTACTCAACCCTCAGAGGCTAGGGATGAAATGAAAAAAAAAAAAAAAAATCTTTTTACATACATATAAATGTTCGCAATTTTTTGCCTATACAGCCGCTGACTTCCAATATGATGCTTGGCCTGCTTTGTCTGAAATGGGGACAGGCAATGCCATTTTGGGCAAAAAAAATATTTGCAATGACAATCCTGCAAGCTTCTATATCCATTTCCATTTTGACGTAGTGAAAGATGAGTCAATTAATTTATTCATGATCATGGCACAACTATTTGTGAGCTTATTAACAATTTGTTTTTCAATAATTTTTCACAAGTAACAATATTTGAATTAGTGATCCACGTCCAAATTTGGTCTCAGAGGGCTCTAATCAGAAAATTGATCTTCTCTAAATCAATTTAAATTGAAACCGCTTCAAGCATACTCTACCAGCCATTAGTGGAACACATACTCCCCATTTAGATTTAGAAAATGGCCCACCATCAAATTGATTATGTTTAATGTGTGATTTGAGAAAAACCAAAGATTTAATACTAGTGTTAAAAAAGTTATAATAATTATTTGGTATTAATGTAAGGTACATCACAATCCTATACCAATGGATTTATATTATATGGCCTACCGTTTTCGTTGTAAGAAATTAATTGTCCTCATTTTCCATTGTTCTCAAAACCAATTTAAATCCAAGCCACTTAAAACATATTATTTCCCCTTACCACCACTTGTACAAATACACTTTAGTTAGACAATCGCCCCTCATCAAACAGATCATGTCAAAAATTTAAAAAAATTGAATGGAGTGAAACACGTAATTTATGCCTGATTTCATCTATCTACAAAGATTTTTTGCTAATTATCTATCTATTAAGATGGTATACTATAGTTGCCGTGAAATTGAGTATAGTATCAGAAAAAAGTACTAGAATAGTGTATTCTGGACGATTTAGATTGGGACACAACACAGATTTTGACTGTAAGAAAAAAAGGAAAGTAGAGTAGGAAAGGCAACTGGTTTTGGTTAGGCCTTGACTGTAAGGCAAGAGATGTTCAACAAAAATCACAGAGTACAGGAGTGTCTTTGAGGTTTTGTAAAAACAATGCAAAACCAACTGAATAGTCAGCTACTTGTGCATGGACAGTATTAGATTTGCAATTTTAATCTAAGCATGGATGAAGATTTTCCATTGACACAAGCATGCTAGAATAAATCTAATATACTAAGGGAATGTTTTTCCCTGCATTTAACCAAATCTCTCTATTCTACCAATCCTCAATTTCTAAGGCACTTTGGGACAGGTGTCCATCATCCAACATCCACTGCCCTCTCCTACCATGCACAACCACATCAACAACTCTCTATGTCATCCTCATTCCCCACTCTTCTCTTAGTAACTGAACCCAACTGAATGGAGGAAAAGCAGCAACTTCTTATCCCTTACTCTCTCTCTTCTTTACCATTTCATCAAGAGAACGGAATGACGGTTCTCTTATGCAGGCATCTACTAATCGTAGCGGCTTGCAACTGGGATTTACTCCAAACCAAAACCTCTCTTGCATGACATAGATCTCAATTAGTAGGGAGAATAAGCTTGCATCATTCTTTTTCTCTTTTTCTCCTATGCATGACCTCTCTCATGTCAGACCTCACATTCCACTCGGTCATCTCCTCCAAGCTTACGAACCCATCAACCGGGTCGAGATCGATCTTAGGGAAGAGCGAAATGATGCAGGTGGTGACGTTGAACCGCTCCTCGTCGTTCAAGAAGTCTTCGGCGTCCATGAAATCCTCCCACTCCGGCTGGCTTTCGTGGCCGGGGGCAGAGAGGCTTTGGTGGGTCTGCCGCTCCCAAATCCTGTCCTCCCGGACGTGCTCGATGTCCGCGACAATGGGGACGAAGGGGATCGGCGAATGCTGCATCGGATCGAAGGAGGAGCGGAGCTTGAGGCGGCGATGGTGGTGATTGTAAGGGGTTTTGGTGGGGTACAACAATATGAAGACCAAGATTACTACAGTTAGGGTTGGGTATACAAGAACCGTCCGAGTTTTCGCCATTCCTCTTCTTCTTGCTTTCTCTAATCAGAGAGAGAGAGAGAGAGCAAAACTTCAAATCTGGATTTGATCAGAAGGGGGAGTTAAAGCATGACTGTGCTTCAAATCTGGATTTGATCAGAAAGGGCAGTTAAAGCATGACTGTGCTCTTCTTTTTAAAAGTTTTGGAACTTTTTTATGAACCAGATCAACCGTTGGATTTAAGGTCTTTATTGATAAGTTGGCCCCAAGTATGATCTTCACCGTTGGATTGAAGGCAGAGATAGATAATGATGAATGAAATATCACTGAGCAGTAGTGTTCATCTGCTAATGGAGTTGCAATTTTTGGGACACTTTCACCTGGACCCACTCAAGAAAATGGTTCATACTGTTTCAAACAAAAAGAGGTCTGGGCAGGAAATACTTTTTTTGGCTCTTTTTGTTACTGGGCGGCTTTGTTACAGGATGGGGGCTTAGCTAGGGCCCCACCTGATCAATCTTAGCATGTCCCAAGAATATCATAAATCTCCATGGTTTGACACCAATCTGAATGGACTAAGACTGTTGGATCAAAATAAAACTTAAAAGAAGAATTGATTTTAAAACCCTTAGATTTATGAAGGGGTTAAGATGATGGGCTTGCCTTGAAATTTCATATATGGGGTGACCACACCTAGGTCTTTGGATCCCCCAGTGTTGGCTATAATTGAGGGGCCTCCAGAGGGTCCCCACTGGTTGTCACACAGGGGCTTCTGGTATTCTTCATGGTTGGGGAATCAGAGAGCGTCCAGAGGGGATGGATTGATCGACTAAAAAAGATTTTAGGTGCTGACTGACTGTCCAGAGCCAGAGGGTAGGGACTGATCAACTCATAAAGGTTTAGGTGCTGATGATCAACTCTTTATCAGAGAGACCTCCCACGAGAAAGGTGTCTAACTATCAAACTTAAAATAGCAACCCCTTGAAAGATGTGAAATACGGTTTTAATTTTCAAAATAACAACTCCAATTGGAAAAAAAATAATAAAGAAATAAAATCGCATCAAAGAACAAGCCAACTATGAAACACAAAGGTAGCACATTTGATCTAAGACCACAGTTTGCACCCAAAAGTTATAAGTTCTAGACTCAAAACTGCACTACCACACTGAGTTACGAAAAGGAAAAAAAGATGAGCAGTGTATGCATGACTGGCAATGTATGTGGTTGCCACTCATCAACATAATGATAGAAGGGGAAATTGTTTCTATACCTTTGGGGGCTCTAACAATTGTGTCCTCAACTTTGCTATCTTTGCCTTGAGTTGTCCAAGGTGGTACTCCGTGTGTGTAAATAATCAGTAGGAAACTAACAAGACTCTAAGGTTAATAAGCTTGCCATGAGTATACCTATTTAATGCTCTTGCAGACCACTGAGATCCGGCCCCGCCACATATACTACAACTGTCAACGAGCTCCATACTTCCATCGAACGACGAAAGGGCACGATCATTATTTTAAAAATCTTTGGGTACTTTTGTCAACTTGCTTCGTCTTTATCTTTGTATTGGAAATTCTTTTAAATTACATGACATGCTTATGTTCAAGAAAAATAAAATTTTATTATGTGAACTACGAATTCGAACAAATCTATTATTGTCGGTGGAGGAAGTATATCATGTTAGTATATTCCTCTCTTTTTTATTATCATGAATTCTATCACGTTGGCATCTCTCTCTCTCTCAACTTCAATTTAATTTGTTTCATTTATCCCAAATATGTTTCGTAATCTGCTAAAGTTTATTTTGAAAGTTTAGAATTTAGTGTGTCTTCAAAAAGTATGGTACTGGGACTAACTGCAAGCATTTGATTAATTACATACTTAACTATGATATTAGGGACATTAATTTATATTTTGAAATACTTGGTTTTAGTGTCATTAAAAATTAAAATAAAATTATTGAATTGGGTCATGTTGGCATCTCTCTCTCTCAACTTCAACTTAATTTGTTTCATTTATCCCGAATATGTTTCATAATCTGCTAAATCTTATTATGAAAGTTTAGGATTTGGTGTGCCTTCAAAAAATATGATACTGGGATTAACTGCAAGCCTTTGATTAATTACAGACTTAACTATGATATTTTTTTCCAATACTTGGTTTTAGCGTCATTAAAAATTAAAATAAAATTATTGAATTGGGTCATGTTGGCATCTCTCTCTCTCAACTCCAACTTAATTTGTTTCATTTATCCCGAGTATGTTTCATAATCTGCTAAATTTTATTCTGAAAGTTTAGGATTTAGTGTGTCTTCAAAAAATATGGTACTGGGACTAACTGCAATCCTTTGATTAATTACAGACTTAATTATGATATTAGGGACATTAATTTATATTTTGAAATACTTGGTTTTAGCGCCATTAAAAAATAAAATAAAAATATTGAATTGGGTCATGTTGGCATCTTTCTCTCTCTCTCTCTCTCTCTCTCAACTTCAACTTAATTTGTTTCATATTTCCCGAATATGTTTCATAATCTGCTAAATGTTATTCTAAAAGTTTAGGATTTAGTGTGTCTTCAAAAAATATGGTACTGGGACTAATTGCAACCCTTTGATTGATTACAGACTTAACTATGATATTAGGGACATTAATTTATATTTTGAAATACTTGGTTTTAGTGTCATTAAAAATTAAAATAAAATTATTGAATTGGGTCATGTTGGTATCTCTCTCTCTCTCAACTTCAACTTAGTCTGTTTCATTTATCCCGAATATGTTTCATAATCTGCTAAATTTTATTTTGAATGTTTAGGATTTAGTGTGTCTTCAAAAAATATGGTACTGGGACTAACTGCAAGCCTTTGATTAATTACAGACTTAACTATGATATTGACTGTGTTATGATTAGTAAATATTTTAGATTTCTATAGGTTAATGTAAACGTTTCAAGATTTGAATTCAGTGCCTTCTCATTTGTAAAATTCATACGAATGTTTATATTGTGAACACCGTGTTATTAAAATTACATTTACTCTCATTTACTATGTTGTTCTATTTTTAATGTGTCTTTCATTTAATTTTTTTGCACCTGCCCGCCCGAGTTTCAGCAAGATTCATTTATACCTAGCGTAAATAATAAAACATTTAGAAAAACTCATATAAATCAAAATAATATCAAAGAAATGACCAAACAGTTTTCTAAATAAATTATTTAATAAAAATAATACATCTTATTCTGTATATTTAATGGTTTTGTGGTCCGTGCATAGCACGGGGTGTTGCTAGTTTTAAACTAATGATGTTGTCTCTCTCTCTCAGTTGGGAGAGAAGAAGACGATGTGGGGGCAGCAGGTGGAATGTGCAGTTGGACAACTGGTGGGCTGTGTGCGAGTGGTAGATGGGTCAGGCTTGTATGGTTTGGTTTGGTTAGAGGAGTGTCGGTCAGTTGGGTTGAGAACAATGGGCTCGGATGGGTCTGGAATTGGTTTGGGCGTCGCAAGTGAAATGGATTCAGCTTTGGATTGGACAAGCAGAGGATGGCGAGATGAAGGAAAGTGATATTTTTTTTTCTAAGGTGGGCCCGATTGATGAGGCTGTAATTGGCAGCCCTAAGAATTGGGTGTTGTTTGGTAATGTGGAAAATGTGTTTTGAATGGGTTCTGTGGTTGTGATGAGTCTTGAGATTTCCTTATCTCAAACTAACCAATAAGAGAAGGAGAACACCCACCATTTAACTTGTTCATCTTATCAAAGTGCTCCAAATCTTATCATTGCAAACATGGCAATGAGTGCTGTGGATTTCCTGCTTCAAACTCGTCTCTGATCTGTTTCCTTCTCAGCAACTCAGCCCCAGCCCCCACAGAGTGTTCATCCTCTGTTTCTCAACAGTTCACTTTCTCCATGGTCATCCAGAGTCTCCTTCTTTTATACGAGTGTGCAGTGTCCAGAGGCAAAGATCTGTCTGTATCTCTGATCTGATCCGAGTGTGGAAGCAAACATTTCCAGATTTTATTAGCATCTTCTTTAAAAGAGAAATCAGTGTGTGAGCAAACATGGCAGAGAGTGTTGTGGGTTTCCTGCTTCAAACCTTGGATTCTCTTGTGCGGCAAGAAGCATCTCTTAATCAAGGATTGCGCGGTAACATTAATGAAATCCAACACGAGCTGCAGAGCATGCGCTCCTTCTTGAAGGATGCAGACAAAAGAAAAAAAAGAAAAAGGAGTGATGATGATGATGGAGTGAGGAGCTGGGTAGAGCAAGTAAGAGAAGCCGCCTATGAGGTCGAGGATGTCATTGACAGGTACATGTGGCAGATTGCGGAGCAACACACTAGGGATGAGGATGAGGAGGGACTAATACGAAGAGCTCTCAGGCCCCTTCTCCTCGCAAAGCGTCACTATTACGAGCACCAAATTGCCTCTGAGCTGAAAAAAATCAAATCCAAGATTCACGAAATCTCAGAGATAAGGCATCGATATGGCTTCCATGAAGAAGGACAGTCATCCGAGATGAAGGATGATGCTGAAAACTGGCAACGTCCTGGAGAATATTTACACTTCATCCCAGACGAAGAAATTGTTGGGATTGATAAAAAGAAAGATTTCCTAATTGGAGAGTTGACGGATGAAAGGCCAAAACGTGCTGTGGTCGCCGTGGTGGGAATGGGCGGTCTCGGCAAGACCACTCTCGTTACAAAAGTTTATGACAGCCCACAAGTGAAGAATCACTTTGAATGTCATGCGTGGATCACCGTCTCCCAGTCTTACAAAGTGGACGAGCTCATGCGAAACATGATAAAGGAGTTGTACAAGTCTAACAAGGAGGCAGTTCCAGACGGCATCAACAAAATGGAAGGAGGGGAGGCAGTTCCAGACGGCATCAACAAAATGGAAGGCGGCCATCTTGTGCAGACGGTCATCGATTATTTGCATAATAAAAGGTATGTTATTGTTTTAGATGATGTATGGGAAACCATCGATTGGAACCATATACGAGTTGCATTTCCAAACAATCGATGTGGAAGTAGGATAATGCTCACAACACGAATACGTGATGTCGCATTGTCTTTTGAAGCTGAAAATATTCTCTACCTTGAGCCTCTGGGAAAAGACTATGCTTGGCTCCTCTTCTGCAACAGAGCATTCTCGAATAAAAGTTGCCCTCCAGAGCTGCAGCCATATGCAGAAAGCATAGTACAAAAATGTGAGGGCTTACCCCTAGCAATTGTTACTATTGGGGGCCTCATGTTAACAAAAGAGAAGTCGAACTCAGAATGGAAGAAGGTAGAAAACAGTCTTAGCTGGCAGCTAAGTAACAATAAGAAATTGGGTAGGATGAAGAACATACTCTTGCTTAGCTTTGATGATTTGCCGTACAACCTCAAATACTGTTTCCTATATTTTGGCCTCTTCCCTGAAGATTACCAAATTAGTGAAGCAAGACTAATTCGCTTATGGGTTGCCGAAGGTTTTATAGAAGAGAGGGAAGGACATACATTAGAGGAGGTGGCAGAAGACTATATCAAGGAACTTACATGTAGAAGCATGCTGCAAATGATTGATGTTGAGTTTGCACCTCTTGGAATGGTCCAAATGCACGATGTTCTCCGAGAGTTGGCTATATCAATTGGCCATGAACAGAACTTTTGCAATATGCATGATAGTAAAAAAGAGATTTGGACCAACAATGCCCGTTATTTGTCGATGCAAAATAGCATTGTGAACATTCAATCATCCAGCACTTGTCATCTTCGGTCATTGATGTTGCTCCAAATAGAAATTTCATCTCTGTCCTTGTGTAGCATCTCGTCAACATATAAACTGTTGAGAGTGTTAGTTCTACGCGATTCTTCAATTGAGAGTGTTCCAGATGAATTTGTTGAGTTATTCAATTTACGCTATTTGAATTTGAACAATACAAATGTTGAGGAGCTTCCAAAATGTATAGGAAGGCTTCAGAATCTACTAACATTGGGCATTCGAAACACTAAAATAAAGATCCTGCCCAAAGGAGTAGGAAAGTTGAAGAAATTGAGGCACATGCTTATATCATCAGGCGTACAAGCTCCAGATGGAATATTCAATTTGAATTGCTTACAGAGTTTATCTTACATTGGTATAAAGGATGATACAGTTAGAAAAGTGGGAAACTTGACTCATCTAAGAAATTTGAGAATTGTAAACGTGAAAAGAAATCATGGAAAAGAACTCTCTGCCTCCCTACAGAAGATGAAAGCCCTTCTCAGTTTGAGTGTACATGTGATAAGTGATGAAGAAACTCTAGATTTGGATGCAGTAACTTCTCCACCAGCGCATCTCAAATTTCTCGTATTAGATGGGTGTTTGGAGAGGCTACCTCCATGGATTGGTTCCCTTCAGAACCTCGCTCACTTGGGGTTACTAAGGTCTCATTTGAAAGAAGATCCATTGTCTTCACTTGAAGCATTGCCCAATCTCATGTCCCTTCGTCTTATAATGGCATATGGTGCGAAGGAATTGTGCTTCCGTCATGGATGCTTCTTGAAACTCAAGTCGTTGCTGATTTATGAAATCCCTAAATTGAATATGATAAAAATAGAAAATGGATCGATGAATTGCATTAAAAAGATATATTTGAAAGAGTGCCCTGAGTTGAAGAGAATACCTGAGGGCATGCAGTACCTTACTACTCTTCAAGAACTCCTCCTATGCGGCATGTCAGAAGAACTCTTACAGAGGATTAAGGCTGGAGGTGAACGTGTAAATCTTCGGCACATCCCTTTTATTCGTTATTTTAACAGCAGAAATGAATTCGTGGAAAATATACACATACAAGCAGCAATTAGAGAAGAAGAGGAAAAGGAAAAGGAGGTAACTAACTTAGTGTTGTTTTTTTTTTTTTTTTTCCAGTTTTCTACCATATTTGAGGAAAAAAAAAAAACAAAAGAAACAAACAAGAAAAGGGATGAAAAAAAAGGGAGAACCACTTCTCTCTCTTTGACACAATAAACTCTCAATCGTTTTGGATTTATTCTAGCTTGTGGGGCCTATTTATCTTAGATTAATCATATCTCTTTACTCTCACCCCTTGTTGGCACTAGTAATAATTCCACTCAAAGTTTTATGAGGCCCACCAATTGATTGATCAATCAA
Organism: Cinnamomum chago; assembly: GCA_038049695.1. NCBI lineage: Eukaryota > Viridiplantae > Streptophyta > Magnoliopsida > Laurales > Lauraceae > Cinnamomum > Cinnamomum chago. The sequence continues at coordinate 104,133,139 of CP142451.1, read as the reverse complement.
TCCACTTGCTTAACTGCATTCATTTTTTTTATTCTTTCAGAAAATCAAAGAAAGTGTGAAATTTAGTCTAGGAAAGAGCCACTGTGACAAAATAGAAATTTTAGTCAGATATTCATAAAAGACAAAATAAGCTCTCACTCAATCTTGGATTTTCTTTTCTTAACCCAAATATTAAGGATTGATCATATCTTTTTATTTTATTCTCACCTTGTGATGGATTGCAATTTGTACGAGGCCCACTACTAAATTAATCGATCGATCTACATGTGATCAACTCTAATCACGTACGTGCCCAAAAGATAATCATGCTAATACCCCATTTTGGAGTTTGGATCGGCTTTAAATAATACTGGATGTAAAGTACATGTTCCATCCATGGGGCATGTGTAAAAATGAGTCTATCTAAATTATTCAGCTATCAAAATAAAATCAACCATGCATTATTATCTATCCAATTAAAAGCCTTGCAGTGGAAAACTAGTAGAAAAGTCTTTTGGATCTATCTTGGTAAAAAAGGAATCTTTAGCATGTGATCAATCTGACGATCTCCCCAAATCTCATTTGAGTGGAATTTGTGTCATTTATTTTGAGGTCCTGGCTTTTATAGGGTGTGTATCCATTGCTTAATCTTATGGCTTTGTAGGCATGGATACGGGACTTTTAATTTTCAATCTTCTTTCTCCCTTCAAACAGGTGTCGTTCCCCATTTGAACACAATCACGGACAAGCTGTCTCAACTTCGCTTACTTCATATGAAGGTATGGACTGAGCATCATGCACCAGGTGTGCTCCATCTCAACCCCTTACTATATTATCAATGGTTTTCCTATTTGACACTGTAGCAAGGTAGGATTCTTCTTCTTGTGCTAGAATTTATATTTATGACAAACGTTCTGAAAATTAGATTCTTATTACTAATCCTTTATACTCATGAATTAAATCCTGAATCGTATGATTTTTTTAATCTCTCTAATAAAAATAAAAATAACTAAAAAGAAAAAAAAGTAGTCCTTCATTATCGACATGACCAAAGAGGGGGGCCTCTGGTATGCAACGGTTTTGGCTGTTACCTATTCCACCTTCAGAAAATCAGCTCCTACACCTTCATCCATGACCAGCAACCCAATCACATGTCACAGCGAGGCAGGTTTGGTTCCCGTCCTGTTGGTCTTGTTTCTTCTATTAATGGAATTTTCTTTTACCAAAAAAAAAGAAAGAAAACTTAACTGTTTATGCTCTCTATACTTGAGAAATTGCTATTCACCAAGAGTGGGTAAGCAAATATCCCATTCAACGCATTCATCTTACATTTTAAGATGCAGACTACTTAAGATTAGATTTTTCATGTTTCAAAACTGTGTTCCGATTAGGGAAAAAAAATCAAAATTTTTCAGTGATATCCTATCCCAGTAAGAAATTATTTATGGCATGAAACCGATATTTCATAACACTTCCATTGGTGCCATTTAATACCCTTAAAAGAGACACATTTGATTGTAAAATTTAGTTTGACAAGTTTGTTAAGAGTGGTGCTTGACAATTTTCAAGGGGTCCCATGCTTGTTCAATCTATCTTCCAATCCTACAGTTGGTTGGGGGGTCTCCATTATATGGATCATATGGAAATGGCTGATTGGACCAATATTGAAAGAAATTTTTTTAATCTCTTTTGTGGTTGCCCCAATTCTGATTGGAATAGATAATTTATTTAATTTTTGAAGGTCAGGCGCCCCACTGACAAATTTATAGATCTGGCCTTGGGAAACCTAATTTTCTAGACAATGGGTTTACTAGATATTGATCATTTGATCTAAAATTATTTTGATGGACGGTTGAAAATGGAAGCTTGAAGATCAAGAGGTTTTGATATTGTGGCCCATGCCTGTAATGGACTAAACTGAAGAAATATGAATGATTCACATTAAAGCTAGATGGCAAAAGTAGGCCCATTTTAGAATGGGAATTAGTCTGGTAAGAGTTGGGCTCACAATGTAGCATGGGTTGGACCTGGGTCTATCATAGGCCATCCATGAATAATGAAAAGTGGGTCCAGCTTAGAGTGGAATTGAGTTAGGTTATAGTTGAGTTTTACAAATGTAGCATAAGTCGGACCTTGAGTTTATGATAATCCACAAGTTAGGAAATCACAAGATATGTGATGTATGATTTTAAATTAAAGCAATTCCCTATGATCAATCGAAGATATAAACATTGAATCTTGGTCTTTGGAACATGGGTTATGTTAGGAAAATAACAACCCTTAAAATTATGGATTTTGATCTGTCCGTTAGATTTCAGAGTTCTATATACCATTGGAACGGTCTCAATGAGTAGATTAAAATGGCCTATAAATCTAAATGATCAGGAGACTGGAAGAAAATGGTGGAATTTTGTTTGAGTGGAATTGACCTCTATTTTATTATTAATCTTAGAGTTTTCATATGTTGCTTTGGGTGAACTAAACATGGCCAGCCTTAGGTATTTTAAAGATCCTGTGGGCATTTGCATTTTTTTTTCTATTTTTCTTTATTTACTTATTTATTTTTAGAGGATTTTACCGGAAAAAATAGATTAGGTGACCACCATATCGAAAAAGTAATTTTAAGTGCCCTTGTACTAAATCAGTCATTTTCCCCGGAAACGTATTTTTTTTTTTAAATACTCTACTAGGGTCCCTATCGACTTTTTTTTTTTTAATATTAAGGGTCCCTAGTGACATAGTGTTCGACCCATTCATATATTTTAGCGCTTAGAAGCCCAATTTTCTCTCTTGTTTGTTTTCTTCTTCCTCAGCATTGATTGTGACTCCAAATCAGCTGCCAAGCGTATTTACAGTGATTCCTAGTAGTCCTCCATCTAGCCATGGTGACATGGAGCTAGGAATTATGAAAAGGGTTTCTGAAAAATAAAAAATCATGTTTTAGGGCAAAGTACAAACTCCACATTTCTATTGATCTGCCCCCAAACAATATCATATGCACTTTAATGTTCTCTGCCACCACACAAAAGGCATGTGGCTATAATGGTCTTCAAGAGGTGGGAATATCCTACTGAGGGGAAGCAAGTCGAATATGGGCTTTTTTTTCTCAGAACAGGAAATGAGGGATGAGTTTGTGCATTTATAAGCGTGCACTGCAGGGTCGATAGAGACCCTTAACATTACAAATAAAGGTCGATTGAGACCCTACAAACAAAGTAAATGGGAATTCTATGAAGGTTATGATGGACCGTAGGGTCTCAATCGACCCTTAACATTGCAAATGAAAGTCGATAGGAACCTTAGTAGATAATGTTAAAAAAAAAAAAAAAAAACGTTTTCGGACAAAATGATTGATTTGGTACAAGGGCACCTAAAATTACCTTTTCGGTATGATGGTCATTTAATATATTTTTTCGAGTTAAATCCCCTTATTTTTATGTTATTTGATTAATATGAGTGAATTAGTGCAAAATGGATAGTCTAAGTGCTATAATGCATGATATGACATGTAGGATCTTCTTTTAAATACTTTAATAATTGACGTCTCTTAAAATTATTTTTTAAATACTTTAACCTTTGGATTAGGTCACTGATTAAGAGTTTATTTACCCAATTTTATTTTATTATTTGTGCTCTAGTTTAAGTTGTTTCTGTTTTACAACATTGGATGTTTGATCAGCAGATAATTTAGTTAATCTTATTTTAATTTTGTATATTGGATGTAAACTCAAAAGTAGGCATTATTTTTTATATGCAAAATTGTGGTTTTATTTATTCATTTTTTTTTATGGATGCCAGAAATTACTTATTAGACATTCTAAAATCTCGTGGTTAGAATGTACTGTTTGATGTTGCAAATGGAGTTTTATGGTTAATTTTGCTCTCATATAGTGCCTTTTTTCTCGTTATGCAGGGATTGGAAGTACATTATGTATTACTCAATTTGGGCTCAAAGTGTGTTGGTGATTGATGCTATGATGGTGATGGTGTGATTTTTATTGGCATTAGATGTTTGAGACAGCAATGAGTTGATTCATATTAATAAGTGTGTGATATTAGCATTAGATGTTTGAGACTGCAATGGGGTGACTCATATTAATACTTGTGTGATATTGGCATTATATGTTTGAGACTGCAAAGGGGTGACTCATATTCATACTTGTGTGATATTGGCATTAGAAGTTTGAGACTTCAATGGGGTGTTCATTAATATTTGTGTGATTTGTATCTTAAAAGGTGTATTTTTTAGGCATGTTTATTTGGAAACTACAATGGTGATGGTGTGATTTGTATTGGCATTAGATGTTTAAGCCTACAATAGCATGATTCGTATTAACATTTGTGTGATTTGCATTATAAAGGTGTATTTTTTAGGCATGTATGTTTGAGGCTGCAGTGATGATGGTGTGATTCATATTTGCATTAGATTTAGATGTTTTAGTCTATCATGCGTATTGTATTAGTATTTCTGAGTTCATAGGATATCTACATGTTTGAGCCTACAATGGCAATAGATGGTTGAGCCCATAAAGTCTGAGTCTAGCTTGATCTATTTGTATAATAATGATGAAGTTCTGGACATGGTGGAATACATCTACTGCATCAATCTTGATCATTGGATAAGTTTGGACAATTGATGAGCAGAAAGTCCAACATTTGAGGGTTCTATAGTATGGATTAACTTAAATTCAAGGTGCTGCCAAGTTGGAGGTAGTAAAGATGACTTCAAGTTTAACACCTCAGAGAAATCCCAGTCAATCAAAATGCCTAGATATGTTGCCAGCAAACCAAGGAAATGTGTTTGTTGCATTTATCAATTGGGTTTTGTGGGTTTATAAATTTTCAATGAGTCCATGACAGCCTGCTTTATGTGATTTGGATGGTTTGGATTAAGATAGATCTTAGTAATAAGTTGGATTGTATTTGATGAATTCCTGTCTCATAATCACCTAAAATCTTTAGGTACCATCATCATTTTACTTATAATCCTCTGTTTTTTTTTTTTTCTTTTTTTGGAGAAGCATCAATGTTAGAGCAGGTGGAGATCTCTGGCTCTAGTTGGCAAAACAACTTTCAAGAGTGGAATAGGGAGGAGGGGTCAAGTCCTGCAGGACGCGCAAACTTGGTTTGACAAATGCTCAATATATAGCAGCATTTTGAAAATTGAGATTTTGGAACTCCTACTATCTTTCCAATCAAAAAATGACATTTCAAGAAGCTAGATTTATGGTTTTCAACATTCAAATAGGAAATTCAAATTTATTGAGGGACAACAACTTCGGCTGTTGTTAGGGGTTTCCGACGTATTAAATTCCCATAAGAAACAGTTCTAAACAAATGAGCCCTTAGTATTTTTATAATGTTTAAAAAATCGACTCTAGAGCATAAATATATTGATTTGATTGCGATGATTGGTATCAAGGTTTTCTCTTAAGGATATATATGGTTTAATGATAACAAAAAATAAGTGCTGATTGCTTGTGTGAAAAATATTGAAATTCTATGGAAATTTACATCTCTACCCTTGGAGGTAGAGTTTCTACCTAGAGTTTGGGACATCAGGTTGAGATAATACCTTTCATGCTTGTTTATTGTTGAATTTTTCTTTATTTATGACAAATCTTTTAAAGGTAGACCCTAACTTATTATGATTATTAAACTAAATTATTAATTCTCTTGAAGTCTTTGCAATTCATATCAGCCTTTATCAAAATTCTAGTTGAAGTCATTAAAAAGCTTTTAACTGATAGTTAAAGTGATCATTTGAATTTGTTATAGTAATCTAAGCATATTTATTTTAAATTAAATACTGATTTTGTTAAGGAGTGGACAAATAGATAAAAGAAGATTAGACATGACCCATTATCATTTCTTCATGAGATGACAGTTGTTTCTGCTAGTTGGAGGCTGTTTGGAAGTTTCTCGTCCCAGAAGTCGTTTAACATTTTTTTTAGGCAATTAGAAGCCTTGTCTCACTTGTTTTAGCCAATTGGCATTTATGCGATTACATCAAAGGTACGACTTTTCTTAAGTCATGCCAAGCCCATTACCATTTATGTATCAATGGTCTCACTCACACACCCATGTTTTAACCAGAGCTAGAGATTGGAATACAAAGTAGATTTTAGGTCACCAATGAGGATGATTTACACAAGGTAAGGGGATGAAATCCAAGATGAGGTAAGAAAGCCCTCGGGTGATAGAAGAAGACCTAACTCAGATGAAGTGAAGAGCCATTATTGTGAAGGAAGGTGGCCTGCTCAAGATCAAATCCGAAAAACCAAGTGAAAACTGCTGTCCCTTATCACTAAGACAAGGAGCTGTTATAGAATGCTTCTGTTTTGATATTAGATGGCCAACCATGACACGTGGGGCCTAAATACCATATTCTCTGGCGGGTTTGGGCTGGTGGGCTCATTAAAATGCTACATGTACAGTTTGACACATTAGATGTCTTCATGCTACCATTAACTCATTCATGACCAATGAAAATTGACTTTTGCCCCCCATTTCTTGTCAAATGGGTCCCACGGGTTCTCATCAAAATATGGGCCCCACATTAGAAAAAGCTGTTCCCAGCGGAATACCTGCTATTGAAGGGTCAATCTGGCCCACTCATCGTTGTTCAAATATGTATGGCTTAACCCCGAGGGGTATCTCAGTTGGCTTAGGACTACGGTTTGCACCCGGAGGTTATGGGTTCGAAACTGCTCTACCACACTGGGGCCACAGGGGAATTTTACCCGCCTTTCTCTCCTGGGCCCGTAGGAATTATTCTACCCTAAAGGGCTGGGAACCCTACGTTATAAAAAAAAAATGTATGGCTTTGCAATTAATCAATTTTCTTAGTGGCTCCCCTCTTGATAATTTATTGAAAAGGTGGGCCCACCGCCTACTCACTGAATGTAATCAATCTCCCACATGAGTATGCCACGTCGACCTTAATATAAGCTACCTGTGTGCCTGAAGGACTCAGCCCAAAAAAATACGCTTTTTTTACTGTCATGAATACTTAAATACCATTGATTGGCTAATTACACAATTTCAAGGGTAGCTCGGTTGGTCTATGCTCACGGTTAGTTCCTGAAGGTTGTGGGTTTAAAACTGCACTACTACACTGGGCCACAGGGAATTTTACTTGGCATTTTCTCTTGGGCATGTATGGATTATTCTGGAACAAAGGGTTGGGAACCTGCATTATTAAAAAAAAAAAAAGTGGCTAATTACACCTTGTGCTGCAAGTGGATTGGCAATTCAAGTCAGGAAATACAATTATCAGTCTTTTTTATTTTTTTAATTTTTTATCCAATTGACAATTAGGTCAATAGGCTTGAAACCCAAATCTTCAAGTATCATTTTACATAATAAATATAATTTTACACAACAAAATGCATATAATGCATCAGTAATTTTAAATAATTATATAATTAATGTATAATATAATTTCATTTAATTACTTGATTATAAATCCGAAACCGCTACTTTTGTAAAAAGTTTGGTATGTAAAATAAACTGCTACTATGTAAGAAACCACTCACCTATCCAAGCAAAAACAGGAAAAACTAAAACAAATAAACTTCTGTGGGATTTAAGAAAAATAGTTAGATACCAGAAAATTCTCGATAAATGGCCGTTGCACTAAAAGGTTCCCTGTAGTTGAGGCCTTACGAAAGGATTCCTTCATCCCCAATTTTTTTTCTTTTAACCTTTCAGAGGAGTGACGCTAGCGTCGCTTGTCTCTACCTTATGCGACGCTAGCGTCAATATCAAAAAATTCCCGATAAATGGCCGTTGCACGAAAAAGGTTACCTGTTGTTGGGGCCTTACAAAAGAGTTCCTTCATCCAATTTTTTTTTTTTTTTTTTACCACCTTTGAGAGCGTCGCTCCTCATTTCTTACGGAGAGGATATGAAATTATTTCAATCGAAAGAAGAGGAGAAGAGAAGAGAATGAGAGTTAATGCTGAAGCCAGCTTCCAAATCATTCTCTTCTTTTTCATCATCATCATTATTTTCTTTGTTGGGTAACACCGAGGCTAGGAACTATCCCGTCATTGGGGAATGACCCCACACAAATCTGTCATTAGGAAGTGACCCCACAAAATAGCCCACTTGAAGCAGAAAGACTAATTAGGTTATGGGTTGCCGAAAGTTTTATAGAAGAGAGGGAAGGACACACATTAGGAGAGGTGGCTGCAGACTATATGAAGGAACTTGGATGTAGATGCATGCTGCAAATGATAGAAGATGATTTTTCACCTTCTAGAATGGTTCGGATCCACGATGTTCTCCCAGAGAGTGATAGGAAGATTAATATAAATCCAGCCATAAAATCATTGTGTAATGATTCTAGAAGGTGAAAAATCATCTTCTATCATTGTGTGATGGGGGGGGGGGGGGGGGGGGGAAAGAAGTTGGGGAGGTAGAGACTTTTCATAGATATGTCCTTTTAGGTGATTTAGCACTAGGGTATATTTGTAAAAAATAAAATAAAATGTAGTGTGGTGTGTATTTTGTAGCTCTCTTGTGATGCTGTTTGAGGGCTTTACTAATGGAGTTGAGTGCACTAAAGATTATTTTGAAGAAAGAATAAAATATAAGTGAGTTATGATGTTATTATGGAATCTTTTTTTTACTTTTTCTATAGAAAAGTATATTTTTTTGTCTTTTAGAAAAGAAATGAGGTTTTTTTTTTCAAAGTATGGCTGAAATTTGATTTAAAGTGTTTTTTATGTGACTTTATTTTAGAAATGGCGGCTTCACTTTACTTGACTCTATTGGTAGAGTTGCCAAACAAACCGGATTGCCTCTCCCACTACGTTTTCACCTATAAAAATTGTACATATAGAGGCTCAGGAATGATTTGCATATAACCATAACATAATTTATTAGGCGTGCCACTTATGGACAACCCTTCACGTCTAATGTAGTACTTACCTTTTCTTTTCTTTTCTTTTTTAGCATTATCCGTTTTGAGACCCGGACAATAGAAGATCAATATAATGTAGCCTTACAAACCACGTGTATGACAATGATTTTCATGTGACTCAAACTAATTTTTGTTAGGAACGTTGCCCATAGAGTTACCCTTAGACTTGAGATTTGCCTCTCTGAGGTTAAAGCCGAAGTATTTTCTTCGTGCGATATCCTAGAGTAATGTCATATCACACAGAATATACTATATGATTTCCTAAGAAGTGCGCGTGCCATTATTGTACAAATAATTTTACGGGAATTATATAAACTTCGATGATTGTGGGGTAAATGTCAAATGTTAAAATAGTTGTACGACCAATATCCCTACTGGGGTATGAGGGCCGAAGCAAGGTCAAGCCAAAGCGTTATGTGTCATAATAAGCCTATAATACCTTGGCCCTTATCCTACTCTACCAACCCTCAAGGGTCAGGATCTAGCTAGGGTCGGACTAGTGTTGAAGGAAGAGAACGTTATATTATGCCACCGTTGACTTGCAAGATGATGCTAGCCCTCCTCCATTGTCCAAGGTGGGGTATGTAAAATGCAGCATAACAAAGTTATTATTATCTTTATTGGTGGGTCAGTGGCATGATAAAATATGTTTTTATTAAGAAAAACATAAAACAAATATGCTAGTGGGCCGATGGTCAGCCAATGGGTTTAAAATTGTGGCTCAATGTGGGATGGTCGTGGCTGGGCTCAGCCTAGGCTGACCCATGAGCACCCCTAAGTTAACAGTCGTAATAGCTCCATATCATTGACCATTAAGATATCCCTTTCCATGCAAGTGGTAAGAAAGACACAGCATAAATACTCGTCAAAAAAAAAAAAAAAAAACCCCTCAGGTTCTGTCCTAAGATGTTGGATGTCAAAATGAAATGTCAGCCCATTGTGGCTCATGTTTGTATGAATAATTGTTTGCAAATTCACATTCTTGTTGGGTGATTTGAGTGTATAGTCTCTGAGATTATATTGAATTATGAATGACATAGCCTTACTACTAACATACCTATATGCAGCCCCATTTCAATAGGATAAGGAATGACCCAAGTCAGTCTGCTAAAGACCTGTGAGGCTGGGCCTTTTCAAATAACATTTTGAAACTTAATAAGTCGTCTCGAAAGCTCGCCGAGCTGAGTGTTTGTTCAGGCCTTGGGTTGTCGAGGCCTAACTTTCTGGTCAATAACAGCATGGGCCGAGTTTGAGGCTCTCTATCTTTCAGCATAAATTCGAGACCAGTGGGTGGGTCTTGGACGACATATTGATCTGAAATAGATTAAATCATTTGAATTCTGGGCCCTCAGGCCTTGAAAAGAATCTAGGACCAATAAATGGACTGGACTGGACTTGGGCATGCAATGCCCAGAAGGATATATCTGAGTCCTACTAAGATGATGTTGATAGATATTAGCATGGAGTAATAAACAGGTCATTCTCAAAAAAAAAAAAAAAAAAATTTATCAGGTTGCAGAATTTCTTTTTCTTAGAATTGAACTTGTTCTGTGTAACCCTAAAAAAACTAAAAAAATTAATGAACTTGTTCTGTGTAAAGAGTAGGGGATAATAGCTTCTGTACTCTAATATTCCTTTCCTTTCATCGTTTCTTATCATGTTCTTCTCCAAATCACCCAATAGCTTTACAACTTTATCTCTTTCTTAGAATACGGTTCTGTTTTTCCTTCCTAATTTTGTTATTCCTTTGTCTATTCCATTCTTGTTCTCCACTTCATTCCTTTCTTTTCTTCTGCTTGAGGCCCTACTTTGTCATTCATTTTCACTGTTTCATTCTTGTGCTTTACTTCATTCCTTTCTTTTAAACATCCAAATCCTTCGTGCTTCATTTTACATGACGCATCAAGAAGCTTATCGAACTCATTACAATGGATGGCCACATTCAATCAAGCATAAAAAAAAGGTTGATGGAATCATTTCTAAAGCAAGATGATAAGTACACGCAAAAGTCTAGCTCTCATCACCTGTCATACTAAAGGGTGCAAGACGAGAACAAGGGAAGTAGACATTTCCCAATTTCAGTTTCTTCTTTTACAGAGAAATCAGAGCGTGTTGCTAAACATGGCAGATGTTGTTGTGGGTTTCCTGCTTCAAACCCTTGATTCTCTTGTGCGGCATGAAGCATCTCTTCTGCGAGGATTGCGCACGAACATTAATGAAATCCAACGCGAGTTGCAGTTCATGCGCTCCTTCTTGAAGGATGCAGACAGAAGAGGAAGGAGCGATGATGATGATGGAGTGAGGACATGGTTGGATCAAGTAAGAGAAGCCACATACAAGGTCGAAGATATCATTGACATGTACATGTGGCAGATTGCAAAGCAACAAACTCGGGAAGGACTAATACGAAGAGCTCTCTACAACACCATTCTCCTCCCAAAGCATTACTGTTATAAGCGCCAAATTGCCTCTGACCTGCAAGCAATCAAATCTGAGATTCACGAAATCTCAGAGAGAAGGAAGCGATATGGCTTCCAGGGCGAAGGACAGACATCCAAGATGAAGAATGATGTTGAAAACTATCAACGTTCTGGAGAATATTTACACTTCATCCCAGACGAAGAAATTGTGGGGATTGATGAAGACAAGAATTTCCTAATTGGAGAGTTGACAGATGAAAGGTTAAAACGTGTGGTGGTTGCCGTGGTGGGAATGGGCGGTCTTGGCAAGACCACTCTCGTTACAAAAGTTTATGATAGCCCACAAGTGAAGAATCACTTTGAATGTCGTGCGTGGATCACTGTCTTACAAAGTGGACGAGCTCATGTGAAACATGATAAAGGAGTTGTACAAGTCTAACAATGAGGCAGTTCCAGACGGCATCAACAAAATGGAAGGCGGCCATCTTGTGCAGACGATCATCGATTATTTGCAGAATAAAAGGTATGTGATTGTTTTAGATGATGTATGGGAAACCATCGATTGGAACCATATACGAGTTGCATTTCCAAACAATCGATGTGGAAGTAGGATAATGCTCACAACACGAATACGTGATGTTGCATTGTCTTTTGAAGCTGAAAATATTCTCTACCTTGAGCCTCTGGGAAAAGACGATGCTTGGCTACTCTTCTGCAACAGAGCATTTTCGAATAAAAGTTGTCCTCCAGATCTGCAGCCATATGCAGAAAGCTTAGTACAAAAATGTGAGGGCTTACCACTAGCAATTGTTACTATTGGGGGCCTCATGTTAACAAAAGAGAAGTCGAGCTCAGAATGGAAGAAGGTAGAAAGCAGTCTTGGCTGGCAGCTAAGCAACAATAAGAAATTGGGTGGGATGGAGAACATACTCTTGCTTAGCTTTGATGATTTGCCGTACAACCTCAAATACTGTTGCCTATATTTTGGCCTCTTCCCTGAAGATTACCGAATTACTGAAGTACGACTAATTCGCTTATGGGTTGCCGAAGGTTTTATAGAAGAGAGGGAAGGACAGACATTAGAGGAGGTGGCAGAAGACTATATCAAGGAACTTACATGTAGAAGCATGCTGCAAATTATTGAAGAAGATTTTTCATCTCATAGATGGGTCCGAATGCATGATGTTCTCCGAGAGTTGGCTATATCAATTGGCCATGAACAGAACTTTTGCAATGTGCATGATAGAAAAGAAGAGATTTGGACCAACAATGCTCGTTATTTGTCGATGCAAAATAGCATTGTGAACATTCAATCATCCAGCACTTGTCATCATCGGTCATTGATGTTGTTCCAAATAAAAATTCCATCTCTGTCCTTGTGTAGCATCTCGTCAACATATAAACTGTTGAGAGTGTTAGTTCTAAGAAATTCTTCAATTCAGAGTGTTCCAGATGAATTAGTTGAGTTATTTAATTTACACTTTTTGGATTTGAGCCATACAAATGTTGAGGAGCTTCCAAAATCTATAGGAAGGCTTCAGAATCTACAAACATTGCACATTGTGAGTACTAAAATAAAGATCCTGCCCAAAGGAGTAGGAAAGTTGAAGAAATTGAGGCACATGTTAATATCATCAGGTGTACAAGCTCCAGATGGAATATTCAATTTGAATTGCTTACAGAGTTTATTCTCCATTGGTATAAACGATGATACAGTTAGAAAAGTGGGAAACTTGACTCAACTAAGAAATTTGGGAATTGAAAATGTGAAAGGAAATCATGGAAAAGAACTATGTGCCTCCCTACAGAAGATGAAAGCCCTTCTCAATTTGAGTGTACAAGTGATAAGTGATGAAGAAACTCTAGATTTGGATGCAGTAACTTCTCCACCAGCCCATCTCAAATATCTCCGCTTAGATGGGCGTTTGGAGAGGCTACCTCCATGGATTGGTTCCCTTCAAAACCTCACTCGCTTGGGGTTACGAAGGTCTCATTTGAAAGAAGATCCATTGTCTTCACTTGAAGCATTGCCCAATCTCATGTCCCTTCATCTTATAATGATTGCATTTGTTGGGGAGGAATTGCGCTTCCGTCATGGATGCTTCTTGAAACTCAAGGCGTTGGCGATTTATGAAATCCCTAAATTGAATCTGTTAAAAATAGAAAATGGATCGATGACTTGCATTAAAAAGATATATTTGAAAGAGTGCCCTGAGTTGAAGAGAATACCTGAGGGCATGCAGTACCTTACTACTCTTCAAGAACTCTTCCTAGGCGGCATGTCAGAAGAACTCATACAGAGGATTAAGGCGGGAGGTGAATGTGTAAATCTTCAGCACATCCCTTTTATTGGTTATTTTAACACCAGAAATGAATTCGTGGAAACTATACACATACAAGCGGCAATTGGAGAAGAAGAGGAAAAGGAAAAGGAGGTAACTAACTTAGTGTTTTTTTTTTTTTTCAGTTTTCTAGAGTATTTGATGAAAAAAAACAAAAAACAAAAACAAAACAAACAAACAAGAAAAGGGTTGAAAAAAAGGGAGAATCACTTCTCTCTCTTTGACACAATAAACTCTCAATCGTTTTGGATTTATTCTGGCCTTTAGGGCCTATATATCTTAGATTAATCATATCTCTGTACTCTCACCCCTTGTTGGCACTAGTAATAATTCCACTCAAAGTTTTATGAGGCCCACCAATTGATTGATCAATCAATCCACTTGCTTAACTGCACTCATTTTTTTATTCTTTCAGAAAATCAAAGAAAGTGTGAAATTTAGTCTAGGAAAGAGGCACTATGACAAAATAGAAATTTTAGTCAGGTATTCATAAAAGACAAAATAAGCTCTCACTCAATCTTGGATTTTCTTTTCTTAACCCAAATATTAAGGATTGATCATATCTTTTTTTTTATTATTATTCTCACCTTGTGTTGGATTGCAATTTGTATGAGGCCCACCACTAAATTAATCGATCAATCTACATGTGATCAACTCTAATCACGTACGTGCCCAAAAGATAATCATGCTAATACCCCATTTTGGAGTTTGGATCGGCTTTAATTAATACTGAATGTAAAGTTATATAGAGTTTGCATCCTCCTTGCTGGATAGTTTTTCCCCATTTTAAAATTACATGTTCCATCCATGGGGCATGTGTAAAAGTGAGTATATCTAAATTATTCAGCTATCAAAATAAGATCAACCATGCATTATTATCTATCCAATTAAAAGCCTTGCGGTGGAAAACTAGTAGAAAAGTCTTTTGGATATATCTTGGTAAAAAAGGAATTAGTCTTTAGCATGTGATCAATGGGACGATCTCCCCAAATCTCATTTGAGTGGAATTTGTGTCATTTATTTTGAGGTCCTGGCTTTTATAGGGTGTGTATCCATTGCTTAATCTTATGGCTTTGTAGGCATGGATATGGGACTTTTAATTTTCAATCTTCTTTCTCCCTTCAAACAGGTGTCGTTCCCATTTGAACACAATCACGGACAAGCTCTCTAAACTTCGCTTACTTCATATGAAGGTATGGACTGAGCATCATGCACCAGGTGTGCTCCATCTCAACCCCTTACTATATTATCAATGGTTATCCTATTTGACACTGTAGCAAGGTAGGATTCTTCTTCTTGTGCTAGAATTTATATTTATGACAAACGTTCTGAAAATTAGATTCTTATCACTAATCCTTTATACTCATGAATTAAATTGTGAATTGTATGATTGTTTTTAATCTCTCTAATAAAAATAAAAATAACTAAAAAGAAAAAAAAAGTAGTTATTCATTACTTTTATTCCGGTACGTAATGGCCGGTACATAACGGATTTGGTTGTTATCTATTCCACCTTCTGAAAATCAGCTCCGACACCTTCATCCATGACCAGCAGCCCAACCACATGTCACAGCTGAGGCAGGTCTCGTTCCTGTCCTGTTGGTCTTATTTCTTTTGGTTTCTTCTATTAATGGAATTTTCTTTTACCAAAAAAAAAACCTTAGCTGTTCATGCTCTCTATACTTGAGAAATTGCTCTTCACCAAGAGTGGGTAAGCAAATATCCCATTCAACGCATTCATCTTACATTTTAAGATGCAGACCACTTAAGATTAGATTTTTCATGTTTCAAAACTGTGTTCCCATTAGGAAAAAAAAATCAAAATTTTTCAGTGATATCCTATCCCAGTAAGAAATTATTTATGGCAAGAAACCCATATTTCATAACACTTCCATTTGTTGCATTTAATAACCTGAAAAGAGACCCATTTGATTGTAAAATTTAGTTTGACAAGTTTGTTGAGAGTGGTGATTGACAATTTTCAAGGGGTCCCATGCTGGTTCAATCTATCTGACAATAATCCGTCGACACCTGGAATTTTATTATCCCCATATCAATGGAAAGCCCTAGACTAGTAGAAGATCATGTAAGAAAGACTTGGCTAGGTGGGGTGGGTGGTGTGGGGTGGGGTGGGTTGGGTGGGGTTTAATTTATTTATCTGGTCAACGTACCTAATTTTCTAGACAATGGGCTTACTAGATATTGATCATTTGATCTAAAATTATTTTGATGGACGGTTGAAACTGGAGGTTTGAAGATCAAGAGGATTTTATAATGTGGCCCATGCCTGTAATGGACTAAACTGGAGATATATGAATGATTCACTCTAAAAAGAGATGGCAAAAGTAGACCCATTTTAGAATGGGAATTAGCCAGGTAAGAGTCGGGTTCACAATTAATGTAGCATGAGTTGGACCCCCTAAGTCTATGAATAATGAAAAGTGGGTCCAGCGTATAGTGGAATTGAGTTAGGTTTCACAATGTAGCATAGGATAGACCTTGAGTTTTTGACAGACCATCCACAAGTTTGGAAATCACAAAAGATTTGATGTGTGATTTAAAACTAAAGCGTTCCTTATGTTCAATCGAAGATATAAACATTGAATTTTGATCTTTGTAACATGGATTATGTTAGGAAAATAATTATCCAATACTGGGCCCTTATAGATCAGGCCAAGTGTGGCAATCATCAAAATCATGGATTTTGATCCGTCCGTCAGATTCCTGAGTACTATATACCACAGGAACGGTCTCAATCAGTAGATTAAAATGACCTATAAATCTAAATGATTAGGAAATTGGAAGTAAATGGTGAAATTTTGGGTGAATGGAATTGACCTCTATTTTATTGTAAGTCTTAGATTTTCCGTATGTTACTTTGGGTAAACTAAGCATGGCCAGAGTTTTAGGTTATTTTTAAGATCTTGTGGGCTTTTACATTTTTTATTTTTTATTTTATTTTTATGTTATTTAATTAAAATGGATAGTCTAAGTGCTATCATGCATGATACGACATGTAGGATCTTCTTTTAAATGCATTAATATTTAATGTCTCTTAAAACTATTTTTTGATCATGTTATACACATTTAATTTGAGTAAAAAGGAGATATCACTATAAATGGTAAGCAATTTGGGTACGGCATAGGGTGCCAAATGAGGCGTCTATATATACCACATACACTAAATAGAGTTGATATTGAGCTGCTCGAATTTTCATTAGCGGCCCGATCACAGCACATGCTCTCTTAGACCGTTGTCCATAAATCTTAGTCAATTTGATATTCCATCATGTGAGTCATATTAAAATGGTCAATGGTAAAAAAGATCCTGCAGTACATTGTATGTCAAGGGCCATCTATCAATTCGTGGAGGGCCGTCAAGCAGTGGATCTACCTATAAACTCTATTAGCTTGTTATGGTTTACATGCAAATCAGTACCCTCTCGATTTTCTGTTGATGTGCCATTTATAGAGGAGAAAAAAAATGTGGAGAGAACTGAGATAAGGAGGAGAGGGCGGAAGAGTGGTCCTCGAATCAAGATCTTTGAGGCTCTCCCTCACCAAATAAACAAGAGAGACAAGTAGAACTCTGTAGTGGGGCTCACTTATTGAAAATCTCTCTCTCAAAATGAAATCAGTCCACTTTCATGAGTCGTGGCAAAAGCTTGACTTAAGTAAAAATTGATCCCAATATGAAATTAATGATTGATAATGTGAAAAAAAAGAGATAGTTTTTATCAATTTTATGTGGGGACCAACTCCTTTGAGAGTTCAAGTTTGGCCACTTATTGTATAACATGAATGAGTTTATTTTGTGTGATTTAGAATTTTAAATTGTACGTGGACTCCACTCTAGAGGCACATGCGGGAAAAGGGGACAGACCCTGAGTTCAAACCCTGGCTCCTTACCACATGGGCAAGGAACCATGCGGACCCTTACCACTTGGGCAAGGAACCGTTCTCCGCACACTATAACTTGTCATTTCATCAAATGAGATCATTTACATACACACAAATTTTTAGGTGCACATGTCACACAGAGATATTATGCTGCCCACTTGATCACCTATCCAAATAGGCCACACATAACCACCCACAAGTATAAATGGATCCTGTGGGGTTGCATCAATGTGTTGGGATTGAACAATTGGATCGAGAATCAATTTAATATATCTAGAATCACCTGTTAGGATTGAACAATTGCATCAATTCTCCGCACCTCACTTTGGGGCCACCTGGAGAAAAGAAGGGGAGGGATGGGAATGTATTGATGGCCCCTAATTCATTGAATTCAGCTTTCTATTCCTCAGTTTTGGGGTATATTTTGGGTCTAGGGAATTGTAGCTTTTGTTGTTTTATTTTTAACCATTGGATTAGGTCACTGATTGAGAGTTTATTTATCTGATTTATTTTATTATTTGTGCTCCAGTCTAAGTTGTTTCTGTTTTACAACATTGAATGTTTGATCAGTAAATAATTTAGTTAATCTTATTTTAATTTTGTATATTGGATGTAAACTCCAAAGCAGGCATTATTTTTTATATGCAAGATTTTGTGTCTGTGTATGTGTTTTTTTTTTTATGGATGCGAGAAATTACTTACATTCTAAAATTTTATGGTTAGAATGTATTGTTTGATGTTGCAAATGGAATTTTATGGTTAATTTTACTCTCATATAGTGCCTTTTTTCTGTTTATGCAGGGATTGGAAGTACATTATCTATTGCTCAATTTGGGTTCCAAGTGTGTTGGTGATTGATGCTACAACGGTGATGGTGTGATTTTTATTGGCATTGGATGTTTGAGACTGCAATGAGGTGATTCATATTAATATCTGTGTGATATGAGCTTTAGATGTGTGAGACTGCAATGGGGTGCTGGGGTGACTCGTATTAATATTTGTGTGATATTGGCATTAGATGTTTGAGACTGCAATGGGGTGACTCATATTAATACTTGTGTGATATTGGCATTAGAAGTTTGAGACTTCAATGGGGTGATTCATTAATATTTGTGTGATTTGTATCTTAAAAGGTACGTGTATTTTTTAAGGCATGTTTATTTGGACCTACAATGGTGATGGTGTGATTTGTATTGGCATTAGATGTTTAAGCCTACAATAGCATGATTCGTTTTAACATTTGTGTGAATTGAATTTTAAAGGTGTATTTTTTTAGGCATGTACGTTTGAGCCTGCAGTGATGATGGTGTGATTCATATTTGCATTAGATTTAGATGTTTTACTCTATCATGCGTATTTGTATTAATATTTCTGAATTCATAGGATATCTACATGTTTGAGCCTACAATGGCAATAGATAATTGAGCCCAGAATGTCTGAGCCTAGCTTGATCTAGTTGTATAATAATGATCAAGCTCCGGACATGGTGGAATACACTTTTTTTTTTTTATCGGTAACGGTAAGATATATTAAAGATTTAAGAAATGTACAATAAAGATGGAAAGAAAAAGCATGCGTAGGCATTAGAACTAAATACCAATACAAAACAACAAATTACAAAGGAGCAAGTAAAGCTACCTCTCTTTCTACCCTTAACTTAGCAAAAGCATCCGCCATGCCTTTCTCCGACCGAAGCACATGATGAAACTCAACATTCAAAGATGATGACCAAGTCTTGATTTCATTGAAAAGAAATTGAAATTTCCATGAAACCTTCTCCAAACAAGACATCCAAGAAATTGCATTTATGGAATCGCTTTCCACCACTATGCTATCAAAATTATATGAGACACAGATCCTTAGAACTTCCAATATAGCTAACACTTCCACTTCATTAGAATCTTTTATGCCTATATATTTTGAGAACATAAACAATACATCTCCCTTGTAGTTTCTCAAGATGCCACCTATACCTGCAGGACCTTGTTTTCTTCTTGCCGCACCATCAACATTAAATTTAAGAATATTAGGAGAAGGAGGAGACCAAGTGACTAAATGTTTTTTCTTAACACATCCACTTCCCAAACAAGCTTCCCAATTACTTAAGATATTATCCAAGGTCAAGTGCTCTAATTCTTTTTTGATACTTACCCATTTAGCTATTTTGAGTACAATCATAAAAACAATATCTTCCCTGTCCTTTGACTTGCCATTGAAGATTCTATTGTTTCTTTCCTTCCAAATCGACCAAAGAATAGATAAAGGAATCAACCTCCATAAGATTAAGCCCACCCCTTTAAAAGGTCCTAACCTCCAAGCCTCCATCAATTCGCTCAAAGTCCTTGGCAAACACCATGAAATTCCACATTTTTTGAAAAAAGATTGCCAAATGTAAAAGGCAAACTCACAGTATAGGAACAAGTGGGTGATAGATTCTTCTTTCTTACCACATAAGACACAAGTGTCTGAAATGGCTTTAGACATTATCCTTCTTTTTCTTAGATTGTCCACCATTGGAATCTTTCCTGCAACTGCCGACCAAAGGAAGACCTCAACCCTTGGTGGGGCCAAACCACACCACACTTGAGATAGATGAGACTGACTCCCCAAGACTATGGAAGAAACATCATAGAAATATCCAATAGAGAAACTCCCTAAAGGATGTGGCTTCCAAATGCGTTTATCTTCCCCACCCCTGCAAATAAAGACGTTAGCAAGAATGCTTAACAAGGACTCACACTCCGAAACCTCAAACTGACGCAACCCTCTCCTAAAAGACACAAACCATGACACTTTTGAACCAACCCAAAAATAACAAGCTTTGACAGATGACTTTCTATTACATACAACTCTAAACAATCTAGGAAAAAGACACCAAATCTTCCCAATCCCAACTCAATCATCATACAAAAAACGAACATCTTTTTCCTTCCCAACTCTAAAGCCTACACTATTATTGAAGACTCCCCCCCTAACATTGGACACCTCCCGAAACAAGAAATAACTCTCTATAAATTTGACAGCCTATACTTAGGGACACATTTAGGGACCCACCCCCACTCATCCTCACCATACTTAATCTTTTTCCAAAAAACCATCTTTTTCTGCTCCAAACCTCCACCACCACTTAGCTAGCAAAGCCCAATTTTTAAGCTCCAGATCCCCAATGCCTAAACCTCCATAAGATTAAGGTTTGACCACTTCGCTCCATTTAATGAAATGAATCTTCTTTTTATCACCTTTACCTTTCCAAAGAAAGTTTCTTCTGACACGATCCAATCTATTTCTCACTGATGCTGGCACCTACTGCTGCATCAATCTGGATCATTGGATAAGTTTGGACAATTGATGAGCAGAAAGTCCAACATTTGAGGATTCTATAGTATGGATTAACTTAAATTCAAGGTGCCTCCAAGTAGGAGGTAATAAAGAGGATTTCAAGTTTAACACCTCAGAGAAATCCTAGTCATCCAAAATGCCTAGATAGGTTGCCAGCAAACCAAGGACATGTGTTTGTTGCATTTGTCAATTGGGTTTTGTGGGTTTATAAATTTTCAATGAGTCCATGACAGCCTGTTTTATGTGATTTGGATGGTTTGGATTAAGATAGATCTTAGTAATAAGTTGGACTGTATTTGATGAATTCCTGTCTCATAATCACCTAAAATTTTTAGGTACCATCATCATTTTACTTACAATCCTCAGTTTTTTTTTCTTTTTTTCTTTTTGGGATAAGCATCAATGTTAGAGCAGGTGGAGATCTTTGGCTCTAGTTGGCAAAACAACTTTCAAAGTGGAATAGTGAGGAGGGGTCAAGTCCTGCACCACGTGCAAACTTGGTTTGACAAATGCTCAATATATAGTAGCATTTTGAAAATTGAGATTTTGGAAATTCTACCATCTTCCAATCCAAAAATGACATTTCAAGAAGTTAGATTTATGGTTTTCAACATTCAAAAAGGAAATTCAAATTTACCGAGGGACAACAACTTGGGCTGTCGTTAGGGGTTTCCGACATATAAAATTACCATAAGAAACTCTTCTAAACAAATGAGCCATTAGTCTTTTTATAATGTTTAAAAATTCGGATCTAGAGCATAATTATATTGATTTGAATGCAATGATTGGTATCAAGGTTTTCTCGTAAGGATATATATAGTTTAATGATAAAAAAATAAGTGCTGATTGCTTGTGTGAGAAATATTGAAATTCTATGGAAATTTAAATATCTACCCTTGGAGGGAGAGTTTCTACCTAGAGTTTGGGACATCAGGTTGAGATAATACCTTTCTTGATCTTTTTGTATAAGCTTCATGCTTGTTTATTGTTGAATTGTTCTTTATTTATCACAGACAGATCTTTTAAAGTTAGACCCTAACTTAATAGGATTATTAAACTTAATTATTAATTCTCTTGAAGTCTTTGCAGTTCAGATCAGCCTTTATCAAAATTATAGTTGAAGTCATTAAAACGCTTTTAACTGATATAGTTAAAGTGATCATTTGAATTTGTTATAGTAATCTAAGCATATTTATTTTAAATTAAATACTGATTTTGTTAAAGAGTGGACAAATAGATAAAAGAAGATTAGAGGGGAGACTACATTAATGTTATAGAAAAAAAAAAAAGATAAGGTTTGTTTTAGACATGACCCATTGTCATTTCTTCATGAGATGGGGGACATTTCTGCTCGTTGGAGGCTGTTTTGGAAGTTTCTCGTCTTAAAAGTCGTTTCACTTTATTTTTAGACAATTAGAAGTCTTGTCTCACTTGTTTTAGTCAATTGGCATTTATGTGATTACATCAAAGGTACGACTTTGCACAAGTCATGCCAAGCCCATTACCATTTATGTATCAATGGTCTCACTCACACACCAACGTTCTAACATGAGCTAGAGATTAGAATACAAAGTAAATATCATGTCACCAATGAGGATGATTTACACAAGATAAGGGTGCTGAAATCTAGGTGAGGTAAGAAAGTCCTAGAATAATAGAAGGAGACCTAGCTCAGATAAAGTGAAGAGCCATTATTGTGAAGGATGATGGCCCGCTCGGCATCAAAATCCGAAAAACTAAGTAAAAACTGCTGCCCCTTATCACTATGACAAGGAACTGTTATAAACTGAGTCTGTTTTGATATTAGATGACAAACCATGATACATGGAGCCTAAATACTATCCTCTTTGGATCAAACAAAGAAAAACATATAAGGGGGCGGACGTGGGGCGGAGTTTTTTTCTTTCCTCCGCCCCTGCATGTCACCCCCGTTTGTTCCAAACAAGGGTTCGAAATCCGTTTCCCTACCCATATTATTTGGCGGGTTTGGGGCTGGTGGGGCTCATTAAAATGCTACATGTACGGTTTGACAGATTAGAGATGTCTTCATGCTATCATTAACTGATTCATGACCAATGAAAATTGACTTTTGCACCCCCCATTTCTTGTCAAATGGGTCCCACGGGTTCTCATCAAAATATGGGCCCCACGTTAGAAAAAGTTGTTCCCCGCGGCATACCTGCTATTGAAGGGTCAATCTGGCCCACCCATCGTTGTTCAAATATGTACGGCTCCGCAATTAATCATTTGTCTTATTGGCTCCCCTCTCGATAATTTATTGAAAAGGTGCGCCCACCGCCTACTGAATGAAATCAATCTCCCACATGAGTATGCCACGTCGACCCTAATATAAGCTACCTCTGATGACCTGTATAATTTTACATACAATCGACAATTAGGTCAATAGGCTTGAAACCCAAATCTTCAATTATAATTTTACATAACAAATATAATTTTACACAACAAAAGGCGTATAATGCATCGGCAATTTTACATAAATATATAATTAATCTATAATATAATCTCATTTAATTACTTGATTATTAATCTGAAACCGCTACTTTTGTAAAAAGTTTGGTATGTAAAATAAACCGCTATAATGTAAGAAACCACTCACCCATCCAAAAGCAAAAACAGATAAAAATCGAAACAAATAAACTTACGTGGGATTTAAGAAAAATAGTTAGATTTTTTCTCAAAATAAAAAATGTGTTGAGCAAAAAAAAGCTGACAATTAATGCACTTAAATTTTCTACCATTTCTTTTACCAGCCTAATCTAGTAGTCATGATCCAACAATAACTTAATAAATCCAATTATAATCAAAACATGAGTACATACCAGCTGTTCATATATTCAGAAAAAGAATACCATAAAGTGCATGTTGAACTCATTTTACTTTATCACCAAATTACTTTCATCCTACCATTCCCCTCCTAAAACTACCAGCATATTAAAAACCAAAGGCACTGTAGCAAAATCTCGAGACTCTCAAAAAGAGGTGAGAGAATTCTCCCAGAAAACTGTAGCCAATCGGAAATTCCGAATCCTCGTGCCGATTCTCTGGGTATCTAGAAACGGGAAAAGTCGCCTGGAAATCTCCCCACTAGAAAACAAAAACGGAATCCGGGTTTTCTTCGCACCTGCATTTCCCCACGCAAGACTCGATCTCCACAGTCCACGCGCATAGATATATATACCACAAAAACTCAAACTACGACGACGACCAATTCTCTCTGCAAATGCATTTTTCTTCTCTCTTAGTCCTCTAATGACGACGCCGAAGACGAAAACGACCGCCGATCGCCGGAGAGTCTGCTTCTCCTTCGCCGCCTACGCCAAGAACCTCGTCGACCACCTCAAGTCCTGCAAAATCCCCGTCTCTGACGGCCTCTCCGACGACGAGTTCGCCTCGATCGAGGCGGAATTCGGCTTCGTCTTCCCTCCCGACCTCCGGTCCATCCTCCAGGAAGGACTCCCGGTCGGCGCCGGATTCCCGAACTGGAGGTCGTCCTCCCATCAGCAGCTTGAGATCCTCGTCAGCCTTCCGATCTCCGGCCTCTGCAACGAGGTCTCGAAGGGGAATTTCTGGTGCCGGAGCTGGGGGTCGAGGCCGAAGAGCGAGAGAGAGGCTCTGGTTTTGGCGAAGCGGTTGTTGGAGAGGTCTCCGGTTCTTGTGCCGATTTATCGGCACTGTTACATACCAGCGCTTCCGAGTCTCGCCGGGAATCCGGTTTTCTATGTGCGGGGGGCAGTTTTCCGGTACGCCGGGTATGACGTGGCGGGATTCTTTGAGGAGGTGGTCTTCCGTCCGGCTTTGGGGATGACGGCGCCGGCGTGGGCGGCGAAGGAGGCGAGGAGGATCGAGTTCTGGTCGGATCTGGCGGAGAGGAGGGACGGCACGTGCGAGTGGAAGGACGTCGCGTGCGGGTGGTGGGAGGTCACGTGCGGGGAGGGGAAGGTCACGTGCCGTGGGTGGTTGGAGGAGATGAAGTGGAGGCTGAGGGAGGGAGGGTGGGAGGAGGAGGAGGTGAGGGAGATGATGGACGGTCAGGATGATGGGTACACGGCACGTGCGGGGCTGATAGACAAGGAGAGCGTGGTGTGGCACGTGCGGCTTTTGTCCCTGCATATGAGGAAGGCCGGGTGGAGCAAGGAGGATGTGGTCTACGCTCTTGGGCTCCATGACTTCGTGGGCCCTACTCTATCAAACAGCCGGTCCCATAAAGAAACCTCCTGATCTTGTGGTCTGAGAACCGCACGCTTGACACACGTGATTAAAATCAGGACAGTTCATCCGCGGGCCCCATCTCCATACCCACAATGTTGGCCCACTTGGACAGCCACATGATGCAGTTGCCACCGAGAATAAAGAAGAGGTGAGATTACTCTTGGTATCAATTTTTGCATAGAAGAGAGAAAAAATGGAGAATAATCCTTTTGTGGGGGCCTAATTTAATGAATGCCCATCACATGATTGAGGTGTGGGATTGAAAGCTTTTATCATAAATCAATTATGCTTAGTATGTACAAAAATTGGGACAATGGAAATAATTTAGATGAGGGTTGGAAAGCTTAAACACTTTATACAAGTGCATATAGAAATTTTAAATTTGGGATTCTAGAAGTATATGGTTATGATCATCTGCCTCTACTCAACACAAAGAGCTTCCAATCTCACTCTTCATTTGAGATGGGCATGCATATTCCACATTAAGGTGCAAACAAAGGGTAATTGGTTTTTAGTGGAAAGTGTAATTATTTTTAATTTTTGGATGGGATTTGTAATTTTGATTTTGAAGAGTTCATAACGTAGATTCGATGGGATTCTTTTTAGAAGGAACTGAGTCAACTTTACAATGGGACCTAACGTGTTTATGGGTTTTTAGTTTGATGACATGGAGAGGACAAATTCAAACATAAGTAGAGTAGAAGCAGCAGCTACTTCTGAAAAAGCATGATGCTCTTAATTTGGGATCATCCCTTTTCATTCATAGTAGTATTTCTACTTTAAAGGCCCACACTAACCAGACCAATGCTTTTAAAGCCCCGTTTACATGTGAGCACAAATTTATTAGGAACTTTTCAGTCACTCAATGCCATAGAAAACCTTAATGGCTAGACATTACAATAGTGTCATAGAAAAACAATTTAACCTCATTAGACAGCGTTTCATTGAATTCGTGCGATGCAGGTAAAGGAATAAAGTTTCAAAACAATGTACTCTTTGTAGCCTTCATCTTTTCTGCAGAGTTACCTTTGTTTTACGTAGTCCCCATGCACACTGTAGTGGGTGGATCTTAATTAAACAAATGAGAGAGAGAGTTTGGGATATTGCATATTGGTAGCTACAATGTTGGAAGGTAGCTGTCGCTGGCAACATTAGATGCAGCATTTTCGAAGTTGTTGAGAAAATGATTATTCTAGTTCGTGGGGTATAACGGAAAGAGAGAAAAACAATGCCCACTTGGGATTTTCTTTTTTCAATATTTGTCATGTTGGGGCCGGGGAGTGCTGTCTCAGTCAGTGGACTGGATCCCAATATCCTAAGGAGCTGCAAGCCTGCAACTATACTTCTTTAGATGACCAATTAAAAAAATAAAAGAAAAGTTTACCAAATCGAAAAAAAAAGAAGTTTATCGAGTTGAATGGGTATTAATATGAATAAGTCTGGACAGATACTGGTTAGACTTGCCTGAGTTAGTAGTTAACTGGGTCTAATTTGGTGCTTCTGGTATTAAAATTAACCTGAATTGTGTCCACCTGCATTTAGTCCAATTTGGGCGAGTCTTTATATAGTGGGGGTCCTATGCGATTCAAGCAAGTTTTATACAGCGAAGGTGGGCCCACACATGTACGTAACATCACATGCTTATGTCCTGGCTTTAACAAAATTAAATGAGGGTCCCTAACTAGGGCCATTCATGGATGGACTTTTGTGTTGTGGTTGGCTGCCCTGCCCTACATTATATGGGTCAGCTCTGGGGGTCTAACTGTATCTTGGCCCATGGATATAGGATGGCAAATGATTGGGTACAGTGTCTGGTTTGGTTCTGGTTGTTTTATTGTCCATTTGCTTCAGAAATTTACATATTTTTTTTATTGTTTTATAACTTTTTTTTTATAATTAATAAATATGCAAATGAGTCATGTGTTGGTTGGGCAGTTAATGCAACCCATGCCCGTCTTTGAACCTGTCTCATTTAAAAAAGATAATAATAAATTACACTGTAGGCCCGGGTTTGTTGCTCCATTTAACTTACTCCATTTCCATCACTTCCCTTTCAAGGGTTTCATTCCCATCGGCCATCTTCTGCTTGGTGGAGGAAGGACTTTGTATTTCTATGTGGTTGAAAATGAAGAATGGAAGGACTTTGTATTTCTCTATGGTTGAAAATGAAAAATCAAAGGTGCATATCCAAGACCGACCTCCTCTTCAGTAGAAATCTATTTTTTTTTGGGAAGTTTAATAGAAATCGTTGAAAGGTATTCATGCTTTAAGAGGAAATTTACATGAGGAAACAATTATTTCCAGTATAGATTTTTTTCCTACATATTCTTTTAAAATAAAAGAAAAATGGAAAGAGATGAGGAAGATAGAGGAATGTTTTCCCAAACTTAAAGCCATAAATTGTGAGCGAACTACATATATGTATTCGATGAAATAATTTCATTCTTTCCAAATCTGCCACCAAAATATTGAATGAAGGAATTAAAAGATGAACTTTTGAACTAAGATGGGAAAAAATTAAGAGCATATTAGTGGAATTGCCACATCAGCAAAAGCAGTAATAATTAAATTCTATAGAAAAGGAGTTCCAAGGAAGTTGGAAGTTTGTGTTTGGTGTAGAATTATCTTTGGTGAAATGGTATATTTCTTGTTTGGTGTAACTGTGGATTCTTCATGCCTATACTATTCAATTGTTAAACACAAATCAAACCATTTTGCTAGACAACAAATCAAAATTAAATTCAACAAACATCTAGCCATCCAATTAAACTAATTCAAAGAGAAATCTAGCCATTCAACAGACTTCTAGCAATCCAATTAACAAGTCAAAATCAAATTTAATAAACAAATCAACAGAGTTTATAGATTGGGATTAGGGTTAAGGTGTCCACTGCATAAATCTAAGTGCCACCATTATTGCAAAGATCCAAGCATCATCCTTATTGTAATTAATCATTGATATCTCAGTTCTCTTCATATTTGATCAATTTCATATATTATATATTCATTTGAGTTTAGTTTTATTGTAAAATGTTTGTCATAGAAAATTAGTGACTATATAGGAAATCATATAAAATAGTTATTTCAAAAGTTTGATCACCCATGGTTAAAGTACAATGCATAAGTATGGAAATAATAACAACAGTATTTATAGGGGCCAATATTCTAAAAATATAGTTATTTTTATAAATACCTCGTAGATAAATTCCAACTCCCGGTCAATATTCCAAAATGGGTCTGGGTCCCTTCCTCATTAACTGATTTTAAATTTTTGTTGATAACTATTAACAAAAAGATACTCTGTGGTGTAGTGGTAGGGTTGTCCCTTTGAAATCCATAGTCCTGAGTTTGAGTCTTGGCACATATCATGTTTAATTTTTCTTACGTCATTAAAAATACACATGTCAGGTTGGGTAAAAAAAGTGTGCTTTATATCTAACCTAACCTAATTTACCCCGACCCGACCCGTTTGCTAGGGTCAAATTAAATTAAATTGGATGAGTCAAAATCATTTGGAGCAAATTGAAACTGATTTCAATTTGAAACCACTTCGCTTCATAAAAAACACACATGTCAGGTTGAGTCCAAAAAGTGTGCTTTATATCCGACCCGACCTAATTTACCCCGACTAGGCCTGTTTGCTAGGGTCAAACTAAATTAAAATGGATGAGTCAAATCAGGTTCAACCAAACCTCTACTTTCACCAGCCTAGTTGCGTAACAATTTAACCATTTGTAAAAGTTGCTCAAAACTAGGTTGATGGCCCATAAAAACACAGGTAAAGGTGGTAAAAATAAATTTGAAAAAATACAACTTAAGTATGTATTGATTCATTTATAAATTAGAATGGAGAAATAAAATTCATGCAGCGCAGGTTGTCAACAAGGCTTTTACGGTGACGGTTGTTGTTTTATTTTTGGGGGATTCGGCGAGAGGTCCTTGAACATTTCACTTTATTGCCTTAGATCCATACGTATGTCATTTTTTTAAATTTGAAGACCTAAAATGTCTAATTTACTCTTTCTTCAAAATCATATATGCCACTGATAATGGTCAACTACTATTTAATTGGCCACGATTAATGGAATCCCATTAATGAAATTTTCAAATAAATTCTAAAAAAACACAAATAAATTTCAAAATAACATAAGTAAAATTAAAAAAACGCAAGTAAATTTTTAAAAAACGTAATAATTTGAAAAAAAAGTAATAAATTTTAAAAAGACGTAAATACAAGCAATAATTTCAAAAAATCCAATAACCTCAAAATTTCAAAAACGCAATAATTTCAAAAACGCAAAAAATTCAAAAGACTTAAATAAAATAAAATAAAGCAATAATTTCAAAAAACGCAAAAATTCAAAAGATGTAAATAAAATTAAAAAATGAAATAATTTCACAAAACGCAATAAATTTCACAAGAACGTAGAGAAATTTAAAAAGACGCAAATAAATTTCAAAAGATCCAAAAAAATAATAAATAAATTTCAAAAGAAGAAGATCAATTTCAAAAGATCCAAATAAAATTTAAAAGATTCAAATAAATTTCAAAAAATGTAAATAAAATGCAAAAGACACAAATAAATTTAAAAAACACAAATAGATCTAAAAAATACAAATAAAATTTCCAAAAACACAGAATGATTCGTTCAAAAACTCAGTTAAAATTTTCAAAATGGAGATAAATTTGTCAGAAACTCGGCTATATTTTTCAAAAGCTCAAATAAATTTTTTGAAAAAACTCATATAGATTTGTTCAGAACTCAGATAAATTTTTCAAAAACTCAGATAGATTTGTCCAGAACTTAGATAAATTTGTTATAAAACTCAGATAAATTAGCCACAAACTCAGAGAGATTTGTCCAGAACTCAGAGAAATTTGTTTCAGAACTCTGATAAATTTGCGCAAAACTTAAATAAATTTGACAAAAAATGAAAAACTCATATAAACTTGACAGAAACTCATGTAAATTTGTTAAAACTTAGATAAACTTGACAAAAGATGAAGATCAGTTTCAAAAGATCCAAATAAAATTTAAAAGATTCAAATAAATTTCAAAAAATATAAATAAAATGCAAAAGACACAAATAAAATTAAAAAACATAAATAAATCTAAAAGCAGTAAGCAGCTGATAACACCAAAAGCGCTCGCTCACCTACGAGTTAATATACAAACAATTATGGGCGGAACAGACGCCACGTGCCCCACGTCCAATCCTTATTTCTCTCTCTACCTGATCCGTCCATCCATCAACATTTAGGTTGCAGCTACTTAATCCCATAGGCAATTCTACTCTCAAATCTAAACGTCCCCACTTCTTTGAGAGCATTGATCCAACGGACAGAAAAGCCTGTCTCCATGAGGACGACTCCTTCGCGCCATCCCAAACCCCCGCCTCCTCCACGAGGACGACTCCTCCGCCTCCTGCCACCACTACTCCGAGTTCATCAACCACTTCCTCGCTTCGCCCACCTCTGACCACGACGGCTCCAACCGCCGCGGGCCCCTCCCCGAATTATTCGGCGCAGGGGGTGGCACCGGCATCTTCAAGGTCCCCCTCCGTGCCGCCGTCCACCCCGACCGTCGCCACAGCTCGAGCTCCGCCCTCACCCCCTCCACGAGACGCATGCCAACTCCTTTGTTCGCACCATCGCCTTCACTGACCGCCAAATCTGTGATTTATTGGAGGCAATAGAAGAGTGATTTGAGAGAAGGCAAATATAAACTCAATTTATTAAGACAATGAGAAGCCACCAAATGCCGTCTCATCTCTTCCATCACTATTTTTGTTCCTAGCCAAATCCAACGTTCTTAATCTTGCTACTGCACATTCCCACTCTTTCTTTTCCTCTGACATTCTCTCTCAATCACGATCAACTCTGCCGCCCGCCGCCGCTCGAGCTCCGCCCTCACCCCCTCTGCGAGACACAAGCCGGCTCCTTCGTCCGCACCATCGCCTGCACTGACCGCCAGATCTGGGCCGGCTTCGAGTGCGGCCTCTCGGTAGCTGCCCATCCATCATCGAAAAGGGGTTAAATCGCGAGGATTGAATCTCATCTACCTAGGAATGAGGAGGGGGAATCCAAGATTTAAAAATTTTAAATTCAAATCTGGTTGCCTAAACAGTCGAAAGAGGGCAAATTAGTCATATAAATTGTAGGGAAAACTACGAGAAAAAGCCCCATAGTGAGCCATGAGTAGGTGGACGGCCTGATAGGAGTATAGAGACGGAAGGAGCCCAGAGGGCCCCTTCCTGTTTTTTTTTTTTTACATTTTTCTTGATATTGTCGATATTGACAATAATGCGGTTATACAAAAACCACAAGAAACCCCCTTCTTCCCCATTTCACAGTCCTCCTTTTTCCCTTATCCTCTTCCATAGTGCCTTTCCCTATTGACATCGTGTTTCTCTCTTGATCAAAGACAAGAAGAGGATTCAAGGATTCTAAAACGATCACGGTGGGCCACGCGGATCTCTGCACTCAGAGAAACACCAACCAGAGCAGAATCAGAGGATTGAATTGATCTCTAGTTTCACTGACAGTCCCCTCTTGCAGAACCAGGTTCTGTCACAGAACCGAACCGGAGGAAAAGGGGATTTGCGCCAACACCCTCGAAAATACTGGATTCCAGCCGTTCATCGTCGCTAGAACTAGAGGAGTACACGCCGCTAGCTTTTCCCCTGAAAGGCAGCGTCTCTATCCCTTTCTTGCAGAAGGTGGGCCATACACGCAGATCGTCGCTGATCTTGTGCGCAGCACATCGCTAGGCCATCCATTTGCGCAACAGCAGATCTCCGTTCACCGACGCTGAATGAGAAAAAGGCAACAGGCGCTGCCCCTGTTTTTTCGTTGCAGAACCAGAATCTGGAATAGGGTAGGGAAGAAGAAGAATCGTTTTGGGTTATTGTCCAGGCCAGTTCGAGTTCAGGTTAGGTTGAACCTAACCTAGTTCAGAAACCTAGCAGTTTTTGAAGCCATCCGGACTCTGAATTCCGCTCCATTTCTTCCTGCAGATTCGCATTGACGCGATCTACAAAGTCAACAGAGCAGATTGACCGTTTGAAGTGCTAAAAAAGGGGCAGGTTTCAACTTCACTCAAGAAGACATTCCATACTTTCGCAGCAAAATCATCATAGAGATATTCAAAAGGAGCTGGCGGTTGAATGCCAATAAACTGGGTTTGACCGACTTGAATGACTTTCCATGATGGCTTTGATGGTGATTTCCAACAAAGAGCGGAGGCAGGAAAGATATTCTATGTTTTGTTTTGGAAAATGTTTGTTGGATGGTGCTAACGGGGCTTCTATTTTGGTTATACTTTTTTGTTGTAAATTGCAATACTGCCTTTGATATGGTGTTTCCTAGTCTATCAGGTTGATAGACTTATACTTTGCCTCCTTTTGCCATTGTGCATAATGAATTATACTTGTATATAGAATCCTTTTGTTGGAGTACATATGCTTTGCCTTATACTGGTTTTTTTTTCTTTACTGTTAGCATATTGTCAATAGAATGGTCGAATGCATGTTACGGTTCCACAGGTTTAATGAATGCAATCTGTTGGGGATCCACTTGATATACTGCTTCATGTTCTCTAAGTTGAAAGCATCCAATACATTTTCATTGATGGCACTTTTAGGTTTTGTTATGAATCTGTAGTTGAGAGTAACTGCTTGAAAAAAGTACTTGCAATCTATACGACAGCAACTAAGATTGAAAGGGGGAGAGTTGTTTTGGTTTGAGAAGAAGGGATGGTGGTGGTTTTGTTGCTATGTTTGGGGTGGATTGATAAAGGAGTTAATTGCCTTTTTTTTTTTTGCAGGAATGTTCATGATGTTGTTGCTATCATTGCCACAGGTTTTTTTGATATGATGTGGGATGAATTAAAAGTTATAAGAAAGTTTCTGCTGGAATGTATAAACGTTGTCGATATCGACAACTTTAAGTTGTTGGTATCGACTAGTTTCGTCAGGGGTATGAATTAAAAGTTTTAAGTCAGCAACTACTGCCATGAATAAAAGTTGTCGATATCGACTAGTTTCGTCAGTGAGATAAATTAAAAGTTGTAATTCAGGAGCTATTGGAATGAAAAAAAAAAAATGTCGATATCGACATCTTTAAGTTGTCGATATCGACTAGTTTCGTCAGTGGGATGAATTAAAAGTTGTAAGTCAGCAGCTGCTGTATTGTATAAACGACAATATAATTGTCGATATTGACAACATTGCTAAACGACAAAAAAAAATAAAGAAACCCACGCAAAGGACCCCTCTCGTCTCTAAACTAATGCTGGGGTCTCTCCTTACTACAGGTGTGCTATGAGGATTTTTTCCGTAGTTTTTCCTAAATTGTATTCAGGTACCTCTGGCTGCAAACAGTCTAATTGCTTGGAACAGAACCCTTAAAAAGAATTCTTCTGGACTGGAGGCTGGAAACATTCAATTCTAGGGACCTTTGGCTAATTATCTCTTTATTTATTTTTTCAATGCCATGATTCACGAGTGAACCGAGTTAAATCGGATGGCCAAACTGAGTTGCACTGAACCGGAACCAACCGTCCACAGCACCGGTTCGGCCCGTTCTACATCCGCAACCCACAAGCCCTTCCAAAACCCCACGAATGAAGATAATATGATAGAAATCTCCTTCCACCAAACGGATACTTCTTGTTGTTGATTACAATCGATCAAAAACCATGTCTTTGATTTTTCGTGCTTCTTCTCCTTTCATCACAACCCATCGATTCCTCTCATCCTCTCGATCTATTCGCTCCTTCCCTCGATTCCTGAAACTCCAATCGAGATTTCCTCCGAGGAAAAGACTTTCGACGGTCTCTGCTTCTGCTTCTGCTTCTTCTCCTCCCCCAACAAAGGCCCTAGCTTCAGATCTCAAAACACCAACTTCCGCTGACACTTCTCTCGAATGGGTCAGCCGGACCGCCTATTGCGGGAATCTGACGGCGGGGGACGTCGGAAGGCGCGTCAGGATCTGCGGGTGGGTCGCGCTTCATCGGATTCACGGCGGGGTTACATTCGTCAATCTCAGAGACCACACTGGGATTGTTCAGGTACGCCGTTTTGGTTCTTTTGCTTTCATGGGTTTTGTGGGGAGAATTGATTTTACAACACCCCACTGCTTTTGATACTGCTTTTGATGTTAGAGGTAAGGCTTGTTTGAATAACGAGAAATGACGAACTGGGGAATTCCCAGTAGGTGGAGAAATGAGGAGAAATTTAAAGGCGGCAATCCCATTTTGATGATTCACTACTTTTTGCTGTAGAAGTGGTTCTCCATTTTGCTTGTATTTAAATGGAGAAAGCTATGCAGAACTGCAGGACTAAAACATTTTATGAGTAGCCTTTCCCTAAGTAGAAATATGTTGTTAAGCTGGTAGTTAAAGTTCCACCTTTCAATGATAATGATAAAAATTGTGTTTTTCCAGAGAAATGGGTTTTCTCTCCACCCTTCGAGGAGCAATCAGGCGCCTGTATATCTAAAAGACCATATTATAGATTTATGTAGATCAAAAAATAATTCTTAAATCGCTAAATGCTACTCTTTAACCATGATAGAACTGTGTGTTCTCCACCCCCTTGAGAGAATAATTTTTGCAGAAGTTAGTTAAGAGGAGAATTGCTTTCCTCATCTAAAAGAGACCCGAATAGAACAAAAATGTTTCTCTAGAGATTTTCTCTTCCCCACTTTTATCCTCATCCAAACAGGCCCCAAGAGTACAACTTTTTTTTTTGGGTGAGATCTCCACTGTGGAGCCCACCCTCATCGCTGTAGATAGTTGGAACTGAACTAATCCCATCATTTGCAGGTAAACTGAATATCACAATGCCATTGGATTGAAATGATATTCTTTATGCTGAATAAAATTTTAGATTATGTGTGTGAAAAATGATGTCAATCAGCGGTGAATATTATTCGAATTGAAAGAAATCTGGGTCAGTTGTAAGTTGCAACTCATTTCTGGTAGTTTATATTTAAGGAGGTTTCATTGTGAAATTCATGAAGGGGGGTGTCTGAGTAGGAATCAGTACCCAGACAACAATCTCATTCAATGCCCTAACAGGAACACTCCACCACAAACCATGAGAGTTTGGGAGACGATTTAATGGCCGCCAGAGGATATTGGTGGATTCAGGCATCATTCACAACTTATTGAGATCCCAAGTTCCCAACTCATTGAACTGACTACAGGCTTCATGTTATGGCTGCAAATGCTGAGACTCTACTAAGCCTGGTAGAAATTGATGAGTCTAAGATGAATGATGTGGCACTATCACAACCTAGTGAAAGTGTTTGTCCTAGTTTGTTTGGTGTTCGATTTAGGAGGTTGGTTGCTATATGCTACTTTGCAGATCCAAAAGCGTTTGAAACCTTTGATACAAGGCTGATTTCATAATGATCCTTATCTCATTTTTCTTACCATTATCTTCTCTCATCTATTCTCTATCTTTATCCTCTATTTTCTATCTCATTCTGATCCAAATCTCTTATTCTTATTCCTTTATATAGGAGAAAAAACTATATAAATGAGGAAAATGATCATGGAAAGATTTGTAGAAGATTTATGAGAAGAATAATAGTATATGTGGAGGTTGAGGTTTCCGTTGAATGATTTGACGTGAGGTTTCAGCACTGTCAAACAATCCGAATGCCATTCTATTTTTTTTTTCCCTTGAAGTGGACCACATTGCACATACTCTGTCGAATTATAATTGTTGGTTGCTCTTTTCATTATAGACTAGTTTGTTGTGGAATTTGATCTTAACTACAAGATACCGGAAACAATCTTTAATCACTTTTTTTGGCAGTCAATTGTTGTTTTGAAGGTGCTTGGGTTGAGGAATTCTGTTCACTTGGTACTTGGTACTTGGTAGTCATTCATTTTCTGATTTATTGATATTTATATATTTTTTCAGGTTACAACACTCCCTGACCAATTCCCTGATGCCCATGTTGCGGTGAATAAGCTGAGACTTGAGTATGTTGTTGCTGTGGAGGGTCTTGTTCGATCTCGACCGAGTGAGTCTGTAAATAAGAAGATGAAAACTGGAACAATAGAGGTACAGTTTAATGATTATACATTTATAGGGTTACTATTCCTGGATGCGTACTGTTTGGATTGGGTTGAAAAAATAAAAATGAACACATTTTGAAACAACCCTTTTGGCTTCACCTTTTGGGAGGGACTTTCCTTCATGAATTTCAAGGGTTTGTCTGGTTTAAGTGGCTCCAAAACCTGGTTTTTGGGCAATTGCTTCTGCTTATTTAAGTGGAGCTGGGACCTGCCTTTTTGCCTTTTGATTCATAAAATGGTACTTGGTGTTGCCAAGCTTCTGCTGGCTTTGCTTTGGGCATTCTGTCATTCTGTGTTGATGCAGCAGAAGTCCGCAACCTAACAGGTTCTAAATTCAACTGCTATTTTATGGTTTAGCACTCCAATAGGAATGGCAATGGGTCAGGTTTAAACGGAACTTGCCCCGATCTGCTCCTATTAGGGGTGGGTTTCTTAGTGGGTTTGTCGGGTTTAGGGTGGGTATGAGATTTTATACTCAGGAACACCCCCCCCCCCCCCCCCCTTCCCCCTCTTTTCCTCCGGGTGGGACACTGCCCTGACTCGAGTCACATGCTTGTACAAGACGCGGCATGGGGCCTTTTTGCCCTGCGCATATGTGCCCGCACACAAGACGAGGCATGGGGCCTTTTTGGCCCTTGCACATAAGACACGGCATGATGCAGTATTGACCAGGCCCAAGAAGTCTACTAGGCCAATCCATTGATCTATAGGTCAACCTGGTCCATTGGATTCAATCCATAGGCTCAATATTGACTGAGAGCTACTGAGCTACTGTATTTCCATTTTTGTATCATTGTTTGATTAGGATTAATATTGGCTAGTTTCCTATTTTATTTAGAAAGTCTTGTTTGCTAAGGAATCGATCCTACTTCTGTATATAAGGATGATGAAACCTCATTGTAGTTTTAATGCTTATTTTCAATTAATCAATGATTTCTCTGACTTTTCTCCAATATTAGTGTTTTCCAGTATCATGGGTGTTCTTCTTGTTGGAATCCTTTTTGTTGGATTCGATCAACCCCATCTGAGGTGTTGAACTATGTGATCGCGGGTTCGGGGGTGCAGCATGGCATGAGGCCTTCTTTGCCCATTGTGGATTCAAACTCGGGATGTGTTTGCTTTGGTACCATCTTAAGTTACTAACCAATACACCCAAAATGCCTAGGTTTTAAAGGTGCAACAAACTAACTACTTAACAAAGGCTGGATTCAAGTTTTGGTTGGGTTTGACCTGCCCCTTCCCATTTATGGTATAATTTTTTTAGTGAAACTACATGTGCGAGCTTCAGCAAGACATGTAGAGGATGAAGTGTACAACAGTGATGGCGCAGCTTAGACTCTCTCTCAGCTCCTACACGTTTACATGTTTTGATGTTTTTCCTTATATTAAAAAATAACCAATGTCGAACCTGACCCGATCTGTACTTATCATGGGGTGTGGTTGGTTGGTATTGTTGACAACCACTTACTCTAAAAGTTTAGGCTGATAGAGAACGGTGTAACAATGTATATCAAGCTTAAACAAAGGTTGGATTCAAGTTTTGGTTGGGTTTGACCTGCCCCTTCCCATTTATGGTATAATTTTTTTTAGTGAAACTACATGTGCGAGCTTCAGCAAGACATGTAGAGGATGAAGTGTACAACAGTGATGGCGCAGCTTAGACTCTCTCTCATCTCCTACACGTTTACATGTTTTGATGTTTTTCCTTATATTAAAAAATAACCAATGTTGAACCTGACCCAATCCGCACCGATCATGGGGTGTGGTTGGTTGGTATTGTTGACAACCACTTACTCTAAAAGTTTAAGTTGATAGAGAACAATGTAACAATGTATATCAAGCTTAAACACACCCCCCCGCCCCCCTCCCTTCTTTCACGCGCGCGCGGGCTCCTTCATGGGAATACACCCTCCATGGGAGAATACAGGGCTCCGCACGGGAATTACACCCTCTGTGGGAGAATACAAGGCACAACAACCCAGGGGATTCAAACACTCGACCTCCCGGTTTGATACCATGTTGACAAGTGACAACCACTTACTCTAAAATCTTAAGCTGATAGAGAACGGTGTAACAATGTATATCAAGCTTACAACAGGTATCATAGACTAGAAAACCTGTCATGAGTAGGGTTGGGTATGGGGTAAGGTATAAGTTAGTTGGGTCGGCCTAAATCCAAACCTAACGCAACCCATTGCGATTCCTAGACTCCATCATTACGTGCTATTTTCACTAGCCTGTTTGTTTGCACTTGGGTGAAGTGAAAGAGGAGTGGAATTGGCCCCAGCAGTAGAAAATTGTACTTCTTAATGTGTATGGATGGCCCTGAGGAGACGAGGAGTAAATATGTCTGCTGATTTGGATTCCTCTTCACTCTACTTATGAGTTTCGCCCACAATATATAATAAAGTGTGTTTTACTCCATCCTCTTCATTTAAAACCTTTTATTTTTTATTTTAACTTTCCACCAACCATGCCAAACACATGCAAAGCAACCCACTGCTCATTTTATTGCAACCCGCTCCTCTTTAACTTTATGCATAATGTGACATTTACTCCACTCTTACTCTATCCCTCTTGCAAACAAACAGATTGTTTTACTTGAATGAGGAAAATGAGAACTTCAAAATTTAGGTAGGTCATGGTCTTGATTTGGCTTGGATGTGACATGTCTTGCTTTGTTGCTATTGCATTTCTTGCTTGCCGTATATGGTTTTCAAGATTCATCATATGTTCTGACCATTTATAGCATTCCTGTAATGTCTTTTCTCCAAATTTGTAAATGTTGAATGCTCTTTTATATGTCATTGCTACCATTACAGGTTGCTGCAGAGTATGTGCTGGTATTAAATTCTGTTAGATCTGCATTGCCTTTTTTGGTTACAACTGCAGATGATGCAAAGGAGACAGTGACTGAGGAGATCCGTTTAAGGTAACTGGCATAATTGAAGAAAATATTTTAATTTTTTTCCATGAATCCTTTCCTTACCATGTTATTTTCAATTTTTTATTCATGTCTAAATTTCTATATTGAATGTGATATAGAAATGATTGTGTAACTCTAAATTCCCAAATTTGCAAATTTTCTTGTGTTTCTAAATTTTTATATTGACCTTTGCTATTGGTTTTTCATACATGCTCTTTGCACGAACTTATTTACATTTCAAAGTTACAAAAAC
Source organism: Cinnamomum chago (assembly GCA_038049695.1). Lineage (NCBI taxonomy): Eukaryota > Viridiplantae > Streptophyta > Magnoliopsida > Laurales > Lauraceae > Cinnamomum > Cinnamomum chago. The sequence goes on along the minus strand of CP142451.1, from coordinate 104,093,729 downwards.
AGTGGCCAAGCAAACTCATACCGCACCAGAAAGATGAAGAGAATGGGGTCTTAGCATCTGCATCTCATTCATAGATTGCATGTACATCCTGAAATGAAGTTGATTTTTTTAAACAATTGCTAATATTAGATTTAATGATCTTAAGGTTTTTTTTTTTCTGACTGTAAATCTCTCCCAGTCTTTCTAACCAGTGCACACCTTAATGAGTTTGGATGTTGTAACATTTTTAAAGCTAATTAGTAGAACTCTTTAAGGGTTCCCCTTTTTGTTGGGGTAAGGCTAATTTGATGATTGTGATTCATTTTTTTCTTTTTTTTGATAATTTAGCTATAAGGACATGCTTATTTGTCAAGTGTTGTCGCTCATTTAGTTGTAATGCTCTCCTTGTATCTGAAAAGACTGTACACATGCTGATGGATTCCTTGTCATCTTTCAAAACCTTCTTATTTTCATGTGGTCTATATTCTAGTGCGTTTTATCTAATATAACATGCACTGCTGCATGTAACTAGATATCGATGCCTTGATTTACGCCGGCAGCAGATGCAGTCGAACCTAATGCTGCGGCATAAAGTGGTTAAGCTCATCCGACGATATTTAGAGGACGCCCATGGTTTTGTGGAGGTACTAATGGAACATGTGTAGGTCATCCTAAACATTTTTCATTCTTAGTTGAGCTTGTGCTTGAGTCATTTTATGATGTAGATGTCATTTTCTATTGACCAAGTGTTTATGATGGTTGTAAGGTAGATTGAGACTCCAATGCTATCTAGATCCACACCTGAAGGTGCTCGTGATTATCTTGTACCTTCGCGGGTTCAGGTATATGAAATTTTCAACCTGGCATATTTTTTTGCCTGTTGCTTTTCGTAAAATCTCTGTTAATGGATTTGTATTAACCATTGATCTGCACCAGTTGTCTTTCTTTATTTATTTTTGGGTAAACGATTGATGCAGTAGCATAGCATGCATTTCTTTGTAGTGCGTGCTGCATTATGTAGCCCCATAACCATATATATGGATACTTCAATCAGTGGATAGGAGCAATCTAGGAAGCATTGTTTGTAGCCCAAAGCCTTGGTTGGTTGATTACATTTATATTTTTTAGGGTTCACAAGATGGACAATTAAACTAAATCTTCTTAACCATCATGGCCTTTGCTGATGACCACTTTTTTGATCTGTGAGCAGTGAACTAATTTTTCTATCTTGTGGTCTTTTGGCTACAAGCAGTAGATTGTGGTTGCCACCAATTCACTAGTTGAAGTTGCCAATGGTTGGCTCACATGGATCCCAAATGCATTGCCTTCTACTTTGTAGTGTTATGCAGTCGCTAGTTGCTAGATCCTTCCTTTTTCTTCTTGAATGAATTCTTTTTCATGGGCCATGGCATCTGAATGTCTCAATAGAAGGAATGGATGGTTTGGTTTGTCGGCCGTGTTTGGGGCTTATGCCACCTAGGGATAGGGCTACCCAAAAGCCCTCTGCCTCAAAGTCTGAGGTTGACTTGCATATAGTGTGTATGTCTCACTGTATGAGGAATATATGACGACAGACATCCTAGATGAAGTGTGCACTTTAGTCATGCTCCATACTGGGGCATATGCCCCATTAACATATATTGTTTCTAAAAAAGGGATTACCAGCTTGTAATTTTAAGAACCTACCCGTGCTTTTTTTACAAACAAGAGAGACTATTATAAGTTTATAACTAGATTTAACTTTGACCTAGCTAACTCAAACAGCCAAATTTTTATTGTTTTCTGTTTTTATAATAAATTTTAAGGTGATCACTTATTTATTAAAAAAAGGCATGCTTTTGATGCTTACACTCTAGCCTCAGTCTTTGAGCCATTGGAACACCTTGTTTCACGCCTTGGTTGATATTACCCCCTAAATAAGTTAGCTTGTCATGCACTCTTTTCCTGCACTGTGCGTATCCAAATGTATAGACATGAATTTGAATTGTCATTTTCTTCCATCCGCTAATTTAAGTTGTTTTTATCATTTTGTGCATGGCAATCACCATCATTCATTATCATCTGAGCCTTGTCCCATGAAATCGGGGATTGCTTAAAAAGTTTCATTGTAAAACACTTGAGAGATCTGTCCAAAACCCCTATAACTAACTAATGTGAAGTGTGCTCTGTGTGGGTGGCTGTGGTTTTTATTTTTTGTTTGTGGGTGGGGATGTGTCTTTTTTTTTGTGTGTATGTGCGCGCGCGCGTGCGCAAGTAACACCATAAATCTATCCCCTAAAAAGAGCAGAAATATGGTGTATTCTTCCAGAGTAATATCTATTAAGTGCTGCTAACGTGACCCTCAGACTGGTCAATTATGTGTTGAGGAACTATTACTGTTGTCAGTTGTCACCATTGAAACAGTATCCCAAGTTCCCAACTATTTGCTAAACCCTACTAGAGCTATGCTCTTTGTAAATCTATATTCTAGCATGTCTTTTCTCTTTATCGGTCTCAACTTCTCCTAGTTTCTTAAACATGTAATTCTTCCATTCATTTACATGGGTTCTACGGTGAATTGCTGGTAAGAATGACTGGTTGGTTGTATACAAGTGTGTTCTGTATACAAACTCTTTCCAACCATTCATTATAGAACCCACTAAGAATGTTGAGATCAAGTGGTATGATAGGACCCACTCAAATGTTTAGATCACTGTGGTGCCTTCTCTATGAAATAATGTTATAATAATGTGGTTTCCTTGATGATTGAATTCACAGTGGACTCAGATGGAATGACGGTAGGTTCCATTGTTGGGTGGGCCCAATGTGATCCATAATTGTGTGTGTCCATTGTTTTTTGTTGCTGAGTGGCTTGTTGATTATTTCCACCAAAGTGGGCTCTATGGCATGGATTTATGAATAACAGTTGAAGTAAATGATCATGTAATTAAATTTAGGGAATTCCCTATGTGCTATCCTGTGGGCCTTGGGGCTTAATATTGGCTCATGGGAACTTGTTGATGTGGTGGAGGAGGAGGTGCTGGACCTAGCTAGAAATCTTGACACCTGCTTCTCTCACATTAGTGTAGTGCCAGTTCGACGACCGATCGTCTAGCTAAGGAGGGAGCAAATTTCATTTCATTTTCAGATATATGAAGCATTTCTTTATACTTTCCTGTCTTGCTTGAGTGCTTAAGTTCATGGCTTTTCTGTTGTAGGTGTAGCTTGTTGCCTTGTATGGATGTTTTATGGCTTTCCAGTATGTCTCTTGTACCATATGACTTCTTTAATAAAATGTTATCTTTCAATATATATATATATATATAATAAATAAGAGAAACAATAAAAAATAAAAGAAGAAACTCATGCAATTGAATTTTGGTCATTAAATTAATAAATTTCTGAAGCTATATAGCGATTAATTTGGTTGCTACTGTATTAATGAAATATAAGGTAAATGACAAAATAACCTTTATCATAAGTTGTCTTCAAAATTGGCATTTTGGCCAAACAAGATTTCTGACTTTGGCCTAGGTTTTGCATAACTTATGTATAGACATATGCTTGTAAAATCTCTCTTGCTGAGACACTAATCTCTTGAAATGCTCCATTGTGTCTCTGATCGTCTCATTTACGTGTCGTTAAATTCTTCTGTTCTTGGTATTCTGTGTGTAACCTTGCCTGTAAGTTTGTCTCACCATTCATATACAGCTTATTTTATAATTTTTCAGACTTTGACAGATAAGATGGCTTGTCTTTTGTTGATTGGATCTTATGTTATTAGATGTCTCATTGTCAATAACATGATGTTTTGAAGCCAGGAACATTCTATGCTCTACCCCAAAGTCCTCAATTGTTTAAGCAAATGCTGATGGTTTCTTCGGTTGACAAATATTACCAAATAGCTAGGTAACTTCAAATCTCTGGTTCTTCAGGTTTATTCTATTGCTTCTTAACCCGATATAATATTTTGTATCCTTGGGCCTTGGTTTTTCTTTTTTTCTTTTAATTTATGATTCTGTTGTATTATGATGTCCTAGAGACCAGATATTGTGCCTACATCCACATTCCATGGGCCTTATTTTTTTATTTTAATTTTTATGTTGCGGGACCATTATTTACTGTTTCTAATTATGGTCCCAGCAATTGACAGATTTGTATCGGCATTTAAATTTCATTCTGCTAATCCTTGAACAGAAATCACACAGTATTCTTGGGTCCTGAGCTTTTTATGTCTGAGCCCATTTTTTGGCATCCTAGACCATTCATCTTATTCTCCTTGCTATGGATACACCATATGTGCATACACAGGTGAAGCCTAAGCTTACTAGCATATATTGGTGCTGAGGATCATATAAATCATCTGGTTGATGAGGGTCCTAACCAAAACTTAGGCAATATGATTTGCTTTCTCCTTTTGATTGGGAAAAAAAAAAGGATTTGCTTCCTCTTTGATAATTAGGATGGAAGTTGGTCAATGGGAAAAAGAGAATCTGAAAATGCAATCTTTGGAGTTTGATCAAATAGAGGAAAAGAAAATCCAAATCATGGCCATGCAAGCACTGTAGGCTGCAGCATACTTCTTGTTATATCATTTTTTTTTGTCTGGTTTTTTTAGGTGTTTTCGCGATGAAGACCTGAGAGCAGATAGACAACCAGAATTTACACAGCTAGATATGGAGTTGGCTTTCACCCCTTTAGAAGACATGTTGAAACTTAATGAAGACTTGATTAGACATGTTTGTCCTTGCTCTTTTACTCAACACTATTTTTCTAGGAATCTGGATTACTCTACATCTTCGTGAGCTTCATTGGTGTTAATCTATTTTTCCATGGAGTTCTGATTTCATTAGATACTTTATTGAAGGTGTTTCAAGAGATAAAAGGAATTCAACTTCCAAACCCGTTTCCAAGGCTTACCTATGCTGAAGCAATGGGTCGATATGGATCAGACAGACCAGACCTCCGATTTGAAATGGAACTGAAAGATGTAAGTCTTCTTTGTCTCATAGCAATGATCCTTAGAAGGGACCTCCCACTTGTAGGTATGCCCTCCTATTTGTAGGTATGCTTTTAACATGCACGGATGAATCCCTAAATCAGTTGTGGTCTTAAATTGTTGTTTATAATGAACGAATTGTTTTGATATTCATATCTCCAAATAATTTTGGGATGTGTTCCATGCCTCTTAATTGTTTATCTTTGTAATGTGGAAGCGCTGTTTCTGTTTTTTAAGACTAAATTTGCTTATTGCTATATTAAACATTATGGGAACAAGCTGCCTGCCAATTGCTTTAAGATACCAAGTACCAACCCAAAAAGCAAGCTTATAGGTGGAAGGCCCAAACAAGTGTATGAAGGCCTGTCAAACCCATTACTTGGGCAATGTGGGATGTGGGACTACACAAGAATGACAGGCACAGGCCCAAACTGGTATATGAAGCCCTGTCCCAACACTCTCCCTCACGTGCATCCCTAAGGGTCCATTTGATAATTTTACTCATCAAGTAAAGTCAAGTAAAATTAAGCATCAAATAAAAAATAACTTTAATTCAAAACTCCGTCCAACTTTTTCAAAAAAAGGCAAAAAGCAACTACCTTTATTCACTAAAAGACAAAAAAACTCCATTTCCCCATACAAAGTAAAAAATATTCCATCCCAAACAACTAAAAACAAAATACCATTACAACCCACGTATATTTTATTCCCTCTTTTTATTTCACTTCACTCCACTTTATTTTAAAAGTAAAATGCCAAACGGGCAACGGATTTCATGGACGAGCTTGCCAGATGGGCTACATAAGAACGACATGAACACATGCGCTCTGATAGCATGTAAGATACCATGTACCAACTCAAAAGCTTAAGCTTATAGGTGGAAGGCTCAAATAGGTATTTGAAGGCTTGTCAAACCCATTACTTGGGCAATGTGGGATGTGGGACTACACAAGAACGACAGGCCCATACTAGTATATGCAGCCTTGCCCAACAATTGGCACTATGACCAACTTGTCTTAAAAGTTCCCGGGGCACCTTCTTAATTCAAAATTTGCTTGCACTTTAAAACTTTCATATACTAATGCTAGAGAGAGAGAGAGAGAGAGAGAGAGAGAGAGAGAGAGAGAGAAAGAAAGAGAGAGAGAGAGAGAGAGAGAGAGAGAGAGAGAGAGAAAGAAAGAGAGAGAGAGAGAGAGAGAGAGATGATTCTAATGTGTTTGCACCACTGACCAAGCCTATTGCAATCAGAATAAGAAAGAAAATCTTCTGGGTGCAGTTTGAATCCTTCTGCAATGACACTTCCATCCACAAAAATGCTAGATGACAGAGCTGCACTGAGTGATGGAGATAGAGTCGCACCCCACTTGTAGGAAGGGAATAGTAGCCGTTCAAAACACAGAATAATATAAGTCTTGTTTCATATTGTTCAAATTACATGTTAAATAAATACTTGGCTGCTTAGACTAAAGGGGGCATTTTTATAAAACACCAGATAGAACTAGCATGTTGTATGGGGCTTAGTGTTGCCTGACAAAGAGACACATGAAGAAGCTATAGTTCATATTGCTGAGATGTGGATGCTTGGAAGGATGTGTGAAGTTACTGATAAGAACTTTACTGATAAGTGGCAACTCCGATAAAAGAAAAGTAATAAAAAAATAATGTTTGAGATAATTGGGGTTTACGTAAGGATGGAAATTGCTTTAGTTATTAAACCAGTCAATGTACAGTTGTCAAATTTTACTCTACTGCATAAAAGAATTATGCTTCATGTATACACAAGTGTACCATCCCAGAATTAATTTATCCAAAGGAAATAACCCCATGAAGCCCACTCAATGCAATGTCCTGATTTAACCTGTGTGAGGCCAACATTTGTGTGACAAAGTCCAATTGTATTGCACAGACCACTTTATATAGGAAGTGGCCCATATTTCAGTCCAACCAGAGCCGTCCCATAATGTTAAAATGATCGTATAGGAGAAGACATGACTATATATTTCACTCATTTTTTTTTTTTAAAATAATCTATCAGCTATTTCACACAAGATTAATGCAACAGCGGATCAATTTGGTTATTAAAAAAACAGTGGATCACTTTGATTGAAATGAAGCTTGGGCTGGTGTCTATCGAGGCATGTGAAATGAGTGAGTTGGATCAAACAAAGGTGCTGCACATTTAAATTTTCTGTTAAGTGGCTCCTGCACATTTAAATCATGTGTCAACTCCATCAATAAATACCATGTGAACCAGAAAAGGGTCATTTCTGTTTCTCTAAAAATAGACTATCTGGAAAATACCAGCATCCCTTAACTCAGTGCCCAAAAAACCCCTAAAATAACCATCTATCTCCATTTCTATCCCCCGCTATCTGCCACTTCATTCCTGAGCTATTTGTCCCCTGTTTTACCAACGATGAAATAGAACTTCTTCACTATTGATAACAAAATCAATAAATTGGGACTCGTAAATCGGTTCCAGCCAATAAAATTCCTTCAACCAACACTAGATCTGTGTACATAAAAAGAACCATTTCAAGTAATTCAAACTCATGTGAGACCCTGGATACAAAATAGGTTGTCAGATTTTGCATCATTTTTGCACATGCAAAGAGATTTTTTCTACATAATGAAAATGGAAGAATATTAATAAATTTCTAAGAGGAAAAGACTAATAACAGATACTAAGCTTATAAACTATACTTGATTTTTGTTTCTAGAGGGGACCACTATGTAGTTTATTTGAGCCGGGGTTTTTTGAAGTGCAGGTATCCGATGTTTTCTCGGAGTCCAATTTTAAGGTTTTTTCAGATACCTTGGCAAGTGGTGGGGTCATCAAAGCATTATGTGTCCCTTCAGGTGGTAAAAGATATTCCAACACAGCTCTTAAGAAGGGTGATGTCTGCAACGAGGCAATAAAATCTGGAGCAAAGGGTTTGCCGTTTCTCAAGGTCTTGGATGGTGGTAAGGATGTGCTTCCAGATCTTTTTGATAATTTATGATGCAAATGTTTTCAACACTAAATGCTTTGTACTCCCAATCTTTGAGAACTTCCAGGCGATGTTGATGGTGTTCCAGCTTTGGCATCAAGCCTGCAACCAGAAAATAGAGAGAAATTGCTGAGGTTATGCTCTGCTAAATCAGGGGATCTTATTGTGTTTGCGGTGGGTCAGCATGCATCAGTTAATAAAACTCTTGACCGGCTGCGGGTATTCATAGCACATGAGCTGGGATTAGTTGATCATGTAAGTTCTGACTTCTTTTCAAACTTGGATTGACTAGGAATCCTAGGATTTTTTTTTTAATTATGCCTGGATGAAGGGGGAAAACCCTAGTTTTTCTTTATTATGGAAGAAGCATATATGTATTATGCACTCTTTGTTTTATCAAAGTACCGTACCTTTTAAAAAAATATATATTGGCTTGTACAAAACTCTATTTGGATTTTTGACAAATTTTACACTGGCTGTCAACCTATGTAACGCAACATTCCTCTTTTACCCGGGCTTGGGACCGCTGTAAAAACTGTACCAACAAGATTGAAGGAAAAATATTACAGGACAACGATTAGACCAGCTATGACTTAGAGAGCAGAATGCTGGCCAATCAAGAAGCAACGTATGCACAAAATGGATGTATCAGGGAGAGAATGTTGAGGTGGATGTGTGGTAAAACTAGTAAGGATAAAATTAGAAATGAGTAATTTCGAGAGCATTTAGGGGTAGCATAAATAGGGGTTAAAATTAGAGAAACTTGTTCGAGATGGTTTGAGCATCTCACGCAGGTCGACAATGGCACCGGTCAGGAAAAGTTTGGCTATGTAGCTTGATGACCCACCAAGGGGAAGGGGTAAGCCGAAGAGGATGTGGATGGAGGTAGTAAAAATGGATTTAAAGAAGTGCAACTTATCTAAGATTTGGCTCCGGATATATCGGAATGGAGAAACAAAATTCATGTAGTCAACCCCAACATTGTGGGGACAAGTAAGGAAAACTATATGAATTAGCCATTATTTATCTTTATCAATTTGGAAGTTACAAATGCTACTAAATGAGCCCATCTTTTATCATGTAGGGTGATTCATAAGACGAGTTAATATATGGTGCTCCAATTTTAAAGGTTGAGATGTTCCTTCATTGACTTTCGTAAATGGGATTTTATTTAGGATATGAGGACTGCATTTTGTTGTGATGCACAAGGATCAAAATATTGGTTGCAGTGAGCATACCAAAAAATGATGCGCATTGATTGCGGCAATAAGGAAAAGTTTGGCTATGCAGGTTGATGGCCCACCAAGGGGAAGGGGTAGGTTGAAGAGGACGTGGATGGAAGTAGTAAAAATTGATCTAAAGAAGTGAAACTTATCTAAGGATTTGGCTCTGGAAAGATCGGAATGGAGAAACATAATTCATGTAGCTGACACCAGCATAGTTGGGACAAGGCATTGATGATGATGTGCAAAACTATATGAATCAGCCATAGTTATCTTGATCCATTCTGAAGTTACAAATGCTCAAAAACAATACGTATTGGTTGCGGCAATATGCATCGATTGTCGGTGTAAATTGAGATTGTATGATTATAAAAACAACATTAATGATCTATTTATCCACGTATTCAAGACGGTCAACTATATTAAATTGGAAATTAATAAAAGGGAAAATTATGCCCAAAATCCGACATTTACCCAATACCAGATGAAAGACTAGAAATTGCCAAATAGAAGATCATACATAAAAGGACGCCTAAAGTGAGACGGTTTTACCCTTTATCCTGCGATATCCTAGGGCTGTAGGATATCCCAGGATTCGATATCCTAGGGCCGTAGGATATTACACGGTTACCTACTCTTGCCCCATCAGATATCACATTTTTTTCACCTCGAACTGAAGACGTCTGTTTACATCTTCTCCGTTTTTGCTAAGCATGGTGGGTGATTTCCATGGAACTTTGCTCTATGGCGGAATATATGGGTACCCAAGAGATAAGAAGAGCAAAAATGGGAAACTGAGGTTCCTGTATAAGTGTGCACTCATGAGCTACCTAGTAGAGCAAGCTGGTGGGAAATGATCTGACAGTCACAGTAGATTGCTTGATATTCAACCACAGGAGGTAAGAGATATAAGCATTTTATTAATCTTCACACTCATAAGTGGTCCATCATTGTTGTATGCAAGAATTCAAACATATCTAAAGATAGAATACAAGATAGAATCATCATGTATGCTCTCATATATTCTTAAAAGAGAAACCAGGTACATTCACAACACACTAGATAAAAGCAGAGGACTACCGCAAGATGAACAAGTTTCAAATCACTTTAGGAATGCCCAACAAATTGATTTCACATCGAATGGTTTAAAAATTATATATTAGGTAGAAAATGGAGCCCACAAGCGAAAACAGAGAAGATGGATACGGAGGTCTTCAATTCGTGGTGAAAAAATGTGATATATGTTGGAGCGGGAGTAGGTAACCGTGTGATATCCTACGGCCCTAGGATATCGAATCCTGGGATATCCTACAGCCCTAGGATATTGTAGGATAAAGGGTAAAACCGTCTCACTTTAGGCGTCCTTTTATGTACGATATTCTATTTGGCAATTTCTATTCTTTCATCTGGTGTTGGGTAAATGTCGAGTTTTGGGCTGTCCGTACAGTAATTTTCCCTTAATAAAATGCAAATGATCAAGTAGTTTCATCAAAATCTCATCACTATTATATATTTCTAAATTCAGATAAGCAATTTACAGTAGGGCACATGATACAGGTGTATAATCGCAAATCATTTGTATGTATTAGAGATATCATGCACATGGTCTTTGATAGGCATAGTGATTGTATTTGCCTGATCTGATGATTTTATTGTGTTTTTGCATGGTGAGAGTATGGAGAGAGGTATTGCTTGTCTTGGATTGGCTTCTAACATCTCCAGATCATATTGGCCCATATGAGGCTCATATTGGCCAATACAGACGGATACTGATGTGAGCAGCCATTTTTTCTATTTATTAGATTGGCTATGGCCACTATGACTGATAGGATGCGTATCAGCTGATATCCTTGGTGATGCATGGATTTTATTTTTTGCATACTAGTTCCTCTGTTCAATTTATGTTCCTTATTTACTATTCAAAAAAAAAAAAATATTTATGTTCCTTATTTGTCTTGAAATCGCTTTTTGACCATTTTAGTCAATGTCTATTAGGGATGGTTACGATCTTTTTTTTTTCCCCTCACACAGGAGAAACCATTTTTTGATGCAGGCCCTAAAACACCTCTATTTTTCTTCTGCACTTTTCCACGCAAGCCCTAACCCTAGGGCCTGCATTATTCCTTTAAATCAATTTATGATGTAGTTTAAGTTTTGTGTGTATGAAATTAATTTAGTTAGCACCAATTTAGTTCAGCACTTGTAAGCACCTCCTATGCAAGATTCGTCTATATGATTGATCTAACCCACCCACCCACCCGCCCACCATGGGTAGACACTCGTCCCAGTATAACGAGTCATCCACTGTTGGACTGAGATGAATAGTCAATACCTTATCATGAAGATTTGGGCTCATGGGACATGTATAGAAATATTGATCTATGTGTGGACCGCTAACTGTTCGTATGTGGCACATCTCTATGGTGCCCACTTATGCCCCCATTCCTTATGGATTGGGGCTCTAACTCTATAGTTATTAAACTGTTAATTGAGGCCATTGAATCAGGGGATAGATGTATCTGACGGGGCTTATTTTGCTCATCAGTAATCCATGATGAGGCCTTTCCACCCCCTCGCCTTGATGATTAGCATTCTTCCAAGAGGACGCTACAGAGATGGACCACATGTGAATATTATGTGGTCTGCTCGTACGAGAAAATGGTCATATATTTGTGCATGCATGCGTGCATGTCTATGATCCAACCACCCCATCACAGTATCACACTCACCAATCTCCTATGAATCGGTCCTCCCAAATTTGACACTGATGTTGGATTGAAGAGCCAAAAAAAAAAAAACAGTAACTTTAAAACCATTAAACTTTGAGGGCCATATATCAAGGGATTATGACAATTCAATGGGGTTGATTGCTTCCCAAAACAAGGCCACAATGAGATCTTTCTATTATTACTCACCATGATAGTCATGATTCCCTCTCTCACCTAATCGCCTCTACCTCTGAGAGAGAGGCCTTGGTGGGCTTTTGTTTCTTGGGAATACGAGCATACTGAAACTTTGAATTTTTTTATCATGCTATCTTATGTGTATGCTATATATGCTGACTTGTGATTGTGATACCAGTCAGGACATTCAATTCTGTGGATTACTGACTTCCCGATGTTTGAATGGAATAGTTCTGATGAGAGGCTTGAGGTGAGTATCATGTCTTCTGTTTTTTAAATGTAAATTATGTTTTTTATGGATTTTATTCATGATCTTTTTTTGGTCATTAGTTTATTCGTGAAGTAAATTTATACACCCCAAGGTTCATCCTATTTCAACTTTGACAGACGTGTGGTTTTCATAAGAATAAAGAAAGAGAGTGGTATTACATACAACATGACACGGATTTGTTGCATCTTTTGAAGTATCTAATGATTATTTTACTACTAAAAAATATTTTTAAGTATCTGGGTAACCTAGCTTTTCCTAAGAGGCACCCTCCCTTTTCCTTCCTCGCATCGCTTTCATTACTTATTGCTTCTATGAACTTGTCTATCACAATGCGTCCTCGCACTAACCTTATTTAATATAGTTTTATTTAATTATATGCTTAGGCCCTCCACCACCCATTTACTGCCCCAAATCCTGACGACATGAGTGATCTCTCTACTGCCCGTGCTTTGGCTTATGACATGGTCTACAATGGTGTTGAGGTATTATTTCCTGTACCCTTATCTATGCTGTCTTCTTCTCCCCATCTTATTCATATTTTTATCGAATCTTGACATCCTTTGATATTTGTGCTTTGCAAATAAAATCTTGGAGTTGGAATATGTTCTCCTGTGAGTGGGTTGCAATGTGCAGTCCAGCTATGGGGCCACTTGGGCCCACCTTTTATCAGTACATCCCCTTTGATAATCTTGCCATCCCATGATCTGGGCTGATTTTTTGGCCCTCCTTGTCCATAAAGAGCCCTTTCCATCTGCCCTTCTCACATTGATGGACATACATCTAATTGGGCCCCACGACCTGGATTGCATATAAGCTACCTGTAGTTTGCTCGTTGGAGAACATTCTCCTTATGGAATGTGCTCGAAGTAATGTTATGGTATTAAATGTGACTTGAATAGATGTCTATATGCTTTTGGTAAAAAAGCATGATGCCATGCACCAAAGGGCACAACCATCATAGTTGTCTTAATCTGTTTATGGTAAAGAAACATGATGCCATGCATCAAGGGGCACAACCATCATGTTTAAATGCTACTATATGAATTTTGCCCTGAGATCATTTTGTTCCTATTCTGTCATTTGTTTTGAATCAGATTGGAGGAGGAAGTTTGAGAATTTATAAGCGTGAAGTCCAAGAAAAGGTCTTGGAAATTGTTGGCATCACACGTGAACAGGTGTTGTCCATCATTTATTTTTCTTTCTGGCAATAATTATAAATACATCTTTATATTTCATAGACTAAAAATACATACAAATTTAATTATGATAAGAATTTGAAAATGATGGTACCTGCAGTGGTAAAGACACCTCCCTTTGTAGGTGGGGATGCGGCTTTGACCTTGTGCTGCCTTAGGACGTCCTCCTTACTACTAGGGGAGTGCATTAAATAGTTTTTTCTTGGTACTGACTGGCCATTCTATTTGAGACTGTTTTGCTGCATGCTGTTAGTTGAGTCTGTTGATAGCCCATCAATATGCAGTACCATCTTATTCTTCTGAGGTCAGTGAGCTCTTTTACCAGATATGAAAACAGTGCATCATTTGTGAACATGTTTGGCCTGCAGGCAGGGCAGTTAGATTTTTCATGGCAGTTTATTCCAAGGAGTGGTGATTTCTATATTTCACATTTGTTGTCTTTCTTGTTAAATATGCAATTCAACTTCCTTTACCGGGTTTTATGATAGAGACTGCTGATAAGATGATGGTTTCAATATTTTATTAAAATATCTCTCTTTTTTTTTTGTAAAGAAAAATAAAATGGTATAACCGAGTGTAATCATACAGTCGATCTTGCCAATCAAAGTATGATTTTAAGTTGCTTGCTTAGTGAGATTTTTTTTTAAAACAAAATTACTTCAGTTTCCTTCTTAACTGTCATTTGAGTTTACAATTTCAAGAATGGAAGCAATAGAAAATTTGATATTTCTCTCTTTTCAGATGTCCATTTTTATCTGTTTTTCAATTTTCTTGTGTCTGGACTCTGGAGTTGACAAGGGTGTACTAGAAGAGAGTTCTGAATCTTACATAATCTGGCAATGATCATTTCATGTGCAGGCAGAGGAAAAGTTTGGGTATCTTCTTGAGGCTTTGGACATGGGAGCTCCACCACATGGTATGTAAAACCTGATGTTTGACCAAAACATTATCATCTAATAATGCTTTTAAGAAGGAATGCAACTTGGGTCGGGTCAAACCCAAACTCGCACCTGATCCGAGTCATACAAAAGCATTAATGCATAGTACAGATACCATGTGTCTTTTATACCATGCGTCTTTTATGAATGTATAAATTTTCTATAGTTTTACCCTTCAAAAGCATAGAAACCTAGAAATTTGGTTAATCTTGACACGAGTAGACCTGAACTGCAATTGGGTAAGGAATTCACAATTTTGGTTAGGTTGGGTTTCAGTTTACGGACATGGGACTTGGTTTGGACATGTGATGAGCCAATTCTTGATTGGACCTGCCTGTCACAACCCTTCTCAGCAAACCATTTTGAGTTCTAGAACACAATATTCTCCAAGTATGTGCTGGGTATTTGGCATAGATCAGGGACTTCTAAGCTTAATCGTGCCATAATGATTACAGACTGTTGGGCAGCAATAATGTTCAATGCATCCAAAGTTACGACTATTTCATGACATTATTCAATTTTATCTAAGATTTCTGTTAAGATCAGGGAAAAAAGAAAGAGCTAACCGAATATGCAATAATTCAAACGCTCTAAATCTAACCCTAGTAGTTATAGGTTAACCACATAAACCCCAAGAATTATTCTCAAGCTCGGTACTGCAGCTACATTGCCCATCTTTCATATGTAGGTTTTGATTTGTATACTAACTTATTTTTCTCATTTCCCTAATTTATACAGGGGGAATTGCGTTTGGACTGGATCGTTTGGTTATGCTTCTAGCCGGTGCTAGTTCTATCAGAGATGTTATAGCTTTTCCGAAGACCACTACTGCCCAATGTGCACTCACTGGAACCCCGTCAAAAGTTGAACCTCAGCAGCTAAAAGAGCTCTCATTTCCTCCAACCCAGTAGATAGACTATTATCTGTTGTATGATTTAATTAAGCACTTTTGCAAAACTAGAAAGGGGAATGCAGTGCAAATGTACATTTATGTTTGAGCATTTTATCCTTTTCCCCCCTGAGGTGCTGCTATCCCTACATTGGAAATTGAGGTACTTGAAATAATGCAATACCAAGCTCTTCATACCAATGATGTGTTAGGATACTATGTAAAAATGCATGAAGTTCAGGTTTGTAGCTGCCCGTCGCCACTTATTGCTCGCCACTGATTCATGAGATTTTCCTTTTGGCCCAAACCATTATTTTCAGTTTGTTTCAGCCATTTGCTAAAAAGTATTTTGAGTAAATGTTCTCCCATTTCTGTTTCAGTGGGGGTAAATCTCAGCTAATTTTCATTTTACATAAAATGAGTTGATTTTGGGAAACCAAAGGAGAGCATGTTCTCGAATAACATCCTTCTTGATTGTGAGCCTCAAGGTGTGCTCTCCTTCATAGAAACATTTAAATCTCTTACAGTGAGGGCGCAATTTGATTTTCACTCACCTAGTGCTGTATATGGTTTGTTGAGAGTTGTAAAAAAAAAGGGGGAATCGGCTCTTCTGTAGGAGAAGTTAGTGCAAGCAACAAATCAAAATGTGAGCATTCTGTGCTCTTAAGAAAATTTTCAATGCATATGAGATCTTCAACACAATGTGCTGAATTGTAAAAAATGACGTGTACAATTTGTTGATGTGGGTACCACTTGATGTGAGGAGATGACCTTATTTTATGGATGGAGCATGGGTCTTACTGAGTTAGATTCTGATGGACTTAGTAATCAAACTCAAAACCTTGATAAGTAGTACGAAATATGATTGAGCCTATGGATTGAGTTTTAGGATGTATTATTATTATTATTATTATTATTATTATTATCTTTTCACTAGGTCCGGTCATTTTGAGTTTCCCTAAGTTGATGAACTTCGGACTCGTGCCAACTTTTTTGCCCAGCTATTGGGGCTGGGAGGCAGGAGCCCTCGGGTGAGGTGAAAGAGCCCTTAGGTGAGGGGAGGGGAAAGTGGCATGCCTAGGGTTCAAACCTTGCGCGGCTAAGTAGAACCGACGCATCTAACAACTTAGATAAGAGGCCGTTATCCAGTCAAGTAGGGTTAAACGCGAGTGCGTGTGGCATTTTATCTAGGTGATAAAGAGCCATTAGTTTAATGTTCTACCTACCATGTACATTGATCTCCACTCATAACTGAATGTCTACAATTGAAGTTACGAAATAAATTTAGGTTTTCCCAATTTCTTGGAAATTCAGATGGTGCAAGTAACTTGGATTAAACATAATCAAGGATTTTTTGTGTTCAAATGATCTTATTTGCGATAAGGAACAGTTGTATTATCTCCTTAAAATCTTCAACCAACTATTTATCCGATATCGATCTTGTGGTTATTTAGAGGCAATCAATCCACTAAAAAAAAAATCTGAATTGCTCCTATAAAAATCAAGCCAACATGGATCCAACTGGACCTGACATGCAAAACAAGCTTTTGGTGTGGTGAAGGCTCAACGCCTGATAAATCTGAACGACTCAAAAAATTTGAAAGCCTCTTGTCCTCCTTAATTAGATTTCAGTCCAAGTTTCCAGTAGGATTTGGTCCCAACAAATTCATGTGTTTCTAACATTAATAGTGGGCACGCCTCTTACTAAAATAAAATCTTGACAGGCCCAAAGTTGTAGCATGGAGTTGCCTAGGGTTTAGGATGAGATGAATGAAGTTCATCTCATCTTATAAGTTAATTTTTACATTAAGCCCCCCATTCATCCATTTAATTCCAATTCAAGTCGATTCAACGTACATTTGATTCGATATTTGTCGAATCAATTCCAGTCTTTTATAAAAGTTATCGTACTCGTCGAGATACACCTGCTGGTATCAAAACTTTCCGTATTCAGCAAAATACGTACAATTCCGTATTTATACAAATGTCTTCATTTGCTTGTTTTTAAGCTCCATTTTCATTCAAATCCTTTCATAATCTTAGTTACTATTTCATTAAGCCTAAATAACTTATAGTTAGGCTAATTCACTTCCATTTGGCGATAATTTCACCATTAGTGCATTTCAACCGGCTTAATTAGTCTTAAGTTCAATTAAATAGAGTTAATCAAGATTAACTCGGGACGGAGCCTAACATGTTCTATGTTTTAGGCTTTAGTTCAGGAGATTTTTAGAATTTAGTACTTTTTTATATGCCTATATTCTTTTCTTGTCTCTCTAACGTGACTCTTCACTCCAATTCACTTTCAAAGTGAATTACGTAAATAGGCTCTTCGGGGCGGTGCTTTAATAGATATATTCGGTCATTCCATTTTTTCATAGTAATTTATTTCCAATCATTAGAGGATGAGACTAAGAGTAGTTTATTGTCATTACTCTTGAATGAGAGAGAGAGAGAGAGAGAGAGAGAGAGAGAGAGAGAGTTTCACAAAAGAAGATCGATTTAGATTAGTTTGAAATGGGAAGAGAAGAGTGAATTCATGAGGAGCGCCTTTATTAATTCATCCTACTTCTTTGTTATTTTGAAAGATTAAACTTTATGGGATCTTCTTAAAAGAATACTGATGAGATTCCTGTCATTATTAAATTGCTGGGCATTTGTCTACTAATGCTTCAAGATTTGGATAGGAATACTTAGGTAAAAAAACTTAATAGGTCTTACCAAAAAAAGTTATGCAAATGTCACGTTGTTTGTAGGCTTTCGTGATAACATGGCTTCACGAGGGAGCACTCTCAAAGTTTTGGGGATAGTGCTTTAATATATATAATTCGGTCGTTCCATAACTTTTAATAGTAATCCATT
Source organism: Cinnamomum chago (assembly GCA_038049695.1). NCBI lineage: Eukaryota > Viridiplantae > Streptophyta > Magnoliopsida > Laurales > Lauraceae > Cinnamomum > Cinnamomum chago. Next base: position 104,075,500 of record CP142451.1, on the reverse strand, counting down.
TCAAATAGATTCTTCTTTTGTAAGACTCATTTCAAATAATTAGAAGATGAGTTATCACCATTACTTTGAATGAAGACAACTTCTAAAAAGGAAATCAATTGAGTTAAGTTTTAAATGGAAAGAAAATATTTGGTTTTTCCTTATTATAATATCGAGATGAAGACCCTCCTCATCCTACTTCTTAGTGGTTTTGAAAGATTAATTGAATTTAGTTAAATCTTTCTAAAAATAGTGTTTTTTTTATTTTTTATTTATACTACTATTGAAGATGAAGTCAACTCATGCTAATGTTGAATAAGTGGTGTCTTAGAAATGCCTTTGTAGTTGAAAATGAGCATGATTTAGCTTGAGTCAAATGGCTCGATGAGTAATCCTAGTCAGATACATGATTTAACAATTTAATGGCTAAAAAAATAGGAGCTGCTTAGTTGGTTAGCAAGCCCGTCTCTCCCCCTAGGACTCTTTATCCCAATAAGTAGAGTAAACTCGATCAGCTAAATCACCAAGTCAACTTAGAGGATTATTTAAAACCGATCTATTAATTTGATTTTTTTTTCGCTGCTAAAAGTCATTTTTAAAACTGCCACTACTTAGAGCTAAGAGTCACTTTTTTTTCCTGTAATATCAATTGTTGGATTAGATCTTGATATATATTTAAAAAACCCCATATATTAAATTAAACTTAGATACCTTAAAATCGAAGGTTTAGATAATCTAATTAGGGTGTCATTTGGAGGACCCATAAGACATAATCTGCAATGTCCCCTTCTCAGATCTCATAATCTGGCCCTTTGCTTGGAATACATAGAAGTGGGCCCCACACTACAATTTTTTTTTTTTTTTTTTGGTAAAGCATTCCTCTTAATCTCGTCCAAACCTTTCAAATTTCTAATTACTTTTCAGTTGGGTAAAAACCCTGGAGGGGAAAAAATAGAAAAAAACAGTCCAACTAAAAACCAATAAAAATGGAAATGATAATCAGCTCAAGAAATTTTATAAACCATTCATCATATGACTCAACCATTGACCAGTAGGATGATTTTGATGCTGATCTAATGAAGATCGATGACCTATTTCTGCCAGTTCATGGACTCTTCTTCTGGTCGATGGGTCCCATCATTACATTTTAGTGTCAAGAGATGAAGGTTGAAATATATGAGACCAGGCCAAAGGAAAAGAAAACGATTTGTTTTCAGAAAGAATGGCCCACCTTGATGCACTTATTATATGGATTAAGATTGGGCAAAGACATATCAATCTAATCAAATCATCATAACCCTTGAGTTTATTTATATGGCTTCAATCAAGAGTGGATGATGGTCCAATTATCAATGTCAAACTGGGTTCTATGACAATCCACGGCAGTAAGTGCCTATGTGATCACAGTTTGATTGATCACAAGTGGGCCTCATTTTTCGGAATGTGGGTTAAGAATTTCTTTTTCTTTTGAGTTGTCACATGTGTGCATATCACTGTTTTTTTGCGTTTTTCATTACAAAGAAAAAGATCTGTCTGAAGAGTTACCAAATTCAGAGTATTTGATATTATGTCTGCCAACTTGGAAATATTTGCTCCCAAGATTTTCTCAGCTCACTGAATAAGGAAATTACTGACTCTAACATCTACGAAGATATAATTAGACAGACCTAATTATGTTTTAAAAAAAGGGTTCATGTATATACATTCCACTTGAAGTTTTGCCTATTTGTAGTAATTAAACCCTTTGAAAAACTAATAGCTGTGAAAATATAAAAGCCCCCTTCCTGTGGGCGGTCAACTTTTTGATGGGTTTATGAGAAAATCCTGTTTTTTTAAGACAAAAATAATAAAACAGGCACAAGAAAGGGAAAAGGGGGGAAGTATTTAGTGTAATACATATATCTATTATAAGATGATTTAAATAATAGTGCTTTCCTATCTTTAATACAATCTTTTCATGATGATAAATTTATTTTTCCTCCATAAATGAATTTACCTCTCAATAGTATCACAATATAATATCATGATAAGAATGCAATAAAAACTAAAGATTATATATTCATTATATAAAGAGAAAAATATACACCTTCCATCTCTTACTTTTAATTTATATTTTTAAATATTTAAAAATTCTTTCCTCTTTAACATTAATTTAATGTAAGAAATACAGACTTATGGCAATATCATCCCTCACTAATATAATCTATATTTTTTATTTTTTTGGGTACCCAGCTTAAGGAAGTTCGGACCCCACCCTTGTTAGAGGAAAGTGTATGTTAGCCCTCACACGAGGGAGGGCGACATGTCTAAAGTTCAAACCCTAAAAGACTAGGTAAGAACTGACACCCTCTTACCATTTAGGTAGGAGGTCGTTCTTACTAATATAATCTTATTAGCAAATTCCAAACATATGCTTTCTTATATTTTTTTTCTTCAAAATAAAGCATATTATTTTTTTTAACATTGATTTAGAAAAAAAAAAAAAAGTAGGGTTGATTCTCAATATTGTAAAACTTCAATAGGTTATTTACAAATCTGAAAAACCGAAGGGGGTAATCTAAACAAAACCCAAACACGCCCGTTAATAAATACCGATCCTCTCTCCCTTGTTTTCACAAAGAAACTGTATACATCATCACAGTTTCCATATTGCTCTCTCTCTCTCTCTGTGTGTTTTGTCAATCTCTTTGGGTGGTTATGGTGCGAAAGCCGAGCATGGGTCGACAGAAGATCGAGATAAAGAAGATCGAGAACGAGGACTCAAGGCAGGTCTGCTTTTCAAAGCGCCGAGCAGGCCTCTTCAAGAAGGCCAGTGAACTCTGCATCCTCTGTGGTGCCGAGATCGCCATCATCGTCTTCTCCCCTGCAGGCAAAGCCTTCTCCTTTGGACACCCATGTGTTGATTCCGTTGTCAATCGCTTCCTTGGCACCCCTAATCCCACCACCGCCCTCATGGATGTCTCCTACAGCAGCTTCCACCGAGCTGCCACCGTGCAAGAGCTCAACCGCCAACACACCGAACTGCTCAACCAGGTTTGTAGCTACCCCAAGTGCTACATTTTCCCAAAACTCATCTTAGATCCTTATTATGAGGACAATCTCTAAGAGATTTATTGTTAATATCTGTGACAAGGTGGAAGAAGAAAAGAAGAAGGGGGACTCTCTGAAGCGTATGGATGGGGGCCCCGGCTTCTGGTGGGAGGCGCCAGTGGAGGACATGGAGCTGCAAGATCTGGAGAGGTATAAATCTTGCATGGAGGAGCTGAGGAAGAAGGTGGCGAACCGAGTCGATTATTTGATGATGGCAGGAATGACTTTGCCAGCCACCGGCCACTTCGGTGGCGTTAACTCTGTCGGTGCCGCGTTCGATCCATTCATGCCAGGATCAAGTGATTATCTCCTTCCTCCTCTCCCTCCTGCTCTCCCTCCCCCTGTCGATCAAAGTATTGGTTTCGGTCGTCACCTTTTCTAATTAGTATTGCCAGTATTACTATTATAATTATTATTAATCATGAGATGATGGTTGTTTAGGTTGAGTTTAAGAAGCAGTGTTTTTCCCTGGTGGAGATGACACTGTTGGAGTCTGTTTTATTGTGTTTGTTATCAATGGTGAGGATTCAAAGAGTTGAGACATGAGTTTGGAGTTCTTGCATTAGACATTTAGTCTTTTATTTATGAAGAAAAACCTAATCTTTATTTGATTGTGGTGCTTTTACCAATGGCATGGTTCACAACAAGGTGATGAGATTTTATTGTGTTTTAGGTATAAATACAGTCTAAATTATGATATAACTTCAAATATGAAGTCGATGTAGCTTATCTCTGATTTTAATATAATTTTTGAAAGATTAATTGAATTTAGTTAAATCTTTCTAAAAATAGTGTTTTTTTTATTTTTTTTTATACTACTATTGAAGATGAAGTCAACTCATGCTAATGTTGAATAAGTGGTGTCTTAGAAATGCCTTTGTAGTTGAAAATGAGCATGATTTAGCTTGAGTCAAATGGCTTGATGCAGAAGATGATACTTTGATGGACTATTGCACTGATGAAGAAGAACAAATGCCGACTGACGATGATACTGATATAGATTCTTAATTTTTATTTCATTTTATTTTCTACAGTTAATATAGCATTATTTTCCAACAATTGCATGGTATAAAGTGTCACGAAAAGTCTGTGAGTATATTAACAAGTATAGTTGATGCCTTACTGTGTTGGGCATTTTGATATATGGCTTGAAGATATATTATGTTGTGTGGATGCTTTTGTGGTTGTTTGATTTATCATTAATCTGAGAATTTATATTCCTGTAGTTGATTTGGATTGAATTTTGGTTTTGAATGGCAATTTGGGTGTACACTTTATTGAATTTCTTTGGATGAGCAACCATATCTGTTGTCTTCTCAAGGATACACGGCAGACACACAGACTTGAATATAAAGTTTATTTCTCAAGTAAGTCAATATTATGGAATGACTAAGCTTAGATTACATGAAACAGTAAAAGAACAGGACATGAAGCATAGCTCCAATATTCCAGCATTGCTGTCACATTACAATTGCATGTTATCTGTTGTCTACTTGCTTACTCCAGAAATTGATAGGAACTCCAAGCAATTCACAGAGCTAGTCATTTAACATCCTCTCTGCATCATCATGGGTATGCAACTGCAAGAAGTTGATAAATGGAGGTGTTGGCAGACACACACGCAGTTCTTTCTGCAGCAGTTAGCTGCATGATGTGCTGCACAAATTAACAGGAAAATGTCATGGTGAAAATTGCAGCGTAAACCACAATAGCTAGAAATTGTCATTTGTTGGACCATAAGGAGGCTTACCATCTGTCAGTTGGAGAGAGCATTAAGCTCAGTAAGGTAATCCAGTCTGTCTGGAAGATGAAATTCAACAATCAATCACTTGCATATTTTTCTAATGTTAAAAAGAGAGACTACCAAAGTATAAATATATATATATGAGAAAAGATTTGGCCCTAATAATGATTATATCATCATGATATAATTATAAACAGACAGATCCTGATAAGAGAAGATAACTCAGGCAGCAGAATTATACTCAGAAGTAGCATGCATGGTGACAACTCAATCTTCCCAACAGAGCCTGTCCTGTTTGGACTTTAATTTGTGGACGACCTCTGAAAATAAGATGTGAAGACAATACCAGGTGAAGGTAGGTGAATGTTGCATATAGGCATCTACCAAACATGCACGAAGCCTGTTTTCTCCTACCAAAAACCAAATATCAATCAATATTTCTGATGCCATTAACTCAAATAAGTTGTTCTCAGAGAAAAGAAAGTCCTCCATTGTTGCACACTTAGCATCTTATGAATGAACAATAAAATGCTAAGAATTAAGGGACCCCTGGTACAAAATGAAAATGACAGATATTGCATTGCCCACTATTAATCTACACTTCCAATTAGTTATGTTGTTATTGCATTACAATTAGACACTAAATTCCAAATGAGCATGCACATAGTTTTTATATTTAAATGTCTAATAATAAATGGAATTCATGTAAACATGCCCGAATATGGTGACTGAGCCTGTACTTTTGGTTGGTCATATATGCTATATGGATGAAACAACTTTCATGATAGAATGGATGAAAGCATATGTAGACCTTACTCTTAAATACCATTTGTTGGAAACAGAGTATTTTAATACTGATAAGTACTCAGTTACTGATTTGCAGATTTTCCTTCTAAACTGCAACTATTAAATAAAATCCTTCTGGGGTTTTACCATTACTAATTGATACAGATTGTTAATGAATTATTATATAATGAAACCAACCATTGTAGACCATTCATTTGATACCTAAAGATCAAAGCAAAAATAAGATATATTTCTTCAAAATATACCCTGTAACTGTTATTTTTATTTGATGCTCATTCTTGCATATTCACCTTTGTTCTTCATTTTTAACTACTTATGACAAAGATCTAATGGGGATGAATAATATATATGCATTTTTACATATTTAAGTGTTTTTTTCCTTCTTGTTGCTTTTCCTTTAGTTTTATATAAGGGTGGGTGTGTTTGGTTGTTCTGAAAGTAATCATCTAGGACAGATGCCTGTCTTCTGTAGCTTAGCAATTGTTGCTTGTGGATTTGTGACATTACGGCTTGTATTTTTTCGAAGATAGAAGACCTGTCTACCACTTAGTACTTATCTGTCAAATCTGTGCTGTCACAATTGGCAAGCAAAATAAGTAGGCATCCATAGTGTCTGTTGTCTCTGTGACCACAGCTTTGGAATACTTACAAAATTCTGTTTGCAATTGAATAATAAATTCTGAAAAAATACAAAACACTTGGACATACTATGTTATTTCTACCGTTACACTTGATATAGGGATGGCTTTGGTCCTTTTGTGGGCAAATATTAGGGTATATCTGGGGCTCTGTTTTGGCTAGGCTTTGCTCTTGTATGGACTGGTCCATAATATAATGATAGATTTTATCAGACTATGATGTTGGTTTGAGGCAGAAATCAGGGACAATTACACAGGTAGAATGAAATGTTTGTTTTCGTGCAGTTTGGATGGACTGGTTAGAGTTTATAATTGCTGTTTTGACAGATTAATCAGTGCAGCTATGGATTTTGTTTTAAGGTCAATGAGCCTTTCATAATTTATTTTGTAAAAGGGTCTAATAAACCTTTGATGATTTCTTATCCTGTTTACTTGGATCTTGAGAAGTTGAGCTGGTACTATGCAGAGAAGTGCACAAATAAGTGAGACCACACTCTAAAAGAAGAGAAAAGAAAGTACTGCAGAAGGTCCAAGAAGTTTTGTGTAGGTAGACATGTTTGTTTTTCTATCACTAGAGTCTTTCAGCAAATATTTTATTATAACATATTTGGTTGGTCACAAGAAGTTTGAAAGTAAAGTTCCAGTCAACAAAAAAATTATACTATTACTTTACCAGCCCCCCAAAGATACAATAGATACACAAAAGACAAGCATGTAAGCACTAAAGATACAATAGATACACAAAAGACAAGCATGTAAGCACTAAAGAATCTCTGAAATAGAAGTCTCTTGCACCAAATAAGGAGACGCACACAGAATCTTAGGCATGGCATTGGCCGGTACAGTTAGATACGAATACAAGAACCAATGGGAGGAATCAACCTGGAATAAATGTTACATGGTACTGTTTGGTGGACAGAAGTACTCTTTCACCAAATACTGATTGTGATGATTATGTTTGGTGGAGAATGCTAGCAATTCCTGTAGGATTTATGTTTATTTATTTTTATTTTTTGTTTTGATTTAGATTGTGTTCTTGAACTTGCAGCTGCTGAAGATATCACGATTAGGAATCGGTACTTAGTGATTGCAACCAGCGGGGGCTTAAATCAACAAAGGACAGGGGTAAAGATTTTCTTCTCTGCTCAGCTCAGCTTAATTAAGTCAAAATGCCTTCTATATCTATTGAAATAACACTGACAAGATATGGGTTCAACACTGTTGGAGGGTAAACTAGAATGTGCGGCATCAACCCAAACCCGACCTTTTTATAATGATCACCTTGTCATTAAAGTCCGTTAAATCAACTGTTAGAATAATTTATTGGGACTGATTATTCTATTTCCACAGAGACCTGAAGTGTGAAGTAGATTAAGCAGAAAAAACGTGATGGGACAGTGGTTTAGGCTGTGATTCCTTTATGGAATAAGACTGCAAGGGGCGAACCATCGAGTGTTAGGTGTACAGATCATAGGGAAAGCGATCGAACATCATCTACATGTGAGCATGGACGTGGTTGTGGTGAGATAGTATGACCTCCAATGCGATGTTTAACCTGGGAAGCTCTGCCAAGTGCTTAGGCAGAAATTGAGAAAAGATATCTGAGATAGCTAGAATTGTGGAGGTTTCTTTCGAGAATGAGGAAATGGTAAGAGTTATGGTGCTACAACTCTTTAGTGGACATAGTGAGGTTAAAGGAAAAGGGTGTATTTAAATTTTTGGAGTTTGATAAGTGACTTCTGATGGCATGATAGACTTCAAGCAGCACAAGTTCCTTTGACAGGGTTGGATGAGAATGTTGTTTTAAAATGTGCTCCTGCTCTGTCAAATTATCATATTTGTTGCTTGTGGAGATATATGATGATTTGAGGGTTTGAATGATAATAGCCAGGTGATTTTGCAAAGGTTACATATGAGTCAGATACAGTTGCTAATACAAAACGGGAAATGCTTGAGGATCAGATGCAAAAGATTGGGAAGTCAGTGTTTTAAGAAGTATTTTATGAAAGCTTATGGAGTTTATAGCCACATTTGATAGCTTTGCTGGTGTTTTTTTTTTATCACCACGTTTGATTACTTTGTTGGTGTGTGTTTTTCTTTTTTTTTTTATCTTTGTTGTTTCTGATAGAAATAAAACTATTTGCCTTGAAAAAAAGGAAAATTGTTCTACCTAGGTTTTCTAATTTCAGTATTACCTCACCTATTCTCTATTTTTGCTTCGCAACACTGTTCTTCTGATTTCTGTATCATCAAGTTTCAACTCTATTTCTGTGTATTCTTAAAGTGCCTTGCAGTTCATGACATGGAATCCCAAATCATGATTCAATTTCATTCTGTTTTTTATAGATCGGATTTACTGGTAGTTCTAGACTTATAGTTTCAATTTATCCTGGAGATATGAGCAAAGGCATTCTTAAACTGCTTTTCTTCTTTTTCAGGGAAACTTAATTGGTCGAGGAGTTGTCAAATTTTGTGAAGGAGGGCCTCCTGTAAGCTCTTTTTCATTTTTTTTGGGTGCATAGTGTTCTCTATGGCCTTATAATTTCTTATCAGCTCAACCCAAGCTGTTGCTAACTAACCCTTAAGCTATTACATTTACTTTTCTGGAGCACTTGCTAATACCTCTCTGCATTCACCATGCTCGTAGACATAATTTTTTTTATTAGATCCTAAACCCTATTGTCTTCTAAGCCAGTAAACCCAGCCAAACAATGTCTCTGTCTTTTTCTTGGGTTCTCACTTCTTCACTTCCGAGTTCCAAGTAGAGAAAGGAATTGTAGAAAGTTGTCATGCACTTTTTCTGCCTTTTCATACATGGAGATTTTATGACTTGACTGTCATGTGGCATCCCTTTCTTTTTCAATTTGGGCCATCTACATTGATCGCATCATCCACAGCTAACAAGTTAATGGATGATGTTGAATACATGTATGTGGGGGACCCCACTTGAAACGGTCTGGAAGTTTTGTTGAAGACCAATAGGTTGTTTGCTGCAGGGGTCTATGTTTGACTGACCACATCCATATGGCTTTTCATTTTTTATATGCATAAATACCAACAATCATAACCGTGTCTACATTGGTAGTAGTTGTTTGCTATAATTAAAAATGTATCTTTAATAGAAGTACACATTTGACTATTAAATAGCACTTGGATAGCTCAAGAAAAGAAAAGCATGCATCTCAAGCGATTTGTATGAAAACAAAGAATAGAAATTATAGCTTCACTTAAAAGTTACTAAACTTATTATCCACAAATTTAGTCTTTCAGCAGCTGATCTTCAGCTTGTTTGACCAAAAATAAAATAAAAATTCCTCCAAAGTTCTAATTATTCTAATTATAGCAATAATGGCCAGATCATCAAAGTATGGGGTGTCCTGCCTTTGCAATGACCATTGACCCCAAAAACTACCTTCCAAACGGATACATCCATTACAAGTAAATTTTTTTTCCCCTTCAAGCCTCCATTTGAACCAATTTAATAAAGGGTCTATTCAAGACAGGATGTATGTACTTAGCAATGTGGGCTGTGAGTCCCAGTCCCAGATCACACTACACATGGTCCACTTCACCATTTCTCTGCTGCGTGGACTAGAGAAATAACTACAATGCAGGTCTTCTTCCTCTTCTCTGCTCTGGTTCGGACTGATTTGTCCATTTCTTTTCTTCGAGCGATCAACTAAGAGTATCAATATGTAAATGAGCATTTTGCTTCATAAAACTATGATTGTGTTAAATTTTTTTCTCACTGTGTTTGATATCTTGCCCTTGTTGTTTTGCTGATATCTTGCCCTTGTTGTTTTGCCTCACAAGTTTCCTTTTGAATTGTTTGATTTACAAATGTCCTGTGCAGAGATGAACTATACTACTGTACTATCACAAATTAGGTTACCATGGAACCTTCTTTATTCATCCAGTTTCTCTCTGTTGTCTAGAACAGTGGTTTCTAATAGTGTTTTTTGGTACAATGGGACAGTTTTGGGCCACTCTACAAAAATCAGAGCAAATTGCATTTAGGATTTCAAGTGAGCCATAGAAACTCGAGGTCCAGCCTGAGTCCATCCAGTTATGGGCAGAGTTTATAGGTCCACGGGGTGGGAATTGGATGATATTTAAGGTCAAAATAACTAGCAAGCTAGGCCTAGACTAATGACTACCTAAAGGGCCCATTGCCCCCATCAGATGAAAAGGCTCAAACTAAAATATCTAATTAAAACGAGTTAACCTGTCTGATAATCTTTGAATCATTTTGTCCAGTTAACCTGTTACTATTGATGCGCTGACTCTGTCTTTGCTTTGAATGAGCAGTAGGACTTGGAGCTTTATCAGCAACGTGTGCGATTTTTTAGGGCCTGGTGTCAGTAAGTACTCTTTCAATCCTAAATTCCAGTCAGACAAAACTTGTTGTGTCAAATGTTTATCTTTTTCTTCTTGTTTTATCAAATGACACAAACCTGCATTCAGATTTCAGATTTATCAACGAGTTTTAATGACTGACTTATTATGTTTATCTTTTTCCTGGGTTCTATAAAAACACAGTTACTTCCAATGATTTGAAACTACAATTATATTGTTAAATAAGGAGGCAATGAGCTTCTTCTTCTCCTCTTGCTGCTGCTCTCTTCTCTCTTTTGCTCTGTTTTTTACTTACTTTTCCTGTTTTTGCAAAAGAGAAAAACCATTCATATTCATGTGCTTATCTATGAGAAAGTGGTGATTTGGTTGTATTTCTATGATTGCAAGTAGAAGAGAAATGTTCTTATGATGCCTGAAAGATACAGTAGCCTAATCCAAGATGATTCCTGTGTAGAATCCCCTTGTGCTTATTACTTTATAATGACTCAGGCTATACTGTACAAGATGTACTCAGGAATCCCCTTGTGCTTTCTTGTTTATCAAATTTTCATCAGAGCAATTTTATCCAAATTTCTCCAACCTGCAGCCAAACAATGGAAAATTTTCTCAATGATATCACATCACTTTGTGGGAGATCTTTATATAGTTCATGAGTCTATTTGGAGCCCTGCCACTATCAATGGCTTCTCTAGAAAGGTATTCATTCAGTAATGGAAACACCAAAAGGAGAAGAGGACGGGATTGGACATATAAAAAGTTCTTACTGATCTATCAGTCCGTGGAGTATCTTAATGTCTGCTGCCCATGTGCCTATATAATGACTTGTTTTGATTCATTTTTTTCTCTGTCAAATATGCTGCTCTCTGATATATTTTATGAAATTGGAAAATTTAAAAACAGAAATAGAGAGGTGAGTTCTTTTTAAAGAAGTGAAAAACCATTCATACTTGGAAGTGAAAAACGATTCATTCTTGGAAGTGAAAAACCATTCATGGACTTGGACAAGCTTTGGCCTACTACTTTTCAATTTGAAAATTAACTTGATCCAAATGATGGATCCAACCGGTTGTAGTGTTCTTTACTTTTGAATTTGAAAATTAACTTGATCCAAATGATAGATCCAACTGGTTGCAAGATTTAATTGGCTTGATCAAAGGGTTTTGAAACCTAATAAGATAATGTTTATGTGATGAAGGGAAAGCTAGAAAAGAAGCTATAAACAAGGTTCCAAGTCTATTCTCCTTCCTCTACAACTATCAACTTTGAATTAACGGCTGCAACGAGTTCAAGTAAGGACTTTTTTTGTGTATGTGTGTTTATATTATTGAATCGTAGGATTAGAACATAGAAAAGTCTCTCTACACTTATTACCCTTTTGAGTTAGAAGCGATTAAAATTTGTCACACCTATCCTACTGCTGCAGGACTTTTAATTGGTCATTGTTAGCATTAATATTATTATTATCATTGAAGATTTTGTTACCTTGATTTGCTATGAAGTTTCAGAAATGAAGTTCATGCATTTTTTTATTCAATTATATACAGTAAACACAATGTTTTGATTGGAAAATTTTAATCATCATATTCGGGCATGAAACTGAACCTAAACTGAATTGTCTTGCTTTGGAAGCTACAGACACGTTATAAATTTCAAGTCTTGAATTGAATCATTTTGTGACCTTTGGATAGTTGATGCATGAACATTGTCATTGTTTTTGGATTAGTGCAGGAATTTAATTAGGACGGACTTGGACAAGCTTTGGCCTACTGCCTCATACAAAAAAAGGTCTATATAGAACTTTGGAGCCAAATAGAAAATAGGCACTAAACAAGTGGTGATCATGCGTAAGAAAAAAGATGATTTACTCTACCATCCAAAAAAGAAAAAGAAAACAAAAACAAAACAGATAATATACTCAAGTTGACAATGTGATAATACTCTATTCAAGGTTGTACTTTCTTTGAGATTTTCAATGCTCTGAATTATTTGTTTCATTCATTGTAAAGATTTCAGCACTGTCTAGTTTATAGGATTTTCTTCATCGCATGTCAATATTGTTCATGTTTGTCATGTTAAATTATAAAAGAAAGAAACTCATAATCTTTCAAAAGTTGGGGCTGTTGCTAATTTTATTGGAAATATTTCTATATACTTTTGTTTCTAGTTATGAGAACAGGAAGGATGCAAACGAGTGCACAAGAACGGGATGCTTCAATATTTGATTCGACGATTGAGCCAGAGGCAAATAGCGTTGGTAAGATCAATACTATTAGTTATATATTTTAAAAAATTATTAAGTTTCATGTATTTTTTTATTAATTATTTTCTTTTTCCTTTTAGCTTCGACCTACCATGTCACCTCCACTAGAAGAGGACGTGGTAGGTCAAAAAATATCTCCCTTACCAGGCTTATTAAGGATACGGGTCAAAAGCTAAAGATTGAAATCCCTGAAGGGTTGTCTAGACCAGTTGGCAAGTATGCAAAACAATTTAAGACTGAAGTTGGGATAATTTGTCGAACGTATGCTCCTCTTGCATGTTCCACTTGGCCAACGGTTAAACAAGAACATAGGCAAATATTTTATGATCGCATTTTGGTAATTCAGTCCTCAAAATTTTATTTTTTGCCTTTATTTTGCATACTATGTTATTTGAAAGTTGGATACAAAATTAAGTAATCTCTTTCCTGTAAAATATATCTAACAAACTTATTATGAATGCATCTTATTTGTAGGACAAATTTGATATAGATCTTCATGATCCACGTTTGAAAAAAGCTGTTAACAGTTATTTGGCATCAACATTCAAAAACTATAGGAACAGATTGCACTCCCATTATAAGAGGGCTGGCAATCACGAGGCGGCATGCCAGAAACCTTATGAGGGCGTGTCACAAGAAGATTGGGAGCTTTGCTGCAATAGATTTTGTTCAGAAGAGTTTCAGGTGAAATTTATTTTTAAATGTATTACCTACATAGAAATGATTTTTTTTTAGAAAATCTTGACGGCATTTCTAATCATGAACTTGAATGCAGAAAGTTAGTAAAAAGAATTCTGAAAACCGACAGCTGCTTAAAGTGAACCATTGTGCGGGTTCAAAATCATTTGTCGAATATCTTCATGAGACGGTATTAGTAATTCTAATATTTTAATAAGTATTGATTTATTAGCTTTTTTTTAAATTTAATATTGTGTTCAAATTATACAGCATGATGCTCCAATTGGTAGGATAGAATTGTGGCACAAGACACATTATAGTCAAGAGAAGGGTTGGTCTACTCCCGAGTGTCAACTGCTCTATGTAAGGACACTTTTTTAAAAGTTTCATCTAATTAATTATTTCTTTTGTTCTTCAATTTTTCTATACATTTCTAAATATTTATGTGAATTTTTTTTCTATTTTAGGATAAAATGATTACACTCCAGTCGCATCCCACAGAAGAGGATTCTCCCCCATTGACAGATGATGAGATATGCAAACAAGTGTTGGGTACAAGGCCTGGATATGTCTGAGGTCTTGGGCATGGTGCCGTGGCCCCTCCATCATCTTCAACGGGCCTTCAAAATAATCAGCGGGTGGAAGAGCTTACTAAGAAGGCCGCGACAGCTGAAAGACAAGCTCAAGAGTTGGCTGAGCAGTTACAGCGAATGGAAGCTCAGATGGAGGCTCAAAGGCAACAAATGGAGGCTCGGATGGAGGTTCAGATGGCGGGTCAAAAACAACAGATGGAGGCTCAGATGGAGGTTCAAATGGAGGGTCAAAAACAACAGATGGAGGCTCAGATAAATGAAATGAGGTCCTGGCAAAAGAATATGGAGGTTATGATGCAATCTATAATGGCGCAAAAGATGGGCACTCCTCCATGGTAAAATATTTATTCTTTGCTTTTATACATCATCAGGTGCATGTTCAGTTCAAATAGAAGGAAAATAAAAATGGATAAAATTTCATCTTAAATTATTAGATATCAGGTGCTTCATTTTCTTAGTTGCAGTTTCCATGTTGAATCTCTTCACAAATGTCACATACCCAAAAGGCATATATAGTGAAGAAATGTTTAAAATGAGAAATAAGTAGCCGTATCATCAAGTCAATTTGATTTCTTCCATGCCCCCATATACATCAAGGGCCATGATTTGAATGATATGGATTGATGTACATGTGGTGACTTTGTGTATAGGCTACAATCAACATGAATAGATTAGATTTCAACTTGATATCTCAAATTTTAGTTTTAACATCTATCTTGTTTTATAGATTTCAACATCTATCTTATTTTATTTATTACAGATCGAAATGGGAGATGAAGAGAAAATTAGAACAAGCAACATTTTTTGGACCCGTTTGGATGGCGCAGATCAATTTGAGGATGCTATATTTTATCATGGAAATTGTTCGTTGTCTCCGTGTGATACATGTCGAAGATTGCTTTTCAGTTATTGTTTCTATGTTTTTTTGAGACTAGCTATTATATAGATTTATGTTTAACAGAATTTTATCAATTTCTTCAGCAATAATTTGTGATAAGGACAACTGTTTCATTGCATTCAAATTCAATGAATTAATTTAGTTTATGTTTTTACATCGGTGGAGTGTTATTTTCATACCTGAATTGCAACTTAGAGATATATGATTGTGAAGACCTAAGGATGACTTTGCATTAAAGATTTGTGAATGGATGACTTGTGAATGGATGATGAGATTATATTTGATTGGGTATAAAATCAGGAAAAATATATCTATTTTAAAAATATTAAAAAATATTTTTTTGAGAAATTATTATTTGCGGCGCTTTTATTGCGTTGCAAATAATTAAATGTAACAAGATAAATATTATTTACCACACCACATAAGCGTCGCAAAAAAAAAATATTTGCAACTTTATATGAGCGTTGCCTTTAATAATTTATTAACGACCTTTTAGAATCGTCGCAAATATAAATTATTGGTGACGCAATTTTACCGTTGCAAATAAATTATTATTTGCGACGTTTATAATACGTCGCAAATATAAATTAATTAGTGACGCAATTTTACCGTTGCAAATAAATCATTATTTGCGACGTTTATAATACGTCGCAATTGATACGTAATTAGCAACGCTTTGAAACCGTTGCAAATACTCTCTTATTGCCACGCTGCAGTCTTTAGCGTAGCTAATCTTTTTGTGACCTCATTATTTGCGACCCCTCTGCGACGCTTAGTTTTTTGCGTCGCAATTAACTTATTGCGACGCTTTTTATATTATTTGCGACGCTTTTTTAGCATCGCAAAAAAGCAAAATTGTTGTAGTGATTGATAATTTTTCCTTTAAATTAATTCGAACCACCGTGTACCCTAAATAGGAACACAATTCACCCCCTTCGTCCCCCTCTTCTTGGTCTATGAAATTTTCTCAACGGCTCTAACCCTTGAATTAGTCTTTCACCGAGACAAGTTTCCAATGAATTAAGAGGTTAGTACGCATGATACCAAGGAAAGAAAACAAACCTTTTTCTTTTTTTGTTTTACTTTTATCACACGTGCATATGTCACTATCCATGACTAGTTGCCAATATTACAGTCAAATGTCAAATCATCTGCCAACTATGAAACAAAAGCAAAGTTGATTTTCTAATTAAGTAATATCTACAAAGATATTATTACACAACCTTAATCATATATTAATTAAAGGGTTTCTGTTTATAGTACCCTGAAATTTTGCCTATTGCAAAAAAAAACCCACCTTCAAAATAATATCTATAAAATCCCCTTTGATCTCCCACTAAAATCTTTTTGGTGGGCTGATAATCATATTTTCTTCAGCCTTTTTTACCGTTGAAGAAAAAAAAATCATATTTTCTTCAGGAAAAATTAAGAATAAAATTTCTAAACGACTCTGCCAAAATGCATTTATCATTGTGGTGGGCCTGGCCATATAGATTACTGATACATCGGTGAGGCCCACCTTCCAAGTGGAGGAAATATTGGGGGGGCCATTTTAATGATCTAAATGTACTCGAACAAGATGGGTCCTATCAAAATGGTCCAGCTATATTCAGACAGTGTGGCCTTTCCATAATCCATAGCTCATGTATTGTGCCTCTCTTCACATCACATAGCAATTACAAAAACCAATTTAGGGGATGAATAGTGATGATGTATTGTGTATTGGTTTGTTTATTATGGAATGAAGTGGTCCTCTTCCTCCTCTCCACTACAATATCAGATTCAGTCCTCATTACATCTAAATCGAATCGCTTATTATTATTATTATGTTGAGAGAGGAACAGTGTGTGTAGGGCCTTTCTTTGGTGAGGAGAGACTATAGGAGTCTGTTTATTGTGTTTCTTATCAATGATGGGGATGCATGTAAGAGAGAAATGAATTTGGAATTCTTGCCATAGCAATTTAGCCTTTTAAGTGGATATAAACAAGGGATTTTTACTGATAAGTAAGTCTTAAAAATCAAATCAAAGGTAGAGGGATGAAGTTTTAAATTTAGAACATGCATAGTAGGTATTATTTTATTTTAGAGGATTTTACTGGGAAATTCATCATAAGTGGCCTTTGTATGAAAAAGATAATAGTGGTTTAGGCAACACGAAAAAAGGTATATCAATCTACTTTCGTTTTTCTCTTTAGAACTTTGAGAGCAGCCATGCTAGTGTCGCTCGTCGTGTCCCATTTGTTACTCCTCGTCTCTTCCTCATCCAAGTCCATCATGAAAGGTCTTGAGCTGAGCTTCACATAGTGTCAGCCAGGCAAATTTTAAGCTCGAGATCATTTCCATGTGTTTGTACATGTGCATGGAACTCACATAGTTAAATAGATTTAAACCATTGATCTACTGCCACACATTTGACACATGAAGTTTCCAAAAATCCACACTTGCGAAGGTCACATCCATCCATTGGCAGGGCAGTCCTCCTTCAATCTGATCCATCGCACATTAGACCGTATGTCATCAACGGTCTAGATAGATCTCAGCACTGGATCCCACAAGCACACAATAGGATTCTCCAAAACAACACTTCAGATCGAAACCAAACGCAACAGAGAATCATAAGAAAAAGGAGAAAGTTCAAGATGAAGGAACGATCTAGATGATCGATTGAGTCGAAATGGACGAGATCGTGAACTGGATGCGGCTGGATGACGAGATCATTGGACGGCTGCAAGCGAACCGAGGCACAATTTCATTCTCCCTCATTTGCTATGGGTATCCTTTTAGAGATGATTTGTTCACTCCCAACATGATTTGAGTTCGATCCGAAGACGAAGAAGAATATAAAGCTCCTGCCATTCTCTCTCAGTTGTCTTTTTGCCGGGGACCCGAAGATGAAGAAGGCAAAGCTCCACCATGGCAGTGGCCGGCACCTCGTGGGAGAAAGCTGTGGCGACTAACGAGTGACGCTAACGTCGCCTCCGTAGAGACGAGAGACGCTAGCATCGCTCCTCTTAAAATTAAAATAAAATAAAATAAAATGAAAATTGGATCACAGGCCCCGTTTGTAAAACTCCAACTATAGGGTCTTTTTTCGTGCAATGGTCATTTATCGTGAATCTTTCTGTAAAATCCTCTTTATACCATACGATTCCCCTTTTCCCTTGGGACTCGAGTCTCTCAAATGGAAAAAGATCCCCTGTTTGGACCAATCATGGGATACCACATAGGAAAGATTTTTTTTTTGGGAGGAAATGAGATGTCATTAATTTGACATCTCTCCCCCATGTGGCACCCCCAGGGTGGATCAAACAGGAGATCCGCTTCCCTCTCAAATATGACCCCCAAACTACTTTTTCTTCTTTTATTGTAACGACCCGGCCCACCTGGTATAATATTGTCCGCTTTGGGCCTCGGCACGCACGGTTTTGTTTCTGGGCTCCCACATTGGTTTGCACCAAAACGCGTTATACCAAATGAAGAGGGGCTCGCACATATAGCCCAGTCTCCGGGCGGCCTCATAGGCGATGTGGGATCTCACAATCCCACCCACTTAGAGGAGAGCCGCCCTCGGCTCTGATACCATTTTGTAACGACCCGGCCCACCTGGTATAATATTGTTCGCTTTGGGCCTCGGCCCGCACGGTTTTGTTTCTGGGCTCCCACATTGGTTTGCACCAAAACGCGTTATACCAAATGAAGAGGGGCTCGCACATATAGCCCAGTCTCCGGGCGGCCTCATAGGCGATGTGGGATCTCACAATCCCACCCACTTAGAGGAGAGCCGCCATCGGCTCTGATACCATTTTGTAACGACCCGGCCCACCTGGTATAATATTGTCCGCTTTGGGCCTCGGCCCGCACGGTTTTGTTTCTGGGCTCCCACATTGGTTTGCACCAAAACGCGTTATACCAAATGAAGAGGGGCTCGCACATATAGCCCAGTCTCCGGGCGGCCTCATAGGCGATGTGGGATCTCACAATTTTTGTAACGACCCGGCCCACCTGGTATAATATTGTCGGCTTTGGGCCTTGGCCCGCACGGTTTTGTTTCTGGGCTCCCACATTGGTTTGCACCAAAACGCGTTATACCAAATGAAGAGGGGCTCGCACATATAGCCCAGTCTCCGGGCGGCCTCATAGGCGATGTGGGATCTCACAATCCCACCCACTTAGAGGAGAGCCGCCCTCGGCTCTGATACCATTTTGTAACGACCCGGCCCACCTGGTATAATATTGTCCGCTTTGGGCCTCGGCCCGCACGGTTTTGTTTCTGGGCTCCCACATTGGTTTGCACCAAAACGCGTTATACCAAATGAAGAGGGGCTCGCACATATAGCCCAGTCTCCGGGCGGCCTCATAGGCGATGTGGGATCTCACAATTTTTGTAACGACCCGGCCCACCTGGTATAATATTGTCGGCTTTGGGCCTTGGCCCGCACGGTTTTGTTTCTGGGCTCCCACATTGGTTTGCACCAAAACGCGTTATACCAAATGAAGAGGGGCTCGCACATATAGCCCAGTCTCCGGGCGGCCTCATAGGCGATGTGGGATCTCACAATCCCACCCACTTAGAGGAGAGCCGCCCTCGGCTCTGATACCATTTTGTAACGACCCGGCCCACCTGGTATAATATTGTCCGCTTTGGGCCTCGGCCCGCACGGTTTTGTTTCTGGGCTCCCACATTGGTTTGCACCAAAACGCGTTATACCAAATGAAGAGGGGCTCGCACATATAGCCCAGTCTCCGGGCGGCCTCATAGGCGATGTGGGATCTCACAATTTTTGTAACGACCCGGCTCACCTGGTATAATATTGTCAACTTGGGCCTCGGCCCGCACGGTTTTGTTTCTGGGCTCCCACATTGGTTTGCACAAAAACGCGTTATACCAAATGAAGAGGGGCTCGCACATATAGCCCAGTCTCCGGGCGGCCTCATAGGCGATGTGGGATCTCACATTTATCCTTTCATCTTCTTAAAGAAATATAATTGTTTTTTTGTATTCTTAAAGCACGAAGATCTCACAGTACATCACAAGATTGAGGCTTCTTGTTCATTATCATGCCTAGCGTGCTTCTGCTTTTGATATTATATATATATTTTTTATAACAAAACCTATATACAGGGTTCATTATTCATTCATTTATTTTTCATTATTCATTAACTTATGTTATTCATATCAAACAATCATGAATGTATTGAGGTGAATCTGACTCAGAACCATCATTGGATCGATCATATCAAAAACATATGATCAACTCTGATGACATCAATCTAATGATGGGGTTCATTCCAAGGGAAGTGGATTTATATATTATGAGTACGAGTTCATGGGGGAGTAGATTAGGGATTGTGGTTAGAGCACACTTTCTAAAGTGGGAGCTAAAAATTCGTTTCACTTGTAAAAAATAATGTATTCTATTTGTATTTATGTCTTGGATCACCACATTCAAACAACACATAAGATTGGTGTTTTGTTATCAAAACCTATATCTAGCCATATTTTAGGCAAAATCACTGCAAAACAACTGTAAAGTAAACTGATTAGCTAGTTAGAGCACATTATACTCTAAAAAAGTGAAAGCATACTCAACCTTTAAATTAAAATCGGCGCTAAAATTCGTTTCAGTTATCGAAAGTAATTTATTTTATGCGTGTTTATGTCATGGATCACCTCATTCAATTAACAACATGTAAGAATAGTGTTTTATTATTAAATCCTATATCTAAGCATTTTTAAGGTAGAATCAATGCATAACCACTGTTAAGTAAACTCACTAGCAGGTTGGAGCACTTTATACTTCAAAAGTGGAAACATACTTCTCTTTTAAAAGCAGGTTCTATAATTTCGTTCCACTTATCAAAGATAATAAATTTTATATGTATTTTTATCTTGAATCGCCACCATAGTTTTAAAAAATAGTCGTTATCGTTTCATAATGACCGTTATAAAATGGTAAAGGCCCATGTCGTTACGTTATTTTCAATATAACGGTCACGGTCTAAAAAAATGGTGAAAATAATCCTTCATAATGGTCATATATAATGGCGGTTATTTGTGAAAATAGTGGTCGACGATGTTTTTTTTTTTTTTCAATCTTCTCTTTGCTTTCTTTCTCAAACCATCTGTGTTGCAACCTGAGATCGTGCTAGAGCTTCTTCGGACTTTTCTCACCAAAACTCAAGTGATTTACGAGATTTTGGTGGATTTTCATATGAAGGTTTCTTCTCTCTTCAACCACAATATCCCTATGTCCATCTCCAATATTTTAATTATTCAATTCATCTTAATGTAGTAGTAAATGTTATCAGAAACTTCAAACTCACTCTCAACTTTCTTGATGATTGAGCAATTGAGTACCGAACTACTAGTATTAGTAGTTTCTTGACTTTAAGTATTTGACACTAATAGTTAGTTCAGAATTAAGGTTGCAATGTATACTGTAAATTTTATGATATTTTAATTTATTTTAATCTATATATACATAAATCTATTTACTTCATAACAGACTTTACAAATTTCAAATAAGATAGTGCTACAGAATGTTATGACTTACGGGGACTGATATTTTTCTTTAGAGTGTTTATTAGGAGGAAAAATATTGTTTTTTTTAGTATTTTATTATGTTTTGGATATTTTTTTGGGGTAAACTAAAAAATTTCTCCATGATGGACTGTAAACCATGACGTGATGCCCCGTCGTAATGATTTTAAAGTCGATCGCGACCGCGATTTTAAACCATGCAGACCATATTCAAACAACACATAAGAATTTTATTTAGTTGTTTTTTGTTATTTAAACCTACATCTAGGCATTTTTTTTGTAGAATCAGTAAACTCAATGTCACCATTGAGTGCAAGAGGCAAGGATGGTCATGAATTTTGGACGCCATCAAGTCAATTAGTGAATCCATTTTCTTAAATCCAAACCAAAACTACAAACTTCTTTTGCGTACGCGTTGGGCCAAGAGTTGAGCCCATCGTATTGTCAGTAGGTCTCATGTAAAACGCCCATCTCTCTCTCTCTCTCTCTCTCTCTCTCACTCTCTCAGTAGCAACGCAAATTTAACTCGACAGTAATACATGGATAGCCCATGTTTTTAGTGGTTTTGATTTTAGAAGGTGACGGATTCGGACAGTAAAGACTTGTGATTTTGAAGATCAAAGTGTCACTTTTTGCTAAATAAAACGGGGTTTTGAGTTAAAGAGAGAGTTACAAGATGAAATGTAGTCACCCAAAGTTTGATGATTTGTGGTTGGGATACTAGTAGTGTTGGTCCTCTTCGGTCTGGAAGGGTTTAAGTCTATATACTTTTATGTTGAAGATGATTGGCCATTATGCTTGTCCAAGAGATGTCTCCAAAGGATCGAAACATGAGGATTGTTACATAAGGAGGTTTTTTTTTTCCAGTCATTGTCTTTTTCTATCCATGGTGGGGTCCATTAGATAATATCAATCTGAATCATCGATCCTGCGCTTACTTTTATAAGGTCTATGTTTCAATCTAATCTCCGTTGGGAACATGGGAGTAAACAGGAGCGATTAATTCCATATTGGGAAACTTGGGAGTAAGGATTCACATGGGCTGAGCCAGTGCAAGCCCAGAGCACTTTTGGGTGCGTATTCACTTACCTAGCCGACTTGGTATGATGATATATTAAATAGAAATGGACACAATTTCTCATGAATGATCTAGGCTCTCAGGCCTAAATGTTGTGTGGATCCTGACCCCAGTTGCAGGCCTGAGTATTTAAATTTTCGTCAATTTCTGAAATGAGCGGCCATGCAAGTGGAAAATGTGATTTTGGAAAATTACGATTTGTCATCTTACATGCTTCAGGATATGTGACTTGATTGGTCAAGAACAATTGGGCTCCTTTCCTATAAGAGCAGGCTTTTTTTTTCATGGTCGTGATTTTATAGGTCCCAGCTCCATTCACTAGGTACCAAGAAAAAAAAAAGTGACTGATGGATTTGTATGTTCATGACAGACACAACCTGGTTTTTAAATTTTAAATGGGTGAGGTGTTGGCCGATCAATGTATGGTGTAGTTTGGTTCGGATTATATAGACTCATTTTCAACCATTTTGACTAATTTTCTTCTCACTTTTTCCTTTTTCATTTTATAGTTTTGGCCCTGAAGATCAATCAACCGGATCCCTGATTCCTTAACCAAAACTAGGCAAACCACTGCGTACCATTTACTGCTCAGCTCGTCCTCCACCTATCCATGAATTGTTTCAAAGGGAACTAATACACAAAACTAAACAACATCAGGATTTCAAGTACAAGGGACCATTAAGGCATTCACCCCTTATTTATGGATCACCTGATTGCTACTGTTCCTCTCCTCGATCCCTTGTAGTTATGCTTGCTTCTTTTTTTTTCCGATTACATTGGGCCATTGGTTTCCAGTGATACTTTCATCTCGAAGACTCAGGGGATCGAGCCACGGGCATGAGTGTGGAACCAAGCGGCCACTCAACCATGAACATGTTGGCTATACTTTATGTGTACTACTTCTTGTGCTTTTCTTTAATTTTATTACGCCAGTTCAGCCAAAAAAAATGTATTATATTATTTGCAAGAGAAAATTAAAATTTTCTTCTTGTTTTTTTTTTTGAAGAAAATTAAAATTTTCCAAACTAAATCTTAGACATCTTCCATTAAGGTGCCCATAACCAAGACATATAAATTCAATTTCCAAGTAGACCGCTGATGTAATCTGACTCCAAGAAGGTGCATATCTGTCTCATGTGTCCGTCGTTGTTGTTCTTGTTGTAAGACTTTTTCACACTGTTAGTTTCCTATGACACAAGACTTGCATAATTGTCGTGTGATTACTCCAGATGCATATCTTATTCATCAATGTTGATTGAATCAACTACTTTCTCGGCACCTTACTCTAGGAAAAGTGTGATTCAAGAACACATTGGTGATCAAAAGGATTTTTTTTTTTTTTAAACATCATTGATTATAAAATGGAGCAGCATATTCAACAGAAGTTTTGACAAACTGACCAGATCAGTTGACATAATTACAAGCTATGTGTTTTTCATAGTATTAAAATCTCTAATGAAAGAGAGCATATGCTGAGACTGTCAATCTCCAACTAGACTCGTACTATAGTATATGACTCCTCTAATTCGCATGTGTACAAGTGGATCTCTGCACCTTTATTTTTTTTTTAGAAAAAAACTGCATTGCATACATGTGTGCTAATAATTTGAGCAAGTTGTTGGACCTAACACCCTCACCACCTAAGGATGTAAATGGATATTCGATTCTTCGATTATTTGGAGATTCCGACCTGTTATAAACCGGGTTTGGATCCTTATTTAGGCTCCGACAAGTAAATGAATATGGGTTCGGTTCCACCTTGGTTTGGACCCGTGAACCCGAAACCCAACATATTACCTCGATTTTCGAAAATATCTCTTAAAAACTATGTTTTTTTAATATTATTCTCTATCTAAATCCGTACTCGGATCCAGACTCCTCTCATATATGGTTACATTCAGGAGCCATGAAATCAATTCCGAAATGGTTTTGAGTCTGGATCCAGTCACACCTACTCCTTAAAAATTTTGATTCCAGATCCACCGTAGAACCGAACCGGACCGGCGGATTCACGACCCCACCACCACCCAACACACACCTCGAGTACACAATCACTACCAAAATACCAACAAATAGAATCCCTCGTGCATCTCGAGTGTCAATCTGCACGAGTGTACTTCACGTGACATCTTCCAGCTGTTATTTTAAATGGCATCTCATTGGATGCTTTTTGTTGGTAACAGCAGCCAATGCTACCAGAGTAGCAGTGGCTTTTTATGCCATTTCTACATACTGGTGGCCACATACATTCCTGATCCGTCTTAGGTCAATGAAAATGATAATGATTTATTATTATTATTATTATTATTGTGATGAAACTAGTCATGCACATGGCTGGCAACAGCTACTGATTCCTAAATCCTAAAAAGCAGGAAAAGTTCAGTTAACCACACCAAACATGCAGCACACTTCAATTCAATTCAATCCGGTCCAATCCTACATTTCAAATCAAAGTCTTTCACATTCACATACCTAGATTGAGAAGCAGAGAGAACTCACGTTTTCACTTTGTTTTTTCTTTTTTTTTTTTGGTAAAAACGTTTTCAGATCTTAGTATTGTATGTTTTTGTAATACAACTCTCCTTTTTGCCAGCCCATTATAATTCAAGGCCACAATTTTTTCTGGAGGCCTTTTTGTTTGCATGAAATTCAAATCATTTAATTAATTTATTAAATTAATGCAGATTTTATCAGAAATATCCTCTTTAAATGAGTAAAGATAGAAATGGCCCTTAAATAAATTTTAATATAGACTATAAAGGCCCTTCCAACAACACTTTTTTTATTTTTATTATTTTGTTGTTTTGCTGAGCAGTGATATTGTCGCTCGTGTCACCTTCTTATTCCTTCATTTTAGGGATCTTTTCGGCCACTTTTCACCTCCAAGTATGTCATGGTCTATGATATATGGATACTTCAAAGTGGACAACGTATCGTGTAGTGTCGTATCCGATACTTCATTTTTTATGTGTAAAATTAGTGTCCTTGCTATGTCCACGATGCAGCCTTATCGTATCCATGCCGTGTCTGGGCATCATAGGTCATGGTCCTCGACAAGATAAAAAAGGAATCTTTGTCTCTAGTTTTCCTTACTAATTAATAAACTTTTTAATAGCAGAATGAACTTAAATCTATATCTATTCACCATCTTGTTCACCGTAACAGCAGCACCAACCATTTAATATGGTTTGATACACACTCATGTAAAAATGATGATTTAACAAATATGGAAATGTGTTTTATCCATAATAATACAAAAAAAAGACAAATATGGAAATGTATTTCACATATGTAACACCAGCATATGTAATATGTGCATATATATAACATTTACATATGTGATATTTGCATATTTGGAAGGCAAAGGACCCCTAAGTAAATCAAATCATAAAAAAGTCAGAGCATATGTTTAGACTTCAGATCTTTCAACACCCTCACCTATAAACATTCCATCATCATAACTTCCTTTATCATAAATTTCTCAAGGGATAGGGATGGGACAGGGGAGATAATTGTTGAAAATTGACCATGATTATAAAAACTAATCTTGCAAGGGGATAATTACTTCTTCAAACAAATAAAAGTACAGAATTTTGGTGATAAGAGCTTAGAGCATCTCCAATAGATATGTTATTTTGGAGATGCCAAATTCCATTTGAAGGCTTATATGGGAATTTGAACGTTTGGAATTTGGCATCACCAAAGTAGGAACACCTGATATGACAAATTTATTATTTTATTATATTTTTTTTCTTCCCATGGGACCCAAATCATTTTTTTTTTTTTTTTTTTGCATTCTTACGTTATTGTGGGCCCCATTGCATAAAATAATCCAAAATAAGAAAAGGCATGTGCTTTTTTCCTACTTCAAATTTGGCATACCAATCAGCCATGCCAAATGACACATCACAAATGGCACAGCTGTTGGAGACATGCTACATGCCATTTATGATTGTCGCCATTGCCATGTGGCAAATAACATGGCTGTTGGAGATGTTCTTAGTGAGCTTCATTGAGTCATGCCTAGTAACTTTGAATCGGCCTAATTTTTAGGCCCTTCCTTGACCCAGAAGCCAAAAATCTGTTGGAAGGCCAATATTAAGTGGGCCCAAGAGATGGGAGCAAGACATATCATTCCAGCTCATTGACAGTTCTTACAAGTATTTAGTCCCAGCCAAAATCCATCCAACAAGATTCATCATGAAGTGGATACATAAACATTATAGCCTATGGGTCCGGTCACTCAATTGTTCTTATCTCCACCACAAACATAATTATATAGACAAAATAAAGGCCCATTTATCGTTAAAAAAAATAAAGAGACAAATAACTGTGGAAAAAAGACTTGGAGACCTATCAATTTGAAGGGATTATAAAATGCTAAATAACTATAACTTTCCACAGAGTCGTAGAAAATCAACATTTGGCAATTGCAAATCCTGAACGATTTGAATCAATGGTGAGGATTTTCACGTCTAATTTCCCTTGTGGAAAAACCATTTCCTTAGCGCTACCAGAACAAGTCCCTTTCCTGCATCACTAAGGAAAATGAGAATCTATGAAATCCAGAATTCTAACATTTACACAAACCCACGCAAAAGAAAACCAAATGGAAGAAAAAAGGTTTTTCTAGAAAATGTTTTTTACACAAAACTTTTATCATCGTCCCACTATTACTTGAGTTCATACTGAAATGGTATCTCCAATAGCTAGAGAAAAGAGATTTATACGAGAAAATAAAAGTAAACGTCCTTCCACTTGAGCTTCCAATGATAAAAGTACATGAGCAACCATTTGATCCCCATCAAAATCTAGATGTAAACAAATTAGCACATCCCCCCGATAAAATCATCTAACGTCTCGAAGTATTTCATATACAATGGTTTTTTTTTCCCGACTTATACTTTGATTAGTACAAATTCACTTTCAAGATTTAGTGAATGGTTTAGCGAATGCTAAACCCACCATTGGATGGAGGTTTGGTTGAGACGTCACTCAATGTTGGTTGAAACAATTTATTCAGGTCCTGGTTTAGAATCATGATGTCCAATTTTCTACAAAATCTAATCCGAGACCTAAAACTTATTAAAACTCCATTCTCACCAAGTTTAAAATCCGAATTTCATTTACATCCATAACACCTTGAAAGGAATTAAACTCAAGATCCCTAAACTTTTTTTGCAATATGGAAACTTTCCAATATTTTCTTGCAGGAGACATACCATAATCAACCCAAAACCAGTACGTAAGAGATAAAGTAACTTCAATTAGGTGATCCCATCAGTACTTTTAAGGGCCAACCAGATCGAGCCAGATGATCGGATCATATCTTACGGGGAAGGAAAGCACCATCGTAAAATCCGCAAGCATTTCCTTTCCGCCTCTCTCGCTCTAAACCCAATCTTCAAAACAGCGGAGGGAAACAAGAGAGAGAAAATCCAACGACAGAGCAGAATCTGGAATTCCTGATTTCTAATTCCTGGTTTTCTGCTGACTTACACTGTATATATGCATTGCGCACCAGCTCTTCTTCCTCCTTAAATTCCAAACATATGCTTTCTTATCTTTTTTTTCTTCAAAATAAAGCATATTATTTTTTTTAACATTGATTTAGAAAAAAAGAAGAAGTAGGGTTGATTCTCAATATTGTAAAACTTCAATAGGTTATTTACAAATCTGAAAAACCGAAGGGGGTAATCTAAACAAAACCCAAACACGCCCGTTAATAAATACCGATCCTCTCTCCCTTGTTTTCACAAAGGAAACTGTATACATCATCACAGTTTCCATATTGCTCTCTCTCTCTTTCTCTCTCTGTGTGTTTTGTCAATCTCTTTGGGTGGTTATGGTGCGAAAGCCGAGCATGGGTCGACAGAAGATCGAGATAAAGAAGATCGAGAACGAGGACTCAAGGCAGGTCTGCTTTTCAAAGCGCCGAGCAGGCCTCTTCAAGAAGGCCAGTGAACTCTGCATCCTCTGTGGTGCCGAGATCGCCATCATCGTCTTCTCCCCTGCAGGCAAAGCCTTCTCCTTTGGACACCCATGTGTTGATTCCGTTGTCAATCGCTTCCTTGGCACCCCTAATCCCACCACCGCCCTCATGGATGTCTCCTACAGCAGCTTCCACCGAGCTGCCACCGTGCAAGAGCTCAACCGCCAACACACCGAACTGCTCAACCAGGTTTGTAGCTACCCCAAGTACTACATTTTCCCAAAACTCATCTTAGATCCTTATTATGAGGACAATCTCTAAGAGATTTATTGTTAATATCTGTGACAAGGTGGAAGAAGAAAAGAAGAAGGGGGACTCTCTGAAGCGTATGGATGGGGGCCTCGGCTTCTGGTGGGAGGCGCCAGTGGAGGACATGGAGCTGCAAGATCTGGAGAGGTATAAATCTTGCATGGAGGAGCTGAGGAAGAAGGTGGCGAACCGAGTCGATTATTTGATGATGGCAGGAATGACTTTGCCAGCCACCGACCACTTCGGTGGCGTTAACTCTGTCGGTGCCGCGTTCGATCCATTCATGCCAGGATCAAGTGATTATCTCCTTCCTCCTCTCCCTCCCCCTGTCGATCAAATTATTGGTTTCGGTCCTCACCTTTTCTAATTAGTATTGCCAGTATTACTATTATAATTATTATTAATCATGAGATGATGGTTGTTTAGGTTGAGTTTAAGAAGCAGTGTTTTTCCCTGGTGGAGATGACACTGTTGGAGTCTGTTTTATTGTGTTTGTTATCAATGGTGAGGATTCAAAGAGTTGAGACATGAGTTTGGAGTTCTTGCATTAGACATTTAGTCTTTTATTTATGAAGAAATACCTAATCTTTATTTGATTGTGGTGCTTTTACCAATGGCATGGTTCACAACAATGTGATGAGATCTTATTGTGTTTTAGGTATAAATACAGTCTAAAATATGATATAACTTCAAATATGAAGTCGATGTAGCTTATCTCTGATTTTAATACTTCACATTTTTTCAAAAAAACATAGACATGCCTTGCTTTCTTACTATTTAAGAATTTAAGGACCTGTTTGGCATCGTTTCTATGTTGAAAATCTTTCTATGTTAGAATGGTTATTATTATTATTTTTAGAATACTCTATTATCAAAATAAACACAGGAGAGCTTTTTTTGGCAAAATTCTTATGAGAATATTATGTTCTCGACACTCCCATGTTGATCTTGGTCATTTGTATGGTTCTAAGGCCCCTATATGGTAAAAATAACCCCTCTCTTCGCTCTACCTTCTTTCCCTATGCGTGGGCAGTTCAAACGCTAGGATCCTATAATCAATATTCAATACCCTGAGTGTAGCATGAGCCATTTAGAGTGTATTTATGTGTTTGGAGGCGGTAATTTGATCTACTTATTAAAAATAAATTAGAAGAAAGATGATTTTTAGCTGCGTATGAAAAAGTATATAATGGCGGAGATTTTTTTACACTGCAAAAAAAATGTCGCTTATGCCTTCTCATATACCATCTAAGAGATCTCCAATAGAAATAGCGACAAGAAAAGATTCCCACCACGATTTGTAGTCTTTAGCGGCGGAGAAGAATCTCTGCCGCGATCTATGACCTTTAGCAGTGGGAAAAAACCACTCGATTTGACCGCTAACAAAGGTCATTTCTTTTATTGATATATATGAATCTTATACTTATTTATGTCATCATGATCACCACATCAAACCAACATATAAGAATATTGGGGATTGACGGATTCCTATGATCATTGGTAAAATCCCCAATATACAATTGTATCAGGTAAAGTCCCAAGTTGTTCGAAGCTAAGACCCCAATTCATTATTGGACTTCCAAACCACTTTAATAATTTAAGCGTGGGTCAAGTTAGTCACATGTAGGATAGGAACTAGGGGTCCACAGAAAAACCACTAAACCTATGTGAAGGATAGGAACTAGGGGTCCACAGAAAAACCACTAAACCTTTGTGAAGGATAGGAACAAGGGGTCCACAGAAAAACCACTAAACCTATGTGAAGGATAGGAACAAGGGGTCCACAAAAAAACCACTAAACCTATGTGAAGGATAGGAACTAGGGGTCCACAAAAAAAATGCTAAACCGATCCGTTATTTGGATCGGTTTTGTAGTAGATCGATTCAGACATGGCTCGGATTTTCTTTAAATTGTTAGGTTTAATTTGAAGGTACGATTAAACTGTTCAAATCGGACCTAATCAATTATATAAATAGATATTTCTTATAAAATATATAAAGGAATATAAGAAATTATTTGAAGAAGATTCGAACTCTCACTCCATTATTTGAATTCCAACGACTCTGATCAGTTGAACTACCATTTTTTTATGAAAAAAATAAAAATAAAAAAATCGTAACCGAACTAAATCGGCTCTTTTCAGTTCGGTTTAAATACATAAGTGGTTTGATTCGATTTGGAAAAATAGAAAATCGATGGAATCAGTTTGATTGATAATTTTTTCTTTAAATTGATTCGAACCACCCATGTGCACCCTAAATAGGAACACAATTCACCCCCCTTCATCCCCCTCTTCTTGGTCTATGAAATTTTCACAACGGCTCTAACCCTTGAATTAGTCTTTGACCGAGATAAGTTTCCAATGGATTAAGAGGTTAGTACAATGCACGAATGATACCAAGAAAAGAAAACAAACCTTTTTCGTTTTTGGTTTTACTTTTATCATATGTCACTATCCATGACTAGTTGCCACTATTACAGTCAAACACATCTGCCAACTATGAAATAAAAGCAAAGTTGATTTTCTAATTAAGTAATATCTACAAAGATATCATTACACAACCCTAATCATATATTAATTAAAGGGTTTCTGTTTATAGTATCCTGAAATTTTGCCTATTGCAAAAAAACCCACCTGCAAAATAATATCTATAAAATCCCCTTTGATCTCCCACTAAAATCTTTTTGGTGGGCTGATAATCATATTTTCTTCAGCCTTTTTTTACCGTTGAAGAAAAAAAAATCATATTTTCTTCAGGAAAAATTAAGAATAAAATTTCTAAACGACTCTGCCAAAATGCATTCATCATTGTGGTGGGCCCGGCCATATAGATTACTGATACATCGGTGAGGCCCACCTTCCAAGTGGAGGAAATTAAATATGGGGGTGCCATCTTAATGATCTAAATGTACTCGAACAAGATGGGTCCTATCAAAATGGTCCAACTATATTCAGACAGTGTGGCCTTTCCATAATCCATAGCTCATGTATTGTGCCTTGTTCACATCACATAGCGATTACAAAAACCAATTTAGGGGATGAATAATGATGATGAATTGTGTATTGATTTGTTTATTATGGAATCAAGTGATCCTCTTCCTCCTCTCCACTACAATATCAGATTCAGTCCTCATTACATCTAAATCGAATCGCTTATTATTATTATTATGTTGAGAGAGGAACAGTGTAGGGCCTTTCTTTGGTAAGGAGAGACTATAGGAGTCTGTTTATTGTGTTTCTTATCAATGATGAGGATGCATGTAAGAGAGAGAAATGAATTTGGAATTCTTGCCATAGCAATTTAGTCTTTTAAGTGGATATAAACAAGGGATTTTTACTAATAAGTAAGTCTTAAAAATCAATTCAAAGGTAGAGGGATGAAGTTTTAAATTTAGAACATGCATAGTAGGTACTATTTTTTTTAGAGGATTTTACGTACTGAGAAATTCATCATAAGTGGTCATTGTATGAAAAAGAAAATAATGGCTCCGGCAACACAAAAAAAAATACATCAATCTACTTTCGTTTTTCTCTTTAGAACTTTGAGAGCAGCCACGTTAGCGTTGCTCGTCGTCCCCCATTTGTTGCTCCTCATCTCTTCCTCATCCAAGTCCTTCATGAAAGGTCTTGAGCTGAGCTTCACATAGTGTCAGCCAGGCAAATTTTAAGCTCGAGATCATTTCCATGTGTTTGTACATGTGCATGGAACTCACATAGTTAAATAGATTTAAACCATTGATCTACTGCCACACATTAGACACATGAAGTCTCCAAAAATCCACACTTGCGAAGGTCACATCCATCCATTGGCAGGGCAATCCTCCTTCAATCTGATCCATCGCACATTAGACCGTATGTCATCGACGGTCTAGATAGATCTCAGCACTGGATCCCACAAGCACACAATAGGATTCTCCAAAACAGCACTTCAGATCGAAACCAAACGCAACAGAGAATCATAAGAAAAAAAAGAGAAAGTTCAAGATGAAGGAACGATCTAGATGATCGATTGAGTCGAAATGGACGAGATCATGAACTGGATGCGGCTGGATGACGAGATCATTGGACGGCTGCAAGCGATCCGAGGCACAATTTCATTCTCCCTCATTTGCCATGGGTATCCTTTTAGAGATGATTTGTTCACTCCCAACATGATTTGAGTTCGATCCGAAGACGAAGAAGAATATAAAGCTCCTGCCATTCTCTCTTTCGTCTTTTTGCCGGGGACCCGAAGATAAAGAAGGCAAAGCTCCACCATGTCCCGCACCTCGTGGGAGAAGGCCGTGGCGACAAACGAGTGACGCTAACGTCGCTCCCCGTAGAGACGAGAGAGGCTAGCATCCTCCTCTCAAAATTAAAATAAAATAAAATAATACGAAAATGGGATCACAGGCCCCGTTTGTAAAACCCCAACTATAGGGTCCTTTTTCGTGCAATGGTCATTTATTGTGAATCTTTATGTAAAATCCTCTTTTACCATACGATTTCCCCTTTTCCCTTTACTTGGGTCTCGAGTCTCTTAAATGAAAAAGGATCCCCTGTTTGGACTAATCATGGAGTGCCAAATAGGAAAGATTTTTTTTTTTTTTTTTTGGAGGATATGAGATGTCATTAATTTGACATCTCTCCCCCATGTGGCACCCTAAGGTGGTCCAAACAAGGGATCTGTTTCCCTCTCAAGATGACCCCCTAACTACTTTTTCTTCTTCTATCCTTTCATCTTCTTAAAGAAATATAATTGTTTTTTTGTATTCTTAAAGCATGAAGATCTCACAGTACAACACAAGATTGAGGCTTCTTGTTCATCATCATGCCTAGCGTGCTTCTAATTTTGATACTGTATTTTTTTATTTATTTATAACAAAACCTATATACAGGGTTCATTATTCATTCATTTATTTTTCATTATTCATTAACTTATGTTATTCATATCAAACAATCATGAATGTATTGAGGCGAATCTGATAGAGAACCATCATTGGATCGATCATATCAAAAACATATGATCAACTCTGATGACATCAATCTAATGATGGGGTTCATTCCAAGGGAAGTGGATTTATATATTATGAGTACGAGTTCATGGGGGAGTAGATTAGGGATTGTGGTTAGAGCACACTTTCTAAAGTGGGAGCTAAAAATTCGTTTCACTTGTAAAAAATAATGTATTCTATTTGTATTTATGTCTTGGATCACCACATTCAAACAACACATAAGATTGGTGTTTTGTTATCAAAACCTATATCTAGCCATATTTTAGGCAAAATCACTGCAAAACAACTGTAAAGTAAACTGATTAGCTAGTTAGAGCACATTATACTCTAAAAAAGTGAAAGCATACTCAACCTTTAAATTAAAATCGGCGCCAAAATTCGTTTCAGTTATCGAAAGTAATTTATTTTATGCGTGTTTATGTCATGGATCGCCTCATTCAATTAACAACATGTAAGAATAGTGTTTTATTATTAAATCCTATATCTAAGCATTTTTAAGGTAGAATCAATGCATAACCACTGTTAAGTAAACTCACTAGGAGGTTGAAGCACTTTATACTTCAAAAGTGGAAACATACTTCTCTTTTAAAAGCAGGTTCTATAATTTCGTTCCACTTATCAAAAATAATAAATTTTATATGTATTTTTATCTTGAATCGCCACCATAGTTTTAAAAAATAGTCGTTATCGTTTCATAATGACCGTTATAAAATGGTAAAGGCCTATGTCGTTACGTTATTTTCAATATAACGGTCACGGTCTAAAAAAATGGTGAAAATAATCCTTCATAATGGTCATATATAATGGCGGTTATTTGTGAAAATAGTGGTCGACGATGTTTTTTTTTTTTTCAATCTTCTCTTTGCTTTCTTTCTCAAACCATCTGTGTTGCAACCTGAGATCGTGCTAGAGCTTCTTCGGACTTTTCTCACCAAAACTCAAGTGATTCACGAGATTTTGGTGGATTTTCATATGAAGGTTTCTTCTCTCTTCAACCACAATATCCCTATGTCCATCTCCAATATTTTAATTATTCAATTCATCTTAATGTAGTAGTAAATGTTATCAGAAACTTCAAACTCACTCTCAACTTTCTTGATGATTGAGCAATTGAGTACCGAACTACTAGTATTAGTAGTTTCTTGACTTTAAGTATTTGACACTAATAGTTAGTTCAGAATTAAGGTTGCAATGTATACTGTAAATTTTATGATATTTTAATTTATTTTAATCTATATATACATAAATCTATTTACTTCATAACAGACTTTACAAATTTCAAATAAGATAGTGCTACAGAATGTTATGACTTACGGGGACTGATATTTTTCTTTAGAGTGTTTATTAGGAGGAAAAATATTGTTTTTTTTAGTATTTTATTATGTTTTGGATTTTTTTTTGGGGTAAACTAAAAAATTTCTCCATGATGGACTGTAAACCATGACGTGATGCCCCGTCGTAATGATTTTAAAGTCGATCGCGACCGCGATTTTAAACCATGCAGACCATATTCAAACAACACATAAGAATTTTATTTAGTTGTTTTTTGTTATTTAAACCTACATCTAGGCATTTTTTTTGTAGAATCAGTAAACTCAATGTCACCATTGAGTGCAAGAGGCAAGGATGGTCTTGAATTTTGGACGCCATCAAGTCAATTAGTGAATCCATTTTCTTAAATCCAAACCAAAACTACAAACTTCTTTTGCGTACGCGTTGGGCCAAGAGTTGAGCCCATCGTATTGTCAGTAGGTCTCATGTAAAACGCCCATCTCTCTCTCTCTCTCTCTCTCTCTCTCTCTCTCTCTCTCTCTCACTCTCTCAGTAGCAACGCAAATTTAACTCGACAGTAATACATGGATAGCCCATGTTTTTACTGGTTTTGATTTTAGAAGGTGACGGATTCGGACAGTAAAGACTTGTGATTTTGAAGATCAAAGTGTCACTTTTTGCTAAATAAAACGGGGTTTTGAGTTAAAGAGAGAGTTACAAGATGAAATGTAGTCACCCAAAGTTTGATGATTTGTGGTTGGGATACTAGTAGTGTTGGTCCTCTTCGGTCTGGAAGGGTTTAAGTCTATATACTTTTATGTTGAAGATGATTGGCCATTATGCTTGTCCAAGAGATGTCTCCAAAGGATCGAAACATGAGGATTGTTACATAAGGAGGTTTTTTTTTTTCCAGTCATTGTCTTTGTCTATCCATGGTGGGGTCCATTAGATAATATCAATCTGAATCATCGATCCTGCGCTTACTTTTATAAGGTCTATGTTTCAATCTAATCTCCGTTGGGAACTTGGGAGTAAACAGGAGAGATTAATTCCATATTGGGAAACTTGGGAGTAAGGATTCACATGGGCTGAGCCAGTGCAAGCCCAGAGCACTTTTGGGTGCGTATTCACTTACCTAGCCGACTTGGTATGATGATATATTAAATAGAAATGGACACAATTTCTCATGAATGATCTAGGCTCTCAGGCCTAAATGTTGTGTGGATCCTGACCCCAGTTGCAGGCCTGAGTATTTAAATTTTCGTCAATTTCTGAAATGAGCGGCCATGCAAGTGGAAAATGTGATTTTGGAAAATTACGATTTGTCATCTTACATGCTTCAGGATATGTGACTTGATTGGTCAAGAACAATTGGGCTCCTTTCCTATAAGAGCAGGCTTTTTTTTTCATGGTCGTGATTTTATAGGTCCCAGCTCCATTCACTAGGTACCAAGAAAAAAAAAAGTGACTGATGGATTTGTATGTTCATGACAGACACAACCTGGTTTTTAAATTTTAAATGGGTGAGGTGTTGGCCGATCAATGTATGGTGTAGTTTGGTTCGGATTATATAGACTCATTTTCAACCATTTTGACTAATTTTCTTCTCACTTTTTCCTTTTTCATTTTATAGTTTTGGCCCTGAAGATCAATCAACCGGATCCCTGATTCCTTAACCAAAACTAGGCAAACCACTGCGTACCATTTACTGCTCAGCTCGTCCTCCACCTATCCATGAATTGTTTCAAAGGGAACTAATACACAAAACTAAACAACATCAGGATTTCAAGTACAAGGGACCATTAAGGCATTCACCCCTTATTTATGGATCACCTGATTGCTACTGTTCCTCTCCTCGATCCCTTGTAGTTATGCTTGCTTCTTTTTTTTTCCGATTACATTGGGCCATTGGTTTCCAGTGATACTTTCATCTCGAAGACTCAGGGGATCGAGCCACGGGCATGAGTGTGGAACCAAGCGGCCACTCAACCATGAACATGTTGGCTATACTTTATGTGTACTACTTCTTGTGCTTTTCTTTAATTTTATTACGCCAGTTCAGCCAAAAAAAATGTATTATATTATTTGCAAGAGAAAATTAAAATTTTCTTCTTGTTTTTTTTTTTGAAGAAAATTAAAATTTTCCAAACTAAATCTTAGACATCTTCCATTAAGGTGCCCATAACCAAGACATATAAATTCAATTTCCAAGTAGACCGCTGATGTAATCTGACTCCAAGAAGGTGCATATCTGTCTCATGTGTCCGTCGTTGTTGTTCTTGTTGTAAGACTTTTTCACACTGTTAGTTTCCTATGACACAAGACTTGCATAATTGTCGTGTGATTACTCCAGATGCATATCTTATTCATCAATGTTGATTGAATCAACTACTTTCTCGGCACCTTACTCTAGGAAAAGTGTGATTCAAGAACACATTGGTGATCAAAAGGATTTTTTTTTTTTTTTAAACATCATTGATTATAAAATGGAGCAGCATATTCAACAGAAGTTTTGACAAACTGACCAGATCAATTGACATAATTACAAGCTATGTGTTTTTCATATTATTAAAAT
Organism: Cinnamomum chago; assembly: GCA_038049695.1. Classification (NCBI taxonomy): domain Eukaryota; kingdom Viridiplantae; phylum Streptophyta; class Magnoliopsida; order Laurales; family Lauraceae; genus Cinnamomum; species Cinnamomum chago. The sequence goes on along the minus strand of CP142451.1, from coordinate 104,037,753 downwards.
CTCTAATGAAAGAGAGCATATGCTGAGACTGTCAATCTCCAACTAGACTCGTACTATAGTATATGACTCCTCTAATTCGCCTGTGTACAAGTGGATCTCTGCACCTTTATTTTTTTTTACAAAAAAACTGCATTGCATACATGTGTGCTAATAATTTGAGCAAGTTGTTGGACCTAACACCCCCACCACCTAGGGATATAAATGGATATCCGATTCTCCGATTATCTGGAGATTCCGACCCGTTATAAATCGGATTTGGATCCTTATTTAGGCTCCGACAAGTAAATGGGTCTGGATCCGGTTCCACCTTGGTTTGGACCCGTGAACCCGAAACCCAACATATTACCTCGATTTTTGAAAATATCTCTTAAAAACTATGTTTTTTTAATATTATTCTCTATCTAAATCCGTACTCGGATCCAGACTCCTCTCATATATGGTTACATTCAGGAGCCATGAAATCAATTCCGATTTCCGAAATGGTTTCGAGTCTGAATCCAATTCCACCTTTTTCTTAAAAGTTTCGATTCCAGATCCACCATAGAACCGGATCAGAACCGACGGATTCACGACCCCACCACCACCCAACACACTTCAAGTACACAATCACTATCAAAACAGACCTGCTATACGGCCCGACTGGGGGACCGACTCCCGGGGGACCGGGCCGGGAGTCGGGCCGTTTAGATGTTTTTCCTACCAAAATACCAACAAATAGAATCCCTCGTGCATCTCGAGTGTCAATCTCCACGAGTGTACTTCACGTGACATCTTCCAGCTGTTATTTTAAATGGCCAAAAAGTCTACTTGGACAAACTTTTTGGCCAGAATTTTGGCCAACTCATATGGTTTCCATTGAATATCACTATGATATTCAATGGAAACCATATGGGTTGGCCAAAATTCTGGCCAAAAAGTTTGTCCAAGTAGCATTACTCTTTAAATGGCATCTCATTGGATTGGATGCTTTTTGTTGGTAACAGCATCCAATGCTAGCAGAGTAGCAGTGGCCTTTTATGCCATATCTACATACCGGTGGCCACATACATCCCTGATCCGTCTTAGGTCAATGAAAATGATAATGATTTATTATTATTATTATTATTGTGATGAAACTAGTCATGCACATGGCTGGCAACAGCTACTGATTCCTAAATCCTAAAAAAGCGGGAAAAGTTCAGTTACCAGACGCACCTACTTCGATTTCGATATAACCACACCAAACATGCAGCACACTTCAATTCAATTCAATCCAGTCCAATCCTACATTTCAAATCAAAGTCTTTCACATTCACATACCTAGATTGAAAAGCAGAGAGAACTCACGTTTTCACTTTTCTTTTTCTTTTTTTTTTTTGGTAAAAACGTTTTCAGATCTTAGTATTGTATGTTTTTGTAATACAACTCTCCTTTTTGCCAGCCCATTATAATTCAAGGCCACAATTTTTCTGGAGGCCTTTTTGTTTGCATGATATGAAACGCATTTATAATTCAAATCATTTAATTTATTTATTAAATTAATGGAGATTTTATCAGAAATATCCTCTTTAAATGAGTGAAGATAGAAATGGCCCTTAAATAAATTTTAATATAGACCATAAAGGCCCTTCCAACAACACTTTTTTTATTTTTATTATTTTGTTGTTTTGCTAAGCAGTGATATCGCCGCTCGTGTCACCTTCTTATTTCTCCATTTTAGGGATCTTTCCGGCCACTTTTCGCCTCCAAGTATGTCATGGTCTATGATGTATTGATACTACAAAGTGGACAACGTATTGTGTAGTGTCGTATTTGATACTTTATTTTTTATATGTAAAATTAGTGTCCTTGTTATATCCATGATGTATCCTTGTCGTATCCATGTCGTGTCTGGACATAATAGGTCATGGTCCTTGACAAGATAAAAAAGGAATCTTTGTCTCTAGTTTTCCTTACTAATTAATAAACTTTTTAATAGCATAATGAACTTAAATCTATATCTAGTCACCATCTTCTTCACCGTAACAGCAGCACCTACCATTTAATATGGTTTGATACACACTTATGTAAAAATGATGATTTAACAAATATGGAAATGTGTTTTATCCATAATAATACAAAAAAAAAAAAGAGACAAATATGGAAATGTATTTCACATATGTAACACCTGCATATGTAATATGTGCACATATAACATTTACATATGTGATATTTGCATATTTGGAAGGCAAAGGACCCCTTAGTAAATCAAATCATAAAAAAGTCAGAGCATATGTTTAGACTTCAGATCTTTCAACACCCTCACCTATAAACATTCCATCATCATAACTTCCTTTATCATAAATTTCTCAAGGGATAGGGATGGGACAGGGGAGATCATTGTTGAAAATTGACCATGATTATAAAAACTAATCTTGCAAGGGGATAATTACTTCTTCAAACAAATAAAAGTACGGAATTTTGGTGATAAGAGCTTAGAGCATCTCCAAGAGCTACTTTATTTCTCCATATGCCTTTTTCAAAAATAAAGGCTTATGTGGCAAAAAAGGCATATGTAAATTTGGCATCTCACTTGGGCAACTCCAAGAGAGATGTCAAATTATTATTTTATTCTTTTTTCATTTAAACTTCATTTGCTTTATTACATATATCTTACTTATATTTAATGGGATTTGGTGTGATTTTAATGTTATTAAAGTAATAAATTATTAAAAAATAAAAATTGCACAAATTGTACTTGAAATTAATTTTTCATTGAAAAGGTAAAATTAAATTACATAATATTATAGTCAATCACAACCTTCTTCATATTGACCTTGGAAATGCCACAAGTGTTCCACCAGATCGGCTTGGAGTTGAGAATGTGTACTCTTGTCACGAATACGCAAGTGGTTTTGAATGAAATCCTGAAATTCCGTAGTGTGGTCACGTGACACAGGAAGGTCACTGCATTCACCCTCTCGTGCATCGTAATTGGGTGGAAGACTTTGATCGCGTTCATCTTCGATAATCATGTTATGCATTATGATACATGCCTTCATTATATGCTGAAGTGTTTGACGATCCCAGAAACGAGCAGGCCCACGAACAATTGAAAAACGTGCCTGTAGCACTCCAAACGCACGCTCCACATCCTTCCTTGCGGACTCTTGAGCTGCAGCAAAATTTGTGGCTTTTGGCCCGTTAGGACATGGAATTGTTTTTACAAATGTCGCCCACGATGGATATATGCCATCCGCAAGATAGTAGCCAGTTGTATATTCATGACCATTGATTGAGTAGTTGGTGGGAGGACTTCGGCCCTCAGCGAGGTCGGTAAATATAGGGGATCGATCCAAGACATTGATATCATTGTGCGATCCCGGTAGTCCAAAAAAAGAATGCCATATCCAAAGATCATACGATGCCACGGCTTCAAGAATCAAAGAAGGCTCACGGTGGTCTCCACGAGCATACATGCCCTTCCACGCAACTGGACAGTTCTTCCACTTCCAGTGCATACAGTCTATGCTACCTAGCATCCCAGGAAATCCGCGTCTCTCACCTTCTGATAACAATCTACAAATGTCAGTACTATTTGGTGTTCTCAAGTACTCATTGCCAAAAACATCAATGATCGTTTGAACAAACTTTTTCAATGATTCTATAGAGGTACTTTCAGCAATCCTCACGTAATCGTCCACAGCATCCGCCGCAACTCCATAAGCAAGCATCCTCACTGCAGCTGTAACCTTTTGAAGAGCTGATAAACCAAGACTGCCTGCACAGTTTCTTTTTTGTTGAAAGTATGGGTCATGAGCCTCCACTGCATTTACAATTCGAAGAAAAAGAGGTTTGCGCATTCGAAACCTCCTTCGAAATTGAGAGGGAGTGTAGACAGGGTTTTCACTGAAGTAGTCATTGTAAAGCCTGTGATGTCCTGAGATTCGTCCTCTCTGGATGACCGCATGACCTTGAATAGAACCACGATGCACTTTCTTTCTCCTTCGTAAGTTTTCTCTTTCTTCTTCCAGAGCAGCCCTACACAACATCTGCAACTCTTCGTCTGAATCGGAATTTATGACAGTATGCCATAGCTCATCCGTCGTATCAGAAGATGAATCAGTATAATTTTGAGACATCTCCAAAGTGATGAACCAAATATTTTCTTATTTTGAGATGAAGAGAAGTAAGAAGTTTGAGTGTAAGAATTTTTTTCCAGAATGGTTTATATATACGAAATATTCCAACGGCTAGTTTTCTCTAACGGCTATAAAACGGCTAGTTTTCTCCAACGGCTATAAAACGGCTAGTTTTCACCAACGGCTATAAAACGGCTAGTTTTCTCCAACGGCTATAAAATGGCTAGTGAAATGACAAGATTATAAAATTGAAGTACAACATTATATTTAAACAAACAATAATTCATTAATTAAAATAAAAAATACATATTAATTCAAAAATAAAATACAATTCAGAAACCACCACCTAACCCTCCTCTCAAAATTTCAAGTCTTTTTTGAGCATAGTATTGTTGTTGCTCCTCAGACATATTGGACGTATCCATACTCATGATCTCCATCTCCATATGTATTTGCTTTAATTTCACCTTCTTCTCATCTTGCTCGATTTTTTGCTTAAGAAGCTCTAATTTTTTTTCATCTCTTTCCTTTTTATCATCCATCATTTTTTGGATGAGATCTGCAACAGGTGTGGGCTCGTTGATAGTGGTTTGCTTCATCTTTCTTTTCTCAGCCTTTCTGCCTGGTGGTCTCGTCATGGGATCATAAGCATTGTTAATTGTCTCATCCTCCTCAATATTTATGGGAGTGCTTGGATTAGAAGATGATGAGTAGCCAGAAGTTGAAGATTTTGCTCTTTTTACAGATGTCTTCTCTAGTACTTGTTGCTGCAGTTGTATCCACTTTGGTTGGTGTCTCAACAAGATCCAAGCATGGTCCAAGGTGAATCTTGATCCATATAGATGTTCGTACATTTTTTTTGCTTCTGCAATCTGAAAATTAAATGTAAGATCAAATTAAGAAAAAAAAACTCACACACACACACATATAGATAATTTTACCTTATCTTTTTCATTCGTGCCACTTTGATTTCTGGAAATAATTGTGGCAAGACATCCACAAAATTTGTTGACAGAAGCTTGAATCTTTTGCCATCGTTGTGACAACATTTTGTCTGTTCGATCACTGGGAAATTGCTTATTGTTGTGATAGTATTCTCCCACTCGTTCCCAAAAAGCCCCAAGTTTCTGCTCGTTTCCATGCACAGCATCCAAGCTGGTATTCAACCACGAACCGATGAGAAGACGATCTTCTTCTATACTAAAGCCGGCACCTCGACCAACGGCCTTTTTCTTTGGGGCATCATTAGTAGGGAATTCGGATGCCTCACCGAAAGATTGTGAATATTGGGTAGAAAAATTAGGAAATTGAGAGAATTGAGAATCCATAGTGTGAATGAGGAAAAAAAAGACTTCAAACACTCATAATTTATAGATATCCAAGCTCAAGAGTTTCTCAAATTTTCATAATTTATAATTACCATTAAAATTAAAAAAAATAAAAAAATGCAACGGTTATAATCCAACGTTCACTGCATACCATCAATCAGAACATCATATCAGCTGCATCCCACCCAACGGTTGAAACACTGTGTATTATTATATTGTAAAACAAAGAAATGAAGGTTGGATGACCGTCTGCCAAAAAAAGCATACAAAGACGTATGCCTTTTCCAGCTCAGTTTAAACACCTCTGTTGGAGGTCTTTCCTCACCTTCATTTTTTACCGTTTGATGTACAATCTTGCTGACATGGAAGAATAACAGAGCTGTTGGAGTTGCTCTTAGAGCGTCTCCAATAGATATGTTATTTTGGAGATGCCAAATTCCATTTGAATGCTTATGTGGTAATTTGAACGTTTGAAATTTGGCATCACCAAAGTAGGAACACCTGATATGCCAAATTTATTATTTTATTATATTTTTTTTTCTTCCTATGGGACCCACATCATAAAAAAAAAAAAAAAACCTTTTGCATTGTTACATTATTGTGGCACCCATTGCATAAAATAATCCAAAATAAGCATTTTTCATACTTCAAATTTGGCATACCAATCAGCCATGCCAAATGACACATCACAAATGATACAGCTGTTGGAGACATGCTACATGCCATTTATGATTGTCGCCATGGCCATGTGGCAAATAACAGGGCTGTTGGAGATATTTTTAGCGAGCTTCATTGAGCCATGCCTAGTATCTTTGAATCGGCCTAACTTTTAGGCCCTTCCTTGACCCAGAAGCCAAAAATCTGTCGGAAGGCCAATATTAAGTGGGCCCAAGAGATGGGAGCAAGACATATCATTCCAGCTCATTGACAGTTCTTACAAGTATTTAGTCCCAACCAAAATCCATCCAACAAGATTCATCATGAAGTGGATACATAAACATTATAGCCTATGGGTCCGGTCACTCAATTGTTCTTATCTCCACCACAAACATAATTATATAGACAAAATAAAGGCCCGTTTATCGTTATAAAAAAAAAAAAAAATGAGACAAATAACTGTGGAAAAAAGACTTGGAGACCTATCAATTTGAAGGGATTATAAAATGCTAAATAACTATAACTTTCCACAAAGTCGTAGAAAATCAACATTTGGCAATTGCAAATCCTGAACGATTTGAACCAGTGGTGAGGATTTTCACGTCCAATTTCCCTTGTGGAAAAACCATTTCCTTAGTGCTACCAGAACCAGCCCCTTTCCTGCATCACCGAGGAAAATGAGAATCTATGAAATCCAGAATTCCAACATTTACTCTAACTCACGCAAAAGAAAACCAAATGGAAGAAAAAAGGTTTTTCTAGAAAATGTTTTTTACTCAAAACTTTTATCATCGTCCCACTATTATCTGAGTTTGTATTGAAATGGTATCTCCAATAGCTAGAGAAAAGAGATTTATACGAGAAAATAAAAGTAAATGTGCTTCCACTTAAGCTTCCAATGATAAAAGTACATGAGCAACCATTTGATCCCCATCAAAATCTAGATGTAGACAAATAGCACATCCCCCCCAATAAAATCATCTAACCTCTCGAAGTATTTCATATACAATGGTTTTTTTCCCGAATTATACTTTGATTAGTACAAATTCACTTTCAAGATTTAGTGAATGATTTAGTGAATGCTAAACGCACCATTGGATGGAGGTTTGGTTGAGCCTCAAATAGACGTCCCTCAATGTTGGTTGAAACAATTTATTCAGGTCCTGGCTTAGAATCATGATGTCCAATTTTCTACAAAATCTAATCCGAGACCTAAAATTTATTAAAACTCCATTCTCACCAAGTTTAAAATCCGAATTTCATTTACATCCATAACACCTTGAAAGGAATTAAACTCAAGATCCCTAAACATTTTTTGCAATATGGAAACTTTCCAATATTTTCTTGCAGGAGACATACCATAATCAACCCAAAACCAGTACGTAAGAGAAAAAGTAACTTCAATTAGGTGATCCCATTAGTACTTTTAAGGGCCAACCAGATCGAGCCAGATGATCGCCATCACATCATATAACAAGGCCACACCTATCAGCCACTAAATAATATGAACCCTTGATTTCAAACCTCTATGTTTGATTAAGAGCAGGTTTTTCCAATATAAACCCAACATTAAATCATTGTTAAATTAAGCTCAAACAGAGATCAATGATGATTCATTAGAGAAGATGTATGTGAAGTGATTGAATTGGTCATGTGTGGAGCCCTTAGATGAAAATAGAAAAGGGGTTTTTTTTTTTTTTTTGAAGAAATAATTTTTTCTTCTGTCACCATCTTGTTTGTTATCAGTCTGATAAGGTCAAAGTATTCCAACTGTTGCTTAATGACTCGACCAAAAAGGTCAAATGCTATATGTTGGTATCATGAAACTTGACTTGTTTAAAATCAACTATTCATTTTTTTGCAGGTAGAATCTCACAGCTTGGATCCTTTCTGCTGCATGGACTTCACTTTCCCCACAATAACCGGCATTTGTTTCTCAGTATGAACATTGAACAGTGTCGAGTAACGTGCAATGCGTCTGCGCTATGCATCCATCACCGATGGTTGCAGATAGTTACCACAAAGTTATGAGGCGTGCGAGACTCACACGGTCACACCCGATGCCTACCACCTATGTAGTATAATAATATATTAGACTTCTTTAGCTAACTATTTCTATGGGAATTTGGGGATCCGGATTCCAATTCCTGTTTGGTTGATTTAGGGAGTATCACATGGGGGAAGGAATATTTTTGAGGAGATGAATTTTTTTTTTAGGAGATGAGATGCAGCATTTCTCCCTATATGGCACCCCCAGATTAGTCTAAATATAGATTTATTTTTGGGCCATTTGCCTATAATAATATATTAAATTTCTTTAATTAACTATTTTTACTAAAATCTAGAGAGGTGTTAGTAAAGAGCGAAATTGTCTTTTTAATATTCTCCGTCCGGTGGAGCCCACTTCTCAACATAATATGTTGTGCCATAAGGTTTTATCAACAAATCCTTCTGTTCTTTTTTATCTCTGATGAACACACATCATGCTACAAATGTCTCTAACTAAATGTTAATCGATGTGTGTGTTACTATGCAAAGGTAGCTGTCTTACCACAACCATCAGTGGTAAGACCAATTCAAGTTTAAGTTTGTTCTATGTTGGATGTCAGATGATAAGCTGGCATTTAAAAACTCTAAAAGTAAACTCCCATTTTACCATTTAGAGCTAATTAGAGCTTTTTTAGCTAAACTGAATGGAGTATATAATGGAAAGTTACAAGTACTTTGGACAAAAATAACCTTATAAACTTTTAAAATGATGCAATGATGGGCAATAACAAATTCAAAATTTGCATTTGGGTGGTGCGGATAATGGTTAAGTTAAGAAGTTAAATAATAAAATTAAAAACTTTATGGTTTTTTTAAGAGATTTTTCGAATCCACGGATGCCGTCGCACCTGCATACTAACATGTAGGTCCGCCCTGATTGTGGACTCTACATTATAATTTTTACAATGTGGTTCCCATTTACACGATGAGCTAAGAGCCTTTTTATGAGTTTACCAAGAAGGCTAACTATAAATTAAAGGTTAGAAAAATAGAGTTCTTTTTAATATATTTTAGACCTTAATCTAATTAGTCCCTATTAATTAGAGTAGAATCTCAAAGTGGCCCTGTAGTTTTCTTTGGTGTTGTGTTTAAACGAAGTCCCAATCAATTTGGATTACTATTGGCTGATTCATGATGAGAGTGTCTAAAAGACTAACATTAACCTAATAGAGGATGGACTTCATGATAGAAAGAGGAGTAAAGAGCTCCTCACTTCCAAATTGTTTATTATCTAGTGGTCGGATCATATCTTACGGGGAAGGAAAGCACCATCGTAAAATCCGCAATGATTTCCTTTCCGCCTCTCTCGCTCTGAACCCAATCTTCAAAACAGCGGAGGGAAAGAAGAGAGAGAAAATCCAACGACAGAGCAGAATCTGGAATTCCTGATTTCTAATTCCTGGTTTTCTGCTGACTTACACTGTATATATGCATTGCGCACCAGCTCTTCTTCCTCCTTAAAAAAACCCTCTCTCGTGCTTACCTCATCCCATCTCATCTCACATTTTCCTTAGAAAACCCTTTCCCTTTCCCATACAAAAATTCACCTCGAAGAATCGACCGAGCTTAGAATTCCCCTCATTTCCGGCTTGCTAACGTGCGCCGCGGATGCGCATTTTGCACCAGCTCTATTGTATCCACCACATGGATTATTCCTCTTCCTCAGCTGTTTTTCTTCCTTGAATTCTCTCTCCTCATTTCTCCTGATTTCTAGTTTCCAATCTCTCTCTCTCTCTCTCTCGATTTCTTCGTGTTTTGGGCTCTCGGCTTCTCGATAGCGATGGATCCATGCCCGTTCGTGAGGCTGGTGGTGGGAAACCTAGCGCTGAAGATTCCGGTGGCGGCGAGGCCGTCTCCGACTGTGGTCCACCCCTCAACATCGCCGTGCTTCTGCAAGATCCGCCTCAAGAACTTCCCGCAACAAATGGTCGTGGTGCCGCTCATCCCGCCGGAGAATGCCTTCCCGGACGGCCGCCAGGCGCAGACTCTCGCCGCCTCCTTCCACCTTACCGCATCCGATCTTGACAGGCTCGTCTCCAAATCGATCTTCGCTGGAAAACCTCATCTGAAGATCGCGATCTACACCGGCCGGCGGGGAACCACCTGCGGCGTGAGCTCCGGCAGGCTGATAGGGAAGGTGTCCGTGCCGTTGGATCTGGCGGGAACGGAGAGTCGGTCGGCGGTGTTCCACAATGGCTGGATCTCCGTCGGGAGGGGCGCGAAGGGCGACGGAGCGACGGCGTCGGCGCAGCTGCATCTGAGCGTGTGGGCGGAGCCGGATCCGAGGTTCGTGTTCGAGTTCGAAGGGGAGCCGGAGTGCAGCCCGCAGGTTTCTCTGATCCAGGGAAGTACCCGGCAGCCGGTCTTCACCTGCAAGTTCAGCTTCGGAAATAACGGCGATCGGACCATGGGATCCAGGTCAGTTCCTCCACCCGATTCTGATTCTGATTCATATTGTTTTCTAGTTAATGTTGGCCGGAATCTGAAGTCTCTTGTCATTGACTGTTTTAAGGAATTTTGATAGATTAGGTCACAGAAACCAATCTCGGACATTGTAGCGGCCACAACCGAAATCTTGAGGTATCGGTTCATATGTCCGTGCCAGAATCAGCTGAAACACATTACACTGGTAAATGTTTTGCTTCAGGGCCAAACAATAGAAAGATTAAAGACCTTGCAAAATGAAATCAACGGGGTATGATGTAACTGTGAAATAAAGGAACTTTCACTCACTAACATGCCCTTAAAATGCTCGGAAAATACAAAATTTGCAGCTCGCTATTGAAAAGGATTTGGAAGGGAGATTGATTTCCCCATGTTCTGAGTTAAGAATGAACGTCATGTTATTGTCTGTGGCTCACACTTTCTACAGTGAGCAATTTTCCATAATTTGCATAGGAAGCAGATTCTGACCTAAGGGGAATACGAGGATAAGTGTTTTGCTGCATCAAACCATATATAAAATGAAAAGTAGAAATTGAGATTCTTAGTTTCCTTATGCAGAAATTGAAATTAATGTAGAACTAATATGCTGTAGATGATTTTTGTGCTATAACAGCCACCGACGGTGTTGTAGAAGTAAATGAAATGACAAGATTTGACATACGTAAAGGCGGCGTGAATGGAGTTTCGATACATTGGGCCTGGTTGGATGAGAAAAAGGTGGAGAAAATGGATGGGTCATGGTGAAAATGTTTATGTATTGGGATACAACTTGTTTTCAACTTTGGTTTTAAAACCATTCATTGTTTTGTGGAATGTCACTGGTCAGAATAGAAATGTTTATCTGTTTTTGTGGTTTTTATGATTTTTCCAACCTCTTGCAGATTCTCCATGGCTTCAAATGCCTGTTTCTTTCGAGGCTGTTGGTGTTTTGAATCTTATTTTGGATCGATCCATGCTCTTTAAGAGTGGTTTTGGGGACTGAAGATAGTTTTCAATGGAGAATTATTTTCCATTGCTCCCGGGTTACATCTTTTGTGGTATTCATTTTATGAGCTGAAAGCATTCTTCAGGTTTCTTAGATACAGATTAGGACCAAGAGGTAGAGAGAACCATTTTCTGCATTCCGACACTAGGAGATGGAATCATGGTTTACCTGAAAAAATGGGTTGCCACACCAAAAACAATAGAAACTGCATTTGCAGAAAATGATGTCTACAATTTTCAGTTTTTTCCTGAAACAAAATCATTATGAAAACAATACATTTCTACTTAAAAGATTATTTTTCTGCATTCTTTTTTCTTTTTGAATGGCTTATTTTTTCTGCATTCTGAAAGGCCAAATCCACAGCTTTAGTGATCTCTGAACCACTTGCTCTTTTACTTCTTGAATTTTGAAACAAAGTTATTAAGCTTCTCACCACAGATCTTTTGCATCACTGCTTTGTTACAATAGATCAATGCACTCGGATCCAAGCAATTCTAGAAGCTGGTTGAGTTCTCTTGGCAGTGAGCGGGAGCGCCCTGGCAAAGAGCGAAAGGGCTGGTCAATTACCGTCCATGAACTCTCTGGCTCCCCTGTTGCACTCGCATCAATTGTCACACCTTTTGTCGCGTGCCCTGGCTCTGACCGGGTTAGCCGCTCCAACCCTGGTGCTTGGCTCATCCTCCGCCTGGGTGATGGCACTTGGAAGCCCTGGGGCAGGCTGGAGGCCTGGCGAGAGCGCGGCAGCAGTGATGGCCTTGGCTACAGGTTTTTGCTCCTCCCTGACATGAGCGCAACTGCGGCTGGCATTCTGCTCGCTGAGTCAACACTCAGCACAAGGAAGGGTGGGAAGTTTGTGATTGACATGGGCAGCAATGGTAATGGACGGTCAACGCTAGGAAGCTCCACCTCACCTGTTTGCAGCCCACAGAGCAGCGGGGATTATGGGCACCTGTGGCCCTTTGCAGCTTACAGGGGTTTTGTGATATCGTCGACAGTGGAGGGTGAGGGTAAATGCAGCCGGCCCATAGTGGAGGTGGGGGTGCAACATGTCGGGTGCTCAGAAGATGCAGCAGTATTTGTGGCTTTGTCTGCTGCCATTGATATGAGCATGGATGCCTGCAAGCTGTTCTCGCATAAGTTGAGGAAGGAGCTTTGCCCTCCTCAGCAGGAGTTCATTTGAAGACTTTAAAGGGAATGAATGGTCTATGGAGATTGAAGATGTGTTTTTTCTTCTCAGTATTCAGAGGCTTTTTTAGTTTCTCATCTTTTATGTTTATTCCTTTCTGTTGAGTTGCTACTAATTGTTGCTAACAGTAGTTGTAATAGTAATAGATGGTTAGTTTTAATTCTGTAAATTTGTGTGAGCTTCTGTGTACAGTGGGAGAGAAATGGAAAAGGGGGCAATTTCTGTTGGTGATGTTTTGAGTCCTACTCTTTTATGGACAAGATTGTACTTATTGATGGATTCATACCTATAGTTAGTGTAGAACTGTAATGTTTTGAGTCTTACTCTTATGGACAAGATTGTACTTATTGATGGTTTCATACTATGACTCCCTTAAAGCCAATGTACTGATTGAGGCTTTGCAAGAGTATCGGGCTTGTGACTATATTTATCACACTCAAATCATAGAGAGGATAATTGCACATTGCATTTCATGTTATCAGTGAAAACCAGTCTGCCTATACCCATACAATGCTTCAAAACTGTCTTCAAATGTTGCAGGGCTTCAGAAGTGGTGGATCTTGCACGATTATGAAAACTGACTTGTCTCTGAGTTTTATCAGGCTTCCCCTTATGAATGGTTGGGTTCTCCAGAAATTGTTCAAAAAGTAGTTGCAGACAATGGGTCAGCCAGCGGCTAAGGGCCTGGCACATTATCTAGCTGTTATTTTTCCTTCCATGTATATCCTTGTTCCTGAACTGCTTTCTGTTGTTATGTTCCTTCTATTTGTAATTCCCGTTCAATGAAATGTTTTTCAGATCTTAAAATAAAAAAGAGCTTGATTCATTTGTGACTGTGAAGAGAAGGCGGTTTGAATTAAGATTGTTTGGAAGTGGCCATTGATGCATGTTTTGGTGGTTGATCTTGTCTCGTGCTGTGTTTGGAATGCGTGCACTGTTAGTAAGAATTTACAAAGTAAGGCTGCATTTTGCTAGGCTGATTTTCATGGTAATATGCCTTATTTTCAGTTAATGAAATAAGGTATAGATATTTAGATGTCGGTCTCAGTTTTCAGCATAATTCATGTTTTACCCTTCGCTGATACGGATTGAGGGAAAGTTTTTATGCTGATGGTGATGGTCTTCTTTCTCCATTGTCCTTCCCTATTTTCTGGAAAACTATTTGATATACTTGAAAACTCCAAGAGTTTAATTTGAATGTATAATATCATTGTGATTTGTGAACTATTTAGTGGGAATTAGTTTCCTCATTGTGACTTCTATGTTTTTTTTTTTTTTTTTTTTCAATTTTTAGATGATTTGGACAGGAATTAGCATTCATAAATATGTTCTATCCAACCAGAGTTTGTTGAAAAGGGTTTATTTGTGAAAAGGGTAGGGCTCAGAAAAGCAAATATTTTTATGATATGTAACATGCAATGCACAGTTGGTGGTTTAGGCAAAAGAGGAGAAGCTGCTAGTTATGGGTTCTGCTCAATCACATGGAAGAGGAAGACCTCGTTCTATTGCTTTTAGGAACAAAGTTTGGCAGAATGCGAAAAAGTGCATTGTAACAATGACATGGCACCATCTCCAAACAGTTGCAAACAAAACAAACCCTACATGGTAATGAATAAGAAAAAGTGCATTGTAACAATGACATGGCATCATCTCCAAACATTTGCAAACAAAACAAACCCTACATGGTAATGCCCTTCTCACCCATTCTTTTTTTATTGAGATTTTTTTTTTAATCTAAAGCCACTGCTTTTGATTTTACAATTGCAACCATGAAATATTGGATGTGTAGCATAATGGTGAACCGAGAAGATTATATGAATTAACTATTATTGAAGATTGGCCTCAACTTACGTCCAATAAGAGCCAATATTTTTAATCAATGATTGATTCAGTACTCAACATCAGCTTGTATTTCCTTTGAATAAATTGGCTAACAACATTTTAATGAGACTTTGTACCAATAGCTAATCTAACAAACTTTTTCTTTCATATAGTGTTAGGCTTCGTCCCGAGTTAATCAAGATTAACTCTGATTACTTGAGATTAAGACTTATTAAGCATGTTGAATAGAACTAATGGAGACTTATAGCCAAATGAAAGTGAATTAGCCTGAAATGAATTAATTAGGCTTAATGAAATAGTAAGCAAGATTATGAAATGAATTGAATAGAAATGAAACTCGAACAGGCCAAATGAAGGACTTATTCGTGAATACGAATCTTTGCGTATTTGATCGCATACGGAAACTCTTGATACTCGCATGCGTATCTCGACGAGTACGATAACTTTCATATAAGACTTGAAGTTATTCGACGACTATCGAATCAAATGACCTTTCATTTGACTCAATTTGGAATTAAGAAAGATTAATGGGTTTAAATGCAAATTAGAACCTTATATAACCTAAATGACCTTCAATAAGCTCATTCATCTTGTTTGAAACCCTAGCAACATCTTCTCCATTCTTTTTCTCTTCTTTCTTCCATTTCTTCTTCATCAAGTGTGACTTTGAGGTGAATCCAGTGAAAGGAATTCATCTTCTTCAACTTCCTCATCATCTTCTTAAAGTTCTTCTTGGAAGTGAAGTTCAAGTTAAGGAATTTCATCTCAAAGCTAAGCTAAGCAAGGGGTTTAGTGTCTATCAAGCTTCAAACAAGGCAAGTATATATAGGTTTATGCTTGTTATGGTAATTTCAATGATTTGTGTGAAGAGTTAGATGTTAATGATGCAAGGGATGTGTGTAGAGTTAGAAATCATGATATTAGATTGTGGAATTTAGGGTTTAGTTGAGTGAGTTCTTAGCATTAATATAGATTTGTTGTTTCTATGAATTAATTGTGCATCAAGTCATATTAGGTTCCAGCAGGAGAAAAGAATGGATTTCAATCCATTCCCTGTAGTTACAGAACTGCAGGGCAGTCCGCAGTTCACGCGGTCGACCGAGCTGGCGGGCACACATGGGCAGGTTCCCTTAGAACCTGACCAAAACACTGTTCATTCCTTTTATTAGTTACAACTGCAGGTTAGGTCGACCTGGCCAACTGAAAACTTGAGAAAAATGCAGATTAATGTCCGAAATTGCTGGATTGAAAGTATAAGCATAGAGACTAATATTAATCGTGTTTAAACCTCCATAAGTATTAACTAGGGTTATCCTAATGCATAATCAACTAAGTAATGTCATCTATAGTAATACTTGCATTGATAACCAAAGTTACACTCAATGGTTGGTTAGAGGATTGGTTTAGAATTAGAATGAGATTGATATGAATTGTTAACGGGTCTGGCACTACATAGTGGTTTTCTCAACTCATTATTGAATTGAACTGAATGAATCAATGAAGGAACAGTTACGAAAAGTAACAATGAACTGACGGAACAGTTACGAAAAGTAACAATGAACTGACTAATCCTACTGCAGTAGATGGAATTGGGGGCGTTACGGAGCTTCGTGGTGACACCAGTGATCTCTGATCAAGACACTGAGAGATCCTCCTTATTGGACTGAAAGGTCATTGACTGAAAAGTTATATATTGGACTGACAAGTCCTATTGATAAGTCATTAATAAAGGCTGAATGTAATTGAATGAATATAAAATTCTTCCTTTTGGAAAAACAAAATGGAGTTGAAACCAATACTAGTGTAGTTGCCAAATTATCGTCAGATTTACTCGTATTATTGATTGTTTAGAACTGTTAAAGCAATGAATTGTCAGGATTATTGAACATGCCATAAAGCTAAATGTACATATCTTGTTGAACCGTCGTGTTCACGGTATTACTGATGATATTACAGGCTTAGTTGCCCGTACCAGTCCCGCAGAGACCATCCCGCCAGCGGAGGAGGCCCATTCGATACCTCCAGGAAATCTAATCGAATGGACATGATCTGAGAGCGGATACATTGGGATATTTTGAAAACATTTTAACATATATGGAGAAATCTTTTGTATATTCATTTTGAGTACTGTAAATGAGATTTCCTGCACTGTATTTTGAATGTGCAGTGGTTGTCTTCATTAGAAGTGAAATCTTGTTTCTTGGACTTTACGTTTCAATGTAAACGACTTGATTAGGTTTTAAATGACTGTCAATGTATGTATGTATGTTATTGTATTTCCGCACCAGTGTACATTGACAGGTACGTATGCAAGATCTCTTGTGGATTTCGTATTAACTTTGGATCTACGGGAGTAAGTATGATCATCGCGACCCGGGGTTTAACCCTAATGACTCTGATCTCGGACTCGGGCCGTGACATATAGCGAAGCCATTGGGTGACACCTTAAAAATCATGGGTACCATTGTTTTCATTGTAATATTTGAAGCACCATTGCTAATGACTTGGAATTGGGCTCACACTCATCCGAAGGGGATTCTCGTCATTGTTGATGCTCTTCACAGTTCAGGTATTTTCTGAATGACCATACAGACAAAACTACTGATTAAGCGTGAGTAAAATACCGATCAAACTACAACCACCAAGTTCATTCTTTCATTGCCATGGATCAAACCTGATTTTTGTGCTGCCACGTGATAGAACTAAGTGGCTCACCACTTATCCAACAATGGTTTGTACCTACATTAATTGATTCTTTTCTTCAATATTTGATCTACATGTTTCTATATGTTTTGCTACTAGTTTTTTTTTTTTTGTTTTCTTCTGTGTGTACAGTTCTGTTTGTTTTTAATAATATCCTCCCTTTTGGCAAAAATAATACAGAGATGGAAAGGAGAGTTTTTGGGAGTCTAGCTGTAAAGGTCTGAGGGACCTTTTGGCTTTTGCACAAAGTAAAATAAGGGCACATGGGGAGCACAGTCATGTTCATTTGTAAGAGAGAACTTGTGTGCGGGCCATTGTATTTTTGAAGGTAGTACAGTAGAGGTTTGTGGATGGGATAAGATGACTTGGGTTGACACGTGAGCCGAACTCAGACCCACATGGCCCGAGCCAAGAAAAAGTAAAACTCGGGTTGGGTTTGTTTGGATTGAGGTCTGGCTCTGGTGTAGATTTTGGTACCTGCATGAAATTGATTTCCTTGAGAGGGCTAAGAAAATCTAGTGGAAGGTCCACCTTATTTGATAGACTTGGGTTCCATGGCCCCCACCTGTCCCAGCCTTTGCTGTGCATCAGGTACTCCTTATTCAACTTGGACACCTGACAAAACTTATGAACATACATTTTTCTGTGAATATTGGACTGTTGGATGAAGAGTCAATTCTTATGAAAATTAAGTAAAATGTGTCGTTTAATAAAGAGCAAATTATTTCATCAGTTGTAAAGGTTATGGCATCAAAAATACATAATCCACTCGATCATTTAAATGATATAACCAAGAGATGGATGACTGAGCATGTCTGTGGGCTTGTTTGGGTAGCCCACTTGTGAAGTAAAGTGAAGCCTAAAAGTACAAAAATCCAAAATTTCTCCTTAATTTTTCAAAAAAGAGTTAAAAAGCAACAATTTCAAACTACTATAAATGAGAAAAAAGCCATCTACCTTTTACAAAAAAAAAAAAAAAAAAAGAAGTAAAAATAAGGGAAATTTATAGTGTAGCTTGTTTTTTTATTATTAGACCCCATCATATTTTATTCACACTTGATTTGAGGCTTCACTTCACCCCACTTTACAAGATCAAGGAAAATTTAATTTTTGAGGGAAGATTTTAACCTTTTTTTGCACCTTTCCATAAAAAAACAGCCACACAAAACGTAATCAACTATAGAGCATAAAACCATTTTGCTATCCTCAAACTTTCTCCAAGGAAAACATGCTACACAAATGTGTCCTCCAGAATCCCAAGGGAGAGTAGAAGAATGCCTAGATGATGCCCGTGAATGCAGATTCATGATGTTTTTATGTATCTATGGAATAGCATGTTGTTATGATACTATGAAATAGCATATATACTCTATATTCTAATATTCTAGTGTTGTCCTTGTTGTGCAACGGCTAAATGATGATCTTCTATGAATATACTGCTGTAACGTGATGATGCTGTTTTGATGACAAACCAGTGATTAATTGATGAGATCCAAGTTTTAATTATAGCATTATGTCCAAACCGGAGCTGCAAAATCAACTCTAGACTCGACCTCTGGATATTTTTACTCAATTTGGATCTTTGAGATCACATAGGCTTTCCATCACCCATCACCCATCACCTTAAATGAACTTTCGGGCCCATTTGTATCTTCGTAAATTAAGAGGTTGGTAACTCGGCTTGCTCTCAAATGGGGCTTCATCACAATAAGCCGAGTAATCTTCAATCACACCATCCATAAAAGAAGGAACCACTGAATTAAAAACATCAAACTTCCTCAAGTATAACAATCACAAAAACTGTTACTTAAAGAACTTATAAAATATACTTAAAAAAAAATCTATTCACCTGTGTATTTTGTGTTTCTTACTGTACCCTCACATATGCATGTTGATCCGGGTCCATGCCAGAACCTTGGTTGGATGTTCGCTATTTAGGTCATTTCCCTACCCTTTTAAGTCCTTACCTTAACATATGCAGCCCTACGGCTATGGCTACGGCCCTACCTTACCCTTGGGCTTTACGACAAGATAAGAAGCCCTCGTTCTTGCGGGTCTTGGCAGGCCAGGCTGGGCCGAGCTCCTTCATTAGAGGGCCAGATTGATGGGCCTAACTCGGGTGCCCGAATTGCAAACGAAAGGATATTCTCAAAAACCGAGGGAAGGGCTGTAACGATCAAAAAGCACAGAATCGAGCGAAGAGATTACTCAAAAGGAAAGGAGAGATAGAAGAGCGAGAAGGCCACGAAGTTCGTTCGCGCCTTTTTCAAGGTACTCTCTTTCTTTTAAAGCCATAAACCAGTTGGATTCTGTTACTCTGACTCATCTAGAGTAGCATTCTTCGTCTTGGACGATCAGTTCGTTTGATTCTAGGTTTTTTTTTTTTAATATGTAGAATCGAGCTGTACTGAAGTAAAATGGTGTGAATCTGTTGTGCACAAACATGTATTTGTCAATTCCAAAGTCTGGGTTTTCATCCAGCTAGCATATTGATCTTCTGAATATTGGTTTGCAATGGATAAGGTGGAAGGAGGGGCGTCTCATACATTGTGGTTTTTGCTTGTGTGGTACCCCTTATGCATGCTGATGATATGGTTATCGAGCTGTACTGAAGTAAAATGGTGTGAATCTGTTGTGCACAAACATGTATTTGTCAATTCCAAAGTCTGGGTTTTCATCCAGCTAGCATATTGATCTTCTGAATATTGGTTTGCAATGGTGGATAAGGTGGAAGGAGGGGCGTCTCATACATTGTGGTTTTTGCTTGTGTGGTACCCCTTATGCATGCTGATGATATGGTTGCGAAAATATTCCTTCTTATAGTAGTTTGGGATGTGCTCAAATGCAATCTAGTAGTATATAGTAGAAATTAAACCCCACATAGAAACATAATTGAATCCTCATATGACGAAACGACCTATAATAGATCAATCTGAAATTCTAATATAAGTATCAGTAAATATTGCACATCATGCTCCTTCCTTTTATATGTATAACATAGGATGGATTTTGATTTCACCAATATCTCAACAAAGCCTTAACCAGTGGATTCTTTGTTATTGTATCATAAATTATGATGAACATTTTGGCGAGAATCTGGTTGATTTTGCCCGAGAAATTGCGTCAGACCATTCTTTCTCTGGCATACATGAACTACATCCAAAAAGAAATTAGATGATATGGTCACAGGCCAGCTAATTGTTAATAGACCCTTAACAGAGAATTTGATTGTAAACAGAAAAACAAACAATTACAAGCACTTCCTCCAATCAGAGATTCAAGATTTCATGCAATGGGGATTCAAGCAATCCAATGATTGATTATTCTTGTTCGTTAAAGTTCGAAAACGGTTAGAAAGAAAAGAGGGCAAACATTTCTTTCCTTGATCCAAGTCAATATATGGGTCCCACCTCTTTATTGTAACCCGTTTCATGTTAAAAGCAAAGGATTCGTATGAATATTCTTAACCACTACTATAACTCTCTAACTGGAAAACGCCTCATCCCCTCAAACTTCCATCAAAATAATTATCAACACTCATTTTCCTCCACACCTCTTTCTTTCTCCGTCTCCCCACTCTCACAAACTTTTCCATCAGTCTAATCTTGATGCGCTCCATTTCTCTCACACATGCCCCGGATTACAATCTTTTTTTATCTCATCATCTATCAAGGTATGGTTTCTGTTATAATGCTATGATATTTTGCCACTCTCAATGTCAATAGAAATGTAGAATGGGCATATGCGAGTGAAATGGAGCACACCAAGATTAGACTGATGGGCAAGTTTGTGAGAGCAGGGAGAAAGAGAAAGAAAGAGGTGTGGAGGAAGAGGAGTGTTAATGGATCAAGGGAAGAAAGTTTTGGCCTCTTTTCTTTCCAACCGTTTTCCAACTTTAAGGAAGAAGAATGGGACAAATGTCTCACTTTGATCGTTAATCCTCAGAAAGTTTAGGTTGCACTTGGATGTATCCGGCTGTTTTCAATATCTTGGCAATATGGATGGTGCTTAGTGCGGTTGTGCATTTGGGGTGATGATGACATGGTGGGTTAAACTGATAAAACTAGTTAGGTGGGTTACTGTTTTCTGACAGTTCTGTTCTAAATTGAAATTGCCGATTGCTAGAGAAAAATAGTTACAGTGGAAGTCATCAATTAACTCTTCCAGTTAATGAAATCAAATAACTACTCTTGTTCTGCTTGCTTCTCTAATGAAAGTAACTATTAAAAAAATAGGTTATTAAAAAAAAAAAACTCTTCCAGTTAATGCACTTTCCTTTCACTTACCAAGAAGTGGAAAATCACCAGTGTTGCCAATATTTAAAATACATTCCATCTGAGGTATGTCAAATACATGGCATACGGTATTATGGGCAGTTTTAACTATTAAAAGAGGTGGGTGGGCAGTATATGTTTTTGTATTTTCTTTTCCTGCCACAAATAGTGTATTTGCTCCATGTTGGGCATGAATTGCATGCGATATTGGCATGGGTTGAAAAGTGTAGAATCACGTGCCATCTACACCATAGAAGTTGAATTCAATTTGGCTTGATCGAAATGGTTGAACAGTTTTGGTGGGCTCTTTCAAATGTACCAGGCTATGTCTACCCTAGCGCGTGATCCACCATCCAATTGTTTAATGGGAATTTGCATCCTGTGGTCTAGATTAATAGTTTCAGATTACCCAATGGGGTGTTTTTGACATACTACCATGCCCCCAATCGTCACTGGATTCCTCATATACAAATTTCTTATTCTGAGCAAATGATTTATGACACATTGCATATTTCACTACATGAGTCCTTTATGATTATTTTACCAACCATGTCTTTAAGCCTAACAGACTTATTCCTTTCAGATCAATGTTGCATGCGATTTCTATCCCTACCACTTGCATATCATATCAAAGAAGCACTGTTATCAAGAAGCGTTTAATTTGTACTAAGCATCGTATATCTGCCTCATTGCCCGATAAAGATGGAGCAAAGCTGGAGTATACACCATGGCTGATTGTTGGATTGGGAAACCCTGGAAATAAGTATCATGGAACTAGGCACAATGTTGGTATCCTTTTCTTGGGCTGTTTTTTTCTTCCAGTTTAGTATGTGGTTATTTTCTATATTTACCTAATGAATATATGAATTTCTAGTGGCTTCACTAATAATGTTTGTTCTTTAACCTTTGAAACCAGGTTGGTTTTGAAATGATTGATCGTATTTCTCAAGAAGAATGCATATCCTTGAACACCATACAGTCAAAGGCTTTGGTAGGAATAGGTAACTTTTAGCCATTGTTCCTCAATGTGGTCCTTTGAACTTCTTGTACTACTTCATTTGGCAAACGCTTGAGATGGACTTCTGATATGAACATTAAAGAGCTCCTATCTAGTTGCTTGTGCCACTCATAATATATATTTGTATCTTATATTTTGGTAACGTTTGCAATTATTAGATTCCACCTGTGACCAGTGCAGGTTCCATAGGAGAGGTGCCGGTTTTGTTGGCAAAGCCTCAAACATATATGAATTTCAGTGGTGAATCAGTGAGTTCCATCCTTCATCTAAGAGAACCAAATGCTATTCCATTATTGCTTGCGTGCCTGTTCTTTAATTTGTACCTTTACGGCAACTTGACCGTGATCATGGAAAAAGTAATATCTTTTTGATATAAAAGGCTTACATTTGCAATAAAGCTGCGAATATAGTTGACAAAAAAGATTGTTATTGTTTTCTTAGAAAATATCAAATGATACTGTTATTTTCTTTTGTATGTAGAAATGCATCATACTATCCATGAATGGCTACAGATTATACTGGCTATAGTACTTAAACCAATTTACTTATCTTCATTTCTTGACCTAGTTTTTAGGTACTACTCGATTGTTTTGGTCCTTTGTTTATATCCACTTCCTTTTTTTTTTTGTTGATGGTCGACAAGAATCATCATCATCATCGTCGTCATCATCATCATCATCTGTGCCATATGCCTATATAGGAGTTGGCTAAAGAGTTTCATTGTAAGACTCTGAAAAATCTATGACAAAAATACTTTTCTACGTACATGAAAGTTCTCTCTCTTTCTAAGCATGAGTTTTGTGCTTGTGATAATGAGGGCACATAAACAAGTAACTTACTAAAGGGCCTGTTCGTTTGCACAAAAGTAAAATAAAAGAAGAGTAACTTGGCTTCCAATGGTTGGAAAATTTACTTTCTTGTGTGTTTGGATGAACCCTACCCAACAAGTTAAGTTAATATGTCAGCTGATGTAGCACATGGAGTTACCCTACTTCTTAGCTCTCTTTGTTACTCATCAAAACCATAATTAAGTCGGGGTAAACTACTGAAAGTACTCTTCCCCCCCCCCCCCCCCCCCCCCCCCCACAACACACACACACACACCGGACCAGTCATTGAGATGATCAAGAAGATGCATGTCTTAGGAGCCGCTGCAGGCACCACCACTTGAGGCCGGCGTAGAATCTGGAGCGATGGTGGTTGGCATGGAACCTGGACGGCAAACAAAACCAGGGCTTTCTTTCTTTCTTCTTCTTCTTTTTTTTTTTAAATCTCGTGTTAGGGCAGATGGACGAATATGGGTTTTAGCTGTGAAGGACTCAGGTGGAGTGGGTGAGATGGGAGAATGGGTAGGTCGGCTGTTGTGTTTGGCTTGGGGTGGTGGGTAGGATGATGATGATGAGATTGTTGCAATGGATGGAATGGTGGTTGTGGTCTATATGAGATGGCGAAGCGAGTGAGAGGTGAGGGTGGAGAGTGAGGAGTTTGGTTTTGGTGATGTGGTCATCAAGCGAAGGTGTGTTGGTGGGCCTTGTATCTATGAGTGGCTGGTGATCAATGTTTGTGTCTTGTCTCCGAATCCAAGTGTGAGCTCACAACGGTGGCCCAATTCTGATCAATATTGATGAAATGACCTGGATTTGGACCTATTTGGCCAAATTCTATAAGTTTAGATGATGAACTGCACACTTAACTAAAGTGAAAGACTTTACTTTGCACCAACCATCCAAACACATGCAAAGTAACCCGCTACTTATTTTATTTCAGCCCACTCCTCTTTAACTTCATTCATATTGTGACACTTACTTTATTCTTACTCTATCCTTCTTGCAAACCAACAGGCCCAAGGGATTTCTGACGACCTAGTACACACACTTAATTCTAAAAACTACATCAAGAATTTGCAATATTCTCTCTAATTAATATTTTTCTGCCACCAGTAATTGTCCTTATATATTTACCAATTCTCCATCAAGCCACCAATTTCCTCATCATTGTAATCTTGTCCCATTTATTTAGGGTGGCCTTTGTGAATATTTCTCTTCTAGTCAACCCTATTTTTGGTTAAGCTCTTTGAATTGCCACATTCTAGCATCTTTCCTCACTGCTTCATCCAATGTGTTTATTGGTCATTCCTTTATGTTAGTTCTTTAAACATGTAATCGTCCAACTTGTCATGTAGAGGTTGTTTCTGGCTTTCTATGCATGTGATGAAACCATTGCAAGTTGCATTTATTGATTTTTTCTATGGTAGCTACTCGCAAGTTTCCTTGAATATATTCATTCCTAATTCTATCCTTATAATTCCATGCATTTGTCATAGCATGAGCTCTAGCATGGTTTAAAAAATCAGCTGAGTTGGGTCACATAGGACTCGGACTCAAATCATTTGACTCGGTCGAGTCGCATGCTCGGCCATGGCCGAGTCGGGTCCCGATTCTGATTTTTTAAACCTTGGATCTATGTGAAGACACTTACTTTCATATATATGGTCCTCAGTTTACCATAATCTCTAGTGCATCACATTTATTTGATAGTCTCTCATGTAAATTAATTTTCTTAGACTCTAAATAATTAGTCAAATCTTATTGTATTTATATAGATAAGCTCTATACTATTAGTGTGTATGAGATTCCATAATCCATAGAGCAGTTGGGAGCCTTAACCCTACATAGCAACTTCTCCAAATCTCTTGTTTTCCTTGAATAGTTTCATGGTATCAAAGCCTAGGCTCTGTTTTTGTCTAATCCATGTGATCTTGGATTCTGCTTGTGAGAGTGATGAGCTATTTTTTATTGTGAAACACAGATTCAATCCCATCTGCAATAGGACCCACAAACCCTTATTGAAGGCCTTATAGCTCGATATTCAGCCTTGGAATATAACTGTCAGTGACTATGTTATCATCCACCTATGTCATCTTCTTGACATTGTTTATACCCATAATGCACCATTGCTAGATTGAACCTGTCAAAACAAGCACGGGTGATTGCTTTAGCCTATACAATGCTTTCTTCAATCTGCAAACCTTTCCTTCTTCTCCCTTTGATGTAAATCCAGAAGGTGGATCCATATATTCTTCATATTCTTCTTGTAAATCACAATTAAGGAAAGCATTTTTCACTTTTAACCAATGCAAAGACAATGAAAAATTAGCCACTATGCAAAGAATCAGTAGTGCTGAATTTAGCTTTGCCACTGCAAAGAAAGTCCTTGGATGATCAATGCCGTAGGCTTGTGTGACTCCCTTTGCTATTATCTGGTTTTTCTACATCTAGATGGAGGAAAGCAGTTTTTACATTTAACAAATGCAAAGACCATAAAAAAAATTAACCACTATGGAAAGAAACAGTCTTACAGAATTCAGCTTTGCAACTGGAGAAAAAAAAAAAAAAACCCAGGCTGATCAATGCTGCAGGCTTTTGTGAATCCCTTTGCTACCATTCTGGTTTTGTACCTCTGGATAATAGGATTATGCTTAAGAGCAAGCAACCATTGGCAGCCTATGTTTTCCCTTCCTTCTTGAGGATCTGTTTGCTCCCTTGCTCCATAATTTTTGAGTGCCTGCATCTCATCAATCATAGCATCTTCCATATAGGGTTAGGCAAGGCCTCATACAATTGAGTAGGTATATGTTCAATGATATTTTAGAAACAAATGCACAAAATATCGGTGACAAGCAAATATGTCAAAAATAATTTTGAATGGGATGTCGGGTTACACAAGACTGGGTTCCCTTGCGTAAAACAATAGGAATGTTGATATCTAAATCGGGCCGAGGAGGGTTACCTGTAGGTAAATCTGAGTAAAGACTTCTATTTATGAAGTGCTAAATGAGAACAATGGTCCTGTCCTCTCTTTTCTGCAAGAATATACTTGCAACTGCTTTTCTGGAGATTGGTCTTTTCACTTTTGAATCACTTCCTTCAATAAGTGGTATTAGATATGATAGTGCAGGAATTGATTATACTAATGAAGGAATCACCTCCTCACTGTCAGTCTCCGGATCCCTTTACTCTATGAATAGTAGTAAGGAACTTCTTCATGAAATATTACATCTACAGTAACAGATCGCATTCCATTCCTACCAGGAAGATACCACTTGTCTCCATGCTGCTTTGGAATGTTAACAAAATGCATACATCCAAACACTTTAGGTGGGAAATATTGCAATCAGACATAAAACTTGCACCAGACTTTTGCCATCCAAGAAATGCAATGGCATGTGATTTATTAAAAATTCATCAGTTATAGCATCTGTTTGATAAAATTTTGGGACATTCATTTTGAACGGTAATGCTCTTGCAAATAGATGATGATTCTTGCATTTTGTGACCCTGTTTTGTTTCTGAGTATAAGCACGCAATGTTTGGGATTCTATCCCATTTTCCTAGAAATAAGATTGGCATTCGTCAGAAATATCTTCTCAATTATTAGATCTCAGCACTTCAATTTTTCCATCAAAGCTTGTAGCAAGCACTTTAGAGAAATTTCCAAACATCACCAACACATCATCATGAGATGTTTAGGATGCACCCATGTAAACGTGGTAGTAGAATCATCAGTAAAGAGTCAAAATAGCTATATCCATGAATAGAATAATAGGAGCATGCCACGCATCAGTATGAATCAACTCAAAAGGAATACTTGTATTTTTATAATACTTACTGGATAAGTGTTTCTTAGAGTTCTTTGCAAAAGATAGGGCTCACAATTAATTTTTTTTTAATATCACTCCTAATATTGGAAGAAGACAAGACACTTAAAGACTATGAACTAGTATGTGTCCAAGACGCTTGTGCAAAAGCAAGACTTTTAGTGAATATGCTGACGACTTTATTGCTGTTGACTCCTTCTGTATAGGCTCCAACATCTAGAGGTCATTTTTCTCCTGGCCACCACCAATCATTCTGTCCTCAGATCCTGGAAAGCACATTGAGATGGAAAAGAAGAAACAAAAAGTGAGACACAAGATTAAAAGGAATGGGAAAACATGCAAAACAGATGATAGATAAATTAGGTAGAACATGAATGAAGACTTTTCTGGCTACTTGTGAAAAGGTACCATTAGCAATTCATACAGTCCCGTGGGAGAAGTAAGTGTAAGAATGGAACTGTGAACACATATCTTATTAATATGATTAGTTGAACAGTGCCATGTTGTTGTTATTATTATTATTATTATTATAGTTTCTGTATGCAAATATCACTGATTGACATTTTTTGTTTACATTTACCTTATGGAATTTATTTATTCAAAGAAAAACTTAATAAAGGTTGTGTGTACTTATATTGCTAGTAAATGCGACTTTTTTCCTTTTTTTTTTTTTGTTTGACAGGGGGAAAGAAAGAAGGAAGAGGAGGGGGAGGGGGGGGGGGGGGGGATAATCGGCTTGCTGAAGTTCATTTTCTGAAATAAAGAGGGATAGCTGCTTGATACTTGGTTGGATCCAAATTCTAGGAAAGGGTTTGGATCAAAGTGTCGAGGCACGTACCAAAGAGATGCACAAAGAAGATAATCCATGAATGAAATTTTATTAAAACTCCAAATTGCTTTGACCTTCTACAATGCCCATATAAATAAGAAAGCAAACCCTATAATCTAAATCTTCTAACAAAACTAGAAAACTAAGAAAAATTTGAAAGCTATTCTCATTAGGGAAATAAGAAACAAAAATTCTAAACATCTTTGGGTCCCACATGTGGGCCATGGGTCTTGTTGCAATGGCTTCTTCTAACCAACCCAACCCACCCTCACCTCCCCCATTCCTCCTCCTCCTCCTTTTTCCCCTCCTTCTCTTCTCCCCTCCTCTCAACGGAGAAAATTCTGCTGACGGGGTGTGTGTTTAATGATATTGTAGAGGTAAATTTAAAGGCAAGAAAATTAAGATTTGCTTCACAATTAGTTTTTATTCCACACTGTATTTATATATTGTTACTGTATACTTACAATATAACATAAAATTATGATGTATTATGTCTTGTAAATATTATACCATAAAAATAAACTAAATGTCTTTGGAAATAGCAGGATTTATGGCTAAGCTATATCCCTTTAGTATCCCAGTGTATCTTATATTGATATCCGCATTGTTCCTCTGGTCAACTGTTATATCTTGTTCATACACTTTTGACATGCATCATGCATGTGCATGGCTTGCAATTATGTTTTTAGACTATAGAGACTAGAAAATCTATCAAAAATACCAGCCATATGGTTTCCTGGCACGTGATCAAGCAGTGAACTTCAATTCTTTTTATTGCATATGTCCATGTTTTGGCTCTCCATTTGTTTGCAGCATATGTTCATTATAATGCACATTCTGTTATATTCATATGCAAAAGCTTCTCCTCCTGTTGTTAGCCCAGTGAATTTCGTGTCTTATTTTCTTCTTGTTCCTCTTATCACAAACTTGATTGGTGAGTGATTTATTCTTCCTCTCCTGATATTGGAAGGTGGGACCACTTGCTTCATATTATCAAGTACCTCTGCGTCATATCCTATTGGTATGGTCTTCATCATATTTGCCTTACAGAAAGTGAAAATCACACTTTTAATACTGGAATTGTTTTCTGATGTGATTACATGATTTATATGTATCTTTGGGTCATGGTAGATTCATGATGAAATGAGCTTACCAAATGGTGTCATGAGACTTCAACAAAAAGGAGGACATGGCCATCACAACGGGTACCCACCCTTGTTAATATTTGTCTTTACATTGCATGATCGTATTTGTGTGTATGTGGGTTTTATTTTATTTTATTTTGATGATTGTGCCTCTTATTAGTACAAGTGTATGCTCATGGAATCATGCATTTCGTATTTATGTTTTATGACAAATTTGTCGGAGAACAATTGTCATTTTTTGGGATTTCGATGTGTACCACATCTTCCACCCACAGATATGCACGAAAATAATAAATGAAAATGATCTCAGCTATGCAATATTAGGATGATTGGAACACTGACTAATGATCTAAATTGTATGTGCTTCTTTGAGTTTGTTGATATGGGTCCTGTAGTTTGGAGGTTCATATTGGCCGGTTGACAGGGTTTTTACAATTTGGTCTTTTGACAGTGACTGTATTTTGATCTGTGATGTTATAGGTAGACCATGCTACAAAGTAGCTAGATCATGAAGATCCTAGCGATCCACTAATTATCCTTTTCCTTTCTGTTGAATGTAGTCAATTGTTTTGTTTATTTAAGTTTATATTTTTCAGCAGAGAAGATTTAACAGGAAAATGTGTGTGCTCGCGAGATTTGAGATAGACCATTGTCCATTCTGTTGATATCAAAATGAGGGTCACATGTATAAACTAAAGACCCAAGCCCAACACTAATGCTGTGTGTATAAGTGTATTTTTTGATTTAGGATAATGTGGCCTTGGGCAGCCATAGGCTTAATCCCTTTTCTGGTACTTATTTATATTCCTAGCCCACTTTTATGCATCAAATGATGTCAAAATGCAATGAAATTGTTGTTGTTGGATTGTCTACTAGATTACCCACCCTACAAGCCCAGGATTGCACAATCTCGGATGAAACCTTAATATCTGGCTAGTAGGCCCTAGAAGTACCACATCCTTGTCTTTGATTGTATGATGCTTTTAAAATCATCCGATGGATGTGAGATGATGCTATTCTTGTGAAGTACAATTTAAAGTGGTGGATGATTGCTTTAGAACTTGTTGTCAACGGTTATTGACGCCTGCTTATTACAGACTGAAGAGTGTCATGGACCACTTGGATGGTAGCCGCAACTTTCCTCGGCTGTCCATTGGTTAGAGTGCTATCTTAACCTGTCTTTTTGATATATCTGTCTTTTGCCCTTGCTACTTATTGCAAACTGAAACTTTTTAATGCTCATAGGTATAGGGAACCCCCCTGGGACAATGGACATGAAAGCTTTTCTACTTCAGAAGTTCAGTTCGGTGGAGCGTGGTCAGGTATACCGTTTCTCATGCCTAAGATCTCCTTTCTTTTAGGTTCAAAATTTGCATTTAAGTAATTAGAATTTAGAATGTAGTGTTTTATTGTTCCTTGCTCATTTTTTCGGCTAGATTGGGAACTCAAACTCATGCACATTACCCCCACCACCACCACCACCACCCAATGTCCCTAACCAGCTGCATTACAGCTGGGGACTGTCCCTTGCTCATTTGCTATGCCAAGGCTTTTCCATTTTTAAGAAAATTGAGAAGGGTATAGAAAAGATGGGGCAGGGGGGATTGGGGTAGTGGGTTTCCATTTGTTGGGCCAGTGAGTACAGTACAATATGTTATTTTTTGAATTTCGTGGAAAGACAATTTAAAGTAAACAACTTAACACTTTCAACTCAACACTTTCCCCTCCAAATCACTCAGTTAAATCACTTGTATAGGATTGAAAGAGTTTTATCTTTATGTAGATTCTCCCTTGATGAGGGAATTCTCAAACAAGAGTGTTCAAGATCCATATGAAGGAATATTAAAGAGGTGAGGGGTGAAGGACATACGGTGGAGATGTAGATGGGACTGGGACGTTTCTAGGATTGGATTTACTAGGGGGATGGCTGGGTAGTCATTTTTCACCAAAGGGGAGATGATTTGATTGCCATTTGTGGATGTTCACCTTTGTTTCTTCGCTTTTAGCCACTTCAATATGAATGCATTTCTTGGTATTTCTAGAAATTCAATTTCATGGAAACAAACAGGTCCTTAAAATGTTTTGGTCTCTCTCTCTCTATCTCTCTCCTTTTTTCTGTTTAGGGAGATAATGATGATGAATTAACAGGAAAAGGCAACTAAAACTTTATATAAAAAAGCTCATAGTTGGAAGGTGCTCCTTGTAACAACCACAAGGTTGTGGGGTCGAGTCACATTAGCTATAGTAAAAGGAAGAAAAAGGAAAGAAAGAAGAAAAATTTTTATACAGTAGTCGGTGAGTAGATAGACTGTACAAAAGCAAAATTAGAAGGTAACAGGTTGGATAATACTAAAGTAGTTCAGACCCAAATCTTCAAGCAAACATCATGAAAATCTCAAAATCTTCATTGCTAACATTCCAACCATGTCAGGATAAAAAAAAACCCTAAAAAATCCATTTTGAAAATGTTACTTCATGTTGTGTGAATAAAATTGTTGTTTTCAAGTAATTTTGGAGTTACTGCACTTCCATGTTTTGCTAAACAGACCCGGATGATGCCGGTCGTCTCATGTCTGGTTGTTCGTGGGTGAGCCCTGCTTTATGCCACCAATCAATATGCGCATTGTATTGTTTTATTTGGTTTCGTGTGGAGTGTGGTGGAGTAGGCTCATTTTTGGACTTGGATCCAGGTGGATGCTGCTCTACAACAAGGAGTGGATGCTGTGAGGACACTCGCACTCAGAGGCTTTGACAGCCAGGTGGATCGTTTCAATTTGGGACAGAAATACAAGTATCACAAAGTATGAACAAGTAGAATTTAGGTGCCCTCCAACAAATGGCAATCAGTTCTCAAATGTTTCTACAGAGCCCTTCCGAAAAAATTGTATTTAAATTTATATCTACATCATCTGCCAATTTGGAAGATCATCTCTATGCTTTCAGAGCAGGCAGTTGAAAGCAATATGGAGAGACCTGTTGTCTGTTGATCCTTGAAGAGATGGAGAATGAGGCTTTTATGTAAGTACCTTATCCTATAATGTATGATAATCCAATTTAGTGTTTTCTCCATTGTATATGTTATCAATAACATAGATAATATAGGTAGTGCAAACAGCACTCATATTTTTATTAAAAATCCTTATTTATATATTATGTTACAGAAATTATTCTCTGACACACCTCGTAGTGGGGCCCACCTGATGGCCCATCCGAACCCTGGCCGGGTGCCCGCTAGTTGCCCCCGCCACCGTACAACAGTATGGCCCACCCAAATGGATTGATACCCCTTTGCCCAGGTGGGCCTCCATGATAAGTCCTCATTTTAGCTATATCCTGATGAGGGAGGGATGGCATAGAGAGAAGGCGTGAGAAGACTTCAATGGGAGGTGAGGGGAGAGACATGGAATATTGAGAGGTGCTCATGGACGAGGCTGGCCCAACCCCCCCAACCTGGACCCAGCCTGGTTTGGTTGGGCTTGGTTTATTAACTGGGCCATGTGATAACTGGGATGGCTTGGATTCAGTGGTAAAGAACCCAAAGCTGGCCTGGCCCGGCCCGTTTTAACTTGTGAGATGGTGGTAGGGAGTAGGGAGAGGTAGGGGTGTTCATGGGCCGGGTTGGGCTAGTTTAATGAGTATTCTGGTCCCCTGACTTTTAAAATATAGGCTCAAGACTGGCCCTAGCCCAACTCGGGCTGGGTTGGGCTAGTCTAGTCTACTTAATATCCTGGCCTGATCAGACTTTTAAACTATATGCTGAAGCCTGTCCCTAGCTCAACTCGGGCCATAGGTGTCTGGCTTGACCTCAGGCCGAAAAGACAGGTGTTTTTTTTTTTGGAAAATGACAAACAGTCATGCTACATGGACATACTGGGGGGGGGGACTGAAAGGTGGCCCGGCCCCTCATACGTCCGTTGGATCCCAGAGAGGGGCTACCATTCGGTCCCCCAGTATGTCCAAGTGGACTTAGTGAATGACAAATATCAAAAAGTCTATGCACCCCGGCTCCCATACCCCGACTGGGAGCCGTTGGATCCCAGGCGCCTGGGATCCAACGGCTCCCAGTCAGGGTATGGGAGCCGGGGTGCATAGCACGGCTCGACAAATATACTGTTATGACTAATTTTTATCTTTTCTTAATGGTCCCGAAAACCAAGCAGAAAATCACTTTATGGGCCTTATTAATCAGATGTTGATGGTAGGGCACCTTCTTTTGATGGTTCAATCACCTAGGAGAGTGAGTGCTAAAATGGGTCTTAGGGTTCTTCTCTCTGGATTCTCATGTAGCCTAATATTCAATTTGATTTTAATAAACATAATTTATTTAATGAAGCTAGTTTTTCTGCCATCTCGAATCAATATAAACCCTTTTGTTTAAATCATCTAATCACAATGGTAGTGCAAGTGGGCCCACTATGTCGTTTAGGTTGGACTTGATTATTTCTCTTAGATGATTTATTAAGAAAAATTTGCAAAATGACATGGTATTGTTGTTATATTTTATTTTTTAAGAGTGGACTTAAAATCGAAACAAATATGGAAAAAATTTATACTCTGTCGAAAAATTAAAATCTTCATGCACTTTTTTTTTTTTTGGAAATGAGTTAAAAGTTTTATACTAATTTGAAAATTCCTCATAAAAAACTCCTCTTTTTTTTTCTTTTTTTTTTTTTTTTTTTTTTTTATAACTAGGGTGTCTAGGAACTTGAATAAATTCTTGGGGCACATGAAGTCCATATCTCCACCATGCACCGGGTAAATCAAGCTTATACTTGGGCAAGTGGCTTTAGGAAGTGAGCACGAGTTGAAACCACAACCTTCGATTCCGGAATTGTTTTCCTAGCCATCTGCATTACCCCTTCTGGTTATTAAAACAAGTTTCCTAATTCATATGATTCTATTTTATTTTGGGGACCAAAAAAAAAAACTCTCACTCTCTCTCCTCTGACCCCAAGGGATACTAACTAACTCCTAGGGGCACATGTGCATTGGGTAAAACTATGAAAGGTGGCTAATGAAGGTGGGTGTTGAACACAAGACCTCTTTGCTTCTTGATGCGAAGAGTCCTTAGCAAAGTGAGCTACCACTTGTTGGTTCTCTTTATCTCCTAATCTTCTCATGAGCTATAGTTGATTTTAGTGAGAATATCTTTTCAATAATCTCTCTCGTACTTGGGTGCCTTTAGGAAAAAAAATAATCTCACGTGAGAAATGGCGTTGGTTTTTCGGGGAAAACTTGATTGGTGCAGCTGGCAGAGGGAGCAGAAACAATTCCTTTTTTACGTAATTTTTGTACGATGAGAGGATTTTGGAGTCCAACCTCTAGGGTTAAACTTGTACTGCCGCTACTCTTCTACAGATGCTCTGCAAATAGATCTTAAGAGCGAGAGGATTCCGCTCTTTGTGAACTTCCATTTCTACGAAAAAGATGAATTCTGACTTTCCTACCCATCATATAGGAAATTAAAATCATCTCTTTCAAAAAAAATCGGTTACTTTTTTATTCTATAAAGGAAATCTGTTGCACTGGATGACCTTAAAAGAGATTGCAAAAAAAAAAAAAAAAAAATCAGAATAATTTTCCTCTATGCTGTAGATTCCTCTCATTGCAGATAGGGACTGATCACACTCTTACCCATACATTGCCTCCTCAATGAAGGGGAAGCTTATATTATTGTAGGTGGTCTTCTCAATTCGGGTTTTTTTGGACTTTTTGGGTGACCCTAGAAGGACCTACAAACCAATGGAAGGTCTAGACTAGAGTCATGTGGAGCTTATAATGAACGATTAAAAAGTGATGGATAATGTTTATTTTATAAAATGGAAATCCTTCTAAATGCAGCCATTTGAGGGTACAGTTTTGGAAAATAGATGTACTTAAATTTGCTGGTGGCAGGCCTTCATCATTGTAAGGCAGCAAATGAATTTTGCTGCAAGTCAGAGCCCACAGGACCACCCAATTATTACTGGAGGCTCACCTAACTTATGGAGCAACCAAATCTCTCTTCATGCATGTCCTTCCTCAACCTTTTTTCCCTCAAAGACTGACCATTTTGGTTTTGAAGATCATAACTATTTAATGAAACTAGTATTTTAGTAATTTAGAATCTGCTCAGCCGCCCTAGACTGACGGCCTTAAAAGAACCAGAAATATGTTCAGCCCACATTTTAACTCAAGAAAAGCTCCCCATTTTCTGTTAGAACTGCTTTTCCATGCCAGCCCAGAAGTAGATTTTGATAGATCTTATAGCCAGAACACACTGAACATATAAGTGGTAACAACTGAGTTTCAATACACATATTTTTGAACTTAAAGGCAGAGAACTTTATCCAACTTAGCCAGAACACCTGATAATACAAGTACGTTCTGGAAACCATTAATGATGTAGAAAGAATGGGCCCGTCCAAAATGAGGTTGGGATTTGACCCTCCTTCCCCCATGAAGATCTAACTTGCATGCAAAAGCTCCTAAAGGCTGCCAATGCTGTGAGTTTCTCTGTCCTACATTTTTTTTCTCGAAAACGAGCTGTTGCTTTGAAGATGATAATGACAACATTGATAAAAGATATGACCCCACAATGCACCATTGCTTTGATGGCCATGAGTAAATAATGAACAGTAACAAGAATGAAATAAGCAAAACCATTTAGTCAAAAGCATTGCAGATCAATCATGAAAAACATTCTGTCTCAAAAGCAAAACTGGTTGACATTACCAAATACTGGGAAGTAAAGAAAAGGAAAGAAAACACTCTCAATCTTCTTCATCAGCCTCATTTTCAGCGATGTTGAAATATTGCAGCTCATAAACATTACGGTCTTTGTTGGATGCAATGACACACAGCCAATCCCTCACATTATGCTTCTTCAAGTACTTCTTGGTTAGATACTTCAGGTACATGGAGAAAGACCACCAAAGAAGATCATTTTGAGCACACTTAAGGGCCTGCTTATTTC
The DNA here is from genome assembly GCA_038049695.1 of Cinnamomum chago. NCBI lineage: Eukaryota > Viridiplantae > Streptophyta > Magnoliopsida > Laurales > Lauraceae > Cinnamomum > Cinnamomum chago. Next base: position 104,001,580 of record CP142451.1, on the reverse strand, counting down.
ATGTACTTAAACTCATGGGAATTCTAAGACTTGTGTTAAAAATGAAGAATCAAAGGTGAATATCCAAAAACGACCATCTAATTAATAACATTTCCCTTTAATGAAAATTGAATCAAGGGAGGATGGGAAATGAATACACAGACATCCCCAAATTAATTCAAATCCAAGGAAAGTCAATGTCCCATCTGCATAGTCATCTCATACCCTTCATCCCTCACCTCTCCAATAATCCTTTGGTGGAGCTCATTTGACCAAGAATTCCTACATTCCTATGTATTCAATGCAAACAAACAGATCCTCAACACAAAAGCATGACAGAAAAAGGTGATTGTTGAAATCAGTATTGAGCTCAGCCTTAAACATGCAACTAATAGCAAGTGCATTCAATAATGGTCCAAGCATTGGTTTCATAATTACATACGTCCTTCAATGTCTTAAATTCTTAAGTTTATCTTTAGTAAAAGTATCACCAAATTCACTCCTCATGTTTTCTTGTCAACGAATTTCACCCTTTCACATGTGAACCCTCATTTCACTCTATGCCCCTTGCATTGCTCAACCATGAGATGGATGAACATCTCAACTTGCATTCTTGGCTATTAATTTCATATGTTTTGGTAGGGAACAGGGATTATCGTTTGTGTTTTGCACTTCATTTTTTACAATTTGATAGTGCATATGAGAATATAAAGTTTTCTCCTCAAAATCTTAGTGAAAACTGTTATTTCTTATTACAAATTGACATTTTTCTTTTAAAAAAAGGTGCTCTCCTCACATAATTTTATTTTACAGCATCCAGCCTAAGACCTCGTCCCTTTTTTTGGCAAAAAGATGGTGGCTTTTTTAGCAAAAAGCATGGACGATTATATTCTGATAGATGCAAAGAATGAAGAAACATAAAATAAAAATAAATAAATACAAAAACTTATGAATGTCACATAAAACATAGAGAACAAATACCAATACCACATTAAACTCATTTTCTAATCACCAAAAAAACATCAACTATGCCATCTAAAAACACGGAAATAGATGCAGATATCTCATTTGAGCAGCCTAATATCAAATAAGAAAAAAAAAGAAAAAAACAAATACTCATCTCATCAAACTCATTTCCTAATCACCCATACCCATCAACCATGCAATTTAAAAACTCTAGAACCCCTATACATGTCTCATTTCAATAGAATACTACCAAATAAACCAGAGAGGAAAAATACCCATCTCATCAAACGGATTACTTGATCGCCAAATATTTTGAGAGATTCTCGGAATATTCTAAAAAAAATAGCAATATATTTTCAGAATATTAGAGAGAGAGAGAGAGAGAGCGAAATATTCTAAAAAAATAGCAATATATTTTCAGAATATTAGAGAGAGAGAGAGAGATCTTTGCTGGGAGATTTTCGACATAGTAGCCAACTCCAGAACTAAACCAAAGGGATTGTGGAGAGGATTTTTTGCTAGGGTTTTCCTTTTCTCATTTAAAAATACACGTTTGTGTACACACCCTTTCCACGGAAAAACAAAACTGTCATGTCAGCAAATTCCATAGAAATGGAAACCTCATAAAGAGATTTCAGTGGAATTTAGAAATTCATGTTTGGTGCGAATTTTTTTTCATCGCTGAATTGGTGCTAATGTTGTTTGGTGCGGCTGTGAATTATTTATTGAAAATCAGATGAGCCATCACAGAAATCATACCCATCACAAAAATAATCATCATACATATACCCAACTAATCAAAGAAAACAAAATCATAATACAACGGTGCTGTTTTGGGTTGAGTTGGAAAAGAGTGATGAAATGAGATTATATAGGAGGAAGAAGTTTTTCTGAGGAATTGAATTCCCACCCCACCCCCCCGCTCATAGGAAATCCATTTCTAGAATTAGCAAGAAAAATATTGATAAGGCAAGAAAGCGTTTCCGTGGAATCATTCTGCACCAAACACATGAAAAATGGGTTTTCCGCGGAAAACCGATCACTTTTCTATAACACAGAAAAGTGTTACACAAGCATGCTATAGGAAACAAGAATCCTCAATCTTGAGAAAGAAATCGGGCTACTATGAGTTTGTATTTTCTCAAATTTCAGCCACACCAAAAAATATGAAAATCCATTTTCAAAGAAAAAAAACCAGTTATTTTTCCATAAAAAATGGTTACATGAACATGCCCTAAATGCTTCTATTCTAGTTTTGTCTCCTCTGAAGTGGGATGTATTACTGTTTTTGTTGTTGTTGTTTTTTTTCTTTTTAGATTCTCTTTTCTTTACTTGTGGTTTCCAATTGCTCTGTCACATCTTGGTCATAGCAATGGTTTTATGTTATCTTTTTTGAGGACTTATGCTTGCAAATCTAATAAAACCCATGCTTTTTGTAGATTCCAAGAAGAGTAAAGACCCCTCGAGGCACTTCTATGTCAAAGTCTTATTGTCTGAGTCCTTTCTAGGCTTACAAAAAGAAAAGAAATACAGATTTATACAGAGCCTTTTCCTCTGAACACCCCTGAGAACCTTCCATGAATGCCCACCTACAATCAATCCAACCCTATCACTATCAATATCCCCAGTAATTGGCACTTACTCCAATTTGATACTTGTCTGACCTATACTCACCGTTGGCTTGAAACTCAAAACGTAAGTTCAGAAATTGTTAACAAACAACTTCCATTGAGGAAGAAAATCTAAAGTAGACACTGAAAGGAGAGTAAATGACAACAAAAAAAATGGAAAATGTCATTGCCATCTATGATGTACACTTTATATGCTCAAGAAAGCCTTTCTTTGCTTTTTCTCTTCACTCAGCTAGCATTTTTCCATGTCTTACTTTGTTTAGATGTCATTCAACTTACTTTATATCTTTCCATCCTGCGCTCGATTATTTACTCTTCCAATATTGCACTTGGTATTTTGGCTTTAATTTTACTTTGACTAGGGGCATACTTTGATTTTGTTTTCTGCAATATGTGTTTGGGCCAATTTATAAATGTTTGTGATGCTCTTCTTTTCCTTTCTCCTTTTGATAAACATTAGAAAGAGGGATCACTTACATAAAAATATCCAATGTTGGGGATCACAATGTGGTTGTTGTGGATAGCACACCCGCTCCAATAGTTCCACCCAGGGATTGATCCCCGGGTGGGTTTCCTAACTCTCCCAAAAAAAAAAAACCCAATGTCATTCCTTGAGCATTCTTCGTTTTTTTTCTTCTCTCTTTTTTAATTAGTATTAGTAATTTGTCTCTTATTTTGTTTTAGAAAAAATTCTAAGGAAAGGAGTGATTTCAGAAAATAGGTGGACAAACTATAGGTAAATTCTTGTTTAAAATTAGATTCAGCAGTGGACTAACTCGTCACCGCATGTTTTCATAGTGAAAAATGAAATCTCTAAATTCGTGAATGTTGCTTTTGTACCAAATCTTTACTTGCTTAGGCACCGAACATTACCACAAGATGTAATCACAAAATTTGTTAGGAGGATTTTTTGTTTCCTTGGCCAACCCATGATTTAGCCTATCAACTGGTCTACCCAGATGTAATCACCATTCCTTGAGTTAAAAAGGATGTTAGTTAAAGAATCTCAACTTGGTAAGCTACCAAAATGTGATGATCCAACAAGAAAATTGTAGGTCCGGTAAACAGAGTGTTGAAAAATCAAAGAATGTAAGAGGCCAACATTCAAGCAGGTCTTTGAATACTAAAACAGAAAAAAAAAATGTCATGGTTAGAACCTGCAATTGTACAAAGATGAAGTTTGTAGGTATAGTCAGTATGAGAAGCATTAAAAAAGTATAAACTTGATGCTCGATCATGGTTAATTTGAGAATTGACAAGATTAATGGAAGGATTCAGAAAGGGAACCAATCATTTTAATGAAGGCACAAAAGAATAATCCACAATATTCTAGCTATAAGTTCCTTAAACAAAGCACATTTGAACACTGTAACAACAAAAAATGTAGGACACTTTAAAATAAATCATGCAATTTATTATGACGACAAAAAAAAGAAAAAAAAGAAAAAGAAACTATGAAGGAAAAATAGTCAATACGTACCTTGAGGTGGGAATTCTTGAAATGGATAGAAATGCAGTTGAAGAGATGTTTTTATTTACGCTGCATGCCAAACAAGATTCTTGTGTCAACTTATGTGGTTCTACATGCTGCTCTATATAGTAGGAGTTCTAACTTGGTAATATTTCCAAAAAATAGTCATATATGAAGATGAATCAGTTTGGGTATGTCATAATGCATTTATCACGGAGAAGAGAACAAATAACACTATATTTGAGGATATGCATAGTATTTTCAGTCCTTCGGTAACTAAAATTTTCAAAAATTTAAAAAAAAAATTGAAAAAGAAAATATAAAGACCATGAATCAAAATAGCGGTTGCGGTGGGCATAGCGGCTAGTGGCCAATACGTAGCAGTTGCGGCGATACTTAGCAGCGTAGCGGTTTGGATTTTTAAGTAATTAAAAGAATTCAAAATTTTCCTAGCAGCCAATCTTGTGATTTTCTAGTAATTTAGAACCATATAAGGGTAGAGACAACATTAAGAAAGGTTAATGAAGAAAAGAAATAGAAAAAATAATAATTAAAATTAAAATTGATTGGCTCTATTAGATTTTAAACCGTAGCACCGCTATTTTCAAAATTACGTAGCGGGATTGGTGACATTTAGGGTGGTGATTGTGTGTGTTCCATTTGCAGTAATGATCATATGGACTCCACTAGGAGGTACGAACTGTGTATGAGGTGTGCAAAGGATATTTTAACTATATATGGTATGTGTCAATTTATAGAGTCGGTAAAAAAAAAAAACATGCATAGGGTTATATACTAGATTATATACTATCTTTAACAAATATATTTCACAACCCAACTTGTAACCATAGATAATTTAACATATATATTTTATACTATCTTTAACATATATATTTCACTATGGCTGCACATGAGCGGTTTAGATCGGTTTAACACTAAAACCAATAACCAAATCGAACCTGTCGGTTTTTTAATTAACCGATCCGATCTGACCGATGGAGAGATCTTAAACCGAACCGAACCAAACCAAACAGTTCGATTCGGTTCGGTCGGTTTAACCGTTGTTTTTCATTTTATTTTTTTGAAAATCAGACATTGAAAATTTCAAAATGATGATACCTCGTCCTTTGCATTTATACTAATGTTTAGTGCAAACATAAAAATCCAACATTCCAGACTTCTACTAAAAAAAGAGAGTTTGGATTAAACGCAAGCGCGCAAAAAAAAAAAATTTGCAGTGAAACATTCATTCCACATGATACTATTTGGAATTACAATAAAATAATAGTTCATGTCAAAAAAAGTCACACACAAACGAAATCTGTATCGGAACCCACTGTATTTTTTAGAAATGAAGGTTTCTTAACACATTGGTTTGGTGAGACCAAAACCAACCATCAAAAGGCTAGGCTCTACTGACTTTTCTAACATTCTCAAGAGTGCAGCCTTCTGATAAAAACTTCATTGAAACGAGGTAGGAATTATAATGGAAGGAAAACACCATGTACAATAACCCCTTTATCTGCAATGAAGTATAAAAAAGCATTTGAGAGATTAAAAGAGATGCACTGAAGCAGTGTTAACGGTTGAGTTCATGTGAGAATGAAGTTGTGGAATGTAACGTTGAAAGTAGTAAAAAACGAAACCCTAAGACAAAAATAGTAAAAAAGAACACTTAAGTTACAACATACGGTCGGTTCGGTTTAACCGGTTAACCGTGGGCTCAAACCAATAACCGACCGATGTAAGCGGTTTTTATGATTTCCAAACCGTTAACCAAACTGGTCTACTAAAAACCAATCCAAACAGTCCGGTTCGGTCGGTTCGATTCGGTTTTGCGGTGATACCAGATTTTTTGTACAGCCCTATATTTCACCTATATTATGTTTTATATATCCATAGCTAGAATACAAGGTTGCAACCGGGATGGACCAATGCTAGTCCAAGCTTGGCCCTTTTAACATGGGCATCACAGCCGGCCTAAAAATCAGAACAGAACTGAGCTCATTTGTAATTATGTTGAATTTATAAAGCTGATTGGGCAATATAGTAAGGCCTTGGGCTAAAAATAGTCACCCACCAGGCCACCATCCATTTATCTCGTCAGCCAAAAGCTCAGGCTTGCATACAATCCTCAACTCTACCAAAAAAAATAGAAGAAATTGATGATTTGGTTAATGCGTACCTCTTGCAGACACTGCCCGTTTATTACGATGTCCGACACATGTGCTATTTTATACCAATCCTCTCCTTTCTCTTTGACACATCTTCTCTCCAAACTCATGGGACAAGATTCAATATTCAAGTATTGGAGCGTCGTGACCTTTTGCAATGATGTTGGCATGCTCAGAAGATGGGGGTAGTCCTCAATCACCAATTCTTCCAATGAAGCGAGATTCCCAATTTCCTCCGATAAAGAAGCCAACTTCGGCAAGCGCTGCAATACTAGGGTTTTCAAGGCCGACAGTTTATACAAGTTCTCTGGCAAAGCGGCCAATTTAGGACAACCAGCGACACACAACTCCGCAAGGGAATTGAGGTGCTGGACTTGGAGCCCTTCACCTAAAGATCTCAACTTGTCACAATCCACGATAGCAAGCTGCCGAATAGAGGTTAGTCCCTGAAACCCTTCATCAGGCAATGACGTCAACTGATTGCAATCTACCACACGGAGTCTTTCGAGGGAGGTGAGGTTACGTAATCCCTTCATAAGGGATTTGACCTCTCCACATTTCCACAAGCGCAATAACTTTATCGCTGGAAGATCGTGCACGTCCTTTGATAAGGATTTCAGCTTAGGACAGTCCTCGATGAATAACTCCTTGATGAGAGTTTGCTTCTTAAGCAATCCTTCTGGGAAAGAAATCGTCTTTGGAAATCCACCGATCCTGAGAGAAGTAATTGACGTGCACTTCTTTATAGACATTAATAACATCTCATTGCATCCCATCAGTGTCAGGTCTTCTACTGATGGAAGATGTGGCATTTGAGACAACTTTGGACAATCTCTAATCTCCAGTCTCTTAATATGATGAAGAGTTTGACTCCTTTCGTCACTCGACCACTTCTCGAGATCAGGCATACCATCGATGGTGAGATCCTTGAGGTGGTGTAGCTGCGAAAATGGGGGGAGAATTTTACATTTTTTACAACTGATTAAAGAAATTTTAATCAGGTTGGAGACATTCAAATGCATAAGCCAATGTGGGAATCTTGAACCCATATAATTCTCAATGCTCAAATTTTGCAAATTTAAATGTGGCCGAAGGCTTTCAATAACTCGCTCGCAGTTCTCATTTTCTGCTGCTGTAGGATCATGCGAACATGTCCATGATAAGCCCAGCGAAGAAAGTTTATGCCTCTCCCTCAAGCCCACTTTGTCTGCATCTAAAGGATTTAGCACATTTTGGAGGTTTTGAATGTTTATAGAACCTCGAAGGTTTAGATCTCCCAATTCATCTATTCCATTCTCTTTGCTAACAATGAACGATGTCAGTGTTTGGAGGTCTTTTAATTCTGAAATCCTGGCTGGCATTTGAGTTAATCTATCGCACCCACGGATTTCAAGATGCCTCAGGCTAATCATCTTCCACATATTATTTGGTAATTCTCGGAGATTTCCACAATATAAGAGTTTTAATGTTTGCAAGTTCCAAAGTGTGCAGATTGATTCAGGCAATGTCTCAATGTCAGCGCAAAACAACTTAAGGTATCTTAGATGTTTCAACTTACCTATTGAATTGGGCAAGACTAGATGTCGGTAAGATTTAATATCAAGACCCGCAGACTTGTTAAACTTAAAATGTCTTCTAGGATCACTTGCTCCTCAATTCTCATATATTTTAGAATGAGCGTCTGTAATTTTTGTGCCTTATGAAAGCTCATCAAATCCGTTAGCAATATTCTGTCCACGGAAGAAAATGAAAAATGTCGAGTTTTTCCAGGGACACTTTCCATTCTTCTACCTTCCATGGTTAAGCACTCGGTTCTTCTAATAGACTTTGCAAGATCATAAATGTGGTCATGCATCTTATATTCTGGTCCTTCTTCGGTATCGCGATAGACATAATCCGTAACTTCTTCTTGAAAGAAAGACCTCCAACATAACTCATCAAAATACTCTGCACCAAAATCTTCCATCAATTTGCCGCCTTCAGATGATTGGATGAGAGCTTGTGCAATCCACATTTGTATTACTTCTTGTTGCTTAAACGAACGACCTTTGCCGAAGATAATGCAGTATGTGAAGCATTGCTTTAGCTGAGATGGCAAATGATTGTAGCTCAATCTTAACGTGGGTATAATCTGATCTTCTTTTAATTCCCAAATCTCATTGTCTCTAATAGAAAGCCACTCGCTCTCCCTTCTTTTGTAGTGTAACAACCCTCCGAGAACCTTTGCAACTAATGGAACACCTTTGCATTTTTTCACAATCTCCCTTCCAATGAGTACCAAGTCCGGATATGTTTCTTCATCTCTGTTTGGAAACGCCCGCTGCTTGAATAAAGACCAGCAATCCTCCTCTTGTAGCCCTTCCAAGTGGTGGGTGGGAAGTGTTCCCATCATATTTGCCACGATGTTGCTGCGAGTGGTTGCAATGATTTTGCTTCCTTTTTCGCCAACGTTTAACAAGCTTTTCAATTGAAGCCAAGCCTCTTGATTCTCATTCCATACATCATCCAGCACAAGTAGATATCTCTTCCCAGACAGTGTTTTTCGAAGGCGAGATTGCAGTGGATACATGTGTTCGAGATCACATCTCTCGTCATTCACCGATGCTATACTTGCTCTCATGATTTCTGCTCTATCGAATTTTTCAGAAACAAAAACCCACATCCTTTGATCAAAATAACTTATCACCCTCTCATCATCGTAAACTAGTTTTGCAAGTGTGGTCTTCCCGAGGCCTCCCATTCCAACTATTGGAAGGATGGAAACATTCTCTTCCACTTCATCACCCCTGTTGACTAACAAATGGACTAGCTTATCTTTGTCTTCTTCTCTTCCGAGAGCTTCTGATTCAGGTACAAATGATCGGGCCTGAACTCTTGCTTCAGTCTCTTTGCGCCTATCGACATCATCTTCGTGCCTTAGATTATAATTTGATTTCTCCCGGGCGATCACATCCAATCGTTCCGCAACCTTCCTAACCTTGTTGCTCATCTGAGATTTAAATGCAACTGGGTTCTTCGAAGGAGTTAAGAAGTTGCATACCTTTTTGGTTGTGCTATTTGTCACGCCCCCAAAAGTGAAACCGGGGTATGCGTGAGATTAGGGCCAATTTAAAACTTTTTCCAATGATAATTACATATCACCTGCCCTAATCGTGTCCCATCTGGATCGAAGACCGCTGTGAGGTATAAACATTCTCCTCGAATAAATCAAACAACAGCGGAAGCTTCATATAACAAAAGGTATCTCATAGATGTATAGTTTAAAAGCCATATACTAGTATCAAAGTTAAGATTGAAGTTTAAGACTAAAACAAAATATTATTTACAAGTAAAAAGGCCAACTGAAGCTAGGCCTATACAAAAGTATAAGAAACCAAAATGTGAAGCTAAGAGACTAAACATGAAGCGCTCGTGTACGGGGTCGTCACGGCTATACAATGCCGTCCGTACTATACTCTAGGAAGTCATCAGGCTGATCTGCCTGAACCTCCTCCGTCGTCTCCTCTGCCGCGGGGTAGAAGTACTCGGTACCTATGCACCAAGAGTAGCATCATCAACACAACGGATGGCAAAGCAATAAGTATATAAATCACATAGATATGCAGTACTAAAGAGAATGAACGAGAAACATGATTATAAGATATGCATAGCACTCCGATCGTAAGAGATGCATTGCATTCGAATCATAAACGAACTATCAAAGTAGGCGATCCACATAAGCTAAACTATATCATCAATTGGGATAAATCCCAATATCCAATATCCAGACAACTCGTAGCTCAAATGCTCCGGCTCCGAGAGCTCTGGCACTATCTTGCTTCGAGGACGAACTAAACAAAACAGAACAAAACAGAACAGAACAGAACATCTCGAGGAATATATAAATAACTCTCAGCTCAAGTAGCTCGGGCTCCGTGAGCTCTGGCTCTATCTTGCTTCGAGGTGGTATCGTGTTCTCCCACAGTCGGTGCCCCAACTGTGTTGAACGTTAACAGCTGAGTGGTGCCTGACATAAAGAATCCTAAAACATAGGTGAAGGGCTAGGTTTCTTGCGCGAACAAGATTCAATACTAATAGAGAACTACTTATTCCAAAACAAATCAATTTCCAAACCAATACCAATAGTAGTCCTCTCAAAGCTCAACAATCAAAGCTCCCTAGCCTCAACACTTCAAACCAATAACGAAACGAACGAAACAATACAAGGGGACCCTAAGTCCAACCTCTAAGTTCTCAAAGCAATCCTCTAATAAAACAAAGCAAATAGAACTAAAGAACATGCTCATCACATGTAGAAGATAGTACTTAAGGGTACTATTTGAATTCAAAGCGAATAAACAATCCAATCCTAAGTAAAGTGTAAACCCTGAAGCATCGCACAACCCAGTCAATCAACGAAGGGTTAGGGTTCGCGATACTCGTACGAATAATCCTCGTGCATAGCTTTAAAGAAGAGTATCCCGACATCCCATACCTTTCGAGATTGAATTCAATTGATTCTCGATACATCCGAATTCACCGTGAGAAATGTCGACTCAAAACACTCTCACACTAAGTCAAATGAGTCCTAAAAAGGGGTATCCAAAGTCCACCAAGGTCCAACATAAAACAGGGTAGAAATCCCTTAAAAAGGAAAAGTTGGAAAAATTCCAGTAGGCTCGGGCGAGTGGCCCCTGTGGTCTCGGTCGACCGAGACACCTGCGGAAACTGGGCAGTAGCCCTGTTCTGGGCTGAAATGGGACTTTTCCCATTTTCTGTTCTTGGACCTGATAAGCAGCATGTGTATGATTTAAAACACTTAAAATACAACCTATAGAAACTACTAAACAAGCCATTAAACTCTAAATCCATTTCATTCAATCTATGAGTCATATTATCATGTTTTCAACTATTAAGGTATCAATTGAGCCAAACTTATCTAAAACATGATTTTAGCATCCAAATCAAGGTAAACAAACATATCAAGCAATGATATAAATATTGACTTGCCTTAGTGATGTGATGACTCAAATCTAAGGAGAAAGAGAAGAAGATAGACACTTTGGATGCTCCAAATGAGGTGAAACACTTCCAAATCCCAAATGGCTCCTACACATGCATGCCAAGGCCAAGGTAAGCCTATCTAATCCATTTCTAACCAAAGAAGAAGATGAAGAGATGGTTTCTAAGCTTGGAGAGCTTACCTCTAAGTGGGTTGTGGGTGAACCAAGGAGAAAAGTGTATGGATAGACTCTTGGAAGCTTGGAGAAGAAGATGGGTTGCTTTGTTTCCGTCGCCGGAGCTCCGGTGGTCGTCAACGGAGAAGAAGAAATGAGAGGAAGAAGGAGATGGTGGCTGTGCTGTGTTGTAGTTGAGTGGAGTGAAATGAGTGAAATGAAAGGGGGAAATAAAGGTGGGTTGTGACCTAACTTAAGAGATGGGTTGTGGGCTTGGGCTTGGGCTTGGGCTTGGGTCAAGGTCCGGGTTGGCCTAAGTTATCACTTAGTGAATTTCAAACCTCTTCGACGCGTCAAATTGAAACGCGATTGAAGGCTAAGGTTCATGAAACGACGAAACCTACCCAATGCACCCAAACTCACCCAAAACTCATAATCTCATAAATTCCCTGAAAACCTTACCCAATTATTAAAATGACTCTCTATGCTACCCAAACGCGCTCCGACCCGTGCGAAACTTCGCACACGCGATTCGTCGATAAACCCAACTATTTAGACTCTAAACTAGCTTACTAACTAATCAAGCAATTAATTATAATTAATAGGCCATTAGGGGCCGGGGTGTTACACTATTGCCAATCTCAACTCTACGTCGTAGATCCTCGGTTGCAAACTCATCCAGTATGTCCCGAACTTCATAAGCCACGTCCTCAAGCTTATCGAGCCAGTCTCTTATGGTGTTGTTACTCGTCCATTGTTGCTCCTCTGCATCTTTGAGCACCGCTTGAACTGCTGTGAAATTGCTGCAGAGATTGTTTAGCTCCTTGTTGACCCTACAGATCGACCCAAACTTCTCTAGCAAAGGGGAGGCCATCATCTTGAGTAGACCTCCTATGAGGGCAGAGAGAGCTGCTTCAGCCATAGCTTATTTGTCACGACCCGGACCCGAGATCAGAGTCATTAGGGTTAACCCCCGGGTCGCGATGCGCATACTTACTCCCGTAAACCCCGTTTAACCGAAGTTACAACGAAGCCTACAAGGGATCTTACATACAAACCTGTCAATGTACAGTGCGGAATGTACAAGAATATACATTGACAAACGAATCATATACATAACTTTGAACTGTACAATTCATTTACATTGTTTCAGACACCTAATAACAACCACTGCATATTTACAATACAATGCAGGGTACATTACTTACAATACCAAAATGATTATACAAAATAATTTCCAAAAGACGCTATGTTTTCTTCTCTTAAATCACGTCCACTCCGCTAGACCTCCTAGAGGTAGCGCATGGGCCGCCTCCGCTGCCTGGACGGTCTCCGAGGGACCGGCACGGGTAGTTGAGCCTGTAATATCATCAGTAATACCGTGAACACGACGGTTCAACAAGGTATACACATATCTATGACAGTTCATAATTCCTATAATTTATTGCTTAACAATTTTAAGCAATCCATAAGAAATACAATTAACAATGACCATGATATACATAAGCAACAATGACAAATATATGGCAACTACACTAGCAAGGGTTTCAACTCCATTCAATTCATTAATCTTCCAAAGGAAGCAATTCATCATCATGTATTCATTAGTTTCAACCTTTATTAATGGCTTTTCAATGTATGACTTTTCAGTCAATGACCTTTCGGTCCAATGTGGTGAGATCTCCCAGTGTCTTGATCAGAGATCACTGGTGCCTCGCGGAGCTCCGGACGCTCCCATTCTCATCTACTGCAGTAGGAATAATCATTTTATTTATCAATTCATTCAGTGCAATTCAATAATGAGTTAAGAAACTGCTAGGTAGTGCCAAACCCGTTATACATTAATGTATTCATCTCATTCTCACTCTAAAGTAAGCCTCTATCCAATCCTCTAACCAACCATGGAGTGCAACTATGGTTCTCAATGCAAGTATTACTTGTGATGACATTACTTCATTGTATGCATTCGAATAACCTTAGTTAACACTTATGGAGGTTTATACGAGGAGCATTGATGATCACATAAGCGATCTTAGTTTTCTCAAAATTCCAAAACTCACTCGCGAGGACTGTTAGGTTCGAGCGATTGGCCAAAATTTTTCTCAATACGAATAAACTGGTCAAGTTCGGCTACCTCGGCGGCTACCTAGCGGTTAGCCGCGACTGTGCAGACGGCTAGCCGAAATGCACTGGTTCGGCTAGCGGCTAGCCGAACTAAGTTCGGTCAGCACGCGGTCAGCTTTCCAGAAGCTGATTTTCTGACAGGAATTTCTGACCAATTTCGGTCAGCTCGGCGGTCACCACGCGGCTAGCCGAAATTCCAATTTCGGCTAACCGAAATTTGGCGGTTAGCTTTCCAGAAACTCACCAAATTCGGATTTTCTGGCGGTTAGCTCGCGGTTAGCCTCGCGGCTAGCCGAAAGTCGCCCAGAAACTCAGTTTCGAGCTTCTGAAGCTCTGAACCAAATCCACACTTTTGAACTCCATGAGTTCATACAAGCTATATAAAAGCTTAAAATCAATAGAAATGCATACACTTGCCTTAATTGAAGCTTGATAAACACTAAACCCTCATTACATAACCTAATCCATGCATAGGGTTTCAACCCTTAATTAAATCAACATCTAATTCATCATTTCTTTTCCCATTAAAGCCACTATACTTCTCAACAATCATCAAGCATAAACATATGTATCTACTTGCCTTAGATGAAGCTTGAGTGTTATAAACCCTTTCTTAGCTTGGATTTAGAATGGAATTCCCCTCTTTGAAGCTTGGAACTCAATACGAACTCAAGAAGATCTCCAAGAAGATGAAGGAGTTGAATCTCTTTCACTTACATCAACTTACCTTCACTCTCGACGAAGAAGAAATCAACGAAAGAAGAGAAGCGGAGGAAGAAATGAAAAGAGGAAAGAAGTTGCCTAGGTTTTCTGTAAGTGAATGAACTCAAATGAGTTCCTTTCTTATATATAAGACCCCTTTTTACATTAAAACCCCCATTCATCATTTCATTTACACTTTGAGTCACTTGAAGGTCCATTTGCTCCAATAGTCGTCGAATCAATTCAAGCCTTTTATGAAAGTTATTGTACTCGTCGAGATACACATGTTGGTATCAAGAGTTTCCGTATTCGACAAAATACGTATAATTCCGTATTTACACACAAGTCCTCAATATGCTCATTTGAGCTTCATTTTCCATTTAATTCTTTGCAACTCATTTCATAAACTTATTTACTATTTCACTAAGCCTCATTTAGGCTAATTCGAGTTCATCTAATCATTAAACCGGCTTAATTAGTCGTAAGCTCAATTAATTAGAGTTAATCGTGATTAACTCGGGACGGAGCCTAACATTATTCAACTGGAACAGAGGAGAGGTGTCAGATGCTTGTGGATCTTGAGAAGAAATGGTGCTTGTAGAGATACTAGCTGTTGATACTTGCTAGTAGATAATAATAAATGTCCTTGTATTTTATATAAATTATTAATAAAATATGTAAGATGGAAACCTGCATCAGGGTCGAACAATAGTTAATAATGATCACTAAAATAAGGGATAGTTTGCCGGCCTAATGTGGTGGTTGGTCCCATGGTACCTATCCAGCAGCAGTGCAAGCAGAATTTCTTTGAATAATTGACTTGGATTTATTATAAAATGATTTTGATTTCTGGGACCAACTGCCCCTAAGAATTTTTATATTTTTTGTTTACCCCTCATTGCGCCGTTGGTTTCGGAGTTGTTGGCTGGGTGTCAGATAGGCGGTTCTTAAATATGGTTTGTCTGCCAATTTAAATAAATTATAAGCTATTATATCATCATATATTATATGTATTTTATAAATATACATAAACTGTATTGGTAATATACGAAATTGACACATCATTATATGTAATATAGTAAAAGATATAATTGTGGCATTTTCGGCTTGAATCGAGTCTAGGGACATTGGAATTGGTTCAAGTCCAATACAGTCGACAAATGTTAGATGCAGGTCCAAGTACATGGAATGCTAATTCGTCTCTTTCCATCATGGTCCGCAAGTGGATCGTTTCTTTTATAGAAAAAAAAAGAGAAAAAAAAAAAAAAAACTTGAACCGTTTAAATTCCATTATCTATGGGTATCAAATCTATATCATAGATTGTCCGGAACATATTTTTATGAGAAAAAATCGCTTTCATAAAACCGTAAATGGAGATATTTATGTCAAAACCCTTGTCAAGTAGCACTCAAAAGTGAATTTATGAATTATTATTATTTTGGAACAACCAAATATGCCCGTTAACAAAGAGCAAGTGATTTTGAGTGGCTTAGATTTCAAGTATGAGCTCCAATGATAAAATAATAATAATAATAATAATAATAATAATAATAATAATAGTGATGTATGGTAAATTAATTTATTACTAATTGTAAATTCATGTCAAAACCCTTCCAAGAATTCATTAGTTTGAGTGAGAGATCAAATACTGGAAAATGCCCTTTTTAAGTAGAAAACGGAGCATTCTCAGAGATAGTCCCAGTAGTTAGGGATGTCTCATCTCACATAAACTATAACACTCATATCATCCATAATGCATCTAGCTTTTCCCGTCTCAATTCGGTGGTGGCATTCATATTGACAGTTTATGCACAGCAGCATAAGCCACCGCAAATTTTATGGCCTTCAGTGAAGGAAGCTGAACTGGTTATATGGCCTTCAGGTCTCTGTTAAGTCATTGAACCGCAAACAAGTACTTAGCATATGTGGAAGTTGTGGTGGGCAGTTAACCTCAAAGGTGGAGGGAATGGTATATTAGCCAATAAAACGAAAGCCAAACATACAGAGCTTACATGGGTTTAGTCATTGGGAACTTGTAGGGCACATTTGTGTACATGTAATTTTTGTGAAATTTGAAAATTACCACATCAGCAAAATCCATGGATTTTAAATTTTTTGGAAAAGTTTTTCCACGGAAGTCAAAATTTTATGTTTGGTGCAAAAATGTTTTCCTCGATGAATTAGTGCTAATGTTGTTTGGTGCAGCTATGGATTTCTTTAGTGAAAACCACTTTTTAGTGACAACTGTTTGGTGTGTGGGTTGGTATGTGTGTGGAGTGGGTGGGGTTGGGAGGGGAAGAGGAAGAAAGAGAATGGCTGGGTGGAGTGAGGGTGAGAGAGAGGAAATTGGGAGGTCGGTTTTCCGTGGAAATTGACTTCCCATACCCCATATACGAAGTCTATTTCCATGGCTAAAAAGGAAAAAACTGACGTGGCGAAAAAGTATTTCCGCGGAAAACTGCCATACCAAACACATGAAAAAAAGTTTTCCGCAAAAAACTACAATTTTTTCCGCTGAAATGGGCTACACAAACATTCCTGTAACATCATTGGCAGGTTCGAACCTAAATCTATGGACCTGATAGTCACAACTAATCAAGCTTAGATAGTGTAAGACATGTACCAATCAATAGATTACTTCATTTGCTCTCATTTGCAAAAGACAAGATTCTTAATAAAGTACCAAACAATCTCCCCCAACCGACTATTTTGAATTCAATTCAGATTTCACTGATAAATTGAAGAGGATCAAGAGCCGGCCCTATGGATGTCGATACAGGGTCACCTTTGGGTTGGTAATATTATTATTGGGCATGGGACGAGTAGGAACAAGAGCCAGCCCTATGGAGAATGATGATTAAATGGAGTGTTATGCTGTCAAGGGCGGATCCCCTCCTTGGTCCAAACAGCCATGTGCCACGTGGCATTTTTTTTGTTTTTAGCCACCTCAACTAAGACCTCCCTGTTTTGGCAAAAGTACCACATAGCACGTGGTGATTGGTCCAAACAGGCTCTCCATGGTTGGACCAAGCAGGGGATCCGGAGTCGTCAAAGGCGCGGTCTACTTCTACATCGCTACAACCATGTTGGGATTGGTGTTATAGGTTCCTCTAGGTATGCCAGTGGTGATATACTCTATCCAAGCAAAAGGCAATGCTTGGTAACACACCGCAAGCTTGTATTAGACTGGCAATGGAGAACAAAATGATTTTCGAGTAAAATTTAGACGAAACCCTCGTTTTTTCTTTTGTCTTTTAAGAAATGAAATGGATGAATGTTAAAAGAATGTAAGAGGTGAATGTGATATGCATGAATTTACAAATATTGTAAGTGGTACATTTGAGTTCAAGCCAGTACATGGACTTCAAATTTTAGATCTTCTAAACAATTTGATGATTATTTTTTATGAATGTGTATGGATGTGAATGCTATAGGTTTAAGGTTTTTTTTTATAATTTTTGTAAAATGTAATTATTGGTGAACAAAAAAAAAAGGTTGTTGCTAAAGTGAAGACTATTAGCAACAGAAATGAACAGCCCTTATGCAGTAGAAAAATTTTCAATGAGGATTTATGAGGGAGGGGATTCATCACATTCCATGTTTGGTTAGCGCGAAGGAATCGGTGATCATTCATTCAAATCCACGTTTGATAACAGGAGAGAAATCTACAAGAAAAAAAAATAATGATAAAGAGATACCGTTTATCTCCATCTCAAATTCATCACCACCACCCATCACATCTAATTATCTCCATCTCAAATTCATCACCACCACCCATCACATCTTATGTCTCTCATCACCGTCTTCAGCTTAACGCATTGCCTACCCATCTCAGATTTCCCACCTTCATCTCAACCCATTTCAAAACCTCATTTACTATTCATTATTTACGTTTCAAAACATATTTAAAAGCCAACCGTCATCACCCTCTCTTATATCCATCATCTTCATTCTAAAACGGCCCTCCACCGGAACCCAAATCCCAAACATATTTGAAATCCATCCCATATCCATTCAACATAGCCCAAAAATATTGCATAACCTCACCATCATATCAAGCCCATTCCGCTGATCCCATACCCATTAAACACAACGCAATCCCACTACCATAATCAACTCCATACAATGAAACTGAAAAAACCATTCTATCATTATAAACAATGGAAGATATACTGTACAAAAGCAAAATTAAAAGGTAACAGGTTGGATAATACTAAAGTAGTTCATACCCAAATCTTCAAGCAGACATCATGAAAATCTCAAAATCTTCATTGCTAACGTTCCAACCATGTCAGGAAAAAAACTAAAAAATCCATTTCGAAAATGTTACTTCATGTTGTGTGTGAATAAAATTGTAGTTTTCAAGTAATTTTGGAGAGTTACTGCACTTCCATGTTTTGCTAAACAGACTCGGATGATGCCGGTCGTCTCATGTCTGGTTGTTCGTGGGTGAGCCCTGCTTTATGCCACCAATCAATATGTGCATTGTATTGTTTTATTTGGTTTCATGTGGAGTGTGGTGGAGTAGGCTTATTTTTGGACTTGGATCCAGGTGGTCGCTGCTCTACAACAAGGAGTGGATGCTGTGAGGACACTCGCACTCAGAGGCTTTGACAGCCAGGTGGATCGTTTCAATTTGGGACAGAAATACAAGTATCACAAAGTATGAACAAGTAGAATTTAGGTGCCCTCCAACAAATGGCAATCAGTTCTCAAATGTTTCTACAGAGCCCTTCCGAAAAAATTGTATTTAAATTTATATCTACATCATCTGCCAATTTGGAAGATCATCTCTATGCTTTCAGAGCAGGCAGTTGAAAGCAATATGGCCTGTTGTATGTTGATCCTTGAAGAGATGGAGAATGAGGCTTTTATGTAAGTACCTTATCCTATAATGTATGATAATGCAATTTAGTGTTTTCTCCATTGTATATGTTATCAATAACATAGATAATATAGGTAGTGCAAACAGCACTCATATTTTTATTAAAATCCTTATTTATATATTATGTTACAGAAATTATTCTCTGACACACCTTGTAGTGGGGCCCACCTGATGGCCCATCCAAACCCTGGCCGGGTGCCCGCTAGTTGCCCCCGTACAACAGTATGGCCCACCCAAATGGATTGATATCCCTTTGCCCAGGTGGGCCTCCATGATAAGTCCTCATATTAGCTATATCCTGATGAGGGAGGGATGGCATAGAGAGAAGGCGTGAGAAGACTTCAATGGGAGGTGAGGGGAGAGACATGGAATATTGAGAGGTGCTCATGGACGAGGCTGGCCCAACCCCCCAACCTGGACCCAGCCTGGTTTGGTTGGGCTTGGTTTATTAACTGGGCCATGTGATAACTGGGATGGCTTGGATTCAGTGGTAAAGAGCCCAAAGCTGGCCTGGCCCGGCCCGTTTTAAGTTGTGAGATGGTGGTAGGGAGTAGGGAGAGGTAGGGGTGTTCATGGGCCGGGTTGGGCTAGTTTAATGAGTATTCTGGTCCCCTGACTTTTAAAATATAGGCTCAAGACTGGCCCTAGCCCAACTCGGGCTGGGTTGGGCTAGTCTACTTAATATCCTGGCTTGATCAGACTTTTAAACTATATGCCGAAGCCTGTCCCTAGCTCAACTCGGGCCATAGGTGTCTGGCTTGACCTCAGGCCGAAAGGACAGGTGTTTTTTTTTTTTTTTGGAAAATGACAAATATACTGTTATGACTAGTTTTTATCTTTTCTTAATGGTCCCGAAAACCAAGCAGAAAATCACTTTATGGGCCTGATTAATCAGATGTTGATGGTAGGGCACCTTCTTTTGATGGTTCAATCACCTAGGAGAGTGAGTGCTAAAATGGGTCTTAGGGTTCTTCTCTCTGGATTCTCATGTGGCCTAATATTCAATTTGATTTTAATAAACATAATTCATTTAATGAAGCTAGTTTTTCTGCCATCTCGAATCAATATAAACCCTTTTGTTTAAATCATCTAATCACAAAGGTAGTGCAAGTGGGGCCCACTATGTCATTTAGGTTGGACTTGATTATTTCTCTTAGATGATTTATTAAGAAAAAATTGCAAAATGACATAAGGGTATTGTTGTTATATTTTATTTTTTAAGAGTGGACTTAAAATCGAAATAAATATGGAAAAAATTTATACTCTGTCGAAAAACTAAAATCTTCATGTACTTTTTTTTTTTTTGGAAATGAGTTAAAAGTTTTATACTAATTTGAAAATTCCTCATTAAAAACTCCTCTTTTTTTTTTTTTTTTATAACTAGGGCGTCTAGGAACCTGAATAAATTCTCGGGGCACATGAAGTCCATATCTCCACCATGCATCGGGTAAATCAAACTAATACTTGGGCAAGTGGCTTTAGGACGTGAGCACGAGTTGAAACTACAATCTTCGATTTCAGAACTATTTTCCTAGCCATCTGCACTACCCCTTCTAGTTATTAAAACAAGTTTCCTAATTCATATGATTCTATTTTATTTTGGGGACAAAACAAAAAACTCTCTCTCTCTCTCTCTCTCTCTCTCTCTCTCTCTCTCTCTCTCTCTCCTCTGACCCCAATGGATACTTGATTCTTGGACGGCCAAGAACTAACTCCTAGGGGCACATGTGCATTGGGTAAAACTATGAGAGGTGGCTAATGAAGGTGGGTGTTGAACACAAGACCTCTTTGCTTCTTGATGCGTAAAGTCCTTAGCAAAGTGAGCTACCACTTGTTGGTTCTCTTTATCTCCTAATCTTCTCATGAGCTATAGTTGATTTTAGTGAGAATATCTTTTCAATAATTTCTCTCGTACTTGAGTGCCTTTAGGAAAAAAAAAAAAAATCTCACGTGAGAAATGGCGTTGGTTTTTCGGGGAAAACTTGATTGGTGCAGCTAGCAAAGGGAGCAGAAACAATTCCTTTTTTACGTAATTTTTGTACAATGAGAGGATTTTGAAGTCCAACCTCTAGGGTTAAACTTGTACTGCCGCTACTCTTCCACAGATGCTATGCAAATAGATCCTAAAAGCGAGAGGATTCCGCTCTTTGTGGACTTCCATTTCTACGAAAAAGATGAATTTTAACTTTCCTACCCATCATATAGGAAATTAAAATCCTCTCTTTCAAAGAAAATCGGTTACTTTTTTATTCTAGAAAGGAAATTTGTTGCACTGGATGACCTAAAAAGAGATTTAAAATTAGAATAATTTTCCTCTATGCTGTAGATTCCTCTCAGTGCAGATAGGGATTGGGCACACTCTTACCCATACATTGCCTCCTCAATGAAGGGGAAGCTCATATTATTGTAGGTGGTCTTCTCAATTCGGGTGTTTTGTCAAAGACCATAGGGACAAAACTACCGATCAAAAGAGATTTAAAATTAGAATAATTTTCCTCTATGCTGTAGATTCCTCTCATTGCAGATAGGGATTGGGCTCACTCCTACCCATACATTGCCTCCTCAATGAAGGGGAAGCTCATATTATTGTAGGTGGTCTTCTCAATTCGGGTGTTTTGTCAAAGACCATACGGACAAAACTACTGATCAAACCCTAAAAAAAAACAAAGAAGAAAAAGAACAAACTATAACCAGCAAGCTTAGTCTTTCATTGCCAGGCCTGAACCTTATTTTTGTGCTGCCAACGTGATAAGGACAAGTGGCTCACCACTCATCCAACAATGGTTTGTGGCTACATATAGTATCTTTTCTTAAGATTTGTTCACATGTTTATATATGTTTTACTATTTGTTTTCTGTTTTCTTCTGTGTGTGTACAGTTGTGTTTGTTTTTTAATAATAT
Source organism: Cinnamomum chago (assembly GCA_038049695.1). NCBI lineage: Eukaryota > Viridiplantae > Streptophyta > Magnoliopsida > Laurales > Lauraceae > Cinnamomum > Cinnamomum chago. The sequence continues at coordinate 103,979,590 of CP142451.1, read as the reverse complement.
CATCTCTTTTTGGTAAAAACAAACACTGGAGGCTGAAAGGCTAGTTCTATGGAAATCACAAAAGAATTAGGAGTCTACCTGTAAAGTAAAGTAAGGCACATGGGAGCACAGCCTTGTTCATTTGTAAGAGAAAAACTTGTGTGCGGGCCATTGAATTTTGAGGGCTGTACCATAGAGGTTTTTGGATGGGATCATGGGACTGAAGGAGACTTGGGTTGGGTCAAACACAGACCCAAGTGGTCCAATTGGACTGGACTAAAAGTGAGACTTGGGTCGGGCAAAACACAAACCCACATGGCCCAAGCAAGCAAAATCGAAACTTGGGTTGGCCTGTGTTGAGTTCAGGTCGGGTTCTGGTTCTGGTTTCGATTCTGATACGTGTATGAAATTGATTTGGTTGAGAGGGCCAACTCATCATGAAAATTATCAGAGGGTCCACCTTTTCTGATAGAGTCCTACCGGCCCACGGTCCCACCATTTGCTCCTCGTGAAGTATTACTATTCAACTTGGCTACCTGAGTTACCTATATCCATATGTATGGATATTTTGTAGCAGTGGACTGATTGCATGCTAATGTCTCCGTGGGAGTGTTTTTAATAGTTGACTCATGCGGGGCTAACTTCTGCTTCATCTAAAACATCTATGTCACATAGTTCCATAGTGAATAGGCAGTGGCAGAATTTTTGCTAAAGAGAGATGAATACATAAGCATAGACAAAAACCTCAGCTTTGAATACATTGTTGCTAAAAGGCGAACATGAAGATGAAGCTTCAAAATGAGCTGAATTTCTTTTTAAAAGATAGAATTAAGTTTGATTGAAACTAGACCATAAAAGCCAGCACACTCGTAGTTTTATGGGCTTGGCAGCTCAGTATCACACACATATCCACGATAGATCTTTAGTTATTTGGATTGATAGTATCACTCCTATTCAATAGGTCAATTTGAAAAAAAAAAAAAAAACTGACCATAAAATGTTGAGTTGGAGATGGGCACACTAGAGTAGTGTAGAAAATAGGCAAGGGTTAATGGCATCTTTTAATTTTACAACAGCATAAGGGTAAGCTATTGAAACTCTAATAATAGCACTACTACATGGTCAATTGAAAAGTTTAGAGATTATTTGTTCCTGACTAAAAATAAAATAAAAATTAAGTTTAGAGATTATTTTAGGAAAATTTTCAAATAAGACCTTAAGTTTTTGCTTTATTTCAAAAAATGACCAGGTTTTAAAACTTTTCAAATTAGTTCCTAAATTTTCCAATAAGTTATCAATTAAAAACATCCGTTCATTTAAAGCTATTTTTTAATTGATTTTTCCCTCATTTTTTTAAAACAACTCATATTACCTTTTATTAAAATAAAATCCTACTTCAGTTCCTCTATATTCTCCTCCCTTTCTTAATCAGTATCCTATGGTGATCGAGGACGACTAGCATCTCCATGACGATCGGTTGCATGTGATGACTGTTAGAACCATGTCATGACTTTAAATGAAGGATAATTTGGATATTTAAAAAAATTAAGACAAAAGGTAGCAAAAAATATTTTTAAATTGTCGGATGTCCTTAATTGAAAATTTATTGAAAAACTTAAGGACTAATTTGAAAAGTTTTAAGACTTATGTTCTTTTTTGAGATAAGGTAAAAAGTTAAGACCTTATTTGAAAATTTTCTATTATTTTAATATTCTCAGTTCAGAGAGTGTTTCTAAATTATCCCAAAACCGAGGGACTATTATGAAAAAACAAATGCACAAGTGTTCCTCTCTCTCTCCATTTCTTGCTCTTCTCCTAAGCACAGGTTGTTTCTCTGGACTCACAGTTTTTAATCTTCTTTTCCTTACTTGGGTATTTCCATTCTTTCTCTGAACTGGGTTTTCCTTCTTCTGCTCTTTTCTTTCATTGCTTCTTGGATTCTGTTTGAAATGATTCTCTCTCTCTTTTGGGGTTTTCCTTATCAGCTCTATCTCTGGCTGTATTTTGATTGATTTCCTTCCGTTTACTTTGACTTCAACAGAGAAGGCAGTAAAAGAAAGGAACTTTTTCGACTAGAAAATGAAGCCTCTTGGATGGTGGCTGATGTTGGTCGGTTCACTTCGTCTTCTCTCCTTTTGGTTCGGCTTCTTCGACATTTGGGCACTGCGTCTCGCTGTCTTCTCCAATACCCAAAGTGGGTTTGCATCCTTGAACCCATTTTTTTAATTTCTTTCCGTGTTTTATTGATGATTGCAGAGATGGGTTTCTCTTTTTGGATATGTTAAGCAAGTTGGAATCTGATTTCAGTGTGATATGGCTGCCGTTAATGCTTTCTGTTGACGCCCCTTAGGAAATGTACATACAAGTTATAATAACTAGAAAATGTAATAAGATTACTATAATGCAGTTGGAAAATGTCTTCAGTGTGAGTATGATTGTCTCATCACTGAATTATTCAGAAAATGTAATATTATGATTGCAATGTATTTGGAAAAATGTCTCTAATGTATGCATATGATTGCATTCATGCTGAATTGTTTGGAAAGTGCGGGGTTGGAGCGGAAATGGGATTTTGTTTTGATTTGAAGGCAATTTAAATGGAAATGAAGAATAATATGTATTACAGTGTGATTTGGAAATATACTTTGCATATGATTTCAATATAACAGGAAAATTTAATAATATGATTACAATGTAATAAAAAGTTGTTTCTAAGTTGCACATCCGGCTGCCTTATTACTGAATTAGTTAGAAAAAGTGCGGGGTTGGAGCTATGGCGTACTCCTGCTGTAGCATTGCCGTGTCTGGTCATCATATGGTTGGAGTACTAGATTTTGTTTTGATTTGAAGGAGATTTAAATGAAAATACAGAATAAAAGAATGAAATGTTGAAAGATTCTTTCCAGGGTTATTGGCGCAGTACAAATTTAAGAGGTATTCCTCAGCGCGTTTGCTATGAAGCAGAGGACTGTGAGATGTAGATTATTTATCAAGTGGGGGCACTGTAAAAATGGACTGTTGGTCTTTTTCTTCTTCTTTTCTGATTTCACATTCTCATATATGTCTGGCCCACTTTTCTGAGAATGATGTGGTCCACTTTTGAATATGTTTACGTGTATTTCTGCAGATTCTTTGGAATGACCACTTATCTATGTCGGATTCTTCATGGATTCTTCTAGTGCCAGTTTAAACATTGTTTTACAATTGATGAAATGTTATTATTCCTTCTCTTCCTTTGGAATCAAAGTAAGATATTGATATGATTAATACTTAAATGTTTGCTTTAAGATATGTTTTTTTTATTGGTGCTATTTAGTTCATTATTTTCACTCCAAATAAATATATACTTAAATTTATGTAAATGTTATATAAAATCTGCAAATCCTATGTTTTGAGATTTTCCGATCTGGATACCTCATACCAGTTTTGGATTCAACGTGTACCCATACTCTTCCAGCTTTAGTGCACATTGGTCAAACTCACAACCATAATTGGCCTTGAGCTTATGTCGCCATTGTCATCATCAGCATCATCATTTTTGAAGCTTTGTCCCAACTATGTTGGGGTGGTCTTGCTCTCACATACATATCATACATTGTCAAGTTATGGGCTTCTTAGATATGTGTTTCTGTGAATATCATTATGGAGGACAGTATCCTGAATTATATCAGAGTTACCAAGCTATTAATAATGTATGGACAGTCAATGTTGTAATTTCCTTTCTTGTTTAATGCAATAGTTATCATCTCTCATCTGCTGATTGTTTAGTCATTAGTGGATTTCATTTTCACCATCTACCCCTTCTTATCTTAGTGGTAACTTGCATTTTATATCTTGCTTGATGTTGTTTTCTCTTTTCTAATAAAAAACTTGGCTTTTCTACAGTGACTGATGTTCATGGAAGGACATTTGGAGTTTGGACCCTTTTAACATGCACCCTCTGCTTTTTGTGCGCATTTAACCTTGAGAACAAGCCACTCTATATTGCCACCTTCTTATCATTTATTTATGCCTTTGGTCATTTCCTGAGCGAGTATTTGATTTATCAGACAATGGCTCTCACAAATCTGACAACCGTTGGCATATTTGCAGGTATTTGAGAATCTTGATATGTTATTTTGTTGGTACTACCTCGTTACTATTCTTTTACAGTGCTTTCTATATGCATGCACTTGCATTATATATGTTTATTCTGTTCTAATAAGTTTTTTTTTTTTGGTACTCATGATATTCCAGTGACCCTTAGGGCCCATTTTGTTGAGGATTTAGAGGAATGGAGTAGTTTATCCCATGGGGGAGTTTCTTGTGGCATCCATTCCTTGACAATATCATATCAGTATCAAACTAATTCCAGAAATGAGGCAAAAATGAAAAAAAAAATAAAAAAAAAATAAAGTTAAAATTTTTTTGGAACCTAAAAGATTCTGAGAATTCCATTCTGTTAACCAAACACAGAGAGACTTCTTAATTTATAAGGTTCATTTTTTTAATAAGCTCTTTATCAGTTCTTATGGTTTTATGATATGAGGTTGGACAACCTAGTCCATATCCATCTCTCTCTCTCTCTCTCTCTCTCTCTCTCTCTCTCAATGAAGACCTAGAACTAGATTGTTCTCCTTCAATAAAATCATTGTTACACATCAATAAATAAATGAAAATTGTTCATCGTAACTTATTTTGTATCTGGACCATATGTTGCCAACCTAAAGCCATGCTATGCTGTCCATGAACTAGCATAAAAGTTCAAGTGGAATAACCATTAGACTTAGTTTTTGTGTTTGCCAAATGCAACTGCTCACTCTGCGAATGTGATTATCTAAGAATCTCCCAATTCATTAGTCTCCAAATGAGCCTGTATTATATTGCAATGATTTTACTTCTAAATGAGCTGTTGATCCATTATCCTTTTGGCATTCCAAATACCAAATCATGTAATCTGTACCATTACGGTTCCTGTATATTTGCCTCTCATTATCTACTTAATAGGAGTTTTAGATTACTACAGGGGTTAGGTGAACTCCAGCAAATGCAAATTTTTTTTTTTTTAATCCAGTAACCAAGCAGAACAGGTTTATTTGTGATCAGAAATCACTGTCATCAAACTAGTTGATGTCCCACAACTACAAGATGTAAGTCTTGTGGTGTAACCATGTGAGGTCATAGGTCCAATGGCTTGCTGAATGATGTTCTAATCATCACTGAATTGCACTACCCAACGAGATCTATCTAGATAGAATACTCAACATTCGGAACCCAACAGTGATGAAAATTAGAGTTAATAAATTGGAGAAGCGATGAAAACTTGTTATTTAGATATTAGGGCGTCAAACTGGTCCAAAGAAAATGCCAGCTGTAGAAGCATGTGGTACTTATGTTTATTTATGTACTTTGAATTCAAGGAACATCTCTGTGTAAGGGTATGTTGACATGTGAGAGAAGAAAACCCAGGGACACTTCAGTGGACTGGGAGGGAGGCACATGCTCCAATACTCATGTGAGGCTTGTCTACTGAGACATGCCCTCTTTAATGTTTTTGCTACATCTTGCACTTGGATGAACTCATGTCCACCTATGATCTAGAAGAGAGTGCTAGCAACTCAAAAATGGAAACATAACATGTGTAGTTATCACTTTATAGCCCATTTGTGGTTTTATTATTTATTGGATGTGGGACCAAAGAAACCTACTCCAAAACAAAGGATGCTATTTGGTTGAAGATTAAATAAAATCTATCAATTAATTATTTTGAAACACTAAATTCTGACAACAAATCCTCTTCCCTTTTACTTGAGCCAAGAGGAGCGTAGTGGAATTGAGCAATTTGATGACATGCCCACCATCTTCTTTGGGTATTCATACCTCATGCAATGCCACTGAGTGCACCATTAGCTCTGTGTTTTCAATTTTCCTTGCTCTTCACTTTTGCTCGATTTCTTAAAGATTCAGATACCTCTTATAAAGTTTCTGAAATCTGAATTGCAATATTTCTCATTACTTACTATTCATTTCTCATTCTAAGCCACTAAATGCTCCATTAGCTCTGTGTTTCATTACTTTCCATTTTCTCATGATTCCTTAAAAAAAAACAGATATTTCTAGAAAATTAGTTTTCTAGATTGTGGTATTTGTCAGTCCTTGTAAGAAACCATATACCAACCCAAAAGCTTAAGCTGATAGGTGGAAGGCCCATACAGGTATATTAAGACATTACAAGCCTATTACTTAGGTAGAAGGCCCAATAGATTTCATGAACGGGCATGTCACGTGGGTTACACGAGAACGGCGTCCACGTGGACTGCACAAGATCAACAGGATTGAACCCGCTCTGATATCATGTAAGAAACCATATACCAACCCAAAAGAACCTCAAAGCTTAAGCTGATAGGTGGAAGGCCCATACAGGTATATTAAGACATGATAAGCCTATTACTTAGGCGATGTAGGATGTGAGACTTTCCAACAGTCCTTACTATGTACTATTGCTTGTATGATTATGGAAGCCATAATTAGCACTTTCAGTCTGGCTAAGGGCAATTTTTTTATGTATGCCAAATCAAAAAAGTTTTTATAATCTGGCCGAAGCAAGTGATTTTTGGTTCTGTTGTGTTTGGTGCAGCACAAAAATCTGAATGTAAAAGAAGTGGCATATAGTTTTCTACCATTTTTACGATTAGTCAGTAACATTACTAATCACTGACTGAATGGAATGGACTGTGGAAATGAGAAAATGTATACCAATAATGCGATTTCTGTTCACACTATAGTTGTTAATTTTGTTCCAGTTTGACCCTGTAGCAGAATGTTTCTGTGTTCTGGTCAATTCCAGTGTTCCGTTCTAGAACAAACACGATTGAAAAATGAAAAGGTATAATAGAATACCAAAAATTGAAAGAAATAGTCGAGTGCTAAAATAATTCTGAAAGTGTTTACTTCCATCATGTAAACTAATTACACTCTACAATTCACTAAATATGAATAGAAGTAGGAAACATGGGCTGGAATGGGGACCGGACTAACCAGAATAGACTGGAATTGGGCCCATAAACTTTTAGGGGGGGCATTCCATTCTGCCCCAGGCCAACAATTGGAACAGAACAACATTGACAACTATGGTTCACTTTGCTCAAGGATGCAAGATGGAATTGAGAGCCATTGTTCTTCCATTCTAATTTGAAGTACATGCAAATGGAGCTCAACCTCACCATGTGCATCTTTGTTGTGGAGCATGCTAAAATACTACTTTTTCATACAGAAGAAAATCCTTTAGCTAAAATAGTTGTAAAAATTCTGGGTAAAATAGCCTAATTTTTTGGATGTGATGATTTTTGGTTTCTAATTAGGCACATCAATAATATGGATGCTGTTGCAGTGGAATGCTCATGACCGTCAACAAAACACAAAGCTGGAATGAGACTTTGGCAGGTTTTTCTGTTGTCATGCTGATTCTGATTTACTCAAAGCTCATTTAGTGTAGCGCTTTCTTAACTTGGACTTCATTGTTATGTTCATTGCTTTTCATTGGTTGATTTTCCCTCAAGGATTCAAGTTTTTTACCTTGATATGGATCTGTGATTGTATAATACAAAGACTTTGAGTTGTATTCGTCTGAATTTAAGTTTAACTTGGTCAAAGTCAGCATTACTGAGTCTTAAGCCTCTTTCGAGGTTACTTCTCCAATAATGCATCCAGGTTCTTGTTTTGTTGACCAAAAAAAAAACACAGTGATAGTTTATGAAGGCACAAGGTTCATGTCTGTGTTGTTCGTATGTTTATCAAGGACCCTATCTATGTCATATCATAGTCAATGCCTTCAATTTTGTGTTTAGTGTTCCATGTCCCTGTTCTCTCTATTCTCTATTTTACTTTTAGGCATCACAGTGAGAACGCCAGAGATGTACCAAATTGGAAGATCCAAGCTGTCCATTCTCTGGCCTGCCTGCCTTCTGGAATCTGGACTGCTGTTGTATTCTCTTTGAAATAATTTTTTTCAAATTTTTTTTTGTCGAATTTCACAAGAGAGGGGTTAGGCCTTAGGATCTCAGTTTAGTAGATTTTAGAGCTTCCCCAAGCCACAACAGATTCCATCAGATCAACTGTCTGGGTTGCTGGGCACAGATTCACATGTATGTAAATTCAGCAAAATGTACCCCAACAATCCTTCTTCGTCGAGAACACTGTTTCATAATCATAACTGCCATTTTTTCTGGTCATAAGACTTCTTACTAGGTTCAGGGACTTCTGGGATCGTCTGGCCAGAGGATTTGCTGCTATATTGGCTGGGTGAAGTGTTTCAGCATTTTCCTAGGTATCTGAGTCGACAAATGGTTCCTGAGTGTCCCTGGTCCCATCTTGCCCTGCTGCATTAGTTTTACAACTCACACCCAGACTTCTTCTCGAGTTCCTGCATCTGCAGGGCCTTTCCCCAGGAAACCGACTCAAACAACAAATGGATCCTGGGTATCCTTTCTCATTATCCCCCTTTTGCATTAGATTTATACATCCTATATTTATGCGTTCCTTATGAATTGGCTTCTCATGTTTTATGTATTATTATTATGTCCGCAACTGAAGTTATTCAGTCATTTCAGTGTGTTAGAGGGATATGATTTAGATGTAAACCTGCGGCCTTCATGAGAGATGTGATGTCACTCAAACCCTCAACCTTTTGGTTCTGACAATGAATACTTTCCAGCTATGCTATGGGCGGTTGTCTAACTGTCATGCAATCACCGTCTTTAGCAACATTTACAACTGAATCTGCATGTATATAAGAGGACCAGTGATTTAAGCCATGATTTCAACCCTCAGACAGTGTGTTATTGGACCTGCATATGCAAAGATAATGCCACCCTGGTGATTTCTAATTAAACCTTCAAAAGACCACCACTGTTCCAATTTCTTACTGTGAGCAAAATCTTCATAACAGAGCTTTACAAAGCTATCCGGTTGTGGTTTCCAATGCTAAAATGATTTAGGAACTGATGCAGCACGGGTCCATGGTCCATCCAAAGCCATTCATAATGAGGGCCCTAGAGGCCATCTCAAGTTGGGCCAGATGGAGACAGTTATTTCTTCCCCAAGAATCAACATATTACTATTTTGTTAGTGGCAATATGGTAAGCACAATCAGGTGGTATTAGAGCTCAAATTATGCCCACTGAGGCCTCAAACAACAGATTGTGATGATCTTTTTTTTTACTCTGGTAGCATTCTTATCCCTTCTTTCATCTTCACTCTTCTCCTTCCCTTTGTTTTCACATGAGATCTGAATTTTACATCCAACCCCTACTGTTCTTGCCCTTTTAGAAAATTGAAGTGCTCTTTCCCGTTCGAAATCATATAACCTCATCCTCCATCAAACCTATCTGCGACCTTCCCTCATTTGCAAACTAATAGCAACAATCCAACCGAAAAACGAAGCCTAACCACCTGCATTTCCATCAAACTTGAGCCCATCATTAGTTTTGACTGCAATCCATTGTCACTGTTTTAGCCCAAAACTATCCCCAGCGCAGCAGATCTTTAAGTTATGAGAACCACCTCATCTTTTAAACTAGTTTTGCATCGGCCATTTCTCCAAAACCAAGCCAAGAGTCATCAACTTCCAAATCCCTGCTATTACGCCAGACAGAACACTGTCAAAGAAACCCAAACCCTAAACCCCCGAACAACCTTTCTGCCCTTCTGCCCTTGCTTTGAATCCATTCCCATATATCCTGAAACAACCTTATTTGAAGAAAGAGAAAAGTAAATTTATCACCAAACTTCCTCTTCACCCACACCCAAATCCAAAATCTCTACTCAGAGCCAGATCTAAGTCTCTGCTTTTCAAGTTTCAACATTGTCAAGTTCTGAATCTTAGATTATAGATGTCTGCCTGCTTCATGTGATCTTTTCGGTGAAATCTCCAGGAGTCCCATCATCTTGCTACTGGAGTTTCTGATCCTAAAATAGGGACAGCCTAGATCTATCCTGGCATGGATTTCGCCCATCATGTAGATCGACGTCTGCACTCTTGGTCTTTTTTGTACTGTATTTTCTCTTTATCCTGTTCATGTTAAGCTGTAACACAGTGCAAAACAGTTGTTATAGCCTCTTAAGATCCAGGCAGAAATGAAGCGGGTTGGTTGTGTGTTGCCAGTGGTGGCATCAAAACTAACCCACTTCCAATTAGTCAGGTTCTCATATTGATGCTAGAAAAGTAGGCTGTTTGTTATATTAAGCTTGATGCAACAATGGTTACAATATGTTTTGAGTTCTTCATGTGAGGTAACAACTGATCAGCAAAGGTTGAGATGTGGTCCCTCCTGTGTAGTGGCTGAACATTGTTATTCCAGAGTCTGTCACCAAAGGCAGATTGTCTTCCATCCATAATCAGGCAACTAGACACTCTTTGGGGCTTTAGTCTGGTGGCTGTTGATGATTTTTGGAAGTTGGGTTTGAAGTAAGTGCCACAGATATTTGGGCTATATCTTCAACAGTTACAGGAGGTCTAATCTGGCCCTTCATCAAGTAGCCAATCATCTTATCCAGCGGTCATACAACTTCTGTTCACTAGCACTCAACCTTCTCCTGGTACATCCTGCTGGCATCTCTGTCATTCTGTTATTTGGATGAGAAATTACAAGGAGATTTCATTGGAAATCAGCACAATTATTACCCAAAGATAACCTTTATCTGTCAAATCCCCATATTTTTGTTGTTTTTATGGATAATGATGGGTGGATCTTGCGAGTTTGTGACAAACATCTAGTTGAAAGATTGAGGTATGGTATAGATGAGACATTTGCGTGAGACTTGCTTATTAAAAATGTTCATTATTTTGAAGAGACACTAATTACGTTCATCTTGAGACCCTTTGCTCACCAAAGTGTTAGTCATGAACCATTGGGGTCAAATTCATTAGATGAAATGGATGAACCTCCTGCACTGATGTTGTAATTCATTGTTTAATCTCACACCACTATTAAGACTTTTGTATTTTACATGAGGGCGAGCTCTTCTTCCACTAAATAGGTTACTAATTATCATTTGATTTGAATAGTCAATATCAAATAATACTACATCTTTCGGAAAGATATAACCACCTGTGCTGTGGCAGCAGTCACCTTTGCTTTGGACATTTATTCAAGTCACACATGCATCATCAAAATCTAATTCTCTGAACAGCAAGGACTGGATGACATGTATCCTAACCATAAATGCAGTTCTCCCTTCATGCATATACACACACACACACTAACATAATTGTGTTTACCTAATTTGATGGCGGATTACTCCAAATGGACTGAAAATTATACAACTATGGAGGAGAAGACTGTGCATCTAATGGACAGTCTGGATTGTTAACTCTGGGCTTCATGGTGCAAAGAGAAGAAATTTATTAATGAATCATTATTAACTAGTGCTTTAATCATATATTTTTTTTCTTTAATTCAGCAGTTAATAAAGCTTCCATTATAGAAGAACTGAAGCCTACTAAGTGTGAGAAAGGTGGGGCCACAACTTGAATGGTTTGGATCCTTGAGCCTATTATTTGCATGGCAATTGGATACATAGGAATTTATTGTCAAATGGGCTCCAACAAAGAATTATTTAAGAGATGAGGGGAAAAGATATAAGATCGATATGTAGATGGGACCTGACCTTCTTCATTGGGGCCATAGGGGAATTTGACCAAGCTCTCTCTCCTGGCCCGTAGAGGTTTTTCTTGCCCAAAGGGCTATGAACCCTGCGTTATAAAAATAAAAATAAAAAAATGGGACCTGACCTTCACAACATCAATTAGTAGGACCTACATACACTTGAATCCTGATGCGATCACCAATCGGCCCAGATTGTCTGGTGTAGAAGAAGGAACCTACTCTATTATTTTTGGGTCAGGTCTTTCTAAGTAACCTGGTAATCAAGGGTCCGTTGACAAACCTAACATTGGCTCATAGTTACTAGAACCAAACTTGGTATGCACATATACATTCATGCTACCTCAAGTCTCTATCCAACAAACTCAAGAGATCAATCTTTAATTGTATTTACTAATAGAGAGATGACTCACGATTGGGCTATGGGTGGATTGGCGGGGCCTAAATGAGGTTGGATTTGGACACGCTTTAACAAAGATTAGTGATATATGGAGTGCATTTTTTTTTAAATTATCATATCTTGTACTCCATTGTCGCCAAAGTAATTGCTAGAACTTATTATCCTACGAAAAATGTTGAAATGTTCTCGAACATGGGTGCTTGATGGGTGGTGCTTGAGAGAGAGAAAAATGTTGAAATGTTCTCCAACATGGGTGGTGCGAGAGAGAGAGAGAGAGAGAGAGGGAACAAGAGAAACCTTGAGGGAGAAAAGCAACCTTAATTTACATACAAATTTTATTTTTATGTGCTTGAAGTGGGGGTGGGTTAAGATAGACCTTGAGGGATAAAAGCAACATTAATTTATATACAAATTTTATTTTTATGATAACGTAGGGTGTTAAACTACCATATGACCTAGTATTATAGTGCAGTTTTGAACCTACAACCTTCGGATTCAAACCGTGGTTTTAGACCAACTGAGCTATTCTTTTATATACAAATTTGAAATAAGTAACTTATGTTATTCTTTTATAAAAACTAAGAGAAAATTAAAACTCTATTTGAAATTTATTGGATGGAAATTTTAGAGGCATTAATATTTTGCGTAACCCCTTTTTAAATTTGCCAATCTACCCCATAGCTCAACAATCAAGACCTCCCTCTCTCCATGTAAACAATAAAAATCCCTAGGGGTTGAGGGCCTTGGTTAGAGTGTGTGTATTGGTGTGAGTAAAAAAACAAAACAAAAAAAAGATGGATCTGATTACTCCATCAGGCCAAATCTTTGTCCCATGATAATCTGATAGCTAGTGGCCCACCTGACTCCCACATATCCTTGGCCCACTTCTCATAATCACGTGCTTTGCACGTGCCTCCCTCTCATCTCTTCTTCCATTCTAAATCTATATTAAGAACAAAACAGAAAACGAGCCGTCACAAGAAGAAGAAGAAAAAGGAGAAAGTCGAAGATAATGGCGATGTCGAGAGCTGCTCTTCAATCGACCCTTCGAAGATTGGGACGCCCAAACGCTCCTGCCAAAAGGAACTTCTCTTCCTCTGCTCAACACGACGATGCATGTAAGAAGAGGAAGAAAAAAAAAACCTAATCTTTTCATATTCTTAGATTGAATTGATTTTTTTTTTTATCATCTCCTTTACTTTCGAAGGATTGGATTCTTACCCATTCTAGATCTCATTGTTTCCACCCGTAAAAACCTCATTTTTATTCCTTTCTTCTTGCAGAATGACCGATCTTGGTGGGTATGATGAGGGTTTTTTTCAATTCTGTAGTAGTTTATTGATTTTTGAATTAGCGTTAGGGTTTGGGCGCTGCCCCCGATTTTCAATCAATATTGCATGTGGGTTCTCATTTTTGACATGCTTCAGAGCTTTATTGTCGTTGTTTATGATTTTTCTTGATTATGTGATAGAAATGATCCCGTTTGTAGAAGCTTTAGTTTCTGAATTTGGGTTTGAGGGTTTTTGCCTCCTTTTTTAATCAATATTTCATGTGGGGTTCTTGATTTCTACTTATTTCTGATTTTTATTATTGTGATTTATGGTTCTTCTTGACAATGTGATCGAATAGATTCCCTTTGTGGAAGCTTTGATTTCTGAATTAGGGTTAGGCTCTCTCTCTCTCTCTCTCCAATCAATATTGCATCTGGGTTCTCATTGTCTATTGCTGTGGTTTTTTATTTATTTATTTTTTTTTTTTTTTTTTTTGTGTGCTCTAAATGATCCCGTTACCTGAAGCTCCGGCTTCTGAAGTAGGGTTGGGGTTTGGGCATTGCTCCCTTTTCTTATTTTTTTCAATCAGTGTTGCATTTAGCTTCTCATTATCCGCTCATTTTGGCATTTTGTTGTTGTCACTTGTGATTTTTCTGATGTACTTGAAATGATCTTGGGTGTCTATCATTTCTTTGTTGCCTGTCATAGTGTCATGTAGCTTGATTTCCTTATTGGAAGAAGATAAAAGATACAGAACTTTTGTTGTCTCTTGACAGATGAAACTGCAAAATGGGAGAAGATAACATATTTGGGGATCGTTTCCTGCACCATTCTTGCATTTTACAACCTATCACAAGGTCATCACCACTTTGAAGAACCTCCTGTAAGTTCAATTTATACTTCTCTATATTGGTTTTTCGTATTGTGGTATTGTTGGATATGCAAAAGAGATAGAAGGCTTTGTTCTTGCCAGAAATAACAATGCGGGCACATCCGGACATGGTCTTTTGTATCTCTTTTATGGGATTATCCTGGTTTTGCAGTGTAAAATCTCAAGTGCTGAGTTTATAAGCTGTTAAAATTATTTTATTTACCTGATGGCTTCATTTTTGAACTTTTTGCCTGTTGCAGCAATATCCCTATCTGCATATTCGTAACAAAGAGTTCCCCTGGGGTAAGATAAGTTCTATTTTTATTAGTTATTTATAAAACTGTGGAATTTTGTATGAGTTGCATGCATGATTTAAAATTGGCCTTTATGTATCTATTTACCTGTTTTCCTTTGCAAATTGGAACACAATACAGTTTTTTTCCCAACGTCCAAAGGAATCTGATATGTAAGTGTGTGTTCAGATAGATACCAATGTATACTACTGACCCAAGACCTTAGAAACATTTGATTCAATTGTATATTGAGTTGCTATTGTGAGTGAAGACAAGCATAACCTGTGACAATCATGGTCATTGTTAAGAGTTTGAGACTAAAAATGATTTACAAGTTTTCTGTTCATTTTCTCTGGAGTGAACTTTACAATCTAAAATTAAATAAAAGTGAAAATGCGCAGTTTATCCGCGGAGTACAAGAGAATACCTAGATAATACGAAGTTTGCAAGCCAACATGACTACTTTCTCCAAAAAGTGGAAAAAGAACATGATCCATGAAACCTAGCCTATATATTTTAAACTGATTACCTCCATCCCCCACCCAATATCTTTCCTTTTCCTCATTATGTGAAGGTATAAATTATCAACATTAGAACACGTTTCCTAGCTCCAAACCAACACACATTGGTTTGGAGCTAGGAAACGTGGAATACTATTAGGGGTAGATGGAGCTAATCAGTTTAAAAGATATGGCTTGGTTTCATGGATTATGTTTTTCTTTTCTTTTCTTTTTTTTTTTTAATACCTTCACTTAATGAGGAAAAGGATTGCTGTTTGTGTGAAGAGAAAGGAAAGGGGGAAGGGGGGATTATGTTATTCTATCACTTTTTAGAGAAACTATTTTGGGGGTTTGCGAGCTTTGTATTATCTAGGTATTCTCTTGTATTCGGTGGATGGTGCCATTCTTCTTTCATTATATTTTCACTTTATCTTGTGTTGCTTGAATTATAAACTAAATTGCATATGTTTCGCCTTAAATTATCCATGAAAGCCCTCTTGATTTTTTTTTTCATTTCTAGATGATTAAGTCTGCTCCGAAGAAAATGAAAAGAGCACTTGTGAATTGTGTCATTAGTCTCAAAATCTTAACAATGGCCATGATTGTGACAGGTTCTGCTTGTCTTCTTTCACACTAGTAACTCAATATACATTCGAATCATATGTTTCTAAGGTTTTGGGTTTAAAGTTGAGAGTAATTTGTATCCCATTAAAATGAAATAAATTTATGGGTGTCTTTTGTCGTGCCATTTTGAGAAGATTTTGAAAGAGTTTCAATCTCTTATGCTTGAAACGCCTACGGTCACACTTTAAGGCTCCTATGTAGTGTATATAGCCTCAAGACCATGGGTTAAAAAATCGGCTGAGTCTGAGTTGACTCAGACTCGGACTCAGCACATACCGAGTCGGGTCACATGGGATTTGGACTCAAATCATGTGACTTGGCCATGCGACTCAATCGAGTCCTAATGGGACTCGACCCGCCATTAATTTTATTGGGAATTGGGACTTGGCCAAATCAAGTCGGCCATGGCTGAGTTGGGTCCCGGGTCTGATTTTTTAAACCTTGCTCAAGACGCTGGCCACATAAGTTCTGGCTATACTTGGTTGACCATTGTTTTGAGCCTTTTAGTTGATAGGGGTTCTAGTATAGTTAAATCCTTTTTTTAAAAGAAAAATGAAAAGAAAAAGGGCCTAATTCAGGTGTCAAACGAACTTTGTTCAATGTGAAATTAGGTTTGTTAGATAGGGTATCAAGTTACCTACTCAATGAACCCAAGATGATTCAATTTCTAACACGATTTGAAGAAGTTATGACTCATTCACTTATTAGGTATCTTGTAAAAAAAAGGTAAACTCTAGTTACATAATTTTAGTTAGATGTAGTCGTACTAGATATATTTTTTCCCATTATGGGAGGTTGTGCACCAATAATGTATGTTTTGAGTATATAAAATTGTTGATAAAGGAATGTGTCTCATCTGCTATGTTCTCCGTGTTGATCAATGGCTATCCAAAGAGTTTCTTCCTACCGTCCAGAGGTTTGCTCCTTTTTTGTTTGTGATGGTGGGGGAAGCTCTGAGTTGCACGCTTGCATATGGGGCATCAACAAATTTGATTGAAGGCTTTAGGCCAGCTCATGAAGCTCTGGTAGTTAGGCATCTTCAGTTAATGGATGACAGTTTGATCTTCTGTGCCGATGAGCAGCAGTCAAAAATTGTCAAAAGAAATCCTTCTGTGTTTTGAAGCAGTTTCAAGATTGAAGGTGAATGTCTTCAAAAAGTGAATTAATTGGAATTAGATCAGGAGAGCTACAGGTTCAGGAGCTGGCTAATATTATGGGTTGCAAATCTGGGCCTCTTCTGACCACATGGTTGGGCCTTCCTTTGACCATTGGTTTGGCTTCCAGGTCTCTGTGGAATACAATTATTGAAAAATGGAGCACAAGTTAGACATCTTGGAAACACCTTTCCATTGTGGATAGAATAACTTTGATCAAAGCAACCTTACCTAACCTTCCGATCCACTTTATGTCTGCTTTTAAGTGCCTGACAATGGTGATCAGAATGGAGAGAATGCAATGTGAATTTCTGTGGCTGGGTCGAGCAGCGAAGAAGAAATTTTATCTTGTAAAATGGTCATCTGTGTGTAAGGCTAAGGAGGCTGGAGGTTTAGGCTTGAGGCCTCAGGTTTAATGAAACAAGTCTTTCGGGGAAATGGCTTTGGAGGGTTAAGGATGGGTTGGATGGCTTATGGAAATGGGTTATCATGGCCAAAAAGTGGGGAGCTATGGCTGAGATGTTCTGACGTAAAATGTTTACTCAAATGCTTTGTGGAAAGGATGTTTGTCAACTAGAGGGTTCTTTAAAAATAAAAACAAATAAATAAATCAAAACTAAAAACTGATGTCAGATTTAGAGTTGGTGCAGGCGATAGGGTTCTCTTCTTGTGAGGCATGTGGATCAGGAATTGCCCTATGACGGCCCATTTCCCCGATCTATTCTGTTGTGCTTGTGATCAATGAGCTATGTTGGGCAAGCATTTTTCTAGGGTGGGTAATCAGTTAGTGTGGGGCTTGATCTTTAGAAGAAATCTATTGGAGGTGGAGGCAGCTCAGTGCCGAACACTTCTTTGTATAGATGATAAATTCCTAATGAAGGTAATGGTAGTAGAACATGGTCTAGATCGGCAAAAGGCGATTAACTTCTCTTTTTCGGGCTTTATCAGGTGATGGTCATGCTCCTTCAGTGTCTGGTATTTGGAGGTTTAAACCCCCACCATAATGTAGTCATTCTAGATACACTTTTCCCATTATGTGAGGTTGTGCACCAATAATGTATGTTTTGAGTATATAAAATTGTTGATGAAGGAACGTGTCTCATCTGCTATGTTCTCTGTGTTGATCAATGGCTATCCAAAGAGTTTCTTCCTAGCATCCAGAGGTTTGCTCCTTTTTTGTTTGGGATGGTGGGGGAAGCTCTGAGTCGCACGCTTGCATATGGGGCATCAACAAATTTGATTGAAGGCTTGAGGCCAGCTCGTGAAGCTCTGGTAGTTAGCCATCTTCAGTTTGCGGATGACAGCTCATGACCCCCCCTCCCTCTTCTCGGGTGATTTCACTTAGATGGTTCGCTTTTCTGGGATCCTAATATGGACAAACCCTGCCCCGCCGCCGCCCACCCCCACCCCCACAAAAAAAAAAAAAAATTTCTTCTGCCAACACCTCTTCCCTTCTTCGGGTGATAGCACTCAGATGGTTCGCTTTTCTGGGATCCTGATATGGACAACCCCACCCCACCCCCACCACCACCACCCCACCCCACGCCACCCCACCCCAAAAAAAAAAAAAAAAAAAAAAAAACCTTCTGCCAACGCCTCTTCCCTTCTTCGGGAGATAGCACTCAGATGGTTCGCTTTTCTGGGATCCTGATATGGACCACCCCCCACCCCACCCCCCCACCACCACCAATAATTCTTCCGCCAACGCCTCTTCCCTTCTTTGGGTGATAGCACTCAGATGGTCCGCATTTCTGTGATCCTGATATGGACAACCTAAGAAGACGCAAGACACTGTTGTTAATACTTGCCCTTTATGCTTGGTAGACGAGAAAATAATTGATCATATTCTTCTAAATTGCAAGGCGGCTCAAATCTTATGGAGGTCAGTTTTGGGACGGTTTGGCTCTAGCTGGGTTCTCCCTAATAAAAATTTTGCTAGCTGTTTGATGCATGGAGAATAAGGTTAGGCGGTGCCACGGGTAGAATTATGTGGCAGGTCTCATTTTTGGCTATCATTTGTCTCATCTGGAACGAGAGAAACAGGAGTTGCTTTGAGAATAAATCCTCCACTGCACTTTCTTTCTTTCCTTTTTTGTTCTTTTTTTTTGTTTTGTCTTTTGGAACAGGCCAAGTTCCTAACCGGTAGGAATTAGCTTTTTCTCCAGATTGGAAGACTTAGGCTCAGCCTTCCTGGTGCCCTCTGCCTCTGGGTGTCATCAGGTTGAATTTTGCTGGTTGTGCGGGGGAAATTCGGTGCCCGCAGGTGTGGGTTGCCTTCCAGCAACTTGTCCTTTTCCAGTTCTATGGGTTTCTGCTAATTTTTTTGGGTGGTTTGCAAGGCCTTCTAATATATATTTCTTTTGTACTGTTGTTTTGCTTTGAGTAAAATTCAGTAACCATTTCAAAAACATAATGATGCTGATGTGGATGGTCTTACAAAAGATATGAAACTGTACTTTCTTTCAAACTGGTCCATCCGCTGATGGACCTTGCCAATACTGATAAATCTTTACCAGTTCATTCATTTCCACTTTGGAAAACAGTGGTAGATTTTTAACTGTTTCTGCTACTCATATGTCCCAGTCATTTGACTTCCACATCTTGAATGATAGATTTTTTGTCTGTCATCAGATGATGCTTAAAAAAGATGGAGTTGTTTCATTTTCTAAGATGCCCTATCCAGAGCTGCTAGAAAGGGAACCACCTACTAGATTTGTTCTTCTGTCATTATGTGTGATACATTTTCTTTCTTTTCAAACAAGCCTATTATCTATCAGTGGTTTTGCTTTACAATTGAATTTCAGTATAACTTTCCTTTTTAATGCACCTTTTGCCATATGAGATCAGCACCGAGTAGACAAACTAAATGGAATGATGCAACTGTTGAGTGCCACTTTAATCCAAGGCATGTTTCCTTAAGATGACAATGAGACCCACTTTGATATCTGGAGGTGAATAAATAGCAAAGAAAACAGTAGAAGCTAAAAGTACCTGTGGTTGAGATGCACATGCAAGATAGTTCTGTGGATTTACAAAGGAGAGGAATGAATGGTGAGAGGGAACCTATAGAGCATGTGCATAGAAGGGCAGAAACAACCCCTGTATGATGTATGGCTTGGTTACAAGTTCAGATGACTATGAGGAGACTCAAAGACCTGGAGTGACATTGTTGGCTGTGGAGATGCAAAGTGCCTGGCTTAAATAGGGCAAAGTGGAGAAATAGAACTTAAGGGCGACCTTAAATAGATGGCTAAGGCAATGCTGGTGGTTAAGTTGATCTTTTGATGAAAGAAATAAATAGTTTGAAGGTAACATAGCCAGTTCTAACTAAAGCATTAGATAGCGAGGTTACTAGATTGATGCAATCATATCTTTTGATAGTCTTTTGGAGAGCATTTTTAGGATTTTACTCTCTAGTTTCTATGGAGTGTTGATTTATATTTTCTTATCGTGCTTGCATTCCTTTCCTCATAGAGAGTCATAGCCACTCTCTCATTCATCACGTCTAAACTGTTCATATATGTGGTACTATGGATTTCCATGCAATTATTTTACGTGTATTTAGTGGATTACCAGAATAGTTTCCGTTGGAACAATGATAACAGTAACAGTGTCTAAAGCCCTTGTATATATATATATATGTCTTGAATAAAATACATCACAAACTTCTAATAACGGGCCTATCTTTCCATGTTCATAAATATTTGGAAAGTGAGCCCTTGTGGGCAATAAGTATATTTAATCATTTCATCTAGGCAGCTAGTTTTATAGATATGTTGAACATTGGACCATATATGGTGGAAACACTTACTAAGGTTTTGTTGTGTCCCGTCAATTGCTTCTAATAATTTATCGTGATCGTTTAGATGATATGAGCGTATTTTCATCTTGATTCTGTGAATTTCTATTGTTTTATAGATATGTGGAACATGAACCATATATGGTGGAAACACTTACTAAGGTTTTGTTGTGTCCCATCAATTGCTTCTGATAATTAATCGCGATTGTTTAGATGATATGAGCATTTTTTTCATCTTGATTCTGCGAATTTCTATTGTTTTCCATTGTTATGTTTATCAGTTCTATGATTGTTGAGATGGAATCATTGTTATCATCTTTGCACAAAGGAAAGTGTCTAGCATTGACTGGTCATCTGACATTTTTTTTTCATGGTTCCCAGGTCCTGATGGCCTTTTCGAGGTAAAACACAAGGATCACTGATCAACATTCCATTCCTAGGACATTTGCTTTGATGAAGTTCAGCACATTTCTATCCTGTGTGTGAAGTTTGGGATATTCAAGCAGTACCCTTTGCATTTTATTCTGTTTTGTTTCTCCTTTTAAATGTAATAAAGATAGCAGTTTGAACTTGGTTTTACTGCAAAATGATTTGGTCATAGATGCGTATTAACAATTTTGTTGGTGGTGTGTGAGGTCTCTGGGCCATACAAGTTTGGATTAATCATGTGGCAAATGAGAAAACTTGGTTGAATAATTACCGTCTATTAACAAAACTTCTTTCTAAAAGTGGAAAATTAGAAGTTGAAAGGGTGAGAGGGTTGAGCCAAACCACTTCCCACAGCGGAGCATATCCAAAGGAGAGAAAAAAAGGGGAAAGATAAATGTAAAGAAAACTTTCATCCTTGAGTGCCAATATTATGAGTTTGCCAACCAGGAAACTGTAGATCAACAAATGACTCGCCCAATCTTCTTGTAATAGTTTACAAATAGGAAACACAGCTTATCTATCTTTAATGAGTTTATGCTTTTTTGGGGAGAGGGATGATGGGGTTAGCCTCATTTTTGTAAACGATGGTTTGCTTCTGAGTTTCTTGGCTAAAACCCCTTTATAAAAAAAATTATAAATTTTTTTGGCTCATTTTCAAAAAAGTACAGTAAGATTTGAACATTTTTAAAAAGTATAAAAGCCTTTTCAAAGTTCTTTCAAAAGTATATAGGTGAAGCATAAGAAATGACCAGCATTATCCCACTTACATGGATGAGATGTAATATCGCCCCTCAGTTAAACAACAATAAAAAAAAAATGAAGAAACGAAAAGGGATATTCCTGTCCAGGGCCCTTTTTTTTTTTTTTTGTCCATATTGAGGTTTGAGGATCTTTTGAGTCTTCATAAAGTGGGATTGTTCTAGTAAAATTCTTCAGCCGTGAAGGCAATCCTTTGAGTTATTCGGGTACTATGTGTGCAGTGATGTATGTAGCTCCAGGAAATAGTCTTCGCTCGTCAGAGTTGGGTAACCTTCAGCGCGGAGGATGCCGTCACCATATGCTGCTACTTGCAGATTCTGGTTTAAGCCCACGGAGATTTTAATCCTAGTTTACCTACGATGCTTCGGAAATCCAGAGTACGAGATGAGAAACAAAATTGAGACTTGCAACCAGCATTTCCCGAAAAGTTAAGGGCCCATTCATTCGAATGGAGTTGAAATCTTGGGAACATGGAAGTGACTAAAATTATAGAAACAAAAGTGAAGCCATTAAATAATCTCCCCTTTGATGAAAATTACATACCCAACTGTCACTCTAGTAAACCAAAATCTTAGGACAGTAGATTCCCTGTACATCTACATCTTACATCCTTCACTCAAATTCTCTTTAATGATCCTCCATTGAAGCCCATTTTACCATGAATTCCTAGGAATGGAGAATTCCACTTGTAACAGAAAAACCTGCCCTCTTACTTTATCTGGGTAAGTAAGTGCTGATCAGATCAAAATCCAAAACAATCATTATAAAAGTTAATCAATATGACTATTGACATAATCCAATAAGGTTCTTACTTCTATTCGCCATCTTCTTGTTCACAATGAAAAATGATTCTCACACTAATTGCTGCTTAAAAACATGGAATGTTTGCCAAGTGAGTAGGACAGGCATCCTGGGAATATATCAGTTTCTTTCCATACTGGAGTGATGATGGTTAAGGCATTATATTGGTTTCATTATCTACATGCATGAGGCCTGTACTGGCTTCTGTCTTGTCTAACCGGCTATCTACTTACCCAGTTTACCAAAAAGTGGATTAGGCCTTCACAAATAATCAACAAATGGGAAGATCCAAAAAGAAACTTACTGTTCTCGGCATGGTGCTTGCAAGTAGCCAGCCATACAGCCCTCACAGGCCAGTCATCTATTGAAGAAATAGTCGCCCAGCTAACCTCAATGGGGCTGTTATCTAACTACCAATCACCCCAGAATATGATCATGTCAAAAAAAGAAAGGACAATTGAGTCATGTGCGCCTCTTCATATAACATTCAACTGCATAGTTATTGGATTATGATAATTTAAGACGCCAACTATCTACTCTGAAAATAGGAAAAAGGGAGTAGAACATTACACATTTCCCTACTGGCCTTGAGCAAACAAAAACAAACAGAACTGCAAGGCTCATCACCAACTCTCAAACTATAGTCAGAAAATCTAACTTCTTTTTGTTTGAATGGCTACTCAGCTGCCAAATCTTCTGTATTTCTCCCTTCGCTTTCAATGTGGGGCAATGTACCTAGATCTGTGATAGCATCTTTCTCCTCTTGAGTGACCAAAGAAGAATCAGAAGCTTCAATCTGAGCTACATCTGCATTCTCACTCGTAGTTAAAGGAGATGCTGTGCTGTCATCCGATTCCTCCGCTTGAGTGGTTGTGTTAGACTTATCATTGTTTTCAAACTCAACCTTTTGGGATTCCTCAGATACAGCTGTTTGTTCCGGCACAGCATTTTGGGATTCCTCCCCCACTGCGGTTTCATTGGACTTCTCAGTCTGTTCCAATATAGTGGCTTGAGTTTGCTCCACTACAACATTTGTGATTGACTTCTCACTCTGTTCTGTTACAATTGTTTGCTCTGCTACAACAGTTGGGGATTCCTCTGATCCAGTGGTTGCATTGGACTTCTCAATCTGTTCCAGTACAATGGTTTGGGTTTCCTCCATGACAGTGGTTGCATTAGACCTCTCCGAATGTTCTAAAGCAACACTCTCTGAGTTAGAGTTCTCTCTATCAGAAGCTCCTGCCTCGACAGTTGCATTCTGATCTTGAATTGTACCCAAAGTGGTGGTTTCATTCTTTAGATATAAACCAGGAGTTTCTGAAGTGTCTAAGGTTGCATTATTATGCCATGCGGTTTGATCAACAGATTCTGTTGGCAAATTAGAAAGAGATTCATTTTCCGACTTTAACGTGCTATTTTCAACACCCTTGTCAAAATTGGTTGCATGAACAGAAGGGTTGTTGACTGTTGTTTCCCCGTCTCCAGTGGCAACAGGCAGTTCACCCGCATTTGGCTTCGAATCATTTTGGTCAACGGTGGTGCCATCCTCATTTGTACTGGTTTTAAGATCATTTTCTGAATTGTTTTTTTCTCCGTCATTCACATGTTCCTCGACTGAGTTTCTCAACCCTTCATTGTCAACTTCTGTTTTTATCATTTGGTTGTCCTTAACCACTGCACTTGAAGCATCATCACCTTTGTAATTTTCTTCTCGGGCCTCCTGAGTATTCCTGTCCTCTACATCATGATCATGATTCTCTGAAGAACCCATATCCTCACTCTCGCCTTTCTTTTCTTCTTTTTCTTCGTTCTCCTCTTCTCTTGCTTCCTTGTCTTCATCAGAAAACTCCTCTCCACGCTCAGCTGCCTCATCAACTTTCTCTTGATCGTGTTCATCTATCTCATCATCTCCATCACCTCTCTCTTTGTCTATGCTCTCGTCCTGTTTGCTCTCGTCTTCTTCACTCTCTTCTTCCTCATCATGTTTCTCATTCTCAGAAGTTACTTCAACTCCATGATTTAGATCTTTCCTTCCAAATTTTAAAATTTGATTACCACCATCTACCCTTTCACCAATTTTCGCATTGTTCGCATCAAAGGCTTTCTTCTTATCATGAGAATGCTTGACCTGATAAAGCAACCAGATACAAATGGCCAGCAACAGACACATCTGCAAAACATGTTTTACCTTGAACCCTTTATTTCTGTTATTCCTGGTAGACGCTTGCCTGAACATTATGGATTTCTCTAAATTCCAATGATCAGTGTGTATCCTCCCAAAGATGAATATCACTAAGCTTTAATCACCAAAATATGATCTGTAAAAAATGCTCAAAAAAAAAAAAGGTAAATTGCATTACAAATTCGTCAAAATGAGACAGCAACTCATCTCTGAAGTACTTCATTAGACGGTTAAAATGAAATGGAACTAAAATATTTTGGGAACAACAACTGCCAAGTACCCCACGAATCAAGTTTCACAGTGCTTAAACTCTTCAACCAAAAACCTCCAAGTGTCAATGCCAAAAACACAATGTACATGTTTAATGTAAGCCAAATCATAATGGGATTGGTATCCATGGTGACATGCCTAAATAATCTGATGCAGCCCTTTGACATGGCCCACTTGGAGCTCTATCAAATCAGTCAATCAATTGGAAGTTTTACTCTTGCAAGGTAATTGAATTAAAATTGAGAGGTTTTCTCTCAGAGGATCATTGCATTATTTGTTGTGTGATTAAAAGCCTTCATTACGAAGTTGTGATGAGGCCTAG
This sequence comes from Cinnamomum chago, assembly GCA_038049695.1. NCBI lineage: Eukaryota > Viridiplantae > Streptophyta > Magnoliopsida > Laurales > Lauraceae > Cinnamomum > Cinnamomum chago. The sequence goes on along the minus strand of CP142451.1, from coordinate 103,954,294 downwards.
ATTAGGACTCTTTTAGTTTCCTACTATTTTAGAGATCTAGCCCCGGATTTTAGATGATCTTTTTATTTTTAATTTAAGGAGTTGCATTAGTATTTCTTTTCCCTGCCCTTTCATCTTTGTGTGAAAGCCATGCTTGAGGCACTTAAGGAGAGAGTCTCTAAGCATGATGCCATCATCAACATCTTATCCTTTATTCCTTACTCTTGCTGCTGCTCACACTGTATCGATATTATAGCAAGCTCTGATCTCTTCAAGGTATTGGAAAAGGAAATGCCTGTTTTTGATAATTGGAAGAGCCAATCTACCAAGTCATTGTGCAACATTGAATTGATATTGAATTGATAAATTCAATCACTTGATAGGTATGAAGAGGATATGCTAAAACAGCAGCACACTGAAAGAGATCAGTGGTTACTTTGATCAAGTAAAAGATTACGGTAATTAATTACTGCACAATGTTAAGGCATTGACTAATCATCCCCCACTTCATAATGCCCATACCATGGATCTTGAGATAGAAAATCCTACTGTAGAAAAGGATTTTTTCCTTTTTTTTTTAATTATAAAAGAAGATGAAATTAAAGCAGATCTTTCATTAGAATAGCCAAATCAATATCTCAAGGTCCATCAGACATATTGTACAACTTTGGCACACTTAATTTGTTATTGACAACTAGGAGTCACACTTTAATGATCTAACGACAACCACATCAATATTATTTTCTGATCTAGCAATTGCATGGCCATTGGGCACATCCATTGACTTCAATGGTTTGATGGGTCTAAAGAAAGATCTAACCTTCCATGGCACAACAGAAGGTGCTCGCTATGGAAACCTTGATGTTGTGGGTTCAAGTCATGTTACCCAAAAAAAAAAAAAAGAGGAATTGATCTAGCTACAAAACTGAAGAACCAACCATCATCAATGTATAGAGTAATAGATACGATAGAATACCAACTACAAATGTTTGTGTTTGTGCATTTGGTGTTCAACTCACAAGGATAGCATGTCACTTGAAACTCAAGGGGCGAGTTTTCTCTAATTAGGAGGGAATGATGCAGCCTTTGGACATGGATCCACATCCAAACCAAATCACACGTTCCAATTTTGGAACAGAACTCTTTCCTCTTTTTGTTGTCTGATTTAGGCTTCACTAGGATTCCTTATTTGGGAGCGAGTTCCTAAGTGTGAGGCCGTCATAGTCATTGTCATCATCATCATCACCAACTTTCTTTTTGCTGATTTTGATTGCCTTGGTTGGTATTAGAGAAAATTCCATTCCCATCGAGGCGTTATAAAAGAATTTCGTGCTTTTGACAATTGGGAGAATCCATCAGCTTAGTCATAATTAGAGTCACAGGGCAAACAAATCAACCGTGTTCCTGGTGGAAAGTGGATTGCCTCGATTGAGCAAAGGAACATGCAAACTGTTATGATATCTTATGGTGTTGGGCTGTTGGCTAATCATCCTTCATCTGACAATGCTCATATAAAGGACTTTAATCAAGAAAATCCCATTAAAAAAAGGAATAAAAAAGATAAATGGAATAGAATCCTAATGCAGGATTTTGATGTAAAAGCTCTAATAGCAATGATGATGATCCGAAAGTCATTGATTTTGTTATTGCCAATTGGGATTGACAATCTAGCATTGATTTGACATTTAAGTTATGATTGGAACCGAATTCAATGCTGTCTCCAACTTGATCAAGCCAAAGAACAAAGGGTCCCATCATTATATGCATGCGGATTTGAAGATTGAAATCAACTAAAATTGGATAATTTTTCCATGAAGCGCTTTGTATTCAATCCGAGAGGATGGCGATGCCACTTACAAACTAGAGGGCAAGTTTCCCCCAACAAGGAGGGTAGTCCTTAGACATGGCCAACATAAGGTCCATCAAATCAGGCAATCAATTAGAAGTTTTACCTTTCAAAGTTACTAGCAATTGGAAAATGAACATTATGGTGCAATCCAATAATGCATCTGGAAAGCATAACTAGAAAAGAAGCAATCCTATGAGAGCTCAATTCAGACAGGAGAAATATTATGGGGCATTGGCATCTGAATGATTTCATGTCCGTTCAAAAGTTACTTCAACATCAACCATACTAAGAGTATGTTCGGGCTTTTCCCATTTTTTCCCATCAAGTCGCTAATATGGGGGGTTGTAAGGCCACCTATAATGGATGCAGCCAATTGAATGGTGATTTCAAGTGCATAAAAAATGGGAAAACCACTACTTTCATTCTTGTCACAATAACTTGGGAATAAGGCACCGTTGAGGATGAAAATGAAAACAACAAAGCTGAAGGTGATCTGAAAACAAAAACTAGTAATAATAAATGTTGACATCACAGAGACAGACAAACAGAAGATGCAATTTTAGTTTGAAAGAGAGACCCAATACGTTATTGAGCAATGTACAAGCTCAAAAAGAAGAACGCCTTAACAAGATGGACTAAGACCAAAGGGACACAATGCAATCCCTTTTTTTTTGTTGGCCATCAATAATTGGTCGTCATCCTCCTCCTCCTCCTACTACTACTACCATTACCACTACCACTACTGCTTTGAATGGTGACATTGCCATAAACCTGCAATCTCATGGTTGTGACAACGAGCACCTTCCAACTGTGAAATGGGCTCTTGTCAATGCAATGCAATTCTTGACAATACCAAATTGGAAGAACCCTACAGAGCATATAAAAAGACTCAATTCACTTCAACCAAAACTCGAGTCAGAATCAAGGCTCAAAACACATGATAAAAGTCGAATTACACGTTTTCTTAAACCAAAGTGAACCAGAGTACTGGCTTGAACACGTTTTATAATAAAAAAGAGGAGCCTGTTGAAAACCATCAATCCAAATAAAAGAATGAAGTCCAACAAACTTTTAGGATCTGTATTGATATAGCTCCAATCAAAATTCATAAGCCTGGTACATTGCCCTAGCAGACCAAACCAAAATGGATGGCAAAGCATCTACATGGCTAAAAAGAAAGTCTTCAAGACACCGACGCAGCCTAATCTTAACCAAACCCAGACAATGCTACATAATCACAGATTCTTCCAATCTTAAGCAAACCCATCTGATAAAAGAAAAAGAACTCAAACCCATGAGTTCCATTTCTTGAAAATTTGGATATACCCCTCCACAAAACCCACATCCTCCTCAACAAAGACCCACCTGAAATAACCCTCAAAATCCCCCATTTACAGACCAAAATCGCATCATACTTCATTTCTGATTCCAACCCACTTCACTAAAACACTGACACAAAAGCAACATAATACACATGTTGAATTCTACACGGATCTACATTGCTTTCCCCCAATCCAAAAAAAAAAAACCCAATGAATGAACAGTAAAAGGAAGAACTAAGGAAGACCCATCTCATAAAACTTCAATAAAATGACAGATCCAAGATCATTGGGAAATAGGAAGTGAGACCACATACCTTAAGACCTCCAAGAAAGTGAGATTGAAGTGGTAAAGGTTGCAACTTTGGGACTGTAGATGGTGTGAACTGGTGAGAAGGAGTGAAGGATATAGAAAGGAAGAAATGAAAAAGAGAGACTTTTGTCTTCTTTCACTCAAGAGGAAAACAGAGAGATATGAAGATATATCTCGTGACGGGACGAATTTATTGCAGTAGGAGTAAGAGGAGACAGTGTTTCACAAGTCTCTCCCCTACAATGGTATTGGGTTGGCATTTCTTTTTCCCTCAGTAACTTGAAGAAAGAGTCTCTTCAAAACACTGCGGGAGTACACAACTCCTGTGTCGGTGCACAGGGAAAAAAAATTTATAATTTAAATTATTTTCGACAAAGCACTTTAGTTTCACAGTATTAAATAAAAATTATAATTTAATAAATTTATTTAAATAAAATTTATTCTATAAGCTCGTACATTTGTATCCTCAAATGCTACGGAGACACGTATTGGAGTCTGATTGATGAATGGTGATCATTTGATGAGAGTGTGATTAACGGCTGTGATCCCTAGCTGGATCTTAGGGCAGTAGATGATCGTTCTCCGCCAGTGAAACCTAAATAAAAAAAATAATAATAAAGAAGATTTATGACTCCATAAATGAACGTAAAACTAAACAGTGTAGATATCCAGCCTGTTCAACATTGTGGCCTAACCCAGCCTAGGAGAAAAAATGGGCCCAAAAATATCCGAAATGAACATGGTTGCGTATGAGTGTATCAGTGTATGGCCCCAAGATTTGAACCTGTTTAGATTTGGGACTCGGTTAGGGTAAAAGATTTCATACTTGAGGTTTAAAATACCTGATGCTATTCTATGATTGTAAATTATACATGTGCATACATATATGAGTAATGGCCCTGATCAGGTGCAAAAGTCTAGCATGGAATACCATGAAGACTGGTCGGAGGGGGCCCATCCAAACCCCCATCAGTCATGTGATGTGGGGGATCAAAATATTTGGAAATGACCCCACCTGTGTTAAAAGTTTCAAGTCTGGTTCACCCTTGTAACTCCTTGATCTATGCCTCAAATTTAATAGTTTTAGAACGTATCTTATTACTATTATTATTATTACTACTACTTCAATCCAATGGTCAATTTCCATTCATATTGGTGTAAAAACCATCATGACATCGAGGGGTGTTTGTAGACTTAGAAGTGCATGTGGGGGGTAGATTGATATTGATCATAGGAAGGCCCCAAGTGGGCTCCTCTGATTGACCTCACAAGAGACACCTTCACCTTAAGAAAACCGTACAAATAATGTAAGTATATTTGGTTACTAATCTTACGCAGATGTCTGCATTTGAGTTATCATATGTGGATAAGATACCGATTGATTATGTAGGCACCCCAACATTTCCTAATCTATGCCATCCATATCAAATCATCCAAACTAGTAGCTCAAATTTCACACTAGTTGGAGTAATATTCGCTACTAAGATTGATTGTGATATGTGCAAAATGATATTGCAATTGATTTGAGTCCTTTTTTATACATACAACTTGATTTAATTGTGTTGTCTCTTTAACTAGAGTGAAATTTGGATGAATATATGCATATTTAGAGAAGAGAGTGTGGAATTAATTAACTAGATCTAGAACGAAGGTAGTAGAGAGCCTTTTGGATCAACCATACTAATCTGCGTGGTAAGGCATCATCACATCATCATTTGTGATGAAATAAATTATATGGTATCTTTATCTTAGTTGTTGCTCAGTTGATCAAGGACGTATGAAAATTCTATATGGGGCTACCAGAATGGATTACTAGTTCTATTTAACCAATCAATGCAGCGGAAATAAATCAATCAGACAATATAGAACTAGCTATCTACCAATCACGCACCACAAGAAGGCAGACACAATATTTAACGTAGAAACCCTATCCAGGGAGAAAAACCACGAACCAGAAATCAAGAGATAACGAACAGTTACAAGATATACTCACAAGCTCCTTTACCTAAGTCTGTACCTCGACCCAAGGACTGTAGTTATTCTTGCAAAGAATCCACTGACACGACATCCACCGCGCCCCGTTCTCCTTACTTGATCTCCTCACACCTTGTCAACCAAGATGATCAATCTTCTACAAGAAAGTAGAAGCAGCAACAACTTTCTAGAGCAGTCCTTCAGAATAATCTCTCCATGGCTCTAGAGAATAACTCTCTCTAAAATATCTCTGACTCAGATCAATGAGAGTTGTGGTGGTTTTTTAGGGTTGAGAGAAACACCCTATAAATAGCCCAATATTCGTGCCTAAGACTTAGTGCACAAGTAGGACTCAAACTAGGAAACAGAGTCTCAAAAGGAAACAACTTCGTGTGAAAATAGGAGACTTTCCCGGAATCTGCACACTGTCCGATCGATCGGTCATGCAGGTCCGATCGATCGGCCTGACATTTAACTGAGACCTTTTTCTGACCGATCGATCGGTCTGAGGCTCCGATCGATCGGGCCTGGGAAAATTCGCCCGGTCTTCTTTTTCCCTTCAGCTCTTCCGGCGACGTAACCACAGTCCATTCTAAAATAAATTAGAAAATACAACTCAATGGACCCAAAGTTTTGTCCAACCCATGAATTAGCCAACAAAAATACTAACAATCTTCCCCTTTGGCAATTCATGGACAAAACTCCCTAGAACAATACAAATGATCTACCCAAGAGAAAAACCCAAAATACATTGAATTTAAAAAAATCAGCATCTGTAGATCTTTGCTTATTTCTCCTCCTGGCTTCAGTATTCTCCCCCTTTTTGTCCACAATTGACAAACAATTTTTTTCAAGCAGCTTCTGTCAATCTGGATTCTGCAGCTCCCCCTAAATAGACTCCCCCTCAAGACGAGCTTCGTATCAGCACTGGGGTGGGGGCTTGATCTTGTAGATCAGGGGTGATGAGGCTTTGGCACACACACGTGCATTTTTAGATAGTTCAGCATAGTGTGTACCAATACAGATGGAATGTCTTCTTTCTTGACCCAGACAGCTTTGGTTTTCATATGTGACACTTCCTTCTGCTTTTTCCATTGCTTTTGGTTTGGAGACTTTCGCAGCTTATTGCAATGGGGTCGAATGTGTCCTTTAATTCCACAGTGATGACAAGTGGGTATACGTTCAGGACGTGGCACATTCTTCTTTTTGGCAGCTGTAACATGAACAACAGGATTAGTAACAACTGAATTTTGAACATAACAGTTAATACCTTTGGCTTTTGATGTAGATGCCCCGTCAGTATAGCCAATGCCATGCATGTTATTCTTAGTCTTTTGACTGCACAGGATGTCATCAAGTTTTTTAGATCCAGCATTCATCCTGTTTAGTGAAGCCTTGCTTGTATCCAACTCAGAAAGAACAATCTTGAGTCTTCCTTGCAAGTCGGTGTTTTCAGCTTTCAATGTCTCCATGTCATGTTTAAGCAAGACACACTTCTGTGCTTCAGCAGTCAACATATCTGCCAATTTGTTATTTTCAGCCTCTAAGTGACTCACTTTTGTAAGAGCTTCAGACAATTCAGCTTTTAAAGAAGTATTCTGCTCTTCAGATTCTTTCCAGCTTGTAGCCACTTTTTCATTCATCTTGAGCATCTTCATGGTCTTTGCAAATAATATATGATATTCAGCTTGCCAATCATGTTCTGTCTCTGACTCACTAACATCTTGATCAGTCCCTTCATCAGAAACTAATGGAGTTGCAGAAACAGAAGTTGCCATGAATGCCATAAATTTTTCTTTGCTAGCATCAGGCTTCTCAGACTCATATTTTTTATCATCTTCCTCAGAAGTATCATCATCCCAAGTCAGATTGAAAGCCTTCTTCTTGGGCTTCTTGTTAGCACAGTCACTAGCAATGTGTCCATAACCATGACACTCAAAACATTTAATCCCTTTAAAAGATTTCTTCTTTACAAAATTTTTAGGGATCTTCAAATTACTTTTCTTCCCCTTCATGAAAGCTTGAAATTGCTTCATAAACTCAACAGCGACTTGGGGATCAATCTCCTCAGAATCAGACTCAGAATCACTAGAAATTTTCTTGTATGATTCTTTGGAGGCTCTCAAAGCAACACCTTTGGATTTTGATTTTCCATTGTTCCTTAGGTTTGCTTCAAAAGTCTGAAGGTTGCCAACTAATTCTTCAGCTTTGAGAATATTCAGATTTTTATTCTCTTCTATGGCCACAACCTTTGCATCAAACCTTTCTGGAAGAGACCGCAGAATCTTTTTTACAACTCTATTTTCAGGAATTGGCTCTCCCAAAGTAAAGGTATCATTCACAATTGTATTCAGCTTTGCATTAAACTCATCAAAAGTTTCATCATCCTCCATTTTTATGGTTTCAAAGGCTGTATACAATTTCTGAAGTTTCGACTGTTTGACAGTTTCAGTCCCTTCATGCACAGTCTGCAGAATATCCCAAGCTTCTTTTGCAGTAGTGCATGTAGAAATTTTACGAAACTCAGATATGCTAACTCCATTATAAATAGCATTTAAAGCCCTAGAGTTGCAAGTGGCAGCCAATTCTTCATCCTTTGTCCACTTATCTTCAGGTTTGGATTCAGTTATCCCATCAGCAGTAATAATGGGCAAAGAATAGCCATTCACAACAGATTTCCAAACTTTCAGATCTATGGCTTTCAAAAAGGCAACCATTCTGGCTTTCCAATAAGCATAATTGTTACCATCCAACAGAGGAGGCTTATTGGTTGAAGTGCCTTCACGATAGGTATCCATTCTAGCAATATTTGGATCAACACAATAAAATAGTGCAACCCTCTCTGATACCAATTGAAAATTCTATATGGGGCTACCAGAATGGATTACTAGTTCTATTTAACCAATCAATGCAGCGGAAATAAATTAATCAGACAATATAGAACTAGCTATCTACCAATCACGCACCACAAGAAGGCAGACACAATATTTAACGTGGAAACCCTATCCAGGGAGAAAAACCACGAACCAGAAATCAAGAGATAACAAACAGTTACAAGATATACTCACAAGCTCCTTTACCTAAGTCTGTACCTCGACCCAAGGACTGTAGTTATTCTTGCAAAGAATCCACTGACACGACATCCACCGCGCCCCGTTCTCCTTACTTGATCTCCTCACACCTTGTCAACCAAGATGATCAATCTTCTACAAGAAAGTAGAAGCAGCAACAACTTTCTAGAGCAGTCCTTCAGAATAATCTTTCCATGGCTCTAGAGAATAACTCTCTCTAAAATATCTCTGACTCAGATCAATGAGAGTTGTGGTGGTTTTTTAGGGTTGAGAGAAACACCCTATAAATAGCCCAATATTCGTGCCTAAGACTTAGTGCACAAGTAGGACTCAAACTAGGAAACAGAGTCTCAAAAGGAAACAACTTCGTGTGAAAATAGGAGACTTTCCCGGAATCTGCACACTGTCCGATCGATCGGTCATGCAGGTCCGATCGATCGGCCTGACATTTAACTGAGACCTTTTTCTGACCGATCGATCGGTCTGAGGCTCCGATCGATCGGGCCTGGGAAAATTCGCCCGGTCTTCTTTTTCCCTTCAGCTCTTCCGGCGACGTAACCACAGTCCATTCTAAAATAAATTAGAAAATACAACTCAATGGACCCAAAGTTTTGTCCAACCCATGAATTAGCCAACAAAAATACTAACAACGTATATACTGCGTGCAATGCCTTCCTCGTTGATGTTTGATGTGGTTAGTAATCAACAGAGGATACCACATTTTTGAGTGGCATTTCCTCGATGGAGAGGATCCAGACTTCCTACCTAGGACCATAGCTGTGGCTTTTACCAAATGCATCTTTTTACTAGTGTAAAAGTTTGTGAGGCTCTAACTAGATACAATTCTAGGCCCTTTATTTTATAGAGGGAAAGACCGGTCTCCATTCAGACCTTTTATTTTTATGAAGTTTTGACATATTAGTCTTCCTTAAGCCTGATTACACAAATTTCATGATCGAATTTCAAATAATGTCACCAGAGTCTTTTTTCTTTTTTTTACTTTTTTGCTCGAAATCCCGTAATATCATTTGAAAAGTGTAATGTCATAGAAACTGATAAATCTTTATCCCATGATATCATGACTTTTATGCAGCATTTTAGGAAAATCTTTTTCCGAATGATGGATCCTGAGAAATGGTGGTTAGATATGTATTTACTTTTTACAAAATATCATTTTCATGTTTTGTAAAAATGATGAATTAGCTTCACTAATAAACCCATGACATCATGAAATATGGCGCCAAATGTTGACCAAAGTTAAAAAACTCTAATGACATTATTTGAATTTCAGTTGTGAAATTGAACAATTCAGATTTAAAGAGGACTAGTATGTCAAAACCCTTAAATCTAATCCGACAATGAGTATAGTTTAGAAAAGTGTAAAATTAAAGAAAGTGTCGATGAGAGGCTAGCATTGTGTGAGGGAATTATAATGATCACAATGGGGTCCCACATGGTGTAAAAGAATCACCTCTCATGCAATCTATGAGGGTACCTCCTAGGGGAACATATTCGAAAAACATAATATGTTGCATATTAAGCATAAACTAACATTTATTCTCCATTTCTAAATATTTAATTAAACATTTCATTTTTGCTACATTTTCACTAGATGACAATAATCTCTCAAAATATCTATGTGGTATTTGAAAGCCATTGCATCCAAAGCTTTCTTTAATTTAAAGTCATGAACCAAGTGCATTTGAATCATGACGCACATTTCATGTACAGTCTATTTTTAGATGATAAGTCAGATGTTTGTCTTTTTAGTTGAGAGTGACCTTATGTTCGTGTCCTTCACAAGGCTTCTTCTAACATAGTGTTTTGGTTTTTAGAATTATAATCATAGTCGGTAATATCGTTTTGGAGCTCATTTTGCTCGGGCCGTAAAACGAAAATTTTTTGGCCGATTGAGAATTTTGGTAAAACTTTTCAAAATTACATTTCAGGAAAAATATAACATAATATATATACATATATACGTAAAAATAAAATAAAAAATGTAATAAATATAGATTTAATCCATTATAGTAATGTTTTTGAAATTATATTTTGGAAAAATATAAGAAATGCAAAATATATATGTGTAAAAAAAGTTTAAAAAAAACTAATTATGTAAAATTTCATTTCGGTCGAAATTTGGGATTTCGGCTGAGATTAACCGAAATTCAAATCGAAAAGTTTTGGTTGAAATTTCGAATTTCAGCCATTTCGGCCAAAACGGTACGAAATTAATAACTATGATGGTAATCCCTCTCTTGATTTGAGATGTATAGGGTTTGATTATTCTCATTTTGGAGTGTATTATTCTTTGAATATAAAATATTCTCGTTACTATTTGAAAAGAAGAAGAATAAGAGTTAAATTATTTTAGGGAATAGATAATTATGTACATATATGGGGTTTTGACATATTAGTCATTGTTAAATACAATTTTCTCATTTTCATTAGCATAATGTCATTAGAGTCGCTTAACTCTGGTCAACTTAGTTGCAGAAAGTGTATGATACAGAAATTGATAAATTCCATGATTTCATGGAATTATATCATGATATCATGAGATATGATGTGATAAAGTTTAGAAAATAAGTATCGACCAAAGTCAAGTGTCTCTAGTGACATTATCTGAATTTCGATAAGGAAAGTGGTGAGGAAATTGGAAGGCCCGGATTTAAAGAGAACTAATATGTTAAACCCCCTCTTTATATTCAGGTACAAGACAAGTACTTCGTTAGGGTATGAGTAGCCTATTAATGATTCAGGTTGGGATCTGGTTACGGTATAGACCCAACCCAGACAGGATGGTTATTCAATCCAACCTACTTTCATGACTGTCCACATATGTGACTCTGTGTGCTAGGTCTTCAAGCCAATCTGGATTCTGGCCCATTGATATCCATACTAGTCCAGGAAAGTCAGCAATAAAAGTAGCCCAGGTGAGTGTCTAAGTTTTTCAGATTCACTGGCATCCATTCGACTCACCCAAATTGATAATGCATCGAGTTGAGTCATTTTTGTCCTGACTCAGGCCAATCAAAATGAGTTCTAGAACCATGCGACTGGAGAGGGGGATAGCAATATATGTAACTTGAGTGAGGCATTTCTCCATTAAAGACAACCAAGAGAGAAAAGCTATTGGTGAACTAATGGGTCCTACCTACCAGATTCATGTATGAAAAGAACACAAATTTGGCCTAAGACCACGGTTTGCATCCAAAAGTTGTAAGTTCAAAACTGCACTACCACACTAGGACAATCGGGGAATTTATCCCGGCTTTCCTCTGGGCCCGGAGCGATTAGTCCAACCCAAAGGATTGGGAACTCTTCCACCGATAGCGAAAAAAAAAAATGAAAAAAAAAAAAAAAAAAAAAAAAAAAACACAAATGGTCCCAAAATGTCCCACGGATGGGAGCCTGGAAAGTAGGCCTGTCAATGGGACGGGTTGAAACGGGTAGAAAGCCCGGCCCGTCCCAAGCCCGAAAATACAGGGCTTTATAAAATTTTTTGAGCCCAGTGGGTTGGGCTTGGTCAATAATTTTAAAGCCCGGCCAAAATAGGACTGGGACTGGGCAGAGGATGCCCAGCCCGTTCAGACCCGGCCCGGCCCGCTCCAAGTTAATTTTGATAAAAAATTTATATTACCTAAACTGCCCCTCACTAACAGTCAAAATACGACTATTTAGGAGAGGCATTCTTATAACTGAGCCCTCCATCAGTCCATCTCTTTTATAAGACGTTGCAAGCCTTAAAAACATCCCACACTCAATCGCTCTTCTGCTCTCTGCCTCTTCTGCCCAAGATTGGTTTAGTCATGACCCAACTAGTGATGGTGATTTAGATAATGATGGGAATGCGCTAATTGATGTTTTAGAAATATTAAAAGAAAATTAATTTCTGTTGATTTCTTTTTTATATTACTTGACCCATATAGGATACTCATTCTCATTCATTTTATTGATTTTCTGATTTTCTACTTAAAAAAAAAAGTTTTTAACTAATGCTACATTACTTTAACTTGATTCATATAGGATACTTATTCTCATTCATTTCTATTGATTTTCTTATTTTCTACTTTTACCGGAAAAAAAAGGTTTTAATCATTCCTACATTACTTGACCCATATAGCCTATAGTATACTCATTCATTTCTATTGATTTTCTGATTTTCTACTGTTACTAGCAACAAAAAAAAAAGTTTATAACTCCGCCATGTTGATTGTTGCATTGCATTGCCGGTCTCAAGCCTGGAAAAAAGAGGAGGGTTTAAAGTTAGGTTCACACCGGGTGTCTGGTGACAGTAGGAATAATTAGAAAATATTTTGCTTATCTCCAGGATCGGGCTAAGCCCAGGCCCGGCCCTGTCCCAGCCCGGGCCCGTACGGGACGGGATTAGATGTAAGCCCGTTCAATTTAGGACCGGGATTGGACAACACCTGGCAGGCCAGTCCTATTTTCGGGACCGGATTGGACAACCCAAGCCCAGGCCCGGCCCGTCCCATTGACAAGCCTACTGGAAAGCAACTAATTTGGTGATCCAGCGGAGCACATTATAGAGCTGGAGCAAACAAAAAGGCAAATAAAAAATTCTGTCAATGTGGTAGGTAGTCTTTTTCTAAGTTTGATAAATAGAGGGGTAGGTGATAGATTCAAAACCAGTGTAAACAATTTCTTTACCGTATGTATATGTATATGATTAGAATAATGTCAATTTGCCTAATGCCCATTGCCCATAATAGTTTGATTATCTCTTAGTTACTGAACATTGTCATTACAGTCAGGGATTGACCCACAATTAGGGAAAATAGGAATTAGAGAAAAATAAAGATAAATGTATTGGAGGTTTTAGGTAAAGAAAGGACTAATTCGAGGTGTAATTAATCCGGTTTATCTTAGATAAAATACAGGAAGTGGGGTTCATATGAGCATACATTAGATTATTCTTGAAATAGGTCTTTTATAAGGATGCAGGGGAGGCTACTAAAATGACTATGATATTAACTCTTTGCTCTCACAAACAGCAATGTGAGTCATGCTATTTAGACTCATAAAATGCATCTTTCTAAAACAAGAGTACAGTCAGTTCTGGATTAAGTGTGTGGGTAAAAACACATGGGGCCTGTTTTTATTTATATAATTGAATTTCTAGGAATTCTAAGACCGTCTATTTCCGTAAATGGTTAAAAACTGAAGAATCAAAGGTGAATATAAAAAAATTACCATCAAATAAGCTCTCCTTTAATGGAAATTGAATAACGAGAAACAAATACTTAGTCATCACTCCAATAATCCAAATCCTAGAAAGGTCAAGGTCTTATCTGCATCGCTACCTTATGTCCTTTTACCCTTGACCTCTTTAATAATCATTCATGGAGATCATTTGTCCACGAATTCTTACACACATATTTCGTTTTATGAAAACAATCCCTTAGTAAACAAAATAGACTCAAACTAGATGTCTATCAATCTTTAAAGCTTAAACCAACCCAAACTTGGCCCAAGGCATGTACCAGACCCACTAAACTCTTGGGAGCCCCATATTGATAATGGTTTTAGTTTCATCTTTAACATGACTACCATCATCCAATTTTGAATCGACTATCATCCCTTGAGAACCAGGGTTACTACTCCTCTCTCTCCTAGCTACCTAGGTTTCAATCCATGGGTATGCTACCATGTTTCCATGTGTATGGGCTCTTTCATTGGTCCGAACCACCTTGGTTAGCCAACAAAAAAGGAAAAAAAAAAAAAAAAAAAAACCTCCACTATCCTTTCTTTTAACACACACACATTGGTGGGCAATGTTCTACGAGAAAATTGCATACAACTTATATTCAGTCCAGCTCATGGGGCCTACTTATCAATAGAGCAGTGCAGAAGAAAAGGTCTCCTTATGGTTACAGGGGATCAAGAAAATCAGCTCCACTAGAATATTCTAGATCTTGATTTAACAGCCTTCATCAATGGCATCTTAACAATATATTTTCTTGAGATTTAATCCAATAGTGAGTGAAAGTTTAGTGAGTGTAAAATTGAGCCTCGTACCAGATCATGGGATGAAAAAAGCATCAAATGAGTTGCATTGGCCCAACTGGGCCATACAGTGCTGGAATTTTCTGTATATTGGCATGCAGCTGCGCGGGCTCCATTATCTCCTTTAGATGATCCCACCTCTGAAGAAAAAAAAAAAAAAAAACTGAAGGGCTGACAGAAGATCCCATGATTTGCTGGAATGATGAGATGCAGACCCTAATCTAATTATTATGTTCTCATGTCTTAAATGGCATTTAATTGACCCCCTCTGAAAACCCTTTTACATTACCTTCCAAATAAAATAAAATAACTCATCATCCTTCTGTGACAAAATCAATACTCCATCCCAGCTTCTCCATAGATGGTTGGGTTTGAGTATTTCCAAACACTATTGCACGGGGTGTTGGTATCTAGTCAGGAGGTAGAAAAGGATAGGTATGAAGACACCAGAAACATTGCAGGAAATGCAGATTACAGTGACAGGACGCACCAACAGGTGGTGTTGATTGCGTGTGAAGAAAGCCAATAAATACATGTATTCATGAGCCACAAGTCCCATACCATTTTCATCCCAAGTTCCCAATGCAGCTATCAGTTATCACTTTCCTCTCTTCCCCCAACATAACATACAGAAGAAGCGAAGATCTTGCTATTGTTAGAGGGGGGTGATTTTGTAGACTTTAGCTAATCATTTGTTTGATATAGAGTGAATGGTAAAATCGGATCATAATGAAGTCAACAAACCTTTGGATGTCAACTTTACCCCATAAGTGGTAATGGGCCTAAAAGGTAAATGCAAAAGCTTTTGGTTGAACCATGCTTTGAGGTGGGACCAACTCCATTAATTGAAAATGTCCTTTGGTTCAATAATGAGTAGTTTCTATGGGTCATTTTCAAGATTATAACATGTCATGGCTGAGATCCAAGAGTTTCTCATAATTAAAATTATGTTCCATATGCATGGATTTACTTGGAATTTATCACAATGTCAATGTATCTAAGACTTCTTGCTATAGCCTAAAAAAGCACAATAAGGCTATTGCAAAGAGACATTGATTTAGGGATTTCATACCCATCTGGCCATCTTTAATCCAACCCACATTTATTTTGATACTTGAAAATGTCTTGCTCAGTATATGGGTCTCTCTTTTCAGTGATATGTACATGGTTTAATTAATATCAAATGGATTGACGGGAATGTTACATTCAGCTTCCTTTTGTTGAATTCTCTCTATTCAAAAGTATATCCACTATCTCTACTATCGCCTCGAAGTCTTAGTAGGATGAGTGAGTGAAATTTAGAACTCGTTCTCTTCTTGAATAAAGCTACTCACAAAGCACATGCAACAAAAAATACGACCATACAGTACGTGGATGGAAGCATCAAACCAAAGAATAAGGCAAAGCAAGTTAGGATTTTTTTCGTCAATACTTTATATATGTGGTGTATGTGAGCTAGTAACAATGGGAATGAAGAAAAAGATAATCCACATCCTTTCTCACTGACCACCATAAGAAAACAAAGAAAACAGAACAAAAGGGAAAAGAATTTCTAGTTTCAAGTGTCTCTATCCACAATTGAATTGAATGGATCATTTTTAACTTCATCAATCATCAGTCAGGGATTGAAGATCTTGTCTCCACATTTACATTTCCAGTTCATGGGCTTGTAGTTGGAAGTGTCTTCAGCCCTTGAGCTGATTGTAGCCTTAGGGGAAGAGTGCCCCTTCACACCACTTCCCACTTGGGGGACTGCAGGCACTTGAATTGCTTGACAGGGGCCACAAGAACTGCATCTCCTTAGGCAGCTTGGGGGCCTTGAACCTATCTGAGATCTCACAAACATCTTCTCTTCATTTCCCACCTGCAATACCATAAAAGATGGAACACTCCTCTTAAAAGTTAAAACAGACAAGAGAAAACATGACCAAGACAACAGGGACTATTTGTGATTGGAATCTTACCTTGGCAGCAACTTCAAGCAGCCTAGAAATTGCAATGCCTGCACTTATCAAGACAGGGTAGGTAAATTTAATAAGTATGATTGAAAATGTTTGGAGATTTTTAGTGGGGCCATCATACCTTTCACTAAGCATTCCACTTCGGTTGAGCTGATGAGGAGCAATGAAATGAGAAGAGAGAGATTTATGAGACTGCCGACAGAACTGCAGCTGTAACCCATGTGTCGTAAATTGTAATGAGGGAGAGAATGAATTAATGAAAAGAAAAGGGGAAGGAAAGAAAGAGGAGGTAGTTGTATTAAGTGTCGAAGTAATGGTAACTATATATATAGAGCAAGAAGAGAGATGGAGGGTCATTAAATGTGGGGAGGAGAAAACCAAAGAGAAAAGGTGTCCTTGGAAGGCCAGTGATTGAATGCTCCAGTAACCAACCATACAGAGCTCTCTTTCTTTGGAATATTTAAAAGGACAAGAGTGGGAAGAGCCTGTGGCCAAGAAAAGGAAAAGAACCAAAAATAGAACAGCCTCAGCATTGGTTTATGAGCCCAACCAACAAGTAGGAAGACATCAACAAAAACAAAGAAAGAGAGAAGAAATCACAGCTGGGTTTCTCTCCATTCGCTTTTATTCACTGTGTTTTCTTGTGCGGTTGGTCTGAAGGATGCAGTCCCAACTTAACACGCCAACCCTCCTTCGGGAAGATGCATGCCTGGACTTGTGCCATGGAATGTGCAAAGCAAATACGTTGCTCAGGAGCCCAACTCCTAGTCCTAGCTTTTTGAGGTGTTGCCGTGTTGGGGTGGGGGTTTCATCGGATCTGTTAATCTGGTGGGCCACACTGCCGATGGGAGATGGACCCAAGATCTACGTATAGGAATTGGCAGACCATAATATTGAGAGAAAACAAGAGAGACAATGAGTGTTTGCCGAGCAATATAAATCTGTGTTTTATGGATTAATTGTGTGATTGTTTCGTAGATCGGACATGTGTTTCAATCCTAACACATAACCTAAGTTCTTTGCATCTTGCGCATGGTTCATTGCTGTGTTCCACTGGTGACTGTATATTTTATATACTATGATTGCACCCCAAATCCGAGAAGAGCCTATCTGATCAATGGTAATCATAGAAAAAATAGATTCATTATACTAAAGATGTCAATTGATTATTGATCCCTGTGATCTGTAACCTGGCTACCAAAAATCTGGTTACATACATTACATGGCTGATCGATAATCGAGTAAAAAGAAACAAGTCAGCTCCAGGCTGCCACCTCGACCCGGCCAATTTAGATTCATGTATTATGTATTATCCCAGCTTTGGGGTGTCAGGAGGTAGGGACAGGGACAACCTGAGCTTAAGACAGGCCTAGCATTCAAGTCTAGCCATATATATATAACGTCATAGACAAAAATTTAGACTTGAACATGCATGTTGTTGGGCCCAATGTCAAATCAGCCCAACCCACCGTTACTGGATGGTCTAATTTTGAAATTCAACCCACCTTATTGTACTTGTGGACCACACCTTTGGATCCCATATCCATCAGACTTCCAAAGTGTCAACATTGTACATGTTGAATGGATGCTTCTGCAGATAGGTACCAATGACTGATGGACACCTAAAACTGTTAATTATCGCCTCTGATGTGGAATGAGATTGTCCACATTGTCCCCTTAAAGCAAGACTCATCATAATAATATAGAGTTTGTGATACACCTAGTTTCTAATTTGAGACTAATCCGTGTTTAACACGAGCATGACCCACATGGTTAGGGTCCTACTTCATCTAACTTCTTTTGATATATTTTTTTCGTTAAACTATTACATATTGGTATTGTATGGTATAGTGGAAGTTAGTTATTTAAAAAATAAACCAGAAGGCAATGATCAGTACAAGAGTGATAACTTCATATATTTTTAGCTTTTTACCGGAGTTCAGTTTAAAAAAGTTAAAATTGAAAGAAATCCGGTTAAACTTGAATCCAAAACCTTCGGTTGTAATATATCATAAAATTGTGAAATATGAAAGCCTTTTTAAGATTGTCCAAAACCATCAGGGCCTCTTTATAGAAACCTCAAACAAAAATTAGTCACATTATTTTTTTGGATCCGACCAAGACAAACTTCACCATCATCATCATCATCATCATCATCATCATCATCATCATCATCATCATCATCATCTTAATTTTATTTCTTCAATCTTCCAAACTAAAATCACAAATTGGTCTTGGATGGCCACATGGCAGATGGTTACAAGTAGCCTGCCCCACTAAAGGATCTACTTCCCAGCTGCATATGCTATCTGCCCACTAACGCATTTAATGACTCTTCGACCCTACCTTTCTTTCCCCAGTATGTAAGAGATAACAAGATGTTTTTTTTTTTTTTTTTCTCCTTCTGAGAGGAGTGTCAGAAGTTGGGCGGTTGCTTCAGTGGGTCTTAAATGAGTGGCAGAGATTTTCTCAGCAGACCCACGCAATTATGTCATCATAAGGCAAGGGAACCGGGGAGGGCAAAGCAAACCGTTTACAGTTACATGTTCTTGTAGTGTTTTCTGTTAACAAGCAACTTAAATGAGATCATGAGGTGTAGATCTTTCTAGTATTTAAGAAAGAACTGAACCTGCTTATCCTTTCTCAAATCTTCAAGTATGTGATTCTGTTTTGATGCCTTGTGTTTCACACTTTCATGGGATGGATAGGACAAAGAAAGTTCCACCAATCATCAAAAAAGATAATGGAAAATATTTAATTGGGTTGTTGGTGGATCATTCAGGGAGGGTATTCATGGTGAAGAGGAGTGAGGGCCAGGCTCACCATGAACATAATCATGGTGGTTGTCATCGTTGTTGGTGCATGTAGGTTCGTTTTTCTTCTATAATTCATTTTCTTGTAGGGAGTTAGAAGCAATTTTGTAGTGTTGTAGAGGGCTTAAAGTAAGGCCCCTCAATATAGATGTCTTTTGATAGCATTTCAGTTTTGTTTTGGTAAAAGGGGGTGATACTCAATCCAGTTGCTTCACACTTACCTATTGTTTGGTGAAATTGACACTAATCTTCGTTTGACACTAAACCATTAGCAGGGTTAAATGGAAACTACTTTCCGTGGTAAAATTTAAAGATCTAAAACTAATAGCTAACATCATTTGGTTGGACTGGTATTTTGTGTTCAGCTGTTGAATGATGAAACTTATCTATTGTCTTACTTTCAATTGTCATGGGGCATTATTAAGGAAAGAGTAATGCTACCTGGCCCGATTTTGGGGACCGGATTCTGGCCCGGTCCCCAAAATCCACCCTTGGATCCCAGCGCTCCCTGAGATCCAAGGGTGGATTTTGGGGACCGGGCCAGAATCTGGTCCCCAAAATCGGGCCAAGTGGACTTCCTGTTAAGGAAAACATGCAGACCAAGTTGCATTGCTGTTGCTGGTACAGGTGGGCTGCTAGGATCATTTAGGGTGTGTTTGTGTAAAGAAAGGATTATGTGATACAAAAAATCAAGTTTATTTTTCTCAGTCTAGCTCATAGTACATTGTTTGATACGACATATTTTCCTTACAAAAAGAAAGAAAAAAAAAACAGACTAATTTAGTTTTTTCAATAAAAAAAGATTTTGATTTCTTATAAGAGGGAAAACCACTAACCCCCGGCATTAAATCAAGTAAGCATAATGGATTTGATGAAATATGACCAGGTAGATTCATTTGGCTAAATAAAGCTGAGTTGACCAGGAGAGGCACGCAAATTCTGATGGGTTTTTTTGAACTAACAAAACCATGGAGCCATATGCCTTGATCAAAATCATTTTGTCTTTGTAGCTGAAGCATTTTAGAGCAAATAAATGGTTAATGATAAGAGGGTTTCTTGTTTTGAAACCACTGTACTCTTTTTCTTGCAAAATTAAACCTTCTGATTGAATGGTTAAAATTATCCTACCAATCTAATTACTCCACTAAGCATGTGGGCACGAGTGAGCATCTTTTTCCATGAGAAGTACTCTAAGTCCTGGGTCAGGGTTGCTACCATCTTTCTTCCGTTTTACATAGGTGTCACTAGGCATTATTGCTTTTGTGAATAAGAAATAGCTATAAGTGGATCATTTAGGAAATACAATAATGGATGGTGACACCCCATTCCCCCCTTGGTTACACTTCGAGAAAAAAAACAAAAATGAACCATTATACTCCATCCCAAAACTTCGTTTTCCTTTCTGAGTGTGGATGCTCAGACATGGGTGTCTGTGGCAAAGACTTGTGAATTGCATACACATTACTCCTGGTTGGTACAATAATAGAATGGGACCTCTCAATGATCCAATTTACTCTCTCTCTCTCTCTAGAATGTACGTTACTGCGGGTTAGTACCATAACAGGATAGGACCTCTCAATGATCCAATTTACTCTGGCTCAGAGAGAGAGAGAGAGCATAAGACATTAAAAAAAAAAACACTTTTTTGAAGACGCATTTCATCCAACTTCTGTTCAAAAAGATATGGAATTATATCCTCTTTTTTTTTTTTTTGCATCATGAATAACATATAAAATGCTTATTAATTATACATGAATGTATCAGTCCTTAAAATTCTGCTGTTTAAATTTTGTGCGAAATTATATACTCTTTACGTACTTTTAGTTATTTATTTCTGATCTCTCTAACCTTTTCTCTTTTACAGAAAAGAAAAAGTTTCTAAAGATAGACAATTCTTGCACTCTACATATATAAAGATAAACAATTTATAAGCCCTTCTCATTTCATGGCATGACGGTGAAAAACATCTAGATATTCATTTTCCATCTTCCTATCACTTAATTTCAAAGGGTTAGTCGAGTGGTTAAAATCACGGTTTCTCCCTCTTCCAGAATTAAAGGTCTTGGTATCCCTAGGGGTCATAGGGGTTTTACCTGACTTCTCTCTGAGCCCAGAGGGAATAGTCCAGCCCAAAGGGTTGGGAACCCTCCATTAGCGCAAAAAAAAATAAAAAATTCTTCCTATCACTTGATTTCCGTTAAATTAGAGGTTATTTGATGGTCATTCTCATATATTCAACTTTGATTCTTCTTTCTAATAAAAAATTTAATTTGATTCTGCATTCTTTTAATTACTTTTAAGAAATACAATCCTAGAAATCCAACTGTATGAAATAAATAGGCCCTTAATTAATGACCCATTCAAAGGAAAAACCTATCAAGTTTGGTAATTTTAATATATAAAATAATCGTAAAATTTCAACACTCACACAATTGTGTAAGCTACCACTTATGCATACAAAAGTTTAATCCACAGAGGAGACCGGCGAATACCGGCGAATGGGGGCAATCAAACTATTCCAAGCAGACCGTAACAAGCTGAAAATTCATACGCTTACATCCAATTCCGACGAACCCACTACCACACCTGCACTCTTAATAGAAGTAGGTTAGAACGGGTCACCTGATTTCCATCCCTAAATAAATGGACCATTCAGCAAAAATCACATTTGTCGAATGAGCCCAGTGAACACAAATATGGGCACTTGTGGCTCGATTCAATCGGCATGAGCCCATTGATCAGACGGCAATGATTGCCATATTGGCCGGTTGGAGCCCATGGATATATTGCTGTGATCATCCTACTCACATGTGTTGTGTGATGAACAAAAGAGTAGTGTAAGCGCGAAATTTCGTGACCCCATAGGTCTCTACCATCACATAACATAAAATGCATGCCATCTTTGTCATTGATCATGATAACTAAGTTATCAGTTCCCTCCCATTCAAAATCAATGTCACATCCTTATCATTTCTTATAATGGCCATTATATTATTTTTCTGATCAGCTCCATCAGCTGGTCCTTGAGTTCTTGATTGAAAATCTTGAGAGTATTGAGTACAAGAAAAGCCATTGAAATTCCCCTCACATGAATAACATCTCAGCCACATATATATACATGACCACGTTGCAAAATTCTGTATAGGGATGTTACTAATTAAGTATTGACGTGAGTGTGAGTTAGAGTGCTTAAGTTCGAGTTACCGATGTAGAAAAAAAAACTTATATGGATAACATCAGCTATAAATGAGGGGGGAATTCTAATTTTTTTGTTTTTGTTAGAATAATATTAAAAAATATTGTTGAAATAAACACTTAAAATAGAAATAAAATTAAGAATTAGGAAAGTAAGAATAAGTTTTTCCAAGGGGAGATATTTCTTCATTGCAGCATAATTATTATCATATCAAAATAAATTCATATTTTACGTAGATTGGATTTAACAACCATATCATGATAAATTAATCATATCTCACTTCTCAAATAAAAATCCCTCATGTCATTTCTATTTAAAATATGCCAATGAAAACAATAAATTTACTATTTAAAACATGTCATACATGAGAGAAATATTCGAACAATGAAATTAGAGTTATGTGTTGCCCATTTTATACAATATCTAATTCTTATTATAAAATATTGAGGATTTTACCCAAAAAAAACCCCTCAAATTAACTATAGATAAAAAGGGCCTAAAAGTACGAAAAGACCGTAATAGTCCCAAGGACCATTTTTGGTTCATTTACTTTGTTGTTTCACGAAGCAACGATATTCCCAATCACTTGCATATACGAGTGGGGATATCCCGCTCATTTCTTCTTCTTCATAGTTAAGCAGTGATATTACCACCCAAGTCAAATTCAGAAAAAAAAAAAAAAAATCTTTCTTCTTTTGGAAGGTGGTCAAATGGTGATGGAGGCTAGATAGTGATGATGAGTGATGGAGGCTGGATGGTAATATTGATGGGAAAGTTGAAGATGATGGTGAAAGAAAAATGTGAGAGATGGGTATCCGTCACAAGTATAAGACTGGTTTAGGTGTTGTGGATTGGTAGGGAAGGGGGATACAAAGGGAATGCGATGAGATGATGATGTGGGTAGAGGTGGTTTGGAATGGGCGGTGGTTGTGCATGGAGATAAGAAAAGGATGTTGAGAATGGTGGGTTGCAGAGAGATGAGAAAAAAAAATTAAAGACAAAAGAGTGAAAAGATGGGTTTAAGAAAGATAGAGAACATGGCTTTTGTGAGAAGGGGGTGAAGTTTCATACGTTTGGTTGGAAGAGAATGAATGGTTCAAATGAGTTTGTTTAGGTTGTGGGAAAAAAATAGATAATAAAAATGATGGATTTAGATGACAATATATGCGGAAAGAGGAGGAAGAGGAAGAGGAAGAATGATAAATGAGTGAGGATATCCAGCTTGTATACGTGAGCGAGTGGGGATGACATTAGGATAGCCTAGTGTCAAAATAAATAAATAGAGAGAGAGGGGTACAGGATCGATGTATATGTACATATATTCGAGACAAGACTGACAAGTGATTACGTGAAGCAATTTTAACAATTCGGTGGCCCCTATGACAATGAATGGAGGTGGTGGCATTACCACACTTGACCCGCCAACCCGATTATAGCCTGACCCAGTAATTCTAGTTTTGAGTTGAACCTTTTTTAATTTCAAGTCTTTTGGAACCAGCTAACATGGTTGGGGCCTTGAAAGACCCAACTTAGGCAGGAGTGAACCCCAACACACGTTGAGGAGAAAGACCACCTGCACACGCAAAAGAAATGATATGAGAATGGAACAATGGACAATTGTGTGTGCCCAAGGCTCTCATAAGGGATTTCCAACCACTAGGCTATTCCTTTATTATCTTTTTCTTTCAAGTTGGAACTTGAAACTGGTTTGACAAATTTGAGCTTATAATAAATGAATTGGGTTTTGACCTAGTCCGTTCCTGGTTTTTAACTTACTAACCTCGCCCATATCTAACCTAACCTAACCTAACTAACCCATCAAATTAGACTATGACCTGCTAACTCATCGAGAGCATGACCTATTTATTACGGATTCTAGTTGACCCCTTTAACATCTAAGATGGCTTTAGGTTAGCATTTGCTACTTGATTTATAAATGGGTTTAAGTCAAGTGAGAATTCATTTAAAAGATTTCAACCAGCTTACAAAAAAAAAAAAGATTTTAACCATCTTTTTTGACCTTTTTTCTCTCTGTCTCTCTCTTCTTTGTATTTTATCAAACCTCTCTGTATGTCTCTCTTCTTATCTTTCTCTTTTAGACCTTCCAAAAGAGTTCACAGATTTTTTTATAGTTGCCCATAAGATCAATGGTCTGAACTCATTGATGATGCCCCAAACCCGAGAGAGAGAGTGAGAGAGAGATATTAAATGAAGATTTATGCGGGACTGACGTGGGACTGGTAGAGACAGCATGGCGAAGATCCCACCACCAAATCTTTTGACCTTATATCTGGACCCCCACCCCACAACCTGTTGAAGGATTTAACATCTTCCAATCCAAGGAATTTCATGGGATGTCCATAGCAGGGCCCACCAAGTCAATTGACCCTGTCATCTTCTTACCGGTCCCATATCTATTGTATAAATGCTGCTCCCCAGGACACCACAGTTCCTCTTATTGTATGTCATATCTGACCTCAATTGCAATGCAAGTTTGCAATCCTTGTTAAGGAAACCCCCTCCCCCAATTTGCAAGACAAAGTAACCCCTACCTCCCTTATTTCAAAAAAAAAAAAAAAAAAAAAAAACATAAAAGATGTCTAGACCCCTATCATTCATGCGGGCCTTATTGTAGATGAAACAAATGTGAGTTTAACCATCTGATTTCATTCATCAAATCTAAACAGTCAATCATTACTCTCTTAAAACTGTTCATTTTGGGTAGCCATTTGAATGATGATGGTACTCTACTCAGCCCAATTGTAATGATGGATTGTCTTGTTTTGCATGAAGAGTGTAGAATGTATGATCCACTCTCATTGATATTTTATAAAATAATTATTTATTTTATACGTGATCAATCTGATGACACTCCTAACTTCAACTGAAGTAAAATTTGGCCGAAAAATGATTGGGTTATATTAAGGGTGGCCCAATGAGGGGAGGATTCTCTCCTTGGAAAAGAGGGTCAAATGAAGATTCTTATGGATTTGGGCCCTAGAAGTGGTTAATTAGGAATATAAGCTGTTGGATTACCAGAACCAAAACACAACCGCAAGAAAAGAAAATCTTTCTTCTCCTTGCAATCTGGTGGTTTGTTGGTTGCTTCCTCCCGCGCTTTTCTTAAAGGTTACTTGAAACCGTACTCCCTCGCCAATATAATGAGGAAGTTCTCTGCCCGCTTGTTCAACAGCAGAGGCGCCAGAAGACAATCCCAGGCAGAATCTGAGGTACCCCTCTTCGGATTTTCTCGATTCTATCCTCCCTCTCGCGTTTAATCGTAACCCATTTCATGTTTCTCTGAAAAGATGCGATCTTTCCAATGTTTGGATTATGGAGTTTGGGAGAAACCGACTCTACCTTGCATTTGTTCGTGACCCATTTCATGTTTTTCTAATATGATTCTTTCTTTTATGCTTCTGATTATAGAGTTAGAGAGAAACCAACTCTATCTTGCATTTGATCATATAGCCCATTTCATGCTTCTCTTATTGTGTGCTTTCTTTAATGTTTCTGACTGTAGAGTTTGAGAAAAACCATGGCTAATCAGGAAAGCAGCAGTGCCAGTGGCAGTAACTTTGAGGTACATTTTTTTACCCCTTGGGTTAATGCCTTTTGTTCTATTGAATTTGACAAGTTGGGTCTTCTTTTTTATGCATTTGTCTTTTAGTTTTGACATTAAACCACATTTTGGATTGTTTGAATAGATTGTGTTGATTGGTATTGTTGATTTTGAGTTAAGAATGCATTTGTGGTATGCCAGTGCTTGTTAATGCTTAGAGGATGTGGTTTGCTTGAGCTTTCTTCCTGTAAATCTTGTTGAATCTGAGAAGGGAGGGGGAGGGGGATTCCTTTTATTCTCTTTTTCGTTTAATTCTTTCCAGTTTTGGATTGTTGGGATGGGTTGTGTTGATGAGTAGTGCTTAATTTGAAAGAAAATGTGGGTTGCTTGGATTAGGGCTATTTCTGGCAGGAGCTTCTTTTGGACTAATAGGTATGTGTTTTGGATGGAGTTTTGGAAATTAGGGAACTCGGTGAATTGGATTAAAGTTGGTTTAAATCTGAAAGTATCTCAAAATCATGATTCTTCAGAATATTTTTTGCTGAATGTGTTACCCGATCTAGTGTATATGATATTCTGTTTTTCTCACTTTTCAACCTAAGGTTGGTTGACGTTGGTTTTAATTGAAGAAGGCATTTAACAGTATTCTACCTACTACGATGCTGATTTCCTTGCTGCCCCAGTGACAATTCTAGTTTGGTGAGATATGCAGCCGTTTGCAAGTTCTGGTGCACTCAGATGCCCAGATTGGTCGATTTATAAATTGCAAGTGTGACTTGTTTTTGTCATTGGCCATTGCCTGAAGGAGCTGTGAATCAGGGAATTATGACATGTCAAACGTTGCAATTATATTAATGTTTGGTTGTTGAGGTTTCAAAAAGGAACAAACAGAAACTAGCCCTTGGTCAAAAAGGAAAAATGCAATGACAGTCTTTTATGCCTGAAGATGGGCAATTTTTTGCTAGTGTGTCAACCTTTATGGGGAAAAAAGAGACAAAATTTAATAGAATATTGGCATATAGAGAGAAAATCTGCTACTGGGAATCGATATTAAGTGTTGCACATATAGTACTGATATGTAGTGAGTTAAAGTTGCTGCTTGGTTGGATCATGTCAGTCACTCTGAAACATATAGGAGCAAATCCTTCTTTTTGAAGTATCCCAAATTTCAAGTGGTATGAATATGTTGGCAGATTGTATGGTTATTTGAAACATCTTTTGTATGGATAGCCAAGTTTGGTTGCAGAAGAAAGAAAAAAAAAAAAAAAGCATCCCACTTATTGTATTCTGATTTCTGTGCTACCTCAATTACCAAGTTCATCAGATAAGCAGTCTGTCAGAATATTTGAAGCGATTGTTATTTGGTTACATCCTAATATGTCTTTATTTTACATTTTGTTGGTAAATTTTTCTGTAATATGAGTGAATATATTGATGCTCATAAGGAGATAACTCAGGATACAACTCAATTTATAAAATTAAGTCCTGCAGTGCTGTCCTAGCTCTCTCATGTTTACAGCACAATCCTATTCAATGGCAAAGGAGTTTAAATATGGAGTTATTTTTGGTTGTTGAACTAGTGAAAAATTCATTTCTGAAAGTGATCTCTCTCCGTCTCTTATTATCTATTCTCATCTAATGGATAGACCAATTTTGAACTGTCACATTACCTTTTGTTTCACAGAGAAGTGCTGCTGTCAACATAATCTTGAATCATGATTTTTCTGGAGGGTTGCAATCATGGCATCCCAATGGCTGTCATGGGTATGTTGCATCCGGGGAGTGTGGTCATCTTGAAGGCGTGACAGTAAACTCAGGAGGAAGTTATGCCGTTGTTTCAAATCGCACAGAATGCTGGCAAGGCCTGGAACAAGATATCACAAGCAAAGTATCCCCTGGTTCTACTTACACAGTCTCTGCTATTGTTCGTGTTTCAGGTGCTTTTCAGGGATCCACTGGAGTCCAAGCAACACTGAAACTGGAGTACCCAAATGAAACCACTAGCTATTTATTTGTGGGAAGGTAGTAAAATTCCAAGTTTCTCAAAAAAAAAAAAAAAAATGTTTTCTCCCTATTTATTTTTTACCGAACAATCCATGTTCAGCCATAACGTTTACTAATCTTTTTATGACCCCAAACCATTCATATCATGGACCCTAAATGGACAGGACATAACCCCTAAATCTGCCCATTATGTGATCTAAACTGCTCGAGTTTGCCTTCATTAAATGAAGGCAATTGGCTGTAACTAGTCATTCTTATGAGCCATATTGAGTATTTAGATCACTGTAAAGGAGGGGTGATCAAGGAATGGCCCATTCCATGATTGGAGTGTACAGGAAAATTTGTTAGATTACTGAAATTTCATTGTCAGCACAATCTGGACCATTCCTGAGTGAATGAAAACACAGCGTAGTTGGTCAAGCATCATCAAGCATTACTTTTTTATCTAGTTTTGGGAAATGAGTTAATGATGGTTGGTCCAGGACCATGGCATCGCATGATCGATGGGAGAAGCTGGAAGGCACATTTTTATTGGAAAGAATGCCCAACCGTGCAGTTTTCTATTTAGAAGGACCATCTCCGGGTGTGGACCTTCTCATAGATTATGTCATAGTCTCTTGTTCCAGTGTGAAGGAATCTGAGGTATGCACTTTTTTGCTTCTCTTTTCAGTTTGAATGACTTATGAGTAGGGATATTTCTTCTTTGCCCTTTCTTGTTTTATACACATTCTCTTTTTGACAGATATTACATGGATGCAATGCTCTGCCCCTCATTTTGTTGGTGTTTCTTTTGTTTTTGTAAATAAATGTATAGTAGGTTGTCTTTTCTTATCTTTGAACTGAGCTAGGACTGTGTTATTTTACACGAATTCTCCTTACTTTGTGGTTTTGGTTGGAGCAACATTTACCACAGTCTTATGCCTGCACCTGACTATTAATTAGCTTACTCCAATTGGAAGCTGCTTTATTTTATTTAGCATGTACTATGTTCTTTAATAGTTCGGTGCTAGTTAAAATATATTTATAAACCAGAAGAGCCATTACAATTAGGATTTTTTTTTTATGTTGTCGATGTTGTCATCATCTTCATAAAGAGATGACTCTTATACCACTGAAAAAAGCAAAAGCACTGTTATGCGAAGATTTTTTATTGTGCCTTTTTTTTTTCATGATATGCTTCTATTTTAGCTTGCATCTCGTGATTAAAAAAATGGTTTTACTAGTTTTATTTCAGTTAACTTGAAGCTGTAAAATGACAAGAAATGACTGTGAACTGAATCATTTCCATATTCAAGATTTTCAGTGTTGTTGGCCTTGGCCCTTCTTTATCAGAAAAGCAATATACAATCTCATATAAAAGCACTCCCATTTAACTGATTTTTCAAAGCATGCTTCAACTATCTTCCCTCAACACGTAGTTCTATATGATTGTACACCAAATCATATTCACATTTGGTTTATGAATTTCAGAGAAGGATGCTTATTATTTTAATTTTGTATTTGAGGCTGCATGGCAACTAGATACATTAGGTTGTTATAATACTTTTTCTGAGCATTTTCTACCAAGTTCCAAATCAATGTCAGCAATCAGCCTTGATAATGATTGGGATGGAAATGTTGAAACAATGTCTCATCCAATGTGGCTTCCTACTTGCATTGTCCAAATGTATGGTAGCCATAGTTTCTGTGAAAGTATCTCAATTACAAGCGATTTGGAGTACATCCTAAATTGCACTTTAGTTTCTTGTATAAATTTAATCATTTTCACTTCATCATCTTAACACTTCCACTGGAAATATGTCTATTTTCTCTTAAAGGAAATAAACAGATGGTGTTTTGCTGATGGAGATGAAAACATCATACTGAACCCTCGGTTTGAAGATGGCCTTAATAATTGGTCTGGTAGAGGCTGCAAGATTCTTCTACATGACTCCATGGCTGATGGGAAGGTGCTTCCATTGAATGGAAAGTTCTTTGCTTCTGCTACAGAACGCAGTCAAAGCTGGAATGGGATTCAGCAGGAAATCACTGGTAGGGTACAGCGAAAGTTTGCATATGAGGTCACTGCTGTTGTTCGGTTATTTGGAAGCACTACTAGTTCTGATGTTCGAGCTACTTTGTGGGTACAAACACAAAACCAACGTGAACAATACATAGGAATTGCCAAGTGAGTTTTTGTGGTGCTTTCCTATTTAGATACCATTGAATTTTATGTTTATGATTGGTAATTGGTCAGTTGCTGAGATTGGCTGTTGTGCTTCAAGGCCTAGGTGGCCATGGCCTAGAGCTTTAGCTTGTGCTTTCATTAAGGCCTTGAACAATCCCTGATTTTATCCATTTGTGGCTATTACAAGGTGTACAAGTGCCTCAATTTTAGGATGGACAAATAAAATGGCCAGGCATTACAAAGTAGACAGGCCAGATTTGAGCTAACCCAGACTTGACCATTG
Source organism: Cinnamomum chago (assembly GCA_038049695.1). Taxonomy (NCBI): domain Eukaryota; kingdom Viridiplantae; phylum Streptophyta; class Magnoliopsida; order Laurales; family Lauraceae; genus Cinnamomum; species Cinnamomum chago. Next base: position 103,923,773 of record CP142451.1, on the reverse strand, counting down.
TCACTCCTGGTTATTTAATTATATTTCAATATCTTCATCTTCTCTGTCAATTATGATTCCAAGATTTTTAAACCCTTATATTTGTAAGAGCATATGCTGATAGTTATTTTCATTCATCTATGAGTTTTACAAAATACTGAAGGAATTCTATTGTTCCTGAAGCTCGCAGGCATCAGATAAGGAATGGGTACAGTTGCAGGGGAAGTTCCTTCTAAATAGTGTTGTTTCAAGAGTAGTCATTTATTTAGAAGGCCCACCTGCAGGGATTGATATTCTTGTCAATAGTTTAGTTGTAAAACATGCTGCAAAAGTCCCTCCTTCACCCCCACCTGTGATTGAGGTAAGTGGACGATATACTCTCTTGTAGTTGTTACTTTTCTCATATGAGAAATATTTTCTTTTATAAACCAGAGGGAAAGACAATAGCTTTAGGTTTGTGGATGCTTTTGTGATACTACCACTTGATGGTGCAAGCATTCGAAGCATGGTTATCGGCACTCTATGCAGAAACTGGTAACTAATCGAATATTGAGGCGTCCATTCGATGAATATGAATCCACTGATACCATGAATATCATTTATGTTAGACAGCTTCTTCCTCTTCCTCTCTCTCTCTCTCTCTCTCTCAGGTAGGCTGGTATGCTGCACCATGAAATATGCCTTGGAACTTGTCGAGATAATTATATCGCCGAAGGCCCAAAAGTCAAAAGCCTTATAATTGTAGGGATTAGTTAGATGGACTGAACAAGTTATGAGTTTTAGACCCTAAAATCATAATGGATAGAAAAACTGTTTGAATTTTGTTTTTCAAATTGTATAAAGAATATCCAGAATCCAAATGAGAGCATAGTCCTGATGAGAACCATTATATCATATAAGTTTCTCCTCTAATAGTTGTCATGTTTGACTACTTCAAGATCAGGTTTGGTCGTCTAACCTATAAATCTCATGGTTATTAGAAAACCATGTCATTTATAGGATTTGACCCCTGATTTCCCTTAAGAAACTTTTGCCTATAAAATATGACACAATCCCATTTTGGTGAAAAAACAGTTCAAGCAACAAGTGAGAAATAATTGGTGGTGAAATGGACTTATGTTTCTCCTTGGAAGTCTGTGTTGGAAATCCCTATGAGCTTGAAGGCCTGAACTCTCAGCTTCCTTAAAGTGCATTACCATATTTCCCAAATCATATTTTGTTTGAATATGAATCAGAAAATCGAATTTTACCATTTCATGACCCGGTTTGCACCAAGTTCCTATGCAGCTGCTTCCTCTCTGAATCATTCATTTGTATATATCTACAATGAGACAGTAGGCTTTCTAGGATGAAGAAAACATAAAAGATTTACCTGTTCATATTGTGAATACATTTTTTTACTGATTATAAAACGGTCCTTTTTCTGTAGAATCCTGCTTTTGGTGTTAATATAATCCAGAACAGCAATCTTAATGATGGCACAAATGGGTGGTCTCCGCTTGGTCCATGTACCTTGAGTGTTGGTACTGGATCACCTCATGTACTTCCTCCTATGGCAAGGGATTCTCTTGGAGCCCATGAACCTCTAAGTGGCCGCTATATTCTGGTAACCAATCGCACACAAAACTGGATGGGTCCTTCTCAGATTATCACAGATAAGTTGAAGTTATTCTTGACTTACCAAGTATCTGCTTGGGTTCGTATTGGTTCTGGGGTAAGCGGTCCTCAGAATGTCAATGTTGCACTTAGTGTAGACGGCCAGTGGGTCAACGGGGGCCAAGCTGATGTGGGCAGTGAGACATGGCATGAAATTGGGGGATCGTTTAGAATAGAGAAGCAGCCATCTAAAGTCATGGTTTATATCCAAGGTCCTCCTGGTGGTGTTGATTTAATGGTTTCAGGACTTCAAATCTTTCCTGTTGATAGGCGATTGCGATTTAAACATTTGAAGAAGGAGGTTGATAAGGTATTACTGTTTTCCATTGAAGCGAAGAACTTTATTATATTTATTACTGTTGCATCATCTTTAAATTTATTCCTTACATGATCACATGGTAGGTACGAAAGCGAGATGTCATCCTAAAATTCTCAGGATTGGATGCTAGCAGTCTAATTGGCACTTTTGTGAAAGTCAAACAAGTAAAGAACAGTTTTCCCATTGGATCTTGCATCATGAGGACGAATATGGATAATGAAGATTTTGTTGATTTCTTTGTAAAGAATTTTAACTGGGCTGTGTTTGGGAATGAGTTGAAGTGGCCGTGGATCGAGCCTCAACAAGGCAAGTTCAACTACCAGGATGCTGATGAACTCCTCGACTTGTGTAAGAAGAACAATATAGAGGTGAGAGGTCACTGCATCTTTTGGGAAGTGGAATACACCCTCCAGTCGTGGGTTCGATCATTGAACAAGAATGACCTAATGACTGCCGTTCAGAATCGTCTAACGGGTCTTCTCACTAGGTACAAGGAGAAGTTTCGACATTATGATGTAAACAATGAGATGCTTCACGGCTCTTTCTTTCAGGACAGATTGGGGAAAGACATCAGGTCCTACATGTTCAAGACAGCCCACCAACTTGATCCTTCTGCAACGCTTTTCGTTAACGATTTCCACGTGGAGGATGGATGCGACACTAGATCTTCTCCTGAGAAGTACATAGCACACATCCTCGATTTGCAAGGGCAAGGTGCACCAGTTGGTGGGATCGGAATTCAAGCCCATATTGATAACCCTGTAGGGCCCATTGTCTGCTCTGCATTGGATAAACTCGGTATACTCGGCCTTCCAATCTGGTTCACTGAATTAGATGTCTCATCAATAAATGAGTATGTTAGAGGCGATGACTTGGAAGTTATGCTCTGGGAAGGCTTTGCACATCCTGCTGTCGAGGGTATCATGTTATGGGGATTCTGGGAACTGTTTATGAGCAGGAACAATGCGTACTTGGTTGATGCTGAAGGTGGTATCAATGAGGCTGGCAATAGATACCTTGCTCTTATGCAAGATTGGTTGTCACATGCTCATGGACACATTGATGATCAAGGAGAATTCAGATTTAGAGGCTTTCACGGGAGCTATAGCGTTGGGGTTACTACTCTAACACAGAACCTTTCTCAGACATTTGTCGTGGATAAAGGAGATTCTCCACTGGTGATTAATATAAACTTCTAAGACTTGCATATGATTACCAAATGTGTGTATCATTTTCGAATAAAGAAATGTTTGTTGCATGATTGAATGGCTTTGTAATGGAAAAATTATATGTAAGGGCTGATTTGAATAAAAGAGGGAGCTCTCTCTCTCTCTCTCTCTCTCTCTCTCTCTCTCTCTCTCCATTTGAATTGGGTGGGTTTTAACTACACTATTGAAGCTAAATAATGTACTTCAAATGTAAATATGCATAATACAATGGGAGTTGAAGCCCAAAATCAAGCTCAGCTTGTTCATAATTGAGCTCAAGCTTGGTTAAGTGAGGATAAGATGAGCTTGGGCCATGGATGAGGGAGTTGAGCAGAAGCTCAAGCTTGAACAAGCTCGGCTTGTTTACACCCCTAACTGTAATTGGACGAGGCTTTTAGATAACCTACTGAGTCTTCGAGTTGATCGACCAGATTGAAGCAGAACCCTGTCTTTGAGCATGGAAAAGTGCATGTTCCTTTATATCCTGCTTTAGCCTTTAGGTTTTTTTGCAATAGATGTACCACTGTCTCAAAAAACCAGCAAGTGCCACAGCCTACTTAGAAAGAAGGTCATTACCCTGTGCGGGTCCTGCTAAAGCAGGGTCCCTCAAAGGTGCACACAACCTACTTAAAAGGGGAAACAAATTTATTAGTAGTTAGAACAACAATTTTCTCCATTACTGAATAGAACACATGACAAACTGCTATGATCAGATAGGACTTATTTAATCACATTTCTGTTCATACAATCTCAACCATCTTATTTATTGCCGTCTTGCCTACAAAATATGGGTTGTGTAGAATTTTCCCAATTTTCAATCCATATGACTGCCACCAAATTTAATGGAGCAAACTTTGCAATCTAGAATCTTTTTTGCTAATTCTATCCTCCATGGGGCCCACGATCCGCAGATGGGCGGGGCCAAGCTGAGCAAGTGATCCTGCCACTCTGGACTGAATATGGACAATTGTGAGACAAAGATCATTTTTCATTGATACAACATGTAACAAATTGCCTTTTTGTTCATTGTTTAGTTTCAAAGGTTTTCTCAGAGTAGATATTACATTTATTTGGGGCCCATTGATGGGTCACTTGGTCTCCTCTCATTGATTAGGATGATCCCAAGTGAGAAAGGCCCAGGCCGAACAACCTATGGGCCCAAAAGGCCACCACCTGACTCAACCCCTTGCTCTCCTACAGCCCACCGCCTGTATAAACCTCATTTCATAACACTACCCACACCAGGATCCCTTATACAACAAAGGGAGGCCATCGTATGCAAACCCAATCATGGGAAGGACCTGAAAATTGGGCTTCTTTCGTGCTATCCTTCTAGGCCCTGTGCTGCAAATGGGCCTAACTTAATTTCTTGTCGGAGAGTTAAATGGCCCGACTTGGCCCATGAACACCCCTACCTCCTACAGTACTCGCTGCTTTCTCCATTTGCAATAAGTGCATTGATGAATTCTTCTTTCATTTATTAGGGATTGTGTTTGTGCAACAGAGATTCTGCCGTCCACAAATTTCCATTTCTATGGGTGAGAAAAACAACTCCATTCTCATCCCTCAAGTCAAGAAATCGAAATCCTCCGTCTATTAAAATCAGTTTATTTTCTCCAACGGAAGTGTGGACTATATGAAATGTTAGAATAATTTTCCTCTTCATTATAGAATCATCTCGTTTCACAAACTACTCTAGGGGCACGCTGAAATTCTGCGACCGAATGCACACCATGTAAACAAATGGGCCCTTAATCTTCTAGGTTTCATTTCCATGCAAACAAAACAAACGGGCCTTGATCCATTTGATTTTGGCAGATTACTGATTTAAACACACTTTATATTAGGTGGGTCCAATGGGCCACACAACCATTCTACCTTCACATGGATAGGATTTACACTCTGCATTGAAAGTACTTCCCACCATTGAACGTGCACTCCTATATACCATAAAAATAAAAAATAAAAAAAACCCATCACACATGAAGATCAGACAAGCTCTTATCCATTAGCTGATAAGCATGCACAAAACCATCCCTTCATCTCATAACCAACAGACAACTCATGCAAAAAACTGTCAGACAAATTGAAAAGAAAAATGAAAAACAATCTTTAAAAGAACCAATCCTTTTCCTCTTGTGGGTCCCTGCAGAAAAATCCATGTTGAAACATCCAACAGAAAAGAAGGCTCAAAGATTCCTAGAAAAAAACAAATATTCCAATCAACATGCACACACAAACACACATCTCACTAACAGAATCACACTCCCACTTGTCTACCTGTTATGAAGCGGATTGGCTCCTGTTGGCACCGCCCTCTTGTCTTCCATAGTAGCATTCCAACATGATGATGAAGAAGAAGAAGAAGAAGAAGAAGATGATGATGATGATGATGATGATGATGATGATGGAGATGATGTTCTTGATGAAGGGCTGTGATGGAGATGGCCCACCATTTCTCTAGCAAAGACAATGGACGCAAGAAGAGTGAGGAACAGCATTGATATAGCAAAGACAAGACCACCCATGTTTGCCATTTCACTTGCGATTGCTACAATCACTGGTGGAGGCAGGACTTGGAATCATGACCAGATGGTTGACTGATGGGAGATTTTAACCAACTCAAAGAGGAGAGGAGAGTAAATGAAGTGGGAAAAGGGGAGGCTGACATCTCCTCTTGCCATTACTGAAATGCCAAAAGTAGGAGTGAGTGCTGTAAATGGCCAAATTAATGTGCTGTCAAGGCTACTAAGCACAAAGCAAAAGGGCAATCAGCAGTGAGTAGATTAGAGGAGCTAGCCCTTTAATGGGGTCTTCAAATGGCAGAGGGCTTCTCTCTTCACCTTTCCTTCTGATGGACTTGTCAAAGGATGTTGGAGTATCAGACCCTTTTCTCTGTTTCCCTTTTCAGCACTCTCATTTTCATCACTAGAGTGCAATGGAAGAAAGTATTTCTACTACTCACTTGACTCTATTGGAGAAGTCTCTTTGCTTCATTATTCTTCTTTTGTACTTTTCTGTATGACTGTATGTCATGGGTCCCTTGAGTCCGTTGGAACTTTATTAAGATATGATCAGGGAAGGTCCAGCTTCTACTTGTGGGTGCCATGGTAAAGACATCTGGACCATAGATACTTGGTTTTTTAGGTAACCCAAGTATGAAAGACTGGACCAGATTGCTCTGTTTAATGCCTAAAGTTCTGGGCCTATGGGAGCAGAAACCAATGCCCTATTGTGACAACTGATGGTCCAAGCCCATTGACACCATTATAAAGACCCTGGCCAATAGTATTGTGTGAGTCCCCAAAAGAAAGGTAGGGCAGGCTGGACTTCCGGGCTTGTATGTACAAAGCCCAATTTTAGAATGTTGGATTCTTGTGTCAAAGAAATACAAATTTGTAACATTCTTATGAAAATCCAGGTTAGGTTGTCAAAAACACAAGTCAAGTGGCTTGGATCAATTGGGCCCGAGCTCAAGCTCAGCTCGTATGTTAATTAGGTCAAGCCAAGCTTGCTAAATTAACTGGAAGAATGCGAGCAACTTGGTATGGCTCAAGCCCTGTAAAAGGCCCAATCCAGATCGTGTATTTATAGACTTGGGCTTGGGCCTTAATCTTTAAGCCCGATGGAATTCAAGATGGGCATTGGCCTGAGATTCAGGTATCCGGATTACACAAATATTTTGATAATATAAGTATGATATTTTTAGTGTATCTCTATTATATATCATACATGACATACAATAAAAAAAATTCACATGTTTGAGCCCACCTGGGCCTCCTTTGATGGGTCTATCCTGGTAAAACTCACTGTACACTAATCACACACCCTCCCCTCCCTTACCCCCACATCGTTTCACACCGTGGGTCTAATTTAACATTTATCTAACATTTACTCACCGCTGGATTGAACCTCAAACTAATGCATGATTAAAAGATTGTTAAACTTTTAATGTTATTCAATCAAGGGTTAGGATAATCTGGTGATTTCCGGCCTAACTTATTTGCAGATGACTCTTGCCTTAATAAACAAATATATAGGTAAATCTTCTTATGCATGGTGATAACTTTCATGTGACCCACCTTATGATCCATCTAAATCGTTCACACGTATAGGACTTCCTGATAGTCTTTGGACTCCAGGGTTTAAAGGATTGGATTGTTGGATCAAGGGTTAATTTTTCTTTTTAATATAAAGCCGTTAAATTTGTGTGCCCATTATCAAGGGTTACAAGCATATGGACCCCTTTTGTATACCTAGGTCCATCATGAGTGGATCTTTCCATACCAACCATGTCCAATGATCTGTGGGGCTCACTTCTAGCATGCATGGTTACCCAAAAATATTGCCCATATATCAACATATAATATTTATTGAAATATTCAGATTAGAGGTCCCAATCTTTTTGGGCCACTTAGACCACTTACAATCACGTTGCCCCTCACACACACTACCCCAATATTGTGAGAATTGCCAGGTATTGGTGTCTGCATTGAGGTAATTCTTTGAAAACCCAAAGATTATCTAAAGTGATGCTTTAAGATTTTGGATGGGGAGCTGTTCTTAAGCAATATGATACTCACTCAACTAGTACTCACTGTTGGATTGAAACTCAGAAAAATAGAAGAAGAGGAAGACGACACTACTAAACTTAAGGTGAAACGGTGATTGAAACTCGGAAAAATAGAAGAAGAAGAAGAAGAAGACACTACTTAACTTAAGGTGAAAGACGAAGGATTTAGGAAGAACGAAGGAGGTGCACACACTATAGTATTATTGAGATCTTTTCATCCCCTGCCTGTCTCAGAATTAGTAATTTAGTATTGTCTCATTTAGACCCCACTGACAAGTTCAATTGGTATTACGTGTAAGACACTTCATTTTCCTTTGGAATTCTCCCTCTTTTTTTTTCTGCTGCTCTCAATTGGTGCTAAGTGTTTTGTAGCCAATCTAATTTTCTAGTCCAAAAGGATTTTTCTAAAATCTCGGAAAACAAGGGGTTGGTTGGGAATCCATGTGTCATGAGAAGGGATAGATCGCTGGGTACTACTTCGCACGTGTGTTGGCTTGTCGGGATTCCTCTTCCCACTTTTGTTTGTTATTTTGGGTCCTAACTCCCAACCCCCTTGGCTAGGGTCTAAACAAAAAACAGCTTACACTTCCCAGTTCCGTGGCTGCTGAACCAAAAGACTAATTCAAATGTTATTTTGGGTCCTAACTCCCAAAAGAGAGAGGAATCAATGCCTCAAGACTTGGGCTACAAGTGGGTATTCGGTTTCTACTATGTTCTCCAAATCTCATCCAATGTTCCAAATGACCATACTTGGTTTCTTTCATTCATATACATTTGAATTAGTCTTTTAGTCTTTTTTCCTCTCTCTCTCTCTCTCTCTCTCTCTCTCTCTCTCTCTCTCTCTCCAAATGACCATACTTGGTTTCTTTCATTCATATACATTTGAATTAGTCTTTTTTCCTCTCTCTCTCTCTCTCTCTCTCTCTGCTACCTATTTGCTTTATTCTTGAATTGCTTGAAAAACTGTGAGAAAAATAGATGGTTGAATCAGAATTGCTGCAATTTTCTTCCCTCTTGCTTGAATTCTGTTAAAAATTTCTAAGCATCCAAAGTTAAGTTTTTGTTCTTTATTTCACAACTTCATAGAATAAAAAAAAAGAAAAGGGACGGCAGATAGATTGACCCTTTCAACAAGGTTGATCTGCCTGTGCGTCAACACGGATTAGGATTCTTAATTTCTTGAATATGCCTGTAGGTAGGCTCTTTTAGCCCATGTTTTTTTTCTATAATGATTTTGGCTATTATGTGGGAGGAATGGTGAACTATCTTAATCCTAAACTAGCCTAATCTATCAGCTTAGGAGTCATCCATGGGTGGACAACTGACAAAGGAATGGGTGTACTCCATTCCTTTGTCAGTTGCCCACCTATGTTACTTATGTTGTAGTGCTCCACCCGAGTACTCTTACTATGCATTCTACACCAAGATGCTTTCCCGTTGTGCTCCGTGAGTGCCAAGGGTCGATCCCTAGCATTTGGGTGAGAGTGGGTTACCCATTACAACGGGCCATCCCATGCTTCCATTTAACCCATGTTTTCAAAAATCCAAAAATTAATGAAAACTAAAGAAAATAAAAAAGGGTAAGTTGACCTTTCCAAGTGGACATTTAGCTTCGAAAATATCAATTGGAGATAAAAGGGTTCATTCCTTTTTCCTTTTTTTTTTCTAATTTTATTTCTTTTGTTTTTTATTTGATGCTATTTTTTGAAAGGGGCGTTTCAAACTTTTGGTAATTTGACCTTTCCAAGAGGCATGTCTAGGCTCTGTTCAATAATTAATAACTATCTTATGGGTTGCTTTGCACTTCTGGTTAACCAGCCCATTTTCAAATTCTAGAATATTTAGCTTTACAAAATCCTCTCCTCCCTTGTAATATAGAACTTCTTTTGTTCTTGAGGATTTTACCAAAAAATTAACTTTAAGTGGCCAGTGCAACGAATATGGAACTTTAGCCTAACTCACACTAAATGGGGAATTCGTACAAAAAAACCAACTTTTTTTTTTTGACCTTTTTTTTAGTTGACGTCGACCTTCATTTTCTGTGTTGAAGGTCGCCTTCAACCGCATAAACTCTTCGTCATCTTCTTTCTTCCTCTCTTCGGCCTATCTTTAGGAAAAAGGTTTTTTTATTCATCATTTTTTATACTGAACTCGCAGATTCTGACGTCATAAATCCCTTTCTCAGCTCTTCTTTGTAGAACTAAAACCAACTAATTGTAATGCTTGTATCCTTTTGTTTCACAGGAATTGTTGATAGAATGTATACCTATGATGTTTAATGGTTATGCAATTCAAGTGATCCTAATACTTGGCTTGGTGGACTAGAAGAAAAGAAATAATGCAAGAAAGTGTAGAGCTTAATCCGATTTAGGATGCCATGAGGGCATTTTCCCTGTTAATATAATGACATTGCCTAAATGATTAGTTGAATGATCTTAGTTGGCGAAACCATGGATCCCTCCCTATGTTTGAAATTTCCTATGGATTCCTTCCCTGAAATGGAAATCTATGCCAGTTACAAGATGGGCTGAATCAGGTAGGTGATACCAAAACAGCATCTGAAGCTGTATGACGGTTCTGTCAGGGATGGATTATCCTTAAAAAATGACCTAGATTGACAACACTAACCCTCTGATTTGTGTAACCTGCACTCAGTTAGATGACTGAGAAAAGAACTTAAACAACCTGTTGCAGTCAGCAAAAAGGCCACAATGGATGGCAGCAAAAAGTTCAAGTTACAAAAAAGTGGGCCCTACTTCTATGAACTTGGAGCATAGAATTTGCCCAAGGGATATTGTGATGCATCCAATGTTAGGCCAAAGATGACTCAAGGTATCCCTCGCCCTCCGAAGCACTTTTTGAAAGACCAATAAAATAGAATTGGGTTTGGAAAAGAAATGAAGAAGATGAAAAGTTTATGTTTGTTTAGGGTCGACGGTAACCCTCACTTGTTATAGCGACCCGTAACACAGAAAATGAAGCTCCACGTCGATCAACAAAAAATAAAAATAAAAAAAAGTAAGTTTTTCCGTAAGGATTCCATATTTAGTGTAAATTAAGCTAAAGTTTCATATACGGTGCACTCGCCACATTAAGTTATTTTTTTTTATAAAATCATCTTTCTTCTCTTTCATTTTTGGGCATATCCATGTTTCTGTGTCTCTTATGTGCAGACTTGAAATATAATTAGAAATTGCATCGAGGGGATAGCATCTACATATGGGGAGTGAAAATGATATTTAATGGGGTTCGCGATCTCTAGATTGGTCTACTCAAATAATCAACCCAAAAGTGTGCAGAAATAAACAATATATAGTGGAAATAAAAGAAACAAGCACACACCACAATGACACCAAATTTAAGGTGAAAAACTCTAACCGAATGAAAAACCACCGATCCGAACTGGATCAAATCAGACACTATGAATCTTGCAATTACAAGAAACTCAGATCTCTTCCCCAGATATCCCCTACCCAAGGACTAAAGTTACCTTGTGTCGCTTCACGCTTCAACGACTTCACACCGTTGATTGCAACAGATTCAATCAAGCGCTTAACTCCTCAAGTCTTTTCACAAGAAGATAATCTTCTACAAAGGATGCAGAAGAACTGACTGTCTAGAGTACTTGTCAGCACAACTCCTTAATAAATATCTAGAGAAGAAATCTCTCAATGATAATCTCTAACTCAGAACTTTGAGATGTGAGGGTCTTGTCTTTGGAATAATCCTTGAGACCTTTAAATAGCCCTTAGGTCGTGCTTAAAGTTGGCTAACTTGATTATGATAGAAACAAGCAGTTTGAGCATAATTAGAAAAGCCAGTTTCTAATTTCGTAGGACTCTCTGCGCCTTGTCCGCTCGAGCGGACCCACTATCCGCTCGAGCGGATGAGATTCTGTTCCAGCATCTGTCTATTCTGACTTTGTTCGCTCGAGTGGATGTGATTGTCGCTCGAGCGGATCCCTCTCTGGATTGATCCAGAATTCAGCATATTTTCTCTAATAGACTTCTTCTAATTCTTTCGAACTTTCTTCTTCTGAGTCCTTTAATCTTTTATCTTTAGAGTCATTTTTTAAAAAAGAATTACAACATAAAAGACTCAGAGTTTTGTCCAACCCATGAATTTAGCCAACACTAAAATTCTAACAATCTCCCAATTTAGCAATTCATGGACAAAACTCCCTAAGACAATAAAATTTGATCTACTCAAAATACATTGAATTTTAAAGAATTAGCAATCAACACAGAAATTTACAATCAGCAAATGTAGATCTGCATTGTCTCTGACTTAGTCTGAACTTCTTATTCTCCCCCTTAATCTGTCACCTTTCTCTCCCTTTTTTGTCCATAAATTGACAAAGCTAAAGATAATAACATGCATTTTTTTGTCAATTAGGATCAATAGCTCCCTCTCAATAATAGCATGCAGTTTTTTGTCAATTAGGATCAATAGCTCCCCCTCAATAGAAACTCCCCCTGAAAATATCTTCGTAGCAGCGTTGGGGATGGGAGCTTGACCTCTGCGATCAGGGCTTGTTACATGCAGCCACCTACACTTGTGTACTTTGTTCTTTCAGCAAAATGTGAGTCAACTCCTTAGGCAAATCAGATTTTCTAACCCAAATTTGAATAGTTTTTTTGTGGAGAAAAATTCTTCCGCCATTGCTTGGTCTTAGGTAGGCTTTGCAGCTTCTTGCAATGGGGACGAATGTGTCCTTTTAATCCACAATGATGACAAGTGGATGTGCGTGCAGCGCATCACACATTCTTTTTCTTAAAACTACTCGATACATTATTTGAAAGTGCAACATGTAGAGTAGCATGTGCAACACTTGAAACAAAAATTGTTTTACCTTTAGTATTTGAAGTGGATGCACCATGATCATAACCAAGATCGCTTCTGTCAAAAGGAGACTTCTGACTACACAAGATGTTTGTAAGAGTCTTCGAACCAGTGTTCATCTTGTTTAGAGAAGCTTACTTGACTTCTAGCTCAGACAGAGTGATCTTCAATCTTCCTTGTAGGTCTTGATTTTCAGTTTTCAATATTACGATCTCTTGCTTTAGATGCACTACTTCTTTTTCAGCCTTCTCAAGTTTTTGACCATCAGCAGTCAAATTTCCAGCCAAACAGTTTTTCTGACTTTCAAGAGATGAACTTCTTTAAGTGCTTGCACTAATTTAGTTTTTAGTGCAGAATTTTCTTCTTGAGCAACATTGTACTTGATAGTGATCTTGCTACCAAACTTGGTCATCTTGACACAATCAACATAGGTAGCATGGTACAATTCTTCTCAATCTATCTCTTGATCTAACGACTCATCTTCATTATCAGTATCATTGTCAGAGACACAGACTCAGCAATGAATGCCACAAACTTGCCATTCACATTAGTAGAAGGATCATCATCGGGATCTTTTGTTTCTTCTTTTTCTTCTTCAGAAGATTCTTCATCCCAAGTTATGTTGAGAGCCTTTTGCTTTGTACCCTTTTTCTTGTTGGCACACTCATTAGCATAATGTCCATAGCCTTGACACTCAAAACACTTAGTCCCTTTTGTAGGATCCTTCTTCTTAGATTTGAAAATCTTTTTATTGGCTCATTTTGTCTTCATGTATTTTCTGTAACATTTTATAAACTCAGTCATATCATCTTCAGCATCAGATTCAGAATCAAACTCAATTTTCTTTGCAGGCTTCTTTTTTTATTCTGAGATGTCTTTCAAAGCAATATCATTCCCTTTTGATTTTCCTTTATTCAAACGGTTTGCTTCAAACGTCTGAAGATTTTCAGCTAGTTCATTTCAGCTTGAGGGTATTCAGATTCTTATTTTCTTCAATAGCATCAACTTTAGAATCGAACCTTGAATGTAAAGACCTTAGAATTTTCTTGACAATCTTGTGTTCTGGTATTTCTTCCCCCAGAATGAAAACAGAATTGACAATCTCATTCAATTTTCCATTAAATTGATCAAATGTCTCATCTTCTTCTATCACGATGGTTTCAAATTCTTTATTCGGCCTTTGCAATTTAGCTTGCTTCACCGTGTGTGTACCCTCATAAACTGTCTATAAGACTTCTCATGCTTCTTTTGCAGTTTTGTAAGTGGAAATCCTTCGACACTCATTAGCAGTCACTCCATTGTATATGCTATTCACAGCCTTATTATTAAAATTGGATGCATGCTTCTCATCCTTAGTCCATTGGGCTTTAGGTTTAGGAACAATTTGTCCATTAACCACAATTGTTGGTCTGGTGTAGCCATCCTCAACAATATTCCAAACATCATCATCAATGGACTAAAAGAACCAAATCATCATTTGCTTCCAATATGCATAATTAGAACCATCAAACAAAGGAGGCTTGGAAGTTGATGTCCCTTCTCCATTGAGCACCATTCTAGAAATCTTGTAGGATCAAACACAACAAGACTGTACAACCCGCTCTGATACCAATTGAAAAGGATATTTAATGGGGTTCGCGATTTCTAGATTAGTCTACTCAAATAATCAGCCCAAAAGTGTGCAGAAATAAACAATATGCAGCGGAAATAAAAGAAACAAGCACACACCACAAGGACACCAAATTTAAGGTGAAAAACCCTAACCAGGTGAAAAACCACCGATCCGAACTGGATAAAATCAAGCACTATGAATCTCGCAATTACAAGAAACTCAGATCTCTTCCCCAGATATCTCATACCCAAGGACTGAAGTTACCTTGTGTCGCTTCACGTTTCAACGACTTCACACCGTTGATTGCAACAGATTCAATCCAGCGCTTGACTCCTCAAGTCTTTTCACAAGAAGATAATATTCTACAAAGGATGCAGAAGAACTGACTCTCTAGAGTACTTGTCAGCACAATTCCTTAATAAATCTCTAGAGAAGAAATCTCTCAATGATAATATCTAATTCAGAACTTTGAGATGTGAGGGTCTTGTCTTTGGAATCGTCATTGAGTCCTTTAAATAGTCCTTAGGTCATGCTTAAGGTTGCCTAACTTGATTAGGATAGAAACAAGCAGTTTGAGCATAATTAGAAAAGCCAGTTTCTAATTTCGTAGGACTCTCTGTGCCTTGTCCGGTGGGTCCGCTCGAGCGGATGAGATTCTGTTCCAGCATCTGACTATTCCGACTCTGTTCGCTCGAGCAGATGTGATGGTCGCTCGAGCGGACCCCTCTCTAGATTGATCCGGAAATTCAGCATATTTTCTCCAGCAGACTTCTTCTAATTCTTTCACACTTTCTTCTTTTGAGTCTTTTCAATCTTCTATCTTTAGAATCGTTTTCTAAAAAAGAATTACAACATAAAAGACCCAGAGTTTTGTCCAACCCATGAATTTAGCCAACACTAAAATTCTAACAGGGAGCTTACTCTCTATAAAAATGCAATATTTTAAGTGGTGCACACTGCCCATCCAACATTCTTTGCTCTCTTAATTCATCGTTATATCATCAGCAAAGCCATTATATCCTCCAACAGTTTACAGATGGTAAATCCTCTCTATGAATGGCTGCTCCAACTTCCAAATCTCCCCAAACCGAAATTGAGAAATTGGAATACATTGAATGAGTCCATCTTTCAGCAATGGCAATGACAATGACATATGAAGGTCTACATGCAGTTGGTCATTCAATGAGTGGCAGATGTGCTTCATGTCCAATATCCAGAAGCCACAACGTTGAAAGTTTAACCGCCACTTCTCAAACTCAACTGACGGTTGCAACCAACAACAATTGAAGTAGTACGAAGATGATTATATATATTTAAGCTTGTACTTGCTGCAGTGTAACACCTTCTTCAACCTCTTTTGCATGTATTTAATGGCAATAGAATTATGAAATGCACTACATGCCAGTTATGCATATGATAAGTGTCATTTGATTAATAAACTACTTTTATCACAAAATGGTGGGCGAAAAACCAGAGTCTGAGCAAGTGCACTAGGTATTACAAATTGCACAAGAAACAACCAAAATTGATGAACCTATGTCGAGGCATTTTAAAGTTTCAACAATTATAGGTCAGCTTTCACCTTCATGGAAAGTTCAAAGATAAGGTGGGAGCCCTTACATCTATATCCAATGCCAACAATTTAAATGTGAGGGCCCTCACTCCTATCTCTCATATAAGGTAAGAGATATCTCTCATAAGAGCATCTCCATATATATATATATATATATATATATATATATATATATATATATATATGAGGGCTGCTCCCCTACACTGCAGCCCTCCTTAATATCAGCTGCAAGCACACATGTGAACCATGAACCATGTCTTTACATGCCCTACACTGCTCAGCACACATGTGAACCATGAACCATGTCTTTACATGCCCTACACTGCTCCCCTCACATGCTTGCAGCTGATATTAAGGAGAGTTGCAGTGTAGGGGAGCAGCCCTATATATATATGAGGTGGGATCCCACAGGCTGCAGCCTATGTTATCACAAGCTGCAGCCTGTGTCACACGTGTGGGCAGAGGCCCTGGGCCCTCGCACGTGTGCGTGCAGCCTGTGTGATCCCCCCACTAAATATATATATATATATATATATATACACACACACAAAAAGTGAATGAAAAGTTATTTAAGTTCCGTTTGTAGCGGAAAACTTTAGATGGTAGGAAGGGGGCTGAAAATCACTTTTAGTGGCGGAAAAAATCTCCACTAAGGTTTTTTTCCCTCCGCGAAAAATCGCCTTTTTTTTACATGGTTGTTGTAGTTTTCAAGGTTTTTATCCTCAATGAGAATAATGAATAGTGCGTCAATTCTGTAGCTACGTGTAATGCACCCCAATAGGGCTGGTTTCAAGACCATAGAAAGTTTGTATAAGGTATTCATGTGCAATTCAGTCACTAGTCCAATTGCTGGACTTGTTATCCACAAAATTCAGTCACAAATAATTCATCACTGTTAGAAGTATTCCTTTCCTCCGACAAGACTGTCACCCACAAAATGTTCTAAATTATACCAAGACTAAGAAAAAGTCTCATTTCATTGTATTTGCTTAATCATTATGGTTTCCATGTTGTATTAGTGATAAAGGACTCATTTAGAATGAGACTTTTGTAGAAAAAGGCAGACCAAACGTACTTGTTATCTGCTATGAATAATAATATCAATGCTTTTTATGTGACTTTATTAGATGAAAAAAGGCATTCTATATTGAGACATGTAGAAAAGAAAACTCCAAACAGTTGACTATATGTAATCTAATTCCTAAAATTGATAAATCAACTTTAAATATCAATGTGAGTGTTGTGCTCTAGCTAAATTATAAAAACACTCTTTTCAATCAATACATAAATCTACTAACATACATAGTACTATTTGTGACAATAAAAGTACAAAAATCATACGAGGAAAACGGTTTTTTATTAGCTTTATTGATGACTATTCTAAATATACATATGTATACCTAATTAGAACGAAGGATGAAGCCTTTACAAAATTAATGATTTTGAAGGCAGACAGGGAAAATCGATTAGATAGACAAATCAAAATTCGTAGAACAAATCCCTCAAAGAATTTAAGACCTTTTTTTTTTTTTTTGTGTGTGTGTAAAGGAAGGAATAATACATTAAGTCACTGCTTCTTACAACCCCTAAAAAAGTGGTGTAGCGGAGTGTAAAAATTAAACACTTCTGGTAGGGTTTTTTTACTATATACAGATTTTTTTCTTTTTTTTTTTAAATAAATAAATTTTATTTTAGAAATAGTGAGAGATTTATATATATATATTGTCTAAAAAAGTCTTTCAAAAGAGTTTGAATCCGACAACGGATAATGGATATAACCACAAAATCCAGACCAATAAACTTGTCTTTTGTTAAAATGTCAAGTCGCAAATGAAACATGCATGCAATGGTGGGCTGTTGGAACCCACCTTAATTTATTTTTTTTCCCTCTACTTCCTAAATGCATGCAGTGGTGGGTTGTAGAAAATAGACACATTTTCTCTACTTCTCTACATCATTTAGAGGCGGCCAAACGCTTTTATTCTAAAAAATCTCTACCAAAATCTCTATTCGATTTAGAGGTTTTAAGAAATAAAAGCAAAAAATAGTGATCCCAAACAGGAGCTTAGATTGCATAATGGTTCTCATCATTTGAGCGGGGTGTATCAAACTTTGGGAGTAGTTGAGAATTTTTCCAAGAGGTATGTCTAGGCTTTGTTCAATCTATGGATGTCACATATCTTATGGTTTGGTTTCCACCTCTATTATTTAACCATTACAATTTTAGAATTCTAGCATACAAAAGCATATTTGTATTTTTCTGTCGTTTCCAGAAAACTCCATGTTCCCCAGAGAAACTTTCTGTAAAATCCTCCTGCGAACGGGAAATTTACTCGTTTTTAGAAAGCATCTTAAATGGAGTGCCTTGCGCATCCAACCTTCTTTGCTCCATTTAATTCATCATTATATCATCTACCAAGCCATTATTTCCAACAAAAATCACAAGTGAGATAAGGATATAGATATATGATTTAGCTTTTGAACTCTTTTGCTGGCATTAAGCATGTTAAAATAATACTTTATATTTCAAACACTTGATAATTAATGTTTTCCATCAATACACATGTGAGACACTTTTTAAGGCATCTGAAACAAGAAGCCGGAACAAACTTCACTCAGGATTGAACTCTATAACCCATACCCTCCACAAGTTCCTCAAGACCACTAAATCAGTCCGAGAACGGAGCTGGTTGAAGCAAACTAGCTATTTAATCCAACCCATTTCTATCCCTAACACAACCTGCCTGAACTCTGAATTTGTCACATTCTAGGGTTATTTTGGCCTCCTGGATACAAACCTCATCTTACAACAGGAAAGTATTAGCTGAGTTCTAGTTGAAACTTGATTCCGATTTCATACTATAACACGTAAACGTATCAGCAAAACCAATGCGAGCAAACGCAAGTAAACATTAAAAGCAAGAAAGGGTAAATAAATAAAAAAACAACGGCCTCGGAAACCTAGAAATGGTATAATATTATAGAAACATTCCCAACAAAACATCAATATTCAAGATACAATTAAACGTTGTACAACACAAGCATTTCAGCATCTTGAATTGTCTCTTAAAACATATACAAATGCTATAAAAATAATAGCATAGGACTGACCTGCATTCAAGATTCAAGAAAGACAGCACCCCGACATTGTGACGACGGACCACATGCAAGAAGAACTTGGACCACACTAGCATCTCCAAACGATCACCGCCCATTGGCCCATCAATCTTTTGGCCACATGCATCAGCTCCTGCCATGTGAGACCATGTTCAGGGACCCAAACGGTAAGGACCGTCACCCATGAAATGGCCTTCCATGTAGAGGGCTGCCGCATTCTGGGGATGGAGCCCATCCATCACCACAAATTGCATGTCCTCCGATGGTTTCCAATGGCGTTTCCTTTGGTTTATGAACCAGTTATTTATCTGCTTTTGGTCAAGGCCGGTCGACTCTGCCAAAGCGACCTTCTCTGCCTCCTGCTCATACAAAAACATCAAGTCATTTAGTTACCCCTCTATGTTACAAATCAAGCATAAAGTTCGAGGACTCATCCTAACCAACACATGAAACCTTGCATTCATGTCTATTAAGACACAAAGTTGCAGGTCTTTTTGTGGATGGACAAAAACCTGAAACTCGCACCCCTCAAATGATCATTACTAAATGGTGGACTAAAAATAGAGGATTGGAAAACATTGCTTAAGATCATTAGGCCAATTAATGCAGTTTAAGATCATTGGATTTGCTCAACAATGCAACCATTCATTAACAACAGCAAATTTTATATACATTTTTTTTTGTCACGGAGAATGTTTTCTTACTATTTAGTGGAGAGAATGGCACATATGAAAAACCCCATTTGTTTCATACACTTGCAGTAGCCCACAATATATATATATATATATAAAAATAAAAAAAAGGCCTAAAGTTCGAGGTTGTGCGCATATGGTAAATGGCTCAGATCTCACCCACTTACTTAAATTTGTCCTCATTAATGGATTCCATCACATTTGTCTTGCACCCTACATCAATTGTGTTCTACAAAAATGAAAAAAAAAATCTACAAATGAAGAAAAAAAAAAGACCTCAAGGCTTACTATGGCCCATATAATTTGGATATGAACAATTTAAAACATCCATGTCCATCATCATTAGGCTTCATTCCGCTCTTCAGAGGCACAATCTCAAATCATTAGAAAATCATGAGAATGGTGATGCCATTTGACTTTTCACCTCTTCACTATATGCCTATATACATCCATTGTAAGTTAATGATCCATTTGTTAAGATCATCTAAATTTAAGTATTACCTGGGGAACAACAAAATAGATGCCACGATCAATTAATAAACCTTTTTGTTTGATGAATAGACATGGTCCATCTATTTTTCAGGCAAAATGATGAAGGACTAGGATCAGGGTGTAAGATGGAACACATGGGTGAATAAGCTCAATGATCATACCTAACATATGAAACATAGGTAATGCAAATGAAAAGGTATTATTGGACTATTAACTGATTCATTTCTTATGTAGTAGAGGGTACGGAGTAACTAATATGCACTTTATTCATTAGGATGGCTCGTAGTCCAAAAGCATTTATCTATGAGTGCTAACACTTTGTAGACATTTCAAATAAAAAACACAGGCAGTAAATATTAAGACTAGGTTGTTTTTTGTAGTAAAAAACTGTCCCCATGTACTTGAATGGATATAATTTAACTTTAAGTGTCATGTGATGACCATGGACCTTCCATGTGAGCCCACTAGAAAAGGAACTCCCGGTTCAAACATGTCATGTGGACAAGAGTCAATTAAGATTTACAATCTGCAGGAAACAACTACAAAAAAAGTGAAAAACTCTTTCTCATGTGTTAGTGATATGATGAAGGAAACAATCCAGTGCAAAAATCATGACCAGAAAGTTCAACAAAACTATAAGTTAACCAGCTAGTCACAGCATTATGTCAAACTTTTTTTTAACAGGTTTATGTCACAACTTTAATCCAGTATTATGGTTATTTCACAATTTACACCAGATAATTTCCAGGTAGAGTTGAACAATTAATATATCCTTTCTTAATCAATGCATCGAGCTCGCAACATACCGAAGGATATGGCCATTTATAGTGCAACTCCCACCAGCTCAGTAACTTTTGCCTGGCTTCTTTAGGCAGCTTCCCTTTTTTCTTTTTCTTTGACAGTTCTTGCTTAAGACTGCTCAAGTAACCACTGTACTTCTTCAGAAGATGATGCTTAAGTTCTCTGTCTTCAGCACGTGGATCGATCTCTGGAAGTTCTGTCTCACCCCCACTCCCATCTTGATCCTCCTCAGATGAGCCAACTCCTTCAAATTTTTCATCTGCAATGGACAATCGGAAGAATACAAATTATTGGTTAAGTTCCTTTTTCCTTTAAAAAAAAAAAAAAACCCTCAACAAGATCAGCAACTTTCCATTGAAACATAATATCTTTGGAGATCAATGTATTTCAGTGATGGGACTCCACTATACAGTTTTGAAAATAAGGTAGATGAACAGTCTACTCCATTCTCAACAGTCAGGGTCTCAATTGTAGTACTGTTAATGTGGAAAGTGATACAGTCCACCCATTGTACAATATGGAGCAATCCTCTCAGTCAACAGCTCATATGCTCACTTAGAATATACTAAGGGTTCATGGCTACCTGGTTACAACCTGTCTCTGGGTTGTACATATTATGTAACTCCACTACCATTTGTGATAAAAATCAATAGCAAAGAAAAAAAAAATTGCTTTCAGCTAGTCATTGGTCCCTAACATCATTGTTGCAAAAGAACAATGACTGCATTATAACCCATGAAAAGCCATGAGCCCATGTCCAGCATATGACTTCAACACAAATACAAACGGGTTTCCAAAGTACATTGCTTGCAAAAGGTAATAGTGTTTTAACTGCACCCCAACAAGACAAGCCAGAATTCTTGACATCCCAGCCAGCTTTGCTGGATGGACAAGGAAATAAATTGCCATGTGCTTGTTGCATAGAAAAACCAGCACTACCAATTAATAGAAAAGAAAAGTTGGAGTTGTGTGGCAATTCGTGTCAGCATATCACTGGGGTAAAGAGCTGTCCCGTGTGCACCAACAATAAATTAAAACAAAAGCATATTGCTACTAGTTTTCTATACAATGAAGTAACAACCAAATGTACAATACAAGTGAGATTCAAGTATTCCACAGATGCAACAATCACAGGACATCTTAATGCAAATTTGGAAAGAGTACTGCCGCCATACTGCAATGCTCTTTGGATGAAAGACACAAGCACAATTTCACAAATCTTGACAAGGTCGAGCATAATGTACACTGTAGTTGTGAAGTTGAATTCGGTGTCTTTCAGAGCACCACTTTATACGAATGTACACCTGTTTTTATGTAGATTAGGAGTACTAAACTAATGAGTATATCCAAAGTATATTCATATACAGTACACCAAATCCTACGTTTGGACAGGTTGCAACAATAGCACACAACAGTTCTCATAGATTCCTATATCCGGGGGCAACTATAACACACGACAGTAGGACGAGAGTCGGCTCACACAAGTAGCAGCAGTGCCTTTTCTGGTAGAAAAATAGGATCAGTGTTCGTGCGCAAAAGTGATGAGATTGTCATGGGTCACTTCGATTCAAGGAGTGCTTTAATAAGACAACTGCCAGCATCATCATATGGAGCTGAATGTGATGGAGCAAAGAAAAGAGAATTGACAAAGTAAATGTGACAAAGTAAATGTGGCCAGAGCTGCATAAGTTTAAGAAGAATAGCATGGATTAGGAATGAGTATATAAACAAGAATCTAAATGTGGCTGCCACTAAATAAATTTACCAAGGATGGACAATTAACACAGCAGTTATTCCTGCTATGCTATACAGAGTTGAACACTGAACGAAACGAGAAGTGCACGTTGCAGAAAAGCACATGCCAACAGGGAATTGGGGAGTTAAAGGAAAGGACTGAATTAGGAATAAGCATACAAGAGGAAACCAATGGCTAATCAACAATAGAAAGAAAAATCAAGTCTTGTTTTGGAATGGTATGGGCACATAGAAAGAAGACTTGAATCAAACCCTGTAAGACATATTAAAGAGTTACATGTTCAAGGAACTGGGAAATCAGGGACAGTTGTAAAGACGTTAAATGCAGTAAGGATACAGGTGAGGAATTATACAGTTGCTGAAAAAAGGATCCAAATTAGGTTGCAACAAAGTAGAATTTAACAATACAACAATGTAGTCTTGACTACTCAAACCAAATTAACAACCACAAACTATTATACTCTATGATGAAATGCACTACAAAGTACCATTTTAACAATTACAAAGGAAAATAGAAAAGCAAAAGGGGGCTGCTATAATTAAAGTGTTAATGAACATGCTTTTATTGTTCATTAATTAACAAAAAGTACGTAAAGTTCCCACCCTTCATCTCCATTCCAAATTCCATAATCAAGAAGATAAGGTCTTCGAAACTGCATATGGAAGAAGCTAAAATAGAGAACTGTTATAGTGACTAACGGTACTGATGCATAGAACGCACTATTCCTAGCTCAGCCTTCGATAACATAGGCCATTTTAATATGCTTGACCTTGAATAGCAGGTGCATAATGGTGCTTGGAAGGTCTCAATGAGAACCATATGTTTTGGTTGGCTGAAATTCCCAGAAAATGACTCGATCAAAGAAGTTAGGGGGATTCTATACAAATATTACGGAAACACAATTTGAAGGAACAAAATGATAAAATTCTTCTTGATGGAGTTTCAACCCATCAAATAAATTTCACCAGCACTGAATCAACTGTGGAGAGTTTATCTTCCAGCCTTATTCCGCCCAATTTGATCTATTGTAAGGATGCCCAAATCCAAAATCTCACATTCATCAGCATATATATGGTGGATACGGTTAGTATCAATAAGGTGATGTGAAGTATGAGGCAAATGATACAAAGAAAATTGCAAGATCTTTATCCATACGCAAATAGAATCGCAGGAGTAGCTAGATAATTTGACATTTTTATCCATTGGGTGCATCAAATTATCCAATAAGGAGAGATCATGATGATGATTCTGAAAATCGTAATCATACTGAAAATCGCTCAAGGGGCTGAATCGAATTATATCATAAATCATATCACAAATCATAGGGTCTTTTTTTACATGAAAATGAAGAACAAAAAATAAAGTTGAAAAAAAATGTAGTTATTCAAAACCCGTCCATTTTCCAACAAGATAGCGACAAGACTATGATATAAAGATTTTCATTAATATATACTAATGTATCATATAGTATATATGCATTTATCAACATTACTATAAAAAATAAACAAGTTATAATTTTTTCTGTTCACTTTAAATAAAAAAATACAAGTCATTGAATGTCTCCTGAAGTTTAAGAAGCTTCATAACAAAAAGAAAAAAGAATGTATGACGAAATACATAAGTACAATTCTTTATCTACCTCCAAAACATCTCCAAAATCCCACAAATTCTTAAAAGGTTTCATTAATCACTAGCTAACAACTTAAGGATAGAAACATTAACGAAAAAAAAAAAACCACCCGAAGAAGAAAACAAGATAGTAGAAAAGAAAAAAAAAATTACTAATATTAGCCATTAGGATATGGCTACTCCCACCCAGACAAATTGACTGAATTGTAAGATTCGATATAACAAGTATCCAATCATAAGATTCATTCAAAAATCCCAAGATTATTTGAAAAGTCTTTTTTCTTTTGAGGATTCAATACAACTCCTAGGATATTTTTATAGCAACAATGAAGATGGTGATTGGTTTGAGCTGGCTAAACCCCTGATGTGGAACTCCACCCCTCAACTAATTTTGTGGTTTTGTAGTGTGGTCTCTTAATATTATTGTCAACTATTGCATGTTAATTCAGAAATAATTTTAGTATATTGGTAATTTGGTACTCTATATTAAATTATTGTTCCATTCACAACATGAAATGATCATCATACCCAATAAAGAAAAAAAAGCTAAACACCATATCATTTTGTCAATAAAGAAAAATTAAAAATGAGTCATTCAAATGGAAAATTGGGAATTTTGGCATCTCAAAATCACATCGTTTGATGGGTCACATTAGTTTTTGGTCAAACTTATAACTCTTAGCTCATGTTTGGCATCTCTACTTCCAACCTCTATTTGTCTAAATGTCTAGCAGGTAGAGGTTTGGAAAATAAGATTGTTTGGCATAGATTCCACCCTCTACCAGCTTTGGAGAAGTAGAGGTAAATCCTCTCAAAATGAAATTGTTGGGCATTGGAAAGTAAGAGCTTTAGCCCCTTTTTTTTACGGCTCTATTTTGGATGGCCTTTTGGAATAAGAGTAGAGATTCCAAACGAGGGATTAGCAAATTTTAGATTTCAAATTTCTAATCAAAAGGTTCATTATGTTGTTCGGCCATAAGGAATTTGTTAAGGTCAACGTCCACCCTCGCTTCTGAGCGGTCATAATTGTCGAGCCCAAGCCCTCGACAAAAAACCATTGTTGTTCCGTTTCCCATCACCTATTGGTTTTGTGATAAGTGATAACTCAATAGGGTGTAAGATCCTACAAGTGGTATCAAAGCCTGATAGGTCGGGTGATGGAGTCACGGGACACGCGTTTTACGAGTCACACAAGATCCTACAAGAGGTATCAGAGCCTGGTAGGTCGGGTGTTGGAGTCACGGGACATGCATTTTGCGAGTCACGCAGCAGGAGTCACGGCAGGTGTGCCACTGAGGGAGGGATTGTTGAGGTCAACGTCCACCCTCTCCTCTGAGCAGTCATAATTGTGGTCGATCCCTTGCCCTCACCATAAAACCATTGTTGTGCCGTTTCCCATCACCAATTGGTTTTTGGATAAGTAGTAGCTCAATGGGGTGTAAGATCCTACAGAATTGTTATTTATGTGTTTTCAAGTGGTTTGATGTCTAGAAGAGCACATATACTACTTTGGTAAACCTATTTTCAGTAAGTTACCATTCCAAAAGATGTACTTTTACTATTGTAAAGTCCCACATCACTCATGTGAGTGTCCATGTGTGGGCTCTCCTTATCTAGTATAACGCATTTTGAGTTAAGCTAGGGCCTCTGACTCAGAAACAAAGCCGTGCGGGTTAAGCTAGGGCCTCTAGCCCAAAGCGGACAATATTATACAGGATGAGTTAGGTCGTGACAAATGGTATCAGAGCCAAGGACGGCTCTCCTTGAGGGTGGGGGATTATAAAGTCCCACATCGCTCATGTGAATGTTCATGTGTGGGCTCTCCTTATCTAGTATAATGCGTTTTGAGTTAAGCTAGGGCCTCTGACTTAGAAACAAAGCCGTGCTGGTTAAGCTAGGGCCTCTGGCCCAAAGCGAACAATATTATACTGGAGGAGTTGGGTCGTGACAACCTATGATACCCGGATACTGCAAATTACATGTGGTATCGTACCGATACGGATACGGCAAGATACGGCTTGGATACCGGGGGGCAATTTCAGAATACGGCTTGCATTATTTTTCGCCCAATATTTCAGCAGATTTTCCATTTCAGCCAATTTCTGTCTTTCTCTTAGTTTGATCAAAAGGAAAACAAAAAAGAAGAGGAGGAGACCCACCTACTTCGACTACCGCTGCTGCGACCTTCATATGCCAGGTATTCCTCCTCTTCTTCTTCCTCCGTTCTTTTTTCTTTCTTTCCTTCTTCTTCTTCTTCTTTCTTTTTCTTTTTTTTTTTTTCTCTCATTCGTTTGTGCCCTAGAGATGCCAACGAAAGGGCAGAAAAGAATCCATTGCTCTTATGTTTCTTTCATTTTTTAATGTTGGGCTACTGGACCCATCAGCCACTCAGCCCATTTTTCTTTTCTTCTCTTTTTAATGTTGTGCTACTGATCAATCAGCCACTCAGCCCACTTTTCTATTTTTTCTCTTTTTCTATGCTGAGATATTGTATTGTGAGGCCCACCTCATTGAAAATTTAAAACAAACAATGGGCTTGTAATATTTGAGCTCTAAATTGAGATAAAATAAGCATTCCACCTAAAATAAATCCCTAACCAAATATTTTATATTTATATATTTCTAGGAAAACCCGTATCCATATCCTAAGATTTTGAAGTTGACGTATCGGATGCTCGTTCCTGTGTCCCGTATCCGTACCCGTGTCCGTATCCGGGCATCATAGGTGACAACTATGTTGACTTATGACTTTTTTTTGGGTTTCTTTTTTTCTTTTCTTTTTTTAGTTATGGGAATACACAAGCTAGCACGACAGACTTCGAGTGGGTTGAGCATGGGTCAAGCTTTCCTACTCCCACAGTTTCTTTTTTTTTTTTTAGTTACAGGTATACACAAGCTAGCACGACAGACTTCGAGTGGGTTGAGGATGGGTCAAGCTTTCCTACTCCCTGTGGGAGTAGGTGTTCCTATGACCAAGTTGTTTGCTATGGTTATATGTGGTGGTAATCTAAAAATCTAAAAATCAATAGGATTCCCTTTTTCCGTATCTTAAGTCCTGAGATTTTCTCATATCATCCTATGATAATTTGAAGGTTCGTTATTTCAGAGAGAGAGAGAGAGAGTAATCTATTTTCTTCATTGAAACATCCACAAGCAACAAATGCCAATTCCTGGATATTATTTTAGAAAGTTATACACCACAGAAGCGACTGTTATATTAGAAAAAGTTCTAATATCAAGGTCAGGGTCAGCCAATAAATCAATTGGACAGACTGGATAAAGCCTCACTGTGAAAGACCTTAGCATGCAACTTAACACCACAATGGCGCTTTGGCTACAACAATCATACAGTTGAAGTTTCTTATTCAATATTGTAATAAGGGAAATACCATGCTTTCTAGCGGATAAAAGAAATTCTGAAAATCATTGACAATGTCAATTCCTAGATATCATCCTAAAAATTTATGCATCCCATAAGCAACTTCGGTATTAGAAAAAATATCTAGTAAGAACGACCTAATTAGATAATGTCGTAGGGCTGCAGATGACTTTATGAAGCGTCATAACCAGAATCGGTCAAACCAGTGGGTTTAACTTCCAAACTGGCCATCAGAAATGCGACTAAGATATATTGTTGGAAAGCTACCAACAAGTGCTTTGGCAGATATTAAAACCCCAAATCTCATTGTTTCATTGATCAAAACTCATGTTTTTCTTTGTTCTTTTTTTTTTCTTTCTGTCAATGCTACTTTTAGTAGGTTTTAGATTTTCATATTTGTAATTGGATTGTAGTTCACATGTTGTTCAGCCATAAGGAGAAGTCATTTATGTTTTTATTCGGTTTATAGTCTAGATAAGCATTTTTATTAGTTTTAGAATGCCGAATTACAAGTCTCTAGTGATATGTAAGTGGCATTGTACATGAAATGACTACAATTGATCTGTTTTGTTTCTCAATTCGTGAGATTTTCGCTTTGGTTTCAAATAAGAATTCTGGGGTTTCTTACATTTGTGAGTTAATTTTTCCCTTCATTACACACCCACTATAAAGCCATGAAGTTTGCTAGTTCTATAGTTCAACTCTAGATCTAGACTCCAATCTCAAAAACAAAGGACAAAGAGAGATGCCCTCATTTATAGGGGATGTAGACTCTGAAGGAAACAAGAAGAACCAAAATTTATTACAATCATAGCAAGCTTCACATTCAAATGGTCATAAGTTGCAACATCTGCTAGGCTTTTTTCTGTTGACTTCTCTTATTGTTCAAAATCTTCAATTGGTATCGATAAGGTGATACCGATTTGGAAGGCTTCTGTCAATGATGCAGGACGGACCCATGGTCTACATGGGTCCACCCACCAATGGGCCTAGCCCATCCATCTCGACCAATTCTTTGGGCCCAACCCAACTATCTGTCTATTTGGAGTTTTATTTTCTGATTTTTGTTTTAAGTTGTTTTTAGGTGGATGTTTAAATCCTAACCATAGATGTATTTGGATTTTCCATATTATCTTTAGGGTTATGTTTTCTCATATTTAACCATTGTAAAGCCTCCCAGGCTAGGCAGACGATGATTAATGGAAAAAAATTTGAGTGATTTTGGGGTTACCGAGTCCTCTCTTCTTCCTCGGCTGCGATGGGGAGCTTAGACCAACCATCTCTATTCTCTCCATCTCTACCCACGCCACACTTGGTACCCCGCTCCACATCAATAAACAACCAATTTATGAACTCATTCGGGCACGCATGTTGTTGTTCAATGTCAGCTACAACAATTGTGGGAGTTCTCTCTTTCATCCTCATGTCTAATACAGAATACTACCTACTGTTTTTTTTAAGAATTACAGATAACTTGCCTCCCCTTTGCTATGATATTTCATGAATCTCTTTGGAGATCATTTACTTCAGACAGGTGAACTACATTGAGATTCTACATTTTTACTGTAACCCCAAGTCCTTGAGTACTAGTAGAACCTGTTTTTATCTTTTCTGCGGAAATTATTGTGTCTAGAGTCAAAATTGAATGAGGACACACTTACCAAAGAAGAAGATCAAATTCTGCTTAAGAACGATCCTGATACTCACTCATGGAAAAATATCAGAGTCAACAATAGATGCATCTCAAGAAGTATAATACGTGACCAACTATAATTATTCCTTTGATATAAAGAACTTCCACACTAATTCGAGATTCAGCCAAAACACAAACAGGAAGAGAGAGCATCTAGCAGTATCTACAAAAAAGTTGTGATGTTCACCAACTGAAGCCCCAATCCTTCATTGAAGGGGTACAGGAGCCTAGGGACTTGAGCAGCTCTAGTATCATTGGCACACAGAGACAGTTCTACACCTGAATCTCCTCCTAAACTTAGCAGGGGGTAGAAAAAGGAGAAATGAAGGTGTTAAGTACTATGGACCACCACAAACTCCACATTGGTATGATATTGTCCACTTTGGGCCTAAGCCCTCATGGATTTGCTCTTGGACTCTACCCAAAAGGCCTCATACCAATGGAGTACTTAGTCCTACTTATATGCCCATGATCTTTTTCCATTTCTAGCCGATGTGGGACTTTGGTTGCACATCCCCAACAATCCTCCCCTCAAACAAAGGACCATATCTCTTTGGATATTTTTACCGGGCCTCCCCTCAAACGATCATCCATCCGTCCGCTCCATCGAGGAGAGCCAACTCGAGAGCCTCACCACGGATCCACCAATCGTGAGTACCGCGCTTTGCCGGCGCATCACCGAGGCCCACCACCTTTGTTTGGCAAGACGAGGATTCTCCTGGCTAAGTCTGGGCCTGGGCTCTGATACCAATTGTTGGAAACAATAATCTAAATCTTTGATCTAGGAAACCCTAATAAACCAAGATCCTCCATGTCAAATCATTGAGAGAAGTAAAGCGGAAAAACATACCTGAATCCATTGAATGAAGTTGCTCGCAGGTTGATGATCTTCCAATCCAATATGGTTACCCAGAGAAACCCTCTTGATTCTTCTGATGAAGGGATGTCAAAATAGGAATTCACCATATGAATTGGGGACCATAACCCTAATATATTAGATATCATAAGTTTGCTATTTCTAATTTGGCCCCTCATCAAATTAGAAATAACATTCTGGTATCTACACATTAATCCCATGACAATTATACCCTTAAGCCTCAGAACTTTAATTCTTAATTAGATCACTTTAATATAGGCTTAACCAAAGATAGCATAACACATTAAATAGTTACATGTGTGGCCCCACATGTTGGAATTTTTCCAACAGAAGGATCTTCCCTACCTTTGATTTGGAGTAAGTGGGATTGATTAGACATCCTCCACTGCCTAAAAACATGAATCTGGAAAGCAGCTATGGTTGTGAATGGAGTCCTAGATAGAAGGAAGTTGTGCTTGTGGGGCATGATCAGTAAATGAAAGGCATGCAACAGTTTGATAAAACAAAAGGAGTATACAGACAATAGAAAATAAAGGTTTGGACTCATTATAAGGATACCACACTTAATATAGTCATTCATGGTGCCAGGCTGACACCTAAACACATGTATAGATAAAGGTTAAAGGGCAAATTTACAGGTTTTGGTATATGACTCTGAACATTTCAAAATGAAAGAAACAGCTACATATACAACTTATCCAATCCATAACAATAAATTCTTATTTCTTATTAAGATTTTTGTTGGGAAGTCCCACATCCCACATCGCGTAAGTAATAGGCTTGAAATATCTTAATATACCTCTGTATGGGCCTTCCACCTATCAGCTTAAGCTTTTGGGTTGGTATATGATTTATTACATGGTATCAGAGCGGGTTTCGATCCCGGTGTTCTTGTGTAGCCCACGTGACAGGCCCGTCCATGAAATATGTTGGGCCTGCGCGTGAGGGGGAGTGTTGGGAAGTCTCACATTGCCTAAGTAATAGGCTTGACATATCTTAATATACTTGTATGAGCCTTCCAACTATCAACTTAAGCTTTTGGGTTGGTATATGGTTTCTTACATAGTATCAGAGCGGGTTTCGATCCCGGTGTTCTTATGTAGCCCACGTGACAGGCCCGTCCATGAAATCTGTTGGGCTTGCACGTGAGGGAGAGGGTTGGGAAGTCTCACATCCCACATTGCCTAAGTAATAGGCTTGACATATCTTAATATACCTGTATGGGCCTTCCACCTATCAGCTTAAGCTTTGGGTTGGTATATGGTTTATTACAATTTTTACATAGGGTATATTTTTCACCTAACAAAATTGTGACCACAAAGTCCTTTCTGCCAGTCTTTGCAATGAATACTAAAAAGGCTTTCCGAACTATATGAAATAATGGATATGCACAAACTTTCATACAACTATCAATGCAACATCCAGTACCTGTCTCATATCCTAGGATATAGGTATGTTAGGAAAATTAAACCATTAACATATGTGGTGAGAGGTCTGCAAATAGTTAAAGGTACATTTGCAGGTATAAATCTATGGAAATTTATGTGAGATTGAGGACATGTTTAAAGATAGATGGGCATACAAGTTTGTGAAAAAGAGACAGACTACTTTACCATTGCTCGACAGTAACAATAAAACAAAGTAATCATATCCAATTGATTCTGAACATGTCAAAAAGTGTGTATTGAAAATCTCCGAACTCAAAATAAACCTAAATTATCTCGCAATATACTCCAAGGACCAATATTTGTCAGAGATTCAAATCAAAGACATTGAATGTATTGCTGTATATAGTGAAAAATAATGCCTATGCAAACCATGCACTTAACAAAATTCCATGAGTTTCTTATTCATCCTAATTATTTATCCACTGGCTTATTTATTTTTTCTAGTTTCTTTCATTGCTAAACTTGCATAAATGATATATGGTGAACCAAAATAGCATATAAGTATCACAGAAGATTTTCTTTTCCATGATTTACTACAGGTTTTTTGCCGTATTTTTCACATAAATACTATTATAGGTTGGACAACATTTTTGTCCTTTCATGATGAGGAGTGGCTGTTCATGGTAAAATAGTCAGAGGCCCATTCCAAAGTATTCAAATAATGTGTTACACTTCCCTAGATGTGACAACTTGAGGGATAACTGCTAGATAGTTGAATTGAAAAGGGGCTTACATGCCGTCCAGAACTTTTTATTATGACACCAATTAAGGATAATCAAAATGGGAATCCTAACAAAGGAAACACAAGAATCTATCACATATATAAACTATCTCCAAAGTCTTAACATGGATGAGATAAACAAATTAGTGCCCAAGGGCAAAAGTAACTATCGAAAGCAAAAAAACACTAAGATGTGTGTATTACGATTTCTGACTACAATAGTTTACTTGCAAAAGTAACTACCAATAAAAATAAAACATTTGTCAAGGGTTTCTAGTGCTTCCTGGCCAATCAAATACAAGAAGGCGATCCAACTATCTATTAAAAACGAAAGAAAGGAAAAAAAAAATCGAGTCAATCATATGTTGCCAGAAAACTTATATAAGATCATTAATTGGGCAATCCAAATAGAAACTTCGCTCACTATCTATTTCATGTCAACATTTGACGGACCTAATTTGTATTTAAATCAAAAAATCCTGTAGACCTCTCATATGATCATATCTGATAGGCAAAGGGACCACACAAATTCCCATATTTCCTACTACTCCAATTGGTAGTTACTTTTACAAGGGAACTATAGAAAGTGCTTTTATATCAATAACACATGATTCAACTGTGAATGTGGCATCCAATGGGCTATTCTATCAAATTATAATTCACATAAAGCTAGAGACCAGGTCACCATGTGAGAAATTATACTTGGAGATAAAAACAATAGGTGATCCTCCACCAATAAATGAGAGATTTTGTAAGCTCATTAGAGCTTTCATAAAGTCAACATGTTTTGCCTACATCACCGTCCATTTGCACATACAACAAAATCCACATGGCAGATATAGCAATTCAAGCATTCCACAACTTAAATCTCTTGTTCAACAAGGACCAGGTAGCGTAATGGTGTTTCCCTAAAGAGTATGCCAACAACATTTTCTTCTTTCAAACTCTTAAAACAAAGAAATCTTTGGGTAGTCGTGAACACGACGCAATAAAGCAAGAGCAGATTTGATGCTGATAAGATGAAAAGCACACATCACAAACAACCTTCTCTTTTCACTGTTGGGATGGAGATATCAACACCCCCTTTCATAGCAAAAACAATACATTCATAAAAGAAACAAGAGTTTGAAAACATATAACCGCCTTGGCAGATTTTGAGCAGTTTCCTCATTGAGAAGATTGATTGTGCAACAAAACTACAATATTAGTAATATATTCACAGAAAAAGAGTAGTTGGGAGTACAGGAAAGTCTAAACCAGATTTTGAAAAGATATGTACCATCCCGAGGTACGTGTAATTTTACTATTGGAAAGAAGAAAAGGGAAAAAATTGGAATTACTTTTTGAAGCAACATGGTCTATCTGCAGGATATTTTGCCTATGATAATAGTCAAATGTCCCTTAAGTTTGGATTCTGATAATTAGCATTCATTAAGTCCCTTTAGTTTGGATTCTGACAATTATCGTCTGGGGTTTTCTTGTTTCAATAGCCAGATTTTTATCATTATAATATATAAAATGAGACGTAAGGACCTGTCATAAATGGATACAAGTGAAACATGCATAAAACTGCATAAATTTCGCAAAATATTGAATCCACATGTCATTTATTTTACCAATGTCGTCTTCAATGACCCAAAAAGACCGGCTAACCAGGCCTTTCGGGAACAAAGGTAACAGAGGTTTTCAATAGAAGCATGGCATGTAGGTAGAGCCCATTGGTCCAACTTTATAAAAGTTCTGTACATTAGCAACAAAAAAGTCCTCATTGGATGTCGTCAGTTGTCTAATCAAAGGTGGTGATTGCAAACCACTACCTGCTTTTTGGATTTACGGTCCACTTCAATTGCCTTTGATGAGACAGTTAGCAATGTCTGACGATTTTGATGCTTACAGATGTCAACAAGACAAACTACATTGCAAACTAGCTCAGTGAGCTCTAGTTTGATGTCTCGTGAGCCAAGCTCAAGCTTGTTCCTGCTTAAATAAGCTTGGCTCGAGCTTCAAATTTTATGAGGCTCTAGCAGGCTCAACTTAAAGTCAGCTTGCAAGGGAATCAACTTGGTTCATCTATATAACAAACATATAATAGATAAATATATATATATATTTGTTCTGAATATACATATTGTTTTTATTTATTTATTTCTTTAGAAAAGTAATTGGTAATACAACCAAACATATTTAAAACATAATGCACCTATATGCTGTATAATTTCATAAGAAACAACAGTATCCTCAAAATGAAACTATGATGTGTTCACTTTATTTTATATATATATAGGAGAATATTCATGTCCATCCATCCCTCCCCATAGGGTGCGAGACTTACATAATTGAAAATATTCATGTGCAAAAGAGGAAAAGCCATATATGGTAATATGCAAAAAAAGAATGTTCATGTGCAAAGAGGGAAAGCTATGTAAGTGTCCCTCACCATAGGGTGACATGAATGTCCCCCATATAACCGAAGGGTGAGGGACACTTACATAATTGGAAATATTCATGTGCAAAAGAGGAAAAGCCATATGTGGTCATATGCAGAAAAAGAATGTTCATGTGCAAAGAGGGAAAGCCATGTAAGTTTCCCTCACCCTATGGTGAGGGATGGATGCACGCTTTTCCTCTTTTGCACGTCAATATTTCCAATTATGCAAGTGTCCCTCACCCTACGGTGAAGGATGGATGCACATGAATATTCTCCATATATATATATATATATATAACACTTCTTTAAATGCTGATCTTTGAGACCTTAAAAAGTACACCTACTAAGATCCAAATAGGTTGATTTTAGGTCAACTTCTTAGACATGCATAGGATCCCACATAGTAGTGCTCCAATGGCACTCATCGAAGTGTTGCCAAGGAGAGAATTCCCCTTTATTTATCAGTAGCGCTTCACTCATGCTTAAACTTAATATGCATTGTGATGCCAAGATTAAGCCTACCTGGGTGGAGACTGCTTTCCAATCAGGCCTGATTCGAGCTCACACTCAGTTTACTACAATGAAAAGCCTAGATCAGCTTAAGCAAATATCATGCTCAGTAAACTCAGCTTGGCTCAAGCTCCAGGTGGCTCGTTTAATGTCCGAGACACGATTAAGCTGGTATAAGCTCAAGCTTGGCTTAGATCATTTCCACAGCACATAGACAGCGAATCCACCGAATACTATTTTTATAGAGTGGGCCAATAAGCCCCACCCACATGCCACATGTCCTACCCAAAATCACTTTTCCCTTTCTGAAAGGCTCTATCACATTAAGAAAGATCTCAGTCACCAAGCCTTATAGAAGTCATGATAACGACATGAAGCCCATCTAGAAATTTTCAATCATTGCATAATTTTGAATTTTGTGAGGAGTCGGCCAAATTTTCTTGGAACAACATGGGTGGAAGAGATAATGGGACCAAGAAAATCTCAGCAAATAGTTAATGGGTATAACGTTTACTCTTTGGGAGTTGAATATGGCATTAATGGATAACTCAGATTTGGCAAATTACAAAATAATTATATGGTATACCGTATACCATTAATACAATATCACTATGTGCAGAATGGGAAAAAAATTGGCGGGCCAGTTATTCACAATTTACAAAGGATAGTGAAAGCACAAACAAAATAAAAGGGGAAAGGTGCTGGTGAAATTTATAGAAGATATAAATAAAAGAAGAGAAATTAATAAACCAGATTTTATTTCTCATTCATGTTGTAAATATTCTACACAAATTATCTGAGATGATTGATAAATCATTTGGAAATCATTTAGTAATTTAAAATTAATGAATCTTAAATTACCTAGAAATATTTTTTCTCACCTAATGAAATCACCATATTCACATGATCAACATAAAACTAAGGAAATAGTAAAGTTAATACAACAAAGAAAGTGTTAGAATAAAAATAAGCCAAAAACTATTAAAAAAAAAAGTGCTAGATATTAGCTAGGTTCGTTCCATTTTAGAGAGACACATTTGGTTAGAGATAATGGTTCTTTGAGATAAGAATTGGTTTAGATATGAATTATTATTGGGTTGTATAAATTGAGATCATTCCCTGGATGAATCTCAAGTTGAATTTATGCAATGCATTCATTTCTTTGAAAATTAATAATACAGGCTAAGAAAAAGTTCGTCATCATCTGCTCCCTGGAATTAGA
Organism: Cinnamomum chago; assembly: GCA_038049695.1. Taxonomy (NCBI): domain Eukaryota; kingdom Viridiplantae; phylum Streptophyta; class Magnoliopsida; order Laurales; family Lauraceae; genus Cinnamomum; species Cinnamomum chago. The sequence continues at coordinate 103,887,246 of CP142451.1, read as the reverse complement.
TCTTACCTTCACCGCCCATCTCGGTCAACTCGTACAACTCAATAAAGTCACACCTGACTCAATGCAAATTGATATAGTTGATCCAGTCTTCTTGACCCAATCAAGATTTTACTCTGGCTCTCTAGACCCAAGACTGATTGGATTTGAATGGAATGCATAATTAAATAATGCAGTCGCATCACATTCATGTATACAAAATAAAGCAAGACTGATGGCACCTGGTTCAAAATGTCTAGGAACATTAACAGTGGTTTTAGATGGAAATGTAGAGTAAGTGGATAAATAGACACTACATTATTATAATATTGTTCTTACATTATTTTTCCCCTCTAGTGGGTTCTAGGAATCAAACAAATTACTAAAAAAGCCGGTTGCAATGAAAGATTATTATTATTATTATTACTATTATATGAATGCATTTCTAGAAATGCAAATGCAAAGAAAGGGATACTTGAAAATCCTAACAAAACTGATAGCCAAAGAAGCACAGCATAATTGAGCTTAATCATCACATAACAAATGGCCGAAACATGTTTGAAACTTTTCAACTAACAAGAGTAGGAGTAATATCACAAACTGATTTATCTTTAGCAGCCATCAATTCCCGAATTCATTGTTCTTACCAAAAAAATTACCTGAACTCATTGCCTTGGTGCACTCCCATTCCATGCTTAGAGATAGAGAAATAGATATAGAGAGAAGGCTTGAAAGAGTGAGCACGACCCTTTTTGCAATATTCCAGTGAAACCTTCTCCCTTGGTGTTCTCTATTATACCACTCTTTATTTTTCCAGTGAAACCTTCTCCCTTGGTGTTCTCTATTATACCACTCTTTATTTTTTCTTTCTTTTGAACGGGTTCCTCTTTATTGTCTTCTTCCAAGAGAGAAATACCTTTCTTTAGAAAAGTCTTAGGGAACTAACAAAATGTTAGCATTTAATAGGCTTGGTATTATAGAATTGCTAGGCATACTAGGAATAGGATGCTCACTTAGACATAGCAATAATTTTTTTTTTTCATTCATTATTATAATAAGGAAAGCACTAGTGATCTTGAATCCTTGGTTACCATAACCATTCATTCAATCCATGGGAATGTATTCTGAATACCTCAATTATCAATGTTTAGGATGCCCAACAGCCTAAAAGTAAATTAATACAGTCCAAGCACCTAAAGATTTCCAAAGTTTCACATGCAGTGATACAAAATGATTTTTTTAATGACTAGAAATAATCAAGGGATGCTAAGGACTTACCTACACCATACAATCAAATTACTGTAATCATAAACCTAATATAAAAATCCAAAATGGAAACAACTGCATGAAATGGATGATCACCCCACGTTCCACATTTCCTTGTCTCTCATTAAAAAAAAAAAAACATAAGTTGAAATTTAAATGCCATAGATCTTTAAAAAAAAAAAAAAAACAGAAGCTTCAATAGAGAGAATCCTGACAATCTCTTGTTAAGCCTGTATGGATTCAGCTCATTCATTCAAAGCGCATCCAATGTCCTCCCATCATTAAATAATCTTATGAGAAAGCAATAAATAAGCATTGGGAATGACCAAGGACGGCGACTGCTTTATATACTAAGCTATGCTTGGAACTCAAAGAGAGGGAGGGAGGGAGAGAGGGAGGGAGGGAGGGAGGGCTGTCAGCACCGAAAAAGCTACCCCGTTAGAGACGAGCGTGTGTTCTTATTTTTTCTGCTAAGATATCCTAAGACGCGTTTTGTCTTTCTTCCTTTTGTATAAGAGAGAGAGAGAGAGAGAGAGAGAGAGAGAGCTGTACTACTATAGACTCGTGAGCTTTGATGGGTGGCTCTAGCCTTCTAGGTTCTACAGATCTTTCTCTCTCTCTCTATTGCGTTATTCATTGGTCAAAGCTACCTTCGCAAGAAACGGGGGAGAGACGTATTAAAATACGGACTGGCAAAGGACCCAGAGATGCAGACTGTGACCGTACAATTGGCCAAGCACTATTCATTTGTAAGCCATTTTCTTTTCTTCTTCTGCAAATCCAAAGGTGTTTTATCCTCTTTTTATGTTCTTTCCCCTTCCTTGTTGAGCAATGGAGATGGAGAAAAAAGGCTCTTACAAGGAAAGGATCCTTTTCCCTTTCCTTTTTCAGTAATAGAGAGGGAGGAGGAGGCGAGAGAGGGAGAGAGAGATACCTGAAGAGAAGACTCTAACAGATCCGTTAGTTAAAGTACTGAGTTGGGACTCTATCCTTCTCATGAACTCCATCGCTTCTTGTAAAGGCCTCGTTAGCTCATCTCGGTATTTCACCAACATATCATAGTAAGCTTCCTGTAATCATAGAAGAGAGAGAGAGGAAAGAACCCCAGATGGGGAATGGAAAAGATTGACAAGAAAAACACAACCAAACAACAGGAAATCACTTCAAGACTCGTTTTCAATCAACCAAACAACAAACTTTCTTTCTCATACTAGTACTGGTAGAGAGACTAGTAGAGAAAACTAAATCCATGATAAAGAAAATTACCATGAATTGATCGAGTTCCGGGTCCGTCGACGAGTCACGGCAACTCAGCGCCGCTCGTTGGCGACTTTCGAGCTCTCTCCCGATCGCCGCCAGCCTCGCCACCACTTCTGGTGGGGCTCCCACCTATTACAATATCAATCAATCAAAAATACAAACACATTAGAAAGAAATTATTCATCATCACCATCATCATCCTCCATCATCATCCTCCTCGTCTTCTAATGAAATTTAGTTTCTTTTTTTCTTTCATTACCTTTTGGCAATCCATGTAAGCTTCCAAGAGATTACAGTACTGGGGGTGGTTAATGATTTTCGCCTTGATCGCATCAACTTCATTAGAACTCCCATTCCCTTGCTGCTGCTGTTGCACCAAAGGGTAGTGGAATTCGGCGAGCTGCTGTTGAGAAGACCCTCCTTCGGTTTTCACAGATGAAGGACCATCCGAAAGAAAGCATCCACTTGGCTGATTATGGTGGTGGTGCTGTTGATGAAACGAATTCAAAGGCATGGTCTTCTGCTGCTGCTGCTGCTGCATGTTGGGGCTGTTGCTACTCCGCGCATACACCGAAGAATTCGGTGCAATCGCGGGTGAAGCATAGATGAAGCTGCCTCTACCACTCGTGTTCTCGCTCAGCTGTGAATAATCATCCATTTCCACCAGACCCAAGATGTGGGAAAAGTGGAAATATTGTCTTAGAACCCTAAAAATCTAGAGAGATAGAGATTAAGAGAAGAAAAATAAAACCCTAGGAGGAGAAAGGAGGAGGGAGGAGAAAAGAATGCAGATGCGTGGGTGTGATTGCACTTGAAACCGTATTTTGGGCATGATGGTGTTGTAACGTCAGATATAGCATCTGCTTTTCGGGGTTGTACCGGTACGTGTCGGCCGGCCGGAAACCTCAAACCCCTCCATGTCTAAGGTGGGTCACAGCTCTCTCTCTCTCTCTCTCTCTCTCTATCTAAGTCGTGTTCTTGGGCAAAAAGTCTCCAAAGAAAGAAATGGGCGTGTATCGTTTGGAGATAAGAGGGTGAGATTTTTTCATGGAAACTTTAATTTTCACCCCTCTCTCTCTCTCTCTATCTTTCTCTTTCTTGGTTCTGTTCAAGTTGTGTATAAGTTACAATGCTTCGTGGATGGTAGAACAGTAGGAGCTTTTTCTTCTGCTACGTTACGTATATGGGGTGAATGCTCATCTATTGAAAATACTCGTTTTCATCAATAATACATCAGGTATTACAAAAGAGAGGATAAGAGCATCCTGTGCCAAAGCAAAGGTATAGTTTGCTGCCTGTCAAGGTAGAGATGACGAATTACTCATTCTTTTGATTGAGACCGTTGATCTGTTGGGGCCCAGTGTTGATGGGAGATGTCCAAAATCTGATTTGCTGTTGGAACACCTAAATTATTGCATTGAAAACAGACTCACAGCAGGAAAAGAACGAATTAATGGTTGAGATGGGTATAGGCTCAACCTGTATTAAATGGGTCGCTTAGCCACAACCCCACCACCAGTAGGGGTCAAGTCAGGCAGACCCACTTAACCGGTCTAGCACTAATTTATTATTATAGACTTATAGTAGTGTTTTTTTTTTTCTTTTTTGACATTTTAAGTGTAACCCACATCATCTTTTTTATCATCATCGAATCCTTAATTAATTATCCCCAATCATATTGAGTTGGCTATATAAATTTAGTTTTGCTTTGTTGAAGCAAAATTCTCAAATGAGTTATACTTCTTTTGGCTTACAAATTCTTGAATAAACAAACCCACCACTGGTTTGTTAAGCATAAATTAGAATTAAATACTTAATACGTAAAAACATCCTAGTATTTATCAGAAAATAGCATTCCAGTAAAAAATAATAGGATATGAAAAATTTTCAAAATATCACTGATAATTGTGCAGTGCCACCCATCTAATCCAACCAAGTAGGAGAATAAATGGGAGTGACGTATGATTAGCTACCTTGCCTCCTCAAGCTGGCCACTAAGGCTGCATGCAGGGTGTCTAAATCTGAGTTGTCCAAAATGGGTGATGTTGGGATAGAATTTGCAGGTGGGGCATGACACAAATTTCATGATTTTGCCATCAACTTTGCATGTCAACTTTTTAGTTGCTAGCTATTGTTCTTTTGTATATGAATTTGTTGGCCATTGCATGCCAGATTGGACGATCTTTAGTCATGCCAGCCCAAAGGCAGGAGACATGCCATATGAGCCCCAAGTTAGGGCACTCATATCACATGGCCCCAAAAGGTATTTGGCATCTACAAGGCCACGTTTTTGTATTGTATATATGTCATGAAAAATACTCATTTTTACAAATATAATTTGGTATTACCACTTTTTTGCAAAGAGGGAAAATTCTTGAACCTGTTAAATTAAAATCTCTTTCCAATATGGTGGCTTTTGACCTCTATTTGATGCCCCTATTGAATCTCATTGATAAGCAAATAATCCCTAAAAGGGATTTTGCGCATAATTTGATATATTCTCAATGGGCAAATTGCACTGGACACGTGTGAAAGGAAAGATCTAATTTATGTCATGAGGTCTATATGAAAATATGCACTATATATATTTTTGCATTAATTTCTTTTAATAGAAGAATAAGTTAATATATACTTAAGATCATTTCAATGTGATTATTTATATTTACAATAAACAAGGAATCAAACTAGGAGGACTGTTTCTTTGCTGAAATTCCAGGAATTCCTGTATAGGGAATTCCTGGATGCTCCTTTGGGCTTGAGCATCCAAGAATTCCACCAAAATATAAAGGTAGTGGAATTCCTGGATTCCCAAAGGCTAAAAGAGACTTTTCATGTGGCTGGAATCTAGAAATACTAGTGCAGAAACATAGAATTCAGAAATTTCAGGTGACGGTAAGTCACATCATGTCCATGAATTCTTGGTAGAATTATACTAAAGAAACAGGGCCTAGGGAGATGTCCAGCTACTCGCTTGAGAGGCCCACTTATATATAAAATTATCAATGGGTGGAGGACATATGGAAAGATATCCTTATAGGTAGGGGGGCCAAAAAATTAGCCCAACTAAATTATCTTAGCCGTTGATTTAACACATTGAGAGTTTAATAGTACTTTAGCTGTAGATTTTCCTGAGATTCAATCTAACAGGTGAGTGTAAAATTAAGCCTGGTCCAAGTGCATGGGATTAAAATAGTATCAAAGGAGTACATTGATGAGAAGTGGGCCCAAGTAGGCCCATGTAAGACCCACATTGTTCGATTGCGCTTGGTGTTACTTAGAATAGAGCATTTTCAACCAACTAATAAAGGTCATCACCCAACGAAGACTCGCCGAAGCAGGGTCCTTGGAGGATTCATACTAGAGTAGACCTAACCTTTATCGAACTAGCTAGTGAATTAATTAATTTAAAATGGATTTACCTTTTGCTTGTGCTATCTATTGCGGCTATAAGAATCCATGTCTTTTGAACATTGATTTTCCAAATTCAAAAGCATATACCAATTTTAGAATGACATGTAAGTTTGCGATAAGCCAACATGTTGATGGCTTGGTCGTGAAGCACTTCCCTCTCTTTAAAAACGACGACGGTTCAATCCTTGACTTTAGTGTTGATGATTTTTGGACTTGGGAAGTGTGTGTGAGGTTAGAATAGAATTAAATAAAAAAGTTTCACAACGACACTTTTTCATTAAAAGAAAAAAAAACGTTCAAGAAATATTTAGACTAAAGAATTAGATCTTAATTGCTTTTGGGTAGGTTTGACTTACATTAGGATTTCAAGGCGGAGGAAAAACGTCTTTTGATTTTCTATAAACTCTGCACTTTTATTGTTTGACGCAGCACCTTTTCCATGCAAAACAAGTAATAATTAATTTCTCTCAATGAAGAGGATATCAATTTCCAACTTGTAGAATCCTTTTGTTATACGAACACAAGAATATATAAATTTAGTGTCGCGAATAGAATACTTAATTGGAATTTCATATATGAATTTCCGTTCTAGCATTTCATTATGATGATGATTGTAATTTTGCTCATGATCGTCTCACAATATTTTAATTTCTTTTAATTTTAAATATCAATTCTCAAAAATTTAACCTTTTTTTTATAATATTATAATATTCCCAAGATATAACCAATAATTCTTTATGTTAAATAACAATAACAGAATATAAGATCATTGAGAAAACCAGAATCAGTCATGGCTCGAACTTTGCAAGAATCTATATAATTCCTTCAAAACTTGAGAAGAGGGTTTCACTCACAGCTATACTCTGGATGAGGTGAATAAGTAGAAATCCCAATTTTATTTTTTATTTTTTGGAAAACCCTGTTGTTGATGTTGTTGTTTAATTATTATTTTTACATGCAATATCTCAGAAGTATTTTTTCAGCATACCACACAAAAAATTTCCTAAATCTTGGACTGTCTAACATAAATTTGTACTTTCTGCAGTCGTTTTGAGGTTTTCCACCCTCCACATCCAAACAGCTCCCAACAATTAAAATATCTCAAGACAAACAATCACACTCCATACAAATATAAATTAGTGCTTCAATCAAACCCGTGACAGTTCTCATTTATCCTGTTTCTGTAGTCTGTGAATAATAATTTATAGAAAGAGTTGAAACTTGAAAGGTAGCCAATTGGGTGTTTTAAATATTTCTTCTTTCTCAACAAAGATTTAGGATCACAAGTTATTACTTGAGACTTGAGAGCTCTGTCAAAGAAGGAATAAACAATAAGTTTCTGCGCATCAATAATACCTTGGGTCCACATTCCATACTAAATATCTGAGTGCAGATACCCACTTTTATGCCAATCTGATCCAAGAAATTTTGCCTCTTAACAAACAGGTGCTGGCCACCAAGTAATACATCCGGGCAAATGGGTTGATCAATCAGGGCCACCTCATGGATGGACCAAAGATAATAAGTCTTGGGGTGAGTAGATCTGACCAAACATTTCACCAAAGAGATACCATGCATAAAACTGCCACAAGTATTGCTGATTTGAATATACCATACTAATATCTTGATATATGTCTAAAACAGTATTTTTCTGATAATATTTTGATATTTCCAAAACTTTGCTTAAAAATAAAGCATCACAACAAGGATGGAATGAGAATGGAAAAAGTCGAAAGAAATATTTATAATAGTGTTTTTATATTTATTTATCATTTAAACTTTATCTTTTTTTATAATGTTCTTTAACATTATTATCAGGAAAACCCCGGAATTTGAACATATCCCAACATTTTCCAACAATTATAATATATTAAACTCGAAGGTTTTGGATCTAATTTTGACCGTACTTTTTTTAAAATTTTGATTGAAAGTTATTTTCAGTTTCTATAATTGCTAACATACTCCCTCCACCATCCACTAATATACTTTCTCCACTTATGAGCTCGCATCTTCTCCATTTCTAACATGCATAAAATCCTACCTCTCCATGCATATATATCTGTGATTAGCACTTTTTTTTTAAGTGATAATTTATGTAGAGGTTGGAAACTATCGATCTCATGCGAGGAGATTAGCTAGGAAAAAATTTAATTGAAGAGACTACTCCGGGATACCTATTTTGTCTGATATAATGTCTACAATAGAGGTATCCATCTTAGCCCTTGGATTGTGAAAGGTGAAGCATATTGGATCCTCGTGTAGAAAGCCACTATATAAAGCGCAAGTCATACCTTATCATACTCTATACATTAAAAGAAAAAAAAAGAAAAAACCACCTACTCCACTTTCATTATCCTAAAAATAGAATTTTACTTCACTCATTAATCCAGTATCCTGACTTCACTTGATACTTTGTAACAGTTTTACTGACCTTATCATATACATAAATATTGTTACAAAAGAAATATTTGCCTGGTGTGGACCATTGCTTGTTTTTCTGTACTGACTCCTTTTTTTTTTTTTTTTTTTAATGTTCTTAGATTCCGCCCATTTGAAGTGTGACACAATTGGAAATATGAATTTCGACTGTTAAAAAATTATCACTTTTATGTTTCTTTTTGTCTATAAAATAACCCATGTTCCCTCTTTTCCGGAGCCTTTCTTTTAGACTACATTTTTCTTTCCTAGGATTCCAAACATGTCGAACTGATTTTAACCCATGTAATAAGTGGGAACTTGAATCATCTTACAATGTTGTTAGAAAGTTAAAAGATTGTTCAATCAATGAAATCCATGACCCAGACATGGTTATCATTAGATTAAAGTATATTTTCTTGGAGTTACCATGGATGGTCTACAGCTCAATTCACGTTGACCCAACAATGGCAACCCTTTACTTTCTCCTTTCCACAAGGGTTAGAACTAGAAAATAAATAGGGCTTCCATTGACTTGCACCTTGACCAACCATATGCTTATGTATGTTTGTGCTTCAAGGGGATTCCATAGTAGAAAGAAAAACTATAATCATTTGTCATATAACTTACTTTATTGGGTTTTTGAGGTATAATCTTTTTATGAAAAAAAAAATTTAAGTTTCTGCATTAGAGAGAATTTCAGTTTCCGGTAATATGGCAATAGGAATTCAAGATTCTGAAAATGAAAATCATGAGAGTTGTGGAATCCTCCCCTCGCAACATCTAAAGAGCATATCATACTTCGGCTTTTTCATGGATAGTTATTCCTTTTCCCTTCCTCCAGCTATAGTCTCCCTTTCGTATCAAGAGTACTTTTTCTCAATATTCACAAAAATTCATATTGTTTTTTTTGTGTCTTTTTAATCATGAAAAAGCATTCACTTCAAACAAATTAAAAAGACTTTCCACAAAAAAGTTATTTTCTCCTATCGGAGTGAGTAGTACGTGGAATTACATGCCAGCCTTTAATGTCGGAGCCATCTCTTTATTAACGGCAAAGAGGGGCAAGAATGACTCTTTACCGCTCTCATTACCACTCGAGTAAGGAGCGTCTCACTACTCGAGGTTCGAATTCTAAGTACGTCACCTCTTTCTGCTTGTGCAATCTCATTTTCCACTGGTGTGGACTTTTTTTCCACTTGTGCAGCCTCTTTTCCACTTAAGTGGATTGTCTTTCCGTGTGTTGATGGGCTCATTCTCGAGTCCCTACCCCCTTGACTGGGTTACCAACCAAAAATATGGGAGAGAGGGGCATCACACATCTTGCGGATGCCTATATGAGACAAATGCACTTGTAGAAAAAGACTTCATACTTTTCCTTCCCAATTCTGGAAATGTTACAGAAAGATCACTTATGAAGAATGGCCATGATCACCCATTTGTGTGATTTTTGGCCTTGACCCATCAATGATTAGGCCCTACTAACAGTCATCGTCATCCTCATCACTGTTTTCTTGGAAGCCTTATCATGCCCCCCTAAGTCCAACCAGCTGATTACCCTCCATACCTCTACGCGATCAAAATTTAGGACATGATAACTAAATAGAACTCCAGCCTATTGCCTGCTTCTCTACTAGTAACCACTTGTCGTATGCTTAAATCTTGTGATTTTTAAAAGTTTAGAACCATTACCTACCTAGGGTGGAAATGGATATACATATAATTGGATCCAACCAAAACAAATAAGGTTTGAGTAATTGAGAATTGGTTTTGCACCCATGTAGCTTTTGGTTTTATTTGAATCGACTATATTTAAATCTTGACACATGAATATCTAAATTGGTATCAGCCTTCATTCGTACTACCTATGATATACATCTATATTTGAATGTGAGTATACCTTTTTCTTTTCCTCATAAACTACTAGTTACACCGTATAGCAACAAAGCTAGATTGAAGATTGATTAACATCACAATATTTTAATAAGATTCTGCGAAAAGCAACCCGTACCCACTCATATGCTTGCATGTCGTATCAATCAATCTCCATCACCAATCACATAGGCCCCCCTCTTCTTGAGCGTCCCTGCAAAATGCAAGCCCAACCCCCTTCTTCTGCCATGGCAGCAATTTCACATTAATAAAAAAAAAAAATCCCAATCTCCAACCTACACCCCAAGACCACCCATAAATCAAATTCCTCTCATCAACAGTGACAATTGGTGCTCCTACAGTGTACCTAGAGAGGCATAGGTGATGCATGTAATGTCATTAAAGCATGTCTGTCATTTGATTCAGAGCAAACTGAGAAAGGAGGGTGCGGAAGAGATGGGAGTTTGGTTGTGGTACGAATATTTTCAACGGTAAACAGTGGGAGATCCCTCCCTGTGTGTGTTAATGTTATCCAAGCCAGTCCTGACTCAGTACCTCACGTGTGAGAGCGAGAGAGATTGATCATAGAAGAGAAAGAGAAAGAGAAAGATCAAATGGTGGGACGAGGAAGACGACCTGGCGGCGTCTATTAACACAACTCCTGAAATAGAGAGAGAGAAGAGAGTGGGGTTGCTGTAGTCCTGCACCAGACAGGTGTGGGGCCCACCATCTTAATGCTCCCGAGAGTCTCGGGCTCTACATTGGGACCCACAACTTGCAATATCTGCCATCCACTGTCTACCACCCATTTCGGTTCATTAGTTACCTACCTTCTTCTTTCTTTCTATGTATGTCTCTCACTCTCAATTTGGTTTTGGGAGTGGGGTATTCGTATTTCTCTCTCTCTTCTTTTAAGAGATTAGACGTTTCTACAAGACATCTGCCCACGAGACTCCAACCACAACGTCATTCACGGTCGCCCATTCCCTATGCAACACTAATAATGCATTTTGGTATTGCTGTTCAGTTTTCCATCTGCTATAACACCTGTACATTTCTTGCTACTGCTACTGCTACTGCTACTGCTTGTTAGTTGGTTCCAACTGCTGCTTATGTATGAGGTATAATTATTAGAGTAGTATCTCTCCTTATTTTATTAGGATGTCATACTCATAGGCCATATAGCCCCACTACATTATTAAGGAGAGTTTTGCTTCTAAAATCTCATAAACGGTTAGCTCTCAAGTATGTAGCTGTATAACTGAATTTGTTTTAGAAATATATGAAAAATGATGCTTAATACAATTTTTGAAAGTAATACCAAGATTCTAAAAATTTGAATGGTTGTGGAAATGATATATCTTTGAATAAAGGTAAAGATAACAAAAAGAGATCATAATTATTTCTTTGATGCTATAACCAACTTGTCACTACTTATTGTAATTTCAATTCATCATCACATTGATTCTGCTTTTTTTCATTCTGATTTATCCCAAATCAAAATCCTAGACAGATTGTACTTTTTCAGAGTTTTATTGTTATTCATTATAATCTCAAATATACTATTAATATCCATGCATTAGCTATCAATTCTCACCTGGATTTAAAGAGCAAATCCTTTATGTGATATTTTGGTTTTTAAACATGTCTTTGATTGCATGTGACCTACCTACACAAATTTAATAGCGTCGTCGAGAAGTGATGGGAGGTTGGTCTTTTATTATCTCCTTTTACCCAAAAGCTCTTGATTTGAAGGGCAGAAGTACATGCGGCACCGCTAGATTATAGTATGGTGACTGGTGAGGTAACCATCTTAAATGCACTGTCAACTTTAGCACCTATAACATTTGTTGTATATAAATTTTCAAAGAGAAATTCAATGGGTCAAGTATTAGATTTTCACTTTGCTTAAACGCAAGGTATGGCATAGAAGGAGAAAAGACTACAAAGGCCTAAGCCAAAAAAACCTTCTGTGAAGCAACGGAACAAGCTTCAAGGAGCCAAAATTGAATTAAGGAAAGGAAACCAATTATAGAGAAAGCAAAATACATGTGAAAGAGTTAGAGATTAACTCCCAAAGATTGGAGAAGGCTATCACAAGGCGTCGCCTTTGAATAGTGTTGTGAGAGAAAAGAAACCTAATAAGCAATTTCATCAATAAAGTCAACGGTTAGATTGATCATATATATGTTACTCGCTCCATTTCTATCCCAAAAATAATAAAATGTAAAACAATTTCATCACATGCTTAGGGTGTAATCAAATCCAATGGTGGCTATTATATTTGAATAATAATTTACACATCGAGCATTGCATAGGGGTATTGGGGCTGATCATCAGCTTGGATTTTGAAATGGTGGGTCCCCCGTCCCTCCATGCATTGAAGATGGACGTTGTACCGTACTATAATGCAGCGCACTGGATGTAGATTTGCCGTGAATTGAAGTGTCAGCTAGGTGACTTTATTATTATATTTGAATAATAATTTACACATCGAGCATTGCATAGGGGTATTAGGGCTGATCATCAGCTTGGATTTTGAAATGGTGGGTCCCCCGTCCCCCCATGCATTGAAAATGGACGTTGCACCGTACTATAATGCGGCGTGCTAAATGTAGATTTGCCGTGAATTGAAGTATCAGCTAGGTGACTTTATAACTGCAATCTTTTTTTTCATTCAATGAGACGATTGGTGAGAGCAAAAGATATCCAAGATGGGTGGTAAAGTGATTTTGCATTTATTATTATTATTATTTTTGCTCTGATGAATACTCACACACACACCACACAACACCCACACAATCAATGTTATAACTGTGGATTGATACCTGACCCCAAATTAGTCAATGTATGGGAGGTGCCTCACCAACTGAGCCATCAGTGGATTGGCAATAGATTAAGGCAACCTAATACACATGCTCCGTGTACTAAATGGGTAGTTGAGATATGGCATGGCCCATGAGCCAAAGTCATCCATCTCAAGTTTTCTATTTGGAAATATTTGTGGGCCCTTGTACTCCATCATGAATTCTTGGCGTGTGGCCCAATGGCCCATTGTGTAATCTTCAGTGGAATCAGGGAACTGATCACCTAGTAAATGAACTGTGTGGGTTAGATTGAACATGTGAAAGAGCAAGGTCCATGCTTGTGGTGGTGGAGAGAGGCTTGCTGGGGAACAAACTACCCACCAGAATATATTAGATAATAATAATAAACATCAAATCCAATCAGCTTCTCATTTAGATAATGGAAGGAAAGAATAGAACACATGTGGTTGAAAGAATGGGAATGAAAAGTTGATGAAAGCAAGTGGATTTGATCATATTCCTCTAAGTATAAACATGGCCATGTGCTAGAATTATTTCCCTTTCCCCAATTTGGTCATTACCAAGCTCGCAGGTCTTTCTACTGTTGGAAGCTCTTAAACAAAAGTAAGAATCTCGTGTTGAAGGTGGAGGGGTCCAGGCCCATAAATATGTTAGGCTCGAGCCGTACCCCATCTCTCATCACTGAACATGTGATATTGTCAATGCATTTTACCTGTAAAATTGCATTTTTATTGGAGAGGTAAGGAAGGGGTAAGGACCTCTAGTATGAAAAATATTGACATTTGACAATGGATATTTGTCTTTGTATGTGACACTTCCTCAGTTCTTAGGTGAAATGGTTTTAGGAAGTGACAAACACCACCAACTAGAGTACAAAAGAGAAAGCAACAAGGTACATATCAGAATTATTTGAACCTACGCCTCTAGTCTCAGCACCACCAGGTGGGGTGGAGTTGGTGGAGATAACATATAGTCTGTAATGGTGAAAAGGGTTGAATCATGAGGAGGTGACATGGGTGAGAGCTGCCAGCTTACATATGCAGGGCAATGGGGCCAACTCTAATAATGACAACAACAAATCTAACACCAACAGCATCCACAGCAATAATAATGATACTGATAATATAACTAATTAGGACACTAATAATTTATTTACTCGATTGCACTTTGGGAACTTTATTACTCTCCCTTTCTCTCTCTTCCACCAATAAAGGTCACCTAAATAAATCTAAATTGCTCAACTAGTAATCTTCATTAACTTGCATTGACCCAAATTTTATTTTAATGGGATGGGACTCAGCTAAAGGCTGTTAGTGGTTCAAAATTAAAACAAATAAAGTCGGACTGGGTGAACCTAAATTTGCATTTAAGTCTGACAGGCAGGACCCTGATACATGTTTAATTAGGTTCCAAAACCCTAACAAGTCTGATCTAGGCCTAGTGTCTCAAGCCTGTCAGACTCTTTTTAGGCTTAATTGGGCTTAATTGTATTTTATGCTTATGCATATAGTGTGTATGCATGATATAACATGCTAAATAAATTAGTATTAAGGTACGTATAACAGATGAAAATCATATAAAATGAATTATTGTTATTTTCTTAGACTTTTAGATATTTGAATCAATCCTAAATCTGTGGGGTCTACCCATTTTGTAAACAAGTGGACTCAGATCCAAGCTATGGGATCTGTATCAGATTAAAATGACTCGAGCCTGGACATATGTAAGTTCGCAACGCATCGGTCCATATAGCCATAGGCTCACCAATGTATTAGTATAAAATAATGCATGCATGTGACCACACTAATACAGCTGAACTGTACGTGGATTTTTTTATGAAAGATATCTCTCTGGATTGATTCTAGGCTGCATAGTCCTTGATGAAGATATTGGATCCTAATTGGTGGTTGTGAATCATCTATAATGACAAGGTCTTCATCCCCCATGCTTTCAAGAAAGAAAAGGTCTTCTTTTTTCTTCTTCGAGGGTAAGGATTCCTTTGTCTTCCAATCAAATAAGAGGCTATGCTCTGAGAATTAGGAGCTGCTCAGTTGATTGGATATCCCCTTTTTACCCAAGTGCCAACAGATTGATCCTTAGTTATGTGGAAAATCATGTGGCTCGTATGCCACGGGTTCCACGTTAAATCAAATAGGACTGATGCCAACAGAGAATAGAATCTCATTTAATATATTTTTCTCTTTTAACTGTCAGTATATCTGAACCTCTTTTTTAATTAGTTCCCTACTTGCTGTGGAAGAATGCTTCTCTATGCATGACTGGGTTAAAAAAAAAAAAAAAAAAAAAAAAGTGAGGCATGGCTCGGACTTGGCAAATAGTCAGCTTCATAGTGTCAAATGAGTTTGTTGACCCCAATTGATTGAAATCCCCCAAAAAATCTGATCAATAAAAAGCATTGTATGGGGCCATCAAGTCATCTTCCCTGCCAATTCAGCATTTCTATTCCTCCAAATGTATAGAGCTACGGGTCAATCAACCCCTCGATCGCTTTATCTCAGCTTGCATTTGGCAAAGAACCAAGTATATAATCCAAGGTCCAAAACATTAAAGTGAGATATGATTTTATTTGAAATGTAATTGGTGCTTACATATTCTGAGCAAGATCCTGTCGTGAAGTTCAAGGATCACTTGGATTTGATCAATTTTTGACAAATGGAGATTTAGCGCCTAGTGGATTGGATTTTTCCGACCAGTTGTTGAGTTGTTTCTACAAAGATAAATGGAGTACTCTTTTGAAATATGAAGTTTGAAATATTTTTTCTTAGGAGATAATGTAGCTTAATAATTTTAGAAAGACTATAGAGAAGAGCCCTCAATGGACTTGGACTCCATTGCACATTGGTTATCTATCTTGCTTTGAAAGTGTCATTTCAAATAAGAATTCTGAATTCTGATGGGGTGATTTGTGGTTTTTGCATCCAATACAGAGAAAAGGGTTGAAGAAAAAGCTAAAAGATTTGTCGATATTATTGAGAAAAATGTGGGTATATATAGATGGCAGAATAACCTAATGTTATAATCATATCTCCAATCAAACTTTACTTCAATGGCAAAATAATGGTAAATCTAATCCCAATCTAATATTAACTCATCCTTATAATACTTATCCAATCTTGTTGATATTCTCTATTACTTTTTGCCATTATGCAAAACTCACATTCTTTGCCTGAGCGAACATAGCACTTATGCTAAATCACTTTAATCTTCTTGATTCCTTGATATAGTTGATCATTTTCTTGTTTCACTTTTATGTGCACCACCTGTGCACATTAACATAAGTTAACACAAAAAATTTGCTAGTTTAAACTCCACCAATTTTTTGGCTGCCAGTTTCAAGCCTGATCAAAGGAACTGGGCTATATTAGGTAGGTCACATCCAGTATAAATTTTTTGTCACAATTCAAAAATAGATTATGAGGAAAAGAAATTCATATAGTTGAGCCAACATATATAGTTGAGACAAGGCTTGCATGATGCCGATAACAAATTAACATAATAAGCCTTTATAGTGAGTGTTGTTTAGAGCATCCTTCTATTTAAATGACTTCTACTAATATATATATATATATAGAGAGAGAGAGGAAACTACCAAAAAAAGAACCCTAGATGGCCCCTAACCGAAAAATAGGATACTAGTCAATATTGCACGGAGGAAATCACTTCCGTTTTTTATTATTAAAGATTTAAACGTGTAACGACGTCGTCACTTAAAATATAGAGTTAGCGATGATGTTGTCGCTAATTCGTCAAATCTGCATCTTCTCCAACCTTCATCATCTGTGATTGTTGGTGAATCAGAACTCTATGTTATTGTTTTTTATACACAGATATATGAATATGGGTCACGGATATGGAAGAGTAAGGGAGAGGCTCAATGGGGTTTATGGATGAAAACGATGAGAGGAAGAAGACATCAATGAAGTTTTGAATCTAGAGTCCTTTTGAGCATATATTTCCCCATTGATGCAATCTTCCTCCCATAAACCTCATTTACCAGAACTCTATTACATACTTTTTCTTCAAATCTCCAACAAAATCATAGACCTTGTGAGGGTCTGGAAGGACCTTGGAGACACTCTCATTCTCCATGTATCTCTTCTCCAAAGCAATTAGCTTATAGCACTCATTCTCTATGCTGAAATTGATATCAATCTCATACGTGTATAACCAGCAAGCGAATGGAACAAGCACCACATCCACATATCCCAAGCTCTTGCTATAGTAAAACAATTGTGCTACGGACCCCGGGGATTTTACCCCGACCGCACCCCGGGGTCCCTGGGATCCAACGGCGAGACTTTTACATAGTAAAATGGCTTGTCTTTGAGCTCTCTTTCCAACAGTTTTAAGCAGTCGATGGACTCTTACTTAGCTGCCTTTTGAGCCTCTCCATTGCTTTTCCATATCTGTGACTCACACTCATTTATATGTGTATAAAGAACAATAATATAGAGTTCTGTTTTTATTTTTTTTATAGAAAACCAGTAATCGCAGATGATAAAGGTCGGAGTAGATGCAGATTTGACGAATTAGCGACAACGTCGTCGCTAACTCTCTATATTAAGCGACGACGTAGTCGCTTGTTGAAAAAAGGCAAAAAAAAAAAAAAAAAGAGTATTCTGACGGGAACACCGGTTTTGTTGCATAAAAACTAAACTATGGGTACCTCTTTTAGTTATTGCCCATCTAGAGTTTTTTTTTTTTTTTTGTAGTTCTCTCTAAATGTAAATAGAAATGTTATATAATAACTCTTGTAACTGCCCAAAAATGGTTGATATGATGGGAGCTTCATATAAAAATACATTTCAAAACCTTTTTTTGTCCTCTCCCATTTTTTTATTTGAGGAATCATCATCTCTAAAACTCTAATTTCACACGTGAATGGATGGATGTCAATGACCCACGTGGAGTCTTTCATGAAGGATTGTGTAAAGCACACAATTAGCTTCTAACAAAGCCCTTGGAAATAAAGACTGGCCGTTCTTTATTCTATTAAGACATTAAGACCATTCATGGACATTAAGATTAGACTTTTCAATTTTCAGAGACTCGCTTTCCTGCGTATCTGATATGGGCGAATATTCTATATGTGGGTGCAGGAACAGGAATCATTTTTTTTATGGTCCATCTTAACATGAAATATTTTAGGCTGTGTGACTTGATGGGGCTCTTCGTTGAATCCAGTCTTTTTAGTCTGGTTATTAAAGGGAGAAGGTGCCTTTTGTGAAATCAGGTGTCCCACATAAGGTGCCTTTTGTCATGGAATAATTATATTGAAAGATAACATTAGTGTGGCTAATGAGATGACAAGGTTTCTCAGGTGGAAGTCTATTCAGAGGGGGGTTGGAAAAGATGGAGTGATCAAGCAAAGAATGTTAAATCATGGATTCGAATGTCCAATGGTAAAGTGTGAGGTGAATGAATGAGTTACGCAAAGTAAAATGCCATGTTAGCAAGATTTGAAGGGTAGAGCTCTCATTTGGATGTCCTATTTCCAGCCATCGTGGCAATTTTGCAGGGATGGGAGGGTCACATCTGACTTTGCCCATCACCATTTTTAGGGCCTGCAGAATGCATGGATGCCAATGAGGAGTATTCCAAGCAATATTTGTGATTTTTTAGTGGTTGAAACTCAAAATTTTAATAAAGAAAGCTTGCATCCAAAAAATGCAGAGGGGACAACTAGCATATCATGGTCTTTATATCTCCCATATGTTAGAGTTTTTGTCAGAAATTTTGCTAAAGTAACCGGCCCTAGTGTGTGTTTGTTTGTACAATAATTGAGAATTTCTAATAAAGAGAGATTTTAGTACCTCAAATGTTGTCTCTTAATTAGATTCACAAATGTTGGAAAGGACAATCTATAAGGTTGTATTTTGTGATCACTTTAAGATACAATAGTTCTTTTTAATAAATGGAATTTCCCTAAAAAATCATATAAACAAATGCCCCTTTAATTCCAATCGTAATATCCGTAATTCACCAAAATGCCCCACTTTAAAAATGCCTCCTTTTCCACTATCCTTTTTTTTGGCGTGGGGCCTATATTAAGTCAATCGACTCTTTTCAGACACACACCCCCCCCCCCCCCCCCCTCCCCGCCACCCAAAAAAAAAAAAAAAAAAAAAGTCACCAGTCCCCACCCCCCAAAATATAAATATATATATATATATATATTCACAAGTCCAAATTTGACACTCATCCAACTTTTCCTCATCTTGAAACGAAATTACAATAAAATGATGCATCTTAAAATCATTAGATTTTAAGGTCAAGGATCAAAGGGTTAGGACGATATTATGGACTCAAAATTTTACACATAAATAGGTCTCATGTAGATATTTTCATTCAATGGACTTTTTGAAGGAACTTGCTGGTCCCAAATTGGTGTCAAAACCAAACTCACTGAGAACCTATGTATGTTCCGGTGTGAAATAGACCTTGTGAATGCTCTCAAATCTACTAGATGATCAAAGTAAGGGGTCCCACCTCTCTTATATAGAGCAACACCTAGGGGTCACGACTCTATCTAGACTTTATCTCTTCTAGAATTTCACATCTCCTGACCAACGTGAGAATTCTATCAAACCGGGAGTTTGAATTTGATCCAAACTTTACAGTAAGAGTTTGATCCTGATTTGACTCAATTAGATCAAGACTTATTGGGAGTTCATCCACGGCAGACCGTCAGACTCGATCCAGCATAGACCCTATGGAAGTTGGGTCAAACAATCTTCCAGCACTTCTATGAACATAATGGATCTCAGTCGGCCTAATTAGGAGGAGCATTTTTTCTTATTAAAAAAACGCTCCGTCGTTGTCTGGTACTGTCAAGTATATATGAATCCTAGTGGGGATTGGGCTTGGGCTAGGTTGAAGAAGGTTTATGCTTAATCTTAGGATCCTTCTTGATTGAGAAACATTGGATAGTAGGAACTGACCCTATATAATGTGTCCAATGCTAAATGTTCAAAGAACTACGACTTACAATGTCCTTGAGGGTGGGTTTGTGCCTTGTGCACGAGCTGTCCGTGGAATTTGGGCTTTGACATAGGAGGTAAGAATTCCGGGGCCTCGCTCGTAGGGAAAATAAGATGTAGAAGTGTAATTTTCATCCAGGATATCCATTGCACCAAACATGTTATTGAGGAAGACGCAAGAAAACCAAGTGTGTTTTCTACTTCTTTGACGATAAATGGGAATTTATGAGAAAAAATTGCTCCACATAATATTGAGTGCAGAATTTTAAATATAAAGTGTAAGATCTTACACCTTATTGAGCTACCACTTATCTTAAAATCAATTGATGATAGGAAATAGAGCAACCATAGTTTTATGGTAAAGGTGAGGCTTCGACCACAATTATGACCACTTAAAGGTAAGGGTAGACACTGACCTCAACAAAAAATCAGCCCCTCATATATTTGTTGAGAACTAGGGTTACTCATCCAGCTATCCCCCGTTTGATCCCTAGTTATACAACTCTTTCAATATATGTGAGGTTTCTCATAGGACCCAACCCTCTTGGCTGAATTACCTAAAGAGGGAAAGAAAATAGTCCCACTTTTTTACGTGTTTTTGTCATGTGCAGGTTGTTTCATTGTAGAAAAGAATTAAAAAGCAATAATTTTTTCTTCTATGCAACGATTTTGTAGTCCACCTCCCATAGGAAACATGTTTTTTGGCGAAAGAGGAATTATACAAAAGCAAAGCTTTCTCCTCAACTGTGAAGTCCGTCAACCAGAAACCTATTTCCAACAAAGCACTCATTTTCTCTTCCACAATTGTAGATCATGTTGTAAACAAGAGCTCATCATCTTCCATAAGGATGTAAATGATGAACTGGTCGGATGAAGAAGAATTAGATTCACAGGGAGATTATATACTCAATCCTTTTCTCTAAATTGAACCCTTGTAGGCTTCTACCAATTGGGTAAGGGTTGTTAAATTATGCTTCCAGTAAAGTATGTAATTTCTACCCAAAAAAAAAAAAAAACGAAAGTACAGTATGTAATATTACTGTGTCAAAATTTGTCAACCTTTTGTACCAGTTAGAAATTTATTGGATAGCAGTACACTGGACTAGATCATGTGAGTATAATATGCTATGTTTGGTAGGTTTTAAAATCAAATATTAAAAGAATGATGATGTAAACTGGATGAAGATAAAACCAGATATTACTTTGGAACAAAGTCTTCCACTATCACTCTGATGAAATGACTGATGAAAGATGACAAAAGGAAGAGTCTAATGTCCAGGATCGAATAGGATATATTTCTTTACACGACTGGGCCCAACTGCCCAAGCAATTTCTTCACCGTATATTAGCACAGATACTCTCTCCATGCGGTGCGACTCACCTTGTGCGCGCGCTAGGGAGAGAAATGGTGGCAGGTCAAGTTTGATACTAGTTCAGAAATGAACTCGTGAAAATTATTATGAGTCTTTTGGATTTCAGAAGATGGCTCTACATTTGGGATTAATTGTTTTTTGGGTAGAAACTTGGGTTTCTTTGTTTGCGAGAATTTTGAAAATTCTTGTTGGTTTTTTTTTTTTTTTTTAATTTATGAATTTTCATGATGCTCGTACCTGCTTGGTCTCAGTCCTGTTCATCACTTCTTTTTTTTACCAGACCGTAGGGTCTGAGACCCAAGAGAACCCACATAAGTTGGGAGAGAAAGACCAAAACATGGGAAGGACAAATTGATAGAGAAAAACCACAAAGTAATAAGGGCACTCCACATAAGTAGGAAGAGGAATCCCACTTAGTGAAAAGGATAGCCCGTCCACACAAGTGAGAAGAAAAGTCATCCAAGTGTAAGATCATCTCCAATTACTAGTTACCGATTGTGTTAGTCCAGACTGCTAATTGATGTAGCTCTAGATAGATCTAAGATCTTGCTTATTTTAAAATGTTGGAATAAAAAATCAGCTAAATCTATAACTTGGGACCAGAATTTTGAGCAAAGTGCAGGCACATGGTCTAAACTTATTTACATATATAACCGACAAAGTATATAATCTTAAATTTATTTAGCTAACTGTATCTACAAAAACCTCAAGGCAGTAGTAGAGGTAGTGAAAATGATTTTCAATATTTTCCTCGGATGGAGACAACTCCTCAATACTCCCCCTCAGGTAGAATCCAGCCGACACAGTTCTGGCGACATGCATTTTTTTCCGCACCAATTCATTTTTCTTGGGATTCAAACTCGCGACTAATTGGCTCTGATACCATATTAAATTTCTTTAAAACAACATTTCTATCAAAATCGATAAGCATTAGTAGAAGTAGCAGAAATACTTTTCAATATACCCCATCGAGTGGAGCCCACTGCTCAATATATATGTGATAAGAAATTTTGTGTTCGCTCACATTATATTTGTGTTTAGCTTATGATAAATATACCCGTCAACCAAAACCTATGAATATGGTTATTAGCCTCTTGATCTAACGCAGATGAGAATTTAAGAATTCCCGAGAGATCTCTTGTGAGAGTAGCATTGTTTAAAATCTTGGCTGATACCGCTTCATATCAGCCCATACCGTGACGATATTTTACCGCTATACCGAGTCAAGCAAAATATCTCCAAAATATTGGCCAATCTCGGCCGATATGGTCAAAATATCGGTTTAACCGATATCTCAACCGATATTACCGATATCTCGGTCAATATTTTCAAAATATCTGCTGAGATTGAGTAATAGTAAAAAACCCTAATTTTTTTGTAATTTTTTCTCTATTTTCCCATTTTCTTCTCCTCTCCTCTCATCTCCTTACAACAATTATATCTCCATAGCTCATTCTCTTACATATTTCCAAATTCCAACACTATTTTTTTAGGAAATTATTTTATTTAGTAAGAGAAAATTAACTTAATTCCCTTATTTTTACTATTATGTGGTTTTTATTTTTTATTTTTTAGATAAAGCATAGAAATGAATGAAAAGATCATTGGCATGTCATTTTTGAGTTTGTGTTGTGTTCTTCACTTAGATCTACACACTTCATGCTAGATCTACTTATAAACATGGTTTTGGGTGTAGAAAAATAATTTTTTTAAATCTTCTATTTAAATTTTTTTTATTAGAGTATTTATGATACTAAATAGTAAATACGAATAACTTATTAATAATGTATATATAATTATTATATTATCTTTATTTTCTTATATTTTACACTGATACCCGGCTGTTCCTCCGTAAATAACTTTTTGAATCATAAAACTCGACGACAAACTTTCCAACTCTATTTGATGATTCGAGATAGAAGAAACTTGAATGTTATTTTGGGACGTTTACACATGAATACATTTGTTTAAATTCGTATATGCATCACATGCACAAATTTTGATTTGAAATAATATGTAAATGGAGTCATATAATATTGGTATGTTCACATATCCATTGCCCATGTGTCTCTGTCACCTGTAGGGGCCACATACGAGGAGTGGAAGGATTAGATGTATGAGAGATCTTGTACGGACATGGGTTTGGTGAAGTTTCATCACCCTTTATAGTAGATATCTAGAGGTGGGTTTCCATGACATGAAATCAACAATTTTAGCAAGTTGCAAAAATAGCTGCCCGATATTTTGATGGTAATTGTCAACTTATTGAGATTCATCAATCTGGATTTGGGGTTTTGGTGGGTGAAGCTTCATCCTTATCCCACCAATATCGACCAATGGAATTTTATAAAAGAAAAACCAGCCTTTTGTAACATCTATTTTTTTTTTATATTTAATTCAAAGGAGTAGCCCAGTTGATTTAGGATAACGGTTTGCACCCGAAAGTTATAGGTTTGCATTTGCACAACCATATTGAGGCTAAAGGGAAGTTTATCGGGTAATTAGTCCAGCCATTCAATTGGAAACCCACCGATAGCGGAAAAAAATTGTATTTGTCCAACTGCTAATTATATTGCAAGGATGGGACAACCTTGCCAACATCAACTCATAAGATATTTTAGGTACGGTTTGGGAAGACGACATTTCATATGTATTTAACTTAGGGAAATATTCAAGTAAAGGATTTCCTCACCATGTATGGTAGTGTGGTGAGGGACTCCCCTTTCTGGGGAGGTTTCATGTACAAAAGGGCTTTTGTATTTGAAGGGAGTACATCTTTTTATACTTGAAACATCTCCAAAAATATTTCTCACCACACATAATGAGGAAATCACTCACTTAAATACCCACTTAAATACTCCCTTTAACTTAATACTGACTTAAATAGATGCTATGGGTTCTTTACACTATTTGTTAAAGTTTGCCCATAGAACGGAAAATGTCTAATCCAAGAAGA
This sequence comes from Cinnamomum chago, assembly GCA_038049695.1. Lineage (NCBI taxonomy): Eukaryota > Viridiplantae > Streptophyta > Magnoliopsida > Laurales > Lauraceae > Cinnamomum > Cinnamomum chago. The sequence continues at coordinate 103,862,888 of CP142451.1, read as the reverse complement.
CTTTTTGCTGATTTTAAAGAAAGTAACAACACGCAACAGGAGACAGTTTGCTGTTCCTTTCTCAAACAGCTCTGTATTAAATAGATGAAGACTTCCGTAGCCAACACACATACATTCTACTTCTATCCCTTTCCTCCTCTTCCTTCTCCCGGGGCCACGCGTTTGGGATTTTATTAGTAAAGTTAAATTGAAGTAAATGATCATATAAAATATACATAAATTTAAAATCTCTTCATTCTTTTTTATTTAAAAAAGTCAAAAGGCAACCTCTATTCTCTACTGAATGTAAAAATGACATCCTTTTTCATACAAAAAATAAAAAAGATTGTCTAATAAACCAAAATAAAAGACCATTATAACCCCTTATATTTCATTATCTCTTGATTTGATACTTCACTTCACTTTACAGTAACTCACCATGCATCCAAAACACATAAAAGACATACTTTGGCCATAGAAAACCCTACATTAATGGTGATAGAGGATCCACACCAAGACTCGCGTCCATTTGTCTCTATCCATTCAGAATCACTTTCCAATATGGTCCTAACCATCCAAGCAATGGCCAAAATTCATGGAGAGGTCTCCACCGATCGTAATAATAATAAAAATAAGGGGGATTCGGCGAGAGGTCCTTGAACATTTCACTTTATTGCCTTAGGTCCACAATCTTTTTTTATAGTGTAAAAGGTCATTTTTCCAAATTTGAAAACCTAAAGTGTCTAATTTATCATTTTTTCAAATCATATCCTATGATTAGTGGGATAAGCCATTAATAATGGTCAACTACCATTAAATTAGTCACGATTAATAAAATTCCACTAATAAGATTTTCAAATAAAGTTAAAAAAACAGGAAACAAATTTCAAATAAATTTCTAAAAATGAAATAAATTTAAAAAACGCAAATAAATTTCAAAATATGAAAATCAATTTCAAAAGATCCAAATAAATTTCAAAAGACGAAAATAAATTTCAAAAAATGTAAATAAATTTCAAAAGACAAAAATAAATTTCAAAAGATGTAAATAAAATTAAAAAAAAAAAATTAAACTCTAAAAATACAAAAATAAATTTCAAAAAATACAAATAAATTTGAAATAACGCAAATAAATTTCAAAAAATCTAAAAATTTTCAAAAGATGAAAATCAATTTAAAAAGATGCAAATAATTTTCAAAAGAACCAAATAAATTTCAAAAGATGAAAATTAATTTTAAAAGATCCAAATAAATTTCAAAAGATCCAAATAAAGTTCAAAAAAGTGTAAATAAATTTAGAAAAACGCAAATACATTTGCCACAAACTCGGATAAATTTGTCCAGACTCGGATAAATTTGTCCCATAACTCAGATAAATTAGCCAAAACTCAGATAGATTTGTCCAGAATGTAAAGAAATTTATTTCAAAACTTAGATAAATTTTCAAAAAACTCAGATAGATTTGTTAAGAATTCAGATAAATTTGCTAAAAACTCAGCTAAATTTGTTCAGAACTCAGATAAATTTGTTCCAGAACTCAGATAAATTTGTGCAAAACTCAAAACAATTTGAAAAAATACTCAAAACTCCGATAAACTTGATAAAAACTTAGATAAATTTGACAGATCAATGGAGGACGGAGGAGATCAGATCAACGAAAGAGATCAGATCAGATCTTGAAAATGCTGCATCACATATTTACTGCTGATTGTGAGATCGGTTGGCCACATGCAAGTGGAGAAGAGGGGTCTCATTCTGGGTCAGGTAAGACCTAACCCGAACTTGACACTGGCCCAATTACTCTTCTTCTTCCTTCTGCTTCTGCAAGAGAGACAACCGCTCTTGCTGCTTCTTCTCTCTTCTCTTCTGCATTTTGCTGTTGTTGCTCCATTGATCTTACAGCAATTGCAACAAGAATTGTAAGGCCGCCTTGCTGCCTTTCTTCTCGGATGGGGGTGGCCGCTTGAACTATTGTCCGACAACGTGTGAGTCAGTTCGTCCTTTCGCTAATTATCTCTATAATTAATCTAAATGAAGCAACTAACAAACACTTTTCCCCAACATCTCCATTTCCCGTCCACCACGTGCAGAGTCACGTGCTTCCATTTTCAAAAACTAAAAACACCACCCCTCCTACATAATCGTATATGAAGCAGAAACACTTCTTTTGCTACATTTTCCCAAAACCGAAACGCATCAGCACTTGCGTAACGGCATCCCACACAGACAGTCGTTACTAGAGAACGACGAAGCTTCCAGACGATCAAACGACGAACCCTTCGGAATTTTCCCGCACAAGTGGTTGTGGCTGAGATTCAGGTGGCCGACATACCCCGCCGAAGTCCATCACGTTAGATCGATCTCCGAAGAAGAAAACCCCTGTCCGGTTTGAAATAATGAGGGGGGAATGAAAGATTTGAAATTTCAAAATTAGATGCCTAAACAGTTGGAAAATGACGAATTAGTCATGTAAATTGTATCGAGAGACTTTTGGCTGCAAACAGTCTAGTTGCTTGGACCAGAGCCCTTAAAAAGAATTTGCCTGGATTGGAGGCTTGATAGATTCAGTTATAGGGACCTTTCGCTAATTATCTCTAAAAAGGATAAAAAGCAAGAGAGTGCGACAAAGGCACTGACAACAAGGGATTGCTCGGTTATTTTGCAAACTAAAGGAATCGGTTCTTGTGCATGCCACTCTTCCCATCTTTCCACTGGTGTAAGCTCCTTTTTCCATATATGTGGACTTGCTTCACCCCTGTAGGCTCTTCCCCTCCCACTTGTATGACTATGTTGAGTCCCAGTTAAAAAAAAAAAAAAAATGAGGGTCATGTTTCTAATTAGAAGGATCGCTTAATTAGGCTAGACATGATCTAGAATGGTTGGCAAATCTTGCTTTGAAAGTTGTCTCAATGCAAATTTCAAAACTGATTTCTTACCATTTGTATTTATCTTTATTTATTTAGTGTCATACAACTCAAGATTCAATGCCTTGTGACCAAATCTTACCGTTTGTCGAACTGTGTTCAACCAAAATTGATACTCTTCCTGGTCAAGTTAGGTAAAAGAACTATTACTTTGGTCAAAATTGGTAAAAACCAAACCATTTAATTAAACATAATCAAAACCATTGAGGACTGGTGGTTGGATTGATTGGACTCGTAAATTTTAATAGTTTCCGAAAGAAGTTACTGTGGTGGTGCTCACATAACAATAGATATGGAAAAAGTAGGTTGTTGATACCATGATTATGAGTTCATAACCTCAGCATATTTCCATTTTTGGCTGCTATGAAATAGACCCTTGAAAGCTTAAAGAGGGTGTGTTGAGCAATTGCAATAATTGGGTTCTTGCTCTTCTTAAAAATAATTATTTATCAATCTTAGTGTCATGGTCAAACTAAGTTGAACAAGATGGTTAACCAGTTTATACAAAATCCTTCGTTCCACTGATTGGTCCTCTGGCTCTATTTCCAAAAACTTGGTCCATACATGCCCAAATTAAATCATTATTTTCTTTTAATATCTTCAATTTGTAAGATACATAGGCAACAATTTTTTATTCACCCAAACTTATTGAATGTATCCATTATCTGACAATTGGCAATGATCTCCATTGAATGCATCAATTGGGTACTTGTATTGCTTTCTCTGGGACACATAAAAAGCTTAATGAAAACCATTTAGAGGTGTTCAAAAATAAGATTTTAAAGTGTCATGTTTAATTCAATGCTTTATTCTACTTGATAAGTACTCATTGGCTATTCTCAATCAAATTCCAGGAAGAATTTTGCAAGATATAGTCATTAGATTCTCACATCGTATTAAAGTGATGGTAATTAGTATTACTCTTTCAATTCGACCTGCATTCTTTTATCTTTTAGATCTTCTACAAGCCCCTTAACCAACTTTCTTAAACCCATTCAAAAGCACGCGAGGGAAAAGCAATGGCGGATCTACATTTCATGCGAACGTCAGAGAGAGAGAGGGGGGATGATGAACTATACAAACTGATAGTTATCACATTCAAAGCACGATTAATATTTTAGCAAGACATCAACTTAGACTAAGGTATCAATATTATACAATCCTTTTTTTTTTTTCTATAGGATGATGTAATTGAGAAGGGGTGATAGTTAACATCTATGGGGAAGCACCCATCTTCCCGTTTGACCTTCCATAAGACAAACCACGGGCAAAGAGCAAGTGGTTTGAACCATGGTTGCTGGTGGTTCTTTCCAACAGGTCAGGGTCCACCATGACCCGACCCTAATTAACAGGTGCGTTCCCAAAGCTGTCAACTATAGACATCGGTTATTGTTATACTCATGTCGCTCTGGCTGGAGTGCTGGACAGGTCTAATCATTCAGACCTGTACTTGGTGGAGTCCCACGAGTAAACTGAAGTGAAAGAGGTACAAATTGGAGTGCAGCAGAGGTGCATCAATGCTCGTGTAAATAAAATTTTCATAAGAAAGCTTCTCGATTGATGAATGATGGCAAAAAAAAAAAAGAAGGAAAAAGAAAAAAAAGGTGGGCCATGGTCATGGTGGGAAAGGAGAGCAGACTGGGGAAGGGAGGGATAAAAAGCCACTTTGGGAAAGCGCCATATGGTTTGGAGCGCGCGAACTGCGCGGGAGCTGCTTCCCAATGCAGACACATCAAATCATGTGGTCAGTTGAGGGGCCCACCATAAAGCCTAAAAGGATTCGATTCCGCCTCGGATACGATTTTTACAACCCCCTTTCAAATCCAACAGTTCTCTCTTTCCCTCTCTCTCTTAACTGATGTTGACGTGCATTCCTCACCACTCGATCTCCATTTCTCTCACTCCTGTGCGTCCTCCACAATGTAAGGCTTTATAGGCTCCTCTCACTTTCAACTTTCAACTTTCAATGCCGAATGATAGGTCCTTCTACACTGTTCGTTGGGTTGGGTTTAGGTACATCTATCTTCTTCTAGCTTATGAAAAAGTGCTTCTTAATTTTTTCTTTTTTTATTTTTTTAATCGTGGAACTAAACTCTAAATATTGATTTTTTTCCTACTATTGGAAGTATCCTAACCTTTTGGGTTTTGATTAATTCCTTTGGACTCACAGTGAGAAGCCCGATAAACTTCTTTATAGCTCTAGTGTGTTAGTGCAGTTTTGAACCCACAACCTCAAGAGGTCTTAAGCCAATTGTGCTACCCATTTGAGGTTTACTCTAAATATTGAAGGTAGAGGGCTTTCCGTCCAAAATTTTCTTTTATGTAACTTTCTTGACTATAATCACTTATATAAATGAATAGGTTATATCAATAACTGTATGTTGTTCATTGTTATAATTGAATAAAGTCAAATGAAATAAGAAAGAAATTGGATGGGAGGTCTTCTACCGATAAGATTCAAAGTAAAGGTCCGTGATAGTTCGTATCCAATTTAGAAGGGATATCTTTCGTAAAATCCGAACAAACAAAAAATAATAAAAGAGGAGTATGATTTCTTTACTTTTATTCATAACTAATGTGCACTTGGGTTTGCCATTCATGATTGTAAGTGCAGCATTATAGTGGATCGGTGACATATGAATGGCAATTGAATAGATGGGGGGTGACTTCTATTTCTAAAATGGTTGGAACTAAGGAAACAAACGCGATTTTTGCAAAATTCATTCAATGATAAATGATTCAAGCGGAGATGGAAAATGTGTAGGACTTTCAATTGCGGGGAATAGATCAATTGTCATTATTTTTATTACTAGACGTGGGTTGTCTGATGTATGGACAAAACTACCATACAGCAGCGCTGCATCTTAGTATGATGTAGTGCTTGGCATATGCTAATGGGTGGGGGGCAACATTAAAAAATCCAATCCATCTATTGTCTTTTACACACATCCCGTTCTTTGCATATACAACTGGAAAGTGTATTTTGTACGGCCTACCGTTAGATTGATCTACTGATTTTAAATATGTGCTTAAGTTCTGTTTTTCATAAAAGGAAAGAAAGAAAGTAAATAAAGTTGAATTATGTGTTCAGGATTTAGTTAATTTAACTATGTGCGATATTGTTGATTTGAATAATATTTTATATGTAACCAATGAATGAATTGGATTTTTTAAAGGTGGCCCATCCACTTGCATATACCAGGTGCTATGATGCAGCGCCGCTGTATGGTAGATTTGCCTCTGATTTATAGCCTCTTTATGGCCTTTTTGAGATCCGAGGAGGTGAATGCCACATTATCCAATTCCATGGTTTGCCCTTGCCTGCCCATACGGGTGCTCATGGCCGCACTAGCCCGCTTTGGTCCGAACTAGGATATGTAATAGGGCCCATTTAATCATCAGAATGGGTTTTGGTTAAATGATGGTAAGCCCAAAGCCCGGCTCGGCCCATGCCAGGAATGCAAGTAATTTATTTTTACTATTGCTCGAATGCCTATAAATTATATTAAAGCCTAATTCAATCCGGCCCAATTGACTAAATGGGCGGGCTCGGGCTTGACTTATAAGGCCCTTGGTGGCTTGGGAAGGGCCTAACGCCTAAGCCAGCCTTTCTAGAATCGGGCCAGGCCGACATATGCTGTAGCCTAGCCCAACCCATGAAAACCCCTACCGGCCCATACCCTAGTAATGCAACTGCCCTCACGGATGGATGTCTACGCTCTTCCCACTACAGAGTAAGAGTTGCAACTTTAATCCCATTTTGTATTGCTGAGCACGGATTATTGTTCCCATTTAATCCCATTTTGTATTGCCATGCGTCTTATTCACCGAGGGGTAGCTCAAGCTCAGGATTGCTGAGCACGGACATACCATGCTGAGCACGGATTATTGTTCTAGTGAGTGCTTATTAAGCTCAGGATTTAGACTAATCCACTTCCTATGTGGGATGGAGTGCACATTTGCATGCTTAGGCCCTTCATGAGATCACGATTACTCCATGTCATAAAAAGAAGTTTTTTTACACTAGTCATCTTTTATAATAATCCCCATGGTTTGGTTGAAGTGTATGCACACTACTTGAGCCCACTTTTGGCCTTATAGCTTACATTCCCTGTCTGTATGATCCCCTGGATGACATTGCCCATGAGGCAACAACCGGTGTGGGACCCCCTTGCCTAATCTAGGTCGATATATCCCGCCCTCCAACCCAAACCACCTTCTCCCACCGCAACCCAAAACCCATGATTAGCCACGAGGCGCAATTTGATATCCAACTTTTTGGACCATTGATTTTGAGTTTGTAGACTTTTAGGTGCTCTTGTCTTCATCATTATAAGTGGGCCCTCTTTCGAATAAAGCCCTTTCCAACCCCAACCAGTCCTTACTATGTGCTCATGTAATCAATGAATATTCCTCTCATGTAGCACAAACGAGCCGTTAAAGAAGTAAACATAAGGAGAGAAGGAAACCTCCATCGGTCATTCAAAGAGGATGGCAGTTAAAATCGATAAGTTGGACAACACCACGAGAACCTAACTTAGCTAGGTTAAAGAGCTTAGTGCACTATCTTCTTGATCCCGCTCCGAAAATGTGAGCCAGTGTTTTTAGAGCGAATCCATCATCGGAGAGTGGTTCGGCCAAATATAGAGCGAACCGCACAGTATCATTGGTTTTTTGTGCATTTCATTTTCTATAAACTTAATATTTATCTTTTGAATAAAAAAAAATTATTCTCACTTATTAATTATTATCCATTTTATATGATCAAATTGTAAAGTGAAATTTTTTTCTCTATTTTTGATACTTAAATATATGAATAGGTTATTTATAAACCCACAATTTAACGTTTCGGAGTTGGCAAAACCACCTCTTAATCAATTGTACCAGAGAAGCAAGTGGAAGGCAAGCGGGATAGTTGACAGTTGTAATAAACTAGGTAAAGCTTAGTTTAGTCAGTGATTAGTTATAAATCTGTAACTAATCCTTGTGCTGGATTGTATATATAAGAGGCTTTAACTTCTGTGATCTTATCTCTTAAGAAATGAAATGAAAATTTCCACTTCTACTTCTTCTTCTGTCTCTCTCTTCTTCTTCTTCCTCAGTTTTTCTCCGGAGCAGAGTAATTTTCACTGGGCACTTAGGTTAAATGCATAATGATTAATGATTGAGTTTTTTAGGAACAAAATTAAAGCTAGCTCACTGAAGAAATTTTGAAAATTATTTTGTCCTCTTTTTAATTGAAATTTATTCTGCCCTCTTACGTTAGTTTCTCTTAGAAGAGAATTTATGTTGTGCCTCCCGTCCCAAGAAAATTTTTGTGAGTCTAACATTTGCCTAGACGGGCAACTTGGGGCTATGACAATCATGGTGAAAGGTGAAGCTGCAAAGATCTCAATGAGATTTACGACCATGCAAACAATTCACTCCATCATATCATCCTAATCCTTTAATTTATGACCCTTGACTTTAATAGTTTTAAATCTAGTAATTTATTTTTATTTTAATTTAATGATGACTGCCAGTAAAGTGAGTGTCAGATTTATACAATATATTATTTTACTCCCTTTTCTATGCCATAATAAAGAATCATAAAATCAATTTATGCGCACGTGTAAACCATTTAATATTACTGACATACATTAATAAAATGCAAACATATTGATATAGAAAATAAAATATATCATTCCCGAATGGTGTCTTACATTGTATATAATAGACAATTCGGTTTTTCTTGCAATAAATTGTTTTATTCTTTTCATGCTATAAACAAATCATAAAAAGGCAACAATCTCTTGGTTTACGATAATAATAAGAAACAAATAAAACCCTCCCTCACATTTAAAAATTGATGGGCCACATACAAAGAGGAGCCTCTTTCTTTATGTTTTCATAGACTCTTTTTTTTTTATAACGCGGGTTCCCAGCCATTTGGGCTAGAATAATCCCTTCGGGCTCAGGAGAAAGTCGGGTAAAATTCTCTTGTAGCCCCAATGTCGAACCCACAACTTCTGAGTGCAAACCGTGGTCCTAAGTCAACTGAGCTATCCCTCAGGATTTTAAAAAGTATGAAATCATTCAAATTATCTAACATATAATCACATATATCCCCACAAAAATCAAATACTAAAAGAATGTCTCCATTCTAAGGGAGAGATCAAATGAAACAAACATAAAATTTGTCGTAATGCCAGAGAAGAGGATATCACCAGCCACTAGTTGTGGGAATGTAGCCAGCCGCTGATGCGAGCCTTTTGGTCTTCACGTAGTCTAGGGGAATTTTTTTTTTTTTTTTTGGTAAGATCAGCTTAAAATTATTTTCTATAAAAAAAATGCACATTGGTGAAATAACTATATCGCACATGCGCCATGAGCCTTATCTTTACTTATTCTTAGGCAATCACTCCACAAGCACTCCAACCATGCACCCTATCAAATCTTCTTTCAATGGGATTGATCAATGTATGTATAAAATAGAGATAAATATCAATAAGTATTACCATTTTTCATATATTAATAAATCTAATGGTGGATTTTATACTAGGGCTGTTACTTATTAATTGAGGAGTATGTAACAAGGATGGCTTAGATATGACTTGAGAAATTCATGTTTAGCATTAACTAATTATCATTTTTTTTCATTTTACTTTAAAATTAATATTATTCTCATGGCATATTTCTTGTAACATGCACCCAATACTAAAAATTTAAAAATGTCCAACATTTTCTCCAGATGGTGATTTCTAGAGAAGGATGAAAAAAAAAATTCACAACGCTTATTCCAAACTTCAAATTTTTTTTTTTTTTTTTTGTTGCTATCGGAGGGCTCCTGATAAGTCCACAAAATTGTAGTATTTATCATCATTTTATGTTACTTTGTGGACTTAATTAGGATAATTTGCACTCAATTTCATAATTCCATGCATTTGAGCATTAAAGTTGAATTTTAGTCAAAATCATCAATATTGCATGAATTTTATGAAATCCTTGGTTTACATCATCTTAGTGTCACACCAATTAGCTTTTTGATTCTTGCATAAAAAATCATCTAGTGGTGCATTTATGTGCTTGATCTCATTTGGGTCCCACGCATGCCATTTATGAATTTAATTTATACATATTATGGCTGAATTATTATTTTTGTAGGGAATCTTCATTTAATTGGGACCCGCCTTGAAAAGAAATTAAGAGAAGAAATTTACACAGAATGTCCAAGCCATACCACTTCAAGATGTTTGCACTACCCATGTGGTCCCACACCATTTGCCAAAGCTTTGCTACAAATTCAATTTTAGATTTGAACTTATCAAAGAGAGTGGGCCATAGCATGACAAATTTCCAAGTAAGAGAAGAAGAAAGAACCACATGCCCAAGTTGGGATGTTTCAAGGTTGCACATATCTAGTGGGACCCACATGTGTTTCATGATTGAAGAGAAATCCAAGTTTCAAATTTAAGATTTTTATTAAAGAGAATGTGGGCCCAAGTGAAGAGAATTTAAGAGGAAGTCCTTGTTGGCTAGGGAATCTAACTAAGCAAGTCTTGTCCAAAAAGTTAACATCTCTCCAAAAGTTACTAAGAAACTCACCTTAACTTGGAAAGCAAGAAGAAGACTTACCAAAGAAGGAAGATTCTTTTGCTAAAAAAGAGGATCTAGAGAGAAAGAATAGGGAGCTCATGTCCTATTTAAAGAAGGCTTTGGATGTCAAAAAAAGCAACCCCCTTCTCCAAAAAAATTATCTCACGTGGAACTCTCTCTCTCTCATATATTCCCTTCTTTCTTTCTTCTTTTCCATTTTTAGCTAGTTTCTTTTCTCTTTTATTCTTTTGGTAGCCTTGGGCCATGTCCAAGGATTTATTTTGAAGGAGAATCTTTGTGAAGGAGAAGTTGTAATTGCCATGAAGTATTCAATGAAAATCATATCTTTTGCAATGGAGGGGTAAATTCTTTTGGATCGGAGCACAAAGTGAAGTTAAGTAATTTTATTTTCGTTCTATGTCTTTAATTTAATTCTTTTGTCCTTATGATGCATTATTTAATAGAATAATTGATCTGCCTTCGTGCCACAGGCAAACCTCCTCTTTATATTTTTAAATAAATTTCTTTTTGATCAGTTAATCTTTTTTTGATAGGATATACTTAGGTTTTTATACCTTTGATATTTTATGCTTAATTTGTTAACTGACGCTCAAAGTAATTTGTGTTTTTATGAGGTGATGGAGATCTTGGGTTCTTCTGCTTAAGAATTGATTTTTTTTAAAAAGAATATTTTCCGGATCAGAAACATTGAGTTGTTTCTGATCTGAGTTATTTGCAAGGCAAAGACAAAAGTAAAGTTTATGGTTTGAGAATTAAAATTAATTAATGGATTCTTTGTTGCTCTGATCTACTTTTATCATTATTGTTATCTGTTCATCTTGCATAGTAGCCTTATCTCTCATTTAAATCTTGATTGATCATTATAAAATAAAAAAAAAATTCAGATTTTTAAATTTTAACTTAGTAGTGCTCCTTGTGGGATCGACCTGTAATTGCCACTATCTCAACAAGATAACTGTGCACTTGCAGTAATTTTAATGGATTGATTTAATTCACATCAGCTCCCAACTCATTGAGCTGGACTAATCCTTCCGGGCCTAGAGGGAAGCCGGGTAAAGTCCCCCATAGCCCTAGTGTGGTATTGTAATTTCGTACCTACAACTTTATGTGCAAACCGTAGTCCTATGCCAACTGAACTACCCTTTGGAGTTATGTAATTAAAAGAGAAAAAAGAAAAAAAAAAAAGAAAGGACATTTAAGGACGAAACTTCAATTTAAGAACCTTTGAAGTGATACAATTGAAAAACAATAAAATCCATTTGGCCAGCGATGCAAACGTTGATGTATGAGCGATATAGAAAAAAAAATATAGAAAGATCCAAGTTGTTTTTTATATATTTTTGTTTCAAGGACTGATACAATCCTCATGACACCATTTCTTGATGTTAGCATCCATAGTACACATCCCCAATGAGTATATAGGGAGGGACCCAAATTCTCTTCCATAGGACTAACAATCTTTTACCCAAACAAAGAGTAGGGCTTACATTCATCCTTAGATTGATCAATATGTGAGAAATAATATCAAATATTACCAAAAAAATCTTAGGTGGGCCCACAGCCCCACACATGTAAAATGTGAAATAAAAAAGGAGGCCTCGGTTATTTAATGAAGCAATATTAATCGGTGGATTAAAAAATTGTGATTAAGTGCTAATGAAAAATAATTAATTAGTTATATTTTCTGCACATTGGATTAATGCCCAAAGTGTCCATCGAATGTAATAGGCCTGTTAATGAGACGGGCCGGGCCTGGGCTGTCCAATCCCGTCCCGAATATTAAATGGGCTTGCCGGCGGTTATCTTATCCAGCCTTAAATTGAATGGACCTACATCAAATCTCGTCCCGTATAGGTCCGGGCATAGCACGATTTTGATTATATGATAAATATTCTCTAATTATCTCTATACTGCCGCTCGATACTTGGTGTGAAATGGACTTTAAGCCCTCCCTTTTTTTTTTAGGCTTCAAACTGGCAATGCAATATAGCAAGCAACATGACGAAATTTATTTTTTATATAATTATTTTTTGCTGGTGACAAAGTTGAAAATTAGAAAATCAATAGAAATTAACAGAAATCGGCTAAGTATCCTATGTGTAGGTGAGGTAATGTCTAAAAGAACCCAGCAGAAATAAATAGAAATCAATTTCTTTAAATATGGCTAAAAGATCATTTAGTGTATTCTCATCGTTGTCTGAATCATCATCACTAGTTGGGTCGCGATTGAACCAATCATGTGCACAAATTAATGCTTATACCGTATCCGGTTTCAAATAAGTAGATCAAGTACCCTCCATCTTGATCCTCCATCTAGTGTTATATGTCAATTATGAAGCAATTGTGGACACAAGAATAGCCAAAATATCATGAATATATGAGATAAAATATGATACTTAGTTGAAAACAGTTTTCACTGTTGTAATATATCTATTGTGTCATTTTCTTCTACAGACTTGTTATCAAAACAATGATCTAATCTCGTTTTTTTCTCTTACAATTTCCTTATTGGTAATTTCTTTTAGATACCTTAAGAAAAGAGAACGAGCCTTTCCAGAGCATAGTCTTTCATGAATCAGCTCCTCGTTCCTCCTCATATTGAGGCAAAGAATTTCACAATATTATTATTCCAATAAGAAAATCATGATATCATTTAGTGATGGCCTTTGTATGTGTCAGTGATCAATACTAAGAGTAGAGTTGAGGAAGACATTTTGTTCCTTGCAAAAAGTATTATATATTAAAATGAAAATTGGCAATCCAACCTTACCGTATGTTTTTCGCTTCATGAAAACTGAATTTAAGACTATATGAATCACATGCTTGTTTATGTTTTTGAGGTTCATTGAATTCTTTTTTCTAATCAAATGCATCTTTATGTGTTTCATATAGAAATTGAGAGTCCACATTAAGGAGACGAGTCGGGTCAGGCCCGTTATGCCCATTCCCAGTCTCATTTTGATTTGATTTTAAAACCATTGTCCAAACCCAATTTTTCGGGCTCCAATTTTTTTTAAAGCCCTCTGTTTTTGGGCTCGGAACGGACCGGGCTGGGCGAATACCCATTTTGACGGGCTCAATTGACATGCGTATGCACAATTCTCTCCCATAACAACATATGCTTTCAGTCCAACTAGAATTATGTTCAATCGTGCATTGAACAAACATAATTAAATAATGACTCTCAGCATGTGTCAAATATAATGATTAGTATTATCATGATTTACTTTAAATTTAGTTCATTATTACAATGTATGACTAACTGCACGAGTGATTGAGTTGACAATTTGCTTAATAACCAGGGTTGCAAAGTTGGTTGGCAACCCTAAATGTAGCCGCCAATCTTCCCACTTTGTGGGCCATACCTTGAAACTTTGTGGGTAAAGTGGGAAGATGGTAAAAGAAAAACTACATGGGCTTTTTTTTATCTCTTGTGTGGAAAATTCTGGGGTGGACACAAAATTGAAAATTTGGTTGTCCCATTAAATAAAAATTTTGAAACATGTGTGTGACTGGTCATCAACATTCTTTTAAACTTGTCTTCGAACCAAATCCTCCATGCCTTTAATTTGGAGAAGTTATGAGTTAAATGAGTGGAGCCTGCCGATTAAAATTTTTTAAATATAAAAAAATAACTCCTTCCATATGCATAAGGTGTCGTTGATTGGTGTAAAACTTGACCAATTTAAAATCATCAACATGACTATTGTCCATGACCAGCAGATTCAGAACCGGACCAAAATCATGGGTCCACATCCAAACACGTACTTTTATGGTCAGGTGGGGGTCCCTTGAAATTCCTGCCCGTGGAGGTGCACAGTTAGAAGCTAGAACACTAGCCAGATTCCAGGTTGGTGTGGGCCATGATTTGAATTTTGATCACTGCATAGACATGACAAGTACTCGGACAAAAGGCCATATAGACGGCCAGAAATAAATCAATGTTGTGTGGAAGACTGACATAGGCACTGAGCGCAGTGTAGCAGCTGCCCCCATCCTCACTTTTCTTTCGGCGTTTAAGGTTCTTTGTTTATTGTTTTTACCGAAACGAAGCTATCATGCGCGCGGGGGACAGACCAATAAAAGTTTGGATCGGTGTGGGCCATGTTTATTTTTCCCTTTGGCCATTGGCCATGTGGGTGATGGGGCCCACACTGCGGTTGGGCAGGTGGGCCAGGGGCTGCTGAGGACCACTGTTTGGGGTGAGCCAGCACTGGTAGGGAGTGTCCTTTCAAGATGAAATGAGTAGGAGTAGCTGAGAGGGGCCTTTCAATGAGTTGGGTTCTGTTTTGTTGCCTGTATGCCACGTTCTCTTCTGAGAGGGACAGGTGAGAAGACAATCATTGATACAGGCAACTAGGCAAGGCAAACAAACCCACAGAAATTTGGGTGCATCTCAGGTGCACTGGGTTTAGGGTGTTGTAGCCTTGTAGGCATGTAGCTCATGTGGGGAAGAACAGGAAAAAAAAAAAAAAAAATGGCAGTCAAAAGTCCAAATAGATGCAGTCAAATGGTCAGAAAGTTTGGCCATATGGGATGGCAGTTAGGCCGGGGAATGAACTATGATAACAGGATCTATCCTCTTGGTGGGTCCCACTACTTAGATAATGACAAATACATGCCACATTGGATAGGAGCCCAATATATATTTTTTCTTTTTGGTCCCACTAATAGTTGGAATTAGGTATTTATAAATAGGCTCTTGATTGTGACATTTTAATACCTTTCGTAATGCAGAATTAGGGTTTAAAAGAGTTGGAATCTTTTACCCTTATCTT
Organism: Cinnamomum chago; assembly: GCA_038049695.1. Lineage (NCBI taxonomy): Eukaryota > Viridiplantae > Streptophyta > Magnoliopsida > Laurales > Lauraceae > Cinnamomum > Cinnamomum chago. Next base: position 103,847,611 of record CP142451.1, on the reverse strand, counting down.
GATCATTTATTAAAATCTTCAAAATGTCATTATCAAAATCTTTTACATTCCAACAAGAGTTTTTACTTTTTTTTTACTTTACTTTTTTTTTTCTCACTTTCTTCTTTCATCATTTTGGTAACTGCTTGTAGATTGGTAAAGTTCCTTGATCTGATATATTTTTCTCAACCAAATGGTTGGTGGGCAATAGGCAGTCAATATGAACTATCCATCCAAACTCCAATGTATATTAATTGGATGGCTCTACTAACTTGAAATCAAGTTTTCTCTTCTTTCATTTAGTGATGCATTTAGTTACTTGAGAGATGTAAAATGTAGGGTTAAAAAAGAAGCATTAGGCTAAAAAAAATATTGGCCTTCTTAACTTGTAAGGTGTACTGTAAAAGATACGTAATATGTATAGAGACAAAGCCAATGGATTGAGTTCAGATCCTTCATGTCACGAGAGATAACCTAGGGTGAGGCCAATCTAGGGTTTTAAGATTTGCGAGTTTATTTTAAGTTAGTGATAAGGTTGTGGCTTTGAGGTCCATCTATTAATAAGTAGACATATAGCAAGCGAATTTGATAGTTATCATAAAATATTTGGTAGAAGAGAGCAACCATATGAAGCCTTATTTGACTAATATTACAGAGGCCATTTAATTAAGTCAAAAGCTAATAAAAATGACAATTGAAACCGCTACTTATAATTGGTCCAAAACCATGCACGATCATTCAAGATACAAGATTAGGCTTCATACATGGAGAGACTGTTTATATCATATATCATACAAATTATGGGACACTAAAGGTAGCCAACTAGCCATAGAGGCCTATGTAGTATGTATTGTATCTTTAAAACCTCGCGTGGGGGGTCATATACAAAAAAAAGTATTTTGTTAAAAAAGAAAAAAAGACTAATGCTCAATCAATGTAAGGTCATACTTGTCATTTTTATAAAAAAAAAATCATCTTTCAACTCACGGTGATTGCTTATTACTGTTAACCTAACATATTTTGGGACATAAATGGTATTAAAATGCCTAAGCAAGGGGTCCATTTAGGAATACTAAAGCCACAAGAGCCTATTTACAAATATTAGAAAACTCGGGGGGGGGGAGGGGTATATGAAAAAAAACCTCTTTTTAGTTCTTGAGAGACCTCTCTCCACTCGATGAAAATTGAATATTTTATTTTTCCTAATTTTAAAAGTTCAAAAACCTAAGACCTCTCTCCACTCGATGAAAATTGAATATTTTATTTTTCCTAATTTTAAAAGTTCAAAAACCTATTCCAGAAATAAGTCATTTTCCTATTCTTTACGATTTTGATAAAAAAAGAACTTCCAATGCAATGATCATGTCATTCTCTTTGACAATACAAATTAGAATCATGATACGAAAAAAATAAGAAATATAGTTTGATGAAGTAGGTATGAAGACAAGTCTCACGTTTTTTTTTTTAATATCCAATCTCAAATATTTATTTACGTTGTTCATCATTTTTATATTAATCATTCACTTAAAAAAGGATAAAATAAAGATGACAAGAATGAAGGTAGTTTAGATAAATTCGAAGATGTCCGGTGAACGAGCTCATGATAGATGGGAATGGAAAAGTAGCTTTATAATGTAGCCGACTACAGCACACTTGGATTGTGTACTCGATCATTTTTCAATACATCTACTGCTGATCAAGTGGTTGAAATTATGATTTGAGCCTCCATCACCATATACAACTAGGTGCACCCCCGTCAGTCCCATCTCTTGGTGGGGGCCCAAGTTAGACCTCACAAGAAATGATGCTCACTCTATCATGAGCACGGCACTCCGGTAAGGATGGCCCAATATATACTTATATGAAAAATGCTTTCCCGTGTGAAACACACAGTGGGAGCTCCCATCTAGATACTGGAAAGGTGGTCCCACCCCTTGGGAGTCACTTGTCATTGTCCAATATATACTTATTTTTAAATAATTACTTTCAATCTAAGAAACCCACTAAAAAGTAGTATAATATATATAAAAGTAATTTCTAATTATTAATTAGTACAACAATTGTACTTTGTTATTATCGAATAAGGACAACGTTGGACAAAAGTGTGGCCTAATGGCCCTGCCCCATTAAAAAAAAAGAGAGTAAAATAAAAAAAAGAATATTTATTAGATAAATTATCTGTTAAAAAAGTCTCATGATCGAGATGCTATTAGCCGTCTAATAAAAAAAAAAAATTGAAAGTGAATGATTAATTTCATCATCATCGTAAAAGTCCGGGCCTGAGCCCATTTAACAGATGGGCCAGAGTAGGCTCATGGCTGTAAAGAGAGTCAAAATCAAGCTCAATGTGGGGTAAGATCCAGCTGGCTCGCTCTGGCGTGGTCCATCGGTAACCCCTACGAATTTGCCTAACCATCATGGCCCCAACCAGCCAACCCAAGTGTTCCCATGAGGGGCTAGAGATTTCAGCTGTTTTCAGTACTGTGGGTTGAAATCAGGCCTTTTTACTGACCTGAGTGTTAAATGGTTCAGGCCTGGTCGTTTATATGCTTAAACACTTGGCTCTAACCTCTATATTCAGCAAAAATTCCAAATGTATTTAAAATGGCCTAATTCTCAAGCCCTTGGGCTGAATCCAGTACTAATAATAAGCACAATAACTAGATGGCCTGGACTTGCCAGCCCATGAACACCCCTAAATGCCAGACCTTTTGGTAAAGTCTCCATTGAATGGAACAATTTTCTTGGGTAGTCAGAAAGGCTGTATGCACCTCTAGACTTACTGTTAGTTTTAATTCTTCAATGCTTCTATTTTGTTAGCCACTATATGTGTAGGCTATGGCTTGAAATCACCTCAATTGATAATTCTAGCTGCTTAATTAGTTGGATTAAAGTGCATTTGAAATGAAAGTAAGCAATAATCCACATTCCGGGTTGCTTGTTTGCATTAGAATATATAGGATTTGTACCTTATATGGTTAAAAATGAAGATCCAAAGTGATTTTTAGAAAATGAGCATAAAAAACCTTTTCTTTTAGGGAAAACGAAATTAAAAAAAAAAGATGGAAAATGAATTCTCAATAATCACCTTATTAACTTAATACATAGGAAAGTGAATGCCCTATCTACTTTGGGCTTGAAGTGTAGAAGCCTAGCCCAACTAAATTGGAGGAATGGGCGCCATGAGATCCACAGTACTGCATCTAAGGACCCAATGTAGTAGTAGTAGAAGAAGAAGAAGAAGAAGAAGCAGAAGAAGAAGAAGAAAACTTGCGGGGCTGGCCTTCGGACCATTTTGGGCATCAGAAGAAGAAAACTTGAGGGCTGGCCTTCGGACCATTTTGGGCCTCACCTAGGATAAGTTGCACCCATAACTATGAACAATTCTGTCATATCCAGTTAAGAGCTTAGTTTATGGTTAGGACTGGCCTATGGGCCAGGTCAAACCTGTCGTTCCCGAGTTGGTTGAAAATGCTCTGTTTTATGCCAATCTAGATCCAGGTGGGTGTTTATGGGTCGTTTTACGCCGGGTGGGAAATATACAGGCCTGACCAGACCTTTGAACATGGGCCGGCCCATAACGCCGAGCAAAATTTGGACATAAGTCTTGGCCCAGGCTTTGGGCTTTCTAAGACTTAATCCAAGCCCTGCCCGAATATTAATGGGACCTAATTTTGGGCGAGGCCCAAATATAATACAAAAAACTAAGCCCAAACCAGGCCAAAAGTGAACCATGAGTGTCCTAGTCCAGTCCTGGGTCTACTTTTGCTTAGCAGTCCAAATGCCTGGCGCCCATTTTGGCCTCACTTAACAATCTAGACCAGGACCCAATTTTCATCATCCTCCAAAAGCATGGATGCTCAACCCGACCAAGAAACCCACTTTGAGGTGTTCGGCAGAGTTTTGACCAAGTTCAAAAGTCAAAGCTTGTAAAAATATAGACCCAAGTCAACTTGGCTGAGTTCTACTGACGTCGGAGTCAACCAAGTTCTCAAACTGATCTTTGGAGTCAGACCTTGACAAGCAAATGGGCCTGAGCCAAAAGCGGAGACACAAGAATCAGAACTGTATTGAGCTCTCAGGCACTTGAACCAGTGATTTTGAATTACACTTCACTTGGGCCCCACACACAGAACCAGGCCCAATTTAGTTTATACCATACTTAGGCCGAACGAAAAACTAATTTTGATGAGTTTCTGTTGTTCATGATGTTCCTAATTTCCATTTGACCAAGCAAGTGATTTCTTCTAATATGAAATTTTGATGTTTTTTTGTTTTTTATTTTTTTCCAGTTTTTTTGAGTCCTTTTGGTTTTTGGTGATAGGTTTTCATGAATTTATATTTTCTCTTTTATTTTTTGGTTTTCAGTTTTTAGGCATTGGGTTTTAATGGGTTTATTTTTTTATTCTAAGTTGTTTTTATTATTGGATTGTCTATGAACTTTTCTTTTAATATTGTATTTTTGTGGTATTTTTATCAATTTTTTTTATTTATTATGGGTTTAATTTTCTGATTTCAAAAGAATGTTTGAAGTAAAATATTCAATTAATTTAAAACAAATTAAAGTGCTCTCATCTTGAAATCAACCAACTATTTTTTTTTCTTATTATTATAGGTTTTGATTTTGATTGTAATTCTTACTATCTCAATATAATTTAAATTAAGTATTACTTAAGGAGTTTATTATTTTTAATATTATAAATTTATTGCCCGTGCTAAGCGTGGGCATGTTTTGCCAATACCTCAGCATAAACTAGTATTGATTTGGACAACTCAAAATATTGAATCACAAATGCATACTTGAATCATCAAATGGCTATCATGTGTTTTCCTTTCCCATCATGGAATATATATATATATATATATATATATATCCTTTTTTAGTTATTTGAAAACCACGTGGATTAGCTAATAAGTGTTCTAGACTCCTAGTGTTTGGGCACATGAGGAATAAAATATATATAGATTTGGGATCCGAATCCCCTATTTCGTCCAAACGGGGGATCCTTGTTTGGACGAATCAAGGGCCTTCACGTGCAGGGGCGGAAGGGGGGGTGGAGGAAATAAAAAGTCAATTTCTCTTTCCTCCACCCCGCACGTGGAGGCCCCTGATTCGTCCAAAGAGTGATCCCCTGTTTGGACGAAACAGGGGATCCTCTTCCATAGATTTGAGATGTGCAGAATAAAATACTGATGTATTATAATATTATGCCAATTCTATTGTTTGGTAGTTTTTATATATTAATGCTAAAAAGTGTTTGGAAATTACAGAACATTCCAACGCATTATTAATGTATGTGTTTGGCCATTCATTAATATTCAATGAGAGATTCTAGGAATGAGTAAAATGAGTATATAGGATAACAATTATTATAATAGGATATTTGGAGATGATTACTTAAGAAACGAGTAAACCCAATGGCTATGCAATAATTGAAGAAAATAGTACTTTTGATATCTCATAAACTCATGTGATTTTTTATTTTTCTCGTACGAGCTAAGTATGGCCATTGTTGCTAGTTTTTTTTTATAAAAAAAGTTAGTGAAGTCAATGAGTAAGTCAATATAAACAGTAGGAGTGTAAAAAAAAACCGGAAAACCGTTTAACCAAATTGAACCGAATAGAACCACGATTAATAACAGTATTTTACGGTTTGGTTACGGTTAATGAAATAAAAAAACCACACGGTTCGGTTTGGTTACGGTTTTTCATAATAATTCACGGTTATTAACTGAACTGAACCGAACCATATAATACGGTTCGGTTAACCATATGCGGTTAACCGTACCATTTACAAATAAAAGAAAAAATAAGGAAGTTAAATGAAATATTTCTTACCTTATTTAATTGCTCCTTATGTGTCATTTTATCTTCAATCATTTACATTTATCCCCTTATGTGAGGAAGACATTCCACGGTTATTAACTGTAACCGAACCGTTTAATACGGTTAACCGCGGTTACGGTTTTCCACGGTTTTTGTGGATACGGTTACAGTTACGGTTTTGAAAGACAAAAAACCGCGGTTACGGTTCGGTTAACGGTTTTCCCAAATTTACCGGTTAACCGAACCGTTACACCCCTATCAAACAGGACCATCGAACTGATTTTTGAAGCTATATTGTTTATTGGTCCACGGAGGACTTAATAAATATAATCTAGAGGGCCTCCCCCCTCCCCATTTCAAGTTTCTTGCAAAATTCTTGAATAACCTCACACAACTTAAGATAGACTCATGCCTAGGTCAATGGGCCGCATTTCACTAAATGGATGAGATTTTACCCGGAAAAGAAATAGTACATAGATGAGCTCCATATTATTCAACATATAGTCTTGAAATTGCACTACCACACTGGGGTTGAGGGTTCTAGAGTGGGCTACCACATTGGGGCCACAAGCTATGATGCACTCGAAATGGACAACGTATCATGTTGTATCGTATTCTATACTTTACTTTTTATATGTAAAATCCGTGTCCTTGTTGTGTTTATGACGTATCCTATTCGTATCCATGTCGTATCTGGGCATCATAGGCCACAAGGGATTTACCTAGCTCCCCCTGGATCCGTAGGGATTAGTCTAGCCGGCCCAAAAGGTTGGGACACCCTCTGTTATAAAAAAAAAAAAAAGCATTATTCAACATACTCACCCAGAAAAGAAAAAGTACATAGATCTGTATTAATCAACATATAGTTTCTAAAAGCTCCAATATGAATTTGAGGGAGAAAATACTCGGTAATCATGATGACATCAAAATGAGATAAGATTGGTCCCACTAAATAAATTATTCAAATGGGTTCTGATGAGCCTAAGATCACTCAAATCCAGCATCTATGGATAAAGGTTTGACCCGTTTGTCACAATGCTGCTATAAAGTCACGAGTAGTGTCAACACTAGCCATGGGAGAAAGAGGCCTCACATGATATAGAATCAACTTGAGAATCCATGGATTAATTAGTCAAAGACCTTACCGACCAGCCCATGATAACTCCATATATTGGTTGACTATATACAAAGTGGGGCTCTCGAAATTGGCAATATGATTCAAGCTCAGAAGATGTGCTCAAGTGGCAATATAGTCCAAGGGTTTTAAATTCGGGTCCATTGGTTAGAACTCACAAAGGTTTTGATCTGGATTCAACTTGGAATCTTTTGGATCTCATACACATGTATTCCAGATTTGGACACAAATTTCTCTCAAATCTAGAAGCAGGTTGTGTATACTCAATTTTCTCTCTTTTCTTTTCCCCACTCTGCAGTGGAGGTTTAAAATATTCAAATAATTGGATGCCATCTACATCTCAAAATATAAAAATATCAAAGAGGGTTGAAATTAGAAGCGCGCCCATAACTTTTTGTAATTTCTTATTAACATATGGGTAGCCAAGTTGGTTGGGCACTCCGTTTCTCACTGAAATGTGACCAGGTTCTCTTCTTGCGCGTGCCTTGGCTGGTTTCTCTTATATATGGTTTATTAATAAAGATATGGATGGCCAAGATGGTTGGGTACTCCCTTTCTCACTATATGGGACCGCCGGGTTTCCCTTCTTGCACACGCCATGGCTGGGTTTATTAATAAGGATATGGATAGCCAAGATGGTTGGGTATTCCCTTTCTCACTATACGGGACCGCCGAGTTTCCCTTCTTGCACACGCCATGGCTGGTTTCTCTTGCGGGTCCCAGCCCCCTTTTGGCTGGGTTTCAAAAAAAAGGTTTTTAATTTTTTTTATTATACAAACTAGAAAACTGCTGAAATGATTGAGTCAGCAAAGCCCCATGATTCAGAGAAACATCTGAAAGTGTTTCAGTAAAGCCCCATGATTCAGAGAAATATCTGAAAGTGTTCAGGGGACCAAAGGATCTGCACAAAATCTAAAAAGACCATCTCACCAACATAAGTATGGTTGGCCAAACCACTATAGGAGCCAAGTAATGTACTTCCAGGCCGGCTTATGCCTTGAGCCTAGTATTAAAAACTTGGCATGGTACTGCTACTCATTGACTAAAAAGTGATTATGGCCCAGTTATAAGCATAGTTTAGAACTTGGATGCCTGTCCCGGCTTGAAAGGGCCGTGAACTAAGTTAGCTCCTGGACTTGGACAAACTCATGGTATCCATCTTCATCATCATAGTCTTATCTCATAGATCTGAATCTACCAAAACGTATGCCACTCTAAAGAGCATCTACCTACGTGTCTCCAAAAAATTGATTTGGCGGAATTTTTCCTTTTCTACAGAACTTTTTTTCGGCCTTCCATAGAAAATTCTATTCCCCAAATCGCAAGAATATTAGCTCATTTTTGCTCTTTTTCCGTTGGAAATACAGTCTCTTTTCCATTGAAACATGGCTAGACAAACGTGCCCTAAGACTACTCAAATTTTTTTTTAAGAGAGAGAGAAACTTGGATGATGCCCAGAGACTCGTGAGACCATTCATCTCACAACTTCATCCTTGTCATAGTGGATGGTGAGATCATGGCTCAAGTGATCATTGTCAACTGAGGTATAGGACATAGACACGTGTCTAGATATTGCATATCCTTGTATGGTTACATGAACGTGGACGTAGCATAAAGTATATATAATATACTATAGAGAGGAAGTGGAAAGCTTATTGGGTTGTTTAGAAATGTTAGTCATCCTCATCAACCACAATGGCAAAAGCACACGCCCCCCTTGTTGTCGATTGCTTTAATCCGTTCTATCTATTTCTCTAATGGGGCACATTTGATGGCAGACAATGAAGTTATCAAACCATCTATTTAGGGCCTGTACTTTCATAGACATACAAAGACCCTATCATTTCTTTCTATCCATCATTTGTACCACTTAAGATGTTTTAAAGTAAAGTTGCATGTTAGAGAGAGAGGGATAGACCTTAATATCAATCACAAGATGTTTTAAAGTAAAGTTGCATGTTAGAGAGAGAGAGAGGCGTAAACCTTAATCTCAATCACAGGAAAACTAAAAGTAAAGTTGCATGTTAGAGAGAGAGGGGTACACCTTAATCTCAATCACAGGAAGAAAATTAAAAGTAAAGTTGCATGTTAGAGAGAGAGAGAGAGAGGTGGACCTTAATTTCAATCATAGGAATTATGTGCCTCAATCACACTAACCAAATTGTGGGGGCAAGAAACATGGTTAATTTAATAGGTGGTGTGCAATGGACCGGGTTGGGTTCAGGTCCATCTCCAAAGGGTAATTGGGTTTGATACAAGTTGATATCAGAGCATAAAAGTCAAAAGGTCACTAAGACTAATTCGAGAATGGGCCCCATTTTTTCAGTCGACTTGCAATTTATGATGTAAATAGGTGCAGTCCATATCCGAAACAAGGTTTCTCCAGATATGAATCCGCTTATTAAATACAGGAAAGTTTTCTGCATTCAAGCTTCGACGTAGACTTTCAAATTGTAATATACTAATTAAGTTCTTCCTCATAAAAACATCCTTCTATTTCTACCAAAGAAAAACCCTCCTATACACAAATTTTGTAAGTTTTGGATGCTCCGATTTATCCATCAGATTACACAATGATGTAGATCTGGATGATCAGTAAACAGCTTTTATATATGTATCAGATCTTCTTTTACATTTTATCTCATTTTAAGAAAGATTAGATAGTCACATAACCAGACCCCCCCACCCTGGTCTCCGAGAGGGGGCCGGGCTGTGTGTGTTTCCATAGTGGCCGGCCAGTGGTGCCAGTAAACGAACTTGGGTGAAAAATTGGGTTGACATTAAGCTGGAATTGTTAGATTAAGATTATCATTTGAATCATTTTTAGTCAAGACCAAAGAAGGAATTGGCCCCCCCCTATATTAACTCTTAATATGGCTTTATGGTTTCCAACACGACAACCAGTTTTAGTGTGTCTAGAACTCCATTTACTCCCACCACCGCTTGGAAGGGGCATGTGCGTGTCTTATTGTGTCTCTCTCTGTGTGTGTAGGAAATAGTTTCAGGTTTGTACTATTAACAGTTTTCTCCGCTTGGTCTATAGTTTGGATGTGGAGTAAACATGAGCTGGAGAAAAGCTTCATGGAATAGAGTTTCACGTTTTAATTGGATGGGTTTCTCCTATCCATTTTCACCTTCTTTCCCACTGGTCCAAAGAATCCCACGATTCATTTACTCATCCAAATAATCCAAACATTATGTAGTCTAACCAAGATTTAGTTGGGTCTTAATGTGGTAATGAAGAATTACTTGTCTTGCGTGTGGCCCAAGCCCTCTCTCTTCTTAAATTTTGTTGTTTGTAGTTCATTATATCAATAATACTATACTATAGGTGTTAATTATAAATAGGTATTACATATAAGTAATTTGGTGCTTTGTATATATTAATTAATCATTCCATTAGCTATAAGAAGTGATGAATAGGACACTCACTAGCCTTTAGAAAAACAAAATATCTTTGTAATTTGATTTAAGATACAGATAAATTATCAAATATATAATATTTTAGCATTTTCTACTATTTATTTATTTTTGTTTTATGTTTTTTAAAGATTGGCAAATGCCTGCTCTTACGGGTGGAACCAAAAATTTTGCTGGATCTTAATCATCATGAAGATTGACACCAAAATTCAGAACCATGTTTATTCTATAAAAACCGTTACAACTCTTTTAAGATTTGATAAAAAAAAAAGATTTAGTTAAATATTCAATTAACTAGATGTAAAACCACTTTTTTTTTTTGGCTAATGGAAAATTGAATTACAAAAGGAAGGGGAAAATACAAAGGCAAAACGCCCCAAAGGAAGAATGCCACTCAACCACAGAACAAAGAGAGGGAAAGAAGAGCTAAACACAGAGCCCCCAGAACAGCAAAAATTGGGCTAGAAACAAAGCCCCTAGAGAACAAAAGATGGCTAAGGGAGAATAGACAAAAAATTGTAGAACTCTTGTAGAGGTCTACCAAAAAAGAATTTGTCTATCCTGAGAGAAGCCGAGAGGAGTTCAGTCAGGTAGTTTTTGATCCTCGTCTAAGATCGATTCTGGAGTTTTTGAAAAGATGATCATTCCTACATTTCCAGATGTAAAACCATTTGTGACTCATGCGCAAAGTGTAGCTAATACTTCATCAAAACTTGATGAGACCTAGACAGAACTTGGTTAGACTAAATAATTAATGCTTTCATACCAAGTTTTCATTAATGCATATCATCAAACTAGTTTTGTCTTTGAGCTGACTCGATTTAATGACTTTTTAATGGAGACAAATGTTTACCCCATTAACCAACTGCATCTCGGACTCTGTCTATTATAGACTTTAAACTTACGTATATGATCAATTTCAGTGTTGCCGGGTCCATACTTGGCATGATGGTGATTTGGAATAGGTCATAATTAACAACTTGATTAAATGTATACATTGAAAGACACTGAAACAGCAATTTTGATGAGCACTCTAACTTTCAACGTGCATAATCTTCAATCTAATCATCAGAATTGTTTTTGTGATGAGCCTTAACACTAGCTCCAAAACAAAAAGTGTATGCAAGAGTGCATTTTCGTTTTGTACATTGGTTGCTCTAGCTTACGTGCATTAACATAATCTTCCATTTTCAAAACAAGTTCAAGTACATGACTTTCTATCTAATCATCAAAACTGCCTTTGTGAAGAGCCTTGCTAGTTCCAAGTAGAAGAATACATAGAAGGTCACTTCCGATTTGTACATCGGTTGTTCCATTTACATGCATTGGCATAATCTAGCTTTCATTTTCAATGCCAATAAATTTGACACGTATCCTGACTTTTAACGTGTATAACTTTCTATCTAATTATCAGAATTGCGTTTGTGAAGAGCCTTACTAGCTTCAAGAATTAGAGTACCTAGGAACACATGCACTTCCATTTTGTGCATTAGTTGTTTTTACCTTAACGTGAATTAGGACAATCTTCCATTTTTCAGCATGGCACTAGTATGCACACTCTTTTTCGGTTTAACGGAATTAGTCAAGTCTTAGATAAAGGAATGGCTTTTCAATGTAAACAAAACATCGACATATACAGCCAGGTGAAATACCTTTAGATTGTTTGATCTTTACACTTAATGATTTCGTTCTTCATTTAATGTGAAAACTCTTCATTTAATGGTTTCATTGTAAATATTCCTTCGGAAAGCTCTTGATGACTACTTTGATATGACAATTTTACCGACGTAATGCACTTTGGTATAGCAAAATTTCATGGACTTTAATTTTTCATTTTCTGTCGAATTTGCTATTTTCACGATTTCTTTTTTGTACTTTTAGTCAAATTAAAGCTCATATGTTAATTGGAACACTGGAAATGTTGTGCATGTGCTTTTGAATGATTTAGGATTTGGATAGGGTGTTATTAGTGTTTTTGTTAAGTTGGTACAAGTTATTATTAAAATGTTCAACATAAGCCAACAAAGGTGCCAATGAGGGAATTCTCTTTATTCAGGATCATAGCCCCTTAAGGAAAATGGTTAAGTTGGAGAGGACATGAGTGAAAATAGTACGAATAAATATGAAAAAGTACAACCTATTCGAGGACTTGGCCTTAAATAGATTGGAATGAGGAAATAAAATTCATGTAATTTACACCATCATTGTTGGGATAAAGCTTAGATAATGATGATGATGATGATAAGATTGGTCCCACTAAATAAATTAATCAAAATTATATTTTTAATTCTTTAGATTTTCTCTTGCATTCATGATAGAAATTGTTGGGATGGTTATATTAGTTTTAGAAGGTGATCCTTTGTCTTCATTTATATGCATTTTCAACCTAGAATGAATTAGGTGTCCATTACAAGAGGACATATGATTAGAACCTATAGCATAGACCAAAATGCCAGCCCAAAAAAGGAAAAAAAAAAAAACACATGTTGAGTGTGGATCAACATTCTGCCATCTTTTGAAACTTACAAAAACACTTAAAGAAATCATATTTGTGTTTCAACGGATAAATTCAAATATATTGAGTGCAATCATCTTAAAAAATAATATAATGCGAAAAGCCTTAATTAGAGACACAGAATTTCTCCCAATAAATCACAATGAATCTTTAATATAGGAGCATCGCAATCTTATCATTTAGTGTAAAAGATAAACTGCTACTCCTACCAACTTGATAACTACTGTAAATAAATGAAGTTTTAACCAATTAGAAATATTAATATTGTTGTTTAAAGCTAAAATTCTAACTAATCTGATCAAATGAGGATGTCTTATTTTACATTGATGCCAAATGTCTTTAGAAAACTCTACTTGGCTGTAAAGCTACCAATGCTTGTTTTACACCAGTCAATATCCTTTCCATTATTCGATCATCAATAAAAAAAAGTTATTAGATGATAACTCAATAAACAATGACTATCGTTTGTAAATTGACTAACAGAAATCAAGTTCTCCTCTACTAAAATATTGAAGAGTTGTAGATAATCAACTGAAACATTCCTTACATCAAGAAATTTTAAATTGGTGCCATCAGCAATCACAACACCATTATGTGTGCCAATAAAGAATAGAGCACACAAGATTACTTAGATTATTTGTCATATCATGTGAAGAGGCACCATAGTGATCAATATACAAGTTTGGATATTGTTGATCATTCAAATGAACATTAGCTTGCCTTTTGGAACCACCATCCATGAGCATGGCCCCACCTTGGTGGCCAATTTGAGTCTTCCTTATCATTGTAGAGAACAGATATACATATCTATTAGATTTTTTTTTTTTTTTTTTTAATGATGTGGGTATCTTTGAGATTTTTGACACAATAGGATTAACTTTCAGGTGACACCCGCTAAAAAGCACACAAACGCAAACGCACATGGGGTATATTTGGGGCAGTTTTAAACATAAAACGTGGGTAGGCATGACCCAAATGGCGTTCACTCTTCGGTCATTGCGTCAAGATCTTGGGAGGGGGGTAGCTAATTACAGAAAGTCCAGTTGGACTGACTGGGGGGACCGAATTCTGGTCCCAGCGGTCCTTAGGGGAGACCGGGCCAGAATTCGGTCCCCCAGTCGGTCCACATAGCAATGCTGAGCTAATTATTGGTGTGGTAGGTCCAAATGGATTTGAATTTGTTGTGGCTGTCACGTACCCAGTGAGACTTTGCAATCCAATCAAGATGTGATCAAAGTGATCTCTCTAACTCCCAAGATTTGCTTAGATCTAGGGTTCTGTGCCATTTTTTTTATAGGTATCAAAGAGTCACCTTTTTCGATGTGATTAGTCCGTCGGCAGATGCTCCAGAAGTCCAATTTGGATGGAATTCTTAGGCGGCAAACCAGAGTTAAGCTTAGATTAGGGTTATGGGAGTGAATAACCTCATGGGGCCCACATGTGCATAATGGGCTACACTTTCCAACTAGTTGTATATTTCATATCAAGAAGAACCACAGGCCAATCCTTTTATGGAATGATCTCATCCCACACACACACAAACAGTCCACTTCATATGTGAACGGTTACTCACCACTAATCGCAGAGATAATCATATTTTGTCTCCCATCTATCTATGTAGGCCCACAAACAAATTAATTAATGATTTGAACCACTGAAAGGTCATGAAACGTCCTCAAGAAAAACTCATTGGCCGAGCTCGAAGAACATTTTAGTGATGCCATGGAAAGAGGTGAAAAGGCAGAAGAATATGATATGGGAGACATCACATGGGGTGTGACCCACCTGTTTGTGAAAAGGAGGAAGTGTCCTGTGCCAGCTCCCCCATTCCTTGAATATCATTCCTTCCTTACCCCACAAGACTCTCCAGGAATTCCTCCTTTGATTTCCATCTCTCCCATCAACAACCACGTACATCACCCACAAAATCATTCCCTCAAAACCCATTTCTCATGTTCCTTTCCTTTCATCTCTATACCATCAAAGTAAAATTTAAACAACAATAACATTTAAGAAACTGATATGGGGTTCTTCTATGTACATGAGATATAATGGAAAAATAGTAAAAGATTATCATTAAGAGTATCTAATAGTATAATCTCTACACTTCTATTGCACTATTCCTTGATCAAGATACACAACTAAAGGGTGGTATTACTACTTTCAACAGGCTGCAGATGAATGGGTATAGGGGCTATAGTAATGATGGGGTTTGGGTGCAATGGTGAATGGGCCCTTAGTAGAGTTTTCGCCGGCAATACCGCCACCGCCGATCCTCTCACAAGACGGGCACATCGTTAAGGTCGCCGCCGGCAGTTGCATGTACAAAGGGGACGCAAATTTTAGAGCCTTCAGCTCTTGTAGCTCTTTGTGAAGTCTCCTATTCTCATCAGTCAATGTCTCACAACACCTCTTTAGGAACTCGCAATCCACTTCTGTTTGTTTGAGCTTTGTCCTGCGATCATCACAAATTTTTTTTCTTGACAAAGTTAATTTCTTCTAAAAAAAATTGGCCATGCCAACGCTTTCACAAAATTATTTTAAATGTAGGAAAGCTGCAAATGATGATACGAACTCGATCTTAAATAGATGAGATAAGGCTTTCATGAAAATATCATAAATAACATGACATATACCTGGCTCTTCTATTTTGGAACCAGACCTCCACTTGTCGAGGCCTTAGATTCAATCTTCTTGCAAGATCTTGCTTTTGTTTCTGATGATAAAAATTGTATCCACCCATAAGAAGAAGTCTCTAATTATAATTAAAACTGAAATGTGAAAATTGAGAACAAGAAGTGTACCGGATTAAGTGTGCTATGCTCTTTAAAACTGTCTTCTAAGAGCGCAGATTGCTCTTTGGTTAGTCTAAGCTTCTTTCTAGCACTACCATCTTCATCTTCATCACTAACCCTTGACAAGAGTTTCTCTAAATCGCCTTCTTCGGTCCCTATATCCCTTTCTCTCTTGACACTACCATGGTCATGGTTCGCATTAGAGAAGGATGAGACCGTGGTATGGGAAGATTGACGAATATCCAATAGTTCCTCATTCACCTTGTTCACATCTATCTCCTTCAACGCCTTATATGTGTTGTCGGCGAGACTCAACGTTAAGGATGGCTCGTGATTCATCGAGAGAGAATTGTCGAACTTAATGATGGATCTTTGTCGTTGATTATTCGAATTCGACCGATCATCGGCCATTGATTCACACCCTAATCCAAGAACAAGGCCTGTGTTACACAAATTGTCAAGACCCATGAGTCCTATCCACAAGTTGGTGAGGTGAGGATGGTTGCAAGAAATGGGAGGAGAGGTGAATGGGAGGGTTGGTTATTAATGAGAGGGAGGAGGAGGAGGGGGAGATGAATGAATATGAAGATGGGGAATTATGAAAATCCGAATATCACTCTACCTAGGTTGACTATGAGAACCTACCAAAGTACTATAGAGAAACAGGCAAAAAAAAAAAAAAAAAGGAAAAGAGACTTCCTTCTCTAGGATAGGATGATAAGGGAGAGAGAGAGAGAGAGAGAGAGAGAGAGAGAGAGAGAGAGAGAGAGAGAGAGAGAGAGAGGAATACGTGGATTCACATGGGTTGTGGGTACACAGAGAAAACACATACACATCCAGGGAATGATTCTTCTCCCTTCGTCACCCACCCATGTACCCACATTAAATACACCTACTCATTTATATCATGCTTTTACTTTTTATATACCCTTTAAAGTTTATCCTTGATGTGTTTTCATATGCCTTAATTGCAACTATTTTGTGGGGTACTAGTACTGTATTGTTTTGGTTAGCAATATCTCCATATTGGAGATGTATAAACAATTGGGCTGTGATGCACACGCATCACTTTTTTGTTGTCACTTTCAACTCTTTACTGTGTTTATGTGCCCATAAGCTCGCAAGAGGGGCGGGAGGGGGAGAGAGAGTCCTCATTAACTCATAGATACAAAATCTTAACATAGTTTATTAAGAGCTTAAGAATAGAGCTTTTAGAGGTAACCTAAATATTAAGCCAATAAGGCCATGATGATGATGCTGATGCTGATGATGATGATTTGGATATTTAGGGGAACATTTGTATAATATTGGGATTTCATACTCTCTATTTTGCTGTGAAAGGAAAATGTAGTCATCCTCCCAATAGATCAACCAACCAACCTATTGGAAATGATTTTTTAGAAAAACTCAGAAAAATTAGTTCAAAAATTTCTTTTTCCACCAAGAAAAGGATAACACAAACTTTTGAGGAACATTAAAAAATATTTATGCTACCTCTACTAACGGCTCGAGATTTTGGTGCAAATGGTTAGCTGATGAAACTTAAGATGATATTAGGGCCAACAGGTCACGAGTTCGAATCCAAGGAGGAACGATTCAATGTGAAAAAAAATGCGTGCCGTCTAAGTTTTGGCACGAATGATTAGCTAAGGAAATTTAATATACTAGAAAATTTATGCCTATGGATTAGCAAGGAACTTCCTATGGCATTTGGGAGTCCTTGGCATTACAAAAGGATATAAGGATAATGTCAAGTAATTCTTTGAGTCAATCCCTGTAAATCTCGCAATGTGGCCACATCTACAAAATTACTATCCTTTCTCTCGTCGTCTTTTTGCCAAATTTCTCTCATGAATCAAAGTGGTTTCATGTAATCACATGTAAAATGCGATTTGAACTTTTTCCTATTTTTTTGGTATAACTTTTTTGTTTTTTCTAATTTTAATCACGTGTTCTTCACCCGATCAATTTTATGGAGGTACCGACTGTAATTGGAGTGAAATTTTAAGAAGTTAAACAAGATAGCCTATTGAAATTTAGCTATTTAGATTTCAGATGTAAGACCACTTTTAGATCCTCCCATGATAACCAGACGGGCTGATAATTTCTAGTACATGAGATGCAATGGTTGACAGGCCCTACTACTGTCATTATAGCTGTTTGTTGTTGTTATTGTTATATAATTGGGGGTTGTGATTGTTGTACTCTAATTTGGGGCCAAAGACAGTGGCAAGGTGAAATGTAGGTAGGTGTCATGATTGGAGGCCCATCCGTTTGGTGCCCACCTTGTCTCAATCTCACATGAATTGTCTCCTCCTCCATCATGCCCTAGACTTGGGTAATTGTGGAGTTGCTTCCTTTTGCCGTTTTTTAGGGTCTTTGGTGGTGCGAATGAGAGAGATGTGCACCACCCGCAATTTATTGGCATTTGCAAGGGCCACAAGAAGAAAAAGTTTGGTAGAAATTGAGATTTTTCAATGACCAACAACCAATCAATGATGAGAGCTCTGTGTTTGTGAGGAATTTCATGGTAACCCCACCACCATACCCGTGGTCACACCCATCATGAGCAGTGGAATACTTGTATACCAATAGTAACCATTGAAGGCGTGGGCCCTATCATGCACATGAGAATTAGATTTTGTGAATATTGACTTCATGTGCTAATGATTTCACAAAGGGGTCTTCTATTGGCACCACACTTCTGTTTCTCCATACCACAAAGAAATTTTTTTTCCTTTTCCTAAACTACCCCTCCCCCGTCCTCTCTTTCCGTCTCTCCCTCCACCCTCTTCCTCTCCCCACCCCACCCCGTCTCTGGCGAGGAGGGATCCCCGACTGGCTAGCCAGCAGCCTCCCTCCCCCCTCCCTCTTCCTCTCCCCCCCCCCCCTAGCCGCCAACAGGGAGGGAGATGGAGGGCTGGGAGGGTGGGGTGGAGGGAGGGAGAGGAGGAGGGTGGTGGAGGGAGAGAGGGAAAGGGAGAATGGGTAGTTTAGAAAAAAATGATTTATTCATTTTTCCTTTACAATGTAAAAAGACAGAAGTGTGGTGCCATTAGAAGCCTCCTTTTACAAATTGTTTTATCATCTACTTTCATATTTGTGTAAGGACTTTCATGTCCATGGTATTAGGGGTAGAAGCCACCCCCTAAATTGCAAAAACTCTCTTTGAAGAATAATTAAATTTTAAAGCCATTTTTGGCAATGGCCCCTTAATTTTTATTTTTATTTTCACAATGGTTCCAATGTCTATATCCTGATTCCGCCCTGCTGGCACTACTAGTAGTAGTACTGGAAAAGTCATTATGAGTCTTTTTTCAATAAACAATAGTAATCAGTGGAGTCAAAATTAAAAATAAAAATTTATTTTTTCTTTCTTCTTTGTTAAACAGAGCCACCCCAACCCCAAATGTCTATGTCTTGGTTCCGCTGGAAAGTGCATTATGAGTCTTTTTTCGATAAACAATAGTTATCTAAAGGTTTTTTTTTTCTTTCTTCCGTGTTAAAAAAGCACCACATCAAATTGTGGAAAAGTAGAGAGTGCCAAAAACAAAGTATTTTTTTCTTTGCTATGTTTCTTCACATTTAATATTATACAAACATGCCTTTTGACTTCACAGTGAATTTTGGTTTTTATACATCCAATTGGGTTCCAAGATTTGGATGGTCTTAATAATAATAATAATAATAATAATGATAATAATAATACCTAAGATGATGTCATGTGCGCTATAATTTTTCATAGTATTTTATTTCCACAATGATTTCATTTTCTATTGAAAATTGAAAATTGAAAACTGAATACTTCATTTTAATTGATTTTGAGATTTCTATTGTTCTCAATGTCCCCTGAAAAACATTTCCCTCTTTTTTACAAAAACGCTTGCTCCAAACATATAATAAACAAAAAGGAAGATAGATAAGTACACTGTGTACACGTATTCCACGACAAAGTATCATGTTTTATGGCAAAATATGAGGATAACCTAATGAATTAAATAAAGAAAGGAACGAGCATAACCACTAACTAGTCTATGGCTGCTCTTTAAAGTAAGGATCAATGGTAATCTTTGTCTGCAAGTATCAGCAGCAGATAGGCATTGTTGACTTTGACACAGTAAAAAAATGGATGTCAAATGTGGAACTGTCCCTAATTCAGCTTTTGAGATGATTGGGAATAATTGTAATCAATAAAACAAGGCCATAACTCATTAATTAAGAATTGATTAATTGTAAGATAATCACACCACAGTGACAACACAAGTGGGTGGGGTTCTCCTGTCATCATTCTCCATCTCACTTCCCAGTGGATAAAGCAACACTCCAATCACCCGCTGACATGGAATAAAATTGATTCTTTTCTTATTCTTCCTTTTTTTTTCCTTTTTGTTCATGATGATCGATGTGCACTATGCATGTATGTCCTGCCCCGCAGCAAATGTATAGTTCACTAATACATATATCATACTCGAGAAATTGTAGCCTTGAATAGATGAAAGAATATTTTCAAAGAAAGATTCTCAGTTATGAGCCGTCTGCATATAGTCTAGCTCATGGTAGCCAACTTTTTTTTTTTTTTTTTTTCGTGGTACCCTAGCGAAAGGGGACTAGGACCCAAGAGAGAACCTGCATACATACGGAAAGATAGTGGGAAGGAGGCCCGTACAAACGAGAAAAAAACCCACACAAGTGGAAAAGGAGCTCGCACAAGCGTTAAGAGGTGGCGTACGTGAGATTCGAACCCCGCAAAACCAGATAAAAACTATAGATCCTTACCACTCGGGTAAAGAGTAATAATAAGAGTTGACAATCTTTCGAAGAGTTGCACTTATCAAAGGTGTGGAGTGCATATGCAGTCTAGTCGAGTTGCAGGAGAAAATTCTCTCATTTTCAAATATGAGGGTTTTCTTGATATTAGATGAAAAAATCATGAAAGTAAATTAGTGTCAAGAATATGAAATAAGGATAAGCCAACACGGTTAAAATATTGGTTTCTGTAGTCCTGTATAGATCTATTAGAAAAACATAATACTGTTGTGGTTTTTTAACTAATGCACTCTTATCATAGAACCATGTTCCTAATCAACTAAGTTATAGTAAGTGGACTTTCTTTTTTATATTTTACAGTGTTTTGAAATATCATGCTATTGTTGGAAAAGAAACAAATTATTGATAAGAATATCGCCATAGTTTCAAGAGCAGGTGGTATAGTGAGTGCTGCTACTACAATTTTTGCACATTTAGGGGCCCAAAGTTCCATGATCTAGACGGTTCACATGGTGGGTCCCACCATGGGTTTGAGGAGTCCTGAAAATTTCAAACATTGAAGGATAAAAAATGAGACTGAAGAAGCGATGGCTGTGAGGTTCCCAGCTTCCATAATTTCCATATATAGGCCGTCCACCCATGCATCTAAGCCTAAGGCCCATCAAAACCCACAGTTTAAATGGCCGAATATCTTCTGTCTGGAGGTATCAACCTCTCATGATGGGATACGTGGGGGGAGTGCGAGGTGACGATGTTAGGCAGGTGGGGCCCACCAATGATTTTGCATGATGGGGCATTTGATTCCTTGGGAGGGTGGATTTTGGAGCGTAGAAGTTGGCAATCATGGAGTTGTGGCAGGATAAGATCTTGTTTATGTCAAAAATCTTAAAAGGACAGCCGACCATGTTGCTAAGACATGTTGTCCATGTTTGGCTTTTCTTCCTCCTCATACCAACCGTCCAAATCAAGGAAACCAAAGGACCTCTCTCTTTCTCTCTCTCTCCATTGTCAAATGCTACAACCCCACATATCTTTTTCTGATAATCTTAGGTTACATTCAACCATTACTATAACAAAATTATTATTGTTGCTGTTTTCTCTATCTATCTTCTAATTGCTTTTTTGTATGCCCTTTTTTAAAAATTTCATATTCGACCAAAGCCAAAGTCCAATGAGAATATCATATCTTGTAGCTCTCTCCTTCCTTGCATCATCATCCCACCGACTTTTTTTAAAAAGGGAATGGATGGCCCACCCCCCACGCCCTTCTCTCATGGGGCATCATGCCTCTGTTTAAAAAGTGGCCTCAGATAATGTCACCCCACTAAGGTGACTGCTTACTCTGATACTCTCTTTCATTGGGGCTTGCTATTGGTTCTTGGCCGAGGATGGGTATATATAGTGTGCTTGTGGGTTGGTTGTTGTGAATTTGGGCCTGGGTTGTGATCTGAACCGTTGATATGATAGATCCAATTGTGGATTATGTCCGGGTATGATGTTCTATCTATTAATTTATATGGCACAATAGAAGTTAATTAATCTTAGTTAACCCAGTCCTTAGATTGTCCAATGTGTACTCTGATTAGAAGTAGGGTTTGTGGCTGATATTATAAATCGAGACTCAGAGTTTTTAGGGCCAAAAGCCAAATCACGTAAATCTCTTTTGTTATCGTGCATGCTTGATCTCTTTTGTTAGGCCCAAGATCGCAACATGATCGATTGGAAATCTCGAGGTTTGATGTTAAAAAAAATTTGAAGTTCAGATCACCTAAATATAGGCCGCAATTGGTAATGATTCAGTGCTCTCCATGGTTCTACTTTTATGTATCAACTAGTTCGGGTGACTTGGAGGTTGGAAGGGAATCGAATCCAGCAATCAGGGTGAGTTTCTAAGCAGAGTCAGTCCGACCCAGTGGCCTCCAACTCAAGTCAACTTAGCTGAATCAGGGCGAGTTGAGTGAAGATTCTGAATCATGGGACTCAAGAACTCTCTCTTTCTCTCTCTCTCTCTCTCAAAGGACCAAAAAGTGAGGCTCCAAAAAGCCATGGTTCTAGATCATGGTTGCAATGAATGGGATACCCCACATGTATTCGAGATGTTCCCTACTGAATTCAATGATTGCTGTTGGGTCATTTTGGCTAGAAGGTACAAGAGTTGCACAGCCACAATGAGTATCCGTTTATTTAGGCCAAACAACTAGAGCCCATCTTTACGGCTTGCCACAAGCTAGAGCCCATCTTAATTTCATTGGTCCAAAAGGTTTGGCTGATGAAATTTCTCGGTAAGAACATGGGGGCAGCTTAGTGGTTGGGAGTCCTCTTCTCACCCAACTTCCAGTCGTCTCCCCTATTTGTGTAAGCGGTTTCATTTGATCTTCATTTTAACATGTGCTACACGGTCTACAGTTTACTCCACCTCAGTCCGGTCTTTCAAAGGCCCAATCATGTTGGCGAGTATTAAAAAAGAAAAAAAAGGAGAAGTTTCTTGGCCCATATTGGTAATAATGACATGATACCAATTAGTCCAACAAAACTATAAATATCATTAAGGAAATTGTGAAGAAAGGCCTTAAAGTCAAATACATTACATATGGAGAGAAATATAACTAGAATTCAAGACAACAAAGATAAATTGATAGAAGTTATTTCTTGGAACAACTTTTATTTGACATCATCAAGGGTTTATTTCTTTTTAAGAATTCAAAGAATTCATGTATAGAAAATTTATAATTCTCCAAAAATTGTCCCCTGGGTGAAATTCCTAGATCCTCCCCATAGCTTGAGCATCCAAAAATGCTCTAAAGGGGTGGATTTTAGAAATTTCAAATGGTGAAAGTGACTTTTCAGGTGGTTGTAATTTATAATTCTAGCAAAGAAATATTCCAATGGGACAACCATAACATCATTGTTCAAAAATCCCAAGCATCATAAGTTCATATGAAGAATTCTACTAAAGAAATGGGTCTAAAATCCAATGATTTTAAAGTGGGGGTTAGTGTCTTTTCATAGGGATATCAAGTAAGAGATAGGTTACTTATCATATAGTACGGTGTTTGCTAAAGCATAGCTCATTATGAAAATTTTGTTTACACGGAACTTTATTCCTAAAATGCTCAAGAAAAACTTTTTTATAAAGTAGTTAAAGTTGAAAAAACAATTGTGAAGATCCAAAAATGACCATTGCTCATTCGAAGAAAAACATATGCCCAACCATCACCTGGGTAAATCAAATCCTAAAATGGTAATTAAAGAGCTCCCATCTAATTTTCCGGCTTTCATCCTACTCCCTCCTCTTTTTAATATTCTTTTATTGGATCTCATTTTACCGTAAATTCTTAGGATTCAATTCCATGAAAATAATCGGAAGTTCTTTATCTAATGAAATGACGAATATTTGTGTATGATTGTGTGAATATATCTGATCCACATTCCTGCATAAGAAAGAAGTTATTCTGTGACACCATTCCATTTAGACCGTAATTACTGCCATCAATCATAAACCAAATCCACACAAAGTCAAGATGCAAAGGCAATGGTGACATCCAATAGAGTAACCAACTAAACCAACTGAAGAAGTTCCCTCTAGAAAAGTTGCATAATTCATATTTTAATGTCCAAAACAAAAGTAAATGGAATTCCATGTAATGATACTACAATGTCGGACAACATATCCTCCTTTTGTGGGCAATATTCACCTTTCACACTCAAACATGAGGACATCATACACAGAACATCTTCAACTTCACTAGCCATCTGAATCATTTCCTGTCATTATCAACAAATCTCCAAAATCATGGTGGGGCAAGTTGTTTGGAACAAGTTTTATATCATTCTAACATTCTCAAATCTACTGTATCATTTGAAATTATTGGGTGGGTGGTCTCGTACCATCCTTAATGATCTCAACCATTTAGTAAGCATGGAGGGCTAATTTTCAACTATAGCCACCTATGATCTATCCAACGTCTTTGGCGTCGAAAATAATTTGACATTGCTGAAAACACATCAGTTTGGTCAAAGAAAACAAAGTAAGGCACATTTATGTGGCCGCTTTTTTATGAAAAATGAAAAAACATGAAAGTGGAATGGTTAAAAAGTTGCACATTTTGGTGTGACCACTTTTCCGCAAGAAAAGGCAGAAAAAAGGATTTAGATTTTTCTCCGTATATGTGAAAAAGTGTTTCCCACGAAAGAGAGTTGGAATGAGTTCTCCATCCAGCTGATTTCCTGAAGTGCTATCACACAAACACCCAAAATATTACTGTTAAGCTACAAGGATCTTAAATATTTGGTTAGGAATGTTAGATGGGACTAACTTTTCTTGTAGACCCATTGTCCCTTATGATGGCTTCTCATTCATCTACCTTCCTTGATTAGTATCAAATCAAGTGGGCTCCACAAGTTGTCTTGCATGAAATTCCGTGTGAGACGTCTCTCAATAGAAAATGACCCAAGAATTGAGTGATTAGATTTTTGTTAAAATAATATGAAAAGTAAGACTTAGACATAAACTAAGTTATTTGCACTCGAATTAGATGGATTCAATCCAATGGTCATGTTGAGAATAAAGGGAAAAAATGTGAATCAAAGGGGTAGAATGAATTAGAGAATCGTAGCAATGGAATCGGTACTGTAACAAATTGTACAATGATTATAAGACACCATCTCCCTTGTCCCTTTTATAATCAGTCAACCATTTGAATTATAAGAGAAGGAGATGCTTATGCCTTTGGGTAGGGTCTACATACTAAAATGATATGATAGGAATATTACTCACCATTATGTAATAAACCATTCATCCACAATTCTCCATAAGAGGAAGGTAGGTTCACACACGAAACCTAATTAGGAGTTCACTTTTACATAAAATAGAATAGTGTTAATCGTGATTAGGTTTTCAGGACCCATCATCCATCAACAACATCTTGAGAACCTAATACCATGTGAACTAGCCTGTGAAGACCACTTGGAGCTACACTTATCATGATCTCAATGAGACTGCTGAAGAAAAAAAAAAAAAAGAGGATCCAAACTCCATCTATGGCCCTTAAGTTTAATTTTTTTAGAATGCATCATTTTTTATTTTTATTTTTGGATTTCAATTCAACAGTGAGTATTGAGTAATGGTTCATAGGTGGCTAGGTGGGTCAGATGGCCAAGAAAATATTATGCAGAGCAATAAGTGTTGGAAAGTCTCACATTCCACGTTGCCCAGGTCCTGAGTTGGACAAAGCTTAACATACCTGTTTAGGTCTTATATCTATCAATTTAAGCTTTTAGATTGGTATATGGTTTATTATATGATATCAGAGCGGATTCGAATCTGTTGGGCCTACACGTGAGGCTAGCTTATCTGCAATCAACTTTGTGAAGATCTAAACCATTCAAAGATGTAATGCCTGTGTACCTATGTGGGTCCATGGTTTATAGGTGAAATTAGCGAATGGTTTGGACTTTTCTTCAAAAGATCTGGATCAGAAACATATTAACCTGATTTTGAATATAACTTCGATTGGACAGAAAAATTCATATGATTATACTGGTAGAAACTTCTTATATAATGGAAAGTCCAGACCACTAAAACGTGGGCCCCATTGTGCTCCTTAGGGGAATATATTAGTTAATCATGATTAATTATTGCTTTAGTCATGTTTTTCTTTAACCTGATGGTCAGCATCACTTTCTTTGGAGAAGACATCAAGCCTATAGCTGCTAAGT
Source organism: Cinnamomum chago (assembly GCA_038049695.1). NCBI lineage: Eukaryota > Viridiplantae > Streptophyta > Magnoliopsida > Laurales > Lauraceae > Cinnamomum > Cinnamomum chago. Next base: position 103,821,455 of record CP142451.1, on the reverse strand, counting down.
AGGATTGTAGGGTGGGGCAAAGATTTTGTAAGGGTTGGGATTGGGACCCCACATGTGTACATTTGATTTAGTTATATATAAAGGAATTGGCAATCTCTACAGATTTTTTTTTTTTTTACTTTCAAAACTTGAGATCCACCTTTGGTCAACACAATCTGTCACACACTGAACCCCATGAATTCTCACTAGTCTTAATTTTGCTTTGTTTCATACATTTTCAGAGTTAGATTTAATTGCAACAAATTTTCAAGAGTATACATAGCCATCATGAGGACTTAAAACTAAATGCTAGAATGATTCAATTGGCTTAATAATTCAAGTTTTGATCATTTATGTTTAAACTTTATCATTGTCGTGCCTCTCATTATTATTATGCATGGAGGTGAGCCCTACTAAAAGGGAGAATCTTTTTTAAGAAGGAATGCCTAGGTGGGATAGAGTCACAGGGTATATATTCATGTGAGAGAGCTAGCTATCATCAATGTTCTAAACTTCTAATGTACAATCTACCCTATGTTCTGGGCCTTCTGACCCTATGATCAAGTCATCCCCCTCACACATACTATCTCCCATGAATTGCCACAATCCCAAATTTGATACTCATTTGCTCGTCATTGGATTAAATTACAAAATAATAATTAAAAAATAATGCCTTCCAATCAAAACCATAAAACTTGAGGGCCTTAGAATATTAAGAGGTTATGATGATCTAATAGGGTTATTATTTTGATTAAGAGGTTAGGATGATCTAATAGGGTTATTATTTTGCATACCCCTAGGTCTCATTGAGATCGTTCCATCCCAATCTCTCCCATTACTGACATCGCCCCCTACCTCACTTGAATAATTCTGCATATATAATATATATGTTACACTTGTAATATATTCTTATATATAGAGGAGCGCTAAAAAACTCACATGGAGTTTTTTTTTTTTTTTTAAATACCCCTTCTAGTTGGGGCCTCGGTGATGTGGCAGACTATGGTTGTGTGTGCATAGCAGGCTGCCCCAAGATGACGTGGCAGGCCGTGGCTGGTCTACCAACAGTCACCGTGCATATAGCCACTCAGAGGATCCCAATTCCACTATGTGAACCACTCATTCCTTAGTTTACACTTGATCAGTTTCAATTTCTCTGTGAATCCAAACGCCATCCAACATTCAGGGAGGTAGACTCTTTGCACCAAGAACCAATCATCTTCATAAAGACTCTGGACCATGATTTGAAATTTCGTCCAACACTGAGTCAAGTTGGGCGAGTTGGTCTAGAAATGAAAAGGGTCAGGCATTCAGTTTGCCCTGATCATGCTCCGCGAAAGTAGGACAATGGTATAAGGCCTGCAGGAACAAATTGGGCCAACAGGAGTCCACTGGGAATCTGTCAAGTCTCAGACTTGGAAGGCAGCTCTTGGGGATTCGACCATGTCAATTAAGCGTTGGCTAACAAATTAAAGGATCATTCAGGCTTGATGATTAACACGAGGAGGAATCAATCAAGGGAAAATATTCACTTGTGGGACATCGCACAAATGGACAGTCACGGGTTTTCTAATCCTATCTGTTTTCAGAATTGAAATTCCTCTTAATTAAAAGCGCTCATAAAAAATCTCGCACAATAGCCCTGCGAAATTCTTCTAAGACAAAATCATATGTAGAGTATATTAGGTTTGAGATACAACCTCCCAATCTTTTATTAGAGAAATTACATTGAAGGCCCTCTCCCATGCAAGCTCCTCCCACAACTTGCTCTTTAAAGCCCAATGACATTAGTCACAGGTTTTCTGTAGTAACCAATGAAATCCAAAAATATCATTTTACCGAAAAATGAAAAACAAAGCCATCTAAATTGAGAAGAATCCTCCCCCAAGAGTCTTCCAATGAGTTCCTCATCTAATATATATATATATATATATCATGGATGTTTCTAACACTTGGTTAGGACTAGTGCTCATACTCATGGACCAAGCCGGCAGGACCAGCTCTAGTGTAGTCTGAATGGGCCGGATTTTGTCTTTTTTAAGATCAGGCATCTTGACTTGAATTGGTCCTAGTTTTCTAGCCCAGTCAGGCTGGCCAAGTCCATATAAAAACATGTCAGGCTGATCAGGCTTTAAGCATAAAAAGACGATGGTCCTATACATTAGGCCCAATAACTAAATGAGCTAGGATTGAACAAGGCTTGCACCAGCTCAAGATGGCCCATGAACACCCCTGCTGTTGATAAATCTCTTCTGCAAATAGTTCAAAAGCTCTGTTGTGACAGAACAGAAAAGCAATGAAGAAGAAACTCCAAGTTGATAACCCAAAAATAAAGATAATCACACATGGTAGACATCATCTTGGATTGCATTCATGATGGCAATTACACTACTTTTTTTATCTATTCCTTTGCATTAATTCAAACCCAGCAAACATAAAGGGAAAGTAAAAAATGTAGACAGCCTTATCCTAAAGCAACAACAACATGATATTCATGTTATTTGACAGAGATTATAGAGAGAGCACTTAAAAGTAGCCATGTTCCTACATTTCAGTCATCATACCAGTGTGTGTATGACCAGTGTGTGTATGGTGGGGTAGCCCAGATATGATAGCATACAACTGCTGAAATTCCACCTTCTCCGATCAAATCCCTCAAAACCCACATCAGGGCAGCTACATCTTCCTTTGAAGAAGATCTTGCAAAAGGGGTGATGGTTTTGAGGCTAGTTTTCTTACTCTAATTGGAATGACCCGTCAAACTCGTGTCGTTGGATATTGTTTGTCTTGTTGAACTATATGAAACTCCTGCAGTGTATGATTAAACATAGACATGCACATCATAACTGGACATTGGCCTATTTAACGTTCATCAATCAATCGAAGTCTTAAGAGTAGTGGTTCCTAGTTGATTGGGCCATAGTTGAAGAATCAGTGATCGGATGATCATAACATTCCAAAAGAGATGAGCAATAAGCTGAAGAACCAAAATCCAATTTCAGTGGCTAGGATGATGGGGTCAGGTTGTGTTTCTTTTAGACTGCTCAACAACTATGGTGGGCACACATTTCAGATAGTATGGATGGTCAACTGAGTGACAATGATACTGTGGATGTGGTATGATTATCATCTCAGTTCTTAAGTAGTCTTCAAGAATACATGAAAAACCATCAACCATTGATTGTGTTTTTTTTTTTTTTAATGCCCTAAACTCTCTGTCAATCTTGTGGGCGTAGAGAGATAGAATCATGGGGAGGTAAAAGCAGAGCTTATGTTTCATGATAAGGAACTCTGCCATACTCCAATGGACTATGATGGGCCATGGACATGCACACCTCTGTGACCACTTGGAGGTAGATGTAGCCATGAAGTGCCAGCAGCTCAAATTTGACACTCATCGATCGAACTCGTCGAAGTATTCCAGTTGTTCTTTATAGGACCAAGGATTGGATGCATTTGGTGCCCTCCAAATGGTTTTCACAGGAAGTCCTTTTTAATCTCTTAGCCAATGGTTTGCATTCTTCCAACTAGGTCCCACAAGCTTAGGGACAGCACGCCGTCCTAGAAAACGACCCTTTAATAAAGAAAGATTTTGCTGCCATGCTTGGAGACGTGGTTTTGGTCTCTTCAGTTTGTGTTTTTCTGCTATGAAATCTGAATTCTGTGTTTCAACCGGAAGGGTCTCAATACTCTCTCTCTCTCTCTCTCTCTCTCTCTCACTCACTATAAAAGAAATTGTCAATGAGGATAAAGATGGATCAGGTATGGTTTGGCTCCTGTAGACACTACTCCTCTACTAAGAATACTTTTTTTCATATGATCCGAATAGTGATTGGTTCAGATCAGCTCATTGATTGTCATTAGCATCTCTTTAGCCCTTCATTCCATCTCATCATCAAAACATTTCCAACCATCGAAAGATAAATTGAGTACAATTTGACAATCGACCCAGCACTGGGAAAGTGCCTTCCCAACTTGGGCCCACATCAGGCTGGATTTTGAAAGAAAGCCCGAGGGCTGGAACTGAGACCATTTTTTGGCTAGATGGCTGAATGTTATATATGGAGGGGGGCATATGTCAGATTTTAGACCTAATGCCAACCTTCACTACACAATATATATATATATATATAGAAATATTCAAGTGCATCTATCCCTCACCATAGGGTGAAAAATGCTTTCATAAATGAAAATTTTTTAGTACAAAAGGGGGGGATTTCAAGTACATAGGGTGAAGTACAAAAGGGGGATTCATGTGCAAAAAATGGAAAGTGCCCTCACCCTATGGTGAAGGATGGATGCACTTGAAACTTTCTTTTATATATATATATATATATATACACACACACACACACACATACATATATATGAGAATCCCTCTCCTCAGCTCAAGTGCAGCATATGCTCCGCTCAAGCGTGACAACCGCACGTGTGGGTGATGAAAAGGGTCAAACGACTTTGGCAGCCCGCCCATTTATTGAAAGCCCGCCTATTTGGAGATGAGCCCGCCCATTTCATTTCGTCCTCCATCACAACGAGACTCATTTCTGAAAACAGAGAACGATGCTTTCCTCATCCTTAGCTCTGAACGGCAGGCACCTGGGATTCACCTCCACGCTTCCTCTCCTTCCATCCCAAGCTCTCCCTCTCGCTCCTCTCTTTCTCCCGCGTTCGTATGCCAGGTAAGGTCCTCTCTTCTACTCTCCCTCTCCCTCCCTCTCTCTCTCTCTCTTCATTTTTTTTTCTTTCATTTAGGTATGGGGGTCAGATATTCGGGGATTCATGGATTGTTGTGGAAGTCTACGGATTTTGCGTGTTTGGGGTTTTGAGCGCACAAGAAAGGCAACCCTCCTCCCAAATACTCTCATCTTCCTTCCCCAAGCCCCCTCCTCCTCCTTCTCCTCCCAAAGTCCCGATCCCAAACCAAACCTCCCTGACCATCCGACCCTATCCTTGCTCGACCAATGCACCAACCAATCACAAGCCAAGCAAATCCATGCCTGCATGCTCCGTCTCGGCCTCTTCTTCGATCCCTACTCTTCCAGCAGACTCATCACAGCCCTAACCCTCTCTCCCAACACAAGCCTCGACTACGCTCGCCTCGTGTTCGACCAAATCCCCCACCCAAATCTCTACTCTTGGAACACTCTCATCCACACCTACGCCTCCAGCCCCAACTCCAGACACGGCCTTCTCCTCTTCTCCCTCATGCTCCATCGTGGCCTTCACAAACCCAACAAATACACCTTCCCTTTCGCCATCAAAGTGGCCTCAGAGCTCGCCGCTCTCAACGAGGGGAGAGCCTTGCAGGGCATGGCGGTCAAGCTCGGGCTTGATTCTGATGTGTTCGTCCTCAATTCTCTTATCCATTTGTATGCTAGTTGCTCATCATGGGTATTTGTGGTTCCATATGCATCTGCACAACATTATGATTGGAGCTTCTGTAAATTGAACCCCATAATTTGGGTTGGTTGGTTTATTTTAATTAAGTTTAGGATGATGCTGTCAAAATTCAAGGAATTGCAATATATTAATCTCAGTTTTGTTGTTTGAAATAATTCATGGTTGTGTTCGATCTTTTCACTTGCCAGGTACCGAAAATTGACTCAGCCTTGTAGTCGATCCAATTTTTTTGGCACATGTAGCTGTATTAGATGAACAATGGTGCTATTATTCATTGCTTACTAAGGAATACACACGGATTGAGAAGAATGCAGTCAGTCCATCTAGAAATAATCATATCTTAGCAGAACATATACTTTCTGTATATATGGCATAAAATCCTTGATAGCTCTGCATATTGAATCTAAACTACTTGTCACAAACCAGAGTATATAGTCTCCTAAGTAAACTGATGTTCTGATTACAAAAGAATTTGCTTAGATTCCAATATATTAATCTCAGTTTTGTTGTTTGAAATAATTCATGGTTGTGTTCGATCTTTTCACTTGCCAGGTACCGAAAATTGACTCAGCCTTGTAGTCGATCCAATTTTTTTGGCACATGTTGCTGTATCAGTTGAACAATAGTGCTATTATTCATTGCTTACTAAGGAATACACATGGATTGAGAAGAATGCAGTCAGTCCATCTAGAAATAATCATATCTTAGCAGAGCATATGCTTTCTGTATATATGGCATAAAATCCTTGATAGCTCTACATATTGAATCTAAACTACTTGTCACAAACCAGAGTATATAGTCTCCTAAGTAAACTGATGTTCTGATTGCAAAAGAATTTGCTTAGATTTCAACATCACCCATTAATGTATTCTTTAATTAGCAAATGAGTATTGTATAATAAATCCTCCTTATCAACATAACCCCATACTCACAATCCCATTATCGTTCATCGATTCCAAGAATCGACCCTGTAACGCCCCAATTCTGGATACCGATATACTCGCTCGATTTTCCGAAATTGGCGCGCTACTTCCCGGAAAATCCGAGAACTTCCAAGATCGTAGGCCGCAGTGAGGTCCAATTTAAAACTTTTTGACCAACATAGTTATAACATTTAATATTGCGGAAGCATAACGATTTAAACAAAGCGGAAGCAATAGGTATTGATAAATATATAAAGTATGAGCAGAACATATGTCTAATTAAAATGATTCAATGTTAATCAAAGTTATACATTTTCATTCTACCATTCTCACTACAGAATATCTCTCAAAAACCCAAAATAACAATGTCCCTCAGAACCCTGGAATGAACTCCTCGCCCTCCGGCTCGACATCCGTGTCGGCCGGGCCCCAAGCGTACTCTCCAGCAACGGGTGCCTCCACTAGGGCTAATGCGTCGTCGGGAATCTCTGGGTCAAGGCCTAAGCACCATAGAATGGGTCAAATCTAAACGATCTGGCAAGATACAGCATACTACTAACATAGCACATATATATCGAAGGAAGTAAAGATAGGTGCATAAATTAAATGAGTAACAAAGGAAATGAACTAGGCAGTTGTGCATTTAAATCATAAGGAATCAGTATAAATAGAAACATCTAAACTACTACAACAAGGTGGCACATTCACACGAGCTGGAATACCGCGGGATATTATGCCGCGGCCCTCCCATACTGAACACAGTCGCGGTGGGGAATCTCACCAGGGAATAACAAATCCCGAATATCACTCATCAACTCATCATCTCATCACTCAGATCGGCACGGTATGACACCTTGCCGTCTTAACCACACAGCTCATCATGATAGCTTCACCATACTCAACTAGCTCCTACCGGGGATGATCAGTCCACAGGCCGAGCTTAAATCAACCGAGTGAATGTTCATGCCGACTCAAGAATAACTCTAAGGTCTGTGTCTGTCTAGGCTTTGCCTTGCGTGAACAAGGTCCTAACAATATCTCTAAGAGGTCTACACATCTCAATACAGTCTCTGGATCTCATTCAAGGTCCAGGCCCACTCGTTGGATCCATACCAAGGCCCATCAGTACATGGCCTGGTCTATAACCGTCCAAACGAGGCAACTAATCCATCTACTACTGATAAACAGTTCCATTATAAACCATATAACTTAACAGTCCAATAGAAACTACCTCTTCAAGCTAAAGGGTTCACATCTCCACACTTAGGCCCAATAAGGGCCCGCCTAGACACAGACACGGGTCAATGATCTCCGAAATCACACCGTCGGGTCACCTCTAAATACCCTAGGTTCAAGTCTTCCAATTATGTTTAATTAATAGTAAACAGCTATTCTAAGATCTAAGAATGACAGAGTAAAATAACATTGAAGTATAAACTTCAATCAGGGAATCAACGGGGAAAAGCAACGGTCCAATCCTAGGTAAATGGGCCACTTTAGGTTCGGGTCTATCTCCGGTAATTCGATCTCTAAACGATGTCATTAATGCCGTAAAATAATGTATTTGGTGCTTAGTTGGTTAAAGGCATTGTTGACAACTTTTAGGGTTCGAATCATCTTAGATAATCAACCAAAACTCTAAACAGTGGTCCCCGCGAGTCAAGGTTGAGCCACACCGTTGACTCGGGCTTAGGACACTGACAAATGCTCATTTGGATGGTCAATGGGCCCCACAACTGATCATATCTCCTAAGTGTTGAAAACTGGAACAATCAGGGTTTTCCAGGTGAACCTGATGTGTTGTGAGCTCGGTTGATTTCTTGGCCTGGAAGATCAACCGAGTGCACTAACTAATCTAAATTAGGCTTCCTGGACAACTCAATTCGTTTCTAAAGGTTTCCAGCGTGTCCGGTCAAACAACCTGGCCTAGGTGATTGACCGCATACTCCAAAAACCTTAGAAAGGATTGATGTCCCAGCTTTAAACATTATCTAAAGTAAAATCCTAAGTATCAAGTCCATTTGGGTGTAAAGAGTCTACGTATCGGGTAAAAACCAACTTTCAGTCACATCTTGCAGGAGAACAAAGCTGGGAGCAGAAATTCTGCGAAACTGCAGTTTGGCCGGTTAACCGGCCTGCAAAGCCCGGTTAACCGGCTGAGCTGTAGAAGGGCCCTGCAGAGAATAACTGGGAGCTGCCATTTCTGCATCTTCAGTGTGGCCGGTCAACCGGCCTGCACAGACCGGTTAACTGGCTACACTGCCGGTTAACCGGGTACCCTGAAACGGGAAATTGCCCAGTTGCTGTAACCTTTCTGTTTTGCCTCCTCTTTACACCCAAATCACTTCCAATCTCACCAAACCATCTCCAAACATAACTTAACATAATTAACCATCCATTAATCACCTTATGGCCCACTGATCTTCCAAATGGGGGGTGAAAACCCCCATCCATCAGTGACCTTTCAACCAAAATTATAAAACAGAGCTCAAATGTAATCTAGACTGAACTGAGCATGTATGAACTGAAAACTAATGGAAATCACAGAATAAAACACACATCCTAAGTTAGTAGTTTGATGCACTTGCCTCTTTAGCTTGAGAATTGATTTGTAGAGAGAAGAGAGAAATAACAGGGGAGGTAAATCCAGAAATCAGTCCAGCAGAACAGAGAAGATGTTACAGCAGCAGTAGCAGTAGCTGGGAGGATTCCCACTCCCAGGTGATATGAAGGAGAAGAAGAAGAGTACAGCAGCAACTATCAAGAAGAAATTCCAGCAACAGCACAGTAACAGCCCAGCAGAGTAGTGGCTCCAGCAGGCAAGGGAAATGAGAGGAAAGAAGAGGGGAAAATAAGAAGAAGATGTAGTGGCTGTAGCAGTAGTAGTTCCTCCGGATGGAAATCCCAGCAGCAGGGTCTCAGCAACAGTGAGATGAAATGAGGAAAGGAAGAAGGAAGATGGGGTGCAACAGCTTCTGGGAAATCAGTAACAGTGGCTATCTCTTAATAAAGGATCCCAGCACAAGCTGAGAAGAAAGAGGAGTAATGGCAGCAGCTGCTACAGAGGAGGAAGTAAGAAGATGAAGGGGTGGCTGCTCCAAGAGGTGCTTCTCCCAGCTGAAGAAGAAGAGGAAGAACACAACAACAGCTTCAAGATGGAATTTCCAGCAACAGCAGAGATGAAGTAGTTGCAGCAGAGCCCAGGGGGAAATTTCAGCAGAGTAACAGTAAAGAAATGAAGAGAAGATGAAGTTTCTGGCTGCAGCAGTAGCTCTTCAAAATTTCCAGCAGAGTGATGGGGTTCCAGCAGTTACAGAAGATGGAAGAAGAAGATGATGAACACCACAGTTGCCTTGAGGAGATGAGATGGGAATTCCAGCAACAGTGAAGGTCCTTAGCTCAAACGTAGGGGAAGGAGTTGAGATGGCAGTTGGGTGGTTTCCTTGGGAAGGGGGCTGGAGGTTATCTTGGGAAGGGGGCTGCTTAGGGTTTAGGGTTTATTGCAAATGGGGATTAAGAGACACTATATAGGTCTAGGGGGAGTGGTTAAGGACTATAACACCCTTAGGGTTTTAGGGTTTAACTTGGGATTAGGGTTAGGGTTTGAGGGTAGGTTGGTCATTAGGTTAGGAACTTTCTAGAAGAGAGGCACCTTATACTAACCCAACCTAGTTAGCTTAATTAAACTCTATTAATAACTAATCTAGCTCTAAAAGCCTAAGATTAACACAACACCCAATTAATTAGAATCAACCCAACTAACCTAGTCTAACCAAAAATCTTAGGAGATCTAACTAGTCAACCTAATTAGCCCCTAATTAGCACAAATAAAGAGTAATTAACCAAGATTAGCAAGGATTAACAATAATTAGCGAAGATTAGTAGTAATTAGCCAATAATTAGCATAAATTAGGGATAATTAGTCTATAAAATAGCCCTTAGAGGGCCCACCAAGGGTGGGACCTCACAGACCCAATTCTACTTTCCTCCACAAACTAGTTTCATTCCATCATTGATGAATGCCATCATTGAATTGGTGCAGGGTTTTGAATATGGAAGTGTCCTCATCCTCATCACCAGCTTTGCATTATCCGGATGTAGATGAGAATTTGACACCAAAATTGGGGATGCATTTTGAGGATTTAACGAAAGCATATGAATTTTACAATGTTTATGCAAAGGCGGCTGGGTTTAGTGTAAGAAAAGATTAAACTTGTACTAAAGATGGGGAGGTAGTTTGGAAGCGATTTTATTGTTCAAAGGAGGGTAAAACGGACGAGAAGCATTGGATTGACAAGGATGGTGTGAGGTCCCACCCTTGGTGGGCCCTCTAAGGGCTATTTTATAGGCTAATTAATCTTAATTAATCTTAATTATTGTTTAATTATGTTAATCTTCGCTAATCTTCTCTAATCCTTGCTAATTACTTCTAATTATTGCTAATTATGGCTAATCTTGGTTAATCCTTGTTAATTACTGTTTTAATTGATTTATTTAGGGCTAATTAGCTGGACTAGTTAGATTTCCCAAGTTAGTAGGTTAACTTAGTGGGCTAGTGTTCTTAATTACATTGGGTGTTGTGCTAATCCTAGGCTTAGTTAGTTTAGTCTAATTAATTAAGTGATTAAGTGGGTTTAGTTGTACTAAAGGTGCCCTCACTCTCTAGAAAGTTCCTAACCAAATGACCCAACCACCCTTAAACCCTAACCCTAATTCCACTAAACCCTAGGGCTAAACAAGTCATTGGCCACCCCACTAATCCTATAAAATGTCTCTTATCCCATTTGCAATAAACCCTAAACCCTAATCCCAGCCCCCATCCCAAGGAGACCCTCAGCCCCCATCCCAAGATAACTTCCCCAGCTCAACTGCCTTCCTCTCCTCCATTCCCTCCTTCCCAGTCACTATAGCATAGCTGAAACTCTGCCGGACTGGACCTGTGGCTGAGACTCATCCCGGGAAGCTACTGCTACCATCCTCCCTTACATTTCCCTCTCTCTCATTTCCCTCATCCAACTGTTATTCTGCTGCTACACCCACTCTGCTGTCGTCTTCTTCCTCTTCTTCACTTCTGCTGGAATCCCATATTGAAGGCATCTGCCACAGCTAATTCACCATCATCTTCTTCCTCTCATTTCACCTCCTGAGGCACTAATTTCTGCTGGAAACCCATCTTGAAGCCCTGCTACATCTCCTCTTCTCCTTCTTCCTTGCTGAGCTGGGACCATCCCAGTTGGACTGGGAATGTCTTGAGGCTTCTGCTGCTACAGCTGCTGCCATTCTGCTGCTTATCTTCTCCTTCTTCTCTAATTAATTCTCTCTGCAAGCCTCTCCTTATCTCAAGTAAAAAGGCAAGTGCACCTACTGATTAACATAGAATGTATGTGTTTCCTTTGATTTCTATGGTTTCATCTCATGATTTATGATTATTGAGTTTTAGAATTCTACCTGAGCCTAATTGTGTTGATTGGATAAAATGGACGTTGATGGAGGGGCATTGTAGTGTCTCTATAATTTGTAATTGTTAATCTAATTTAATGGTTTAGTTTGAGAAGCAACTGATTAGAATTGGATGGAGGGATGAGGAAGGAGACTGTTGCAGGGATTATGTAACAGTCACTGTGTCGATGCAGGGAGTCATTTGGTCTACTGTGTATTGGGATCAGTGGGCCTAGGTGGGCCACCCTGGCAGATCCGGACCCCACATCTTATGGAGGGTCCATGGGCGACCCATAGGTTGGGGGCTGATCGTGGGCCCTTGATCAGTGGGACCCACGATCATTACCTTTCTCTGTATCAGGCGTGAAGTTGTGGAAGTGGGTTTTTATTTTATTTAATCAGGTTGTGGGGCCCCAGAGTGATCTGGGCACAGATCTAGCCCGTCCATCAGGACCGAGTGAGTGGGGCGACCTAGGGGTAGGGCTCTGATCTGGTTTTGATCAGAGGTGGGACATAGGTTAGGTGTTGTATGCCAACCTGTGGAACAAGAAACCGTGGATTACTCCATTTTTTTTCTTTGTCAACAGTGGGGCCCAGGTGGCCACCTTCGGGAATCCGGGCCACACATCCTGAACAGGGACCCTGAGCGACACTCGAGATGTAGCCTGATCCAAGTTGATCCATGCGGGGGCCACCACCCGATGACCTGATGAGAGCCGGACGCTAAGTTTGTAACAGAACAGGGGTTCTGTGCTTTCTTTCAGGGCCTGACGAGTTTTATTGAAAGAGAGAGAGAGATGAGTGGATTAGGAAGATGGAAAAAGGAAGGATGGATGGGAGATGACGTGGAGGAGTTAGTTGGTAAGGGATAAGTAAGTGGGTTGGTGGTATGTAGGCTGAGGGTGCATGGGATGAGACTAATGAGAGTGGTGACTGTTGTTGGGTCCTTAACCATTAGTATATGGTGACTGTTGTTGGGTCATTAGTATATGGTGACTAATGTGAGGGTAGGTGAGGGAGTAAATAGGTGAGTGAGATGATTCCACGTGGGTGGAATTGGAGAATGTAGTATGGGTTTGGGAGAGGTATGTATTATATATTTATATATACTTTTGGGCTTAGGTTGTGATGGAGGGCTTTGGGCCTAGTGGGGCCCACTATTCTTTAGCCCATTAGTCCTTTAATTTAAAAAAATAAAACCTTAGTTTAATGTATTCTATTAACTCCATTATTTTTATAAATTAGAATTTAGATCCTTTAATTTTCTTGGGCCCAGCGGGGCCCACTATTTTCCATAACTCATTAGTTTAATAATAAAACAAAACTTTTAGTTCCTAATGTATACTATGGGACCATTAGCCTTAGAAAAATTTAAAGAGTAGGACCCTTAGCCTCCGTGGAACCCCATTAGAACAAATTAACTTATTAACCTTAAATTAATATTTCCAGACCCTAGTGTAAAAGTTGAGATTTGGCCTGGAGTCTGTTGACTCAGGTAGGTACACCTGTGTACCAGATCGACCGGCTGGCCACCTGGTCAATCGGGTACACTGGAAATTCCAGAATCCAAACCAAGTCCCAACTTTGATTCCAGTGGAGCAGATCGACCCGACCCTTGCCAGGTCGACCTGCCACACTGTGAACTCTAGGGTGTGAGTTTAGCATTGTTTTATAATTAATCGATTGTGGGACACATTAACCATCCAAATGAACTTCCATCAATGTGCCAAGCACGAGTCAATGGCGTGGCTCGACCTTGACTCGTGGGGACCACTGTTTAGTGTTTTGGTTGATAAATCTAAGATGATTCGACCCCTAAAAGTTGTCAACAATGCCCTTAACCAACTAAGCACCAAATACATTATTTTACGGCATTAATGACATCGTTTAGAGATCGAATTACCGGAGATAGACCCGAACCTAAAGTGGCCCATTTACCTAGGATTGGACCGTTGCTTTTCCCGTTGATTCTCTGATTGAAGTTTATACTTCACTGTTATTTTACTCTGTCATTCTTAGATCTTAGAATAGCTGGCTACTATTAAATAAACATAATTGGAAGACCTGAACCTAGGGTATCTAGAGGTGACCCGATGATGTGATTTCGGAGATCATTGACCCGTGTCTGTGTCTAGGCGGGCCCTTATTGGGCCTAAGTGTGGTGATGTGAACCCTTTAGCGTGAAGAGATAGTTTCTATTGGACTGTTAAGTTGTATGGATTATAATGGAACTGTTTGTCAGTAGTAGATGGATTGGTTGCCTCGTTTGGACGGCTTTAGACCAGGCCATGTACTGATGGGCCTTGGTATGGATCCAACGAGTGGGCCTGGATCTTGAATGAGATCCAGAGACTGAATTGAGATGTGTGGACCTTATAGAGGTATTGTTAGGACCTTGTTCACGCAAGGCAAAGCCTAGACAGACACAGACCTTAGAGTTATTCTCGAGTCGGCATGAACATTCACTCGGTTGATTTAAGCTCAGCCTGTGGACTGATCATCCCCGGTAGGAGCTAGTTGAGTATGGTGAAGCTATCATGATGAGCTGTGTGGTTAAGACGGCAAGGTGTCATGCCGTGCCGATCTGGAGTGATGAGTAATGAGATGATGAGTTGATGAGTGATATTCGGGATTAGTTATTCCCTGGTTAGATTCCCCACCACGACTGTGTTCAGTATGGGAGGGCCGCGGCATAATATCCCGCGGTATTCCAGCTCGTGTGAATGTGCCACTTTGTTATAGTTGTGTAGATGATTTCTATATACTGATTCCTTATGCTTTACATGCACTATTGCCTAGCTCTCTTTCCTTGTTATTCATTTAATTTATGTACCCGTCTTTACTTCATTTGATATATATATATATGCTATGTTAGTAGTATGCTGTATCTTGCCAGATCGTTTAGATCTGACCCATTCTATGGTGCTTAGGCCTTGATCCAGAGATTCCCGACGACGCATTAGCCCTCGTGGAGGCACCTGTAGCCGGAGAGTACGCATGGGGCCCGGCCGACACGGACGTCGAGCCGGAGGGCGGAGACGAGTATCCACATGGGTTTTGAGGGACACAATTTATTTTGGGGTTTGAGCGGAAATTTTGTAGCAAGTTGGGTAGAACCACAAATGTATAAACTTTAAATTTACATTTAACCTTTTTAATTAGACCACTGTTCTGCTTTCCTTTAATATACATGATACCTATTGCTTCCGCTCTATTTAAATGTTATGCTTCCGCAAGTTTTAACCATTGAACCTTGTTTGGTCAAAAAGTTTTAAATTGGACCTCACTGCGGCCTACGATCTTGGAAGTTCTCGGATTTTTCCGGGAAGTAGCGCGCCAATTTCGGGTGATCGAACGAGTTTATCGGTATCCGGAATTGGGGCGTTACAGATGGTGTTCAAAGGCGTCGCATGGAAACACGAGTAAATTGTAAGGCGCAATTGCAAGTGAAAAAAGAAAAATCAGGTGGTTATGAAGTGTCAAAATTTGTTCCTGGGCATTGCCATCCCCCCACTACTCCTCGCAAGCGATTCATGTTGAGGTCACATCGGTCTGTTCCAGAAACAATGAAGCAACAAATAAATACATATGATACTGCAAATATTCGAAACAAGCAACAAATGCAAATATTCAGTTCGCAATCTGGGGGACTAGACAAGATCGGATTTATAGATAGAGATGCTGAGAATCACCGCAGAAATGATAAGGAAAAGAGAAAAGGGCTTGATGGTCAGTTGTTGTTTCAACTCTTTGAAAATCGCAAGGAAATGAGTCATGGATTTACTTATAACATTGAGCGAGATGCAGAGAAGAAGATAACACATGTTTTCTGGTCGAAAGGTTCATTCTGTTCGGCATACAAAATTTTTGGTGATGTTGTAACATTTGATACAACATATAAGACAAACTGTTATGGGCTAATTTTTGGTGCATTTGTTGGTTGCAATCATCATGGTCAAACAACGTTGTTCGGATATTGGTTCCTACCGAATGAAAAAGCAGAGTCTTTTGAGTGGTTGTTTAACAAATGGCTTGAAGTCATGCCTTGTGGCCCACCTAAAGGAATTATAACGGATCAAGATTTGGCTATGACAAAAGCCATAAAAAAAGTCATGCCAAACACTCGTCATCAGTATTGCTTATGACACATTTTGGATAAACTGCCATCGAATTTGGGAGGGGTTTCTATTCACAATGAGGGTTTGGTTGAAAAGATTAAAAGTTGTCTTCATAAATCTGATACTCCTCTCGAATTTGAGAGTTCTTGGAATGAAATCATGTTAGATGCTTCCCTTGTGGAAAATGATTGGTTGAAAGCTATGTTCAACATCCGTAATATGTGGGTTCCGGCATATCTAAAGGAGAATTTCTTTGCGGGCATGTCAACTACTCAAAGGAGTGAAAGTATGAATTCATTTATGAAGCAGTATGTTGAGTACAAAAATTCATTGATTGATTTCATATTGCGGTTTGACTCTGGGGTGGAACGTTTAAAATATCTTGAAAACAAAGAGGATTTCGAATGTAGTAATGGGAACCCTAAATTAAAAACATGCTCATCAATGGAGAAACAAATGGCAGGTATCTACACAAGGAGCTTATTTTATAAGTTACAAGAAGAGTTGTTTGTTACCTTGTCAATGGAGGTTGATGTTGTAAATGAAGATGCTGTCAGTTGTAATTTTGTTGTGACAAGTATGATGGATGAAAATGAAAAAAAAGAAGAGAGGTTTTATGGAAGAAAGAAGAGATGCATGCATATTGTTCCTGCAAGAAATTTGAGTTTGAAGGCATATCGTGTCATCATGCATTGTCTGTTATGGTGCGTTTAAATGTAAGATATTTACCAGAATGTTACATTTTGAAGCGATGGACGAAGGGAGTTACAAAACTAAATTCTATTGATACTGATGGAGCTGAAATTGAAAGTTGCGGCTCTGACTCGTTACTGGGTAGACAACGTTACATTTCAAGTATTTTTACTCCAATATTTAACGAAGGTTGTCTATCCAAAGAAGGGTTCGAAATTCTAGTCAATGCTCATGCCGAAGTACAAATGAAGCTGCAAAACTTAAAAATGGACATTCCATCAGAGGCAAGCATGCACCCATGGAAAGGATTAGATAGTGATGTTATAGAATATCAAGAACCATCACATGTTGTAACAAAAGGACGCGCGAAGAGACTCAAATCATCGAAGGAGAAAGCAACAAAAGGGCGGCTTTGTCGTGGTTGCAACAAACGCGGTGTCTCGAACGACAAACGAAATTGTCCTGCGCTACTAAACAAGTATACATTCTATGATTTTAATTTTTAACTTTTTTTTTTCTTCCATCTTGCATATTAACATAGTGCTTTTGACATATAATTTCAGGTTGGTTGAAAATGTTCCAAACCAAACAGAAGACAATACCTATTCAAGTTCAGAAGGCTCTGAGTATGAAATGCTTTAATAAGAAAATGGTAAAGGATTCAATTCTCATGGCTACCTTTCTATGTTTTCATTTATCAGATTTTCTAATGTGAACTATTGTTTGATTGCTTGTGTAGGGGATATGATGCTGGAGTTTGAAGATGCTGTCAATGGAGGCTTCTGAAGATGCTGTCAATGGAGGCATGCTTTTTGGAAGAGTGTTGTTTTATTGCTCTACTTTTTTATCTTGGTGATGTGTCCATCCCCCAGTGAAATTATTAGGAATAGGGTTCATTGTCTTTGATTTAATGATTCCCTGGTCATGTGGTGAGGTCCCTTGTTATCCGGGAACTGATGCTTTCCTATTAGGGAATTATATGATATGTACTCTGAGACTGTTGTGGTTTATATTTTTGTTCAATGAAGTGTTGAATTTTATCGAGAAAGCAATGAGCTGCTCACTTTTGTTGGGTTGCACTTTTTTGCTAGTCCAAATTCTTTTGAACATTTTGATGGAATGACTGACTATCCATTTCTTAACTCATTTATGTGATCGTGGGTTATGATTCTGCAAGAATTTGCGAGGCTCTTCAGTGGGACCAACTTATTTAAACCCAATTTTTAAGATGTTCTATAAGCTATCAACTCATTGGAATGAAATATGGCGAAAGGCTTGCGCAAGAGGATTGATCTATAGTTGAGCAATTTGAATTTTTGATAAGCCTCCATGGAGTCACTGGTATCTTGTTGAGTCCAGGGAATTTTTATATGTGAACTGAAACATATGGGTTGATGATACTGTGGGATGGTGTGAAGAAACTGCATTAGAAGTTTTACATATGAATTAAGCATATGGATGAACAAGGACCTTTAAAGCACCATGAGATATGTTTTTGGTGGAGCCAAATTGAAATCGAGGTAACTTATTTATGGGATAAATCTAAGATTGAATTTGGTTGTTTGGTTATTTGCCATAACAAAAATCATTTATATGAATTGAAAACCCTTACAAATAAGTTTTTGGTGTGGTCGTCCTATATTCTCATTGATATCCTTATGACAAATAATGGTACTGCATGCCTGTAATTGAAATAGAGTTTAATGCTCTTGAGAAAGTGAGTCATGTTGCATTAGAATCACTAGCTGTAATAAAAGGAGTCCCAACAATTTTTTTTTTTTCAGAAACAACTTCTCTTCCTTTTTGTCTCTTCAAAAAATTAAAAGAAAAGAGGAGAGAAGAGAAAAAACTTTTTGAGGGTGGAGAGGGGGTGAAGGTCATTTCTTATAAACATCTTCAAATCTAACTTACTTTCTTGAGTTTTTTCCCTTTCCTTGGAACAATGTGTTCTTTGGAAACTCTCCTGAGGTGACCACTCAAAATTGGGAGGGAACAAATAATTGAGCTGTAAAAGAGGTTGTAAGCTCTACTGCTTACGAACTGTGATGTACATAACAATCTCTATTGAGGAGTTAATAACTGAAATTTCATTGTAAGTGAATGCAGAAAGCACAGCACACATGTTTATAAGGTAGCCTTGGACGCCCCACCTTGTTATCTACTAGTTTTCTAACATATACTGGCAATCTTAAAAGTGTATTACAAACAAGAACTAAATCAAATTCTAGAGTAATTGATAAGTCATAATATAACGTATTTTGGATCTGAAAACATGAGTCTTAAAACATCAACTCCAAAGGTTTACATCAACTCTAATAGACTGTCGCGAACATTCTTCTGGAACCAAATACATGCAACAAAAAAGATTATAATGACAAGCATATAGGCAACTCCATTTTCGCGTCTGCTTCCCCTGTTTTGGTGGTCTATGCTTTCTCTTAGACGACGCATTTCAAGCCTCATTTCTTCAACGGCGCTTTTCATTTCTTCCATTTTTGCGTCAATATTGTCACTTCCTGTATTTGACTTGGGAATCCATTCCGACGTAAGTTCATCCATCCAGATTAGAAGACCACAACCTCTTTCTCCCTGTGATAAAATGCATCATAATAAGCCATAATATTGTACTCAAAAGAATACATTAATGGGTGATGTTGGAATCTTAACATACATGCAAATCCAGGCATTTCCAAAATTTGCGACCAAGGTTGGATGTTGTACGAGAAGTCTTTGGAATCATAGTCCCGTATCCGCATGGGCACTTTGGAGCCCATTCTAAGTTTTGTAATGAAACAGACGATGACCTGCCTACATATTCTTAACCTAATATGTTAATTCATACATAAGATTTTCATGTTAGAAATAAATAAAAAACTTCATATCACATACTTGAAGATGACATGAGAATCACATAGGACAAACTGGGTAATCCTTTGAATAATGTGGGTACTCCTTTCAGCTGCAGCAGCGAGCAAAACTAAAAGAAATAAAAGTCATGCCATCTGTTGTTCTTCACTTTCATCATCCAGTTGTGCTTCAAAGTCAAAGGCCATGAGAAGCCACTGCATATAAAATTCATAGTAACAGAATACAAAAGGAAGTATGTTTGGGATGCAATTTGAATATAGATACATTTAAAAAAAATGTCCGGTCACAAAAAAAGTACATTCAGAATTACATGGACAAAAACTGAATTAATGTGCAGCTTTTCCACTCAACACATATGCTACAAAGAGTAGAATAATTTTGAGAGGCAATGACTTCCTTCAAAGTCTTTGGAGGAAAATGAATTTTATTACTGTGCCACAGGCTCATTATTGAATTGATGAACACATAATGTCACTCAAAAGCTATTTCCATCCATCCTTCTCCATTGCATCCAGAAGTCCTCAAAAAAAAAAAAAAAAAAAAATCATTATTTTTAACTCATTTTTTCCAAGTTCAAGAACATGATACTGACTGGAAAGTGAACCCATTGATGAGTTTCACACCCAAGTCTGAACCTAATTCAATGTTCAATAAGAAGTCCCTTGGTGAATGTCTAATATAAAATAGAACTCCAGCTTAGCACTCAATAACCCAACATAATCAAGTAGTTACTCATCCAATCCAGACCACCTGTCACAGCCTGGCCACCATATGATAATCGCACAAATCATACCACCACAACCATTATATCAAAGAACCTATGCCTGATAAAGACAATAAAAAGTTGGGAGTTTTAAGAAGTTTTACACCTAAGAGGTTATTAGAAATTCAAATTGTCAGTGCCACTCTAGGACATCCAATTGCACCCATTCCAGATTATACATGGTAAATAGTTCATACTAGGCCTGTATCTTTTAAGGGCAATGCTTTTGTAGTTTCTATGGTAGGAACTAAAAGTGAAAGATCAATCATGAAGATCCACAAGTGGCACCAAAAAAATCACATACTCATTCAACATTTGAGCAATATCCCAGACTGTTAACCATCTCTAGTTTTAGACAATTCTATTGCTAGTTTCAGGCCATTCAATGTTTCAGCAATGTCTTAGACATCAAATGGATGCATCATAAAAAATTCACATACCCATTCAACATTTGAGCATCATCCTAAACTTAATTAAAATAAACCAACCAACCCAAATTATGGGGTTCAATTTATAGAAGCTCCAATCATAATGTTGTGCAGATGCATATGGAACCACAAATACCCATGATGTGCAACTAGCATACAAATGGATCAGAGAATTGAGGACGAACACATCAGAATCAAGCCCGAGCTTGACCGCCATGCCCTGCAAGGCTTTCCCCTCGTTGAGAGCGGCGAGCTCTGAGGCCACTTTGATGGCGAAAGGGAAGGTGTATTTGTTGGGTTTGTGAAGGTCACGATGGAGCATGAGGGAGAAGAGGAGAAGGCCGTGTCTGGAGTTGGGGCTGGAGGCGTAGGTGTGGATGAGAGTGTTCCAAGAGTAGAGATTTGGGTGGGGGATTTGGTCGAACACGAGGCGAGCGTAGTCGAGGCTTGTGTTGGGAGAGAGGGTTAGGGCTGTGATGAGTCTGCTGGCGGAGTAGGGATCGAAGAAGAGGCCGAGACGGAGCATGCGGGCATGGATTTGCTTGGCTTGTGATTGGTTGGTGCATCGGTCGAGCAAGGATAGGGTCAGATGGTCAGGGAGGTTTGGTTTGGGGTTGGGACTTTGGGAGGAGAAGGAGGAGGAGGGGGCTTGGGGAAGGAAGAGGAGAGTATTTGGGAGGATGGTTGCCTTTCTTATGCGCTCAAAACCCCAAACACGCAAAATCCCTAGACTTCCACAACAATCCATGAATCCCCGAATATCTAACCCCATACCTGAATGAAAGAAAAAAAAACGAAGAGAGAGAGAGAGAGAGAGAGAGAGAGAGAGAGAGAGAGAGAGAGAGGGAGGGAGAGGGAGAGTAGAAGAGAGGACCCTTACCTGGCATACGAATGCGGGAGAAAGAGAGGAGCGAGAGGGAGAGCTTGGGATGGAAGGAGAGGAAGCATGGAGGTGAATCCCAGGTGCCTGCCGTTTAGAGCTGAGGATGAGGAAAGCGTCGTTCTCTGTTTTCATAAATGAGTCTCGTTGTGATGGAGGACCAAATGAAATGGGCGGGCTCATCTCCAAATGGGCGGGCTTTCAATAAATGGG
The DNA here is from genome assembly GCA_038049695.1 of Cinnamomum chago. Taxonomy (NCBI): domain Eukaryota; kingdom Viridiplantae; phylum Streptophyta; class Magnoliopsida; order Laurales; family Lauraceae; genus Cinnamomum; species Cinnamomum chago. Next base: position 103,799,748 of record CP142451.1, on the reverse strand, counting down.
CGGGCTGCCAAAGTCGTTTGACCCTTTTCATCGCCCACACGTGCGGTTGGCACGCTTGAGCGGAGAATATGCTGCACTTGAGCTGAGGAGAGGGATTATATATATATATATATATATATATATATATATATATATTACAGAATAGGTTATAAAGATAAGGAAATGGGTGAGGAGTCTGGTTAGGGTGCTCATGGGCCATCCAGCCTAACCGCAATCCAAGGAGGTCCCCATTGGGATGGAATTGGCTATGTGTCTATGCCAGTGGGCTGGACCTGGGCCTACTTTTCTCCCACCCCCCTATAGTTAAATGGCCCATGGCCTATGTATGTTTAAAGCCCCCTCTGGACTGATATATGTAACACAAAGTAGTATATACATTTCAGAAATCTATGGGCCTAGGCCTGGCTTTGAGACCACGGGCTAGGTCTGGACATGAACGCAAGGGTCAATAACTAAGCAGGCAAGCCTTCTAGAGGTGGGGGCACAGCCCAGCACATCCTGGCCATGAACATAACTAGGCTTCCTTTCAGTCCCACAAGCTGGATGCAGTCCACAGTATTAGGCCCAACATTAAACGGGCTTGGCATGAAGCAACTTGGCTATCGCCCACCTAAGGAGACCTTACCTTTTTAATATATCTCATTATCATGATATCTTATACATCTGTGGCCCACTTGATCAATTGACCCAACTGAATTATGTGTGCGATGCAGGCACATGTAGCCTCACATCAACATCTTCATATCGATCAGGTAACTCATGACTACATTTATGGCCAGGATTACTGGATTAGGATGGCCTGGTAAACCAAGTCTGGGCCAATAAATTCCTGCCCTGTTGGGCCCTAGCCCAGCACAAAGAGGCATCAATAATAAGGATGTAAACAGGTCAATTCCGATTTGGATCTATGGTGGGCCCAGAACCAAAACCATTAATGAGAAGATGGAACCGAAACTGATTTCATAAATGGAATGGGTCTGGGTCAATTAGTTTTTAGGAGCAATTCTAAAAAATTGAGATAATATGTAAGGTCGCAAGTGGTCCACGAGAAGGAACCAAGGTGGAATTAGACTCGGACCCGTTTAAGCCACGGGTTAGAAAAGGGCCCAGACCTGAACCGGACCCATTTACTTATTAGGACCTAAATAAGGACTCAAACCCGATTTTTAACAGGTCGAAATCTCCAAGTAATTAAAGAAATAGAGACCCATTTACATCCCTAATCAATAAGTAAGTCGACAAAGTCGGAAAAAAATTAGACCCCAAGTTCGACATGACAATCTTGCCAAGCTACAGGAACTTGGATAATCATATGAAGAGGACAATGGCAGTCGTCAAAACTGGTGGACTTTCCATCTATACCATAGCACTCATTAGGATTTAGGACCTAAGATATCCCATACAAGTGAAAAGGGAAGCTAAATGAGAGCCTACAAAAATGGAAAAAAGAAGCCAACATACATGCCAATAGTAGCATATGCAGGGATCGATGGTAAGAATCTATTATCCAATGTGAATTCCAAACTCCACTAAGACAGCTATCAGAAGCACCAGTCTGTCTGCCATATGGGTCAACATATTGAAGTGAGAAATCAAAGGTTGATCACCTAGTCAATACTCTCGGTCAATTTCGATGCACAAGGCCGGTATATTGCCAAGACCAAACCGGTTGAACTAATATTTTACAGATGGTAGCAATGGGCGAGGTCTGGTTGACACTATAGACGACTTTATATATGCCCAATTCGTAATTGACCATTTAATTAATCAGGTTTGTCTTCTGGTAATTAAGCAAAAAGTTAAAGAAAGAAAACCAAAAGTACTGGACAAAGAATTAGACCAATAAATAAAAAAAAAACCTCCAACTAATTAAAGCCTAGAGTTCAAACAGCTAGAACTCCATTGATCAACAAATTGACTGGTGCATTCATGGTTTCTATGGATGAGCTCAAAAGAAACTGACTTGGACTGAACTTGCACCATTTATTAAATCATGTTGAAACCAGTAATGGCTTGTATTTTAATGCAAAACAATTTGGCTCTTTTTTTTTTTTTTCATGGAATTGAATACATATGGACTCATAGTCAAATAAGCTCTGGCAGAACATTGAGGGGTGAATGATAAAAGGTGGAGATACAGATGTGACCATAACTTTTTTAGAATTTGATTCACTAGAGTGATGGTTAGACATTCATTTCTCAGCTCTCTTTATTTGTTTTTCTTTGAAGATGAGATTATTTTATAATTATTTATGATTGTTCACCTTATGTTCTTCAGTTTTAACCACTTTTCATAAATAATATAAGTAAATTCATAAGAACTAGTCGCATGAAACAAATGGACCCCTTTTATGGTTAATCCTCACTTTAAAAGGTTAGGTGTTTTTAATCTTATATGGATGAAGCTGAGCTTGACACCAAAACCGTAGAAATCTATAAGAAGGGAGATCATCAAAGGGTCAAGATCCATCGACATGCACACACTACACAAACACACACACACACTAACAACTTACCTGTGGCCATCTAAATCACACCCATTATTATCCCCTCAGACAGATCTCTTAGAAATATCAATCCAACCCGAGCTCAAAGGTCAAACAATCAACCTCGACCGTAGAATTATAGAGTCGAGGTTGAGAAATGTCGATTCAACCCAGACCCAACTTTTATAATAATTGAGTAAGAGCATATTAACCAGAACCCAACTCAAAAAATACTTTGATTCTTTACTTACATACTTTAAAAGAGATAATATAAAATATATACCTTTCTCGGCCTTTTGGCTAAGAGATATTTACAATAATAGAATATACTTACTCAGAAAGGTCAAGGCAACTGCATTGAACAAGAGAGTCGTGTTCTTGGTCTTTTCTACTAGAGAAATAGAGGCTTTCGGCTTTCTTTGTTGATTCCTTCCCTTTGAACTGTGACAATGACAATGTTATATGTATTGCTTGCTATAAATTAAGGGTTCCTTCAAAGCACTCCCTCCAAACACAAGGCTTGAATAAGAGGAGACGAGAAGAAGAAGAAATGTGTTACGCGGTTAAGTGTTCGACTTGTGGTAAAACAACATGGGGTGGATGTGGGAGGCACGTCGCATCGGTTTACCGGCAGATTGGGCAGGGCCAACACTGCCTTTGCCGGGAATGGCCCGGCGTGAAGGTGGGCAGCAGCAAGCCATCGAAGGGCGATGACGCTGATGGATTCAATGTGTGGAGATGTGTTTCTCGTTGCACCATACTCTAATTATCTAATTCCATGATGTAAAACAATACTGTTTGCAGGTGTTTCTGAATTGGTTCTGTGTTCTGGGTGTGTTTGTTTTAGGAGAATTCAACAAAAAGATATGTCTGGTTTCATGAATTGATGTCTTGTTTTTAATGAATTCTAGCAGAAATTGAAAAAGGGAACTCTTGTATATTAGGTTTGGAATTTGTATTACTTTATCTTTGTTGCAGTTTTGGACATGGGAACTGGAGGCAACTTATTAGCCTATTCTTTCTCGTATAGCTAAGTAGCTAAAGGAATAATGGCCAATCAACTGGATTTACTAATTAAGCTTGCTTTGTTTTGTCCATTTCACTCGTATTGTTGTTGTGTTTCTTTGGTATTTCTTATATTTTTGCCCTCTCCCTTTGCCTCCTTGTATAATTGTGCATTGGGTTGAGCTTTTCTTCCTGATTTTTGTTGGCGGGTTTGTGGGTGGTCTCATAACTGGTTTTGGTTCCCTCTCTTTCATTTTTTTGTAAAGAGTAGGTAAGCGATTTTGGAGCTACCTTTCATTTTTTTTGTTTTTTGTAATCTCTCCCTGGAAATACAATCTCTTAACTTTCCAAAAAAAAAAAAAAAAAAACCTTATTAACCTGTTGGACATGGGTAGCAATGGGTTAGCCCGTTTACTCACGGCCCAGCCATGCCACAGGCCTTGCCGTGCTGGTGGGTGGCAGGGCCTGGCCCAGCACGGCTACAGGCTAAAAATATTTTTGGCCTGTTGGATTAATGTACATGTAAAACATCGATCTAAGCAGCGTAACAATGAAAATAAGCTAATATTTATAGGACTTTTCATGAAAACTATTCTATAAACAAAAGACAAACAAGATTTTTTTTTTTTTTTTAATTTCTTAGAAGGACCCGATTACCTTTCAAAAACATGGCTGGGCCACACAGTGCTTGCCCACGGGCTTGGGTACAAAGGCCCAGCACAGCCTGGGCTGGAACAGGCTATATATATTTAAATAGAAAAGCCTAAGGAAAGGCATAATCTTAGTAATATAATCAATTCAATTCATGATTAAAAAAAGAATGTCTAAACTGATCCAGAAAGAAGAATGATGTCTGTGATAGGACTAGAAATGATGAGTCCGAGCAGAAACCTCAATGGGCCCAAATGAAAAAATCGGGTCTGCATCGAAATTTAGGCCCGATGAGTTTGGTCCAAGTTCATTGATTAAAACCCGACAAAATCAAATATCATGATGATGGATCAACTAAACTCAGACATTGTATACAAACACCATGCAAAACGGATGGCCACGACTGTTCACTGCATATTGGACACCATCAAGATACTTGTTGGGTTGAAAATTGAAAATGGACCACATATATATGCAATGCTGGTCGATTAGTTGTTAAGACCAATATTTAGGCTTAAGCTTAATCAATAAAACAAAAACCCGTTATAGGCTGGACCGGGCCATCTAGTTGGATAGCCCATCCGGACCCATTCAGTTATCAGGTTAAAACAAATCAGGGCCCAGTCCATGGGTTAAAAACTATGCTAATAATTAAATTTGACTTGGACCGAGCCCATGCTGGACACTTTCCTGGGCTGGAATACATGATACAGAGGAGGGGCCCTGTAATAAAGTACATTGTAGTGGAAGTACTGATAACCAGAAATACACTTTCTGTTTCCTCAAAGTCAACAAGTTAAAACAACTTCCAATTGAGAACCACTGGCATGATGCCCAAAGTCCTAAATAATATATTAAAACTAATATCCCTTCAATATAAATATATGTATAACAAACTAATTAAGAAGTTTAAATCAATCAAAAAATTATGAAAATCAAACATTTCTTCGCTTAATCCACATCAACTTACACGTTTCATTTTAAAAACAAAGGAGTTGTATGCATTTGTGTTCATTTTGAATACTTAATAAAAACTTTGAAAATAACCTTAATTTATAGAGTTGGAAGGCATCCCTTTGAGTTGAATTACATCCACACAAATGGGCTCAAGAGATATTTTATTAAAAATGCACATATTTATCCCAAGAGAAATGTTTTATTGAAAATGAATATATTATGTATTTTGAAATGACACATCTAGAAATGGGCCCCAAGAAGCTGGCTTCTTCTAGGGCCAGAATTGATGTTTTTTTTAGGTTATTTTTTTTAACCAACATTCAGCTTTAAAGAGAAAGAATTTGTCATGCATTGCACAGGTTAAGTCCTGAATAATATATTAAAACTAACATCCCACTTTTATAAATCTATTTATAACAAATTAATTTAAAAATTCAAATCAACCAAAAATTTTATGAAAACCAACCTTTCATCGCTTACACAAAATAAAGGATTCATATGCATTTATGCTCATTTTGAATACTAAATAAATTTTTTAAAAATAATCTTAAGTTATAGAGTTTTAAGGCATCCCTTTGAATTGAGTTACATCTACACAAATGGGCTCAAGAGACATTTTATTGCAAATGCACATTTTTAGCCGAAGAGACACCTTTTATTGAGGTATTTTTTGCAACCAACATTCAGCTTTAAAGAGAACGAATTGTATGGATGATTCCTGTTTATCATCCTAGGACTCTAATCCAAAACTATCAAAAGAGAAATGGGTCTACGATTTTGGGTCCACACTTAGGAACCTATTATAGGTACTAGCCATGGTGCTAGATCTTCTGTCCCAACTATTACAGAGAACTATGTTTTTTTTTTTGATAACGTAGGGTTCCTAGCCCTTTAGGCCAGAATACAGAGAACTATGTTAATGTAATACTTTTGTAATACTCAAACCTAGAGCCCACATTGAAATAATCTGGATGTTTCAATATAAATCTCATGCCCTCCACTCACGCAAACACATCCTCATGTTTCAGTTAAAATGGGCTCCCTCTAATCGAGCACCATGATAAAACAGGACAAGACTTGGTGGATTCGGGATCCCATGTTTCATACAAACATGGGGATACTGTTTTATCCAATCCACATTTGTTAACTTTGTAAAATCTTGTACGAGCTAATGCACCCTATCAATTGCTTTTTTGAAATGAAAAAATAAATAAATTAAGAAAGATGTTTTACATAAGTTGCCAATGTAATTTGGATTGAATGAAACGGTATCTCGAAAGGGGAGGTCCAGACTTGACTTGATGTGGCACAGTGGCTGACGTGATTTTTTCAATTCAGTGATTGTGCTCGATGACACAGTGGGACCCACCCACTCCTTTCGAGCTCAAACTAGAGGATATATGATTAGAACGGATTAGATTTATCGCCACAGGATGGAGTTCCAAATCCGGACTCTAGTGCCGAGATCATGGAGAGATAAGAGTGAGAAAAACCAGCACTTACTGAAGGTGGGCCCAAGTGGGGCCCATGGGGCTGTGCTAGGGAAGATTCTCCCTCCAATCCAATGGGCCCCAAAATAAAGTAGTGTGCCCCACCAAGTTAGTTCGCCATTAGCACTAAATAGAAAGCTAATAATATTTTGACGGTCACGCCACGTGGTCTCATTTCTTGAAAAAAACCCGAGTCAAAGCCCTCGTTTTTTCCTTTCTTCACTACTCCCACTCCCCCGCACCTCCAACGCTCTCTCTCTCTCTCTCTCTCTCTCTCTCTCTTCCCGAATACGATTCGAAAGCCGTCTTCGGCTTCTGCTCATTTAGCTTCCAGTACTAGATAACCGAACAGCAGCAGAAAACAGGAGAAAAGGTAAGATTTTGCCCTAGAATCTCAGTTCCTTTTGCTCGAAAACCTACGATTTGATCCGTCTTTGTATGAAACTAACCTAAAGTTGTCTTCTTTTTTGTTTGAAACCCTTCGATTTGATTTTTTTCCATTAAGAAACTGCGAATATAAGGCCTCATATCTTTCAGAGTTTGGATTTGATGACGTTTTATTGATCTTTAAGCCATATCTGCTTTTTAGCGTTGTTGTTTTTTTTATTGATTTCTGAATTTTGTTGTCGACTTGGAAGCGTTTGAATTTAGCGTCGAGATAGTTTGATCGTTTATGTATGTTCTTTATCTGTTCTTGCTATTGATGAAATTAGCACTCGAAACACTTCAATTTGATGAATTTCTACGAGGAACTGCTTGTATAAGGCCTCAAATCTATCGCTCCTAGGTTTTGATGCTTTTTTTTTCTTCTCTCTTGGAGTTTGGATTTGATGAGATTTTTGCGATCTTTAAGCAACATCTGTTTTTCTCTCTCACGCACGCGCTGTTTTGATTGATATGTGTTTGTTTTTGGGGGACTTAGAACTGCAGCATCGAGATAGTTTGTTTTTTTAATCCATTTCTATAAGAAACTGCTCATATAAGGTCTGACATCTATCGTTCCTAGGTTTTGATGCCTTTTTTTTTCCCCTCTCGGAGTTTGGATTTGGTGAGGTTTTAGTGATCTTTGAGTGATTTCTGTTATTCTCTCTCACGCCCGCTGTTAGTATTAGAATAGGGTTGGTTTGATCGATTTGCAAATTCTGTTTTGGAGTTAGAACTGTTCGAATTTAGCGTCCAGATTGTTTGGTATAATATAGTGTGTTTATCCAGATTGTGTTTTTGCTATTGGTTTTTTTTTTTTCCTCTTGCAAAGTCACACTTGTCACATTTGAAGTTGTTATATTTCTGGGTGTCAGTGTTTCATTCTCAATCAATTCGGTCGTGTTAATAAGAGGAATTGGCAAAGTGTATGGGAGTATTTTTCTTGGTATAGTAAAAAACTACAAAAGTTTACACTTTTTTTTTTTCCTTTGATTGAAGTATCCCTAAGTTTGCTCTAAAACTTGCACCTATAATTCTTTTTTCATTGACATGGATAATATCTTTTCCATTACAAAGGAGAATTTTGACGAGATAAACTACATAAAAACGGCACTCTGCTATTTCTTTTTCTCAAGAAAACTACCCTTTTGGATGGTTGCACTTTAACAGCAAATAGTTGCAAGATATTTCTTCTCAATTGAACCTTACTATTAGTCATGTCTTGCATGATGCGAATAATATGGCGGATGCTCTTGATGGGGAAGGAGTCTTTTGGTTATGCACCTCTTTTGATGTTTAATTCTTTTGTTGTAGTTGTTCGTGTATTTTATTGGTTGTATCGCTGTTTGTTTTTTCTTCCTTTTTTTCAATAAAATTTACCGTTATTAAACTAACAGGTTGAGTGAGCTTCTTTTTTAGTAACCGGAAGCCTGGAATTGCACTTAAGGCGAAACTTGGAATTGGGGCTTGGGCTTAGCTGCATGAAATTATGGCTGGGCTTTGTCTAGAACAATACTCAGCTCAGCCGCCCCACCTAAGATGCTACCTTATATGATTTGGTAATATAAACTTATGTTACCAACTACATCAGTAATACTTTTAAATTGTAATAATGATTAGTTCTGGAGTTTCATGAAGATATGTTCAATTTTTATAATGTGGATGAGCAATATTGAAAATTGCAATTGGTAATTTTGGTTACATTTTGTATTATTTGTTTTCCTATGTATGTATTTTTTACATTTTGTTACATTGTTAATTCGTTAATTATGACAACAGAAGCCATGTCTTATTGGCTTACTGCAGATCTAAGTATTTGCAGCTTTTATAATTTGCAGACTAGTTGGAATTTGAATCATAGCCTTGGACAAAGCCTAATCCAATTTATTTTCTATCATACAAATGCACAGCTTACCACTTTAATGTTATGGCTTTCCAATTGGGAATATACTAAATCATTTTCCTATCTTCCAAAATGCCAAATCTCAGAGGTAATATTGTAGGAGTGGCTGAATTCTAATATGTTTGATGTTGTGGCAGGTGTGAGTGACCTGACGCTGTGAATGGTGCTGAGAACTGGGTGATTGAGAAACATTAGATTACACAGAAGAGAGTGCACCATGTTTAGTAATCTCACACTGAATTGTTGAGCCTTTTCATTTGAGTGTGAACCATTAGCCATTTTCTGCAACCATACATGTCAGACAGTTAGAAACAGAATCATCTGAATTGCTGATTTTTCTGTGGGGTTTTCCATGGGGCAGCCCCTGTCTAGTCTTGTTCCACCACATCTCAAGTAGAACAACTTTGACTCTTGATGAACATGGTACTGATCGTCTATTGGTAATTTCAGCCTCAGAGAACTTAAAGATGCATCCAAGAAGCTCTTTAAGCATCAAAAGTGAAAAACCAAGGAAGCAACAGAAGCTTACAAACTCTGGCAAAATGGCAAAAGATGCCACATGTTTCTTTAAATACCTCAATCAGAACCCCTCATCATACTTCCAGTTCAGAAGCTTCACTTTCCACTTGCCTTTGATGATCAGTTTCCCCATTTTTCATTTTCAGAGATAGAAAAATGATCATGGAACCTGTTTTCTCAAATGGTCACTATGCTCCGGCCTCTCATTATCTTGAAAAGACTTCCTGCATGGGTTTCTCAAAATTCATACTTCTCTTCTATTTCATGCACTGCTCATATCCAAATTTCTTCAGAAAACAATCAAAATCCACCAAATTCCTCTGAGTTTGAAGCCACCATGCAGTTTCTGGAGAAAAACCCATACCCTGATAAACTAGTCTCGGTTTTAGATTTTACCAGTGATTTGAACTCAGCGATTAATATCTTCAAATGGGCTTCTGTCAAAAACCCATTTTTCCAGACCCTGGAGACGTATTCTCAAATGATATTGAAGCTGGGCCTGGCAGGAAATCTTATAGAAATGGAGGTTTTCATGCATGAGATGATAAAGGTGGTGCACCCAACAGAAGAAGCTTTTGCTTTCTTGATTAGATCATTTTGTAAAAGTCATAGGATTAGAGAAGCTTTACGAGTTTTCGAGATTATGATTGATGCAAATTGCAAGCCGTCAATCTCAATGTGTAATGTTCTTCTGAGTGCAATCATTGAGCAAAAGATTGATTTTCAGTCTGTCATGTTTGTTTATAAGGAAATGGTGAAAGCGGGCATTGTTCCGAGCATTGAGACATTGAATTATCTTATAGAAGTTCTGTGCAAGACAGATCGGATAGATACTGCATTGGACCAGTTTCGCAGATTGAAGAATAAGGGGTGCAGTCCAAATAGTACTACATTTAAGATTATCATTGGTGGTCTTTTCCTGAGAAATCGGGCTAATGAAATGATTGAGATTTTGAATGAGATGTTTGAGATTGGTTGTAGACCAGATTGTGTTTTTTATAATAATGTTATAGCTTTGATTTGTAGGATTAATAGATTGGATGAGGGAATCAAGCTGTTCAAAATGATGAGAGCTTCTGGTCATTTGCCGGATTTGGAAGTATATGAGGCTCTGATTGGGTGTTTTTGCAAAAATCTACAATTGGATAACGCTATTAAGCTTCTTTCAGATATGATGAAAACTAGTTTAACTCCTGCGGCTAATATTTATGTGAATATTGTGAATGCGTTTTGTGAATTAGGTCAATTGAATGAAGCTATGATCTTTTTGGATGAGAAGTCTGTTTCGGACACTACGCCTTACAATATGTTGCTTGAAGGTTATTGCCGTGTGGGTAGATTTCCCGAGGCATATGTTTTGCTCAGGAAGATGGTTGAGAAGTTCTTATGCAATAAGACTTCTTGGAACATCCTCATTAGAGGGCTTTGTGAGAGGGGGAAGACTAGCTATGCTTTTGAAGTATTTGAGAGGATGATTGCTGCTTCTTATATGCCTGATGATGCAACTTATTCTGCTCTCATCTCTGGCCATTGTAAAATGAGAAAGTATGAGGAAGCTTTCAAGCTTTTCAGTCAGGCACGTTCGGAATATTGGTGTTTAAATTCGATTTCTTTTGCTGAACTTGTTGATGGCCTTTGTCATTCGGAGAAGATTCAAGAGGCAGTCGAAGTTTTTTATTATATGTCCGGCAAGAGAAGCAGTCTTAGTGCTCCCTCATTCAAACTACTGATAGATAGGATTTGTCTAATGGGAAAAGTGGATGAAGCCATTAGATTACGATCCTTTGCATTTTATAATGGCACTCCATCATGTCCTGCCACATACACTACAATTATGCAAGCCCTATGCAAGTTTAACAGGGCAAAAGACATATTGGTGCTGCTCTCACAAATGTTGGTAGAAGGCTGTGCTTTGGATGCAAAAGCATACTGTGTTCTGATACATGGCTTTTGTACCGAGAATATGACAAACGATGCTTCTCTATTGTTCGGTCAAATGGTTAGTGATGGTTTTGTTCCTGATCGAGAAACACTAAATACACTACTATCTTGTCTGGGAAACCAATCTCAATTGCATTCAGTAACAAATAGCTTAGAGAAAATCATTCCTAGAGAGGGATCTCTTAGCTCCATGATGTTTAACTTGGTGATCATTGGCCTTTGGAAAGAGGGTTATAAACATGAAGCTTCCAAGTTCTTGGACCAGATGTTAGAAAAGGGATGGGTGCCAGATGCTGTTACTCATGGTTTGCTGATTGGAAATGCCACTAATATGGATGGAGTAGTGACAGAATTTGAATATTTGGATGGTTATGATAAAGTGAGCAGCATATTGGCTGAAGGGCTGGAGTAATTGAATGGGCTCATGCTTGGGCGACGGCATAGAAGTATGACAGTGTGGTGGTATTGTTGCATTGGTTGGTTTCCTTCAGCGTACAGAGGGTGTTTTTGGCTGCTCTTTGAGAAAATGGCTATTGTTGCATTGATACCAGAATCAGATTTAACAGTATCATCGTCATCGTCATCAAAACCTTGTCCCAACCATGTTGGGGTTGGCTATATGAGTCCTGTTTCTAGAACACCAATATGTGGGGGGCAGTGTTGAACCTTAAAAAAAAAGGCACGGAAAGGAAAAGGACTGCATATTTTTCAATGTTCAGCACTATCAATGCTCACTCTCAGCTATAAGAGGACATCCACCTGATGTTATTTTAATTTACATTTTGAAGTTCCTTTTGATGCCCATGGCATTATATAGGCTCGTTGGTTCTCATCAGATGATATGTAGCTATTGTAAATTGAAATGCCAGAAAGAAAACTTTTCATGACATGTTCTCTCTCGGGAGTATGTAAAGCTCTTGTGGGTGGGGTGCTGTTGACACAATGCTACTTGTGGACTGGATGTGACTGTGGCTCTGCCCATGATGACTGATGGAAGCCTCATGGGTCGAACCCAGTGGGAGAGCAGGGTTTGTTCCTGAATTCCAAGCTTCTACAGAAGTCACTCTTCTTCCTCAGATGGAAGCTTACCTACCTGTGTTCCAGCTGCGGCTGGGTCATTAAGGTCGAAAGACAAAAGGCTTTTTAACGGATGAAGAAGACAAAAGGGAAGCCCTCCTATATTAAACATGTAATGGATTTAATGAACTTGCTAAATTCAAAAGCCATCTTGTATCTAACTGTTGTAGTCGTTATTGTTATCACATCAGGCCCACCTACTAGCATACCTGAAATTGGTAAGCTAAACATTCTGGACAACCTTGGCAATGCCCACAACAATCCTACTTTTCAACTAAATATAGAGGCAAAACCTGGCACCATTTTCGATTCTTCCAACCCTGGGAACTTCAATGTTCCATACACTGCACATCCACCACACCCCCCTCAACCCTTTTATACCAACGACTCAAGTAATGGGTACCTTCATCATGGTCCAGATTTTAGACCCCCAGCTTCTCTTCCCATGGATGACACTGCTTCTAGTAATGGGCGGTGGGGAACTTCAGCAAGTCCACAGCCATCTGATCATGTCCTAACATTGGAGATTGTATTCGATACAGTGATATTAATCTCCCGAATTACAATGTGAGGATGGCCCTAGACAGTGCCATCGAACAACAGATGATAGTAATGCGCTGCACAGGTGCAGTGCAGTGCAGCTTTATATCCAGAAAAATGATACTTTGTGGAAATGCAGGAACCCATTAGGTGCTACTGGTAAGCATCCAAAAGCAACATGGGATGCAATCCAGAAATTTCTATCGTCTGTTGGTGGATGTGCTGCAATGATGGCTTAAAAAAGAAGTAAAGATCATGTTACAATATGCCTTACTGTTTTGCTCTTTTGCATACTATTTTGCTGGCAGACTGGAAACCTATTTATTCATTTCACCTGCGTCTCACAGGTATATCCGGCTACTATACTAAAGAAATCATGCTTGAAACATCTTGTTTTGGGTGAAATACTGCAGATTTTGCACGTGATGGTGATGGGTGAGAAATGGATTACAACTCATTCCTCAGGCTGGCAGCCAATATCCATTACCTTAGGTGAGGCAAAAGGAGAGAAAGGTACAAACACTGCTACTTAGATTTCTCGATGTGTGGAAGGGGCCTAAAGTAATGCAGACTGTTCTAGATAAGCGAAAGGAAGAAAGGGTCTCTGCTTTGTTAGTAGGTTTTATGCGCAAGCAAAATCAAGCTTAAGACACGAGGGAGTCATATCTAAATAAGGTTTTCTGTTTTGGGGTATTTGTTATGTTAATACTCACATAATAATAATAATAATAATAATAATAATAATAATATTATTATTATTATTATTATTATTATTATTATTATTATTTAGCACTTACTATGTTTATGCTTCTGTTTATGTTTATGTTTATGCTTATGAAGTTTTCCTTTAATGTTCTTCTATGAAAGTAAAGAATAAGATGCACGTGATATTTAGTTTTGGCTGCTTGGGAGAGGGGTCATTCTCTGAGAATCAAGGAAACAGATCTGTGTTAAGCAATTCTGATGAAAGGTGATGTGTGTGCCCAGTAACTTGTACTCAGAGTATCCATTTTCTGCTGGAGATGAGGAATGCCTTGAGGTGTTACTCAGGTCAGTTGATTAGGTATTGTCTGACATCCGTCAAGGCAGGACAACCATGACTAAAATGCCTGAAGATAATACAAAATTTACAATGGAAGTTCATGTTAGCATTGGAAAGATAATGGATGATATCTTTGTATGCTGCTTTGTAATATGCTTATTTTGTTGAGTTCCACTCTAGATTGTTCTGTTGAATCCATGTATAGAATAGCATATATGCTTGACAGTATCAAATGGAATGAACTATCTATTTTGCTTGCTTTGGTTATGTTAAAAGTGATCGAAATACCAAAGTCCTCGGTGACAATATATGCTTTTGCTTTGGAATGAAATACCTTTGTTCTCAAAGTGTAACAACACTCTGGATTCTTCGGTTGTTATGTTTTAAAACCCCACTATTGGTTTATTCTTGTTCAAAGGAATAACAACATCTGTCTTATTGGATGTGGAAAAAAGTTTGTAGAGACTGTCATTTTAGAAAGTGGAGAAGTCTGGTTGAATCCGAGACTGAGATTAAAACTGGTGTACTGAGTGGGGAAGGAAGGAAAAAAAAAAAAAGTGGTCAAACTGCTATAAACTTTTCATTATTCTCAAGCGTCTTTAAATTTTTATTATTCCTTTAACAGTTGAGTTAAACAGGATGGTCAAACAAGGTTGGGCAGAACCCACTGGTTTGCCCTCTGGCCTGGTATCTAAAACATTGCAAGATCTCTACAAGTCTTGTTGGGCCTTTAATTGGATTTGGGGATGTGTGGACTCCTTGTTATCTAAACAAGCCGACCCAGATAGTTCAGGTCTGCCCTCTCTTTTTCTAACCAATTGATAGTTTGGTTCGGTCCCATACCAAAAATGCCGGAGTGATTTACATGGAAATAACGTATACTATGAAAGTAACATATTAGTATTATTATACAGAAAAATGAAACTCAAGTCTAATACTGTTCAGGCCTTCGTTGTAATTGTCATCATAATCAAAGCGTTTTCCCCACAACTTTGCTGGGTCAGCTATACGAATTTTGTTTGGTCATTTCAGTCTATCGAGTAATGTTGCTTAGGATAAAATTTCGTAAACTCATGTTTGTGGGGCCCACCTTTGGTCCATTCAAATAGACCAAACACATGATCCCACTAAATTGTACATGTTCACCAACTTTTGGTTAGATCCTAATTTACTGAACCATTAGATCGATTATGTATCGATCTGAATGAATTGTTGACCATTAAACTTCTGGATCTATATGGAGATTATAGAAATCATGGTTGTATATATGTCTAACAAAAATTTATACCAGCCATTAACCTGATGCAGCCCTTCTTTTATCCAGGCTTGGATTCAGTAAACTGTTCTTACAAAATATATAACATACTTTAATCTATTTACTCGCAGTGTCAAGCCTGGACTGGGGTTTGGGGTCAGGTATATCTAAACTATATTGGACTCAGGTCCACCATGGATCTAAACCAAACTCAATCAACTTGCATCTATAATCGAACTGATCGAGTTGTCCAAGACCTGGCAATGGTGATTTTTGCCCCCTTTATCTTGAGATCTCTGTGGCACTGACCAGTGTTTTTTTTTACTTCAAAACTATCAATCGATCCCATCCAGATTCAGACCACTCAGCCCAGAATGTAGAGAATCCCTGACCATCAGTAAAGGGGGTTATGAAGGCATGATGTGTTGAGGGTGGAGATTGCGAGGACCTTTTAAATAAGGTCAAAAGACAAAAAGGCTTTTTAAAGGATGGAGAAAACAAAAAGGAAGCCCTCCAATATTAATTAACATTTAATGGATTTGAATGAACTTGCTAAATTCAAAAGCCCTCTTGTATCTAATTTGTTGTGGTCATTATTGTTATCAAAATCTTGTTCCAGCTACGTTTGATCGGCTAAATGAATATTTTTGGACATTTTGTAATAACTTATCCCATTGCATTCCAATCTTGAGGTCCTTTGGGTGGGGTGAATAGCTTTATCTTTCCCTCTCCCTCCCCTCTTGGCTGCTCCCCTTTTTCAGTGGGATGTCTCATTGAATCTCTATTTTTGGAAGGTATGGGGGGCCGAGGAAGTAGGGCCAGGTGCTGTTGCTGTTGGTTTGTGCTCAGATATGGTAGTTTGCAAATGTCAATGCTTTTTCACAAGCATTTTAGAATTAAAGCCATCTCAAAGTTCTTAAATGACCTTTGAAATTTGATGAATCTTGGCTCCTTTACTTTTTGGTGGAATTTCTAAATGCTCAAGTATGAAGGATTCATGAATTCCTCCATGTCTGAAAATTTCAAAATTTTCTCGACTCAATTCTATGAATTTCAATAAAGAAACAAGCCAATCTTCATTTTTAATCACCTTATGCATTCTAATGCAAACAAATATGCCCTTAATGTTATTCTAATTAAAATTGGTCCAAACACGAGATTGAAAATATAATTAATCAATAAGATAAATGAATATGATTAAAGTATGAAGCGCTATTGAAACATAAAGTTACTCATTCATCTAATCCTAAATCACCAACTGCGTAAAATCTAACATCAACTAATGCACCCTTTCATTCTTTCTCCGCGGCTTAAACTTTTAGCATGTGAACGCACTATGGGTTCAGTGGAATTCTACACCCGCACCTGACGTGACGATTGGTTACCGCTAATAGAGGCGAAAATTCGGTCATGTACTTCACGAGCACATGACTTTTTTAAGGTAGGTTTTCTGTGGGCCCTACACGGTTGAATCACAGTTCACCCTCTGGCCACTTTCCCGGGCGATTATGAACCTTGACCCTTGGGCTCCGTCACATGGCTCCAACTTTTCCATTGACCTTTCTTTTCTTCTAACTTAGGCTGCGTTTGGTCACAGCAACTACTGATAGCGATTGAGGTTATGTAGATGCTGTTGTTGTTGACGCTGTCGTTGTTCCTGTAGCTTGTTGTTGTCTTGTATTTGCGTTTGGCCAATCGCTGTACCAATCGCTAATCACTGTACTAATCGCCAGGAAGTTGCTACAGCCAGCAGCCTTAGAAATTATGTTTTCTCATTTATACCTTTACCTTGGTACCAAATTAATGAGCTTTCTTGGGTTTGCTAAAAGCATTATTTACCATTGACGTTTACTTGGGTCCATAAAAACAGATAAAAACTTAGAAACAAAATCGAACACTAATAACAGTTTAAAAAAAAAATGTATGCATTACTTTCTAAGTGATGTAAAATGGAGAGAGCTGAGAAGGAGGTGAAGATTCATAAATGGGCCCTAAATGATCATGATCTCCCTTTCATGGAAAATAAAAGGTGAGCATTTTAAATTGATACCCAGTTATCGTCCCCCTTTTAATTCAAGTCATTGGAAAATCAAGATCTCTTCTATGGTGCACACAAAAAAATTAGTCAGCCCGATCATACCATCCTAACTCCTCAATTTTACAAGCACAATATTTTGAATTAGCATCAAATTAGAGTGCTAATTGATCTGCAGGCAAGAGATAATAAGTGCGGTGGATATTGCGCCTGTTGAAAGCAAATGAAATATCTGTGCCAAATAAGATTTGAACCATTCACATTGGGTCTGGACTCTCAAGGACCTAACCACCTTGGTTGGTACCAAAAAAAAAAAAAAAAAACATACTAATCTAGGACATGCAGGCTGCGTAGAGAACCAGAGCTGAGCTCAAGCTTGAGCCTAGCTCGATTCAAACAAGCCATGCAGAGACCGGGCTCATGAAACAATCCATCTGAGCTCGAATTCGAGCCCCATTGATGACAGCCATGTAAATTTTTTTTATCATAGTCACCTAGCTCCCAAGAAAATTATCCTACTTCCGCCCTTGAGTTAGGCTAAGCTCAGCTCGCTTACATTGTTAAAGTTCGATTAGGCATACACTGCACATCATGAGCTTAAAATGGCGCCCAAGGACTATGATGCTTGAATACTTCAAAATAGGCACCTTATCCATACGAAGGTTGTTGTCCATGCCTTCCATTTTTCCATGTATTCATATCCTTTTATTGAGATTAGTACATAATATGCTTGTCATTAAGTAAAGAAAGGGTTGTGATTAGGTAAAAGAATATTTTTTCTAACTTCCTTTTTACGGAACTTTCTTAAGAGTTTTTGGCTTAAACTTTGCCATGTTGCAGAGTAACAAAAATTTCTACACCAATGAAGAAGTTTCTTTTTTTTTCAAACCCAGAAAGACTAAAGACTTACTGTTCATTTTCAATCAGTAAAAGTCAATGCTATCACTGTTTCTAGGAAATAAGTGTTTCCGAATAGTCACACTAGATTTTTTTTTTTTTGCCCCAGGCAAGTGATGGAATTTTATGCATGTTCAAGTCTATAAAAAACCCCCCACTAGAGAGCTGTTACAGCAGTGCATTGCATTGAAACAAAACTTTGTTTCAAGAAGAGAGAAAGGTGTGTGTGAAAGGTCATTGTGATATGGGGTCTTTAAACCTTTCATTAGCCATGATGTGTGTCATGGGTCTAGCACTGGTTCATATTTCCCTAGCCCAAAACAACCCTCAGGACTTCCTCGATGCGCACAATGTGGCTCGCAACGAAGTGGGCGTCAGTCCCTTGGCATGGGACGACGACGTTGCCACGTATGCCCAAATCTACGCCAACAAAAGGATGGCCGACTGCTCACTAACCCACTCCGGTGGCCAATATGGTGAGAACATTTTTGAGGGCTCTGGAGCTGAGTACACGGCCGCCGAAGCCGTAGATTTATGGGTCAGTGAGAAGCAGGACTATGATTACAACACCAATACTTGCGCCTCCGGGAAAGAATGTGGGCACTACACTCAGGTGGTATGGAGCAACTCCGCTCGCTTGGGCTGCGCCCGGGTCAATTGTAACAATGGTGGCATCTTCATCACATGCAACTATGATCCTCCAGGCAACTACGACGGGCAGCGCCCTTACTAGGGTTTTTCATTATCACTACCTTAAAAGCATCTTCAGATCATCTTATCTGTATTAAATAAGATATGAACCATGTGTTCTTAGCAACTATATCCATCTCTTGTTGAATTGTACGTTGTTAGTCATAAGTGCCCTTAATTTAGTTGTCTGCAAGTGTTCAAGTCCTAGCAAAGTCCTAAGAATATGCCATTATATTGGCTTCTCTATTTCTCACGTCTAAACGTCTTAAACCTGTTTGATACTGACATTTTTTGAAAATAGACCGTTTGGTGACTGCAAAAAATATGTCTGTTTCAAACCGCCAAATAGACATTTTTGTTTGTGGGAAAAAGGAACAGAAAGTATGCCACTCCGTAGACGTTTCATCATCTACCATGGAGCTCAAGAAATTTGTGAAAATGGCAGAACCTTAGATATGCATTTTTGGATTTTTGTGGGCCCAAAATCACAATTCGGACCGTTGGTCCTCTTTGGAAGATTGAGAACAAGTAGGTCATCGAATTTGATGCCATGACTCATCGTGGATCTTAAGAAATTTGTGAAGAACTGTGAACCGTTGGATTAAAAAATGTCTATTTCATGTAGTCTTTTTGACTTACCAAACGGTATATATGGAAAAAAATCTAGGTCATATAGATCTATTTCATGAAGTTCTACCTCATACAGATAAGATTTTGTCAAACGAGCCCTTAGTTTATTATCTCTACGGGTGTTCTAAAACTCTTGATCATATGTTTCTAGATTGGGGCATCTGGTCAGAGGTCCCTTAACTTCGATTTTTATTGGAAATAGTCCACATTCTTTTTCCGTAGAGCCAAAGGTCCTTTCTCAAGTTTTAAATGGTTAAAAAGTCCAGAGTGCCCCTCTAAATACACTGTATGCGGAAAACTGATTTTGTTAAGAGTTTTATTTGGAGAAAAAAAGAGAGGAGAAAACTCGTCAGTTTCGCAAAGATTATTTGACTGCACAAATTAAGGATTACGACAGATCAGAGAAAGAAAAGGGGGAAAACTGATTCAATGAAGGAGAAATTATCCAGAAAATCTGCACGTGAGACTGGGCAAAACTCAAATAAATTTGGTCCAAATTCAGATAAATTTGTTCGAAACTCAGAAAAATTGTTCAAAACTCAGATAAATTTGTCTAAGTTTTGCCAAAAGTTCAGATAAATTTATTTGAGTTTGAAACAAAACCTTTTGAAAAAAAACTAAGATAAACTTATATATCTTTTTGAAGAAACTCACAATAAAAAAAAATGATATATAGTAGCCACGTGAGGAAGAAAACTATAGAAGATCACAAAAGCTCTCGCGCACGACTAGAACTAACCATTAAAAGGAGTCAATACTGATCTTGTGTGAGGTAAATATCAGTTCATATTTCTGATATGTCTTGGTGCAATTCTTTATTCTTCTCATATGTCTTGTTGAGCAACGATTACAAAAACTCCCACGCACATAAACTCCTTAACAATGAGGTGAGGGCAAAGATCGGTTGGAAAAAAAAATAGGCTGATGATCAGATCTTAGGGCATAGTTATCTGATGATTGGAATAAAAATCCATTAAAGTTTATGCAAGTAATGCCTCTGCAGCGAATCGTACATTGGTGTAGGAGGTTTGGAATCGTTCCCTCCCATTTGAATTTTGAGAGTTGATGTATTTCATCTCATTTGAGTTTCAAAACTTGATCCAAAACAAGGAAATAAAATCTGTTAGACAGCTTGATGCGTTTGGGGCAAATAAGCCATTAAATATCATGTTAAAGAGCTTAAAATTAGGAATTCAATGCATGACATAACTTCAAATGGTTAGAAGGGCAAATCAGTCATGCAAATTAATATATGATTTGGCATACTTAGGGACCTCCGCCTGCAATAAGTCTAGGTACATAGACCAGAGACTTTAACCGAAAATCATGTGGATTAGAGGCCTTAAATGACAGTATTTAGCAACCTTTGGCTAATTTACCCTAAAAGGTTTGCCTGTGTAATGTAGTGTCCGTGCAAGGGCTTCTACATCTGAGCCCGTCTCCTCGACATGAGCCTGGCCCATTAATTAATAGCCGATTGGTATACATATCTTACTATATGATGTATAATGAATAGGTTATATTGTTATAAAATCATACTAATATCATATTATCATTCTTGGTATAATTAATTAAGCACAGTTACTTTTATATTTTATGATTAAATATCTATTATTATATAATGATATTGTAATAATTGTATAACTTTTTTATGTTTAGTTGGTTGGTTGGCAATATGGTGTTGCTCAGTTGGTTTCCGACCCCGGAAGTCCCCGCCCCCCAAACATTTTAAAACCCATTAAGGCCTTAAGAGAAAGCCTAGTCAAGCCCCCACTTAAAATAATGAATAGCCCCCACCCCACTTTCCTCAACTCAAAAATTCCCTATCCCCGTCTCTTTTCCTCTCTCAAAAATCCATTAAAATTTAAAAGAACTAAGCGTATTGATGATTACCATTAATCTGAGAATGTTAATGATTTGGATAAAAAAAATTATAACCCATAGATTTATAGGTTGGATCTTATATATATATTTACAAATTGCTCAAAATCCATAATTTTTTTTTTGTCCACTTGAAATATGGGTTTTGAAGAAGCAACCTTAAAACACTAATACAAATGTCATATAAATTTTAATGATAAAATGTTAGTTGATATAATTAGATATTTTTGTAATTACAATACTTTTTTCTTTTGCAAGAGTTAATGTTAAGAAAGAACAAAAAAATAGTGATCGAATTTTTTAATTGACTATTGTAAGCCCCCCTCAAACAAAAATCCTAAGTCCGCCACTGTACCCTGCGATCTCCACTCTTATCACTTGTGTGGGCTCCTCTTCCCACATATGTGGACTCTTCTTCTCACTTGTTTGGGCAACCTTGGGCCCCAGCCTCCTTGGCTGGGGCACCAAAAAATACCCTCTTTAAAATGCTGCCATTTGCCAAATAAGCCCAGCTCAAAACTGAGCTGACATGCAGGCCTGGATCACACTTGGGCACAGCCCAATTCGCACCGCTAGCCGTACGCTCGTGTTGCTTGCTCTCAAAAAGTCGGAAGAAAAGTCGTCCCGTCAGTTAAGCGAAAAAGTGGTCCCACAATGGACGTGCATGTGCTCCCCGCTTACCGGCTACAGCAATATGCCTTTCCAAGTGGAAGGAGGGTAGGAGTAGAACTCTACTTATGTGATTATGGCCCACATATTAAGAATCCCTCCCACTCTAAATGAACCCATTCGCCATTTTTATGATTTTCCTTGGCCGTATTTGTTTGCATTAAAATCATAGGAATTGAATATATGTAGTATTTGTAATTAAATATGAAGATTAGAGGTAGTTTAAAAAAAAAAAATATGAGCATCAAATAACATCTTCCTTTAAATATATTTTTCTAAAAGAAATGTTATTTGATTTTTATTTTTTAAAATTCACCTTTAATTTTTATTTTTAATTATAACCACCCTGTGTATTTAATGCAAACAAAAAAAGGTCCCTTCTTCTTTTTTTTTTTTATTATTATTTTTTGCTTATATGAGAGTGAATTTTAAACTATATTATTCCTAAACTGGTATTGTCCATCAATCCGGGTTCCTTGTGGTCTTTCATGCACTCTTCTCAGTACTCCAGTTGTCTATGCTTCACACAAGAGCACTCATTTTTCCATTATCATCCACGCCATCCAAGTACCCCTCCACCTCATATACTCCACCCCCGGGGTAGTACTCTAGCAAGGCCAAGTGTTGGTTCCTGGCACTGTAGGTGAGACGCAATGCCTTTTACCATCAAGCCATCTGACACTTCTCAAACAGTTCTTAAATATTACTCTAATTGGAATTGGTTTAGTCATAAGATTGAGGATATAAGGATAAATGTGATTAATAATAAATAATATTATATTAATCACATCATTAATGATGGAAAACTACTCAGCTGAGCACTAGTGCTAATGTTATTGAGAGCACCACACTTAATGGGGCCACCAAATGATTTATCTAGCTAAGCAAACCATTACATGGGGACTTCTCCTTAATTATAGTCGTTGATCTCAAATTTGACCCTCATCTGAATGAATTGGACCATTGAATAACTATTCAACGGTGAAAGCTGCTTAATAAATATTCAGCATGTGAACCTACTATGGGTTCAGTGGAATTCTCTAAAAAAGATATACTCGCACCTCAGGCGAGTATTACCGCTACAACAGGCGAAAATCCGGTCACGTACTTCACGACCACACGCTTTTTAGGAATGGTTATATTCGTGGGCTCCACTGTTGAATTAACCATTCACCCTCTGGCCACTTTCCCGGAGGATTGTGGACTTTGTGCGTTGCATTCTGACGTATGGACCATGACGCTTTGGCTCCACCACATGGCTCCTTTAGTCCAAAGTTTGGTTCTCATCCACCTTTTTTGTTGGTAACAAATGAACTTTCTTGGGTTTCCTAAAAGCATCATTTACCATTTGCGTTTACTTGGCTCCACCAATAAAAGAAAAGGAGTGGAAATAACTTCTTCTTCTTTTTTTTTTTTTGTCCACATAAGTGAAAAGAGGTTGCATATACAGATTCCAACACTCCAAAATGCCAAGTGAGAACTACCGTTACTTGCCAATGAAATAAGTGCCCGATCTCAATAAAAATAACTTAAAAACGTAATTTAACACTTAAAACTTCAAAGAAATGTATGTATTTCTAAAAGTAGGTAGTTTAAATTGGAGAAATGAATATGAGGATTCATAAATGAGCATCAAATAATCTTTTTTTAATGAAAAATTGAAAGCATAGGTTCTAAATTAATTGATATCCAAACATGAAAACTAAAATGTAGAGATGTTAAATTGATATTCAAACATCACTCTATTAATTCAGATCCTTTGGAAGTCAAGGTCTTACCCACATCTCTACCAAGATGCATGACATCTCTTGGAGTAGCGGGAGAGAACAACCTAATTGACACTATGCGCACATGAAAAAGTCAGACGATTTTACCAGCACAATGTTTTGAATTCCCAATTCAACAACGAGCAAAATTGGATCAATATCAGATTAGAGTGCCTGCCAAGTGGAGGAGATAGTGAGGGTGATGGATTGTTCCTAGTCAAAAGAAAATGAAAGTTCCGTGTGCCAATGCAAACCATTCACTTTGGGTCATTTATCAATTCCGGATGAAAAATGTTGGCTAGGGAGCTAAGCTGAGCTCAAACTTGACCCTAGCTCGAATCGAACGAGCCTTGAAGGGACCGGCTTGAGTTTGTCTCATGAAACAATCCATCTAGGCTCGAACTTGAGCCCAGTTGATCAACGCCAAGTAACTTGCGAGCCAGCTTAGTCGTTTTACAACCGTCCCCGCCAATCTACATTTTTAGTCTCTCTCAAGCATCATTTAAGCACCCTGGATTACTCCTGAAATATCTTTTGAGGTGACTTTTTGGTTGCAAATTCCAACAAATCTTCTTCTTTTTCCTTTTTGGCAGCTCTTATTGTTCTTTTTCTGTTGATGAAGATGATGTATATGATTTTTTGTGTAAAGGGTGTACATCAAAAACTCTAACAAGGATTAAACGCTACTACCGGTCTTAGTGGTCGCACTCAATTTTTTGACAGAAGATCTAGTCGTCCATCAACTCTTTTTTCTCTTTGTTCCATTCTTCCAACCTTAGGTCTTCAATCTTCATTTTTTTTTTTGGAAAGCTCTACAACTTTCATGGCCCCATCATACATTGAATCATTTGGAACGCGAAACATTCCCGTACATCAAAGGCATTGACAATCTAATGGCTACTCTCAACTAGGCTCATTTGTTTATATTTCTTGGCGTGGAGGCAAGGACTCAAGGGATTCAGGACATAAATATATTGTATATTCTGCTTAGATACAAAGTTAGAAGACTCCCCAAGAGTACTCTTGATGTTTCTAAGTTATCTAGTGTGTGGGGGTGTTTTCCTAAGAGTAGGATTACATGGGCCACGATAGCGGTACCAGTTCAGTGCATCCCAATCTCGGTATTCAAGTTCGGTCATAACGCCAAGATCCATCTAGTTCGGTAACGACACTAGTTAGACATCTTATCTCATCTCGGCAAACAGTGCCAGCTCGCGCCAAGCTTGAGCCAGCTCGGTAAGAGTACCAATTGGACTCATCTCGGTCTCGGTTTAAGACACATCGACAATAGTGTCAAGATGCATCCGAATCTAACCTCATTATCCTCTTTAGCTTAGTCCGTCCACAGGAAAGGGTACTAGGCCATGATTGTACTTCTATGAAGTTATGGTTATGTTGCAGAAAATGCTAACAAATAAGACAGGCGTCAAATAGTGGTCATGTGTCACATTGATCAATCACATCCACGTTAATGCCAGGGGTCATCTCTTCATTCGACCTGACAGTTTCTCCACCTACCCCCACTAAGGATGCGCCAGATGAAACCTTTACATATACAAGGGTATGAATCCCTTCGGAGGTATGGACTAATGTTATGTTCATCATATACTGTATAGCGCGTTACAGAACGCCTTGCATAAGAGCATACTTGCCTCTCATCTCCATCCTTTGTTCAGTGACAACACTAACTCAAGCATCGGAGAGCTTTCGGCTGATGGCAGTCAGGGTCTCTGATCTTTTTTTCTTTTTCCCTTTCAAGTCCTAAGGTGGTCCATCTTCCCCGAAGAAGTTTAAACAACAAATCACAAGTCTCACACCAACCTAAGCTGAGTCCTTAACTTTTAGGCACTCACATCTAGTTTTCATTGAGGATCGAGTCAAATACAGGGGAGACTCGATTAACCAAGTCACCCCATTCTAGCTAGTGTTTGCATTCTAAACTATTTGATGGACAGATCTATTTTTCAAAACTTAACATGATTTTTAAAGTAACTATGCATGACGTTTGGAGTAAATAATTTAAAAATTACACTTGGAATGTAATTTTAAACTTATACTTGATCTTTTACATTTGATATTTGGCCTAACAAATTTTATAATGTGTAAAAAAATGTGTTTTCTTTTATTTTTTTATACATATATAGATTTATAAGTTCGAGTATATTACCCCCTTCCAAAGAATTTTTTTCCTAGCAGCCCCCCACAATAAGATCAGCTCGTGTCCGTTCTTAAAGTCCAATTAAATCTACGCCGCAAATCATGAGTTTTAGAAACGGCCAAAGGACCATAATGCTGGAATACTTCAAAGTAGGCAACTTAATTATCCATACAAGAATTGTATTTGTACTCATTTTCTGGAAGGTTTGCTGACTGTTTGTGCATGATCAGCTCCATTCTTCCATGAATTCATCCCTTTTCTTGAGATGACTACATAATTTTCATTGACCAAAGAAAGTATGTTCATCAGTTAGAATATTATTCTAACTTCCTTTTTTCAGAACTTTCCTAAAGTTTGGCTTTTAACTTAATGTCATATTGCCAAAGGAACAAAATCTGTTCACCACTGAAGAAATTTCTTTTTACAAACCAAGAAAGACTAAAGACTTTTTTTTTTTTTTTTTTGTTAAAAAAAGAAAGACTAAAGACTTACGGGTCATTTTCAATCAGTAAAAGCCAATGCTATCACTGTTTCTAGGAAATAAGGGCTTTCTAAGTTTGAATAGTCCCACCAGAATTTCTTTTCCCCACGGCAACTGATGTAAATTTTATGCATGTTCGAGTCTATAAATACCCCCATTCTAGAGAGAGCTCTTATACCATTTCATTGCATTGCAACTTAGTTTCAAGAAAAGAGAGAGGCGTGTGAAAGTTAATAGAGAGATGGGGTCTTCAAACCTTTCAGTAGCCATGATGTGTGTCATGGTTCTAGCACTGGTCCATATTTCCCTAGCCCAAAACAGCCCTCAGGACTTCCTCAGTGCGCACAATGCGGCTCGCAACCAAGTGGGCGTTGGTCCCTTGGTATGGGACAACACCGTGGCTGCTTATGCACAAGACTATGCCAATAAAAGGATGGGCGACTGCTCACTAACCCACTCCAATGGCCCCTATGGTGAGAACATCTTTTGGGGCTCCGGAGCTGAGTTCACCGCCGCCCAAGCAGTCGACTCATGGGTCAATGAGAAGCAGAATTATGATTACAACACCAATACTTGCGCCGCCGGGGAACAATGTGGCCACTACACTCAGGTGGTGTGGCGCAACTCTGCTCGCCTGGGCTGCGCTCGCGTCAAGTGTAACAATGGTGCCATCTTCATCACATGCAACTATGATCCCCCGGGCAACTACGTCGGCCAAAAACCTTATTAGGGTTTTCCATTTTCACTCTTTTCTCTAAGCATCGCTTCTTAGATCATCTTATATGTGTTAAATAACCTATGAACCATGTGGTGTTCATAGCGACTTTCTGAATCTCCTGTTGCATGTGTCTCTAAGTAGCCCTTTTGTTGTGGATCGAGTGTTCAAGTCTTGGACTATGTATCCTATAGCAAAGTCGATCTTAAGGGCATGTCATAATCTTCAAGTACTTAGTTTATTGTCTCCACCCCTGCAATGTTCTACAACTCTTGATCATGTATTTTTAGATTCTTCTGATACACTGGTTAGGTGTGCAATATATAGACCTCTCTTTACTCAAAGAGAGGAAGGATCTAGCCCTGGAAAATTAGTTATGGACATTTTCGAGGCTTCAAACAACTATATTAGGTTTCATGCCAATAAATCAAGATCCGAATTTCAATAATTATGGAAAACTTTGATAATAATGGAGAAATGGTATCGCGTACGAAAAGATTATGAAGCGGATTACGGATGGTCAAGATTTCATCCTGAATAAGATGATGATTATTCAGGTCTATGTGTGACTAATCTACAAACCCTCCTTGCAGCCAGTGGGTGTATCTATCTTTCTATGGCAAACACATGGGAAGAACTAGACTTAAGGAGCAAATGAGATAATAAGGGATTTAAAATTAGAAACAAAGATTAATTAATATCTAAAAATGACCATCAAATAACCTCCCATTTACTTAAAATTGATTTAAGAGAAGATGAGAAATGAATACCCAACCATCATAATAGCAAATCAAATTGCGGAAAAGGTTTTTTTTTTTTTAAGAAAGTGATTGATTCATTAAAGAGGACAAAAAACAACAAAATATCACTAGTGGGGATAATGCATCCACCCTGGGAAATTATCGCGCCACACAACCTCTCTAGTACAAGATTTAGCAAAATTTGTTACTAAGTGGGCCCCTGCATTTAAAACCCTAGTAATATAATTAAACTTGATTTTTTTCAAATTGACGAGCTAACTCCAAAACATCCCTCATACAAGTAGTCAAAGCCCAATCCTTGCCACCATTATAACCTCATGTGCATCTGAAAAGAGATGGATTCTGCAGAAGTCAATCATAGGAAATTAGTTGAAGTCTCATTTTCATCATTACCTTATTGGAATATATTCTTTTACCATATTACCTTCACTTCAACCACTGCCCCATATCCTCCATCTCTTTATTAATCTTTTGGTGGAGCTCATTTGCCCATAAATTTATGTGTATTCAATTCTTATGAGTTTTATGTAAACAAATGGGTCAAGTGATTTCAAGTTCTTTTTCCTTTTTTTCTCCCTTTTTTTTTTCATTCGCAACAGTGTGTGAACGCCATTACATTTCAACAAAGAAAGACTCAATCTTATAGTCAACTGTTGAAAGGACTCACCAAGGGCACTTTTTTTTTACAGCAACTTCAAACAAATTGCAATAAATTCTTTGGTGGAGCTCATTTGCCCATAAGTTTATGTGTGACTAATCTACAAACCCCCCTTGCAGCCAGTGGGGCTGTCTATCTATCCATGGCAAACACATGGGAAGAACTGGGCTTAAGGAACAAATGAGATAATAAGGGATTTAAAATTAGAAAAAAAGATTAATTAATATCTAAAAACGACCACCAAATAGCCTCCCATTAACTTAAAATTGATTTAAGGGAATATGAGAAATGAATACCAAACCACATAATAGCAAATCAAATCGCGGAAAAGGTTTTTTTCTTTTTTTTTCTTTTTTGGTAAGAAAGTGATTAATTCATTAAAGAGGACAAAAAACAACAAAATATCACTGGTGGGGATAATGCATCCACTCCGGGAAATTATCGCGCCACACAACCTCAGAGTGCAAGATTTAGCAAAATTTGCTACTAAGTGACCTTCACTTCAACCACTACCCCATATCCTCCATCTCTTTATTAGTCCTTCGGTGGAGCTCATTTGCCCATAAGTGTATGTGTATTCAATTTTATGAGTTTTATGTAAACAAATAGGCCAAGTGATTTCAAGTTCTTTTTCCTTTTTTTCTCCCCCTTTTTTTTCATTCGCAAGAGTGTGTGAACGCCATTACATTTTAACAAAGGAAGACTCAATCTTTATAGTCAACTGTGGAAAGGACTCAGCAAAGGCACTTTCTTTTCCAGCAACTTCAAACAAATTGCAATAAATCTATCAGTACGGCCCACATTTGAAATCCGAACAGCTTAAACTTTCACACCTCTAACTATCATGTAAAATCTTTGCATTATTTTGTACCCCCATGTAAATAAAATAAGAAAAAGAAAAATCAAATCAAATCTATCTATCCTTATAAAAGAGAGAAAGATGTTAAAATTCTTTCACTCCACACATGCCCAATGAAATGTAAGATGTGGGCCGGGCCCACCCTTATTATATAATAAATCTATATCTATATCCTTATAAAAGAGAGAAAGATGTAGTCAAGTTGTGGGGCCCACCCTTATTATATATATTTTTAAATATACTTTTTTTACTCCACACATGCCCAATGAAATGCAAGTTGTGGGGCCCACCCCTATTATATATAAGGAGAGAAAGATGTTGTAATTCTTTCACTCCACACATGCTCAATGAAATGTAAGATGTGGGGCTCACCCTTATTATATAATAAATCTATATCTATATCCTTATAAAAGAGAGAAAGATGTAGTCAAGTTGTGGGGCCCACCCTTATTATATATATTTTAAAATATACTTTTTTTCCACACATGCCCAATGAAATGCAAGTTGTGGGGCCCACCCCTATTATATATATTTCTATCTATCTATCTACTCTAATAAAAGAGTGAAAGATCACTACACACATGACCAATAAAATGCAAGTTGTGGGGCCCACCTTTATATATATTTATTATATATATATGTATTTTATATATGGATAAAGATGGGGACATAATGGGAATTTCCAAATTTCTACTCTTATAAAATCTATCTATATCTATATCTATCTACCCTTATAAAAGAGAGAAAGATGTTGTACTTCTTTCACTCCACACATGCCCAATGAAATGCAAGTTGTGGGGCCTACCCTTATTATATAATAAATCTATATACCCTTATAAAAAAGAGAAAGATGTAGTCAAGTTGTGGGGCCCACCCTTATTATATATATTTTAATTATAAGAAAGATGACGTATTTTTTTCACTGCACACATGGCCAATAAAATGCAAGTTGTGGGGCCCACCCTTATATATTTATTATATATATATATGTATTTTATATATGGATAAAGATGGGGACATAATGAGAATTTTCCAATTTCTACTCTTATAACATCTGTCTACCCTTACAAAAGAGAGAAATATGTTGTATTTCTTTCACTCCACACATGCCCAATGAAATGCAAGTTGTGGGCCCATCCTTATTATATAATAAATCTATATACCCTTATAAAAGAGAGAAAGATGTAGTCAAGTTGTGGGGCCCACCCTTATTGTTTATATTTTAATTATAAGAAAGATGACGTACTTTATTCACTGCACACATGGCCAATAAAATGCAAGTTGTGGGGCCCACCCTTATATATATATATGTGTATTATATATATGTATTTTATATATGGATAAAGATGGGGACATATTAGGAATTTCCCAATTTCTACTCTTATAAAATCTATCTACCCTTATAAAAGAGAGAAATATGTTGTACTTCTTTCACTCCACACATGCCCAATGAAATGCAAGTTATGGGGCCCACCCTTATTATATAATAAATCTATATACCTTTATAAAAGAGAGAAAGATGTAGTCAAGTTGTGGGGCCCACCCTTATTATATGTGTTTTATATTATACTTTTTTTTATCTATCTACCCTTATAGAAGAGAGAAAGATGTTGTACTTCTTTCACTCCACACATGCCTAATGAAATGCAAGTTGTGGGGCCCACCCTTATTATATAATAAATCTATATCTATATCTATATCTACCCTTATAAAAGAGAGAAATATGTTGTACTTCTTTCACTCCACACATGCCCAATGAAATGCAAGTTGTGGGCCCACCCTTATTATATAATAAATCTATATACCCTTATAAAAGAGAGAAAGATGTAGTCAAGTTGTGGGGCCCACCTTATTGTTTATATTTTAATTATAAGAAAGATGACGTACTTTTTTCACTACACACATGGCCAATAAAATGCAAGTTGTGGGGCCCACCCTTATATATATATATTTTATTTTATATATGTATTTTATATATGGATAAAGATGGGGATATAATGAGAATTTCCTAATTTCTACTCTTATAAAATCTATCTACCCTTATAAAAGAGAGAAAGATGTTGTACTTTTTTCACTCCACACATGCCCAATGAAATGCAAGTTGTGGGGCCCACCCTTATTATATAATAAATCTATATACCTTTATAAAAGAGAGAAAGATGTAGTCAAGTTGTTGGGCCCACCCTTATTATATATATTTTAAAATATACTTTTTTTACTCCACACATGCCCAAGGAAATGCAAGTTGTGGGGCCCACCCTTATTATATATATTTTATATTATACTTTTTTTTTTTTATCTATCTACACTTATAAAAGAGAGAGATTTTATACTTCATTCACTCCACACATGCCCAATGAAATGCAAGTTGTGGGGCCCAGGATTCGGCGAGAGGTCCCTGAATATTTCACTTTATTGCCTTAGGTCTACAATCTTTTTTTATAATGTCAAAGGTCCTTTTTCCAAATTTGAAAACCTAAAGTGTCTAATTTACCATTTCTTCAAATCATATCCCATGATTAGTGGGATAAGCCATTAATAATGGTCAACTACCATTAAATTAGTCACGATTAATAAAATTCCACTAATGAGATTATCAAATAAAGTTCAAAAAACTGGAAACAAATTTCAAATAAATTTCTAAAAATGAAATAAATTTAAAAAACGCAAATAAATTTCAAAAGATGAAAATCAATTTCAAAAGATCCAAATAAATTTCAAAAGACGAAAATAAATTTAAAAAAATGTAAATAAATTTCAAAAGATGAAAATAAATTTCAAAAGATGTAAATAAAATTAAAAAAACAAAATTAAACTCTAAAAAAACAAAAATAAATTTCAAAAAATACAAATAAATTTGAAATAACACAAATAAATTTCAAAAAATGCTATAATATCAAAAGAACATAGAGAAATTTAAAAAGACGCAAATAAATTTCAAAAAAATCTAAAATTTTTCAAAAGATGAAAATCAATTTAAAAAGACACAAATAATTTTCAAAAGAACCAAATAAATTTCAAAAGATGAAAATCAATTTTAAAAGATCCAAATAAATTTAAAAAAAGTGTAAATAAATTTAGAAAAACGCAAATACATTTGCCACAAACTCGGATAAATTTGTCCAAACTCAGATAAATTTATCCCACAACTCAGATAAATTAGCCAAAACTCAGATAGATTTGTCCAGAACATAAAGAAATTTATTTCAGAACTCAGATAAATTTGCAAAAAACTCAGATAGATTTGTTCAGAACTCAGATAAATTTGCTAAAAACTTAGTTAAATTTATCCAGAACTCAGATAAATTTGTTCCAGAACTCAGATAAATTTGTGCAAAACTCAAAACAATTTGAAAAAATACTCAAAACTACGATAAACTTGATAAAAACTTAGATAAATTTGACAAATCAATGGAGGACGGAGGAGATCAGATCAACGGAACACGGAAGAGATTAGATCAGATCTTGAAAAGGCTGCATCACATATCTACTGCGGATTGTGATATCGGTTGGCCACATGCAAGTGGAGAAGAGGGGTCTCATTCTGGGTCAGGTCAGACCTAACCCGAACTTGACACTGGCCCAATTACTCTTCTTCTTCCTCCCAACACCTGCAATAGGCGCTATGCCTCTTTCTGTTGTTGTCTTCCGCGGCGACGATGGGCGGGCGGGGTTTTCTTGTTACTTACAACAATAAAAAGGAAGAACACGCGTTTGGAGATCACGCGTTTTAAAATCATGTTTCTGACAGTGATTTTTTGACGAGAAGTTTCAGAATCAGATCTCTCAACGGAAAGGTAATGTAACTGCCTCTTGCATTTCCACTTTCCAATTGCATTATACAGTTTTGCTGACTTGGCAGGGAAAATTAGCAGTAATCCGCAGGGCTATCGAGGTAGTCTGCTTTTCCATTAACCACGTTGGGAAGGAGTTCGGATCTTATCAGGTTTTGACTTGATCTTTTGTCTTCTTCCTCAGGCTGATCAGCCTTCTGCGGTTGTGGCCCACCAAAGAAATTGATCTCTCCGTTCCTGGTCTCTGTAGTCTGCGAGTTTCCTTTTCTGACTATGGCGATCTTCTCCTATCAGTTCTAGTCAGTGGCCCACCGAGACTTAGATCACTTCTGATCGTTGATCTTCAACAGTGCCCAAACCTTTCCTTTTTCCTGTTTACTGTGCGGCGAATCAAGAGATCCAGATGGAGATGATGAGAGGGAGAGGGGGATGAGGTCGCTTGGGAGATGGAGGAGATGGGTTGAAGAAAAAGAGGGATAATACAATATTTGAAATTTGAAATTTGAAATTTCAAAATTTTATGCCTAAAACAGTTGAAAGGGTAAATTAGTCATGAGAATTGTATCCAGGGACCTCTCGCCGAAATATGTCTAGCTGCATGGACTACAGGCTTTAGAGGAAAAGTTGATGGATTGGAGGCCTTATAAGTCCTATATGAGGGACCTTTCGCTAATTATCTCTATAATAAATCTATATACCTTTATAAAAGAGCGAAAGATGTAGTCAAGTTTTGGGGCCCACCCTTATTATATATATTTTAAAATATACTTTTTTTACTCCACACATGCCCAATGAAATGCAAGTTGTGGGGCCCACCCTTATTATATATATTTTATATTATACTTTTTTTACTCCACACATGCCCAATGAAATGCAAGTTGTGGGGCCCACCCTTATTATATTATATATATATATATATCTATATATATATATACTATTATATAAAGGAGAGTAAAGTATAGCACCTTTTCACTACACACCTGCCCAATAAAATGCAAGACATGGGCCCCACTTAGTATTATATTATTATATTGTATATCTATACCCTATTATAAAAGAGAGTAAGATGTAGTATGGTTTCACTACACACCTGCCCAATAAAAAGAGAGTAAGATGTAGCAAGGGAGCAAATAGAATGAGATAAAAGAAAGAGAAAGAAAAGAGATAAGGGAGAGTGAATCAGATGGATAAAGATGGGGGCATAATGAGAATTCCTTAATTTATCTAAAATATACTTTGGGTTAGGCTTGAATTTTGAGGGATTTTGAGGATCCGGATCAAGATGATCCAGCAGACTAAAGTTTAGGAATTAAAAATATCTACCCAACGGTACCATAATCTCAAAAATCTAAAATTACGAAAATCCCCCTAAATTCTCTGGAAAATTGCTAACTACCCCCCCAACTATACCCAAATGAGCCCGGATGTAGACCAAACTTGGCACACACAATCCTAATAATTTTTTAATCTCTTCCATTGAGTGGATGCTGATATTTTAAACGTAATAAAACTTCATTTTAATACATTCCAATAAATCGAGTAATTTTTTTTCGATTTCTTTTTTTTTTAAGGTGGTAGAGAAAAGAAAAGGAAAATATGAATAAGATTGGAATCTATCTCAAATCAATATCTCAAATGTTGTTTTTTTCGCTCTTCCATTTTCAATTTTCTTTTAACATTCTTCTCATTCAGATGCTACAAGATTTTCAATATCTCAAATGTTATTTTTTTCCCTCTTCGTTTTCAATTTTCGTTTAACATTCTTCTTATTCAAATAATTCAAGATTTTCAATGCAGGGAATTTTGTGGATATGAGGTTTTTCCTTTGTGAGTAATTGTGTAAGGAAGAACATGACGGTTTAACAGATTCTTCATTGACTCTTAGCTTCTTTTGAAATGGAGGGAGTTTTCATACATATAAGTGAGCACTGTCTATTGAAATTATTGTCTTTTGATTGTGTCTTCTTCTTAAATTTTTTTTAATGTTGCAATAAAATCTTCATTCTAAGAAAAATGAGTGCAACCAGAGTTAAGAAAATGATGATGAAGATGTGGTTTTTTCTTTCTCAAATCTGTTTGGGCCAAAGTTAGGCCCATTGATTGCTTTCGTGTTCTGATAATTTTAATTATATGTTTGTTTTAATTCTTAAATCTTAACTGCGGGCTTCCAAATTGTACGTGTTTCATATTTCCTTATGGTAGAACTTTGTATTTAGTTCTCACTCTATGTTTGAAATATGAATTTGTGCATAGCATTTAAAATGTAAAATTGATATCGCTTTGTTATGTGAGATAGGAAAATGGAAAACTCAAACAGAAAGTGTTCTCGTTGAGAAAAGCAAAGTAGACAATAACGAAAAGGATAATGCTATGAGGCATTAAAAAGCTTTCCATTATCTATCTGAATCTATTATATTTCTCCATAGAGTCGAAAGGGAAGGGCTTTTTTTTTTAAGCAGTACAGGTGCAAATATTCAAAAGGCCAAAAACATAATCCATATTTGTATAAGAATCTGACTTTTTATTTTGTTTATTTTTCCTATTTTAGTTTATGTTAGTTAAAGTCTTACGCTTAAGACCAAGGCCTCTTCAATCGTCACCCTTCAAAACTTTCAAGAGTGGGATAAGACCAATAAGCATTCATTCGTGGTTCTCATTGAACCATTTTGTTTACTAATTTTCAAATTTTTATTCAGTTTTTTTTTTTTTTGTAAAATTAATTGTGAGATGTGGTACTATTAAAGAATCATGTCAAAGAAAAAATATTTCAGATTTTATCATTCCATAAGTTTTTTTAGTCTTTTTTGGCACTATTTTGTCCCCCCGGTTAATAAACTAAGTCAAGGTGGGAAAAATAAAAGATTTTAACTATGCACTACTATTTTGTCCTATTTTGTCCACCCCGGTTAATAAACTAAGTCAAGGTGGGAAAAATAAAAGATTTTAACTATGCACTATTTACTCCATTATGTGGTTCATGGTGTACATACTGCCTTTTAACTCTGAAAACTTAAATGCCATGTGCTTTTTCATTAATAAACCTTAAACTAAGACATGATGAAAACAAAAAAGAAAATGAATAGTGTATTTTATAATGGATCAAAAGAAAAGGAATCAAGTGTGTTTCACTTACTACTTTTTGTTGTTCAATTCTTATAATTTTGTGGGCACTTTAAATACCTCGCCATCAGCTTAAAAACCAGTTTAAAACTCGTGTCAAAAGGTATTAGTTAGCTTGCTACTTTTGTTATTGTTGCTGGTGGCCAATTGGTGGTTGTGTTATAATTTAAATACCAAATTGGCTATACACGAGAGAATTAACATTCTCACATTCTCTCTCAGTTTTTTTTTTACCTGAAACAATGCTAATTCTGCAAATAGTTTCTATTTATTTATTTATTGATTTTTTTTTGTAGAACTGAAAGATACTTGAGTGGTATTTGTATTTGAAATTTGAAATTTGAGAGTTAAGAACATCAGAGGGCTCGAGGAGGTTTCCAGAATATATGAAATTATTTTCTTTGTATGGATGTAACCCTTTGTTATTATTTTTTAAGTATTAACCCTTTAACCTTTTGCACACTAACCTTAAATATTTGTAATTTGATATTTCTTCAGTTGTATATTATTTATTATGGCCTTCAAAAAAGGTATAGGAACTTCCAAAACTTATAAGCACATCCCATATACACAGGTACTTCGTTTGCATTATTGCTTTACGTTTAGTTTTTGTTTTCTTTTTCAGCTGTATATTATTTATTATGGCCTTTAAAAAAGGTATAGGAACTTCCAAAACTTATAAGCACATCCCATATATACAGGTACTTCGTTTGCTTTATTGCTTTACGTTTAGTTTTTTTTTCTTTTTCTTTTTTAGAAAAAAGTAGCAACTGAGAAAATATCATAAATAAGAAAGTGAAAGTTACAAACTTAAACTCATTTTATGTCCGTCCTATTTTTTTCTCTCATTTCATGTGTTTGTATTTTATTTAGTTAGAATAATTGAGTTTTCAATCTGACATAATAGTTGTATTGATCTTGATTTATACCTTTGTTGGAAGAATAATCACAAGTTGGATAATGTGATGACTACTACTGAATATTAGTTCTCTTCCAATATTAGTAATTGTTAAAGATAATTCCATAAATGCAATTTAGTAGTAGGTTATATAGATTGCTATCGTAAAATTGTTATTGTTCTGTACAATTTTTAGTTTCTTAATATACAACTTTTGTGAATTTTCTTATTATAAAAGGACATTTCAAGGGCATGAATATATCTATTTATTCTTGCTCTTACTCATGAGATTTAAATTGAAAAACTCTGATCATTTTCTAACACATTTATTTCTTTAATCAATGCAAGCTTCTTCTTCTTCTTCTTCTTTTCATATATTTCAATGAAGCGTCATGCCTTTGAAAGTCCTTGAGGATCCTAACCCTAGAGGGGGGGTGAATAGGGTGAGCTACAATTGTGACCAATTTAAACCAATTTTAATTTCTTAACACAAACTAGTCACATGTGATGATTAACCATACAATATGCGGAAGCTAAACAAAACAATCACCACATAGCAATCACCACAACACAATATTTATAGTGGTTCGGCCAACGTGCCTACATCCACTACCGGCTTGTGCATCCAACACCCCACCGGATTTCCACTATTTATGCTTTTTCAAAGGCTAAGCAATAACCTCTACAATGTTGCTTTTCAAAGGCTAAACAACAACCTTACAAGATGCTTTTCTTAGGCTAAGCAATAACCTTACAATATGCTTTTCTTAGGCTAAGCAATAACCTTATACAATGCTTTTCTTAGGCTAAGCAATAACCTTTACAAATAAAGCTTTCTCTAAGAAAGTGTCTTTACAAAAGATCACTCTAAGAGATTACAATTTAAGCTCATATGAAATTGCCTCTTGACTAGGCTAATATGAAAGTTTAATACAAATAACAAACATACACTTAAAACAAGCTAAAGTGTGTGCACAAGTGTATGAGTGTGTTTCTTCAATCAATCTTAACAAAGAAGCTCTTAAATGAATGCATGATGCATTTTAAAATCAAAGCTTATAAAATGATGATTGAAGAGAAAACTAATCACATGTGAAATTCAAACAACTTTAATAAATGAACTAAACAAGTTGTATGAATGTAAAAGTCTAAGAAAGCATGTGATTTAGTTAAGAGAGTTTGCAAACTAATCTAATTTACCAAGGAAGATATTGAGTTTGCAAAACAACTCTTTATAGGCTTGAAATCATGCATAAATGAAAATACCAAGGATTTGAACATGCATGAATTTCATTTGAATGGAAATCAAAATAACTTAGAAGATGTACCTTTTAAAAACTCATGAGTTTGATTTCCAAATAGCCCTCTAGCCTTTCCAACTTCTTCCCCTTTCTTTGGCTCCAAAAATGCTCTCAAAAGTTCATAGTTCAAGCCTTGAAAAAGGTTGGAAATGAATGGACTTTATAGCCAAAAAGTTGCCAACGGCTAGTTCTCGGTCGACCGGCAAAGGGGTCTCGGTCGACCGAGAAGGCACAACGGTCAGATTTCTGACCGTTGGGGCTTCAGTTCAAAAAACTGTGCACTTGCCCTGCAGTGGTCTCGGTCGACCGAGACCCAGGTCTCGGTCGACCGGCGACACTGCCGGGACACCCCCAAAAATTCCAACTTTTGCATTTTGAAGATTTTCTTTGTGGAATTTTGTGGGTCACTAAACCAAGCTTAAAAACATGTTTTAAAACATTTAAAAACATGAAACACACAAAGCCTAAAATGATTCAAAGGTTTAAAACCAAAGGCTAGCTTGATTTGATAAAACTCTTTTCAAATGAAAATGCATACAAAAATGATTCTTTTTGTGAAGAATGTATGCAAGGCTCAAACCTACAAACTCAAGATGATTTTCCAAATATAATGCACAAGGATATAGGTTTTCAAAAGAGTTTGGGTTTCAAAACTAATGCATCCAAGTTTAAAACCAAAACATGCATATAACAAATACTTTTCCAAATCTTAAATGCTATGCATGTATAAAACTAGATTTCAATGTTTCTAAAAACAATGCATGTGTGAAATATCAAATGATGCTAAAGTGCAAATGCATCCATCAAATTGCAAATACAAAATACCTAACAATCTCCCCCTTTGCAATTTGATATCAACTTACTCATCATTGAAATTACACACTCTGTCTTCAGCTCCCCCTCAGCTGGACAAGTCTTGAAATCTTCTTGGATGCTTCTTCTCTTAGCTTGGGCTCTTGAGCTCTTTTCTTCAATCTTCTTGATGCTTGGAGCTTGATCATTCTTCAAGCTTTCTCTTCTCATCTTCCTCTCTTTAGCCAAGCATCTTCTATAGCTCTAAGCTTTCTTTCTTCTATTTGCTCTCCCCCTTTGACCATGCCTCTTTCTTCCTTTGGCAAGGTATGTATTCTCTCCCCTTGTAGAAGATCATACACAACTCTCCCCTTTGGAAGCTTGGACTTTCTCTTCACCCTTTTGAGAACATGCATAATTTCTCCCCCTTTGCCATTAAATTGCAAAGGTACCTACACACATGAAACAAGGAAAATACCTTTAGTAGCACCTGTTAACAAATGAAATCGAAAATGAAATACATAACAGGCTATCATGTGAGGTAGTAGTCTCTAAGGGCTCAAAGGCATTCCAATGGTCAATTTGATCACAACTAATACTTCCTATGAAGGTTTACACTCCCCCTCAATCCATTCTCTTCTTTTGTCAAACTTTTGACAAAGATTTAACTATTAGGTGCAAGAAGAAGATGGTTTAACCAAGTGAGGGTTAACTTCAAGGAAAGGATTAGATTCATTTAACTATTGAGCACAATATGATCAATTTACCAAAAGAGAGCTAGGACAAATGAGAGAAGCAATCATGGATATCAATTGAAACAAACATATCAATTGAGATTAAAGGATATGACTATTAACATAATCACTCTAAAATGGATTCAAGAATGTTACTTATTAGGAAAAATCCAAATTAGAGCTATCCATGATATGGGGTTTACTCAAACATAGCATCAATCAATATTACTTATGAAAATCATATGCTATGTAAGTTTTGAACTCATTTCATTCAATCAATAAATATGACTATTAAAGTGCATGAAAGAGTGAAATGAAATTCAATCATGAAGCCAACCTCAAATAATAACCAACCAATATTATTAACACATAAACATGGTGGTCATGAGATTTACCTATGAGAGCAAAAAGAGGTGGCAATCATGAGCATTATGATGCTAATGGTGTGTGACGTGGAACAATTATATAACTATGAAGATTAGTCCAAAGCACACAAGGTCTATCACATACACAAGATAAGATATCAATTGGATATGAAATCAATGGAACATTATACCAAATGAAACCAATTGAATATGATAACATGAGTAAAAGCAAGGATGTGATACACTTCCATCAAGCATCATAAATGCATATTCATCACTTTTAATGATATTCCTAAAGAGCATAGTGATGAACAAGGCAAATTGCAATGCAAAAGGATAAAGCTTTGTAATGCATGCAATTTCCAAAGTGTCTAGATCATATGAATTCAACACTAAGAAATCCATCAAACAAGAGATATAACTATGAAATACAAGTAATGGATTTCAAAAAGGTTCATATGATCAAGAACACTAATATGAGGTTGAAACATGTATAAGGATGATATCAAGAGAATACACATGAATTAACATCATAACCATCCACAAAGAAAAGACTATTAGGCATAGAGGATGGATTTGGGTTCTAGTATGGTTTTTACAAATACTACCAATATCACAACCATACATGGAACCAATTGTCATTTGCATATAAAAAGAATAACTAAATAAGCAAAGATGCAAACAACATACATTTCCATTTCTAAAGATAATACAACCAAAAGAAAAGGAAATGAGAATCATGGAACATGCTTTGATGAATCTAACTAATGAAGTTATAGAGCATTTCCAATCATCCAATCTTCAAATCATTTCAATAAACAAAATTCAACAATGAGCATAAAAGGAATGATTTTGAAGATCAATTGTCAACATGTATATTAAAAGATATAACTCAATTGAAACACATACAAGTTGAATTTTCAATACAATGATTTTCCATATACAAGTATAACTTAGAAGTCCATGGAAAAACTTGAATTGAGTCAAATCATTTGTTCAAATAGTCTTACAAATGATTCAACAACAATTGATCATGAATAAATCTAGCTATGAAAGCTTTTAACATCACAATCAATTAATCATGTAAAGAAATGCAATGCAAGGCATATGAGTGCAAAAAGCAAATCAAACATGATGAAATTATAATCAAGAGATTTTGAAAACCATGAAGTGTAACTTAGAATGGTGTATGAAAACAAAATCAATTGATCATAAATAAGCAATGCATCTTAAGAAATGTAACTAAGAGAGAACAAAATGCAAATGCAACATGACCAACAAAGAGATTTAACTTACAAAGAATAAGTTGGTCAATGAAGGTCCAAGACCCTAAGGTTTGTCTAAGTAAATGACTTTAGGAATCCACCTAAGGTCTTCGGAGGGTTGAACTTTGAGGTCTATTTTGGACTTCTCACCAACTAAAGGAGATTTAACTTGATAAATCTTCAAATTGAACTTATCACCATGATATTTAGATTTTACAAAATTTGGTTTAGAATGGTGATTAGTCTTTTGATGTTGGTGAGTTTGTTTCTCAGGGGATTGCTTCACTTTTCTTTTCTTCTTATTTTCTCCCTTTACTTGACTTTTGAATTTTAAATTTAACTTAGCAACTTTATTCAAAAGTTCTTTCATGGGTTGATATAAGGGAGATATGTTGAGAAGCTTTTTGTTAATAGATTCTTTGATTATTGGTTTAACTTGTTTAAGCCTTTTAGAATCTATCTTGGGAGACTCCATTTTAAAGGATTTAACTTGTTTAGTCTTTTTGGAGTTTTCCTTGATTTTTAGTGTCTTACCCTTCAAGTTTGATTTTCCATTTTTGAGTTCAAAGATGGGTTTAGACACATGGCTTCTCTTTCTTAGTTTGCACTCAAATGTAAAGTGTCCTTCAATGCCACAATAATTACATTTAGACTTGGGCAAAGAAGTGTGAGTGCTAGAGAATGAGGACTCACCTTTCACAAAAGTGTTGGTGAATTTAGGGTTATAAGACATATTCCTATTAAATCCAATACCCGTCCTATCTCCATGAGGTTTACCCAATTTAAATAATTTTTCAAGTCTATCTTCACTTTGGGTAAACTTGCACTCATACTTTTGTTTATTGTTTTCAAGTTGAGTGACTTTGGTTATAAGGATTGAATTTTCATTTTTAACTTTTGAAAGTTCATATTCAATTTCCTTATATTTGCTTAGCTCTTCATTGGCAAGTTTTAATTCATGTTTAAGTTCATTAACAACATTAGATCCAAGCTCTTGGGTTTTTAACTTACTTTTAATCAACTTGGCTTCTAAATTGTTAAAGTCTTTGTCTTGCCTTTTTATTTGATCTCTTAGAATTAAATTTTCCTTATAGACATTATCATAATCCATCTTTAATTCTTTTAGTTCATCTTGAATGTTAGATAGATTATTTAAAGAGATCATGAACTTAGATTCTACACAATTTATAAATTCATCTTTTTCTCTAAGTTCATTTTTAGAAGAGTCTAATTCTTGGTTTAGCCTTATAGATTCTTCTTTTAATCTTTTATTTTTCTTGGAAACCTCTAAGGACCATGTGTACAATTCCTCATAGGCTTCAAGTTCATCATATTCTTCTTCTTTTAATTCAAGTTGAGATTCCTTAATTTCAATGTTTGAATCTCCATAAGATGGAAGAATGAGGGGTCTAGAAGAATCTACAAAGTCTAGCATAGTGGAGTCCATTCTAATGATTTTCAATAAAAGGACAACTCTAGGGTTTTAACTCTAGGTTTTTACACCTAATTAAGAGTTCCAAACACTTGATCCTAAGGGATAGAGCACTTGGCTCTGATACCAATTGAAAGTCCTTGAGGATCCTAACCCTAGAGGGGGGGTGAATAGGGTGAGCTACAATTGTGACCAATTTAAACCAATTTATATTTCTTAACACAAACTAGTCACATGTGATGATTAACCATACAATATGCGGAAGCTAAACAAAACAATCACCACATAGCAATCACCACAACACAATATTTATAGTGGTTCGGCCAACGTGCCTACATCCACTACCGGCTTGTGCATCCAACACCCCACCGGATTTCCACTATTTATGCTTTTTCAAAGGCTAAGCAATAACCTCTACAATGTTGCTTTTCAAAGGCTAAACAACAACCTTACAAGATGCTTTTCTTAGGCTAAGCAATAACCTTACAATATGCTTTTCTTAGGCTAAGCAATAACCTTATACAATGCTTTTCTTAGGCTAAGCAATAACCTTTACAAATAAAGCTTTCTCTAAGAAAGTGTCTTTACAAAAGATCACTCTAAGAGATTACAATTTAAGCTCATATGAAATTGCCTCTTGACTAGGCTAATATGAAAGTTTAATACAAATAACAAACATACACTTAAAACAAGCTAAAGTGTGTGCACAAGTGTATGAGTGTGTTTCTTCAATCAATCTTAACAAAGAAGCTCTTAAATGAATGCATGATGCATTTTAAAATCAAAGCTTATAAAATGATGATTGAAGAGAAAACTAATCACATGTGAAATTCAAACAACTTTAATAAATGAACTAAACAAGTTGTATGAATGTAAAAGTCTAAGAAAGCATGTGATTTAGTTAAGAGAGTTTGCAAACTAATCTAATTTACCAAGGAAGATATTGAGTTTGCAAAACAACTCTTTATAGGCTTGAAATCATGCATAAATGAAAATACCAAGGATTTGAACATGCATGAATTTCATTTGAATGGAAATCAAAATAACTTAGAAGATGTACCTTTTAAAAACTCATGAGTTTGATTTCCAAATAGCCCTCTAGCCTTTCCAACTTCTTCCCCTTTCTTTGGCTCCAAAAATGCTCTCAAAAGTTCATAGTTCAAGCCTTGAAAAAGGTTGGAAATGAATGGACTTTATAGCCAAAAAGTTGCCAACGGCTAGTTCTCGGTCGACCGGCAAAGGGGTCTCGGTCGACCGAGAAGGCACAACGGTCAGATTTCTGACCGTTGGGGCTTCAGTTCAAAAAACTGTGCACTTGCCCTGCAGTGGTCTCGGTCGACCGAGACCCAGGTCTCGGTCGACCGGCGACACTGCCGGGACACCCCCAAAAATTCCAACTTTTGCATTTTGAAGATTTTCTTTGTGGAATTTTGTGG
Source organism: Cinnamomum chago (assembly GCA_038049695.1). Classification (NCBI taxonomy): domain Eukaryota; kingdom Viridiplantae; phylum Streptophyta; class Magnoliopsida; order Laurales; family Lauraceae; genus Cinnamomum; species Cinnamomum chago. The sequence goes on along the minus strand of CP142451.1, from coordinate 103,755,122 downwards.
GTCACTAAACCAAGCTTAAAAACATGTTTTAAAACATTTAAAAACATGAAACACACAAAGCCTAAAATGATTCAAAGGTTTAAAACCAAAGGCTAGCTTGATTTGATAAAACTCTTTTCAAATGAAAATGCATACAAAAATGATTCTTTTTGTGAAGAATGTATGCAAGGCTCAAACCTACAAACTCAAGATGATTTTCCAAATATAATGCACAAGGATATAGGTTTTCAAAAGAGTTTGGGTTTCAAAACTAATGCATCCAAGTTTAAAACCAAAACATGCATATAACAAATACTTTTCCAAATCTTAAATGCTATGCATGTATAAAACTAGATTTCAATGTTTCTAAAAACAATGCATGTGTGAAATATCAAATGATGCTAAAGTGCAAATGCATCCATCAAATTGCAAATACAAAATACCTAACAGCCTTTACTTAAAGGGAAAACGAGTATATCATAGAAATTGCTTGTTATTCTAACGTTACTACTAACTTCAGAGTCGTGAATGAAGTAATCGTTTTAAGTGTAAATAACTAAAATAAGTATTTGATGCTTAGTTGCAACAAATTCAGTTTGTCTTTGTTCGTTTCGAATTTTTCTTACTTTGATCAACACTCTCATCCTCTACACAAAACAGAGCAGAAGAGTTGATCTAGAATACCTGGGTTACATTCTCATGTGTTTCTTAAAAGGAATGTTCAATTCTTTTGGCAGATTTGTATTTGTAGTTTTTTATTTTTTGGTATTTTTTCCCCTATGGATATCTCTATTTGTGAGCTTCCATTTAACTGAACTTCTATGATTACTTTGTATTATCATTTTCTTAAAGGGTATAAAATATAGCATTTTTTTATCAAGCAAAAGAAGATGCTGACTCTTAGAGATGTATTACTTATTTTTACCTGATAGTGGTCCGTCTTATAAAATAAAACAAAGCAAATGTTAAATACTAATATTGATGAACAGGTGCTTTGCAATTATTATCCGTCAGAGTTTATATTATAGTTTCACCATTGTTGATCCATGTCGCTTGAGGACAAGCCGTATTACTTCATTATTCATGACGGTCGATGTGAGATGTTATTCTTCTTTGTAAAGTTAAGACTAAAACGACCATCTCAGTTTTGTTATTCTAATGTCCTTAGGTAAGGTATAATTAATTGTTTTTCTTAATATAATCTGATTTGGTAGTGAACATATAATGTTCATGGTAATTGGTTAGAACAGTAAGATCATTTGGTTTTTAGTTTTTATTTTTATTTTTTATAAAAATGCAGATTATCAATTTGACTATGCTTTCGACCAGACTCCAACTTTAGCAGGTCATGTCTACCAGGAAATTGATAAGTCGACCTGACAGGTTAAATAAAATAAATTTAAATTTCTTTGTATGCATTCATGATTAAATATCTAGAAATATGTGAGTTATATCCTCAAAAAGTTATATAAATTTCATATCGATTGTCCTTTGAGATCTCATTTTTCTCACTATATCATTGTTTTCAAATGTATAGGAAAAAAGTAGTGTCAGCTGCATTTGGGCATTGCATGGGCCTTGCAATTTACAATCACTCATTTTCTGTTGAAATTTTATTTTTAAATGTATTGAAGCTTCTACTAAATTTTTTTAAGAAATTTAATTTTTTTTTAAAATTTTCTTAGTAAAATTGTGTGTCCGGTGCACATGCAGGGCTCCACTAGTATATATAAAATAGCTATATAAAACGAGGTGAATTATCGACCTCAACTGAAGTCAAGCTGACTAGTTTATAAGCAAGTTTGGTTCGTATATACATCCTTTTAATGCAAATGTATAAAAGCTTCCTCCAAAATGATCCATTGCCTTACCATATCTTTGGTCTAATCTTTCTGTACATCCTTAACGCTACCAACTATTGTAAATGGGTCCTTGGCAGTATGTGAAAGTGAAAAAAAAAACTAAGAAAAACAAAAGTCAAAATAGGCAAGGCACACTAATAAAGATGCTATCTTAAAGACAGCAATTTCCCACATGCAGGTGGATGGAGTGAGATTCTGTCCTCAAGATACAATGCCCCACTCTATCTTAAGGTCTGCACACCAGAAATCGAAATATGGAATTGCCCTTAAAAAATCAGAAATAAAATAAAGTAGAGAAAGCTATTGATTGGTTTCTGAATCTCAGTTTTTGGTTTTTGATTTTCTGTATAACTGAACTCAAATTGGGCCTCAATATATAGACTTGAAAACAACCCAATCACTTGGGTCACACCCATTCAAATGGACAGGTTACAACTATTCAAATGGGCCCAAGGGACATGACTGTTGAAGCCAACCGTCCAAATTACCCAACAGCCATAAAAACTATCATCTTCCAAATTTGAATGTTTGAAAACATGAAGGGTCTTTTAGGGATTGGTAGTTACCAACTGTCACCCCATGCACCCTTTGGCCATATCCCAAACGTATACTACACTTCATCTCCTCCCATTTATTTATTTTCTTTTCTTACTTTTATATTACATATTTTATTATTTGAGATGACTAATGCCAAAGGAATCCATAAGGATTTAGAAAATACCCCACAATCCCCCACTATTTTCTAAAACTTATAATTTTATGAAAATATAATATATATATACATATTTTTATGAAAAATAAAATAAAATAAATAAAAATTGTATAATGCATCCCTCACATGTGGATGTCCCTTGAACCAAGAGGTAGAATATGTATCGGGAAGTTTGTGACTAAGTGACCTAGGTGAAGTTCACGATACATATTCATATTATACAATATGGTCGGGCATCCATATTCTACACGCCGTGCTATTTCATAGGGCATGCGCTAGTTCTGGTCTTAGCGAATGCTATAGAGCCTTACTGAAAAGACCCATGAGAGGTGGCCATGATCTCCACATTCACAAAGGCAAACCAATCTGGAGTGCTTCCTCTCACTCCGCACTAAGCCATGAGTTTGTTAAGGACTAAAAAAAGTATCAGGAAGTTTGTGACTAAGCGACCTAGGTGAAGTTCACGATACATATTCATATTATACAATATGGTCGGGCATCCATATTCTACACGCCATGCTATTTCATAGGGCATGCGCTAGTTCTGGTCTTAGCGAATGCTATAGAGCCTTACTGAAAAGACCCATGAGAGGTGGCCATGATCTCCACATTCACAAAGGCAAACCAATCTGGAGTGCTTCCTCTCACTCCGCACTAAGCCATGAGTTTGTTAAGGACTAAAAAAAGTTCAGCCTAACATAGGCGAAAGCTAGAAAGTGCACGAACCTCAGAAATGGGCAAATTTGGATCACAGCAAGTTCCCCTACTAGTTCCAAATAAACTAAATGTGTATTGTGAGGAATATCTCAATATACTCTCTAGTGGACAGTACATCTGACCAAAATTCCTTTGAACTCTAACTTAGAAGTTAAGAGTAGGCTACAGTCAGGACCATCCCTCCATACCGGTAATAAACCCATCTCCCTCAAGGTTTTCCATATTCGTTCACCAGAAAGAGGTTTAGTCAAAGGGTCTGCGAGCATGACTTGTGTGGGAAGATATTCCAACATTGGTTTTCCTTTCTTGACTAAACGACGAATATGATTATACTTCATAGCAATGTGTTTAGATTTACCTGTATACCTTTTGTTCTTAGCAGTAAACATAGCCGACTTGTTATCACATTACATGTTGAGTGGTTTGATCGGCTTCTCATTAAAAGGTAGAGGTCTTAAAAGATGTCTCATCCAGACTGCTTCCCTACCGGCAAGTGACATAGCCACATACTCAGATTCCATGGATGAGAATGCTATACAAGTTTGCTTGCGAGATGACCAAGCAACAACTCCTCCACCTAAGGTAAACAACCAACCACTAGTGGACTTGGAGTCCAATTTGTCAATAGCCCAATCTGCATCACTATAACATTCTAATACAGGTGAGGTTCCATTATAATGTAATCCATAATCAATAGTATGTTTTAAATACCGGAGAGTTCTACTAATTTCTCGCCAATGAGTATGATTTGGATTACTAGTGAACCTACTAAGTAGGCCTACGGCATATGCTATATCAGGTCTTGTACAATTCATTAAAAACATTAGGCTATCAATGATACTAGCATATTTTGACTGAGCAATAGGAGAACCATAATGTAGAGTTAGTTTAATATTTGGACTTAAAGGGGTAGGACTTGGTTTACAATTTGAAAAGTTGAACTGATGCAAAATTTGATCAACATAATGAGATTAACTTAAGACTATAGAACTATCTTTCCTTATTACTTTAATACTCAAAATTGTATCAACACAACCCAAGTCTTTAATCTCAAAAGTTTGTGCAAGAAACCTTTTTGTTTCATCAATTTGCTCAATAGTAGAACTGAAAATTAAAAGATCATCAACATAAAGAGTTAAGACAACACTATCAAAACCAACTCCTTCAATAAAATTACAAGGTTCCACTGCATTTGTTTTAAAACCATTTTTTTTTAATTTCTTTTTAAAACTTTTTATACCACTGTCTAGGAGCTTGTTTAAGCCCAAATAGTGATTTATTTAATTTACAAACTTTGTGTTAATAACCTTCTTCTATATAACCTTCAGGTTGATCAATATAAATTTCTTCATCAAGATCACCATTTAAGAATGCAGTTTTAACAACCATTTGATGTATTTGAAAATTATAAATAGAGGCTAAAGCCATTAAAATTCTAATGGATGTTAATTTAGTAACAGGAGAAAATGTCTCAAAATAATCAATTTCTTCCTTTTGTTTATAACCATTGGCTACTAATCTAGCTTTGTATTTATCAATGCTACCATCAGGTTTAAGCTTTTTCTTTAAAATCCATCTACACCCTAAATTCTTAGCATTATGGGGAAGATCAGTTAATGTCCAAGTATTTTTACTTTTAATGGACCTAATTTCATCATCCATAGCTAATTTCCAATTATGCGAATCAGATAAGGACAAATAAGTTTTTTTAATCTTTAGGGTCTTCTAAGAGAAAAGTAATCATATTAGGTTCAAAATCTTTTTTCAAACCTTTTTCTTTTACTTCTACGAAGTTAAGGTTCAAAAATATGTGTATCATTCACTGGTATTAAATCATTATTATGAGGAAGAACATCTTCTAATTCTAATTGTAAGTCCTTTTCTAATTCTAAACAATTAGAATCTTTAATAGACAAATGTTCAAAAAATTCAGCAGAGGTACTTTCTAAAATCGAATTAGTTTTTAGATTCAAAAATCTATAGGCTTTAGAGTTAGGAGGATAGCCTAAGAAAATAGACCTTACACCTTTAGTGCCACATTTCGGTCTTCTTAAAGATGGATCTATTACCTAAGCAATACACCCCCACACTTTCATGTAATTAATATTTGGTCTTCTATCTTTAAGAAGTTCATAGGGGTTTTTTTTTATCATAGCCCTTATGTAATATTCTATTTCCTATATGACATGCAGTAAAAAGGACTTCTCCCCAAAAACTCAAAGGTAAATTAGAATTAATCAACATAGCACTAACCATTTCCATTAAAGTCCGATTTTTACATTCTGCAACTCCATTTTGATGGGGGCTATGGGGGGCGGTAACTTGATGAATAATACCTTCATTTTCACAAAAATTCTTAAATTCATTTGAGAGGTATTCACCTCCTCTATCTGTCCTAAGAACTTTTATTTTTCTCTCTAATTAATTTTCAATTTTAGCTTTAAAAGTCTTGAATTTGTCTAAGGCCTCATCTTTAGTTTTAATTAAATATACAAAGGTATATTTAGAGTCGTCATTAATAAAAGTAATAAAATACCTTTTACAACCTCTAGTTTCCACATTTTTATTATCACATATATCACTATGTAATAAATCAAATAAATCATTGGTCTTTTCTACCGATTTAAAAGAATGTTTACATAATTTGGCTTGAGTACAACATTCACATTGATAAGATAAAGATGATCTATCAGCATTATGAATTAATGCACTAGACATCATTCTATTTAATGTCTTTTTACCAATATGTCCTAACCTAAAATGCCATTTGTCATCATGCACAGTCACATAAGAAGAAGCCTAAATATTATTCATGACAGATAATAAATACATTTTATCTTTGGCATATCCCTTGCCAACAAAGGTTCCGTTATTAGTGATAATTACTTTATCACTATCAAATACAACATGAAAACCATGATGATTCAGAAGAAATACAGAAATCAGGCTCTTTCTTAATCCAAGTACATCAAGAACTTTCTTGAGGGTGAGAGTCTTGCCAGAGGAAAGTGATTAATATTCCTCTGTATTAAATAAGATGTGAACCATGTGTTCTTAGCAACTATATCTCTTGTTGAATTGTTGTTAGTCATAAGTGCCCTTTAGTTGTTTGCAAGTGTTCAAGTCCTAGCGAAGTCCTAAGAATATGCCATCATAATCTTCAACTAGTTAGGGCTCGTTTGGCTTCTCTATTTCTCACGTCTAAACATCTTAAACCCATTTGATACAAACATTTTTTTTATTGAAAATAGACCGTTTGGCAACTGCAAAAAACATGTTTATTTCAAACCGCCAAATAGACATTTTTGTTTGTGGGAAAAAGGAACAGAAAGTATGCCACTCCAAGTAGACGTTTCATCATCTACCATGGATCTCAAGATATTTGTGAAAATGGCAGAACCTTAGATATGCATTTTTGGATTTTTGAGGGCCCCGAAATCACAATCCGGACTGTTGGTCCTCTTTGGAAGGTTAAGAACAAGTACGTCATCGAATTGGATGCAATGACTCATTGTGGATCTTGAGAAATTTGTGAAAAACTGCAAACCGTTGGATTAAAAAATATCTATTTCATGTAGTCTTTTTGACTTACCAAACGGTATATTTTGAAAAAAATCTAGGTCATATAGATCTATTTCATGAAGTTCTACCTCATACAGATAAGATTTGTCAAACGAGCCCTTAGTTTATTATCTTTACCAGTGTTTTAAAAAAAACTCTTGATCATGTGTTTCGAGATTGGGGCATCTGGTCAGAGGTCCCTTAACTTCGATTTTTATTGCAAATGGTCCACATTCTTTTTCCGTAGAGCCAAAGGTCCTTTCTTAAGTTTTAAATGGTTAAAAAGTCCAGAGTGCCCCTCTAAATACACTATCTATGTGCGGTATACAAAAAAAAAAAAAAGAGGAAAACTGATTTCGTTAAAAGTTTTATTTGGAGAAAAAAAAACGGAGAAAACCCGTCAGTTTCGCAAATATTATTTGATTGCACAAATTTAGGATTGCGATAGATCAGAGAAAGAGAAGGGGGAAAACTGATTCAATGAAGGAGAAATCATCCAGAAAATCTGCACGTGGGACTGGGCAAAACTCAGATAATTTCTTTTCAAACTCGGATAAATTTTTTCCAAACTCAAATAAATTTGGTCCAAATTCAGATAAATTTGTTCGAAACTCAGAAAAATTGTTCAAAACTCAGATAAATTTGTCTAAGTTTTGCCAAAAGTTCAGATAAATTTATCTGAGTTTGAAACAAAACCTTTTGAAAAAAAAAACTAAGATAAACTTATATATCTTTTTGAAGAAACTCACAATAAACAAAAAGATATATAATAGCCACGTGAGGAAGAAAACTAAAGAAGATTACAAAAGCTCTCGTGCATGACTAGAACTAACCATTAAAAGGAGTCAATACTGATCTTGTGTGAGGTAAAGATCAGTTCATACTTCTAATATGTCTTAGTGCAATTCTTCTAGGGATGTAAATGGGTACCTGATTCTCCGATTGCCCAGAGGTTCCAACCCGTTAAAAACCGGGTCTGGGTCCTTATTTAGGCCCCGATAAGTAAATGGGTCCGGGTCAGGTTCCACCTTGGTTCAGACCCGTGGACCTGAGACCCGATATATTACCTAAATTTTCGAAAATCTCTCATAAAATTCATATTTTTTAAATATCATTCTCTACTAAAACCCGGACCCAGATCCAGACCCGTCCAATATATGGTTCTGGTTCTGGAGCCAAGAAACCGGTTTCGAAATGGTTCCGGGTCCGGATCCGGTTCCACCTTCTCCTTAACGGTTCCAGTTAAGAGTCCACCATGGACCTGAATCGGAACCGACCCGTTTACCACCCTAATTCTTCTCATATGTCTTGTTGGGCAACGATTACAAAAACTCTCACGCACAGAAACTCCTCAACAATGAGGTAGGGCAAAGATCGGTTGGAAAAAAAATAGGCTAATGATCAGATCTTGGGGCATAGTTATCTGATGATTGGAAAGAAAATCCATGAAAGCTTATGCAAGTAATGCCTCTACAGCGAATCCTACATTGGTGTAGGAGGTTTGGAATCGTTCCCTCCCATTTGAATTTTGAGACTTGATGTATTTCATCTCATTTGAATTTCAAAACTTGATCCAAAACAAGGAAATAAAATCCGTTAGGCAGCTTGATGCGTTTAAAGGGGCAAATCAGCCATTAAATATCATGTTAAAGAGCTTAAAATTAGGGATTCAATGCGTGACATAACTTCAAATGGTTAGAAGGGAAAATCAGTCATGCGAATGTATGATTTGGCATACTTAGGGACCTCCGCCTGCAATAAGTCTAGGTACATAGACCAGAGGCTTTAACCGAAAATCATGTGGATTAGAGGCATTAAAGGACAATATTTAGCGACCTTTGGCAAATTTACCCTAAAAGATTTGCCTGTGTAATGTAGTGTCCGTGCAAGGGCTTCTACATCTGAGCCCGTCTCCTCGACATGAGCCTGGCCCATTAATTAATAGCCAATTGGTATACATATCTTACTATATGATGTATAATGAATAGGTTATATTATTATAAAATCATGCTAATATCATATTATCATTCTTGGTATAATTAATTAAGCATAGTTACTTTTATATTTTATGATTAAATATCTATTATTATATAATGATATTGTAATAATTGTATAGCTTTTTATGTTTAGTTGGTTGGTTGGCAATATGATGTTGCTCAGTTGGTTCCCAACCCCGGAAGTCCCCCACCCCCACCCCGACCCCGACCCCGAAACATTTTAAAACCCATTAGGGCCTTAAGAGAAAGCCTAGTCAAGCCCCCACTTTAAATAATGAATAGCCCCCACCCCACTTTCCTCAACTCAAAAATTCCCTATCCCCGTCTCTTTTCCTCTCTCAAAAATCCATTAAAATTTAAAAGAGCTGAGTGTATTAATGATTACCATTAATATGAGAATGTTAAAGATTTGGATAAAAACAAAATTGTAACCCATAGATTTATAGGTCAGATCGTTTATATATATATATATATATAAATTTTTACAAATTTCTCAAAATCCATAATTTTTTTTGTCCACTTGAAATATGGGTTTTGAATAAGCAACCTTAAAACACTAGTACAAATGTCATATAAATTTTGATGATAAAATGTTAGTTGATATAATTAGATATTTTGTAATTGCAATACCTTTTCTTTTGCAAGAGTTAATGTTAAGAAAGAACAAAAAAATAGTGATCGAATTTTTCAATTGACTATCGTAAGCCCCCCTCAAACGAAAATCCTAGGTCCGCCACTGTACCCTACGATCTCCACTCTTATCACTTGTGTGGGCTCCTCTTCCCACATATGTAGACTCTTCTTCTCACTTGTTTGGGCAACCTTGGGTCTCAGCCTCCTTGTTTTTAAAGATTTGGATAAAAACAAAATTGTAACCCATAGATTTATAGGTCAGATCGTTTATATATATATATATATAATTTTTTACAAATTTCTCAAAATCCATAATTTTTTTTGTCCACTTGAAATATGGGTTTTGAATAAGCAACCTTAAAACACTAGTACAAATGTCATATAAATTTTGATGATAAAATGTTAGTTGATATAATTAGATATTTTGTAATTGCAATACCTTTTCTTTTGCAAGAGTGAATGTTAAGAAAGAACAAAAAAATAGTGATCGAATTTTTCAATTGACTATCGTAAGCTCCCCTCAAACGAAAATCCTAGGTCTGCCACTGTACCCTGCGATCTCCACTCTTATCACTTGTGTGGGCTCCTCTTCCCACATATGTAGACTCTTCTTCTCACTTGTTTGGGCAACCTTGGGTCTCAGCCTCCTTGGCTGGGGCACAAAGAAAAAATACCCTCTTTAAAATGCTGCCATTTGCCAAATAAGCCCAGCTCAAAACTGAGCAGACATGCAGGCCTGGATCACCCTTGGGCACAGCCCAATTCGCACCGCTAGCCGTACGCTCGTGTTGCGTGCTCTCAAAAAGTCGGAAGCAAAGTCGTCCCGCCAGTGAAGCGAAAAAGTGGTCCCACAATGGACGTGCATGTGCTCCACGCCTACAGGCTACAGCAATATGCCTTTCAAGAAGACTGGATCCTCTTATTTAATAAGGTGGCGTTTGGCAACTCTTCTTTTTGCCTCTTAATCTCTTAAAACTGTTTGAAAACTCATTTAGACTGTTTGGTAGACAATTTCCCTACCTCTGTTTGAAGCCTCACAAAGAGATTTTGCCTCTATTTGGGAAAGCCACAGGATCTGTCAGATTTGAAACAGACCATGGGGTCTGAAGCGCACAGATGCACGCTGCACGGTAGCAAAAAAACGTGATTCAAATGTGGACCGGTATTTTCATGTTTTTTGGATTTTGGGAATCAAAATGCCAATCGAAACCATTGGAAGCATTTTTTTTTTTTTTTTTTTTTTTGATAACATGGGAATCCGCCAACCCCCCTTTGTGGGATCATTGTTAAACCCACGGATACATAGAACCACCCACTAGCCCTATGTATCGGGTAAGACCTTAAGGATTCGAAGGCAGGACCTCTAGGTTAAAACTGGACTTCCTAACCACACGAGCATTTTAAGTGTGGGTAACATTGGAAGCATTTAGGAATTAAAACACAGCTATGCAACCAAATTAGAACCATTGATTTGTCCCAGATCTTGAGATATTCGTGAAATACATTAGAACCATAGATTTATATTTTTGGAGCTTTGTGGCCACAAAAGTATGATCTGAGCCATTGAATCTTTCTGGAAGGATTAAAACAACTATGACCTGTTTGAAATAAAATTTCAACCGTTGGATGATCACAGATCTTGAGATATTTACAAAATACCCAGACCATTAGATCTATTTTTACATGTGTCTTACCAAACAGTCTATTTTTAAAATATCTATGTCTTACCAAACAGTCTATTTGTAAAACATCAATTTCAAACCGCTCCATTTGAAATAGATCTATATCATACAGATCTGTTTCGTAAAGATAAGATTTGTCAAACAAGCCCTAAGTTCCTCATTCAGCCTTTCCAAGTGGAAATGAGGGAAGGAGTAGAACTCTACTTATGTGATTGTGGCCCACATATTAAGAATCCCTCCCACTCTAAATGAACCCATTCACCCTTTATATGATTTTCCTTAGCCCTATTTGTATGCATTAAAATCATAGGAATTAAATATATGTGGTATTTGTAATTAAAAATGAAGATTAGAGGTGATTTTTAAAAAAAAATATGAGCATCAAATAACATCTTTCTTTAAATGTATTTTTCTTAAAAAAATGTTATTTGATTTTTATTTTTGGAAATTCACCTTTAATTTTTATTTTTAATTACAACCACCCTAATTATTTAATGCAAACAAAAAAGGTCCCTCCTTTTTTTTTTCTTATATGAGAGTGAATTATAAACTATATTATTCCTAAACTGGTATTGTCTATCAATCTGGGGTTCCTTGTGGTCTTTCATGCACTCTTCGCTCCAGTTGTGTATGCTTCACACAAGAGCACTCATTTTTCCATCATCATCCACGCCATCCAAGTACGCCTCCACGTCATATACTCCACCCAACTACACCAGGGGCAGTACTCTAGTAAGGCCAGGTGTTGATTCCTGCCACTGTAGGCGAGACACAATGCCTTTTACCATCAAGGCATCTGACACTTCTCAAAGAGTTCGTTAGTATTACTCTAATTGGAATTGGTTCGGTCATAAAATTGATAATATAAGGACAAATGTGATTAATAATAAATAATATTATATTAATCACATCATTAATGATAGAAAGATCCTCCGTGAGCACTAGTGCTAATGTTATTGAGAGCACCGCACTTAATGGGGCCACCAAATGATTTATCCAAGCAAACCATTACATGGAGACTTCTCCTTATAGTTGTTGGTTTCAAATTTGATGCACATTCAAATGAATTGGAACGTTGGATAACTGTGCATTTGTTCTAATGGTGAAAGCTGCTTAATAAATATTCAGCATGTGAACCTACTACGGGTTCAGTGGAATTCTCTAAAAAAGATATACTCGCACGTGAAAGTCTACGGATCCCGACACTGAGAGCCCGGATGGGATACCGGTGGGGTAGCACCCCTCTACTCGCACCTCAGCCGAGTATTACCGCTACAACAGGCGAAAATTCGGTCACGTACTTCACGACCACATGCTTTTTAGGAATGGATATTCATAATAAGATAGGTTTTTGTGGGCCCCACTGTTGAATCAACCATTCACCCTCTAGCTACTTTCCCCGGAGGATTGTGGACTTGTGCGTTGCATTCTGGCATATGGACCGTGACCCTCCCTTTGGCTCCACCACATGGCTCCTTTAGTCGAAATTGTGTTTCTCATCCACCTTTTATGTTGGTAACAAATGAACGTTCTTGGTTTGCTAAAAGCATCATTTACCATTTGCGTTTACTTGGCTTCACCAATAAAAGAAAAAGAGTGGAAATAACTTTTTTTTTTTTTTTTGTCCACATAAGTGAAAAGAGGTGGCATATATATACAGGTTTCAACACTCTAAACTGCTAAGCAAAAACTACCGCCGCTTACCAATGAAATAAGTGGTAACTTATAAACGTAATTTAACACTTAAAACTTCAAAGAAACTTATGTATTTCTAAAAGTATGTAGTTTAAATTGGAGAAATGGATATGAGGATTCTTAAATGAGCATCAAATAATCTTTCTTTCATGAAAAATAGAAAGCAGAGATTCTAAATTAATTGATATCCAAACATGAAAACTAAAATGTAGAGATGTTAAATTGATATTCAAACATCACTCTATTAATTCAGATCCTTGGGAAGTCAAGGTCTTACCCACATCTCTGGCTAGATGCATGCATGACATCTTTTGGAGTAGCGGAAGAGAACAACCTAATTGACACTATGCACACATGAAAAAGTCAGACAATTTTAAATTTTACCAGCACAATGTCTTGAATTCCCAATTCAACGAGAAGCAAAATTGGATCAATATAAGATTAGAGTGCCAGTCAAGTGGAGGAGCTAGTGAGGGTGATGGATTGTGCCTAGTCAAAAGAAAATGAAAGTTCCGTGTGCCAATGCAAACCATTCACTTCGGCAGGGCCGGCTCTGCTAAGGGGCTGTAAGTAGTGCGCTCGCCCCGGGCCTATTTTTCAGGGGGGGGGGGGGGGGGGGGGGCAAAAACGTCATAAAATCACAACTGCATTTATTTCAATCCTAAAAATTTAGACTCCAATTAAACCAACTAGCATCTTTCAAATTCCAAAAAGAAAAATGCAAACGGCCGTCCTTTTGTCTCCAAAATAATAAGGCCCCAACTACATCTTTTCACATTACAAAAGAGAAGTAATTGCTATTTTTTCACGTCTAAAAAAATATCAAAGCACTTTCCTCGTAGTTGCCATTAAAAAAAAAAAAAAAAAGGAAACCCAATAGCAAGTTCTGAAAATCTTCACGTTTGCACCTTTTTTTCCTCTACATCTTCTCCTCTGTATTCTTTTTTGATCCCTTCAATCTAAGAGGATTTGTTCAGACCCCAGTCTCGCACTCCAAAAGTCTCTTCCTAGTTACCCATCTACAAATGTCGCCGCTGCAATATGGAGGCGTCGAGAAGAGGAACTGCTGAATGCTCTACTGCTTTAACTAGAAGGTAGGTATGCATTTTTGATGTTCTTTCTTCCCTTTACACAACTCTCAGGGTTCCTGGGAGACTGGGACATGAGCTTATTGAGCTCCCAAACTCTCATCCCATCAGCTGTCTCCATCACTGACTCATCCTCCCTCCGACCACATACCTTTTTCTTTTCTTTTTTAATTTTTGTAACAGAAGGGACAATGTAAAGGGCCTTTACACGTCTCAGTCTCTCTCTCCATTTTTTTTTAATGTTCTAGACTTACAATAGATGATTGCGCTTGCACAACGTACTGCCGTGACTTTAGTTGCAATCCTTATCCAAAAGACACGAAAAATCACACTTAATAAAATGTTCCACTTCCTAGAGTTTGACTGTAAAAGTCCAGTGAACGAAAAAACAATGAGACATTAAGTGGAGAATCTATTTCAGAATTGAATTTTTAGACTTGAATTCAGGTGGAGCCTGAATTCAGCCCATTGAAGTCAGACAAATGTTAGAGAACACTTTCTAACGGTCTGATCCCTTTAGTCCTTTACATGCGCTTTCAATCATCAATGGACCAACTGTTCGATCACCCTGAAATTATTAAATCTATTCCAAGGGTGGGCCCACTGATGGATCTGGACCTACATAATATTTTTTAGACTTTCTAAAAGTAAACGATTCCACTGGAAAAAGGCCATCAATAAGTTTTTAGGGTGATATTCAAGTAAGGGATTCCCTCTTAGTTAATTTTGACAGGTTAGATATTGGTTGAAAAATGAATGAGGCCATCAATAAGTTTATATATATATATATATACCTAATTTTTACTCTCGCCTTGGGCCCTGAAAAATTCAGAACCGGCCCTGCACTTAGGGTCATTTATCAATGCCGGATGAAAAATGTTGGCTAGGGAGCTAAGCTGAGCTCAAGCTTGACCCTAGCTCGAATCGAACGAGCCTTGAAGGGACCGGCTTGAGTTTGTCTCATGAAACAATCCATCTAGGCTCGAACTTGAGCCCAGTTGATCAACGCCAAGTAACTTGCGAGCCAGCTTAGTCGTTTTACAACCGTCCCCGCCAATCTACATTTTTAGTCTCTCTCAAGCATCATTTAAGCACCCTGGATTACTCCTGAAATATCCTTTGAGGTGACTTTTTGGTTGCAAATTCCAACAAATCTTCTTCTTTTTCCTTTTTGGCAGCTCGATCTTATTGTTCCTTGTCTATTGATGAAGATGATGTATGTGATTTTTTGTGTAAAGGGTGTACATCAAAAACTCTGACAAGGATTAAACGCTACTACTGGTCCTAGTGGTCTTACTCAATTTCTTGACAGAAGATCTAGTCGTCCATCAACTCTTTTATCTCTTTGTTCCATTCTTCCAACCTTAAGTCTTCATTTTATTTTTTTGGGAAAGCTCTACAACTTTCATGGCCCCATCATACATTGAATCATTTGGAACAAGAAACATTCCCGTACATCAAAGGCACTGACAATCGAGTGGCTACTCTCAACTAGGCTCATTTGTTTATATTTCTTGCCGTGGAGGCGAGGACTCAAGGGATTTAGGACATACATATATTGTATATTCTGCTTAGATGCAAGGTTAGAAGACTCCCCAAGTTGATTCTTGATGTTCCTGAGTTATCTAGTTTGGATTGAGGACAGAGTCAAATACAGGGAAGGGATGACTCAGCCAAGTCACCCCATTCTAGCTAGTGTTTGCTTTTTAAATTATTTGATGGACAGATCTATTTTTAAAAACTTAACATGTATTTTATAGTAACTATGCATGATGTCTGGAGTAAACAATTTAAAAATTACACTTAGAATGTAATTTTAAACTTATATTTAATCTTTTACATTTGATATTTGGCCTAACAAATTATATAATGTGTAAAAAAAAATATGTTTTTTTTTTCTTACATATATATTATAAGTTTGAGTACATGCCCCCTTCAAAAGAATTTCTTTTCCTAGCAGCCGCCCACAGTAAGATCAGCTCGTGTACGTTCTTAAAGTCCAATTAAATCTACGCGGCAAATCATGAGTTTACAAACGGCCAAGGACCATAATGCTTGAATACTTCAAAGTAGGCAACTTAATTATCCATACAAGAATTGTATTTGTACTCATTTTCTGGAAAGTTTGCTGACTGTTTGTGCATGATCAGTTCCATTCTTCCATGAATTCATCCTTTTTCTTGAGATGACTACATAATTTTCATTGACTAAAGAAATTATGCTCATTAGTTAGAATATTTTTTCTAACTTCCTTTTTTCAGAACTTTCCTAAAGTTTGGCTTTAAACTTCATGTCATATTGCTAAAGGAACAAAATCTGTTCGCCACTGAAGAAATTTCTTTTTACAAACCAAGCAAGACTAAAGACTTTTTTTTTTTTTTTTGGTTAAAAAAAGAAAGACTAAAGACTTACGGGTCATTTTCAATCAGTAAAAGCCAATGCTATCACTGTTTCTAGGAAATAAGGGCTTTCTAAGTTTGAATAGTCCCACCAGAATTTCTTTTCCCCACGGCAACTGATGTAAATTTTATGCATGTTCGAGTCTATAAATACCCCCATTCTAGAGAGAGCTCCTATACCATTTCATTGCATTGCAACTTAGTTTCAAGAAAAGAGAGAGGTGTGTGAAAGTTAATAGAGAGATGGGGTCTTCAAACCTTTCAGTAGCCATGATGTGTGTCATGGTTCTAGCACTGGTCCATATTTCCCTAGCCCAAAACAGCCCTCAGGACTTCCTCAGCGCACACAATGCGGCCCGCAACCAAGTGGGCGTTGGTCCCTTGGTATGGGACAACACCGTGGCTGCTTATGCACAAGACTATGCCAAGAAAAGGATGGGCGACTGCTCACTAACCCACTCCAATGGCCCCTATGGTGAGAACCTCTTTTGGGGCTCCGGAGCTGAGTTCACGGCCGCCCAAGCAGTCAACTCATGGGTCAATGAGAAGCAGAATTATAATTACAACACCAATACTTGCGCCGCCGGGAAACAATGTGGCCACTACACTCAGGTGGTTTGGCGCAACTCTGCTCGCCTGGGCTGCGCTCGCGTCAAGTGTAACAATGGTGCCATCTTCATCACATGCAACTATGATCCCCGGGGCAACTACGTCGGCCAAAAACCTTATTAGGGTTTTCCATTTTCACTCTTTTCTCTAAGCATCGCTTCTTAGATCATCTTATATGTGTTAAATAACCTATGAACCATGTGGTGTTCGTAGCGACTTTCTGAATCTCCTGTTGCATTTGTCTCTAAGTAGCCCTTTTGTTGTGGATCGAGTGTTCAAGTCTTGGACTATGTATCCTATAGCAAAGTCTTAAGGACATGTCATAATCTTCAAGTACTTTGTTTATTGTCTCCACCCCTGCAATGTTCTACAACTCTTGATCATGTATTTTTAGATTCTTCTGATACACTGCTTAGGTGTGCAATATATAGACCTCTCTTTACTCAAAGAGAGGAAGGATCTAACCCTGGAAAATTAGTTATGGACATTTTCGAGGCTTCAAACAACTATATTAGGTTTCATGCCAATAAATCAAGATCCGAATTTCAATAATTATGGAAAACTTTGATAATAATGGAGAAATGGTATCACGTACGAAAAGATCATGAAGCGGATTACGGATGGTCAAGATTTCATCCTGAATAAGATGATGATTATTCAGGTCTATGTGTGACTAATCTACAAACCCTCCTTGCAGCCAGCGGGTGTATCTATCTTCATATGGCAAACACATGGGAAGAACTGGACTTAAGGAACAAATGAGATAATAAGGGATTTAAAATTAGAAACAAAGATTAATTAATATCTAAAAATGACCACCAAATAACCTCCCATTTACTTAAAATTGATTTAAGAGAAGATGAGAAATGAATACCCAACCATCATAATAGCAAATCAAATTGTGGAAAAGGTTATTATTATTTATTTTTTTAAACGTGATTGATTCATTAAAGAGGACA
This sequence comes from Cinnamomum chago, assembly GCA_038049695.1. Lineage (NCBI taxonomy): Eukaryota > Viridiplantae > Streptophyta > Magnoliopsida > Laurales > Lauraceae > Cinnamomum > Cinnamomum chago. The sequence continues at coordinate 103,737,229 of CP142451.1, read as the reverse complement.
AAAAACAACAAAATATCACTAGTGGGGATAATGCATCTACCCTGGGAAATTATCGCGCCACACAACCTCTCTAGTACAAGATTTAGCAAAATTTGTTACTAAGTGGGCCCCTGCATTTAAAACCCCAGGAATATAATTAAACTTGATTTTTTTCAAATTGACGAGCTAACTCCAAAACATCCCTAATACAAGTAGTCAAAGCCCAATCCTTGCCACCATTATAACCTCATGTGCATCTGAAAAGAGATGGATTCTGCAGAAGCCAATCATAGGAAATTAGTTGAAGTCTCATTTTCATCATTACCTTATTGGAATATATTCTTTTACCATATTACCTTCACTTCAACCACTGCCCCATATCCTCCATCTCTTTATTAATCTTTTGATGGAGCTCATTTGCCAATAAATTTATGTGTATTCAATTCTTATGAGTTTTATGTAAACAAATAGGCCAAGTGATTTCAAGTTCTTTTTCCTTTTTTTCTCCCTTTTTTTTTCATTCGCAACAGTGTGTGAACGCCATTACATTTCAACAAAGAAAGACTCAATCTTATAGTCAACTGTGGAAAGGACTCACCAAAGGCACTTTTTTTTTAGAGAAACTTCAAACAAATTGCAATAAATTCTTTGGTGGAGCTCATTTGCCCATAAGTTTATGTGTGACTAATCTACAAACCCTCCTTGCAGCCAGTGGGGCTGTCTATCTATCCATGGCAAACACATGGGAAGAACTGGGCTTACGGGACAAATGAGATAATAAGGGATTTAAAATTAGAAAAAAAGGTTAATTAATATCTAAAAACGACCACCAAATAGCCTCCCATTAACTTAAAATTGATTTAAGGGAAGATGAGAAATGAATATCCAAACCACATAATAGCAAATCAAATCGTGGAAAAGGTTTTTTTTTTTTTTTTTCTTTTTTGGTAAGAAAGCGATTGATTCATTAAAGAGGACAAAAAACAACAAAATATCACTGGTGGGGATAATGCATCCACTCCGCGAAATTATCGCGCCACACAACCTCAGAGTGCAAGATTTAGCAAAATTTGCTACTAAGTGACCTTCACTTCAACCACTACCCCATATCCTCCATCTCTTTATTAATCCTTCGGTGGAGCTCATTTGCCCATAAGTTTATGTCTATTCAATTTTTATGAGTTTTATGTAAACAAATAGGCCAAGTGATTTCAAGTTCTTTTTCCTTTTTTTCTCCCCCTTTTTTTTCATTAGCAACAGTCTGTGAACACCATTACATTTTGTTAGTCCGAGTACATGCAGTAGTATTTTAGAATTCAGGAAACAGTTCCTCACAAACAACAGTAAAACAGAACTACAGAATGTAAATTTATGAATGAAAATCACTTACTGTTTGTAGGCAGAAAAATAGAACTCTGTTATTGAAGTAATTAATCACAAGAATCCGCAGAAGAAGATTGATCAAGGCTAGTGTGAAAACACTATGTCCTTAAGACAAATTTGCCCCCGCAATGGTGCTTACGAGCTCTACAGCGATTGCCTCCTAGGATACAATGATCGGGCTCACAATAGTTGCAGCACTACAAATTGTGTGACAGGCGAACCCAAAGTGTAACAGACTCTCTCTACAGATGATGACTCGAAAATGCAATGCAGCAACAGTGATTGAATGATCAAAAGTCATGGACATGATGCGTATAAATAGCTTGTAACAGGTCTCTTCATGGTGGGGTTGCATCTGTTCAGAACAGTGGCTGTTCAGATGAACAGATGCACACCTTCTTTGGACACACCTCTTGGGACTAGGGACACACCATTTCATATACGAAAGGACACACACCTCTTGGGACACACCCCATTTGAAAAAGGAAAATTTTATTAAATAAAATTTCTCCAAAAAATTATAAACGGGTAGTAGGTCGAGCCAGGCCCAACTCGCGCGTGAAGCCCAAGCCCGGGCCCAGCCCGGTGCGGGGAGGGGCGGCGCGCGCACGCATGTGTGGTGGTGACCCTACCTTGATCTAGGTCCTCCCTCCCCCACAAAAGAGGGGTGCCCCTTGGGGCTCATCTTATACTATCAAGGTAGGTATTTATATCCAAGGAATGTTTTGCTCCCAAGCAATGTGGGAAGCAAGTTCACCACTTTCTTTTGTTTCCATGTTTAACATGTTCAAGTAGTGGTGTTTAGGAGGCAATTTCTAGTTCACTCCTAAATGGATTAGAGCAACTCAATACATGTCCATAATCTACTCATGGAGTAGATTACATTCCCATGTATTCCCACCCAAAAGGATAAGTGGGTCCCACTTAGTTTTTGGCTCAAAGTTGACAAAAAAACTAGTGTAGCTCTTAGCCATTTTTCCAACAATCCCCCACATGAATGAAATTGACCGAAAGCAATGAAATGATATGCAGACACACACAGAGAGCACAATTTGAAATTTTCTGTATAGAGAGAGGTAGTTTGTGGCCTTGAACCTTCCCTTGTGAAGTACTATCGGATTTACTGGTTGAACAGTGAACATGAAGTCTTGAACTGTTCAGCCTTTTGTGTAAACCGAAACAATAGAGTTCACACAGAATCTTTCCGAACACAGTTGGTTCTCATGATTGTGTTTATTTTGGCCCTGAACAATACCTGGTTTCATGAGTGCTTTAGAGAATTTAGCCTTATTATTCTCATAGAATCGGCTCAGTTCACACTCACATAGGTGATTCTTATTAAGAGTATCCTGCTATACTCCATCTGATTAGTCAAGATATAAGAATCATTAAAAGCGTTGCTTATCCTAATTTCCGCTGCAGGTATCACTGTTAATATCATAGGAATGAGCAGGAGATTTTATCTCCATAGTGATTTCGTTAAGTCACACACAATTTGGTTGTCCCTTTGAACCTAGATCTTGGGATCTCTGGTCAACTAGGTAGGGTTTACATTATGACAACTTTTCATTTATAGGCTTTAAGCCCATTCCCCTCGATGAACGATTTACTTTCTCTCGCTAATCCTTTGGTTAAAGGATCTGCAATGTTATCTATAAACTTTATGTACTCAATTGTCATAATGCCATTAGAGAGCAGTTGTCTCACGGAATTATGCCTTCGACGAATAGGTCGAGACTTACCGTTATATATTGTACTCTGTGCCCTTCTAATTGTTGACTGACTATCGCAATTAATGTAGATAGGAGGAACAGGTTTTGACCACATTGGAATATCTTCGAGGAATTGACGAAGCCACTCAGCTTCTTCGCCAGCGTTATCCAATGCAATAAACTCATATTCCATAGTAGATCTAGCAATGCATGTTTGTTTAGAAGATTTCCATGATACCGCTGCACTACCAAGTGTAAATAGATATCCACTTGTAGACTTTGCACTACACCATTTGGGTGATTTTGCAACATTTGAGATTTCTTATTAGTAACGGAAATATTTCCATTAGAAAATTTGTCACATTTATTATCCGTTAGCAATATTCATAATCGTTAGTAAATATCTTTGCAAATACTTGAATTATTTTGTAACGTTTTTTGGATATTTTGTGACGATTAGTAATGCGTTACAATGGTATCAAAATAATAAAAAGAGGAAAAATCACATTACAAAATAAAAATGAAAACAGGAGGGGGAAAAGTATTACTTTTACGCGGAGGAAAGTATTACTTTTACCGGCGAAAACGCGGCTTTTGCTGGAAAAAGATAGGGTTTTCCCGGCAGTATATTTTCGCCGGCAAATGTTAGGTTTTTTTCCGGTGATTTGCCTTTTTCGCCGACAAAGTTCAAGGTTTTCCGGACGTTTTGTTCTTCTCGCCCGCAAAGGTCGAAGGTATTCTCGACGTTTTTTTTCGCCGGCAAAAGTCCAAGGTTTTTACTTCTCCTCTCCCGCCAGCGAAATTGTTATTACTTCCCCTCTCCCGCCAGCGAAATTGTTATTTCCCACTTTTTCGTTCTCCCATTTCCCTCCTTTCGTTCTCTCTCCTCTCTCATTTCTTTCTCTCCCGCCTCCATCGCCCTCTCCCTCTGCTCACTCATTTCGTTCTCTCTCCTCACTCATTTCTCTCTCCCGCCTCCATCGCCCTCTCCAGAGCCCATCTCCTCTATCTCTCCCTCCCTCTCCATTTGCACGACGACCACAGCAGAATTTCCAAGAGCTCGCAGCAGCCCCCGGACGCCTTCATCTTCCTCCTCGCGCCGCAGACCCCTCCCCGGCACCAGGTACACCCCTCGCTCTTCCTGCACTCACGCACCAGTCCCCCTCTCCTCTCTCTTTCTTCTCTGTTCTCTCTCTCCCTCGTTCCCATCACTCTATTTCCTCTCTGTCTGCTCTTCTTCCTTCCATTCCTCTCATCTTCCTCCCCTGTCTCCCCTCGCCTGCGCTTGCAGCAGCGCCCACCTGCACACCACTCCCTCGCTCCCTCGAGTCTCTCTCTCCCTCTCTCTCCCTCTCCCCTGCTTCCTCCTCTGTTCCGCCCTGCGCCCACCTACGCACCACTCCCTCTCTCCCTCGGTTCTCTCTCTCTTCCTCTCTTCTCTTCTTCCTCCCCTGTTCCTCTCCTCTCCTCTGCCCTGCGCAGCCGCCTTTTCCTCCTCCTCTTCTTTCTTTCTTCCTTATCCTTCTCCCTTATCCTTCAAACCCAGTCTTTCTCTATCGGATCAAACACTGAGAATATACCCAGTTTCTGTTTCCACCTTTCTCCTTGTCCTTGGTAAGCTTATTTTAATCTTTACAATTAGTTCAGAATTTTTTTAGTCAATCTTTACAATTAGCTCCTTTCCCTGGAATGATGCTATTCCCCTTAGAATTTGTAAACGTATAAATCTATACATTAAACAGGGTCAATTTATAACAATACTTCATTTTTATGTATCGTCAAGTATCAACTAACAGTGCCTAGGGCCCCAGACCAATCCAACATTTTAATAAGTTCTTGTTTATGGTATCTGTAATCTCTCATCCGTTGTAAAAAATTAAAAAAAAAATAAATTCAATCCTCCAAGAGGGGAACACCCCCAAGAAATTTACAGTTGATGATCACATTCTTTTTTGGTTCCCAAATTCAAATTCAATAACATTGTCGATAGAAACAACATCCAAACCACAACAAGCTTCTGAAAGAAGTCTTCGAAACTTGGAATTAAACATCCTAGCTTCTTCACTGTTGCTTGCACACCAAATGAAGCCAGAGAAGAATGCTGGTTCAGGTTCCTCCAATTTCACCATTGACAAGAAAAACACAAGCAAATAGCATATCATCATCCTCAAGTAATTTTGTATTATTTCCTCTTCCAAAAGTAACATCTATTGATCTTCTTTCAACAACTTAAGAGTAAAGTACTACTTTGCTCCCTAAACATCTGAACTGCCTGCCTATCATTGGGAATAGTGGTGCTTGAATTAGGCTCTCCAGTCGAAGTTATTGTTGGTCTTGGCTTTGTCAAGACGTGATTTGCGCAAGGCCTCTTGGATATGCCTTTCATGTTCTTTAAGCATGTCATCGATGTTGCCTCCAGGAGGCAACAAGGGTCCAGAGTAGTTGATTCTGTTCTTCTTGGAGCAGTAAGCCTGGTGTCAAAAAAATAATGCAGTTGTCACTATAAGATTCTATTGAATGTTAATGTAATATCAAAACAATCCTCTTAGCAAAATGTTTTGTAGGCCTCAAATCTTCAAACTAATGGTCGAGTTAAAGATGGTAATGGCCTAATGGGTCAAGTATCAGGGTAACAGTGAAAGAATTGATGGATGATTCAACAAAGAGAATGATACAGTGAAGAGATGGTGGAGCAGATTGCCATCATTAATCATCATTGACAGTGTCATATACATTTTGATTACTACGACTACTTTCCACTTGTGCCTCACATTTTCTGTTGATTCTCATTTGCCCATGTTTCAAACAGGCCACCAGTATCAGTATTCCTATCCATTCTATCATAAATGCATTGAAATATAATCAATTTTTCCTGCATCTCCATGAGCATCATAATAGTGTTCTTGCATTAGTGCTTTGATTTCAACTGAAATGTTTTAACAGCTAGACAGAAGAAACTTTTCAGGGACAGGTGTTGTTCAGGAGATACCTAGTTGGAATTAGGATATTATCACTTATGGAGCATTTTCTTTAGGATATTATCACTAATGGAGTGTTTTCTTGAAGTCTTTCTAGGGTAGTTACATTCCTTTTCTCACACCCAGAGAGCCTCACTATTGTGCACCCTATTGAATTTGGTTATTTAGTGAATTTGGTTATTACATGGTGTAGTTTTTCAATGTTAATTAATAGAATTCTTTAAAATTGACCTCAGATTGATGAGATAAGACTAAGTTGTTGATGATGATAGAAGGAACTTTTAAATAATTAATTACCACCATAGCTTCTTCTTTGCCGCTCTGCTTATTTGTAGAAGATGTCCATTCTTGCTTTGCAGAGGTCTCAGCAACATCTAGTGGACTGTATCTGTTAGTACTTCTTACTGACTCAGAACCCTTTGATGTGTTATTCCTTTTTCCAGCTACACTTGAACCCATTGTAGAACTAATTGCTGGTCTAGAAGCCATCACATTCTCACCTTCCCTTGGGTTTCTGTTCCTTGAGGATTGAGATGCACCAGAATGAGAGAGATTGTTGTGAGCAGTTCCAATGGTATCCTCTTGGGGATTGTATTTTGAGATGGCGCTTTTAGGATTTTCCTGTGCCTGTGTCTTCTGCACCATTCACACTCCAAAATAAGAGTTAGTATACAAACAAACATGATCAGTAGTAAATTAACATTTTAATACTTGATAATTGGACCAGTTGCTTTGCTGAGATAATTGGTTTGGCTTGGGGAAAAGGACCTAAATTAGATACAACAGTGGCATAAGGCTATAATGTGGGGTTTGAAAGGCTATAAAAATTAGAAGCCCCTTTCCTCCGCATGGGTAGGTTAATTTATTCGCTTATTTTGTTTTAAATTTCTTTAAGTATAAACATGCTTGAAAGTGCTTTGTTGAATCGCAGAATGTCTGAGCAAATACAGAAAGATTGGATGGACGAAAGAAATAGGAGGTCCACACTTTATGAAGATGAGGTTAGGCATTTTGTTCTTTTTGCCCAAACAAAGTTGGGCGGGTCGGCTTGTCCTTGCCCATGTAAAATCTGTAGGAATAGGTTCCGATTGATATACGAGGTGGTTGAAGATCATTTGATCGCAAACGGTATAGATCTCTCATACCGTGTATGGGTTTTGCATGGTGAAAGACGCTCGAAGACTCTGATGGAGCATCTAGTGGTGGGAAACATGAATAAAGAAAACATTGAGGAAGAAGGGCTTGGAATAGGGGACTTTGTTGATGCTTATATGGGCTGCCATGGTACTGAAACAGGAGATATTGAACCACCATTTGTTCCTGAACCAGACTTGGGTAAGAGGTATCTTGACTATAAAAAAAAAGCCAAAGAAAAATTGTACCCTTCTTGTGAGGGGCCTGAGACAACACTTTCAGCAGTTGTTGAACTTCATAATCTGAAGAAACAGTTTGGGTGGTCAGGAAATAGTGTGACAGCATTGTTGTCCTTGTTGAGGCGATGGTTACCCAAAGGAAACACATTGCCAGTGAAATATCCTGTAATGAAGCAAATGTTGAAAGACCTAGGGATGAAGGCTAACTGCATTCATGCGTGCGAAAATAATTATATGTTATACTGGAAACTTGATGAAAATTTGATGGAATGTCGTCATTGTAAAAAAACCTAGATATAAAGTCACAAAGGGCAAAGGAGGGAAGGTTTCAAAAGAGCCTAACAAAGTTTTGAGACACTTTCCTCTAATTCCGAGACTCCAGAGGTTGTATACAATACCATGGATAGCGCATGAGATGACTTGGCATGCTAGATCTGAATCTTCTTGGGATTATATGAGGCATCCATCTGATTCTGGCCAATGGAAAGTATGTAAAGAGAATTATAAAGGATTTGCAAATGAGGAGCGCAATGTTTGGCTTGCTATTGCAACTGATGGATTTAATCCACGTGGAGTTCAATCTACTGGTTATAGCTGTTGGCCCGTCATCACGGTGCCTTATAATCTCCCACCATCATTATGTATGAAAGCAGAATTCCAAATGTTGTCTCTGCTAATTCCTGGGCCGAAGGCACCGAGTCAAGACATTGATGTCTTTCTTGAGCCACTATATGACGAGTTGAAACAGTTGTGGGATCGTGGAGTGCCTGCTTATGACATGTATAAGAAGGAACATTTCTCACTGAGAGCTATGTTGATGTGGGGGATTCACGACTTTCCTGCTTTCGGGAACCTATCCGGTTGTGTAACCCATGGATACAAAGCTTGTCCAGCATGTGGTGACAATACTCCATCTCTTCTTCTACCTGTCAGCAAGAAAATTGTTTACACAAATTATCGGCAGTTTCTTAAAAGTGATCACCCATTTAAAGATGGGAAATACTTGGGGCTCAAGACAGTGGAAGATAATCTTCCTCCAGAATCGCTAAGAGGGGAAAAACTTCTACAGCATTTAGATCGTATCAACTTTGTATCTTGGAAAGACAGCAATGGCAAGCGAAAAAGAGCCGAAGTGAATGTTAATGGTGATGGTAGTGAAGTTACTGTGGCATGGTATAAGAAGTCCATCCTTTTTGGTCTGGGGTACTGGATAAACCACAAAGTCCGCCATGTTATTGATGTGATGCATACCGAGAAGAATGTTGCTGAACATTTACTAAACACCATCCTTTGCTTCAGTAAAACAAAAGATACTGTAAATGCACGAGATGATATGAGGCTTCTTGGCATACACAATGGGCAGTGGATGCAAATTGATTCAAACACGGGGAAAACAGTTAAGCCACATGCTTCTTTTGTTTTGGATAAGAATGAGAAAATGGATTTCTTGAAAACTTTGAAGTACTTGAAGCTCCCTTCAAGTTTTTCTTCTAACTTGAGCAACATTGTTAGTCTCAATCCACCTGGTTTGCTAACAATGAAGTCGCATGACTATCATGTTATCATGGAGTACTTGTTACCTGTATTGCTTCAGCATGCCTTTCCGAAACACCGAGACTTACGAAAAGTTATTCACCAGATAAGCTTATTCTTTAATTTACTGTGTTCGAAGGTCTTGATCAGAAATGACATTCAAGAAGCCAAGTTCATGGTTGTCGAGGCATTGTGTGTGTTAGAGAAACATTTTCCACCCTCCTTTTTTGATATAAGCATTCACCTTGTGGTGCATTTGGCAGATGAGGCGTTGGTTTGTGGACCTACCCAAGATCGGTGGATGTATCCTTTCGAACGGTAAATAACTTTTATTTCTATCGCCTTTGACTTTATTTGACGTGTTTTTGAATTTAACATTTACATAAATAAGTTTGGAATATTTAATAGGTCGATGAAAGAGTGTAAAGACATTCCTAGCAACAAACGATATGTTGAAGGCTCTATTGCGGAATCCTATCTTGTTGCTGAATCTGTTAGGTATGCTATGGAGTACATGTCCAATCCACGAGCCGGTAATCACAAATACAGTCAAGAAGCCTTTTTAGATGAAAATGGCGAATATAGTGATGAAGGGCCTATGCTAGATGGTAAGGATGTGTTATTATCCCCTCACCAATTTGTACAGATACGTCGATGGGTGCTTTTTCGACTTGATGTCGAAGAACGCGATACATTCTACAGGTCAAAATTCTTGACTATCTAGGCAAGTAACATGTGTTATTATATAGATATATACTTATATATTAAAGCCTGGATGAATGAAATGCAGCGAGTATCGTGAGTCGTTGCAATCTGGTTCACGTGCTAAAGGAAAAGGGATTGCAAAGACAGAGGTAGAAATACAAACAAAATTCATTGATTGGTTATACAAGAAGGTATTAATTCTTACAGAATCAATGTAATTTGGGAAAACTAAGATAGTTCTCTCACTACTTATGTTTTAAATTGTTTTCTTTTGTATCATGTTATAGTTGTTGGAGGACGATGCTACGAATTCTATGTTGTGGCGGTTAGTCAAAGGGCCAACTAAAGCGAAGACATATAAGAAGTATCGTGTCAATGGTTTTGTCTTCTCTCCCAAGTCTCATGATGATACTGTTACCACCCAAGATAGTGGTGTTTTCATGAGGGCAATTACTTCTTTTACTGCAAGTAGGAAAGACAAGAATCCTATTGATGCAACAACGATGTGGTATGGGATCATTAAACAGATAATCGAGGTAGACTATACCGACTTTCAAGAGGTGGTTTTTTATTGTGATTGGGTGAGGGTGGAAGACAAGATTAATGGCTGTAAACTCTGTCGAGACTCAAGCTTGGTGATGGTCAACCTCAACAAACTGAAAAGTTCTAGTAATTTTTTGGATGAGCCAGCCATTCTTGCTAAAGAGGCCGGTCAAGTGTTTTATTCACAAGATTTGAAACATCCCGATTGGTCAGTGGTTATACATTCTCCAAAGCGATTGACTTGTCGAGTGGATGAGCTAGATGTACCATCTGACTTCCAATCTACTCTTGAAGACCAACCCAATTTGAAACCCTTGCTGGAAAGACGACGTTAACTTGTTTTGCTATTGATGTTTCCATTTGTGTTTAGTTTTATTTTGTGAGTTATATGATTTCGTGGTGTAATTTGATGGTTGTATTGAGTATAATTTGATGGTTGTGCCTCAAAGTTGAATGCAATTAATTTGAAGTTTTGAAATGTAGTGTAATTTTTACTATTGTTGATTGTTTTGGCCTGACCATTTCCAGATTTGAAGTAGTTAAATAGGTACGTTGACAAATAGTTACTATTTTCTGTTATGTAGTGCACTATAATTTGATGATTGTGCCTCAAAGTTAATGCGATTTGTTTTAGGTTTTGAGGTGTACTGATTTGACTCAAATTCTTTTGTATGCAATACATAATATTTGCCACTGTGTGCAGGACAATTTAATGGCATCAAGTGGCCAATATCCAGGTCCTAGTGCCTTGCCGCCACCCCCATCAGGTCAAGAAGCACCCCCACTAGGGCAAGAAACACCCCCGGTAACATCTCAATCATCTGGTGCAACTTCATCAGTTAAGGCTAAGTTGCTTGTCTCAGTGTCCACTAAAGGCACTGTTGTTGGTCCTAATGCGGCGAAATGGGCAACACGGTTGGGGCATTTTATTCGAGCAACCATCCCATTGAGTTATAAAGATTGGAGGCTTGTGAAGCCGACCTTTAAGGATGAAGTGTGGGAGGCTTTATCGGTAACAATCTATTTTTGGAGGCTTTGTCGGTAACAATCTTTACCAAAATGAATTTCTAACTATTATAATTCTTGATAGGGTGAGTTTGAATATGATGTGCCTATGGCTTTGGCGTACAAAAATCTTCAAAAGGAGTTCTCTTCTAAATTTAGGACAGCAAAAAGTAACTACCGAAAAGAGCTTATAAAGAAAGCTTTGAACAAGGAAGCTGCTATTGCCACTTGTCCAGAAGGTATGAATCCAACAATTTGGGCCGAGTTTGTGACCCGTGAATTCCGACCCGAAGTCATACAAAGGAATGCAAAGAATGCAGCAAATAGGAAGAAGAACACTATTGGTCACACTCTTGGGCGGCAAAAATATGCCCAAATGCATTACATCAAGGTACCATCCTATCTTACTCTCTTTAATGCAAGTGGATTGTGGTAACACTTGATAATCTTTTGTGTAGAAACAGAAGGACCCTAAAGCCAAAGTCAATCGAGAGGATGATTGGCTAACGGCTCATGAGCATCCTGATGGATCTGTTTTGGAGAGTGCTCGTGCTGCATATGTAAGTATTTATACTCGCTACATTTTAATGTATTGAGTAGGTCTAGTCATAGAGTATATATTGTTTTGGAGAGTCCTCGTGCTGCATATGTAAGTATTTATACTTGTTATATTTTAATGTATTGAGTAGGTCTAGTCATAGAGTATATATTGTAATACTTTTAGTCAAAGAGTATATATTGTTTTGGTTATGCTTGTTGTTTTAGTGCTGAATCTTTAAGTATATATTGAAGGAACAAGTGAAGGTTGTTAAAGAAAGGAGAGCTATTGAAGCAAGAATTAGGGGAGAGAATGATATTGGCGAGATTATAGATCTTAAAGGCGGTGTACTAGCTGAAGTATTTGGGAAAGACACAAAAAGTCATACTCGTGCTGTTGGCTCTCAAATCTCGCCAGCACAAGTTGAACATGCTGCTATTGGTGAATACTTACTCGACAAAGCATTGGCATCATCTAGTCCCGATGTCGAGAAAGAGTTAGTTGAGGTTAAAGCTTCCCTAGCCAATCTAACTAACTTGTTGATGGTGAGTTTGTTTTGTCTTTAATTCTTTAATTACGTATAACTATGCTTAATTAACTCTCTTTAAGCTTGTGTTCTTATTTTCACACACTTAAAACTTGTATTCTACCTTTATATGCGTTTTCCATTAATACAGGCTCACATTGCAATTGGAAATGTCCAATCGCAGTCTGTGGTTAATACACCTCATGATGGTTCAAACTCACCCTGTCGTTCTTCTTCAGTCTCTCCTCAAAACCTGGCTTGTCTTTTTGAGGCGACAAGTGGTCGTGTAGAATTGTCTAAGAAGCCTAGGGTTGCCCTATTGGACAGGGATGGGAATGAAGTAGCCAAGGGATATGTAGTGACTGATCCTATGCACAAAGACATTTGCCATGGTAGAAGAGTGCTTAGAGGTGAGACAAAGATCAATATTGAGGAAGTGCTTAAAGGTGATGCACTAGTCTATGATGGTCCTCAGGATGGAAATAAAACTATGCATGGTTTTGTTGCTGGAGGGTGGCTGATTTGGGCTGATGGACGGTTGAAGTATGATTAAGAGTAGTTGATTAGGGCTAATCTTTTTGGACATGTTGTTTAGCATTTTTTTGGGTCTTGTGTAAGAACATATGGGCTGACTAAAGCGTTAACTTGGGTTAGTTTTCTTATTGAAATTTGCTAGTCTTTTGGACATATTGGTTTATGGTTCTAGTTGGAAGTTGTAACGAACTTGTTGAACATTTTATACATGTGATCTAACAATCTTTTGGGCATATATGTATAATTTTTATTATTGTTGTTTGTTTTTATAAGTATGCTTGTTTGTTTTACAGGTTTGTGAGATTATTCAAACCACCCCTTTTTAACTCCGCCAATGCAAGCTTAAGAAAGCCTTTGCATTGTCGGTTCCAAGCCCGAAAAAAGGAGGAGGATGAAGGGGTTCTCTTGGAAGTCTTTGTAATGTCACAATATATCAAGGTATTGGCGGTATTCTTGTCAATCTTTTTGTTGTTAAAGGCAATACCATTGATATTGATATGCTAAGTTTTTATGCTAATTCATTAAAATTGTGTGCCTTCCAGGTTCTGTATGCTTTAATTTTGATACCGCTGATCAAGTATGTGCTTGTTGTTCTTTTGGCTCAAGGCTCAAGGTTCCAACATCTGATGCCCGCATTTGTAATAGCCAAATGACTGATTTCAGGTGAGTACATTTCATGGAGAATCTATATGATTCTATCTGGTTTTACTTTCAGAAGTAACAAATTTGATGTGTCTTGGGTAGAACATGAATATGTTAGGGCGCTGTGTATGTGGGTGCGCGCACATCATCATAATCATCAAATCCTTTGTCCCAAAAATGTCGGGGGTGAATTTGTTTCTTACACCCCCTAGCATGATCATAGAATCATTGCCTAGTTGAATTCCAACCCCCTAGCATGATCATAGAATAGGTTTGTGCTTCTGCGACTCTCTCTAAGAAATGCATTCCAACCTCACTTTTTGACTACTTGACTGATCTTACTTAAAAATGCTACTATAATGATTTCCTGTGTTTTTCTTTGTCAATACAAGTGATTCTTTATCCCTCTAATTTGTGCAGATATGCCTTCCCTATCAAATGCACGGAAGTTGAATATGGGGATGATAAGGAGACTGTTGTTGAGATTCATGCTGAATATGACCCTTCTAAAAAGATAAAGCCCAAGGTTTGGTTCATTGGATAGTTCTAATTTAACTAATCTTTGAAGTTTCTCCACTTTCATTTTTATGATCTTGAGCATCTATCCATAATGAGAATGTGCATGTTAGTCTCCTTTTTGTGGACAATTTAAACCTGACCATGAAGATCTAGCAAGTTACGGGTATCATTTTTCTACTGTGTGTGAAAACAGAATGTGGGCAGCATTTGGCCACATAAATTTTTTCAATCTTTTCAATCTGTAAACATTTATTGGTAAAACCAAATTTATTTTACTAAAACTGTAGTAAAAACTTCTTGGTTTATGGTGAAAACTTATCATATGGTTGTCATTGTTAGTATCATTTGTAGTGTGGACGGTGGAAGTCACATTCAACGAGAATACAGGCAGAAGCCAGTCGCCTCTATGAATTTTGACATCAGATGGCATTAGATTTAGAAAATAAAAGTGCTTTCTTTTCAAGTGGAACAGTGGAAGTAGTGAAAATGCTCACACTTTTCATGAAACATTACATCTTGAAATCAGTTGTCTTGTGGCTGTTGACATAGCTCACACTTTACATGCAAAACTTAGTGCTTGAAGGAGTTTGTGACCAATTACCCTGTTCATTTGCTGTATGAGCAAATGCATTCTCTTAAATACATATGTTACATGCGTACATGTATAAAGTTATTATATCAAAGGGGTAGTGAGTAACATGCATTTATATTCTGATTTTAGGAGAGATGGCTGTTGGGCCAAGAAAAACACTCTTCATGGATGAAATATCTACAGGACTTGACAACTCCACTACATACCAAGTAGTGAAGTGTATTCGAAATTGTGCTCAGAAAATGGTGGGTACTGTGCTGATGGCGCTTTTGTTCCCTCTTCGCAAAGGAGTTGCTGATTTTCTCCAAGAGGTAATCTTTTTTTTTTTTGTTGGATTAACTCATAGTCTTGGGTTTTCATTGACTAGCTGTACTTGTTATATTTCCGGTTCATGTTTATACTCTTCACAATACATCAAATGGCATTGGGTCTCTTCCGGATGTTGGGTGCTGTGGCACGTGATATGATTATTGCCAATACATTTGGATCTGCTGCACTTATGGTGATATTCTTGTTGGGTGGATTTATTCTTCCAAAACGTAAACATCATTTTCTAGGATCTGACAAAATTCTATGTTATATTATTTGTTTGAAGTGGAATCCATGGTTTTTTAGTATATGGTTTTGTATTCTAAATTGCACATCTAATTTCTTCATTGAAAGTCCTGTCCCATTCATTTCTTTCTTCTGACAATTGTGCCTTGCAATCTTCTTTTTCCTTTATGTAGAAACTATCCGCCCATGGTGGGTATGGGCTTCCTGGTTATCACCAGAATTTATTTAAATTCTTGCTTCTTACACCTTTTTATCTATACATTCTATATATATTGTCATTTTTTCTAAACTTCAGCTGATAACCAATGTGAATCCAATAGTTTTGTACTCTGTCCCATGTCAGAGTTCTGCCTATAGTAATGGTACAATTGGATACAATGTTCTCCATGCACACGGTCTTCCTAGCAGTGATAATTGGTATTGGATTGGCATTGGTGTTCTAGTGATATATAATTTTATCCTTCAAACAATTAAGGAACGAATAAAGAGTTATGGAATGGAATAATTCGTTAAAGAAGTTCCTCCCAGTTTGTATACTAGTTATACAAGGCAGAGAGAGTTAGT
Organism: Cinnamomum chago; assembly: GCA_038049695.1. Taxonomy (NCBI): domain Eukaryota; kingdom Viridiplantae; phylum Streptophyta; class Magnoliopsida; order Laurales; family Lauraceae; genus Cinnamomum; species Cinnamomum chago. The sequence continues at coordinate 103,721,548 of CP142451.1, read as the reverse complement.
CATAGAAGTATATCACTGTATGAAACACATACAACTAACACCATAAATACTTCTTATGGCACCAGTTTAGAGACAGCTATGGAATGACTCCACAGAGTTATTTCACAAAAGCCTTTAAACAGCTCAAAGATTATTGGCAAATCTATAATACTGCTGTCCAACAAGGACTTATAGCCCAATACCAGTTAGAGAAAACATCTCTGACAGGCAGAGCCTCTACCTCAAGTTCCAAATGGCTATCTGCTGCTCTTTGTTTGGAGATGGTCAGATGAAGCTTCAGTAGTTTTCAGCCTGAGCTCCTTCAGCTCCTAGGTTGTGCCTTGCTGTGTTGTTTCTTTGCCCTGCTTTGGTCCCATCTGCTCTCTACAGTTAAAATGCCTTCTTTTTCAGCTGCAGTCAAGATGCCTTCTCATTCAACTGTTCTATATTTTTGGTTGTTGGGGGTGTTTGGTTCTGTCTCTGCGTAGATGATCTCTCTTGAGTTTGGCTGTTGATCCTTGAAGTCTTGTTTGCTGTTGTTGCTGTGTTGTGCCAGTTATGTTGCCCTGCAGTTGAGTCCTTTTGTATAGCAGTGGCCTGTAATGTTGTGTTTGCAGCTGAGGGTGTAGTGTATAGCAGTGGCCTGTAGTTCTGTTTGCAGTGCTGTGCTTTTGTTTGCTGTTTGCTTTCTTCTTCAATGTTTTTACATTATCATCATCATCATCATAATCATCAAATAGGAATTTGTATTTGGTTGTTGGGGTTAAGCGCTCCCTCTACCCCTAGCTTGCCACATATCTTTAGACATCTGTTCTCTAAAATCTGTCAGACATTTGTTTTTACATTAAGGCCAAACAAAAAGGTAAGAGACTGAATACTTGAACTATGGTTTCACATTGAGAATGTGTCAAGTGGGCATGCTATATTTTTGTTCACTGCAACTTTTGGATATTTTCTACATTCAACAGGCTTCTAAGTAGTAACATGGTTTGGGCTATTAGTTTTGCTTACATTAATCATGTTAATAAATGTTTTCTCTTAATTATCCAATATGATTTTATTGTAACATTTATCCCCTTATTTGTCACTTGGAATTTCAATCTGCTTCTAACCTGATTGATTGTTCATCCAATTCAATACTAGAAATAACTCCACTTGTTAATGCTTTTGCAACTTTCTTCCATAGATAATTGAGTTATTTAACCTGGTGGGTTCTTTAATTTTTCCAGGAAGTGGCTGTTAAGAAATTTTTGGACCAAGATATTTCTGGTGATGCACTAGCTGAGTCTAAAAGTGAGGTATTTGACCTCTATCTCTCTTAAAACTCTCTCTCTCTCTCTCTCTCTCTCTCTCAAAAAAAAAAAAAAAAAAAAAAAAAAACCCACTGTCTGATGGAAAAGAAAATGAGTTGTGTGTGCACTAGTTTATTCTAGCTCTGGTGAAATTCATTTGCATTATTGGTTTGAGATCATTGACTGGTGACTATCCACCTGCCTCATGCTAATTATTTTATTTACCGAACTCCTTTATTTTTCTTTGCTTTTAGGTATCTCTGCTATAATAGTAATTACAACTTGAGTTCTTCAAATGTGGATAGTTTGTGGGATGCACAATCATTAGTAGAAATGGGTTGTCTTGCCGGCGCATAATATCATGTGCCCTTTTGGTCTGCAATTAATTTTTTATTTGTAATCTAATTGATTTTTTTGTTCCCAAGGTTCGGATTATGAAACGAGTACGCCATCCCAATGTTGTTCTCTTCATGGGAGCAGTAACTCGTCCCCCAAATCTTTCCATTGTTACAGAATTTCTTCCTAGGTATGCTGGCACATGTCTTATGATTAATACAAATATAGATTGTCTTATCAGTCTGTTATGTGGTAAAGTAGAAGTTGGTGCATGCTTATTGTTCTATCCCAAATGTTGGTATCCCGGAACAGGTGAACTGGAATTATTTTATCCGCCTAAAATAGCAAAACAGAATTTATTTATTTTTTCTCTAAAAACAATTGTTTAAATGTAATTCTAAATGTTTGCATGTGTTGGGCTTCATTGACGTTCTCTTGGACGAATAAGTTATTAGTGGAAGTTGGTGCATACTTATTGTTCTATCTCAGATTTTGATAGTCCGGAGTTAGGTGAAATGGAGCTACTTTACCCATTGGCAGAAGGGTTGCTGTGTCTGTTGTAAACATGGGTTTTTTGTCAAACAAATGTTTGAGTGGCATTCCAGATGTTTGTATGTGATGGGTTTTATTAACATTCTTTTGGTTGAATAAATTACTAAATTGCAATTCCTTTGTTCTTCATGACCAATTGATTGGCTCACGTCCTCGGGGTTCTATATTATGATCCATGTATGGAGTTTGAAGAAGGAAAACAGCATTGCAAATTTCTATAATCCCTATAAAGAAAAAAGTAACGAAATGCATGTTTATCAAGGAAAATCACTCTAATGTAATTATAAAACGGGCATACATGTCACATTATTGGATTGCTCTCTAAAGATACATAAACTAATGCTGCAGACAATGCGGCACTGGATGGATGAGTGCTCAATATCACATGGAAAAAAAAAGCATAAGTACCATTTTTCCATATATATAGAGATGGAAGGTCTGAAACTTATCTATAATTATTTTATTCATGTTCTTTTAGCTGGATACACTGTTGAAATTTCATGTTGTGTCAGATAGTAACCTTTTGGTTGCGTAAGCGTGTTCATGTTTTGGTGTCCCTGTGTTCATACAAGGTGTTGCTTGTGGCTTCTGGTTATTTGGATCAAGACTGGCTTTATTGGTGTAACTATAAAGTTGAAATGTTGTTTTTATCTTGCAGAGGTAGTTTGTATAGGTTAATTCATCGGCCTAAGAACCAATTAGATGCAATGAGGCGTTTAAGGATGTCACTAGATGTTGTATGATTCTAGTTGCTTTCCATTTATCTTTTGTTGGTTTTTTTGGTCTACCAGGTTGAAATTGCTAGCTGGACTAATTTTCCCCTTTTAAACCTGTCCAGGCTCGTGGAATGAACTATTTGCACAATTGTACTCCTGTATTAGTCCACCGTGATTTGAAATCTCCAAATCTACTTGTTGATAAGAACTGGGTTGTGAAGGTAGGATTATTTTTAATGCTGTTGGGATCTATGTTTACTGTTCTGGGTTGTGAAACCGTTGCTCCACATGCAGTTGTGTTTTGGGTTAGGATGCAATATTGCTTGTATTTGTCTGTGTGCTTTGGGTTGAGTGGGAGGCAGCCCTCAAAGCTGTATCCAATTGAAATCTCCAAGCTGCACCAAATACCCAACAGAATTGTAACCATTTTCTTTGTTTCATCTTTTTCCTCTTGCTTGATTGTTGTTGTTTTGGTTAAAGTTTGTGATTTGTTTTGTCATGGAGCTGATTCATAGCTTACCCATGTACAGCATAGCATTTCAACCGAGTCTCAGGAAACACCAGGTATTGTAAAATAGACTAGTAAATGATCCCACTATCTTATCCTCTTCTTTCTTTGTTTGTTCTAGAGTTTTCACCAGCACAAATTTTTTTGCAATGTACTGACATTCTATGTGATAATTCAGCAACTTCAACAGATTCCAAGATTCATGATGAGTCAGATCCCAAGGGCAGCCTTGAGCAACAGTGAGCTGTGTCTCTTTTGGTTTGAACTGATCATAGGTAGGCCCTTTTTACAGATTAGAATGGGATAATATGAAACTCGTGATTCATGGTATACACATCTAATTGCATAACATTAACTAATTGGATTGTCTTTTTCTTGGCTAAAAGTAATTGGATGATTGAATTGCTCAACAGTCAATACTTTTTTTCTTATCTTATATTTATATTTTATAGTTGTATAGTGTTATACTAATTAAAGAACAAAAAAAAGTGGTGCAAAAAGATATTAAAATTGAATGATGGCAAACTAATCTGAATGTTCTTTTGAAATAGGCGAAGCCATCAGTTGAATTTCCATTGTTTTTTTTTTTTTAAATAACAAATACTTAGTAACGGATATAAACCATTACAAATATAATATATAGTGACGGGCTCCAACCGTTACAAATAGAATACTTCGTAACGGATATCAACCGTTACAAATAAAATACTTAGTAACGGACTCCAACCATTACAAATAGAATACTTCGTAACAGATATCAACCGTTACAAATAGAATACTTAGTAACGGACTCCAACTGTTACAAATAGAATACTTCGTAACCGATACCAACAGTTTTATCCGTTGGGAACAAACTATGAACAAAATTAATAACCGTTACTAATAAATTGTAACGATTATAGATGTGTTGCTGAAATTAATTTCAGTCACAGTTCATAACCGTTAGTAATATTTCTAACGGTTATTAAGTGTTACTAACTTCCGTTACTTTTCATTTGTGACGCAGTTGTGTCAACGCAAAATAACCGTTACTAATATTTTTTGTAACGGCCGTAGATCCGTTACTAATTGTCTATTATGGTGTAGTGTTGAATCCTTAATATCTGATATCCAGTACAGTTGGCATCATAATAGCCCTCAAGTACAGTTAGATATTTAGAGTAATGCAAACCATAGTTTTGGGTGTATTTTAAATATCTTCGAACCCGAACTAAGGCCTTCCAGTGGTCTGATCCAGGGTTACTTGTGTATCTACTCAATTTACTAACAACATATGCAATATCAGGACGAGTTCAATTCATCACATACATTAGGCTGCTAATTATTTGTGCATATTCTCGTTGTGATATGCCTTTTCCATTATTCTTGGATAAATGGATACTAATATCTATAGGTGTCCTTGCTGGATTGCTATTATCTTAATTATATTTTTTGAGTATTTTCTCAATATAGTGTGATTGAGATAATATCAATCCATCTGATGTTTTAGAGATTTTTATCCCGAGTATGACATCTGCAACACCTAAATCTTTCATGTCAAACTTATTGTTTAACATTCTCTTGGTAGATTGAATGATATCAGCATTACTACCCATAATGAGAAAATCATCAACATATAAACAAATAACGACACAGTCATTGTTAGTGTTCTTGACATATACACATTTGTCACATTCATTGATCTTAAACCCATTTGACATCATCAAGCTGTCAAATTTCTCATGTCACTGCTTTGGTGCTTGTTTTAATCCATATAGAGATTTGACAAGCCGACAAACTTTCTTAGTTTGACCTGGAACATTAAACCCTTCTGGTTGTTCCATATATATCTCCTCGTCTAATTCACCATTGAGAAAAGTTGTCTTAACATCCATTTGATGTATCTCGAGATTGTATATAGCAACAATTGCTATTAACATTCGAATGAATGTTATTCTCATCACTGGTGAATAAGTATCGAAATAGTCCAAGCCTTCTTTTTGTTTGTACCCTTTAACAACAAGCTTGGCCTTGTACTTATCGATTGAGCCATCTGCTTTCATCTTTCTCTTGAATATCCACTTGCATCCAAGAGTTTTACAACCTTGTGAGAGATCTACAAGTTCCCATGTATGGTTTTGCAAAATAGATTCAATTTCACTATTTATTGCCTCTTTCCAATATGGTGCCTCTGGACTGGACACCGCTTCTTTAAAGCTTTGAGGCTCATCTTCTAACAGAAATGTTAGAAAATCTGAAACAAACGTTTTTTATGTTCTAGCCCGCTTACTCCGTCTAGGTTCATCAATCTCTTGTTGGTTTTGATTACTGCTACCAGCAGTATCATGAGTTCTTTTAAGACAACTCGTTTCCTACGATGGTTTATAAGGAAATACATGTTCAAAGAATGATGCATTCCTTGACTCAATAATTGTGTTAGGATGCATATTGGAAATTTCAAACTTGTGAATTAGAAACCGATACGCACTGCTATTATGAGCATACCTAATGAATACACAGTCTACTGTTTTTTGTCCTATTTTCACCTTTTTAGGTGTATGAACCGCCACTTTCGCCAAATACCCCCATACTTTTAAGTATTTGTAAGTAGGCATTCTGCCTTTCCACAATTCATAGGGGATTTATTGGTTTTCTTTTGATGTATTCGGTTGAGAATATAATTTGCAAAGAGGATTGCATCCTGCACAAATTCTGAGGTAATCCAGAACTGATTAACATAGCATTCATCATTTCTTTTAAAGTTCTGTTTTTCCTTTCAGCAACACCATTTTGCTGAGGTGAATAAGGAGCAGTAGTTTGGTGTATGATGTCATGCTGTGAACAGAATTCACCAAAAGGCGATTCGTATTCACCACCTCTATCGCTTCTTATCACCTTAATTTTCTTATCAAGTTGATTCTCAACCTCATTCTTGTAATGTTTGAACATTTCCAAGGCCTCATCTTTACTTCTCAGTAAGTAAACATAACAGTATATTATGCAGTCATCAATGAATGTAAGAAAATATTTCTTACCACCTTTAGTTTGAACAAACTTCAGGTCACAAATATCAGAATGAATTAATTGAAGAGGTTCAGAAGTTCTTTCAATAGATTGAAAAGAAGTTCTAGTAAATTTAGCTTCTACACATGTTTCACATTTGATATCTGAATCAAAACTACATTTAGGCAAGCATTCCATGTTAACTAATCTACGTAATGCATCATAATTAACATGGCCTAATCTACCATGCCACACATTAGAAGACTCAAGCATATAAGCAGAAGAGTTTTTCTTATTATGAACAATAGTCATGACATTCATCTTAAAGAGCCCATCGATCATATACCCTTTTCCCACGTACATCCCAAATTTAGTGAGTACAAACTTATTTGACTCAAATACAAGTTTAAACCCTTCTTACTCAGTAGTGAGCTTTATACCAGATTCTTACGAATATCAGGTACATGCAGCACATTGTTGAGGGTGAGTTCTTTTCCAAAAGTCATCTTCAATACCACATGTCATTGGCCTTCAACCTTAGAGGTGGCAGAGTTGCCCATGAAGAGTTGTTCTCCGGTTGATGCTTGATAAGTGGAGAACATCTATTTAATAGAGAAAACATGTTGAGTGGCCCCTGTGTCCACCCACCATTCTGTGGTGTTACCAACCAGATTGACTTCTGGGACCACAGCAGAAAGATTGATGTCTGAAACATCAGTGGAGAGAGTGTCAAATTCTGTCATGTTGGCCTGCGCGGGTTTCTTACTTGTATTGCCTTGGTCCTTGCACTTACGACAGTCCTTAGCACGGTGGTCTGGTTTGTCGCACACATAGCATTTCCCTTTGAACTTTTTGTTGTCATTGGGACCTTGTTTTGGACCGTTGGGATTGTTCTTCACCGTTGGGATTGTTCTTCCTCTTCTTGGGATTCTGCCCATGTCCCACCAGATTTGTCTTAGTTTCAGTGAAGGTTTTTCCTGCTTTCTTTTCAGAAGCACGATTGTCTTCCTCTATCCTCAATCATACTATCAGGTCTTCAAGTTTCATCTCCTTTCGTTTATGCTTGAGGTAGTTCTAAAAATCCTTTCAAAGTGGTGGCAATTTTTCAATGATTGCTGCCACTTGGAAAGACTCACTAAGAGACATTCCTTCTGCATGAATTTCATGGAGGATTACTTGAAGTTCCTGAACTTGATTGATAACTGCTTTGGAATCGATCATCTTGTAGTCAAGAAATCTGCCAACAACGAATTTCTTCATTCCGGCATCTTTAGTCTTGTACTTTTTATCAAGTGAATCCCATAATTCTTTTGCAGTCTTCAATGAACAGTACACATTATATAATGTGTTGTCTAGTCCATTGAGAATGTAATTTCGACAGAGGAAGTCAGCATGCTTCCAGGCTTCTACAGTAGCAACTACTTGCTTGTCTGTCTCGCCATCTATTAGAGCAGGAGACTCTTCATGGAGGAACCTAGCCAAGTTCAGGGTAGTGAGATAAAACAACATTTTCTGCTGCCATCTCTTGAACTCAGTACCATTGAACTTTTCAGGTTTATCCCCATGGTTCACCATAACAGGGGTAGGGGTAGTGACTGGAGTATTCTTCTCAATATCCATGTCTGTTTTAACAAACCAGAAATGACTTAATAAAACACAGAGTATATACTGCACAATTAAAATAACAGTACTGTAAATAGTAACTCAGAATATATGGTAACCAGTAACTGGTTACTGTATACTGAGGCAAGTAGAAAGTAAAGAACAGAACACACTCAAGTTCTGTAAGTAGATATAAAAGACAGAGATAAACTCAGTTTTACCATACTGGTTTTAGAATAAGAAGAAAAGGAAACCAGTAGTGAAACTGACATAAACTGAAACCAGAGAATACTGAAGTAAAACTGAAAACAGAGTGTACTCAGAAAGAAAGAATTTGTCTTAAGATTGTTAGTCCGAGTACATGCAGTAGTATTTTAGAATTCAGCAAACAGTTCCTCACAAACAACAGTAAAACAGAACTACAGAATGTAAATTTATGAATGAAAATCACTTACTGTTTGTAGGCAGAAAAACAGAACTCTGTTGTTGAAGTAATTAATCACAAGAATCCGCAGAAGAAGATTGATAAAGGCTAGTGTAAAAACACTATGTCCTTAAGACAAATTCGCCCCCGCAATGGTGCTTACGAGCTTCTACAGCGATTGCCTCCCAGGATACAATGATTGGGCTCACAACAGTTGCAGCACTACAAACTGTGTGACAGGCGAACCCAAAGTGTAGCAGACTCTCTCTACATATGATGACTCGAAAATGCAATGCAGCAATAGTGATTGAATGATCAAAAGTCATGGACAAGATGCATATAAATAGCTTGTAACAAGTCTCTTCGTGGTGGGGTTGCATCTGTTCAGAACAATGACTGTTCAGATGAACAGATGCACACCTTCTTTGGACACACCTCTTAGGACTAGAGACACACTCTTTCATATATGAAAGGGCACATACCTCTTGGGACACACCCCATTTAAAAAAGGAAAATTTTATTAAATACAATTTCTCCAAAAAATTATAAATGGGTAGTGGGCCGAGCCAGGCCCAACTCGCGCGTGAAGCCCAAGCCCAAGCCCAAGTACATCAAGAACATTCTTGAGGGTGAGAGTCTTGCCAGAGGAAAGTGATTAATATTTCTCTGTATTAAATAAGATATGAACCATGTGTTCTTAGCAACTGTATCCATCTCTTGTTGAATTGTTGTTAGTCATAAGTGCCCTTTAGTTGTTTGCAAGTGTTTAAGTCCTAGCGAAGTCCTAAGAATAAGCCATCATAATCTTCAACTACTTAGAGCTCGTTTGGCTTCTCTATTTCTCACGTCTAAACGTCTTAAACCGGTTTGATACAAACATTTTTTTATTGAAATTAGATCGTTTGGCAACTGCAAAAAACATGTCTGTTTCAAACCACCAAATAGGCATTTTTGTTTGTGGGAAAAAGGAACTGAAAGTATGCCACTCCAAGTAGACATTTCATCATCTACCATGGATCTCAAGATATTTGAGAAAATGACAGAACCTTAGATATGCATTTTTGGATTTTTGTGGGCCCCGAAATCACAATCCGGACTGTTGGTCCTCTTTGGAAGGTTGAGAACAAGTAGGTCATCGGATTTGATGCCATGACTCATCGTGGATCTTGAGAGATTTGTGAAAAACTGCGAACCGTTGGATAAAAAAATATCTATTTCATGTATTCTTTTTGACTTTCCAAGCGATATATTTGGAAAAAAAATCTAGGTCATATAGATCTATTTCATGAAGTTCTACCTCATACAGATTAGATTTGTCAAACGAGCCCTTAGTTTATTATCTTTACCAGTGTTCTAAAACTCTTGATTATGTGTTTCTACATTGGGGCATCTGGTCAGAGGTCCCTTAACTTCGATTTTTATTGCAAATGGTCCACATTCTTTTTCCATAGAGCCAAAGGTCCTTTCTCAAGTTTTAAATAATTAAAAAGTCTAGAGTGCCCCTCTAAATACACTATGTGCGGTATACAAAAAAAAGAAGAGGAAAACTGATTTCGTTAAGAGTTTTATTTGGAGAAAAAAACAAGAAGAAAACCCGTCAGTTTCGCAAATATTATTTGACTGTACAAATTAAGGATTACAACAGATCAGAGAAAGAAAAGAGGGAAAATTGATTTAATGAAGGAGAAATCATTCAGAAAATCTGCACGTGGGACTGGGCAAAACTCAGACAATTTCTTTCCAAACTCGGATAAATTTGTTCCAAACTCAAATAAATTTGGTCCAAATTTAGATAAATTTGTTCGTAACTCAGAAAAATTGCTCAAAACTCAGATAAATTTATCTAAGTTTTGCCAAAAGTTCAGATAAATTTATCTGAGTTTGAAACAAAACCTTTTGAAAAAAAACTAAGATAAACTTAAATATCTTTTTGAAGAAACTCACAATAAAAAAAAAGGATATATAGTAGCTAGGTGAGGAAGAAACTAAAGAAGATCACAAAAGCTCACGCGCATGAATAGAACTAACCATTAAAAGGAGTCAATACTGATCTTGTGTGAGGTAAAGATCAGTTCATACTTCTAATATGTCTTAGTGCAATTCTTTTAGAGATGTAAATGGGTACCCGATTCTCAGATTACCCAGAGGTTCCGACCCGTTAAAAACCGGGTCTGGGTCAGGTTCCACCTTGGTTCAGACCCATGGACCTGAGACCCGATATATTACCTAAATTTTCGAAAATCTATCATAAAATTCATATTTTTTTAATATCATTCTCTACCTAAACCCGGACCTAGATCCAGACCCGTCCTAAATATGGTTCTGGTTCCAGAGCCAAGAAACCGGTTTCGAAACGGTTCCGGGTCCGGATCCGGTTCCACCTTCTCCTTAACGGTTCCGGGTCCACCATGGACCAGAACTAGAACCGACCCGTTTACCACCCTAATTCTTCTCCTATGTCTTGTTGGGCAACGATTACAAAAACTCCGACTGGGCAACGATTACAAAAACCTTAACAATGAGGTGGGGCAAAGATCGGTTGGAAAAAAAATAGGCTGATGATCAGATCTTGGGCATAGTTATCTGATGATTGGAAATAAAATCCATGAATGCTTATGCAAGTAATGCCTCTGCAGCGAATCATACATTGGTGTAGGAGGTTTGGAATCGTTCCCTCCCATTTGAATTTTGAGACTTGATGTATTTCATCTCATTTGAATTTCAAAACTTGATCCAAAACAAGGAAATAAAATCCGTTAGACAGCTTGATGCGTTTAAAGGGGTAAATCAGCCATTAAATATCATGTTAAAGAGCTTAAAATTAGGGATTCAATGAGTGGCATAACTTCAAATGGTTAGAAGGGCAAATTAGTCATGCAAATGTATGATTTGACATACTTAGGGACCTCCGCCTGCAATAAGTCTAGGTACATAGACCAAAGGCTTTAACCGAAAATCATGTTGATTAGAGGCTTTAAAGGACAGTGTTTAGCGACCTTTGGCTAATTTACCCTAAAAGGTTTGCATGTGTAATGTAGTGTCCGTGCAAGGGCTTCTACATCTGAGCCCGTCTCCTCGACATGAGCCTGGCCCATTAATTAATAGCTGATTGGTATACATATCTTACTATATGATGTATAATGAATAGGTTATATTATTATAAAATCATGCTAATATCATATTATCATTCTTGGTATAATTAATTAAGCATAGTTACTTTTATATTTTATGATTAAATATCTATTATTATATAATGATATTGTAATAATTGTATAACTTTTTTATGTTTAGTTGGTTGGTTGGCAATATGGTGTTGCTCAGTTGGTTCCCAACCCCGGAAGTCCCCCACCCCCACCCCCAAACATTTTAAAACCCATTAGGGCCTTAAGAGAAAGCCTAGTCAAGCCCCCACTTAAAATAATAAATAGCCCCCACCCCACTTTCCTCAACTCAAAAATTCCCCAACCCCGTCAATTTTCCTCTCTCAAAAATCCATTAAAATTTAAAAGAACTGAGTGTATTAATGATTACCATTAATCTGAGAATGTTAATGATTTGGATAAAAAAAAATCGTAACCCATAGATTTATAGGTCAGATCTTTTATATATATATATATATATAAATTTTTACAAATTGCTCAAAATCCATAAATTTTTTTGTCCACTTGAAATTTGGGTTTTGAAGAAGCAACCTTAAAACACTAGTACAAATGTCATATAAATTTTGATGATAAAATGTTAGTTGATATGATTAGATATTTTGTAATTGCAATACCTTTTCTTTTGCAAGAGTCAATGTTAAGAAAGAACAAAAAAATAGTGATCGAATTTTTCAATTGACTATCGTAAACTCCCCTCAAACGAAAATCCTAGGTCCGCCACTGTATCTTGTGATCTCCACTCTTATCACTTGTGTAGGCTCCTCTTCCCACATATGTAGACTCTTCTTCTCATTTGTTTGGGCAACCTTGGGTCCATGCCTCCTTGGCTGGGGCACCAAAAAAAAAATACCCTCTTTAAAATGCTGCCATTTGCCAAATAAGCCCAGCTCAAAACTGAGCAGACATGCAGGCCTGGATCACACTTGGGCACAGCCCAATTCGCACCGCTAGCCGTACGCTTGTGTTGCTTGCACTCAAAAACGTCGGAAAAAGTCGGGACTCAGTGAAGCGAAAAAGTGGTCCCACAATGGACGTGCATGTGCTCCACGCCTACAGGCTACAGCAATGTGCCTTTCAAGAAGACCGGGTCTTCTTATTTAATAAGTTCCTCATTCAGCCTTTCCAAGTGGATGGAGGGAAGGAGTAGAACTCTACTTATGTGATTGTGGCCCACTTATTAAGAATCCCTCCCACTCTAAATGAACCCATTCACCCTTTATATGATTTTCCTTGGCCGTATTTGTATGCATTAAAATCATAGGAATTTGTAATTAAAAATAAAGATTAAAGGTGATTTTAAAAAAAAAATATGAGCATCAAATAACATCTTCCTTTAAATGTATTTTTCTAAAAAAATGTTATTTGATTTTTATTTTTGGAAATTCACCTTTAATATTTATTTTTAATTTTAATATGCATTTAATGCAAACAAAAAGGTCCCTTCTTTTTTATTATTATTATTATTATTGCTTATATGAGAGTGAGTTATAAACTATATTATTCCTAAACTGGAATTGTCTTTCAATCTGGGGTTTCTTGTGGTCTTTCATGTACTCTTCGCTCCAGTTGTGTATGCTCCACACATGAGCACTCATTTTTCCATCATCATCCACGCCATCCAAGTACGCCCTCCACCTCATACACGGAAGCGGATTCCCTATTTGGAAAACCATGTTTGGACCAATCAGGGGGTGCCACATGTGAGGGACATGATCTCATCTCCTCCACTTTAAAAAAAAAAAAAAAAAAAAAAAAAATTGATTCCCATGTGGTACACCTTCATTGGTCCAAGCAGGGGATCCTCTTCCCTCATATACTCCACCCAACTACACCCGCGGTAGTACTCTAGCAAGGCCAAGTGTTGGTTCCTAGCACTGTAGGTGAGACGCAATGCCTTTTACCATCAAGGCATCTGACACTTCTCAAAAAGTTCGTAAATATTACTCTAATTGGAATTGGTTCAGTCATAATATTAAAGATATAAGGACAAATGTGATTAATAATAAATAATATTATATTAATCACATCATTAATGATGGAAAACTATTCAGCTGAGCACTAATGCTAATGTTATTGAGAGCACCACATTTAATGGGGCCACCAAATGATTTATCTAAGCAAACCATTACATAGGGACTTCTCTTGATAGTTGTTGATATCAAATTTAATACTCATCTGAATGAATTAGACCGTTGGATAAGTATGCACTTGTTTTAACGGTGAAAGCTGCTTAAGAAATATTCAGCATGTGAACTTACCATGGGTTAAGTGGAATTCTCTAAAAAAGATATACTCGCACCTCACGTGGCTACTGTTATTACCGCTACAACAGGCGAAATCGTGGGCTCCACTGTTGAATTAACCATTCTCCCTCTGGCCACTTTCCCGGAGGATTGTGGACTTTGTGCGTTGCATTCTGATTTCTGACATATAGACCATGACCCTTTGGCTCCACCACATGGCTCCTTTAGTCCAAAGTGTGTTTCTCATCGATCGACCTTTTTTGTTGGTAACAAATGAACTTTCTTGGGTGTCCTAAAAGCATCATTTACCATTGGTGGCTCCACCAATAGAAGCCTTTCTTGTTGGTAACAAATGAACTTTCTTGGGTTTCCTAAAAGCATCATTTACCATTGGTGGCTCCACCAATAAAAGAAAAGGAGTGTAAACAAAATTTTTCGTTTGTCCGCGTAAGTGAAAAGAGATGGCATATATAAGTTTCAACATTTTAAACTGTCAAGTGAGAACTACCGCCACTTATCAGTAAAATAAGTGACTGATGTCAATAAAAATAAATTATAAGCGCAATTGAACACTTAAAACTTTAAAGAAATGTATGTATTTCTAAAAGTATGTAGTTTAAATTGAAGAAATGGAGATGAGGATTTATAAATGAGCATCATATCATCTTTCTTTTATGAAAACAGAAACCCGAGATCCTAAATTAATTGATATCCAAACATGAAAACTAAAATGTAGAGATGTTAAATTGATATTTAAACATCACTCTATTAATTCGGATCCTAGTTAAAAAAAGTCAAGGTCTCATCCACGTGATCTCTACAAAGATGCATTGCATCTCCTGGAGTAGCAGGAGAGAACAACCTAATTGACACTATGGGCACATGAAAAAGTCAGACGATTTTACCAGCACAATGTCTTGAATTCCCAATTCAACAATGAGCAAAATTGGATCAATATCAGATTAGAGTGCCAGTCAAGTGGAGGAGATAGTGAGGGTGATGATTGCGCCTAGTCAAAATAAAATGAAAGTTCTGTGTGCCAATGCAAGCCATTCACACCAGGTCATTTATCAATGCCGGATGAAAAATGTTGGCTAGGGAGCTAAGCTGAGCTGAAGCTTGACCCAAGCTCGAGACCAGTTTGAGCTTGTCTCATGAAACAATCCATCAAGGCTCGAACTTGAGCCCAGTTGATCAACGCCAAGTAACTTGCGAGCCAGCTTAGTCGTTTTACAACCCTCCCCGCCAATATACATTTTTAGTCTCAAGCTTCATTTAAGCACCTTGGATTAGTCCTGACTCCTGAAATATCCTTTGAGGTGACTTTTTGGTTGCAAATTCCAACGAATCTTCTTCCTTTTCTTTTTGGGCAGCTCTTATTGTCCTTTTTCGGTTGATGAAGATGATGTATGTGATTTTTTGTGGAAAGGGTGTACATCAAAAACTCTAACAAGGATTAAACACTACTACCGGTCTTAGTGGTCGTACTCAATATCTTGACAGAAGATCTGGTCGTCCATCAACTCTTTTATCTCTTTGTTCCATTCTTCCAACCTTAAGTCTTCATTTTTATGTTTTTTTGGAAAGCTCTACAACTTTCATGGCCCCATCATACATTGAATCATTTGGAACGCGAAACATTCCCGTACATCAAAGGCATCGACAATCGAGTGGCTACTCTCAACAAGGCTCGTTTGTTTATATTTCTTGGCGTGGAGGCGAGGACTCAAGGTATTCAGGACAAACATTTATTGTATATTCTGCTTAGATGGAAGGTTAGAAGACTTCCCAGGTTGACTCTTGATGTTCATGTTAGGATCGGAGATACACACACGACACGATTTAAGAGACAATCAATCAATTCACGGGACGGATTTGCATGGTTCGATAAGATTGCCTACGTCTACGGGAAATTCACAACATTCACTATTATTGGAGATTCTCACAAGAGTATAAACACTCACTGTCTTTCTTGTTCTCTCTCAATATCACCCTCTTTCATTACAATGCTCTCACCACCTAGTATAAATATATAAAACCCTAAACCTTTAGACACCCACAACCCTCGGATCTGGCCTTATAACAGATGTTCCAGATTAAACCGGCATATTAAAGATAAGCCCCAGTAATTAAATAAAGTCTAGATCAGGCTTCACCAACCCATCAATCTCCCACTTGTAGACTGATCATTCTGAATGGCTTTGACAATAACAGAACATGACTAAGAATCTCGATTCCTCATCTTCATGCTTGAAGACTAATTTAAGCCGAGTACAGCTTCAGTTTTTCTGTAGTCGCCACTTTTGTGAACATATCTGCAGGATTCTCACTTGATAAAATCTTCTCCAGTTTCAACATTTTCTCCTCCAAAAGTCACCGTATGAAGTGATATCTGATCCAAATGTGTTTGGTTTTTGGATGAAATGCTGAATTCTTTTCAAGATGAATGGCACTCTTATTATCACTGTAAAGCCTGCTGAACTCTTGCTTCATACTCAACTCTTCCATTAACTCGTTTAACCAAATCATTTCCTTACTAGCTTCTGTAGCAGTAACATACTCTGCTTCTGTTGTTGAAAGTGCAACGACGTCCTGTAGCTGTGACTTCCAACTGATTGTTGCACTACTCAATGTGAAGACATATCCTGTAGTGCTTCTGCTTCTATCAAGATCTCCTGCCAAGTCCAAATCAACATAGCCATGCAGTTTGCTCTTTGATCCTCCAAAACACAATGATGCATTAGTGGTGCCTCTCAGATATCTGAGAATCCACTTAACTGCCTCCTAATGCGTTTTTCTGAGATTACTCATAAATCTGCTTACAACTCTCACTGCATGAGCAATGTCTGGTCTAGTGCAAACCATAGCATACATCAAGCTACTAATAGTTGAAGCGTATGGGACCTTGGACATGTTCTCATTCTCCTGTTCTGTCTTAGGAGACAACTCTTTTGAGAGTTTGAAGTGGCTGGCCAATGGAGTGTTAACTGGCTTAGCACTGTAACGCCCCAATTCCGGATACCGATAAAATCGTCGGAATACCCGAAGTTGGCGCGCTACTTCCCGAAAAATCCGAGAACTTTCAAGATCGTAGGTCCGCAGTGAGATCCAATTTAAAACTTTTGGACGATATAATAACAACGGTTAAATTTACAGAAGCATAACAATTAAAGCGGAAGCAATAGGTATCATATATATTAAATGTGAGTAGAACTGTGGTCTAGTTTCAAGTTATCAAATGTTAAGAACAACAAAGTTAATTACATATTTGCTAACTACCCGACTCGCTACAAGATTCGCTCAAAAGCCCCAAATAAAGATAGCGCTCAAAGCCCTGGTAAAAGCTCTCCACCCTCCAGCTCGACATCAGGGTCGGCCGGGCCCCATCCGTAATCTCCGACGACAGGCTCCTCAACTAGCGCAAGCGCATCCTCTACGAACTCTGGGTCAAGGCCTAAGCACCAAAGATGGGTCACATTATACAAATAACATATGACATATATATCGAAAGAGTAGAGACAGGTATATAATTTAAAGAATAACAAGGTAAATGAACTAGGCAGTTGAGCAAGATAAGCATAAGGAATCAGAATAAATATACAGCATCTAATCTACTACTAAAATGGCACATTCACACGAGTTGGAATATCGCGGGATATTATGTCGCGGCCCTCCCATACTGAACACAGTCGCGGCGGGGAATCTCACCAGTGCTGGGAATTACTAATCCCGCAAATCACTCATCATCTCATCACACTCATCACTCAAAGACCGGACTCGGTATCACACCGTCCGTCTTAACAACACAGCTCATCATGATAGCTCCTCAACACTCATAATAGCTCCTACCGGGGATGATCAATCCACAGGTTGAGTGAATGTCTATGTCGACTCAAGAATAACTCTAAGGGTCTGTGTCTGTCTAGGCTTTGCCTTGCGTGAACAAGGTCCTAACCATGTCTCTAAGAGGTTCATATATCAACAGTTCATGGATTACAATCCAAGTCCAAGCTCACTCGTTGAATCCATACCAAGGCCCATCAACACATGGCCTGGTCCAAAACAGACCAAACGAGGCATCATATCCATTTCTACTAATAAACAACTCATTCTCAATCATCATGAGTTATAATCTCAATATAAACTACCTCTCCAATCTAAGGGTTCACATAACCATACTTAGGCCCAATAAGGGCCCGCCTAGCCACAGACACGGGTCAGTGTTCTTCAATTCATAACATCGGGTCACCTCTAAGATATCCTAAGTTCAGGTCATCCATTTCCATTAATTAACAGTTAACAGCTACACTAAAGATCTAAGAATGACAGTAATAAACAAGGTGAAGTGTGAACTTCAATATGAAAATCAATAGGGAAATACAACAGTCCATTTGTCACGACCTGGACCCGAGATCAGAGTCATTAGGGTTAACCCCCGGGTCGCGATGTTAATCATACTTACTCCCGTAAACCCCGATTAACCGAAGTTAAACCGAAGCCTACAAGGGATCTTGCATACGTACCTATCAATGTACAGTGCGGAATATACAATAATATACATTGACAACCATTTAATCAAAATGAATCAGACTATTTACTCTGATTGTATAGTAAATTTACATTGTATCATTCTCCTACTATCAACCACTGCATATTTAAAATACAATGCAAGGGACATCATTTACAATACCTACAATACCAAAATGAATATCTAAAACAGTTTATAAAAAGTTTCCAAAAGATTTCTGTGTATTCGCGCTCAGATCACGTCCATTCGGCTAGACCTCCTGGAGGTATCGAATGGGCCTCCTCCGCTGGCGGGACGGTCTCGGAGGGACCGGCACGGGCAACTGAGCCTGTAATATCATCAGTAATACCGTGAACACGACGGTTCAACAAGGTATACATATATCTATAGCATGTTCATAATTCCTACAATTCACTGCTGAACAGTTCTAAGCAATCAATATCAAATACAAATAACAATGACAATAATACTGGCAACTACACTAGCATTGGTTTCAACTCCATTCAATTCTTCCCAAAAGGAAGCATTTCATATTCATATTCATTTATTCATTATGTTCAATATTTATTAATGGCTTTTCAATGCATGACTTTTCAGTCAATGACCTTTCGGTCCAATAAGGTAGGATCTCCCAGTGTCTTGATCAGAGATCACTGGTGTCACCACGGGCTCCGGAACACCTCAATCTCATCTACTGCAGTAGGAATAGTCATTTCATTTCAATTCACATTTCAGTTCAATTCAATAAGGAGTTCGGAAACCACTAGGTAGTGCCAGACCTTTTAACACATTCATATCACTCTCATTCTAAGACTAAACCAATCTTCTTCTAACCAACCATTGAGTGTAACTTTGGCTATCAATGCAAGGATTACTATAGATGATATTACTTTAAGTAGAGTGTGCATTAGATAACCTCTGCTAACACTTATGAAGGTTTAGATATCACTCATATTAGTTGATATCACTCGTATTCATGGTTCAAAATCTCGGCCGAGACCGGTTCATCTCGGCCGAGATAAACCGGTCTCGGCCGTGACCGGGCCGATATCTCGCTGAGATATCGGTCTCGGCCCAGATTCACCAAAATCTCGGCCATCTTGGCCGAGATATTCAATATATCAGGATTTTTTTCATCTCGGCCGATGTATCGGCCGAGATGAATATAAAGCATCCAAACCCCTTTTTTTTTTTTATTCTTCTCCCATCTTCATCTTCTTCTCCTCTCTTCTCAAAACCCCTACTAGCCATAGCAGCAGCCACCTTCTCTCTTCCATATTTCCAAATCTCACTTATTTTTTTTGAAGAAAATATTATCTAAGGTAAGAGGAAATTAACTTAAAGCATATTATGTGTTTTTTTTTTTTTAATAGATGAAGCATAGAGGTTTGTTACTTACTCACTTGTGTAATTGTGTTGTTTTCTTAATTTAGAAGTTAGATCTATATACTTTCATGCTAGATCTACTCATACACATGATTTTGAACTTTTTTTTCAATTTTTTTTATTTTCGGATTTTTTAATATTTGAATTATAATATATCATTTTTTGGGGATTTCATCATAAATATGTTGTTTTAATGATTCATGATCATTGTATGGTGTGTAAATAATAGATCTACATACTTTTATGTTAGATCTATATATTTAGGATTTTGAAAATGATTTTATTAATTTTTGTTTTCCAAAAAATAATTTTTGTTACTTGTTAGGATATTTGAGATATCAAAGGCTTATTAATAGTGTGTAAACCATGAACATCTTGATGCCCAAGTGCTTTATGATTTATCTATCTCAGTCACTAACTCACTATCTCATTCACTAATCTTTAGGGTCTTGAATTTCACAACTTTATTTGATGATTAAGTTAGTATTAAATGATGATTGATATGTTATCTTTATCTTCCTATATTTGACACTAATAAATTGATCATGAGCAGAGCATCAATAATGTTTGCATTATATGAAATACTAGAAAAAAGACAGTGAACTGCAAGTCTGCGACACAGACAGGACTCATAACTTAAGGTGACCGAGATTTTGATTTATTGTTGTTACTAATGGAAACAAATATAGTTTTTCAGCATTTTCTAATATTCTGGATATTTTGGATATTTTTGCGAATTTTTTTGGATTAAAAAAAAAATTCACACCGCGATGACCGCGACGGACCGATATCCGCGACCGATACCGATATCATATCGGTTTTTCGGCCCGACCGATACCGCGACCGAGACCGAGATTTTAAACCATGCTCGTATTAGTCTCAATGACTAGGCTTCCCATGTAGTTTAGCCATACCTATACGAGAAGTATTGATGACCACATAAGCGATCTCCATTCTCGCAAAAATCCAAAACTCACTGGACTCGAATCGAATAATCTGGTCAATTTCGGCTACCTCGGCGGCTACCTGGCGGTTAGCCGCAACTGTGCAGGCGGCTAGCCGAACTGTACTGGCGGCTAGCCGAAATTCGGCTGGCGGCTAGCCGAACCAAGTTCGGTTAGCTCACGGTCAGCTTTCCAGAAGCCGATTTTTCTAACAGAGATTTCTGACCAATTTCAGTCAGCTCGGCAGTCACCTCGCGGCTAGCCGAAATTCCAATTTCGTCTAACCGAATTTTGGCGGTTAGCTCGCGGTCAGCTTTCCAGAGACTGGCCAAAATGGGGATTTTCGACGGTTAGCCTTGCCGCTAGCCGAATTTCACCCAGAAGCTCATTCTCGAGCTTCAGAAGTTCTGAGCAAAACACATGTTTTTGAACTCCTTGAGTTCATACAAGTCCTAATCAATCATAAATCACTAAAAATGTATGCACTTGCCTTATTTTGAAGCTTGATAGAGACAAACCCCTCTTTTAGCTCGGATTTAGAATGGAATCCTTCACTTAAAGCTTGATTTCCAAGAAGAACTCCAAGAAGATGATGAAGAGGAAGACGATGGCTGCCCCTTCACTTAAATCACCTCACACACACACTCGACGAAGAAACGGAGGAAGAAAGAAGAAGAAACGGCTGCTGCTTAGGTTACTGGAGATGAATGAACTCAATTGAGTTCATCATCTTATCTTATAAGGCAACTTTTGCATTAACCCCCCCCCCCTCATAAGTTCTTTCATTTACATTTCGAGTCGATTCAAGGTCCATTTAACCCAATGTTCGTCGAATCAATTCAAGTCTTTTATGAAAATCGTCGTACTCATCGAGATACACATGCGGGTATCAAGAGTTTCCATATTCGATCAAATACGTATAAATCCGTATTTATACACAAATCCTTCATTTGCTTAATTAAGCTCCATTTTCATTCCTTTCTTAATCTTAGTTACTATTTCATTAAGCCTAACTCATTCATTTAGGCTAACGCAATCTCATTTAGTCACTAGTTCAATTAACCATGTTTAGTTAGCCTTAATCGCAATTAATTAGAGTTAATCGTGATTAACTCGGGACGGAGCCTAACACCATTCCTAAGTAATGAACTACATTCAGGTCCAGGTCCATCTCCGATAATTAGATCTCTAAACGAAGTCTCAGATGCCAAAGGATATTGTGTTTGGTGCTCCTGAGGTTACAGGCATCCTTGACAACGTTTAAGGCCCTAATCATCTTAGATTAAACGACCAAAACCTTAATCGGTGGTTCCCACGAGTCAAGGTTGAGCCACACCGTTGACTCGGGCTTAGTACATTGATAAATGTCCATTTGGATGGTCAATGGACCCCACAAACGATAACAACATCAGAAACCAGAATCTGGGAAAGTTACTGTACACAGCGTGCTCGGTCGACCTCCTGGCCTGGGCGGTCGACCTGGCGCACTGGGATCAGAGAAACAACACCCTACAGGCAAAGCCTGATTTTCCAGAAATTTCTGTGTGCTGGTCGACCTCCTGGCTTGGGCGGTCGACCGCGCACACTGGAGATTCTGGTTAAAGGGAGTCCCAGGTTCCAGCATCTTTTCCTGAAATTCCAGTATTCTCAGTCTCTGGCACTGAGCTCGGTCCTGCACTGGTCTCGGCCACACACTGAGCTCGGTCCTGCACTGAGCTCGATCCTGCACTGAGCTCGGCCATACACTGGTCTCAGCCTGCACTGAGCTCAGTCCTGCACTGAGTTCAGCCATGCACTGGTCTCGGCCACACACTTAGCTCGGTCCTGCACTGAGCTCGGCCATACACTGGTTCGGTCCTGCACCAAGCTCGGCCATGCACTGAGCTCGGTCCTGCACTGAGCTCGGCCATACACTGGTCTCGGCCTGCACTGAGCTCGGCCATGCACTAAGCTCGGTCATGCACTGATCTCGGCCATGCACTGAACTCTCTACAGAAAATAACTGAGACCTGGGTTTTTCTCAGTTTCAGTGTGCTCGGTTGACCTGCCTGCAGGCCGGTCGACCGGGTACACGGGGAACTGGGGAAAACCCAGTTTTACAGGTTTCATCCTTTTAATCCGTTTTTCCTCCAAACTTCCTCCAATCATTCCCAAACTCCACCAAATCAACATAAAACAAAAATATACTATAATGCACCATCATCCAACACAAAATAGGCCCATTGATCTTCCAAATGGGGTGAAACCCATCCATTTATTCTAAGCTCAATGAGTACTTCTAGCATATAAACATTAAACTGAATTGAAATACAGAATCAAGGAAAACAGAAAACACATGTTCCATGTTAAATCAGATATTGTGCTGGCTTTGTTTGGATTAGAAGGTTTGTAGAGAGAGAAGAGAAGAAAACCAAGTCAATCCAATGAAGAAGATGATAACAGCTCCTAGGTCTTTCTCCTAGCACAAGAACAGTCCCAGCACTTTGCTCAAAGGAGAAGGAATGAGAGAGAGGAAGAAGAGGGAAATGGAAGAGAATTGAGAGAGTGAATAGTTGCTAGGGTTTTTCTTGGGAGTAGTGCTATACTTATAGGGTTTGGGGAGTGGCTAAGGACTAGAATGACCTTTAGGGTTGTATAGAATTAGGGTTAGGGTTAGGGGCAAATGGGTCTTTAGGTGGGAAAGTTCTAGAAATATGCTTTTTAGGAATAACCCCCTATAGTTAACTCTAATCCCTAGCTAGGGCCTCCCCTCACTAATTAACCTTAGAATTACACAAGACTCCATATAACCTTAATACTAATACATCTAGACTAGTCTAACACAAACTTAGGAAAATATATCTAGTTACCCTTACTAACCCACTAATTAGCATAATTAACTAGTAATTAACATTAATTAGCAATTAAATAGTAATTAAAATACAATTAGAGGGCCCACACAACACCAAAAACAGGAAATTGGAACGGAAAAGCGTTCTCAATCCTTCCGTTCCTAATCCGTTAAACCGTTCCAAAAACAGGAAATTGGAACGCTTTAACGGATTAGGAACGGTTGGTACCAAATTGGAACGGAAATTGGAACGCTTTTGGAACGGTTTAACGGATTAGGAACGGAAGGATTAGGAACGCTTTTCCGTTCCAATTTCCTGTTTTTGGTGTTGTGCCACAAGGGGTGGGGCCTCACAAGCACTCTACATGTTGAACCTGTTTAGAACATTTTCAACATATTCTACCTGAGACAACTTCAATGTGCGATTTTTCCTGTCTCTGCTAATTCTCATGCCGAGAATTTGATTTGCAGCACCCAAATCCTTCATTTCAAATTCCAGTGACAACTGATTCTTCAAATTGTTTATTTCATGCACATTTGAACCTGCAACAAGCATATCATCTACGTACAAGAGTAGAATAACGTAATAGTCATCAAAACTTTTAAAATAACAACAATGGTCTGAATGACTCCGTTTGTAACATGTGTTGCACATAAACCTGTCAAATTTAAGATGTCATTATCTTGAGGCTCTTCAAACCGTATAAACTCTTTTTGAGCGTACACACCATTTCCTCCTTTCCTGGTACAGCATATCCCTATGGCTGATGCATATAGATGTCTTCTTCCAAGTCACCACAGAGAAACGCAGTTATCACATCTAATTGCTCAAGATGTAAATCTGCTACCGCCACAATGCTCAAAACACTTCTGATTGTGTTCAATTTAACCACAGGAGAAAATAACTTAGAGTAATCTATACCTGCCTTCTGCTGGAAGCCTTTATTGTCCTTATTACCGTTCTTTTGCTTGTTTTTCTTTGGTGGAGCTCTGCAGCCCTTTTTCAGATGTCCTTTCTTACCATAATTCCAACACTCGATCTTACCTTTTGACGATCTTAACTTGCTTCTTGATTTTGATCTTCCACGACTTTGCTCTCTCTCATTTGATTTTCCCCTATTTTTCACATTCAATGCACTTCCAAATGATTCACCTGAAGGTTTCCTGCGAATTTCCTCATCGATGATAGCACTCACAACATCATCAAATTTCAGAGTGGTTGATCCTGAAGAATTACTCAGTGATGTAACCATACCATTCCAGCTATTTGGTAAAGAAGATAAAACCAACAAAGCCCAAATTTCATCTTCGAATGATACGTTAACCAAGGATAATTGACTCATGACTGTGTTAAACTCGTTCAGGTGTTCAGCAACAACCTCACCTTCAACCATCTTCATGTTAAACAACTTTCTCATCAAGAAAACTTTATTTGAGGCAGAAGGTTTTTCATACATTCGTGATAGGGCATCCATGACATCCTTAGTGGTTTTCTCCTTTGATATATTGAATGTAACAGACTTTGATAGAGAGAGACGAACCGTACATAAGGCTTTCCTGTCGAGTACTTCATATTCTGTATATGACATTATTGCAAGTTTTTTAGCTTTTCCCCTAAGTGGCAAGTCGAAATTCTTCTGGTAGAGGAGATCTTCAATCAACATCTTCCAGTACGTGAAGTTTGTGTCATTAAACTTCTCAATTGTGAGCTTCGTGTAGTTCGTCATTGCTCCCACTCAAATCAAGTTCAATCTACTTGACGAATTTCTCTGCCTATCAAACTGTCAATCCATTCCATCTACCTTGTAGATCTCGTCGATACGAATCCAACAAAAAAAAAAGGGAATGCAATTCTGAGTCCGAATGGCTTCAGAAATTGAGAATCAATTATGGTCGTTCAATCGGTCAATTCCAGCTTGACTGTATTGCTGGGCTTCTTTTGCACGAATTGGGCCGGGTCAGACCTGACCTGGACTTGACTTAGCCTAGGGTTTTTGAATGCTGTTAGGCTTCCTTGGAGTGGGTGGGTCGGACCTGACCTGGAACGGGCCTGACCTGCAAACTGACCCAACTGGGTCTCCTTCTTCCTCTCGATTCTGTTTTCTGCAATAGACGCAGAAAACTACAGCCCGATCTCCTTGCGGTCGTCTTCTACGGTAACGGTAGGCGAGCAGTCGGACGACGAGGCGACGTCTATGGCGATGAGAAACCGGCAAGCCGACGACGACGACGAACGTGCAGCGATGGGACAGAGGCGTGATGGTTGCAGCGGTTTCAGGTCTACTTTGCTACAGGGACTCAGCAAGCGACGGGCAACGATGACTGCTGCGACTTCCTTCTTCTCCGGCGACGACTGTGGCAACAAAAAACAGAACCTTCTTCTCTGATGCGATGAATCCGGTCTTCTCCGATCGATTAGATCAGCCAACTGATCAAGTATTTTAAAGTAGGTATGCATGACGTCTGGAGTAATTAAACAATTTAAAAATTACACTTGTAATGTAATTTTAAACTCATATTTGATCTTTTACATTTGATATTTGGCCTAACAAATTATATAATGTGTAAAAAAAATGTGTTTTCTTATTTATTTTTTTTACATATATATAGATTTATAAGTTTGAGTACATTACCCCCTACAAAAGAATTTTTTTTCCTAGCAGCCCCCCACAATAAGATCAGCTCGTGTACGTTCTTAAAGTCCAATTAAATCTACGCCGCAAATCATGAGTTTACAAACAGCCAAGGAACATAATGCTTGAATACTTCAAAGTAGGCAACTTAATTATCCATACAAGAATTGTATTTGTACTCATTTTCTTGAAGGTTTGCTGACTGTTTGTGCATGATCAGTTCCATTCTTCCATGAATTCATCCTTTTTCTTGAGATGACTACATAATTTTCATTGATCAAAGAAAGTATGCTCATTAGTTAGAATATTTTTTTTAACTTCCTTTTTTCAGAACTTTCCTAAAGTTTGGCTTTTAAGTTCATGTCATATTGCCAAAGTAACAAAATCTGTTCACCACTGAAGAAATTTCTTTTTACAAACCAAGAAAGACTAAAGATTTTTTTTTTTTTTTTTTTTTGTTAGAAAAAGAAAGACTAAAGACTTACGGGTCATTTTCAATCAGTAAAAGCCAATGCTATCACTGTTTCTAGGATATAAGGGCTTTCTAAGTTTGAAAAGTCCCACCAGATTTTTTTTTTCCCCAAGGCAACTGATGTAAATTTTATGCATGTTCGAGTCTATAAATACCCCCATTCTAGAGAGAGCGCTTATACCATTTCATTGCATTGCAACTTAGTTTCAAGAAAAGAGAGAGGTGTGTGAAAGTTAATAGAGAGATGGGGTCTTCAAACCTTTCAGTAGCCATGATGTGTGTCATGGTTCTAGCCCTGGTCCATATTTCCCTAGCCCAAAACAGCCCCCAGGACTTCCTCAGCGCGCACAATGCGGCCCGCAACCAAGTGGGCGTTGGTCCCTTGGTATGGGACAACACCGTGGCTGCTTATGCACAAGACTATGCCAAGAAAAGGATGGGCGACTGCTCACAAACCCACTCCAATGGCCCCTATGGTGAGAACCTCTTTGGGGGCTCCGGAGCTGAGTTCACGGCCGCCCAAGCAGTCAACGCATGGGTCAATGAGAAGCAGAATTATAATTACAACACCAATAGTTGCGCCGCCGGGAAACAATGTCTCCACTACACTCAGGTGGTGTGGCGCAACTCCGCTCGCCTGGGCTGCGCTCGCGTCAAGTGTAACAATGGTGCCATCTTCATCACATGCAACTATGATCCCCCGGGCAACTACGTCGGCCAAAAACCTTATTAGGGTTTTCCATTTTCACTCTTTTCTCTAAGCATCGCTTCTTAGATCATCTTATATGTGTTAAATAACCTATGAACCATGTGGTGTTCATAGCGACTTTCTGCACCTCCTGTTGTGTCTCTAAGTAGCCCTTTTGTTGTGGAGTGTTCAAGTCTTGGACCGTGTATTCTGTAGCAAAGTCTTAAGGCATGTCATAATCTTCAAGTACTTAGTTTATTATCTCCACCCCTGCAATGTTCTACAACTCTTGATATTGTTTTTTTAGATTCTTCTGATACACAGCTTAGGGGTGCAATATATAGACCTCTCTTTACTCAAAGAGAGGAAGGATCTAATCCTGGAAAATTAGTTATGGACATTTTCGAGGCTTCAAACAACTATATTAGGATTCATGCCAATGAATCAAGATCCGAATTTCAACAATGGAAAATTTTGATAATAATGGAGAAATGGTATCACGTACGGCAATATCATGAAGTGGATAATGGATGGTCAAGATTTCATCCTGAATAAGATGATCATTATTCAGGTCTATGTGTGACTAATCAACAAACCCTCCTTGAAGCCAGTGGGGCTATCTATCTATCCATGACAAACACATGGGAAGAACTGGACTTAAGGAACAAATGAGATAATAAGGGATTTAAAATTAGAAACAAAGATTAATTAATATCTAAAAATGACCACCAAATAGCCTCCCATTTAATTAAAATTTATTTAAGGGAGGATGAGAAATGAATACCTAACCATCACCAAAGTAATTCAAATCGTGGAAAAGGTTTTTTTTTTTTTTTTTTTGTTAAGAATGTGATTGATTCATTAAAGAGGACAAAAAACAACAAAATATCAGTGGTGGGGATAATGCAACCACTCCGGGAAATTATCGAGCCACATAACTTCTCTAGTACAAGATTTAGCAAAAATTGCTACTAAGTGGGCCCCTGCATTTAAAACCCCAGGAATATAATTAAACTTGATTTTTTTTCAAATTGACGAGCTAACTCCAAAACATCCCTAATACAAGTTGTCAAAGCCCAATCCTTTGCCACCATTAATGGCACTTATAACCTCAAGTCCCCCTGCCACCATTAATGCCTCCAATTCTTTGGCTTATCCTCCAAATGGATTAGCCTCATAAGAGCTTGTGTTTGCACGGCCAAAGGCTCTGTCCTCATCAATAGGACTCCTTATGGCTTCTTCAACTCCTCTTGTGGTCTAAGGCAAGGGGACCCTCTTTCCCCCTACCTCTTTATCCTCGTTGAAGAAATCCTTAGCCTCAACATCCATAGCCTGGCCTTTAGCAACACCATTTCCCCCCTCTCATCAACTCCAAACACCCCCTGCCATCTCTTGTATGCTGATGATATCCTTCTATTCCTCAAAAGCCACAAAAGGAGCCTCTTAGCATTACAAAAGGTAATCTCCAATTACCAAACTAGTGCTGGCCAGACCATTAATTTGGAGAATAGCAAACTCTTTATTGGCAAATGCTCCCCCAGTAAGAGAAGGCAAATCTTGGGCATCACCAAAATTCAGGAAAGACCTCTCCAATCTTTCTACCTTGGAGCTCCTCTCATCATTGGTACCCCAAGAAGACACCACTTCACCCCCTTACTTGATCGTTTCATGAGCAGACTTTCTGGCGGGAAATCCCAGCTCCTCTCTATGGAAGGTCGTAGGATTCTAATGAGACACGTGCTTAGCAGCTTGCCTATCCACATCATGGTTTAAAAAACCGGCCGAGACCGGTTCATCTCGGCCGAGTTGAACCGGTCTCGGCCGAGACCGGGCCGATATCTCACTGAGATATCGGTCTCGGCCCATTTTCACCAAAATCTCGGTCATCTCGGTATTTTCAATATCTCGGCCGAGATATATAAAAAGCATACAAACCCTAATTTTTTTTTATTCTTCTCCCATCTTCATCTTCTTCTCCTCTCTTCTCAAAATAGCAGCAGCCACCTTCTCTCTTCCATATTTTCAAATCTCACTTCTATTTTTTGAAGAAAATATTATCTAAGGTAAGGGGAAATCAACTTAAAGCATATTATGTATTTTTTTTTTTTTTTTATAAATGAAGCATAGAGGTTTGTCACTTACTCACTTGTGTAATTGTGTTGTTTTCTTCATTTAGAAGTTAGATTTATATACTTTCATGCTAGATCTACTCATACACATGATTTTGAACTTTTTTTTCAATTTTTTTTATTTTCTGATTTTTTAATATTTGAATTATAATATATCATTTTTTGGGGATTTCATCATAAATATGTTGTTTTAATGATTCATGATCATTGTATGGTGTGTAAATGATACATCTACATACTTTTATGTTAGATCTATATATTTAGGATTTTGAAAATGATTTTATTAATTTTTATTTTCCAAAAAATAATTGTTGTTACTTGTTAGGATATTTGTGATACCAAAGGCTTATTAATAGTATGTAGATGATAGATCTACATCTACTCATAGTCATAAACATGATTTAGATTTTTATTTTAATTATTTTATTTTCATATTTTTTAATATTTGAATTATAATATATCATTTTTTGGGGATTTCATCATAAATATGTTGTTTTAATGATTAATGATCATTGTATGATGTGTAAATGATTGATCTACATACTTTCATGTTAGATCTATATATTTAGGATTTTGAAAATGATTTTATTAATTTTTGCTTTCCAAAAAATAATTTTTGTTACTTGTTAGGATATTTGTGATACCAAAGGCTTATTAATAGTGTGTAGATGATAGATCTACATCTACTCATAGTCATAAACATGATTTAGATTTTTATTTTAATTATTTTATTTTCGGATTTTTTAATATTTGAATTATAATATATCATTTATTGGGGATTTCATCATAAATATGTTTTTTTAATGATTCATGATCATTGTATGATGTGTAAATGATTGATCTACATACTTTTATGCTATATCTATATATTTAGGATTTTTGAAAATGATTTTATTAAATCTTGACTTTTCCTAAAAATAATTGTTCTTAAGAGTATTAGTGTATTACTATTGTATGAATTTCTTATTTTATAGGAACAAGATGGTGCTTTCAATAGATCCGGCATGGAACCATGGTGAACCAGTTGGAAGCAAAAGTAGAGTGAAATGTAATTATTGTGGAAGAGTGTTCAATGGCGGGATTACTCGATTGAAACAACATTTGGGGCATGTAACAGGACAGGTGATAAAATGTCATAAAGTGCCACCAAATGTAACTGTTGAAATGAAGGAGCTCCTAAATGCATCAGCAAAAAAAAAAGAGTTACAACAAAAAAGAAGAACTGAGGAATTTGATGCATGTAGAGAAGAAGTATTCGGTTCCTCCGATGATGATGACGATGAAGACCCGGAAATGAGGACGGCTAGGAGAGAAAGTGTTAGGTCACTTCAGGAGGAGAAAGAGAGAAAAAGAATGCAATATGAAGCAGCCTCTAGAGGTAGCCAATATGAGCAGGGTGGGTCATCCGAACCTGGGGGAGCAAGTTTGCGTCGGGCATTTAGTCAAAAACAACCCCGTCGAGATCCAGACATTGAGGAGATTGAAAGAACTCCTACACGTGCACCTCAGCAAGTGGGGCCAACTGGCCCATATGATTATAGAAAACCAACATCAAAGCAGCCCAGCATTATGAAAGCATTAACGGGCAGGCTTGGTAAAGCAAGAAAACATCTAGTGAGAGCCGCTTGGAAGTTTTTTTTGGACGGAGGCATTCCTCCCAACAAGGCATCATCTCCTTATTTCACCACTATGTTAGATGCAGCTGCAGAACATGGTTCAGGTATAAAGACACCTACCCCTTATGAGATTGGGCATGTATGTGTTAAGAAAGAGTATGAAGAGTTGCAGGCTTGGGTGCAAACTTTCAAATGGGCATGGAAGGAAAGAGATTATACACTAATGTGCGATGGGTGGACAACCATCACACACCTTCATCTCTTGAATTTTCTAGTCTACTCGTCTATGGGCACGGTGTTTATCAAATCAGTTGATGCAACTGATTACATTCAAGATGCAAAATATATTAATAAGTTATTGAATGAGGTGATTGAAGAAGTTGGGGCAGATTGTGTAGTTCAGGTTGTTACCGACAATGCTGCAAACATGAAGGCTGCAGGAACGATGCTTATGAAACAAAGGCCAAGGATTTTCTGGTCTCCATGTGCAGCACATTTCTTGGATTTAATGCTTGAAGATATTGCAAAAGGAAAAGTCATGAAGTTTGTGATTGGTAAGATAAAGAAGATCACCAATTTTTTTTATCAATCATATAGACTCATTTCCATGATGAAAATGCATACATACAACCATGAATTACTACGGCCTGGCATCACTAGATTTGCCACCCACTTCATTGCTATCGAAAGTGTTTACAAGTATAGAGAAGGACTTCTCCGATTGATAAAATCAAATGAATTCATGAATTCAAAATGGGGAAAAAGGCCAAGTCCCATTACTGTTGAAGTATGTAAAACAATTGAGTCCAACAAGTTTTGGCCTCATGTGAAGGGTGTTTTAAATGTTTTTGAACCCCTAATAAAGGTTCTTCGATTGGTTGATGGCGATGATAAGCCAACAATGGGCTTCTTACATGAGGCCATGGAGAGATCAAAGCTGGCTATTCAAGGAGATTGTAGATATTACAAAAAGTTTTGGAAGATCATCGACGATCGATGGGGACGACAATTAAAACATGATTTACACATTGCCGGTAAGTGAAGAATATCCTTAAACACTTGAATTGTTGTATTCAACTCTCCATTCTCTCCTCAATCCTCAGTCCTCACTACATTAATTTATCAATGACTAAAATTCATTGGTTTTACTGTTACAGGATACTTCTTTAATCCCCAATTTACAGATGGACACATATCTAATGAAATCCGTTTGGGACTAAAAAATGTAATTGAAAGATTGGCAGATAGTACAGATGAAGCAATTTGGGCTACTAATCAGGTAGGAATGTAGGATAATTAAGGAAAAAAGTATATAACATTGTAATTTCTCTAATTTATTTTTCTACGTTAATATCTTCAAATTGACATATACAATGTACGGGCCGAAAGCTTTGGAACGACGACTGCAAGGAGAGCTGTGACACAGACCTATCCTGGTATTGATTGTAATGTCATCTCTATATTATTCAAGAACTTATTATTTTTTTATTGACTCTAATATCATTTCTATTTTTTTTTCAGCTGAATGGTGGTTGAATTATGGAGAGAGTGCTCCTGCACTAAGGACGATTGCTATTAAAGTCCTTAGTCAAACTACATCGTCTTCCAATTGTGAAAGAAACTGGAGCACATTCTCAGTTATCCACACAAGACCAAGAAATAGATTGACAATGCAAAAGCTAAATAAATTGGTCTACATTCACTACAACCTCAAACTCCGGAGTAGAAATAGAAGGAGAAGACAGTTTGAGGATCACCGGGATTATTTCTGTCCAATTAATTTGGACTATATCTTTTTAGAAGAGGATACTGTGTTAGGTCAATGGTTGGAGGAACAAGAAGAACCGGTGTTAGACCAAGACCCAGAGTTTGAGCAGTTGATAGAGGAATTGACTGGGGAAAGGCCTGAGCCAGTGAGGGCTGCAGAAAGGATAGAAGAAATAAACTTGACAATGCAGCAGGGCCGTGCACCTAATACAAGTGAGCCAAGGGGAAAGGAGGTGGATGAAGAGAGTAAGTCAAGTATTTCTACTTCTTCATCATCAGCAGGAATTCCACCTGACTCTCCCGGGGATGAGGGTCATTATAGAGATGATGAGCCTGTCACTTATGAGACAGTTGAGCATTTTCCGCATGCTACTGAGTTAGATCCTCGCCGTGGCTATGTCAGACATGTTGGACAGACTGAGGCAGGGGGTAGTAGTAGCGCCGGCACCGCTACTCATGGTCATCATGGAAGTTATGTTGGCCAAGGTGCCATGTATGGCAACATGGGGATTATGTTGGCCAACAAGGTGCCATGTATGGACAGCATGAGGGTTATTCATATGACCCTAATTGGGTACTCCCTTCACCAACACCGATTATTTCTATCGAACAGATGTTAATTGAGCAAGGGAGGCTTCCCCCACCAATTTCTCGACGACCTATTTATGCCCCTCATAACTATTTCATGCCATTTGATTACAACCAGCCATCTCAATCCACAGACACAGGGGATCAAGATAGTTCATCATCTTATCAAGAACAATCTGAATATGGTTATGGATATGGTGGTGCTAGTGCTGCACAGCAGTATGGAGCATATCTTTTTAGCCAATACCGAAGAAATGATGATGATGATGATATCGAGTCAGGGCGACACTCTATTTGGTATTAGGCTGTCAATCTGTCATACACTCATACTCATCAGTCTCTCTCTAGTCTCTACTAGTACTCTCCACTAGTCCCCTCTAATTTCAGGTAAACCACGAACATTTTGATGCCCAAGTGCTTTATGATTTATCTATCTCAGTCACTAACTCACTATCTCATTCACTAATCTTTAGGGTCTTGAATTTCACAACTTTATTTGATGATTAAGTTAGTATTAAATGATGATTGATATGTTATCTTTATCTTCTTATATTTGACACTAATGAATTGATCATGAGCAGAGCATCAATAATGTTTGCATTATATGAAATAATGGAAAAAAGACAGTGAACTGCGAGTCTGCGACACAGACAGGACTCATAACTTAAGGTGACCGAGATTTTGATTTATTGTTGTTACTAATGGAAACAAATATAGTTTTCCAGCATTTTCTAATATTCTGGATTTTTTGGATATTTTTGCGAGTTTTTTTGGATTAAAAAAAATTCACACCGCGATGACCGCGACGGACCGATATCCGCGACCGATACCAATATCATATCGGTTTTTCGGCCCAGCCGATACCGCGACCGAGACCGAGATTTTAAACCATGATCCACATTGCGCTGGTTCTTCCAATTCCAAAGTCAGTGTCAACCAACTTGGAGACCATTATGAGGAATTTCCTTTGGTCTGGGGGGGCTACCAAACAGAAAAGAAGCCAAATCAACAGGCATACGGTCACTCTCCCCATCAAAGAAGGTGGCCTGGGCATCAAGCGAATCAGTGAGCAAAATGCAGCATCCTTCATCAAGCTTGGTTGGACGGCCATGACGTCCAATTCTCTCTGGGCTAACTGGATGGTGACCAGGTATTTTCCAAATTCTTCTATATGGCATCCCTCCACCTCCAAATCTGGATCTTGTATTTGGCGTAAAATCAGGAATTTGGCCCACCACATTCATTCTGGGAGCAATTGGAAAGTTGGAGATGGTAAGGATATTGACTTCTGGTATGATAACTGGATGCCAGAAGGCAGCATGGCCTCCCACTACCCTTCTGTCAATTATCCTCCTAATCAAAAGTTGCATTCTCTCTGGGATGGCTCCCAATGGACGACCCCCCCTGACCTTCCTGCTGCTGCTGCTGTCTCCCTGCGTCTAGCTATCCAGCTCCTCTCTCTGGACCAGTCTTCAAAAGATACTTTGCAATGGATCTCCCACCAGGATAAAGGTCTCACTCTTCAGGATGCTTGGCAAACTATCAGAACCAGTAACCCCTCCACTTACTGGTTGAACCGGGCTCCTCTGGTTTGGAACTCCCTTCAACATCCCAGGATATCTTTCTTTGCCTGGAGGCTGCTTCATGGAAAGACCCCCTCTCAAGTTTGGGCCCAGCACGCTGGTATCAGTATGGCATCAAGGTGCAGTCTGTGCCAAAAAGATCAAGAGACTACTTTGCACCTCCTCTTCCTCTGCCCTTTCTCCTCTGTCTCCTGGAAATGGATCCTCTCCAAGGCAGGTTCGGTTGTTGCTGGTCCTCTCTTTCCCTCTAAGATCTCGCAAGCTCTCTCCCTCCAAAGTGACATTCTGGCCTGCAAAGGAGCTGCTTCAATCTTCTTCTCAACTGCCTATGCTCTATGGAAATGTAGGATTGAAGCTTTCTTTTCAAACTCTAGAGCCTCCCAGACGAAGGTCCATCTATACTTGACTGAGCTCCTCTCTGCCTCTCTCAAGAGTATTAACAAACTTTTTTCTGGTAGACCTCTTAACCTCTTCTGTAAATTTTTGTTCCCAAATTCTTAAGCCTGGTATGTGTTTTCTTGGCTTATGTTGGTTTCTTGTTTTTTTTCGTTTTCTTCCTCTCTATTGTTGCTCTTTGAGTTTCCTCTCTTCTAGGCTTATTGGCCCTATCTTCTTCCTCTTTTTCTTTTAATGCAAATTGCCTTTTAGCAAAAAAAAAAAAAAAAAAAAACTCAAGTAGTGCATCTGAAAAGAGATGGATTCTGCAGAAGCCAATCGTAGGAAATTAGATAAAGTCTCATTTTTCATCATTACCTTATTGGAAAATATTCTTTTACCTTATTACCTTCACTTCAACCACTGCCCCATATCCTCCATCTCTTTATTAATCCTTCGGTGGAGTTCATTTGCCCATAAATTTATGTATATTCAATTCTTATGAGTTTTATGTAATCAAATAGGCCAAGTGATTTCAAGTTTTTTTTCCTTTTTTTCTCCTTTTCTTTTCTTCATTCGCAACAGTGTGTGAACACCATTACATTTCAACAAAGAAAGACTCAATCTTGTGGTCAACTGTGGAAAGGACTCACCAAAGGCAATTTTTTTACAACAACTTCAAACAAATTGCAATAAATTCTTTGGTGGAGCTCATTTGCCCATAAGTTTATGTGTGACTAATCTACAAACCCTCCTTGCAGCCAGTGGGGCTGTCTATCTATCCATGGCAAACACATGGGAAGAACTAGGCCTAAGGAACAAATGAGATAATAAGGGATTTAAAATTAGAAAAAAAGATTAATTAATATCTAAAAACGACCACCAAATAGCCTCCCATTAACTTAAAATTGATTTAAGGGAAGATGAGAAATGAATACCCAAACCACATAATAGCAAATCAAATCATGGAAAAGGTTTTTTTCTTTTCTTTTTTGGTAAGAAAGTGATTGATTCATTAAAAAGGACAAAAAACAACAAAATATCACTGGTGGGGATAATGCATCCACTCCGGGAAATTATCGCACCACACAACCTCAGAGTGCAAGATTTAGCAAAATTTTCTACTAAGTGACCTTCACTTCAACCACTACCCCATATCCTCCTTCTCTTTATTAATCCTTCGGTGGAGCTCATTTGCCCATAAGTTTATGTGTATTCAATTCTTATGAGTTTTATGTAAACAAATAGGCCAAGTGATTTCAAGTTCTTTTTCCTTTTTTTCTCCCCTTTTTTTTCATTCGCAACAGTGTGTGAATGCCATTACATTTTAACAAAGAAAGACCCAATTTTTGTAGTCAACTGTGGAAAGGACTCACCAAAGGCACTTTCTTTGACATCAACTTCAAACAAATTGCAATAAATCTATCGGTACGGCCCACTTTTTTTTCTTTTTTTTTGCTAAAAGGCAATTGTATTAAAGGAGGGAGAAGAAAAAATAAAGGCAAAATGCCCCCAGAGAAACAACCAAAGAGATTACAAATGAAAGATCAAAAGCAAAAAACCATTCCAGCAATCTAACAGGGCTGTGGAATGGAAAGAAACCTGTAAAACTCTAAGATTGATCTGCCAGAGAATGGTTTAACCAGCTTTCTAAAAGAAGTAGAGATGAGCTCAGCAAGGAGGATCTTGGCCTTCATCTGAGAGGCACTGGAGTTTCTGAATAGAAGATCATTCCTACATTTCCATATGACATATATTGGGGAAAGGAAAATTGGAGCAGCCCCCTGAGTCGCCAGCTTGTCACAATTAGCAGAGAGATGATGCCAGATCCACGTGGGGGAAGGTTGGAGATTGAATGTAATGCCTGCTCCTTGAAGAGTCCAAGACCAAATGGCAGCAGCAAAGTGACAGTGGAAAAAGAGGTGGAGAGCAGATTCCAAGCTGGACTTGCAAAGACAGCAACGGTTAGCAAGACTGAAGCCAACAGATTGAAGCCAGTCCAGTGTAAGGGTTTTGCAGTGCATGAGTCTCCAAGCGAAGAATGAGATTCTGGGAGGCAACAGGGAATTCCATATTAGAGGCGCCCAAGCAACTTTCATATCTCTGTAGCGAAGGAGATTCCAAGCTTCTTTGAACTGAAGATCCTTACTTGGGTGGAATTTCCAGCTGATGAGGTCAACAGAATCCTGATGGATGGCTAAGTCCTGTAGCTTCAGCCTGAGAAGCTCGGCAGAATCCGAGGGGATATCATCTGGGATCACCCATCTATTAGCTAGAAAGAGAGAGCTGATTCTCTGGTTGAGAGGGAAGGAGAAGGAGGGGAACAAGGAAGCCAGGCTGGAGTCCTCAGCCCAGCTATCATGCCAAATATCCACAAGAGAGCCATTACCAACAATCCATCTAGAACCAGAGTGGATAAAGTGTGCCGCCTGCCTGATATGGCGCCAGATACACGAACCAGATCTTAGAGTAGTTGGACTCCAGAGAGAGGACTTGTGGAAGTACTTACTTCTTATCCAATTCGCCCAGAGAGATTGAGAGGAGGCAACCTGCCATCCAAGCTTAATAAACGAAGCCTTGTTCTGCTCCTGAAGACGTCTAATGCCCAGGCCACCTTCATCAGTGGGGAGACAGACCACCTACCAACGGATGGAGTGCCTTTTGGGTTGAGAAAGATCTGCTGACCACAGGAAGTGCTTCATCAGACGGTCCAAGTGATTTATCACAGATTTAGGAACAGAGAGGACCAAAGCAATGTGAGTAGTAAGGCTGCCCAGCACATGTCTGATTAGAACTCTGCGACCAGCAAAGAATAGGACCTTAGTTTTCCAGCCCGCTAGCTTGGAGATGAATCTATCGATCAACTGGTTGAAATGATGCTTCTTAGGCGTGCCAAGAACTAGAGGGGCACCGAGGTACATCGAGGAAAGGGGAGAATCATGGAGGTTAGTCTGCTCCTGAATCTGTCTTCTTTTCCTAACTGAGCATTTACCAAGGAAGAGCGTGCTTTTTCTTAAGTTGATAACCTGACCAGAGCAGCATTGGTAGGAGCCTAAGACAAGATTAAGAGCAGTCAAACTAGGTTTGTATCCTCTGAGGAATAGAAGAATATAATCCTCATAGAAGAGGTGGCACGGGGTGAATTGGACTTTAGAAAGAGGGAAAATGAGGCCATTTGCTATCATCTTGTGGAGGTTAAGGCTAACGATTTCCTCCGCAATAATGAATAAGTAGGGAGATAGGGGATCCCCTTGTCTGAGACCACAGGAGGAAGGGAAAAATCCACAGGGGGATCTGTTAATAAGCACTGAGCCCTTTGCTGTAGAGATGCACTCTTTGATGAGGGAGATCCATTGCTTAGAGAAGCCAAAGAAGGTAAGAGACTTAAGCAGGAAAGTCCAGCTGAGCTTATCAAAAGCTTTAGATATATCTAATTGCAGACATAAGGCTCCACCACTTATCTTGGTATTGAGCTTTTGAAAGAGTTCGTGAGCCAATGCTATATGCTGATGAATGGATCTACCTTTAACGAAAGCTACTTGGTTGGGGGATATAATAGTGGGGAGGATTCCTGCCAGCCTGGAGGCCAAAATTTTGAAAATGATTTTATAGGAGAAATTGAGAAGGCTAATTGGCCTGAAATCTTCAAAAGAGCTGGGGGAAGGAATCTTAGGGATGAGGGTGACGAGGTAAGTGTTAGCAGCTTTGTAAAGCTTTCTGGAAGAGAAAAAATGCTGAACAGCCTTGATCACAGAGGCGCCAGTAATGGACTAGGTAGAAGTGAAGGAGCCGGAAAAACCATCAGGACCTGGAGCACTGTTTTTGTTGAGATCAAAGACAGCCTTCTTGATCTCTTCAGCAGCAGGGCAGGAACACAGGAATACATTCTACTCAGGGGAGACTTTGGAGCTTTCCACTTGAAACAGGTTTTCATCCATGATCGAATCGGGAGATTGAGCAACAGAAGAAAAATAGTCAATGGCCAGGAGCTGGATTTGTTTAGGGTCCTCTACCCAGTTACCATTTGACAGAATCTTGGAGATGCGATTGATCACCCCTCTAGACTTGGCAGAAGCATGGAAGAAGGATGTTTTTCTGTCACCTTCACTCAGCCATCTAGATCTAGCTTTTTGACGCCAATGAGTCTCTTGAACTTGAAGCCAATTATGCAGGGAAGATTTAGCTGCAGAGAGGTCTTGATGGAGGGAGTCAGTCGGGCCTGCATCGAGGAGCTCTTGAATGGAAAGGACATTGGATTCAGCTTGAAGAACTTTCAGATTGATGTCCCCAAAAATAGACTTATTCCAAGTCTTGAGGATACTCTTCATTGATTTCAGGTTTTGAGCTAGAATGAATTGGGAGTGGCCAGCTATCTCAGTGCTCCAATGATCGGCAACCAGGTTGAGAAAATCTGGGTGATGGATCCACATGGATTCAAACTTAAAAGGCACATTGGCAAGGAGAAGCCTCTGGTTGTGGGACAGGAGTAAAGGGCAATGGTCAAAGGAGTATTTGGGAAGGTGGGATAGATGGGGATCTGAGAAGGCCACAAACCAGTGGGGGTTACAAATGGCTCTGTCCAGCCTGGCTGCTACATAGGCTGAGCCCCTACGGTTATTAGACGAAGTGAATTTGTTACCTGAATATCCCATGTCTTGCATACCAGAGGAGAGCATCATCAAATGAAAATCATTGACAAAGCGGGAAGGGTGGAAGTTTAATTTTTCAGAAGCAGAGAGAGTGGAGTTGAAATCCCCCAAAAGACACCATGGGAGACTAGAGTTTCCTTTAGAAGCTATGTAGTCCCAGAGAACCCTTCTGTGAACATAATTGGTAGAACCATAAACTCCAGAAATAAAACTTTGGCTGCCATTGGAGGGGTTGGTGAAGGAAATAGTAAGAAATTGGCTAGAGGATTCAAGGAGAGAAAAGTTAAAGTTGGAGTTTTCTTTAAAGAAACACCAAATCGAACCTAAGGAAGTGGAGTTGTTTGAAAAGAAGCCATCATATCCAAGGGTAGACTTCAGAGAAGAGGGGGGGAGAAAGAGTTTTAGGTTCAGAGAGGAAGAGAATGTCTGGATGGTGGGAAGAAATCAAGTGGTGGAGGGCTCTGATAGTAGGGGAGTTAGCTATCCCCCTGCAATTCCAAAAAAGGACTTTGATCATTTGGAAATAGTTGAGGAAGGGAGGATACCATTTGAGCTCCTAGTGCTAGGACGGCCAAAGGAGGAAGCTTGGAGGTTTAATTTTTTCTTCCTTATTTTTTTTTTCATAGTATAGGGAGAGAGATCTATCACCAATTCCATACCATCAGAACGGGTAGAAGTCTCCAAGGCCTGAGACTGAGGGGAGGGGCCAAGGGGGGCAAGGGGTGATCACAATTAAGAGTGGGAGGGGAGGGAGCCTTACTGACAGTGTCATCTAGGGGGAGAAGATTGGAATGAGAGGCAGAAGCAGATGGATCGAAGAAGGAGAAATTTTCCAGAATTGAGAATTGGTTAGAGGTTTCTACAGGAATTTGATCCAAAAATTCCTACGAGAAATCCTTAGGAAACTCTTCCAGTGGAGAGTGGCCTAGAGTGAAGGAAGGCGAAGGAGAGCAGAGAAGGGGCTGAGAAGAGCTGGCTATATTGGAATTGAGAGGGACGTTGTTGCAATGACTGAGGTTAGAAATAGTGGTGGGGCCTATAGGACTGATAACAGAGGAGGGAATAAGGGCAGAGGACTCTGGGTTGAGTATAAGAATCGTAGCAGGAGGAGGAGGCTGGATCAGGGATTTGTGAGAGGTTTTACCAAGGATACCATCTCTGAATTTGGATTGAGGCTTGGAGGAGAGGGAGTCAGGGTTGCCAGATTGGCAGGAGGTCTCCGAGTGCCCAGTCAATAGGCATTTAGAATAGGGCAGGTTTGCATAGGTAATGGAAACTAGAACCTCAGAATCACCTTCTAAATCCACCTTAATCTGGTGGGGTTTGGGTTTGGAAAGATCCAGGTTGACTAAGATTCTGGCAAAGGTGAGAATTCGTTGGGAAGCAGTGATGTCATCCAGCTTGATGGGCTTGCCTATGGAGTTAGCTAAGGACAGGAGGATATTACTACTCCAGCAATGGAAGGGGATACCATGAAGACGAATCCAAACTGGGTGAAGGGTGGGCCAAACAGGATCTCCTTGGTTAGGGGACCAAGGAAGAAGATGAAGCCTTTTGGATTGGATGAGAACAGGAGATTTGTTTAGGACCATGTCTAAGTCTTCCTTGGAGCTAAATCTGGAGATGGAATGACCCTTCTCAGTTAGGGAGATCAAGCAAGGTTTGGAGAGGTTCCAGTTGGAATTGGCTTGTTGAGTCAACCATTCCACAGTAGGTCTTTTACCTAAGAATCTCCCAATAGCTGCATTAGCAAAGGAATTTTTGCAAGGATCAATTAAGGAGGAGGGGACTTTAATGCAGATTTGGCCATCAAAGACGGATGAGGGAGGATATTCTGAGGGGGAAAGGGGTTTAGAAGCTTGGAAGAGATCTAACCAATTACTATGACCAAGAGGAGGCTGACTAGGGGGAGGAGGGACTAGCTGACGGATGAGGAGCATTTGTTCCTGAGAAAAAAGATGGCTGGTTGGAAGAGGGGGGTCGGGAGGCTTCAGGGGAGGTGGAGGGGGTGGAACAGGGTCAACGGGGATGGAGATTGAGGAGGGAACAGGGACCTGGAAGAAAGGAGAGGTTTGAATAGGAAAAACAGAGGGAGAAGAACCCTGAGCACTAGTTCGATGCAGGAGACTAGCTAGGTGGTTGAGCATGAGCTCTAGCTGGGCATGGTCCCAAATAGGAGATTGGACAGAGGGTTGGAAGGGAGAGGGAGAAGGGGGGAGAGAGATACCAGATTCGAAGCAGATTCAGGGCGCTGCTCCGGAGGCTGTATCTGAAACGAAGTCGCCCGGGTTCCACCATCAGTCGGATGGGGGGGATGCCTGGTAAGCGAAGGGAAATCGCCGAGCTGGATAGAGGTGTGGGCTGGGGGAGAGGGGAAGAGAGTGGGAATAGCAGGAGGAGCTAGGGGGACAGAGCTGGAAAAAGGGAGAGAGCAGCATAGACAGGCGCTAAGGATTGGGGGGAGTTATGGGCTGGAGCGGGAGCAGAAGCAAGAAACAAGCTTTGGGATGAGGCAGAGGATGGACGGGGAGCTAAGGGAGGAAGTGTTAGTTTTATGGTCTCAATACCAAGGGTATATGATGTAATAAATTGATTAATTTCTTTATTTATCAATACAATTCATATTTTTCCTTTCATGAGATTAATGGTGTTTTATATACTTACACATAACCAATACAAAAGACATAATGGTTCATGAGATAAACCGGAGTCCACAAGTATACTAGATGTAATACATGTGTATGGATGAGATCCACATACAAGAGATATGTATTGCAAATCTTATACTTAAATATCTTCACAACCAGTGATGAGACTGGGCATCTCATCTGACAAGGTTGCAGCACTTTGATCACTATGAGATAGTGTGATTTGTCTCGATCATCGGAATGTAAGATTCTGGATCATGGTGCTGGTACATTGGATGTATTGAAGGACCATGAGAACCATCTTATATACACTGTATTTACTTTAAGATTTGCTCTCATAATTCCCTAGCAATAGGCTCATAATCTTGAGACATTAATGAACTCAAGTTTCTATCTATGCATTTGCTTTGAGTCACCAATGAGTGAGGCCAATTGTAGGTCAACACCTCGGTGATTTGGGTACGTGGTAGTAGAGTTGTGGGAACATTCAATGGTCAAGATGGAATCTATCTTTAATATCCCCTTGTGCCAATTAATGGATTTATCATTGGTAAGTGCGCACCCATTCCGATTAAGAGTTAATTGGATCGGTACCAAATGATCATTATAATTAATTGGGGCTCAAGGATAATAAGATATGGATCTAATTTGGTGGACATGTCCATTTGATCCATGGATATAGATGGAGGGGCCTACTTGTGGCAATGTGGAAGTTTAGGGTCTTCATTGTAATTTATTCCTAAGACTGGAGTGCAATTGCATTTATATAGTGGAGTTATTTGCAATTAACTGTGGGCCCGGATTGCACATGAGATGTGGGGTCGCGTGTCCCAGTTGGAGCCAGCTTTCTAAGGAATCCCTAGTGGTCCCCACGCTAGCCCAATTTATTAGAAAGATACTAATTCTACTTGAACTCTAAAATGAATGTTACTATTTCTATTTGAAGTGAGACTTCTAATAGTGGTAATGGTAAGCTACTAATTATTAATGGAAGTAGGACTTCTATGTTAATTAGAAAGGAGAAAGCTACTAATTGTTGTGGAAGTGAGACTTCTATGGCAACTAGCAAGGGAGAAGTTTACTATTTTCTAATGGGAGTTAAACTTCTATTTCAAATAGGAAAAGATGAGTTATGGATGGCTATAAAAAGGGGAATCCACCCCTCATGGTCGTGCATAATACTTAGTGCAAGAGCAGCCCCTTTGTGCAAGAGTTGCACAAGT
Organism: Cinnamomum chago; assembly: GCA_038049695.1. NCBI lineage: Eukaryota > Viridiplantae > Streptophyta > Magnoliopsida > Laurales > Lauraceae > Cinnamomum > Cinnamomum chago. The sequence continues at coordinate 103,677,694 of CP142451.1, read as the reverse complement.
CCTCTTCTTCTCTAAGTTCCCCTCTCTTTCACCTTAAGTTCCTTAGAGTTACTAGTTAGGTTTTCTCTTGAAGATTCCACCATCTTCTTGAGAAAAGAGATCTAATACGGGTCATAGCGTGGAAGATCAAAAGGAGTTGAAGATTCTGAATTGGATTGTGAAAGTGTTCATCATCATAGTAAAGAACTCAAATCCTCCATTAAAGCACAACAAAGCTCCAAAGGTATATCTACATCCTTGTATGTTGTGGATTTCGTGGTTACATGTTTATGTGCTATTTTCTATCTTCTAGATAGTATTTGTTGCTGTACATGGCTATGAGTTTGCGGAATTGCATCCTGGATTGGGTTTAATGCATTCTAGACAATTGATCCCTGCATTAAGTGGGTCAAAAGTTTTGAAACCTGTCTGGAAGGCCCACCTATATTCCAACAGGAAGCTGGGGACGACAATGGCCACTGAAATTTAGGGGGGTTGGAAAATGGGGGTTAGGGATTGGAGCTGACATTGGAGCTCGTGATCCTTGAGTACGGCCCACATTTGAAATCTAAATAGCTTAAACTTTCACACCTTTAACTATCATGTAAAATTTTTGCATTATTTTGTACCCCCATGTAATTGAAATAAGAAAAAGAAAAATCAAATCAAATGTATATAAAATAGCTATATAAAACGAGGTGAATTATCGACCTCAACTGAAGTCAAGCTGACTAGTTTATAAGCAAGTTTGGTTCGTAAACATCCTTTTAGTGCAAATGTATAAAAGCTTCCTCCAAAATGGTTCGTTGCCTTTCCATCTTTTTGGTCTAATCCTTCTTTGCATCCTTAATGCTCTGGAATCACTACCAACAGTTGTAAATGGGCCCTTGGCAGTATGTGAAAGTGAGAAAAAAATAAGAAAAACAAAAGTGAAAATGGGCAAGGCATGTACACTAATAAAGATGCTATCTTAAAGACAGCAATTTCCCACATGCAGGTGGATGGAGTGAAATTATGTCCCCAAGATACAATGCCCCACTCTATCTCAAGGTCTGCACACCAGAGATCGAAATATGGAATTACCCTTAAAAAATCAGAAATAAAATAAAGTAGAGAAAGCTATTAATTGGTTTCTGAATCTCAGTTTTTGGTTTTTGATTTTCTGTATAATTGAACTCAAATTGGGCCTCAATATATAGACTTGAGAACAACCCAATCACTTGGGTCACACCCATTCAAATGGACAGGTCACAACTATTCAAATGGGCCCAAGGGACATGACTATTGAATCCAACCATCCAAATAACCCAACAGCCATAAAAACTATAATCTTCCAAATTTGAATGTTTGAAAACATGAAGGGTCTTTTAGGGATTAGTAGTTACCAACTGTCACCCCATGCACCTCTTCGGCCATATCCCAAACGTATACTATACTTCATCTCCTCCCATTTCTTTCTTTTATTTTCTTACTTTTATATTACATATTTTATCATTTGAGATGACTAATGCCAAAGGAATCCATAAGGATTTAGAAAATACCCAACAATCCCCCACTATTTCCTAAAACATATAATTTTATGAAAATATAATATATATATATATACATATTTTTATGAAAAATAAAATAAAATAAATAAAAATTGTATAATGCATCCCACACATGTGGATGTCCCTTGAACCAGGAGGTAGAATATGTATCGGGAAGTTTGTGACTAAGTGACCTAGGTGAAGTTCACGATACATATTCATATTATACAATATGGTCGGGCATCCATATTCTACACGTTGTGTTATTTCATAGGCCATGCGCTAGTTCTAGTCTTATCGGATGCTCTAGAGCCTTACCGACAAGACCCATGAGAGGCGGTCATGATCTCCACATTCGCAAAGGCAAACCCATCTGGAGTGCTTCCGCTCACTCCGCACTAAGCCATGAATTTGTTAAGGACTAAAAAAGTTCAACCTAACATAGGCGAAAGCTAGGAAGTGCACGAACCTCAGAGATGGGAAAATTTGGATCACAGCAAGTTCCCCCACTAGTTCCAAATAAACTAAATGTGTACTGTGAGGAATATCTCAATATACTCTCTAGTGGACGGTACATCTGACCAAAATTCATTTGAACTCTAACTTAGAAGTTAAGAGTAGGCTATGGTCAGGACCATCCCTCTATACCGGTAATAAACTCATCTCCCTCGAGGTTTTCCATATTCATTCACCAGAAAGAGGTTTAGTCAAAGGGTCTGCGAGCCTGACTTGTGTGGGAAGATATTCCAACATTGGTTTTCCTTTCTTCACTAAACGACGAATATGATTATACTTCATAGCAATGTGTTTAGATTTACCTGTATACCTTTTGTTCTTAGCAGTAAACATAGTCGACTTGTTATCATGTTACATTGTGAGTGGTTTGATCGGCTTCTCAATAAAAGGTAGAGGTCTTAAAAGATGTCTCATCCATACTGCTTCCCTACCGACAAGTGACATAGCCACATACTCGGATTCCATGGATGAGAATGATATACAAGTTTGCTTGCAAGATGACCAAGCTACAGCTCCTCCACCTAAGGTAAACAACCAACCACTAGTGGACTTGGAGTCCAATTTGTCAGTAGCCCAGTCTGCATCACTATAACATTCTAATACAGGTGAGGTTCCATTATAATGTAATCCATAATCAATAGTATGTTTTAAATACCGGAGAGTTCTACTAATTTCTCGCCAATGAGTATGATTTGGATTACTAGTGAACCTACTAAGTAGGCCTACGGCATATGCTATATTAGGTCTTGTAAAATTCATTAAAAACATTAGGCTATCAATGATACTAGCATATTTTGACTGAGCAATAGGAGAACCATAATGACGAGTTAGTTTAATAGTTGGACTTAAAGGGGTAGGACTTGGTTTACAATTTGAAAAGTTGAACTGATGAAAAATTTTATCAACATAATGAGATTAATTAATTTAAGACTATAGAACGATCTTTCCTTATTACTTTAATACTCAAAATTGTATCAACACGACCCAAGTCTTTAATCTCAAAAGTTTGTGCAAGAAACCTTTTTGTTTCATCAATTTGCTCAATAGTAGAACTGAAAATTAAAAGATCATCAACATAAAGAGTTAAGACAACACTATCAAAACCAACTCCTTTAATAAAAATACAAGGTTCCACTGCATTTGTTTTAAAACTATTTTTTTTATTTCTTTTTTAAACTTTTTATACCACTGTCTAGGAACTTATTTAAGCCCATATAGTGATCTATTTAATTTACAAATTGTGTTAATAACCTTCTTCAATATAACCTTCAGGTTGATCAATATAAATTTCTTCATCGAGATCACCATTTAAGAATGTTGTTTTAACATCCATTTGATGTATTTGAAAATTATAAATAGAGGCTAAAGCCATTAAAGTTCTAATGGATGTTAATTTAGTAACAGGAGAAAATGTCTCAAAATAATCAATTTCTTCCTTTTGTTTATAACCATTGGCTACTAATCTAGCTCTGTATTTATCAATGCTACCATCAGGTTTAAGCTTTTTCTTTAAAAATCCATCTACACCCTAAATTCTTAGCATTATGGGGAAGATCAGTTAATGTCCAAGTATTTTTACTTTTAATGGACCTAATTTCATCATCCATAGCTAATTTCCAATTATGCGAATCTAACAAGGACAAAGCAATTTTATAATCTTTAGGGTCTTCTAAGAGAAAAGTAATCATATCAGGTTCAAAATCTTTTTCAAACCTTTTTCTTTTACTTCTATGAAGTTCAGGTTCAAAAATATGTGTATCATTCACTGGTATTAAATCATTATTATGAGGAAGAACATCTTCTAATTCTAATTGTAAGTCCTTTTCTAATTCTAAACAATTAGAATCTTTAATAGTCAAATGTTCAAAAAATTCGGCAGAGGTACTTTCTAAAATCGAATTAGTTTTTAGATTCAAAAATCTATAGGCTTTAGAGTTAGGAAGATAGCCTAAGAAAATAAACCTTACACCTTTAGTGCCACATTTTGGTCTTCTTAGAAATAGATTTATTACATAAGCAATACACCCCCACACTTTCATGTAATTAATATTTGGTCTTCTACCTTTAAGAAGTTCATAGGGGTTTTTTTTTATCATATCCCTTATGTAATATTCTATTTCCTATATGACATGCAGTAAAAAGGACTTCTCCCCAAAAACTCAAAGGTTAATTAGAATTAATCAACATAGCACTAACCATTTCCATTAAAGTCCGATTTTTACGTTCTGCAACTCCATTTTGATGGGGGCTATAGGGGGCGGTAACTTGATGAATAATGCCTCCACTTTCAAAAAAATTCTTAAATTCATTTGAGAGGTATTCACCTCCTCTATCTGTCCTAAGAACTTTAATTTTTCTCTCTAATTAATTTTCAATTTCAGCTTTAAAAATCTTGAATTTGTCTAAGGCCTCATCTTCAGTTTTAATTAAATATACATAGGTATATTTAGAGTAGTCATTAATAAAAGTAATAAAATATCTTTTACCACCTCTAGTTTCCACATTTTTATTATCACATATATCACTATGTATTAAATCTAATAAATCATTGGTCTTTTCTACCGATTTAAAAGAATGTTTACATAATTTGGCTTGAGTACAACATTCACATTGATAAGATAAAGATGATCTATCAGCATTATGAATTAATGCACTAGACATCATTCTATTTAATGTCTTTTTACCAACATGTCCTAACCTAAAATGCCATTTGTCATCATGCACAGTCACATAAGAAGAAGCATAAATATTATTCATGGCAGATAATAAATACATTTTATCTTTGGCATATCCCTTGCCAACAAAGGTTCCGTTATTAGTGATAATTACTTTATCACTATCAAATACAACATGAAAACCATGATGATTAAGAAGAAATACAGAAATCAGGCTCTTTCTTAATCCAGGTACATCAAGAACATTCTTGAGGGTGAGAGTCTTGCCAGAGGAAAGTAGGATTTCAACAGTGCTAGTTCTCACAATGAGACTTGTAGCTGAATTTCCCCCATGTAAAGCATGTTTGTAGTTTCTATGGTCTTATGTCTTGAATGCTTCTCGGTGAGGGGTGACGTGACAGGTTGAACATGAGTCAATCCACCATCCATTATCATTATTAACCATAAAGACCTTAGAAATTACAGCAACAAATTCATCTTCAACATAATTTGATTCTTTATTTTGACCTTTCCGATATCGACATTGCCTGGCAGAGTGCCCCATTTTTCCACACACATAACATGGGCCTGGGGTTTTATTTTTCTTAGAATCTTCTCTCCCTCTTTGTTTGTTCTTGGACCTAAAATTTGAATGATTCTGATTTCTATTTCTCTTGTTATTTTTGTTCTTATTTCCGGAACGTTGAGAATTGGTTTTCTTCTCTCTGTCCTTTTCTTTTGGTTCCTTCTCCTTTTGTTCAATCATATTAGCCTTGTATTCCAGGGATTTAATTTTGCCAATTTCTTCATCTTCAATTTTGTCCCTTTTTCTTGCTTCATCCTCAATTTGCAAATTTTGAAGCAAATCCTCAATGGTTCCTGAGGACAGAATTTCACTCCATCCGCCTGCATGTAGGAAATTACTGTCTTTTAATTGTTGTAAATGGGTCCTTGGCAATATGTGGAAGTGAGAAAAAACTAAGAAAAACAATAGTGAAAATGGGCAAGGCACGCCAATAAAGATGATATCTTAAAGACGACAATTTCCCACATGTAGGTGGATGGAGTGAAATTATGTCCCCAAGATACAATGCCCCACTGTATCTCAAAGTATGCACACCAGAGATAGAAATATGGATTTGCCCTTAAAAAATCAAAAATAAAATAAAGTAGAAAAGGCTATTGGTTGGTTTATGAATCTCAGTTTTTTTTGTTTTTGATTTTCTGTATAACTGAACTCAAATTGGGCCTCAATATATAGACTTGAAAACAACCAAATCACTTGGGTCACACCCATTCAAATGGATAGGTCACAACTATTCAAATGGGCCCAGGGGACATGATTGTTGAAGCCAACCGTCCAAACTACCCATCAGCCAAAAAAACTATCATCTTTCAAAAAAAAAATTCTTTGCTAACGGAGGATTCCCAACCCTTTGGACTGGACTATTCCCTCCGGGCCCAAAGAGAAGTCGAGTAAAATCCCTGTGGCCCCTAGGTGGTAGCACAAGTAAACTCAACCTTCGGCTCCTGAAGAGGGGGGAACCGGGGGTCGATACCAAGACCTCTAACTCCGGAAGAGGAAGGAACCGTGGTCCTGACCACTCGGCCAACCCCTTGGGATTATCATCTTTCAAATTTGAATGTTAGAAAACATGAAGGGTCTTTTAGGGATTGGTAGTTACCAACTGTCACCCCATGCACAAGGCCATATACCAAACATACTACACATCGATCATCTCCTCCCTTTTCTTTCTTTTCTTTTCTTACTTTTATATTACATATTTTATTATTTTAGATGACTGATGCGAAAGGAATCCTAAGGATTTAAAAAATACCCAACACCAACTAGCTCTATTCAAAAAATAATCTGCACCATATAAAGCTATTAAAGTCTAAAGCTTTGAAACTAATGGCTACAATCATTTCATCGGAATTATTTTAGGCCTGTTACAAATTCATGTACAAATCTTTCTGTCCCCAGCTTCCGTCCTTTCTCGATCATGCATCCAATTCGAACTCATAAGAGATGGCCCTACGTTTTGTATATTATGGTTATGCTTCGGTATGGATGTCTCTCATGGACTCTGCATGCGGACAGCTTCCTTTTATGCCTCACTTAATTTACCAAAAAAAAAAGGCTCAACTAGGGCAACACCACTCATTGAAGAAGTCGAGGATCAAAAAATCTAGAGGAACTTACATGTGTGCAAGATTTCAACCCGGCCCGTTAGATCATCCTAAGTACCCTTGATCCAAGGCCCTCAAATTAGTGGTTTTGAAAGGCCTTATTTTTTTAGGATTTCAATTCAGTGGTAAGTTACAGTTGAATAATTAGTGCAGAATTTGGATTTGTGTCAATTCATGAAGGTAGTGAGTGTGAGATTAATTAGAATAATAATAAGGTTGGAGTACTACGTGCTTTGAGGGGGGAAAAAGAGTATCCACACGATGTCTCTCAGCAGATCAATATGCCCTAATTCTTGATCGGATTCTACAAGCAAAAGGCCCTCCTTTGGTAAGCTGCTTCTTTTTTCTCTTCCTCCCTCTCCTTGTTTTTTATTCTAAAAACTGAAGCCCCAGTTTGTGTATGGAGATGATGATGCAAAGAATTCTTTTTCTTCTCTTTCTTCTCATCTCTCTTCTATGGGTTATATATGGGCTGGTGTGGGTTAAGGTACTAAAAAAAAGTGATTTTTAGCGGAAAAAAAAAGTGCCTTTAGCGGCGGTTTTTTTCTGCTAAAATGGAGAGAAAACCCTTGGACGGCAGGAGGGGGTGGAAAACAGCAGGTTTAGTGGAGGAAAATGACAGATTTACCTGTGGAAAAAATCTAGTCGCTAAATGTGACTTTCAGCGGCGGGGGAAAACCGCCACCGAAGGTCATTTTTTCGCAGCTAAAAGTCACGTTTTTATATACCCCGTAGTTAGACTCGTTTTTTAAATGGGTTGGGCTTCAACCTATGGGCATTGCCTTTCAACTCAACTTGTATTACCCAACCCATCCCATTTGCCACCCCTTATATGTGCCTAGATAAGACCAAGATATTCATGTAAAAATGGATAACCATTTTGTTCATGGATACAAGTCCTCTAGTTACACATGAAGGTCAATCTCCTCTCTTTTTTTTCACCTAAATCACGGCAAAAACAATTGGGCACATTTCATAGCATGTGAAGAATGTGCAAGGATTCCTCACTGCCCCGGAACAAGGATTCATCACTAATGATTTGTACAGCTGAGCATTTAACATTAATAAAATAGCGTATTAATGCGTATAGCTGAGAAGAATTGGTATCAATGTGTAAATTCTCAAAGATGGGGATTTTCATATCCTATAAGAGGAAGTCGGACTTTGAAAGTCCCCATAAATGAGTATTTCCATCAATCCAAGTCCTCTAAGATTTATAATTATCAAATGTTGGTTGTGCATAACCTTATGAAAAATCTATAAGGAATCCCCAATTATTTAATTGTCAAACGTGACCTAAGGTTTTTTTTTTTTTTCCTTCCTTTCAATTCTTTTCTTTCCTCCTCTTACTTTCATCAGTGACATTATCTATAATATGTCCACTAAATTCCTTTATTTAACTAATACTTTGTATTATTTTATTTTTTTAAACTATCAGAGAATTCTCAACTCTTTGGACTGGACTAATCCCTCCGAGCCCAGAAAGAAGTCGGGTAAACTCGTCTGTAGCCCTAGTGTAGTAGTGCAATTCACGTGAACATATGGTGGCGTAGATGTGAACTATATAAAATTTAGTTCTGTATATTCATTGTATTGATACCTAATTTAAAGTTCACTATCCATCGTAGCTTGCTAATTACTTTAACAAGGTTTGATTTGTTCGTGAGTCCTGTTTTCTGACTCGCCCAAATTTGAGTTGAGATCATCGACTTAAAAAAAAATCCTAGAATTTTCTTGTTCGATATCGCTTCACGTTTACATGGTTTGCAGATCTGGCTCAAGCATTAGTGTATCAAATTGTAGGAAAAGCCAAACAATCTTGATATATAAAGCTTTTATGTCGAGTTGTAATGGTGTAAGGTTACTCATCATAATACTTCTTTTGAGATTTCCTCCCAAACAAAATCAGTTTCTGGGAAAAATGCATTTTACAGGGGACTAGATCACACGCATTCTAATTACTAGACCTTTCAATCGAGTCTGAAAAGATCAGGGCTGGTCCACCAAAGCCCGCAAACCAAGGATAGGGTTGCTCTTGATTTTCAATAGCTCGCAACCTTGAGGGCTGGGCTAGGCCAAAACCCATTCTAGTTGGCCTTTTGTCCCTAATAGAATAGGCTAATATAAATTTGTGAGTATACCTTTCTAAACGAATCGTTTGTCTCTTACACATGAGATATGCAAATCGAATTTGCATATGTAGAGTTTTTTTTATAGATGCAATTCATTTTATAAAGATTTTCTACATGCACCATATTCTCAGTTTATATACATGTGATTCATTTTTACAATGTTTATTTAACTACATTTAAATGCATAAAATTAATTTTAATAATTATATAAAATAAATATGGATATTCTTCTTCTACATGTGTATTCAATTCCATGTAAACAAATAAGCCTCCATTTGACAAGGAATTCATATGTACTCCATTTCATGCAAACAAATAAACCCATTGGAATAAAAACTTCCTTCATTTCTATGAAAACAAACTAGCTAGCCCATTCCTCAATAACTTCCTATCCACTCCAATTCCAACAAGACAGAAAGGCATGTTGTACAATGAGTTTCTGTGTATTCCAAAACCATGCAAACAAATGGGCTGGAATTACTTCTTGAATCAACCTATGTAGAAGACTTCAAAAGATTCAAAACATCTTCCCCTTGTCTGACTATCATTGATTATAAGATCTATAATACCCAATCAGATTCGCCCTTGATTGCATTAACAACCTCTAAGGCGTCTAAACACAAAATTACTACTGACCACTAATGTTGAAGGAGCTCAAAGCAAGGAGGGCCACCCTCACTTCCGCCTCTTTAGCGGGGAAAGTTCTTGGACCTTTGGTGGCACCTGCAAACACGAGATTTTCGTAAAAACATGGCAAAACCAAAAGCTGGCTGATACTGCATCACTAGTAGAGCAATGTGTTCCCGATCCCTGTCCCACGGATATTGAGGGGGGTCATGGTGTTTAGGCTAAGCCACGACAATATTGGAATGAATTATCATTTTACTAGTCAAAGATAAGGCCTACAAGGGGTTAGGAGTTTTTCCTTTAAAAATAGTTTCATTTTTTACCCTTCAAATTGACCACCATGTGGCCAAAATATGGGATGAAAGTAAGTGATGACTTGGAGCATCACTCTTGCCCATTTGAATTATAACTGTTTCTTATGTATTACAATTCCATTTGAACAAACAGCCCATCAATTAATTACCATAAGTTCTAGGTTAACATGAACAAATAGGCCCATAATTCGATGCAAGCAAGCAAGTTCATTTGATAATGACTTTTTATGCTTCCAATTCCATGAAAAAATATATATTGGTCCATTTGATAATAAAGTCATGTGTGCAAACAAACAAGTATATATGTTTGACAATGAGTCCATGCAAACAAATACCCATTTGAATATAAAAGTCCCATGCAAACCACGCTTTATATCTAGAAGTTGCAATAGGTATGGGCATTTAATTGTTTGAAATTGCTAAAAAGTTAGGGGTGTTCATGGACCTTGCCAGCCTGAGCCAAAATCCAGCCTAGCCCACTTTGTCCGGGCTTAGACTATTTCATTAGGCCCATTTAAAATATGTGCCGGACTTGAATTCACTGGTAGAAAGCCCATGCCCGCGGCCCGACTATAAAGTAATTGTGAGGAAGAAGGAGGGGGTGGGACTTGAACACATGACATCTCACTGAGGGATAATCACCAAACAATTTTAGATAAGGGCTAAGACAAGATGGAAAAACCTTTTTTTTTTTTCATTATAATGTTAACTCGGGCTTCTTTACCAAAATAAAAAAAACTCGGGCTGGGCTCGGGCTCAATATGCTTCAGTTGGGCCCGACTCGGGCCAACAACTTATGGCCCTATCCGGACTAGGACTGGGCCTGAACTTCCTCAGCCCGGCCCATGAACACCCCTATAAGAAGTTGGATGTCTTTTGTTAAATTATCTCCTAGGCCTTATTTTCAAAGGCTCCATGATTTTATAACATGCTGAAATTACCAATAACAAATTACATTTGTTAACATTAAATTGACACCCCGATACGTAACAAAGGGCATAAAAAGGAAAAAAAAAAAGGAATTTTCTTCTCTTCTGGCCCTGGCTCGAGCGTAAAGGTAAGGGCCCAGCTAGTGTAATTCTGCTAAGGGCTTTGGCCCGGCCTAGCCCAACTTACCTGAAAGGAGGTTAAGGGCAGAAACTTACCTGACCCTGGCCTGTTCCATTGAAAACCCTAATTCTACTACAGGTAATTAATATTGAGAAAAGAAGTACTATGAGTCCCAAATGAGTAAAAGCATTTTGATCCAATTCTCCCATCAACAGCTACTTTGCGATCAATTGGCAACGTCCACTATATATGGTTTGTCCAACAAGGATGAGATTTTAATTAGAAATAACCTCACTCACTCGATTTGACATTTACTATAGGGACCAGTCCTAGGTTAGATATGGACCCTTCAGTTTGTCAAGGCCTAGCCAAGCCCATTGATAATGATGAATGTGGAGACCTTTTCATCAAAAGGAAATTTATCTTTTTGTAAAATAATGTTTAGATGTGAAGCTTAGTCAGCCTTTGGATCACTTGCTAAGGTGTTTGTTACAATGGTCAAAGACCAATCAATGCACCCTATGAGATTGAACATGCTCAAGGAGCCTAGTTGAGTTTTATGATCAAAGGTGAAATCCGTAAGGTCCATTTGTTTGCAATAAAAAGAAATATATGATCGAATTGAATACATAGGAAGTTTTTTAAAGTGGTTAAAAATGAAGATCAGAAGTTAGGTTCTCATTTCCCATCTTCATAAAATTAAAGGTGATTTGGTCCTCATTTTTGTAAATTCACCTTTCATCTTTATTTTTTAGTGTTTCTTAAAAAAAAAAAAAACATTGTATTAAATATTTAAATTCCTATGTATTTTAATACAAATAAATAAGTCCTAAGTATCACTCCCTATTATTTAGGCTTAGAGGCTGTAGGATGAGAACCTTACTGCACAATTAGCAATTGCGGTCTTTGATCTCAAGGATACAGTTTTCTCTCTTCTTCTTTCTCTTAAAAGAAGGCCCAAAGATAAGAACTTTTAGATGTAATTACATGAGGTCCAAAGCTCTTTGTGAAGGAAGCACAAGGAGCCAAAACAAGAAACTAGGAGATGTCCCTTTGGTCCAAAAATTACAGCCTTCTAAAACCCCATATGGGAAGAAGATCAGTAATGAAATGCTACGTTGGTCTATTACTTGAATGAGCCCCATATGCTTTCATCACAGTGACCCCACAACAATGTCCAACACTACTAACCAAAGCCCAACACAAATTGCATGTGCCTAAGCCCAAGCAAAAGCATACACCCGAATGTACTCAAAATGATTGATTCCAAGTGCAGTTTGGCCCGAGTGGGCTTAGTCACTAGAGTTGTCAAATTACTTGGGTTATGCTCTCTTTAACTCGTAGTTGTATCAAGTATTTTTAGCTAACCATTTCTATCAAAACCTCAACGCATTAGTACTTTTCAATACTCCCTATAGGGCAGAATTGGATCGACACACTTTGGGTGACGCACATTTTTTTTTCAATGCCGGGTTGTTCCTCATGAAATTTAAACTCACAAGTACCAATGGACCCTCGAGGTATTGGTAGGAAATAAGAATGGATAGCTAAGGAAACTTAATAGCATGCACCTTTTAATTGGCACTCATTCTAATTTTGGCACCATCTGATAAGGTATTGGGAGGCTTTGACTCAAGCCCCTAATCCTGTCAATTAATCATGACATGGATCATTCGCAATAAAGAAATAAATTTACTTCACAAATTCAATCTATAGGGACCAAAATTAACGCGTCAATATAAAATGTTTGGTCCTTCTACTATTGTATACAAATATAGTGGGTTTGTTTTTTTTTTTTTTTTTTTTTTTTTTTTTTTTTTTTTGAAACGGTAACTAAATCTATTAAGAGAAAAAGCCAAATACAAGGATAAAAACCAAAGAAAGAGAAGAAGGGTTATGGCACAAGAGCATTGTACATCACACCTCCTCAATTAGTTTTATAATGGGTTTTTTCAAAGTCCCTTTTTTTTTAAGTTGGGCTACATCAGTCACAAGTTTAATTTCCAACTTTGCATCTGTCATTTATAGACCTATCTAGTCTTTAGCCCTGTTTTTTTAGTGGAATTTTTGTTAGGAATTCACCGTGTTCAGGAATTCCTGGACATGATATGACATACAGTCCCCTGAAATTTCTGAATTCCATATTTCTTCACTGGCATTTTTGGTTTTCAGCCACATGAAAGGTCTCCTTTGACCTTTGGGAATTCAGGAATTCTACTTCCTTTGTATTTTGGTAGAATTTATGGATGCTCTATGTCAAGATATTTAGAAATTCCATAGACATAAATTCAAATCCTGGAATTCCTGCAAAGAAAAATGAGCAATGTGGATGCATCTCTGGGTCTCATTTCTTATCATTTACATCTTCCTCTTTCTTTGTTTCACACATCACTTCGAGTCTTTTACTTCACTTTTTCTCTGTTTTATATCATTATCTATTCTCTACTTTCTTTACTATATTATATCTTCCTTATTTTATTTCTAAGCTTACCTCATGAGAAGCATCCATAAGTATATTTTTTTATTGACCTCTTTTATAGACTCTCAAATGAGATTTTATTGTAATATTCCTTTTTTCAGTTGACATATGTCTTTCTAAGCAGGAGTTATTTTCTAGTATATTGATCAAATGAAAATTGAGAACCACTTCAAATCTGTCTGCAGAGTTTGGATCATATTTCCGTTTAAAAGTTAACACAACTTGGATTATTTTTATTTTTTTAAGAGCCTATGTTTGACTAATCTATTTTGGACCCATTGATCCTTTTTTGCCCCCTTCCAATCCAAATTCAGAGCCAAATCTTCACAAGGTTAGATAGTTTTAGATAGCAGAAATTGATACATGAATATCAGTTTTTCGGCTCTCGGATATGGAATCGATGCAATATCTGTACCCCATATGTGTCATATTATTCACTCTGAATCAGCTGATACATAAATGGCTTTCTGCCTATCATATCAATAGGAGTCTGAATCTAGTGAGGACGTTATATTCCACCGTCACTGTTTGTGGACCAACCACAGTCTACCATGTCATCATAGAGGATCATGGAGAATCCGTTCTATAAAAAATACAGATCCAGATAGTACACACCATGGGTCCATCTTAATAGGATATGACCAATTTACATCTCTAGTGGGCCACACCTGAAGTCAGCTTTGTAGTAAAATCATTTTGCAATAGCCCTCTGCTTGAAGCCTTTAATTTTGGAGCAAGAAGAGGACAATCTGAATAGCTTCAACTGTAAAGAATGAATCCCTGAGTACAGTCACTGCAGTGGAATGGATGATTGCAAATTGCCCAACTTGGGATCTGGAAGGCAGTAAATTTTATAATGTTGTCTGAACATTTTGACTTCATTGAACTTCTGTCCTAGTTAACAAAGACACTGTTTTCTTGGAAAACAAAAGCCGCCTCAAAGTAAAGACAAGAACAAGAGGTCACTAGGTTTCAAACCACTGACCAGCTGAGGGTCCATATCCATATTGTCTTTTGCATGAGGAGATTAATACTTATTTAAGGCCCTATTATTTTACTTGGTGGCTGAAATCAAATCACACCAATGCATCAAACATTTGTAAACACATGTTGGTCATATTAATAGATACAAAAAAACTTTTTGCCTCTCTGGCGACATGGGATTATAATTGTTAGCCCAAAGCCTAAGACCTTTTGTTTAGCATGGAATTGATGAATTCATAGAGATTCTAATAAGTATATTGTTAAATGGGGGGTAAAATTGAAAAAGCAAAGATGAAGATCCATAAATTGGTCTCCGCTTATAGCTTAAAATTGGACGGTGTGTATGGAACTCGGACCCAACCGATTTATTGATTAGGCCAAAAATGTCAATATAAATCACCAAAAAATCATAAAGGTCAATGCAAATCTAAAATAGCATGCGGTTCGAGTTTGGTATACGGTTCAAATCAAGATTTACGACCCTAATCATGACCCCAAGTTTTCATAATCTTAATCCATATCTTTGATAGATCTTAATACTAATTTGGGTTCGTCATATCAACGGCTAAAAAATTGAAGTTCACTAAATTCGTCTCATTCCATGTAGGGTTGCAAACGGGACGGTTCCGGATCGGAATCATAGTGGACCCGAACCCGTTTCTAAATAACGGTTCCGGTTTCGGATTGGAACCTGTTTTGTTCGTTCCAGATCTAGTTCCGATAAGAAAATTCGAATTCGATTCCTGAACCGGATCTACCTAGAAGATTGAAATCTAGTTCCAAAATTGATTCTAATTTCTTTTCATTCTTCATTTTTCTTAATATAAGCGTATCATTCAACTTATAACAGTACATGAAGTCTACTACCTCTAGTATTATACATAAAAAATGTCCCCAAAAAAGTTGATTTTAAGGTACAAGTTGCAATATCAAAGGCTAATATGTCGGGTCTCGAGTCCACGGGTCGAAACCTATATGAACCCGGAACCAAACCCGTTTAACAATCAAAACCTAAATTGGGTTCCGAACTCATACCCAGACCCATACCCGTTTATGAATCGGAACCTAAAATAAGTTCAAAACCCGGTTTTCTACATGTCAGAACTTCCAAGTAATTGGAGAATCGGATACCTGTTTGCAGCCCTAATTCCATGGTTGTATTGGTACAATTATGTATATTAAAACAAAAGAAGAGGTTGGCTGTGAGGGGTGCCACCTCTCAGCAATTATTCTCCCTTTAGAAAAATACAAAAGAAAAAAAATGAGAGACTTTGCCTTTTAAGTGGGCCATTCTCAATCTCTTCAAATCTCCTAAAATCTCTCTATCTCCACCTATCTTCCTAAAAGAATCTCTCATTTACATTAACACCATATCATATCAAATCTCAAGTGCTGCTCTCTCTCTCTCTCTCTCTCTCCCTCAAATTTATAAATGACCCATGAAGTTTGAAGATAAAACACTTGCATTTTTATATTTATAAAAAACTATATTTATCAATCACGGGCCTATTTATGTACAGAAATCATCATGTATGTACTCTTACTTTTGTGAAATGAATCCATGATGGAGATTGGGTCAGGAGAGAGAAATATTAGATATCCTCTTCTTACAATTTTATAAAAAGAAAACAAATTGGAAGAAACCCAAATGTAGAAAAATAAAATAGTGTTTTTTCTCTTCTTCTCTCTTCCTTTCACTTTCTTTATTAGTGAAACTTCACACCATGTTTTGTGGATGTACCCAACATCCACCAATCCAAATAAAGAATAATTGCAATCAATCCACACCTTCTAAATTACGGGTCACACCATGGATGAGTAGCTACTCCTCATTACTGGTATTTTTTTTTATTTTTACTAATCAAGTTTGATCCCCAACTGCATCCCTATGATGAAGAGAAATGAGCATGTGTATCCCCACTAGAACTCTATAGTGGACTCATTTATCTCAATCCATTATATTTAACATTGGATACTGTTTCATGTATACTATTTCTTTGTGCTAAAGAAAAATAAAGATTTGTGCGGATAAGCATGGGGCGTTGTTGCTAGAGCTAATAGTATAAGGGTTCCAGCTTTTGATCAGATTCGGATTTACTGGACCGTTGGATCGACTGTATACCGATTTGAATGGAAAAAAATTTTAAATACAAAATTCCATTCTCATGAGGAAATAAAAATCTGTATAAATTAAAATCCTTTTGTTACACAAACAAGTCCAAATGGTTTGGATTTGTTTTATTGGGCTTTGAAATTATCAATGTGTAATAAAAACTTGAATGCATTTCTTATTACTAATATTATATATATTAACAAAATCCGTTTTTCTATATCTTCTTTAGTAATTATTGCTGTTATTATTATTTTTATGTTGTTGTTGAATGGATTTCATTTAGCGTTATCTTTATAATAATTTATTGTTGATGTTGACCACTTGTATATGTGATTGAAGATGTGTTGATTGTTTTTATATAAATATACATGAATATATACTTATATGTTTATAATTAACTTTAATATCTCATAAATTCAAAATGTAATATTTTTATTTTTTATCCCGGGCAAAACACGGGGCATTATTGCTAGTACATACATATATTTACAATATATATATATATTTTTTTTTATTGTTGAAAGTAAAGTAACTAATTCATTTTACATCACCGAGTAGGAATCATTAATCAGGGCCTGCGAACGAATTTCGATAGACGGTTAAAGATAACCAATTTCTGGGCCACATTACATCTGTGGGACCCACATAGAGTTGGCGGGCCCTTTTGAACTCGTGGGCGTGTTGCTCGTGCCCCGCTGCCCATGGCCAGGGGGAAGTGCGTGCACGTACCTATCGCACTTTAATCGACAAACCGCACCCGATGCCCTGCGAGTGTCATACACCAATACCCTTTTTGTTTCGTCAATTCCGATTGTGTGTGGCCTTCACCCGTGAGAAATCCGTGAGGCTGTCAACGAGGCCATTTTAATCTTTATTAAAAACCAGGTTTGGCCGGAGGTATTAGAAGAATTCCTATCAAAAGGTTGATTATAGTTTCTTAAAATACCATTTAATCTATAAAGATTTCTCACTGAAGATTTGTAAAGTTAGAGATTTTGTATTTAGATTGGTGCGCATGAATATAGAATAGTCGAGAGAAAAGGTGATTTGAAAGTCCTAAAAAATAAGAACTTTCACTTAATTTACAATTGTTAAATATATGTTTTCATATCTTTTATAAAAAGCAAAAATATTTTAAATGAGAAAGACTTGATTTGACACTAACTCATAAATTATCACCACTTATGGTTTCGTTGAAAATGCCATGAAAGAAATTAGTTTAGATTTTTCAAAAATAAGAAATTTTCTCCGATAGGAGAGTCCACTATAGATTGTGTGTAATTTTCGGCCCTCCACTTCAAAAGACATATTACCTATCTTACAGTTCATGAAATTCAATCAGATTTTGTTCCAACAAGAGTCAATTCATCATACAATGATATAGAGATAAATAAAAATAAAGATAAAAAAAAACGTCTTTAAAGAGGGCCTCACAAATTACCACGGTGTCAAAGCTCAGAAGATCTTTGACTGTGCGTCGTTCTTGGCTTGCCAACTCAGCCCCGTCCGTCACCCTCTCTTTTCTATCCCTTTATTACTCGCAAGGGACAAATATAATCTAATTTAATGTGCGTCTTGCACCATGTGTGAGCCTGCATATCAAATTTAGTTCTTCTGGGCTACTACAACTTATAAATCCATGACTGGGCCACACTTTTGAAATTTAAGTAGCTGGATTCAACTATATTAGCTTGTACAGGATTGGCTGAGCGGTTAGGACCAAAGGTCCCATCTCTTTTGAACCTAGAAGTCCTGGTATTGATCCCCGTTTACCCTCCTTTTTAAAAACGGAATGTTGAGTCCACTAATGCTACCATCTAAGGGCCACAAGGGTTTTACCCGACTTCTTTTTAAACCCAGAGGGATTAGTCTAACCCAATAAGTTGGGAGCTCTTTGCTAGCAAAAACTTAAATATATTGTATAGGGTTGAAATGCATATAAATCTGAGCATGATGGCTTTAAATTTTATATATGATCGATTTTATGGTAGGCCAAACTATAATTGGATAATTTTTAAATTTTTGATTGGTTTTTCTTTATATATGGTGAGCCCGTTGATGAGTAAATTTTGGATGGAATTGGGCCGGATTTTGGCTAATCATTAGTTTGATGGGAGTATGGTGCATCTCCCTTGCTAAATAAATGGGTGGGGGCCACCTTTGGAAAATCGAAACCGCTTTGCATGTACTGGCACATATTATAGTGATCAACATATAAATTATTACTTAAATTAGTAAGATGGCCACTGTTGATTGACTACATCTTGAACACATGATCAACTTTCTTTGCTTTTTTGGTCTTTCTCATGGAGCAAGTGAAGCTGTAAAATCCACTTATGATTGATGTAATGGTTGGCCCACTGAAATTCACATTGAGTATTTAGATGGAGAGAATATAACGAGTGTTCCTAGTGGTAAGCAACTTAGATTTTAAAAAGATGGGCCCCGCCATTTGTTGAGCAAGGGAGCTGCATCATACCACGGCGCTACACTGTAGTTCTACCCTAGTTTGATAACCAGATTTTGGGGATGAAATAGTTTTGCCCTAGTTCTATCCCATTTGGTTTCACAAATACTCAAGTACAACATTGAGTCTTGGAAACTAGAACCCTAAAAAATACTAACAAATCCCAAGGCTGGATGCAAACATTAACTTGTTTCATTTTTTTAATAAATAAATAGGATGGACTTAAACAAGTCATGCCAGGCTTGGTCCACTTGCAAATTCTTGTTACTCCCATTGATTCTATGCCTTCATGAGAAATTCATCATCATCATCATCATCATCATCATCTTGTAGGCCATATTTTCATTGATATGATTTAGAGTTTAGAGTTTATGGTTAGTGCTTGGTAGTGGGTTTAGAATTTAGAATTTATGGTTTGTGCTTGGTAGTGGGTTTACTTGCTGTAATTTTAAACCTCTAACATAAATGACTAAACATGTCTTAACAACTTTTAAAGGGAAGAATATGGTTGACTAGTCAGTCTCAAATAAAACGAGGAGTTAATAGATTAATCTTACAACACACCTGCCTAATTAATTGTTAGTTTTCTCATTCATTGAAATTCAGTTAATAAGATTTAATTTGTTTTTATGTCAAAAGTTAACTTTATTACCTGTTAGTGTTTGAAGGAGCTTATTTAAGATAGATTTTAGTCTACACAACCCTTATTTTATTTTGTGCAGTGCCACCTATGTAATTCATAAGTAATATTACAAGTTACCCTTGATGCAATTGACTTCATCCATGTTAAATAGGTGTTAATTTAGACAACTGATGGGCTTCTTTTATAATCATCCATTTAAAACTCATAATACGCCGGTTATAAAAATCTAAGGCTCAATTTTCATCCATATGCAGCCTACTTTCAAATATCCTTACCATTTAAATCTCACAGTAGTTGACAAAAACAACAAAAAAACAAAAGGAAGAAAAGGAGGAACTTCGAAAATGAACGCATTTCTTTTGTGACACCATCTACAATAGGTCACACCACATTGAAACTTTTCAATTACTCCATACACAGGCTGTTGATCATTTTCATCATATGGGGTGTTCCATAATTATTTGATCATGAGAGGTATTGCTTTGAAGATTTCAACTCAATATTTTGACAAGGAAAAACCTAAGACGACCACCTTGTGCCTGTATATCTAGTGGGGTCCACTTGGTGATTCCCATAAAACATGGAACCTGGATCATTATCGATTCCAAGTTTGCACCCATTTAGACCGGACCAGTGGATTGATTGTGTATCACTTTGGACCGTAAAAACTTATCGACCATTGATCAAGTGTTTGGAATGATGATTGATCAAGTATTTGGAATGATGATTTGAATTTATATCACTATACAAAGATCGGTAAGAGGAGATCTTTCCATCTCCCTTGCTCCCATCCCTGTGTTGGGGCCTCCACAAAAAATGTTACTCGCGCGGAGGGAGGTGGGGTGCTCTATAGATAAAACTAGAGAGTGTAAAATTTGAGAGTGTAAATCTTGCAGGATCAATAAAACCGCCCCCAAAACTTTGATGAGCGTTAAGTTTCTATAAAGTTCAGTATCAAACATTCTCACTCTTCATACGCCCACTCAACTGGGAAAAACTCACATCAATACATCATGAATTGAAACCGAGCGAGGAGCCACTGTAGCAAACGCACAAAGTAAACGATTCCTCATCCTCCCTTCAAAAGAAAGATACACTTTTTCCCGATTTCTATAATCCTTTCCATCAATTCCTCACCCAAAACCAAAAACCAAACAGCGAGAGTTGGAAAAAAGAGAAAAAGCGAAGACACACGAAGAAAAAAAAGCAGCTTCCACTCAGTAAGAGCGAAGAGACGCAGAGAAGAGAGAAAGTAAAGGAGCAGGGACGAGCTCAAAAGATCGAATCTTGTCCGTCCGATCTAGGGTTTCTATGTTCTGTTCCAGACATGGCGACCCCTCCTCCACAGCAGCAGCTGAAGGGATTGCAGATCTCTTCGTCTTCCACTCCCAAACAATCTCCTCTCCTTTCTAGGGTTTTGGAAATCTCGACTCCGAGAAGTGGCGGGAGTTCTCTCAGCGACGAGGCGATCTGGAAGCGTCTGCGCGAGGCCGGATTCGATGAGGCGGCTATCAAGAGCAGGGATAAGGCCGCTCTCATCGCATATATGACAAGGCTTGAAACCGAGGTTTGTTGGGTCTTTCTTGCTTTCTTGTTTTCTTTGTGACTTTTGTTGGTATTTTAGGGTTTTGGGGGCTGGGTTTGTTTGGAGGGCTTCTTTGCATAATTGGGTTTGTAATTTGGTGTGGTGGGCTGGTGGGTAGTTTTGGTTTTGGGTGGTAATTGGGTTTTGGCTGTGTTTGGATGTCCCTTAAATTGGGAGTGGTTCGAATGTGATGGAATTAAGGAGACATTGGTAGTCTATTCTGCTATTGATGTGCCTTTTTGGGCCATAATATTCATTAGTCTATTTTGATTTGGAGTCTGGGGTAGAAATCTCAGAAAAGCAGTATTGTTCCTAATTTGAATTCTGGGTTTTTGTCCCTTTCTCTTTTTCCTTTTTGATGCCCCAGTAGAGTGGAACATCGTCTTTTCTGTTAGTATGTTGGAATCTTTTGCAGTGTATGGTTCGTTCCCTTAAACTGAAACGGGATGCTAAATTTGTGGAATTGAGAGGATTCACCCTGAAAAGATTCAGATTTTTTTTTTTTTTAACCTGAGAGTGGAGGTAGAACTGAAACACTATAAAGTTTATGCTTGTGAGGATCATTTTCGGTGAAAACTAGAAATACAGCTACCAGTGCCAGTATCATATCCTTGCTCATATTTGAAGTTTGGTCTGCAATTATATAACGTGCTCTACAACATGAGACCATTTCAAAGTTAATCTGAATTTCTGTGGAAGGTCTTGAAAAGTAATTTAGAGTTAGTATGATGGTTTTTTTTTTTTGGTAATTTGAGATATTTTTAGTTTTAAAAGTTGGGTTTTTAAATGCTATATGAGTCATTGCTGTATTTCTAATGGAGGAATAATACAAATTTAAGTTTCTCTTTAGGGTTTTCCCCAGTACTTCCTTTTATGGATTTAGGGTTTTGTTATCAGGTTGTGGATGATGATCTCCTTCCATTATCCTTTCCGCTTTCTGCTATGCCATATAGCAACTAGCCTTGGTTTTTCCCTTATTCAAGCACTTCTAATTTTATCCTTCCTGTGGGAGCAACTCCACATATCCTTCTCAGGATGCTAGTTTGAGCCTCCCATACTTTAGCTCCTATACTTAAATGGTACTTTAAAATTATCCATATATCATGGAGTACCTGCATTTCATTGCGATATCGTGTTGTGTGCATACAGGTATGATAGGCATATAAATGGGTGTAGTTGGCGAGCTAGGCTTGGCTTTCATGGTTTTTCGTTGTTGAACTTTTCTTTTATTGCAACCTGTGACTTCCAAATCCTCTATGACTTGGTTTACTCCAGGCATAGGAGTTTCAACTTGTCCATGTGAAGCCCATCTCACACCCTTTCTGATTTTTCAAATTACTCTTATTTTCTTAGTTACTTTATTTTAGTATTATTTTCTCCTGCACACTGTGCATCACCTACGTTTGCCACACGGGGCCCGGTGAGATTCAGGGGGGGTCCCGCCTTTGATGATGGTCTGGATGCACTCTCTTGTAGCAGTGCGTGTGCAGGAGAAAATTTTCCCTTTATTTTGGTAGTCGTTTTTAATAGCTTTTCATTTAGTTTTTGTTACCGTACATAGCTGCGAAGAATATGAAATTAGTGTTGCTTGTTGTTAGGAAGATTTTCCTAGTTGATGGTGTATGCCCCCCCGCCCCCCTACCTACCTACCTATCTATCTACATGTGTGTCTATATATATAATTATATATATACATATATATACATATATATATATATTGGCTTGGCTTGGTTGAAGATTCTTTTGTTAGTGATCGACAATTCAACATAGGCACTTATTCACTCAATGATGGTCTTCATCCATTGTGGCCTTTAGACCTATGTAATTCCTCTTCAAATCCACCAAAATTTGGTTCTGCTTTGCTTACTACTATTCTGGCATTTCACACTGTGTGTGTATCACTTGGGTTGGCTTGGTTGAAGATTATTTAGTTAGTGATTAACAATTCAACATAGGCATTTATTCACTCAATGTTGGTCTTCATCCATTGCTGCCATTAGGCCTATTTCATTCTTCGTCAAATCCACCAATATTTGGTTCTGCTTTGCTTACAGGCACTTCACAATGTGTCAGTTGGGAAGTACCAGCATTTGTTCATAAGTCACAACTATGATATTCAATAACTTCAAAATAGGCAACACAATGTATTCTATTTAAAAAAAGGCAACGTATTGGGTCATATCATATTTATACTAAATATGTTTAGTGTAGAGTTCCTTTCTCTGTCGTATCCATGGAGTGTGTCCATCCCATATGTGGACATCACAGATTCTCATTGACGAAAATAATGATGAGCCTTTTTTCGCTAAAAATTCTTGTTTTCTTTCACATTCTATACTTAAATCATATTTATTTGATGAACTTAGTCCAAAATACAAATTATTTTTTTACTAGCCTATTAGAAGTTGAACCCACCATGGGTTGGGTCAACTTTATCTTGTGATTAATTGAGTCCTAGCCCTGGTCCTTAATTTCACACTATGGTAAAAACAATCCTCTTAAGCCTCATAAACTTACTCAGAAGCCGTTTCAAAACAGAAAAAAAAAAAAAAAACCATAAAAACATAAAAACAAAGGAACTACAAAGACATCTGAACAATTACAAAGTCATTCCCATTTACACATGACAAAGACATTGACTAGAAGATCCCAAGCAATTTGGCAATACAGTTTGGTGACAGGAGGGAAATATAGAACCAAATCCCCCACACCACGCCCAAAACACCACCACCAAAAAAAAAAAACCCACACCAAACTAAAAATAAATAAATAAAATTGAAGACACTACTGAAATATTGACATTCTGTAAGTTTCTTTTAGAACAGTACATCACACCACATGGCTCCCTTATAAAAAAAATGCGAATCTTTACCTTGTTTGTAACTAAGCTGACACATACTTGGGTCTAGCCTGGGTTTATTCTGTATTGGGATAGTTTTGGGCTAAAACTTTGTGCACTAGACTGGGCTGAATCTTGTTTTAGCTGCATCTCGCAAAGTCGTGATATCCAGAAGTGAATACTTGTATCTAATAATTGTTTTGTTTTGTTCCCAGTACCCTTGTCATCCATCGAGATTTAGCTTCATATACTACAATGTATAAATGATGCTTACTTGACTTTTGTCATGCCTTTTTTTCTTGCATAGAACATGCTTTATTCCTTTTATTTTAGATCTCAGTTATCGGTTTTGCATTTCAATGTAGATTTATGACTACCAGTGTCATCTTGGCCTTCTTTTATTGGAAAGGAAGGAATGGACGGCCAAGTATGAGCAAGTTAAAACATCTGCTGATTCAGCTGAAGCTCTCCATAAACGCAATCAAGCTGCGCATTTATCTGCTTTATCTGAAGCAAGGAAACGAGAAGAAAATTTGAAAAAGGCTTTGGCAGTTGAGAAACTGTGTGTAACCAATGTAAGATTTTATTATGCATTGTTCTATTTCACTAAATGTGGTGCTTTGCATATATATATAGATGCTTCTTGTGCTATGTGTTTTTGTTGGTTTGTCTTTATTGTTAGTCTCATGTACAATGCGCATGGTCGTGCATAAATGAATCTTCTTTCTTTTAGATGTATATGACTGATCTTATATAGGGGATGGAAGTCAAACGGAGTGATTCCTCACATTTGATTTATGTGTGGGAGCCCACTTAAGCATACAAAATATTCGCTTGTAGTTTAGGTGGTAGCTTTCTAATTATTGCAATTTTTTTCAGTTTGTAACCATTAGTACATGTTGGTTTTTGTAGTAGTACCACTCAGCTTGAATGTTCAAACATATTCATATTTCATGGTCTCCTAGTGGACAAAGCATAGTCATTAAGATTGTTTCAGACCTCATTTCGCTTTGGCCTGTGCAAAATGAAAAGTTTCGGCCGATTCGGGATTTCGGCGAAACTTTTCAGAATTACATTTCGGGGAAAATATAACATAATATATATTCATATATTAGTAAAAAAATAGAAAAAGTAATAAATATAGATTCAATCCATTATAGTAATTTTTTTGGAATTATATTTTGTGAAAATTTAAGAAATACATAATATGTTAAAAAAAGAAAAAAAATTTTTTATGTAAAATTCCATTTCAGCCGAGATTGACTGAAATTCAAACCGAAAAGATTTCGGCCACTTGACCGAAACGAAAAATTTCGGCCATCTCGGCCGAAACGGTACGAAATTAATAACTATGGGACAAAGCGGCTACTTATCAAAATTATTTTGTTATAGCTGTTTAAAAATAGAAATTTGTACTTCCAAAAAAAGTTTTTTTTTTTTTTTTTTGTATATACCCCTCTAAGGTTTCTAGGATTTTTAAATAGGCCCCCATGGTTCAGTATTTGTATTTTACTTGCCTTCCATTTTAATACCTTCCATGTCCCAAAATCCGTAGCCTTATAACCACCATAAGTTTTTAGAATAAAATGACACTTTTGCTCATCTCTTTATTCCTGCAGGCATAATTTAGAAAACTTGGATTTATTCTTCTCTAAAGCTTGTAACTTTGATAGTTACTATAGCTTGGAGAGAGTAATCCTATACAAATCCATTTTAATAAATACGGAGCCCATTTCATTACATCTAGATCGATCATAATGACAAGCAATTCTTTCACTGCACTTGTGATTAGTTATGATTTACCCAGTCCATGCACAATCCACTGTTGGATTGATGAAGGTTTCAAAATGCATGATTAAGTTTCATGTGCGTGAGAGAGTTATTGAGAGAAATTGGGACCTAGGATAAAATAATGATGTTTTTATAAATAATGACCTACTCATGTTTGTTTAATGGATGTAAGGGCAAAGTTGTCATTTTTTTAATAAAAACTCAACAGAAACCTCTTGTTGGTTGCCCTTTCATATCAAGAGTATTGATTTTGAGGACATGGAAGGTATTAAAATGAAAAAGGCAAGGGGGTATATACAAATACTGAAACCACATGGCCCTATTTACAAATTCTATTAACCTTAAGGGTGTATTTACGAAAAATTCAGAAAAAAAAAAAGAAATTTGATAGTTTTAGGAGCTTCACTAATGTTTTGCATGTTGGGGTTAACATCCAAAAATTAAACATCATTTTTGTGTAATATATACATTTCTTCCCATGTTATTTTTCATTTAGTTGTTAATGGTTTTATGGCGTATTTTTGGTGGCTTCCACATTAAGATGCCGTCACTTCAATTTAGTGGAAAAGAGATGTTCAGCAAACCATTTTTTGATGTTACTCAATGTGCTTCAGGTAATATTTTGTTGTTTAGCATCACTTAGTGGATGGGATTCCGGTTTGTCTCCTATTGATCAAACTGTTCTAAACTTCTAACTGGAGCTCCAAGCATGGTTTATATCTGATCCATCACCTGCACACGATAAATACGCTTTATTTTATCTACATTCATTACTCAATCTAAAGGAGCTTAATAATAATATGATGGGTATTTCTTGATGTTTTGCTATGTTTACTGTGGCCTTGTAAGTTTATGTTGAATAGAATAAAGTAGAAGATTCCTTTTTTTGAGCTATGAAAAAGATAAATTTAAAAAGGTACAAAGCATACAGGATGAAGAAAAGCCAGGGTGGGGGCCTGAGAATCCAAGCTGACATAGGGCTGTATGTACCATTGTAGATCTTGATGCAGGAGAATCAACAATCTTTTGTGAAGCAATAAAGCTATCCCCACTATACAATCTTTTGACGAGCGATAGAGCTATCCCCACTAAGTAATGAGTTTTTTTTTAACTATATAAAGCAAAACCTCCAAAGGGCCTTGCCCTATTTTTGGCTCAAGCAAATGCATTTGTTGCATCACCTTCCACTATATTGGTCTCTGTGAGCCTTTTTGCCATCTTCAGTCCCTTTAAAAATAACTGAGAGATGGACTATCAAAATCTTTGTTACCTGCTGGGCACAATTATTGCATATTATCATTATTCATTACCATTAAGGTCTGTTAACTCCCCCAGGACTGTAGATATTCGGATTGCCAAACAAGTGCTTCAACTTCTATGTTTCTGGCGGAGGTGGCTTCCATCTGACTTTAGGTTTCTATGCCTGAGGTGGGCGTGCATTAATCTAGCCCAATTCTGAATATCTGGTCACTTGAGATCTACTTCTCATGCCTCCGATTTCCTTGGCTGTCAAACCCTAATGATGGCCCAAGAATGTTGGGCACATCCAAACAATCCCTAACTTTACAAATCACCAATTAGCAAACTAATAACAATCTAAACCCGTCCAATCCTTCCAAGAGCAAGAAAACCCACTTCATCAATATCAAGAAAATGGCATCCCTAGAAAAAGAGGAAAGAAGAAGAAGAAAAGATAGCATTTTTTAATGATTAAAGATGGGTAGTATCAGGATATAGTAGTTCTTATGAGAAGGAGGTTAGCTTCCAGCAGATTCGAACCAGCTCTCTGCTTCTCGCACCTCCGAAAGAGATTCCATTCTTGTGAAATCGAAGTAGTGAGAAGCATCGAACTCTTAGTCCAAGTCGATTTCAACAGCTTCGAATGTATAGCATGAGTCCTCCATCCCGTTCATCTTCTCAAGAGGAAGAGGAAGTGAGAAGAAGAAGAGATGGTGATGAGAATGCCATGGCCATGAATGAATCGAAGACAATGAGCGATTTAAAGGGCGAAAATGGTGGAGATGGTCATGGAGACGAGAGAGATTTGGAGGGCTTTTATAACGGCCCCAGTCACAGGGAGAAGATTACAAAATTTGAAAAACAAGAGGGGTCCGTTTCTCTGACTTTTGATTTTTGTTTGGAGTCCAGACTCGTTTGTTTGGGCCGTGAAACTGCCAAAAGGATTTGATGGAGGTTTCTGTCGGGAGTGGCATAAGTGGAAAGGAAGTTATCTTTGTGCATGAGGCAAGAATATGAGAAAATACTCCTTTTGAATATTCCTGTATTCCTCTTCCAAATTTTCCAAGCAGTTGCAAAGGGAACCAAATTCTTATTTAATGGAAGCCTAACTAACAAAGTAATAGTCATTGATAAAAGCTAACAATAACCCATACGGGCAGTGCTTTGTTCTGAATCACACACAAGAACCATTTACTTTTCTTTTTCTTCAAAACCCTTTTCCAATCAACTAGCCAGAAAAGGGGAATTTTCTCCCAGGTTTAATCCAATCTATTTTATTTTCCTTTTTTGACAAGTTGAATCCCATCTAATTTTGGCCTCATTATATCTTGAAATGATGCTTGGATTTTAGAACATATTTTTATATAGATCTTTTCCCTTGTTGAAAATTACTGATTATAAGTCACCCGTATGTGTGTTGCACTAGATACTGCATAAATCAGACTATAGATATTTTGTTTGTGGTTCTCTGTTGTGTGGGTTTTTTTTTTTTTCATTTTTATTTTGTGTGCTTGGACAATTATTTCAAGAAAATATTGGTTATTGTCTTCTAGCAGGATTTTGAAATTTCTTGTTCATAATTATCTGCTAGCTTCTTTTCAGATTGAAAAGGCTTTACATGAGATACGAGCTGAGTCCGCTGAAACCAAAGTTGCCTCTGAGAGTAAGTTAGCTGAAGCACGTACCATGATGGAGGATGCCCAACGACGACTTACTGAAGGTGATGCAAAGTTGCATTCTGCGGAATCATTACAAGCAGAGGCAAGTCGGTATCACAGTGCCGCTGAAAGAAAATTACAGGACGTTGAAGCACGGGAGGATGCACTGCGGAGACGGATGCTAGCTTTCAAATCTGAGTATGTTTTCGATCCCAAAAGCTGCTTTCATTTTCTTTTTACCACCCTGAGTCTCTGCATTTAACAGCTGCAACATTTGGTGGTTGTTGGTACTGGGTCAATTTTTTTTCTTTTTTCTTTTGGTTTTAGTGTCCATAGTCCACCTTTTTTGTGTGGATCTTGTAACATGTAAAAGGAATTGGGTCAGATACTCTTTCTTTTTTGTGCCATGCTTTCCTTTGGGCCCGTTTGGGAATTTACTGGGTTAGTAAAAGTAATATAAAGCCTCCATTTTTCAGACAAGGGGTCACATCAAAAGTACGTATCTTCAAAATTTTCTTCTTTTTTTTTAAATAAGTCAAAAAGCAACCTCCTTTCTCCACTAAATAACAAAAAAAAAAAAAACCAACTTATAGAAAAAGTAAAAGAGATTCCTTACCAATCCACTAAAGACAAAATACCATCATAATCATCTAATATTTTATTCTCTCTTGATTTGATGCTTTAGATCGCTTTTACTTTAATATTAAATTGCCAAACGGGCCCGGGAAAGGCACAAAGCCATCAACTACATAATGATTAAAGTTGGGAGGTTATTCCTTTTTTTCCCCTCTGGTGTGGAGGTTATTCTTACATCAGTTCATATGTTCTGTAATTTCTTCCCCACATTCATAGGTTGAACTTTTAAAACTTGTGTGTCAAATCTTTTTTCCCTGCATCAATCACAAGGTCGTGATCAAGCTTTAAGTTTTAGAATTCTTTATTCTAAACCCAGTCCATAATTTTAGTTCTTTCTATCATACTGAAAACCGTCCCATGCTTTCAGTCCAATCAAATGGACAGGTAGAAAGTAGCCAGCAGTTGAAATTCAACTGTTCAAATCTGATGATTAGAGCTGTCCAGTCAGCATGATATCTGGCTACAATCTCCACAATGAGGTCCACAATTTGGAATGCCTTAGAATCTGGATTGGCATCCACACATATGATGTGTGTGGACAATGAATTGCATCTAAGTTGTTAGAAGGTCCATATAGGAGTTGGCTCTGTTAATGTAATCATTACATTTTATCAAATATTTTTTCCATCTTTTGATATATTCTCATTTATTGATAGATCATGCACGAAAATCCTATCCATGCTACTGAGTGCTGCCAATCAAATGGATAGGAAGAATGTAACCAGCAGTTGAATTCTCCTGGTGAAATTAGATTGATTAGAAATGTCCAATCAGCATGATATCTGTGAAATACTACCCTTGCTACTGATGTGATGCAGAGTGGGGTACCAGGTGCGGGGCAGGTAGAGATAGAGGGACTAAAGATGGAGGGTGGAGGGGTAAAGGTCAGGCTTTATCCTGAAGATTGGCCTCACACCAAACTACCCATCGCAAGCGAGGAAGAGAGAACTCTAGGGAAACCCAAAATCACTCAAGGAAATTTCCATTAATCATTAACTGAATTCAAATGAGGCATTACAATTCTTAAATAGAAAAAAGACTAACCCTAACAATCCTACGGCTGAGATTAAAACATTTCAACTTAGATAAATAAAAGACATAAATATTAAAAATAGTTCTAAAAAAGATAAGGATAGGTGGGCTGGCCCAAAGGAGGGTCGTCCCATGGGGACCACAGGTCTGTCCTGCATCATGCTGTCAGTCAAATGGACAAGAAGAAAGTAACCAGCAGTTGAGAATTAACTGTTGAAATCAGATGATTAGAGCTGTCAAATCAGCATGATATCTAACTATAATCAATCTTTTCATATTGGGGTCTGCAAATTGGAATGCCTTGATTTTGGATTGGCATCCATATACATCCATATACATGATGTGCATGGACTACAGATAATGATTTGCCGTTGCAACCAAGATACAAGAGATGGCTCCATTAGGATAGTCCTTACATGGAAATGTTCGATATGCATTCCGGCTTGTGGGGCCATCTTAGATGGATGTCCCTCAGTGGGATGAGGACAGATGAAAAGGTCTTCCTATGGTTAGGTGTAAGCCAAAACATCAGGCTCGTCAGATTATCCTAGCCCTTGATTTAACGATCTTAAATTTTATTGAAAATTTAACCATAGATTTTTTTGGAGATTCAATCCAACGATGAGTGATAATTTGATGAGTGTAAAATTGGGCCTTATGCCAGATCATGGAGTGAAAAGGGTGTGAGAGGGGCTTCACCAATCAAAGGTGAGCCCCATAGAGCTGGACTGCATATGCTGTCTGCTCGCACGAGAACGTTCTCTGCCCTTGCATTATGTTAACAATCTTTATAGGGTTTTTTTTTTTTTAATTTTTTTTAATGAAGTATTGACCCAAAAATAAAAAAGCTGCTCCGCCTCCATCATTTACAACAATTACTTGTAATGCAATCTATTTATTGAATTAAATTCTGATTATGTGCCAAAGGTAAAACCCCCTTGGGAATGTTTTTTCAAATGTTTACCTTTCATGCACTGGATATTTTATATACGACTTCAATATTTTATGGATGCATTTAATTTCTGATTTTGTTAGGTGCGATGCTAAAGAAAAAGACATCAGCCTCGAGAGGCAATCTTTGTTTGACCATCAGAAGACTCTCAAGCAAGGACAAGAAAGATTACTTGAGGGACAGGCCCTTCTAAATCAGAGGGAGGAGTACATCTTTGAAAGATCTCAAAAGTTAAGTCGGCTTGAGAAAGAACTGGAAGCAGAAAAGGTTAAGATTGACCAAGACCGAAAAGTTTTGATGGAGGAAAAATCAAGCTTTGACTTGAAAATGGTTTCCCTGGCAAGTAGAGAGGAGGTGTGTCTATTTGACTTTTTATGAAAGCATTCTTCTTTTTTGCAATTTATTTATATAAAATGTTTTATTTGAAGTTTTTACATATTGATGCTTACAGGCTGTCATTAATCGGGAAGCAGTAATTGACAAAAAAGAGCAGGAGTTACTTGTTTTGCAAGAGAAGATTGCAAGCAAGGAATATGTAAGTTACTTTTGCAATTATGTTTCAAAAGCAGTTCTATCTTTTGTATGTCCAGCCTAAAGGAGTTCTTTTTTCCTTTTTTTTTTTATCGGTAAAAGGAGTTCTTTTAAAGTCCTATAACTATTATTAATTGTTGCAAGTTTTGAATAAAGTGCTAATTCACAGTGATTCCTAAGTCTTAATGATCATCTGTTTTATAAATGAATTGCAGGATGAACTTCATAGGCTTATAGCTGAAAAAGAAGCTGCTATGGAAATGAGAAAATCTGAGTTTGAAGCTGAACTGGAACTCAAGCGCAAGTTAGCGGAAGATGATCTTGAGACTGAAAGACAGTCTTTTAAGCTCAAAGAGGCTGATCTTAATCACAAGGAGGAAGAAATCCAGAAAAGGGCACATGATATCCAGCAATTGTTAAGTGCACTAGCGGATAAGGAGAATGAAATTGCACAGAGAGTTAAATCACTTGATGAGAAAGAGCAGAGTCTGAAAGCTGTGGAAGAAGCTGTTGAAGTAGATAAGATGTCTATGCAGAAGGAAAGGGATGAAATTACCATTATGAAGGCAGACCTCCAAAAATATAAGGATTCATTGGAAGATGAAAAGAAACAAGTGGTTCAAGCACAGGAGAAGCTAGACATTACCCAAAGTGAGAGAAATGAGTTACTGGTTCTGCAAACAAAGCTCAAAGAGGAGATTGATAGTTTCAGGGCCCAAAAGCAGGAGCTTATGGCTGAAGTGGATGATTTGAAAGCAGAGAAGGAGAAATTTGAAAATGAGTGGCAGCTGATTGATGAGAAAAGAGAAGAACTGCAAAAAGAAGCTGAACGAGTTGCTGAAGAGAGGAAAGCAATTTCCCAGTTTCTTAAACATGAACATGAGAATTTAAAGTTAGAGAAAGATGCAGTACGTGAGCAGTTCAAGCAAAATGCTGAGGCCCTTGCTCTTGAACGAGAAGCCTTCATGAGTAAGATAGAGCAGGAGCATTCTGAGTGGTTTAGTAAGATTCAGAAAGAACGAATGGATTTTTTAAGGGAGATTGATTTGCAGAAGAGTGAATTGGAAAACTCGGTCATTAAGAGGCGAGAGGAAATAGAACAATATTTAAGAGAAAATGAGGAAGCATTTGAGTTGGAAAAAGCCAAGGAACTCCAGTATATCAGTTCCCAAAAGGATCTGGTTGCCAGAGAACTGGAAATTATGGAGACAGAGATGAAAAGACTGGAAAATGAAAGAGCAGAGATTGCTCTTGATAGGGAGCAAAGAGAGAAAGAATGGTCAGAGATAAAGAAATTTATAGAAGAACTTCAAATCCAAAGGGAGAAATTGCAGAAACAGCGGGAATCACTGCATACAGAGAGAGAAGACATTCAGGTTCAGATTGAACAGCTGAAGGAGCTGGGGGAATTGAGATTGACTTCAGAAAGTATGGCTCTTTCTGATGTCCAGAAAGATGAAGACACTAATAAGGGGAAACTTCAGTCTGATAAAATTTTGAATGCACAAACAACTGTACGTGATACTAAGCACAAAGGGACTATGTCAGAGGAGGTTGTTGATGGTGGCTTAGAACCTGGGTTACTTCCTAAGCAAGCATCCAATGGTGCCTCTCTTGTTTCTAGCCCTTTGTCATGGGTCAAAAAATGTACCGAGTTGATATTCAAGTCTTCCCCAGAAAAAGATGCTGATGGAAACGTTTTAAAAGGAAGCATGCATTCATTGCAGAAAAGCTATTCTCGAAATGATAAAAAAATTATCTCATCTCAGTTGACTAGTTTTCAGGATAATAAACTTGAGAAGCCAAAGTCCAAAGGAAAGGGGATGCGGAAAGAAAAAACTTTTAGTGTGACTCAGCCTACAGCTTCTTCTCTTGAAGAGTCGAAAGTAATATTTGAGGTGCCTTCTATGGTTAAGAATGTTAATAGTGAAACAAACACTTATAAAAGGAAAGTGGTTCAGCGTAATGAGTCATCTGTTTGGAACAGAAGTGGAAAAATATCAATATCATCCGACAGCGGTGAAAATACTTCATCTATTGGAAGGAAGAGACAGAAAAGGTTTTCCTCTCATGATGTCACTGTTGATATAGATCAGAAGCACAAGAAGACAGGGCAACATAGAGATGCAACTCAAACCCTGGGAGAAGAAATCACTCCTAGCTGGTAAAACCTGATACCTTTTGATTTCCTACGATCTACACCGAAATGTGCAATAAGTCCACTGCTTGATTTAGGAGTGTATAATATAAATTTATTCCAGTTGCACTGTATATGAACATTTGTTTAGCTATTATACTGTTCTTTTGAAGTTGCATAGATAGCATTTAGATGGAGTTGTTTTTGCTTTTCTAATTGAAGTGGCACAGAAAGCATTTAGATGGTGGACTTTTTTATTTTTTGTAATTGATCATGATTTTCGGGTGTAAGAAAAGAAAAGAATGTCACACATTATGTCTACCATCTACTCTGCGCCAGACAATTTAGAATGGTAACCATCAGTTCTGCCAGACTATTTAAACTGCAAACTATTTTGAGCTTGTCACATGCATTGGGCCCGTTTGACAATTTATTTGTAAAGTAAATTCAAAGTAAAGGGTCATTTTTAAGAGAGAAGAAAAGAAGAGGGTTCTTGTCATAAAGTACAAAATTTCAAAATCCACTTTTTTTTTTCTTTTTGTCCTTGTGTGGTATGTTGAGGAACTTGATTGACCTTTTGGATTAAAACAAGAGGATTTTTTGTCTTTTAGTGGAATGGGAGATTGACTTTTTAACAAAAAGAAGAGGTGATTTTTGAAATTTGTACTTTTGATAAGACCAAAGTGACCATTTACTTTGAATTTACTTTAAAAGTGAATTGCCACCATTCAAAAAAAAAAAATTGAATTGCCAAACGGGCCCTAAATGTTAAGGACTGATGATTGTTTGATATATTAGTCTTGATGAGCAAAAAGTTTGAAGTTTGGCTGATTCACTCATAGCTCAGTGGTGAGGCACCTCCCCTCGACAGAAACATCCCTGGTTGTTGTGCTGATGGTGAGGGACAGAGAGAGTGGGCGTGTGATTATTTACTAGGGGAAAAAAGAAGGAACAAAAAAGCTTGATGTATGGAATTATTGTTATTTATACTCCCAATTTATCTTCTCACCTTCATATGATTCTTTTCTTTTTCTTATTCTTTTTTTTCCCAGCATTGTTTCAACGCAAATGCAGTCTCCAGACGATTATGATTGCCTAAGGCCAATCAACCACACTCCAGTAGATAGAGAAGAAGCCAATGGCTGTGCAGACAAAAATTGTGAAATATCAGAAGCTCCTGCTAAAGATTATGGTGCTGACACCTCTACTGAGCAAGCGAAACTTATTTGTTCACAGAACTGCACTTCAAAAGTACAGCAGGATAGTCTTCAAGTCGGTGTATCAAATGGTAATGAAGGATTACAGCTTGTTGAAAATGGTGTACCTTCCTCTGGTTCACATCAGCAAGGACGAGCAAAATCACATAAAATGGCATTAAAAAAGGATTGCTTAGAAATTGATGAAGAGCCAGTGAAAGAGTTTGATGAGGTAACAAAAATATAACTGGTCTTTCCCTGTTAAATGTTTCTTAAAAATTTGAGGCCATGTTCTCTAGCCTAAATTGACTGCTGCTAAATTTCTCTCCTTTTAAGAGAGAGAATCAATGTGTTTGCAAGTTATTTAGCTATTTATCTCAGTTTTTTAAGTATTCTGTTTATACTTTTGTTGTCATTTTGGAATAGGTAACAGAAGAATCAAACTTTTTTTTTTTAGCTGGAAGGACTTGTTAAATTTGAACTATTTACAGCTAAAATGGTCAGGTAAAAAGTTTTTATCAAAATTATCATATGATCTCACTGTAGTATGGGAAGGTATTTATGCACAACCTGGTATCTCAACCTTTCGGATTAACCCTGATCTCCTGTGGTACCATCTAATTCAAAATGGTGTAATTGATCCTATCAAATGATAATACCTCACTTATCTTTATATCGTATTTATGGGAAAAGAATAAAGCATGGAAGGGCTATGATACCCGGATACTTGAATAGGCACAACGTATTTGTATTGGACTGATATGACACTTGTATTGGTACTTGATACTGCACTGATACTTCTAGGGAACAGATTTAACGTATGTTACTTACCAAATCCTTTATTTCATGTAGTTCTTTTAATTTTCGTACTTCTCACTGTAAAAAATGCCAAAAAGGGATGGAAATAATGATAGTTTCATTGATTCAAAAGTGATTTAAAGGCAAAAAATTAGACACTCGTATCCGTAACCGTGCCCTAGATTTTCAATAGTGAGGAGTCGTATCCCTGATCCCTGTATCAGTGTCCGCATCATAGGAAGAAATAGATGGTGGAGTAGGAGAAGAGAAATGAAGAAGATGCCAAGAGTGAAAACCATGACAAAAGTAAGAACAGAAGAATATGAAAATCCACTGATTGAAGCAATGAAAGGAGGTGGAAATAACATAAACAATGTCCTCAATTATTTCCTGCTCCTCCCAACACAAATAATGTTTTAACAATATTTTTTTTTTGCTTGTAAAATGTTTTTACAATATTTATATAAAAAAATCTCAATGTAAAAGAAACCCTAATCTTAATATATGTTTAATTAAGACAGATAATTACAAAAATGCATTACTCCTGTGTACCCTAAAGTTATTTTGGAAATAACTCTTCCATTTTGTATTGGAATCACAAATTTTTGGACCTGATTTTGTGACATTTCTATTATATTTAGGCCCTTAAAAGCTGTCCCATTAAATAAGTTACCAAAATAAATTAAAATGAGGCCCATTATTACTTAAAACATTGTTTAGGGGAAAAAACAGCCCTGATGATGATAATGGTCCTCTCTGATAAGATGATGGCCCCCACCCAAGCTACCAAATGAAGACCTGGGTTCCACATCTCTTATTTCATTGGGTTTCCTTGTGAATATATTTTGGAAATTGGAAGATGAATAATGTGGGAAGAGAACAGTACATTTTGCTTAAGACCAAACACAAAAACTTGCATAAGGATGGGAGATATTCATTCACCTATGGAATTGATGTAATTCATCAAAAAATATGAAGAATCTAACATCGTTGTTTCTGTGCCATCCATTGTTGTCAGTTTTTGGACTCAGTGTGACTCCTAACTGAAATGTTTCTACCAATTCGGAGAAGCAATGATACATTTTGGAAAAAATATATCAATGTAGAAAAATATAAAAAATATTAAAATTTCAAAATAAATAATAAATTATATGCTTCTAATTTTTCTACTAAATCAATAATGCAGTGTGTTATCTCTACATTCCAAATGAATAATTTTTAAGCTATGTGTACATGAGAATGTGAAATTAAACATGTATCATCTCAACCCATAATATTACATGCAATTGTTTTATAATTTGCATACAGATCGGGGACGTTGCATATAATTTATAAAAAAAGAAAAGAAAAATAGGTCGGGATACTAGTTTCTCTTAAATTGGATTTTCAGAATTAAGTACCTTCGATAAGGAATAGAATGGTCACTGAGATCAAGGAGAAAATGGGGTGAGATACTAATTTCTTCTATAGTATAACGAGTGGCATTGTAGGGCCAATGGGATTAACTGATTGTAATGTCTTCTGGGTGGTTTCTGTTTGGGTGGCTTTCGCGGTAACCATATAGTATATTCCTCTTGTACTGATGTGCTGCTTTTAATAAAATATTAGACGTCATTCGGGAAAAAAATAAATGTAGGGCGAATCAGATTAACTGATTATAGAGTAACAGACAGTTTGGAGAATCAGCCAATGCCTGGTTTGGATGCTTCGGAGTATTCTTATATGAGTTTGGTGATGGGGCAATAAGGCAGATAAGATTTTGTTTGGTTTTCCATTTTTTCGGTTGTTGGGGAGATGGGGTGGGTGGCGTGATGTGGGCTAGAGCCTAGAGCTATGATGAATAGGTTGACCAGCCCTATTGGGTCCACCCCACAGGCCCTACAGGACTAACAGCTTAATTAGGAAATTTAAGTCAGTTAGTAGTCTTTAGTAAGGAGTTTTGTTTGATTTGGATTGTTTTTGCAAGTTTCTAATTTTAGGTGATAATCTAGGAGTGAAGTAAGTTGGAACATGAATTTCAATCCTAGGGGAGCATTTGTGCTGAGCCGTGGAAGAGGAAAGTGGCACTTGGTTTCCCACTAGGGGAGGTGAGAAACCGGTATCCTGTCTGGTGACGAAAACAACAGATCGACAAAGCGCCGCCTTTTCTGGATCTGGGGATCCCTAGGAATCCCCCTTCCTAAGTCTATAGATATGCATCAACCTGTTTGGGTACGGATCAGCTTCATTACTAAAATGATTTTTTCAGTTCTTTTAGGTTTTTTTTTTTTTTTTTCGTGAGTGCTTGTGTGTATGGAATCCATTGAAGGATTGGGCCGACACTAGTGTAGGGGCTTGCATATTTTCTTCTCGGATTAAGGCTGCATCATGGGGTGGGTTGCATGTGCTTATGGTCGCGGTGCTTGTTATCAAAGTGGGCGCTTTATCGTCACTGTGACAAAAGAGGACGGGGCATAGTCTTTTTGAAACAATCTATCTGTTATCTAAGTGCAAGCTTGAAAGAGATTCTACCCATGGTCCTTGCAAGTCATCTCTGCTTGGTTTTACTGTAAGTGAATATGCCTAAGGGACCCAAATTTTAAACACCGTTTGCTAATATTATTATATATGAAAACAGAGCTCATGTTGCTGCATGTTGGAAGTCATGGTCTTCGGTTTGATTAGGTGACATTGTCAAAGCTTCCCATTTATTACATGTTTCTGTACTTCAACTCCACATCACTAAGTAGAAGGGGAAAAAAATAACTGTGAGCACATCTCAAAGCTTTCTTGGAGTCTCTTTCCAATTAAAAGGAAAAATCAGCATTGTAATTGATGACCGGAAAGATTCAGAGAGATTGTTTTTTCTTTTCATGAGCAAAAAGGAGAGGACATGTTCGTGCAGAAAATTCTCCATGGAAAAACCAAAGTTGTCCATGGGTAAGTGCTGATCCGATGTTTGGTGTAGAAACCAAATGAAGGATAACAGTGATTGTAGGGATGGGATTTAAACAAGGACCGGAAGAATTAGCATCATGGCTGGGATGTAAGAAAGACAAGTTTTCAATGCAGCATGTAGGATTACTAGTGGCTGGGATGTAAGAAAGACAAATTTTTAATGCTGCATGTAGGATTTCATGTGGGATTACGCCCAAGATCCATCAGTCTAGGATCCTGTGGTATAAACTTCCAAAAGAAGATTAGCAAAATGGAAACATATTCATCTTTGGGGTGATAAAATCATGTTGATAAGGCAATGTTGTGGAAGCTTCCCATTTATGGCATGTCTGTTTAGTTCAACCCAGCAGTAGCAAGGAAAAAGAAAACCCTGAACTCATTTTAAAGCTTTCTCAGAGTCTTTAGCTGAAGGAAAAGACATATCAGCATCAGTAAGTCGATGACTGGGAAATTCAATGGATCTTCTTTGTGAAGTAGAAGATAAAATGGAATTTCACTTCATTTAGGGAACATTTTTTCCAGCTCATCCTTTACCATCATATTTTAAATTGGCATGTCAGCTTTTGGACGAAAGTAGACTATATTGAGACTGGCGTGGTTAATCAAGCTTTGGGAAATGTGTGTTGGTGGCACAATTCAAGCTAAAGGCAAAGTCTAGGAGCATTTGGAGTTGGTATTAGTGTTCATTACTTCAGATGGATTTGCCTACTCTTATGCCTTACTGTAGGTCTACTCAGAACATTGCAGAGTACTAGGCCTATATTATATTTAGGGAAGTTGCCCTACAAATTGGAATTCCCATTTAGAAGCATAGGAGTAGTATGGGCGAACTCAAATGTGGAAATTAGCCAAATAAACAATTTATATGTAGTCAAGAAACCAGATTTGTTGACATATACAAAAAATGGGAAAAAAGATTGGTAATTCAGTTTGAGGAATTATAAAATTGAACATATCACACGTGGGTGAAACGCAGGCGCAGATGCTTTAGCGGGTCTTGCCGCAGCCACATATGTACCTGAAATTGAATCTCCGAAAATAGAGAGCCAGATATTTGAAATCTTCCCCTTTGAGTCGTCTCTTGGCTGTGTGATCAAACCACATTGAGAGTTGGGATGGGACCCATAAATCTATCTGAACCATGGGCTCCATTTACAGACTCAATGCACTTCAATCATGCAGTTCCACATTTATTTTCATGCTGTTTGAAAAGATATTTCTTTTAGTACTTATTTATTTATCAACTCCTCAAGTATTAAAAACATGAAACAATGTTTTTGCATTTAATGTGTTGTTTGACCTTTGTGATCTTTCACCATGAAATCATATATTCTGCTCAATTTTCTCTCAACCTATTTTGTAATCTTTTATATTGTTCTTGTCAGCCACTTGGTGAAGTCGTAGCTAAGAGCGGTGACAAGGTTAATGATGCTAGTGAATTTGAGCAGGACAACAGTGATGGAGAAGATGAGGAGAATGCAACAGCAAAAGGAAAGCTTTGGAATTTTCTCATTACATGATTTGATCAAGCTATTGTAAACATGCACAGGTTAGACTAACACCCCTCAGTCTGTTGGACTTTTCACTGCATATACGAAAGTTGTGTTTTCTCACAACAAACTATAAATGACTAAATGAGCATATAGACTATTGCAGGCCTTCTCTAAAAGTCAATTCCACCCCTTCTTAGGGGACATATGGGCGTACCCTGCAATCTCTTTGTTTTAAATCTTTATGCTTTTTCCCCTCCCTGGTGGAGTGTAGGAACAGGGTGTGCAGCCAAAGGCTTTGAGGTCCTTGTTTCGAAACCTCATGGAGACCCGGTGCGTTAAATGGTGACTCATGTGTTGGGCCATGTGAGTTACTCCTAGGGATTAGTCTGTGCATGCCAATACAGGTCATAGACCTGGGCCCCTGGGCATAAAAGGGAAAAAAAAAATCTTTATGCTTTGGGCAGCATAGAAATCAAGGACAATATTATATTTTGCAGAAATGTTGGAAGAAGAAGTAAAAGGTCGCCTCTTGTGTGATATGTATTTTCTGTGCTGTCCAAGCAGAGTGGAATTTAGAACCATGCATTCTGCCTAATATTTAAATTAATCAGCTTGGAGGGTGCATTCCTTGGGCAAGCCAAAAGCATTGGTGAAATCTGGGGATTTTGTTTGACACATCTTTTATTTGTCACAGGAAATTTGAAGGATGCAAGATAAAAACTTGGGGTGATAAAATCTAGTATGCTCTTTTTTGATTTGGCAAAGATGAGGTTCTTTTCTTAGCTGCTGTGGATTCTCCTATCTCATTGATACATAGTGTGTAAATGACAGTCCATTCTAATCTAATATCATCTGTAAATGTGTGGTGTCTCTTGTAAGAAATGCATTTTAGCAGTGCGTGTGTGCGTGTGAATTCTGAAGCATGATAATTGTTTTTTGTGTAGTGATTTATGCTTCTGAGTTTTACTAAGCTGACTTAGAGTGGTGATTGATTGTTAGAAGTTGCATTTTTACAAATTAACAGTGAAATCAACTTCAGTGCCTACATGTTCCTCAGGTTTTTTTTTTTTACCATGTTTGAACAACAGTACACTCTGGCATCCGGAGGCAAAACGCTATGAAGGCATACAATGATTCCTTTTTTCTTCCTTCTTGTTCCACATGTGTCTGAAGCAGTATATATAGCTTAGTTGCTTTGTTTAATTACAGTCGTTCCTCTCAGCTTGACTCTGCAGCTTGCTTGAGAGATCCACATCAGTTATTACCTGTTTGGGCCCTTAAGCGAAGATTCCAATGGACTTTCCCATGGCCCGCATTTAGCATGTACAAGAAGTGAGACGGGGCCAGGGGGGTAATGAACTGGTAAAAGAAGTGAATGTGTGCGCCTCATTCTGCAACATCTTGTAAATTATTTATGATGAGTTGTGAAACACATGTAATTAATTGAGGTTAAACGATTTTCCTGGGTATGTGTGATCAGTACATTTCCTTGTATGCCTGATTAGTGGGTTCTTAGTATGCCACAAATATCGTCTGTACGTTGGAAAGCGATGCTAATGACGACATAACACTCCTTCAATGAGATCGCAAAACAAGTAATTAATCATCTTACTGCAAGTGCATCTATGAGCTTGAATATATCGATGTATTTTTATTTTTTATTTTTAATGTAAATATGTGTTACGGTACATAAAAACTGCTAATAAATTCATAGTTGGAAACCGAACACTTAAATGTGAAAATGTTCCTCTTGTCAAAAGTATAAATGAAAAGATTTAGAACGAGCACAGGAAGAATGAGTTTACTTGTGCCAAAAAGAAAAATCGCTATGACAGGTGTGGAGCACGAAACTTCTAGCTAGGGCATCAATTCATTGTTTGATTAAATGAAAAGGGGAAGAAAGTTTTTCTTCTATTTTTTTCTCATTTTTGTTTTGTGACAAGCATAGTTGTTAACATCGGTTTGGATTTCATTTCGATTTCGATGTAGCCTGCAAAATGAAAAGTTTTGGCCAATTCGGAATTTCGGTGAAATTTTTCGAAATTACATTTCGGGAAGAATATAATATAATATATATACATATGAGTAAAAAAAACTATAAAAAGCAATAAATATAGATTTAATCTATTATAGTAATTTTTTTGGAATTATATTTTGGAAAAATATAAGAAATACCAAGTATATTTGTGTAGAAAAAGTAAAAAAAAAATTTAATTATGTAAAATTCAATTTCGGCCTAAAAGTCACATTCCAGTTGAGATTGACTGAAATTCAAACATGAAAGTTTTGGCCAAAATTTTCATGTTTCGGCCACTTAACTGAAACGAAAAATTGTAGCCATTTCAACCAAAACGGTGCAAAATTATTAACTATGGTGACAAGGTTGAAGGGATGGGGAACGAATATAGTAACCGGGCAATATGCTACTCTTAGATCATATTGACAAAAGAATTGAGTTCACTTTGGTGCCATGTGGTAGTCAATTTGTTCAAACTGCCACATCTATGAAGGGTCCGCTGTCCACCTGTATAAGGAGGCTGTAATTAAGGGAGTGTAATTAAGAGGTTGAAATTAGTGACAGATGAAACAGGCAACGGGCATGAACGAATGGTGAAATTTCTTTTTTTAATTTATTAAAATGGTTTGCCGCCTATAAAAATAATCCTCGAATTTGTATAGCTAATAACTATAAGCTAACTTAGAAGGATATTGACTTGTGTAGGATGCCTTTGTCCTTAAATCAAACTAAAAAAAAAAAATAGCCTTAAATAGATAGTACTTGAAATGAAACGGATAATTAAGGCTTGGGCCAATTTCTTACAAGTTGGGTCGGTAGGGTTAAATGGATCGAACCGTATTGGATGTGTGTGGGTTATATACAATTTGGCTTTAGGTTGACCCCGCATTGAATTGTGGGTTGGAATTTTGATCCAATCTAAAGCAGGTTGAATAGGGGTAGAAGGATTAGTCTTCTTCCATTCCTTTCCATATCACGTGGTCAATTCGTTATCATCTAAAGTTTACGTGAAACGTAAAGTAGGTCTTCGGGTTGATATTATATATATATATATATATATATATATATATAGGGGGATATATATATGCTAAGTACGCGATATACATATAAGAGAAAGAAAGCCGAGGAAGAGGAGCCGTTGGTTAATTAATAATAATCATGTTGTGTATCTACAGAGAAGAGAATGAGAAGAAGTTTCGGGGAAGAAGAATCGAAGCCCTTCTTCTTGGAATAGAAAGAATATGTTTCTTTCTAATGATCATAGGAAGAATAATAAGATATGCAATCGAAATAAAGAGAGACATGGATGCAATTGATGCAGATGCAGATGCAGCGAAAGTGAATCAACTGAAGGTGTTTATAGAAGAGTTGAAAGCAAATCCCTCAATCCTCAGTGACCCTTCCTATTCCTTCTTCACAGACTATCTCCACAGGTACCAACCAGTACTTTCACTTTCTAGTCTTTCTTTCTATCTTTCTTCAAAGATTTCTTTTCCTTCTTCTCCTCCTCCTCTAACGCCATTTATCTTCTCACTTCATTCAGCCTAGGAGCCAAGCTTCCTGAATCGGCTCGACCTGCCCATGCTGCGGTAATCTCTCTCTCCCTCTCTCTCTCTACATAGTTGGACTAATTTGCATTCGAGTTTGTAATTCGTAATTCAAGGTTTAGCTTGATCATAAAATTTAATGGATTAGGTTCATTCGATTCACTTCTCAATTCGGCTAATTGGAAGTTCGAGTTCGACAAATTCAATGAACCGATTTTGAATGTGTTGTTTGGTCTTAGCACTCATCAAGTATCATGTAACATGGAACTACTTTTTTGCATTTAATGTGTTGTTTGGTCTTTATGATCTTTCACCATGAAATCATATGTTCTGCTCAATTTTCTCTTAGCATATTTTGTAATCTTTTGTATTGTTCTTGTCAGCCACTCGGTGAAGTCATAGCTGAGAGCAGTGACAAGATTAATCATGCTAGTGAATTTGTTGAGCAAGACAACACTGATGGAGAAGATGAAGAAGAAGAAGAAGATGAGAGTTTATTAACAGTAAAAGAAAAGCTTTCGAGATTTTTCATTACATCATTTGATCAGGTTGGACCAACACCCTTTAGTCTGTTGGACTACCAAAGTCATAAGCCTACTCTAAAAATCAATTTTACTCCTACTAATATAGGACATTT
Organism: Cinnamomum chago; assembly: GCA_038049695.1. NCBI lineage: Eukaryota > Viridiplantae > Streptophyta > Magnoliopsida > Laurales > Lauraceae > Cinnamomum > Cinnamomum chago. Next base: position 103,632,992 of record CP142451.1, on the reverse strand, counting down.
GGGCGTGCCCCCAAAATCTCTTTGTTTTGAATCTTTATACTTTGGGCAACATAGAATTTGAGGACAAGATTATATTTGACAGAAAAGTCGCAAGAAGAAAGAAGTAAAAGATAAAAGGTATCTTGTCTTGTGTGTGTTTTCTATGCTGTCCAAGCAAAGCATAGAGTGTGGAATTTATAGCCATGGATTCTGCCAAATATTCAATTTGATGGGCTTGGGGGTGCATTCCTTGAGCAAGCGAAAGCATTAGTGAGATCTGTTGTATCTTGTTTGACACTTCTTTGATTTGTGACAGGAGATTTGAAGGATGCAGGATAAGCTTGGGGCGACAACATTCTAGTAGGCTTTTTTTTCCTCATTTTTCCCATATGGCTTAGTTGCCTTGTTTATTATTATTATTTTTTTTTGGGTAAATGTTGCCTTGTTTAATTAAAGTCAAGCCTTAGCCTGGAGTCTGCAGCTTGCTTGGCCTCAGCATGTACAAAAAGTGAAACTGGGGTAATGAACTGGTAAAAGAAGTGAATGTGTACGTGGTCCTCATTCTTCAACATCTTGTAAAGTATTTATGAGGAATTGTCTAAGAAATGCAAGAAAAAAACATGTAATTGATTGTGTGAGCAGTACGTTTCCATTTTTTTAAGGATATGGTAGTAAATGGCTCCCCAAGGGAAATGGATAGGTCGAAGAGGACTTGGATAAAGTTAATAAATTTTTTTTTAAAGAAGTGCAACTTATCTGATAATTTAGTTAAAAATGAATCGGAATGGAAGAATAAAATTTATATAGCCAAATTACGAGAAACATAATTCGTGTAACTGACCCAAACATAATTGGGATAAAACTTTGATGGTGGTGGTGGTGGTGGTAAATGGCCAAATCTAAGCTTGAACAAGTCCATCTTTATAACCTAAATAATGTATAAATTTAGAAAAAAATGTAATATTAGTATTAGTTTTTCTTGTTTCATTATCATGATAGTATTGCAGTCAAGGCCTTGAATCCCAATCTCTTAATCCTAGAGAGCATATGTTTGGACCTAAAAGGAATGAATTCCACCAAGGATTCTTTCAATTGGAAAGGCCTTGTGGTTGAGAATTGAGGTGTTAAAGTCGTGAATAAAGAGAAAGCCTGGCCCTTAATTATGTACTCGTTTATCTTTGCTCTTTTTTTTTTTTTTTTTGTTCTCTCTTCCTATTTTAATTGATGTCTCTGTTGTCAGGGAGAGAGGACAAAAAGCAGTTAAGATAGACTGTAATTGTCCCTTGTTTTCAGCCATGTCTTTAGTCCATTCATCCATATCTTTAATTTAAATATAATATTCTCTACCAAAAATAGTTAAGATAAACAGTTTCTTTGTTTGGTAAATCCACCATAATTTTGATTGTAGTCAATGGTGGTCTTTGAGGAAGGGAAATAAGGAAGAGGAATAGGAAGAGGAAGAAAACAAGTAGGAAGAGGAAGAAAACAAGGCAGGATTTTGTTTGATTCAAGTTAATTCCCAAATAGAGAGAGTCCAATGTAAATTTCCTTCTCACCCATTTGTCATTACACATTCCATAACAGGAGAATTCCCAAATTCTTTGCCTTCCTAAAAGTCTCCTAATTTATAGGACTACATTAATGGGTGCTAACTACTTAGTTATTAAAATCTCTTATAGATTTTGAATCTATAGTACTGTGATAATTTCTGGATGGAGAAAGTAAAGGTGGAGGAGATGGACAAAGGAGATCAGCTTCAACAGGTGCGGAAATCAGTTGAAGAGGGGTGAGAGGGAAAGTAGTGTAGTAACCCATCAGCCCATGTTCTAATTTTTCGAGCTTCTAATAGTGCTTCAAGCTTTTATTCTAATCTTTCGGGGTCTAGTCCAGTCAACTCACGTTTGTCAAGATTTTATCTTGCATGGGTGGTGTTGGTGACAGAATTGTCAACAATCCAGTCCCGATGGGGAAAATCCAGAAGTTTCAATGCCAATTTGGCATGGAATCATATCTCAAAATAGTAGATTTGGATTTTTTTTACCTCCCCTTTATCAAAATGTCCCCATAAAATTCTTCTTTAATTGCATCCAAATGCGCCTGATAGATGGTGTTAATTTGCATGTTTTCACAGTGATTCAATGAGATTTGCTCTCTCTCTTGTAAGATTTCATTCAAATATTGACACTGTGTATGAAATGGTTTGATCATCTGAAAATGATTTTGCTACATTAACAGTGTAATTATCGATATATTTTCCTATGACAGCTTACACAATATTCTCTTAGTTACATCTCAATATATGATCTAATATTGATAATACAGTAAGGTTCAACACCCAATAAGCTAGAGATATAAGGCGAAAATCTTATCGTTTTAATTTTAGTATGGGCGTATAAAGCTGTTCAAGGATAGGGCAATTTTCGTGTGAGTAATCAATCCCTCATACGCCACTCTTCCCACTTGTGTAGGCTATCTTTCGTATATATGATGAAATCTATATATACACGAAATCTCTTCACCATGGATTCATTGTTGATCAAAGGAAAAAGAGGAAGAGATTTTTTTTTTCTCATTTTTGCTAGTGACTAGGTTTAAGGGACGTAGAGTGTAAATAGCCACCTGACCAATTGCTACCCTTAGGTCAAATGGTTAAAACTTTTTCATTCACAAGTGGGATAATGTGGTTAATCGATTTGTTTTCAGTGCCACATGTAGGGTTCATGTGTGGGTGCCAAAACTTGACCCAACTGGCTAGCTTAGTCTATTTTTACTTGGATTTAACCCACTAAAATCGACCCAAAATATATGTGGATCAGTCGAGGGCTACATAACCCAACCTACATTAAAGTGAGTTGGCTAGGATTAGCATGATAATTGCCAAACTCACATAACAAATTGTTGACGTGGGAATATGGTACTAAATTATGACTTTTCTCATCTTTTCATGAGGTCCACTATTTATGACTGCTCATCTTGCGAGCATTAATGGATGGTTATTTTGCTAAATTTTTTTTTTTTAGAAAAATTGTTTGTGGGATATCAATCCTGAGTTGATTGAGTGGCTAACATAAGGTATGGGTTTGCGAGTCCCCTGTGTGTATGTCTGTGGAGGATTTAGAGGGCATTAGCTGGGGGATTAGTGTTCTTGGATTAAAGACCTTAGATATTAATGTCCTAAAAAAAAAAAAAATCCTCAAATTTGTATGGCTGACTATAAGCTAACTAGAAGGATCTTTTGACTTACGTAGGATGCTTAAGCCTTGCAATCAAGCTCAAATATAGCCTATGGATTAGGCTTTGGGGTCAATCTTTTACACGCTTGGTCGGTTAGGTTAAATGGGCTGAGCCACATTGGATGCGAGTTATATAGTTTGGCTTAGGTTTACCTGCATTGCGTGCGGGTTGGGATTTTAATCCAATCTAAAACTGGTTTAATAGGGGGTTGAACTTCAGCCTATAGTTGGTAATCAACCTGTCCCATTTTTATCCCATCTTAATCATTTGCGGGTCCTACCTCACGTGCATCTCACCTGACTTGGAGCTTATATTTTTAAGGTTAGTGTAAAAGGGCAAAAGGGATTAGTCTTCCATTTCCATTCATTGAAGCAGAAAAGTCCAATTAAGGACATAACCAATGACAGCTCTCGTCCACACGCCTAATTCGATTCTTGATCTCCTCTTGTGGCACTTATTACACTCTAACTCTACAATGCTTGTCAAAAAAGTCCATCATAAACCTGTATACAAATAATCTGAATCGTTCAAAATGAATATCATTCTTTTTTTTGTCAACTACGAAAAAATTTCACTTTAAAAAGCATTGACGCCATCTAAGATTGAACACATAATTAAAAACCTCTATAAAAAGTATCATGTTTTCATCTCATGTTGAGTGACACGACCCACTCCCTTTTGAATTGAAATTTGAAGATATAAATATTTTTAAATGGGTGAATTCCATTTTTAACGGCTTGGATTATAAATATTTGAGCCCTAGATCGATTTCCATGGCATGTATTACCTGATTCCAGTGTAAAAGCTGGGACAGGAAATCCGGATTCGCCAAGTACATAATTTCTCTCTCTCTCTCTCTTAAACCCCGCAGCCTTTTGTACCTGAAACATACATAGGGGAGAGGGAGGGAGGGAGGGAGGGAGAGAAGAAGAAGGAGAAGAAGAAGAAAGAGGAGAAAGATGGATTGCAGCCGTACGATGATCAACGAGCGACTTCACATGAACAGTTTATTCTGTCCGCTTGCTTCCAATCATTTCTTCTCCTTCTCCGACAAGAGACCCTTTCGTCCCTCTTCTCTCAAGGTATTTCCCACCCAAATCTCTTTCTCTCTCTTCGTTTTTCTTGGGATTTCATTCGCATTCGCATCAGAGGAAAACCCATTTCTTCTTCGCCTTGTTACCAGTCTCATTTTGCTTGGAAATCAGATTCTCTCTCTTCATTTCCTTGGATATTTTACTCATGTACGAAACCCATTTCTACTGCTTCTTCACCTTTTGCTCTGGAAAAAGCACTCACACGGTCACACCCACACACTACCTACCCAAAGTTTGGGTTTTCTATTTGGCACAAAAGAGAAACTTGTGAACGGTTCTGATTGACATTGCTGTTGCTGGGGGTCCTCTCAGCAGTGCCCACAAATAATGAGATCGGAGAGTGTGGATTAGGTAATCTGATAAAAAAGAAATGGACTTGTTGCTGCAATTTGATGGTTAACATAATAATTGTCAATGGTTGATTAAATTTGGTTCTTGATGGATGGTTGATCCACATTCACCCCCTCTATTGTGTTTCTCCTACAGACAGGTCCATGTGATGATATTAGTGAACTAGAGTTTTGCATTTCGTTTGTATGATGCTAAAAAATGAACTAATTGAAATGCTATCTAATAAAACCCATAAAGGGGGAATTTTAGCAATGCACATTGGAAACTAATATGAGTGTGCTGACTCGGGATTGGCATTCTAACAAACACAATGCTGGGGAGATGTTATGTCTTATGGACTCTCCCTCTAATGTAAAAATGAAGTGTGATATAGACTATGAGGGCTTTGAATTTAATGGTTTCATGGGCACTTTTAAAACCGGTTATACTTTTGGGACATTAAATAGATGGTCAAGATCATTGCGTTCTGATTTTGTACAAACTGCTGATCTACAATAGGACCTTCCAGTCACATCTTTATTTGACATCGCCATGCATTAAGGGGTGGGCTTATCGAAGGTGTTCACAACTTCATGCCCTTTTGCTTCCAATTTAAAGTCTTTTCAATGGAACCTTGTTACACAGACATATGCTCACTCTGAAAATAAACCATAGTAGTCAATTTCAGTTTTTTCAACTGAATTGGCTGAAACTACACAGTCTGGTTAGTGAACCAAACTGAGCAAACCCCCCATAAAATATTTGGTCTGGAATTTGGACCGGTTCTGTAAAATCTACATTTCCAATTAGAATTTATTATTCCAAAAGAGGCCAAAATCGCCACTTTTAGCTAATCCTGTGTGAATGTGTTTTTTTTTTTTCCACCTAATTCCAGTTTTACTAGCATCAATGCCCTCATCAGGGAAAGAATTAAAGATTTTTTTTGTCTCTTGTGAAAGATGTGAAAGGGGTTTTAAACACCCCCCACCCCACCCCCAATTTTTTTTAAATATGTATAGTTTATATCATTGAGAATTAGTTAACTGGGGTGATTGTCCACTTCTTTCTTTAAATATATATTTATATATATATATATAGTTTAACTTTTTACTGTTTTTCAAATATATTTGGTTTTTAAAATTTTTAATACTGAAACAAAGCTCCAAAAATGAAAGAATGAGATGTCAAACCAGCCGAAGCGTTACGATTTGGGGTCAAACCGTGATAGTGTCTGAAACAAAATTGACAACTATGGAACATACAACATGGTATATTTTGGAGATAATGGGTATTTATCATATGGGGCACTAAACAGTGGAGCTTGGACTAATTAATTTTCGCATTCATATATTTTCAGTTTCAAACTCAGTTTCCTTTTAACCTTTCCCATATTCAAGTGGACACGAACACAAGGCGCGAAGCAGTAGTAGCAACCACTTATAGGTATGTATGTTAAGTATCTTTTGTTTTTTTTTTTTTTTTTTGCTAAGTTGCAAAATTGAATTAAGAAGAAAAGAAGGCCAAACAGAGAAAGAAACCACAAAAGAAAGAGAAACAGAGCTCTATCTTATAGGGTGATAGGGCTGATTACATAAGAGAAAGAAAGAGGCTAAAGTGGGACTAATAAAACAGGAAGACATGTTCCTCAGAGAATCAGAAGCATCCATCAAGGATGGACTATATGCTATAGCTTTGAGGTAATCTTCTTCCAAGATCCTTAATGTTAGATGCTTGTCATAGTGAAACCTCACAAAATTTGTGGGGCTAGTGAAAATTGTTATACATTTGCATCAAGATTATAAGTATGTTGTTTTCTTGGGTTGCCTGCTTTTCTTAGTGTTCTTCCATTGGAACTTCTTCCTTTCCACATTGTTGCTTACACAGTACAAAAATAGAATGGGTCAGATCCATGGTGGACGTAGACCTCTTGAATTTACACGACTAGATTCGGACCCGATTCAAAAATGAAATATGTATTAAAATACATTTTAGTTCAGTTTGTTACTTAAACCCATATTCTTTTTTTTTTTTTTTTTTTTGAGTAGTTACTTAAACCCATAATCTTCCTGCTGTAAAACAGTACAATGACTGTCTGTGCTGAAGCTCTTATTATGTTCTTATATTCACTGTTTTATGTAATAATATGAATAAAATATTTATTAATGTATATTTTAGTATGGTATATAGTGATTTTATGCATATTGCTCAACTACCAAGTCAACTGGGTTTGGACTCAATTGGACCTGGTCAGTTCATAATTGAGTGTCCATACCCAGATTTTATCAAGTTGGGTCCTTTGGTTAACTGGGTAATCAGATGTCCATTGACATACCTATTTGAGGTTTACAATTTATCATTTTGTTTCTGGTTAAAATCTTAATTGTTTCCCTAGAGACAATTGTGCCATTTAAAAGTGTGAAGGCTATTCAAAAGATTTCTTTACCAGTTAGAGCATTGGTAGCCACCCTTTCCACACAGTTACATGATGGACTTCCTTAAAAATGTGCAAAATAGCCATTGAAACTCAATTGGTGAGAGCTTGGATGGCTGATACATTTGTGTGGAAGGAGTATGTTGAAAAGGACATGGATGGAAGTAGTAACAATAGATATGAAGAAGTGCAACCTATCCGAGGACTTGGCTTAGGATAGATTGGAATAGTGGAAACAAAATTAATGTAGCCGACCTTAATGTAGTTGGGACAAGGCTTTGATGATGATGGACGGCTGATATGCAAATCAGTAGTATCGGTCGAGACCGCTCTGCCTTTTTGCTTTTGGCATTCACATGTGTATCAACCTATAAATTGAGCGTATAGGTCAATTTATCAGGAGTATCAGCCGATACGCCTCAAAATATATCGAATGACCCATTTCTAAGACAAGGCCACTCTTTTTTACGTTCTTTTTTGATGGAAGGATTGTGTGCATTTTCTATTCTTAAAAAAGAAAAAGAAAAAGAAAAAACAATAAAAAAACATTTTAAGTTGATGAATTGCTATGTTTGGAGCATAGATTTATCCAGACAAGCATTATTTGGGCTATTTGGATTTTTTTTTTTTTTTGAGTTCTCCTCATAAATATCCTTTAACTTTTACGGTGTTTTTTAAAGGATATAATATGTATATTCTCACGAACACAATTTCATACCCTTTTGTTAAATTTATATGTTCTATAGATCAAACCCTTAGACCTAAGTGCAATTTTTTACTCACAAGCACTAACTACTAAGTAGTTAATAGTAAGTATTAAAAATTATTGTAGTATCTAAGTACTAGTATACTGCATACTATATACTCATAGTACATAGTACAAGATTAATGATGTCATCATACTCCTGACTACATAATATATACATAGTAAATACTAAGTAATAATCTCTGACCATTAACATTTTATTAGGTTTTTATATAACTAAGCAATATCAATACAACTATACAAGTGAACAACTACATCACTATTTTTATTTTAAAATAATACAACAATACTGGATGAATATGACAACGAGGGTCTGACACTCCCATTTATTTAGTTACTAAATAAAATAAAGTTTAAAATCTAGCACTTTCTAATATATATATATATATATTGGTTATTTTTCGGATTTCTTTTAACCTAAATCTACATTCATGCTGATAAATGGTATGTATCATTACAACCGATTTGAATCACTCGATATGCTATTACCCATGGGTTTGTGGGTTAGGCAGGCTGCAAGTCAGCTAATGTTGGGCCGACCCATTAGCAAGAATCGAGTGGATACTGAACAGGCGAGAAGAGCAGGGAAGCAATAAGTATCTTATTTTCAAATAAAGATGATTTTTTAGGTGACGAGGATAATGGGAAATTATGGGGATTGATTGTAGGCAATTAGGAAGTTAGGATAAGCAATAACTAGAAAAACACGCCCATGCCAATATAATTATAATAATAAAATTTATAAAAAAAAATTATGATCAGTTTCTTTAAAATAAAATACAAAAAGTTTTAGTCTGAGAGAGGGAAAAGAAAAAAAAAAGTCCATAAGAATTCAATACCGAATACCATATAATTAAAAAAAAAAACACAAGCCCATGAAAATTGAAGATTAATGATAAAGAAAACTAAAAAAAAAATAAAAACAAACAAACAATATAAACTATAAATCAAATCCAATGAAATTTGAAAGACACATAGAAATAAAACATAGAAATGAAAATCCATAATCAACTCAATAATATAAGCAATTTAAAAGAATCAAATACACATGAGAAAAAAAAAAAACACTAAAAAATGGAGCACAAAAGGGCAAAGACAAAAGAACCCACAAATTCATGAAAAACCATCGTAAAAAATAAAAAATAAAAAAATAAAAACCCATCACAAGTATGAAATTATAATATAAGAAATATAAAATAAAACGAAATAAATTTTATTAAAAAGGCTATAAAAATATATATAAACAAAGATTCATAGACAATACAATGATAAAAGAAATTTAGAAGAACCAAACCAACTTATGATAATACTCAAAAATGGAAATCTGAAGTCACAAAAAAAAAAAAAAAAATCCATAAAAAGATTTCACAAAGAGAACTTAAAGAACCCAAGGAAAGTAAAATAAATAATTAACTCATAATGATAAGCATTAAAAAGATTTAAACAATAGAACAAAAAAATGAGAATTCACAGAAAATCTCATGATAAAAAGTTATTAAAAAAAAAAAAAAAAAACCCAAGAAGAACCCAATACCCAAAAGTTGAAACAAAAAAGGGGAAAAAAAGAAACTCACAATCTATGAAAACCATACAAATACAAACCATAAAAATATTGCAAATCTATAGAAATTTTAAAATGGTGATTCTTTTGTATAAATCATATTAAAATGACATAACTAAAATTGCTCAAATAAAATATGATAAACTCAAAAGTAAATGAATTAAAAAAAGGTTTTCCTCTCAAATTGAAATGTTTAATAATTGCACCAATTGTCTTACGCTCCGTTTGGGAAGGGGAGAGGAGAGGGGAGGGGAGGGAAAATTAATTTTACCTCCTCTTGTTTGGGAAGTCAAAAAGTAGGGGGAAGAAAAGTGAAAAAGTAGGGTTTTGTTTGTTTGTGAGATAGAGAGAAAATTACCGTTTTGTCCTTTTGTAAAAACTTTAAAATTATCTTTTACATAAAAAGGGCAATTTAGTAATTTTGTCCATTTTCCCCTCATTTTCCCCTTGTTTTGGGGGGAAAATTTTTTCACCCTTTTCCCCCCACCCCAACCCCCCCATTTTCCCTCCCCCCTTTCCCAAACACCCTAAAAAAAATCATCCCCCCCCTCTCCAAACGGAGGGCTAAGGTGCTCACATTTTAAAATGAGCTGAACACTGATCTAAAATAAGCATGCAAATGAAACATGAGATGGTACTAAAAAGAGACACAAAGAAAACAAAAAAATTATTAAAGTTGCTCTAAACAAATACAATGAACTTAAAAATAAATGAATGAAAAAAATGAAAGTTCTCTTGTTGACATAGAGAAATAGAATTATATTGGAGAAAGTAGAAAATGATGATAATAAGAATGAGCTTAATTCTTTACTTAGATGGACTAATATTATTGGAGATTCCTTTTACCATTAGTTCCGCATTCTTTAAAAAATTGTGTACAATAAAAATCAATAGATAAAAAGGAAAGCAGACAACCCAGAACCGAGAGTGGATTAAATAAAAAAGACTAAGGATTAAATAAACCAGACAACCCAGAAATCAGCATTTCACATTCTAAAAAAAAAAGAAAAAAATCATATAATAAGAAGAAACAAAAATACTTGAAATTCCTTAGATTAGTGGCACTTATAGACACTGTGACCCATTAACACTCAAATGCTATTGCTTGATAGAAATAGGATGATATTGGGAGTTTCTTAATAGACAAAAGGCATGATGGAGAGTCCGAATCACAAAAAAAAAAAAAAAAAAAAAAAACTTTATTTGGAAAACTCCAGTATTTTGTATTTTTTTTTTATCAGAGAATGAATTTGACCGTGGAAATAACCCATAATGAGGTGAGAATTTGAGGTATCCCTTAAATAGCAAGGATGTTTGCCTTAATGATTGTGATTTTTAATAGATGGGGTCTATCGTAGTGTTCCACTCCATTTACATCACGATTTATAAAATTTAAAACCACACACAAAAAAGAAAAAAAAACCAAACTCACCCTTTCTCCCTCGGCAAGCGTGCATTGTAGCTAGAGATGTCAAATGGGCCGGGCCGGGCTGAGGAGAACAGGCCGTGGCCCGGCACGGCCCGTGACATGGGCCGTGCTGGGCCGAGGAGGCTGGGCCCGTTTGGCCCGGGCCCGCCTGGCACGTGGGCTGGCCTCTGTGGCCCGCCAGGCACGACCCGCCTGGCCCGCCCACAAGTGATTTTTTTTTTAATTATCCATTTTACCCCCCCCCCCCCCCCCCCCCCCCCCCCCAAACAGCCATAAAACAATCATATAAGGGGTATTTTGTGTCCTTTTCAATTTTACAAAGTCTATAATACTCTAACCCTCTTATTCTTTTTCTAAATTTATTAGTGTTATTTATACTACTCTAAGTTTCTAACCCTCGAATATTTCTACGTAAGAAGTGTATATCGTGACAAATTGCTAAAAATTGGCTCAACTTTGCTAAAAATTGGATTAAGTCTTACTAACATATAAATAAAAAATTACCAAGAATTTAAAACTACTAAGCCAAAAGGTTAAAATAACATGATGGGGTAGGTTTTCTTTTAATTATTGGAACTTCCATGATTCCATCCATCCTAACCCTACTAATACAAGTGCACCTAGGTGGGCCCCATGAGATGTAGTAGGAAATCCCCAATCAATCAATCAATCAGAGTAACTGAATGAGTCTCTTTTCTGATGATGGTGGAACTGGGGGTATGGACCATATGACATGCTAACTGACTTGAGGTATATGAGGTTGGTAATCTGATCAATCAGCATCTTTGTTTCACTTTCAATGACTACTGCTTCAGAGTTGAGAGTTTCAAATTCTAATCATGGGGGTAATGGCTGATTCATCCACATGCCTTTTTATCTTTTCTCAATTTTCCTTTCCGTCATTTGACATGTGCACTGATAGGTTAAAAAATGAATCTCCCTTTCTAGACACCTCTTGCTAGTCATTGGTCTTTTTATATCATTATATCAAGGCATGGTGCCACCAATTTCAAGTATTTCACCATAAAAATTGCAAGAAAAGGCACATTACAAAAATCACTTCATTGTTGAAAAGCAATAAAGTACTTAATTTTCATTCATACCCATCCAGACAGAAATGAGAGAACAGACTCATTCAAGTTGAGACAACCAATAAAAAAATCATATCCATATGGATTGCTTGCATGCAGGAAACTGAAATCCATAATCTTAACAACAACAACAACATTAATGAAAAGAAATAGCAAGAACCAATCTGACTGAAAAGAAAGAAAGAAAAGAAAGAAAGAAAAAAAAAAGAAAGAAAAGAAAGAAAAGAAACAAAGAAAGAAAGAAAGAAGAAAAAAAGAAAGAAAGAAAAAAAAACAAAGAAAGAAAGAAAGAAAAAAGAAAGAAAGAAAGAAAAAAAAAAGAAAGAAAGAAAGAAAGAAAAAAAAAAAAAAAGAAAGAAAGAAAGAAAGAAAGAAAAAAAGAAAGAAAAAAAGCAAAGAAAGAAAGAAAGAAAGAAAAAAAAAAAGAAAGAAAGAAAGAAAGAAAGAAAAAAAACAAAGAAAGAAAGAAAGAAAGAAAGAAAGAAAAAAAAGAAAAAAAGAAAGAAAAAAAACAAAGAAAGAAAAAAAAACAAAGAAAGAAAGAAAGAAAAAAAAAAGAAAGAAAACAAACAATGAAAGAAAAAAAGAAAAAAAGAAAAAAAAAACAGACCTGGCTAGCTGGGGCGGGCCATGCTAGCCCGGCCCGTGGCACGGGTGGGCCGGAGCTGGCCGGCACAGCCCGTTTGACATCTCTAATTGTAGCACATCAGTTATATGGAAAGTTTTCCAGCTCCTCTTTAGCTCCACGCTGTTGTTGCAAGTTTTTCTTTTTTCAATAATATTGTCATTTTCTTATTGACTATGAAACTTATTATTTTTATTAATTAATTCATATATTATATATTCATTTGAATTTAGTTTTATTGTAAAATGGTTGTCATAGAGAATTAATGACTATATAGGAAATCATATAAAATAGTTATTTCAAAAGTTTGATCATCTATGCTTAAAGTACAATGCATAAGTATGAAATTAATAACAACAATATTTATAGGGGTCAATATTCTAAAAATATAGTTATTTTTATAAATTCCTCGTAGTTAAATTCCAACTCACGGTCAATATTCCAAAGTGGGGGTGCCGGGTCCCTTTCTTGTCAACTTATTTTAAGTTTTTGTTGATAACTATTATCAAAAAGATGCTTTGTGGTGTAATGGTAGGATTGTTCCTTTGAAATACATATGTCTTGAGTTCGAGTCTCGGCATAAACTAGATTAATTTTTACCATGTCATTAAAAATACACGGGTCAAGTTGGGTCTAAAAAGTGTGCTTCATCTTTGACTTGATCTAAATTACCCCGATCCGACCTGTTTGCTCGGGTCAAACTAAATTAAATTGGTCAAAATCAATTATAAGTGATTTAAATTTGAAATCACTTCGCTTCATATATAATAATTGTCTCATTGCTAAATAAGGATGATGAGCATTTAATGGGATTGACTGTAGAGAGTGCATGAATCAAGGGCTGAAATTATGGGATTTGGTCCATTTTTTAATTTCAAAAGTTGTAACCCAAGTCCTTTTAAAGAGAGGAATTGATCAATGGAAAGGTACTCAAATTCAATATCAAACTTTTGCTTGCAGTTGGAGGGTGAGTTTCCTTTAATGGACTCGGTTTTCTTTTTTTATTTTTAATTGTGGTCTGTACCACGCTTCATATTGTTTTGGGGTGCAGCCAATACACCCTCGAAAACTGCTTCTTTGATCCTTGGGTGAGGGAGAACTGAGGAAAAATGTAAGGAACTATTTTCACTACTTATAGCAACCACCTTTTCCATATTGTTATGTCATTGACTTCTTTAACATTGTGCAAAATGGCATTCGAAATCCATTTGGTGAGACAACTCTGGAAGGAAAGATGTACATTGTTCTCCTCCAAAGTTTTACAGAGACAGTAGCTCATGTTGTTGTGTATCAAAACCTAATTGGTGATCTGATTTTTCGAGTATCCAAGTTAAGCAAGCTAACCAATGAAACTGTGCTTCAATGTATGTCTTTTAGACCAATCTTGGATTTTTTTTTTGCGTATGCCACACTTTGATGGTTATTATCTTTGCATGACAATGTTTATTATGCTTATGATCGAATGAAATATGAAATGTTGTCAATTCAGAAAATTTACCTGGGATGATAGTTTGTGATTTAGAAACTAAGGAAGTTAAAAAAAAAAATTAAATTAAATCCATCACCTTCTGTTATTGAGAAATAGTGAAATTTCTTTTTTTGGATAAATAAGAAATTGTATTTTTTTTTTTTGGAAGAGATTATATATAAAATTCTTGTTGTAGCTTGGATGTAACTTCTTCTTGCAAGTCAGTGGTGGCTGATTGCCTCACTTACTAAAGTTAATTTTTACGTCGTTTACTTTGTCAAAAGCTGCACTATTTCCCAATAAGCTTTTTGCCTTCGTTGTGAATATTGATTTGTTTTGGTCGAGTTTATCAGGGAAGCCTTAGAATTTGCAGATATAAATTGGGATACCCTTGGATTTGGACTCGTGCCAACTGATTATATGTTTATGATGAAATGTTCCCAAGATGGAAAGTTTACCAAAGGTGAACTACAACGTTATGGGAACATTGAGTTAAGCCCATCATCTGGAGTCTTGAATTATGGACAGGTTTGTAATTGTGAATCTTCATTCTTTTACTGCATATTACTTATTCAAATCTTAGGCATAGGTTGTCTGATACATTCTTCTTTAGTGGTGTTATTTTAAATCTGTGTATTATGGATGTGAAGCATTTAGCTGGTACTCTCTTCTTTTTTTTTTTTTCTGAATGGTACTCTTTCTTGTTTGCCGGCCATAGAATCATCAATCATAACCACTATTCTTTTTTTTTTTGAATGGCAATCATAGCCACTGTTCTTATTGCTGGATAAATGATTATTATGCAATTAGTAGGTTCTTTTATCACATAGTAAACAGTTTAAAAAGCTATGTACACATACCATTCTTTTCCTACATCCATTAATATCTCGGAACATTACCACAAGTATTGTTACAAAAAAAATTAAAAAAAATGCTGCATGTATTAATAGTTCAGAAACAGACTCTCTTTTATAGCACAGAACTGCAAGATTTCACTTTGCTCAATTTGTTTCTATTCAATTTTATGATTACTAAATAATGTAGTGGTCCATTCAAATCTTTTTCAGAAATTATAAGTGGCTGTTCAGTGTTGCCTTCGTAACACAGGTTTCTTTTGTCTTTTTATCCTCTCTTGCTTCGGGTGGTTTTTATTAGTCTCTACTGGATATGTTTTCCTCTTTTTAAAGGAGTTTTAGTTATTTGTGGGCCTTCATTTTTACTTCTTGCCTCTTAATTCTGTTGGCCACGTCTTGGGCCCCAAATGTAGTTGAAAACCGTGAAGTTGTTAGATGACTCATTGAAATAGCTAAATCAAGGTTCTTGCCAACCTCCATAAGGTTTATGCCCAAAGCAAGTTTAAGTATCTTGGAAACCTTTGCAAGATTCACGTCCTAAAGTCGATTGCCTTTTGCAAGAAGCAAGCTTCTTAATAAAAAAAAGTTTTGTTTCAATTGTTTAGTTCGTCCAGTATAGTAAATGCATCTTAAATACTTTCTTTACAACACTTTAAGTAACATGTGGGGAATCCACGAGGAATCTGCAAATTTTAATGATTCCCATCTGAAGATTTTTAGAGCTGAGAATTTCACATTGATATCGGATTTTGTGGCTCAAAAAGATTTGTATCAGGGCATTAATCCGCAGAATTGAGGATTTTCAAATCCTATGGGGGAGATCTGACCCGAAAGTAATCAAATAATGAGGATTTCAACTGATTCAAGCCTCACAAAAACACTAGAGAGTAGAAGGCAAAGTGAGCTACTGAGAAAATGAACATGCATAGCTATAGAGAACTCAACTCTTGACTGGTTATAAACAAGGCAGGTCAGCCTTTTTATACTTGAGGCCTTACAAGTGAATGATGGCTAAGATCTTGACAAGTATTGCTGATTGACGACCAAGGAATTATATAGGATACTTTAAACTAAACTATACTTATTCCTATTTACAAAATAGTTTCTGACTTTTCTAAAATCACGAAGAAAGTCCAGGTTTTCTCACAATAAAAATGGCTTTGTCCATGGACAGATCTTGTTGCTTTCAACAAAAAATGACTTTGGATTTTGGAAGGGGACTGATGTACTTAGGGTTGTAAATGGGTCCCTGATTCTCCGATTATCTGTAAGTTCTGACTTGCTAAAAACCGGGTTTGGGTCCTTATTTAGGCCCCGATAAGTAAATGGGTCCGGGTCCGGTTCCTCCTTGGTTCGGATCCATGGACCCGGGATCCGACATTTGAACTCAATTTTCGAGAATCTCTTTTAAAAACTAGGTTTTTTCCCATATCATTCTCTACCTAGATCTGGGCCTGGACTTGGACCCGTCCTATATACGGTTCCGGTTCCATCTTCTCATTAGCGGTTCCGGTTCTGGGTCCGGGTTCAGGTCCACCATTGGCCCTAACTTGAACCGACCCGTTTACATCCCTAGACGTACTAAACGTGCAGGGTATTGATTCATGGGTCAGGAACACATTCAGTAGAAACTCGTATCTTCTCATTGCCCACGGCTAAAAATCTCTTATCACTGTAAAGAACTAAAGAAATATTTGCCCTTTTTGAACACTTGAACTTGGAGTTTCTCCTGTTTTGGAATCCAGGTTGCACACCATTCCATCACTACCAACAGTGGGAGCAGTTTTACCTTTACTTGCAAAAGGAAGAGATTTAGCTCACCCAGTGTTACATGCTGAAGATGTCAAAATTTTCTCATTAAGGCCAAAACATCACTCGCAATTGTGCCAAGAGAAAGAATGCCCCAACTTCTTTTCTTTGCTTCTTTCCAATAAAGTTGCTGAATCCCTTCTGGGTTATTCCATTCTGCCAAGAGATCTCTGCCACTTGTATTCTGGATCTTGATGTTTCCATTGCAGGATGCAATGCTGAGAAAAGCCCTTTTGCTGTGAAGGAAATGATGAGAGATTTGATTTTTGTTCTCCCTATTGGGAGGTAAAAACTGCAAACCCAAATGAACAAGGTTTTTGTGGTTCGGGTTAGGTATGTAGGTTCAGCCATTGAAGGCCTAGATGATCTTGAGGGAGACATCAAGGGAGAAGATGAGGGATTGAGGAGAGGATATGGGGTTGTGCTTGTCCACACGGTTACTCTCAATTCAATCTTGGAGCTGTTCTCGCATCTCTTTTTTCGTCTTTGTTTTTTCCCCTTACTAAACGAGACGGAAATGTGACTTATTTTCTACAATAGAGGAAAGAGTGGTACTCATGAGTCATGATTAATGACATCTCACTCATGATCAACTCACTATCAAAAACAAAAAAGGGGAAAAGAGGGGAGAAAAAAGAAAGTGACAATTCTAAACCTAAACTTGCTTTGATACCAAGTAGAAATCGAGGGACTGCATCTTGACAGATTCTTTGTGTTCAATTTTATTGAGAATAGCCAGTGGCTAGTTATAGAATTCAACCAATTATATTGACCTACACCAGGAATTCTAATTACATCACAAATAGGAAACATAATCTAATCATGAAAATTCAATCTTATCCTAATCTAAGGCAAAAATTTATTCTCATAATTACATATTTACCTAGAATAACTAGAAAAATTACAAATAAGACCCTAATTTTTTCTTAACATGTTTTCTACAAAGCACTGCCTTAATTTCTCTTATATCATTTACTTTTAAAACTTTATGAGAAATGCTTGGTAAGTCTGTTGGTTTTATTTGGGCAGTATGTACTTTTTATTCTTGCAAGTGAGAATTTCAAGACTTCATTATGCACTTTATTTCTTTAGCAGTTAATTAGGTCTTCATTAGGTCTTTTCTAGCAGTATTTTTGGATTATGCTGTACATTAACATCCATTCACGTAACGCTTTTGACGTTACATGTAAGCATCTCATTGTTTCTTGTAAGGAATTTTTTCCTTCAAATGAGAGGTGGCTTTTTCTTTAGGGATTGTTTGAAGGTTTAGGTCTTTTCTAGCAGTATATTTGGATTATGCTGTACATTTACATCCATTCACGTAATGATTTTGACATTACATGTAAGCATCTCATTGTTTCTTGTAAGGAATTTTTTCCTTCAAATGAGAGGTGGCATAACAATTGCAAATTGCAATTCTTATTTTTATTTAGGGATTGTTTGAAGGTTTAAAAGCATACAGAAAGGAAGATGGTTCTATCCTACTCTTTCGCCCAGAGGAAAATGCGTTGCGTATGAGAATGGGTGCTGAGAGGATGTGCATGCCTGCACCCTCTGTTGAACAGTTTATGGATGCTGTGAAACTCACTGTTATGGCCAATAAGCGTTGGGTATTATGCCTTTTCATACTTGTAGATTTTATTTATACTTTATTTATACGGTGCACATGTGACATTTTGCATTGTCACCAGGCACTATATTTCAATGCAGGTTCCTCCTCAAGGAAAAGGTTCCTTGTATATCCGCCCACTGCTTATGGGAAGTGGAGCTGTTCTTGGTGTTGCACCAGCCCCTGAATATACATTTCTGATTTATGTTTCTCCAGTTGGGAACTATTTTAAGGTATAGGTTGAATAACTCCTTTTTGTTGTTGTTGTTGTTGTTGTTTTTTTTTTTTTTTCCTGTGGTTGTTGTGTCTTATATTGTACAGGTTTTCTTTTGTAATACAATTCAACTCCTGCAATTAAAAAAAAAAACTCCTCTTTTTTGTGTGCTCTCTTCCATATGTCGGCAACTTGAATACCATGATTTTTTTAATGATATATACAATGATTTCCTTTTCATTAGTATTTGTCATTACTTATTTTCATCCTTATGGACTGCATTGAAGCTATAAAATTTCTTTCATGGTTGTATGTAAGGGAATGCTGTAATTATGGCAATGTAATCATTTTTTGTTCCTGTTTTGTGTTTTGAGAGAGGATAATTTTATGCAAGTTATTTGCTTCCATTTGCTGTATTCACTTGAGCAACCTTTCTTTTTGCACTAAGTTTCACTCGTCTGTACCATTAAGCATAGAACTCGTATGCAAGTGCAAAAACTATAATTTTGTGGGACTTTCCCATTGATAATGTTATATTTGTATACTTTAGAAACCCACCAGACAAATGGCTAAAATTGTCCAATTCCAGTCAGTACTTTTTTGGGCTTTGGGTTTGGATAAGAATGGACACCAATCACCAAAGAATCCTTTACCCAAACAAAGTGGGCTTGGATGCCTACAGGTTGAGTCTTCTTGACAATTTGGCCAAGTCATGGTTCAGTGGCTGATATGACTTACCACTCTCCCCCAGTCTTTCCCTGACGCAGAAATAAGACAAAGTTCTGGGTTTTTTGGCTTTAAAAGGTCTCACCTAATAAATATCTTGGTGCAGTGGCTAATATGACTTACATGACGATCAATATGCATCATAATGAGGTGCATTGGCTGGTATGTTCAAATACATATGAACGACAATAAGTAGCAATCAACAGTGTTCTCAATCAATATCATTGATTTATCGACCAATATGATATATATCAGCTGATATTTTGATCCATGCTTATAATTAGGGACTATTGTACTTATAATTAGGGCATCTGTCTTGCCCTTTACCTCTTGTCAAAACCCTAGCCAGCAATACCACTCTCTTTTGCTTTATCTTTTCTATGAATGCTTTTACTTTTTGTTTCTAATATTTTAGATGAATACACCATTTTATTATTAATTTAACAATTGTACATTATTCAATCAATGTCAGGAGGGTTTAGCTCCAATAAACTTGGTGGTCGAGAATGAGTTTCATCGTGCAGCTCCCGGTGGAACAGGTGGTGTAAAAACCATAGGGAACTATGCCTCTGTAAGCAAATCTTGTGACACTAGTAGCTTTCTTGATATTGAATTATTCCACTTTGTTTGTTGGATTGTACATTAGGGGCAGCTTAAGCATTTGCTACCTTCTCGAACTCATTAATTCAAATATCATAGATGTGACTAACAAGTGGATCATTAGTAATGTTTTTTGTCTTTGACTTGCATCTTTTTGTTAGTACCTGTGCAAATATGTTGATACTGGATGAGAGACCTTGTAGTTGTACTTGGTTTCAACTCGCTGTAGATAGCAGAACTCTACTTGAACAAACCCTGAATAGCATTGTTAATCCATTGAATCCTTATTTAAAGTAGAAGCATTCTATTGGTTTTAGATTATTGATCAAGTAGGGTGTTGTCTTCTTCTCGATTCCTTGATGGTCTGAAGGGAAGCTGTAATCATCTCTTAATCACTCAAGAAACCTTGCTCGAAGGAATCCATAGTAGACTCCACCAAGTATTGATCAATGGATTATTCATGCTGCTTGGAAGCCTTCAAGGATCGAGTGATGGATAGTTGCCTGGTTACTATTCTCAAAGGGTAGAGGAATTTGGAGAAAGTGAGATTGGTTTGCCTCCCAGTGGGGATGAAATGTATTAACTTCACCTCATTGGGCAACCTTCTCATGATACTCAAGAGTACCAAAAGTGTCTACCTTATTCTTCTCATTAGAGACAGTCATAGATGATGGATTTATCATTTGTAGGTGACTTCTGCTGCTCTGTGAACATGCTTATCATTTTAGCGCCATGAAAGCAAAATTGGGTCTTTGTCAACTGGCAAAAAAGAAAAGAAAGGACACTTCTGTTTGAGATGCTGTTGATCATTGGAAGGGGGGAAAACATAGTGCTGTTACTAGCAAACAGAGATACCACTGCCTATATGCTGCATATGTATATACATATATATAACGTAATCATGAATCACCACCAAAAAATGTGAACAACCGTTTGTGAACTCATAGAAACTGTGAATCCACAAAAAAAAATGTGCTCTTTACATTCCAGGTTCACTACAATGTCCCTGCAATGGTAGCCCAGTCAGCTGTATCTTAATATAGATCCGACAAAAGACTTCTGTCGTCCCTCAAAAGTTCCCTGAATCAAGTCTACTTGAAGAAGTATATTAAAAAAATAATAAAATAAAAAAGAAAGAATCAACACCACTTGCATACATTCTTCTAATTGAATCACCAAGCAGCCAACACACAATCTGGATTTTTTTTCTCCGTTTTCTTTGGTGTTTCAGAGAGACCTCAAAATCACTCTAAAGAGGCCTCTAAAAACTCATTAAAAAGTACTAAAACAATCTTTAATCCATCTGAATCCAGTGATGTGAGTATATCATAGATATGTGCTCTCTGTTGCTGATGTCAGTCCTAGTTTGTGGTTGCAAAAGAACAATCTGCTTGTATCTTTACTCTGATGCCAAGTTGAAGTAAAATCATATAATTTTGTTGGAAGAAGAACCCATATGGGGGAGAAGGGACCTAATCACTTAAATACTTAAGAGCATCTAAAATCAATGAAAAAAAAAATGTAAATCTTGTGAATCAGGTTTAGTTGGGGTGGGTTTTGAATTAAAATTTTATGATTTTTCATAGGTTTGGATCAGATATATAAAACCTATCAATCTTGTGAATCAGGTTAAGTCAGGATCTAATGAAACACCTATGGAAAATATGAAAATATGATGGATCAGACTGAAATATATAGAGGGGTTGGGATTGGGTGGCCAACCCGAATTTGAATCATGTTAACAATTTTCAACCTGAACCCAAATAGACTCACACCCAAACCGAGCAAAAATCTGTTGGGCCAGTCATGTTCAAGTTAGGCCCGTTCAGAGTTTGAAGCCCTTTCATGGCTAGGGCTGTAAAAGGGCCGGGCTGGGCCCGGGGTTGTCCTAAGCCTACTCTAAATATATGTAGGGCTTCCGAGCCTGGGCGGGCTAAAGCCCTCGGAGGACCTGCATTACCTAGGCCCTTACCCTGCCCTCGAGGGCTTGGATAGGGCTCAGGGCCTCAAAACAAAAACTTCTTTTTTATTATTATTATTATTATTATTATTATTACAATTTTACCAATAATCGAGACCTAGCATTATCTTGTCTAACCTCGATTGGTAATGCACAATTAAGAAAACATTTGGAGAATATAAGTTGTCTCTAAAAACTTTCTTTTATCATATAAAGTCATACGTGGTTTGGTGACTTGGTTCTAAGCATATGGTTTTATTTATTTTGTCAAAAAAGAAAATGGTTAAAGAGTCTGATCTATTTCGCACCTTTCATTAGAATTTCCATGTATGAAATCATTTCAGCAATGTCTTATCTTCGAAAATTTTAAACTATTTACGTTTACATACCTTTTATCAAGTGGCATTATTTTTAGTTTAGCACTTATTTGACTATTAAGCGTTGTTGGATTTCAATCACAAAAATAAATGCACTTAAAAAATATAATTAGTTTAGAATTTTAATAACTGAGTTATAATTATCTAATTAAAAGGATATTTGGATCACCCTATATCCTTGAAGTTCCATGCACTGCCTTTATGAATTGGTTGGCATCCAAGTTACCCTATAACGGAAAAAACAAGGAGTTCACCTCGTTTTCCACTAACAATAATGTATAAAAATAATATAAAATGCCTAAATAAGAAGTAATAAAATTGGAAGAAAGTGATTAGAAGAAATCGTGCAACACCTATTGCTCATGCATTAAGTACAATACATAACTTAAATAATTAAATATAGATGAAATGAACCAAGTATGTATGTATTTTTAGGGCATTTTGTAATGTGTAGGTTGGAATGAAACCGCCTTCATATCCCTATATTATAACTACTAAGTGATTGTAATAAGGGCATTTTAGTATATATTTACATATATAAATACATTTATTATATAAAATAAATAAAAGTAGGAGGGCCGGCCAGGGCCGTTGGCCTGTAAAAAAATCTCCAAGCCCGGCCCTTGGGTTTTTCCTTAGAAACAAAACCCCTCATTTTAAGTGCTTTTTAAGGGGCTTGGCTCAGGGCCCCCTTGGCTCATGGTTATCAACTGTGAATTGTGATCTAGTCACACAAATATATACATATACGAAAAAAATGTAACATTAATTTACAAGATAAATCTCTACATTTAAAATATTTTCTCTTGAAATTAAATCTTGTAAATATTAATTTTTCAACCTTTACAATCAAATCTTGTGAATATTCATTTTTCAACTTGTGCTTATAAGGGAGCTTAATATTGAAACTTGTGCAGTTAAATTTTGTGAATATTTGGAATCAAATTTTATTTGCACCTATTGAAGTGGTGGCTTTGACCCAGTTTTTTAGGTTAAATGACTTTCTAATTTTTTTGGTTAAATTTCTTATCATGGTATCATTCTCAGTTCCAATCAAACTGGAGAATTCTCTACATTTAGAATCTGTTCTATTGAAATTAAATCTTGTGAATATTCAGTTTTCAACTTGTGTGCTTGTGTCAACTTGTGAATATTTTGTATGCAAATATTGTGTCGTATCTGGAAATCAAATTTTGTGAATATTTTGGTTGACTGTAGGATATTCTTGAGCTTTTAGCCGCTTAAACTACTACAAGTGGTTTGAGTGGAATGAACTTAATCTATTACAAGTGGTTTGACTGGATTGAACTGGAGCTTTTAACTGTTTCACTAGATTAATACATTTTGCTGAGTTTTGTTTTTTTGTTAAATTTCTTTCTATGACGTCACTGTTGGACTGAGACATCTGTAGTGGATTTGACCTCTGGTTTGAATTTGAAAACATTGGATATCACACTATTGACAGGTTCTTTCACAATTTTGTCTTATTCAATCTTGAATTTTTTTTCGCTCTCTACTTTTTACTCCAAAATCCAAATATGCCCTTAGTTGTCCTTGAGTGGATCTGGTTTTGAACTTAATGATGTTCTTTCCATGCAAGATGGAGAGGCTAAGTATCACTAATACTTAGTTAAGATCTTCTTCAAGACAGAATGCATATGTTATATGAATTGTGGCATCCGAGACCTTTAATTTTATTTTTAACTTTTATGTAGGTCCTGAAAGCACAGACTGCAGCTAAAGCCAAGGGTTATTCTGATGTTTTGTACCTTGATTCTGTGCATAAAAGATATCTGGAGGAGGTCTCATCGTGTAATGTTTTTGTTGTGAAGGTATGGTTGGTAAAAGCTAACTCTTATTAATTCTGGTTCTTTCCACTTTTCTTTTTCTCGTTAAAGAGAGAGAAGTGAGAAGGGAAATGATCTGTAATTATATTTTAAACTCTCATTTGAAATAGGTACTCTGTTTCATTGTGATGTTTGTATCTCAAACTGGAACCAACAATGTTGTTAGCTCAAGGACATTCAAACTTTGACTGATCATGCCTAGAAGCTAAAGATGTGGGTGCACTCCCAGCCTGACCAGTCAGCCAAGGACCCAGGTCAAATATTATTTATTCAATTGGCGCAGGCTGAGATGACTTGGTAATTTGGGCTCAGACCGTTTATTTGGCTGGTGGTTGCCAGGTCCTCAAAGCCTGTTTGCTTTGCCAGCCGGTTTTGTAGCTGTTCTGAATATACTTACAAGGGCCTTGGCACTTGATCTGCCATGCTCACATGGCTGGTGGTTGCCATGTTTGACACCTTTGTCAGACACAATCCATCTATTTTCAATTTTTTCAATTTAGCTTTGTATTTAGCAGCGTATGTATAGTTCTTGTGTAACTCATTGAAGAAATGGTGATGTATTTATGATTATGTAAATAAATTTTCTATATCTTATGTATTTTAATCTTAACTTATTAAAATTTTAATGTTACTATATTTGTATTTATGTAAAGTTCATAAAATAGGGTCTTTATGGCTGTGTTGGCATACCCGGTTTTTGTGGTTCTCTATATCCAACACCTTAGTTATTCCAGTGTCCAGCAATGATAAATGTCTTTGTCCAAATTGCATGGCTTTGAAGCAGTATATCGAACTATAACCCATAGATATACTTATCACTAGTTGCTTGCGCGTGTTCTTCATTGAGTTCCTCATGAGTCATCCCACTGCCATTCCCTGTGGACTTCGCTGATGTTAGACTTAATAACTGTAAACAAAAATGTCAGTAACAGCATTGACCATGTTGTTTGTCTAATCTGCATGATCATTGGTTTCTGAAAGTCACTGAGAATGTACATTCGAGCAAGTGTGCATTTATTTGAATGGTATGTGGAGATGACATCACTTGCAAAATGTGATTGTTAAATGGGCAAAGCATTTGCGGTTTCACATTTTTTAATACAGTTCACTGTCATTTCAAAGCTCATTGTGATTTAGATACTGACACGAAACTTTAATCTAGCAAATGCATCTGCTAGAATCCTTGATTTATCTAGGGATTTGGTTGGTCAGTGTTAGTGCAGGCAACAAGTAGCCATTGGATGCTGTCTCATCGAAATAGGATGGTATTCTTTTAGTTGGGGATTTGGTTGGTCGCATTGGACTTTCTTTCATTTGTTAGTTTACTTATTGAATGAAGGTTTTTAGCAAATAGAACTTGTTGATGTTGATGTTTGTTTGACCCATTATCTTGAGTGTTACTTTATATGAGGATCAATTTGCTTAGCCTCTGAATAGCATGCTGAATATAACATGTCAGCTTCATTATAGTTTTTTTCTAACTGATTTCCCCATTTTCATGATGTTTCACCTTGTTCGCATTCATGTATTCATATGTTTATAGCCACTTTAAATAATTGTTACACACTTTACCTTGTATTTTGAGCTTTATATTTATTGTTTAAATTAAGATTCTTATGAATGAATTAAGTTACTGGGTGTTTTCCTGTTCAAATTGACTGCGTGCAAGTATAATGTCCTTGTTTTCAATATCCATGCTTCTAATGACCTGTGTATTTCTCGGACTGCTCTCATCCTATAGGATAAAATTATTTCGACTCCAGCAATAAAGGGTACCATTCTGCCAGGAATTACACGGAAAAGTATAATTGATGTGGCTTGCAGTAAAGGTTACCAGGTATTGACGCTGCCCCTAAAATATTACTGCATCTTTATGTAAAATCAATCTATTAACTTAAAAATGCTTTTTAATGAATTTTATCGTTACTGATAAAAAAAAAATTATGATTAATACATGATATTGAAGACAAGGTTGACTTTTTCACAAATTACTCAAAATCTATGATGATTTAAGACAATCAGCTTTTGTATATTGCAGTTTATTAGTTCATCAAACAAAGTGAACAATTTGGATTACAAATTTGGTGCCCACAGGAAGGGAAAAATAAAGGTAGTTGATGGGCCCCACAAGAATGCAACCACCGTGTAAGAATTGTAGGGGTGTGAATAACTTTGACACCTGTTTTGGCATAAATAATTGCAAACAAAGAAAAAGATATGTAATCCTTACTCATGTGAATCATTTACATGTAAATGTTTGCAAACGAACAACTCCTTTGGTTCTTTTAGTTTTACGTTAGATAGATTATTGATACAGCAGATTGTTTGTCAAAAGCAGTTTTTCTTGAGATTCAATAGACAATGTAGATCTCTCTCTCTCTCTCTCTCTCTCTCTCTCTCTCTCATATTGGTTTTATTGAGAAATTTGATTTCTGTTCAGGTTGAGGAGCGCCAGATACCAGTAGAGGAATTGCTTGATGCTGATGAAGTTTTCTGTACAGGAACGGCTGTAGTTGTATCACCAGTCGGCAGTATAACTTACCTTGGTAAAAGGTTCGTTTTGTCATATGATTAATTTCTCTCTTTGGCATATTAGTTGTACATCAATGGCAAACATTTTTCATGTGGAAGTTCCTAGTGGAATCGTAATGAAGCATGTAGTAGGAGCACTAGGAAGCTAGAGCAGGAACCCAGGAGAGTGACATTAGGATTTTTGTGAAGGACCATGTGAAAGGCAAGGTAATGAAGTAGCTAAAACTTGAATTTAAGTGGGCATTATGTACTTCAGTACCAGGGTTACCAAATGTATTTAACATTTTAATGTTGATGGGTTCCACAGATTTATTGGACTTTTGAGTCCATAATAGCATGCCTCTAGGTTGGATGACTGGATGCCAAATGGATTTGACATTCTTCCACGTACATGTTTGAAATCCATGTGGCTGTGTGCCAAAGTCATTGCACTTATGCAATCTCCAAGACTTTACCAAGCTGGTCCACTACTTGTTAATGTGCTTTCTGAAAGAGCAGAGACTGGACTAGACTCAGTAGGTGGTCCAGTGTATGAAATAAGGGGATCTTTGAAGAATTTGGCTTCTGATGCTAATACAGGCCTGCCAATCATTAGACTAGCGGGCCCAGTGTATGAAATAAGGGGATCTTTGAAGAATTTGGCTTCTGATACTAGTGCAGGCCTGCCAATCATTAGACTAGCTGAGTGTTAGGCCAGGTGTTCAACATGGTTTGCCACATTATCCGTATCTGTGCTAAATAGGTAATGTAATACCAGAGTGGCCATGTGGTAACTGGAAAAGCTAGGATTTATGTTGTTTTGATGGCTAGATATTGATCAGGACATGCTATGGATACTACAGGGATAAGGATTTTACACAAAAAATAAATGTGTGGGGATACAATATGATATGGACAATTGGCCCTTATTGAGGGCCTGTTTGTTTCATTTAATTGAAATCCTAGGAATTCTAAGACTTTGTATTTTTTGTGCGTGATTAAAAATGAAGAATCAAAAGTAATTTCCAAATATGATGATCAAATAACCTCCCCTTTATTAGGAATTGAATCAAGGGAAGATAGGAAATGAATACCCATCCATCACCTTGTATTTCAAATTTTAGAAAAGTCAAGGTCACATCTATATTGCCACCTTATATCCTTCACCCCTCACCTCTTTACTAATCTTTCAATGAAGCTCATTTAACCATGAATTCCTATGATTCTATGCAAACAAAGAGCCCCAAGTATTCCAGCATCCTTCATCATGGTGTTATGAAACCTCATCTGCAGCCGTCATGGGTGTAATTTGTTCACCGTAAAAACTTGTCCTTTTTCCCCATGTCTTTCCCATGAATGTAATTAGCAGTAACTTTAATGAATGAAGAATCTTTGTTATGTTCTTTTTGCTTGTATACCATTTAAAATTTATCAATCTTAAGATTATGATCAAATTTCGTCTTGTGGAATATTTACTTATGAGGTCAACTTATCTTTTACACCTGACTTTAAATCGTTGCAGGGTGTCGTATGGAGATAAAGGAGTGGGCGTCGTGTCTGAAAATCTCTATTCTGCACTCACAAGTCTTCAAATGGGTCTTACTGAGGACAAGATTGGATGGACTGTCGAATTAAATTAGGTATATAACAGTAATTTAGCAACAAATACATTGTAAGGAAGCTTTTATTTTAGGTTGAATAATCTCCTGTAAATGACAAAAACTGTAGTTTGTTGCCTTTCCTCCAATGATTTCATTGGAATACTACAATTGTGATATGCATTTGGATGTTTTTAGGTTTGAGTTTTATTTTGGCAGATGTGGTGCGAAGTTTGTTTGATTGTGTTCATACATGATGTGCACTTGCAGGCAGGAATAAACACCCACTAGGCATTGTTACAAATGCATAGCAAGGCTCCGGGACACTCACAAATCACTGGTATATTGAAAATATCACAATATTTCAGCAAGATTTTATTTTTTTTTATTTGAAGTTGTCCTGAAAATATCACGCAATTTTCAACTGTTACTATTTGAAAATATCACTATATTATTGAAAGAATTTTCTGAGGTGAAATTGTCTTGAAAATACTATGCAGATTCTAAATATCTCACTAGGATTGAGAAGTTGTGATTTTGGCAATATCACGCAGTTTCTATATCACATTTTCTTGTGGGTATTTTTTTTTTAACACATTTTCTTGTGTTTGATATTGTTATAAGACGACAGTTAAAACAATTCAGTATACTTTTTTTTAATAGTAAATAAATTCATATATACAACAGGTGTATGCAAATAAGATGTAAATCAGCCATTGCAATATATATATATATATATATATATCATAAGAATCATGCTCAAATAAATCCATCTTTATGCTCAAATAATTCCACATATATAATATTAAGGAAAATAAGAAGGCCGGTTCTCTGCCTAGAATTGTCCGAGTCTGGCCCTCAAATTCTTCAGCCTACAAAATTTTTGTCCAATTCCGACCCACTGGATTTTTAAAAAGAATAGAAGTCCTCCATTTGTGGGGTGGGGGGGGGGGGGGGGGCGCTCTTTGAGGATGGGCCAGGTCGGGTACCCTTTTGTAGGAGGGCCTGAGTGACAGCCCTACATCAGTACATCCGAGCCTTTTTAAATGAAAATCTTCAATGTGAGGTAAAGTGCGACTCTCGGAACTGCTTACCTCAAATTCCAGGTAAACTCGACCATCATATTTCCGGCGGCTATGAATGGTTTCCAAGGTTCAGACTTTGTGAATCCTTGTGTGGGGCTCACCTTGATGTATGCTGCTGATCAATCCTTCTAGTAGTTTTGAGTAGGTATGAGTGACTCTCTCTCTCTTGGTAAGACTGATTCTAGTCCTCGAATCATTTTGAAGGGTGGTAGTCAAACATGTAGTGGAATTCCAAACACCAGCCGCCACACCTTGAGCAGTTGGGATTAGGTTTGTTGTTTGGGCTGATTGACCCGTTAAGAGACTCAATTGGTTATGGGTTCGACCTCAGAGGCTCTCAACCCAACCTGTTTGCCATCCTGCTCAAACCAAAGGTAGCACATTGGCTGGATCTATGAGTAGTTTGCTTTGGGATGAATTTGGTTCAGGGACCAACAAAATCTTTGATATCTGATTGGCTTGAAGCTTGACCCAAAAGGCCCAAATGCCGGATCCAACCATTAATATTAGACCCAAAATTAAATGGGCTAGATAGAATTGGACAAGCATAGACCAATGTGGTGAACAAGCCTATTCTACAAAGGCTACTACTGAGTGCAAACACATGGTCTACCCATCGTGATGCCAATCAGATTAAAAATCCGTTATATCCTCACCATGGGTCCCATATGTGGATGCCGTGCACTTGTATTATTGAGTCAAAGTTACTAATGAAACACTTAAAATCTAATTTAATTCATGCCTCCATTTCAGACACCACCCTAATTACCCAAAGGACCCAAATCTTGAAAAATAAAAACCAGATATGGGTCCCCTTATTTTACTCAATTTTTGAATTCAATTCCCTGTCTATGAAATGGACCCATAGAAAACTCCAGGTCTGGAATCAGCCCTTTTTATTTGGATCAAGGTCTGAATTTGGGTCGTCCTTGATTAAATTAGAGTGTTGCAATCTAGAATACATTGGCGTCGCCGACAGTAAATTGTGTTGAATTTATATACCTATGTAAGTTTCATCCCCAGCTGCTTTGATTGATTGATTGATTGATGTTGAGATCTGTCCTTTACACATACGAACCAGCGCAGCCTTGGCCCACCATCAGCTGTAACCTTCCACAATGATTTTGTCACCATATGCGTGTGCGAATAGACGTTAAATCTTTGACTTTGCCCATACCTCACAACAACTATCAACCAATGGTCATCCACCAGGCACATGTTATATAACATCCACATGACTTTGTCACAATACTAATATTCAATCAGTTTTTAATTTCTTTTCCTTTCCATTTATAGGGCAGATTGTGTCAACACTAGATTAGAAAATGCCTTGATTAAAGTGGGTTTTAGCTGGATCGAGTAGCAGATGATTAATTAGGACTATAATTTGGGAGCCATTAGAATACAAGTGGTTAGAGATTAGAGAGAAAGAGAGTGGAAAAATGCATTGGTTGATGGTCTCCCAGTTTGACTATTTACTGTTTTTCTTGTTGAAAAAGATAGGTGGGAGTTTTTTCTATTAGTTTATTATAAGATATGTGAGCCACCAAATGCTTTGGAGTTGGATATTTCATGGAAAAACAGAGATTTGACTTACAAAGAGATGTGAACATGGAAGGTTTGTCTTCATCCTGCAACAAATATTGCATTTACCTGGGCTTTTTTTATGCTGGATTTGGTGGAAGAAAAGCCCCCTCTAATCTTCAGCCTTTCTTTTTTTTTTTTTTTTTACCAAGTTTGAATAAATGAGGAGGGCTACATATAAGAGACATGGAGATGTATATAATTTGAAATTATAATAAACATTATATTATAAGAAAAGTCCTTATCAAACCCCATTTAAGATAACATAAGACTGATGATTGTGATGATAATGATGATGATTGGAAGCTTATAATCCCATTCGAATGACTTTTGGAAAAACGAAAACAATATGGGAAGAAGTCTTGAACCAATATGGTTGAGGAAGAAGTCTTGTTTCAATTCTAACACCTATTGGGTCGACCACCTAATTCATAAAACTCAGTCGTAGGTGGGCCATACCTTTATTCTAAAAATCTTTAGGTCACATTTGGCAACCGAATCGTCAAAGATAAGATTTCCACTTGTCAATTGTAAATCATTGAGGTTTTGGGCCCATTAAATCCTCTTTTGAAAGATTTTCATATCTGACCTCCTCCCATTGGATTTGAAAATCCTCATTTTTACGGATTTGGGCACAAGCCAATATTTTTCAAATATTTGTGTCAATATGCACCAATATTAATGTAAAATCTTCAAATTGAAGAATCTTTTTCAAAGGACAATGAGGAATTCTCAGATCTATGAATTCCTCATCTGTTAGTGAGCATGCCTCTATTAATGTTAAAACCTACTACATCCAACTTGTGTTTAATAGCTTCATTGACTAGTCAACCAGATGAGGTTAAGTTGACCTTGATGATTAAGTTGTCAACCATGGCACATACCAGATCTGATGATATTGGAATAGAGTAATCATGCCCAATCCTGGTAGAGTACGCTGGATCTTACTTGGGCTGGGCTGTTGGCCTATGTTCTCGAGCCCATTGAATGAAATTCTCAAGAATTTGACTTAACTCAGAAAATCGAGTTGAGTGACAGCAAGTCTGACTCGGTACTTGAGATTCAGTGAGACTAATTGGCTCACCTGATTAGACAATCTACCGAGTCCACTCACCTCGATTTAAGGGAGTCATTTAAAACCATGCACAACTCATTTCCACCCTAGCAAAAGGTATTTTGCATAGGACTGGGCCTGGGCCTGGGCCTTGGACCCAGCAATCCCCATCAGGTCAATAGAAAAGAGAGAATTTTATAGGGATTTTTATTGGGCTTGGCTGGGTCAAGGGCTATGAAACGAAAAGGCTAGGGTCAGTACTTTTTCTAAAGCATGATCTACTTTTTCAGCCTTACATGAACAGTGAGAAATCATAAAATCTGTGTTGTGAAATTCTTCAAATTCAAGTTTTCAAAATGCTGCAATATTTTTTGAGCATTCTGAAACCACTTTGAAGCGCGCCCTGGGGATTTTATAGACACCTCCCTGCAAGGCATATTTTCTGGTTCGCCCACTATGACCCATCTTTCACTCTTTCTGCAAATGGCCATGTGTGGATACCTTCTTAAATAAAAGCATTGATATCCCACCAAAAGATAAAATAAAATAAGATAATGGCAATTAATACCCTTTTTCAAAATAAAATTCTCCTGATAGAAACATTCTGTCTCTCACACTTTTGTGCCAATCTATGCCAAAGGATTTTATATATCAATAAATGATAGCAAGTTGACTATATGTAGATCGATGACAAGTATTTTCATTATTATCATTGAAGCCTTATCTCAATTATGTTGGGTCAGCTACATGAAAATGGTTTTTCCATTCCGATCTATCACGGGTCAAATCCATGGGTGGATTACACTTCTTGAAACATATTTTTACTATTTTCATCTGCATCCTCCAACTTATGCCTTCCACTTGTTTGGCTATCAACAACCAAAAAAAAAAAAAAAAAACTTTGCCTCAGCAATGCTATCACCGTCCTGTGTTGGACATGTTCAAAACCATGCATGTCAAATGAGTTCCTCTTCTATTATCATGTATTGATGTGACCCCTAAATGATTTTGAAAGCACTTATTTCTTATTTAAATGACAAGTATTTTGTTAGTTATAAATTTTTCTTACTGTTTTGGGGTTGCATTTGATTGCCAATGGAAATCCAAAAGAGACATGCATGAGTAGAAATTTTAGTAACTACATTTGGGTATAGTTCCCCATAACATTATTTAAGAGAATTACATCACAATATCAATTTATGCACAGATAATAATTTCAACTTTTTTCATCTTTTCGTATCTCTCTCCTTATTTCTTGGAACAATTATCTCTCTCCTTGAATCTCTCCTCTATCTTCATACACTCCTTCAATCTCCTACAATCGCAAACCTTTCATGCGTAGGATGCGCAGTGTTAGCATTAAATATATAGATACATACATACACACAAATGCACACACACTCAACCTTTGATCTCTTCTGGTATCATTCTTTTGCTGGCTTCTATAGACAAGACTATGGACATTTGGGTTAAATTTGACTGCCACATTATTAAGAGAATTACATCCCAATTTATAGAGAGAAAAAATTTAAATTCTCATCTTCTAACATGTCTCTCCAAGTTTCTCTTAAGAAACTCTCTCTCCTCATTTCTCTCAACCATTCTTCTTTAATCTATAGCATGATCATCAGGGCCGGTTCTGAATTTTTCAGGGCCCAGGGCAACAGTAAAAATTAGGTGTATATATATATATATATGGGTAATATTCAAGTGAGGGACACTCCCCTTTTTGGAAAGTTTCAAGTACAAAAGCACTTTTGTACTTTTTTGGAAAGATTCTCTTTTAAATATCCCTATATATATATATAAACTTAGTGATGGCCTCATTTATTTTTCAACCAATATCTAACCTGTCAAAATTAACTAAGACGGAATCCCTCACTTGAATATCACCCTAAAAACTTAGTGATGACCTTTTTCCAGTGGGATCGTTTACTTTTAGAAAGTCTAAAAAATATTATGTAGGTCCAGATCCATCAGTGGGCCCACCCTTGGAATAGATTTAATAATTTTAGGGTGATCGAACAATTGGCCCATTGATGATTGAAAGCGCATGTAAAGGAGTAAAGGGATCGGACCGCTAGAAAGTGTTCTTTAACATTTGTCTGACTTTAATGGGCTGAATTCAGGCTCCACCTGAATTCAAGTCTAAAAATCCAACTCTGAAATAGATTCTCCACTTAAAGTCCCATTGTTTTTTTCGTTCACTGGGCTTTTACAGTCAAACTCTAAGAAGTGGAACATCTTATTGTGTGATTTTTCATGTCTTTTGGATAAGGATGGCAACTAAAGTCACGGGACGAGTAAAGGCCCTTTACATTGTCCCTTCTGTTACAAAAATTAAAAAAGAAAAGAAAAGAGTATGTGGTCAGGGGGGAGGACAAGTCAGTGATGGAGACAGCTGATGGGATGAGAGTTTGGGAGCTCAATAAGCTCATGTCTCGGTCTCCCAGGAACCCTGAGAGTTGTGTAAAGGGAATAAAAAACATCAAAAATGCATACCTGCCTTCTAGCTAAAGCAGTAGAGCATTTAGCAGTTTCTCTTCTTGACGCCTCCATATTGCAGCGGCGGCATTTGTAGATGGGTAACTAGAAAGAGACTTCTGGAATGCGAGACTGGGGTCTGAACAAATCCTCTTAGATTGAAGGGATCAAAGAAGAATACAGAGGAGACGATGTAGAGGAAAAAAGGTGCAAACGTGAAGATTTTCAAAACTTGCTATTGGGTTTCTTTTTTTTTTTTTAATGTTAACTATGGGGAAAGTGGCTTTGATATTTTTTTAGACGTGAAAAAATAGCAATTACTTCTCTTTTGGAATGTGAAAAGATGCAGTTGGAGCCTTATTATTTTGGAGATAAAAGGACGACCATTTGCATTTTTCTTTTTGGAATTTGAAAGATGTTAGTTGGTTTAATTGGAGTCTAAATGTTTGGAATGGAAATAAATGTAGTCGCGATTTTTTGACCTTTTTGGGCCCCCCTGAAAAATGGGCCCGGGGCGAGCGCACTTACAGCCCCTCTTAAGGGCCGGCCCTGATGATCATAAGATAGTGTAGGCACTATCACCCTTAAATTTCATATTCTTAATATTATAGGCTGTATCAACAGTGCAAGGAGAACAATAGGCTTGTTCGTCTAATCATTATTGAATTTCTAGCTAGTACCCTTAAGCAATTTCGGTAAAGTGACTAAATTGAAAGATTAAAGTTGGGAACAGCAAGTGGCCATCGAATATGTTTATCTTAAGGGTCTTTTTATTTCATGTAATTGAATTTCTAAGAATTCTAAAACTTTTATTTTCGATAAGTGGTTAAAAATGAAGGATCAAAGGTAAATGTCTAAAAAAGTCAATCATATAACCTCCTCTCTAATGAAAACTGAATTTAAGGGAAGTTAGGAAATAAATACACAGCCATCACCTTAGTAATGCACATAAAGGTCAATGTTCCATTTACATGGCTTCCTTATATCTACGTCACCTCTCACCTCATTCACCTCTTTAATAATCTTTAGGTCGGCAAATTCCTATGTCCAATTTCAACGTATTTTGTGCAAACAACCAGGCCTTAAATCCTAGCCATCATCCTCATAAACTAGACCTGATTGAAGTGAAGGCCTTTACTATGCTCCTTTGTAATCATTCGTGGATAATCATTTTTACTCAAGTGAAAAAAGAGGAGACCCTTTTCACTCTTAAGTTAAACTCTTAAAAAATATGAAGGAAAGTGGGTCGTAATCTAATAAGGATTGAAAGTCTCGCACTACCTTAATATTTAAAAAGCACACCATTACATAATGTGTCCATGTAATTATACCCTTACATCTA
This sequence comes from Cinnamomum chago, assembly GCA_038049695.1. Lineage (NCBI taxonomy): Eukaryota > Viridiplantae > Streptophyta > Magnoliopsida > Laurales > Lauraceae > Cinnamomum > Cinnamomum chago. The sequence goes on along the minus strand of CP142451.1, from coordinate 103,597,330 downwards.
CAAGTTTATCTCTTTCAAGACAAGGACATTAACCTACAAACTCAATGAAAGAGAAAAGCAATAGGAGAGGAAAAAGAAAAAAAAAAACAACCTTATATGACCAATGACATATGAGAATCTTGAAAACCATCCTCCACCACTACCACAAGAGGCAAGAGGCAAGAGGCAAGAGGCAAGAGGCATACACATATTGATGCCACATGTATGGTGATTCTGAACGTAGCGTATGATGCAACAGGAGTAGCATTGGAGCATCACATCACCCATTCATGTATATATATTATTGCATTGTAATAAATGCATCGTTGGAGAATATGTTTGTTCGTCGTATACAGACATTATAGAAACATATAAGATGGCAGACTTTGGTCTCATCACTCCCTCTCCATCTTAATTATAAATATGCAAAGTTAGTCAGAGGGGGTGACGCCATTGATGTGACACTTGAGCTCTGGCCATTACTATATATCCATCGTTAATTGCGCCCACTCCTGTTTGGGGCCCACCAACACATGTAACCTTTGTTAAGTTTGAGTCAGTCGCGGCTTCTATCAAGGGATGCTTCTGTTTCACTAACAACATATTCTGCAACATGCATCTGCCATACAATTTTACTTTGGGTCATCAAGATCTAGACCTTGATCGATTTGGTGGCCCACAATGTGGATGGGATGAGATGATGTCTTAGGTTATCACATTCATCAGGATTTTGAGGCTCAATGTGAGCCGTGGTTTGCTTCCTCTCTTTTTTTTAAATATATATATCATCAGTTGTCTGTTTTTTAGGGTTGATGATGTGATTATGAAATATCGGGTAGTTTGATCACTGTGGCCTTTTGGGTTGTGGCCTCCAAATGGTGACCAATGGATCAAAAATGCTGTTGGGATCAATTATTGACCCAACTTAACTTACAGACTCGGCCTGAAGCTGGTCAGGTGATTTAGGGTTTCAATTGACCATTTGCATTTCAGAATGGGTTTGGGATGACATTTCTCACCGGATTACCAAATTGCTTCATGGTTTGGGTTGTATCCATAATTTTACAACTCGTATGAGTCTAGATCTTTTAACTAGAAATATAAAGTTGGAATATAGATTGGTCATTTTAACTTTTGATATAGAGTTTTGAGTTGAAAGAATATTCATGTTATTTGCATGGGGTTCAACCAGACCTACTCCATCCAACACGGCCCAACTACATTAGCACAATGGCACCCTTACAAACATGCCGCGCACCTTAATATAAGATATATTTAATCTGAGCCCTAAAAAATTTTCAGTGCTTAAATGGTTGATTTGATAGGTGATTCAGCTATATGATGAACTAGCTACAAACTGCTCCTGATCAGGGTGACATTCATTACAGCCAGATAAATTCACTCTAAGTTTTTCATTGTTGAATTACTTGGGCGGCCTTAAAAATCAGTAGCTGTAATCATCTAACGAATGATTTTTAGGCCATGCATCTTTGTATCCTCTCATTCATCCCTTGAGACCTTGACTGGCAGTGGCCTAGGTGGGCCCCCTTTATGGGTTGGTGGCCAATATTCTTGAAAAATCTGTAGTTGGAACTGTTACCATCGGCACAACGTTGCAGAAAAAAATTGCTTTATTGATTGAATGATCCTAATTCCTGATCACCATTGATTGGTAAATTTATATATATATATGGATAATTTGCTGACTGATAATTTTTTTACAACTGTCTGTTTGAATTATATCAATGATTAGAATAATCCAATCAGAGTGGGATTACTGCCCATTCACACTAGTGCCCATCAGTTGGAGGGTCCTGATCATCCAGATCATGCAAACAAGAAAACCACCTTTACCTTGAATTGTGATTGTTTTGACCTATTCCTCAGGGTTTGTACATGGCCTCAACCTCTACTACATTTATTCTATTGATATGGCCCTTTTTGAATTTGAATGCATCGTTACACCAGCAAAATGGAGCTGTTCTCTTTAGATTCTACTGTAAGAAAGACAAGGAGAAAACCCCAGTCCTCTCTTCTCCCATTTTTTTATTCCTCCCTCTCTCTCTCTCATTCACATATAACAATACCCACAAAAGCAAAGAAGCAAAAGCAAAGAAGCATTATACACTCAAACACAGCAAAAACACTTCTTTTGCTCTCTTATACTTCTGACAACACCCACACACACACACACAGAGAGAGAGAGAGAGAGAGAGAGAGAGAGAGAGAGAGAGAGAGAGAGAGAGAGAGAGAGAGAGAGAGAGAGAGAGAGAGTTGCTAAACAACCACAGTAAGAATACAAATTAGAAGCCATGGGAAGAGCTCCTTGCTGTGACAAAGCTAATGTTAAGAAAGGCCCATGGTCACCTGAAGAAGATGCCAAGCTCAAGGCCTACATCGAACAAAACGGCACCGGAGGAAACTGGATTGCCTTGCCACAAAAGATCGGTATGTTTATACTCTTCCCTTTTCTTTCTACTAAAACAAATTCAAGGCTTCTGTTAATGTGGGGTTTTTTTTTTTTTTTTTTTTTTGCATAATAAAGGGCTTAAGCGATGCGGGAAGAGCTGTCGTCTCCGGTGGCTGAATTATCTCCGGCCCAACATTAAACATGGGGGATTCTCTGAAGAAGAAGATAATATCATCTGTAGCCTCTATATAAGCATTGGAAGCAGGCAGGCCATCTTTCTTTCATTCATTTCATCTATGACCTTGTGTGTTTTTTAGTCCTTCTTAGACGATCTCTTCTCTAATGATCCTGAATTTTCATGTTTTGTATTTTTACTTTGCTTGGTTCATATCAATTAGGTGGTCAATCATTGCTGCGCAATTACCCGGGCGAACCGATAATGATATAAAGAACTATTGGAACACAAGGTTGAAGAAGAAGCTCTTTGGAAAGCAGCGGAAAGAACATCAGGCCAGGAGAAATTGCGGCCTAAACCAAGAGGTGAAAAGAGAGAGTCAAAATTCCATCATCCCTGAACAAGTTGGCCAAAATTCATATTATCTTCAACCACCTCTAGCAATTCCTGTGCCCCACCCCAACCAAGACCCACATCTCAGCGATCACACTGCAATTAGGAAATTGCTGCTTAAACTTGGTGGGAGATTTTCTGATGATTATGATGGCGTAAATCTTCAACGCCCCCTCCATACATCCACCACTCAATTTCCCTATCAAAACTCTATCAATTTGGCATCATCTTCAAGCTCCGTGAATTTCTTCCCCAACCCTTACTATTCGACGCCGCAAGATGGGCAATACTGCACAGATGATGTGTTTATGCATCATATATTACAAGGTTCTTCTGGTGAGCGGGGTGAACTTCAAGAGATGGATTATCGCAACGCGCAGAGATTTGAAGAATTGGATTGCTTTTGTGGAACATCTGTTGTGAATGAAGGCAATGGGACTAATTCAACTGAAAGCACCAGTTGGGGTGATGGTGGCTCTTTGCCCTTTCCTCCTTCAGTATCCAATTATGATTATTATCAACAAGGGATGCTCCAAGAAAGTGTTTTAGGAGACTCAAAGTACCCCACATCTCAATAACTGCAGTATAAGATGGTGTAAATTTTTATGGGAAGTGTATGGTGGTGGATTCTCCAAAATCCCTTAAGACTCAATTAGAGACTTGTTCAGTTTATCTCTAAATCTTCCTTTCGGCTTGTGTTTTCAAATAGGTTTTGCTTTGTAGAGTGAATTAACTGAATATGTTATTGCGTTTGTTTGGATAAATTACCCTTGTTTTTTTTTTGTTTTTGCTAGCAAATTTTATGATTAGTTCTTGGCCTAAATTTTCTCATGTTCCATACCCTTTACATTGAGATTTTCTTTTTCAGTCTAAAGGAACAGAAAGAAAGGAGAATGGATTGAAGAACTAAAGCCACCTAAGGCACCTATCTCTAGGCCTTGATGGTCATAATACAAGGGTCTTCTTTCATGAATTCAGTGAAGAACTGTTTGGATTTGACCTCTTTGGTGGAAAGATAGAGATGACTGACATATATAGATCTCTTTTTATATATATATACACATTTTTACTCAGTGTCACTTCACATGCAAGGTACGTAGTCTTTTAAGATTACTTTTTGGTAAAGGTCTTTGAAACCCCAAGGAAGGTTCAGAAGTATTTAAAAGGTCATGGGTTGACATTTTGGCAACACCTTCTTAGGCTGTAGCAGTTAGAGAATCCAAGAACAACTCCATTTCTTTAGTACCATCCCCATGTCTGAAATAATGTTAATAGCTGTTGAAGCACATGCCTTCTGTCCTCTCTCTCTCTCGATCTCTCATAAGCTTCTCTCTAATTATGAGCTTATATATATGAGAGAAGGAAATCTTACTTGTTCATCTACATGTTTTTGTTACTTTCTCCCATCGTCAAATGTGAGCTAAGATGAATCTTTGATTGATCAAAGTCACATAAAGGCATATACATGATCTTAAGAATTTACTTATTAGCTGGTTCTTCTGCTAAATTCTATATGATTAGCTCTAGCATATATACTTCATTTCACATAGAAAATATTGTTATGATTGTGTCAGCTCAAGATTTAGATGATTGACAAAACAATTTGAATTTATATAAGATTTACGAGTTGATTAAGTGATGATCCTTTTATATAATGGAAAGAACGTAGAAGGGAGACAATGCAAAGGGGCAAACTCATTCTTCCCATCTTCAGTGAAGCTATATAAGGATTAAAAGTCTCACTTCGAAAGGAAAATTTAAAAAATAACATAAAAGCTAGGCGCTCAACCTGCATACTTGAACCAATATAAGAGAGAGAGAGAGAGAGAGAGAGAGAGAGAGAGAGAGAGAGAGAGAGAGAAGCCCTTTGTGACCTATATTTTCCACTACACCACCTCTTCTTAGTTTAGACTTCACTGGGATTTCACCTTCTCCTGAACCCTTTTTTTTTTTTTGCTAAAATATTTGTATTTCATATCTTTTCAGTTTTCCACATTTGTACCTAGCTATGTTTCTGAAAAATGTGGTGCAAATCCTATGTGGTAAAATAAAACCCCAGATCTTCTACAACGAGTGGTGGTTTCTTGGAGTAAGCGGTATTTGAAACGATTTCATCTTTTTTCAACTTAGGAATCAAGTGGAGTACTAAGTCTCCTATAAAGGCATGACCTAATAAAATTGATTTAGGATTTGTTCAGACTCTATTTTTGGTTAGTTCTAAAAGGCTAATTCATTACAAGTACTTCTTCTATGTCTCTACATCTTCATTCTCAAGATTATGAAATGTGCACATGAGGAATGAATCACTAGTCAATTGTTAATAGAAACAGCAAAAAAATTGATATTTATGTCTTGGATTATCCATTCCTTAGCGCGAAAAAGTGACAGTTGCAACATGTACATCATCTTCATTATCAAGATTATGAAATGTGGATATGAGTAATGAGAGGAAAGATAATTGCTCATGTGTTTAAACTTTAATAATTTGAGTTACATCGATAATCGCATGAAAGAGAATTATTTTTAAATGACAACAGAAAGTCAAGAACATCATGTTTGGACATTTTTTAACATAAGTTTGTAGAACATAAAGACAATGTTCTCAAAACCATTTGTTTACTTTTATTTTTATGATCCATGGGTAGTAGCAGCAAACTAGTGACATGTAACTTAGCAGTTCCAATTTTTGGTATTTTCTTTGTTTACTCTTTAACTTCAATTCATTAAAGCATTAACAAAAAGAAACTAAAAAGAAACCCTAAATATGTTTCAAAGATGGTACTAATTTACACAAGCAGACACCAAAAAAATCCACCCACTTCATTTAATAGTTGACCTTTTTCATTTCGAAATCAGATTTTTGTAAACAAACATGATTTTTTTTTTGTTACATAAACATTATCCTCACTTTCATACATTGCATGCCAATATATAGAAAGCATGAAGAAATTGGAAAGCTACATTCAAGGTTTTTATATATAGTATGGTTGGATGGATGTTTACATTAATATTGATAAGAGATGTCATCAAGTGTATTAAATATTAAGACTAGCATTACTGATAAGTTGGAAATCTACAAAACAGGACTATAGCTGGAAACTTTTAATGTCAAGTGAACTTACTAGGAGCTCTTAGACTTTGTCAATCAGAATTAGATTCAGATACAATTGAGGGCATCATCATGATGTCAAGATTAATACATCGGAAGTGGCCAACACACCCCCGATGCTGCAATTTTCCCCATGATTTATCATAAATTTAGGTTATTTTTAGCTAATTTTTGGACAGCTCTAGGAGTAGGCATTAGGAACACATGCAAATGAGTTGCTAGGGAATGAATTTTATTCATACATGATCTCTTGGATCTATTGAATACATAGAAATTACTACAGTAAGTATATGCTATCGATAAGAAATATTTTCAAATTCAAGATGAACTTAATGAGTCCTTCTCTTAGAAAAGCCTTTCAAGCTTAATATGTTACTGAAGATACAAAGCTTGGTAAAACTGATGAAAGTGAACAACTGTCAGACATTTCAGTAGAAATTCTAGTCGCCTAATTCATAATTGAAGCCTATTTTTTTGCATTAGAATACATGGAAATTAAATATAGGAATTCGTGATAAAATGAGCTATGCCGAAGGATTATTAAAGAGGTGAAGTGTGAATGATAAAAGGTGAAATGTGAAACATATAAGGTAGTAATATAGATGAGACTTTGACTTTTTTTGGATTTGAATTACTAGGGTCAATGGTGGGGGGGCGGGCCTCTCCCAAATTCTAGAAAACCCCTTGAGGTTTTAAAGAATTCTGTGTTTTTTTCCTCTCAAAGTTTTCAAAAAAAAAAAAAACCCTTTATGTTCTAAAAATTGTATGCAATTTTTTATATGTGGCTCTCTCAAGATTTTATTTCTACATAGTGGCCCCCCAAGAAAGAATTCCTGGGTTGCCCCTAACTAGGGTGGTGATTGAGTATTCATTTCTCACCTTAATTCCCCTTATTCACTTTCCATTAAAGGGGAGGTTATTTGATGATCATTTTTTTATATTCACCTTGGACCTTCATTTTTAACCACTTATGGCATGGATTCTCATGTATTAAATTCCTATGTATTTTATACAAACAAACAAGCCCCAAAGGAATTCTCTCTTAGACAAAGGGGCAATCAACAACAATGTGCTTATGAATCTATCAACAACAATGTGCTTATACAAGATTCACAATTGAATTTGATGGAGATATGCATTACAATAATGTTATCACGATAGAAAATTGGTGGATGATGAAGAAAAAGTAAAAAAAAAAAAAAAAATCCTTCTAGGAGACAACTGAGCAACTGTTGAATTGGTTGGCAGCCCCATTTGTCACCTGGCTGCCCACTTGTGTTCTTGGGTCACAACCCACTTTGTTGGGGCACCAAGAAAAAGTTCTTTTAGGAAGGGATTGTATCCATATAATTGATACAATCTCAATTGTGAGTGTAGCTAGCTAACAAACGATTTCCACCTGCTCAATTTATTGCAAGACAGTACATTGTTTCCCTACTCACCATGAAATTATATTAGAGTCAAGATAAATGCAAAACCTATATTTGGTGATTATTTATCACAAACCACCAAGGGATGAAATAGAAAATTGTTGTTTTCCTTTGTAAACTAACTGCAATTAATAATAATTTTCTTTGACTACAAGATAGCAGAGAATAGTTGCTGAGTAAAAAGGTAGAAGTAGGAGTGTATAAGGTGTCACCAAATTTGAGAAATAGGGAGGCTTCTTGCCCCATTATAAATATTAATTCAGGAGGTGTAGAATGACATGAAATCTATGAATCCTCCCCTTGTGAATTATAACTGGAATGCAAAATGAGTTTGAAATTGTGAAGAGTAGTAGTCGATTTTGTATGCATAGAATCATTAACCGAGAAATAAATCCAAATTCAGTGACTTATTTGGTTAATTCATCATTATTATTTGAATGCAATATGTCTTATGCTAGTGGTGATGGATGATGATGATTAATTTTTGACCTTCAGCAATAAGTAATAGATGTGCGAAAATCATTGAAGTTCCTTTTGTTTTTGGAGCAAAACGTCTGGCACCAATCACCATTTATCTGATACCTTGTATAAAAGTTTACAAGCATGGATTCAAGTGTTTACACTATTTCATTTTCAGCTTAACAAAGTAATTTGTTAGCGCTGCCTCCCCTCTTTTTGTTCTTTTTGTGCTCAGGCTCCTGCTGTTTAGGAGCTCTTTTGTTTTGCTGTCTTCCTGGTTCAGGATTGGCATTTCCTAAGTTCTTTTGGTTGTATTCTTTTTTCTCCTTGTCCTCGGGGCTTTGCCCTGTTTCTTTCTCTTAATACAAATTTACCATTAATCGAAAAAAAAAAGTAATTTGTTAGCTCTTATTGTCCTGCATCAGTCCATATCGGCCCATGATTGAAATGATGTTAGAAATCATGTGGCGCATCATGCCAATATATAGGCCATGTGTCAGATTAAGCATTGGCTTATGCCAAGAGAATCTCTCAACCTAGGTCTTAATCTGTATCTTTAAGAAAGTTTAGAAATGAGATTCAACTCGATTTGATTCCTGGCTAAAGAGAGAAGGGAACCCTAGATAGAATCATCCACAGATTCCTAGTATTTGCAAGCAATTCATGCAATCATGATAGTTTGAAACGTGCGCACAAAGCTATACACATAAAGACATCTGACCATCTATCTAGGATTAATAAATGGCGTATTTGTATCAGTTGTAATAGAGAATATTCTAAAGAATATTGGATATGGAATATGTGAGAATTGGTATCATGCAAATATGTTGTACTGATTTTCTAAAAAATTGATACATATCGGCCAATATTTTGATCCATATTCACAATATCAAGATGATATCATCTCGTTGATAAATTTTTATAAGTTGGAGCACTGTCCTTTACCAATTAAAACATTTGCTTTTTTTAAAGGTAGTACTTCAAAGATCAGTAAGTACTTTATAATTGTAGTCTTGTAACACAAGTGGATTGAGTAGATTATATAAAGAATCTTTTTTGACAACTAAATTGTATTATGTGAATCAAAGATAATGAGTAAGCATTGACCATTGCCTTTAAATAAGTCTGTTTGGTGAGCAAAGATCTTTGTTTGTTAGAATATGTTGATATGATTTAGAACTGGGCAGATTGTTTTAGGGTTTTTGTAATTACTTGGCAGTCCATTATTTGTGTGCCATTTTCAGAACTATTGTCCCTTGATTTAGGAAAAGATGCGGTTTGATCAGATGGGTGGGTTCATGAAAGATGGACCCATGGTGATCAACTCAACTTGCAACATTTAAATTTCAATTTTCATCAATCCAACCCATTCATCATCAAAATTAAAGTTATATTTACCATGGGATTGGACACACGAAAAACTAGTGCACAAAACCATCATCCTCGTCATCGTCATCATCAAAATCTTACCCATGTACACCAAGTGGAAACAAACCCATGCTAAGAGATTGAAGTTGATGAATGGTAACAACTTACCAGACACCCATTAAATAATGGGGGATTATGAGCTTGTTTGATAGTTTGAATTAAATAAGAAGGTTTTGATTGCATATATATCGTACATACGCATGCATGGACGTAAACACATACTTATGTAATCATGTGGACGAATAGAATATGTGCCACTAAGGAACATGCCCTAGAACCATAGTCAAGGTAGGTTAATGCAAAAAGTCATAGATGCACAGGCCAGTAAGAATGTTTGGTAGGAGTCATGGCTCTCCAATTAACTTCGGAGTTAAGAAAGAAATGATCTGGATATATAATTCTTAGCTAGCTTTCACTTTCATGTGGTAGAGTTTATGGGCTCATTGGCCTACTTAGACATAAGAGGACTTTGGGATCTATCTATCTGTTAAAAAAAAAAAAAGGATTTATTGAATGTTGTCCACTGTTTGATCTAATGCCATGGTTACTTTGCTTATCATTATAAGCTTAGATCCAACAGTTGAAAATTTCAATAGATTTGGTTTTTAGTAGTAAGGCAGCAGGCCCCACAAATTCCGTCATGGTCCTATTTTAAAAAGTACTAGTATCAAGATCCAAAGAAAATGATATACTATTTTTTTTGGCTATTTGGGTTAGTGGCCCAAACTTTGTAAAATTATCTATTTGTCCAGGGATCGATCCGATCCTTAAGCAAACGTGTGAGATGAGATGTCCTTACACCGGGTTGTCCTTAGCTTCTCAAAAAGACTTTAACATCTCATCATTACACATTGAGAGTATATTTATATCTGAATGCCATGCACTGGTTTTCAAAGCCAATGATGTTCTTCTAAACTATTTTCTTTGTAATTCATTTCACAAATGAAAATGAAAATCTTTTTTCCCAAAAATTAGTCTATGAAGCATAAAAACATTGTTTTTTCTCATTTTAAGTGAGTTGGAAACAGCCAAAAAAATGTATTAGAAATACAATAAAAGAGAATTAAACCAATTGAATAAAAGTAATAATATAAATTAAGAAAAAAAAATACTAGTTTTTTTTTAATGATGACTTTAGTAGAAGAATGTATGTGTAATTCATCTGCCAGAATTTGGCTGAACTTGAGCTCCGTTTTCAGGCTCACAGTCAACAGGCATGGGCATAATTTTCTTTACCATGAAGCAAGCCTTTACCCACCTCATGAGCTTAGCCCAAGCGCTTATATATAAAGTCCAAATCCCACCCAATTCTGGCAGTTCTTATACTGGTCTGGCCCCAGTTTCAACCCAAATGACAATAAAATAATTTATCTATCTATGAGATATATATTGCCACTCTACTAACAACAATACAAAGAGATGGATCTTAGTACTTTATGTTATCTTTTTTCCTTTTGAGTCTTTTACAACTACAATACTAGAAGCCTTAATTTGAAGATGCCATACTCAAATCATTACATAATTAATATATTCAAAGTCCCAAAAGAAAATTAAAAAGTAAACCCTAGTGCAAAAGATATATATATATATATATTTATTTATTTTGGCACTGTCATCAAGCAAAGAGGACAGCAACTAGCATAGTCTATCCCATAAATCCCGGTTTCTAATATGAAAAGAGACAGTGGCCTATAACTAATGAGTAGGGTTCAATGCAAAATGTCAAAAGGCCACACAATATGGATTTGAAAACTAGAAACACCCATCTCAGTTGTTACCACAGCTTCCCACCCCACATGCGCAAAAAGGATCAGAAAGTCCATGTCATATTTATGATACCAGGGTCCCCAAGGAACTACTTTCTTCACTACCACTGGACCTGTGCAATCTTTCTATGTGACTGGCCCACCATAAATTAAATGGTGATCTAGATCAAAGTGCATGTACAACTTTATGCACTCTTTTTTTTCACCTTTATGTACTTTCATTTTGGGATTTAGTTTATGTACAATATCTTTCCTCTCTAGGAAATCTAGACATTTAGATCTCTATATATAGAGATTATATGAAAATAAGGCTACTAACCAACAATGAATAAGCTCCAAGGGTCCACCTTAGTACATGCCAATAACAGTTAGCGATAAGAAAAAAAGAACAGTTAACGATTAATTAAGATCAGAACGCCTTAATTGAAAGTCAAATATCAGTAAAACTTGATGATTGTATTGTATCCATATATTGAGGGGCCTCAAAACCTAATCGTAGGGTTTCTTGTTGGACAAAAAGGGTCCATTTGAGACTCCACCTCAGTACATTTGAGGGTCCCTCTCCCTCTATTCATTTTGCATATTCTAAGTTTAATTGGCCACGGTCATCTAATGAAGTTAAAAATCCAGGCTACATGTAATATTCAACAATAAAAAAAAGGCAGTCATTCCAATCCACAATCCACCATGCATTCATCAGGTGGAGCAGTGGGCTCCATAAAGTGGGTTGGACTGTTCGTCCAACCAGGTTGACTTAATAATTTCTCCTTATTTAATTCATTTCCTATTTGGATGCATGTGGCTGATGCATTCAAGATCCGACCCACACTCACTACACAGGGCCCAGAAAACAAAAGGATCATCACCAAAAGCAGACTGATCAGATGATCCTGATCCTTCCTTAGCATAAAGTGGCCAGTGCTTGCATCTTCCTTAAATCAGGCAGGAAAATTGGCATCTAGGATCATCCGGCCGCCCGATCTTCCTTACAAGATGGACGAGTGGTCTAGATATTCGACATCATGTCTATTGCATCCTATTTAAATTAATCATGTACAATTAGCACTCCTATCCTAATTATGATTAATTAAGTCCTTATGGTGGGTAGGAATATCCCATACAAGGAAGGGGAAGTGCAGAAGAGGGCCTAAGCAAAGCACCAAAATCTGTGGTGGCTTGCTTGGGCACACTCCCTTTAACTCAGTGAGGATAAACACCAAGATGGTTTAGTGATTGAGGATCCTTGGGACATGACAATAGCATAGGGACGACTCTATACACAACTTTTCTATGTCTCTCTACTAAATAATTCAAGGCCACCCATTTGTTTATTTCATGACATAGACACTCACTAAGGTGGGATTCTCTTTAAAATGTCAGGAGTCTTCCTTTCCTTTAGCACCCTTCTTACATTATTCTATTAAAATAGGCAATTGCTGTTAACAGTAAGACAGTATAGAAATGTATTTCTTACTGTTTCTCTTTCCAAGAAGGAACCATTGTCCTCCTCCAGCTCCACTGGGTTTGTCAAAGAAAGGTCTTGAAGGGCAAAGATGGTTCTTAAAATAACAAATTCTTTCCTTTACTGTTTTGTTCAATGCAACAGATTAATGCTGTATAGTTAATTAGCTGTAATGCAATTAGTTTAATAGATTTTCAATCAGGGACAATCAATCCATCATGTCAAAACAAATGAGTTCGTATTAAGAAACTGATAAGAAATTAATTGAGCAATTAGATTAGTCATTTTAGAAAGAGTTTGTCCAATGGGAAAGATCCATCTTGTTTTCAAACTTTGCATCTGGATCATAAATATAATGTTTAGGAGAATGGGCAGACCGCCAACTCGAGCCTACCTAAGTTGGGCTGGTTTTGGATTTGAGCTAATTAATTAGAGAGAAAAACATACTCAGGATGAAATAGCTAGTGTTATGCAGAATTATGAAGTTGAACAGTTTGCTAGACTTTTTGGTGTATAAATTGGGTACCATAGTTTGACTATCCAAACTATTGGTATGATGGGCCCTACTGTGAAGGGCCCTGGTGTGGATAGTCTCTAAAATTTAAGATACATGTAGTCCAGTTATTGGCCTTCTTTTGTTGCTGTGTTGTATTCTTGACCACATATTTTTCAGGCCACCATTGAGAACTCTTCCTGTAGGAGATTTTGTGCATGGTCAACGGGGCCACCTACCAAATCAACGGTTCATCTATATATAAACTTTAAAAAGCCCAAAGGATGATACAAATATTCTAATTTGCTCACCCTTAATAGCTCATGAGTATACAAAGAGGTGAGGCTGCAATGGTCCTAGCCCAGAGTCTTGATCAAGAAATCTTAATTGGCTCAAATCCAGTCCACCATATTGAAGTCAGAGATGGCCCCTGGGCCCCTATCTAGCCCAGCTCAGTTACTAGTCCTAAAAATGGACCTAGCTAGCCTGATGTACTATCCATGCCAAAGTTGTTGGCATTGTTGTGGTTGGCATGTCTGCCAGAATCTCCACAGGCCAGAATCCTGCCCCAAGGTAGTTCTCATCAGTGCTAGTACTGGATATGAAATTCAAATAGATTTCTGGATTTCTTGATAATCTAGACACATGCCTGTTGACAATGTTAATAAACACCATGAACTTATAATGGTCCCTGAATCCATCGCTTGGGTTATCGGGCAATCAATGATCCATTGCCACCCGTAAATAGAGCCCACCAAATTAAGCAAAACTCATTTAAACACAAGAGATTAAATAAAGACATGCTCAAGCACAGAATCATCAGATTTCAATGCACAAGATATGTCACTCAAAAGTGCCACACCTACACCATGGAACTTGGTTTTTAAAGTGTCAAAACTCAAGGCCAAGGTGCATCATATCATGTCATTGCTGTGTCTGGTCATCGCAAGTTTAGTTACGCGTTAAGAGCGATTTGCTACTGCACTTTGCCAGGCAACGCCTATCAACTGACTCAAAAACTCGCCTGAAAATGATTTGAACAAACATCCTCAAAGGTGTTTCCGTACTAATGCTTTAACATGCACAAGGATTATTTTAAGTATGAGGCATGTTGAGAACAGCTCCTTACCACGCAGGGGCTCCCTCCGCACTTGTGTAGGCTTTCTTCCCATGTATAGTGCTATTCAATGACCATAAATACTCCCTACTTTTTCTCATATAGTGTATGTGAGTATGAAAGGCTCGGACTTATCTTAAATGTTTGTGTCAAAGGCTTTATCCAAGGGCATGTGCCACTATACAAAATAAAGAAGGGAAAACAAAATGATTTGTGTCAAATGCACATCCTCTTGGTATTCCAATTTTTTAAAGACAAACTTTTTGAGAGAGAGAAAAAGCAGGAAGGTAATCGGTACTTTCTGTGCTTTAAAGGAGAAATAATCGTCACACCCAAATTCCCTCATTAGACATTAGACAAAGGGAAGAAGCACCCTTTTTTTAGGGGCATCGATCAATGCTCAATTGGATGGTGGGAGCCACTCATATTGAGTTGAAATTTCAAGATAAATCCTTTGTGGGGATGGGATTCAAGATAAACGGTTCGGGTTATCATCATGTGAGCCCCGCGTTAGAGTTCTGAGCATGTGTTAGTTTGTGTGGGGATAAACAAGATATACATGAAGAACCAAAAAGGCTGATGCTTAATTTACATAATGTGAGGTAGCATGCACAATATGAGGTGACATTATTTCATTGGACAAGTCAAAAAGGAGCAAAAACTCCACGTTTTAAATGGGGAATTTCTCTTTTTTTCAAGTATTACAGTGATGATATTGATGTAGAACCTAAAGATGAAACCCCCCAACCCCAGAAATATATACAAAAGGAATTGTGTGTGTTTGATATGTAATGCAAACATGTATGCTTTTCAGTAGAGAGCCAACAAACCACTACATTTACTAATGAGGGGGTTGATTTCTATCCTGCAGTGTGATCAGCATTGACAGCCAAGTGAATGCTGCTTGTAGTCTTGATAAAGAGAGCGTGTAGGTAGGGGGTGTTGCGCCTCCAACTGACTCTTGCGAACTACAGCTGCTCTCACTGACTGCAATATTTGTATCTTCAGTTGCTGCTCCTATGGGTTGACGGTAAGCTAAGAGCACCTGCCCATGAATCTCTTCCATACGCCCACTTGCCTCATCTTGTCTATCCATCTCAATAAGATCCTGTCAATGATAGGATGGTGAAATAAAAAGAAACCAAGGGAAGAGAAAAGGAAAATATGGTAAATTCAATTAAGAATTATATAATCCGTTAACCAAAGATACCATACCCCTAAAATACCCCCCATTAATGTGCCTTAACCATCCATTCTTTTCCCTTACAAACTGTATGTTGGTCGCTTCTGTAGTTAAATGGTCGTGCAGGGTTATCAATTAGAAGATTACGATACATGAATATCAATTTTTGGTGCCATTCTTTGTCTAATTATGGCAGTGAAACATCAGATCTACATCAAACTCTGGACAGCCAAAATGTCCGGCTCCATGTATAGAAAAGCTCAAGGATACTATCATCAACTCAAAGAACTTTATTTTATATGTAATAATATCATATAAGAATGCTCCAAAGAAATGAAATTCTAACAAATATAACCGCTACCTGGGCAGAATAACTCTGGAAGATCGGATGGAATCGCTGCCTGCAATATTCATTGAAAAGGAGTGTCAATATCACTAATGGTATGGTGAAGCCTGAGGCTACTGGTGACTCCTTTATCCCAAACACGCCAAGGGCTATGATTTGTGCCAGCACCAAAGAAAAAATCGTTGTGTTGTGCATGATGGGCCAATATTGTCCTCCAGTCTCATACTTCGGATAGTATACATTAATGATCTGCATGGAAAATTTAGAGGCGTGTCAAGAAATGAAATCAAGCATTGGTTATAATATGAGATAACCATTCTCAACGATACCAACTACATTTCAGGTTCAAGTACATTTAGGTTGTTTAAACTTTAGCCAAAATAATTCTCCTCAGGAAAAGAGCTAATGAGGTCCCCTGATTCCACTCAGAAACTAGCTACTTCTTTCGTGCAGTTTTTCTCACAAATTGATAGCATGGAATTGCTGGGCTAAAAAGAAAACTCTTCTTTCCCAAAAGGTTAAACAATCCAAGTAGAGCCAAAAGGTGCTTTTAGATTCAAAATTTCCAACCCAAGTACTCCTCTCATGTGTAAAACGAAAAAACAAAAAACTTAAGTGACATAAGTAAGACCTATGCAACAATTAACATAAACCAACAAGTAATGCTAAAACAGTTACACATTTCCGTCACCTTATTACATCGTCTTCTAACCAATTTGGTTCCATTACCATTTTCAGTTCCTTACCATATCATGTCCTAACAAACAGAGTGCTACTCAGGTTGCCAATAATCACATGTCCAAGCTCTCAATCTTATTGGTCTACATTATCCTCCCTAGATTGGAGACCTTGAACAGTTCATATCAACTTTAGCCATCATGACATCGGATACATATCAGTGCGAAAGCAACTTGAAGAGAACTCAAGAATTTCAGTGTCCGCAAGCATCACAAGAGGTGAAAGAGCAGGCATAAGCGTTCGGGGTAAGTTCTTCCCAAGCGGGAGAGGATGATGCAGATCAATATAAATCCATGAACATTGATGGAGAAATTAGAGTTCGGATTGAGTTTTCAAATATTTGGACACTCGCGATCAGGCCTATGGGACCTGAACACCCTTCTAAGTGGACTAGGATCAAATGGGCCCCGAACAGTCCCAGACATTTTATAAAATTTATATGATGGGCTGTTTTGATGAAATAGGTGACAATGGGGTCTCTTCTGTAGATAGCAGTAAATTCCTGCACAAAATACTGCATAGTGGGTATTTTTTGGGGGCTCATTCAAATGGGGCTTATCCGAGGATTTGGCTTTAGCATAGATCGGAATAGAGAAACAGAATTCATTTAGCCAACCCCAACAAAGTGGGGATTTGGCTCGAATACCAGCTGAAGGTCTTGACTAGAATTCGGGCGATTAGAATGCTTCCCAAAGCCCAAAAGCCAAAAATTCCAGAAAAATGGAAAGAAAGGAGCTCAAATAAATAACCAGCAACTGTAATCTCCAGATTAGAAGCTGGAAAATCTAAATCCAAAGAGAAACACAATTGATCCCATGGGAAGATGGAACTAAATCAACTTTATTAAAATAAAAGTACTGCATTTTGACATCTACTGTACTGTCTATGAACAGTCAACCGCCTCAATAATACTCAAAAAAATCCCCAAAAACCTTAAACAACTTGAAACCCATCATCGAATTGCTTCGACAGCTACTTTCATAAGATATAGGACTCCTAATTACAAAAGAACCAGCAAAAATAAATTAATAAAAATCAACGCACTACAACCTTTAGTTGTATGGGCAACATGATTTACGAAAATCCTTGTGGGGCCGAAATGACCCACCTTCTGGGGGACCATTGGGCAATCATCTCAATGTGGTCTCCCTTGGGTTTGGGTCCATCTTGGCCTATTTGAATGAGTTCCTAAAATACCCTGCTTCTCTGGAATTTCCTCTGAATTTTCCTCTGCCCCACATGGCACACCCACACCATTGGGTGATCAATAACCAGCCTCTGAGACTCAAATTTATAAATGAGTTGGGACTAATTTTGGGGCCCATTCTTTGAAATAAAGCATCAAAGGCCTAATCCATCCCTCGTGGCTTTATGAATTTGTACGCTCCATGAATCATTCGACAATGAAAATAACTTGATCTTCATCCAATTCTTCATCATGAGCAAAGCAAATTAATACACACTTAGAAGGGAAACCAAAACTTGCAGTTAGATGTCGTGGAGCCCTTGGAAGCTCCATAACCATGAAGGAGGCCAGTGGAAAGGTTACCATTACACATATAGATTTGTCAAATGCAATGAGTGTAGCCGATGAATATATGCTTGCTCCCTAGACTGTACATTTGCAGGGTTATCTCGTATTTTAAGGTATATTCAGAGTTCTCTAGGTAGTATTCTTCACAGTTGTCATGGGCATTGAATATTGTTGGTTACTCAGATGCTGACCAGGCCGGGTAACTACCAGCAATCTACATCCTTTACTGGAGGAAGAAATAGTCAGCTGAAGCACGGTCAACTATAGAAGCCATGTGAATTGGTTGGGACTTCCAGTTCAAATTCCTACCAAAATTCATTATGCACTGCAACAACCAAGTGGATATCTATATTTTGTCTAATCTAGTGTTCCATGAATGGACCAAATTTATTAAGGTTGACTACCATTTCATCCATAAGAAAGTTTCCACTGGGGTTAATAGCACACCATTCTGAAGTCCAACGATCAATCTGAAATGTTTTGTGTGGGTGTGGGTGTGTGGTTTGGGGGGGATTAAAGAGTAAAGAAGAGTGTATTAGTTTTATCATCTTTTTTTTTTAATAACCATATACATTTTCCCCCATATAATGTAATTTCAGTCCCAGTCTCTTGTTACTTTTCTTCTCTCATGATTGTCTAATAAACATCATAGCCTCTTTAGAGAGGTTGATAGAACGATTGCAAAATCTCTCAGATCATCAGAATGCTTAAAAAAAAAAAAAACTATCACAATAAAATGCACAGATTGAAAGAGTGCTGACCTGGTTACGGTAGACAACATAGGCGAGTAGAAAATAAATCAGCAAGAATGGTACTATTAAAGGTGCCAAAATGGAACAGGTGAAACCGATGAGTCCAAACAGCAGAATTCTAGGTACTTCTGTATGATAAGGGAAAGATGGGACCCAAGTTGTATCCACCTCTTGTCTGAGTATATATCTTATGGACAAACTCCATACAAGAGCAAAAACTTGCACAACTTCAGAGGAAAGACTCACCCAGCCTGATGTCAGGACGTAAGTTATGAAGAAATTTGCCTGCACTTTCAGACAACACCACAAATAATACAATGTTAACATATGAATGTCGACATCTCTGTCCATCAATATTTTGTGCGTGTGTGCATGTAGAAGCCTCATCCCACTTGTCTGTGATCAGTTTTGTTTGTTCTACTTCTCCAGTCAAACTATATTTACAAACATTCTCAGTTACTCCACAATCCATGATGTTTTCCCTCACTATAATGTTCAAGGTCATTCATTATGGGTCTCTCCTTTCTAGCTCCTAGAACCCTCCAATACTTCATATTGGGGATGCTTTTAATCTTCTTTATGCCTTTCTAGTTCCTAGAACCCTCCTCAATACCTCATATTGGGGATGATGCTTTTAATCTTCTTTATGCCCAAGCCATTTCAAATTGCATCTGTGATTTTCATTATAGTGGAGCTAACTGTAAGTTTCCTCTTATGGTCCTATTTCTAATTTTCTTGTGTGTGCATGCATACATACATAAACATATTGCAAATATATGCATAAACATAGAGACACACAAGTAAATGATAAGATGAGCTACATAGCCCACGATCTTATAATGACCTACAACCAATGTTGGACCCACCTATGATCGATTTGACATTCAAAACGATTTTACCACCATTAGATTTTACATTTTAGAACTTTACACTCTTCCACCCTTGATCTTTACACTCTTCCACCCTTGATCTTAAGGCTTTAATATCTATGTCATTTAATGGCCTATCAAGCTGATTTTTAGTCCATGAGGTTTCCATACAACCCATTCCTGATGATTGGCATGCACTCAAGTGGGCACCACAGTGGCTCTTGCTCAGAATAAGCGCGGGCTAC
The DNA here is from genome assembly GCA_038049695.1 of Cinnamomum chago. NCBI lineage: Eukaryota > Viridiplantae > Streptophyta > Magnoliopsida > Laurales > Lauraceae > Cinnamomum > Cinnamomum chago. The sequence continues at coordinate 103,577,442 of CP142451.1, read as the reverse complement.
ATTGCTCAGCAGAGCACTACTGTGTGTGCCTGTGCATGTCTGAAGATGATTCCATTAGACTCGGGCGAACACACATGCATTGACCTGGGTGCAGGTGCAACCGGTAAATTTTGAAATTCCTTTTAGAGGGATATGGGTCATGCACCCCTGCCCCACTTAAAAATCCATCTTGCACCCGCCATTTAAAGCCCATCGTTAAAATGCACCCGCCATTTAAAGCCCATCGTTAAAATCGTTAAAATGCACCCACCCACATCAACAATCGAGAAATCCGCTTAGTTCCCCTAAATCAAAAACCCTTGTATCTCTCAAACTCTTCTCCCTCTCCAATGTCTATTGGAAACTCTTCATCAACACACCAAATCAACAGTTCTTCTTTCTCTCCCTCTCTATTTCTCTTGCGCGTGCGGTTTCAAGTCGACGATTGACGAGGTGTCGAGGCTCAAAAACTTAGTCTTACAGATGTAGAGACATAGAAGAGGAGAAGATAGACAACCCAACTCCAAGTGATATTCCATGCTTCTATAAGGAACCGAAATCACCCACCCTGCCACCCATAAAGAGAATCCAGTCCCTGCCTTCCATTCCCTCTTCTTGAACTGACTTAGGCCTGTCCCGTTATAACCCTAATTCCCATTGCTCCGTCTCTACTACCTTTTCCTCTTCTTTAGACACAAGAAAAAGCTTATGTTGATGAGTGGATGAATGATTGTTTACTTCTATATATCGAAAGGGACATATTTAATAGCATTGACAATGAGACAATCACGCAACGCTTTCAAAACATGAAGAACTGTCAAGGGCAATTGTAAAAGCTTTGTTGTATAGTTGAGATATGACTTTTGATGATCAAATGCTAGTTGATACACTTGAATATTTTGTAATCATTTAAATGCAATACATTTTCTCTTGTCATTATTTATTTGAAGAAAATATTACAAAATAATATTTTTGGACTTTTTCAATTGCCATCGTTTCGCACCCCTCAAACGAAAATCCTGGGTCCGCCACTGATTAGACTGATGCCCTTTTAAGATAAAGATGATACTTGAAGGCCCACTTAGTGTGGGATACATGAGAGGTTCAAGCAAATTCCAAGACTACAAGCCTTGTGGTTCAATTTATTTCAGTCGTTGCAAATGTTTGTGCAATCCAACTCTAGGATGATCAGAATAAGATGCAACTCCACTACTGCCCATCCACATCAAGTCCCACTGTGCCCCATGAATAGGGATGCATCCAAATGGGAAATCATACTCAGTTCATCAATGAAGGGCCCTCACTTCTGAAATCAAAACTGCTCACGTGAACACCCACCATCATGGCTAAGCTATATTCAAATATTCTTTTCATAGTAATTAGTAAAGATTCTAATTGTTCAATGAATGTGATCCACCAAGGTATGTCTCACTGAGTAGATCGAAATTTGGTCCATAGCCTATTTATCATGAAGTGCCTAATACAAATGGGTTGGATGAAGAAAAGGTGGTCTCTGAATGAGTCAAATTAAGCATCCCTGGATCAGCTCTGTGTGTGTCTGTGTGTGTGGTTGTGGTGGTGGTGGTGGTGGTGTATGAGCATGAAAAATTACAATCAACCCACATTTCCATAATGCAAAGCACCACCACAATTAATGATTATTGGGTTGGCATTGTGCATTTGACACTTCTAGCCTGTAAAACAAGAACTTGAGTCACCAAATACGACACCTGGACTACAATAATTTGGCCCCTCCCTGGTGAGCGACAGCCAGTTAGGATCTTAAGTAGACAAACCTACAACTTAGAGTGAGACCTTGAGCAGGTGCATGGCTCACAGTACTAGACACATGGCCCATGAACATATATTGGAACAGCCAATTGCTACCCTAGTCGTATGGTCACGAAAAAAAGAACAAAAAGATGTTAGTAACTCTAGGGAAGAGTACTAGAACATGTACAGAAATCTTATATTATCACAACAGAACTTCACTTTCACCAGAGAATACATGGATAATAGAGGATACAGTGAAGCAGAGTATAATGTCTGCAAGAATAATCAGAAGTAAAATATTGATTTATCTTAAATCAAGTAATCGCCTATAATCACCTGCCTAGGTACAGCTTTAGCAAGCTGGGTAGGTATTCCTTTTGGACTAGAAATGAGATTCAGCTGGCTGATGGCAGATCCAGACAAAACATTAACAAAGAATACATTCCAGATAGTGAAGTACAGAACTTTAACGCATGTGCTCTTTTTCCTGGAACTACGAGAGATGGATCCTTCCACTGTTGAAAACACCATCATCATTGGAGGAACAGTATATAGAAATAGAAGCAAAACAACACTTGGAAGATAACCCGTAACCACCTGGCTTACAAAAGCCCTGTAAGGAAGAAGATCACAACTTATTATTAGGACCATAAGAGTATACACAGTCCACAATATCTCATCTAATTTTTCATTAAGTTGGAATTAAACTGAAAAAGGGGAATTATAGGATCCTGTCGGTAGAAAATCAGACATTGAAATTAGCTTGAGAGAAAAGAAGCGATGAGTAGGAAAATACTCATCTGGAGAAATTCGTAGTTTGTAGAAAAGTAGTCCCAACTACCAATCCATACTGAACTAGTAAATTTTAGCTTTGTGAATTACATGCCATAGAAGTGGGCGTGATATGACAACAAATATCTAGTTGGGTGGAGAGAGAGAGAGAGAGAGAGAGGATGTTTGTGGTATTCAACATGCTTAATGGTAATTGATCATCAACGAGAAGATGAATGCTTACTTCCTTAAAATACTTCTCAAAAATGGGAACATCTGTTGCAACTGCTCAAGCTGAGATAATCCTTGTACAAATGTGACAGGAATAAGAAAAAGAAACATAAAGACAATTGAAGCCAAAAGAGTTGCAATCCGGCGGAGCCAAAGCTGTTTATATGGGATCCAAAGGTTGGACCACTTAACATCGTCTGGTTCAGGAGCCAAGTCAGTAACCCATAACATAGGGTTTGATGTCTGGAGAACCTGAGAGGCAATAACAGCAGCATACCGGGTTTTGAAAAATACAAAAGCAGCAGGGCATTCCTGCATGAGAGGTTAAATCAAATTAGATGTATGTAAAATGGCAGTCAACTTGTCTGCCACATTAAAACTGTCAGCCGAACTCTAACTATAAAAAAAAATAACATTGAATTAAAAAATTAAATTTTCTAATAGCACTGTCTCAGTTCATACTGGCAAAATAGTGGTGATTTAAGAAGAAAGATCAAATAGTTCCAAGAAGATACAAGCATGGTTTATCCTTCAAACATTCAACTTGCAACTCCTGTAATGAAAATTGTTTGGCATAATTATTACAGCAAATCACTACTGTAGGATTAGGAATATTATGAGCATTTACAAGTCCCTTGTGTTGAAAACTGTTGCGGCATGACAAACTATATTCATTAATTTCCTATCATTTGAGTGTATGAAGAAGTTGAACAATTAAAGGAAAAATCATATCCCACTGACAATCTTTCTTGGCTCCACAGAGCCAGCCATTGTTCTTTTGAATGCATCAAATTCGGGATTGAAATGCCAAGCAGATAATAAATGAGGATAAGGGTCATGGATGCACTATTTTCCACATTTTTTGTGGTATATTATTCTGCAAGAGAAGGCCAGTGCATTTTCTAAGGGGAAAGATATCAATAAGTATTCCACAACTGTGCAAATCCCAACATCATGAATGAAACGGAAGACCTCAAAAACAAGTTACTTTGCTCTCTAATTAGCATTCTGAGACACAGACCAGACTAGCTAGTGAGAACAGTTTGGCTCAAAGTCTGGTTCTCAATCATTAATTCCACAAGTGGTATTTCAATTAGAAAAATGTGCTCTTGAAAAGGTTAGAACCTTTGTTTCCTTGGACATGTAACATGGCTAGTGACTACCAGTGGGCTACAGTATTGCAAAGCATAAAATACAAATCATTCCAAAAATCGTAACAAACATTGAATGGAATATAGTAACATGGACGTCGACCAGAGTAGACTTTCCAGTTAAAATTAATATTTTTTTTTATAATAGTGAAAGCATGGAAAAACAATTAAAGACCTAAGTTTGATTTATTTAACATGTAAAAGCGAAGACAGAGGACAGTAAGAAAAAAGAAAGACAGAGGAGTTTTGAGGAAGTAATCAAGTCAAGAAGATGTAATGTTAAGACACATAACAAAAATTAATGTCTTATATTGATGAAATGAATAACTACAAGCATATCCCCATGATTTAGGATTGGTTTATCAACAAATAAGCACCTAACTAATACTATAATTCTGACCTTTTCTTTTATCGAGTCTAAATGGTCAAGGCCAGGTTTCTTCTCAGCAAGCTGAAGTTCATTAGAATATAAATGAAAAGAAGTTGAAGTTCCTCCACAAAGACCACATCTTACTCGGCTTGCTCTATATTTCTGATCCATACAAGCAGGGGTCAAGTAAACAAGCTTCTTATAGATCTTCTTTGCATCTTTCTGCAGACAAACAGTTATGGATATTATAGGTAAAGCTGGATTACAACAACAATTAAGACAATCCACTTATGATAACACTAATAATAACAACAAACAAGAAGAACCCCCAAAGACACAATTCAAAGCACGAGTGTCATTGACACAGTTCAATCCAATAATTGAGGATTCAGACCATCCAATGTGCCCAATGGGTAAGCACAGACCCAGGTTTAGGCTCTGGATCCTTATCAGGCCAGACTTGGGCCTTGGGATACAGGCCCATTGAACTCTAGTAATATATGGATTTTAATACAACATAATATATTATGTGTGTATGTGTGGTTGTTGTTTGGGTGTGGGGGGGGGGGGGGGGGGGCGGGTGTCGCACTCTCCCACTGACCCTCTCTATGCGAACCTCGTGCAGACCTCTTTGTGGGGCTCACCTGGGGCCACATCAATTCATGGGGAAGGTGGTGACCGAAAGATCACCTACATTGTGTGCAAAATCTCAACTCCATTAGAACATCCTAATCCCTTGATCCATGGCCCTCAAAAGTATAATGGTTTTAGAAAGCATCGTTTTTTAGGATTTCAAACCAATGGTGAGTAATAGTTGGATGAGTGTCAAATTTGAGCTTAATTCAAACTGGAGTAATGTATGTGAGGGGGTTGGATTGATCATAAAGAGCCCCACATGCCTTTTAAAAGAGGGGTCCACGTGGTTCTCTCTCAGGAGAGGATCTGTAGGATAGAAAAACCCAGATGCATGCCTACCATATGTATTACAGAAATGTATATTCATATAATAATCATTTTAAGTACTTATCCGAATGGTGTAAAAGAGCTCTTTGAATTTTGGGCCAATGTATATCTGGCCCAAATCCAGCCTGTTGATAACCTTAGTGTAAAGCATAGCAATCCATATCAGTTGAAAAGAAATGAGAAACAAAAATAGGAAAGGAAATAAACAACTTACTCAAGTCAACACTAAACATGGCACTACTTTTAACAAAAATAAATGAATAAATAAAAATGACACAGACATCAACATCATCATCAAAGCATTGTCCCAACAATAAACATGACACTACGAAACAAAATGATAATCAGTTAATTATTACAACTTCAAGCATAAAGTATACATTTGGCCAAAGGATCTTTTAAGTTTTAACCACCATATGATTCATCAAAAGTGTGCATACAAATATATAATCATTACGGAATTTACATAAAATACCCAACAATAATAGTATAACAGAATTACCACTAAAGGCAAAAAGGAGAAAAAATCCCCCAAATAAAATAATATCCAAAAAATTGAACTCTAACAAACTAAGGTATGACTGTGATAGTGTGAAAAGAACAGATAAGTTCTCGCTATATCAAAGAATAACAATGATAAAATATATATATAAAAAAATTATGAAAAAAATAAATCTCGGTTCTTCCATAAATATATATATATATGTGCCCTCATCTCCTCAGCTCGAGCTAACGGAGGAATCCGTCCGCTCAAGCTTGTGGGGCCCACATGGGGCTGGGGCTCAGGGGGATTTGAAGATCTGTGTGCCCCTCCTATGGACAAAAAATTGTCCCAATCAAATCATCCTAACCTTATCATCCAGGGCCCACGAGTTCAGTCCATTTGAATGGGGTGTGCAATTGATCCAATGGTCCAGTCCATTCGGATCTATCCAAACCCGGCGCCCATGTAAAATTCATGGGGGATATGTGTGTGTCCCAGCAAGATGACCCACCAGTGGGCCCCACACGTGTGGGCGGGCGGGATTCCTCCCTCAGCTCGAGCTGAGGGAGGATTTCTATATTTATATGACCATCTTTTATTCATTTTATAGGATTTCTATATTTATATGACCATCTTTTATGCATTCTATAGGACAGTGATTGGACCAGCTATGACCTATAGAGCAGAATATTGGGCAATCAAGAAGCAACATACGCACAAAATTAATGCAGCAGAGATAAGAATGTTGAGATAGATGTATGGTAAAACTAGGAAAGATAAAATTAGAAATGAGCGTTTTCGAGAGCATCTATGGGTAGCATCAATAGGGGATAAAATTAGATAAACCCGTTTGAGATGGTTTGGGCATGTCCAACGCATGCAAGCAACGGCACTGGTAAGGAAAAGTTTGGCTATGTAGATTGATGCCCACCAAGGAAAAGGCGTAGGTTGAAGAGGACATGGATGGAGGTAGTAAAAATAGATTTGAAGAAATGCAATTTATCTGATGATTTGGCTCAAGATAGATCAGAATGGAGACACATAATTCATGTAGCCGACCCTAGCATAGTTGGGACAAGGCTTTGATGATGATGACGACCATATTTTATACAAAGCACAGAATGCTGCTAGACCAGAGTATACCTTAGAAACATCGTACACTCAAGGTCGATGAGGAATATGATGGAAAAATCAAATTCCGGGATCATCAAACTAACTCAAAACCTAAAACTCAGAGAATCTCACAAGCTGGATGATGGAATTACTCACGCTGATGGTGGATTCTCTTTGCACACAAGGGAGGAAGAAGACCCTCTATCTTTTTTCAAAACCAAAGCAACAATCTATTTCATTCATTCCCTTTAGCAATCATCCAACACACATAAACGTACTGAACTGACAACCTAAATAACAAACAAAGATAGCAAAATTGCCAGGAACAATGAAGGGAATTGAGGAATTTCTTGTCCAAATCTTGGACTGATTTTGGTGAGCTTCATCATGGGAAGGGCCCAAAATGAGTGGGCTGTAATATGTCCAAATGCTCCCACAATAATTTTCCACAACAAAAGCCCACCCCTAGAAGCAAGAATGAGTTCATGAAACTCAAAAAAATCATCCGCTCTATCAAAGATCAGCAATATGTTTTATACAGATTACAATGATACAATTTATGGAAATACAAGTACCATGAGTTGGCACTCTGATATCCAAGGATTACTACAAGATACTAATAAATCTCATAGGAAAATGATAGTGCTAGATTTAAAATTTTTAGGATATCTAGTAAAGGTACATCACAGATCTACAATAATACATGTTCCCTCGGCTCTGACAGTTCATAGATAAATAAATGAGTATAGAAGATGCTTATGACATTCTGATTTTATAAAGCAGAAGGAAAATGAGACATGTTACAATCTTACACCTCAATTCTCCCTTTATGCAGCTGAACAAATAATGCACATAACGAATAACATGCAGAAGGAAGGCTACCTATAATGATAAATATATTTATATATATATATATCTTTATCTAAAAACTCTGTTACTTAATAAGTTGAAATCAAGATGATTACCATGATCTTCTCAATTTTTCCAGTTCGATATACCATTTGGTGGGATAAGTAACTCGATGCATGGTACTTCATGAAGAAGTTCTTTACTGACACAGTTAATGGTTCTTCTAAAGACCAAGGGATGGCACGAACAAGAATAGCAAAGTGACTTAAATTGGAAGGAGACCTAGTGATATGCACTAATCTCAATTTAGCAATTCTCTTGTATTCCTGTATCCATAAAAGAAAATGAAAATGAAATATTGTTATCTTGCATGTTTTCTAAAGAACAGAAAATTGATAAACAAAGATGAAAATTTATGAGGAAGGGCATCCTTACAAAGTAAAGAAGAATGCAAGCAGAAATTGATATGATGTACAAAGCTAAACAGTGCGCCCAAAGCCTAGAATGAAGAAAGTTAAACATCAAAACCTGAATTAAAAATTCAACTGAGGATAAAATTATAGAAAAGAAAATGTAAATAGTCATCGCAAAGTTCAATGGAAACACTCATCCAAAAACAATAAATTTCATGTCTACAATTTCAAATTTCAAGCTTAAAATTTCCAAAAACGGTGCTCATAACAAATTTAAATCTTTCTATAAAATGCAAACTATTTGGCAACATTATTTGGCATACATCTCCCTCCATAGAATTACCAAGACGTGACGACCTATCCAGGTTGTTACAAGAGAATATTCCCTTTGTAAACATAAAAAAGTGAGGGTAGTTCTCACAATTAATAACAACGGTAGATTCTTGCTGGCGTCTCATGCAGAAGTTCCTGAGAATTCCATTTTTGAGGTTCTAAACATTCTGCATTCTCAGATCTTTCTCCATAAGACTTTCCACATCAGTCCCCTATATCAGGTCAGCCTAGGTGTGGGCTCATATCTTTTGAGGTCTGAGGTTGAACTGAAGTGGCGGGCTCTCTCCATTAAGAAGTTAAACGAGGGATTTTTAGTAGTACAAATCTCACACCAGGTGCACCATAATTTGAAAGATTATATGCCTTTAAAGGCCAATGTGCAAAAATCTGTTAATTTATAATCCTACCATGGTTTCATTCAATCAATTCACCCTATCAACAGATTTCTGTATATTGAGTATCATCCATTAATGGTTAGGAGGTAGCATAAGAAATCCAACTGTTGGCAGGAAGCAAAGTTTGGGTGATAGGTAATGATAAGGAAATGTGGAAAATCCGAATAGGAGCAGATGTAATTTTAAGTGTCTACAAGATTAGACACCATCTCTAACTGGCCCAACATTCCAACTAGAAATGGAACTCTTTAGACAGATGATTGGAAAAAAGAAGAAAAAAAAACTACATAGCATCCTATCCTTCAATACCGCCACCATTTTGTTAGCAACAATCAGTTTCTTGCTCAAATTCTTCCAATTATGTTCAATATTTTAAACTTCCAGTGAGTTCCTCCTAAATGAATCCTCATTTGAATCATCTCTAACTTTTTTGAGACATACCAGTTTTATAAAATAAATAAATAAGATAGGCAGGATACAGAAAGATCAGCCAAAGTAGACTTGGATAGAGTAATGTGGCCCCCAATAGAATGGTGCAAACTTCTTCAAAGAGAAAGCCTCCTTTCACTCTGATGACCAAATTCCAAGTAGTGATGTTCACTAGATTTTCACACAATGGAGTCGAAGATATTTTTATTTGAAAGCATTTCTTCTTGCACATCCAACCTTATTCCTAAACTAACAACTAGCATCATGGAGCATTGCTACTCTAATTATGTTTTCCAACATTTACATAAATCCAAGCAGCATTTTACTTATGGGATTTGTAGTTGATTTCCTCCATGAGGAGAAATATGAGAAAGTTGAATATGGATGATAACCAACTAAAGGCCCCAATCTCAAAGCCCCAAATGATGTTCCCTTTGATGCTTGATGCAAGGTTTTCAATATAAGACTCGGGGGATGACTTGGTCCCCAAGATTGAGTCAAGTCAGTCGAGTCATATGAGACTCGCCCAGGTTGGACCGATCTCCCCTGAGCAAAATGACAATTATCGAAAAAGAGTACAATAGAAAAAAAATATATGTATAATCAAATAGAATGTATGATCTATGAATCTAGAATTGCAATAATTGTTACATTTTACGTATTAACAATGAATTTAACTAGCCATAGACACACTTTTGTGCATCACTCATTTGGATGAATAGTACCTCCAATCTTTGAATGCTTAGATCCTCTGAAGAATGTGGGTTTCATCTTTCAAAATCGACGCAAAATGATTCCAAGAGCCACCCAAAGCTTCTCCCAACAAAAAATAGGGAAAGAGTGTTTGGGCAAAAAAAAAAAAGACTCAACACTCAAGGAGTGACTCAACTCAGCCAATTCTTAAAACCTTAGCGCGATACATAATTTGACAAAAGTTCTCAACCACGACAATGAAGAGGAAGGGTGATAGTGTCTCTCCACCATCAATGAATAGACACTTCTACCAAATAAAAGAAAGAATGCAAGCAACAAAATAAGTTCATGGATATTATTTCAGGCATCGAGAAGAATAACAGTATGATTGCAAGCAAGTAAAATACAAGCTTTTATATGTACATATGGTAGCAAAATTTAGTATTTCTAAGGATAAATCATCAACACATTTTTTGCTAGACAACATCAAGAATTCTTCTAAACAGTTTTTTCCAAATAAAGTTCATTTCAAACAGTAATCTACTTCGACAATAAACTAGCCAAATATATTTTAAGACATACCATTCTGATCCTTGCTTAACATTTTCAATGGTAAACACCTCCAGCGATTCTTTAGGAATGTGCTTATGTTCCATCTCTTTTCCAAAATAATTCAATGGAAGCACTAGGAACATGCAAATTACAGCAGCAATGGAGAAGATCCGTATACTGCAAAGGAGTTATTAAGATGCCCACAATTACTGGCAATTTAGTTCACAGATAAAATTTGAAATAAGCTAATTACACATGATGCTTCCTCTGAGAGAGAGAGAGAGAGAGAGAGAGAGAGAGTTAATATTTGATTCCTGGGTGATCACCCAGGTGGCCCACAAGGGTGCCCAATGTCCCCCCATCTTAACTATCTCTAGATCATTGCTGGGTATCCACTATCATGCATTTTAACTGTTGCTAGATCACTACCATGTGTATCTATCTGTCTATCTTTTCTATATATTAAAAAAGCAAGAATGAACAGCAATCAAGTGGATGATAGAAACCATTTTTTTGCCCTTCTGCTCTGGTAAATACTCTACATACCCACATATGTTACATAAGTCCCAATCCAAGAGGGCAACACAACCAGGCATTGATCCGTGGTTGTACCGGGGAAAGGATGTCTTATCGCAGAACCATCAGGATGGTAAAAACCCTTTTTTCACTAGAGGATGATATAAACCTTAATGTAGAAAGAAAAGTCATAAAACCCATCAAAAGAGAAAGATAGCTAGAAAATTACAGCAACTAAGCCATTCACAGTGGATCTCTTCTGCTGCCTCATCATGTACACATTAGTAGAATGAATAATTTCAGAATTGATATAATACATAAATAGTGAATGACCACGTTTCATAATCAGATATGATAGTTATGATCAGCAAGACAGCAACTCCAGGAACAGGGTGCAAAGTTCATCAGTAAGATCCAGCATGTTGAAAAGCCAGTAAATACATAGATACAATATAAGTGCCACATTTTCCAACTAATATCTCTGAACAGCTGAGTTTTATTGATCACTGTTTTTCGGCACAAGTTTTAATTACCTGAAGACAAGCAACCTGAGAAAGACCACAGAATCCAAGCCAGCATCTGCCATGATATCGCTCTCTGTCGATACCCATGCTTTCAATATCCAGCTGATAGAAGGTACTAATCTCTCATAGATGAAAGGATCTCGACGTTGGTAATTATCCCGAGCAAGCCTTCGGCCAAAGTATACGTGGGCATTGCCTGGCTGTTTTCTCAAGATGGAATACAGACATAAGAGCAGCGCACAGATGCCTATATTGATTCCTGCTGAGGTTAATAAAGCAGAGACCTTCATCTCTTTTCAACCTGAATGAAAGGAATAGGCATAATTCAGTAAAAGCACAACCAGTGTCAGCACTGCTGCAGATCTTCCTGTATGCAGGAGCAAGGTTGAGAAAGCAGAGTCACAGGGATGGGGAAAAACTTATTCAATAGAAAGCATACAATTCCATATGCTGCAAAAAATAATAATAATAATAATAATAACAATAATCAAGGTGCCATGAAAGGACCATCAGGCATACGAGATGTCATGGATAAATGAAACTATGTAATCAAGATGTTGTGAAAGGACCATTAAGCTTATGAGATTTCATGGATACATGAAACTATGTAAGACACATGAATATCTATTTACATATGTATTGTACAAGCATATAACGCCATAACTATACCTTAAATGTTGTTGCTGTCATTGTTGTTGTTGTTATTGTTGTTGTAGTACTATAGTACTGAAGAAACTCAACCCATGGCCATTTATAAAAAGCATATAAGCATAGATCCACCACATGGACTGCATTGTACTAGACCAAATTTTAGCACTGGAAAATATGTCATATTTCTTATTAAGAGATCTTTTTCCTCTCCAAATTACCCTTTTAATATGCAGAGTATTATGTCAATCCATCATCACCATCCTTGTTGGCACTATCAGGCCATCAAACAAGGAATGACCATCAAAATCAAGAATCCATCATGACGTCCAACTGTGCACTCAGTCCATCTAATTCTTCATCTCAATGTCCTACCCTCCATTAAGTTCTCATCAAGCTCACCTAAGCTATTGTTATTGTTAATGATATAACCTTGGGAATGGCATCTTTTAATCTTCTATCTAAAGTCTTAGAAAGGATTTTGCAAATTACCCCAATAAGACAACAAAAGCTCCAGTTCCCATGGCATTTCACATTTTGGAATAAGGACAACAAAAGTTGCATACAAGCTACTGTTTGGAAACCATCTCATGAAATCAATTTATATAGTCCATCACATCTCTCCTTGGCATTAAGTGTTGGAAAATACCTAAGGCCAAACAATCAAGCTAGAAGTTTTTCCACTCACATTTACCCTAAGACCATTTTGGTACCGTCTTCCCAGAATTTGCTTTCAACTTTGTTCCTTGCCATAGTATGTTATATATGTGCGTACGAAGAAGAAGTGGGGAAGGAGGGATGATATGTGATGCCAGGGGAAGAGAGAGATTTGCGTCACAAGATTGGTTTTCTCATAGGCCTTTTGGAATAAAGGTGCTCAATGATAGCAACAAGGGGGTTTTACCAAAAAAAACACATTAGGTGACCACTGTGCCGAAAAGGTCATTTTACGTGACCTTGCACCAAATCAGTCATTTTGCCCGAAAACATTGTTTTTTTTTTTTTCTTGACATTTTCTACTAGCATCCCTATCAACCTTTTTTTTCAATGTTAAGGGTCCCTAGCGACCCTACGATCCATTGTAACCTTCACAGAACTCCCATTTACTTTGTTTGTAGGGTCTAAGTCAACCTTTATTTCTATAGATAAGCGTCCCCATCGACCGTACAGTGTACACTATTAAGAGATGTGTGGCCCATCTCTGATTATTTGTGATCAAAGACTCTATCAAGAGTCATCTTGGGCACATTGCATCTACTTTCAGAGTTGCAATGAAGAATTTTCATGATTTTTCGTGGATTTTTGGAGCACTCAGAGCTAAGTTCTTCATCCAATCTCTCTGTCGACAGCTTTCATGAATAGTTTTCTTCCAATCTTTCAAATTTTGAATTCAATGGTTGGGTTTGTCTGAAAATCTGGGAAGAGCTGCATAAACTAGTTCTTAATATTACCTGGAAGTTGGATTACCCATTCCCCTTCAGATTTTGGGAGTTTTCAGCCATCTTGCATAAAAAAAAATCAGGGACGCTCAGCCTTATATATTTTTTTAGCTACATTCTGCCAGATAACAGTTTGTTATTTCTGTTCAAAACATCATTATGGATAAAGGAGATATTATTCCAATCAAGTTCAATGGGATAAATTACATGAGTTGGTCCTTCCACCTTAGAAATTTTGTGGAAGGCAAAGGACTAATTGGATACCTCAATGGAACAATTCTCCAACCTGCAATCTCCACAACTGCAGAGGGCAGTAGTAGCACTGCCTCTAAAACTGTTGACGAAAAGGCAATTGCCCTCTTGGAACCAGAACAATGCCAAGGTGGTTACTTGGATTCTCAACTCAGTAGATTTGTCTGTTTCCATATCACTTCAGGCCTTTACTAACGCATCAGATATGTGGGATCACCTTAAGAAACTCTATCATCAGAACAACAAAGCAAGAAAATTCCATCTTGACACAAAACTTGCCAAGTACTGTCAAGGTGATAAATCAGTCCAAGAATACTATAGTGGATTCTTAGCTCTGTGGACTGAAAGGGGTCAGATGCTACTGCATTCTGTCTCTTTGGACTTTCTCCCACAAGCACTTAAGCTTCAAGAAGAATTGCACATCAGTCAATTTCTTATGAACTTGCGTCTTGAGTATAAACAAGTTCGTGCTGCACTTATGAATCGGGAGAATCCTCCCAATCTTGATACATGTGTCCAAGAGGTCCTTCGTGAAGAGATCCGACTTGTCTCACAACAGACTCTCTCTGAAGAACCAAAGGTGTTTCTTACTACCCCGGCACCAATTAATAATCCAACTGAGGAAACTGCTCTGTTAGCAACTCATGGTCAAAAGGTTCAGTGCTTTGAATGCAAAAGCTATGGACATGTAGCACGTAACTGTCGTAAGAAACTATTTTGCAACTACTGCAAACGAACTGGTCATGTCATCTCTGATTGCACAAGAAGACCTCCCAGGAAGAATGACAACTCCCAAAAGCAACCTCAAACTGCATTTCAAGCTCAGACACCACCAGCTGCCAATGACACTGTCTCCATGACCCGGCTCAGATCCAAGAACTAATTAATGATTTTGTCAGTTTTGCATTCACCTCCATGGGTATTAATGGTCTACCAACTTCCTCAACCTCATTTCCTGCTTTTCATTCTTCCACAGCACTGACACCATTTATTACACCATCTACATGGTTTTTAGATCCAGGAGCCTCAAACCATATGACCTTTGTTGCACAAAATCTAAAAGACCAAACTTATGTTGGAAAAGAAAAGATAACCACTGCAAATGGTCATCACCTTCCTATCTCTAGCATAGGTTCTTTAGAATTTTCTACACCTAAGTCCGAACACTTCCGCCCATCTGATGTTTATTTTGTTCCAAAATTATCTGCAAATCTCCTTTCTGTGGGACAATTGGTTGATAATGTTTGGTCAGTTCTGTTTACTTCTTCTGGTTGTGTTATACAGGAACAGCTAACTAGGAAGGTGATCAGGACGAGGAGTAAGCATGGCAGGCTATTCCTTCTAGACATGGGATCCAACTCCATAGGCTCTAGTTCTTTCTTTGCTTCGTCCTTAAGTGTGTGGAATAATTTATAGACCACTTGGCATCGTCGCTTGGACCATTTGAACAATTCTAGCTTGCTATCTTTATTTCAAGTTGGTTGTTTAGAATCCTTTTTAATAATAATAAAATTAGTGCCGATCTTGTTAAATCTAAATGTGAAACTTGTTATTTTAGTAAAAGCACTATGCTTCCTTTTCCAGTTCACTATTCACATGCAACAACACCGTTTGATATCATACATACTGATGTCTGGGGCATTGCTCCACATCTTAGTCGAATGGGATACAAATACTATGTTACATTTATTGATGATCATTGTCGCAATACTTGGATATATTTTCTGCGATTCAAATCAGAAGTCTTTTCTACATTTTAAAAATTTTATCATATGGTTCACACGCAATTCCAAAAATCAATAAAAGCTTTGTGTTCTAACTCAGGGGGAGAGTATATGTCCACTGTATTTTTTGAATTTCTATCTGACAGAAATCATACACCAAAAATCTTGTCCTCACACACCACAGCAAAATGGAATAGCTGAAAGAAAGAACCGTCATATTCTTGAGATCGTCAAAACTCTACTCATTGGTTGTTTGGTTCCTCCTACATTTTGGTGTGAAGTTGCACATACTGTAGTTCATATCATCAATAGGGTACCTAGCTAAGTTCTTGGAAAACTCTCCCCCTGCAAGTTCTTGTTTGGACATCCACCTACATACTCACATTTAAGAGTATAAATTTGGTTGCCTTTAAGAGTATATATTTGGTTGTCTCTGTTTTGTTCGTTTACCATCTCTTGAGTGTAACAAGTTATCTCCGCAGGCTGCACGTTGTATGTTTGTAGGATACAGTGATGAACACAAAGGGTTCCTATGTTACGATCCTAACTAGCGACGGATCCAAATATCTTCGAATGCTGTCTTCCCGGAACATATTCCCTTTAATTCTCTTCGTCCTACTCACAAAGATATTCAAGTCTATTATCTTCCCAACTTTGCAGCACCGAATCTTCCTAATTTTGCAGCACCAGTTTCAAAACCTCAAATAACAAAAGTTTATGCCCATCGTCCACTACCAACGCCTCTTGCTCCCGATCAACCGCCCTTGCCGCTTTCAATCATTAAAGGTAATGATCCTCCTGACCCACCTCCCGTACGATGATCGAGTCTTATTTCAATACCACTAGATAGATATGGTTTTCCAGCCTTCTTCACCATTTCAGATTCTATTCCTATTCCAACCTCTTATTCACAGGCTGCTAAAATTCCATGTTGGCAAGATGCAATGACAGAGGAATTGCTCGCTCTTGAAGCAAATCAAACTTGGGATCTGGTGCATCTTCCATCCAATGCATCTATTATTGGGAGTAAATGGGTCTACTCCACCAAGTTCAAATTAAATGGCAGTCTAGATCACTACAAAGCTAGGCTAGTTACACAAGCCTTTAAACAGGAGTACAGAATTAACTATGAGGAAACTTTTGCACCAGTTGCTAAAATGACTACTATTAGGTGCTTACCTAGTATTGTAGCTGCACGACAGTGGCCCCTTTGGAAAATGGACGTTAAGAATGCCTTTCTCCATGGTCATCTTAACAAGATAGTCCATGAGACCACCTCCTGGTTTTGCATGTCTTCTTAAGCA
This sequence comes from Cinnamomum chago, assembly GCA_038049695.1. Lineage (NCBI taxonomy): Eukaryota > Viridiplantae > Streptophyta > Magnoliopsida > Laurales > Lauraceae > Cinnamomum > Cinnamomum chago. Next base: position 103,560,536 of record CP142451.1, on the reverse strand, counting down.
TGTTTGCAAGTTAAAGAAATCTTTATATGACCTCAAGCAAGCTCCACGTGCATGTGGTTTGACAGATTTCGATCAACCATCCTTCAAGTTGCCTTTTCGCAAAGTTCAAATGACAGCTCTCTTTTTATTAGACGCACGTCTCGAGGATGCACAATCCTATTAATCTATGTTGATGATATGATCCTAAGTGGTAATGACACTATAGGCATCTCTGATCTTAAATCCCATCTTATGCGTACCTTTCAAATGAAAGATCTTGGATCACTAGTTTACTCTCTTGGTCTTTAAGTTTCAAGAAACAAAAAGGGTATACGAGTACATCAAACCAAAAATGCTGAAGATTTAATTCACTCTGCTAGACTCAGCAGTGACAAAACATTTGACACACCTCTTGAGCTTAATGTTAAACTCAGCAAAGATGATGGATGTCCACTTGATGATCCTTCTCTTTTTCAACACTTGGTGGGTAGTATGCTATACTTAACGATGACTCCGCCTAACATATCTCATGTTGTACATACTATAAGCCAGTTTGTGAGTAATCCACACAAACCGCATCTTCATGCAGTATATCGCATCCTCAGGTATATTAAGGGCACTATAGATCAAGGTCTCTTCTATCCTTCTGTGTAATCTTTACAATTACAAGTATATGCTGATGCTGATTGAGCAGGATGTCCAGATACTGTCGATCTACTACAGGTTGGTGTATGTTCCTTGGCACCTCGCCCATCTCCTGGAAATATAAGAAACAGACCATTGTGTCTAAACCATCGGCTAAGGCAGAGTATTGATCTATGTCCTCTGCAAGTGGTGAAATTGTATGGCTTCAGCGACTGCTACAAGAGTTTGGTGTCTTCCTTGATAGTCCTACCCCACTTTATGCTGACAACACCAATGCCATTCGAATTGCCAAAAATACTGTATTTCATGAGCACACAAACCATATTGAGATAGACTGTCATTTCATTCACCAGCAATTCGTCTCTGACATCATCTCTCTTCATTATGTCTCTTCCCATGACCAATTAGCAGACATTTTCACCAAAGCAATACCCAAGGATCGCTGTGACTATCTGCTTTCCAAATTGTTGCGTTGCTCCTCACCGCGTCAATTTGAGGGGGGTGTAGAAATACGACCAGCTTGGATGAGGTCCAACTCAAACAGGCCCACTCAAATGTGGCCCGACTCAAACCAGGCCCATCTACATAATATCCCATGTGCTGAATCTATAGGATTATTATGTGGGATCGGGTCAACCATTGTACGCTATACATTCCATGTATATTAGATTTTGTATTAGTGGTTTTCCTTTTCTGTATTTCAATGATCAATTACACTGAAATCATTCCCCTTAATTGGGCAATAGAGTAATATAAATCAGTCTGTCCACTTGAGGGATATGATAGAACTTCTCCACATCTCGTCTCTAAGCTTTTCTCCCAAGGATCTCTAGAGCCTCACAAAATGAACGCTTTCATGAGCATTTACGGGTAGCATCAATAGGTGATAAAATAAGATAAAACCATTTGATATGATTTGGACATGTCCAATGCAGACTAGTAACAGTGCCGGTGAAGAAAAGTTTTCCCATGCAAATTGATGGCCCACCAAAGGGAAGGGTAGGCCGAAGAGGACGTGGATAGAAGTAACAATAGATTTGAAGAACTCCAACCTATCCGAGTATTTGGCTCAAGATAGATCAGAATGAAGAAACAGAACTCATGTAGCCGACCCCAACATAGTTGGAACAAGTCTTTGATGATGATGCCTTGAAAGTCTAGTTAAATCTTTGCTTCATACAAACCAATCCCATTTTCCTTCAAAGAAGGATTCTTGATCTCCAGCACACAAAGTATGAAAGAGGGAGGAACACAATCGTGGTTGTTTCCCCCTTATGGAGAAGAAAAGGAATGCAATTCTTAGGCTCCACTTGGTTGCAAGAATTTAGAGAACGAGTCTATTGGAATTTGGAGAAATAGGAAAGCTAGAATTCATAATGGTGATAAACTTCTCCTGAATTATACTTCCCTGTTTGATTCATCCTTGAATCTCATGCCTGAGAATTCAATATAGCCTGATTTCTAGAAATTCCCTATTTGATAATTCATGAGAATTTTGATAAAGAATTTCACTAATATACGCATTATCTAATTCAAACTTTTCCAAAATCTAACTCAAACCTATTAATAGTTTTAATTCAAATTATTTATTATTCTATTGGAGCTGCATCTAAGTTCTCCCCCAAAATCCTTATTTCTAATTCTATCCTTTCTTAAAAATCCATATATCTCTCTGATCATGTACATCTCAGCCATATGTTCTTAAGCTTCTTGTATGCAACAAATAGAGATAAGTGAGTAGTACTCAAGCTGTCTTTATGCAAGCATCTTGGGGTCAGATTCATACTAATTGCAATGAATACATTACTTGGGGCAGGCAAGATGTACACATTTCATTCTGTTAGTATGATCCATTCATGACAAAAGTCAGAAAGCACAGCAACATATTCCTGAACTGAAGGAAAAAAAAATGTAACAACATATACAAACATTGAACTTCTCTCTTAATGTCAAGATCGTTTTACATCCTTAAGAGGGGCCAGCAAAGCTCATCATTTTAAAATTACATGATATTGCTTTACATTTGTCGCCAATTTCCATAACTAGCAAAATCCATGGAGTAAAAACACTGGTTCCTGGACCTCAACATCTGAAAATTTTGATGAAACTTGAATGCCATACTTGTGGGATTCCATGGGTTTTCCTACCAGGGTATGTTTGTGTGGGTGTGTGAGTATTTATCAGAGCAAACAAAACAGATTCATACCCCCAGTAACTAACTCCCCACCAAATACACTAACAGCCGAAACAACTAAAATTAAAGGCTGGGTAGGAAACAGATCAAAACAATTAAAAGGCACCAATTTCACAGAGATACTGGGAAAAGTATAACATGATGCACAGTTTACACAAAAGCCACCATTTTACGCAACATTGTCATCAATAAACATCTAAAACTTTGAGGAACATCACATAGCCAAAGCAAAATCTTAAGGAGTGAAAAGAATACAGACCCAAGTACACATACAAACAAACATCAACAAGATGGTTGTAACCAAAAAAAAAAAAAATTTAGAACAAAAACAAACTGAAGCATTTAGAGTAATACCCTTCCTTTTGGACCAACAATGCCTAGTACCACACTCATACCTCGACTGGCATTTTAAAACAAAACTTTCAAGCTATCAACACAAGTGTTCTTCTCTTCCCACTCCAACTCTTAAAAAAAAAATCCCACTTAATCAACTTCTTCCATCTACCTCTCCTCATTCCCAATTTCAGGTAAGCCATGTCCGCGCCATCCCAATCTCTAAAACCCTTTTCCAGAGTTTGCTATCAACTTCCTGCCACCCCCATCCTCCTCCAATTCTTCTGTATTTTCTGCAAACCAACAAGCCCAACCCCCCCTCATCTTCATCAATACTCAGACCCCAATTTCATAAAGATCCTCATATCCATATGTCGATTCTCTCATCTCACCACCCTCCCAATAAAAACCACTCCCAAACCCTTTCCAGCTCTCCCATCCCACACAAACCACCCAAAAAATTGAAAAAAAAAAAAAATTGAAGTCGATTCAGGTAAGATGAATGATGATGGAAAAATAAAAAATGGTTCACACCTATTATCATCATAGCTTCAAATCAAAACCCATGGGCATCCCTCTTTCCAAACGATGAAGAATTCCTGACAAGATTGATTGGAATCCCAGAAATGCCCGACCAAGAACAAGATGATGATGAGAAATCTGAGATGGATTTCGCTATTGGGTGTGTGTTGTTGTTTATCTTTCCACTCTTTGCTTCGACTTGAAATGGAAGGGGACAAAGAGAGAGAAGTGAAGCAAACCCTAGAAGAAGAAATCAACAACAATAATCGCATCTCCGAGCCTTCACGAATCACGCATAAATGCTCGCTCTAGAAGGGCCATCGGACATGGAAGTGGGTGGTGCACGTGGCGAGCCGGCATTGGAAGAGAAAATCACACGTGGAAAGGCTGGTGAAAGGAGGACAACCGACTAACTGTCACCGCGTGTGTAGTAGAGCAACCGACATCGCTTTGTCGCCTTTCGCGGCTTGTGTGAATCCTACTCTCCTTTTGTCGCCATCAACGTGAAATCTAGCATCATTATATCATTATATAAAGAATCGTACATCGCGGGAGCACCTTGGAGTTGTAGTCTTGTCATTGAAGATTGGGTGTGGTGGGGCTATGGATAGGTTGGAAAATTTTCCTGTTTTTCCTTTCCTACCAAGAAGAAGGAAAAGTTGTCATGTTGGACCACTCTTAAAGATTGGGCTAATTAAAATGGTTTAGCTTGATGAGTCTAAATCCTTCACGCTTACTCATATAGTTGTGAACCACATCACACTTGGACTTGGATGAGTTTTATAAGGATCTTAGGGGTTGTATGAAAATTCTAGTTGAATTAGATTGAGGTCTAAAGTAAAAGCTATAATTTTTATTTTATTATTTATAATTAGCCTATTGGATAAAAGTATAGAAAAAAAATGCTCTTATTTCACAATAGAGCATTTTATAAACATAGGACTCACATACAAGAATTGTAGTAATGGGACCCACGTTTTAAAAATTAGAATGTACAGTACTCCATCATTTGAGTCGTTATGTAATTTTCATGAGATTGTTTTCATCTAAAACACGTGTGCGTTTGGATGTATGGTGAATAGAAGTAAGGTGAAGTGAAGCATTAAATCAAAAAAGAACAAAATATAAGGAGTTATGATAGTATTTTATTTTTAGTTGTTTGGCATAGAATCTATTTGACTTTTTGTCTAGAAAAGTAGAGTTTTTTGTCTTTTAGCATAGAAACGATGTTGCTTTTTTTTTTTTTGAAAAAGATGGAGGGAATTTTAAAACTATGTACTTTTGATGACCCTTGTCTTTTCTTGTATGAACAATGGAGGTTTTACCTCACTTCACCACAATTTTAAATCTTGTATTGTTTGTCTTCCTTAATTGCAACCCTTTAATTTTATTATTTTTATCGGCAAATGCTTTCTTGTATAAATCAACTCCAAAAATGAAAAAAAACACATTTAAAGGTTTCCAACCGCTCTAAATCATCAAACAAAAACTTATTTTTAGAGTTTCCAAAAACTACTATGATTTGCATTCATCCAAATTAATCATCGAAGGGATTGAAACAGTAATCTCGTGTAAAACGGTGAAAGGTACCTCTTAACATTTCATTGTTAATGTGGTTGTGATCTGCTTTGATTGACACCAGATATGGCCCAAACAAACTTCATTGCACCCACTTTTAATTTCTCTCTTGATGGAAAAGGTGTTCCATTGCATTTGATCACAATCCATGCCAAACTACTGAAATGTGCACTTTTTGGAAAAAACCACACTACTACTTTCAAATGATACGACAAAACCATACCTTTCAAATGATCTAACTACTCCAAAGTCGTAAAGTTTCCTTCTTTTCCCATTCTAAATCTCCTTCATTTTTTAATGATCATCACTTTGAAGATAATTGAAAGGTGAAACCATTCAAACAAATAATAATGATTGAAACCTTTAAAGAAAGTAAAGCCCCAGCTCACACAGGTCACACAGCTCACACAGGTCATATGTCTTAACTCTTAACATCTGCCAACATCATTGGGTCCGTCATGGCATGTCCAATATTCAATGCAATCTTGACCATCCTTTTTTTTTTAAGAGGAAGAAAGGGTCAACCAAATATTTATATGAAAATAATGATAATGATCCAAGGGTACTTGTGGTTTATGTGTGCTGCCATGTGATGAATCACTGATGACTTGAGCGGAAAAAGTGCCCACACACACTCTTCAGCCTTTTATATTGAAGTTATCTATATCACCTTGTTGCAAACATTAAGCAGCCATTGGCTTTAACCTCCCTTTTTTTTTTTTAGGTAAGAAATGATCAACACCACAAAGTGGTATCTGGGGCCCACTTTTTACAAGGCGGACCATTGGATCGAACTCTTCTTTAATAGTTGAGATCAGTAATATATACTATTGTATTGAAGTACTATGGGCCATCAAGGGGCTGTTTGCCACTTCGGATATCGGATAATTATTAGTCTAGTAACAGTGTCATAAATATTAATGGGACTTCAAAAAGTTTTTGATAAATGTTGTACCCAACCAATGTTGAGAGCATATTGCTAATCGTGCCATAGGACTCAAGTCCAAATTAATTATTAACCCAAACAAAATGGTTGTCAAAACCTTAATCCTAATTTCTAGAATAGTGTGGATGAGATCCAGGCCCCTTGGTGGCTAAGGTCTCCCAATCTTAGTCAGAAACAGAGACCTAAAATTGGTCGGCCATGACAAGGGGGCTCGGAGAAGGGAAAAAAAAAGTATACTTTTTTTGTGAAGTCAGTGATTGAGGTGACTTCCATATTATCACTAATGAGAAATGAGAGATAAAGCTCCTTTAATGAATTTAATCATTCAGAAAGAAAGAAAGATTTGAGAGATAAAGAAAGCACATGTGAGAGGAATTTTTTTTTTTCTACGAGAGGGTTCCTAACCCTTTGGGTTGGACTAATCCCTCCGGGCCCAGAAGGAAGTCGAGTAAACTCTCATGTAGCCCCAGCGTAGTAGTGCAGTTTCAAACTTACAAGCTCTGAGTGCAAACCGTAGTCCTAAGCCAGCTAAGCTACCCCTTGAGATTACCACATGTGAGAGAAGAGTACAACTAACGTGCAAAATTAAATTCTTGTGAATGTCTTAGTTGTCGTTATCGATCAGCGAGAAAGCCAACGAATCATATGATACATCCAGAGTGTGTTACATAACATCAACCAATATAAAATTATAGGTTCCACATCATGTACAAACAAAAGCGAAAATTCACTTAGATTCTCAATGTAAAATAAAAAAATTAGGAGGCCAAAAACCCACTACCAAATTCTAGACTAGAGAGAACGTGTAGTTGCTTGGTTGTTTAGCAACCAGATTTCTCACCCAGTTGTTTAGGATTTGAATTATGAATATATCTCCTTTTCCAGCATGTAGGCTCCCTTTTCGCTTGTGTGGGGTTTATTTCCACATGTGCGGGTTCCTTTCGCACGTGAGTTGGCTGCCTTCGCACTTGTGCATCCTTAAAAGAAAGCTATAGGCATCATCTATTATATATATATATATATATATATATTATATATAAGGGCCAGCTCCCCTAAACTCAACCTTAAGATAAAGTAAGCTCAAGTGTGTGGTGGGGCACACATAGGGATGAGGGTAGGGGATTTCAAGGACTACCTAGGATCTTCCTCTCTACAGAAAAAATCAGCCCCAAATGCTATTTCTATCATCTCCATATGGGCCCAAAAGGTAAACGGTCAACGGTCCATTTGGATTGATATATAGTCGATTCAACGATCCAGTAAATTCAGATCTGACTGAAAGTTGGTGGACATGTGTAATTTAGAAAAGTCATGTGTTTGGTCCATTTGGATGGACCAAAAGTGGGCCCCACAAGCATGAGTTGGTGGGCCCCTTGCTCATATATATATATATATATGAAAATGCCCCTACAAGAGTAACTCTCATAATATGAGTAATAAGGCCCCACTACTTTCATAGTAGTGTGAGAGTTATCCATCCAAGCCCGTCACTTACAACCGTCCCTTTGCATGTCACCAATCCACCCAAATGAAATTGACCAATAGATAGAAGTGGTAAAAAATGACGGATTATAAAACCTTTAAATTTGATGGCCATTGATCAAGGGGTTGGACTCCCTTGAGGGGGGCTGAAATTTCACAGGCACATAGGGCCCAATAAATAATGGCTGATCACCCACCTTTCCCTTGATTGGCACGACACTTAGGTGGGCCCCACAACCCCCACCACATGGTGCTCACGATAATGGTGCTCAGGTGAGAGGAGCCCATATATATATATATGAGGAGAGCTCACACAAGCTGGAGCCTCATAAGCACCGTTGGGCCTCAACTGGGCCTCACAGGCTCCAGCTTGTAATAAGCTTAGTTGCAGCCTGTGTGAACTCTCCTCTATATATATATATATATATTGAGAAGTTTCAAGTGCATTCATCCCTCACCATAAGGTGAGGGACACTTCCATAATTGGATATAAGGGAGATGCTCCTATGAGATATGCTCTCACCTTATTATGAGAGATAAAATGGAGGCCCTCACATTCATATCCAATGCCAAATGTGAGGGCCCCATCCTTATCTCTCATAGTAAATATATGAACCAGCTTAAGCTGCATGAGTATAAATTTATTTTTAAATAACCAAAGATTAAGAATAGTCCAATTCAATTACTATCACCTCAAATCAGCCTCTGTTAGCCAATATTGGAAATATCAGCCAACTGACAAGAAATACAATTATAGATCAATGTCACATAAGTAGTCCAGATCGGTACTAGACTTACTAATAGTTTGCTGTAAAATTGAACTGTATTGACTATATTGATGACAAGGATCAGAGTATTATCTGTATAGGCATAATTTTGATGTCGACTAAAGACAATAGTCAATATCAATTATGCTTTGGTCGCTCTTCTGACCCATATTGTCCTGTATCAGTGTAATGAATTTATGGAGTGGTATATTGACAAGGTTCCCATACTTCAAAATATGGTTTGCTTCCTGTAAAGTGATGCCAGTTTGCTTGGGTCACAACATGGGAGGTCTGTGGGCCGAGGGTTCATTAAATGGGGCAGATACACACCGGGGCCTAACCCATTTAGTCTTCCACTTTCCACGCTGCTACTAGATGTGTTCCCACCCTGTAACTAGTATATGCCACCCAGATGATGCATTGACATTCATAATATTGCCATGCAAAAGTCCACCCCCCTAGTTCCCACTTGGGATTAAATAAACAGGTTACACTGCTTAGAGAAGAAGAGACCTTCCTTTGCATCCTACTTTGCAGAGACTGGTGGTTAACCCAAGTTGTAGCACAGGTGGTGGAGGGCAACTACTACCTCAGCTCAGCTCTCAACAGGCCAATACGTTTTCTCACCATTGATCAGCATGACAACTTGGTTGAAAATGGCAAGGAAAATATGGACTATTAAACTCTGTTGTAACTCAGAGCAAGATCACCCAACCAACAAAAATGCACACATATGAACCACATATGTATAAAAGGAACACTGAAGCCAAAAGTCCAAATTACATAAGCGGCCATCCAATTCAAGTTCTAAATCCTCTCAGATTGAAAAATAAAATAAAATAAAATAAAAAGAATTGATCACTAAATGATACAAAGAGTGAAAGGACAACACTAATTCCACTTACATCAGTAACCAAATGTGCACCACCTTTGCCATTGCTGTCATTACCTCAGTGGGACTGTTTGTCTTCTCAATAACACATCAAGCCTTAGCGGAAGGACAGGCAGCAACCAATTTATATTCAATATGACTTGTGGGCATACTCAGTATAGATACAAAAACAAAAAACCAAAAAACACACATACACATCTAAACTTTGAATCACTCTCCAAAATGAAATGTCGCCTCAATGAGTCTATGGCTTCAACTCAAGTCAAAAGCTGAAACCTGCCACTTGGTTTTCTCTTTTTCCATCCCTGAAAGATCAATTTCAAAATAACTTTTTCAGATTTACGAATCCATAAGAATCCAGCTACGTGGACAATAAGGCAACAACTTACGAATGCTGCATAGTATACAAACGTGAGCCCCGCCATAATAATAAATGCAATCTGAAACACATTATACCTGTAGCCAAAGTTATATCCAACACAGTCAGGAAGCAGCTAAGTCATGATTCTCCAACTGACTAGGAGAAGTAGGGTTTAGTTTGAAAGTGTAGAAAGCAAGCTACTGCTTCAGAGTAAGGATTAATTATCAAAAGTTGCCAAGAATGAACAGTAAACATGATGGATAAGATTGAATAGGGCTCCAACGCATGGTATTACTTTCATATTATTTAAAAATAAATAAATAAATAAAACCCACACTCAATACCAATGTGCTTTGTTGATACTTCAACCACCAATCATTGCTACAATATCCTAGAGGCTATAGCAAATATCTATGCATAATCATAATTAATAAACTGCAAAGGGTGGTCATAACTTACTTGTAAAGATACTTAATTCCTCGAAGGGACTCCAATGTGTGGCCAAATATTTCTTGAGCAGCAGTAGCTTGTGCATAGTATGCAAATGCTGTGGAGCAGAACTGAATCACACTGCAAAAATTATGCACAAATTAATCAGCGCATACAGTAGGCTTTCTGAGAACACAAGTATTCATGGTAGACAGATATTTTCTTAAGCTAATAGAATTGTGTTACTGATAAACGTCTGTCTCTCAGTCTCTCACTATTTTTATTATTTAACTTCGATTTTTCTTATTTTTCTACATATTTTTCATATGGAACCTTTCAAGATTTTATGCAATATCTGAACCCTTTTTTTTTTTTTTGACTATGTTGGGTTACTGTGGTTACTGGTGATACCTTAAACTTGATGACCGAGGGATCAATCCTTGGGCAAGCATGTGAAACTAAGGTGCCAACACCGTTCAACCATAAGTGTGTTGGCATATGCAATCTTCAACTGTCTTAGTATCAGTTTAGACAATGATGCTTGATAGATAAGGTTTGCTCATATATTACATTTAGATATATTATTCAGCATTCTATCAATGGTAAAGGACTTGAGAGAAGTCATGTCTACCGCACACCAAACAGGACCATAACACAAAATCGTCTCGGTTTAGACACATGTTCCACATGCCTCTAGGGCATTTCTGGCTACTCTGGTATAAATCACCAGTAATAATGAGTTAAAATTATATAGAATGTCATTTGATTCCATATATTATTCCTAAAAATAATATACCATAAAAGCCAATGAGTGATTTTATCAAACAGCGGATGTGAATATTGAGAACATTTATTAGTAGTAATAATAATAACAATATACCATAAAAGCCAATGAGTGATGTTTTAAAAAACGGCTGATGTGAGTATTGAGAGCATTTATTCTACTTCCCAAGCATTGAATAGTGAGGTCTTAGGCTTACAGTGTGAAATGAGCACAGTTAAGAGGACCCGTGGACTAAAACCTAAAGAGTAATTTGAATCTTACTCCACGTCTCAAATTTATTTTCTCTTTCCCTAATTAATGGTTTGGACAAACAAAGGCAATCAAATTTTCAAGCCTCCAAAAAATTCTATATAGGGTGTGTGTGGGTGGTGGGGGGGGGCGGGGGGGGGGGGGGTAGGGAGAACAAGATTAATCATCGAATTTACAGATTTTAGGCCCACATTTTACAGAAAGGAGTTCACACCTGCAAAATTCTATATAGAGGGAAAAAGAATGAGATTAATCATCGAATTTACGGACCTAATAGAGCAAAGAAGAATTAGGCCTACATTGAACAGAAAGGAGTTCATGAGAGTTGCTCCCCACCTGAAAACACATTCAATAGATTAGCAAACAATCACTATCAGATAAGAAAGGTTATTGTGGAAGGAATATTACTTCATAGGATGAATGGTTATGAAAATTAATCTCAGACCAAGCATCATTGCCCCCGCAACTACAGCAAGAAGAAGGTAGAAGCAGAAGAAAGCAAATGCCGCAGTACCCAAAAGGCCTGTTAAATCACACAAACTACAGATGATATTGATAATCCCGAGAAGGAAAAGCAATAATAATAAGAGTGTTCTTATCACATACCCCATACATTGTCCAGCTTGATGAAAACCTCATTCAGGAAAGGGGACAGAGGAGGATTGATCAATAAATATATAACAATATGGGCAACCCAAGCCACTGAAACAATCAACCTGGAAGGCAAACATAGACCAGGTTACATGCAGCTCACTAAACTTGGTTGAAATAACACAAATCATTAACTGTTTCGCTATCACCCTTAAGTCAAATGGGATGTGATTAATATATATATGCTAGAAGAGTAATGTATGTGTATGGTGATGATCAGCTAAGCACCTCTCCGTACAGCTAGATGCATGGCCAAAGGATAATGGTTTATCAGTTAAATCTCTACCAAAATTCAATTGAACAATGCATTTTAGTTGGATGTGTCAATGAATGCCTACATTTTATAAGGATAATGGAGAAACAATGACAAGTGAGCCATGTTGGCCAAAAAGGAAGGTGCTTACCTGATCAAATGATTTGCATATACAAATCATTGACAGGGACAGTCTGGCCGTGCCAGTGCAAGAAACTGTTGATGCAGGTAAGATAAGGTTCTTGCCAAACCACCTCAGCAAGATCAAGGTCCTTAGGGGTCGTTTGCTTGCACCCATTTACATGTCTAATAAGGGAACATGAAATATGGATACATATCGGTCATGTTTGTCAACAGTCATTTACACATGTGGTGTGTAAATGGCGTAAAAATGAGGCACTAAATTTGAACACCTCAAGAGATGGCCAACGAAAGAACACCCCAACTCAATGTGCAGTGAATACACACCAAAAGGGAGGATGGTAAATTACTGTCATCAATGGTGCCTCAGTTCGAATCCCCTTCGGGATTTCTCGTCCTGCCCAGCAGTATATATACCCTGCTTAGGTGCCAGACTCAGTATCTCTCTCCCTACAGGTAAAACCTTCTCACTCCCTCTGCCTCTCTCTATCTCTCCCCTTCTCTGATCCCATTTCTGGTCTCTGACTCATCTCAGTATTTCCTTCTCTGATCCGATTCCACCTTCCCATGAACGACCACCAGAACCTGCCGATCCATCGAAGTTCAAGAAGGCCACCTCCCTGTCTACATTGGCAAGGAGATGGAGCGATTCGTGGTGAGCGCCGAGTTGCTCAACCACCCCATATTCATGGAGCTTCTGAACAAATCAGCGAACAAGTACAGATATGTGCAACAGGGCGTGCTGAGGATTCCTTGCAGGGTTCTTGTATTCGGATGGGTTTTGGAGTTGTTGAGAAATGGAGATGTAAGACAGATCTCTCAAGATTTTCTTTAATACCATGACCTCTCTCTCTCTCTCTCTCTCTCTCTCTCTCTCTCTCTCTCTCTCTCTCTCTCTCTCCCTTAATTCTTCTTTATAGGATATGTTAAGAGTATATACTGTAGGGAGGATAAGGGAAAGATGTGGTAGAGGAGGCTGTTGGTGTTGGGTGTGTTGGGTGTCCGGCACTGTCAGCTCTATAAAGAGAAAGGCAAATGAAAAAACTTCATTTGTTCGTTGGAATTGTTTATGAAAACCTTTTTTTTTTTTTTCAATTTAGGAAGTATAAACTCATTTCATCATGTAATGTAGATTTTATGCTTCTAGGTTTAAATGTTAATGCCCATAATCTATTTTTCACAATTTTAGGTGAATAATGAGGATTGACTTCTTTATTTTTGACATCTCTGGCTCATTGTGTTAAGAGTTTTCTGTTCCCCTTTTGCCTTTTCTGATGATGACTCGGTTCATTTCCAGATTTTTTTTTGTATGAGTACAACAAATGGGTATAATCTGTGTCTGCTTTCTTGTACCATAAGAAAAAGAGAAAGATGCTTATACTGTGTGTTTTATAACCATGTGTTGTAGTCTTGCAGGAAGAAAAGAAAGTTTCTGATGTTTGATTCTTTCGTGTAATCTGTGTTGCTTTCTTGTATGAAAGAGGGATTTCTACGGATTTTGAATTTTTTTTTAGCCTATTTTTTAATAAAGTGATTGATTCATTTGTGGGATTTTGGATTAGATGGAAGCTTCAGATTGTATATGTGGAGATTGTGTATCATTTTATATATTGATACCAAAGTTCTATTGTTTGGGCTCTTTTCTTGGGTTGAATTTAGTGTTTCTTTTTTGGGCATGTGCTTTTGATACGTATACATTTTGTGATAATATCTTGCAGCAAAGATTTCAACAGAGAGAGAATATCCAATTCCAATAATGTGGTACTCTTCATCTTAAAAAGAGTTGCAACTGTGACCTTCTCTTTCTAACCACTTTCTGTTATAGATGTCATAGTGCTGTAACATCTCCCTAACATCTTCATCTCTTGTGATTGCTTTCCTTTCAATTTGTTCTAATCAAAACTACAGGTACAGTTATAACCAAAAAGTTGTTATCGCCTGCTTGCCCATTATTTGCTTTCTATATGGCCTGTCTTCTATTTTGTCTTTTATGTTACCTTGCACACCATTGGGTATATTCAGAACATGGAACGAAAACTATCCATGAACAGGTTGCAGTTGAAGACGGATGGTGGTTAGATTCACAATCACTTTACTTTTACAATTATTGTTCATTTGTAAATCTTTTATCTCTTCTTTGCATCCGATGAATTTTGTTCTTTCTAAACATGTTGTTTTACTAAAATTCCCTTTTTGAAATTGAAACACTGTTCATTTGATGCTTTATTAACTTGGCGGTTCCTCTATCAACTCTAACATGCCTCATCAACCTTTTTTATATTTTTTTATTCCATGGTATTCTGCTTACTTTTGAGTTTTATCAAATTTTTAACAAGTTTTGGATGCTTTTAAGAAGATGACGATGTTCAATGCGTGAAGTGCTAATATGAGCATCATTGTTAAGAAATAATATTCATTGGTGACAACAATGATGATGATCACCAGGAAGTAGTGGACATTGATGAATCCAACAACTAATATGTGTATCACTTACAAGATAAGATAGCATTATAAGCCGTCTTTAAAATATATTGAAATGGGCTTTTTTTGTCAATTTTTTGCAAGTATAAAGTTCAATCAGCATGTAGGGCTTACGCATAATAACTAGTTATGTTGTTTCCCGTCTTTTTTTTATAATAATGTTGATTCCCATCTTAAAAGGCTATATGCCAAAATGTTTAATATGGGATCCATTCAAATTGTTTTATCTGGGCTATATTCAAATCTATTTAAATATAATTTACAAAAATAAGTTTATCACATTTACACATGTCGTTCAAACAAATGTGGTAAAATGAAGAACATGCATAAATGATGTGAAACTGGTGCTAGCAGACAAACATTCTAAATTGAAATGCATGTGTAAAGCTTACATGCTCAGCAATTGCATATGTAAATTACATTTATGCAGAACGTGCGTAAAAGACCACCTTAGAAAAACATCTGCCATACTTACATCCTAATAGAGGAAACTCCCAAGAAGAAATCTTATTCCCCAAAATCTCTTATGTATAGTCTTTCACTAAAACATCCGAATACTTCAAAACAGGCAATGATTGTGTCAGATTGTATCCAATACTTCACTTTTTTATGGGTAAAATCCATATCCATGGCATGTCACAGGCCAAATCCATATTGTATCTGGGAATCATAGGTCTTCTCATCTCTTTTTATAAGTAAAATAATAAAACCTTATTAATCCAAACCATTAAAATATAAATTAAATCCTACAATCCAAACATAGTAGAAAATTAAATAAAATAACAAAAATATCCCTAAATTCATAACTCTCCACCTCACCAGAAAATTAGCCATAAATTTCTTAGTGAGTCAGTACAATATAGGCTCGATGGAAAGTTAATTGAATAAGCAATCTGACACCCAATTTTAGGTTATTTTGAAATCATTTTTCATCACATAATTCCACTTGCTGAAGGGCTTGTGGACAAGTTTGGGAGCTCTAAGACGGCCTGCAAGGTCTGGATGAGATGGTAATGACTTCAGAGCAGAGAATGGCCACAAACAGTGTCCCAAAAACTTGATGAAACCTATGTGACAGAAGCTGTTTAAATAAAAACAGAAGACTTCAGGGGGTTTTCTCCAAAATCTGGACATTCCAATAGAATTTCCATCAAACAGGGTGTTTTTTGGGCCTTAAATAAATGGGTCTTAATGGGCCCAAAACCAATGTAAGCCCTACACCATTAGGGTATTTACTCATGGGGCCCACTTGTCTTGATGGCCAGCCATCTGGACCCCACAAGAACAGCCATCCAACTTGTTTGGAAGATTCCAGCAGTCTGTCATTCCTTAGCTTATTTTCTTGGAGTTTCTAAAGGTATCTCCATGTAAGAAGGGCACTTATTAGTTTAGGGACTTGATTAACTCTATGTTAAAATTAGTGGTTGAGATTAACTCAAGGTTTTAGCGGAGCTATGTACGTATATAAGCCCAAACAATATAGTCAATTTTTCAGTTTTGGCTTAGGTTTTGAATATAGAGAATTTGAAGCTTTCTTCTCCATTGGGAATGAGAACCTCTCCCAAGGACTGAAGATACCATGGGATTATTCATAAATATGAGTGACTAATCTTGTTTTTCGTCTTGTTTTCTTACTTTGGTTATTGATTTGGTATAGGGCTGGAATTTTGGGTTTCCATTCAATAGGATTTCTTTTGGCCACATCAAATTTGGCATCGGAGCAAAATAAACTCATTGTTTGTTGATTCCATTCTCCATTATAAAAAAATGTCTCCCATAGAGCACATGGTCATAGGCCTAATAAAGAGAATGAGGAGAAAACCCATTGGAACCCAGAGACCTCGACATTCAACATTTGCGAAGAAAAGTCGAGTTCCTGACTCAGCGTTTGGAACAACTAGAATCCCAAGATAAGCGATTAAATGAGGAATTGAATCCTAACATACGGTTTCATAATCCATTCTATAACTGATGACCCATTAGAAATCGGAGGAATGTAGAAAGATGTGAAAGGAGAAATTAAGAAAAGGATCTCAACAAAAAGATAGAGATCCTGATTTTAAATAAGTTTTTTCTCTCTAATGAATTCTTCACTTCTTTTCCCATAACAAACTCTTCAACAACGTTCCAATGTTGAGAGAGGGAGGGAAAAGATATGGGAGGGAGGGGAATACTTGCGCATAAATAGACTACTTGAGCTGATGCTCACCGGAAATCACACTATATATATATATATATATATATCTATCTTGCGGTCCATGTAATGACAATCTTGTAGGAGCCACCTGGATGCATGGCGTCAGTGGGTATAGGGGGATGGAGAAATCTTGTCATGGATTAGGGTTGGGCAGCAAAAATCAGCCCCATTATATTCTAACCCATAATTTAATGGGCTCAAAATTTTAAAAAAAATTCAAAACTATGCAACTTTTTCTTTTTTCAGATTCAATACAACACATTGTCATGAAGGCGAATTCCTGTTAACACCACCCCGCCCCCTCTTCCTTTCCTCTCCCAAAAACAAAACAAAAAAACATCCGCCAAAAATTAATAAATAAAAAATAAAAACAAAATTCGAGGGAGGGAGGGAGAAGGAAGAAGAAGGGGGAGGAGGGGGAGGGGGAGGGGGGGTGGTTTGCCCACTGAGGACACATCCAACTAATGAGGTTAGGTGAAAATTATTAGGGGCATTGAAAACAAAGGATGGTGCAGATATAGCTAAAATAACCCTATACAATCAATTCAAAGCCTTAAATTTAATGGTTCGCTAACCACAGTTCTTTTGGTAACTGAATCCAACAATGATTAATGGTCAGAGAGCATCAAATTTAAGTGATAATCAACTATGATGTCCAGAAATGGCTCAGATGCGGTAGGTACACACCATGGACATGGCAGGGATATGGATTTTACATATAAGAAGTGAAGCATCTGATACGACATGACACGTTGCCCATTTTAAAGTATTCATGCATTATTGATAGTCAATTCATTGCTGGCAGAAAAGTGTGAACAGCTTGGATTTGTCAAAATTGGGCCCGATCCACAAGATAGAGAGGAGCAGAAGAGGCATATTGCAGAAAAGCCATCAACATGTGTGTCATCATCATAGCCTTGTCCTTCAAACTAGAGCCATCTCGTTCTACTAATGTTGTTGTCATATCGCGGAAAGGAACTATAGGGTGGCCCATCAGCCCCATCCTTATAGGCATGGAACAAAATATCGGCCACCACGTAGCAAAGCGGCCGATACATCAGGCATAGCAGCCATGCTTGAAAATAGTGCTGATATGACTTTTGCAGGTATAAAACTCAGCCAAGCCAAGCAGTTTTTATTTAAAATACCATTTTCCATCTCTTCTCCCTAAGAGCCTTTCCGAAAGTTGTCTCTACCCTTAGATGGTTCCAAATCACTAAAAAAAAACTCAAAATTGACTATTACACAAGTTTCAAAAATATTTTAGCACTTTAAAAATTCATATCTCTACGTATTGCCACAACCACTGCATATCACCCACTACATGGCATATTGGACACAGGCCGCTATATCCACCACAACTACTATTTTGATCCTACTTATGGGCGAGCACATAATATAACTCTCGACTGCCGTTGGATTCTCTCCCACCATCCAACAGCTGGGAACCTGGGACTGCTTACCAGCTTATTCCATTTCTTTGTTTTATTTTGTAGCAAAGCCACCTATAGATTTCATGATATATTAACATTCCCAATTCTATCCTTTCCAAACTAATTAAATGCAACATAAGCGGTCAATTTTAACTTAAAATAGAAGTCGCAACTCTAAAGGCAGGAGTAGTAATAACTAATAACGGCAACGACCATAAAGCTTATTTACAAGGACGTCTAAGCTACTGAATTTAACAGAAATGACATCATTTGGTAGATGTCAGTCTTACCCGAGAACGCCCAGCACAAGTTTTGCTAAGTAACCAAGAACAGTGAATGCCCAGTTAGCCTCTGCCTGGATAAAAAAATGCACTAGCATGAGAACAGATCTCTAATAAAAAATAGAAAATAACTGCCAGGTCCATGTGTGACGCATTACAGTTTATCACCTTTTCTCCCTGAGGATACATCTCCTCCAAAGCATTCACATCTTCTTCCAGAAGGAGCAATTCCTACAACCAAAAGCCATCAAAAGATAAATTTCTATGCAAAAAATTGCATAAAACTCATGGTTGATCAGGTTTGCAAAGGCAACCAGGCCTGCCGACCATAATTTAAATGACTAACTCGTATTAATGTTTGGCCAAGTCTGTACAACTTGGTTAGGACCAAGTTTTATTTTTAAACCCTACTGTCAATTGATGAAGAAAAATGCCCAACGTAACTATCAGGGTTAGCATATAAAATGTTGATGCAATCCTAGGGTTAGGATGCAAGTGCCGGACCACAATTAGGGTTCCGAAGAACAATCACTTAAAGAAGAAACAATTTCCAACGAAAAATCCACAGAGGGAATTCTATTAACTCAATTCTAATCTTGCTTGGGTCCCACGATTGGACCATGAGTCTTGCCCCCCAACAGCTAGATAGTGCTGCTGCATCAAATGTTCCCATTAAATAAATTTATGCAGCTTAAATACTGCAAATTTGAGTAAATAGCACTAGGATATCACTCAAAGCAGGAAAACTTCATTGAAATCTCTACTTAAGAGTCATTTTGATGCTTCAAACAGGGTTTTGTTGTCAAATTAGTCATAAAATGAAATATATTGCTACAAAGAAAAGCAGTTAGAATCTTCCAATCGAACCTTTTTTTTAATCTAAAGTATAGTGCACACCTCATAGTGGGGCCCACCTGATGACCCATCCAAATGGACCACACACGGGACCCCCCCTAATTACACCAGTCCCTTTTTCTACACCCATCCAAATGGATTGTACCATTGGATCAACGGGTCAATTTTTAAAGGGGCGAAACTTGTTCGCAGTTGATGAAGGGGTTAAGATAATGAGTGGGACCCATATTTTGCAAACAGGTAGGCCCCAACCAGATGAAGAGATCCCCCCGGTCCCATCCACAAACAAAGAGGCACGCGCAAATGCACACACATACATATATATGGGAGATGCTCCTATGAGAGTTACTCTCACAGTACTATGAGAGTAAGGGGTGAGGGCGCTCACATTTAGGATGTTGGCATTGGATATGGATGTGAGAGCCCCCACCCTTACTCTCATAGTACCGTGAGAGTAACTCTCATAGGCGCATCTCCCTATATATATATATATATATATATATATATATATATATATATATATATGAGAGGGGCTCTCCTAAGCTGCAGCTTATGTTATCCTAAGCTGAAATCGTTTACAAAATAATCTCGATCGCAAATTGCCTCAAATCATTGTCTCCAAAATCAAGATAAATCCAATCAGAACCGGAATTTCCAGTTCCATCATGCCAAAAACAGAGATACTCTCTCTCTCTCTCTCTATATATATATATAACATCTCTCGCAAAGGAGATCTGTGAGAACTTCCAGTAGGCCCACCTTAGGGCCAGTTTGGCAACTCTACCAATAGAGTCAAGTGAAGTAAAGTTGATTTTGAAAAAAGAATAATCTATAAGTGGATTAAGATGGTATTTTATGTTTAGTTGTTTATTATGGAATCTTTTTGACTTTTTGTATGGGAAAGTGAAGTTTTTTTTTTTTTTTTGTATTTTAGTGGATAAAGGTGGTTGCTTTTTTACTTTTTTTGAAAAAGATAGAGAGAGTTTTGAATTAAAGTGTTTTTTATGTGACATTTTGTCTGAAAAATGGAGGGTTTGCTTGACTTTTACTATGCTAGTAAAGTGCCAAACTAGCCCTTATCATTCATTTGAATTGTTCACGCACAAGGGACCTCCCCTGATAGTCATCAGCCTACTGAATTTTCTAGCACAGTATTCCCAAAATATGAAAGGTATTTGTGATAATAAATACAACAACCGAACATGGGAAACACATGTTTGGAGCTCCAAGCATCCAGATAAAATTCTGATTTCTAAACAATCAAAATTAAGACGTACGTACCTTTTCAACTGCCTTAACATTTTTGCGCCACTTTCTCCCCTTCGAACCACTTTTTTCTTCCTGACGAAGTGCATCAGCCGCTTTCTTCAATTCCCTTGCTTTCTTCCCCAGTTCTGTTGCCTCCTGAATAATTATACCAACAAGATGCCCACAACCATTTAAAAACGACCGGTAAATACAATATAAGATGATGCAAGAAAGCCGATTTAATTTTTTGCAACTAAATCAGAGATATATCGAGGAAATACCTTGATGTACTGGGAGCGAGTGATAACAGCCTTTGGACGTCTAAAGAATGAAAAGATAAGTCCTAAAGGCAAGCAAGCGATTCCAACGCCTCCAAAGATCTAAAAAAATATTGTGTGGACGCTATAAGATTTTTCTCTTCTTTATTGGTAATGAAACTTTCAGATCTTTCTATTCATGAATGTCTGGTACAGAAAGATGCTCATTTGAGATAAAGATCAGAGTAAAAGATGGAAAAACATACAGAGAAAAGAACCGATCCAACAATAGTAGCAAGAGCAACTACATATTCTGGAAAGGTAGTGCGCATAGTCCAAGTTGTTTCCGATGAAGCACCTGCCGAGTAAGCAGAACACTGCAAATTGTGCAAGCAATGATCAGCACAAAAGGTAAGAAGGAACACGTACCATTCCATTAACTAATGACAACCGTGCTGAATTGGAGATTCCAAATTTCTCAACAAGAAACTGAGATGAAAATATGAAAAAAGTAACATAACAGAAAGAATTTTCCCACAATTCAAGAGCAGCGTTTTACATGTTACCATAATAAAGACAGTTATAAGCAACCATTAATGGAACCTAGTGAACAAACCTGGTGAAAGGATGCTCCTATACACGGTTGGCTGCTTGAGAAATTTGTCCAAGTGCTTGGAAAGTTTATTGCGGGCGAAGAAAGATGTCTAACAGTAAAGTCCACCTTTCCAATTAGACCTTATACCATTGAACAAAAACAAACAAATAAACGAACTTAGTGAGCTTTAAGCTTCCAAAGGATTTTATCATGAGAAACTTTTTAACAGTTAAAGGGCATATTTGTATGACTAGAAACCAACTAGAGTTGGCAAACTGAATGGCCATTGAAAGATACTTCTCGACAACTTACCTGTGCTAACTCATCATCCCACATCAATGCTATGAAATATCCAAAACCAATACACATTCAGACACAACAGACGAAACATACCTATGCCACCATTAAATGGTAATAGCAACCCAAAGGGTTGGTTGACAAGAGAAACGGACCATCTTGTCTCCAACAAGCATTTATTACCTTTACTTAAAAGTCGCTTATTAAAATTCCACAGACAAATTTCCAGAATGCAAGTAAGAAATAAATTCATTCAACAGTAATGAGTTAACCATCATTGCATTAGATCAAATCCTATGTTTTGAATTTTGATAACCTTTTTTCCCACTTATAGATAGATGTCAATAACAAAAAGTCTTCCATACCCATTGCAGACAAACTCGCATAAATAACACAATGCACAGCAGGATACTTATCTCAAAAGCAAACAAATCACGCATAAGGCAATTGAATTCTACTTACAAACCACCAACCTTCACCAAATTCCAGCAATATCCTCATTTAATCGTTATAAACACACATTATCATGAAGATAACACAAAACCAATCCAGCAGAACTTACTGTATAGGATGCCAAGCGCGAGAGCGCAAACAATTGCACTTGTAGCGACCCATATCATCGCGCTCTTTATCCGTTGCCCCATGGTCCTGCAATCATTCATAACAAAACAAAATCCCCAAAATCGATTAGGGTTTCATCCTGGATAGAATGAAGAGAATAAAAAATGAAAACTTAAAAGAATTGATAGGAGGAGGACCCACTTTTCCTGATCGCCTTCGTAGTAGAACATGGCGAAGGGGATGACGAGGAAGACGAGGACAGCGTCGACAATGTAGACGGCGAGCCAGAGATCCTTCATGGGGAGGGTGAGGTGGCAAGCACCATTGTAGATGGCGCGGCGACAAGCCTGGCGGTTGGCGACGTCGGCGGGGAGCATGAGGATGGAGATTGCGGCGATGGAGAGGCCGAAGACGACGACGAATTTGGGGAAATAGGCCTGATTGGCATCGTCTGGATGCTGGTAATTGATGAGGAGGTAGACATTGAAGATGAAGACAATCACGCAAACCACTATTGCCACGATCAACAGCGCTAGATTGAAATCCCCCATCGTTTCTTTTCTTCTCTCTTTCTCTCTTTATCTCAGATGAGCAAAAGATCGAACAGTTGGTGGGCGTTTTCCTTTTCGTTCGATTTCCCCTCTCACATGCGTGCTTTATGCTTCAGGAGAGGGAGATCTGGAGATTAATCGAGAGCGATCTCTTTCTCCCTCGATTATTCAAGCGATCCGATGTCTTTCTCTCTTGATTTCTCTGCCTCTTCGCTTTGTCTTCTCCCTCTGCAATTCCTCTCACTCTAGTCTTCGTGAAGAAATTCATGAAACGATTGACGAAGAATCAATTTGGGTTCAAATGGGGGAGTCCGTTCCAGACAACGTCATTAGCTGTCTCTGCGGGGAGAAAAACAGAGTCCCTCTTTTTTTTAATTTTGGTAAGGTCTCTTTTTTTAAGAAGCAGCCCTTGTAAGTTCTTGTAATTTGAAAACAGACACCGAGAAATATAAAAGTACATAATGATTTGAGTATTTCAAAAAAATTATTAAAGTTTTTTCACAATTTCTTCAATCAATTCCTCTCCACCATTTTATCTTTTCTTAATATCTCTTTTCTCTCTAAAACTAATCATTTTAATTTTGATGATCGTAATCATTTTGGGCATGTTTGGCATCAGGCGAGAAATCCATAGATCTAATGATTCTTCACTATCATAGTAGTCCTGAAAATTGAAAATTGATAATAAAGGTGTTTTTTTATCATTTCTCAAAATTTGTATTATGGAGAGAACTTGATTGAAGGAATTGTGAAGAATTTTTGTACTTTTTAAAAATATTTAAATCTTCATATATTTTTTTGAAGATGGTATAAGAGTTTTATAGCTTTTGGAATTTTTTCCTTATTTTTAAAACCGCCATTTGATTAAAAAAAAGTTTAATCGGGTCCTTCTGTCCACTTGAGGTTGTTTTTTAAAAACTTTAGATTGTTTGTTTGTCAAAATGACCATTCTAGTGTGTTTGCGTGGCTTCTATAAAAATTTAAGTTTTCAACTAAAAATGAGTATATCCAATAAGTTTAGATGTGTTGAGAGTTTTTTTTGTTGATTTTCACTAATTTCTCAACTTTATGAAACTAAATATTTCGATGCTCATAATTAATATGAAAATATTGCACTGTTTGGATTATAAATTGAAAACTCACAATAGTGCAAAAAAAAAAAAAGATATGCATTTGTGATTTGTTGGCTCCCTTCACACAAATTACTCAAAAATCTATTAAGATTTAAAATGACAAACATAAAGGTTTTGGGGGTTTATTAGTTCAATAAAAAAAAATTCAAACTACAAAAATGAGCCAAGAAGGAAAAAAATAGTGTAAAAATAACCTCTTTTACACATCATTCTCACCCCTTGTCTATGCATCATATGTATAAACTGGTGCAAACAAACATAGTAATGTGTAACCATTACGCATATAAATCAATTACAAATGCAAATTAGTTCAAACGAACAAATACCTAATAATGTTACTAAATGCAATATAGTCATATTAAATGCAAAACAAGCCACGACCTGGTGCTTTGAAAAAGAATTTAAACTCTACCTAGTCCGAGTCCGAGTCCTGGCTACATTTTTTTTCCCTTCCGCTCCTCATTCTCTCTGATGGCTTACAAATGTCCATTGCAAATCTCTACATTTGTTATGCCTTCAAATCAATTTTTTATAATATTTCACATCGCAACATTCAAACTCTAAACTCTAAGAACACATTTCTGCAATGTCCACGCAGTAGAATGGAAATGGAAAGAGTTTATACATGACAAGAAGTATACGTGTTCGGTGCAATATGTTTCAATGATAATAATGGAGGAAATTGTTTTTTTCTATATCAAAGAGCTTGGTTTCTTATATGAGGGCTTGGAATTACGTTGCAATAGAAACGAAAACACAATTTCCTCCTCCATGACACTTACACAAAGAGGTCTTAAATCTCTTTCTTCTTCCATGTCTTTTAGGAGACTCCATCACACCACACCCATTAAAATCCCGAACCCATATCCAAATGCCTTATCAATAGCACACCCGGGTTGAATCCCACTCTACCCCCTATAATAGGGGTCGAAATAGAGAATGGAGTGGGGATGAAACTCATAAAGGGGGCTAAACAAAGAGAGAGTTGCTGGAATAGAGAGAGGGTCAGACAAAAAGATGGAAGGCCGTAGGGATGTAAAAAAAAAAAAAAACGAAAAAACTATCTAACCGAACCAAGCCGAGCCGCGGTTAATAACCGTATTTCACGGTTCGGTTACAGTTAATGAAATCCAAAAACCGCACGTTTCGGTTTGGTTACGATTTTCCATAATAATTCACGGTTATTAACTGAATTATAATACGATTCGGTTAACCGTACCGTTTACAAATAAAAGAAAAAATAAGGGGATTTAATGAAATATTTCTTACCTTATTTGATTGTTCCTTATATGTCATTTTACTTTCAATCATTCACATATATCCCCTTATGTGACGAATGCATTCCACGGTTATTAACCGTAACCAAACCGTTTAATACGGTTAATCGCGGTTATGGTTTTCCACAGTTTTTGTCGATACGGTTACGGTTTTAAAAGATAGAAAACCGCGGTTACGATTCGGTTAACGGTTTTCCCAAATTGACCGGTTAACCGAACCGTTACACCCATGGTTCAAAATCTCGGTCTCGGTCGCGGTATCGGCCGGGCCGAAAAACCGATATGATATCGGTATCGGTCGCGGATATCGGTCCGTCGCGGTCATCGCGGTGTGAATTTTTTTTAATCCAGAAAAATTCATAAAAATATCCAAAAAATCCAGAATATTAGAAAATGCTGGAAAACTATATTTGTTTCCATTAATAACAACAATAAATCAAAATCTCGGTCACCTTAAGTTATGAGTCCTGTCTGTATCGCAGACTCGCAGTTCACTGTCTTTTTTTCAGTATTTTATATAATGCAAACATTATTGATACTCTGCTCATGATCAATTTATTAGTGTCAAATCATTTACACATCATACAATGATCATGAATCATTAAAACAACATATTTATTATGAAATCCCCAAAAAATGATATATTATAATTCAAATATTAAAAAATCCGACAATAAAATAATTAAAATAAAAATCTAAATCATGTTTATGACTATGAGTAGATGTAGATCTATCATCTACACACTATTAATAAGCCTTTGGTATCACAAATATCCTAACAAGTAACAACAATTATTTTTTGAAAAACAAAATTAATAAAATCATTTTCAAAATCCTAAATATATCAATCTAACATAAAAGCATGTAGATCTATCATTTACACACCATACAATGATCATGAATCATTAAAATAACATAGTTATGATGAAATCCCCAAAAAATGATATATTATAATTCAAATATTAAAAAATCCAAAAAAAAAAAAAATTTGAAAAAAAATTTCAAAATCATGTGTATGAGTAGATGTAGCATGCAAATAAATAGATCTAACTTCTAAATGAAGAAAACAACACAATTACATAAGTGAATAAGTGACAAACCTCTATGCTTCATCTAAAAAAAAAAAAAAAAAAAAAAAAAAAACCGAGATAATGGTCATCTCGGCCGAGATGGGCCGAGATATCGGCCGAGATATTGAAAAAACCGAGATAATGGTCATCTCGGCCGAGATGGGCCGAGATAATGAAGAAAACAGGCCGAGACCGATATCTCACTGAGATATCGGCTCGGTCCTGGCCGAGACCAGTTCATCTCGGCCGAGATGAACCGGTCTCGGCCGAGATTTTGAACCATGGTTACACCCCTAGAAGGCCAGCAGAAAAGAAAGATGAGATGGAGACAGACAAGGAGAGGATTATAGAGAGATTATCTAGGTGACTTGTTCCTAGTAGCTCGAGATCGAGGGTGGAGAAGACTACCACAAGAGTTGGTAAGTTCCATAAGAGAGGTTGAGATGGAGTCGTTGGGCATTTCTCTTTAGAAAAAAGATGTTTATAAATGGAGGGGACCTTTTATGTGGAAATGGAAGTTCGAGACCCCATGGTAACCAGAATTCTAGGCACTCAAGGGAAAAGTATGACGTGCCGAGATTTCATTTCGATAAATTTCATGAACACCAAATGAAAAAAAAAAACACCCTTTTTTGGAAAAATTATACCTTTTTTTTTAATGAAAATGTGTTACACAAATATACCATAAGGGCACATTTGACAACGGGATTGGATTCCTCTATCCGGAAGATTTTTTTATTCTTCTTATATAATGATGTACTCCATGAGAAAAGATCCATTGCAACCCATGTTTGGCAAACATCAGAGAATAGGGGATTTGCATATACTACATCCAACTGTGAAAATTCTATATGGGGCTACCAGAATGGATTACTAGTTCTATTTAACCAATCAATGCAGCGGAAATAAATTAATCAGACAATTTAGAACTAGCTATCTACCAATCACACACCACAAGAAGGCAGACACAATCTTTAACGTGGAAACCCTATCCAGGGAGAAAAACCACGAACCAGAAATCAAGAGTTCACGAACAGTTATAGGATATACTCACAAGCTCCTTTATCTCAGTCTGAACCTCGACCTAAGGACTGTAGTTGTTATTGCAAAGAATCCACTAATACGACATCCACCGTGCCCCGTTCTCCTTACTTGATCTCCCCGCACCTTGTCAACCAAGATGATCAATCTTCTACAAGAAAAGTAGAAGCAGCAACAACATTCTAGAGTAGCCCTTCAGAATAATCTCTCAATGGCTCTAGAGAATAACTCTCTCTAAGATATCTCTGACTCAGATCAATGAGAGTTGTGTGTGTTAATACCTTCTAAGGTTGAGATAAACACCCTATAAATAGCCCCAAATTCGTGCCTTAGACTTAGTGCACAAGTAGGACTCAAACTGGAAAACAGTATCTTAAAAGGAAACAAATTCATATAGAAACTGGAGACTTTCCCGAATCTGCGCACACTGTTCGATCGATCGGACTGTGCATCCGATCGATCGGACTAACAAAATAACTGAATGCCTTTTCTGACCGATCGATCGGTCTGAGGCTCCGATCGATCGGGCCTGGAGAATTCGCCCGGTCTGCTTTTTTATTCTATTCTTCACTTCAGCTCTTCCGGCGACACGTCCACTATCCATTCTAAAATAAATTAGAAAATACAACTCAATGGACCCAGAGTTTTGTCCAACCCATGAATTAGCCAATAAAAATACTAACAAACTGTCACAAGTTTTTTATCATTTTATTGTAATCCGCCCTGAATCAAGCACTAGAATTTGAACCTCTAACTGTTGCCTTATACAGATGATGAATGGTTTGGATTTTAATTATGGGTCCCACAAAAATTAAAAAGTATTTTTTTAAGTTCTAGACATTTTTGTAAGTTTCTCAATATCTATAAAGAATCAACGACCGAAAATTGATGTAGTAGTTGTTTTGAACTTTCCGAATATGATGGATGGTTCGGATCTTGATTGTGGGACTCATTAGATAGGTTTCCAAAGGCAAAATAGTAACAAACACATTATTGTTGTTCTTTGTTGAAGCGCACGTTGTTCGCTGATGAAGCGCAAAGTATGAACCATTTTCATTGTGGACATGATGAACAACCAGTACGTTTTGACATTCTTCTCTATATCCATGATGAATCAGGACGTCAAATTTGACCACATAGTCATTTTAAGTATTTTGAAGAAATAAAACTGTTTAGATTTCACAAATAGGGCCTACAAAAACCCATATATATGATCCAACGGTCTAGACTTTCATTACAAATATCTAAGAATCTATGAAAACGATTTTAAAGCCCGACCAAAATGGGACTGGGAATGGGCGGAACAGGCCCGGTCCAGTTGCAAGGAAATTTTATTAATTTTCCATGAATCTTCCTCTCTGCATCTCTCGGTCTATGCTCAGTTATCTTAGCTCTCACCGTCTCACTACTCACGGCCTGTCAATACTCATGGTAAATCATTATTTGCTTCCTTTTATTTGTTAGTTGGAGGTTCGTTTAGTTTTTGCTTCTCCTGTCAATTTGTGCTTGCATGGTTCATTAGTTTTTTACTCATTTAACATAAGTACCCTTTTGATATTTCAGTGAGTTGTTGTCCATACAAGTTTTGATCTTCATTTGTTAGTGTTACTCTTTATTCTTATATAGCTTCTATATGTGATTCAAATAATATTGGTCTTGTTTGTGGGATTCATGATTCTAGATTTCAAACCTTATTGATGATTCTCATTCCCTTTTATTTGCCGAGTCATGACCTGTGAAGTTGTTATTTATGCCTTTGTTATAGAGTTGCCTAACTTGTTGAAAAGCAAATAATGCGTCATGTTCAATTTCTTTCATTCTGTTTGTTTTGCAGTTTGGTTTAGTGGACTTATTAATGTCTTTGAAATTTTGTGAATGGGAGTATGCTCTTTTGAATGATAGTTTCAAATCGATGTTATTTCATACTTCTTTGAATATCTAGAATAAGACTTCTATTTGAGAAATTAAAAAATGCAGAATAATTCATTGAATACATGTCATTGGCTGAAATGAAATTGTTGTGGTAGGTATAAGTTAGAGTTGGGGAGAGAGGAGGCACCTCTAGTCAAATTCTTTAGATATTTTTTGGGGTTTTGATTGAATGTTGTTTATTTAATTTCAAAGAAAATCGTGTTTAATAAATATGAGAAATCTATCCAATTTAAAGGAGGATTTTATAGTTTTAAGTGGATTTAATGTTTTTTGTTGGGAAAATTTATAAATTTCCTTGCTTTTCCATACTCTGCAAGTTAAGAGTTGACTAAATTATCTAACTGGACTTTGGACTAATCATATAAAAAATCTCCACTTTTCTTTCTTTTGTATCTTCATTTGGTGTTAGTGAGTAGTCCAATGTAAGGAAAAAAAAAGGGGCATTTGGCGACGGGTCCCTAAACATGTCACTTTATTACCTTAGGTCCGCAATATTTTTTCATAGTGTGATAGGTCATTTTTCCAAATTTGAAGATATAAGATGTCTAATTTACCTTTTCTTCAAAATCATATCCATGATTAGTGGGACATGCCATTAATAATGGTCAACTACAATTTAATTAGCCAAGTAAATTTCAAAAGATCCAAATAAATTTCAAAAGACAAAAAAAAGCAAAAAAATCAAATAAATACAAATAAATTCGAAAGAAAATAAATAAAATTAAAAAAAAATCAATAATTTAAAAAAACACATAAATTTCAAAAGAAGGCAGAGAAATTTAAAAAGACGCAAATAAATCTCAAAAGATCCAAATAAGTTTAAAAAAATATAAATAAATTTGAAAAGATGAAAATCAATTTAAAAAGACGCAAATAAATTTCAAAAGATCCAAATAAATTTCAAAAAATATAAATAAATTTCAAAAGATGAAAATCAATTTCAAAAAATTGAAATAAATTTCAAAAAGTGTAAATAAATTTCAAAGGACACAAATAAAATTAAAAAACGCAATTTTTAAAAAAAAATGCAAATACATTTGCTAAAATTAAGATAACTCAATTTTTCGAATTTCAGAATTTTTTTCCAAAAACTAAAGTATTTTTGCTAAAACTCAGTTAAATTTATTTTAAAAAATGCAAATAAATTTTAAAAGAACAGCCAGAGTTTAGTTCAAAAGATCAGTTAAAATTTTCCAAATGGAGATAAATTTGTCAGAAAGTCAATTATATTTTTCGAAAACTAAAATAAATTTTTCAAAAATTTAGATAGATTTTTCCAGAATTCGGATAAATTTGTTTCAGAACTCAGATAAATTTGCCAAAAACTCAAATAGATTTGTCCAGAACTCAGATAAATTTGTCCAAAGCTCAGATAAATTTGTTCCAGAAGTCAGATAAATAGCCAAAAACTCAAATAGATTTGTACAGAACTCAGATAAATTTGTTTCAGAAGTCAGATAAATAGCCAAAAACTCTGATAGATTTGTCCAAAACTCAAATAAATTTGACAAAAAATACAGAACTCAGATAAATTTGACTTCTGAAACGGTGGACCAACTCCGAACCAAACCCAACCCAAATTGCTGTATTCTTCCCCAACGGAACATGGGCTTCCTCTTCACGCTCTCTGCGACATTTTGGAACCAGAAACCTCTCCCGGTTTGCTTCTTCTTCAACGGCAACGGCGCGGCGCGACAGCAGCGATGGTAAACTTTCTTCTCCGGCGACGTCGACGATCTGTTTTCTGTTCACGGCGATGTGGGGCCCAGTCGGACACAAATCACCGTTGTTTGCTTCTTCTTCTACAATAATTTCTCTGTGACATAAGAAAACTCCGGTGATGGTATGTCCTAATTCTTCTTCCTAGGCGATGGCAGCGGACGGTGGCGATCACCAGGCGATTCTTCCTTCTTCTTCCTGCATTTGGACGCTATAACAGGACTCAAACAGAGCCGCCCATTCTTCACCGTTTCTATGCAATACGAGGATTTTCTTTCTCTTGACGAGAGAACCGTGGCCCTCCAACAGATCTATCGATCTTCGCCTCTCTTCTTCTTATCTGATCAACCCTCTGATACGAGTCTCCGATACTGTGCAGCCTTCAAAACCGATCCCAAACGTTCGGCGCTCGGTCATCTGCAAACTTGAATCCGAACCGAACACGTTCTCTGCAACTTCTTGGATTTGCAAACCAAGTCCCTGGCTTGTTTTATGTTATCCTCTTTAGAACTCACGGAGAACTTTGTTTCCTCTGCAACGTGGTTACGTACAGGGTCCGACTACACTCACCGGAGAAGAAGGAAGGAACCTTCGGTAGCTGCCCATCCATCGCCGAAAGGGGTTAAAAAATCCCGAAGATTAAATCTCGTCTACCTAGGAATGAGGAGGGGGAATCCAAAATTTGAAATTTTAAAATTCAAATTTGGTTGCCTAAACAGTTGAAAGAGGGCAAATTAGTCATGTAAATTGTATTCAGGAACTTCTGACTGCAAACAGTCTAACTGCTTGGACCAGAACCATTAAAAAGAATTTGCCTGTACTGAAGGTTGAAAAGATTCAATTCTAGGGACCTTTTGCTAATTATCTAATAAAAAAATATTCTAAAATCGTGGCCCAGCCCGACCCTGGCCCGCACAAGATGGGTTTAACGTAAGCCTATTCAATTTAGCACAAGGATTGGACTACCCACAGACCCGCTCTATATTGAGAATGAGACTGGACAGCCCGAGTCCATCCTATATTGACAGGCCCAATAAAGACTGACGACCTTAAATTGACCCTCGCCTTGAATTCAACTTACAAGCGAATGTATCAGGTAGACAGACAGTCTGTAGATTCTGTACGCGGACAGAGAGAGAGAGGGAAAATCCAAATAGAGAAAGGAGAGGAGGGAATAAAAAGAAAGAGAAAGAATACTAGAGAGAGAGAAGAAAAGCAGCCAGAGACGAAAGACAGGAGATAGCTATGGAGAGCCAAGAGAGAGAAGTCGGAGAGAGAGATTGAAGAGAGAGACTGTAAAGAAGAGCCAAGAGAGAGAAATCGCAGAGAGAGACTGTAGAGAGAGAGAGAGAGAGAGAGAGAGGGGCAAACAATGTGTGATGACAGTCTTCAGGTCACAGTCGAATAATTGAGGGAAGTAGAGCAGATCGCAATCTTCAAAGTCGCTCCAAATAATCTTCAGATCTCCCTCGCGAGAGAGGAATTGAAATCGAAAAAAAGGGGAAAGCGCCCACCAACTGTTCGATCTTTTGCCCATCTGAGAGAGAGAGAGAGAGAAAGAGAGAAGAAAAGAAACGATGGGGGATTTCAATCTAGCGCTGTTGATCGTGGCAATAGTGGTTTGCGTGATCGTCTTCATCTTCAATGTCTACCTCCTCATCAATTACCAGCATCCAGACGATGCCAATCAGGCCTATTTCCCCAAATTCGTCGTCGTCTTCGGCCTCTCCATCGCCGCAATCTCCATCCTCATGCTCCCCGCCGACGTCGCCAACCGCCAGGCTTGTCGCCGCGCCATCTACAATGGTGCCTGCCACCTCACCCTCCCCATGAAGGATCTCTGGCTCGCCGTCTACATTGTCGACGCTGTCCTCGTCTTCATCATCATCCCCTTCGCCATGTTCTATTACGAAGGCGATCAGGAGAAGTGGGTCCTCCTCCTATCAATCCTTTTAGGGTTCTTTTTTTTTTTTTAATCTGCAACAAAACCCTAATCAGTTTAATCAGTTTTGGGGATTTTTTTTTTGGTTATGAATGATTGCAGGACGGTGGGCAAACGGATAAAGAGCGCAATGATATGGGTCGCTACAAGTGCAATTGTTTGCGCTCTCGCGCTTGGGATCTTATACAGTAAGTTCTGTTGGATTGGTTTTGTGTTATTGTATGTATGATTTTTCACCTTCACTTGCCTGAGAGAATATTGGCTTTTGAAATTCAGGTTTTTCCCCGTTTTTACGATTAAATAAGTAGAATGCTAGAATTGAGTGAAGGTCAGGGATTCCTAAGTGGAATTCAATTGTATTATGTGTGATGTGCTTGCTTTTAAGATATAACTGCATTGGTAGTCAACTCATCCTCCTTGAATGAATTGATTTCTTAATAGCATTATGGAAATTTGTCTTTGGATTTTTAATAAGCGACTTTTGCGAGAAATTGAGAAAGTAAAGCTAACAAAATGCTTGTTGGAGACAAGATGGGTCTCTCTCTTGTCAACCAACCCTTTTGGGTAACTGTTACGGCTTAATAGTGGCACAGGCGTGGGCTTTTCTTGTAATTCATTACCATATTAGGTTTAGTCCGTTGGGTCTGTATATGTACTGTTTTTGGATATTTCATAGCATTGATTGATATGTGGTGATGAGGATTTTTTTTTTTTTTTTTTTGCCATTCAGTTTGCTAACTATAGTTGGTTTCTAATTATATGAATATGCCCCTTAACTGTTAAAAAAGTTTTTCATGACAAAATCTTCTCGGAAGCTTAAACAAGTTTTCTTCAGTTTATATTTAATCATGTTCTGCTGACTAAGTTTATTTATTTGTTTGTCTTTGTTCAATGGTATAAGGTCTAATTGGAAAGGTGGACTTTACTGTTAGACATCTTTCTTCGCCCATAACAAACTTTACAAGCACTTGGACAGATTTCTCAAGCACCCAACCATGTATAGGAACATCGGTTCACCAGGTTTGTCCACCAGGTTCCATTAAGGGTTGCTTATAATTGTCTTTATTATGGTAACATTTAAAACACAGCTCTTGAATTGTTGGGCAAATTCTTTCTGTTCGATTACTATTTCATATTTTCATCTCACTTTCTTGTTGAGAAATTTGGAATTTCTAAATCAGCACAGTTGTGATCAGTTAATGGTGCATGTTCCTTATTTCCTTTTGTGCTGATCATTGCTTCCACTCTTTTCAGTGTTCTGCTTACTCGGCAAATCCTTCATCGGAAACAACTTGGACTATGCGTGCTACCTTTCCAGAATATGTAGTTGCTCTTGCTACTATTGTTGGATCAGTTCTTTTCTCTGTATGTTTTTCCATCTTTTACTCTGATCTTTATCTCGAATGAACGTCTTTCTGTACTAGCCATTCCTGTATAGAAAGATCTGAAAGTTTCATTACCACTAAAGAAGAGAAAAATCTTATAGTGCTCACACAATTTTTTTTTTTTAGATCTTTGGAGGAGTTGGAATTGCTTGCTTGCCTTTGGGACTTATCTTTTCATTCTTTAGACGTCCAAAGGCTGTTATCACTCGCTCCCAGTACATCAAGGTATTTCCTCGATGTATCTGTGATTTAGTTGCAGAAAATTAATTCGCTTTTCTTTTATCATCTTATATTGTATTTACCGGTCGTTTTTAAATGGTTGTGGGCATCTTGTTGGTATAATTATTCAGGAGGCAACAGAACTGGGGAAGAAAGCAAGGGAATTGAAGAAAGCAGCTGATGCACTTCGTCAGGAAGAAAAAAGTGGTTCAAAGGGGAGAAAGTGGCGCAAAAATGTTAAGGCAGTTGAAAAGGTATATCTTATTTTTTACTGTTTAGAAATAGGAATTTTTTCTGGATGCATGGAGCTCCAAACATGTGTTTCTCCTGTTCATTTGTTTTATTTATTGTCACAGATACCTTTGATATTTTGAAAATACCTTAGAAAAATGTCCTGTGCCTACTACTTTAATAACCTGCTAATATTACAAGAAACAAAGAATACCACAAAAAATGATAATAATGCCGACATTAATGTGATAATATCATGATATTTATTTATGTTTCCCCCAAAATGTTTATGTTCTATAATGTTATTAGTAGTTTTTAGTATTCTAGACATATATACTTTGATTAAAAAAAAAAATCTATCCGAAGTTTTTCACTGCCTTTATCTGTAGCAACATATTTTACTTTATGACTAACTTGACAACACAACCAGCACAAAATGAGTTTTAAGTAAAAAAACAAAAGAAAAAAAAATAATGAAGTTATATTGCTTTGAGTCAGTGGTGGACCCAGGAAATTGAACTTGGGGGGCTTTATGTAAAAGAAATATTGGGGGAAGGGGCAAATGTAAAAAAAAATATATAAATTTCCAGAATTTGTGGAGGGATTTTAAATTTTTTTATATCTTTTTCAGGTATGGGTGGGGCTTCAGCCCCCAGACCCTTACACCTGGGTCCACTAGTGCTTTGAGTGGTCTCCTAGTGGCACTTATTCAAATCTTCTGTAATTAGCTGAGGAGATTTTATTTAATAGGAGAGTTTTAAATGCAAACACTTATAGTTATGTTGGACATTTTTCTTCATCAATTGGCAACAGGGTTTTAAAAAATCAGGATCGGTCCTTACCAAGTTTTATGGACTTGGCCAAACATTAATATGGGTCTTATCAGACTTGGTAGCCAAGGTAGTCATCTCCATAATGGTTGGTGGGGTTGATTGCCCTTGTATACTTGATCAACCATGAGTTTTCTGCAATAATTTGTATATAAATTTATCGTATAATGGCTTATGGTTGTAGGAATTGCTCCTTCTAGAAGAAGATGTGAAGGCTTTGGAGGAAATGTATCCTCAGGGAGAAAAGGTGATAAACTTTACTTGCGACACATGGACCTACCAGGTTTTTTCTAATTATCATCAGAGAACTGTTTCTCATGCTACTGCATTGTTTATCCAGGCCGAGGCTACTTGGGCATTCACCGTTCTTGGCTACTTGGCAAAATTTGTGCTGGGCATTCTTGGGTAAGACCTCTATTTCAAATGCTGCCATTTCTGTTAAGTTTAGTAACTTTGAATTCCTTGTGTAGCGTTAAATATAATGGTTGTTGCTGCTATTACTGCTGCTGCTGCTATTAGAGCAGTGACTGCTGTTTGACTTTAAAAATGACAGTAGTATTCTTGTTAATTGCTTATGTTGCATTTAATTAGTTTGAGAAGAAGGATGGAATTGGGGATGTTTGTATTATTGTATATATCAAGAAATCTATAGATGGCTTCGCTACAAAAGAATTTAAAGAAACGGGATGAGAGACATTCCCACAAGCACCTCAGCATATACATATACATATACATATATAGTGTCATGTTCTGCTATGAGGTACCTCTCATGGATTTGCATGAGGCAAACTTTTTACCCATGCGTGGGGCGCCCCTTGACAAATCCATCCCCCTCATACCCACCCACCATCAATTAGCACTCACCCAAATTTGGTACTAATTTGAATAATAATCACCATTGGATGAAGTTCCAATGGTTTTGTAAGTTAAATTTTTCATGGAATTTAATCTGACAGTGATTATTATTCAGATTAGTGCCAAATTAAAGTGCTAATTCACTGGGGGTCAGTGAGTGTGAAGGGGTTGGGTTTTTCATGAAGTGTCTCACGCGGTGTTAAAATGTTTACCTCTCACGCAATCCGTGAGGGTTACCTCTTGGCAGATGTGACCCCCTAAGAGATACCTCTTATGGATTTGTACAAGAGGTAACCTTTTCGCTCACCACATTAGACCCCATATGACAAACCCAACCCCACACACTCCCCCCCCCCCATATGAAATAGCACTCGTCAAAATTTGACTCTAAACTAAATTTTACTCACCATTGGATTAAAATTTCATAAAAAAATGTAACTTGCGAAACCACTAAACTTTAAGGCCCCTAAATCAATGGTTGTGATCAATGATTGAGATGATCTTTGCCCAAAATCATATCCACAGTGACACCTTTTCATCACACTATCCTCCCATGATAGCATGCATCCTTGTGGATCCCACAAGGGGCTTAAAGTTTTACCTCATGCACTCCATGAGAGGTACCTCTTAGCAGAACATGACCTATCTCCACAAATTTTGTTCTAGCGAGAACCATCTGCACAGTACCATGCAAACTCTCTTGTGGGGCTCTCCTAGGGCAATGCCAATTATGGTGGACGTGGTGTATGGAAATATCTCAATCAGAGTTAAAGGTTGTGCAAAATATCAACCCAATTAGATCATCTTAACCAGTTGATCTCTATCCCTCAAGTTTAATAGTTCTAAGAGGCTTTATTTTGTTGGATTTAAATCCAATGGTAATGGGTTGATGACTGTCAAATTTCAGCTTGTGGCATTTCATGTGAGGGTAATAAGTATGATAGGGGGTAACTTGATCATAGGTTGTCCAGGTGGCTGAAAAAAAGAGTAGACCGCTCATAAGAACTGGGTGGACAGTTCTAACTTGATCATCTGTGTGCGCACAGGCAGGCGCGTGTGTGGGGAGGGAGGGAGGGAGGGAGCTTTGTTCCCATGAGAACAGTTCACTTTTCTATATGAAAACAAATTTTATGGAGCCCATCTGGATGAAGCCAATCATGGTGCCTATGGGGATGGGAAGGTCTATGACTCTACATGGATTATAGGTGCCCCTAAAATTGACCTAATCAGATCATTAAAGATAGAAATTCTAAACCCTTATGATCAACGGCAAAAACATATGGGGAAAATGAGCGTTTCTGTCCAACACTAACTGTTGGATGAGTGCTAGTTTATGGGGTTTGGTGAGTTTGAGGATGGTAAATTGATCATAGGTTGAGTCATGCGGGCCTACAAACTAGTTCTCCTAATTTGAGGGTGCTTTTGTCATAAAATTTTTTTGGGGTTGCGTGTGAATTAGCGATACATAAGCGTGCTCAATAAATAAATAAATAAAATAGAATAAAAATGGAACGGTCCCCGTACTCATGATTGTTCTACTTCCAAGTGGGATCAATGGATGCAGCTTGTATACAGTGGACCACCCACTTGGTCCTTGTCTCATTAAGTGAACAAGTCATGGCCCATGGGGAGGTCAAGTTGTGATTATTTAAATTTATTTTCGTCTGGTTTAATGTAGCCAAATTTCATGTGTCAAATGATGTCTCAAAGTCACAATAGCCTAAAATTGGTTCTGTCGAATTGCTTATTTAATTAGCATTCCATTGAGCCTATGCTTGTGGAATTCTGACACCTTTAGAAAGTTATGACTAATTGCTGGTAAGGTGTAGTAAAGTTATGAATTGGGGGATTTTTTTTTTTTTTTGTCAGTTTTACTTTTATTTATACTATGTTAGATCATAGGACTTGTTTATTTTTTAATGGTTTTGGTTAAGTGTGCTTTATTATTTCACTCATTGAAAGAGATTTAAAGACTATTTATAAGAGATTTGGGGAAGGAGTCTCCTCCATTGGGACACTAGCATGGCAGAGGTTTTCTAAGGACCCTGATCTTGCTGAGGTGGTTTGGCAAGAATCTTGATCTTGCCTGCATCAACCGTTTCTTGCACTGGGATGGCCAGACTGTCCCTGTCAATGATTTGTATATGCAAATCGTAGGATCTGGTAATTACCTTCCTTTTTGGCCAACATGGCTCAGTTGTCGTCAGTCCTCCATCATCCTTATAAAAGGCAAGCATTCATTGACACATCTAGCCAATTTGCATAGTTCATTTGAATTTTGATAGAGATGCAAATCATAAATCATTATCCTTTGAGGCCATGCATCTAGCTGTACAGAGATGTGCTTAGCTGTTCATCACCGTACACACACATTACCCTTCTAGCATATTAATGGCATTCGATTGACTTGAGGGTGACAGTTAGGAAAACAGTCGACGATTTGTGTTATTTCAACCAAGTTTAGTGAGCTGTATGTAACCTGATCTATGCTTGCCTTCCAGGTTGATTGTTTCAGTGGCTTGGGTTGCACATATTGTCATATATATATTGATCAATCCTCCTCTGTCCCCTTTCCTGAATGAGGTTTTCATCAAGTTGGACGATGTATGGGGTATGTAATGAGAACACGGTTATTATATTTGCTTTTCCTTCCTGGGATTGTCTATCTCACCTGTAGTTTGTGTGATTTAACAGGCCTTTTGGGTACTGCAGCATTTGCTTTCTTCTGCTTCTACCTTCTGCTTGCTGTAGTTGCAGGGGCAATGATGCTCGGTCTGAGATTAGTTTTCATAACCATTCATCCTATGAAGTAATATTCCTTCCACAATGACCTTTCTTCACTGTTTGTGATAATTTGCTAATTAATGCATATGTTTTCAGGTGGGGGGCAACTCTTATGAACTCCTTTCTCTTCAATGTGGGCCTTATTCTTCTTTGCTCTATTAGGTTCGTGAATTGGATGATCTAATCTTTTTCTTTTTCCCCCCAATATAGAATTGGAGGCTTGAAATTTTGGTTGCCTTTATATGTAAAAAAAGGTTGATTAGAGGAGAACTTGATGAATTGAAAATTTGAGAGTTTTCAATATACTGATATACGTGCAGAAGAGACAGCTTCTCCCATGGATATGTGAAGTAACTTTCTTAGTTACTCTGAGGTTATACTTTATAGTCCACAGGTGCACTTTAAATATGTTCTTTTGTCACTGTAAGTCTTACAGACCTCAAGCTTTCATTCTTTGGAAGTAGAATAATTGCGCTCAACACTCATATAAGCTGTTTTTATAACATCACTTGTTGGCTTTATAGTATGCTTTTTTTAGTCATAATATTGGGAATTAAATGACATTCTATATAATTCTAACTAATCATTATTGGTGATTTATGCCAGAATATTCTATGAATTATCCTGTTTAGTGTGCGGTCAAATTGTGTACAGAGTGAGACAACCTCTCTGAGTCTTTTTTCATTGATAGAATGAGCTGAATACCCAAGAATGGATTGAATCCCAAGAAAACATCAACCTTGGAAAGAAGAAATCATCCTTTTTTCTTTTCTTTTTTTCCAGGAGGTTAATTCATCTTGTCAAATAGAAAAAAAAATTCTTATATCTCCAGATTGGTGGTATTCGAACCAAAAAATGGCTTCAACTTGTGGGAATCAAGAATTCCTATTCTTCGTAGCTGTAACAGTTAAATATTTGGAAAGGTTGTGGAAAAAAGTGAATCTAACTTGATGTTATGTAAACACCTTTGGAAACATTAGTAATTATAATTCAAGAAAGAAACTTTAAATTAGAATTATGTGTGACAATTTTTTTTCATAAGTATATTTGAAATTATTTCCAGTACAATATATGTGGTGCTTCTTACTTTTGAGAATTTCCCTATAATGGACTTCTAACATTTCTGATTCATTTAGCATCCTAAGTATGGGAAGCAGCTATCTTTGGAAGCTGGTTGATTGGGTTGGGGAGATATAATGCTAATGCAGGAGAGATCTCCATCTTGCCACTTATGTAGATCTACGAATATGGGGCTGATAGGTTGTGGCTGAAGACAGTCTAACCAGGACTGAGTTTGCCTTTTTTTTTTAGCCAGGCCTTCATATCTTTTCTTTTGTCATGGTTCGATTTTGTTGGAAAAACTGGCTTTTATTTGAGACTTTGAGTTACCCCATGTAAAAGGGGTCCTGATCATTTTATTCATTGCAATCCACAGATATTTCCAATGAGCCTAATTCCATCCATCTGGGCTTGGCTAAAAGTCTTTTACTGTAAAACTCAAAACTTACAAACTCCAACCAAGATAAGACATTTCATAATGTACTTCGATATTTTACTTTTAAATTTCTAGTTTCCCAAGGCCCCCTTTTTTTTTGGGTACAGCATGTGGTACTTATTATTGACTGTTTCTCTTTATAAAGGGAAACCATAAAACAAAATGATCAAGGGCTTCACATTATTGTTGTGTTGTTGGATATTACTATTACTGTTTACTAAATTTCATCACATCCTAGATATAGATTCTAAGTTGTTTGAAATTTGAAGTTGACCTGTTACCATCTTACTATAGTAACTTAGACCATGTTTAGCATCTCTATTTCCAACCTCTATTTGTCTAAATGTCTATTGGCACACGATTCTACCTTCTACCCGCTTTAGAATAATAGAGACAAATTGATGCAGTGATTGGGTTGATATATCAAATTATCAATCTCCTGAATGATTGATCGAATCCAAGAGGATTGCAGCCCCAAGGCAATCAGAAAACGTGTGGCACATGTGGACTCCATCAGCGCGGTCCATCAAGGCTTGTGGGTCCTTGTCTTTGGATAGGGACCGGACTGCATCACAAATCCTCTTAAAATGAAAGGCCCCATTTCTGGGCTTGTGAAAATAAGAGCTTTACTCTCTATTTTGGATGGCTCTAGTTTGGAATAAGAGTAGAGATATCAGACAAGGCCTTAATAGAAGTAGTATTTGGAGGAACCACGTGGTTTTCATGGAAATTGTCTTTGATATTATTAGTTGGATAGCTTTGTGAAATTTCTATAGAATCTTATGCTTTTTTAATATATATTTTTTCTTTTAATATCATAACATATTTATTTTACATATGAAAATCGGTTGTGTGGATAAAAAGGGACTATAAGATGTAAACAACACCACTGTACCCACCTAGGAGTTGGTGGAGTGGCTTAAGGCATGGGTTTGCTCCCCACATCTTGTATTCGAAACCGCCCCAAATTTGCATGGTTTATTTTTGTGTGGGTTTAACGGGCACCACTTGGGGGAAAAACACCATTGTAACTTTCTAGGGTACACATTGATGGTAGTAAGGATATATCTGAAGAAATGCAACCCATCTGAGGATTTGGCTAAGGATATATCGGAATGGAGAAACAAAATTCATGTGGACAATGCTTTGATGTTGATGATGAATTCCTGAGCATACCTAATCTATCAAGCCTCAATGTCTAAAATGATATTACGACACATAAAAAATAAAATATTGCATAAAATTTTAAAGTGGAATGCTCAGACAGGCTGCAGCTGTTCTTATTACAAGCTGGAGCCTGTGTGAGGCCCAACGGATCTGCCTGGCCTCACACATGCTCCAGCTTGTAATAAGAACAACTGCAGCCTGTGTGGGCATTCCTCAATTTTAAAATATTCCCATATTTAAGATATGTAGAGAAGTAGTAAAAATTAAATTAAAAAACAAAAATAGTGAGACATTCATCAGCAACACAAATGTATCAGCTTAAAAAAATTATCCTTCTACCATGAATATTTGTGTTTATTAGAAAGCCTACTGTATCTGCTGATTATTTTGTGTATCATTTTGCAGTGTGATTCAGTTCTGCTCCACAGCATTTGCATACTATGCACAAGCCACTGCTGCTCAAGAAATATTTGGCCACACATTGGAGTCTCTTCGAGGAATTAAGTATCTTTACAAGTAAGTTATGACTGGCCTTTATAGTTTACTGATTATGATCATGCCTAGATATTGCTATGGCCTATGAGATATTTGCAGCAATGATTGGTGGTTGAAGTATCACCAGTGCGCATTAGTATTAAGGGTGGGTCTTTTTATAAATATTGATGAAAGCAATACTAGCATTGGATCCTTATTCAATGTTATTTATCATGTTTAATGTTCATTGGCAACTTTGGATTATTAATCAGAAATGGTAGCTCCCTTTCTTCACATTCAAACTAGACCCCTAGTCAGATAGAGTACAATGACTTGGCTACTTCCTGATTGTGTTGGGTATGACTTTGGGTACAGGTACAATGTGTTTCAAATTGCATTTGTTGCTTTCGCGGGGCTCACGTTCGTGTTTTATGCAGCATTCGTAAGTTCTTGCCTAGTATTCAATATAAGTGGATTCTTATGGAAGCAGAGGTCTGAAAATTATTTTATAATTGAATTGATCTTTTCTCAGGGATGGAAAAAGAGAAAACCAAGTGGCAGATTTCAGCTTTCCACCTGAGTTGCAGAAATAGTTCTCTATGATGCGAAATTTCATTTTGGACTGATTCAGGATTTGATGTGCGTGGGGATTTTTTTTTAATGTATTTATTACCGAGTATGCCACATGTCTTATTGAATACAAACTGGTTGCTGCCTTTCTGTCCCCACTAAGGCTTGATGTTAAACATTGTCAATGAACAGCAATTGGACAGAAGGTGCATTTGGTTGCTGATACCCCTGTAAACTGAAGTTAGTGATGTTTTCTCTTTTCATTGTGTATTATTTAGTGATGTTTTTTTTTTTTTTTTTTCGTCCAAATTGTTTATAATCTGAGTATTTAGGACGGGGCTTGGGTGACCACTAATGTAATTTGGATTTCTGGGATCAGTGTTTCTCTTTGGTACATTTGTAGTTCAAGTGCGTGCATCCAAGGAAGTGGTGATTTGTACCCTTTTGATTTTGGAGGTGATCTTGCTAGAGATACCATGCCATTGTTCAATCATTCTGTGGCCCATTTTCCACCATTTGTCATGGTGATCAATGGGTGAGAAGTAGGATCCAATTGGGTACCTCAGGTCCTGTCCCCATATCCAACCTAAATTCATTACCCCTAGTTTCACCTGAAACTGAACAAGAAAGCTTAACCTGATTTATTTTTGCTACGCGGATGAGCGGTACACGACATATGAGACAACCTACTTGCCCAAGGGTTGATCCCCGGCATCGTGTGTGTGTGTGTGATGAGTCATGAGATACCCACCCTTGCCACTGGGATTTCTCGAAATTTGCTTTTGGTTACACCCATAATCTGAGTAGCATAGACTGGTCGAGTCGACCCCAACTATTTATCTGTTTTAGAACGGTGTTACTACGAGTTCGATCAGTACCAAATTCCAAGTGTTAATTGATGGAGAGGTACAACTCTAAAAATTGACTCACATGGAGGTGACTTCCACCTGAATATTATAAATAATAGAACAGTATTTTATAAACTATTTGTCTACAACTTAAATCTTTATCATGAACCCAACTCAGAGCCTGATTAAAATACAAATCTTGAGGATGCAAGAGACATAATGAAAAGCATAAACTCTCATCTTGGCCAAACAAATCAAAAAAGACGTGCTGTAGTGCCAAAATGCGACACCATCAGGGTCGTCGATCTAGATGCCATGGTCCCATTCTTGTTTGATTATCTTTCCGTATTTAGTTAAAATAACTTTACTAATCAAACATATTCTTATTTAATATTTGCAATTTGCAGGAGCTCTCTCCCAAGGGCACATGGTAATCCTAGGGATGCAACTTGAGCTGGGCCGAGTCCAAGCCCAAGTGTTTCTTTTCTGCGTGAATCCAATTCGGGCTGTAATGTTCGGGTTTTAGATCATCGGGTCAGAGTTACATATTATGTTAATATTTAGATATAAATTATAAGTGTGAAAAAATATATAATATCTAACCGGAAAATGTGAGCCATGAAGAACATGAGCAGGAGCCTGACTCAGGCCCAGCCCCTATTACCACACCAGAATTCTTAAAATATCGTCGATTGTTGTGACAATGGTTTACAGCCCTACTTTTTGTTAGGAAGGAATTCATAGAAAACAGCAGAATTCACCCCCACCAAATCAGAAACTGAATCCTATCCCAATCTTAGTATCACATCAACAGAGGGGGGGTTTAGAAACTTGGGAAGGCCCTAATCCCCAGGGAATGAAATAAGCTGTAGCCAGAAGTACTCAGAAAAACAAGCCTCAGTTTGGT
Organism: Cinnamomum chago; assembly: GCA_038049695.1. Classification (NCBI taxonomy): domain Eukaryota; kingdom Viridiplantae; phylum Streptophyta; class Magnoliopsida; order Laurales; family Lauraceae; genus Cinnamomum; species Cinnamomum chago. The sequence continues at coordinate 103,515,695 of CP142451.1, read as the reverse complement.
CAACTGAGCTGGATCGAAGCACTGCAGACTCTGCCTTTTGCCTCACAAGTAAATGGGGGGCTGGGCCTATGCAGCCCATTTAAGGCCAAATGAGGTCCAGCTGTAAAAGTTTAGAACATAAGATCATAGGAGAATACTTTCCTCATGTAGAATGATAAAAACCTTACAATATTGCCAATGTTTTCAAAATATTGACAAAATCAGAATAATGTGATAAGCACAATAACTTCAAATGAAACGTGGAAAAAACTGAGAAAAGTCAATGAAAAATACTTTTTAATTATAATAATTTATATCTATTTATTGGAAAACTAACATTTTTTGCAACATTTTCCGGACAATATCCCCATGAAAAACCCAACATTGAAACTAACGCGACAAATTCCGTTTCCCGATAATGATATTTCTGATATTGTTCCAGAGTTAGTTGACATCCGAGTTGACCCAGTGAGAGGTTTGGAAATTAGTAGTCCTTTCCTATTTTCTCATTTGTAATAAGACCTGTTTTCTTCCTTCATATGGATTTATTCTCGTCTGTTTCATGCATCAGTCATCACTGCTCTTTTGCCTTTCTGTAGAAAGCTTTGTGGCTTTGCATTTCGTGTAGGCAACTCAGTCAGCTATTTGTAGTAGAACTCCTGCAGCCACCATTGAAACATAATGCTTAATTCAGCTTCCTCTTATGGTAGGTCAGCATTTTCCATTATCTTTCCAGTCCCCCAGCTCTGAAAACCATTCCATAGCTCAAAAGCAGTGAAGTTTCAGCTTTAGATCATTTCATCTAGAACGATCTTGTTATGTAGCTTTCCTACAGATGAAATCGTAAAAACAGGTTTTGGGGTCTGCTTCGCTTGTCCAGTCATTCAATTCCTACAGCTTTTAGATTATCAACTTCTCAAGTTCAAATCCACTAGAAAAATCTGGCAATGAAACTAGTCCAGTTTTTCCTACAAGTTCTCTTCTTCAGCTGTGTAATTTCAAGAAAAGAATGCAACTTCATCTACGATGGATTTCACCGCGCGGAGGATATCAGCCTCTCGGGCGCCTCATTTATCAGATCAGATGGCATCTTAACAATAACCAATGATTCTGCTAAACTATTTGGCCATGCATTCTACTCCTCGCCTCTTCAATTCAAAGATGACAGTGTCAACAACTCTTATGTTGCATCCTTCAGTACAACTTTCGTTTTCGCTATACGTCCCAAATATCCTGACCTCGGTGGCCATGGCCTTGTATTTGTCATCTCATCTACTAAAGAAATGAAAGGCATCTCAGACACCTCAGCACTTGGCCTCCCCAGTGACACAAGCACTGCCAACTTGTCGTCAACCGTATTTGCAGTTGAATTCGATATCATTCAGAATCTTGAACTCTTCGATGTTGATGACAACCATGTTGGAATTGATATAAACTCCTTGATCTCCAATATATCAGCATCTGCAGCGTATCTCACTGGTAACAATCCCAAAGACAAGCAGTCAATTCATCCTAGTAGCGGAAGTGCCATTCAAGTATGGATAGAGTACAATGATTTTGACAACGTGGCGAATGTGACACTCTCACCTTTGGGTATTCCAAAATCGGATTGGCCTCTGATATCATTTCCTATTGATCTTTCACTGATATTCAGTGAGTATATGTATGTGGGTTTCTCAGCTTCCACAGGTTTAATCACAGCTTCTCACAGTGTGCTTGGTTGGAGCTTTGAGGTGGGAGGAAAGACAGAGGACTACTTAGATCCCTCTAAGCTCCCACCTATTGATCCTCATAGTCGCAAAGTGGTGAACAGCAAAGGCTTTGCAGCTGGGATTTCTCTGGCTTGCTTTAGTTTGGTTTTGTTGGTGATGTTTGGAATGTACCAAGTAGCACAGAGAATGGGGAATGGTGACGATGAGCTGCTGGAAGAGTGGGAGGTGGAGTGTGGAGCTCACCGGTTTGACTACTCTGAACTCTCAACTGCAACGAGAGGATTTAGGGATCAAAATCTAATTGGGTGTGGAGGATTTGGGAGAGATAATAGGGTGGTCCCGAGAACAGGCCTTGAAGTTGCGATCAAGCGGGTAGCTCATAACTCCAGGCAGGGAATGAGGGAGTTCATTGCAGAGATAACAAGCGTGGGAAGGCTGAGGCACCGGAATCTTGTCCAGCTTCACGGGTGGTGCCGATGAAAAGATGAGATACTCCTTGTTTATGATTATGTCCCAAATGGAAGCCTTGACAAGCTACTCTTCAACAATAACAACAAAAAAAACACCACAAAGAAAATCTTGACTTGGGAACAAAGGTACAAGATCTTGATTGGGGTTGGAAAAGCACTGTTGTATCTCCATGAAGAATGTGAGCAGAGGGTGGTGCACAGGGATGTGAAGTCCAGCAACATTCTCATAGATGCAGACCTCAATGCTAAGCTAGGGGATTTTGGCCTCGCCAGGATCTATGAGCATGACATCCATCCTCAGACGACGCACATTGTGGAGACGCTTGGGTATCTTGCTCATGAGCTTACAAGGATGGGGAAAGCCACAAGAAGCACAGATGTGTTTAGTTTTGGTATGTTCATGCTAGAAGTGGCATGCAGGAGGCGGCCCATTGAGCCCCAGAACAATGCACAAGAGCTGGTATTGGTTGATTGGGTGCGGGAACTGCATTTGAGAGGAGAGGTCACGAAAGCTGTAGATCCCATGTTGGATCTCTATGACCCAGAAGAAGTGGGCCTTGTACTTAGTCTTGGATTACTTTGTTCTCATCCACTTCCAAATTATAGGCATAGCATGAGAAGGTTGGTGCAATTTCTCATGGGTGATGCTAGCCTCCCTCCTCTTCCCCCAGATGTTCATGCTGAAATTTCCCATTTTGTAAATGAATTTTCTCATGTTTACTCTGAGCACCCTGACCCCTCATCATATAGAATGGCATCTTCCAAGAGCACTTCAAGTTTCTCCAGCTTAGACAAGAAAATCACGGGAAATCCAGCTTGCAGATCAACTTATTGAAAGGAAGGACATCATGCCTTCTTTCATCTCCAAGTTGACATGTTCCATTCTCCAACTAAAAAAGATGGCTACAGTTGTGATGCTGACGGCCTTTCCTATCTGCTGCTTCCAAGTTCCAACTGCGCGTCTCTCTTGCCTATTCAAATGCCAACTGCAGCGTCAGTCAAGTCAAATTTACCTTCTTTTATAATGCTTGCTCGAAACAAGCACAATCAGGGTAAGAGATAAAGGTGTTCTGCTGCCCATTTTTGTGATCACTACTTTACATATTGTTGGTGAAGATCTTAATTTTCTTTTCAGCATAAAATTTTATGATTCACATGCTCTCAAAATTCGACATGAAAATAGCACTGGAAGGCAATAAACCCAGCCAACTGAATCTTGAAGATATTTAGCAAGGCAGAAAGAGTAGGTAACTAGCTACTGTACTTACATGTTACTTAGCAGTGATTCTGCAATTTCACAAGAACAAAGAGGAGAATTTGCATTTCTGAATTGATGATCATCATAAAATCACCACTGATACTCTGTGATATGTCCGAATACAAATATTATGTGATGTTGAGACTCCCCAAAAATTGTGTAAATGTTGAAGGAATGTCATTGAGCAGATGGTACTCAGCAATAAGGAAACACCAAATGAATGATGATAATGAAACACAAGGAGGAACCAGTCTAAATTTCCTTCGGGTTAACTCCACATAAAAGCCACTTTGCATGCAGTCATGTTGACAACTAAATGTGGAGTTTCAACCCTGTGCAACACAATTCTCAAACAGAATAAAAAAGCAATTTTCATATTGACACAACGCAAGGAAAAGCTTAGAGAGGAGGGAAAAACTTAAATATGAGTTTTATTGAGTTAGATAAGGCTTACGATAGAGTGCCAAGGTAATTCACAAACACTAGAGAGAATGAATTTCAAATCCATATATTGAGTTATACAAGGTATAAATGACAGGGTAGCACGAAGTGTAGCAATTTTGTGTGAAAAGAAGATTAAAGAAGGTGAGCTCTGAGCCTCTAATTATCTGCACTGTTAATGGACAATTCAACGACAGAAATCCTAGGTGAACTTTGTTGGTGTATGTTTTTCTTGCAGATGATGTGGTGCTAATTAGTCAAACAAGAAATCAAGTAAATGATAAGGCATAACATCGGAAAAATGAAAAGTAAAGCACCAATGTCTGATTACCATTGGCAAGAGATGGCAGCAAGTCTTTGGCACACTTGTCACAACATGCAGCAAGAAATGGCCCATGCTATTTCTAGTGACAGCAGCAGTTGTTAATAATCGCCACTTAAACTTTCATCTTGTTGTGCTAAATGATATGTAACATCAGTATGGTTTTAAGGATGTTCTTGCTGGCTATCGATTCCATCCTCTTGTGCCACACAAGAAACCTAAAAAGATTGGACTGACGGTGAGAATTCCCCAGGAAAAGATGTACTCTATGGTGTATTCAAATACGCTTTGATCATTTCTCAAATATGACATTACCAATGTAAGATTGAAAATCTCCATATATCCAACCTTCAGTTTTTCCAAGAAGAAAATCCATGCTCTCCTCCAAAAGGGATCTTCCCCTATTTTCTATGGATATCCATATCCATAAGACCTACCCTTCACAATCTCAAGCTGCCATTTTCTCCGTATATTTTGTATGCTTACTGTGATGATTGATTCAAGACGAAGGAGAAGGAATTGGTTTTCATTAATAACCGATCTTGTGAAACTTAATCCCAAACCAATCATCAAATTCACGTCACATGACTACTCTCCATCTCCATTGCCATGTCTACAGCAACACCACCATTTTCACATGCAAGGGCGATCCAGCTACTCCCTACTTCCTTTCTCAGACCTTTCTCCCTCATTAGCCTTCTTAGTTCCTCCACAGCATCCCATTTTCCAATAGCAGCATAAAAGTTTGACAACAAGACATAATTCTCAGGCTTCCCTGGCTCTAACTCAAACAGATGCTTTGCAGCAAACTCTCCTCTCACCACATCTTGATTAACTCTGCAAGCATTAAGCAGAGCTGCCCAAACTGCACTAGTTGTTGTAGTATCACTCTTAACCATAGCATCAAAGAGATCCCATGCTTCTGCAGTCTTTCCTGCCCGGCCTAGAAGGTCAATGAAACACGCATAATGCTCCGGACCTGGTTTGATCCTGTGCTTCTCCATCATTGAAACAAAGCAATTCCGGCCTTCTTCCAGAAGCCCGGAATGTCCACAAGCTGATAGTACTGCTAGAAACGTCACTGAGTTTGGCGAAACACTGTTAGGCTCTTTCTCCATTTCATCAAACAACTTCAAAGCTTCAATCCCATGACCATGACTTCCATATGCATCTATAATGCTAGTCCAAGAAACCACATTTTTCACATTGATTTGATCAAAAACCAAACGAGCATTAGTTATCTTCCCACACTTGGCATACATGTCCAACAATGCATTACACAATAAGGTATCAAACTCAAACCCACAACGGATCGCTACACAATGAATTTGCTTCCCATTTGCCAAATTCGAAAGCTCCGAGCACCCAACAAGCACACTAGTAAGAGCAGTTGGATTGGGTTTCATTCTCCCCAACATAGAAAATGCCTCACTGTACTTGAGGTTGCGAACACATCCAGAAACCAGTGCATTGCAAATAGCATCGTCTTTCTTGCAATTGAGGTCATTGAAAACTTTGATTGCACTACAAATCATCCGACAATCCGAATAGAAATCTATGAGAGCAGTACTGAAAACAAGTAAATTACAACCTCTAATGGTAGCCGATGCATGAACCTGCTTGCCTTGTCGCAGAGCGTGCGATGAGGCACACGCTTTTAGCATGGAGCATAGTGAAAACCCGCTAATTTCAACTCCAACATTCTGCATTTCTTGGAAAACACCAACAGATTTGTTCGCAAAGCCATGTCGAACAAAGCATGAAAGCATGGTGTTCCATGCGACTACGTCCTTTGATTTCACCTCTTCAAATGCTCGAACGGCGTCGCCCCAGTGCCCACACTTGGAATACATATCGACCAAGGCGGTTCCCACAACAGTTTCTGAATTGGAAATGGAATTAGATTTGGCAACCAAGTTGTGGACTTGTCTGCCTCTTTCTACATTAGTTATAGCAGCACAGACGCCGAAAACAGGGGTGAAAGTGTACCCATTAAGGTGGGAGCCTGTTCTATGCATATGGCAGAAAAGCTCCCAAGCTGCATTTACGTCTCCGCTGCGAGCGTAGGTACTGAGGAGAGCATTGAGAGATTGATGGTTTCTCTGGGGCATTTCGTCGAACAGGTTTAGTGCGCTTTTCGTGGGATCTAAAACATGTGCATGTGCATGTACAGTTCCTTCTCTATTGTGCACGTAGGTCCTATGCGGGGCATTGAGAGATGCATGGTTTCGTTGGGGAATTTCATCGAACAGGTTCGCTGCGGGCTGCAACTGAGCTAAAACAGACGCTCCACCCGAAACGTTCCATTTCAAGAGAGATTTGAGGCCCATTCCAATCATGGACTGCTAAGCGATCAATCCGAGCATCAGCATAAAATATGATCAATCTGATGGTGCGGCCCATTCCAATCGTCCCATATGGCCTTCTTATTTTTTTGTGGTCGATTCCACGTCCAGCGGCCATTGGCTCCACTCTAATTATAGATCGAGCTTGAGCCTTTGGTTTTTGTACTCAGATTGAGCCCAAATCTTAAACATGGGCCCACTTAATAGGTGAAAAAAAGGGCCTAATCCTAGCACCAACAAGAGAATACCAATGTAACGTGTGCTAAGAAATGCTAAAACATTGTTCATTGCTTTAACTTGAGCAGGCCCATGTTCAAGGTGGGCTAGGCTTTGGCCAGGCACTTACGGTTACAGTCTGTGTTGGGCTTGAGCCGGATACGGACATGTGTTTCGAAAGTTAGGTTAGGCCTAGATGCCTCAGGCTTGTCTGATCTAGCCCATGGACACCCCTACCCGTAGTAAATGGTATGTGTTTGGTATCAGCCAAGCCCATCATTGCATTGCTATAACTTATTCTCAATGTTCTAAAAAAGTGAGGGACCCATTTGTTCAACCCGGTTTGACCCAAACCGGTGCCTTATTGAACATTTCTAGCTTTCCAAATAGCCCACTAACCCTTAAGATTATAAGCTTTTATATTTTGGACATCCATCTTATCGAACATGGGATTCCCTTCCAAGGCATTTGATCCATCATTCGCATTATCCTTCATTCATAGCAAGTGAAACCGCATCATTCCTTCGATATTTAATTGCTTGATCCAATGTTAGGAGGATGCAAAATGGGGACCGTCCATTAGCCGAGATGGCCCGATCATTACAATTTTAGGGCTACGCACCGTTCGCAGGGCGTAGCATGAATTGAACGGTCTGGATTGGCGCACAGGAGTACCAAGTGTATGGTGGATGAATGCATGGGTCCCTGATTTTATGAACTACATGTAGGTACCATACTAGCATGTGAATCCTCTTCTTTTACCTTGTGATGTAACTTGCAAGGAAACTCATATGAGAGAAAGGAGGGGTCCATGTCTGGTGACTTAATTGTATTGAGGGGGCATGGACCAGCGTGCTTGTCATGTTAGTTGTTACCACAGCCAACATTTTATTCTATCAATGGCCCTTGAATGCAGGGCCAATAGGGAGCTCCAGTTGAGGTGTGGTGGGCATGGCTAATAAGGCTCTCACATGAAATAACCCTTTATTTCCTTACAAACCCATGTGGGTGGACTCAATAATTCCACACCATCTATTTAGTGATAGGGCATAGATAATAAATGACATGAAACACTTCAAGTTAAAGGAGTACTTCCATGGTATTTTACCTTGGGAGGAATTGCTTGGGAGATTCGTCAAGAAGATGTAGAATTTTTGAAAGTAGGGTTTTGATGAAAGAGGCAAAAGCTTAATTAAGGATGAAAGGATTAGGATGATCAAGGGGATGAAACCCAAAATATTAATTCCTCGTAAAATCATTAGGCTTTCGTGTCATAGATCAAGGGGTAATTAGGATGATCAGTGGGCTTATATTTTCGAAATCCCATATTTCAGTTGAGATCTTTCCATTTCCCACCTCTTTGTAGTGATAGGCTTGGTTTCAAGTGGGCTCCATTGGTAAGTTCGCATTTGATAACTTTAAGCATAAGTGGGCCAGGTGGCCCATAAAATAAGGCGGGTCATCCGTGGGGTTAGTGGGTGTACACTCTTAGGCCCCTTTGTAATGCATTCCCGCTTTCTTGCACCTTCTGTAAGCCCTAGAAATGGTCGCTTCATAAAACACCTCCTCTTTGGTCTCATTTCTAGGGGCCAAAGAGGTCGAACCATGGCGGATTTGGACCCAGATTTATCTTCATTGACTCCGATCCATATAGGAATTTTTATTTAGATTCATATCAACTAAAAAAAAGGATCCAAGATAAGATGTGGAGTTTAGGGATGCAAACAGATTTCAATTCTCCAATTATCTAGAGGTTTCAACCCTTAAAACAATCGGGTTTGAAGCTTACTTTAGGCTTTTACTCATAAACGGGTCCGGGATCGAGACATAATTTAGGTTCGGATTGCTAAATGGGATTGGTTTCAAATGCAAACAGATTTCGACCCATGATATGGGACCGCCTCCTTGAATGTCATGGGTCACATGGGTTTTATACCGATTCGAATAGGATTTACCATTGCATTAAAATAAAAAAGATCCATTCTAAAACCATTAAACTCGAGGGCAACAAGTCAAGAGGTAAAGATGGGACGGACTTGAGATCTTAAACACAGGAGGTTCACATCTAGATCTTACAATTCCCCATATCCCCATCACTGGTGGGCCCCTGGTGGGTGCACAAGCTAGTCCTCATTGTATCCCAAGCAAGACATCTGCACTTCATGAGGGCCCGTATAACAAAACACACACAGGCTGATGCTCAGGTGAGATTGTCTCTCATGAGAGAAATTGTGTAAAACCCTTTCTTACCGGAACGTGGGACCTTTGATGATCAATCCAAATCCCTTACACTCACTAACACTGACCCACACTCTCCTCTCCCACAAATTGCTCATCCAGCCATCACTCAACGTTGGATTAAAATCCAAAAATTGGTTATCCAAAACCTTTAAACTTGACATGTGGAGATCAACGGGTTAGATAATCTAATGGCGTTGATATTTTGCAAACCTATAGGTCTCATTGAGACCTTTTCCACCCCCATCTCCACCATGATAGCCATGGACCAAAGTGGCTCAGGTGGGTTAATTGCACCATCAAGTTCATCGCTCCAGACAACTTCTTGTACATAGTGCAGTGTTTTATGTTCTGTAACACTATAAAACTTCAAATTATGAATCACGTACATGAAAGACTACATCTTGGAGCATATCATTTGATGCATATTGTAGTTCTATGCTACCATGCAAAATCTCAAATACTAAATAATCATATTTTACTCTGTTTGAGAGTTAAAAATGCTTGTTAGAGTACAAAAGAGATAAAAAGTAGAAAGTTTAAACAAATTACATAATAATCTAATCTAATCAGAGTCTTGAGAGATCATCCTTTCATTACTATCTAAACACATCCAAAAATATCGTAACACATTTAATAACTATAGCCTTCCATTTGTGTAATTATACATGTGTTTTTGAGGAGTGGGCTCCACCCAAGGGGAATATTGAAAAGTATTTCCGCTTCCTCTTCTAAAGCGTCGAGATTTTGGAAGGAATGGTTAGCTAAAGAAATTTAAAATGATATCACAGCCAACTAGTCGCGAGTTCAAATTCCATGAGGAAACGACTCGCCGCTAAAAAAGTATATCACTAAAAGTGCGCCGAATAGAGAATAGAGAAACTTACCTCTCAACGGGAGGGATTGATCTCGTCTCCCCCCACTCTTCGCATGTGTAAGTTTCTCTCGTGTGTGGTGGGTACTCTCATGGGTTCCAGTTCCTTTAGCTGGATTACCAACAAAAATGAAAGAACTTACATGAGTTTTTAGCAATAAAAGGGAAGTGGGTTGGGGAAGAAAATTCAATTTAGATAAAGGAGGTGACCTAAAAGATGGCAAAGCAAAGATGAGTTGGTTGAAGCAATTTAACAAGAGGACGAGGCGAGGGCATAGATGTTAAAAGTGAATTGTGTTTGTTTCTTTCACACTGGTTTTGACATTATTAGGGCCGTTTATTTGCATGCAACTGAACTCTTAAGAATTATAAGAAATGTATTCAAGTAGTTAAAATGGACGAAGGAAAGCTGAAAATTCATAAATTAATGGCTATCACATATCCTCCTTTAATGGAAAATGAATTAAGTAGAGATGGTAAATGTTTCGCTCAATTTTATTCACTGTTAATCATGTTATTTTATCATTCTGTATATTATTGTAGTAAAATGTCTCCTGTTAATTTGGGTAAAATCTCGGGAATATATATCCTATGAACAGTAAAAAGGAAAATAGATTACTCTTGGTCTGTCTACGACCAATAAGAAGTAATCATAAAGAGGAGATTTTTATTAAATACTTTGTTGAATCTTTTGATATTACATGATCTCAATCAGTGCATATAATTTCAGTATCAAACGTTGTTACGACCTGTTGTGTGACCTCTTCTCTTTAGAATAAGTCCATACGCAAGTCCTGGGGCGTTCTTCTTCCCGAGCAATCTTGATTGTTATTAAGCATTTTTTCTCCTCAATTGGGAGTCATGTGCAGCTGTGGTATCAATTTCAAACTATCAAATATGATTATCAAAAGATTTTGAATATCTTCACAAAGCTATCATGATAGTTGATAATCCAGCAGCAATTAGACAGACAATTTTCTAAGGATATCTCATTCTTCATATTCTTAGCACATTAGAGATCCTGGGAGTTGATGCTTTTGAGGTGTCAACGACTAATGATTACAACCCAAATATTCCCAAAGTAGCATTACCGACAGTTCCTTCGATGAAGCGTCTGCCGACATCTCCACTTGTTCATTAAATTTCCTCAGCTAATCATTATTAGTATTAAGATCCTGATGCGTTAATAGAGGTAGTATAAATACATCTAAAAACTTTGTTAGTATATTTATATTGGCTAATTTATAGGTTAAACAAAACTCTAAGTCCATTGAGTTGTATTTTCTATTTTATTTAGAATAGATTGTGGTTGTATCGCTGAAAGCGGGATCTGTCGTGGAAATCAATTAAATTACCAAACTAAACTACTAGTATAGTAGTAGAGTAAGGGTCGAACCCACAGAGATTGTTAATTGTTTAAAAACCAAGGTTGAATTTAATTTTAATTCCAAAAAGAATGATTGATTGTTGAATTTTCTAAAATAACTGAGAACTGAATTTAAAATAGAATTATAATTAAATTAAACAATGAACAAGTTGAAAAAGGAATTCCTAGGGTTGTCGAATTCACCACTAATCTTGCAACTATCTTCAATTGTATTAATTTCTGGTTATTATATTAGGATGTAAAGATGTATTTTAGCTACAAGCCAAAATACAATCACCAAGAAAATCACGCACCAAAACCCCAAGTACGAATTATCTTTGGATAATACGAACCGTCTACGCTACTTCTACTGTCATAGACACGACTCGTTTTCCTAAGTTATAACTCGTCCTACGGTTTTGGTGTATGTACAAGAATCACTATTGTATAACCACATATGCAAAATCACAGAAATTGAACATGTGAAAAGAAAATGAAACCATTAATTGCAATAAATCTCAATGTTATACAATCAACATCCCAATGTAATTACTCCAAAAATTAAATACAAAAAAAAGATAAAGTTACTTGACTAGGGTTTCATCTAAACCCTAGGAATAAGAGAAACTTAGCCCATGATGGTGGAAGAAGAGGACACCATAGCCATGGAGTTCTTCATCTTCTTCTCTTGAGTTGTCTTCTTCTTCTCCTTCCTTCCTTCCTCTTTCTCTCCTCCTTTTCCCAGAATAGAACCACCGAATGGTAGCTCCCCCTTCAACTCCTAATATCCCTCCTTTTGTTAAAACCCCCTTTGCTTATCTCTTAAGAGAGAATCAATGAGAATCCCGTAATTAATCAAAAGGGGCCCAGGGAATGGTGATAAAAGGCTCCAAATTGGGCTCTTTTATGCTAAAATAGGCCCTAATCCACTAACATATGGGCCAAGCCTTTCTTCTAACCCATAACCACTTGTTTTCCATTTCTTTTAGCACTTCAAAGCCCAATATTCTTCTTTTGCTCCAATTCCACCATTAAATCATCAACTTTGTCCAGCTTTCTCTGCAAAAAGATGAAACAAGAATTAACTAGCAAATGCATGTAAATTGAAGAAAATAAAATAATAAAAGTGCAAGAATATCTAGGATTAAAAGAATAAATATGCACTTTTTAACCAGTTATCAAAGCGCTGAAAAGAAAGAAAAGAAAAGACTGGGCGACCCTAGGTCCGATTGATCGGATAGAGGCTTTGATCGATCGGACAGAAGAAGAGCCTCAGTTATATGTTCAATGGGATGCATTGTCTGATCGATAGGACATGTGCGACAAAACGGGAAAGTCTCCTTTTCTGATTTGGAATTGTTTCCTTTTGAGACTTGATTTCCCACTTTGAATCATACTTGTGGATTAAGTCTGAGGCACGAAATTGGAGCTATATATAGGGTGTTGCTCTCAACTCTAAAAACTATCACTCTCATTAATCTGAGTCAGAGATATCTTAGAGAGAAATTATTCTCTAGAGCCATTGAGAGATCGTTTTGAAGGTCTGCTCTAGAAGGTCATTATTGCTTCTACTTTCTTGTAGAAGTTCGTTCATCTTGATTGGTAAGGTGCGAGGAGATCAAGTAAGGAGAATGGGGCACGATGTATGTCGTGTTAGTGGATTCTTTGCAAGAATAACTACAGTTTTTAGGTCGAGGTACAGACTAAGACAAATGAGCTTGTGAGTATATCTTGTAACTGTTCATTAACTCTTAATTTCTGGTTCGTGGTTTTTCTCCTTAAATAGGATTTCCATGCTAAATATTATCTCTACCTTTTTGTGGTGTGTGATCGATAGATAACTACTTATATATTGTCTGATTGGTTATTTTTGCTGCATTGATTGGTTAAATTAGAACTGGTGATACATTCTGGTAGCCCCTGCAAAATCTTCAATTGGTATCAGAGCGGGTTGTACTATTTTATTGTGTTTGATCCAAATATTGCTGGGATGGATATCTACTGTGAAGGCACTTCAACCAATAAGCTTCCTTTGCTGGATGGTACAAATTATGCTTATTGAAAATGCATAATGTTGCCCTTATAAAGGTCATAGATCTGAAAGTATGGAAATCTATTGTGAGTGACTATCCCTTGCCTACTGTTACTACTGATGAGATAACCAGTCTTAAGTATAAAGAACAATGGACTAAGGATGAAGAATTGGTAGACACTTGCAACTCTGGAGCTTTGAATGCTATTTATAATGAAGTTAACATATCTGAGTTTCGTAGAATTTCTATATGCACTGCTGCGAAAGAAGCTTGGGATATTCTGCAGACTGTGCATGAAGTGATTGATATTATCAAACAGTCGAAACTTCAGAAATTGTATACAGCTTTCGAAACCATCAAGATGAAAGATAATGAAACCTATCATGAGTTTAATGGCAAGCTAAATGAAATTGTGAATGATACATTTACTTTGAGAGAACCAATTTCTGAAAATAGAATTGTGAAAAAGATTTTATCGTTTCTTCCAGAAAGGTTTGATGCAAAGGTTGTGGCCATAGAAGAAAATAAAAATCTGAATATTCTTAAAGTTGAGGAGTTAGTTGGCAACTTCCACACGTTTGAAGCAAACCTAAGGACTAATGGAAAATCAAAATCCAAATGTATTGCTTTAAGAGCCTCCAAAGAATCATTTAAGAAAATTGCTAGTGATTATGATTATGATTCTGATTTTGATTCTTAGGAGATAGATCCCTAAGTTGTTGTTCAGTTTATGAAGCAATTTCAGGCGTTTATGAAGGGGAAGAAAAGTGATTTGAAAATCCCTAAAAAAATTTTAAAGATGAAATCTTCTAAAGTGATTCAATGTTTTGAGTGTCATGGTTATGGACGCATTGTTAGTGACTGTGCTAATAAAAAAGTCAAGAAATAAGGGTTTCAATTTGACTTGGGATGATGATACTTTTGAGGAAGATGATAAAAAAGCTGAGCCTGAGAAGCCTGAAACTAGTAAAGAAAAATTCATGGCATTTATGGCAACTTCAATTTCTGCTAGTCCACCAGTTTCTAATGATGAGACTGATCAAGATGTTAGTAAGTCAGAGACAAAATATGATTGAAAAGCTGAATATCAGATATTGTTTGTGAAGACTATGAAGATGCTAAAGATGATTGAAAAAATGGCTACAAGCTGGAAAGAATCTGAAGAGCATAATACTTATGTGAAGAGCATATACTTGTATATCTATACCCTATTATAAAAGAGAGTAAGGTGTATTACGGTTTCAATACACACTTGCCCAATAAAAAGAGAGTAAGATGTAGCAAGGGAGGAAATAGAATGAAATAAAGGAAAGTGAAAGAAAAGAGATAAGAGAGAGTGAATTGGATGGATAAAGATGGGGACATAATGGGAATTCCCCAATTTGTATAAATTAGACTTTGGGTCATGCTTGGATTTAGAGGGTTGTGAGGATCCGAATCAAGATGATCTAGCAGACTAAAGTTTAGGAATTAAAAATATCTACCTAACGGTACCATAATCTCAAAATTTTAAAATTACGAAAAAGCCCCAAAATTCTCTGAAAAATTGCTAACTACCCCCAACTATACCCAAATGAATCCGGATCTAGACCAAACTTGGCACACACGATCCTAATAATTTTTTTAATCTCTTCTATTGAGTAGATGCTGATATTTTAAACGTAATAAAATTTCGTTTTAATACATTCCAATAAATCGAGTAATTTTTTTCGATTTCTTTTTTTTTTTTAAGGTGGTGGAGAAAAGAAAAGGAAAATGTGAATAAGATTGGAATCTATCTCAAATCAATATCTCAAATTTTTTTTCCCTCTTCTTTTTTCAAGTTTCTTTTAACATTCTTCTTATTCAGATACTACAAGATTTTCAATATCTCATGTTTTTTTCCCTCTTCTTTTTTCAATTTTCGTTTAACATTCTTCTTATTCAGAATACAAGATTTTCAATGCAGGGAATTTTGTGGGTATGAGGTTTTTCCTCTGTGAGTAATTGTGTAAGGAAGAACATGACATTTTAATTAACAGATTCTTCATTGACTCTTACCTTCTTTTGGAATGGATGGAGTTTTCATACATGTAAGTGAGCACCGTCTATTGAAATTATTGTCGTTTGATTGTGTCTTCTTCTTCAAATTTTTTTAATGTTGCAATAAAATCTTCATTTTAAGAAAATTTGTTGCAACTAGAGTTAAGAAAATGATGATGAAGAGTTGATTTTTTCTTTCTCATTCCTGTTTGGGCCAAAGTTAGGCCCATTGATAGCCTTCATGCTCTGATAGTTTTAATTATATGTCTATTTTATTTCTTGAATCTTAACTGCAGGCTTCCAAGTTGTGCTTGTTTCGTGTTTTCTTATGGTAGAACTTTGTATTTAGTTTTCACTCTATGTTTGAACTATGAATTTGTGCATAGTATTTAAAATGTAAAATTGATACTGTTTTGTTATGTGAGACAGGAAAATGAAAAACTTGAATAAAAAGTGTCGTAGTTGAGAAAAACAAAGTAGACAATTAACTAAAAGGATGATACTATGAGGCATTGAAAAGCTTTCAATTATCTATCTGAATCTGTTTTCCTTCTCCATAGAGTCAAAGGGGAAGTGTTTTTTTTTTTTTTAAAGCAGCATAGGTGCAAATATTCAAAAGGGCAAAAACATAATCCATATTTGTATAAGAATCTGACATTTTATTTTGTTTATTTTTTTTGTTTTAGTTTATGTTAGTTAAAGTCTTATGCTTTAGACCAATGCCTCTTCAATCGTCACCCTCCAAACCCCTCAAGAGTGGAATAAGACCAATAAGCATTCATTCGTGTTTCTCATTGAACCATTTTGTTCACTAATTTCTAAATTTTTTTCAGTTTTTTTTTGCCTTTTGTAAAATTAATTGTGAGATATGATGCTAGTAAAGAATCATATCAAAAGATAAATATTTCAGATTTTATTATTTAGAAAGTTTTTTTAGTCTTTCTTGGCACTATTTTGTCCACCTTGGTTAATAAACTAAACCAAGGTGGAAAAACAAAAGATTTTAACTATGCACTATTTACTCCATTTTGTGGTTCATGGTGTACATACTGCCTTTTAACTCTGAAAACTTAAATGCCATGTGCTTTTTCAATAATAAATCTTGAACTAAGATAGGATGAAAATAAAAAAGAAAATGAATAGTGTATTTTATAATGGATCAAAAGAAAAGGAATCAAGTGTGATTTACTTACTACTTTTTGGTGTTCAATACTTACAATTTTGTGGACACTTAAATACTTTGCCATCAGCATAAAAATCAGTTTAAAAGTCATGACAAAAGATTTTAGTTAGCTTGTAACTTCTGTTATTGTTGCTGGTGGCCAATTGGTGGTTGTGTTATAATTCAAATACTAAATTGACTACACACGAGAGAATTAACATTCTCTTTTTTTTTTAACCTGAAACAATGCTAATTGTGAAAATAGTTTCTACTTATTTATTTATTTTTATTTTTATTTTTTGGTAGAACTAAAAGATGCTTGAGTGGTATTTATATTTGAAATTTGAGATTTGAGAGTTAAGAACATCAAAGGGCTCTGGGAGGTTTTCAGAATATATGAGATTATTTTCTTTGTACGGATGTAACCATTTGTTATTATTTTTTAAATATTAACCCTTTAACCTTTTGTACACTAACATTAAATATTTGATGTTCCTTCAGTTGTATATTATTCATTATGACCTTTGAAAAATGTATAGGAACCTTCAAAACTTATAAGCACATCACATATATACAGGTACTTCGTTTGCATTATTGCTTAATGTTTAGTTTTTTTTCTTTTTCTTTTTTAGAAAAAAGGTACAAACTGACAAAATATTATAAACAAGAAAGTGAAAGGTACAAACTTAGATTCATTTTATATCCGTCCTGTTTTTTTTCTCTTTTTTAATGAAAGTTACCTTTAAAAAAAATTAAATATTCTTTTCCCTTTTGCTTCATGTGTTTGTATTTTATTTAGTTAGAATAATTGAGTTTTCAATCTGACATAATAGTTGATTAGCACTCCCATCCTCTATATAGAACAGAGCAAAAGAGTTGATCTAGAATACCTGGGTTATATTCTTATGTATTTCTTAAGACGAATGTCCAATTCTTTTGGCAGATTTGTATTTGTAGTTATTTATTTTTTGGCATTTTTTTCCTATGGATATCTCTATTTGTGAGCTTCCATTTAACTGAACTTCTATGATTACTTTGTATTATCTTTTTCTGAATGGGTATTAAATATTGCACTTTGTATCAAGCAAAAGAAGATGCTCACTCTTAGAGATGTATTGCCTCTTTTTACCTGATAGTGGTCCGTTTTATAAAATAAAACAAAGCACATGTTAAATACTAATATTGATCAACAGGTGCTATGCAATTCTTATCCGTAAGAGTTCATATCATAGTTTCACCATTGTTGATCCTTGTCGCTTGAGGACAAGCCGGATTACTTCATTATTCTTGACGGTTGGTGTGAGACGTTATTCTTCTCTGTAAGTTAAGACTAAAACCACCATCTCAGTTTTATTATTCTGATGTCCTTAGGTAAGATATAATTTTTTTTTCTTAATAGAATCTGATTTGGTAGTGAACATATAATGTTCATGGTAATTGGTTAGAACAATAAGCTCATCTGGTTCTTAGTTTTTATTTTTATCTTTTATAAAACTGCAGATTATCAATTTGACTATGCTTTTGACTGGACTCCAACTTTAGCAGGTCAAGTCTACCAGGAAACTGATAAATCGACCTGACAGGTTAAATAAAGTAAATTTAAATTTCTTTGTACACATTCATGAGTATATATCTAGAAATATGTGATTTATATCATCAAAAAGTTATATAAATTCCATATCGATTGTCTTCTGAGATCTCATTTTTCTCACTATATCATTGTTTTCAAATGTATAGGAAAAAAATAGTGTCAGCTGCATTTGGACATTACACGGGCCTTGTAATTTACAATCACTAATTTTTTATTGAAATTTTTTTTAAAAATGTATTGAAGTTTTTACTAAATATTTTAAGAACTTTAATTTTTAAAATTTTCTTAGTAAAACTACGTGTCCAATGCACTAATTTTGATAAAAGTAAATACTCTTTAGTCGTGGGATACGGAGTATTGGGTCTTTTGTGTTTATTATGACCCCTTCCATCCAAAGCTTAATATTGTGAATCAAATTGTCTGGCAAGTTTGGAACGTGGCAATTAATTGCCGTGACTGTTGTAGTCAATAGTATGAAAGTGATATCCTCCCGCAGGCCCACTCAGCCCATCAAGCAAGTGGGATAGTGCGTTAATAAGTTGCAGTGGCCGTACCTTGCCTTAGGCCAGCCCATAAGAACCTGCAGTTGCCGTACCTTGCCTTAGGCCAGCCCATAAGACCCTGCAGTGGCCGTACCTTGCCTTAGACCAGCCCATAAGAACCTGAAATCTCTATTCAACCTTCTCAAACCACTTGCCATCTCAAGATCTCATTAAGAAGGGAAAGACTTCTCCATGTAACCCTGAGCTCCCATGCCGCTGCACTTAAACCTATGTTAAAAAAAGGTGCCATTATAATTTATATAATTGAGAACTTTGGTCATTGTGGGTGGGCTTCTTTTAATTGACAGCCCTGGCGAGAGTTGGTGGGCATCATCATTGCTTGGATTTTTGCAAGAATATCAGAAGTAGCAGAATGGTCCCAAGACTTTTTTGTCTTGGGAAATGCTCTCACGGTCATGGTCCAAGCCTTTCTTTCTTTCTTTCTATTTTTATAACTTCCCCTGTCTGGTTAAAGTTTCCAACACAACACGAATATACTAAATTCTGGTACTGGTCAAATCAAGCTCAACATTATTATTATTTATTATTATTATTAACCTCATCAACTGGCTCTAGGGAGAGAGCGCGAGTTCAAAACCGCAATCTTCGATTTTTGAACCGTGGTCCTAGCCAACTCGCTACCCCTCGAAGTTAAGTCAAGCTCAACTTGAGTTGACCAAACTCACCCAATAACCTAAAACCCACAAGAAATGTAAATCCCCAAAGTAAGTCAATTAAGCCCGATCAAGGTCGAGTCAAGTTGGGTTCAATAGTGAAATTGGAATTAATTTGTTTTCCAAAGGCTATAAAAGAAAATCTAGTATTTTTCACACAATGTAAGTGTATATATGTATATATTATACAAGCGATGAAGCGAACTCTCAGGCAATGCTTCCCTTGGAGTGACACCTCTCTAGTGCACACTTTGGGGCACCCTTATAATGTGTGCCAGACCGAATGAAACATCTTTGTTAGGATTTTCATATGTTGGCTAATTCATGGGTTGGACAAAACTCTGGGTCCATTGAGCTATAATTTTCTATTTATTTTAGAATGGATTATGGTTGCGTCACCGGAAGATTTGAAGCGAAGACAGAAAAGAAAAACAAAGGAAATTAGGAAGACACATACCCGGTCGATTGGATAAAAGGTCGGATCGATCGGATGTTGGTATGGTCTCAGTTAACAGGCGCTGAACTGAATTCAGGAGATAGTGGTATATCTGATTGATCAGACCTTATACCTGATTGATTGGATGGCGGAAAATTTTCAGGACAGGCTACGCGAGTTTGTTTCCTTTCTCAACTGGAATTTCCAATTTGAGCCTTATTTGTGCTTTAATCCGAAGGCACGAGTTTTGGGCTATAAAAAAGGATGTTTCTCTCAAACCCCAAAGCATCCAGAATTAATTCTCTCATTATTCTGAGGTAAAATACCTTTTAAGGCACGAGTTTTGGGCTATAAAAAAGGATGTTTCTCTCAAACCCCAAAGCATCTAGAATTAATTCTCTCATTATTCTGAGGTAAAATACCTATAGAGAGATTCTTTCTTCTCTAGAGCCATCGTAGAGAGATTAAGCTGAAGACCTATTCTAGAGAGCTTGTTGCTTCTAATTTCTTGTCGAAGATTTGATCATCGTGGTTCTCAAGGTGTTCTTGGATTAAGTATAGGGAGTGGTGCGCCGTGGGAAGTGTGGCAACGGGGAGTTGTGCAAGAACAACTACAGTCTTAGGTCGACAGATTGACTGGGAAAAAGAGCTGTGACTATATTTTGTAACTATTCAATAGTCTTGATTTCCGAATCGTGGTTCTTGCCATGTTAGGATTTCCACGTAAAAATTGTGTCTCTCTTCTTGTGGTGTGTGAATGGTAGTTTTATTTACTAGTTTGCATTGATTTGATTCCATTGTGCATTAGTTATTGAACTAGTAAGCATTCTAAAAATTGGGCCACAATAACACCTTCAATCTTCCCGGCCATTAAAACCATGGTACCTATATTAATTAGCTCAAATATAATATTGGCTTATTGGATATGAGATGAAGGGATTTCAGACCATTGATTTTGCATGACCCATATCTTAAACATGATAGACCCATTCGATCTAAAATGTTCTAAAATGTTAAAACATGTTAGAGATTAGGTTTAGGTAGGTTAATAGAAATCTTAGGGATAGATTAAGAGTTTGAATTTTAAATTATTATCTTATTAGTTTCTCTCTCGTATAAATTGAATAGTCTATGTGAAAGAAATCTACGGTGACTTTATGGAAAGTTATTTATTTTAAATTTCAGCATGGTATCGGAGCCCGGGCTCAGTGTTGATTTTGCAATCAAGCCGAGCACGATCCTATCCTTCCGTAATAATCATCAATAATCACCACCAATTTTCTTTTTTCTTTTTTCTTTTTAAATGAAACATCCGCTCTCTTTCATCCATTCATTCAAGCCTTACGATCTCGTAATATTCATCAAATCTTCATCGATCAAAACTTCTAGAAGAGATCGCGTCAGATTTGATATACTGGACTACTGACACCGACTAATGCACGAGGCGCGGGTAGCGACAAGGATTGATCCACAAACAAATGACGATCCCCATGAGAGTTAAAAGATCATTTTTATTAAAAAAGAATCCTCATTTGTTTTTCAGTATTTATGCTAACAATTAGAGATCCTTTCCTAGAACGAACCATCTAATTTAGGGGGAATGTTAGAGATTAGGTTTAAGTTGTTAGAAATCTTAAGGATAGATGAAGAGTTTGAATTTTAAATTATTATCTTATTAGTTTATCTCTCTTGTATAAATTGAAAAGTTTATGTGAAGAAAATCTATGGTGACTTTATGGAAAGTGATTTATTTTAAATTTCATTAAAACCCCCCTCCCCCATTTAAGCCTTTACCAAGACATCGGTATTCGTCACGGATCTCACCTCCATGGGCAACATTACCCAAGAGATAACATCCGTGAATAATGAATAGACATACATACATACATTTATAGATAAGTAGGCACTTGATTCTATTTTCATTACTCAAGCTCAGCAGAGAACTCCTAGGAACAACCCTGACGCAAACCCAACAAGTCCAACCTGAATTTCACTTTAAGTCAAGTGGGCCATGTGGGTGTGGTTCTTACCTAACCAAAGTTGCACCTCCAATTATTTGCTTAGTTGGTTGGTAACTTCGCAGCTCACCTAGATGACCTAGGATTGACCGTGGTCTCTTTCCACTCCTCACATGTGGAAGTTCTCACTGCCCGCACGTGCGAGTTCACTCTAGGTCTAGGAGCGGACCCAAGTAGTCACACGTGAGTGCGATCGCACCCGCATGATTTGAGAGACTCCTTTAATAGTCTAAGGAAACTCTATTCTATTATTCATTTGACCATTGCCGCACCATCCAAATAAAAATCCTGGGTCCGTTTGTCTCTGCCCTCCTTAGCTATGATGCCGGAATATATATATATATATATATATATATATATATATATATTAAAAAAGTATGTCAAGAGCAGTTACCTACTTTTATCTCCTTTGAAAATAATGAAGAAAATGTGAGAAGAGAACGGAGCAAATCCATTGACCACCTCTCAACTACCCATCAAACCACATACAATGTGCTAAAAAAAAAAAGAACATAGTAAGTTCATTCTAACCATATCACTCTTGGTAGCAGGCCAACCTGACAAAAAAAAAAGTAATCTTTTCTTATAGTAACCTCTCTTTTACCACGAAAGATGGTAGTCATGTGGATCACTTGATCGGATTTAGTAACTCCTAATCTAAAGTTATTACGACCAGACAGCTTAATGTAAAGAGTGGAATGGAAAGTTGGAGAGATCAAATTCAGGGGGAGCTGAAAACAACGGCGCCCAAATGCCTTTAGAATAAACTGGAGTCAAAAGTATTGATAATTTCCAGGAGTGGCTAGGCTGTCCTTTGAGTATGAATGGCTTGGTCGGCCAGTGGAGCCCACTTAAATGCAGCACAATAATGATTGGGATAGGGGTTTGGAAGGTCTTCCAATAACCTACATCAATAAGAGAAATATTCATTATCATATCATGAGTGTTATGATGTTGAGGCCTTAAAGTTAGATAAAATTAAATGGGTGCCAAATTTACATAATTAATCGAAGGACCCACGAAAACTTGGTTGAGGCTAACGTTGTTGGGGTCATCATGGGTTTTTTTTTTTATTATTATTTAGAAATAGGGGGTTCGTAAGTGTGAGGTTTTGATTGGTTACAAGGTTGTCCGAAGTGGGCCTTACCCATTACATTATTTTTTATTGGGGTGGCTTGCAATCCCTAGGTTTGGCATTACTAACTTTCAAGGAGAATTCGCACGCAGGATTTTGATGGGGAGCCTTTCCGGAGGATCCCAAGTTCTTGACTAGTCCTTATTAGACGATTAGATCGACATCTACATGTTAAAAGTTTTTGTGGGAGAACATGTTACTTCTACATAGAGCATATATATATATAGGAAGACTCTCCTAAGTTTGAGGTTAGGAGAAAATTTCGTAAGCTCAGGCTTGTGGGGCCCACCTTTGGTCCATTCAAATGAACCAAACATATGAGCCCCTAAATTGCACATGTCCACCAACTTTTGGTCAAATCCGAATTTACTGGACCGTTGGATCGACTATGTATCGAACCGAATGGACTATTAACCATTAAACTTTTGGGCTCATATGGAGATGATAGAAATCACGGTTATGACTAATTTTTTTTAGAGAGGAGGATCTCAGGGAGTCCTTGAAATCCCCCATCTCCATCCTCATGCGGGTTTCCAAGTGGGTCCCACCACACACTTGAGCTTACCTTATTCTAAGATTGAGCTTACATAGCTAGCCCCATGTATGCATATGTATATATATATATGTATATGTGTATATATATATACATATGTGTGTCTGTGTCTATATATATATATATATATATATATATATAGAGAGAGAGAGAGAGAGAGAGAGAGAGAGAGAGAGAGAGAGAGATATGGATGACTTGTATGGGAAAGAACTCCTGGTGCTCATGTATGATCCCATCTTTTCCATGGAAAAATCTTCACCTATGAGAAGGCGGTATAGATGAAAAGGTCTATTTACAGCTAAGGTCATGCAAAATGTTAGCCCTAGTTAACTACCTCAAATATGAATTTTGTTTTTCCATAGATTTTTCTGAAATTTGATCCAGTGATGAGTAAAGGTTTCGTAAGCATTTAATTGGGCATAATGCCATATGATAGGGGGATAAGAGTGCACGTGCATTGTCCAAACGCAGGCCCAAATAGGCCCTATAGAGCTGAATAATATATGCAATATGCTCCTAGGAGAAAACTCAACTGCGTTTTCTTTATCTTTATCGATAATTGCTTAGTGTTTTTGGCTTTGCAATATAGTGTTGTAAACCGTGTCTTGAAACAATGGGTCTTAGGCATAATAATTAAATGATATCAACTGCCAAGAATGTGCACATTTACAGGTAGGGCAACGGTTACCTTATATAGACTGTTGATCTCATGTGCTTTTCTATAAATAATAGAATTTAGGGCTTGGACTTTACCAAGTGAGGCACCCCAAAACTTTAAATCAAATGCTTATTATAGCTGAAAACTTAGTGTCTAAAACAATAATTTACACACCAAATTTGATTTCTCTTTAGTGGAACCGGTCATTGAAATCAGAACCGTTCAAAATCACCGTCCCACCCTATCCTACCACAAATAAGAAAAGTCATACCTCCTATTAACAATAAACATCTTCAAATTAATCATGTCTAAAACAAATGATTATAAACACGAAATTCGACTCTTTTCCTCATCTAAATCAATGTTTTAGCCATGATCAATATGGTGATGAGTATTGCTACAAGTTTAGTTAAAGTGAAAGTCCTCTAAAAAAAACAAAATAAGGTGGGACAGTGATCTTCGGCCATGAGTTCACCAGTGCGCACCTAACATTCAAGAATGATGTGGTAGTAAACTGTAAGTAAACTACACATGGCATGGCATGGCACCAATCACAGACGTACGTCCAATCACAATTAGAGTTGGAATCTGATGACTGGAGCATTCCAGCTGTAAGGAAAAAGTGGGGGCCACCTTAGATGTCTCTAGCATGGGCATAGGTGGGCCCACCACCACCCTGAGTCCTGATCAAGGAAGCCACTGTCATGGTGTGTTCCAAAATCACTGTCTAGTGGAAATGGATGGAAACATCTGGGTTGCCTGAGTAAATGGAAGAAGCCACGACAATTCGGAGATGGGTGGGCCACAAGAAAGTGGACCGGGGAGCAGAAGAGTGGAGACATGGGTCTGAGCCATTGGCCTATTGGATTTTGTGTCGGCAATCTTTCTTTCTCTCACAAAACCATTTAGGACATTCTCTCTCTCTTAAGTCTTTAGGAAATTTTAAAAGACCCCTTAACTTTGGAACAATTTGTGAAATCCCTCCCCACCCCCCCTTCCCCGCCTGTGGGACTATACTATATTTTCCGGCTAAAGTTTTGAGAGATTCAAAGACCTAAATTTGTTTTATTCCATATCCAATATCTAACATAGATTTCTCATTAATACCCATTCTTTTTAAAGCATGAAAGCATTAAATACACTACAATGGCTTCTTATCCATTTAAATTTGAGTTTCAGGCAAGCTTTGAGGCCACTATGAAATTATATGAATGCAGAATTTTATTTCAAGGCTTCAAATTGTGAATTCTATTTCCAAGCCGTTGGAATTTTATTGTTATAATACTTCAACTGTTCACTTCATTAAAAACAACAATAGTTCCAGCATCTTCAAATAAAATATCTTGTCATTAATGAGAATGTATAGGATCGTTTTATTTCTATAAAGCAAATAATTACAAGGCTTATGATTAATGCAAATCTGATCTTGATATTTAGATAAGAGACGTACCTTGTGCTATGATCCTAATAATGAGTAGTTCAGATCTGAGCTCTAGCCGGTCTCACTTGGAGATCTGCGGTCCTAATCAATTAGAGTGTCCTCCTTATCTCTCTTGCATTCACTTCAATATACAAAAAAGAATGATGCGTCATGCAAAAACCATGAGTAAGAGAGAAGACCGGAAACAACTTTTGAACACTTATGCGAGGAAATCTTATTAATGGCTAATTTCTTAATCTCTATTTATTGGATAACCAAAAGATTATGATGTCTAAGCTAACTAAAATGAGTCCAAGCTTATTTACGTGGATTGAAAAAAAAAAAAAAGAGGAAAGCTCCAAGGTCAAAGAATATGTGGGGGCCATCATTGTTAAACAAGTAGTCAAGTGGACAAAGTTCCAAATACAATTTTGCTTTTGGACAAAACTGATTGTGGTTGAAAATTTTGTATCTCAGATGATACGGCTTGGTTTTGTACTCTGTTTTGGGGTGTTTTATTTTTGGGGTATTCTTGTATAGTGTTTTTCCTGTCTCTGTTTTGGGATGTATTATTTTGCATGGTTTTTTCTAGTCCCCTTTCTTAACGACACATATTTCTTGATTAAGCAATAAATAACTTGGTTTTAACTGAATTTTTAAAACCATGATCTTCCAAAAGGGCATATTAAAGGCAAATTGCTTTTGAATGCGCGCCATTATAAATTAATCAGGATCAAGGATACGTTATATAGGTCAGATCAGATCAGAAACTTGAGTTTAAAATAACGAAGTATGAGATGACGATAGTTTTGAAAAATAAAAGAAAAGTCAGTAGGGAGGTTTTTGAAATAGTTTCAAAGTAAAGGCCTCTCTAGGAAAGTTTCTTTCCATTGTTTATCGTAGTGTAGCAGTATCTTTGAATAGATTTCAACTGATTGCACTCACACCGGTCAACCTTCCTGCAGCTCCAACCCCCCTTGCAACTATATATAAGTCTGCCCACTCCATTCAAACCGCCATTGCAAGCCAACCTCTCGAGTTGTCTCTCTCTTCTAACCCATTTCATTACAAGCCTCTAGTTTTCATCTCCTCTCTCTCTCTCTCTCTATATATATATATTATTTATATCTCTGTCTCTAACAAGAGGAAATTTGGGAACACCACCCGTTTTCCACAGCAATGAGCTTTCTCCTCTCCCTCTTTTCTGCCATGAAGCAACAATTACTGTCTAGAAAAGCTACATGCAACTCACACGGGCAAGACTCTTCATATTTCCTAGGTTGGCAGGAGTATGAAAAGAACCCATATGACGAAATTAAGAATCCACTAGGAATCATACAAATGGGTCTTGCAGAGAATCAGGTATGCAAAAACCAAAAAAAAAAAAAAAAAAAAAGGAAAAAGGAAAAAAGTTTACCCCCAAGGAATATATTGGAAGTTACTGTGTGGTGGTGCAATGCGTATGATAGGCCTACTAGAATGATTCCCAGTTTACCACCAGTAACAAAATACAAAGATGAGTGCATGGATAAATGGTAGGTGAAGTTTCTTCTCGTTTTGATCACCCTAGGCTTGTGACCCAACTACAAACATTTGGAACAAAGCTAGAGGTCTTGGAATTGTTTGAAACTTCTCCTACCAATTATTCATATAGGCCATTATACATCCTACATGGGTTTTATCCTGTTTTAAGCTGTCTATTGATAAACTCTCTCTCTCTCTCTCTCTCTCTCTCAAAAGTTTTGATACGATTGATGTTGTTCTTGCTACAGTTATCTTTTGATCTCATCGAATCATGGCTCGCCAACAACCCGGACCCTGTATCTCTCATGAGAGACAATGTCTGCATCTTTAGAGAGCTTGCTCTATTCCAAGATTACCATGGCATGCCTGCTTTCAAGGAAGTAAGTTTTCCAAAACATTCCTATCTCCCTCCCAACTAGCAAAAATGCTTCCTATGTATTCTGTGATAAAAAAAATAAAAAAACTAAACTGGGGTTGATATTTCTCTGCAGGCACTCGCGCAATTCATGTCGGAGATAAGAGAAAACAAAGCGCACTTCGACCCCAACAAGCTGGTTCTTACTGCCGGCGCAACTTCAGCCAATGAGACTCTAATGTTCTGCCTAGCTGAACGTGGCGACGCCTTCCTCCTCCCAACCCCTTATTATCCAGGGTAATTCTCTTTATTCTATCACTCTTTCTCTGATAAACAGAGAAGTTTTCACCCAGATCGACCAAGATCTTCCTTTGCCTGGTGTGCTAACATGTTTTTTCAAACTTAATGCAGGTTTGATAGAGATCTCAAATGGCGAACCGGCGTTGAAATCATTCCAATTCATTGTTCGAGCTCCAACGGCTTCCAGATAACTGAAAATGCACTTGAAGATGCTTATCGACTCGCACAAAAGAAAAAACTGAGGGTGAAGGGAGTCTTGATCACCAACCCTTCCAACCCCTTGGGCACCACTGCAAAACGGGGTGAACTAGACCTCCTACTTCGATTCATCGCTGTGAAAGGAATCCATCTAATAAGTGATGAGATATATTCTGGGACCGTATTCGCATCACCCGACTTCACCAGTATTGCAGAGGCTCTAAAGGAGGTGAAGGACTATGACAAGGTTCGCAACCAGGTCCACATTGTCTATAGCCTCTCGAAGGATCTTGGGCTCCCCGGCTTCAGGGTGGGCGCCATTTACTCCGATAATGATACCGTTGTGGCGGCAGCAACTAAAATGTCAAGCTTTGGGCTTGTTTCTTCTCAGACTCAGTATTTATTGTCTGCAATTCTATCAGACAAGAAGTTCACCGGAAACTACATTGAAGAGAACCACAAGAGGCTCAAAGAAAGGCATAGCATGCTTGTGCAAGGCCTCAAGAATGCAGGCATAGGAACCCTAGAGAGCAATGCAGGATTGTTCTGTTGGGTTGACATGAGACACCTTCTAAGCTCCAAAACATTTGAAGGGGAGATGGAATTGTGGAAGAAGATACTGTTTGAAGTTGGATTGAACATCTCTCCTGGCTCTTCTTGCCATTGCACCGAGCCCGGATGGTTTCGCATGTGCTTCGCCAACATGTCTCAAGACACACTAAACCTCTCAATGGAGCGACTCAAGAACTTTGTGGATAGCGTCGACCAGTTGAGAAGCCGTCGCAGATCGAAGAATTTATCAACGGTGGCGAATTGGGTTTTCCAATTGTCATCTTCTAATCGTGAACGTGAACGTAGTTAGATTAGTGTGTGTTGGAAATTGTTTGGCCCGCATGCAACAGGTCCCACGTCAGATCAAACATCGTTGTGGCCTATAGAAAAATTAGTATCCCACCAAGACTCCCAACAAGATTAGGATGGACGTGGTTTTTGGCGAAGAAGTCTCGAGGAAGTGTAACTCCATGAGACTAATTTGCATATGAGAAGAGATCATTCTACTACATTCCGCTGCTGTGATGGCTGAAGCGAAGAGATCCATGAAACTTCCCAATCGCCAAAACATATGAAAATTTCTGGGAGTCTCGCACACCCAGTTCCATCCGTGTGAAGTGTGAACACATCCATATTTGGCTTTTTTATTTTTTGTTTCTTTATGTAGAAATAGCGCTCAATCCATTTGGATCTGTAGTGCTAAACCCAGTGTTAATAGAGCTTTTGTATTGTATTCGACTGTTATAACTGAAATATGCAATTTTTTGAAACATGAGTAAGTCAACTGTAGCTAATTAGCTTGGAAGTCAACTGTAGCTAATTAGCTTGGACAAACTCCATGACCCATTCAGTTCATGTTAAAAAAGACAAGCCCCCTCTTCATTCACAGTCTCTTTCTACTATCCAGCACTTTGATAGTCCATGGGGGTACAAGATGATATACTCCCCTAGACAACCCTAATGGTGAATATGAATGGTGGAACCCCACCAAATTCACTAGGACCCATCATGGATGCCATGATCATATGCACCAAGTGGACCATTGGACTGCACAGGTGTTCCCAGGGACAATCAAAATATTTATGTTTTTCTCTCTGTTTGAAATGGTTGGTGGCAGCATGTGTAAGAGAAGGTGCGAGATTGGCGCCGGGTCGGCCATAGGAATGTTGCCGACGCAGGGCCATATCTTTTGGTGCTCTCAAGTCTCAACCGACTCCATGCACTGTTTTCCAAAAGTCAGACGCATTTTAAGCCGAGTGATGTGGTGATAGAGATTATGGGTCAGATTCTTGTAGAATGGTTTTGGTCCGTTTTTTCTTCCCTTTTACAGGCATTCAACACTGCATTAACACATGGATTAGAGATAAAAGAGGGAGGAAGAAGTGAGTTTAGAAGCTGTTTAAAGACATCCTCACCATCCACGTAAGAAAGGTTGCTTGCAAGGAAGCTACAACTGGTAACTGCCTTTTTGAATTTCCTGGGTTCTTTAGAGCTCTTTTGTACTAAGATTACGCGTTTTTGTTTTTTTATATTATTTCATTGCCGATATGGGGGTTGGTTGAAATGTCATTGGGAACTCTAAGAAAGCTCTTGACTTGAATACGAGTTGATAGATAGGTGAGACAAAGGAAGACATAAAATAGTATTTGATTGTGGGTGTTAAATGACCTTTCATTTATTTAAATCAAATTACATATGTGTTGTATTATATATATATATATATATATATATATATATAGAGAGAGAGAGAGAGAGAGAGAGAGAGTTTGATGGTGAGGGTATGATGTAGACCTTTTAAAGATTAAATAGACAAGGAGTCATGTAGAGTGTACGTTGTGTTGTCAACCTACTTTTTAGTGGTGCATATACCATAGATGTGTATGTGTAAATATATCCTATTCGGGCACTTCATTTTGGTGTCCCATGACATATGGTTCATGGTTTCACATTGCCATGATACGCACATGTGACTTTCCTAGCTTACATGGAAAACAAACGAGTTTAACATATAACGTGTTGCAAGTTAATATTTAAATGTTAATGAAGGCCCTTTTATCTTTAATGATACCAATCAGCGTTGAGTGTAGAAGTAAGGACTCGCTAAGGCTATTACAAAAAGATATAATATCCTAATTTTTGGCCTACTCTCTCTCTCTCTCTCTCATTTGTAATGTAGACGATGGTTGCTTTTGTAAGCAAACTAATGTAATATTTTAATATCTTTATTTTAGTGAGTTCTAAAGAAACTCCAGTGATTTTCGTGTAGAAGTAACTGCAACTTAGAATATAACATGAGTCAAGCATAATTTAACCTACACTACAACAGTTTTATTGGTAGTTTATTTGGGAAAAAAAAAACTAAAATAGTTATTGGTAGAAGTAACTTCAACTTATAAAGCTTCGACGATGATGATAGTGAATCCCATCCATGTTATTCACTTATAGTGTTAATTCTATACGACAAAAAATGGAAAACATTTTTTTCCCATCTAAAAAGTGTTACATAGTGATTGGTGTTATAAGTGGCGGAACTAAGGGGCTAGCAAGGGACATGGCCCCCACTAAATTTCAAAAAACCCTTCAATTAATTAAAAATTTAATATTAGTTTTTGCAATGGCCCCCCATGAAATCTCTTTTTTTTCAGAATCACCCCCCCCCCCCCCCCCCGGTGATTAATTAAAAATTTAATATTAGTTTTTGCAATGGCCCCCCATGAAATCTCTTTTTTTCAGAATCAACACCCCCCCGCCCGCCCGCCTAAGGACTACTTTCTAGTTCCGCCCCTTGGTGTTACAGTGATTGGTGTTAGCGTGGAATTAGTCGGCCATGTTAATTAAGCTCCCATTTTAATCCTGGGACAGGTAAATTTGAGAGACAAGATTGAATTTGGAATTGCATGAACTTTGGGAAGCGCAAAAGATATTAGAATAATGCTTTTGGTATTTTCAAATATGCAAGAACCGCCTCTTACCACTTCTTACCTGAGGCTTTAATAAGTGAAACCTCTTAGAGGTAAGAGGCACCACTTCTTATCTGCATGTCCTGAGTTCGAATCCGAGTATGTACCTTTTCTCACCTGAGGCTTTGATACATCACCAGAAGTCCCCCCTCGATAAGAGGCGCCTTAGTCCTCGCCTTTAGTTTAGAACTCTCCTTACTAAAGAGAGGTATTTATAACCTAAAATGAAAAAAAAAGTAGCATTTATATGGTGAAAAATGTTCTCCAGTTGGTGGGTGCTGTTCATCTCTATGGAGCTCACTTTGGCCCACCTTTGATAAGTGAAACCCACTGTAAAACTTTAAGACTTTGTTTGCTTTCCTTTGTTCATGAGCAGACCTTCACATTTGCCCTCCTCTCATTGATAGACATGCATCTAAGTGGGTCCAATTAGCTAGACTGCTATTGTTTCTTGTTGGAGAACATTCTCCTTCAGATAGTATAAAAAAGTGCTATGGATGACCATGATGATAAGTAAGATTTCAAGGTTTCTATTAAGGAAGGGCGTAATGTTGAATAATTATCATCCATCCAACTGAATTATTCACAATTTTTATCACATTATTTATCTTTTGCAACCTCTCCACTAATCTTAGGGCTTGTTTGGCGAATTTTATCTTTACGAAACAGATCTATATGATATAGATATGTGCGGTTTGAAATAAATGTTTTACAAATAAACTGTTTGGTAAGACATAAATATTTCAAAAATAGACCGTTTGGTAAGACATATGTAAAAATAGATCTAATGGTTTGGGCTTTTTGCAAATATTTCAAAATCTATGATCATCCAACGATTGAAAATTTATCCCACACACGTGTTCCACATTTTAATGACTATGGGCGGTTTGGATCAGCGTTTTAGTGGCCCAGAATAATTTAGAATTCATAAAGAGCAAACTAACAGTAAGTAACAAGAGAGAGAGAGAGAGAGAGAGAGCTTGTTTATATATAATGGTTCATGCTTTTCAACAAATATCTCAAGATCTATAATGAGTAAATGCCTTAAACTCGATCCCATAGCTATTTGTAGCTTTCCAAAGAGGATGGACGATTCAGATCTTGATTGTGGGGCCCACAATGTCTAAAAATGCAAATCGAAAGGTCTAAAAGTTTTCACAAATATCTTAAAATCCGCAAACATCGAACGGATGAAATCTCATCTCATAGCTGTTCTTGACCTTGTAAAGATATCTAACGGCTTGGATCATAAGTTACAGTCCCACAAGGAAACAAAAGTGAGGAATATCAGAGAAGGCAAAAGTAACATAAATAACAATGTAGCAAGTAAAGTCTTTTCGCTTCAGACTTTCATGTCTTGATTCAAATATGGTGGTTTTCATGACTTTGTGAAATAGAGGCCTTATGTCTTAACGCAATTTCAGACGGACATTCAAAATGTTATAACCAAATGGTCTAAATGTGATTTCAAACCATTTAAAGACACAGATGGGCACTTATATTGTTATGATCAAATGTCATTGGAAACTTGTCTCAGATCTTACAACACAAAACCCAATCCAATTAGGATACCATTCCTATTTGGACTGCAATTTGGAAGATCCATGCTAAATGGTTTTTATTTCTTAGCATGATAATCCATAGAAAGAAAGCTCCGGTTCAACATCTATTTTCTTGTTCTGTTTTACTTTTCTATATCTTCTTCCCTCCATATAGGACATAGCTAGCATTCAATGATGTTCTTATCTTTTGTAGGATTCTTTGAGTCCATGAACTAGAGAATTCCCGTGTTGGGACGGAACTCCTCAGTGGAACCCAACCTTGGAAGATCCCAGCTGTCAAAATGAACACATTGGATGTCCCTAATTTAATCTCACTCCATTAATAGGAGTTGTCCTGATGGTAACCCTCTATTTGGGAGGGGGAGGGGGGGTAGGAAAAAAATGAGGGGGAAATGGAGGGAAAATGATTTTGAAGGGTGTTTGGGAAGGGGGGAGGGAAAATGAGGGAGGAGGAAATGAAGGGAAAAATGAATTGTTTTCCCTCAAAAATTCCCCCCCCCCCCCCCCCCCCCCCCCAAAACAGAGGAAAAAATGAGGGGAAAAGAGGGGAAAGTGATGGAAATGATTAAACTGCCCTTTATTCTAATTGAATTTTTTTCAAAAGCAAAGATAAAATGGTCTTTGTTTCTATACCTCACAAACAAACAAAATTTTACTTTTTCACTTTTCTTCCCCCTCAAATTTTCCCTCCCTTCCTCCCTTCCCAAACGGAGGGTAAGGGTTGGCATATAACGAATAATGTGAGTAACAAAATCTCTTGCATTATTACTCATATTACTTGATCAAGTTGTTCTTCATACCGTAAATCTTTCGTAGGGCGAACCCTTATTAGAGTAGGATTTAGAGACATCTACGTTAACTTTTTGCAGTTCAAATTTTTAATAGGTGAACCCTTTGGAATTTCACTTTTTTAACTCGGTAATTATCGGAGTAGAAGGCTCAGAGGATCCAAACTCCACTCGTACAGATGCTTGATCTCAGGGATTGTTTTCCTCTTAACTTGTTCACTTCTCTACATTGTCAAGTACTAGAATCAAACTCAAACTCATAACCCAATGGTTGGAACATGGATCTCCTTCAATAGAGCAACATGCCCGACCTCATTACATAAATATCACAAGGAGGCATTTACCCCAATGGGACTGGGTCAGGGTTGGATGGATGCCATGTGAGCTTCACATGAGAGACAATTGCTAGCACATGGATGGGAACATAAAAACCACCTGCATGACCTTCATAGGCATGTGTGTGTGGGGGTAGGGATAGAGTCTTTCTCCATTGTTCCTAAGAAGGAGCAACCTGGTATGACTTCTTTTGGATATGCTCCCTTTCATAGAGACACATATGGCCCATGTAGCGTGGCTCCTTGTCTACATCGAGCCCCATCTCCCCTCTCCCACAAGGAAATGTCCATCCTGTGTGGGTCCCTTCCTTTCAAAGAAATTTGATCCTATCGAATTTCCTCTGTAGTTGATTCCACTCGAGTTGGTGACTTTCATTACCCTCTTTTTGTTTCTATCTGTCTATATGTCATTATCATATGAGAATCCCATATATTTTAATGTCAAAATACCAACACTATCTGACGATCTTGTTGAATTTTTGCAGTGTTATTGTCTTATATAAAACTCGAGTCCACCGTCAAATTGGTCATGTACGAAAACTTGATTTCTTATAGGATAAATTCTTTTACACTTTCTAAAAGTTATTAATTTTATTATGGGATTGCTTCAAATGGAGTGAGATTTAGCATTCACACATTAACATTATATTTGATCAATCGAAGATGGACATAAGTCTTGTTTGAGTGAAATTTGCTAAGAGACTTTATTCTTGATAGTTTGAATTTTAATAAGTGGGCTCCATTAAAAACATAATATATTATGGGCTTGACGTGTGATAATCAAGAAAGATGCCTTTGTGCTGCCCATACTGCTCCCATCACATGGTTCACTCTACGTGTAGCTTTCTGTGTATAATACCCATGTGCTCTCTCTCTCTCTCTCTGCGTGTGAAGTGTGAAGGACACCCATCTTTTTCGCGAGTGCCATGCAAACGCCACTGCTTACGTTCAACCCTACGTTGAACGTGGAGATCCCCGTTTCCCAAGCTTCTACGAAGATATCTCGATTTCTACAGTTGTATGTATATCTATTTAACCCAAGTCACTTTTCCAATTTTTTTGGATGTCTCTGAGAAGACAACGTAGTCTCTGTTAGATGACTAAATTTCTAAGGAAACTTTTCCCTTTTATGTAAATGTTATATATCTAAATGGCATATATGCATATGTTCCATATGCAAATGACATAAATGTGAAATATATTACCATATTTGTCAAAATCATCATTTTCATATGAGTGACGGAGTACATCCAATGGTTTTGGATTTATTTTGATTTTTTTTACTTCTTCACTAAATTTTCAAAATTCATAAAATTTTAAGGTACAAAATTGAACCTTGATGTTTGTCGTTAATACGAAAATATTAAACGGATCGGACCATGAATTGGGGGAGCCCAAAAAATTAGATCAAATGCCATGGACGTTTTTTACAATTTATTCAAAAACTATAACATTCAAGATAATTAGCAGGCCTTGGGTCAAGGGAGCTCAATAAATAAATTGAACGGCTTGGATTATAAATATAGAGCCCATAGGAGTAAATATAAAGATCTATGATGGGCTCCACAAGTGAAAAAAATACCGCATTTCTATTTGTACCAGCGCCTTTTACATTCTGGAAGTGTGAATCACTTTCACACCCATGGAAGTGGGAAAATGATGGCGTATAAATGGCTTTATTTACATACCTCATTTGCGCACTACACCACATGCATAAATCTATACAAACGAACATAATAAACGTGTAATGATTATGCATGTGAATAATTTATATATATATATATATATAATTGAGCACATACAAATGATCCCTAAGTCATCTTATATATAGTGGAAAAAAAAAGGGGTCTTGCAAGTTGGATAATTTTGATTTTTTTAAAGGAAAGTACACTAGAGGTCTTGATGGCCCTTCAACATACGAGTCGAATGGTACAACGATGAACTCCTATTCATGCCACACTAAAAAGTTTAGGATGATTCTGATTTTTTTTTTCCTCCAATAAATTCTCCCATACCCTCATACAATCACCCAAATCCCTAACCGATAGAGCTACAACTAGGGATTGATCTCTAACTAGAAGACAACCACGTAGGATTTAACTTTTATTTTTACGAGAACAGCTCCTTACCTGAGTAGTAAGGAGTGACAGTTCTCACCTTACTGCCCAGGGTTTGAACCCTAGATACGCCAACTCTTCACACATGTGCGGGCTCTCTTCCCATTTATGTGGGCTTAATTCCCGTATGTTTGCATTCTCTCTCTTGGGTCGCAGCCCCATCAACTAGAGTACAAAAAAAAAAACCTGACTTTTACAATTTCAGCTATTTTAGGAATACATTTCTTAGAAAATCCTAAAAATTTATTTCCTTGAATCAGAAGTAAGCATTTATCACTAACCCATAAAATCAATTTCAAAATGCATCAACACCTATTCAAAAAAGGGTAAGGCCGGTAAATGAGAATTTCCTTCTGCTTTGTTCTCCAACTTTTTCTTTTTCTTTTTACATATTGAAGTTGGCAATTCATATCAGGTTTTAATCCACCTTTTTTTGTTGTCAGTGTTGGACTTACTTAAGGTGAACGTCTTGTCTTGCCATTTTTGGTTTATACCACTCGACAGCAAGTCATTGTTTTGTGCTGCATTCCAAACATACCATGAGGGCCTGTTTAGGTCTGTTTAACAAGGATAGAAGATTTGCAAGACTTTGGGGAGTCATATCTTCTTTGAAGAAGATTGTGTATTTTTGGTAGTTTCTGTCAGTTTTAACACCCCACCAAACAGCACAAATATAATTAAGCTGATGCACTGGGCAATGTCAGCCCTGTGCCCAGCAGGCCTAATAACCATGGGGTATTAAAAAAAAACTCATGTAGATCAAGAGCAATCGTCTAAACTTTGAATGTGGGGCCCGCCTGGATGCATACAAATCACAAGATGGGCTGTAATTGGAACATTTCATCATGGATTAGCCCAGCCAATCTGGACACGATCTTTTGCCTGGAACCACCTGGATAAGAGTAATGCTCCACAGCACCCCATGTGGGAACACGATCACTTTCAATGGGCCCAATTAGATGCATGACAATCAATGAGATAAAGACTAAAATGATTATCCTAATGGTTATGCACCATTAAGATTTATGCTGATAAAATCCAACATATGTTAATATCTAGAGTATAAAATTAGGATTTGCATGCATGAATGAATTGGATTGATCATAGGCAAGGTTGAAAAACTCGTGGCTCGGACTCGGCTTGTCCAATACAAAGAAATTGACTTGAATAGTGTCAACGGGAGACTCGGACCTTTTTTTAAAAATAAATCCATTACTTATAAAATCTCAAAATATTGCATATTTCATAATTTGTTAGTCCAAATACCAAACATAGGAAATCAAATATAAGTTTTAATTTTCATTCCAGTCATCATTTTTAAATTACCGACTTCAAACATCAAAATTAGATATGCCTATTAAATGGTTCAGAATGCAAATAACTTATTAAAATGAGATGACTAAGCCGACTATCTCCTATTTTTAATTCTGTCATTCATCAAAATGAGTTGACTTGAGAGAGTCAAGAGTTAACTCAAAGAATTTTTCAATCTTGATCAAAGGTAGACCTCAATGGGTATCTTTATATCAGGTTTCCCATTTAACTGATGGGCCTTGTCTCTTTAAAGGCTTCAAGCAGACCTTCCCACAAATAAAGAAATTGGCGACAAAACCCAAGAAGGGGCATAGGAAAAGTGGGGTTGTTTGTAGAATTGCATACTAGATTCTCAAGTAGTTCTGAGCATCAAATTTCAAATAGCTTACTTTTATGGCTTGTTCTTTCACTAGAGTTGATGACTAGAATTTGGTACGTTAGGAACTCATGGTATGATTGGATGGCTTGTCCCTTAACATTTACAAATATCATATTTCTTTGTCATAATTTTAAATTTTAATCATCTAAAAAGTCTCAAATGTCCTTTGAATTTTTGAAATTCCAGCCTCTTTGTTTTTTACTCGAATTTTTGAATGCTCCGCCTGGGAGAAGGATTCAAGAATCCCAAACACCTTTTGGAGAATTTGAGAAATCTCCAGATAAAACTTTGTTGAATTCTTATAAAGTAATAGGCCCAAGCCGATAGAGTTCTGAAAGTTTTATATAGAATTCTAGGGAGGAAAGATAATCCTTTGTTTTATATTTCAAAGTCTCTGCCATGAAAATTCTATGAAACTTCTTGATAAAAATTAAAGAAGTTTTATAGAATTCTAGAGAGGAAAGATAATCCTTTGTTTTATTTCAAAAATCTCACCATTAAAATTCTATAAAACTTCTTGATCTTCTCACGGGCTCCTTTTGCCCTCCTCTAAATTCAAAGTCCCCGATTCCTGTTGCTTTTTGTGTGTGTGTTGATCCTATATTGATGGCCTTTAAAAAAATATA
Organism: Cinnamomum chago; assembly: GCA_038049695.1. Taxonomy (NCBI): domain Eukaryota; kingdom Viridiplantae; phylum Streptophyta; class Magnoliopsida; order Laurales; family Lauraceae; genus Cinnamomum; species Cinnamomum chago. Next base: position 103,477,220 of record CP142451.1, on the reverse strand, counting down.
TATTATATCAGTTTTTCAGAAAACCAGTAGGTATAAGTTGTATTGACAATATCGGTGTATCAACCATATATATTGGTAAAACAAAAGGATTAAACAAATGTCAGCAAAATAAAGAGAAACAGAAAATTCTAGATTAATTGCCGCATTTTATGTATGCCATATCAGTCCCTAGTCCCTACACTGTTATAAGATGTTATTTTCAATCAAACATATATCCTACGTAATTTTCAAAACAATGGAGTGAACTTTTTAACCATTTTTTTTAGTAAAACCGACTGTAAATGTTGTTTTAATCGTAATTAGGTGCATTACTTTGTAGATTGAATGATTTCGGAATGACCGCATTCCCTATACATAACCATATATGGTTATCTTATTATTAATATTTTTTGGGTTTATAAATTATAATATTAGAATCTTCAAATTAAAATAAATTCTTATTAAGATAAAGATTCATCAACTGTGTCAATCATAAAATCAAGTCTTTGTTGTTGTGAATCGATGAACATGGACCTTATACCTACAACTTTTTTCGCTTAATGGTAAATTTGTATTAAGAGAAAGAAACAGGGCAAGAGCCCCGAGGACAAGGAGAAAAAAGAATACAATCAAAAGAGCACTTAACATGCCTACCCTAAAACAGGAAGACAGCAAAACAAAGAGCTCCAAAACAGAGGACCCAGAAAACAAGAAGAAGAGGGGCGCCAACCTCACTAGGCACCAGAGCAACAAAGAAAGACAACCAAAAAGCAGGGAGAGGGCAGCACTCTAGACAGATCTATCCAGCACACAAGAGCCTGGAAGCAGCTGAAAGGGACACCCCAAAAACCTGCAGGAGAACCAAGAGGAAGCCCAGCCCCCAGAACAGGGCCGGAGGACTGCCACCAGGGAACCAGCGGGCCACAGAGAAGAGACTAGGAAACTCCTACCACTTGAGCCCCAGAGAGAGAGCCAATCCCTGGCCACAGCTAGCTGCCCCACAGCCCGCCAGGCTACCAACAGCAAAACAAGGAGGAGCCGGAATCAAATCAAACCCATACCTCTCAGAACAGGGTGGGAGATTGGATGAGCTGAACGTTGCAACAAGCTGGCCAGCACTTTCAAATGATCCTGAAGAATTATCTGAGCTCTCACCATCGTTGTCTTCCCATTCCGGTGCTTACAATCATTCCGAAGGGACCAGATAACAGAGATAGTTTGGAAGAAGATCGCCGCAGCCAGCTTTCTCTCCAGGAGGTCAGAACCCTGAGCTAAGGCAGACCAAATAGCCGATGCGGACAGATGAATGGAGGGATGATTTTCTCCCAGACTTAAAATCCACTTCCAGACCTGATTAGCAAAGGAGCAGGAGAAGAATAGGTGAAGATCATTTTCTTCATTGTTAAGACAGAGACAGCATCTTGAAGCCAATGAGCTTCCTCTTTGTTTTGCCCGACAGTCTATAGGAGTTTTCCTGTGAAGGAGGCGCCAGGAGAAGCAAGTCAATCTGGGGTTAATATACTTGGACCAGACCAAGCCATCCCAGGAAACTGCAGGGAGATTGATCCTTAGTAAATTCCAAGCCTCCTTGAGAGAGAGGGTCCCTGAGGTGTTACCCTGCCAAACTAGGGAGTCTGGGACAGAGGAATTGCCTAAGGGTAAGAAGGAAGTGGACTGCTGGAGAAAGGTTCTCAGGTCAGCTGGGAGATGGCTGGGAAAATTCCATGCAGAATTCTGGATGAAGCCAGCCAGCAGATCCGAACCAGGGAGCTGGAGATGGGGAAATCTGGGAGCTATTGGATCTTTGTCTATCCAATTATCAAACCAGCTGCTGATTGAGAGGCCATTCCCTATCTTCCAGATGCTCCCACTGTGGAGGAGGTGAGCCAAGGACCTGATTCGCATCCAGATGCAGGAGCCTCTTTTTGGCAAGTCAGAAGACCAAATCGAGGGTCTGAAATATCTGTCTCTGAACCATTTAGCCCAGAGGGTGATTGAGGTGGCCGCCGACCAACCAAGCTTTCGCATACAGGCCTCGTTGAAGACCTTAACTATACGTAAACCAAGCCCTCCTTCAGATTTTGGCGAGCAGACCGTACCCCAATTAACCTGACCATTGGAGTTGTCTGGGCCAGCTGACCAGAGGAAGCTCCTCATCAATCTTTCAATCTGAAGGCAGGTTTTGCTAGGAATTGGGACAACCAAGGACGTGTGGAGGGGGATGGAAGAGAGCACATGTTTTACCAGAACTAGTCTACCTGCAAAGGATAGACTTTTAGCTTTCCATCCCGCTAGCCTTGATCTAATGGAGTCCATGATCCGGTTGAAGAAAGGATGCCTCAAAGTGCCAAGAAAGAAGGGGACTCCCAGATAGGTAGAGGGGAGGTTCGCCTGAGGGATGCCCAGGATATTGGTAGCCAAATGAGCTCTCCTAACTGAACTCTTACCCATAAACAGCTGGCTCTTCTGGAGATTGAAGCTTTGACCAGAAGAGGCTTGGTAGGATGATAGAAGCTCTTGCACTCTTTTCAGACCTCTCTTGAAAGCTTTGAAGAAGAGAAGGATATCATCCGCGTAGAGGAGGTGGCAGGGGGTCCTGGGGATAGAGGAGATAGGCACAATGGCTCCCTCCTGCTTAAGAGCTTCTAGGTTTAAACTGAGAATCTCCTCCGCAATTATAAACAAATAGGGAGATAGGGGATCTCCCTGCCGAAGGCCACAAGAAGAGCTGAAAAAACCACAAGGACTACCATTGATTAGGACTGATCCTTTGCTAGAGGTTACCAGCTCTTTGATCATGTTAATCCAATCTAGGGAGAAGTTGAAAAACTTCAAGGCCCTGAATAGGAAGCTCCACTGCAGCTTGTCAAAAGCTTTGGAAATATCCAACTTCAAACAAACTGACCCTCCTCTAGTTTTGGTTTTAAGGTTTTGAATAAGATCATGGGCTAAGGCGGCATGGTGGTGGATGGTCCTACCTTTAACAAAAGCAGATTGGTGTTCTGAGACAAGGACAGGAAGGATTGTGGCTAACCTGGTTGCCAATATCTTAGAGATGATTTTATAGACAAAATTCAGCAGACTAATTGGACGAAAATCTGAGAAAGTGGCTGGGGAGGTTTTCTTAGGGATAAGAGAAAGGAAATAGGCATTGGTTTCTCTCAATAAATGACCAGAGGTAAAGAAATGGGTCACTGCTTCCACCACCTCTTTCCCAACAATGTTCCAGCAACTGGTGAAGAAAGCCCCTGTGAAACCATCTGGGCCTAGGGAGCTACTCCTTTTGAGCTTAAAGGTCGCCTCTCTGATTTCAGAAGGGGAAGGAATTGCTATAAGAGCTCTGTTTTGCTCTTCCGAGACAGATGGGCCTTGCAAGCTGAAGAGAGCTTCATCCTGAGACTCAGAGGAGGAGTGAAACAGGTTAGAGAAGAATGTAGAGGCCTAGCTCTTGATTTGAGACTCTTCCTCAAAAATTGTATTTCCCACGGCGATCCGGTCGATACTCTTACGCTTTCCTCTTAATTTGGCCGATAGGTGGAAAAACTTGGTATTTTTATCTCCATCTTGGAGCCACCTGATTTTGGCCCTCTGCTTCCAGTGCACTGCTTCAGCATTTAGCCAGTTATGGAGGTCTGCTTTAGCTACGTTCAGATCTTGAAAAAGGGAGTCACTTGGATTGGCGTCAAATTCAGATTGCTTGGACAGGACCAATTGCTCAGCTTCAGCTATCTTGGTCTTCATGTGCCCAAAGACCTCCTTGCTCCAAGCCTTAAGATTGTGCTTCAGGATCTTAAGCTTATTAGCAAGGATGAATTGGGGAGTCCCTCTGCAGGGAGAGGCCCAACTGGAAGAGACAACCTCAAGGAAAGAGTCATGCAGCAACCACTTTTCTTCAAATCTAAACAGAATGGATTTGCTGGAAGAAGGATTTTTCCTATGGAAAAGCAAAATTGGGCTGTGATCAGAAGCTATTCTGGGGAGGTGACTCACTATGGGGTCATCAAAGTAGTCTAACCAGAGAGAGTTGGAAAGAGCTCTGTCAAGTCTAGTTGCAACAAGAGCCATTCCTTGCCTGTTATTAGCCCAGGTTTAATGATTACCTTTGAAGCCAAGGTCTTGAAGCCCAGTGGCGGTGACCATTTCTTGAAAATCCTTAACTGAAGTGGAGGAGGGGGGGCGGATACTGAGTTTTTCTTTAGCAAGGAGGATGGCATTGAAATCCCCTATCACAGTCCAGGGGAGAGTAGTAGAGGATCTGTTCACAAGATAGCTCCAGAGATCCCTTCTGAGTCTGTAGTCAGTAGATGCTACATGCATAGAAATCAAGGAAAATATGGTATTGAAAGGTTAGCACCTGAATTAGGGATGACTTGAAGTTAGTTCAATCAAATGATCAAATCCCTTTATTTTAGCTCCTATTTAATTGCTACATATTGTTCGAATTTGTAGTGATCAACCCTACCCTACATTTATTGACATCCAGATTAGTGTTTAACTAATTAACAAAGACATTGTTCTTGGAAAATTGTACCCATTCTTACTCTATTTTTCTCCTGATTTTGGTAATATCTTACTTTCTAATAATTTTTTCCATAAAAACATCATGATATTATTTTTTTTAAAAATTCAAATATATATCACGATGTTGCTTCAATACTTTCAATGTACTGCTGATATTTGTGAGCTTATGACTAATTCTAGGTTCGGCAATGGCTCGGGTCTGGTATTAGGTGTGCTGAACCCAAACTTGCTCCAACTCATATTTGTCACCCTCTTGCATTTCAAGTGCCTCTTGTCTTTTCTATGGGATGGAATAATACCAACCCTAGGGCTCCCTTATCTTATATAGACAAGTCCCAAAGAGTCATACTTACTAGATATTTCTTCGCAAAGAAACCCGCATCCACTAATCCGATTAGGAGTCTTATTAGTGGAATCAAATCAAGTCTTACATTAAGTGGGATTGTATTCTTTGTTGGCACCTGCCCTGCTTAATCTGACGTGGGACCCGTGGCATGCGGGCTATATGATTTTCTTATAATTCATATTTCACCTATGGCCTGGTGAAATTTTCTATACTATTGTTTTGAAGCCTGTTTTAATCCATACAATGCCCTATTCAGTTTGTACAATTTGCCCTCGTGACCTTACACCACAAACCCCTCGGGTTGTTTTATATAAATCTCTTCTTTTAATTCGCCGTTCAAGAATGCGGTTTTCACATCCATCTGGTGCAATTAAAGGTCACGACATGCTATCAATACCGCTAAGGGGTTGTTTGTCTTTTACGCGTGGGATATGTAAATACAATTTACACATGTAAAAGATGGATATTCAAATTTTAAGTATGTAACGTTTACAAATGTGTTTCTTTTTACAACATTTGTTTAATAACACTATTTTCGCATTATTTACACATGTGATTCATTTTTCTATGTTTGTTTCAATGATATGTGTATATGTATTAAATGATTTTGTAAATGATACTTATTAATCATTAAAATATAGTCTACTATAATGATATGAAAATGAGACAAAAAAAGGTTTTATTTATATCAAAATTTTCATTTGCATTTTAAGTTCTTAAAAAAGAACATGTCTTTCAACATGAAATATACTTTTCAAAAATAGATATTTCTATCAATGATCACCTTTAAAGAAAAATGCATTCCAACATGTTTGGTTAAGGAAATAAGAGTTTATAGTCTGATGGTTAAGAAAAATAGGATTATTATTAATATTTCTATTAATTAATATTTAGTTCAATATTATCTTAATTCATTATTCAATTTGCATAAAACTTAATCCATGCATCTCACCGGCCTTATGCCAATATTAATCAATTATAGAAAGTTCTTAAAATGAGTATTTTATTGCTAAGTCCAATTATATTAAAAGTATCACAAATTCATTATGGTTAGATAAAATTGCATTTATAAATTATTTTTTAATGATACCATAATGCTATATAATATAAATTCTTTCTTTTCTCTAACATTCATTTATACATATTTAAATATTTTTAAAGTAATACAATAATAAATAATTATTTGAAAAAAATCATTAAGATATTGGAAGAAAATCTAAAAGGAGAAGAGAAGATAGAGAATCAAATTCTGAAAGAATAAACCTACAGAGTAAATAGATTTTATAAAGTTTTTTTTTTCTTTTTTTTTATATAACAAAACAATAGAGAGAAATAGAAAGGTTACCTTCATAAAAGGGGATGAGATGCATGGAGGGTTTTCATTCATAGGTTTCATCAGTCTTTATGCATCTTTTATTATTATTTTGTAAATGCGTTGGAGGGGGGTTTCGAATCCAGAACCTCTTTGACGGAAACTGCCCCAAAACCAAACCGTCCACCTCCCATGGGTATTCTTTGAAATCACATGTGCTTTGGTATTCTCTTTTCCCACCTGAACAGATGTTCAAATGTTGCCCATTTTCACACCATTTACGCATTTGATTTACACACAAGATGCGTAAATATTACGCATATTCATCATTTACATATGTAAATGGGTGTAGACAAACGACCCCGAAGCTTCGTATGGATTGGAATTTTACAATCGAAGAAAACGACTCCTCGTAATTTATTCCTTCCACTTGTGTAAATCCCTTGGCTACTAGTCGTGTTTTATATTTGTCGAAGGATCCATCCAACTTTAGTTTCTTTCTAAGAACCCATTTACATCCAATGGCTTTTCAATCTTTTGGAAGATCAACCAATTGTCATACTTGATTCTTTTCAATTGTAACTATCTCCTCTCTCATAGCCTCTAACTAATACTGCGCATCATGTGCTTTGATCACTTGAGAGTTGGAATCCGGATCCAAATCTTGTACGGTTTCCAATAAACTGCAATAATCAACTAGATATGCCGGTTGTTTCCTCGCCCGAATCGGCCTGCCAATCGGCTCATAGGGTTGTTCAATCACCTCAAGTCAATCACCTCAAGTGGGCCCTGACTTTGATTTGGGTCAAAATCTAAAAAAAGAAAGAAAAGAATTATAGCCACCCCAAGCCCATACAAACTACAACCAAACCCAGCCGAATATATAGGAGGATGCTAGCTGGGGCAGTCACACATCTAACCCTATCTGTTGCCATATTAACTTCATTTTACTCTTACTCTTCCACGTTATCATCATGGTTTAGGAAAATATACAACGTACACGGTGCATACACGCTTAGCACAGCTGAAGCTGAGGAGATAATGAGATAACGATGAATGCCTTGTTGTCATTGAAGGTTAGCCATAGCCACAACCCACAGTAAACGAAAGGAAAGTGCTAATGGATGAGTTTTGGGTTAATCCACTGGACTTGGTGTCATTGGGTGCGCCCCATTGCTTGAGAGGCAATTTTTGGAACATACATTCCCTTTCAATAACAAGACCTTTTCCTGCTGTGTGAAAACATGCACTTCCCTTTCCTTGCTTGGAAAAGTGGCTACTACAAAATCCCAAGTATCTCGCTTGATTTTTCTACAGTGCAGATGTCTCTGCATTCCAGGTTAGTGGAATAAGGACTGATGTCTCAATGGCTTTATCCAGTAACGAATCTAATGGCTGGCATTGACTTTTCAACCTACTGTTGGCAGCAGCAGCAGCAGCACCTTTCTGATGTGTAAAGGAAGAAAGACTCCTCCTCCCAGTGGTGGACCAGGATTTTTACTTAAGGGGGGCTAACGATGGTCACTTCAAAAAGTTAATCACGATTTTGTTATACTTTCTTCACGTTAACTATGACAAAAGAGAAAATATATTGCATTTAATTAAGAAATAATCTTTGTCACTCTTGCACTAGGTACACATTTGCCAAACTTTGGTTGAGCCTAAACTAACCTCCATTGGCCCAAACTGATCAAATTTTAAACTTAGATTAATAGATTTAGGTTTTAGTTGTTGCCTAAAAATTCTAACAAATTCAATTCTTGTTAGGTTTAGGTTAGGTTCATGTTAGCCATTTGGGAACATTAGTTAGGCCAGGTTGAACTTAGGTTTTTGTCAATTTTAAGTTTGCCAAAAATTTGATCAAACATGTTTCACCCTTCTCATGTCCACTAATTTAGGCTTTCACAGAATAAATGGAGTTGTACTTTTTCAATGGAGCTAAATGTAAAATCGATGTTATTCTAGATTTCAAAATTAATTAAAAGAAAATATGAGGAAAAAAATTAACCACACGAGAAAGAGGGAAAGATATAGCAAGTAATGATATTATTAACAAAATGAGGAAATATTCATGTGCACAGTCAGGGACAACATGGAGGGGCTAACTTTATGATCTATCTGAACCATCCGAACACATGGGACCCCCTAAATTATATTGGATCCATTGGATTTTTACTAATCCGAATAGATTGAACCGTGGGATCAATGGTCAATTTTCTTCCTTTAATATAAAGACGTTAGATTTATGAGCCACGAATGAAGAAGTTAGAGAGGCATGAGATTGACCCCGAGTTTGATATATGGGCCCATCCAAGATGTCTCTTTCCATCCCCCAAGTCCCATGATTAACGGGGCTCTAGGTGGGCCCTATCAAGTTTGTCCCTCTTTATATGGTGAGGGATGGATGCATATGAATGTCCACACCCCCCCCCCCCCCCCCCCCCCCCCCCCCCGACAAATTGGTTTATAATTATAAGAAAGAAAAAAATAGATATGGCTGTGATATCCAATGTGTGCTCCATCATGTAAACTGATGGATTTGGGTTTTTGGAGTTGGGAAAGGGTAGTGGGTTTTTGGAGTTGGGAAATAGTAGTGGGGTCTTTGGTTAATTTTAAGTGGAGGCTAAGACATAAGGGCCTTAAGGACACTATGGGTATTTTTCAATTTTGGAAGGGGCTTCAGCCCCCAACCCAATACACTTAGGTCCGCCAATGCCTGTTCCGGAGGCAGTATCTCACTTTTTGGGTTTCTTTCCGGGAGTTGCCACAAAAAGAGAAGCATGGCTCATCGTCTAGGGTTTTAACCCATAGTGACCTTGAGTGAATCAATCACGGTCCACTACGTTATTGTGAGCTACATAGGACAGCAGCCCAGCTACATTACATGACAAGTTGTCCGCAATAACATGGCGAACCGTGATAGATCCACTCAGTGGAGTAAAGCCGCACACGATCCGAAATCAAGCTCACAAACTATTAGCACCAATTTGGGTTGATATAAGTTTTGTGATTCCTTCCATGTGTTGAGCTTAGTTTTTCGGCTGGAGCTTATTTCTAGGTCATGTTATTTGGGTTATGTGCAGGTAGTACTGATCCAAATGAATATTCAATTTGGGCTCGGGTTGTTTGATTCGGGCTTGAGCCTGGATTTTGAAATCTGAGTAATGTTCAGGCTAATAATATATGAACTTATGATGTTAGGACTGTTGGTGCTTGGGCTCTGTAGCTCAAATTCTAAATCTCGGGCTTGGGCTTGGAAATTCGGGTTTCATCCAAGCTAAGGCAAGTTTTACTAAAATGCAATTTTGACCAGGCTGCACCCCTTAGTCTTAATGTGTTGTGACTTGGAACTTGAGTGTTTCGATGGCCATACCATACAAGTGGGCCCTACAGTTTTGTAATCTAGACCCAATGATTTGGTGGACGAGAATTTGGGCTTCGGGTAGTCCAAGAATATTCATCTGGAAGATCATAGCTGTCCCGTCTTCATATTCTTTTTGGGGGTTCAATCTTTTGGGATATTGACCATACAATTGTTCTTACTTCTAACATGTGTTCTGCAACTGTCGAAGTTTATATAATATTTGCAAAACTGTTTGTACAGTAAAATTGTGATATCGCAAGGCCCTAAGATATTGCATGTGCGATATCGTACTATCTTAGTATAGAATTATGTGTGCGATATCGCACGGCCCTAAAATATTGTATAAGGGAAATACTTAATTCTTGACCTCTCGCGTGGGAGGATCTTAGGTCTAAGTGCCGCTCTATGGACAATGTCGCTTTAGTTTTTTATGTTGTTACAATCGACAAGATTTTGAGGGCATCCTCAATCAGTTATTATTTCCATCTGATCAACGATCTGGATCAATGTACCATGCTCCTTTCTCACTCAAAAATCTCCCAAGGATATGATGTTCATGTCATGATGGCCTATCCTCTAGAAGATAGATACCGGCCCCACCAATGTTAGTTGCTTGAGATTTTCTAGGCAGAGATAGAACTACTGCAGATGTGATGAGCACTGATGGGATTTTGCAATTTTGACAAAGTTGCTCCCTAGATTCTGAAAATTGATAGCAAATTACACTTTCAAAGTTTAAGATTGGGAAAGATGCCCAACAAGAAGTCGATCTCATGGACCATGGTTTTGGAAAGGTAGGCAAAATTTTTCAAACCTTTCCTCGTTCTTTTGATTTTTTTATATTGTTCTTTTCTTTATTTTAATATGAGTTTCGTTATCGATAAAAAAAAAATCAGTATGTTGAAGGAGTAAGGAACCCATTCATGATCTCTCACCTAATAGAGTTTATACAAGGTCCAATTGTGTAAAACATGGTGTTAAAAGTCTCATTCCAAATCAGAAGACGAAACTTCGTAGGGTCTTAGGATCAGATGAGGAGATTATATAAATCTCTATAGGAAAAAAAAAAACAGATTAAATAAAGAGTTCAAAGAGATCACCCTAGGGCTCCCTTACCTCACATGAGGTCTATTTCGCTCGCTGGAGAGCTGGGTTCCAACCTCCTAAGTTGGGGGGGAAAAAGACCGAGCAACCCCTTGACAATGTATTTAGGCGTTGCATTAAATATTGTTTGCTTGATAAACCTCTGGACTCCAACACTCGCATGAGGACACTAGTCTGAGTTCTATTGGTCATTCGAGTTGATTGATCGTTAAATTTTTACACTTATCTCACTTTCTTCCTATTGGCTAGAGTTAGGGCAACTTTGAGACCCTCAAAACCATTAATCCCTTCATCAATTATCACGATTCGTTTTTCCACACTTGTAGGTCATAGAGAGACTGCTAGACATAAGTGGTCCACATGACCGCACGTTGAGTCCATTAACATTAATATACTTTCCCCTTTAGTTATGTTTTGAATAAATATTGGATTCACTTTTAAAAAGCCCAATCCATTTTGCTCTCTTGTTTAGGGCCTGTTTCTTTATTAGAATTCCAGGTGGTTGGAGTTTTTGAGACATGATGTCCCCTTGCATTTTCAAATTCCCTATTTTTTTACAAGAATTTATGAATTCCAGCACATAATAAGTCCCAATTAGCCTTTAGGAATTCCTGAAATTCCACCTTATTTGCATTTTGGTGAAATTCTAAAATGCTCATGCGCTTGGGAGAATTTTGGAATTCCACCTTGTCTAGGAATTCAAGAATTCTTAGAATTCTAGTAAATGAACATGCCCTAAGCTAATCTTTGAGGGAATTAAGGAAACTAACTTCTAATAGGCTTCTAATAGATTTATTTGATGACATATTGCACAGTACCCATCTACTCTCACGCATATGAGAGTGAATGACAAAGAAGATAGGAGAAAACTCTATTTGAGAAAGGTCATTGATCTGCCGATGATGAGGCAGATCAGACTTGGACCTAATTATTAACGCACCCACACAATCTCTCGGCATCAGGAATTTGGGTCGAGATCCGATCAGACTCGGACCTAACTATTAACTGGACCCAATTATCAATCATGTCTAAATGACAGGGTCAATACCTGGATTTTTCGGGTGGGCCTTTTATAACTAGTTAATCCGGAGATCGTCGACATGGCCTGGGTTGGGCCAGGTCAAAGCTTTTCCAGCCTTGGCCCGTTTGTTATTTTCATGGTTATCCAGGTCAGCCCTCAAGCCTAAAGTTACGCATATATGTAAACCTTCATAGTATTGGATTGACTTGTAGTTAAGCCTTTCTGCATAAAAAGCCTAACTTGTCCCATTAAAATTATTGAAGACAAAAAAAATCGCCCTGGACCAGCCAATGGGCCAATTCCAAGGGCTAATTCCAGGCCCATTTAATCCAGTCCCATGGATACTCTTAACACAAGTAACCAAAGGTGGGCTTGCCACAGGCCCAGCTTACATCGGACTGCATTCTATGGATGAATTAGCTAAGCTTGGGCCTACAATGCTTTAAGAGCCCAAATAGAAGGCCGAGTTCAGCCCAACATATATAACACGCCATGTATTATTTGTAAACGGGCTGGACCCAACACTATTATCTTGGCCCGTTTGACATATTTGGGCACCTCCTCATTATTACAGGGATTAAATGAAAAATTAACATTACTAAAAACCGTATAATTAAACTCTCAGTTTATACCAGGTCAATGTCTTTGCAAGCGAACTGTCCTGGGCACTGATTTGGGTCGAACCGGCTTCAACTGGGAGGTTTGGTTCAGTTTTAACAATGTAATGATGGGCCTGGGTCAGACTAAGACCATCCCATTTAATTGTTGGATTTGAAAAATAGGCCTGAGCCCATCCTGCTATGAGCTTACATGCAAATGGCCCATTGGGATTGAACTGGACTGGAACGAGCACTTTTTATTTGTTGGAGATGATAATAAGATACATGGTTTATAAACTCACTTAAATTTGGCTAAATCGGCTTGGATTGGGCATTAATCCAAGCTCCATGAAAAATTTGGTCCTTAACATGCTATGGTCGAATTGTTCCAAGCTAGTCAATTGATATAATGATATAATTTATTTAAAATACACAGTAGCTTTCTGGGCCCAGTAGTGTTTCAAAGACTTCTGACCATATCGAGGCCCCTTGTCTACTTGATTAAGAATATTGAAGCCCATGCATGGCCCATGACAGACTACACCAGAAAGCCCAAAAAGCTTCTCCACCAAATGGACCAAAACCATTCATATGTGGTCCAGATAATAGGGCCCGACCTGATTTTTTTATTTTTTATTTTTTTGTGGGGGGTGGGGGGTTTTCCCCATATAAGAGTTAGAAGGAAATCAACCCCATCAAATTATCCTAATCCTCGTTTTAATGTCCTCAGCATATAATGGTCTTATAACTAGACTCTTTTTCAAGATTCAATCTAATAGTGAGTAAATGTGGGCGGAGAAAAATAATTTTTTCCTAATGATTAAGGTCAAAAGTTTGAGCCCTTCCAGGGGAGGAGGCAGGACAGATTTGAGCAGGGAACACCATTTCTTTGTTATGTGCAAATTAAATGTGAGGCTGTTAACAGAGCAGATTAGATTTGGGCTGGATTCACCCTTGTTTTTAAAGTTCATTTAACAAAAGAAGAGACAGAAACAACCAAAAGGAAACCCCCTCCCAAAGCCCACTTCAGCAAAATAACATTATCCACAACCCAACCCAGAATATCTTTGTACCAAAAACAGTCATGTATCTAAAGAGAAACCATATTGGCCAAAAGATGGGGCTAGAAAGAGCCTTCATATCTAGAATGAGGGTTGATTGACCAATTGCCTTTTCCATTGATGCTCTGGATGACCTCCAACGCATCAGCAGAAACATGGATTTTGGGACTGACACAGACCTGATCATAAAGGGCTATGATCAAACAATTGGCGCAGAAATGGGCAGTAATTGCCTCAGCATGGGCTGGGTCAGTCTGGGCTGAAGCTTGAGTAATCCAATCCATTTAAATACTGGGCCTAATTCTCTCATCTGGATTCAGCACAAAGTCCTAAAACTTAGGCCCTGTCCCAGCTCGTTTGAAACAAGTCATATGACATTTCTGCTAAATATACTGGGCCGCAGCTGCCTTCAAGCATTTAGACTAGAAGCCCAGGCACTGCCCACATAAGTATTGGGCCCCAAAATGAGCGCAAGTACAGCCCACAGAGGTTCAAACAGAGTCCAAAATCTTAACGGTTTTAATTCCTTCACATGGATCCAGGTCTGGCCCATTCAGCCCAAATGCATGTCCTGCACATTGATCCTCGGCTCCTTACGATTCTGGGGCAAAGGGCCGCAACAATTCCAATTAAAGGTGGATTATCCTCTCCTCATATATACCTGTGGGTCCATTTGCCAACTTTGTATTCAATTCCTAGGAATTTATAATAACAATGGGCGTTGTAACAAAGGAATATTATGATAAAGAGTGATGGTTGGTTTCCCACATCGCCCAAATTCTGAGTTGGACAAATACTTATTTGGCCTTCCACCAATCAACTTAAACTTTTGTGTTGGTATATAGTTTCTTACATGGTATCAGAGTCAACCGGTTGCGAATTATTTGAATCCTAAAAGGAACAACTCGACGTTGGAAAAAAAAAGAGTGTCACGAAAATTATGCCGACCGGTAATTGTCGAAATTACCAGGAATAGCTTCTGTATTTCTGTCAAAAATGCTTTCTACTTAACAGACCTCTAAAACTACAAATTGTGCCCTTGGCAATCAAAGAGAACATCTATAAAATTGTTTTTTTTTTATAGTATTCTATGCTTATTTAATATTTTTAATGATTTTAAAAAGTATTTCATCTTCAAAACATTTTCCCCAAAAACGTCCCCACAACCACAAAACTCCCAAATTTAAAAACATACCCGCATTTTCTAGAGGTGATACTTGTCCATAACAAGGATGTTTTTTTTTTTTTTTAGAAACATTTGGTTGATGTTATGGTTCCATAACAAGGATGTTAGTGACAGTGGTTTCATCCTAACTTTCCTACGAAAATATTCAATTCCAAGTTCAAACTCCCATGTAAATCAATCACCACTGCTTGCGTGTGTGATGTTGCTAAATCCAAGGTTACATGAGATAAAATCTAAAAGGATTTGCTCATGGAAAAAAAAAAACTCTCATTGTTGTCTGCGTGGGATGCCAGTTTACCCATAAAATATATCTAATCCAACACCACCAAACCCCCACCCCATATTTCAAATAAAGCTTCATGATGTGGGATTTGTAGAGTCTTTGGTAAACTAATGTCCCTTTCTTTTAATTCTACAACAACTATTATTAAGTCATATCAAAAGTCAAAAAAGTAGGTGTCATTTCCCTTTCAAAAACAGAAAGTGTCACTTTTATCCATGAAATGAATGATATTTTGCTCTACTATTAAAGTGCTATCAATCTTGCATTAGATTTTAATGGAGGTAGCACATGAATGTTTGGCCCTTCACTTCCCCTATTTTAATTATATCTAACAATCAGACCATGTTCCATGCTCCATCAATTGCATGTTGGTAAACAATGACATCATTTTAACCAAGTTAGGTTAATTCCTTTCACCACATGACCATGACCATGCAAATTTTTATAATGTAGTGTCCAGCTTATGTGTGACTTTTCTCTCTTCTTCATTTTTTCTTTCCCTTTTTAACTCAACTAAGGGGTTGGGAGCTGAGAGACTCATGCAAGGTGATAGAAACTTGCACACTAAGGACACACAACTCATATATGGGAGGTGATTGAAATTTGTAAGCGAGATTATAAGGTTTTATTACAGAGGAGATAAAATCATAGCCAACTTGATAGCAAGATCACAACTAGATCTTGGATCTAATACAATAAAAAAAAATAGAAGAACTACATTTGATAAACTTCACAATCTACACTAGAGAGGAGAATATTTCAAAATTCAATATAATATTTCAAAATCCAAACTAACCCTATATCTCTAGCAAACTACACCAAATATATCTACCATAAATTAATTGAGTGACAGTTGGGTATTCATTAATTTTCCAATCTCCCCTTATATATTTTCCGTTAAAGAAGATTATTTGATGGTCACTTTTGTATATTTACATTTGTTTCCATTTTAACCACTTGTAAAGATAAGAGTTAGAATTCCTAGGAATTCAGTTAAATGAAATAATCGGGCTCCTTATATCCAAGGTATGAAACCCTTTGCCTTAAGGGCCTATTTATTTAGTAAAATTCTTGATAAAAAAAAATTTACATTGGAAATTTCCGACATTGATATGATGATTTTGAATTCCAACTATTTGAAAAGTTACGAATATCCTACGATTCTTAGAATCCCAACTTCTTGAGCATTTCAAATTTCTTCTATGATGAGTGTTTTCGAATGGCATGTGAAGGACAACGGTTGAGGAGGATTCCAAAATTTGCCAAGAAGAATTTTTGGAATCCCTTCTAAAGAGTTTTCTTTAAATTATGGATATTCTTCATAACTAATAACACCAAACGCTTGAGTTGTTAGTAGACAGCATAATAATGTATATCAACACTCCCCATAAACGAGAGGCTGTTTGAATTCAAAATGCAACAGACAGATTGGAACAAACCAGACAGACGGATAGAATTAACATGTCTCCCACGATTTTCGAACTCATGACCTTCGGTTTTGATATCATGTTAATAACCGAAACCACAAAAAACTCAAGCTTTTGGTGTTACTCGACAAAATACACTGAATATATCATGGTAGTATCATGATAATAAAGATGTTTTCCATTAAATATCTCATAGCATTGAGATAAATTCATAATATCATATGGGGCAGTGAGTGTAAGAGGGGTTACATCATCTGAAGGTTCTATCAAGTGGGCCCCGTGGAACAACATTGGAGGTTGGTAGGTATCAATTGAAAAGGTTGTGTGTAATTAAGCGAGAATGATGCCTTTTCCTTGCACTCCTTGCTAGCTGTTGGATGTTTTTTTTTAAGCTAAGAGAAAGAGATTTGTGGCGGTAAGCAAAAGTTACTCATGTAGTCATGTTATAGAAGTTTCCCATTAATATCATTGACAGCATTAGAAATAATTGGATACATTGAAAAGAATATATAACAAGTTTGTGTCAGTTTTTAGAAAATGACAAAAAAAAGGAAAAAAGGGTAGATAAATCCTCTTTAATGCTACATGGCATGTTTGTGTTAGCTTGAAATATTTTTAGTTTGTGATAAGGACACATTAGTTTTTTAATAATAGGGGAGGCATTGTATGAAAGAGTCTTTAAAGTGACACATCACACATGAATGAACTTGACAATATGATCAGTTTTTTCTTAATTTTTTTTTTTTCATTTCATGGATATCAAATTTACCTTCTGAACCTTATGTTCTTTTCCTAGGATAAAGCGCCATTTGAGTTCCCCTATTAGTTTTTGCTACTTTTGCACGTGGTAGAGGTTGTGGAGCTCAGTAGTTACGTTAGATAAAATAAAGCTTTGAGCTTTAGTCATTACTGGGCAATAGAAACTTCGTGAAATGTTTTGATCTATTTAACTAAATGTCATGAAATAAATGATTCAAAATAAAGCGAAAAACTTCTATCTTGACAATTTGTCTTGTGGTTTTCAATGTCTTATAACATATCATCATGCATGAGTTTTTATTATCAATAGCCGATTTTTTTTTTTAATTGAATACCTGATCAAAAAGTCAATATATATATCTAGTGGAGCAAGCAGGTCCCACACAAGCACACAAATATATTATGAAGGTGTCAAAAATATGTGTGAATTGGGTATTATATAATACTTCCTGCCATTCTCATGAATAGCTGATGCATATCTACAAATATATAAGTCTACCGACTAATTTCCTCTGCGTCAGCATGCAAATCTATGTTCCCATCATGGCACTGTGTCGAGAATTCCGGTATACTGCTATTTAAATCTAGTTCCACCAGTGTGTGACCCATCATGTTATATTTCACCTTATTTCTAAGATAGCAACCAAATTTCACTTCAACTGTCTCTCAGCTGTAGCTCGGTTGATAAGGAATTTGGTGAGTGATTAGTGGGTAGACTCTCACATGTAGAAAAAAAAAAAAAAAGACTTCAATTTTGGCTTACAGGTACCATTAGCTCTATATTTCAAACATGATAAAAGCCCTTAATCACTATGATTGAAGTGGAAATATACAAGTGGTTTTTGACGTAAGCGGCTTTGATCAATTTACTGTGAGTCTCATGTGAGTTAAATCTATAATCACCTACCATGATATCACTGTTAACGGTGCCGATCATTTCTCTCTCTTCAGTGGAGCCATTTGTGGTGGTGGTGGTGGGTTTTCGCCTAGAAGTGGTGGTGGTGGTGGTGGGTGGGGGGTTGTCGCCTGGAAGTATATGGATACAAGCTTACGTAGTCTAACTCATGGGGCCCACTTGGATGTGAGTATATGGATACAAGCTTATGCAGTCTAACTCATGGGGCCCACTTAGATGTTTTTCTATTATTTAACATTGATGATTGGAAAGATCTCTTTATAGATAGAAGTCATGCAAAAAATAAGCCACTCATATTATCCTTGCCCCATAAGAGGGCGAGAGCGTGAAAGAATATCATTGATCAAAGGTGGACCCAAGTGGGCCCCATATAGTAAGAGAAAATCTTCAGAACCTATTGCTTAACCACATATGAGCTATCCTATGTTGTTTGGCTCGTGAGACCCACTTGGATTCTTTCCTATCATTTGAGGTATGAATAGGATGGTGCAAATGATTCTTTATTGATAAGTACCATGAGAAAAATCTACCCCATGATATATCTTAGCCCTTAATTTCATAGCCTTAAAGTTTAATAGTCTTTTAATCATAAATACTTTTTAGATTTAATCTAATAGTGAATAACGATTTAATAAACATAAAATTGGGCATGGTGCCAAACCATGAGTGGATGAGAGGGTGAAGAGAGTTGTACTTTTCAAAGGTGGGCTCAAATTGGTCTATAGAGCCGCACTACATGCCTAGTCCAATTGTAGGAGAAAATTGAAAACATAGACCACAGTGATTCCACTAAGTTTTATGGTAGCTCGTTTAGTCCAATCGTGGGAGAAAATTGGAAACACAGTGATTCCACCATGCATGTTTTATGATAGCCCCTAGATTACTCTTTTTTTGTCTTTTGTTTTTTTGTTTTTGTTTTTTTTTAGGAAGGGTAGCTTGTAGACTTGTAAATGGAGGCATGTGCCATAGCTTTCCACCTTGTTTTCAAGGTATTTTAAACCAAAAAAAAAAAAATGTTATTCACCATACTCAATAATACTTTATAAAGTAATTTGCTTTTAAATACCCCAAAAGAAGAATACCAATTCCATTTAACAAGAAAGGAATGGAGTTGAGCTCCTTTTGGTAGCTCCTGATTTCTCTTTTTCTTTTTCTTTTTTTTTTTGGGCAAGAAGGGTAGCTTGTAGATTTGTAAATGGAGACATGTGCCATAACTTTCCACCTTGGTTTGTAGGTATTTTAAACCAAAAAAAGATGTTTTCACCGAATTAAATAATATTTTGTAACCTTTGGAAATATTTTGCTTTTAAATACCCCAAAAGAAGAATACCAATTCCATTTAACAAGAAAGGGATGGAGTTGAGCTCAATGGACTTATCTAATGTTTAATCCTACCCATTGGTTGGATCCACTTACATACGAAACAGTGTCATATGGAACCCGCATGAGGGTGGTGCAGTATTTTCAATTCCGAACTAGACAAGCCGGCGTTTCAAATTTTAAGTCAATAAAATCCTTTGATGTAGAAAATCTCCTTAAAATATTTTCCTCTTATCGTTTATTATTGTAGTGGTGGTCCCATTATTAATTAATAATTAAATGAAAATTGTTATTGACTGACAACAACTTAACATAATAATAAATAAAAATAGATGGACAAGAAAGATCCTGCGAGTCGTCACAAAGTTGGGGCACATCAGACAAGACCTAGTTGTAAAGCACCATGGATGCATGTGATGACATTTTGGAGATCTTGTGGGTTCCACGTAGGTCAGACATCTCGGATAGGATCCAACCGTTCACATCTCGGTGGGCCATGTGACAACGTCCACTATTTAAGAAAATAAAAAGAAGAAGCTATAGATAGCGAGTGTGGCTCGTGTCATTCTCGGGCATCTTTGGGTTCAATGCTGGTCCTTTTAGAACACTCTGGATGATGCTCTGTTACTTTGTTTTAAAGTATCGGGTGATGACTCTTTTGGCTCTACAGTTTATTTGGATCGGTGCCTATTATCATAGATTCAATAAAATTTACTTTGGGGGACCATCCGAAGAAGCACTTCCTATGATGGATGGGCCATTGATACAGCCATCAGTTTATATATGTACATTGATTGTTTTTTGCATTAGCCAAGAAATTTTAACGGCAATAGTTGTAATATTTTAGGTTAGGGTTTTAGTCCCCTCGTAATAGGATTGTCATTGGCAAAAATATAGTGGGCATATCACATGTTTCCTTAAATAATTTGGATAATGTCATGCGGCCCCGACAATTGACCCAAAATAATTGAAAAATACATAATTTCTGCAGTGAAAAGAAGCTCTGAAATAATGAAGATTTGTAATTCTCTAAATGCTATCTTCTGTGGTAGATTTTCTAAATCCTCCTAATTGTTAGAGCATTCAAAAACACACAAGGGGATTGAAATTTGGGTATTTCAAAGTATAAAAGTGACTTTTCAAGTATCTAGAATTCAAAATTAATCTAGCAAAGAAATATGTAATTTGAAAATACCAATGGGGCAATCAGCACATCATTGTCAAAAATTTAACAACATTACAAATTAATGTCAAGAATTCTATTAAAGAAATGGTTGGAGAATTTTCAAACAAGAATTCTTTGAATTCCTATAAAGAAATAGCCCTATAGATAAGCTGAGCACTCAAGTCAAGAATCTCAATACCTATTCAATCCAAGTCTTTTCCAGGTTTTAAAATCCAAAACAAAGCTTAACCCGGATGAAAATAAGCCCAACCTAAATTCACTTTTGACTGGGTCATGCCATAAGGATTCAATTTGGCCCAATACAAGTTGAATTTCCATTTTCCCTTCCTTCTATAGATAGTTAATCCACTAAACTCTCATTTGCTAGATTATTTGATCGGCTAATTATAAAAAGATTCACCTTAGGTCAAGTGCAACTTTTTCATAAAAAATAATAAAGTTGGGCTTCACCCTCCCAAAATGTCATAATTACTGTGCCAATTGAAAAAAAAAATACATGTAAAAGTCAAGTAAAGTGGTTACTCTCTCAAATCACTTCACCCCATAAAAACAAATACAAAATTTACTTTACGCAAAATATATCATACCTTACTTAATCGCTACCTTTCCCCACTACTTTAACATTTACTTTAATTTACTTCAACTTATCATTTAAACAAACATTAATTGAAGCTGACTTAGATAATTCTTAAATGAGTAAAACCTCACATTGAAGCCCATTTACTTAAAAGCTGTTCGGCTTAAAATAAATATTTTTTTCATTAATATCCTATCCAAAACCTTTGTCCCAATTTTATAGTAGCACCAACTACCAAAATCATTAAAAGAAAACAATTATTTTGAGCATATTAGATCTTAAATGGATTTATCAAACTCAAAGTCTCATATCCGGACTCTATTAATAGACACCCCTACCTTTTGCTCAAGATTGAACTTGGAACTTGCAAGTAGCTACCGATACGCAATTCCACGCGGGACTGCATTAACTAACTGTCCGCTTTGTCGGTTTCCGTTCACTCTGTTCGCTACTTCGTAAAACAGAAAGTAACAAAAACAGGCGATAAATAACTCGTTACGAGGCTGTCAGAATCCAGTTCTCAGATTTCCAAGTTGAAATCACCAAAAAGAGGAATAATTCCATCTCACTCTACATCTGCCCCTGTCCTTCTTTCGGGAAGAAGCCAAAAACACAAAATTACAATTTCTAGGGTTCTTGAAGTTGTAAGAGCAAGAAGAAGAAGAAGCAGCAGTAGTAGAAGAAGAATTTCACTTCAATCTCTGTTGAGAAGTCTCAAGTTTGGATCTTTTTAGGGTTTGGGGAGAGGAAGAATTGAAGTAGGAGGCGGTGAGAAATTGTATGGCAGTAGAGTACCGATGCTGCGAGTCGGGGTTTTTCATCCACATATTGGTGATTGTGCTGCTGGTTTTGTTCGCGGGAATGATGTCGGGGCTCACGCTGGGGCTTATGTCCATGAGTCTCGTCGATCTCGAAGTTCTTGCCAAGTCTGGGACACCCAAAGATCGTGTGCACGCAGGTCCGCCGCATTTTATCTATTCTCATTTCGTTTTTCTCTGCTGTTGGATTGTTTTTTTTTTTTTTTTTGCTGTTGTTGTTGTTGTTTCTGTTTGATCGAGTGTTTTGCTGTAATGGGTAGTACCGTTTTTAGGTATTATGGAGCCAGAAACATCGGAAGTTGCATTAAATGGGAATACGCGGAATTGGGTTTCTGTTTGTTTTGTATTTCGCTTTGAATTTTGGGAGTAGTAGTGGAGCGAGGAGATTTTGTTTTGGGAAATGGGGTTTGTCCAGACTTAGATTTTGATTTTTGGTTTCCCAAATGCGCAGGAGAACAAGTTTTCTACAGCTGCGCTCTTGATTTTGTTCTGATTTGTGGGTTCATTTGGTCATTTACAGAGTTCCTTTATTTTCCCTGACGATTTGACCTACCTGACTGAAAGTTCTGGTTGTAATGTGGTTTCTCATGGAAAATGGATTTGTAAGGGTGAAATTGTTTTGGAGTGCCCCAATTTCATTGAAAATCAATTTCAGTGCTATATCCAGTGAAAAGCTTGGGAAACTTGTACCCTCTTCTAGCCAAGTCATTTTAAATTCATAGTACACTTTTTTTAGCTGTCGGCCTTTCCTTCTCTCTCCCCACGCAATATCACTATAATGATGAGGGGGATATGTGATGCTATCTGGATTATGTGCACAGAGAAAGCAAAGGGAAAATAACTAACATGGGTTTATTTCTACCTTCCAAGATCTACAGGGATCAAACAAGAGATCCCCTAAGTGGTGTAATTATAGTAGAAAGAATAATGTGAATATGAAAACTAGCCTCCTTTAATCTTTTATGTTTCTTTATGAGCAAAATCCTAGGGAAAAATCTAATCTAAGTTCATTTTGGATCCTTCTCAACCAAAATATCCACAAATTTTATTATTCACATAGTTTATAGGCACAGAACATAATACTTATATATCATATTATTGTGTTATTTGTGCTGTTTGGAAGTTGTTGCAGATTTCTACAGCTTTTGGATTTAGAGTATTTGGCTATTTATTTATAGTTTAATATATTTTGTTTTATTTTGTAGGTTTTAAAAACATTTCAATAAAAAGAGTCATCAAAATGATATTGGTAATCAAATAATAATAATAATATGTGAGAAATATGTTATATTATCATTTAGATTAAATTCACTTTTGCATTGATATTAGGATTGAGATTTGGGAACTGAACCATCAAGCCCAAATTCATCTTTTAACCATCATCTGTTTTCTAAATGCTGCATTGAAATGAAAATTGAGTTTTAATATATTTATAGTGGCATCATTATTTCAAGCAGGAAAGCTTGATGACGTGGTTCTGATATATGATTGTCCCTCTTTTCCGTTTCTCAAAACCAGAGAGAAAGTACATGGACTTCCATTGTCAGTTCTCATTTTCACTCAATACTGAGTAAACATTTTCAGCTTGGTGAAGTTGCTCTCCTTGTCTTTCATTTTTTTAATTTACCAAGAGCCCTCATCATTTTAAAAAACTGGAGAGAGGAATGGCAACCGTTAAATAGTATGGTGATTTCAATTGGATGGGTTTACTGTGGATGTTGACCAACAGCTATGTTAGATCCTGATGGCGGCGATCTGAGTTAAGCTTCACTGTCTTAGAATGTCTTGATCACTAGTATAAACCTCATTCTCCACATCCAGTTACGATCAGGATTCCTAGTTTCACTTAAACAAGCACAATCATACAGTGGATATATTTGATAACACACTCTTAAGAGTTTCACACTAAACTGGAGATTAGTGACATTATTAAGCCATAAGTCTTAACACAGTATATACATGGTATCCATAAACATGCAATAACTAGTGCCCCACTGCACTTGCCATCTGTTCTCCTGTGTCAAATACTGCTCCTGTTCAAACCTGAACAGTGTTTGTTATCCTCTTGTTGCCATCATCAACATAGCTACAACTAACCTCCCTCTGCGTTGCCTTCCACAGTCAGTCTCAATGCCTTATTTCGAGAGCACTTGAAATCCTCTCTTCACTACTATGTTCTCCAAGTGTGTAGAGAGCACTAATTCTGGTACACCTAAGGAGCATAATATCTTAAACCTAGGAACACAGATTTAAGATATTATGCACCTTAGGTTTACCAAAATTGATACTCTCTTCACATGTTCAACAGTAGAACTGTTGTTCCTGGTTGGTCTCCTACCGGAACCTGACCCTTTTATGCAAAACCCAAGAGCCCCCAACGTATAATGGAAGCTTCATCCCCAACCCAATTTTACCATGCAGATCAATATGCCTTTAACTGTCACATTGCTTTTGACTCCCATCATCCATTGATGCGGCCGTAGGGTCAGGGCTTGCGTGGAAGTGCCGAAGCATGATGGTGGCGCCGCAACACGTGTCCGCAGACGCTATGGTAGGTCTCTACAGAGAAGATAAACAAGGACGCACCTTTGAAGGATAAACCCAACTCAAATTCTATTAATCAAAGTTTGAGATTTTCATCTATACAATGCAATATAAATAGGGAAAATAAACTTGATGGCTTAGAAAACCTAATTCAACTAGTAAAGTATCCTAATTACAACTCTTTTAATAGAATTAGGAACCTACTAACAAATAATTAGGGAAGCAAAAAGGAAATAAAAAATATTCCTAAACTATCTTGGGTGGTCCCACTTGTGGGCCTATCCATTCTGCGTCATCAATGGACACCCATGGACAGTGACACATGCTGCCCATGTAGATGGTGGGTTGGTGGACAGAAGATTGGGTGGTTATGCAGCTTATGCTACCTTCATAGCACTGGCACTGGCACTGGCACTGGCTGGGTTTCAGAGGTGGAGATCTTAAGTTTGAGGCTGAGAGAATGTGAAGTTTTACTGGCTGTGGTGGGTGATCAGCCATCATTCCTTCTATGACTCCAATGTCCAACAGCACCTTCAATGGGGCCTGCATTCATGTTAGTCAAATCCGTATCATGTTAAGAAATAAATGGGTTGGCTTTCTCATGAGGAGGGGTTAAAGTAGATATGGGTGGACGGCTTTAGTCAAATGCTTTAATGAAGGGTTCATTAAGGTTTGGAAAAGAATCTCATGTACAAGATTTGAATCCTAACAATATCTTTTTGACTTCTGCTGAGAATAAGACAATGTGATTATTTTACAAGATACACCTAAATAAATGGTCTCAATCACCAACAGTGGGGCCAGTTTCATAAATGATTTAGTCACTGCAATTTTTTAAAGTGTGTAGATAATAAATGAGTCCAGGTTATTGTAATAATGTGTAATGAGAGAAGGACAAAGGAGACGAAAGTTGGAGAGAAACTGATGCCTCAATGGGAGGATTATCTGTCAATTTATAATCTCATTATACCCTAATCAAGGGCTCTAAACATGCTAATAATACAATCAGAATAGTAAACAATATCTCCTAGTCTATACATGGAAGTAATATGAGACAAATTAGCATAAACTTGATCCCACACGTGGGACTATATACAGGCTGTATATGGCCTTGATGAGCTGGGCCTAAACCTTGTTTTACAAGGCCCATTATCTTCTACACTCCCCCTCAAATTGATGTGGTAAGGCAGAAAACATCAATTTGCTAGTGAGATCATGATGACGCGTTTTGGGAAGAGCTTTTGTGAAGACATCCGCCAACTGGTTAAGAGTAGAGGCATGAGGCAGAGTTATCTTTTCAGTAACAACATGCTGACGGATGAAGTGGCAATCAATCTCAATATGCTTTGTTCTTTCATGAAAGACCGGATTGTTTGCAATTCGGGTAGCACTGGTGTTGTCCCCATGAAGAGGTGTAGGACTACCAATAGTGACACCGAATTCACAAAGAAGACGGCGTAGCCAGATGATTTCAGCACTCGCGGAGGACATGGCCCGATATTTTGCCTCAACAGAAGATTTCGAAACGGTGGTTTGCTTCTTGCACTTCCATGAGATCAGTGAGTCTCCAAGAAACATACACCAGCCAGTGGTAGATCACCGAGAATCGGGGCAACCAGCCCAGTCAGCATCCGCATAAGCGGATAAGTGCAAGGAAGCGCCCGAAGGGTAGAAGAGATCATGATTAAGGGTGCCTTTGACATAGCGAAGTATGCGCAAGGCAGCAGCAAGGTGAGGTTTGTGAGGATTGCTCACAAACTGGCTAACCGTATGAACGGCATGAGAGATATCCGGCCGAGTCATAGTTAAGTAGAGCAAACTACCAACTATCCGCCGAAAAACAGAGGGATCATCCAGGGGAAGGCCATCATCCGCACTGATCTTGCTGTTTAACTCCATAGGTGTATCACAAGTGTGAGCATCATCAAGTCTTGCCGAAGTGATCAAATCTGTAGCATATTTTCGTTGATGAACCCGAATGCCAGATTTGCTACGCAAGAATTCTTGCCCCAGAAAGTAGGTGAGATGTCCAAGATTCTTCATTCTGAAGTGTCGAGTGAGATGATGTTTGAGATCCGTAACACCAGCACTATCATTGCCACTGATAATCATATCATCAACATAGACTAAAAGGAACGTGTAGCCCTTCGTTGTCCATCGAAGAAACAGTGAGCTATCCGAATGACTCTGACGAAATCCAGCTTGAAGAATTGCAGTCCGGAATTTATCAAACCACGCTCTGGGAGCTTGCTTAAGTCCATACAAAGATTTCCGCAACTTGCAGACATGCTGAGGAGGACATGCATATCCGGGAGGAGGCTTTAAGTAAACAGTCTCTTGCAACTCGCCATGAAGAAATGCATTTTTGACATCCATTTGCCACAGAGGCCAGTTACGTGCTGCAGCAACACAGAGGAGAGTACGAACGGTGGTCATTTTAGCCACTGGTGCAAATGTCTCCTCATAGTCGATTCCATACTATTGTTTATAGCCCTGTGCAACCAATCGAGCTTTGTAGCGATCAAGACTCCCATCGGAGTGAACTTTGATGGAGTATATCCATTTACTGCCAATCACAGAGGCGCCTTCAGGAGTCAGTACCAAGTCCCATGTATGATTAGCTTCGAGAGCGATCAATTCCTCATTCATAGCATCCTGCCAGTAAGCAATCTTCAAGGCCTGTGAATATGAGGTGGGTATAGGAGTACTATCTAAGGATGAAAAGAGAGCAGGAAAGCCATAACGGTTAGGGGCAATGGAAAGACAATTAGATCGTCGCAGAGAGAAGCGATTATCAGAAGAAGCATGGTTACCTGTGGGAGCAGTAGGCGGCACTGGGAGATGATCAGGAGAGGGAGGCACCACAGGAGGAACCTTGTTACGCCGGACATAGACCTTGAGAGCACGTGATGGAGTATCAGACTCCGGGAATTGTGACAAATAGGACAAAGCAATGGGATGATGATCTAAACGTAATGAAAAGAAAGGAATATGTTCTAGGAATATCACATTACGAGAGATCCGCATGCGTTTTTCAAACCGATCATAACACAAGAACCCTTTGTGTTCAGAACTATAGCCAAGAAAGATGTATTTGGCAGCCTGTGGGGATAGCTTAGTGCGTTCAGTCGGTGGAAGATGAACAAAACACAAGCAACCAAACACACGTAAGTGAGAGTATAAAGGTGGATGTTCAAAGAGAACTCCATAAGGAGTAGTTTTGCTGAGAACAGCGCTGGGAAGACGATTAATCAGATATACCGCAGTCTGTGCAGCATCACACCAAAATTCTGGATGAACTAAAGATGCAAGTAAAAGGGTGCGAACAGTTTCAAGAATATGTCTGTTCTTTCTCTCCGCAATTCCATTCTGCTGAGGAGTGTGCGGACAAGATTTTTGATGAAGAATTCTTTTATCAGAAAGGAAAGCAGAGAATTCATGAGACAAGTATTCTCTGCCAGAATCGGATCTAGGGATCTTGATATCTTTCTTAAATTGAGTGTGTACCATGTTATAGAATCTTTGAAAAATAGAAAACACTTCAGATTTTAAACGCATGAAATAAATCCAAGTATAACGGGAATGATCATCAATAAATGTCACATAGTCCTTGAATCCTGACCTACTCAAGGTAGGAGCAATGCCCCAAACATCAGTGTGAATGATATCAAATGATTCTAATGAACGAGAGTTATGAACAGAAAATGGCAAAATATGACTCTTGCTTAAACAACAAGTTTCACATTTTGATTGAGATAAAGAAGACATTATTTTATTATCAATTGAAGAGTCCAAGCAACCAAGTTTAAACAAAGAAATTAAATTGGCATTGTTCACATGACCAAGACGTTTATGCCAAACCGTCCACAAAATTTTGAAATTATTAGAAGAAGAAGCAAAGAAGGAATGATGTCCAATGTCCAGCAAAAACAGGCGCCCATGTTTACTCCCCGTCGCGATCACCTTCCCAGTTTGTCGCCCCTGTATGACACAACTAGAAGAAGAAAAGTAAACAAGATAGCCCTCATCAATAAGTTGTCCTACAGAAAGTAGATTGGCCGATAATTTTGGAACAAAGTAGACATTGGAAAGGGTGATGGGCTGGCTAGTGACACTAGATAAAGTAATGGTACCAACCCTAGAAATGAGTAGTTGATCACCATTAGCAGTGGTAATTTTTTCTTTTCCAAGATAAGGGTGGGAATCTGTAAAGCTATGTTCTACAGATGTCATATGATTTGAGGCTCCTGAATCTAAAAACCAGATAGAAGTGGTGATAGGAGAAGAAAGAGATGCAGAAGAATGAAAGGCAGGAGATGCTATATGAGAATGAGGTTGATACCGACCACCAGAGAAGCCCATAGACGCATATGCAGAAGTGACTGTGCTCTGGATTAGCTCTTGAATCTGAGCAGGAGTCATGGATATAGCTCCGGAGGAAGTGCTGCCTGTATCTGATAAGGGCGCTTGAGCCTGAAAAGCGGATGGAACATTCTGTCTTGGCATATGGGAGGGAGGCTTCTTAGGCTGTGTCTCATTCTGTCTCTGCAGGCTTCGACATTCATCAATCACATGACCTGTCCGTTTGCAATATCTGCAAACCAATTTCTTGCGACAATTTTTGGCAATATGTCCGAAGCCTTTGCATTCATAACATTGAGTCTGCTTTGGAGTTGCCAGAAGAGCCGAGTCAGCAGGAAGAGGCGCAAGGAAGGCTTTGGGTGCTTCAGGTGCTTCCAGAATAGTGCGCTGTGACGTGAGACGAAGTTCTTCGCGAAGGACTTCTTGGAGGCAAGTATCAAGATTAGCAGTATTCTCCCTATTCATAAGTGCAGACCGAACAGATTCAAATTCAGGTCGGAGATTCATAAGAAACTGGCTGATATGAGTTTCTTCTTGTAACTGGAGAGCCTCAGATAGAAATTCAGAAGAGACCGTTTGGATCAACATGGAATCCCTTTCAGTCCACAAGGTGAGGAAACCATTAAAGTATTCCTGCACAGTTTTATCCCCTTGACTGTATCTGGCAATTTCACTATCCAGATGAAATTTCCGGGCTTTATTTGTTTGATAGTAAACTTTCTTTAGATGAGCCCACATATTAGCTGCTGTGGTGTAGGCTTGAAGGGCCACAGCAAGAGAGGGATCAATAGAGTTAAGGATCCAAGTGATGACTTTCGCATTTTCTTTGGACCAGGTGGCTAGGCCTTTTGAGTCGGAAGTGCTTGTAATCTGAGGTTTGGTTATTGATCCATCAAGATAACCAAAAAGACCTTGTCCTTCAACAAAGTTCCTCAAGTGGAAGGACCAGGACATATAATTCTGTCCGTTGAACTTAATTGGGATGACATCGTACTTGTCCATTTGTAAGAATGTAGTAGATAACAAAGCAAAATAGCAGAAAAAGGAAGAGAGCACCACCCAAACCAACCAAAAAGGTGTTCTGATTTGCTATAAAAAGGCTTAATACAGCAGAATCAGAGCAGTAACCAGCACTGAACAATATTTAATCAGTCATAAGCAGCATCAACAGCATACAACAACAATAGTAGAAGAGATCAGAGAAGTAGCAGAGGCATCCAACGGTACATAAAAGAGTGCAAAACAGTAGTGCAAAAAGAGACCAGCCCTCAGATCAACAAAACAGAAGGTAGAGTTGATATTGATCTGCTATAAATCTCCTAATACAGCAGGAAGATTGCACTGTATTGATCTGATGAGGAATCCAGCAACAGAAAACATAAACAGTGCAGAAATTTATCCCAGACAGAGCCAGGCTTGGTGCAGGATCTGTGCGTGGGCCCCACAGGGTCATCTAATCTCAAATCAAGTTTGAAACTCTTGAAGGAGTTCAAATGTACTTCCTCTAGTCCAAATCTGATGATTATCGGATAAGGATCCACAAATCTGGACGGTGGAGATGAAAACTTTCTGATAATAATGTGTCAAAAACGACTGAGGAAGAAGATGATAAAACCTACCTCAGATGGTGATGAAAAATTCCAGAAAAATCCTTACAATAACCCTGAAGAACTGGCGAACACAACTGTGGAGGGTGCTTGGTGATAGGAAGTTGATCAGTGGTGGGCCATAGTTTGATCAAAGGCACGTCAGACACTGTTATCAGTAATGACAGCAGCAATGGAGAGAGAAGATTCACGCCAATAAGAAGAGTTTGATCAATGACAGAAGATGGATTGATCACAACCTATGGCTCTGATACCATGTAATAATGTGTAATGAGAGAAGGAAGAAGGAGACGAAAGTTGGAGAGAAACTGATGCCTCAATGGGAGGATCATCTGTCAATTTATAATCTCATTATACCCTAATCAAGGGCTCTAAACATGCTAATAATACAATCAGAATAGTAAATAATATCTCCTAGTCTATACATGGAAGTAATATGAGACAAATTAGCATAAACTTGATCCCACACGTGGGACTATATACAGGCTGTATATGGCCTTGATGAGCTGGGCCTAAACCTTGTTTTACAGGGCCCATTATCTTCTACAGTTATTCCACATGTGAAATATGTGAAGCGACATTTGTCAATCTGCCAGAGAATTATGCCAACAGTTCGCATTAATTGAACTGGTGTTGTACTAGACATTTTACCAATGCAGGCCAAATATTGTTTGGTACATATACACTGCATTTGTTGGAATCTTGACCTTATTTGAAGAATACGATGTTTATAGGTATTTTCTTATATGACACTCATCAGTCACTTCTCATATTGATGCAGATGAACTAGTAGTGTTTTAGGATCTGTTGGATATGTGGTCCCACATTAAGCCATATTGCAAGCAGTGGATACAACTAAAGATGCTATTGGGGGCGGGGGGTGATTTTGTATTTTGTATTTTTTCTATTGGATGATCTATTGTTTTTCTAGGTCTCAAGCCTTTTATTGCTGTTGCTTCATATCCAGCTCCTCCTTATAATTGAATATAAAGAATGTTAACAAGCTATTAGTTGTTTTTGCAGCAAAGATTCTGCCCGTTGTCAAAAAGCAGCATCTGTTGCTGTGTACGCTACTTATTTGTAATGCCGCAGCTATGGAGGTACCAGTTCTTTGTATTGTTTTTAACAATTATTTTGTAGTGTTTCTGAAAGTATATGTATGATGTTTGAAATTTCTTTATACAATGGAATGAAGGCATAGACTGTGGTCTTGAACTTATAAGTTGATAGATGTGCACATTAATAAGATCTGAACCAAGTGAACCAATTGTCATACAAGCCAACTTAGATGGGTAGCCTTAGAATCATACCGCTGAACAGCTCTTATCATTTGATGGGAGGGCTTAAGAGGTAAGCAAATTGATGTTATAGAAACAAGTCAACCAAGCTTCCATTGACTGCCCCTTTTACCTAAAAGTTCCTCCTGTACAAGGACAAAATTTTCTGGTCATTTTAAAATCCATGTATCCCTAATGAATGATTTATTCTGTTCTCATGTACATTCGTCACATGTAAGAGAAGATTACCGCCATTATCTTTTAGAAGGGAAAGTGCCAAGTGCTATTATATATATATATATATATATATACATTTTTAAATGTATCTAAAATATATGCTGTTATTTTCTTCAGGCACTTCCTATTTTTCTTGATAGTCTTGTTACAGCATGGGGTGCCATATTAATTTCGGTGACATTGATACTTCTGTTCGGTGAGGTGAGGTTTGTCATGCCTGCATATGTTTTTAATTTATATATATATATATATATATGTATGTATTTATGTTTGGTTTCAGCTTTTTTTTTTTTTTTATTCTTTTCTAGGTAAGTAAGACTGCTTTAGGTCCCTTATACTGCTTCTGCATACACTAATTGTCTGTTTGACTCTTACAAACAGATTATACCCCAGTCTGTGTGTTCACGGTATGGTTTAGCAATTGGGGCTGCTGTGGCACCTCTGGTCCGTGTACTTGTCTGGATTTGCTATCCTGTTGCATATCCAATCAGCAAGGTGATTCCATTTGATTCAGAACATCTGGCTTATCTTCAGCCATATCCTTATCTAATGTTGCGAATTAGCACTGTTGACTGTTATTCTGTAATTTTTCAGTTGTTGGACTTCATGTTGGGGGATGGGCATGTGGCTCTTTTTCGTAGAGCTGAGTTGAAAACACTTGTTAATTTGCATGGAAATGAGGTGTGTCCTTCATACTCACAGAGTATTTTGACATAAAATAAGTTGGTAATTGTTGTCACTTCCGTTTTCACCATTACACATTTTAGATCTAATGACATGTAGAGTATGGAAGTCTGAAAATGTAAATTCACAAAGCTGTGTCCAGATAGATGCATGAAGTCTTCAGTGATTACTGATAACCGTTAAAGTTGCATATGGCTCATTCCCATTTTGGGGCCAGAGAAAATTTTGGGTTTATTTATACTGATGGAGCTCTGGAATCAAAATATCATATACTCTGGTTTCCCTACCAACCTAAATGTGTGTTTAGATGTAATCAAACTTCCAATTTAGTGTAGTGTAGAAAAACAGAAACAGCCTCTCTTTTTATTCCATTCCTCATCAAAAGCTAATATCACATGCATTTCTATTGCTTTCTGTCAAACGTGTGCATACTCAATTTGTTTCCCGCAGTAAATGATTGCTTCCATGCATGCTTTTTTACTGACCCCAAGTGCTCCTAACTCCTAAGTTACCAGAGTGCAGATGATTTTAATATGGTCTTTTCGTAATGATTTGTTCCTTCTAATGTGATTACATGCTATTTCCATACTCCTGATTCTCATGGTCTGAAAGTTACTTTTGTAGAGTGAATTTGTCTTTTATTTATGTCTCAAACTTAAAATCTACAATATTCTCTTTGGAGTTGTCTTTGGATATTCTTGATCCTCCTTGTCTGATGCCATCAATGTGCTTGTAAAAAGGCTGGAAAAGGTGGAGAATTGACTCATGATGAGACAACAATCATAGCTGGAGCACTTGAACTTACAGCGAAAACTGCTAGAGATGCCATGACTCCTATTTCTGAAAGTTTTGCAATCGATATTAATGCAAGACTTGACAGGTACAACGATTCTTTCTGAAATTTCAAGGATATCAAAACATCTGAGTGTTCGTGTTTCATGAGATGTATGACATTTTTGCTGTTGTATAGGGATTTGATGAAGCTAATTTTGGATAAAGGGCATAGCAGGGTTCCCGTTTACTACGAACAGCCTATAAATATAATTGGATTGATTTTGGTAATATTTTATCTATGTTATTTACATTCTAGAAGTTGGATTGGCTGTAATGGCTATGGAAACTGCCCTCTTTTTTTTTAATCTGCACTGGCAAACATTTTTTTAGCATCCATTACTGTCTTGAATTTGGATGCATTACAGAGGGTAAAAGTTCACTTCAGTCCAGTTTTTTTCTCCACATATACACCTTGAAACCACTAAATTATGCCACCAATACAAGAAGAATTTTTTTTTGAAATTGTAAACATTTCGGAGTTTCTATTTTTATTGGTCTTGTTTGGAGCCCTTTAAGAGTCTTAATCTCCCATGTTTTACAGAGATGGACCAGTTCACTTCCAAATGGCATGCAATTAGGTTTATTCAGTTTTCTATCTATTCAGCCCAAAGTATAGAGAAGTTATGATCCATTTACTCATAAATTACAGTAAGGTTCCGAGTTTGTTTATGTTGAGAATTTCAGTGTCTTAGGCTGAATTTGGCTACTTGTGTTTCATTGAAATGCGCGTAATAGATCATACTGAATTCAAATACATTTTCAATCAAAACGTACATTAACACATTTTCCTCTTTCTCTTGCTTAAAGTAGAAGGAGATAGGCATGAGACATGAAGCCAACAGGAAATGTACTAAATAAAATAAAACTATTCAGCTTCCTAACTTTTTTTAATTTTTGACAACAAATACATTTCCATGTAGATAAATACAGCCTTGGTCATTGAGTTGTAATAAAGAAACTGCAGTGTTGGGTGTTGCATACCCCAAGTTAGCAGGGTTGACCGTAAGTAGTGGGACCCTAAACTTTAGGGGGCACTGGATCACTGATTGAAGATATCTCTCTATGCACAAAGGCTCAGACCTTTGATTCTCACCTCCTAAGGGAGGACTAAATGTCCGTAACCAACTATGCTTGTGCAGGCAGACTGTTGTATACTTCCCTTTATAATAAAGGGATGTACTGGTGAAAATAACACAGCAATTCAATATAGTTTCATTATATTTATTATCTTATGATGGTGATAAATCCATTCTTCTTCCTCCACTGGTAAAGACTATTGGAAACCCCTTTTTGTGTGCTGACTCATGTCTCTGAAAGGTTGAAACTTTTAATCCACAAGAATACCAGATTAAAAACCAAAAAGGTAAAAGAAGAGGAAGATACAGAATAGGGTTTTAGGGGAGGAGTAAGAATTTGGAAAGAACCATGAGGACCGGTCATCCAACCCTAAATTATGACCAGCCCTAGCACACTATTTATATTGTTCACTATTTTTGGAAATTAAAAAAAAACCCTTCTCACCGAAGTCTTTATAATGACAAATTAGTCTGTAGTTAATAGAAAAATACAAAAAAATCCCTAGCTGTTTCTCAACACTTCCCTCAAGCTGGGGCATGTATCTACTATGCCGATCTTGGAATAAACATCATATAACCGCTTTTTGTGACTGCTTTCATGAGGAAATCCGTCAGCTTGATTTTCAGTACTAATAACCTGTGATAAATCTTCCATCTTTCTACACAACCTGGCTGACAAAGAAGATCTAGAAAAGTTTACTACACTCATCCACCAGCAAGCTTTGGTACTGCATTCAGTAACCAGCAACATAACAACCTTTCTTTGTGCACACTGTACTCAGCAAACAACAACTTGAAGTATTTGAAGACTAACCAACAGCTTATATGTTGTACTGCATATTCTTCACAATCTGCAACACGGCTAAACCAACAGACCACTTAATATGCTCCATTGCATAAACTTCATAATCAGCATTAGGCTATTAGCAATGCTGTTGAACCAACCAACAACTTAACATCTTATGATCCACAACATAAATTTCACAATCAGCAGAACTGTTGAACCAACCAACAACTTAATTTCACATTCTCCACAGCATAAATTTCATAATTCCCAACACTGTTGATGTAAAGTGTAAATTGCATATATATATATATATATATATATATATATATATATATGGGCAAGGCTCTCCTAAGCTCAAGTTTAGGATAAGGTAAGCTCAAGTGTGTGGTGGGGCCCACTTGGGGATGGGGATGGGGATGGGGGGATTTCAAGGACTCCCTAGGCTCTTTGCAAAAAAATCAGCCCTAATCGTGATTTCTATCATCTCCATCTGGGCCCCAAAAGTTTAATGGTTAATAGTCCATTCGGATCGGTACACGGTTGATTCAACGGTCTAGTAAATTCGGATCTGACTGAAAGTTGGTGTATATGTGCAATTCCGGGGGGGGGGGGTCACGTGTTTGGTCCATTTGGATGGACAATGGGTGGATCCACAAGCGTGAGCTTACAAAATTTTATCCTAAGCTTGAGCTTATGAGAGCCTTGCCCTATATATATATAAAAGAGGCCATAATGCTATTTAGCATTATTGACGACTTCAACACAATTCCTCTTCATCACTCGCGGAAGCAAAATCATCAACTTCGGAATAGTTTCGAGAGCTTATACTTAGAATCTAGCTTTCGGAGTAGAGGAAAATAGCATAAAGAGGGGGTTCGGGTTATCAGGCATGAGAAAGGTAATGTACTTAACTTGGCTTGGCTGGCCTGTCTTTTTAATTGCGGAATCGCCAACGTCTGCTAACTGTCAGGGTCAGTGTGTTAGCTTGGATACCACCAAAACTGCCCGCTCAATGCGCGAAAAAAGCTCTTTGTTCGCGCTTCTCGAGTGAGTTGAGCTTACGAGCCAACCTTGCCTTTAAAAGTGTACCCTTGCTCTGTGGCTCCATCATCAACCGAATCGCCCATCTCATCTATGGTGACTGAATCAACTATTGGCTAAATCCGAAGAGTAATAGGATCCACACTTTCCCTTCCGGAAAGGTGGGTTCCCTACAAATGAACAGACCACAACAGAAATCTCCTCACGAGCAGCTACATATGGGCTAGGATCAACTGCTGCAGATGAAAGAGCTCTTGTTTATCTTTCTTTGGCTGATAGTGACACTGATGCTTATCCTTTAGCAGAATCTCCAGTTGAAGTTGTTGATGCCCTAGTCAAATAGACAACTTTTGAGGAAGGCGCTACTTAGCCCTCACTTGATCGCTCTGCCGATTGAACTGATCGAGAGGGATCGTCAACCACCTCGGTAGTGGACCTGGTGGTTAGTCCTTCAGCTGAGAAAGATAGCCTGGGCGTGATCCGTGATCCTTGTTCGTTATCTAACCTTTTTTCTTCCCCTCCCACCCTAGCCCTTGAAGAGAAGAAAGAGCATGGGAAAGGGATAGAACAAGGCATAAAAAGAAACTTTAGCTTTACTTCATGCTTTGTGTGCGGTTATGCTTCGGATGCTTCGCCATAGAATAGATCGACCTAGTTCCCGTTCTTTTCCGGTGCCCTCGCTTTATATCTCCGACACACAAGGAAGGATGCGGTGGGAAGGAAGCAGCCCTAGCTGTGGTTGGCTAGGTTTTCCACAAAACCCTTCAACCTCTCATATGAAACTAGGGGTGAATATTCACCCAATAAACTTAAATCTCATCTTATGGATTAACAGACCCATAATTCACCAATCTCTTGGATTCACAATGTCAAATAATTGTGGTGTAATCAGAGTTTTTCCCCTTGACTTGAACTCCATTATGAAAACCAGATTTGATTAACTTGATGAGTGTAATGAAAAACAACTCCTTTTTAGCTCTTCAATTACTCTTTGAAAACCTTTTTAACTCACCAATATGTCTAGAACTCTCTAATGAAACCACCACAGCAATGATCAATTTACTGCTAGACAGAACAGTTTCCAGCACCTAAACTCCGCTGTTGTCAAACTGGCAAGAAGCCGTTCATTAAAACAGCCAATAAATAACAGATATACTGCAAAACAACAGCCCCACAACCTCTGAATAATGGCTCAAACAGGCATCCTACTTGCTGTTTGCAGTTTACAGCAGCCACACAGCACTAAACAGCAACTCGAATAGAATTCTGGACTGTTACAACAGTCAGATTTATGAAAACAGCAACCAAACAGTACCAGATTACATACTGAATAAAATGGATGACAGATCACAAGCTTCATGATTCTTCAACACCTTCAACATTCAAAGAAACCTTCACAGGCTTGAGAACTTTGGTAGATCTTAAGAAACTCCCCATAAATGAAAACTGAGAAGAACGGCATCTCACCAAACTAATCAAGCCCTGTGGCTTCATACAAAGGGGAGCATACAATCCTCTCTGTTTTTATTTATTTATATTTTTTATCAGTAATACTAACAATTTTATTAAGAGTGAAGACCAAAAAACCATTACAAAAATGGGATACAACAGGGAGACAATTCCTAACAAATTGAATTACATAAAGAGAATTTTTGGGTATAAAATTAGGATTGGTTTTTCGAAGTAATTTAGGGTTCAAGATTGTGTGGAACTAATGGGAAAGCATAGGGATTTATAGAGTTATGAGTTGGATATGTTTTGGACTTGGTTTGACAGGTTTTAGGACAAATATAAATGTGTTTCTTGAAAGGTGACAAAATTGAAGGAAAAATAGAAGGAAGAAGAAGAACAATAAAAAAGAAAGAAAGAAGGAGCATTACTGGATCATTTTCTTTGATACCAACCCAAAAGACTAAAGAAGAAGAAGATAGAGAAGAAGATTAGGGTTTTAGTGAAGAGAAAGATTTTGGAAAGAACTGGTCATCCATCCTTAACTTATGACTGGTCCTAAGCAATCTATTTATATTATTCATTATTTTCATAAATTACAAACTCCCCCTTTTTTTCTTTTCTTTTTCTTTTTTATCTTGTATTTTGATCGGTAACAATAACTTTCATTACAAGGAAAAAAGGGACATGAAGACCTCTGCCTAAACCTAAATGAAGACGGGGGAGAAAGGTATGATAGCATTATACCCACATCAAGCCAAACAACAAAAAAGAGCACAAGAACTACAAAGAAGAAGCCACAAAAGGAGAGGATCTGCCCATGCCTTGCTTTGCCAAGGACGGAAACTCCTTCTTAGCAAAGATTTTCATAATTACAAATTTGTCCATAGTTACTAGAAACAAATAACTCCCGAGCACTTTTTCAACATATAACACCCCTGCAACGATGTAATGACAGATTGAAAATATTGTGGCTTGAAAAATATTTGGTGCTTAGTCTACCATCATCTGATGTCAACTCCAACATTGTGTCTTACTGTTTATGTATTCTAAATCTTCTAGGCTTCTGTACAGACTGCTTAAGGTTACATCTCTTTTTTTATTGGTAACTATATTAAAGCTAAGAAAAAGCAAAAGAACAAACCAACCAAAACAGATTGGCCAGCAATATACCAAGAATGAAAGAAATTTTACAAAAAGAAGAAACAAAAGGAACCAAATGATCCACCTCTAGCTTCACCAAAGAATCTACCATTCCATCGGCCTCCTGGAGGACATGCTTAAACTCCACTTGAATGAAAGAGGAAAAATCATGATTTTCTTGAGGACAAAATGAAACTTCTGAGGCCCCACACCACATGTTGAAACCCATGTGATGACATTTATATCAGTCACTCTCTACGACCACTTTATCACATTGAGATAAAGAACGATCAACTGCAATTTCTCTGAGATTGCCAACACTTTCGCTTGTTAAGAATCTTTAATCCCAATGTTCTTAGAGAACAACATTAACACCTCCCCTTCGAAATTTCTAAGCTAGGCCATGGCTGGCTTACCCCTACTCACCCCTTCAACAGTTTCATGAACCCCTCTAATGGAGGAAGTCATCTAGCTAGACTCCTACCCTTAAGAGGGCGTCCATTGATGGCATTTTTTTGGTGTCTTCTTTCTTCTCCTCAATGTTTGAAGAGGTGGACGAGAGCCATTCTTTTTGGGACAACTTGTGGAGCATGAAAGCACCGCCGTGAGTAATAGCATTTGGATGGACTGTGTTGCCCGGTGGGATACTAACGATGGACAACTTACGTTGACGGAAAGTGATTGTAGTTAATGCGTGTCTGATGTGCCTCACTAGTGAGGAATCTATAAATCACTTACTTCTTAATTGTTCCATTGCCCAATGCATATGGAGATCGATATTGACTTGGTTCCATTTTTGTGGCCCTCTTCCAAACTCTATCTCTTCTTTATTTGACTTTTGGAGATTAGGGGTGGGCTCAAAAAGATGACGAATGATGTGGAAGCTTTCATTCTTAGCGGCCATCTGGTCTATATGGAAAGAAAGAAATTTAAGACGCTTTGAAGGAAAATCATCAGATGTTAGCAAGATAGTGAATAATGCCGAGCACCTTGTGGCTCTGTGGGTCTCCCCTCTACCGTTATTTAAAGAAATTCTGACAAGTTCCATTCTTCTCAATTGGAATGAAGTGACCCATCCCGTCCTATTTCTAGGCGCATCTTTCCCAGATGGCACCCGCCTCATGGAGCTTTGAAGCTCAATTTCAATGGGAGCGCCGGTGGTAATTCGGGCATGGCAGGTGTTGGTGGTGTTATCCGCAACGAAGATGGGAACATTATTCTGTTTTACTCTGTCCCAACAGGTGTTTGTTCAATCAATAAAATGGAACTTCTTGCCTTAAACATAGGTCTTCGAGAAGCTTCCCGCTTACTTCCTCAGCGACTCCTTGTAGAAGAAGATTCTTCTTGTGTTATCCAATGGGCGACTCAGTCTTCAATAAAAGAGGTGCTACAGCTGTCAGGTGATTTGAACGCTTCGTTCCATCACATTATGAGATCAGCAAACGCGGAGGCAGATAAGCTCGCCAGGGAGGGTGTTCTTAAACCTTCTTTGATCATTTCTTCCCCTAATTAACTTGTTTTTGCTTTTGAGATGTTTCTCGTCGTTTTGAGGCTTCATTTCTTTCTTGTTTATTGGTCTACCCCATCATCTTCTAGGGGTTTTTTGGTCAGTATAGTCCTCTTATACTGTACAGTTTTTTTGATCAATAAATAGTCACCATTTTCAAAAAAAGAGGGGCCATTAGAAAATTGAAGCCTCCCACTTGTCCAAGATGTCATTTAACCTTAAATTGAAAAATTCCTTTCTCAAAGAAGCCCATTTAGGAACTCTTAGCTTTTCCTTGAAGACCTTGTCATTCCTCTCTTTCCACACCGACAACATAATAACAAAAGGAATTATCAGCCTCAGAATGCTCCACGATCCACACGCCAGTGCTAGGGTTTCTTAGAGCTAAGGATCTATTTCTCTTATACCAAGTCAAAAACTTAGAATGAAGAAAGCCATTCAAAAGCAAAAAGAGTAGCCTCATAGGCTAAAGACAAGACAATTGCCCCATGCAGCGAAAGATAGGAATTCTCTCTGCCTCAATCAACCCAACTAAAGACCGAATAAAGCTCCGCGAGAAATTGCATCTAGAGAGGAAGTGTGACACCAAAGAAAGGAAACTAATATGCCATAGAGTTTGCCAAAAAAGTCTTCATCTCCTCCAGGTAACCTACAGTTGTTTCCAAATAATGGTGCTATACATGTCATCCCGAAGCTTCTTTTGTGCCGAGATTATCCTTGTCTCTTGTAAAATTTCATTGCCCTTTCTTTTCTTAAAATTTTAAAAAAATAATGCCCATAAAAAAAGAAGTTTTAAAAATATTCTGCCACTGGAACACCCCTATAATTTCCAGTTCTCTTTTGAGTTCTGTTTCTTCTTCCACTTTTTGCAACATTGTATTGTTCTTTGCTTTTTAATAAATTCAAAAAAAATTATGCCACTCCAACATACATGTAATTTCCAATTCTCTTTGAAATTCTTCTTCCACACCAAGTAGCCAAAACCACTTTCAACATGAACCAAATCTCTACTACTATTTTCTCTAATTTGTTTTTTCACAAAAGTTTTGTTGGTAAATCTCTACCACTACTATTCTCAGGTGCAATTTTTTTTTTTCATTTTTCTTGGATTTTTCTATTCTGTCTTCGCTTATTTCACTAAAACCTCTTCCTTCAAAGTAAAAAAAGGGTCCTATGAATCTTCTCCAATCTATCTCCCATTCTGATACTTGTAATTGTCCTTTTGCTACACATTGTCTTTATGCTTTCTTTCTAGGTGCCTTGGTTCATATAATATCTTAGTTTGCATGGTTTGATATTCATTGTTGCCATTGCTTACATTCTTGTAGTTCTTTGATTTTTACTCTTCATTTAAACTTGTCATATGCAGGTTAAGAATCTATTATCCATTCACCCTGCAGATGAGGTACCCGTCAAGCATGTAACTATTCGCAAGATTCCTAGGTATGTCATCTCCTTCAAGTTTAACTTGCAGCAATTGTGACCCATATTCTTTGAAATGAACAACATATCGCATATCAGCACTTACAAATGTGGACACCACAGATTCTCATTAGGATCCTTTGCGACACAAAGAACAAAAACATATTGTTGCAATTTTTGTTTGAAATTTAAATTAGATATTGTAATTTTTTTCCTTGATTGTTCAGTATGAGGGTCGTTATTATTGTTCAGTGAAGTGTTACTTTTCGTTAACTTTTTAGTCAAAACATACATGTCGCATAGTAGAGTAACAATTTGGATAAAAGCCATTCATCGTTCATCCCATCTGACCAGGGCTGAGGGTTTTTTCCTTAAACTCATCTTAGATAACTACAATACCCTTTTAAGTTGAGGCCAAAATTGAAAAAAAGGCTAAAATCATAAAAAGAAAATTCCTGGTGCTTCTAGAATTCATATAAGAAAGTACTCTGCAACACTCCACCTTAAGCTGAGGCATCAATTTCTACTGTGACAGCTTGTCCAAAATATGGTGCATCTCATCATGTGGACGACTTTTGTTGAAAATATGAGGAGCTCCTTTGATTTAGTGAAGAGAGTGAAAATATGTCCTCTACATGTCTTCTCCTTAATTAAGTGACAACCAACCTTGATATGCTTGGTGTGCTCATGGAAGGTAGGATTCAAGGCTTTATTAATAGCCACTTGGTTGTGACAATGCATAGGAATAGATCTTGTTAAAAACCTTGGATGTTTTTTAAAATGCTGGAGTCACAAAATTGAACATGTTGTATGGGACATAGCCATATTCTTTACATCAATTGTATTTCCGGTGTCTTTGTCTTTCATGTAATAATCATCATCAAATCTTTGTCCCAACTATGTTAGGGAACTACATGAATTTTGTTTCTCATTTCCAACTGGATGGATTCCACTTTTTCAAATCTAATCCTTACTACTTCTACCCTTGTTCTCTTTGGCCTACCCCTTTTCCTTATTAAAGGGCCATCAACCTAATCCTCACTGGCACTGTTGTTGGCCTATGCTGGACATGATCGTGAGGTTCTGGACTTAGAATTGTAAGAGCTCAAGTTTGGTGTGTGCTCGGAAGTACAATTGAAGGTCTAATTTAAAATAATTTTTATACGGGGAACCTCTTGCGAAATGTTTTTTTTTTTACACACTAATGAGTTTAATAGATGCGTAGTTGTATTTTATTTCATTGTTTAGTCAGCCTGTGTTCTCATTTACCATAGTACGGTTAGTACCACCTATTTAGTTCACATTTTTATGCATGCTCACACACATTTATATGAATCCCGTGCCCCATTGTGGTCACATTTTTTAAATTGCTCACATCGTGTACTACTACTTGAATATCAAAACCGTCTTGGTTAAACTTTTTTGTGGCGAAATTTTTTGAAGATCATTATATCACTGAAAGTATGAACTATTATTTTTCTGAAAGTATGAACTAATATTTTTCTGAAAGTATGAACTAATTTCCTCAAAAAATTTGTGCTGCTTGCTAGGGTTCCAGAAGACATGCCTTTATACAACATCTTAAATGAGTTCCAGAAAGGTCACAGCCACATGGCAGTTGTTATTAGGTGCTGCAAGTCAACAGATCCACGACCAAACAAGCAGCCAGATGATGGTAAAGCTGATTTTTGTTTACACTGAAAGGCTTAGCTGCTGTTGGTTGTATTAAGGCCCATGGGTTTGGGACACTCTTGTTTTCTGATTGCAAAATAAACCAGGGTGGGTTTGGGTCCAGAATTTTCTACTGAGGCCCATCTTGATTTGTTCTAGGCCTAATTTAGGACAGGTA
This sequence comes from Cinnamomum chago, assembly GCA_038049695.1. NCBI lineage: Eukaryota > Viridiplantae > Streptophyta > Magnoliopsida > Laurales > Lauraceae > Cinnamomum > Cinnamomum chago. The sequence continues at coordinate 103,433,622 of CP142451.1, read as the reverse complement.
AAGGCCAAAATTTGAGGTGACAAATACAACGGCTGGGCTTTGAGCTTTACCAAGTCAATCAGAATACATCCTGTTGATAACCTCACTCAATTGAAGTTTTCAGGAGTTAATTATTTATTTCTCTCTGATACTGATTGCTGTCATCCACTCCGGTACACCTCAGATACTGTTAAAGATGTAAGACTCGACATAGATGGTGAAAAACCTTTTCAAGAAAAGCTTACAAAAAAAAGAACACTCCAGAAATGGAAAAGCTTTCCCTCCAATGTGCACAATTCAAATCGAGGCACTCCAAGAAGCAAAAAGTGGACAAGAGACATTTATGCGGATGTTCTGCAGATTGATGATAACCCACTTCCAAAGCCCACCGAAGAAGAAGAAGCAGTTGGGATAATCACTATGGAAGATGTCATCGAAGAGCTGTTGCAGGTTTTGAAACAATTTCAAGTGACCTCTACATTTTCTTTTTTCATTTTTGAAATGAAAAATAATCTCTACATTCAGGGTGCATTTGCCTACTTCATATTGAGTCTTGCAAATATATGGTTAAGGGGTCTATGTCAGTGAGTGTAAAAGATGTAAGAACTGAGGGATATAAGGTGAAGATGTAGATAGGGCCATCACTTTCCTAGGATAGGTGATAGGTGAGTATTCATTTCCTCTGTAAGGGGAGATTTATTTCTTTTGCTGTTGTGGATCTTCATCTTAATCCTTTACCTTTAGCACCTTTGGTAGAAAGGCTTTCTTCCAGAAAAAAGAAAAAGTCTTTCCTTAGAAATCCTAGGAATTCATTACTGATTGAAGGGCCCTTCAGGTTCTTGCATGTACAAGAAATCGCATTCATCTTGAAATGACATTATTGATGCATATTTGTTCTGTGTGCTATTGGGGTTGGTTCAAATTGGTAATCGCATGAAGGTGATGCATGGGATTTCCTATTTTCCTTCCACTAATTGACGTCAGCAATTGGTGCTGCAAGTGGTTTGGGGCAGGGAAGGCAGAAAAATAGCATTTTCCAAAAGCATAATCCAATGGATGATAACCTTTCTGCCCCAATGATCAAATAGCATGAGATCTGAGATACATCCAAGTGCATATTTAGAATTTTTTTTTCTCTTTCATGACTTGTTATTTAAGTACCTGTTGGTTTGTTGCTGTAGGAGGAGATCTATGATGAGACGGATTATCATGAAGAAGATCGTGACAATTTATAACATTACTTGTCGCCGGAGTTCTAGGACTTTAGGAGGAGATCTATGATGAGACGGATTATCGCGAAGAAGATCATGACAGTTTATAACATTACTTGTCGCCCGAGTTCTAGGACTTTATAAGGATTTTTTCATTAGTCTTGTGGTGACTGATACGCAAACTGCTTTATACAGAGCATGAACTTGTTCCGTTAATTGAGATTTATGCAGCCAGACAAGATAAGCAAGTCTTCAAATCATGAATAGAATGGGATATGTAAGTAGCATATCAATGTTTGCACTTTGCATCAGAGAGAGTTTATGGATTTTGTTAATGTATATTTTTATTGTGATATTATTGATCTACTTCGCATGTGAATTAAAAAAGAAAAAGGAAAAGAAATTATTTCTCCAGTGAACAAGCAAGCTTCTCTTCTATACAGACTTGTCGAACTGGAGCTGTGGCCTTGTGATTGAATTTTTTGTTACAGAAATTGGAAATGATGCTAAACTTCAACATTTGTGGTGATTTTTTTAGTTTTATTCCAATTAAGATACTGAACAGAGCAAATGGACAGTTGAAAAATAGATGCATGTCATTATCTGGGACCATATCCCATATAGGTGGACATAACTGAAAGTGCTGCTGCTCTTGTTGGGACTGAGAAATTTGTTTTAGCCTTTTGTTTTGTTTTATGTAAAACCAACCTCTTCCTATTGGAAATCATGGTTTTTAGTATGGTCTCTCTTTGTTTTATTTATACTCGTTTTGCCACTTTCCCCAGTGGTTTGGGATAGTCATGCAAGAAAAATCCATCTACAAGGTTGGGGTTATGGGACTATGGGGGAGTCATTTGGATGTGGGAAAAAGAGAAGTGCACACTTATGTGTTGTAAGCATATCATTAGAGCCAATAGTAAAAATATGTATGCAGTCAGTCTCAAAGGGAGCAATTTAGGAAAAGATATGCGATTAAAAGAGCATAGAGTAGTCATTGATCAAGAAAGAGCTTCCCCACACAATGCACAAATAGGGAGAGAGCGGGCTGCGCTGCCAAAGCTCCCAACTCACATGATAGGTGTCCATGAGAGATCAATTAACCTTAATCCTATAATACACATCAACACAGAAGCATGATATGTTTGTTGTTCTCTGGAATCTGGTCTAAATCCAATATGGACCGGACACGATCGAGGAAAATGTGGAGCTTGATAGCTAGTCCTACTATGCATATGTGGTTAACTAATTCTTGGGCAATGATAATCGCATGGTGAACAGAAACAGAGGTTCCTTTTAGGTGAAATATTCCGGTGAAGGAGCGGTCGAAGCATTTTGGCTCAGAATAGATTAGAATGGAGAAATAGAATCTGTGTAGCCAACCCCAGTATAGTTGGGTTAAGGCTTTAATGATGAGTGGTCGAAGTAAGGCTACAAGTATTTTGTTAAATGACTTTGTAGGCCACATTACACAGGCTAATGTGCCTGAATTCAAGTGGTATGTGTCTTGACATCTTATACACAGATAAGAAATCCTAGACTTGGGGGCCATTCTGGCTAGATCATATATAAACTGTGGAGAGTAAATGATGAAGATAAAGCCTAATCGCTTGGCGTATGTATAAATGTCCAATGTAGTAAGCATATCATTATACCTACCTTGAAGGAATTGAAATTTGTTGAGAGTCAGTTTAATTTTGAAAAAAAAAGGATAAATTAGAAAATATGATGCATGATGTACTCATTAATCTATGCTTGGGTTTGGGCTCATAAAAGTATGTATCCTGCCCGCAAAATGATTCACACCGTTCACAGATGTACAAACATAACTGTATTGATATAAATTGTTATATCGTTCACCAATAGTTTAACAGGTGGTATTACTAGTTATTGACATGTTACCTCCATTTATTTATTTGTTATGCTGTTCACTGACAGTTTGAGGCATTGGTGTTACTGGTTATTAACAATAGCATGCAGGGTTTTCTACCTAACAAGAAAGCTACACCACTTCGACACTTCGGATTAACTTGAAGTTTCTTGCAATTATTTTAATAAAACCTAAATTATCTTTTATTAAATTGGTGTGCACTTCTTTTCTGTGAAGTGCTTGTTTATTCGCATTGAATTAAATTCTTACTTAGTTCTAAGACGCGTACTTAAATGTAGCAAAATTCAAAGAAAGAAAAGGTAACGAGGCATAAATGGCCATCAAATATTTTTCCTACTTCAAATGTGAAAATCAGATGCTAGTACAAATTTCACCTGAATGAAATCCGCAAGAGTATTTTAACTAGATTACACTGTGAGCTGTAGCACTATTATATGCTGTCCTCACTAGTGAGTAATATGACATGAGGGTCATTTCCTGTTGCTCCAGCTAGCCCAAGTGGCCCCCCACTTGATCTCATATGAATCAGATGACCTTTTTATCTAATAGAATTAGGTGAATATTTGTTCTATTTCCATCTTAGTCACAGAGCCGAGGGAGCAGTTGCCGTAGCCAGACCTAGGTCCGCTTCCAAAACTCACATAAAAATCATGAATCCACCTCATAAGCCCACATGAAAATAAATCTTGGATCTGCACCCAAAATCAAATTACTTATTTGGGTCTCCCATCCACTATTGTTCAATGAGAAAAATATTGTATGACCAAGATTTTGCATAACGTTACTGAATATAAGCTGACCCTTATGGTGGGCCCCACCCAAACAAAAGGGCCAAGGCTGAGTCACATGTGTGATCATCTAGGGCCGTGCACTTGGTCTGGTTAGTCTGTGGCGGCATTACGGGGCTCCCTGTACTATATCTATAAAAACTTCCTATTCTCCCAATTTTCTACGGTTTCAATAAAATCTTCAAATCTGACTGGAGATTTTAGAAACATGCCCTTTCTCTCTCTTGATTTTCCGTTCCGATATCAGTTCGAGAATCCGTTACAATGATTCCCGAAGACAGAAAGGCGAAAACTACGGCCAACAACGATCCATTCCAGAGAAAAATCCAAGACGATGAAGATGGAATGAAGCTTTGGGGAATTCTCTTGTTCGGTCTGATCGGCGCCTCTGCTACTACCTTATGTGTAAAAGCTCTTTCTTGATTTTACACCCATACATACTCGAATTCCTGTTTATTTTTCTGAAAACCACGGAATGAATGCTCCCGTCTCTTCAATTTCTGGTGGATTTCGGTGAATGGGTGAGTTGGGTATTGGGGTGCATCGATTGTTTCTTTATGTGGTTGCTTTTGATTTTGGTTTGTTTGGAATTAACCCATGAACTGAATTCTCCTGTCTTTGCACTTTTTGGGCGTTTTGGCCGAATGTGTGAGTTGGGTGTTTAGAAAATTGGGGCGTTTTAGTTTCTTCTCTATCTGGGTATCTGATTTTTCTGTTCTCAGTTTGGAATATCTATATGGTGGAAATTGTGTTTGTTTGTTTGTTTTTTAGACGACCCACAAACTGAATTAACCTAACTTACCAATCTATGGTGGATTTGCGATGAACTTGTGAATTTTTTGTTTGAAAAGATTGGGATGATTTGATCATCTCCTTATTTGGGTATTTTGAATTTTGGTTGTTGGGAATTTTTGCATGGTTTAATTCCCATGTAATGGCTCCTGTTAAGGATTAGAGTACACAGTTCAAGAATAGAAGTTGGCTTCCAATGGATCAGGTAGGCTGTGGTTACAACTGCTTCAACCCAATATTTTTTTGATACATTCATCTCAATTGGGAGAGACTGAGTTACTCCTAGCAAATCTTTGTTCTTTCATTTTGCCACTGCATTTTGTTTTGAAATATAAAGGCAAAAGGTTTGATGTTCTCTATGTTCCAACAAAATATTATTGTGCAAGCTAGGGTATAGGTTTTCATTAGCATTATCAGAACAAAAAAATAAAATAAAAAATCTTAACATCAAACCAAGTTTGTACCATTTTTATGAAACATCGTAACAATATATCTAACTTCATCACTTTGTTTATTAAATGGATCCCGGTAACTTGGGAATATACTCCAATGAGCGGTAAAAAAAAGGTATCCAAACAGAAAAGGCATTGGAGTAGGGCCCATGCATTTGAATGAACCATGTTTAAAAGGGTAGAGCATTTTTCTACTCTTAGGATGAGAAGTAGTTCCATAGTGTTTAGGGTACTAAAATTTTTCGGACTGTAACTTAGAAATTTTAAAAGATTAGAACTTGAAAGGATAAGAACTTTTAATGCATACACATGCATGCATGATTATTGATGTACAACTGTACATTTATTTATGGCATGAGTTTTAGTGCTTGTTCATATTTGATGGTTTAGAGTGACCTGGCAGGTTGGACAGTTGCGCAGGACTTTTGGGTGGTTAAATGCTCAGGTATGTATTTCCTCCAAAGCATGCAAAACTCTTCATTCTGTTATGGAATTATTACACTTAAATAGAATTTGCATCCATTGTGTTTAGGAAATAGATCTTTTAACTCGTGCATTGGGATGCTAATATCATACGCCAAGAATTGTTCATTCAAGCGTAAGAAATCTTGCATGTATTTTGTCATGTTTAACTGACTGTCCGGCCAATTCCACTGCAAAAGCTGAATGGGTCACAGTCATGGAAGCGTGCAACTGGTGGTTCAAGTTTTAGAGAGGAAGCTTGGAAAAAATATAATCGCCGAATGCAAGAGGAGTATGAGGAGGAAATGGAGAGAGTGGTGAGATCAGTTTCCTGACTTTTGCATATAATTTTCTCTCTGTATTTGTTCTATTGATATTATCAAAATCACATGTGTTAGGACTTTGTCACTGTATGTAGGAATTGTTTGTGCAAATATATTAAAATGTAAATAGTTGACTTTGATTGTTTCATCAAGACAATGAAAGCTGAGGAACTCGTATGGAATTCATGTTGTGTGTCTTATAATCCTTATATTTTGTTGGGTGGTTGCTTTTAGATGTGCTGCAAATATCTGGAGAACCAAGCACTTTGAATGGATGTCTATTCATCCCACCAGCCATTTAGAATAGCATGTAGAGCACTGGACAGCTTGAGAGAAAATAGGGGTCCTACATTTTTCTTATTCAAAACAATTTTAGATCCTTTTAAACTGCTACCTGAAATGCATTAGATATTAATTTGGGCAGAAAAGCATGTGGCTTACCTCCTTTCTAGGAGAGACTCTTTGCTGTGAAATTTTCTTCATTAATTTTTTAGCACATTGGCTAGACTTTTCTCTTTGGATGGTAAATAGCAAAACAGCATTGTCTAGAATGTGATCATGTTATATTCTTCTAGTAAATTATCTCCCTTACTTTTTACACCTCAGGTTATATATTAAACTAGGAAGATTTTGTCAATGTTGGACATGGACATGAGGTCTTGATTTCGGGAACCTTGAAAATACCCCATTGACACATCCCTGTAAGTGTAACATCTACTAAAAGAATATTTTAGTTCACAGAAGTGTCTGGTATAGAGAAGCATATCAAGAAAATATAGACCATTATACGATACTAGTGCTATTATAGTATATTAAAGCCAAGGATTTTGGCTTCAATTTTGACCAACAGTTGTGATTTTGAAAGTAAGTTGTTCTTTTTTTTCAAATGTTTTTGGTTTTGTCCCCACTTATCTAATGCAAACTACTTACTTTATCTCTTTATCAAAACTACTCTTCCCCACTTTTCAAAGTTCCACATTTCCCTCTTTGCAAGAACTCTCTTTCTACCCAAACTCTGCCATTTCCTTTCTACTCCAATTCTCCTCTTTCCTTTCTATGTCATTAGCTCTTATATTATTTTGGTACTATCATATCCTTTTCTTCTTTTGCTTTCTTTCTGGAGTTTATGGTTATTTTTTTTAATCCATGGATATTTAAATTGCAAGGTTGGCCATCAGCACAGGTTATTATGCTAGTATAAAATTTAACTCAAATGAGAGAGTACATATAAATTGTGATCTCTTCACATCCATGGCAATGAGTGTCTCGAATGGAAACATTTCTTTTGCAACTTTTGTTCCAGCAGTCTTGTTTAGATGTATCTGACGTCTTTTGTTGAGGAAAATACAGTTTTGCACCTCAGCTAGTGTACTATTTACTGGGATTCCCAATTCTGTACAGATTGGAGCCCATGATTTGCTAATGTTGACTGTTGTTATGGAGTCCATTCTTGATGGGAGATGTCCTGCAATAAAGGGTTGGAAGAAGGAAACTCCTAACTTTTCAATGGGTGGCCAACTGATACAAACAAGTATCAAAGATGCCAATTGAACTAGTTCCGGTTTTCAGCTTTAGGCATGTTTATGGTGCCTTTCTAAGTGTTTGGATTTAATGGATAAAGTTGTTGAAAATGATACTGGTTTTGCCCATTTCCAGTGTCTAACCAACTCATTTAGATTATGTTTTTCTTAGAAGTGTTAACAAATAATAATCATCAGCCACCACCATCATCAAAGCCTTGTCCCAACTATGTTGGGGTCGTCTAGATGAATTTTGTTTCACTATTACGATCTATCCCGAGCCAAAACCTTGGATAGATTGAACTTCTTTTGATTTGTAAGTTCTTACTACTTCCATCCATGTCCTTTTCGACCTAATCCCTTCTCCTTGATGGGGCATTGACCTGCATTGATAAACTTTCCCTCAACAATGTCGTTGCCGGTCTGCGTTGGATGTGCCCAAACTATCTTAAACTGGTCTTAGGGCCTGTTCGGTAAAATTACTCAATTAGTGAAGAATCCAATATACAAGAAAAGAAAAGGGAGTAAAATAAAAAGTACCAAATTTCAAAAAGTCCTCTCTTTGTTCCACTCTCTTTAAAAAAAAAAAACCCAGATAAACTGTGAACAAGCAGAAATTTTATCTTTTTCACAACGGAAGATGGCTTACCATACAGATGGAGTTGATTCCTGGTCCCACCTAATGCTATTTACTGAATCAACCTTAAGAAGCAAAACCGTGACTTAATTTTGATAATAGCCTATTTGATTACCATAATATCAGCTCTACTAGAATTCCTAGAACCGGTTGGGCCAAAGAAAGTAAATAATAATGCACTTTTATCGTCTTCGATTGTTCTCCCGAGACCTTGGCTTCCAAAATCTTTTCCATTGGCCTGGATTGAAATTAATTTTTTCCGCTATGGGTCGATTGAACTGCACTTTCCTTTAAACATTCTAATATTTTTCTTTTTTTCCGAATGTGTCATGCAATCACCAACTATAACATTTTCTATAAATAATATTTTTCACTCCTTAGTGAAGGTCCCCAAACAAACCTAAAATGACAGTACAAGAGGAAGAGGGATCTCAGAAAGAATAACCAACTTGGAAAGAAACTGAAAATTATTAACATGGGATAAAATCATAGATATCAACATTGTTTTAGATGCTGCTTTGTTTTGGATCATTCTGGCATTCCAGTCGTTTTGGCATTTCATTAAAGACAAGACATGATGGAGAAAGGGAAAAAAATTAGAAGAAAAAAGTATAGTAGAAAGCTAAACAACACTTTTTTTATTAGTAAAGCTTAAACAAAACTTAAAAGCATATTTGTATCAGTAAACATAAACTACATTGGAAATAGCTTCTTTTACATGTCAAATATATCAAAGCTATTGTTAACAATAATAAAAAGAAAGAAGTCGATATTATGCATCTAAGTCGGAACAAATTATACAAAATGACCAATTAACAACAAGAAATTGAGCACATAGAGGATAAACAAAGCACATTTGTACATATATTATCCCTTTCATTCCTTTTCAGTTGATTGGGAGGTTTAAGAAGACTCTCATGCCCCCTTACTTTAACCATAAAGAGAGGTTGAAATGTGGGGGATAAAAGAAAAATATGTTGTTTGGCCGAAATATGCTGGAATAGGTTCTGTTCCAGCTGAAATAAGCCATTTTTCTTGCTTTTCATCTTGGATGTGATGGCTTTTCCTCGCACAGTGTCTTTTATTTTGGGTTGTGGTTGTCCTCCAGTATGTATTTTAAAACGCATTCAGGCTGTTCTTGCTGGAATGAATGAAATTGGAAATTACAGCTGAGAGACAATGGATAATAAGTTGATCCAGGTTTTCTTATATGGACCAATACATAATGAATATATTTGGAAGGGTGGCGAAGCAGGAAGAGAAATGGGAGTCCTGCAGGAAATCCCAAGGTACTGTTCACTTTCCTAGTTTCACTCACAAAAGGATCAAGCTGTACGCTGGACAATATAGAGAAGACAACTCAATTTCATTCATCGACCTGAATGACTGATTCGGAGTACTATATATGGACTTATTTGCTTGCACAGTTAGCTTACATTATTTAGTGACTAATACTTCTAATTATAATCAGATGAATGTTTAAGATTCCTCCCTTTTAGTTACCAGGACTTGTCAATCACATAAACTAGGAATACAAAACAAGGAGATAGAACTATCAAGAGAATATGAAGAATAATGTAAAAATGAAAAAAGAAACAAATATGTGGTGGGGGATCTAGTGATGCCGGACTGGATGGGTTGGTATGCTTGGTCGGAAGGTCTGGGCCTCCTGCAGTTTACGTTGGGCCTGTTGGGAGGCTCGGATGGCCCTCATGGCCTATGGACCTGGGGCTCATCTTGATGGGCTTGCCATGCATCAAAAGGTAAACTGGCATTGCTTAATATTATCTTAATGTGAAGTTTTTGTTAGAAAAAGCCATCCAACAGAAAAAAAGAAGAAGAATTGTAACCAATCTTAGAAGAGCTTAATCTTAGTTGGTGGGACCAACTACTAACCAGAATAGGAAGCCGACTCATATCACGTATCTAGGTTTGTTATACAGTTGGTGTAGAATGTGGCTTAATTTTTTTGTTAATGTAACTTATGCCAAAGTCCAGGTTGAAATTGATATTGCAAACCATAGTCTCACAGCTAAGATTAGAAGTTTTGTCACATTAGGGTTATAGCTGAATCTTTAGCTCGTCACAGGGCAATTAGCATGCTGCCGGTTTCATTGGGAGAATACTTGATGATATTTAAGTCTCATTTGATGCCTTTTATCTTAAGTGCCACCTGATCACTGCTCATTGTAAAGCTATACCTGTGCCAGTTAGATGTTAGCTCATGACCCTTAAGGACTTGTTTGTGCAATGAGAGGATTCCACCCTCCACAGATTTCCATTGCAATGGTAGAGAGGAGTCTTGCATTCCTTCACCTCCCATAGGAAATTGAAATCATCTCTGTTGAGGAAAATCATCTCATTTTTCCCCTCTTCCACAATTTATTGCACCAAATCATGTAATGGTGGACTGCATGGAAAATCAGGATAATTTTCCTTTCCATCATGAAATCCTCTTGTCACACAAACACAATTGGTGGCATGTTTATGCAACTCCAATTCTGCATAAAGGGTATAACTTTTTCCGTGCTTTGCTACTTTTCTGCAGTTTGGGTGGAAAAAAAGGGAAAAGATGAGCTTTCCCCCCCTTGAGTTGCAGAAAATATTTCCTTATTATTATTATTTTGTGTGTGTGTGGTTTTTTTATTTTTATTTTTTTTGGGGTGGGGGTGTTTTGCGGAAACGAAAGTCCATGGAATGTAGAATACCAGTGTTACATCAACTTTTTTTTTTTTTTTTTGGTAACATGACTCTAACCTTCAACCTTGTTGCAACAATGACCACCTTCCACCTGTGTTTCAGTCTCTTGTAATTTTAGATATATTTGAGTACTTGATTATAATAGTGACATGATCACTTTGTTATGCAGTTTATAAAATAGAAATTGCGAATCTAATGTAGTATCAGTCTAGATTCAAAACAGCAGCTTTATATTGTTACCCTTTTTTTTTTTTTTTAATTCTCATTTATATTTTCTTCATTGTGCAGTGCAAACTAAGAAAGACATTTTTTTGGTTGTGGACTATGGAAACATTCCTTGTCAAATTATGCAAATTAATTATTAATAGTCAATATTTGGAAATTGAAGATTGGAAAAAAAAAAAAAAAAAAAAAAAACAGAAGCTTTCAAAACCGTTGTTTATATGTATTGGTGATATTCCCTTAATGTGGAACTTTTCATGATAACACTCTCTCTTTGTTTCCTAGATATTCATGAATTAATACTTTTTTTGACTTTGAAGGAGCGAATAAGGCGTATGCAAAGTGTTTTCAACAGAGAGAGAAATAAATATAAGAGAAGTTATGAGAGTTGGAGGGAAAATGGTCCCGGTTCCTATGAGTATCAACATTTCCAACGAGATGATTGGTATTGGAAAACTGATACATCTTACAAAGATCAAAGAACAAATTCTAAAGCAACTCCTAGAGACGGTGGAAATTATTCGTTGTCACATCACTACTCTATTTTGGGCCTTGACAGGTAACTAACTATTAGACACCAATTTTCTGCTTGTCATTCTCTTTTAGTGTTTAATGTTATGATTAGGTGGACCGGTGGGCATTATCTTGCAATTATTTTGTTTTGTTGTTGCTTTAGTAATTCTTCAATTTATTTTATTGGCTTTCTTGCAATCTTTAATGGGTTGTATGCATGGTATTAGAGATATTGGTATCAGCTGAAACGTACTGGTATGGGTCTAGCTGATAAATATGAACTTGTAGGTATCGGTCTCTGTAACACCCCGAATCCCGGAGCTCATCAGGATTCCGGGTCTTACTAAAAAGGATCCAAATCATTTCCTAAATCAAATTAAGACAAGGAACTGAGCAACGAAGAGATTTATTTGAGGAATCAATTTAACTAGACATGAACATAAATAAGTCTTTCAATCAAAACTCCTAGAATTTCAACATTTATTAAAGAAATAAATTGATATCTAGTTCGGTTTCATTCAGACGCTCTCTTATCAGCCACGCATATTGAAGTCCAATGGCTGATTGTCTCCGTTGCCACGCTCCCCCAAACGATGCATACCTGTGGTGGGGCAAACCACTTATCAGAAGTCTGGTGAGTAATATTACCACATACACAGTTCATTTATAAAATAATAAATTGACAGAAGTGCGGAAGCATTCACTCGATAAATAACAGATTCATAAATAGTCCTTATTGGTTAATACATAAGGGAGCATAGTCATTCTGTAACTTTGATAGGTTCTGAATTCCCAAATTATGGGTTCTTATAATAGAACTCTAACCATAGAGTTTCAATACTTCAGTCCCTTCCGGGAGGAAGTTCTTATGTAACACATTCAAAAACTCCTATTAATGGAGTCCATTGCGCAAATGGTAGTTCAGTCCCAGTCCAACCTTATTCCTCCTAACCCTTCAGGGTTCAGTGTTCGATTCAATAAACTCAGGAGTAAGGCTCCTGTCTGTCATTCCAATAATATATCATTGTTTCATATAATTTCGTAACTAACATCCTCAGATGTGAGATTCATTAGCTAGTGTATACTCATTATACACTTAGTAACATCAACAAAGAATTATACACTAATTATATTAATATAAGACTAGTTCCACATGATTGGGTCTATACATACACATGCCCCACCCAGATTCAACATTTGGTACCCACTGTTGTAGTACTATTCTTATATTAAGTAGGCTTGGTTCTAGTACCTGTCTCCTCATATGTGTGAATCACTATTTATTTCAAGGTGTTCCTAATGGCTGGGAAACTCAATCTGAGATCAACCCTATAATTCTGAATTTCCAGTAGCATGTCAATAATATCAAATATTTATCTATAAATCTTCATATGGATTTATATCTTATAATATATAGTTATCCAAGTCACTAAACTACACTCCTGAGGTGAACAGGTTGTTTACAATTGCTAGTGTACTTCTATGGTTGAGGAGGACTTGAGGTCTATATGTTCAATAGTGACAACATCCATTCTTAGTGACTGCCATGTTGTTGTTGTTACTTGATCCTATCAGATCTCACACCCAAGACTTAAGGACCGTTGATCTGTGGGCCCTAGTGGTCCGCTCATCAAGGGCACAGGACCATCCTGATTCTCCTCCAATGATCAACCAATTGACTGGTCCTGATTGTCCATTCAATCCACTGGTGGGTCTGATGTTTCCTAATCATCCTTAATTAGGATTTGGTTTGGCTTGTCACTGTTTCCCCTTAATTCTATGAATTCTCTGCTACATACATGGTTTCCAGAGCTGGGCTCCACCCTAGATGAGTTTCTTATTCTTACCTATTATGCTACAGTTGTTCTAATACATTACAGAACCTGCTACAGTCCTAATCAATTCATATTACAGGGAAAAGAGGCTGATCAGGTGGTGGGCCCTTGAATGGTTCAATTCCCCTAGGACCTGGCCCACCTTGGTCGCCCATGGGAGACCTCCAATTTGGTCAGTCCTGATCCCTGATCAGGTGGGCCAGTGGGCCACACAATCCAATTACAAAAAAAACAGAAATTCCCTTAAAGGGACTTTGCAGTAACTTTAGGCTGATGATGTGTGGTCAGATGGGGCCCATCCTGGATGGGTCCATCTAGGCCCAGGTCGCCCAGGGGTCCCATCCCAGATCCCTGGGTCAGATTGGTGCTGTAGTGGGCCACGTGGGCCCACTACTGGATCTCCCCTACAGACGTCCAGCACCCAGTCTGGACGTCAATCCATACTGGGGAACTCATTGTGGCCAAAGTGGGGCCCATCTCCACAAGGGTCCATCTAGGCAATGGACGCCCATGGGTCCCCTACTTGATCCCTGGTGGTGATGCATGATTAGGTGGGCCCCTTGATCACAGTACTCCCATCGACAGATCTTGTATCTGTCGATGGGGTTGGAAATCAAGCCTCTGGCTTGAGTATTCCACTTATTTCCTCTTTGCTGATCCAATCTACACCCATCTAGCATTCCATCTCTTATCAATATTATACAGGCCTCCACAATCTCTTACTGATTAGAATTGGAAATTCAGATCTGGGTACATCCCGATGGAATTTCTAAGACAATCATGTTCTGATACTTATTTCCTCAACTAAATTCATTTTATTCAGAACTACATGGTCACATTATAAACTAAAATCTACAATTCTATGAAATGGAAAGATTACTCACCTCCTAGTGTAGTAAATCTTGGCACGGTCGCTGTGAGGTCTCAGTTGCTGCATCCACTATGCGTTCTTGCTTCTTCCTTCTTCCCACCAGCTTGGTTAGCCTCTGATAATCTTCAGAAGGGTCTCTGTTTCTCCATTCTGCTGTCTTCTTCTCAAGAATTCAAATGCAGCTCATGGGATCAATATGAGAACTAATAAGGAGAGGGAAGAAGGAGTCATCTGGGGATAACCCCAGATATCACTCGTTGCAACCAATCCTACCCAATTGAGATATGTATTCCCCTCTAACAGGGAAGTTGTTTCTAACAACTTAACTACACACATGGGTCCTAGTGGTTAAGAAACAGATCAAGACAATACAACCCAGCCCATTAGCTCATGGGCCAGACAAATCTGGGCCTATTCTGGCCCAGGTATTACAGTCTCAGCCACTCAAAATATAGTGGAGACATTGGTCCGTCTTAGCTGATATCTTGAAAATATTGCCAAGACCAATATCTTGACCAATATTTTCAATATATATATATTTATATATATGTGGGAAATATATATATATATATTTCTGTGCATCCTTCCCTCACCATATGGTGAGAGACAAACTTAATGGGGCCCACCTAGGGACCCACTGATCGTGGGGCTTGTGGGGGATGGGAAGAGACTTTGGATGAGACCATATATCAAATTTGGGGTCAATCCCATGCCTCTAACCCCTTCATCCGTGGCCCACAAATTTAATGACTTTATATTAAAGGAAAAAATCTGACCCTCGATCCAACGGTCCAATCCATTTGGATAGGTGAAAATTCAGTGGGTCTGTTGTACTTAAGGGGGTTCCATGTGTGTGGATGGCTCGGATGTGTTATAAAGTCAACCTTACTATGTTGTCCCTTACCGTAACATGGTGAGGGATGGATGCACGTGAAAATTTCCCAATATATATATGTATTCAAAATATCAGCTGATGGCCCCAAAACCCTAAAATCTCCTCTTTTTTTTTTCTCTCCATTTCTCTCGCTTCAACTCAGCTGGGGCAGCAAAAAACCCTCTCTCATCTTCCCCATCCTTCTTTGTCACCTATTCCCATAGAAATCTTATGATATGATCGAATTTCATGCGACACTACCAAAGAACTCATCTTAGAGACATTTGGTAAGCATTTTGAGTTTGTATTATTGTTGTTCAAGTTTCTTTCTCAAAATGGCTTATAAATGATGGGCGCATGTCGGATCTTGAGTTTTGAAGCAAATCGTCATAGTTTATAACACTTTTTTTGTTTTTTTTTGTTTTTTTTAATTTGTGATGATTTTTACCAGATTTACGAATTAAAAAAAAAAAAAGTTAAATAGATGTAACCAGGGCCTCACATTGTGCTAGATTTGATTGTAGACTCCTTAGGGCTGTTTGGAAACTCTAAAAATAAGCTCTTGTTTTATGATTTAGAGGTTATTTACATATTAAAGCGTTTGGTTGACCTCTAGGCTCTAATCATATTTACATATTAGAGCTTTTGACTCAAAAGACAGTAAGTATTTCTAAAGTTTTTTATGAAGTGAAAGTGGATGAAGGGGTACAAAGGTCGTCTCCCTGGGAGGTCTTGTGTAATTTTGTCTTGGGTATAAGTCTGTTGTGCTCTTGTTATTGTATTCTTATGGTTTTTCAATAAAATTTACCGTTACTTTTTAAAAAAAATATGAGGGGAAAAAATTAAAGAAATTATTTTACTAAAAAAGAAAAAGAAAATCATTATCAATAAAGAAGTATACAAAATATAAATACTTTCATAAATTTAAGGTTCTGATGATGATGAAACAAAATATATATAATATAAAATTTTGAAAAGTAAGTAAAACTTGGTGTTAATGAAATATCAATTTTTAGTGAAAAGAAATTAAGACTTTACATGCAAACGAAGTATGCCAACAACTCTTTCCGGGAGAAGAGTGTTGGATAGTTGTGTTTTTATGTAAACTAAAATCATATTAATAAAATATGAATTTTAGTAAAATATGAAACATTTTGATAATGATAAATATTGGGAAACTGGGATTTTCTTAAGGTATAAATTGTCACGATGATGGAAGAGAGTAGTATTTGTGGAAAACTTGGATGCCTTCAATGGACGATCCTCTCTTCCTTTTATAATCTCATTTGGCCTTAATCAAGGCAATTCAATCCTAATACAATCTATCTGATTTGGAAACTGAGCTGTTAATAGATTTACAGTGATTTGAATATATCCTAACTTATCCCACATGATGGGTTGATTTGTTACAATGAATGGGCCTGGGCCTGGTGGGCTTTGAGCCACTTGTTTTAACACCCCCCCTCAAATTGATGATGGTCAAACAACAGCAATTTGCGAATCAAGAACTCATGTTATGGCCGAGGCAGTCCTATGGTGAAGATATCTACAAGTTGTAGTTCACTGGAAACATGTGGAAGACTAATGACCTTGCGAACATATTCATCTTGAATAAAATGACAATCCACCTCAATATGTTTTGTTTGTTCATGGAAGATGGAAGACTGGTTTCTCAGCGATACGGATGGAACTAGTATTGTTCGCATGAAGTGGGGTAGCTGATGTCTGATGAAACCCAAGATCTGCAAGTAAGCCTCGAAGCCAAAGGATCTCGGAATAGGCAGAGGACATGGCACGATATTCGGATTCAGTGGAAGATCTGGAGACCCTTTCTTGCTTTTTGCATTTCCGAGAGATGAGTGATTCGCCCAAATACATACACCAACCTGTAGTGGATCGGCGAGTATCCAGGCATCCTGCCCAGTCATCATCAGAATAAGTAGTTTGTGTGAGTGGTGTGCTAACTGGAAAAACCAAGCCTCGTGTCGGAGAACCAAGAATGTACCGAATGATCTGTTTGACTGCAACTAGATGGTGATGCTGTGGTGCTGTCATGAATTGACTAACAACATTCACAGCATATGAGATGTCGGGCCGAGTAATGGTCAAGTAGACTAGACTCCCGACTAAGCGTCTGTAGGAGGTGGGGTTGGAGAGGAGGTCCCCATCATCTTTCCGGAGTTTCACATTGACTTCTAAAGGAGTGTCTACAGGTGTTGCATCCTTTTGGCCTGCAAGATCAATGAGATCAGTAGCATACTTATGTTGATGTAAAAACAGTCCCTTCCTAGACTGTTGTACCTCAAGACCCAAGAAATATGTTAATGGACCCAGGTCTTTCATATGGAATGCAGCTTGAAGTGAAGATTGAAGACTATGGATCAGTTTACTGTGAGTGCATGTGATGATGATATCATCCACATATACAAGAAGTATGGTGGTAGATTGAGCAGTTGTATTCAAGAACAATGAAGGATCCTAGGGACTTTGAGCAAATCCAAGATGAAGCAAAGTAGAACTGAATTTCTCAAACCAAGCTCTGGGTGCTTGTTTGAGTCCATACAGCGAGCGACAGAGCTGCGCCACCTTGTGTTTAGAAGTAGTATCATATCCCTGAGTAAGACGCATGTACACTTCCTCTTTAAGATCTCCATGGAGGAAAGCATTCTTCACATCCATCTGATAAAGGGGCCATGAGCGTGATGCCGCAACAGCAAGAATGGTACGCACCGTTGTCATCTTCGCACCAGAGCAAATGTCTCATCATAGTCAATACCATACTCCTGACGGTTGCCAAGTGCCACTAACCGAGCCTTATAACGTGCCAGAGTACCATCAGAATGTAGCTTGATAGAGTAAACCCACTTACAGCCAATGGGTTTGATGGACGGAGGACATGGAACCACATCCCATGTGTGATTCACTTTGAGTGCGTCAAGTTCTTCCTGCATGGCCTGCCGCCAACACTCATGTTGCACTGCTTGGGAAAAATGATTAGGAATGTGAACAGAAGACAAAGTAGTAAGTAGGGAAGTAGGGAGGTATGGGTAAAACCAAACCGATCAGGGGGCCGAGAAATCCTAGAGGATCGACGAACAGGAACTGACTGGAGCAGGAGCTGGGTCAAGTGCCGAGGAAGTTGACAAATCAGGAGGCTCAGGTGTAGTCGTATTTCCCCGCCGACGCCTTTCATACACAAGTAAAGGCTTGATAGAGTCCGTAGAAGGAACAAGATTATCACAAAAGTCAGGAACAAGGGAAAACACAATAGGATTATCATGATCTAAATGATGTTGGAAAAAATACTGATTTTCAAAAGACACAACATTACGAGAGGTCCTGATACGTTTCACCTTAGGATCTTAACAAAAAAATCCTTTTTGGTTAGTCGCATAGCCTAGAAAAGCACACTTAGATGATTGAGCAGATAGTTTTGTTCGTTCAACGGGGGGAGAAGAACAAAACATACACACCCAAAAGTATGGAGATGAGAATAAGTAGGATGCTTGTGAAATAAACGAAAATAAGGTGTTTCATTCGCTATACGAAGGGATGGTAGTCGATTAATAACATGAACTGTTGTGGACAGGGCTTCAGGCCAAAATTTTGGTGGAACAGAGGATTCTAAGAGAATTGACCTAACAATGTCCAAAAGATGCCGGTTTTTCCTCTCAGACACACCATTTTGTTGTGGTGTATAAGGACATGATTTTTGAGAAATGATCCCTTTGTTTTGCAAAAAATTCTGAAACTCATTAGAAACATATTCACCACCGGAATCTGTGCGGAGTGTTTTAATGGATGTCGAGAAGTGATTTTCCACATAAGCTAAGAAAATTTTAAAAGTAATAAACACCTCAGATTTTGAATATAAGAAATAAATCCATGTAAAGCGACTGTAATCATCAATAACTGTAACAAAATACTTAAACTGAGAATGGGATAAGATAGGTGCTATACCCCATACATCACTATGAACAAGATCAAAGCATTTCAATGATAATGAGGTATTGATAGGAAAAGGAAGAGTCTTACTCTTGCTCATTTTACAACTAGAACAATCAAAAGAAGCATCTTTAAGAGAGATTTTATTATCATGAAGCAAACCAGATTGAAACAAAGACGACAAAGTACGAGAATTAGGATGGCCTAATCTATTGTGCCATAATTGGCTTTTGTGTAAACTAGAAGCAGAAAACAAAGCAGATGCAACCAAATTCCTATCTTGTGTAGAAAGTTGTAGCGGAAAAAGACGGCCACACTTAGGTCCCTTCGCTATCACCTCCCCTGATGCTTGATTCTGTATCACACAACCAGAACGCGAAAACGAGACAGAGCAATGGTTATCAACTAGTTGTCCAATAGATAATAAATTTGTAGATAACTGAGGAGAAAGAAAGAAATGACTCAAAGGTAAGGGATGTGAGATCTCACCGATGGCAGTAATGTGTATACTGCCACCATCTGCGGTATTGATTCGGAGATTTCCATCATAAGGCTTTACTTGAGATAAATTATCAAAAGAGTGGGTCATATGATTAGAAGCCCCTGAATCCATATACCAGGTAGAGTTTGAATGATTTGGTGTACCTGAGAGACCAAGAGCAGAAAAAGGCATTTACTATCATCTGTTGAACCATTTCAGGGGTAAGAGATGATGAAGAAGGAGGCTGAGCAGGCATGACTGTATTGGCAGCAGGACTGACTGTAGAAGAGGACGCATCCAGGGTTGCCAGATTAGCCTTCTGTGAGGAAAACTGAGCACGGCGCCGACATTCCGGAAGAACATGGCCTTTGCGTTTGTAGTAAGAGCAAAATTTATGATTGCATTGAGTGGCGACATGTCCATACTTCTGACAAGAATAGCACTGTATTTTGGTCATGTCTCTGTTTTGCTGTTTGGGATGAGCAAGATAGGCAGCAGTCAGTGGTCCTGGAGAAATTGCTTGCTGAAGAGTAGCTTGGGTCGTAAGACGTTGTTCCTCACGAAGAAGCTCTCCTAAGTATGAATCAATAGATGGGGGAGGCACCCTGCTCATCAGATTTTAACGAACTTGTTCAAATTCAGACCTCAGTTTCATCAAGACTTGATCCCGCTGACTAGTGGAATGAATGCCTTGAACCACCGCAATCGAGGCATCAGGCAGACTTGAGTAAATGATCTCAGTATAGTCCATCCATAATCGAATAAAATGAGAGTAATATTCTTGGATGGACATTGTCCCTTGATTAAACTGAGATAGCTCATGTTCTAAGTGGAAACGTCGGGCGGAGTTATCTTGTTGATACACCTGTCTGAGATAGTCCCACATTCCTTTTGTTGTTTTATAGGGCCGGAGATTCAGAATGTATTCTGGGTTCACTGACCCCAGAAGCCAAGTCATGATTTGGGCATCCCTGGTTTCCCACTTAGATACCGCTTTGACATCCTCTAAAGGTTTAGGATCAGTCCCGTCAACATGGCCCCATAACTCTTTTCCCTTAAGGTATATTTGAAATTTGAATGCTCATGATGAGTAATTAGTTTCATTGAATTTATTCAGGTAAGTTTCACTTTTGTCCATGATTATAGTGCAAAATTACTAGAGCAGCAGGCCTGTCGAGATGGAATATTACCCCAGTAGTAATTCCAAACACTATCAGCAGAATCCAGAAAATTTTAAAACAAGCCCAACAGTGCAGCAGAGACATAAGCAGAAATTTCAACAGTGCAGCAGTAATATCCAACACAAACTCACAATCAGCAGAGTCCAGAAAATTTGAAAACAAGCCCAATAGTGCAGCAGAGACACAAGCAGAAATTTCAACAGTGCAGCAGTAATATCCAACACTCCAGACAGTGCAGAAACTGTCTGTATATAGTGTCACAAAAAAATATAGGTCCAGGCGACCTGGATTTGGACCTCTAAATCCCTGCGTGTGGCCCACAACCAGATCTGATTGAGAATCAGATCAACAAGGTTCAAGGAGACTCAAAATATCTTTCCAGCAAGACAAGATTCATCAAGATCCATCCACAATCCAAGATTTTGTACGGCTGTGATCAAAACTATCTTAGAAAACTGGAAAAGCACAAATCGGGGCAAATGACCTACCTCTGATCTTGGAAAAATGTTGAAAAAATTCTTCAAAATTACCAGGAGAGATAGTCGACCAATGCTGTGGAGAATTTGTGACATGCCATGATGATCGCAAGTGGGCCACTGGTGATCATATCGTCACAGACGTCTGTTTCCTCTATCTGGTTGCTGAAAGAAACGCAGATCCCTGATCTGGTTGATTGCAAGATTACAGATCCTTGATCTGTTAGCTTTTCCCAAGAGTTGTCTCAGAACAGCTAGTCTTCAATAATTTCCCACGATCAGTATAGGCTCTGATACCATGTCACGATGATGGAAGAGAGTAATATTTGTGGAAAACTTGGATGCCTTCAATGGACGATCCTCTCTTCCTTTTATAATCTCATTTGGCCTTAATCAAGGCAATTCAATCCTAATACAATCTATCTGTTATGGAAACTGAGCTGTTAATAGATTTACAGTGATTTGAATATATCCTAACTTATCCCACGTGATGGGTTGATTTGTTACAATGAATGGGCCTGGGCCTGGTGGGCTTTGAGCCACTTTTGTTAACATAAATGGCATTGAAAGATTTAGCCTTTTCTAGTATTTTTACTTTATTACGAAAAGATAGTTGATAAAGATGTATATCCATCCAACTGGACAAGTTAAATTAGATATAAGCGGCAGAAGAGGTGCAACATGATATGTATAAAGAAATTAGTTGGGAGAGAAACCATGAGTTAAGGTGAGATAAATTAACAGAGAGAGAAGGATGGTCATAACATGGAAGTAAATTGGGAGATATAAATATAATAAAACAACTCCCATCTAATAGGAATCACAGTTGTGTAGGGCCCCTCTAAGCCTCTACCTAGGTCCACCCATGGTAGAGCCTAAATCTAGAAATTTTGATTTTGAAACTTGGGGCTTGTTCAACGGGGCTTGTTCCACCTAGAGTGGAGGCTTTTTGCTGGTTGGCAGTGATGGGCAAAATTTCGACATCAGA
Organism: Cinnamomum chago; assembly: GCA_038049695.1. Taxonomy (NCBI): domain Eukaryota; kingdom Viridiplantae; phylum Streptophyta; class Magnoliopsida; order Laurales; family Lauraceae; genus Cinnamomum; species Cinnamomum chago. Next base: position 103,411,484 of record CP142451.1, on the reverse strand, counting down.
TGTTCTGAGACTATTTCTGATACTATTTCTGTTATGTGTTGCCTTTGTGGGAGGGAGATGGAGTCGATAGATCACTTGTTCATTCATTGTGGTGTCGCTTTGACTATTTGGGGTTTCTTTCTCAAACAATGTGAAGTGAGTTGGTGTTTTCCAGGTTCATTACATGTTTGAAGATTGTAGGAGGGCCCCAATGGGTACAAATGGTACGATCTTATGGAGGATTATTCCCTTTCCTATTCTTTGGTCAATCTAGAAAGAGAGGAATGATAGAATTTTCAACAAGAAAGAATAGTTTTGGGAGGATCTAATTTCAACTGTGCTATTGAGGATCGCTAAATAGGCCTGTGCTACAAAAGAATTTTCAGAAATTAAGATATATGGCATTTTGAAAAATTGGGGAGCTTGTTTGAAGACAGGTGCTTTAAAGAAGAAGAGGATATTATCTTGGTGTTCTCCAGTATGTGGAGTCTTAGAATTCAACGTCAATGGAGTAGCAAAAGAAAACCCGGGGTTTGGCTGGCACTGGAGGTGTTCTAAGAAATCATAAGGGGGAAGTTTTGTTTATGTTCTCTAAATATGTGGGCATCAAAGACTAATGAAGCAGAAGTTCTGGCGATCCTAGAAGCTCTTCGTATTTTTCATACTTCATCTAATCATTATCTTATTGTGGAGAGTGATTCGGCTAACACTATTTCTTGGGTGAAATCTTTGAGGGGGCCATGGATAATGCAATTTCTCTTCAATGAAATTAGTCATCTAATTTCTGACTTGCAGGTTACATTTCAACACATTAGTAGATCTGCAAACGGGATGGCAGACTGTTTAGCTATGCAAGGGGTTCATAGATCTTGTAGTTTAAGCGCCACTATATTGTAGCGTGTGGCCGGTTCATTTCTCTTGTACCAGCTCCACTATGGATGGTGTTTTTGTCTTTTTATGCTGAGTTGTGCTTCTTCCCTTTTGAAATAAAAGTTACTATTACCAATAAAAAAAATAAAAAAATAAAAAAATTGGGTCTTTTTATCTTTTGGATTTTGTTAAATTACTTAGTAAATGGTTGATTAAATATATGAATCTTAGTAGATATAGTTGATGAATGTGTGTAGATCTAAAAGATTACAGCTAATTAATTAACTATTTATTTATTTTTGAAATTTTAAGAATAAAATATTAAAAAAATATTATTCAAGATATCATTATTTTTTTAAGGTTCTAGATTTAATTTATATTTATATATGCTAATTTCCATACTTTGTAGGCTGATAATATCTTGGATATTTTTAAGTTTACTTTTGAATTTTTAAAATTAGAATATTAGAAAAGTAATTTTTCAAGATATCATAAAGAAATTGTTTTTAAAGGTTTAATGTTCAATGCATACTTGATATATCATATTGTTAATGTTCTTTGGTTCTAAAATCTAAAGATTTCATGCTCTACGTTTCTCTTTTGTAGATAAAATGGTGTGTAAAGTAGATCCACCTTGGAATAATGGTACTGAAGTGGATGGAAACAGCATAAGATTAAATGCAAATATCGTAGAAAGGTTGTTAATGGGGGGACAGCTACATTGAAACAACACTTGGCTCGTCAGGCAGGCCAAGTGGCAAAATGCAATAAATCAATAATGCTCCTGTGCTTGTGAAGAAGGAAATGCAACCGCTCTTGGATGCCGAAAAACAGAAGATGTTAGTCTAAGAACAAAGAAAGAAGGCCGAATGGGAGGCTTGTTGAGAGGTTTTGGGCCTAGGTGTTAAGATGGCCCAAGGCCCATGAACATATCCTGTCCAGAATATCACATCTCACGTGGATATTGATTGGGTCAACTTGTAACAGCTGTACTTATTCTCTTAATTAGATTTTCTCTCTGGTAATTAGTTAGTTTCCTAAAGTTAGAATAGCAATTGATTTGTTTAGCTAGTTTCCTAACTTAGCAGCCTTGATTGAGGCTTGCAATTCTCTATATATTGAAGCTTGATCTCCAAAGGAGACACACAGAGAAATAATACAATTAAGAAGAAGTTTCTTCCAAATTCTGAGATCATCAGTTTGTCATGGTATCAGAGCAGAGTTCAAGAAAACCTTGTTTTTTTTATCTTGCATAGTATCCAGGGAATAAGATATCATCACTGATCATCCCTGATCGTCACAGATCATCCCTGATCGTCATAGATCAAGACGTGGCCCACTTCAGATCGTCATTAGCCTCTCTGGAAATCCCTTCCATCCTGGTCGACTAGATTTATCCAATTTTTTGGTGATTTTTTCAAGATTTTATGATCATCAGACCACTCCAGCACCTCCAGCGACTTCCAGCGACATCAACAGATCGATCCTCTGCGTGGCCCACCATAGATCATCAGATCAACTTCCAGAAACCATCCCACACTGGTCGACTGGTATTTCTAAGAATATTGGCTATTTTTTCAGGATTTTTCAGCACCTCCAGATTGGATTTTTCGTCATTCTCGAGATTTTTCAGTTTTTAATACTGTTTTCATCAAGACCGTCCAGAATCTTGGATATTCAGTAGAATCAGATCAAACTTGTTTCACTAGAAGCCAGAATAGTGGGCCTCCTCAGATCTGTCCTCTGATCTTTGGCCAGCACCATAAGTGGGACCCACGTAGTGGATCTACAGCACCTGGCAAGGACGTCTGGGGTTTTGTTTTTACACAATTACTGTGCTGTTTTGGCTTTCTTCTTCCTGCTTGGTTGGATCTTGATTTCTTCTCACAAGAAAGGCTTCCTACATACTTTCTCTTGTCCGTTGCTAGTTTTTATAGCTGTTCACTCTATTTTTTACCATTATCGATTAGAGATGGAAAAATCTGAACTTACCTTGATCCGATTCACGGGGAAGAACTACCCCGCTTGGTCTTTTCAGTTCCAAATATACCTTGAGGCTAAGGAATTGTGGGGTTATATTTCTGGATCTGACCCTAAACCCACTGAAGATGAGAAGAAGATCTCCTCTTGGCTTACTAAAGATGCGAAGATCAAATCTTGGATCCTCGGCTCTATCGAGCCACATCTGATCATGAATCTCAAACCTTACCCCACTTCCAAAGACATGTGGGGGTATCTGAAGAAAGTATACCATCAAGATAATTCCGCACGTCAATTTCATCTTGAATGTGCGATTGCTGAATATACGCAGGGAACCTTGTCTATCCAGGATTACTATTCTGGCTTTCGTACACTGTGGTCGGAATACGATGGTATTAAGTATGCTGACGTGGCTCCAGATGTTTTGCTCATTATTCAGGATCTTCAGGCCTCTAGTCAAAGGGATCAGTTTTTGATGAAACTGCGTAGTGAATATGAAAGTGTCCGATCTGCCCTGATGAATCGGACGCCATTACCTTCTTTGGATGTATGCTTAAATGAACTCCTCCGCGAAGAACAACGCATTGTGACCTCGGCTCATTTAGCGCAACAAACGGCTGAGACCTATTCAGTCGCGTTCTCAGCTAATAAAACTTCTCAGCCTCCGCCGCGTGACTTGAGCAAAACGCAATGTTACAGTTGTCAAAAATTTGGGCACATTGCAACTCAATGCAAACAGAAGGTCTGCAGTTACTGTAAAAAGTCGGGACATATCATCTCTGAATGTCGCCGCCGCCCACAACGTCCATCACCACAGCCTCAGACTCCACCGTATCAGCCTCCGCATGCGTATGTTGCTTCTTCGGTTATGCCTGCTCCTACATCTGCACCCTCACAGCCTGGGCCCTCATCTCCTCTCACTCCTGAATTGGTTCAACAGATGATTGTCAATGCTCTCTCTACTTTTGGTTTATCAGGTACATCCCCTCCATCTTCTACTTGGTTCCTTGATTCCGGGGCGTCTAATCATATGACGTCTTCCTGCGCCCCACTCTCCAATGTGCAAAGATACACTGGTCCTCATCAAATTCAAACTGCTAACGGGGGCCATGTTCCCATTACTGCTGTCGGTGACATCCCTGGTCCCCTTCCATTGAAAAATGTTTATCTATGTCCAAATTTAACTTCCAACCTTTTGTCAGTCGGGCAACTTGTTGAAAATAATTGTAACATCTCTTTTTCTTCTTCTGGTTGTGTTGTGCAGGACCAGATGTCCGGGAAGGAGATCGCGAGGGGGCCTAAATGTGGACGCTTGTTTCCGTTGGATTTTTCCAAGACTTCTAGGAATAAAATTGACAATGATGTGTTTTGTTTTTCCATTAGAGATAACTGCCAATTGTGGCATAACAGACTTGGACACCCGAATTCAAAAACTTTGTCCCTTCTGTTCCATTCTGGTTTATTAAATAAAACTACTGGTTTATCTTCTTGTGTGCCTCTTGATTGTGCTACTTGCAAACTGGGAAAGAGCAAAACTCTTCCTTTTCCTATTTCAACTTCACACAGCACTCAGTGTTTTGATTTGGTTCATAGCGATGTATGGGGAATTGCTCCAGCTCTTTCTCATGCTCATTATAAATACTTTGTGACTTTTATTGATGATTTTAGTCGGTTCACATGGGTTTACTTTCTGCATTCCAAATCTGATGTCTTTCATGTTTTTAAGATTTTTCTGGCTTATGTTGAAAATCAATTTTCCACCTGCATTAAAATCCTACGCTCTGATTCGGGCGGGGAATATATGTCCTCTGATTTTCAACACTTTTTGCAAAACAAGGGAATTATTTCTCAAAGAACGTGTCCTTATACTCCACAGCAGAATGGAGTAGCTGAAAGAAAAAATAGACATCTCCTTGATGTCACTCGTTCCCTTCTCCTTGAATCATCAGTTCCTACCCGGTTTTGGGTTGAGGCATTGGCTATTGCAGCTTATCTTATTAATCGTATGCCATCCCATTCGCTTGAAAATCAGTGCCCATATTATCGCTTATACAAGACATCTCCATCCTATGATGATCTTCATGTTTTTGGCTCAGTTTGCTTTGTACATTTGCCTCCTTCTGAACGGACTAAACTTACAGCTCAATCCGCTCAGTGTGTTTTTTTAGGATATGCACCCTTCCAGAAAGGGTTCCTGTGCTATGATCCCCACATTCGTCGCATCCGTACCTCTAGGAATGTCGTGTTTTTTGAAAACAAGTATTTTTTTCAAAAACATCTTGATCCTCCAGACGACTCCTCTCTAGTTTCCTTACCTGGTTTTTCCGACGACACATCTATTGTTCGCTTTAATCCTAACTTTGTGTATCACAGACGGACCACAGACGGGCCTCCCAGGGATCCCCCTCCCGATCTCCCTCCAGCATCTGGTCCACCTCCGGCATTTGGTCCATCTGAAGTTCCTCCATTGCGTCGCTCCACTCGCATTTCGGTACCACCCGACCGCTATGGGTTCTCCCATACTTCCTTAATGGCCACTTTGTCCTCTTCTTCCATTCCCCAATCCTATTCTCAGGCTGTGCAGGACAAATGTTGGAAACAGGCTATGCAAGATGAATTGGATGCTTTGGAGAAAAATCATACGTGGGATGTTGTCTCCTCTCCTGTGGGTATCAAACCAATTGGCTGCAAGTGGATTTTTTCTCTAAAGTTAAAATCAGATGGCACTCTAGATCGCTACAAGGCATGCCTTGTTGCTCTCGAAAATAGGCAGGAATATGGCATTGATTATGATGCAACCTTTGCTCCCGTTGCCAAGATGACCACCGTTCGCATCATTCTTGCTGTTGGCCTCTCTATCAAATGGATGTAAAAAATGCATTTCTTCATGGTGATCTCAAAGAAGACGTTTATATGCGTCTGTCTCCGGGGTCCTCATCTGGGAAGGGTCTGGTTGCTAAGCTCCGTCGCTCCCTCTATGGTCTGAAGCAAGCTCCTCGTGCATGGTTTGAGAAATTTCAGGCTGCCCTTCTGCACTTGGATTTTCATCCGAGCCAGTATGATCCTTCCATGTTCTTACATCATGCTCCGTCCGGGATTACTGTCCTTCTGGTCTACGTTGATGACATAGTCATTACTGGTCCTAATGCACAAATGATACAGGCGCTCCAAGCTTCTCTTCATCAGACATTTCAAATGAAGGATCTAGGCCCCTTACACTATTTCCTTGGTCTTGAAGTTCATCAATCGCCTAAAGGTATAGTTCTCAATCAGCACAAATATACGGTTGATCTTATTGAATTGGCTGTGCTTACTTCTTCAGCTCCAGTCGATACGCCGATAGAACTGAATGTTAAACTCAGTAAAGAGGAGGGTGATCTTCTTCCGGATCCTACCGCATATCGCCAGTTAGTGGGTAGCTTGATCTACCTCACGATCACGCGTCCTGATATCTCATTTGCGGTCAATCTCATGAGTCAGTTCATGACTACTCCTCGTCATCTTCATCTGGCTGCAGTTCGTCGCATCATTCGGTACCTTATTCGCACACCATCTCGCGGGTTGTTTTTTCCATCAGAAAATCCTCTTTCTCTCAGAGCTTATTCAGATGCTGATTGGGCTGGTTGTCCGGATACTCGCAGATCAACCACAGGATGGTGCATGTTCTTGGGTGATAGTCTGGTTTCCTGGAAATGCAAGAAACATGACAAAGTGTCCAAATCCTCTACCGAGGCTGAGTACCGAGCTATGTCTGCTGCCTGCTCCGAAATACTTTGGATCCGTGGTCTGCTCTCTGACATTGGATTTCCTGCAGCAGGCGCTACCCCCCTCTATGCAGATAATACAAGTGCAATTCGGATTACTGAAAATCCGATTTTTCATGAACGTACTAAACACATCGAGGTTGATTGTCACTTCATACGAGATGAGTTTAAACGTGATGTCATCAGCCTTCCGCATGTCTCCACTGAGCTTCAGATTGCTGATGTCCTTACTAAAGGTCTTCCCCGACCTCGCCATCAATTCTTGGTTGGCAAATTGATGCTCGTTGATTCTCCCGCATCAATTTGAGGGGGGGTGTTAAGATGGCCCAAGGCCCATGAACATATCCTGTCCAGAATATCACATCTCACGTGGATATTGATTGGGTCAACTTGTAACAGCTGTACTTATTCTCTTAATTAGATTCTCTCTGGTAATTAGTTAGTTTCCTAAAGTTAGAATAGCAATTGATTTGTTTAGCTAGTTTCCTAACTTAGCAGCCTTGATTGAGGCTTGTAATTCTCTATATATTGAAGCTTGATCTCCAAAGGAGACACACAGAGAAATAATACAATTAAGAAGAAGTTTCTTCCAAATTCTGAGATCATCAGTTTGTCACTAGGGAGGAAGAGAGATTTTCCCCCGATGATGCTGAAGACCCAGAGATACATGCGACGAGGAGGGAAAGTGTGAGGTCCCACCATGAGGAAGAAGAGAGAAGAAGAATGCAATATGAGGCAGCTTCTTCTAGATGGTAATGTGAACATAGTAGTGGCTCATCCGGCGGTGGTCTTTCGTGCTAGATGTTTAGCCCGTGTACATAAATATGTTGAGGAGATTGATTAACATTCCACCCAGGTGCCACATAGGCTAGACGTGATGGGTCCTGCTAACCCATTTGCATATAGAAAGTTGTCCTCAAAACAACCATTAATTGCCAAAGCTTTGAGTGGAAAAAAGGCTGAGGTAAGTTGTAGGTGGTAAGGTCCATCTGAAAGTTCTTTTTCGATGCCAACGTCTCACCCAACAAAGCGAATTCTCTATATTTTAAAACCATGTTAGAGGCAGCAGTAGAATATGGTTTAGGAATAAAGCCATCGACACCTCACGGGGTAGGCTATTATTGTGTCAAAAAAGAATATGAAGAGATGAAAGACTGGATGCATACATTTAAGAGGATTTAGAGAGTGGGGGTTGCACACTCATTTGTGAGGCTGTTCCTTCATTTTCTAGTATACTTGCATATGGGCATAATTTTCATCTTTGTTGTTGCTACGGACTATATAAAAGACGCAACATATCGTGATAGACTTTTTGGCAAGGTGATTGATGGGATTGGGACAGAGTGTGTTGTTTAGCTTATTACAAACAATGAAGGTAGGAAAGATGCCTATACAACAAAGAGAGAAGATATTTTTGTCTCCATGTCAACTACATTGTCTGCATCTTATGATTGAAGACATCGCGAAGAGAAAAACAATTAAAGAGGTGATCGAGAGGGGAAAAAAGATCACTAATTATTTTTTTTTCTATTAATCTAACAAGCTCGTTGTGATCATGAAAACTTGTACTAACAACCATGAGCTATTATGGTATGGCATTACTAGATTTGGTACCCACTTTATAGGCCTAGAGAGCATTTACAAATATGGCGGAAAGCTACTTTAACTAATTATTTCACAGGAGCGGCTGGAATTAAAGTGAGGAAATAGCAAGATGAAAGAAAAATATAAAATAATTCAATAAAAAAAAACTATTGGCTTCATGTGAGTGATGGTTTGGAGGGTTTAGAACCACTTACAAAGGTTCTTCAATTAGGAAAATGGGTTTTACATATGTAAATGTTACATATATGAAACACATTATCATGTTTATCAAAATCATCATTTTCACAAGTAAATGAGTACTTCCAATAGTTTTAAATGTGCTTGGATTTTTTGGAGGTTTTTCACAAATTTATCAAAATCTATGAAGATTTAAGATATGAAACTAAACGTTGTGATGCTTATCAATTATCATTGATGCGGCCTTGGATCCATGAACGAAATATACCAACTGTATAACGTGGGTTGGCTAAATCCTAAAGGGATTCAACGAGATAGACCAAGCTCTATTTGGAACTTGGCCGAATCCCCAAGGGATTCCACACACAAGTATACTATTCTCAATTGAAGAGAAACTACCACAAATGAGAAATCGTAATTCTTCGTTTAAGTAATGAAAGATTTGTTGCCCAATGAAGGGGTATATTTTTATAGGAAGGATTAGACATCCCCCTTTCCAATAGGATTCTAATTCCTTAATCTTCTCTTAGTTTAACAGGAAACTATGCCTCCTAAAGTTTTTGCTGAAACAAACCATTATTTCTTAATATAAAGCATAACTAATTAAATCAAACTCCTAATCAGGGCTCAATATGAGGATATTGAGCGGTTTGGTCATGAATTTGGGTCCACAAAAGTGTAGAAAGTTAGATATATGGGTTGGGATTTTTGGACATTTTTCACAAATTACTATTTGTGAAGATCTAAGATATGAAAGTAATTGTCTTAGGTTTATTAGACTGATAAGAATGGGGGCTGAAAATAAATTCATTTACACCATTTTCGCACCTCATTTATGCATCACGTGAGTAGATCAATGCAAACAAGCATGATCATGCATGACTGTTACACTTGTGCATCATTTACATATGTAAATGAGTGAGTGCAAACAAACAACCCCTAACTGATAGCAATAATGCCTAAATAAAGTGATGCAGTCCCCAATTGCAAATAGGGGCTGCAACTCCAAAACATTTACCCTTTTGCCGCTCTGCAGTATCCAGCAGTGTGCATCTTCAAATTAAAGTAAATACCAAGAACTCAAGCAGAATAAGCACAAAAACACCAGCACACGCTGTAGATTTGATTTGTGTGGTACCTATTATACCTAGGTATGCACAGTTGACTGAACACAGCCTTCTGGTATCTTCTCATTAAGGCAGACCAAGGGATGCAAACATACCTCCTGGATTTGCAACTGGTTGAAGTAATACCCAGATCAGAGTGATATTTACCATTTAATTGAAGTCATCTTCATGCAATCTCATAAATTATTTGTTCAATTGAATGGTAAATGTCAACTAAAATTTGGATGAGTCACAATCAATTGGGGACGTGTTTTGATCAAATGGTTTGCATTGATGAGAAACAGGCTTGATAGTGCATATCGTGTGAAGATTGATCCAGAGGTTTGCAGAGGATGTATTGATCCAATAATTATATACGGTATATAGTCGTTTCTTCACAACTAAGGGATTGCAGTTTTTTAGGAGGGTATTCATTCTCTGATTCACGCAGTGCCTGTCTGAAGTTTATCTCATTTGATGCTTATAATATCTAGCTTTAAGAATTTTGCAATATAAAATGTATTACAATTTGCATACATTTCTACCAGCAATTTTTTGATGGTTAATAGTAGTCTTCATTTTTGTTGTGCAGGTCGAGAGCAACGCGATATTCAGATGCTGAGATTAAGGTCCTAGTTTTATTGTCATGTTTCTTTAAATTGGATTTGGTTATTTGTCCTTTCTTTGTGCTTATATTATTAAAACTTGTGCTTCTCAATTTTGACATCCTTCACATTCCAACTCTTTGTCTGTATATAGATTCAGCCTACATGTAGATATGGATACAATAGTTGTGTGTCTTGTCATGGACCCAACGGAGGTCCTTGATTCTAGCCCATACTTACTATTCGTTAGCAAGCGAGCCTTCTCCAATATTGGTCCAACTCCGACTAAGAATCAAATCACGCAGCTTTGTGCGTGCACACACCAAGAAGAATGGCCACTTAAGAAATAAAAGGTTTCATTGCTTCTCAAACTTGCTTGTCAAATGAATGGGGATAACCCTATTTATAGTCCTACTCTATGCAGTTAATTGCCAAGATTATTCATAGGTGATATGTCACTCATCCAACAGATGAGAACCTTCTAGATCCTAACTGTCAAAACTTCTACTCTACCCTATTCCTAGATTTATCCACACTATTTGTAGAATAGTCCACACATTCTTGTAGTTTACATGAATACCCTTGAAATTTGCACACAATTCTTGGATACTCTAGATTTTTCTAATTCTTTCGAACCCTTCAAAATCTTCATTGAACAATCTAGAACCTTCCATCCATCTGATCACATGCATGTTCCACCACTTGGATGGTCATGATGCATGACTCCAGAAAGCCTTTGTCCCTGCCGTTATGCTTTCAATTGTTTGTGTGTCTGCGCCATGGGCTGTGAGCGCAACAATTCTCTCCAAGTGATCATGTGAATTACCTCATTGTATATCAATGTGGTGCTCCTCTATGCGATCCTTTAGTCATGTGGACCATAGTACATCTCATCATGCGTCTTATGCCACTTCTTGTGATGCCCCTTCTTACGTGCTTTGGGTACACTATTACACTTAACTGCTTCATGCAGCTTGCTAACTCATTGACCCATATAGAAGACATGATAGATCATTGAGTGGCAGAGTGCATGGCCTCAAATAAGGTTGATTGGAAACCATGACTTTCAAGGGTGATCTTGAATAGATGGGGTAAGGTTATGACCATGATGGAGATTTGACAAGTTTGATGGTAATGTAGCTATCACTAGGTCTGTACTAGGTAGAGTGGGCCTCAATTTTGTTCATGCCTTTTTCAAGTATGGATGTCATAGGCTTTGAAATTAAGTTCACACAAGCAAATATGTGCACAAAGTGAGTAGAAATAAAATTGTTGCATAGTAGTAGGTAGATTGGAATTGCATTCATCACTTGTGTTTGTATAATTAGTGGAATTCTTCTGACTGTAGATTGATGGGATAGGGCTTTGATGATGATATGCATAGATATGTGTTGTTTTTGTTGTATCTCATATTAAGCTTTATATAAAGGCAATATTACTATGTGTATTATCATTATCAGTTAGAAACTTCTCTTTCTCTTTTCAACGTCGAGTAGGCCAAGTTGGCATGGCAGTGGGTATCCAATTATCTGAATATCCAAATTCTTCAGTTGGGAGAAAATGGGTATGGAACCGTTTTTTTGGATCTAGTAGAAATTCGATCTGGATTCAAAGTAGGCTGGTAAATTTGTCTCAATATCTGATTTGATTGTTTAAATATTCAAAGTCTCCAGTCTGGGGATGAACCTATTTTTCTATCTATGAGAAATTTGGGACCAGATTGAAACATGAAGGATCCAAAAAATTTGAAATCCAGATTTGATTCTTGTTTGTTCAGACCCGAGTATTCAGATCTGGAACCAGATACAGTTATGTATTAAGTGTTGAGAAACAATGGGTTTGTTTGTTTGAGATTAGGAGAATGAGTTTGTTTATCTTATATCTGTACTCTATAAATAGGCATTGACTATTTTTAATAAGCTAGAGCATTGTGTCAAGAAAATTTCAAATTGGTATCAGAGCCTAGGTTAGGTTTTATTTTACTCTCTCTCATTACTTTTTCCTCTTTCTTTCTTTCTTTCCCTAACTTTTGATACAGTGGCCTAGCCAAAGAAATAAGTCATTTGACGTTCATTATTCACTTAGACGAAGGCTGTCTGTTCTTGATTCATGCATACATGCACAAAAAGGTTGTTCCCAAATCAGATCTAATAGAAGATCTTCATCTTATGTGCCAAAGGAAAGGAATTGGCAGATTCAAAGAAGTTGCATGAAGAGATCAAAACGTTTCGACATCAGAAAAATTCGAGAAGTTTGGAGAAGATGATAACACGAGTGGTAGCTCAGTTGGCCAAGGACTCTACGCCTCAGTAAGCGAAGAGGTCTGGTGTTCGACACCTGCCTTCGTTGGCCACCTCCCATAGTTTTATCCGGTTTGCATGTAGCCCTAGGGATTAGTTTTTGGTTGTCCAGAATTGAGTGTCCCTCCGGCTCAGGGCCAAAGGCTCCTGGACTTGGTTGACTAGGCGGGAAATACCCTAGGTTATCAAAAAAAGAAAAAAAAGAAGATTGGAGAAGATGATCGTTGATATGAAGAAGAGAGAAGATACAAAAACTCAAGTTGCCAGAGCTAGAAGCAACAATTGCAAAGGTTCTGCTTGGAAGTCATGTAGAAAAAGAGAAGGAGAAAAAGGTCCTGGCTCGACTCTATTACTGTTGGAGCTTTAGAAGCCGATATCAAAGCAAAAACCCTATTTCAAAACTCTTTAACAGAGAAAAACCCTCTTTATGGGATCAATCAGCGTAACGAATGTTCGTATCGTTTCGAAGGGATAGTTCTTTGTGTATCTTTAAGAGATTATCAGAAACTAAATTCCTTTTTTCTGTCTATTTTTTATTCAGAGTTGGGAGATTCACAAAGCAAGCAAAATGTTGGGTTACTGACGAAAAGTCAAAAGTAGAAACCCTAGCACAAGTGGTTGATCTTGCCTTGTTCTTCTCCATCATCATGGTCGTCATCTTTTCTTACCAAATCAATCAGTCTAAACAACATTGTTTTCAAGTACTTATGCTGCATCTTAATCAATTAAAGACGAAGAAAGAAAACAATTCGATTCGGTGAGTTTCATCAATACAAAGAACTTCCAGTCTCTACAAAGCAGGAGGAAACCCTTTTCTGAAAGAGGAAAGGAACGAAACATTTTGCTTTTGTTTTCCTTGGAGCTTATGATTTGCTTCTACTACCATTCTAAGAAAGCATCTCAAAGAAATGTTTGGTATCAGTTTTTCATTACGAGTTGCAATGGAAGAGAGTCCATTCTGCAGACCTGTTCAGGACTTCAGATTTGGTCATGTCTCGTATTTGCAGATACCAGAGTCTATATGGTTGTTCAAGTCTAAGTGAGAAAAGTATATGAAGACTCCACTGTTACAAAGTGTGAATCCAAGTAGCCGGTGAATTGTGGACGAGTGTCCATCCATTGTTGTTCTGTGTTATGGTGAGTGTTCTTCCATTTCAGGGTTGTTTGTGAAACCTACTCAATCACTAAGAAAGACTGTAACGCTGTGTAGCATTCTAACCTATTTGGATATCCAGCGTAGCATACCAAGGTGTAGTCTGATTCAGCAGTGTTGTTGATTGCATTCTTTATGTTATGAAGAACATGAATTTTCATCTCCTTCACATCTGTCAGGTTTCAAGACAGATTGAAGATCCATCATGAGTGCTAAAAATCGAGTCGATAAAGTTCCTTGCCAAAGCAGTCATTGATGTTAATTCCAATCTGTCATAGTTTATTTGTACCAGTTTGAGGGGGAGTATTAAGAAACAACGGGTTTATTTGTGATTAGGAGTATTAAGTTTGTCTATCTATTATGTTTGTCTATCTTATCTTAGGACAGGATTCAATTAGAGTTGTTTTAGGCTAGAGTTAAAATGGAATTAGGATTTCCTATTATGAAGTAATTAGGTTTCCTAGTATGATTATGTTTAGGTTTCCTAGTTTGGGTTAAAATCTTTGATTTTACACTGTACAGTCATTGGCTATTCTCAATGAGATAGATCAAAGAATCTTTCAAGATGTAGCCCTAAAATTTAAACTTCGGAGCTTGGATCATATTGATGTTTGGGGTCTATAAAGCTGAATCATATTGCTGTTTCGAGAGCCCTAGAGCCCCATTTGTACTATTTTCCTATTGATTCAAGTATACTCATAAGAACCTCACCCAGTCCCAGATCTGAGAAGTGATTTTGAGTTTATATGTTGATGCTGGATCTGGATCCAACGCAGGATTCATGCCGAATCCATATCCATCCTATAGAAGATGGATCCGCATCTGGACACGCAATGGGTTCGGCCCTGATGTCAATCGTTTGCATTGGTAAGGCCAAGTGCTACTTTTGTTCGTACTATAAGTTAGTTGGGCGAGTTTTAATGCAAATCCCCTCTAACACCAACAGTCCTTTCCGGGGCCTTTTGGGTAGAGCATGCGGAGAAACAACTTATGGTGGAGTCATTATCGGAAGCACGACAATCAAATCAATTAGTAATAGAATGTCGTTATATATGCTAGTAGGAATATATAATATGCACTGAATGGCAGGATATGATACTTCAGACTAACTCACACCCTGTTTCTATGCGATTACTAATCAGATCGTCTCATCATAAACCCAGATCAGACCTGATGGGTCTGAAAACTTTCTCCAACTTCATTAATGTCAACTGTCAGTTGGTTATCCTGCATCTTAGGGCATTCCTGCTAGTTTCCTGCAATTGCATCAGGGAACTTGCCTGAGAATATGCCAGATTCTGTGAATTTGCAGATTTTTGTGGGTTATGTTTTTTGGGTCCTGAAGTCTCTGAGTCTTCCTCTGTAGGAAGAATTTCCCAGTGGGTCCTGTTTGAATTTCCCTTCTTTTTTATACTTTTTGTTGTGCTTTTTGGTGTTCTGGCATTTTTATTTTTTGGCTGTTTGGCTTTTCAGTATAACCCTCTTGTACTTATAAGCTTTTCTAATGAATGCTAATATTCAAAGGGGGAAAAACGCAGATTTTAAACCTATTGAATCTTGTTAGGAAGTGTACTGCAAAGAGGGCATACTAATGATGCATGTTGGTTTTGTGGTTTGAATAAAAAACTCTTCCAAGGGATTTGTACATCTTTATTACTATAATGAACTCACTGGCTGCTAAATCTATTGGTTTTTCTTGTTTCTTCCTGGTCATTATTACCTTTTTCCATTGCATTTATTACTGATATGTTTCCTAGTCTCCAAAAATATCTGGAGTTAAATTGACCACATTCACTCACTGTATCTCACAGATTGTATTGTGACTTAATGCAAAACCAGTCTTACGAAATAGCTGCCCTCTTACCCTTATTAAGTTACAAACAAAGGATACTTGGGTATTCTTTAACTCTGCAATAGCTTGAAGTATGAATTTTTTGTCATAACTCTCACATAGATCTCTGGTGACTTGGAAATTTGGGAATCACATTGGCCTAGGGTGTACAATTAGTATAATTATCCGTTCTGCCAAATCGTTCAAACGGATTATGCCTTTGGGTACCAAAAGCAAAATAGAAACAAATCCTTTATCACTATGCTATTTTGTGTGGTATTTAAGTGCAGAGGTTGGTGCAAAATTGGGCTCATTTTTAATCTTCTTCTTTCCTTTAAATATCTACAGAAAGCATTCAGAACAAAAGCAAAGGAGTACCATCCAGATCAAAACCAGAACAATACAGGTGAGGAATCTGTGTGTGTATATATAATATATGCAGTATATCCATCTATTATTTCCATTGTTATCTTTATATCTTCATCCATATTTATGTGGTAGCAAAGGATTCCATGAGTTGGTAATTATTTTGGTAGTCATACTATACTTTTGTTTATATGTGATCGCTCCTGTGCCTTTGAATGGTTCATATTATTGTCCCATTTCATTAATGCTTCATTTAATTCAACGAATCAAGTTCTTGTGCGCTTGCAGAGACTGCTGAGGCAAAGTTCAAAGAGGTTATGACGTCTTATGAAGCGATAAAATTAGAAAGGAAGAATGGGACATCCTGATGGATATACCACTGATACTGGCTATCGAGGAACTGGATTATTTTTTTGTCGCCCCCATCTTGTGATAATGCCATGACTGCTCAGAAATGTTTAGAATCCACTATTAGTCATTTACGCGTTAATTATGTTGGATGGCTGAGAATAATTTTTGGGAGGTATTTCCAACATGTGAGGTCCAACATGTGAGGTCCTAAATATACATCATCATCCCAGCATACCTATGGTTTTGTAAATTACAGTTCGCTATTGTATTATGGAGAATGTTCTTGTTTTAGGGTTTTTTTTTCCGATGTAGTCGCTCTCAGCATACAACTTGAAGTGGCCCCATCGTTGATCTGGTCCACTAGTTAGTGGGCTTCTGGGGATCAAAAATTGTTTATTATAGTTTAATAAATTGGTTATTATTATTTTTTTTTTTTAAAGATTGATCAGGGCTGCTCTCATATGTTCCATTTTCAACATAATTCATCCATTAATGGCGCCCAAGATTCTGTATGCGGTTTAATGTTTTGCTCCCATGGATGCGAAAAAATATGGTTGTGCATTCCACTCTGGTTCAGTATAATCAGCTAGCAGAGACCTGCCATTTTTCATGCAGTAATTGGGATGATGTTTGTCTTTCTATTGTTCAAACTCCTAATTCCATGGATAAGAAAACTAGTACATTACTGATATAAATGATTTGTTTGTGCAATGAGAGGATTTTAGATGATTTGGATTTCTATTTTCACGGGAGCAATCATGCATTTATAGAATATTGAAGTCTTCACAGTAGAGGAAAATAACTTCATTTTTTTGCTTTTTTCAAGGAAACTATGTTGCACCAACCACTGGATAGGCTGCACAAATAAATTAAAATAGTTATCTTTCAATCGTGAAATCCTCTCATGGCATGAAGGCATTCTGAGGTTGTGGGCTCGAATCATGGTATATTAGGGTCAGTGAAGGGAGATTAGATGTCTTTTTAAAAATGTTAAAAATACTCCATTATGAGAAATGAGCAGTGAAGAATTGAGAGAGAGAGCATGTTTCTTCTTCTACTTCTTGGTAGAAGGGAAGACAAGTTGAGAACAGGAGAGACAGAAGGGCCCTTCGTTTTGTTTTACAAGTGACTTTTAATTGTTTTCAATTTTTTCTTCCCAAGCGGATATCAGTTCTATTCTTTCTCGTGCTGTCCGAACTACTATTCTCTTTTTTTTACGACGGCCGCTTATGATGAGTTTTTCGATAAAGTCCTCAAGAATCTATGTTTTGGTGGATGTTTTAGTTTCCAAAGGTATACATGGGGCAAATTTTGGAATATGAAGTCTATTTAAGGTTCACGTGGGTGTAGGGAGTAGAACTCGGAATGCAGCAAACTTAGTAAAAATCTTAGCTGGTCAAATGGGTTTTCCACCCTATTAATGAAATTCCCTCAAAATTTAATTTATATAATCTTATGCATTATAAAATGCTATATTTAATGATATAAATATCACATGTATACTCATTTACATAAGATTGATAATTAAGAAGTAAATTAAATCCGAATGATGTGAGTATCAAACCCATATTATGATGCACAAGAAAGTTATTTAATTTGATTATTTGTAATTATAATAATGTGTTCACGAGTAGATTTATTACAATTATGTAATTTACAATTCTTCTCTAGTCTTTTAGGCCCATTGTTGAATGTTGTTGGATATCGAGAGCAATACAAGTTCATTATTTTTATCATTTTTGGAATAATTTAATAACTAGTTTATTAGCTGAATTGGATATAATATATATATATATGACTTTGAAAATTGATATTATATTAAATAATTAATTTATGTTAAACTTTTCTACCATTTTTTTCTTAGAAAAAAATTATTTTTTAAAATTATTTTTCAAATATCTTTGCTCCCTTAAAAGAAAATCATAGCTCCGCTACTGGTCCTCAGTTGCATGAGTGTTTCCAAAACATGGTAGTGATGGTAGTCCACCCCCAACAACATCCCTATCTTCCCTCTTTTAAAAAAAAAGAAAAAAAACTCCCATCTTGTCCACTTGGTTGCTATGAAATCATAGATCTATACACTACTATAAAAGAGGGAATGTTGTATTGTTTTTTCACTACACCATTGTGGGGCCCACCAAAATATTATAATAAAATATAATAATATATTATTATTAGTATTTACTATATACTATACTTCTATCTATCTATCTATCTACTATTATAAAAGAAGAGATATTGCAAACTTTTTCACTACAACATTATGGGGTCCACCACCAAATATTATAATATAATATAATAATATATTATTATGAGAAATTGTAAACTTTTTCACTACACCTTTGTGGAGCCCACCCCCAAATATTATAATGCAAACTTTTTCACTACACCCTTGTAGGGCCCACCCCCAAATATTATAATATAATATAATAATATATTATTATAAGAAATTGCAAACTTTTTCACTACACCATTGTAGGGCCCACCCCAAATATTATTATCTACTATACTATTATAAAAGAGAAGATATTGCAAACTTTTTCACTACACCATTGTGGGGCCCACCCCTAAATATGATAATATAATATGATAATATATTATTAATTATGAGAAATTGCAAATTTTTTCACTACACCTTTGTGGGGCCCACCCCCAAATATTATAATGCAAACTTTTTCACTACACCATTGTAGAGCCCACCCCCAAATATTATAATATAATATAATAATATATTATTATAAGAAATTGCAAACTTTTTCACTACACCATTGTGGGGCCCACCCCAAATATTATAATATAATATAACAATATATTATTATGAGAAATTGCAAACTCTTTCACTACACTTGTGTGGGGCCCACCCCCAAATATTATAATATAATATAATAACTATACCCTTATTATAAAAGAGAAGAGAGGTTGCATACTTTTTCACTACACCTTTGTGGGCCCCCCTAAATATTATAATATAATATCTATACCCTTATTATAAAAGAGAAGAAAGTGTTATGCTTTTTGTTTATACATCTGTGGGCCCCACTTAGTATTATTATATTATATATATATAAAATAAAATAGAACTACACATATGTGGGCCCCAATGAAAGAGAAGAACTTGTCATGCTTTTTCTCTACACATCTGTTGGCCTCACTTAGTATTATGATATTATATATATATATATATATATAAAATAAAGGAGAACTACACATCTGTGGGCCCCACTTAGTAAAAGAACTTGTCATGCTTTTTCTCTACATCTACACATCTGTGGGCCCTACTTAGTATTATTATATTATATATAAGATACAAGAGAACTACACACCTGTGGGCCCCACTTAGTATTATTATAACATTTGTGGGCCCCACTTAGTATTATTATATTATATATATGTATCAAATAAAAGAGTACTACACATCTGTGGGCCCCACTTAGTAGAAGAACTTGTCAAACTTTTTCTCTACATCTACACATCTGTGGGCCCCACTTAGTATTATTATATTATACCACTTAGTAGAAGAACTTGTCATGCTTTTTCTCTACACATCTGTGGGCCCCACTTAGTATTATTATAACATTTGTAGGCCCCACTTAGTATTATTATTATTATTATATATATATATATATATATAAGAGAACTACACATCTATGGGCCCCACTTAGTAGAAGAACTTGTCATGCTTTTTCTCTACATCTACACATTTGTGGGCCCTACTTAGTATTATTATATAATATATATAATGAAAGAGAACTTCACATTTTTGGGCCCCACTTAGTAGAAGAACTTGTCATTCTTTTTCTCTACAAATGTGTGAGCCCCACTCAGTATTATTATATTATATTATATATATATATAATCAAAGAGAACAACACATCTGTGGGCCCCACTTAGTATTATTATATTTCGATGAAATGCTTAGCACAAATGTTCATGTAAAGGGTTGTGTTTGAAGAATTTGTACATTCGCAAAAAGAACTCAAATGAAAATTTTCAATTGAGATTTTCACGTGTAGAAAATTTCAACTTCGATCTCAATGCTTGTAAAGACACGATTTGTTTGTCGGAGAAAGATATGAGAATGCCAAAGATTACTTGGAATCCTTGTGATTTGTTGTTGATCCTTTTAAAGCTATGAGTTGGGTACTATTCTGGTTGGTTGGTATTTTGTTTCATTGAATTTTCAATGCTAGAAATGAAATATGTGAAATAGAATTGTAACATTTTAAACATTTAGTGCTCTAACAACATTCGACAAAGTGAACTTTGTAACAATAGAAAATCTCTTTTTAATGTTGGGTCTTTTTTTATGTTACTGAAATAGTGAAATTTATTTTAAATTTTTATAAGCCGTTAAAAATGAAGAAAAGTTGAATGTTAAAAAATGACCAACAATGTTAGAAATGAAATAGAATTTTAACATTCAGGGGAGGTAGTGACCAGTTGGGTTTTTTTTTTTTTGTTTTTTTGTTTTTGTGTTGTATTAGCCAGCTTGGTGGATTGGTTATCTTGTATGTCATCTTTGACATTAGTGGTTTTGGCAGAAGGTTTGGCCCATTTATGATTGTTTTTTAATCTTTTAATGCGTTCCCCTCTTTCTAGAAAAAAGAAAAAGAAAAAAAATAATTGTAACATGTTACACATTTTAGTGCATCAAACTTTATAAGGAATGACAGAAAATCGTTCCTGTAGTTCCTAAGAGTTATAGGGCTTCAGATTTTCATTAGTGGTTAAAATGTAAAATCATACATGAATATTAAAAAATGACAATCAAATAACCTCTCTTTTAATGGAAATTGATTTGAGGAAAAATGAGAGATGAATGCTCATCCATCACCCTGGAACTCAAATCCCAGATGGTCAAGTTTCCTTTTGCATCCATAACCTCGTGTTTCTCACCCCTCACTTCTTTAATAATCTTTCAGCAAAGCTTATTTCACTATGAAATCCTGTATATGCTAGCAAATATGTTAGGGTGCAGTAGAAATCCGCAATCGATACAAAAAACTATGCAAGAGTAGATCTAACCAAATAGTCACTCTAAAAAATATAGAAAAATATTTTATGTGGTTTGATAGTATGCTTGTGTCAGATTAGAAAAAGATATACGGGACATATATATATATCTCATTTACTAAGAAAGTATGGTGTTTTCATGCTTAGTGATGAGGACTTGGGTGACATTAGTGGGTTGAAATGAGGAAGATATTTCATTGACGTGTGGGTGCACTAGCCAAAGATACGGAGATGCTGTGGAGAGGCTTAAGGTCTATTTAGATGCTTCATTTTCTTAGTAGCCAGATAATCGAGGTGTCATGAAAGGTTTTTTTTTT
The DNA here is from genome assembly GCA_038049695.1 of Cinnamomum chago. NCBI lineage: Eukaryota > Viridiplantae > Streptophyta > Magnoliopsida > Laurales > Lauraceae > Cinnamomum > Cinnamomum chago. The sequence goes on along the minus strand of CP142451.1, from coordinate 103,390,067 downwards.
TTTTGGAATATGCAAGCGTTTGCAGATTTTTGTCATGTAAGCCTTTTCTTGATTTCTTCATTCCATGTAAGTTGGTTTTCTTTTAAGTTTTATTACTATATTTCAAACCAACATCCAATGCAAGTGACTAATGACTTGTCTTATTATTTCTTGAATTATGATAAGGTATTTTATTTTTCCTTTCAAGTTTTTATGAGTATGATGCAATGGAACCCATCATTTTGATATGCCGACTCATGTTTTTAGATCCACCCTCTTATGTTGATTTGAAGAGATTGCTTTAGGGCCCCTGTTTTTTTCTTTTTTTTAGGCAATTCTGGCAACATGCATTCCTTCATTATCATTCTACGTGCTAAACTATGTTTAAGGGTGCTGATTGTCTTTCTTTATGATTTTGCATGCTTCATCCAATGCATCATCTTAGGTCGAACCAGTATTACTCTTGGACTTGATTCCTGTCCAACATTGCAACCACATTACTATAATGCTAGGATAATGAATTTTCCATTAAATTTTCCTAGAAAGTTTGAAGGAAGTAGTTGTGCCCACCCTGAGATTGCTTGAGCGTGCATGCCTAAAGATCTCTTTGTAGTTGGTTCTCTTGCTTCAAATTATGATATTTGTTTTAAAGATTCACTTACTACAAAATTAGAATGTAACAAAACTGATTTATGATACATAAAAAGCTAACAGAAGTGCCACAAATGTACATGGCTCAAAATTTGGTAGTGGTGTCATCTTAATTCAAGAAAACTTTTTAAGTTGTTGCTCTGGCCCTCATCTTGACATATTAATCTTGTTTCTTTCCATGATATTCAAATTTCTTTGTATTGGTATTACTGCCATTCGGTGCTTCTCAACATGAATTTTGTATGTATTTGGCGCTAGGTTTTAGACAAATTTTAATGGGAAATAGGCTGGACTATCAATCTATATTGAAATTGATGTGTGTTTTGCCTAATCATGTATGGATAGAAAAGGTTGGTTTTCAACTTTTTTTCAGTTAGTTTCCTTCCATATATCTTGTTATTCCATCTTCTTCTTACTTTTTTCTATTGAACATTCTACTGAATTTCATACGAACAATTAGTGATTGTAAATTGCTTAATTTGCCAAAAAAATGAGTTATATGTAAACTGGTCATTCTCCATTGGGATTGATAATATTGAGTTTTTCAATGACTTTATTTTTCCAGATTATCACACTGAAAGTTTGTGTTCCTCGCACGTGCAGGGCTCCACTAGTTTTCTCAAAAAGGAGGAATGGGGTGATATAATGTCACCACACCACCCGCTGGTGATATTGCCATTTATGGCATTTTTTAAAATGTATAATACCCTCAAATAATGTTTTTTATATTTTTTTTCGTTTATCCTTTTTTGTTTTTTCTTCGTATATCTATAGAATCAGACTTTAAAGTTTATTTAAAAAAAATCAAAAATCAATTTTTTTATTTGTAATTCAAGTTCTAACTAATGCACGGTAGCTCGGTTGGCTTTACACCTCAAAAAGCGGAGATATTTTTTTGAACTATCTCACCTCTTGTGTTCTACCCCTCCCTTTATTCGCCATTTCACCTTCTATAGTTTAGGTTTACCCAATAGGAGGATTTATATGTGTCCTTACGAATTAGTTATCGGGCCGTCTAAAATCAAGTGTCGCTCACGCTAAACGCCAGAGTGGGTGGATACCCTGGCTTACCTAAAAAAAAAACATTTCCAAAAAAGGACCCAAAATGAAACAGGCTGTATCTTTAGCAAGGCGCCTCGGCCAGGGTCTTGTTTGGTTGCATGTTTTTTATTCAGAGCCTCTTTAGTCCTCTCGTTTGCGTCCTCTGTCTGACGGCAAAGGAATCTCTTCTGTCATCTCACAGGTAACTACTGCTTCTGCTCCATTTGCAAGTTTCTCTCTCCATTTGCCCTAAACAACCTACAGATTATTAGGGTCTTGTTCACTTCTTTCTCATTTGATTAGTTTGTCTATCTTGATGAAATTAGGGTTTTATTCATCTCTTTGTCATATAATTATGGTTTTATTCTGAGTCTGGGACTGATGAAATGAAGGTTTTATTCATTTCTGTCTCATATGATTAGGTTTTGTTTGTCCATCTTCCTTCAGCAACTGATGAGATTATTATCATCACATGATTGGGGTTTGTATCTTTGGTTTAGAATGATCATCCGATAATCAGTGAAAGGGCTCTTGACATCTTGTTTCAGTACTTATTTCGTGGTTCTTTCAGTAGACTTCTCCTTTTATTGATGAACATTTTGAGGTGTTTCAGGAGCCCTCTAGTGGTAGAATGTTTGGGGAGAATGGGTTCTCTCTCTGTCTCTGCCTTCTTTTCTTGTACACTGATCACATAAGATATTAGTCATTGGAAAGTGAAAAACTACTGTCCCAGATCATATTCAGATTGATATGGGTTGACTCAGATTAATTTTTAAATGCCAAACATCTAAACCCAATCAATTGACAATCTCTATCATTTATGCCTCTGCTATCGAATATATCTATCCGACAGCCAAATTAATCTGGAAGGTTTAGGCTATTACACAGATTTTTGAAGGGCTGTAATGGAATGAATCATATATCTATTTAAGCACAAAGATGCACACTAATCTTGATTGAAATTCAGGCCACAGGTTTTCTGAACAAACTTGAGAAATAACTGGCAGCAATTGCAATGAATTCAATGGTAGCATCAAGAATTAGAATGGATACATTAGCCCTTGGATTTGTAACAGTTTGATGCCAGCTTTTTTGTTCAAATTAGCTCTAAGGAGCTATGAACGGTTTAATTAAGTGGTCTTACTCCAGTTATCCTACATTAAAGAGAAAGGATAAGGAAATTAATTCCGATATGATAGGCATTCATTAAAAATTCTTAGCAACTTGGGAAACTCCAGATGAAATCAAGCTGAATGTAGGGCTTGCGCAAGTTAACTTGGTCACGAATCCCCATTGATATTTTTCTCTTGCCATAGGCTTCACAAGGAGCCGTTTCCACCCCTTGCTTGCATTGCTTTGGTCATCCAAACACTAGTCCTGATTTACGGGTGAAATGAGGTACATGCACTCAATATACGAAGATCCAATCAGGCCCTTAGGGTGTACTTCCTCCACCTCCAATTTCTTCACCTGGTTTTCCTGCATTAATATGACCCCTTAATTTAGAGATTGAGATAAATGCAGTCTTGCAACAAGTTGCTACCGATATCTTATGTGCTACCATTCCTACTGAGAACCTACCCCCTTTTCAAAGATGCTACGGATATCTCTTGGCACATTACTTTTGCTATTTAAAAAGGGGGAAAAAAATCTCAAATGCTTTCACTCTGGACTCTACCTATTTTCCACTCCACCCCTCTTCCCCGTATTTATTTTTGTGTCACTCCTCTCTAGTGAGTTCATTATTGTCCCTAGACATCTTCCACCGTATGCTTAGAAGATCTATTTTCATTCCATATTTTCCCTTTTCCAACCCACCTTTCCCTTAGGGCCCGTTTGGTAATTTTCTTATAAAATAAAGGTAAAGTAAAGCATCAAATCAAAGAGAGAATAAAATATAAGGGGGTTATGATGGTATTTTATCTTTAGTGGATTGATAGGGGATCTTTTTGACTTTTTGTATAAAAAGTGGGTTTTTTTTTTTCTTTCAATTTAGTGGAGAACGGAGGTTGTTTTTTGACCTTTTTTTTTTTAAAAGGAGGGAATTTTGATGATGTGTACTTTTGATGTAACCCCTTATCTAAAACATGGAGGCTTTACATTACTTTTACTTTAATAGTAAATTCCCAAACGGGCCCTAAAGGCTTTACCACTTCTTTCCACTTCAACAAGTGCAATTCTTCTTTTCCTTTGCTTCCTCCCGTAAGTAATTTCCTTGGATGCACTCTACCTACTTGGCTCTCATGGCAAGGATTTCAATAGGGACTCATAATGCTCCACAAGATTAGCCGAAGTAGTTTCGATAGGCATATGGCCCCAATAGATGTAAATCTTTTCCACGTTGACAACTTCCCAAGCCCATCACCATTCAATCATAAATTGCTTTTGTTGGGGATTGGTACCCAAAGACAAATCATGAAATCAAGATATATTAAGGGAAAACAACTTAACTTCACATGTAACCTTTTCTGCAATATAACCTTGTCATTATTAATCCCTTCCCCCACCATTTGGCTTTTCTTCAAGTTAACTGAAAGGTTGCTTTTCACGTCAAAGAACCTTTATCACCATCATCAAAGCAACCTAAGATTTCCTTGATTAATTCCTCATGCCTGTTAGGTGAGCAAAAGTTTTGAGCCAACTATATATTAGTAACCTTTGAGCCTCCTCTCTTTGTTTTGAACCAATGAATTATGGATTGCTCTTTGCCTTTTGTAACATGGGCTTCTACCCCTCTGGACGACTGTGAACAATGATATAGACATTGGGGCATCTTGCGTTAACCCTCTTGATGCCTTGGATAGCTGAGTAAGAGAATGTTCACCAATACGAAAAATTGTTCTTCACTTCTCCCCATGTTGAATAGTCCTTAAATCAACATGGTTCTAGGCCTTTCCTAAATCAATTGTGAAGATAATTCTCTCTCTCTCTCTCTATATATATATATATATTTATTTTTTATTTTTTTATGTCTCTTTTCAGATTTAATGTTGTTATGCTCCACCAAGATTACATCTAAGATCTGTCTATTCTTTACAAATTCCTCTATAGGATGAGCCACCTCCTTCAATCTGTTAATCGGAGCAACACCATGGATCTCCAACAATTAAATCTGAATCTGTATGAGAAGTACTAAACTTTTAACTAGCTGGAGTAGAGCTTTTCAAGTTGGGGAGAGTTGTTGCTGACTGCACACCATTCCCTCAGCCAAAAGTCCATCGGCTAACCCAGAGCCCATTTGACCAAGCCCATGATCCAGTTGAAGGCCCACTAGGCCCAGCAATTTATCATAGGTGACCCAAGCTCAATTACTTGTGCAGTAGATCCATGGTCTTCTTGCACAACTAGTTAGAAAATGTTTTTACTTTATTGTTATCCTCAAAATCCTAGATAAAGAAGGATCTTAGCTAGAGTAGTTAACTTGCAGTTGCTATTCTTTACGATAGGATGGGATGCAATTATCTAGTTTAGCTATATTTTAGGCTTAGATAACTAAGATTAAGGAGTGAAAAGATAAGCCACATCTACGCGGGAAAGTCATTCCATTATTTCATACGAACCCACAAACCCTTTTCCGCTAGGAAAAGCATCAAAAGTAGTGTAATTTCCGTGCAAACCCACCGAAAAGTGTTTTCAATGGGGGTTGGTAGGGAAAAAAATCCCTCGGAAAAGCAAAAGTCCTCAAACTTCCATTTTCATTGAAGCAAGACAAAAGTGCCCTTAAGTCCACAAGAAGAGTGGATGCGTTTACTTATATAGCCTTTAAAGGATAAGATCATATTACACTTACACAAATGTGCCCTAATGGATTGGAATGGAAATTATTGTCCTCTCTCTATTTTGTTATTGAATGTTTGTTTGTGTTAGACTGAGACATGTTAATGTGTTAAAATTCGGCTTGAATGGTAAACTTTTGATTATTCTTCACATCCCTTGCTTGGCCATTGTACATGTACTTGTACTCAATCTAGACCTATAATTAATTATATGACACAGTCCTGATTCGTAACTTGGATTATCTATCGCAATCAAACGGTGAATCTTGATTGATTGGAAAATCCTGAAATCAATGCTTACTGGGATACAGGGAGTGAAAGTAGAAGATTGCTTGCCCCAAATTTGCAAACCTTCACTTGAAACCCTTAAAATCTGTTGGGAGAAATCCACTCAAACCAATGTAGAAGAGAAACAATTGCAAAACCATGGAAAATAATGAGAAAATATTAAAATATCCAACTTAGGGCTGGATTTCCAACATGCTTATGCTTTTATAATGTTCTCACATAAAAGAAAGCCTTAATCTACTTCTAATCCTGGCCAGAAAGCCTTAATCTCATGGTTTAAAAAAACGGGTGAGTCCGAGTCGACTCGAGCGAGTCCCATGCGACTCAGCTTGAAAATTTGAAAAAAAAGGAGAGAAAATGGAGAGAGAGAGAGAGAGAGAGAGAGAGAGAGAGAGAGAGAGAGAGAGAGAGAGAGAGAGAGAGAGAGAGAGAGAGAGAGGCATCCCTTAAAAAAAAAAAAAAGCATACCTGGTCAGTCTGCCTAAAGCGCCCAAAAAGTAGTTGTATGCTGTAGCTGTGTCTGTCAAAAGTCCGCCAAAAGGCATACCTGTAGCTGTGCTGCTGGCTGCTGTAGGCCTGTAGCTGTGCTGGTGCTGCTGTAGCTGTGCTATTGCTCCTCTTGATGATTTTGATGCACACCAAAAATGATTTTTGCATCAACTGTTCAACACCATGATCTTGAGATTTATCAAAGATCTGATTACAGGTATCATCATCATCTTCATATACATCCCAAATTGGTGTGTCAGGTTCCTCATCATGATCTTCATCTGACTCATCATTGTAAATCAGATCCTCATAATCATCATCAATTAGTCCATCACAATCACTGCCATATGATTCATCATCATAGTCTGGATGATCATTTAACCTTCTTTAAATACAAGTCTTGGGGTTTGACTTGTTCTAATTGTTTAGTCAAATTCTCAACTTGTCACAAATTCTGAATCTCAGGGTCACGAGTATCTAGTTGATCCTCTTCATCATTCTTTACATTATGCCTACAATCACGTTCGTGGCATACTGTCAAATAAAGGAAACAAACTATCAATCTAATAGGATCGTTCAGCTTTGATACCAACTGACGTAGTCACAGTCAAACTGCGAATCCCGTTTGATTAAAATGCTCCAAAGTAAACTCTACCCGGGTCAACAAATAAATAACCAAAACAAGGAGTGAAAGTCGAACATTGCTTTCCCCAATTCCACAAACCTCCACTTGAAAGTTGAAACACTTCAATCCTTTGGGAGAAATCCACCCAAACCAATGGAGAAAAGAAATAATTGTAAAACTATGCAATATTATTGAGAAAGTATCAAAATATGCAACAATCCATCATAGGTTTGGAAGTCCCATATGCTTGTGCTTTTTTAATTTTCTCACATAAAAGAAAGCCTTAACCTACTTATAATTTTAGCCATTCTGTCTGACTAGTAAAGAAAGGTACTAAATAAAAGTCCTCATTACAACTTATCTCAAAAGGGGAAAAAAAGAAGAAAAGAATTAGAGAGACTGGAAGAGGTGGTATTGGAGGTGTCATTAGAGACTAGAAGAGGTGGTATTGGAGGTGTCATTAGAGACTGGAATGGCATTACTAGAAGGAATTTCTTTGGGCTGGTGGATTCCTTAGATGCTAATGATTATGAAATTAATGCTCTTTTGGTTGGTTGTCACGAGTTGTGTAAGTTGGAAGGTTCTAAAGTTATCATTGAAGGAGATTCCTTTTCTACCATTCAGTGGAGTTTAGGCAATTGTTGTTATCATTGGAGGTTGGCTGATGTGGTGGAGGAAGTGCAAGATATCCTGAGTCAATTGGATGTTGTCCTTCATCATGTGTTATGTGAGGCTAATGTTTCGGCGGATAACCTTGCTAAGGAATGGGTGCTTCGTTCTTCAATTGGATGTATAGTTTGTACAGAGTTTTCTCCTGTTTTTTGTTCTTTTGGGTTGCCCTGTTTAAAAAAAATGAAAAAAGAAAGTTACTAAAGAGATTTAAATTTTAACTAGATTCCCATGTGGTTGGAGATTTGATCTCACTTGCATCTTTATCTTTGCCTCCTATGTTTTAGAAACTTTTCCCAATTCTAGGATCTTTCTTTGGAAAGTTTCCAATTATCATCTTCCTTGGATAGGAAGTTTGGGCATGCCACATCATATGGACCGTGGGCCTCATTATTTGTGCTTATAGATTAATTAGCGAGGTGCTAACATGAGCCAGCTCTAGATGTCCTTCATGGGCCTGGTTAGTACTTAGCGGAACTTGATTGGATTTTCTAAATGGACTTTTAAGGGGTGGATTTGGGTCCCCATTAACTTTTTTTTTTGTTTTTTGATTGGGAACAGTAAAATTTTATTGATGAAAGAAGCAAATACAACTCAACTTAAATCAACCAAAAGAAGTCCTTTCATAGTAATACCGGCACAAGAGAAATGTTCCAGCTACAAACTACAAAATAGGAGCATGTAAATTGCAAGATCTATGTATCCCTTGCTTATCTAAACAATTTGCCATGTCAACTGCAGATCTACTAATGTGTTGAAACTTGGCCTGTATGTCAGAAATTAGACGGCTTATCATTTTTGTTTTCTAATTTGAGACCCATCTTAAGCCCGTCTTGACTATACAATGTTGGACTTGAGTCCCTTTTCTTGATTGGGCCCGATTGAAATGGATCAAAGGGCCATTTGATTGATCAGATCAATCCAAATTATCAGGAGCCTGATCAATCACAGGATCCATGAAATTCAGTACATATGCTCCTTAGTCATTATTATTTATAGTTAAGGAACAATTTCATGCCATATTTTCATGAGGTATATGTTAAATAACTGTTTATGATCCTGTTACCTAAAAGAAATAAAATAATAATAATAATAATAAATATAAACATGTAAATGTAACTACATACTTTTGTTATACATGTCCGTGAGTATTTGAACCCGGACCTTGACCTGAACTTGCTCTTTATTTGCAGTCAGTGGACCTGTACCCGAATTTGAAATGGGTCAAGAACTTAAATCCATGCACCCTTTTTTTACGGTCGGATCCATAAGGCGTTCAGTTTATCACGGGACCCAATCTCATCTGTACTTGATATTACTTTGTTTCAGCATTAGAAATGGGGAAATCTAATTGTCTCATCCATGTAATTTTCTATGTAAGATGTACTCTATTCTGCTGGTTTTTTCAGCAGGTTCATTTACTTGCATTTAGAGGTTGCCAAATGGATTCATCGTTAAGTAGATAGTCATTCATTTAGTGCAAGAATCAAACTGATTGAGTTTTAGGGTAAATCCAAAACACCTGAAATTGTTCTTTCACTTCCATTTTTCTGAAAACTGCTATTTTCCTGGTTCAAGTGCAGTGTTCAATACCTGGTGACATATGGCTGGAAGGGGCCGCATACCATCTACATTTGATGGCATAGTCCAAGCCCCAGGTATGTTGCGGCATGGTTCATTTCCTGGGTTGGGACTTGCAGGTCATCACCCATTCGAGCCACTTCCCCCTCCTGAGCTTCTGGAAAATAAAATGGCAGTACATGCTGCTGAGATAGAGAGATTGATAAGAGAAAATCAGAGATTGGCATCTACACATGTAGCCATGAGAGAGGAGCTTGTTGCCATCCAACAGGAAATGCAGAGGGTTCAGGCTCATATGGGAAGTATTCAAACTGAGAGTGATATTCAGATGAGAAGTTTACTGGAAAAGAGTGCAAAAATGAAGGCAGATATTCGGGCTGGTGGGAGTCTTAGGAAAGATCTACAACAGGCACATGTGGAAGCACAGAGCCTAATCACAGCTCGTCAAGAGCTGAATACCCAAATCAAGCAGACTACTCTGGAATTACAGCAAGCACATGCAGATGCCAAAAAGTTACCCGAAATGCAAGCTGAGCTTGATAGTTTGAGGCAAGAGCATCAGAAATTACGGTAAGCCAACATGTCGCTGGTTGAATTTTTTAGAGGTTTTTTCAAAATGCCCCCTGTATTTTTAGACAACCTTGAAAAGGCCCCCCATATTTTGTATCTTTACTAAATTCTCCCCGGTTTGACGGTGAAATAAATGACTCTTAGTTTTCGTGGAAAAATGAAAAAAACACCCTTTGTTTAAGCTTAGTGAATCTCACTAACTTAAGTTAGGTGAGGCCCACCTCAATGCTAGATGACCAAGGGAGGCATGAGTCGCATGACAATGGAAAGGGTTGGATTTGGATTTGGAAGTTTTTTTAATATCAACCAGATCAAATGATGCTAGCTCTTAGTTTTAGGTCCTCAAATTTTAATGGCCATACCTTGTGTAAACTTCTTGTGATAAAATGCAAGGGTGAAGAATGTCCAAAACAGTAAGAAATGGGATCATTTTCAATTGAGGGCCTGGTGTGTGTGAATAGGTTGGATTGACCAAAGATGAGACCCTGATATGAAAGTCCGAAAAAGGAGTGTTTGTGAAAAGGGTCCTTGTGGAAAAATAGTCGTTTGAGTCATATAAGTTTTTCATGGGTAAATCAGTTGAAAATGAAATATTGAAAGGCAGTTACTTTTTATAAAATTTGACTTAGTCGAGCGAGGTTTTAGTAAAAATAAAAAAAAGAAAAAAAAAACAAAGTATAGGGTCCTTTTTGAGGTTGTGTGAATAAATAAGTGGTCTTTTTGTAAATGTCTCTCCCTCTCTCTCTTTTATTTTTTATTTTTATTTTGTGGTTGATTATTGGGATCTTAGTTTGAAGTCTTGGTTGTCTCTATTGAACTTTTTGTAATACACATGTTAATGAACAATTTTTGTGCACTGCCAATGCAAAGGGTTGCTTTTGAGTATGAAAAGGGTTCTAACATCAATCAAGTGGAGCGCATGCATGCAATGGAAAGGAATTTGATCTCAATGGCTAGAGAAGTGGAGAAATTACGTGCTGAGGTATTGAATGCAGAGAAGAGAGCTCGTGGTATGTTTTCTTATTGTTCATTTTTAGTTGATATTTTTCTCTTATGGAGCGACTAAAAATAACTTCCGAATGGTAAACAAGTTATGGGTAGCAACACTTAGCTAAGTCTATGGGGCCCACTGTCTATACCAAATGCAAGAGTGCTTTGAGGTGTAGCAGCATGTGCAAAATAAAATAAAATAAAATAAAAAATAATTAAAGGTCCATCAGAAATTGCCATCTATCAAATCTAAGTCTGCAAAACGGATGGTTGATATAGAGATATTTCTGTTTCTATTTGTTGATCATCTATTTCATTGCCAAAGATCAAGTAGTTTCAAATTTCTAATGGGCATGATTTTTTTCAGATTGATCCCATATATTTTTTTGGTTAGGTAAGTGGAAACTCTAAGCCACCTTTCATAGTTTGAAAGCAGCAGCAAAAGCAGTACTGGATCTGGTTATATGATCCCAGAGGCAAATTGTTTGAGGGCTGGTCTAGAGAACTTTCCAAGCCCATCCTAATAAATCTATCAGCGGGGACCGCATGAAAAATCCAAACTGCCCAAAATCACTATCAACCTTTGTCTTAACTTTCCCCCAAGTTTCACAGCAATTGAGGTTTACTGTCAGATACTCAGATGGATCATATACATAAAGCACCTATTAAAATAAAAAGCAAAGTGTGTAATCACGTGCTTCTTTCATGATAATCTGACGTGGGGGGATGGGTTTAAACAAGTATATGATGTGGATGGATGATGATCCTTGTCGTCATCATCATCAAGGCCTTGTGCTGGCTACATGAATTCTATTTCTCCATTCCAATCTATCATGAGCCAACATGGATGGATGATACACTAGCCAAATATTATTCCAATTAAACGATTCTAACTCTAATTCTAAGCCCTTCAATTAATATTTTTTCACTAATTTAATTGAACAATTGATAACGTTAGATCATTGTCAAATTAGGGTGAGTGCCCATCAGAAAAGGGTAGATGTGTGCGAGTTTTGGATCAATCATATGTGCATCCAAATGGATAGTTAAGACTTAATAGACTATTACACTTTTAAAGCCCTTAAATCATGGATATTAGGATAATCTGATGGGACTGAACTTTTGCCCTCTCCTAATTTATTATGAGACATTTCCAACCCCTTTTCCCCACGAGTGGCATCCATCTGAGTGGGCCCTGCAAAGAGGGAACACAAAACTTATATCAGCCTACTGTGACTAGTTTGCACAAGTGGGGCCCATTGACCATAGTCCGATGATTGAAATAATGGTTGAAATGTTGGAATTTATTTTGATGTTTATGTGAATATTTATGATAGGATGACATAGGAATTAGGAATTAAGATCAAACAACCTGCACAGGATGTGTGACTTTGAGGGTCACCTATGAATTGTTTTAAGATGCCCTAATGAAAATAAAAAATAAAAAGCGCACACAATGTTGTAGTTTTTTCCCAATATTTTGAATTTCTTCTATTTTTGTTCAGATCTCTTTTAGAGACATTTGAAAATTTACGTCTAGGCCAGCCGTCACGGCTGTGAACTGTGACGTGTTGCCGTTCCACATCCTTCTTTAGGGTTGTCTAAGATGCCAGCCGCGAGTTATTTTAACCATGGTGTTGGGCTGTGCTCGGTTTGATTTAGGTACAAGGTTTCTGGTTAGGTCTGTGTTGGGGATTTTGTCCAGGATCAAGTCTGGGGAGGGTCAAATGGATTGGTATGAAGGGATTTTTAATGGCTGGATCTCTATTGAAATTTTGGTAGAGTTTTTTTTTTTTTTTTTAATGGTAATTTTGGCAGAGTTTCCATTGAGGAAGTTCTGAAATTAAAAAGAAAAAGAAAAAGAAAAAGGGAGGGGGATGTAAGTAGGATACTGATGTGGAATTAATGTACAGGTTTGAGGACATTTGGATTGTACTTTGGTCTTCACCTTGTTGTAGGACTCTGCACTGAGAGGGCAATTAAGTCACAATATACTTGCATTGAGTCTCACTGCATGATAGAAGAAAAGATACGTCTCAAAGAAAACTGAAATATGCAATGTATTCTACTGGATGGTTGAATATTCACATCTAAAAGAATGTTAGTTTTGCTGCATGTCAGGATTTGGACTCCTAGTCCTATAATAAGACATAAAACCCTGTTCTTTTTGAAAATATCTTGGATCAACTTTTCTAGCATATCTTCATCATTACTGGTGCTTTCAACCCTCCTAAGATTATATTTTTCCATAATAACTAGGGACTCTTTAACAAGCAACAATTCTAACTTCTAAGATAACAAAGAGATTAAACACTCCACCCATCACAGACTTGCACATTATAAAATTAAAAATCTCCTCTTTTATTGCATTTAAATTAAATTCAGTTTTATAACTTACTGTTGGCCCCATCCAGATCTCTCCCCCACCCCCGCGCCCCGCGCCCCACCCCCCCAAGCATATGATTGCATCAAAACCATTGGCCACTCTATGGGATTAATAATCTATGATTTGAATTCCTTTCAGAGGAATAGTATACCAATCATTGCTTATCTTGATGACAGTTGCTTTGGAATGTCATTGCAATATACATAATCGCCTGATTGATGGAGCTCAACCATCAACCACTGGCATTCTACTACCATAGAAGTTTAGAGGAAACCAATAATACGAGTTATAAACAGATTGACAGAAAACAAATGTTTTTGTCATGATATTCTAAGATATATGGAGTTCATGTATGGGGCTTTAGACTTCGATTAAATTAATCGAGCGTATCATCATCATCATTATTATTTATGTATCTTTTTGAACAATTCAAAAAATATATAGATCTTTTTGAAAGAAAATTTGTTTTGCTATGGTTGGATGTGCCATATACTGCAACTGGTTAAATATTTAGCGGAATAAATTGTTAAAATTTTCATTAAGTTGTAGGCTGAAGAAGTTAGACTGTGTTAAATGGGATACTGTTTTTCTTCCCTTCTGTCCCATATCAATTTATAGCGGGTCACCTATGCTAGAATTGCTAGAAACAGCAGATATGACCTCTATCTGGTTTGCAATTTCCCTGCCCTGGTTGCAAATGGAACGGAGAACCACTTGCTGTATGTATCAAAGTATTCTGACTTGATCGAGTTGGGATGAATCTGAATTTCGGTAATTTCTAACTAGCAAAGTTACCCGTGCTCCGCACGGTATCTCCCTCCATGCAAAAAAGTATTCACATATTAAAAAAAAATACCTCTTTTTATAAGAGAAGTTTGATAAAATAGAAATAGAAAAATTGGAGCAAAAATGATATAGTTACATATGAGCAACTGAAACGTGAATGGGTTCGACAGAAAAATGAGTGGGTAGTTGCATGAGTAGTTACATAATTGTCGGTCAAAATTATAACAGACGGTCAAAATTGAAGCCAAAACCTCCTAACTTAATATATTATAATTCTTTTGTCCAAGTCTTACTCTTGACATTTTTTTTTGTAGCACCAAACTCGTATGGGGGTGCATATGGTAGTCCAGATGCTCCATATCCATCCATCGGTCAAGGTGGGGGCTTTGTGGATGCTTATGGAAGGCCTCAGGTTCAGATGAGCCGTGGGACAAGCATGGAAGGAACAAAACCGTATGGTGGTAACAGTGCTGTCGCTGATGCTGGTGTTGTTGTTGCTGCTGCAAGTGGTAGTGCTAGTGGTGGATGGGGAGGAACTTATGACCCCGTGAGAGGAGTTCCGTTTCCTGCACAGAAGTAAAGGCGATGAGGCTGAAAGGTTGGGGTTCAGCAATGCCATTCTTCCAGTGAGCAGAGGGGCTATTTTTCAAATCTACAACTGGAGCCCCATATGTGATCATGTGCCGTATCTTAATCGATTGCTTCCTGGACAGATTTATATCATACAGGCATGGTCTACCTTTTATACAAATCAGTAGTTCAAGTATTGGGCTTGGAAATATTAAAAAAAAAAGAGAGGCATAGAGCGGGATATTGTTGTCTCATTACAATTGAGTGCTGGAGCATTGGTTTTTGACATGGTTGGAACACTTTGGTAGAATGAATTTTCTGTTTCATTGCTCTGTCGAGAAGCGTGCAAGTTGGAAATTACATTAGGTAGGATACTCTTTCTACCGTTCGTACCTGTGGCAGTTGGAAGTTGCTCATTGTTTCAACCACAGGGTTGCGAGTTTGAGTCATGTTTTCCGATGCGGAAGAAAAGTGGATTGATCTTGTTGAGATGCGGTTCAGATAAACGTCTTTTACTCGCGGCAAAGGAAATGAACAGTTTTCTAAATTCATTGGGCTAATGTAGAGGGCTAGGATTTCTGATTTTGTTTTGTATTCTATAAACTTGCATGTATCAGTAAGTACTTTTCGTGAGAAGTGCAAATAAAGTGAATCAGATTGTTTACGGATATTCTCAGGCTGGGACTTGCCAAATGCAGCGGGGGTTCAGGTGGTACTCCAGGGTGGGGCTTCACCAATAAAAAATCTAGACTGCATGAAAATATATGTTTTCTTTTTTTAAATGAAATAGGGCAAAACTCCACTTCATTAAGAGTTTTATCCAGTTGCAAGTTGAGCACGTATTATAGGGATAAACTCTTCAAATCTCATACTGAGGCTATTTACTTTGAGCGGTTTAGGTTTCAAATCAGTAGCCCTACTGTGGAACTTCACTTGAATCCCTCGTGCATCTCGTGAGTCTGAGCCTTCGAGTCTTGATGAAATTTACGATACTTTATCAGTGTGTCATTATCTTAGCCTTACCATATTGATTTGTACTCATCCTGATGACATTTACAAATGTGGTGCCTGATTTAGCCTTCGTTTTGAATTTGCTTGTGCTAAAAAATAGATTAATAAATCAACCATTAAGAACCAACTTGTATGTGCCACTTTTTTTAAATCTATGAAGAAAAGAATTAGTTGCGATTTCTATGCAATGGGCGACTTTGGTGTTGGTAAATCAGGCAGACTCTAGTTATTTCAGTACTATCGGCATAAATGTACGGTTTCAATTGTTCTGATCGATCTGTTTCCCTTGTTTGAGTTCATTTATGTCTTGTTTGGAACTTGTTCAGTTTGCTTTTGAAAAAGAATCCTTAGGATTGTTCTTCTAATACACATTAAATTCCTATGATTTTCTAGAATATGTTCTGTCAAGAGGTCCAGGGTTGAATTATCAGAATGTGGAGATATGGTAGAGACCATCAAAATTGTGTTGTTTGATAAGAAGCAATAAGATTAAAATCCTATTGAAATGATTCTCATTTAGATGTCCATTCGCACTATTCACTCTGTACCCCTTGGTTAAAAGCATCTTTCTCATGAATTTGCAATCGTTTTCTTGCAAGAGGAGGGTTTTGATATTCATTTTCTTAGGAAATAAGCTAATCCACTCTTCAACCATTTAATCAAAGCCCATTCAGTAGGAAAATAGTTCTCCACTTAGCCCAACTATCAAATGAATCCAAGTTTAAGGAGGCATTTGCATTTTTCCTTTGGTTTATGGAGAACATACCGGAAGTGGATCGCATTGGAATAGGGTAAAAAGGCAACGATGAAGTTGTGCACACCGTTGAAAAACTCTCTAAATTTGTGCACATAGTTGGAAAACTCTCCGAATTGACTATTGACTCTCTTCAGTCTTCTCGAGTTTTCCAACCTTTGTGCTGGCCAAAGGTTAAAAACATCAAGATTTCTGTTTTGTTGGATTGACTTTCTTTAAGGATGAGAGTGGGGCCCAGGCCCCAGGAGATCTTCTTAATTCCCTTTGCTCTTTGTGGTTGGTAATAGCATGCATTCAGGTGGGCCCTACAGACTCAGCCCACATGTCACACCAATGGACTATTATGGTAAGAATCATCCACACAGCTTGTCTTTTGGGCCAACCCACTGTGGGGGGGCCATGCCAATCACGTGGAAGGGAGGGAATGCAAAGATCTCAATGGGACATAAGAGTGCAAAAGATCAGCCCCATTAGATCATCCTCTATGGCCCTTGTGTCCAATGATTTTAGAAGGATCATTTTTTAGATTTCAATCCAACGCTGAGAGCAGTTGATGAGTGTTGAATTTGGACTTGTGGTGATTCATACTTACTAAGCAATATACTCTAGCCATTAATGGGGTAGGGCATGCTGGAGGCAACCAAACCCCAAATGTTGCCCCAATCCAACTCAAGCCTCTAATAGAAGTGAGTCAAAGCTTGTCACCTATTTAATCTTACCCATTTCATGAATTCCCAAGGAATTCAATTCCATGCAAACAAACATGCCCTAATATAAGTTTTTTTTTTTTTTTTTTTTTTTTTTTCTGTCGTGGGGCTACTATTTATTCTTATTTGTAGGCCAGAATGACAATAGGGCCTTGGTTTTTAGGATTGGATGCAGGATATCCATTTGAACAGGGGCGGAACCACATTGAGGCCAGGCCCCCGACACGCCCCAACCACCCCACCCCCCCACTACCACCCGGGCTAAAACCCATCCCACCCCCACCACTCCTTGCAACTTTCGAAAACCTTTCCAGGCTCCAGGCTCAAGCCCTAACCCTCTTCAGCTCTTCCTTCTTCATTTTATTCTTCTCCTCTTTTTCTCCTTTAATCTCTCATCTTCGGTGGTTAAAATTTTGCACGCCGTCTTCTCTATGTCCAGCATTTTCAAGGAATCAAGAATCAAGATCCTCTCGTTTTGAAGAAGAACGATTCTCAGGTGTGCCCTCGCGATTGGGTGTGTGATTTCTTCATCATCTCAACTTCTGTTTTATGTTCGAATGTGCAGCAAATAGGAATGTTGTTGGTTACAATTGGAATTTTTTTTTGTAGATTTTGATGTCATTGATGTTTGTAAGCTTGTTATTTGATTGTGCAGCATTTGATTATGGTTTTAGGGATTTTTTTTTTTTAGTCTAATGCACTGTTCTTGTATATATATTTTTTTGTTTTTTGATTCTGATGCACTGAAAACATACATTCATCTTTGTATTCATACTCCACTCCCTTTGTCAGTGAGATTCTTGCTCTCAACCCAAATAGGCTTGGCCAGAAATCCAACAAAATCACTTTGTCCGCCATTAACACCACAAAAAATAATTTTGGCTACAGAAGAATAGAGAAGTAAGAAGTTAAAAACCACAACCACTTCCTGCAAGGGAACTCAACTGATGATCTTTGCAAGTTAGAGGACGAGAAAAAGTAGAGATTTTGTCAAATGGAGAAAGATGGAGAAATTGAAGGGAAAGAAATATATTTATATATCTATATATACCCACGCACATCTTGTATGTATGTATGTATACTATGTATAGTAGGGGAGAAAATAGCTTCGAATTCATGTTTAGTGTTTGCAAAATATGTGGGTGTGCATCTCAATATTCAAAGTAGACAAAGGAAACTGCAGTTTGGGTATTGTGATTTGTGAGAAAGTAATGCTAGTGGCACATCTGGCAAGGGAGTCTTCTTTTGCAGTCAGAAGTAAGAGAAATATAAAACAAAAGAAAACCTTACTTGTTGATGTTCACAAAAGAATCACTCTCTGCTCGAGTTTTTACCTCTATGTCCATTTTGGGTGCAAAGGAAAGTGAAAAAACTCTAACCACTGTAACCCCAAAATCACAGTAACCAAGCATGTATCATGTATGTAAAAGAGATCTTCTTACATACTGTGTGTTTATTGAGTTGTTTGATGAAGGGTTCATATTTTGAGACAAAGAATACTTTTTATTTGATTTTGGACATATAATAAATATGATTTTTATTTGATTGGTAGATGGGAAAGTCATCTACAATTGATGGATTTTTTAAAAGAAAAAATCCTCAAAACTCAGAAGCCAATGCATCATTGTTTTGGCACCCCCCCAAAGATGAAATCCTGGCTCCGCCCCTGCGTTTGAAGCAGTTTCATGACCATCTCCTCTGATGAAGTTACTATTGAGTGGGCCAGGCATACCTATAAAAGCAACCCAAAGGTCCTAAACACCCAAACAACAGCTCCTATCATTGAATGCTCTCATTTCAAAACTCAGACACTCAAACCTCAACTCCAAAGCCCTTCAGCTCTTCATTCAAATCCATGCCTCCCACCACCTCCAACCAAACCACTACACCCTCTCCACCACCCTCACTGCCTGTGCAAACCTGCGTGACACCGTGGCAGGCAACCAGATCCACGCCCATGCTGCCCGTGCCGGTTATAGAGGCCACACCCATGTCGGCAATGCGCTTCTCTCCCTCTATGCCAAGTGCAGTGATTTGGAGTCCACCCGCCGCATGTTTGATGAAATTCACACCCCAGATGCCTATTCATGGACAACTCTCCTCTCGGCGTATGCTAAATCAGGGCATATTGATCATGCCCTCCAGCTGTTTGATGAAGTTCCTCATAGAAATGTTGCCATGTGGAATTCTGTTATCACAGGCTGCGTCGATTGTGGGTACCGAGAGGTTGCTTTTGATATGTTTTGTAGGATGCATTGGATGGGTGTTAGGCATGATAATTATAGTTTTGCGAGTGTTCTAAGCTTGTGCTGCTCCCATGAGTTGTTGGATTCGGGGAAGCAGGTGCATTCGTTGGTTATTAGAACTGGGTTTTTGGTTAGGATTTCTGTAATCAATGCTCTGCTGACGATGTATTCCAGTTGTGGAATGATTAGAGAAGCATATCTTTTATTTGGAGAAGCCGAGACACCTAATTACATCACTTTTAATGCCATGATATCGGGAATGGTGGGCTGTGGAGGGGATGTTGAGGCTCTGGCCATGTTCAAGAAGATGAAAGAATCTTGTTTTGGTCCCACCAACCTGACCTTTGTGAGTGTTCTGAGCGTATGTTCCTCTGCTAAAATGCCGAAAATGGGGCCTCAAATCCATGCCCAAGCTATGAAAATGGGATTTGAAGCTTGTGTCTTGGTGAGCAATGCAGCAATAAACATGTACTCCTGCTGCAGTGATTTGGAGAATGCTCAATTGGTTTTTGAGAGATTGAAGGAGAAGGATCTGGTCTCTTGGAACTCTATCATTAATGGTTATGCTCAAGGCAACTGTTATGAATTGGCAATCACGGTTTACCGGCAAATGCAAAGGGCAGGAATTGAACCAGATGAATTCACCTTTGGAAGCCTAATAGCATGCTCAGAGTTTGTCAAGAACACAGAGATGATTCAAGCTTTCGCTGCCCAAAATGGGCTGATCTCAAATACCCAAGTGGGCAATGCATTGGTTTCTGCATTTGCAAACTGCGGTATGATAGGGCATGCTTATCAAATCTTTGAGGAGATGCCATTCAGGAATTTGATTTCTTGGAACTCGATGGTTTCAGGTTCTGTGTTGAATGGATTTCCAGTAATGGGCTTAGAGCTATTCCGGGAAATGCAGATTTCAGATCTCATACCAAATATCTGCACTCTTAGCATTGTTTTGAGCACATGTGCTAGCATTTCAGCTCTGAGACATGGAAAGCAGGTTCATGCCTACATACTTAAATCTGGGTCTGACTTGAATATGACTTTAGGCAATGCACTTATTACAATGTATGCGAAATGTGGGGCTTTAGATTGGTCTTCCAGAGTGTTTCAAGGAATGTCTGAAAGGGATGTTGTCTCTTGGAATGCCATGGTTGCTGCTTATGCACAGCACGGGAAGGAAAAGAAGCAATCTGCTGTTTTGAGACAATGCAAGAATTGGGTATCAAGCCAGATCCTGTCACCTTCACAATAGTTCTCTCCGCTTGCAGTCATTCTGGTTTGGTGGATGAGGGCTGCCGGATTTTCTCTTCCATGTTCAAGGAGTATGGTATAGAACCTGGGATGGATCATTATTCTTGCATTATTGATCTTCTAGGCCGAGCTGGCCGTCTAGATGAGGCAGAAAAATTAGTGAATAGTGTGCCATTTTGTGCCAATTCCCATATCTGGTGGGCACTGCTTAGTGCTTGTAGGGCTCATGGTAATGTGAGACTGGGAAGAGTTGCCGCGGGGTTTCTCCTGGAGACTGAACCCAATAATCCAGCAGTCTATGTACTTCTGTCGAATATTCATGCTGCAGCTGGGCAATGGGAAGAAGCTGCTCGTGTGAGGGAATTGATGAAGAAGAATGGCCTGACGAAGAGACCTGGTTACAGCTGGATGGAGTGAGAATCGCACTCAATGGTCAAGGGCAGCAAATGCCTTAGCTAGTTGTAATTTGGCATGAAATCTAATTTGATCACTCAAAAAAAAGAAATTAGAGAATTTGAAGATGGTAATTTATGACTATTTAGTTGATGTTGAGCACCCTTCAGATGCCATTCATGCTTTCTGTTTCTCAGACTACTATAATCCATTGAGATGTACTTGAGAATTTCTGGAAAGCAGAGGAAATTATGGGTCACGTCTAATTGAGATGGGACCTGTTGTTGTCTTGTTGATCTGGGCATTGGTTATTCCAACACAAAGCTAGAGAATTTAGTTCTGATGTAACTGAGACACTCAACTGTAAATATGCGAGATGAGTGGAGTATATTCTTTACTTGCACCATATTTTCCTAAATTGAATGTGTACTATGATGTTGCATGAAATCTCTAAATGAGCACATCCTTGTTCATACTGACATGTCACCCTACTCTATATATGTGGGTCCTCTTCTGCCCTTAATGTTATTTTATATCTATTCTTTTGCCAAAGTCTATATGTTATTCTTCAAACCACTTTATTTATTGGGATTTTTATGAGTAAAAGGCCTCAAATATGCATATACTTCCAAACAAAATCCATGTTGCACATTTTCCTGAATCGCGAGTCATCTTCTGTTTTTCTCCTCATCTCTAGAGTATTGATTCATGTTCTCATTGGCATGGGTAAAAAACTCAAAGACGAAAGGCCTGACTCCCATCACCAAATCGCAGTGAATCCACCTCTCCATCACCTATTTTTATCACTTCTTATTTAAGTTTTTCTGCCATCACTGTAGTAAAACAAAACTTGCAAAGGCTTATTATGTCTAAATTCTTTGGATTGCAACAGTCCCTCCATCAAATAAGTTTTCTTGAAAATAGTTGGAACCATCAAATCAATGGTTATTATGATTAGGGGTGTCAGTAAGGCCCTATGTTTAGTCGGGTCCAGCATTCGGGCCTCACTCGGGTGCACTAGGAGGCCCACAGTAAAAAGCCTGCAAAATGAAGGCTTTAAATCTAAAAAGCCATAGGATATGCTGATGCTTAGCGTTCACAATCTTTTCAAGAAAAATTCTACACCCACTTTCCCAATAATACCCAAAACACCCTCTTCTCCTCTCCTCCCCTCCCACTTGCTGCAATCGAACCTTGACAGCCGTCCCATCACCGGTGACCATCTCTCCCTCCAGTGAGCTCCCCTCTCTGCCCCACCATCACCGGCGAGCTCCACTCTCTTCTCCCTCCGGTGAACTAAGTGGTTTCTTCTCCTCTTCTCCCATTCTCTTCTCCTCCTCTCTTCCCCTCCCACCTGCTGCGATTGAACCCTGACGGCCGCCCCATCACCGGCGAGCTCGCCTCTCTGCCCCACCATCACCAGTGACCATCTTCTCCTCTTTCTTCGCGTGTATCGCTTGGTGATGGGGTGCACGGAGTTTCAAGGCCGTGCACATAAAGAGGTTAGTTATTTTCATCATGGGTATTTTGATAATAAGTTTTTTCTAGAAAAGTGGGTGTGCTCAGTTATTTTCGTGGTGCAAATAGAATTTCTCTCTTTTCAAAGGCCATCTCCCACACTGTCAAACAACATGTAGAACTTCAACACAGGCTAGTTTGGCACTTTACTAACATAGTAAAAGTCAAGTAAAGCCTTCATTTCCCTCCATCTTTTTCGAAAAAAGTCAAAAAGCAACTACCGTTATCCACTAAAATACAATCCACTTTTTCATACAAAAAGTCAAAAAGATTTCATAACAAACAACTAAAAAAAAATCCTCATAATCCATTTATATTTTACTCTTTCTTCAAAATCAACCTTACTTTACTTGACTCTATTAGTAGAGTTTCCAAACTGGCCCGAATGCCAAGTGAAATTTGTACACACTGGATACAAGGACTCTTCGGATCGGGGACTGGGCTTAGGTAGCATGGTTAACTTCCACTTCACCTTCACTAGTCTCTACTCACTAGCTAGGGACTAGGGTGTGCAGTGCACCACGTAATTCGCGGGAAGGGGCATCGCTGTAAACAAAAAACGTGGCGTGGGGTTATCTCGTGGAAGTAGAAGAAGCTTTAAAATGGATTTCAGATGCTCTGATGCTGCAGTGTGGAGAGATGCCCTCGCGTCTTATCAGACGTGCGTCGAATCTTTATCTTTAGGCAAAACCGATCTGGTCAGACTTGACGACTTCTACACGAAGCAGCTTCCTCTCCTCCTCCGCCATAGAAACCCTACTCCTTACATCTCCAAACCCGAACTCTCCACACTCATGCAGTGGAAGCTCACCAGAGGCAAATGGCGGTACGTTTTCTTTTCTTTCATCCAATCCAAATCCCCCCATCACCCGCCCTATGCGTCCCATCTATATTGTTTTAATCTAAGTTACATACAGAACTTAACTTAGCAACTTAGATAGGAGGATTTACTCATTCTATTCAATCAATCATGTTTCAGGCCTAGGCTAATGGATTTTGTATCGTCTTTGGATGAACCCCAAGTCCAATCTGCTTCAGAAAGGGCTTTCCAGTCTCTTCCTGACATTGCCAAAGCCATTACTGAATTGACCACATTGAAGGGTGTGGGCCCCGCCACTGCCTCTGCTGTTCTTGCTGCTTATTCGCCTGGGATCGCGCCATTCATGTCCGATGAGGTATATAAACTTTGGTTGTTTGTTGATTTTAGTCAATTTATGTATTGTGGTTACGTCACTCTTTAAATGTTATGTGTTTGAAAGGCGATGGTCGCGGCGATTGGTAGTTCGAAGGATTATACATTGAAGCAATACCTTATATTTGCAGAGAAGCTGCAGACAAAAGCAAAGGTTAGGTTTGTGATTCTGTACTAAGTACTAAGAGGTTTCTTATGATTCTCATTTTTGCATTTTGGATTCCTTTTGAAATAAGCTTAATGAGAAATTGCGATTTTGTATATTAGATGAAGGGTAAATGAATTTATATTGATGAAAGGAGCATTTAATTTCTTTCACTTAATTGGCCAATCTCCATTGTGGGTATGAAATTCCAAGAAGGAGATTTCACCACTTAATTTATGCTAGATTTCAGTTTCAAGCTCAGTTTTAACAGAGCTTGAAACTGAAAGTAGGCTTTCAATACAAGTTACAGATATCAGTTTTTTTATTTTTATTTATTTTTTAATCATGTTGTAAGGCCTTTGCCCCATCAATTCATCGTCTGCACTTTATGGACACCGGAATTCTCCGTGATTGGCTGAAACTTGTATTCGATGGTGCCTACATAGGATTCATGGTTGAAAAATCGTGTTGATGTTGATGGTGATCTCATTTGTTGGCTGCTCTCAAATGCACACTTTTTTTAAGCATGCATTTTCCTCTACAGAACTGTGACAGGAAAATGACATTAGGTAGATTCGCTTTGAAGACTAGCATAGGTTCTTTGCCAGTTTGCCTTGGACCCATTGACTGTGGGTAAACTGCTCCTAAAGCTAGAGTAGCTCGCCAGTTTTTGGCTGGGGGAACGGGGAAAGGCTCTTTTGGAATGGTCTAACTTGTGCATCGAATAGTTGACTAAAAATTGATGCTGATTGGGGGAATTTGACAGTTCAATTGAAACAAAGATTTGCAATAGTCCATCATATGCTTCATTTTGTCATCGTGTTTGATTGTTTCACTTCAGTATTTCAACCACCATGTTTTGCCTGGGCATGATAGGCCAAAAGAAGAAAGTTTGATGTTAGGTATATGGCCAAAAAAACTTGTTGAACCAATCGTGGAGTTTACTTAGACAAAAGTAGAACCTATCGTACCCTGCATTGATGGGATAATGTTACAACTTATAAGATCTAAATAATCACAATGCACCTATGGTTATCATAAGGTAAATTGAAAAAACAATGCAAGTATCACATTTCTTTACACCCACCTCAGGTGAGAGCATTGTTATCAATAATGCATATCTTTCCACTTGTATGATGAAGCTGATCTCAACTTATTCAATTTCTTAAGAAATTGATGAATTAATCTTTAGATTCTCAATAGTGTAGCTTTTATCTCCTTTGATGTGACTCCTTCTGAAACATATCAATGAGCCTTTATTTGCTTCGTCCTGTCACCGACCTAGCGAATCCACGTAATTCTAGCCCATGTGACACTCATCTACGCAGAGTGTGCTGGCCAGTTAGCCTTCCCCCCTCTGTCTGTAATTCACGTCTCAAGGCAATGTACACTCACCATAGTAGTCAAATTTTGTTTGTTGGCTGAAACTATTTGGTCCGGTTTCTATACCGAACCAAACAACCACAATAAACTATTGTAACTTTTGGCTTGGATAATTCATCATTCTTCTCAGTGGAGACCAACCAATCCAGAGTTTGCAATTTTCTTGGATTTTCCAAGTTTTCTATTTGTTTGGATTTGAAACTTCCTGGGTGGATCTTGGAAGAAACCTCAAGGGATTTATCAAGTTGATAACTTGCCTCCTCCTAGTGGTTAGATACTATTATTCATGGCTCCACAATAGAACTTGAGGCCTTTAACCAAGTTGGCCTGCATTATTAGGTGATTCTCTTTCTACCATAAGACATGAAAGAGAAAAAGAAAAAGAAAAAGAAAGGAAAGAAAGATGAGGACGGGCAAAAGAAAAGAAGAATGATAATCTGACGTGGGGGGATGGGTTTAAACAAGTATGATGTGGATGGATGATGATCATTGTCGTCATCATCATCAAGGCCTTGTGCCGGCTACATGAATTCTAGTTCTCCATTTCGATCTATCATGAGCCTACATGGATGGATGATGTACTGGCCCAATATCATTCCAATCAAACGATTCTAACTCTAAATTTTAAGCCCTTCAATTAATAGTTTTTCACTAATTTAATTGAACAATTGATAACGATAGATCATTGTCAAATTAGGGTGAGTGCCCATCAGAAAAGGGTAGATGTGTGTGAGTTTTGGATCAATCATATGTGCGTCCTAGCGGATAGTTAAGACTTAATAGACTATTACACTTTTAAAGTCCTCAAATCATGGGTATTAGGGT
The DNA here is from genome assembly GCA_038049695.1 of Cinnamomum chago. NCBI lineage: Eukaryota > Viridiplantae > Streptophyta > Magnoliopsida > Laurales > Lauraceae > Cinnamomum > Cinnamomum chago. The sequence continues at coordinate 103,364,241 of CP142451.1, read as the reverse complement.
AATCTGATGGGACTGAACTTTTACCCTCCTAATTTATCATGAGACATTTCCAACCCCTTTTCCCCATGAGTGGCATTCATCTGAGTGGGCCCTGCAAAGAGGGAAAACAAAACTGATATCAGCCTACTGTGATACTACTGTGATTAGTTTGCACAAGTGGCGCCCATTGACCATAGTCCGATGGAAATGGTTGAAATGTTGGAATTTATTTTGATGTTTTTGCGAATATTTATGATGGGATGACATAGGAATTAGAAATTAAGATCAAACAACCTGCGCAGGATGTGTGACTTCGAGGGTCACCTATGAATTGTTTTAAGATGCCCTAATGAAAATAAAAAATAAAAAGCACACACACAATGCTGTAGTTTTTCCCCCATATTTTCGAATTTCTTCTATTTTGGTTCAGATATCTTTTAGAGACATTTGAAAATTTATGTCTAGACCAGCCGTCACGGCTGTGAACTGTGACGTGTTGCCGTTCCACATCATTCTTTAGGGTTGTCCAAGATGCCAACCGCGAGTTATTTTAACCATGGTGTTGGGTTGTGCTCGGTTTGATTTAGGTACAAGGTTTCTGATTAGGTCTCTTTTGGAGATTTTGTCCAGGATCAAGTCTGGGGGCAGGTCAAATGGATTGGTTTGAAGGAATTTTTAATGGCTGGATCTCTGTTGAAATTTTGGTAGAGTTTTTTTTTATATATATATATTTTTAATTTTTTGTGAATGGTAATTTTGGCAGAGTTTCCATTGAGGAAGTTCTGAAAAAAATAAAATGGGAAGAAGGGGGGGGGGGGGGGGTGGGGTGGGTTGAGAAGAGGATACTGATGTGGAATTAATGTACAGGTTTGAGGACATTTGGATTGTACTTTGGTCTTCACCTTGTTGTAGGACTCTGCACCGAGAGGGCAATTAAGTCACAATATACTTGCATTGAGTCTCACTGCATCATAGAAGAAAAGATATGTCTCAAAGAAAGCTGAAATATGGAATGTATTCTACTGGATGGTTGAACATTTATATCTGAAAGAATGTTAGTTTTGCTGCATGTCAGGATTTGGACTCCTAGTCCTTTAATATAATTTGACCAGCTTGTTTTTACTCCCACAGATAAGACATAAAACCCTGTTCCTTTTGAGGAAAATATCTTGGATCAACTTTTCTAGCATATCTTCATCATTACTAGTGCTTTCAACACTCCTATGATAATATTTTTCCATAATAACTGTGGACTCTTTAACAAGCAACAATTCTAACTTCTAAGATGACAAACAGATTAAACACTCCACCCATCACAGACTTGCTTATTATAAAATCTCCTCTTTTATTGCATTTAAATTAAATTCGGTTTTATAACTTGCTGTTGGCCCCATCCAGATCCCCCCAAGCATGTGATTGCATCAAAACCATTGGCCACTCTATGGCTTTAATAATCTATGATTTGAATTCCTTTCAGTGGAATAGGATACCAATAGTTTCTTATCTTGATGACAGTTGCTTTTGAATGTCATTGCAATATACATAATCGCCTGATTCATGGAGCCCAACCATCAACCACTGGCATTCTACTACCATAGAAGTTTAGAGGAAACTAATAATACACGTTATAAACAGTTTGACAGAAAACAAAAGTTTTTGTCATGATATTCTAAGATATATGGAGTTCATGTATGGGGTTTTAGACTTTTATTAAATTAATCGATCGTATCATCATCATCATTATTTATGTATCTTTTTGAACCATTCAAAAAATATATAGATCTTTTTGAAAGAAAATTTGTTTTGCTATGGTTGGATGTGCCCTATACTGCAACTGTTTAAATATGTAGCAGAATAAACTGTTAAAATTTTCATTAAGTTGTAGGCTGAGGAAGTTAGCAAACCAAACCTTTTTCCACTAGGTGGGGTCGGCTATATGGATTTGACGACGTCAATCAAATCTGTTTAGGGCCATGTCCTCTGTTAGATCCATGTAGGTAAGGTCATATTTAATAGTTTCTTTCCAACTTCTCTTGGGCCTCCCTCTCCTACTCCTGGCAATCTCCATGCTTTCACACCTTTTGACAGGTGCCCCCGTTGGGCGCCTTCTAACATGGCCGAACCATCTCGGTCAATTTTCTCTCATTTTATCTTTAATCGGTGCTATTCTCACTTTGCCCCTAATCTCTTCATTCATAATCTTATCTCTCTTTGTGATCCCGCACATCCATCTTAGCATTCTCATCTTCGCAACTTCCATCTTCTTAACATGATTATACTTTACTGCCCAACACTCTGATTTATATAACCACGCTGGACATACTGCCACCTTATAATACTTTCCTTTAATCTTGAGAGGGACTTTCCGATCACACAAGACCCCATAAACACTCCTCCATTTGGTCCACCCGGCCCGAATCCTGTGACTTACATCAGTATCAATCCCTCCATCCTGTTGCACCATATATCCAAGGTACCTAAAGTTATCTTTCTTTACAATCTTTTGTGTGCCCAAACTTATTTTTATGTTACCAGGTGTCCTACTTTGACTAAACTTGCATTCCATATATTCTGTCTTCCATCGACTTAGCTTAGACTTACCAGGCTGAGGAAGTTAAACTGTGTTAAATGGGATACTGTTTTTCTCCCCTTTTGTCCCATATCATTTATTGCAGGTCACCTACACTAGAAATGCTAGAAACAACAAATATGACCTTTATCTGGTTTGCAATTTCCCTGCCCTGGTTGTAAATGGAACGGAGAACCACTTGTTGTATGTATCAATGTATTCTGAGTTGATCGAGTTGGGATGAATCTGAATTTCGGTAAATTCTAATTATTTTGTGTAAGTCTTACTCTTGATATATATATATATATAGCACCAAACTCGTATGGGGGTGCTTATGGTAGTCCAGATTCTCCTTATCCACCCATCGGTCAAGGTGGGGGCTTTGTGGATCATAGTTATTAATTTTGCACTGGTTCGATTGAAATGGACGAAATTCTTCGTTTCGATCAAGTGGCTGAAATTAAATTTCACCTAGAACTTTCTGTTTTAAATCTAATCACATTTCAGGTGAAATGATATTTTACACAATTAATTATTTTTTAATTTTTTATACACTTTGTATTTCTTATAATTCCCCAAAATGTAAACCCAAAAAGTTTTTACTAGAATGGATTAAATCCATTTTTTATTTTTTTATTTTTCTACATATACATTATTTTTATATTTCCCCGAAATGTAATTATGAAAAGGTTCGCCGAAATTCCGAATCGGCCGAAACACCGAAATGGGGTCCAAAACGATATTATTAGCAGAATAAATTGTTAAAATTTTCATTAAGATGTAGACTGAGGAAGTTAAACTGTGTTAAATGGGATAGTGTTTTTCTCCCCTTTTGTCCCATATCATTTGTTATGGGTCACCTACACTAGAAATGCTAGAGACAACAGATATGACTTTTATCTGGTTTGCAATTTCCCTGCCCTGGTTGCAAATGGAACAGAGAACCACTTGTATGTATCAAAGTATTCTGACTTGATCGAGTTGGGATGGATCTGAATTTTGGTAATTTCTAATTCTCTTGTCTAGGTCTTACTCTTGATATATATTTTTTTTGTAGCACCAAACTCGTATGGGGGTGCTTATGGTAGTCCAGATGCTCCATATCCACCCGTCGGTCAAGGTGGGGGCTTTGTGGAAGCTTATGGAAGGCCTTGGGTTCAGATGAGCTGTAGGACAAGCATGGAAGTAACAAAACCGTATGGTGGTAACAGTGCTGTCGCCGATGCTGGTATTGTTGCTTCTGCAAGTGGCAGTGCTAATGGTGGATGGGGAGGAACATATGACACCGTGAGAGGAGTTCCGTTCCGTGCCCAGAAGTAAAGGTGATGAGGCTGTAAGGTTGGAGTTCAGCAATGCCATTCTTCCAGTGAGCGGAAAGGGTCTGTAGGATTGTCTTAAATTATATATGGAGTTCTGATTTAGTGAGCAGAGGGGCTATTTTTCAAATCTACAACTGGAGCCCCATATGCGATCCTATGCCGTATCTTAATGGATTGCTTTCTGGACAGATTTATATCATACGAGCATGGTCTACCTTTTATGCAAATCAGTAGTTCAAGTATAGGGCTGGATTTACTAAAAAAAGAAGCATAAAGCTGGATATTGTTGTCTCATTACAATTGAGTGCTGGAGCATTGGTTTTTGACATGGTTGGAATACTTTGGTAGAATGAATTTTCTGTTTCGTTGCTTTGTTGAGAAGCGTGCAAATTGGAAATTACATTAGTTAGGATAACTCTTTCTACCGTTCGTACCCCAAATCCGAGAAAAATTGAGTAGAGCCTGTGGCACAGTTGGAAGTTGCTCATTGTTTCAACCGCAGGGTTGCGAGTTTGGGTTGTGTTTTCCGATGCAGAAGAAAAGTGGATTGATCTTGTTGAGATGCGGTTCAGATAAACCTAATCTTTTGCTTGGTGACCGTCAAATAGCGGCAAAGGAAATGAACAGTTTTCTAAATTCATTGGGCTAATTTAGAGGGGTAGGATCTCTGATCTTGTTTTGTATTCTATAAACTTACATGTATCCCACAAGTACTTATCGTGAGAAGTGCAAATAAAGTGAATCAGTTTGTTTACGGATACTCTCTGGCTGGGACTTGCCAGATGCAGCGGGGGTTTAGGTGGTACTCCACAGTGGGGCTTCACCAATAAAAAATATAGACTGCATGAAAATAAATGTTTTTTTTTAAATGAAATAAGGCAAAATTCCACTTCATTAAGTGTTTTATTCAGTTGCAAGTTGAGCATGTATATATGCTCAATTGTATGATGGGATAAACTCTTAAAATCCCATACTAAGAGGTTATTTACTTTGAGCGGTTTAGATTTTAAATCAGTAGCCCTACTGTGGAACTTCGCTTGAATTCCTCGTGCATGTCGTGAGTCTGAGCCTGAGAGTCTTAATGAAATTTACAATTCTTTATCAGTGTCATTATCTTAGCCTTATCATATTGATTTGTTGTCTCCTGATGACATTTACAAATGTGGTGCCTGATTTAGACTTCGATTTGAATTTGCTTGTGCTAGAAACTAGATTAATAAATTAACCATTAAGAACCAACTTGTATGTGCGACTTTTTTAAATCTATGATGAGGAGAATTAGTTGCGTTTGCTATGCAATGGGCAACTTTGGTGTCGGTAAATCGGGCAGATTCTAGTTATTTCAATACTATTGCCTTACATATGCTGTTTCAATTGTTCTGATCAATCTGTTTCCCTTGTTTGAGTTCATTCATGTCTTGTTTGGAACTTGTTCAGTTTGCTTTTGAAAAAGAATCTTTAGGACTGTTCTTCTAATACACATTAAATTCCTATGATTTTCTAGAATATGTTCTGTCAAGAGGTCCAGGGTTGAATTATCAGAATGTGGAGATATGGTAGACCATCAAAATTGTGTTGTTTGATAAGAAGCAATAAGATTAAAATCCTATGGAAATGATTCTCATTTAGATGTCCATTCGCAGTATTCACTCTGTACCCCTTGGTTAAAAGCATCTTTCTCATGAATTTGCAATCGTTTTCTTGCAAGAGGAGGGTTTTGATCTTCATTTTCCTAGGAAATAAGCTATTCCACTCTTCAACCGTTTAATCAAAGCCCATTCAGTAGGAAAATAGTTCTCCACTTAGCCCAACTATCAAATGAATCCAAGTTTAAGGAGGCATTTATAATTTTCCTCTGGTTTATAGAGAACATGCCGGAAGTGGATCGCATTGGAATAGAGTAAAAAAGCCACGATGAAGTTGTGCACACCGTTGAAAAACTCTCCGAATTTGTGCACATGGTTGGAAAACTTTCCAAATTGACTATTGACTCTCCTAAGTCATCTCGAGTTTTCCAACCTTTGTGCAGGCCAAAGGTTAAAAACATCAAGATTTCTGTTTTTGTTGGATTTACTTTCTTTTAAGGATGAGAGTGGGGAACTTTATCGTAGGCCCCATCAAGATCTTCTTAATTCCCTTTGCTCTTTGTGGTTGGCAATAGCATGCATTCAGGTGGGGTCCTACAGACTCAGCCCACATGTCACACCACTGAACTGTTTCTCAATTTCCCTTGGGGCATGTTTGGTAACGGTCGTCGTTGAGGATTCATCTCCGACTTTCCTTGATAGCGTGGAAAATTCATGTTTGGCAAATCACGGTTTTCTTCGCATCAGATTTGCTGGAGCCACAAAAGCACAGATTCTGCCGGTCTGACCTCCCCCATCGGATTCCATAAATGCTTGATTTTAAAGGTTGGGTATAAAAGGAACTTTCTTCGCACGAGATGAGCGCCTTGAGCTCTTCGATCCCTACTCATGTACTCTCGCCCAAATTTCCTTCCTCTTGCCCTAAATCTATCTGATCTTTCATTCCTAGAGTCTTGCACGGCTCATCTCCTTCCTCTTGGCCAAATCTCTTCGATTGCTCATTCCTGTAAGTTCGCCCAACTCATCCCCTCTTTCTTGCCCTAAATTCTTCGATCGCTCCAACCTGCAATCTCGTGATCTCTTGCCCAACTCGTGATCTTGCCCAACTCATCTTCTCCCTCTAGCTTAGATAGATCTACATATTCTCGACGCTGGTTGTTTCTCCTTCTCTCTCTCCCTTGCTCTTTACCACTCTCTATCTCTATCGTCCCCTTCAAAAAGAAAAGAAAAAATGGAGAAAGGGTCTGGTGTCTCTGTCCGTCCCTCTCTCTATGAGTGATTCTGCTGATGTTGTTCTAAACACAATCTCCGGTCTCAATGGGTTCTTAATTGGGCAAAATAGAGAAGGGGATGATGACACAGTGATTGAATGCATGGTTCAAATCGGCAGTGATGATAATGAGTGGATGATTAACATTGCTATTATGATCATGTAGTTGGAGACTTCAATGATTTAGATTTACGATTCTAATTTAGATGAACATGCATTTGATTTTCTTAACTAATGTCTGTCATTAGTTTTTTAGTTTTTGGGTTTTGATATCTTTACCAAACATGGATCGGAAAAATCATCCCTGATTCTACTTTGCTAACCAAACATGGAATGGTATGAATCCTTTCCTCATAAATGCTCACCTTGGAAAGCCTGATTCCAGCGGCAGCAAGGAATCCTCCAAAGAGAGGATTCCTTTTCCATTACCAAACGTGCCCTTGAGCTCTATTATGGTAAGAATCATCCACACAGCGCTGTGCGAACACTTGTCTTCTGGGCCAGCCCACTGGGGGCCATGCCAATCATGTGGAAGGGAGGGAATGCAAAGATCTCAATGCAATGCAAAATATCAGCCCCATTAGATCATCTTCTATTGGCCCTTGTGTTCAATGATTTTAGAAGAATTGTTTTTTAGATTTCAATCCAACACTGAGGAGCATTTGATGATTGTTGAATTTGAACTTGTGGTGCTTCATACTTACAGCTAGTGCTACAGAGATTTTGTGCCTGAAATGTTACTAAGCAATATAAACTAGCCATTAATGGGGTAGGGCATGTGGGAGGCAACCAAACCCCAAATGTTGCCCCAATCCAACTCAAGCCTCTAATAGAAGTGAGTCAAAGCTCGTCACCTGTATAATCTGACCCATTCCATGAATTCCAAGGAATTCAATTCCATGCAAACAAACATGCCTTAATATAAGAGGTTGTTTTTTTGTTTTTTTGTGCGTGTTGTTGTTGTTGTTGTTGTGGGGCTACTATTAATTCTTATTTGTAGGCCAGAATGACAATTAGGCCTTGGTTTTTAGGATTGGATGCAAGATGTTAACAACCCAAATACCCATTGGGACAGAAAGGAAGAAAAACAGGATCCCATTTGAAGCAGTTTCATGACCATCTCCTCTGATGAAGTTACTATTGAGTGGGCCGGGCATACCTATAAAAGCAACCCAAAGGTCCCAAACACCTAAACAACAGATCCTATCATTGAATGCTCTCATTTCAAAACTCACACACTCAAACCTCAACTCCAAAGCCCTAAAAACGAATTATGAAATATATTTTAGTGTTCATTACAACTGCTCCTCGTTCCATTTGATAGACCAAGTTTGAACTGTGATTTTTTATGAAAAAAAATAAAACAAAAAAACTGGTTCGGTTTGGTTTGGGAAAATAAAAAACTATGAGTTCGGTTTGATTGATGGTTTTTCCTCTAAACCGATCCAAACCGCCCATGTGAACCCTAGTGAGCTTAAGTTAGACGAATATGGGCCTTAACATGAGGATGGCCCAAAAGACCCAACAAATGAGCTATGGTTTCCCAATGTTGCTCAACAAAGTTTAATAGTGATTGTTGCTGCTTACATTCATTCCTTCCCTTCTCTGCAAGAAAGGAATGATCTTTTTCTTTAACCATTTAAAGAGCTACTGCTTTATTCTTCTTTTCTTCCATTTGTGGATTATTCTTCTTCTCGTAGTAAGAAAGGAATCATCTTTATTTATGTATAAATGAGCAAAGGGTGCAGAGTATAAGTTTTTTCTATATCCAAGGGCACATCCCTGCTTCGTAAAATCTAAAAACAAGACCATCTATGCATGTATTTCTAATTTTGCTTCTGTGTCAAGAGGTGAGATATCCACAATCTCAAGGGTGGGTACATAATTTCTGTTCGGTTCTTTCTTTTTATTTTTCTCATTTTATTTCATTTCTGTTGTCAGTTGTGTACCAGCTAGCTCTTGTTGAATGTAAGGCATCCCCATTGATTGACGACTTTGTTTTCATGGATTCCCATGAGGACTCACGGGCGAGAGCGCTCCGCCGGCGCCTCACGTAAGCATTCAACCTAATGTCACTATAGTCAATATTTTTTTTTTTTTTGCTACTATCGGAGGGTTACCAACCCTTTGGGCTGGACTAATCTAGGGTTGTAAATGGGTCTCCGATTCTCCGATTACCCGAAGGTTCCGATCCGTTAGGTTCCGGGTTTGGGTCCTTATTTTGGTTCCGATAAGTAAATTGTTTCGGTTCTGGATCTTTTTTTCGGAACCGTTACCTAAACAGGTCTGGTTCCGGATCCACAGTAGCTTAGACCCGTGGACCCGGACCCGACCGAATATACTCTAACCTAAATATACATTTGAGATGTTTTGCATTGGGGTGATGGCAATGTACACATTTTTATAATGGATAATGTACACCCATTTACCAAATCAAATTACAGTCACCTTGAAAATAAGCAATTACCTCAGTAAGTAGTACTTCTAGTTCAATTGATTCTTCAAATATTTTTTGGGTTCTTTGTCCTAAATTTCCTATGCTACAAATAGCACTAGTGCTCTGAACTGCCCTGCCAAACTTTTGAAATCTACCCAGGACCAGCAACACTATATTGAAAGCTCGTTGCAATAGTTGAGTTAATTTTCACGTGCAACTCAGATGACAATGCAAATCTAATCAATTCAAGCCATAAGTAAAATAGTGTTTGCATCACATGGCATGGTCACTAAATAATGTATTTCCGATGCACCTGAAGCATGTTTGTAATTGATAAAATAATGGGTAACAATACACCTTTACAAGGCACTGTTACGTATTCAATGGATCAGGATTTTTTTCCAAACTACTGTACTGATTTGATCTATCATTAAAACTCCTTATTCCAGATTTACTAGGCAAACGGTTCCGGTTTCCATTAAAATTATAGGAACCGGTTCCGGAACCAGTTTCCTGATTCCTATCCGGGTCTAGTTCCGGGTCCGGTTCCCCCTCTTACTAAACGGTTCCGGTTCCGGGTCCACCCTGGACCCGGACCGGAACCGACCCATTTACAACCCTAGATTAACCCCTCCGGGCTCAAAGGGAAGCCGGGTAAACTCCCCTGTCGTCCCAGTGTGGTAGTGCAGTTTTGAACCCACAACCTCCGGGTACAAACCGTGGTCCTAGGCCAACTGAACTATCCTTTGGGGTCTATAGTCAATATTTGAAAATATGGATTTTCACTGTACAAAACGGCGTGTTTACGTAAATAATTTGTAAATTGAATTGAGGTGAATGTTTGCTCCAAAAGACAAGACAAGAAGAGGGAGTTTATACGGGCATGACCCTTCTAATCACATGAATTTCGTCCACTGACCCTGTGAATTTAGTTGGATTTCTTTATTTTAACTTACCCTCTTCCTCTTGTATACAAAAGACAAGTACCATTATCCGAAATCCGAAGAGAAGGATACAATTGCTTACCCCACTGTTATTATAATTTTCTTTTAGAATGCGTACAATACAATTGGTTTGTTGCCTTTGCTTTATTGCACAAAATGAGTGTATATGTTTGAGATTACATATTCTCTTTCTTTGTACGGCCTCCGAGATGATTAAAAACTCCAGTCAACACCCTGCCAATTAAAATAGACTATGATCAAATTCCTTGAAAATATGTGATAACATAATAATAATAATTATCTGGACCAATCCTGTTCCAGTCGTATGTCGATATTTTAGAAATCTCATCAAAATTCCAAACCTGAGAAACTCTCTTTACCATGGGAATAAAAAATGAAAGTTCAAGAAAATATTTTAAATTATCGAGACATTTTTCATCTGCAGGAATCCCGCGGAGAAATCATGCTGGATTTTCAATGGTGCCTTAAAAAACCTAAAAAACTCCAGATTTGAATATATCCCGACATTTCATTGATCAAAGCTGTATATGCCATGCTTGTATTCTAGAGATAGTAGGATGAAAATGGGCTCGATTTGGATTGGATGCATAGTAGTCCTAAGCCCAAACCCAAATTAGTCATATTGAATATGTGTTGAAGTTATCGCCGACTCATCACATGTACTTAGAGGGGTTGTGTCGGTGAATCTATCTATGTTAGGATTCTATATTAATAGGATTTACATGTTTGATTAGGATTGTATTTCTTATTTAGAGTAGGTTTTTTGCTTAACAAGCTTGTTTAGGGTTGTATCTATTTATTGGTGGATGTAATAGAGTTTGGTAGAATCCAATAAACTACTTTTGATTGTGTTCTCAATATCTCTCTCCCTACTCACTCAACAACCTGTACCTAGACTTTTACATGATTTGGTAAAGGGTAGAAAGTAGGGATGGCAAGGGTTCGGGTTTAAAGAAAGGGACCCGCCCCAAGTTGCTCTGATTAAGTGTAGGATTGGTAGTGAACTGGTGGGGCTTGGGAAGAGCTGGGATTTCATATTTTAGCCCCAGTCAAGCTTTTGGTTGGCTTAATCTTCCTGCCCCCCTATATAGTATATAGATTATATTTGGTGAGATTGAATATGTAAACTTTCTCGGGGATATGTGTTAGTAAGTTAAAATGTAAAGTTTGTAGATTTGATTCCTCTCCCCCATGTTTTTTAGAGGGATTTACAGGGAAAACCCCCATGCATGGATGCTACACAAAAAAGGAGCCACTAAAATCGTGTAGACAGATCGAAGGGGTCATTTGGGTGTCTTTCGTTTTTTTTTTTTTTGGATGTTCGATATTGACCGTTATTGCACATTTACTAAAGGCCAAAAGGGAGAAGCAACGGCCTGGCCTGCAACAAGAGGGAGAAGCAACAGCCTGGCTTATCCTCCTAGTCTCGATTCTACTTCAGAGCTTCTCTACAACCAAAGGGAGGAGTAATAACCCGGCCTATCATCTTCAGCATTTTCAGCCACCGGCGGCACACGACGGGCGGTGGCGATGTTCGGAATCCCAGTCAGTCATCTTCTCCGACTCAAATGAATAGCAACATACGCAGCAAAGAGTCCCGATCCTTTGTTGTCATCTGCTTCGACCTTCTCCAGCAACGACGGAGAAACCAACTAGGTCTGCGACTGTCCACATCTACTCCATTGATCCGATTCTGCTTCTCTAATTCAGGCCAGCGATGCAGGCGACTCCTCTCAGCAGTGATTATGTGAACAACGGATGAAACATGGCAACAACCCTTCTTCTTTCTCACTGACCATGCAAGCAAGCCTCGCCTTCCTTCTTGTCACGACCCGAGCCCGAGATCCGAGTAATTGGCATGAACCCCGGATCGCGAATCCAATCATACTTACTCCCGTAAACTCCGAATTAACCAAAGTTAAGACGAAGTCCACAAAGGATCTTACATACATACATGTCAATGTATATTTTACGACAATTTATGTGTGTATACATTGACAACTATTAAAAACTGAACAAGTTCTTTTACATAAAGTGAAGTCAATATACATAATTCACTTCCTATCGAAGTCAGCCACTGCATATTCAAATACAATGCAGGTGACATTTAGTTACTATGCAAAATGAATGTACAGAAGTATTTATCAAAACATTTTCCAAAATATCCCTTTCATTGGCACTCCGATTCACGTCCATTCGATTAAATCTCCTGGAGGTATTGGATGAGTCTCCTCCACTGGCAGTGCGGCCTCGACATGACCGGCATGGGCAACTAGGCCTGTAATGTTCATTAGTAATACCGTGAACACGACGGTTCAACAATGTATATACAATTCTATGATAGTTCATGCTACCATATACAATACCCTGTCAATTCATCAATTTAACAGTTTTAGACAATTCAATTCAGTACAGTAACTAGTCATATGAGTCAAATAATATCAATTACTAACTGACAACTACAATAACATTTGGTTCAACTCAGTTTAGTTCTTCCTAAAGGAAGCAGTCGTTCATTTCATGTTCATTCATTTGTATTCCATTCATTGAATATTTATTAAATGGCTTATGAATTCAATGACTTTTCAGTCTATGTCCTTTAGATGACTTATCAAGTGGGACTCTTTAGTCCATATATGTGTGGGATCTACCAGTGTCTTGATCAGAGATCATTGTCATCGCCACGAAGCTCCGGAACACCCCAATTCATCTGCTGCAGCAGGATTGTTCATTAATTCATTGTTACATTTAGTAACTATTCATTATTCGGTGTTACATTTAGTAACTATTCATTACATTAATCAGTTTGGTTTGATAACGAGTTGAGAAATCACTATGTAGTATCCAGACTGTAGAGATCTACTGAATCTATCATTTAATCTAGATTTCTAAACCAAACAAATGGGTGAAGCGCTTGTTATCCAACGTATGTGTTATTCTTGATGAACATCACTTTATTTAGTAATTTGTACGTTCAAATAACCTTAGCTAACACGTGTGAAGGTTTAGATATCACTAATACTAATTTCAATGATTAGGCTTTCAATTCAGAAAATTCAGAATTCAATCTGTAATTTTTCTCAATTTCGGTTACTTTGGCGGTTATTTGGTCACCACTTCGGTCACCTCCTCGGTCACCCATCTCGGTTACCACTTCGGTCACTCATTGGTCACCACCTCGGTCACCCATCTCAGTCACTCATTGGTCACCACTTCGGTCACCATCTCGGCCACCACTTCGATCACCCATTGGTCACCACCTTGGTCACCTATCTCGGTCATTGTGAGCTCCGTATTATGAGCTCCGTATTGTGAGCTCGGTCATTATGAGTTCCGTATTATGAGCTCGGTATTGCGAGCCCGGTCATTATGAGCTCGGTAATTATTCTGAGTTCGGCCATTCTGAGCTTGGCCATTCTGAGCTCGGCCATTCTTTTGGTCACCTTTCTAGAGTTTCAGAAACTCTGAAGTAATTTCTGGAAATTGAACTCCTTGAGTTCCTACAAGTTTTATAACATCATAAATCATTAGAAGAGCATATACTTGCCTCTAACTGAAGGTTGATTGACAAAAACCTCTATTGAAGATAAATTTGATAAGAAGTCCTTTGTTAGCTTGATTTGAAATGGAACCTTCTCAACTTGAATACCTCTTTTCAAGCTTATTTCCATGAAAACATTCAAGGTATAAGTCTTATGAGTTAACTGAGCTAGAAGCCATTCCTAAGCACTCAATAGAACTTGAAAGTTCAATAAGGATTCAAACACTCACTTGTAGCCTGTGTAAAGAGAAATCTTGAGTTTCAAGCTTTATCTCCAAGGAAGAAGAAGAAGATGAAGTAGATGGAGTAGCTCCAATCTCTACCAAAATCACTTGAAAACCTTGACACTTGATGAAGGAAATGGAAGAATAAGAAAAAAAAAGTCTAGGGTTTGCTGGAGCTGGGAATGAGATGAATGAACTCATCTCATCCCTATATAAGCCCCACTTTGCATTTTAGTCCACTATCTCTTCTTATTTACAACTCGAGTTAAATAAATGGTCATTTGATCTAATACTCGTCGAACGAGTTCGAGTCTTTTATGGAAGTTAATGTATTCATTGAGATACACGTGCTGGTATCAAGAGTTTTCGTATTCGACAAAATACGCAAAGATTCATATTCACAAAAAAGTCCTTAGTTTTCCTTGTTTAAGTCCAAAACTCATCCAATTCATTTGATCTCTTTCATTATCATTTCATTGGGCCCAAATCATTCATTTGAGGCTAATTCAATTTCATTTGGCCATAAACCATAATTAGCTTAATTAAACATATTTAATTAGCTTTATTTCCAATCAGTTAGAGTTAATCTCAATTAACTCGGGACGGGGTCTAACACTTCTCTCGTTCCGATGAACCCAAGAGAGCCTGGATCCCTTCTCTGCGTGTCTTCTCCGGTGACGAGCGCCAACTGAATATCTGGCGACCCTCTGAGTCTTCTATCACTACACTAGAAAAACCTCAGACGCCAAACAGTTACAGCGCACCCTTCTTCTCCGATCAACTCCGATTTGCAAACTGTCCACAATCCTCGGTTTTTCTTCTCTTGGACGTCTAAACTAGATAGAGTCTATGGCCACCTCTATTCTTTGCAAACATGGCACCCAAAGTCATGGCCCTCCTTTGATCTTGTTCTTGTCTGGCTGTGGTGCACCGACGATAATAGTTTTCTTTGTAGATTGAAATGTAATGGAATGAGAAGTTGTTCATATGTTAGTTATTTTTGGAGACTGAACATGGCATTACAATTAATTTGCAAATACTTCTTCTCAACAACTTGTTTGTCATCAAGCATGCGGACTGTATGTCTCAATTGCTTGTTTGTCAAAGAACCTGTCAGTCAGGATTCACTCAAACTGAAGCTGTCATTTCTATTAAAACATGACCTATAGTTGATATCGGCCGTAGCCACTTAGAGGTGATGGTCGATATTGACCAACCTGTCAGTTGGGATTCACCCCCACTAAAGCTAACATTTCTACTGAAACATGACTTATGGTCCATATCGACCAACCTATCAAACAAGATTCACCCCAACTGAAGCTGGTATTTCTACTGAAACATGACTTATGATCGATATCGATCATAGCGCAAAAGGATTATAATAAAATAAAATAAATAAATAAAAGTTGGGGGGGCGGGGGGGCGGGCTGGGGCTTTTCTGTTTGCAAAAGTTTTAGTGAAGCTTTTTCTGTGTACGTAGTACCCATCTATGAGGTTATCTCCCGTAAATTTTTCTCTTTTTTTTTATATATATTTTATACTAAAAAAACTAACTAGTGTTAAAGTAGGCCCGACTTACTCCCATCGCAGGCATGTTTGATAGATACCACAGACCACAAAACCCATCAAGTGTCGGGTATGGAATGGGATATATGCCAGTCGAGTCGGGTTCTAGTTGGATAAAACCTGAGTCCGACCCAATCCATTGATGCACCAACCCGGACTGTAAGTCTCTAACTAGAAGAAAGGGCATGTCTTGGCCCCCTATGGAAGCCCATATACTTCCATACTTATCATTTTATTATACCTACGTATACGTAATATGCAATATTTAAAATACATGGTCATTGCATCGGCTATTAAAGTCCTCTAATTTGAAGTACATTGACCCTAATCTGGATCCATGTTATATTTGTCAACTCAAACCCCAAGCCCATTAATTAGAAGGAGCCCAAATAGTATTGGACCCATGCCTTAATTTTTCGGTTAAGAAACTCATATATTGGGGACCCCTTTTGAGCACCTAGTCCACTTGCCACTTGGCTTGTCAATCTGCCCTTCAGATGAGGGGCCCCGGCCGGCCCTTAAACTAAGGGCTTTCACTTCTAAGAAAAAGCCCAAGGGCCAAACTTGGATAGCTATTTTTGTAGGCCTTGAAATTTGAGGGACAAGCAGATAGTACTACGCCCGGACCGGCCCTGACCCTCCTATTTTTCTCATTATATTATTCTATATATTTATAAAAAGAAAAATGCTCATATGAGAGTAATTCTCACACTACTATAAGAGTAAGGGGGAACCCATTTGATCTATATATCCAATGCCAACGGTATAAATATGAGGGTCCTCTCCCTTACTCTTATAGGAGCATTTTCCTCATAAAAACATATACTAAAATGCTCTTATAACTTATAAGAGTCTAAAAAAAACAATAATAAAATGGGGATGTGAACAGGGGTGGAACTCGGTGGGGAGGGGGGGCGTTGCGCTAAAGTACAATAAGGCCCCTTTTTTTTGTTAAATTTTAAGTAGTTTTTACACATGGCGCCCCCCCCGCCCCCCTTTTTTCACAATGGCACCCCCATAGCCTAGATCATGGTTTCGCCCCGGGACATGAAGGTAATTTCATACCCCCATACCCATTACAAAATATCCTAAAAACTCATTTACATACATACTTGGTTCAGTATTTCATCTTTATTTAATTATCTGATTTACTTATAATTCCAAATGTATAAATAATAAGTATTGCACGATTGCTTCCTATCTCTTTATCCTATTTTATCACTTCTTATTTAAGCTTTTTATATTGTGTGTGTTGTTAATAAGGACAAGCCTTTTCATTTGGGGAGTGACTTGGGATGCCAATCAATTCACAAAAGATAAGTTCGTATGTGTAGGGAACAATGAGGATATGGAGGGTGACCCAAATATCATTTTAACTGGATTATTATAACTCTCATTTTTTTATTTTTTTTTGAAGTGTAAGCTAATAATGATTTACTAAGTGCATTTATTTTTGTGACTAAATTGCGACAATCGTTAATAGACAGACCAGTGTTATATTGAAAACAATGCCATTTCAAAAACAGTAGATGAATATAAATGATTTAAATCTCTTAAAGATACTACCCTAATGTATAAAGTAAAAAAAGGATAAAAAGACCTTAAATTGGAATGATTTGGTATGAGAAAAATTCTCGAAAGATGTGAGATAGAACGAACTCTTTAACTCTTTTCTTCTTTAACCAAATAAATAAAGTCGTATATCTAGGATCCAAATTACCATAGGCCGGAGGCAAGATTGTGAAAAAATGAAGAGGAGTTCAAGCCCCTAAGTGATGTTTTTTAAGATTTTGTCATTAGCCTATGGTCAACAGGTTTAACTGGTCTTATTCATAAAAATTTAGAAATCTTGATAAATAAGTTTTTGACTTTTTGTATATACGCTCCTAAGGTTTCTAGGATTTGTAAATAGATACATGTGATTTCAGTATTTGCATTTGCCCCCCTTGGCTTTTCAATTTAATACTTTTCATATCCCAAAATTAATAGCCTTTGCACCACCATATGTTTTTAGAGTAAAATGATGCTTTTGCCCATCTCTTTATCCTTATATGCATAAGCTTAAATTTATTATTCTATAAAGCTTGTAAGATTGACAATTAATATGTTACATTTAGTGGAGAGTAACCGTATGTGGATTCATTTTTATCAATATAGGGCCCATTTTACTAAATCGAAAACAATTAGAACCTATATTTATAATTGGTTATAATTTACCCAATCCACGCATGACCTGCCATTGGATTGATGAAATTCACAAAATACATGGATTAGGCTTCATGTGCACAACGAGGGTTATTGAGATAGAAACCATTTGGACATAGGATAAAATAATAGTATTTATTTTTGGTAATAATGACAATCATTTTTTTTTAATGGATGTAAAGGTGAAGCAACTATCATTTTTATAAAAAAAACTAACACAAACCTCTTGGTTGCTGTCCATTCTTGTTACGACCATTAATTTTGGGGACATGGAAGGTATTAAAATGAAAACACAAGACGTATTTAAAAATCTGAAATCACAAGTGCTATTTATAAATTTTATAAATCTTAGGAGATTATATACAAAAACACTCTTTTTTAAGAATGATAGATAATATATTTATTTATTCTTAATTTATTTTTTTCAATAATATTTCAAAGAAATCCTAAATCTCATTATATATATATATATATATATAAATGTAATTGGATTAGGGTTAGCACCCGCAACTGTTTGTACTAGTTATTATTCTGTACTTTTGAGATGAATGTTAGTTGGGAAAGAAATCCCAAATCTCCCTTCTACTTGTGAGACATTAGCTTGCTACATCACGTCTCCTGAATGTTGGTTGAGAGCCTTTAATATAATGGAGAGGAGAGAAACAAACGATTGGACACCGTTACTATCAATACAAATTAAATCAATGTACTCTTTTATTATCAACTAAATCTCTTCGTAACCGGACCAAAATTGAAAAACTCGTGACTTGGACTCTACTCGCTCAATACAAACAAAAAAAAAGACACGGATATAGTCATGTTTTTTTTTTAAATAACTTAAATTTTAATTAAAAAAATAAACTCATTACTTATAAAATATAAAAATATATTTATTTACATGCATTCATGATAATCAATTCAAATTAATAAATTTATGTGTGCAAGAGAATTACTACAATGAAGAAAATAAAAAAACAATGTTGCATATTACATAATTTTTCAGTCCAAATATCGAATGTAAAGGATCAATTATAAGTCTCAAATTACATTCTAATACTCTTTTTCAAAATTATTGACTTCAAACCTCATGCATAATTAATAATGAATAAATTTTAATTGTTTAAATCAGATCTCCGTATTAAATGACTTAGAATGCAAATCAAATAACTTATTAAAATAAGATGACTTGACTAAATCTCCTCTATTTTTGACTCGGTCATTTGTTAAGAGAGTCAACTCGAAAAGTTTTCCAACAATGAATCTCACCTACCCCTCTTAATATCACTCTGCCCAATTGAAGCCTGGTCATTATTCATGGTTAATTCTATAATCAAGCCATTATCCAACATTAGAAAATGTTAGTCCCAAATCTTTAGCGGCTAGGCTACCGTCCATCATTAGATCCACTGTCAGGGCATTATATACACCATTAGATCTATAGTCAGAAAATGTAAGTCCTAATTGACAGACAGTGGTTAGGCTGTTTATCCGCCGTTAGATCTATTGTCGAGCCATTATCCACCATCAGATCTATTTATTGAAACCGATGCACGCCTTTGTTAGAAATCGATCCATTGTTTGTTTTCATTATATATAGTTATGCCCCGGGGGGGGGGGGGGGGGGGGGGGGGGGGGGGGGTTGGGGGGGTAAAACCCCCCTTACATCTTATCTGAAAACCTTTTTTAGGGCCCGTTTGGTAATTTGACTAATATAGTCAAGTCAAGTCAAGTTAAGTATCTCATCAAAAGCACTTTTAACCAAAACTCCCTTCATCTTTTACAAAAAAAAGTAAAAAGGAAACTACATTTACTCACTAAAAGAAAAAAAAAATTCCATTTCCCCATACAAAAAGTCAAAAATATTTCATCCCAAACAACTAAAAATATATATATATATCATCATAACTCACTTATATTTTATTCATTCTTTTCATTTCACTTCACTCCACTTTATTTTAAAAGTAAATTACCAAATGGGCCTTAAGGTAAGTCCTTTGGCCATTCTATGTGTGGAAATCCATTAATGGATGGCCCCTCCTTCATTTAGAGATTTTTATTGATTTTGGGAAACTTTTAAATGAAAAAAAGAAAAGAAAGGAAAGGAGAACAAATAAAGAATACTTGATGGAGATTGAAGAAGAGATTTTTCAATTATCATTCTAATTTATCTACAATTGCCCTAAATATTACGATCCAAGAGAGGAAGAGGAGAAATTACATTTTTTTGTTAGAGATCTCGTAGACTTGCTCAGATTTTATGGTATAAATAAAGAAAAAGATTGACATTCTCTTTTATTAATCTTTTTTAAATTGCATAGATATATTGATTTCAATACACATCATTATGTATTTTCAATCGTTGTTGCCCATATTAAAATCTAATTTGCTTAAAACCAATGTCTATTTGCGTTGTATTATTACATAATTTTTTTTAGCTCAATCGGAGTTTTACCCATTATGAATAAAGAGATATAATTTTATTTTTTTATTTTGATTATTATTATTATTCATGTCAGAAAAATCCGATTGAAGAAATTTATTTTAAAGAGATAAAAACTAATGGAACCATGCTTTTTAATGGTTTAGATTTTAGATGTGGGATCCTCCCTCTTTTTCTTTTTCTTTTTTTTTGAGTTTTAAATAATAAAATTTTAAATTGTAACTTACAAGTTACATGCATAAAAAAAGACCAGTACCTACCTTGAGATTGCAGAAAAAATCAATACTGAAACAATAATTGGTAATTTCAACTCAATGAAAGAACATTGAGGACAACTTCAATAATTTAGTTATTACATATTTTATTATTAAATTTTATAATTTTGTTTAATTTTTTTTCTTTGACCCCCCTTAAACAAAATTCCTAGTTCCGCCCTGGGCTACACCATTGTTATCCATTGCAATTTTGTCCATCATTTTTTTATGGATTTTAAACTAATTTTATAAAAGTGTGTTCATTTTAATTATTATGGATTCTTATTAAGAATCCGTCTCATGCTATAGCTAGGTGTCTTGAATTTCATTCATCTCATGTCTGGTGTTTGGGAAATTCTTGATATGCCGCAACATTTCTAAATTACGGTGTACACTAAATCAATACATTACGAGCCAATTAATACAGCCATTAACAATATGGAACTACTAAACCAGCAAAAAAAGAGAGAACATCTCGTGATTTCAAAAGACATAATATATATATATATATATTTGTGAAATTTTCATTTGATTTTATATAATTTTATTTCTTTTTCAAATTGTAACTAATCACTTATATGTTTTTCTCGTGCTTTGCTAGTTTACATGAAGTCTAACCTATGCATCATAAGGGCTTTATTTTAGTTCTACTTTATGGATGAAAATGAAATCTGATCAGCATGGCCAAAACAATCCGTTTATAAATTTGCATGTCCAGAGTTCAATGCTTTTAATCCCGAGAGTTAGTATAGTTGGCTGGGACCACGTCTTAGGAACCAGAGGCTGCGGTTCCGAACTCACGCTCTCTTTCCGGGAGGTGGGGACTTCACGTGTTCGCATATGAAGCTGGACACCCTTTCGGCAGGAAAAAAAAAAAAGGACGCACCACCCCATTTCTCTTTTTGAGAGAAATAGGGGGTGCATTTAGAAGCTCTAAAAAAAATAGCTCAATGCTTTTACTATAAACAGGGCTATATGCCGTTGTCAGCAAAAACGGAACAGAACAAAAGGTACACCCTCCATTTCTCTTTGCACACCCAAAGTTCCACCCCCCATTTCTCAGAGAGTAATAGGAGGGGCGCGTTTAGAAGCTCTAGGAAAAAAAAAAAGAAGCTCAATGCTTTTACTTTAAACAGGGTACATGGGCTCCAGATTGAAACCCATGGGGGGAACTTGAATATCTTGGGCTCAAAATTATGGCCTAGGCTACATCCTCACCGTTGGGTCGATCATGTTTAATAAGCATAAATACAAATTTTGCCCATCGAATCTAATGGTAGCTTACTACTCCATAGAGATGAATGTTGGTCGATCGAGAGACTTTAATACAATGGAGGGAGAAAGACTATAATTATCTATTCAAAACCAATGCATTCCAAAAAGAATTTAAACCAAGTCTCTTTCATATTCACACCTACGTTTTGTGAATAGGATTAGTCCCAATTGACACCTGGCCATTGTTCACTATTAGATCTCACATCAAGCCTAGTCCCAATTGGTGGTGTCTAGGTTGTTGTCCATCATTAGACCTACTCCCCGGCCATTATATCCACCATTAGTCCTAATTGATAGTGATCAAACCATTTATCCCCCATTAGATCTTGTCTCCGACCACTATACTGCATGGCATCCATCTATTGAAATCAATGCACGTGTTTGTTAGAAATCAAAACATGGGTTTTTTTTTTTCCCATAGTGATTGGGGCGTTGTCCATCAAAAGATCCACCGTGAGTTTTTCCATGGAATTTAAACTGTCTGATATAAACTTGTATTCATTTTATTTTGGATTTCATTAAGGATCTTAACATGCTCGGTGTCTTGGATTTCACTCATCTCATGCTTGGTTGCTTTGGGCTCATGGTTTTGGATATTAGTTTTAATATATAATTTAATTTATATGAAATTTAATGCATCGCATGGGATTCTCTTAGTCTCTGGATCAGGTACCCTGCTGAACTATGTAAATCCCTGATGTAATTTATCCCTTTTGGACTTGTTTTGAGTGATTTGATTGTCCATGGCAGGCAATATGAGTCGGCGAGACAAGTGCATGCGGCTTTGTCCTCGATGTTGGAATCGGAATTTCCCTCCGAGTTCTGTTTACTAGGTAAATAATTAATACGCACCATATACATATGGTGCAATTGTTTGGTTAAATTTATAGTGTTTTCGTTTACTCCTTATTTTAGGACCGAGTTTTATCTTTCTCTCTAGTCACAGTAAGGCCTATGTCGGATGGATCACATCTAAATAATTTCACCCATAATTAATTAATGAAATTATGTTGGCTACTAGTGAACATTTAATGGGACGCGATACCTATGGCGAACATAAATGGTTGAAAATCCATTGTTTACTGATTCGTGATCATTTAATGGGTCGCGATCCCTGTGGTAGGCATGGATGATTGAGAGTAGACCATTGATAACCATTAATCAATGTCATAAGAATGTAAAGAGTTGAGATGTAATACCCATGCCGCTTAGAATAAAGCCTCTTCTTAAGCGGAGTTTTTCATAATTTTACTTTAATAGGAATTGATTTCATCATAAAATTCAGCACATCAATATCTAAATATATACTCAATTATGGTGGAACCAGCTTTTATTTGAATCTAAAGGATAGCCAAGATGGCCCAAGTCCAACAGTTGTGGAGAAAGATTTTTCTCTAAAAAGTGTTATGGAGGAGAAACGTCACCTTTAAACTTCGAGAATGATTTGCTTGCCTTTAGAAGCAAGCAAAAGACAAAAGTAACCTCGAAACTTTTTCAAATAGTTGTGGAGAAAGATTTTTCTCTAAAAAGTGTTATGGAGGAGAAACATCCCATTTAAACTTCGAGAATGATTTGCTTGCCTTTAGAAGCAAGCAAAAGACAAAAGTAACCTCGAAGCTTTTTCAAATAGTCTCCTTTTATAAAAGAAAAGGGAATGAGTAGGGGAAAAACTCTAAAACAATTAAAAACCCTTTAAAACGTTGTGACATATACTATGTATTTTAAGGACAAATACTAAGTTGAGTTAAGTCAGTTGGGTCGGTTGAGCTGGGTTGAGTCGGTTGACCCGGCATATTATCATATTCTTTTCTTTGATTCACTCTAGGTGGGTTTGAAAACTTAGGCCCTACTTGGCCCAAAACGAAGTTCGTTCAGCCCAAATCACTTTTGGGTTCGGTGCGGTCTAGCATGACCTAAGTTGCACATGGGTTCATATCTCTTCCCTGGGTCTGTTTGTGCAGCACCCATTAAAGCGGAATGGGGGTGCAGATTTTCGGGCGCCTTATTCTCCTTGTTTAGTGCACTGAAGGAAACCCAAGACTTTCCCTGTTTTACACCATTTTTACTCGTTAGAGAGGTTTCGGCTTTCTTATCTATCCCGTAGGAAATCCAAAGCAATAGAAGAGAAAATCCGGATTTCCTCTTCCACGGTTCAACACAAACAGACCCTAGAGTATGTTTGGTAAACAAAGAGAATCCTTTATCCAGACGATTCATTCATATTCTTGAAACCATACTATCCTCTCTGACGATTTTTGAAGGGAGACAATCACTGCAATCCCCCTATGGCAAAGGAATTTATGCATTTACATATAGGAGATCCAACGGTCAAAAGTTTTTTGCAATCTTCTCACAATATGTCATGAATCAAGCCCTAAATTTTGAACCCCTAACAACTTTTAACCTACTACAGATGATGGACGGTTCGGATTTTCATTGTGGGACCCACATGAATTTAAAAAAATATTTTAACGATGTGGGATTCTTTTGCAAACATCTAATAATATATGAGGAATCAGCGGTTGAAAATCCATCCAAGAGCCATTTAGGACCTTGTAAATATGATTAACGGCTTGGATTATTATCGTGGGACCGATAAGGCAGGGTACGAAAACAAAAACCATAACCAGTATATAACCCTCCCATTCATGCGTAGTTCACTGTTCATCCGAAAACTCTACTGTTTTCACTTTTGTTGATCAACGGCCATTAGGCCTTTTTCCCTTTTTTTTTTTTTTTTTGAAGATCCATGAAGAATCAGATTTCCAAATGTAAGCACATAGCTATTTTAGGCATTTTGAGGAGATTGAACGGTTTGGATTTTTCGAAAGGGGTCCACATAAATTCAAAAATGTTGATCCAATGTATGGACTTTTTTTTTTTTTCAAATACCTCAGAATATATGAGAAATCAGCGGCTGAAAATTCACCAAATAGCCATTTTAGACCTTATAAATAAGATTAACGATTCAGATTCTAATTGTGGGATCCATAAGTTAGGTTTCCAAAGAACAAATGGTAACCTCTAAAGTTACCACCATGATGAACACTGTTTATCCGCTTTTCTTCACTTTTGAGGAGAGAGAAAATCTGATAGGGAAGGTGGAGACCGAGGAATCATCCCTACTGGGTATTTTTAAGGGTTTGGGAAGATTATGAAAATTTTCTCTCGATTTTCTTCTCTTCACCCGAACATTAGTTTTCTGTGGAATTGAGGAAAACCAGAGAATATTCCTCTCCAAAGATGTTATCCAAACATGCCCATAGGGAATGTTTGTGCCACCAGTGTACTGTAGAGAAAGTGAGGATTGCGTAAATGTTTTTAGAGTTTACAGTAAAATTTACATCTATTGTGGCTCCGTTTTGCAAGGAATAAAGATAAATGAGCTAAATCTTCCGCGAGTGCCTTTTGAGGGTTTTTTGTTTTTTTTAAAAAAAAGCTTAAGCTCGTGCATACTTGCAGCTGGGGTGCGGATTTTAGAAGCTAAGCGAGGGGGTGGGTGGGGGGTCTCTTAAGTGTTAACTTGGGAGTTTCATAATATAAAATTAAAAGGGGTACTCATTCCCTTCTAAATAAAAATAAAATAAGAACCATCTTCCCAGCACCCTCATGGCCATTGTGCTGGTAAAGGTGCCTCACATATTTGCTTAGGGATTGATCCTTGGGCGGTCTCCTAGATCAATGGCCAACATAGCCAAAAATATAAAATAAACAGAATAAATAAATAAAAATATATGATTTATTTTTTCCCCTTAGGATATTATCTCAAACTGTAGAAAATAAAAGAATGTGTAAGATATAATAACAGTAAACAAATAGGTGATTATGTTAATCTATTTTATAGCTTTCCAATTTCTCACCTTTATTTGGTGTTGTTATAATAACTTTCTCACTTTTGCTGATGTCGGATTATTGCAATATTGCTGAGGAATTATTGTTTCAAGTAAATTTCGAGATGTTTTCATAATATTGTTAATACTAGTGCCCATAAGGATTAGCTCTCGATCGGCTGTCCAGAATCGAGTGTCCTTCGGCCTCAAGGGCCAAAGGCTACTGGGTTGGGCTGGGCGTGCTCGCCTATTGGTGACAATTCCTGACTCAATTGACTTTTGCAACCAAACTTGAACTCTAGGCCCAAGTATATAATTAATGTGTACTTTTTTTTTGATATTTTTGATATATTATCTCAAGAGAAAAATTCAGATTGACCCCACCTTTTTCATGAAAATAATTTAAGTTAAAATAGTTGAACCAAGGGAAAAAAAGGTTGCGTTTTATTTATTTCTTTAGTTTTTAAAACAAGCCCTTCTTTAATCTTATATTCCAATTTGCCCAAAGTTAAACATCAAAGAGAATCAACATAAGCTCCTTTACCACCATGTGTCATCTAATAGTGGAGGGCATAATCACATACTTTACAGATATCTAATTCAATACATATATCTCTCCCTAGACGGAAAAAAAAAAAAACCCTTATGCATTGGTAAAATGTAATTATCGTTCACAATTTCTAATTCAAGATTTAAAATTGATTGAAAATCTTATAGAGCAGGTTGATTTTATCTGCCCTTCAACTTGTTTGATTTGAAGTTCGAGTATGATGAGTTCAATAAACTTCTTCATCTGAGCTCATCCTATAAATCTATCACTAGGGCACATTAACAGCTTAAACTAATTGTTACAAGCTTTAGCATGAGTTTCACTCCACTCAAAGTTGTGCCCACCATTAGATTGTTTATGTTTAAAATACGCTACTAAAATAAAAACCAAAGGGAGTAAAACATTTAAGTACTTCATAGACCAAATATATATATATATATAAATATAAATATATATATAAATATAAATATATATATATATAAATATATATATATATATATATATATTGGGACTGGAGTGAGTTATGAACTAGAGTTAATAAATAGAGCTCCATTTTCTTTCAGCGGCTTGAATTTCTTAATGGATTCCACAGATGGATTTATATGACTAGGATAGAAAATTTTATGAGAATACTTCATGATGAACGATTAATGTTCAATCAAAGTCTTGAGGAAGACTAAATGTGACTGACTATTTGTATTGTGTAATGAACTCAATCAGTGGATTGTCCTAGACACTTTGTGGGTGACTATGCGACACGGATGCGACAACAGATATGGTTGAGGTTGAAAGAGGTTGATACTCATGTATTTTTAGTTTGTGGATGGAACGGAGTGGGAAAGTCAAGGATCATGAGACAGGTGATGGAGGAGGTCCAACATCAACAACCCCCTTTCTTCGACATAATTGCCAAGGTGAGAATGCTGGGGACTGAGGCTTTGGGAGAGAAGATGAACATGGAAATCGGGAGTGAATTGCCGATTGATCGTGAATGGAGAAGAAGAATAGATGATGAATTAAAAAAAGCGAAAACAAGTACTCAGACTAAAATATCTATTGATGAATTGTGGAGAAGAAGAATAGATGATGAATCGAAAGAAGCGAGAGCAACTCGGAGATGGGAGGTGCAAAAGAGGATTGCACAGGCACTGGGGATAGACATGGTAGGAGCTTTTATGCCTTCTGCATTGCAAAAGAGAATTTTCAGAGCCTTGGAGAATAAGAGGTTCATGCTCATAGTGGAAGATGTTTGGGAAAGCATCGATTTCAGTAAAGTTGGAGTCCCGACTCCCACTAATGGCAGTAAGTTAGTGATCACAGCCCGATCTATGCAACGCCTTCCGAACATGGGAGTAAAAGTAAGACGACTGGAAGAAGGGAAGGATGATGAGGAACTTGCCAAAGAAGAAGTGTGGACATTGTTTCGCGATGAGTCGAGCGACATTGCTGCTAACCTCCCAAGCTATTCTGGCTTATTCACTATGGATTTTGTCTTAGAGTTCTTCTGTTACGTGTCACTATTCCCTCCCGATGAAGGAGTGGATGGAGATCGTTTGATAGAATGCTTGATGTTAGAAGGCTTCATGGATGACTTGCTTCAGGTTTTTGAGTCAAAGGACAGAGAGATGAAAATAAAAGAGATGGGGAATGCCTTACTGAAAGAACTTGCAAAAAGATGCATGTTGCTTGTCACCCCGAACCCAACAAATACACAGTTCGCTGCTCCTATCGTGGAAGAGTTCATAGAAAATTATTCATTAGAAGGATCTTCAAGTTATCATGTGGAAATGGAACCACACGTAAGAGAGATGATTGATTCTCCTAAATTTTTGGTGAGATTTGATTCAGGTTCTGAAAACACTTTTGAAGCCAAAAATTTGGTAGACATGGAGAGGATCGCTTTATCTGGAGATAGTACAGAGAGACTATTCCAAAGACCAAATGTCCCTCCTCCCAACTGCCCAAAACTCTCCACTTTGTTCTTTCGAGGTGCTTCTTATCAATTGCAGGTGATTCCAGATTCATTTTTCCAATTCATGTCTCAACTCCGCGTTCTACATCTTTCTTATGTACGTATCACTTCTTTATCCTCTTCAATTTCTTGCTTGAGCAATCTTCGTTCGCTGGAACTAATTGGTTGTGGTGACTTAGAGGCTCTTCCCTCTTTCTCACTAGTGTGGGGCAAGCTTGAAGTGCTTAATCTCAATAAGACTCCCCTAAGAAAGATAGAAGAGACCTCATTCCAAAACATGCAATATGTTCGACGCTTACACATCTCAGGTGCCTCAAACCTAATTCGTTTGTCATTTAGAGGATGTCGCTCGCTACAAATATTTGAAATTGGCTTTCAAAGAGAGCTTGAAGTACTCGATCTTTCAGGGACCGTGATCAAACAGTTCCCATCTGAAATGTCTAAGTTGGAAAGATTGCGGTGCCTGTACCTGTCCGATATCAAGATTAAATGTGGTCGTTTCCATGCAGACCGATTCATCTATAGACAAGTTTATGCTCAGATCAAGCATGTCTCTCTGAGCAATGAAAATCAGCTTGAGATTTCTGGTGGCAACAACTTTCCATACATCATAGGGGAGGCGCTCTCTGGGAAAGAATCTCTTCATGTTCATGACAATGGTTTCATTGTTAGAGTTTCCAACATGAACATAAAGAAAATGGACAAATTGAGATATTGTCTGATTGAGAGATGTTGTGAGTTGGATGGTATAATGGTTGGAGGAAATGAATATGTGAATGCATTTGCGAGCTTAGAGAGTCTTTGGGTCTTTGAACTTGCCAAATTGACAGTGGTATTTAGTGGGGAATTTGGAAGGGGAAGCTTTGCGCGCCTAAAGAACATCCATTTGCATCTTTGTCCAAAACTAGTTTGCTGCTTTCATTCAAGTACATGCTTGCAACAATTGGAATCACTGGAAATAAAATTCTGTGGCAGATTGAAGGTGGTGTTTGAAGAAGATGGTAAAGAGGAATTCATCGCATTTCCATTGCTGAAAACGATATGCCTGTTGCGGCTACCCAAATTGCAGAGTATTTGCAGTGGAAGCTTGCCAAAATTAGAGCAGTTGAAGGTTAATGGGTGTTCAAAGCTGGAAAAGATCCCTCTTCAAGTCAACAAGAATCCCGATGCTATTCCAGTGGAAATCAGAGGTGACAAGAAATGGTGGAGCAATATCAATTTCAAAGGGGACGAAGGGGTCAAGCAACACCACTTCATTTTCACACCATGGCGTTCATCTTATTAAGTGATTTTTCTTTGGATGTAGATGATATTGTGATGTTTGTCTTTTCTTTGTTTCGGTTTGTGGTGTGCCTTCAGATTCTGTGGCTGATGTGTATTCTTCTTTTCTTTCTTGTCTCTCAAATATGTTGTTGTGATTCTGTTGAGTGTTGTTTTGAGTCTGTAACACAAAGGTAATGTATGTATCTGATATCATATTATCAATTGGTGCATGTGTTGGGCTATTCTCCTTATATTTGTATTGGGTCTGTTAATTTGAATGGAATTTAATTTCTAGGAGTTATTAAGAAATGTAATTTTACAAGTCTTTAAAATTAAGGAAACAAGGTTAATAAATGCATAAATTACGGTCAAATGATATTCTCTTTAATGGAAGATGAATTTTGGGAATTCTGAAATTGATTTTCTGCCATCACTGTAGTAAAACAAAATTTGAAAAGGCATATTATGTCTAAATTCTTTGGATTGCAATAGTCCCTCCATGAAATAAGTTTTCTTGAAAATAGTTGAAATCATCAAATCAATGGTTATTATGATTAGGGGTGTCAATAAGGCCCTATGTTCAGTCGGGTCCAGCATTCGGGACTCACTCGGGTGCACTCAGGAGGCCCACGTTAAAAAGCCTGCAAAATGAAGGCTATACATCTAGAAAAGCCATAGGATATGCTGATGCTTAGCATTCACAATCTTTTCAAGAGAAATTGACACCTACTTTCCCAATAATATCCATAATAAATATTTTTATAACAAACAACAAAAAGCAAAATACCCTCATGACCCATTTATATCTTATCTTTTCTTCAAAATCAACTTAACTTCAAGTAACTAATATCTATTAGTAAAATTGCCAAAGTGGCTCGAATGCCAAGTGATATTTGTACGCCCTGCATACAAGGACTCTCCGAATCAGGCCTGGGCTAAGTAGCATGGTTACCCTCTTTTTCACCTTCACTCGTCTCTACTCACTAGCTAGGGACTAGGGTGTCCAGTGCACCACGTAATTTGCGGGAAGGGGCATCGCAGGCTCGCAGCAAACGAAAAACGTGGCGGGGGGTTATCTCGTGGAAGTAGAAGAAGCTCTAGAATGGATTTCAGATGCTCCGATGCTGCAGTGTGGAGAGACGCCCTCGCGTCTTATCAGATGCGCGTCGAATCTTTATCTTTAGCCAAAACCGATCTGGTCAGACTCGACGACTTCTACACGAAGCAGCTTCCTCTCCTCCTTCGCCAGAGAAACCCTACTCCTTACATCTCCAAACCCGAACTCTCCACACTCATGCAGTGGAAGCTCACCAGAGGCAAATGGCGGTGCGTTTTCTTTTCTTTCATCCAATCCAAATCCCCCCCCATCACCCGCCCTACGCGTCCCAACTCTATCGTATCAATCTAGGTTACATACAGAACTTAACTTTGTAACTTGGATAGAGGAGGATTTACTCATTCTATTCAATCAATCATGTTTTCAGGCCTAGGCTAATGGATTTTGTATCATCTTTGGATGAACCCCAAGTCCAATCTGCCTCAGAAAGGGCTTTCCAGTCTCTTCCTGACATTGCCAAAGCCATTACTGAATTGACCACATTGAAGGGTGTGGGCCCCGCCACTGCCTCTGCTGTTCTTGCTGCCTATGCGCCTGAGATCGCGCCATTCATGTCCGATGAGGTATATAAACTTTGGTTGTTTGTTGATTTTAGTCAATTTACTGTATTGTGGTTACGTCACTCTTTAAATGTTATGTGTTTGAAAGGCGATGGTTGCGGCGATTGGCAGTTCGAAGGATTATACATTGAAGCAATACCTTATATTTGCAGAGAAGTTGCAGACAAAAGCAAAGGTTAGGTTTGTGATTCTGTACTAATTACTAAGAGGTTTCTTATGATTCTCATTTTCGCATTTTGGATTCCTTTTAAAATAAGTTCAATGAGAAATTGCGATTTTGTTTATTAGATGCAGGGGAAATGAATTTATATTGATGAAAGGTGCATTTGGTTTCTTTCACTTAATTGGCCAGTCTCCATTGTGGGTATGAAATTCCAAGAAGGAGATTTCAACACTTAATTTATGCTAGACTTCTGTTTCAAGCTCAGTTTTAACAGAGCTTGAAACTGAAAAGTAGGCTTTCAATACAAGTAACAGATATCAACTTTTTTTTGTTGAATCGTGTTGCAAGGCCTTTGCCCCATCAATTCATCGTCTGGACTTTATGGACACCGAAATTCTCCGTGTTTGGACAGATATCAGCTTTTTTTTTGTTGAATCATGTTGTAAGGCCTTTGCCCCATCGATTCATCGTCTGGACTTTATGGACACTGGACTATTTCTCCGTGGTTGGCTGAAGCTTGTATTCGATGGTGCCTGCATAGGATTCATGGTCGAAAAATCGTGTTGATGTTGATCTCATTTGTTGCCTGCTCTCAAATGCACACTTTTTTTTTAAGCATGCATTTTCCTCTACAGAACTATGACAGGAAAATTACATTAGGTAGATTCGCTTTGAAGACTAGCATGGGGTCTTTGCCAGTTTGCCTTGGACCCATTGACTGTGGGTAAACTGCTCCTAAAGCTAGAGTAGCTCGCCAGTTTTTGGCTGGGGGAACGGGGAAAGGCTCTTTTGGAGTGGTCTAACTTGTGCGTCGAATAGTTGACTAAAAATTGATGCTGATTGGGGGAATTTGACAGTTCAATTAAAACAGAGATTTGCAATAGTCCGTCATATGCTTCATATTGTCATCGTGTTCGATTGTTCCACTTCAGTATCTCAACCATGTTTTGCCTTGGCATGATAGCCCAAAAGAAGAAAGTTTGATGTTAGGTATATGGCCAAAAAAACTTGTTTAACCAATTGTTGATTTTACTTAGACGAAAGTAGAACCTAACGTACCCTGCATTGATGGGATAAGGTTACAACTTATTTGATCTAAATAATTACAATGCACCCGTGACTGTCATTAAGGTAAATTGAAAGAACAATGCAAATATCACTTTTCTTTACACGCACCTCAAGTGAGAGCATTGTTATCAATACTGCATATCTTTCCACTTGTATGATGAAGCTGACATCAACTTATTCAATTTGTTAAGAAATTGATGAATTAATCTTTAGATTCTCAATAATGTTGCTTTTATCTCCTTTGATGCGACTCTTTCTCAAACATATCAATGAGCCTTTATTTACTTCGTCCTGTGGGCTGGCCAGTTAGCCTTCCCCTGTCTGTCTGTACCTTAGACCACATCTCATGGCAATGTACACTCATATTCACATCTCAAGGCAATGTACACTAACCATAGTAGTCAAATTTTGTTTGTTGGCTGAAACTATTTGGCCCGGTTTTTATACTGAACCAAACAACCCCAATAAACTATTGTAACTTTTGGCTTGGATAATGCATCATTCTTCTCAGTGGAGACCAACCAATCCAGAGTTTGGAATTTTTCTTGGATTGTCCTAGTTTTCTATTTGTTTGGATTTGAAACTTCCTGGGTGTATCTAGGAAGAAACCTGAAGGGATTTTTCAAGTTGATAACTTGCCTCCTCCTAGTGGTTAGATACTATTATTCATGGCTCCACAGTAGAAATTGAGGCCTTTACCCCAGTTGGCCTGCATTATTAGGTGATTCTCTTTCTACAATAAGACATGAAAGAGAAAAAGAAAAAGAAAGGAAAGCAAGATGAGGACGGGCAAAAGAAAAGAAGAAAAGGAAAGGGGAGATTTCTTTTTATTTATTTTTATTTAAAAGAGATTTTCCTTTCTTCCTTTTATAAGTAAGCAAATTTTTTTTCTTAGCACCTTGCTATAAGTATTGGTGTCTTTTCAGTCTCTTCTTTTCTTGTCTGCCCATCATCTTCTTGGATCTTTATTTTTTCTCTTAAATTTACTAAAATGTGCACCCCATTGTCATCATCAAAGCCTTATCCTATCTAGGTGCCGGTAATGTCAGTTCTACTTTTCCACTCATTCCTATTTAAAGGTATGTTCTTTGTAACTCTACAATCCAAGGCAAGAGGAAAAAAAGAAGACGACAGCTGACACTCGTGTCTTGCAACTATCCATATAGGCATCTTTGTGATTGCTTGTTCTTTTTTCTTTTTTTTTTTTTTTTTTTTTGTTGTGTCCCTTGTGCTGGAAAGGATAATTCGTTCAAAGAAAAATGAAAAAAAGAAAGGAAACTAACAACCAGACAGAAGAAAAACCACAGAACCCGAAAAAGACATGCGATACAGACATCAACAACAAAAACACAAACTACAGATACGAAAAGGAAACAGAAGAAAAATAAAAGCAAGCTCATAGGCCAAAAACAGGTACTGCTATATCAACGTGATCATCTATGGTTGGTCTGAAGTGAACATCCCAAATGGCTGACTTTGTCATCTGAATTGCTTGCCCATGCCAATGTCCTTGGTTGCTGACTTGCATTTTCTGAACTTATCATGTGGAATCTCCTGAGTATGATGACACCAAACCTTTGGAGGTAAATGATTCCTGTCACTATAAGCATTGGAAGTGAAAGCTTTGATAAATTGTCTGCAACTTGATTCACATTCCTGCGGCACAAGACCACTTTCTAATCATCAAATGCTGCTGTCTTTGCAATACCTGCTTCCACAGTATCATTCGGTCCCAAAGAAGTTTACGTACCCTCTGATGATTTTCAACTGGTATTATAAGCTGTTACCTTCAACAATAACCTTTGTGTCCCTAATTTTGACTAGGTCTGACTACCTTAACAAGTGCATGTAGGTCTGCTTCAAGAGGACTGTTTGTTGCTAGGCATCACACAAATGCAGCTGCCAAGAGACCCTGGTGGTTTCTAATGATGCCACCTATGCCTGCCATATGAGTAAACAATTAATGGACCCCTCGAAGTTCAATTTACAAACATCTAGGAGGGAGCTCCTTTTAAACAAAGGCAGGCCTGTTTGAGGGGCTGCAATAACAATTTTATTAACTAATTTTCACTATTGAATTCTCTTATTTGACTTGAATATAGCTGATTGGGGGTTAATTCATTTCCATTACTCATATATTCATTTTCTATATATAAAAGAAATGCTCCTGTGGGGACAGTTCCCAGAAGAGCAACCATGAGGACTCCCATCTTTTAGGGATGTGGGACCCCCCTATGATCAACCCAACCCTCAGGTTTGACACATATCCAAATGTTACTCACTATTGGATTGAAATCCCAAAATAATGTGCCTTCTAAAACCGTCAAACTTGAGGACTATGGATGAACGGGTTAGGATGATCTAATGAACTTGAAATTTTGCACACAAGTAGGTACCATCTGGATCTTTCGATTCCCCACCTTCCCCATCATTGATGTGGCCTCAAGTGGGCCACACAAGGCCATCCAAAGGGGAGCAAGCTCCTATTGGTATGCACTCAATTTAAAAAATCCATCAAAATTTTACATTCCGACTCGGGGGGAGAATACATGTCCTCAGAATTTCATCTTTCTTATCTAGTAGAGGCATCATTCATCAGGAATCCCTATAAAAAGTTGTATTTTTTAGACTGCACATTCGGATTCCAACTCAAACAGTGTTTATTGGATGTTGTGAGGTGATAGCATCAGTGGTTGATTCCAGAGGAGTTATCGTTAGGTATTGATCGAGAGAGCCTAATCCTGAAACCCATTGATCAAATCCATTAATTTGGGATCCACTTCCCAATACCAATACCTTGTGTTTATGAATTATTTCTTTGTTTTGAAGAAAAATTTTCAGAGACGATGATTTGGACTAATATGCTAGCCCTAGGAAATTTCATTTTTGGAGAAACCTCCAAACTTTATGGCCCATGAAAGCTTACTTTTTGTACAAAAGATATCTAATACCCAATCTGCCATTGCAACATCAGAATATAAACTTGATCCCAAACTACTGTGGTTATTTTGCACTTTCTTGTGCTTCGTATCCAACTTATTGTTACTGCACGTTGATTCAATCCTCGCTTATAGCTGTGACTATTTATATATTGCCTTGACCTTGCACATGAAAATGTCGTCTAATCATCAACAAAGGGATTATCTCTGGTATTCCAAATTTCCAATAGCCACTATTTTGTACAGTTGATTTCTAGAAATGTCAATTCCAATCTACCAACTGAGATGCTCAACATTCTTACGAATGGCCTATTTGTTCACATTAGAATACATTGAATTTACTCCAAAAGTGGTTAAAAATGAATATCAAAGGTGAATTTTAAAAAATGAGCCTCAAATACCCTTTCTTTTTTTGGAAATAGAATCAAAGGAAGATGGGAAATGAATAACTAAAGATGATGCTGGTTATTCATTTGTTTATCTTTGATTCTTTTTCCATAGATGGAAAGGTTATTTGATGCTTATTTTTGGAAATGGTCTTCATTTTTAACTACTATGGCGTAAATACTATGTATTCAATTCCTATGTATTTTAATGCAAACAAATAGGCCCCAAATGTGCCAATGTGGAAATCATGTGAGCTATGGGCCCTTTATCAAAAGGATCCAACCATGAACTTGCTGTTACAACAGTCAAATGGATTGGATTATTTCTATTTCTTACTTGATTTGTTTTATCACCGGTTAATGAAAAAAATGATCAATTAAACTGATCAGATGTCACAAATATACGAAAAACATGAACAGCTGAAAAGTAATGACAGATGCGACATTCTAGTTGCATTTTTGGCCAGCAATTTTGCCCTTTACTAGGCATATTCATGTGTGGGCCTTCATCTTGCTAATTATACTATATTAAAGAGGAGGGTTTTGGATTCAATTTTGACTATCAGTTAAAGTATTGACTGGAAGTTACATCAACTACTTGCTTTATCTCTTTATCATAACCACTCATATCTACTCACCACTTTTCTTTTCTTTTCTTTTTTTTTCCCCTCTAAAGACTTTGTTTCTATCCAAACTCTATCATTCTCTTTCTACTCCAATTCTCCTCTTTTCTTTCTATTCCACCAGCTCTTAGATTACACAAATATATACCCATAATCTTTTTTTTTTTCTTTCTTTTGCTTCCTTTCTAAAAAAGTGTGAATTTTTTATGCTTGAAGATTTAAATTGCAATGTTTACCATATCTGTGCTGAGCACGGGTATTTATGCTAGTATTTGTTAGTGCTTTTCCATTTGTTTCTTCATTTCAATACTGAAATCAACTGTACAAGTAAAATATAAAGGTGCTGATGCTGTAGCTGAACTTGATACTGGTCTTATTCCAGGAACTCAGCATGGGAGGGGATCTATTTACACCTTCAGATGTTGAGAGAGCCTTGTGGAGCTCCTCTGTGGGTGCGAAGTTGCAAGCTTTGCCATCTCAGGAGAATCCAAAGGCTAGCTCGAAGACAAATGCCAAGAGGAAAAGGCAACGGTAACACTACTGTATATGTAGTTAGTTTTCTGCAATCTTCCATCAGCTACGCATAAAAATCCGCTAAAACCACATTCCAGTATTTAACTTCTCGTTTTTTACGGGGCTACTTTGGAGGAGTTAATCTTGCCTACAAATCTATGAAGATAGCTAATGGAAATCAGGAAATTTCTTTTCAACATTTAGAAACTGACTTCCTTTTCAGATTACAACTCTTACTATGATGTTTCCTTATGAAAGATGAGAACATGAGAAACCTACAGATTGCTTTTGAATATTTGTATCGTGTTCTATGCTTTTGGGGTGCATTTTTCATTTGGTCTGCGTTTTATGCCATGGAATATGATAGGGATGGATCATTTTGCAACTTTGGTTTTGATGGTGTTTGCTTGTAGAGGAAGAGGATTGTATTCTACCTTTGGAACATCTTTTTATCATTGATGAAATGAGTAAATTGCTGACTCAATTCTGAGATAAATGAACCCCTATAGGAAATGGTTTCTATCCGAGGTTTCAGATGATTTTGTTTATTCTTCAGTTTCTTGAGATGAAATTAGCTAATTGGAGACATAATTCGGAGAAAATTAAATTTCACCTTATATTGGACAAGGGCTGAGTCACATCCAGGTTGATCCCCCAAGATCAATCTTTTTAAAGTTTTACAGGTCGGTTTGAGTCCGAATTTTCCTCCATTGATATAGATAGCTGATTGTAGGCAGAGTTGCTTGCAGAAGATTAATCTGATATTCTCATGGTTTACTGGTCAAAACACCGAATATTTCCACATTTTATTGGGAGGAGCTACAGCATTTGTTACTTACAAATTTGATAAATGAGCTGGTTTTAAATTGAAAAATGGATATGAATTGCTATCAGTAATTGATTTTTACAGGACCAGTTACCTGTTTTTCTTGCGATTTCTCACAATTGATTCAACTTTATGATATTTTAAAATATTACTGACACGGTAAATTTGGCATTTCCTGACAGTAACATGGTATTATCACAATATCATTTAAAATCCTTGATATTCTGATGGTAATCTTCCTACCCCAAATGTTTTTCTTGCATATACTGTTATGATATGGTCAGCCAGATCCTTGGTGATGCCCATGTCTAGAGCCGATAGCTAACTGGTCTGGTTGAGCCAGTAATTACTTTCAACCCGCTGCTCGGATTCTCAGAATTCATAGAATTCCTATCTGCAGAATTTTGTATTTCTTAGACACGGTGGAGTCTCTGAATGCTCCCTTGTACTTGAGCGTTTAGAAATTCCACAAAAAGGCAAAGGGGATGGAATTCCTTAAATCCCGAAGGTCATTTGAAACCTATCATTTGCAAATGCCAGGGAACAAGACGCTACATCATGTTCAAAGAACTTCAAAATAACAAATTCTTATCAGAAATTCTTGTAAAGAAATAAGCCCAAGAGTGTGTTGTCATGCTTCCTCTGACTGGAAGGATTGGAATTCTACACTGGGAGCCATCAGTTGAAACCAGAGCCTCTCAAAATGAATGTGCTGCTGGTGTATTAGTCTCCAAATTTTATTCTATTAGTAGTTGGTCCCACTGTAAAATCAAGCATATAATTAGCAAGGAGTTTGATCAAGCATATAATTAGCGGGGAGTTTGTTATGAGGGTGGTTATCTTTGGCAAGACTTCTTTTGGACCATCTTTGTGCTTGTTAATCATTGAGTGAAACCTTATACACAATGCTAAAACTATTCTGTCATATATTTCAAGTGGTCATTGGGTTCTAACAAACTATTGGAATGAGTATAGTAAAATGGTTGATTTTTTATAACTAGAATGATTCAAAGGGAAGACTTATTACTAGTGGGCGTTGACGGGGTAGTATCCATCATGTTCTCAGTCTCCTCCCACCAACTGGGAAGAATGAATGTTGAAACTTCAAACATCCACATTCAGACCACATACCAACTATCTATTTTCTCTCATACATTTTACAGATGTCATTTTGTAATAATCTTGATCTCACAAGAAAAATAGTTATATTTTGTTTATTTATTTCCTTTTTTTTTTTTTTTTTGTTTCTTTAACCTCGACCAATCTATAATGTGGTGCAATTTTGGATTTGTGATCGAACAATAGATCAATCTCTCGAGGGATTGATGGAATCCAATGATGGGTCCCAGCGCTTAACGCATACTCACAGCCATGAGTCACACCATCACTGAAGAAAACTCAAGAAAATCTTTAATTAACAGGATAAGCATGATGACGGCAATGAAGGACTCAACTATCTATAGAATAGTGTTTCTTAGCAACTAAAACTTCTAAATAAATTAGGAAGCTCCTAATCCTAATCAAACAATAAATTAGATTCAGTTCCCTAATTGTATAAGGAAATAGAAATAG
Source organism: Cinnamomum chago (assembly GCA_038049695.1). Taxonomy (NCBI): domain Eukaryota; kingdom Viridiplantae; phylum Streptophyta; class Magnoliopsida; order Laurales; family Lauraceae; genus Cinnamomum; species Cinnamomum chago. The sequence goes on along the minus strand of CP142451.1, from coordinate 103,325,229 downwards.
GATAAAAATAGAATGCCACAATAGCTTTCAATCAATTGGGCCTGTGGACTGAACCCAATGGACTATGTTGACATCTGGGTCAATTATATGGGCCCAGTTGCTTTCTCGAGGCTGGTCAGGACTGCATCATCATGGCATGTAGGTTCTTCAAGGGACGATTTGAGCTGTCCTTCAGTTGTGCCATGAGTGATCCTATCTGCGTGGGCATATGTGGCAGGCCCACGGTGATAATGTGAGGGTGGACCCAAACTAAGGATGTAAACTAGGGCAAAACCATGGTAGATCAAAACTTAGATCCATCTTCATAGATTAGATCTGATTTTGATTGGACCTATATGTTGTATTCGGCTTAAATTATAAAAAAAAAAAAGGAGACACGATTATGGATCTAGATCCAAAATGAGATGTACCATTAAATGATTATAATTGGATGAAAGAGCTCGAGAATAAAATTCTTATATACAACAAACGGAGCTATTAAATGATAAATGATTAAAGCCTATGTGTATATATACATGAGTAATGTTTTTATGCAAGTTTTTCATACGATCTTACGGTATAAGCCATCTAGTGAGGCTACCATTGGTCCATCTGAGCCTTGTCGTCATCATCATCAAGGCCTTGTGCCGGCTACATAAATTCTATTTCTCCATTCCAATCTATCATGAGCCAACATGGATGGATGATACACTAGCCAAATATTATTCCAATTAAACGATTCTAACTCTAATTCTAAGCCCTTCAATTAATATTTTTTCACTAATTTAATTGAACAATTGATAACGTTAGATCATTGTCAAATTAGGGTGAGTGCCTATCAGAAAAGGGTAGATGTGTGCGAGTTTTGGTTAATCATATGTGCGTCCAAACGGATAGTTAAGACTTAATAGACTATTACACTTTTAAAGCCCTTTAATCATGGGTATTAGGGTAATCTAATGGGACTGAACTTTTGCCCTCTTCTAATTTATTATGAGACATTTCCAACCCCTTTTCCCCATGAGTGGCATCCATCTGAGTGGGCCCTACAAAGAGGGAACACAAAACTTATATCAGCCTACTGTGACTAGTTTGCACAAGTGGGGCCCATTGACCATAGTCGGATGATTGAAATGATGGTTGAAATGTTGGAATTTATTTTGATGTTTATGTGAATATTTATGATAGGATGACATAGGAATTAGGAATTAAGATCAAACAACCTGCACAAGATGTGTGACTTTGAGGGTCACCTATGAATTGTTTTAAGATGCCCTAATGAAAAAAAAATAAAAAATAAAAAATAAAAAGCACACACAATGCTGTAGTTTTTTCCCAATATTTTGAATTTCTTCTATTTTTGTTCAGATCTCTTTGAGAGACATTTGAAAATTTACATCTAGACCAGCCGTCACTGCTGTGAACTGTGACGTGTTGCCATTCCACATCATTCTTTAGGGTTGTCTAAGATGCCAGCTGCGAGTTATTTTAACCATGGTGTTGGGCTGTGCTCGGTTTGATTTAGGTACAAGGTTTCTGGTTAGGTCTGTGTTGGGGATTTTGTCCAGGATCAAGTCTGGGGAGGGTCAAATGGATTGGTATGAAGGGATTTTTAATGGCTGGATCTCTATTGAAATTTTGGTAGAGTTTTTTTTTATTTTATTTTATTTGAATGGTAATTTTGGCAGAGTTTCCATTGAGGAAGTTCTGAAATTAAAAAGAAAAAGAAAAAGGGAGGGTGATGTAAGTAGGATACTGATGTGGAATTAATATACAGGTTTGAGGACATTTGGATTGTACTTTGGTCTTCACCTTGTTGTAGGACTCTGCACTGAGAGGGCAATTAAGTCACAATATACTTGCATTGAGTCTCACTGCATGATAGAAGAAAATATTCGTCTCAAAGAAAACTGAAATATGCAATGTATTCTACTGGATGGTTGAACATTCACATCTAAAAGAATGTTAGTTTTGCTGCATGTCAGGATTTGGACTCATAGTCCTTTAATAAGACATAAAACCCTGTTCTTTTTGAAAATATCTTGGATCAACTTTTCTAGCATATCTTCATCATTACTGGTGCTTTCAACCCTCCTAAGATTATATTTTTCCATAATAACTAGGGACTCTTTAACAAGCAACAATTCTAACTTCTAAGATAACAAAGAGATTAAACACTCCACCCTTCACAGACTTGCACATTATAAAATTTAAAATCTCCTCTTTTATTGCATTTAAATTAAATTCGGTTTTATAACTTACTGTTGGCCCCATCCAGATCTCTCCCCCCCACCCCCCCAAAGCATTTGATTGCATCAAAACCATTGGCCACTCTATGGGATTAATAATCTATGATTTGAATTCCTTTCAGAGGAATAGTATACCAATCATTGCTTATCTTGATGACAGTTGCTTTGGAATGTCATAGCAATATACATAATCGCCCGATTGATGGAGCTCAACCACCAACCACTGGCATTCGACTACCATAGAAGTTTAGAGGAAACCAATAATATGCGTTATAAACAGATTGACAGAAAACAAATGTTTTTGTCATGATATTCTATGATATATGGAGTTCATGTATAGGGTTTTAGACTTCGATTAAATTAATCGAGCGTATCATCATCATCATTATTATTTATGTATCTTTTTGAACAATTCAAAAAATATATAGATCTTTTTGAAAGAAAATTTATTTTGCTATGGTTGGATGTGCCATATACTGCAACTGGTTAAATATGTAGCGGAATAAATTGTTAAAATTTTCATTAAGTTGTAGGCTGAAGAAGTTAGACTGTGTTAAATGGGATACTGTTTGTCTTCCCTTTTGTCCCATATCATTTATAGTGGGTCACCTATGCTAGAATTGCTAGAAACAGCAAATATGACCTCTAGCTGGTTTGCAATTTCCCTACCCTGGTTGCAAATGGAACAGAGAACCACTTGCTATATGTATCAAAGTATTATGACTTGATCGAGTTGGGATGTATCTGCATTTCGGTAATTTCTAATTCTTTTGTCCAAGTCTTACTCTTGATATATTTTTTTGTAGCACCAAACTCGTATGGGGGTGCATATGGTAGTCCAGATGCTCCATATCCACCCATCGGTCAAGGTGGGGGCTTTGTGGATGCTTATGGAAGGCCTCAAGTTCAGATGAGCCGTGGGACAAGCATGGAAGGAACAAAACCGTATGCTGGTAACAGTGGTGTCGCCGATGCTGGTATTGTTGTTGCTGCTGCAAGTGGTAGTGCTAGTGGTGGATGGGGAGGAACTTATGACACCGTGAGAGGAGTTCCGTTTCCTGCACTGAAGTAAAGGCGATAAGGCTGAAAGGTTGGAGTCCAGCAATGTCATTCTTCCGGTGAGCAGAGGGGGTATTTTTCAAATCTACAACTGGAGCCCCATATGTGATCATGTGCCGTATCTTAATCGATTGCTTGCTGGACAGATTTATATCATACAGGCATGGTCTACCTTTTATACAAATCAGTTGTTCAAGTATTGGGCTTGGATATATTAAAAAAAAAAAAAAAAAAAGGCATAGAGCGGGATATTGTTGTCTCATTACAATTGTCTCATTACAATTGAGTGCTGGAGCATTGGTTTTTGACATGGTTGGAATACTTTGGTAGAATGAATTTTCTGTTTCATTTCTCTGTCGAGAAGCGTGCAAATTGGAAATTACATTAGGTAGGATACTCTTTCTACCGTTCGTACCCCAAATCTGAGAAAAATTGAGTAGAGCCTGTGGCACTGTTGGAAGTTGCTCATTGTTTCAACCACCTGGTTGCGAGTTTGAGTCACGTTTTCCGATGCGGAAGAAAAGTGGATTGATCTTGTTGAGATGCGGTTCAGATAAACGTAATCTTTTGCTCGCGGCAAAGGAAATGAACAGTTTTCTAAATTCATTGGGCTAATTTAGAGGGCTAGGATCTCTGATCTTGTTTTGTATTCTATAAACTTGCATGTATCAGTAATTGAATTGCCACAAGTACTTTTCGTGAGAAGTGCAAATAAAGTGAATCAGATTGTTTACGGATATTCTCAGGCTCGGACTTGCCAAATGCAGCGGGGGTTCAGGTGGTACTCCACGGTGGGGCTTCACCAAAAAAAAAATCTAGACTGCATGAAAATATATGTTTTTTTATTATAAATGAAATAGGGAAAAACTCCACTTTATTAAGAGTTTTATCCAGTTGCAAGTTGAGCACGTATTATAGGGATAAATTCTTCAAATCTCGTACTGAAGCTATTTACTTTGAGCGGTTTAGGTTTCAAATCAGTAGCCCTAGCCTTCGAGTCTCGATGAAATTTACGATACTTTATCAGTGTGTCATTATCTTTGCCTTACCACATTGATTTGTAGTCATCCTGATGACATTTACAAATGTGGTGCCTGATTTAGCCTTCGTTTTGAATTTGCTTGTGCTAAAAAATAGATTAATAAATCAACTATTAAGAACCAACTTGTATGTGCCACTTTTTTTAAATCTATGAAGAAAATAATTAGTTGCGTTTTCTATGCAATGGGCGACTTTGGTGTTGGTAAATCAGGCAGACTCTAGTTATTTCAATACTATCGGCGTAAATGTACGGTTTCAATTGTTCTGATCAATCTGTTTCCCTTGTTTGAGTTCATTTATGTCTTGTTTGGAACTTGTTCAGTTTGCTTTTGAAAAAGAATCCTTAGGATTGTTCTTCTAATACACATTAAATTCCTATGATTTTCTAGAATATGTTCTGTCAAAAGGTCCAGAGTTGAATTATCAGAATGTGGAGATATGGTAGAGACCATCAAAATTGTGTTGTTTGATAAGAAGCAATAAGATTAAAATCCTATGGAAATGATTCTCATTTAGATGTCCATTCGCACTATTCACTCTGTACCCCTTGGTTAAAAGCATCTTTCTCATGAATTTGCAATCGTTTTCTTGCAAGAGGAGGATTTTGATATTCATTTTCTTAGGAAATAAGCTATTCCACTCTTCAACCGTTTAATCAAAGCCCATTCAGTAGGAAAATAGTTCTCCACTTAGCCCAACTATCAAATGAATCCAAGTTTAAGGAGGCATTTGCAATTTTCCTCTGGTTTATAGAGGACATGCCGGAAGTGGATCGCAATGGAATAGGGTAAAAAGGCAATGTTGAAGTTGTGCGCATGGTTAAAAAACTCTCCGAATTTATGTACATAGTTGGAGAACTTTCCGAATTGACTATTGACTCTCCTAAGTCATCTCTCTCGAGTTTTCCAACCTTTGTGCAGGAGAAAGTTTAAAAACATCAAGATTTCTGTCTTGTTGGATTTACATTCTTTAAGGATGGGAACTTTATCCTACGCCCCCATCAAGATGTTTTTAAATCCCTTTCCTCTTTGTGGTTGGCAATGGCATTTATTCAGGTGGGCCCTACAGACTCAGCCCACATGTCTCACCACTGGACTGTTTCTCAATTATTTATGAGCTCTATTATGGTAAGAATCATCCACACCGCGCTGTGCAAACACTTGTCTTCTGGGCCAGCCCACTGATACACTGGGGCCATGCCAATCATGTGGAAGGGAGGGAATACAAAGATCCTCTTTGGCGCTTGAGTTTAGTGGTTTTAGAAGGATCAATTTTTAAATTTCAATCCAACACTGAGCAGCAGTTGATGAGTGTCGAATTTGGACTTGTGGTGATTTATACTTACAGTTAGTGCTACAAAGATTTTGTGCCTGAAATGTTACTAAGCAATATAAACTAGCCATAAATGGGGTAGGGCATGTTGGAGGCAACCAAATCCCAAATGTTGCCCCAATCCAACTCAAGCCTCTAACAGAAGTGAGTCAAAGCTTGTTACGTATTTAATCTGACCCATTCCATGAATTCCAAGGAAATCAATTCCACGCAAACAAACATTCCCTTTTATTTTTATTTTTTTTGTTGTGGGGCTACTATTAATTCTTATTTGTAGGCCAGAATGACAATTGGGCCTTGGTTTTTAGGATTGGATGCAGGATGTTTTAACAACCCAAATACCCATGGGGACAGAAAGGAAGAAAAACAGGATCCCATTTGAAGCAGTTTCATGACCATCTCCTCTGATGAAGTTACCATTGAGTGGGCCGGGCATTCCTATAAAAGCAACCCAAAGGTCCCTAACACCCAAACGACAGCTCCTAACATTGAATGCTCTCATTTCAAAACTCACACACTCAAACCTCAACTCCAAAGCCCTTCAGCTCTTCATTCAAATCCATGCCTCCCACCACCTCCAACCAGACCACTACACCCTCTCCACCACCCTCACTGCCTGCGCAAACCTGCGCGACACCGTGGCAGGCAACCAGATCCATTGCCATGCTGCCCGTGCCGGCTATAGAGGCCACACCCATGTCGGCAATGCGCTTCTCTCCCTCTATGCCAAGTGCAGTGATTTGGAGTCCACCCGCCGCTTGTTTGATGAAATTCACACCCCAGATGCCTATTCATGGACAACTCTCCTCTCGGCGTATGCTAAATCAGGGCATATTGATCATGCCCTCCAGCTGTTTGATAAAGTTCCTCGAAGAAATGTTGCCGTGTGGAATGCTGTGATCACAGGCTGCGTCGATTGTGGGTACCGAGAGGTTGCTTTTGATATGTTTTGTAGGATGCATTGGATGGGTGTTAGGCATGATCATTATAGTTTTGCGAGTGTTCTAAGCTTGTGCTGCTCCCATGAGTTGTTGGATTCGGGGAAGCAGGTGCATTCGTTGGTTATTAGAACTGGGTTTTTGGTTAGGATTTCTGTAATCAATGCTCTGCTGACGATGTATTCCAGTTGTGGAATGATTAGAGAAGCATATCTTTTATTTGGAGAAGCCGCGACACCTAATTATATCACTTTTAATGCCATGATATCGGGGCTGGTGGGATGTGGAAGAGATGTTGAGGCTCTGTCCATGTTCAAGAAGATGAAAGAATCTTGTTTTGGTCCCACCAACCTGACCTTTGCAAGTGTCCTGAGTGCCTGTTCCTCTGTGAAAATGCCGAAAATGGGGCCTCAAATCCATGCCCAAGCTATCAAAATGGGATTTGAAGCTTGTGTCTTGTTGAGCAATGCAGCAATAAACATGTACTCCTGCTGTGGTGATTTGGAGAATGCTCAATTGATTTTTGAGAGATTGAAGGAGAAGGATCTGGTCTCATGGAATTCTATCATTAATGGTTATGCTCAAGGGAACTGTTATGAATTGGCAATCACGGTTTACCGGCAAATGCAAAGGGCAGGAATTGAACCAGATGAATTCACCTTTGGAAGCCTAATAGCATGCTCAGAGTTTGTCAAGAACACAGAGATGATTCAAGCTCTAGCTGCCAAAAATGGGCTGATCTCAAATACCCAAGTGGGCAATGCATTGGTTTCTGCATTTGCAAACTGTGGTATGATAGGGCATGCTTTTCAAATATTTGAGGAGATGCCATTCAGGAATTTGATTTCTTGGAATTCGATGGTTTCAGGTTCTGTGTTGAATGGATTTCCAGTAATGGGCTTAGAGCTATTCCGGGAATTGCAGATTTCAGATCTCATGCCAAATATCTGCACTCTTAGCATTGTTTTGAGCACATGTGCTAGCATCTCAGCTCTGAGACATGGAAAACAGGTTCATGCCTACATACTTAAATCTGGGTCTGACTTGAATATGACTTTAGGCAATGCACTTATTACAATGTATGCTAAATGTGGGGCTTTAGATTGGTCTTCCAGAGTGTTTCAAGGAATGTCTGAAAGGGATGTTGTCTCTTGGAATGCCATGGTTGCTGCTCACGCACAGCACGGGGAAGGAAAAGAAGCAATCTGCTGTTTTGAGGCAATGCAAGAATTGGGTATCAGGCCAGATCCTGTCACCTTCACAATAGTTCTCTCCGCCTGCAGTCATTCCGGTTTGGTGGATGAGGGCTGCCAGATTTATTCTTCAATGTTCGAAGAGTATGGTATAGAACCTGGGATGGATCATTATTCTTGCATTATTGATCTTCTAGGTCGAGCTGGCCGTCTAGATGAGGCAGAAAAATTAGTGAATAGTATGCCATTTTGTGCCAATTCCCATATCTGGTGGGCACTGCTTAGTGCTTGTAGGGCTCATGGTAATGTGAGACTGGGAAGAGTTGCAGCAGGGTTTCTCCTGGAGACTGAACCCAATAATCCAGCAGTCTACGTACTTCTGTCGAATATTCATGCTGCAGCTGGGCAATGGGAAGAAGCTGCTAGTGTGAGGGAATTGATGAAGAAGAATGGGGTGACGAAGAGGCCTGGTTACAGCTGGATGGAGTCAGAATCGCACTCAATGGTTAAGGGCAGCAAATGCCTTAGCTGGTTGTAAATTGGCATGAAATCTAATTTGATCACTCTAACAAAAGAAATTGGAGAATTTGAAGATGGTAATTTATGACTATTTAGTTGATGTTGAGCACCCTTCAGATGCCATTCATGCTCTCTGTTTCTCAGACTACTATAATCCATTGAGATGTACTTGAGAATTTCTGGAAAGCAGAGGAAATTATGGGTCACATCTAATTGAGATGGGACCTGTTGTTGATCTGGGCATTGGTTATACCAATTACCAATACAAAGCTAGAGAATTTGGTTCTGATGTATCTGAGACACTCGATCAACTGTAAATATGCAAGATAAGTGGAGTATATTCTTTACTTGCACCATATTTTCCTAAATTGAGTGTGTACTATGTTACGTGAAATGCCTAAATGACCGCATCCTTGTTGATACTACATGTCACCCTAATCTATATATTTGGGTCCTCTTCTTCCCTTAATGTTATTTTATATCTATTCTTTTGCCTAAGTCTATATTTTCCTCCGAGTCCCGCTTGCTAGGTAAATAATTAATAGCGCCACATATACATATGGTGCAATTGTTTGCTTAAATTTATAGAATTTTGTTGGTTTTTTTGTTGAAAAATGACTAAATTCTCAATATCCTCTCACACGCCCAACCTTCATATATACTTTAGACCAGCGGAGTAGGCTAAAAAAACAACTAATTTTAAAATGCGAACCCTTCACGATCAAATGAAACTCAAATAAACTATAAATAATACCAACATCCACAGAAAAAAAAAAAGAGGAAGATAATAATTGCAACAATAACAATCCTTGCATGTTGGATTTACAATCGAAACAATATCAATCAAATAAAAGCCAGAATTCAAACATCCAAAAATATGGGGGAAAACAAAATACAACCAGAAAAACAACATTTCTATTAAATTTGAGCAAAGGAAATAAGAAAATTCACAATAAAATAAAAATTTTGTGTAAGTAATTCCCGCATAAACTATTTCTCGTGTTGAATTTGCTCACTCTCAAACAGCCCAAATTTATTAATACAAATCAAAATTCTTTGTTGAGAAAAATGCAACAAACATTAGTTTCATAAAAAGTCTAAAGACTTTAGTATAGTAAAAAATGAGTTGTCTGAGTCCATGGCTATTTCCCAGATAGTAGAGTGTGGTGGTTGTGTAAGTTTGAGTCGTTTGTAAAGCAAAGACAAAAATAAAAGAGTCAATTGAACTCTACCTCCAATTAATTATCATACTCTAATAGGGTATGTTTGTGCGATTGGTATTCTGTAGAAAAAGTGAAGATTGCATAAATAATTTTTGTGTTACGGAAAAATTTACATTTGGTGTGGCTGCGTTCTGTGAGGAATAGAGAAAAATGAGCTAAACTTTCTGCGTGTGCCTTTAGAGTTTGTTTTTTTTTTTTTACAAGGCTATAGCTGGCACACATGCAGCTGGGGTGCGGATTTAAGAAGCTAAGCAAGAGTAGGGGAGTTCCCTCTATGTGTTTAACTTGGGAGTTTCATAATATAAAATTAAAAGGATTGCTCATTCCCCTTCTAAAGAGAAATAAAATAAGAACCATCCTCCCAAGTCCCAACACCCTCATGGTACATTGGTGTTGGCACCTTAGTCTCACATACTTGTATAGGAATTGATCTTTGGGCGTCTCTTAAAGCAATGGCCAACATAGCCAAAAATATAAAATAAATGAATAAATAAAAATATATGATTTATATTTTCCCCTTAGGATAATATCTCCAACTGTAGAAAATAAAAGAATGCGTAAGATATAATAACAATAAAGAAATAGGAAATTTTGTTAATCATTTTATAGCCTTCCAAATTTTTACCTTTATTTTGTGTTGTTATAATAACTTTTTCACTTTTGCTGATGTCGAATTATTGCACTATTGTTGAGGAATTATTGTTTCAAGTAAATGTCGAGATGTTTTCAAAATACTGTTGATACTTGTGATAATGCTCGCCTCTTGGATGCAAATCCTGACTTAATTGACTTGTGCAACCAAACTTGAACTCTAGGCCCAACTCAAGGCCCAAGTAAATAATTAATGTGTTCTTATTTAGAGATCATTTATTTTTTGTGATGCTTTTGATATATTATCTCAAGAGAAAAGTTCATATTGACCCCACCTTTTTCATGAAATTAATTTAAGTTAAAATAGTTGAACCAATGGAAAAGGTGTCACTCACGCCTATGGCCCCCGTAGAAGGGCGTTGGGTCCGGCGAGCATCTACCTAGAGAATAAAGACTGGAGAAACTCTAAAGGACTGGGTATGTAGTGGTGCACAAGTCCCACATCAAAAACATGCTAGTCCAGATCTTGGGTATTTATGTGTGACCTGGTCCTTAACTCCACATGAGGTCTTTTAAAACTATGAGGCAAGATTGGGTCGGAATCCCATGAGCCAAAGCGAATGATATCATGTGGATCGCAGGCGCGGATCGTTACAAAGAGTGTGTTTTATTTATTTTTTTAGTTTTTAAAACAAGCCCTTCTTTAATCTTATATTCCAATTAGCCCAAAGTTAAACACCAGAGAGAATCAACATCAGCTCCTTTACCACCATGTGTCATCTAATAGTGGAGAGCTTAAGGATTTTCTATGCCCACCCAGTTGGATCTGGACTTTTATGGTAGATCTAGGGGACGTGAAGTTGGCTACTTTTCTGAAGTGATCATCTTTTTGTTTTTGGTGCGGCTACTTTCTTTTGCAAGGGAAGTGCAAAAATGAGCTAGATTTTCTCAATGCTAGGGAAAAGTGGTTTGGATGGGGTTTAGGAAAACTTTCTTTCAATGAAAGATAATGTATGCAAAACTGATTTTCTGCAAATGAATACAAACGGATATAATATAGAGGTCCCCATATTTTAGATATCACCCTGGAATATGGTTTTAAGCTCGGTAGTGGACATTTTATTTGCCACTGATACTATTACATATCTACTGATACGTTGGTTTATCACTAATATTTTGGCTGTTGCTGTCCCTTTTTAATGAAGGGTTTGAAAAAAAGTTATTTAGAAAGTGAGAAATTTTAAAATCGCAATTTTAGTTGCTTTTAAATTGTTAGATATAGATATATATAAAATAATACAATATAATATCAAGTTGATGAAAAAAGAGCTCTTACTTGGTGTTGGCCTGAATCCTAATTTTTTTTTGTATTGCTTAGGACCAAAAAACCTTATGCATTGGTAAAATGACTCTGTTTCGGCTTACTTTCAAAACCATGATAGAAGCTGAGACTACTACTTGCATAATCACATGCTTTACATGTATCTAATTCAATACATAAACCTCTCACTAGACTAAAAAACCTTATGCATTGGTAATATGTAATTATTGTTCACAATTTCTAATTCAAGACTAAAAATTGATTCGAAAATATTATAGGACTCCACCAATGGATTTATATGACTAGGATAGAAAATTTTATGAGAATACTTCATGATGAACAATTAATGTTCAATCAAAGTCTTGAGGAAGACTAAATGTGACTGACTACTTGTCTTGTGTAATGAACTCAATCAGTGGATTGTCCTAGACACTTTGTGGGTGACTATGCGACACGGATGCGACAACAGATATGGTTGAGGTTGAAAGAGGTTGATACTCATGTATTTTTAGTTTGTGGATGGAACGGAGTGGGAAAGTCAAGGATCATGAGACAGGTGATGGAGGAGGTCCAACATCAACAACCCCCTTTCTTCGACATAATTGCCAAGGTGAGAATGCTGGGGATTGAGGCTTTGGGAGAGAAGATGAACATGGAAATCGGGAGTGAATTGCCGATTGATCGTGAATGGAGAAGAAGAATAGAGGATGAAGTGAGAGCAGCTTGGAGAGAATTGCAAATCGATCATTCACAGAGAAGAAGAACAGGGGCAAAAGAAGGCTCGAGTGAATCATCAAGTTATCAAGCATGGAGAAGAAGAAGAGATGATGAATTAAAAAAAACGAAAACAAGTACTCAGACTAAAATATCTATTGATGAATTGTGGAGAAGAAGAATAGATGATGAATCGAAAGAAGCAAGAGCAACTCGGAGATGGGAGGTGCAAAGGAGTATTTCACAGGCACTGGGGATAGACATGGTAGGAGCTTTTATGCCCTCTGCATTGCAAAAGAGAATTTTCAGAGCCTTGGAGAATAAGAGGTTCATGCTCATTGTGGAAGATGTTTGGGAAAGCATCGATTTCAATAAAGTTGGAGTCCCGACTCCCACTAATGGCAGTAAGATAGTGATCACAGCCCGATCTATGCAACGCCTTTCGAACATGGAAGTAAAAGTAAGACGACTGGAAGAAGGGAAGGATGATGAGGAACTTACAAAAGAAGAAGTGTGGACCTTGTTTCGCGATGAGTCGAGTGACATTGCTGCTAACCTCCCAAGCTTTTCTGGCTTATTCACTATGGATTTTGTCTTATAGTTCTTCTGTTACGTGTCACTATTCCCTCCCAATGTAGGAGTGGATGGAGATCGTTTGATAGAATGCTTGATGTTAGAAGGCTTCATGGATGACTTGGATCAGTTTTTTGAGTCAGATGACAGGGATATGAAAATCAAAGAGATGGGGAATGCCTTACTGAAAGAGCCTGCAAAAAGATGCATGTTGCTTGTCACCCCGAACCCAACAAATACACAGTTTGCTGCTCCTAGCGTGGAAGAGTTGGTAGAAAATTATTCATTAGAAGGATCTTCAAGTTATCATGTGAAAATGGAACCACACGTAAGAGAGATGATTGATTCTCCTAAATTTTTGGTGAGATTTGATTCAGGTTCTGAAAACACTTTTGAAGCCAAAAATTTGGTAGACATGGAGAGGATCGCTTTATCTGGAGATAGTACAGAGAGACTATTCCAAAGACCAAATGTCCCTCCTCCCAACTGCCCAAAACTCTCCACTTTGTTCTTTCGAGGTGCTTCTTATCAATTGCAGGTGATTCCAGATTCATTTTTCCAATTCATGTCTCAACTCCGCGTTCTACATCTTTCTTATGTACGTATCACTTCTTTATCCTCTTCAATTTCTTGCTTGAGCAATCTTCGTTCGCTGGAACTAATTGGTTGTGGTGACTTAGAGGCTCTTCCCTCTTTCTCACTAGTGTGGGGCAAGCTTGAAGTGCTTAATCTCAATAAGACTCCCCTAAGAAAGATAGAAGAGACCTCATTCCAAAACATGCAATATGTTCGACGCTTACACATCTCAGGTGCCTCAAACCTAATTCGTTTGTCATTTAGAGGATGTCGCTCGCTACAAATATTTGAAATTGGCTTTCAAAGAGAGCTTGAAGTACTCGATCTTTCAGGGACCGTGATCAAACAGTTCCCATCTGAAATGTCTAAGTTGGAAAGATTGCGGTGCCTGTACCTGTCCGATATCAAGATTAAATGTGGTCGTTTCCATGCAGACCGATTCATCTATAGACAAGTTTATGCTCAGATCAAGCATGTCTCTCTGAGCAATGAAAATCAGCTTGAGATTTCTGGTGGCAACAACTTTCCATACATCATAGGGGAGGCGCTCTCTGGGAAAGAATCTCTTCATGTTCATGACAATGGCTTCATTGTTAGAGTTTCCAACATGAACATAAAGAAAATGGACAAATTGAGATATTGTCTGATTGAGAGATGTTGTGAGTTGGATGGTATAATGGTTGGAGGAAATAAATATGTGAATGCATTTGCGAGCTTAGAGAGTTTTTGGGTCTTTGAACTTGCCAAATTGACAGTGGTATTTAGTGGGGAATTTGGAAGGGGAAGCTTTGCGCGCCTAAAGAACATCCATTTGCATCTTTGTCCAAAACTAGTCTGCTGCTTTCATTCAAGTACATGCTTGCAACAATTGGAATCACTGGAAATAAAATTCTGTGGCAGATTGAAGGTGGTGTTTGAAGAAGACGGTAAAGAGGAATTCATCGCATTTCCATCGCTGAAGACGATATGCCTGTTGCAGCTACCCAAATTGCAGAGTATTTGCAGTGGAAGCTTGCCAAAATTAGAGCAGTTGAAGGTTAAAGGGTGTTCAAAGCTGGAAAAGATCCCTCTTCAAGTCAACAAGAATCCCGATGCTATTCCAGTGGAAATCAGAGGTGACAAGAAATGGTGGAGCAATATCAATTTCAAAGGGGACGAAGGGGTCAAGCAACACCACTTCATTTTCAAACCATGGCGTTCATCTTATTAAGTGATTTTTCTTTGGATGTAGATGATATTGTGATGTTTGTCTTTTCTTTGTTTCGGTTTGTGGTGTGCCTTCAGATTCTGTGGCTGATGTGTATTCTTCTTTTCTTTCTTGTCTCTCAAATATGCTGTTGTGATTCTGTTGAGTGTTGTTTTGAGTCTGTAACACAAAGGTAATGTATGTATCTGTATCATATTATCAATTGGTGCATGTGTTGGGCTATTCTCCTTATATTTGTATTGGGTCTGTTAATTTGAATGGAATTGAATTTCTAGGAGTTATTAAGAAATGTAATTTTACAAGTCTTTAAAATTAAGGAAACAAGGTTAACAAATGCATAAATTACGGTCAAATGATATTCTCTTTAATGGAAGATGAATTTTGGGAATTCTGAAATTGATTTTCTGCCATCACTGTAGTAAAACAAAATTTGAAAAGGCATATTATGTCTAAATTCTTTGGATTGCAACAGTCCCTCCATGAAATAAGTTTTCTTGAAAATAGTTGAAATCATCAAATCAATGGTTATTATGATTAGGGGTGTCAATAAGGCCCTATGTTCAGTCGGGTCCAGCATTCGGGCCTCACTCGGGTGCACTCAGGAGGCCCATGTTAAAAAGCCTGCAAAATGAAGGCTCTACATCTAAAAAAGCCCTAGGATATGCTGATGCTTAGCCTTCACAATCTTTTCAAGAGAAATTCGACACCCACTTTCCCAATAATACCCACAATAAATATTTTTATAACAAACAATAAAAAGCAAAATACCCTTCAAGTAACTGTAATATCTATTAGTAAAATTGCCAAAGTGGCTCGAATGCCAAGTGATATTTGTACGCCCTGCATACAAGGACTCTCCGAATCAGGGCCTGGGCTAAGTAGCATGGTTAACCTCTACTTCACCTTCACTCGTCTCTACTCACTAGCTAGGGACTAGGGTGTGCAGTGCACCACGTAATTCGCGGGAAGGGGCATCGCAGGCGCAGCAAACGAAAAACGTGGCGGGGGGTTATCTCGTGGAAGTAGAAGAAGCTCTAAAATGGATTTCAGATGCTCCGATGCTGCAGTGTGGAGAGACGCACTCGCGTCTTATCAGACGCGCGTCGAATCTTTATCTTTAGCCAAAACCGATCTGGTCAGACTCGACGACTTCTACACGAAGCAGCTTCCTCTCCTCCTCCGCCAGAGAAACCCTACTCCTTGCATCTCCAAACCCGAATTCTCCACACTCATGCAGTGGAAGCTCACCAGAGGCAAATGGCGGTGCGTTTTCTTTTCTTTCATCCAATCCAAATACCCCCCATCACCCGCCCTACGCGTCCCATCTCTATTGTATCAATCTAAGTTACATACAGAACTTAACTTTGTAACTTAGATAAAGGACGATTTGCTCATTCTATTCAATCAATCATGTTTCAGTCCTAGGCTAATGGATTTTGTATCATCTTTGGATGAACCCCAAGTCCAATCTGCCTCAGAAAGGGCTTTCCAGTATCTTCCTGACATTGCCAAAGCCATTACTGAATTGACCACATTGAAGGGTGTGGGCCCCGCCACTGCCTCTGCTGTTCTTGCTGCCTATGCGCCTGAGATTGCGCCATTCATGTCCGATGAGGTATATAAACTTTGGTTGTTTGTTGATTTTAGTCAATTTATTGTATTGTGGTTACGTCACTCTTTAAATGTTATGTGTTTGAAAGGCGATGGTTGCGGCGATTGGTAGTTCGAAGGATTATACATTGAAGCAATACCTTATATTTGCAGAGAAGTTGCAGACAAAAGCAAAGGTTAGGTTTGTGATTCTGTACTAATTACTAAGAGGTTTCTTATGATTCTCATTTTCGCATTTTGGATTCCTTTTAAAAATAAGTTCAATGAGAAATTGCGATTTTGTTTATTAGATGCTGGGGAAATGAATTTATATTGATGAAACGATCATTTGGTTTCTTTCACTTAATTGGCCAGTCTCCATTGTGGGTATGAAATTCCAAGAAGGAGATTTCAACACTTAATTTATGCTAGACTTCTGTTTCAAGCTCAGTTTTAGCAGAGCTTGAAACTGAAAAGTAGGCTTTCAATACAAGTAACAGATATCAACTTTTTTTTTTGTTGAATCATGTTGCAAGGCCTTTGCCCCATCAATTCATCGTCTGGAGTTTATGGACACTGGAATTCTCCGTGTTTGGACAGATATCAGTTTTTTTTTTTTTGTTGAATCATGTTGTAAGGCCTTTGCCCCATCAATTCATCGTCTGGACTTTATGGACACTGGAATATTGCTCCGTGGTTGGCTGAAGCTTGTATTCGATGGTGCCTGCATAGGATTCATGGTCAAAAAATCATGTTGATGTTGATCTCATTTGTTGCCTGCTCTCAAATGCACATTTTTTTTTAAGCATGCATTTTCCTCTATAGAACTATGACAGGAAACTGACATTTGGTAGATTCGCTTTGAAGACTTGCATGGGGTCTTTGCCAGTTTGCCTTGGACCCATTGACTGTGGGTAAACTACTCCTAAAGCTAGAGTAGCTCGCCAGTTTTTGGCTGGGGGAACGGGGAAAGGCTCTTTTGGAGTGGTCTAACTTGTGCATTGAATAGTTGACTAAAAATTGATGCTGATTGGGGGAATTTGACAGTTCAATTAAAACAAAGATTTGCAATAGTCCGTCATATGCTTCATTTTGTCATCGTGTTTGATTGTTCCACTTCAGTATTTCAACCATGTTTTGCCTTCGCATGATAGCCCAAAAGAAGAAAGTTTGGTGTTAGGTATATGGCCAAAAATTTGTTGAACCAATTGTTGAGTTTACTTAGACAAAAGTAGAACCTAACGTAGCCTGCATTGATGGGATAATGTAACAACTTATATGATCTAAATAATCACAATGCACCTGTGACTATCATAAGGTAAATTGAAAGAACAATGCAAATATCACATTTCTTTACACCCACCTCAAGTGAGAGCATTGTTATCAATACTGCAGATCTTTCCACTTGTATGATGAAGCTGACCTCAACTTTTTCAATTTGTTAAGAAATTGATGAATTAATCTTTAGATTCTCATAGTGTAGCTTTTATCTCCTTTTAATGCGACTCTTTCTCAAACATATCAATGAGCCTTTATTTGCTTCGTCCTGTTACCGACCTAGCAAATCCACATAATTCTAGCCCATGTGACACTCATCTACGCACAGTGTGCTGGCCACTTAGCCTTCCCCTCTGTCTGTCTGTACCTTAGACCACATCTCAAGGCAATGTACACTCACCATGGTAGTCAAATTTTGTTTGTTAGCTGAAAGTATTTGGTCCGGTTTTTATACTGAACCAAACAACCCCAATAAACTATTGTAACTTTTGGCTTGGATAAATCATCATTCTTCTCAGTGGAGACCAACCAATCCAGAGTTTGGAATTTTCTTGGATTGTCCAAGTTTTCTATTTGTTTGGATTTTAAACTTCCTGGGTGTATCTTGGAAGAAACCTGAAGGGATTTATCAAGTTGATAAATTGCCTCCTCCTGGTGGTTAGATACTATTATTCATGGCTCCACAATAGAACTTGAGGCCTTTACCCCAGTTGGCCTGCATTATTAGGTGATTCTCTTTCTACAATAAGACATGAAAGAGAAAGAGAAAGAGAAAAAGAAAAAGAAAGGAATGCAAGATGAGGACGGGCAAAAGAAAAGAAGAAAAGGAAAGGGGAGATTTCTTTTTATTTATTTTTATTTAAAAGAGATTTTCCATTCTTCCTTTTATAAGTAAGCAAATTTTTTTCTTAGCACCTTGCTATAAGTATTGGTGTCTTTTCAGTCTCTTCTTTTCTTGTCTGCCCATCATCTTCTTGGATCTTTATTTTTTCTCTTAAATTTACTAAAATGTGCACCCCGTTGTCATCATCAAAGCCTTATCCTATCTAGGTGCCAGCAATGTCGGTTCTACTTTTCCACTCATTCCTGTTTAAAGGTATGTTCTTTGTAACTCTACAATCCAAGGCAAGAGGAAAAAAAGAAGACGACAGCCGACACTCGTGTCCTGCAACTATCCATATTGGCATCTCTGTGATTGCTTGTGCTTTTTTTTTTTTTTTTTTTGTCCCTTGTGCTGGAAAGGATAATTCCTTCAAAGAAAAAAGAAAAAAAAGAAAGGAAACTAACAACCAGACAGAAGAAAAACCACAGAACCCGAAAAAGACATGCGATACAGACATCAACAACCAAAACACAAACTACAGATAGGAAAAGGAAACAGAAGAAAAATAAAAGCAAGCTCATAGGCCAAAAACAGGTACTGTATATCAACGTGATCATGTGTGGTTGGTCTGAAGTGAACATCCCAAATGGCTGACTTTGTCATCAGAACTGCTTGCTCATGCCAATGTCCTTGGTTGCTGACTTGCATATTCTGAACTTATCATGTGGAATCTCCTGTGTATAATGACACCAAACCTTTGGAGGTAAATGATTCCTGTCACTATAAGCATTGGAAGTGAAAGCTTTGATAAATTGTCTGCAACTTGATTCACATTCCTGCGGCACAAGACCACTTTCTAATCATGAAATGCTGCTGTCTTTGCAATACCTGCTTCCACAGTATCATTCGGTCCCGAGAAAGTTTACCTACCTTCTGATGATTTTCAACTGGTATTACAAGCTGTACCTTCAACAATTGTGTCTCTAATTTTGACTAAGTTTGACTACCTTAAGAAGTGCATGTAGGTCTGCTTCAAGAGGACCGTTTGTTGCTAAGCATCCCACAAATGCAGCTGCCAAGAGACCCTGGCGGTCTCTAATGATGCCACCTATGCCTGCCATATGAGTAAACAATTAATGGACCCTCCGAAGTTCAATTTACAAACATCTAGGAGGGAGCTCCTTTTAAACAAAGGCAGGCCTGTTTGAGGGGCTGCAATAACAATTTTATTAGCTAATTTTCACTATTGAATTCTCTTATTTGACTTGAATATAGCTGATTGGGGGTTAATTCATTTCCATTACTCATATATTCATTTTTCTATATATAAAAGAAATGCTCCTGTGGGGACAGTTCCTAGAAGAGCAACCATGAGGACTCCCATCTTTTAGGGATGTGGGACCCCCCTATGATCAACCCAACCCTCAGGTTTGACACATATCCAAATGTTACTCACTATTGGATTGAAATCCCAACATAATGTGCCTTCTAAAACCGTCAAACTTGAGGACTATGGATGAACGGGTTAGGATGATCTAATGAACTTGAAATTTTGCACACAAGTAGGTGCCATCTGGATCTTTCGATTCCCCACCTTCCCCATGATTGATGTAGCCTCAAGTGGGCCATACAAGGGCATCCAAAGGGGAGCAAGCTCCTATTGGTATGCACTCAATTTAAAAAATCCATCAAAATTCTACGTTCCGACTCAGGGGGAGAATACATGTCCTCAGAATTTTCATCTTTCTTATCTAGTAAAGGCATCATTCATCACGAATCACTATAAAAAGTTCCAACTCAAAGTGTTTATTGGATGTTGTGAGGTGATAGCATCAGTGGTTGATTCCAGAGGAGTTATCGTTAGGTATTGATCGAGAGAGCCTAATCGTGAAACCCATCGATCCTCAAATCCATTAATTTGGGATCCACTTCCCAATGCTAATACCTTGTGTTTATGAATATTTCTTTGTTTTGAAGAAAATTTTTCAGAGACGATGATTTGGACTAATATTCTAGCCCTAGGACATTTCATTTTTGGAGAAACCTCCAAACTTTATGGCCCATGAAAGTTTACTTTTTGTACAAAAGATATCTAATGCCCAATCTGCCATTGCAACATCAGAACATAAACTTGATCCCAAACTACTGTGGTTATTTTGCACTTTCTTGTGCTTCGTATCCAACTTATTGTTACTGCATGTTGATTCAATCCTCGCTTGTAGCTGTGACTATTTATATATTGCCTTGACCTTGCACATGAAAATGTCGTCTAGTCATCAACAAAGGGATTATCTCTGGTATTCCAAATTTCCAATAGCCACTATTTTGTGCAGTTGATTTCTAGAAATGTCAATTCCAATCTACCAACTGAGATGCTCATCCTTCTTACAAATGGCCTATTTGTTCGCATTAGATTACATTGAATTTACTCCATAAGTGGTTAAAAATGAAGATCAAAGGTGAATTTTAAAAAATGAGCATCAAATACCCTTTCTTTTTATGGAAATAGAATCAAAGGAAGATGGGAAATAAATAACTAAGGATGATGCTGGTTATTCATTTCTTTATCTTTGATTCTTTTTCCATAGAAGGAAAGGTTATTTGATGCTTATTTTTGGAAATGGTCTTCATTTTTAACTACTCATGGCATAAATACTATGTATGCAATTCTTATGTATTTTAATGCAAACAAACAGGCCCCAAATGTGCCAATGTGGAAATCATGTGAGCTATGGGCCCTTTATCAAAAGGATCCAACTATGAACATGCTGTTACAACAGTCAAATGGATTGGATTCTTTCTATTTCTTATTTCATTTGTTTTATCACTGGTTCATGAAAAAAATGATCAATTACACTGATCAGATGTCACAAATATACGAAAAACATGAACAGCTGAAAAAAAATGACAGATGGCGACATTCTAGATGCATTTTTGGCCAGCAATTTTGCCCATCACTAGGCATATTTATGTTTGGCCCTTCATCTTGCTAATTATACTATATTAAAGAGGAGGGTTTTGGATTCAATTTTGACTATCAGTTAAAATATTGGCTGGAAGTTACATCAACTACTTACTTTATCTCTTTATCATAACCACTCATATCTACTCACGACTTTTCATTTCTATTTTTTTTTTCTCTAAAGACTTTGTTTCTATCCAAATATCATTCTCTTTCTACTCCAATTCTCCTCTTTTCTTTCTATTCCATCAGCTCTTGGATTACACAAATATATACCCATAATCTTTTTTTTTTCTTTTTTTTGCTTCCTTTTGGTATGGAATTTTTATTCATGAAGATTTAAATTGCAATGTTTTCCATATCCGTGCTGAGCATGGGTAGTTATGCTAGTATTCGTTAGTGCTTTTCCATTTGTTTCTTCATTTCAATACTGAAATCAACCGTACAAGTAAAATCTAAAGGTGCTGATGCTGTAGCTGAACTTGATACTGGTCTTATTCCAGGAACTCAGCATGGGAGGGGATCTATTTACACCTTCAGATGTTGAGAGAGCCTTGTGGAGCTCCTCTGTGGGTGCGAAGTTGCATGCTTTGCCATCTCAGGAGAATCCAAAGGCTAGCTCGAAGACAAATGCCAAGAGGAAAAGGCAACGGTAACACTACTGTATATGTAGTTAGTTTTCTGCAATCTTCCATCGGCTAGCATAAAAATCCGCTAAAACCACATTCCAGTATTTAACTTCTCGTTTTTTACGGGGCTACTTTGGAGGAGTTAATCTTGCCTACAAATCTATGAAGATAGCTAATGGAAATCAGGAAATTTCTTTTCATTTAGAAACTGACTTCCTTTTCAGATTACAACTCTTACTATGATGTTTCCTTATGAAAGATGAGAACATGAGAAACCTACAGATTGCTTTTGAATATTTGTATCGTGTTCTATGCTTTTGGGGTGCATTTTTCATTTGGTCTGCGTTTTATGCCATGGAATATAATAGGGATGGATCATTTTGCAACTTTGGTTTTGATGGTGTTTGCTTGTAGAGGAAAAGGATTGTATTCTACCTTTGGGACATCTTTTTATCATTGATGAAATGAGTAAATTGCTGACTCAATTCTGAGATAAATGAACCCCTATAGGAAATGGTTTCTATTCGCGGTTTCAGATGATTTTGTTTATTCTTCAGTTTCTTGAGATGAAATTAGCTAATTGGAGACATAATTCGGAGAAAAATAAATTTCATCTTATATTGGACAAGGGCTGAGTCACATCCAGGTTGATCCCCCAAGATCAATCTTTTTAAAGTTTTACAGGTCGGTTTGAGTCCGAATATTCCTCCATTGATATAGATAGCTGATTGTAGGCAGAGTTGCTTGCAGAAGATTAATCTGATATTCTCATGGTTTACTGGTCAAAACACCGAATATTTTCACATTTTATTGGGAGGAGCTACAGCATTTGTTACTTACAAGTTTGATAAATGAGCTGGTTTTAAATTGAAAAATGCATATGAATTGCTATCAGTAATTGATTTTTACATGACCAGTTACCAGTTTTTCTTGTGATTTCTCACAATTGTTTCAACTTTATGATATTTTAAAATATTACTGACACGGTAAATTTGGCATTTCCTGACAGTAACATGGTATTATCACAATATCATTTAAAATCTTTGATATTCTGACGGTAAGCTTCCTACCCCAAATGTTTTTCTTGCATATACTGTCATGATATGGTCAGCCAGATCCTTGGTGATGCCCATGTCTAGAGCCGATAGCTAAATGGTCTGGTTGAGCCAGTAATTACTTTCAACCCGCTGCTCGGATTCTCAGAATTCATAGAATTCCTATCTGCAGAATTTTGAATTTCTTAGACACGGTGGAGTTTTTGAATGCTCCATTGTACTTGAGCGTTTAGAAATTCCACAAAAAAGCAAAGGGGATGGAATTCCTTAAATCCCGAAGGTCATTTGAAACCTGTCATTTGCAAATGCTAGGGAACAAGACGCTACATCATGTTCAAAGAACTTCAAAATAACAAATTCTTATCGGAAATTCTTGTAAAGAAATAAGCCCAAGAGTGTGTTGTCATCCTTCCTCTGACTGGAAGGATTGGAATTCTGCACTGGGAGCCATCAGTTGAAACCAGAGCCTCTCAAAATGAATGTGCTGCTGGTGTATTAGTCTCCAAATTTTATTCTATTAGCAGTTGGTCCCACCGTAAAATCAAGCATATAATTAGCAAGGAGTTTGATCAAGCATATAATTAGCAGGGAGTTTGTTATGAGGGTGGTTATCTTTGGCAAGACTTCCTTTGGACCATCTTTGTGCTTGTTAATCATTGAGTGAAATCTTATACACAATGCTAAAACTATTCTGTCATATATTCCAAGTGGTCATTGGGTTCTAACAAACTATTGGAATGAGTATAGTAAAATGGTTGATTTTTTATAACTAGAATGATTCAAAGGGAAGACTTATTACTAGTGGGCGTTGACGGGGTAGTATCCATCATGTTCTCAGTCTCCTCCCACCAACTGGGAAGAATGAATGTTGAAACTTCAAACATCCACATTCAGACCACATACCAACTATCTATTTTCTCTCATACATTTTACAGATGTCATTTTGTAATAATCTTGATCTCACAAGAAAAATAGTTATATTTTGTTTATTTATTTCCTTTTTTTTTTTTCGTTTCTTTAACCTCGACCAATCTATAATGTGGTGCAATTTCGGATTTGTGATCGAACAATAGATCAATCTCTCGAGGGATTGATCGAATCCAATGATGGGTCCTAGCGCTTAATGCATATTCACAGCCATGAGTCACACCATCACTGAAGAAAACCCAAGAAAATCTTTAATTAACAGGATAAGCATGATGACGGCAATGAAGGACTCAACTATCTATAGAATAGTGTTTCTTAGCAACTAAGACTTCTAAATAAATTAGGAAGCTCCTAATCCTAATCAAACAATAAATTAGATTCAGTTTCCTAATTGAATAAGGAAATAGAAATAGGGTAAAAGTAGAATGCCACAATAGCTCTCAATCAATTGGGCCTGTGGACTGAATCCAATGGACTACGTTGACATCTGGGTCAATTATATGGGCCCAGTTGCTTTCTCGAGGCTGGTCAGGACTGCATCATCATGGCATGTAGGTTCTTCAAGGGACGATTTGAGCTGTCCATCAGTTGTGCCATGAGTGATCCTATCTGCGTGGGCATATGTGGCAGGCCCACGGTGATAATGTGAGGGTGGACCCAAACTAAGGATGTAAACTAGGGCAAAACCATGGTAGATCAAAACTTAGATCCATCTTCATAGATTAGATTTGATTTTGATTGGACCTATATGTTGTATTCGGCTTAAATTAAAAAAAAAAAAAAAGGAGACACGATTATGGATCTAGATCCAAAATGAGATGTACCATTAAATGATTATAATTGGAAGAAAGAGCTCGCGAATAAAATTCTTATATACAACAAACGGAGCTATTAAATGATATATGATTAAAGCCTATGTGTATATATACATGAGTAATGTTCTTATGCAAGTTTTTCATATGATCTTACGGTATAAGCCACTAGTGAGGCTACCATTGGTCCATCTCAGCGGACCATCCAAACCCACCCCTCTTATTTACACAGTCCTACCAGGCTTTGATAGATTTGAATGGAGTAAACCGTTAGATTGACAGTCGATTTTATTATTTTATATAAAGCCGTTAAACTTGTGGATCATAGAAGAATGTGTCAGACGCATTATTATCACTTCAAATTTTATATCTAAATTGACCCCACTTAGATCTTTCAATCCTCCCTGATTCCATGATTTGTGGGGTCCCAAGTGGGCCCCGCTAGTTAGCTTGCACCTTAAAACCATAAAAGAAGCTTATATATAATATAGAGAAGTTCTCAAAAACTTCCTTATCTCATAAGGAGAGTTTGAGAATCTATAAAACAGATAATTCATAGGTGTGTCATTATAACATGTGTCACACTTTCATTGGCCAAAAGAGGGGACTTATTTTCTGTGAAAAATGCACAGGGAGTTTTATAGCGTAACTGATATATATATATGAGAGATGCTCTTATGAGAAATGCTCTCATCTTACCATGAGAGATAAGGTAGGGTCCCCACATCCATATCCAATGGCAACAACTTAAATGCGAGGGCCCCAACTTAAATATGATGGGCCCCCACCTTATCTCTCGTAATAAGGTGAGAGATGCTCTCTCACATGAGCACCTCCTACTTTATACATGTATTATAAAGTCAATCATACTATATTATGATGAACAATGGATGCACATGAATATTTTCCTATGCAGTACTCAAGCAATACAACAGCCCTTGAAATTTATAAATATATTTCTAACACCTTAATGTAATTATCATGTATTCATATCCTCGGTAATGGCTCCAATAGATGTGTATCCTTCCCATTGGCTAATATCTCTTCCAAACGAAGAGTCCCACCAATGACCAAACCATTTACAATTCCTTCCTAAACCAGCAATGAAAGGGACTAAAAACAAAAACGCGTAGATTCCCGCGTACAACAAGAGACAAACTATAAATAACACAACACTAATTGCTTTGGTCCCAACGGTTAGAGGAGTGAAAAAACAAAACACGGAGAGGTGAAAAAACAGAGGACGACGAAGACAGAGAATATAGGAGGAAGGAAAGGGAATTATAAAAAAATGACGATTATGCCCTCGTCCCGGGAGAGGAAGAACCGCCGGCACCTCCTCCCTAGGAACCTCCAAGACCATGTCGGTTTCCATGGCGCCTCATTCTCCGGCGCCATCTTCAACCTCTCAACGACTATTGTTGGGGCTGGGATCATGGCGCTGCCAGCAACATTGAAGGTTTTGGGGGTGCTTTCGGGGCTGGCGATGATAGTTGCAGCGGCCGTCTTGATGGAATCATCCATTGACATTATTTTAAAGTTTGCATCGCCGAAGGCGGTGGCCACCGGGTCCTACTCCGGGGTGGTCGGGGAGGTCTTTGGCGGTGCCGGCCGGGCAATCTTGCAGGCGTGCATCACCATCAATAACCTTGGAATGCTTGTGGTTTATATGATCATAATTGGTAAGTGAGAGGATATTTCCTTTTTCTTCACTTCCTTCTTCCTACTTTTATTTTTATTAATTCTGATATTTGATTACTTAAATTTGTTGATAATCTTTGATATCTTACCTTTGCACGCAAGGACCTGTTTCTTTATAAGCATTTCTGATAGTAATTCAAATCATCCGTGCTTTTAAGAATTATTGATTTTACCAATGAACTCTTCACATAACTCACTTCTACTTAACAAAGTAAAATAACTCTTAATTCTACTTAACTAAAGTAAAGTACATAGGAATTGAATGCTTAAAAGGATCAAATATGAAGTTTAACTTCTAAACTAGACATAAACTTTCATCCAAATGCAGGTTGTAGAATGAATGAGTATATATGTGGTTAAACTCACTCTATTGAACCCAATTGGGCCCACCTTTGACAGGTTTGCACTTACGCGCTTATCACCTTTAGTGAAGTCCACCCTTGACAATGGATGGTGGTTAATTTTGTTTGGTTCTTTCGAAGATAATGTATGACATGGATGTGCAAATATTCTTAATAATTGATTTTTATGTTTTAACATATGAGATGGATTTATAGATACTTCTAAAGATTTAATTTAAGCAACTTTTTTTTTTTTGGTAAAACAACAACGTTGTTGTTAATTATATTCTTTAGAACAATAAGATATAATGATACTCAAGGAGTTCTGCATAACCTATTCTAAGCGGAACAATTTGACATACTATTATCAAGGGAAGATTTCAAAAGGTATGAGATTTTTGGTTCATTTTCAAAAAAGGTACATAAAGATATCCACAATTCTTTTTAATCAAGTCCTCTCCCTTAAATATTTTTAAAAAATGATTACAATACCCTACTCTTATGAGAGGTTTTTGTCTTTTCTTATTATCTTTCGTTCCTAAAATATAGCTATTTTGATTTTCATGATTGTAATCATTTAATGAAGCTAGATTCTTAGTCATCTAGAATCTTTTTTTTTTTCTAACATTGTATGAATAAATGTAGTTGAAGTGGGCCTCACTGGGTCAATTGAGCTGGACTAGATCATTTCTCTTAAATAATTTATTAAAGGAAAATTTGAAAAATGATATAAGGATATTTTTGTTATTTCTCGGAACTTCTTTTTTATGAAGAGGATTTGATTAAGAAAACTGTGAATCTTTTTTTTTGTACCTTTTAACGTATTCAAATCTTCATGTACTCTTTTGAAAATGTACCAAAAGTTTCATGCCTTTTAGAAAATTCCCCTATTATCAAACAATATCTGCACAGTCAATACTCAGCAATTCAATGTAAGTATAAAATTGTACCAAGATTCTGAACTACTATGCCACTAGCAATTATTTATACTTTTTTGTGAGTGAAATGTTTTGAGAAGTGCAAGATGCCTCGTTTCTCACCCAAAGTGTCTAAGGCCCTGGAATTGATCTAGCATTGATTTCTTCTTTCTTTTTTTTTTCTAAAATAGTAGAGGGTGTCCCAGTCCTTTGGGCATGATTAATTCTTATAGGTTTAGGGGAGATGAGTAAATTCCCTGTGGCCCCGATATGATTGACCTAGCATTGATGGGGAGTGTCTTAGGATGGAGCACATGCAGAGAGAGGATTTTACGGCAGAGTACATGCGGAGCATCCCAAAAAGATGTCTAGGCAAATGAATTAGAATAAATTACTAGTCTCCCTAATGAACTATTTTGAGTTTTTTTTTTATTATACTGATGGGTAGTTAATTTTATTTAAAAATCAGCAAATTAACTGATTAAGGTTAATGCTGTTGTTATGATGCAGGAGACGTGCTATCAGGAACAGGGAGTGGTGGAATTCATCACTCTGGTGTGATGGAAGGTTGGTTTGGTCAGCAGTGGTGGACTTCACGCTCCTTCCTCCTCCTCCTCACCACTTTCCTTGTTTTCCTCCCTTTAACCTTTCAAGCGTGTGGGTCAGTCCTCTCCCTCTCCCTCTCCCTCTCCCTCTCTATCCCATTCATGGTATTATGATGAATATGATCATGATTTAGTCAATGGCTGTTTAATGGAGAGACCTGGTCTTGTGATTGTTCAGATCCACAAGTACTCTGATATTAGTTTCTAATAGTCTTATATGCTATTTATGTCCTTTTCATGTTGATGATATGAACATCAATCTACAAGGAAAGACCCAGAAAGACAACTTAGTAGCCCAAGGTCTGGTCCCCAGTGGACGTGACCCAGAAATTGATTTTGGACATTCTGAGATCCAAACCAGGCATAATTACCGAACAACTCTTCAATAGTGGAAACCTATTGTCAAAGAAATGAAAGGACATGGGGACTGTGTGTGAATGAGTCTGTAAATCTAAAAAAGGGCAAAAGACACCCAATTGTCAAATGGGCCCATATCAGGGTACATGCCCAACTTTTTTCAGGTCAGATCCTTATGGTAGCCTGTGAAAATTGGGTGATATTTCCATGCCTAGCTTCTCTTTTCGGAAATAAAAAAAAGTAAAAAGTCTGGGCCCAACAAAATTGCCTAGATAACCTATGTGCACTTAATGGGCCCTGGTGTGGCCCAAACAACCTGATTAGCTACTAAACTTGGATTTATCGACTGTCAAATGCGGCCAATCCATTGACAGCTTAACTTTAAGAGCATTCAGGAATTAAGTATATATAGCTAATGAGCCCATTTAATGGGAAAACAATGAGACTTAGTTAAAATGTTGGGCCTGAGCCTGGACAGGTGGGTCTGTCTTCAGCTTCTGTTCTAGAGGGTTGGGGTTGACCCTTATTTTCAGACATATAGGGGAGGGCTGGGCTTGAGCCTTATATTTAGAGACATAAGAGACAGTAATGGACCTTAATTTTCTTCATTTTGGATGTTAACATAATTAGAACCGGCATGTTGTGACAATCAGCACCTTCCAACTATTCTATTTCTTTGTAAATGGGCTAGGCTTCGTCTCACCTCATTCTGGCACATTGGTGCACCTCTTCCTACTGACGATATAGATCATATCAAATGACTGGTTACTTGGTGTTTTCAGATTCATTGAGATACACATCGGCTTTATCAGTGGCATTGGCTGTGGTGTTTGTGGTGATCACAGCCGGGGTTACTATCATCAAACTGATCAACGGCAGCATCACAATGCCGAGGTTGCTGCCTGAACTTGTTGATCAATCCTCATTCTGGAAGCTTTTTACGACGGTGCCAGTTATCATTACTGCCTATATCTGCCATTACAGTGGTATGTGAAGTTGTTTTACTTGTCTGAGCAAAAGAAACTCTGTTTTCCTGCTTGTCTGGGCCGTACTTTTGGCCCATGTGACTACTGGATCTGGATTTGGGTCATTTTTAGGAGCTTTTGTGGCACTTGAAAACTTACTGGTGTCCCCATTTGTGGACCATGGACCCTACCCGAACCGACCCATTTACAGCTTACAGCCTTTACTATGAACTGAACTTCAACCGAATTAACTAATAAAATCTTGTTCATATTCTACTGCTGGTACAATCTGCAGTACATCCAATAGAGAATGAGCTCAAAGACCCTAGCCAGATGAAGTCGATAGTCCGGACATCACTTGCATTGTGCTCGATAGTCTATGTTGCAACTAGCTTCTTCGGGTTCCTTCTCTTTGGAGAGCAGACACTGGACGACATCTTGGCCAACTTCGATACTGACCTTGGAATCCCATACAGTTCTCTTATAAATGACATTGTGAGGATCAGTTACGTGGTCCACCTGATGCTTGTCTTTCCCATCATCTTCTTCTCTCTCCGTCTCAACCTTGACGGCCTTCTCTTCCCCTATGCGGTCCCAATCGCCAACGACAACCCGAGGTTCTTGTCCATCACTTTTGGATTAATGGGAGTTGTTTTTCTTGGAGCCAATTTTGTTCCTAGTATCTGGGATGCCTTCCAATTCACTGGTGCCACTGCCTCTGTCGCCATCGGATTAATCTTCCCAGCAGCCATTGCTCTCAGGTGAGGACATATACTAGTAACAAACTACCTTTGATCTTATGTTACTTTGATTTTGTACAATCTAATATTTTCTCAAGAGCACAACTTTTTTTTTTTTTTTTTTGAATCTTTTAAGGAATTACAATTCAGAAAAACAAAAGGAAAAGACAAAAGGAGATCATAGGATGCATTACTATCACTTAAAGTCTTTGTGATGCTTGTGCTGAAAAGTTGTTACACTCTTGGGCAGGGATTCTCACGGGATTGCTTCAAGGAAGGACAGATTTCTTTCTTGGGTCATGATCATCTTGGCTGTGACATCGAGCACGATTGCTATTTCGAGTGAGATTTATTCCACGTTCAATGTTGGTGAGGTCGTTCGCTGAGCTTGAGGGAGGTGCATCCATGATTTATACTTCTCTTGATTCTTTTAGCTCTTGCGTTTTCTGATGTTTGAGCAGCAAGAGCTACTTACCGAAGAGTGCAGATATAGAGGTATAGCAGATGTTCAAAGAGTGTTATCTCATTGGAATTTTGGTTGTGGTCTTTTTCTTTCCTTTTTTCTTTGCAACTTATATCTTTATTTGTAAAGATTTATATTCCTCAAGGAAATGCAGAGGTTGAAGATTTAGTGGTATAATTGTCATCCTATAAGGTTAAAGGGCCAGTTTGGCAGTAGGAGTTGTTTCTTGGGCTATGTAATGGACTAGACTAGCCCATTGAGCCCTTTGGTCCAGCTCACTTTGGTGAAGATTTTTGTGGCGTTTGAATTTCTAGAAAGCTTTTGATTCAAGGAAATAATACTTGCCCATATGGGAGACACTGATGACACTAACTTTTTGGTTCTTGTGGAGAAATCACAGATACTTTCCATTGTTAGATAGGTTCGAGCCTTTTAGAATTTGTTTATCCAAGATTAATGTTTCAACACTTTGCTTGTTGCTTGTTCCCAACCTGAGATTTTCTCCATCCAATTTCCCTTTTAGCTTGTTTCCCTGGATTTCATGGCTTGTGGAATACACAATTTCTTTTGTGCACAGTGACGGAGAGAGGAAGGAGTGGATTTTAGTTACAAAATAATTCTACACCAAACATAGAGTTTTGGCATAACTGCATGCATGTATTTGTGCAATGTGGATAACTACACCTAATACAGAAACTTTCCTTCAGTCAAACAATGCCTTGTGTTTTTGGGACCATTGGCCCATGGGACATGCCATACCTAAATTATAAGGTTATTTATTGAGAGATCAGGCTTAGGTCACCATTAAAAAGCCTCTAAGACTAGCCTAATCCATATGCTCTTGCTTAACTTTTGGTGAGTAAAGTTGCTTTGTTATTGAGATGGATGGCATGTCTCCTAAGTTACCAAAAGTTGTCTGGGCCACGGCCGAGTCTCTGAGTTATTCTTTCACCCAATAACTATAAGAATAGGATTTAAGAAAGCCCACTACTATTGCCTTGCACGACCCACATATCGTATTGCATGTAGGGTTGTTCATTGGACGGGCCACACTGGGCTAAGGCATATCCAGCCCGGTCCGCCTTTTGAAAAATAGGCCAATATGTGGAACAGCCCCAACACGGACCTTAAGTACCTGGCCAGAGCCTTCCCATTTAGAAAATTGGGCTGGGCTTCCTATAATTTGTTCGGGGTTTCTAATTACTTTGGGCATAGTCACTAAAGTACATATATTAATTATTTGGGACGGGCTAGGACGGGCTTTTGGCCTTTCTATCACTTAATCTAAACCCGGCTCATGCATATTAAACGGGGCCAAAAATAGATCCAGACCCGGCCCAAAGTGGGCTGAGCCTGGGTCGAGCTCGGGTTGTCCTGGCGCTTGAGAACCCCTAATCTCATCAGCTCAGGGTTTTAAATGAATCGAGCTCTTGTTAGCTCTGTGGGCTCGAACTTCGATCTCATTTTCCTTTTGTAAGATGATCGTATTAGGAATTTATCAACTCAACCCATGATCCATTTTAACTGCAGGCAGTATGTTAGCCCTGTTTGTTCTTAGGGTGGAGTAAAATAAAAAAGATACAGTGTCAAATCAAGAGAAAAAAGAAGGTGATGGACGTAAGAAGTAAAAGCCCTTTTTTTTAATCATTTTTCATCCTTCGAGGATATTTTCTGTCATTTTGTGCAATTGAGGAGTACCCTTTTTATCATTTTATGCAACTAGAAGTATCTTTTTCTCATTTTATACTTATACAACTAACTCTCTGAACCTTATTTTTTTTAATTGTGATTTGATACTCCAATTTATTTTATTTTACTCCACCCAACAATCGTAAACAAATATTGCTATATGTTTTATACACTTTCTGCCAACACTCACACCCACAATTGCACTATTTGTTCTATACACAAATTCACTGGCTCAACATTAATTGAGATAACCTTCCCACTTGGAATAAAACTTAACATTAATTGAAATAACCTTCCAACTTGGAATAAAACATAACATTAATTGAAATAGAAATAACCTTTCAACTTGCAATAAAAGATACACACAAAAGTGCTTATACACAATTGCACCATGTTCTAGACACTTCCTTCCAAGGAAGGATAACGAGGGATTGGAATCAACACCAAGTTGGATTTTCTACCCATAGTAGCTCCAAAAGCCTCAGTCATGTCTAAATCCTCTGGCTTAATTGCATCTGGGAGCTTCCAATCAAAATAGTAGAGAAGTTGAGCAGGGGCAAGTTCTGCAATTACAAGTCCAAACAACATTCCTGGGCACATCCTTCTACCAGCACCGAAAGGGATGAGCTCAAAGTTAGTTCCTTTGAAATCAATTGAACTCCCAATAAAAAACTCCGGCATGAAGCTCTCAGCATCATCCCAAACTTGTGGGTCTCTTCCAATTGCCCATGCATTGATAATGACTCTTGTCTTTTCAGGTGTCTCACATCCGTCTATTTCACATATCCCCCTACATTCTCTTGCTAGCAGCAGAGGCGTGGGAGGGTGTAGCCTTAGCGTCTCCTTGATGACTAATTTCAAGTAGTTCAATTCATTGGTGTCTCTCTCTTCCATGGGTGCCTTCCCTCTGAGTACCTCTCTCACCTCTGCTTGAGCCTTCTCCATCACTTTTGGGTTTCTCATCAGCTCTGACATGGCCCACTCCATGACTGTAGATGAGGTTTCAGTCCCTGCCACTAGCATTTCCTGCAAAAGAATTAACACTTGGTTTCAAAGGTAAGAATACATAAGAGTATCTCTAGAGTCTAGAGTACTTCAAGCTCCCATAATTCTCAAAGAGTCAAGACGTCATCATCCTAGGGCTTGATCTCGGCTATTGAAAATATATATATATATATATATATATAATAATAATAAGCAATGGTTTAAATAGTTGGATTTTTCAAGGCTTCAAATTACGGCAAGATTGAGTACCCCAGCGGTTCCGCCACACTATCACACCTCCACACCAGATAATTAACGTTAGTATCTTTTGTTTTTCTTGGTAAACGCATTAATATCTTTCATTTTAAGACCTTAGTGACTCTATTAATGGAATAAGTCTAAGATGATAATGATAGTGTGGATGATTACCTTGGTCAGGCGGACCTAGGATTTAATTTCCTTTTAGGTCTAAATCTTAAATTTTCATATAGGTTTTGGGGGTGGACCCATGATTTTCATGTGTATTTTGAAAGTTGACCCTCATCCCCAGAGGGAGGGTGACCACCCCAATGACCATATATCTAAGTAGGTGTAGGTATGCTTTACATCATACAGTGAAGTAGTAAACTAGTGTTGAGAAGTGGGTAAAAAATGGGGAGTATTGAAAAATATTTATGCTACCTCTGTTAATGCTTCAAGTTTTTGGTAGGAAGAGTTAGCTAAGCAAACTAAATACTCTATCAGAGCTAACATATTGCAAGTTTGAATCCCACAAGGACTTGGTGCTGAAACAAAAATGCATCTCTCCAAAAGTATGTCCACTGAATTCCACAAATGGGGAGTGTTGAGAAGTGGGTTTATGCTGGCTTTACAAATGGTTCATACAGGGGGAGTGCCGAGAAGTGGATTTATGCTAGCTCTACTAATGCCTCATATTTTGTCAGGAATGATTCGGTAAGGAGACTTACGAGACTTAAACTTTACCGGTAGGACAGCTTTTATGTTTCCTCTAGTGATTGGAGATTCAAGGTCCCCGTCATGTTGAAGACGTAAAAGAACATCAACCAAATCCTCCTCTAATCTACCTTCATTAGTCTCTTTTGTCATGCTCTTTTCGTTATGTTCTTCAATGATGTCTTCAAGGATCCTATCGTACTTCCGGTGGAGCCTCTCCAGCCTAAATTTCATTCCACTAATCAATCTCCTGAACAAACTTGAGAGAAGGAGACACATCACCCACATCGAAACCAGACGCCCGCCGCACTATTTCCTTTACAGCCTCTAAGAACACATGTTGATTTTTGTATTCCTTGCCGCAGGTAGCCCTAGTGACCACCTTTGTTGTCAATGGAAAAAAAGCTTCTCACTGACATTTATTGGAGAATCAGCAGCCGCGAATACAGATTTGACAAGATTCAATACTTCTTCTCTTACGCACTGAAATGAACCGACCCAGTACTTAAGAGCTCATGCATGTAAATCTTACGCAGTTGTCGCCGGTAATCCCCATAAGAAGAAAAGGACACTGTTGCACCATAAATCTTCGCAATGAGGATTTGCAGTCGCTCTGCAAAATTGAGATCATGCGTCTTGAGGAGCTCCTTGGCAACTCCTGCAGAAGAGACTTCAATAGTGGATAGTTGACCAAGCCCCAGGTGCATGAGAGGCCCATGTTTATTGGCCAAGTCCCTAAGGGATCCAGATCCCCTGGAGGGAAATCCTGTTTGGACCACTCAGGGTGCCACATGAGAGATGTGATTTTTTTAGAAGTTGTGATTTTTTTTAAAGAAATGGAATGTGACATCTCAACCCTATGTGGCACCACTCGATTGGTCCAAAGAAGAGAACTGTTTCCTTAAGAGAGCGATGCGGCAGTGACCCAAAGAGCTGGTGCAAGTTTCCCAAGACCATGATTATGAAGACAAGGAAGGTGAAGATAAGAGGGAACAAGAAGGTCTGAAATTCCATTGGTAGGATGATCATGAGAGAGGATGGTGGGTCCTATTCAGTCCATACATAAGAGGCTTTTGACTCTCCTAGGTAGTGAGAGATGGTCTATACAAAATGATTAAATGCATTTAAATTCAAACAAAAAATGTCCCATCCAATCAATGTGGTCTATTGAAAACAAGCTTGAAAACTAATGATTATTAAAGGGGTTGATTGTGAAAGATCGTTTTTCATGGATGAACAAAATGAAAGTGGGCCTTTCCAGCCTTTTCCTTCTACAGGGTTTCATTATCAAAGATCAGTTTATATGGGCCCACAAAATGGAAATGTTTCAATCTTTTTATCATCCCTGGTACTTATAGTGCCTCAAGTAGGCCTCACAACCTCCACCGTGACGAATTCTCCAGATAAAGATATATTTGCACATGGAAGGCCTTCGGACGTATTCTCTGCATTTATCTTTATAAATTAAGCAGTGGGTCCTACATATGAAATCCTACCCGTTCATTGTTGTCATCCCGTCATGTCGACCATCTCGAGGTGATAGGGTCTCTGCCTCTACAGAATCTTTTAAAAGCCTCCACTGACTTATGCAGATAAAGATATATTTGCACATGGAGCGCCTGTACTACGGGTGTAAAAAAAAATCGGAAAACCGTCTAACCGAACCGAACCGCAGTTAATAATCGTATTTCACGGTTCGGTTACGGTTACGGTTAATAAAATAAAAAAACCGCAAGATTCGGTTCGGTTACGGTTTTCCGTAATAATTCACGGTTGTTAACTGAACCGAACCGTATCATACGGTTCGGTTAACCGTATGCGGTTAACCGTATCGTTTTCAAATAAAAGAAAAAATAAGGGAGTTGAATGAAATATTTCTTACCTTATTTAATTGCTCATTATGTGTTATTTTACCTTCAATCATTCACATTTATCCCCTTATGTGAGGAAGGCATTCCACGGTTATTAACCATAATCAAACCGTTTAATACGGTTAACCGCGGTTACGGTTTTTCACGGTTTTTGTGGATACGGTTATGGTTACGGTTACGGTTTTTAAAGACAGAAAACCGCGGTTATGGTTCGGTTAACGGTTTTTTCAAATTAACCGGTTAACCGAACCGTTACACCCCTAACCTGTACTAGGAGAATATTCATATGCATCTATCCCTCACCATAGGATGAGGGATGCTTCTATAATTAAAAATTTTCATGTGCAAAAAGAGAAAAAATACTATTTTATCATATGCATAAAAGGAATATGCATGTGCAAAAAGGGAAAGTTTTCTCACCCTATGATGAGGGATGGATGCACATAAATGTTCCCCTATTTTCTAAATCTATCTTTATAAATGAGCAGCGGGTCCTGCGTATTCATTTCTGTCAACCCTTCATGGCGACCATCTTGTGGTAACAGGTTGTTCAGACTCTGCCTATACAGAAGTTTTTAAAAACCTCTACCGACTTAGCTACACATGGAAGCCCTGATAGAATTATTGAACATAGCTGTGGCACAATGATCACACGGCTCACGTGGGTTCCCCACTTTAGGAGACTGACTCACGTAAATATTCTTACATTGACAAGTCTTCTAAATAGAGATGCTTTTCATGTTTATGAACAGTTGTTAACGTAATAGAGTTTCATGTAAATGCTAAGAGGAATCTAAATTCTAATTAGACTTGGAATCCATGATAGGAAGAGAGTTGTGTAGAAAAACCTATATATAGGGTTTAGGGGTTATAGCTCCTCTCTACATAATAGATTGGTTGTCCCATTGAGATCACGTAGAAGGGCTGTAGTGGAAATCCTCAATCAAATGTAGCGGTTAAGATTAGGCGAATGCAATGGAGTCAGGTATGCGTTTAGATTTCAAGATCCCTGTTATGTTATTCAAATCTATCATATTATTGTGAAGAACTGATTTAAGCATGTAGTTGCAAAACCAAAATGTAGTATGAGAGTGTTGGGCTCTTAGGGATGGATTTGAATGACCAATCAATGTGGGTTTCTTTTCTTTGTGTATTAGTTGTATTATTTTCTTTTGATTACACGTTATTGAAATTGGGTGTTAAATGGATCAATGGATCTCCTTCAAAGTTATTTAAAGTTTTGAGAGGCATTTGGCAAGGGGATCCCATATCTCCTTTTTTATTTACTATTGTCATGGAGGCGTTGGGCTCACTCCTATTAAGAGCGAGAGAGTTGGGTGTCATTAATGGCTTTGAGGTGACCTGGAATGGGGAGACAATTACCCATTTACAATATGCAGATGGTACCCTTCATTTCAGCTCTTCTAGTAAGGAAAAATTCTTGGCTCTTAAAAGGATATTGCTGTGTTTTCAGTTGGTTTCGAGGCTGAAGTTTATCATCTCTAAGAGCATGTTGGTGGGAGTAGGATATTCCGAGGACATTGTCCACGCTCTAGGGGATTTTGTCCAATATTATAAAGTTGGAAGACTACCCATTTCATACCTTGGTCTTCAAAATGGGACGACGCCAAGATCCAAGGCTTTGTGGGATCCACTAATCAACAAATTTGAGAAGGTAATCTTTTTCGAAGAAGAAGCAGCAATACTTATCCTTGGGTGGGAGAATTACATTGATTAAAGCATGTTTATCTCATATCCCAGTCTAATATATGTCTTTTTTCAAAATACCAAAGACAGTGGTGAAAAAGGTGGATCGTATCCGTAGGACAAGAAGAAATGTCTCATGTACTTCAGAAGAGTTAGTTGCCTCGATCTCTTTAATGATTGCAAATTAGGCTTTGGTTAGAAAGGAGTTTTCGAATTTTAGTCTCAATGATATATTAGTCAATTGGAAAGCTTGTATGTGGTGTGGTCGTTTAAGGTGACGAAGTCCGTTCATTGGTCTCCTCCCCCTCTTGGTGTTTGTAATTTCAATACCAACGGTGCTACTATTGGTGCACCGGGGCCGGTAGGAATTGGTGTGGTTCTTCGAAATTGTAAGGGAGATGTTTTATTCTTGTTCTCCATGCATGTAGGGGTTTGTGACTCTAATGAAAATAAGGTTTTAGGGATTTAATTGGAAGGTCTTTGTTATTTCTCTAGAAACTTTCATGGTGTTCTTATTATGAAGAGTGACTCCTCTAATGTTGGGTGACTAATTGGAAGAGCAATCCATTGAAATTTCAATTCATCTTTAATGAAATTCTGGCTTTATCTTTCTTAATCAATGTTCACTCCCGCCATGAGTTTAGATTAACCAACTACTTCGCCGATGCTTTAACTAAACATGGGATTAAGATGATATCTCCTTGAGAGGATATTATTTTGTAGTTTGCTTCTGTTGGGTACAACACTCTTGTACCTGGTTGCTCTTTCATGTTTTTGTGTTTCCTTTTTTTAATGTTCTTTATTATCTCTTTCATTTTGTTTTCCTTTCTGTAACCTACTTTTAATTAATTAAAAGTTTCAAGTTACCGTTAAAAAAATAAAAATAAAATGAATTGGGTGTTAAATCACATACAGTCATCTTTTACGACCAATGACCTTTGGCAACACTCAGATTGGACGAGCCTTGTCAAATTGACAAATTGATAAACTTCTGCGATGGTGTCCGTTTTAACTGTGTGCATGAAGAAGACCCACTTTCTGATTTCATATGGCCTAGGGCTATTTGTTCATACTAGTGTGTCGTGCCCGACCTACGTCGTGCATTCGATTTTATAGATGGCCATCATAAACATAATGTGTATATATGCCCATGAGCACACATATTTTAGCATCATATATGATATGTGATAAGTGCCATATTTTGCTCGGAGTGCCATTATTTTATTAAGTTATTCCCACTTTTAAGAATGTGTTTGATTTGCATTGTTCTGTACATATAAAACATGTCATAGTACATGATTCCGATAATCCCACATGTCAGGCACATGCATGGTGACAATTATTCCACTAAGGCATGATAGCATAGCCATAGATGCATAAAAGGACATAGTATCTTTGGACTTTGAATTTGGGTGACCATGTTCAAGCAACAAACATAACATATTATATTATCTATTTATATTCCTGACACAGGGGTGAAATCTGGGCGGTGCCGACAAAGGACAGGCCCAGCCGTACCTTTATTGCGTCCCGTCATTCCATGTCGTGTGGTGCCGTGCCTAGGTAAGTTTGGGCCCAGCCAAGTACAGCCTATGGCATGGCTTAAGTCATGCCGTGCTAGGGATGGGCCGGCCCACATACCATTTCCATTTTTTTTTATATAAAATGAAATAGACTTTTTGTAATCTTAGGGGTTCTCAACATGAAATGAGGTTGAAATTATTAAAATAAATATACAATTATTTACAAATGAAAACAAATCATTGATTATTTTAAGATTAATGTTTATTAATATAAATATATATATATTTTTATGTATGATTGTCTTTCCGTGCCGTGCCACGGCCTACCACGACCCATCCTTTGGGTTGTGCCCTGTCAGGTCATCCTAATCAACGGGCCGGGTGTGGCCCAGGCA
Organism: Cinnamomum chago; assembly: GCA_038049695.1. Classification (NCBI taxonomy): domain Eukaryota; kingdom Viridiplantae; phylum Streptophyta; class Magnoliopsida; order Laurales; family Lauraceae; genus Cinnamomum; species Cinnamomum chago. Next base: position 103,285,426 of record CP142451.1, on the reverse strand, counting down.
CGATTTTTTCGTGCAGGCCCGGCCGGCCCAGATTGCACCCTTACCCTGACCCACCCTAGTGCTTGGTGCCCTATTTCAGTTAGTAGGCCGGGACCTGGTTGTGTTATCTTACTGTTACTTGATTTCACCCTATAAAAGAAAGAAATTATAATAGGGCTCATTGTTTGGGTAATTTCAGACCTAATATGACCCGATCGGAACCTTTCATATGATATATCACAACGAACGTGCATAATGTGCTGATGTAAGCATACCATATTCAAGTTGAACACATCTATTGATTTTCAACCATAAAAATTACTACTTGTGGTCAGATCTATCTAATGGTTGGGTTTTATCATTCATCCAATGATTTATTAATCATGGCATAATTAAACAATGATTATTTTGGCTTATGTGGGACCCTTCCGCTTTTAACCATTGATCTGATCATTAACAAATAAGCTATTCTCAGTCTGTACTCATATTTCCCGGCCATCATAATACGCCCATATTGTTCGGAATCATTGAATGAATTAAAGAAAATCTATGATGTATTAGTTTTATCATATGTAGTTCCAATTGATTAGATTTAGAATCAAAGGTCCAATCAAGGTTAATCTGGAACTATGATTCTTTTGAAGGACTAATATCTATATGTGTAGTGTGGTCTAATTAGATTACTTATGTCAATGGAAATCATATTAAGGCATTTAAATCATAATGAAGCCCAATTAAGATTACCAATGCACGTTATTATATTATGTGATGGGCCATAACCATTGATAAACCTAAGGATATTAAAACAATACACTTGACAATCATATTAGTGACAATGTAGATCAGAGCTGGTGTTAATATATTTATCAAATTAAAATCTACAATTTTATTGGCTGTGTAGCTGCCACATTAGTGGCCCCAGTCATGATGAATTACGGAATTCTGAATTGAATTAAATTCATGGTTTAATTAAGTTCATGGCTATAGTTAATTGTAGAATGAATAGTAATATAAAAGTTGTGTGGGGGCATCCCTTAATGCGCAAGTTGAGCAAAGGCTGGCTGTAATCCCTCCGTGTATCCCGTTTCGGCTGCATGCACCTCGGCACGGAAAACTGGAGCACTTGCCGAGGCCACCACTGACGCTCCCCGTCTCGGCAAAAAGTTGAGTCAGAAAGGGATGCGCATCTCGGCCACAGCCGAGGTGATAAGTTCTGCCCGAGATGGGCATAGACCGCCACACCTGATATTTAGACACGTGGCAGGGTTTGGGCACGCGCTGATGGGATATATACACTATCCAAGCCATCAACTATCATCAAATCTCTGACAAAGCCACATTCGGTGGCTGCAGCCATATCGGGACAGGGTCCAAGAAAGGATCCGATGGGACCCCAACCGCCAACAAGTCAAGGCGAGATCAGACCCAACGTGACTGGTATTTAATGCAGCATGGGTTGATTGGACCCTCATTTTATGCAACGTTGGCTATGTTGGACCCCCATCGATGGCTCTATGGGCTAAAGTATCCATAGCAATCAAATCATGAGGCCCACTAACAGATACCCAAAGGCTTTCCTCGTATAAAAGGATCGATCACCCAAAGTAAGGTACGCACGTTTTCATGCATGCAAAGACCCCAAGCATTATGCTTTCTTCTCCGATCAGTTTTCTCGCACTAACTTAGGCATCGGAGAACCCTACGCTGCCCACAGCCAGGGTCCTTTGACTGCTTCTTCTTCTCCCCTTTTAGGTCCCTAAAGTGATCAGCTCTCTCCGGTCATTTTGGATAAGTCCTCTAAGACTCCCCTCGATCTTGTGAGTTATTTTTCAGCACTTACAAAAGTTACGGAACCCATTTAGGAGATCAAGGATCGGCCCATAGATACGATGCCTTTCAATCACTTAGAGAGCAAGATATGGTATCTTTACTTGTACTTCCTAATTAGACTGTGGTTGTCTTGCTCACATATTTCCGTCTTTTTACGTTATATGTAGTGGGATAGCCTTATTGTGATGATTTGTTCATCCAAACTAAGTAAGTGTATGTTGTCATTCGACCCAAAGGAGCTGGGTGATGATACATGGTTAGTAAATAAGTCTAATTTAATTTTTTTTGTTCACATACATGTCTAAATTAGACTGTACTTACAATTGCGTAATTTAAATTCAAAGAATTTATAATTAACTATGAGTATGTGTTTATTTCAATTGCCAATAATTTGTCTTTGCACTCTCAAATCTCTACTTTGATTGGTTCTAACTTTTCCGATGGGATTTTAATATTATATATACATATACACACACATATATATATATATATATATATATATATGGGGGATATCCATGTGCATCCATCCCTCACTATAGGGTGAGGGACACTTACATGGCTTTCTCTCTTTATATATGAAGATTCATTTTCTGCATATGACCATATATAGTTTTTCTTCTTTTGCACATGAATATTTCCAATTATATAAGTGTCCCTCACCCCATGGTGAGGGATGGATGCACATGAATATTCTCTTATATTATTCATGTGCGATATAGGAGAATATTCATGTGCATCAATCCCTCATCATGTTATGGTGAGGGACAATATAGTAGGGTTGACTTTATAACACATCCGAACCATTTACACACATGGAACTCCTTTAAGTACACTAAACTCATTGAATTTTCACTTATCCAAATGGATTGGACTGTTGGATCAAGGGTAAAAAAAAATTCCTTTAATATAAAGTCATTAAATTTGTGAGCAACGGATGAAGGGGTTAGAGACATGGGGTATGGTCTCATCCAAGGTGTCTCTTCCCATCCACCACAAGTCCCATGATTAGTGGGTCCCTAGGTGGGCCCCATTAAGTTTGTCCCTCCCCATATGGTGAGGGAATGATGCATAGGAATATCCCCCTATATATAGGGTTTTCATATTACAGCTCCTCTCTACTCAATACATTAGTTGCCCCATCGAGATCACATAAAAAGGTCGTAGTGCAGGAGCATAGTAAATCCCCAATCAAAAGTAATGGTTTACATCAGGTGAAAGCGATGAAGTCAGGTACGTGTTTAGATTTCAAGATCTATGTTATTTTATTCAAATCTATCCTATTATTGTGAAGATCTGATTTAAGCATGTTACCTGCAAAACTAACAAGGCCTTCATATTCTCTTAATCTATCTTTATAAATGAAGAGGTGGGTCCTACCTATGAAATCCTATCCATTCATTGTTGTCATCCCTTCATGTCGACCATCTTGAGGTGATGGGTTATTCAGACTTTGGCTTTACAGAATTTTTCAATAGAAGAATGTCTACTACTGGTTATATTTTTCTACTAGTAGGATGGTCAATCTCATGGAAGAAAGTAACCATCCCTTGTTGTGAGCTCCACTATGGGAACAAAATTCATGACATACTATGATGCCACATCACTAGTGTTTGAGATCGTGTGGCCCACATGCCACGAATCTCACATCAGATCAAGCATGGCAATGACCAATAGAGAAATTAGTATTCTACTATAAACAAAAGACTTGATCTGTACCGATAAATAAGATCCTAATATGATCAGTGGATGTGAGTTTCCTGGCGAAGATGTCTCCAGTAAAAGTGACTCTTTGAGACTTGTCTATATAAGATTAGAGAGCTCTATGGTTGGATTCTCATAGGTTAGACAGATGCGAAGAGATCCGTGAAGCTTTTTAATCGCCAGAGTGAATATAGATCTCTGGCCGCGTGTTAGAGTCTCTATATCCAGATCCAGATCCACCAATAAGGATTATGGCTAAAGAATCTCATTCAGAGACTTCAAAGGTAGACAACATAGACGACCCAATTTCTATTATCATAACACTTTTGCAGTTCCCTTTTTCAAGAATAATAAAAGTTCATGTGGTTTTAGACACAGAGAAAGAGATTAAGTATCTCTTCATAAGGGAGAAGTTTAAGAATCATTCCATGTTCATGGAGAATATCAATGCAAAATTGATGATAGTAGATCCATTGACCATGGCATTAGGGCCAAGTACGTATGCATAAAGATCTTGTAGTCCTTTTGGGTCTAGTGTGCTCTCTTTTAATTTATTAAGGTTTGTGAACATTTAATCATTATGTCGTTCATGGTATTAGTTTCCTATTTAATTGTGCACAATATTCAATTTATATGTAGGGTTTAGAGGAAAATGGACCATTGGATAGATCTAAGAACTTTCATACAACACATCTAACTATATAGAAAGTTATGCATGAAGCACTTTGAAAACTGGAACTGTGGAAATCGTGACCATGGTTAGCTCCTATGTTGAAACAAAATGATATAGTGAGTGCTATCAATGGGACGGGCCGAGCCTGGGCTTGGGTTGTCCAATCCCATCTCGAAAATTGGACAGCTTGTCGGGGGTTGTCTAATCCTGACCTTGAATTGAAGCCTTGAATTGAACAGGCCTACGTCAAATCCCATCTCTCGTGCGGGGCTAGGCTTTCCACAATCTTGAACATAAGCTAAACATTCTCTAATTATTCCTATATTGTCACCGGACACCCGGTGTGAACTGGACTTTTAACTCTCCTCCTTTTTTTCCGGACTTCGGACTGGCAATATAATACAACAAGCAATATGACTAAGTTAAAAACATGCACTTGCCATGCGTGCTGGCAAAAACTTTTATCTATATGGTATGATTGTCATAAAAAAATGTAGAATATATCCCGAAACAATATCTCACGAGATAAAAACTTCGAAACATAATTGATGACGTGATTAGCAAAATCTTATGCAAGTTATATGCATTAAACACTTAATCAATGGGGTTTGAGTCTGTAAAAATAGAACTTGGAAGGAGTTGTCAGAACCATTTATATGGGTCCCGAGTTTGCTTGATTGCATAGGTATACAACTACGACAAGGCCTATAAATGGTCTCTTAGGTTGTTTGAGCTCTTCTTTTGCTCTTTTCTGGTGCCTCTTTTCTTCTTTGAATACTACAAGTTTTAGTGAGTCCTTAGAGTAAAATAGATGTGTTCATTGAAGTTGAGGACAGAGATCGGCACTAACTTCGATTAAAATATCACTTGCATAAATAAAAGAAATAATGTCCTCCTTCAGACAAGATTTAAAAAAGAAAAGAAAAAAGAATGAATTTCCCCTCCTCTTTCCCAAATCTTGAATATTTTTCCAATACCACAATTACATCATTTTTGGACTAAAATGCTCATACTGTGTGCTGAGGCATAAGAAAAATGCATTCTTAGGAGTGAATTTAGAATTTCGGTCAAACTTGTATTGTTGCATTTTTGGACTGAAATGAGTCGGTGCAAAAGGGTTTAGATGAAAATGTATAAGGGTACAATCACCATTTAGGCATATTTTGACATCTACAATTTTACTAATTCGATTAATATTTGTAATTCTATTTTAGCTAATCTACTGACTTGGCCATACCTATATAAGACTAGCTGACTCATGAGTCAACCGTTTTGCCTAAACTCATCCGAATGCTAGCTTTTCTAACTAAGTGGGCCAACTAGGAACTAAGCTGGATGGACTCAATCCAGTCACACACTATACCGAGTTGAACTTGCTCGGATGAGTTTGGTGATTTTTTTTCCTTTGATAATTAAAAGGGTTGGGTGAGTTTGGTTAGTAAGCCGGTTGACCCACAACTAGACTTCGACTAATCTCGGTCTAAGCTAAGGCAGCCGGGACAGCCTAAAAAAACACTTTGTTTTTTACACATTAGAAAGTCAAACAGAAAGCATGTATAAGCATTCGTCAGTAGAATGGAAAAAGTTAACATCTACATAAAATTAGAAATATAAAATTCCTAAAACTATATGCAAAATTACATATTCTTTTACAAAAATATATCATCTTAGCCTTTTCACTCTTTTTTATATATTTTAGTTATTATAAATTTATATACTCATGACTTTAAGTTAATTAGAATTAATCTACTAATCTATTAATTACTGATTTTTCTAGTCAACTTCACTAGGAAGCTGGAAGATCGAGTTTGGTTGAACCTCTGGATTGGAACAAGTTATATCCAGTACGTTACTGAGCCCATTTGATGCGGCCGAGTTTGCAATTGAGCTTCTTAGGTAAGATAGTGATCGCTCAACCTTAGGCCTTTTGTTTTTAAAAATAAATTTGTGCAGTTCTATCATTTTTCCTAGCATGGAGAGGGTTAAGGGAAATTTATAGCATTTAGGAAGGAGGGGAAAGTCTGTAGACGTGAGTGGTCCTCATGACCACATGTGCAACACTGTTAGGACCCACGGTTTGAGCCTATTAATTTAAGTTACTTTTCTCTTTTTAGTTTTTTTTGTTTTACGAAGTTTATCTTGGATTCAATTTTAGGACTCTTGTGGGCTGATTTGAGGGAATTAAGGAAACTTACGTTTATTAGATTTCTTTGATGGGAAGAAATCTCTCTAGGGCTTATATATATATATATATGGTTTTTCCGTCCTTTCTCTTAACCCATCAACTTCACACATATTAGAGTGGGTGAAAAGGGAGAAATGAGAAAATCCTATTTGAGAAAAGAGATCCGCTCATCATCAAGATCATGGCGCAAGGTACGCTTTTAGTATTTTAGAATATCTATTGTTAATGCGTATGTCAAGATCCATAGGTTTGATTTGAATTGCAAACCATATTAGTTCTAACAATTGGTAACAATTTGAACATATGCTCACTTATAGAAAACCTGATCACTTGGAAATGATTAGATATTGTAACATCCCACATCGCTCAAGTGGGCGTCCAGAGTGAAGGTTAAAAGGAGTCCAGCCCTCTTTGTCTAGTATGAGGCCTTTTGGAGCTTAATGGGCTCCGAGAACAAAACCTTGAGGCGAGATTGGATGCGCTTGGGTCAGGTCCTCTGGTCGAGTAGCTCATAAGCCAAAGAGAACAATATCATACTGGATCAAGTTGGGCTGTGACAAATGATATCAGAGCCATTGACGGCTCTCCTTTGAGGGTGGGGGGATGTAACATCCCACATCGCTCAAGTGGGCGTCCAGAGTGAAGGTTAAAAGGAGTTCAGCCCTCTTTGTCTAGTATGAGGCCTTTTGGAGCTTAATGGGCTCCGAGAACAAAACCTTGAGGCAAGATTGGGTGCGCTTGGGTTAGGTCCTCTGGTCGAGTAGCCCATGAGCCAAAGAGGACAATATCATACTAGATCGAGTTGGGCTGTGACAGATATTTAGGCTTAGATTTTGTTAGATGCCTCGACACAACGAGATCTACATCATGATACATTTTTCTCCTTACTGGTGGAGGCTATTTCGTGGAAAAGTGTTAAACAGACTATAACTGCTTCTTCTACATTTCTAAGCAGAATTTGTGGCATGCTTTGAGGCCACTAATCAAGTTATATGGCTGCGAAATTTTATTTCAGGGCTTCAGATAATGGATTCCATTTCTAGGCCGCTAAAAATTTATTGTGATAATACCTCATTAGTTCGCTTCTCTAAGAACGACAAGAGTTCTAGAGCTATAAAACACTTTTAGATAAAATATATTGCCGTTAAAGAGAAGGTTCAGGATGATTTAGTGTTTGTAGAGCAAATCAGTATAAAGCTCATGATTGCAGATCCTATGACCAAAGCATTACCAGCAGAGGCCTATAATGATCATGTTAGAGAAATGGGTCTTATTGTGTTACCTTAATGTATGTGGTTGAAAAGATTTATGCTATTTACTTAAGACATTTTTTGTTGATCAATTTTCATTAATAATGAATATGTTCTCTTGCTTATTTTTTTTGTGTGCACAATTTATTCATTATTGAAAAGCAAGATAAATTTCAGTTGGACCAATAAATAGTAATTTTTAGTACACTCCTATTATTTTCCTCGATTTATGACTTGACTAAATGGAATTACTAATCTTGTGGTACATGGAAGGAATTATGTTGCAAAATTGATGTTTGACCACCATGATTCGCATTATTGGTTTCATTTAGTTACAGTATATAAGTATTAGCATAAACATGATTGATTGGGCTGTTTTTACAAATGAGTGGCCACTCGTTGGGATTTTTAAATTTAGTTGAATCCAAGTTGAGTCAAATATTTTTTTTTCAACTAGTTCTTTTTTATTTTTTTGAAATTATATCATAAAAGGTGGATTGCTTTTATATGGTCGTCTTGACCAAGTGGGAGATCACATATGTGTGGTCATTCAGACTAAGTGGGAGATTGGTAGACGTGAGTGGTCCTCATGACCACATGTGCAACACTGTTGGTACCCACGGTTTGAACTCACTAATTTAAATTACTTCCCCAACTTAGTTTTTTTTTGTTTTACTAAGTTTATCTTGGATTCAATTTTAGTAAGCCCAATCAAATAGGACTCTTGTTGGCTACTTTGAGGGAATTAAGGAAACTTACGTTTATTAGATTTCTTTGATGAGAAGAAATCTCTCTAGGGCTTATCTATATATATGGTTTTCCGGTCCTCTCTCTTAACCCACGAGATCTGAAAAGTACCTATAAAGGAGAGAGGAGAAAACCTTATTTGAGAAAAGAGATTTGCTTGCTTTTAGTATTTTAGAATATCCATTCTTAATGTGTAAATCAAGATCGGTTTGATTTGAATTACAAACCATGTTAGATCTAACAAAGTCATCTCTAGAAGTAAGTTACCAGTCAAAGCCTCTAGAAATTATGACTACTTATCTAGGCCATCCGAGCGTTTGGTCAAGGATCGCGACCCTCCATCTCGTATTTTCTTATGGAAATATGCACGCTTTAGTGTAATATAGGATATACAAAATCTCAATCATTGATTTTGTATCTCTAGATAGATATGCAGATCTATTGACATAATTTCATTTCTTATATTACATAGATTTTCTTATGGAAATATGCACGCTTTAGTGTAATATTGGATATACAAAATCTCAAGCATTGATTTTGTATCTCTATATAGATATGCAGATTTATTGACCTTATTTCATTTCTTATGAATTGATTGCTTCATTAATTCATACAATTGTAACAGTGGAAAATAAGCTTAATTTGCAATGGCTAAGATATGGCTTGTCATATCTAGCTAGTGCTCAAATAAGGCTCAGAATGATTAAAATAGGTCTGATCATATCTTCAAATTGAGCAAATCAACCATCCAATTAAAGCATACATCTATTACACACCTATCATCTCGAGTGCAATGGAAGGAACTTTACAAATGCTTCAAAATCTCGTAATACCCTAAAAAACCCTCTCTTCTTTCCCTACTATTGCTACAAGGTCTTGCACCAGTTTCTTACAAACACTTCCACCAGGAGTTTCGTTTCCCATCCTTTGCATAGTACATGATGGTTCCAGTCTCTGGTTTTAGGGCACATACCACTCATGTGCATGACAATAACCAAGATCTCAGCTCCGTCCAGGAAGTGTCTGACTCCTTCACTTGGCTGCTTGATGACTTCCCACCAGGCGATTCATCTAGTGTCGAGTCCATACCTGTTGTCAACCTCACCGATCCTGACATAGTGAATCGTATAGGCCATGCATGCCAGACGTGGGGTATATTTCAAATCACTGGCCATGGTGTTCCAGTAGGCCTTATTGATAGGCTTGAATTGCAGGGCCGTCGGTTCTTTTCATTACCTATTGAACAGAAGCTCAAGGCTGCACGTAGGCCTGGTGATCTCTCTGGCTATGGCCAGGCTATCAACCTTTCCTACTTCGAGAAGGTGATGCGGTCAGAAGGGTTTACCATGGCTGAGTCCCCTGCCAACCTGGCTTGTCAAGTTTGGCCAGATGACTACACTGAATTTTGGTAAGAATACAACATATATGTCAAACTTTAAAATTCATGGCTAATAATAGCCGCCCCCCCCCCCCCCCCCCCCCTTTTTTTTTTTTTGGCTATTGGAGGGTTCCCAACCCTTTGGGCCAGACTAAACCCCTTTGGGCCAAACTAAATCTCTTTGGGCCCAGAGGAAAGTTGGATAAACTCCCTTATTGCCCCAGTATGGTAGTGCAGTTTCGAACTCACAACATCCGGGTGCAAACCGTGGTCTTAGGCCAATTGAGCTACCCCTCGTGGCCCGGAAAGTAAAATAGACTTACTCAAGTGACGTCTAGTACAGAGAATGTACATTTTTTTTTACATAAACCATAGGGAGGTGGGGCCCATGAGAATGGATCATATTGATGCGTTCGATCATAAATCATGGCTAAAAACAACCACTTGACTCAATCAATTTTTATTATACATTTAACCTGCAGGGTTATAATATTTCATTCAGCTCAGTTGGCTCAGGACTACGGTTTGCACCCGGAGGTTGTGGGTTCGAAACTGCTCTACCACACTGGGGCCACAAGGGAATTTTACCCGGCTTTCTCTCCTGGGCCAGTAGGGATTATTCTGGTCCAAAGGGCTAGGAACCCTACGTTATAAAAAAAAAAAAAAAAAACAAAAAAAAAAAAGGGGTATTAGGGAATCATACTTCAGTTTAGGCCAGCGTCTATCCTCAAAACTAGACTGAACTCCGAAGTTCACAGTTCGAGTCAAGTCAGAGACCCAAATCTTGGTTGAGTCCTGAAAATGACTACTCGGTAATTGGTAATTCAGTATGTAACCAAAAATAAAAATAAAAATGAAAGAAGGTATACGATGCCTTACAAAATATTGTATGTGAATTTTACATTTTTTAATTTTATTTTTAACCCGATTTTCAGTGAGTATAGGCTGAATCAACTGTCTTGACTGACTGAACCCATGTTTGACCCAGTTCTACTAGTTTTGAGAAATCATGTTCTAGTTGAATCCACTCAAATGCTAACCATATCTAGCCTCCTCATGCAGTGATGTGATGGAACAATACAAGAAGGAGATGAAAGCACTAGCTTCAAAGATCATGTGGTTGATGCTATCTTCATTGGGCATATGTAAGGAAGACTTAGAGTGGAGTGGGCCCAATGGCGAGTTAGACGGGTCGGCTGTCCTACATCTGAACTGGTACCCACGCTGCCCGGACCCAAACGAAGCCATTGGCTTGGCTCCCCACACCGATTCGCCCTTCATCACCATCCTCTACCCCAGCAGCACTCCCGGCCTACAAGTCCTGCAAGACCACAGGGCCCAGGCCCATTGGGTTTCTGTTGACCGAGTGCCAGGCTCACTTGTAATCAATGTTGGGGACCTCCTCCATATACTAACCAATGGACGATTTCGATTGCCTCTCCACCGTGCACTTGTCAACCAGGACAAGCCCCGATTTTCGGCTGCATTTTTCTTTGGCCCACCTAAAGACACTTCAATTGGGCCATTGATCAAGCTCACCGATGCAGATAAGGGCCCGCTCTATCGGGCCGTGAAGTTGGATGAGTATCTTGGGCTTAAGAAGAAACACTACCTAGATGCCTTGGATCTACTCAAGTTAACATAGGTGCAGTGGTGAAAAGGTCTTCATAATAAGGTCATAGTTTTAAACAAAAAATATGATACCAAGCATGATGTTTAAGTTTTCATATATATATATATATATATATATATATATATATATATATATGTATGGTTTTCATACTTCTGTAAGATGAATTTACAAAATTCCAATAATAGCTAATACCATGGTAAGATTGAACGTTCGATAAAAAAATGTTAATAATGAACTTGCATAAGATTGTGTCAATCACATTTTTAATCAAAGGTCAATCTTTTGGTGGAACAACTCCCACTAGAATTAAACCAGCGAAATAGGCCTGTGCCCAATATGCGAGTTAAAGGTGTTGCCTGGGCCTTGGATTGACCGGTTGGATTTGGGTAAGAGTGGAAGTAATTTGTTTAGTTGGGTTTGAGCAGGGTTGGTCTACATGGTAGGTCAAATAACATGTAGAACTCAACAAGATTCCATTTACTAATCACACTGTAAATGTTAAACCAAACCTAACCCAAAAACAAAACAGTCGATCTGAACACTAAATCACAGGGTCAGGCCTGGATTGGATTGGTGGTTTGAGTTAAGAAATTGCCACGGCTAGAAGGGGGCGCTGGCTTTCATTCTTAGCAGAACTCAATGTCTCAAGTAGGCCTCAGAGCCTCTGAATTGGAATTGGCCTTCATAGTCTCCAAATCCATCTTTATAAAATTAAGCAGTGGGTCCCACATATGAAATCCTAGCCATTCATTGCTGATTTCCCTTCACGTGTTGTGTTTGTATCAGATTTCACTTTAACAAGAGTTAAACGCCCTATCAGATTCATCACTCATGATAAGCCACTTCATTAAACTTCCCTCATCTTATATTTCATTCGATGTTACCGACATGATTAATCTAATGGTAGGCTCAACTCCAATTAGTGCAAAACTTGACTCCTGCCTAACAAATATGAATATGATGGTCGTCTACCTATCCTCTTGGATTTAAGATATAGGCGACTAAATAGAGATAATTAAGCTCAAACATTCTTCAAGAGCTGCCCAAAAAGGATCCAGATTGGAAGAATGACATATGTCCAGTCCAATCACCACTTATCTTTGTTATCCACTTGGCATGCAGAATTATATCCCACTATGAGATCTCAATCAGGCTTCCCTTTGAGCGAGACAAGTGTAAATTCATATTTGGGCCCACCTATTGAGATTTTAGACAGCTAGCTCGAAATGAACACATGACTCTTTTCATAAGCAAACTATAAGATTGAGCATGTATAAAACACGTGAATAGAAACCTCTCAAGTCTACTAACCTACATTATTTAGAATTTGGGAAAATTCACTTTAAACATGGTTATATCCACCATTAAATGTAGAAAGATATGATTAATCTGAGGGTAAAAATGATCTCTCGAATGAGTCTGGATCTCCTTGGTGTCTCCCACATGCTTTATGTGAGTGGAGATTAGTAAAACTCCACTATAGGGCCTCACTATTTATAAACCGAGCCGTAGAAAATGGGTATCATCCCCTGGATCTCCTTGGTGTCTCCCACATGCTTTATGTGAGTGGAGATTAGTAAAACTCCACTATAGGGCCTCACTATTTATAAACCGAGCCGTAGAAAATGGGTATCATCCCCTAAAGTAACGCATCTTCAATTTTTACTTAAATAGGAGTTGGTTCCATTATAGGATTGGACACATGATTGATATTGTAATGCAATGATTAATAATGCAAAGATTGTGCTAATCATTTGATCAATTTTACAGTAAGATTATAATACTAGAGTGGATGGCATTCACTTTGAATGATCCAAATTATCAACGGGTGAGACCTACGAGTTCCACACATCCCACTCAGGAGAAGCCACGGGATCCGAATTCCTTTTATATCGCTTGCCCCTTCTCTTCACACGCGCAAGGATAGAGAGATAGATGACAGAATATCAGCTCTGCTATTGTCCATCACGTATGTATCGCGATTCACAGAACTACAGTTCTTTCAAAATTTATGAAACACAAATTTAGTCTTCCTCATTCAAAGGAAGAATTGAAATGCATCAAACTTGGGATTTGAATTTTTTGATTCTCAGAGAATCGAATACTGAATTATTCTAATTGAACCGTTCATAATTTAATACCCTTGAATGCAAATTAGATGACTAGCTTTGGTTGTGAGTGGAAATAAAGATTGTTTAATATAGGAGAGCTCTCTTGTGGTACACAATCACTTCATAGAAAATACATTTTGTTAAGGGCACGTTTGTGTACATGTAATTTCCGTGGAAATTGAAAATTGCCACATCAGCAAAATCCATGGGTTTTAAATTCTTTGGAAAAGTTTTTCCGTGGAAGTCAAAATTTTATGTTTGGTGCAAAAAGTTTTTCCTTGATGAATTGGTGTTGATGTTGTTTGGTGCGGCTACAGATTCCTTACGGAAAACTAGAATTTATTGTTTGGTGCGACAATTTTCTACGGAAAAATAATAAAACTACAATGGTATTATCATTTGTAATTTACTTTCTATTTACTCATTTGTTCACACTTCTATGTATAAAATCAGGGATCCTAAAAAATTTAGGACAAAATAAATGACCTTGTGGGACCATGAAAGTATGTGAAGTAATGAGTATGTACACACAAGAACTTCTCTCTCTTGATCCAAATCAATAATACTTCATCTTAAATCCCAAATATCAGAGGTCTTGTGGAACAGAGGCCATGGACCCACAAACTAGAAATCAGGTTATGGTGGGAGTCTAATTTATACCTTTGCTGTTGATGGTGGGAGTCTAAATATCAGAGGTTTTTTTTTTTTTTTGTTGTTGATGCATATTTCATTAAAAAAATTTGTCCTTCCAAAAAATTAACCCTTCTGTTTACTGTGTATTATTCTCTAAAAACTTGTGTAAAACCAAGTAAATGCCCTTGCAGCTAGACTAGTTCTAGTTATTGGGGGATTCTGACAAACAAATGATGTGGAACCTAATGCAATTGGTTAATTAATGATCCAATGGTTGAGATGTTGTCAACTTAAATTGATTAGGACGATAATCTTGGATTCTTTGAATGCCTGGATTGACATGCAGACACATGATGCAATGTTTCTAACAACTCAAAAACTCAGCATTTAACAGAAATTATGAGATTAATGTCTTGAGACCAGAAGTCTTACTGGAATTTGTACCTAGTTCAGACAGAGACCATGTTTCCTTTTTTTGTTTTTTTGGGGGGTGGCGGTGGTGGGGCTGTTGAATCCATGTTTCCTTCATAAGACTCAAGTTCATGCAGAGATTTGGGGTGGGGGGCTGTTGAATCCATGTTTCCTTCATTAAGACTCAAGTTCATACAGGTTAAGGAACAGAGGAACAAGTAACCATCATTTGCTGCAATCAAGGAGAATTTGATCATCCCCAAATTTCAACAAGTAAATAAGATACAAGCATTCTAGTAGTGCTGTCATGTACTGGCCTCGACCAGTGGACTAATCAAACTGTCAGTTTGCATTAAAATATTCAAGAAACCTATACAATGAGCTTTACTCAAGGCAGAGATTTAGAAATGTACAAGCCAACCACACATAGGATTAGGCTTCAACAATGAAAAACTAGGAAATAAATGTTGGGTTATGGGTTTTGGCTCGTTTTTAGGCCCAATTTATTTGTATTAGGGTTGAGGGGTAATTTAGTCTTTGTTAAAACTATATATTATCTCTTTTGGTTGTAACCCTAAGATGTGGGAAAACTCTGATTAGTAGAGAAGAAGAAGACGAGCTTTGTCCGTGGACGTAGGTGTGAAATCACCGAACCACGTAAATTTGTGTTCTCTTTTGTGTGGCTTGATTTGTTTGTTTGTTGATCGCACGCTTCCGCACACTCAAAAACACAACAAATTGGTATCAGAGCATTGTTGTGTACGCGATCGACGACGACAAAAACGGTGAGATCAAGGTGGGCCACAACTGTTGATTGGAGAAGGTCACAGGATCTGAGAAAACAGACGCAGAGGATCCGGGTTGTAGCGCTGCACATTGTCGCGCAGACCGGAGAAGACCCACACACCGTCTCTAAGCAAGCCAGTTGTCGTCGCGCCGTTGTCACTAGAGAGGAGCAGCGGCGCTGCCAGTTGTTGTTCTACAAATTCGAAGAAGTAGAAGACCCTGCGTTGGGTAAATTAATTCAGGCTGTTTTGGTGTTTTGAAGCGCGTGTCGCACGTTGCCGGAGGTCACCGCCGCTGCGTGTCGCACGTTGCCGTGGCCGGAGTGTGCACGACGTCGCTATTTTGTTTCATTGCAAGTTCTGGTTCTGAACCAGAAACAGAACAGGAAAGGGGAAGAAGAAGGGAGTCTGGGTCGGCTGCAGTCCGGGTCAAGTGCAGGTCAGCCCAAACCCGTTTGCAGAAGAAGCCCAAAGTTGAAGCAGTCCAGGTCTGACCCGCCTAGCCCAAAAACCCAGCACAGCAGAAGCCTAGCAGGAATTCACTGCAGCAGCTGACATCAGCGAGCAGTACGGTAAAGGTAGAATTTGATAAATCAACAGCCAGATTTAATTTGTGATTTCCGGAGCCATCAGGATTCAGAATTGAGCTCCGTTTTTTTTGTTGGATTCGTATCGACGAGGTCTACGATCTGAATGGAGTGGATTGATAGTTTGGGAAATAAAAAAAAATATGGCGAGCTAATCATCAACAAAGACAACTATCTCGAATGCAAAATTTGAAGTCGAAAAATTTGATGGTACCAATAACTTTGGTATGTGGCAATGTGAGGTTAGAGATGTTTTAAGCCAACAAGAGTTGGAAATTGCTCTCGAGGATAAACCCTCAGAGATGGAAGATAAGGAATGGCAGAAGATCAATCGTCAGGCATGTAGCACCATCAAATTGTGTCTCGCGAAGGATCAGAAATACTCAGTGATGAGAGAAACTTTTGCAAAAGAGTTGTGGCAGAAATTGGAGGAAAAGTATATGACCAAGAGCTTGGAGAATCGGATCTATTTGAAGAAGAAACTTTTCCGCTTCGAGTATCGGCAAGGTATTTCTATGAAAGAACATCTCGATGATTTTAATAAAATTATTGCCGATTTAATGAACATTGATGTGAAAATTGATGATGAGGATAAGGCATTACTTCTTCTGAATTCGCTTCCCGGTAGTTATGATCATTTTACTCTCACTTTGATCAACGAGAAAAATGAGGTTAAATATGATGTTGTGTCTGCTGCTTTGATGAATAATGAATATCGGAAGAAGGACAAACAAGCCCACAAGGATTCATCGTCTGATGCATTGACAGTAAGAGGCAGATCAGATGATAGGAAATCTGGTAGAAAATCTCGTTCTAAGTCGAGAGGAAAATCAAAACCACCTGCAAAAGATGAATGTGCATTTTGTCACAAAAAGGGCATTGGAAGAAGGATTGTCCAAAATTGAAAAATAAGGACAAAGATAAACCTGTTGCAAACATTGGACACAATGGGGATGATGATTTTGAATTTAGTTTGATTGTTTCTTCATTGGTATGCCATTCTGACGAGTGGATTTTAGACTCGGGTTGTACCTATCATATGTGTCCCAACAGGGAATGGTTTTCCAGCTTTCAAGAGTTGGATGGTGGAACAGTTTTGATGGGAAATGATAGTGCCTGCAGAACAAAAGGGATAGGAAAAATCCGTTTGAAAATGCATGATGGAGCAGTTAGAGTTTTGACAGATGTTCGGTATGTACCGGACTTGAAAAAGAATCTCATCTCATTAGGTGCTTTAGACTCCAAAGACTTCAAGATTACCGTAGAAGATGGAGTTCTAAAAGTTGTTTATGGTGCACTTGTGTTGATGAAGGGTGTCTGAAGAGGTAATTTGTATTTCTTACAAGGGAGTACAGTTGTAGGTGGAGCAGCAACAATATCTGATAGCTCGAATGAGACTGTTACAGACACTACCAGATTATGGCACATGCGTCGAGGGCATGCTAGGGAGAGAGCATTGCAGGGTTTGGTTAAGCAAGGCTTGTTGAAAGGTGCAAAGACCTGCAAGTTGGGATTTTGTGAACATTGTGTTTTAGGCAAGCAGACAAAAGTGAAGTTTGGTACCGCGATCCATCGCACTCAAGGCACACTAGACTATGTTCATTCGGATGTATGGGGTCCTACCAAGGTGGCATCTTTGGGAGGTATGCACTACTTTGTTACATTCGTTGATGACTTCTCCAGAAGAGTATGGGTGTACGTCATGAAGCACAAGGATGAAGTTTTGAATGTGTTCTTGAAGTGGAAGAAAATGATTGAAACACAGACTGGCAGGAAGATCAAAAGGCTCAGGTCAGATAATGGTGGAGAGTACAAGTCCGATCCGTTCATGCAAGTATGTCAGGATGAGGGGATCGTGAGGCATTTTACAGTTAGTGGGACTTTGCAACAGAATAGGGTGGCAGAACGCATGAACCGCACTATATTGGAGAAAATTCGGTGTATGTTGTCTAATTCTGGATTAGGCAAAGCGTTTTGGGGTGAGGGAGTTGCTTATGCATGTCATCTCATCAACAGGTTACCTTCTGCTGCGATTGATGGAAAAACACCCATTGAGGTATGGTCTGGAAAACCCGCTACTGATTATGATAAATTGCATATATTTGGTTGTCCTGCTTATTTCCATGTCACAGAGAATAAGTTGGATCCAAGGGCCAAGAAAGCTATATTCTTGGGTTTCAGCAGTGGTGTGAAAGGATACCGGCTATGGTGTCCAGCTTCAAAGAAACTTGTTCTGAGTAGGGATGTGACTTTTGATGAATCTGCCATGTGGAAACAGAACAAGCAAAATGGCTCTCAGGAGGAGAGCAAGGCCAGTGATAAATCGAAGCAGGTGGAGTTTGATATCATTCCAATTGAGTCAGAAGATGATTATACAGATGGGGAGGAGACTCCAGTTGATGTCATCCCAGTTGAGTTAAAGGGTGATGATACAGATGAGGAGGAGACTCCAGCCCAAGAGCCTCCACATGAGCAAGCAGATTCTATTACAGCCAGTAGACCAAAAAGAAATATTCGAAAACCTAAACGGTTAACTGACATGGTGGCATATGCACTTCCAATGGTTGAAGAATCTGTTCCTACCACCTACAAAGAAGAAAAGAGGTATTCAGAAAACGCAAATATGCTGACTAAGGTTGTGACTAGGGTCAAGTTTAAGGACTTGATCACCATTTTGCGACTTTGAGCACTTTCGGGTGTATGGCGCCTACGGGCGCATTTGGAGGCGTGTGATTGCATGCCAAGGTGGAAAATATTTGTGACCTGCAAATCTCGCCAAGGTGGAGATTTGTTGGGTTATGGGTTTTGGCTCGTTTTTAGGCCCAATTTATTTGTATTAGGGTTGAGGGGTAATTTATGTTAGGTATTTTGTTTTTGCAATTTGGTGGATGCATTTGCATATTGGCATCATTTGAATTCACACACATGCATTGATTTAAAATATCTTGAAATCTAGTTTTATACATGCATTGGTTTTTAGTTTTGGAAAAGTTTTTGGTTTATGCATGTTTTGGTTCGAATCTTGGATGCATTAGTTTTGAAACCCAAAACTCTTTTGAAAACCTATTTCCTTGTGCACTACATTTGGAAAATCATCTTGTGTATTTAGGTTTGAGTCTTGCATACATTCTTCACAAAAAGAATCATTTTGTATGCAATTTGATTTGAAAAGAGTTTTTACTAATCAAGCTTGCCTTTGGTTTTAAACCTTTGAATCATTTTAGGCTTTGTGTGTTTCATGTTTTTAAATGTTTTAAAACATGTTTTTAAGCTTGGTTTAGTGACCCACAAAATTCCACAAAGAAAATCTTCAAAATGCAAAAGTTGGAATTTTTGGGGGTGTCCCGGCAGTGTCGCCGGTCGACCGAGACCCAGGTCTCGGTCGACCGAGACCACTGCAGGGCAAATGGACAGTTTTCTGAACTGAAGCCCCAACGGTCAGAAATATGACCGTTGTGCTTTCTCGGTCGACCGAGAACTAGCCGTTGGCTACTTTTTGGCTATAAAGTCCATTCATTTCCAACCTTTTTCAAGGCTTGAACTATGAACTTTTGAGAGCATTTTGGAGCCAAAGAAAGGGGAAGAAGTTGGAAAGGCTAGAGGGCCATTTGGAAATCAAATGCTTGAGATTTAAAAAGGTAGACCTTACTTATCATTTTGATTTCCATTAAAATTAGAATCCATGCATGACAAATCTTTGTATTTCCTTTTATGCATGATTACTAGTTTTTAAAGAGTTGTTTTGCAAACTCATTTTTATCATTGGTATATTAGATTGGTTTGCAATCACTCTTATCAAATCACATGCTTTCTTATACTTTATTTTTCATACAACTTGTGATTCTTTGAAATTCATGTCATTAACAAGTTGTTTCTCATACATGTGATTTGCATTAGACTTCAATCCAATAGTTCATGAGCTTTGAACTTTGAAATGCTTCAAGCATATAATTGATTAAGCTTTCTTTTTAAACTTGATTGAAGTCATCACACACACACATCATAATCATACACTTTTGCATACATAGAGTGTTAGTGTGAGTTTGTATTAAACTTTCATATACGCCTATTTAAGAGGCAATTTCATTGAGCTAAAATTGTAATCTCTTAGAGTGTTGAGTAAACACTTTCTTTGAGAAATCTTGAATTGTGTAAGGTTATTGCTTAGCCTAAGAAAAGCATTTTGTAAAGGTTATTGCTTAGCCTCTAAAAGCACATTGATAGGTTATTGCTTAGCCTTGAAAAGCATCTTGTAAAGGTTGTTGTTGAGCCTTAGAAAAACAACATTGTTAGGGTTATTGCTTAGCCTTTGAAAAAGCATACTTAGTGGAAATCCGGTGGGGTGATTGGATCACAAGCCGGTAGTGGATGTAGGCACGTTGGCCGAACCACTATAAACATTGGTGTTGTGGTGCATGCTATGTGGTGATTGTATTTGTATTAGCTTCCGCATTTTGTTTGTTAATCATCACATGTGACTAGTTTATGCTAAGAAATTAAAATTGGTTTAAATTGGTCATAGTTGTAGCACACCCTATTCACCCCCCCTCTAGGGTTAGGATCCATAGCGGACTTTCAATTGGTATCAGAGCCAAGTGCTCTATCCCTTAGGATCAAGTGTTTGGAACTCTTGATTAGGTGTAAAAACCTAGAGTAAAAACCCTAGAGTTGTGCTTATTTGAAAATCATTAGAAAGGACTCCACTATGCTAGACCTTGTAGATTCTTCTAGACCCCTCATTCTTCCATCTTATGGAGATTCAAAAATTGAAATTAAAGAATCTCAACTTGAATTAAAAGAAGAAGAATATGATGAACTTGAAGCCTATGAGGAATTGTACACATGGTCCTTAGAGGTTTCCAAGAAAAATAAAAGATTAAAAGAAGATTCTATAAGGCTAAACCAAGAATTAGACTCTTCTAAAAATGAACTTAGAGAAAAAGATGAATTTATAAATTGTGTAGAATCTAAGTTCATGATCTCTTTAAATAATCTATCTAACATTCAAGATGAACTAAAAGAATTAAAGATGGATTATGATAATGTCAATAAGGAAAATTTAATTCTAAGAGATCAAATAAAAAGGCAAGACAAAGACTTTAACAATTTAGAAGCCAAGTTGATTAAAAGTAAGTTAAAAACCCAAGAGCTTGGATCTAATGTTGTTAATGAACTAAAGCTTGAATTAAAACTTGCCAATGAAGAGCTAAGCAAATATAAGGAAATTGAAAATGAACTTTCAAAAGTCAAACATGAAAATTCAATCCTTATAAACAAAGTCACTCAACTTGAAGGATATAAACAAAAGTATGAGTGCAAGTTTACCCAAAGTGAAGAAAGACTTGAAAAATTATTTAAATTGGGTAAACCTCATGGAGATAGGACGGGTATTGGATTTGATAGGAATATGACATATGACCCTAAATTCACCAACACTTTTGTGAAATGTGAGTCCTCTTTCTCTAGCACTCATCCTCCTTTGCCCAAAACAAAATGTGATTATTGTGGCAATGAAGGACACTTTAGGTTTGAGTGCAAACTAAGGAAAAGAAGCTATGTGTCTAAACCCATCTTTGAACTCAAGAAAGTAAAATCAAACTTGAAGGGTAAGACACTAAAAACAAAGGAAGACTCCATAAAGCTTAAACAAGTTAAACCAATTAACAAGGAGTCTCCAAAAATAGATTCTAAAAAGGTTAAACAAGTCAAACCAAGTTTAAAAGAATCTATTAACAAAAAGCTTCTCAACCTACCTCCCTTAAGTCAAAACATGAAAGAACTTTTGAAGAAAATTACTAAGTTAAATCTAAATTTCAAAAGTCAAAGAAAGGGAGAAAATAAGAAGAAAAGAAAAACAAATCAATCCCCTAAGAAGCAAACCCACCAACATCAAAAGACTAATCACCATTCTAAGCCAAATTTAGTAAAATCTAAATATCATGGTGATAAGTTCAAATTGAAAATTTATCAAGTTAAATCTCCTATAGTTGGTGAGAAGTCCAAAATAGACCTCAAAGTTCAACCCTCTCAAGACCTTAGGTGGATTCCCAAAGTCATTTACCTAGACAAACCTTAGGGTCTTGAACCTCATTGACCAACCTACTCTTTATTAGTTAAATCACTTTGTTGGTCATGATTGCATTTGCATTTTGTTTCTTTTAGTTAGATTTCTTAAAATGCATTGCTTCTTTATGATCATTTGATTTTGGTTTCATGCACCATTCTAAGTTACATGTCATGGTTTTCAAAATCATTTGATTATAATTTCATCATGTTTGATTTGTCTTTTGCACACATATGTCTTGCATTGCATTTCTTTACATGATCAATTGATTGTGATTTCAAAAGCTTTCATAGCTAGACTCTTCATGATCAATTGTTGAATCATTTGATGTATGTCTTAGTTAGATCCTTTTTGTAAATCAAATGATTTGATTCAATTCAAGTTTCTCCATGGATTTATAAGTTATACCCTTATGGAAATTCATTGTTTTGAATTATCAACTTGTATGTGTCTCATCTAAGTTATATCTTTTCAAATACAAAGTTGAAAATTGATCTTCAAAATCATTCCTTTTATGCTCATTGTTGGATTTTTTTTTATCAAAATGATTTGAAGATTGATTGAATGGAAATGCTCCATAACTTCATTAGTTATAATCTTTTGAGCATGTTCCATGTTTTCATTTCTTTTGGTTTCATTATCTTTAGAAATGGAAATGTTTGTTGTTTGCATCTTTGCTTGTTTGTTTACTTTCCTTGCATATGCAAATGACAATTGGTTCCATGTATGGTTGTGACCTTAGTTACATTTGTAGAAACCATACTAGAACCCAAATCCATCCTTTTTGCCTTATAGTCATTTCTTTATGGATGGTTATGATGTTGATTCATGTAGATTCTCTTGGTGTCATCCTTGTACATGTTTCAACCTCATATGTAGTGTTCTTGATCATATGAATCTCTTTGAAATCCATTCCTTACATTTATGTTGGTTGATGGATATCTTAGTAGTTGAATTCATATGATTTGGACACTTTGAGAATTGCATGCTTTACCTAGTCATATCTTTTTGCATTGCAATTTCTCTTATTCATCACTATGCTCAATAGTCATATCTTTAAAAGTGATGAATTTGCATTTATGATGCTTGATGGATTTTGAGTTTGTCACATCCTTGCTCTTTAACATGTTGTCAAATTCAATTGGTTTCATTTGGTATAATTTAAGATTGATTTGATTTCTTGTGTATGTGATAGACCTTGTGTGCATTGGATTGAGCTTGATAGTTATATATTTGTTCCATGTCACATTCCATTAGCATCATAATGTTCATGTTGCCACCTCTTTTGCCCATATAGGTATATCTCATGACCACCATGTTTATGTGTTCATAATATTGGTTGGTAGTTGAGGTTGGCTTCATGTTTGAATTTCATTTCACTCATCTTGCACTTTAATAGTCATATCTAGTAATTGAATGAAATGAGTTCAAAACTTTCATAGCATATGATTTTCATAGTTATATTGATTGATGCTATGTTTGAGTAAACCCCATATCATGGATAGCTCTAATTTGGATTTCTCATAATAGTTATACTTTTAAATCCATTTTAGAGTGATTGAGTTTATAGTCACATCCTTTAATCTCAATTGATATGTTTATTTCAATTGGTATCCATGATCGTTTCTCTCATTAGACCTTGCTCTCTTTTGGTAATTTGATCATATGAGCCTTATAGTTAAATGAATCTAATCCTTTCCTTGAAGTTGACCCTCACTTGGTTAAACCATCTACTTCTTGATTCTAATAGTTAAATCTTTGTCAAGAGTTTGACAAAAGAAGAGAATGGATTGAGGGGGAGTGTAAACCTTCATAGGAAGTATTAGTTTTGATCAAATTCACCCTTGGATAGCCTTTGAGCCCTTAGAGATAACTTCCATACATGATAGCCTGTTATGTTTTTCATTTTCGATTACATTTGTTAACAGGTGCTACTAAAGGTATTTTTCTTGTCTCATGTGTGTAGGTACTTTGCAATTTAATGTCAAAGGGGGAGAGAGAGTTCAAGTGTGACTCAAAGATCTCCTACTCTTCAAAGGGGGAGAGAGTTCGAGAGTTCAAGTACTCGAAGATCTCCTATCCATCAAAGGGGGAGAAAGCTTTCAAGTTCTCAAGAGGAGAAAGAAGCATGGTCAAAGGGGGAGAGCAAATAGAAGAAAGAAAGCTTGGAGCTAAAGAAGATGCTTGGCCATAGAGAGGAAGATGATAAGAAAGCTTGAAGAATGATCAAGCACCAAGCATCAAGAAGATTGAAGAAAAGAGCCCAAGAGCCCAAGCTAAGAGAAGGAGCATCCAAGAAGAAGATTTCAAGACTTGTCCAGCTGAGGGGGAGCTGAAGACAGTGTGTGTAATTTCAATGATGAGTAAGTTGCCATCAAATTGCAAAGGGGGAGATTGTTAGGTATTTTGTTTTTGCAATTTGGTGGATGCATTTGCATATTGGCATCATTTGAATTCACACACATGCATTGATTTAAAATATCTTGAAATCTAGTTTTATACATGCATTGGTTTTTAGTTTTGGAAAAGTTTTTGGTTTATGCATGTTTTGGTTCGAATCTTGGATGCATTAGTTTTGAAACCCAAAACTCTTTTGAAAACCTATTTCCTTATGCACTACATTTGGAAAATCATCTTGTGTATTTAGGTTTGAGTCTTGCATACATTCTTCACAAAAAGAATCATTTTGTATGCAATTTGATTTGAAAAGAGTTTTTACTAATCAAGCTTGCCTTTGGTTTTAAACCTTTGAATCATTTTAGGCTTTGTGTGTTTCATGTTTTTAAATGTTTTAAAACATGTTTTTAAGCTTGGTTTAGTGACCCACAAAATTCCACAAAGAAAATCTTCAAAATGCAAAAGTTGGAATTTTTGGGGGTGTCCCGGCAGTGTCGCCGGTCGACCGAGACCCAGGTCTCGGTCGACCGAGACCACTGCAGGGCAAATGGACAGTTTTCTGAACTGAAGCCCCAACGGTCAGAAATATGACCGTTGTGCTTTCTCGGTCGACCGAGACCTCTTTGCCGGTCGACCGAGAACTAGCCGTTGGCTACTTTTTGGCTATAAAGTCCATTCATTTCCAACCTTTTTCAAGGCTTGAACTATGAACTTTTGAGAGCATTTTGGAGCCAAAGAAAGGGGAAGAAGTTGGAAAGGCTAGAGGGCCATTTGGAAATCAAATGCTTGAGATTTAAAAAGGTAGACCTTACTTATCATTTTGATTTCCATTAAAATTAGAATCCATGCATGACAAATCTTTGTATTTCCTTTTATGCATGATTACTAGTTTTTAAAGAGTTGTTTTGCAAACTCATTTTCATCATTGGTATATTAGATTGGTTTGCAATCACTCTTATCAAATCACATGCTTTCTTATACTTTATTTTTCATACAACTTGTGATTCTTTGAAATTCATGTCATTAACAAGTTGTTTCTCATACATGTGATTTGCATTAGACTTCAATCCAATATTTCATGAGCTTTGAACTTTGAAATGCTTCAAGCATATAATTGATTAAGCTTTCTTTTTAAACTTGATTGAAGTCATCACACACACACATCATAATCATACACTTTTGCATACATAGAGTGTTAGTGTGAGTTTGTATTAAACTTTCATATACGCCTATTTAAGAGGCAATTTCATTGAGCTAAAATTGTAATCTCTTAGAGTGTTGAGTAAACACTTTCTTTGAGAAATCTTGAATTGTGTAAGGTTATTGCTTAGCCTAAGAAAAGCATTTTGTAAAGGTTATTGCTTAGCCTCTAAAAGCACATTGATAGGTTATTGCTTAGCCTTGAAAAGCATCTTGTAAAGGTTGTTGTTGAGCCTTAGAAAAACAACATTGTTAGGGTTATTGCTTAGCCTTTGAAAAAGCATACTTAGTGGAAATCCGGTGGGGTGATTGGATCACAAGCCGGTAGTGGATGTAGGCACGTTGGCCGAACCACTATAAACATTGGTGTTGTGGTGCATGCTATGTGGTGATTGTATTTGTATTAGCTTCCGCATTTTGTTTGTTAATCATCACATGTGACTAGTTTATGCTAAGAAATTAAAATTGGTTTAAATTGGTCATAGTTGTAGCACACCCTATTCACCCCCCCCCCTCTAGGGTTAGGATCCATAGCGGACTTTCAATTTAGTCTTTGTTAAAACTATATATTATCTCTTTTGGTTGTAACCCTAAGATGTGGGAAAACTCTGATTAGTAGAGAAGAAGAAGACGAGCTTTGTCTGTGGACGTAGGTGTGAAATCACCGAACCACGTAAATTTGTGTTCCCTTTTGTGTGGCTTGATTTGTTTGTTTGTTGATCGCACACTTCCGCACACTAAAAAACACAACAATAAATATGCTTTTCCAATCAGAACACTTGCATCAAACTTGCAAGGTAGTTGTAGAAGGCTTACAAAACCCATAAAATGAACTTTTCTTCAGGGCAGAGATGTAAACCCATCAGGCCAACCAAACACTTTGCACTAAGCTTCAACGATGACTATTAAGAAATAAAGAAACTTTTCTTCATAAATCTCTATTCTGTCATCTCTGATTGAGAGTTATAAAGCATGTTTGGCATTAGAGATGGATACAAGACACAAGGTACTAGCTAAGCACAGCTAGGGCCAAATGGTGTGTGATGACTTTGTTGGTTCACAACAAACTACAACTTCAAAAGTCCTTCTACAATACAAGGCAAGCAGTGGAAGAAAGGGACCTGCAGTGTCATACTTAAGTAAGAGACCACATAACAAAACAAACAGGAGGACAAAAGAAATGTTCCATATAGGGTTAAGAGAGATAACATCCACAGATAGTATAAGGACCCTGTTTTTCAAATGCACTATAGTATATCTGAACTAGAAGCACTTCTTCAACCTTTTCAGCTCTGTTCATCAACTATGAACACATGTCAACACCATCACAACTATAGATACATCTTGTATAAAAAAAAATAGACTTCTATGTCAACACCAACAATATATTGGGTTACAAATAGCATTATATGATTAGAAATTAGTCAAATGTATGTAAATAGTCTCAACACCATTACTGCAACACATTCTATGAAGTACCAACAACCATACAAGGTCTTAACATTCAAAATAAACGTCAAATAAATTAATACCCATCCCACATTTGTTGAGCAATTGCATCTCGTAGCTCATATGCAAATCGACTGTCCGCATCAGTCAAACCCAATCCAACTTCCCCTCCCTCCTCAGCACACATGTCTTCATCAACACCCATCTCTTGTGCATGCTCTTCATCCATTTCATCAATATAGTTCCATTGTTTGATGTAGTTGTGCATAACACAACAAGCAACTACTATTTTCGCTTGTGTCTTGAGAGGATATCGTGGTTTTGTTTGTACGATAGGAAATCGTTGCTTTAATACCGAAAAAGTACGCTCCACTACATTTCGCAATTTAGAATGTCGTAAATTAAAGAGTTCCTTGGGTGTTTGAGGTGCTTGTGTGGTTGACCACTCTTTGAGATGATAGCGCACTCCTCGATATGGTGCAATAAATCCGCGGGTGTTCGCATAACCCTCATCCACCAAATAATACTTTCCTAAGAAATAGATTCAATCTATTAGAACATTCAAGATATAATCACTTATAAAATTTTGCAACAATGAAATAATCCATAGTTCTAGAATGGTTGAATTGGAATTTACCCGTTGGTACATGAAGCCTATTATATGGTCGTCTCCACAAAGCATCTTGCAGTATTCTAGAGTCAGACGCCGACCCTTCCCAACCAGCAAATACGTATTGAAATCCCATATCAAAAGATACAACAGCCATGACATTTTGTGAGAGGAAACCCTTTCTGTTTCGGTAGCGCACTTGATCTTCTAAACAAACCCATGCGGGTATGTGTGTGCCGTCAATTGCTCCAACACAATCCTAATGATAAACATAATATTATTAAACCCATTGTAAGAAAATGACATAATTTAAATCAAATTTAGATTACCTTGAAGTAAGGGTTGAAGGTTGGGTTTGTTGCAATTTTCGTTGGAGTCTCACTTCCTACGGGCTTAATATAATGAGGGCAAAGCCTCATAATCGCACCCAGTACCTTATTGAAGTACCTACTAATAGTCTCACCAGAGTGTTGGAATCGATTCTGCATCACTCGATTACGCTCATTGTGAGCAATCGTGAATAAAAAAATGGCAACTTGCTCCTCAACCCTAACATTCCGTGAGTCGAATAGTAGACCTCTTTGTCTCAACTCATTTGACAGATTAACGTAGCATCCCTTGCTCACTCGTAATAGATCAAAGCAATTACGTTCATGTCCATTCAATAATTCATCCACAAAAGAATCGCCTGTTAAGATAGAGTTATGAACTCTTTCTCTATGGCCATACGAATAATAGTACCCAAGAACACAAATAAGAGCTACAGTTTGGGCACAAAAGAAAAGGAACTCCATATCCTCATCCATTTCGTAACAAAATATAATCTGCAACAAGTAGCACATTAATAACAAAGTACTATATAATTGTATAGTCATCATCTGGTGCATATCAACCACATAAAACAAATCAACCATATAAAACATAACAAGCATATGAAGCATAACAGCCATATAGAACAATATATATAGCAAAAGTGAAGTTCATGCATATCCACAGTTGAAAGGTTCTCTCAATAAGAGACAAAAAGGTTAGATGATCGTATGCCATCCATATTCTAAGTGCATATCCATAGTTTACTACCATATTCTAAGTGCCATGTATTCACAACTAGGGTTTTTGATTACAAGGCCAAAAAGTTGCCACGTTCCAAAATCTCCATAATGCCACCTTTTCCCATCAGCACTCTAGTCCAAGTTGAATTCTAATCCAAGTTGACTCAGTATCCATGGCTCACGATCACCAGCAGGCAACGCCAGAAAGAATTCAGCATTCCTCTCAATTTCTATTACGTTTAGTGCTTTAAAATATATACCATTTGGAAGTCCAAGAGCACGAAGAGAATCAATGCATTTGTCCATGTCTGGACGCTCTTTAGCTCTTTTGTTTGCATAATCAGACATAGCAGATGCTATAGTTTCCACTGCAGCAATCAAAGCTTGACTCATATTTGGTCGGTTTCTCGCTAAATGGCGAGAAGTCGGTGTAGTACTCAGCTGGCGTTGCCTCCTATTGGTGCCTATGGACATGTCAATATCCTCATATGCATTATCATTAAATGCATTATCCATATCATCAGCTTGCGTCTCTTCTTCAGCTTGGGTTTCTATAGGTTCCGGATCATTGCTAGCAAAACCATCTCTACCATCTGCAACACTGTCACCAAAGATAATGGCCAGAGAAACCCAGCCAGAGAAACCCATAAGTCTTCTTCAATGTTTTAAACCTATTTTTCAGTTTATCCTTACTAAAGAAGGCACCATGAGCAGTCTTCATTTCTTTTGTTAATAAATTCCACCCTTCACAGGTGAAATCTCCTTTTATATGCCGCACCCCTCCTTACATTGCTCAACCATAAGTTGGATGAGCGTGTCATCTTGCATTGGCGTCCATTTCAATTTTTTGGGAAGGGGAGCGAAATTATCATTTGTATTTTGCAACCCATTCCTACAAATTTTAGTAAGGATGTGAATATTTATATACTATGTCAAATATGAAAAATTAGTATTTCACCGGTATAGGTTACAACAACATCGTGAAGCAACTAAGAAATGGGTATGATGCTAAATAAATGGCAACAGTTATTATAAATCCATTAGATTAAACAACACTACAACAATGATCCTTTGAATGATAATTCATATACTTGATATTGAATGAATAATAAAAGTCATCTAACATTACAATGGGATGGCAGGGCTTCTTAGGAATCCATCATAAAATTAAAATCATCCTTTGATTCAGCATGCATGTGGACTGCTCAAAAGACAGTGACCCAAGTCACTGACATAACCATATAATTTATAACATAACCATATAATTTATAAGTGAAAAACTAATAAAACTGCCCATTGTTTTAGATCAAATGTAGCTAGCTATACAATACTAGCCAAACATAAGCAAGATATACTAATTTAAAACTATAACAATTATCTATGCATCTGCTATCAAATGTAGTAAGGGAACATGCACAGCATCTGCTATCACATTTTCTCCAGGGGCAGGCTCCTGCTGTCATTTTGTT
This sequence comes from Cinnamomum chago, assembly GCA_038049695.1. Taxonomy (NCBI): domain Eukaryota; kingdom Viridiplantae; phylum Streptophyta; class Magnoliopsida; order Laurales; family Lauraceae; genus Cinnamomum; species Cinnamomum chago. Next base: position 103,255,282 of record CP142451.1, on the reverse strand, counting down.
ATTGCTTGCCTATTTGCATATGCAAAATTGGGTGGCTAGGATCTTCCACAAGGAAGGGCAAAAGAGTAGCAATCACTGTTGTTGTTGTTGGAGAGGAGATGGGAGAGAGTAGTGAGAGGGAGTGACTTGGAAGAGGAAGCCACGAACTTGCGGATGAGTAGATCAGTTGTTGATAAATGTCTTTTGTGGAGTTCATTTGAGCTTAGAATATTTCTACTTAATTTAATATAAAAAGAAAGAGGCCCTTAATATGCATAAACCAAAAAGAATCTCCTTCTCTCTTTCCTGGTGCATCGGAATCGGACAATCACTCTCTGTATATCATCTTTTTCAGGAGAAGAAGATGTATAAGAATCGGCTTCAAGAGCTGTGCCAAAAGAAGTACTGGGCAATGCCCAAGTACACTTCGGACAAGGTGGGTCCCGACCACAATCCCCGCTTCACAGCCTCTGTTATCGTCAATGGCGTCTCCTTTGAGATGACCCAATCCTCCAGATCCTCCAAAGAGGCGCAGAGCGAGGCCGCCAGGCTCGCCTTCGAACACTTCACCACGCCCGAGGCTCTCTCCCTCAAAGACCCATATGCTGTTATTCCTGGGATTCAGTTGCCTCAAGGTATAATACCTAAAACCCATAATCCCTATTTGAGCCTTTTTTTTTTAATGCTTTCTGAGATTCTGTCTTGAATGGGGTTTGTGTTGATGTTGGATGGTGGTTTTGATTAATGTTGGGGGTGGAAGAAAATGGGGTTTGGTTGGTTGGATTGGATTGTTATGAGTTTTTCTGTGTTGGGTGGCATTTCTTACTAGTCGTTTGGGTCCAAGGATGAGAGCAGGCGATGACCCTGCTTGCTCAGGGCACAGGGAGCTCTCCAACTCGAACAAACAAGAGGATGATGGGACGATGAGCTGCAAGCACAGGGCAGAGAGAACATGGCAGAGAAGAGAGAAGAGAAGAGAGTGGGGATTTACCTGCAAGGGGGCGATGGCTGCTGCAGTCCAGAAGAAGCTCGTCGATGAAGGAGATTTTCCAGCAATGCAGAAGTGGGGGCTAGGGTTTTGGATGGGAAATGGATAGGAAAAGAGGTTTATAAAGGGGGGGCAAGTTTTCTGAGGAAATAGACTTCCCATATCGCCCCCATGGGAAGTCTATTTCCATAGTGAGGAAGGAAAATGCTGAGGTGGCAATAAAGTGATTCCTAGGAAAAAACCTGCACCAAACACATGAAAAGTTCCATTTCCACGGGAAACTGTCTCCATTTCCATGGAAATGGGCTACACAAACATGCCCTAATAGAAAGCAGAGAGGCAAGGGGCCGAACTACATATGGTTGTCCTTACCCTACTATCAACATATGCAGGTAGGGCCCTGGGTGTGATAAATTCCTTGAAAGGCGTGATCTACCTAGAACCTTACCCTACCCTCATGGCCCAAGTGGGACCCATGGCCTAAAAAAAATTATATTATTTCTATACTACAATCGAGCATAATAGTGTCAATAGAACATACTTGTCAGCCATAGATTGGATCTGACGTGTGGAGATACTTTGGTTTGTCGGATACTGTATACAGAATCATAGACAAATGGTGCCAGCTAGAGGTTGTTATTGCTGGTATCTCTAATAAAAACTAGCAACTCGAGATGACAACAAAGAGAGCGAGGTGGTCAACTTGAGCACCTACATCTACATGTGGCCCTGAAAACCAGTAACTTGGGAGTCAATTTACGGAGTGTGAGGTGATCAATTTAAGAACCCACACATGATGCTTTCAAAGTATCTTAATTACACTATTTTAATTCACACAGCTATGTTTTAAACTTGAAGGTTATGGCTGTAATGGGGTGGGGCCAACGTTATCAGCCAAAGATTAATATCCGATAACGATATTTCTCGAAGGGCCTGGACTACCTAGGCTCTAACCCTCCTAGTCCATGGCCTAAAAACAAGAAAATTATTTTTTATAATTATTTCTAGACTACAATCGAGCAATGAGTGTCAATTAAACGTTATCAGCCATAGATTGAATCTGATGTGTCGAGATATTTTGTTTTCTAATCTAATACTTCTACTTGCTACTAGTGACTGTTTGGCTGATCTGTTCTGCTGCTGTTTTGTGAAGTTTAGATATAGAAAATTGAAAAGAACCAGGTGAAGGAATATATATATGTGATTCATGCGCTGGACAATTCTGTTTGATGGTCCACTTCTAAATACGTCATAGCATGAAAGTAACATGAACTGCATGTGCCTAACCATAAAAAATCGGCGAGTGACCTATCTTTGGATGTATATATATAACCACATTTTTCTTTTTTCCTTTTCTCTCTTTTTTTAAAACGTATATAACCACAGGTTTTTTTTTTTTTTCAGCCAAAGAGAACGTAAAAAAGTTCTCATGGTCAGATAGAGATACTCAAGTATATTCTAGTCCTTGATTATGAGGTCGTCTTATTTGTGTAACACCACGGAAGAGAGAAAACCCGTGATTCCTCTTCCATAAAAATGGAAATCCAAGAGAGGAGGGTCAGATGCTGGAACAATTGAGTCCTAATCATCTTGCACAAACGTGTCTTAACTGTTGTTGCATGACTATTAGCAGTAAAAAAAAAAACTGTTGTTGCAAGAAGCAGAAGAGGAGTAAGAAGTTTCATAGGCTGCACTGGTTTTCGATTAACTTGGAGAGTGTTGGTGAACAAGAACTCTAAATAAATGCTCATGTAGTTTTCTTGGATATAGGAAGTGTGATAAATATTGTTTATTGTTGCACATATTGGAGGGAATATGAATTTATTCTAATAATTCTTTTTTTAGGGTCATTGCTTTGGTGCAATGGTAAAAGTATCGGGTGTCATGCGTAATAACGTAGGTTCGAGACCTACAAACAACCGCTTTGTACAAAAATTAATTGTCAAAGGTTAGGTGCGGGATCACACTAGGTGATGACCTTTTATTTATTTATTTATTTATTTATTTTGACATTTCTTATCATGATACAACCTGGGTAAAATCATTTTGTAATCAGAAATGAATTTATCAACATATTATTGTGATAGAAACATGATAATTAAACTCAAGACCAGTTAAGAAAATTCAAAATATTAACATTATATCAGAAAGTTAAAATTATGTGTTGGCCCCAACTAACATATTAACATATTAAACTGGCTATTAGATTATAGGCCCAAAGTGATAAAAATGATTAATTTGTATTGCTCTCCATATCCAACAATATTCAATAATGGGTCGAAAAGCTAGAGAAGAACTATAAATTACATGATTTTAGCATATTTACTGGTGAACAACGCGTTTATAGTTTAAAAAATCAAATTAAATTATTTTATTGAATATCGTAGTAATATGGGGTTGATGTTGGCAAAAGGTCTTGATTTTTAGCCCATTGTTTATTAATGCTCAAATCCTTCTATTACTTGAACGATAATGTTAAGGTTGATTGAACCTTGGGGCATGTAATTAGTGCAATGAACTTTTAAGCACCTTTATGTATTTAATCATAATATGAATTCTAATGCTTGACAATTAGATTTAATCTGATCTTATCCAGAATTTGAATTAAAAACTCAAAAGCCCAGATTTTGATATTTGAATTCTAATATCATTAAAGGGCGAAGAAAAAAAAGGAAGAATAATCAAGCACCATAAGTGCCTTCTTTAAGCAATAATATCAAAAAGAAGGAAATGAATGTGATTTAGGGTGTTGTCTTTTGGACATAGAAGTAAAAGATGAAAATGTCCTTATGTGTTTTTAAAGTTCCATTCTTTACAAAAAGGGGCAAAAGGACTTTAAGAGGTAAAGAAGAAAAAAAATGAAATGTTGAGAAGAGGCAAAGAACCAAAATGTCCCTAACATTTTTCATTTTTTTTCTCCTAATTTAAAGGAGGCAAAAATTCTTGGAGGGGCAACATGTGGCTCCGCCACTGCTCAAGAGATTATTTTTCTGCAGAACTATAAGTTTGTAGCATCTTGACTTATACTTTCATTAAAAGTAATTATATTTTAAACAATATTATCCTGAAATAACATGGAGGTTCAAAATTATCAGCTAATTCCCCGGGCACACGTACAATCCTGCAACACACATCCACTCGATAAATTTGGGGGTGCTAACACAAGACCTTGAGAGCAAACCCACCCACACCTTATGCCAATGAACCAACACCTAGATAGGTAATTATTGCTCAATCTTCTGAGTTCTTCCTAACAAGATAAATGAGAGAATGGAATTAAGTACAAGTTGGACTTTCTGCCCATGGTAATTCCAAAAGCCTCAGTCATGTCTAAATCCTCAGGCTCAATTGCGTTTGGGAGCTTCCATTCGAAGTAATAGAGAAGTTGAGCAAGGGCAAGCTCGACTGATGCTAGTCCAAACAACATTCCAGGACACATCCTCCTACCGGCTCCAAAGGGTATAAGCTCAAAGTTGGTTCCCTTGAAATCAATTGAACTACCAATAAATCGCTCCGGTCTGAAGCTCTCGGCATCATCCCATTGTTGTGGGTCCCTTCCAATTGCCCATGCATTGATAATGACTCTTGTTTTTGCGGGTATCTCGTATCCGTCTATTTCACATCTCTCCCTACATTCTCTTGGTAGCAACAAAGGCAGAGGAGGGTGTAGCCTTAGAGTCTCCTTGATGACCAATTTCAAATAGTTCAATTCATGGATGTCTTTCTCTTCTATGGGTGCCTTCCCTTTCAAGACCTCTCTCACCTCAGCTTGTGCCTTCTCCATCACTTTTGGGTTTCTCATCAGCTCTGACATGGCCCACTCCATGACTGTGGATGAGGTTTCAGTCCCTGCTGCAAACATTTCCTGAAAAAGAAATAACACCCTTTGTTTAAAAGATTGCCCATGTTTGCAAGGTTTATCTTGTAAGAGATTGTCTACCCAAGACCACAAGTAAAAATCTACCAGGTAGAATCAATTATGAAGCACCCTTTATTTGTACATGTTGGACTCATGAGATACGAAACTATTCGTGAGTTGGTCCACATCCGGATGAGCAGACCTCAAAAAATCAATTCAGTTAGATGTTCTTTAGACAAAAGAAACATGCAAGACAACCAAAGAAAAGCCAAAAAAGTATTGAACAGTCCTGTTCTGCACTATGCAATATTTAAAATAAAAAAAAAATTTCTGCTAAAGGCAAATTGTATTAAGAGGAGGGAAGAAAATTACAATGGTAAAAAGCCCCAAAGAAGTAAAGCCAGCCAGAAAACTTCACAGGGAAAGAAAAAAAGAAATAGAGGAAGAGAAAAAAAAAATCAGGAAATATATTTTTAAATTTAGTCAAAGAAAGATGAGAAATGAATACCTAGCCAACACCATAGTGAATCGAATTCTAGAAATATCTAGATCTCATCTACATCTTCATCTTATATGCTCCCCCTTAGGTGGCATCTGGTCACCGCACATTTCGCGACACACATATTTCAACGCGTCGTTCCTCTGGCGATTCAAATTTGCAACTATTTGACTATGATACCAAATTAAATTTTCTCAACTAACTCAATCTTACCAAAATCTCAAGGCATTAGTAAAGGCAACGAAAATACTTTTCAACACTAACCTTACCTCATCCCTTGTCCCTCACCTTTTTAATAATCAATTAATTTCATTTGACTCTGTATTCCTATGTATTCAATTTCTATCTATTTTATGCAAACAAATAAGCCCTAAAAGACAAAAATACTTCTTTACGATTTCTACATTTCAACGCATCCCGTGTATCCATTCACTCGGGTTTTTATTTTTAAATAAAGCTGCCCCTTACCTCCAAAGGAGAATTTCCTAGGCGCATCACTAATTAGGGGGTTTTCCACATTTTCCAACTCATTGTCTTAGGGTGCTTTTATGTAGATCGAGCTATGAAAGAGGAAACTTGCATTTCCTCTTTTGCGACACCAGAACTCTAACGTGAGATGGTAGGATATTAGAATCCCCTCTAGTACAAAAAAACGCGGTCAAACTGGAGATTTCCCGGCCCTTTCAAAGTTGCACCAAACACAACGAGGAAGGCACTAGATTAGTCCCCTTTCCGCGGCAAATCCCATTGCATAAACAACCTCTTAAGGATTACAAATCACTTAGGAAAAGATTGATGAAAAATGGAGTGCTGCTTTTTTATTTATTTGGCAGAATTAATGGACTGATGCATCTATCACATGCAACAATGGTTATTGGATAATTATTTGGTAATGTTTTCCTGTGCTGGTGTTTGCCAGTTGGGTCAGCAGGTCATGAGGACGACGGGAGGGATTGTAAAGGAAAGCATATAGACAGAGGTTCATTGAAGTTTTCTCTCAAGCTTATAATCCTAAGGCCTGATCTATGCTATTGAAAAAATAATAAAGGTTTTAAATAGTTGGATTTTCAATACTTTAAATTATTGATAGATTGACCCCGGTGCTTCCAACCGCACAATCACACCATACCACACCAGATTAGTATCTTTTGCCGTCAGGATTGATGAGATAAGTTTAAGATGACGGCAATGATAATAATGATGTTGATAGTGGTGGAGATGGTAATGATCTTTAGCATGAGATCAACTAATTTGCAGGTATGAAGTAGTAAACCAGTTTCTCCATAGATACTTACCGCTAGGACAGCTTTTATACTTCTTTTGGTGATTGGAATTTCAAGGTCCCCATCATGTTGAAGTCTCAAAAGAACATCAACCAAATCCTCCTCTAATCTGCCTTCATTAGTCTCCTTTGTCAAGCTCTTTTCGCGTTCTTGAAGGATGTCATCAAGGACCCTATCCATCTTCTGGTGAACCCTCTCCAGCCTAAATTTCAATCCGCTAATCACCTGAACAAACTCCAGAGAAGGGAACACATCACCCACATCGAAACCAGATGCCAACGTCACTAATTCTTTTAGTGCCTCTATGAACACTTCTTGATCTTTGCATTCCTTACCAAAACAAGCCCTAGTGACCACCTTGTTTGTCAATGACAAAAACTTCTCACTGAGGTTTATGGGAGAACCAGCTGCCGCCGAAACAGATTTGACAAGATTAAATACTTCTTCTTCTCTTATGCGCTTAAATGATTCGACCCGCTTGGCACTTAAGAGCTCAAGCATGTAAATCTTACGCAGTTGTCTCCAGTAATCTCCATATGAAGAAAAAGCTACTGTTGAACCATAGCCAACAATTCTTGCAGCGAGGATTTGTGGTCGGTCAACAAAATTGAGATCATGTGTCTTCATGAACTCCTTGGCAAATCCTGCAGAAGAGACTACAATAGTGGATAGCTGACCAAGCCTTAGGTGCATGAGAGCCCCATGTTCAATGGCTAGGTCTCTAAGAGAGCGATGTGGCAGTGACCCAAAGAGCTGGTGCAAGTTTCCAAAGACGGGCAGCGTCCTTGGCCCTGGGGGCAGTTTGGGGACTGAATTCTGGGTCTGGGGTCTCTTCCCTTTCTTCTTCAAGAGCATGCATATGAAAAAAAGGAAGGTGAATATGAGAGGGAACAAGGGGGTCCGAAATTCCATTAGTAGGATGAGAGACTATGATGGGTTCTATTCAGTCTATACATAAGCTTAGAGGTTTGTGACTGACTTAAGTTGTGAAAGATGGTTATTTATATCCTTGTGCATATGTTCATTTCTTGGGTTTTTTTATGTATAAGATACCTTTTGACTGTGAATAAAGGGACATTTATACAATAAAGAACATATAGATCTCTCGTGATGCACAACCACTTCATGGAAAGTGCATTTTGCTAATAGAATACAGAGCAGTTGAGCATCACTCTGCACCACCGACCTCGAGCAAAATGTAGCATCTTTGAATATTATCATAGATTAGTGGTTGTTATTATCAAAGTATCACAATACATTAAGTGTGGGGTTGATTAACTGAAGCACCCACATGTAGCTCCTTTTTCCATTTTTTTCATTTCCTTCAAAACCCACATGTGGCTTTGAGAGTGTGAGGTGATCAACTTAAGAACCCACATTTTACTGTCAAAGTATCTTATACTATTTAATTCAAACAACCATTTTTAAAATTATAAGGGTATGGACACATTTTACTTTCAAAGTATCTAATACTATTTAATTCAAACAACCATTTTTTAAATTATAAGGGTATGGATGCCATGGGGATGAAAGGGGCAGCGATGGCAAGGGCCCACTTTGTTCGGGTTCAGATCGACTACTAGATGTAACATGCATCTGCCCGGCCCAAACCTGATTTTGCCCTCATTTATAATTGGGTTGTATTTGTCAGACCAAACCCAACAAGTGAGTTCCACGGGTTGTCTGGGCTGTGGTTTGTCAGGTCGGATTCAGGTTAATTGGGGGGTCAGAGTGGAATTGGTTGGGTTCAGTTAAGGTCATGTTAGTTAGGTCATATAGCTAGCATGAATTCAATCAAACCCAAGCCACTTATTAATCACACTGGAAATGTTAACTCGAACCGAGCCCAAAAGGAAAAAGGTCCATGTGAACACTGAATCTTACTGGGTCAGGTCTGGATTGGTTTGGTGGTGTCTCCTTCTAGTGAGTATTGCAGCTGGATAACCTACGCCTAGGGACTGGGGAGGAATGTTTCGCTACCATCTTGAAATACCAGTTTCACTGCACTCAACATGAAGGTTTAAATTTAATTACACAAAAACAAATTCTCTCTTAAAGTCAATTTGTTCGCGTGCTTTGATGCTATTGAATTCCTAGGAATTCATGGTAAAAAGAGTTGCAATAAAAGGATTATTTAAATGGTGAGGGTGAATGATATATGGTGGTAATGTAGAAGGGAAAATGACTTGCCAATGATTTTGCAGACTTCGTTTGCTCGTTTGGATGTGGGAAACATTCCCATAAGAAGGCTGCTTGCCCCCATGTGACTGGCTAGTTGATATAGTAAAATGCTCTACTAAAATGCTACTTGGGGAAAAGTGAGTCCCATCCCCCATCCAAAGGGATAGGATTTCATTTCCCCGTCCAGATTCAATTGCAAGATCCCACTGCAAAATTTCTTCCAAGCAAAAGTAAAATTTTCTCCGTAGATCTCTCCGCTTGGAGAAGTTGCAGACAGCATTTGGGGTTTTGAATTCTCCCAACATCATTCAATATTGCAATTAAATAAGCCATCAAGGTTTCTTCTATGCATGTTTTATGAAATTTGGATGCCTTCTAACACTATAAGGAACTCAATTTTAAGGTTGTACAATATCATTATTCTAATTATGAGTTTTCTCTAGGGAGTTTTTATGCCTCGCCTACGGGGGTAATGCGGTCGGTGGCAAAACCTAAGCACCAAATAATGGATCGGATCCAGAAGAACCTGGTAGCACAGTATACAAATAACATAGTATGGATGCATCAAATGAGAATAGTGATAGTGATATGATCAATAGACTAACAAAGGTAGCCATGGTAGGCAAGTCGTGCAATCATGAGCAACAGGGGTCAATATAAAGGAAAAGGCTAATCCATTCATCTAATCAACATAGCACATCCACACAGGCTAGTACCGCGGGAAATTATGTCGCTGCTCTCCCATACTTTAAAGTCTCACATCGCTCATGTGAGTGTTCGGAGACTGTGCTATATGTGTGGACTCCTCCTTATCTAGCATAATACGGTTTGGGTGCACCAACGGGGCCCCCACCTATAGGGGCCCAAAGCGGACAATATTATACCGAATAAGCTGGGTCGTGACAATTGGTATCAGAGCTGAGGATGACTCTCATCTGAGGGTGGGGAAATGTAAAGTCTCATACCGCTCATATGAGTGTTCAGAGATTAGGCTATATGGGTGGACTTCTCCTTATCTAATATAATGTGTTTTGGGTACACCAATGGGGGTACCCTAGTGGCGTACGTCCACCTTAACCATCATGATGGCCTTGCACATAGATAGCTCTTACCAAGGGAGGTCAGTGCCAAGGTTAAACTCATATCAACCGAGTGGATGCTTAAGCTGACTCTAAGGAACCACATAATCAGGTCTAGTGTCTAGTTAGGCTATTCTTGCTGGAGCATAGTTCCACATGTTCATACAAGGTTCGGTAATCAAGTCCATTCCACAGCCTCATCACATCTCTCATAAGTTCATCGTAGTATCCATGTACGTCTCCATGTCCTTACCCATAACCTCATCCATTTCCAGAGACAGTGGTCATAATTACTTACATATCAGGTGCCTAATTATACATACATTCCATCTACTCCATGGTCATCACATTCATCCTTTTTTTAGGGCATAGGATAGCCTGCCTAGATATAGTCACCCACACTTGTGTAGTTTGATTTATTTCTTCCCAACTTTCTTCTTTGAGTTATTCCAGTCTTCTATCTTCAAAGTTATTTTCTAAAACTAAAGTTACAACTTAATGAACCCAGAGTTTTATTCAATCCATGAATTAGCCAAAAAATAATAAAAAATCCTAACACTAGCTACAAACATGGTACAAATGTTCTCCTTTCATAAACAAGGTCACCTCTAGGTCAACCCTAGTTCAAGGTCCTCCATTTCAAGTTATTAATTAGGTTTAACAATGGGTGAAACAGAAACAAGAGATAGAGAAAAGAATATATAATCATATGACAGTAGAGATCAACCAATGAGAGATAGAATCAAGCAGTCCCACCTAGGTTAGTACCCCCCTTTTAGGTCCAAGAGTCCACTTCATCCAATTCCATCATTAAGGACAATCTCAAATGCTAAGAGTGTGCATTTAGTGCTCTGAAGTTACAGGCATCTAATACTATTTTTAAGGAATGAATCGAACTCTATTTCCAAACCTTAGACCCTACTTGGGCGGCCTCTTGGATCAAGGTTAAGCTCAACCCTTGACTCAAGTTTGACACATCAATAGGGGTCCACATGGAAGGTCAATGGGCCCAGAAATAGCTAAATGCTAACGGGGGAAGCAGTTCTAAAGAAATCTGGTCGCAAGAATCCCAGATGAGCAAATTATCAAACATCCAAACAGCAAGGGGGTTCGCTTGAGCAAGACCATGGTTCGCTCGAACGAACTTCCCAAAGGGTGCCTTCGCTCTAGCGGACCATGGGTTCGCTTGAGCGAACGCACTCTCTGGGTCGCTCCAAGGAGCCCTCTCGCTGGAGCGACTCCATGTTTGCTTGAGCGAGGGTCTCAAGCCATGTGCTCCGTTTTCCAGTTCTGGTTCCCCTTCAAAGCACATCTATTCTGATCCAAGCTCCACAAAAATCAACTCCAATGATCATCACATAACAACTCCCAACATTACAACTCCATCATCCACCACAAATCTAACATCCATGGGCCATTGATTTTCCAAGTGGGAGGTCCCATCCATCAATGACCATCAAACCATATAAAAGAGCTTAAAAAGGTAGATCTACACATCAATCATCAATAGGAATGGAAATAAACAGAATTCAAAGGGAAAAACATGCATTCTATGCTAAAAGGTATATTGCTCTTGCCTGTTTGGTCCAAATCAAGATTCTCTTGCTTGGTCTCCAAGATCCAAGCTCTAAACCTCCAATCATAAGCTTCCAAGCTCTTTAATACTCACATAAATCGCCAAGTCTCAAATCCACAACTCCTACACCCAAATCCCAAGGATATATAGCATAAGAGAATGAAATTCTAAGGAAGGAAGAAGATCTATAAGGAATTAGAGCTAGGAAAAGAAACTCACCTTGCTGCGAAGGAGAGAAGGAGGTCTAGCTGATGGAGATGGTCTCTTAGCTTACGATGGGTTGTAGCTTCAAGGATTCTAGCTTCCTTTGATGGTTGAAACCCTAGATCTAGGAATTCTTGTAGAAATTTTTCGAGGGAAATAAGAAGAGAAGAGAGGGAAGAAGAGAGAAATGGGAGGGAAATTAAATAAGAGAGAGAGAGAGAGAGAGAGAGAGAGAGAGAGAATCGGGGGAAATTGGGACGTGAGTTTAGTTATATAAGCTTGGGTTTGGGGTGAATTGACTAGATTGCACTCATTGCTTAGTTGTAGCTAGGTTTGAGATAAGGACATGAGCATTTATGGTATTTTAGGTTTAGTTGCACAAATCTCCATGAGAAACCCCTCCTATTTATTAAAAGCTCATCTAAGGGGCTCTTACTAACTAACAAACTTGAAAAAGTCCAACTAGACCCCTATCAAGCTATAAAATCTCAAAAGACTCCTAATCCTATAAAAATAGGTTTAATTCTTGGGAAAAGACTAAAGTACCCACACTAACACCTATTAATTAGTATAGATAGATACAATTAGCATGTAATTAAGGTATTTAAGGGGCGGGGCCTCACAAATGTGTTGAGAGATATTAGATTTGTTAGTGATGTTGGTTTTTAATTTAAACTTAAATTAGTTTGGATTTGAATTAGAATTAGAATTTGATATGCTTGAATTACTTTTTAATAGTATTAATGATTTTGTTTTATCTTGTTCACTCCCATATAAATAGGAGGATATTTCTATTAATGTAACAAAGTGAGCCTCAAAATGTACCATCTTTTAAAATTATCATGGTATCAAGACATATCTTGGTAGCAATCTTGTGATCATGCCATATAAGCATCCTGAGCCCGTGGATCCACTGTTATAGACCATATGGACCCTACATATGTAAGGGACAACCCTAGTTTTGGGTCGGTTTAGTACTATCTCTCTTGGCTCTTTAATCATATGATCTGGTAGGTTTGTGACCTTGCACATTTAGTGCTTAGGTAGTGGAGCTCTATTGGGAAAGTGGTTGAGGCGGTCCCACAGAATTCGCCAATTGAAGGATTACCACTAGTGGAGAGTAGCGGAAGTGTGGTGTTGTTGGGCTAGCACTTGAGAACTTCACATTACATTTGGTTATATGAGCATAGGTTCCTCTTTTGCAGGTCACTATTCTAGTATTGAACCTTCATTAAAACTCTAATGCATTTTGTAATTAAACCTTATGCAAATGTCTTTATGCTACTTGTATCAGCACTGATATTGTTGTATGTTATATTGATGACCAACTACGCATACTGTATGAATTGTTGTTTCCAAGTATGTTTGTGGTGACTGATCACAATAATAACCTTAGTGCAAACATCGATCCACCGGGAGTTAGGGCCACAAATGCAATTAAGGAAACAAGTTTAACTGGCCCTCATTCTCACGCCCTAGGGATGCGGTTAGGATCCCACCGGCTTCTAGGGGCGTGACACATATTGATTTAGCTAATCAACATATGGAATCTGCCATACACTCGATCATTTTTCTATGCACGTATTGATGTAGGAGGTGTTGGTGCAAATCTTGGGGACTCTAATACAAAAAAATATCATCAATGGACCTGGCCCTCTATTTTTTTGGTAGTCATTTGACCCAACCAGTAACACTGCATTCTATGCCTACATTTAATTTATGTTGAGTAAGTTTATGGTGGTGATTGATGTTTCTTGTATTGTTCTTTCACTTTGTGATCTCCTTTTTCTTTTTCATATGTTAATCTCTCTTTGTAATTCCCTTCTGTCAATAATTTGTCCTCTGTTACCAATAAAAACACAAAATGGTGATTTATGTTTTAATTATTATTTGATTAACTTGGAGATTGTTAGTGAACAAGAACTCTAGATGCTCATGTAGTTTTCTTGGTTTTCCGAAGTGTGATAAATATTGTAGGAATTATTGCTGCAAATATTGGCGGTAACATGAATTTCTTGTGATAATCTTTTTCAAACTTTTCACATCATGATATAACACAATTGTAAAATAATTTTGTATTCAGAAATGAATTTATCGACATCTTATTGTGATAGAAACACAATAAAAACTCGAGACATAATTTTCTACCGCAGTATATAGTTTTGTAGCATCTTGACTTCTACTTTCATTAAAAATATTTTTTTCTTAAACAATATTATCCTGAAATAACTTGAAAGTTCAAACTTATAAGGTTATAATCTCTCACAATATTATCTAGAGAATGAAATCCCCAACATTAATTGAAATAACTATTCAACAAATAAAGCATACACAATAATTGCTCAACTTTTTTTCCTTTTCTTTGCCGACAAGGTATGCCCCTTGGTATTTGATCTGACCGGGCTAGTACCCCGGCACTCGCATGACCCTGCAACACACATACACTGGGTAAATTTGGGGGATGTTGAACACACGACCTCGAGAGCGAACCTACCCACGCCTTATGCCAAGGATCCAACACCCAGATAAGTAATTATTGTTCATTGTTCTACATTCTTCCTAACAAGGTAAATGAGAGAATGGAATTAAGTACAAGTTGGACTTTCTGCCCACGGCAACTCCAAAAGCCTCAGTCATATCTAAATCCTCAGGCTCAATTGCATTTGGGAGCTTCCATTCAAAGTAATAGAGAAGTTGAGCAAGGGCAAGTTCTACTGTTGCTGCTCCAAACGACATTCCGGGACACATCCTCCTACCTGCTCCAAATGGGATAAGCTCAAAGTTGGTTCCCTTGAAATCAATTGAACTACCAATAAATCGCTCCGGTCTGAAGCTCTCGGCATCATCCCATTGTTGTGGGTCCCTTCCAATTGCCCATGCATTGATAATGACTCTTGTTTTTGCTGGTATCTCGTATCCGTTTATTTCACATCTCTCCCTACATTCTCTTGGTAGCAACAAAGGCAGAGGTGTGTGTAGCCTTAGAGTCTCCTTGATGACCAATTTCAAATAGTTCAATTCATGGGTGTCTTTCTCTTCTATGGGTGCCTTCCCTTTCAAGACCTCTCTCACCTCAGCTTGTGCCTTCTCCATCACTTTTGGGTTTCTCATCAGCTCTGCCATGGCCCACTCCATGACTGTAGATGAGGTTTCAGTCCCTGCTGTAAACATTTCCTGAAAAATAATAACACCATTTGTTAAAAGAAAGCCTAATTAAAGCATGTTTACAAGGTTTTTCTTGTAGAACATTGTCTACGTAACAAGCTTATATTCTACCAGGTAAAGTAAATTATGAACCACCCTATATTTGTACATGTTGGACTCATGAGATGCCAAACTATTCGTGACTTTTAGTCCACATCCGGATGAGCAGACCTCAAAAAATCAAATCGGTTAGAAGTTTATACGACCAAAGAAACATGCAAGACGACCAAAGAAAAGCCAAAAAAAGTATTGAACAGTCCTGTGCAGTAGCCCTATGCAATATTTTTAAATTTAGTCAAAGAAAGATGGAAAATGAAGGTCTCATCACCATAGTGATTCGAGTTCCAGAAAAGTCAATGTCTGATCTACATCTTCCTCCTCGTTTATGTATCTAATTATTAAATTTTCTCTACTAACCAGCCCTACCCAAACATTGAGGCCTTGGTGGAGGCTACGAAAATACTTTACAACACTTCCCCCTTGGGTGGTGATGGTAATGATCTTTAGCATGAGAAAAACTTAGTTGCAAGTATGAAGTAGTAAACCAGTTTCTGCAGAGGTACTTACCACTAGGACAGCTTTTATACTTCTTTTGGTGATTGGGATTTCAAGGGCCCCATCATGTTCAAGGCTCAAAAGAACATCAGCCAAATCCTCCTCTAATCTGCCTTCATTAGTCTCCTTTGTCATGCTGTTCTCGCGTTCTTGAAGGATGTCATCAAGGACCCTATCTATCTTCCGTTGAACCCTCTCCAGCCTAAATTTCAATCCACTAATCACCTGAACAAACTCCAGAGAAGGGAACACGTCACCCACATCGAAACCAGATGCCAACGTCACTGATTCTTTTAGTGCCTCTATGAACACTTTTTCGTCTTTGCATTCCTTACCAAAACAAGCCCTAGTGACCACCTTGTTTGTCAACGACAAAAACTTCTCACTGAGGTTTATCGGAGAACCAGCTGCCGCCGAAATAAATTTGACAAGATTAAATACTTCTTCCTCTCTTATGCGCCTAAATGATTCCACCCGCTTGGCACTTAAGAGGTTCAGCATGTAAATCTTACGCAGTTGTCGCCAGTAATCTCCATATGAAGAAAAAGATACTGTCGCTCCATAGCCAACAATTTTTGAAGCTAGGATTTGTGGTCGGTCAACAAAATTTAGATCATTTGTCTTCATGAACTCCTTGGCAAATTCTGCAGAAGAGACTACAATAGTGGATAGCTGACCAACCTTTAGGTGCATGAGAGCCCCATGTTCATTGGCTAAGTCTCTAAGAGAGCGATGTGGCAGTGACCCAAACAGCTGGTGCAAGTTTCCTATGACGGGTAGGGTCCTTGGCCCTGGGGGCAATTTGGGGACTGAATTCTGGGTCTGGGGTCTCTTCCCATTTTTCTTAAAGAGCATGAATATGAGAACAAAGAAGGTGAAGATGAGAGGGAACAAGGGGTTCTGAAATTCCATTTGTAGGATGAGAGACTATCAAGGGTGGTTCTATTCAATTCAGTCTACACATAAGATGTAGTATCGTTGAATATATATATATATATATATATATATATATATATATATATATATATAGGAGATCTCTTGTGGTGCACAACCACTCCATAGGAAATGCATTTTGCTAATAAAATACAGAAAACCAGAAACTTGCGGGTCAAGAAAGGAGTGTGAGGTGATCAACTTGAGAACCCACTATTTTACTTTCAACGTATCTTATACTATCTAATTCAAACAACCATTTTTTAAAATTATATAAGTGTGGAAGGGATGGTCAGGATCATCCGATGAAGAGACTATGTCGGTCGACCAATGGAGTGAAAGGAGGCCCCATTAATGCCGTCAAACTGGACGGATTCGAAACAATCTTATGTATTTTACTGATACACACAAGAAGTTGCTTTCATGGATTGTAACCCTATACTTATAATAATGGGGTGTGGGTGAGAACACATGGCTACGAATGCGCCACGTGTCGAGTCAAAAAGGAGCTTTTTTCTTGTTTAGAGCCATTTCCGAAGCCTTTCCAGATGATCCACATATAGTCGTATAAACCTTTCCAGATGTTTTATTCAGAGAGTACTCTCCAAGTTTTGTGGGGCCCGCGTCAATATATATGTCGGACCAAACCCAACAGGTGAGTTATTCTGCTTAATTGGAGTGACTTAATTTCTGGTTAGCAAGTATGAATTCAATTAGATCCAAGCCATTTATTAATCACATTGGAAATGTTAACTCAACCTGAACCCAAAACTAAAAATGGGTCGATCTGAAAACTGAATTTTACTGGGTTAGGTCTAGATTGGTTTGGTGGTTTCTCCTTCTAGTGAGTATTGCAGGTGGAAATCTTACGCCCAGGGAGGAGTGTTTGGAATTGGTGATGAAGATCAGGCTGCCTGATGTTGGGGTCCACCAAGAGTAACGCCTTTTTTTTTATTTTTTATTTTGTCTCTAGGTTGGCCTACTGGCCAGGATTGATAGTATAAACCTGAAGTCCCAAGATCGATTTGTATGCAGGCTCGGCCCTGAGCAGGGGCTGTAAGTGCCCTTGCCCAGGGCCCATTTTTCAGGGGGGCCCAAAATTTTTACAAACAGAGGTTGGTCCAATCACAGGTTGGCCACCCATATCTTCTAAGTTGTACATCTGAATACTAACAAACAGAGGTGGCCTCTGAGTCCTCCCAATCACAGGTTGGGCCACCCAAAATTTCTAATATATATATATATATATATATATATATATATATTTTACAAACAGATCATCAAGCCTTCAGCCCTTCACCCGTTCTTCTCATCTGTTAGTGGGGCCCACCAATGATTTTTTATTCCCCATATATGATGCTTAAATTCTGGTCTGAGCTCTTTTTTTTTTTTTTTTTTTTCAAATAGTTATACTTGGGCATCATCAACCCATTGCCAATTTTTCACATTAGTGGGGGCCACCAATGATATTATCATATATGATGGTTGAAGAGGCCTAACTTTTACTCTTGCCCTGGGCCCTGAAAAATTCAAAACCGGCCCTAATTGTATGGATAAGGATGTGGTAGCTTTACCTCTTGCCAAAAGGAAACGAACACAATGGGGCTTGTGATGGTGGCAAAGAATAGTTAAATCCATGGAGAGGAATATGATCAAGAGCAGGTCTAAGTGATCGATTGCAGGAATCAAACGGTACAGTTCCTTCATCAGATAAATCCATGGAGAGCTATATATAGAAAGATAGGGACAAATGTGTTAAGACTTAAGAGAGACTAGATTTGTTAGTGATGTTGGTTTTTAATTTAAATTTAAGTAATTTTGGATTTGAATTAGAATTTGATATGTTTGAATTAGTTCTTGATAAGATTAATGGTTTTGTTTTATCTTGTTCACTCCCTTATAAATAGAGTATATTTCTGTTAATGTAACACAGTGAACTTTCTCAAAATGTACCATCTTTTATAATTATTATGGTGTCTAACAAATGACCAATTTGACGGTCTAATTTATCCTACCAGGTTCCAAGCTCACAGGATGGCTCTACTTTTCACTAGTCTTAACTCAACCATATGCTCTCATTTTGACAAAGAAGCTTCTGCTTGGTCCTAGTTTGCAGCTAATGTTAGAAACCATGATTGCTTCATTAATGGCCCCACCTAATGCTTTGTGGGTTTGTTGGCTCTGGCCACATGGGTTTGTTGTTTTAGCCAGTTGTAGGCTTCCTATTACCTTTGTTTTATTTTTTGGTGTTGTGAGAGGTTGTACTCCCATTAACTAAAATCTGTTTCGTTGTTATGTATTTTTGTCTTCTCCTTAATATATACAAATCTTAAATTGCCAAAAAAAAAAAAAATGTATCCTACGCGCAATGGCACAGGCCGTGATCCAAACTTTTCCACTTGCAGGAATTCATCTTCCCTATTTTTTTATGGTTAGTTCGTGGGGCTTACTTAACTACAAGGGCAGTGTTTGGTTGATGAGCTGAAATAACAAGTGTGAACTCGATTAAAATTAGGTTCGAAATGTCAAAACGAATCATGCAATATCTCTCCAATAATTAATACAATTTGAGCACCCCGTTAGAGAAGAGAGACTAAGAGAATGAGGAATAGAGGGAGAAGAGAGAGCTTTTCGATTATCTCATTATCTGTGTGTACAAATACAAGATCCTAACTTTGAATCTTAAGTGAGGAACCCTAACTCAGCTTAAGTGGGCATCCACCCAAGATCCATATCACATAACACACCCCTCATTCTCTAACCCTATGATAATTATTTAATGGCGAGCGTTCGTTGTTATCTCTTAGGCTATATGGAATGATGTCACTGTCTCAATTTTTTTTTAACTTTCTTTCTGAATACTTATTAAAAAAATAAGCATCCACCTCATGCATGAATTTAAGCCTCCAATCTCGTTATCTTCATCAAGCTGCACAAATGAATGCATACAGAAGATCACTGATTTAGTAATGTAAAACACTAGAAAGACAGTGATCGCCAACGATGATCATCCAAGATATGAAGTGAAATCAGGGTTTTTTTTTTTTTCTAAATGTTAACAATATAAGAAACTCCATTCCTTGATAACACAGTTGCAAGAGGGTTTTGGAAATAGTAAAAGAGATTTTTTTTTTCATCGCAGCCAAGAGGGTTGGACCCATAAGAGCACCCACACGTGTGGGGGAGAGAGCACTTGCACAAGCAAAGAGAGGTCGCCCATACATGGGGGGGCGAGCATCCCCAAACGTCACAACATTGCAGAAAAAGAGGAGTTCCATGCAATTTTAACCAATATTAAGATAACATAAATAAGAAACACTAAGTCGGATCTTGATTTGCACTAAATTCATATGTATTAGTGAAAATGAATAAGCAGCTAGATGGGGGAAAGCACACACACACCCCCCTATTATCCATGTACAAAACTGTAGGGATTAACACAATTGTTTTCTCAATGTATTAATCCCAGGTTTAAAAGATTAAAGTAGCAAAAGCAAGTGCAAAAGGTCTTAGGTAAAGCGTTTTGCCTTCTTCCTGTGTTTAGGATTGTCATCTCCTCCTTCCTTTCCCTCCCTTTTCTTCCCACCTTTCCGTGATTTCCTCCGCGTCTGAGACCAGGAACAACACACGTCATGTCATGATAAGCTTCATATGAGACTACACACAAATTCAGTACTAGAAAGGTGAAAGAATCAATATCAATGACAAAAATGTATACTCATGATGAGAATACAGGAGCGAGAAGGACCCAACTGATTTTGAAATCTCACTCTTCTATCTTCTGCTATTAGAACCATCATCTAATATCTTGAAATACCAGTTTCACTACACTCCCCATGAAGGTTTAAGTTTTAAAAAAAACCACCTCTTAAAGCCAATTTGTTCGCATGCTATTGAATTCCTAGAAATTTATGGTGAAAAGGGTTGCAACAAAAGGATCATTTAAATGGTGAGGGTGAAGGATATATGGTGGTAATGTAGAAGGGAAAATGACTTGCCAATCATTTTGCAGACTTCGTTTGTGTGTTTGGATGTGGGAAACAGTCCCATAAGAAGACTGCTTGTCCCAGTGACTGGCATGTAGTAAAATGCTCTACTAAAACGCTACTTGGGGAAAGTGAGTCGCATCCCATCCAAAGGGATAGGATTTCATGTTCCCCGTCTAAATTCAATTGCAAGCTCCCACTGCAAAATTTCTTCCAAGCAAAAGTAAAATTTTCGCCATTAATCTCTCCGCTTGGAGAAACCACACTGTTGATTTTTTCCACACCCAAACGCCACCTTAGCGGACATCTAGCTAGAGTGCTATCAATGCAACTGGTACCTATTATATCCCCATTTACTTGGGAAAGGGAATGGATATTCACATCCATGTTATTGAAAGACTATCTCATACCCCCTTGATACAGTACCTGAAAGACCCACTTTCTAATTCTTTTGATATAGTATCTAAAAGACACTTATTCTTTTTAACATATTTACTACACTGCTACTGTTTTAATACCAAAAGTTAGGAGCACAACTCAAGGCTGGGGCCAACCAGAACCTGACCTGAACTCTATAGAAAGGCCAAGTTCAAGATGAAAATACAAAACATCTCTAGCCCAAATTACCTTTTCGTTAATGTTATTATACGTATGTGGGGGCATTTCGGAATCACAGGACCATGTAGGGCCGCCCCTCGAGCTCGGGGAATCCTTAGTCTCGGCGTTATCCATTCTCAGCAGTAGCACCACCTTGGGGACGCATGGGGGCCCGCTTGGTGGCCGTGCTCATAGATATCCACCTCGGTCTCAACCTTAAGCCCGATCTCGGCCTCCTGTCATTCAGCCATAAATGCGGCCATAAATGCGCTGCCGTGATAGGAACGGCGAGGTAACAAACAGAGTGGGCGCCGGACCTAGATAAGGGGCACGCCTTATCTCAGGGTCATGTCCATAGGCATGGGATGATGGTCCGATGAGACATTTCCTTTTTACCTACCCCCACTCAGGAGATAACAGTACACACTGATAGGACTCCCGTCCCTTCATGGGGACAGTCCAATGATGACTCTCACGCCTATATATTGCATGGAGGAGAGCCATATGAGGTACGCGACCACGATCCCTCCCACAATCCTTCTTCTCCATTCTCTCTCAGTTCCCATACTGACTTGAGCATCGGAGTGCCTTCGGCTACCTACAGCCAGGGGCTCTGACCTTAGTTTTCCTCTTTTCAGGTCCTCGGAGGCTCGATCCTTTCCCTCATCTTCCCCAGATTATCATATCAAGAGCTTAATTCTCCCCTAACCAAGTTCGTAATTTTTAGGCACTTACAGTTGGCGCCGTCTGTGGAACAGGATCCTTACCAAAACCAAACCTGCAAAAGTCATGCCTCTAAAGACCAGATACGACGACGGAGGGCCTTGAAGTCCCGGAGAGCATCATCCTTTCCTCCGGAACAACCCTCATTTCCACCATTTTTGCAACCGGAGTTGCAACCCCAGCTGCCTCGGCTAGTACCCTCAGTGCTGCCCGCTGGCGTTCGTTTTGCTCTCCTCCCTCCTCCGGGTCCGGTGGAGGTTCCCCCCGTCCCACAGGAGCTGCCAAGGGCTCCCCGCCAGAGAAGGTCAGGAGGAAAATCCGGTCCCACGTGCGTGGAGGGTGTTGTCCAGTCAGACTCCTCGTCCCGACCTCTGATGGCACCCTCCCGTCGTGACCACCATCAAGAGGCTCCGCGTCGTTCAGGTAACCAGCCACCTAGGGGTCTCCAGCAGAACGTCTCCTCGACATGTCATCGGCGACGGAACAAGATCACTTCCGGAGCGAGGTCACGCCGCTCTAATTGTCGCACTCGCGATGGCGGCCAGTCTTTTTATCAGGCCCGCGAAATAAGAGATGACGACCCCCTGCTCAGAGAGCTTGATGCTCAGGATCAGGCTCTCCAAGAGAAGGAGGATGTGATTCGTCGTCTCCAGGAGCAACTCGAGGCAAATGAGAGAAGGTCTCGTGGTTCGCCCCCAGGCGACAGCATATCCGTCAGGGCAGCCGGGATGTGAGGCAGATCCTTGACGATAAAAGGAGAGATCGCCGCGAAGAGGAGGGCTCGAGCAGCAGCCACCTACATAGCAGCTTTGGGGGGACGCATCGCGAGCCAGAATCCCCGAGGCTAGAGAACACGACAGGCCTAAGGGAGCTGCTCGACCACTACGTCAAAAAGGAGGTCCAGGCTCGGATGGCCGAGATCGGTTTCGACCGAGACCAAGGAGAGGCCTACGAAGAAGGGGATCAGGGCACGCCACCTTTCTCCCAGGAAATAAAGGACTTCTCTCTTCCCGAGAGATTCAACGTCCCGAGATTCGTCCTCTATGACGGAACCTCGGATCCAGAAGCGCACCTGCGACACTTCACTCAGCGGATGTCGGTTTAGGGGGACGTCGGTAACTTGAACTGCAGAGTCTTTTCCTCCAGTTTAGGCGACCTCCCGCTCCGATGGTTCTGCGCACTCCCCTCTGGGTCAGTCTCAAATTGGCGACAACTCTGAAGCTCCTTCGTCGAAAAGTTCCAGGCGCACCGCGTCATCCCAAAGACAAGTGGCAACCTCATGGCGATCCGGATGAAGGACGGAAAGAGTATCACTACGCTCGCCAGGAGATTCTGGACGATTTATAGCAAGATTACAGACGCCAATGATGAAGTCGCCATCATGTGCTTCCGGCAGGGCTTAATCCCGGGCAACGAGCTTCGCAGAGACCTGGTACCAACTCCAGTAACTACGATGAAAGCGCTGATGGCGAGGGTGAATCAATACATCGAGCAGGAAGAAGATGAAGCTCACGGCAAGGAACGATTTGGACTCCCGCAGAAGGACCGAACCCGGAGGGGAGAAGGAATGTCCCCCAGACCGAGGTCGGATAAGAAGAGAGCCACCAGTTCTTTCTTAATCACCTCGGACAGTGGCAAGAGACCGAAGTTCCAGCCCCCCAGGCCTGCCGGCGATCCTTACAGAGCCATCAGCGTCGTCTTCAAGGAGCCTCTTTACAAACTCCTGAACAAAATCAAGGCGGAACCCTACTTTCAATGGCCAGAGCCGATGAAGGGCGATCCATCCACCCGCAACCGAAGCAAGAATTGTTCCTATCACAAGCAGCATGTGCACATGACCGAGGACTGCATGGCTTTGAAATCCCACCTCGAGAGGCTCGTCAAAGACGGGCACCTCTGGGAGTACATCAAGGAGGAAAAGAGAGTCAACCGAGCTCAGCAGCGCGCTCCACCCAATGATGATTAGGATAGCGACGAGCCAGCAGGAATCATCAACGTCATTCACCTAGCCCCCGGTGCAAACACTAGGAGTGCCCAAGCTCGGTCAGAGGCCAGGAAGGCTGCCCATGGCAAACAGGTGATGTCAGCCGAATTAGAAAGCACTCCGAAGAGGGCTAAGAAGGAGAAGCCCAAGATCTGGTTCTCGGACGAGGACCTGAGAGGGGTCCAGCTCCCCCACAATGACGCCCTCATCCTCACCCTGCGGCTCAACAACTACACTACCAAGCGCGTCCTCGTAGATCCGGGGAGCTCCTCCGAGATCATCTACTTTAGCTGTTTCAAGCAGCTCAGCTTGACCGAATCCGACCTATAGGAAGCCCACGTCTTTCTGGTAGGATTCAGCGCCAAACCTGTATATCCCAAGGGGAGGATCTCGCTTGAAGTCCGGATAGGGGGCGCCACGAAGATGACAGACTTTATGGTGGTGGACGTGCGTCCCCCTACAATGTGATAATGGGGAGAAGCTGGCTGCATGCCATGGAGGCAGTGCCCTCCACCCTTCATCAAAAACTCAAGTTCCTATTAGAGAAGGCTGGAGGAACGGTCGAAATAGTGACCGTGTGGGGAAATCAGCAGATGGCCAGGGAACGCCTCATGGTCGTAGCGTCTGGAGAGACGGAGCCGAGGCAAGTGCACATGGCCGAGCTTGAAGCCGAACTCGAGGATGTCGGGAGAACAGCAGGGCAGAAGAGAGTAGAGGAGCTCACCAAGGTCAGAATCTATCCCGACGACCCAGAACGTTATTTCTTACTGGGAAGCCAACTCCCCGAGAACGAGAGGGCCGAACTGCTAGACTTCTTGCTTCTGAATAAGGATGTCTTCGCCTGGACTCCATATGAAATGACTGGGATCGACCCCGAGGTCATGTGCCACGAGCTAAACGTTCATCCCGAACACAAGCCCGTAGTGCAAAGAGCCCGCAGGACAGGGGTCCCACAAACATAGGCAGTGCTTGAAGAGGTAGACAAGCTCCTCGAGGCCGGAGCAATCCACGAAGTACACTACCCAAAATGGCTAGCCAACATAGTAGTGGTGAAGAAGAAGAATGGCAAGTGGAGGGTCTGCGTGGACTTCACCGACCTCAACAAAGTCTGTCCTAAGGACAGTTTCCCCCTTCCAAAGATCGACCAGATGATCGACGCCACCTCGGGACATGACAGAATGAGCTTCCTAGACGCATACCGAGGCTACCACCAGATCCCGATGCACGGACCTGATGAGGAGAAAACTGCATTTATAACACCTCGGGGCATCTACTGTTACAAGGTGATGCCCTTTGGGTTGAAAAATGTCAAGGCAACGTATCAGAGGTTAGTCACCAAGATGTTTTTGGGCCAGCTCGGGAGGACGGTGGAGGTCTACATTGATGACATGGTAGTCAAATCCAAGAAGTCGCAGGACCATCTGGCGGACCTGCGCCAAACATTCGCCGTCCTCAGAAAGTTCCAGCTCAAGCTAAATGCTTCCAAATGTGCGTTTGGCGTCGGTTCTGGCAACTTCCTGGGAAACCTGGTGACCAGGAGAGGGATCGAAGCCAACCCAGAGCAGATTGCAGTTATCCAGTCAATTCAGAGTCCAACCTCGGCCAAGCAGGTCCAAAGGCTCACAGGGATGGCTGCTGCGCTCAATCGCTTCATCAGCCGAGCCTCGGACAAATGCCGTCCATTCTTCCAACTCCTGAAAAAGTGCTCCAAGTTCCAATGGACTCCAGAATGTGATCAAGCGCTGGAAAAACTCAAAGAGTATCTCTCTTCGCCACCGTTATTGTCCACACCATCACCAGGCGACCTCCTTTATCTCTACCTTGCAGTCTCGGACCACGCAGTAAGTAGTTAGTTTGAGAGAATGACAAGCAACAACCCATTTACTATACAAGCAAGATTCTGCTCGACACCGAGACCAGGTACCTGCCACTTGAGAAGCTAGCACTGGCACTCATCAGCGCCTCTCGCAAGCTCTCCCACTATTTCCAGACAATGGTAGTGGTTACAAAGTACTCTCTCAAGTCCCTTTTCCGGAAGGCGGACTTTTCTGGCCGAATCTATAAGTGGGTCGTCGAACTGGGGCAATTCGATATACAGTATCAACCCAGAACGACAATCAAGGCGCAGATCCTGGCAGACTTCATTGTCGAGTTCACCTCACCTAGTTCGGCACCGACCCCGCTCGATACCAAACTGGGGGGCTCCAAGGGCAGTGATAGAGCTGAGCCCGAAGCAGAGGAAGACCGATCTTAGAAAAAGTTTCTTGACTTGGCCTGGAAGGTCTTCGTCGACGGATCTTCGACATCCAAAAGGGCTGGCGCGGGCATAGTCCTCCAATCCCCAGAAGGGCTAGTCATCAAACAAGCACTGACCATTGACTTCAAAGCATCAAACAATGAAGCAAAATACGAAGCACTGATTGCGGGTCTCGGTAGCGCAAAGATACTATGGGCACATCGGCTAGTAGTCGTCAGTGACTCCCAGTTGGTAACGAACCAGCTAAGCAGAGATTATCAAACCCGAGATAAGAGAATGGCGGCCTACCTAGCCCGCTCAAACGAGCTCCTCTCCCAGTTCGAGAAAGCTGAAGTCAGGCAAATCGGCTGAGAGTCCAACTGCCACGCAGACGCCCTAGCCAACTTAGCCTCGGCCGTAGAAGTAGGGAAAATGAGGACAGTTGATATAGGGACATTGAAAAAACCAAGCATAGAGCTCCTCTCAGCTCGGCAAATCCTATGTGCTGATCTCGGTCCAAGCTGGATGGACCCAATCGTGGCATTCTTGAAAGAAGATAAGCTCCCTAAAGACAGGAATGAAGCTCACAAGGTCAGGGTAAAAGCAACTCATTTTTTGTTATCCCCAGATGAAAGACTCTACAGAAAGTCCTACACAGGGCCATATCTCCAGTGCATCCATCCAAGCAAGGTAGGGGACTTCCTTTTTGAAACTCACGAAGGAATCTGCGGAAGCCACATCGGAGGAAGGTCGTTGGCATACAGAGCCATCAGCCAGGGCTATTGGTGGCCCTACATGCAGAAGGATGCCAGCTCTACGCCAGAAAATGTGAAAAATGTCAAAAGTTCTCCCACTCCTTACACCAGCCAGCTCAGGACCTGAGTCCTCTCTCCAGTCCATGGCCTTTCGCTCAGTGGGGACTAGACATCGTGAGACCTCTCCACCGAACTCCAGGGAACAAGAGATAGTTGATGGTGGGCATTGATTACTTCACCAAATGGATAGAGGCAGAGGCCTTATCCTCAATCACCGAGCACAACACGAAGAATTTTGTATGGAAGAACATCGTCACGAGGTTCGGAATCCCCCGAGCTCTGGTCTCGGACAACGGGACCCAATTCGATTCAAACTTCTTCAAAAGCTTCTGCCAGGAGCTCGGTATCAGGAACCTCTATGCAACTCCGGCCTATCCACAGAGCAACGGAAAAGCAGGGATCTCAAACAAAGTGGTCCTGGACGGACTCAAGAAGAGGCTTGATAAGGCTAAAGGCAGGTGGGTGGAAGAACTGCCAAGTGTCTTTTGGGCATACAGGATCACCCCTAGGCGTTCCACTTCGGCAACTCCTTTTTCATTGGCCTACGGGATGGAAGCTGTAATTCCTCTCGAGGTCGGCCTCCCGACCTTGAGGACGAATCTCTTCGATAAGGAGCAAAACGAGGTAAACCTCGCCAGAGAGCTCGACCTGGCCGAAGAACGAAGGGAAGCGGCATCCGTGCGTCTAGCCGCTTATCAGCCGCAGCTGTCCAGGGGATACAATCAGAGGGTCAAAGAAAGAAGATTCTCAGTTGGAGAGATAGTCCTAAAAAGAGCGCTTCCAGCAGATAAAGATCCTAACGAAGGCAAACTCGCACCAAACTGGCTCGGCCCCTTCAAGGTGGTTTTAGTCTCCGGGAGGTCGGCCTACACACTTGAGGGGATGGATGGCAGAGAATTGTCGCGACCATGGAATGCTGCGCACCTCAAGAAGTATTATTTCTAGTTGTACTCAAAATGATGAATCGATAAAGAAGGATCTTATGGAAGAAATGTGCCTTGTATCTTTTGAGTTTTGGGCAAGGCTCCGGCTCTTACGCCAGCCTCTTTGAGTTCGGTCATAGGACCAACTCCCTAAGGCTCCGGCTCTCACGCCAGCCTCTTTGAGCTTGGTCATAGGACCAACTCCCCAAGGCTCCGGCTCTCACGCCAGCCTCTTTGAGTACGGTCATAGGACCAACTCCCCAAGGCTTCGGCCCCCGCGCCAGCCTCCTTGAAACCGGCCACAGGGCCAGGACTTCGCTCCTCACAGCAGTCTCGGACAACAGGTCATCCCCTCGGGACACAAACGGGGCCAACTGTCTAAAGTCATGGAATTCGGCCTGCCTGTGAGTTCAGTCCAGACCCCTCGGATCGCCAAAGATAAGGGCACGACCCCCGCTCTCCAACAACAGGGCCGCGCCTCAGGATGTAGGTCCAAAACTAACTGCGGATTCTTCCTAAGGTGTTTCCCTCGGGTGCGTGTCATTGAAGCCCATCCATTGGTCAGAAGGCGGCATGACCTGCCATCACCCAATCTTGTGAACTCACTGACCTAGGCCACTGGGGAAATTCAAAAACGAAAAGGGGTTCGTTCTCATCCCGTATCCCGAGACTGGAGGGTTGGTTAAAGTCCGATTTCCTTACCGACCTCAGCCACTTGCAAGTTTTGGTTCACACAACATTGCGGGAAGAAAGAAATAAATAAGCAGCTGAAGAATTGAAAGAGATGTGTTTTTCATTTATCAGAAAAATGGTTACAAGGCTTTGTACATTTAAAAAAGAGAGGAAAAAATACATCAAAGAAGAGAAAAAAGGAGCTAATTCCTAGAGTTCTATTTCTTGGGCGCCACATCTTTATTCTTCGGCTCTGAAGGAGCGGAAGAGGCAGGGGCGCCGGAAGCCTCAGATGGAGGAGCCGTAGGGGGAGACTGGGCCGTTTCGACCTCGGCGGGGGTCGAGGGCGGAGGAGGTGCGCCTGGAGCTTCGGGAGGGGCCTTAGGAGGGCCGGAGCCAGGCTCTGACTCCGGGTTCGGTGTCGCAGACTGGAACTGAGGAAGGTTCGCGAATATGGGGTCATCCTCAGCGACCCCATACGCACGAAGGACCTCCCTGCACCCCATGTCGAAAAGCACCGGACTCAGATTCGTAATATGAGCCACATACTCCTCCGATGCCCAATCCACCCCATCTTGGTAAGCTTTAGCGACTTGGGCTCGCAGGGTGGACTCGACATCGGCCCGCTCTTTCCTGGAGGCCTCAAGCTCGGCCTCCTTCCCAGCCAATTCAATTTTCATTTTAGCGAGCTCGGCCTCCAGTTGGCTCGCCCTCCTCGCCTTGTCATCAACAGCGCCCTTCAAATGTTTATTCTCGCCCCGCAACTTAATGATCTCGGTCTTCGCCGCCTGTTGTTCCGTTGCGTATTGAGCTATCTTCTCCTCCGACTTCTTTATTTCCGACGCGCTGGCCTCCAACGCATCCCCCATTTTCTTCTTCTCCTTCTCCATCTGGATGACCTGAGCAGCTGTTTCCTCCCGCCTCTCCAGTATTATTTGGAGCCTCTGTACATTCTGCAAAAGGATAAAAAGAGCAAGAGGGTCAAATCAGACAACTAAGAAACAGAAATTCAAAGGCAGGAGAAGGGAAATCACCTCAAGCGACGCCTTCATCGACGCATAGAGCAGGCCCATCGTCCCGGCCTTCTTATACCTCTCCATGTCCACGGAGAGGGCACATCCCCGGGCGATGGCCATGACCGACTCCCAGCTGGTCCCCAGCCGATCCTCCATGGTCATGGGCTGGTTGGGGTTGAGGTCAAAGTTGGGCCTCTAGGGCGCCGGCTTGTGAGGCCGGGCCTGCGGGGCCGCTTCCTGGAGCCTCTCTTCCTCGCCCCCCACGCAGGGCCTCTTCTCGAGAGAGGGCCCCTCGCCCTCTTTTTCGGCCTCCGCGGTCCGAGGACGGGTCTCCTTTGGCGGCGGAGGTGGACGAGGCTCCTTGGGCAGCCGGATGTCCTTGGAGGGCTCCTTCGACCTCCCCCTCTTGGCTTTGGTGGAGGAGGCCCCTGCTGTTCCCGACAAACCGGAGGAAGCACCAGCTGCGGGGCCCTGGGCTGCGCCTAGCCCGCCGGGGGCACGCTTGGAGGCGGGGGGAGCTCGGCCACCGAAGATCATAGCCCCCATATTCTTCAAAGGAGGGTGCTGTCCGTCCATCTCCTCCTCTTTTTGATCTCGGGTGGGGGGGCTGTCAGCGATGATGATCGGGCCTTGGGACTCCGAAGCTTGGCTGCTGGTCTCGGCAAGCGCAAGTACGATCTCCCATATTGCTCAAGGGGGATTTTGGCAGTCTTCTTAGTATAAGACTGGTACAGCGGCTTGTACCCGAGCAGAGAGAAGGCAGCTCGATCGTGGTGACAGTGGTAGCGATAAATCTTCTCTAACCACGCGTCGTTCCTCTTCCACTTGTTAAAGCTGGCCTCTCTCCTCCTTTTCTGAACACCTGCGCAGAAGACAGCAGAGGGCGTTAGCTTGGCATAACGGCGAATAAGGGTAACACAGTTAAGCCCAGAAGGACAAGTGTTTACTAGGAGGGGTCCCAGGTTTCCGAGGGACCTGGATTCTCCGCCCCTCTTTGGTCTCGGTCCCTCTGAACTCCCAGTTCCCCGAGACCAATATCCGTTCATCCCCGGCGTATTTGCTTGAGTCTTCCAAGGCATTCACCAAGGGTCGACGCCTGGCCTTCACCCGGAGGTAATAGGAATCCTCGCCCCCCGCAGCTTTGCAGATGTCATAGACATCTTCTATGTCGTGTACCCCGAGATTGATGTCGATGATCCAATTTAGCTCCGCAACGCCAATTATGATCTTAAAACCTTTTGGCATCAGCTGGAAGGGGCAAATCCGCCACGCGTGAAGGCAAGACCGGAGGAGCGGGTGAATGGGAAACCTGACCCCCCCCCCCTTCGCACACCGACAACAGCGAAAAAGGCATCCAGTCCTTGTATTGGAAGAGGCCATCGAAGAGGCCCTTGAGGTCGTCTGGTTTCACCACGACGTCGGCCGGAATTTTAAAGGACGCCCTGAAACCCTCCAAGGTTGCAGGACCCTCTAACCAGTGGCTATAGATTCCCATTTTCTTAAGGCTAAAGGTACAAAGAGCGAATGAAGAGGAGCGAAACATAGAAAAACCCTAAGGGGCTAAAACCCTCTGAAAACGAAGAAAAAGAGAGGCACAAGAAAGTAGCAAGGACAGAAAGTGGAACTCATAGAGAAGATATGGAGGGTTGTAAAAGACGAAAAGGCAAGGAGTAGGAGGCAGAGGAAGAGTCTCCGAGTTCGGTGATTCTCTGACTTTGGCAGATTTGCAGCAAGCTGTTCTTCTTCAGCAAGATCTCCTTCAGGCGAATGCTAGGGTAAGAGAAGAAAGGGAAGGGGCGTCTCCCTTTTATAGAGGGACGTCCCTCTTAATTCTTTCACACGCGAAGCGACCCCTCAGACTCGCCACGCGTCGCCTCGATCCCGATGAACGGCCAGACGGAGGACTCCACGTGGTAGCGACGGCCCATCTCTCACCATGCCTCTGGTACGACATTTATCACCTCGGGCATACGGGACGGCACTCCACATGCCCACCATGGTAGAGCAATTATGATGCCCTACTTATTGCTTAAGGCAAACGAAGGGGCGTCATGATGAGAATCTCACAAAAGCAAGATACCATTTTAAAGTGCTTTGGAGTATGCAATAAATGTAGGACTACAGAACAGAACAGCAAAACTCTACATAGTGCTAAAATATGAAGGAGAGGAAACTGTCTTTGAAAATGCAAGGGAGGGGAAAGATGACTACGCACCTCAGCAGAGAAAGTCTTGAGAGGATCTCTAGTTTTACCAAATCCTCTGTTGGGCCCTGGGCGACGAGTTGGGCCAGTTTTTCCCATAGCAGCTCTAGCAAGCTTCAAAATCTTGCTGGCCTCTTGCGTTGTTCTGTCCATAAGGGATTCACGCCACTGAAGTAATCAGATAAAGATCATTACAATTGTAACAGTGGAAAATAAGCTTAATTTGCGATGGCTAAGATATGGCTTGTCATATCTAGCTAGTGCCCAAATAAGGCTCAGAATGATTAAAATAGGTCTGATCATATCTTCAAATTGAGCAAATCAACCATCCAATTAAACCATACATCTATTACACACCTATCATCTCGAGTGCAATGGAAGAAACTTTACAAATGCTTCAAAATCTTTTGGAACCCTTGAAACCCTCTCTTCTTTCCCCACTATTGCTACAAGGTCTTGCACCAGTTGCTTACAAACACTTCCACCAGGAGTTTCGTTTCCCATCCTTTGCATAGTAAATGATGGTTCCAGTCTCTGGTTTAGGGGCACATACCACTCATGTGCATGACAATAACCAAGATGACAATAACCAAGATCTCAGCTCCGTCCAGGAAGTGTCTGACTCCTTCACTTGGCTGCTTGATGACTTTCCACCAGGCGATTCATCTAATGTCGAGTCCATACCTGTTATCAACCTCACCGATCCTGACATAGTGAATCGTATAGGCCATGCATGCCAGACGTGAGGTGTATTTCAAATCACTGGCCATGGTGTTCCAGTAGGCCTTACTGATAGGCTTGAATTGCAGAGCCGTCGGTTCTTTTCATTACCTATTGAACAGAAGCTCAAGGCTGCACGAAGGCCTGGTGATCTCTCTGGCTATGGCCAGGCTATCAACCTTTCCTACTTCGAGAAGGTGATACGGTCAGAAGGGTTTACCATGGCTGAGTCCCCTGCCAACCTGGCTTGCCAAGTTTGGCCAGACGACTACACTGAATTTTGGTAAGAACACAACATATATGTCAAACTTTATATTTCATGGCTAATAATAGCTCTTTTTTTTTTTTTTTTTGCTATCGGAGGGTTCTCAACCCTTTAGGCTGGACTAAAACCCTTTGGGCTGAACTAAATCTCTTTGGGCCCAGAGGAAAGTTGGGTAAACTCCTTATTGCCCCAGTGTGGTAGTGTAGTTTCAAACCCACAGCCTCCGTGTGCAAACCGTGGTCTTAGGCCAATTGAGCCACCCCTCGTGGCCCGGAAAGTAAAATAGACTTACTCAAGTGACATCCAGTACAGAGAATGTACATTTTTTTTTACATAAACCATAGGGAGGTGGGACCCATGAGAATGGATCATATTGATGCGTTCGATCATAAATCATGGCTAAAAACAACCACTTACTCAATCATTTTTTATTATACATTTAACCTGCAGGGTTATAATATTTCATTCAGGGGTATTAGGGAATCATATTTCAGTTTAGGCCAGCGTCTATCCTCAAAACTAGACTGAACTCAGAAGTTCACAGTTCGAGTCGAGTCAGAGACCCAAATCTTGGTTGAGTCTTGAAAATGACTACTCGGTAATTGGTAATTCAGTATATAACCAAATAAAAAATTAAAAAAATGAAAGAAGGTACGATGCCTAACAAAATATTGTATGTGAATTTTACATTTTTTTTATTTTATTTTTAACCAGATTTTGAGTGAGTATAGGCTGAATCAACTGTCTTGACTGACTGAACCCATGTTTCACCCAGTTCTACTAGTTTTGAGAAATCATGTTCTAGTTGAATCGACTCAAATGCTAGGTCCCGTGACAATATGCTAACCATATCTAGCCTCCTCATGCAGTGATGTGATGGAACAATACAAGAAGGAGATGAAAGCACTAGCTTCAAAGATCATGTGGTTGATGCTATCTTCATTGGGCATATGTAAGGAAGACTTAGAGTGGAGTGGGCCCAATGGCGAGTTAGACGGGTCGGCTGTCCTACATCTGAACTGGTACCCACGCTGCCCGGACCCAAACCAAGCCATTGGCTTGGCTCCCCACACCGATTCGCCCTTCATCACCATCCTCTACCCCAGCAGCACTCCCGGCCTACAAGTCCTGCAAGACCACAGGGCCCAGGCCCATTGGGTTTCTATTGACCGAGTGCCAGGCTCACTTGTAATCAATGTTGGGGACCTCCTCCATATACTAACCAATGGACGATTTCGATTGCCTCTCCACCGTGCACTTGTCAACCAGGACAAGCCCCGATTTTCGGCTGCATTTTTCTTTGGCCCACCTAAAGACACTTCAATTGGGCCATTGATCAAGCTCACTTATGCAGATAAGGGCCCGCTCTATCGGGCCGTGAAGTTGGATGAGTATCTTGGGCTTAAGAAGAAACACTACCTAGATGCCTTGGATCTACTCAAGTTAACATAGGTGCAGTGGTGAAAAGGTCTTCATAATAAGGTCATAGTTTTAAACAAAAAATATGATACCAAGCATGATGTTAATTAAGTTTTCATATATATATGTATGGTTTTCATACTTCTGTAAGATGAATTTACAAAATTCCAGTTTGAAGTTGTAAGATTATTGGTATTACTCTCTCCCAGTCCCAACTCAAGTAGTGTTGGAATATATATATATATATATATATATATATATATATATATATATATATTGTGCCTTTCCTTTTCCTTGAATGAGCAATTGGATCCGGTGCTTATTTCTGCTCCTAAAACAACTGGATCTAAGAGATCCTGATATGGAGTTCAGGTCTTGTGAGGCTTTCACTTAGAGAAACACCTGTTGAAGAAGTAGAACTCTATCGGGAGCCCACCTATTAAATATCTAAGTTATTCAAAATAAATGCTTCTATGTAAATAGAATATTCTAAAATCTGACCCCAATAATAGCTAATACCCTGGTAAGATTGAACGTTCGATAAAAAAATGTTATTAATGAATTTGCATAAGATTGTGTCAATCACATTTTTAATCAAAGGTCAATCTTTTGGTGGAACAACTCCCACTAGAATTAAACCAGCGAAATAGGCCTGTGCCCAATATGTGAGTTAAAGGTGTTGCCTGGGCCTTGGATTGTCCGGTTGGATTTGGGTAAGAGTGGAAGTAATTTGTTTAGTTGGGTTTGAGCAGGGTTGGTCTACATGGTAGGTCAAATAACTTGTAGAACTCAACAAGATTCCATTTACTAATCACACTGTAAATGTTAAACCGAACCTAACCCAAAAACAAAACAGTCGATCTGAACACTAAATCACAGGGTCAAGCCTGGATTGGATTGGTGGTTTGCGTCAAGAAATTGCCACGGCTAGAAGGGGGTGCTGGCTTTCATTCTTAGCAGAACTCAATGTCTCAAGTAGGCCTCAGAGCCTCTGAATTGGAATTGGCCTTCATAGTCTCCAAATCCATCTTTATAAAATTAAGCAGTGGGTCCCACATATGAAATCCTAGCCATTCATTGCTGATTTCCCTTCACGTGTTGTGTTTGTATCAGATTTCACTTTGACAAGAGTTAAACGCCCTATCAGATTCATCACTCATGATAAGCCACTTCATTAAACTTCCCTCATCTTATATTTCATTCGATGTTACAGACATGATTAATCTAATGGTAGGCTCAACTCCAATTAGTGCAAAACTTGACTCCTGCCTAACAAATTATTATATATGATGGTCGTTTACCTATCCTCTTGGATTTAAGATATAGGCAACTAAATAGAGATAATTACGCTCAAACATTCTTCAAGAGCTGCCCAAAAAGGATCCAGATTGGAAGAATGACATATGTCCAGTCCAATCACCACTTATCAATCAGGCTTCCCTTTGAGCGAGAGTTGTGTAAATTCATATTTGGGCCCATCTATTGAGATTTTAGACAGCTAGCTCGAAATGAACACACGACTCTTTTCATATGGAATGTTATTAGTTCTTATTCTATAAGCAAGCAAACTATAAGATTGAGCATGTATAAAAAACTGCTCAAATCTACTAACCTACATTATTTAGAATTTGGGAAAATTCACTTTAAACATGGTCATATCCACCGTTAAATGTAGAAAAATAAGATTAATCCGAGGGTAAAAATGATCTCTCGAATGAGTCTGGATCTCCTTGGTGTCTCCCACATGCTTTATGTGAGTGGAGATTAATAAAACTCCACTATAGGGCCCAACTATTTATAAGCCGAGCCGCACAAAATGGGTATCATCCCCTAAAGTAATGCATCCTAAATTTTTAATTAAATAGAAGTTGGTTCCATTATAAGATTGGACACATGATTGATACTGTAATGCAATGATTAATAATGCAAAGATTGTGCTAATCATTTGATCAATTTTACAGTAAGATTATAATACTAGAGTGGATGGCATTCACTTTGAATGATCCAGATTATCAACGGGTAAGACCTACGAGTTCCACACATCCCACTCAGGAGAAGCCACGGGATCCGAATTCCTTTTAAATCGCTTGCCCCTTCTCTTCACACGCGCAAGGATAGAGAGATAGATGACAGAATATCAGCTCTGCTACTGTCCAACACATATGTATCGCGATTCACAGAACTACAGTTCTTCCAAAATTCATGAAACACTCATTTAGTCTTCCTCATTCAAAGGAAGAATTGAAATGCATCAAACTTGGAATTTGAATTTTTCGATTCTCAGAGAATCGAATACTGAATTATTCTAATTGAACCGTTCATAATTTAATACCCTTGAATGCAACTTAGATGACTAGCTTTGGTTGTGAGTGGAAATATAGATATTTTAATAAAGGAGAGCTCTCTTGTGGTACACAATCACTTCATAGAAAATACATTTTGTTAATAGAAAATAGAGAGGCAAGGGGCTGCACTACATATGGTTGTCCTTACCCTACTCTCAATATATGTAGGTATGCCTTGGGTGTGATAAAGCGTTTGGAAGGCTTGTTCTACCTAAAACCGTACCCTACCCTCATGGGCCAAGTGGGACCCATGGCCTAAAAAAAATTATATTATTTCTATACTACAATCGATCATAATAAGTGTCAATAGAACATACTTGTCAGCCATAGATTGGATCTGATGTGTGGAGATACTTCGGTTTTCCTTACTGTCTGATACTGTATACAGAATCATAGACAAATGGTGCCAGCTAGAGGTTGTTATTGCCAGTATCTCTAATAAAAACTAGCAACTCGAGATGACAACAAAGAGACCGAGGTGGTCAACTTGAGCACCTACATCTACATGTGGCCCTGAAAACCAGTAACTTGGGAGTCAATTTACGGAGTGTGAGGTGATCAATTTAAGAACCCACACATGATGCTTTCAAAGTATCTTAATTACACTATTTTAATTCAAACAGCTATGTTTTCAACTTGAAGCTTATGGCTGTAATGGGGTGGGGCAAACGTTATCAGCCAAAGATTAATATCCGATAACGATATTTCTCGAAGGGTCTGGGCTACCTAGGCTCTAACCCTCCTAGTCCATGGCCTAAAAACAAGAAAATTATTTTTTATAATTATTTCTAGACTACAATCGAGCAATGAGTGTCAATTAAACGTTATCAGCCATAGATTGAATTTGATGTGTTGAGATATTTTGTTTTCTAATCTAATACTTCTACTTGCTACAAGTGGCTGTTTGGCTGATCTGTTCTGCTGCTGTTTTGTGAAGTTTAGATATAGAAAATTGAAAAGAACCAGGTGAAGGAATATCTATAAGTGATTCATGCGCTGGACAATTCTGTTTGATGGTCCACTTCTAAATACGTCATAGCATGAAAGTAACATGAACTGCATGTGCCTAACCATAAAAAATCAGCGAGTGACCTATCTTTGGATGTATATATATAACCACATTTTTGTTTTTTCCTTTTCTCTCTTTTTTTTTAAACGTATTTAACCACAGGTTTTTTTTTTTTTCCGGCCAAAGAGAACGTAAAAAAGTTCTCATGGTCGGATAGAGATACTCAGGTATATTCTAGTCCATGATTATGAGGTCTTCTTATTTGTGTAACACCACGGAAGAGAAAAAACCCGTGATTCCTCTTCCATAAAAATGGAAATCCAAGAGAGGAGGGTCAGATGCTAGAACAATAGAGTCCTAATCATCTTGCACAAACGTGTCTTAACTGTTGTTGCATGACTATTAGCAGTAAAAAAAAAAAAAACTGTTGTTGCATGACTATTAGCAGTAAAAAAAAAAAAAACTGTTGTTGCAAGAAGCAGAAGAGGAGTAAGAAGTTTCATAGGCTGCACGGGTTTTCGATTATCTTGGAGAGTGCTGGTGAACAAGAACTCTAAATAAATGCTCATGTAGTTTTCTTGGATATAGGAAGTGTGATAAATATTGTTTATTGTTGCACATATTGGAGGGAATATGAATTTATTCTAATAGTCTTTTTTTTAGGGTCATTGCTTTGGTGCAATGGTAAAAGTATTGGGTGTCTGCGTGATAATGCAGGTTCGAGACCTACGAACAAACACTTTGTACAAAAATTAATTGTCAAAGGTTAGGTGCGGGATCACACTAGGTGATGACCTTTTATTTATTTATTTATTTATTTATTTTTGACATTTCTTATCATGATACAACCAGGGTAAAATCATTTTGTAATCAGAAATGAATTTATCAACATATTATTGTGATAGAAACATGATAATTAAACTCAAGACCAGTTAAGAAAATTCAAAATATTAACATTATATCAGAAAGTTAAAATTATGTGTTGGCCCCAACTAACGTATTAACATATTATAAACTGGCTATTAGATTGTAGGCCCAAAGTGATAAAAATGATTAATTTGTATTGCTCTCTATATCCAACAATATTCAATAATGGGTCCAAAAGCTAGAGAAGAACTATAAATTACATGATTTTAGCATATTTACTGGTGAACAACGCGTTTATAGTTTAAAAAATCAAATTAAATTATTTTATTGAATATCGTAGTATTATGGGGTTGATGTTGGCAAAAGGTCTTGATTTTTAGCCCATTGTTTATTAATGCTCAAATCCTTCTATTACTTGAACGATAATGTTAAGGTTGATTGAACCTTGGGGCATGTAATTAGTGCAATGAACTTTTAAGCACCTTTATGTATTTAATCATAATAAGAATTCTAATGCTTGACAATTAGATATAATCTAATATTATCCAGAATTTGAATTAAAAACTCAAAAACCCAGATTTTGATATTTGAATTCTAATATCATTAAAGGGCGAAGAAAAAAAAGGAAGAATTAATAATCAAGCACCATAAGTGCCTTCTTTAAGCAATAATATCAAAAAGAAGGAAATGAATGTGATTTAGGGTGTTGTCTTTTGGATATAGAAGTAAAAGATGAAAATGTCTTTATGTGTTTTTAAAGTTCCATTTACAAAAAGGGGCAAAAGGACTTTAAGAGGTAAAGAAGAAAAAAAATGAAATGTTGAGAAGAGGCAAAGAACCAAAATGTCCCTAACATTTTTCATTTTTTTTCTCCTAATTTAAAGGAGGCAAAAATTCTTGGAGGGGCATCATGTGGCTCCGTGATGTGAATTAAATCAATCCATTAAAATTACTGCAAGTGCACAGTTATCTTGTTGAGATAGTGGCAATTACAGGTCGATCACACAAGGAGCACTACTAAGTTAAAATTTAAAAATCTGAATTTATTTTATTTTATTTTTTTAAATTAAGGATTAATAAATAATTGAGATGTAAGAAAAACTAGACAAAATTCAAAACACAAACCAATCAAATAAATAAAACAGATCAGAGAAAAACTAGACAAAATTCAAAACACAAACCAATCAAATAAATAAAACAGATCAGAGCATCCAGAATCCACTAAGCAAGATAATTAATCCATCCATGCAATTATTCTACTATTTGTCTCAAAATAACTCAGATCAGAAACAAATCAATGTTTCGAATCCGGAGGATTTGTCTTTCGCAAAAATCAATTTTTAAAAAGAATAAGTTTACAACCCAAGACCTCCTTCACCTCATAAAAGAATGAAAAATCATAAGCATGACTCATCAAATTTAAAAGAATGAAAAATCTTAAGCATGACTCATCAAATTAAGCATAAACTATCAAAGGATCTCAGCCCTAAGCATAATCTATCAAAATAAGTATAAATCATTAAATTATTTTCATTAGAAATCAAAACAGAGGTTGCCTAAGGCATGAAGACAGATCTATTATTCTAATAGAGCATGCATTTAAAAGAGACAAGATGGTAATAGAAAAAATAATATAGATTAAATTAAAAATCTACTTAGCTTCATCTTTGTGCTCCAATCCAAAAGAATTTACTCCTCCATTGCCAAAGATATGATTTTCGTTGTATACTCCATGGCAATTACAACTTCTCCTTCACAAAGATTCTCCTTCAAAATAAATCCTTGGACATGGCCCAAGGCTACCAAAAGAATAAAAGAGAAAAGAAACTAGCTAAAAAATGGAAAAGAAGAAATAAAGAAGGGAATATATGAGAGAGAGAGAGTTCCACGTGAGACAATTCTTTTGGAGAAGAGGGTTCTTCTTTTTGACATCCAAAGCCTTTTTTAAATAGGGCATGAGCTCCCTATTCTTTCTCTCTAGATCCTCTTTTGAGCAAAAGAATCTTCCTTCTTTGGTAAGTCTTCTTCTTGCTTTCCAAGTTAAGGTAAGTTTCTTAGTAACTTTTGGAGAGATGTTAACTTTTTGGACAAGACTTGCTTAGTTAGATTCCCTAGCCAACAAGGACTTCCTCTTAAATTCTCTTCACTTGGAAATTTCCCATGCTATGGCCCACTCTCTTTGATAAGTTCAAATCTGAAATTGAATTTGTAGCAAAGCTTTGGCAAATGGTGTG
The DNA here is from genome assembly GCA_038049695.1 of Cinnamomum chago. Lineage (NCBI taxonomy): Eukaryota > Viridiplantae > Streptophyta > Magnoliopsida > Laurales > Lauraceae > Cinnamomum > Cinnamomum chago. Next base: position 103,214,928 of record CP142451.1, on the reverse strand, counting down.
GATTTAATTTGCAATCCCGTCTAAAAATGAACATGAGAATCTCCGGACTCATAACTTTGTCAGTATAGCTCCGATTTGCACGTTCTTGGACTCCACGGATATCTACTCTGAATAAGCTTTCCAACGGTAGGTAAATTCCATCGATCCGACGGTCGGATTGAAAGTTATAGCCATTTGAAGATTAGTTGTCCTGAGAAAAACGAGATTTAACTTCTAGAATTTGATTTGCAATGGATTATATCTCTGCACAACTTTCTTTTTTTTGGAAAGGACATCAGATGTGGATGATTCAAACTCTTCTTCTTTTGTTCTAATCAGAATGATACTCTTTGAATTATCCATTAATAATTTCAAATTTGCAACCACTGTGGACCCCGCCATGTGAGACATTTCATCTGTTTGAGTAGTGGGCCCTATGAGGAGTCTTCTACTGTAGTTAGGATTCTTCAAGTGATATGATGAGTGGACCCCTCCTTTGATTTATTTGCATATGGCTTGTGTGTGGACCCATATGGTGAATTCTTCAATTTACTTCAATTCAACAATGCAGGGCCCAGGATGACAATGTGCTTGAAAGTGGACTCCGTGACAGAGGTCTCCAATTCTCATTTTCTGCACATTCTAATTTAACACATTAAATAGTGAAGAGCCCATATTGAAGCGTGACCCATCCAGACAGAGTCCTACTCCAATTGGGACTCTTCGGAGAAAATTTGCAAAACAGTCTAAGTTAATGCAGAAAATGTATGAAAAGTATGAAAATTTAGATTCCTAGGTGAAAATGTATGAAATGATGAAATTAGATGAATAATGATGCAATTCACCAAATTAAATCTCTAATTCATCTCAATATGATGCGTAATTGTGCAAATTCATGAACTCAACACACCCCCGAACCAGCATTTTGCTAGTCCCTTAGCAAAAGTTGCGAGCAAAAAGGTTTGAAGTTCTTTGACATAATCTAAAAAAAAGAAAGTAAATATGAAAACAAAACCACTTTCGCTGGTGTTCTCGGTTGCATTTAGCTTATGCAACAAGCCCTTAAACCCCTAGGTTCCCCCTAGTGGACGAGTTGTGCCTCGTGAGGGTTTGCAGTGAATATACCCACAAAATTCTTTTCTTTTTTTTTCAAAAGATATGAATTTAAAGCTTAACAAAATCTAGGGAAACTTCTTGCAAGAGTAAGTCTATTGACACTGACTATTCTCGGTTCACGAAATTTTCAAAGAAAAATCTTAAATTCTGTTCACCAATCCCATCTTTTGGTCAGAAATTCTCGAAATCATGCTAATTGATCGTGCACGGTGAAAAGCATGTATACATACAAAGCATCAAATGATCCACCAATAATTTCCAAAAAATTTTTTTTTTCCAGGGCCGCCTAAATGTAGCAAAGAAAAACAGTCTTCCACTGAAGGTGATAATGACGGCTTTCGCACTACTGCTTTTTCCAAAGGACGCTTTTTTTTGTTTTTTTTTTTTTTTTTTTTTTTTGTTTTGCAATTTTTTTTAACACGCACATGTGACTGTGCAATGCCTAGGTCCCTTAAGCTTTCTAATTAACCCATGTAACGAGCATTAGGCCAATGACTCCCAAACCAGATGATTTTAGGGCACTAGGTATGTAAATACTCCTACGGACTTACTGGCTCGGGTTAAAAAGGCTACAAACCCAAACTAGTCACACAATTTTTTATTCTTTTCAAGACTTTTAACTAAACACTTTTTTTTTTTTTTTTTTTGCGGTCCCCCAACAATAGGCAGCCATTTTCATGTATCCACCCATCAAACTAGGAAGCTCTGTGCACTAAGGGTCGATTTTCCTTTTTTTTCAATCATAAAAAAAAAAACGGAAATCATAGCTTCACATTCAAAACCTTGAAAACGTATACACTCTGTGTAAAAGTGAGGGATCAAAACTCAGCACTTTTCCAAAAACTCTTTCCGTAAATAAAATAGTGAACCATTGTTTTCTTTTGTCCAAAATAAATATCTTCAACCAATAAAAATTCTCTTGAAAGTTTCCCTCTAACCTAACAGTAGCAATTTTTTTTTTCTTTTCTTTTTTTAAGTCTCCTAAAAACCTAAGCAAAGCGAAAAAAAAAAGAAAATGTAGAATAAAAATTGAACAAATGATCACATGTTATGTTCTAACTCACACCCCCAAACCTAAATTCAACATTGTCCTCAATGTTATGAATGCATGTGTAATGTGAAAATGAACAATAAGGAAAATTGGAATATCTTACCATGTAGGGTGATTTCAAAAGAATATGATCAACCAGCTCAATTACCTTCCAAATTTGGGTTGCCTCCCAATCAGCGCTAAGTTTAATGTCGTCAGCCCGACGTGACCAAAAATGATTAGTCCTAGTACATTGGGTCTTCCAGAAGGATATCCTCAATGTTCTTATCCTTCAGTTCCAGAAACGGTTTCAACCGTTGACCATTCACTTTGAAAACATCCCCATTTTTGGGATTTTCAATTTCTACAGCACCATGAAAGTAAACAGTTCTGACAATGAATGGACCAGTCCACCGGGTTCGTAACTTCCCTGGAAACAGGTGTAACCGGGAATTATACAAAAGGACTTTCATACCTGGTTCAAAGGATTTTATTAGAATTGATTTATCATGGTTCAACTTCATTCTTTCCTTGTAGATCTTGGCATTCTCATAGGCATCATTTCGAAGTTCTTCCAACTCATTGAGTTGCAATTTGCGCAGAGTGCCCGCAGTGGGTAAGTCAAAATTAAACTTCTTAATGGCCCAATAAGCTCTATGCTCCAATTCAACAGGCAAGTGGCAAGCCTTACCATAGACCAACCTATATGGGGACATCCCAATAGGTGTCTTGTAAGCGGTTCGATAGGCCCACAGTGCGTCAATCAATCGCAAAGACCAGTCTTTCCGAGTGGGATTGACCGTCTTTTCCAGAATTTGTTTAATTTGCCTATTTGAAATTTCCGCTTGGCCACTTGTTTGTGGGTGATAAGGTGTAGCAACCTTATGGGTGACAGAATATTTTTTCAACAAATGCTCAAAGGGACGGTTGCAAAAGTGAGTGCCTCCGTCACTAATGATCGCTCTAGGTGTACCAAAGCGAGAAAAGATATGATCTCTCACGAACTTAATCACTACATGGTGGTCATTCTTCTTTGTCGGTATGGCTTCTACCCATTTGGAAACATAGTCTACTGCCAGCAAAATGTAAAGATTTCCAAAGGAATGTGGAAATGGCCCCATGAAGTCAATTCCCCACACATCAAAAATTTCTACCACAAGTATGGGATTCAAGGGCATCATGTTCCTTCGATGGAGCTTGCCAAGCTTTTGACACCTCTCACAGTTCAAACAGAAGGTGTAACAATCTTTAAAGATAGTGGGCCAGTAAAATCCACACTGCAACACTTTTGCAGCTATCTTTTTCGAACTAAAGTGGCCCCCACAAGCATGATCATGATAGAAGGAAATGACCGAGTAATGGTCATGATCAGGAATGCATCTCCTGATGATCTGGTCCGGACAGTACTTAAAAAGATACGGGACATCCCATAAAAAGTACTTGACCGCAGCTAGAAATTTTGATCGATCCTGTTTTGACCAATGGGTGGGCATCTCCCCTGTAACAAGGTAATTGATTATGTCTGCAAACCATGGGATTTGAGAACAACTGAGCAATTGTTCATCAGGAAAACTTTCATTCAGTGGGACCTCATTTGATGGCTCTAAAGGTATCCTCGAAAGATGGTCTGCTACAACATTCTCACATCCTTTTTTATCTCTTATTTCCAAATCAAACTCTTGTAGTAGAAGGATCCATCGGATCAATCGGGCTTTTGCATCCTTTTTGGATAGAAGGTATCTCAAAGCTGCATGGTCTGTGTAGATGATGACTTTGGACCCTATCAAGTAGGACCGGAATTTCTCCAAGGCAAAAATCACCGCAAGCAATTCTTTTTCAGTGGTTGTGTAATTTAACTGTGCATCATTGAGGGTCCTACTTGCATAGTAAATCACATGAGGTAGCTTCCCAACCCGTTGACCCAAAACAGCTCCAACAGCTGTATCGGATGCATCACACATTAGCTCAAATGGAATGGTCCAGTCAGGTGGCTGAATTATAGGGGCTGAAGTTAGTTCCTTTTTTAGTCTCTCAAAGGCCTTTAGACACTTCTCATCAAATTCAAACGGGGCCTCTTTTGTCAGCAATTGGCACAAAGGTTTAGCAATTTTACTAAAATCCTTGATGAATCGGCGATAAAAACCAGCATGGCACAAGAATGATCGAATCTGCTTAACTGATTTTGGTGGTGGCAATTTGGAGATCAAATCAATTTTTGCTTTGTCTACCTCAATTCCATCATCAGAAATAATATGTCCTAGAACTATGCCCCTTTTTACCATAAAATGACATTTCTCCCAATTTAAGACTAGATTCTTTTCTTTGCATCTTTTAAGCACAAGGGACAAATGATGTAAGCACTCCTCAAAAGAGTTGCCAAAGACCGAAAAATCATCCATGAAAACCTCAATGAATCTTTCCACCATGTCAGAAAATATGCTCAACATGCACCTTTGAAAGGTGGCTGGTGCATTGCATAGCCCAAAGGGCATGCGTCTGTAAGCAAAAGTGCCAAACGGACATGTGAAGGTGGTCTTTTCCTGGTCCTCGGGTGCAATTGGAATTTGATTGTAACTTGAATAACCATCAAGAAAACAATAATATGCATGGCCGGCTAGCCTTTCGAGCATCTGATCCATGAATGGGAGGGGAAAATGATCTTTCCGAGTGACAGAGTTCAACTTCCTATAATCAATGCATACCCTCCATCCAGTCTGTATCCGAGTGGGGACCAATTCATTGCCCTCATTTTGAACCACTGTTATACCAGATTTCTTTGGTACCACTTGAACTGGGCTCACCCATGCACTATCAGATATGGGGTAAAGCACCCCTGCATCAAGTAATTTTAAGACTTCTGCCCTGACCACTTCCTTCATTGCAGGGTTCAGTCGCCTCTGTGGTTCACGAGAAGTTTTTGCATTTTCTTCTAAATGGATTCTATGCTGGACCACAGATGGGCTAATTCCTTTAATATCTGCAATGGACCACCCTATAGCTTCCTTATGTGTATCCAAAATTCTCACGAGTTTTTCCTCTTGGACAGGGTCCAAGTCTGAAGCTATAATCACTGGAAGGGTTTTTAGCGGGCCTAAAAACACATATTTCAAGGTATCTGGCAACAGCTTGAGTTCTAACTTAGGGGGCTCTACAATTGATGGTACAGGTGGGGAAGCAGATCACTACTAGAAAATTCATTTTTGGCGCACCAAAACGCGGGCGACCGCTTCTGGCGGTCGCAAATACTCACATTAGCGACCGCCAGATTCCCATTAGCGACCGCCTTGAATGTTCGTTGACTTAACCCCCCCGAAACCCACTTTTCTTTCCCACTTTTCTTTCCCTTCCCTCCGTTTTTTTCCCCTGCTCCCGCCCTGCTCCCGCGCCTCTCCCTATCTCTTGCGCCATCTCTCCCTCCCTCTTCCTCTCTCCCTCCCTCTTCCTCTCTGTCGCTGAAATCGCTCCATGCTTCCACGCTCTGCCCTCCTGCCGCACGAGCCACGCCACCGCCGGTGAATCCCTTGCGCCGAAGCCCCCACTGGTTGTCTCCCTCTCCCTCTCTCTTTCTCTATTTCTCTCTCTCGCTCCCCCTCCCTCCGTCTCCCTCTCGCTCTGTCCCGTCCCCTCCCGCCCCTTTGTTCGTCGGATTCCAGACCGGATTCGCGTGAATCTGTGCAGGTGCTCCGTCGTCATCGATCCTCTTCTTGAAGCAGGTATAGACACTGTTTCTCCCTTCCAGTTTTCAATGCATTCTTATTTTCCCAGAAAGTTCTTGACTTTATGCAGTTTTCCTTGGAATCATTCCATCTTATGCCTTCTCTTTTCTTGCATTCTCATCTCGAAACATGGATTGAATGTGCGTGTTTTATATTTATATGGTGTTGGTTTCTTGCTAGAAGCTGTGATTTATATTTTTATGTTTTTGTTGTTGTTGTTTTGTTTTGGTTTGTGGGTTTGTTGTTGGATTCTTGGTTGTGGATTTTGATGGGATGAGTGTTTGGTGAGGAGGGAATGGGAGGGTGTAATGGGTGTCAGTGAGAGAGTTTGAGGATTAGGGTTTGTGGAGAAATGGGGTGTCTGGACTTTGGATGTGGCTAGAATTTTGAAAACACAATCTTTCTCTTTAATCCTTTTACGGGTTCCCGGATTGACCTACCTTCATGGGATTCAACAGTATGTGTCTACCATTTCAAGCTTTCATCGGCTCCTACAGACCCCAATTGCATAGTTACAATGTTTGAAGATTCAGACCCAAGTTTTCTATTTTGCAGAATTGGAGATGATAAATGGACAAAGGAAGAAATCAGCGCTTTCCCCCTTCCTTTATTTGCTTCTATCATGTAATTGTGATTCGTAACATCTCGGTATAAGGCTCTTATACTGAGGCTGTTGCCATCTTTTATTGTTGTTGTTTTGCTTTCCTTTTTATATGTTTGGTTGTTTCCGAAAAAAAAAAAGAGAATTCTTGACTTTACATCTTAATGAATGACATTTTTGTAAAAAAAAAAAAAAAGATTAAAATAATCTGGACGTTACAAAAATAATTGCATCAGGTTTGTCCGGAATTGTGAAATTTTGGCTCTCTTTTTTTTTTTTTTATCAATGAACTTGAAACTGAAAATTTTTCCTGAAGAAGGCCAATTTTGGATCTAATATATTTATGGAGTTGTTTCAGCTATACTGAGGAGGAGAACACCTGGGTTGATTTGATTTCCTTGTGTTTTCTTTCTGTGGTCTTCTCTTCGTCATCTTTCTTGCCAGTCTACCTATATTTTGTAAAATAAGGGCTTAATAGATGAATTACTTTTTATGTATATGGTTGGTGTAAAGTAAAAGGATTTAAATTTACAATTGGTTCGAAAAGGAAACTAGGGAATGAGTTACTCTACCCCACTTTATTATGGTATTTCTAATTAATTATGGCAGAGAAAAGGTAGAGTTGGGGCTAATTAATGCAAACAAAACATAGGTAAAAAATCCAGCCATTGGAATATATTTTAACCCTCATTTATTTTACTCTTTTGCAAACGAGCATGCCCTTACTTCTCATTTACCTGGATGTAATAGAGGCTGAAAGATGACATATATGAGGGAATGGAATTGACAACTAGAAAATGAAAGATGGAGTTCAAATCTTTGCTATCATTTTCCAGGCCTTCGAATCAGATCTTTTAAACATCCAAAGGGCTTGACTTTTCCTACTTGGTTGCATCCCAAAAGTAAGACATGATTGTGAAGTCCATTCTTTTCCAGATTCTTAGATGATCCTAAAGTCCTCTCTTACCCCTAAAAAATGTTCTCTTAAGTCCCAACCAGGGCCTTTATAGGGTAGGATTTAGCCTGCCATAGACCTTTACCTGTAAAATTGATGGCTCCATCATTCCTCCACCTGTAATTGGCTATTTCCATTTCCATGAAAATGTTCAATATTGTCAGGTAAAACAAAAAAGAGCATGCTCAGGGACCACCATTGAGGCCCAAGCCCTTATAACCTGTTTATATTCCTATAGAAAGAATGCAAGATAGCAAAAGAATAACATTCAAAACATAGATATAAATAGACCAAAATTAATTTAAAACGAGAACCATTTCCTGTATGATGATGATCATGTTATTATTTTGCATATACAAGGTCTGATATTAAAATTAAAGAGACTTTTCTGTCAAGGATTTAACCATGTCTGCAGTTCCAAAATGCATAGCAAGTGATCATCCACCCCCATCCTCACCTGCTATATCTGAACTTCAAGTTAAATATTGGTTATAGTTTATAGTTTTCTTTAACCAACAAAATCCCTCCAATCAGGAGAGCTAAACCATATAAAATCTCTAAACCTTTTGACAACTAAATCATGTAAATCTCTTTACCTTTTGACCCCCCTTCTATTTCTTCAGCTATTCCTTGCACTAATCTAAGTATCATTCCATACACTGAAAATAGGAGGAATGCCATGCACAGTTTACCTGATAATGAAGATGAATTCTGGGAACCAGAGGAGCCATAATAAAGGAAATGTGACTGGTGGTGAATCTCACCCAATTCTAAGAGGAAAAGTTGGTGGATATGTATTATCTGAATTTGTGCAGAAGGATAAACTCTACATTATAGATGGGTCAGTGGATATGTGCAGCTTAGATTGTCGAACGCCATATACACAATACATGCGCTACCGCTTGCTCCTAGCATCAGCCTCTGGTTCAAGGTATCAAACTTTATGATAAGACATTGTTGTGCTATCATTTATTAATTTTTCTTTTCAAACTCCTGGTTCCTCTAGATACTATTAACCATGGTTGGCTTAAATGTTTTCTTCACTTCTTCAAAGACATGTGAATCGCAAATACCAAAAAGAACATCAAGTTTTCTGTTGCATTTTCAATTACGTCCTGTCTGTTAAAGTTGTAGACCGATTTCTCCAAAATATTCAATTGAATTCTAATGTGGGCAGTCCCTCCACACCTACAAGTTTTACATATATATGTCATAGAAAAGATCCAAGCACCGTTGTGGTTTTTGAACAGATATCTTCTTGAGGGTAGCAAGATTATGAATCCATATCTTGTAGCTTCTTATGCTTGGGCAGAGACTAGGACCTTACATGTCACATTCAAGGAAATCCGCCCAAAAGATGATTCATTAGAAGAGCCACTGAATCTTACAGGACAACTTCGTGTATCCATAGTTGAGTTGATGAGAAGCTTGGTAACGTTGAAAGGTCATCAAAGAGGAAAGTTTGTATATCATCTTCTACAAAGCTTCTTCAGAACATATATTCTACAGTCACCACGGCTATCTCATTTGGACTTCAGTTCCTTCAATTTGACCCAAAAACCTTACCCACCAACTACTCTTCATGAGATAAAAATAGGTATTTTGGAAAGAGATGTCTCTTACAAATTCTGATAACTTACAAATTGTTTGATTAACATGTAATGTTTTAACCCAAAACTCAATTTCACTTGTTTCCATTTGGCTGATCAAATGAGCTTGTCTTGTGTTGTTAATTGTATAGATGATGGATTTATCATCACTTGCAAGCAGTGGCTACCTAATGGAGAAAAGAAACCATATCCTGTTCTCTTGATTGGTGGGTATGTCCATGAAGTATTTTGTTTGCCAACTGAGCCAAGAGACATGGTTAGAACTTTACTTGATGAAGGATATGAAACATGGGTACTTCAATCTAGGCTACATCCTTTTCATCCTGCAAATTATTTCACACTCGACGATATCGGAAAGTTTGACATCCCATCAGGTAAAATTTAAAAGTAAGCTTGTCTTTAAATGTCAGCTCAATTGCTAGTGATCTGAACATTATTAGCTAGAATGGATATTTGTGTTGTGAAACTATTTGGTGGTCTATAGTTGGGCTATTTGCCTTTTCAATGCAATTACAATTGGTAAATTTATTGTGTTGATTTGGTGTAGAAAAATTAAAAATCATTACATCTAATATAGTATTTTATTTGATTTCCCTTGAAAGAACAAATAGACATGCGTTCCTCAAAATAGTACATTTGTATGCACGTGATTTGGAGATAATAAAAAATAGTTCCTACCTGCTTGCTATAGGTATGGAAATTGGAGAAGGTGCTTACGTTTGTGTACATGTAATTTCCATGGTAATGTATTACAACGCTAGTTCCTGTTTGTGTTAGGAAAGTAAGAACAAATATGTAATCAAACAATCTAAAGAAGACACATAGATTTACGTGATTCCCTCAATATTGAAGTGTGTCCGCTACATTGGACCCGAGTTTGAACATAGTTATATCAATAGATTGATATTTTGATTTCTCACTTTAGGCACAGACGCACGGTCCACTCTTTAGGACTTGTTTGTGGAGCGGTTCCACTTTAAAATCATCACCAATACATACAACTGAAAAGTGGCGTTTGTGATAATGGGTTTAACACACACTTTAAGTTGCCAGAAATTGGAGTAATTGCTTTTCATGGTTTTATAAATCCAAATAATTTTTCAATGGGTGATGATGATGATGATGGGCCTGTAATTTTTATAAGGAACATCACTTCATCCAAGAATCATCAATTGAAATCAGCTCTAATGAACGCGTCATCCCATCATCTAATGAAGTTAGAAGTCCACCTCCCTCTTCTTCAGTTAAAAAGCCAAAACTTCTGGCTGGTTCTGTGCCTAACAAAATTAAGGCAGAACATGAAGTTAAAAAAGAAGCAAAGATGGATGTGCGTAACAAAATTAAGGTAGAGAAGGAAGTAAAAAAAGAAGCAAAGATGGATGATGATGATGATCACATACCAATTTCCCAGAGAGTGAAAAAATCGGTTTCATCAGACAATCGATCCTTATCAAAGAAACCAACAAAGGTTGTCACCTCCCAATTGAAGAAAACAAACAAGAAATCAAAAAAGATTATAAAAGCTTCTAAATACTCAAAGTCGTTGAAGGTGCCACCTGGCTCCGGTGGAGGGCAGAAGTGGACTACATTGGAGCACAATGGTGTCATTTTCCCTCCTCCATACAAACCTCACTGGATTAAGATGATATTGGATTATCATCCAAGGATGAACAGGCAGGGCGAACCCAATTGGATGATGCTGTCAACTCAGGCACTCCAACAGAAGTTCAATCTGAATCATACCCTGGAAATGAGTGGGTATATTGTTGTTGTAGCTTACAATTATCATTAGTATTTTAGCAGTTTGTGTGTATCTCAAATAACAGTCAGTTTGGGTATTGGTGGAATTGCTAATTAAGCTTTGCCATGTGTTGATAAGAGCCCTTAGCACTGGTGGAAGGTGCTCATTGTTGCAACTACAATCTAAAGGCATTGAGACATGTTACCCATAAAATTCAATTTCTGTGTGTGTCTGCAGTATTATTTTTCCAACACTTGACATGACTTTTTTCACTAAGTGAAATCATATCAGCATTCAGATTTGATGGTGATTTAGTTTGATAGACTGGAAAGGCAGCGTAATGCTTTGTGCCAGTGGTCTTTTATTCTGCGCTTCATAAAATGGATTGTGGAATATAATATATAATGGTCTCAAAAGTAGCGTTCCTTCAACTCCACACGAGAGGAGTTGAAAAAAAAAAAAAAAACAAACCCTAATCTTCTCATTCACTTTTTGCAGCGATTCTCTTTCAAATCCATCTCAAGAACAGGTGAGATTTCTCCAACTAAACCCTAAAGTCTTCTCCTGCTTACACATATAGCTTCAGTTCTTGATTCATGCTTTCTTTTGCTTGTTTTAGATTTTTTTATTTTCCTTTTTTATGGATCGATCTCTTTTTTGGCATGATCTACGATGTTCTTTGATGTTTGATTGGATCGATACGAGAGATCTATTGCTAGATATTAGGTTTTGATGTTCTAAGCCTCTCTCCTTTGTTTGAATGCTTCAAGCTTCTCTTTTTTTTGGATCGATATTGATCTTGATGTACTGATTTGATTATCTGCTTTGTCTGGATAGTATAGAGTTGGAAGAAATCTGTTTTCTATTGTGTTCTTTAAGATGCTTTCTATATTCGGCTAGGGATTGAATATTGTTTGGAATTGCGGGAAAAGATCTGTTCAAATACGTGATCTTTACAGCCACTCGTTTGAGAAGTAAGGGATGGCTGTTTAATTCCAAAGAGAATATGATTCTGCTCGATGCTTCTCTGAAAAATTCTTTATTGTTGGTTGATCAGTGATTCTGTATATCTTTTAGATATATATGTTTTCATGAGTGATTTATCTTTGGCTGCATGAGGTAATCCATGAGGAACCCAATAAAATACATCAGAGCAGGACAAATGGATGATTTTTTTTTAATATATGTATAAGTCTTAATCGCGGAACCTTGGTGCAATTCTGCGTTGTTGTTTGGAATTTTATTTTGTATCCATCGTCATATTATGTTTTTATAGTGCTCCTGGACATTGAAGCAAGAGAGGTTTTGATTGCAGGGGGTTGAGTCATTGCTCAATCTATGAAGTGGTTGTGTTATGCACATTGTTTGAGAATCATGTAGGCATTGCTCTTTTGTTGAGTACTTATTTTAGTTGGTTTTAAGCAATGAGTAGGATTTGGTCTTTTCACTTTTAAGTGGTTGAGATTAAGTCATCTTAGGTGGGTCATCTAATAGACGAATGTGGTCATGATATAAACAGTTTTAGGGATGCTGGATCCATATTCATATGTAAACAGAGGTGGTTGGGGAACTTTGTGCATGGATTTTCTGTCATTGAATGAATCTCTAGTGGGTTATATGTACCAATTTTGGAATCATGTGGACCATTTACTAACTAATTCTGATGTTTGTTTCACTTTAGTGTAAAGGCATCATACGTTGATGAATATATTTGACAAAGCCCCTGTTGTTGATAAGGATGCTTTTGTGGCTCCTAGTGCATCTATCATTGGAGATGTTCAGGTGGGACGAGGATCCTCCATTTGGTATGGATGTGTTTTGAGAGGTAATGTTGGATTACATTTCCACTAATGCAAGTTAAATTCTTCAATGGAACTTCTCTTTCTTCTCTTCATCAAGTATACTTGAAGAACTCAGGTCTTCATCTGTGGCATTGTATAGTTTGGAATATTGCAAGACAAACAAATAGAAAAACATGAAAGTGCAAAATCTCTGCTTTCTTTTTTATTTCCTATATTATTCAGTGTCTCTAAAATCTCTGCTTTCTTTTTCCATGTTATGGTGATGGCTATTTTCAATTGAATATGCAAAATGACCTAAATTTGGCTGTGTGTTCTTTGTTATTATCTTATACTGTTTGATGGTTATCTAGACATTGATCATGTCTCATTTTATCTTTTCACTTTGGCAGGTGAGAATTTATCAAAGCTATATCATGTCTCCTTTTATCTTTTCATGTTTATGCAATTGTCATCCATTGATCAACTTAATGCATGGCATAGAGTCATTTTCTGAAGGTCTGACATCTTTCTAGTAGTTAATTAATGCTGAAGTTAATTGCCAATCTTTCTCCTTTTATTTTTATATTTAGTATAAATTTCCAATTTTTATACTTATCTTTTAATATTTATTTTTCTTTTTCTGTTCAGGTTTGAGAGCATCGGATATACCACGGCACCCGGCACGGAAAATTTTTCTTTTTCCTGTAATTGTAATGGATATATTTTATTGAGACTTTTGTAATGCTTTGAATGCAATTAATATAAGACTTTCTTTTTTTATTTGTAATTTTAATTGATGGTAGTAGTTGTATATATTTAGGCTTTGTTATTTGTAATTTTAATTGATGGCAGTAGTTGTATATACTTTTGTACAGGTACAGGTATAAAAAAGGGAAAATTTTTAGAAAATACGGAATTTTTTTTTTAAAAATAAAAAATCTTTAGCGGCCGCCAGTGGCGGTCGCTAAAAGTAGTTTTAGCCGTCGCTAATAGTTTCAAAAATTAAAAAAATAATAAAAATTAAAAAAAACCAATGTATTAGCGACCGCCATATGAGTATTAGCGACCGCCATGGCGGTCGCTAATACTTAAAAAATAAAAAAAATAAAAAAATTCAAAAAAATGAGGCATTAGCGACCGCCATATGGAGTATTAGCGACCGCCATGGCGGCCGCTAAAAGTCCAAAAAAAAAAATTTTAATTTTTTTGCGACCGCCATGTAGCGGTCGCTAATACCTTTAGCGACGAGCTTTTCGCGGCCGGCGCGCGGCGGTCGCTAGGCGGTCGCTAAAGAGTATTAGCGACCGCCAATTTACTTTTAGCGACGGCAAGTGGCGGCCGCTAAAAGTCAATTTTCTAGTAGTGATGGAGTCAAAATCTCATGCTTCGGTTGCCACCTGGAGCAATCCATGGATGGGGTTGAGTCTAAAAGTGAATTGACTTCCTCAATATGTTCATCTACATCAAAATCACTTCCAAAGTGGGCCAGACAAGCTTCTAGTGGATCTTCAAGCTTCAAATGGGATAAGTGATTTTCCACCAATTCATGAATGTAACTAACTTCAAAAATCTCATCATCCTCATGAGGAGGTTGCTTACTGACATTAAAAATGTTTACTTGAACTGTCATGGTCCCAAAAGAGATTTGCATCACTCCATTCCTACAATTGATCAAGGCATTAGAGGTGGCTAGGAATGGTCTTCCCAAAATTACTGGAATTTTGGGTTCAGCCTCAGATGTGTGTTTGGTATCCAAGACAACAAAATCGACAGGAAATACAAAGTCTCCGACTTTGATAAGAACGTCTTCAACTACCCCCTTGGGGTATCGAATTGATGCATCAGCCAATTGCAAGGTCACATGGGTCTTTTTCAACTCCCCCAAACCTAATTCTTCATAAACAGAGTACGGAAGAAGGTTCACACTTGCACCTAAGTCTAGCAAAGCTTTCTCTATGTGATGGTCCCCTATCTGGCAAGAAATGGTAGGACACCCTGGGTCCTTATATTTGATTGGGGTTGGACAGGAAATGATTGAACTAGCTTGTTGGGCTAGAAAAGCCTTCTTGGGCACATTGGTAGTCCTTTTGAAGGTGCAAAGGTCCTTCAGGAACTTGGCATAGGCAGGAATTTGTTGGATTGCATCTAAAAGTGGGATGTTAATCCTGACTTGTTTGAATACTTCTAGCATTTTATCCAATTGAACAGTTGATTTGTTGGGCCTAGCCTCTGTGGATATGGTGCCTTGGGAATATAGGTCTTAGGAGTGGGCTCACTAGGTGATGGTTTAGCATTGACTGAGTTCTCTAGTTCTAATATGGGTTCAGCATTCGCACTTAGTTCCTCAGTTTCCTTAGGTAGTTCCACCTTGTTATCAACCTGTGTACCCGACCTAAGAGTGATGATGGATTGGACTTGTTCCAGGCTTTTTCCTTTAGGATCATGAACGACTTGGCCCTTGGGATTAGGTTCGGGTTGACTAGGGAAGGTTCCCTTCTCTCTGGCATTGATGGAGTTGGCCAATTGGCCCATCTGATATTCCAGTTTTGCAATTGATTGTGTGTTAGCATTTAAGCTTTGAACAGTGCTTTGCTGGAACTGGAGGGTATTCTGAGCTAACAGTTTCATGGTTTCCTCAAGAGAACCTATTCGCTGATTTTGCGGATTGGGGGTGAAATTGGGCTTTTGGAAACCGGGTGGGGCACTGGACTGAAGTTGATGGGATTGTGATGGGCCATCTTGAGTTGGACCCTTGGTCCAAGAAAAATTCGGATTATCCCTCCATCCTGGATTGTATGTGTTGGAGTAAGGGTCATACCTTTGACGATTATCAAAACGAGTATTTTGATAAAGCGCATTCACCTCCTCAATAGACTCAATCTGACCCAAAGTTGTTGGGTCAGTCCCTCCATTTATGGCCTGGTTATATTTCAATGACTCCAAAGTGTTTGGAGTGGGCTTTTGGTTCAGTTCTAAGGCCTCTATTCTCCTCACCAGTGTGGCCAATTTGACTTCTGCCTCAATTTTGGGTTCAACCTTAAACACCCCCCCTTTTTCAGGAATGGTGGGTTTGATGGGCTCCCTCTCGATAGGGGCCCACTGTAATGTGTTTTCAGCGGTTTCTTCCAAAAATGTCCATGCTTCATCCGCTGTCTTCTGTGTAAACTTCCCACCACAGAAAGATTCCACCATTTGCTTAGTAGGGTAATCCAAACCCTCATACACGATCTGGACCAATCGAATTTTTTCAAATCCATGGTGGGGACACTGGATTAAAAGGTCCTTGAACCGTTCCAAAAAACTATAAAGTGTCTCCCCTTCCATTTGATGGAATCCATTGATGGCCTGCCTAATCGAAGCTGTTTTCTGCTTGGAGTAGAATTTTTTATAAAATTCTTCGACTAGCTTGGCCCATGTAGTGATGGCCCCGGCCTGTAAGGCATAAAGCCAAGCTTTAGCCTTTTCTTTTAGGGAGAAAGGAAATAATCTAAGTTTAAGGGCCTCCTCAGTCATGTGATTGATTCTCATGGTCCCACAGATGTCCTCAAATTCCCTAACATGTTGATATGGATTTTCCTGGTCTAGCCCACGGAATACTGGGAGCATCTGGATCATGCCAGATTTCAGTTCAAATGTAGCATTGGTCTGAGGCAGGATGATGCAAGACGGTTGAGTTGTCCTGGTGGGGTACATGTAGTCCTTCAAAGTCATGGGTGGGTCCACTTGATCAGCCATCCTAACAATTTCTTCAAAAATGGAAGACTTTCCGACAACGGTTAAGGCTAATTCGGGCTCTATCCTGACTAACCTTTTACTCTTGCGTACCCACAGTTTCTCTCTTTCAGGTCTAGAGCGCATGCATCGGGTTCAACCTTAAAAAAATGCAAGCCTAATCTATATGCGGGGTCCTAATGGTCTTACTAGATGATGCACAAGCAGTCAAGCACAAAGATTGAGCACAAGAAAATATCCTAGGGTTAGCCTAACTCACTAGACAGCTCCTAACAGGTTTGAAGAATGCACTAAGGCCTCCAATCCGGTCTTATGAAGTCAAATCGACCAGGTAAGTCCCCAGGATGAGTGGTGGGGTCACAATGCACTTGGCAAGGGTCCCGCTTAAGAACCAAACTCCTAGAACAGAGACTGCCACCCTTTTTGGTAGGGACAGGACTTACCTAGACATCAACTTGACCAAAGAGCGCAACTGGTGCAACCTTTTGTGGTCTTCGTCCTAATGAGCTCGAGTCCTATGGTCTCGTTTCTACTTGATTTTAATTAATATTTAAGTTACTATATGAGAGGTGGTTAAACCTAATTGGGCAAGGATCTGGTGATGAAATCCAGTCCTTATCTGATTGGGGTAATTGCCCTCAACTAAGTATGTGGGGTCCAATTTACTTGGTGTGTCAATCATACAATCATATTTGCTGAAATTTAAATCACCCAAGCCCCACTTGCAAGTAAAAGATTCGTAGGGTAAAGTTTAGAAACTCTTACAGTGGGCCCACGCCTCTTTTTTTTTTTTTTTTTGTAAATTTAGCAATTCTGAGAGCAACTTGTTTGCTTAGAGCAAGTCCACGCAGTTTCCTGTTTTTATGCAACTCTTCTCTTACCAAGGTAAGATATTCAAAAGAAACTCTTGTTACTAAATCCTAAGTTAACAAATCAACTCAAAATTCTATCTTATCCGAATTTAAAAAAATAAGAAAATTCAAAAGACACCAAGTTAATAAAAACTCTATCAAAATGGATTCTAAGTTATTAAAACAAATCAAAAATTCTATCTACAAAATAAATAAATAAAAATCAGAAATTCTAAATTATCCAAACAAGTGTCTAGATATGGTTAGAGTTTTCAATTATATGAAATCCAATCTTATCCAATTCAAATTTTAGATTTTAAAACTCTAACTAATCTAAACAACTTAGGAGAAAGAATTTTAAAATTTCTAACTACCTAATTTCAGAATTCAAAAGTTAGCATATTAATCAAAACAACTAATCCTAAAGATTTTAAACTTTATCTTACCAATCCTAATCTAATCAGGACACTAGTTAAACCAAACTAAAATAAAAAAAATTTTGTTTTTATTTACTGAAATTCGGAATTAAAAGAAAACCCCAAAAAAAAATTTTGTTTTTTTTTAATTAATTAATCCGAAAATTCAATTAATAAAAAAAATCAGAAAAATCAGAAAAAATCAGAAAAGTTTGAAAAACCAGCAAGGCGAAATACTAACTAATACTAATTCCAAAAAACACTACTAATGCAAATTAAATGATTAAATAACTAATACAACCTAAATATGAGCATGCATATGAATCTAATGAAAATAAAAAAAAATAAGATTTTAATAAAAACTCAGATTTGGCTCCCCGGCAACGGCGCCAAAAACTTGATGTGAATTAAATCAATCCATTAAAATTACTGCAAGTGCACAGTTATCTTGTTGAGATAGTGGCAATTACAGGTCGATCCCACAAGGAGCACTAAGTTAAAATTTAAAAATCTGAATTTATTTTATTTTATTTTTTTAAATTAAGGATTAATAAATAATTGAGATGTAAGAAAAACTAGACAAAATTCAAAACACAAACCAATCAAATAAATAAAACAGATCAGAGCATCCAGAATCCACTAAGCAAGATAATTAATCCATCCATGCAATTATTCTACTATTTGTCTCAAAATAACTCAGATCAGAAACAAATCAATGTTTCGGATCCGGAGGATTTGTCTTTCGCAAAAATCAATTTTTAAAAAGAATAAGTTTACAACCCAAGACCTCCTTCACCTCATAAAAGAATGAAAAATCATAAGCATGACTCATCAAATTTAAAAGAATGAAAAATCATAAGCATGACTCATCAAATTAAGCATAAACTATCAAAGGATCTCAGCCCTAAGCATAATCTATCAAAATAAGTATAAATCATTAAATTATTTTCATTAGAAATCAAAACAGAGGTTGCCTAAGGCATGAAGACAGATCTATTATTCTAATAGAGCATGCATTTAAAAGAGACAAGATGGTAATAGAAAAAATAACATAGATTAAATTAAAAATCTACTTAGCTTCATCTTTGTGCTCCAATCCAAAAGAATTTACTCCTCCATTGCCAAAGATATGATTTTCGTTGTATACTTCATGGCAATTACAACTTCTCCTTCACAAAGATTCTCCTTCAAAATAAATCCTTGGACATGGCCCAAGGCTACCAAAAGAATAAAAGAGAAAAGAAACTAGCTAAAAAATGGAAAAGAAGAAATAAAGAAGGGAATATATGAGAGAGAGAGAGTTCCACGTGAGACAATTCTTTTGGAGAAGAGGGTTCTTCTTTTTGACATCCAAAGCCTTTTTTAAATAGGGCATGAGCTCCCTATTCTTTCTCTCTAGATCCTCTTTTGAGCAAAAGAATCTTCCTTCTTTGGTAAGTCTTCTTCTTGCTTTCCAAGTTAAGGTAAGTTTCTTAGTAACTTTTGGAGAGATGTTAACTTTTTGGACAAGACTTGCTTAGTTAGATTCCCTAGCCAACAAGGACTTCCTCTTAAATTCTCTTCACTTGGAAATTTCCCATGCTATGGCCCACTCTCTTTGATAAGTTCAAATCTGAAATTGAATTTGTAGCAAAGCTTTGGCAAATGGTGTGGATTTAATTTGCAATCCCGTCTAAAAATGAACATGAGAATCTCCGGACTCATAACTTTGTCAATATAGCTCCGATTTGCACGTTCTTGGACTCCACAGATATCTACTCTGAATAAGCTTTCCAACGGTATGTAAATTTCATCGATCCGACGGTCGGATTGAAAGTTATGGCCATTTGAAGATTAGTTGTCCTGAGAAAAACGAGATTTAACTTCTAGAATTTGATTTGCAATGGATTATATCTCTGCACAACTTTCTTTTTTTTGGAAAGGACATCAGATGTGGATGATTCAAACTCTTCTTCTTTTGTTCTAATCAGAATGATACTCTTTGAATTATCCATTAATAATTTCAAATTTGCAACCACTGTGGACCCTGCCATGTGAGACATTTCATCTGTTTGAGTAGTGGGCCCTATGAGGAGTCTTCTACTGTAGTTAGGATTCTTCAAGTGATATGATGAGTGGACCCCTCCTTTGATTTATTTGCATATGGCTTGTGTGTGGACCCATATGGTGAATTCTTCAATTTACTTCAATTCAGCAATGCAGGGCCTAGGATGACAATGTGCTTGAAAGTGGGCTCCGTGACAGAGGTCTCCAATTCTCATTTTCTGCACATTCTAATTTAACACATTAAATAGTGAAGAGCCCATATTGAAGCGGGACCCATCCAGACAGAGTCCTACTCCAATTGGGACTCTTCGGAGAAAATTTGCAAAACAGTCTAAGTTAATGCAGAAAATGTATGAAAAGTATGAAAATTTAGATTCCTAGGTGAAAATGCATGAAATGATGAAATTAGATGAATAATGATGCAATTCACCAAATTAAATCTCTAATTCATCTCAATATGATGCGTAATTGTGCAAATTCATGAACTCAACACTCCGCCACTGCTCAAGACATTATATTTTTCTGCAGAACTATAAGTTTGTAGCATCTTGACTTATACTTTCATTAAAAGTAATTTTATTTTAAACAATATTATCCTGAAATAACATGAAGGTTCAAAATTATCAGGTAATTACCTCTCAGAATATTTTCTGGAGAATGATTTTTGTAACATTAGCTGTAATAACCATTCAACAAATAAAGCATACACAAATATTGCTCATTTTTCTCCTTTTCTTTGTTGACAGGGTATTCCCCTGGTATTTGAACTGACAAAGCTAATTCCCCGGGCACACGCACAACCATGCAACACACATCCACTCGAAAAATTTGGGGGTGTTAACACAAGACCTCGAGAGCAAACCCACCCGCACCTTATGCCAATGAACCAACACTTGGATAGGTAATTATTGCTCAATCTTCTACGTTCTTCCTAACAAGATAAATGAGAGAATGGAATTAAGTACAAGTTGGACTTTCTGCCCATCGTAATTCCAAAAGCCTCAGTCATGTCTAAATCCTCAGGCTCAACTGCGTTTGGGAGCTTCCATTCGAAGTAATAGAGAAGTTGAGCAAGGGCAAGTTCTACTGATGCTAGTCCAAACAACATTCCAGGACACATCCTCCTACCGGCTCCAAAGGGTATCAGCTCAAAGTTGGTTCCCTTGAAATCAATTGAACTACCAATAAATCATCCCATTGTTGTGGGTCCCTTCCAATTGCCCATGCATTGATAATGACTCTTGTTTTTGCGGGTATCTCGTATCCGTCTATTTCACATCTCTCCCTACATTCTCTTGGTACCAACAAAGGCAGAGGTGTGTGTAGCCTTAGAGTCTCCTTGATGACCAATTTCAAATAGTTCAATTCATGGATGTCTTTCTCTTCTATGGGTGCCTTCCCTCTTAACACCTCTCTCACCTCAGCTTGTGCCTTCTCCATTACATTTGGGTTTCTCACCAGCTCTGACATGGCCCACTCCATGACTCTGGATGAGGTTTCAGTCCCTGCTCCAAACATTTCCTGAAAAAGAAATAACACCCTTTGTTTAAAAGAAAGCCCATGTTTGCAAGGTTTATCTTGTAAGAGATTGTCTACCCAAGACCACAAACAAGTAAAAATCTACCAGGTAGAATAAATTATGAAGCACCCTTTATTTGTACATGTTGGACTAATGAGATATGAAACTATTCGTGAGTTGGTCCACATCCGGATGAGCAGACCTCAAAAAATCATTTCAGTTAGAAGTCCTTTAGACAAAAGAAACATGCAAGACAACCAAAGAAAAGCCAAAAAAGTATTGAACAGTCCTGTTCTGCACTATGCAATATTTTAAAAAAAAAATTTGCTAAAGCCAAATTGTATTAAGAGGAGGGAAGAAAATTACAATGGTAAAAGGCCCCAAAGAAGTAAAGCCAGCCAGAAAACTTCAAAGGGAAAGAAAAAAAAAGAAACAGAGGAAGAGGGAAAAAAAAAAACAGGAAATATATTTTTAAATTTAGTCAAAGAAAGATGGGAAATGAATACTTAGCCAACATCATAGTGAATCGAATTTCAAAAAAGTCAAGGTCTCATCTACATCTTCATCTTATATGTTTCTACCTATTAAATTTTCTCTACTAACCAACCCTATCCAAAAATTGAGGTCTTAGTATAGGCTGCGCAAATGTTTTCAACACTCCCCCTTAGGTGGCATATGGTCACCGCATATTTCGCGACACACATCTTTCAACGCGTCGTTCCTCTGGCGATTCAAATTTGCGACTATTTGGCTATGATACCAAATTAAATTTTCTCAACTAACTAAAACTTACCAAAATCTCAAGGCATTAGTAAAGGCAAGAAAAATACTTTTCAACACTAACCTTACCTCATATCCCTTCTCCATTACCTTTTTTTAATAATCAATGAATTTCATTTGACTCTATATTCCTATGTATTCAATTCCTATTTATTTTATGCAAAAAAAAAAGTCCTAAAAGACAAAAAGACTTCTTTACGATTTCTACTTTTCAACGCATCCCGTGTATCCATTCACTCGGGTTTTTATTTTTAAATAAAGCTGCCCCTTACCTCCAAAGGAGAATTTCCTAGGCGCATCACAATTAGGGGGTTTTCACATT
Organism: Cinnamomum chago; assembly: GCA_038049695.1. NCBI lineage: Eukaryota > Viridiplantae > Streptophyta > Magnoliopsida > Laurales > Lauraceae > Cinnamomum > Cinnamomum chago. The sequence continues at coordinate 103,192,733 of CP142451.1, read as the reverse complement.
TTCCAACTCATTGTCTTAAGGTGCTTTTATGTAGAGCAAAGGAAGAGGATACCTGCATTTCCTCTTTTGCGACACCGGAACTCCAACGTGGGATGGTAGGAGATTTGGATCCCCTCTAGTACAAAAAGTAGAGTCAAAACTGGAGACTTCCCTGCCCCTTCGTAGCCCTTTCTTAAGGATTACAAATCACTTAGGAAAAGATTGATGAAAAATGGAGTGATTCTTTTTAATTTAATTGCTTGAATTAATGGAATGATGCATCTATCACATGCAACAATGGTTATTGGATAATTATTTGATAATGTTTTCCGGTGCAGCTTGCCAGTTGGTTCAGCAGGTCATGAGGACGACAGGAGGGATTGTAAAGGAAAGCATATAGGCAGAGTTTCATTCAAGTTTCCTTTCAAGCTTATAATCCTAAGGCCTGATCTATGCTATTGAAAAAATTATAAAGGTTTTAAATAGTTGAATTTTCAATACTTTAAATTATTGATAGACTGACCCCGGTGCTTCCAACCGCACAATCACACCATGCCACACCAGATTAGTATCTTTTGCCGTCGGATTGATGGGATAAGTCTAAGATGACGGCAATGATAATAATGATGGCGATAGTGGTGGAGATGGTAATGATCTTTAGCATGAGATCAACTTATTTGCAAGTATGAAGTAGTAAACCAGTTTCTGCAGAGATACTTACCGCTATGACAGCTTTTATACTTCTTTTGGTGATTGGAATTTCAAGGTCCCCATCGTGTTGAAGTCTCAATAGAACATCAACCAAATCCTCCTCTAATGTGCCTTCATTAGTCTCCTTTTTCATGCTCTCGCGTTCTTGAAGGATGTCATCAAGGAGCCTATCCATCTTCCGGTGAACCCTCTCCAGCCTAAATTTCAATCCGCTAATCACCTGAACAAACTCCAGAGAAGGGAACACATCACCCACATCGAAACCAGATGCCAACGTCAGTGATTCTTTTAGTGCCTCTATGAACACTTCTTGATCTTTGTATTCCTTACCAAAACAAGCCCTAGTGACCACCTTGTTTGTCAATGACAAAAACTTCTCACTGAGGTTTATGGGAGAACCAGCTGCCGCCGAAACAGATTTGACAAGATTAAATACTTCTTCTTCTCTTATGCGCTTAAATGATTCGACCCGCTTGGCACTTAAGAGCTCAAGCATGTAAATCTTACGCAGTCGTCGCCAGTAATCTCCATATGAAGAAAAAGCTACTGTTGAACCATAGCCAACAATTCTTGCAGCGAGGATTTGTGGTCGGTCAACAAAATTGAGATCATGTGTCTTCATGAACTCCTTGGCAAATCCTGCAGAAGAGACTACAATAGTGGATAGCTGACCAAGCCTCAGGTGCATGAGAGCCCCATGTTCAATGGCTAGGTCTCTAAGAGAGCGATGTGGCAGTGACCCAAAGAGCTGGTGCAAGTTTCCAAAGACAGGCAGCGTCCTTGGCCCTGGGGGCAGTTTGGGGACTGAATTCTGGGTCTGGGGTCTCTTCCCTTTCTTCTTCAAGAGCATGAATATGAATATGAGAGGGAACAAGGAGGTCCGAAATTCCATTAGTAGGATGAGAGACTATGATGGGTTCTATTCAGTCTATACTTAAGTTGTGAAAGATGGTTATTTATCCTTGTGCATATGTTCATTTCTTGGGTTTTTTTATGCATAAGACACCTTTTGACTGTGAATAAAGGGACATTTATACAAAAAAGTACATATAGATCTCTCGTGATGCACAACCACTTCATGGAAAATGCATTTTGCTAATAGAATACAGAGCAGTTGAGCATCACTCAGCACCACCGACCTCGAGCAAAATGTAGTATCCTTGAATATTATCATAGATTAGTGGTTGTTATTATCAAAGTATCACAATACATTAAGCGTGGGGTTGATTAACTGAAGCACCCACATGTAGCTCCTTTTTCCATTTTTTTCATTTCCTTCAAAACCCACATGTGGCTTTGAGAGTGTGAGGTGATCAACTTAAGAAGCCACATTTTACTGTCAAAGTATCTTATACTATTTAATTCAAACAACCATTTTTAAAATTATAAGGGTATGGACACATTTTACTTTCAAAGTATCTAATACTATTTAATTCAAACAACCATTTTTTAAATTATAAGGGTATGGATGCCATGGGGATGAAAGGGGCAGCGATGGCAAGGGCCCACTTTGTTCGGGTTCAGATCGACTACTAGATGTAACATGCATCTGCCCGGCCCAAACCTGATTTTGCCCTCATTTATAATTGGGTTGTATTTGTCAGACCAAACCCAACAAGTGAGTTCCACGGGTTGTCTGGGCTGTGGTTTGTCAGGTCGGATTCAGGTTAATTGGCGGGTCAGAGTGGAATTGGTTGGGTTCAGTTAAGGTCAAGTTAGTTAGGTCATATATAGCTAGCATGAATTCAATCAAACCCAAGCCACATGTTAATCACATTGGAAATGTTAGCTCGAACCGAGCCCAAAAGTAAAAAGGTCCATCTGAACACCGAATCTTACTGGGTCAGGTCTGGATTGGTTTGGTGGTGTCTCCTTCTAGTGAGTATTGCAGCTGGATAACCTACGCCTGGGGACTGGGGAGGAATGTTTCGCTACCATCTTGAAATACCAGTTTCACTGCACTCAACATGAAGGTTTAAATTTAATAACACAAAAACAAATTCTCTCTTAAAGTCAATTTGTTCGCGAGCCATGACGCTATTGAATTCCTAGGAATTCATGGTAAAAAGAGTTGCAATAAAAGGATTATTTAAATGGTGAGGGTGAAGGATATATGGTGGTAATGTAGAAGGGAAAATGACTTGCCAATGATTTTGTAGACTTCGTTTGCGTGTTTGGATGTGGGAAACATTCCCATAAGAAGACTGCTTGCCCCCATGTGACTGGCTACTTGATGTAGTAAAATGCTCTACTAAAATGCTACTTGGGGAAAAGTGAGTCCTGTCCCCCATCCAAAGGGATAGGATTTCATTTCCCCGTCCAGATTCAATTGCAAGCTCCCACTGCAAAATTTCTTCCAAGCAAAAGTAAAATTTTCTCCATAGATCTCTCCGCTTGGAGAAGTTGCAGACAGCATTTGGGGTTTTGAATTCTCCCAACATCAATCAATATTGCAATTAAATAAGCCATCAAGGTTTCTTCTATGCCTGTTTTATGAAATTTGGATGCCTTCTAACACTATAAGGAACTCAATTTTAAGGTTGTACAATATTATTATTCTAATTATGAGTTTTCTCTAGGGAGTTTTTACGCCTCGGCCACTGGGGTAATGGGGTTGGTGGTAAAAACCTAAGCACCAAATAATGGGTCGGATCCAGAAGAACCTGGTAGCACAGTATACAAATAACATATATAGTATGGATGCATCAAATGAGAATAGTGATAGTGATATGATCAATAGACTAACAAAGGTAGCCATGCAAGGCAAGTCATGCAATCATGAGCAACAGGGGTCAATATAAAGGAAAAGGTTAATCCATCCATCTAATCAACATAGCACATCCACACAGGCTAGTACCGCGGGAAATTATGACACTGTTCTCCCATACTGTAAAGTCTCACATCGCTCATGTGAGTGTTCGGAGACTGTGTTATATGTGTGGACTCCTCCTTATCTAGCATAACACGGTTTGGGTACACCAACGGTGGCCCCACCTATAGGGGCCCAAAGCAGACAATATTATACCGAATAAGCTGGGTCGTGACAATTGGTATCAGAGCTGAGGATGACTCTCATCTGAGGGTGGGGAAATGTAAAACCCCACATCGCTCATATGAGTGTTCAGAGATTAGGCTATATGGGTGGACTTCTCCTTATCTAATATAATGTGTTTTGGGTACACCAATGGGGGTACCCTAGTGGCGTACGTCCACCTTAACCATCATGATGGCCTTGCACATAGATAGCTCTAACCAAGGGAGGTCAGTGCCAAGGTTAAACTCATATCAACCGAGTGGATGCTTAAGCTGACTCTAAGGAACCACATAATCAGGTCTAGTGTCCAGTTAGGCTATTCTTGCTGGAGCAGAGTTCCACAAGTTCATACAAGGTCCGGTAACCAAGTCCATTCCACAGCCTCATAACATCCCTCATAAGTTCATCGTAGTATCCATGTACAACTCCATGTCCATACCCATAACCTCATCCATTTCCAGAGACAGTGGTCATAATTACTTACATATCAGGTGCCTAATTATACATACATTCCATCTACTCCATGGTCATCACATTCATCCTTTTTTTAGGGCATAGGATAGCCTGCCTAGCTATAGCCACCCACACTTGTGTAGTTTGATTTATTTCTTCCCAACTTTCTTCTTTGAGTTATTCCAGTCTTCTATCTTCAAAGTTATTTTCTAAAAATAAAAGTTACAACTTATTGAACCCAGAGTTTTATCCAACCCATGAATTAGCCAAAAAAAAAATCCTAACACTAGCTACAAACACGGTTCAAATGTTCTCCTTTCATAAACAAGGTCACCTCTAGGTCAACCCTAGGTCAAGGTCCTCCATTTCCAGTTATTAATTAGGTTTAACATTGGTGAAACAGAAACAAGAGATAGAGAAAAGAATATATAATCATATGACAGTAGAGATCAACCAATGAGAGATAGAATCAAGCAGTCTCACCTAGGTCAGTACCCCCGTTTTAGGTCCAAGAGTCCACTTCATCCAATTCCATCATTAAGGACAATCTCAAATGCTAAGAGTGTGCATTTGGTGCTCTGAAGTTACAGGCATCTAATACTAATTTTAATGAATGAATCGAACTCTATTTCCAAGCCTTAGACCCTACTTGGGCGGCCTCTTGGATCAAGGTTAAGCTTAACCCTTGACTCAAGTTTGGCACATCAATAGAAGTCCACATGGAAGGTCAATGGGCCCAGAAATAGCTAAATGCTAACGGGGGAAGCAGTTTTAAAGAAATCTGGTCGCAAGAATCCCAGATGAGCAAATTATCAAACATCTAGACAGTAAGGGGGTTCACTTGAGCAAGACCATGGTTCACTCGAACGAACTTCCCAGGGGGTGCCTTCGCTCTAGCGGACTATGGGTTCGCTTGAGCAAACGCGCTCTCTGGCTTGCTCCAAGGAGCCCTCTCGCTGGAGCGACTCCATTTTTGCTGGCGCGAGGGTCTCAAGCCATGTGCTCCGTTGTCCAGTTCTGGTTCCCATTCAAAGCACATCTATTCCGATCCAAGCTCCACAAAAATCAACTCCAATCATCACATGACAACTCCCAACATTACAACTCCATCATCCACCACAAATCTAACGTCCATGGGCCATTGATTTTCCAAGTGGGAGGTCCCATCCATCAATGGCCATCAAACCATATACAAGAGCTTAAAAAGATAGATCTACACATCAATCATCAATAGAAATGGAAATAGACAGAAATCAAAGGGAAAAACATGCATTCTATGCTAAAAGGTATATTGCTCTTGCCTGTTTGGTCCAAATCAAGATTCTCTTGCTTGGTCTCCAAGATCCAAGCTCTAAACCTCCAATCAAAAGCTTCCAAGCTCTCTAATACTCACATAAATCCCTAAGACTCAAATCCACAACTCCTACACCCAAATCCCAAGGATATATAGCATAAGAGAATGAAATTCTAAGGAAGGAAGAAGATCTATAAGGAATTAGAGCTAGGAAAAGAAACTCACCTTACTGCGAAGGAGAGAAGGAGGTCTATAGCTGATGGAGATGGTCTCTTAGCTTGGGATGGGTTGTAGCTTCGAGGATTCTAGCTTCCTTTGATGGTAGAAACCCTAGATCTAGGAATTCTTGTAGAGATTTTTCGAGGGGAATTGAATAAGAAGAGAAGAGAGGGAAGAAGGGAGAAATGGGAGGGAAAATAAGAGAGAGAGAGAGAGAGAGAATCGCGGGAAATTGTGACGTGGGTTTAGTTATATAAGCTTGGGTTTGGGGTGAATTGACTAGATTGCACTCATTGCTTAGTTAAAGGTTTGAGATAAGGACATGGGCATTTACGGTATTTTAGGTTTAGTTGCACAAATCTCCATGAGAAACCTCTCCTATTTATTAAAATCTCATCTAAGGGCCTCTTACTAACTAACAAACTTGAAAAAGTCCAACCAGATCCCTATCAAGCTATAAAATCTCAAAAGACTCCTAATCCTATAAAAATAGGTTTAATTCTTGGGAAAAGACTAAAGTACCCACACTAACCCCTACTAATTAGTATAGATAGATACAATTAGCATGTAATTAAGGTATTTAAGGGGCAGGGCCTCACAAATGTGTTGAGAGATATTAGATTTGTTAGTGATGTTGGTTTTTAATTTAAATTTAAATAAGTTTGGATTTGAATTAGAATTAGAATTTAATATGCTTGAATTACTTTTTAATAGTATTAATGATTTTGTTTTATCTTGTTCACTCCCTTATAAATGGTGGATATTGCTATTAATGTAACAAAGTGAGCCTCAAAATGTACCATCTTTTAAAATTATCATGGTATCAAGACATATCTTGGTAGCAATCTTGTGATCATGCCATATAAGCATCCCGAGCCCGTGGATCCATTGTTATAGACCATATGGACCCTACATATGTAAGGGACAACCCTAGTTTTGGGTCGGTTTAGTACTATCTCTCTTGGCTCTTTAATCATATGATCTGGTAGGTTTGTGACCTTGCATATTTGGTGCTTAGGTAGTGGAGCTCTATTGTGCAAGTGGTTGAGGCGGTCCCACAGAATTCGCCAATTGAAGGATTACCACTAGTGGAGCATAGCGGAAGTGTGGTGTTGTTGGGCTAGTACTTGAGAACTTCACATTACATTTGGTTATATGAGCATAGGTTCCTCTTTTGCAAGTCACTATTCTAGTATTGAACCTTCATTAAAACTCTAATGCATTTTGTAATTAAACGTTATGTAAATGTCTTTATGTTACTTGTATCAGCACTGATATTGTTGTATGTTATATTGATGACCAACTACACATACGGTATGAATTGTTGTTTCCAAGTATGTTTGTGGTGACTGATCACAATAATAACCTTAGTGAGAACATCGATCCACCGGGAGTTAGGGCCACAAATGCAATTAAGGAAACAAGTTTAACTGGCCCTCATTCTCACGCCCTAGGGATGCGGTTAGGATCCCACCAGATTCTAGCGGCGTGACACATTGATTTAGCTAATCAACATATGGAATCTGCCATACACTCGATCATTTTTCTATGCACGTATTGATGTAGGAGGTGTTGGTGCAAATCTTGGAGACTCTATTACAAAAAATATATCAATGGACCTGACCCTCTATTTTTTCGTTAGTCATTTGACCCAACCAGTAACACTGTATTCTATGCCTACATTTAATTTACGTTGAGTAAGTTCGTGGTGGTGATTGATGTTTCTTGTATTGTTCTTTCACTTTGTGGTCTCCTTTTTCTTTTTCATATGTTAATCTCTCTTTACCCGGCTTCTCTCTGGGCCCGGAGGGATTAGTCCAGCCCAAAGGGTTGGGAACCCTCCGATGGCAAAAAAAAAAATGTTAATCTCTCTTTGTAATTCCTTTTTATCAATAATTTGTCCTCTGTTACCAATAAAAACACAAAATGGTGATTTATGTTTTAATTATTATTTGATTAACTTGGAGATTGTTAGTGAACAAGAACTCTAGATGCTCATGTAGTTTTCTTGGTTTTCCGAAGTGTGATAAATATTGTAGGAATTATTGCTGCAAATATTGGCGGTAACATGAATTTCTTGTGATAATCTTTTTCAAACTTTTCACATCATGATATAACACAATTGTAAAATAATTTTGTATTCAGAAATGAATTTATCGACATCTTATTGTGATAGAAACACAATAAAAACTCGAGACATAATTTTCTACCGCAGTATATAGTTTTGTAGTATCTTGACTTCTACTTTCATCAAAAATATTTTTTTCTTAAACAATATTATCCTGAAATAACTTGAAAGTTCAAACTTATAAGGTTATAATCTCTCACAATATTATCTAGAGAATGAAATCCCCAACATTAATTGAAATAACTATTCAACAAATAAAGCATACACAATAATTGCTCAACTTTTTTTCCTTTTCTTTGCCGAAAAGGTATGCCCCCTTGGTATTTGATCTGACCGGGCTAGTACCGCGGCACTCGCATGACCCTGCAACACACATACACTAGATAAATTTGGAGATGTTGAACATACGACCTCGGAAGCAAACCTACCCACGCCTTATGCCAAGGATCCAACACCTAGATAAGTAATTATTGTTCATTGTTCTACATTCTTCCTAACAAGGTAAATGAGAGAATGGAATTAAGTACAAGTTGGACTTTCTGCCCATGGTAAGTCCAAAAGCCTCAGTCATATCTAAATCCTCAGGCTCAATTGCATTTGGGAGCTTCCATTCAAAGTAATAGAGAAGTTGAGCAAGGGCAAGTTCTACTGTTGCTGCTCCAAACGACATTCCGGGACACATCCTCCTACCTGCTCCAAATGGGATAAGCTCAAAGTTGGTTCCCTTGAAATCAATTGAACTACCAATAAATCGCTCCGGTCTGAAGCTCTCGGCATCATCCCATTGTTGTGGGTCCCTTCCAATTGCCCATGCATTGATAATGACTCTTGTTTTTGCGGGTATCTCGTATCCGTCTATTTCACATCTCTCCCTACATTCTCTTGGTAGCAACAAAGGCAGAGGTGTGTGTAGCCTTAGAGTCTCCTTGATGACCAATTTCAAATAGTTCAATTCATGGGTGTCTTTCTCTTCTATGGGTGCCTTCCCTTTCAAGACCTCTCTCACCTCAGCTTGTGCCTTCTCCATCACTTTTGGGTTTCTCATCAGCTCTGACATGGTCCACTCCATGACTGTAGATGAGGTTTCAGTCCCTGCAGTAAACATTTCCTGAAAAATAATAACACCATTTGTTTAAAAGAAAGCCTAATTAAAGCATGTTTACAAGGTTTATCTTGTAGAACATTGTCTACATAACAAGCTTATATTCTACCAGGTAAAGTAAATTATGAAGCACCCTATATTTGTACATGTTGGACTCATGAGATGCGAAACTATTTGTGACTTTTAGTCCACATCCGGATGAGCAGACCTCAAAAAATCAAATCGATCGGTTAGAAGTTTATACGACCAAAGAAACATGCAAGACGACCAAAGAAAAGCCAAAAAAAAAGTATTGAACGGTCCTGTGCAGAAGCCCTATGCAATATTTTTATATTTAGTTGAAGAAAGATGGGAAATGAAGGTCTCATCCCCATAGTGATTCGAGTTCCAGAAAAGTCAAGGTCTCATCTACATCTCCCTCCTCGTATATGTATCTAATTATTAAATTTTCTCTACTAACCAGCCCTACCCAAACATTGAGGCCTTGGTGGAGGCTACGAAAATACTTTACAACACTTCCCCCTTGGGTGGTGATGGTAATGATCTTTAGCATGAGATAAACTTAGTTGCAAGTATGAAGTAGTAAACCAGTTTCTGCAGAGATACTTACCACTAGGACAGCTTTTATACTTCTTTTGGTGATTGGGATTTCAAGGTCCCCATCATGTTCAAGGCTCAAAAGAACATCAACCATATCCTCCTCTATTAATCTGCCTTCATTAGTCTCCTTTGTCATGTTGCTCTCGCGTTCTTGAAGGATGCCATCAAGGACCCTATCTATCTTCCGTTGAACCCTCTCCAGCCTAAATTTCAATCCACTAATCACCTGAACAAACTCCAGAGAAGGGAACACATCACCCACATCGAAACCAGATGACAACGTCACTGCTTCTTTTAGTGCCTCTATGAACACTTTCTCGTCTCTGCATTCCTTACCAAAACAAGCCCTAGTGACCACCTTGTTTGTCAATGAGAAAAACTTCTCACTGAGGTTTATCGGAGAACCAGCTGCCGCCGAAATAAATTTGACAAGATTAAATACTTCTTCCTCTCTTATGCGCCGAAATGATTCCACCCGCTTGGCACTTAAGAGGTTCAGCATGTAAATCTTACGCAGTTGTCGCCAGTAATCTCCATATGAAGAAAAAGATACTGTCGCTCCACAGCCAATAATTTTTGAAGCGAGGATTTGTGGTCGGTCAACAAAATTGAGATCATTTATCTTCATGAACTCCTTGGCAAATTCTGCAGAAGAGACTACAATAGTGGATAGCTGACCAACCCTTAGGTGCATGAGAGCCCCATGTTCATTGGCTAAGTCTCTAAGAGAGCGATGTGGCAGTGACCCAAACAGCTGGTGCAAGTTTCCTATGACGGGTAGGGTCCTTGGCCCTGGGGGCAATTTGGGGACTGAATTCTGGGTCTGGGGTCTCTTCCCATTTTTCTTCAAGAGCATGAATATGAGAACAAAGAAGGTGAAGATGAGAGGGAACAAGGGGGTCTGAAATTCCATTTGCAGGATGAGAGACTATCATGGGTGGTTCTATTCAGTCTACACATAAGATGTAGTATCGTTGAATATATATAGGAGATCTCTTGTGGTGCACAACCACTTCATAGGAAATGCATTTTGCTAATAAAATACAGAAAACCAGAAACTTGCGGGTCAAGAAAGGAGTGTGAGGTGATCAACTTAAGAACCCACTATTTTACTTTTCAACGTATCTTATGCTATTTAATTCAAACAACCATTTTTTAAAATTATAAGTGTGGAAGGGATGGTCAGGATCATCCGATGAAGAGACTATGTGGGTCGACCTATGGAGTGAAAGGAGGCCCCATTAATGCCGTCAAACTGGATGGATTCGAGACAATCTTATGTATTTTACAGGGAAACAGGACTGATACACAACAAGAAGTTGCTTTCATGGATTGTAACCCTATACTTATAATAATGGGGTGTGGGTGAGAACACTTGGCTAGGGATGCGCCACGTGTCGAGTCAAAAAGGAACTTTTTTCTTGTTTGGAGCCATTTCCGAAGACTTTCCAGATGATCAACATATAGTCATATAAACCTCATGTTTTATTCACGGAAGAAGATCCCAGTTTCGTCCAAACAGGGGGTGGAGGAAAGAAAAAGTCTATTTTTCTTTCCTCCGCTCCCCTTCCACCTCCGCATGTGCATCCTCTGTTTCGTCCAAACAGGAATTCCCTGTTTGGACGAAAGAGGGGATCCGGATCCTTTATTCAGAGAGTACTCTCTAAGTTTTGCGGGGCCCACGTCAATATATATGTCGGACCAAACCCAACAGGTGAGTTATTCTGCTTAATTGGAGTGAGTTAATTTCTGGTTAATTGGAATGAGTTATTCTGGTTAATTGGAGGGTCAGAGTGGAGTTAGTTGGGTACCGTTAAGGTCAAGTTGGTTTAGGTAAAATAGCAAGTATGAATTCAATTAGATCCAAGCCATTTATTAATCACATTGGAAATGTTAACTCAAACTGAACCCAAAACTAAAAAGGGTCGATCTGAAAACTGAATTTTACTGGGTCAGGTCTGGATTGGTTTGGTGGTGTCTCCTTCTAGTGAGTATTGCAAGTGGAAATCTTAGGCCCAGGGAGGAATGTTTGGACTTGGTGATGAAGATCAGGCTGCCTGATGTTGGGGTCCACCAAGAGTAACGCCTTTTTTTTTTTTTTTTTATTTTGTGTCTAGGTTGGCCTACTGGCCAGGATTGATAGTATAAACCTGAAGTCCCAGGATCGATTTGTATGGATAAGGATGTGGTATCTTTACCTCTTGCCAAAAGGAAAATAACACAATGGGGCTTGTGATGGTGGCAAAGAATAGTTAAATCCATGGAGAGGAATATGATCAAGAGCAGGTCTAAGTGATCGATTGCAGGAATCAAGCGGTACAGTTCCTTGATCAGATAAATCCATGGAGAGCTATATATAGAAAGATAGGGACAAATGTGTTTTGACTTAAGAGAGATTAGATTTGTTAGTGATGTTGGTTTTTAATTTAAATTTAAGTAATTTTGGATTTGAATTAGAATTTGATATGTTTGAATTAGTTCTTAATAAGATTAATGGTTTTGTTTTATCTTGTTCACTCCCTTATAAATAGAGTATATTTCTGTTAATGTGACACAGTGAACTTTCTCAAAATGTACCATCTTTTAAAATTATCATGGTGTCTAACAAATGGCGAATTTGACGGTCTAATTTATCCTACCAGGTTCCAAGCTCGCAGGATGGCTCTACTTTTCACTAGTCTTAACTCAACCATATGCTCTCATTTTGACAAAGAAGCTTATGCTTGGTCTTAGTTTGCAGCTAATGTTAGAAACCATGATTGCATCATTAATGGCCCCACTTAATGCTTTGTGGGTTTGTTGGCTCTGGGCACGTGGGTTTGTTGTTTTAGCCAGTTGTAGGCTTCCTATTATCTTTGTTTTGTTTTTTGGTGTAGTGAGAGGTTGTACTCCCCAATATCTAAAATCTGTTTCGTTGTTATGTATTTTTATCTTCTCCTTAATATATACAAATCTTAACTTGCCAAAAAATAGTAAAAATAAATGTATCCTACGCGCAATGGCACAGGCCGTGATCCAAACTTTTCCACTTGCAGGAATTCATCTTCCCTATTTTTTTATGGTTAGCTCGTGGGGCTTAACTACAAGTGCAATGTTTGGTTGATGAGCTGAAATAACAAGTTTGAACTCGATTAAAATTAGGTTCGAAATGTCAAAACGAATCATAAACTTGACTTGATTTCATTTGGGATCAATTGGCCGAGGACTTCATGGCATTTGTCATAGTCGTCTTTTTCAGAAATAAACATGAGAAAATGGTTTTTGAATTTGAACTGGTCAAAAATAGAATTGTCAAAAGATGCCATTCTTGTGTAATGGGATGAAGCCACCATGTTATTTGTTTGGAAGACAATTCAACCCGAAATATTGACAATATCATGCAAAATCTCTCCAATAATTAATACAATTTGAGAACCCTGTCAGAGAAGAGAGACTAAGAGGAAGAGGAATAGAGGGAGAAGAAAGAGCTTTTCGATTATCTCATTATCTGTGTATACAAATACAAGATCCTAACTTTGAATCTTAAGTGAGGAACCCTAACTCATCTTAAGTGGGCATCCACCCAAGATCCATATCGCATAACACACCCCTCATTCTCTAACCCTATGATAATTATTTAATGGCGAGCGTTCGTTGTTATCTCTTAGGCTATATGGAATGATGCCACTGTCTCATTTTTATTTTTTTTTAACTTTCTTTCTGAATACTAATTAAAAAAAAATAAGCATCCTTCCTCAATCATGAATTTAAGCCTCCAATCTCGTTATCTTCATCAAGCTGCACAAATGAATGCATACAGAAGATCACTGATTTAGTGGTTCATACGCACCGCGCTTGCAATGTAAAACACTAGAAAGACAGTGATCGCCAACGATGATCATCCAAGATATGAAGTGAAATCAGGGTTTCTTTTTTTTTTTCTTTTTTTTTTCTAAATGTGAACAATATAAGAAACTCCATTTTATGACAATACAGTTGCAAGAGGATTTTGGAAATAGTAAAAGAGTTTTTTTTTTTTTTTTCATCGCAGCCAAGCGGGTTGGACCCATAAGAGCACCCACACGTGTGGGGAGAGCACTTGCACAAGCGAGGAGAGGTCGCCCATACATGGGGGAGCGAGCATCCCCAAAAGTCACAACATTGCAGAAAAAGAGGAGTTCCATGCAATTTTAACCAATATTAAGATAACATAAATAAGAAACACAGCCGGATCTTGAATTGCACTAAATTCATATGTATTAGTGAAAATGAATAAGCAGCTAGATGGGGGAAAACACACACACACACCCCTATTATCCATGTACAAAACTGTAGGGATTAACACAATTGTTTTCTCAATGTATTAATCCACACACCCCTATTATCCATGTACAAAACTGTACGGATTAACACAATTGTTTTCTCAATGTATTAATCCCAGGTTTAAAAGATTAAAGTAGCAAAAGCAAGTGCAAAAAGTCTTAGGTAAAGCGTTTTGCCTTCTTCCTGTGTTTAGGATTGTCATCTCCTCCTTCCTTTCCCTCCCTTTTCTTCCCACCTTTCCGTGATTTCCTCCGCGTCTGAGACCAGGAACAACACACATCATGTCATGATAAGCTTCATATGAGACTACACACAAATTCAGTACTAGAAAGGTGAAAGAATCAATATCAATGACAAAAATGTATACTCATGATGAGAATACAGGAGCGAGAAGGACCCAACTGATTTTGAAATCTCACTCTTCTATCTTCTGCTATTAGAACCATCATCTAATATCTTGAAATACCAGTTTCACTACACTCCCCATGAAGGTTTAAGTTTAAAAAAAAAAAACCACCTCTTAAAGCCAATTTGTTCACATGCTATTGAATTCCTAGGAATTCATGGTGAAAAGGGTTGCAACAAAAGGATCATTTAAATGGTGAGGGTGAAGGATATATGGTGGTAATGTAGAAGGGAAAATGACTTGCCAATCATTTTGCAGACTTCGTCTGTGTGTTTGGATGTGGGAAACAGTCCCATAAGAAGACTGCTTGTCCCTGTGACTGGCATGTAGTAAAATGCTCTACTAAAACGCTACTTGGGGAAAAGTGAGTCGCATCCCATCCAAAGGGATAGGATTTCATGTTCCCCGTTCAAATTCAATTGCAAGCATTTTGCAATTGCCAATCATTTTGCAGACTTCGTTTGTGTGTTTGGATGTGGGAAACAGTCCCATAAGAAGACTGCTTGTCCCTGTGACTGGCATGTAGTAAAATGCTCTACTAAAACGCTACTTGGGGAAAAGTGAGTCGCATCCCATCCAAAGGGATAGGATTTCATGTTCCCCGTCCAAATTCAATTGCAAGCTCCCACTGCAAAATTTCTTCCAAGCAAAAGTAAAATTTTCGCCATTAATCTCTCCGCCTGGAGAAACCACACTGTTGATTTTTTCCACACCCAAACGCCACCTTAGCGGACATCTAGAGTGCTATCAATGCAACTGGTACCTATTATATCCCCATTTACTTGGGAAAGGGAATGAATATTCACATCCATGTTATTGAAAGACTATCTCATACCCCCTTGATACAGTACCTGAAAGACCCACTTTTTAATTCTTTTGATATAGTATCTAAAAGACACTTATTCTTTTTAACATATTTACTACACTGCTACTGTTTTAATACCAAAAGTTAGGAGCACAACTCAAGGCTGGGGCCAACCAGAACCTGACCTGAACTCTATAGAAAGGCCAAGTTCAAGATGAAAATACAAAACATCTCTAGCCCAAATTACCTTTTCGTTAATGTTATTATACGCAAGGGTAAATCCAAAAAAGCCAAGCTGAATAGAAAATAGTAAAACATAATCACGACAGTTCAGCCTGAGCAGCATAATGGCCATTTGAAAAGCGGGCAGCAATTTTAGCCTCAAATAGAAACCTGCTAAGCTTGGCTTGACCATTGACATCCCTCAGGAAACTTCACAAATATGTATAAAAAAATTGGGTGTAAATATCATTTCCACCTCCAACAGCAGCTAAGAGAACCGTGTATGGCCCATTTTAAAGTGCTTTGGAGTATGCAATAGATGTAGGACTGCAGAACAGAACAGGAAAACTCTACATAGTGCTAAAATATGAAGGAGAGGAAACTGTCTTTGAAAATGCAAGGGAGGGGAAAGATGACTACGCACCTCAGCAGAGAAAGTCTTGAGAGGATCTCTAGTTTTACCAAATCCTCTGTTGGGCCCTGGGCGACGAGTTGGGCCAGTTTTTCCCATAGCAGCTCTAGCAAGCTTCAAAATCTTGCTGGCCTCTTGCGTTGTTCTGTCCATAAGGTATTCAGGGACAGCACGTAGGTGAGCAGGTGGAGGCTTCTTGCTCAGTACCTTATCATGCTTCAGTAAATCTGTAAAGTTGTAACCACAACTCGAAATTTTAATTCTCATTTTTTTTTTTTTTCTCATCTACATGACCATGCAAGCAGCAGAGTGATTCAAGCCACTGAAGTAATCAGATAAAGATCATTACCTAAGTCCCTTGGATTATCTTCAAAGTGAGATTTTAACCTAAATGGCAGTAATGAAGGTCAGTAACAGATAAGCAAGTTTGCAACAATCTAGAGCAACATTAGTGGCGGAGCTTTTCTTATGGGTAACACAACTAAAAGAATATGAACATATGAATGTATCCAAGTATAATATAAACATAAAGATCCGACAATCTGAATGCTCAAATCTGACCTTAAAGACATTAAAGAAGCATCCATCAAGTAAACAACAAAAAATACGTGAAAGTGTGAAAATTTTAAATTCCAAGCCAACTATATCACCTGAATGATTAATCACAACATTGTATTAACGTGTAACAGCTGATGCATGTTATCTTTTCCTTTATCTGGCTGCTACACATGGATTTATCCTATTGATGATCGGCTAATATTTTAAACTATATTTGTCAACCCAAGGGGATTGGAAGTGGTTCACCAGTGTTCCCAAAATTAGGGCCTCATTGATTGCTGGAATTTCTTACCAGAATTTGGGCTGTTCAGAACTCCAAAACCCCATAAGACTGCCACCTGATAACCATGTTTGATAGAAAAAAAATGCCAAAAGATAAGAGATTTGATTCAGTCAATTGTAGATTTTGGCCCTTGGAATGCTCTTGAGCTCCAAAATTCCAAGTGCTGGGGTTATCACTTGAGGAATGCCAGGGGGAGAAGTTGCAGACAGCATTTGGGGTTTTGAATTCTCCCAACATCAATCAATATTGCAATTAAATAAGCCATCAAGGTTTAATCTATGCATGTTTTATTAAATTTTGTTGCCTTCTAACACTATAAGGAACTCAATTTTAAGGTTGTACAATAGTATTTTTATAATTATGAATTTTCTCTAGGGAGTTTTCGCAAAATTTATTTCATACTTGTTTTCTTATTTCTACGTTTCTTTTGGAAAGCTTATGGGATTGAGCTTCTTATCGTGATCTGAACCTAGTTCTCTTCCAACACTGCATTACCAAACCTCCTGCCCAGAAGAGAATCACATCAATTTGAATAGAAGTTATTGGAAATTAATTACAGTCTAAATATTCTTAATAATGATGTGGTAAAATAGGGCGAAGATCTTAAAATATGTCATAAGGATAACGGTAGATAAAGTAATACTTACTTCTCAGAATTAATAATCTCATTCCTTAGATCCTGAGCCCGAGATTCTCTTATAGCAAGTTTTGTCACACTTTTCGCAACATCCTGTAAAATACCCCACCAGTCATGAAAAACTTGCATCCTCGCAATTTGAAATTAAAAATGAACCAATTTGCAATTCACATCTATGCTACACTTGAGAAAACTATCAAGATGAAGATATAGATAGAAACATAGATTAAGATTATGAGTTAACAAATATATAAGAACAGGCTCCCACATTTCAGATCTACTGCCATAGCTGCATTTGCCTGAGACCATCAAAAAAGAACAAAAGAAAGTTTATTTTGTCACCTTACATTTTTTGAAGTGAAGGAAATACCATCCTATTTTTAGACTTTGGGCATTTCAACTAAGTATACAATTCACAAAAGATGGGAACAATTTTCTTGCCTCCTGAAGCATCAAGAAGCCAAAAAAAGCCAAATGACTGGATTGGGATATAGCAATGTGCCATTCCTTTCAAACGGGGGAAAATATACTAGCTACTCAGAGAAACAAACTGATCAATCTTGTCTTTAATAGGTAGAAGGCAAGAATTAGCAGCTTTCCTGATTGTAGGATCAAGCTTTAGCAATGATGTTTCAATAGATAGAAGACCCAAAAAATAAATACCTCAGCTCTATATCGTAAAGACTCCACGGCATTTTTAGTAAGTAAAGGAAATGGAGCAATGAATTTCGAGGACTCCTGGTTCTCTTCATCTCCCAACATGGATTTGACTTCTTCAAGAACTTCCATTTCATCTGGAGAAACCTGTTAATTGTAAAAAGCAATGAAAATCATTCATTCATTCATTTTCAGTTGGTCGCATGTTCTTCATGTAGCTAATAATGTAAGGGAGAGTTGGTTAAAGAAGCCAACCAATCAGCTACAATCATGGTTTAAAAAAACGGCCATTATGAACCATTATGCTATTTTCAATATAATAGTCATCAAGGTCACGGTATAAAACAAAAGTGAAAAAATCAGCCCATAACAGTCATAACGGCCATTATTTTGAACATAATGGTCATAACAGTCAATCAGTCATATTGACCGATGCTTTGAAATTAACGGTCAAAATATCAGCCGACAATTGTTAACATACTTTCCCCTTTTTTTCTTTCACTTCTTTCTTTCTCAAACCATCTGTCGAGCTTCCCAAAACTCTTTTTTCACCAAAACTCAAGTGATTTGCAAGAGTTTGGTGGATTCTCATATGAAGGCTTCTTCCCTCCTCAACCACACTATCCTTACGTCCATACTCAACTACTTCAATTAATTAATTCATCTTGATGTAGTAGTAAATGTTACTTGCAAATCAAAATTAACTCTCAGCTTACTTGATAATTGAGTAATTGAGCACTGCACTACTACTAGTAGTTTCTTGACTTCAGTTCAAAATTATGGTTGCAATGCATACTCTAAAATTTGTGATATTTCAAATTATTTTAATATATACATGTAAACCTATTTAATTCATAACAGACTTTACAAGTGTAAGATAAAACAATGATACAGAATGTTATCACTTAGGGGAACCGATATTTTTCTTTAAAGGGTTTGCATATATATATAAAAAAAAAATCATTTTCCAGCATTTTATAATATTCTAGATTTTTTGGATTTTTTATTTTTGGATTCTTTTTGGGTGAAATAAAAATTCACACAACGAGGGATCGCGATGACTGCAAACCGTGACACAATGCCACATCATAATGGTTTTCCCGGTCAACAACGGCGACCACGACCGCGATTTTGAACCATGCCTGCAATAGATGTTGTTGGGTGTTATTCGCCCTTGTACAGCAGTACCTAACTAGTAGTTAAAATAAATGCTACCATTTACGTGGAAATGATAAGAAGAATTAAAAAAAAAAAAAATAATCTTCAGTTGATGAGTTCTTCACTTTTATCTTTACACTTAAAACTAAAAAAGGGGGAAAATGTATTGTTGTAAAAAAAATAAAAAAAAGTTAACACCCTTGACATACAAGTCAGAGACTCAAAGGTTATTATGAAAACACCTTTAAGCAAGCAATGCCAAATAAGGTCAAGGGCACCATTTGCAAATTTATACTGAACTCCTAAGAAATTGGCTATTATTGGAAGGGTTAAGTGAAGGATGAAGGGAGGAGATCTACAAGGGACCATCAAAATGTCCCACCTTGGAAGATGAATCCTAGGAATTGACAGTCCATGTAAATCTCTTTCTTGAACCTTATCTTTATAACCCCTTCAACAATAGCCCATTTCCTAGGAATTCCTAGAAACTTAGTAGGAATTTGCCAAAAGTTTCTACCTTATTGAGATTCGCCACCTAGAATCTCAGTCTCGAGTATCTTTCCAGCAAATTAGTAGGCCCGCCAACAGTATGGCGGACTGTCTAGCTAAGCAGGGGGTTGATCGCTCTTGTAATTTAAGTGCTTGCTTCTATTATGTAGGGGTGTTCGGTGTCCAATATAGATCTTTTATACTAGAAACAGTGCGTTATGGAGTCTCTTCTTGTACTTTGTTGTTCTTCCCATTTTAATATAATTCAGTTACGGATAAAAAAAAAATTAAGTAGAGACACAGTAATTTGGATCTATTCTCCTGAAGGAAATTTAGTTTTTATTATGAAGCGTTCATTTTGGCCTTCCCTTGAGTCAGAGATGACAAAACTATGATAGCAGAACTTGAAAGATTGAAAATACTCAAAATTGTATTATTGTGTGTATCCTCCTTTGGAGATCGTATGTCAATATATAGTTATTACAATGCCTTAATCAAGGCTCCAATTTAAGAAACTAACTAATTACAATCAATTTCTATTCTAAGTTAGGAAACCAAAACCTTAATAGAATATGTACAGCTGAATGATATATTGACCAAATCAACCCACGTGTGATATGTGTTGGACTGGATCCTGTTATGGGCCTTGGGCCTGTTTAACGCCCCCCCCCCCCCCCCCCTTCTTTTCAAATTGATGCGGGAGAATCAACAAGCATCAATTTGCCAACCAAGAACTGATGGCGAGGTCGTGGAAGACCTTTGGTGAGAATATCAGCAATTTGAAGTTCAGTGGGGACATGCGGAAGGCTGATGACATCGCGTTTAAGCTCATCTCGTATGAAATGACAATCAACCTCGATGTGTTTAGTGCGTTCATGAAAAATCGGATTTTCAGTAATCCGAATTGCACTAGTATTATCTGCATAGAGGGGGGTAGCTCCTTCTGCTGGAAAACCAATGTCAGAGAGTAGACCTCGGAGCCAAAGAATTTCGGAGCATGCAGCAGACATGGCTCGATATTCAGCCTCGGTAGAGGATTTAGAAACTTTTCCATTTTTCTTGCATTTCCAGGAAATCAGACTATCACCCAAAAACATGCACCATCCTGTCGTCGATCTACGAGTATCTGGACAACCAGCCCAATCAGCATATGAATAAGCTTTGAGAGATAGAGGATTGTTGGATGGAAAAAACAACCCCCGAGTCGGTGTGCGAATAAGGTACCGAATGATGCGGCGAACAGCAGTCATATGAAGATGACGAGGAGCAGTCATGAACTGACTCATTAGGTTGACCACAAATGAGATATCAGGACGGGTGATCGTGAGGTAGATCAAGCTACCCACTAACTGGCGATATGCGGTAGGATCTGGAAGAAGGGCACACTCCTCTTTATTGAGCTTGACATTTAGTTCGATCGGCGTATCGACTGGAGCGGAAGAAGTAAGGCCAGCCAAATCAATAAGATCAACCGTGTATTTGTGCTGATTTAGAACTATACCCTTAGGCGATTGATGAACTTCAAGACCAAGGAAATAATGTAAGGGGCCTAGATCCTTCATTTGAAATGTCTGATGAAGAGAAGCTTGGAGTGCCTGAATCATTTGTGCATTGGGACCAGTAATGACAATGCCATCCACGTAGACTAGGAGCACAGTAATCCCGGACGGAGCATGATGTAGGAACATGGAAGGATCATATTGGCTAGGATGAAAATCCAAACGGAGAAGGGCAGTTTGAAATTTCTCAAACCATGCTCGAGGAGCTTGCTTCAGACCATAGAGAGAGCGACGAAGCTTAGCAACCATACCCTTCCCAGAGGAGGACCCTGGAGGTAGACGCATATAAACATCTTCTTTGAGATCACCATGAAGAAACGCATTTTTTACATCCATTTGATAGAGAGGCCAGGACTGAGATGCAGCAATAGCAAGGATCATGCGTACGGTGGTCATCTTGGCGACGGGAGCAAAGGTCTCATCATAATCAATGCCATATTCCTACCGATTTCCGAGAGCAACAAGGCCCGCCTTATACCGATCTAGAGTGCCATCTGATTTTAACTTGAGAGAAAAGATCCACTTGTAGCCAATAGGTTTGACACCCACAGGAGGGGACAATATCCCACGTATGATTTTTCTCTAAAGCAGCCAATTCATCTTGCATAGCCTTGTTCCAACATGTATCCTGCACAGCCTGAGAATAGGATTGGGGAATGGAAGAAGAAGACAAAGTGGCCATTAGGGCCCGTTTGGTAAATTTACTAATAAAGTCAAGTTAAGTTAAACATCCCATCAAAAACACTTTTTACAAAAATTCCCTCCATCTTTTCCAAAAAAAATCAAAAAGCAACTACATTTACTCACTAAAAGACAAAAAATCTACATTTCCCCATACAAAAAGTCAAAAATATTCCATTCCAAACAACTAAAAACAAAATATCATCATAACTTACTTATATTTTATTCATTCTTTTCATTTCACTTCACTCCACTTTATTTTAAAAGTAAATTACCAAACGGGCCCTTAAGGAAGTAGGGGAGAACCCATAGCGGTCGGGTGGGACCGAAATGCGAGTGGAGCGACGCAATGAAGGAGGGCCAGATGGACCAAGTGCCGGAGGTGGACCGGATGCTGGAGGAAGATCAGGAGGGGGGTCCCTAGGAGGCGCTTCTCTGTTCCGTCTGTGATACACAAAGTCTGGATTAAAACGAACAACTGAGGTGTTGTCAGAAAAACCAGGTAAAGACACCAAGGAGGAGGAGGCAGGAGGATCAAGGTGTTTTTGAAAAAAATACTCTATTTCAAAGAAAACGACATTTCTAGAGGTCCTGAAGCGACGAATGTGAGGATCATAGCAAAGGAACCCTTTCTGTAAGGGCGCATAACCTAAAAACACACACTTAGCTGATTGTGCGGTAAGTTTGGTTCTCTCAGAAGAAGGCAAGTGCACAAAGCAAGTAGAGCCAAAAACATGAAGATCATCATATGATGGAGATGTCTGGTACAAGCGGTAATATGGGCTGGGCTCTGATTTTCAATAGAGGGTGATGGCATACGATTTATAAGATGAGCTGCTGTAGCCAGTGCCTCAACCCAAAAACGGGAAGGAACTGATGATTCAAGGAGGGAACGAGTGACATCAAGGAGATGTCTGTTTTTCCTTTCAGTGACTCCATTCTGCTGTGGAGTATAAGGACAATTTTTCTGAGAAATAATGCCTTTGCTTTGTAAAAACTTTTGAAAATCAGAGGACACATATTCCCCACCCGAATCAGATCGCAAGATTTTGATGCAGGTAGAAAATTGATTCTCAACATAAGCTAATAAAGTTTTAAAAACATTGAAGACATCAGATTTGGAATGCAGAAAGTAAACCCATGTGAACCGACTGAAATCATCGATAAAAGTCACAAAGTATTTATAGTGAGCATGAGAAAGAGCGGGAGCAATTCCCCATACATCGCTATGAACCAAATCAAAACACCGAGTGCTGTGCGAAGTGGAAAGAGGAAAAGGAAGAGTTTTGCTCTTGCCCATTTTACAAGTAGCACAATCAAAAGGTACACAAGAAGATAAGCCAATAGATTTATTTAATAAACCAAAATTTAACATAAGGGACAAAGCCTTGGAATTAGGGTGTCCGAGTCTTATATGCCACAATTGGCAGTTATCTCTAATGGAAAAACAAAACACATCATTGTCAATTGTATTCCTAGAAGTCGTAGAAAAATCCAGCGGAAACAAGCGTCCACACTTAGGCCCCCTCGCGATCTCCTTCCCGGACATCAGGTCCTGCACAACACAACCAGAAGAAGAAAAAGAGATGTTACAATTATTTTCAACGAGCTGCCCGACTGACAAAAAGTTGGAAGTTAAATTTGGACACAGATAAACATTTTTCAATGGAATGGGACCAGGGATGTCACCGACAGCAGTAATGGGAACATGGTCCCCGTTAGCAGTTTGTATTTGAAGATGGCCATTGTATCTTTGCACATTAGAGAGTGGGGCACGGGAAGACGTCATATGATTAGACGCCCCGGAA
Organism: Cinnamomum chago; assembly: GCA_038049695.1. NCBI lineage: Eukaryota > Viridiplantae > Streptophyta > Magnoliopsida > Laurales > Lauraceae > Cinnamomum > Cinnamomum chago. The sequence goes on along the minus strand of CP142451.1, from coordinate 103,169,236 downwards.
TCAAGGAACCAAGTAGAAGATGGAGGGGATGTACCTGAGAGGCCAAAAGCAAAGAGGGCATTGACAATCATCTGTTGAACCAATTCAGGAGTGAGAGAGGATGAGGGCTCAGGCTGTGAGGGTGCTGATGGAGGAACAAGTATAACCGAAGAAGCAACATACGCATGCGGAGTCTGAGACTGTGGTGATGGACGTTGTGGGCGGCGGCGACATTCAGAGATGATATGTCCCGACTTTTTACAGTAACTGCAGACCTTCTGTTTGCATTGAGTTGCAATACGTCCAAATTTTTGACAACTGTAACATTGCGTTTTGTTCAAGTCTCGAGGTGGAGGCTGAGAAGTCCTATTGGCAGAGAACGCGACGGAATAAGTCTCGGTCTTTGATTTAGCTATATGAGCCGAGGTCGCAATGCGCTGTTCTTCGCGTAGGAGTTCATTCAGGTAGACATCCAACGAAGGTAATGGCGTCCGATTCATTAGGGCAGATCGGACAGTCTCGTATTCATTCCGCAATTTCATCAAAAACTGATCCCTTTGACTAGAGGCCTGAAGATCTTGAATTACTGTCAACACATTGTCAGCCACATCCGCATACTTAATACTATCGTATTCCGACCACGGTGTACGGAAACCTGAATAGTAGTCTTGTACCGACAAGGTCCCTTGTGTATATTCAACAATCGCACATTCAAGATGAAATTGACGCGCAGAGTTATCTTGATGGTATACTTTCTTCAAATACCCCACATGGCTTTAGAGGTTGAATAAGGCTTGAGATTCATTATCATATGAGGCTCGACAGATCCCAGAATCCAGGATTTGATTTTGGCATCTTTAGTATGCCAAGAAGAGATCTTCTTCTCATCCTCAATGGGTTTAGGATCAGTGCCAGACACAAATCCCCACAATTCCTTAGCTTCTAGGTATATTTGAAATTGAAAAGACCAAGCAAGGTAATTCTTTCCAGTGAAACGGATCAAGGTAACTTCAGATTTTTCCATCTCAACTTGATATTGGCAAAAAATATGGATCAAGACAGCAGAAACCAGGAAAGTGTACGTGGGCCCCACCAATTGATCTTCTCACAGATCTAAGGATGGAGATGAACTCTAATAGAAATATAGAAACAGCAACAGCAAAGCGACTCTCGTGGCCACGGCACACAACAGCACCCAACAGAGAAAAAAAAACACTCCAGACGACCCTGTCGTCAGTGGAAGAATTTCCACGTGGTCCCCAGATGGTGATCAATGGTCAGATCAAAGACTGGGGATGGAAGGTTAGACTATTTTCGCAACTATTGGAAGAAGTCTCACTCAAAACGGACCAAAATCCACAATTCTGAACGGCTGAGATGAAATCTGATAGACAAAACTGAAATACCAAAAAATATGGTAGATGGCCTACCTCCGATGATCTAAAATTGCTGAAAAAATGTCCAAGAATTCTAGGATGAGTGGTCGACCAAGATGGGAGGCTCTGTTGATGTTCCAGTGCTGATCAGAGGTGGGCCCCTGATGAGTTGCTCCAAGTTGCTGACGTGAATGGTTCCCAGACCTAAATCTGTTCTCTGATTTCTCTGCTGAGTCAAACAACCGTCCACAAGGCTCTGAATCAACTGTCGATCAAGATAAAATGATGTCTGTGATGAACTTGGGCTGATCTATGGTGGGCCACAGTGATCAGACTTCAAGATGTTGATGAAAAACTATGTTTAACATGCACGAACAGTCAAGGACAGGATGCCAATGACTGTTATCACCAAGATTCGACAAACAAGTCGAAGAAGAAGACTAGAAGAGGAAAGATTTATCAGAATGCTCTGATACCATGACAAAACTATGATAACAGAACTTGAAAGATTGAAAATACTCAAAATTGTATTATTGTGTGTATCCTCCTTTGGAGATCGTATGTCAATATATAGTTATTACAATGCCTTAATCAAGGCTCCAATTTAAGAAACTAACTAATTACAATCAATTTCTATTCTAAGTTAGGAAACCAAAACCTTAATAGAATATGTACAGCTGAATGATATATTGACCAAATCAACCCACGTGTGATATGTGTTGGACTGGATCCTGTTATGGGCCTTGGGCCTGTTTAACAAGAGACAGGTCAATAACATGCAAACTTACAAGAGAAACAGATGCGCCAGTGTTATATGCTCTTCCAGTACGCCCAATCCGATGCACATACCCTGCTGGACTCTGAGGCATGTCAAAGTTTATGACCTGCCAAAATGGAGGGCGAAGGTGAGAATGTAGGTCCTGTGAAATATAGAAAAATGTACAACCTGTGGACCAACTAGACTGAAGTTCCAAACAAAATGGAACTTAAAACACTTCATATGCCAGGATCAACATACGTCATACGACCAACAAAGCACATTCAAAAAGTTAAAAACATGAGAAGAATGATTATTCTGAGGAAAACCTATATAGATTAGATACAAGCATTATTTTCAAATTGCGTACCATTTTAACAATTTCATGTTGTCAGATATTAAAGCTTTTAATTTTTTCATAGAATTTATCAGGCAAGGTGGTGGTGGAAAGTGAGACTTCAAATGAAATAGATCTCTTTTTTCTTTTTTTTTTTACAAAATGGGTCTTGTCCACAACTGGGGGCATTATAATATCATTTCACCTTTTTTTTTTTTTTTTGAATGTTAACTATCATTAAAAGAGGCTAAACAGTACAAGAGATGTATACTGAAAAGCAAAAACAACCACAAACACAGGGAGATTAATAGCACCACTATGACTACATGTAAGCCATAGAAATCCCACTCACCAAAACAAAAGCCCAAAAGACAGCAAGGAAAAAAGGAGACCACACTAAGAAAAAGCCACCTCCTCCCATTTGTGAAGGATAAAATCCATGGGATCACCATGAAAGGAAGGTAGGATGGACACCCAAGAGGCCACGAAGAATTTGATTTTATCACATAAAGAGTCTATCGATGAAGAAACTCCTTCAAAACATCTTGCATTCCTTCTTTCCATAAGACCCATAAAACCGCCAGGAAAGAGGATCTCCACATCCGACCCCACACACATCTTCCAGGCCTCAAAGAGATGTTACAAAGAGCAGGGAAGCGTCCAGCTACACTCAAACCACCCAAGGACCCAAGTCCAAACAGCTTGGGCCACTTTACAATTAAGAAGAAGATGGTCCACAGTTTAATGAGATCAAAGCTCTATCATTTTCCATTTAAGTGGTCTTTCATCATGAGGGTAGAGAAGCCAATGGAGTAGTAGACATACTGACCAAGTAGAAGGTTCATAGGAATGTTCTGTACTTCTGACCTTTATAGCAGTGTGGTTATGTCTTGCTGTAACTGTAAGTGGTTAAAGTTTTGTTTGTGGCAGTTGTGTAGTACTCTTATAATACTCTCTCCTTGTATGCTTTTTTTTTTTTCTCTTTTAATAAAAACCTCTACATTTCTGTCGAAGATTAAAATATATATATAGTACCTAGATATTAAGAGACTTAAAAATGGTGATTAAAAACAAAAAAATAGAAACCCATTATATATTATCTATTATGAAAAATTCATTACAATTTCAGCCAAAAGAAACAATAGATGGGAAGTTAACAAGAAAACTGTCTACTTATGACTGTACATTCACTTTATGATTTTGCAAGTGGATAGCTGATGCAAGCTAGATCCATGATCAGCCAACCCATTGGGCCCAAGCCCACCAAAGCCCATTAAAAGAAATTCTCAGATCATTTCAACCTAAGGCAGTTTCTTTTTTTGAGCAATAGCTAAATTCTAGGGATAGAAATAAGATTTATTTAAACAGTTTTATCCAAGGATTTTATTAGATCTAAAAAAATTGATTTTTATTGGAATTGTTTCCAAAGTAGGATTGAATCTATAGTCTATATAAAGGATTGCAATCCCTCCTTAGGGACAAGCTGATTGATTAATAAAATTTCTTTCCTTGAGAGTTTCTCTCAGTGGTTTGCCTGTATGTGAGACCAAGACGGTTCAATCCTATGGATCTCTATCCCTAAGCCTTTGGCTTGGAGAATAGTCCGTTTGCTATTCTTCCCTTACCTGCGTTGCGTCAATAACCTGGAATTATGATGATCCTTAATTCCTTCAGCCCCAACCATGGGCAAAGAACTCAGCCCATATACACTTTCTAGTTCACTATTATATTGGCATCCAGTGGCACTGCAAGTATGGCAAAATTGTATCACATGCCAATTTGACTGAATCTAAGGGATACAGGTGGAAATCTCACCATGTGTAGATATCATAAACAGAAAAGGTTGTTCAGTTGACTCAAAGTCAACCAATTAATCCATCTGTCAAGATATTTTATCAAACAACTCAATCAGAGAACAATATAAGAATTGCTGTAACATTTTTGGCATTCAGAAATAATCCTGGCAACTTTCAAAGAGGCAGCATTCATTCCCTTTAGCCAGAAATGAAAATTTAAGCACATTCAGTACAAAAAGCTTCCTAAACAAACTCCATATGAAAAGGTTTCCAGAACAATAATTAACAAGAAGCTCATCCTCAATGCTCTCATATTTTGTTAAGTTTGCATCTCGTATAGTCCAAAGTTCTTTCTGGTTGACAGTTGTGAGTAAGATCCCCACAGTTGATAGTTTTAGGAGAAGAGGCATCAATCTGATAAGATTTCGGATATTTGCTCTATGCGCAGAAAAGAGCTAGGATCTTTAATCTTTTAGCAGCTTCTATTGACAATGTCCGAAACAAAGACGAGAATCGGTGATGGATCGAAAAGAAATTAAATTTGAGTCCATTTTTTGTACCAGTAAATTTTATTTCTCCTAAGGAAAAACACCAAAGAGGGACTAAGGAGAAGCACTGCTCAGCCCAATCCAACAAACACAACAAACGCCTAAATTAAAAGATCAAAAGAACTTAATATAAACTATACATCAATGGAAACAGAAGAGTGAAAAACTCCTTCCTTTGCAAGACCCTCTGCCAAAGCATTTGCCTCTCTTAAAATATGATGAAATGAAGCATCCAGCTGTCTAAAAATATCATGCCCCTCCACTCTGTACGCTTGAACCCCACTGTATAGCCAAAAAAGAATCACATTCAAGAATAGCATTGTATCCACCCCACCTAAGCAACTCACGACACCCTATCATAAGAGCAAACATTTCAGCTTCATTGGCATCCAAGGAATTCAATGGCCTGGAGAAGCTCATAACAACATTGCTCCAATCCTTAATGACACCTCCAATACCCCTCTACAAAATGATTGTAAATAGCTACTATCAAAATTCAACTTGAGGACTTCAAATGGGGAGCTAATACAGAATATTCTATACACAGATTTTTCACACCAGCCCCCCTTTAAGATTACTGATCAATATCTGTTGAGATTTTCCTATGTGACTCCTTCAAACTCTCACTTGCTCACCTATTCTGACACTATCCAGACAATGGACTCAACAATCTCCCCTACTGATTTACTTTTATTCCCGGAAACTCTATTATTCCTCTCCAACCAAAGCTTCCAAAGGGTAGCATACAATACTAACTTCCACAAAATTTGAGTATTGATATTGTTCTTTATAATTGGGAGGCATGTACTAAAAGTGGCCTTACCAAGGTTAAAAAGGTGAAAGTTGGTGTCCCCCTCAAGGTCACCTAAAATTTAAATGTGGATGGGGCAGCTCGAGGCAAGCCAAGTTGGGAGATATTGTTGGGGTTCTTCGGAACTATGAATGGGAAGTTTTTTATTGCTCTTCCAAGGCAGCTGCGGTCAAAGATTCTAATGAGGCTGAGGTGTTGGCTACCCTAGAGGCTTTGAGGATTGTTTCTCCTTCCCTTCATGAGGCAAGTGTAGAAAGTTACTCATCTAATGCTCTTTGTGGTCTCTAAGTTGGAAAAAGTACCATGGAAGTTGCAATACATTTCTAATCAAATTATCTCTCTGTCACCATATCTTGAAGAGAGGGGAAGAGGGGGGGGAGGGGGGACGACATGTGAGCAAAGAGGGGTTGATAGTGATACTTCATAAGGATGTTCCATTTGTGGGATCTTTGATGTAATTTGCTTGTTTTTCTTCATGTCTTATGTTGGGTACATATATTATACCCTATTTTTGTTTGTTTGGTTGCAAGTGGTCTTTGTTCTCCCTTTACAAAATGTTTTTTTTTTTAGGAGTTGTTTTTTTGTGTGTGTGTGTATTGTGGGGGGTGGGGGTGGGGGAGGGGGAGGGGGAGGGGGACAAGAATATCATCACCAATTCACCATAACAGTTGTTAATAGCAAAATCCCAAAAGGAAAGAGAATAAACAAGAATATCAGTATCATAACAGTAGTTAATAGAAAAATTCCAAAAGAAAAGGGGAAAAATACCATTTCAGGAAAAAAACTGAAAAGTGTAAAGAAGTCATAATTAAAGCAGCAAAAACCCAGTTATTTACATACCGTATATACATTTTTGAAGTCAATTCCTCTTACTACTCCAAATTCCGAATCCAATTTTTGCTTCATATGCTTTTTGGATCTCCTTGACCCAGAAGAATTCTCACGATTGTCCTTTTCTTTCTCTTTTATTTCGCTGTCATCAGTAGCTATCAAGTAATCGAAAAGCCCCACATTGAATTCCTAATAAAATGCAGGAAAACAGAACATATAAAAATGAAAAGTAAATATACTTGTAACTATTTACTACTAAGACAAATCATCCAATAAAACTGAAGGCAATAAGTCACTTAATGCACTAATAGAAGTGGTCCCACCAGTGGCATGTTGGGAAGTCCCACATCACCCAAATCCTAAGTTGGACTAGGCTTCATATACCTGTTTGTGCCTTCCACCTATCAGCTTAAGCTTTTGGGTTGGTATATGGCTTCTTACATGGTATAAGAGAGGGTTCCGATCCCATCATTCTTGTGCGGCGCACGTGGCTCTTGTCCATCTTGTCTAGCCCACGTGGCAGGCCTGTCCATGAAATTTATTGGGCCTGCACGTGAGGGAGAGTGTTGGGAAGTCCCACATCGCCCAAGTCCTAAGTTGGACAAGGCGTCATATACCTATTTGGGCCTTATCAGCTTAAGCTTTTGGGTTGGTACATGGCTTCTTACATGGCACGGTCCAGTCAAACCCAAGATGTGCAAATTATGCACTCCAAGACAAATGGGGTCTCTTTCTCATTCCTTCAGAATGAATTGTTTCTATACAACTCTAAGTAGGCAAGTTTAATTCTAACTAGAATTCAGTCTCTCTTTTATGGACTATATCAAATATAAATAGTCCTTTGGGCTCTTTATAAAGATGTAAAGGACAGTTCAATGGGCAGTTTTTTATTATCTGAAATAAGATTTTCCCATTTTGGATTTTCTGCGGAAGCAGTGTGTTGGAAGATGCTAAGGCACTTAGGTGTCTTTCACTCTCACAAAATCATGAACTGAACCCTTTGCGACTTATTGTGCACGGTGAGAATCGTTGCTGTGGCTATTTGACCTGATGCATCACAACCAAGATACAACTATTCTACAGTTCTGTACGAGCCATGTTTAGTGCAGAAATCCCACTCAGCTTGCTATGACATCTATATTACTCGAACATCTAAAGAAAACTATACACCACTATAAGTTGAAATAGAATGTGGGTAATTCAATTCCTGCAACAGATTCGTATATAAGATACCCAAGCAGTTCTTGAATGAAGAGCATGAAACGTGTGAGCAAGAACGTTCTAAGAAAGTAGATTTAGCAATTAGAGGCACAATTGGCTATCTCCCTTGGCTACCTACTGTTCATAAGTCCAAACACTGAATTAGATAGTGGGTCCTTGAGATATTCTTCAAGCCTTTATATCACTGCAAAATTTTGACTACATGCACATTTACTTATTTATTCATCATCATAATCATCAAAGCCTTGTCCCGACTATATTGGGATCGGCTAAATGAATTTGTTTTTCCATCCCGATCTATCTTTAGCCAAATCCTCGGATAGGTTGCACTTCTTCAAATCTATCTTTACTACTTCCATCCATGTCCTCTCTAGCATACCAGTTTTCCTTGGTGGGCCATCCACCTGCATAGAAAACTTCTTAACAGCATTGATGCTAGCCTGCATTCAACATTTCCAAACCATCTCAAACGAGTCTCTCCTAATTTATCGCCTATTGACGCTACCCCTAAATGCTCCCAAAGCGCTCATTTCTGATTAGATCTTTCCTAGTTTTACTACACATCCATCTCAACATTCTCATCTCTGCAACACTCATTTTTGCGCAAATGTTGCTTCTTGATTGGCCCACATTCTGCTGCAAAGGTCATAGTTGCTGTAATTATTGTCTTGTAAAAAATTCTTCAATCTTGTCAGTATTAGCCAATTACAAAGCACTCCAGAAGCAAGTCTCCATTTCTACTATCCCTCTCTTATCCTATGTTCGACATCTTCATCAATCACTCTATCCTTACTAATAACCAAGTCAATGTATCGAAATGAATCTCTGTATGGTATCTCTTGAGCGTCAATTCTCATTGGAGTTTCAATTCCATGCACATCCACACTGAAGTTGCAATTCACATATTCTAATTTACTAATTACTAATTTTACTACTAACGAGAAATTTGGTGTCTAATGCAATATTCAAGTGCAACTTCGACTTTGAAGGCACATTTACGAAATGGTTATATGGTGCTGAACAATATATAAAATTGAGGAATATGTTTGTGTTGGTCTGAACATGCACAGAAGGGCTGAGTCAGCTCCAACATGATGTTCTAAAGGGCTAGTAGTTCAAGGAACAAGGACAATGGGGAGACTAACCAAGACCTTGGGATAAGCAGTAAGGAAAGATATGCAAGATGGGACCTCCAGTGAACATGACCTTGAATAAGGTTGAGTGAAAAGGCAAAACTCTTGGAGGCAGCCCTACATGATTGAGAGTGATAATGTGTGCTCATGTACCTTGCCCTCTCTTTTACAACTATTTCAGTAAGGTAAGTTTTTGGTTTCTTGTCTCTTGCGTAGAACACATTAACCCAACCCAGGATTGATGGGCATATGATGAGACGATGATGACAAAGATGATAATGATGCCAATGTTATATGGAGCCTAATACCAAGAAACGGGAAGAAGTGAAAGTAAATGTTGTGGCAATGCGCATGCAAAGAGGGATGTTTGGAGTTACAACAGTATAATTAGGAATGAGCACCTAAGAGGAAACTTCCGCATATCCAATAAAAGGGGGAAAATTAAGAAACATCATTTGAAATGGTATGGATACATACACAGAAGACCAAAAACAGCCTCACTATGATGTACTGCAAGGTATAATTCAAGGAAGTAGGATAAGGAGGAGACCAGTAAAGGAATTAAGTAGTAACGTAGGAGGTCAAGAAATGCCACTGTTAGATATTTAACCATTTTCAACAAACTCAAATGTGGAAAGCTTTATGCCAAATTATTTCTTTCTTTGTATAAAATCTTGTCTCAAATGATTTTGAAGCCTAGTTAAATTGATGAAATGTGTTCTTACAAATTATGCCTCTGCAAAAAATTTTAACAGGGAACTGTCATATGAGTTCCCAATATATACCCAAGTAAACATTTTGAAAAGGCTTGTGAACACTAGAATGTGCTTTTTCAGGACTAAGGCTAATAAATTCAACAAAAAAAAGGGGTTCAATTCCAGCCAAAACAGAGAATCTTACATGAAATGTGAAAAGTAAGAGGTTTCAAAATTAATAAAGCAATTTGACAAACAAATTCCCAGGAAAAGAGTTGAAACAACCCTGTGATGTCGACAACCACCCAAGCATAACAAACTGAATGGATGCATATAATTTATGAATAGAGCATGAGCACAGCACTATCAATTTACTGACTATTTTAAACAATTAACATCAGCAGTATTAGATCTACTCAAACTGCAAAAACTACTTTCTAGAACATAAATGACCCAAGAACATTTAACAAACCATTATTTCCATGTAGCCCAATCCATTTATTTGGGAAAATACAATAATAGAGTTTTGCTGGGCCTATTACAACCTCCTACCGCACCAACGCTGGCAAAGGTGTCAATGTGTCACATGTATAACATTCAAGTAGCATGTGTAGGTGTAAGGAGGTGGGAGTACACCTAAAAAACTATGGAACATAAATTTGTAAAAAGCATACCTCAAGGATATGTAGACGTGAATTTTGTGGCAACTCAGCATTTAAAACAGCAGAACGGATGCCAAACTGAAACAAAAGATAGATGGCAGTCATTCATCCCCAATAAAATAAAATAAAGAACTTCTGGATAAGGGAAAATTAGTAATGAAAATATGTAAGATCTTATTCAATTGTTAAAAATATAAAAATAAAAGAAAAAAGAGCAAAGAAGTATCAGAGGGAAAGGTAAAAAAAAAAAAAGTTCAGGTAAGGTTCACTTACAAGAATCATACGATCACTTACCAGCAGAAAATTCAGTTGCAGCAAATAAATTAGAGAGACAGAGACGGAGTGGTTGCACTTTCTTATTCGAAATGTAGGCATTTATCTATTTAATTCCATGACTTTGCTTCATGAAAGAGTTAATGCTACATATGCGGTCATTAATGTGGTGCATGGTTATTCATGCTCAAACATGTATAAAATAGACGATCATTCTTTTCAATGAAAGTGAAGCTACAAGCTGAGGAGTCAATGCGCAAGGCACGAGCAAGCACCAAAACTTTTTGGAGCCTGAGGAGTGAGGCTAAGTATGCCACACTCATCTCCAATGGAAAATGAGGAAATAAGCCTAGATATATGTTCCTTTCAGCTTCTATGGAAGAGCCTAAAAAAAATCAAGCCCAGCACAGTCATAGTTGACTTGTGGAGTAGTGGGGAGAAAGGAGAAGAATCACAAGTAGAAGATCAGAGGAAGAAAATTAGAGGAAAAAGATCTCACCTTTTCTTATTTTTCCCCTTTCTTACTCAAATTTTCTCATCTTCCACTCTTCCTTTCTCCAAAGTAGGGGTGTTCATGCCAAGCCAGCCCAGGCACAACTAGCACCCAGCCAGCTTTGGCACGGGTTTGGGCCTTAAAATTTAGTATTGGATCAGGCCCAGATCTAAAATTTGGGCCCATTTAATATTTAGATCCGGCTTACATTATATGATAGAAAGCCCGAGGGCTAAAGCCCAACCTTACCTGGACAAGACGTACTGTGCAAGATTGTATGTTAATTAAAATTCATTTAGCATCCAAGACACCTTCTAAGATTATAGGAAATTTTTTACCAAAAAAAAAATTTTAAAAGATTATAGGTCAATTAAATTCATTAACCATCCAAGACCATAATTCACTTGCCTCTAAGTGGGGCTCGCTCCAGGAAGGTAAAGTGACGCAGGCCAGACAATAGGTCGGCAAACCCATTGGGTACAGTCCATAGGCCAAGGGGACATCCATTTAGTTAGAAAATATTATTCAGTAGTTTGGTTTGTTTATGATTAATATTAGTTAGTTTCCTTTATATTTTAGATATGATTCATATATTAGGAAATATAGTTGCTTAGGAATCAAGCCAACTCCTTTATAAAAGGATGTTAGGCCTCATTGTAGTAGACATGCTTATTTTTAATTAAACTTTTGAGTTATGAGAGTTTTCTCTTCAATTATGGCGTTTTCTCCTCTTGTGAGGTTGCCCTAGTGGCTGGAATCCATCTTTGGATTCAATCAATCCTTTCGGAGATTGATCTATTGTTCAATCGTGGATCTTGGCTACATCATTAAGGTTACTTACAATACATGACTCCATTGTGAAGCTCAACATGATTATTTTCCTCTTTATCGAGACAAACAAAGGAACCTAGTTTTTCGATGGGGAAATGTGCAGCTATTTTGTCAACACTCATCATCATCAAAGCCTTGTCCCAAGTCCAACTACGTTGGGGTCGGCTACATGAACTCTATTCATTCCGATCTATCCTGAGCCAAATCCTCGGATAAGCTGCACGTCTTCAAATCTAATTATACACTTTTACTACCCCCATTCATATCCTCTTTGGCCTACAACTTCCCTTTGGTGGGCCATCAACTTGCTTAGCCAAGTTTTCCTTACCGGTGTCGATGCCGTCTTGCATTGGACATGCCTAAACCATCTCAAAAGGGTTTCTCTAATTGTATCACCTATTAATGCTACACCCAATGCTCTCGTAAGCGTTCATTTCATATTTTATCCTTCCTATTTTTACCACACATCTACCTCAATAATCTCATCTCTACTACATCCATTTTGTGCATATGTTGCTTCCTAATTGGCCAACATTCTGCTCCATAAGTCATAACTGGTCTGATTGCTTCCTTGCAAAACTTTCCCTTAAATCTTGCTAGCATGCAGCGATCACAAAGCACTCTAGATGCAAGTCTCAACTTCAACTAACCCACTTTTATCCTATGTTCGACATCTTCACCAATTTCTCCATCCTTATTAATTATCGAGCCAAGGTAATGGAATGAATCTCTTTGTGGTATCTCATGGTCTTCAATTCTCATAATAGTTTCAGCTCTTTGCTCTTTGTATATGCCCACTGAAGTTGCAATCCATATATTTAGTCTTCATACGGCTTATTTTAAGGCCTTAGGTTCTAAAGCCTCTCACCATATCCCAAGTTTTGCATCATACCATCTCTTAATTCATTCACCAACACTATATCATCTACAAATAACATACACCAAGGTACCTCCTCTTGAATATGAGCAGTTAACTCATCCATAATCAGTGCAAAGAGGTAAGGGTTTGGGGTTGACCCTTGATGCAAACCTTTCGTCACTAGGAACTCACTTGTCTCTCCACAGGTTCACACTTATTGCCGCTCATTCATACATGTCTTTAATGATTTTAATATAACCTGGTGCAAGCTGAGCCAGGCCTAAGTCCATTGGACCTAGCCCGTGAGCTATCGGGTCAATCAAATCCAACCCATCGGAACAGCCCACAAATCTATCGGATCAACACATCTTGTTATTGAATTGAAAATTGAGTTCTGGTTTGATTTTTTGCTATTGATTAGTTTTGTGCGTGAGTTCTTGGCTGTTGAATCCATCTGGATTCGATCAAATCCCTACTGCGGATTTGATCCTCTTCCCTTGGCTGCATCATAACCTCTTCGGACATTCCTTTTATTTAAAACCCACCTAATTAAATTTCTAGGTAGCCTGTCATAGCTTTTTCTAGATTGATGAAGACCATATGCAAATTTGTCATCTTCGCTTGATATTTTTCTATTAATTGCCTTAAGGGCTTGTTTGTTTGCATGAAGGGTGAAATGAAATAAAATTAAGGGTCAAATCAAAAGACAGAGAAGGAAGAGGCAGTTGCCAGTAAAAGCACTAAAAGACAAAAAATTACTCCTCCCCTTGTCATTATAGTGCCTTTTAAGAGTATCTTTTTTGCCATTTAAGGGTAGCTTTTTTCATTTTGTACCTTTACTTTCAACCACTTCCTCTTGCTTTTTCTCTCGATTTAACCACATAATATTATTTCATTTCATCCCTCACGCAAACAAACAGGCCTTAAGTGAGAAGATAGCTTACGCAGTTGACCTCCCTAGCATGAAACCAATTGCTTTTCAAATATCTTGGTCTTCAATCCAAGTCTTTGCTCCATTACGCTCTTTTGTCAATGTTCTACATCCCCCTGTCAAAATGATAAAAATAAAAAATAAAAAAAAAGGAATGCGAGCTTGCTTCTTATTCTCGTGTTCTATCTTTTTGCTCCGCTTCCTCCTCAATAGCCAACTACAAAATTTGGTCTATAAGATAGAACATGGCAGCCACCACTTTTCCAAATTCTACTTTCCTCCGCTCCTTGAGTTTACCTTTCAAAGTCTAAGCATTTGGCAAAGTTGAAACCCCTTACAACCCTATCTTTAAAACTTTTCCATTAGGAAGAAACCATATCATATGTATGATCGATGGAGTTTTAAAACCTTCACCATGGAAGTTTTGCCTTTGGAGTTTGGAGGCATCACCACAGGCAACCCAAGGAGTCTTATGTGCTAGGTCTAATGTGTTGGGCACAATGAGCCAGTCAACTTAGCTAGGCCTAATGGGATGGTATACATTGGGTTTAGCCCAATGGGTCGATAAAGGGGGCCATTCTGGACCTCTCTTTGCATCGTTAGGCCTCAAATGCACTTAGGTTACATCATATGCCTCCCATCCCAACGTCCATGAGCGCACCAAGCATATAGAACCGAGCTCTCTCTCTCTCTCTCTCTCTCTCTCTCTCTCTCTCTCTCTCTCTCTCTCACACACACACACACACACACACACACATACATGCCAAGGCATAAGAGAATGTATCCTAAGTCAAAACAGAACTTAGAAAAGTAAGGAAAAAAAATTCTATGTAGATGATTTCAATTATTTGTCATTAGTCATTGACCTCGGTTATGGTTGGTGATTCATGATATGATATCAATAGACTCAGTAGCGGAGCCAGGATTTTCTTGCAGAGCCCCAACATATATTGTCAGACTGTTTGAGGCTTGTCCTAATTCAATCCCTGCCCACTTCAAAGTTCACCGCTCTTAAACACTTCAATAACTTTAGTACATTGTTTCTCTCTCAAGAATGTGCCATCGTTGTTATGAGGCTCCAATAATATTCAATAGAATAGATTTGAAGAGCAAGGCAGTTTGGATGTGATGTTTTGCATCAACAAAAAATGGCATTAAAGTTTACGTGCAAAGCAATGAACTCTCATTATTCTGTATGATGAATGCTTTGAGGACATTAAATTTACTGACATTACTGGCCCCACTATTTTTTATGATTCATCCATAATTGTTATCATTTTTTTATTCTTGACTCCAAAGCCTTGAATTGGAGCTATATGTAGTACGTATTCCTTACTATATCTCATTTCCATTACTTATTCACGTCCAGATTGCACAAAACCTTATTTCCATTCAATCATTTTATGTTTAAATTTTTATTATCCTTAAAAGCGGATCATATTTTCCATAGTACAGCCTGTAGAGCCCATCTAAATGGACAAAGGGTAGGGGCACAACTCAAAAGCCTTCATCATGGATGATGGGTGATGCAAGCCCTAGGGTTAGGGCTTGCGTCTTGCGTGTTGTGCCGAAACACCTGTCCGTAGACACTTCAACAAGTCTCTGCAGAGACCAGATAACAAGGATGAACCTCAATGGGAAAACCCAAATTCAATTATTCAATTTTGAAGATCCATTCTCTACAATGCCATATAAATAATAAAACATAACTTAAGGCCTAAGAAACCTAATTAAACTAGAAAACTAAAGAATATTAGAAACCTAATCCTAATTACAATAACATTAGAAACTAACATATAACCACTTAATTAAAAATCCTAAATCTAATTGCGCCCTACACACGTGGCATAAGGTCCATCTACATCATTCTCCCCGGCTTGGAAAGAACTTGACCTTGAGTTGGGTAAATATCCACCTGGGTGGAAGATTAATTGGACGAATTTCCGATCCAATGGTTGAACTGCAGCTTTTGCATAGACCATGAAAATTATAGTTGATTTTCTCCAATTCAATGTAGGTTTGACACATTGCTTCTTTTGATGCCCAGGTTTTCTTCGATCGCACAATTGAGTCTTTGGATACTTCATGTGTAGAATTTGCACCCTCAAATTGCAATTTCTAAGCTTCCATTGTTGGTCCCCAAAGATAAAGTCAATATGAGGGTTGTCAACGGATAGGTCTTCTTGTGAAAGCATTGGACCAGATTTGCTTTCTTTTTCCTCTGTTTCTTCCAACTTTTGATCGACGATGTCCTCCTGGTTAACTGCGGCTTCATTGAATTTTTACCTTTAAATCTTTTATTTCTTGACCCTTTTCCATCATTGCAAGAGTTGCTTGGAGCTTATTGACTGTAGTGGATAATAGAGCAACCGCCCTACTCAATTTTGCAACATTTGCAGAAAATTTCTCCACGGATTTAGACATGATGTGTAGATCTCCTCACCATGAGCCAGTAGGAGAAACACAGATCTGAAATCTGGCTTCAGATGGTTTTGATATTGTAAAATCAAACTTTGACCGTCAAATCCTATTGATTATACTTTCTGTGCTAACGTCAAACATACTTGCTCCTACACAAAACTTCAACGCAGGTAATCCTCAATCGGGTCAAGCCTAACCCACTATGGACCTGGACCCGAGCCAGGCCTGCAAATTGGCCTGTCTGGCACATGCCAAGAAACAAGTGAGGCAATCTCGGTCTTCGTGTCTGAAGAGGAAGAAAAGGTCTGAAATCCTTTTCTTTTGGTCTTCGTTAACTCCAGAGCAAGAGTAGAGAAGACAGTGTAGCTTTCCGGAGACTCGCGTCACACACAGGACACACCTCGGCAACGGCATGTTTGTGGTCGCTGGTGGAGCTAGTATCGACAAGGTCTAGCTTTTGATGATGGTGGAGATGGAGGACCGTGAGAGTGGAGACGAGCAATGGGGCATGTTGTGTAGCCGATTGACGACTATGGCCGGGATTCGATGACAGTGATGCTTGATGATGGTCAGAGCAGGCTGTAAACAAGTACACCTTCTCTCGTTGTTGCTCTCCTCTCTTCTCTACTACTTTCTCTTTTTTTTCTACTCGGGTATGGGGTTAGGCAAAGTCTGGGATCGGCTAGGAGGGGATGGATGGGTTCGAGGTTTTGGGTTTTCCCACCGGGTTGGGGTTTGGGACTTAGGGTTTTGGAAGTCTAGGATGGGTGTGTTTTGGATTTTGGCAAAGAGATGGACGACGAATTGGGATATAGGGAGGGCTATGGATGGGTGCAGGTTGGAAGTAGTGAAGGGGACTGTGGATGGATTTGGGACGATGTGAATTTGATGATGTCTTGGGTTGATGTATGGCAGACTTGATTATGTTGATCAAGTCTATTGGGGAGAGATTGGTGGATTGGGTCTCAGTGGGACTGGATTGATGATGTTGTTTGGGGTTTGGCAGTGACGGTGGTGATGATATTGATGGGGGATGGATGATGGAATGGAGATGGATGGATGGATAGGGGTAATCACGCCGATCGATCAAGGGATTGTTCGGCTCTAATACCGAACTAATGCAGGCCCTAGGGTTAGGGCTTGCATGGAGTGCTGAAGCATGTGTCCGCAGACACTTTAACAAGTCTCCACATAGACTAGATAACAAGGACACACCTCAATGGGAAAGCCCAAATTCAATTATTCAACTCTAAAATTCCATTCTCTACAATGCCATATAATAAGAAAACATAACTTAGGGCCAAAGAAACCTAATTAAATTAGGAAACTAAAGAATATTGGAAACCTAATCCTAATTGCAATAAAATTAGAAACTAACATATAATTACTTAATTCAAAATCCTAAATCTACTTGGGCCCTACACACGTGGTCTAAGGTCCCTCCGCATCAATGGGCCTACGAAAAATAGGTCCATCTAAACATTGTTATCAGTTGATTTAAGGGACTTGAAGTCTAATCATTTCATTATATGTGTTTATATTTATAATCCACTAGTGGATACAATTACAATAAAATCAAAGTCAAATTAAGGCTGCCCAAAATTCAAAGACAGTAATTGGATGATGGGAGGGTGTGTTGTGTGTGTGTGTGTGTTAGATTGATCATTAGTTGGGTATTCTAAGAGAGGTTTGGGTTGTCTATAAATTAGAAATTTAAAAAAAAAAGAAATAAAGAAAAAAGCGGGGCCCATATGTGGAGTACTACTCCAGTCACTGGAAGCGTGAGTGAGATAGACATTCGGAGGATACAGACTCTCTCTCTCTCTCTCTCTCTCTCTCTCTCTCTCTCTCTCTCTCTCTATTCTTCTAGGATCACTTGTAGAGAAGGTGAAAAGTTGGAAGGGAGCAACTGAATGCAATTCCACCCCCTGTCCCCTCTATAGCTCCGCTCCTTAATAGACTCCATGAGTCCATGTAATCAGGTTGGCATTTATAACGTGGCTGCCCTGCATTCAGCTAACTTCTAGAACGGGGACCAAATTATACTTTGTATGTTAATTTCTTGTGTTCCCTCTTTAACCTTTCACTTCATAGGTCATTTTGTGTATATGTATGAGGAAAAGAAAGAAAAAACAAAAGAAAGTAAGAAAGAAAGAAAGGAGGGAAAAAACCCACTCACGTAAGGGTAATCTTTTGGTCTGAAAGCTCATTTGACAGAAACCAATAACCATTTCCCCTCTGTGCATGTGCAACATTGGACAAATGCATTATTTTCTAATACTCTAATTTGCCCCTTCTTATTTATTTATCTACTATATAACAAGTTACAATAGCAAATTTGGGATTTCATATCACACTCTTGAAAGAGACAAAAGTACAAGAACCTAATACTTTCTGACCAAAGTAATGCGCTCCATCCATTCTGTTATCCCAAATCTCATGCTTCCTAAAACCAAAATAATGTGGAATACAACCACGTACGCCTAATCAGAATTAAATGAGGTAGGAACATTACGTAGTGAGATATAAAATGTAAAGCATACTTAAAAGAGCCAAGCAACCCACAGCTATTATCAGCTTCTTAAATACTGCAATAAATATATAAATACTGAAAGTTTGAAACCTAAATTGCATAATAATTATTCTGTGCACCCTTTCAAAAAAATTTATTATTATTCCATACACACATAAGATATATCCAATTCAAATAAAAGAAGAATATAAAAGAATATAGAGTTACAATATAAACAAAGAAAGCAAGAATGACAGACAGGGAACATGCATTAGATCATACCTGTTCCAGAAAGAGTTTTAATCTAAAACCCATGTCAATAGAATTGACAAATATCAGCACTTTTTTCTGAACAAGTTCCAGTTTCAAAAGTGCAAGAACGTGAACCAGCTTGTCATTAGAACTGCATGAAATCTGAAGAGCAAGGGAATGAGAAATACAAATTCATGTGCTCCTATCGAGAAAAGAAAAGAATGAGAGAATCAAAATAAATGTGGACATAATGAAAATCTCAAGCAGATCATCTATGAAGTAAAATCAGTACCAAAGGGCCATTTACGAAGTTCAAGTTTATTCAGGAGGAACTTAAACGAGAAAGGCTAGGAATACAACAGAGTTACAAGTTAGCACCACTTTATTCATTAAACTAAAAAATTCAAGGACTCACGACAACAGTAATTACATGACTTCAATTATCACCTTCCAAAAAAAAATTACATGAATCTATATATTCAATAGTCAAAAAGAGAAATAGATTCTACATTGAAAGAAAACATTGCATCTAGAAAAAATTTAAGTTTCATACAGGAGTCGGTAGAGTTGAAGTAGTTGGTGTTGGAGTGTTCTTGTAAAGTTATGTCTCACTGATCAGGTAAAAGAAGTTCCAAAAGGAGATGTGAAACAAACTGAGTGCTGATCTTAAATATGTTTGGACCTCAGGCTTAAGTCAGTAGGCAGTTCGTAATCCATAAAAAGCCAGTTTAAGAGGGTAAGAAGGGTTTTTTTTTATTGGTAGCATTTCCCCAAATCCAATGCAGGCTTAGCTAGTGACACTTTACTTCCCAATTAGCAAACTGATAGATAATTAGCATACATCAGTTGAAAGATTTACTAAAAAAGTTATAAATATTGTTGTATACCCATCTTCTTAGAGTTGTCTTTGCTATTCTTGTTTTTTCCACTTGAAGCCATGTTTCTGTAGTTGTGGTTGTATACAAGACCTGTTTTTGGCCTTCTGTATACAACCATACATATCCAAACCATCTCAAGCGAGATTTTCTCATCTTCTTTACCATTGATACTATTCATAGTTTTCGTCTTATGTACTGATTCCTAAGTCTCGGAATTCTTGTAAATCACACAATCTATCTTAGCATGCATGTTCCAACCACATTTTCTTATGCAGCTTTTTGTTTCTTCACTATCTAGCATTCAGCTCAATAAAGCAAAGCAACTTTGTCATCTTCTGAAGTGCCCTTTTAATTGAAGTGGCACAAGGCAATCACATAGTTGGGATAAAGCTTTGATGATGATGGGCAATCGCTCCCCTAGCTTTTCTCTTTACCCACAGTGCCTTGATCATTTTTGTGACATCCATCTTGAACTCTCAGTTTTGTTCTATATTGTTCTGAGATATAAATATCTATCACACCCTAATACTAATGTTCTTTTCAAATTTAACCATACAATCTTTCTCTAAGCTCGTACTCCATATTTGTGTCTTTGATCTGCTAATCTTTGATCCATTTGACTTAAAAGCCTTTCATCAAATTTCTAGATTATTATTTACTTGCCTTCTTCTGGGACTAAGGAGTACAGAGTGCACAATATACACCATGAAATTCTGTGATGCTCACACACAACAGAGAGAGAGAGAGAGAGAGAGAGAGAGAGAGAGAGAGGCTCAAACTCACATACGCATTGTTGTAACAATGCACCTTCCAACTGTTCTATAGGCCCTTGCCAGTGGGGACACAATTTTATACATTAAATGAAGCAACAGATACAACATGATATGCTACTTATCTTGAAGTATCTGGGCATGTAGACAGAACTTCATCTCGGACAACTGCCATTATGTTGTTAACACCACATTATACAGCCAAGAAAATGGATCCTACTTGTTTGTGAACTCAATACCCTAAAAATCCTTAATCAAACAGATTGCCACACTAATACAAGGAGGAAGCAGCAGATTAACTTACCACAAAGGGAATTTATCCGCTGAAATCTTCAATCCAATGGAAATTCAATCAATCCAAGAAGAGAATAAAGGAAATAAACTTTCATTCAATTTTCTGCCATCCCCAAATTGCTTACAATCCCTTCTATTTATAACACCACAAACATGAACGTTATGTAATCAATCCCCCTCAATTACTCATTCCTCTCAATCACTTACATTAAGCAATCAATCCCTTCATTCACACATGCCAACAATTATTTACAACAATAAGTTATTTCCCATCCATGCCTAACATCTCTCCTAAATCATAGGGATCCTATCCATAACTAAAACTAATTAAATAAACCAACTTAAATTCAACCTTCAAAAACTGTTGAGGCAGGGTGTCCAAAGAATTGGGACCCAAAACCAGCAATGGGGCCCACAGGACCCACTGGCTTTGACCTATTTAATGACCTAAAACCTGGAATCATGGTTGGAAAACTCACCAAGTTGACTCTTGACTCTCCCGAGTCATTTCATTTTAATGATGGACCTAGTCAAAACAGGGAGACTCGGCCAAGTCATCTCATATTAATAAGTTATTTGCATTCCAAACCATTTAATAGGCAAATTTAAGTTTAAAATGTATTTTTAAGTAATTATGCATGAGGTTTGGAGTCATAAATTTAAAAATGATGACTTGGGTGTAATTTGAAACTTATATTTGATCTTTTAGATTCTGTATTTGGACTAAAAAATTAAATAATATGTAATATTTTTTTTATTTTCCTTATTGTAGTACTTTTCTTGCACGTATGGATTTATTTGTTAGAAATGATTATTATAAATCATGTAATTAAATCTATTTTTTAGATTTTATAAGTAATGTATTTATTTTTAAATTGTTTTTAAAAAACATGACTCTCCCAAGTCTCTGCATTGACTTTATCCGAGTCGGTTTTCTTGCATTGGATGAGTCGAGAGTTTTCCAACCTTGGCTGGAATTATAAAAGGCCCATGTAAACTGCATGTTTTGACAAACCAGCCCCTGACTGTAAAATTTAATAAATATTTTGCCCATTTGCTCCTACGCCACCAAGGCAAACAGATAGGAAATCAAAGGGGGCCCTCAGTACAATCCAACCCCAATTGGGAACTCACGCTTGTTGCTGCCCCTTCATACATGTCTCATACAATTTCAATGAAACAATTAGGTATTTGCATGTTCACTTCAATTTCTGCCAAATAAACTGCTTCGCAGTGTACTTAATTATATGAATGAAATTACAACTGCCAGTGGATAATTGTCTTTATGATCGCCAAGGCAAATTGACAGAGGATGAAAGCAAACACTCTGTGAAATCCAACTCCAATTGAGAATCCACACTACAAACATGTCTCTGTACAATTCCGATTAAACAATTAGGGATGCATTTTCTCTTTGATGTATGCTAACTGAACTACCTCGGCATTCTCTATTCCAATGATACAATAATTGTCAGTGAAATTAATTACAAAGTACCCTTGATTCGTCGAACAGTATTGTAACTGGGATAAATTTCCATGTTAAACAACGTTTTTTATCAGTCCATGTTAAACAACGTTATAAGAGCTGATGTACACTGTACAATATTTAGTAAATTATATCAATCCTATAATACCCTAACTGTTGCACTCCGGCGATGGAAGCGGACTGTCAAAACAGTGGGTTATTTCTCGCCTGAGCCATACCACAAAATTTAAAATAACAAACATGATAATAACATAAACTTATAAATTGCAAATACATAAATTTCAAATCAACCAGCCTCTAACTGTACAATTAATGGAATCTAAGATCAGTAGTAAAAGAAAAAAAGTTCCATGGATGAACGTCTCATAGAATCAAGCAACTTGCCTATCCATAAGGTGGTCTCTCGGTTGTAGGGTTGCACAAAAAATCCGTCAATCCAATCCGATCCGATTCGATCTGCCGATTTTTATCCGATCTGAAGGTAAACGGATTGGTAACGGATTGAGAATTTTGTAATCCGTTAGCAACGGTTCGGTGGCAGATTCCACCCTCAATCCGTGGATTCTATCCGATCCGATCCGTTGACATTAAATATAAATAAAAAAATATAAGGGGTCTAAATATAAATTAAGATGTAAAAATATAAAATAAGAAAAAAAAATTATGGGTCAAAATGTAAATTTTTTACAACACGTTTGATATTTTTCTTTTAACATTAGATTGAACGGTTTAATCCGATCCGATCCGGTCTTCCACAGATCGGATTTTAACAGCCACGGATTGGTGAGGGATTTGGCCCAATCCGCACCAATCCGATCTGTGTACACCCCTACTCAGTTGTTTCACCATGTCCAGATTAACTGACATATCCACCAATTTGAATTACAGGGTCGATACCATCAGTAAGAGGACGTGGTCACACACCTATCCAGACTACGTTGTGCAAATAAATTGGTCAGTTTGAAAAAAAGAGTAGGGACATGTACACAATTGTTACATGAGCAACATATTTATTCACTAAACAAAAAATGCCACAGAAAAAAAAAATTAGCAATATAATTAGTACCTATATATATTTGCACATCTTTTCAGTGAACATAGTAGTTATTTAACAAGTAAATGGTCCTTACTGAAAATTGTTGTACACTTTTTGGGATGATCTCATCCTTAGCATTTCCGACTTCTGGTAGAGTCAAAATGTATGGATTGTGTAACACAAGCTTCTTTAATTTCTCAACATCAGCACTGCCAACAATGACAAGAAGAATTACCATTCAAAAAAATAGGCCAATAGACAACAAAAAAGGGCATGAATCACTACTAAAACTTTCTTTCAAGTGGTAAATGTTTAAATTACATACTTTGTATAACATTAAGTTCTGTTTCACTATTTGAACATGACAATCATAGACTAATATTCTTTTACAACTACGTAAGGGTGGCAACAGGTCAAGTTCCGTGCAAGACAAGGTAAACACATTACACATACCCACCGTGACTCTTGCTTGACTCGCCCCACAGACAAACCAAACCCATGATGAGTATCAGTTGGGTAGGATTTGATATAGGTTATCCTATACTCCTTTACATTTTAAAATATTAAAAATGTATTATGTTTGTTATATAATATTTTTATTAATAAATATGTAAATAGGGCAGAGACTAAGATAATTAAATACTTGTACATGCCTAGAGTATCTGTATCAGATCAATACTCAATTCTACATCATTACTTCTAAGGTACAGTCCAAGCATATCTTACTTACTAAGTCCATTATTTCATATAGTTTCTTTAATTTTCTTACTTTTAACATAAGAACTGTTAGAAAGGAATGTTAACAATGGTAATTTCATTACTGCAAGAATGTTCTAAAGAAAATTTTGGGCAGTTGTATTTGTATCTGTATACATATCCACATCTTATATTTCCATAAGAGCGGAGTAGTATCCCTAACCCCGTATCTAAGTCTGTATATGTGTCTGATGCTCTGTAACCAACTACCACGGACCAAGCGAATCTCCTTGATTCTAGCCCATGCGGCACTCATCTACGCCCTTTGCACTAGTGAGTCAGCCTTCCCCAATAGTGGTACAACTTTAGACAAAGAATTTACACACAAGCTTGCACATTCACACACCAAGAAGAGAGAACACTTAGAGAAATGAAAACTTCTTATCGATTCCTTGAACTTGCTTGGTTACAAATGACTGGAGTCTATCCCTCTCTATGGTTCTACTCCGTACAATGAATGGCTAAGATTATGCCACGTCACTCATCGAACAAATTAGAACATTCCTTAACCGACTCTAGAAACTTCAACAATACTCTATCTTAATCATACAACTTTTCCACATTATACTAGAACACTCCGCACATCTCTACATATCTCCACAATGTACAAGAATATCCAAGATAACTCTACACAACTCAAGACTCTTCTAGGATCTTCTTGTGTTATACAGTGGGCGACTCAGTCTTTTTTACCTCCGTGGTATCTAGCAGACGTTATAGAAAAGGTGATTCAGTTGTCGGGTGATTTGAACATTTCGTTCAATCACATTATGAGATCAGCAAATGCGAAGGCGGATAAACTCACCAAAGAGGGAGTTCTTAAACCTTCTTTGCTTATTTATGCCCCTACTTAATTTCTTTCTGTTTTTTGTTTTTGCACATTGTTTTGGGCCTCGAATCTTTTTGTCCAGCTCTTCCCCGTGCTTTTGTAGGTGCTTTTTTGGTCAGTATAGCCCTTTTATACTGTACAGTCTTTGAGCAATGAAAAGACACCATTTTCAAAAAAAAAAAAAGTCTTCTAGGATCTTCCGGACCTTCCACTATCTTCATCGACGAATCTCAATCCTTCCGTCCAACTGTCCCACCAATTGGGACGATCATGATGCTCATGTGACTCTAGTAAGCCTTTGACTCCGCCATCATGTCTCACAACCTTGCATGCATGCACCATGGGCTATGAGTGCATGACAAGGTGGATCATAGCCCATGCAGATGGTGTAGCCAAATGGCCAATATGTCCTTAATTTGCATATAGATATCAAAATAAGGTCTATCTAGAAAGAAGTCAGCTATCACAAGAACAATATTTTGAAAAGTATTACACACTGCCACATATGTGGCCAAGGCATGCAAGTGCCACACATAAGCTATGCAACTGGTGAAACCCTCGACCAGGCTAAAAAAATAAGCAGATTCACATTCACTCATCAAATGCCCCACACCTGCCTGACGGATTGATGAAATTCATCTTCACAAGGTCCAGAGGCATGTGTCAATACATAGAAGTGCTGGATGCATGCACATGAGATAACTAACTTGATTTTACAAAATAATTATAATAATAATTCATGTAGCTGACCCCAGCATAGTTGGGACAAGGCTTTGATGAATAATAATAATAATAATAATAAATAAATAAATAAATAATTGCCAGTATATATATTAATTATACAAAATACAGTCAAGTTTTGCAAATTGTCAAATAAACCAAGCTTTAGATAACAACAGAGTGGAATGAAACATCTGACAGCAAAAGAAAGATACAAGCAGGTAGAAAGATAGAGCTACAAAATGAACAGTTGGCTAATGACAATAAATAAGGAAATCTTAAGTAACAAACCTTGACGTAGCAGACATGAGAAGGCATTGACAACGCCTAGGGACATGAGGAATGAGGGCCTTTAGGTCATCTTCATAACCATATGACAAAAGGAGATCTGCCTGAAGATTAACCATAGATCAAGAATTGCCACTAGCTAGAGAAAATAACCAAACATTCCATATGTACACTCATAATTACAAAAAAGGCTATGACTTAGAACAGATATCATGCAATCCAATCTGAAAATTCAGTATTCAAAAGGAAAATGAAAACCTGGAGAAACAAAATACCTTCCACCTCCAAGTCTAAACTACTAGCAACATACTGTTAATTTTAAAGAATCTAAGATGCAAATCACCTCAAGAGCTTACTTTTGTGGGTTATAAGAGATAAAATGCCTTGTGATACTTAAAAAAGGCACCAAAA
Source organism: Cinnamomum chago (assembly GCA_038049695.1). Lineage (NCBI taxonomy): Eukaryota > Viridiplantae > Streptophyta > Magnoliopsida > Laurales > Lauraceae > Cinnamomum > Cinnamomum chago. Next base: position 103,143,050 of record CP142451.1, on the reverse strand, counting down.
CAAAACTGAAAAAGGAAAGTGGCTAGGGTGGAAAAATGAAATTGACTTTGAGTAAAAAGCTTAAAATAGACAGGAGCGGCTAGAGTGAAAAAAATTTAAGTTCAAATGAAAAAGCAAAGAACAAAAATACTTTGGGTGTAAAATTTAGCTGACACTTTTCTTCAACTATAGCAGTAGAATATTACTTAAAGAAAACACGAAGCACTTGGTTTTATAATTTTCAGTTAACTTTCTTCTTTTATATTCCGTATAAGTAAATAAATGATTTTGACATGCTTAGTTATGATATATTGATATGCTCACACAGTAAACATCAAAGAATAAAAAACTGGTAAAATCATAATTCTAACAAACAAACAGTTGATTGTACACCTCATCCAAAACTAGAATTGAAAGTGATTCCTGAAGGGATGTGGTCTGAAGGGCCTCTTTTGAAATACATGTTGAAACGCATGCTGGTGTTGCGACCAGAATATCAGGAGGACCAGCCAATGCTGCTCTCTGCAAACAAAACACTTAATCAGATAACCGAGAAAACAGACACTGCATCGTGTCTTTTTGATAAATGATCAGACAGAATATCATGTTGATCTATAAAGGCTCTCAAGTACTATTGCTCAATGGTCAACTCTTAGTAAAAGCATCCCTAGCGGCGAAGTCTTACAGGGACCAACCTACCATATCAGAAATCTTCATGCTACTTGTTAACTGCACGACTTTCAGTTGAACTCTACAGAGCTCAATGAGAGATAAAGCCTCTGAATAAACCTGAAAAGGTGCCAAGTCAGCTATTTCAATAATAAACATTTAGATGGAAAGAGAGATGGACACATAAAATGATGTCACAGTAAACAGCAAGCAACTTTTTCCCAAGAGAAACAACAAGTGCTTTTCTATTAGATGGTTAAAAATAGCAGTAGGTTTTAATAAATAAAAAGAAATATGGTTTCAAGTCCTCTCAGAGTAGAGGCAATTTAAATGAACTAGAAGTTATATTTTGTTCAAAGTTCACACAGTGAAATTTTTGACAGCCAAGTTTTCCTCAGATGGAATCAAAATATTAAAATGCTTTGACCCATTTTTTGTATTTTTTGAAAAAAAAATTCCAAGTCTCCAACTAGAAATTTCAAAACTCACGAGAGAATCAGTAAAATTTATTTTATTGTCATATATTTATTGATAACCGAGTAACCAACAAACACTACCTAAAGTAATTTCAGAAAACAGACCACAATTATTGGCACAATTGATATGAAAAACCATTAAGGGTTCATCTAGCTGCACGGAACTAAAAAACTTTCAGTAATTCTATGGTCATATTTTGACACAAATTTGCCAGCATTTGGAGTGGTATATCAGAAAAGCTTACATCAAGCATATTGCCTGAATGGATTTCAAAAACTCATTTCAATCCTAAATCAATTTCAAAATTCTTAGGGTACTCTTTGAGTTTTCAAATAAAATATTACATAAAAATTTTTGTAATATGTTTTTTTTTTCCTTTCATAATTAAAAACACCTCAAGAATCATCTTGAAATGAAAACCTTTGGTGTTAACTGTCAACCACTTCAGCACAAAAACATGGGGAAAACTCCAAAGTTTGTCACTTTTCCTTGCAAAATTACTGATTTTATTCTCATTCATACATAAGACAAGTGCACAAGATTTGCAATATTCAAAAAAATCCTACCATGAACAGGGCCTTAGCCAAATAATCACATCAATTAGACAATACTAACCCTTCTTCAGCTTAAGGACCTATAAAAAAAACTGAATGGCAAAATGGTGCATTGGTTTTTCTCTCAACCATCCTTTCTTTCATCAGATATCGTACAATTTGAGATTTAAAATTGTCCAATTATTGTGACCTTTGGGTGCCGTCTCATACATGGTACAGCATTTTGCAATGGCTCAGATTTTACATGCATCAGATGGAGTCATAGATAGCTTACGTAATATATTAAAAAATAAGAAGGAAAAAGAAGAAGAAGAAGAGATAAAGTAATCATGCGACACGAAGCCGCAACCTCTTGGTTGCAACAATAAGCACTTTCCAACTGTGCTACGAGCTATTGCCACAATTATCTCGGTTCCAAAAAACTGTATATCTAAAATTTATTAAGACAAAATTCTATAATTGATTTCATCTAACATTTACAATACTGCATACCTGCTGACACAGTTCTCTGGTCGGCACCAGAACGAAGGCACCTGGGGCACTCTTTCTTAAGCCAGACTCTGAAAATAGCTTCTGAAGCAAGGGAAGGAGGTATGCATAGGTCTTTCCTGAACCAGTTTTTGCTCGGGCTACAACATCTTTACCTTCCTGTAAATGAGATGAAAAGTCCAAGCACAGAAAGGTATCAAAAAATAATTATACAAAAGACATGATGACAAATATTGAAGAAAGGGGGGAGAATCCCTCAATTTAAGGAAGCTTATCTTTACATGATTGATTTGCAAAGACTTCAATAATGGGGAAACTAGTCAAACTAACCAGGATCAGAGGGACAGCTACATGCTGAATGGATGTAGGTCTCGTGATATCCTTCTTTGTCAAAGCACGGACCAGGCGTGGATCCAAACCAAGTTCCTCAAAGCTCTGATCCTCCTCTTCATTCTCGATGGATAGGTTCTCCACAGAATTAGCCATCCACTACTGGATGAACCAAAAAGTAAAATACTAGCAAAAGTTCAACCAAAGTGGCATACCACAAATAAGTTTAACTGCCATGAACTTTCAAGGAGTAGAAGTTGGGGAAGAGAGAGGCGCAACTTAAATTATTGAAATCAAATAAGGAAAAGAAAAGGAAAATAAGGAGCAATTCAAGTATTCAACGATAATGGGGGAAAGTATATCACAAAAAAGGTAAGAATATCAAGTACATCTGTCTAGAACAAAAGAATTTGGGGTATTCATGCCTTGGACCTTTTGAGATGCTGGTCCGAGTGTTTTACCATGCATGGTTATGATGGGCCACACAATTTATGTGAGCGGGTACCAATGAGATTAGGGATGGACATGGTGCTTCAGTTTGGGACATTTCAAGCCAGTACATGTTCCATCTTCCAATGAAGCTAAGGTCACTGCAACACTTACAGGGTGTAGACCGCCTGTCCAATTGCATGCCACATACACAGCTGTGGAGGAAGATATAGCTGTGCACTCCAATGGATAGATCCAGGTCCAGATTCAGGTAAAATCACCATGTTAAACATATGATATACTAAGTACATATAAAATACATAAATAATCATATAAGATCAGATAAAGACGTATAAATCTTTGTAGATCCAGATAGTCGGTGAAGACATGAACCAACTTCATAGCTCCAAAACAGAGTCTATACCCGTTTTTTTTTTTTTTTTTTTGGTCAGGTCCTTGGTGTAAACAGGAAGACGGAACTAACAGATCAACTTTGATGCATGATGTTTGGCATTTTTCCCATTGTACCCAGGGGCAGACCTACATAAATGCTTTTGGGGCGCATTCACCCCTGTTGAACCTGAGTCCGGTTCCAAAACCACATGAAGATTCTGTGTCCGCTTCCAAAATCAACATGAAACCCTCCTCTAGAAAAAAAAAACACAAAACAAGCTAAGAAAGACTTTCCTGGAGGCAGGCCAAGAAAGCGGGGATTATATATATGATGTAATTTGTGACCCTAAACCGTGTGGAGCACAATAGGGGAGATAAAGAAATTGACATGAGCTTTCTCCGTGGACGTAGGCGGTTTTGCCAAACCACGTAAATTGTTGTCTTCATCTTCTTTGTGGATTGATTGCTTGATATTGTGTGGATTTGTGTGTGCATGCTTAATCGTTGATCACAGGTTGTCTGTTCCATTGTGCCGCTTTCCCGGACAAATGTAATGTCTTTGAGGATAAGGATGGTGCTTAATATAGAAATCAAATCTCAGAACAGCCACTGAATCAATGCATAGCTTGCACAGGAGCAGGAGCTCAACCAGCCCTTCTTCAGCACATGCGCCAGATCCAGCAGGAACGATAAATCAGATATCCCACCCCGCCCCCCTCAAAAAAAAATCATTTCAAAAGGATCTGAATTAGAACTCCTAACAGAATTCTGCCAAAACATCAAAAGAGCACTTTTTCATGCTTTTAACCTCAAAGAAATACGAAAGTACTTAAATAAATAACTAATAATTCTTTTAGAGTAAGGAAAGAAGAAACTCAAGGGTTATATCCTAAGACTCAAATTTTTTAAGTACCAATAAAATCTAAAATCTTTGTGCAAACGATAAAATTTTCAAATTAGACTAAATCAACAAAATATCAATTACTAACCCTTGGTTTTTCCTACTTACATGCATCTTAGGGCCCGTTTGGACACTCAAGTCATAAAAAAGCTAATTAGATTAAGGTCTAAAAAACAGCTCTAATTTTTAACTTCCAATTTAGAATCAGTCTGTCTGATAAAATTACAAAAAAGAAAAAGCTCTTATTTCACATTAGAGTGTTTGGTAAAGATAAAAATAAGAGCTTATTAAGGGCCATGCCTCTGTCATTTCAAGAGAGAGAGAGAGAGAGAGAGATATATATATTTTAACTAGAAAGAAGTCTTGCCTCATCTCCATCTTATAATCTATTCATACAACAATTATTATAGACTTTTCTCCAATATTCACAAAATTATGCATAAGCTAATGTCATGCATGTCACATACCCAACATCACCTCTATTGGAGAACCAAAATGAAATTCATAAGTAGTAAAATATCAACATCCCATATAATCTTATCACAAGGCATACATAAAAACAGGTGAAAATAAAATAAGCAAATTATGATGGGGAGATGACATTTGCAATAGCTTCTCTAACAACTGCCATCTCCAACTGTTCATTAACATCTACTTGTTTATTACTTGGGATTCAGTGTCAAGTTATGGTTGTCCAAAGGCCTCCTCAGCACGTCATCAGGTATGGTACCAAATGCTGGTATCCAATTAGCTTCATGATAGCCATGGTCCCACCAAAGAGGATAGCCATATCCATGGGAAACTGTAGTGGCTTTGTGCGGAATATCTTTGGAATCGGGTTTGCCTATAACGGATGACATTATTTTAAGACTTTTCTTAAATAAAGTTTTCAAAACTAAAATGATAAATTACCTCCAAGTACTGTTTCCATCTTCTTCCAAAGTTGATTTAGTCCCACTATCTCAAGTGTGAGCAACCATTCCCAAATTTTTGTTCTATTTTCTCTCTTCTGGTTCTAAAGATACTGGAGCTTTCACTTCCAGTTCCTTGGAAGCTTATTATTGCAATACAAGTCAACAGCACATACTAACACTCACTATAACATCCAACTGGCATGAGATTTTGGGGTACACCCAGATGCTGCTTTGCTTTCAATGCAGAAAGTGAAACCGATGGCAAATGTAGGCATAGAAACCATAGGAAATCCAACACACTAATGTAATCAACACAAGGCAGAGTTACCATGTAATCAAGATAAGAGTTGGAAACTGAAACCACTGGAAATACAACAAACACTAACGTAATCATCGATGCCACAATACGATCCTTGAAGATATATGAGACATTCATCTAGTAGACCTCATAATGAACTGTTGATGGCCTAAAATCTACTGTACTTGATCATTCTAGATATGGGTGGAACTGTAAGGGTTACTCATTGCTTGGCAGCAGAAAACTTATCCACACCACAATGATTCACACCAACTTGGCAGCATTGAAGTTATATGATCCTTGATTATTACTCTGAAATTACAAGTAAAAATTAATTTCTCCGTGGATAGATGTTGCCTCAAACAGAAGGTAGTTTGAAAGATCCCATCTTTCCAAAAGTGCACCAGTTTTTATGCTGAATGTGAACTGTTACTCACCGCTTTCTTAACCAACTATTTGCAAGTTGTGATCAAAGGGTTATATATTTTTGTGGATAAATTTTTGGGTTATGCTCTCCACCCAACTTACAGTTCCCTACTGCTATTTGCAGAACAATTCCTAATCAATGCTGTCATACATTGAAAACAGAAGTAACCCCAAAATGATTCCTCCCAAACACCCCAATAACACAACACAAAGACATCTCATGAATCATATTAGAGAGAGAGAGGTGCAAGAAGAATACTTACCGAAGAGAAGGTATTGGTGGTGTTGATGACGGAAGACGGCGGGAGAGAGAGGGAGGGAAGTGTGAGAGGAGTCCGCCGTATCGTTATGAGGAAGGGCTGCGTGGGAGATGAAAGAGGGGAGTAAAAGTTACGCCTTAGCCCACCCATTTAGTCAATTGGGTTGGCCCAAAAGGCTTCAAATCATTTAATCCAAGCGGGAACTTATCCCATTGTATTTGTCCAAGCCCAGCCAATGGTGGGGCTAGCGGCTAGCCCGGGCCATGAGAACCCCTACTCTTTGGACTCCTCCTTTGTATTTTTTTTTTAGGTTACATAGAAATCAGATAGATATGAAATTATGTTTAAATGAGCACTACTAAGGGATTATTGAACAGGCGAGGAATGAAGGACATGAGGTACTAAGGTGTGAAGAATATGATGTGATCTTATAGATACGAAACCTTGTCTTTCTTGGGTATTGAATTACTAGAGCGTTGGCGTATTTATTTCTCATCTTCTCTTGACTTTTTTTTTTTTTTTTTTTTGTTCTCTTGAATTATTTTAATTAACAAGTAGATTATTTGATGATCGTTTTTGTATATTCACCCAATCTTCATTTTTAACCATTTATGATATGAATTCCTATGTATTCTAATCTATACAAACAAACAGGAAAAACGGAAAAAAAAATAGAAGAAAGGAAAAGAAAGATCATTTGATCCTCATTCTTTGAAAATCAACCTTAGATTTTTATTTTTAACCACTTATAGTATGAATCCTATGTATTTTATTGCAAAGACACGCCCTCATAGCACTGTGAACTAAAAGATAAAAGTGTTCTTGAGGTGGTACCCGTAGGGTTCCATGCCAAAATTAAAACGGGCTGATGTAGGACGAGCCATGCCCATTGCAAACCTACTAGATTAATGATCATGTAAATAGTAGTAGTAGTTGATTTAGGAGGTGCTAATTTGTTGTTAAGAAAACTCAATAGTACTTGAGTACAAAGATATATAAAAAATATAAGATAAACATAGGATAGAACTGAATAACCCTTGACCTCTAGGAAAGAGGAGTCTTAAAAATAATGTAAACCCTAATCAATTGGTCGTCCAAGTGGTCACACTCTTATTGGGCCCATGCCCTCTAACTTCCCCTCTCTAGAGCCCTCAGGTGCCCTTTTTACTTTGGCAAAAGAGAAAACTGAAGAGTAGAGTTTTCAGACTCCAAAGAATCCTAGATGGGTTTGGCCTAGCCCATCCACATGAGATTAACCGTTTTGCTTGGTGGGAAAGGACCTTTTTGGAGAAGGGGCTAGCTGACCCAGACCCACAGACCTGTCACTTTGTTCAAGCCTTGGCCCAAGATTGCACCAACTGAATGTCCACAACTACATGGTCCGTGACCCACTGCCAGATGGTTGAAAACTTAGAAGAGCAGTCCAGACAAAAGCTGTCATATCCCCATCTCACCTAGATGGCTAAGACACTTCTGCCAAAGTCTGGGCTGAGCCTGACCCATGTTAGTTCTTAAGGCTAGGGCCTTGTTTTATGAACTTTATGGGTTCAAAATAGGGTCATCAAATTTAATAGTTTATACATCTATTCCAAAGTCTGGAACTAGTTATGGTACATAGTAGCAAACAGTGGTGCTTAGGGTCTGGGTCAACCTTGTCACAACATGAGCCCAACCTGGATTTGACTGAATTTGATCTGTATTAGAGTTGCGGATGGGACAGGGTCTGTTTTCTGGCTCTATAATAAAATGGGTCACACGTGGGCCTGAGTGTGCTTAAAGGCCAACTATACACTCATCATGGTATGGCCCGGAAGGCAAGAACATTCTTTCTCTTTAAAGTTGAATGTTGGTTGTAAAAAAAAAAATCCTTCAATTTTTGTCTTAGGAGAAGCCACATCAGCTTTTTGGAGCCCATTTGTGGATGTGTCCTTTCAAAAACACATAATATGTGCCTTTTTAATAAAACATGTCTCTTGGGCCACATATGTGCATTTTCAATCAAATGTCTTTTGGGCCCATTTGTGTAGATGTAACCAAATTCAAATGGATGGATTCCAACTCTATAAATTAATGTTATTTTCAAAGTTTTTGTATAGTAATAAAAAATAAGCAGACGTGGATTAAGGGAAGAAAAGTTTAGTTTTCATAATTTTTTTGTTGATGTGAGTTTTTTAAATATTTTGTTATCAATAGATTTATATGAAAGTGATATTAGTTTTAATATATTATTCAGGTCGCACAAGACTCAACATGTTCGATGCACATGGAATCCATGCTAGTTTATCATAAAAGGTGAATCTACAGTTTGCAAAAGGGATGGACCCCCCTGGCTTTATTTTAAGGCCAGTTTATTCTATATCATCCTAACATTACGGCATTTGGGCTTGGGTTTCACCTGGCCTGACCCAGTGTCCATGAACATCCCTACCAAAATGGATGGTTTTCCATTGTTCCTCTTACAATGATTATATTCTACTGTGTAATAGAGAAAATGTCCCCTTTAGAAAATCAAAGTTTCCAAACAGAAATCATGAGGCTTTTGGACCAAGAAAAAAAAAAAAGAGAGCCCAGCACCTTGAAAAATTCTGGTGGGCCATCTGGGTACTTGATTGAATTCCTATCTAGCATGTACAAGCTTTAGAATCAACTTTCAAATATGACTAGGTTTAGAATGGCAATCTTTTCTATCAGAGGACAAACATGGTATCCTTGGCTGGAACTAGTCATTTTGGGCCATGATCCGCCAATCCGAACCATCGATCTAGCAGGTCCACCATGGATAAAACAAGTTAACAAGAAAAATCCCAAGTTGGGAGATTTTAACTATCTTTTTTAATGTTGATTATGGACGGCTGATGTCTTCAATCTATTTCCATGCCATGATCTACCAAAGAGTTAAGATCATGGGAAATAAATGGCTTTGATTCAAAACCATGGGCCCCCACAATGCCCAAGGGTACTATCTTTATCTTCTAGTTGAGGACCATAAAATAATTTCAAGAGGGCTTCACATCACATGCCTCTATCAACCATTATAGCTTGAGCTATCTTTTGGGCATACTTGCCTAACAGACAACAGTAAAAGAGAGAAAATGGACACTAATATCACTTCTTTTCTCCATAGCTAGCTGTTGAAAGGTCCATTCATCATCATAACATGGATGGGAGGCCTAGTCAAGAGGCTTAAGGTAAGGGGTCAACCCCTCCCAAATTCAATCTTGTTATTTTGGTCTGAGTTCACATTTCCAACACAACTATTAAATGGGCCAGGATTGAGCTGAGTCCAAGTGTGATTTGCAACACAACCTACCAACTTGACTTGAACTTGATCTAATCCTACTTGTTGTATATGCCAATCTAATTTCCTAATTGACATAAAGTTGTTTACATTATACTCTCCTTCTAATAGACTATTTGGCACCACCTGAAATTTTTTTAGCTTTTTCTTTTAATAAAAACAAACTTATCCTAGTGATAGTGAAAATTATTTGGACAAATTTGTCTTAAAGGAAAAAACAGAAGAAGAAGAAAATATGAAAAATATCTTATTGCTTTAGACTTTGTCTGATTGAAAATGAAAAGGTTACCCAAGGCAAAAAAATCTTAATTGATTGGAGATTCTTGTTATTTTTTTCAAACAGTTAATTAGATACAAAATAGACTTGCCTAAAGGCACCGACGTAAATTATCAACTTGAGATGAGGTCAGATTAATAGAAGAGATCACAAAATGCCACATAAGTAGCCCAAACACAGCAGTCAAACACATTGGTTTTGCACATGCAGCCCTCTAATCAATGGATTAGATTTGATTCAATTTGAGCTAGGTCATCTAGGCTAGCTAGACATCATTCCACCCAGCAGCAATCCACAATTTGAGCCATAGCAAGTCAGATTGCAGGTCAGTTCTCTACAGTTCATAATATCAGATTATTTTTGTTATTTTACTTCAAAGACTTGATTTGTAAATGGATTGAAACTTTCATCCTATTAAATTCTAACCCAAATTTTCTTAATCAAATATTTAAATCACAAGCCCATTAAAATTTGACTAGACCCATCGTATCAATGACTTGAAGAATCTTCAAAGTCTCTTTGTTCGCTCAAATTCAAGAATTCCAATTCAGAGAATTTTGAATCCTCCAAATGTTATCTCCAAGAAAGAAAAAATCTAATACAGCATTCAAAATGATAAAAAGATAGAAAACTTGAAAAAGTTTAAAAAAATGTTACTCTTTTTAATTTAGCAATAAGAAATCTCAAATCCTCCAAATACAACAATAAACATTGCTTTTAGAAATCCCAACACCTGAAATTTTCATACAAATCTCTTCAAACAAACTCCTCATAAATGTGATGCCGACAGTAAAACTAAAAAGAATCATTATACCTATCCAAAATACCAATGAATGTGAATTAACTCATCTTATCTCTTATTGATCATAATCATTGACAGGAAGAAGAAATTGCAAACCACAAGCTCCAAAAACTGCAATCTCATTATGCAGATAACCCAAATGGGGCCCATCTTTCTAGTGGCTTCAAAATAGTACAAGTATACCACATTCACAAGTGTCCAATCTATTAAGGGCCCTGCTGGCTCACAAAGACTCCATACAACAAGTGTCATTTCTCAGGGCCAAACCTTAAAAACTCTTAAGCTTTGCACAACCATACTTCTTTGTGTAATATGCTTGTCTTATCATACCTACTCAAATTGACTCCATTTTGCAATTGGGTGTATGTGAGTGGTGGAGGAAATGTTGGATTGAAATGTCAAGACATTGATAACTCACATCACTATTAAAATCACAGGCTCCACGTGTGTTTCTTGGCCAATTTAGGGTTAGGAGGATGGGGGGGACCCAGTGCCCTGAGTTTTGGGCCCACCACACGTGACATGAGGTAAGTCTTACGGTAGGGATTCAATGACTCATGAGGACTATCACACTTCACACATGATACTTTGGAGCATATATTAAATGAAACCCTATCATCTTTAATAGTACAAACACGCAAGGTAAGATTGTCAATGGGACCGATTTAGGGCGGGTTCATTGAACATTTAAAGATTTCAACGTAGATTGAGAATATAGGGCCTGTTATTTTCACAAGATTTCTTACTTACGAGTTTGTGATGTTAGGAATTCATGGATATGATGCAATGATTTGTCCGGATATTTTTAAATGTCATATTTCTTTACTAGGGTGTCAAATTTCAATCACTTAGAAAGTCTTAATATTTTTTGGAATTTTTAGAATTCCAACTCTTTGGCATTTTTAGAATTCCAACTCTTTGGCATTTGCACATCCTCTATCCAAAACGATGATTTAGGGATTCTAAGTAAGGGACAACTTTTAGAGAATTTATAGGTACTCCAGCCATATTTGTTTCTTTGATAGAATTCATTTCGATGGAATTTATAAATTTTCCAAATAACTTGTTTCTTTACTAGAGTCTCTTATAAGAACTTGGTGTGTTGGGGCTTTTTTGGATGTGATGTGATGATTTTTTTTAAGGTATTCGAAATGTCATATTTCTTTTACTAGAATTCCAAATTATAGCAACTTATAAGTCTCAAATGATGACTTTTTAGGTTTTCTGGAATTTCCAATCTCCATGCATTTTGCTAGAATTTCAAACACTAGTCAATTCTACTTCTTTTCGGCTAGAATGACTGGAATTCTTTATTCCGATCCTTTGGCCAAAACAAGATGGTGGTAAATAAATTTTGGTTTGCATTTCGGTCCATTCCGGTTTGTAGCACAATTCTCACTAATTCTTTTTATTTTTTATTCTCAATATCCATATCGAGAAACATGCATAATTCTTTTTTTTTCTATTTTTATGTATATGTATATTTATATTTTTAAATTTTCATTATTCCAAAGAGTTACTCTGAAAAGTTTTGCCGAAATATTTCATCTTGGAGGCTATACTGAAATTACAACCGAAACGAAATTAACAGCTATGATTTCAAATGCTCCACCCAAAAGGGAGATTTAGGGATTTCACAAGAAGAGACTGCTTTTAGAGAATTTAAAATTCCTCAAATAAGAATTCTATGAATTCAAGCTCTGTTAGGGCCATTCCTAGATGTGGATCTCATTTAGGTGAAGGTACGGTGTAAATGTATAAGATATTCATATATTTTTTATCCTAGACATTATAAGTTGAGATTGTGAATGTAATGACTCTTACCATTGTTGTGTTTTAGGGCACGTTTAAACAAGTGGAGTACTTATTTTGTTGCCTAACCCTAAGTTGTTGTTCAGTTTAATGCAAAATCCACATAAAATGGCTTCTTTTGAGTAGGTTTTCTTCACATTGAGCAGAAACATGAATCCAACACCACTCCCTCCCCATAGGGTTTCAGTTTTCGTGAAAGAGGAATATGGGTTTCCTCTTGGCTTTACACAAATAAGTCCTAATAATTAACAATTTTTTTTAAAAAACAAAGTGGGTCTCACAAGTTTCTTTAACTTGCAAGTTATAGAGCAATCAGTTTGACTTTGATTATTTATCAACAAAAAACCCCTCTGGTTTCATTAGCCACCAATAACCATGCCTTGTGTAGGTCCCACTCATGGTCTCCTTCTCCTTAGATTTATAGAGTAAAAGGAATATAAAAAGGTAAAATCATGGATAACGTCAAGAGAAAGATATGGAGACTAAAAAGCATTGCATGACAAAAATCTACTCCTCTTTTCTGTTGCACCTAGAGGGAGTATAATTGAAAATGGCCAAAAGAGGGGTGGAGAGTTCACTTATGTCACACCACCAGTTTTACTCTCCACTCCTTTGGTTTTTTTGTTTTATTTCATCCAGACGTGGGTATAGTAAAACGCCAAAATCAATGGTTTTAGTCTCCTGCTCTTTCAATCCAAATTCCATAAAATAAAGGGGCCAATTATATCATGTATCTTTTCATTTTCCTTTTACTCTATTTTAAGCTGAACAAACCGGACAGAGTTTACATAATATCCAACTAACACAATAATCCGTGCTTAACACGATAATGTCCATAAATTTTGAATTGAATATCTATACATTGCAAATTAATGTATACTCTGCAAAAAAAAAAAGGTATATGAAAATATTAATAAATGATCATTACAAATTTAATATTTATAAATTTGGAGAGTTTTGATTTATGAACCTTTACCTGAGTGATACTATAATTTATTGTGAAATTCCCATTCCATCGGATAAATGCTTAAGAAATTTTTTTTTTTTGAAAGTTATAGAAAAAATAAAAGAAGAAAAGAATATGAAAGCACCTTTTTTTGGCAAACCAAGAGAAAGTGCAGTAGATAGGGAATAGGAGAAGTGGGTTACAAAGGCAATTGGAGAATATAGAGAATGCGAGTTTTTAGATAATAAGGAAGACAAGAAATGTGGAGAAAGTGAGTACTTGGATGTTGAAAGTGGAGTACATGCCTTAGATGAGGTTTTTTGTTTTTTTGTCTTTTTTGAAATATTAGGTATTCTTTCTTGAAAACTAAATAGTTGTAAGGGATGACGGACAAAGATAAAAATAACATAAAATATGAGGATAGAGCCATAGAGGTGTAATGGTTCAAGATAATGGAAATGGCCGTCAGTCAAAATTACAAGATATGGTCAAAACTCAAGCGGCCAAAACCCTTAGCTTAATAAATATATTATGATTTGGCTCAAAATCATGTTGCTGGTTAACATTTTATGTGATCAACTCTTTTTGATCACCCTCTTGGTGGATGGTGCTCACGCTAAACCATAATCTCTTGTGTCTCTGCTGTAAGTCTTCTCAATTTAATCACAAAGATATCTGGCAACAGATCTAATGTTTGTTTTAAAATTTAAATGGTGGGCCATAGCAAGTAAAATGGCACAATCCATGGTCCATATCTCCAGGCCCACACTAACACCCTCAATATAAAAGTGCCACATCAAGCAACAAGTTTGAGTGAACTTGTCTTTTTTTTCAAAAGAGACTGTTGTTTGCAACCATAATAATGGCACATTAGTGGGTTTTGCCGTTTACATAATCCAAATGTGTGGGAGTTGCAATTACATGTGGGCCCCATCAAACATTAGAGGAAAAGGTGTGTGAATTGGGATGGGGAGGGAATAAGTAAGAGATAAAGACAAAATTAAGCACTCACAAAATACCATTACTGAAAACCACTCATCTCCATCATTAAGGAGTTTTCTGCTTACGAGTGTCCTCCTTTGAAGAGTCTCGATCTCCTCTTTCAGCAAAAGAGGGAAATCCTCTTTTGGTCTATTCTCGAGTGCAACTTGTATAAAATGTGATGTAAGCTGGAGTTTGGATCCCCTGTTTCAACGAAACATGAAAATACCGTTTCAGCCTATCCCCGAGCACCACCTATATAAAATGTCATCTTTGCCATTCTTTGAACGATCAGATTGGTAGGAGAAGATTTCACTCTCCATAAGAAGCTTCCTACAGGAACAGTTTGCTCCTAATGACTGAGGATTGGTAGTGTCACCTTGTCAATATGAGTATGGTCGATGGATCAATCATCTGAACCGATGATCTTATCTGATGCGTCCATTCATCAGGGGGCATTGAAAGTCTCCATCATCGTAACATCATCCTTTCTCGGAACCATCTATGAACCTTTTGGCAACTGCATATGCATTTGATTAAAGGGTTAGGATGTTTCAATCTAAATATTTCATAGATATATCCCCATCTAGGGAGGGGCCCATCTATAAGATGATTGCTACTATGAGCCCACTACAAGTGTACCACTAAGTGGGGGCTTAATTTCTGGGTATGGGTTTGGTACACTGTTCAAGTATGCAACTTTAACAACGGTTTGGTCAGTTGTTTATAACCCTGCATATCATATGGTGTCCAGAGATCAATTATACTATATTATGATAAAAGGCTTCTAAATTTAATTTTGACTAACAGTTTTAGTTTTGACCGGCAGTTATGCTTCACGTTCTATCTCCACTACTCATGCTACTACTCATCCATTTTTTTCATCAAACCACTCTTGTTGTTTATTTATGAAACTATTCCCTTTCGGTTGTTCGACGAGAAGACTGTTTCATGTCCCAACTATTGCAGGCAAAAACAACCAGGATATATAGCCAAAAGAATCGAATAAAAGCACCTATGAATGATGCATATGATGGAAAGGACGTAGGTAGAATAGAAGACTTGAGCTTCAGTGGGTGAGTGAGAACCTATGGCCAATACCTAGCAGATCACACAGAGTGATGAGTGTCGATCACACTTCCTCGCCATTTAGGAAGAGAGGTGATTTGGAATCTCCAGTATTAGGAGGCGACCGCATGGAGTCATGATCATAGTTTATGACTGGTGTTCACAATTCCTTGCCATTCCTTGGGATTTGTAGGGATCCTTGGCTGCGGCCTATTTTCACATATCGCATAACTTAACATGGTGTTTTCTGCCCCTTTGGAGGCTCGAGCATACGGCCAACAAGGACTCCCTCATGATGGATTCAAAATTTTTGGATAACTTATTATTAAAGTAAAAGTAATGTAAAGTATTAAATCAAGAAAGGATAAAATATAAGGGGATTATGATGATATTTTGTATTTAGTGGATTGGTATGAAAACTTTTTTACTTTTGTGTCAAAAGTGAGTATTTTTTTTCATCTTTAGTGGAGAAAGGATGTTGTTTTTTCACTTTTTCTTATAAAAAAATAAAAGCGGAAAATTTAAAGAATAGTATTTTTGACGTGATCATTTATTTGAAAAATAGAGGCTTTACACTACTTTTACTAACCTAATAAATTGTCAAACGGGCCTAAGGGTCATATTAAAAGGTTATGGTGATATAATGTGGTTGATATTGTTTACACCTTCGGCTCGTACCCAAATATTTGGACCTTCTAGGGTCAACCAACAATGCTTTTTTCCGTGTTTCCACATAAATGATATCACACAAACGTGCCCTAAAGCCATGTTTGTGCGGCCATTCTTCCTCAAAGTAAGTGTGGAACGTGGAAACAATTTTATATAGGATTGAAAGTTCTGGGTTTGGTGTAGCAACTTTTCTGTGAGGAAAAGGCAGAAAAATGAACGACTTTTTTGTGTCATTCTAACTTGCAGGGTGGTAGCTTTGTTTTCCGTAAAACCAATTTTCCCCACACCGCACAAACGTGCTCCAAGTATGCTGGATAATCAACATGCGTTTCATTTTCCTACATTTATACCCATGGTTATTGCTGGCAAGGCTTAATAAATGAGTTTCATTCTAGCCCCTTAATTAGACCCCTTAATTAGAGGTTTGAGTTGATCCGCTTCACTTTGTTAGGTTTAAAATTTCAACTTAATTAATAAAAAGGATTAGGTTTGGGTTGAGCCTATATACTCAACCCGACCTAAGCAATGGCTATCTTGGGGCTATTTGGGCAATTTATATATACAGTGAAGTGAAGGGAATGGTAAAATCAACATAGAATAAAAGAAAATGAAGCCAAACAAAAAGTGCTAAATAATGGAAAAACATATCATTTCCGTGTTTTAACCTTATGTCATTTAGTGCATGATGGGAAGGATCAAATCAAAATAGAATCGACGAAGATGAGGCCAAACAAAAAGTGCTAAAAAATGGAAAAACATATCTTCTCCAAGTTTTAACCTTTTGTCGTTGAGTGCATGAGAGAGTAACTTTTTTAGGTAAAAGAAAAGGAATTTCTGTAATTTAGTACCATGAGATAGTAACTTAATTTTAAACTTTTTTTTTAAAGAAACGGTGTTTTTTGTGATTCAAGACCTTCTGACTTGATTCATTCTTTTTCTTTATTCTCTCTGAACTTGATCATTCTCTTTTATTCTCTATTGAATTAACATTTTCCTTTACTTCACTATACAAGTAAATCACTCAAACAATACAAAGTTGAGACTTAGGCCAGGACTCACTTCGCTTGAAAGTTAAAATTTTCTGCCAAGTCAATTTGTTGAAAATCACTGATTTAGAAATCACAAAACTACAAAGGCAGGGACACATAGTTAGAAATCCTGGCTTAAACAAAAGAAGAGAAAGGCTAGTAGAAAAAAATCATACTTGAAACAAAAAAACCAAAAAGAGTTAGCAAAGAAGAGTATCACTCTATTAAAAGAGTCAAACTACGCGCATTTAAACCAATTTTTCCATGTGGCGTGTCAACAATTCTCAATGACACTTTTGTAGTTATTAGAATTTCTATTTAAGACTTCATTTCCTGCCATTTCAGTTTTTGTTGTCTGGTAGGACAAAATGTTTTTGGAATTTTGATCATACAAGTGTCTACTTGACTTTTACCGTTGTTGACTTTAAAAAATTTCTACAGACCAATTACATTGTCCCTTACTCTGTGTAATATTCTACGTTTGTAAGATATCCCACATAATCACCATGTCCAAATATTTTGAAAAAAAAAAAAACCAATGTCATTGTTAAGAAAGGGTTTTTACTACAACCTTTCAACTTCCTTCCTCCTTTTCATTTTCCTTTGTTTTCACCTTGCCATCTTCATCTTAATTAACTTAGGAAAAGAAACAACATTTTTAGCATTGTATTATTCCATAAATAATAAGAGTTGAAAAAAAAAAGATTTTTCTGTAAGATTCAAAAGGTATAAAGATTTATTTTTCTGCTGAGATTTCAGATCTTCCATCCATGAAAAAAAAAACACCCTCCCCATAAAACAAACATAAAACTCCATTTCCCATGTCTTTAAAAGGATTGATTGAAATGGACTAAGTAAAGGAGAGAAGAAGAATATTACACGAGTATGAGTCACATTAAGGCAAAGGAAGAGACAATGTATAGCAGAAGTCTTTCATGGAAGGTAGAAAAATGGTGAATCTATGCATATTAGAATAAAGACACAATAGTAATTTCTCTACATCATGTCTGGTACGAATCACTTTATAGAAAATCCTTAAAAGTCAACAACTTATATGACTAGCGTCAGATTTAGGAATCCCAATATTTATCATAGTATATGTTTTTCTACTTCCTCACCATTCACCATTGGGGAATTTATAAATATAAAAATAAGAAAGCCTTAAATGTCCCTGTACCATCAAAAGCATCATCAAATCAAATATACGTAATGTCCAAAAGCATATTATAGAGGAAACTTCATTTTCTTCTAGATTAAATAGTCATTTATTTTATCTCTCGCGAGCTCGAGACATGATAATCGCAAGCCCAAAACATGACTCGCGAGTTTGATACAAAACCCTCACGAGCTTAAGATTTAGTGTCCATATATGTACCAAACATTATTCATGAGCTCGGATTTTCTGCTTCTTTTTAATTCTATTCACCAATATCCCCCGAGCATTTATCAAGTTTCTCTATCATGTTAGAATGATTTATAACTCCAATAATGCACTTATTCTAATGTACTTTTACTTTCATTAATAGAAACTTTAGCTCAATCTTATAGGAATCTAGCATAGATTCGTCTGAAACTTTAAAAGGGACATGACTGTCATGTCGAACTCAACAATATGTGAAGTGAGGGTTGAATAATTCCTCTATAACTTTGTTTTAACAGTTAATCTGGCCCTATGTTTAATACAATCTATGGAGATTTTGCTCCTAAGTCTAGAATGCTCTCCTACACGTTTTTTACTTTCAAGTATGAATTGAACATCAATAAGATAAGTCACGACGTCATTAAGTAATTCGCGATGTCAGGAAGGGACTGAGTTTGATAATTAAATTTTTTCAAATAAGACCGATAGAGGTGTATTGGGTTTGACTAATAATTTTAATGTTGAGCAACAATTTTTTTGAGTATATGAGTTAAACCATTCCATTGTGAGTTTGTTCAACAGTGAGTGTACTCACTGCAACCCTTTTCTTAATATAATATGTGGAGATTCTGCTAAAAAAAATATACCAACCATTTCTTTTTTTAGAAAAGAAAACAAAAATATATATATGTGCTCATCTTCATTCCTTATTCGCAACCTTACCGTTACTATAGTCTATGGGAGATCACGATGTCCAAAATAAACTAACAAGTTCGAAAGTTGAAACAAAAATTACAAGTTGCGAAATACTTTAATGCACGAATGTGGGAAAGCCTTGATATAGCAAGAGATAAAGTGAGTGGCAATTTGGTCTACAAACAAATGATGTCCCCCATGGAATATGAATTTGAGCATTACATGCATTTGAGTAGGAGGATATTTGAGACTTCTTTTCATAAAAAAAAATCCCCACCATTAGTGCCAATACATTTTCCTTTTCACCTCTTCTAATTTACTTTCACAAAAGATTGCAAAAATACATTCACCACGGAAAATGAGAAGCTTCACGAACGTCGAATCCCAACTGAAACGCTCATTTTGAGAAAACACTTTCATTTTCCATGGGAACTGCTACCCACAAATATGCCTAAAAGTAAGAACCCAAACAATTGAAAACTGGATTGTCCCTTGGTAACAGAAGTCAAGAGTTTTTATCCAATATTCATATTCTCCACTATCGATTTTTATTAAAATAAAAAACACTCACCCACCAGCCCAAGTTCCAACTCCCAAAAAAAAAAAAAAGAGTAAATCTCAATCTCAACTGGAACCCATCAATGAAAGAAGAAAATGAATTAAAAAAATATCTCCATGGCAAGCTACTTACAGACAAGATTTCGAAAAGAGCAGTAGTATTCATTACATCAGAAGCTGAATTAGTCAGCACCTTGTGCCAGCTGAAAAAAATGAGAGAGAGAGGAGATTCATATACACCATGCCAGATCAAGGTTGCACAAACCCATGATCAGATCATAACAAATAGCAAATGGAACCCATAGTTGAAATATAAAAAGCAAAAGAGAACTAAAAATCCCCCCCTCAAAAGACTAAAAAAATAAAGATGCTAAAAGGGCAGTAGTATTCATTGCATTAGAATCTGAATTAATTTACACTGAAAAACAGACTCGGAGAGAGAGAGAGAGAGAGAGGAAAAAGTAAAGAAGAATGATCATACACCATCACAAACCAAGATCAAACAAACCCAAGATGAAAATAATAACAACTCCACCTGCAATCCATCAATGAAAGCTAAAATGGGAAAGGACTCACAATCTTTCTTCAGAGGACTAAACAACAAGATGCTAAAAGGGCGGTAGTATTCATTGCATTAAAAAGCTGAATTAGTTTACACTAAGAGGGGAAAAACCTCAAGAAGATTGACTTTTATACACCATTACAGCTCAAGATCAATCCAACCCATGATCAAAATCATAACAAATGGTCAAACAGACCCTCCTCCCCAAAATAAGAACAAGGGCAAGTAGAAGAATATTAGAACATAAAAGAGGAGTAGATAGATAACAATGAGAAGCAATTCCTCCCTCCTTACCTCACAATCTCAAATCTCATATCTCCCCATCCACATCAAATGCTTCATTTCAAACTCCAATTCCAAATTCAGTAATCAGGCATCAGCTGTGAGATCTTCCCCTCCTCATTAGCCATCCTCTCCTCAGTCACCCTCAACCAAATGCACACAGCAGTGAAGCTCAAAACCAAGCTCAAGAACCCACTCCCAAGCCCAATTCCAACAATTGCAATCACTGACAGACTCCTATTCTTCAAAGGAGGTAAAGGGTACCCATAAACATCCTTATTACCCTGAAAG
The DNA here is from genome assembly GCA_038049695.1 of Cinnamomum chago. Classification (NCBI taxonomy): domain Eukaryota; kingdom Viridiplantae; phylum Streptophyta; class Magnoliopsida; order Laurales; family Lauraceae; genus Cinnamomum; species Cinnamomum chago. The sequence continues at coordinate 103,122,301 of CP142451.1, read as the reverse complement.
GAGCTGGCATTGAATCGAGGGAGGCCACCACTGCGATTGGAGAGGAGGGCTGGGATGGGGCCGGAGAGGCGGTTGTCGGAGACGTCAAAGGTGGTGAGGCGGGCGAGGAGGCCGAGCTGTGGGGGAATTGGGCCGGTGAGGACGTTGCCGTGGAGGTCGATGACGTTGAGGTAGGCGCAGTAGGCAAGCTGCGGCGGGATTTCACCGGAGAGGCGGTTGGAGGAGAGGTTGAGGACGGCGAGATTGACGAGAGATTGGAGGTCCGGGGGAATTGGGCCGGAGATTGAATTAGAGGAGAGGTCGAGGGATTGGAGATTGGTGCAGTTGGAAAGGAAGGGGGAGATGTTGCCGGAGAGGGCGAGGTTGGGGAGGGAGAGCTTGTAGATTCGGCCATTGTTGCAGGTGGCTCCTGTGAGGTAGGATGTGAAGCCATTGCAGGGAGAGGCAAAGGTGGATCGAGTCCAATTTCGGAGTGAGTGTGTGGGATCGGAGAGAGAGGAGTAGAGGTTGCTGAGGCATGACTCGTCGTCGGGGTCAGAGAAGGAAGATGGGAGATGGGTGGATAAGAGGAGAACGATGAGGAAGAGAGCTTCCTTTGATGAGAAATGGGAAGAAGAAGAAGAAGAAGAGGAGGAGTGGGTCTTCATATCTGGGTTTTTATTGGAATGGATAGGATGAAGAGAAGGAGATGGTGGTTAGGAGTTAATTTTTGTTTATGAGGACTGATGGGGGATTGTGGGTGTTTCTTTTAGGGGGCTTTGATGTGATTGGAATGGAGAAATGAGCTTCTGTTTCTGGGTTTTGATGGAAAGAGAAGGGGTTTTGTGTGATACTGCTGAGGGAGATGGATGGAGATGGTTGTTTCTTCTTGTATATGAGGATTGAGATAGGTGTTTCTCTTTCGGGGATTTGATGAGGCTTGGAATGGAGAAATAGGCTTCTATTTCAGGGTTCTGACAGTGTGAGAAGTCGAAACAGGGGTTTTGTGTGATCTTGCTGAGAGAGATGGAAAGAGGGGGTTTTGTGTGATCTTGCTGAGAGAGATGGAAAGAGGAGGTTTTGTATTTTCTTCCTGATAGGGAGGGAAATAGTGTATGGAAGCCTTTTTGTCTGAGATGGGTGTTCCTGTTTTTAGGATTTGATGGGGGTTGAAGAGAATAAGGCACAGGATGGAAAAATGGGATTCTCTTTCTAGGTTTTGACTGGAACAGAGAGATGGAGGTGGAAAAGTGATAATGGGGGGTTTGTGAGATCTTGAGAGAGATGCCAAATTGGGTTCTCCATGCCAGGATTGAGGTTGGTATTTTTTTCCTTGTTTTATGGTTCTGATGATTGGAGAAGAGAAGACAAGTGGAACTAGAGAAATTGGGATTTGGGTGATTTTCTTTTTATAGGGTTCTTGTGGGAATAGAGAGAGGAGGAACTAGAGAAATGGAGTTTTGGATGATTTTTTTTATAGGGCTCTTGTGGGAAGAGAGAGAGAGGGCAGATGGTATTGAATTTGAGGTGCTTTAGTTGGGCTTTGGGGTGTTTGATGCCTATTTATTTTCAAGGAAATTTGATTTTGCAGACTAAGAGGTTTGGGCTCACTCTCCTGTTATCTTTTGGATTATTCAGTCCAGATGAAGGGGGAAGAACAGGATTTGAGTGCTGGCATACAAGAATATTGAAGACAAAATTGAAACGCAGGAGGATGATATTTGGCTTGTTTCTCTCTCTCTCCTTCTTCCCCCTTGTTTAGAGAGAAGAGAGGAGTGGGTGTGAGCTTATATGAAGGGGTGCTGTAAGTAATTTGGACATGGTTGGTCTGGAGTGGAGGCTGACATATTAGTGGGTTGGGCAGTATCATATAAAGGTGTCAGGAAAGTGGATTTTACAATGGTACAGAATGCATCTCATAAGAAAAATAACTTCCTGTGCTCAATAATAACTTTTTTTTAATTGATAACATAACTTGTCTAAACAATTAAAATTGGAACATGCAAATTGAAATCTTCAAATTAATATGTATATAAAAAACAAAATTAGTGTGTATTTGTATTAAGTCTAGGATTCCTCGGTGCTACAAAAAGACTCTCATTCTTTTAATTCTTCAATTTCATGCACCATTTTTCCAAGTAGAGAGAAGAAAAGAATTAAGCTAATTTTTTCCAAAGCTATGAGAGATGCAATTTCAACCTTCTGACTAAAGAAAATAGAAGGATTGCTCTGTTGGTTAACAACTCAGCTTCTCTCCCCCAACTCGATCCTCAAATGTGAATTCTCACTTTTCATATGTTGGAGTTTCTTTCTCCTCTTATGTGAAAAAAAAGAAAAGAAAAAATTTCCCAAAATGAAAATCCCTCAAAATGTAGACAAAAGGCAACTGTAAAATGTAGTTGTATTAAAAAGGCTTAACAATAATATATAGTGAGGGTAGTATGAGCTGAAGCCCTTTCACATGCTCATCTGAGTAGTTGCACAGTACTTGCAACTTGTGGAAGCTATTGATCCAAATAAACACATAATGAGGATTCACATAAAAGATACAAGAAATAAATTAAGTAATGGCTGACCAGCTGATTCTGATTGTTTGATCAATGTTCCAGGACTCATTTAAAGGTGGGGTCCACAATTTGACTGCCCTGATCAGCCTTCGTTTTTGTCCACTAAGCAGTGGGTGTGGCATTTGAGACATAACTTTGATCCCCAAACCCAGGTTTGGGATTATTTGATGGAATGAGTTTGGCTTACAATTAATCAACATTAAGCCCTAACCATCTTCCTAGTTTCCTGATTGCATTTATGTGGGTCCCACACATTGAAGTACACTATTGAATACAGTTAAGTCATTCGGCAACAGTATAAACAAACGTACTATAGGAGATACATTTGGATTAAGGATTTAATAATGTAGTTAAAAAAGTTAAATTTGATTTTTTAGAAAAGAAGTTTTTGTTTGTTTTAAAGGTTTCTTTTTCCTTTTTTTGTAAAAGACGTATCCCTGTGTTATTAATCGGTCGGGACTAATCCTCTGGACACATGCACTCACCCACACATGCATCAGGTAAATCACGGGGCTTTAAACACAAGACCATTGGAAGCAGACCGGTGCCCTATGCCGAAGAGGCAATATCCAAGGGTGTTGTTTTAAAGCCGTTGAGCATTAATTTATATTTTCTAAATAAGATTTTCAAATTTGTGGGTCCCACACATTTTAGTACCCCTAAGGGGTGCTGATTTTTTTTTTTTTAAAAGATACTTGTTGTTTGTTTTAGAGGGTTTTTGTTTTTTTCCTTGTTTTTATAACAAAGGTATCTCTGTTGTATTTGTTTGTTTTAGAGGCTTTTTTTTTTAATAACAAAGGTATCCCTGTTGTTTTAACCTGTCAGGACTATTCCTTTGGGCACACGCATTCACCCCACACATGCATTGGGTAAATATGAGGGATTTGAACACAAACCCTAGCGAGTAAACCCATGCCTTATCACGAAGAGACAAAACCCGGGGGTGTTGTTATAAAGCCTTTGTTGAACATTAATTTATATTTTCTACATGGGAGTATCAAATTGTGTATTGGATATAGTCTTATGTGAAGTTTTTTCTTGATACTTTAAAATTATTTTTATAATTAGCCATATTATACACCTATTATTCCTATAGATATGTTATTAGCATATTATAGAAACTTTTTTCTCAAATGTTCATGTATGATTTTATCTTTTGAAAGATATGGGGCATAAGGCATATTTTGAAAATTCAAACATGAATGTGTATTTTGCATGTATTCTATGCAGAGTGACTAACTGCAACTACAGGGCTTGTTTGTGCAACTCTGGGATTGTGTGGGAATCTTATTTTGGGTGCCAAAAAACCCATCTTAGCCAGTGTAAGCTTTTTCTAGTCTTCAGGCTTCCCGGACTGGTTTGTGGAGCTGTCCAAAGCCAGTGTAAGCTTTTTGTTAGGACTCATTTATAATATAAGGCATCCATGATAATGCACCTCAAATTCTACAGTGGGCCATGGTAGTGTTCACCATGAACCTAGATGGGGGTTCAGCTCAGAGTTTGATGCAATCCAAGGGTCGATATAACTATCATGTGAGTGATGTTCAGACTTCAGACTGTCACAAGTTTACAGCAAGGACTCACTGCAGCCACATTCAATAGATTGGCCCATAGCTGTCATTTGTATTGAATTATTTGTCCTTGGAACTTTGTTCTCTTCATTGATTCTCATATGCAGATTCCTAATTTTTCTTTCTAAGTGGTTTACTTTATGACTTGAAAATCTTCTCTTCCTTAGCTGTTTGGAGAATCCATTCTTATATCTTGTGTGAATATCATCCTACAAGGATGGCAAGGGATTGGGTTAAAGGGGTGACCTGCCCCGACTTGCTCCTATGATTTGTAAATTAAGCAGTGACTTTTTGGGTTTAAAGTGGATATGGATTTATAGATTGTAACCTAAATCTTGTCCAGGTTTTGACCACCCCACCTTGCCCTATTTATAATCCATACTTGGATCATATTTGGCATCAAATCCTCAAGAATTCCTCATTGGTGTTTTTCAACAATTTAGAAAACTCACATTTGGAAATTGTCAATCTTCAAGGATTTGGGTCGGCCGAAATTCTCATTTCTGAGGTCTCTAATAAGGTCCAATCCTCTCCCATCGGATTTGGAAATCTGCAGTTTTTTAGATTTACACATCGACACCAATTTCTTTTAGCTTTACGCACCGAAGGTTGATATCGATTTGAAATCCTCAATTACACAAATCCTTATTGAGGAATATTCAAATATGCAGTGTTTATAAATCTTTAAATCCAGTGTGTTTCTCACCTATTATCAACCATTTTCATCCGTTTCCATGTACTTCAATTGACCCGAACAAATCATTTTTATATTCTCCTTACCAGGACAAACTACATGATCTATAAGTCCACTTGATTGACTCTCAGTAGTGGATGTCATGTTCATGACTCAAGTTTTACTCCCTTGCAGGTGGGCACCATTTATACAAGGATAATTGGAATGAGTTGTCATTATATTATTAGCATGAAGCCCCTTTGCTATACACAGGTTAAGTTTAGTGCAACCTTAATAATATATTAAAATTATTATCCCTTTCATATAAATCCATTTATAATAAAATAACAAAAAAAAATCAATCAATCAAAAACAAATTATGAAATCAAATCACTTAATTGAACAACCAACCCGAATAAAAAGTGTAACAAAAAATGAGAATCATGTTTAAAAGATTTGTACATTTGGAAGGGATGAGACCAAATCTTTCTTCCCTTGATCCACGTCAACATATGAGTTTTATCTTAAAAACAAATGATTCGTATGCGTATCTTTCTTTCTCAACCACTACCACTCTTCATCAGTAAAACGAGTCATCCCTGCAGAGTTGCATCGGAATAATCATTCAAACTCATCTTCCTCCACCCCTTTTTCTTTCTCTTTCTCCCACCGTCTTATTAACTTGCTCATATGTCTAATCTTGGTGCCGCTCCAACTCACATATTACCCGGAATCCAATCAAGATATTGTTTCTCTTTCCAAGATCATTCAACAAATCAGTGACAACTTTGTGACATGAAAAAATTTAATTTTGGGTCCGCGATCTCTAGATTGGTGTACTCAAGCAATCAAGCCAATAGTGTGTAGAAATAAACAATATGCAGCGGAAATAAACAAAACAAGCACACATTACAAGGACACCAAATTTAAGGTGAAAAACCCTAACCGGATGAAAAACCACCGATCCGAATTGGATCAAATCAAACACTATGAATCTCGCAATTACAAGAAACTCAGATCTCTTCCCCAGATATCCCCTACCCAAGGATTGAAGTTACCTTGTGTCGCTTCACGCTTCAACGACTTCACACCGTTGATTGCAACAGATTCAATCTAGCGTCTGACTCCTCAAATCTTCTCGCAAGAAGATAATCTTCTACAAAACATGCAGAAGAACTGGCTCTAGAGAACTTGGCAGCACAACTTCATAAAAATCTCTAGAAAAGAATTCTTTCAATAATAATCTTTAACTCAGAACTTTGAGAGGTGAGGCTTCTCTTTGGAATAGCCCTTGAGTCCTTTAAATAGCCATAAGGACGTGTTTAAAGTTGCCTAAGATGATTAGGACTAAAACCAGCAGTTTGAGCACAATAAGAATAGCAATTTCCAAAATTCGTAGTTCACTGCGCTTGGTTCGCTCGAGCGGTCATTGGGTGCGCTCGAGCGGAGCAGCCTCTGTTACTGTGCTGGGACAAACCGACCTGTTCGCTCGAGCGGATATGATGGTCGCTCGAGCGGACCCCTCTCTGGATAATTCGGAAATTCAGCATACTATCTCCATCAGACTTCTTCTAATTCTTTCAGACTTTCTTCTTCTGAGTCATTCCAATCTTCTATTTTCAGAGTTCTTTTCTAAATAAAAATTACAACTCAAAAGACCCAGAGTTTTGTCCAACCCATGAATTTAGCTAACACTAAAATTCCTAACATGACAGTTAAGGAGTCACAGAGAGAAAGATGCATATACGTAGAGTTAATGAGATGGGGAGTTTCACCGATGAAGAGACGTAGTAGTTGAGAGGAGTGGATACTGATACCAATTGTTTTTCTTTTTTTTAGATGAAATAGATTAGAGTTAGAGTAAGGATGTGGGGTCCATATGCTGACGTGGATGAAGGAAAGAGAGATTTGGTTTTTTTTTTCCAATCGTTTCTCAGTTTTAAAGAGAGAGAATCCTTGTTAGTTTAGACAAGAACTTTTTTGCATACACCTCGGCCTTTTTATCTGTTTGTGAAAAGCTATAAAAATCAATAATTGCAAACCTCCCTGTCTTTTGTTTAAAATTTTAACACCTGGGTCTGGGTGGTTTTTAATAAACACCCTAATTTATTAAAAGGGTTGTTTTGTAGGGGAAAAAAAAAACTATTAAAACTATCTAGACGAAAATGTATGTATTTCTTTGGAATTTGGATGAGCATGTCAAACGAGCCGTGCCGATGTCAAACGGGCTGTTTACTCATGGCCCAGCTGAGCCACGGGCCATACCATGCCATGCCAGTGGGTGGCAAGGCCTGGCCCAACACGACTATTGGTCTTCATACTGCGCCATGCCTTCCATGGGCCAGGCCCATGTCCATGTCCAAAAAATATCTTTTCAATTTTTAAAAAATTTAAATGTATTTTTAAATTATATTTTTTAAAAAACATATTAATTTCAAAATATATTTTTAAATATATTTTCATTTGTTTGTTTTCTACCTCTGGTGAGCCTCACCCAAAATCATGTATAGAAGAACCTGAAATCTGTTTTTTTTTTTTTTTTGCTCCCCAATGGTGTGTGGGGGTTTTGATCAAGCCTTCAGTACTGGTTTGTATGGGGCTGGACTCGGAAAGGTTTTTTGTTTTATTTATTATTTTTCTTGGCAAAAAATGAGGGTTTTTTTTTTATTGAGAAAAACCATTAACAATATGGAGCCATTTGTATCAACCATTCCCCATGGACAATAAAAATAAAGACAAAACGAGGGTCTTGATCCACTTCTTGATGAAAACAGCCTATATGTGTGGGGCTCATGCATTGTTGGATTGATGGCCAAATCATACCCTTTTATGGTCATGGACCATTACTGCTAGGCCAAGACTGCCATGGCTTGTGATGCAAAGGGGTCGGGGTCGGGGTCGAACCACAGTGGATTGAGACTCAGATCCATCTTCATGGATATAGACATGGATTTAGTTTTGGATCCCACATGAAACCTATGTGCTGCATTTGGATCTGGCATTAATGAAGGTGGATTCGGCTATGAATTTGAATGCAAAATAAGATGTGCAGTACTGCACTAGTATAATTGGATAAAACAACTTCAAAATAATTTTTTAATATAAAATTGAGTTTATTAAATGGCAAATGATATAAAGCTAGTAGATCCTCAAATTCAATATTACTCATGTAAGCCTTTAAAACTTAAATATAGTTTTAATATATAAATATAATTGTCTTGGATCCATACTCTCACGTTGGAATATACAAGGATCATCCAATAATAAACTCCTTACCTGCAGATATCTGATACTCAGATAATTAGATACCCATTTTCCACCTTAGCCACGGCCCAAATCTCAAGCCTTTAGCACAATTTGTAAGAATGCTTCTTGAGGACTCACTTTAATCTCCTAGTTTAAAAGTTGGATCTATAACATTAATGCAACATGTTCCTCCTTTAAATAAAATTGTAATCAATAAATTCTCAGTGATCTCCAACATTGGATTGATTGTACGTAAAAATACTATTTATTTCACTTGGAGTTAATTACTTAATTATAATTGTCAAGCTAATCAAATGATGATTCTCACTTTGACTAAAGGATTTTTCATTGCCTAATATTGACAGGACCCTAAGTTCTTAAATAAGAGACCTAATATTCAAGACTTGAGAAAATAAAGTAAACTTCAAACCCGTGAAGTAGCAGGAAGCCATATGAATTATGAACTCTACTTCATATTTAAAAGCAATACTTTTGAGCAGAATTCCAGGTGACTAACAGAGCAAATGGTTGCGTAAAAGAGTGGAGCTGTGGGAAAGTGATGTTAGCATGCGCAGTGGGTGAAGCTGCCTCAGCTAACATTAGAAATGAAAAGGATTGATGATTTAGTGGGGTTTGTCCTCATACCTTTGATTGCTTTTCTTAATTGCAGTCAAAGATGGTGATTCCTTGGTCAGCCTAATGTCTGGAAATAAATCTGCAAAAGGGTCCATTTCTCACTCTATTTTAGGGTAGCCTGCATGACCTCCTAATTAACTTGTGTTCTTGCCTTCTTTTAACTTAGATGGGCTTCTTATAGAAAGCTGATTGAAGTAGCTAGGATTGTTTCTTTTATTTGGATTTTCAGGTTGTATGTTGTTGTTCTTGTTTTGATCTTTCCTTTACTTAAAAAATAAAATAAAAAATTAGACGGGCTTCAAGATGGACCTAAAAAATAAAAGCTCATGCGGATTGTTGTCCACTACCATCTGAGAGAAAGAAGAGTTTTTTTTTTTTGTTTTTGTTTTTGTTTTCTTTCAGTTTTCTTTTATTAATTTTCTTGGCTTAAAAAGGGGACAGCTCTAATCACGATTAATAAGTTTTCAAGATTTTAAAAAGGATCCTAGTTGTCAATTCTTTGCACTTCTATTTTGGATCACCATTGTATTCAACTCTTGACCATTCATATTTCCCATTTATTTATTTATTTGGGTTAGGGGGAGATCCCACTTTTGTGAATGGATTGGATCGAAATTCAAACACAGGACTCCCATCGGTGAGAAAAATGCGGCCCTCTTATAGTCGATCCCACTCTTGATCTTAGCCAAAAGGCCAAGAAAGGTATATGGTCGATTCCTCTCGATTACACCCACCCTTAGTTGTTGGAAACCCCAACCACCCCACATTCCAATCCCGCTTCGAAAACACAGATCGGCGTTTCTAAAGTGAATCCGTCTTCAGAGCACGGTTGGACCATCTTCAAAGCGAGTTTTGAAGATGCTTGAAGCGCGGATTAACCAAATATAAAGCGAACTGTACAAAATCTTTAGTTTATGTGCATTTTCTTTTTTAGTAGGCTTGAATTTTATCTTTTAAATGAAGAGACTTCGACTGACTTATTAATTATTGTCTATTTTATGTGATTAAATTGCAAAGTTAATTTTTTTTTCTTTTCATTTTTGATACTTGAATACATGGATAAGATATACTTGTACCCATTAGTTAATTGTTTATAAACCTATAAGAACCATGTTGTATAAGCGTTCCGGATATACAATTATTTTAAAATTCAGTATTTTGGCAATCTCGCTCCTGTCCCGCACTCTAGGCACTTATTACCCACCACCCCCTCTAAAGTTACACTCTAGTTTGATGCTCCTCCAACTTTTACTCATGGCTGGACTGATCATGCAAACAATTTTGCAGGGTTCTCTCAGACGGCCACTCATCAATGCACAGGACTAGAAGGTCATCACGCATGGGATGGATTGAAAAGTCGCCATGACAAAGTATTAGTCATCCACTTTAATGTTAGAAAGGAATATTACTTTCAAACACTTATAAAGTCGGCGTGGCTTTTGTCATGAATATCAAAATCATCCTTTCAGTCAACCTCATTTAATATTTAATGTGGTTACAAAATATGCAGATGGTGTTAAGTGCAAGTGAGAAAAGTTAGAAAAAGACCAATTTTCCCTTTGATATTCAAATCTTTTAAAGGACAAATTCAACCCTTCATCTAAATAAAGGAAAATTAACATACTCTTAACATTTTTCTTATTAGATGATGTGTGATTTAGTTCTACATATGCTATCTCTATATAGGTTTAATTCATTCCTAGAAAGAGTCTAAAATTAAAGAACTTCTAAATAGAGTAGTTGAGGAGAGTGAGTTTCTGGAAAAAAATAAATTATAGTGGGATAAGAATGTTCCTTAGAGTTTTAATTAACAAAGGAACTAAATGCAAATTAGTACTTGAAAGTTAAAACTATTTGTTCTAAGACTTGATCAAAGTAGCTCTAATTACATTAGGCTGAAACTTTGTAATGGGCCCTTAAATTACTATTTTAGTGGGAGTGCTACAAAGAAACAGCCTTTCTTGATTCTTACCAAAGGGGACATACATTTGTTTCGCAAGAGTTGCTCGTGAGAATTCTAGCTGCCAGTGGCTGTCCCTCAAGCATTAGAACTTCGTTTTAAAAAATCCAACTTTGTGAATTAACACTTTTGCTTTATAAAGTTCTCAGCTCTCGACATCGGATTCAACTGTTTGGATTTAGCCACAGCGAAAGAAACAGTAAGAGGGGAAAGAGGAAGGGTTTTTTTTTTTTTTTCCTCCTAAAGGAGGGTTCTCAATCCTTTGGGCTGGAGTAATTCTTCTGAACCCAGAGAAAAGCCGGGTTAACACCCATGTGACTCTAAGGTGGTAGCATTAGTATACTCTAATCTAATTGGGGTTCGATACCAAGTCCTCTAAGTCCGGAAGAAGGAGGAACTGTGGTCCTAATCACTTGGCCAACCCCATGGGTTTAGAAAAAGAGGAATTGTCAGGTAGCTGATCTAAGTTTTTATCATGACTCCAGATCCGTGACATCTCTCCCGCAAGATGCCTGAGGTAAACACTTGAAAGACTACAGTGGGGGCCACTTGTTAAAAAACTTAAACTATTGAAATGAATACCCTCTTATTCAAAGTATAGTCAAATTCCATTCAAACTGGAATATCTCCCACTGTAAAATTGAGTATATGATTGATAACATCTAAAATTCATGATTTATTTTATTTTACTCATTTATGATCAATATTAAGGTGGACCAATTTGTATTAGAATAAATGTGGTCATATCCCACAAAAGAAGAGGCCATCCAAAATGAACATTTTTTTTATTTTTAATAGGTAGGCCCCACTGAATAAATTCTCATCTTACTCACATTTCGTGACCGAGGCTTCTATTTTCGTTGCTTTAAGTGGGAGGCCACATGGTCTTTCAAGCCAAAGGGATGCAATTAATCTAGTGGCAAGTGATGCCGCCTTTGTTGGATAAACTATAATGTCTCTTGCGCAGGTTCCAAAAGGTTAAAATATCCTGATGAAAGGATGTCCATCTAGTACCTATAAAGTTATCCATATATGGTACCTCCTCTATTTTCTTATCCAACAAAAGTGTTTCCATGGCCTTTATAAGGGCAATAGAGGCGAAGCCACTATGGTCCATCCGGGACATCCAAATTCCTGATAAATAGATTAGATCTATACGGTTGATTCTGCAACTCTAAATAGATCCACAATTTATTTTGTTCTGAAAATTAAGCTCCACACAGATGACCCATGTATGTAATAGGAGGAAGGAAGAAATTGCAACATCCAGAGAATAAAGTTTGTGTGATCAAGCTTTACATTAATGTTGGGAGAGTGTAAAATTATAAAAGAAAGAAGCCAATGAAGAAGAGGCATTGAATTGGGAAACTCCTTTCGTCGTCGTCATCATCAAAGCCTTCTCCCAACTATGATGGGGTTTGGGAAATTCCTTTATCAACTCTAATTTGGAACGGCCTGTCGACGTGAGTATCACAGCTCTGATTGCATAGAATGAAAGGTCTAACTGAAACCTTTCACTTGCTTAGGCTGTGTTTGGTACCAGCATTATTAGTAGCATTAATGCTGATTTCAGCGTTAATGCTACTTTGTAGCCAAACGGTACCAAAGAAAATTAGCATTAGCATTTTAAAAAAGTAGCATTCTTGTAGCATTTTTTCCCAAAATGCTAATGCTGTTAAAAGGAGCATTTTGCTAGCATTTTAAATTTTTTACCCCCCATCTGACCAACTTAACCCCATCTGTTTCTTTTTTAATAATTGTCTTATGTCCTTTTATGTAATTTGACACAATATAAATGCTACCCGCTAATGTCCAACCAAACAGCATTAGCATTTCAATCAGCATTAATGCTGATTTCCAAAATGCTACTACCAAACGGACCCTTAGTCTTGCTTAAAGGGAAGATTTTGTAACGACAGGATGCTCTATATATTTAGAATACAACCATTTGTTGCATAAAAGACTTCTACTATAAATCAATTCAAAATATAGCAACTATAGGATGGTTGCTCAATCGTTGAGCATCCGAGCCACATGCACGCCATTTGGTCTGGTTAGTTGATGGCCCACCTCTTAATGATCAAGATACATGAATAGCAACTATAACAAGTGGAATCCTCTTTCAATGACCTAAATCAATAGCGTTGGCATTCGGCAGTACCACGGAAGCCAGTGGCGGACCCAGGGATTTTTTGGAGGAGGGCCACCATGTAGAAAAAAAATTCTTGAGAGGGCCACATAAATAAATTACTAAGGGTTCTTTCGAATTTTTTGGGGGCAATATGTAAAAAATTATAATATTTGCTAAACTTGAGGGGATTTTCGGTTTTTTTTTTTTTTTTTTTGGGGTGGTGGGGGCCACTCTGGTTCCGCCACTGCGGAAGCTCTAATCAAAGATGAATTGGCTACCAACATAAAGATAAATCAGGTATTGGACAAAATTAGGCACCAGATGTGGAGATATAAGATTGTCCACAGGAGTTCCATAGTGTCAATTGGAAGTCAAAATTAATCAAATGGGTCATAATTAAAATCGAATGCAAAATTGAGAATCAGCTTTACAATCAAATCGCCCTTGCTAAATATATATAAACATGGGTTGAGATAAGGAAAGGAAAACCATTGAGATTATTTTGAAATGGGAAAGCAAAAATATACTTCCAAATGTGAGGGGCCTATGTCTCAGTGATTGGGGCCCACTCACGTCTGATCACACATTAGGCCCAACAATCATATTCTACAGAAAAATCTGGATCTTTCGACCCGTCTTTCCGACCACACCAACCTTCTTCGTCACACCCAAATGAGTCTCATTCAAAATCTATTCATATTGCATGTGCTTGGGCTTCTGTCAAGCTTAATTCCACTTGTCTACATGCCTTCTTTTTTTAAGCTTCCGCATCTAATTTATTATTAAGCCTTCATCTTTTATATTTGTGGCTTACTTTACTAGCCTTTGCATCTTTTGGTGGGCCAAAAATGTGTGTGGAACATGGAATCCTTGACTGTTCTTCTTCAAACATCCATTTCATTTTTTATGTTTGCGGCTTACTTTACTTGGATCTGTGACTTGACTAGTTGCATGGAAACCCTTCAAAAACCATAATTTTACTTCCTATAAATAAGCATACCTGTATATGTATTGTGGTAGTGGTATGTACATCTCAGGACAAGACCTGACATGGGGGAGAGAGAGAGAGAGATTGATTCTCCCAGACTTAATGCAAATAAACAGACACAACAGATAGGAACCTCAGATTGGTGACCCTCTACTGAGAAACCCACATGATTGCCCACAAACCAACATCATGTTGGTGGGGTCATCCACTGCTGCCTCATGAAAGTGCCATTCAAACACATAAAACAATGGCAGCGTATCCAAGTCTATCTTCACTTCTGTGTCATGACCTATGCACAAGCAACTCCTGTGGTCTATGATTGTCTTGATGGGCTTCTCAACCTTTCATGTTGAGTCCCTTTGGGGTTTCTCCACCCTAACCTTTCTCATTCTGTCTCCCTAGCCAACCCCACCAACTGGTCCCCTCAGACAAACATCTACTAAATATACCATCATGGGCCACCCTTATGTCACTTAACAGCGGCTCTTACAAATCCATGATTTTTATATTTATTGAACTTTTGCTGTTTATTGTTCATATGGCACGCCACATTTAACAGTTCCATGGACACAAGAGAGACACATAACTGATTTAAAGAGATAATGAAGTCAGGGAAGGTGCCCATTAAGTTTCTTCAATGTGAAGAAATATGCGTACATATATTGTTTAGAGTGGGAAAATATCCCACTTAGATGGGACAGATGTCCCATTGACTCAACATTGACCCATGAAGAAGAAAAGAATGATTTTCTAACATGCCATTTGGCTCAAGTGGGTCGGCTCCATTGCCATGAATAGATTCATTTTGAATCCAACTCGTCACCACTAGGTTGCAAGGCAGAGCACCACCCAATTGAGGTAAGAGCTCAACCACAGAGTTGGCCTTGAGAGGTTGTGAAAGTTTCCTTTTCAAAGTAGGATATTTTAGGTGATTAAAATAATTATAGTAATCATGTTCTTAGAGACTATGGTAGATTGAAATGAAATTGTTTCTGCATGGCACATGAAATGAAATTGTATCTGCATGGAGCTAATTACAAGTGATATTTTTATAATCTCAAACCTAACAAGTCCCTAAGTATATTTGGCATTTGGATAGGTTTAAGTGCAAGGTATACGTCATTTTCTCTTAACCAATCATGAACTCGCATGACTTGTTAGGATTTGTGTTGAGTTTGGGTACCCAGTCCGTCTCAAGTTCGAAAACACAGGACTTTTAAAAAACTTTAAGTACAATGGGCCGAGCTTGGATAATTATTTGAAAGTTCAGCTAAAATGAGACTGGGAATGGGTAGAGCATGTCCAGCCCGGCCTGCTTACAATATAATTTTACTAATTTCAATCGAAGTTAAATAGTGTCAATCTTTGTCTTCAACTTTAATCTTATGATTATAGATTTACATGATCTATTCCTTATGGCTATTGATTCTATTGAGAACTGTCTTTCTTTTTTTATTTTTTATTTATTCTTGTCTGAAGGAGAGCAGTATTACTTTTATTCATGCAAGTAATATTTCAATCAAAGTTAAATAGTGTGAATCTTTGTCCTCAACTTCAATAAACACGTCTCTTTTACTCTTAGGACTCATTAAACTTGCACTATATAAAAGAAGAAAAGATGAACCATAAAATAGCAAAAGAAGAGCTCAAACAACCAAAGAGACCATCTATAGGCCTTGTAGTTCTATACCAATGCAATCAAGCAAACCCGGGGCCCATACAAATGATTCTGACAACTCCCTCCAAGTGGCTATGTTCAGACTCAAACCCTATTGATTAAGTGTTTAATGCATGTAACTAATAATGCATAAGATTTTGCTAATCACATCATCAGTTATGTTTTAAAGTTTTTGCCCCGTGAGATGTTGTTTCGGGATATGTTCTATATTTTTGTTTATGACAATCATATTATATAGATAAAAGTTTTTGTTAGCGTGCTTGCCAACTGCATGTTTTTAACTCCACCATATTACTTGTTGCATTGCATCGCCGGTCCAAGCCCTGAAAAAAGGAGGAGGGTTTAAAGTCCGCTTCACACTGGGAATCCGGTGACAATATATGAATAATTAGAGAATGTTTAGCTTATGTTCAAGATCGTGAAAAGCTCAGGCCCAGACTGGGCCCACACGAAACTGGATTTGACGTAAGCCCGTTTAGTTGGGGGCCGGGATTGGACAACCCCCGGTAGGCCCGTCCAATTTTCGAGAAGGGATTGGACAACCAAAGCCCAGGCCCGGCCCATCCCACTTATAGGCCTAATTTCGATACTTGCTTAGAATCAAGATTGTATTCTTAAGAATTTTTCTAGCTATAGCCTTTTAGAAACCAAACACGGAAATTCCAATGCCTGACCTCACCCAACTTAACAGGTGATACATTACGATAGAGAAGCTACAATTCGGGTTGAGCTGAACTTTGGCACTTCTTGCTATCATTAGGGATGGATTCGATAAAGAAATGTCGATGATGCGGTGAGAGGAAAGCTGCGACCGTAGAAACTCACGAATTAGAGAAGTACTTTGCAACAATCCTGGAAAGGTATTGCTCATGTTCTCTAAATATTTGGCAATTAGACAATAAATGAAGTGGGTGTTTTGGCCAGATTGAACGCTTTTATGACTTTTTTCACTTCTTTTGACAATATATTGGTGGTAGAGAGTGATTGTTCTAATGCAGTTGTCATGAAGTTAGAGTCCGTGAGGTTGCTTCACATAAATATATCTAATTAGTTGTAAACTAGGGAATTTGTACAATCACCTAAAATATCATCACTTGGATAACGTTGTGAGGTTGCTCGACATATCTTCTAAGATAACATTGCTCTTCTTTAATCAGCTTTATGTGGGACCCATTCAGGTGATTGAAAGAATAATGGACCCCTTTGGCCCTTTCTAATATTGAAAGAGTTATTGGGCCCACCCATTGATGGGAGCTACAACAAATCCCCAGAAATCATTAAGATCATTCTGGGGCCTACACGAATAATTGAAACACAAGTAGAGCACTCCCATTGATGTATATACGGCGGGGCCCATGCAAATAGTTGAGATCATGATGTGCTTCCCAAAATAATTAGGGAAGGACCTATCATGTTCTTCTTACCTAGCTAATAATATTATTTTTGCGGCCTATCATGCTATTATGTTTGTCTCAACATGGCATTCATATTAGTATCTTAGTGTTTCGTTTTTAATCTGATCCCTCTATGACAATAATGCTTGTTTTCTATCGGACTTGTGACGGATTTATGATATGTGATCAATCTACGAACATGTATAATATCAGTATACATTAGGTTTATTAGGGGTTATCCCAAACTCCGTACTGGGTAGAATGGAAATTAAACATTTTAAATGAAGATTCTTAAGCTGACTGCTGGAAGAGTCAAAATCTGATTCGGGTTAAAATCTCTCTAACATCTAAAATACTTGGATAAGAGATTGAGTAAAACTCAACCTTATTGGTCATTTTATGATACATATTAAGGCCCTAACATCGAAAGTGAAAAAATGATTAAAACTCTTAAATAGAAACTTAGTGGTAGATATAGTCACTATGAGTGTCAAATTAAATAAAGTACCAATTCACAGGGTTAGTGAGCATTAGGCTTTGAGTTGGGCCCAAAGTGATGTCTGTGTTTGAAAAGGTCCTTAAATTTGAGTTGGGTCTGGGTCTTCTATAATACGTTAGACCCATATTGGATCGGGTCACAATGGACCAGAATCCATTCAAATCATATTGGGTCGGATCACAATGGACCAGAATCCATTCAAATCTTTAAGTTGTTTCCATTGCCAAGTTAGGGATGTAAACAGCTCAGGGTCCAGAGAAAAATGAGCAGCCACCACTTGCCCTACATGCTTATATTAGTCTAATGCTGGATTCAAACAACAACATTGATTTTTACATATAACTGGTGTAATTGGATGTAAAGGTTGAATTCAGACACAGCCCCAATTATCAATCGGATCCAAAAAGAGAGTTCACACCTGGGGTTTTTGGGGTACCCTCAATTTCTATTCCTCTTTCACGCGCAAGTGGTGTCAACATCCTTTCTCTCTCATCTCATCTGCAAAACGAGTACAAAAAGAAATAGAGGCTAAAGTCAATGACATTCAAGCACAGTGGAAGCAGCAATCAAGATTCAAATGAAAACAACCCAACATTAGCCCTGCGACAACCACACCCACCACTCAGATGTCATTGATTCAACAAACACATGGGAATGCACATAATAATAAGAAAATGAAAAACAAAAAGGAGACTTGGTTTGAAACAAGGGCTATAATGCTAGTTTTCAACCCAAAGGATGTCTCAAAATACACAGATTTAATGTAAAAAGCAATTTTAGTTTGCACTGGCTTTCATTGCTAGAACATCCAAAATATAAATTTGGATTGATTGATCTAGCTACTTAATTTACTGTGATATTAATAATAAAAAATCAAACTAAAAATCATTTATTTTAAAAATCACTGCTACAAATTCAAGTTATGCACACCAAGTGTGACCCAAGTGCTATGTACTTGGGTGTGTTTGCCATTTTTCCACTTTGATTTGGAAGAGCAGTGAGAGATAGGATGTTTGATGAAGGGGAATGGGGAAGACTTATTTTTGTAGGGGGGAAGTGTATCCCGAGACTAGGAATAGGAGAAGACCTATTTTTGAAAGAAAGTTGGCCTTCGGTCAATGAAGAATTGATGCAGGAACCAAAGTATGCATGGGGCATTTAAATCTTGAGAATATCAAAACCGCCTATGGATATTATATTTCCTGTTATTGTTAGGATTTGGTTTTTTTTTTTTTTTTTCAAAGATTTTTTTTACTGCTTTGTAGCTTGATTAAGATTATTTTTTTGAATCTAGCTAATATTTAGTAGCATACGATCTTCATTTTGTTAATATAGAGATGCGAAAGGAGGATTAGAAGAAGAAGAAATCTCTTCACTAGTTTTGTCATAGAACATGGATCCCTTTTGTAGAGGGTTTTGAACACCACACCAGGGTTTTCTATCCAAAGGAAGCTCCATTAGAGGGAGATCTCTGTCTTGGCTGAATCACTTAAAGGTTTGGGCAGTAAAAGAATGCAAGAAAAAATATTTATAGCACTTTGTTTTATGATTTGAAAACAAGGTACAGTTTAGGATCGCTCTGCATTACTCTGGTTGGAAAAATATAGTGGGTATCCTTTATTGCCTGTTAGGACTCATATTGGTGATTGAACTGGAAGGCATTAAATATAGTTGTGGGCCATTAAATTGAAAGTGAGCCAATACTTGGAGATTCTGATATTTGATTGATAGTACCTACTCATCTTCAATGTTGTGAAAACCTATCAACTTGGGTCACATTGTGAATTTTATTCTGCAGCTCAACCCTATTCAATGTCGTACATACAGCTGCTTCACAAATTAATATGTCCTGCTTCACTTTCAAGGTCTTGAATGGCCTCCCATTTGTCTAAGTACCTCCAACAAGTATTGCGCAATTTCAGCTCCTTACAATATACTACACCTTGTTATCCCATAAAAGTGTCCTTATGATGTAATTCACATTACACCCCCACAGTTTTTTCCACTTGGTACAGGCTGTACTGATTTCACTAGGGCCTTCTCTCGATCAATAAAATTATGTATAAAATTTTCCCTTTAATGAGCTCTATATAATGGATGCTTACCATAGACGGATAGACCAAAGCTTGCTCTCTATACTATATTCTTGTCCCTGTTGCTGTCTTACCCTACCTATTCTTCATCATATTACCCTAGTATTTTCATCCTCAATACACCTAATATAATTGAGATCCATAGTTTTAAGATATCTGACTTTGACCAACTTTTGAATCCCTTTCTTGAGTTCCTAACTTCATGCAGAAGTTGTCATTAGTATTGAACTTGGGTTTAGTAACATTTTCTCAGCTTTATTTTTTGCATCCATATCTTTCCAAGTCATCTCCACTTCTTAATTTTGTCAAGCTTCGAACAATTGCTAGTATAATTATATCCATAATATAAGATATGCTTGTTTTAAAAGTAGCATAGCAAACAGCCTTTGGTTATATTTAGGAAAGTTCAAGGTGCAACTGTGATGTTGCAGCACCTTCCCGTACTTGCCTACCTGAAAAGATAAAACATCAGAAAGAAATAAACTGACATTTGAAAATAACGAAATATTTAAGCTTTAATATATCACCCCAAGTGACATGGGTGATTACATAATTAGATGCTGCAACTGAAACCGCAACAGCCATAAACAAATTGATCCCGCATTGATGGCTCATTTGTTCTGTTTTTCATCAACAATGATGAAGAGTTTTCAGACCTAAGATGCACCCAGAGATGCAATCAGGCAGGCATTAACAAATATGTAAATCTGCTGAAGGTATCAAGCTACAAATACCAAGAGAAAAATTCATATCTAAATTAACAGCTTGAGCCTCTCCCTCCCTCTACTTCAAGTCAAAGTAATCAAGAATTTGAACAAGCTTTGCTTACAGTAACCATTTCAGAATTCTACATTATCAACCACTGCCACATTGGATCCTCATTTAAACGAGGGAAACCATTAGTGTCAGCACATTATTGTTCTCTCTTCTGCGGCATTGAGATATGAGGACTGACTTCCCCAATCTGATTAAGCTATATACCTTGGAAGCAAGAGACCAAAGATGGATCACATTGCAGGCTGTGCACCGGTCCATGCATTGCTATCATCATCGGTCCCACTTGTTTTACCAACGAAACGGCTTTCTTGAAAGTACGATACTCCCGACCAAATCACACGAATCAGTAAGATGCTTACAAACACTATACTGCCAAGCGTGCACACCACCTACAAGTGCACCAAAAACATAAAGGAACGTTGTTGAATTAGGGGAATCAGATAAAGTTCAGGCTACCATTAGAAACAATGCCAGGATATTTTCATAGACGGTGTAGGTTTGGCCCATGAAACATCCATCTACTATGTTTTATCAAGCATGTTTAACAGGCAAACCAAAAATATTTTGGGCATGTTCTTTGCAGGTTTACATTGAAAAATCTAAGTCGTTCATAACTTCCAGATGGAAGTATGATATGTTGGATAGCTAGCATGAATTCCATAAGAAATGGACTCCATGAAATCTCAGGAAGCATAAAAAATACTTCTCTGTAAATGATCTCCGAGAGGCTCTAACTTGGGATCAAATCTAAACTTGCATCAATCAGGCCCTTTGAGTCCCACAACATAGTAAATAATGGGGAGCTATTGTCAGGTGGTAATGTCATTCGGTCCACAATTCATAGTTCAAGACTATAGGTCATGCCATGGTTTCTGCAGAATTGTGGGATGTGTCCATATATTGAGGTATGCTTACAAGCACTCCATAACAACATATTTTCAGGAATATGGTATAAGCCATATGGTCTGTGTCTATGCATTTTGTCCGTATATTAATATTAAGATTATGCGTACAAATATTGCATAGCAACTTATTTTAGGGAGAACGATCAAATCCAGATGCTGTTCTTATATGGTAGGTCACAGTCATGACTTCTTTTATAGTTTCAGCCAATATGATAGTCCAGGAATTTCCATACCCTTCATGAGTAGAGCATGCAGCAAAGGAATCCAGATGCATTTGCAAAGAACAATGTAGGGGGATGTGGAAAGAGATGCAACTCCAGTGAGAAATGAAGCTCAAAAGATACCATAAAGAGATTCCTTCTTATACCTTGAATCTATAATTAGCAGGATAGAGAAATTGATGAGGATGTCAAACATAAGAGCTGAATGGTTGAAGTGGGGACTTACTTCAAGAGTACTTTGTTATCGGTGTATATCAACAAGATTAAAGGAAATTTTTTTTAGAACAATTAGATCAATATGACCTATTTAACATAATGTTGGCCAATCAAGAAACAACAAATGCAAAAAATGTCTGGCATAGATAAGAATATTGGGATGGACGCATGGCAAAACTAGGAAAGATAGAATTAGAAATGAGCACATTCGGATCATTTAGGGGTAGCATTAATATATGATGAATTAAGATAGACTTGTTTACATGGTTTGGACATGCCTAGTGTAGGCCAACAACAACGTTGATGAGAACAAAATTCTCAATGCAAGTTGATAGTGCCTCACGAAAAAGGGGTAGGCAGACGAGGACATGGATGGAAGTAAAGGATAAATCTGAAGTGCAATCTATCCAAGGATTTGATATGATAGACTGGAACAGAGAAATAAACTTCATGTAGCTAACCCAAGTGACTTGAGCCAGGATTTTACTCTAGAGGGGGCAAGAATGATCGATCAAGAATATTAATGGGCCTACTTATGAAAAATCTAAACTATTAAAAAAAAAAAGTCCTTCCCCCTATATAATCTTTTTAAGATTTACACTCAAATGGTCCATAGTCAGAACAAGAATATTCAGGATACTTAGTTAAAATATTTTAAATATATAAATATTTTGTAGAGATCTTTAGATGGGCATACATCGTATTGGAGTGAAATTTCTCATTCAAGGCCCATCAAAGTTATCTACATGGCAAAAAAATAAAAAATAAAAATCAATTGAATCACGGAAGGGTTCTTTGAAAGTGGGCCCACTTATAAACATCCAAATTATTGAAAAAACAATATTTTAATGTGATGTATAACCGTCCTCAGGTTTTACTCAAATTACCCACCTTCAAATTAATAACTTATGAATACTCAAATAAAATAATATAAATAACTCAGATTTCATATAAATTAATCTTACGTTGGGCCGAAATCATATTTAGTTAATGTTTGTAGAGAATAGGACATTTCTTTTTATAAGGTTTAGATACTTTTTAATGGCCCACTTTGAATATCAGCTCTAGAGGATTTGCACTTGAATCCTATTTTCATTTTTCTTAAGTGAGCTCCATTGAAGATACAAGGCTTTAATTGAAATAGAAAGAGAACGTTTTGGAATTGAAATGCCCACTTGCCGATGTAAGGAGGATGAGAAGGAGAACATTCTGCCTAAAGACGGGATACTAAATGGTTCAAGACTCAAGAGACAAGAATGCCCATATTATTTCCTAAATTTTCTCTTATTTGTAAAGCGCAAAGAATGTTGAGGAGGGGCAAAAGGGTAAAAAAAGTTATAAAATTTTCGTAAATGCCCATTTGAATTCCTAGATTTTCTCCATTTTAAACAAAACAATGAAGAAATTGAGGGGCTCAACCCTACCTCCCTCCGTCTCTGCCTAACCCCAACATAGTTGGAACAAGCCCTTGATGATGATGAGTTCCTAGAATTTATTAGTTGGAAAAAGTCTTTGATGATGATGACCCCAACATAGTTGGAACAAGTCTTTAGATACTTCTTCAACAAAACTCAGTTGTAGGCATCATTTGCCAACAATGTAACTAGTATGTCGGTTGACACCTCCCACGACATACTATAGTTCTAGTCATAGGCAATTGTGTACCGGTTTCACTCGAGTGAATCGACTATGTGATGAACCATTTTTCACGGGAATTACTTCAGTGGCTGTTTGTTTGCAATCATTTACATGTGTATAAAATTCCCATGCGTGGTGGTTAAGTATCACCACGTTTGTGCGTGTGAAATTGGTGTGTAATGGACTCGAGGGCTGGCCTTGTGGATAAGGCGCCCGCTCTAGTAGCTCCCACCAGTTTTCGAACCCTGGTGGGAGCCCTTTACTTCCTATGTCCTGGCCACTGGGCCAACCGAGGAAAAAAAAAAAAGGTGTGTAAGTAAGGCCTTTTTACATGAAAATTCTCACACCTAAATAGGTGTGAAACTCACTTTCACATCTCCCACTTGCAAAAATGAGCCAGTAAAGTGTCACATTTGAATAGGGTCCTCCTTTCAGAAAGTCAGTAAATAAGTCTCATATCAAGGCATACCTATTGCCACGAGGAAACACAAGATGGACAGTCTAGATCCTTGATTGGGTGCTCGAACAACCCAAATCTATAATAGCAATTTCCTCTCTATTCCTCATTTGACAAACTAGACAATGGATATTTCATTTGGAATGAGGCTACAGGAGGGACCGAGGCTTTCTTACAATCATGGAAATCCAATTCAAATTGGAAACTATACTCTTTATTGGGTCTAGAACCAAGGATCTTTCTATTTCAAAATACTGAATCCAAGGAGTGATTGTAGCAACACCACTTCACTGGATAAGACTAACATTCTCCTATTGGGCACAAAACACTCATATCAGTTTTATTTTGTAAAACCTTTTTTTTTTTTTTTTTTTTTTTACAAAAACGACACTTCCTTTGTTCGACAATTTGAAAACCTGAGGAGTGCATTCTAGTTTTATAAAACGAACCATACTTCTATTTGATTGAATTTTATATGTATCTATACATGGATCAAGGCACTCACTACATAAGTAGAACTTAACCATGTCACAGTATAAGCTCATCCATTGGTTCTTGCAATTCTAGATAGATCGAAGATCTATTATTTTTTGCTCTTCAAAAAAAAAAAAAAAAAAGGTCTATTATTTTGTATTCTAAATCCAAACTCAATATTGACAGCCACTGAAACATTTTACAGAAAGTTCTTTTTTTAATTTTTTTCCTATACCACCACCAACTCTCAACCTGATGCTAACCCTCATTTATCCAAGGGGTAAATCTAATTAAGATTTGTTCATCCAAATAACAATCTAATTAAGATTTTTCTTCTGCAACCCTACCTTGAGTCATTTCTTCCTCAGACTTTAAAAACTCATCATCAATATTATTAGTTCTTTTGATCAAATCAACTCCATCCAAGTTTGAAAATGTTGTATCAGGTGTACTAAATCTCCCACAATACTCCATATAAAGATATTTAAAAAGTCTAATAGCGCCAGCTCGACGAATAGCTACGTCTTTATTTGATCCATACAATTTACTTAGAGCATATTCTATATAAAAATAGCTTCCGTTGACGATTAAAGGAGTACGGCTAATTAATAAACTTCCAAATACAATATAGCATACGTTGAGGATTCCATGATATCATAGAATAATTGATATTCCATGATAATGATGATATCATGGAATGGGGGTGAAAAGGTAAAAAAATAAAAAATAAATGGTGAGAAGTCCTCTCCCATCGTTTTATGGGCCCTCCGTCCTTTGACTCCATTTCAAGGGTATCTTTTTTCGTAAAAATCCCAAAAAAAAATATAGGTCACAAGATTTAAATGTGTTTAAGGGAAACCAACCTAATAATTCAATAGAGTTAACAACTAACAAGACATTTAAAATGATTCTAAACACAACTTCAGCCTTTCCTCTACAAATGTTCAAACAATTACCAAAAGATTGTTTTTTTTTACTAATAACAACAACATTCGTGACTAAATGGATGCATGTTCATTGTATACCACAGTACCTCAAGGAATGCCTTCAGAACCCATAAGAATGCCAATATAATGACTCCATTAACTGAGAACCGCACCTGTATCCAATTGTTTCAGTCATTTTAAAGATTACTATATTTCATGTTTGAATTTCTTTTCAGCAAAAATAATAATATGTTCAACAAAAAAAAAGGCATCAAAGAAAAGTCATGTTTTTATGATGAACCATTTTTGAAAAAAAACACACATTATAAATTGCTTTGTACTGTGACAGCAAGTATAGTACCATTTTTTGTGATTAAAAAAGTAGCAATATATATTGGATTGCCATTGTGTTGCGACTGCAAACATAGTACAAGGCAAAAATATCTTCATTACAAACTGCAAAGGTAAGGGACTGGAATTGGACTGAAAAACATAAGTCCTGCATTTCAAAATAATGTATATCATCTCATCCTCCATTTTGAAAGCGGGATTTATCAACATCCACATTTGGTCCAACCTAGGCCATGAGTTAATGGTTTTCTGACTGCGCTACTGGGTTTAATGCAGTAATTCTCAACATACACATCTGCTGGCTGAACACTAACTAATAGGAAAGTACGATAACTTGATTTGGTTCAATGGAAACATTGTCCACATTGTCTTCAATTATCCTTGATTTGATGAACATGAGGTGCATAATGACAGAAAGGAAAATACTTATTTATGCTTTCAGCTTCCAAAGATGTAATTTCACTTTGAAGCCTACAAGGATCACACTAACTCCTAAGAACAAATATAACTCGAATGAAGTCAACAATATCCTTTCCATGAAAGAAGCTGGGAGTAGACCAGATGAGCATGAGAGTATCACAAAAACTTAAAAGTAGAAATTCAAGATGGAGAGTCTCCGGTAAGACCAACCATATGAATGATTCTCCAAAACATTCCCCAGTAAAACAGAGAATTGTTCTCCAGTAAAACTTCAAGACACTGTCGCAGAACCAAATATATGAGTCAACTCACTTATGGGTGGGTTCTGGCATTTAAAGAATGACATAACCTTGCCTCAGTACCATCATGCATCCAAATCCAGCAAGGAAACAATACCCAAATAGGCTTATACACTCAATGGAGATCTGTACTATGACTATCTTGATATAATAAGTTAAAATTTGCTCAAAAAGATCACCATCAGAAGAACATCCATTCTTATTCCTAAAGGAGTATTCACTACAAACAATAATAAAAGGTGAAAGACAAGCGCTGTAAAGTGATTATTGAGTGAATATCAAGCTATAGATTTAGGTGGTTCCTTATACTTTTCTAAATCAAAACACACCCTGAGGACTGCTTGTTTGGGATCCCACTATGGTTATATGGCTCAAACATTGAATAACACCAACAAGCAAATTCTACTAAAATCATATACAAGTTGTTGCCTGATTGGAGACGCCCAATACCAGGAGAGACAAATGTTTAAACAGAACAGAGGTCCATCGGTTACATGCCTTCAAAGAAGCATTGGAAACAGGAAGTCACATCAATTGTGACAGTTATGACCATAGGTGGAAACTGTATCACCGACCCTAGTTTTCTGTGACATCCACGGAAATCTATAATATACCAGAAAACAGGAGTGAGGGTCTAATGGAACATGCTCCAAAACCAAATCACAACATTTACAATACTTGAGGAGATGGAATCTAGCCCACATCATGTTTTTGTGCAGCACAAAAATGGGTCAAAAGCAACATAGTGAGACCGCAGTTTCAATTTACGGAACAAAATGGAGGGCAACATTATCCCACCATACAAAATTGGCTATTTCAGCATCACCCCAGATTCCATAAACTCAAATCATGTGAGACCCAGAACTTATATCAAACTTTATTAGAAACATCATCCACTGAATTCAATTGGAGAATTCAGATGCAGAAACCTATTAAATCCAGAAAAGAGAAGTAAAAATCCAATAGAACATGCTCCAGAACCAAATCATAAGCTCTTTACTGTTTGGAAGGATGAACCTGTTACTAGATCCATATCATGATATGGGTAGCATGAAATTGACTCAGAATTAACATAACAAGATAACAAGATCAATTTGCAGAAGCAAAGGGAGAAGAACATCATCCCACCATACAAAATTCTCAATTCTAGCAACGCCCCAAATCAAATACACCCAAATCGCTTCAGACCCAGTTTTTTTTTTTAAATTCTCTTCATACATAATCTATCAAATTCAAGCAAAGCAATCAAAAGCGGTTCACCAGCACCACCCCAGATCAAATACACTCAAACTGCTAAAGACCCAGATTTTTTCCCATCAAAACTATGTATATATAATCAATCAAATTGAATTACAGAAATCAGAAGAAAATTACCAGTCTGGTGGAGATCGCTATTGGAAGCACCGACCGCACAGCCTTCCTCGCCCGCCGGGAGATCTTCCGGAAAACGTTTTGAACAAACCGGACGAGAAGGTCCAGGCTCCGATCTTCGTCGTCCTCTTCGTCAGTTTCATCATCTCCATCGTCTTCGTCGAAAGCGCCGCGACCCCACCGGCGAGGTCCCGACACCAGGCCGCCTTCCTGGGCAAAATTTCAGATGCAGCAATTTTCAATGGCTCTTTCTCTCTGTCTGCAAATCAAAAGGCAGAGAATTTCTCTCTTCTCATCTCAAATTGAATGAAAAAAACAGACCCAGAAAAGAAAAACAGAGAGAGAGAGAGAGAGAGAGAGAGAGAGAGAGATGGGTGTTTTGGAAAGTGTACCTGGGTGTAGTTGGATATTCTTCTAGAGGCATGAAGATGGAGAGGAGAAGGTGATGGAGGGGAACGGAGATAAATGGTTGAGATGAATGGAGGGATTGGAACAAGAGAAGACAAGGGTTTTGTTGGAACGAGGGGAGAGAGAGGAAAAAGAGAAGAAAATGCCGCCATGGGAAGAGTGAAAGGATGGGGATGCAAGTGGACAGAAGAAATGAAAATGATTGCTTTTTGTAGGACTTTTGAGAGGTGGGCCATTTATCATTTGGTGGGTCCATCTATCCTCACTTGTGAAATTATTGTCATCAATCTTTCAATAAGCTGAAGTTCTTGTTCAAAATTCAGATGAGTTATTGTGTGGGGGCCCGTTCCGTGAACTAGTTTCTCTTGGTCTCGGCTAGGGTGTGCTCGGTTAGCTACTGTTTAGGGGACCACGTCCCTTGATCTCGGCTACGATCCGATCTACTTCGGTCTCGGCACTACGTGCTGGTCTCGGCCAAACAGAATTCAGTTCGGCCGCGCATATCGTTCAGTCTCGGCAATGCAAGCTCGGCAATGCAGAATTGTGCTTGCAGCTGATAGCCGCGGCCCTATCGTGGCAAAGCCCAAGGAAGGGATCTGATGGGACTTCAGCCACCACCAGATCAGGGCAGGATCAGGCCCAATGTGACTGACATTAAATGCATTGTGGGCTGATCGGACCCACATTAAATGCAGTATGGGCTATGATGGACCTTCATTAATGGCTTTGTGGGCTGATGTGACCCAGGTCACATCACCAAGCCCACTGGCATTCACCCAAGACTGTCCCATATATAAGGCACGAGCCAAAGGGAGCAAGGGGTAAGCATTCTGACATAAACACCCAGTCTTTCTTCTTCCTCTTCTTCTGCTTCTCCGATCCATTGCTGACTTAAGCATCGGAGAGCCCTGCGCTGCCCAGAGCCAGGGTCCTCTGACCTTTGTCTTTCTCCTCTTTCAGGCTCAGGTCGTCGCAGCTATCTCCTCCATGCATTGAATAAGTCCTAAGAGGCATCCTGATCTTGTGAGTATTATTATTTCTGCACTTACAATTGGCGCCGTCTGTGGGGAACGATTTCTATAATCTTTCCTATTCCTATTCCTAAACACCATGACGAGGAGAACTGCGAAAAGCGGAGAAACTTCCAAGACAAAGCATGCAGGACCGCCCCCTGACCAGCAGAGGGCTGGGAAGCAAGTAGTCGCAGAGGACGATGCTGAACGCGCTCTCATCCGGATCAACGTCCAGCAGCGTGACCTCCGTACAGAGTCCGCTCCCGGGAGGGGAGACGCCCAGCAGCCTGCAGGTCTCCTGACAGGGCGAGACCAGCGGGATAAGTCCCCAGTGGTCGATGGACCACGCCCTTCAGGTCAGGAAGGACACGTCGAAGACGTTGAGGATGAAGAGGATGATGACTACAACCCTGGCGACAGCTTGAACTCCACCCTTCGGGAGATTAAGGCACAGAACGAGGCCCTCAGGGAAAAGGATGCTCTAATCCGCCAGCTCCAGCAGCAGCTGGAGAAAGCTGCGGGCTCAGCAAGGCAGCAGCAGCGGACTCGTAGGGAGCAGTCACAGCAGCAACGGTCTCGACAGCAGCAGCGGACTCGTCAGGAGCAGTCCCAGCAGCAGCGGACTCGTCAGGAGCGATCCCAGCGACAACATGAGGAGAGGGTTACTCGTGTTACGCGCATCTCTTCCTCAAAGGAGGATCTGAGGGACCACTTGAACAGGAACAAGAAAGGGGACGACCGAACCCGAGATGAAGGCTCAAGCGCCAGCCGTAGCTATTCCAGGAAGGCATCCGAAACCATTCCGGAGAACATGTACCGAGACCAGGAATGGCTGGACGCACACATAAGGGAAACGGTCCAGCGCAACCTGGAGGTAGCCGGCTTCGGCCGAGACCAAGAGGATGCTTGCTGTAACCCCGTTGATCTCGGTGCGTCTCCTTTCTCCCAAGACATCAGGAGGTACCCCTTACCCAAGAAGTTCAGCGTACCAAGATTCGTCACCTATGATGGGGTCTCGGATCCAGCTACGCATCTCAGGCACTTCTCCCAGAGGATGTCTGTCTGGGGAGATGAGGGTCACCTGAACTGTAGAGTTTTTTCTTCCAGTCTGGGTGACCTCCCCCTGAAGTGGTTCTGTGCAATACCGGAGGGGGCCATTTCGAGCTGGCAGCAGCTCCAGCAGTCCTTCTTGAAGAAGTTCCAGGCCTACAGAGTCCTTCCGAAGACAGATGCAGACATCATGGCCTTGAAGATGAAGCCAGGAGAGAACGTCACCCAGTTCGCCAAGCGGTTCTGGGCGGTCTACAGTCAGATAGAGAGCTCCAAGGACGAGGTTGCCGTCTTCGCATTCCAGAATGCCTTGCTGCCAGACAGCGATCTCCGCAAGGACTTGGCTAGGAACCCGGTGTCTTCCATAGCAGCGCTCATGTCCATCGCCAACCGGTACATTGCCCAAGAAGATGACCAGATCCGCGCTCGGGAAAACCATGGAACCGCGCTGAAGGACCGGGGTGGGAGGACATCCAGGCAAGACGGGGGACCGTCTCGGAGGAGTGAACCTCGGAGAGAGGAGCGGCGGAGAGATGAGCCAAACAGGCGTTGGGCGCCCACCAGCTCGGCAAGGCCTCATGCGTTCGTCTCGGAAAGAAACAAGCGACCCAGGCTGACAGAGGACGCATTCCAGGCGGTCAACACGGTCTTCAAGATGCCAATCCACAAAATCATGTATAAGATCAAGAGCAGGCCGTACTTCAGCTGGCCAGAGCCCATGCAAGGCGACCCTTCTAAACGAGATCAGACGAAGTTCTGTTCCTATCACAAGGAGGGCGGCCATAAAACTGAAGATTGCAGGATACTGCGGTCGCATTTAGAGAAGCTTGTCCAGGATGGACACCTGCAAGAGTTTGTCAGGAGAGAAACCAGGGCCGACACCCGAGCCCCGCGCCGAGACGAAGGGGGTCACGACAGCGACGGGACAGAGAAGATAATTGACGTTATCCATCTGGCACCCCCGCCCAAGGGGAGTAACCAAGCACGTGCCGAAGCCAGGAAAGCCTCTCACGGCAAACATGTCATGGCCGCCGAACTCAGTTCAGCACCGAAAAGGGCTCGGAGGGAGCGTCCCGAGATCAGGTTTACTGATGCAGATCTAGAAGGGGTGCAGCTCCCCCACAACGACCCCCTGATCGTGACTCTGAAGTTCGATTGCTCTAAGCAGGGCGTGAAGAATTGTACTGTGAAGAAAGTCCTTGTTGACCCCGGTAGTTCTTCCGAGGTCCTCTATTTCGACAGCTTTCGAAGGATGGGACTGACGGAGAAAGATCTGCAGGAGGCTCGAATTCCCCTTATCGGCTTCAGCGCCAAACCAGTCTATCCTAAGGGGAAAGTGACATTCAAGGTCGAGGTCGGTGGCGCGTCTGTCATGGCAACCTTCATGGTGATCGACGCACCCTCTCCCTACAATGCTATAATGGGCAGGTCTTGGCTCCACAGCCTGGAAGCAGTCCCTTCCACCCTCCATCAGAAGCTGAAATTTCCATGGGAGGGAAAGAGCGGCCGAATTGAGATTATCACGGTAAGAGGAGATCAGCAGGCGGCTAAGCTGTGCTTGACAGCTGTGGTACCTGGGGAGCAAGAGCCTAAGGAGGTCAATGTGGCCGAGATGGAGAAGAACCTGGAGCAGGGGCTGGATGAGCTCGGCCAAGATCCGGGCAGGAAGAGCGTCGAGGAATTGGCCGAAGTCCGGATCGACCAGAAGGACCCGGATCGGTTCTTTCTACTCGGCAGCCAGCTTGGAGAGCCGGAAAGGTCCGAACTGGCCCAGTTCCTGATGCAGAACAGAGATGCCTTCGCCTGGACGCCTCAGGAGATGCCTGGCGTCGACCCCGAGGTAATGTGTCACAAACTAAATGTTGACCCTAACCACAAACCTGTGATGCAGAAGGCACGGAGAACTGGGGTCCCGCAGACCGAAGCCGTCGTCGAGGAAGTGGATAAGCTGCTTGAGGCCGGAGCTATCAGGGAGGTTCAATACCCGAAATGGTTAGCCAATCCGGTGGTCGTCAGGAAGAAGACTGGCAAGTGGAGGGTGTGCGTCGACTTTACCGACCTCAACAAAGCCTGTCCCAAGGACAGCTTTCCCCTCCCGAAGATTGACCAGTTGATCGACGCCACGGCCGGGCACGACAGAATGAGCTTCCTCGACGCCTACCGCGGCTATCATCAGATCCCACTATTTGGGCCAGACGAAGAGAAAACAGCTTTTATCACGCCCAGGGGAACCTACTGTTATAAGGTGATGCCGTTTGGGCTGAAGAATGCAGGGGCCACCTACCAGAGACTTGTCACCAATATGTTTCACGATCAGCTCGGCAAAACTGTGGAGGTTTACATCGATGACATGGTGGTCAAGTCCAAGCAGGCGCGGGATCATCTGTCAGACTTGGCCGAGATCTTCGCCACTCTAAAGAAGTTCCGGCTGAAGCTTAACGCCTCGAAGTGCGCCTTCGGTGTTGGTTCCGGCAAGTTTTTGGGCAGCTTGGTTACACGCAGAGGCATTGAGGCGGACCCAGATCAGATCTCGGCTATCCTCAGAGTGCAGAGTCCCACTTCGGCCAAGGAGGTTCAGAAGCTTACAGGGATGGCCGCGGCACTGAATCGCTTCATCAGCAAATCTTCAGATAAGTGCCGACCTTTCTTTCAGCTTCTTAGAAAAAATTCTAAATTTCAATGGACTCTAGAATGTGACCACGCCTTGCAGCAGCTCAAGGCTTACCTTTCATCACCACCACTGTTGTCAACCCCGACCCACGGGGAGACCCTGTATTTATATTTGGCGGTCTCGGCTCATGCGGTCAGCTCAGTCCTCATCCGAGAAGAGGACAAGGTTCAAAAACCAGTGTATTATACGAGCAAGACCCTTATTGATGCCGAGACCCGGTATCTGCCTCTGGAGAAGCTCGCCTTGGCGCTCGTTAGCGCCTCGCGAAAGCTCTCCCATTACTTTCAAACCCATTCTATTATGGTTGTTACGGAGCACCCACTCCAATCTGTTTTCAAGAAGGCCGACTTTTCAGGAAGAATCTCCCGATGGGCTGTCGAACTAGGGCAGTATGAGATTCAATATCAGCCACGGACAGCAATAAAAGCCCAGGTTCTGGCAGATTTCCTCGCCGAGTTTGATTCAAGTTCGGCACCAACCCCGCTCGGCACCGAACTGGGGGGTGAGGAGCATGGGGCTCCCACAAGTTCTGAACAATCACCATCTCGAGCCGAGACCCCAGTTTGGAAAATCTTCGTCGACGGATCTTCCACCTCGAGAAGAGCCGGAGCAGGAGTTGTTCTCCAATCGCCGGAAGGACTGGTCATAGAGCAAGCTCTGACACTGGACTTCAAGGCGTCAAACAATGAAGCTGAGTACGAAGCCCTTTTAGCCGGACTTAACAGTGCCAATATCCTTGGAGCTCAACAGCTGGTGGTCTTCAGTGATTCACAGTTGGTGACAAACCAGCTGACTGGAGATTATCAGGCTCGCGACGACCGGATGGCCGCGTACTTGGCCCTGGCAAAGAAGCTGCTGGCACAGTTTCAGTCAGCCGAAGTCAGGCAGATCGGCAGAGAAGCGAACTCTCACGCAGACGCCTTGGCTAACTTGGCCAGCGCTGTTGAGGCAGGAAGAAAGAGGAGCATCGAAGTCGGATCGCTAGCTGTACCCAGCATTGAGCTCCGTTCACCTCGGGAAGTGTTATGTATTGGTCTCGGCCCGAGCTGGATGGACCCCATCATCACCTACCTTAAGGACGACAAGCTTCCCGAGGACAGTGGCGAGGCCCACCGGGTCAGATTCAAGGCAGCCCGGTTTTGGCTATCTCCCGAGGTCAAGCTCTACAGGAAATCGTTCTCGGGACCCTACCTCCAGTGCGTCCATCCGAGTAAGGTCGAGGACCTCCTCTTCGAGATACACGAAGGAATCTGCGGAAGCCATATCGGAGGAAGATCTCTGGCCTATCGAGCCATCAGCCAGGGTTACTGGTGGCCGTACATGCAGAAAGACGCACAGGTATACGCGAAGAAGTGCGAGAAGTGCCAGAAGTTCTCCCACTCCCTCCATCAGCCAACGCAGGATCTCAGCCCGCTCTCTAGCCCGTGGCCATTCGCTCAGTGGGGGCTCGACATTGTGGGACCGCTCCACCGAACTCCGGGGAATAAGAGATGGCTTATTGTGGCAACAGATTACTTCACCAAATGGATTGAAGCGGAACCACTTTCATCCATCACAGAGCGGGACTCCAAGAATTTTGTATGGAAGAATGTGATCACAAGGTTCGGCATTCCTAGAGCGTTGGTCTCGGACAATGGAACTCAGTTTGACTCCAAGCTCTTCAAGACCTTCTGCCAGG
The DNA here is from genome assembly GCA_038049695.1 of Cinnamomum chago. Taxonomy (NCBI): domain Eukaryota; kingdom Viridiplantae; phylum Streptophyta; class Magnoliopsida; order Laurales; family Lauraceae; genus Cinnamomum; species Cinnamomum chago. Next base: position 103,088,011 of record CP142451.1, on the reverse strand, counting down.
AGCTCGGCGTCAGAAACTATTACTCCACGCCAGCTTACCCACAAAGTAACGGCCAGGCCGAGATCTCCAACAAGGTGATCCTCGATGGGCTCAAGAAGCGGCTGGACCAAGCGAAGGGGAGATGGGTGGAAGAACTGCCGAGCGTCCTGTGGGCTTACAGGACCACTCCAAGGCGTTCCACTTCGGCTACCCCCTTCTCGCTCGCCTACGGGATGGAAGCGGTCATCCCTTTGGAGATCGGCCTCCCCACTCTGAGGTCCGAACTCTTTGACCAAGGACAGAACGAGACTAACTTGGCCAGGGAACTGGATTTGGCAGACGAAAGAAGAGAAGCGGCGGCAGTCAGACTGGCCGTCTACCAGCAGCGGCTAGCCAGGGGCTATAACCAGAACGTCAGAGAAAGGAAGTTCTGCGTGGGGGAACTGGTTCTCAAGAAAACGCTCCCAGCCGACAGGGATCCGAATCAAGGGAAGCTAGCGCCGAATTGGCATGGCCCGTTTAAGGTCACTTCCATTGCTGGACGGTCGGCTTATCGGCTCGAAGACATGGAGGGACGTCCGCTACCGAGACCATGGAACGCCTCACACCTCAAAAAATTCTATTTTTAGTCTCTGTACTTGTACAACGCTTCTGGATTCAATGAAACTACAGTTCTCCACAATTTGTAGCAATCTGGCATCCTGACAGTGACAATGGTGCAAAGTTGGAAGACCGTCTAAGGCCGGCACTCAGCCACCTAGACGAGTATCCGCCACGGCCCATATCTAAGGTTGGCACTCAGCCACCTAGATGAGTTGCCGAAACGGCCCATGTCTAAGGTTGGCACTCAGCCACCTAGATGAGTTGCCGAAACGGCCCATGTCTAAGGTTGGCACTCAGCCACCTAGATGAGTTGCCGAAACGGCCCATGTCTAAGGTTGGCACTCAGCCACCTAGACGAGCTGCCGAAACGGACCATGTCTAAGGCCGGCACTCAGCCACCTAGACGAGTATCCGCCACGGCCCATATCTAAGGTTGGCACTCAGCCACCTAGATGAGTTGCCGAAACGGCCCATGTCTAAGGTTGGCACTCAGCCACCTAGACGAGCTGCCGAAACGGACCATGTCTAAGGTCGGCACTCAGCCACCTAGATGAGTTTCCGTCGCGGCCCATATCTAAGGTTGGCACTCAGCCTCCTAGATGAGTTGCCGAAACGGACCATGTCTCAGGCTGGCACTCAGCCTCCTAGATGAGTTGCCGAAACGGACCATGTCTCAGGCTGGCACTCAGCCACCTAGACGAGTTTCCGAAACAGCCCATGTCTAAGGCTGGTACTCAGCCACCTAGACCAGCCGAAACGGCACCAGTCTTCCAACACGGAAATCTGGTTTCGCCGAAATACATGGGGCTTCCAAAGGGTCAGCGCTCGCAGAGAACCCTGACCAGGTCGGTCTACTCTAGTCCGAAGTCACACCCAAATTCACAACACTCACGGAAAGCGTACAAAGGAAAGCAAGTAAAAGCCACACCACACAGGAGAAAAATATGAGAAAGAGTCTTTCATTGATAGCATTGATTTACATCGAGACAGTTTGAAACAAAGACGACATTTTATAAAGAAAAGAAAAAAGAGGAAGTCAAGTCGATGGCTCTGCTTCTAGGTCCTCGATGACGACCACGGCGGCCTCGGCTTGAGGAGCTTCTTCAACGGGGTCAGGCGTTGGCTCGGAAGGGACTTCGGCCGGGGTGGCAGGGGTCTCGGCCAGGGCCTCATCTAGGGGCTCCTCTCCGAGCTCGGGGAGACTCTGATGTATCGGATCATCTGCAGGAACCCCCATCTTCTTCAACACGGCCTTGCAGCCGAGCCGGTACAGCTTCGGGCTGAGCGCCGTGATTTGATCAACGTAAATCTTCGCAGCTTCCTCAGTCCCCTCCAGGAAGGCGGCATCGACCTCAGCTTGTTTCGATGCAAGGAGTTCCTCCTTCGATGCAAGGAGTTCCTCCTTCGCCTTCCTTTCCAGCTCCAGCTCGGCCTTGAACCCCGCCGAACTCTTCTCCTCTGCCTGGAGCTTCGTTTGCCATTCGAAGCCCTCTGACCTTGCTTTGCAGAGGTCGCTGGCCATCATATCTGACTGAGCCTTGAGCTCCGCAGTCTTGGCCGCCTCCGCCTTCAGCTCCTCCTTGGCCGCTCGCAGTTCGGATTCGGCTTTCTGCTTTTCCTTTGCCAGGCGAGCCAACCGACTGTCCTCCTCCGCTATCCTGTCCGCGACTATCTGGAGCCTTTGGACAGCCTGCAGCGGATCAGACAAAAGAAGCTCAGCATGAAAGCAAGAAATATTTAAAGATAGAAACACCTGTGACCAGGAAAGTCGGGCACTTACAGCGAGGGAGTGCTGTATGGTCCTCATAAGCAGCAGGGGGGTGTCTTCCGACCTGTGCCTCTCCATGTCCCTGGGGAGCGCACAGGCTCGGCTGAGCGCCGCGATGACATCCGGGCTCCCCACCAGTCTATCCCCAGCATTTAGGGGCCTCCCCTTCCTCAGCTCCATGTCCGGCCTGAACTCGGCCGGCTCAGCACCCGGGGACGTTGCCGCCTGGGGCTCGGAGCGACTCTCCGCCAGAGGAACTGCCGGGGTGGGCACCATGTCCACTGCCGTTTCCCTCGCAGCTCGTGGGGAACTTTGCCGTGGTCGCTCCTCCCGCTCCGGCTCCTTCCCCTTCGCCTTTTTCCTCGGCCTCTCGCTTTCCGAGACTGGGGAAGGTCGGGCCTCAATTCTAGCAGGGACGATGGTCCCGAAGGAGGGCGAGGCAGTGCGGGTTGCGGCAACCTTTCTACCGCCGCCGAGGACGGCGTTCGCCAGATTCTTTGGCTGAAACGCGGGCCTACGCCTCTCCATATTGTCCACTTCGGCCTCGGCTCCGGAAGTATAGTTCTCAACTTCCCTTGTCGGAGAGTCTACCTCGGCTCCGGAGGTATATTCTTCAATTTCCCTTAGCGGGATGCCCGTGACCACGGCCAACGTTGCGGACGCTTCCGCAACCGTGACGGTCCCGCTGGTTTCTGCTGGATCGGGGGCGAATCTCTCCGGGTTGCCGGATTTCCGTGTGTAAGACACGTATCTCGGCTCGTACTTCAGAAGAGAGTAGGCAGCTCTTGTGTGATGGCCGTGGTAGCAGTACACCTTGCTCAGCCAAGGTGAGTGCCTTCTCCAGCCGTTCAGCTGGGCTTCACGCTTGCGCTGAGAAAGGCCTGCGAAAAAACAGCTGAGTTAGAATTCGGCAGCAGAAATAAAAAAAAAAAAAAAAAAAAAAAAAAAAAAAAAAAAAAAAAAAAAAAAAAAAAAAAAAGGGGGGGAAAGGGAAAATCCGAAACCCAAAGGGGGTTAGGTCTTTACTCGGTGGAGTCCCGAAGCGTCGAGGGACTCGGACCCTCCTAGCTACTTCGGTCTCGGTCTCGCCGAACTCCCAGTTTCCCGAGACGAGCAGACGGTCATCTCCGGCGTATTTATTGGAGTCCTCCAGCGCCGTGACGAGGGGTTGGCACTTCGCCTTGACGCGAAGGTAATAGGTGACCCCGTCCCTGGTCTTGCAGAGGTCATATATATCCTCTATATCATGGACGCCGAGACTGATGTCTAGAATCCTATTCAGCTCGGCGACGCCCATGATTATTTTATACCCATTGGGCATTAGCTGGCAGGGGCTGAGGTTCCAGGTCTCCAAACAAGACCTAAGAAGAGGGTGCACGGGGAATCTGACCCCACCCTCGATGACGGCTATCAGAGGGAACGGCATCCAGCCGTTGCGGAAAGCATAAACAGAAGGGTCGGCTGCCATGATCCGGACCTCGTCCGGGATCATGTAAACTCTCCTAAGGTTAGCCAGGCCTGACGGGGAATCTATCCAATGGGTGAAAATCCCCATTTCCGGATCTAAGAAACCCTAGGGGCTAGGTCTGGAATGCAAATGAAGGAGGAGGGAGCGGAAGAAAACTCACTGGTTTGACGGGGCAAAGTCAGACTCCGACTGACGGATGTGGGCGACTACTGTTGGGAAACAGTACGAGGTCTGGTCCTAGTCCGGTGGCACTAGTTCTAGCAGGAAACAGAAGTCCAGGCAGAGAGCAGAGGAATTGAGAGCGAAAATGGCAAAGGGAGAAGACGAAAATGAATATAAAGGGGAGGAATGGGCGCCATTCCGGAATTCGAAGCAGGACACGCGTGAGATGTCGCCTCGGCTTGCGTCGCATCCCCCCTCGAAAAGGCAAGATAGCCTACCGGGCAATAACGCGTGGCGCTGTGGCAGTGATGGTTCGCCTTCCCATGCTAATCATAGCCCCCGCATTTATTACCCCCTTTATTATCTCTGGCAGACGAAGCAACGGCGGCGTCCGGCGCCGAATAAGTCAGAACCCTTAAACAAAATCGGATGGAAGGCGAGCACTGTCCGTCTCGGGAGATCGGTTCAGTTCTCAACCCTAGTGCGGGGGATCGGTCCAGCTCTTAACCTTAGTGCCCGAGAGAGCCCTAGAGGTCAAGAACTGAGGGGCTATTGTGTGGGGGCCCGTTCCGTGAACTAGTTTCTCTTGGTCTCGGCTAGGGTGTGCTCGGTTAGCTACTGTTTAGGGGACCACGTCCCTTGATCTCGGCTACGATCCGATCTACTTCGGTCTCGGCACTACGTGCTGGTCTCGGCCAAACAGAATTCAGTTCGGCCGCGCATATCGTTCAGTCTCGGCAATGCAAGCTCGGCAATGCAGAATTGTGCTTGCAGCTGATAGCCGCGGCCCTATCGTGGCAAAGCCCAAGGAAGGGATCTGATGGGACTTCAGCCACCACCAGATCAGGGCAGGATCAGGCCCAATGTGACTGACATTAAATGCATTGTGGGCTGATCGGACCCACATTAAATGCAGTATGGGCTATGATGGACCTTCATTAATGGCTTTGTGGGCTGATGTGACCCAGGTCACATCACCAAGCCCACTGGCATTCACCCAAGACTGTCCCATATATAAGGCACGAGCCAAAGGGAGCAAGGGGTAAGCATTCTGACATAAACACCCAGTCTTTCTTCTTCCTCTTCTTCTGCTTCTCCGATCCATTGCTGACTTAAGCATCGGAGAGCCCTGCGCTGCCCAGAGCCAGGGTCCTCTGACCTTTGTCTTTCTCCTCTTTCAGGCTCAGGTCGTCGCAGCTATCTCCTCCATGCATTGAATAAGTCCTAAGAGGCATCCTGATCTTGTGAGTATTATTATTTCTGCACTTACAGTTATGAAACAGAGAATTTTTAGAATTATGATGTAATTAAATTCAGATGAGCCACACCGTGGAGTTTTACTTGTATCCCTCAATTGTCTGATGAGGGAGAGCTCCAAGATCTTTACTCCAGGACAAGTCACTCTTCCACCCTCTCCTTTCATCCTAGCTCTCTCTATTTCCATCTCACTCCACTTTCTTCTCCTCTATAAATCGCACATTAATCGAAGATCAGGAGGGTAATATTTGCATGTAAACCGTAACAAGCTAATGGATTTTATAGCCAGGTAGATCCACTGATGGATGGTCCTCCACAAACTGATAGATGACCCTCTACATACAATGTATTACGGGATCTTTTTTTTTTACCATTGCCCATTTAAATATGACTCGCATGATGGAATATCAAATTTGCTAATAATTATGGACATCCGCCTAAAAGATCATGTGATATGATGTATGCGTCTGGCCATCTAGAAGTGAGCCTGCCAATATAAATTCGTTACAAGTTATATGAAAATCATCACCATAGACATGGTTACATGGTTGGATCATTTTGATCTTTCCTTCAAGTAAGTCCCATCGTAAGATTAACCACATTTTTTTTGCAAATGATCAAACTAACTATGGGACTGACATCTATTAGGGTAAATCAGAAGGGTCAAAACTCTTGAGAACAACTTCACATCTGAAAGCATTTCAGACTCTAAACCATTCGAAGAAACCCATTTTCTTTGGGCCTGTTCATTTACTAGAATTCCTAGACAATGTGGAATTCCAAAATCCTCCTAAGGGCATGAGCATTTTGAAATTTCACCAAAATGCAAAGAAGGTGGAATTCCAAGAATTCCTAAAGGTTATCATGTGCTGGAATTCATAAATTCCTGTAAAAAAAACATGGAATTTGAAAAATGCAAGGGTGACATCATATCTCAAAAACCCCAACCACTAGAATTCCAGTCAGGAATTCTAGTAAATGAACAGGCCCAATGTAGAAACAAATTGAACAAACACACGCCTTTGGTTTGCTGGCAACATATTTGGGCATCTTGGATACCTAGGATTTCTTTGAGGCGTTAAAACTTGAAATTCTATTTACTACCTCCTGTTTGGCTGCACCTTGAGTTTAAGTTAGTCCACACATACGAACCCTCAAATGTTGGGCATTCTGCTCATCAATTGTCCAAACTTATCCAATGATCAAGATTGAGGCAGTAGGTGTACTCCACCATGCTCAGGACTTGATCATTATTATACAGATAAATCAAGCTACGCTTAGACTTCGTGGGCTCAACCATCTAACGCCATTGTAGGCTCAAACATGTAGATATCCTATGAATTCAGAAATATTAATAGGAAGCAAGCATGATAGACTAAACATCTAATTCAAATACCAATCAAACCATCATGACTGCAGGCTCAAGCAAACATGCCAAAAAAATACACCTTTAAAATGCAAATCACACAAATGTTAATACCAATCATGCTATAGTACTTTACCAAAAAAGAATCATTCTATAGTAGGCTTAAACATGTAATGCCAATTCAAATCACACCATCACCATCATAGGTCCAAATAAACATGCCTAAAAAATACACCTTTCAAGATACAAATCACACAAATATTAATGAATCACCCCCATTGGAGTCTCAAACATCTAATGCCAATATCACACAAATATTAATAAGAGTCACCACATCGCAGTCTCAAACATCTAATGCTCATATCACACAAATATCATTATGAGTCACCACATTGCAGTCTCACACATCTGATGCCAATATCACACAAATATTAATATGAATCACCCTATTTCAGTCTCAAACATCTAATGCCAATACAAATCACACCATCACCGTTGAAGCATCAATCACAAACACACCTTGAACCCAAATCTAGTAATCGATAATGTACTTCCAATCCCTGCATAAACAGAAAAATGGCACTATATGAGACCAAAATTAACCATGAAATTCCATTTGCACATCAAACACATTTTGAGCATAAAATATCAGAATGTCTCATAAGTAATTTCTCTCGTTCATAAAACACACACACAATCTTGGATATAAAATATAATGCCTACTCTAGAGTTTAAATATACAAAATTAAAAAAGATTAACTAAATTATCTACCGATCAAACATCCAATGTTGTAAAACAGAAAAAAGTTCAAATGGAGCACAAATACTAAAATAAAATTGGAGAAATAAACTCTCAATCAGTGACCTAATCCAATGGTTAAGAATAAAACCAAAGAAGCTACAATTCCCTAAACCCAAAATATACCCCAAAACCCGGGAATAGAAAGCTGAATTCAATGAAAGGCAACAACATCTCACATTAATATCTGATTCGCCACACACATTAATTTCTCTCATCCATACATAAAACACACGCACACACAATCTTTCATAAAAAAAAATTAATGTCTACTCTCTGGTTTACATCTAATATACAAGATTTAAACAAGATTAACTAAATTATCTATTGATCAAACATCCAATGTTGTAAAACATAAGCGAGTTAAAATGGAGCACGAATAATAAAACAAAATTGGAGAATCCCTAAACCCAAAATATACCCCAAAACTGAGGAATAGAAAGCTGAGTTCTATGAAGGACTGCAACACCTCACATTAATATCCGATTCGCCGAATCTGCAACTCTCAATCCCAAACTGAAATACAAATACAAATTTAGAAAATTTACAAAAACTCCCAACAAATTTGAAAATTGATTCTGCAACTCCTAGTGCCAAACTGAAAACAAAATGCATATTTAAAAATAAATGAAAATCCCACTCCCAAACCGAAGAAAATAAATGAAACTCGAAAGTTTACTACCCAATATGATCTTTGTAACATTCAAAGAATAAAAAATATTCAAGATCCTTGGTTGAACTACCAATGTAACCAACCTAAAAACCCTTATCTAGAAGCCTAAATCCAAATGGGAGATAAATCAACACTATTAGTAGCGGGGAGATAGAATTTTCCGTAAAACCCTATCAAAACAACTTCATCATTAGTAGCAAAAGTGATAAATCAACATTTTATAATCATCATAATCATCATCAAAGCCTTGTCTTAACTATATTGGGGTCGGCTACATGAATTTTATTTCTCAATTCCGATATATCTCGAGTCAAATCCTCAAATAAGTTGGACTTATTCGGATTTATTTTTACTACCTCCTTCCACGTTCTCCTTGGCATACTCATTCCATCCACCTGCATAGCCAAACATTTTCTTACCGGCGCCATTGTGGACCTGCGTTGGACATGTCCAAACTATCTCAAATGGAATTTTTCTAATTTTCTCCCCTATTGATGTTACCCCTAAATACTCTCAAACGTGTTCATTTCTAATTTTATCCTTCCTAATTTTACCACGCATCTACCTCAACATTTCTATCTCTGCTATATCCATTTTGTACATATGTTGTTTCTTAATTGACCAACATTCGGCTCAATAGGTTCATTCAATCTTGTTAGTATTTTTCCTTTCAATCTTGATGACTTTCTACTACTCTTACCAAAAGTAAAAATAAAAAAATAAAAAAATCTACTACATATAAATCTCAATTGGAGAGTCAAGCGCATTGCCTTACTCTCCTCTTGAACTCTTAAATTTAGAACCCAAAATTTGCAATTAAAGTAACAACCACGCTAAATCTTGGCCAAAATACACTTGTACATCTAAGACGGCATGACATGGATCCAGCCATGCTAAATCTCGGCCAAAATAAATAAATAAATAAAAATATACCAAAAGCTTAAAAAGATAATTCTAAAGACAATGAATATATTATTACCATTCTTAAATTTTCTAATATGAAAAATCATTCAAAAATATAAAAATTGATGTACAATTACATAAGCTGCAAATAAAAGTTGAATTTATAAATTTTTAAGTACTCCAGTTTTCCACATAATCTTACGTGGAAAAGAGATGAAAGAATCGTGTGAGGTTAGATTAGTTTCTATCTTAGCTCTTAATTATGCATTATAATGAAGCAAGGTTGATTAATTCCAAGTTCCAAATACTTTCAAAGCCTTATATTCGTTTATTTTGAATTTATTTTGTTTAATTATAATAATATTCTTTTCTACTAGGTATCTCTTAAATATGATGTTACAAATGTTTATCAAACATATTTAGCACTTTTCTGTTGTTAATTATGATTTTAAAATTTTATTTTTAATTTTTATTCTTGAACACTTTCTTATCTTGAAGAGAGATCATACTGTGTAAGATTGATGGCTTGGGCTTTATTTTTACTTTTATATTCTGATTTAAAGATAATAAAAATAAATATATACCGATATATTAGACTTATTTAACTAGTTACACATATCACCTATTATTTATTCGTATAAGTCATTATGTTCTAGATATGTATGATAGACTTATTTGTCATTTTATTTATACTACTATGTATTGAAAAATGGATGGATTCTAATAACTACTTTTTTCTTTTTTTTTATTACTAATTATTTTTGTTTTTCTTGGAAAGAAAAAATCTTAAGATTCACAATTTGATTTATGAGTATGAACGATTAGTCATAAGATTCTAATTTTCTAAACATTTGTCATAAATATAAATTCTAGCACAAAAAGAAGAATCCTGCCTTGCTACAGTGTCACATAGGATAACCATTTAAAATAGTTAGGAGATGGGATGAAGCACACCTGAAGCATGAAGCTCGGTCTATACCTTCATATGAAGCAAGCCAAGTTTAGAGAACTCGTCCATGATTGTGTTCAAATGTGGAGCTACACCTGTTTGAAGGAAGGACACAAACTCTATAACTTTAATTTCTATTTTATCACGGTGGGGCTCTTTGCTAGACTAAATTTCACACTTTCTTTGATATTCTGAAAGAATAAAAAAAAAAAGCGCAATTAATCATGTAGGTCGATTGATCAATCAATTGGTGGGCCTCATAAAACTTTGAGTGGAATTATTACTAGTGCCAACAGGGGGTGAGAGTAAAGAGATATGATTAATCTAAGATATATAGGCCCCAAAGGCTAGAGTAAATCCAAAAAGACTGAGAATTTATTGTGTCAAAGAGAGAGAGAAGTGGTGCTCCCTTTTTTTCATCCCTTTTCTTGTTTGTTTGTTTTGTTTTGTTTTTTTTTTTTTTCTCAAATACTCTAGAAAACTGTAAAAAATAAAGAAATATCACTTAGTTACTTACCTCATTTTCCCTTTCCTCTTCTTCTCCAATTGTATAATTTCCTCCAATTCATTTTCCTCCGTTTCCTCCACCTGCCAAAAATGAAAAATGAGGTAAATTGAGCATTCCTATGTTCCAGATCAAAGGTTGCCATGTGGACTTTAAAATAAAATCTCCTCCCTTATTCTACTTAGCTGTCTATTGCATGGCTTTAAATTGGATAAATAACAATGCATGATTGATCATATTTTTGATAGATGAATAATCCAAATAGACTCCTTTACACTAGTGGGGCAAGTGTGCCCCACTGATGGAACATGTGTGCCCCACTGATGGAACATGCAATCCAGAAAAACTCTCCAGCAAGGAGGAAACAAGCTCTACAATTTTACATCTAGTATTAATTAAAGCAAATCTATAATTTTACATCTAGTATTATTACCAATGCCAACACGGTGTTAGAGTAAAGAGATCTTGAGATATGATCAGTCCTTAATATTTGGACTAAAAAAAGAAAATACAAGAGTGACGTAGAGTTTATATTGTCTTTTATGAATATCTGACCAAATTTCTATTTTATCACAGTGGGGCTCTTTGCTAGACTAAATTTCACACTTTCTTTGATTTTCTGAAAGAAAAAAAAAATGAGTGCAGTTAATCACATCGATTGGTTGATCAATCCAATTATGGTGGGCCTCATAAGATCTTGAGTGGAATTATTACCCGTGCCAACACGGTGTGAGAATAAAGAGATATGATCTATCTATAAGATATATAGGCCCCAAATCACTTGAGATTTTGGCTAAAGTAAATCCAAAATGACTGCGAGCTTATCGTGTCTGATTAAAATAAAAAAGAGAGAGAAATGGTGCTCCCTTTTTTTCAACTTATTTTTGTTTTTGTAAATACTCGAAAAAAATTGCTAACATAAATAAATAAATATAACACTAAGTTACTTACCTTCTTTTCATTTTCCTCTTTTGGTGGCGATGAATCTCCATCTCCAATTGGTGCTTGTATTTCTATTTTTTCGTCGAACTTAATTGTGGAGTTATAATGATGGATTAAAGGGATGTGCAGAAGATTTACACGTTCGTCTCTTGCCTTAATCCTCTGTAAGAGGTCTTCTGACATGTCCGTTAGGCCGAATTCTTGAAGACTAGTAAGGTACTGCATGCCCTCAGGTATTCTCTTCAACTCAGGGCACTCTTTCAAATATAACTTTTTAATGCAAGTCATCGATCCATTTTCTATTTTTATCAGATTCAATTTAGGGATTTTATAAATCCCCAATACATTGAGTTTCAAGAAGCATCCATGACGGAAGCACAATTCCTCCCCAACATATGCCGTTTCACGAACAAGGAGGGACATGAGATTGGGCAATGCTTCAAGTGAAGACAGTGGATCTTCTTTGAAATGAGACCTTCGTAAATCCAAGGTAGAGAGGTTTTGAAGGGAACCAATCCATGGAGGTAGCCTCTCCAAACGCCCTGTTAACCAAAGATGTTTGAGATGGGTTGGTGGAGAAGATATTGCATCCAAATCTAGAATTTCTTCCTCGCTTATCACTCTTACAATCAAATAGAGAAGGGCTTTCATCTTTTGTAGGGAGGCACAGAGTTCATTTCCATGATTTCTTTTCACATTCATAATTCCCAAATGTGTTAGTTGAGTCAAGTTTCCCACTTTTCTAACTATATCATCGTTTATACCAATGGAATATATACTCTGTAAGCAATTCAAATCAAATATTCCATCCGGAGCTTCTGTGCCTAACGGTTTAAACACGTGCCTCAATTTCTTCAACTGTCCTACTCCTTTGGGCATGATCTTTATTTTAGTTCCATAAATGTCCAATGTTTGTAGATTTTGAAGCCTTCCTATAGATTTTGGAAGCGCCTCAACTTTTGTATTGCGCAAATTCAAAAATCGTAAATTGAATAACTCGACTAATTCATTTGGAACACTCTCAATGGAAGAACTCTCTAGATCTAACACCCTCAATAGTTTATATCTTGATGAGATGCTACACAAGGACAGAGATGGGATTTCTATTTGGAACAACATCAATGACCGATGATGACAAGTGCCGGATGATTGAATGTTCACAATGCTATTTTGCAACGACAAATAACGGGCTTTGTTGGTCCGAATCTCTTCTTTTCTATCATGCATTCTACAAAAGTTCTGTTCACGGCCAATTGATATAGCCAACTCTCGGAGAACATCATGCATTCGGACACCTGGAAAAGGGTGAAAGTCACGGTCTATAATTTGCAGCATGCTTCTACATGTAAGTTCCTTGATATAGTCTGCCGCCACCTCCTCTAATGTGTGTCCTTCCCTCTCTTCTATAAAACCTTCGGCAACCCATAACCTAATTAGTCTACTTTCTAAAATTTGGTAATCTTCAGGGAAAAGGCCAAAATATAGGAAACAGTATTTGAGGTTGTACGGCAAATCATCAAAGCTAAGCAAGAGTATGTTCTTCATCCTGCCCATTTTTTTACTGTTGCTTAGCTGCCAAGTAAGACTGTTTTCTACCTTCCTCCATTCTAAGCTCGACTTTTCTTTAGTTAACATGAGCCCCCCAATAGTAACAATTGCTAGTGGTAAGCCATCACATTTCTGTACTAAGCTTTTTGCATATGGCTGCAGCTCTGGAGGACAACTTTTGTTCGAAAATGCTCTGTTGCAGAAAAGTAGCCACGCATCATCTTTTCCTAGAGGCTCAAGGTAGAGAGTATCTTCAGCTTCAGCTTCAAAAGATAATGCGACATCACGTATTCGTGTTGTGAGCATTATCCTACTTCCGCATCGATTGTTTGGAAATGCAACTCGTATATGGTTCCAATCGATGGTTTCCCATACATCATCTAAAACAATCACATACCTCTTATTCTGCAAATAATTGATGACCGTCTGCACAAGATCGCTGGCTTTCATTTTGTTGATGTCATCCGGAACTGCCTCCGAAATTGCCTCCTTGTTACACTGGTACAGCTCCTTTATCATGTTTCGCATGAGATCCTCCACTTTGTAAGACTGGGAGACGGTGATCCACGCATGACATTCAAAGTGATTCTTCACTTTTGGGCTGTCATAAACTTTTGTAACGAGAGTGGTCTTGCCAAGACCGCCCATTCCCACCACGGCGAGCACCGCACGTTTTGGCCTTTCATCTGTCAACTTTCCAATTAGGAAATCTTTCTTTTTATCAATCCCAACAATTTCTTCATCTGAGATCAAGTGTAAATATTCTCCAGAACGTTGCCAGTTTTCAACATCCTTCATCTTCGATGTCTGTCCTTCTTCATGGAAGCCATATCTCTGCCTTCTCTCTGATATTTCGTGAATCTCAGATTTGATTGCTTGCAGCTTAGAGGCAATTCCGAGCTTGTAATAGTAACGATTTTGGAGGAGAAGGGGGCTGTAGAGAGCTCTTCGTATTATTCCCTCCCTAGTGTGTTGCTCTGCAATCTGCCACATGTACGTGTCAATGATATCCTCGACCTTGTAGGTGGCTTCTCCTACTTGATCTACCCATGTCCTCACTCCATCATCATCATCACTCCTTTTTCTTCTGTCTGCATCCTTCAAGAAGGAGCGCATGCTCTGCAGCTCGTGTTGGATTTCATTAATGTTCCCGCGCAATCCTTGAAGAAGAGATGCTTCTTGCCGCACAAGAGAATACAGGGTTTGAAGCAGGAACTTCACAGCACTCTCTGCCATGTTTGCGGCACGCACTGGTTTCTCTCTTAAAGAAGATGCTAATAAAATCTGGAAACGTTTGCTTCCACACTCGAATCAGATCAGAGATACAGACAGATCTTTGCCTCTGGACACTGCACACTCGTATCAAAGAAAGAGACTCTGGATGACCTTGGAGAAGGTGATCTGTTGAGAAACAGAGAGGATCAAGAAAGACTATGTGGGACTGAGTTGCTGAGAAGGAAACAGTTCAGAGACGAGTTTCTGTGTGCGGAAATCGGGATCCTTGTAGTGGGCAAGGAGAAGGAGATCGGCATTGCCGTCGCTGCTTGCTGGAGTAGATCTTTTTCAGACGAAGGAGAAGAAGGATAGCCACCTTTACCAAAACTCAAACGTTTTCAAAAGTTTGAAATAAAAAAAAGAGGGTGGGCTTTCATGATTTTGCTTTCGGTGGAGTGGAAGGACTGAGTGGGCAGACTGCAGTCTGCAGAGAGAGAAATAAAGGAGGACTTCGGCGTCTTCTGATTTTAAAATGCCTGGAAGAATCGGACGTATCTTTTATTTCTACTTGGAATTTCCACTACCAAATGATGGACTCATCTTTACCCAAAGAAAATTGTTGTCCGTGAATATGAGAGAAATCTATCAAATTCGTAGGAGGATTTTCTAGGATTTTAGTAGATTTAATATTTTTTTATTGAAGAAAATTAGTGAATTTTTCCATCATCTTAGCAAAATGGCTCATGAGACCTGTGCAAGCCCATCTTCCTGAACGTTGGCCCATGTAGACATCACTCGAAGAACTTGTAAACAATACTAATTTAATCTTAGGCACTCTAAGGAACTTGTTAACAATCCTATTTTAATCTTTAGACTTGTACACACCATAAAATAATACTATATAAATCTTTGTACACATTTACGTAACTTACAAGAACATCCTATCGGTACTGCAACTTGATACAATCGTATAGTCTTTCTTAATCTTTCATATCATTCAAGATCTCCATCTATGCATTAAGGGCCCATTTGGGTAATTCATTTCTAAAATGAATTCAAGTGAACGATTAGTATAAACGACAAAAAAGGAAAAATGGGTCTAATAAAAATAGTATAAAATCTCAAAATCTACCTTCTTGACTTTATGTCATTGGGGGGATTTTGTAAAAAAAAAGGCAAAATCTCAAAATCAACCTTCTTGGCTTAATGTCATTTTGTGGCATATGAACTTCTTCTTTTTACTTTTATGAGAAAAATGAAGAGGCCTTTTTGTCTTTTAGTACAATTAGAGATTGACTTTTTTTTACTTTCACATTTGACCTGCCACCATATGATTTTCTCAGATGTTGTTCTTTGGTTTTTGATAGCTCTGTGTGAAATAATTCCAGGCTTGAACTCAGCCGTGACTTGAATGACAATTTACTGTTGGTGGATTTGAACTAGGCATTTCCTATATGTCAGCCCTATTCCTCACACGCATCAGAAATATTATTTTTTTCCCCATACAACAGGAAACTGTGTAAAGCTTATTGGGATTTCCATCATGGCCCACACATAATAAAGATCAAGAGGCCATTCAAGATGAATCATATCCCTCCAATCATATTAAGTGTTTTTGCTGGGGTCTTAAAAAAGTGGACCTATGATCCGAGCTTATCGCTTTTCAGTGTACATCAACAAAAAAGTTTTAATTTTTTAAAAATAGAAAAGAAACAAATCAATGATGTGCATTAGTGCTATCACTCGATCAGTGGATCCCACTCATCATGGAAGAGTGGTATATGAATTTTGAACGATAAAAGAGTGCCACTAATTATTGATTATATTGAGAAACCCACATGCATCGTTTAAGACGCAAGTATTTTACTTTTTTTCACTTTGCTTTTCTCAGATGTCAATCCGGCCCTTTGACGAGGGGGCCCGCTCGGCTTGGCCTGTCCTATAAAAGCTCTCAAAGAGAGGGCTTTTCTTTTTGTCCTAAAGTCCGAAGGTAGAGTAGGGCCCAATTTTAAAAAGCTCTCAATCCTTAGGGGCGAGTTAGGGCTTGAGTTAGCCGGCCCAAGGGGGCCAGCCCGGCCCTTTGACTATTAATATATAAAATAAATAATATGTAGGATGTAGAATATATATATATATATATATATAGAGAGAGAGAGAGAGAGAGATAGATTTTTACAATATATATATATATAAAGATCTCCTTGAATTAGAAATCAATGATAGAGACTTCATATTTTGTCATACAATAATAACCAAATCTTAGAAAGAAATTTAATGGATATCCCTATAGATCACAATATTCCCATATGTTTTTAATTCTATATTATCATTTGAATGATATATTTGATTCTATGTTTTCCCAATATTGACATATTCTTCAATGAAAATGGAATTCAAGTTGTCATTCCATCCTATTGATTTTTACCAATGTAAACTATTGAAGGTTGAGAGTTTAGATAGACGATCATTATCATTAAGTGAGGTTGAGTTTCAATCACTAGCCATTGATCGATGCCAATTTCTTTCTATCCCCTTACTTTTATGACAGTTGTTGTTTCATTCATGTAGACCCTACATCCGGAGTTAAAAGTCTGTGATTCAAGAATCAAATCATCTTTGTCATTTATCTTCAGTATTCAAAATTTAATTATTTTGTTATAAATTAAAATTCAATAGTTATTTTTTAAAGAATTATAAGTTTGGGTTAATGCTAACTTAAGACTGGTCTAATATTTATTTGAACCACACATACAACCAATTTGGGAGGAAAACGGGGCTGTAGAGAGCTCTTTGTATTAGTCCCTCCCTAGTGTGTTGCTTTACGAACTGGTACATGTACGTGTCAATGATATCCTCGACCTGCTTGTAGGTGGCTTCTCTTACTTGATCTACCCATGTCCTCACTCCATCATCATCATCATCACTCCTTTTTCTTCTGTCTGCATCCTTCAAGAAGGAGCGTATGCTCTGCAGCTCGTGTTGGATCTCATTAATGTTCCTCCTCAATCCTTGAAGAAGAGATGCTTCTTGCCGCACAAGAGAATCCAGGGTTTGAAGCAGGAACTTCACAGCACTCTCTGCCATGTTTGCGACAAGCACTTATTTCTCTCTTAAAGAAGACGCTAATAAAATCTGGACATGTTTGCTTCCACACTCGGATCAGATCAGAGATACAGACAGATGTTTTACCTCTAGACACCGCACACTGGTATCAAAGAAGGAGACTCTGGATGACCTTGGAGAAGGTGATCTGTTGAGAAACAGAGAGGATCAAGAAAGACTCTGTGGTGCTGAGTTGCTGAGTGAAAAGGAAACAGAAGATCAAGACTCTGTGGTGCTGAGTTGCAGAAAAGGAAACAGATCAGGGATAGCCACCATGTCTTGCGAACTGAAACAACCAAGAAGAGGGATAGTTTTGAATGTTTTATCTTTGTCTTGACGTTTTTTCTGGTTTTTTTGGTTGCTGACGGTTTTCTTTGTCTTGACGTTGGTTCCTGGTGCAGAGACTGAATATAAAATAAAAAAATGGGGCTGCCTTTTGTTTTCGTTGAGAGAGAAAGTTTATATGGTGGTATTAAGCACCATATATTTCTTTGGACCCTGGCACCGGAGAGGTCCAGGTCCGGGTCAAGTTGACCGGACCTACCTTGACCCGGACCTACCGTGCAAGAGCCTACTAGCAGAAGGCCATCCAGAAGCAGCAGGAGGATATGTTACGTCGGGCTGACATCAGCAGAAGTCAATGGCCAGAGTTGACCTGATGGGAGTGCTAAAACTTCAAACTGCGGTATCGTTACGACTCAGGTGAGAGCAGATCTACGAAAGTACATCAAGAGATTGGCAATTCAACTGTAATCGAGGTTAACTCCAACGAATTGAATAACACCACAGTTTTGTATTCGAAGGTTGTAAGTTCAAAACTGCACTACCACACTGGAGGCTATAGGGAACTATCCAATTTCCTTCTGAATTTGAAAGAATTAATCCAGTTCAAAAAGTTGGAAACCTCCGATAACAAAAAAAATAAAATAAAATAAAATAAAATAAAAAAACTGTCATAAGGGAAATTTAATCAATAGGAGTGCAAAAATTGTTTTGCGATATCAAAGTCATTAGAAGCCGGATTTTAGATCTGCTTATTCTTTTATACTCTTAGGGCATGTTTGTGTAACACTTTTCCGCGGAAAAGTTCACTGTTTTCCGCGGAAAACCTATTTTTCCGGCGTTTGGTGCGGAACAATTCCGCGGAAATGTTTTCCTGCCTCGTCAGCATTTTCCTTGATAATTGTGGAAATGGATTTCCTATAGGGGGGTATAGGAAATGGTTTTCCTCGGAAAACTTCTCCATATTTTCCTCACTTTTGTCCATTTCAACCCAAAAACCCTATAACTCTTTCATTTTTTATTTCTTTATATAAATTATTATTTAATGTTAAATAAATAATATACATGTTGTGTTATTTTCTTCAAAAAATTATATCACCAAATAAGAAATTTTGATTTTCTATAAGAAATCCACAGCCGCACCAAACAACATCTGCACCAATTCAATGAGGAAACTCTTTTTGCACCAAACATGGATTTCTAAATTCTACGGAAATCCTTTTCCGAGGTTTTCATTTCTATGGAAAATGCTGACGTGGCAATTTCCTCTTTCCGCGGAAAGGGTGTGTACACAAACGTGCCCTTAGTGACAAGATCTACGAGGTTAACAGATGAGATTGTCAGTTTGACAGGAAAAACATGGGGGATTCAGAAACTAAGTGGTTCATAGTGGTGGTGGTGATGCATTCAAGCAACATGGGCCAGATTGATGGAGGAAGAAACTGCAAAACTTGAAACCTTGTACATGATGGTTGATTCAAGTCATGGAAAGAGAATATCCGCATCAAATGGATTTCAAATGATTTTAATCTATTTCAGTACGGTATGTAGTTTGGGAAGACCTTCTCCATGCCATGATAATGATTTCAACTTTCATTACGTAAAAAACAACAATCACCTCCCATCAATTCCACGTCCATATGTGGGTAGTGTTAACCTACTTCCCATCGTGCCAAGTCTTTTAGTTGGGTCTTCATGTGCTGCCCATCTGTGCGAGTGTTTTTTTTTTTTTTTTTTTCAATTCGGTCTTCATCTACCGTGCATCCTAAGTCTTTCTTTATTGAGTCTTCACCTGTTGCCCATGAGTGCCGAGTCTTTTTTAATTGGGTCTTACCAAATGTGCCCCCCAAGTCTTTATTTATTGCGTCTTCATCTATTGCCCATCAGTGTCAAGTCTTTTTTTTTTAAACCAGTGGAGCTTTACACGTGCAATGCACGTGGCACTGTACACACAGTTTTACTAAGAAAATTTTTAACAAATAAAGCTTTTAAAAAATTTAGTAGAAGCTAAAATACATTTAAAAATCAACTTTCAACAGAAAATGAGTGATTGTAAATTGCAATGCCCATGCAATGTCCAAATACAGCTAACAATACTTTTTTCATATACATTTGAAAACAATAAAACGATGATATAGTGAGAAAAATGAGATCTCAAAAGACCATCGATGTGGAATTTATATAACTTTTTGAGAATATAAATCACATATTTCTAGATATTTTATCATGAATGTGTACTAAGAAATTTAAATTTACTTTATTTAATCTATCAGGTCGACTTATCAGTTTTTTGGTAGACTTGACCTGCTAAAGTTGGAGTCCAGTCAAAAGCATAGTCAAATTGATAACCTGCAGTTTTATAAAAAATAAAAATAAAAACTAAGAACCAAATGAGCTTACTATTTTAACCAATTACCATGAACATTATATGTTCACTACAAAATCAGATTCTATTAAGGGAAAAAAATAATAATTATATCCTACCTAAGGACATCAGAATAAAAAAACTGAGATGATGGTTTTAGTTTTAACTTACAATGAAGAATAACATCTCACACAGATCGTCAAGAATAATGAAGTAATCCGGCTTGTCCTTAAGCAACAGGAATCAACAATGGTGGAACTATTATATGAACTTTAACGAGTAAGATTTGCAGAGCACCTGTTGATCAATATCAGTATTTAACATGTGCGTTGTTTTATTTTATAAGACGGACCACTATCAGGTAAAAAGAGACAATACCTCTCCAAAAGTCAGCATCTTCTTTTTACTTGATATAAAGTGCTATATTTTATACCCAGTAATAAAAGAATAATACAAAGTAATCATAGAAGTTTAGTTAAATGGAAGCTCACAAATAGAGATATCCATAGGGAAAAAATACAAAAAAAAAACAAAAAAACTACAAATACAAATCTGGCAAAAGAATTGGACCTTCCTCTTAAGAGATGCATATGAATGTAACGTAGGTATTCTAGATCAATTATTCTGCTCTGTTTTGTATAGAGGATGGGAGTGCTGATCAAAGTAAGAAAAATTCGAAATGAATAAAGACAAACTGAATTTGTTGCAGCTTAACATCAAATACTTATTGTAGTTGTTTACACTTAAAACGATCACTTCATTCATTGACTCTGAAGTTAGTAGTAAAGTTAGCATAACAAGCAGTTTCTATGAGATTCTCATTTTTCCTTTAAGGAAATGCACGACGCTTCAATAAAATATATATGAAAAGAAGAAGAAGAACAACAACAAGAAGAAGCTTGCAATGATGAAAGAAATAAATGTGTTAGAAAATGATCAAAGTTTTTCAATTTAAACCTCATGAGTAAGAGCAATAATAAATAAATAGATTCATGCTGTGAGGCCTCACCCTTTGTGGGCCCTCTAATTGTATTTTAATTACTATTTAATTGCTAATTAATGTTAATTACTAGCTAATTACGCTAATTAGTGGGTTAGTAAGGGTAACTAGATATATTTTCCTAAGTTTGTGTTAGACTAGTCTAGATGTATTAGTATTAAGGTTATAAGGAGTCTTGTGTAATTCTAAGGTTAATTAGTGAGGGGAGGCCCTAGCTAGAGATTAGAGTTAACTATAGGGGGTTATTCCTAAAAAGCACATTTCTAGAACTTTCCCACCTAAAGACCCATTTGCCCCTAACCCTAACCCTAATTCTATACAACCCTAAAGGTCATTCTAGTCCTTAGCCACTCCCCAAACCCTATAAGTATAGCACTATTCCCAAGAAAAACCCTAGCAACTATTCACTCTCTCATTTCTCTTCCATTTCCCTCTTCTTCCTCTCTCTCATTTCTTCTCCTTTGAGCTAAGTGCTGGGACTGTTCTTGTGCTGGGAGAAAGACCTAGGAGCTGTTATCATCCTCTTCATTGGATTGACTTGGTTTTTCTTCTCTTCTCTCTCTACAAACATTCTAATCCAAACAAGGCAAGCACAATATCTGATTTAACATAGAACATGTGCTTTCTGTTTTCCTTGATTCTGTATTTCAATTCAGTTTAATGTTTATATGCTAGAAGTGCTCATTGAGCTTAGAATAGATGGATGGTTGGCATTAATGTATGAGTTTCACCCCATTTGGAAGATCAATGGGCCTATTTTGTGTTGGATGATGGTGCATTATAATATATTTTTGTTTTATGTTGATTTGGTGGAATTTGGGAATGATTGGAGGAAGTTTGGAGGAAAAACGGATTAAAAGGATGAAACCTGCAAAACTGGGTTTTCAGTGCATGGCCGAGACCAGTGTTGGCCGAGCTCAGTGCAGAACCGAGCTCAGTGCATGGCCGAGACCAGTGTATGGCCGAGACCAGTGTTGGCCGAGCTCAGTGCAGAACCGAGCTCAGTGATTTGGCCGAGACCAGTGTTGGCCGAGCTCAGTGCAGAACCGAGCTCAGTGATTTGGCCGAGACCAGTGTTGGGCGAACTCAGTGCAGAACCGAGCTTAGTGATTTGGCCGAGACCAGTGTTGGCCGAGCTCAGTGCAAGACCGAGCTCAGTGCAGAACCGAGCTCAGTGATTTGGCCGAGACCAGTGCAGGACCGAGCTCAGTGCAGAACCGAGCTCAGTGACTGGAATTTCAGAAATAAAAATGCTGGAACCTGGGACTCCCTTCAACCAGGATTTCCAGTGTGCGCAGTCGACCGACCAGGCCAGGAGGTCGACCGAGCACACATGAATTTCTGGAAAATCAGGCTTTGCCTGTAGGGTATTGTTTCTCTGATCCCAGTGTGCCAAGTCGACCGCCCAGGCCAGGAGGTCGACCGAGCACATTGTGTACAGTAACTTTCCCAGATTTTGGTTTCTGATGTTGTGATCTTTTGTGGGGCCCATTGACCATCCAAATGGACATTTATTAATGTGTCAAGCCCGAGTCAATGGTGTGGCTCAACCTTGACTCGTGGGGACCACCTATTAGGGTTTTGGTCGGTTAATCTAAGATGATTAGAGCCTTAAACGTTGTCAATGATGCCTGTAACCTCAGGAGCACCAAACACAATATCCTTTGGCATCTGAGACTTCATTTAGGGATCTAATCACCGGAGATGGACCTGGACCTGAATGTGGTCCATTACTTAGGATTGGACTGCTGTATTTCCCTATTGATTCTCATATTGAAGTTCACACTTCACCTAGTTTATTATTGTCACTCTTATATCCTTAGTGTAGTTAATAACTGTTAATTAATGAAAATGGATGACCTGAACCTAGGATATCTAGAGGTGACCCGATAGTATGATTTGAAGAACACTGACCCGTGTCTGTGGCTAGGCGGGCCTTTATTGGGCCTAAGTATGGATGTGTTAAACCTTTAGAATTGGAGAGGTGGACTGTATGAGTGTTATAAATCCTTATGGATGAGGATGAGTGATTATCAGTAGAAATGAATGTGATGCCTCGTTTGGACTGTTTTAGACCAGGCCATGTGTTGATGGGCCTTGGTATGGATCCAACGAGTGGGCTTGGACTTGGATTGCGATCCATGGATTGATTTGATGTATGAACCTCTTAGAGATATTGTTAGGACCTTGTTTACGCAAGGCAAAGCCTAGACAGACACAGACCCTTAGAGTTATTCTTGAGTCGGCATAGACATTCACTCGGTTGACTTAAGCTCAGCCTGTGGACTGATCATCCCCGGTAGGAGCTATTATGAGTGTTGAGGAGCTATCATGATGAGCTGTGTTGTAGACGGACGGTGTGATGCCGGGTCCGGTCTTTGAGTGATGAGTGTGATGAGATTGATGAGTGATTTGCGGGGTTAGTAATCCCTAACACTGGTGAGATTCCCCGCCGCAACTGTGTTCAGTATGGGAGGGCCGCGGCATAATATCCCGCGGTATTCCAGCTCGTGTGAATGTGCCATTTTGTAGTAGATTAGATGTAGTATAGTTATCCTGATTCTATATGCTTATCGTGCTCTACTGCCTAGTTCATTTGCCTTGTTATTCCTTAAATTATATACATGTCTCTATTCCTTTGATACATATGTCCTATGTTATTTGTATACTGTAACTTGCCAGATCTTTAGATCTGACCCATCTTTGGTGCTTAGGCCTTGACCTAGAG
The DNA here is from genome assembly GCA_038049695.1 of Cinnamomum chago. Taxonomy (NCBI): domain Eukaryota; kingdom Viridiplantae; phylum Streptophyta; class Magnoliopsida; order Laurales; family Lauraceae; genus Cinnamomum; species Cinnamomum chago. The sequence goes on along the minus strand of CP142451.1, from coordinate 103,064,397 downwards.
TTCGCAGAGGATGCGCTTGCGCTAGTAGAGGCGCATGTCGTTGGAGACTACGTATTGGGCCCGGCCGACTCGGATGTCGAGCCGGAGGGTGGAGAGCTTTTACCAGGGCTCTGAGCGCTATCTTTATTTTGGGCTTTGAGAGAAATTTTGTAGCGAGTCGGGTAGTTAGCAAATATGTAATTAACTTTTTTGTTTTTAACATTTGATAACTTGAAACTAGACCACAGTTCTACTCGCATTTAATATATATGATACTTATTGCTTCCGCTTTACTTGTTGTGCTTCCGCAAATTTAACCATTGTTAGTATATCGTCCAAAAGTTTTAAATTGGACCTCACTGCGGACCTACGATCTTGGAAGTTCTCGGATTTTCCGGGAAGTAGCGCGCCAACTTCGGGTATTCCGACGGTTTTCTCGGTATCCGGAATTGGGGCGTTACACATGCCCTTGAAATGCCCTTTTATAATAAAAAAATTCACAAAAGGTATATATTAAGAAACTAAAAAATTGTACAGAACAACAATAATTTTACGATAGCAATCTATAAGACCTACCACTAAATTGCATTTATGGAATTATCTTTAGCAATCATTAATATTAGAAGAGAACCAATATTTAGTAGTAGTTATCACATTATCCAACTTGTGATTATTCTTCCAACAGGGGTATAAATCAAGATCAATATAACTATTATGTCAGATTGAAAACTCAATTATTCTAACTAAATAAAATACAAACACAAGAAGCAAAAGGGAAAAGAATATTTAATTCTTTTCATGGTAACTTTCATTAAAAGAGAGAAAAAAACAGGGCGGACATAAAATGAGTTTAAGTTTGTACATTTCACTTTCTTATTTATGATATTTTGTCAGTTGTTGCTTTTTTCTTAAAAAAGAAAAAGAAAAAACTAAACATAAAGCAATAATGCAAACGTAGTACTTGTATATATGGGATTTGCTTATAAGTTTTGGAGGTCCCTATACATTTTTCAAAGGCCATAATAAATAATATACAACTGAAGGAACATCAAATTACAAATATTTAAGGTTAGTGCACAAAAGATTAAAGGGATAATATTTAAAAAATAATAACAAAGGGTTACATCCGTACAAAGAAAATAATCTCATATCTTCTGGAAACCCCCCGGAGCTCTATGATGTTCTTAACTCTTAAATTTCAAATACAAATACCACTCAAGTATCTTTTACTTCCAACAAAAAATAAAAATAAAAATAAATAAATAGAAACTATTTGCACAATTAGCATTGTTTCAGGTAAAAGAAAAGAGAATGTTAATTCTCTCGTATGTAGTCAATTTGGTATTTGAATTATAACACAACCACCAATTGGCCACCAACAACAATAACAAAAGTAACAAGCTAGTTAATACCTTTTGTCGCGACTTTTAAACTGATTTTTAAGCTGATGGCGAAGTATTTAAAAGTGCCCACAAAATTATAAGTATTGAACACCAAAAAGGTAGTAAGTAAAATACACTTGATTTCTTTTCTTGCATTTTGTTGGGCAGGTGTATAGTGAAAAATAATAATACTAAGAGGGACCCATATCGTGCAGTTTATTGGGAATATCTATATATATATATCTATAATAATACTAAGTGGGGCTCACATCTTGCGTTTTATTGGGCAGGTTTGTAGTGAAAAATAATCATACTAAGTGGGGCCCACATCTTGCATTTTATTGGATAGGTATGTGGTTAAAAAATACTACACTTTAGTGAAAATTATAAGTGGGTCATGGTGTGTAGTGAAAAGTATTGTCATTTTGTTCTCTTTTATAAGAGTAGATAGATAGATAGAAAGATAGAGATAGAGAATACTAAGTGGGCCCACATTTTGCATTTTATTGGGCATGTGTGTAGTGAAAAAATATTATACTTTACTATCTTTTATATAAGGGTATAGATGTATAGATATAGATATAGATATAGAGAAATAGTAATAATAATAATAATGTATAGATTATATTATTATTATATAGGTGGGGCCCACACAAGTTTTTCTCTTTTATAATCTTATTATTATTATATAAGTGGGACCCAAGTTCTTCTTTTTTAGAAAGGTAATAATAATATATAGATTATATTATTATTATCTAAGTGGGGCCCACACAACTTCTTCTCTTTTATCATCTTCTTCTTCTTATTATTATTATTATCTTAAGTGGGGCCCACATCTTGCATGTGATTGGGCAAGTGTGTAGTGAAAAAGAAGTAAAAAGTTGTGCATCTTGCTCTCTTTTATAATAGTATTTTAGATATAGATATAGATATAGATTTTGTCTTCACCTACTGTGCATCCTATGTCTTTCTTTTTTGGATCTTCACCCATGGCCCGTCAGTGCCAAAGTCCGTTTCAATTGGAAACGGATCCCCTATTTGGATTGGGTCTTCATCTATTTGCCTGCACATCAGTGCTGACAGCCAGGTCTTTTCCGACACCCTTTTTTTTTTCTCAATCCATTCACACCGGACTTGATGGAGGAATTAAAGATTTGAATAATTATTATAATATTAACTTACATTTTTCTATGTTTGATTATTAAGAAATTTGGCTTATGGAGGAATCTTATTTCTTTGATTTTCTTTACCAGAATTCCACTATCCAAGCTAATTTTGTTCATAGCTAGTTGATCGTATCTTCAAATAAAATAAATACTTAATTTAAAAAAAAAATTAAAATAGAAGCCCTTTTAAATGAATTCGTCATGGCTTGAGGTGACACATTTTGTAACTCAGTTTTGTTTTAAGTGTTCATCGGCTACTATTTAACATTATTGAGATATGTTTTATTGAATATTCCCTAATATTAAATATAATTAATATTTTTCCTTTTTCATTGTTGTAGATAACCACTTTAATTATTTTAGAATTCTTAGTCAATATAATCTTGATGATCCGAAGTCCGAAGTCCGATTTGAGATTTATTTATACTTACGAAATCGTTGAGAGCAGATCTATAAAAGTACAGCAAGAGATTCGCAATCCAACTGTCATCAAAGAAGTTTAATTGGTAGGAGTAGTTTCTACGATATCAAAGTCATTCGAAGCCAAATTTTAGATATGCTTATTCTTTTAAACTCATAGTGACAAGATCTACAAGGTTAACAAAGGAGATTGGTAGTTTGACAGGAAAAACTTAGGGGGTTCAGAAACTAAGTGGTTCATAGTGGTGGTGGTGATGGATTCAAGCACCATGGGCTAGATTGATGGATGAAGAAACTGCTCCGAAACTTTGGGTAAAACTTGAATGCTTGTACATTATGGTTGATTCAGGTCATGAAAAGAGAATATTCGCATCAAATGGACTTCAAAATGATTTTATTCTATTTCAGTACAGCATGTAGATTGTGGAGACCTTCCTCCATGTCATGATAATGTTTTCAACTGTCATTACGAAAAAAAAAATCACCTATTGCCCATCAATACCACGTCCATATGTTGGTGTTAACCTACCGCCCATCGTGCCAAGTCTTTTAGTTGGGTCTTCATGTGCTGCCCATCTGTGCCTTTTTTTTTTAAATTCGGTCTTCATCTAATGTGCATCCTAAGTCTTTATTTATCGAGTCTTCACCTATTGCCCATCAGGGCCAGGTCTTTTTTAATTGGGTCTTACCAAATGTGCCGCGCGCTATGCCGCCCAAGTCTTTATTTATCGAGTCTTCACCTATTGCCCATCGGTGTCAAGTCTTTTTTTAAATTTGGTCTTCACCTACTGTGTATCCTATGTCTTTCTTTATTGGATCTTCACCCATTGCCCGTCAGTGCCAATGTCGTTTTCAATTGGGTCTTCATCTATTTGCCTGCAGATGAGTGCCGACTGCCAGGTCTTTTCCTGCACTTTTGTTTTTTCTCAATCCATTCACACCGGACTGAATGAAAACATCTTTATATCCGGATTAGAATAAAAAACATAGGAAGATGAATTTATTGAAAATATGAGATGTCAATGGCTATGAAGATCAACCACACTACCCATTTGGGAATTGGAAGCTTGCCCCTGATTACAAAAGGAAACAAAAAATACGATACAATATTTAAATAATCTAATATTAGAAGGAAAAAAAAGATAAAAAAAATATTATAAAAGGAGGTAGTAAGATTTTTTTTTATCGGTGACGGTAAATTATATTAAAGATATAACCATAGAAAAAGGAGAAAAAGAAAGCATGCGATGGTATGAGAGCTAAATACCCACACAAAAAAAATAACAAAGATGAGGACCAAGTCTTGATTTCATTGAGAATGAATTGAAATTTCCATAGACCTTTCACTAAACAACACATCTAAGAAAGCACATTTAAAGAATATAAAAATATAATGAATAAAAAATTGAGAAATATAGATATAATAGTAAATAATAATTAAGGATGTAAAACCATCAGTGAGTTGATCCAATTTATCTAAAATGATTAGTTTAGATAAGAAAGAAAGTAATGCGATCAAAATAAAAAATTCATTATCCACTTGTTTCAACTTTCATAGTGTCGCACCGCTTTACGTCTCCAATAATGTAGTTGAATTATTTGTTCATGTAGTGATGCGTTTCATTTTGTTGTTTTTACAATGTTGTGGATAAAAAACATTCGTATTTTAGTAAAATGAAATGGTTTCATTAAAAGATTTGAATAATTATTATAATATAACTTACATTTTTCTATGTTTGATAATTAAGAAATTTGGCTCATGGAGGAATCTTATTTCTTCGATTTTCTTTACCAGAATTCCACTATCCAAGGTAATTTGTTCATAGATAGTTGATCTTATCTTCAAACAAAATAAATACTCAATTAAAAAAAAACAATTCTAGCCCTTTTAAATGAATCCCTCATGGCTTGAGCTGACACATTTTGTAACTCAAATTTTTTTTTTTTTTGAGTGTTCATCGGCTACTATTTAACATTATTGAGATTTTTTTATTGAATATGCCCTAATATTAAATATAATTAATATTTTCCTTTTTCATTGTTGTAGAAAACCACTTTAATTATTTTAGAATTCTTAGTCAATAATTTTTCTCCTTCAATTGATAGATATTTTATTATTATTGAGAGACCGAAATATGTATTTTAACTAATGATGTGAATTAAATCAATCCATTAAAATTACTGCAAGTGCACAGTTATCTTGTTGAGATGTGGCAATTACAGGTCGATCCCACAAGGAACACTACTAAGTTAAAATTTAAAAATCTGAATTTTTTTAATTTTTTTTTAATTAAGGATTAATAAATAATTGAGATGTAAGAAAAACTAGACAAAATTCAAAACACAAACCAATCAAATATATAAAACAGATCAGAGCATCCAGAATCTGTTAGGGTTTTTGTAGATTGCAATTTGATGGATGCATAATTATTCAAGCATCATTTGATTTACACACTTATGCATTGTTTTATATAAACTTGAAATCTTGATTTATTCATGCATTGGTTTTAAGATTAGTAAAAGTTTCTATTTATGCATTATTTGTTTTTAAAACTTGGATGCATTAGTTTTTGGAAAGAGTTTTCAAGAAATCAAGCAAGCCTTTGTTTTAAAAGTTTTGAATCTTTTTAGGCTTTTTATGTCATGTTTTAAAAACCATTAGAATCTTTAAAACATGTTTTCCAAGCTTGATTTAGTGGCCAAAAGGTCTCCCAAAGAAATACCTTTAAAATGTGAAAAGTTGATTTTTTTTGCAAAAAGGGGAGTGGCCCGGCAGTGTCGCCGGTCGACCTACCCACAGGTCTCGGTCGACCGAGGACACTGCAGGCAGAATTTTGCTGGGAGCACCAACGGTCTGAATTATAACCGTTGTGTGTTCTCGGTCGACCGAGACCTGTGTCTAGGTCGACCGAGGACTAGCCGTTGGCAACTTTTTGCTATAAATATGAGTTCTTTCCTTTGCCAAAAGTGGAGAGTTTTAAGCCCCTCCTTGAGAGGTATTGAGGCATATCAAAAGGGGAAAGAACCAAGGGATGAAGGGGATGATTAGGAAAGCTAAAGCTTGGATTAATGAAGTTAAACCACCAAGTAGGCTCTTCCTTCCTTAATCATATGTTTTCATGCTTTTGTTTTATTTTTGGTAAATCATTTCTAGCATGTTAAACTATGTTTGTGTTGTGTCCTTAACATATTTTATGTTTTGAGTTGATTTATTGTTTTGGATACAACACCATATGATTCAATCCAAGTAGTACTTTATTTGGTAAATCTAAGTAGATCATGTTAATGGAAAAACCTTTGGAATTATATGTAACATGATCCATATACTTGGTTGAATCTTTGGTTGTTGTTTTCCATCATAAGAAAATCACTTTCAAAACTATCTTATGTTTTGGATTCAACTTCTTTACAAATCATATGTTTTCATGTTTTGTTTTATCATTGGTAAATCTTTGTAGCATGTTAATCTATGATTTGTTGTATCCTTAGCATGTTCTATATTTTGAATAGATCTATTGTTTTGGATACATCACCATTGATTCATCAAAGTAGTACTTTATCTTTGGTAAATCTAAGTAGATCATGTTAATGAAATATGTAACATGATTCATATACTTTGTTGAATCTTTGGTTGTTGTTTTCCATCATAAGAAAATCTCTTTCAAATGTATCTTATGTTTTGGATTCAACATCATTACAAATCATATGTGTATTATTGTTTTAATGTTTCACAACTTGCCTTACTTTGATTGGTATATCATATTCAAGTTGTATTTATAATTACATATGATTTGTCCCCTCACTTCAATCAAATCTATTTTTATGTTTTGAGCTATATTGATGATTTGATTGACATCCCTATGCATCACATGTTTAGAGCTAATCCATTTTCATACAACTTGTGTAATTTTGATATCATTAACAAGTTGTTACTTTTAACATGTGATTGCATTACATCCTCAATCATAAATGTTTTATGAGCTAAAACTTTCAAAAGCCTTAGGCATACATTTATGAACTTTCATTTTCAAAATGATTGAGGACCACACACACACACTTCATATACTTTCATCTTTGCATTCATAGTGTGAGTGTGTATTTGTTTTACACTTCCATATCCGCCTATTTAAGAGGCATTGTAATGAGCTTAATTTATATCTCCATCAAGTGTATGTTAGACACTAAATTAGTGAGATAACCAACCTTGTAGTTGAAGAGGTTATTGCTTAGCCTATAAAAGCATAGTGTATAGGTTGATGTTGAGCCTTGAAAAATATCATTGTATAGGTTGATGTTAAGCCTTGAAAAACATCATTGTAAAGGTTATTGCTTAGCCTATTGAAAAGCATAAATAGTGGAAATCCGGTGGGGTGTTGGATCACAAGCCGGTAGTGGATGTAGGCATTGAGGCCGAACCACTATAAATCCTTGTGTGATGGTGCTTGCTTTGTGGTGATTGTTTATATTAGCTTCCGCATATTGTTTGATAATCATCACTTGTGACTAGTTGGTTTTAAAGAAGTTAAAATTGTTAAAATTGGTCATAATTGGAGCTCACCCTATTCACCCCCCCTCTAGGGTTCGGATCCCCATGGACTTACAGAATCCACTAAGCAAGATAATTAATCCATCCATGCAATTATTCTACTATTTGTCTCAAAATAACTCAGATCAGAAACAAATCAATGTTTCGGATCCGGAGGATTTGTCTTTCGCAAAAATCAATTTTTAAAAAGAATAAGTTTCCAACCCAAGACCTCCTTCACCTCATAAAAGAATGAAAAATCATAAGCATGACTCATCAAATTAAGCATAAACTATCAAAGGATCTCAGCCCTAAGCATAATCTATCAAAATAAGTATAAATCATCAAATTATTTTCATTAGAAATCAAAACAGAGGTTGCCTAAGGCATGAAGACAGATCTATTATTCTAATAGAGCATGCATTTAAAAGAGACAAAATGGTAATAGAAAAATAACATAGATTAAATTAAAAATCTACTTAGCTTCATCTTTGTGCTCCAATCCAAAAGATTATATGATTTTCATTGTATACTTCATGGCAATTACAACTTCTCCTTCACAAAGATTCTCCTTCAAAATAAATCCTTGGACATGGCCCAAGGCTACCAAAAGAATAAAAGAGAAAAGAAACTAGCTAAAAAATGGAAAAGAAGAAATAAAGAAGGGAATATATGAGAGAGAGAGAGTTCCACGTGAGACAATTCTTTTGGAGAAGAGGGTTTTTTCTCTTTGACATCCAAAGCCTTCTTTAAATAGGGCATGAGCTCCCTATTCTTTCTCTCTAGATCCTCTTTTTTAGCAAAAGAATATTCCTTCTTTGGTAAGTCTTCTTCTTGCTTTCCAAGTTAAGATGAGTTTCTTAGTAACTTTTGGAGAGATGTTAACTTTTTGGACAAGACTTGCTTAGTTAGATTCCCTAGCCAACAAGGACTTCCTCTTGAATTCTCTTCACTTGGAAATTTCCCATGCTATGGCCCACTCTCTTTGATAAGTTCAAATCTGAAATTGAATTTGTAGCAAAGCTTTGGCAAATGGCGTGGATTTAATTTGCAATCCCGTCTAAAAATGAACATGAGAATCTCCGGACTCATAACTTTGTCAATATAGCTCTGATTTGCACGTTCTTGGGCTCCACGGATATCTACTCTGAATAAGCTTTCCAACGGTAGGTAAATTTCATCGATCCGACGGTTGGATTGAAAGTTATGGCCATTTGAAGATTAGTTGTCCTGAGAAAAACGGGATTAACTTCTAGAATTTGATTTGCAATGGATTCTATCTCTAACAACTTTCTTCTTTGAAAGGACATCAGATGTGGATGATTCAAACTCTTCTTCTTTTGTTCTAATCAGAATGATACTCTTTGAATTATCCATTAATAATTTCAAATTTGCAACCACTGTGGACCCTGCCATGTGAGACATTTCATCTGTTTGAGTAGTGGGCCCTATGAGAAGTCTTCTACTGTAGTTAGGATTCTTTAAGTGATATGATGAGTGGACCCCTCCTTTGATTTATTTGCATATGGCTTGTGTGTGGACCCATGTGGTGAATTCTTCAATTTACTTCAATTCAGCAATGCAGGGCCCAGGATGACAATGTGCTTGAAAGTGGGCTCCGTGACAGAGGTATGTAATTCTCATTTTCTGCACATTTTAATTTAACACATTAAATAGTGAAGAGCCCATATTGAAGCGGGACCCATCCAGACAGAGTCCTACTCCAATTGGGACTCTTCGGAGAAAATTTGCAAAACAATCTAAGTTAATGCAGAAAATGTATGAAAAGTATGAAAATTTAGATTCCTAGGTGAAAATGCATGAAATGATGAAATTAGATGAATAATGATGCAATTCACCAAATTAAATCTCTAATTCATCTTAATATGATGCGTAATTGTGCAAATTCATGAACTCAACAACTAATGTCAAGACTTTACTTGGCATTGCGCAATCCCACTTCATACAATGGAGGCCAGGCATGATATTGGAAGTCCGTGGTGGTTTGGCAAAACTTTGCGCACATTTGTATGTATTTAATAAGACTTTTCTGTTTTTTATCTTCCACCCCTGGTCTTTCGAGGGTAGAGTAAGGACCAAGGTATTTTAGGCCTGCCCAAGATGTCAAGGGCTTTGCCTCTAGTTGAGCCTGGCTTGCATATATGAGCGTATAGTAAGTGCTTACCCCGGCTTCGCCGTTTGACATCACTATGTACAACGTATCACATGATATTTTTACTAATAGCCATTTAAATATGATTGTCCATTATTTAAATTTTTAAGATATTAGCTTTGATCTTCCAATGGCCAGTCGTCCATCAATTTGCTCGCCTGCAAAAATATTGTATCAGGTACATGGAAATCTTTACACAATGAAAATGTGTTATGGGGTTTATAAGCAAATCATTCCAGATCTTCTAACGGAGAGGGGATGAGGGAGAGAAGAAGAGGGACTTTTGTCCTCTCGTGGAGTATGGAATCTGGATCCTTGAGGCTATTTACAAGATAAGTTAGACAAGTGGAATTCTAAAGTAGGCTTCATCATGTCATCGTCATCATCAGAGCCTTGACCCAACTGTTTTGGGTCTAAAGTAGGCTTATTAATGAAAAATCTAAATCACTCAAAATGAATGCGATCCTAATATGATTTGGACTCACTGTAAGATTGATCATATGATTGATTATGTAGAAAAGTAGATTTTATCAATCTTGATAGGTCTAAAGCATTTATTAACGATTGAATGTTTAAATTGGCAGTTTTCGCTTAATAGTATTGAATCTCATGCCTTTTCATAGTCCTGTTAGTTGAAATTAATGGGCCTATAACTTTCTTTATAGTCTTCAGTTTTAACCAGTGCGGGTTCCATTCATCAAGAGTAGTGATTTTTAACATTTTTGACTTTGAAGTTGTTCTTCTAAAATTGTGTTGAATAATATGCTATATATCTGTTTGAATTAGTATTAATTGGATAGGAAGAAAAGAGGAGAATTAGATTTGAAATGGAAATGAAGTTGTTGTAGAGAGTGAAAGTGTAAAGGAGACTTAAGTGGTTACAATATAATTACATGTTGGATGTGGGAGGAAAAAGTGAATTATTTGTAGAACATGGTAATAACTTCCAGTCAAAATGGGTAGTTGCAGTCAAAATTAACTTCAAAGCCCTTAACTTTAATATATTAGAACTTGTGATCTTTAAAACATGTGACATTTTAGTGCATAATCAAAAGTCTAAATGTCTGTTAAAAATAAGGCCCATTAGACATTTCCAGGCACTTGATGATCGTAGCAAAATAGGCTATCAAAATTATCTATCTGATGTCCTTTAATTAGATGGCTATGTATGTTGTTCATTTGGTAAAATTCCTAATGTAGAATACGAACATATCATTATATTTGAAAAGGCCAATCGACCCTATCAAAATCTCTCGTTGATCTGATCAGTAAAATGTGTCATTTTAGTGCGTTATCCGAAAACAATTGTAGCTGCACTCTATTCCAGCTAAGCACTCTTAATTTGGCTTTTGGAAATATATAGGCCCAGATCAATTGGGAAATTAAGTAGTCATCTCGCGATGGGTTTCAGCCATGAAGAAAAATATCAAAAAAAAAAAAAAAGAAAAAAAGAAAAAAGAGAAAAGGAAGAACCTAGATTGGAATTTAACCAAAATTCAAATAACTCAGGAATTGTGATCTTGATGTTATTGCATTGCCTTATTTATTGTTTTTTGTTCAAAAGCATAAGGTTTCTTACAATAACATTGTTTTTATGTCATCTAAAAGAAAAGGCGCAACGGAAGATCTTTTTTTTTATTGAGAAAACTATAAAAAAAGGACCGTAGATGACAACTAACCGAAAAACATGTCACTAGTCAATATTACACGGAAGTAGTTCCCTGTGACCACTTCGGGTTTTTTTTATTAAAGATTTAAACGTGTGACAACATCATCGCTTAATATCTCATACAAATCGCCTAAAACCCTATTTCCCCATTTTTCCCCTTCTTCCTCCAATAGTTTTTCCCCTTTCTCTGATTGTTTCTTTTCCTCCTTCCTCAAAAGGTCCTTACCTTGATGATTTAGCCACCCAAAATTAATCAAACAATAAAGATAATGAAACGAATAAACTATATATCAAAACCTTAATGAACTTTTCCCGAAAAGTAAAAAATGAAATTCATGGTAGATAACGCATGAAAGAAGGTCAAAGTGTGCTATGCCTACCTCATTAATGGATATCAATAACCTCCACAAGGAATAGTTCTCTTCTGGTTCATTTTGATACAGAAAACCAGTAATTGCAGATGATGAAAGTCGAAAAAGATGTAGATTTGACGAATTAGTGATGACGTCGTCGCTAACTCTCTATAAAAAGGTAAAAAAGATGAATATTCTGACGGGAATACCGATTCTGATACATCAAAACTATAGGTACATCTTTTGATTAGTGGACCTCGAGGCTACTTTTTTGGGTAAAATTCTCAACTTACAATGTCATCCTCTTGGTGGCCCACATTTTAAACCGCCCTGACACCCAATTGCTAGAACTCGAAAGGGTGACAATAGCATCTGAAAAAATTTCGGAGGATATCCGGTTGGGAAACTTTCATTGTTGGTCGGAGGAGCTTTCAAGTGAGTTTGATCTGTTCATTTTTTCTTTGCTGTTGTTGTTGTCTTGTTTTGAGTCTGATCTATTTTTGAACTACAATCTTTCTTTAGAAATGTAGATTTTCCTAATAGAAGATCTCCGCCCCTAGCATGAGTATGGTGCAAAGCTCTGAAACTGAAGAGATCATATCATAATCTGAAATGGGTCTCTTGATTCTCCCAAAATCTCCTAGATTTTGCCCAAACCAAAATCCGCTGATTTCGACTCAAAGGAGGATTTGGGTTCTTCTTCCTTCCCTGTTTTATCTTCTAAAGAGTTCTCAAAACCCGAAAAGCTTGGATCAAAACCGGTAATGGGTCTTGATTCTCAGCCAGATCCATTCAGACCCCAACGAGAATCCTAGTTATTCCTCGTTCATGAGAGTATTCAAAAATTGAAAAGACTGGATAAAAATCAGTGGTGGGTCTTGATCCTAAGCGATTTTCATATACCCCCAAAGCCCCTGAGACTTAGGATCATTCTCCTGACATTGGTCCATCTTTACCGCTCTTATGATCCCAAATCTCACCATGACCTCTGATAGAAGTCGATCTGGACAAAGAAAACAGAGAAGGCAAAGACCATAGGTATCTCAGCCTATTCCTTACACAGGAATATTTTCAGGACTAAAGCTCATCTTCCTCATGGGTGACTAAGCAACAGTAGCGCAAACCTCCCCTTCCAATTGGTAGCTTTCTCTGATCAATTGGGATGGTTATCATGATGTAGTTTTCAGCCCTTTCCCGGTCATCTTCCTCATCATCACTCCCCAAGATTGAGTATTTAAGAGCACTTGAGCCCTCCTCCCTATTCCACTCTTGAAAGTTGTTTTGCCAACTAGATGCCGGAGATGTGGTTTTTGGACAATCTTAAGCAGTTGCAGAATTAATGAACTGATTGCTCATAGTAGGAGTTTCATGTCAATAGCTCAATAGTGCTTTATATTTAATCTAATTTCTATGTAAAATGATGATGGTATGTACATTTTTTAGGTGATTATGAGACCGGAATTCATCAAATACAAAACAATATATAACCAACATCTACCTTAATCCAAACCATCCAAATCACATAAAATAGGCTGTCATGGGCTCATTCAAAATTTAAAACTCTACAAAACCCAATTGCTACAAATGCAACAAACACGTCCTTGGTTTGCTAGCAACATATCTATGCATCTTGGATTCCTTTGAGAAGTTGAACTTGAAATTCTCTTTACTACCTCCAGTTTGGAAGCACCTTGAATTTAAGTTACTCCATACTAAAGAACCCACAAATGTTGGACTTTCTACTAATCAATTGTCCGAACTTATCCAATGACCAAGATTGATGCAGTAGGTGTATTCCACCATGCTCAGAACTTGATCATTATTATGCAAACAGATCAAGCCCGGCTCAGACTTTGTGGGCTCAACCATCATTTGCCACTGTAAGCTCAAACATGTAGATATCCTGTGAATTCATAAATATTAATACAAATCACGCACGATAGACTAAAACATCCAATGCAAATACGAATCACACCATCTTCATTGCAGGCTCAAACATACATGCCTAAAAAATGGGCCTTTAAAATGCAAATCACACATGTTAATACGAATGGTGATATAGTAGGCTTAAACATCTAATGCCAATACAAATCACACCATCATCATTGTAGGTCCAAATAAACCTGCCTTAAAAATACACCTTTTAATATACAATCACACAAATATTAATGAACCACCCCATTGCAGTCTCAAACATCTAAGTCAATATTACACAAATATTAATACAAGTCACCCCACTGCAGTCTCAAACATCTAAGTCAATATCACACAAATATTAATACAAGTCACCCCATTGCAGTCTCAAACATCTAATTCCAATATCAAACAAATACTAAAATGAGTCACCCCATTGTAGTCTCACACATCTAATGCCAATATTAAAGAAATATTAATATGAACCACGCCATTGCAGTCTCAGACATCTAATGCCAATACAAATCACACAACCGCCATTGTAGCATCAATCACCAACACACTTTTAACCCAAATTGAGTAATAAATAACGTACTTCCAATCCCTGTAAAAAAAAAAAAAAAAAACCACTGTATCAGAACAAAATTAACCATAAAATTCCATTTGCAACATCCAACGCATTCTAACCATTAAAATTTAGAATGTCTAATAAGTAATTTCTTGCATTCATAAAACACACACACCCAATCTTGCATATAAAAAATAAGGATTTTTACAAAAAAAATTTAGCTTAAATTTTAATTAAACGACTCTATGAAGAAAAACTATAAAATGACTGTAGACTTGTTTGCACATTTTTTTGAACGAAATTACCTTACTTAACGAATTATATCGTCAACCTGCAATTCATCATCTTCGATTTTTCTCTCTTACATCTCTCTTAGATCCATCTCAAAGTGAATTCTTAATATAATAACTCCAAATGAACCTTGAATATGAAGTTCTTTAAGTTTGTGTGTCTATATATATATATATATATATATATATATATATATATATATATATATATAGGAGATGATCATATGAGAGTATCTTTCACCTTACTATGAGAGATAAGGTAGGGGCCCTCACATTTAAGGTGTTGGCATTGGATGTGAATGTGAGGCCCCCCACCTTATCTTTCACAGTAAAGTGAGAGATGCTCTTATAGGAGCACATCCCTATATATATATATATATATATATATATATAAAGTAATCACCTTCACCTATATCAAATTTCAAGCTTTCTTCCAAGAGTCTTACCATGATCAACATGTCAATGAATGTCAAGATTCGAGTGACTAAGAAGGCTAAAAACTAATTCAGTTCAACAAATGAATGAAAGGGTAAAATCAAGATCTAAAAGCAGCGAATAAGAAGTTTTTTGTAGAGTTAAATAGAGATAGAAAGTTTTTTGTAGAGTTAAATAGAAATGGATATTGAAAAAAATGTCATTGTCAATCAAGTAGTTTCCATGGTCCAAGCTCCCAAGCATTGTCTTTTGCTGGCCCATAAAGCCTTTCAATCCAATCACTTGCTTTAAGCCATTTGGGAATCTTAATTAGATTGAAAACCCAAGATGAGATGGGTCTAAGAGATTTGCTTGAAAGGGGGAAATATGGTTTTGGAGAAAACGATTAGAATGGAAGAAATAAGTTTTGATGAAAGAGGTTGGAGCAACATTAGCAAAAGGAAGAGAAAGGTGAAGGGTATTTGCATTTGAAACATAGGGTTTAGAGGAGAGTCTCCATCGGCTTCTTCAATCGCCAGGTGGAAGAAAATGAACTAGAATTGTTTCTCGCAAAAGAAGATGACGAAATGGTCGATTGAGGTAATTTCGACAAAAAAAAATGCACGAACAACTTTTTCGACATTTTATGATATTTCTTCATAAAGTAGTTTAATTAAAGTTTAAACTTAATTTTTTTGTAAAAAAACCCAAAAAAATAATGCCTAATCTCGAGTTTACATCTAATATACAAAATTAAAACAAGATTAACTAAATTATCTACTCATCGTCATCCAATGTTGTAAAATAGAAACAAGTTAAAATGGAGCACAAATAATAAAACAAAATTGGAGAAATAAATTCTCAATCAGTGACCTGATTTAATGGTTAATAATAAAACCACAGAAGCTACAATTCCCATTATAAAATGGGCCTACTTTTGCCATCTCTAGAGTGAATCATTCATATATCTCCAATTTAGTCCATTACGGGCATGGGCCACACTATTAAATCCTCTTGATCTTCAAACTACCATTTTCAACCGTCCATCAAGATAATTTTATATCAAATGATCAATATCTAGTAAGCCCATTGTCTAGAAAATCAGGTCGACCAAGGCCAAATCTATAAATTTGTCAGTGGGCCTGACCTTCAAAAATTAAATAAATTATCTATTCCAATCAGAGTTGGGGCAACCACAAAAGAGATTAAAAGAAAATTCTTTCAATCTTGTTCCAATCAGCCATTTCCATATGATCCATATAATGGAGACCCCCAACCAACTGTAGGATTGGAAGAGAGATTAAACCAGCATGGGACCCCTCGAAAATTGTCAATCACCACTTTTAACAAACTTGTCAAACTAAATTTTACAATCAAATGTGTCTCTTTTAAGGGTATTAAATGGCACCAATGGAAGTGTTATGATAATATGGGTTTCATGCCATAAATAATTTCTTACTGGGATAGGATATCACTGAATTTTTTTTTTCCTAATCGTAATACAGTTTTGAAACATGAAAAATCTAATCTTAAGTGGTCTGCATCTTAAAATGCAAGATGAATGCGTTGAATGGGATATTTGCTTACCCACTCTTGGTGAAGAGCAATTTCGCCACCCACATAGGCTAACCTCTGCCTCACCAACCAAACCATCGTACTGCCATCAGCCTCACAGTCACACCCATCCACTTTTAGCAACCCACTTTACTTGGCCCTGCTTCTCATTAGAGTAATGCTACATGGACAAACTTTTTGGCCAGAATTTTGGCCAAACCCTATGGTTTGCATTGAATATCATAGTGATATTCAATGCAAACCATGGGGGTTGGCCAAAATTCTGGCCAAAAAGTTTGTCCAAGTAGACTTTTTGTTCTCATTAACTCGCTCCACATACTATCCAATCCACCGATCGAGCCACCTCATCTCATGTTCCCTTCATCATCTAAACTAATTCCCGTACCCAAACACCACCTTCTCATCACCCATACTTCAAAAGTGACCACCAAAACAGACTCCATCTCACCTTCAAATCATCCTCACAGACCCTCCCACCCACGCCATCTCAACTGCACATCTTACCAACCCACTGCACGGCCTCCAAACCAGAAGCTTATTAGTGGGCGGACCCAGGTACATAGGTTTGTGGGCTGAAGCCGCCACCCATGCCTAAAGAAAGTCAAAATTCTTTAAAATACCCTGCATTTCTAAAAATTAATGTGTTTTTTTTTTCCATTTTCCATTTACCCTTTCCCCAATATTCCTTTTACATAGAGCCCCTCCAAGTTAAAATAGTCCGCCCTTGCAGTTATTACCACCTTGGTCTTAAATGATATATCTTATATGTCTAGGAAAAGACTAGTAACCCCATCAATGTTAATGTAACTGTCTAAATGAATGAATCTAGCAATTAAAAAAAATAAAAATGAAATTTACAATTAATTTAAATATTGTTGATATCTTATCTTGAAATTATTCACCTGTATGTTTTTTTTTTTAATAGGGGCTGACCTTAGTATTGGCCTCTATCTATGCTAGTCTTATTTCATGTTTATGTATTTACTTTTAGATGAACGCATATTTGATAACAAGTGAGGAATTGGCAGTTTTGAGGATTCTTTGCTCTTTGTGGAACAGGGATTTCTTGCATGCAGCGTAGAAAGTTTATTTTGGTAACAAGATTTTAAAAGTGAGGATCTACCTATGGGGGAGGTCGGACATGAAAATTCTTAAAAATGATGATTTTCATTGGTCCAAATCTTTGGAGATTTATAAAGCCAACATGGATTCTCCACTATTTTGTAGAAAGGAAAAATCTTTTTTTCAAGGATTTTGTTGCCACAAAATACTTAGCTAGCCAAACACTTGTGGGACACCACCCCATAGACATATTATTAGCAAGTCTGACCATCAACCCACTTGTCAAACCCCCATCAACCCACTTCCATTCAAAAAGAACCCCAACCAAGTGTAAAATCGAACCCACACACTCAACCCAACCACTTGAACAAACTGGGACCCATATAATCACAAACTGACCCACACTTCTGGAACCAGACCGGCCTCGCTCAACCCAAGCTATATTTAGCCCACACCAAATGCCAACCCGCCTACAGTCATAAAACCCAGCCATTGATAGAATTCACAATCACCTGACTAACCCAGCTACTGAGCACACTCACTTTGAGCGGTGGTCTAAGAGCAAGGTCTAGGCTTTCAGAGGCAAATAGATGCATTCATTTCAATCTTCTAATTTTCATTAGTCTAAAACTTAATCTAGCATGCTCATGTGGATTAGAAATGTTCATCCATGCTTTAGATTAAAATTACAAATCTAACATATCCATGAACAAGTACGTAGTTCATTATTCAGTTTGTTTTGCGTCTAATTTAATGAGCAGTTCCGGTCATTAAATCTCAGATCAATTATCCACTTCCTCAAATCCCACCTCCGCCAGCCCTTTCCAGCAGTTCAGCTTAGGTCAGTCTCCGGTCAGCAGCTCCCCTGCTCCCCCAGCAGCTCCCCTGCAGTTCAGCTTAGGTCAGTCTCCGGTCAGCAGCTCCCCTGCTCCCCCAGCAGCTCCCCTACATCCTCCCCCTCCAGCTCCCCCTCTCAGTTGGTTGACACCCCCCCCCCCCCCCCCCCCCCCCCTTCCCTTTTATTCAGCATCTCACGGATCTCCATCATCTCCGCCTGTTGGCCTTCATCATCAGGGCTTCATCCGGTTCCAAGCGCCTGCAGGTCCCTCCGTCAGCTTCCCTCTCTTGCAGCTCCCAGCCTCCCTCGCTCTCCTTCGATCAGGTCTCGGCAGCTACTCCTCCCCTCGGATTTCTGCTCCACCGGGGTCCCTGTCAGCCCCCTCCTTGCGTTTTACCCAGCAGCAAGGTCTTCATTTGGGGGTTCCTCTGTTCCAGCCCGGCAGCCCTCCTCTCTTCCTCAGCTTTGAAGAATTTCTAGCTCCTCCATCCCCGTCGTCCGCTCAGAAGGATCTCCTTCTTAATTTGGCATATTTTTTCTTCTGTAATCCCCGACCATATCAGGCTCTTCTCCCCTTTTGTTTCAGCAGTTTTCTCACCTTGTAGTGTGCTATTTTTGGGGGCCTCTCTTTGCCCTTTGTATATCCTTTTCCTCTTTCTAATATACTTACCCTTTAAGCAATTTTTTTTTTTAAATTTCCTCTCCATTGTTCATTTTGCTTTACAGGCATAGTTTGTTCACCAAGCGGACCTACACCCCAGGTCAATTTTGAAAACATTAAAGATTTGAATGGGCCTGAATGTGTACCACATATATCTAATAAATAATCGCCCCACTTCACAAAACCTTATTTAAAAATTTCCTCCTCTTTCAACATCTTCCCGCCAAAAGTACCAGATCTTTTTCGCGCCGTTCTCTCTCGACACCTTCTTTCTATTGCAAGTCCGCGAACCTCTTTGCACTGATCAAGCTTCTTGTCGCTGGTCCTCTCGTGGTTATAAGTCTCTTTTTCTTACCAAATAACTCTAAATAAAACAATTTGCCTCCCGCCTTAGATCTAATATAATTCTAATCACTCTATAGCTAAATATGAACCCTTAATCACTAAATCATAATTTCAAACCCTAAATTGCCAAATCCTAAGCCTTAAATTTCCTAATCAAAGAATATCTACATGACCAAAGATGACCAAATCACCATGGGGAACACTTTAATCTTCAACTAATACATAAATCTAGCCTTAGGTTCATATTTGGATAACTTGAGTTACACATATACCGATATCTTAGACTTATTTAACTAGTTACATATATCACCTATTATTTATTCGTATAAGTCATTATGTTCTAGATATGTATGCATGATAGACTTTTTTGTCATTTCATTTATACTACTATCTATGGAAAAATGGATGGATTATGAATAACTACTTTTTTCTTTTTCTTTTTTTATTATTAATTTTTTTTAGAAAGTAAAAATCCTAAGACTCACAATTTGATTTATGAGTATGATTGATTAGTGATAAGATTCTAATTTTATAAACATTTGTCATAAATATAATTCTAGCACAAAAAGAAGAATCATGCCTTGCTACAGTGTCACATAGGATAACCATTGAAAAAAGTTAGTAGATGGGATGAGGCACACCTGAAGCATGAAGCTCGGTCCATACCTTCATATGAAGCAAGCCAAGTTTAGAGAACCTGTCCATGATTGTGTTCAAATGTGGAGCTACACCTGTTTGAAGGGAGGAAGAAGAATGAAAATTAGAAATCCCATATCCATGCCTACAAAACCATAAGCAATGCATAACTAGTAAATGCCAGAACCTCAAAATAAATGACAAATTTCACTCAAATGAGATTTGGGGAGATCGTCGGATTGATCACATGCTAAGACAATGATCTACTAGCAGTAGAATTCTCTATACGATAGAGAACGAATATTACATATGAAAGAATTAAAAGTATTTTAAATTGGCCCGGCTGAATAAAATGAAAAATGAGGTAATATGTATCCTCCACCTGCCAAAAATGAAAAAAAGGTAAATTGAGCATTCCTATGTTCCAAATCAAAGGTTGCCATGTGGACTTCTAAAACAAAATCTCCTCCACTTTCCACCTAGTTGTCCGTTGCATGGCTTTTAATTGGATAGATTACAATGCATGATTGATGATATTTTTGACAGATGAATAATCCAGATAGACTCTTTTAAACTAGAGGGGCAAGTGTGCCCCACTGAAGGAACATGCAATCTAGAAAAACTCTCCAGCAAGGAGGAAACAAGCTCTATTATTTTACATCTAGTATTAATTAAAGCAGATCTATAAAACTCATCTCCTCTACCTTCTTCCTAGCCTTAATCCCCAAGTCCAGCTCTCCTTCCTCCCTAACAGATTACAGACCTCTCAGCTTACTGAACTTTTCATACAAAATCCTCACCAAAATCCTCTCTACCAGGCTAGCTGCCATCATCCCTAATCTGATCTCCCCCCACCAAGCTGCTTTCATCAAAGGTAGGAACATCCAGCAGCATTCAGCTATGGCCTTTGAACTCTTCCAGAAGCTGAACTCCAAGTTTAACAAAGGATCCATGTGCCTTAAGCTAGATATTGCTAAAGCCTTTGATAAGTTAAATTGGACTTTCCTTTTCACAGCTCTCCTTTTCTTTAACTTCTCTGAGACGTGGATCTCCCTGATTAAAGAATGCATCTGCACATCTAAGGGCTCAGTGCTTCTCAATAGAATGCCTAATGGTTTCTTTAGCTCTTCATGTGGCCTTAGACAGGGAGACCCCTTGTCTCCCTACCTGTTCATCCTTGCAGAGGAAATTCTGAGTCTCAACTTGTCTAACCTCCTTAAGCAAGGTCTTCTTCTTCCCCTGTCCAAAGTTCCCGCCACCCCCTGCCATTTACTTTATGCTGATGACATCCTCCTCTTCATGAAAGGAGCAACCTCAAGTGTTCTTATTCTCCAGGACCTCCTGGAGTCCTATCAGGCAGCCTCTGGGCAATCCTTCAACCTTCAGAAGAGTCAGTTGTTCCTTGGCAAATGCAGCTTGAGAAGGAAGAGCAGGATCAGTTCCATCCTCGGCATCCCAGTTGCCTCCACCCATCTCAAATACCTGGGTACCCCGATCTGTTTTGGCACCCCCAAAAGGATTCACTTTCTTCCTCTGCTGGACGCAATTCGGACCAAGCTCACTGCTTGGAAGGCTAAAACATTATCATTTGCAGGCCGTCTGATTCTCATAAAGCATGTCATCTCGAGTCTCCCTATTCACCTTGCAGCAGTCCTCCCCTTGCCTGCCTCGATCTGCAAGGAGATAGAGCGTTTAATGAGGCATTTCCTCTGGTCAGGGAATGCTCTCAGTCACAAACTCAATTATGTCAGCTGGGCAACAGTTACTCTCCCTAAAGCTGAAGGTGGCTTGGGCATCCGGAAGCTATCAGAGATTAATTCAGCCTCTTTCCTTAAGCTGGGATGGCAAGCTGCAACTTCTCAGACTTTGTGGTCCTCCTGGTTCAAGAACAGATACTTCAAATTCCGGCCCATTTGGAGCTCGGACAACTCCTCCTATGGATCATGCATTTGGAAGAAAATCAAACGTCTAGCTCCCCTCCTTCATCAAGGTAGCTTCTGGGTAGTTGGCAACGGCCAGGACATCAATGTCTGGCATGATTCCTGGTCTGCTGGTGTCCCCATCTCTGCTTGCTTTCATGACCTTCACTTTCCAAGGGATCATCGTCTCTCCTCTCTCTTCCAAGCTGGCTCCTGGACCATTCCGGAAGCTCTGCCAGTTGGGGTTCATCAGCATCTCTCTAACCTCCTCAAGGACCTCTCCCCCAACCTTGCAGTGCGAGACTCCCTCAGATGGAGAGATTCCCCAGAGGGTAAGCTCACCATGAGCTCTGCGTGGCAGCTCATCAGACACTCCGCCCTGCCTCTCCCCTGGCCTAAGTTCATATGGAATAATCTCTCTCCCCAGAGCGTTAACTGTTTTGGATGGCGGTTGATGCTCAACAAAATCCCAACAGAATCTTGGTTGAAGCGGTTGGGTTTCTCTCTTGCTTCAAGATGCATCCTTTGCTGTGCTGCAGAAGACACCTTGGGTCATCTCTTCTTCTCCTGTGAGTTTGCAGTGGCAACTTGGTCCTGGTTCTTTCAAGTAGCAGATGTTCCTCCCCAGCGGATCCTCTCTGCTTCATCCATCTGGAGGATTCTTTCTAAGGATAGTGATGCCAAAGGTCTTCATTTCATGGCAGCCATCTTCATCTCTGTTCTGTATCATCTTTGGAAGGTTCGAAATGAGGCCATCTTTGACAATCATAGGCTCTCTCTCCTCTCCATGCAAGCTCGCCTTTCTGAAGCTTTTTCCTTCTCTCTGCTGCAGATCACGTCTCCTTTTGTTAATCATCACCTTAGTGCTCTTTTTAGATCCATGCAATTAGCTCCTTAGTCTGGCTGAAGAGGCTCTGGCTCTCTGCTCTTAGCTTCTCTCGATGTTTTTTCTCTTTTTTATTTTCTCCTTTCGGTCTGGTCCTTTTGGGGGTCAATTTTTGACCTTTGTATTCTTTTTTCTTCTCCCCTCTTTCTTTATAATGCATTTACCCTTTAGCAAAAAAAAAAAAAAAGATCTATAATTTTACATCTAGTATTATTACCAATGCCAACACGGTGTGAGAGTAAAGAGATATGATCAGTCCTTAATATTTGGGCTAAAAAAAGAAAGTACAAGAGTGAGGTAGAGTTTATATTGTCTTTTATGAATATCTGACTAAATTCCTATTTTATCACAGTGGGGCTCTTTGCTAGACTAAATTTCACACTTTCTTTGATTTTCTGAAAATATAAAAAAAATGAGTGTAGTTTGTCACATCGATCAGTTGATCAATCCAATGGTGGGCCTCATAAGATCTTGAGTGGAATTGTTACCATTGCCAACATGGTGTGAGTAAAGAGATATGATCAATCTATGATATATAGGCCCCAAATGACTTGAAATTGTGGCCGAAGTAAATCCAAAACCACTGCGAGCTTATTGTGTCTGATTAAAATAGAAAGAGAGAGAAATGGTGCTCCCTTTTTTTCACCTTTTTTTTTTGTTTTCTTGTTTTTGTAAATACTCGAAAAAATTGCTAACATAAATAAATAAATATAACACTAAGTTACTTACCTCCTTTTCATTTTCCTCTTTTGGTGGCTATGAATCTCCATCTCCAATTGGTGCTTGTATTTCTATTTTTTCACTGAACTTAATTGTGGAGTTATAATAACGGATCAAAGGGATGTGCAGAAGATTTACACGTTCGCCTCCAGCCTTAATCCTCTGTATGAGTTCTTCTGACATGTCGATTAGGTGGAGTTCTTGAAGACCAGTAAGGTACTGCATGCCCTCAGGTATTCTCTCCAACTCAGGGCACTGTTCCAAAAATAACTTTTCAATGCAAGTCATCGATCCATTTTCTATTTTTATCAGATTCAATTTAGGGATTTGAGAAATAACTAATGTCTTGAGTTTCAAGAAGCATCCATGACGGAAGCACAATTCCTCCCAAACATATTCCATTATAAGACGAAGGACCATGAGATTGGGCAATGCTTCAAGTGAAGACAATGGATCTTCTTTCAAATGAGACCTTCGTAAATTCAAGATAGTGAGGTTTTGAAGGGAACCAATCCATGGAGGTAGCCTCTCCAAACGCCCATGTAACCAGAGATATTTGAGATGGGCTGGTGGAGAAGATACTGCATTCAAATCTATAATTCCTTCCTCGCTTACTACAATCAAACCAATAAGGGATTCCATCTTCTGTAGAGAGGCAGAGAGTTCTTTTCCATGATTTCTTTTCACATTCTCAATTGTCAAATTTCTTAGTTGAGTCAAGTTTCCCAGTTTTCTAACTGTATCATCGTTTATACCAATGTTCCCCAAAGTCTGTAAGCACTTCAAATTGAAAATTCCATCCGGAGCTTGTACGCCTTTCTCTATAAACATGTGCCTCAATTTCTTCAACTTTTTTACTCCTTTGGGCAGGATCTTTATTTTAGTGTTCGAAATGTCCAATGTTTGTAGATTTTGAAGCCTTCCTATAGATTTTGGAAGCTCCTCAACTTTTGTATTGCGCAAATTCAAAAACCGTAAATTGAATAACTCGACTAATTCATCTGGAACACTCTCAATGGAAGAACCCTCTAGATCAAACACTCTCAATAGTTTATATCTTGATGAGATGCTACACAAGGACAGAGAAGGGATTTCTATTTGGAACAACATCAATGACCGATGATGACAAGTGCCGGATGATTGAATGTTCACAATGCTATTTTGCATCGACAAAAAATGAGCTTTGTTGGTCCAAATCTCTTCTTTTCTATCATGCATACTACAAAAGTTATGTTCACGGCCAATTGATATAGCCAACTCTCGGAGAACATCATGCATTCGGACCATTTTATGAGGTGAAAGATCTTCTTCAATATTTTGCAACATGCTTCTACATGTAAGTTCCTTGATGTAGTCTTCGGCCACCTCTTCTAATGTGTGTCCTTCCCTCTCTTCTATAAAACCTTCGGCAACCCATAACCTAATTAGTCTTCTTTGTGAAATTTCGCAATCTTCAGGGAAGAGGCCACAATATAGGAAACAGTATTTGAGGTTATACGACAAATCATCAAAGCTAAGCAAGAGTATGTTCTTCATCCCACCCATTTTTTTATTGTTGCTTAGCTGCCAACTAAGACTGTTTTCTACCTTCCTCCATTCAAAGCTCGACTTTTCTTTAGTTAACATGAGCCCCCCAATAGTAACAATTGCTAGTGGTAAGCCATCACATTTCTGTACTAAGCTTTTTGCATATGGCTGCAGCTCTGGAGGACAACTTTTGTTCGAAAATGCTCTGTTGCAGAAGAGGATCCAAGCATCGTCTTCTCCTAGAGGCTCAAGGTAGAGAATAATTTCAGCTTCAAAAGACAATGTGACATCACGTATTCGTGTTGTGAGCATTATCCTACTTCCACGTCCATCGTTTGGAAATGCAACTCGTATGTGGTTCCAATCGATGGTTTCCCATACATCATCTAAAACAATCACATACCTTTTATTATGTAAATAATTGATGACTGTTTGCACAAGATCGCCGCCTTCCATTTTGTTGATGTCTTCAGGAACTGAATCCTTGTTAGACTTGTACAAGTCCTTTATCATGTTTCTCATGAGATCGTCTACTTTGTAAGACTGAGAGACGGTGATCCACGCACGACATTCAAAGTGTGTCTTCACTTGTGGGCTGTCATAAACTTTTGTAACGAGAGTGGTCTTGCCAAGACCGCCCATTCCCACCACGGCTACCACCACACGTTCTGGCCTTTCATCTGTCAACTCTCCAATTAGGAAATGTTTGTTTTTATCAATCCCAATAATTTCTTTGTCTGGGATGAAGTGTAAATATTGTCCAGAACGTTGCCAGTCTTCATCATCATTCTTCATCTTGGATCTCTGTCCTTCTTCACGGAAGCCATATCGATGCCTTCTCTCTGAGATTTCATGAATCTCACACTTGATTTTTTTCAGCTTAGAGGCAATTTGGTGCTTGTAATAGTAACGCTTTGGGAGGAGAAGGGGGCAGTAGAGAGCTCTTCGTATTATTCCCTCCCTAGTGTGTTGCTCCGCAATCTGCCACATGTACGTGTCAATGATATCCTCCACCTTGTAGGTGGCTTCTCTTACTTGATCTACCCATGTCCTCACATCATCATCATCATCACTCCTTTTTCTTCTGTCTGCATCCTTCAAGAAGGAGCGCATGCTCTGCAGCTCGTATCGGATCTCATTAATGTTCCCGCGCAATCCTTGAAGAAGAGATGCTTCTTGCCGCACAAGAGAATCCAGGGTATCAAGCAGGAACCTCACAGCACTCTCTGCCATGTTTGCGACAAGCACTTAGTTCTCTCTTAAAGAAGACGCTGATAAAATCTGGTAATGTTTGCTTCCACGCTCGGATCAGATCAGAGATACAGACAGATGTTTGCCTCTGGACACCGCACACTGGTATCAAAGAAGGAGACTCTAGATGACCTTGGAGAAGGTGATCTGTTGAGAAACAGATAGGATCAAGAAAGACTCTGGTGCTGAGTTGCTGAAAAGGAAACGGATCAGGGATAGCCACAATGTCTTGTGAACTGAAACAACCAAGAAGAGGGATAGTTTTGAATGTTTTTTCTTTGTCTTGACGTTTATTTTTCGTTGCTGACGGTTTTCTTTGTCTTGACGTTGGTTCTTGGTGCAGAGATTGAATATAAAATAAAAAAATGGGGCTGCCTTTTGTTTTCGTTGAGATAGAAAGTTTATAAGGTGGTATTAAGCACCATATATTTCTTTAGACCCTGGCACCAGAGAGGTTCAGGTCCGGGTCAAGTTGACCGGACCTACCGTGCAAGAGCCTACTAGCAGAAGGCCATCCAGAAGCAGCAGGAGGATATGTGACGTCGGGCTGACATCAGCAGAAGTCAATGGCCAGAGTTGACCTGATGGGAGTGCTAAAACTTCAAACTGCCGTATCCTAACGACTCAGGTGAGAGCAGATCTATGAAAGTACATCAAGAGATTGGCTATCCAAGTGTAATCAAGGTTAACTCCGAGGGTAGTTCAAATGGACTAAGATCACAGTTTGCACTCGAAGGTTGTAAGTTTGAAATTGTATTACTACATTGGGAGCTATAGAGAGTTACCCGATTTCCCTCTGAACCCGGAGGGATTAATCCAGCCCAAAAGATTGGGAACCTCCGATAGCAAAAAAGAAAAAAGAAAAAAAAAGAATAAAATAAAATAAAATAAAACTGTCATAAGGGAAATTTAATCAATAGGAGTGCAAAAATTGTTTTGCGATATCAAAGTCATTAGAAGTCGGATTTTAGATCTGCTTATTCTTTTAAACTCTTAGTGACAAGATCTACTAGGTTAACAGATGAGATTGTCAGTTTGATAGGAAAAACTTGAGCGATTCAGAAACTAAGTGGTTCATAGTGGTGGTGGTGATGCATTCAAGCAACATGGGCCAGATTGATGGAGGAAGAAACTGCAAAACTTGAAACCTTGTACATGATGATTGATTCAAGTCATGGAAAGAGAATATCCGCATCAAATGGACTTCAAATGATTTTAATCTATTTCAGTACAGCATGTAGATTGTGGAGACCTTCCTCCATGTCATGATAATGTTTTCAACTGTCATTACGAAAAAAAAAATCACCTATTGCCCATCAAATCCCACGTCCATATGTTGGTGTTAACCTACCGCCCATCGTGCCAAGTCTTTTAGTTGGGTCTTCATGTTCTGCCCATCTGTGCCTTTTTTTTTTAAAATTCGGTCTTCATCTAATGTGCATCCTAAGTCTTTATTTATCGAGTCTTCACCTATTGCCCATCAGGGCCAGGTCTTTTTTAATTGGGTCTTACCAAATGTGCCACCCAAGTCTTTATTTATCTAGTCTTCACCTATTGCCCATCGGTGTCAAGTCTTTTTTTAAATTTAGTCTTCACCTACTGTGTATCCTATGTCTTTCTTTATTGGATCTTCACCCATTGCCCGTCAGTGCCAATGTCCTTTTCAATTGGGTCTTCATCTATTTGCCTGCAGATGAGTGCCGACTGCAAGGTCTTTTCCTGCACTTTTTTTTTTTTTTTTTCTCAATCCATTCACACCGGACTGAATGAAAACATCTTTACATCCGGATTAGAATAAAAAACATAGGAAGATGGATTTATTGAAAATATGAGAATGTCAATGGCTATGAAGATCAACCACACTACCCATTTGGGAATTGGAAGCTTGCCCCTGATTACAAAAGGAAACAAAAAATACCATACAATATTTAAATAATCTAATATTAGAAAGGAAAAAAAAGATTAAAAAATATTATAAAAGGAGGTAGTAAGATTTTTTTTTATCGGTGACAGTAAATTATATTAAAGATATAACCATAGAAAAAGGAGAAAAAAGAAAGCATGTGACGGTATTAGAGCTAAATTCCCACGCAAAAAAAATAAAAATAAATAACAAAGATGAGGACCAAGTCTTGATTTCATTGAGAATGAATTAGAATTTCCATAGACCTTTCACTAAACAACACATCTAAGAATTAAAGCACATTTAAAGAATATAAAAATATAATGAATAAAAAATTGAGAAATATAGATATAATTGTAAATAATAATTAAAGATGTAAAACCATCAGTGAGTTGATCCAATTTATCTAAAATGATTAGTTTAGATAAGAAAGAAAGTAATGCGATCAAAATAAATAATTCATTATCCACGTGTTTCAACTTTCATAGTGTCGCACCGCTTTTCGTCTCCAATAATGTAGTTGAATTATTTGTTCCTGTAGTGATGCGTTTCATTTTGTTGTTTTTACAATGTTGTGGATAAAAAACATTTGTATTTTAGTAAAATGAAATGGTTTCATTAAAAGATTTGAATAATTATTATAATATAACTTACATTTTTATATGTTTGATAATTAAGAAATTTGGCTCATGGAGGAATCTTATTTCTTCGATTTTCTTTACCAGAATTCCACTATCCAAGGTAATTTTGTTCATAGCTAGTTGATCTTATCTTCAAATAAAATAAATACTCAATTAAAAAAAAAACAATTTTAGCCCTTTTAAATGAATCCCTCATGGCTTGAGGTGACACATTTTGTAACTCAGTTTTTTTTTTTTTGAGTGTTCATCGGCTACTATTTAACATTATTGAGATATTTTTTTATTGAATATTCCCTAGTATTAAATATAATATATATTTTACTTTTTCATTGTTGTAGATAACCACTTTAATTATTTTAGAATTCTTAGTCAATAATTTCGCTCCTTCAATTGATAGCTTTTTTATTATTATTGAGAGACCGAAATATGTATTTAAATTAATGTCAAAGACTTTACTTGGCATTGCGCAATCCCACTTCATACAAAGGAGGAGGCCAGGCATGATATTGGAAGTCCGTGGTGGTTTGGCAAAACGTTGCGCACATTTGTATGTATTTAATAAGACTTTTCTGTTTTTAATCTTCCACCCCTGGTCTTTAGAGGGAAGAGTAAGAACCAAGATATTTTTAGGCCCGCCCAAGATGTCAAGGGCTTTGCCTTTAGTTGAGCCTGACTTGCATATATGAGGGAATGGTAAGTGCTTACCCAGGCTTGGCTGTTTGACATCACTATGTACAACGTATCACATGATATTTTTTAATAGCCATTTAAATATGATTGTCCATTATTTAAATATTTAAGATATTAGCTTTGATCTTCCAATGGCCGCATTTAAATGGCCAGTCGTCCATCAATTTGCTCGCCTACAAAAATATTGTATCAGGTACATGGAAATCTTTACACAATGAAAATGTGTTATGGGTTTATAAGCAAATCATTCCAGATCTTCTAATGGAGAGGGGATGAGGGAGAGAAGAAGAGGGACTTTTGTCCTCTCTTGGAGTATGGAATTTGGATCCTTGAGGCTATTTACAAGATAAGTTAGACAAGTGGAATTCTAAAGTAGGCTTCATCACGTCATCGTCATCATCAAAGCTTTGACCCAACTATTTTGGGTCTAAAGTAGGCTTATTAATGAAAAATCTAAATCACTCAAAATGAATGCGATCTTAATATGATTTGGACTCACTGTAAGATTGATCATATGATTAATTACGTAGAAAAGTAGATTTTATCAATCTTGATAGGTCTAAAGCATTTACTAACGATTGAATGTTTAAATTGGCAGTTTTCGCTTCATAGTATTGAATCTCAGGCCTTTTCATAGTCCTGTTAGTTGAAATTTATGGGCCTATAACTTTCTTTATAGTCTTCAGTTTTAACCAGTGCGGGTTCCATTCATCAAGAGTAGTGATTTTTAACATTTTTAACTTTGAAAAGGCGAGTACTTCGTCTTTGTTGTTCTTCTAAAATTGTGTTGAATAATATGCTATATATTTGTTTGAATTAGTATAAATAGGATAGGATGAAAAGAGGAGAATTAGATTTGAAATGGAAATGAAGTTGTTGCAGAGAGTGAAAGTGTAAAGGAGACTTAAGTGTTTACAATATAATTACATGTTGGATGTGGGAGGAAAAAAGTGAATTATTTGTAGAACATGGTTATAACTTCCAGTCAAAATCGGTAGTTGCAGCCAAAATTAACTTCAAAGCCCTTAACTTTAATATATTAGAACTTGTGATCTTTAAAACATGTGACATTTTAGTGCATAATCAAAAGTCTAAATGTCTGTTAAAAATAAGGCCCATTAGACATTTCCAGGCACTTGATGATCGTAGCAAAATAGGCTATCAAAATTATCTATCTGATGTCCTTTAATTAGATGGCTATGTATGTTGTTCATTTGGTAAAATTCCTAATGTAGAATACGAACATATCATTATATTTGAAAAGGCCAATCGACCCTATCAAAATCTCTCGTTGATCTGATCAGTAAAATGTGTCATTTTAGTGCGTTATCCGAAAACAATTGTAGCTGCACTCTATTCCAGCTAAGCACTCTTAATTTGGCTTTTGGAAATATATAGGCCCAGATCAATTGGGAAATTAAGTAGTCATCTCGCGATGGGTTTCAGCCATGAAGAAAAATATCAAAAAAAAAAAAAAAGAAAAAAAGAAAAAAGAGAAAAGGAAGAACCTAGATTGGAATTTAACCAAAATTCAAATAACTCAGGAATTGTGATCTTGATGTTATTGCATTGCCTTATTTATTGTTTTTTGTTCAAAAGCATAAGGTTTCTTACAATAACATTGTTTTTATGTCATCTAAAAGAAAAGGCGCAACGGAAGATCTTTTTTTTTATTGAGAAAACTATAAAAAAAGGACCGTAGATGACAACTAACCGAAAAACATGTCACTAGTCAATATTACACGGAAGTAGTTCCCTGTGACCACTTCGGGTTTTTTTTATTAAAGATTTAAACGTGTGACAACATCATCGCTTAATATCTCATACAAATCGCCTAAAACCCTATTTCCCCATTTTTCCCCTTCTTCCTCCAATAGTTTTTCCCCTTTCTCTGATTGTTTCTTTTCCTCCTTCCTCAAAAGGTCCTTACCTTGATGATTTAGCCACCCAAAATTAATCAAACAATAAAGATAATGAAACGAATAAACTATATATCAAAACCTTAATGAACTTTTCCCGAAAAGTAAAAAATGAAATTCATGGTAGATAACGCATGAAAGAAGGTCAAAGTGTGCTATGCCTACCTCATTAATGGATATCAATAACCTCCACAAGGAATAGTTCTCTTCTGGTTCATTTTGATACAGAAAACCAGTAATTGCAGATGATGAAAGTCGAAAAAGATGTAGATTTGACGAATTAGTGATGACGTCGTCGCTAACTCTCTATAAAAAGGCAAAAAAGAAAAATATTCTGACAGGAATACCGGTTCTGATACATTGAAACTATATATACCTTTTTTGGTTAGTGGACCTCCAGTTTCGGAAAAAATTCTCAACTTACAATGTCATCCTCTTGGTGGCCCACATTTTAAACCGCCCAGACACCCAATTGCTAGAACTCGAAAGCTCATCTTCCTTACACAGGAATATTTTCAGGACTAAAGCTCATCTTCCTCATGGGTGATTAAACCACAGTAGCGCAAACCTCCCCTTCCAATTGGTAGCTTTCTCTGATCAATTGGGATGGTTCTCATGATGTAGTTTTCAACCCTTCCCCAGTCATCTTCCTCAGCATCACTCCCCAAGATTGCGTATTTAAGAGCACTTGAGCCCTCCTCCCTATTCCACTCTTGAAAGTTGTTTTGCCAACTAGATGCCGGAGATGTGGTTTTTGGACAATCTAGAGCAGTTGCAGAATTAATGAACTGATTGCTCATAGTAGGAGTTTCATGTCAATAGATCAATAGTGCAGTGCTTTATATTTAATCTAATTTCTATGTAAAATGATGATGGTATGTAAATTTTTTAGGTGATTATGAGACAGGAATTCATCAAATACAAAACAATATATAACCAACATCTACCGTAATCCAAACCATCCAAATCTCATAAAATAGGCTGTCATGGGCTCATTCAAAATTTTAAACTCTACAAAACCCAATTGCTACAAATGCAACAAACACGTCCTTGGTTTGCTAGCAACATATCTATGCATCCTGGATTCCTTTGAGATGTTGAACTTGAAATTCTCTTTACTACCTCCAGTTTGGAAGCACCTTGAATTTAAGTTGCTCCATACTAAAGAACCCACAAATGTTGGACTTTCTACTAATCAATTGTCCGAACTTATCCAATGACCAAGATTGATGCAGTAGGTGTATTCCACCATGCTCAGAACTTGATCATTATTATGCAAACAGATCAAGCCAGGCTCAGACTTTGTGGGCTCAACCATCATTTGCCACTGTAAGCTCAAACATGTAGATATCCTGTGAATTCATAAATATTAATACAAATCACGCATGATAGACTAAAACATCCAATGCAAATACGAATCACACCATCTTCATTGCAGGCTCAAACATACATGCCTAAAAAATGGGCCTTTAAAATGCAAATCACACATGTTAATACGAATGGTGATATAGTAGGCTTAAACATCTAATGCCAATACAAATCACACCATCATCATTGAAGGTCCAAATAAACCTGCCTTAAAAATACACCTTTTAATATACAATCACACAAATATTAATGAACTACCCCATTGCAGTCTCAAACATCTAAGTCAATATCACACCAATATTAATACAAGTCACCCCACTGCAGTCTCAAACATCTAAGTCAATATCACACAAATATTAATACAAGTCACCCCACTGCAGTCTCAAACATCTAATTCCAATATCAAACAAATACTAAAATGAGTCACCCCATTGTAGTCTCACACATCTAATGCCAATATTAAAGAAATATTAATATGAACCACGCCATTGCAGTCTCAGACATCTAATGCCAATACAAATCACACAACCGCCATTGTAGCATCAATCACCAACACACTTTCAACCCAAATTGAGTAATAAATAACGTACTTCCAATCCCTGTAAAAAAAAAAAACAAACACCACTGTATCAGACCAAAATTAATCATAAAATTCCATTTGCAACATCCAACGCATTCTAACCATGAAATTTTAGAATGTCTAATAAGTAATTTCTCGCATTTGTAAAACACACACACCCAATCTTGCATATAAAAATTAAGGACTTTTACAAAAAAAAATTAGCTTAAATTTTAATTAAACGACTCTATGAAGAAAAACTATAAAATGACTGTAGACTTTTCTGCACATTTTTTTGAACGAAGTTACCTTAGTTAACGAATGATATCGCCAACCTGCAATTCATCTTCTTCGATTTTTCTCTCTTATATCTCTCTTAGATCCATCTCATAGTGAATTCTTAATATAATAACTCCAAATGAAGCTTGAATATGAAGTTCTTTAAGTTTTTGTCTCTCTCTCTCTCTCTCTATATATATATATATATATATATATGAGAGCATCTCTCATCTTACTATGAGAGATAAGGTAGGGGCCCTCACATTTAAGGTGTTAGCATTGGATGTGGATATGAGGGCCCCCACCTTATCTCTCACAGTAAAGTGAGAGATACTCTTATAGGAGCACATCCCTATATATATATATATATATATATATAAAGTAATCACCTTCACCTATATCAAATTTCAAGCTTTCTTCCAAGAGTCTTACCATGATCAACATGTCAATGAATGTCAAGATTCGAGCGACTAAGAAGGCTAAAAACTAATTCAGTTCAACAAATGAATGAAAGGGTAAAATCAAGATCTAAAAGCAGCTAATAAGAAGTTTTTTGTAGAGTTAAATAGAAATGGATATTTAAAAAAAATGTCATTGTCAATCAAGTAGTTTCCATGGTCCAAGCTCCCAAGCATTGTCTTTTGCTGGCCCATAAAGCCTTTCGATCCAATCACTTGCTTTAAGCCATTTTGGAATCTTAGATTGAAAACCCAAGATGAGATGGGTCTAAGGGATTTGCTTGAAAGGGGGAAATATGGTTTTGGAGAAAACAATTAGAATGAAAGAAATAAGTTTTGATGAAAGAGGTTGGAGCAACATTAGCGAAAGGAAGAGAAAGGTGAAGGGTATTTGCATTTGAAACATAGGATTTAGAGGAGAGGGTCTCCATCGGCTTCTTCAATCGCTAGGTGAAAGAAAATGAACTAGAATAGTTTCTCGCAAAAGAAGATGACGATATCGTCGATTGAGGTAATTTCGACAAAAAAAATGCACGAACAACTTTTTTGACATTTTATGATATTTCTTCATAAAGTAGTTTAATTAAAGTTTAAGCTTAATTTTTTTTGTAAAAAAACCCGAAAAAATAATGCCTAATCTCGAGTTTACATCTAATATACAAAATTAAAACAAGATTAACTAAATTATCTACTCATCGTCATCCAATGTTGTAAAATAGAAACAAGTTAAAATGGAGCACAAATAATAAAATAAAATTGGAGAAATAAACTCTCAATCAGTGACCTGATTTAATGGTTAATAATAAAACCACAGAAGCTACAATTCCCATTATAAAATGGGCCTACTTTTGCCATCTCTTTAGAGTGAATCATTCATATATCTCCAATTTAGTCCATTACAGGCATGGGCCACACTATTAAATCCTCTTGATCTTCAAACTACCATTTTCAACCGTCCATCAAGATAATCTTAGATCAAATGATCAATATCTAGTAAGCCCATTGTCTAGAAAATCAGGTCGACCAAAGGCCAAATCTATAAATTTGTCAGTGGGCCTGACCTTCAAAAATTAAATAAATTATCTATTCCAATCAGAGTTGGGGCAACCACAAAAGAGATTAAAAAAAATTCTTTCAATCTTGTTCCAATCAGTCATTTCCATATGATCCATATAATGGAGACCCCCCAACCAACTGTAGGATTGGAAGATAGATTGAACCAGCATGGGACCCCTTGAAAATTGTCAATCACCACTCTCAACAAACTTGTCAAACTAAATTTTACAATCAAATGTGTCTCTTTTAAGGGTATTAAATGGCACCAATGGAAGTGTTATGAAATATGGGTTTCATGCCATAAATAATTTCTTACTGGGATAGGATATCACTGAAATATTTTTTGCCTAATCGTAATACAGTTTTGAAACATGAAAAATCTAATCTTAAGTGGTCTGCATCTTAAAATGCAAGATGAATGCGTTGAATGGGATATTTGCTTACCCACTCTTGGTGAAGAGCAATTTCTCCACCCACATAGGCTAACCTCTGCCTCACCAACCAAACCATCGTACTGCCATCAGCCTCACTGTCACACCCATCCATTTTTAGCAACCCACTTTACTTAGCCCTGCTTCTCATTAACTCGCTCCACATACTATCCAATCCACGGAGCCACCTCATCTCATGTCCCCTTGGACCCCTTCATCATCTAAATTAATTCCCGTACCCAAACACCACCTTCTCATCACCCATGCTTCAAAAGTGACCACCAAAACAGACTCCATCTCACCTTCAAATCATCCTCACAGACCCTCCCACCCACGCCATCTCAACTGCACATCTTACCAACCCACTGCACGGCCTCCTAACCAGAAGCTTATTAGTGGGCGGACCCAGGTACATGGGTTTGTGGGCTGAAGCCCCCACCCATGCCTAAAGAAAGTCAAAATTCCCTAAAATCCCCTGCATTTCTAAAAATTAATATGTGTTTTTTTCCATTTTCCATTTACCCTTTCCCCAATATTCCTTTTACATAGAGCCCCTCCAAGTTAAAATAGTCCGCCCTTGCAGTTATTACCACCTTGGTCTTAAATGATATATCTTATATGTCTAGGAAAAGACAGTAACCCCATCAATGTTAATGTAACTGTCTAAATGAATGAATCTAGTAATTTAAAAAAAAATGAAAATGAAATTTACAATTAATTTAAATATTGTTGATATCTTATCTTGAAATTATTCACCTGTATGTTTTTTTTTAATAGGGGCTGACCTTAGTATTGGCCTCTATCTATGCTAGTCTTATATCATGTTTATCTATTTACTCTTAGATGAACGCATATTTGATAACAAGTGAGGAATTGGCAGTTTTGAGGATTCTTTGCTCCTTGTGGAACAGGGATTTCTTGCATTGAAAAGTTTATTTTGGTAATAAGTTTTTAAAAGTGAGGATCTACCTATGGGGGAGGTCGGACATCAAAATTCTTAAAAATGATGATTTTCATTGGTCTAAATCTTCCGAGATTTATAATGCCAAACATGGATTCTCCACTATTTTGTAGAAAGGAAAAATCCCTTTTTCAAGGATTTTGTTGCCAAAAAATACTTAGCTAGCCAAACACTTGTGGGACACCACCCCACAGACATTATTAGCACGTCTGACCATCAACCCACTTGTCAAACCCTCATCAACCCACTTCCATCCAAAAAGAACCCCAACCAACTGTAAAATCGAACCCACACACTCGACCCAACCACTTGAACAAACTGGGACCCATATAATCACAAACTGACCCACACTTCTGGAACCAGACCTGCCTCGCTCAACCCAAGCTATATTTAGCCCACACCAAATGCCAACCCGCCTACAGCCATAAAACCCAGCCATTGATAGAACTCACAATCACCTGACTAACCCAGCTAGCCTGAGCACACTCACTTTGAGCGGTGGTCTATGAGCAAGGTCTACGCTTTGAGCGGCAAATAGATGCATTCATTTCAATCTTCTAATTTTCATTAGTCTAAAATTTAATCTAGCATGCTCATGTGGATTAAAAATGGTCATCCATGCTTAGATTAAAATTACAAATCTAACATATCCATTTACAAGTAGTTCATTATTCAGTTTGTTTTGCGTCTAATTTAAATTTCTTCTCCATTGTTCATTTTGCTTTACATGCATAGTTTGTTCAGCCAGGGGCGGACCT
Organism: Cinnamomum chago; assembly: GCA_038049695.1. Taxonomy (NCBI): domain Eukaryota; kingdom Viridiplantae; phylum Streptophyta; class Magnoliopsida; order Laurales; family Lauraceae; genus Cinnamomum; species Cinnamomum chago. The sequence continues at coordinate 103,027,101 of CP142451.1, read as the reverse complement.
ACACCCGAGGTCAATTTTGAAAACGTTAAAGATTTGATTGGGCCTGAATGTGTCCCATGTATATCTAATAAATAATCGTCCCACGTCACAGAACTTTATTTAAAAATTTCCTCCTCTTTCAACTTTTTCTCGCCAAGAGTACCAGATCTTTTTCTCGCCGTTCTCTCTCGGCGCCTTCTTTCTATTGAGAGCCTTAGATCCTCTTTACACCGATCGAGCTTCTCGTCGCCGGTCCTCTAGTGGTTAGTCTCTTTCTCCCACCAACTCTAAATAAAACAATCTACCTCCAACCTTAGATCTAGTATAATTCTAAATCTAAATATGAACCCTTAATCACTAAATCATAATTTCAAACCCTAAATTGTCAAATCCTAAGCCTTAAATTACCTAATCAAAGAATATCTACATGTCCAAAGATGACCAAATCACCATAGGGAACACTTTAATCTTCAACTAATACATAAATCTGGCCTTAAGTTCATGTTTGAATAACTTGAGTTACATTTAACTGGCAACCTTTCTTCTTTGCTATGAATTCATAACCAACTATAGGGAATTATTTTTACAGCAAAGGTAACTGCAGGCAACCAGATTCTTTAGATCCAAATAGAACCCCTGTGGAAACTCAAATTGGGTAATTGGGTGCTCACCCAAATCACTGTTTCGGGACATTCAAATGCCTAGGATTAAAGAAAATGTTATATTAGGTTGTTTGGATGATGATCACTTGGGAGAGGTAGTAAGAAGACCCTTCAATTGAGCAGGAGATCTGAGCATGAAAAAAAGTACGTGTCTATTTAAATGAAATACATTTTCTCTTTTAATATTGTTAATGTGAAAAAAGTATAGCAAAGTCGAACAAAAATTTAGCCCCACCTAAACAAAGATCCTGGGTCCACCACTGTGTTCACCACATAGCATGTCCATGCATCCTTTATTGTTTGTATTATTTATATCGTTGTTTGATTTTGTGCATCTCATCACCATCATCTAACTTGTTGCATGCTCATCTCTACTCATCACAACCCATCACGGGTATATAAATCAAGTTTGAATATCACAAAACGGCCAAATAAGGCATTGATATAAAAGAACACATTAAAAATAATTACCGCACATATTGAAAACAATCCTCATGTCACTAGAAATTTATCCAAAAAATTTAAAAAAAAAATCAGATTTAATTTGTTTAAATTCCTAAATAAATTAGATTTAATTTCAAATTGCATTTGATCAGTTAGTTATCTTTCTCCTCTCCTTTTAACCATCAATAGGGTCAGGAAAGCGGATGTAATTAAGGACCTCTAATAGGGTAAACTCTACAATTACAAAAAAATAATGAGTTAATTAACACAAATTCAATTAGAAATCCACTAGTGAGGTTATTCTAGCCCCAATTATAAAAAATCCAAAAAAAAAAAAAAAACTATAAACCAACAAAATCAATCAAAAATTCTTTTTTCCTCTTTTCTTCCACCTCCAGTGCCAAATATTTTAAAGTGCTCACGATAAAAAAGGGAAGTGAATGAAGAATGATAAAAAATTTAATTTAATGATAATAATAAGACTAATGTGTGATTTCAAATACTCCTTGCAATTAATCAAACAAATTGACCCGAATGCGGTCATCTTCAAATAAATTGGCCCATTGGCCACAATCCTATTTTCTTTAAACCGAAACTGCATACACTACGGCTTATTGCATTATTATTTTGCTTTGAAAATTAACCTTTCAACCCTATTTTTCCAAGGACTATGAACGGTGTACCCGAGAACGGAGCTGATCCGTTTCTTAAAATATATGGAACCTCCCCTTTCTTACTTTACTTTATTTTATTTATTCTACTTGATTTTATTTTAATTACTCAAATATCTATAAATGTGGATTATCCCCCCATCAGAACTTTATAATGACCGTATATTATGGCCCTTAATTTAACTTATTTTGTTAAGACCCAAATCGAGTGAAAGGACAACTGTTGTGTGTTTCCTGCAACATATTAAACTAGAGGGAACCCACACCATTTTCTCCCCTTATTTCTTCGACATTAGTCGAAAAATGGAGTTATGGCCGCTACAATGTATGCGCAATCGTGATCCGTCGATTTGAGAGTAGTCAGAATCATCATTTTCGATGTACAAATATTAAATATTAAACATAGATGAACGACAATCCCTCCCCCGGGAGGGATCAAAATTCCACATCCAATAGTAATCGCAATAGGAGTAGGTCCCGTCGTAAGATTAATCACATGATTAAGAACGTGATAAGTGCAATCTTATTCATCATTTACATTTTTTTACAAACTGTAGGACTGGCTCCTATAGGGGTAAAACTTAGGCCTACTAGGAGGGAATTTATTTTGAGCAGTTTCTTTTCAATTGGTGGGCTCCACCGTGGAGTTCTTTTCCTTCAACTCGGGATTTCTCTGAGTCAAAGCTTCCGAAGATCTGGACTCTTTTTAAAGGAAAAAAAAAAATGAGAAGAGAGGAAGAACATTTGGTGCTCTTTGATAGATAGGATCATTGAGGCTCTCATTCATGAGATACTTCAGTTAGACAAGTGGAACTCTACAGTGATACCCACTAATTGAGAATCTAAATCACTTAAAATGAACGCACGTAGTCTCTTGCAAGGGCCATGACAAAATATATTGTTCTAATATAAGTTAATCCCACTGTAAGTCTGGCCGTCTGGGCATATAATTGATAATGTATAGAAAAAAAAAAAAAGAATTTATCAATCTTACTTCAAAACCAACTCTTTATTCTGGCGTGCTCCCTCGATCTAGTGTATTTATTTTTCTAATAAGTATGTAAATTTCTTACCTTTTGTCTAGTAAATAGACTATAGAACATACATGGTGAACCAGATCACTACTATTAGATATTTATTGATAGAACTACTTTTACATGTTGGTGTTACATGTATGCATGCCTGTAAATGCTAACTCCCTTCTGATTATCTAAAATATATATTTCAATTCAATTATTGAGAACTTGATGATATTGTTTAAACTTTTTATTTTAGTTTTTTTCTTTACATTCTAGGAATTTTTTTTCGATTTCAACTTGATTATGAATCATAGTTTACATCCATTTTGAAACATAATAATTATAATTTCATTTGCAGAAAATGCAAAACTAGTTTGTCCCAAAATAAGCTTGATGCTCATAAAATGTGGCTACTTAAAATGAACTTTGAACTTTTCTATAGCAGTATTCTGTAAACATGTAAAAATCAATTATGAGCATGTCAATAGTATATTATTAACGGTACGTTGTGACAAAAGGAAAAAAAAGTTCAGTATTGGCAGTTAACTCTGCCATTTTTCCCTTGTTTAAACAGCTGGTCCCAAGCATGGGTAAAAGTGAGTGAGGAGGGTCGTCTTAAGTAGGTTACAACTAGTGTAAAACTTGTTACAACTAAAATATGAATGATGAGAAACAATTTTCCACAATTCCACTTTTGGCCTAAGAAAGACTAGAATGAAGAAACAAAGTTCATTTAGTCAATCCCAACATAGTTGGTACAAGGCTCTAATGATTATGATGAGAATTATAGTATTGACCCTTAGTCATGGATAACACCACCAAAAGTGGTCATAATCATTGTTGTCAAAATCCTATAATTCATATATCGAATGTTAAGAAAATTGATTCGTATGTTATGATTCAAACGACTAGGTTGAGGGAATATGGCTACAACCAATAAGTTCATATTAATGATGATTTAGCTTTTTTTAATTTAGGATAACCATTGATAATAGTAAGGGGTTGGGATGGAGCACACCTGATGCATGATGCCTAGTCCATACCTTCATATGAAGCAAGTTTATAGAGCTTGTCCATGATTGTGTTCAAATGTGGAACTACACCTGTTTGAAGGGAGGAAGAAGATAGAGAATTAAAAATCTCATATCCATGCCTACAAAGCCATAAGCAATGCATACACACCCTATAAAAGCCAGAACCTCAAAATAAATGACACAAATTTCACTCAAATGAGATTTGGGGAGATCGTCAGATTGATCACATGCTAAAGACTAATTCCTTTTTTACCAAGATAGATCCAAGGACTTTTCTACTAGTTTTCCACTGTAAGGCTTTTAATTGGATAGATAATAATGCATGGTTGATCGTATTTTTGATAGCTGAATAATTTAGATAGACTCATTTTTACACATGCCCAACGGATGGAACATGTAATTTTAAAATGGGGAAAAAGTACTCTCCAGCAAGGAGGATGCAAACTCTATAATTTTAATTTCTATTTTATCACAGTGGGGCTCTCTGTTAGACCAAATTTCACACTTTCTTTGATATTCTGAAAGAATAAAAAAAATGAGTGCAATTAATCATGTGGGTCGATTGATCAATCAATTGGCGGGCCTCATAAAACTTTGAGTGGAATTATTACTAGTGCCAACAGGGGGTGAGAATAAAGAGATATGATTAATCTAAGATATATAGGCCCAAAGGCCAAAGTAAATCCAAAAAGACTGAGAGTTTATTGTGTCAAAGAGAGAGAGAAGTGGTGCTCCCTTTTTTTCATCCCTTTTCTTGTTTGTTTGTTTTGTTTTGTTTTGTTTTTTCTCAAATACTCTAGAAAACTGTAAAAAATAAATAAATAACACTTAGTTAGTTACTCCTTTTCCCTTTCCTCTTCTTCTCCAATTGGTATATTCCTCCAATTCATTTTCCTCCTTTTTCTCCACCCGCCAAAAATGAAAAATGAGGTAAATTGAGCATTCCTATGTTCCAAATCAAAGGTTGCCATGTGGACTGTTAAAATAAAAACTCCTCCCTTTTCTACTTAGTTGTCTGTTGGATGGCTTTTAATTAGATAGATAACAATGCATGACTGCTCATATTTTTGATAGATGAATAATCCAGAAAAACTCATTTAAACTAGTGGGGCACATGGAACATGCAATCCAGAAAAGCTCTCCGGCCAGCAAGGAGGAAACAAGCTCTACAATTTTACATCTAGTATTAATTAAAGCAGATCTATAATTTTACATCTAGTGTTATTACCAATGCCAACACGGTGTGAGAGTAAAGAGATATGATCAATCTAAGATATGATCGGTCCTTAATATTTGAGCTAAAAAAAGAAAATACAAGAGTGAGGTAGAGTTTATATTGTCTTTTATGAATATCTGACTAAATTTCTATTTTTTCACAGTGGGGCTCTTTGCTAGACTAAATTTCACACTTTCTTTGATTTTCTGAAAGAATAAAAAAAAATAAAAATGAGTGCAGTCAATCACATGGATTGGTTGATCAATCCAATTATGTATGGTGGGCCTCATAAGATCTTGAGTGGAATTATTACCCGTGCCAACACGGTGTGAGAGTAAAGAGATATGATCTATCTATAAGATATATAGGCCCCAAATGACTTGAGATTGTGGCCAAAGTAAATCCAAAACGACTGCGAGCTTATCGTGTCTGATTAAAATAAAAAAGAGAGAGAAATGGTGCTCCCTTTTATTCAATTTTTTTTTTGTAAATACTCAAAAAAAATTGCTAACATAAATAAATAAATATAACACTAAGTTACTTACCTTCTTTTCATTTTCCTCTTTTGGTGGCGATGAATCTCCATCTCCAATTGGTGCTTGTATTTCTATTTTTTCGCTGAACTTAATTGTGGAGTTATAATGACGGATTACAGGGATGTGCAGAAGATTTAAACATTCGTCTCCGGCCTTAATCCTCTGTAAGAGTTCTTCTGACATGTCCTTTAGGCGGAGTTCTTGAAGACTAGTAAGGTACTGCATGCCTTCAGGTATTCTCTTCAACTCAGGGCAATCCTTCAAATATATCTTTTTAATGCAAGTCATCGATCCATTTTCTATTTTTATCAGATTCAATTTGGGCATTTCAGAAATCCCCAATACATTGAGTTTCAAGAAGCATCCATGACGGAAGCACATTTCCTCCCCAACATATGCCATTACAAGAAGGAGGGACATGAGATTGGGCAATGCTTCAAGTGAAGACAATGGATCTTCTTTGAAATGAGACATTCGTAAATCCAAGGTAGTGAGGTTTTGAAGGGAACCAATCCATGGAGGTAGCCTATCCAAACGCCCTTGTAACTAGATATGTTTGAGATGGGCTGGTGGAGAAGATATTGCATCCAAATCTAGAATTTCTTCCTTGCTTATGGCTAGTACAATCAAATAGAGAAGGGCTTTCATCTTTTGTAGGGAGGCAGAGAGTTCTTTTCCATGATTTCTTTTCACTTTCATAATTCCCAAATGTCTTAGTTGAGTCCAGTTTCCCACTTTTCTAACCGTATCATCGTGTATACCAATGGTATATATACTCTGTAAGCAATTCAAATCGAATATTCCATCCGGAGCCTCTGTGCCTAACGGTTTGAACACGTGCCTCAATTTCTTCAACTGTCCTACTCCTTTAGGCATGATCTTTATATTAGTTTCATGAATGTCCAATGTTTGTAGATTTTGAAGCCTTCCTATAGATTCTGGAAGCGCCTCAACTTTTGTATTGCGCAAATTCAAAAATCGTAAATTGAATAACTCGACTAATTCATCTGGAACACTCTGAATGGAAGAACCCTCTAGATCTAACACCCTCAATAGTTTATATCTTGACGAGATGCTACACAAGGACAGAGATGGGATTTCTATTTGGAACAACATCAATGACCGATGATGACAAGTGTCGGATGATTGAATGTTCACAATGCTATTTTGCATCGACAAATAACGGGCTTTGTTGGTCCAAATCTCTTCTTTTCTATCATGCATACTACAAAAGTTCTGTTCACGGCCAATTGATATAGCCAACTCTCGGAGAACATCATGCATTCGGACACTTGGATAAGGGTGAAAGTCACGGTCTATAATTTGCAGCATGCTTCTACATGTAAGTTCCTTGATATAGTCTGCCGCCACCTCCTCTAATGTGTGTCCTTCCCTCTCTTCTATAAAACCTTCGGCAACCCATAACCTAATTAGTCTGCTTTCTAGAATTTCGTAATCTTCAGGGAAAAGGCCAAAATATAGGAAACAGTATTTGAGGTTGTATGGCAAATCATCAAAGCTAAGCAAGAGTATGTTCTTCATCTCGCCCATTTTTTTACTGTTGCTTAGCTGCCAAGTAAGACTGTTTTCTACCTTCCTCCATTCTAAGCTCGACTTTTCTTTAGTTAACATGAGCCCCCCAATAGTAACAATTGCTAGTGGTAAGCCATCACATTTCTGTACTAAGCTTTTTGCATATGGCTGCAGCTCTGGAGGACAACTTTTGTTCAAAAATGCTCTGTTGCAGAAGAGGAGCCAAGCATCGTCTTTTCCTAGAGGCTCAAGGTAAAGAGTATTTTCAGCTTCAAAAGATAATGCGACATCACGTATTCGTGTTGTGAGCATTATCCTACTTCCGCATGGATTGTTTGGAAATGCAACTCGTATATGGTTCCAATTGATGGATTCCCATACATCATCTAAAACAATCACATACCTTTTATTCTGCAAATAATCGACGACCGTCTGCACAAGATGGCCGCCTTCCATTTTCTTGATGCCGTCTGGAACTGGCTCCTTGTTAGACTCGTACAGCTCCTTTATCATGTTTCGCATGAGATCCTCCACTTTGTAAGACTGGGAGATGGTGATCCAAGCATTACAGTCAAAGTGATTCTTCACTTGTGGGCTGTCATAAACTCTTGTAACGAGAGTGGTCTTGCCAAGACCGCCCATTCCCACCACGGCAACCACCACACGTTTTAGCCTTTCATCGGTCAACTTTCCAATTAGGAAATCCTTGTCTTTATCAATCCCCACAATTTCTTCGTCTGGTATGAAGTGTAAATATTCTCCAGAACGTTGCCAGTTTTCAGCATCATCCTTCATCTTGGATGTCTGTCCTTCTTCATGGAAGCCATATCGATGCCTTCTCTCTGAGATGTCGTGAATCTCGGATTTGATTTTTTTCAGCTCAGAGGCAATTTGGCGCTCGTAATAGTGACGCTTTGCGAGGAGAAGGGGGCTGAGAGCTCTTCGTATTAGTCCCTCCTCATCCTCATCCCCAGTGTGTTGGTCCGCAATCTGCCACATGTACCTGTCAATGATATCCTCGACCTTATAGGTGGCTTCTCTTACTTGCTCTACCCAGCTCCTCACTCCATCATCATCATCACTCCTTTTTCTTTTTTTTCTTCTGTCTGCATCCTTCAAGAACGAGCGCATGCTCTCCAGCTCGTGTCGGATTTCATTAATGTTCCCACGCAATCCTTGAAGAAGAAGAGATGCTTCTTGCTGCACAAGAGAATCCAGGGTTTGAAGCAGGAAATCTACAGCACTCTCTGCCATGTTTGCGACACGCACAGATTTCTCTCTTAAAGAAGATGCTAATAAAATCTGGAAATGTTTGCTTCCCCACTCAGATTAGATCAGAGATGCAGGCAGATCTTTGCCTCTGGACATTGCACACTCGTATCAAAGAAGGAGACTCTGGATGACCTTGGAGAAGGTGATCTGTTGAGAAACAGAGAGGATCAAGAAAGACTCTGTGGGGCTGAGTTGCAGAGAAGGAAACAGATCAGAGACGAGTTTCTGTGTGCAGAAATCGGGATCCTTGTAGTGGCCAAGGAGAAGGAGATCGGCATTGCCGTCGCTGCTCGTCGGGTAGCCACCTTTACCAAAACTCAAAGTAATGCGAAAGACAGAAGAGATTTCTCCTTTAGTGGTTGTAAAAAGTTTAAAAAAATGAAAGTAGGCCTTCATGTTTTTGCTTTCGGTGGAGTGGAAGGACTGAGTGGGCTCCCTCTTGTTTTCGGTGAGAGAGATGCAGACTGCAGAGAGAGATAGAGGAAGAGGACTTGGGCGCTTCTGATTTTAAAAGGCTTTGAATCATTGGACGTATCTTTTATTTCTACTTGGAATTTCCTCTACCAAATGATGGACTCATCTTTACCCAAAGAAAATTGTTGTCAATGAATCTGAGAAATCTATCAAATTCATAGGAGGATTTTCTAGGTTTTTAGTGGATTTAATATTTTTTTTATTGAGGAAAGTTATAAATTTTCTTCTATTAGTGACTTTTTCCATCGTCTTAGCAAAATGGCTCAAGAGACCTGTGCAAGCCCATCTGCCTGAACGTTGGCCCATGTAGAGATCACTCGAAGAACTTACAAACAATCCTATTTTAATCTTTAGGCTTGTACACACCATAAAATAATACTATATAAATCTTTATACACATTTCCCTAACTTACAAGAATATCCTATTCGTACTGCAACTTGATACAATTGTAAAGTCTTTCAGATCATTCAAGATCTCCACCGATGCATTAAGGGCCCATTTGGGTAATTCATTTCTAATGTGAATCAAGTTAAGAGTCAGTGTAGAAGACGAAATAAAAATGGATCTTATAAAAAAAAAAAGTACAAAATCTCAAAATCCACCTTCTTGATTTTATGTCATTGGGGGGTCTTGTTAAGAAAAAAAAAAAACTCAAAATCTCGAAATCCACCTTCTTGATTTTATGTCATTTTATGGCATATGAATGAACTTTTTTTTTCTTTTTTGAGAAAAATGAAGAGGCCTTTTTGTCTTTTAGTAGAATCAGAGATTGACTTTTTATTTTTTAATTTTTAAAGAAGATGTGATTTTTGAAATTTTGTTCCTTTTAATAAGACTCATTCATTTATTGTCTTTTAAAAGTAACTCCTCACTTGGAATCACTTTACAAGTAAATCCATTTTATTTCATATGCAGATGCTCTAGCTATCCTAAAAAGCCTCAGACCCCACCATTGCACATCTTAAGCGGCGAGTGTGAGACAACGAACCTAGGCCTTATCTGAATTTGGCCGTGTTTCTAGGCCTTAGACTTAATCCGGCCTGATAAACATGCTGGGTTTGGCCTACCCCTGGGCCTGGGTTAATCTCTTTATTCAAAATGTCCTGCATTGACACTTGGCACAAGGAGCACATACATTTTGAAATAGGCTGAACCCAGTATGGCTTTCGCGTCCTTTGAGATGGATCTGGGCCTGACTGTCATGCATGATAATGAGACGGGCCGGGCTTCAAGAAGCATCAACCTGTCTCACCCAACCCGATCTCTGAATATCCGTATCTCCACTTATATGGGACCTGTGCCCACTACAACGGTCTGTATAATGTGTCAGTTAGTAATCCAACAAGGACAAATCAAAATCTGAAGAAGGCCCTTATTTTGTGCCACGCCAACTATCAATTCAGATCTTAAAAAGGGTCCACATTGTCGGCAACTCCAAAGATGTTGGCATTTGCCTGGTTCAACACAACAAAGACTTTGGTCCATATTTATTGGGCTTGCCGGGAATCAGGGCCCAATTGATTAACAAATCAGGGATGGATGGGAATGGGATTCGATTTTGGCATTTCAATTGCTTTCCAAAAGAGTCCAATGAAATTGTGAATCCCCACCTACCTCACGTATGTTTTTTTTTTCTTGAATTTGCATCTAATATTGAAGGATTGTGGGACCATTGATGAAGGGTTTTTTTTTTTTTTTTTTTTTTTTTTTTTTTTTTTATGGTAGGAGGTTACCTTATGGTCATTTTTTTCATTCAATTTTCTGAAATAAACATGCCCAGATTTTTAATTTTTATGGTGGCAGGGAAGATCTATTATTGCATTTTATGTTTCTATGTGAAAAAATGATGCATTAAGTGGACAACAGGAAAAGGCCCAACTCACGTTTGATCTGATGCCCATGAACAGAAATGCGCGTAACATCTGCAATTTGATCAATCTCCTTATAGAAAAGGCTCTGCCAAGGAAAGTGCTGGGAGTGTTACGTTGGGAAAATTGGATTAGTGATGGGCACAAAGAAAGGAATTTGAATCCTTCAAATCCTCGGAAACATTCATTAATCTCTTTACAAATCTACCACTATTGCATGGACTACCACTACAAACCATACTGTTAAAATCACATTTTTTTTTTGCTGAAACAACATACCTCTTAGAATCACTTTCAGCACTAATATTAGCAATTGTATCAATCAACATCTTATACATTCATTTATCCTAGGCCACCGCCCACCAGTGGAACACAGAAAAACCCATTTTTGGATTGCTTGAGGATGGTGTTGGATTGGGCCCTTCCCCATCACCTGTTGTGTTGGCACACAACTTATAAGTAAGCCCGGCTCCTCTCCTTTATATATTGCCTTGATCGAAAAATGTTGCAAAGGAGTCTTAGAAGGTTCATGCCCAAAGAAAAAATCATCACCATAGGCATGGTTACATGGCTGGATCATTTTGATCTTCCTTCAAGTGGGACATGTTTTTTTTTTTTTAGAGTATGTGATATTGTATATGGAAGGCTGTCCATTAGTGGGCCCACCTTTAAAATTCCCATGGTTTTCATGTAAATCATTATTGTACAAGTGGTTGCCTGCCTTGCCTGAACTTATATTAATGTACCGTGATTAAAGAAGTTTGGATCCTCCGATCCTTAGAAGAATCCTGAGCTAAAGGAGTGACCTTCCACAATGGGGTCAAGGGGTGAAATTCCGCAATGGAGTCCACCTAAAGAAAATTCAAGCCGTTCAATTTAAACTCTGTGTAGTATATGTGGCATTTTCAATAGGATTACGTCCCATCGTAAGATTAACCACATGATTAATACAATCTTATTCACCAGTCACCTCCTTTTTACAAATGGTCAAACTAGCTATAGGACCGACTCCTATTAGGGTAAAAATCTTAAAACAGAGAAGGCAAAATTCTTGAGATCAGCTTCACATCTGAAAGCTCTTCAGACTCTAAACCATTAGAAGAAATTTATTCTCATGCGGAAACAAATCAAACATATCCAGGCATCTTGGATGCCTAGGATTTCTTTGTGGTGTTAAACTTGAAATGCTCTTTGCTACCTCCTGGTTGGCAGCACCTTGAGTTTAAGTTAGTCCACACTAACGAACCCTCAAATGTTGGGCTTTCTGCTCATCAATTGTCCAAACTTATCCAATGATCAACATTGAAGCAGTAGGTGTACTCCACCATGCTCAGAACTTGATCATTATTATACAAATAAATCAAGCTACGCTCAGACTTTGTGGGCTCAACCATTTAACGCCAATGTGGGCTCAAACATGTAGATATCCTATGAATTCAAAAAAATTAATAGGAATCACGCATGATAGACTAAAACATCTAATTCAAATACGAATCACACCATCATTAGAGCAGGATCAAACAAACATGCCTAAAAAATACACCTTTAAAATGCAAATCACACAAATGTTAATACGAATCATGCTATAGTAGCCTTAAAACATCTAAAGTCAATTGAAATCACACCATCGCCATTGTTGGTCCAAATAAACATGCCTTAAAAATACACCTTTCAAGATACAAATCACAAAAATATTAATGAATCACCCCCATTGCAGTATCAAACATCTAATGCCAATATCACACAAATGTTAACAGGAGTCACCCCATTGCAGTCTCAAACATCTAATGCTAATATCACACTCATATTATTATGGGTCACCCCATTGCAGTCTCACACATCTGCTGCCAATGTCACACAAATATTAATATGAATCACCCCATTGTAGTCTCGAATATCTAATGCCAATACAAATCACACCATCACCATTGTAGCATCAGTCACCAACACACTTTGAACCCAAATTGAGTCATCGATAATGTACTTTTAATCCCTGCATAAACAGAAAATAGGCACTATATGAGACCAAGATTAACCATGAAATTCCATTTGCAACATCAAACACATTCCGACCATAGAATTTCTAAATGTCAAATAAGTAATTTCTCTCCTCCATTAAGAAAAAAAAAAAAAAAAAAACCACACACCCACAATCTTGCATATAAAATATAATGCCTACTCTCGAGTTTACATCCAACATACAAAATTAAAACAAGATTAACTAAATTATCTACTAATCAAACGTCCAATGTTGTAAAACAGAAACAAGTTCAAATGGAGCACAAATAATAAAGTAAAATTGGATAAATAAACACTCAATCAGTGACCTAACCCAATGGTTAAGAATAAAACCAAAGAAGCCGCAATTCCCTAAACCCAAAATATACCCCAAAACTAAGGAATAGAAAGCTGAATTCAATGAAGGACTGCAACACCTCACATTATTATCCGATTCGCAGAATTGGCAACTCTCAGTCCCAAACTGAAATACAAATACAAATTTAGAAAATTTACAAAAACTCCCAAAAAAGAAAAAAAAAAAAAAACTTAATGAAGGACTATGGCAGAAAATCCTTAGGTCAAGGTGCCCTCCTGGCAGACTATGACCAATTGGATGGTTAGAGAACAGGGCTCCCCATCGAACTTTCTTTTGGCCTTTCTTTCGCCAGCAATGGGGATCTATCAATCTAACACGCGGACTAATAGGAATTGGAAATATCCGTGTATTCATACGCTTACGCTGGTGGCCGAAACAATGTGCATTGCCGATTGGGCTCTCTCTCTATTCCTTGTCTTACTCCCAGTGCCAAAGTGAAAACAAAATGCATATTTAAAAATAAATGAAAATCCCACTCTCAAATCAGAGAAAATAAATGAAACTCTAAAGTTTACTACCCAATATGATCTTTGTAACATTCAAAGAATAAAAAATATTCAATTCAACATCCTTGGTTGAACTACCAATGTAATCAACCTAAGAACCCTTATCTAGAAGTCTAAATCGATAAATCAACACTATTGGTAGCGGGGAGAGAGAGAGAGAGAGAGAGAGAGAGAGAGAGAGAGAGATATTTTTCCATAAAACCCTATCAATACAACTTCATCATTAGTAGAAAAAGTGATAAATTAACATTTTCTAATCATCATCATCATCATCGAAGGCTTGTTTCAACTATCTTGGGGTCGGCTACATGAATTTTATTTCTCAATTCCGATATATCTCGAGTCAAATCCTCAAATAAGTTACACTTCTTTAGATCTATTTTTACAACCTCCTTCCACGTTCTCCTTGGCCAACATCTTCCATCCACCCGTATAGCCAAACCTTTTCTTACCGGCGCCATTACAGGCCTACATTGGACATGTCCAAACTATCTGAAATGGATTTCTTCTAATTTTCTCCCCTATTGATGTTACCCCTAAATGCACTCGAACGCTCTCATTTCTAATTTTATCATTCTTAGTTTTACCACACATCTATCTCAACATTTATATCTCTACTATATCCATTTTGTACATATGTTGCTTCTTAATTAACCAACATTCTGCTCCATCGGTCATAAATGATGTAATCGCTATCATGTAAAATTTTCCCTTCAATCTTGTTGACCTTTTTCCCTTCAATCTTGATGACTTTCTACTACTTTTACCAAAAGTAGAAATAAAAAAAATGTACTACATATAAATCTCAATTGGAAAGTCAAGAACATTGCCTTACTATCTCTTGAACTCTTAAATCCCCAACCCAAAATTTGCAATAAAAGTAACAACCATGTGCAAAATACACTTGTACCTGTAAGTCGGCATGACATGGATCCGGCCATGCTAAATCTCGGCCGGAATAATTAAATAAGTAAAAATATACCAAAATGGTAAAAAGATAATTCTAAAGTCAATGAATATATGATTACCATCTTAAATTTTATTTATGAAAAATCATTCAAAAATATAAAAAGTGATGTAAAATAACAGAAGTTGCAAATAAAAGTTGAATTTATAAATTTTTAAGTAATCCATTTTTCCACGTAATCTTAAGTGGAAAAGAGATGAAAGAATCGTGTGAGGTTAGACCTGTTTCTATCTTATCTCTTAATTATGCATTAAGAGATATGTTTTTTTCTCAAGTACTCTAAAAAACTGTAATAAATAAATAAAAATAAACAAATAACACTAAGTTAGTTACCTCCTTTTCCTTTTCCTCTATTTCTCCAATTGGTGCTTGTATGTGTATATTTTCCTCGAATTCATTTGTGGAGTTATAATGATCGATAAAAGGGATGTGCAGAAGATTTACACGTCCACTCTGTAAGAGTTCTTTTGACATGTCGACAAGGAGGAGTTCTTGAAGAGTAGTAAGGTACTGCATGCCCTCAGGTACTCTATTCAACTCAAGGCACCCTTGCAAAAATAATATTTTAATGCAAGTTATCGATCCATTTTCTATTTTTATCATATTCAATTTAGGAATTTCATAAATAAATAATTTCTTGAGTTTCAAGAAGCATCCATGACGGAAGCACAATTCCTCCCCAACATATGCCATTATAAGACAAAGGGACATGAGACTGGGCAATGCTTCAAGTGAAGACAATGGATCTTCTTTCAAATGAGACCCTTTTAACTTCAAGTTAGCGAGGTTTTGAAGGGAACCAATCCATCTAGGTAGCCTCTCGAAACACCCTTGTAATAAGAGATATTTGAGATGGGCTGGTGCAGAAGAAACTGCATCCAAATCAAGAATTTCTTCCTCGCTTACGACTTTTACAGTAAAAAAGAGTAGGGCTTCCATCTTCTGTGGGGAGGCAGAGAGTTCTTTTCCATCATTTCTTTTCACATTTTCAATTCCCAAATATCGTAGTTGAGTCAAGTTTCCCACTTTTCTAACTGTATCATCGTTTATACTAATGGAATATAAACTCCGTAAGCAATTCAAATTGAATATTCCATCCGGAGCTTGTACGCCTGATGATATAGACATGTGCCTCAATTTCTTCACCTTTTCTACTCCTTTGGGCATGATCTTTATATTAGTTTCCTGAATGTCCAATGTTTGTAGATTTTGAAGCCTTCCTATAGATTTTGGAAGCTCCTCAACATTTGTATTGCTCAAATCCAAATAGCGTAAATTGAATAACTCGACTAATTCATCTGGAACACTCTCAATGGAAGAAGTCCCTAGATCTAACACCCACAATAGTTTATATCTTGATGAGATGCTACACAAGGACAGAGATGGGATTTCTATTTGGAACAACATCAATGACCGATGATGACAAGTGTTGGATTGAATGTTCACAATGCTATTTTGCATCGACAAATAACGGGCTTTGTTGGTCCCAATCTCTTCTTTTCTATCATGCGAACTACAAAAGTTCTGTTCATGGCCAATTGATATAGCCAACTCTCGGAGAACAACGTGCATTCGGACCCTTCCATAAGTTGAAAAATCATCTTCAATAATTTGCAGCAAGCTTCTACATGTGAGTTCCTTGATATAGTCTTCTGCCACCTCCTCTAATGTGTGTCCTTTCCTCTCTTCTATAAAACCTTCGGCAACCCATAACAAAATTAATCTTATGTCTGGAATTTGGTAATCTTCAGGGAAGAGGCCAAAATATAGGAAACAATATTTAAGGTTGTACGGCAAATCATCAAAGCTAAGCAAGAGTATGTTCTTCATCACACCCATTTTTTTTTTTTATTGTTGCTTAGCTGCCAACTAAGACTGTTTTCTACCTTCCTCCATTCTAAGCTCGACTTTTCTTTCATTAACATGAGGCCCCCAATAGTAACAATTGCGAGTGGTAAGCCCTCACATTTTTTTACTAAGCTTTTTGCATATGGCTCCAGCTCTGGAGGACAACTTTTGTTCGAAAATGCTCTGTTGCAGAAGAGGAGCCAAGCATCGTCTTCTCCTAGAGGCTCAAGGTAGAGAATATTCTCAGCTTCCAAAGACGATGTGACATCACGTATTCGTGTTGTGAGCATTATCCTACTTCCACGTCCATCATTTGGAAATGCAACTTGTATATGGTTCCAATCGATGGTTTCCCATACATCATCTAAAACAATCACATACCTTTTATACTGCAAATAATTGATGACCGTCTGCACAAGATCGTTGCCTTTCATTTTGTTGATGTCGTCCGAAACTGCCTCCTTGTTAGACTTGTACAGCTCCATTATCATGTTTCGCATGAGATCGACCACTTTGTAAGACTGGGAGACGGTGATCCACGCATGACATTCAAAGTGTTTCTTCACTTCTGGGTTGTCATAAACTTTTGTAACGAGAGTGGTCTTGCCAAGACCGCCCATTGCCACCACAGCGACCATTGCAAGTTTTGGCCTTTCATCTGTCAACTCTCCAATTAGGAAATCTTTGTATTCATCAATCCCCACAATTTCTTCATCTGGGATGAAGTGTAAATATTCTCCAGAACGTTGCCAGTCTTCATCATCATTCTTCATCTTGGATGTCTGTCCTTCTTCATGCAATCCATATCGATGCCTTCTCTCTGAGATTTCGTGAATCTCAGATTTGATATTTTGCAGCTCAAAGGCAATTTGGTGCTTGTAATAGTAACGCTTTGGGAGGAGAAGGGGGCTGTAGAGAGCTCTTCGTATTATTCCCTCCCTAGTGTGCTGCTTTATGATCTGGTACATGTACGTGTTGATGAGAGCATAAAATGTACCATTTAGGCCCCTTAGTTTAGACTTTTATTTACACCTTGATGCGATTAATAAGTTTAATTATGTTATTTTCATGTTTGCAGGTGTTCTAAGTGCATTGGATAGAAATTGGTGCAAGATGGAGAAACTGGCGAAAAATCAGAACGATCGGTGGTCTCTGGCACCGGGCGTCCGGACGCCCGGTCACAGTGGCGTCCAGGACAAAAATTTGTCTTGGCGTAAGAGCATAAAATGTACCATTTAGGCCCCTTAGTTTAGACTTTGATTTACACCTTGATGCGATTAATAAGTTTAATTATGTTATTTTCATGTTTGCAGGTGTTCTAGGTGCATTGAATAAAAATTGGTGCAAGATGGAGAAATTGGCGAAAAATCAGAACGATCGGTGCTCTCTGGCACCGGGCGTCCGGACGCCCGGTCACAGTGGCGTCCAGGACAAAGATTTGCCCTGGCATCCGGACGCCCAGACCGTATGAGAGTCCGCCTCATGCGCGTTTTGACGAGGTTTTTCATCCTAAAACCTATAAATAAAAGCCCAAACTCGTTTTTAGGGATACACACATCTTGGGAGAAGGTCTGGAGCAAGGTTTTGGAGCTTTTGGAAGAGCATCAATGGGGATTTCATTAGAGATTCTTCGTCAACCTCTTGCCATGCGTAACTAAATCTTTATCTTTGGGTTGCGATGAAGTTCTAATCTCTTGTTTATGGTGATGTATAGGTTTAGGGTTTTATTTTAAACGCTTTTGGTTATATGACAAGATGTTAATTCATCGATTGGATTTTATTAATGCAATATCTCTTTCTTTGGTATTATAATCTTGTAGATTTGAATACTAAGTCATATAATGATGCTTGAATGAATGTGTTTGTTAGATCTAGGATGATCTATGCCATAGAGATAGGTTATGCCCCGATTTACATCCACATCCTTTATTTGTTGACTCTGAAAGTTTGTAACCAGAACGAGTCTTTTTGGCGTTGATAGTGAAACCCTAGGTCTATACTTGTCATTGTGCGAGGTTAGAGTGAATTCGTACCCTGAAATCTTTTCTTTGATTGAATCAACCATGTCTTTTAATTTGTTAATTTAGGAATTACAATCAATCAACCCAACACTTAGTTTTCTAATAGGATTAGTTTAATAATCAGAACTTTATTTTCCAATAAGATTAGTTTAGGAATTTAGGAAACAACACAATTTACCCTTTTTGTCCCAGTGGATATGATACTCGGTTAACATCTGTTTTAGGATTGGTCACGTGTCAATGATACTCGGTTAACATCTGTTTTAGGATTGGTCACGTGTCAATGATATCCTCAACCTTGGAGGTGGCTTCTCTTACTTGATCTACCCATGTCCTCACTCCATCATCATCATCATCACTCCTTTTTCTTTTGTCTGCATCCTTCATGAAGGAGCGCATGCTCTGCAGCTCGTGTTGGATTTCATTAATGTTTCCGTGCAATCCTTGAAGAAGAGATGCTTCTTGCCGCACAAGAGAATCCAGGGTTTGAAGCAGGAACTTCACAACACTCTCTGCCATGTTTGCGACAAGCACTGATTTCTCTCTTAAAGAAGATGCTAATAAAATCTGGAAATGTTTGCTTCCACACTCGGATCAGATCAGAGATACAGGCAGATCTTTGCCTCTGGACACTGCACACTCGGATCAAAGAAGGACTCTGGATGACCATGGAGAAGCTGATCTGTTGAGAAACAGAGGATGAACACTCTGTGGGGGCTGGGGCTGAGTTGCACTTGCACAGATCAGAGACGAGTTTGAAGCTGGAAATCCACAGCACTCTCTGCCATGTTTGGAGCACTTTGATAAGAAGAACAAGTTAAATGGTGGGTGTTCTCCTTCTTCTCTTCTCAATGGTTAGTTTTAGATAAGAAAATTTCAAGACTCATCACAACCACAGAACCCATTCAAAACACATTTTCCACATTACCAAGCAACACCCAATTCTCAGGACTGCCAATTACAGCTTCATCAATTGGGCCCACCTTAGAAAACAATAAATCACTTTCCTTCATCTCGCCATCCTCTGATTCTCCAATCCAAAGCTGAATCCATTTCACTTGCAACGCCCAAACCAATTCCAGACCCATCCGAGCCCATTGTTCTCAACCCAACTGACCGACACTCTTCTAACCAAACCAAACCAAACCATACAATCCTGACCCATCTACCACTCGCACACAGTCCACCAGTTGTTTGTCCAACTGCACATTCCACCTGCTGCCCCCACCTCGCCTTCTCTCCCAACACTAGAATATATTGAAGATCATGAACACAGAGAGACAGACGACATCATTAGTTTAAAATTTATTCTAGCATGCTTGTGTCAATGGAATATCTTCATCCATGCTTAGATTAAAATTGCAAATCTAATACTGTCCATGCACAAGTAGCTCACTATTCAGTTGGTTTCGCATTGTTTTTACAAAACCTCAAAAACACTCCTGTACTCTGATTTTTTTTTAACATCTCTTGCCTTACAGTCAAGGCGTAACCAAAACCACATGCCTTTCCTACTCTACTTTCCTTTTTTCTAACAGTCAAAATCTCTGTGTTGTGTCCCAATCTAAATCGTTCGGAATACACTGTTCTACTTTTTCTGATACCATACTCAATTTCACTGCAACTATAGTATACCATCTTAGAAGATAGATGAGATGAGATCAGGCATAAATTACGTGGTTCACTCCATTCAATTTTTTAAAATTTTAATCACACATTTTTGACATGATCTGTTTGATGAGGGGCGATTGTCTAACTAAAGTGTATTTGTACAAGTGGTGGTAAGGGGAAATAATATGTTTTAAGTGGCTTGGATTTAAATTGGTTTTGAGAGCAATGGAAAGTGATGACAATTAATTTCTTACAACGAAAACGGTAGGCCATATAAATCCATTGGTACAGGAGTCCTCCGGGTGAAGAAATTGTGATGTACCTTACATTTATACCAAATAATTATTATAACTTTTTTAACACTAGTATTAAATCTTTGGTTTTTCTCAAATCACACATTAAACATAATCAATTTGATGGTGGGCCATTTTCTAAATCTAAATCTAAATGGGGAGTATGTGTTCCACTAATGGCTGGTAGAGTATGCTTGGAGCGGTTTCAATTTAAATTGATTTAGAGATGATCAATTTTCGGATTAGAGCCCTCTGAGACCAAATTTGGACGTGGATCACTAATTGAAATATTGTTACTTGTGAAAAGTTATTGAAAAATAAATTGTTAATAACCTCACAAATATATGTGCCATGAAATATTGTTACTTGTGAAAAATTATTGAAAAACAAATTGTGAATAACCTCACAAATATATGTGCCATGATCATGAATAAATTAATTGACTCATCTTTCACTAAGTCAAAATGGAGATGGATATAGAAACTTGTAGGATTGTCATTACAATTTTCTTTTTCTCACAAAATGGCATTGCCTGTCCCTAGTTTAGACAAAGGGGAAGGCGGAGCATCATATTGGAAGTCGGTGGCCCTTTAGGGTTGAGTAAGGGCCAAGGTATTTTAGGCCCGCCCAAGATGCTAAGAGATTTGGCTCGAGGTAGGCCCGGCTTGTATATATGAGGGTATGGTAAGTGCTTACCCCGGCCTGGCTCAGGCATGGCCATTTGACGTCCCTACGTACAACGTATCACATGATTTTTCATCCTATTAGTCATTTAAATATGATTGTCCATTATTTAAATACTTCAGGTATTAGCTTTAATCTTCCAAATTCCATATTTAAAGAGACAGTCGTCCATCAATTTGGTCGCCTACAAAAATCTTGTATGAATGAAATGACAATCATTAAACAATGATTTTATGGCTGGATTTATATGAATCTTCTTATCATTTGGGCCATCAAAATGGCTAATTCTAAAAAAAAAAAATTTAAGTGGGCCTGCCTATGAAAATATGTTATGGGTTTATACTTTATATGCCCATCAGTCCTGATCTTCTGGGAGTTGGGTTGGTAGTACATCTGCTTATCATCTCACCAGGACCTGATCCTATTCTATAGATATTGTGATGTTACCTGGAAGCCAACCTGATCGCATGTCATCACCACACTATTAAACCCAAAAAAAATAAAAAAATAATGGAAGTAAGGATCTCAGTTAAATAAAAAAAAAAAAAAAAGAAACCTGGCATAAAAATATTTCTTGAACGTATGCATAGGTTAAAAAAATATTATATCATGTCTACAGTCTCCCACCCACAGCCTCCATAATAGATTGAGATCCAGGCGGGCCTGATCTTGGGCCCAATGGATATGCCTTGGCTTGGTAGTATATCTGCTTATCATCTCACCAGGACCTGATCCTATTTGTAGCATCCAAGTCAAACCTTCCCCTTCAATGTGTAGATCCCACATATATCCAAAATTTAAAAGGAATTTGGCGTCTTCTGATTTTAAAAGGCTCTGAAGAATCAGACGTATCTTTAGTTTCTACTTGCTATTTCCGCTACCAACTGATGGACTCATCTTTACCCAAAGAAAATTGTTGTTAATGAATTTGAGAAATCTATCAAATTCGTCGGAGGATTTTCTAATTTTTAGTGGATTTAATATCTTTTATTGAAAAAAATTATAAATTTTCTTCTATTAGTGACTTTTTTCATACTTTGCAAGTTGAGTTGACTAAAATATCTGTTTGGACTTTGGAGTAATCATATCAAGGTTCTTCACTTTTCTTTCTTTTGTGTCTTGTTTTTTAGTGTGAGTAGTCATGTAAGAAATTAGCTGAATTTGAAGCAATGGAGAGTAAATGACTAGTGATGTTGAGACAGGAAAAAAATGTTGTTTGTCCAAATGGATTTACTCAAATGGGCCCTAAAAGCTGTTTGTCCATTTGATTTCATGTGCATCCCATCATTCCGACGGTCATTATACTCTTAGCTATCCAAAGAAGCCTCAGACCCCACCATTGCACATCTTAAGCCGCGAGTGTTTGACAACGAACCTAGGCCTTATCTGAATTTGGCCGTGTTCGTAGGCCTTAAGACTTAATCCGGCCTGATAAACATGCTGGGCTTGGCCTGCCCCTGGGCCTGGGTTAATCTCTTAATTTAAAATGTCCTGCATTGACACTTGGGACAAGGAGTACATACATTTTGAAATAGGCTGAACCCAGTATGGCTTTCGGGTGCTTTGAGATGGATCTGGGCCTGACTGTCATGCATGATAATGAGACGGGCTTGGCTTGAAGAAGCATCAACCTGTCTCACCCAACCCGATCCCTAAATATCCGTATCTCCCACTTATATGGGACCTGTGCTCACTTTAAGATTTTCATATGAGAATGGGTCTCATTAACACACCTCAGCACAAGGAAATGTAACCATGTGGACCCCTTAGATTGCTCGACCATATGTCATCTGCAGTCTGGGTCATAGTTAATAGTCATAGCTGTCTGTATAATGGGTCAGTTTTCTATTAGTCTTGTGGTTCTATAACGGTCTGCATTATGTGTTAGTTATTAATCCAAGGGATAATGATCATAAACGTGACAATAGCCATAGAATAGTCCAAAAATACATATTTACTGTAGAGCTGTTCGATTCGTAGGATATCGCAGCTCGTAGGATATCGCAAGCAAGCTGCGATATCCTAGGAGTGTAGGATATCCCACAATCAGAAGCGAGAAGACTTAAACTATCCGTTTTTTTTCTTTTTTTTCCTTGACTGTGGGACCACCAAATGGCCATCCAAACCGTTGAATAACTGTATGAGTGTAAGAACAAATATCGCACCAAATTTGAACCATTTTTTTTTTTTTTTTTTGCAAGTTTCTTGATAACCGTGATAGATCAACGGTTCAAGTTTAGTACAATACTAGTTCTTACACTCATACTGTTATCCAACAGTTTGGATGATGGTTTGGTGGTCCCACAGTAAAGGAAAAATAAATAAATACACGGACTGTTCAAGTGATTGTGGGATATCCTACATCCGTAGGATATCGCAAGCTGCGATATCTTACGGATCGAACAGCTCTGTGGTAAATATGTATTTTTGGGCTATTCCGGAGTTATTGTTAGGTTTATGGCTGTCCGTACGGTAAACCCCCCTTAACCCAACAAGGACAAATCAAAATCTAAAGAAGGCCCTTATTTTGTGCCACACCAAATATCAATTCTAGATCTTAAAAAGGGTCCACATTGTCGGCAACCCCAAAGATGTTGGCATTTGCCTGGCTCAACCTAACAAAGACTTTGGCCCATATTTATTGGCCTTGCCGGGAATCAGGGCCCCACTGATTAACAAATCAGGAATGGATGGGAATGGGATTCGATTTTGGCATTTCAATTGCTTTCCAAAAGAGTCCAACGAAATTGTGAATCCCCACCTACCTCACTTATATATTTTTTTTCTTGTTTTTGCATCTAATATTGAAGGATTGTGGAACCATTGATGAAGGGGTTTTTTTTTTTCTTTTTTTTTTATGGTAACCGTTAAAAGGAGGTTACTGTTTACCTTATGGTCATTTTTTTTCATTCAATTTTCTAAAATAAACATGCCCAGATTTTCATTTTTATGGTGCCAGGGCAGTGGCGGCTTTAGGAATTCAAGCCAGTGGGGTCAACAAAATACTTATTTTCCACAAATCGAATAAATTTGTTTTCCCCTTTATCAACATTTGTCATCTACTTTCGATAATTTGACAAATATAATATAATATTCTCAAATAATCTATTTCCGACAATTCGAAAAAGATAACATTGAATTCTCAAACAAAAATAAACATAAATTTTTAATACATTGTTGCTAATAGTTCCTAATCCAATAATAAAATCCAAATACATAAACTCTTACAGCTGCCCTCGACGGGTTTTCTTGTGTTGAAATCGTTGTATAATAGCTTCATCATTAACACTAGAAAACACGTCATTTTCAATATATATGAGCAAACAGTCATTCATCCATTGATCTCTGTGGAGTTGAGAGTCTATATGCCTAAATCTAAATTTTAGGGTTTTCTCCTTCTAATATAGGGAGAATACCGTATTTAGAGGTTAAGTTAGGGTAAATGAAGAGTTAATGACAGAATGTCTAAAAAAGAAAATTTTCTTTAAAAAACAAAAGTTGGGCCCATTATTTTTTATTTATTTTGGTAGACAAATGGCCCATTAACTTAGGCATTGGGTGGGGTCAAAATCTTCACATAAGTTCAATTCATTAAAGAAATTTTTTTTTTTTAATAATTTTTCAGATATCACTTGACCCCACTGACATCCATGTAGCACCACCCATGTGCCAGGGTAGAGCTATTATGACATTTTATGTTTCTATATGAAAAATTGATGCATAAAATTAAGTAGAAGTGTCATGGAGAAAAGGAAAAAGCCCAACTCACGTTTGATCTGATGCCCATGAACAGAAATGCGCGTAACATCTGCAATTTGATCAATCTCCTTATAGAAAAGGTTCTGCCAAGGAAAGTGCTGGGAGTGTGGAGTGTTACGTTGGGAAAATTGGATTAGTGATGGGCACAAAGAAAGGAATTTGAATCCTTCAAATCCTCGGAAACATTCATTAATCTCTTTACAAATCTACCACTATTTGCATGGACTACCACTACAAACCATACTGTAAAAAGCACTTTTTTTTTTTTTTTTTTTTTTTTTTTGCTGAAACAACATACCTCTTAGAATCACTTTCAGCACTAATATTAGCAATTGTATCAATCAACATCTTACACATTCATTTATCCTAGGCCACCGCCCACCAGTGGAACACAGAAAACCCGATTTTTGGATTGCTCGAGGATGGTGTTGGGTTGGGCCCTTCCCCATCACCTGTTGTGTTGGCACACAACTTATAAGTAAGCCCGGCTCCTCTTCTGTATATATTGCCTTGATTGAAACATGTTGCAAAGGGGTCTTAGAAGGTTCATGCCCAAAGAAGATAAATGTAACAGGAGGTGCACCTGGCTTGAGCCACGAGGGGGCACCAATGGTTAAGGATGGTGATCGGGAAGCAGCAGCTGCCGATTTCAATTCTAGCGGATGCAAGTGGACAGAGGAAATGAAAATGATTGCTTTTTGTAAGACTTTTGGGAGGTGGGCCATTGATCATTTGGTGGGTCCATCCATATTCACTTGTGAAATTATTGTCAATCTTTTAATATGCTGAATTTCTTGTTCAAAATTCGGATGAGTTATGAAACAGAGAATTTTTAGAATTATGATGTAATTAAATTTAGATGAGCCACACTGTGGAGTTTCACTTGTATCCCTCAATTATTTGATTTGGGAGATCCTCAAGGATCGTTACTCCAAGACTAGCCACTCTTCCACCCTCTCTCTATTTCCCAATCAACCCACATAGTTAACTTTATGGTCGACCCAATCAACCCATATTTTATATATTTTATATGGAATGAGCTGAGTTTATATTGAGCACTTTTTTGTTGTGCTTACTGAAATATAGCCTTTAAGTATTTGCATCTGCAAGTTGGGTCAGGTTAAATGGGTTGACCTGCATTTAATGCAAAGTTGGGTCGGATTGTCAGAATGACCCACATTGGGTGTGGGGTTGAAGTTATTTGACTCATGTTAAAAACGAGTCGAATATAGGTTAAACTTCAACCCACCAACACCCTTTATCAATATGACCCATTTTGACCCGACTGACCCATTTCCCATCCCAGCTCTCTCTATTTCCATCTCTCTCCACTTTCTTCTCCTCTATAAATGGCACATTAATAGAAGATCTGGAGGGTAATATTTGCATGTAAACCGTAACAAACAAATTGATTTTATAGCTAGGTAGATCCTCTGATGGATGGTCCTCCACAAACTGATAGATGACATTCTACATACAACGTATTACGGGATCTTTTTTTTACCATCACCCATTTAAATATGACTCGCATGATGGAATATCAAATTGGCTAATATTTTTGGACATCCGCCTAAAAGATCATGTGATATGATGTATGTGTCTGGCCATCTAAAAGTGAGCGTGGCAATATAAATTCGTCACAAGTTATATGAAAATCATCACCATAGACATGGTTACATGGTTGGATCATTTTGATCTTCCTTCAAGTGGGACATTTTTTTTTTTAAGTATGTGATATTGTATATGGAAGGCTGTCCATTAGTGGGCCCACCTTTAAAATTCCAATGGTTTACATGTAAATCATTATTGTACAAGTGGATGCATGGCTTGCCTGAACTTATATTAATGTACCGTGGTTAAAGAAGTTTGGATCCTCAGAGTCTTAGAAGAATCCTGAGCTAAAGGAGTGACGTTCCACAATTGGGTCCTGAGTAGAAGGAGTGAAATTCCATAATGAGGTCCACCTAATGAAAATTCGAGCAGCTCAGTTTAAACTCTGTATGGTGTATGGGGCATTCTTAATAGGAGTAGATCCCATCGTAAGATTAACCACATTTTTTTTTTTTTTTTAACAAATGGTCAAACTGACTATAGGACCGACTTCTATTAGAGTAAAATAGAAAAGGCAAAAATCTTGAGACCAACTTCACATCTGAAAGCTCTTCAGACTCTAAACCATTTGAAGAAATCCATTCTCTTGATGCGGAAACAAATGGAACAAACACAAGCCCTTGGTTTGCTGGCAACATATCTGGCATCTTGGATACCTAGGATTTCTTTGAGGTGTTAAAACTTGAAATCCTCTATACTACCTTATGTTTGGATGTACCTTGAGTTTAAGTTAGTCCACAGTAACGAACCCACAAATGTTGGGCTTTCTGCTCATCAATTGTCCAAACTTATTTAACGATCAAGATTGAGGCAGTAGGTGTATTCCACCATGCTCAGAACCTGATCAATTATACAAATAAATCAAGCTAGGCTGAGACTTTGTGGGCTCAACCACATCTAACGCCATTGTAGGCTCAAACATGTAGATATCCTATGAATTCAGAAATATTAATACGAATCATGCATGATAGACTAAAACCTCTAATTCAAATGCCAATCACACCATCATCACTGCCGGCTCATACAAACATGCCTAAAAAATACGCCTTTAAAATGCAAATCGCACAAATGTTAATACCAATCATGCTATAGTACTTTACCCAAAAAAAATAAAAAATTTCATGCTATAGTAGGCTTAAACATCTAATGCCAATTCAAATCATACCATCACCATTGTAGGTCCAAATAAACATGCCTAAAAAATACACCTTTCAAGATAAAAATCAAACAAATATTAATGAATCACCCCATTGCAGTCTCAAACATCTGATGCCAATATCACACAAATATTTATAGGAGTCACCCCATTGTAGGCTCAAACATCTAATGCTAATATCACACAAATATTATTAAGAGTCGCCCCATTGCAGTCTCACACATCTGATGCCAATATATATCACACAAATATTAATATGAATCACCCCATTGTAGTCTCAAACGTCTAATGCCAATACAAATCACACCATCACCATTGTAGCATCAATCACCAACACACTTTGAACCCAAATTGAGTCATCGATAATGTACTTCCAATCCCTGCATAAACAGAAAATAGGCATTATATGAGACCAAGATTAAACATGAAATTCCATTTGCAACATCAAACACATTCCGAACATAAAATTTCTAAATGTCTAATAAGTAATTTCTCTCCTCCATAAAAAAATAAAAATAAAAAAACCACACAATCTTGCATATAAAATATAATGCCTTCTCTCGAGTTTACATCCAATATACAAAATTAAAACAAGATTAACTAAATTTTCTACTGATCAAACATCCAATGTTGTAAAACAGAAACAAGTTCAAATGGAGCACAAATAACAAAGTAAAATTGGAGAAATAAACTCTCAATCAGTGACCTAACCCAATGGTTAAGAATAAAACCAAAGAAGCTACAATTCCCTAAACGCAAAATATACCCCAAAACTGAGGAATAGAAAGCTGAATTTAATGAAGGAATACAGCACCTCACATTAATATTCGATTCGCCGAACCTGCAACTCTCAGTCCCAAACTGAAATACAAATTCAAATTTAGAAAATTTACAAAAACTCCCAATGCCAAACTAAAAACGAAATGCATATTTAAAAATAAATGAAAATCCCAGTCCCAAACTGGAGAAAATAAATGAAACTCAAAAGATTACTACCCAATATGATATTTGCAACATTCAAAGAATAAAAAATATTCAACATCCTTGGTTGAACTACCAATGTAACCAACCTAAGAACCCTTTATCTAGAAGCCTAAATCCAAATGGGAGATAAATCAACACTATCGGTAGCAGGGAGAGAGAGAGGCAGAAAGAGAGATTTTTCTATAAAACCCTATCAATCCAACTTCATTATTAGTAGCAAAAGTGATAAATCAACATTTTCTAGTTGTCATCATCATCATCATCGAAGGCTTGTCTCAACTATGTTGAGGTTGACTACATGAGTTTTATTTCTCAATTCCGATATATCTCGAGTAAAATCCTCAACTAAGTTGCACTTCTTTAGATCTACTTTTACTACCTCCTTCCACGTTCTCCTTGGCCTACTCCTTCCATCCACCTGCATAGCCAAATCTTTTCTTACCGATGCCATTGGGGGACTGCGTTGGACATGTCCAAACTATCTCAAATGGGTTTTTTTTTTCTAATTTTCTCCCCTATTGAGGTTACCCCTAAATTCTCTCGAACGAGCTTATTTCTAATTTTACCCTTCCTAGTTTTACCACATATCTACCTCAATATTTCTATCTCTGCTACATCCATTTTGTACAAATGTTGCTTCTTAATTGACTAACATTATGCTCCATAGGTCATAACTGGTGTAATCACTATCCTGTAAAATTCTTCCTTCAATCTTGTTGGCATTTTTCTCTTCTATCTTGATGACTTTCTACTACGTACTCTTACCAAAAGTAAAAATAAAAATAAAATCTACCACATATAAATCTCAATTGGAAAGTCAAGCGCATTGCCTTACTCTCCTCTTGAACTCTTAAATCCCAAACCCAAAATTTGCAATTAAAGTAACAACCACGCTAAATCTCGGCCAAAATACACTTGTAAGTCAGCATATATGACATGGATCCGGCCATGCTAAATCTCGACCAAAATAAATAAATACATAAAAATATACCAAAAGGGTAAAAAGATAATTCTAAAGTCAATGAATATATTATTACCATTCTTAAATTTTTCTAATATGAAAAATCATTCAAAAATATAAAAAGTGATGTAAAATTACATAAGCTGCAAATAAAAGTTGAATTTATAAAATTTTAATTAATCCAGTTTTCCACGTAATCTTAAGTGTTAAATAGATGAAAGAATCGTGTGAGGTTAGATTAGTTTATATCTTATCTCTTAATTATGCATTATAATCAAACAAGGTTGATTAATTCCAAGTTCCAAATACTTTGAAAGCCTTATGAAACATATTTAGCATTTTTCTGTTGTTAATTATGATTTTTAAAATCTTCTTCTCACCTTTACCACTGATGTGACATTTACTTCACCTTTACTTTTAACACATGTATAAAAAAACATGCCCTGAGATTGAGAGAGTAGCTTTTTGGAGCCCGTTTGAGGCCATGCCAATTATGGAGAGTTGGGGGCATAGAAAGATATCAATGTGACCTAATTGTATACAAAATCCTTTTAATATATGTTTAAAGTCATGCCATCCTAATCCCTTGATTCATAGCCCTCGAGTTTAAATGTTTTTTAAAAAAATAACTTTTTTGAACTTCAATCAAGGGGTGAGTAATTGTGGGATGTGTCAAATCTGGGTTGGTGCATGGTTTGTGTTGTGTGTGTGTGTGTTTTTTTGTTTTTGGTTGGGTGGGGGGAATTGATCTTAAAGAGCTTCCACGTGCCTATAAGTGGGGACCTATATTATGACTCTCACGAGATGCAACCGCAAGAGAGCCCAACGCAACCCCCGCCCGAATTTTAACATATCCATAAGTTTACAGCAATCCAAAATGAGTGGACTGTTGGATCACCTGAATTTTTTTTAATATAAACCACTAAATTAGTATGCCATGAATCAAGGGTTCATCATCAAAGTCTTGTTCCGACTATATTGAGATTGACTATACGAATTCTGTTTCTTAATTCCGATCTATAGTGAGTCAAACCCATGGAGAAGCCATGAGTCAAGGGTTAAGATGAGTTAATAGGCATGAGATTTTGTAGAGAGGTAGGGCTCATCAAGACCTTTCAATCCCACTTCCCATCCCGAGGTGGGACTTATAAGGCCCACACCATCAAGGTGCGCAAGGGATGAGCC
This sequence comes from Cinnamomum chago, assembly GCA_038049695.1. Classification (NCBI taxonomy): domain Eukaryota; kingdom Viridiplantae; phylum Streptophyta; class Magnoliopsida; order Laurales; family Lauraceae; genus Cinnamomum; species Cinnamomum chago. The sequence continues at coordinate 102,996,429 of CP142451.1, read as the reverse complement.
TTGTATACGTATAGAGGGGGGTGTTGCACACAGCGGGTCCCACTTGGGGCACCACCTTGGATGGGACTAGGAGAATCCAAAGATATGGAAGAACCATACCTCCCTGCAAGTTTGGGGCCCGCCTCAACAGCCTCACTCCTTGATCAACCACAAGGTTTCACTTTCTTAAAAAATGGACCGTCAATCTAACGGTGTACTAGTCTATTGGAATAGGTGTAAAAAATGGGATCGGTGTAATTCAAGAGGACCTGTGATATGATAATGGAATATCAAATTGTCTCAGATTTATGGGCAACAGTATAAAAGATCATGTGATATGATGTGTGTCTAGCCATCCATCAGCATACAGAAATTTGTCACGGTTACATGGCTGGATCATTTTGATCTTCCGTCACGTGGGTCATATTTTTAAAATAATGTATATGATATCATATATGGAAAACTTTCCATTAGTGGTTTACATGTAAATCATCGGTGTACAAGTGGTCGCATGGCCTCCCTGAACTTATATTAATGTACCATGTTTAAAGAAGTCTGGATCTCCGTGTCTTAGAGGAATCCTCGGCTGAATGAGTGAAATTCCACAATAAGGACAGACGTTGAAAAAAATAAGGAGAGTAGATGAAGAACTATTGGTCCTCTCCGATACGTAGGATCCTTATAAAGGCTCTCATTCACGGGATAATTCGGTGCGGTAAGTGGAACTCTACAGTGATACCCACTAATTGAAATTTTAAATCACTCAAAATGAACGTACGTAGTCTCTTGCAAGGGACATGACATAGTTTTGTTCTAATATGAATTATGAGAATACAATTGGCAGTTGTAGGATCCTGGTCCTACTGTTAGTTTGGGCATACAATTGATAGTTTAGTATTGGCAGTTAACTTTGCCAATTTTTGCTGGTCTAAACAGCCCGTCCCAAGCATGGGTAAAAGTGAGGAGGGTTGTTTTAAATAGGTGACAGCTGGTGTAAAACTTATTACAAGTAAAATATGAATTATGAGAAAATGATATTTACCTTTGGGCCTAATAAAGATTAAAATGGAGAAACAAAATTCATCTAGCCGACCCCAAATAAATTGGAACAAGGCTCCAATGATTATGATGATAATGACAGTATTGACCCTTAATCATGGATAACATCAACAAAAGTGGTCATAATCATTGTTGTCAGAATCCTACAAAGCATATGTCGAATCTTAAGAAAAATGATTCGTATCTTATGATTCAAACGACTCGGTTGAGTTAGAATGGCTACAACCTTTAAGTTAATATTAATAACAATTTACCTTTTTTCTTTCTTTTATCGTTTTTACTTTTTTGAAGATTATTTAATAGTTAACAAAATCTTTTAATGATTTTTGCAGCTAGTAGGATGTTTTCAAAATGAATAAAGAATATGCATTTGACTAAAGTGTTCGATCGTAAATATGGGATTTGCCTATATCTTTTTTAAAACTTTATTTTTATTGTTTCTTTTTTAACACTTTCCTATCTTGAAGATATATCATACTGTGTAAGATTGATGGCTTAGGCTTTACTTTTACTTTTATATTTCGATTAAAAGATAATAGAATATATATATACCGATATCTTATACTTATTTAAGTAGTTACAAATATCTCCTATTATTTATTCGTATAAGTCTTGATGTTCTAGATACGTATGATAGACTTATTTGTCATTTTATTTATACTACTATGTAAGGATTATGTATAACTACTTTTTTCTTTTTATTTTTTTTATTAATTACTTTTTTTTTTAGAAATGGATTATGTATAACTACTTTTTTCTTTTTATTTTTTTTATTAATTATTTTTGTTTTTTAGAAAGAAAAAATCCTAAGATTCACAATTTCATTTATGAGTATGAACGATTAGTGATAAGATTCTAATTTTCTAAACATTTGTCATAAATATAAATTCTAGCACAAAAAGAACAATCCTGCCTTGCTACAGTGTCAAATAGGATAACCATTGAAAATAATAATGAGATGGGATGAAGCACACCTGATGCATGAAGCTCGGCCCTTACCTTCATATGAAGCAAGTGAAGTTCAGAGAGCTTGTCCATAATTATGTTCAAATGTTGAACTACTCCTGTTTGAAGGGAGGAAGAAGATTGAAAATTAGAAATCTCATATTGTTACACCCCGACCCAAATTAATCACGATTAAGGCTAATTAATCGGGATTAATGCTAATTAAGCATGAATAATCGTATTAATGAAGGTTAATGACCAAAGAGAGATAAACTAATCTTAAATGATGCATTAAGCATAATATAATGGACTAAAATGAAATTGAATTGGTTAAAGTGAGTTTGGACTAAAACATGTTAGACTAAGGACTTTTCCGTAAATATGAGTTTTCACGTATTTCGTCAAATACGAAAGTCTTGATACCAATGCGTGTATCTCGAGTAGTACGTTAACTTTCATAATAGACGCGACTCTATTTGACTTCAAATGGACCAAATGAGACTTCATTTGAACCAAAATGTAATTTGACTTATTAAGAGGGGGTTTTTGTGTAACAGGGTTTTATATTAGAATGGAAAGAGTCATTTCCTCATTTCAACCAAACCCTAGACTCATTCCTCTCATCTTCTTCCATTTTCCTTACCAAGCATCAAGAAGGGAGCTTGTGTGTGTGATTGAAGGGGGTGATAGCTTCACCAACTTCATCTTCATCATCTTCCCTAAGCCATTTCCCTATTGTTGAAGTGAAAGAGCTTGAGAAAGATCTCAATGTTTTCCTCATTGAGCTACAAGTGCGTGCTTGGAGTTTTTAATGAGTTTACAAGTCATAAGGAGTGCTTAGGCATGATTTCTAGCACAAATAGCTTATAGATTTGTGTATTTTGTATTTCCATGAAGTTAGGGTTTCATTTGGGGATTTCATCTCAAAGCCAAGCTAAGAAAAGAGGGCTTTTGCTATTAAGCTACATAAGAGGCAAGTATAAACACTTGCTTGTGATTAGTGTTAAACATTGTAAAAGTTTATTAAGTTTTCCATGGATTTGGAGTCTATGTATTTTCCATTAAGTTTTGGAAATTTATTATGGATTGATTGAAATGGTTAGTGATGATGTATGAAAAGGGAACATGAAGTTCCATTTTCTTGTAGGATTGGAAGTGATTTGAATGTAGAAAAGAAGGGAATGAAAAGGAGAGAAAAAAAATCAGGTTTTTCCGGACCTGCAACTCGTCCAGGTCCGATCGATCGGACTGTCATTTAACTGGGAGGTTTTTCGGGCCGATCGATTGGACTGTCATCCGATCGATCGGACATACTCTTAACTGGGAGGTAATTCGAGCCGATCGATCAGACCGAGCCAAATATGCTTTCTATGAACATTGGTGGTCTATAAATTAATGTTAGAACTAATTATGCCCTAATCTAAGATTATCAAGATTGGGGAAACTAAAAGAAAAGAATGGTGACAAATTAAGTACTAATTCTTCAAATGTGTTGTCTAAACCTGCATAAGTGTTAGCTAAGGTTATTTGAATGTACAAACCACTATCAAAAGTGATGTTCATCAAGAATAACACGTAGATTAAATAACAAGCGTTTCACCCATTTGTTTGGTTTAGAAATTTTGATGGTGAACTTGAATAGAATTAATAGACGTGGTGCGATTTCCGAATCAGACACTACTTAGTAATTCCTTAAGCTCGTTACTGAGCTGAACTGAACGATACAATAAAGAATGAATTGATGAATGAACAGTTACTAAAGGTAACAATGAATTGAATAATCGTGCTGCAGCAGATGGATTTGGGGGCGTTCCGGAGCTCCGTGGTGATGCTAGTTGTCCTTGGCCCGGACACTAGTAAATCCCACATATTCCGATCATATCTATGAATATCGATTGATGCCTTCCATTTGGAAGATGAATCATTCATTTGAGGGAAGATGGTAAATCAATGAAATGAAGTAAATGAAATGAAATGAATGAATGAAAACTATGATAGTGATTATCTTATGAATGTTTATTGATCATATGAATGTCTATTGATCAACTCTTATGTTACTGCATGGTATTTTGGGTACACACCGATTGACAAGAAATGATGGGAATGATACATGTATAAGGACCTTATTCTTTTGTATACATGTAAATCGAAATTTGATATTGTCAAATATATATATATATATATATATATATATATGTTTCCGCATTATTGTGTATTTGACAGGTTTATTGAGAATGTTATCCCTTGTGGATTCCATTTTAACTTCGGTTAATTCGAGGTTTACGGGAGTAAGTATGGGCTCACGGCCCGTGGTTATCGTATTTCGGGCCCGGGTCGTGACACATATCATGCCTACAAAACCATAAGCAATACATAACTTTTAAATGCAAAAACCTTAAAATAAACGACAAATTTCAGTCAAATGAGATTTGAGGAGATCGTCGAATTGATCACATGCTAAGGACAATCGAGAGGGCTTCTCGTTGCAGAAGCGTTACACTATCCAGATCTACTAGCAGTAGAATTCTCTATAGTCTATACTAGAGAACCAATATTACATATCAAAATTTTAAAAGTATTTTAAATTGGCCCAACTGAATAAAATAAAAAATGAGGTAATATATATCCTCCACCTGCCAAAAATGAAAAATGAGGTCAATTGAGCATTCCTATGTTCCAATTCAAAGGTTGCCATGTGGACTTTTAAAATAAAATCTCCTCCCTTTTCTACTTAGTTCTCTATTGCATGACTTTTAATTGGATAGATAATAATGCATGATTCATCATATTTTTGATAGACGAATAATCCAGAAAGACTCATTTTAAACTATAATGCATGATTCATCATATTTTTGATAGACGAATAATCCAGAAAGACTCATTTTAAACTATACTTGCCCCACTAATGGAACATGCAATTTTAAAATGGGGAAAAACTCTCTAGCAAGGAGGAAACATTTTATAGTGTTACGTCTAGTATTAATTAAAGCTGATCCAAACTCCAGAATGGGGTATTAATATGATTATTCTTTGGCCACGTGATGAACTTCCTTTAATTTTCAAAAAAACGAAATGTGAGTGGAGTGAGTCACATGTAGATCGATCAATTAATCTAGAGGTGGGCCTCATACTAATTGAGTGAAATTACAATCCAAAAAAAGGGATATGATCAGTCCTTAATATTTGGGCTAAAAAAAAAAAGAAAATCCAAAGTAAGAGTTTATATTGTCTTTTATGAATATCTTACTAAAATTTCACACTTTCTTTGATTTTTTGAAAGAATTAAAAAACGAGTGCAGTTAATCACGTGGATCGATTGATCAATCAATTGGTGGGCCTCACAAAACTTTGACTAGAATTATTACTGGTGCCAACACATGGTGAGCGTAAAGAGATGATTAATCTAAGATATATAGGCCCCAAATGACTTGAGATTTTGGCCAGAGTAAATCCAAAACGACTGAGAGTTTATTGTGTCACACAGAGAGAGAAAAGTGGTGCTTCCTTTTCTTCATCCCTTTTCTTGTTTGTTTGTTTTGTTTTATTTCTCAAATACTCTAGATAACTGTAAAAAATAAATAAATAACACTAAGTTAGTTACCTCCTTTTCCTTTTCCTCTTCTTCTCCAATTGGTGCTTGTATGTGTATTATCTCACCCATGCCATCTGTGGAGTTATAATGACAGATATAAGGGATGTGCAGAAGATTTACATGTTCATCTCCGGCCTGAATCCTCTGCAAGAGTTCTTCTGACATTTTGTATAGGTGGAGTTCTTGAAGAGTAGTAAGGTACTGCATGCCCTCAGGTATTCTCTTCAACTCAGGGCACTCATGCAAACATAACTTGAATGTGAGTCATCGATCCATTTTCTATTTTTATCAGATTCAATTTAGAGATTTGATAAATAAACAATTTCTTGAGTTTCAAGAAGCATCCATGACGGAAGCACAATTCCTCCCCAACATATGCCATTATAAGAAAAAGGGACATGAGATTGGGCAATGCTTCAAGTGAAGACAATGGATCTTCTTTCAAATGAGACCTTTTTAACGCCAGGCTAGCGAGGTTTTGAAGGGAACCAATCCAAACAGATAGCCTCTCCAAACGCCCTTCGAAATAGAGATATTTGAGATGGGCTGGTGGAGAAGATATAGCATCCAAATCAAGAATTTCTTCCTCGCTTATGACTTCTACAACCAAATGGAGAAGGAATTCCATCTTCTGTAGGGAGGCAGAGAGTTCTTTTTCATGATTTCTTTTCACATTTCCAATGTCCAAATATCTTAGTTGAGTCAAGTTTCCCACTTTTCTTACCGTATCATCGTTTATATCAATGTGTGATAAACTCTGTAAGCAATTCAAATTGAATATTCCATCCGGAGCTTGTGCACCTAACTCTATAAACATGTGCCTCATTTTCTTCAACTTTCCTACTCCTTTGGGCAGGATCTTTATTTTAGTTTCATGAATGTCCAATGTTTGTAGATTTTGAAGCCTTCCTATAGATTTTGGAAGCTCCTCAACATTTGTATTGCTCAAATCCAAATAGCGTAAATTGAATAACTCGACTAATTCATCTGGAACACTCTCAATGGAAGAACTCTTTAGATCTAACACCCTCAGGAGTTTATATCTTGATGAGATGCTACACAAGGACAGAGATGGGATTTCTATTTGGAACAACATCAATGACCGATGAGGACAAGTACTGGATTGAATGTTCACAATGCTATTTTGCATCGACAAGTAACGGGCTTTGTTGGTCCAAATCTCTTCTTTTCCATCATGCATACTACAAAAGTTTTGTTCATGGCCAATTGATATAGCCAACTCTCGGAGAACATCGTGCATTCGGACCCTTCTAAAACCTGGAAACTCTTCAGTAATTTGCAGCAAGCTTCTACATGTAAGTTCCTTGATATAGTCTTCTGCCACCTCCTCTAATGTGTGTCCTTCCCTCTCTTCTATAAAACCTTCGGCAACCAATAAACTAATTAGTCTTCTTTCTGAAATTTGGTAATCTTCAGGGAAGAAGCCAAAATATAGGAAACAATATTTGAGGTTGCACGGCAAATCATCAAAGCTAAGCAAGAGTATGTTCTTCATCCCAGACATCTTTTTATTGTTGCTTAGCTGCCAAGACAGACTGTTTTCTACCATCCTCCATTCTATGCTCGACTTTTCTTTAGTTAACATGAGCGCCCCAATAGTAACAATTGCTAGTGGTAAGCCATCACATTTCTGTACTAAGCTTTTTGCATATGGCTGCAGCTCTGGAGGACAACTTTTGTTTGAAAATGCTCTGTTGCAAAAGAGGAGCCAAGCATCGTCTTTTCCTAGAGGCTCAAGGTAGAGAATAATTTCAGCTTCAAAAGACAATGCGACATCACGTATTCGTGTTGTGAGCATTATCCTACTTCCACGTCCATCGTTTGGAAATGCAACTCGTATGTGGTTCCAATCGATGGTTTCCCATACATCATCTAAAACAATCACATACCTCTTATTCTGCAAATAATTGATGACCGTCTGCACAAGATCGCTGGCTTTCATTTTGTTGATGTCATCCGGAACTGCCTCCGAAATTGCCTCCTTGTTAGACTTGTACAGCTCCTTTATCATGTTTCGCATGAGATCGTCCACTTTGTAAGACTGGGAGACGGTGATCCAAGCATGACATTCAAAGTGATTCTTCACTTGTGGGCTGTCATAAACTCTTGTAACGAGAGTGGTCTTGCCAAGACCGCCCATTCCCACCACGGCGACCACCACACCTTCTGGCCTTTCATCTGTCAACTTTGCAATTATGAAATCTTTCTTTTTATCAATCCCAACAATTTCTTTATCTGAGATCAAGTGTAAATATTCTCCAGAACGTTGCCAGTTTTCAACATCATCATTCATCTTGGATGTCTGTCCTTCTTCATGGAAGCCATATCGCTGCCTTCTCTCTGAGATTTCGTGAATCTCAGATTTGATTGCTTGCAGCTTAGAGGCAATTCGGTGCTTGTAATAGTAAAGTTTTGGGAGGAGAAGGAGGCTGTAGAGAGCTCTTCGCATTATTCCCTCCCTAGTGTGTTGCTTTACGATCTGGTACATGTACATGTCAATGATATCCTCGACCTTGTAGCTGGCTTCTCTTACTTGATCTACCCATGTCCTCACTCCATCATCATCATCACTCTGTTTTCTTCTGTCTGCATCCTTCAAGAAGGAGCGCATGCTCTGTAGCTCCTGTTGGATTTCATTAATGTTCCCGCGCAATCCTTGAATAAGAGAAGCTTCTTGCCGCACAAGAGAATCCAGGGTTTGAAGCAGGAAATCCACAGCACTCTCTGCCATGTTTGCGACAAGCACTGATTTCTCTCTTAAAGAAGATGCAAATAAAATCTGGAAATGTTTGCTTCCACACTCGGATCAGATCAGAGATACAGGCAGATCTTTGCCTCTGGACACTGCACACTCAGATCAGAGGAGACTCTGGATGACCTTGGAGAAGGTGATCTGTTGAGAAACAGAGAGGATTAAGAAAGACTCTGTGGGGCTGGGTTGCAGAGAAGGAAACAGAACAGAGACTAGTTTCTGTGTGCAGAAATTGGGATCCTTGTAGTGGGCAAGGAGAAGGAGATCGGCATTGCCGTCGCTGCTTGCTGGAGTAGATCTTTTTCAGACGAGGGAGATAAGGGATAGCCACCTTTACCAAAACTCAAAAGTAATGTGAAAGACAGAAGAGAATTCTCCTTATAGTGGTTGTAAAAAGTTTGAAGGAAAAAAAAAAATGGGCCTTCATGTTTTTGCTTTCGGTGGAGTGAAAGGACTGAGTGGGCAGACTGCAGTCTGCAGAGAGAGAAATAGAGGAAGAGGACTTTGGCGTCTTCTGATTTTAAAATGCCTGGAAGAATCGGACGTATATTTTATTTCTACTTGGAATTTCCACTACCAAATGATGGACTCAGAAAATTGTTGTCCGTGAATATGAGATAAATCTATCAAATTCGTAGGAGGATTTTCTAGAATTTTAGTAGATTTAATATTTTTTTATTGAAGAAAATTATAAATTTTCTTCTATTAGTGAATTTTTCCATCATCTTACCAAAATGGCTCATGAGACCTGTGCAAGCCCATCTTCCTGAACGTTGGCCCATGTAGACATCACTCAAAGAACTTGTAAACAATACTAATTTAATCTTAGGCACTCTAAGGAACTTGTTAACAATCCTATTTTAATCTTTAGACTTGTACACACCATAAAATAATACTATATAAATCTTTATACGCATTTCCATAACTTACAAGAATATCCTATAGGTACTGCAACTTGATACAATAGTAAAGTTTTTCTTAATCTTTTGTATCATTCAAGATCTCCATCGATGCATTAAGGACTCATTTGGGTAATTCATTTCTAAAGTGAATTCAAGTAAATGATCAATGTGAAAGACAAAAAAGAAAAAAATGGGTCTCATAAAAACAGTACAAAATCTCAAAATCCACCTTCTTAACTTTATGTCATTGGGGGTCTTGTAAAAAAAAGCGCAAAATCTCAAAATCCATCTTCTTGGCTTTATGTCGTTTTGTGGCATATGAATAAACTTTTTTTTTTTACTTTTTTGATAAAAACGAAGAGGCGTTTTTGTCTTTTAGTACAATCAGAGATTTTTTTTTTTTTTTTCAGATTTGACCTGCCACCATATGATTTTTCTTTGGTTTTTAATAGCTCTCTGTGAAATAATTCCAAGCTTGAACTCAGCCATGACTTGAATGACAATATACTGTTGGTGGATCTGAATGACATTTCCCATATGTCAGCCTTATTCCTCACGCTCATAAGAAATATTATTTTTCCCCATACAATAGGAAACTGTGCAACACTTCTTGGATTCCCATCATGGGCCACACATAATAAAGATCAAGAGGCCATTCAAGATGAATCATATCCCTTCAATCATATTAAGTGTTATTGCTGGGGTCTTAAAAAAAGTGGACCTATGATCCGAGCTTGTCACTTTTCAGTGTACATCAACAAAAAAGGTTTAATTCTTTAAAAATTAAAAAGAAACAAATCAATGATGTGCATTAGTGCCATCACTCAATCAGTGGATCCCACTCGTCGTGGAAGAGTGGCATTTGAATTTTGAACGATAAAAGAGTGCCACTGATTATTGATTACATCGAGAAACCCACATGCATCGTTTAAGACACAAGTATTTTAATTTTTTTCACTTTGCTTTTCTCAGAACTAGGGCCGCCAATCCCGCACTTTGACGAGGGGGCTGGCCGGGCCGATCCGGCTTGGCCGGCAAAAGCTCTCAAAGCGAGGGCTTTTGTTTGTATCTTAAAGTCCGAGAGTAGAGTAGGGCCCAATTTTGAAAAGCCCTCAACCTTGAGGGCCGAGCTGGGGCTTGACTTAGCCGGCCCAAGGGACCAGCCCGGCCCTTTGACTATTAATATATAAAATAAATAATATGTAGAATGTAGAATATATATATATATAGAGAGAGAGATATATATATATTTTTACAATATATATATAAAGATCTCATCGAATTAAAAATTAATGATAGAGACTTAATATTTTGTCATATAATAATAACCAAATCTTAGAAAAAAAATTTAATGGATATCCCCATAGATCACAATATTCCCATCTATATTTAATTCTATATTATCATTTGAATGATATATTTGATTCTATGTTTGCCCAATACGAACATATTCTTCAATGAAAACGGAATTTAAGTTGTCATTCCATCCTATTGATTTTCACCAATGTAAACTATTGAAGGTTGAGAGTTTAGATAGACGATCATTATCATTAAGTGATGTTGAGTTTCAATCACTAGCCATTGATCGATGTCAATTTCTTTCTATCCCCTTACTTTTATGACTATTGTTGCTTCATTCATGTGGACCCCACATATGGAGTTAAAAGTCCATGACTCATGAATCAAATCATCTTTGTCATTCATCTTCGGTATTCAAAGTTTAATTGTTTTGTTATAAAATTCAATAGTTATTTTTCAAAGAATTACAAGTTAGGGTTAATGCTAACTCAAGAGTGGTCTAATGTTTATTTGAACCACACATACAAAATAATTTATTTGGAATAAGTCTAATGCCTATTTGAAATAATTCTAATAGAATCAGACATGCACGGCTTGCCAAACTTGTTCTCATGATTCACATTATTGCTTTAAAAAAATATATAGAACACAAACTAGTTAAAAAGGCTACAACTAGCAAAACTTCAAATCTTACTAATAGCCTGACAAAAAAAACCGAGCATATTATTTAAACTATATAACTACTGCAAGTGTGTTAAGGTATTAAAAAGTGTCTTTCCTAGTTTCATGTTATAATACTATCACTTTACCTTATTTCATTTAATCATAACTAATATCTTTATAAACTAATGAAGTAACTTATGTTGTGCATTCTTTTAGAAGTGTTACAAAAAAATTGACTTTTACATTGCCCCTCGAATAAAGGTGAGTTAGAATTATGGTATTGAAGAATTTTTATATATAATAATATTAAAAAAATCATTTCTTTCGGCTCTGGCCCGATCCTAGCACAACCTTAGCCCTTGGGGGTAGGATAAGGGCTTCGATATTATAGGCCCACCGTGGGCTCTGAGGGCTTTGACTTGACTAAAGCCCGGCCCGTATATATGAGGATAGGGTAAGTGCTTACCCCGGCCCGGACCCGGGCCCGACCCTTTGACAGCCCTACTCACATCAGACGGGATGGCGGGAAAAGTAGTTCTCTCTAGCGTCCTGAAAGAGTCGTTGAGCAAGTTTTGCTCCCCAGTTCAAGATGAACTTTGGGTTGATGAGGGGAAAAAACTAGAGCTGGCAAAAGCCCATCAGACCCGTCAATCTAGACCGACTCGACCCATATATGACCCGTACAACACGACCCGCCTAATATATGGGTCAGTCGAAGGTCAAGCTTTTGTAACCCGCATTTAAACTAGTCAGGCTAGGGTTAGTACGTTTAACCCGCATGACCCACATAACCCATTTATTCTTTTCTTATAGCTAAAACTTATACTCAATACTTAATTCTATTGAGTGTATCTTTTTATTTTGATATGATGTTTTTTTTATTTTTATAAAAACTTTATTTTATTTTTATTAATTTTGTTATTCTATTTCTATAGTTACTATTTTAAAAAATGTATGCTACACTCATTGTATAAATAATTCCTTCTTTTTCTTTTTCTTTTTTTTTTTTCTTTTTTTTTTGAAGCAGACCCTTTGTGAGAATACCTTTGGGCAGGGGCAGACGTAGAAATTCTTCATTGGGGGGGGGGGGGGGGGGGGGGCGGGCTTTTATGTAGGAAAAGTGTTTTGGGAGGGCCAAATATAAAAAGAAAATGTAGTTTTTAATATATATAGGGGCTTTTTTGAATTGTGGTGGGGGGGCGGCGGGGGGGCTTTATGTAGGAAAAGTGTTTTGGGAGGGCTAAATATAAAAAGAAAATGTAGTTTTTAAAATATATAGGGGCTTTTTTGAATTTTTTCGGGGGGCCCATGGCCCCTGCCAGCCCCCTTCAGATGCCGCCCATGCTTTTGGGTGGTCTTCTCTCTTATAAGCTAGATTATGGATATTAATAAAATACAATGGATATGACAAAAATAAAATAAAATAATCAAACAATAGCCGAGTTCATGCTAGTTTCCACGCTATTTTTCCTTACGCCGGCACAAGCCAGAGAGAATTGTGAATTATGGCATCATGATGCAGGACTCAGCCTAAATTTCAACCCAACATCAGTTAAGCCTAAGTCTGATTTAAGATTGTGTACGAAATAAATTAACATTATACTTATCAGAACCCAAACAAAGCTGGTCCATATTGCCTATCATGACAGGTTTTCATTTTCACCAATAGAATTTAGAAAGTTAAGGATTGTTCTTTTAGATCTTATCTTATTTTTACAAATTAAAAACTTATCAGTTTACGTCTAATTTAAACTTTGGATACAGTTAATGCCATATAGGGTTATTAATAAATTTAGCTTTTGGATACGAGTTATGTTGGTCAACCTGACCCTCAGTAACCCACAATGGTTACGCGGGTTGGGTCGAGTTAACCCATAGAGAGTGCGGGTTAGGACTTTCTGATATGTTTAATAAGAAGATCAGATACCCATTAAGAGAATCTAACCCATTTAAAAAATGGGTCCGACTCGTTCAACCCAACAGGACCCGTTTGTCACCCCCCCTGAAAGAGGTGGTAAAAAATCGTGGGTGACACTTTTCTCTACTAGTTATTTTCCATCCAATTTCTGCGCGTCCAAACGCCACCAACTGATAAATCCACATTTTGGTCAGCGTGAATGGTTGGAATGAAAACCATGGAGTGGCTGCCCACAATTACTGTTTTGATCGTTCCCACAAGCATAACGGGTATGAATATGATCCATTGACTCGGACTGAATAATGGATGAGCCCCACCATGCACATTACGGGTGGGGCCTACAACTGTTTACAGAAGTGCAGTCATACTCGGTGTGAGGTGATTATCCGTGGAAGAAAATCCAAACGCACCGCACATGGCGTTGTCTCCTTGTGATGTGACTCCCCACCAAATTTAGTCCAAATGCTCTCAAGTACGGATGTAAATGTCCCCCATTCTCCAATTAGTTGAACGTTTTGACCCTAAAAAATTTTCGAGAATTTTTTTTAAAAGTTAGATTTTTTCCATATAATTTTCTATTCATGCCCGAACAGGACTAAAATACGGACCCGTTTCATATACAAAATAGATTCTCATTCAATCTTTTCATTAATGTTTTCAGTTCCGTTTTCACCCTTTTATTATTTTACCTTTCTATTTTTATTAAATCATATTGGAATCAAATCCATCAAAAGTCAAGTCAAATGATTTATATAAAAGATTCTTATAAAGGCGTGCGGTCACCCAAAATATTAATATAAATCTCCCAAATAATACATGATTTGAGTGAAATGGATAAAGGGAGGTTATCTTATGGTCCTTTTTTTCTATTGTTTGGGTATTATAGTCATTTTCGCACATTCACCCTTGGAGTTGTGTTAGGCAATCAAATCCTTGAAGACTCATTATCAATTTTCCAGTCGTGGAAACCCATAAGTTTAAGAAAGTCACATGATGCCCACTTTTAATAGGTGGGTAATTGAAAACCTCCAATAATACTTGGTAAGTCAGGTGAGCGTTATTTAAAAAAAGAAAAAATCTTTCGTTGATATTGCAACTTGATCTCTAGACACTTGTAAATTGAATTCAAACGACTTTAAGAGATTATGAAAAAAAGGAAATTTATTAAAAAAGTAGAAAATTTTATAATCCACATCATTAACTTTTTGTCATTGAAACTTTTTTTACTGTTTTTATAAAAGGAGTATGCCTTTTTATTCTTTTTAGTGGACTAGGAGTTGACCTTTTGAACATTTAAAAAAAAAAAGGATTTTTTTTTAATTTTATACTTTTTCAGAAGATCACTACCCTTTTCTTCATATTTTAAAGCGAACATTCACTTAAATTTACGTGTAAAGTTAATTACCCCAACAGGCCCAAACTTCCTTTAAAAGGAATTTACTTTTCCGAATCCACAAGTCAAAGTCGTCCCTCAACCACTTGTATATGCTCCTTTTAACACTATCGACACATCTCTCATCCATCAAGGTACCCAACCAAGGCATATTTATTATGACTGAAAGACTACTAATCTGCTTTATGTTAATTTCGGAGAAAGCTGCAGCCAGCAGGTACTTCATTAAGAAATTTCTGTGATGATTCATGACCAGTCAAAGTCATTCCAAAACGACTTGTATTTACTCATTTGAACACTGTCCACACATTTCTTATAAATTACCAGGCGAGAGGGTAACCGATTAGAATGATTGGGCTTAAGTGTGGCTCAATGACCACACATGGGGTGGATCCCCCACTTTTCATGACCATTACTAATTAGGGCTCCCATATTAAGATGTCTTTGATGTTAAGGGAAAGTTGCTAATCCACTGAAGTTTTTTATGATAAGAGAAATCTAAATCCTAATTAATTAGGACTCCATAATGGAAAATTAGGCCACATCCTTTATTAAAGGAGTAAAATTATTTTACATGGAATAATATTATGAAAGATAAATCGCCCCGAACAAAAGCTGATTGACACGGGCTTTTATTTTTCTCCATAAGCAATATTATTTTGTAAAGCTCACTAGTTAATGAAATTGGTCTAAAAATCAGCAACTCTCTAATTTCAAAGTAAGTGCAATGTATATGTTTCTTTTGTTATACCATTATTAACATGAACCCTAAGATCGAGAACAGCATGATAATCACATATAGGATTTAATCTTAAATAAGTTGAAGAGTACCTCCAGACATCCTTATGCAGAGAGCTTTCCGATCCTGCTGTCTGGCGCTGTTGTTGAGATCCGTCGAAGAAGAGGCTGGGTGAATGGTTTCGGTTTCTCTCTCCTTGCCTATAAACCTTAATGTGTTGAGGGTTTTTGTGTGTAGCCTTTGTGATGGTCAAAAGGCTTTATTTATAGGTGGAGAGAGGACCGAATTCCCAATTAGGTTTACTTTAGATTTAATCTCAACCGTCCATCAAGGTAGAGAATATTAAGGAAACTATCTCATTAGGAAACCGTTTTTGAGTAATTAGTAGCATATATCATATGAAAACGGAATTCCTATTATGACCATACTTCTATAAAGGAAAGGACTTGTGGTCCAAGTAATGGGCCTAAAATAATTTCCTTACATCTTTATCTATTGTTGGTGGATCTAAAATAGGCCTTTCATCAGTGAAGTAAATGGTTTTTCGATTCTACGATTATGCAAATGTTTCGACCCATTGAACACCGGGTATGAAATCTTATTTAACACTATTTAGATCTTGATAAGTAAACAGTTCCGATCTTGGATATTTTTTTGGACATAGGATCTAAATAAGTCCAGTTCCGGGCCAACCCTAGTTCCGACCCGTGGACCTAACACATACCTTAATATAAAGGGTTAAGAATCTCAATATGGTCTCCACCATAGAACTTTGTTGAGACTTTCTCTAAATTGCTCTCCGGCTCTGCTCGCTTCAAATTGCGAAGAGGGAAAACCTTTCTCTGCCCAAATTACAGGGGGGAAAACCTGAAATTAATCTCTCCAATCTGCAACTCCAGTCCCTAACTAAGCCTCCTCGGCAACTTCATTCTCTCTCAGTAACCCCTTCTCTCTTCTTGTTTTCATTAAAGGGGTTTGCATTGAATATGAGGTTTTCAACTAGTGGACAAAGTTAGAGTGTTTGCAAGTGATTTGCCGCTTGGGCATTGACTATGGACTTGAGAGGGTGAAGGATGAGATGGAGAGTATATGAGCGTGAGTTGTTTGTGTGATTTTAAATTCTGGGGCCCGTCTTCTTGCTGGTCAGGATTAGGATGAGTCCGTGCTGGATCGGTACGGTTGCGTCGGTCTTAAAATATATATAAAAAAAATCTAAATAAAGTTAGAAAAATAGAAAAAGAAATTAGTTAAAATGTGAAAATTGAGCTATTTTAACAAGTATTCAGTCTAAAGATAGTGATATTTAGTATGGTTGAGCACTAAGTTGCTCACAGTATAACATATAACTAATAATTTTTAAGAGACAAAATTATCTTTTTGTCTTTTAATCCAAGAGAGAGGTCATTTTCTTAGAGATAAACTAGTAAAAAACAAATAGAGGGTCTAGTTAACTTCTATCTAATTTAATTGTTAGTTAATGGAGATTTTAATAAATATGCAAAATATAAAAACCTTTTTAAAGTTATGTCAAAAGATAAGTGCCTATTTGCAAAAAGAAGACTACAATAAGCAAAAATATAAGTACATTTTTATTAATGCATGAAATAAAAGGGTCTTTTATGGTTACATAGGGGGGGCATAATCATATAATATTATAAATGGTCACAGGGAAGGATCCGAACTCACCACCAATGAGTTAAAATGCACAAACGTCCTCAACAGCTGGGCCATACGCACTTACGCAGGGCCATGCATACAACTGTGCAATATTGTACAGTTTATAAGATATTAACTTTTCTGCTTATTGAATATTGGAAAATTGCTAAACCGGTTCTCTTTCGTTCCGTTTTGTCCGAAATTTAAAATCCGAAATTTAAAATCATGGATGTTTGGGATTCGAGGATGATGGTGGGTAAAGTCTTTTAAAGATTAAATATATTGCCATAATTTCACTGTGATTGTCTTAGGAGGAAATCCTCTTAAGAAGACTAATCTATGTACTTGCAAATTATTTAAAATTCAAATTAAGCTAATCCCCTCATATCACATATTCTTTCATGATGAAAAGGATTTGTGATTGTTTACATTAAAAATAAAAATAATTTGATCTAAAAATTATTAATGAATGACCTGAAATGATCATGCATGTCTTCCATGGAATCACACCGTTCGTTTGTGGGTGATCCATTACTATCACAACCCACCAATAGTTCTCACAGAAGCGCGGTGAAAACTATATATATATATATATATATAGAGAGAGAGAGGGAGGTGCTCTTGTGAGAGACACTCTCACCTTACTATGAGAGATAAAGGTAGGGGCCCACACATTTAACTTGTTGACATTAGATATGGATGTGAGGGCTCCCACCTTATCTCTCATAGTAAGGTGAGAGTCTATCTTACAGGAACACATTATATATATATATATATATGGAGGAAATGCTCATATGAGCGTAGCTCTCACCCTACTATGAGAGTAAAGGGGGGCCCATTGGATCCTTATCCAATTCCAACAGCTTAAATTATGTATATATATAATCTCTATAAAAAAAAATAGAAGGCCATATTTTAAAGTATTTTAACTTGTAATGTTTTATATATTAACACAATCTTCAATATATCTCCTAAATTTATAGTATCTCAAAAAGATTTTGACAAAACTAAACTAAGATATGAAAAAAATGAAAAGAAACTCTATATAATCCTTTTAATGGTATTTTTATTATTTTTATGATTTAAATTATGGTATGTATTCTGCAATACTTTCTCGTTAATATCATCACAAAAAAAAAACCCAAATTAAAAATATCTCGAGATTGTGGAAGACAATCATTTATATTTATTGCAATAATTAATACAAGGCACTGGAATGTAGTTAGGGCAATGGAACCCGACATGTATTTATAGAAGAGCCCATATTAAGAGTTGGCCTTGGATGTAAATGGGTACCTGATTCTTCGATTACCCGGAAGCTCCGACCCACAAAAAACCGGGTCTGGGTCCTTATTTAGGCCCCGATAAGTAAATTGGTCCGGGTCCGGTTCCACCTTGGTTCGGACCCATAGACCCGAGACCTGACATATTACCTCAATTTTAAAAAATCTCTCATAAAAACCCATATTTTTTTAATATTATTCTCTACCGAAATCCATACCCGGATCCAGACCCGTCCTACATATGGTTCTGGTTCCGGTTCCGGAGCCAAGGAACCGGTTCCAAAATGGTTCTTGGTCCAGATCCAGTTCCACCTTCTCCTTAATGGTTCCGGTTCCAGGTCCACCATGGATCCGGACCGAAATCGACCCGTTTACAATCATATTCTTTGTGCTGCCAACATTTGCTCATATTTTTGGTCTTAATTAAAGAGTGGGGCGGGCCTATTATTTGGTCTTATCCCTTTCCCTTGTACATGAAGAGAAGAAATCATTTCATAAAAAGTAAAATATAAAGTTGATGATGTGCATTCATGTTTTCAGACAATCAATGGGTCACTTTTCTAGTAGGTTCTACAACGGTCTGTATAATGTGTCAGTTATGAATCCAACAAGGACAAATCAAAATCTAAAGAAGGCCCTTATTTTGTGCCACTGCCACACCAACTATCAATTCAGATCTTAAAAAGGGTCCACGTTGTCGGCAGCAACCCCAAAGATGTTGGCATTTGCCAGGAATCAGGGCTTTGGCCCATATTTTATTGGGCTTGCCAGGAATCAGGGCCCAGTTGATTAACAAATCAGGAGTGGATGGGAATGGGATTCCATTTTGGCATTTCAATTGCTTTCAAAGAGTCCAATGAAATTGTGAATCCCCACCTACCTCACGTATATTTTTTTCTTGAATTTGCATATAATATTGAAGGATTGTGGGACCGTTGATGAAGGTTTTTTTTTTTTTAATGGTATCCGCTAAAAGGAGGTTTCCTTATGGTCATTTATTTTCATTTAATTTTCTGAAATAAACATGCCCAGATTTTCATTTTTATGGTGGCAGGGAAGAGCTATTATGACATTTTATGTTTCTATGTTAAAAATTGATGCATTAAATCAAGTAAAAGTGTCATGGAGAAAAGGAAAAGGCCCACCTCAAGTTTGATTTGATGCCCATCAACAGAAATGCACGTAACATCTGCAATTTGATCAATCTCCTTATAATAGAAGAGGTTCTGCCAAGGAAAGTGCTGGGATTGTTGCCTTGGGAAAATTGGATTAGTGATGGGCACAAACAAAGGAATTTGAATCCTTCAAACCTCGGAAACATTCGTTAATCTCTTTACAAATATACCACTATTGCATGGACTACCACTACAAACGATACTGTTAAAATCACTTTTTTTTTTGCTGAAACATACCTGTTAGAATCACTTTCAGCACTAATATTAGCAATTGTATCAATCAACATCTTATACATTCATTTATCCTAGGCCACCGCCCACCAGTGGAACACAGAGAAACCAATTTATGGATTGCTCGAGGATGGTGTTGGGTTGGGCCCTTCCCCATCACCTGTTGTGTTGGCACACAACTTTTATGTAAGCCCGGCTCCTCTTCTTTATATATTGCCTTGATCGAAAAACGTTGCAAAGGGGTCTTAGAAGGCTCATGCCCAAAGAAGATAAATGTAACAGGAGGTGCAGCTGGCTTGAGCCACGAGGGGGCACCAATGGTTAAGGATGGTGATCGGGAAGCAGCAGCTGCCGATTTCAATTCTAGCGGATGCAAGTGGACAGAAGAAATGAAAATGATTGCTTTTTGTAGGACTTTTGGGAGGTGGGCCATTGATCATTTGGTGGGTCCATCCATCCTCACTTGTGAATTTATTGTCATCAATCTTTCAATATGCTGAAGTTCTTGTTCAAATTTCAGATGAGTTATGAAAAAGAAAATTTTTAGAATTCTGATGTAATTAAATTCAGAGTTTCACTTGTATCCCTCAATTATCTGATTTGGGAGAGCCTCAAGGATCTCGACTCCAATACAAGTCACTCTTCCACCCTCTCTCTATCCCAATCAACAAAAATAGTTAACGTCATGGTCGACCCAATCAACCCACATAGTTAACCTGCCTAATTAGTTTAAATGTATTGGATTAGTGTTGACATGCTTATCTAATCTCATTTAAAAAATTTGGTGATTTAATATTTTGGTACTCATAACAGTCTTTTATATATTTTATATGGAATGAACTGGGTTTATATTGAGCACTTTTTTTGTTGTGCTTACTGGCCTTTAGTATTTGCAATCGATTAGGTTTGTGGGTCAGTTTAAATAGGTTGACCTGCATTTAATGCAAAGTTGGGTCGGATTGTCAGAATGACCCACATTGGGTGTGGGGTTGAAGTTATTTGACTCATGTTAAAAAGGAGTCGAATATAGGTTAAACTTCAACCCACCAACACCCTTTATCAATATGACCCATTTTGACCCGACTGAGCTATTTCCCATCCCATCTCTCTCCACTTTCTTCTCCTCTATAAATGGCACATTAAGGTGGCATTTGGCAACTCTTTTTTTTGCCTCTTAATCTCTTAAAACTGTTTGAAAACTCATTTAGACCGTTTGGTAGACAATTTCCATACCTCTGTTTGAAGCCTCACAAAGAGATTTTGCCTCTATTTGGGAAAGCCACAGGATCTAACAGATTTGAAACAGACCATGGGGTCTGAAGCGCACAGATGCACGCTGCACTGTAGCAAAAAAACGTGATTCAAATGTGGATCGGTATTTTCATGTTTTTTGGATTTTGGGAATCAAAATGCCAATCGAAACCATTGGAAGCATTTAGGAATTAAAACACAGCTATGCAACCAAATTAGAACCGTTGATTTGTCCCAGATCTTGAGATATTCGTGAAATACATTAGAACCATAGATTTATATTTTTGGAGTTTTGTGCTACAAAAGTATGATCTGAGCCATTGAATCTTTCTGGAGGGATTAAAACAACTATGACCTGTTTGAGATAAAATTTCAACCGTTGGATGATCACAGATCTTGAGATATTTGTTAAATGCCCAGACCATTAGATTTATTTTTACATGTGTCTTACCAAACAGTCTATTTTTAAAATATCTATGTCTTACCGAACAGTCTATTTATAAAACATCAATTTCAAACCGTTCCATTTGAAATATATTTATATCATACAGATCTGTTTCGTAAAGATAAGATTTGCCAAACAAGCCCTAATAATAGAAGATCAGGAGGGTAATATTTGCATGTAAACTGTAACGAGCAAATTGATTTTATAGCTATGTAGATCCACATGAAGGATGCTCCTCCACAAACTGATAGATGACCCTCCTCTAAATACAATGTATTACGGGATCTTTTTTTTAACCATTGCCCATTTAAATATGACTCGCATGATCAGGGGAAAAGCCTTTGTTTTAGGTCCCATGAAAATCATCTTTTCAAAATTTAAAAAAGCATTCAAGCAACTGTAATAGTTTTTTCTTCTCCCAAAGCCCCGTAATAGTAATTAGTATCACATCTCATTAAAGCCATCTTTTCACATTTAAACAAAGCATTAAAGCAAGTGTCATCCTTCTTTTTCTCTTCCGTGTGTATTTTTAAATCCTAACAAATCTCAACTCATTCTCCTTGCCACCTCACCAATGAGGTTTTTCAAATGAACGTTTATCCATCAATGCTTTTACATCTCATGTACTCTTTACTCACCGTCTGTCTCTAGGGTTGTAAACGGGTCGGTTCCGATCCGGGTCCAGGGTGGAACCGGAACCGGAACCGGAACCGGACCCAGTTCGAAACCAGAAAACTAGTTCCGAAACCGGAACCGATAATATTAATGGGAACCAGAACTGGAACCGGAATCATTTGTGAGGCGGGTCTGGTTCCAGTTCCGGGTATGAGATGTAGAAAGGTAGAAACCCTAATGTAGAAAAGTAAAAAGGGTTTTGTTTTCACATACTAAAGTTACCTTATGTTAGTATATGTTGGGTCGGATCCCGGGTCCATGGGTCTGAACCACTGTGGATCCGGAACCAGAACCGTTTAGGTATCGGTTCCAAAAAAAGGATTCAGAACCGGAACCATTTGCTTATTGAGACAAAAATAAAGACCCAGACCTAGAACCTAACGGGTCGGAACCTACGGGTAATCGGGGACCCATTTACAACCCTATCTGTCTCTCTCATAGATTGACTTTCTCTATAATAACTTTTTTTTATTTCTAAAGCAATCTTCTTTAAAGATTTATTGATCTGGTTGTGTCTTCTTTTTAATAATATTATATGTGGATATATTCTGATAATAATATATGTGAGTCATTTTTATAATGTATGTTAATCATAACCCACTAACTCAAATATAATCTATTTTTTTAATAATGAAAAAGGTGGATCAAATTCGAAATTCATCTACATCTACAATCTTTATGGTCAATAATGATAAATCACTAAATCAGATTCTATTATTTTATGATTTTATGAATTTTTTTTTAATTCCATGCTCGTATTGTATGTTTATAATAGTTATTGTTCGTTTTATTTATAAATATTATTAGTTATAATTTATAAATGATAAACATATCTATTAGAAAATACGAATCAAGATGCTCAAAACTTAAAAAAGAAAAAAAGAAAAAAAAAGATAATTTGAGGCCTCATTTAGAATTGTTGCTATAGACCTCAAATTGTCTCGAGCCAGCCTGCGCATGATGGAATATCAAATTGGCTAATATTTTATTACATCCGCCTAAAAGATCATGCGATATGATGTATGTGTCTGGCCATCTAAAAATGAGCGTGCCAATGTAAATTCGTTACAAGTTATATGAAAATCATCACCATAGACATGGTTAAATGATTGGATCATTTTGATCTTCCTTCAAGTGGGACATGGTTTTTTTTTTTTTTTTTTAAAGTATGTGATATTGTATATGAAAGGCTGTCCATTAGTGGGCCCACCTTTAAAATTCTAATGGTTTACATGTAAATCATTATTGTACAAGTGGTTGCATGCCTTGCCTGAACTTATATTAATGTACCGTGATTAAAGAAGTTTGGATCCTCCGAGCCTTAGAAGAACCCTCAGCTAAAGGAGTGATGTTCCACAATGGAGTCCTAAGCAGAAGGAGTGAAATTTCATAATGGAGTCAACCTAATGAAAATTCGAGCCGCTCAATTTAAACTCTGTATAGTGTATGAGGCAATCTTAATCGGAGTAGGTCCCAACCACATTTTTTTTTTTTTTTTTTGTAGAAATCGTCAAACTGACTATAGGATTCACTTCTATTTGGGTAAAACACGAAAGGCAAAAATCTTGAGAACCATTCGAAGAAGCCCATTCTCTTGATGTACGACCTCCTGTTTGACTGCACCTTGAGTTTAAGTTAGCCCGCACATACGGATCCTCAGATGTCGGGCTTTCTGCTCATCAATTGTCGAAAGTTATCCAATGATCAAGATTGAGGCAGTAGGCGTACTCCACCAAGCTCAGAACTTGGTCATTATTATACAAATAAATCAAGCTACGCTTAGACTTTGTGGGCTCAACCATCTAACGCCATTGTAGGCTCAAACATGTAGATATCCTATGAATTCAGAAATATTAATACGAAGCATGCATGATAGACTAAACATCTAATTCAAATACGAATCACACCATCATCACTGTAGCCTCAAACAAACATGCAAAAAAAAAAAAATACACATTTAAAATGCAAATCACACAATTTTTTAGGGCTGCACATGGGCGGTTCGGATCGATTTAACACTAAAACCAACAATCAAACAGAACTTGTCGGTTCTTTAATTAACCGATCCGATCCGACCGATGGAGAGGGCTTAAACGGAACCAAACGGTTCGGTTTGTTTCAGTTGGTTAAACCATTGTTTTTTATTTTATTTTTTTGAAAATCAGACATTGAAAATTTCAAAATGATGATACATCGTCTTTTGCATTTATTCCAATGTTTAGTGCAAACATAAAAATCCAACATTCAGACTGGACTAAACGTATATAAAAAATAATTCTACTCCAAAAATAGAGTTTGGACTAAACACAAGCTCACAAAAAAAAAAAAAAAAAAACAATAACCAGCTTGCAGTAAAACATTCACTTCACCTGGTACCATTTGGAATTACAATAGAACAATAGTTCATGTCAAGAAAAGTCATACACAAACGAAATCTGTATCAGAATCCGCTGTATTTTTCAGAAATAAAGGTTTCTTAACACATTTGTTAGGTGAGACTAAAACCAACCATCAAAAGGCTAGGCTCTACTGGCTTTTCTAGCATTCTCAAGAGTGTAGCCTTCTGATAAAAACTTCGTTGAAACGAAGTAGGAATTATGATGGAAGGAAAACACAATATACAATAATCATTCCATCTGCAATGAAGTATCAAAAAGCATTTGTGAGATTAGAGGAGATGCACTGAGGCGGTGTTAACGGTTGAGTTCATGTGAGAATGGAGTTGTAGAATGTAACTTTGAAAGTAGTCAAAAACGAAACCTTAAGGCTAAAATAATAAAAAAAAGTAATACTTAAGTTATTACATATGGTCGGCTCGGTTTAAGCGGTTAACCGTGGGCTCAAACCGATAATCGACCAATGTAAGCGGTTTTTATGATTTTCAAACCGTTAACCAAACTGATCTACTATAAATCGATCCGAACTGTCCGGTTCGGTCGGTTCGGTTCGATTTTTATGTGATACCGGATTTTTTGTGCAGCCCTACAAATGTTAATACCAATCATGCTATAATACTTTACCAAAAAAGAATCATTCTATAGTAGGCTTAAACATGTAATGCCAATTCAAATCACACCATCACCATTCTAGGTCCAAATAAACATGCGTAAAAAATACACCTTTCAAGATACAAATCACACAAATATTAATGAATCACACCCATTGCAGTCTCAAACATAAGCGAGTTAAAATGGAGCACGAATAATAAAACAAAATTGGAGAAATAAACTCTCAATCAGTGACCTAATCCAATGGTTAAGAATACAGTCACAGAAGCTACAATTCCCTAAACCCAAAATATACCCCAAAACTGAGGAATAGAAGGCTGAATTCAATGAAGGACTGCAACACCTCGCATTAATCTCCGATTCGCAAAATCTGCAACTCTCAATCCCAAACTGAAATACAAATGCAAATTTAGAAAATTTACAAAAACTCCCAACAAATTTGAAAATTGATTCTGCAACTCCTAGTGCCAAACTGAAAACAAAATGCATATTTAAAAATAAATGAAAATCCCACTCCCAAACTGAAGAAAATAAATGAAACTCGAAAGTTTACTACCCAATTTGATCTTTGTAACATTCAAAGTATAAAAAATATTCAAGATCCTTGGTTGAACTACCAATGTAACCAACCTAAAAACCCTTATCTAGAAGCCTAAATCCAAATGGGAGATAAATCAACACTATTGGCAGCGGGGAGAAAGAATTTTCCGTAAAACCCTATCAATACAACTTCATCATGAGTAGCAAAAGTGATAAATCAACATTTTCTAATCATCATCATCATCAAAGCCTTATCTCAACTATGTTGGGGTCGGCTACATGAATTTTATTTCTCAATTCCGATATATCTTGAGTCAAATCCTCAAATAAGTTGTACTTCTTCAAATTTATTTTTACTACCTCCTTCCACGTCCTCCTTGGCTTACTCATTCCATCCACCTGCATAGCGAAACATTTTCTTACCGGCGCCATTGCAGACCTGTGTTGGACATGTCCAAACTATCTCAAATGAGTTTTTTCTATTTTTCTCCCCTATTGATGTTACCCCTAAATGCTCTCGAATGCGCTCATTTCTAATTTTGTCATTCCTAGTTTTACCACACATCTACCTCAACATTTCTATCTCTGCTACATCCATTTTGTATATATGTTGCTTCTTAATTGACCAACATTCTGCCATAGGTCATAACTGGTGTAATCACTATCCTGTAAAAATTCTTCCTTCAATCTTGTTGGCATTTTTCCCTTCAATCTAGATGACTTTCTACTACTCTTACCAAAAGTAAAAAAAAAAAACAAAAATGTACTACATATAAATCTCAATTGGAAAGTCAAGCGCATTGCCTTACTCTCCTCTTCAACTTTTAAATCCCGAACCCAAAATTTACAAATAAAGTAACAACCAAGCTAAATCTTGGCCAAAAAACACTTGTACATGTAAGTTGGCATGACATGGATCCGGCCATGCTAAATCTCGGCCAAAATAAATAAATAAATAAAAATATACCAAAAGGGTAAAAAGATAATTCTAAAGTCAATGAATATATTATTACCATTCTTAAATTTTCTAATATGAAAAATCATTTAAAAATATAAAAAGTGATGTAAAATTACATAAGCTACAAATAAAAGTTGAATTTATAAATTTTTAAGTACTCTAGTTTTCCATGTAATCTGAAGTGGAAAAGAGATGAAAGAATCGTGTGAGGTTAGATTAGTTTCTATCTTATCTCTTAATTACGCATTATAATGAAGCCAGGTTGATTAATTCCAAGTTCCAAATACTTTTAAAGCCTTGTATTCGGTTAATTTGGATTTATTTTTTTAATTATAATAATATTCTTTTCTACTAGGTATCTCTTAAATATGATGTTACATATGTTTATCAAACATATTTAGCATTTTTCTATTGTTAATTATGATTTTAAAATTTTATTTTTAATTTTTCTTCTTGAACACTTTCTTATCTTGAAAAGAGATCACTGTGTAAGATTGATGGCTTGAGCTTTATTTTTTCTTTTATATTCCGATTTAAAGATAATAAAAATAAATATATACCGATATCTTAGACTTATTTAACTAGTTAAACATAACACCTTTTATTTATTCATATAAGTCATTATGTTCTAGATATGTCTGATAGACTTATTTGTCATTTCATTTAAACTATTAT
The DNA here is from genome assembly GCA_038049695.1 of Cinnamomum chago. Taxonomy (NCBI): domain Eukaryota; kingdom Viridiplantae; phylum Streptophyta; class Magnoliopsida; order Laurales; family Lauraceae; genus Cinnamomum; species Cinnamomum chago. The sequence continues at coordinate 102,969,270 of CP142451.1, read as the reverse complement.
GTATGGAAAAATGGATGGATTATGAATAACTACTTTTTCTTTTTCTTTTTTTCATTAATTTTTTTTATTTTTTTAGAAAGAAAAAATCCTAAGATTCACAATTTGGTTTATGAGTATGAACGATTAGTGATAAGATTCTAATTTTCTAAACATTTGTCATAAATATAAATTCTAGCAAAAAAAAAAAGAGAAAGAATACTGCCTTGCTACAGTGTCACATAGGATAACCATTGAAAATAGTTAGGAGATGGGATGAAGAAAACCTGAAGCATGAAGCTCGGTCCATACCTTCATATGAAGCAAGCCAAGTTTAGAGAAGTTGTCCTTGATTGTGTTCAAATGTGGAGCTACACCTGTATGAAGGGAGAAAGAAGAATGAAAATTAGAAATCCCATATCCATGCCTACAAAACCATAAGCAATGCATAACTTGTAAATGCCAGAACCTCAAAATAAATGATAAATTTCACTCAAATGAGATTTGGGGAGATCATCGGATTGATCACATGCTAAAGACAATCGAGAGGGCTTCTCGTTGGAGAAGCGTTACACTATCTGAATCTACTAGCTAGCAGTAGAATTCTCTATACTATAGAGAACGAATGTTACATATGAAAGAATTAAAAGAATTTTAAATTGGCCCGGCTGAATAAAATGAAAAATAAGGTAATATATATCCTCCACCTGCCAAAAATGAGAAATGAGGTAAATTGAGCATTCCTATGTTCTAAATCAAAGGTTGCCATGTGGACTTCTAAAACAAAAACTCCTCCATTTTCTACTTAGTTGTCCATTGCATGGCTTTTAATTGGATGGATAACAATGCATGATTGATCATATTTTTGACAGATGAATAATCCAAATAGACTCATTTAAACTAGTGGGGCAAGTGTGCCCCACTGATGGAACATGCAATCCAGAAAAACTCTCCAGCAAGGAGGAAACGAGCTCTATAATTTTACATCTAATATTAATTACAGCAGATCTATAATTTTACATCTAGTATTATTACCAATGCCAACACGATTTGAGAGTAAAGAGATATGATCAATCTAAGATATGATCAGTCCTTAATATTTGGGCTAAAAAAAGAAAATACAAGAGTGAGGTAGAGTTTATATCGTCTTTTATGAATATTTCACTAAATTTCTATTTTATCACAGTGCACAGTGGGGCTCTTTGCTAGACTAAATTTCACACTTTCTTTGATTTTCTGAAAGAATAAAAAAAAATGAGTGCAATTAATCACATGGATCGGTTGACCAATCCAATTATGGTGGGCCTCATAAGATCTTGAGTGGAATTATTACCCGTGCCAACACAGTGTGAAAGTAAAGAGACATGATCAATCTATAAGATATATAGGCCCCAAATGACTTGAGATTGTGGCCAAAGTAAATCCAAAACGACTGCACGCTTATTGTGTGTGACTAAAATAAAAAAGAGAGAAATGGTGCTCCCTTTTTCCACCTTTTTTTTTTTTTTTTTTGTTTTTGTAAATACTCGAAAAAAATTGCTAACATAAATAAATAAATATAATGCTAAGTTACTTACCTCCTTTTCATTTTCCTCTTTTCGTGGCGATGAATCTTCCATCTCAAATTGGTGCTTGTATTTATATTCACCGAACTTAATTGTGGAGTCATAATGACTGATTAAAGGGATGTGCAAAAGATTTACACGTTCGGCCTTGTCCTTAATCCTCTGTATGAGTCCTTCTGACATGTCCCTTAGGTGGAGTGCTTGAAGACTAGTAAGGTACCGCATGCCCTCAGGTATTCTGTACAACCCACGACACTGTTCCAAATATAACTTTTCAATGCAAGTCATCGATCCATTTTCTATTGTTATCTTATTCAATTTAGGGATTTTAGAAATCATCAATATCTTGAGTTTCAAGAAGCATCCATGACGGAAGCACAATTCCTTCCTAACATATGCCATTACAAGACGAAGGACCCTGAGATTGGGCAATGCTTCAAGTGAAGACAATGGATCTTCTTTCAAATGAGACCTTCGTAACACCAAGTGATGGAGGTTTTGAAGGGAACCAATCCATGGAGGTACCCTCTCCAAACGCCCTTCTAACCAGAGATATTTGAGATAGGCTGGTGGAGAAGATACTGCATCCAAATCTAGAACTTCTTCCTCGCTTTTAACATTTACAGTCAAGTGCAAAAGGGCTTTCATCTTCTGTAGGGAGGCAGAGAGTTCTTTGCCATGATTTCTTTTCACATTCTTAATTCTCAAATATCTCAGTTGAGTCAAGTTTCCCACTTTTCTAACCGCATCATCATTTATACCAATGGAATATAAAGTCTGCAAGCAATTCAAATTGAATATTCCATCCGGAGCTTCTGTGCCTGATGGTATAAACACGTGCCTCAATTTCTTCAACTTTTCTACTTCTTTGGGCAGGATCTTTATTTTAGTTTCATAAATGTCCAATGTCTGTAGATTTTGAAGCCTTCCTATAGACTTTGGAAGCGCATCAACATTTGTATTGCTCAAACCAAAATAGCGTAAATTGAATAACTCGACTAATACATTTGGCACGCTCTCAATGGAAGAAGCCTTTAGATATAATACCCTCAACAGTTTATATCTTGATGAGATGCTGCTACACAAGGACAGAGATGGGATTTCTATTTGGAACAACATCAATGACCGATGATGACAAGTGCTGGATGATTGAATGTTCACAATGCTGTTTTGCATCGACAAATAACGGGCTTTGTTGGTCCAAATCTCTTCTTTTCCAGAATGTGTACTACAAAAGTTCTGCTCACGGCCAATTGATATAGCCAACTCTCGCAGAACATCGTGCATTCGGACACTTCTAAAAGGCGAAAAATCTTCTTCTATAATTTGCAGCATGCTTCTACATGTAAGTTCCTTGATATAGTCTGCCGCCGCCTCCTCTAATGTGTGTCCTTCCCTCTCTTCTATAAAACCTTCAGCAACCCATAACCTAATTAGTTCTGTTTCTTGGATTTGGGCATCTTCAGGGAAGAGGCCAAAATATAGGAAACAATATTTGAGGTTGCACGACAAATCATCAAAGCTAAGCAAGAGTATTTTCTTCATTCGACCCATTTTTTTATTGTTGCTTAGCTGCCAACTAAGACTGTTTTCTACCTTCCCCCATTCTAAGCTTGACTTCTCTTTCGTTAACATGAGCCCCCCAATAGTAACAATGGCTAGTGGTAAGCCATCACATTTTTGTACCAAGCCTTTTGCACATGACTCGAGCTCTGGAGGACAACTTTTGTTCGAAAATGCTCTGTTGCAGAAGAGGAGCCAAGCATCGTCTTCTCCTAGAGGCTCAAGGTAAAGAGTATTTTCAGCTTCAAAAGATAATGCGACATCACGTATTCGTGTTGTGAGCATTATCCTACTTCTGCATCGATTGTTTGGAAATGCAACTCGTATATGGTTCCAATCGATGGTTTCCCATACATCATCTAAAACAATCACATACCTTTTATTATGCAAATAATCGATGACAGTCTGCACAAGATGGCCGCCTTCCATTTTCTTGATGCCGTCTGGTACTGGCTCCTTGTTACACTCGTACAACTCCTTTATCATGTTTCGCATGAGATCCTCCACTTTGTAAGACTGGGAGACGGTGATCCAGGCATGACAGTCAAAGTGATTCTTCACTTGTGGGCTGTCATAAACTCTTGTAACGAGAGTGGTCTTGCCAAGACCGCCCATTCCCACCACGGCGACCACCGCACGTTTTGGCCTTTCATCCGTCAACTTTCCAATTAGGAAATCTTTCTGTTTATCAATCCCAACAATTTCTTCATCTGAGATCAAGTGTAAATATTCTCCAGAACGTTGCCAGTTTTCAGCATCATCCTTCATCTTGGATGTCTGTCCTTCTTCATGGAAGCCATATCGATGCCTTCTCTCTGAGATTTCGTGAATCTCAGATTTGATTGCTTGCAGCTTAGAGGCAATTCGGTGCTTGTAATAGTAAAGTTTTGGGAGGAGAAGGGGGCTGTAGAGAGCTCTTCCTATTATTCCCTCCCTAGTGTGTTCCTTTACGATCTGGTACATGTACGTGTCAATGATATCCTCAACCTTGGAGGTGGCTTCTCTTACTTGATCTACCCATGTCCTCACTCCATCATCACCATCATCACTCCGTTTTCTTCTGTCTGCATCCTTCAAGAAGGAGCGCATGCTCTGCAGCTCGTGTTGGATTTCATTAATGTTCCCGCGCAATCCTTCAAGAAGAGATGCTTCTTGCCGCACAAGAGAACCCAGGGTTTTAAGTAGGAAATTCACAGAACTCTCTGCCATGTTTGCGGCACGCACTGATTTTTCTCTTAAAGAAGATGCTAATAAAATCTGGAAATTTTTGCTTCCACACTCGGATCAGATCAGAGATACAGACAGAACTTTGCCTCTGGACACTACACACTCGTATCAAAGAAGGTCATGATCTGTTGAGAAACAGAGGATGAACACTCTGTGGGGGCCGGGGCTGAGTTGCACTTGCACCGATCAGAGACGAGTTTGAATCTGGAAATCCACAGCACTCTCTGCCATGTTTGCAATGATAAGATTTGGAGCACTTTGATGAGAAGAACAAGTTAAATGGTGGGTGTTCTCCTTCTCTTCTCATTGGTTAGTTTGAGATAAGGAAATCTCAAGACTCATCACAACCACAGAATCCATTCAAAACACATTTTCCACATTACCAAACAACACGCAATTCTCAGGACTGCCAATTGCAGCCTCATCAATCGGGCCATCCTTAGAAGAAAAATCACTTTCCTTCATCTCGCCATCGTCTGATTGTCCAATCCAAAGCTGAATTCGTTTCACTTGCAACGCCCAAACCAATCCCAGACCCATCCGAGCCCATTGTTCTCAACCCAACTGACCGACACTCTTCTACCACTCGCACACAGCCCACCAGTTGTCCAACTGCATATTCCACCTGCTGCCCCCACCTCGCCTTCTCTCCCAACAGTAGAATAAGTGAAGATCATCAACACGGAGAGACGAGACTTCATTACTTTAAAATTTATTCTAGCATACTTGTGTCAATGGAATATCTTCATCCATGCTTAGATTAAAATTGCAAATCTAATACTGTCCATGCACAAGTAGCTCACTATTCAGTTGGTTTTGCATTGTTTTTACAAAACCTCAAAAACACTCCTGTACTTTGTGATTTTTGTTGAACATCTCTTGCCTAACAGTCAAGCCTAACCAAAACCACATGCCTTTCCTACTCTACTTTCATTTTTTCTAACAGCCAAAATCTCTGCGTTGTGTCCCAATCTAAATCGTCCAGAATACACTATTCTAATTTTTCTGATACTATACTCAATTTCACTGCAACTATAGTATAACATCTTAGTAGATAGATGAGATCAGGCATAAATTACGTGGTTCACTCCATTCTATTTTTTTAAATTTTAATCACACATTTTTGACATGATCTGTTTGATATTGAAGAAATTGTGATGTACCTTACATTAATACCAAATAATTATTATAACTTTTTTAACACTAGTATTAAATCTTTGGTTTCGTTCCCTTTAGTTTTTCTGAAAATCACACATTAAACATAATCAATTTGATGGTGGGCCATTTTCTAAATCTAAATGGGGAGTATGTGTTCCATTAATGGCTGGTAGAGTATGCTTGGAGCGGCTTCAATTTAAATTGATTTAGAGAACATCAATTTTCTGATTAGAGCACTCTGAGACCAAATTTGGATGTGGATCACTAATTCAATTATAGTTACTTGTGAAAAATTATTGAAAAAAATTTCTTAATAACCTCACAAATATATGTGCCATGATCATGAATAAATTAATTGACTCATCTTTCACTAAGTCAAAATGGAGATGAATATAGAAGCTTGCAGGATTGTCATTACAATTTTTTTTTTTTTTTTTGCACAAAATGGCATTGCCTGTCCCCAGTTCAGACAAAGGCGAAGGCCAAGCATCATATTAGATGTCCGCGGTGGTATAGGCAAAAAATTGGGTACATATATATGTATTTAAAAAGAATTTTCCTTTTGTCTTTCATCCCTAGCCCTTGAGGATTAAGTGAGGGCCAAGGTATTTTAGGCCCGCCCAAGATGCCAAGAGATTTGGCTCGAGATAGGCCCGGCTTATATATATGAGGATATGGTAAGTGCTTACCCGGCCTGGCTCAGGCATGGCCATTTGACATCCCTACGTATAACCTATCACATGATCTTTCATACTATTAGACATTTAAATATGAGTGACCATTATTTAAATATTTAAGGTATTAGCTTTAATCTTCCAATGGCCATATTTAAAGAGCCAGTCGTCCATCAATTTGCTCGTCCATAATTTACTGTCTAAGCGGATTGTACTTATTCTTCACCTACGTACCAGGATACGACAGGACAGGTAAATTGTGGATGCTGGGGTGGTTGGTGATTTGATCAAGTTGAAACTTAAAAGACATATCTCTATAGTTAGTGTTTTGGCTTTTTGTTGGGTTCTTTTCTATGGTTTGCTGGTTTTTGTATCTATGTTCCATGCAGTTCCTGTTTCCCAGTTTTCTTAGGTTAAATAAGAATCCGCATTATTCATTTTCATATTTTTCTATTAATGGATCAATCTAATTGTGGGACCTAAGGGTATTTTGAGCGGCTTGAATTGTCAAAAGGTGGGACCACACCTGTGGAGTTTTACTTGGAATTTCTCTGCGTCAAAGCATTGAAGAATGCACACTTAACCTTTGGTATTTGGATCTCCTTTTTGGTAATGTATCTCCCTGTTTCGTCTGTTTCGTATCGCTGCTTGCTGGAGATCGGCATTGCCGTCGCTGCTTGCTGAAGTAGATCTTTTTCAGACGAGGGAGAAGAAGGATAGCCACCTTTACCAAAACTCAAACCCTTTAGTGGTTGTCTAAAGTTTGAAAAAAAAAAAAATAGAGGGCCGTGGGCCTTCATGATTTTGCTTTCGGTGGAGTGAAGGACTGAGAAAGGACTGAGTCGGCAGACTGCAGTCTGCAGAGAGAGAAATAGAGGAAGAGGACTTTGGCGTCTTCTGATTTTAAAATGCCTGGAAGAATCGGACGTATCTTTTATTTCTACTCGGAATTTCCACTACCAAATGATGGACTCATCTTTACCCAAAGAAAATTGTTGTCCGTGAATATGAGAGAAATCTATCAAATTCGTAGGAGGATTTTCTAGGATTTTAGTAGATTTAATATTTTTTTATTGAAGAAAATTATAAATTTTCTTCTATTAGTGAATTTTTCCATCATCTTAGCAAAATGGCTCATGAGACCTGTGCAAGCCCATCTTCCTGAACGTTGGCCCATGTAGACATCACTCGAAGAACTTGTAAACAATACTAATTTAATCTTAGGCACTCTAAGGAACTTGTTAACAATCCAATTTTAATCTTTAGACTTGTACACATCATAAAATAATACTATATAAATCTTTGTACATGTGTGGGGGCCATCTCACAAACCAATTTCTGCCGACCTCGGCAAGGAACACGTCTATATCGGTCTCGGATACTACCCACGTCACTTCGGTTACGGCACCAGCTGCTGACATCGGGAAACCGTTGTTCAGTTTGGCTACGCCACCCCGCCCAGTCTCGGCTGTGCAGGATTGCATCTGCATCCCTTGGTCACGGCCCTATCAGGACAGGGCCCAAGAAAGGGATTCGATGGGACCTCAGCCGTCAACATATCAGGGCAAGATCAAGCCCAATGTGACTCGCATTAAATGCAAGGAGGGCTGTGATGGACTTTCATTAATGACTTTGTGGGCTGACAAGACCCCAGTCACATCACAAGGCCCATTGGAACAACCTCCAGGACGACCCCCCCCCCCCATATAAGAAGGAAGATATACCAAGAAGAGGGTAAGCATTCTCTTACTAAGAACCAGAGTTCTTTCCTGTCTTTCTCCTCTTCTTCTTCTCCGATCGCTCTTGCTGACTTAAGCATCGGAGAGCCCTGCGCTGCCCACAGCCAGGGTCCTCTGACCCTTGTCTTTCTTCCCTTCCAGGTTCAAGCCGTCGCAGCTACCTCTTCCATGCATTGAGTAAGTCCTAGAAGGCTTCCTGATCTTGTGAGTATTTTATTCTTGCACTTACAATTGGCGCCGTCTGTGGGGAACGATTTCTGCAATCTTCCCTATCACCATGACGAGGAGAACTGCGAAAGGCGGAGAAACATCCAAGGCAAGGCGTACAGGACCGTCCTCTGACCTCCTCCCTGCTAAGAAGAGGTCCGGGAAGGAACCAGTGGTAGAGGATGACGTCGAGCGTGGCCTCGTCCGAATCAACATCCAGGAGCGTGACCTCCGCTCGGAGTCCGCTCCCAGGAGGGGAGACACCCAGCAGCCTACAGGTCTCCTGACGGGGCGAGACCAGCGGGATAAGTCCCCAGTGGTCGACGGGCCACGTCCCTCTGGTCAGGCGGAGGATGTCGAGGATGTTGAGGATGAAGACTACAACCCTGATGACGACTTGGACTCCACCCTTCTGGCGATTAAAGCACAGAATGAGGCCCTCAAGGAGAAGGATGCTCTGATTCGCCAGCTCCAGCAGCAGCTGGAAAGAGCTGCGAGTTCGGCAAGGCAGCGGCAGCGGCCTCATCAGGAGCTGTCCAAGCAGCAACGGTCGCGGCAGCAGCGGCGATCGCAACAACAGCACGAGGGGAGGGTTACTCGTGTTGGGCGCACTCCCTCTCCAAAAGGGGATCTGAGGGACATTCTGAACAAGAAAAGGGACGACCGAACCCGAGACGAAGGCTCAAGCACCAGCCGTAGCTACTCGAGGAAGGTGTCCGAGACCATTCCGGAGAGCATGTATCGTAATCAGGAATGGCTGGACGCGCACATAAGGGAAACGGTCCAGCGCAACCTGGAGGTAGCCGGCCTCAGCCGAGACCAAAAGGATGTTTGCTGCGACCCCGTTGATCTCGGCGCATCACCTTTTTCTCGAGACATCAGGAAGTATCCCCTGCCAAAGAAGTTTACTGTCCCGAGGTTCGTCACTTACGATGGGACTTCGGACCCAGCTACGCATCTCAGGCACTTCTCCCAGAGGATGTCTGTCTGGGGAGACGAGGCCATCTGAACTGCCGAGTCTTTTCCTCTAGCTTGGGCGACCTCCCCCTGAAGTGGTTCTGTGCGCTCCCGGAGTGGTCCGTCTCGAGTTGGCAGCAACTCCAGCAGTCCTTTATGAAGAAGTTTCAGGCCTACAGAGTCCTTCCGAAGACAGATACAGACATCATGGCCATGAAGATGAAGCAGGTAGAGAACGTCACCCAGTTCGTCAAACGGTTCTGGGCGGTCTACAGTCAGATTGAGAATTCCAAGGACGAAGTTGCCGTCTTCGCATTTCAGAATGCCTTGCTGCCAGACAGCGATCTTCGCAAAGACCTGGCCAGGAACCCGGTGTCTTCCGTAGCAGCACTCATGTCCATCGCCAACCGGTACATCGCCCAAGAGGATGACCAGGTCCGTGCTCGGGAAAACCATGGAACCGCGCAGAAGGACCGAGGTGAGAGGCCCTCCAAGAAGGACGGGGGACCGTCTCGAAGAGATGAGCCTCGGCGAAACGAGCGACGAAGAGATGAGTCGGACAGGCGTTGGGCACCTACCAGCTCGGCAAGGACTCAGATGTTCGCCTCAGCAATGAGCAAAAGGCCCAGGCTATCCGAGGACGCATATCGGGCGGTCAACACGGTCTTCAAGATGCCAATCCACAAGATCATTTATAAGATCAAGAGAAGGTCGTACTTCAGCTGGCCAGAGCCCATGCAAGGCGACCCTTCTATCCGAGATCAGACGAAATTCTGCGCTTATCACAAGGAGGGCGGCCACAAGACTGAAGAATGCAGAATACTGCGGTCGCATTTGGAGAAACTTGTCCAGGATGGACACTTGCAAGAGTTTGTCAAGAGAGAAACCTGGGCCGACACCCGAGCCCCTCGCCGAGATGAAGGAGGCCACGACAGTGACGGGTCGGAGAAGATCATTAACGTCATCCATTTGGCACCCCCGCCCAAGGGGAGTAACCAAGCTCGTGCCGAAGCCAGAAAAGCCTCTCACGATAAGCAGGTCATGGCCGCCGAACTCGGCTCAGCACCAAAAAAAGCTCGGAGGGAGCGGCCCGAAATCAGGTTCACTGACGCAGATTTGGAGGGGGTACAACTTTCCCACAACGACCCACTGATTGTTACTCTGAAGTTTGATTGCTCTAAGTAGGGCGTGAAGAATTGCACTGTGAAGAAGGTCCTCGTCGACCCAGGCAGTTCTTCCGAGGTCCTCTATTTTGATAGCTTCCGAAGGATGGGACTGGATCTGCAGGAGGCCCGAGTTCCCCTTATCGGCTTCAGCGCCAAACCAGTATACCCCAAGGGGAAGGTGACATTCAAGTTCAAGGCCGGTGGCGCGTCTGTCATGGCAACCTTCATGGTGATTGACGCACCCTCACCCTACAATGCTATTGTGGGCAGGTCCTGGCTCCATAGCCTGGAAGCAGTCCCTTCCACCCTCCACCAGAGGCTGAGATTTCCGTGGGAGGGAAAAAACGGCCGAGTTGAAATCATCACGGTCAGAGGAGATCAGCAGGCAGCTAAGCAGTGCTTGACAGCCGTGGTACCCGGGGAGCAAGAGCCCAAGGAGGTCAATGTGGCCGAGATGGAGAAGAACATGGAGGAGGAGCTGGATGAGCTCGGCCGAGATCCGGGCAGGAAGAGCATCGAGGAATTGACCGAAGTCCAGATCGACCAAAAGGACCCGGATCGGTTCTTCCTGCTCGGCAGCCAGCTCGGGGAGCCGGAGAGGTCCGAACTGGCGCAGTTCCTGATGCAGAACAGAGATGTCTTCGCCTGGACACCTCAAGAGATGCCTGGCATCGATCCCGAGGTAATGTGCCATAGACTAAATGTTGACCCTAACCATAAACCTGTGATGCAGAAGGCCCGCAGGTCTGGGGTCCCGCAGACCGAAGCCATCGTTGAGGAAGTGGAAAAGCTGCTTGAGGCCAGCGCCATCAGAGAGGTTCAATACCCGACCTGGCTAGCCAATCCGATGGTCGTCAGGAAGAAGACTGGCAAGTGGAGGGTGTGCGTCGACTTTACCGACCTCAAAAAAGCCTGTCCCAAGGACAGCTTTCCCCTACCAAAGATTGACCAGTTGATCGACGCCACGGCCGGGCACGACAGAATGAGTTTCCTTGATGCCTACCGCGGCTATCACCAGATTCCGCTGTATGGGCCAGATGAAGAGAAGACAGCTTTTATCACGCCCAGAGGAACCTACTGCTATAAGGTGATGCCGTTTGGGCTGAAGAATGCGGGCGCCACCTACCAGAGACTCGTCACCAAGATGTTCCACGGTCAGCTCGGCAAGACCATTGAAGTTTACATCGATGATATGGTGGTCAAATCTGAGAAAGCGCAGAACCACTTGGCAGACCTGGCTGAGGTCTTTGCCACTCTGAAGAAGTTCAAGCTCAAACTCAATGCCTCTAAGTGCGCTTTTGGCGTGGGATCTAGCAAATTTCTGGGAAGCTTGGTCACGCGCAGAGGAATAGAAGCGAATCCAGATCAGATCTCGGCCATCCTTAGGGTGCAGAGTCCCACCTCGGCAAAGGAGGTCCAAAAGCTCACTGGGATGTCAGCGGCACTAAATCGCTTCATCAGCAAATCCTCAGATAAGTGTCGACCTTTGTTTCAGCTACTTAGAAAAAATTCTAAATTCCAATGGACTCCAGAATGTGACCATGCCTTACAGCAGCTTAAGGCTTACCTCTCTTCATCACCACTGCTATCAACTCCGGTCCACGGAGAAACCCTGTATCTGTACTTGTCGGTCTCGGATCACGCGGTCAGCTCGGTCCTCATCCGAGAAGAGGACAAGATCCAAAAACCCGTCTACTATACGAGTAAGACCATGATTGACGCCGAGACCAGGTACTTGCCACTCGAGAAGCTCGCGTTGGCACTCGTTAGTGCCTCACGGAAGCTCTCTCATTACTTTCAAACACATACAATAGTGGTTGTTACGGAACATCCACTTAAGTCTGTTTTTAGAAAAGCTGATTTTTCAGGAAGAATCTCGAGATGGGCCGTCGAACTGGGGCAGTATGAGATTCAATATCAGCCCCGGACAGCGATAAAAGCCCAGGTTCTGACAGATTTCCTTGCCGAGTTTGATTCAAGTTCGGCACCAACCCAGCTCGGCACCGAACTGGGGGGCAAAGAGCATGAGGCGCCCACGGGCTCTGAACAATCACAATGCCAAGCCGATACCCCAGTTTGGAAAGTCTTCGTCGACGGATCTTCCACCTCGAGAAGAGCCGGGGCAGGAGTTGTCCTCCAATCGCCAGAAGGACTGGTCATCGAGCAGGCTCTGACCCTAGATTTCAAGGCGTCAAACAATGAAGCTGAGTATGAAGCACTTTTAGCCGGACTGAATAGCGCCAAAATCCTCGGACCTCAACAGCTGGTGGTCTTCAGCGACTCACAGTTAGTGGCAAAGCAGTTGACTGGGGGCTACCAAGCTCGCGACGATCGGATGGCCGCGTATTTAGCCCTGGCAAAGAAGCTGCTCTCACAGTTCCAGTCAGCCGAAATCAGGCAGATAGGCAGAGAAACAAACTCTCACGCCGACGCCCTAGCAAACTTGGCCAGCGCTGTTGAGGCAGGAAGAAAGAGGAGCATCGAAGTCGGATCGTTAGCTGCACCGAGCATTGAGCTCCGTCCACCTCGGGAAGTGTTATGCCTCGGTCTCGGCCCGAGCTGGATGGACCCCATTATCACCTACCTTAAAGACGACAGGCTTCCCGAGGACAGCGGCGAGGCCCATCGAGTCAGACTCAAGGCAGCTCGGTTCTGGCTATCTCCCGAGGTCAAGCTCTACAGAAAATCTTTCTCGGGACCGTACCTCCAGTGCGTCCATCCCAGTAAGGTTGAAGACCTCCTTTTTGAGCTACATGAAGGAATCTGCGGGAGCCACATTCGGGAAAGGTCCCTGGCCTATCGCGCCATCAGCCAAGGCTACTGGTGGCCGTACATGCAGAAGGATGCGCAGGTATACGCGAGGAAGTGTGAGAAGTGCCAGAAGTTCTCACACTCTCTCCATCAGCCAGCACAGGACCTCAGCCCGCTCTCTAGTCCGTGGCCATTCGCTCAGTGGGGGCTCGACATTGTGGGACCACTCCACCGAACTCCGGGGAATAAAAGATGGCTTATCGTGGCTACTGACTACTTCACCAAATGGATCGAAGCAGAACCACTGTCATCCATCACAGAGCGGGACTCCAAGAGTTTCGTGTGGAAAAATGTCATCACAAGGTTCGGCATTCCTAGAGCGTTGATCTCGGACAACGGAACTCAGTTCGACTCCAAGCTATTCAAGACCTTCTGCCAGGAGCTCGGCATCCGAAACCATTACTCCACTCTAGCTTACCCACAGAGTAACGGCCAGGCAGAGATCTCCAACAAGGTGATCCTCGATGGGCTCAAGAAACGGCTGGACCAAGCAAAGGGGAGATGGGTGGAGGAACTTCCAAGCGTCCTATGGGCTTACCGAACTACTCCGAGGCGTTCCACTTCGGCTACCCCCTTCTCGCTCGCCTATGGTATGGAAGCAGTCATCCCTCTGGAGATCGGCCTCCCCACTTTGAGGTCCGAACTCTTTGACCAGGGGCAGAACGAAACCAACGTGGCCAGGGAGCTGGATTTAGCGGATGAGCGAAGGGAAGCAGCTGCGGTCAGGCTAGCCTTCTACCAGCAGCAACTAGCCAGGGGCTAAAACCAGAACGTCAGAGAGAGGAAGTTCTCTGTAGGAGAACTGGTTCTCAAGAAGGCTCTCCCAGGAGACAAAGATCCGAATCAAGGGAAGCTGGCGCCGAATTGGCATGGCCCGTTTAAAGTCACTTCCATCGCTGGGCGGTCAGCTTATCGGCTCGAAGACATGGAAGGACGGCCGCTACCAAGACCATGGAATGCGTCACACCTCAAGAAATTCTATTTTTAGTCTGTACTTGTACAACGCTTCTGGATTTAGTGGAACTACATTTGTTCTCAATTTGTGGCGATCTGGTGACCTGACAGTGACAACGGTGTGAAGGTGGAGGACCGTCTAAGGTTGGCACTCAACCACCTAGATGAATAGCCGAAACGGCCAATGTCTAAGGTTGGCACTCAGCCACCTAGATGAGTTGCCGAAACGGCCAATGTCTAAGGTTGGCACTCAGCCACCTAGATGAGTTGCCGAAACGGCCAATGTCTAAGGTTGGCACTCAGCCACCTAGATGAGTTGCCGAAACGGCCAATGTCTAAGGTTGGCACTCAGCCACCTAAACGAGTTGTCGAAACGGCCAATGTCTAAGGATGACACTCAGCTACCTAGACGAGTTGTCGAAACGGCCAATGTCTAAGGATGACACTCAGCCACCAAGACGAGTTGCCGAAATGGCCAATATCTAAGGTTGGCACTCAGCCACCTAGATGAGTAGCCGAAACGGCCAATATCTAAGGTTGGCACTCAGCCACCTAGATGAGTAGCCGAAATGGCCAATGTCTAAGGTTGGCTCCCGGCCACCTATATGCAAAGATGGCACAATTCTCGTTAGGGCATGACGGCTATGCTGCCGAGGTGACTAACGCCAACGATGTGTCCTAACCTGATCGGTTCAGTTCAAGCCGAGCCCATACACTTGTGGAATTGTGTGGAATTGTGCGAAATAGAAAGCGGAACTGTGTGAAAAATAACACCAATAAGCCAGCAAGAACACGGGAGACAAATATGAGGAAGGAAAACAGGAATTCATTGATAGACCAGTGGTGATTACACTCTTCATTACATTTTCCAATTTCAGTTTAATACAAAAATGAAGGTTACATTTTTCATAAAAGAACAAAATTAAGACGACGGCCCCGCCAACGTATCCTCGATGACTACTACGGCAACTTCGGCAGCTTTGGCTTGGGGAACGGCTTCGGCGGGAGGATCTGGTATCGGCTCGGCAGGTGTGTCCGGTGGAGGTGGAACAGAGGTCTCGGCTTGGGTTTGGGGCGAGGGAGCAGCTTGGCTGAACTCAGGAGGGTTCACATACAAAGGGTGATCTTCCTGATGCCCCAACTCCTTGAGCACGACACGGCAACCGAGCTGAAAAATCTTCGGACTCAGCCTATGGATCTGCTCGGTGTAGATCCTCCCGGCTTCAGTCGTCCCCTCCAGGAAGGCGGCGTCGACCTCAGCTTGTCGTGACGCAAGGAGTTCCTCCTTCGTCTTCCTCTCCAGCTCTAGCTCGGCCAACAGCCCCGCCGATTTCTTCTCCTCTGCCTGGAGCTTCCCCTGCCACTCAAAGCTCTCCGACTTTACTTTGCAGAGCTCGCTCGCCATCAGGTCGGATTGGGCGTTCAGTTCAGCATTTTTGGCCGCCTCCACCCTCAGTTCCTCCCTCTTCGCCTGCAGTTCGGCTTCGGCTTTCTGCTTTTCTTCTGCAAGGCGACTCCGCCGACCGTCCTCCTCCATTATTCTGTCCGTGACTATTTGAAGCCTTTGGACGGCCTGCGAGGAAGCAAGAAAATGAATAAGAACCACATTAAAAACTCGGGCGACCATTATTAAAGGAACCAAAACTTACCGCGAGGGAGTGCTACATTGTCCTCATCAGCAGCTGGGGACTGTCCTCCAGTTTGTGCCTCTCCATATCTTTGGGGAGTGCACAAGCTCGGCCGAGCGCCGCGATAACGGCTGGATTCCCCACCAGCCTGTCCTCCACGTTTATCGGCTTCCCACGCCGCAGTTCGAAGTCCGGCCTGAATGCTGCCGTCTCGGACGATGTAGCGGAGGCTGGAGTCTCAGTACGGCACTCGGACTAAGGAGCCACCTGCGCTGGCGCCCCCCTTGCAGATCCCTCCTTCACAGCCAAAGTGGGCTGGGACCGCGTTTGCCGTTCCTGGGCGGGGTCCTTGCCTTTCGCCCTTTTTCTCGGCCGCTCACGCTCCGAATCCGTGGAGGTTCGGGCCTCAGCTCCGGCAAGGACGATAGCGCCGAAAGATGGCGGGGCCGCGCTGGGGGCCGCTGCCTGTCTGCCGAATACGGCGTCCTCCAGGCTTAGCGGCTGGAATGCAGGTCGGCGCCTTTCCATATCTTCAGCGCTGGAGTAATTCTCGATTTCTCTTTCCAGGTCGCCTTCAACTGCGGCCGCCGAAGAGGAAGCTTCCGCGACCGAGACGCCTCCACTTGCTGCTTCGGCCAATGCGAGTACGGTCTCCCCGGGGCGGCCTGATCTCCGCGTGTATGACACGTACGTCGGTTGGTACCCGAGAAGGGAGAAAGCGGCCCTGTTGTAATGGCCTTGGTACTTGTATACAGCGTCCAGCCACTTCTTGTTCCTTCGCCAATGGTCGAACCGGGCGTCTCGCTGTCGTTGGTGATAACCTGCAAAAGAAGAAAAGAATTAGAATAAGAGCTGACAAAGGCAGGCCCAAAGACATTCGAATCCCAGCGGAGGGAATGGGGTATTACTCGGGGGTGTGCCGATGGATCTCGGAACCTGGAACCTCCTCGCGGTCTCGGATTCGGCCGGCCCGAACTCCCAATTGCCCGAGACGAACAATCGGTCATCTCCGGCGTATTTGTTCGAATCCTCCAAGGCCGTGACGATTGGCGAGCATTTGGCTTTGACTCGGAGGTAATATGTGCCGCCGTCTCGGGTCTTGCAGAGGTCGTAAACGTCCTCAATGTCATGGACGCCGAAATTGATTCCTAGGATCCTATTTAGTGCGGCGACGCCCATGACTATCTTGAAACTGTTGGGCATCAACTGGCATGGACAGAGATTCCAGGTTCGGAGGCATGACCGAAGCAGGGGATCGAGGGGGAACCTAACTCCTCCCTCGATGATGGCGACAAGAGGGAACGACATCCAACCGTTACTGAAAGTATAACCAGAAGTCCTATCGGAGGCTTTTATCTGAACGTCCTCCGGGATCGCAAACTTAGCCCTAAGTTCGGCCAGGGCTACAGGGGAGTCAATCCAATGGCTGAAAGCCCCCATTTCTAATCTAAGAAACCCTAGGATGGACTAGACCGGAAATGTAAAATAAAGAAAGAAAAGAACCAGGGCAAGGACACTCACAGACTCAGGCGAGATCAGAGAGCCAATTGTCGGTCCCTCACCGGTCCTAGCAGAGCGAATCCTGGCGAGCAGAGGTTCTAGCAGAGGCTCTAGTAGGGATTCCGAAGGCGAAAATGGCGAAAAGGAACGCCCGGATGAATATAAAGGGCAGGGATGGGCGCCATTCCGGAATTCGAAGCGGGGGTGTCGCCTTGGCTTACGTCGCACGCCTCCTCGAAATGACAAGGAAGCCCCTCGGGCGACGACGCGTGGCGCTGGCGGTTCGCCTTCCAATGCCAATCATGATCCCTGCATTTATTGCCCCCTTTATTGCCTCGGGCGAATGAAGCGATGGAGGCGTCTGACGCCGAACAAGTCAGAACCCTTAGCTGGAAGGCGTCTATGGGATAAGCATTAAACAGTTTCGGGAGACCTATCCAGCTCTTAACCTCCGAGCCTGAGGAAGTCCCAGAGATCAAGAGCTGAGGGGCTATTGTGTGGGGGCCATCTCGCAAACCAATTTCTGCAGACCTCGGCAAGGAACACGTCTATATCGGTCTCGGATACTACCCACGTCACTTCGGTTACGGCACCAGCTGCTGACATCGGGAAACCGTTGTTCAGTTTGGCTACGCCACCCCGCCCAGTCTCGGCTGTGCAGGATTGCATCTGCATCCCTTGGTCACGGCCCTATCAGGACAGGGCCCAAGAAAGGGATTCGATGGGACCTCAGCCGTCAACATATCAGGGCAAGATCAAGCCCAATGTGACTCGCATTAAATGCAAGGAGGGCTGTGATGGACTTTCATTAATGACTTTGTGGGCTGACAAGACCCCAGTCACATCACAAGGCCCATTGGAACAACCTCCAGGACGACCCCCCCCCCCCCCCATATAAGAAGGAAGATATACCAAGAAGAGGGTAAGCATTCTCTTACTAAGAACCAGAGTTCTTTCCTGTCTTTCTCCTCTTCTTCTTCTCCGATCGCTCTTGCTGACTTAAGCATCGGAGAGCCCTGCGCTGCCCACAGCCAGGGTCCTCTGACCCTTGTCTTTCTTCCCTTCCAGGTTCAGGCCGTCGCAGCTACCTCTTCCATGCATTGAGTAAGTCCTAGAAGGCTTCCTGATCTTGTGAGTATTTTATTCTTGCACTTACAGTACACATTTACGTAACTTACAAGAATATCCTATAGGTACTGCAATTAACTTGATACAATCATAAAGTCTTTCTTAATCTTTCATATCATTCAAGATCTCCATCGATGCATTAAGGGCCCATTTGGGTAATTCATTTTTAAAGTGAATTCAAGTGAATGACCAATGTAAAAGACAAAGAAGAAAAAAAATGGGTCTAATAAAAAAAGTACAAAATCTCAAAATCTACCTTCTTGACTTTATGTCATTGGGCGGATTTTGTAAAAAAAAAAGAGCATAATCTCAAAATCAACCTTCTTGGCATAATGTCATTTTGTGGCATATGAATGAACTTTTTTTATTTTTTACTTTTTTGATAAAAATGAAGAGGCCTTTTTGTCTTTTAGTACAATCAGAGATTGATTTTTTTGTATTTTCAGATTTGACCTGCCACCATATGATTTTTCTTTGGTCCATGACTTGAATGACAATATACTATTGGTGGATCTGAACTAGGCATTTCCCATATGTCAGCCTTATTCCTCACGCTCATCAGAAATATTATTTTTCGAAACTGTGTAACACTTCTTGGGATTCCCATCATGGGCCACACATAATAAAGATCAAGAGGCCATTCAAGATGAATCATATCCCTCCAATCATATTAAGTGTTTAAAAAAGTGGACCTATGATCCGAGCTTATCACTTTTCAGTGTACATCAACAAAAAAAGGTTTATTTCTTTAAAAATAGAAAAGTAACAAATCAATGATGTGCATTAGTGCTATCACTCAATCACTGGATCCCACTCATCATGGAAGAGTGGTATTTGAATTTTGAACGATAAAAGAGTGCCACTGATTAGTGATTACATTGAGCAACCCACATGCATCGTTTAAGACACAAGTATTTTACTTTTTTTCACTTTGCTTTTCTCACATTTAGGGATGCCAATCCGGCCCTTCTACGAGGGGGCTCGCCAGCATTGTCCCGTCCTGTAAAAGCTCTCAAAGCGAGGGCTTTTCTTTTTATCTTAAACCCCAAGGGTAGAGTATGGCCCAATTTTGAAAAGCCCTCAATCTTGAGGGGCGAGTTAGGGCTTGAGTTAGCCGGCCCAAGGGGGTCCAGCCCGGCCCTTTGACTATTAATATATAAAATAAATAATATATAAGATGTAGAATATATATATAGAGAGAGAGTGATTTTTACAATATATATATATATATATATATATATATATATATAAAGATCTCCTTGAATTAGAAATCAATGATAGAGACTTAATATTTTGTCATACAATAATAACCAAGTCTTAGAAAGAAATTTAATGGATATCCCCATAGATCACAATATTCTCACCTATATTTAATTATATATTATCATTTGAATGATATATTTGATTCTATGTTTGCCCAACACGGACATATTTTTCAATGAAAACGGAATTCAAGTTGTCATTCCATCCTATTGATTTTCACCAATGTAAACTATTGAAGGTTGAGAGTTTAGATAGACGATCATTATCATTAAGTGAGGTTGAGTTTCAATCACTAGCCATTGACCGATGCCAATTTCTTTCTATCCCCTTACTTTTATGACTGTCGTTGTTTCATTCATGTAGACTCCACATCCGGAGTTAAAAGTCCATGATTCATAAATCAAATCATTTTTGTCATTCATCTTCGGTATTCAAAGTTTAATTGTTTTGTTATAAATTAAAATTCAATAGTTATTTTTCAAAGAATTACAAGTTAGGGTTAATGCTAACTCAAGAGTGGTCTATTGTTTATTTGAACCACACATACAAAATAATTTATTTGGAATAAGTCTAATGCCTATTTGAAATAATTCTAATAGAATCAGACATGCACGACTTGCCAAACTTGTTCTCATGGTTCACATTATTGCTTTATAAAAATATATAGAACACAAACTAGTAAAAAAGGCTACAACTAGCAAAACTTCAATTGCGACAATCTTACTAATAGCCTGACAACAAACAAAACTGAGCACATTATTTAAACTATATAACTACTGCAAGTGTGTTAAGGTATTAGAAAGTGTCTTTCCTAGTTTCATGTTACATTACTATCACTTTACCTTATTTCTTTTAAGCCCAACTAATATCTTATAAAATAATGAAGTAACTTATTTTGTGCATTCTTTTAGAAGTGTTACAAAAAGATTTACTTTTACATTGCCCCTCGAATAAAGGTGGGTTAGACTTATGGTATTGAAGAATTATTATATATGATAATATTAAAAAAACAATCATTTCTTTCGGCTCTGGCCCGACCCTAGCACGGCCTTAGCCCTTGAGGATAGGATAAGAGCTTCGATATTATAAGCCTGTCGTGGGCTCCGAGGGCCTTGACTTGACCAAAGCTCGGCCCGTATATATGAGGGTAGGGTAAGTGCTTACCCCGGCCCGGCCCGGCCCGTGCCCGACCCTTTGACAGCCCTACTCACATTAGATGGGATGGGGGAGAAGTAGTTCTCTCTAGCGTCCTGAAAGAGTCGCTGTGCAAGTTTTGCTCCTTAGTTCAAGATGAACTTTGGGTTGATGAGGGGAAAGAACTAGAGCTGGAAAAAGCCCATCAGACCCGTCAATCTAGACCAACTCTACCCATATATGACCCGTACAATACGACCCGCATAATATACGGGTTAGTCGAAGGTCAAGCTTTTCTAACCCGCATTTAAACGAGTCAGGTTAGGGTTAGTACGTTTAACCTAAATGACCCACATAATCTATTTATTCTTTTCTTATAGCTAAAACCCATACTCAATACTTAATTCTATTGAGTGTATCTTTTTATTTTGATATGATGTTTTTTTTATTTTTATAAAACTTTATTTTATTTTTATTAATTTTGTTATTCTATTTCTATAGTTATTATTTTAAAAAATGTATGCTACACTCATTGTATAAATAATTCCTTCCTTTTCTTTTCTTCTTTTTTTTTTTTTTTTAAGCAGACCCTTTGTCAACTTACTTGAGAATACGTTTTTGGCAGGGGCAGACCAAGAAATTCTTCATTTTGGGGGGGTGGGGGGGGGGGGGGGGGGGGGGGTGGTGGGCAAATATAAAAAAAAATAATGTAGTTTTTAAAATATATAGGGGCTTTTTTGAATTTTTTTTGGGGGGCCCATGGCCCCTGGCAGCCCCCTTCTGGTTCCGCCCATGCTTTTGGGTGCTCTTCTCTCTTATGAGCTAGATTATGGATATTAATAAAATACAGTGGATATGACATAAATAAAATAAAATAATCAAACGATAGCTGAGTTCATGCTAATTTCCACGTTATTTTTCTTTACGCCGGCACAAGCCAGCGAGAATTGTGTACTATGGCATCATGACACTGGACTCAGCCTAAATTTCAACCCAACATCAGTTAAGCCTAACTTTGATTTAAGATCGTATACGAAATAAAGAAACATTATACTTATCACAACCCGAACAAAGCTTGTCCATATTGCCTATCATGACAAGTTTTCATTTTCACCAATAGGAATTAGAAAGTTAAGGATTGTTCTTTTAGATCTTATCTTATTTTTACAAATTAAAAACTTATCAGTTTAGGTCTAATTTAAACTTTGGATACGGTTAATGCCATATAGGGTTATTAATAAATTTAGCTTTTGAATACAAGTTATGTGGGTCAACCCAACCCTCAGTAACCCACAAGGATTATGCAGGTTTGAGATTGCAAGATTTTACCTTTCTATTTTTATTGGATTATATTGGAATTAAATCCATAGAAACTCAAGTCTAATGATCTATATAAAAGATTCTTATAAAGGCGTGAGGTCAGGGCAGCCATGCCCACCAAATTCCACATTATCCCTAAATATTAATATAAATCTCCCAAATGATACATGATTTGAGTGAAAAGGATAATAGCTAGAGAGAGGTTATCTTATAGTCCTTTTTTTCTCTTGCTTGGGTATTATAGTCATTTTCGCACATTCACCCTTGGAGTCATGTTAGGCATTCAAATCCTTGGAGACTCATTATCAATTTTCCAGTCGTGGAAACCCATAATGTTTAAGAAAGTCACATGATGCCCACTTTTAATAGGTGGGTAATTGAAAACCTCTAATAATATTTGGTAGGTCAGGTGAGCGTTATTTACCAAAAAAATAAAATAATCTTTCTGGTGATATTGCAACTTGATCTCTAGACACTTGTAAATTAAATTCAAACGACTTTAAGAGATTATGAAAAAAAGGAACTTTATTAAAAAAGTAGAGAATTTTAAAATCCACATCATTAACTTTTTTTCATTGAAACTTTTTTTACTCTTTTTATAAAAGGAGGATGCCTTTTTATTTTTTTAGTGGACTGGGAGTTGACCTTTTGAACTTCTTTTCAAAAAAAAAGAAAGAGTATTTTTTTTTTAATTTTATACTTTTTCAGAAGATCACTACTCTTTTCTTGTATTTTAAAGTGAACATTCACTTAAATTTACGTGTAAAGTTAATTACCCCAACAGCCCAAACTTCCTTTAAAAGGAATTTACTTTTCCGAGTCCACAAGTCAAAGTCGTCCTTCAACCACTTGTATATGCTCCTTTTAACACTGTCCACACATCTCTCATCCATCACTGTACCCAACCAAGGCATATTTATTATGACTAAAAGACCACTAATCTGCTTTATGTTAATTTCGGAGAAAGCTGCAGCCAGCAGGTACTTCATTAAGAAATTTCTGTGATGACTCATGACCAGTCAAAGTCATTCCACAACGACTTGTATTTACTCCTTTGAACACTGTCCACACATTTCTCATAAATTAACAGGCGAGAGGGTAACCGATTAGAATGATTGGGCTTAAGTGTGGCTCAATGACCACACATAGGGTGGATCCCCCAATTTTCATGACCATTACTAATTAGGGCTCCCATATTAAGATGTCTTTGATGTTCAGGGAAAGTTGCTAATCCACTGGAGTTTTGTATGATAAGAGAAATCTAAATCCTAATTAATTAGGAATCCATAATGGAAAATTAGGCCACATCCTTTATTAAAGGAGTAAAATTATTTTACATGGAAAAATATTATGAAAGATAAATCGCCCCGAACAAAAGCTGATTGACACGGGCTTTTATTTTTCTCCATAAGCAATATTATTTTGTAAAGCTCACTAGTTAATGAAATTTGTCTAAAAATCAACAACTCTCTAATTTCAAAATAAGTGCAATGTATATGTTTCTTTATCTATTGTTAGTGGATCTAAAATAGGCCTTTCATCAGTGAAGTAAATGGTTTTTCGATTCTACGATTATGCAAATGTTCTGACCCATTGAACACCGGATATGGAATCTTATTTAACACTATTTAGATCTTGATAAGTAAACAGTTCCGATCTTGGATATTTTTTTGGACATAGGATCTAAATAAGTTTAATTCCGAACTAACCCTAGTTTCAACCCGTGGACCTGACACATACCTTAATATAAAGGGTTAAGAATCTCAATATGGTCTCCACCATAGAACTGTGTTGAGACTTTCTCTAAATTGCTTCCCTACTATACTCGCTTCAAATTGCAAAGGCGGAAAACCTTTTCTCTGCCCAAATTACAAGGGGGAAAACCTGAAATTAATCTCTCCAATCTGCAACTTCAGTCCCCCTAGCTCAGCCTCCTCAGCAACTTCATTCTCTCTCGGTAACCCCCTCTCTCTCCCCCTCTCTCTTCTTGTTTTCATTAAAGGGGTTTGCATTGAATATGAGGTTTTCAACTAGTGGACAAAGTTAGAGTGTTTGAAAGTGATTTGCCGCTTGGTATTGACTATGGACTTGAGAGGGCGAAGGATGAGATGGAGAGTATATTAGCGTGAATTGTTTGCATGATTTTAAATTCTGGGGCCCGTCTTCTTGCTGGTCAGGATTAGGATGAGTTCGTGCCGGATCGGTACGGTTGCGTCGGTCGTAAAATATATATAAAAAAACCTAAATAAAGTTAGAGAAATAGAAAAAGAAATTAGTTAAAATGTGAAAATTTAGCTATTTTAACAAGTATTCAGTCTAAAGATAGTGATATTTAGTATGGTTGAGCACTAAGTCGCTCACAATATAACATATAACTAATAATTTTTAAGAGACAAAATTATCTTTTCGTCTTTTAATCCAAGAGAGAGGTCATTTTCTTAGAGATAAACTAGTAAAAAACAAATAGAGGGTCTAGTTAACTTCTATCTAATTTAATTGTTAGTTAATGGAGATTTTAATAAATATGCAAAATATAAAAACCTTTTTAAAGTTATGTCAAAAGATAAGTGCCTATTTGCAAAAAGAAGACTACAATAAGCAAAAATATAAGTACATTTTTATTAATACATGAAATAAAAGGGTCTTTTATGGTTACATAGGGGGGGCATAATCGTATAATATTATAAATGGTCACAGGGAGGGATCCGAACTCACCACCAATGAGTTAAAATGCACAAACGTCCTCAACGGCTGGGCCATACGCACTTACGCAGGGCCATGCATACAACCGTGCAATATTGTAGAGTTTATAAGAAATTAACTTTTCTGCTATTGAATATTGGTAAATTAGTAAACCGGTTCTCTTTGGTTCCGTTTTGTCCGAAATTTAAAATCATGGCTGTTTGGGATTCGAGGATGATGGTGGGTAGAGTCTTTTAAAGATTCAATATATTGCCATAATTTCACTGTGATTGTCTTAGGAGGAAATCCCCTTAAGAAAAATAATCTACTTGCAAATTATTTAAAATCCAAATAAAGCTAATCCCCTCAAATCACATATTCTTTCATGATGAAAAGGATTTGTGATTGTTTACATCAAAAATAAAAATAATTTGATCTAAAAATATTAATGAATGACCTGAAATGATCATGCATGTCTTCCTTGGAATCACACCGTTCGTTTGTGGTTGATCCATTACTATCGTAACCCACCAATAGTTCTCACGGAAGCGCGGTGAGAACTATATATAAATAAAAAAAAATATATATATATATATAGGGTGAGGGATGCTTCTAAAAATAAGAAATTTCAAGTACAAAAGGAGAATTTCAAGTACATAGGGTGAAGTACAAAAGGGAAATTCATGTGAAAAAATGGAAAGTGCC
Source organism: Cinnamomum chago (assembly GCA_038049695.1). Taxonomy (NCBI): domain Eukaryota; kingdom Viridiplantae; phylum Streptophyta; class Magnoliopsida; order Laurales; family Lauraceae; genus Cinnamomum; species Cinnamomum chago. Next base: position 102,943,913 of record CP142451.1, on the reverse strand, counting down.
CTCACCATAGGGTGAGGGATGGATGCACTTGAACATTTCCATATATATATATATATATGTATATATATATATATATAGGAAATATTCAAGTGATGGATTCCCTCAGCATGTGTGGTGAGGGACTCCCCTTTTTTGAGAGGTTTTAAGTACAAAAGGGCTTTTGTACTTGAAGGGAGTACACCCTTTTGTACTTGAAACCTCCCAAAAAAGGGAGTCCCTCACCACACATGGTGTGGGAATCCCTCACTTGAATACCCCTTTTTGTACTTGAAACTACTCATTTATGGAAGCATCCCTCACCCTATGGTGAGGGATGGATGCATATGAACATTCCCCATATATATATATGGAGGAAATGCTTCTATGAGAGTAGCTCTCACCCTACTATTAGAGTAAAGGGGGACCCATTGGATCCTTCTCCAATTCCAACAGCCTAAATTATGTATATATATAATCTTTATAAAAGAAATAGAAGGCCATATTTTAAAGTATTTTAACTTGTAATGTTTTATATATTAACACAATCTTCAATATATCTCCTAAATTTATAGTATCTCAAAAAGATTGTGACAAAACTAAACTAAGATATGAAAAAAGTGAAAAGAAACTCTATAAAATCCTTTTAATGGTATTTTTATTATTTAAATTATGGTCTGTATTCTGCAATACTTTCTCGTTAATATCATCACAAAAAAAAAAAAAAAAAAAAAAAAAAAAAAACCCAAATTTAAAATATCCCGAGATTGTGGAAGACAATAATTTATATTTATTGCAATAATTAATACAAGGCACCGGAATGTAGTTAGGGCAATGGAACCCGACATGTATTTATAGAGGAGCCCATATTAAGCGTTGGCCTTCTTTGCGCTCCCAACATTTGCTCATATTTTTGGTCTTAATTAAAGAGTGGGGCGGGCCTATTATTTGGTCTTACCCCTTTCCCTTGTACATGTAGAGAAGAAATCAGTTCATAAAAATTAAAATATAAGATGATGTGCATTCATGTTATCAGACAATCAATGGGTCACTTGTCTAGTAGGTTCTACAACGGTCTGTATAATGTGTCAGTTATTAATCCAACAAGGACAAATCAAAATCTAAAGAAGGCCCTTATTTTGTGCCATAGCAACTATCGATTCAGATCTTAGAAAGGGTCACATTTTCAGCAACCCCAAAGATGTTGGCATTTGCCCGGTTCAACACAACAAAGACTTTAGGGGCCAAGCGCGGGGCGGAGGAAAGAAAAGGCTGATTTCTCTTTCCTCCGCCCCGTATGTGGCGGCCCCGATTCATCTAAACAGGATCCCCTGTTTGGATGAAACAGGGGATCCGGATCCATATTTATTGGGCTTGTCGGGAATCAGGGCCCAATTGATTAACAAATCAGGAGTGGATGGAAATGGGATTCGATTGTGGCATTTCAATTGCTTTCCAAAAGAGTCCAATGAAATTGTGAATCCCCACCTACCTCACGTATAGGTTTTTTCTTGAATTTGCATCTAATATTGATATTGTCATTTTTTTTTTCATTCAATTTTCTGAAATAAACATGCCCAGATTTTCATTTTTATGGTGGCAGGGAAGAGCTATTACGACATTTTATGTTTCTGTGTGAAAAATTGATGCATTAAATCAAGTAAAAGTGTCATGGAGAAAAGGAAAAGGTCCACCTCACGTTGCCCATCAACGGAAATGCGCGTAACATCTGCAATTTGATCAATCTCTTTATAGAAGAGGTGCTGCCAAGGAAAGTGCTGGGAGTGTTGCGTTGGGAAAATTGGACAAGTGATGGGCACAAAGAAAGGAATTTGAATCCTTCAATCCTCGGAAACATTCATTAATCTCTTTACAAATCTACCACTATTTGCATGGACTACCACTACAAACCATACTGTTAAAATCACTTCTTTTTTTTTTTTGCTGAAACAACATACCTCTTAGAATCACTTTCAGCACCAATACTAGCAATTGTATCAATCAACATCTTACACATTCATTTATCCTAGGCCACCGCCCACCAGTGGAACACAGAAAACCCAATTTTTGGATTGCTCGAGGATGGTGTTGGGTTGGGCCCTTCCCCATCACCTGTTGTGTTGGCACACAACTTATAAGTAAGCCCGGCTCCTCTTCTTTATTTATTGCCTTGATTGAAAAATGTTGCAAAGGGATCTTAGAAGGTTCATGCCCAAAGAATATAATTGTAACAGGAGGTGCACCTGGCTTGAGCCACAGGGGGCACACCAATGGTTAAGGATGGTGATCGGGAAGCACAGTGGCGGACCCAAGATTTTCATTTGAGGGGTGCAGAGCTAAATAATTCGGAACAATCCCAGAATTTTCATGTGGGTTTTGGGGGGCGGACACAGAATTTTTATGTAAAATTTCGAAGTAGAGATAGAATTTTGATTGTGGTTTTAGAAGCAGATTGAGGTCCAATGGGTGCGTGTGCCCCCACATGGATACATGTAGGTCCGCCCCTGGGGAAGCAGCAGCTGCCGATTTCAATTCTAGCGGATGCAAGTGGACAGAGGAAATGAAAATGATTGCTTTTTGTAGGACTTTTGGGAGGTGGGCCATTGAACATTTGGTGGGTCCATCCATATTCACTTGTGAAATTATTGTCAATCTTTCAATATGCTGAATTTCTTGTTCAAAATTCAGATGAGTTATGAAACAGAAAATTTTTAGAATTATGATGTAATTAAATTCAGATGAGCCACACTGTGGAGTTTCACTTGTATCCCTCAATTATCTGATTTGGGAGAGCCTCAAGGATCCTTACTCCAAGACTAGCCACTCTTCCACCCTCTCTCTATTTCCCAATCAACCCACATAGTTAACTTTATGGTCGACCCAATCAACCCATATTTTATATGGAATGAGCTGAGTTTATATTGAGCACTTTTTTTGTTGTGCTTACTGAAATATAGTATTTGCAATAGATTAGGTTTGTGCTTAAGAAACTGCAAGTTGGGTCAGGTTAAATGGGTTGACCTGCATTTAATGCAAAGTTGGGTCGGATTGTCAGAATGACCCACATTGGGTGTGGGGTTGAAGTTATTTGACTAATGTTAAAAACGAGTCGAATATAGGTTAAACTTCAACCCACTAACACCCTTTATCAATATGACCCATTTTGACCCGACTGACCCATTTCCCATCCCAGCTCTCTCTATTTCCATCTCTCTCCACTTTCTTCTCCTCTATAAATGGCACATTAATAGAAGATCTGGAGGGTAATATTTGCATGTAAACCGTAACAGGCAAATTGATTTTATAGCTAGGTAGATCCTCTGATGGATGGTCCTCCACAAACTGATAGATGACATTCTACATACAGTGTATTACGGGATCCTTTTTTTTACCATCACCCATTTTTGGACATCCGCCTAAAAGATCATGTGATATGATGTATGTGTCTGGCCATCTAAAAGTGAGCGTGCCAATATAAATTCGTCACAATTTACATGAATATCATCACCATAGACATGGTTACATGGTTGGATCATTTTGTTCTTCCTTCAAGTGGAACAATTTTTTTATTTTTTTAAGTATGTGATATTGTATATGGAAGGCTGTCCATTAGTGGGTCCACCTTTAAAACTCCAATGGTTTACATGTAAATCATTATTGTACAAGTGGTTGATGGCTTGCCTGAACTTATATTAATGTACCGTGGTTAAAGCAGTTTGGATCCTCCAAGCCTTAGAAGAACCCTGAGCTAAAGGAGTGACGTTCCACAATGGGTTCTTGAGTAGGAGTGAAATTCCATAATGAGGTCCACCTAATGTAAATTCGAGTCATTCAATTTAAACTCTATATAGTGTATGGGGCATTCTTAATAGGAGTCGGTCCCATCGTAAGATTAACCACACTTTTTTTTAAATGGTTAAACTGACTTCTATTAGGGTAAAACAGAAAAGGCAAAAATCTTGAGAACAACTTCACATCTGACAGCTCTTCCGACTCTAAACCATTGGAAGAAACCCATTCTCTTGATGCGGAAACAAATTGAACAAACACAAGCCCTTGGTTTACTGGCAACATATTTGCCGGCATCTTGGATACGCAGGATTTCTTTGAGGTGTTAAACTTGAAATCCTCTTTACTACCTCCTGGTTGGCAGCACCTTGAGTTTAAGTTAGTCCACACTAACGAACCCTCAAATGTTGGGCTTTCTGCTCATCAATTGTCCAAACTTAACCAATGATCAAGATTGAGGCAGTAGGTGTACTCCACCATGCTCAGAACTTGATCATTATTATACAAATAAATCAAGCTACGCTCAGACTTTGTGGGCCCAACCATCTACCGCCATTGTAGGCTCAAACATGTAGATATCCTATGAATTCAAAAAAATTAATAGTAATTGCGCAGGATAGACTAAAACATCTAATTCAAATACGAATCACACCATCATTAGAGCAGGATCAAACAAACATGCCTAAAAAATACACCTTTAAAATGCAAATCACACAAATGTTAATACAAATCATGCTATAGTAGCCTTAAACATCTATTGTCAATTGAAATCACACCATCACCATTGTACGTCCAAATAAACAAGCCTTAAAAATACACCTTTCAAGATACAAATCACACAAATATTAATGAATCACCCCCATTGCAGTCTCACACATCTGATGCCAATGTCACACGAATATTAATATGAATCACCCCATTGTAGTCTCAAACATCTAATGCCAATACAAATCACACCATCACCATTGTAGTATCAATCACCAACACACTTTGAACACAAATTGAGTCATCGAAAATGTACTTCCAATCCCTGCATAAACAGAAAATAGGCACTATATGAGACCAAAATTAACCACGAAATTCCATTTGCAACATCAAACACATTCCGACCATGAAATTTCTAAATGTCTAATAAGTAATTTCTCTCATCCTAAAAACACACACACACACACACACACACACAATCTTGCATATAAAATATAATCCCTACTCTCAAGTTTACATCCAATATACAAAATTAAAACGAGATTAACTTAATTATATCTACTGATCAAACATCCAATGTTGTAAAACAGAAACAAGTTCAAATGGAGCACAAATAATAAAATAAAATTGGAAAAATAAACTCTCAATCAGTGACCTAACCAAATGGTTAAGAATAAAACCAAAGAAGCTATAATTCCCTAAACCCAAAATTATACCCCAAAACTAGGAATACAAAGCTGAATTCAATGAAGGATTGCAACATCTCACATTAATATCCGATTAGCCACACACATTAATTTCTCTCATCCATACATAAAAAACGCATATACACATTGTAAGTGCCTAAATTTTCACGGACTTGATTATATGAATGTAAAACTTCTTGGAAAGGATCGGATGCTTGAAACCTAAAAGGGAAGGAGAAAAGAGAGGTCAGAGACCCTGGCTGCTCTCAGTCGAAGGCACTCCAACACCTAAGTTAGTGCGGTCATTGAACAAAGGGTGAGTCAGGTAGAAGAAGGGAGAGTTGTGCATAAGCGTAAGCGTAAGCGTGTGGTTGCGTACCTTTTCTGTGATAGCTCCCTGTATATATAGGGGCAAAGAGTTGACTTTTAGAGGTAGAGTCTCATCGGACCTTACCCTGACGTCTTAGAAGTAAAGTCCCATCGGACCTTACCCTGATGTCTTGTGAATCCCTCTTTGTCAGGAATTATGGACGTAATCGCCGGGTCAGGATGAATTCTTATCTCTATTCGACGCGTGTCCTTATCTCTCAGCACGTTCTGTAACGTGGCCGAGTCTCCATAGAGGTACAGTTGTCAGTGCTTGTCTCGGTGAACCATTCTGGCACTATTGCCGATATGGACGAGCCTTAGATGGATGAGGCCGAGATCAAGGCATGCCTAGCTGGTACTCTTACCGAAGCTAGGACAACCTTCTAGCACTATTGCCGAGATGGATGAGGCCGAGATCAAGGCATGCCTAGCTAGTACTCTTACCGAAGTTAGGACAACCTTCTGGCACTATTGCCGAGATGGATGAGGTCGAGATAGATGCACGCCTAGCTGGACTCTTACCAAAGCTAGGACAACCGAGATGGATGAGACCAAGATCAAGGCATGCCTAGCTGGTACTCTTACCGAAGCTAGGACAACCTTCTGGCACTATTGCCAAGAAGGATGAGGCCAAGATGGATGAGGCCGAGATCAAGGCATGCCTAGTTGGTACTCTTACCAAAGCTAGGACAACCTTCTGGCACTATTGCCGAGATGGATGAGGCCGAGATCAAGGCATGTCTAGCTGGTACTCTTGCCGAAGCTAGGACAACATTCTATATTATGAAAATATCCCCCCACACACACAATCCTGCATATTAAAAATAATGTATCCTCTCTAGTTTACATCTAATATACAAGACTTAAACAAGATTAACTAAATTATCTACTGATCAAACATCCAATATTGTAAAACATAAGCGAGTTAAAATGGAGTGGAGCACAAATAATAAAATAAAATTGGAGAAATAAACTCTCAATCAGTGACCTAATCCAATGGTTAAGAATAAAGCCACATAAGCTACAATTCCCTAAACCCAAAATAAACCCCAAAACTAAGGAATAGAAAGCTGAATTCAATGAAGGACTGCAACACCTCACATTAATATCTGAAATACAAATACAAATTTAGAAAATTTATAAAAACTCCCAAAAGATTTAAAAATTGATTCTACAATTCCCAGAGCCAAACTGAAAACGAAAGGCATATTTAAAAATAAATGAAAATCCCAATCCAAACCGGAGAAAATAAATGAGTAAAAAAGTGAACATTCAAAGAGTAAAAAATATTCAAGATCCTTGGTTGAACTACCAATGCAACCAACCTAAGAACTCTTATCTAGAAGCCAAAATCCAAATGGGAGATAAATCAACACTATTGGTAGCGGGGAGAGAGAGAAAGAGAGATCTTTCCGTAGAACCCTATCAATACAGCATCATTTGTAGCAAAAGTGATCAATCAACATTTTCTAATCATCATCATCATCATCAAAGGCTTGTCTCAACAATGTTGGGGTCGGCTATATGAGTTTTATTTCTCAATTCCAATATATCTCAAGTCAAATCCTCAAATAAATTGCACTTCTTTAAATCTATTTTTACTACCTCCTTCCACGTTCTCATTGGCCTACTCCTTCCATCGACCTGTATAGCCAAACCTTTTCTTACCGGCACCAATGCGGGCCTATGTTGGACATGTCCAAACTATCTCAAATGGGTTGTTTCTAATGTTCTCCCCTATTGATGTTACCCCTAAATGCTCTCAAACGCGCTCATTTCTAGCTTTATTATTCCTAGTTTTACCACACATCTACCTCAACATTTCTATCTCTGCTACATTCATTTTGTACATATGTTGCTTCTTAATTTACCAACATTCTGCTCCATAGGTCATAACTGGTGTAATCGCTATCCTGTAAAATTCTTCCTTCAATCTTGTTGGCATTTTCCCCTTCAATCTTGATGACTTTCTACCACTCTCACCAAAAGTAAAAATAAGAAAAATCTACTACATAGAAATCTTAATTGGAAAGTCAAGCACATTGCCTTACTCTCCTCTCGAACTCTTAAATCCCGAACCCAGAATTTGTTATTAAAGTAACAACCACGCTAAATCTCGGCCAAAATACACTTGTTCATGTAAGTCGACATGACATGGATCCGGCCATGCTAAATCTTGCCCGTAATAATCAAATAAGTAAAAATATATCAAAATGGGGAAAAGGTAATTCTAAAGTCAATGAATATATTATTACCATTCTTAAATTTTATATATGAAAAATCATTCAAAAATATAAAAAAGTGATGTAAAATTACATAAGATCCAAATAAAAGTTGAATTTATAAATTTTAAGTACTCCAGTTTTCCATGTAACTTGAAGTGGAAAAGAGATGAAAGATTCATGTGAGGTTAGATTAGTTTCTATCTTATCCCTGAATTATGCATTATAATGAAGCCGGGTTGATTAATTCCAAGTTCCAAATACTTTTAAAGCCTTATATTCGTTTATTTTGGATTTATTTTTTTAATTATAATAATATTCTTTTCTTGTAGGTATCTCTTAAATATGATGTTACAAATGTTTATCAAACATATTTAGCATTTTTCTGTTGTTGATTATGATTTTAAAATTTTATTTTTAATTTTTCTTCTTGAACACTTTCTTATCTTGAAGAGAGATCATGCTGTGTAAGATTGATGGCTTGGGCTTTATTTTCACTTTTAAATTTCGATTTAAAGATAATAAAAATAAATATATACCGATATCTTAGACTTATTTAACTAGTTATACATATCACCTATTATTTATTCGTATATGTCATTATGTTCTAGATATGTATGATAGACTTAATTGTCATTTTATTTATACAACTGTGTATGGAAAAATGGATAGATTATGAATAACTACTTTTTTTTATTAATTATTTTTGTTTTTTTTTTTACTAAGAAAAAAAATCCTAAGATTCACAATTTGATTTATGAGTATGAATGATTAGTGATAAGATTCTAATTTTCTAAACATTTGTCATAAATATAAATTCTATCACAAAAAGAAGAATCATGCCTTGCTACAGTGTCAAATAGGATAACTACTGAAAATAATAACGAGATGGAATGAAGCACACCTGACGCATGAAGCTCGATCGGTCCATACCTTCATATGAAGCAAGCGAAGTTCAGAGAGCTTATCCATGATTGTGTTCAAATGTTGAACTACACTTGTTTGAAGGGAGGGCCAAGAATGAAAATTTGAAATCCCATATCCATGCCTACAAAACCATCAGCAATGCATAACTTGTAAATGCCAGAACCTCAAAATAAATGATAAATTTCACTCAAATGAGATTTGGGGAGATCGTCAGATTGATCACATGCTAAAGACAATCAAGAGGGCTTCTCGTTGCAGAAGCGTTACACTATCTGGATCTACTAGTAGTAGAATTCTCTATACTAGAGAATGAATATTACATATGAAAGAATTAAAAGTATTTTAAATTGGCCCAGCTGAATAAAAAAAAAATGAGGTAATATATATCCTCCACCTGCCAAAAATGAAAAATGAGGTAAATTGAGCATTCCTATGTTCCAAATCAAAGGTTGCCATGTGGACTTTTAAAATAAAATCTCCTCCATTTTCTACTTAGTTGTCTGTTGCATAGCTGTTAATTGGATAGATAACAATGCATGATTCATCATATTTTTGACAGATGAATAATCCAGATAGACTCATTTAAACTAGTGGGGCAAGTGTGCCCCACTGATGGAACATGCAATCCAGAAAAACTCTCTAGCAAGGAGGAAACAAGCTATATAATTTTACATCTAGTATTAGTTAAAGCAGATCTATAATTTTACATCTAGTATTATTACCAATGCCTACACGGTGTGAGAGTAAAGAGATATGATCAATCTAAGATATGATCCGTCCTTAATATTTGGGCTAAAAAAATGAAAATACAAGAGTGAGCTAGAGTTTATATTGTCTTTTATGAATATCTAGACTAAATTTCACACTTTCTTTGATTTTCTGAAAGAATTAACAAAAAAAAATGAGTGCAGTTAATCACGTGGATGGGTTGATCAATCCAATGATGGCTTCATAAAGTATTGAGTGGAATTATTATTATTACCAATGCCCCAAATGACTTGAGATTGTGGCCAAAGTAAATCCGAAACGACTGCGAGCTTATTGTATCTGATTAAAATAAAAAAGAGAGAGAAATGATGCACCCTTTTTTTCACCTTTTTTTTTATTTTTGTAAATACTTGAAAAAAATTGCTAACATAAATAAATAAATATAACACTAAGTTACTTACCTCCTTTTCATTTTCCTCTTTTGGTGGCAATGAATCTCCATCTCCAATTGGTGCTTGTATTTCTATTTTTTCGCTGAACTTATTTGTGGTGCTATAATGATCGATAAAAGGGATGTGCAGAAGATTTACATGTTCGTCTCTGGCCTTAATCCTTTGTATGAGTTCTTCTGACATGTCCCTTAGGCGAAGTTCTTGAAGACAAGTAAGGTACTGCATGCCCTCAGGTATTCTCTTCAACTCAGGGCACTCTTTCAAAAATAACTTTTTAATGCAAGTCATGGATCCATTTTCTATTTTTATCATATTCAATTTAGGGATTTCAGAAATAAAAAATGCCTTGAGTTTCAAGAAGCATCCATGACGGAAGCACAATTCCTCCCCAACATATGCCATTCTAAGACGAAGGAACATGAGATTGGGCAATGCTTCGAGTGAAGACAATGGATCTTCTTTCAAATGAGACCCTTGTAACACCAAGCTAGCGAGGTTTTGAAGGGAACCAATCCACGGAGGTAGCCTCTCCAAACGCCCATCTAAGTCGAGATATTTGAGATAGGCTGGTGGAGAGGACACTGCATCCAAATCTAGAATTTCTTCCTCGCTTATGACTCGTACAATCAAATACAGAAGGGCTTTCATCTTCTGTAGGGAGGCAGAGAGTTCTTTTCCATGATTTCTTTTCACATTCTCAATTTTTAAACTTCTTAGTTGGGTCAAGTTTCCCACTTTTCCAACTGTATCATCGTTTATACCAATGGAAAATAAACACTGTAAGCAATTTAAATTGAATATTCCATCCGGAGCTTGTACGCCTGACAGTCTCAGAAAGTGCCTCAATTTCTTCAACTTTGCTATTCCTTTGGGCAGGATCTTTATTTTAGTTTCATAAATGTCCAATGTTTGTAGATTCTGAAGCCTTCCTATAGATTTTGGAAGTGCCTCAACATTTGTATAGCCCAAATCCAAATAGCGTAAATTGAATAACTCGACTAATTCATCTGGAACACTCTCAATGGAAGAACCCTTTAGATCTAACACTCTCAATAGTTTATATTTTGATGAGATACTGCTACACAAGGACAGAGATGGGATTTCTATTTGGAACAACATCAATGACCGATGATGACAAGTGCTGGATGATTGAATGTTCACAATGCTATTTTGCATAGACAAATAACGGGCTTTGTTGGTCCAAATCTCTTCTTTTCTATCATGCATACTACAAAAGTTCTGTTCACGGCCAATTGATATAGCCAACTCTCGGAGAACATCATGCATTCGGACACTTGCATAAGGGAAAAAGTCACGGTTTATAATTTGCAGCATGCTTCTACATGTAAGTTCCTTGATATAGTCTTCCGCCACCTCCTCTAATGTGTGTCCTTCCCTCTCTTCTATAAAACCTTCGGCAACCCATAACCTAATTAGTCTTCTTTCTTCGATTTGGTAATCTTCAGGGAAGAGGCCAAAATATAGGAAACGGTATTTGAGGTTGTAGGGCAAATCATCAAAGCTAAGCAAGAGTATGTTCTTCATCCCACCCATTTTTTTATTGTTGCTTAGCTGCCAAGTAAGACTGTTTTCTACCTTCCTCCATTCTAAGCTCGACTTTTCTTTAGTTAACATGAGCGCCCCAATAGTAACAATTGCTAGTGGTAAGCCATCACATTTCTGTACTAAGCTTTTTGCATATGGCTGCAGCTCTGGATGACAACTTTTGTTCGAAAATGCTCTGTTGCAGAAGAGGAGCCAAGCATCGTCTTTTCCTAGAGGCTCAAGGTAGAGAATAATTTCAGCTTCAAAAGACAATGCGACATCACGTATTCGTGTTGTGAGCATTATCCTACTTCCACGTCCATCGTTTGGAAATGCAACTCGTATGTGGTTCCAATCGATGGTTTCCCATACATCATCTAAAACAATCACATACCTCTTATTCTGCAAATAATTGATGACCATCTGCACAAGATCGCTGGCTTTCATTTTGTTGATGTCATCCGGAACTGCCTCCGAAATTGCCTCCTTGTTATCTGCCTCCTTGTTAGACTTGTACAGCTCCTTTATCATGTTTCGCATGAGATCGTCCAGGTTGAAAGACTGGGAGACGGTGATCCAAGCATGACATTCAAAGTGATTCTTCACTTGTAGGCTGTCATAAACTTTTGTAACGAGAGTGGTCTTGCCAAGCCCGCCCATTCCCACCACGGCGACCACCGCACGTTTTGGCCTTTCATCTGTCAAATTTCCAATTAGGAAATCTTTCTTTTCACCAATCCCCACAATTTCTTCATCTGGGATGAAGTGTAAATATTCTCCAGAACGTTGCCAGTTTTCAACATCATCCTTCATCTTGGATGTCTGCCCTTCTTCATGGAAGCCATATCGATGCCTTCTCCCTGAGATTTCGTGAATCTCAGATTTGATTTCTTGCAGCTCAAAGGCAATTTGGTGCTTGTAATAGTAACACTTTAGGAGGAAAACGAGGTTGTAGAGAGCTCTTCGTATTAGTCCCTCCTCATCCCAAGTGTGTTGCTCCGCAATTTGCCACATGTACGTGTCAATGATATCCTGGACCTTGTAGGTGGCTTCTCTTACTTGATCTACCCATGTCCTCACTCCATCATCACTCCTTTTTCTTCTGTCTGCATCCTTCAAGAAGGAGCGCATGCTCTGCAGCTCGAGTTGGATTTCATTAATGTTCCCGCGCAATCCTTGAAGAAGAGATCCTTCTTGCTGCACAAGAGAATCCAGGGTTTGAAGCAGGAAATTCACAGAACTCTCTGCCATGTTTACGGCACGCACTGATTTCTCTCTTAAAGAAGATGCTAATAAAATCTGGAAATATTTGCTTCCACACTCGGATCAGATCAGAGATACAAACAAATCTTTGCCTCTGGACCCTACACACTCGTATCAAAGAAGGTGATCTGTTGAGAAACAGAGGATGAACACTCTGTGGGGGCCGGGGCTGAGTTGCACTTGCCCCGATCAGAGACGAGTTTGAATCTGGAAATCCACAGCACTCTCTGCCATGTTTGCAATGACAAGATTTGGAGCACTCTGATAAGAAGAACAAGTTAAATGGTGGGTGTTCTCCTTCTCTTCTCATTGGTTAGTTTGAGATAAGGAAATCTCAAGACTCATCACAACCACAGAATCCATTCAAAACACATTTTCCACATTACCAAACAACACGCAATTCTCAGGACTGCCAATTGCAGCCTCATCAATCGGGCCATCCTTGGAAAAAAAATCACTTTCCTTCATCTCGCCATCGTCTGATTGTCCAATCCAAAGCTGAATTCATTTCACTTGCAACGCCCAAACCAATGCCAGACCCATCCGAGCCCATTGTTCTCAACCCAACTGACCGACACTCTTCTAACCAAACCAAACCAAACCAAACCATATAAGCCTGACCCATCTACCACTCGCACACAGCCCACCAGTTGTCCAACTGCATATTCCACCTGCTGCCCCCACCTCGCCTTCTCTCCCAACAGTAGAATAAGTGAAGATCATCAACACGGAGAGACGAGACTTCGTTACTTTAAAATTTATTCTAGCATACTTGTGTCAATGGAATATCTTCATCCATGCTTAGATTAAAATTGCAAATCTAATACTGTCCATGCACAAGTAGCTCACTATTCAGTTGGTTTTGCATTGTTTTTACAAAACCTCAAAAGCACTCCTGTACTTTGTGATTTTTGTTGAACATCTCTTGCCTAACAGTCAAGCCTAACCAAAACCACATGCCTTTCCTACTCTACTTTCATTTTTTCTAACAGTCAAAATCTCTGCGTTGTGTCCCAATCTAAATCGTCCAGAATACACTATTCTAATTTTTCTGATACTATACTCAATTTCACTGCAACTATAGTATACCAGTGGATAGATGAGATCAGGCATAAATTACGTGGTTCACTCCATTCTATTTTTTAAAATTTTAATCACACATTTTTGACATGATCTGTTTGATATTGAAGAAATTGTGATGTACCTTACGTTAATACCAAATAATTATTATAACTTTTTTAACACTAGTATTAAATCTTTGGTTTCGTTCCCTTTAGTTTTTTCTGAAAATCACACATTAAACATAATCAATTTGATGGTGGGCCATTTTCTAAATCTAAATGCGGAGTATGTGTTCCATTAATGGCTGGTAGAGTATGCTTGGAGCGGTTTCAATTTAAATTGATTTAGAGAACATCAATTTTCTGATTAGAGCCCTCTGAGACCAAATTTGGACGTGGATCACTAATTCAATTATAGTTGTGAAAAATTATTGAAAAACAAATTGTTAATAACCTCACAAATATATGTGCCATGATCATGAATAAATTAATTGACTCATCTTTCACTAAGTCAAAATGGAGATGGATATAGAAGCTTGCAGGATTGTCCTTACAATTTTTTTTTATTTTTTTTCACAAAATGGCATTGCCTGTCCCCAGTTCAGACAAAGGCGAAGGCCAAGCATCATATTGGAAGTCCGTGGTGGTATAGGCAAAAAATTGCGTACATTTATATGTATTTAAAAAGAATTTTCCTTTTGGCTTTCATCCCTAGCCCTTGAGGGTTGAGTGAGGGCCAAGGTATTTTAGGCCCGCCCAAGATGCCAAGGATTTGGCTCGAGCTAGGCCCGAATTATATATATGAGGGTATGGTAAGTGCTTACCCCCGCTTGGCTCAGGCATAGCCATTTGACATCCCTACGAACGACCTATCACATGATCTTTCATACTATTAGACATTTAAATATGATTGACCATTATTTAAAAAATTAAGGTATTAGCATTAATCTTCCAATGGCCATATTTAAAGAGCCAGTCGTCCATCAATTTGCTCGTCCATAATTTACTGTCTAAGCGGTTTGTACTTATTCTTCACCTACGTACCAGGATACGACAGGACAGGTAAATTGTGGATGCTGGGGTGGTTGGTGATTTGATCAAGTTGAAACTTAAAAGACATATTAAGTGTTTTTGCTGGGGTCTTAAAAAAGTGGACCTATGATCCGAGCTTATCACTTTTCAGTGTACATCAACAAAAAAAGGTTTTAATTCTTTAAAAATAGAAAAGAAACAAATCAATGATGTGCATTAGTGCTATCACTCAATCAGTGGATCCCACTCATCATGGAAGAGTGGTATTTGAATTTTGAAAAATGAAAGAGTGCCACTGATTAGAGATTACATCGATAAACCCACATGCATCGTTTAATACACAAGTCTTTTACTTTTTTTCACTTTGCTTTTTTCATATCAAGGGATGTCAATCCTTTGCCCAGCCCGGCTTTTGACTATTAATATATAAAATAAATAATATGTAGGATGTAGAATATATATAGAGATTTTTACAATATATATATAAAGATCTCCTTGAATTAAAAAACAATGATAGAGACTTAATATTTTGTTATATAATAATAACCAAATCTTAGAAAGAAATTTAATGGATATCCCCATAGATCACAATATTTCCACCTATATTTAATTCTATATTATCCTTTGAATGATATATTTGATTCTATGTTTGCCCAACACGGACATATTCTTCAATGAAAAGCGAAAACGGAATTCAAGTTGTCATTCCATCCTATTGATTTTCACCAATGTAAACTATTGAAGGTTGAGAGTTTAGATAGACGATCATTATCATTAAATGAGGTTGAGTTTCAATCACTAGCCATTGATCGATGCCAATTTCTTTCTATCCCCTTACTTTTATGACTGTCGTTGTTTCATTCATATAGACTCCACATCCGGAGTTAAAAGTCCGTGATTCATAAATCAAATCATCTTTGTCATTCATCTTCGGTATTCAAAGTTTAATTGTTTTGTTATAAATTAAAATTCAATGGTTATTTTTCAAAGAATCACAAGTTAGGGTTAATGCTAACTCAAGAGTGGTCTAATATTTATTTGAACCACACATACAAAATAATTTATTTGGAATAAGCCTAATGCCTATTTGAAATAATTCTAATAGAATCAGACATGCACGACTTGCCAAACTTGTTCTCATGGTTCACATTATTGCTTTATAAAAATATATAGAACACAAACTAGTAAAAAAGGCTACCACTAGCAAAACTTCAGTTGTGACAATCTTACTAATAGCTTGACAACAAACAAAACCGTGCACATTATTTAAACTATATAACTACTGCAAGTGTGTTAAGGTATTAAAAAGTGTCTTTCCTGGTTTCATGTTACAATACTATCACTTTACCTTATATATTTCATTTAATCCTAACTAATATCTTTATAAAATAATGAAGTAACTTATTTTGTGCATTCTTTTAGAAGTGTTACAAAAAGATTGACTTTTACATCGTCCCTCGAATAAAGGTGGGTTAGAATTATGGTATTGAAAATTTATTATATATGATAATATTAAAAAAATAATCATTTCTTTCGGCTCTCGCCCGACCCTAGCGCACGGTCTTAGCCCTTGAGGATAGGATAAGAGCTTCGATATTATAGGCCCGCCATGGGCTCTGAGGGCTTTGACTTGACCAAAGTCCGGCCGTATATATGAGGGTAGGATACGTGCTTACCCCGGCTCGGCCCGTGCCCTACCCTTTGACGGCCCTACTCACATTAGACGGGATGGCAGGAGAAGTAGTTCTCTCTAGCATCCTGAAAGAGTCGTTGTGCAAGTTTTGCTCCCTAGTTCAAGATGAACTTTGGGTTGATGAGGGGAAAGAACTAGAGCTGGCAAAAGCCCATCAGACCCGTCAATCTAGACCGACTCGACCCGTATATGACCCGTACAACTCAACCTGCATAATATACGAGTCAATGCCTTTCTAACCCGCCAAATATAAAAAATGTAGTTTTTAAAATATATAGGGGCTTTTTTGAATTTTTTTTGGGGGGGGGCCATGCCCCCTGCCAGCCTCCTTCTGGTTCTGCCTATGCTTTTGGGTGCTCTTCTCTCTCATGAGCTGGATTATGGATATTAATAAAATACAATGAATATGACATAAATAAAATAAAATAATCAAACAATTAATAGCTGAGTTCATGCTAGTCTCCACGCTATTTTTCCTTACGCCGGCACAAGCTAGAGAGAATTGTGAATTATGGCATCATGACGCAGGACTCAGCCTAAATTTCAACCAAACATCAGTTAAACCTAAGTCTTATTTAAGATCGTATATGAAATAAATTAACATTATACTTATCAGAACCCAAACAAAGCTTGTCCATATTGCCTATCATGACAGGTTTTCATTTTCACCAATAGGATTTAGAAAGTTAAGGATCGTTCTTTTAGATCTAATCTTATTTCTACAAATTAAAATTTTCTCAATTTACGTCTAAGTTAAACTTGGATACGGTTAATGCCATATAGGGGTATTAATAAATTTAGCTTTTGGATACGAGTTATGTGGGTCAACCCGACCCTCAGTAACCCACAAGGATTATACGGGTTGGGTCGAGTTAACCCATAGAGAGTGCGGGTTAGGACTTTCTGATATGTTTAATAAGCAGATCAAATACCGATTAAGAGAATCTAACCCATTTAAAAAATAGGTCCGACTCGTTAAACCCAACCGGACCCGTTTGTCAACCCCACTGAAAGACGTGGTAAAAAATCGTGGGTGTCACTTTTCTCTACTAGTTATTTTCCCTCCAATTTCTACGCGTCCAAAAGCCACCAACTGATAAATCCACATTTTGGTCAGCGTGAATGGTTGGAATAAAAACCATGGCGTGGCCGCCCACAATTACTATTTTGATCGTTCCCACAAGCATAATGGGTATGAAAATGATCCATTGACTCGGACTGAATAATGGATGAGCCCCACCAGGCACATTACGGGTGGGGCCTATAGCCGTTTACAGAAGTGCAGTCATACTCGGTGTGAGGTGATAATCCGTGGAAGAAAATCCAAAGGCACCGCACATGGCGTTGTCTCCTTGTGATGTGACTCCCCACCAAATTTAGTCCAAATGCCCGCAAGTACGGATGTAAATGCCCCCCCATTCTTCAATCAAAAAGTCTACTTGGACAAACTTTTTGGCCAGAATTTTGGCCAACCCATATGGTTTCCATTGAATATCATAGTGATATTCAATGGAAACCATATGGGTTGGCCAAAATTCTGGCCAAAAAGTTTGTCCAAGTAGCATTACTCTTCTTCAATTAGTTGAACGTTTTGACCCTAAAAAAATTTTGAGAATTTTTTTTAAAAGTTAGATTTTTTCCATATAATTTTCTATTCATTCCCCAACAGGACTAAAATACGGACCCGTTTCATATACAAAATAGATTCTCATTCCATCTTTTCATTAATGTTTTCAGTTTCATTTTCACCTTCTCATTAATCAGTCTGATTTCAGGCCATAATAAATTTGGATCGGAACTAACCTGTTTACAACCTTACCCTCAGGATTAAGACTCGTTTGTATAAAAATGTTCCAAATGCATTTTTGAGATTGCAAGATTTGACCTTTCTATTTTTATTGTATCATATTGGAATTAAATCCATAAAAAGTGAAGTCAAATGATTTATATAAAAGATTCTTATAAAGGCGTGAGGTCACCCTAAATATTAATATAAATCTCCCAAATGATACATGATTTGAGTGAAAAGGATAATAGCTAAAGGGAGGTTATCTTATGGTCCTTTTTTTCTCTTGCTTGGGCATTATAGTCATTTTCACACATTCACCCTTGGAGTTGTGTTAGGCAATCAAATCCTTGGAGACTCATTATCAATTTTCCAGTCGTGGAAACCCATAATGTTTAAGAAAATCACATGATGCCCACTTTTAATAGGTGGGTAATTGAAAACCTCCAATAATATTTGGTAAGCCAGGTGAGCATTATTTTAAAAAAAAAATCTTTCGGTTGATATTGCAACTTGATCTCTAGACACTTGTAAATTGAATTCAAACGACTTTATGAGATTATGAAAAAAAGGAAATTTATTAAAAAAGTAGAAAATTTTAAAATCCACATCATTAACTTTTTGTCATTGAAACTTTTTTTACTCTTTTTATAAAAGGAGGATGCCTTTTTATTTTTTTAGTGGACTGGGAGTTGACCTTTTGAACTACTTTTAAAAAAAAAAAAAAAAGAATAATTTTTTTTAATTTTATACTTTTTCAGAAGATCACTATTCTTTTCTTGTATTCTAAAGTGAACATTCACTTAAATTTACGTGTAAAGTTAATTACCCCAACAGCCCAAACTTCCTTTAAAAGGAATTTACTTTTCCGAGTCCACAAGTCAAAGTCGTCCCTCAACCACTTGTAGATGCTCCTTTTAACATTGTCCACACATCTCTTATCCATCAGGGTACCCTACCAAGGCATATTTATTATGACTGAAAGACTACTAATCTGCTTTATGTTAATTTGCGAGAAAGCTGCAGGTACTTCATTAAGGGCACACACCTTTTCCGCGGAAAGAGGAAATTGCCACGTCAGCAAATTCCATAGAAATGAAAACCTCGGAAAAGGATTTCCGTAGAATTTAGAAATTTATGTTTGGTGCAACAAGAGTTTCCTCATTGAATTGGTGCAGATGTTGTTTGGTGCGACTGTAGATTCCTTATAGAAAATAAAATTTTCTTATTTGGTGATATAATTATTTGAAGAAAATAACATAATATGTATATTATTTATTTAACATTAAATGATAATTTATATAAAGAAATAAAAAATGAAAGAGTTATAGGGTTTTTGGGTTGAAATGGACAAAAGTGAGGAAAAGAGGGAGAAGTTTTTCGAGGAAAACCATTTCCCATACCCCCCCATGGGAAACCCATTTCCACAATTATCAAGGAAAATGCTGACGAGGCAGGAAAACGTTTCCGCGGAATTGTTCCGCACCAAACGTTAGAAAAATGGGTTTTCCGCGGAAAACCATAAACTTTTCCGCGGAAAAGTGTTACACAAACATGCCCTAAGAAATTTCTGTGATGATTCAGGACCAGTCAAAGTCATTCCACAGCGACTTGTATCTACTCCTTTGAACACTGTCCACACATTTCACATAAATTACCAGGCGAGAGGGTAACCGATTAGAATGATTGGGCTTAAGTGTGGCTCAATGACCACACATAGGGTGGATCCCCCAATTTTCATGACCATTACTAATTAGGGCTCCCATATTAAGATGTCATTGATGCTCAGGGAAAGTTGCTAATCCACTGGAGTTTTCTATGATAAGAGAAATCTAAATCCTAATTAATTAGGACTCTATAATGGAAAATTAGGCCACATCCTTTATTAAAGGAGTAAAATTATTTTACATGGAATAATATTATGAAAGATAGATGGCCCCGGACAAAAGCTGATTGACACGGGCTTTTATTTTTCTCCATAAGCAGTATTATTTTGTAAAGCTCACTAAATGAAATTGGTCTAAAAATCAGCAGCTCTCTGATTTCAAAATAAGTGCAATGTATATGTTTCTTTATTTACTGTTGGTGGATCTGAAATAGGCCTTTCACTAGTGAAGTAAATGGTTTTTGGATTATTCGATTATGCAAAATTTCCGACCCGTTGAACACCGAGTATGGAACCTTATTTAACACTATTTAGGTCTTGATAAGTAAACAGTTCTGATCTTGGATAATTTTTTGGAGCTAGGATCTAAATAGGTCCAGTTCCAAACCCACCCTAGTTCCGATCCGTGGACCCGACACATACCTTAACATAAAGGGTTAAGAATCTCAATATGGTCTCCACCATATAACTTTGTTGAGACTTTCTCTAAATTGCTTCCCTGCTTTGGTCGCTTCAAATTGCAAAGAGGGAAAACATTTTCTTTGCCCAAACCACAAGGGGGAGAACCTGAAATTAGTCTCTCCAATCGGCAGCTCCAGTCCCTGGCTTAGCCTCCTCAGCAACTTCATTCTCTCTCGGTAACCCTCTCGTTTTGTTTTCATTAAAGGGGTTTGCATTGAATATGAGGTTTTCAACTAGTGCACAGAAGTTAAAGTGTTTGCAAGTGATTTGCCGCTTGGTATTGACTATGGACTTGAGAGGGTGAAGGATAAGATGGAGAGTATATGAGCATGAGTTGTTTGCGTGATTTTAATTTTGGGGCCCGTCTTCTTGCTGGTCAGGATTAGGATGAATCCGTGCTGGATCGGTACGGTCACGCCGGTCTTAAGATATATATATATATATATATATATAATAAAAAACTAAATAAAGTTAGAAAAATAGAAAAAAAAAACTAGTTAAAATGTGAAAATTGAGCTATTTTAACAAGTATTCAGTCTAAAGATATGTAGTATGGTCGAGCACGAAGTCGCCCACAGTATAACATATAACTAATAATTTTTAAGAGACAAAATTATCTTTTTGTCTTTTAATCCAAGAGAGAGGTCATTTTTTTAGAGATGAACTAGTAAAAAACAAATATAGGTTCTAGTTAACTTCTATCTAATTTAATTGTTAGTTAATGGAGATTTTAATAAATATGCAAAATATAAAAACCTTTTTAAAGTTATGTCAAAAGATAAGCGCCTATTTGCAAAAAGAAGACTATAAAAAGCAAAAATATAAGTACATTTTTATGAATACATGAAATATGCAAAAAGTAGACTACAATAAGCAAAAATATAAGTACATTTTTATAAATACATGAAATAAAAGGTTCTTTTATGGTTACATAGTGGGGGCATATTCGTATAATATTATAAATGGTCACAGGGAGGGACCGAACTCACCACCAATGAGTTAAAATGCACAAACGTCGTCACCAGCTGGGCCATACGCAAGGCCATGCATACAACCGTGCAATATTGTACAGTTTATAAGATATTAACTTTTCTGCTATTGAATATTGGTAAATTGGTAAACCGGTTCTCTTTCGTTCCGTTTTGTCCGAAATTTAAAATCATGGCTGTTCGGGATTTGAGGATGATGGTGGGTAAAGTCTTTTAAAGATTCAATATATTGCCATAATTTCACTGTGATTGTCTTAGGAGGAAATCCTCTTAAGAAGAATAATCTACTTCAATTCAAATAAAGCTAATCCCCTCAAATCACATATTCTTTCATGATGAAAAGGATTTGTGATTGTTTACATTAAAAATGAAAATAATTTGATCTAAAAATATTAATAAATGGCCTGAAATGATCATGCATGTCTTCCTTGGAATCACACAGTCCGATTGTGGGTGATCCATTACTATCGCAACCCACTAATAGTTTTCACGGAAGCGCGGTGAGAATTATAAATATATATATATATATATATATGTATATATAGGAAATGCTCTTATAAGAGTAGGTCTCACCCGACTATGAGAGTAAATGGAGACCCATTGGATCCTTATCCAATTCCAATAGCCTAAATTATGTATATATATAATCTCTATAAAAAAAAAAATAGAAGGCCATATTTTAGAGTATTTTAACTTATAATGTTTTATATATTAACACAATCTTCAATATATCTCCTAAATTTATAGTATCTCAAAAAGATTGTGACAAAACTAAACTAAGATATGAAAAAAATGAAAAGAAACTCTATAAAATCCTTTTAATGGTATTTTTATTATTTTTATGATTTAAATTATGGTTTGTATTCTGCAATACTTTCTCATTAATATCTTCACAAAAAAAAAAGCCCAAATTGAAAATATCCCGAGATTGTGGAAGACAGTAATTTATATTTATTGCAATAATTAATACAAGACACCGGAATGTAGCTAGGGCAATGGAACCCGACATGTATTTATAGAGGAGCCCATATTAAGCGTTGGCCTTCTTTGAGCTGCCAACATTTGCTCCATATTTTTTGTCTTAATTAAAGAGTGGGCCGGGGGCGGGCCTATTATTTGGTCTTATCCCTTTCCCTTGTACATGAAGAGAAGAAATCAGTTCATAAAAACTAAAATATAAAGTCAATGATGTGCATTCATGTTTTCAGGGTCAGTTTTCAAGTAGTCTTGTGGTTCTACAGTGGTCTGTATAATGTGTCAGTTATGAATCCAACAAGGACAAATCAAAATCAAAAGAAGGCCCTTATTTTGTGCCACACCAACTATCAATTCAGATCTTAAAAAAGGGTCCACATTGTCGGCAACCCCAAAGATGTTGGCATTTGCCGGGTTCAACACAACAAAGACTTTGGCCCATATTTTATTGGGCTTGCCGGGAATCAGGGCCCAATTGATTAACAAATCAGGAGTGGATGGGAATGGGATTCGATTTTGGCATTTCAATTGCTTTCAAGAAGAGTCCAATGAAATTATGAATCCCACCTACCTCACGTATATTTTTTTCTTGAATTTGCATCTAATATTGAAGGATTGTTGGACCATTGATGAAAAAAAAAAAAAATTATTGTATCCGTTAAAAGGAGGTTACTTTATGGTCATTTTTTTCATTCAATTTTCTGAAATAAACATGCCCAGATTTTCATTTTTATGGTGGCAGGGAAGAGCTATTATGACATTTTATGTTTCTATGTGAAAAACTGATGCATTAAATCAAGTAAAGGTGTCGTGGAGAAAAGGAAAAAGCCCAACTCACGTTTGATCTGATGCCCACGAACAGAAATGCGCCTAACATCTGCAATTTGATCAATCTCCTTATAATAGAAGAGATTCTGCCAAGGAAAGTGCTGGGATCGTTACGTTGGGAAAATTGGATTAGTGATGGGCACAATCAAAGGAATTTGAATCCGTCAATCCTCGGAAACATTCGTTAATCTCTTTACAAATATACCACTATTGCATGGACTACCACTACAAACGATACTGTTAAAATCACTTTTTTTTTTTTGGCTGAAACATACCTGTTAGAATCACTTTCAGCACTAATATTAGCAATTGTATCAATCAACATCTTACACATTAATTTATCCTAGGACACCGCCCACCAGTGGATCACAGAGAAACCAATTTCCGGATTGCTCGAGGATGGTGTTGGGCTGGGCCCTTCCCCATCACCTGATAGTGTTGGCACACAACTTTTATGTAAGCCCGGCTCCTCTTCTTTATATATTGCCTTGATCGAAAAATGTTGCAAAGGGGTCTTAGAAGGTTCATGCCCAAAGAAGATAAATGTAAAAGGGGGTGCACCTGGCTTGAGCCACGAGGGGACACCAATGGTTAAGGATGGTGATCGGGAAGCAGCAGCTGCCGATTTCAATTCTAGTGGATGCAAGTGGACAGAGGAAATGAAAATGATTGCTTTTTGTAGGACTTTTGGGAGGTGGGCCATTGATCATTTGGTGGGTCCATCCATCCTCACTTGTGAAATTATTGTCATCAATCTTTCAATATGCTGAAGTTCTTGTTCAAAACTCAGATGAGTTATGAAACGGAATTTTTAGAATTCTGATGTGATTAAAATCAGATGAGCCACACTTTGGAGTTTCACTTGTATCCTGCAATTATCTGATTTGGGTGAGCCTCAAGGATCTTGACTCCAAGACTTGTCACCTATCCACGCTCTCTATTTCCCAATCAACCCACATAGTTAACGTTATGGTCGACCCAATCAACCCGCATAGTTAACCTGCCTAACTAGTTTAAATGTATTGGATTAGTGTTGACCTGCTTATCTAATCTCATTTAAAAATTTTGGTGATTTAATATTTTGGTACTCATAACAGTCTATTTTATATATTTTATATGGAATGAGCTGAGTTTATATTGAGCACTTTTTTTGTTGTGCTTACGGAAATATAGCCTTTAGTATTTGCAATATAGATTAGGTTTGTGCTAAAGATTCAGCAAGTTGGGTCAGGTTAAATGGGTTGACCTGCATTTAATGCAAAGTTGGGTCGGATTGTCAGAATGACCCACATTGGGTGTGGGGTTGAAGTCATTTGACTCATTTTAAAAACGAGTCGAATATATGTTAAACTTCAACCCACCAACACGCTTTATCAATATGACCCATTTTGACCCGACTGACCCATTTCCCATCCCAGCTCTCTCTATTTCCTTCTCTCTCCACTTTCTTCTCCTCTATAAATGGCACATTAATAGAAGATCTGGAGGGTAATATTTGCATGTAAACCGTAACGAGCAAATTGATTTTATAGCTAGGTAGATCCACTGATGGATGGTCCTCCACAAACTGATAGATGACATTCTACATACAATGTATTACGGGATCTTATTTTTACCATCACCCATTTAAATATGACTCGCATGATGGAATATCAAATTGGCTAATATTTTTGGACATCCGCCTAAAAGATCATGTGATATGATGTATGTGTCTGGCCATCTAAAAGTGAGCATGCCAATATAAACTCATCGCAAGTTATATGAAAATCATCACCATAGACAAGGTTACAAGGTTGGATCATTTTGATCTTCCTTCAAGTGGGACATTTTTTTATTTTTTTTTAAAGTATGTGAAAGTTTGGATCCTCCGAGCCTTAGAAGAACCCTGAGCTAAAGGAGTGACGTTCCACAATGGGTTCCGGAGTACGAGTGAAATTCCACAATGGGGTCCACCTAATGAATATTCGAGCCATTCAATTTAAACTCAGTGTAGTGTATGTGGCATTCTCAATAAGAGTAGGTCCCATCGTACCGTTGACCACATGATTAGTACAATGTTATTCACCAGTCACGTTCTTTTTACAAATGGTCAAACAAACAACCCACCCCAACCTTATCCAATGATCAAGATTGAGGCAGTAGTTGTACACCACCATGCTCAGAACTTGATCATTATTATGTTGGACCGAATTATGTGGCCCACATGTCAATCCAAGATTTCAGTTATCCATCTTTTAAATTTTACTTAAATGAGATTAATTCTTTCCTTTGGTAACTGCCATCTAAGTTAATTGAGAGTTAAAAGGTATTTATTCTCTTCTTGATGGAATGAGAGATTTAGGGCCTAGGCAACCTGGGTTACTCTCTTGGCTACTATCGTTTTCTCTGCAACCATCACTTACCGGAAGAAGAAAAGAAAAGGCACAAGAGAGTTGTGATTCCCCATTGAAGACCAACCTTCTGTTGGATCAGAGTTTGAAGATGGCACAATCAGGTACCATTTTACTACTCTAATGGTTTAGATTATATGATTACAGTATTATCGGATTGATTCCAGAGAGGGTTTACAAACCCAAGATTTTCTAACATTTGGTATTAGAGACTGCTGGTTTCAATCCAATGATCTATTATTATTTTATGGGGGCTTTCTGGTTTCTTCCGGGAATAAAAAATCAAATACCCAGAGGAAAGAAATTTTGGGTATTTGATAAAGGATATTCAATTTATTAAATAATAATAGCCTAAAAAATGAGAATTACAGTGCCCAACCCAATCTAAAAGAGATGGGAATAAAATGTTTATTTTCTGTCAGTTAAATTATTTTTATTTAAGAATTACATTAGAGATTTTTTTATCTCATGTTTTGTTACTGTTATCAATTTTTGGGCTTGTCAGTAGCATAATCATGATAATATGAAAGTATCTAAAATAAAAATAAATAAAAAAGGTTGTGCTGTCCTGCGCGTGTTCTGTGCGCAAGACAGCGCACGATATGCATAAGTCCTGTGCAAGTGATCATGATAATATGAAAGTATCTAAAATAAAAATAAAAAAAAAAGGTTGTGCTGTCCTGCGCGTGTTCTGTGCGCAAGACAGCGCACGATATGCATAAGTCCTGTGCAAGTGAATCTTCATCATAATCGGTGACAGTGCATGTTTGGTTTTTTTTTTTTTTTTTTGTGACTAGGCCGGGCCAGGCAGTCGGGTCAACCCGACCTTATAAGCCCAGCCTGTCTACTCAAGCTGTTTGGACTGGGTCAGTTTCTGTTTCAGCCCAACCCGACCCGACCCAGTCTATCCATTTCTGAGTTTTGGACTGGGTCAGGTTCTGGTCTGAGCCAGTTTCTGGGCCAATGGTGGGTTGGGCCTGACCCGTTAATGGCCCACTAAGCCCATTTCAGTTTTGGAGAATTTTTTCAAGATGGACCCACTTATTAGACCGTACATATTTGTATATTCAATTGACCAAAATAAGCTTCAGAAGCGACCCAAATCAAAGTTTAAAAGTTGACCCTGAAATATGAAATTGTAAATTATAGTTTGATCGATGGTTCTGATTATTCTGATAATATTTTTATACCATCAAATCATTCTATCAAATATTAATAGGGTCTCATTGTATTCTGAAATTTTATTGGGCATTGATTGGTCAAGATCAAGTTAGATGGATCATTAACGTTTGATTCAAAATTTTCATATATATAGATATATATGTATATTGTTTATTCAATCCGATCATAGCCGTTAAATTGATAGTGTTGGCCATAAATAATATTCTGAATTCATTGATTAATTTCAAAATTGAACGGATTGGTCAATAATATACGGTCCAGATCTTATTTTGATCATAAAAGACACATTTGGACACGGATTTACGATCCGTTTTCTTCTATGTATTGATGGCATTGAGATCTATCACATGGACTGATCTGATGGACTGATTAAGTCACTCTAAATTAGAGCATATTTTATTTTAACATTATGTTTAACTCCTTTTTGCTACTTCCGCTGCAAATCTTACTTATTTAGCAATATCAAAGTTCTATTTTTATTGTTAATATTCAAAATGCTCACTATAGTTTAATATTTAGAGTTATTTATTTCTTGGATTGGATGGATGTATAGTTATGTTGAATCAATTAAAGATATTAGGTATTGATCAATGATCAATTAATGATAATTTGACCATTGATTTATGAAATGATGCCTAATCAACTTAAATGTGATATAATAAAGTTATTCGGAAATTATGTAATGGTGCATGGACCAATATTTTTGATTGATTGGTTCATCACACTTGATAACCGAATGAACTAAGCTTTATCACTTAAGTGTTGTTATCAATTTAAAGAATTCAACAATTTCTTAACTTGGTACCGCCAAAGCGACCCAATTATAGATAATTGTTTATTTTTTTAAATTGAGTTAAGGTAGTACAAACTCTATTGTTTGAATATGACAACACTTAAAATTGCAATTTCATATAGGAAATGTTTCGATTAAGCCCAAAGGTATGATTGTCCATAATTTGAAATTGGAATATGACATGGTTAATAAATGTGTTTTGCTTGTATTTGATTTATACCCAAAGGAAGAAATTCAATACAATCAAATAACATATTATAAGCATGCTCATATTAATCAAAGAAAAGTAATATATTTACATATTGTTTTTCCAACCCAAAGGTGACTTTACAATGATGTACATATCACTTTTAAATTTAAGTATATTGCATAGCTAAATTCAAAGCATCATATAACTTATTGTTATTTTTTTATTATTCTTCAGTTATAAATTCTATGGCATCACTTTCTGCTTTAGGGAATATACCCATGTTAGATGGATCAAATTTTATTGAATGGTTGGACATGTTATTGTTAGCCATTACTTACTTGGACCTTGATATGGCTTTGGATGAGCCTAAGCCACCAATGCCCACGGATGCGAGCTCAGTTGATGAAAGGGCTAACTATAGTAAATGGATTAAGGCTAATAAGGTTGTGATAAGAATTATTACAAATTCAATTTCGAGGACCATTAGAAGTTCCATTGAAGCAAAGGAAAATGCTAAGGACCTACTAGAAGCTATAAAATGTCAGTTTCAAATAACTGATAAAGCTTTAGGTGCATCCTTGATTAGCCGTCTTACAAGTATAAAATATAATGGAACCTTGGGAGTAAGAGAACACATATTTACAATGACAAATATCGCTTCTAAATTGAAAGAAGTTGATATAACCGTGTCTGAAAAATATTTGGTGCAATTCATTTTCAATTCTCTTCCTCCCGAGTTTGGCCCATTTAAGGTAGCCTACAACCAGAGCTCAACTCCGTAGTCACTGAATGAGTTGATCGCAAAAGCTGATCAAGAAGAAAGGAGGCTTAAGGCTGAGGGACAATTAACAGTTAATTATGTCTCTCAAAATAAGTCCAAGGGAAAAGGAAAAGGCAAAAAGAAAACCGATGTTCAGGAAGCAAAGCCCAACAGGAAAGAGAAAGGTGGACAGAAGAAATGTTTTTTCTGTGGAAAGAATGGACATTTCAAGAAGGATTGCCTAAAGCGTAAAAGTTGGTTTGAAAAGAGAGGTAAAAATCTATCTTTTGTATGTCAAGAAACCAACTTAGCTAATATCCCATCAAATTCTTGGTGGGTCGACTCTAGAGCAACCATTCATGTATCTGGTTGTGTGCAGGGATTCCTTTCAAGGCGGACTCCAAATAATAGCGAGAAAACCATTACGATGGGGAATAAAAAGGAATCAACGGTCGAAGCTGTAGGCACTTATAGGCTGGTGCTTGACACTGGTCATTTCTTGGATTTAGATAATACTTTCTTGGTTCCTAATATTTCTAGGAATTTGATTTCAGTTTCCAGACTTGATTGTAATGGATTTAATTTTAACTTTGGACATGGTATTATGCATATTTTTCGCAATAATATTTTGATTGGGAATGGTTATATGTGTGATGGTTTGTATAGATTAAAGTTAGATTCTCTATATGAACAAACTTTACACACACCTCACATTAATTGTGGATTGCACATAGGCATGAAAAGAGGGCCACTAAATGAGAACTCATCAAGGTTGTGGCACAAAAGATTAGGGCATATCTCTGAACAGAGAATGAAAAGATTGGTGACTGATGGTTTATTGCCCAATCTTGATTTCACCGATTATGGTGTTTGTATTGATTGTATAAAGGGAAAACAAACCAATACAAACAAGAAAAGTGCCACAAGAAGTTCTGCACCCTTAGAAATTATTCATACAGATATATATGGTAAAATTCATGTTCCATGTTTTACGGGAGGAGAATACTTTATCACTTTTATAGATGATTTTTCACGATATGGTTATATCTATTTGATTAAAGAAAAATCTGATGCTTTAAAAGTTTTCAATATTTTTAAGGCAGAAGTAGAAAAGCAATTAGACATGAAAATTAAAGTAGTGAGATCCGATAGAGGTGGTGAGTATTATGGTAGATATACTAAATCGGGTCGTAACTCGGGCCCATTTGCTAGATTTTTAGAAATGGAAGGTATTGTAGCACAGTATACAATGTCGGGCACACCTCAACAAAATGGTGTAGCCGAAAGAAGGAATAGAACGTTAATGGATATGGTAAGGAGTATGGTTAGTAACACCAACTTACCCGATTCAATGTGGGGAGAGGCACTAAAGATGGCAATGTATGTATTGAATCGTGTTCCTACAAAAGCAGTTCCCAAAACTCCTTTCAAGCTGTGGACCAGTAGGAAACCCAGCTTAAATCATTTTCGAGTCTGGGGTTGTCCATCTGAAGTGAGAATTTTTAACCCACAAGAAAGAAAATTAGACCCTAAAACAATCAGTGGATATTTCATTGGTTATCCGGAAAGGTCTAAAGGGTCTAGGTTTTACTGTCCGACCCATACAACTAGGATTGTTGAATTTGGAAATGCCAAATTTTTAGAAGATCATGAGAAAAGTGGGAGTGATCATAATAGAACTGTAACTTACAATGAAATAAGGGACCCACTAGAGTTGCCTATTGAGCAAAGTAGAGTTGTTGTCCCTCTTGATATCATAGTTAATGATTATCAAGAGGAACAACAACCACACAATTTTCCAAATCCCATCAATGAGGCATTCCCTGGACAAAATAATGATCCACTTCAAAATACACAACAAAGCATCAATGAATCCGATTCGGAGATATTGAGAAGGTCAACTCGAATGAGAAAACCTGCTATTCCAGATGACTATGTAGTGTATTTGGAAGAATCTGATATTGGCATTAAAGAAGATCCTAAGACGTTTAAGGAAGCCATTGTAAATGAGAATTCCGAAAAATGGTTAGATGCCATGAATGATGAGTTAGAATCAATTGCCACAAATGAAGTTTGGGATATCGTTGAATTACCCAAGGGTTCCAAGGCCGTTGGCTGTAAATGGGTCTTTAAGACCAAAAGGGATTCCAAAGGTAAAGTTGAACGGTTTAAAGCCCGACTCGTGGCCAAAGGTTTTACTCAAAGAGAAGGTATAGAATATCATGAAACCTACTCTCCGGTGTCTAAAAAGGACTCATTTAGAATTGTTATGGCAATTGTAGCTCATTTCAACTTAGAGTTACATCAAATGGACGTCAAAACAACGTTTTTAAATGGAGATCTAGAAGAAGAAGTGTATATGGAACAACCTGAAGGTTTCGTGAAAGAGAATGAAAATAAACTAGTTTGTAAATTAAAGAAATCGATATATGGTCTTAAACAGGCTTCCAGACAATGGTATTTAAAGTTCAATCGCATTATTACATCTTTTGGTTTTACTGAAAATACCGTTGATCATTGTATATATCTCAAGGTTAGTGGGAGCCGATTCATGATTTTAGTCATATATGTCGATGATATTTTATTGGCTAGTAATGATCTTGGAATGATTTACGAAACTAAGGAATATCTTAAGAACAATTTTGATATGAAAGATATGGGTGAAGCGACCTTTGTAATAGGAATCGAGATTTATCGAGATAGATCTCGAGGATTACTTGGGTTATCATAGGCAGCCTATATTAAAAATGTACTTAAGAGATTTCGTATGAAAGGGTGTAAGGCACAAAATGTACCTATGACTAAAGGTGACAGGTTTAGTAAAGAACAATGTCCAAGAAATGAAATTGAAAGGCAACAGATGGAAACTTGTCCTTATGCAGCTGCAATCGGATGTTTAATGTATGCACAAACATGCACTAGACCCGATATCAGTTTTGCAGTTGGCATGCTTAGTAGATATCAAAGTGATCCGGGAATGGCACATTGGGTAGGAGTTAAGAAAGTTTTGCGATATCTTAGTGGCACAAGAAATCACATGCTCTCTTATAGAAGGTCCAATCACTTAGAAGTGGTTGGTTATTCAGATGCTGACTTCGCTGGTTGCCTCGATACAAGAAAGTCGACTTCAGGATACATCTTCCTGTTAGCTGGCGGGGCAGTTTCATGGAGAAGTGCAAAACAAACTTTAGTGACTCCATCCACATTTGATGCTGAATACGTGGCATGCTTTGAAGCCACGGGTCATGCTCTATGGATGCGTGATTTTATCTCAGGACTACGTGTTATGGACACCATTTCTGAGCCTTTGAAGATTTATGGTGATAATGACGCTGCAAGAAGATTTGCTCAGAATGACAAGGTTTCCAGTAAATCAAAATTTCTGGAAGTAAAATACCTTGTACTAAAAGAAAAGATACGAGATCGGTTAGTGTCTGTCGTTGGGATCCCGACAAGCCTTATGATAGCAGATCCTTTAACAAAGGCCTTGGCGCAAAAGGACTACAAAGAGCATGTTAGAAATATGGGCCTGATAGAATTGCCTTGTTAAAGATATGTATAGACACTGTCATATTTATCACTGAAATAAGATTTCGTATTTTCTTACTTTATTTTATTGTCACATGTGATTGAAGTGTATAAAGTGAGAAAAATTAAAGAAAAATGGCATTATTGTACCCAATAAATAGGATTGCCATGAAAATCATCCTATTTTACCCTTATTAAGGATTGTGTTAAGTTAGAATGCTAGTGAATTAATTATGGAAGGAAGCACGTCGTTCAAGACATGTAACCGCCATAGTTCTCATTGGCAAACTGACTTAATTACAAATCAAAGATTAACATAAAGGTTGAGATGGCAATTGTTATTTTAAAATGGTGATCACCAGTCAAAGTCATTTTCGAACTTAATTTTATTTAAAATATATATATATATATTTTTTTATGGACATGTGGACCAAGTGGGAGAATGTTGGACCGAATTATGTGGCCCACATGTCAATCCAAGATTTTAGTTATCCCTCTTTTAAATTTTCCTTAAATGAGATTAATTCTTTCCTTTGGTAACTGCCATCTAAGTTAATTGAGGGTTAAAATGTATTTATTCTCTTCTTGATGGAAGGAGAGATTTAGGGCCTATAAAAGGCAACTTGGGTTACTCTCTTGGCTACTATCGTTTTCTCTGCAACCATCACTTACCGGAGAAGAAAAGAAAAGGCACAAGAGAGTTGTGATTCCCCATTGAAGACCAACCTTCTGTTTGATCAGAGTTTGAATATGGCACAATCACGTACCATTTTACTACTCTAATGGTTTAGATTATATGATTACAGTATTATCGGATTGATTCCAGAGAGGGTTTACAAACCCAAGATTTTCTAACATATTATACAAATAAATCTAGCTATGCTTAGACTTTGTGCGCTCAACCATCTAACGCCATTGTAGGCTCAAACATGTAGATATCCTATGAATTCAGAAATATTAATATGACGCATGCATGATAGACTAAACATCTAATTCAAATACGAATCACACCATCAACACTGCACTGCAGGCTCAAACAAACATGCCTAAAAAATACACCTTTAAAATGCAAATCACACAAATGTAAATACCAATCATGCTATAGTACTTTACCAAAAAAGAATCATTCTATAGTAGGCTTAAACATGTAATGCCAATTCAAATCACACCATCACCATTATAGGTCCAAATAAACATGCCTAAAAAATACACCTTTCAAGATACAAATCACACAAATATTAATGAATCACACCCATTGCAGTCTCAAACATCTAATGCCAATATCACACAAATATTAATAAGAGTCACCACATGGCAGTCTCAAACATCTAATGCAAATATCACACAAATATCATGAGTCACCCCATTGCAGTCTCACACATCTGATGCCAATATCACACAAATATTAATATGAATCACCCTATTTCAGTCTCAAACGTCTAATGCCAATACAAATCACACCATCACCATTGTAGCATCAATCACCAACACACCTTGAACCCAAATTGAGTCATCGATAATGTACTTCCAATCCCTGCATAAACAGAAAAATGGCACTATATGAGACCAAAATTAACCATGAAATTCCATTTGCAACATCAAACACATTCTGAGCATAAAATCTCAGAATGTCTCATAAGTAATTTCTCTCGTTCATAAAACACACACACACACACAATCTTGGATATAAAATATAATACCTACTCTTGAGTTTAAATATACAAAATTAAAACAAGATTAACCAAATTATCTACCGATCAAACATCCAATGTTGTAAAACAGAAATAAGTTCAAATGGAGCACAAATACTAAAATAAAATTGGAGAAATAAACTCTCAATCAGTGACCTAATCCAATGGTTAAGAATAAAACCAAAGAAGCTACAATTCCCTAAACCCAAAATATACCCCAAAACTGGGAATAGAAAGCTGAATTCAATGAAAGACAACAACATCTCACATTAATATCCGATTCGCCACACACATTAATTTCTCTCATACATACATAAAACACACGCACACACAATCTTGCATAAAAAAACTAATGTCTGCTCTCTGGGTTACATCTAATATACAAGATTTAAACAAGATTATCTAAATTATCTATTGATAAAACATCCAATTTTGTAAAACATAAGCGAGTTAAAATGGAGTATGAATAATAAAACAATTTTGGAGAAGTAAACTCTCAATCAGTGAGCTAATCCAATGGTTAAGAATTCAGCCACAGAATCTACAATTCCCTAAACCCAAAATATACTCCAAAACTGAGGAATAGAAAGTAGAATTCAATGAAGGACTGCAACACCTCACATTAATATCCGATTCGCCGAATCTGCAACTCTCGGTCCCAAACTGAAATACAAATACAAATTTAGAAAATTTACAAAAACTCCCAACAAATTTGAAAATTAATTCTGCAACTCCTAGTGCCAAATTGAAAACAAAATGCATATTTAAAAATAAATGAAAATCCCACTCCCAAACCGAAGAAGATAAATGAAACTCGAAAGTTTACTATCCAATATGATCTTTGTAACATTCAAAGAATAAAAGATATTCAAGATCCTTGGTTGAACTACCAATGTAACCAACCTAAAAACCCTTATCTAGAAGCCTAAATCCAAATGGGAGATAAATCAACACTATTGGTAGTGGGGAGATAGAATTTTCCGTAAAACCTTATCAATACAACTTCATCATTAGTAGCAAAAGTGATAAATCAACATTTTATAATAATAATAATCATCATCATCAAAGCCTCGTCTCAACTATATCGGGGTCGGCTACATGAATTTTATTTCTCAATTCCGATATATCTCGAGTCAAATCCTCAAATAAGTTGCACTTCTTCAGATTTATTTTTACTACCTCCTTCCACGTCCTCCTTGACCTACTCATTACATCCACCTACATAGCCAAACATTTTCTTACTGGCGCCATTGCGGACCTACGTTGGACATGTCCAAACTATCTCAAATGGATTTTTTTCTAAATTTCTCCCCTATTGATGTTATCCCTAAATGCTCTTGAACGTGCTCATTTCTAATTTTTTCCTTCATAGTTTTACCACACATCTACCTCAATATTTCTATCTCTGCTACATCCATTTTATACATATGTTGCTTCTTAATTGACCAACATTCTGCTCCATAGGTAACTGGTGTAATCACTACTCTGTAAAATTCTTCCTTCAATATTGTTGGCATTTTTCCCTTCAATCTTGATGACTTTCAACTAATCTTACCAAAAGTAAAAATAAAAGAAATCTACTACATATAAATCTCAACTGGAAAGTCAAGCGCATTGCCTTACTCTCCTCTTGAACTCTTAAATCCCAAATCCAAAACTTACAATTAAAGTAACAACCAGGCTAAGTCTCGGCCAAAATACACTTGTACATGTAAGTCCGGCACGACATGGATCTGGCCATGCTAAATCTCGGACAAAATAAATAAATAAATAAAAATATACCAAAAGCGTAAAAAGATAATTCTAAAGTCAATGAATATATTATTACCATTCTTAACTTTTCTAATATGCGAAATCATTCAAAAATATAAAAAGTGATGTAAAATTACATAAGATGCAAATAAAAGCTGAATTTATAAATTTTTAAGTACTCCAGTTTTCCATGTAATCTAAAGAGGAAAAGAGATGAAAGAATCGTGTGAGGTTAGATTAGTTTCTGTCTTATCTCTTAATTATGCATTATAATGAAGCCAGGTTGATTAATTCCAAGTTCCAAATACTTTAAAGACTTAAATTCATTTATTTTGGATTCATTTTTTTAATTATAATTTCTACTAGGTATCTCTTAAATATGATGTTACAAATGTTTATCAAACATATTTAGCATTTTTCTGTTGTTAATTATGATTTAAAAATTTTATTTTTAATTTTTCTTCTTGAACACTTTCTTATCTCGAAAAGATATCATACTGTATAAGATTGATGGCCTAGGCTTCATTTTTACTTTTACATTCCAATTTAAAGATAATAAAAATAAATATATACCGATATCTTAGACTTATTTAACTAGTTACAGATATCACTTATTATTTATTCGTATAAGTCATTATGTTCTAGATATGTGTGATAGACTTATTTGTCATTTTATTTGTACTACTATGTATGGAAAAATGGATGGATTATGAATAACTACTCTTTTTTTTTCTTTTTCTTTTATTAATTATTTTTCTTTGTTTTAGAAAGAAAAAATCCTAAGATTCACAATTTGATTTATGAGTATGAACGATTAGTGATAAGATTCTACAGTGTCACATAGGATAACCATTGAAAATAGTTAGGAGATGGGATGAAGCACACCTGAAGCATGAAGCTCAGTCCATACCTTCATATGAAGCAAGCCAAGTTTAGAGAACTTGCCTATGATTGTGTTAAATGTGGAGCTACACCTGTTTGAAGGGAGGAAGAAGAATGAAAATTAGAAATCCCATATCCATGCCTACAAAACCATAAGCAATGCATAACTCGTAAATGCCAAAACCTCAAAATAAATGACAAATTTCACTCAAATGACATTTGGGGAGATCGTCAGATTGATCACATGCTAAAGACAATCGAGAGGGCTTCTCGTTGTAGAAGCGTTACACTATCTGGACCTACTAGCAGTAGAATTCTCTATAATAGAGAACGAATATTACATATGAAAGAATTAAAAGCATTTTAAATTGGCCCGGCTAAATAAAATGAAAAATGAGGTAATATATATCCTCCGCCTGCCAAAAATGAAAAATGAGGTAAATTGAGCATTCCTATGTTCCAAATCAAAGGTTGCCATGTGGACTGTTAAAATAAAAACTCCTCCCTTTTCTACTTAGTTGTCTGTTGCATGGCTTTTAATTAGATAGATAACAATGCATGATTGATCATATTTTTGATAGATGAATAATCCAGATAAACTCATTTAAACTAGTGGGGCAAGTGTGCCCCACTGATGGAACATGCAATCCAGAAAAACTCTCCAGCAAGGAGGAAATAAGCTTTATAATTTTACATCTAGTATTAATTAAAGTAGATCTATAATTTTACATCTAGTCTTATTACCAATGCCAACATGGTGTGAAAGTAAAGAGATATGATCAGTCCTTAATATTTGGGCTAAAAAAAGAAAGTACAAGAGTGAGGTAGAGTTTATATTGTCTTTTATGAAAATCTGACTAAATTTCTATTTTATCACAGTGCACAGTGGGGCTCTTTGCTAGACTAAATTTTACACTTTCTTTGATTTTCTAAAAGAATAAAAAAAAATGAGTGCAGTTAATCACATGGATCTGTTCATCAATCCAATGGTTGGCCTCACAAGATCTCGAGTGGAATTATTACCCGTGCCAACACGGTGTGAGAGTAAATGACTTGAGATTGTGGCCAAAGTAAATCCAAAACGACTGTGAGCTTATTGTGTCTGATTAAAATAAAAAAGAGAGAGAAATAGTGCTCCTTTTTTTCCAACTTTTTTTGTTTTTGTAAATAATCGAAAAAAATTGCGAACATAAATAAATAAATATAACACTAAGTTACTTACCACCTTTTCATTTTCCTCTTTTGGTGGCGATGAATCTCCATCTCCAATTGGTGCTTGTATTTCTATTTTTTCACTGAACTTAATTGTGGAAATATAATGACAGATCAAAGGGATGTGCAGAAGATTTACACGTTCGTCTCCGGCCTTAATCCTCTGTATGAGTTCTTCTGACATGTTGAATAGGTGGAGTACTTGAAGACTAGTAAGGTACTGCATGCCCTCAGGTATTCTCTTCAACTCAGGGCACTTTTCCAAATATAACTTTTCAATGCAAGTCATCGATCCATTTTCTATTTTTATCAGATTCAGTTTAGGGATTTCAGAAATCGACAATTCCTTGAGTTTCAAGAAGCATCCATGACGGAAGCGCAATTCCTCCCCAACATATGCCATAAAAAGACGAATGAACAGGAGATTAGGCAATGCTTCAAGTGAAGACAATGGATCTTCTTTCAAATGAGACCTTTCTAACAACAAGCTAGAGAGATTTTGAAGGGAACCAGTCCATGGAGGTAGCCTCTCCAAACGCCCAAGTAACCGGAGATGTTTGAGATGGGCTGGTGGAGAAGATTCAGCATCCAAATCAAGAATTTCTTCCTCACTTTTGACTTTTACAATCAAATAGAGAAGGGCTTTCATCTTCTGTAAGGAGGCAGAGAGTTCTTTTCCATGAGTTCTTTTCACATTCTCAAATTTCAAATATCTTAGTTGAGTCAAGTTTCCCATTTTTCTAACCGTATCATCGTTCATACCAATGGATAAACTCTGTAAGCAATTCAAATCAAATATTCCATCCGGAGCTTCTGTGCCTGACGGTATAATCACGTGCCTCAATTTCTTCAACTTTTCTACTCCTTTGGGCAGGATCTTTATTTTAGTTCTATAAATGCCCAATGTTTGTAGATTTTGAAGCCTTCCGATAGATTTTGGAAGCGCCTCAACATTTGTATTGTGCAAATTCAATAATCGCAAATTGAATAACTCGACTAATTCATCTGGAACACTCTCAATAGAAGAACCCTCTAGATCTAACACCCTCAATAGTTTATATCTTGATGAGATGCTACACAAGGACAGAGATGGGATTTCTATTTGGAACAACATCAATGACCGATGATGACAAGTGTTGGATGACTGAATGTTCACAATGCTATTTTGCATTGACAAATAACGGGCTTTGTTGGTCCAAATCTCTTCTTTTCTATCATGCATACTACAAAAGTTCTGTTCACGGCCAATCGATATAGCCAACTCTCGGAGAACATCATGCATATGGAACGTTCCAAAAGGAGAAAAAACCTTTTCTATAATTTGCAGCATGCTTCTACATGTAAGTTCCTTGATGTAGTCTTCGGCCACCTCCTCTAATGTGTGTCCTTCCCTCTCTTCTATAAAACCTTCGGCAACCCATAACACAATTAGTCTTCTTTCTGAAATTTTGTAATCTTCAGGGAAGAGGCCACAATATAGGAAACAGCATTTGAGGTTATACGGCAAATCATCAAAGCTAAGCAAGAGTATGTTTTTCATCCCACCCATTTTTTTATTGTTGCTTAGCTGCCAACTAAGACTGTTTTCTACCTTCCTCCATTCAAAGCTCGACTTTTCTTTAGTTAACATGAGCCCCCCAAGAGTAACAATTGCTAGTGGTAAGCCATCACATTTTTGTACTAAGCTTTTTGCATATGACACCAGCTCTGGAGGACAACTTTTATTCAAAAATGCTCTGTTGCAGAAAAGGAGCCATGCATCATCCTTTCCTAGAGGCTCAAGGTAGAGAGTATCTTCAGCTTCAGCTTCAAAAGATAATGTGACATCACGTATTCTTGTTGTGAGCATTATCCTACTTCCGCATTGATTGTTTGGAAATGCAACTCGTATATGGTTCCAATCGATGGTTTCCCATACATCATCTAAAACAATCACATACCTCTTATTCTGCAAATAATTGATGACCGTCTGCACAAGATCACTGGCCTCCATTTTGTTGATGTCGGCTGGAACTGCCTCCTTGTTAGACTTGTACAACTCCTTTATCATGTTTCGCATGAGATCATCCACTTTGTAAGACAGGGAGACGGTGATCCACGCATGACATTCAAAGTGATTCTTCACTTGTGGGCTGTCATAAACTTTTGTAACGAGAGTGGTCTTGCCAAGACCGCCCATTCCCACCACGGCAACCACCGCACGTTTTGGCCTTTCATCCGTCAACTTTCCAATTAGGAAATCTTTCTTTTTATCAATCCCAACAATTTCTTCATCTGGGATGAAGTGTAAATATTCTCGAGAACGTTGCCAGTTTTCAACATCATTCTTCATCTTGGATGTCTGTCCTTCTTCATGCAAGCCATATCGATGCCTTCTCTCTGAGATTTCGTGAATCTCAGACTTGATTTCTTTCAGCTTAGAGGCAATTTGGTGCTTGTAATAGTAACGCTTTGGGAGGAGAAGGGGGCTGTAGAGAGCTCTTTGTATTAGTCCCTCCTTAGTGCGTTGCTTTACGATCTGGTACATGTACATGTCAATGATATCCTCGACCTTGTAGCTGGCTTCTCTTACTTGCTCTACCCATGTCCTCACTCCATCATCACTCCTTTTTCTTCTGTCTGCATCCTTCAAGAAGGAGCGCATGCTCTGCAGCTCGTGTTGGATTTCATTAATGTTCCCGCGCAATCCTTGATTAAGAGATGCTTCTTGCCGCACAAGAGAATCCAAGGTTTGAAGCAGGAAACCCACAACACTCTCTGCCATGTTTGCACACACACTGATTTCTCTTTTAAAGAAGATGCTAATAAAATATGGAAATGTTTGCTTCCACACTCGGATCAGATCAGAGATACAGACAGATCTTTGCCTCTGGACACTGCACACTCGTATAAAAGAAGGAGACTCTGGATGACCATGGAGAAGGTGAACTGTTGAGAAACAGATGATGAACACTCTGTGGGGGCTGAGGCTGAGTTGCTG
This sequence comes from Cinnamomum chago, assembly GCA_038049695.1. Taxonomy (NCBI): domain Eukaryota; kingdom Viridiplantae; phylum Streptophyta; class Magnoliopsida; order Laurales; family Lauraceae; genus Cinnamomum; species Cinnamomum chago. The sequence goes on along the minus strand of CP142451.1, from coordinate 102,903,200 downwards.
AGAAGGAAACAGATCAGAGACAAGTTTGAAGCAGGAAATCCACAGCACTCATTGCCATGGTTGCAATGATAAGATTTCGAGCACTTTGATAAGATGAACAAGTTAAATGGTGGGTGTTCTCCTTCTCTTCTCATTGGTTAGTTTGAGATAAGGAAATCCCAAGACTCATCACAACCACAGAACCCATTCAAAACCACATATTCCACATTACCAAACAACGCCCAAGTCTCTGGGCTGCCAATTACTGCCTCATCAATCGGGCCCACCTTAGAAAAAAAATATCACTTTCCTTCATCTCGCCATCCTCTCAACCCAACTGACCGACACTCCTCTAACCAAACCAAACCATACAAGCCTGACCCATCTACCACTCGCACACAGGCACAGCCCACCAGTTGTCCAACTGCACATTCCACCTGCTGCCCCCACATCGCCTTCTTCTCTCCCAACACTAGAATAAGTGAAGATCATCAACACAGAGAGAGAGACAACTTCATTAGTTTAAAATTTATTCTAGCATGCTTGTGTCAATGGAAAATCTTCATCCATGCTTAGATTAAAATTGCAAATCTAATACTGTCCATGCACAAGTAGCTGACTATTCAGTTGGTTTTGCATTGTTTTTACAAAACCTCAAAGACACTCCTGTACTCCGTGATTTTTGTTGAACATCTCTTGCCTTACAGTCAAGGCCTGACCAAAACCAGTTGCCTTTCCTACTCTACTTTCCTTTTTTTCTTACAGTAAAAATCTGTGTGTTGTGTCCCAATCTAAATCGTCCAGAATAGATACTATACTCAATTTCACAGCAACTATAGTATACCATCTTAATAGATAGATAATTAGCAAAAAATCTTAGTAGATAGATGAGATCAGGCATAAATTACGTGTTTCACTCCATTCAATTTTTTTAAATTTTTGACATGATCTGTTTGATGAGGGGCGATTGTCTAACTAAAGTGTATTTGTACAAGTGGTGATAAGGGGAAATAATATGTTTTAAGTGGCTTGGATTTAAATTGGTTTTGAGAACAATGGAAAATGAGGACAATTAATTTCTTACAACGAAAACGGTAGGCCATATAAATCCATTGGTATAGGAGTCCTCCATGTGAAGAAATTGTGATGTACCTTACATTAATACCAAATAATTATTATAACTTTTTTAACACTAGTATTAAATCTTTGGTTTTTCTCAAATCACACATTGAACATAATCAATTTGATGGTGGGCCATTTTCTAAATCTAAATGGGGAGTATGTGTTCCACTAATGGTTGGTAGAGTATGCTTGAAGCGGTTTCAATTTAAATTGATTTAGAGAAGATCAATTTTCTGATTAGAGCCCTCTGAGACCAAATTTGGACGTGGATCACTAATTCAAATATTGTTACTTGTGAAAAATTATTGAAAAACAAATTGTTAATAACTTCACAAATATTTGTGCCATGATCATGAATAAATTAATTGACTCATCTTTCACTACATCAAAATGGAAATGGATATAGAAGCTTGCAGGATTGTCATTACAAATATTTTTTTTTGCCCAAAATGGCATTGCCTGTCCCCATTTCAGACAAAGAAGGCCAAGCATCATATTGGAAGTCAGCGGCTGTATAGGCAAAAAATTGCGAACATTTATATGTATGTAAAAAGATTTTTTTTTTTTTTTTATTTCATCCCTAGCTCTTGAGGGTTGAGTAAGGACCAAGGTATTTTAGGCCCGCCCAAGAAGCCAAGGGCTTTAGCTTGAGCTAGGCCCGGCTTGTATACATGAGGGTATGGTAAGTGCTCACCCCGGCCTGGCTCAGGCGTGGCCATTTGACATCCCTACCTACAACGTATCACATTATCTTTCATACTATTAGTCATTTAAATATGATTGTCCATTATTTAAATATTTAAGGTATTAGCTTCAATCTTCCAATGGCCATATTTAAAGAGCCAGTCGTCCATCAATTTGCTCGCCTACAAAAATCTTGTATGATTTACATGAAAATCATTGCACAATGATTTTATGGCTGGATTTATATTAATCTTCCTATCATTTGGGCCATCAAAATGAATAATTCTGAAAAAAAAAAAAAAACCATACTTCGAAGTAATTTAGAAACAGCCGTGCTATGGTCCTCATGGGGGATCGGGCCAAATTCGATCCCCCAGTCGGTCCATGTGGACTTTCCCATTTAGAAAACGGGGAAGGTCGTCCATAAGTGGGCCTGCCTATGAAAATATGTTAAGGGTTTAACCAAGGTCTCTCTCTCTCTCATTTCTCTTATTAGTGCGCTCTCTGGATGTGAGAATGCACTCCTTGGTGTGAGTCTTGATTGAAGCCTATACCAACATTGAAAAGGTTAAGGCTGCCTATATATATATATAGAACACGATGAGATTAAATGGGTGCGTGTAACAAGGTGCGCTCCATGACACATTGCAGCCTATGACCACCCTAATGCAGAGTTGTAACAGGGACATATAGATGAGCACACCAATCCACTGTAGCAAAATCCATGTTTCTGCTTTTCACACACTGTACAAGTCGCATTTCTCCTAGAATAAGGCACTGCATGACAAGTAGGGTTTTACTTCCACAAGAGTGAAAACAAATGATCACTGCTTGGAATCAGAGGCCTACTTTAGACAATTGCTAATAATGTGGCCCACAACTACAAGTGACTAATAATGAACGGATGAAAGAGAGAGTGGCCAGTATTCAACATGGACTTCAGTCCACTTCCATATTAGACAAGACAAGGAAGAAAAGAGCCACAAAAGATATATAACAGATATAAAGAGTTAAACAAAAACAATAGCTTCCTTCTTGCTCAAGTTTATCAACACTTTTCATCATTACAAATTGCGACAATAAAGCCTGAGGACGTAACTGTGCATTTCAGAGGAAAAAAAACAAACCTAATCTATAGATATTGTGATGTAACTTGGAAGCCAACTTGATGTAACTTGGAAGCCAGCCTGATTGCATGTCATCACCACACTATTAAACCAAAAAAAAAAGGCAAATGAAAAAATAATGCAAGTTAGGATCTAAAATAAAATAAAAAAATTGAGTTAAAAATATTTCTTGAACGTATGCATAGGTTGTGGGTTCGAAACTCTGCTACCACACTAGGGCTACAGGGGATTTATCCGGCTTCCATCTGGGCCCGGAGGGATTAGTCCAGCCCAAAGGGTTGGGAACCCTCCGATAGCAAAAAAAAAAAAAAAAAAAAACGTATGCATAGGTTAAAAAAAAAATTGTATCATGTCTACAGTCTCCCACCCACAGCCTCCATAAAAGATTGAGATCCAGGTGGGCCTGATCTTGGGCCCAATGGATAGGGGCCTTGGCTTGGCCCTAGGCCCTTGGGTTTGGGTAGGCTTGGTAGTACATCTGCTTATCATCTCACCAGGACCTGATCCTATTTGTAGCATCCAACTCAAACCTTCCCCTTCAATGTGTAGATCCCACATATATCCAAAATTTATTGGATGCCATTAGATTTGTGTCGTTCATCGCTATGAAGGCTCCGTTGGTGAATGGCATGACAAGGTTAATGAATTACATTTCGAACGAGCCAATATTTCACTTTTTTTATTTTTTAACAATGCTTAGTAACCTCCATGGTTGAGACATCATCATATGATGTTAGTAACAATTAGGTAAAAAATACCCAACATACAAACTCATATCACAACCACAACTCAAATTTTGTTCTTGTCAAGTTCTGATGTTCCTGTTAAGAGTATGTGGAGTATATTTTTTAAATGTTCCTTTATTCTTGTTTTCCTTCCAAGAGAATAATGTGCAGATTAAAAGTCAAATTTTATTAAAAATGTTTTTTTTTTTAAAAGACCAATTTTGTGATAGTTGGACTATGGCTCCCTATAAATAGAAGACTGAAAGAGGAAGGAAGCTCATCATTTGCAAGTTGCAACAAGCTCAGAGAAAAAAGGAGAGATTTAAGAGCTGTTATGTGTACTCTCTTATAAGTGAGATTCCTCCCTTAAGTCAACTGAGCATTTGCTTGTACAGATGTAGGGAGAAGATTGCAAGCGGTCTTCAAAAATTGGAAGACGGGGTATGTATAGAGCTATAATACCACAGGCTGAAATGGAGGTGATTGCAGAACCTGACCAGGAGATCAAAAAGTTTTGGGGGTTGCCTGCAAGTCAAAATTTCTTCCTGCTGTACTCTTGTATTAGATCTGAGGTGGACGTATATTCTAAATCGATGAAAAAAGGGAAAATAGCTATGACAAAGTAGATCTGGTCAGAGACATCCATTTTGTCATATAGATTGATCCCATAATAGGAGACCTGATCTTTTATGGTCCATTTCAAGGTCGAGGTGAACACAAGTAATTAATTTGTCCACGCCGTTAGAGGCTTCACAAAACCCGTGCAGGAGGCAAGGAGTTGGATAAGGCAGATGATCTTAGCTGTGCAGGATAAGGCTGTGGACCAGTGGCGCTTTACATGGAGGTTGGTGGCCATTGGACTTCTAATCGAAATGGCAAAACACCTTCCCAAAAGATGATGGAAGCCAGTAGAGCATTTTCAAATTTAAATGAATTGGCAACCCAAGCTCAATAATGGGCCTGAGATATGAGCCTGGAGAGAATGATCTATGGCACATGAGCCCTGCAGTAGCCTAGCCCATTACGCTGGGCCTGTTTTACAGGTGAGACCAATGTGGTTTAAAGCCGGGGTAAACGTAACAGTAGCTGGGATGGTCTTGACCACTTATTTCTCATCCGGTCTGTCAAAAAAGTAAGTTCTACTGGGCCAATCCCACAGAGGACTATTGAAGGGAGACCACAAATATGACCCAATCTCCTTGTGGCACCATCTCAGATGCCTCCAATGTCAGCTTCGGTGAGGAAAGACTAGAGGGAGCAGATATCCAAATAGAGGAGAATAATGTGAAGACAAAGTCAGGGAACTTTATCCTTGCTTCTGAGAACTGGACAAGAAGGCAAGATCTCAGGTTCACAACAAGCACAAGCAGATCAAAATCTACATGTGATGATAGTTCTAGTGGGGGAGAGTGGCAATCAAACAGTAAATTTGGCCGGTAAAGAAGACTGCTGCAAGAGTTCCAGGAGCAATGCGGTTTCAGTTCCAATGAAGCCCTTCTACTCTAAGACGAGGAAACCACGGAGACAGGCAACAGGGAGAGGAAATTATTGACCCAGCAAAATCATGATGGGTGGAGCTCAGTAAGCGGGGCTCAAGTGCTCAACACCATTGATTCCCAGAAGTAATATCAGAGTCCAATTGCAGAGTAACTCCTCTTCAGATTGGGCCCCATAGCACACCATTGATTCCCATAAGTAATATCAGAGTCCAATTGCAGAGTAACTCCTCTTCAGATTGGGCTCCATAGCACTTTGCCTTCTAAGCATCTAGAGCAGAAGCCAGAAACATATACATCTAAGGCCCAATGCAATCAGCAGCAAGCCCTGGAATTGCTCACGTGGAATGAAGAAGATACTATCCAGCTGCCTATTGTCACATGACCCAAATGGCCATTGGATTCTATCTAGGGACAACAAGGAAGATTGTGTCACAAAAAAATCGAAAACATCTAGAAGGCGGTTGGCTTCTCCATGGAACAATTCACCACACAATTCGGTTCGACCTCTTGAATGATTTGCAATACAATTTCAATTTTCAAAACAACGCATACTGAAGAGGAAATAGTTGAATTACCTAAAAAAATCTACAAATAAATGGAAGCAGGAAGCAAATTTTCAAAATGAGTACAGGAAGTGGGAGCACTTAGGAAGCATATGAAAATAATAATGATAATTTAAGGTTTCCAACTTTAGCAAAAAATTGAAACTCATCACAGAAGCCTTGTCCCAACTACTTGATTTTATTTATTGTGAGTTCGTACTAGCCAGCTAGTGATGCAGGACCATGGGTCGACCCACCAATGGGCCCAGCCCATCCATCTCAACCAATTCATTAAACCCAGCCCACTCACCAGGCCATTAGTTAATATTTGTTTTATATTATTTAGGGTTGTAATAATGGTTCATGTCAGAAAGCCAATCGAAAAGGGCATGTGGGTCCATCTGACCATCAAAGGTAGGAGGATCTATCTTAACACTTTTCGAAACCCACCCATCAGGATCTTGGACTCTGTTGTGATCCCTACGATCATAACCGTTGTCAGACTATACAACAGTATCCTATTCAAGATCGTCTCTCACTTGGCGTCTATGACACCTCCCTCCCATTATCACATGTCCCATATGTGCCATGACAAGATATCGGTATGGACTTCGTGCTTGGGCTTCCTAGAGCGGGGTACCAAGTGTGAGGCGGGTAGAGATGAAAAGATTAGAGGTGGAAGGTGAAGGATAGTCCATATTGTCCTCGCGCCAAACTCCCCATCGAGGGCGAGGAAGAGAGATAACTCTAGGAAACCCAAAAGCACTCCAGAAAATTTTCATTCATCATTGACCGAGGAGCCAAAAGGCTTTTACAATGCTTATATAGGAAAATAAGAGAATCCAGAAATAATCCGGACTATCCAACACATCGATGGCCAAGATTAAAACATCAAAATTTAAATAAACTAAAATACATGAACCATTAAAACAACCCTAAATAATATAAAATAAATATAAATTAACAGCCTGGTAGGTGGGCTAGGCTCAATGAACTGGTCGAGATGGATGGGCTGGGCCCATTGGCGGGTCGACCCATGGGTTTGTCCTACAACATGCACTTAAATAAACTAAAATACATGAACCATTAAAACAACCCTAAATAATATAAATAAATATAAATTAACAGCCTGGTAGGTGGGCTAGGCTCAATGAACTGGTCGAGATGGATGGGCTGGGCCCATTGACGGGTCGACCCATGGGTTTGTCCTACAACATGCGCACACCCACACACATATCCGGATACTTCAAAATAGGCAACTTATTATATACATCTGCCACTTGGGTTTTATGTGTAAAACTGGGTCTTTGACATGTATTGACCAGACCATGGTTCTGAGCATACCAACCACTCCATAAAATCATATGCATCAGTTATTCAGCTATCTACAATATTCATCTGTGCCAGTCTGACTTTTTAACGCTAATTTCTTTTTTATAACAACAATTTTATTACTTCAATATAGCCAAAAAATTTGAAAAAAGAAATCCAAAATTTTTATTAGAAAAACAAAACCCTTTTTTTGTTAGAGGATATTATATAGATAAGTATAAGACCCTAGAAGGTCGTGTAGGTCCCTATATTATATTGACTCTAAACTATTCTTTATCAACTTTAGTAATTCTAGCCACTCTATTGGCAGGATATTATATAGATACGAAGACCCTAGAAGGTCATGTAGGTACTGTATTATAGTTCAACTCTAAACTACTCTTTATCAACTTTAGTGATTTAAGCCACTCTATTGGCTAACAGTTATTGCCAAACAAAAGTAACACTGGAAGTAATCAATGTGCTACTCATTTAAATTAAGGAATAAACTCATACCATATAAACACTTAAAATTAATTATCCGAAGTACGAAGAACAAAACTGAAGCAACTGAGTAACTGACACAAGACTATAACTAGAAATAGAATTGAGAAGCAGGCAAATAAAGTCACTATAGATTAATGAACCCGCATTAGAACCTTGAGTGCTTAAGGGTATTAGACATAGAATATAGTAAAAAGATTGAAAAATAAAAATAAAAAGTTGACTCGAAAACCATCCCCAGTCAAGTGCATGCATAAATTTTTTAGCTGCTACAACCACCAGTAAGCAATATGTCAATAAGTAAACCATGGAACCCAAACTAAATTAGGGCTGATATAGATCTCAAAACTCTTATAGACAGTCACTTCTAATTCATTGCACTTTTAACATTACAAATTATATCAATCTTATAAGCATACAAAAAAAAAAAAAAAAATCAGAATGAGTAATATAGCAACACCAGCTTTGATTTATAACAAATAGAGCTACTACAGAAGACATATCTCTATAAAGACAACTTAGGGAAAAGTTTACAGGAGGAAAATTTGTGAATCATTTTTATTAAAACAACACCTATCATATGCTAAGGTCGTTAATTTAGAGAACATTTTCCTTGTTTTATGTTGTTTACAGTTGATGTGGTGCTCATTAGTGAAACAACAAAAAAGGAAAAGTTAAGATAGAACTTCAAGAAAGGCTTTTAGGACAAATTGGTTACCATATAGAAAGCAAGTTTGATGGAGTTTAGAATTGAGAAAATGAGCAGTAAGGAGACTGAAAATATATTGGTGCCACAGTGTGAAAGATTTCAACTTGGATATAGCAATAGGATCTACACGGGCAGAAAGAGCGAACAAGCGAGTGGAGTACATGCAATTACCAAATGCCACTTCAAACAAAAAAGAATTTTTATAAGACAACAGTTAAACCTGCTTTATTGGATGGAGTTGAATGTTGGACAACAACGAAACAAAAAGTAAAAACATGTGAAGTTGAGATGAGCATGCTTAGATGAATATGTAGATTTACAATAAAAGCTAGAATTAGGAATGAGCACATAAAAAGAAAATTTACCATAGCACTAACAAAAATATGAAAAAAAAAAAAAAAAGAGAGGAAACGTCAATTTGAGATGGTTTGGGCACGCGCCTATAAGATACAAAATATTAAAAAAAGTCTAACAAGATATATTGAGAGATTACAGGATTAAAGAACTAGGAGAAGGGGGAGGCCAGAAGGACCTTGAATGAAGTAGTGCGAAAGAACATAATAGACTGTAGAGTTTCTGAATAAATGGCTTTAAAAAAGGATAAATGGAAAGTGGAATCACAAGCTCATCCCAGATAGATTGTATAAGGTGTGATCAAAATGACTATGATTGATCCAACTTCCAAGTAGTCTTCAGTTTCTAATTTATCCTAGTTACTTGCTCACCACAATTCTACGTGCATGAGATAATGCTAGTCGTCTCCACACATTCCTTGAATTTATCTTTTACTAAACCTACGCCCAATTTTTTTCTTACACATCAATTTTTTTCTTACACACATTCTATCATTTTCTCACTCCACATAGTGATTATCTCAAAACTAAATGAGAGGTTGGGTGGAGGCCCTCACATCTATATCCAATGGCAACAACTTAAATGTGAGGGCCCCCACCCCTATCTCTCATATAAGGTGAGAGATATCTCTCATATGAGCAGATATATATATATATATATCATTGTACACCAATATCAGCCCGAAGAATCTGTATTCTTGCCATTTCTTTGTTCCTAGCATTCAAAAGAAGAATTTGTATTCTTACCATTTCTTTGTTCCTACCATTCTAAAGTAGAATTTTGTATTCTTACCATTTCTTTGTTTCAAGCATTCATTTTTTTAACAGCAATTCTTTGTTCTAGCATTCTTCTCCATACAACAGTATTCGCTTAAATATTTTGCAGGTAGATACTCAAGTCAACAACTTGCAATATTTATCACTTAGCTTTCATGCAACATAAATTATTGTGCAATAACATATTTTGCATTAAAAAATAATGCAAAGCATTGTACTAAACTACTCAACCAACACGTTCATTTTTTTCAGATATAGAATTGAAGAAAATGAATAGACAAAAGATACTGGTACATACTGGATGCAAAGGATGCCAGAAAGTCAGAGAGCAAAAGCATGGTTAGAATCAAAATTCTAGCCAATGACATGATTGGCCTCCCAAAGTTCCCACACTTCCTGCACATGCAAGTAGTCATGGTTTTCCTTCCCCTGATGGAGAGCCTACAGTGCTGACTGCCAAAAAGTCTCTATGCACAGCTATAGATGCCCAGCAAAGGTAGAGGAAAACATCCTCAAGCATTCTCTAAGCACTTTCATTTTAGCTTTGTCTCACTATCGCTCATAATGAAAGATACATCAAAGCTTAAAACACCTCACCGATAAACCAACAAAACCAAAACTGACTTAACTGATTCATTTAGAAGTGTCATTTTGAGCAAATTTAACTGCATGAAAGGAAATCATGAACCAAACCAAAACAATATAAAAATAGAATGAAATCCATCAATTGTAATATGAACATCAAAATATAGTTGTGTTTTTACAGTTCTTTTAAAGACAAGCATACTGAAGTGTCATAGTCACAAATAGAAACTGCAAACAATAAGAGGCATTATATGCAACTACCAACCTAAACATACATCTCAAGCAAACATATACATACCTTGATAGGCAACTTAATCCATCAGCACATGCTATCCAACCCAGTAAAAATCTTCAAGCTCTGAATGTTGTGTGACCAAAATTGCAGTGAGGTGAGAAAGCCCTCCTCACTCGGCGCGCCCCAAAAGGAATAAGCATTCGATCATAATCGCCTCCAATCATCCCAATCTGTGGTACCCCAAACCGAGGCCAGCCTCTCCTCAGAAGATAAGGAGCCGTAGATCTCACCTGCTCTTCCATTTGCATCGACGCAGTCCTCCTACTTTCCCAATACAACAAAAACCTCTCTTTCCAACCCCCCACTTGAGCACCCCACTTTCCATCCCACATTCCAAATTCCTCCTCGAACTTCTTCTTCCACAATTCATCATTGGACGATAAATACTTCAATTCCGAACACACGCACCCAATCTTCACAACATCAGCAGCAGAAACCAATTCAAGAATCATAAGTTTGACGTCTGTGGGAAGCACCATGAAACAGGAAGGCAGCGGCAACCCCTTTTTAATGCAAAGGGCGATAAGGAGCGGCGTTGAAAGCCCGTCTTTTACAATCTTCCAGAATTCAAAGAAAACCCTCTTGTTGGTTGTTTCCAAATCCCCCTCTTCTTCATAACCCCTATACACATAGTCTATAAAAGGAGCGAATTCCACAGTATCCAGAGACACACGGCGTAATTCCGAACCCTTCGAGTCCAAACACCCATAAATACTAACAAATCTACCCAAAGCCTGGAATTTCAAAGTCACGGTATCTACAATCGAATTACAAGCAGAAGTCGCAAGAGAAGGAAGAGTATACCGAATGCTGAAAATCGGACCGGACGACGCCCATTTCTCCGGGAGGCAGCCGCCGGAGACGGCGGAATTCGTTGCCGGGTCGACGGAGATGAAACCCGACTCCAGAAAAACGGCATGCACGGCGATGATTATATGGCGGTGATCGCCGTTTCCCGCTAGGTTTTCGATCTCCGCATCGAATACTTTCCTCAGAAAACAAGGGATTTCGCTGGAATTTCGTGCTGTGAGGATCTCGAAGGTGTCTTCGTCGTCAATATTCATGTTGGCGATTGAATTGGAAGAAGATGGGGTCTCTTCGATTTCGATTTCGCTTGATTTAGGGTTTGGGTCTTCTTGAATTGGATTGGGGATTTGGGTTGGGTTTTCGTTGGAGGATTGGGAGGGAGCTTCGATGTCCATGTCGCAAATGGAATTGGAAGAAGATGGGGCTTCTTTGTTTTGTGGTTTTCGTGGAATAGGGTTTCCTCCTTGCACTGGATTTGGGGATTAGGGTTCGGGTTTGGGTGCAAAGGCTGAAGGGAAGAGGAATAGAATGGTTGGGATTTGCTTAGAGCAGAAGAGAAGAGAGGTGGTAAGAAATGAGATCATCAGATCAATGATTGATTTAAGAATCTTGTGGGCCCCACTTTTGGTTGATCTGGTGATCATGAGCCACACATCTATTTGTTGAGATTGTGTTGAATACGTTGACCCACATTAGATGCAAGTTATGCATGTGGGGAATGATTAACTCGCATTGGATGAGAATTGGGGTACCTCATGCATTTTAAAATAAGTTGTATATATTTGTGGACTGTTAACTTCAATCCACAACTTCAAGATTACATGGTGAATGCCTTTTCATTAGGTCACATGTTCCCATAAAACAAGTCAAAAAGGAATATGGCTCACCTGAAAATGCCATTTGTTCGACTTTGACTTGTTCGCCTTCTATGTAATTTAGTGTGTTTGTGTATGCCCGCGGAAAACTAATCCCAAAGAGTTTTTTTCTTTTTATAGAAATTGAATGCTGTGGAAAAAGTTTTTTCGTAAAATTGTGAAAAATTTAGTTCAGTATTAATATTTTTCTCTCGAGCAAATACCACACCAAATTATATAGGTTTTAGCGTAGTGTGAAAACACATTTTAGCAAATTATAACTTTTTGAGAAGGTTAAAATGAAAAATATTTCAGTTGCAAGAAAATTTGAGTTCCTGACCCAACTAGTAAAAGCCTGGCCCAAGCTCAATCCATTTCAGGTATTAGGGCTATATTTGAGTTTGGTTCCATGCTTAAAAGGCCCCAATTCAAACTACATAAAATAAAATGTTTCAAGTAACAAACTATTAAACTGCCAAACCGTTTAAAGGATCGGCCCTAGCCCAATAAATTTAAATGGATTATGCGGGTCATGCAAGTTATTCAAGTATAACTTAACCCCACTTGTTTAGGTGTAAATCAGGTCTTCCTCTTCATCCATCACTAACCCATTTATGTTTGTGGTTTGATTAGTGAGTGAGATCAGATTTTGCCAGCCCTTGTTAATAGTGTACTCTGCACCATACGAATTCATCATCGATCATTTTTCATGAATTTAGTTCCAGTGAGAATCATCTACACACAGCATAGTACAAACATGCCTATAGACTAGAGCTCACCTAAGGTCATGCCTATTGCAAAGAAGGTGGGGATGAAAAGATCTGTGCATGCAAAAATACCAACCCCATTATAACTCATTCAAATTGATCTGTACCCTTGAGTTTAAGTGATTTTAAAAGGGATCATTTTTCTAAACTTTAGTTTAAAGATGAGCAACAGTTGAATAAGAGTCTTACAGAGGTAGGGCATGGTTGTAGTTGGGTTAGATGGCCCATAAGATAGTGCAAACCACTTGAACATTTGTCAATTTCTTATACTTGATGGAAAAGGAAACTGACCTGTAACCACCATGTATTTTAAAAATTATCAATAAATATTGGGCTTTATTTTTTTTTACAAACAAATAACTTCATTAATCAAAAAATCTTAATTAACTGATTTGACTGTCAGTCAATGGCCAATGTTCGATAAATTGTTGTCATTTACTATATTTTGTCTTTAAAATAATATAAATATATCTTTACTATATTCATTTGGATTAAATTCACAGCAATAACATAAAATTTAGAATTGAAGTTAATTTGTCAGGACTAACTCTCTTTCAGTTTCATTTAAATTAAGTCAGATCTAAGAAAACTCTATATACTTCAATAATAGCGTATGTGAATGCATTAATAAATTAAAGTAGGTCTTAAGAGATTATTGGAGATGGTTATTTGGAAAATAAAATAGACTAGTAATTATTTGTAATTGCGTAAAAAGAAATGAGACTATATATGTAAATTTCCCAGGACTACTTTTCACATTCAAAAGAGTCGCGTGGAAGTGTCCACAAGGCAATGAAATGGGCAGTGCTTAGACACAGAAAGTTGGAGACCAATAAATTAGGGATGGCTATGGGGCGCGGCGTGATGGGTTTAGTCATACCTAAACGTGGTTTGGTATTTGGACTGCACAATATCTCCCCAACCAGTGGTGGGTTTTATGGTTGTCATTAAAAAAATAAAAAAAAAAGCCATGACTATCTCAAGTCGAGTGGGGTTTGTTAGTGATAAATTTATGTTTTTTTTTAGAAGTATGAAATATATATATATAGAGGAATGCTCACACAGGCTGCAGCTGTTCTTATTACAAGCTGGAGCCTGTGTGAGGCCCAACGGATCTGCCTGGCCTCACACAGGCTCCAACTTGTAATAAGAACAGCTGCAGCCTGTGTGAGCATTCCACACACACACACACACACACATATATATATATATATATATATATATATATATATATATTAGCAAAGATTTGAACCATGATATTTAGCAGAATGTCACCCCTTACTGCCATCCATACCGATAAAATTTAATACTTGGGACATCACCTGGTAAGTAGTAATATATAAAATAAAGACATAGCAGGCCGGATTAAACTCACCTAAAATCCAAACCTGCACCAAACCTTACTCCGGCTAGTGCCTAGAAAACCATATCCGACCCGAAGAAGAGTTGCAAACGGATATTCGATTATCCGATTACCCGGAAGTTCTGACCCGTAAACGACTAGGTCTAGAACCTATTTTAAGTTCCGATTCATATACAGGTCTAAGTTCGGAACTCAATTTAGGTTCGATTGATAAACGGGTCCAGTTACAAGTCCATATAGGTTCCGACCCGTGGACCCGGAACCCGGTATATGAGCCTTTGATGTTGCAAATTGTACCTCAAAATTAACTTTTTTTTTCTTGACATTTTTATATATAATATTGGAGGTAGTAGACTTGATGCACTGTTATAAATTAAATAATATGCTTATTCTAAGACAAATGAAGAATAAAGAGAAATTAAAATTGATTTTGAAACTAGATTTCAGTCCTTTAAGTTGACCTGGTTCCGGAACTGGATCTAGAACCAACAAAACAGCTTCGAGTCAAAACTGGATCCGGAACCGGAACCGTTATTTAGAAACGGATCTGGGTCCAGGTCCACTATAATTCAGATCTGGAGCCGTCCTGTTTGCAATCTTAACCCGAACCCTACTAATACACTACTAAAACTGTCCCTAATAGGAGCAGGGCGGTGTGGGTCCGGTTTAAACCCGACCCATCCCTACAATAAATGGACCACAATCACAATGGATTATCGGCTTCTATCAAATTGGGATGCAAAAGAGATGACGTTGCTACAAAGTATTTATTATTTTCTGAGGCCAACAGATCACATCAACATGGTGCATATCCAAGAATTTGGAGCCTAATCCGGGGGAAAAAAAAACACAAGTTTCACCCACATTTTTAAATCGAAATCGGTAACAATGACCAACCCGCAATGTACCATCTCATATCAGTGGGCCAAAATTTGTTGGAACTGAAGTAGAGCCCACCAGCACATGCAGTGCCATGTGTTGAATGTGATTTTTGCCTGATTCACTTTCCTAGGTTTCCATTGTAATCAGCAACGTCGATTAGAGTGAAACCTGACCCAATGATAGAATGTGGCCCCACTTTGATTTATTTATTCCTCTTTTTTTCTTTATAGGACTTCCATTCATATCCAACTCTTATCAACACGTGATCAAGCAAAGAGTATTGGGTCAAGCCCAGCCCAGCCCAGCCCAGACCAACCAAACTAGCCCAATAAAAAACACCAGATTATGTTGGATTGGATGAGATTGTCCCATTGAAATCCCAGACTCAATCTGAACTTAGGTGGCCCCCCAGCCGCACCAAATTCAACCAAATCTGACATCTAAGTTAACCTACCCAACTCAGGTTGAGAAATTATCAATTTTTAAGCCCAAGTTGGCCCTTCTAGAATTCATTTTATAAGCATTGCGTTGTTAGGCCCTTCTAGAATTCTGGTTACGTTTCATTTGGCCTATAACCAACTTGGACAGCCCAAGTTGCACCCTAGGTCCTATCTGATAGCAAGGATTTATATATTCACTGGGGGTTTCTCTAATGCTATCAAGAAAATCTCATTCATATGAACTTTTCCAATTGACAGATGGTATGGTAAAAATGGTTGGTTCTGTTTGTCATTCATGCACCTGCAACACCATCTGTTTCACCCCTTACCATACAATTAAACAGACATCAGAGATCAAAACATGCATATCAAAAACATCTAATTTTGAGTTCATGGAGAACAAGACATCAGAATATATTGATGAAATGCACATCTGGCTTCCATAGAAATCATGTTGTATTGTTGTTACAATTAGTCGTGTTGATGGAATAACTACATGCCCAGAAAATTAATAATCTAGATCATGGGCAAAGGAAGATATGTGATCAAGAAGGCTTTGGAGAAAGATTGTGAGTGGGTCCCACATGTGGAATGAGAAGCTGCTAACGTCTAGCACAAACTTCGTTCTGCTAATTTGACTAGTGAAGGCAAGATCCACCCTGATAAGTGATAACATCACCTGACAATGCAAGATTCTGCACCTGGCCAACACACCTCCACTGCCAACTAAAGCCTTCATCACTAATTATTACCTCCTTTCGCAGGACATGGGCTGCTTGGGTCTATTGGTATTGAATTCCTGGGATAGGACAGGAAAACTTTCGTGAGACATGGCCGAGAGTTCCAGTCTTAAAGGGTTGGGCCCAAGAGAGCCACACAAATGGGTCCATATTCTCATTACGATTTTGGGTCCAGAATGGACCAGTTTACAACCCTATACCTTGGGCAATGAACTAGCTGCAATCAACATGTGGCACATAGCTGCTCTTCCATCTTGACCCTACGAGTTCGGATATGATGTTTCGTTGAAATTGGGTGATATTTTTTCATTCAATCCACATTCGTCACCTATACGAAATCTTATGCTAGCTAATGCACCATCTAAAAACTGTAAGAAAGACATTTTCTATAGATGAAAAATACGGATTGAATAAAATAGTATCTCCCTGTTTTTACGGAAGAAGGGATCCGGACTGTGAAGCTACGAGTTTTTGTTGTAAATAGAAGGAGGCTGATTTGGCTTAATGCAACAACCCCTCTCTTAAAACTTTTATACTCAGTTGATTTGCCTAAAATGTAAGGGCACGTTTCTGTTTTTTCTTTTTTTTGGTAAAACAAGGGCACGTTTATGTTGCTTTCCTGTGTACCCTTGCCCAAATTGAAACACTTTTTATGATAATTAAATAGACCAGTTTTGATGTTTTTCTTTAAATGGAAAAGTATTGCAGGAAAAACTTTTTCCCAATACAATATGGAAATAAATTTTAATCGTTTCTTTTGGTAGAATGTTGGATTAGGTGGATGTAAGATCTCTTTTCCATTTGTTATAAACATGACCCCTCATCAAATTCCTATGAGACAAATCTCTCATGTCCCGCTTTCAAAATAGCCAACTTATTCCAGCTCTCTCTCCTCAAAAACACAAGCAGCCAATCTCTTGCCTCCCCCAACAAGTGATGGATCTCTCTCTCTCACTCTCTCCCCCTCCCTCTTCATGCCCTTTATAGAAAGAATTATTCCCACGTTTTGTTACATTTCACGAAAATGCAATTACACAAATGAACTCCCTTGTTCATGGTTCAATGTAAACTTACTTTCAATAGTCTAATTTACTATTACATTCATTCTTCAAACATTTTACAAACAACAAGAAAAATAATCTCTTGAATTTCTGACTTCACATCTTGCATCAAGAAAAGCGACACAATATCTCAATATCAAACAACTGCCACCCTCATTGAAATGAAAAAAAAAAGATAAAAGACTGTTTTCCTTGTTTCCCCATTTCAATGAAGTACGGTCCGGATACCCATATGTAGTGGTTCTGTCCCAACGAAAGAACTGACCCATTTACAAAGTGGGTGAAGTTAGTTTTTTTATTTTTATTTTTTTTGCAGAAGTGGGTGAAGTTAGTTAGTTGGACACTTGGACCTTTTCTTTTTGAAATTGTTGTCCCAGCTGAGGGGGTAGAGGCCCAAAAGAAAGCCCACACACACAGTCCAGTGGGAATGGAGCCGCACCAATGAAAAATAACTCCATAAAAATAGGAAGAGATCTTGCATATTCGAATGTTAAACAACTAGGTGACTCGGCCATTCTTTACCAACAGGTCATGAGCCAGTTGGACACTTGGACTTGGACCCAAGTCAGGTTAGTGGTTCGACTCAAGGGTGCTCATGTGAAAAACACAAGGGTTCCCTTTCAATAAAGTACCAATAGAAGAGCCAAAAAAGAAAAGCTAGCACTGTGTAGGGAACCTGCAGTAAAGAAACAGAGAGAGAGAGACTGCAGTAAAGAAACAGAGAGAGAGAGAGTATAAAAGAAGGGATGGGTGCATTGATTACGCGATCTGCTTTGATAGATTCGGGTTGGATATTTTAGGGTGATAGCTGTGACTGTGTGAGAGACAGTCAAACAAGAGACAGTCAACGGAGGAGGAGGTGAGCTAATTTAAGCAGGGTGTGGGTGGGGGCCGGGCTGGGCACGCGGCCGCATCTGCTGACGTGGTGTGCGGGCGAAAGATCCTAGCGATAGATATATGACAGGGACTTGTCGGGGGCACCGTACGCTTGGGCTTTGGCGTTTGCCTGGTTCGAGGGCGACACGTCCCTTCACCCAAAGCTTTGCCTTTCATGCAATCGGCTGCTTCTTCTTCTTCTTTATTACCATATCATGATTCATGATCTCCTTCTCTCTCTTTCCATCGTCTTTATTCCCTTTTTTTCAATTGGATATATGGAAAAGTCATACTAGGCTGAGGTGTGGGGCCCCGTTAGGTTAGGTTAGGTTCGCTAGACAGGGGAAGAAGTGTATTTATAGGGGTGGGCTGGACCTGGTTGGAGCTGGGAAAATATGGGCTGATAGGGATGAGAGTGTTTCAGTCTAGGAATGGATTGGATCCTGGATCTTGGTTCAAAGGCTATTAAGCCCGTCCAATAAGAAATAGGCAGGTAAGTGGGGCTGCACCCGTCAAACCACAGAGTGCTTTTAAAATCTATATGAAAATTCTGAGTTCATTTTTAAAATTTTAATAAAAATCATGATTCCACCTTTAAAATCCACATGAAAACTCTCAATTTGCTCTTCAAATTAAATTATCTATTAAGGCTCAAAATTATCGAACAAAAATCCTAAATCTGCCACTGTTAGCAAAGGTAGGCTTCTTTTTTCAAACAAACTGCAAAGGAAGGCTTCTTTTTTAAAAAAACTTTCTTTCCGGTGGAGCTACCTGCTATGAAAAGTTATAAATATAGGTATTTTTCAAAGATCTTGATAGGATTGGGTCTGTGCAAAATGGGATTAGGAATGTAAAAAAACCAACTCCATCTCATTTTGATTGATATTCTCTCAGCCCTTGTGAAGGTTTTTTATTTTTTATTTTGTTTATCATGAAGGTTCCAATCCTTTAGACTAGACTAATCCTTTCGGGTCTAAAGAGAAATCGGATAAAATCGCCTGTAGCCTTTGTAAATGTAGACCATTAAAATGAAGAAGGCAGATAAACTCCCCTGTAGCTTTCGTTAATGTAGACCGTTAAAATGAAGGGCCTAAAATAATTGAATGTGACTTATTTTCCCTACATTCCAACCTCCATTAAAATCGTTCAATTCTTGTCCTTCTTAGTCGGAACACTTCCCTATGGGCCCTATAGATTCAACTTAATACCATTACTATTTTACCACATCATAAATGTCTCTCTCTCTTTCAATAGAGATATCCTAGCTTGTTTGAACTCAAGATAATTCAGATCAAACTTGGGTCCATTAATCGCCCACCCCCTGTGGGTCTCACCAATATCTGATACAAGCCCACCCCCTTACCCTTGACTGGGGTTAAAAAAACAAGCAAATAATATTCTTGTTTATTGACATTTGATCTGCTCAATATTATTCGTTTGAGGCATGTGATATGCATGACAATTGATCAAAAAAACTATAATTAATTGCATAAGTCAATACTGAATTATCTCATGCGGAAGTCAGCATAGCTGGCTAGCTGCATAGCAGAAAGTCCCCATCTATATATCTGGTGGCATACGTGGGTTGAGTATATTTGAGAGGAGTCGTAGAGCCCACATTTTCTGATTATTAAAAGGTTGTTATAATATACCATTAAAAAGAAAAAACATCAAACAGTCCAAAAATAGTATACCATACCATGAGTCCCTTCATTCGGATTAGAGATCATAGGCTAGCCCACATTGATAGTGACTGATCAGACAAGAGTCACAAGACCCTAGTAGTGTGTGGATGAGTAGATCGACGATGTTTAAATTCTACATCGGTGTATAAACAATTAAACATATGATTATGGTTTTATAAATTTTTGTCTAGTTCCCTGAAAATTGGTACTCACTTTGATTTAACACTTTTGAGGGTTATTTACTAGCATTGAGTTAGAATTTTAAAATGCACAAACATAAAAAGTCTGTAAACTTTGGAGGCCAAAGATGGAAGGGATTGGAATAATGTGATGGACCTTCGCCACAATCAGGTTAGATGCAATACTCAGCAGCTGATCATTAGTGGTGTGGGGCCCACCTGAGGCTGTGGATCCTAAGGGGAATAGGCCATAGGGGGCCTAAAAGGGGGCCCCTTCGAACTTTAAACAGCGCCTCTCCATGTGGGCTCCCATGCAATCTTATGCATTAATCTGGGACCCATTAACGCAGGTGGACCCCTCAACACATCGCCGCACCTCTCTCTCTCTCTCTCTCTCTCTCTCTCTCTAAGGGCCTAGTTGAGAAACAAGTGCACGGCTTTCTTCATACATGAGGTTGGCCCATTACAGATGTGATCGTTAGTTATAAGATGACTCACATCAAGGGCCCAAAACATGAACAAACATTAGTCAAGGAACTGTTTGCAGTATACCCTTTGGAAGAGATCATGTGCTAATATAACATACTTAAACCATGGCATGAAAAAAAAAATGTCAAGAAATCGTAACCTCCACATTAACACAACAAAGTTAGTGCAGGTTGCCTAATCACATCATTTTTTACCTAAAGAAAACCTGAATATGCATGTAAACATAGGATAACATATCCAGAATCATAGTTAATTCCACTGCAGAGGCACTGCTACATAAGAAAAAAAGAGGGTCCAATCAATTAAACTAGGACAATGGGTTGAACCTCTTGATGGCGCGGAAGTGAACCCACCACATTTTTGGGAGAAGACTCCCGAAACATGCGAGAAAGAAGACCATCTTCATATGGAAGAGAGAGGACCTGGGGATATAACCCTAGCAATTGGGTGAGAATGTGACTCCCAACCACTAGGCTACCCCAGTTATTCTCAGCAAAACATTCAGTTAAAATGCCTGCTTGTAATTATTTGATAAGGATAAATTAAAAAAGAGAGTACAATATAACCCAGACCCTCTCAAGAATGGAAGTGTATTAGAGCACAAGCTCGCATGCATTTCTATGACTTTTTTACTCCAAGATCTGACTCCACATGTTGAATTTTGTCATGATCTTGATCTTATACTCATCATGTCTGGATCTTGAGTCAATCAATCACACAAATCAAATTAAAGAATAGTTTAAGCAGACTTGTTCCATGCTTTGAACTTGACCGTCTTGCCTGATCATTTTCTGGTTGCCATCCTTTTATAACGAGGATGAAAGTGAAACAATATATCAAATCAGCTGAGGATTCTTCTTTAGTCATGCGCTTTGATATTATCAGAAAACTCACTTTAGTGTTAATTGTGCACCTCTTGTTGCCCTGTGGTTTCCTTGATGAGACACAAGTCTCACACAATCTGCAATATATGAAACAAGCCTTGCCTAGGCTGGATGCTAGAGAATACTACCATGCATGCACTGATTCTAAAAGGAGTTAAAGGTTCGTGTGATGTTGACCTATGAGACCAGCAATTCCCTGGTTTCTGCATTAAAGTCTAGTCGTTGGAGGGTCTCTAGGGCAAAGGCCAAGTCAGTGGTCTAGCCTTATGAAAACGAACTTGCAAGATAAACTGTACGAATCCAGTAATAGCAGTTTATGGACCTAATCACGAAACAGAACATTTATGAATCTAATAATAGAAAAGTTAGCGGGTCTAACAATATTTTGTGGACATAACCTGTACGGCTTCTCTGGCATAAGTTTTGGATGTGGAATAAGTCTCTTGAACTAGTCTTAAACACATTCAACTATTTTGATGGTCTCACTGTTCTGTTATCTTCACTCTTAGTTTGTTGCTATTTACTAAACAATTATTACTTTGTTTGTTACTTTGTTGCTTGTTAGTAAGATTATGCATATAAGTGAGTAGGCAGTAGTCTATAAAAGATGTCTGTCATTTATGAACTAATTTGGGAGGTTGGTTTCCCTCGAAGAAACTTGTTATAGTCCATATTTTTCTTTCACATTATTTTTCTTTCATTCTCAAACTCATTTCCAAAATAGCTAGGGGTCGAGGAACCCATTTCTCACTTGAAGAACACTCTGACTGTGAACATCACACCCTTGAGGAGGCACACAACAACTTGGTATCAGAACCGGATATGGCAGATCAAAGGGTTAATAGACTTGAAGTAGAAGTAAATGCTTTGTCATTCGGTCAAGAAAGAATTCTTAAGAAAATGCAGGAAATGTTCTCTGCTGTGAATACACGATTTGACCAGCTTGTGATCAGCCGAGGCCATGATCATGATGAGCATTCAGTCAATCGCAATGAGCATAGTGGAGGAGGTCCATCACACACTTTTGCTCCTAAGCTCACCAAACTAGATTTTCCCCGTTTCAATGGGAGTGATGACCTAACTAGCTGGATTTACCGAGCTAAGCAGTTCTTTGAATTTCAAGTCACCCCACCTGCTGAACGGATACCTTTGGCAGCTTATCATTTGGAGGGAGAAGCCCAGTTATGGTATCAACTGCTGAAAGATGAAAAACAAGTAGTCTCATGGGAAATGCTCAAAGAGGGTTAGCATGCTAGAAATGGCCCCACCCAGTTTGAAGATTTCTTTGGAGACTTGGCAAAACTCGAGCAAACTGGGACAGTTAAAGAATATCAGTCTCAATTTGAGAGACTATTCACTCGTGCAGGAAAATTGGAACTTGCTCAACAAGTCGGTTGCTTTATCAGCAGCCTACGGGAGAACTTGCGCGCTGACGTCCAAGCTTTAAGACCAACCACCCTCTCCGCTGCGGTGGGATTGGCTCGACTATATGAAGCAAGAAATCAGGCGCAGCATCGAGTTGCCTTGCTAGATGTACGGAGGGACACTCCGGTTTCACCAGCCCGCATTACCACTCCGACCATTAAAAGGCTTACGCCTGACGAGCTTAAAGACCAACATAACAAAGGCTTATGTTTTAATTGTGATCAGAAATTTGGGCTAGGTCACCGTTGCAAAAGGCTTTTCCTTATTGAAGGATGTTGGCCAGCTGAAGAGTTCAAAGGACCACCGTGGGAAGATGGAGTAGCAATTGACCATGACTTGATGCACCCTTGAGGACAAGGGTGAGATTACCGGGGGGGTGGGGGGTGTTGTGGACATAACTTGTATGGCTTTGTTGGCATAGGTTATGAGTGTGGAATAAGTCTCTTGAATGAGTCTTAGAAAAGTTCAACTATCTTAATGGTCTCACTATTCTGTTACCTCTACTCTCTTAGTTTGTTGCTACTCGCTAGGCAGTTGTTACTTTGTTTGTTAGTTTATAGGAGGTGAGTTCTCCACGTCTCTTTATTACTGTTGTAAGATTATGCCTATAAGTAAGTAAGCAGTAGTCAATAAAAGATGTCTGTCATTTATGAACTAATCTGGGAGGTTGGTTTCCCTCGAAGAAACCTGTTACGGTCCACATTTCTCTTTCACATTATTTTCCTTCCATTCTCAAACTCATTTCCAAAATAGCAAAGGGCAGGAGAGGTAGGGGTCGAGGAACCCATTTCTCACTTGAAGAACACTCCGACTGTGAACATCACACCCTCAAGGAGGCACACAACACAATAATAACATTAGGATCGAGATCTATTACACAAAAAGGTTAGATAATGGACTTGTCATTGATAGACTGGAGATTCTAATCACAAGTATGGCAACGAGATGGGTTTGACATGGGTTTTGATCATGGTTTTAAATCTCGATCAATACCGATTCATATCATCCAATATCATCTGGTATCAGCCACAACCAGTCCGATATATTGGTGTGATACTATCAGTCACCAATATATCTCCAAAATATCAACCCATCTCGGCCGATATTTTGAAAATATCAATTTAGCCGATATATCGGCGGATCGATATTTTTAAAATATCAATTTAGCTGATATATCAGCCGATATTTTTAAAATATCAACCGAATGGCATTAATTCTTTTTTTTTTTTTTTGCTTTTCCCTTCATTCCCTCATCCTCTTCCTTTCCCCTCATACCCTTAGTAGCCCCTCCTCATTGGCTCATTATCTTCCATATTTTAACTACTCTTAATCATTCTAGAAATCATTGTATGGAGCATATTTTTTAAAACCCATACCGAAGAAATGATAATGATATCGAGCCTCGGTGATACTCCACTTGGAGTTTGGTTGTCAGACTAATCAATCTCTCTCTCTCTCTCTCTCTCTCTCTCTCTGGTCCCCTCCTAATTTCAGGTAAACTACAAACCTTTTGGTGTCTAAGCATTTTAAGATTTATCTATCTCACTATCATGTTTCAATTCTTAATATGTTATTTTCATGGTCTTGAATTTCACAACTTATTTGATGATTGAGTGACCGATAAATGATAATTGATATGTTATCTTTATTTTCTTATATTTTACACTAATAAATTGATCATGAGTCAAGATAATGGTTGCATTATATGAAATGTTAGAGAAAACAGCGAGTCAGCGACACAAACATGACTCATAACTTAAGTTGACCGATATTTTGATTTATTGATGTTACTAATGGAAAAAATTATTATTTTCCAACATTTTCTAATATTCTGGATTTTTTGAAAATTTTCTGATTTTTTTATTATTATTTTTTCACACTGTGATGACTGCGACGGATTAATAACCGCAACCGATACCGATTCCATATTTGTTTTTTGTCCCGGACGATACCGCGATTTTGAACCATGGTTGTGACAAAACTTCCCTCCCCATGACTTTTTTTTTTTTCAAGAGACATGATCATAATTTGTAATACCAAGCTTGCTCTATACCAAAGATAAAAATTGATACCATCAACTTGCCCGGGGGCCAACCTCAGACCTTATCCACCATGAGAGGAGGTAAAGATGGATGTGTGCAAAGGGTCGAATAAGGCAGATCGCAAATAAGAGCCGTGTATAGTATATATTTCCTATTTTACCCTGGGATTATAGCACTTGGGTATGCTTGCGAAAATTAAATACACTGCTTGACATAGAGGTGGCCCATTGAGTCTAGGGCTGTCAAAGGGCAGTACCCGGGCTAGGCCGGGGTAAGCCCTTACCATATACTCAAATATCCTGGCTTGGCCTAGGTTGAGCGAAAGACCTTGGCGTCTTCGGTGATCCTACAATACCTAAGCCCTTATCTAACCCTCAAGGAACATGGCCAGTGATGCAACCTCAGATCCATCAGCAGTGATGGAATAGTGATGGGTTGGGTGTAAACAAACTCAGAATCTTAGACAGGTTCTAATGAAGATCAACTCCGCATATGGAATTGCCAGAATTTCTCTCGAAACTCAATAGCATTCTTCCATTTAAGAGAAATGGTAAAACAAACATATCAATCTTTTTTTTTTTTTTTGAATAATAGTGAACTACTCTTCTAATGGAGAGATTGCATATTTATAGAAAGGGTTCGACATCTCATTTTCTAGTAGGACTCTACTTTCCGAACAATAAAAGAAAATAAACTTACTTACAATTCAAATAAAACAAGACTCTTAATTTTAATGATTTATAAATAAATCACAATTTTCTAAATAAGACTCTTAAGTAATTAAAACTTCTAACTAAATGGATATCCTATTGGGCTTTTGAACTAGGCCCAATTAGCTAGCCTACTATTAGGCCCATTGTGCACTCGTCCAAACAAATGATAACAGGTTCTGCACAGCTACATGAAATGCCTGACTGTAATTTCGGCGATAGAGGTTGTTTTCTTTTTTTATCAATCCAATGATCGCTTAGTCGTGAGAAACCTCCCTTCCACAAAAACAATCATGGATCAATTCCTGACTATAATAATGATGATGACACACTTGAGAGTGTGTGTGGAGTATTTATTAGACAAAAAAGAAAGGCTGATTTTTTTATTACTTGTAGCAGAAGTTTTACAATGGCAAATCCTAAAAGGAAGAGAAAGCAGAAAACATGAGACACAAGGGATGCATTTGTGCAAGTCATATTTGGCAAATTTAACGTAAAAAACATACCTATAAGAAACTTGAGTCCCACCTTCCCACTAGAAAACTCATTTCCATAAATAAGAAATGTTATATCCTCTTCCATAGCATTGGACAAATGCATCCAAATGGTGCGTTTGTTCAAGGCAATAATTAATCTTGTGAAAGAGTAAAATTGTTTAGAATTTTTGTGCAACCTCTTGTTGTTTGGTATGACACATTTTCTTATGTAAAAAGAAAAAACTAAGGAGCACAGTTTCCTCTTGTTGCACAAATAAATCCAATGGATATAGAAATTAAATGCAAGCAAACAAATACTAAAATGTAGAGGTTTGCAAACAATATAAAAATTAAATTTCATTTGAGTAGTTCTTTGATTCAGGGAAGGCTCTTAATACCTCTTTTGCCACTAGGATATGATCCACAAAACTTGGGGGGGCATTATTTCGAGGTTTCCAAGCATATTATTATAAGTAGTGCTAAGCATGTGGAATGAGAGGAGAGACAGGAGCTAAAGAGGTACATCTGAAATAGGCAAGCAATCCAACTAGAGATAACCACTTTCATTTTGTGGCTTATCAATTGAGTTATTGGATAGGACAGGTTAAACTTTGATTTTTAAACTCAAACCAAATTAGCATATTTAAAACAACTATAAGTGGATAGGGCAGGTGCAACTTTGATTGTCCTTCTTTTTAATGAATCCATCGGTTAATTCTTACAACAAAAAAAAAGTGTGGATTGTGAAAGACCCACAATTCTATTGGGTCCATTGAGCTAAACCAATGGACA
Source organism: Cinnamomum chago (assembly GCA_038049695.1). Lineage (NCBI taxonomy): Eukaryota > Viridiplantae > Streptophyta > Magnoliopsida > Laurales > Lauraceae > Cinnamomum > Cinnamomum chago. The sequence goes on along the minus strand of CP142451.1, from coordinate 102,876,516 downwards.
TGGGCCACTTGTCGAAGGATAACCCTTTAATTTCAGACTCAATGCCCCATTCCCCAAAGATTTCCCATGGTTCCTCCAAGGCCTATATCCTGGTTCCACTGTTGTCACGTAATAATTATTATGCTGTTAGGCCAGGCTTTCTCGAGCATGTTAACTATATAAACATAAAATAAGCCCGAGTCCAAATAAACTACCATAAGTGTTATGAAAGTTCCTCCATAAATGGACTAGGCCTTGGGCCATGTGCAGGCTGGTCTACCGTAGTTGTAAACTTGGTTTCTGGGATTTTAGAGTCAATCCTAAGTAGAGTGAAGGACGACCCAGATAAGGTGCAAAAAACAACAAAGGAGATGAAGGCTGGCCTTGTCGACCTTGTACGGACCCATTTAGGCGTTCTCTCTAATATGAGAGTAACGGTGGACTTATTGGATCATATTCGTCGCCAAAAGCCAAAATATACTGGTCTCCATACTCTTAAAAGTAACGTGAGAGTTAATTTTATAAGAGTATTTTTCATTTATATATATATATATAATATAGAAAAATATTCATGTGCATACATCCCTCACCATGTTATAGTGAGGGACAATATATTAGGGTTGACTTTATAACACATCCGAATCATCCACACACATGAAATCCTCTTAAATACACTAGACCCATTGAACTTTTGCTTATCCAAATGGATTGCACCGTTGGATCGAGGATCAAATTGTTTCATTTAATATAAAGTCATGAAATTTGTAGGCCACGGATGAATGGGTTAGAGATATGAGATTGACCTCAAATTTGATATATAGTTTCATCCAAGGTGTCTCTTCTCATCCCCCACAAGTTTCATGATTAGTGGGTCTCTAGGTGGGCCCCAATAAGTTTGTCCCTCACCATATGGTGAGGAAATGATGTATAAGAATATCCTCGTGTGTATATATATATAAAGGAACCAATTCCATAAGGATGGTTCTTATGGTCTCACCGTGCAAACCACCGAGTGGGCCCACCTTGGGATCCTACTGATCATGGGATAGAGGGAGATCGAAAAATCCAAGTGGAGCCAACCTAGATATCAAATCTGAAGCCAATCAAATAACTTTAACTTCTTCATCCGTAGTCAACAAGTTTAATGACTTTGTATCAAACAATAAAAACCAAATCTCAATCCAACGGCTAAGTCCATTCGAGTCCGTGCAAATCCATGAGATTCGGTGACTATAGGGGGGGTTATGTATGTATGATCCATTATAATGGATGATAAGGTGGGCCCCACTAGGCATTACGCACCATGCGTACCTTGCTAGGGAAGGAGCCATTAGTAGATAATCATTAAAAGGAGGAGCTACTCTCAAGTTAAGTGAATGGATTAGAGCCATTGAAAGAGACTATCATTAATTCAATTATTTGTGTCCCTAATTAGACTTTTTTTAACAGTCAAAATGTTCTATTTCTTCTGTCATGAAAATTCTATTGGGGTTGAAACCTGTGACCTGAAAGGCTGAAACAGCAAAATCTCAATATATAGAGTAACCCTACTTAAAAATCTACTGTAGAACACAATGGGCATACATGTTTTTTTTTTTGGTCATAAGACTTCTACAGTTGATATCATGAAAAGGCTTGAAATATAACCAAAACCCTACCATGAGATGAGACCCATGTGGATCCCACTCTTAGCCCTCCCTTGTGGGTCCCTTAGTGGACCACATTAGAAACCCTAAAACCAAGGTGTATGGAGGACAAATCTCTAAGTACAATAAGAAAAGAGTCACAAACAGTGTGCAATTAGTGCAAAACACTGCAACAAGATGACGCTCCTTACCATTTCGCTTCATGGGTGTGAGTTCCCATCACCTCATGTGTTTGAATTGTGTCTCCCTTGTATGTGCGAGTCTCGTAATTGAATGCGGGGAAAAAAAAAAAGACGATTGTATATAAAATGAAGACATTAGTTTGGGAGAGATGGGTTTTTCTTTTTTTCCTTTATTTTTATATAACTTATGAACTTGTAGTGGGTGCTCATTTAATTTGATTCAATACACATCTGATATTTTTCCTAATTACTATCATTAACAAATTGCATTCATATGATCTAATTCTATGGTCACATATAGAGTTTATATTTAATTCATTATACAATTAATGTCTGATAACTCTCATGTTTAATCTCTCACATTGGATCCGATTATGAGGTTCTATCTCATTCTAAAAGCTTAGAACTTTTCTTTCTTTCTTTTTTTTTCTTTTGTTTTTCTCCTTTTGACTCTATTAGCACATTTGCCAATACTCTTGGGCTAAATAGCTCCCCTTATAATTGAATAAAACCAATCTTTCTAACTTCTCATTAAAAGCTAATGCAACACTTTAAACATAGCTTTGAATCCAATGACTTTGGTTAACCCCCAGAGCTGTAAGAAAGCTCGTAAGTTTTTATCTGGAAAGGCTTTATACAATAATGACAGACAAGTGCCTGTTTATTCTGACCATAAAATCCTAAACTAACATAAAGACCCACAATCAATCTGAGGCAGATAAAGATGATTTGAGATTCTCTCCCTACTTTTGAATAATGGGGTGGAGTGTTTTGTCACCTTTGAGGAAAGCCCAAAGAGAAAGAGCGCTCTGTAATGATGACAATGAATATGAAAGGACTAGATGGGATGGTCAAAGCAACAGCTTGCATTATTGGGAAACATTTTTAAGCTGTTCGTTGTACTTATCCTACTAAAAGGCTAATTTATATACAGAAGGGAAGGGGCCGCCCAGAAGAGCATTCATAGTAATTACAGACTTAATTGAAATAAATGAATTTATTGCTCACAACTTTCACCTAATTGGCAGAGAAAACCTAGCAGGGAGGACTATTATTGGATAGGCCAACACAAAAGATCATCAGAGCCCAGTGTACCCAAAACTTGGTTGAGTGCTACTTTTACCAAAGTAGAATCTAGAATATTGTTTGGTTAACTTTTTAGATGAATGTTATTGTGCCAGTCTAATGAAAATAAACTCCTCCTTCAATCAGGCTCAGGACGAGACATGAGGAAATCAGATATGCAAAAGAGGATAAAACTCTTAAAAACAAAGACTTTCATTAGCAAAAACAGGCAACCTTCATTTCTATTCCCTTAAATGGAGCACATCAAGTGGTAGGTTTTTTCCTTTCTTTGTTGTTGTGGGGTTCTTTCTTTTTTTTTTTTTTTTTGGGGAAATCATATATGTAGGTCCAGCTCTGGGTGCACCTATAGTCAATCTAAACTATCTGACGTGTAGGAATTGTATGTTTGTATAAATACATTTGAATTCATGGTGAAATGAAGTCCCTAATTATTAAAGAGATGGTGGTGAAGGATATGAGGTGAAGATGAAAATAAGATATTCACTTTTCTATATATTGAATTACTAGGGTGATGACTAGGTTTTTTTTATCCATTATTTTGAGTCCGTCCTTAAAGGAAAGCTACTTGATGCTAATTTTTGAAATCCACTTTTGCACTTTGTTTTTAACCACTTGTGGTATGAATATTTTAATGCAAACAAAGAAGCCCTTGACCTAATTAGGGATTTCTTCGACCATTTTATCAAAGGGGAGCGTTACACAATGCGCCTCCTAGCCAACTGGAATGCACGATGATCATGAAAGTCCATTAAATGGAAATATTCATATGAGACCTACCTATATACAAAATCTTGAGTTCATAAGATCATCCTAACATTTTGATTAATGACCCCAAAACTAAATGGTTTAAAAGCATCATTTTATCATGATTTGGATCCAATGGTGAGGAAATGTTGGATGAGTGTTAAACTTGGACTTGTGGCTATTTGCCGGCCCGGGGGGGCGGGGGGGCGCATTCTTAAGGTTGGATGAAAAGACTAGATTGGCTCAATACAAACCCCATAACAAAAAAAAAAAAAAAAAAAAAGAGCGGCCAAAAAGAGGCGTTCTTAAAGTGGGGCATTTTTTAGAATTACCCTTTATCGAAACTGGTATAGATTGTATCATAATAGAAATTCACTTCTAAAAATGTTATTTTAAGGTGCTCAAATCTAAGGTCAGAATAACCTGACTAAAGTGATATTTTTCCAACCCATAATCCAAAATTTTCCCTTCTCTTCCCTCCTAGCATGATTAAGACGCATTGAAGTCCTTCCCAATGAAACTAAGTTGTGCCTTTTAAGATTCAGACAAATTTTTTTTACAGCAACCGCTGCAAAATATCCCACTGATCAGTGAATTATTTATTTTATTATAGCATCCTCTTCAAAACATCCCTTTGATCAGTGCCTTTCAATTCTCATGCGTGTTGAAAATCTCCAACCAGTGGGATTTTTTTTCTGCAGAGGGACAGAGGTACTGGGACCTAAAAAATTAATTCTCTGGATCACATGTGAGGCAGGCACAAGGAACACTAGGCACTGGAATTTTTAATGAAAGGAGAACCTGAACCATACCCAATTTGTAAATTCCCTACTCAGTGCAATTTGGTTGGCTCGGGTGGGTGGGGAACCGAAATTCTGAGTTTTATTTGCCTTGTGAAGGGTATAAAGTTAAGAAATGTACCTCCTTCAGATATAATATCATGGAACCTATTGTGTGCTATATATTGTGGATAGATAAAGTTACAGATGAATTTGGGCCACTCAGGTCTAATTCCAGTTTCAAAATTCAAGCCCAATCCAAAGTTTCACTTTTGGTCAGGCTTAGGCTTGGTCTGACCCAAATAGCAACCCAAGAAGGCAGTGGCCCTTCAATCAGTGTAGCCCCAATCAGAAAGTATAGGAGAAAATTTTCAGTCTGGATTTGGTAAATTGTTTATTTTCAGAGCCTACCCAATCCAAGTACAAAGTTAAGAGGACCCATCTGTTTGAAATCAGGCGCCCCAAAATCTTCAAGATATAGATGGGCCATCAGAGGTGAGTGGAAAAGTACACAACTCACAAAGCCTACCCTAGATGATGACATAAAGCTTGAATGATGATGGTGATGATAGTGATAATGAGCCATCCATACTTACCAAAAAAATAATTTCAGAACATGAAATCAGAAGCCACCAACCCTTTGCTAGAAATCTTCCAATATGGCCAAAAGGTGCCTATTTCAAAATTTCAAACATCTGGATACAGATAGATATATGACCCCACATTGACCTTAAACAAATTCCCAAATCTAATCCACTGACACCTAAAACAAAATAAAACCTTCCATTCCCTCCTTTTTCCACAATCACTTCTGTTTTCCCCTTTTACTTTTCCTTTTTTGCTTTTAGTCTTCATGCAGAAGAGCTTCAGTCACAGGCTAGAAACAGCAACTAAGTATCATTCCAAGGAGCAAAAAGTGGCATGTGAGCCATGGAAATTGCTGGCCTGAACTGGTTTGATGGAACCCAAGAACTCAAAGGGGTGGAGCTGATGTATTTGGCCTCATGAGGCTTTGGGAAGGGCATTGAGAGGCCCACCTTATCTGGGCTTCCTTCTCTAGAGCTGCTCAAGCTGGTCACCAACGAGGATGCATTCGATAAGTTGGTCATTGCCATTTTGCATGAATCATCAATCCCTTCAGTCGAATGCACAGCATCTATCCCTATCAGGTCATGTAGGGCCCCTGAGAAAGACGTGTTTCTGTAGTTAGCTACATTCATTGGTTTCTGATCAAGTGGTTCACTGGTTTGCAGTTGCTGGGGAGAGGATTGATAGATGGCCATCTTCCAGTTTGAGCTGACATTTTGGTCGGTGGTTAGACCGGGTTCCACAGTACTGCTTTGAATTGAGGGGAGGCTGGCCAAGGTCTCATTGCTCATTTTTATCTCTTTAGTTCTCTTGGCCAGGTCTGCCGAAAGCAATGTGCTGCTTGCGGTAATCCGTTCAACATCATATCTTGTTATGTCAAAGTTTGTAACAGCATTCACCCCGCGAAACTTAATCGCTGCAATGTCGTATGCTTCTGCTGCTTCCTCTTGGGTGCCTGAAAATGGTGTCTCATGTGAACTCAAGTGTCTCAAAATAAGTAAAATCTGAACATGGACTACTTATTATAAGTGTGTACAAAAATTACCAACTGTTACTATATTAAGGCAGAACTAATGCTGGTGTATTCTGCTGTTCATTTGGTGTGATGCGTATAATAAATCATAAAACAGACTGTAGGGCAATCTTTCTGGTCCAAACGAATGTAGTGCAATTTGCCAGTACTGATTTGGGGCCAGAAGAAATTAAGACTAAACATAATGTTGCTTCCGACTTCCATGTCACCCCAGATGGACAATGCAAAAATCTAAATGAACCATATATAGTCTACCATGAGTTTAAGCAGTTATTTAGCTCGCTCAGTGTACCATATTTTACATAAATGGTATAGGGATCATAAACACTGCTCATTAAGCAGCAAAGTGCACGAGAAAACTGCTTTTTTCTATCTTTTTAGTTTATATTTTTGAAACATTCTGGTGTTGAATGCCCAAAATCAGATTACCATGACTTAATAGTGTCTGAAGAAATCAGCCTTTTAAAAGCAGATGGAGCTCAAAATCAGCCTTTTATACTGTAGTGGCTGAAAAATCAGCCTTGTAAAAGTATAACCACTAGTGTTAAAAAAAACAGCCTTATTGGACTGTCTTAAAATCAGTCTTTTTTCGAATAGCTGAAAGCACCAGAAAATTCAACCTATCAAGTTCCAAGAACTTGAGCCTGGCAACAACACTGAATCTTACAACCCAGTTATAAGAACCTTTTGACCATACCATCAGTGAAAGACCATGCCTACCATGTTTTCTAACCTATTTTGTTGAGTTGTTCTACTGTATGCCCACAATTCATTAGTCTCGGTAGGAGAACAATAATCCTCAGATAGGCTTAATTTGAATACTTTTAACGAACTCCGCAAGATTTATGCACAATTTAAGAAATTTAAGCTTTGAAGAAACTTACTGAAGGTCCCAAGGTAAAGGTCCTTGTTTCCTGCAACCCTCCCAATTCGAGCTTGCCATCTTCCATGTTGATGATGCCTAAAAAGGAATTAGAAATGTAAGGTGATTTAATGATGATGATGTACGGTGGTTTTCAATGTCACACATATAAGTTTCCTTTGAATGCTTTGGAATTATAGTTTTGAAGATACACTAAAAATGAAATAAAAATCAGAACTACATGTAGTTTGGGATTATAATTATTTTTGGCAAATCAAAATATTGGCTCGTAGTACTAAAATGATTAGAGGTGGAAATGATGGAATAACAATATCCAGCTAATGTGGTTTTAATTCCAATCATCTCTTACCTATTCTAGTTCTAGCATAAATATCTGAATTAGGGTTATATTATATTCAGATTCACAGTTAAAAGACAATTCCTCATCCAAATGCATAGTTAAGAAAACAATGTCTCCTACTTGGATGATTAGGTGCTTGATAACAATGAAAATTAGAAACCTTGTTACTCCGCGGTATATTGAAGCTCCTCTCGAAAACCCACTGCTTTTTCTGAGAGTCAAAGAAGAGATGGATGAGATCAATGAAAAATGAAAATGGTGTATGGGTTTGTAGAATAGATGTCGATTTACCTTCTCAAGTGAGCAACATATTCCTGTCTGCTCATGTTCTTCATTTCTTCAAGTTCGACTCGGTAATTATCCAACTTCATGAAAACATATTACCAAGACAACATTAACGAAACAAATCTATTGCATCATGTGATCCATGAAATCAATAGCTACTAAACATTTCAAACATACTGGAAAATTGATATGGGTTGAAGGTCCCCAGTACTTGAGAGCCGCTAAGTCATAAGCTCTGGCAGCTTTTTCTTCCATATCATAGCCTCCTGAAATCCACAGAATGGTGAAGTTCAGGAAAATGAAAAGGATCTTTGGATTTGTATAAAAAATTAAAACCTCAAAAGACCTTAATACTTCAATTGATCAAAGGGGCCTCCCTACCTAGATAAACTGTAGGCATTTTGGTTGCAATAGCATCCACACAAGCAAAGAACATGACAAAACCACCAAATAAATTAATAGTAAGCCAAAAAAAACCAAAGATATCAAACAATGCAAGAGCAATTATAAAAGGAGAGTCTAAGTCCATAGGAGAATAAACAAGGGTGTATTTTCTTTGTTCATCTCCATCTTTTACCAACCTTGCCTTCCTTTCCTACTCTGACCTTCCTTCTTGCAAGTATTGTCCCAAAGATGGGCTTCATATCTGCCAGTCCACCTATGCCTGATGTTGTCATAAAATCACTACATTAGAAGAATCTTAGAAAGCAATGGAAGTGGAGGAGAAAAAGAGACCCAATCAAGAGAACAAATCAAAATGTTTTAAGGAACAGGACTACCCAAAAGAAAATTTTGAAAAACAACCGAATAAACAGTAAAATATCAGACATGTATAAACGAGAGCAGTATCAAAAGAAAAAAAAAACCACATAAAAGACATCTAAACAACAAAGCAATGTTAAAGACAGACAGCTGCTCCTGACCTTGTAACACCTCTATACTGTGATGTCCTCTGCCCAAATGTATCAATTGACTTCCTATGAACAGGCTGCTTCTGTCCCACTTTCCCATTCCCTCTCTTCTTTGTGTCCGTGACCCCACACTCAGTTTCAGCATGTGAGATCTGCTGTGGAGCAGTAACACAGCTAGACTGAGAACCAGGGCTCATGGACAAGCTCAATGACTGCAAATCCCCATACCCAATCCCACCACCAACAGCACCAGAACCTCCTTCATTACCCAAACACCCACCTGGGCTATAATGCCGGGCAACCCAGCTCTTAAAGCCAGACATCCCATCCTCTGCTATTGGAGGGAGCTGCAGAGTAAAATCTGCCATCTGGGCCTCCTTGGATTCCTCTCCTAACGGTGTCTGATACATTTCATGGCCTGGCATGTAAATACCTTCCTGGAGTGGCTGGAAATATGGGTGTTGAGCTTGAATCTGCTGCCTAAAGGGCTGAAGAAGTTCCTGAGAGTGCTGTCTGCTGTTTTCAGCTTCTTGGTGTTGCTGATAATAGATGCTGTCCAAACTCAAAGCCATGGGTTCTCTGTCACTGCTTGAATACTGGTGTGTTCCCATGAAATCCTCCAGCTTTGGAGAAGAAGACGGCATCATTCCTTTCAACATGGAAACAAAAATATAGGAATTGAGTACTAAAATAAGGGCCTTGAAACTAAAAGAAGCTAAAAAGATTTAGAAAAAGAAAAATAAGGAAGCAAGAGAAGTACCTTCTTGATGTGAACTGGAGATAGCTTCCATGATACAAAGAGACCCATCAGATTTCAGTGGCATGACAGGCAAGTGAGAGTAATAGCCCCCATTTTCAGCTTCAACACCATAATAAATCCCAGAGTTGTTCAGTTGAGGAGAGAGATAGAAACTGGTTGGGGCTGTAGCAGAGGCAGCAGCAGAGGACTGTGTTTGGTGATGATGATGTGGGTCTGTGGTAATCTCCATGTTCATGTGGTGGGGAGAGAGTGAGAAACCCAACCAGTTATTATTACTATTCATAGACTTCATCCTCACCCTCTTTTCAATGAGATTTCAATGATTAAAACCACAAATACTAATCATTCCAAAGCTCATATTCTCACCATTTCAAACTGGTTCTTTTGTTCTCTCTGGCTGCAAGACTCAAGTTATAAAAACTATCCAGCCATCTTAACAAATACACATGAACCATGCACCCCTCTTTATCAGAGCAAAGACAACAAAACAAGTCCCTTTAAAATAAGCAAAAAGAATGAGTTCCACCTAGCATATGCCTGTATTTTCGTTGGGATCTGTGATTGAGAAAGACCATGGTTTTGCTTTCTTTCCTTTCCTTTTCTTTTTCTATCACCTTGGCTTGAAGGCTTGAACCCCCTAAAAACCCATGTTTAACAAAAAGCAAAAAAGCCAACATCCCTCCCAAAACATCTATATCACTGAAGTTTTCCAAAGGGTTTTTTGGAAAATCCTGTGATTATACAGTAAAAGCAATGTATTTAATGGCACAGTTTCCATTGAAGGGATAGACTTTCCTATATCCACCCTCGTTTGAAATCCAGTGGGACAGTGGAGGGTCAGCTAGCCGAAAAAAGCTATTTCTACTTACTTTATTACTTATTGGCACAGTGCAGAAGAAAATAGATAGATTTGAAAGGGAGGACAGCTGACCCAACTAGTCATTTCACTACAGTACTAGCCACTGTACTTGTCTGCAGCTCAAGGATCTAATGGCCTCTTTTGTGCGTCTGTATTCTCAGGGTATTCTTAGATATTATTGGTTTTTTTTTTTTATTAGCTGGTGAGGAGTTGTATTTCTGGGTGAAACGATCTGTCTTATCTACAGGACTTTAATTGTTGCCTGGGTCTCACTAGTGACTAGAGCTACCTGCATGCATGTGAAAAATGGTAGATTTTTTTTTTTTTTTTTTGTACAGGGAAGGCTTTTTTCACATAGCTATGCAGGCTTAAAACTGACTTCATTTGACTTGATAAAGACCATTTATTTATCTTGGTGGAACCATGATGAAAACATTCAGAGGGGAAAAAAAAAGTGCTTGACGTTTTAGCTTATGATGAATCATGAATCTCTAGCTCTTGTCCGGCGTGTGTTCAACAGTCTCTCATCTTGGCACATTCACACACACACACACAGATCGGTCATTGGATGACCATGATTTTATTTGAAGTAGGGAGGGCAATGGATCCAGTTTAATTAAGAACCCCCTTTCTAATTCGTTTTTAGGGGTAGGTTTGGTAGTGTATAGGTTGGGTTTTTGGGTTGGTTCGGAGTGGGAACTCACATCTAAATAGGTCGATTATAGATGACTCGTATAATTCAGATAACTTGTATTACCTATTTAAGTGGTTGGGTTAGAGTTTTTATTTATTTTTGGCAAAATAGAATCCCATTAAAGAGAACAACAAAACAATTGAGAGAAAGAAAAACCCAAAAAGGCTACATCCCTTCTATACCGAATATGAGTCAAGGTGGAAAAAAAACCCGTCCTAAAAACAATCGTTGCAAAGGAAGTAGTCTGACTCGCTTATATGGTTTGGTGGTTTAATATTTTGGTACTCAGAATAGTGAAATATGGAATGAGCCAAGCTTCTACTGGGGTTCTTTTATCTGCAACCAAACTCAAATATACCATTATTGTTTGAAATGCATTAGATGCAGGTTATGCAGGCCGTTGGGATTGACTCACATTTGGTGCGGGTTAGAATTATGCCCACTGTTTAAAATTTGCCGGATATGGGTTGGAAACTTGGAATTCAACTTATAGATACTCCTGATCAACCTGACCTATTTTTCTACCTAATCCAACCGGTTTGTCAACCCCATATATCAGTGTGACTTTTCCATAGTGACAGCCAGCATACAGCAATTTTGTTGAACTCAGGATGATACCATAGGTACCTATTTTAGTGAATTGTGAGGGTGAAAGTGATGTGGTAGTAATGAATGCTATGATGGTCTAGTTATGAAAATGAGTATGGTTTTGGTGACTATGATGATGATTTAAGATGATTTAATTGTAAAGGTCCATATCATAATGTACCGATGAAAATAAGCATGCTGTTTTGGTGGTGTTGGAAATGAGCATATATAGTTACCTAATTTCCTAATAAGGTGTTTGAATTGCTTACTCTTTGAAAGGAGTAATTAATTTACAGGTTGGTTTGTTGACTATTCTCATAATCTAGTCCTATAAAATTCATCAGTAGAGTCTACTAATTAAGAAATCGAAGCTGCTCAAAAGCATCCTGTCGTTATTTATTAAACTAAAGTTCATGTCTAACTCTAATTGAAACGGGTCCAACCTTGAAATTGATCACTTGCAGTAAAAAAAAACTTTACTTCTACTTTTAGCTAAATCACGTGTTCTTCACAATCAATTACAAGGGCAATTATTTTCAATGGCTTGGATTTTAGATGTGCCCCCCGGGATGGATTTATATTATGAACTTAGATGAGTTAATTCTTGGAATGTCTCAAAACAAAACAAAAATGAATCTTCCCCAACAAATTTTGGAATATGCTGGGTCTCCAATTTCCTCAATTGTGAAGTTGAATGTGAGAAGGGGAGTTTATCCGGAGAAGGGGAGGTTACCCGGCTTCCCTCTGGACACAGAGGGATTAATCCAACCCAAAGGGTTGGTAACCATCGGATAGCATAAAAAAAAAAAAAAAAAAAGTGGAAGTGGGAGTGGGTGGAAACGAAAACTAGATAACTATATATGATGGTGTTTTGGTGCGAGCCTGTTATAGTCACTTTGTGATAAACAGGCCATAACATAATGTTGTCTCAGGATTTGAGTTAAACTGATTTGTTTGGATGCATGGATTATACATATAGTTTGGGTATTTAATGATATCTAAGTAGGAATGATTGATAGTGTTGATAATTATGCAGTGATGCAGCTATGCACATGTTGTGGTGGTTATTTACTCTGGGCGGTAAAATACCATGATGATGATGATTTTCCAAGCATGCGGATTAGTCTTAGTGGAGCTACAGAGTTTTTATGTTAGCTAACTTGATAATTTACATTAATTATGCTTATGCAGCTTATCTATTCATATATTGTTATGACTGTAAGGATGAGTATGTTTGATGATTAATTTTACTAGAGTGGGAATCTGGATCTCTTAGTTGTCTCCCACACGCTTCCTATGAGTGGGATGTATGAAGCTCCATTAATTGTGGGTCACTCATATTGATAATCTAGACCATTCAAGATGAATGCCATCTTCTTTGGTGAGTTATCCTCAATTTAATTACATATGGGTTGGTCCTATCGTAAGATTGAGCACATAAGTAATAATAATATTAGCACAACCTATACAATTGCTCAAAAAATTATATGCATTAATCATGCTATATGTATTATTGAATTAAAATTTGAGGCTGTCACTGTAGAGAATGACAATCATTTTAAACAATTTGGATTATCAATAGGTGGGCCCCATAATGGAGTTCCACACATCACACTTACAAGAAGCATGTGGGAGACACTAAGGGGATCCAAACAGATCGTCTTACTAACTATGCAAGTATGATAAAGTAACAAATATATAAGCCCATTTCCCTAGTTCCTATTGAAATTGTAAGAATTTTTTTTTCTTCTCTTTAATAAAGTAGGTTCAAAAGGAAAACTATTAAAGAGGTTTGAAGTGAAGGATATAAGGTGGAGGGTAAGAATTATATGATCGAGAGCCACACTTTACTATTGGAATAATCATTTACCATCGAATGAAGAGTCTATGTATGATACAGACACACACACAAATGTGGACCTTCACCTTTTTAATTTTAATTTTAACTCTTTTAATAGGAAGACATAATTTGGAATCCTTAAAAATTTAGAACCAAGCAAACAAAAGAGTAAGCCGGGCCAGCGAAAGTAGGAGGAGTTCTTTGTAATTATTAGGGTGAAGTGCTTCTTATGTTTTTAAAAAATGTGGGCGTCCGTGACTCGAACGAAGCAGAGGTGTTTGATATTTTGGAGCATCTTAGATTGTCTTCAAAAAAGTATGTTGGTGCTCTCGTTGTGGAAAGTGATTTATCTAATGCCATTACTTGAGGTATCCAATCGAAAATGATACTCATGAAATTTTCAGTTCCATCTCAATATAATTATGAAGTTATTGGCTATAATCAATTTGTCATTTGTCACGAGGTTAGATCTTTAAACCCGTGAAGGGGGGAGGGTGGGGGGCTTTTCTTTTTTTCTTTTTTTTTTCTTTGATTTTCGCAGCTTTGGTTCTATTAATTGTTTCCATTAATGTAATTTGTTGCCATTCAATAATAATAATAATAATAATAGTAATAGTAATAGTAATTGTAATTGTAATTGGAGTCATTAACCATTTTGAAAAAAAAATTAGAGTCACGGAGGTTGTTAATGAAGCCATCATTGCCATGAAAGGTTAGATGGTCAAAAGTTTATACAAGATGATACGGTTCATTATTACAGGTGGAGAAACATCAAATGAAAGTAAATAGTAAGTACAAATAGAGCTGGAGGCCACAAAATCATAAAATAAAATAAAAGGACACAACAAGTTCTTTCAAAGAAGCATCTAGTGGCTCATCAGAATCATAGAAACGATGGAAACAATACCAAGACCAGAGCAAAGAACAGAAAGCTAAAAAAGCCTCGAACATAGGGAGAAATAGACTTGGTAAGAAAGTTTCTTTACTTTGATAATGGAAATTAAATAAATATTCATTGCATTGCAAGGATACTCTTGCATTCAATGATGCATGAGAACTAATAGAGAGAACCTCTTCAGAAGAGTGAGGGCATTCATATGGAAAAAAAGTAGCCATGGAGAAGTTGGAACCATGCTTAGACTTCATCAATTTGACGGAACACTGAGATAGTGGGTGCACCTAGGGTCCAACTAGTATAAGAGTTGTGCCAAATCACAAAGGGGTGGGTGAGCGTACATTTTAAAGAGGTATATGGGAGGACAATTTTTTTTTTTTTTGAACGGTTACTGGAATGTTATTTTAAAAAGAAGGTAAAGAAAAATACAACACACCACAAAAAATGGATATAAAAGCCTTATATCCAAAGAATAATGTTGAAAAAGAAAGATTTGGTAGTAAGATTACCAAATATTAGGAGTTTTATTAGCTGTAAATAGTTACTGTAATTAGAATATTGGTCAATGCTGTAAATTAGGAAATTAATTAGGCCAACTAGCTATTGTAATTAGTTTCCTGATTTTGTGCTTGTATTTTCTCCTATAAAGAGAACCTATGTAAACTTGTGAGAATAGTGCTAATACAGAATTTATTTCTTTCAAGCTCACATGGTATCAGAGCCCTCCTAAGAAATTCAAAAAAAAAAAAAAAAAAAAACCTTAGTTTCTTTTCTGCACAGAAAGAAGCCATGTCCGACGTTTCCTTTATGTCAAGCCCGCCTATCACAACCCGGCCAACCAATCCTGCAACCCACTCCAATACCGATCCTTACTCTGTTCAGATCACTACTATTCGCCTCAATGGTGACAATTATTTACGGTGGTCTCAGTCTGTTCGGATGTATATCAGAGGGCGGGGAAAGATTGGGTACCTAACGGGAGACAAGAAGGCACCAGCACCGGAGGACCCAACGTACGTGACTTGGGATGCATAAAACTCAATGGTGATGACTTGGCTTGTGAACTCCATGGACGAGGATATCAGTTCCAACTATATGTGCTAATCCACGGCCAAAGAGCTCTGGGACAATGTGAATAAAATGTACTCTGATTTGGGAAATCAGTCTCAGGTATACGAATGGACTCTGAAACTAGGTGAGATTCGGCAGGGAGAAGACTCGATCACCAAGTATTTCAATTCATTGAAGCGCCTTTGGCAGGATTTGGATTTGTTCAATGACTATGAATGGAAATCCACCGAAGATGCCAATCACTATAGACAGACCGTGGAGGCTCATCGCATTTACAAATTCCTGGCTGGGCTCAACGTGGAATTTGATGAAGTACGGGGATGGATCATTGGCAGAACTCCACTTCCTCCAATTGGTGAGGTGTTTGCTGAGGTTTGAAGAGAAGAAAGCCACAAACATGTAATGTTGGGGAAGAAGACTACCTATGGACCTGTTGAGAGTTCTGCCCTAGTTGTTGACGAGACTGCTGCTAATAAAGCAACCAACTTTCAACGAAAATCTGAAGAGAAGCCACGGGTCTGGTGCGACTACTGCAACAAACCGCGTCATACTTGAGAAAACTGCTGGAAAATCCATGGAAAACCAGCGAATTGGAAGAGTAACAAGCCTGGTGACAGAAATAGCCGTGTGGTTCCTACTGCCAATGAAGCTGAGACAAGTCCCTTCAGCAATGAGCAGATAGATCACCTTTTGAAGCTACTAAAATCTAATTCCTCATTTGGTATTCCTAGTGTTTCTCCTACACGAACAGGTAGTGCACTTAATGCCATTTCTTCTTGTTTAAGTTCTGCTCCATGGATCATCGATTCTGGAGCCTCTGATCATATGACCAGTCTTTCCAATCTTTTTAGCACTTACTCACCATGTTTTGGCCTTGAAAAAATTAAAATTGTAGATGGTAGTTTCTCACCTATT
Organism: Cinnamomum chago; assembly: GCA_038049695.1. Taxonomy (NCBI): domain Eukaryota; kingdom Viridiplantae; phylum Streptophyta; class Magnoliopsida; order Laurales; family Lauraceae; genus Cinnamomum; species Cinnamomum chago. The sequence goes on along the minus strand of CP142451.1, from coordinate 102,860,438 downwards.
GCAGGAAAAGGTTTGATAAAACTATCTGAGAATATACATCTTAAATCTGTTCTCCATGTCCCTAAATGAGCCTGTAACCTTTTGTCCGTGAGTAAACTAACCAAAGATTCTAATTGTCGTGTAATTTTCTGTAATTCTTATTGTGAATTTCAGGACTGGAACTCGGGGAAGAGGATTGGTAGTGCTAAGATAATAGATGGACTTTACTACTTTGATGGCGACTCCTCCGGTAATAAAAAGGCTCAGGGCCTTAGTAGTGTTAGTTCTAATTCTGTGTATGAACAAATAATGCTTTGGCATTTAAGACTATGACATCCGAGCTTTCCATATCTTAAACATTTGTTTCCTACTTTATTCAAGGGTTTGGATTTTTCGTCATTCTATTGTGAAAGTTGTTGCTTATCTAAGAGTCATCGTACTAGTTATTTGCCAAAACCTTATACTTCTTCAAAACCATTTTATTTAATACATAGTGATGTTTGGAGACCTTCAAGAGTCACTACTATCTCTAGGAAAAAATGGTTTGTTGCCTTCATAGATGATCATACTCGTTTATGTTGGGTTTATTTGATGAATGTAAAATATGAGGTTGAAAAAAAATTTAAAAATTTTTACACAATGGTTGAAACTCAGTTTCAAGCAAAAATTAGCATTTTTCACACTGAAAATGGAACCGAGTATTTTAAAGACATTTTGGGGAGTTTTTGAAGGCAAAAGGTATCCATCATCAGTCTACATGTGTGGATACCCCTCAACAAAATGAAATTGCTGAAAGAAAAAAATAAACATTTACTTGAAGTGGCTCGTGCTATAATATTATTTTCAATGAATGTTCCAAAATATCTTTGGGGGGGGGGGGGGGGGGGGGGGGAGAGCTGCTTTAACAGCGTCTTATTTGATTGACAGAATGCCTACACGTGTTTTAAAATATAGCACGCCATTAGAATGTTTTCAAAAAAACTTCCCTTATCAAGGATATACTCGGATTTACCTCTAGAGGTTTTTGGCTGCATAGCTTTTGTTCATATACCCAATACCACTCGGTCCAAACTTGATCCTCGGGCTGAAAAATGTGTTTTCATAGGGTATGCTTCTAATAAAAAGGGATATAAGTGCTATAATCCCCAAACAAGAAAATTTTATGTAAGTATGGATGTCTCTTTCTTTGAAAATAAATCCTACTTTCACAAAAATTCTCTTCAGGGGGAGAATGAGGTGATGGAAGAAAATTTTTTAGGATTTATCTCCTGCTCCTTTACCAAATATAATTTTGACTACTTCACCTCATTCTTCTCATCCTACTGTTATTCCCGAAATTCAAAGTCAGGAACAATGTGATAAAACCAATGAAAACAATGAAGGAAATCCTAGTCATATAGTGCCAAACATTACTGTATCTGAAGCAGGGGGAGAATCACTACAACCGGGCACAAATATGCCCAATATTGAGCCTCTGGTTTATACTCGGACAATACCTCATCAAAAGAGTCAAAGCTAGCCTATTCCTCTTGGAAATGATCAATCTCGACCTCTTGGAACTAGATCTCCTGATATCACAAGGAGTTCTGATCCTAACTCGTTTTCAGTTCCCGTTGTTTCTCTTAATCAAGAACAATCAGACCTTGATATTCCTATAGCTATAAGGAAAGGTATTCGAACTCTTAAGAGGAATCCCAAATATCCCATTGCCAAATACCTTTCCTATGAAAAACTCTCTCATACTCATAGGGTTTTTACCTCAAAAATCTCACACTTGTTTGTCCCGAGAAACATTCAGGAAGCTCTTGATGATCCGAATTGGAAATTAGCAGTGATGGAAGAGATGAATGCTCTTAGAAGAAGCAGTACTTGGGAGATAGTTGATTTACCTAAGGAGAAAAGAACAGTAGGTTGCAAGTGGGTCTTTATTGTAAAATGTAAAGCTGATGGTAGCATAGAGAGGCACAAGGCAAGACTTGTAGCAAAAGGGTTTACCCAGACCTATGGAATTGATTATCAAGAAACCTTTGCTCTTGTAGCCAAGATAAACTCAATCAGAATCTTGTTATCTTTGGCTGTGAATTTCAACTGGTCATTACACCAGTTAGATGTAAAAAATGCCTTTTTAAATGGAGATCTTGATGAGGTCTTTATGAATCTACCACCAGGGTTTAAGGGAAATTTGGGACCAAATAAAGTCTGTAGACTGAAAAAATCTTTATATGGTCTCAAACAGTACCCTAGAGCTTGGTTTGAGAGATTTGAGAAAGCTATGAAGAGTTGTGGCTACTATTAGAGTCAAGATAACCATACCATGCTCTACAAACACAGTAGAGAAGGCAAGGTTGCAGTCTTAATTGTCTATGTGGATGACATAGTCTTGACAGGTGATGACAATTAAGAATTAGAGAGACTGAAAAAGAGACTTGCAGCTGACTTCGAGATCAAGGATTTGGATGCATTGAAATACTTTCTTGGAATGGAGTTTGCTAGATCCAAAGAAGATATATTTGTGAACCAACGTAAATATGTTCTTGATTTACTTGGTGAGACAGGTCTGATAGGATGTAAACCAGCCGAGACACCCATTGAGCCCAACCTCAAGCTGCAGCCTTCGAAAGCTAAAGAAGTTCTGAATAGAGAGCAGTATCAAAGACTTGTTGGAAGACTGGTCTACTTATCACATACACGTCCAGATATAGCTTTTGCAGTTAGCATGGTTAGCCAGTTCATGCATTCACCTAGACAAGAACACTTTGATGCAGTCTACATAATTCTCAGATACCTAAAGGGGACCCCAGGGGTCTACTATTCAAAATTCATGGATATTTGCAAGTTGAAGCCTATACAGATGCGGATTGGGCTGGGAGTGTTACTGATAGCTGGTCAACTTCAGGCTACTGCACCTTTGTTGGAGGTAATCCTGTCACGTGGCGGAGTAAAAAACAGAATGTGGTAGCAAGAAGCAGTGTAGAGGCTGAGTTTAGATCAGTTGCTCATGGAATTTGTGAGGTGTTGTGGATTAAGAGACTATTGGAAGACTTGAAGATCTATAATTCGTTGCCTATGAAAGTATACTGTGACAATAAAGCTATTATTTCGATCGCTCACAATCCAGTGCTTCATGACAGAACAAAGCACGTGGAAGTAGACAAACACTTCATCAAGGAAAAGCTCGAAAATGGATTGATATGTATGCCGTACATCCCTACTACTAAGCAAGTTGCAGATGTGCTTACAAAGGGACTTCCTACAAGACAGTTCAACAGACAAATTGGCAAGCTGGCTATGGAAGATATCTTCAAACCAGCTTGAGGGGGAGTGTTGAAAAAGAAAGATTTGGTAGTAAGATTACCAAATATTAGGAGTTTTATTAGCTGTAAATAGTTACTGTAATTAGAATATTGGTCAATGCTGTAAATTAGGAAATTAATTAGGTCAGCTAGCTATTTTAATCAGTTTCCTGATTTTGTGCTTGTATTTTCTCCTATAAAGAGAACCTATGTAAACTTGTGAGAATAGTGCTAATACAAAATTTATTTCTTTCAAGCTCACAAATAAAGATGGACAATTACATGGTGTAAGCAATCAAATGAATAACTCTATCTACCCCTTGTTTCGATAGAGAGTCCGCCATTGCATTCGCTGACTTTCTAACATGCATAAACTCGACACATAACCTTGAGAAGATAAGAACTTAATTTTCGTAAAGAGGAAGTGGAACCTCCAAGGACCCTCATTGTTTCATATCCAAAAGATAACATTTGATTAGTCACTTTTTCCTAAAAAAAATTTACGAAATAAAGAAAAAAACAATCGAAGTGCCTCTAAAATTGCCAACTCCTTAGTCTCATTTGATTCCTTGATACCTGCATTCTTAGAAAACATAAGCTAGACATTCCCTTTGTGGTTCGGTCCCTAAGCACACCCCCAACACCCGTTGGCCTCTACCCGCCCCATCCATATTAAACTTCAAAAAGCCCATCGGGGGAGGACACCAAACTTCCACCTTCATTATTCGAGGCATCAAACAAAGCATACAAGCCTCCCAATTATGAAGAATATCATCTATTTTGAGATTAGTAAACTTCTCCCTCACCAACACTCACTTTGCTGTTCTCCAAGTAATAATTGAAAGAAAATCATTATAAACCATTTTCGCTCCCATGTAAATTCTATCATTCTTTTCTTTCCAAATGGATCACACTATAGTAAAAGGGATAAGTCTCCACAGTATTACCCCGCATCTTGAAAAAGGATAAAATCTCCAAGTTTCAAACATATCAATCATAGAGCCTGACAAACGTACACTAAGTTAATCCGCATCTCTGACCGAACTTTCTCTACAAAGAGGATGAAACTTCACAGTGCAAGAAAATGTGATCCACGGTCTCCAATCCATTTTCACATAAAAGTGCACACATATGAAATCTCTTGTGAAGACAAGCCTTTCATTCTAAGGTTATCTGTCGTAAACATATTTCCTTTAGCCATCAACCAACAAAGAGTCTCTACCTCAGGCGGCGCCAATCCTGACCGCACAAGTGCGCAAGGGGATCTGAAAGAGGATCCACCCTCAAGCATATTGTAGAAAGACTTAGTAGAGAAATTTCTAGAAGGATTAGGAGTCCAAATGTGTGCATCAGATTCCTCCCCATATAAAAATACATTAGAAAGAATATTCAACAAAGACACATGCTCCGACTCTTCAGAGAGACACATAGACCTTCTAAAAGATACTGACCAAGACACTCCCCCACTCTCTATCTCAATATATTAATCAGTCACCATTAATATCTTGTTAAACGCTAAAATGAAATAACCTATGAAACAACGCACACAAAGTGCCTACCCCCACCCATGATCAACCCAAAACCTAACTCTACTACCCACCCCTACCTTGAAGCCCACACCTCCCTACTTTGAACACATTCCCCCACACTCGAGATCTAGAAACCCTTTAGGAACCTCCCCCACTTCATTTTGGACGAACCACCTCCTTCCATCCCACTAAATGTAATCTTATATTCCACGTGATCGAGTTCGATAGAATCTAATCCAAGATGAAGATTATTAGGTCAATGTGCTTTATTTTGGGTTAGTTGAATCAATCTTTTGCAGATTTAAGGTTTTGGTGTATTTTTTGTATTTTTATCATATTTTTTAGATTGAAAAAAGAATTAATTATAAATTTAATATAATCTGTAAAACCTATCAGAGAAGAAGGGGAGGAGGAAGGAGAAATCAGGAATGCAACCAGAATTTTTACAGTGGATGCAAGTACATCGTCGATGAAAAAAAAACACTGTATGTTTTCCTTTGTGTGTCCTTTTTTAGATTTGCTTCTGGGCATTAATTTATGGTTGGATTGCAATCTTCTGCTGCACCCAGCACTAGTCACATCATTGCACTGAACCACTTAATCCTCATCCTAATAAAAAACCAAATCTGCCTTAATCTCTAATTTAAGTTATGACACAACAATGAGTAGTAGCTCATCTTAATTAAATCACGATGAAAATAAATTATTTATCATATGATGAGGATTATGTTGGATCGAGTCAGTGATGTGACTAGGATAACTTAAGTGCATTAAATGGTTGTAATAGTTATGATTGTGGGAATTGATATGCTATAAAGTTGGGCGTTGTGCCTAAATAATTGTTTATTGAATGTAAAGATGGCTTGTTGTTCAGTGACCTGTGGAGGTGTTTGGATGTAAAGGTGGTGGGGTCTTCAGTCTTGTATGGTGAAAATGTTATGTTTGGATGTATATGATGATTGTGAAGATGGGTCGTGGAAAACTGAATGTGGGTGGACAAAGTGCAATAAAAATGGGTTGGGTACATATGAAGGTGAGTGTTTATGATACCAATGTGTTGGCATGCCGGGTTGAGTACTTGGTGCAGGTGTTTGGATGCCTTTGCTATGTTGCAGGATGTTGGAATGTAGGTTACATTACAAGTGATGCTCTCTGCCAAAATGTTCGTTGATGTTGAAATGCCTGTGTGTAATGCTTACAATATGCTATGATGTTAGTGTTGTATTTTGATAATAGAGATGCCTGTGCGGTGTGCGGCCATTTGGCTCCTATGTGGTCTTAACAAGGGTGTGTGGCAAACTTACATGCATGGGCGGGGTCACATGTGAGGCATTATATGCTTTATGTACCTTAGATGCCATTGGTATGGTGAACACATGATACCAAAGCATTATTTATGTACTTCTCCCCCCCTCTCTCTCTCTCTCTCTCTCACACACACACACGTCTGTATCATTCGCCATTTTTCTTGTGTGCAAGGTGCGGACCCTATGGTCTATGGGGCCAACCATTGAAAATATGAACAATTCAAATTGAATGATACTCCTTTCAAGAATTCCACTTTACTGAGAGCAGGCCCACCTAAGATCGAGCATATGATTACTAATTTATTAGATTGTGCTCATAATAATATTTATTATAAACTTAATTTTATAACGTGACCAATTCCTATTTTAATAAAATCTTACGACACCTGATTCAAGGGAGGACATCCATTTCTCACCTTAAATGAGAAATTGTGTGGGGACCTCACATCCATATCCAATACTAATAACTTAAATGTGAAGGCTCCCACCCATATCTCTCATATAAAGTGAGAAATATATCTCATAAGAACATTTCCATATATATATATATATATATGAGAAATATTCAAATGAGAACTAGTTCTTATTTATTATATGATAATTTTTTTGTGGGCCCCAACTAGTTACTCATTCAAACCTAATAACCAATAAGGAATCCTCTGATAGTCACTAATTCCAAGGATTGTCACACATTCAAATGGACTGAATCGTCGGATCGAGGATTGAATATTTTTTTATATGAAGTCATTAAACTTGTGGGTCACGGATGAAGGAGTTAGGGGCATGAGTTTGGGGTCAAACTTGATATTTGGACTGGTCTCATATAGATCTTTTCATCCCTCCTAGTCTCATACTCAAATGAGGCCCACAATTGAGCCTCACAAAAAAGTTCGCATATAATATGCGAGAACTAGTTCTTAATATATATATATATGTGTGAAATCCTTTCTCTTTCTAAGTGATTTTACTCCTTTTTTTCTCTAATTTTCCCTCTAGAAGAACCTTCATCAAATACAACATGACTTAAAGCGCTTCATAGCTGCAGGATCAATACTCATCCGCCCCCTTTATACATACAAAAGGAAAAAAAAAAAAAAAAAACCACTTCACGGATATACTCTCCAATTTATGATGAAGCCGATATCGAACGTGAACTTAGCATGCACATCCAAAAATATCCAAGAGAGGTGCAGAGTCAATAATCCAATCATTATCATACTTATAAAAAGTAAAAAACCCATTGTATGAGGTGCAAATACGCATTCATGACCATGCACATCAATAAATATAATGGTAGTACTTACATGTGATAACTCTGCAATCCTTCTACATGTGATACCTTTCACACTATTAATTACAAGTTTCATTACATTACATTTTTTATTTGACTACCCAATTTTGTCAAAAATGTCACCTTTCAGATATTTGATTTCTTTAAATTTCTTATCGTTTTTTCTTCTTATTTTTTAAAATAGGATCTCTCCGTTTGGTAACTTTACATGTAGAGTGAAGTGATGTGAAATTTCAAATTAATAGAGAATAAAATATAAGGGGGTCTCATCGTAATATGATAGTGTTTTATCTTTAGTGACTTGATAATGATATTTTTTTTTACTTTTTGTGTTAAAGTAGATGGTTTTTTGTCGTTTAGTAGATTGAAATTGTTACTTTTTTATTTTTTATTTTTTAAAAGGAAGGGAAGACCCTTTAGTCTTTTCATATCTTTTAAATGAAGGCTTTACTTTTACTCCACTTTAATAGTAAATTACCAAACGGGCTGTGTTTGGCAAGTGTTTGACATGTTTAGCACTTGCATATGTTTTTTCTTTTTCATTTTTAAGTCATGGGTGTCCCTAAGTTATTTGACCCAAGATGACCATTCTTCCAGGTGGTGCCCACTAAATCCAAACAAATGCAAACTAGGTAACTTAGGTGTGCCTTGAATGCAAGACATGGGCAACACTTGCATTTGTTACTAGGTAAAACCCAATTTCCTATTGTACCTTGATTTGGTGTAGATAATCTAATTGGAAACCATATATATGCATGCTCTAATGCAAGTCAGAGATGAAAGGAAGCTGTCGGTTAGAAAGGTGCCCTAGATCGAATGATCACACCATTACAAATCTTGTACTGCACATGAGAGCAGAAGCCTCACATACAAATCTCACCAGAAAAGAGCAGACAAGATTATTGTTTATTGGGCAGAAGAAAAGATAACACATGAAAATATATTACAGAGGGAGAAAAGGAGCAAGAAAACTTCTTGCAATTCACCGTATTCCACTAAGGAAAAGGACAAAAACGTTACTGCATTGGTCCAACAAATGCAAAGGTTAATGTACTTAGATTGAAATGCCTATTTCTATTAAAACGAACTTTTCTATTTTTGTTAAATACTAAACCCTATTAAGTAACTCAAATTGAGAAAAGGTTCTGATCTAACAATGATGTTAACAAGAATATCAAATAATTATCTTCTTGATGGAAAAACCTCATGTGAACAGCTATGCTCATAATAAGGTGAGCACATCGTGCCTAAATAGTGGAGCCCACCTAGTGCTCAACATGAATAGACCATAGAACTAGCACCCCCTGATGGTCACAGATCCTGGCTTAGCACCCATCCTAATGGACGAAGCGGTTGGATCAACTGTGTACTTATTTGATGTAAAAACTTATCCATTGTTGATGAAGTGATTGTGATTACGACTCAAACTTCTCTCGCCATATACAGTTAGGTGTGTGTCCCCCCATCTTGATGATAACTCCACTTTAAGTGGTTTTCTCGATTCATAATATCATATTGCGACATTAGCACTTTACAAAATACCCTGAGTTTATGACAATTCCAGGGAGGCATCATATGATCCCAAGTTCAAGAAATGTAGATGATATGGTCATAGAGGCATATTTCTGCATACATATGGCCCTTGGTGGTGATGAGGACGATGGTGGTGATGACAATGGTTGGTCCATATCTTGGTGTTCCAAATCTGTCATTGGTGGGCCTGCTTTAGGTATGGATGTCCCAAATAACAGTGGAGCTTATAACAATTCCAGGTGGGGAACAGTAATATGGAAGCCCATCTCTTTGAAGAAATATTATGCATAAAATCTCATGGCTTTTTCCAAAGCCTTGGTGGAAGTCAACAACAGCTTCCAGACAGAAAGTGAGAAGTGGGTCTCATGTGATAAACATGAAATATTCCAGGCATGATGAGTAAAGGGGCCCAAAATCAAGTGAAAAAGTCTTCTTGTGAACACAAATAATAAACTATGCTATAATTACTATAGCACGTAGAGATTGCAACTGTTTCTTTTGTAGGTTTGAAACTTTGAATGGAAGAGCCCATGGTGAAAAGATCACCAATGAATATATATATAGTAGAACAATCAACTAAAGAAAAGGTGGTTTAGTACTCCGAGTGACTACCAAAAGTTATGGTATGTGAGTGAATCTCCATAATGAAGCTCAGTGTTTATAGTGTGGTTCACTATGGATTGCTCACAGCAAGGAAGACATTTGAATCAAGTGGGGGCAATCCTAGCTATTTGATAGATAGGTTTTTTACTTTTTTGGATACATGAACAAAGTCCAAATGAGGGGTTGGAACAATTATTTCTTACCTTACCCAATCCAATAGATCACACTTAATGAGTATATATGCATGTTCTATCTTTCCTTCATTCGTTGGAAGCTGGTGGAAAAACTCCTAAAAGAGAATAGGATTGGGAATGACATTACATGGAACTTGAGGAATTATTGACAATGTGATAGCAATGATGGTGAGGCTTGGTGTTAAAAAAAGAAAATGGAACACACTAGTTCTCGGTATGTAATAATGAAACTCAATAAAGCCAAGTCCTCTTCCCATGGGTCTATAATGTGAGTGGTGGGATCCCTTAATTATCCATCATTATTAAGGCTGTAAATCTGAAGGAGCTGACCCAAAAGATTTAGTATGGACCGGGCCCCTCCTTGGGTCCAATTGATATAATCTGGTCCAAATCCAGTCAGGCCATACACAGGTAACAGTTTACCGGTGTGAATCTACATACATATGTACATGCGAATAGGCCCATGCCTAGATACATGGATTTGGGGGCAGTTGCCCCCTTCAAATCTGGGTTCACTTCCAAAACCCATTTGAATAGACTGGGTTCACTTCCAAAACCCACATGTAAAATTCTGGGTTCCCTTCCAAAACCCACATGTAAAATTCTGGGTACTCTCCAAAAATGCACTTGAGAATCTTAGCTTTGCCTCCAAAACCCAACTTCCAATATTGGTTCTACCCTTAACGGAAATCTTGGATCCACCACCGCATATGTATGTGTGTGTGTATATACATACATACATACATATATATAAGAACCTAGAAATGATGATCTAAACAATGTGGGCCTCGAGAATAAATCGAGTGAGACTCCATGTGAGGCCAATCTACCATCCTCATATCCCTCGGTGAATTGACACCAGAACCAATTTGACACTCATCCCAACCAGGGGCGGACCTATATGAAGTTGCACCCGCAAGGTTCGAGAAATTTCTTAAATAACACTAAATTTTTTTATTTTTTTATATAACTTTTTAACTTGACCATTGCCTGCACCACCCAAATAAAAATCTTGGTTCCGCCGTTGATCCCAGCTGAGTCCCTTGCTAGATTTGGCTTGAGAAATTTGTGGCCTTTTCCCACCTTGGTCGTAGGATTCAGATCTTACCGCCTTATCTGCAATAAAGCAAACTGTTGGACGATCCACCCCCACCTCCACCTCCACCTCCACCTCCTATCCATGCAACGACCTTCAAACCCTCCTTGGATTCACTCCTTTGAATGTTTAGTAATGTGGGCCTTACAGGATCTTTATCCATTGTCGTCCAATTGAACTGCGGCTAGGGAGATCCAGTCAAACTCCAAGGGGTAGCTCAGTTGGCCTAGGACTACGGTTTGCACCCGGAGGTTGTGGGTTCGAAACTGCGCTACCACACTGGGGCCACAGGGAAATTTTACCCGGCTTTCTCTCCTGGGCCCGTAGGGATTATTCTGGCCCAAAGGGCTATGAACCCTACGTTATAAAAAAAAAAAAAGAAAAAAAGAAAAAAAAAAAAAAAGGGAGATCCAGTCCTCTCTACATGTAATTCAAGTATAAACCCTATATATCAGTATAATAATACTATATATCATTGTATAGTAATATTATTATATAATACATTTTATGAGTTCATTTGAGGCCTAGGTTATTAGGGCCCTGGCTAGGCCCATAAATGGACCTGACAAAAATTGGGCCCAAATAGGGATAGGGGCCTGTTTGGTTAGAGGATATTTAAGAATTCCTATTCAGAGGATATTTGGGAATTTCAAATGCTATCCCCTGGCTGGATTTACAAATGCCGAAAGACCTTGATCATTTTAAAAGCAGGAGACGAACAGTGACATACTATCAGAAACTCTGGAAGTTCTTGCAAACAAAAACCCCCTGAAATCAGCAATGAAGTGTGAGTCCATGTGGACTACAATCTGAGACACTCCACTGAAGTAGCAAACCTTTTCCCTTATTCCTACAGGTGCTTGATTGATCACATCATCTTTGTTTGGGGTCCTAGGAATTTAGTTAGTGGCTGCATCCAGATCTTCCTGCTTCTGTGGGAGTGATGTGAAGGAGAGACAGATTTTCTCATGGGAATGATTTGGTTTGGAGAAAGGAGGGAGATTTTGAGAGGGAAATGCAGGACCACTCGTACTGAACCATGCCTCTCTCTCTATCTTGATTGTGGCAATCATGGGTGATCCACCAGACACTTGCTTTTACTTGAATTTTCTCCTCACCTTAACGAGCCATTGGCTGGCTTGTGACAATTTGCTTGTTTTCCATTTCACCCACTTTTGGTGGGAGGCATAAGAGGGGAAGTTGGTCAACCCCTTTTGCCTTTTTCTTTCCGCTGCTCTTTCTCTACTTCATACTACTTTATTTGTCCCTCTTCACCAGTGAATGTGGCTTTAGTGTTTCAGTGGGGGTTCGGTCAGTCAAGGTTTGGATCAGGTCAAGTTTAAAGGTCCATTCAAGCCCTAAATTAAAGATTCAGGTTCGGGTTTTGGTCCATGAATTTCATGCCTAAGGATTGGAATATTGATGCCGTAGTCGTATTTTATATAGTAGATTAGGAAATTTTAGGAAAAGTCAGACCATTACTAACTTAAGAATAATCTACCATCAAGGATCTATGGGCAAGAATGACAATTGTAGGGGTTTTGGGGATTTTAGAAGTTCTCCGTATGACTTGCTACCATGGAAGTAAAGGCCTCATCAATTTGGATGAGGAAAAATAATCATTTGGACCTCATAATTCACTTATAGACGGTTGGATCTTTTTTTGGTGAAATTGAGATCGAGTGGTTAACCAAATTGTTCAACAAAATCCTATGTATAAGAAAAATCTCGTGAGTGGTGAAACAAGTGCTCTTTTTATTTGCGAAAACAAAGAAGATAATTGGGAAGAAATAGAAGGCTTCTAATTGCTTTGGGGAAGATCTAAGAAGATAGAAGATCCATTATTTTGCACTCTCAGCAACATCTTCAACAAAAAAAATATTTTTTTTACTTCATTTACAGTGTCATTTAAGGTTTTGATCTTCTCTTTCTAGGGTTGGAAAAAAACAACAAGAAATAATCGCATGTTCCGGTTGAAAAGTGGGTTTTAAGGGCTTGGGGATGTTAAATGCCAATTAGGAAAGGAGTTTAGTTGAGTCCGTTGGCAACTTCTCGTGGTTGTAGGGGTTGGATGCAACTTTGGGGAGAAATAGAAGGCTTCTAATTGCTTTGGGGAAGATCTAAGAAGATAGAAGATCCATTATTTTGCACTCTCAGCAACATCTTCAACAAAAAAAATATTTTTTTTACTTCATTTACAGTGTCATTTAAGGTTTTGATCTTCTCTTTCTAGGGTTGGAAAAAAACAACAAGAAATAATCGCATGTTCCGGTTGAAAAGTGGGTTTTAAGGGCTTGGGGATGTTAAATGCCAATTAGGAAAGGAGTTTAGTTGAGTCCGTTGGCAACTTCTCGTGGTTGTAGGGGTTGGATGCAACTTTTCCTCCGCTCTGACCAAAGGAAAACCTGCAATTTACGCTTTACGAGCTTTTCTCCTTTCAGTGGCCTTTTGGGATAAGATGCAACTTTTCCTTTGCTCTCACTAAAGAAAAAACTGCAATTGCAGCTTTTTAGCCAATACAATTAGTGGTAAACCTGCTATTCCAGTTACCCAAATATGGGTCAACCTGAACTAAACCAAAACATGAATCCCAACAATGATTCATTCCATTTCTATGTACATAGCCACATTTGATGAGGTTTCATATCTACATTTTGATGAGATTTTACTGAAAATCTAAATCTTTAAAGAAATTCGACAATAGTGTGCATCATTCCTATATAGAGTTGAACTTCTATATGTAGTGCGCTGGATCAAGGTGGACCCACATGTAAATTAGATGAGTAAAACTGCCATCAGCATTGTAAAATCAAAGAGCATGATCATATCTTGTTAAATGTAATGGTTTATTAGTTTTACAGTAATTTATGTTTTAGTTGGACTACTATAGCTTATAGTTGAAAACTGATGGAGAAGAGAACTGGAGAGTTGCAAGACTTGCTACTTCACCAAAGCATAGTGGAGGCATCAGAATTGTGTAAACTACAGTGGTATAAAGCTTATAAGCTCTATAATAAGACATTGGGAGTTAAAACTGAGACAATATAAAGATATTTGGAGAAAGGTCCAGCCTCACCAATGATGTATTTTATTTGGTTGCTAACCCATCCAGATGCTGAATAAATGGCAGGCCCGACCCACCTTATTGATGGAATTAGAGTGGTCTTTGTTGGTCTAGAGACGAGGGCAAGGAAGCCCACTTAGAAGATGATGTAATGTTTGTGGCACGGCGGTCCCCTCTAAAATAAACGAAAACAGTTGTCTTACCTATCACATGATGGAATCATGATGGGTTCATTCACAAAATGATTTGACCTCTATTGGCTATTCTAAAGGCAAAAACCATGTCTAGCCCCCTTAAGAAGTGATTGCATCAACTTACATGATGAAATCAAGGTAGACCCCAACTACCTAGTATGGGAATGGACACATAATGGGCGCATCTACTTGATGATTGATCTCATATGCACAACCTAATTAAGAATTTCATAGCAGGCCCCAACAAATAAAATGGTGGAATCGCACCACTTTATCAACCTAAATGATGGAATCATGGTTTGTTGCATCCGCCTAGTGATGGAATCACAATGGCCCACATCCAATGCGATCTCCATGGTCTACCTATTGGTTAAAACTACGACTAAGTATGACAAATAATGAAAATCAAAGTGAGCCCAACTAATTATAAAATGTTAACCATCAATACAATCTATAGCCAATGGTTGAAATTATGACTAAAATGAAAGTGGTTTCAAGAAAGAACCCATTTTTCTTCCATGTTTGTTATTATTTTTATCTTTCATATAAAGATGCATTTTTTGCATAAAGCAGGTTCAAATCAAAGAGGTAAAAAAACATCTACATCTTACACAAGGGTTAGGAACACATATTCTAGCCATACCATAAACACTAGATACAGAAATTGGAGACAAAGGATAGGCAAAAGGAGTTGAGCTTGAATTGGGAGTGCAACCATGGATCAAAAGTATGAAGCGAACAAAGAAAGTAAGGGTGAACACAAACCATTGTATGATGGAATTCTTTTCTTGGTGCTGCGGAAAAGGGATTCTTACCTAGGAAATGACTTCATGTGAAGATGAGAAAAAAGAAATAGTTCAACTTTTTCTTTTTCCATACTGATAAATGTTGCACTGATCAACCACAATAAAAGAAATATGAAAAATTGGAAAGAAGTACAACAGATTGAGACACTATTAAGAAGTGGCTTCCAACTTAGAAATTCATGATAGTCATCAACACCAACATTAAGAAAATTACTATCATCTTACAGCTTCTTGTTCAGGTTAAATCTCTTAGAAAAGAAAAGATCCCTAACCCACAGAGGAGACCAATTTAGCAAGGCAAACAAGCCAGTCATGTGCCCAAAAGTAATTTGCCTTGGCGGCTTGGGGCTCAACACTTTCCGAACCACATGTCGTGCGAGCGACCCAGCATCAGTGGCCTTCCCCGTCTGCGATGCCCTGGCCCGCTCTGCGATCGCCTCCTTATAATCCTTATACAGTGTCCAATCCTGGTTCCCTAATTTATCCATGTTTGCACTCCCTAAGTTTGATTTTATAGCTCCAGGTAAAACTAGTACTACATCAATTCCAAATGGCCTTAGCTCGACCCGCATGGCATGTGACATGGCGTGCACTGCTGCCTTACTGGCGCAGTAGGACCCCGCCCAAGGGGTCGGGGCGATCCCCACCACGCTCCCAATGTTCACAATCCGGCCACTGCGCTGGGAAGCCATGTGGGGTACTACTTGTTGCACCACCCTCAGCTGGCCCAATGTGTTAACTTCCCAGGCCTTTCTGATTACATCAAGTGGTAGCTCAGCCAGTGGCCCAGTGCTACCAATTCCAGCATTGTTCACCACCACATCAATGCAGCCACACTTTGCGATGATGGTCGCCACCGCCGATGCTACACTCTCATCATCTGTGACGTCGAGCTCTAATGTCTCAACATTATCCGATGAGAGATCGGCCATGTCACTGAGACGACTCGCCACATCCGATGCAAAGACCCGGCAATTCTGTTCAGCAAATGCCTTGCAGTAATGGTAACCGATACCGCCTTTTGCGCAACCGGTTACTAACACTACCCTCTTATAACCCATAACTTTCATATTAGTGTAAGTCATATGTATGATCTTTTTTCTGTTGATTCTTCCAAGTTTTGTTTCTCCAGTGGTTCTGTTTTATGGAAGGAGGGAGGGACTGTGTTTGTTCCGCCATTGTGTCTTCTAGTTCCTTTGTTGTATCAGAATATGCTTGTGCATATACCTGTTGATGAAACATGGGCCGGCTATGTTTATGACAATCTATGGTAGCAACTAAGCAGAAAAGCATGGTTTTGTGTATGTTGCATTCAGAAGGTTTTGCATGTATTGACAATGAAAAGTTATTGGATTAAGCTTCTGAAAGTGATGGAATTAGCTAAGTATGAAGTGTACTAATTAGTATTTAAAATATTGTGGTCCATTTAATAAAAGATTATGGGGTTTCGATGACATGTCAATGGACCCCGGATTACCCGGACTCAAAATACTAATCCGGGTATGGACACTCCTTTCGGGCCAATTAATAGTCGGGTCCAGGTCCACTGTTATACCTTTATAACTAAGTTTATAGTATATAATAGCTTGTAATTATATTCATCATCATCATCATCAGCAGCAGAACCTCTTCTGGTCTGGTTTGGGTCCATTGGAGTTGTTACCTTTCTTTATACAGTAGACTAGTGTTGGGTCTGGGTCAAGGGGCATATGGTCCCCTCCTGGACCTAACCCAATTATATCTGCAGGTTTACATGCCAAAAGAGTGCAATGCATTTCTGGGAACATCCATTGTATTGCCCACTTTTCTTGAAGGCAAATCTAGAGATCTAAATGAGCTGAATTAAACTGAATTCAATCAAACTCGGGCTTCGCTAGTCCAATTATATACGAGCCGAGCCAAGTTAAGCTTGAGCTCTGCTTTATTTTTTACTCCCAATAGTACTATGTATGGTTTAAAAACAGCGGATTGAGGATGCCTATAAGAAGAAGATCACAGTGCACCCTTTAACTTGTGGTCTGGTCCTTTCTAAAAATGGAGTAATAAATGTCAGTTTCTTCATGAATATTCCATTACTAGTGAACTGAAGCAAAATCCTGAAAGGCTTGCATTCGCTTTAGTCTTCAAAACAGATCAACCGAGGGATTAGGAAGCTAAGGATTATTCTGTAGCCTGTCGGGGGCGTATATGCTTAAAACATGCTCACATTCTGTACACCCAGATAAATAGCAAGCAACTAAGGAGAAGGGGATAGATAGGTTCGAACGTGTATAGATTAGAAGCATCAGTAATTTCTGTCCAATCAAATGATCCTTGACCTTAGGGCCTGTTTGTTTACATAAAATACATGGAGATTCTTGGTTAAATGAGCTTCATCGTTAAAATTATTTATGACGGAGGGTAAAGGATATAAGGTAACAATGTAGCTGGAACCTTGATTTTACTAGAATTTGAACTACCAAAGTTATGGTTAGGTTTTCATTTCCTTTCTTCCTTTGATTCCATTCCATAGAAGAAATCAAGGTAAGATTATTTTTTACTCATTTTTGGATATTCACTTTTAAACTTCATTTTTACCCCCACCTGGGGCATGAAATCCAATGTAATCTTTACAAGCAGGCCCTAAGTTTATCTTCTCATATTGGGCAAATTTATCGTGGTAAAATCCTCATGACTATTATGTGGGTCAGTGTCAAACTAATGAGGACCGTTATGGATGGAAAACCAAAAAAAAAAGGGGGAAAGAAACTCTATGGCGCCATAACCATCTTTCTAAAAGCCCATTTGGCCTCTCCAGCTGTCAAGATTTAGAGCCCTTAAACAAATGGTTAGAATCGTCACACCACGACACAGTACAAACACACTGATATTCAAAGCCTGTCTCATTTCTAAAGCCATTAGAATTTACTGTTTGAAACATGACTTGAACACACAACCTTGTGGTTAACATAATAAGGTTCAGATGATTGATCTCTTACATAAATCAATCGGTAAGGAAGTAGATGCATGCATCACCATTTGTTGACCCTGCATGTTTGGAATAAAAGATGGGGAAATGTACAGTTTCTCAAGCCCATCATTTCAACAATCAGCCCGGGCTCAAAAGCAAAAAAAGAACTATCGGGCATTTTCAAGTGTGGGTTATTACATCAACTTGAGAAAATATACATATATAAAAAAGTTTTGAAAACAAAAGGAAAATATAAATCACAATCCAAGTTTCTTGGGTGGTCTGAGATACGTCGACCCCTGCCGTACGCCTGGCATTGAGATCTGTTGCTGCCGCTTTGCCCTCTTCTCCCTCTCCTTTACTTCTTTCTCCCTCTCAACTTCTGCCTGAAACTTTCTCAGATTCTCCATTTCTTGTTCCATTGCTGTCTTCTCTTCCTTTTGCTTCTTCTTGTGTTCCAGCATCGACGTATCAGATTCCTTGATGGAAAAGAACATAGGCCCCATCTCAGCCAGCCACTGTGGCTCCACCGCCGTTGCACATTGCATGTATTCTTTCGTTGTTAAAATCAGCTCGTGATAGACAACATAGTCTGGAGTGTATCCTAGACCATAGAGGGCACTGCTCGGATGCAGATGACAAGGCATACCATTACGGCAGTTCACGTACTCTCCGACACCTTTTAATCTCGCAGCGTTGTGAAAATATGCAGAGCAGATTGCCTTTCTAACAACATCCCAATCCATCCCACAAGAGGTCAACGGAATCTTCAAGGTCTTAAGTATGTCCAGAAGTTGAGATCTTACCTCTCTCGCCTTCCGCAGCCCTTTCACATGCAAGTAGTGGTCATTGCACCAGTCACCACGGTATTGATTTGCCTTCCACTGCGTGTAGACATTGAGCAAGGTTAGATGGTCAGACTCTGGAACAAAGAACTTCTCCCTCGCAGCATCACTCTCCTCTTCCCTGTCCTTGGGCCGGAAGAACACTGATGGCACTGATAGCATAGATACAATCGTAAGCACCTCATTCACGCACTCCAGCTGCTCTCCCATCAGCAGCATCTTAGCAAGTGGTGGGTCCAGTGGAAATTCAACCATCTTCCAGCCGAGTTCCGTCAGGTTCCCAACATTGTTCAGTGCCCCTAAGATCCATAACTGGTACATGGAATTCAGGATGTTGTCCTGTGGTGGAGGGTCCATGAAATCAAATTCCAACAAGTTTTCAATCTTCAAAGATTTAAGCAACAAAACAACGTTTCCAAGATTGGTTCTCTGGATCTCTGGAACTGGATTTGGAAGCATCTCATTTTGGTAGGCTGTTTCGGTAAACAAACGGTAACATGTGCCAGGTCCGGTTCTTCCAGCTCGGCCAGCCCGCTGGTCGGCAGCAGCCCTGCTAACTGGAAACACTTGAAGAGCATCCATACCCATCCTAGGATTGTACACTTTCATTTTACCATAGCCGGTGTCGATCACATAAAAAATCCCATCTACAGTAAGTGAAGTCTCAGCAATGTTGGTGGCTACAATGCACTTGCGGGCCCCATCTTCGGCTTTCTGGAAGATCTTGGCTTGCAGGTCAGCCGGAAGCTGAGAGTATATCGGAAGTATGGAGAGCTTAGGCACCTCTTTCTTTGTCGTAGAAACAAGCTGTTCCATTCGCTCAGCAAGTGCGTAGCAGGTTGCTTCAATCTCATCTTGGCCTGTCATGAAGATGAGGATGTCTCCGGGAGGGCTGGTGATATGGATGGTCATGGCCTGTTTCACTGCACCTTCAACATAGTCTTCACAGGGTGTTTTGCTGTATAAAATATTCACAGGAAATGTTCTCCCGGGGATGTGGAATATTGGCACACTGTAACCAAACAAAAACAGCAGTTACTATGGGCGCAACAAAAACAAGTGGAGATGCTAAATAATATATGAAGATTGCAGATACTAGGGGAAGAAATCAAGCGCGTTAGACAGATGGTACAAGAAAAAAAAAAGTTACCGGAAATCATTATAGCTGGATAATTCTCAAAAGATGCAGATCCTAAAATCTAGAGACCAATGTAAACTTGCAGACAAATATTTGATCTGCTTGATCTAGGGTATCTTGATATTACCAAAGAATCGAATGATATGAACATGATTGGAATAACCAGCTTGATGAGAAGTTAAAGTTTAGAAGCATAACAGGCTTAAAGAAGCTACATAAGAAGATGCTAATGGAAGGAAAACTCAAACAAGGTAAATAAGAAAACTCAGAATGAAGCACAGAGATCAGCCTTCCCTCTTTAGAATTTAGAGTGCTTAGCTAAGAGGTTTTCAATAGTTTGGCTCAAATTAGAATGAGATAAACAGAGCTGCAAACAGGTGAGAAAAGTGTGACCAGAGTGCAAAGAGTTTGCAATTTCTTTCCAAAGCCGGTTTGATTTCTTCCTATTAGGGCTGACGTTCTTCCGGTCTCCCTTATTCTCAGCTGATTGTATTTCAATTCAGCTGCCCATTCTTTAATACCAATAAAGAACAGAGATCCCTGCTACCAGGGTGGAAAGACTTTACAATGTTCTTTCCAAAGGCAAATTGATTTCTTCCCATCAGGGCTGACGTTCTTCTGGTCTCCCTTATTCTCTGATTGTGTTTCAATTCAGCTGCCTCTCCTCATACACATTCTTTAATACCAATAAAGAACAAAAAAACCATGCTCTTTCTGCCAAACCAATATGTAAATCCATAAAATTGTTGGAACCTAGAACTATTAGAGTGAACGATGACTGTGGAAGTAACTACATACATCATTCTAGTAGGTTTATGATATACAAAACAACCTACCTACCAACCAAACCCTAAATTTTTTTTTCTTCTTTGGATTCTCTGATGGAGATCATTCAATATGTGCACATGCGGCGCAATTTTTTATTCTTGCAAAAAGGAAAACACCTGTAGTCCACTTTAGATGTCTACTATCAGTTCTGTTCTAACGTGGAAATTAACAGTTTTAAGTTATAAATGACAACAGATTTGTGTACAACTGGGCAACAGGATTCCTGCCCAAAATTTACAGTGAGAAGAAGAGTTAAGAAATTAATAGAGGAAAGGAGCAGATTTAGGGTTTAGAAGAGATGGAAGAGGAGACAAGGGAGACTTTCAACTAGATGAAGAGAAATGTGCATCACAGCACACAATCCCTCCTCTTATTTTATACTGAATGCTTGAATAGAACTTGTAATACAAAAGAGACTAAACTCAAAACTCCTATTACAAATAGATGACTAAACCCATTATGGTCCCTTGGATAAGACAATAGTGGGACCATTACATTAGATTCCTAATACTACTCCTCAAGCTGGACTAAAGATATTAATCATTCTTAGCTTCCAAAGAGATCAAGTGACTTGAGAAAGATATCGGCTAGTTGATTTTCTGATCAGACATGCTGCACTGATGACTTTCAACATAACTTTCTCTCCTATGAAATGATAATCCACTTCAATGTGCTTGATTCTTTCGTGAAACACTGCTTATTCAGAAATATACAGTGCCGCCTGATTGTCAAAATATAGTCGCATCGGAGTCTTAACTTTTATGCCAAGATTAGTTAAGAGTATCATTAAGCATATTGCTTTCGCACGTTCCCTTAGCCCATAGCTCTGTCATCTGCCTCGGTGCTTGATCGTGCCGCCACATGTTGCTTTTTTCTTTTCTATGTAACAAGATTTCTGATTTCCTCCAACAAGCGTACTGTACCCTCTAGTAGATCTTCTATTATCCTTGCAGCATGACCTATTTGCATTTGTGAACACTATTACATTATTGTGCTTAGTGTGTGAAGTAATCCTTTACTAGGTTATGACTTCAGGTATCTCAGGATGTGGTTTCCTTGGTGAATGCATAAATCTGCTTACTACATTGACAGCATAAGCAATATCCAGACTAGAGATAGTAAGAAAAGTCTTCCTACTAACCATTGATAATGCCTGGTATCAGTCAACATTCTTTTTTCTAAAACAAAGACCATGAATTACTTCCATAGGAGTGTCAAGCATCCAAATACCGTAGTTTCAAGAACATACTTCCACTGGAAAATGAGCATCCCTTTACGAGGCCAAGCTATCGATATCCCTAGGAAATACCCTAGGGCTCCTAAGTTCATAATCTCATATACTTTTTTATTTTAGATATGTCTTTGAGACATTCACCAGTGATAACATCATTGACACAGACAACTTAAGTAGTAATCCAATAGTGATTGACATAGACAATAATAGTAGTCCTCCCATAGTGTCTTCTCACAAATCATGTATGATCAACACTGCTGCTTTTGTATCCCAAGGCTAAGATAACCTTGCTAAGTTTTTCAAATCATGCCCGCAGAGACTGTTTTAGTCCATACAGTGCTTTCTGCAACTTACAAACATATCTGTCTCCCCCTAAGTAGTAAAACCTGGTGGAATTTTCATTAAGGTCACCACGGAAGAAAACATTTTTTACATCAAGCTGAACAGCGGCCAGTTTTTTTTTTTTTTTTTTTTTAACTAGGGATAGAATAACTTGTAACAGAATTCAACCTTCTCTACTAGTGCGAATGTCTCATGAAAGTACAACCCATGTATCTGAGTAAAGCCGTTGGCCACAATAGATCCATCAGCTTTACCCCCTTGCACCTAACTACCTTTTTTCCTTCTGGCAATTTTGTAAGAACATGTCCTATTCTTTTCGAGAGTCTTCATCTCTTCATTCATCACATCTTTCCAATGAGGAATTAACAGGGCTCCTTTACACTGGAACGGGTAGATACAGCAGATATCGCAGCTAGATAGTGATTTAGAGTGGAAGAGAGCATGATATGAAAATAATCTTTGAATGGGATGTTCAATACAGGAATGTTTACCTTTGAACAAGGCAAAAGACAAATCTGTATCATGACTATGACAGGCTAGAGGATCAATTGAAGAATCAGGAACGAGAACATTGCCTGCTTCAGGTTGATTACTTGGTTGAAGGTCAGTATCAACTACAAGTGTGCCTTCTTATGCCACCGAATATAAGTCTTACTTTCTCGGGATTTGACTAGAGTTGCTCCACTGAATTGTGGAATGGAAGGTTGATCTGAAGCTTCATCATTTTGTTGAGGAGCAACACCGTTTGGAATTACTGCAGAATTTGGGTTAACAACCATAAGAAGAGGAACCATATATCCTTCTCGTTTTCCTCACCCTGTTTATCACCCCTCTTTGGAAAATACAGGGAATTCTCAAAAAAGGTGACATCAATTGAGACAACTTCTGAGTGACATGATCATCACTTTTATCCCTTAAGATATCTTAAGAAGATACATTTAATAGCCTTGAGGGGACGTTTGTGCAGCCCTCAGTTGCCGTGGAAACCCGAGGAGACAAGGCGCCGAGGGAAACCTGTTTGGTGCAGAGAGGTTTCCTCTCTTCTGGAAAATCCGGCGCGTTGCTGTGTCACGGTTTTCCTCTCGCAGCGGGCACTTGTGTTTCCCATCTCCCCCGTCGAAAAGAAGTGCCAGGTTTCGTCTTCCGCGGCGCTGCACAAACAGCCCCTTAGATCAAGTTTATATCTCTTTTACGTCTGAGAACATGAACAAAACAAGTGTACTCCAAAACCTCTGGTGGCCTCTGGTGGGACTAAGAAAGAATTTGGCTCATGGATAAGGGTTTTCAGATGGGATTTTCCACCTGAAAGGCGAGTGGGAAGTCTGTTGATGATGTCTGTCGCAGACAAAAGATATTAACTAGTATTTCTTTGGAGTATTCATGCCAAATAAAACAGACCCAGAGACCTCAAGAAGGTGCCTATTCTTTCTTTCAGTAATCCCATTCTGTTCAGGTGTATAGGTGCAGGAGGTTTGAACCTCAATAGCTTTCTCATCCTTTTTGAAGTATATTCACCTCCATCGTTGGAATATAACACTTGAATTTTGGCATTATACAGACTTTTGGTATGATTGTGAAAGAGTTTGAACATGTCAGGAATCTTGTCTCTGTTTTTTATAAGATAAATATTCAATACTGGTCATTCTGGTGCATCCATCAATGTAAGTTACAAAACATTCGTATCTAAACACAGATTTTTCAGGAGTCCCCATGCATTAAAACAAATAACTGAAAAAGAATATTACTTTTATCATTGCTGGGTTGAAAAGAATGTCTCCAACATTTAGCTAGTTGACAGACTTCACATTGTAACTTCAAAGACTCAAATGAACTAAGCATATCCGGGAAAACTAATTTCAAAACTAGAAAAGGAGCATGCCCAACACGAGCATGCCAAAGAGAAACTTCGTCTTTAAGAGACTTTGACTGGAGAGAGGTAGTGTTAAGACTTATCCACCGTCTCCAAAAGATACAGCCATCCATTTTCAAGGCCACGTCCAAGGATCTTCCTCGGAAGTCAGGTCTTGAAAAATTCAATGAGCAGTAAAAAAAAAGACGAGGAACAATTTAAAGACTTATTTAAATGGCTAACAAATAATAAATTAACAAACATTCCGGGAACATACAAAGTAGAATGTAATAAGGTGGTAGGAGTAACGAAGATTAGACCCTAACCTTTAGCGAGAAGATAAGATCCATCCGTTATTCTTGTTGAAATGATAGACTTAGGTTCAGAGTATGAATAAAATAAATGTTTCATGCCAGTAATGTGTTCAGTGGCACCTGAGTCAATTACCCAAGGTAATGATGTGGAAGAAATATTGGTCGATGCATGTGTGCCTAACTGAACCAGGTGGAGTTCGGTAGAAGATGATAATTCCTCATTGTAAGAAGAACGAGTACGAAGATCTTCTAACTCCTTAAGGGCACTACCCACTTCTCCCAGATCAACAGGAGAATGCTCATTCGTACCTTCCACATTTGCTGCAACTGTATTGTGGGGTCGCTAATGTTGTTTTTGCCAATTCTGAAATTTTTGTGGAAAACTAATCAATCCCCAACAAGTTTTCTCGGTATGCCTAGTTTTTTCCACAGTTAATACAAACCAGTTTAACTTTTTCTTCTAGTGTAAATATGTCTTCCTTTTGGTTTACCAGTAACAAAGGCCGATCTTTCTGGTGGGGGCTTAGTAACTTTTATAATTATTTGATGGCTCTCTCTCTATGAAGCAAGGGCAGTATAGTCCCCAAAGAGGGCAGAAATTCAGAGGCCAAAATATTTTCTCTAACAGGGTCATATTCTGGTTTTAGTTCTCCAAGAAGATCATAAATATGCTAACATTCAATATCTCTCTCTCTTTTTTTTTTTTTTTTCTTTTTTTGAATAGTAACATTAAATGAAGAAAATCAGTACAAGAGCTATATACTGACAAACTTACAAAGAAGGCCTGAATTCAAGGATTGCCCATGGAGGCTCCAAAACAGAAGAATACCCACCCAAAAGAAAACAGAATACAAGAAAAATTTAGGAAGAAGCCACCTCCCCCCAATTGAACAAAATGAAATCCATAGGAATATCTCGAAATTAAGGAAGAATTGAAGCCCAAGAAGCCACCGAACACTTCCATCTTCTCACTTAATGCCTCAAGCAATGCCTTCAAAGTTTATAAGATTCCTTTCCTTCCAGATTGTTCAAATAGCTGCCAAAAAGGAAATCTTCCACATTATTTTCAACAAAAGAATTACATCCTTCAAAATGACTGAGGATGGAGGATGGGAAAACCTAGCTATAACCGAACAACCTCAAAATGCCTAACCAAATACTTTGCGCCAACTTGCAAGTGAGAAGGATATGGTCCACTGTGTCTTCCGTCTACAAGCATAAAGGGCAAGCATTCAAAATAGCCATCTTCCTTTGTCTCAAGTTATCCATAGTGAGAACACTTCCACAAAGCACTAACCAACCAAAAGCGATCGCTCTTGGAGGGACTTTGAACTTCCAAAGGCTTCGAATGGGACTAGGACACACAGATCCATCAATCGAGGTTGAAAAGAAAGAAGCCATCGAAAACACACCATCCTTTGCAGGGGACCAGACTCTACTATCTTGGCCTCCCCTACAATTGAAGACTGATAAAGAAGATTCAAAAGAGAGAATAAATGGCTTTCCCCAATTTGTGAGAGATTCCTTCTAAAGACAGGACTCCAATGAATGGAATCAGCTACCTTTAACATATAATTAGAGACCTTCGCTTGTTTGTCCCGAGCACAAGAGAACAAATCTGGAAACTGCTTAGCCAAAGTAGTATCCCCAATCCAGCAATCTAGCCAAACGTAAATGTCATCCCGTGAGCCCACCTTACAAGTGATGTTAGCTTGGAAAGCTTCCCTGACAGACGTAATACCCTTCCACAAAGCGGAAAATCTGTAAGACAGGCCGGACAAATCCCAACCATTCCCAGACACCTCATATTTGGCATAAATGACTTGGCCCCACAGGCTATTTTGCTCCTCCCCTAATCGCCATAACCATTTTCCTAGCAAAGCTTGACTCATGAGCTTAATAGATGTAAGCCCCAAACCACCTTCCTTTTTTGACTTACAAACAGTAGCCCAATTGACAAGATGATGTTTCTTCTTAGCCTCCTTGCCTTGCCACAAGAAATCCCGTTATATTTTTTCAATCTGCAATGCAACTGTAGCCGGGCCCCTAAACAGCAACAAAAAGTAGACAGGAAGGTTTGAGAGAGAGCCAAAATGATGAGTAATCCTACCCCCAAAAGATAATTATTTAGCTTTCCAAATTCAATATCTTCTCTCCATTCAGCTGAAACGGAGGCCGATGGTGACTCAATTCTTCTCACATGCCTCTTAGGGCTGAAAAATAATTCCCAGAAGTTTGCTTGCCTTGTTGGAGTTTTGTGATTTTGTATTGTAACTCATATATCAGAGCATAGTTTCTCTTTTGAGAATAGAAGTTTCCACCTCATCCTAGATATCCCTAGCAGAATTGGAAAAAAATAAAAGTCCTCGAAATAAACTGATCCACAGATTGGAGAAACCAAGACATAACTATACTATATTTGGCTTCCGAATCACTACACATAGGATCATCTTCTGGAGGTTGTTTAATTTTCCCATTGGCAATTTTCCTCTTCATCGATTGTGCTCTAGTTCATCGGTACCACACTTTTATAAGAAAAGTGGTTGAAAAAAATGCACAAATTCTGACCAATTGATTCAATCATCCTAATTTCTCTATAGCGTCTTCCACAAGTCTTCAGCTGGACAGATATATTCCTCAGGAAATTTAATAATACAACCACGACTAATTTGGATCACCGACAGGGGGAAGGATGACTACTGCCCAATCCTCAGCAGACATGACCACAGTAGAGAATATTGGAGAAAGAGTCCTTGCAGTAGGATGAGATTTACATGAGTATGTAAAGCCTAAGCATAGGACCTTTGCTCTGATGCCAACTTGAGATTTATAGTGAGAGGAATAAGAAATTGATAAAAGGAATGAGATTTAGGTTTTGGAAGAGAAGAAGATGAAAAGGAGACAACGGAGACCTTCAGCCAGATGAGGAGAGATATTGTGTATCATAGTATACGAATCCTTCCCTTATTTTATACTGAATGCTTGAATAAAACCTGCTATGCAAGCCAGCACACAAATAGTGGAGTGGTGGTTGGCACCTTAGTTTCACAAAAAAAAAAAACACTAGGGGCCCATTTGGCACTTTACTAGTTTAGTAAAAGTCAAGTAAAGCCTCCATTTTTCAAACAAGAGGTCACATCAAAAAGTACAATTTTTCAAAATTTCCTACTTTTTTTATAAAAAAAAAGGTAAAATATCAACCTCCTTTCTCCAGTATAAAAAAAAAAAACCCTCTACTTTTCTATAAAAAAAAAAGTCAAAAAGATTCCGTTTCAAACAATTAAAAATAAAATACCATCATATCCTACTTATATTTTGTTCGCTCTTGATTTGATGCTTTACTTTATCTTTATTTTAAGGTAAAATTACCAAATGGGCCCTAAGGAGTGACCTCTGGGTGCTCAAGTTAAACTATCACTCCCAGACCAATAGCCCAATGTGGGTTTTGGGTTGTTGGGGGTTGGGGGCGAGGCTTGAAAAAGAGCTTGTAATAAAAAAGAGACTCTAAGCTCCTATAACAAATAGATTGCTAAACCCCTTATGCTCCCTTACATAACACAATAGTGGGACCCTTACATGAGAATGAGATTCCCAATACTCGAACATATCAGAAAAGTTTTCTTCAAGTAATAAGCTGATGTTATCAATAGACAAGAGCAGAAGGGTAGGAGGAGGGAGGAGGGGGGGTGCATAAATTTGTAAAACCAGAAAATGTTATGGGAAATTATATTCTTATTCATCTTCCTTTAAAAAAAATGGCAGGCCCAAAAGGAAATTTCCTGGTTCCGCCACTGTAAATAGATAGTTTGTGAAACCAAACTTATTTTCCATACTTCACATGATTACCCAACCTTAATCAAGATGAAATTCTCAAAATAAAAAAATTTCATGATACCTATTACAATTCCTCAAAAAAAAAAAAAAAATCAGCATGGCTTCATATATATATGGGAGATGCTCCTATGAGAGTAAGGGTGGGGGCCCTCACATCCATATCCAATGCCAACAGCCTAAATGTGATGGCCCCTACCCCTTACTCTCACAGTACCGATATAAGATTCACAGAGTCCGTCTTTCAATAATACAATATCTTCGAATTTGATACATGTAGGGGAATTCTATAAATGGGATTTTGACTCGTGAGAAAGTGATTCTATGTTGACACATTTCTTGTGAACTAACAGGCAAAAGCTAACTTACCTACAAGATTTATTCCAATAAAAGACTTGTATGAGGATAATTTGTTCAAATTGACAACACCATCGACCTACCTTCCAAAGAAGTTGGAGAACTTTTGTGCATTAAGTGTCGCAGAGGTCACAATAAGTTTGAAGTCACGGCGCTGGGCAACCACTTTTTTTAGTATGCCAAACAGTACGTCAGTGTTTAGTGATCTCTCATGTGCCTCATCCATGACAACAACACTGCAAAAATAGCATCACTCGTCAAGGGACACTTAAAGTGTATAGATCTTATTAGCATAGAAATAACTATTTATACATAAATCACCCAAAACCTACTAATGTGTAAGTTGCATCCAAGTAACCCTGCTTCTGAGGACCACATGAGATCAACACCATTCAATTGGGTCTTATCATAGAGAAGCTATGACCAAAGTTTCCCTGGCTGGACAACAATGGCCACTGATTCAAGGGTTTCACCCAGTCCAACCATAACATCAAAAAATGATTACTTAAGAAAATTATTTAAAAATAAAATAGTGGGTCAACATTCCGACCACCAGTGCTCAATAGTTTCGATCAGTTATACTGGCTCTCATCTGTTCTTTCCAGTTTTGACCAATGTACCAGTTTTGACCAAACTGGATCAATGGAGGTCGCACTCGGTTCAACTGGCCAATCCGGTCTGGTTCTCAAACACTGGTTTGAACTCACATTGACTCAGCCTAATGGACAATTTCACTCTGATTTGAGTGAATTTAGGCTATGCTAATTCACAAGCAAAGGGTGAATCTAGGCTATGCCAATTCACAAGCAAATGGTTTGACCGTTTGATCTAACTTTGACCTCAGTTGTATAGGTGATCTAATTTTTTCCAATCCCCAGTGATCATTTCAAGCCTAGAAGGCATTTTAGATTTTGTATTGTTACCAGCAATGATAAAGTGTGATTAACAGGACGAAAACAAAATAGCTTCTACATGGTAGACAACCCAGATAATAGCAATGCAGGCAGAACAGTGATGCAGCCAACAGGCATAAATTTCATTCAAATCAGGCCCTTAGAAGTTATCAGAATCCTATAATTTGTATCCCGAGTCCTTAAGGAAAACGATTAGTATCTATGTAATGATTACAAATGAATCTTAGGATTCAGGTGTTAATCTTACGATTCAATACTTGTTTCTTCGAATCTTACGATTCAAATGATTCAGCAGAAGAAGAATAGCTACAACCAATAAATTAACATTTATAATCTTCTACCTTCTTTCTATTTTTTTCTTTCTTTCTTTCTTTTTGTGTTTATACTTTTAAAAGGTTATTTAGTAGTTAAGGAAACGTCTTAATAATTTTTGCAACTTTGTGGAGGTTTTAGATACAAATAAAGAATATACATTTGATTAAAGCATTGGACTATATGTATGTGGCTTGTCTATATCTTCTTCTCTTTCCTTTTAATCTTTTTTGGTCTTTTTTTTTTTTTTTTGCTTCATGAAAACTTTCTTAACTTTAAGAGATATCCTACTATATAAGATTGATGGTTTGGATTTTGTTTTTAACTTTATATTTTGATTTAAAGGTAACAAAAAATACACATACATTAATACCTTAAACTTTTTTTACTATTTACAAATATCATTTATTGTATACTAATATATACCATGATGTTCTTGATATGATTGCATGATAGACTTATTTTTCATTGTATTTATAATGCTATGAATGGGAAAATCTATGTATTACAAATTACTTTATTTTTTTCCTACTTTTTAATTATTTCTCATATTTATTAGAAAAATAAAAGAATCCTGTGATTCACCATATGATTCATGGGTATGAACGATTTGCAATACGATTCCGATTTTCAGAACAATGTTTTCAGCATAGAATTTTAAGTTTGAATAGAACTGATTTATACTTCTCTAGTTATGAGTTCATTTTCCCATCAGAAAGAGATTTGAACAGAAGATTTTAAATGACTTTTTAGGCTCCATACTAAACAAGTTAAATGAGTCTCCCAGGGCAACTCATCAGGCACCATACTGGAGAAGTAAAATGAGTCGCCTGATAATCTACATGATCAATACCCACCAACAACATGGGTTCCCACTAGTGAGGAAAAAGAGATCCACAACGCGATGAAGTGGTGTCACTTCCGAGCAACGTGGAGAAATTATTGCATGACAATACATTCATGGTGATTGAATATATTGATCCATTTTGGGAGGATGTGCAATGGTTTGATGCTTAAATTGGTCATTTTCTTACTATTTAAAGTAGCCTATGCCAGTGGTGGGCCTAGGAATTTTGTTTGGGTGGGGCTAAATTTTTCTAGACTTTACTAGACTTTTTTCCACATCAACAAATAGTGAAAGAGAAAATGTATTGTATTTAAAACAAAAAAATATGTAGTTAAAATTCAATTTCTATAATTTTATACGTCAAAGGCCTTTTGATTTGATGAATGAGATTGAATAGCTAATATTGTTTAATGGGGCTACATGTAGAGCATCCAAAAAACCCTCTTCATTCTTATATGGTTTTACAAGTGCTTTGAACAACATTGAGCTTTTCATAGTACTTGGACATATATTGAGAAAAAAGAGTGGAACATTACAGTGGAGCCCAATTACTAAAATCTGAGCCCTGCAAAATAAAGGCCTTCAAATGTATACGACGTCGAGAATCAAAATTAATCCGACCATTCAATTGACTTTTTCATAAAAACGTGATTAATATAATTTAATGTATATTTATTTCTATTTTTAGTCAAACAATTAATCCAACAGTGGAACTGACTCAGATGGATATCTCCATACTAATGGAGCTGTGACGTTGGAATGTGGTATTGGTTTAATGGGTTTTAAGTATTCCTATTTTATTTTCACTCCAAAACACTTGTCATTTCAACAAGGAGACACTTTCCAAGTGTCATGGCACTTCATCTCTCAAGACTCCCTTGACGACTTTCTTAGTTTTTAGAAGTTTAATGCTTGTATGACCCTACTATTCTAATTTTATTATATTATTTAGAGAAAGAAAACTTCAGGTACCTTGGATTTATGGTGCAACAGGATGGAGAGATTGATACTGATGTAAGTCACAGGATTCAGGCCGGGTGGACCAAATGGAGGAGTGTTTCGGGGGTCTTGTGTGGTCGGAAAGTCCCCCTCAAGATTAAAAGAAAGTATTATAAGGTGGCGGTACGTCCAGTGTTGTTATATGGATCAGAGTGTTGGGCAGTAAAGCATAATCGTGTTAAGAAGATGGAAGTTGCGGAGATGAGAATGCTAATATGGATGTGCGAGATCACAAAGAGAGATAGGATTAGGAAAAAGGAGATTAGGGGCAAAGTAGGAATAACACCGATTGAAGATAAAATGAGAGAAAATCGATTGAGATGGTTCGACTATGTTAGAAGGCGCCCAACGGAGGCACCTGTTAAAAGGTGTAATAACATGGAGATTGCCAGGAGTAGGAGAGGGAGAGCGAGACCCAAGAGAAGTTGGAAAGAAACTATTAAACATGACCTTGCCTACATGGATCTAACGGATGACATAGCCCTAAACAGATTTGATTGGCGTCGTCAAATCCATATAGCCAACCCCACCTAGTGGGAAAAGGCTTGGTTTGGTTTGGTTTGGTATTTGTTTCAACATGTGTCTTAGTTAGATTCGAGCCACACTTTCCAAATAAGTGTGCAACATACATAGACCGGTTATAAGTGGGCCCACATGTGGAACTGCTGCTTTTAGTTTATGGACAAAGGTAGAAAAGATTTTGGGGGTGGGGCAGTCCTTTGGGCATGTAGGGTCCATTATAATTTTTTGGGGTTTTTTTGTAGCCGACCTGGAGCGGTCGCCCCAGGCCCTCATCACCTAGGTATGCCATTTTAAAGCAACAATACCATCTTCACTCATAAGCCTACAAAACAATGGGGAGCACCTGAATGATGAAATTCCAAGTTAAGATTGTTAATGTCACAAGAAAAGATGCATGCGAAAGTGGTTGCCCCAAGAAGCAAACTTGAGGTTGAGTTTCTCTTACGTAGGGAGGTGTTGCAGACCAGTATATAACATCTTTCCTGAAGACCCTTGTAGCAATGTGGGAGCCTATGGGCCAGCTCAGGAGGCTCAGGACACACCATCTCTTACCCAAGAGGGCCTGCCCGCAAAAATATACTTCTGTATGTATCAGCTGGGCCCAGCCCATGAAAATTGGCCCACACGTGAATCACTTGAGCCAGGTCCAGATCTTAACTGAGCGACAAACCCACCAATTGGCCCATCCAGACTGTTCGAGTTTAAATTTGAATGTTGTTGATTGTCGGTCGAAATTCGAATTTAAATTTGAATCTCAAAATTGAATGATTGCTAGTTGTTGCAACGTCCTAGGAGATAGGTTAAGTTAGCTACCATTAACTTCTAAATTTGAATTGAATTTAAAATGATTGTTTGTTAGCAACTTCCTAGGAGATAGGCTAAGCTAACTACAAATGAAGCTGTAAAAACAGCTGAAAGGGAGAATGGACTTTTCTTAACTGTGTTGGTGAGCTATTTAGCTACTGTTAATCGTTCGGGTTCGAACTATTTGCAAAGGTATTTCCTGAAACGAGCTGCATCAATTTTGGCCAGAATTTTGTGGAGAGGCGTTCTGTTCCAGTATACATATAAAATGGAACATTCTGGTCAGAACAAAAGGGAATTGATTATATACATACATACATATATATATATATAGAGAGAGAGAGAGAGAGTAAATTAGTAGAAGAGTTGAATGAAGAATCTGACACAGTGACCAAGATATGTCCAACACGATTATGGTGCTCACTTCAAAAAAGAACCCACGAAATATACACTCAAATTCCTCTCTAGTAAATGGCATGCATGAGCATCACAGAACAATACAACATTTAAGAGTGAAATAGCATGCAACAACATACCGGTACTTATCAAGATCAGAATCCTTCAGCGTTTCACGTAGAAGCACTCCATCTGTCATATACTGTAAGTATGGAAAGGTAAGGTTTCAACACTTATAATTTCTAACATGTAGAATATAACATAAATCAGAACTTAAACTACATAATTTGTTGAAATGGGTATTGCTGTAGTAATAAACGTTGACATAGAACATGATCCATTTTGTATATAAAGTGGAAATGAACTAAAAATGTGCAAAAGAGATTAGAAAGGAAAATGGGAAGACAAAAGTTATCCCAAGAATTATTACCTTGATAATGGTGTTTGGGCCAGTCACATCCTCAAAACGAATAGCATAGCCAACTCTATCGCCTAGCTCAGTTTCCATCTCTTCGCTAACACGTTTGGCAACACTCATAGCCGCCACACGCCTTGGTTGAGTACAGCCAACGATACCATTTGTTGTATATCCATCTTCGTGCAGATACTGTCAATAGACTTTATAGATTAGCTGGGTCAACAAAGTAGCACTCAAACCTCCACAAGGATGAACGTGTAATCATTATGTTCAATTGTACAAGTATGATAAACCTGTGTGAGCTGAGTAGTCTTTCCTGAACCAGTTTCTCCAACTACAATAATTACTTGATTTTCTCGAACTACCTGTCTCGTGGAGATTAAATAACAATTAGAACAAAGAAGATGGTGCTCAGGGCAGAATAGAACATAAGATGGTGCTGATTAAAACATACATACTTGCAACAGTATCTTCCACAACCTACAGCAGTTTCTTAGGTGTGATACCTAGTCATAATAAGAACTAGTTTGACACTCAAATGTTGCAATGAATTCAACAAATTTTTTTTTTTTTTTCACATGCCTAGGCTTTGAGAGGAAGTGCTTTTCATGCAAATGGGATAATACTTTATTAAGTACTACAAACCACATTGTTTTCCATCACTTAAAACTTTAGTAATGCTTAAGATAAGGAATAAGGTAAAAAAAAAAAGAGGAAAAAAAGTATAGTGCTCCTCAAGTACAAGTTTTAAAAAAATCAAAGTTAAAACTATACTCCATCACTCCCCTCAAGAGGCATAGATGTCAATCATGTCAACTTGTCCATGATAAACCTTTTTCAATCAATCAACAATGCTTTTGGAAACACCAGCAAGCTGATATTTGGATGTAATAAATGGAGTCCTAATATAGCCTTTCCCAATACTCTTTCATAAACTGATAACCAACTTCATGTGCTTGTCCGTTCAAAAAAACTCCAGAGAGATGAGAGGTCCGGCGTGAGAAGTTCAGGGGGAAAGGGAGGACAGGGAATGTGAAGTGGGAAGATCTGGTGTTGGTTTTTGTCAACGACTTGCCAGAACCACATAGGTGGTGTGGTCATGGTCTGCTGTTTTCTCGTTTGGAAAGACGTGATGCTTTCATCTCCATTTCCAGCAGAAGGGGGAAGCAAAAGTGCGTTGGCTTTGTGCATTTCAAAGACAGGAGATTGGCCATTAAAGTTAGAAGAGTTGGTAAATGGCAGTAGCCTAGCAGGAAGGTGTCTACTCGCCAATCTTGCAAGAAAGGGGGGTTTAACAAATCTTAGGGAAATGAGAGGGGTGACAGTCTCGAGCCAGTGGATTTGGAATCATCAAGCTTCTGTTGATGTGGTTGAACAAATGGAATCGATGAGGAAAAGAAAAGGAAGGTTGGTACCTACATGGACATGATGAAACGGACACATGCTAATGAGTCAACTCAGTTCCAGGCAGTAGAGGAGAAGGGTGAGAGTCTCAAGCCAGTGTAATATGAATCATCAAACTTCTGTCGATGCAGGGAGGGTAGATTTCAACTAACAGAGTCGGCGAGGAAAGAAAAGGAAGGTTGGCATTTACACAGATGCAATGAAATGGATACATGCTAATGAGGAGGATTCAGTTCCAGCCAGTAAATAGGAGACGAACAGAAATATGAATAGCGATTCCATCCCTGTTAGAAGGGAGGTGATCAGTAGAAATGCTGGCTTGCTATCTAACAATTTTGTGGGAACTCTAAGATGGGATGGGGCCATACCTTCTATTATCTGGTCTCTATGAAGGCTGCTGGCTTCAGGATGTGAGGGTTACCAGACTTGGCGGTAAAAGATTTCTGCTGTTTTTTTTTTTTTTTCCAACTTGGAAGAGTCCATGACGATGATCAAGGGGCTGGACTTCGAGTTCAATCAGCTGTTTTTTCCTTGGTGAGTGGAAGTAGCCCAGCAGGAAGGCATCTGGTCATCAATCTGGTAAGAAAGGGGGTTTGACGAATCTGAGGGAAAGGAGAGGGGTGGCAGTCTCAAGCCAATGGAAAGGAGAAGTACTAACTTTGTTCGGAATCATCAAATTTATGTTGTTATAGGGGAATAGATTTAAACAAACAGAGTCGGTGAGTAAAAAGGAAGGGTTGGTGCCGACATGGATGCAATTAAATGGACATATACTAATGACGAGGTCTCAGTTCCAGTCGGTAGAGAGGAGACAAACAGAAATATGGATGGTGATTCCTTCCCCGTTAGCAGGGAGGTGATCAATAGAAATGCTAATGGAGGGAACTGTAAGATCGGATGGGACCATACCTTCTATACCTGCTCTCTGTGAAGGTTGAGGCGGGATGTGAGGGTTGCCAGACTTAAGAGAGGTAGAAGAGTTCAGCTATACTTTCTTAACTTGGAAGAGGCCATGACGAAGATCAAGGAGCTGGACTTTGAGTTCAATCAGTTGTTTTTATCCCTGGATCAGTTGATTCCAACCATCATTGCCATCAAAGGACTGTTTGGGTTCGATGCTATGGCATTCCTCTTCACAGATGGAATGAGGTGTTTGAGGATATTGGGAACAGGTTGGGAATGTGTAGGGTTTGCTGGGGAAACTCAGGAGAGATCGCTATTGGAAGATGAGAGTCTTTGTTTCCAGGTAGCGATCTATCTTATCATCAATTAAGGGATGAAGCAGGAATTATTTGGGCGCTCGTCCAAAGTGAGGGTGAGGGAGGTGGATTCACAGAGGCAGTATTAAGTGGGGAGGGGCTTCCAAAGGTGGGACTGGGGGAGAAGAAAAGCACAGGAGAAGTGGCACTGCACGGATCCACGATCGACAAATAGATCAATCTCTTGAAGGATTGATCGAAACCAATAATGGATTCAGCCACTAGGGCATCCTCAAACGAGAAAACACCATAACTAAAGAGAAAACTCTCATAACTCAAACTCTAAGATTAATTGATAATAAGCACTGCATTACAATGAGGCCTAACATCCCTTATATAGAGGAGTTGGCTTAATCCCTAAGCAACAATACTTCTAATATATGAATAATGCCTAAAATAGGAAACACGCAATAGGAAACACACTAATATTAATCCTAACGAATTTAACTACTAAATAAATGGATGTCCCGTTGGGCCTATGGATGGGCCGGATGGGTTGGCGAACCTATTGTCTAGACTACATCAATTCTCCCCCGCTTAAAAAAAACTCGACTCCGGTGAGTTGACAGATTGATAATACGGGAGAGAATCCGACCACAAGCTCTGCAAATGTCCACCTGAGTCGAAAATCAATTGCACAAACGTTCGTCTTTTTTATTATTATTATTATTATCTGCATTGGCACGGCATGGCTTGGAAGTTTGACGCAATCTGTTCCTCCGTCTAAAAGTAGATCGGAAACGTCACTTCTTCTGATGTTTGCATTTAGCTTGAATGTGTGTTTTTCCCATGAGAGACTGTAATTGTAAAATTTGCCATATCTGAGTGTAATCTTCAAGCTTCCAGTGTTGATCCCTGAAGATGAAGTCAATGTGAGGAACTTCAGCAACTTGATCTTCATGTGAAACCACTAGGACAATTGATTTGATTTCCGATGACGCAAGTGGATTATCTTGCAATGGCAGTTCAATCAGATCTACCGGATGTTCACTCTGGTTGGTAACCTAGCCAAAGCCTTCAATGTTCTTCTTCTCCTTGTTCTTCTTCAACCCTTTGAGGCTCTTGATTGACATTGCCTTGATCAATATTGTGTGTACCCATGAAATCAGCTTTGCCATGAACTTGCCCTTTGATGTCATCATTGATGTCTTCGGTCTTCGCTTTTGGTGCACGTATGACTTCTCTTTCAGCGTTTTGCTCTTTCTGTGATTCTTCACTTGAAGGTGGTGACGTAGACAAAGATGGGGCTGTTGAATTCATTGGAATGAGCATAATCCTTTTTCCATTTCACAAAAGGGTATACATGTTTGCCTCTTTATCATTGTGTATTTTCCGATCAAAAACCCATAGACATCCAAAAATAATGAGCAATATTCATATGGATCATATCACACCAAATTTTGTCCTCATAATGATCAATCTTGAATGATACCAAACATTTATGAGTCACAGGGATAACATGACCATTAAACCATATGACTTGGTAGGGCTTAGGAAGCTTCTTAGCAGGTAAATTAAGCTAATCAATAACCTCTTGTGCGACAAAATTTATTGCACTACCATTGTCAATAATCAAATTAACGGACTTGTCTTTGACTCTTACCCGCATGTGAAATTCCCTCGCCTATCTCCATTCTTCTTCTTCCTTCTCATTTGCATTGAGGAGTTGATGAATGACAAGTGTGGCATTATCTTCTCCAGCAAAAAGTTTTTCCACAACATGGGCTCTTGGTCGATATTGTTGCATGCAAGACCTTCTAAGCATACGCTCAACACATGGCTTCGGAGTATGCATCTTGACTAGTTTTGCAATAATTCATATTTTCAAAGATGTCCGGTCTCAAGCCTTTGACATAACGAGCTAAATCATGTATCTCATCTTCCTCTAGTTCGCATGTCTTGCAATTCCCAAAATTGGCGGGTATATTCATCAACTGTCAGATGTGAAGGCTGAAGCGGCGACGTCGATGACAGGCATGCTTTCCAACTTGAATCTCCTTCTGCCTTCTTATTCTCTCTTCTTCTGCTGCTTTTTTTTCTTCTCCGGGATGAGAATGGTGATTTTATGGGGTGGCTCGGAAGTGCGGTTTGGGGTCATTTGGAGGGGCTGGAAGGGTGGTGTTCGATGGACTGGGAAGGGGTTTTGGAATTTTCTGAAGTTGGGTTTAGGTTTAGGTTTAGGCCGGTGGTGATTGGAAGAGGCTCGGGTGAAGGGCAAGCTCAGTCGATGACGGGATATTAGGGATTTTGGGTGTTTGATGAAGGGAAGGGAGGTTGGGTTTTGGTTCCGATTTAACGGTGGGTTTCTGTTGGGTTTCCATGAGTGGGGAGGAAGTCATAAGGGTTCATGGTTTGGATGAGGGTGTAGCGTTGGAATAGGGTTCAAGGTTTGGATGAGGGGTTCAAGGTTGGGCCGATGGGGTGAGATTGGGGTCTGTCTAGGGATTTGATGAGGACAGTGGAGTTTGCACGGAAGAGTTGTGGGCGATAGGGAAGAGGCTACTAGATGGAAGCACGGTGATGGTGAAATGGACACGGGATAGAATCCAGAAGGGACAGTTGTCCTCCAGTGATCGCTTTTCGCCTCTAATACCAATTGGTGCAGCTCGGATCCACAACCGACAAATAGATCAATCTCCCAAAGGATTGATCGAATCCAACGATGGATTCAGCCACTAGGGAACCTCAAATGAGAAAACAACATAACTGGAAAGAAAACTCTAATAACTCAAACTCTAAGATTAATCGATAATAAGCATTGCATTACTATGAGGCCTAACATCCTCATATAGAGGAGCTGGCATAATCCCTAAGCAACAATATTTCTAATATATGAATAATGCCTAAAATATGAAACACACTAACATTTTTTTCTTTAACGGAGGGTTTTCCTGCCCTTTGGGCCAGAATATTCCCTACGGGCCTAGGGGGAGCTGGGTAAATCCCCTATGGCCCCAGTGTGGTAGTGCAGTTTCGAGCCCTCAACCTCCGGGTGCAAACCGTGGTCTAGGCCAACTGAGCTACCCCTCGGGGTTTGAAACACACTAACATTAATCCTAAACAAATTAAATTACTAAATAAATGGATGTCCCGTTGGGCCTATTGGCTGGGCCCAATGGGTTGGCCAACCTATTGTTTGGCCTGCATCAAGAAGAGGGTAGAATGGGACGGTACATTTCTAAAGGGGAAAAGGGAGGGAGGTGAAGGCAACCTCCGTCCAAAACTAGAGGAAGATGGAGTTCTTGGCGCCGAAGGAGATGGCTAGTGCAGCAAGGCTGATGTGGAGGGCAAAACTAAGGCAACAACCCAACTATAGGGGAAGGGTGAAGACGGGGAGCTTAAGGAAGACTTTCTTTTATTGGCAAAGACCATATACTATAAGGATCCATAGCAGGTTTGAAGGCAATTGTTGAGGTAAAGGATTAGAATTTAGAATAATTGCCTCTTTCGCTAGAAGTCTAAGGAATGAAGGAGAAGGGCCTCATCTTTTTTCAGCGAAGGAGGTTTAGGAAGGGCTAGTGCATGGACAGTCATTCCTTTCGGGGATGGGAACAGCTCTTGCGACCATGGTTCAA
This sequence comes from Cinnamomum chago, assembly GCA_038049695.1. Taxonomy (NCBI): domain Eukaryota; kingdom Viridiplantae; phylum Streptophyta; class Magnoliopsida; order Laurales; family Lauraceae; genus Cinnamomum; species Cinnamomum chago. Next base: position 102,820,411 of record CP142451.1, on the reverse strand, counting down.
AATCGTGATATCAGTCGCAGTCGCAGTCACAGCCGACATTGAAAATTGATACAACATGGTGTCCTCATTGGTTGAGGCATGAATTTTTTTTATCTCAAAATTTTGAAAAAATATTCAAAAAATCTAGAATATTGAAAATTTTAGAAAACAATGTTTTTTTCCCGTTAGTAAACATTATAAACCTAAATATCGGTCTATCTAAGTCATAAATCCTGTATCAATCCTGAAATCTTTAATTGTTAAATATTAAAAGTTTTAGTATTTAATCTCTGAGCCCATCATTATAATTTATAGATTCATCAATGTAGCACATATAGGCCTTTCCAAATTCCTTAAGAAATATGGGTCTTCAAATCTTATAGCACATATAGGGTTTCCACCTATAGCACATAATTTATTTCAAAAAAATCCCCTCTTATAGGGCTTTCCAAATTTCACTCTAATAAAAGAGGGCTAAATGTCATATTTAATAAGAAGGGGGTGTTTGGAAACAAGATATTTCAAGAGATTTTGTCGTATTATCTACTACTTTAGAATATAATCTATGCACCAAAAAAAGGTGTTTGGATAACTTAGAAAGTAAATTATAATATCTCACTTTCTTCTAAAAACCTTCATATTACATTATTCAAGGATATGCTGTATATGATAATCTTTTGTTACAAAATCTTTTTTATACACGAAAGAACTCAAGGGCAACCATTAATTATAGTGGCCCACTATAAGTTTTAATATTAATGATCCTTATTGCAACTATGACTCTCAATATTAGATTGGCCCCACAATGCTTACAAATTTAATGTGGGGTCCTATAACCATATCACAATTACATAGCCCTTGTTAATTATCAAAATTAGGAGGGTCTTACTAATGTCACACTAGGGACCCTTCATCGTGATTACCAACATTAGGTGGGTCCCATACAACGAAAATTAGTTGGGTTTCTTATTAATTACCAAGATTGAATTGTGTGATTGCAGGTAGAAGTTTGTCATCATTAAATGGATCCCATTATTTGATAGCTCCCTTGTGTTAATATGACTACCAATATTAAATGGGTCCCACAATGATTTCTCATAGATAGATTCATCAATGATGCTTAACATTAGATAAGGTTTTACCAAAAAAAAAAAAAAAAAAGATATGCCCATTTGTGATAATCACCATTAGATGTATTACACTATAGCTATCAACATTTGGTGGACCTACATTAATCAAACAACATTGCTTGGATCTCAAGGTTTTAACATTTAATCCTCTGGTTTTTTAACAATAGTGGATCCTACCATGATTATTAACATGTGATTACAAACTAGTGGGTCCTGCATTGGGTCAATTGATTACTTTCATTCCATTTCTTATTTAATATATCTTGTGAGGTTTTTATAAATTGCCAAACACATCAAAGGTAATTTGAAATTTGTAAAAATTTCCGAACACCATAAGTGACTATATAATAATATGACACTATTTTATTCTATGATAATGAAATCTTACAATATTTAAAATTGTTGATATTATATTATGCAGTTATCCAAACGCCCCTGAAATCTATGAGATCTGCAATGTGGTCCACTTGTCAAAATTTACACATAAAAAATTATCTTCTTTTGTAGGGCCCTTGTGCAAAATATTTGTTCAACCCCTGTTCTTGTGCCCATCTCATATTGAAGTAGGATTTGGCGCAAATGGGAACAGTTAATATTTTTTCAGATGTGAGCCCCACTGTAGATTCCACAGTTTCAGTGTAATGCAAGACACAAAAGTAAAGCCCTAAGAAAAGGCATTTGCTTATTTAGTATTCAATTCATCTGCCCTTTTCGCTCAAACAGATAGAAAACAAAGAAGGGAAAGGAAAAGAAAGAAAAAGGAGGAAAGAAAGGAGAGGAGAAGGAAAGGAGGAAGAGGGAAGAAAGAAAAAGGAGAGAGAAGGTGAGGAGAAAAAGAGAAGAGGAATGGCAGTGGGTGCAGTGACGACGAATTCCAGTGGGTGTAAGCATCGATGAATCAGCATAGCTCTCTCTCTCTCTCTATATATATATATATATATATATCATTTCATTGTTCTTTCATCTTTTTTTTAATTGCATGCCTGCAACAAACCAACTACTCTCTCTCCCATTTTTCTTCTCTTTTTTTTCGTTAGTTCCTATTGAGTGTTTGAAAATGTCGATTCAAAGACCCCTCTCCCTTTTTCTTCAACTTTTTCAGCCCTCTTTACCAATATAGAAAATATTGCCCGCTACGACCGATATCTTCAAAATATCGATCGTAATGGCCGATATTTTCGCAATATTTTGCCAATAAGAACATCAACCGATATCTCAATAAAATATCAGTGAGGTCCTGACCAATACCAGTACAAATCAGCCATCGAACGAGATTTTAAACCATGCGAACGACTGCAACACATGACTGAGGAGCGAAAACCTTCTATTAGAGCCAACCAAGTCATGGTCCCCATAGGTCCTCGTGACCCCACGGACCTTAGCTAAAATCCTCTAGAAATAAGAGGTCTGTATTATTTGGTGATGGTTGACTTTTTGATTGATTGCCCAATTAGTAGGAATCTTTGATTGTAATCACCCCAATCAAAGGAAGTACAATTGCTGTGAAATCTTCCCTGTATAGCACACTCAAAAAAATACAAATAGACAGGTCTCTCAAAGGAAATGCACACACACAATTCCAGAACAACGTCTTCTTCTATTCTTTCTATTTTGTCATGGTATCAGAACATCCATGCAAAAAGGAAGTCCCGTGGCTTCCTTCTTACAAAACTAAGGGACCTTGTCCCTGTCTGATCTACAGGTGGTTCATCATCTTTGTATTTCAGAAGATCACAATACTTATCACGCAGAGTCTTTTTTTTTTTTTAAAGTGATATCAATGGCTGCCGACACTTTCAACACTGTTCTTTGTTTTGTGTGGCCCACCTATGATCATCTTTTGGGTTGCTTCAAAGGATTATATCATCCAAGAGGATTGATGTTGAAGAAATGCAGATCCATTGATTATCTGTCTATCTCGCTGCTAAACTGATCAAAGAGATAAATGGTATGGATCTGAAGTAGGACCCCACTTGAAATTTCGAACTGGACTGAGATTTTCAAAGGTGATTTGCTCAAGCTTGTAGGAATTTTACATATTTTTTCAAAACATTTTAACTTCAGAAGGTATGATTTTTCACTGATCTTCATATTAGGCAATTTTGAGTATATAATTTCATCAAATCTGTTGATCTTCTCATCTGAGCTCCAAATTTAGTACTTCCACATCCTGGAGGCAGACAAAAGTGCTAAGATTCAGTTGATAAGCCCTGATTTGCAATATCTCGAGGGGTTTTGACTCTCTGATTCTTCTTCAGAAAAAAGGGTTGCCTAGACTACATTTTTTCTGAATGAATTTCTTTGGAATTTTGGAAACCTACTGTTTGAGGTATATTGGGTTAAACAGTGAATAATGGGTGATAAAATGGAAAGAATTATTTTGCATGGGAAGTTCAGTTCCACGTGTTAAAGAGAATGAACTCTGGGGACGTATTGATGGGTCTACTACCAAAACGAAGGAAAGCACAGGAAACACTAAATTGGCACGATGGGAAACCAATGATGCTAGGATTATTTGTTGGATCTTGAGCTCAGTAGATACACAAGTTGTACGCAAAGTATTCAAAGATTAGATGCACTATTCATTTGATGGAGTGAAAAACAAATAAGAACACCTATTTACACCTAAATTCATTTATAACTAAAACAAGAAGATTCTTGAAATTTTATTAAAACCTTGCATTATCAACATATATCATATAATGGGTAGAGAGGTTCTCTCTTTTTCACGCAACTGCACGACGAGAGAGAGAGCAATTTCTAGTATGCAGCATATAGGAGCACAGGTATATAGATGCAAAGTTATACTGTTAAATAAAAAGCTACCATAAAGAGAAGATTTTGAACCTGCAACAATTCGTCGCGTACAGAATATATGGGAAGATATTGCCGCTGCTCTGTTAAGGATTTTGACTTTGCAAAATCACTCACTGCTTCACCTTTCTCTTTCATGTGTTGCGCAAACTTCGCATCTTCCTTAAAGTCAACTTCTCCCTCTTCACCTACTACAGCCTTATCTGCATCAATCTGCATTTAACGGGAAGCTTATATAATATTAGAAGGAAAATGGCTGGCAAATGGTAATGTAACAAGGGCACTACATTCTGTAATTAAAGAGACGTTTGATTCAACTACTCAGAACACAATCAAACTCAGAACAATGTAAGGTAATGTGGACTATAGTAACATGTGGAAAAACAAAGTGCCTCCATAGGCACACTAGTAGTTGTGGTGTCTATAGATTTAGCAATCACATGGCTCAGGATAGATCAGAATGGAGAAACAGATATCATGTAGCTGACCCCAACATAGTTGGGACAAGGCTTTGATGATGATGAGGTCCATGTCCAAATTATCTACATAAGCTAATGAAATTTCAGCTACCATTCAAATTATTCACCTGTTCTGCTGTTTTCTCGACACCAAGGATATCACCAAGTTTTGACCCTGCAAGCTCCCAAAACCGTTGACGTGATTTATTTTGACTCTGTTTCTCACGAATCTCTCGAACCAACACCGACCCTTTACGTGCTATTATAGCCATATCAGATGTGGCATCCTTCAATGGCATAATAGGTTCTGCTTGCTTTGTGAACACAACCCTCCCATCCAGGAACGGAGGCTTCGTATCTGTGATCCAACACAAGGTCAAACAAAACGTTATGGCAGGTCTCATGATGTGGCCGTAAAAAAAAATTCAACCAATAATCATAACAAGCTATGCATTTTTTTTATTTATTCTTACGTAAAGTTATCAAATTCAATGAAATTATGATGAGTGAAGCTCAAAAGGAAGATTAAATTCCGAACAAGAAATCATCAAAATCAAAAGTATTTTTAAGACTCCAATTTTATTACATGAAACGCTAGTCTTCAGTATTTTCAACCGCAAGTTTACATGTAACTTAAAGGTTACAACAGAATCTCTGACAATAAGTATCAAGTGAAGCCAACAGAAATAAATGAATCAAAAGCAAAAGTGACTAAAATTGCTTGGGAACATGCAAAAGATGGATAATGGCCTAATTGAATAGCACCAGGAGTAAATGGGTAAGCTTTCCCATTGAACATGCGGTTATGTAGCTCTTTTGGCAGATTGGCCATGGCAAGTAGCATTTTCGGCCTGGTCCAGTTCGTCATTTTTCTTCTATCATATGGTCTTTCTCACTTTAAGCTTTCACATTCATCCCACGAGAGAGTGCCACCACATTTCAAATATGCCCCATATGGTCAGGGTAGGGGTGGCAAAATCTGACCCGGCCCACAACCCGTTTCATACCTGAACTGCATTAGACCCACATAAACCAATGTGCCAACCATGACAAAATGGGTTGGATTAGGGTTGGCCTGCTCAATCTATCTAACCCAAATTAATTATTAAAACCCTAACCCTGTTCTTTGATTGTGCATCTTCGTCCAAACACTACCACGCCTGGAGGCTGGAACTGCTAGCAAGGTGCCCCCACCAGCTCCCTATCAGCACCGCAGCCCCTTCCTCTTCTGGCCTAGGGGACACAGACAAACCACATTTAACTGCTCCCTCCGGTCTATCTTTCTCATCATTAGAAAGATCATTGCTAACAGACCTGGTGGGAGCCTCATTTAGTTACTAATTTTGGTTGACCAGGTGAGAGTTACTACAATTTTAAATATATTTGTTATAAATTTATAATTCCTAATTACAAGTATAAATTAAAGACATATTATCATCATCAAAGCCTTGTCCTAATTCTGGTGTGGTCGGTTACTTTTGAATTCCGATCTATCCTGAGCCAAATCCTCGGATAGGTCGCATTGATTCAGATTTATTCGTAGTACTTCCATCCAAGTCTTCTTCAACCTACCCCCATTTTCCCATTTAGATCTATCCTTACTCCTTTAGATCTATCCTTGCTAATGAAAAATATATGTACTTAAAAATACATAAATTCCATATACTTTGGTTTTTTTAGTATATTTTCTTTTCAAATTTCATTTAGGTACGGTGCTTAGTGCATGCTTGCTTCCCTTTGCATAAGGCAACGTGAAGACCATTATGACTATGAATGACATCAAGAATCTCAATAATATGAGGATCGTCACTAGAGCTTGAAAATAAAGGCGTAGTTGGAGATATACATGGATCCTAGATTTTTTTTACTAGTGTATGATATGGTGGAGCCCTTTCTACATCTTTTTTTTTTTTTGGTAGTGCCCCTTTCATTTTAATGTAAGCATCTCATGCATGACATGGAAAACCACGAGCAAGGCTGCTCTATGTTTTTTTTCTTCTTCATTGACCTGTGTTGGTGGTGGCGGCCCACTACAGCACATAGCCAGATCTGTTGCAGGCCATGTCCAATAAACCATTGTCAATCATCTCCCAACTCATCTCTGTAATGGGAAGGAGATGGGTTTCTCTTTGGAAGAAGAGAAAGGACTTCTTTTGTCTTTTTTGCCTCTGGAATTGAAAAGTCATTTGCTCATTGAGTTTCGCCCAGTAGCAAGGACAATCAACAGTAAACAACCCTCCATTTTCTGTGATGTGACATAGCCCTCTTTCCTCTCCCTTTTCTTTATCCAATGAGGGCTAGATGGGTGTGGTTGGTTTGACTGGTAATGAGTGTGGGTTGAGATTGTCCAACCCATTTTGAAACAGTTCAACCTGTAGACACTCGTTGTCCACCCAACTCATTTCACCGCCCCAATTCTTTGCCATGCCTAGGTAATATATACACCCATAGTTACCTAATTCACTCCTAAGGGCACCTAGTCCCAAACAGTTTGTCTTGAATAGTTTGCTATTTGATTCACTGTAGTTTGGAAATCTCAAACCACCCAGTTTGATCCGTGAATCTGCAAAAACCCTAGTTCTTCCACTCGCAGTACATGCGTGATAGACAGTGCCAGAGCTTACATACCTTCATTTCTTCTTCTTTGCTTCAGATCTCTTTCAATAGATCTCCTTTGGCAGAATATCTTTCCATTTTTATCTGTTTAGATTTTCTTTTCCCTTTTATCTTTCTAGATTTCCTTCTTTTATTGAAAATCTCTGCATAATCTCCTTTTCAATTCCCTCCTAAGCAGTCCCCTTCTGAAACTGCAGAAAAGGGGCCAATGGAAGAGATATTGGAACACGATGGAAAAGATACGCCTCATGTGGACGATACGCCCTTGTGTTTGTTTGGATTTTTAAAAGGAAATAATTATTGGAGCCCAACAAAATAAATTTACAAATGGACCAGTTTTGAAATTCAAGAGATCATTGTCACCCTTAAATTAATTTGTCTAAAAATATGGGATTTAACTTTTCTTTTTAATCATATATTTTTACTTGATGTATTTAACGATGGATATAACCATGATCAAAGTGAAATCTTTCAAAATTATAAATTGGCATGGATTAGTAATATTGAGCAGTTTCTATTCATGTGGTTTATACATGCTTGTTTTACCCAACTTCTAATAGAGTAAGAATAAAAATAAAAAAGGTCATTACCCAGTGCGGGTCCCACCGAAGCATGGTCTTGGGAGGGTCTAGATTGGAGACGGACCTAACCTTTGGAAATTTTCACAAAGTGGCTGCCCGTAGATCTCGAACTTGCGTTATCGCGCATGGCACCCAAGACTTTTACCATTGCACTAAAGTAATGACCCTATAGTGGAGTAAAAGTTACCGACAAATTAATAATGTTACATACAAAAGGAGGGTGTTCATTTTGAGCGGTTCACATTTTCAATATGTGGGCCCATAGGATCTGGGCTCATGATGGGATATCACCATATTTGTTGGTTATGAGTCGAATATTAGAGTTGAGCCTACCATTAGATTAACAATATGCATAACATTGAATGAAATATTTAATAAAGGGATCAATCTGATGGTGCGTTCAACTCTGATCAAGTAAAGTTTGATGCCACATATTATATATGGAGGGATAGCTACAATGAATAGCTAGGATTTACCATTAAAAAAAATAGCTAGGATTTCATATATATGCCCAACTGATTAATTTATAAAGATGGACAAAAAATATGAAGTTATGTTATAAAAAAATATAAATAAATAGAAACGAAGTCCTTCCTGTAAGAAACTATATACCAAGCAAAAAGCATAAGCTCAAAGGTGGAAGGCCCATACAGATATATTAAGACAAGTCAAGCCTATTACTTAGGCGAAGTGGGACGTGGGACTTCCCACCCTCACGTGCAGGCTCAACAGATTTCATGGACGAGCATGTCACGTGGGCTACACAAAAACAACGGGATCAGAACCCGCTCTGATACCATGTAAGAAACCATATACCAACCCAAAAGCTTAAGCTCATAGGTGGAAGGCCCATACAAATATATTAAGACATGTCAAGCCTATTACTTAGGTGATGTGGGATGTGTAACTTCCCTACACTTCCATGTGTAACTATATCCTTATTGAGGAAAGTGGCGGCAGTGAAGTGGTGAGGTGAGGCCCACCTGAGACATCAATTCCAGGGAGACTGAAAAGGCCTACTTCTATTTGCATGCCCATCGAAAAAAGGCTTTGATAATCAACCCCTTCAATAACCACCAATCTTTCAAAGCTTATTTTCAATAGACCATACTGATAGGATGGGACAATTTTTTTTTAATTTAAATTGATTTAATTATTTTCTATATTTTACTAGAAATGTTGTTTATACTTCTGCAACATCTAAAAAATTAATAAAATGTGTATTTTAGAATTAGACTTATAATAATTGTCAGTCATACTAAACTACATATCCAAATTAGTGCATCGAATTTGTTGAACTCGAACTATGAATTAAGTGAATTAAAAAACGACTCAAATGAACCTACCCCATCAACTTTTAGAATTGGATTAAGTGCCGAACTACGAACTCGAATGCGAATTGAGCGCATTGCGAATCAAGCAACTATCGATATGCCCTACCTTCAAACTACACCACAGACTTGAGCCTCAGGTTGTTTTGGGATGTCTCACCCCTAGTCAAGTGAAGCCCCAGACACTTGTTAAAACATTAATATGTAATCACTGTAGACCATCCATGTGCAATAATAGGGATGAGGGGAATAGCAAATTCTAGTTGGGGATTATGGTAAAAACTAAAAAAAAAAAAAATCATCTGATCCTTGATTTAAGGGCCTCAAAAGTCTGGCAATTTTTTAGCCTTAAGTTGGCTGTATGAACCTTTTTTGTTCAAAAAGCCACCAATCAAAATCATTTACTGGAGCCCGAGATCACTTAATGCCCTCTGTCGCCAGCGAGATAATGTGGATATGTAAAATTTCTCAAGAATCTGGGGTCACTATTGTTTGTACTGTGGATTACATGTTGATAACAGAGGTGTTTTTTTAAAGAGAATCAAATCTAAGGTCAATTGTGATTCTATTCACCAATACTTTCTATGGTGATATCAATTCTCACATGTATTTTCTCAGTGTCAATTGGCTGATTATTTCACAACAGCCATGATGAAATCCCATCACAATGTCCTACCTAGAAAACTCATGTTGAAATCTTCTCAGCAACAATTTGGAGGAGACTGTAGAGAAACAACAAGCGGTCCTCCGGATATCAAACCACCTAAGGCATGAAGTAATTTTGCACCTCTCATGGAGCATATCATTTGTATTCCATGTAATCTGCTATTTATTCCCAACAAAGGGGATTCCAATTGGCTGAGATTCAGATAAGGGGATACAGTAGCTTTCAGTAGACTGTAAAATATATGCTTTCCGGGTATAATGTGTACTCCTCTGACGTCTATATATGTGCTATCGCAATTGTGGACATGACAAATTACATTGGATTCTTTCGATTCTTTCTCAATATATGTTCTTCAAGTTTATGGTTCAAGGACTGATTTAAGATCATCATTCCGAAATCTAAAAATTTTCACCCTTTGATAAAGTCTAGATTTCATGCATTTCATGTGATTCAATCCAACCGTGAATAACTGAATGGGAATCAATTCAGAATGAGTGCCACCTAATGGGAGGTAGTAAGTCTGGGAAGGTTTGATTTACTAAGGATTGGTCGGGTCCACAAGACTTTTGAAAGGGATCCCAAAATTGCATTTTGAAACATATCCTTCCTGGCTGATGTGTGTCCTTTTGCTCTTCTCTGGTCTGTGAGGAAGGACAGAAATAGTAGAATCTGGAATAGAAAATCTAGACCTTATGAGGACATATCATCTAGAGCCATGAGAAGAATTGCAAATTGGGCGGGAGTGAGGACACAAACAAAGCATTTCAGTTTAGACAACATATTGAAAAATTGGTAAGCTTGTATATTATGTGGCCCTCGCAAAAATAAGGATCGGTTTGTAGGTCCCATCCACCAATTGACATGTTGTAAGGTTAAAGTCAGTGGAGAGGCAAAAGGGTAAACCATGACCAGTGTGCATTGGGGGCATTCTCCCAAAACAATAAAGGGGAAGTATCGTTTATGTTCTCTAAACATGTGGGTAACAAAGATTCTAACGAAGCAGAGGTTTTGGCCATATTGGAACCTGTAAGAATTTTCTTATCAGCTTCCAATGGCAATTCAGTTAGTGGAAAGTGATTGTCTAATGTTATTGAGGTTTTTATTTTATTTTACGGATAATAGCTTTTAGAACTTCCATTTCTACCTCCATGAGATCAAGTTTTGCGCATCTTCACTTCAGATTAGCTTTAATCAAGTGGGTCATAGAATGGCAGTCTCTCTTGGTAAGCAGGGAGTAGATTAAGTAGTGACATTGTTTGCTTGTACTTTGTAATTTTGTTTATAGGTTGGGTACGATTAGGGATGTAAAATGGGTCGGGCATCATGGGCCGGCAAGGCCCGTGGCACGGCACAGCGCTGCCCATGGCACGGTAGACCCAGAACGACGGGCCCATATAATTACCAATTTTGTTTTGAATAATCCCCCTGCATGGAAGATATAAAATGCTCTTTCAAAGTTCTTAGATATTGTTTCTATTTCATTCCCAAAGTCTCCATTTCCATTTTGAAACTCGATCGGTTAGGATTTTCGTTGTGTTGGCTAATTCATGGGTTGGACAAAACTCTGGGTCTATTGAGTTGTATTTTTGTATTTATCTGAGAATGGACTGTGATTGTGTCACCGGAAGAGCTAAAGCGAAGAAAAGAAGAAAAACAGAAGAAATTCGGAAGACACCCACAAGGCCCAATCGATCAGATGAAGATTAGATCAATCAGATGTTTGTCAGGTCCCAATTAACAACACTGACAGAGAAAAAATTCGGGAGACATGGATGGCGGGAATTATCAATTCGGGGTTGTGCGAATTGTTTCCTTTTGAGACTGAAATTTCCAAGTTTGAGTCTTATTCGTGTTTTAACTCTAAGGCACGAATATTGGGCTATATAAAGGGTGTTTCTCTCAACCCTAAGATACACATCAAGTAATTCTCTCATTGTTCTAAGGTGAGAAAACCCTAGGAGAGATTCTTTGATTCTCTACAACCATTGAGAGGTTGTGCTAAAGATCTGCTCTAGAAGGATTGCTGCTTCTACACTCTCGTAGAAGATTTGTTCATCTTGGTTGATAAGGTGTGCTGAATCAAGTACATGGAATGGCGGGCGGCTATAAAGTCGTGGCAACAGGAAAAGTTGTACAAGAACAACTACAGTCCGTAGGATGACGGATAGACTAGGAAAGGGAGCTGTGAGTATATCTTGTAATCGTTCAATAGTTCTTGATTTCAGATCGTTGTTTTTCTCCCTAGATAGGGTTCCACGTAAATGATTGTGTCTGCCTTCTTATGGTGTGTGATTGGTAGATTTGATTACTAGTTTACATTTTTTTTTTATTCCGCTGCATTGGCTTTTGAACTTGCATCCATTCTAGTAAATTAAAAGTAGAACTTTCACAATCCTTAACTTTTCTCCTATTATCAAGCAATTCATCAATATCTCCTCTTTCATCGTTATGTTTCGTGCCACCTACCTACCCAACATCCCAATAAATCTTCTCATATTCTCAAGATTTTCACCAGTTGTAGTAGCAGTACGCATACCAAAATCCAACCTCTCCTTCCAACTTTCTCTCAACTTAAACCTTTTTACCCAAAAAAAAAAAAAAAAAAAATGTCAAATAATCATCACAAAGGGGCTTGTGGCACAGCCCATGGACCGCACGGCCCTTACCATGCCTATTGCCCATGCTGGGCTGAGGCCCTGCCAGCCTAGGCACAGCACGCCCAAGCACAGCTGGGCACGGTCAAAGCAGGCCATGCCGTGCTCTGCTACATTTCTCATCAGTTGTTTTATGGTTGTATCATTTCTAGGCCTAATATTATCCCTTTACCTTGCCGATCAGAGAGAGAGAGACTTCATAGTAATTTTAATAAATTAATCAATTGTTAGAAGATACAATAAGACTTAACTAGCACACTAACTCGTGCTAAGCACAGGCATACATAATAATCAATTAAAAAGAAACTCAAATCACATAGAATCATCCTCAAACACTTTCCGACAGAAAGCAACAGAAAAGAGGATTACGACCATACCTCTCTTTTTTAATCCATGAGTTTGTGGTGTAGAAATGGAGGAAGTAAAGTTGGGTGAAAAGGAAAGGGGAGTATACACAGAGTAAGTGCATATGGGATTTGGGATGGAAAATGAAGTGGTTGAAAAGAGGAGTGAAAAGTGGGAAGAAGTAGAGTGGTCGCATGTGGAAGTGGGGGATGATGTGGGTTAGTTACAAAGAAGGTCTACAACTCCCGGTCAAAATCAATGGTTACAATCAAAATTAACTTTAAAAGGCTTGGCTTTAATATAATATAATACTTTGGTAATCACTGTAGAGTCCAACAATCTACTATGAAAGCTTTAAAAGGTAAGCTAAAAAAAAACAATAAAATAAAGTGTTTCAGAATGGAAGTTACGTACCATGAACAAGAAGAATAACCTTGCGTTCATCCTCATCGTCAAATTCAGTTTGCACCTCTGTCCCTCTAACAGCTCCAGATCTCAAAAGTTGTCTATCTTCCCACTGAGCATTATCAGCTGTCAATTGAGATAACTTCTTGCTTTGTGAAAGTGTCATCGGTGTTCCATCCTTTCGTGTCTATAATCAACATATAAGCAAACATGTTGAGTAAAAAATAAAAAAAATTAATACGACAGATTATATAAAGGCTGTAATTATGATGATGCATGCATGCTTTATCTGCATTCCAAAATCCTGTTTAATTCAGTAGATTAGGTTGATGTCTCTCATCCATCAAGAAAATTGTTCAGCAGAAGATAATATTTGAGATCTAGCCTCACATCCAATGACACTGACATCAATTGACTGCCAATGGATTTCATAAGTGAAGTTGAATCCAAAGGCAGTGCAGAAAGGAAAGAGAAGAACCACCAACAGCTATTCTCCAAGCTCAAGCTAAAAGGATAATTGCAACCACATCAAGTTTTCACACCTACTTAAATTAACACCAAATCAAAGAGAGGATACAAAATATTCTATTGAGTAGGAGAGGATGCATCCACTTATATAAACCTTGGAATTAACAAAAAAAAAACCCACATCAATAAGATTTCCCATGATCAAGTCGGTTGTACAAGGAACCCATGGGCCTACCTGCTCAACAAATTAGGCATGGGCCTCCTGCATAAAATTACCAGGCACAGTAGGCCTGGTCAGTACATGTGCTTTTGGCAAACAGGCTGATGTGAAGCCTGCATCAACTGGGTCCCCGGACAACACTTGAGAACGAACAAGAACATGGCCTAAGACCATGATAAAACATCTAGCTCCGTTATAAGGATGGCCACAGTTTCAGTCACAATAAGAAGTATTGGCAAATTCTTCAAATGGACATAAAATGTGCATTTTTGCATAACAACCTGAGAGACTTCAAATACTTGTCTCCCTCCAAGCTCCAGCGTCAGATTCAAATGATATTTCCACCGTTGCAGTTCTCTTCATGGACTTAAACATGCCTCATGTGGTTGGTTTCAGAAGTTCGATAGTATAATTACTTGAGTTGGATTTCAATTAAGTCTACATGTATTTAGATAATAACACACACAAAGGAGTTACTGGATCTCATATAATGCTCTACGATACAGCAAAGGTGAGGGAGATCCAGTTGATGATACCAGACTTCATAGAAACTAGTTAGAAGGATAATTTACAAGACCATAAGTTGATCAAACATCTCTTATGCGGGTCATATCAGTCGCTTCATGTTGAACCCTAGTCATGACCATCTTGACAACAGGAGACTGTTGGTTGTGTATTACCCCATCTTAATCAACTACTCCTCTCTCTAGGTATGTTGATGTTGATTGAATGGATCTTCAGATACATGCTGTTCCATGACCAGGCTATGTTTGTTTTTAAGAGCTCTCTCATCTCTAGGAAATGTAAAACACAAGATATAGCTGACCAATCTTCCAAAAAAGTGGACTACCAATCCATGTCTTCCATCTGCACTAAGATGTCCAGTTAAAAGGACTCTGTCTGACTACTAGGTTTACCAAGATCAACTAATTTCTACATATACCAATAAAAAAGAGCAATCTAGATCACTTCCAATCCAGAGTTCCATGGGAGAACTAAACACAAAGAAGATGGCGGCCACTTTATCCAAGAATAGTTGAAAAAGAAAAATAGTCATTCCATTCCCTCATGTCTATTATTTATCTTCAAATTACGGATTTCTTACCCAGAGGGCCAAAAGCCACAATATGGGAAATATTCTAGCCTCTTGTTTGCAAAATGTTTTTCCTTAGGAGTCATTTGTTTGCAGTCATTTACGTATGTAAATTATTCACATGCATAATGGTTACACACCTCTGTGCTTGTTTGCGCTTATTTACGAATGTTATGTGTAAATGAGGTGTGAAAATGGTGTGTAAAGAACACCATTTTCAAATGAAAATTTAGACACCTTGACAGGTGGTAAAACAGTTTACACATGGTATCATAGCAAGGTGGGGTGCAGACAGTGACCTTCAACGGGTTCTGGGTTTGAACCCCATCAAGAACTCTTTTTAAAAACTCTTGTGGCGTCCCAAATACATGATCTGAACCATTCACCTACTTCTTATCTTAACTCTTAATGGATTTTGAGAAATCTGCGGAAAATGTCCAAAAAATCCCATGTGTCAAAATCTAATTTTCTGCACTTCTATGGGCCCCCAAATTCCCCAAATTCATCATCCAAACTCTTCGCCTTTATATGGCTGAAAAATAGGTATTAGGTAAATTTCTTATCTTAATTCCTCATGGGTTTTGAGAAATTTGTGAGAAAAAATCCAAAAGTTCCATGTAACATTTAAAACCGTTTGATATACTTAATTGAACATGAAAATTGTAGTTTGACAAACATGGTAATGTGTTTCACATGTGTAACACTTGCATAAGTAAATGTTAGGTAAAACCCATTTTACTATCACATCTATAAAATGTAAACTACGTTTGTTTGCACTCATTTGCATATGTAAGTGATTCAAACGCACAAGAGATACACACTGTCAAGTTCATTTGCACTGATTTACGCATGTGGTTAGTAAATGAGGTGTGAAAATGGTATAAATAAGAAAGTTTACACACCAAAATCTTCACCATCTCTAGCAAAAGGCGCTAGTATAGTCAAACACGGTGATTGCAACTCGGTAATTTTCCCAATCCTATAAAAAGGTATGTTCTACCTAGTCGAGGTACAAGTAAAGAAGCACTCCAGAGTCCAGTCTACTCACATATTCATACTCTTGTGATGTTTTTCATGAGTCACCAATTATTTCCACTAAATACTAAAGGAGACGCAGGATGAACACAACATCAGTCATAATTAGGGCCTGTTTCTTTACCGGAATTTATGACTAGAATTTGGGAGGTTGGGGTTTTTTGGACATGATGTGACATATTGTCCCCTGGCATTTGAAATGCTGTGTTTCTTTCGTTAGAGTTTCAAATTCCAACCACCCAAAAGACCTTTTGGAATTCTTGGAATTCCACTCTCTATACCATTTGTTGGAATTTCAAATCCTCCATCAAAAAGAGGGATTTGGAATTCCAACTAAGGGGACAACTTTTGGAGAATTTGAAATTCTCCCGTACATGAATTCTTGGAATTCTGATAAAGAAACGGGCCCTTAGTGTTATAGTTTGCTCTGGCCTCCAAGTCCAATAAATATATTATCTAGAAAACTAAATATTGAGCGAATGTGGGCCATGACTCATGAACCATTTTTTAATGGAGTCGTGAATCCAGCATTCCAACTGTAACAGAATCAGCATAAACAAATGAAAAATATGCCCATGACACATGGTACAAATAAAAAATATCTACCCAGCCAACCCTTTGAAAGTAATTGCACAAGTGATTAAATGGAATGCCAAAATATTCCACCCAAAAAAAAATCTGATGTTAACTATTTAAAAGATAATTGCTCAAAGCAGATATGTACCAATCTCTTGGCCAACTCAGCCTCCTTTGGGAATGAAGTGTCACCCCCAAGAAACAATGATGAGCTATCAGCATCAAGCATTGTACTTCCTTCTTCACGATCATACCTACAGGAAAATAAATATATATATAAAGTATGAGGTATAATGAGCTACCAGCCATTAACAGCATAGCACGCAATTCACATACCTACAGGAGAATCATAAAAATATAAAGTAGGAGGTATAATCAGCTACCAGCCAGCCACTAATAGCATCATCGCATGCAATTCACAAGACCAAATATAAGGAGGTACGGAAAGGAAAAGGCTTGGGAATGGAAACAACCATTCTGAATAAGAATGTCCTCAAAACAACTAATTTATTTTAAGATAAACTTTAAGAGCACATTTGGTAATGGGAAAGGAATTTCTAAATTTGAGGATTCCCCACAGCCCCTAGAGGGGATTCCACACTAAGGATTTGTATAGTTTAGGATTTCACATTGGTATGGGCTCAGGAGATCGGACCTGAATTTCCTCAAAAATGAGGATTTCTATTTGTCGGATTTCTATTTGTCCAAATCATCATGGATTTACAATTGTAAAACATGGGTTTTCTACAACTTTGTGGAGAGCAAACATCTTTTCCTTTACATTGCCAAACATGATCTAATAGCTCAAAGCCATCTGGTGACCCTTATTTATTTTTAAATTTAATATGTTTCTATCTTTCTTTTCCCTTGTGCGACATATAACAGCGTTTTTGTTCCTTACAAACACTAATAAATGGCAGCTAAAATGAAAATTATACCATTGTTATCAAAATCCTACTTATTATTTGAATCAAAGTTTATGGGTAAGATCTGAATCTTTTGAAGATCTGAACCCCTTTTCCCTAAGAGAGGAGGACACCAGCTAGGAGAGAAGCAAGGGGAGAGGGGATAGGAGAACGCCACCTCCTTCCAATTGAGGATTATGGAGTCCACCAAGATACCCTTGAAGTGAGGCAGAGGAGGTATTTTTCAAATGTTATTGAACCTATAGTGCAAATACGCAGCCTAGGCCCATGGGACTCAGCTGAGGGGACTCAAATCGATGAGGGCCAAGTCACCCCCAGATTCCTATTTTTAAAACCGTCTGATATGCAGAATATTGTTAACGAGGATGTGACAAATGTTTCACACTCTCATATCAATGCCTAATCCAACTACTACCTTTAGCCATGACTATAAATCTTCTAGCTTCCCATTCTTCACGTAAATTTCTTGTACCATTGATTTAATGCTCAGGTGCATCGCATCATAAGATATTTGATGCCCCTCTTCTACTTGGCCACTGAACGTTCTTTTTTTAACTTTAATAGCTAATAACTCTCCTGTGCCAATCACACCAATTGGCTTTCAGTTCCTCTTCATCTGGCTTGCTTTCAGTTTATGATATTTTATGGTGTACCTAAACTGTCTCTAAACTTGCTCTCTGACAGCCAACTTAGTAATTGCAATTACACAATTTATTTTTCCTCTTCTGGATGTTTTAATCAAGACTGGCATAATGGGAAACCAATTGGCTCAAGCATAGATCAGAAGGGTTGTACTTCTTGGATTCATGTTCCAGACACCTTTCCAGTTGTTGCTTCTGTTTCTCTGCAAAAGTATCTTCTTTATCTCTTGCATTTTTTACTAAGTGCCTTAGTTCTTCCACCAAATTAAAAGAGTTCATCTCTACTAGCGTTTGGGCACTGTAAACCACATTAACATTACTGGATTTAGTGGATGCCAATCGTCTAGAACATGGAAAGTCTCTTAATAGAAGAGCATCTATTTTCACTGCTTCTTTCAATTTGATTCATTCGGATACCTAGAATAGTAGAACACTACATCACAGCCCATTAAAGAGAGGTTCAGTGTATATGTCTGTTAATAACTAATCTCATAAGACGTGAGTATTTAACAAAGTATAGCCAGAATTTTCATGATCGATATGTTTTCTTTGCAAAATGTCAAATTTCGGATCTTTATCTTTGATGCTGCTACAAGAGTGTGGTCCTCAACTGTTAATTTGTCAAAAGATATTTACATGAGTCCTTCCTTGTCATAGAACCCAGGTTTAAGCTAAGCAACAATAATTGCCCCATGATGACTCGCTTCTGCTACAACTCAGCCACTGTAACCATCTCATTGCATGTGCCGTTGCTTGCTGCCACAAAACTGGCACTCCTGGCACTTGAAACAATCCTCTTCACACTCAAGTTTCAGTCAATTGTTACCATTTCCAACTGATCATTTGTTCTCTCTGTATACAAATCCTTTTTAGCAACAATTCAATCAATGGGTTGACAAAGGATACAAGCAAGGATATGCAACTGACCATAAAGAGTCCTTTCCGTGGTCACCAAATTGACAAATTTTGAATTCTTGTATTTGTTGCTGCTATAAGAATGTGGCCCTCAACTTTTAATTGGCCTAAAGATATCTACACGAACCCTTCCTTGTCAATTTGGGCCCTCATGATAGCTCACTTCGGCTACAACTTGGGCCCTTCAACCATCTTATTGCCTATGATTGACTGACTCATTCATTAACAACATGGTCAAAATTTTCCCCACTAATTGCCCAAAACCGCATTGACTCATTCTCTATTTCACTCCCAGTCCTAAATGGGTGTTCGTTTCACCTTTCCGTCACCTGGGAGTATTTAGGCATGGAAGGTGATCCTTGCTGATTCATACCAGATTTCACATGCACCATGCGACCCTACGGCGTAATCTAAGGATGCTTTCAGCTAACAGACTTTAGCCATCTATGATCTAGCCTTCCACCACTCGGGGCCTTTTTTCCATCTTCTGTATCAGGTCCACAGATGGCAACGTAACCTGTTTGACCTAAAACAAAGTACACGACCTTAAGAGGAAGGATTGAAGGAATGAGAAGAGAACTCTTCTAAAATTTCAAAGAAGACCTCCCAATTTTGGTGCAACTTGTCTCCATTTGGAAGGGGAATAAATGTTATTAGTTAGGAAAGTCCCATTCGTCAGATATTTTATTGAAAAAACTTGGCTGTCCTAGTCTAGATAGAAGTCTTGATAGTAATTTTTGACACATTCCATAGATGAGATGCAGATTTTTTTTTGTGTGGCATGTTTACGCCTCTCATCCTGTGTGGTGTGCTGTGTGACCCTCCATGCAGTCCTTTGGAGTGACTAGCTGACCCCTTAGCTTTGACTCTGGGTTCTATGCAAGCAAAGGAAGCCTGGAGTGTGACTTGGAGGACCGAACTTATATCCAAATTACTAGGTAACTCAGTCTCAGAAAAAAAATTGTTGTGGTAAAGGTCGTAATTCCAGGGGAATCATTACCGCAGGGCATAGAGGAGGAGGTCAAAAGCATCTATACCGTAAAATCAATTTTCGACGAAATGTAAAGGACATATCTGCTAGGATAGTAACCATAGAATATGACCCTAATCGAAATGCATACATTTGTCTCACACTATGGAGATGGTGAGAAATGATATATTTTACATCCCAGAGGGGCTATAAATGGAGATAACATTGTTTCCAGTCTGCGAAAAGGAAAAAGAATTCCACGTTCTTCCTTTCGGAAGGGAGGATTAGGAAAAGCCTATTGATTGCTGCTTTCTCCAGACCTCTGCAGGAAAATAACAAAAAAAAAAAAAAAAAAAAGGCTCGAATGGTACGATCCCTCCATCACCCCAGAATGAAAGGGGTGATCACCTGGTAAGTATCCCTTCGTTTCTACTTAAGTCACTGCCCCATTCCCTCAAAGGTCAACCGAACAGGCACCCTGGTTACAGGAAGTAGAGTGGAATGGAACTGGAGTTCCCATACTTTTTTTCAGTTATTAACATGATTCAAACCCACAACCAGGTGGTTGAGACAAGGAGCACCTTCCAACCGTGCTACAGGTTGTCACCTAGTTAACATATTAAAAGATACCAGGTAACAAGAGTTACGGACATCCAAATGGACCCTTAAAGCAATACGGTTCAAGTAGTGATCATGAGGGGATTAAGAAAGAAAACAATAAGAAAACACGTAAAGAGTTATTTTCCAATAGGTGTTATCTATTAGCTTCATTTTACTCCCATGGAGAAGCATCTAAGAGCTTTGTCCATGTCAAGCTAGTGGCAAGACAAAGTCGGCATTTTCTTTTTTGTTAAAACCTTCAAATAAATAAAAGAAAAGGAGGAAAAAAAAAAAAAAAAGGCCTGCAGCTAAATATAGAAAAAAGTGAAGCATGGGTGTTATTCAACCATAGCCTTGGGAATATTTAAGTAAAATCCCCAACTCAGTTCACCCAAATACTATTTATTGGCATAACAACAGATAAGAGTAGAATGGTATGTCCTAATTCTTTAGTCACCATACATGATGAAAGAAATCTTTAGCAGATTATAAATAATACCATCTTTATAATGAAATATAAAAATATTGTCCTACAAAAACTAACTCTTAACAAAGTTCATCTTGTACTGAATGACTCGTTGTAAACAATTTAGATGGATAAAACACATACCAAGCACGGTCAGCATTATACTCCATCTCCAAACGCATTTGTTCGGTAAACTCATTGTGCTCCTCTGCAGAAGTATTTTCACCAGCTACATTGTCCTGGAAAATGTAAAAGATATATTAAAAAAAATCAATTTTGCTCCTTACGTACCATTCTATGAAATCCACAAACGTGTACGACAGTGGACTAACATATCATGTATCTCTCATATATTCATTTGTAGTCTCTTGAGATGGCCTTCCCGAATTACAAATAACGTTCTATAGCAATTTTATTGTTTGAGAGAGAGAGAGAGAGAGAGAGAGAGAGAGAGATCCAGTCATTTTGATAACATCAAAATATTTGTGCTATTTCGCAAAGCTTAATGGTAACCTAACAAAGTGCTTGATCCTCTTTCCAGGTGTAAAGATAGACACTGCTGATTGGAGCTTTTCATTCATGTCTCTTATGGGACCACAGTACAATGACCTGGTACGATTAAGAAGGGAGTTCTAGTTTTCTTTCCTTATCTTTTTTTTTTTTTCCTTTTTTTTGTATGCACCCTTGGGGGGTGTAGATGTGGTCATCGTTTGTGGATTGAGGGTGTGCAGTGTGCTTTACCATCATTCTATTTCGTTTTTCTCTTTTCTTTTCTTCTTCTTTTTTTTTTTTTTTTTTTGGTTGAAGAAGGTAACAATGATATATTGAAAGAGAAGACTAACAGCTAGGCTCAAAAAAAAGGGGGGGTCGGGGGGAGGGGGCGCTTTTTAAGAGATATATACCAAGCCACCCAAGCCAAACCCAAAAAATTACTGTCATGGCACTTAAAATCACATCTAAAGAGTCTTCCATCCCTTTAACATGCTAAAAAGATATACAATTCCCCATCAGAAGAACCTTAATTTCATTTTAAGTAAAATTGCATCTTCCAAGGTCCTCTCTGAATGACCTTGCCCAAGATACGGCATTGATAGAATCACTCCCCACTACAAGAGGATATTGAAATGAGCGATGATAAATACGAAGAGCTTCCAAGATAGCCAAGATTTCAGACCAACGTTTTTTTTTAACATATACAACACCTCACCTTTATGATTTCTGAGTACTCCACCTATTCCAGCCGACCCCAGTTTACAGCAAGCAGCCCCATCCACATTAAATTTAGAACCCCCAATGAAGGAGGACTCCACTGCGCTTTTACCCTGAAATTTGAGCTTCCCATCGACAAGCAAGCTCCCCAATTATACATGATTTTATCCATGTCAAGATCCGAGAACTCCTTTGAGTCCTTTCTAATATAAGCCCATTTTGCAATCATCAAAATCATTGAAGACACCAAAGCGTCCTGAGACACTTCTTTTCTTATGAAAATTCTATTATTTCTTTCATTCTAAATAGACCATAGAATATTCATCCAAAAAAAAATAGACCATAGAATAGAAAAAGGGATAAATTTCCATGGAATCAAACCACACCCAACCAAATGATATCCTTTCCAAGCGTCAAACAACTGACCCACCAAACTAGGAAGACACCATGCAATACCACAAACTTTCAGAAAATGCCCCCAAAAATGAGATGTGACATCACAATGAAGGAATAAGTGATCAAATCCCTCCTGCACAAACAACATAAATCTGAAATGGAATCTGACATGAAATACCTCCTCCTTAAATTATCCCCCATCTTTCTATTTCTATGTATCCTTCTCTACCCATATGCTAAAAGCAGGGTTTTTTTTTGCTGGACACTTCCTTTGCCTCAGGAAATCCAGACTCTATTTTGATAAGCCCCTCATAATTCATATAACCAACCCCATCTTATCACAAGTTGCCGACACAACACATGAACCATGTTCCATGTTTCTTTGCCTAATTGCATGAGACATTTTAAATGGTGTTGGATATGAAAGCAGCCATTAATCCTTACATGGGCCCCACTTTCAATGTGGGTAGGCTTAAGTGGGCTTCCACTTGCTTATATAGAAGTTTGTGGGGCCATAATTGCGGTGGAAATTTTAATAATAGGCACTTTTAGCAAATGGGTAAGGCATGATTTGTCACTAACTAGGATGAAAATGGGCCAGGTTTTGGCTTGGGCAGTAGTGTATTCTTACCTAGACTCGAATTAGTAGATGGGATCCCTATTAACCCAAATCAGGTCCATCTTTTTTTTTTTTTAAGTGACTGTATTTATAAAAGACTATACAGTATAGGAGAGGTATACTCTAACAAAAAAGGCACAAAGCCAGGCCCCACCAAAACAAAGGACCCCAACCCCAACCCATATACAAGACAAAACTACAAGGGGAACATGTTAACAAAAAGAGTGATGAGAGGCGCCCTCCTTAGCAAGATGACCAGCTTCTGAGTTAGCACTACGAAAAATGTAGAAAAAGGTAACTTGGAGGCTTCTAGCAAGATCCAGAATCTCATCCACCACACCTGCCAACGTCCAAGGGAGTTTAGCAGAAGCTTTGGCCCATTGGATTGCACAAAAAGAGTCCCGTTCAAGGTTAGTGAGATTCAAATGTTGCGTTTCTCTAAGGCCAGTTCTCACTGCCAATAATTCTGCCTCATTGGCGGAGCAAACCCCAGCAGACCCTAAGAAAGAAAGAACAACTGACCCCAAACTATTACGGATGATTCCACCCACCCCAGCCAGGCCCGGATTTCCCAAGGCACTACTGTCAAAGTTTAACTTGAAACCCTGAGGGGGAGGACTCCATCTTTGAACGGTAGGAGGAGAGGCCGTCAAAGAAAAAGCAACTTCTTTCCAATTCCTCAACACCACATCGACTTAGATCCCTTTGAATGAAGGGAGAGGAGAGACCCAAGAAGCAGTAAGGTATTTAATCTTATCTCTAAGACGATCCTCAGCTAAGGATTCATCTTTAAAACATCTATTGTTCCTCTCTTGTCATATTACTCAAATAGTAGCCAGGAAAGAACTCCTCCATATGATGCGACCCCTAGTAGAACCCACCCCTAAATCCCTAATATCTAAATCTCTAAGAGCTGGGAGAAATGGGCTGGAAGAACTCCCCTCATGTCAAATAAGCTGTAAACATCATTCCAAAGACCTTGGGCCACCCTACAATTAAGAAACAAATGGTCCACAAATTCTGCATTCTTCTTTTGCCAATTTTTCGCCCTTCAAAGCAACCCATATTTACATCGTTGTCCTCACCTAATAAAATGCCCTTCAAAGCTAATATAATTACCACGTGGTCCCCAAGATATTTTCAGCTTTTGCCAATTTTTTACCCTTCAAAGCTACCCATATTTACATCTTTGTCCTCGCCTAATAAAATGCCCTTCAATACCACATGGCCCCCAATATACAGCCAAATCTAGGTATATATTTGACTGGTGGATGTTTTTTTTTCCCCAATCAATTTTGACTGCACTCAGAAAATGAAGTCTCCTAGGGATTCAATTACATGAAACAAACTGGCCCTAAGTGAAACTTTAAAAAATATGGTAGCTAAGGTAATAATTCAAGTTAAATCATATAATTATGTTATGAATGGAATACCCATAACCGAGTTGTTTCTCTCTATTCCCTCTCTGCATGTCTATATATGTATCTTACCCATTCATAAAGGATATATAGGATTCTGCAAGAGTCTTAAGGTTTCTAGATGGTGATGCCTCTCATCACATGAATGGTCTTGCAATTGTTCAAATAATGTTTGATCCCGAAAAGTTATAGTCTTCCGAGCTCCAACAACTTAATTCAAGAAAGGTCAATTTAGTTTATTTTATTTTTTTCAAATTCCACGAGATGTTGTAAATGATTGGACATTATGTTTAGGAGTTAGAAGAATGCATTTTCTCAGTTAGGCATCTAATGTATGCACTTGTGCAAGGAATTAAGACTGCGATCTGCATGGCTTTCTTATTCTTTTTGGAAATCCCATGCAATAGGATTTTCCTTTTTGTTTGGATTTATGCAAGAAGTTGTATACGGGTATCGTAATTAATTCTTGTTTTGAGTTACAGGATGACTTGCTAGGACCACATAAAAACCCCAGTGCTGAACTGAACACTCTTTTCTTTTTTTAACCCTCCTTAATTTATGTTTTTTTTTCTTCTAAAGAAATATATCAAAACATTCATTAGCCATCCCCATTTAAGGATTAAGCTTTTCTCCTTCTTGTTCAATCAAAATCAAATGCAACCATACGAATCAAACCCAGGAATTCAGGAAAGAATTTCAAAGATGAATAAAAAGACTACATTTGAATATGAACTAACATTGTCATTTTAGTAACAACTGTGTGCAACGCATGTACCCATCACTAGTTTTGGGTGAAAGAAAAAAGTGTCCAAATAAAAAATAAAAAAAATTAATGTCAGACAATGACCACTACCAAGCAGCATATACAACAGCAAAAACATTCTTTTTTCTTTTCCATTAAAGCCAAAACAAACAATCTTGAGCACATTTGGCAAATTACTGAATTGCTAGGAGAGGATTTTATCTAGGGCATGAAGATTGAAGGGTCAAGGATGTATAGTGTACACAAATGGCCATCATATTCCTAGAATATCATTTTGACAGTTGAATAATCACTTCAAATGGAAGTGGATTGTTATAATGGTCCTTTATAGATCACCACAATTGATCCTTCCTCTTAGACCCTTAGACAGAAGCCTATTTCCAGGAAAATCCAAGGAATTCAATACGAATAAGAAGTGTCCTATAAAGAAGCATCCATACCTCCCCAAGTGATTTTGAACTTTCCGCAGAAAATGAGAGCTGATGTGACCTTCTACCATGACGAGAACTTGAAGCTCTTATTGAGGATCCAGAAGCACGTATTGGGGTCGGCGAAGGAGAGATGTAATCCCAAGGAGAAGCAGAGCCCGCTGTAGCATTTCCAAAAGAGTTCACATATTTACTGGCAAAGAGAACCTGCTGTACATACAAAAAGCCTAGTCTGCAAGCAAAATAAGATAGAACTCCTCTTTGAATTTCATAATCTCAATGACCTACCTGCAGAACGAGGTGTATGACCACCCAACCAAGGGGACACCAGCCGAGCATCGGGTGATGACCCAACAAGCATTGGAGATGGTGAAGGTCGGTAGTGCCTACCGTCCATAGAATGATCATCACGTTGTGGGGTATCTTCCCATTCCCATCTACCATCATCCCAATCAGATTTGTCTGCAAATCATTTAGGTAATGGAGCACATAAATATCAATAATAAGCTTTAAAGAATATGCTCTTTAATGTGCAAAGGATCAAATGAAATCAGTAGTTAAAGTAAAAAAAATAAGTTCAAAGAGAAAATCGTATGCACCAGATTTTTGCATGGAAGTAGATTCATTTCTAGTTTGCTTTCTTCCATATCCTCCGCTATACTTCTGTTCTTGTCGATGTCGATCTCTGTCATGCGATTGTCCTCTGCTGTCATAGTAGTGTCGTTGTCTAACTCTCCTGCCCTCACTCCTAAATTCATCCCTATATTCCATTCTTTCACTGCTACGCTCTTCCTTATCATACCTACTGGGACTTCGAGAATGACTGCTTCGATACCTACCACGATCAGGACTGATAGCCTTCAAAAATACAGTGAAAGAAAACAATAAAAGACACATTCAAGGACTTAGGTAACCTTCTAACCAAAAGTAAACGTGTATTACAAGGCCAAGTTCCAAATGATAATTTACCTCTTTAGCTCTCATTTCTGAATGTTGATAATCATTTGAGAAACGAGTACTAGGAGTGTCACCATCATGTCCTTTCCGTGGCAAATTATTTTCAGAAGTAGTAGAGCATACTTCTGTGTGAAAACATCCCAAAAAAAAAAGAATAAATATGAGTACATGACTATATATAGTCCTCAGAATCCAGAGGAAGCAACTATGACCATACTATCGGAAAAGGTGAATGTATCAATTCGCATGTGTATGAAAGTCATTAAAGGATCATGCAATCCTGTAACATAGATTATTGACAAAAACCATTACAGAATCATCTACCAAATTGATTCACGTACAAAACCATTCATCTATTTATAATTAGAAGGCAGGTTCCTCTACACACTTCTTTATATGCATAATTCAATTATCCAAGCATTTTTGTTGTTACATAATATCCATCCAAAAAAAAAAAAAAAAAGGAGAGAACGCAGAGACAATTTTTTTTTCAAAATTCATGTGCTTCCGCCTTCCAGTCTCATTTCTCTGTTGGAAGGTTTATCCATACACATAATCCAAATATCCAGACCTTTTTTGTCACCAAATATCAAGAAAATATCAATTCATGAAAACAGATTCACAATTTTTTGAGAAATCCATGTGATATGGTCATGTGATCAGTCACTCAGTGGCAAGGATCTTTTTCTTCTGTTTTTTTTTTTTTTTTCCTTCAAAATTCCTCCTTCACTTTCACTGACATGACCTCTTTTGAAGACCAAACTGCAGCACAAAAATGGTCATTAAAGCCCCCATTAAATGCATGAAATATCCTCAGCACAGATCATGAGAATATGTGCAAACAGGGAAAATGTTCTCCCACGAGCAACTGCAAGTGCAGTCCAGCATTGTGGGGCCCACTTGGACCCACCTTTCATCAGTACAGCCCTTTGATACTCTTTTCATCCCATGATTTGGCATCAGGCCCAATTTTACACTCACCGAACCTTCACTCGCCGTTGGATTCAATTTAAAGAAAATCTGTGATTAAGATTCATTAAGCTTTAATGCTGTTAGATCCCCCACTGTCCATGAGGAGACCTTTCCATCTGCCCTCCTCCCACTCATAAACTTGCTTCTATGCGGGCCCCACAAGCTGGACTGTATATAAGCTATAGGCAGTCTGCTTGTAGGAGAACCTTCTCCGTGCAAGCAGATGAACAAAAGAATATTATCACTAAAGCTTGTCTGGAATTAATAAAAGAGAAAAAAGTAATTATCTATAGATTTGTAACAATCTTACAAGTTACAAGTTCTGCTGAAGCAAGTTTTTATTTCCTTAATTATTTTATTTCCAAGTTTTTTATGCAAATACTGAACAAGTGATGCAAATTGGGTTGGTCAGGGCCAATCACAAGTTAGTTAGGCTCAAGCCAATTGGTATCAATCTAGAGTTATATAATCGGCCCATTATATGAGATCTGCAACTTAAACGAGTCATTCCACATGCAAGCAGTCGAGGTAAGGGAACTCAGCATTCCAGGCAGAAACGGCAGGCCCCCTTCATCATATATGTTGACAAGCAAAGCCGAGCTTGACCAAGCTTGCGCTCAAGATTGAATCAAATTAATTAATTAATTAATTAATTAATTAAAAAAAAAAAGCTCGAGCTTGAGTCAAGTTAGACAAGCCCAGCTCAATCTTGGCTCGATACCCTTGTTTCCAAGTTAAGCTTGAGCTTGATTATAAATGATGCAAGTCAAGTTAAGCTTGAGCTTCGCTTTATCATAGTTACCCACTACAATGAAACGGGTCTCAAACTGCGAGTAGTTGGAATCGAATAATAATTCACAATTCAGTTCTCTCCGATCCATATTAGCCAAACATTGGTGCCATTCTTCTCAATTCTACTCTTGTACATTAGATCATAGCAAAGACGACAATGTTAACCCTCTTCCTAAAGATGTTCCTACAACCCATTCCATATCCTGTAAGGCCATTGCTAATAGATTTCCAGCAGGCTCATAAAACCATCAGTGGGAACAATCTACGAAATCCAAGATGCTCAACTCCCTTATATGTTTTACATTTACTTATTAGTCATGATGTTTCTCTGATTTTTTTTGTAGGAAAAAATGAAGAAATAAATCCCTGAAGTTATGCAGGATCACAAAATACTCCATGTATAGAAATTCCAACACCAATTTTCAACATTTAGCGAGAAGTGGATGCCGAGAGTAAAGGCAGTGTCCAAGGACTCCCTTGTCTAATTTCTTTTTGTACATTTTGACCTACTCTCCTACTGGGTCATCATTATGTTATGTGAGGCGGTGCTTTAAAATATCTCTTATATACAATATAGTGCTTGGTTAATAGAAGGTTGCCATTAAAAAAATCATAAAGAAATCCCATCATGAAAATACTTTGGATCATCCGAAACTATGAGGTGCCGAATTGCAGATTTTTTTTTTTTACACCAGTCTCAAACTCACTATATCTACTAAAGCATGTGTTGATTGGATAGGTTGTCCAAATACAAATCGCTCTGCCTAAAGAAATTCATTCATCTTGTGAAAGTGTAAGAAACAAGAAAGGGTCTCTAAATCTTCCACAGAAATAGTATATCAAGCAATGCCTTCTGTGTGCTCATAAATAATTTGGACATAGAGAGAGCCTTCTACTGAACTTTGTTCTCCATCACATGATCCTACCATGATTCATGCAGGTAACAATTGCATCCGAATTGCAGATTCAAAGAACAGAGAAATTATCTCAAGGTTAAATGTCCATCTGAAGCAAACTCGAGAACAAGATTATTAATTTTCATATGTCGATCAATTTGCATAACAAAGATATTTTACTAAAGCCATGACGATGGACTGACAACTGTTCCTAGTATCACAAATTGATTTAGATCTAAACATCAAGGTGAGGGTGAATATGAAAATAAATAAAAAAAAATGCAAACCAACAGACGACTACTACTATATGAAGACAGAAATGTATGCCTTGGAAACACCCACAGTATACCATACAATTTTTTTTATTTTGGAAATGGGTCTATGGTACTGCTTAATTTTCTCCCATAAGATCATTAATGTATCAAAATATGGATTCTATTAGGTTGTATAGTTCTACAACCTATTCAACGAACAGGGCCTCACAAGGAGAAGACACAGGATCCCAAACCGACATGCCTGCCTTCTCTTCTTTGTTTAAGAAAATATCAGTGAGATTGTCATACCTGAATACAGAGTCTCTTTTGAATTTGAGGAAGCTTCCCGATAATGGCGACTAGAATAGCTGCGCCTACTTTGAGACGTATTAGTTTGAATATCATCCACCCCAGAAGAAGCAGACATCTCATCTTCATCTAGAGAAGACAAGGACGACAAATTTCTTTCTTGTGGAACTTTAAACACACCATCACCCTTGGACCCTCGCTTTGCAATTGCAAGAACATCAAGACCTTTCCAGATAAAAAGAAATTAGTTATTACAGTAAAAAATCTAAACATCCAAAGAATAAACAATTGCTAAAGACATGACCACAAGTTAGTTGCATAAGGTGAATTGGTTTAAAACCAAGTGTACATGGCTTTCAAATCGACATTGGTGAAAAAAGGATTTAACAAAATATGGCATACCCAAAAGAGATTTCCTCTCAGGCGGTCGAAATTCCATTCTATCCTTCCCAGGAACATGTAAACCTCCTTTGGTGATTCTATCTGGTTCCAAGGTGACTGTCATTTTGTCAATATCAACAACTCTTCCATCATCACCACCCTACATCAAAATCATTGAAAGAAGGGGCAGATAAAATAAATAAATACTTGTTGGGGCAGTCATTCTGATCAACAACCTAATTTCAGCTACATACAGTGTAAATCCAAACCTCACCTCCATGTTAATTATGAATCCAATCAATACTAAGGAACAGTTGTATGAAATAGATCTGCAAAATGTTTGGACTTCATTAGAAACGAACAGAAATAACTTCGATGCAATTATTCACAAAAAGATAATACAAGAGACCTGAGATGAATCCTATTTCCTAACCCTACTCATTCAAACTTATAAAGGAGAGTCTTCGCTGGGAATTGCTGGAAAGAGTATAACAAACTACACAAATATCGGACCTGGGTTTCGAACCAGGTATCTCTGTGACCGAATCCGTCCGCCTTTTTGATAAGTTTTCATTTCATGCCTCTTGCACATGCGGTTTTGTTTACCACCTCGTGAGATGAGAAATTTTGAAATTTTGAGTGTGAAACTGGGCTCATTCACACATTGTTTTCGCATGCAATTTTCACATCTGATGTGTAAATGATTAGAAACAAACATAATGCTGAGTACAGTGGCGGACCCAGGAATTTTGTTTGAGGGGGGCTTACGATAGTCACTTGAAAAGTAATTCAATTATTGTTTTGTTGTTCTTCTAAACTTTGGCAAAGGAGAAATAATCCACCTGAGAAACATAAACAAAGACCAATCCACTTCAATCATCATACACATAGACAGAGCCACAAAAAATATACATATCAATTAAAATTTAAGGTACCCTCAGTTCTAAAAAAAAATGTTTTAAATGGTAAAAGAAGGCACTTGAACTCTAAGAGGACAATTAATGGAAATAAAATGAGGACAGTCAATTTGTTTTAACAAATTTAATTAGTTTGACTTGTATGTTTTTCCATTAAACAAATAGAAAAAAGAAATAAAAGAAAAAAGATGGACAATTAATGCAAAAAAAAAATCTAAAAACCATTATAATACCCTTTTATCCTTTTTATGAATGGTTATGGTTAATAGTCTTTTACTTCAAATAAATAAAATACTAAATTAGGCCCTCACCAAACTCAAATGATCAAGAAGCTCAGAAACCTCATAAGATTTCTAGAACAGAACACTGATCAGCATACGCTTATAAATTATGAAGTCAGATTAATCAACACAGACATGAATCCAAGGCTATATGTTTCTTTCCCTTTCTTAAATTTTCACCCTCTCTCTCTCACACACACACACACACATTTTTCATTTCTTACTTCTCTTTGCAAGATGCACAATTTCATGAAGTTAGCATACCTCCCTAGATGAGAGACGGTTCACAAATTTTGGTACTTAGATCAAACAGGTTCCTAAACATTTAGCTCCTTTCCTACATTTTTATGCTTTACTGAAACAGAACATAGGTAATCTCAATTCGATAACCAATGATAATTTTAGGTAATCAAATGAATTTAGCTGAATAATTTTATTATTGTTTTTTTTTTTTTTTTTTTGTCTTAATTTCTCATGCGTTTCTTTAGTAACTGTGTCAAACATGTTGTGATCATATCCAGCGCAAACAATCATTTTTATTCATAAGATGAACATTCATCATAGTGAAAGAAATCAATTCCACAAAAGACATGCATTTAACAAAATTTCTAATCTCAAAGCTAAGAAAGAAAAACTTTCCGACATAACCTAGTAAAAATTTGGAGCCATAATCTCCCTTAGCGCTCAATAATGTGAAATCACTGCAGGTCATCTATCTCTTACTGTAGTCATATGTTATCAATTGAATCAAATATAAGAACCACATGTATGAATCAAATTTCTCAAAAACCAAAACTCGCAAGCTGCACAACATAATAGATATCTAGATCTTACACACTTCAAACAAATCAAATACTAAAAAACAGCAACGCATCCAAATGATAAGTAAAACCAAGAACAAAAGAGCAATCTGTATTCAAAGATCTGATGCAAAGAGAAATGGAAAACACGAGAGAGAGAGAGAGAGAGAGATAGAGAGAGAGAGAGATGGAGAGACCAGAGACAAAATGAGTAGAGCACCTGTCGCTGCCGGAGGGAGGGACGGCGTCACGACGGTCGCCTGAGATGGGGAGTGCTGAAGGGAGAGAGACGAGAATCGGGATTGGCCGATTAGGTTGGAGTGGGGGCTTGGGCT
Source organism: Cinnamomum chago (assembly GCA_038049695.1). NCBI lineage: Eukaryota > Viridiplantae > Streptophyta > Magnoliopsida > Laurales > Lauraceae > Cinnamomum > Cinnamomum chago. The sequence continues at coordinate 102,787,794 of CP142451.1, read as the reverse complement.
ATTTTTAAGTGGGGGCCTGGACAAAGGGGCCTTAGGGCCCTTATGGGCTTTTTCCAGTTTACCCACAACATGTAGGTCCGCCCCTGGCTGAGTAGTAACAACTAAGCATGTGGTCCGTGGATCAAGAGATAGGGTTTGGGGGATTGGGGGATTAGGGCAGAGATTTTCGCTTTGATTGATGTGTAAATGATTGTCGCTTTTCAGATTATACTGACGTCAAGAGTCAAGAGATAGGGTCTGGGGGGATTAAGGCAGAGAGCTTAGTGAGCTGATTTAAGTTGATTGGAGAACGAACGTACCTGATTCTGGTGGGAGGAGCAATGGCCAATGAGGGAAGAGAAGAGGAGGAGGAGGAAGCAGAAGATTTTTATAGTCGTGTCGTCAATTTGCAGCGGGAGAGGCAGAGAGGAAGAAGGCTTTTTCAGTCCAAAACCAACTTTGGTTTTATAATCAGATCAAGATGGACGAACCGATTGGCGTCCCATCTATGGGACCAAGGGCGCATGAGAAGATCCCATCCCATATCAAAAGATCCGGATGGCGGCCCGGAAAATGGCTGGCCCAGACATGCTTGGGCCATGGCCCACAGGCACAAGTAGGGTTGTGCCGGGCCGGGTCGAGCCGGGGCCATGTTGACCAGCTTGTCAGGCCGTACTGGGCTTGGGTAGCCTGCCCCAATTTGCACCTCTAGGTTAGAATGGTCTATGTATGCATGTCCCATGATGGATCCGGACTATATATAGGGAATGCATTTTTTCGGCTCAACCACACTTTACTATCCGCTTATCACACTTGTCTTGAAAAGAAAACGAGAGGAACCCGACGATGAAAGAGCCCTAAACGACCAAATGAAAATGAGTGGACTTCCCGCTGGTGCATTTTCATTTCCCGCCCACACATCTTACATAAATAGAGAGCGAATGGAGAGAGATGAAGAGAAAAGGCGAAAGAAGAACTTGCAGATCTATCATCGTCGTCCGAAGTGCAGGCGACGAATCCTTCTCGGTCCAGCATGCCCAACATGTCAGGTATTCCATCTCCCTTGCCTTTTTTTGGTTTGTCCGCTCCGACCAACGGAGAAATCCGCTCGATCAGCCACTATTTTGGGTTAGCAGCCATTCCCATCTCTCTCCCCCTCATTTCCCCAATCCTTTTTTTGTTTCCCTGCCATCAGCTATGGTGACTCTTGCAGTAAGGTTTCCAAGTTCCTCATCGTTCCTCACAGCCAGCAGCACGTGCCTAGGGATGATCTTGTTTTTCTTATTATCACGTGCTACATTCACATCCTGTACCGAAATCAGCTGGTAATGTGGCACGTGACAACAAGAAGAACAACATCATCCCTCAGCATGTGCAGCCGGCTGTGAGTAACAATGAGGAACTTGGAGAACTTCTTGCAAGAGTCACCATAGCCCATGGCGAATAAACAAAAAGAGGATCGTGGAATGAGGGATGTAGAGATAGGAATGGATTCTAACCCAAAACATTGGTTGATTGAGCGGGTTTCTTTGCCGGTCTGAGCAGACGAACCATGGAAAAAGAGAGGCAAAGGAAATGTAATGCCTGATATGTTGGGCATGCTGGATCAAGGTGGTTTCGTCGCCAGCACTTCGGACGGCAATGACAGATCGACGAGTTTTTCATTCTTCTTCTTCTTCTTCTCTCTCTCTCTCTTTATTTTCTATCTCTATTTATGTAATGTTGTGCTGTAAATGAAAATGCAGTAGTAGGAAGTCTACTCATTTTCATTTCATTGTCTCGGGCTCTTTCGTCATCAAGTTACTTTTTTCTCCCCTTTTCAACACACGCGTGGTGAGCGGATAATAAAGCATGGTTGAGCTAGGAAGAGGTATCCCCATTTATATGTGTGCGTGCGTGTATGTGTATGTGTATATGCATGATAATAATAAAGTGATTGGCATGCCATGTCCCACCTACATGAAATAGAAAGTGATTACCTGTAAAGGTGAATTTGGTCAGTTTTCCCTTCCGTTTTTTTAAAACATCCAGATTATGTTTCATTGAAACAAAACTCTCCCTCACTTCATCATATAATTATTTCTTTCATTAACATTCTACCGGTGATTTATGACAATCATCTTCCTTGCAATGATCGACGACATGTAGTGGCTGTTTAAAGAATGGCATGACTGTAAATGAAGGGTAAATTAGGCATTTAAAAAAATTGAAGGAAAAAGCTGCCGAAAATACCTTTAAATGGCTAGATGTTCTTAATTCAAAACTTATTGAAAGAGTCAGGCTCTAATTTTAGAAGTTTTGAAACTTATGTCCTTCTTTTGAAACGAGGCAAAAACTTACCTTATTTAAATTTTTTCCTTAAAAAAAAAAACTCATAAATCTCAGTTCTCATCTCATAGAGAAACAAAAAGTGTCTTTCGATCGTTCTGTCCCATTCACCCGCCCCATTTGCAAAGAGTGAAAGAAAGTGAGAGAAAAGAGAAGATAAAGGAGGAGGAATGAGGAGAACAACGAAAATGAAGCCCATCCCATGGGGCATCTCTCTACAACTCCATTCATTCTCTCCCTCTCTGAAATGTTTCCCCTAACCAAACCGCCATGGACCTAATCAATATGCCAAGAGCCTGATGAAATGCGTCAAATGAAGTCTTATAATTATTCAGGACCAGTAAAAACCACCGCGCTTATACAGCCCTCTTTGTTGTGGCTCTCACTTTGGCAGTAGGTAGTAATTTTTTCATTTTTTAAGACGACTTTTACTCTACTCCAGGTAGCCCCTTGAACCTGAGACATCAAGGTTGACTCTGATACCAAATATTATGTACCTATCCAATACGCCAAAAGCCTCAGGACTAATGGAACGCAACAAATCAAGTCTTATTACAAACCCCCCCCCCCCCCCCCCCAAACAACAACAACAAAAAAAACTAGGTTTTCTTTCTTTCTTTCTTTTTCTTTTTTGCCTCTTTTCCCTCTCTCCCTGATCTCTCTATATGTACGCCAAATTACGCTTCTTTTTCTTGTATTTTTATTTTCAATGGAATAGAGATGCAAATAGTATTTTTGTTTTCCTTATTTTTTTTCTGGCAAATGAATCCACTGTTTGAGTGGAATGGAATGTATATGAGATTGGAGTGTAGTTCCATCCCAGTGTCTCAATTCAATCGCTATTTTTTAGGGTTTTTCTCATTATAGTCCTTTATTAATGTGAATCATGAAAACATGAATAACCAGGCTGCTGCCCCTTATATCGTTCCAGCCATAAACTCCCTGGTTCATCAATGGAGTGATCCATATGGCAATTTTTTTTAATGTTTTTACATGTTTCACCATTAGAAAAAAAAAAAAGAAAAAAGAAAAAGATATACAATTGTAGCTTCTTGACCACCTTCAAGGCCTCTATTTGAGAACGGTAGAAAAAAAAATTAAAAAATAAAGAGGAATCTTATGGTCTTTACTTTACTTTATTTTATTTATTTAGCTTTTATACTTGTTTTTTTATATACCTTTATGTCCCTGATCATTTTAAGCCTAGAAAGCTTGAAGCATCCCTTTGTGACATACTATTCAATTCTTTTGTGTTTTATGGCACCTTCATGCTTCCTTTTGACACTTTTGTGTTCATTTGATGAAGTACATTGGTGGACACAACCAAACAATTTTTAATATAATCTTTCTCTAAATTTAATTTCATTTTCTTTTCCCATGAATTTGTTTGTAGGAAGGAGGATGGGGTCAATTCATCTGGATGGACGAAAAACATAAGGATATATACTCAATGCAAATTCAGAACAAGGACAAAATGACATTTAGAAGAAAGGAAACAAAGCTTCACTTCAAGAGATAAAAAGCAAGAAATTCAACTTTTTATAGAAAGCATAGAAAAACTCAAAATATGCGGAAACACGATAAAAATGGTTGTGCCATTCTATTTGAAATCACTGTTGTATTCTCAGTAGCGTATGTGTTTAGTGAAAAAACTACACGCGGTAATTGAGTTATTCTATAATGTTCACGATATAGAAGATTATGTACCAAATTTTGTTGTCTCTAGACATTGTGTTTTCCATGAATCAAATATGTTTGTCAATGCACAAACCCTCAACAATTTAAGTTCCACAACAAATTTGGGCTGCTTAAGGTTACATGGTAAATTTAAATTTTATCATGATCCTCAAAATCTAACAACATGTATTGCCGTAAAATAAGCCGAAGTCTAAGTGTCTAACTATTTATCAAGAATTGCAGGAAGTGGACAAATGATAGAGATGGGTATTCTTTAATCAAAGTCTTTTAACTATTGTGTTTGAACTCTTCAGCATCAAGCTATCTTGAAACCAAATTCAGGATTTTTGTTGACATTTTTTATTTTTTTAATAGGAGTTGATATTTTGCACCAAAATAAACACTTTCAAATTTTGCCCAATGGCAATAAACGTGTGATTGTGATTTTGAGCAATCTGGACTTAAAAGCGGGCCCTATTAATGAATTAATGGGCTATTGCAATGCCCATACAATATTGGAAACTATGAGATATGGGTGTCCCCTGTAAATTTGTTTAAAAATAGGAAAGAGGTGACTGATAGCCCATACAATATTGGAAACTATGAGATATGGGTGTCCCCTATAGATTTGTTTAAAAAAAGGAAAGAGGTGACTTTGTGTGATGGAGAAAAAATCCAGATTATTAAATCACTTAAGGCAACTAATAATTTTTGTTTCTATTAAGGCACCTAATAATTTTGGGGGACAGTCATTATTGTGGAGATGATCAATAGCTGATAATTAAAACCATTTTAGAAAAAAAAATGATGATTGAATCCATTACATAAAAATGAAGAAAAATAATTAAAAAAAAAGCCCAAACTGTTAAACTGACGCAGGGGACGCTCAAAACCTCCCCACCCACAACACCTTAAGCTCCTTTATAATCCAAACCCGCAAAATCCCCAACCCCCGACCCTTAACAAAACTAAAAAAGGGAATGGAAAAACAAAAAGAAAACCGAATATATATTCCATAAGCAATCTCACAGCCGTCTCTCTTTTCAATATATGTACAACAGTTACTCTTATAGAAGCATTCCTCGGTAATTCTCCAAGGCACCCCACTTTAAAAATGCCACTTTTTTGCCCCTCCTTTTCTTGGTCATGGGGTCCACCTTGAGTAAGTCTAACCTTTTCACGTACACAACTCCCCTATGAATAGTCACAAGTTCAAATTTGGTGCTCATCCAACTTTTCATCACCATTGAATTGAAATAATAAGATAATGATGCCTCTAAAACCATTAAATCTTAGGGTCACAGATCAAAGGGTTATGATGATTGATGTGAATTAAATCAATCCATTAAAATTACTGCAAGTGCACAGTTATCTTGTTGAGATAGTGGCAATTACAGGTCGATCCCACAAGGAGCACTACTAAGTTAAAATTTAAAAATCTAAATTTTTTTATTTTTTTATAATGATCAATCAAGATTTAAATGAGAGATAAGGCTACTATGCAAGATGAACAGATAACAATAATGATAAAGGTAGATCAGAGCAACAAAGAATCCATTAATTAATTTTAATTCTCAAATCACAAACTTTAATTTTGTCTTTTGCCTTGCAAATAACTCAGATCAGAAACAACTCAATGTTTCTGATCCGGAAAATATTCTTTTTAAAAAAAATCAATTCTTAAGCAGAAGAACCCAATATCTCCATCACCTCATAAAAACATAAATTACTTTGAGCGTCAGTTAACAAATTAAGCATAAAATATCAAAGGTATAAAAACCTAAGTATATCCTATCAAAAAAAGATTAACTGATCAAAAAGAACTTTATTTAAAAATATAAAGAGGAGGTTTGCCTGTGGCACGAAGGCAGATCTATTATTCTATTAAATAATACATCATAAGGACAAAAGAATTAAATTAACGACATAGAACGAAAATAAAATTACTTAACTTCACTTTGTGCTCCGATCCAAAAGAATTTACTCCTCCATTGCAAAAGATATGATTTTCATTGAATACTTCATGGCAATTACAACTTCTCCTTCACAAAGATTCTCCTTCAAAATAAATCCTTGGACATGGCCCAAGGCTACCAAAAGAATAAAAGAGAAAAGAAACTAGCTAAATTGGAAAAGAAGAAAGAAAGAAGGGAATATATGAGAGAGAGAGAGAGAGTTCCACGTGAGACAATTTTTTTGGAGAAGGGGGTTGCTTTTTTTGGACATCCAAAGCCTTCTTTAAATAGGGCATGAGCTCCCTATTCTTTCTCTCTAGATCCTTTTTTTTAGCAAAAGAATCTTCCTTCTTTGGTAAGTCTTCTTCTTGCTTTCCAAGTTAAGGTGAGTTTCTTAGTAACTTTTGGAGAGATGTTAACTTTTTGGACAAGACTTGCTTAGTTAGATTCCCTAGCCAACAAGGACTTCCTCTTAAATTCTCTTCACTTGGGCCCACATTCTCTTTAATAAAAATCTTAAATTTGAAACTTGGATTTCTCTTCAATCATGAAACACATGTGGGTCCCACTAGATATGTGGGACCTTGAAACATCTCAACTTGGGCATGTGGTTCTTTCTTCTTCTCTTACTTGGAAATTTCTCATGCTATGGCCCGCTCTCTTTGATAAGTTCAAATCTGAAATTGAATTTGTAGCAAAGCTTTGGCAAATGGTGTGGGACCACATGGGTAGTGCAAACATCTTGAAGTGGTATGGCTTGGACATTCTGTGTAAATTTCTTCTCTTAATTTCTTTTCAAGGCGGGTCCCAATTAACTGAAGATTCCCTACAAAAATAATAATTCAGCCATAATATGTATAAATTAAATTCATAAATGGCATGCATGGGACCCAAATGAGATCAAGCACATAAATGCATCACTAGATGATTTTTGATGCAAGAATAAAAAAGCTAATTGGTGTGACACTAAGATGATGTAAACCAAAGATTTCATAAAATTCATGCAATATTGATGGTTTTGACTAAAATTCAACTTTAATGCTCAAATGCATGGAATTATGAAATTGAGTGCAAATTATCCTAATTAAGTCTACAAAGTAACATAAAATGATGATAAATACTACAATTTTATGGACTTATCACACCCCCAAACCAGCTTTTTGCTAGTCCTCGAGCAAAATAAGTGAAAAAGGAGAAGTTTACTATCCTAACAAATGCAAAGAAGAAAAGAAAAATGCCACTTTCGCTGGCCCTCTCGACTGCATTTAGCGTATGCAATAAGCCCTTAAACCCCTAGGTTCCCCCTAGTGGACGAGTTGTGCCTCGTGAGGGTTTGCAGTGAATATACCCACAATTATTTTTTTTTTTTTTTTGCAAAAGATATGATTTAAAGCTTAACAAAATCTAGGGAAACTTCTTCCAAGAGTAAGTCTATTGACACTGACTATTCTCGGTTCACGAAATTTTCAAAGAAAATCTTAAATTCGGTTCACCAATCCCATCTTTTGGTCAGAAATTCTCGAAATCATGCTAGTTGATCGTGCACGGTGAAAAGCATGTATACATACAAAGCATCAAATGATCCACCAATAATTTCCAAATTTTTTTTTTCAGGGCCGCCTAAATGTAGCAAGGAAAAACAGTCTTCCACTGAAGGTGATAATGACGGCTTTCGCACTACTGCTTTTTCCAAAGGACGCTTTTTTTTTCTTTTTGCATTTTTTTTTAACACACACATGTGACTGTGCAATGCCTAGGTAACTTAAGCTTTCTAATTAACTCATGTAACGAGCATTAGGCCAATGACTCCCAAACTAGATGATTTTAGGGCACTAGGTATGTAAATACCCCTACGGACTTACTGGCTCGGGTTAAAAAGGCTACGAACCCAAACTAGTCACACAATTTTTTATTCTTTTCAAGACTTTTAACTAAACACTTTTTTTTTTTTTTTTTGCAGTCCCCCAACAATAGGGGGCCATTTTCATGTATCCACCCATCAAACTAGGAAGCTCTGTGCACTAAGGGTCGATTTTTCATTTTTTTTCAATCATCAAAGAAAAACGGAAATCATAGCTTCACATTCAAAACCTTGAAAACGTATACACTCTGTGTAAAAGTGAGGGATCAAAACTCAGCACTTTTCCAAAAACTCTTTCCGTAAATAAAATAGTGAACCATTTTTTTCTTTTGTCCAAAATAAATATCTTCAACCAATAAAAATTCTCTTGAAAGTTTCCCTCTAACCTAACAGTAGCAAAAAAAAAAAAATTTTTTTTTTTAATCTCCTAAAAACCAAAGCAAAGCGAAAAAGAAAATGTAGAATGAAAATTTAACAAATGATCACATGTTATGTTCTAACTCACACCCCCAAACCTAAATTCAACATTGTCCTCAATGTTATGAATGCATGTGTAATGTGAAATGAACAACAAGGAAAATTGGAATATCTTACCATGTAGGGTGATTTCAAAAGAATGTGATCAACCAGCTCAATTACCTTCCAAATTTGGGTTGCCTCCCAATCAGCGCTAAGTTTAATGTCGTCAGCCCGACGTGACAAAAAATGATTAGTCCTGGTACATTGGGTCTTCCAGAAAGATATCCTCAATGTTCTTATCCTTCAGTTCCAGAAACGGTTTCAACCGTTGACCATTCACTTTGAAAACATCCCCATTTTGGGGATTTTCAATTTCTACAGCACCATGAAAGTAAACAGTTCTGACAATGAATGGACCAGTCCACCGGATTCGTAACTTCCCTGGAAACAGGTGTAACCGGGAATTATACAAAAGGACTTTCATACCTGGTTCAAAGGATTTTCTTAGAATTGACTTATCATGGTTCAACTTCATTCTTTCCTTGTAGATCTTGGCATTCTCATAGGCATCATTTCGAAGTTCTTCCAACTCATTGAGTTACAATTTGCGCAGAGTGCCCGCAGTGGGTAAGTCAAAATTAAACTTCTTAATGGCCCAATAAGCTCTATGCTCCAATTCAACAGGCAAGTGGCAAGCCTTACCATAGACCAACCTATATGGGGACATCCCAATAGGTGTCTTGTAAGCGGTTCGATAGGCCCACAGTGCGTCAATCAATCGCAAAGACCAATCTTTCCGAGTGGGATTGACCGTCTTTTCCAGAATTTGTTTAATTTGCCTATTTGAAATTTCCGCTTGGCCACTTGTTTGTGGGTGATAAGGTGTAGCAACCTTATGGGTGACAGAATATTTTTTCAACAAATGCTCAAAGGGACGGTTGCAAAAGTGAGTGCCTCCGTCACTAATGATCGCTCTAGGTGTACCAAAGCGAGAAAAGATATGATCTCTCACGAACTTAATCACTACATGGTGGTCATTCTTCTTTGTCGGTATGGCTTCTACCCATTTGGAAACATAGTCTACTGCCAGCAAAATGTAAAGATTTCCAAAGGAATGTGGAAATGGCCCCATGAAGTCAATTCCCCACACATCAAAAATTTCCACCACAAGTATGGGATTCAAGGGCATCATGTTCCTTCGATGGAGCTTGCCAAGCTTTTGACACCTCTCACAGTTCAAACAGAAGGTGTGACAATCTTTAAAGATAGTGGGCCAGTAAAATCCACACTGCAAAACTTTTGCAGCTGTCTTTTTCGAACTAAAGTGGCCCCCACAAGCATGATCATGACAGAAGGAAATGACCGAGTAATGGTCATGATCAGGAATGCATCTCCTGATGATCTGGTCCGGACAGTACTTAAAAAGATACGGGTCATCCCAGAAAAAGTACTTGACCGCAGCTAGAAATTTTGATCGATCCTGTTTTGACCAATGGGTGGGCATCTCCCCTGTAACAAGATAATTGATTATGTCTGCAAACCAGGGGATTTGAGAACAACTAAGCAATTGTTCATCAGGAAAACTTTCATTTAGTGGGACCTCATTTGATGGCTCTAAAGGTATCCTCGAAAGATGGTCTGCTACAACATTCTCACATCCTTTTTTATCTCTTATTTCCAAATCAAACGCTTGTAGTAGAAGGATCCATCGGATCAATCGGGCTTTTGCATCCTTTTTTGACATAAGGTATCTCAAAGCTGCATGGTTTGTGTAGATGATGACTTTGGACCCTATCAAGTAGGACCGGAATTTCTCCAAGGCAAAAATCACAGCAAGCAATTCTTTTTCAGTGGTTGTGTAATTTAGCTGTGCATCAGTGAGGGTCCTACTTGCATAATAAATCACATGAGGTAGCTTCCCAACCCGTTGACCCAAAACAGCTCCAATAGCTGTATCGGATGCATCACACATTAGCTCAAATGGAATGGTCCAGTCAGGTGGCTGAATTATAGGAGCTGAAGTTAGTTCCTTTTTTAGTCTTTCAAAGGCCTTTAGACACTTCTCATCAAATTCAAACGGAGCCTCTTTTGTCAGCAATTGGCACAAAGGTTGAGCAATTTTACTAAAATCCTTGATGAATCGACGATAAAAACCAGCATAGCCCAAGAATGATCTAATCTGCTTAACTGATTTTGGTGGTGGCAATTTGGAAATCAAATCAATTTTTGCTTTGTCCACCTCAATTCCATCATCAGAAATAATGTGTCCCAGAACTATGCCCCTTTTTACCATAAAATGGCATTTCTCCCAATTTAAGACTAGATTCTTTTCTTTGCATCTTTTAAGCACAAGGGACAAATGATGTAAGCACTCCTCAAAAGAATAGCCAAAGACTGAAAAATCATCCATGAAAACCTCAATGAATCTTTCCACCATGTCAGAAAATATGCTCAACATGCACCTTTGAAAGATGGCCGGTGCATTGCATAGCCCAAAGGGCATGCGTCTGTAAGCAAAAGTGCCAAACGGACATGTGAAGGTGGTCTTTTCCTGGTCCTCGGGTGCAATTGGAATTTGATTGTAACCTGAATAACCATCAAGAAAACAATAATATGCATGACCGGCTAGCCTTTCGAGCATCTGATCCATGAATGGGAGGGGAAAATGATCTTTCCGAGTGACAGAGTTTAACTTCCTATAATCAATGCATACCCTCCATCCAGTCTGTAGCTGAGTGGGGACCAATTCATTGCCCTCATTTTGAACCACTGTTATACCAGATTTCTTTGGTACCACTTGAACTGGGCTCACCCATGCACTATCAGATATGGGGTAAAGCACCCCTACATCAAGTAATTTTAAGACTTCTGCCCTGACCACTTCCTTCATTGTAGGGTTCAGTCGCCTCTGTGGTTCACGAGAAGTTTTTGCATTTTCTTCCAAATGGATTCTGTGCTGGACCACAGATGGGCTAATTCCTTTGATATCTGCAATGGACTACCCTATAGCTTTCTTATGTATATCCAAAATTTTCACGAGTTTTTCCTCTTGGACAGGATCCAAGTCTGAAGCTATAATCACTGGAAGGGTTTCTAGCGGGCCTAAAAACACATATTTCAGGGTATTTGGCAACTGCTTGAGTTCTAACTTAGGGGGCTCTACAATTGATGGGACAGGTGGGGAAGCAGATGGAGTCAAAATCTCATGCTTCGGTTGCCACCTGGAGCAATCCATGGATGGGGTTGAGTCTAAAAGTGAATTGACTTCCTCAATATGTCCATATACATCAAAATCACTTCCAAAGTGGGTCAGACAAGCCTCTAGTGGATCTTCAAGTTTCAAATGGGGTAAGTGATTTTCCACCAATTCATGAATGTAACTAACTTCAAAAATCCCATCATCCTCATGAGGAGGTTGCTTACTGACATTAAAAATGTTTACTTGAACTGTCATGGTCCCAAAAGAGATTTGCATCACTCCATTCCTACAATCGATCAAGGCATTAGAGGTGGCTAGGAATGGTCTTCCCAAAATTACTGGAATTTTGGGTTTAGCCCTAGATGTGTGTTTGGTATCCAAGACAACAAAATCGACAGGAAACACAAATTCCCCGACTTCGATAAGAACGTCTTCGACTACCCCCTTGGGGTATCGAATCGATGCATCAGCCAATTGCAAGGTTACATGGGTCTTTTTCAACTCTCCCAAACCTAATGAGTACGGAAGAAGGTTCACACTAGCACCCAAGTCTAGCAATGCTTTCTCTATGTGATGGTCCCCTATCTGGCAAGAAATGGTAGGACACCCTGGGTCCTTATATTTGATCGGGGTTGGACAGGAAATGATTGAGCTAGCTTGTTGAGCTAGAAAAGCCTTCTTGGGCACATTAGTTGTCCTTTTGAAGGTGCAAAGGTCCTTCAGGAACTTGGCATAGGCAGGAATTTGTTGGATTGCATCTAAAAGTGGGATGTTAATCCTGACTTGTTTGAATACTTCTAACATTTTATCCAATTGAACAGTTGATTTTGTTGGGCCTAGCCTCTGTGGATATGGTGCCTTGGGAATATAGGTCTTAGGAGTGGGCTCACTAGGTGATGGTTTAGCATTGACTGAGTTCTCTAGTTCTAATATGGGTTCAGCATTCGCACTTAGTTCCTCAGTTTCCTTAGGTAGTTCCACCTTGTTATCAACCTGTGTACCCGACCTAAGAGTGATGATGGATTGGACTTGTTCCAGGCTTTTTCCTTTAGGATCATGAACGACTTGGCCCTTGGGATTAGGTTCGGGTTGACTAGGGAAGGTTCCCTTCTCTCTGGCATTGATGGAGTTGGCCAATTGGCCCATCTGATATTCCAGTTTTGCAATTGATTGTGTGTTAGCATTTAAGCTTTGAACAGTGCTTTGCTGGAACTGGAGGGTATCTTGGGCTTTTGGAAACCGGGTGGGGCACTGGACTGAAGTTGATGGGATTGTGATGGGCCACCTTGAGTTGGACCCTTGGTCCAAGAAAAATTCGGATTATCCCTCAATCCTGGATTGTATGTGTTGGAGTAAGGGTCATACCTTTGACGATTATCAAAACGAGTGTTTTGATAAGCGCATTCACCTCCTCAATAGACTCAATCTGACCCAAAGTTGTTGGGTCAATCCCTCCATTTATGGCCTGGTTATATTTCAATGACTCCAAAGTGTTTGGAGTGGGCTTTTGGTTCAGTTCTAAGGCCTCTATTCTCCTCACCAGTGTGGCCAATTTGACTTCTGCCTCAATTTTGGGTTCAACCTTAAACATCCCCCCTTTTTCAGGAATGGTGGGTTTGATGGGCTCCCTCTCGATAGGGGCCCACCGTAATGTGTTTTCAGCGGTTTCTTCCAAAAATGTCCATGCTTCATTCGCTGTCTTCTGTGTAAACTTCCCACCACAGAAAGATTCCACCATTTGCTTAGTAGGGTAATCCAAACCCTCATACACGATCTGGACCAATCGAATTTTTTCAAATCCATGGTGGGGACACTGGATTAAGAGGTCCTTGAACCGTTCCAAAAAACTATAAAGTGTCTCCCCTTCCATTTGATGGAATCCATTGATGGCCTGCCTAATCGAAGCTGTTTTCTGCTTGGAGTAGAATTTTTTGTAAAGTTGTTCGACTAGCTTGGCCCATGTAGTGATGGACCTGGCCTGTAAGGCATAAAGCCAAGCTTTAGCCTTTTCTTTTAGGGAGAAAGGAAATAATCTAAGTTTAAGGGCCTCCTCAGTCATGTGATTGATTCTCATGGTCCCACAAATGTCCTCAAATTCCCTAACATGTTGATTTGGATTTTCCTGGTCTAGCCCACGGAATACTGGGAGCATCTAGATCATGCCAGATTTCAGTTCAAATGTAGCATTGGTCTGAGGCAGGATGATGCAAGACGGTTGAGTTGTCCTGGTGGGGTACATGTAGTCCTTCAAAGTCATGGGTGGGTCCACTTGATCAGCCATCCTAACAATTTCTTCAAAAATGGAAGACTTTTCGACAACGGTTAAGGCTAATTCGAGCTCTATCCTGACTAACCTTTTACTCTTGCGTACTCACAATTTCTCTCTCTCAGGTCTAGAGCGCATGCATCGGGTTCAACCTTAAAGAAATGCAAGCCTAATCTATATGCGGGGTCCTAATGGTCTTACTAGATGATGCACAAGCAGTCAAGCACAAAGATTGAGCACAAGAAATTATCCTAGGGTTAACCTAACTCACTAGACAACTCCTAATTGGTTTGAAGAGTGCACTAAGGCCTCCAATCCGGTCTTATGAAGTCAAATCGACCCGGTAAGTCCCCAGGATGAGTGGTGGGGTCACAATGCACTTGGCAAGGGTCCCGCTTAAGAACCAAACTCCTAGAACAGAGACTGCCACCCTTTTTGGTAGGGACAGAACTTACCTAGACATCGACTTAACCAAAGAGAGCAATTGGTGCAACCTTTTGTGGTCTTCGTCCTAATGAGCTCGAGTCCTATGGTCTCGTTTCTACTAGATTTTAATTAATATTTAAGTTACTATGTGAGAGGTGGTTAAGCCTAATTGGGCAAGGATCTGGTGATGAAATCCAGACCTTATCTTTTTGGGGTGGATTGCCCTTAACTAAGTGTGTGTCCAATTAGATGGTGTGTCAATCACGCATTCACACTTTGCAAAAATTTAAATCACCCAAGCCCCACTTGCAAGTAAAAGGTTCGTGGGGTACAGTTTCGAAACTCTTACAGTGGGCCCACGCGAATCCTTAAATTGTGTAAGCTTAACTTCTTATGGCAGATTTTGCAATTCTGAGAGCAACTTGTTTGTTTAGAGCAAATCCACGTAGTTTCCTATTTTTGTGCAACTCTCCTCTTAGCAAGGTAACCTATATAAAAAAAAACTCTTGTTAGTAATTCCTAAGTTAAGAAACCAAATCAAATTCTATCTATCCTAATTTTAAAAAAAAATTCAAAAGACACCAAGTTAAGAAAAACTCTATCAAAGTGGATTCTAAGTTATTGAAACAAATAAAAAATTCTATGAACAAAATAAAAAAAATCAGAAATTCTAAATTATCCAAACAAGTGTCTAGATATGGTTAGAGTTTTCAAAAAGCTTTCAATTATATGAAATCCAATCTTATCCAATTCAAATTTTAGATTTTAAAACTCTAACTAATCTAAACAACTTAGGAGATAGAATTTTAAAATTTCTAACTACCTAATTTCAAAATTCAAAAGTTTGCATATTAATCAAAACAACTAATCCTAAAGATTTTAAACTTTATCTTACCAATCCTAATCTAATCAGGACACTAGTTAAACCAATCTAAAATAACTTTTTTTTTGTTTTTATTTACTGAAATTCGGAATTAAAAGAAATCCTTCAATTTTTTTTTTTGGTTTTTATTAATTAATTATTTATTCCGAAAATTCAATTAATAAAAAAAATTAGAAAAATCAGAAAAAAAAATCAGAAAAGTCTGAAAAATTAGCAAGTTGCAATACTAACTAATACTAATTGCAAAGAACACTACTAATGCAAATTTGATGACTAAACAACTAATACAACCTAAATATGAGCATGCATATGAATCTAATAAAAAAAATTCAGATTTTTAATAAAAACTAAGATTTGGCTCCCCGGCAACGGCACCAAAAACTTGATGTGAATTAAATCAATCCATTAAAATTACTGCAAGTGCACAGTTATCTTGTTGAGATAGTGGCAATTACAGGTCGATCCCACAAGGAGCACTACTAAGTTAAAATTTAAAAATCTAAATTTTTTTATTTTTTTATAATGATCAATCAAGATTTAAATGAGAGATAAGGCTACTATGCAAGATGAACAGATAACAATAATGATAAAGGTAGATCAGAGCAACAAAGAATCCATTAATTAATTTTAATTCTCAAATCACAAACTTTAATTTTGTCTTTTGCCTTGCAAATAACTCAGATCAGAAACAACTCAATGTTTCTGATCCGGAAAATATTCTTTTTAAAAAAAATCAATTCTTAAGCAGAAGAACCCAATATCTCCATCACCTCATAAAAACATAAATTACTTTGAGCGTCAGTTAACAAATTAAGCATAAAATATCAAAGGTATAAAAACCTAAGTATATCCTATCAAAAAAAGATTAACTGATCAAAAAGAACTTTATTTAAAAATATAAAGAGGAGGTTTGCATGTGGCACGAAGGCAGATCTATTATTCTATTAAATAATACATCATAAGGACAAAAGAATTAAATTAACGACATAGAACGAAAATAAAATTACTTAACTTCACTTTGTGCTCCGATCCAAAAGAATTTACTCCTCCATTGCAAAAGATATGATTTTCATTGAATACTTCATGGCAATTACAACTTCTCCTTCACAAAGATTCTCCTTCAAAATAAATCCTTGGACATGGCCCAAGGCTACCAAAAGAATAAAAGAGAAAAGAAACTAGCTAAATTGGAAAAGAAGAAAGAAAGAAGGGAATATATGAGAGAGAGAGAGAGAGAGTTCCACGTGAGACAATTTTTTTGGAGAAGGGGGTTGCTTTTTTTGGACATCCAAAGCCTTCTTTAAATAGGGCATGAGCTCCCTATTCTTTCTCTCTAGATCCTTTTTTTTAGCAAAAGAATCTTCCTTCTTTGGTAAGTCTTCTTCTTGCTTTCCAAGTTAAGGTGAGTTTCTTAGTAACTTTTGGAGAGATGTTAACTTTTTGGACAAGACTTGCTTAGTTAGATTCCCTAGCCAACAAGGACTTCCTCTTAAATTCTCTTCACTTGGGCCCACATTCTCTTTAATAAAAATCTTAAATTTGAAACTTGGATTTCTCTTCAATCATGAAACACATGTGGGTCCCACTAGATATGTGGGACCTTGAAACATCTCAACTTGGGCATGTGGTTCTTTCTTCTTCTCTTACTTGGAAATTTCTCATGCTATGGCCCGCTCTCTTTGATAAGTTCAAATCTGAAATTGAATTTGTAGCAAAGCTTTGGCAAATGGTGTGGGACCACATGGGTAGTGCAAACATCTTGAAGTGGTATGGCTTGGACATTCTGTGTAAATTTCTTCTCTTAATTTCTTTTCAAGGCGGGTCCCAATTAACTGAAGATTCCCTACAAAAATAAACCAAATATTTCATAAAATTCATGCAATATTGATGATTTTGACTAAAATTCAACTTTAATGCTCAAATGCATGGAATTATGAAATTGAGTGCAAATTATCCTAATTAAGTCCACAAAGTAACATAAAATGATGATAAATACTACAATTTTGTGGACTTATCAATGATCTTATAGAAGCAATTTTCTCAACATAAGTATGTTTCATATAGATCTTTCCATCTAGTAGACTTCCATTATTATCATGCATCCCAGTGGGCCCAACTAGAAGAGGGTTAGACAACACCTATGCATTTTTTAGGAGAGGAAGAAGCGAGTTCCGCAGGAAAGGAATGAAGTTGAATGGAGTGAGACAAGGACAAGTTTGATATTAGACTTGCATTAGGAGAGGTGATGGTCCCTACCTCTCTACAAAATTTGAATCTATTCATATCATCCATGCCCCTTGATCCATGACCCACTAATTCAATAGTTTTATATTGAAAAAAGAATTTCAGCTTGATCTAAGAGCCCGGTCCATTAGAATGAGTGCAAACCAATGAGTCCAGTGACTGTTAAAGAGGTCCCTGTGTGCGTGGGCCCTTTGGATGGCTGATCAGGTGGGCACCACTAGGTGTTGTGCACCGGATGTGTACTCGATCATCCATCAATATAGAATAAGAGAGGGTCTGGCCTGCCCTTCCTCTGAGACGATGCCCTTGTGTGGCTTAGGTGTTGTGATGGTCCGGGCCGAGTTATGATGGGCATACCCAAACCTTGGAGGCCTTTGCTATTTGTTTTGGATCAGGTCAGTTGAGTCAGAGTCCAACTTACCCCTACCCAGTATGTTAAATTCTTCTTGAATCTTCAAGCTAAGCCAGATCAAGATTTGACTTGAATAATCCAATCCATGTTGGAAACCAAGCCCACATATAAATACACAAGGTGTAAAGGGACCTAATGTTTGGGTCATTACAGACCTGATCCAACCATGTAACTGGATTGATTCGAATAATGCCATCATGTTTACAGCGGCGGTCAACCTTCGCATTGACAATATCAATATAAATCAACCGTAGAATGCATTTTAATGATTGTGAAATCATCCGAACTCATATTCTCTACTGTTTCCTCTTATGCTCTCCTTACTGTCTGATCCATTAAACTACAGCCGACAGGGTTGTATCGCTCATCCAACGGCTAATGATTAGTGAGTAAATCGATTTGATGTGTGTCTGATCCAATCCATCAGGGTGAACCAATTAACTACATGAAATTAAGCAACTGGTTCACATGCAGAAAGCAATATGTACATCATGATTTGCCCTACAGTTTAATTAGTTAAATTTCATGATTGAAACCATTGACATTATGTTAAATAATAACTGGGTCATTAGGATTGGGAGGGATCAACATTAGTGTTAGAGAACTATTCCAATTTGGCGTTCGTTGCCCAATAACCTTTGGTTCTTAGGATTGTGTCCGAATTTGATTATGACCATTGATGTGTGATACTCATGTTAGAATTAGTTCAGATTTATATGTTTTGGTTGGCATGATAAACTTGGACTTGATTTTCGATATTTTTACTTGACATTTTCAAATTAACACATTTTAGTCCATTCGATTTGCATTATGATATGAATTGAAATGAGAAAAGTAGCCCTCCTTTTTTAAGAGCCAAAAGCTCTGATTTATCAAATTTATATATATGAAAGAGACTGTTTCAATTGAGAAATCAGCCTTTTTCAATCCAATTTATTTTGACCAGCCAATTTGTTTTGACCCTCTAAGATGGATTTTTATCTCCACATTCCAACTTTATCTCCTGTACTTAACTCCACGGAACGTTTTGTTGCACTAATTCCTATTTTGAGACGTTTAATAAGATCTTTAACAAAAAGATTCTCTTCTCTCCACGTTCTCTCTCCCCATTAACTCTTCCCTCCAATAACTCCTCTAAACGTTTCTATTAAATGAGAAATGCACATTTATTTTGATTTCCAGATCTTCCTCTCCCCTCCCATCAAAACTAATCATTTCCCCTCATGATCTCTACTGCGGCCATCTCGAAAAGCCTACGGTCAAGTTGAAGTCCACATCACCCATGACTCAAGTAAAGACAAGGAAGAAGACAGCAACATAGAGCTTTGTAGTCGTTAAGTTGCCGTTTGATACATGGAAGGATTTTAGGGATTCAATGGTAGAGTTGATTGTGGATAACAACATCCAAGAGTCAAGATACTTGGAGGAGTTGTTTGCTTGCTATGTCTCTTAAATTCAGATGAGTATCTTGACATGATTGTGAAGGTGTTTAAACAGATATGGTTTGATCTCACTACAACTTGATTTTGGTAGTAGATAGAAAAAAATGCTCAAAAAGATGGAATTTTTTATGCTGATGTAAGTGGATAAATTCTATTGGTATGTTTGGTGCATTCTTCTATTCTACTATGTCTATCATTGGTTTCGATTATAGATTATTTCTATCATTTGCTAAATGCTCAATCTGCATGTCCCTTTATATTTGGTGTTTATGTTCCTACTTGGTGCTTGGTATGAACATTCTCCAATAATTTCTCGTGTGCAACAAATGAGATCAACATGTCACTATGTATTCTGATCTCAATTGAGAAATCAGCCCTCAGCCTCTCTTGATTTTATTTTAACTCTCTTCTCAATCTTATTTTAGCCAGTCTTTCCTATTTCTTAGTGATTTTAGATTATTCAGAATTTTAAGAAGATTTGGACTCTTTTGCATCTCATTCAAGTTATCAGTGATTCCAAAAAAAAAAAAAAAAAAAGGTTACCAATGATAATTTCAACTAACAAGATAGTAGTCTGGTTTGATCCATAATTTCATACTAAACGTTCCGTTCCAATCTCTCTGTCCAAGATAGGAATGTAATAGTCCCTATCCTTGAAGCCTTTCTAAACATTTCTCTTAGTGAAAATTTCCCATGTCTTTTAAGTATATCCAATAAAATTCTTTCCTAATTAAACGCTATTACATTATAAACGGTTTCCAAATTTTTAATGACACCATCTAACCAATTAAGTCCATTTGTGGGGATAAGAGGCTTCGATGATCCGGATTCTAATATAGACTAGACACTTTTTATCCTTTAACTTTGTACCTTTCTTCTAATCTAGAAAAGGATCAAATATAAGACTATACTACTTCTCTATGTGCTAAAGTATTTAATAAATGTTCATGACCCCTTCTTCCATCTCTGCTAACTATCTTCCCTGTTTTATTAGTCCTAATTTAGTATTATATTTTTCTTCATATCTAAGAATGGAATATATAAGAGATATTTATTTTATATAAAGTATGGCTTTTCTGTATCTGTAACCTATAAATATTAAATATATTTTACAATGAATTTATATTTACTAAAAATTCTTTTTATAAGTCTGAATACATTCTATAATTACTTAATATTTACTAAACAAACTTCTTTTACCATGTAAAAAAGAATTATTTTCAAACTGACTTATTTTTAAATCTTATATATTTTTAATGAAAATTCTTTAATCACGATGAAAGTCTGCAATGGATTTTAAAAGATTCTCGTTCTCATTGCAAACCAAGCAAAGAGGCACTCATTTTGAAATTATACACTTTTTTAATTAGAGCCGGGGCTTAAGAAAGTTACAGTTCTATAAGCCATGTAATATTTGATGTTTAATGGATATGAGTTATTTTTCTATAAGTGTTGGTAAAGTAGACCATGAGGACTTTCTACTATTTGACCATAGGGTTGAGAGCATTACCATTTAGAATTCTCTTGGGCATGTTTGGTTGGATTATGAACCAACATAATATGATCCATCCATCATTGGGCCATATGGTGATTGATTGGTTGTGGCTAAAACTGACTCCATTTGATAATCCCAACCATTAAAGTTGATGGATTGGATGACGATGATGAGGGGGCATTTTGCTCCAAAACATGGCAACAGATTTATATTAAAAACTGAATTTCCCATATCCAATCAACCTATTTTATGGTTGCGTAGGCGTATGATATTAACCACTTATACGTTTCTTAATTGAGTCCGGCCGTCCGGGCTTAGTTAGTTTATATTTATCATGCTATTGACTTTGATTGCAAACCATCTCAAAATAACTGATACAGAATAATCTCATTAGTTTATCTTTTTTTAATATTTTTTTATAAATATTAAATAATATAAATTATATTGGCCATGCTAAAAACGAGCATAGAAATGTTTTAAGATGTGATACTTTGATTTTCTCAATTTCTATTATTTTCTTTTATTAAGTGCTTTTATTTTTGAAATTAACCAAATATAACTTTTTTTATTATTATAATAACTGATTTTGATACAGTTTTTTTTAAATGTCGATGGTATCTCCATGGTACTTTTACCATCTCACTATAATTCAGACCAAAAAGGTATTATTTTAAAATATTTATAAAATTTTAATATTATGAGCTAATTGTCCGTGCTAAGCACGGGCATGGTTTGCTAGTGTTAAACTGAGAACCCTCACTGTCACTTGATGCATGCCAATTATGAGAGTAAGGTTGGATTGGAAGGTCTTAGCATGAATTAGAGGTGTGTCACAAATTGATCCGATTATTTCCTATCTACTTAAAGGCCACAAAATTTTAATGGCAATATGTTCATATAAAACCACTAACTTTGGGGCTGGGGCCTTCAAATATATAGAATCATCAAAACAAGATGATTTTTCAATCACCCCTAATCCACACTAAGACCTTCCAATCTCACCCTACCCAATGATATTGGCATGGGTTCTTCCAAGTTGGCTTCATAAAATGGTTCACAAATTGAAATTTAGGCCAGAAAATTTGTACAACACATTCCTTATGTGCGCATAGTCAGGTGAGCGAAATGCAAGCTACATGTGGGCAGCTGCAATTCAGTTTCTCCGAAAACAAGCTACATGTGGGCAGCTGCAATTCAGTTTCTCCGAAAACAAGTTACATGTGACTCTACTTGCATATAATTGGTCAGAGCAAAGAAGAAAAAAGAAGTATTCAGTGAATTACAAAGAAAGAAATAAGTATAACATTAGTGTAGCTTAAGCAATCCAAATGCAGCAGTCATTTACAAGTAAACCAAGTAACCTACAATCAATCAGTTCATGAAGATCTAAACACTCCAAAGCCTGTTCCATTATCATGCATATGTGTGGTCCATTGAACCACTGACCTTTGGGCCAGGTGAGCCCTCTCCAATAAACTTCTCTTGGAAATTTTTATGATTCTCTAACCAGATATACTCATTATCCTTGGACTTACATTTGCACCTAAATTCAACAGAAAAGGGAAGCACGGTCCATCTACAACAGAAATATTAAGATCAATATTATTCTGGATCACTGAATGTAGAAACTCAAAGGTTAAGAAAACCATACATAGGATTGAGTTAGATGCTCATTGACAGTTGTTCTGCTTTGACCGCCAAGCAGCATTACATATGCAACAAAAATCCGGGGTTTAAAATCTCAGTTTCAGCTATTTCCACAGGGAGGATGATGTATAAGCAATATAATGTTGGTAGCAATAACTTTTTTTTTTTTTTTCAAACTACAGAAAGTATAAAAGCAGCCAGTTGCGATCACCTCATAATGTCAGAAACTGTTGCCTAACACGAGGTATTTTAAAACATGCTTATCATATTAACAGCAATTGCATCTGAACAGATTATATTAGAAAAGATGCACAATCCTATGTTGTTGATTGCATGAGTTTCCATTCAGATGACTTCAGTTGACTGACGTGAGGCACCTTTGGGTGATCCAATTTATACATATCAAATACCCACAATGAATAAATAGGCTTTAGCCTATGGAGGAAAACAGGTCAGGTGTGGATCCACATGATCCCTGGACCCAAAGCTGAATGACAATATGGATCTATAACCAACTCGGCTCCAGGCTATAGGATGTGTACCCAAATTCAAAATAAAGGCCAGAACCTAGACACAGATCAGAAAAAGTGCCTCTACCTGGGCTTCAACATACTAATATGCAATACTTACACAATGTACATAATATAGATAATATGTGTATCATAATATACAGTTAGGGCCTTAGGTATAAGAGTTCTCGGGTACGAAAGTCATGGACATGAACCCCGATCCAAATTAAATACAGGACTGTTAGTTTACTCTCACTTTTTTCAAGTTCAATTCCTTTGGTTATCTGGAGACCCATTTCATCCGTACTTCAGTCCAATTTTGAATCCAATTGGGTTGCCATACATGGCCAGATTGATCAATGTATAGAAAAAATGATATTTTTTACTCATTGATCAATCCAATGCTTCATGCCACACTCCTGTTAGAGCATAATTTGGTAAGCTCCTTTTTTCGATAAGGGTGTTCAATATGGGTGGTTAGGACATTAAAGTGAGGGCTCCATGGGGTTAACTGATGCCACCTGCATAAAATCCCATGCAGTCAACAACATGAGATCATTTCTGGCTAGAAGGGGAGAAAGAAACGAAAGAACAACTAAACAATGAATCTGATCAACATATAAGCACTAATAGTAACTGCATTTCCAAAGTGCCAAATTCTTGAGATTTGGCTTACCTTATTACAGGCTACAACAAATTAATGCCTAACTCAGGACTGCTATCATGTGCGGAAAGAGGTTGACTTTAATCCGATGAAGACAGCGATCACCACCTTCTTACTAGTGAAGTGAGCAACTGTAATAAGAAGCAGCAGCGAAACATTAGTAATGATTCTCAACACATGCAGCCATGGCAGAGTTGGGGTCATGTTATAGTCATCAAGCATCTTACTTCACCAGTTCTAGTTCAATATTTAGTTGCAACTTGCAACAATGACAACAAATCTGCCATCCAAAACCCTATTCTCACAAAGAATCATCCAAAGATTATCTGTAAATTAAGCCATTACAAGTTACTCATAGCCAATTTAGTTTATAACACTAGCGCATGCCACATTATATGAAAGCATTGGAAGAGGTTTACTAAAAAAGTATGAAGGCATGGGAATTTTTAGCAGGAAGCTTTTGATTCTGAGGCCAAAGGCTTTCGCCATTCTACAATGAGAGATTCCAAGCCGTCTCTGCTGGACACAAAATTTAACAAAATACATGCAGTTTGGAAAAAGTAAAAAAAAATAATGCTATGTGATCAAAAACTCTAATATGATGGTTAAGTAAAAAACTTGGGGTCCTTACCTCAAAAAGTTCAAATGGGCTCCCACGCCTATATACATCATTTTTCTTCCTTTGGTCATAAGGAAGAAGGGTAGAGATCAAAGCTCTCCATCCAATCAGCAAGATCCCCGTGCTTCCCATAGTTACCAACACAAAACTAGCTGGTGGTATGTGGCTTGATGTTGCCGCTCGGATAATCACTCCTAACTGCCAAAAGGGGAAACAATAAGAACATACTACTATACTAGAGGTTTTTTCTTTTTTGAATGGTACTACTATACTAGAATTGAAGCACACCACTGACAAAGTGATTATCAGGGATTGAAGACAACTTTCCAAGGATTTATATGTATGTGGTAGAAAGGGATGGGAGAAGTCCTTTTCATTACCTTTTTAGTGTTGTGCATCTTATGAGAAATGTGGGCCCCACTCGAGAAGTAAGGGGATCCAAGAAAGCTAGTGAAAGCACAAGTTTAACCATTAAAACTCTCTTTCTCTAAAGCACTAATTTTTCCCTAAGAAAACTTCCTCCTAATGATTTTTTTCCCCTCTAAATGCTAGATGATAGGGCTTCTGTGATGTGTGATGCCAACACCTCAAGATCTACTACTGGGGGTTGAAGACATCTCAGGCATGGAAATTGATGGAGGTGAGAAAAGCTCCCAAACAGCAAGCAGCGAAGATGATAACGCCGATACTCGCATACTGAGGATCAAAGATGAACCCAGAGGGATAGGAATGGCGTTGGTTTACAGACCCTTAATAGGGTAGAATCTAGCTTCCTACTCACAAGCCGGGGTGGATGTCAGCGTAGTGGATCCTGCAGTGAAGTCTCCTCACATTATGGTTGCAACTGGGTATCCAATTATCTGAGTATCCGAAGTCTCCGGCTCCAAATAACGTGGATTTGGAACCTATTTTTGGATAAAGGAGAAATACGGGTCCCGATCTGGAACCATGGACAAAGAATCCAGAACATTCATACCCAGAACTGGATCCTAGTATGTTCTGACCCAAGGTTCTGCTGAATACATGAAAACTATACTTTCATATAAAAATCTAAATAGGTTTTAAGATCCTAGATAACTTGATTTATATTCATCTTTGAGAATCTACTTAACTCTAATCATATACCAAAGAATTCTTGTGTTCGGATGGAAATGTCTAAAATGAGCAATCCTGGTACGTGATCTCCTTTCTACTAAAAAAAATAATGGCAATGCACTAATGCACTATTTTTAATCTGTGATCATGACGAGGAATCGGTGGAACATTCCTTGTTTTATAGTGAACATGCAAGAGTAGTCTGGTTTGGATCCAATTTGGGTTCTCTCCCAGAAGCGTCCTCACATGGGGATCCTGGAATGGTGGAAGAATTTTATGGATCCTGAGAATCTAACTCCTCGAAAATCAACCGTTAGACTGGAGTGTGGGTGAGTGGGTCCTTACAATATGGTGGGCTTGGAATAATGCAATCTTTAAGGAGAGGTTATCAAACCCCTTAAAATTTAATGCAATCTTTCAAGGAGAGGTTATCAACCCCCTAAAATTTTTTAACACTGCTAAAAATATGATGATAGGGCTTTCTAAAATTAATGACGGTCCAAAGGTTTCGATTGAGAACCCAAGCCCTTGTGCAAACTCTATCAATGACTATATTGTGGTCTTTTCTGATGTTGCTTTTAGGATGGTAGATGGAAAGTCTAATTTTGGCTATGCAATGTGGCTAAATGGCTCTATTATTCTTGCAGGAGTGTCATATGGCCCAAGAGTTTAAAGAAGTAGAAACGGGGGCGATCCTCCATGCTTTGTTGAAGAGGAAGGAGCAAGGGTGCCCCAAAGTTCAAATTTTTTTTAAGATGCACTGGAGGTTATAGACAGCATCAACAGGAAAGGAGATTGGGCTACTGCTCTTCTGCCTCAATTAAATCTTCTCATATTCCTAGGGCCATTGGAGGAGAGGGGAGAAGGGGTGGGAGTGGGAGTGGTTGTTGTGGAAATATCCCAGTCTTGATTGAGAATAGGCTCCATTTTGTGTAGGAGGAGCCTCTTCTTTTTTGTTGTGATTCAGTTTTGTCTCTATGTTCCCTTGTTTTGTTTCTATATTTTAATGAATTGATTGATGCTTAATGACAAAAAAAAAGAAAAGATTATCCTAAACAAATCACAAAACTCCACAGCATAACACCAAACAATTCCAACATCTCACCGGAATCCCAACTGCCCATGACTTGACAGCAGCAAAGACAGCTTTAGTCAATCCATTCACCCCTTTCCCATCATCTCCATAACCCCCAAGAAAATAAGCGCCCAAGAACCATCCTGCAAACCATTCAAACCTTTTCAAGACAACAAAACCCATTCACTGAATAAGCAACCTACCACATTCTGTCTAAATTACTGTCACTTTGATTTGGGCTATCATTCAGAAAAAAAAAAAGGGAATACTTTTCAGTGATCTAGCTCATTGACACAGCAGATCTGCAATGTATGGGCTCCAAAAAGAAGATGTTTTCCATAAGATAGTACCAATTGTTGACAGTTCATGGTATAAAAGACGGTACTGATCAAGCCCATAGATAAGGACCAATCTATGTCCACCTACAACCTCACCATTTCTAAATTTCAAGTTAACACCACTGCAGTTAGTGTTAGACAGGGATAATTGGTATACTTATTTTAAAACCATTCATTTAGAGGCCAAGAATTAGAGTAGAATCCACATCACCCATACATGATGGGCAATGCCAAATGAAAGATCCAGTTCTCCGAATGTTGGGCAGGACACAGAACTGATGGCCGCTAGGTCTTGCACCTAACCCTAAAAGGACAGTTTTTTTTTTCCCAATTGCATATGAAGATTTGGCTGCACTTGTTCTTTTCTACCAATCCAATCCCAGCTGAAAACTGGATTGCTAGATTCACAGACGCAAGCAATTTCAAAAGCATCCCAATCACAGAATTGTGAGCCCCATAAGTAATTCAGCCTAAGCATGGTACATATTACACTTTATGTTATAAGAAAGAAAGAACATTCAAAATAAAAGGTCTAATAAAAACCAACCAGCAATAAAAGGGTCAGCAGTATGAAAAGTCTCAACATCAAGAACAGGTAACCCATGGCTGAATCTCCCCCCTGCAGCAAACAAAAGCAATCCCAAAACATCCCCAGCAGAGAGAAGAGCCACACGCCTGAAACCCACATAACAGAATCCCAGAATTCCCTCAGAAACCATCATAATTCAAACTGAAACAGAACAAAACCATCCCAAAACAATACAAAACTCAGCAATAAGAGCAAAATAACCCAATCCAATTCCCACCCACGAAATCAACAACAACAACAAAGACGGCGAATTGGGTTTCTCAATCCCTTCCAGAGAGACGCAATCCGACCGCTTTCTCTCCGGAAAAAGAAGGATTATCCGACCAAAGATTCAATTGAACAAGAAAACACAATACAACCCAAGACTCCGCGCAAGGAGAGCGAAAGGGTCGAATCCGACTTACCCCCGCGAATTCAATTGCGACAACGAAGAGGATGAATTGGGTTTTTCGAACTGGATGACGCCTTCAAGAGGGAAGCCATCTTCTCCGACGGAGACGGTTTTGTCGTCGGCGGAGAAAGGAGGAGCGGGTGAGAGAGGTCTGTTGGGGTCAGCTCCGGTGTCTGCATTGGCCAAGGTGAGACGAGTCTTTGGGGTGTTGTTGGAAGAGGAGAGCCTGGATTTATGGTGAGAAAAGAGAGGGGGTTTTGGATTGGCGGTGAGGAGAGGAGATGAGAGAGGAGGTCTTCTTGCAGAGAGAGCTCTGCAGGGAGCTGGGGTGAGATGCATCATGTGTGTGAGTGGTGAGCATGAACTCATCACTGGACGCTCACTCTCATTCATAGCTTTTTCTTGGTGGGGAAGGTGGACCCCACTAACAAGAATTGAACAAGTTGAGCCATGATTCCACTCTTGAACATCTCTTGGTCAGATAAAATCAAGTAGATATATTGATTTTTCTTGATAAAAAGATTTAAATTTCTAATGAAAGATGCAGGAATTCAGGATTCCTCTCTCACGTTGAAAGGATAATTTCCAAACACCCAATTCTACTTATTAGTGGGGTTAGGAACAATAAGTAAAAAATATAAGAGCAATATCATTTCAACCTTTTTTTTTTTTTTTTTTTTTGATAACGTAGGGTTCCCAGCCCTTTGGGCCAGAATAATCCCTACGGGCCCAGGAGAGAAAGCCGGGTAAAATTCCCCTGTGGCCCTAGTGTGGTAGAGCAGTTTCGAACCCACAACCTCCGGGTGCAAACCGTAGTCCTAGGCCAACTGAGCTACCCCTCGGGGTTAATATCATTTCAACCTATGGCAATGTAACATCATATCCCTAATAATCTCAGCAACGGGACAATCCATATCCAAACATTTGTACAACGAATACATGATCAATACATGTTCATCGGCTCGTTTGGCACTTTACTAGTTTAGTAAAAGTCAAGTAAAGCTTATATTTTCCAGATAAGAGGTCACATCAAAAGTACCCATTTTCAAAACTCCCTCCTTTTCCAAAAAAAAAAAAATTCAAAAAACAATCTCCTTTTTTCCACTAAAAGACAAAAAAACTCCATTTTTTTATACAAAAAGTCAAAAATATTCCATACCAAACAATTAAAAATAAAATACCATCATAATCCACTTATATTTTAGGGATAATAGCAGAATACCTACCTGTACTTTGCTAAAAATGTAGACCACCTCCCTGGACTTTGGTATTTTGTACTAAACCTACCTGTAGTTCTAATTAACATGCAAAATAAACGGATTCCGTTAGTATTAATGGCGTAGGTCGTATAAATGGTATCTGGTGCATACCGGTGGCAAATTACTTGCCCAAAAAGACTTATTTACCCCTGAACCTAGCCTATACAAATGGTAATGATATAGGAGTAGTTATCAGTCATTTTTTTTTCAGTCATATCAAATGCCTTCCTCTCAAAACTCATGTACCCATTGTTCTCGTGGTCAAAACTCTCAATAAGAAGAAGAAGATCGAAACCCAACTCCCCAATCACATCCTTCATCACATACTTTCCTTGATGCCATTGAAATCCACTGTAAGAACAAGTATTCTCTCAAACACCTGGAAGGACCTCTGGAAACCCATGTGGGCTAACACCACCATTATTTTCTGAAAATGGAAACCATTCCCTGGTGAGCATTTCACCACAATGCAACCAATAGAACATTTCCCCTTTCCATAAAAAGGCCAGTATTTCTTTTTCAAAAGGAAGATCAATTTAAGGGATAGATACATATGTTGAGCAAGGACATGAACAATTATAGAGAACAACATCTAGCAATCAACAAGTAATTTTGAAGGAGTGGCTCTTCCACAATAGAACAATGGAACAAGATCCCCATACTAAAACATCATCCAAATAAACCTAGCTTGATACTTTCACACCCAACAACAAAAAACACCTTCATTGAGCCAATTCATCAAACATATAGTGATCTAATTAGAGAACATCAATTTTCACCACCCAAAGCACCAGCCTTTCCAATTTGGCCCAACCCCAACTCATCTTGTGAAAATCCTCAAGCACTTTTTAAACTAAAAGTTAGATTCATGGAAATCCAAACTACTTAAACAACAAAAACACCACAAATCAAAGACAACCCAATATTTTCATCGAAAGAACGCGGTACTAAAACTATTATTTCTGTCGTTTCCCATCAAAACCGAAGATCCATTTTCAACTAGGTAATCTCCAAAACCAAAAGCTAAAAGGAAATGAAACCCTGGAAGGACCTCTGGAAACCCATGTGAACTGTGAAATAAGTCATTGAATTATATCCATTTTTGTCACTTCTTGTTGTAGTAATAGCTAAATTACCAGTTCATTATGTTTGCTTTGGAACGATCAAGAGATCCTCCCCCATTATCCCATCTTTTCCGTATGCTCGATGAAATGCTTTGAGAAACCCTAGTAGGAAGGGGAAGATGAAGGAGGAGGAGAGGAAAGTTGGAATCTTGGACTTGGGCATTTGGGAATTAAGGTTTCGGAATTGGATTCGGATGAAGTGGGACTTTGGGGGAGAAGAAAACCCTAGCCGCAAGGGAAAAAAGGGGAAAATGATAAAAAAAAACGGCAAGACACATCTTATATATGGAGGGGTAAATTCGTCATTCCATATTTTTCGTCACGGCCATCTCTATTTGCATTGTGATTTAAAATACAAGTAGGCTTAGTACAAAATACCAAAGTCCAAGGAGGTGGTCTGCATTTTTAATAAAGTACAGGTAGGTATTTTGCTATTATTCCTATATTTTATTCTCTATTGATTTGATTATTTACTTTATCTTTATTTTACGGTAAAATTATCAAGCGGGCCATTCTGATTGAGAGAAACATAGCATTAAGATACCAGAAAGGTATGCGCAACCAAATTAGGTCCCGAGTTCCTGGATCGAAAGCTGCGTGGATTTAGACCGGACCCATTTATCAACTAGAATCAAAATTGGTTCAAGATGTAGACCCATTTACGAATGGAGACTTAAGAAATATAGATTTCAAATTTTTTTTTTCAAATCGGAACCTTGGATGGTTATACATTTCTAGGATTGTCAAAGGGCGGTTCCATGCCGAGTGGAGGTTTATTATTAATTACTCTGGCTACTTTCACAACATAACTACTAGGTCAATCACATGTCAGGCTAGAGCTCTCAAGGTGGTGGGGTTCTAAGATTTGGGTCCGACCTTACTCTGGGGCTTCCATAACAAGCCCCTCGTTTGCAGGCTTTGACATTGAGATTGACAGGCTTAGATTTTTTTTTTTTTTTCCTTGAATTCCAGCCAAAGAGGATTGGGACTCAAGAGAGGGCACATAAATACGGGAAGAAGGTCACACAAATGAAAATTGACGATCTTGTTTCGAGAAATATGGGATTTCATGGTTTATGCCAAAGGCATTGAGTGAATCAGCAGAGGCTTGGTGGTTGCGTCCTTTTAAAGGGATTCACTTAATCCTATGAAAGCCTATTCTTTCCTCTATTCTTTGGTCGATTTGGAAGGAAATTTAGAATAGGATCTTCAATGGCAAATTAAAGGATAAGGAGGATATTGTTTTCACAATTATTCTTAAAATAACTAAATGGGTAAATATAAAAAAAAGAGTTGAAGCAATTGAGCATGGATAATATCTTGAAATAATTGGGATGCTTGTTTGTGAAGTAGATGTATTAAGAAGAAACCTTTAGTCACTTGCTTTCCTCCTCTTAATGTTCTTAAATTTAAAGTGATGATGTGGCAAGAGGTAAACCATGTCATGCAAGTATGGGTGACGTCTTAAGGAACTATAAGGAAAGAGGTGTAGTTTATGTTTTTAAAGTATGTAGCATCAAAAATTATAATGAAGTGGAAGTGTTAGCTATATTGGAGGATTTGTGCCTCAAACGATTCTCATAACATAGTGGTGGAAAGCGATTCTTTAAATGCGAATTTTGGGAAACCTTGAATGGAGAAGGGTCCATG
This sequence comes from Cinnamomum chago, assembly GCA_038049695.1. Taxonomy (NCBI): domain Eukaryota; kingdom Viridiplantae; phylum Streptophyta; class Magnoliopsida; order Laurales; family Lauraceae; genus Cinnamomum; species Cinnamomum chago. Next base: position 102,756,208 of record CP142451.1, on the reverse strand, counting down.
GAAATTCTAATCCCTTTTAAATGAAATTATGACTTGGTCCTCATCTTTGAGTGTTAAGTTTCATCATGTGTATTAGTCGGAGAATGGCACAACATATGCTTTAGCTAAATTGAGGGAAGATAGAGATGACTTTGCCTGCTCCTACGTAACTTATTATTTTTGTGTGGGTATTTAGCTCTAATACATTCGCATGCTTTCCTCTTTTTTTTTTCATTTTTCTATGATTTTATCTTTCTTAAGTATTTAATTTAATTTACCTTGACCAAAGAAAATACATTGGACCTATTTAGGTGTTTAGGTAGCCAAAGCACTAAATGGGCACAGACCAGGACCTATACCAAAACCCGGCCCATTTACATTCCTAATGGGTTAGATGTTGGGCTAGTATAATCTTGGAAGCTCAACTCATAAAGTCAAAGGGCAATGAAGTCGAGTGAATTGGGTACTTGTTAAGATTTGATCAGACCCATTTGACCAAGTGACTCAGTGATCAATTGGTCGAGTTGAGTATTAAAATTCTGAGTCGGGCTGTGTTTTGTAGGCTTCTGCGCTGGTTCTAGGCCTAATATCCAACTTCAAAACTAATGGGCTGGACCAGTGCCTATGTAATGCTTATAGAGCCATACAATGGGCTCGACCGACCCCATATACTTGAAAAAAAAGGGGCAAAATGTTTTGCAAATGCCTGCCTTTAAATGGAACAGATGGATTCTAGCATGAATGCTAAGTTGGCCTACTGGCTCAGAGTGATATTATCAATTGAGGATTTAGGAATCAACTTCTGGGTATGTGTGTAATACGGACATGCCATCACCACTGGACCATGAGTGTGTTGGCTATGGCCAAATAATTAAACGGGCAAGTTTGTGAAGAACCTCGTGGAGTTGGGACCTACAAAGAATTGTACTAACTCATGCACAAAATGTGCCTTTCAATTCAAAGGATGATTCATGTTATTTTTTATTTTATTATTATTACTTCTTTTAGTTTAATTTTGATATGCAGTTAGAGGCGTTTGGTAGATCGTGTCAATATATTTTTAGGAGCATTTGGAGTCATATGCTAAAGCTTTGCTTCTTCACATAAGATTTCTTTCTTTCTTTTTTTTTAAATACTTTGGGAGAGAGATGGGAGCAAGTCTTGTTAAAATGTGTGGCCCGCCTTAACTTTATCTTAGGTTTTGATAGTCTTTTTCAATCTCAAGGGGTAGTTCAGTTGGCCTAGGACCACGGTTTACATCTGGAGGTTGTGGGTTCAAAACTGCATTATTACACTGGGGCTACAGGCGAGTTTACAAGGCTTTCCTCTGAGGCCAGAGGGATTAGTTCAGCCCAAAGAATTGGGAACCCTCCGATAGCAAAAAAAAAAAAAGCTCTTTCTTCATATTTGGGTGTATGGATTGGCAATGGCAACCAAATCCTTGAGGCTTTGTAAAATGTTCATATTTGACAATTGTAAATTTCAGAGGATTTTGACCAATGAGAGGATTTTTCAGATCCCATCCCATGATAGGATATGAAATTCCTTACCTTTACATATTTATACATCGAAACTAATTTTTGGCTGTTACTTATGTTTGGATGTGCACTAATATCGATGTGAATCCTTACCTATGCAAATCCTTAGTAAGGAATTTCTGTTCTAGGATAGTGAGGAGTCCTCACAACATTTTCACATGTTACCAAATGTGCTTGTATAGATTTTGTCCCAAATTTGTTTGATTGGGATGAGTTCTTGTTTTCTAAAACATTTGTAGTTTTTCTAGTTTTGGGTGAGTCCGCGGCCACCCCAACTACTCTTGATCAGAATTTGACGATCTCGATTTTATTTTTTGCTTTTCCACATGAAAAAGCAGCCGCAACTAAATTGGAACATTTTTTTTATTACGGAGAAGTGTTTCAACTTTTCATGCTTTTTTCATGAAAATACGGTTGCACAAACGTGCATGCCCCTCATATATATTTAAAGTATATTAAAAAATTCATTTTTTGGTACCAATCATATAAAAAAATCATATATTCAAGGTACCTCCATCTCTCTCTCATGTTACATGAATAAATAATCCCTACTAGACGGTAAATATCATGGATTGGCAAAAATAAATAAATATCTCTCTGCTAATAGAAAATAAATATAAGGGAAGATTGGACCTAACCATCACTCTAATACTTTAAATGGTAGGGAAGTTATGGTTCTATATGTGTTTTTATCTTAATCAAATCTTCTTATGAGCATGGTGCTCACCATCTTATGGCGGGCAACATAGTGGGGCTCTATCCAAACCGTCCACACATATGATACCCAATTGAATAATGCCATACCTATATTTTTGCATCCATCCGAATGGACTAGCTGCCCTAAATGTCTCATTGTCTGTTGGACCTCATGTGGTGTGCACGAAAACCCCTGGGCACCTTACTCACGAGAATATATCCTTCAATTCTCACATTTCTTAGATCCCATTTGTCAATGAATTCCTATGTATTCACTTCCACACAAATAAGTGAGACCTAAAATGGGCATGCCTCGGTATGCACGGGTTTCAACTAAAAGCATGCCAATTGAGGGATGAGAAGGGTATTCAGGCCATTGTAGGTGGGGTAAAATACTAAAATGACACTTTAGGCGTATAATCCTAACACTTGCACGGGCAGAGAGCCTGCACAAGTAGGAATGGGCAACTGGGTGAGATATGGGGTTGCTCACTACCTGTGCAACTTTGGTTCTCCTCAATTTTAATTTTAGTGTCTCAAAGTTTAACATTTTTTACCGGCAGAAAGGTGAGAAAAGGACATCCAACCAACTGGGCTACCCCTTCTTCTCAATGTTTGATTTGGTACTCAAAACCTTTTTATTTATATAGAGTGAATTGAGTTTGCAATGGGCTTTTTGGCCTACAACCAAACTCAAATATATTCTTCATATTTGAAATGGATTGGGATTGGGATTGGCCCAAGCTTGGGTCGAACAGGTTGACCTGCATTAGATGTTGGTTGGGTGGGGCTTACTCACATTGGGTTTCACAAAAGGGTTTACAGGCTGGGTTAAACCCATAGAGACCCCTGGTCAACCAGTCCCATTTATACCTAATACCTAACTACACCCATTTACCACCCCTACTTATAAATAAGTGTACACGACCGAGCAAGTTGAATTCGGGTACCTAAAGCCCAAATTCTAAACTGACCTGAAACCAATAATTAAGGGTTTCAAAACCAGGCCTGAATCTCGATCACAATAGAAACAAGCCCAACCCAGATTTCACTTTTGATCATATTCAACCTCCTTGGTTTTGAGATAACCCAACACATTAACAAGGATAGAGAACAGTATTAACTTTGATCAGTGAGATATCTTGATGGGGCTCAGTTACTGCACCTTCCTGGTTAATGTTCTCTTGAGCACAAACACTGACAAACAAATTAATGGTTCATAATTTTTTTTTTGTAAGGGTTGTGTCTTTGTGGTTCTCATATTATTTTTGTGGGGCATACAACTTGACTACTTTCAGTAACCATTTATTAGCAAGCGCGATTTGGACGGTTAAGATTGAATTTAGGGCTTCTCATATTATTTTTGTGGGGCATACAACTTGACTACTTTCAGTAACCATTTATTAGCAAGCGCGATTTGGACGGTTAAGATTGAATTTAGGGCAAATCATTTCCAAATCACACTCTTGGCCTAAAATTTTTTTGTGCAATCAGTGTTTTAACAAACCACAGAGGATGGATCTGTTGAGCTGGGTAGTCCAGAAACAGTACCTTCACCAGTCCATTTAAATGAAAACCATGGTACTAAAATAAATTCAGGTGGTTGAACTGGTTGGAGTTGGACCACTCATTAGTTATTTCAAAATATTATACAGGTGGTTGAACCAATTATACTTTCTTGCATATCTGATCATGTTTGTATAGGAATGCCTCCTTCCTAGTTCCCAGTTTCTGTCTATGGAAAATAGGCTCAAACCAACTCAGAAAAGTACAAACTATGAACAAACATTAACCTGTAGACAGGTTCAACCCAAACCTATCTCTACTCAAAAGAATGACACAAGCAGAACACACAACAAAGATCACCCCCCAACAAGATCTCCGCCGCATTTAATATGTTTTAGTATATTAACTAAAGTCTGACCTAGGAGTTAAAAGAGCCAACCCAAACCCTAAACATGCAGGTTGTGGTTGGCTAGACAGGTCATAGTGCAACTGGTTAGATTCATTTAAGTTGGAGTCAAATTTCAAAAATGGACTCAACCTAAACGCAACTCATTTATTAATAAGGTTAGACCTAAATTCAACTGGAAAATATAAAGGGTCAACTAAAACCTAAATGACCAGTTTGGGTTCAAGCCAGGTCAGGAACTGCCACTCTGATTATCACACGGCCCACTTACCAAGACTCCCTGGCCTTGCAGTTCAACTACTTTTTAAATGGATTTGGGTTCTTACCTAGTCTTTGGCCACCATCAAGTGGTCAGGATCATTGTTCAAAGCTTTTTTCTGATGTACCACCCTATGCATATGTCATAGTGGGGCATGCACAAGTGCAGGTTTTTCTAAGGCCATCAAGAGGCCTGAACCTGGGATGGACCCAGAAGAGTCTGCCCTGGGCATCAATATATGTCAGTCCAGTAGGACAGATGTGGATCCTACTTATGGTGAAATTTCTTACAAGCCCAGATCTTGACATGTCCACCTGGCCCACTTGATCACCATATGCCTGTCTGATGTCTAATGTCAGACTAAAAGCCCATTCAAAGGTTCCTATTTGGATTCAGATTCCAAGTCTAATAGGGCTCTATAGAATATTGTTTTGGACTCGTTTATGGACCCAAATCTAGATTCAGATTTGTATTAAGATAGTAAATATTCTTTGATTATTACTTATTGGGTGGATTTTATTTCTGCCATCATCGTCATTACCGTTGAAGCTCTATCCCATCCATTTATCATTGCTTTGTGAGTTCTACTTTTCCTCTCAACCTATAATCAACGTGCTTTTAATATTTCTCACTTACCACAATATTGCACATAAAGAATGTGACAATCTAAGAAAAACATGAGTCAAGACATTTTAGGAGGCCTAAAACACACTATACCAGGTCATGGGCATGAAAATGGAGCCAATGTTTGATATAAAGTAATTAATGGGCCTATAGTCAGAACCAGGCAACCAAGGTATTTAAAAAGTGTTATCCCAACCAGCTTGATGGGTCAGCCCTGTCATCCGATTCACGAGCCTGATTGGTGCTAGGACAGCACATGGGCCACTCATGGCAATGCTCAAAGATTGTCTGATCCTAACCTATTTAGTCATACTGTATAATGTTTAGGCCCAGGGCCAGCATTAGTGTCTGGATGTCAGTCTTAGCAGGCTTTTTTGCAAAATACTATGTATGCTTGTCTTAAGTATTTCATGATACGCAAGGACAAGGTCTACTATTTGCACCTTTCATCCTTTATCTTTGGGCCTGAATTGAGGCCAGGATCAAAGAAATGTGTAAGAACTAGAACAAAACTGTGTGGGATTGGTCCAGGCCCTGGCAAGTCCAATCCATGTTTGACCGAAGTTTGGGGGTGCATGTACAAGTATGGGTGGCATTGTGTTGGGTTGGATCAGGTTGAGCACTATGGGAAACCAGTATATGCGCAATCCCAACATGACCCGTTTATTAGTTGGGTTGGAAATCTAAACCCGAACTCTACCCAAAAGTTAAAGGGTTAATCAAAATTCTAAACTAACTGCTTGGGATAATAGGGTTGGGTTGACTGGTGAAAGTTCAGTGAGTCAGATTGGGTTTGGGTTGACAGGTTGGCTTGCAGGTAAACCCAACACACTTAGTAATCCAGTTAGAAATGTCAATGAAAACCCAAGCTGGAAATATAAAGAATCAACATAAACCCGACCCAGCGACCAGACCTATTGAAAAGGTAAGCCCAGGAGGTATTCACCAAGTGCAAAGCAGACCATACGACAAATAATTGTCAGCAAAGAAAGCAGTCTGGTCTAATTGTGAAGCCAATTTCATTAAAAATGCCCCAGGTTCTAGGTGCAGCCCAGTTCCAGCCTTTTCTCAAGTGGCACTGAAATCAGCCCACATAATGTTGGGCGTGACACAAGCTGACTTGGTCTGCAAGTAGGGATGTAAATGAGTCCTCGATTCTCTGATTACCCGAAGGTTCCGACCCATTAAAAACCGGGTCTAGGTCATTCTTTAGGCCCCGATAAGTAAATGGGTCTAGGTCAGGGTACGGTTCCACCTTGGTTCAAACCGGTGGATCCGAGACCCGATATATTACCTCAATTTTAAAAAATCTCTCCTAAAAATCATGTTTTTTAAACATCATTCTCTACCTAGACCCAGACTCGGATTCAGACCCGTCTCATATATGGTTCTGGTTCCAAGAAACTGATTCCGGGCCCAGATCCGATTCTATCTTCTCCTTAACCGTTCCGGTTCCGGGTCCACCATGGACCCAGACCGGAACCGACCCATTTACAACCCTATCTATAAGGCTGTATATGAATCTAAAATTTAACTCATTACCCTAATGATCTGACCCAAATTAAACTGATTTTGAAAAGAAGGATTATATATAAAGTAGAGCCTAAAGCCATGATTTGAACATGTAAACCCATCTTTTCACCGTTCCAATTCAGAATTCCACATTAATCATTTAACTAATCAAGGGCATTTTTTCTCTCTTCTATGGTCATGTGACATGAGTGTGGTGTGACTCCTTATTGGTGGCCAACCATTTTAATTAATTCATCAAGATAAAAAAGAAACATAGGAGGTAGTTACAAGTAGACTATATATAAACTGGATTATCCTATCAATTGTTTCTCAAGGCATGTTGAATGGCATCTTTTAGGCCTTCTAGGAGTATGTAGCCCCACCAAGCTTTCTTTTTGGATTCCTCAAACCCTCACTTGCATCCCTTTCTTTGTCTTCCCTTTCCAACATATTTGCATTATAAAACACTCAACTCCTCCCTCATGGATGCCTTCATTTACCTATTAAAACCATTTCTCTTCCATGTTTTTTCCTTGTCAATCCCACCATCAAAGGAGAATTCTTACTAAGATTGTTGATGTCATGAGTAGAGCACAAACTTCTATTAATTAACAATGGCTAAGTATGCATTAGTGTGTGGGAAATGACACCAAAGTAAACACCCCTTAGGCTAATTCTAGTATTAAAATAGCATGCCATGTCGATTAGCGCGAGCCGAAAGGGCCATGGATGAAGACCTAGGTAATAGTATTCACATGGTGGTGGATACGCCATGTGGCGCGCCATATGGCCATGTCATATTTGAAAAAATAAGATTTGCTTTTGAATTAAGGAATGATCAGAGTGTAAGCAATCACTTGATTTGAGTCTTCGATCGATGTAAGTGATCTAAATCAAGTTTTGAGTTTTTTTTCAGAGGGTTGGCCACATGCAGATGCAGTTACTGTTACCATTGGATCGATCTAAGATAATGAAAATGAGAATAATTAAATAATATAAACCAAGCTGTAGATGACTGTTGAGTTAGTCCCCCACCTTCAATGGGTGCTTGAATCTCTTAACCCATCAAAGAGTTCTAATTCCTATGTAAACCTTAAGATCATATATGAGACATTACTTTTAATTGTCCCATGCAATTCTAACTTTTAAAAGACAGATTGTGCGTGCAATGCTTGTGGGTGGGGATGTAAATGGGTCACCGATTCTCCGATTAACTGGAGGTTCCAATCCGTTAAAAATCGGGTTTGAGTCCTTTATTAAAACCTGAAAAGTAAATAGGTCTAGGTTTAGTTCCACCTTGGTTCGGACCCGCAGACCCGAGACTCGACGCATTACCTCAATTTTCGAAAATCACTCTTAAAAATCATGGTTTTTTTTTTTTTTAATATCATTCTCTACCTAGACTCGGATCCGGATCCAGACTCGTTCCATTTATGGTTCCGGTTCTGGTGCTAAGAAACCGGTTCTGAAAAGGTTCCTGGTCCGGATCCACCATTGTCTCATCTGAGTTGGTTCTACTTGAGTGGTGTTGGCACCTTGATCTCTTCCAAATGCCCATAATTGATCCCTAGGTTGTCAATGTGAGTATCACTCCTACAACAGTACCCCAACATGGCATAAAAAAAATGGAGCTTGTGTGTAGTCATGTGAGGCCTAAACCTTTTTAAGGATTGGTTGATATATATATTCTTTGCTTGCTTGATATTTCAGTTTTTATGCTCCTTTAGAATAAATAATCTTGATATAAAATGAAGATTTTCTAAATTTCCACTTTAATGTCATTTTTGCGTGTTTTAATTAGATATTAACAAAGTACCAAAATATAATATATGGTTGGTAGGAATAGAAGTTCAAATACATTCTAATTGTTTCTAACTGCACCCATAAAAAAAATTAGATCAGTCGTGGCCAAAATCTTTATATGTAATAGAAAATAAAACTCAATCTTGGCTGAGTTTTAAAACCATTGTCACAACTTAGCCACCATAACATAAAACAAATCTTTTACACAAAGAAAATTAAAAAAAAATAAAAGCACAAAACAAATATACAATATGACCTTCCCAACACATGGTCTATATGGCCTTCACATGCCTTGTATTATACAATTTACTGTTCTACCATTAAGAAGCTATTGTCTAGAAGGAATCCTGGTTAGTCATTGAAAAAGTAGAAAGACAAAAACAAAAGCCAAATATTTCTTTTTAATCAAGTTGCTAACCATCTTAGATGTGGAATGAAGGAAAGCCTAAGAAAGCTTTCTTACATTTAAAAGCAATGAACCTACCCCAAAGCCCTTCTCCAACCATAGATCCAACACATGAATCCCTAGTCAAGAAACGGTCAATGAGACAGCAAATCAAAAACTAAAATAACCCACTTAAAGAAATGATATGATACCTTGGAGATTGGGTTGGTTTTAACAAATGATCAAAGCCCAAGGGGAAGTGGGGGGACACAATGTGCCTTCATATCCAAGAAGATTAGGTTAAACTAACAAATGAGAGACCCCCTAACTTAATCAAGTAAAAGCGAGGACAATACAAGGACAGCTATGATGGCACTTTTAAGATCTATTTTTCTTTATTTTGCTGTTTTTTCGTTTAATTATCGCCCGCAATTTAATTTTTACAAATAACCACCTCTATTAATCTAAAAGTCTTAGTCAATAACCTTGACTTGATAAATTTTAACTAGTCAATGAGATTTAGTGTATTTTTCCGTAAAATAAAGCAATTATTATTTTTAAAAATAATTCAAAATAAATAGGAGCTAATCTTGATAGCATTGACTCCAATTTTATAATCATTTCTCTGTTTTTGTCCAGAATTTAGGATGATATACAATGGATTTTGTCAATTAAATGGAAATGATCAATTTATGTAATGGTAGAGATAGTTTTGAGAAATGTATATATGGCAGTTTGTATTTTCTGACAAATACAGATAATCATTGGCCATTTTATTTTACAATCACCCCATAGTTAATGTAAAAAACTCAGGCATTCAAACTATGGTTTGCAATTAAGGAACATTTTTTGACCAGCTGACAAAATCAATATATTTCCATTGTAAAGAAATTAAAAAAAAATCTTAGATTCAACTCGATTGAAATTTAATAGAAGGTGTTAATTTTGATTAAGTTGATTCAAACTTTACACTCTTTTTCTATTATCACATGAATTCATCTGAATGACACTTGATCCACAAAAAGAAATTATAATCTTAAATATATATATAGTGGATTTTTCATTGATCAATCAGAAACCAGCCATTATTAGTGTTCAAATCAATTTACAAGGATTTCAAAATTAATAGAGGAAGTTATTTAAAAAAACATAAAAAAAATAAAATTTGTTATTAAAATTAAAAAAAAGAAGGTAATTATATATAGTTTACCTTTTGGTTTTGTTTTTCCTAGAGAGAGCTAAAAGTGGGCAAGGTACCATTTCTATGTTCATGTGAGAGCATATCATATGTTCTTTGACCAAGAAAGATGAGACATAGCCCATTGGAATTGGGTTTCCTAGTGGACTTGAGGGTTGTGCGCCCCTCTCTCTCTCTCTCTCTCTCTCTCTCTAAGAAACTTGAAAAATGAGGTCTTGTTTTTATGCTCTATGGCTCCTTTTCCATCTTATTTAATGATTGAGCTGCAATCCAAAGGAGCCCCACTCATCATCCCTATACTAAACATTTGTGACATGAAACAACCCTAACAAACAAAACGTATTCTAATCAATTTGTAAATGCTGTATATCTCATGCAATTCCCTAGGCCGAAATAAAATACTTTTATTCTATGATTTATATGCAAATGTATTGGAAACTAGCACCAGTTCCCACCCTCAAACTTTGAGAATGGTGTTGGAAATAAGCCAGTAATCATAGAGGCAGAGACTTATCCCACCAACTATGTCATTCCTATGTAAACCACTTGATTCTTTTGAGTTAGGCAACTTCTCTCTCATGTGATCATATGTCATGTAATTATTATGTTTGTTACTTGCTTGAAATATAAAATTCAGGGCATTAACACAAGGCTTAGAATGTCATGTTGCCATCATTTTGTTTCCATCTTCTTGATTGATGTGTGTGCTGATTCTTTTGAGGCTGTTTGTTTTTTATGAGTTTTTATGGGTAGGTTTTGGTAGAGTTTAAAATCTATTTCCTTGTAAATTTGAAAGTGAGCATGGTTTGGTACAAAGTATTATCATTGGTGTCTTGAATAAATAGATATGTTTGGTACAAAGTATTATCATTGGTGTCTTGAATAATTAGATATGTATAAGGGCATATTTGTTATCATGACAATAAATTTTTAGGAATTCTAACAAATGTCTTCTTCTTATTGAAGTGGCAAAAATTAAAGAAAAAAGAGGTGAAGATCCTCAAATATACATCAATATTCTTTTAATAAAAATGAATACACATCTATTACCTTAGTAAATCGAAATAGAATAAAGTTATATAGTCTTATCTAGAACTCCACCTCATCTTTCATATCTCACCTCTTTCATACCCTGTTAGTCCATTTTACCATGAGTTTTTAGGAATTCAATATCATCCAAACCATTGGGCCCTACATAAATATTTTAGACATGAGTATACTTTTCAAAAGATATCTGAAAGCATATTTTTCGCTAATTAAATAGTTTAAATGTAATGTTTTCTTTTTTCTATTGGTAAGTGATTAAATAGGTATTTGATCTCCAATCGTAAGTATTATAGCAAATATCAACATTATTTTGAAAACATAATGATGATACTTCAATATTTTCAAAATATTGCAAAAAGAGAAAGATAGAGGAGAGAAATCACATTATTATTAGAACAAACATGGAAAGACATATAAAAAATATTTATATTTTTATAATACTTTACATTTAACTATTACTTTTGGTTATTTGATAATTTGATAATGCTTTTTTTAATGAAGCAGGTATCCATAAGGTCTATCGCCCAATAGGACTTATCCCTCGGGTGGCGCTCGCTAAACCCACACAAATGCGCACCGGAAAAATCTGAGATAGTTTCCAACAATAGACATGCAAAGCAAACCCACACAAATGCCTGATATTTTTAATAATATTATGAGAAAATCTCCAAATTTGAAAAAAGAAATCCAAATATTTTTTCAAGACAATAATATTTCAAAATTGATATTTGTGACAATTGACAATGAACATGGCTTGTGGTTGTGGATCACATATAAAAAATTGATAGTTAGACAGCACCACCGCAGAATTAGCAACCATTTTTCCATGTAGGTCTATTTCACAATTGTCTATTGAATTTGTCTACATGTAGATTGTGGATTCATACATGAATACATCCATTAAACTCAACATTTTGTTTTTCAATGTTGGTTTTGCCTTATCTTTGTCATTTTTAAGAGCTGCAATGAATATAACAAAAACATTTTCCACATGTTGCTAAATTTTGCAGTGGAACAATGAAATTAAGTCTGCCTGCCAGCACAGGTGCTTGTAGACATCAAAATCTTCTATTCCAGAGTAAGAAATCAGGAAAAAGATAAAAAGATAAAAACAAGATAGTATGTCACACTTGTAGCTGCTAAACAGATAAAAACAAGAGAGTACGTCACACTTGTAACTACTAAATACTACTATAAGTAATCTACCTTACATTAGAAAAAGTGTTTTGGGTGACTTTGGCTATCAAATTCTCATGGATTCCTCATCAGTTTTTCATGAAATCGTGCAAAACTCATGTTTGGTAATTATAAATCCGTAAGGTTTTAGATATCAAGTCTAGCATTTTTCTTCTTCTTCTTTTTTTTTTTTTTTTTTTTTTTTTGTACACACCAATACCAATTTTTTCTCAGTTATATATATCTACACATAGTGATATTAATGTGAAATCCTCAACTATACAAATCATAAGAAAAACTTTTCTTTGGTCAGCAGGAAAATGCTGCATGAAATAGTTTAAAACTTTGGTAAGCAAAAAATCTGTCTCTACAACTCCACAGATGAGTATAGACGATCCAAATTGATTCTAGTGTTCCCTGCAAGAGAATACTGAGGAAGGAACCAGAAAAAGAGAACAATTGCAATTTGAGGGCTGCTTTTCAAGAACATGTACTGATGTCCACCATCCCTAACATAACCCATCCAGATTCCAGACACAGAACTGGTGCCATTAAACAAGTGGGATACGGATCATCATATCAGAACAGAATCAAAGATTTCTCACTGCCCATTCCTGTAAATCTGTTAATGGGGGCCATCTCCATGCAATCCAAACTGCTAAAAACCATCAGTTCATATTATTAGAACAATTAATCCCAAGGAGTGGGCCGAGTGGTCAGGACTACGGTTCCTCCCTCTTTATGGTATCAACGTTTTCCCTTCTTCAGGAATCAAAGGTTGAGTTCACTAATGTTACTACTGTAGGGCCACAGGGGTGTTTATGTGGCTTCCTTCTAGGCTTGGAGGGATTAGTCCAGTCCAAATGATCGAGAAACTTCTGATAGGAGAAAAAAAAAAACATTATTAGAACAACCCGATTTCCACTTCAATTGTAATGTAATAATAGACAAAAGATCACACCCCTCATATTAGATTTGTGCAGTGAAATTGAACTTTGAGATGAACCAGACATGATATTTGAGAGGTGGGTGGCTCACATTTATTTACAGCATATGGGCTTAGAAAAAAATCTGAGTGGTGTCCTCATGAGGGACCCACATACTACTAATATGTGATGGGCCTGAGAAATTGTGTGGGCCCAGGTTCTATCTGCCAATCAGAAGACGACAGAAAATGAAATGGGGCATGCACCCTAGTCATTTGCCGAAAAGAACGGATATGCTCGTCATAAATGCCACGTGTCAGCAAGTCAGCCGCCTCTCTTCAACAGCCACTTTAAATGTTCCTTAACTGGACCCCACTGTTATGTCGGCAAGAGGGAGACGAATCCGCTTTTTAGATATTTTAGAGGATCTTCTAAGGTCATGCCTCAGGGAACTCTCTAAGTCCAATCCCTTTGATTCACCTGGTGGGCCAGCTCCAATTTAAGTGAAAGCGAAGAAAGGCTGCGATTTTTAGCTGGTTTGATATGATATGGCCCCACCAAAGTTTAGTTAAAAAGGCAAAGATTGAGGACTAGTTGCTTAACATCTAGCTCCAAATCACATTCCCCCAAAGTTAGGGAATGCACATCATGACTACACTTATGAGGATTTGGCTTGCTAAAGGTGACTTTTTACCTAGTCGGGTCAACTAACTTTTATTGGCATTTTCAATAAAATAATAAATTTAAAATTCTGAGCGTCTGATAATTTTACTTCCTTGTCATGTAAACTTGGACATCAAATTAAAAACACTTTAATTCAAAACTCCCTTCATATTTAAAAAAAAAGTCAAATAGCAACGACCTTTATTCACTAAAAGATAAAAAAAACTCTATTTCCCAATACAAAAAGTAAAATATATTTCATCACAAACAACTAAAAACAAAATACTATCATAACCATATATTTTATACCCTCTTTTTTACTTTACTTCACTCCACTAAATTTTAAAAGTAAGCCAAACGGGCCCGGATCTACTACATTTTTATTTAGAATTTTCAATAAAAAATCATAATAAAAAATGATTGGAATCAAATAAGTCCTTAGTTCTCACCTATCTATCATTTTCTTATGACATATGTACCCTTGAGGTCTTTGACCCAGCGAAACTATATATTGCCTTGGGTGGCACCCACTAAACCTAAGAAGAATGCACACTAGGTAAATTTAGAACAGATTCTGAACACAATACCTTCGGTAACGAAACTATTCTCTAATAGATTTACGAGAATTTATGAAAAATTTCTACTCCTCTTTTGTCAGCAATTAAATTGAATATTAACCAATTGATAGTTCATTGATAAGATATTTACACTCCATATAAAACAATTATGATAGGTTGCAAATTGTAGCTCTGTTGACTAGAGACTCAGTAGTGTAAGTCCAGCGATCAATTTTGATTAAAGAATAAAGAAAATAAAAAATACTTTTCAATTTATATGTTCTTTTTATTGATACAAGGCAAAGTGGTGGAAGTAATTTTGAATTTTTTTATAGCTATTTATTTATTTATTATTAAAAAAATCAGCCAGCATTTTGTCCATGATAACATCCCTGACATTTTCCCGATACGATACGATACGTTTCCAAGGTGGTGAGAAGGAAATTCGCCACAAAGCCTCGGTTTCCGAAAAACAGCTAGCGGTTTCTGAATTATTTTGGGCGGTTTTGTGGAGCACGTGGCGGGGCCTGGTACCGCCATGCTTTTCGTTGACACGTCACCATCGGCATCGTTTCTTGGGTTCCGCGAGGATATGATGGCGACATTCGTCAACGACTCGTCTTTTACTATCCGTCCTCTGGCATCGTTTCGCCATCCATACTCAGGCACATCGCCACCTTACACGTGGATCATTGATCAATGAGGGTGGGGTCCGCTAATTCAATCAAGCCATTGGATGTGAATCTGGGTCATATGAGACCAGAGATGCATGACAATTAAAGTTGCAAAAGAAACGTGAAGATCTAAGGCTTAGTTTTAGTCTATTCAATTTGTACATTTTAAGCTATAGTTTTATGTGATTTATTAGTGTTGATTTATGTTGATCTAGTTTCCATTAAATTAAAGCTGCTCATGTGGATGTCCACATTGGAATGTCTAATTCTATTGTTGAAAAGGTAGCACAGCAACAAAAAATTAAGCCCCTTGAATTGAAAGCGCTTGTAAAGACACCCTATATATGGAAATCATATGCAGGTGTTTACATGGTCAAGATAAATAATAAGTAATTTGGCAAAATGATTCAACTGAGTAAAGTCTATCTTGACTAATCGAATTGTTTTAAGGATACCAAAAGTGAGAGATTGGCAAAACGACATGAGATAAAAATTTGAAAACATATCATATATTCTATTTTGAAAACAAAATAAAGGACCCAAGTTTGAACAAAAGTGTGAAGTTGATACATTATATATTTTTGGGTAAAGGTTTTAAGGGAACTTTGTATTTTATTTGAGCTCATTTAAATCCTTATATTCCCCTCTCATTCTCTCTCTCTCTCACACACACACACAAAAATATGTACATGTGTGTGTGAAAAATTCATTGATTTATGATTGATTATCTTTCCACATAAAAGCTAACAGGTTTTCTATTCTTTCTAATGATAATGCGAAGATCTATTCATCTTTTCAAGTTGCAATACTTGACATAGATGAGAATAACTGGGCATATCAGTGGTTAGTTGTCCCCTCATCACCCAATTGCCTAGAGTTCAATCCATAAGTCAATTTTCCTATGTGTGCAATGGTCCACTCTCTTGTGTGTACTAGTGATCGTCTCCCCATCATGTGTTGGGGTTTACTCTCACATCAATAGGGTCTCTGTAGGGTTTGATCATCTTGGCTCGTAATATTTTGATACCTAATTTGTCCAAAGACTAGCTTGAAGATAATTTTGAAAAGAAGCTATTCACAAAACCATTACAAAAGCAAGTAGTTCAGTTTTTTAAATCTTCTTGGCAAAGTATAAATATAGGGATTTTTACTTAAAAACACATCATTAGCAAGAACAGATGATTTGACTTTTAGCATTTTAATCTAGGGTGCTTCGCACTAGGGTGGAAAGCAACATGAATGCACCTTGTTCCTCTCCTTCCTCCTCACTAGAATCCTCTTCTTAATTTCTTCAACCTTGAAGGAGGTGTTTCAAACTCCTTGAAACTTCTCTATCCAGCCATATATTCATTAGAACCTTGACCTCTCACCAGTGATTTTACTAATTGTAGCCATCATTAACATGGAAAAGTTTCCAACTGGCCCATTTCTCAACACCATTACATCCATTGAATCCTCTTAGGTCATTGCCATTAACCTCACTGGTGCAATTTTTGTTGTGCTAATATTATTGATTGTGTTTAGAGCCTCTATATTTGCTATGACAACTCAAAAATTGTAAGCATGCATAACCCTAAACCCTAAAAACTGTGGGGCAAATGGTTGTGTGTGTCGAACTTGTCCATTTAAATGCAAGTTGCATTTGTTCTGACCCATGATTGACCCGCATTCATTGCAATATCCTCCACTCAATTTTTCTGACCCATGACTGTTCCGGCCTATTGAAATCTTTGTTTTCTTCTCTTTTTCACATGTTTTCCTTTCACTTAATACAAAAGATATGCGGACCCCTTCTTCCTTTGAAGACATAAATGTTGTTTCAGTCATTTTTTCTAATGGATGAAAAATCTTACAACTCATACGATGATTAAAAGTTCTCCTTATTATCTTAGGTTATGCTTGAAATTAAACCCTCAGAAATTCCTCACCAATTTTTCACAAGGCCATGGAAAATGTACCATTTGACAATTGTAATTCCCGAGGGTTTGGTCTAGTGGAAACCCTCATTTTTTGTATATAATTTTTAGGTTTGACGCCACCCCTACACCCCTATAGGATTTGAAAATTTATGCTCCAATACAAAATTTTCGCAGTCATACGCATTGAAAAGCACCGGTATCAATGTGAGATCCTCATCTATACAGGTTCTTTTGTGTGTAATCCCTACTCCAAGAGGCAACTGAAGAATCCTCAATTTGTGGATTCCTCATCCCAAACGTGCCCCCTGTGAAAAGTCTTGTTTACATGAATTTGAGTAACTAAGGATTATTAGTTGCTTGGCATTTGAAGTTGGCGATAGCTTTTTCTATAAATAAAAAAAGTGTTATTCCTTTATAAAAGACTAAAGGTAATAGTTTTCTTTGATAGATTTTTATATTGTAAAAAGTTTTTTTTAAAGAGAAAGGGAGGTAGGAAAAAATATTGAATTTATGGAAGAAAGAAAAATCTTTTTTTCTCATTTTTCTTCAATTTTCAAGCACTCAAGTCTTTTATTTAAAGATAACATTCTTTAATATATTATTATTGTATAATTTCTCCATCCAATTAGGCCCCTATGTGCATGTTCTCTAGGCATCTTGACTTGTAAAATCATGTGAAATGATCAACAGCAAAGGTGAGAAATGATCAAGGGCAAAGTCCCACCTTTGATGAACCTGATGTTGAAATGTGGACCACAGGTTAGTGGCCCAAGCAACACAAACCTTCACTGGTTGTCCTCCTTGGGCTAGATTGGCTATTTGTATTATTATTTTTTTTTAGAGAACTTGGAATTTTTACATTGCAAAACTTGCTTTTTATACTTTATAAGCAGGATTCCTAGAAGACTTGGACAAGCACTTGCAAAGCCCATGATGTGGGCAATCACTAGTTCCCTGAGATGCCCAAAATTACATCTTCCTTTGATGATAGGGAATGTTGAATGAGTGGATACCCTATTCCATGTGCAGCTGAGCATGTGGGTATTTGAAAATCTTCATCATCCATCAACAATGTACTTTCCCCCACACAAAAGCATCATCATCATCCTCATGGCACAACATTCGCATGCATCGATGCCATTCTCAAGTGCTTTTTATTTCCTTTTTCTGAACAAGGTAGGACACTACTGGCCTACCTCTCTAACTTGTATCTAACGGATTTTCTTCCTCTCAAGATTCTTCCTGCACAATCAATGGAAGAAATCATTCGACACTTTGAAAAGTGAAGCCTGAGAGGAATAGATCCTTGATGGGGTCTGAGCTTCGTGGGGCCCATTCAATGTGGATGACTTGGATGTGGTTCAATATCACCCTTGATTGGATGATCATATCCATTGAATAAAGGTATAGAAAAACGTAATCGGGGATTGAATTGTTTACGGCCATAAACGAGTGGGTTCCTAGTTCCTACTGCGTTCCATTGCTGTATTACCTACAAATGTAAGCTCTCTGAACAAGGTATTTAAAGAGTCTAGCTCTGTAAATCATAGTGAGGTGTACCTTTGAAATTCAAAACCGCTCAAAATCATTGTTGTCATATTATATTTCTCTCTCTAAACTTTGCCCTATGTAGTGGTGATTGGCCAAATCATGGGCACGTTGTGATTAGAGTGAAACTTGGTCCATTACTCGAGCAGGGGAAAAAATACATAGTTATGCAATTTAGATGAGAAAAGAGGCCCCAATTGATTGATTAGAATGGTTACGCATAAAACCTTCTTAGTGCCCAAGTAACGCATCCAAATTTGGAGAACCTAAGTATCTTATAGAAACTTTAAACAATACTTTTTTTTTTTTTGTTTATCATTGAAGGGCTGGACTAATCCCCTCTGGGCCCGAAGGGAAGTCGGGTAAACTCCCCTGTAGTTCTAGTGTGATAGTGTAGTTTCAAATCCATAACATCCGAGTGCAAATCATGGTCGTAGGTCAACTTAGCTATTCTTTATGGTTGCTTCACCAATGGGGGTGGATGATCTTGAAGTAATCAGTTGAGATCACCAATCTAGCATCCGTTTGATGGTAAAACCATGGTTACAATTGAGCTCATTGAATAAATGCAAACATCCATTGATTTCGACGGCCAAATGGAGGACAATAGCAAGATTAGTGATGCAATGGCACATATGACAAGATCTAGGAAATCTACGGTTTCTCCAACTTGATCCAGCTAGAGAACGAAGAATCACATCATCATCTTCTGTAAAGCCACAAATTGAAAGCTCTTGAACTTGCAGATCTTTGTTACAAAACCATTTAATTTTTACACCACTTGCAGACTAAAGAGCAAGGACTCCGACATTCCAACTAAGAGGACAATGACACTTTAATTTCAATATTGAATGCATTCTCCCCTCCTTCACTATCAATGTCCCAATTCAGTAGTACCATTTGTCCAATCAACTTAAATTTTTCGAAGTGGGCACATCTCAAGTAGGCCCCACAATTCACATATGGTGATAGCTCATCATACAGGGACCAATACTTTTTATTCACTCTAATCAAGGTTTAGAGCTGTCCCATCAAGTAGATTTTTGGGGATTAGTGTATGTAGAGTGGGGCCCATTAGATCAGAAGTTCTGAGATCACAGAAATCTATGATGGGCACACTGGAACATAACTTCCAAAGTTCTCCCACCCCAAAATGTTTGATGGGTGATGATATTTGTGCTTTGTTCCCCTTGGAGCTAGCAGACTGGGTGATGAGCCATGCACCCTGGAATGGGTGCATGATAAAATGAGTAAATGGGATACATTGTACTTGTACCAATGTCGAAATCTTACACCACTACCAAAGGTGACTTGTCTTGTCCATCATGTGACCATGTCTGGCCACGCCCTGCCATTGGGGGAGGGTTGACAAGCATCTCTTCAGGGTATTTGCAATGACACCCCTTATGTGTTTCTGACATTTATAAATACACTCCTAAGTTATTTAGAATGGGGAAGGAAGCCACTAAAATTTTCTAACATGCTCAAAGAGATCCTTTGACTGATGGTCAAATAAACTACTAAGAGTAACCATTTCACTATGCTTAAAGGTGTGTTTGGATGTGTGGTGAAGTAAGGTGAGGTGAGGTAAAGCATTCATTATCTAGACAAGAAAAGACAATGAGTCACATCAAAAGTACATAATTTCAAAACTCCCTCCATCTTTTCCAAAAAAAGTAAAAAAAGCAACCTCATTTCTCCACTAAAAGACAAAAAAACTCCACTTTTCTATACAAAAAATAAAAAAGATTCCATACCAAACAATTAAAAAAAAAAACACCATCATAACATCTTATATTTTATTCTCTCTTGATTTGATGCTTCACCTCACCATACTTCAATTCACCATACATCCAAATATGCCATAACATTTAGCAAATCTTATAAGATCACCACTTTGCTCCCATTTCTTTATTTTTATTTTTGGTAAATTTCTATTTCTTCATATTAGTGTTTTTTTTCCTTTTCTGTTAAAATAGATCCTGCATGAGTGTGGAAGTAATATGCCAACTGCCAACACCACTCACCCATGAGTGCACTGTATATATATGTCTGACTGTAAATATGTATCATATTGACGATACAGAGTGTTTACTTGATATGTCTTGGCCTTTTAAAAATAATGATATGAGTATTTGTGTAATACCTGATTTACAGTGGTAAGTGTTGATATAGTGCATAGTGGTGATAAATTATACATGAGTCTTTTAGGAAAATAGATAAATTATAACAAGTCTTTCATGAAAATGGTTCATGAATGTTTAATAATAAGTGAGAAATTCACAAATTTGAAGATCCCTCACCGCATGTAGAATTTGGATTCTTCAAGTAACATCCACTAAACCCACGTAAATGCACACCAAGTAAATTTGGGCGGATTTTAAATACGAGACATTGAAGAACAAACTCATATCTTATATCACTCTACCGCCACCGAGGTGGGTATTACTTGTGTATTGCGTTCTATATAATTTCAATAATCACGCTAAAAGTGGAAATTACATTGGTGGTTCTTATCGAGGAGGTTCATTCCATTTCCAGCCTGGGCTATGAGCAGTGGAACTAGGAAATCTGCCTTTGGGACGACTATGTTAGAAAGAGAGTTTTTGGGGAGCCAATGTGAAAAAGAAAGCTTAAAATTCCCATAACTTTTGGGAGTCTACCAAAATTTCCAAGTGGCCATGGTAAGTTTATGCTGGTTACTATAATATTAAGGATTATAGCATCTAAGTGGTTTGTAGGTATATGCGTAGTAGGGCTTTGCCAAATAAGAAACATGACAGGGTCTCTCATCTCACACAACAATCCAGCGCCAGGGATCATTTAGTCACTTCCATGTAGAAAACCATTAAAATAGAGAGGACAAAATCTTGTCAGGATTTTTAAGATTATTTGTTCAATTTGATTTTATATGTTATTTGAGTCAATTTCTTAAGCCTTTTTTTTTTGTGGTAATTTGTAGTCCATGTATTGTTTTTACTATCTTTATTAAACTTATAGAAAGATATGAGCAAGTCAAGTCTAGAGTCTCTCTTTTTCTACATATTGAATTGTGCATGAAATTTTAATATAGTTCTGTCTATTATCCTTTCCAGATTCTTGAAATTTAGGGCTTGTTTGGCAAATCTTATCTTTACGAAATAGATCTGTATGATATAGATCTATTTCAAATGGAGCGGTTTGAAATTGATGTTTTACAAATAGACTGTTTGGTAAGACATAGATATTTTAAAAATAGACTGTTTGGTAAGACATATGTAAAAATAGATCTAATGGTCTAGACATTTTGCAAATCTGTGATCATCCAACGGTTGGAATTTTATCTCAAACACGTGTTCCACATTTTAATTAATATAGGCGGTTTGGATCTTCATTTTGGTTTGGATTTTGCATTTAGGGGCCATGATTTAAAAAAAAGTATATATAAATGTCTGTCGTTTTTTGTAAATATCTCAAAATCTATGATGATCCAATGGCTAAAATTTGGACCCTTAGTCGGGAATGATCTTTTGAATATATCCAATGGTTTGGATCATGATTTATGATGTCTGAATTTAAAAAAAAAATAAAAATACTACACTGCTGTGTACAACTTCAAGACTATCACTAAGGCATGGGACATCAATGGTCAAAAACGTTTTTGTAAATATCTCAAGATCCACTTTGAATTAGAGGCTCAATTTTGGGCCCATAGCCGTTTTTGGCCCTCCAAAGAGAACCAACGGATCGGATCTTGAATGTGGGGCCCACAATGTCCGGAATATTACATCAAATGGCTCACGTTTTTTTGCAAATATCTCGAGATTCGAGAAAGATCAACGGCTGAAATTTGGACACGTGGCCGTGTTGGGCCTTCTTCACATTTCTAACGGCTTGGATCATGATTGTGGGTCCCATAAATTAAAAAAAAAATGAAAAACCGGACTGTCCTAGGAGGACGTCCGTTTCACTGTAGCAGTAGTGTCTACCCGCTTCAGACCTGCATATCTGATTGAATTCTGCTGGTTTTTGGGACTTCATGGAATAGACACAATATGTCTAAATGCCATATGAAATGGACACAGTAAAACCTCATACCAAACATGCTAAAACCGGATTTAATCCATTTTAAGACAATAAGAGGGGAAAAATAGACATGCCAAACTGAACCTTACTCAATACATTTCTGGCAAGATTTCTAGGGACATGGTGTTTGTCATTTTTGTCCTTATGTTGCAAAGGACATTTATACCCATGTGAAACATTTATTACAGCCCCCAACTTTGATGGGCATTTTACCAAAAAAAAAAAAAAACAGAAAGACTTTGTTGGGCAGGTTAGGCACCTAGTCGAGCCCTCTTATAACATGTCATACTTAATTAGTCCCACCATAAAATTGAACACATTATTTATAAACGTGATTATTTTATATATTAATTATATACATTAATCATACTATGAATCATTTGTTTAATTTTATGACATGACCAACTCCTATAAAGTAAAATTTCAGTATATATCATTGAAGCGGATGTCACTTACATTGATCACTTCAGATTATCAATTGGTGGGTGTGATGGTGGAGTTTCGCACACCCCACTCATAACAAGCATGTAAGAGACACTTATGGGATTTAGACACATGCTTTACCGGAGTGTCCGTCTCCTGCGCGCTTCCCATTAGTGGGATGTGCAAAAATCCGGAGCTCCTTCGTGGGACATACCTATTAATAACTCAAACTATTCAAAATGACATATCATAAAAATTTATTTTAATAGAAGTCGATCCCATCGTAAGACTAAGCACATGACTAATAATGTGATTAATATATAAGATTGTGCTAATTGCATTATTAATTATATACTCAATTTTATGGTGGACTAACTGCTTTTCAAACAAAATTTGAGGATATTATTTAATGGACGAAGCTTATTTTGAATGGTTTGGATTATCAATAAATGAGTCCCACAATGAAGTTCCCGCATCCTCCTCGTGGTAAGCCTGTGAGAAGGGGACCATAACTGAAAGACCCATTTAACTAATAAGATGGAAATTATGTCCGGGTCAATCCTTTGGCCCAAAAGCTTTGCCTAAAGCAGCCTAAGGTCAAGCCATGGTTGGCCCCAGCCCTTTTGCAAGTTGCAACAAGCACGAGAAGGTACTTTAATGAATTCCCAATGAAAAGATAACCCAAGGTAACAAAACATCCAGAAAAGAAGAAAAATGAGAATTTGGAAAGTTGGATGGACAGAAGGCAATTGTACCAGATTGGGAAAAAGAAAAGCAGGGCCTTCTCGTGCATTTCCTTGGACAGAAGGCAACTGTACCAGATAGGATAGTCTTGGCATTTCCTTGGAACAAGCAACAGTGGGACAGAAACTTACAATAAAATGAAATTCAGCAAAAAAGGGAAAAAAAAAATTAAAGGAGAAGAATATGAAAGAGAGGACAGAAATGTATAATTAAAAGGAATTTACCTAAAAAGGAAGAACAAAAGAAATGAAGAGAGAGAGAACAAAAGAAATGAAGAGAGAGAGAGAGTATGGTGGGAATCTGATGGAGGTCATATTGTCCCCCCGAAGTCTCCAGTTGTTGACCAGAACAAGTGATGAAAACAAGCTCAAACTCAAAAGACAAAATCAGATGCATTAGTCTAAGTTAATTAAATAAATGCTGAATAGTTGGATCCCAAACTCATATATGGAAAAAGTTGGGAGTCTAGATCTGGGCATGTTTCTTTGCTGGAATTCCATGAATTCTTGTTTGGGGAATTCCTGAATTTCCAGACAAAGTGAACTTCCTGGATGCACCTTTGGGCTTGACTCTTGAGCATCCAGGAATTCCACCAAAATGCATAAGGAGTGGAATTCCTGGATTTCCAAAGGTCAAAAGAGACATTTTATGTGGCTGAATCCAGAAATTTTAGTAAATAAACATGGAATTCAGAAATCCCAAGGGACGGCCTGTCACATCATGTCCAGGAATTCCTGGCAGAAATTCCACTTAAAAAACAGGGACTTTGAAGCTTAGAAATTAATAAGCCTCCTCACTAGCCTTACTTATAAAAAAAATTAAATATGTTAAAAACAAAACCTCCAATTCTTGTGAGGGTTCTTACAAGATTTTACTTCAATAGGAGTGGAGCCTACCAATTAATTACGTATGAAACACCAAAACAAAATAAAATATAAATAGAATCAAGGAATTTTAGAAAACATCAAGATTGTGTTAAATTTATCTTGACAATAAACTGACTCTATCTTAATAATATTTTGATATAATGCTGAAAAAAATCATGATAAATCCAAAATATAGAAGATATTTGCTGATATTTCTACATTAGTCAAAGGACCACAGTGGCATTATATTTGAAGTTGTACCGGTTATGAAAGGAAGACTAAGTTCAGAAAGTGCATTTAACAAGGGTTCTACTCCCATGAGGGTAGTTCTTTGTCCTTTCCCTAAAATGAAATGTCCTACATTTAGGTCCCATTTAACAAAAGGTTGTAATTCGAGCAGCTTAGGTTACATTGGGCATCAATGTACGAGGGTATACTTGAATTTTAGCTGATTTTAAGCTAACCCAAATTGTAAATTCCCTATCGCAAGGCCAGTTTATTTACATAGAATGCATAGGTATTCATAGTTAAATGAGCTTCATTTTTAAAAATATTAAAGAGACAAGGGGTGAATTATATAATGTAGTGGTTTAGATAAGATTTTTCCTAGTATTTGAATTACTTAGAGAATAGTTGGATATTCATTTCCTATCTTACTTTAGTTCTATTTTTATATAAGAAAAAAGGGTTATATTTGATGCTCTTTTTAGATATTCCCCTTCATTGTCATTGAGAGTGGCCCATTGGTGCAAGTTTTAACTATGCAAGGATGCATTTTCAGATTCAATGAGTCTATCAAGACTGAGATATAGGTCATGCAATCTCAGATCCAAGGGTGGAAAGTGGAACCAATCCATTCAGGTTCCAAATGGTACACCTGATAAATGAGGGTGGATGGGCTATCTTTCACTTCACTGGTGACCGACAAGAGAAGAATCAGAAGGGACCCAAAAGTTGACCTCACGAAGGTGTCACCCCAAAAGCTAAACCACCCCACTTTCTACTTTCTTTTTTTTTACCTAATTTTCTGCCCTACTTTCATACACATTTCCCTGCTTTTATTTACAATACGTTTCTCAATTTTCCCCTTTCCTCACCACTTTCTTCAATGCAGTACCTTCTGATTGGAATTGGATTTAGGCCTTGTACAGTTTATAGGGTTTGAATTTTGCTGGTGGAAATATTAGATTGAAGTTACCGTGTCACTTTGTGTAAAGTGAAAGTAGTAACAATAGATCTAAAAAGAACAACCTAAATAAATGGATAAATATAATTCGTTGTTTAGTAGACACTATGAGTGGGACAAGACATTAATGATCACAATAATGAATGTTTAGAAACATTTTTTCATGACTTCTTTGTTGGAATGCAAATAGTCATTGGAACTGAAGTTGCAAAATATCTATCCCTATGGACCCCCCTTTAATAGCCATTTCAATTGATTGCATATATGATTGGGTGCTTGGTGATGAAGGAAACATTCCATGTTGATTTGATAGTTACAAATGTTGAATCAAGTCTATGCATAATGGATGGTGGGCCCAAGCTAATCCAAACATGGTCCACCATATGATCACAAAAATGGAGGTTGAGCTGAATAAAAATAATGAGAGATATATTGAGAAACAAGAGACGGATTGTCGATCTCTTATGCAGCTATAACACATAGGACGAGCACATACAACAAGCACACTATGACAAAGCACAATATATAGTACGCTGGTAGAGGCACACCAGCTGCGGGAACCTCGGAGATGATACTTGGATTCTAAATTAGGCGAGTTTAGAAATAGGGTAGATTACCTTTCTCTCTCAAGTACAAGCAAAAATAAAAAAATATTACAAACATAGTATTTCAACTTGCTGGTTGAAAGTAGACATGTGTACAAAAACAATATACAAACTAGTATATCAGACGCATTGGTATGTCTTTATTTTGATATAAAAGTTTGCGAAGAGTAGTCTATATCAGTGCATATTGGCCGTATCGATGGTACTGTTGATAGGTAAAAGATCGGTATCTATCAGCCATGTAGTGATTAAGATTGAAGCATTAGTTGTATCAATATGACTTTCTTTTAATACAGGAAAAAGAAGAAAATAATATAGTTTATTTTTCATAAAAGAAAAAAATATATAGTTTCTAACCGTTTGTGATGGATCTTGATGTGGAGACTACGACATGGAGCCAGAAATTTATGTGTTTTCCGAATATTAAGAAGTGCCATGAATTTACTCATCTCGTCTTTACTATAGAAATGGACAATATCCTTCATCTCCTGTCTTATATAGATTAGTCCAAAGAGTCACACTTGGTGAAGACTTATTCTTTAAGAAACTCACATCCACTAGTTTTCTTATTTGCGGAGACATATCAAGTTTTACTGTAAGTGAAATTATATTCTTTGCTGGCCTACACCCAACTTGATCTGATGTGGGACTTGTCACAAATGGGCCACACTTGATTTCCTATAGCTTGCACAGGCCTTTGCCATATCAATATTAGCTATATTACTAGTTTGAATTAGGCATCATACAAATTCAATACATAGTTTGTCAAAAGCCTGACATGTATATATAGACTGATAATTAACATTAGTTAATGGACTTGGATCTTTCCCTGCCTACCCATGATTGGTATGGCCCAAGTGGGCTTACAAATGAGTTCGTTCCTTATTGTATGCAGACTGTTTTCACTAGGGTTATGTTCCACCAATAGGCACCTGTCATGACTTGTGTGAGAGGTAAAAATGTAAGCCCCTTATCTAATCGACTTAGATGTCTGCCAAGCATGAAAAGATAGTGGGATGGTAATGTCTTAATGCGAATATGATTTGGGGAAAATCATCTGAATCAAATAATGGCGACTGTTGATTGAGGAGCCTAAAGTTTAACGGTTTTTTGAGTTGCATTTCTTATGAAATTTAATCCAATGGTTAGCATAATCCAGAATAGTGTTGAATTAGGGTTTGTTGTTTATGTAAGAAAGTCGTCTTGTGCCCCTTTTATTGTATCAATGGATCCAAACCTGAATAAAACTACCAAACTTTCTCTCTCTCACTACATTCAAAGGATGGTACACTTTATCAATATAACCTAAATATCAGTGGTCGACCCCATATCATCATTGAGTAAAGTGAGGTGACTCAACCAATGAGCCATGGGTGGATAACTAAACCAATCATCAATTTTGCCTAATATATTGACATCCATTATAGCGCCACTCGGCCCTTAGTCCCTTATTCATTTGCATACGATACATATAAAATTGAAGACAAGAAAACTCATGATCAAATAAGCACGAGGAAAATTATTATAAAAGGGTGATGGGTGAATGAAGGAAGATAGCAATATAGATGTAACTTTCACTTTCTTAGGCTGCGTTTGGTCACAGCTACTACTGATAGCGATTGAGGTTATGTAGAAGTTGTTGCTGATACTAAAAGCTGTTGTTGATGCTAAAGCTGGGGGGACCGATATTATGGAAAATTAGCGATTTGAAGCTCTAGAAGCTGTCGCTGTTGTTGTAGCTTGTTGTTGTCTTCTATTTGCGTTTGGCCAATCGCTGTACCAATCGTTATGAAGTTGCTGTGACCAAACGCACCCTTAGGATTTAAATTCCTATGGTTGGTTACATATTCATTTCTCACCCCCACCTTCACTTATTTTCAATTAGAGAGGAGATAATTTTATATTCATTTTCCGAAACTCACATTTTTCACCTATCTTTTAACCAGTTTTAGAAATAGATGTCTTTCAATACCTATCCATTCAGTTACATGAAACAAGCATGGCCCTAAATCTTAATTGATTTTAAAAGGTGGAGATGTGATTGATTTTAATCAACGGCCAAGATTTGTGTCGGCGTCACATGGAGTCCATATAATCTGCACCCCCACTCATTCCATATTTCGTTTGGGACAGAGGAGTTGGTTGAGAAATTTATTACTTTAAGGGTCCAGATTTGTTGTGGTGCCACGTGGCATGCAATTTTGAGAGAGAAAGCATCGGCGGACTTTGCAAGGGCAGCAGTATAACTCCTATAATAAATATGAAGGGAAAAGGTTAGAAGAATTACGGAATTGCCATCCATTGAAAAATGATATAAACACCACTAAACTAATCTTATGTTCACAGAGAAGTCCTTCAAAGGATACCATTAAGTTTTCAAAACATAGTTGAAGCGTGTATGACATAAACACTACTAGTCTAATCTTACATTTACAAAGAAGCCCTTAAATGGATACCATTGATTTTTCATAAACCACAAATCACAATCAACTTTAACTTTTTTTTTTTTTTTTTTTTTAAAGTTAAAAGATTAACTTTGATGTTGGAGAATAAAAATAAATAAAATAGTTATATGTTTGGTTATAAGTTGAAGATTATGAAGAAGATATGAATAGGAAACAAAAGGCAAAATTAGAGGTGCAACTTGGGCCGGGCGAAACCCAGCCGTGCATGGCCCGAATTATCAAAGGCGGATATTTGGGTTCTGTATATTTGGGACTGGTCATGCCTAAATTTTGAAACCCGCATGTAGGCTTGTCGATCGGCCCACTAATGAGAGGGTCTGGCCTGGCCGAGATAAACTTGCCAAAGCCCTTAAAGGCAGGGATTTTTCTTCTTTTTGTACAAATGTTTGAGGATAAGGTAGAGCCCGATTTTGAGAAGCTTGTCAACAATAAGACCAAGGTAAGGAAAGACCCCTGCCCAACCCGCCCTTAAAGGCAAGAATTTTTCTTCTTCTTGTTCAAATGTTTGAGGATAAGGTAGAGCCCGATTTTGAGAAGCTTGTCAACAATAAGACCGAGATAAGGAAATACTCTGCCCAACCCAGCTTGACCCTTTGTCCACTAATATATATTTGTGTGCATTTATATGCCCTTCATCCATTATGTATATGACATGTGTGTGTATTACAAAAATTTAACTTTGTCCATTGTATGCCATATATGTGTGTATATGCTCCCCCTAGGAATTTTTTCACATAGTGGCCACCAAAGGACAATGTCATGCCTCCTTGCTGAAATTCTCTCATTGTACAAACAAGTGATCCATGTCCAATACACTCTCCACACCCCCTTTCTCAGTGTATGACGTTATTTCACGTGGTTGAATTCTACTCAAAGCTTCTGCTTTTTATTCTTTTACAAAAATATTTTCAAATAATTAAAAAGACATCTTTTCAACAAAGGTGAAATCATGGTTATGGCCCCATAATATCTTTAAAAAAAAAAAGAAAAAAAAAGGACTATGTATAACCTTCCTATCGCACCCTCATTTTTTTACATAGTAGCCCTCTCAAGGAAAATTCCTCCCTTTGGAATTGGTAACCAACTTTGACGTGGTAAGGCACCACTCCTATTAAGATCGGTTAAATAGAGTGTTAAACTTGGTGTTTATTTTCAAGGAAGAAAAAACTTGTCAATAAGATAAGTAGCAAGCATAGTAAAAGAAAATAAAAATGAAATATACATTTCCAGGAGATCCAATCACCTAAATGCTGTCCAATAAATTGTATATTTTGTTTCTACAAAATAAGCGACAGCATCCCCACTATGATGGGTATTTTCTAAGATAGCCAAACCAAACAATTCTATTTTATCCATTTTCATTCATTTTTTATCATCCAAACAAGCATCCCAAGGTTCATTTTCTTAGACTTTCCAGGAAGCCCAATGGGCCAAAAGTTCTACCTCAAATTTAAACCACTCTCGTGTGAATTGAGTATCTTAGTTATTTCATTAATCTTATCCTTCTGAATTGAAAGGAAATTAAAAGTCGAGCCCCTACCTATGCATATGCACATAACCTGCTGCTTCTCAATATTAAAATGAATGGGGCTTCTATGTGGATGTCTACCATACACCTACCATTGGACGCACTTATCGGGCCTATTTGGGACTACGCCAATTATGTGGGAGACATGAGGTATCAAAAGATATGGATGTGACTTGCATGTTTACAAAATTTCAAATCCATTAGATCATGCTAACTCCCTTATCAATGGCTCTAAAAGTTCAACGATTTTGAAAGGTATATATTTTTCCTTCTGAATTTTATTTCTTTGGTAAAAATCTAAGGTCTGTCGCTGTAGTTTACAATGTTTAGCGAGAGCAATGACGATTAAAAATATATTCTAATTTATGCATGAGAATAAAATCAAGAGTATAGGGTAGAAGATCTATCTCAAAGAAATCTTGTCTTGTACTCCACTATATTTACAATTTATTGCTCCTCCTAATTTTGTACATGTGGGTTCCATAGTTCATTGTTGTGTTGCCATCTTATGTGGACAATATGCTAAAATTTATCCAGACTAGATGATGGTAAAAGCTTTGGTAAAGGTGTGCAAGATGAACAATTAAGAGCACAATGCAAAAGTACATTTGAAAAAAAAGAAAACGAAAAAAAGAAAGGACAAAGAATAGACCACTACCAACTGGACATTAACAATGTTTTAAATGTAGGACATGACCAAAAACTCGAGAAGGGTAAGGTTGGACTAGTGGTCCATTCTAATGGTGTCCGATATTAACATGACATCATAATCATATAATTAAGAAAAATAAATTATTTTTAAAAAAAATGAGAGATGCTCTCATGAGAGATATCTCTTACCTTATATGAAAGATTGGGAGGAGACCCTCACATTCATATCCAATACCAATAATTCAAATGTGAGACTTGAGAGATATCTCTCATATAAGGTGAGAGATATCTCTAATAATGATACATTCCTTTTAAAAATATGGCCTGACCTCTATATAGTATAGTGTATAAAAGTGCTCAAATGGGTATTTTGAAACCTCTTTAGGTAGGGAAAAAAAGAAAAAATTTGATTCCTTTATAAGAGTGCTTGGCCGAGTCAACTCCACTTTAAAGATACTGAGTTGAATGAGTATGATAAAATCAACTCGACTTTATGCCCTTGCAAGTCACTCAAGTTTTTAACACAAAATAAAAGAAAAGGCTACTATGGTGATATCATATGCACTAATTATTTCAAAAATGCTCATTTCTTTTAGCTAAACAATTGTATCTTCTGTTGTAAATACTAATAAAATATTGCAACATAATGCATTCGTCCTAGATATGTTTGTGTTAAAATTGCAGACTTATGAAAAATCATTATTTTTCTTAATCTCTTTTCCTCATGAAAAGCTAAAAATAACAACCAAGGTCACTGAGATTTTTCAAAAAATTGTGTTGACCAAATGCGCCCTTGGTGTCTTACTTTATATACTAATACAATGGAGATAAGTTCTTCAACCATTGAATCTCTAGCTTAGATAAAAATAAGTTGTTCAAAGACTTTCTAGTTGCAAAGCAGAGGAGTCCACATACATAATTTATGGAAGGTGGCCTATGAATAGATTATGTATAATGTACTCTCTATCAAAAATAAATAGACCCATCAAGTCTAAAATGCTAATTTTCTAAAAATAGCTTAA
The DNA here is from genome assembly GCA_038049695.1 of Cinnamomum chago. Lineage (NCBI taxonomy): Eukaryota > Viridiplantae > Streptophyta > Magnoliopsida > Laurales > Lauraceae > Cinnamomum > Cinnamomum chago. Next base: position 102,724,237 of record CP142451.1, on the reverse strand, counting down.
AAGTATAATAAAGGAGAGAAAATGAGAAATAGGGGGGGCTTTGGGCTTTCCCCTGCCACTAGACAAGAAAGTTCTTTACATCTTTTTCCCTTACATTTTAATCCCCAAAAAAACACCAGATTTTTTGTTGGCATGTCTGAGGGAAAGAAGAGTATTTAGTGTAAACTTTGTCTGGCCCTCAGTTTCACCATCACCTTACCTCTCCCCTCCCCTCCCTCTCTCTCTCTCTCTCTCTCTCTCTCTCAATTATTTCAGTCTGGTGTTGAGTTTCTCTACCCTTCCTTCAAACCATCAAACATTCACTCCACCCCTGAAAATGCATTCCCTGACTACTCTTTCCTTTCCTTTTCAAGAACCCATGTCTCCTTTCTTTGGTTTGGGGGTTCTGTAGGGTGGTAGATATTTAAAAAAATGGATCTTGGGGTGCTGGGTTTGGATGGTCTGGTTGGGTCAGAAGGTGGGTTTGGTCCCTTGTTTTCAGAGGCTGAGGCCAGGGAGAAATGGGGTGGATCTGGTGTATCTAAGCAGGGGAGATCTGGGTTGGTGGAAGATGATTGGAGGATGTCAAAAGTGGCCAAGACTGATGATTTCGCTGTTTCTAAGGCAATGCTCATGCAATCAAAGAATCCTTCCACTCTGAGATCTGCTTCTATGTTCTCAGACGGGCAGCAGCAGCTACTTCTAAGCTTCTCTTCACCCAAGCCAGATGGGATAATTGGTAGTGATGGGTTTGTTGAGAGGAGCTATCAAAATACAGTATTGCCTTACTACCACTCTACATCTGCATATGGTAGAAATGCAGGTAAATGTATGGGTTTAGACTGAAATATGACATTCTTTTTTGGTATTGTTGCTTGCATTGGATTTGGGTGTAAAAAAATTGGGGCTTTTCAGCAAATTATTTTGGTTCTATGGGATTTGAGCAAAGGCATGTGAATGTCAATGCATGTATTGAAGAACCACGATTTCCTTTTCTTTTTTTTTTTATGGTATTGGATGTGCATGGATTGTGATGGGTTGGAGAGGGAGAGATTGGACTTTATGTTGAAAAGATGGCTTTGTATCTCATTTGCTGATTGGAAGGGGGTATCAAGGTCTTTTCATGGCACAAGCACAAGATCTTTGTGTTGGGTCTTGTCAAGAAAAAAAGTAAATTTCTTCTTAAAAAAATTCTCACTCTATGTTTCAAAGTTCGTGTTTCATTGCTGATTTTGCAAATTCTTTTATTTTTCTTCCACTGTAGATGAATACAAACCTGAAAAAAAAAAAGTGGGGGGAAGATAGAAAGAGAAACAGAGTGGCAGCTATTCACTTGGTTTTCCCCCTTTTATGTGAGAGAGGAAAAATGTCAAGATTTATACTGCTTCTCAAATCCCTTTAATGTCACAGACAAGCCAAGATCTCATCTTTCATTGCCAGTCCCCTTTCAAGACTGTTAACTCTTTTTTTTTTTTTTTTTCCTATTTCCTCTCTCATGTTTTGGTTTCATTTTCTGTCCTTTTCTTTTCAGGTTTAGGATCTGGAAGCTTGAATGAAAACATGCATTGTGGGGCTTTGACAGGGGTTAGAGGACCATTTACCCCATCTCAGTGGATGGAATTGGAGCACCAGGCCTTGATCTACAAGTACATCACTGCAAATGCGCCTATTCCAACTAATCTGCTCATCCCCATCAGGAAAAGCCTCTGCCCAACTGGATTTTCTGGCTTCTCAGCTGGATCTTTGAGGCCCAACTCATGTATGCTTCCTTCCTTTAAACGGGTGTTAAAGAAATGAAGTTATTTAAATGCTTGATTCACATTTCTATAAGTACATGTTGTTGTGGATTTTCAAATTACTGATTTTGGGATCATATACATGTGAGATTGTTTCCTTTCTTTAAGATTTTATTCGAACTTCATGCAGTTAAAATTTCTTGTTTGGCATTGAAATCTCTCATTCTTTATCTGTTTCTGTGTAAGCTTTTTTTTTTTTTGCTTGATCTGTTTTGTATTGGATGGTTTATACTAATTCCATGTACTTAAGTGGCTAGGATCTTCTTATTTGGATATTAAAATCATGGTAACAGTGTATTTTCAACACACAAGCTCCTTACAAAATTATGGAATTTTTTCAATTCAAGATGTGTGCTAGTACTTGTCGAATGTAACATAAAAATTCAAAATTTTTGTGGTTTTTGATCCAATGCATGTAACTTTCTTCTTCAGAAGGATGTGTTATCACCAAATCTACACTGCTGCTTCAGATATGTAGAAATCATGGGTATTTTTCTGGTAGAGAAAGTTCTGATATTTCTAATATGGTTGCAGTGGGATGGGGTTCATTCCATCTGGGTTTCTCTGGCAATACTGATCCAGAGCCGGGGAGATGCCGTCGGACTGACGGGAAGAAATGGCGGTGCTCTAGAGATGCGGTTGCCGATCAGAAGTACTGCGAGCGGCACATGAACAGGGGCCGCCATCGTTCAAGAAAGCCTGTGGAAGGCCAGACCGGCCATGCCTCTTCTGGGACTGCTGCCGCCGCAAAGGCAATGCCTGCAATTGCCTCGGCGGCGGCAGCTTCGCCAGTTCCTGGCTGTGGCACATCCACCAGCCTCGCCATTGCTCAGCAGCAGTTAAAGAGCTTGCAGCCTGGTGTTGATACTTCTTCTACGCATGTCAGCAGGTAGGAAAAATTGCACCGATTTAGCTTTTCCTTTCCCTTTTAAAGGCTGCTCCTTTCATTTCTCTTGTTGTTCATTCTTAATCTCAAGGTCACATGCTATTCAACTATAAATCTGGATTTACTGTTCTATAGGATATCTTTGGATGTAACCCAATTGCAATCTAATTGAATATTTTGGTAACATGGATGGTTAGTTGACCTGGGAAGCACTGGAGTTGGAAATCAGTCAGTGTTTCCTGCATTTTTGCCTCAAACTAATACCTGCAATTAGCACTGATAATGATTTGGTGTCGAACCTGCAGAAAGCTAGTATCCTATCATCTAACATTGATTTCTAATGTGAGACCTCAAATGTGCAGTGAAACAAATAAAACCATCTGTTGTGCCGAATTATTCAGACAGCCTGCTATTTTGGGTACAACAAAATGGTTTTTCTTTCTATATTTTAGTGAAAGTAGTTGGGATGTTTCTTTTTGTTTTGAGTGGAAGTAACTGCTAATTTTAAACGTGGGAACCGTAATTCCATGGAAACCCTTGCTCCATTCTGTAAGTTGCAAGCGGCCCATTGGATTGATCTGCACCACTAGCCTACTACACATCCAGCCATGAACAGAGCATGACGAAAATATCAAGCTGATTGGATGATCCTAATGATCAGAGTTCTTTCTGTTTTACTTATTTACTGTCAACAGACAGCCATCTTTGTTCAATACATCCAATCATTGTCTTTTTCCACCATGGGAAATCCATGGTGAGGTCCACTAGTTTGACAGTTCTGACCTACTATTATCGCAGCCATATGTATGGAAGAATGAAGCTTTCCAATCGTATTACAATTTTACTGTTTCAATTATCTGTTCCTGAAATATGGTTCCTCAATTTCCAAATAATTTAGAGCTTCTTTGTATCTGGGCCTATTTGCTTTTAAATATTGTATTGAGCTTGATCAGCAGACAAAGTTGTGTTTGTTTTTTGGACCAGAAGCTATTCATCTTTTGTAGGCCTCTTGGGATAGGCTATGCTGTTACATCCTCCCTCCCAATGTTCAGCCTATGAAAGGCAAACTTGGATTGTGAGGGATAGTTTTTGTGATGTCTCCATCTTCAATATTGGACATTATATGAAACATGTTTATTTTTTTTATCCAAAGACTGGGCCCCCCAACATTTGCAATGCCAGAAATGGTTTAATTGGATAGATTTCCATGCTCTACGCCAAAAAATAAAACTGGGTGATATGAGGCTTTGTTGTAGTATCTTTTTGCCATTTTTAAAGCTCAGGTTCTCTTGTTATCTTCATACTAGCTAAGGGTAATGCTCCTCATAGAAAAGGATAAGATATTGTGGCCTTTTGTCTGCTAGATTCCCAGCAGATAAGTCCATGACCCACATATGTGCCTTATCAATTTCTTTTGTGATTCATATTCTTTTGCAGGATGCTAATGAACAAAATGAATGTAGGAGGACATATGCAAGATTCTCAGAGCCTCTCGATTCTATCTACTGTAGACAAAAAATCCAAAGATGCCCCATTTGTGATTCCGAAACAGCACCTCTCATTGGAAGAGACCTCTCGTTCGGAGTTTGGGCTTGTACCATCTGATTCCCTCACGAATCCCCATAGGAGCTCCTATGAACTTAATGACCAAGAATCCCAATCTCATCCTTTGCGCCATTTCATTGACAACTGGCCCAAGAGCCCATCTGATCGGTCAGCCATGACATGGCCTGAGGTAGAGAAAATCCAATCAGACAGGACCCAGCTCTCAATTTCGATCCCAGTAGCTTCATCTGACTTCTCATCATCCACTTCCTCACCCACTCAAGAAAGAGTCACTCTCTCTCCACTGAAATTATCGCGTGAACTCGATCCAATACAGATGGGCTTAGGTGTAGGTGGGGTCCATGAATCAACCCAAAGGCAGGCAAATTGGATACCAATTTCTTGGGAATCATCCATGGGTGGACCTTTAGGAGAGGTGCTGAAGAACACCAATAATTCTCAAAGAGACCATAAGAACTCGTCATCAGTGCTTAACCTCATGACTGAAGGGTGGGATGCCAGCCCCCAAATAGGATCGTCCCCAACCGGCGTCCTACAGAAAACATTTGGATCATTTTCTAACAGCAGCACTGGAAGCAGCCCAAGAACTGAGGTAAACAAAACCCATGATCATACCAGTCTTTGTGATGATCTTCTTGGATCTACTCTTGTAAATTCAACTGTCCCTTCCATGTAAGCTTTTAAGACTCAAGAAGTCACAGGAACTACAAAAGAAAAGGCAAAAGAGTCGTCGGCTGCATGGAAGGAGAGTTTGTGTTCCATCTTTCAACTTTGATAAAACAATTGAGTTTGTGGACATCATGATTTCATTGATTTCGTCGTCTTGTTTTTCTTCTCTCATGTATGGCTTTTAAAGCATCGCCGCATTTGTTCTGCAGGCATTATCTTTCAGTTTATAGACCTGAGATTATCTATGATCAGTAATTTATAGACCTGAACATCTATGATCAATCATTTAGTTTTATATGATATGTGGGTACTCTTATAATTTGTTGATTTACTCTTCCATAATCTTCATTCAATATTACTCCTTTGAGAAATCTTTTGATCCTCATAGAAATGGGCTCACATGGCATGATACTGGGTTCCAGATTTTTCATTTGATGGGCCTGGCCATATGGTCGGTGGCGAACATTCCAAAGCTCAATTTGAGCACTGGAAGTATGCAATTACTTAATATCCCCACTGTTGGGCTTGCTGGGCCATGTTCAACTGACAATGGGTCCCATGCTTTGATAGTCTACATAACATCCTTACTGTGGACATGTTCATGGGTATGACTACAGTGGTATCGTAAGATACATTGCTCTTTCTTTTACATGAGCAGAAAAGTTGATTCCTTGGCAAACCCCTTTTCCTTTTCTGGGGTTGTCCCTACTTTTATACAAGCATGACCTTTGGAATGGAATCTTCTCATCGAAATGGGAGAAAAACATGCTGGGAAGCTCATACTTAGCTCCCTTTTCTACTGCTTTTCATTGCCTCGTAAAACTCAAATCTTCTTGCTTGCCCCCCCTCCCAAATGGTTGAATTGTACTCCTGAGGATAATTCTGGAGTCAAAAGAGATTCTGTTGCAGTTTTGAGAGTGGGTTAATAGATTAAACACAAAATGGATTTGTAGACTACTTTTTTATCTGATTATTGAACACTGTATTTGCTATTATGAACTCCAAATTCCTATCTTTTCCCATCTAAGTGGGCCAAGCTTGTCCTAGCCCAGCCTCTTCAGTTAATTGGGCAAAATATTCAGGCATGGAAGTTGAGTGGAGGCCCACCTTCTTTGTTATTAACATTTTTAGTCTGCCTGTGTTAACTTGCCAAGTATGGTAAAGTCATGTACCCTGGCATTTAAAGATATAGGGATGGGATGTTTTGTTGGTGGGCCCTTATGTGAGGGTGCACAGTCACTTTGATGGGATTGATTGTAGATCCTTAAAATATGAAAGGGCCAGTCTATCACATCCCCAAATGGGGCTGAAATGTTAGGTCAGTCCATTCTTGGTAGGTCCCGCTGGATGAACAAATAATGATTGAATTGAGGTGTAACCTGGGCTGGGCCGCCTATGTCCATAATGGCCCAGAAAGTTGAATGGCCCGGCAATGTCCAGCCCGTACCAGGAACGCTGCTAAGTAGTGACTAAAGGTCCATCAATGGTGAATTTAGTAGGACAGTGCCAATTCAAGGGTCTAAGGGGAGCCAATGTGTCTCGGATGAATTATATTGATAAACTTAGACTAAGAAGTCTTTTGATGAGATTGATATCTTATCCACCGCTAGTCCATATTGAGATCTACTTCTCTTGCTTGTCCCCTTGATTGAATACATACAGATAGGGCCCCACATGAGAGCCACTTTTTTTTTTTTTCAAGAAAAATGCCCGGTAGCTTCTATCTACTGAGACTGACCACGTAACATCCATGTTTTTTTCTCAAAATGTGCTCATCTTGTGGGCTTACCAGTGTGACTGACATGGATAGATGTAGATGTAGATTAAGGCTGTGGGCTAATTGTATCAATATATTTTGACAATTTCACGATTGGAACTCCCTCAGCGGATCCCCAGTAGGGTTGCAAATGGGACGGTTTCGGGTGGAAACCATGGTGGACCCGGATCTAGACTAGTTTTTAAATAATAGTTCCGGTTCCGGAACTGGTTTTGATTCGGAACCTGTTTTGTTGGTTCTAGATCCGGTTTCAATAGGAAAATCCGGATTCGGTTCCGGAACCAGGTCCCACCTAGAGGACTAGAATCCAGTTCCAAAATCAATTCTAATTTCTCTTTATTCTCATTTTTTTTTTCTTAAAGTAAACATATCGTTCAACTTATAACAGCGCATCAAGTCTACTACCTCTAGTATTTTATAAAAAAAAATGTCAAAAAAGTTTATTTTTAGGTACAAATTTGTAATATTAAAGACTTATATGCTGGGTCTCAAGTTCACAGGTCGAAACCTAAATTGGGTTCTGGAACCGGACCTGTTTATCAATCGGAATCTAAATTGGGTTTCGGACTCGGACCCGTTTATGAATCAGAACCTAAAATAGGTTCCGGATTCCCTTTTTTTTTCGGGTCGGAACTTTTGGGTAATTGGAGAATCGGATGCCCATTTGCAACCCTAATCATTGGTGTTCACAATAAAAGTCAAAACACTGTTGGATTGATTTACAGTTATTTAGGACAATGAACACTTGTCCGCTGTAGATCGAGTGGTTAGGATGATGATTCGAGCCTTGTCTCCATACAAAGGTAGGTGGAGGGGAGGGAGACAGGTCCTATCACCAAGGAGGGCATCAGGCATGTCCGGTGCTAAGCAGGGGAACATTCTAAATTATCTGTAATTTAATACCTTTATCTAATTCAATAAGTGGGTGTGGCTAAAATCTGCATGAGCTGACCGGAAGTGGCAAGGACAAACCCTAATCCAACTCATTCATTAATCAGATCAGAATTCAAACTCAAACCCAACAAAAAGAATAATAAAATTTGAAGGGTCAAACTAAATCCTTGATTAAAAGGTCAAGTTGGGGCTGGGTTGGCAGATCAAGTCAGAAATTACCTGAACCTTTTTTTCTTATAAATGACAAAACCTCTCTCTTTCGAAGTAGAATTTTCAAATATCAGGTATCCTTCCTAATTCTTTCTTTCATCATCTTTAAACCCTATAAACTATTTTAGTCTTTGTTTTTATTAGCTCAAAATCATGTCTTTAGTCGCAATACGTAACATCACAAACATCTTAGTCGTTCATTTCATGTATTGTTCTCATCTTAGCTTGGGCATACCTATTATATATTTGATTCCAAATGCTTGCTGCCATTTCAAGTCATGTTGATAACAGTTTACAGCCTCCCTGTTTGATTTTTCCTTCAGAAAACACGATTTAAACATGAGAATTAAAAACCAACTTAGTTAGAGTCATCTAAGAATATTTTTGAGATGTAATGAGAACAAAACTTGCCCACTAATTAAAAAGGATTGCACCATTTACATGCCAAAGGTGACATCCCCACCCTTGGTTTAGTGGATTTACATGTCAAACTTAACTAATAGGAAATCAATTTCTATTTGACTTTGTTTATCAAGGCAGGGGAAGAAGTGTTCTTACTCAGCAACCATTTAAAATAATAATAATAATAATATATCATTACCACAATTTCTTTGAATTTATTGCGATGTTATGGTGATAATTTGATAAATGATATTTACAGATAGTACTGAAATAACCTAAAAATGTCAGTAAGATTGAATTGTTCCAGATATTAATATCAGGAGCAATTGTATAAAGTGAAGCTTATTGATAAGGTCAAGTACTCAAGTGTGCTATTGTTAAATTTACACTTGTGGAGCCACCTTTCAAAGATCTAAACCACTATATTATACTTTAACCCATTTCTACTGGAGTAGACCTCAAACATGCTTAATCTGAGAGAAAAATTATGAAAGCAAACAGTGAATTGTTTTTGGGATGCGTGGGATAAGGCCCACGAAAAATAAATCCAACCCACTCATACCACAACCTCTCATAAATTGGTATTCATCCAAATTGTACCCAACTCTAGTTGATGTGGGATTTATTCCATTTATATTAAGCCTGTATTTTGGATCTGATCAATTTGTAGTTTCCATTCTACTCGATGTGATTCTTCTTCTTCTTCTTCTTTTTTATGCTTGTGTTTCCATGGTTTTGTGGTACGGCAGCTTAGATTTACGAAACAATGTACAGGTTCTCGATCTAAAAGAAAAAAAATAAAATCTGGATATCAAATTGATTTTTTCCAGCTTAAACCAAAGCAACCAGGCATATATAGCAAGTTCAGAATTTGGGTCAGTCTCGGGTCAGATGGGTTGATCCATATCCATTTTGAGTTGTGCTTGGGTCAGGTCAGACAATGTGTCCTAATTTAACTCAAACTGAACGAGAAAAAAGGAATCCACAATCCAGGTCAGGCTCATGGATCTTGAGTTACAGTTGGTTTGGGCCCACGACAAATCCAATCCGCCCGAGCTCCTCCCCAACCTAGTGAGTCCGGATCTCCTATTTTTATGAAATAGGGCAATATTGTCTCATCCAATCAAAACTAGCCAATTATGTAAAATCTACTCATTCATTTTCTCGTTCCAACGAAATAATTGAGAGAGTGCATTAGCTGGCATGAGATTTCACACAGTTGGCTAGTTTTGATTGGACTAAAACACATCTCACTATTTTGTAGTAACCGGGGATCTGTTCTCGGACCTACTTGTACCTATCTATCCAATTAATGCAGTAAGCATGAGCAAAAAGTTAAAAATAAATTTAAAAAAAATGATGTAAGGGGTATTCTCAAATCTGATCAATTGTGACACAAAATGCAATCTTCCAAATTTTCAAATGAGGCACAACCAATATGGCCATGACACTAAGAAACCACTTTATATATGATCAGTCTTAAGCCTCCACCGATCCATGTAAGATAGTCAAGCCCCACATAATATTTTTCCAGACCTTTATGTTGCCATTACCGTCTCCACTAGCAACTTGGACCATTGAAATGAAAGAAGATAAAAACAGCCAACGATGTGGACTCCACCCTATAGAGACTTTGGATTATATAATGGTATTTGTTCCCTTCCCATGTCATCTCTTATCTTCCGTTTTCTAATGAAAAACCATCTCCTTTCTCATGTTTTACTCACTTGCCTAAAGGAAGAAGGCAGGATTGTATGGGCACCTACTCTCCTTAAACCCCACCACATATAGAGTTTTAAGTCTCCTATAGTTTCCTTACCTTTCACTACCCACACCATAGGGACATGAGCCATCTTAACAAGGTCCACTCCATAGGGAAGGTGCCCTTTTCATGGGAGAATTCACCAGGTATATCCAAGGTGACCCAAAAGGAGAGCCCCAGGCCTGTGGGGCAAGAAACCCATAAGCTACCACCCCCTCCATGTCCCTCAGATAGCCCAAAGGTTGTAGGGATTGATCTTCGAATCCCACTTCCTCCATGCACGTTTCAGCCACCTTTGAGGAGTTCTTCAAAGAAGGGGATCAAAAGAGAGGACCCCTTTTTAGCAGCCTACATGGAGTGTACCAAAAGCGTGGGACATAGTAAGTTGGATAAAAACAAGCATAAGGGAGGTGCTGCAAGGAGGCTGGTGTGGAGCTTGTTTGAGTTCTCTTGCAAGCGCTCAAGTGGGGTTAAGGAGGACAGCTTGGTGAGATTGACTCAAGATCTGCCATATGATCCAAGTGAGGATTTGTGGAGGTGAAAGAGAGGCATGCACAAAGATATATGAGGCAAGGGTTGCATGAACAATTATTTTCTATGGCTGTAGTTTGACAGGATCAAGTTTCATTTTGTACCTTCAACTTTCTTTTCTAATAATTTCACTGGTGGGTGATGGCATGGTGGTGATACTTTTGCTGTATCATTGGTTTGGGTTTAATGATCAATAAAACTTCTGGTTAGTAATATGTGATTGATGCTTATACAATGATGATTAGTACTTCAATATCCTGATTTTGTATAACCCTTAATTAGAAATATTTATGGTAGAGAGATTTTATAAGTTAAGAGTAGTTCTAATTGGCTTTCAAATTTTTTTATTTGTGAAACAAAAACTTCATTTAATTTTTTTTTTTGTCAGTCTGTTGTGTGTGTGTGTGTGTGTTGTGTGATTTATTTTTTAAAAATTCTCTTGTATTATATATATTTTACAATGTTTCTTTGATCAAAATCTTTCTTTTGTATAACTGTTGGATTTATTTCCAGTTTCAAAGCATTCTGGTCAAAGTCTCGCCCCCCATGGTTAGCAGCCATATATCTTTCGACCATGTACTCATGATAAAAGTCTAAAATAATTGATACACGCGTGTGTAGGTAGGATTGCATATGGGTGGGCCCAACACAGGCCTGACCCAGTTTTGGGTGGACATGGATAGACATTTTAGGACAGCTGTTTGATACACCGTGCCTGAGAATTTGGCCTAGTTGCTGGGTCTGAGTCAATGGACGCCCAAGGGGGAAACTAAATTGCCCTTCTCACCTCATATATTCCACTAAAATTTGCCAATATTATTCTAATGGGATGTTGTCAAAGATGGATTTTAGAACTATGGTCTGAATCTAGGCCAGAAAAGTAGCCCCAATAACCAATTGGATTGGGCTTGCACAAGCTTTGGCCTGGCCCAAACCACCTCATACGCATCCCTTGAGGTCTTTTTATGTGATTTAACTACATAAATCACGTCGATTTATGAAGTTAAATGCCATGTTAAGGTGAATAAAATCCTATCAAAGTAATTAGTACTATATTAGAGGGGTGTTTTTACATTGACAATGGAACCAAGTGTAAATACAGTGCAGCATATCACTAAAAGAATGTCATTACTAGGCCCACTTTCCCCAATCTAAACCATGGAAATCAACTGTCCATCTACCAAACAAATGGGATTATGCACCAGAAATCATGCTCATCAATATGGTATTCCACCATTTGATTGAACTAATGCAAGTGATTCAGTTAGCTTATCAAATAATTGTTGTCTACATTTATTTTTTTTCAGTAAATTTTGAATACCACCTTAATCAGAGTGACACTCTAGTTTTTCCTTAATCACTGGGGAACCTCATTCAAATTCAGATTAAAGTGGACCGTTGAGTTTGAACATGTGAGGGCCAGGTTGATGATCAAGACCATTGATTGGTAGGACAATGCACTAAAGATAGCTAGAAAATCCAAAGAGGCCCAATCAATGAATATATGGGAATTATGACTGTCAAATCAAGGACAATATCCTCTATTCACAGTGGGTCCTTATCAGATCCAGTTAGTCAGGAATTCTAACTGAGGAATCAACTCAGAATCAGGTTTTCTAGTGTTACAACAAAGGCTTGCATCATTATCACTAGTTCAGATCCTTTACAGCTTTCCTTTTAGAATTGTTTTCAACTTTCTTAGACACATGGCATGTTTGGGTGGCACATTGACCTAATGAAATAAGGCAGGAGTAGAGCAAATGGATCACAAATAAGCCACATCCTCTCAAATCTGATAGTTGCAAATTGAGAGAACCCGGTTTATGCGAATCCTTAATCATGAGGTGTAGCGTGTCAATTACAGCTTCCAATGGTAAGTCAAACCTTGTCTTAACTCAACATGATGTGTTTTAAAGCCATGCAGCCCCAAATCCCATAAGAACTCCGAAGTTGAGCCCCGGTCAAGCAGAACCAGTACCAGCAATCCCATTTCGGACATGACCATCCAAAATTCCTGAGCTCATAAGTCAACCCCATCTTAACTCAACATGACACCTTTTAAAATTAGAGATTTAAGACCAATGGTCCTTATTTTTATGTACCATTTCAATGGGACAAGTCAACTCTACCCACTGTCCGAAGTGGAGAAGTGCACAGGACTCTACCCACTGTCAAAGTGGCGAAGTGCACAAGCTAAAGGAGAAACTATTATGCACAAGGGACAATGAATTTGGATGGTTCACCACTAAGGATTGTGTCATAGAAGAATATAAAGTTTCTCACAATATGAGAGGTAAAGAAGAGATATAATAGGTGGCCCCTGTTAATGAGCAAGACAAAGAATAGATTAGCCTGAGGATGGCTGGTAATGCTCAGTGAAGTAAACTTTTATCAATGATTAAACTAGCAAGCCTTTTATCTAGTCGACTAATAATGAAGCCCAATGAGTTTAATTTCTATAATAAAAAAAAAAAGTTGAATCAGCAAGCAAGCTTTTTATATATGATTGGATGCCACCTTGCCACTTGTCCTCAACTCAACCTGTCATTTGTGATCACAACGAAAGCCCAAAGTCACCCTAGCAAGTCAAGTCTTTCCACCTTTTTTTTTTGTCCTTTCTTTCAAGAGATTTTAACCAAAAAAGTATAGAGAATCTCACTAATTGGTGAATTAATGGTAATGATTTGGTTTTTTGGCCAAAGAGGGATCATGACAGTTAGGGATAATTTTTTCACTAAACTATGCCCTTTTCTCGCCTAGCCTGTGTATTATTGGGTGAGAAATACCCAGGACTTGCCTGATTTAGCCAGCCCATACATCAATACAGGTGAGGTTGGACCTAGGTTTCTTGCAAGAGGGGGCAGAAAAAAAAATTCTAGGGTTTCTTTATAATTTAGTGTCAATTTAGTGTCATTGGGTCATTCTAGTAATAACTAAAAAGAGAGTCTGGCCTTCAATCAAAGTGGCCCTTTAATGGCACGTCCGAAAGCTCTGAGTTGACTTAAATGGACTCCATAAAACATTGCTTTCTTTTACTTCTAATCCAAATCTACCGGCTTCATCTACCCTACCAATCTAAATAAATAATAATAACTCTACACACAAAAACATGGCACTATAAGTACATTCACTTGCAAGAATAGTCGAGCCTCTAGAGCCCATATAGAATCATTGAGAGGGCTCCCTAAACTATCCGTTTTGGCAAATTTAGGTTTTTATTTTTTTTTGGGGGGGGGGGGGGGGGGGGGGGGGGGGGGGGGGGGTGGTGTTGTTTGGGTTCTTGTTATTGTCCCAAATCTAAACCATATTAAAGAAAATGAAACCAGTTCCAAAATTTGTTTGCTCAATTGAAGGGCCTGCACAACTTGGATGATTGTTAAATTTGGGAGAATTTTAATTCACAAGAGAGGATAATGAGTGTGAAAAGGGAGCCAAGCAAGCCCCATTAGTTGGAATTTTCCCAACTTGAATGCATTGTAGAAAGTTGAGCATAAAGCATCTTAACTTTTGTCAAGCAAGCCCCATTAGTTGGAATTTTCCCAACTTGCATACATTTTAGAAAGTCGAGCATAAAGCATCTTAACTTTTATCTCTCATGCATGCTACAAACAAGACTGCCGTATTGTAATTGATATTTAGCCTTTACAAAGTTGTTTCCTTCAAACATAGCACACTAGCTTTTAATTAGGGCTTCTCCCATGGATGGTCGATCTATCTAGATCATTGATCTTATGATAGACCCCACTAATAACAACGTTGCGAGGGGATAAATACATGAAACTCATTCCAGCTATATCTAATAATTTGCCTCCTTCACTCACATCCCTTCAACAAATAATGAACCATCAGTGTCATCCATATCCATCCATTGCAGAATTGGGATTATCCAATGGATATCCAGAAAATGGGGAATACCAGATCAATGGTCTAGATCATCTGGATAGGTCTCACATTTATATACCTAAGACCTGAGGGATGATCATATAATTGCTCATTATGTTCAACTAGGTACTTGATACCATTTGTATCGGCAACAAAAGAAAATGAAGCTGTAATCAAGAGTAAGATCAATTGTTTACTATAATGCAATATTGAGGTAGTATCAATAGATAAATAGGTTCTTTTTCTTCAGAAGAATTCAATAAAAAGAAGAAAAGAAAAAAGAAGTCGGTAAATGTGCATTTACAGGAATGCCTAAGTTTGGACAGTCTGCCATGCAGGACCCACTTGGAAGCATGATAATCATACAAAAGGGGTTCAAAAGGCGTATCCATATGACCTAACTGTGCCAACATAAATGGGAGGAAGAAAAACAGAACCATCCAAACAAGGGAGCACTTAATTAAAAGGTTTATGGGCCTCAAAAATCCTAGCCGCAGTATAAAATCGGATGGATCCCATAATTTGAGTGATTAATTAAAGGAACTATAGAACTCTAATTAGTACCATATTTGGGTAAGTTCTACAGACGAGACCATTTCTAGCCATTCCTGCTGAAACTATGAGTCTATAACATACAAATAGTACAGAATTAATTAAAACTATTAACCTGCCTAATGTGGTTTCCTAGGCTGTCAGGCCCAATATGCATGACAAGCCCTAATACTCCCAAACATCAATTCTTACAATATTTTCAGGATACAATCCCCAAACATCATCAAGTCTTAGCTCAGTTATCTGATAGAAGCTACAACATAACATCTTCAATGCATTACGCTATCAAAGCAAAATACACCCCCACATTGAGTGGGATCAGATCAAGATAAAGCAACATAAAATACATAACAAGATGATATCTTTTTTTTTTTTTTTGACCAACAAGGGTGCTAAAAAAAAATGAATCCATTTAATCAAATCTACAACAAACACCATGGCCAGCCTTCTGTGGCTTCCATTGGATAAAGTAATGACCCATCTTCACTAACCATCAGCTCCAGATATTGGAACTGAATGTGAAGAAGCTCTCAAATTATCCAATTTATCCTTGAGTTCCCCATGGAAGGTCATGAATGATCTCTGACGTTGAGCGAAAGCCAACCCAAATCGTCTAACCTCTTCTTCAAGTTCTTTCCTCCTTTGTAACTCTCTGCTTAAATCTTCCAAGATCTTTTCCTTTTGGGTAGTGACCAAGACAAGGCTTTGGGCATATGCTGAAAGGTTCTGAACAAAAGTAGCTTGTTCTTCCTTCAGTAAGCTGCATTCCTTTTCCAAATTGCAAAATCTTACTTCAGAAGCCTTTAGAAGTTCATTGTTATGACTGCACTCTCTTTCCAAGACATGACATCTTTCCCTAGTAGCATCAAGTTCACTTTTCAACTCCTCTTTCTGACTAGCATTCCATTCTTCTTCCAAAACCGATCCCTTCATCAAATGCAGCATTCAAAACATAATCCTTTATTTCTTTTCTTATAAAAGAGCACTTTGTACAACGCTGTGAAGAAAGCTCAACAGCGAAGTGAACGTAGAAAATTCCAATAATAGAACACAATAAAGAAACAAGTAAACAGTAACTGTGAAGTACAGGTAATCAGAATGGGAAACAGAAAAGGACATGGGGTATGAAGGATTGATACATCGATTTTACGGAACACAATAGGAAAGTTTATTATGAATGGGGCCCAAGAAAAGCCCACAGATAGTTTTGGCGAAAACATTGCAGGTGTAACAAAC
Organism: Cinnamomum chago; assembly: GCA_038049695.1. Taxonomy (NCBI): domain Eukaryota; kingdom Viridiplantae; phylum Streptophyta; class Magnoliopsida; order Laurales; family Lauraceae; genus Cinnamomum; species Cinnamomum chago. Next base: position 102,708,095 of record CP142451.1, on the reverse strand, counting down.
AGAGCCTGGGGGCTTTTTGCAGGAGCAGAAGTGATGGAATTGGCAAAATGCTTTCGAAAATGAGCTGTAGCAGAACTGAATGATGGCTAAGTGTCTAATCCACTTTGAACCATTTCCAAACTTTGAGCAACTTGAGCAAATGGAATAGCTAATTACAATGAAGTGGCAACTAAATTAAAAAATGGCAAACTGGTAATGTTAGAAAGTGAGTGTGTCCAAGGCTCCAGGCAACCAACTAGTGTAGGAACTGCTCTTTTATTTCCCCCAATGTTGAAGCTATCTCATGTAACAAGTGCAATACAAACTATGTATTGAAATTTAATGTGGATGGAACAACTAGAGGGAGGTTTGGTCCATCGGGTATCAAAGGGGTGTTGCATAGTGATGGTGGTGGGGAGATCCTTTGTATATTCTCTAAAGGAGTAGGGATCAAGGATTCCAATGAAGCTGAGGTGCTGGAAATTTTGGAGAATTTTCTATCCCTCTTCATGGATAGCTTGATTGTGGAGAGAAACTCATACAAAACGATCTCATAGGCCTCTCATGATAAGGGCTAAAGCCTCTTTTTTTTTTTTTTGTTGTTGTTGTTGTTGGTTAAAAAGGACTAAACCCTTAAAAGCTCTAGTTTTGCATTTAAAAGACAATGCTTTGGCATCCAATATTCACTTGATGGTTTGTCACGAGGTTAAGTCAGCCAATGGGTTGGCAGCTGCTTTGGCTAAGATTATTGTTGCAATAGTGTTGTAATTGCTGTTTTAGTGTTTTAGGGTATTAGTCTTTTATACACTATGTTCTCCTTTGCAGGTTATCTTTTTAAGTTTCTTCTATCTTTCAATAAGATTTACCTGTTACCATTAAAAAAAAGATAAACTGTGTATTGAACTACCCTTTGTCAATGATTTCAAGATAACACAATTCAAACAAGATTAGAGAAAGTTATGGCCTACTAAAGGATAATCAATGATTCCACCAAAAATGAAAGTGAAATTGAACCAATGCATATAATCTGGAAGTAGTATTTACAAGTTACAGAACATAAGATGCATTTCTCAGCCCACAAAATGATAATGACTAGCTAATTGAAAGAACTGTGAACATTAGAATCCCAAAAGAAAAACAGAAGAGACATAAAAATAGAGAATACCAACACGCTAAAACAACTAAATCTTAACGGGGATGACAAGAAAGCTACCTCCTGTTTGATTATGCACTGTGGACTGCTCAAATGACTGTCTCTGGAATCTAATGCTGTTGAAGACACTAAATCCACAATTGCAGCATTCACTTTTTCAGCAAGTACTTTGCCTTCATGTTGAGTCACAGAATTCTCCCCGATATAAGTTGTATCATCATCCATAGCCCTTGAAAAATGGGCTTCCAAGGTAGAGAAAAGATGGATACCGACATCACTTGTGCTTGACAACAATTTTGCATTTTGAGATTTCCCATCAACTGCAAAACCCTAGCCAAGTGACAGAAAGAGTATAATCTATAAATAGAAATCTCTTTGACAAACTATTGAGGAATTAATTGTTTAGGCTGTATGCAAAGTAGCCTAGTGATAAAAAAGAATACAATTCACAAAAAATTATTCTTGACAAGATTTTTAAGGAAATAATGGTTTAGGTTGTGTTTGGGTTGCTGCTGTTTAGGATGAATTTCTTCCCTAATCATCAGAACTTTACCCCAAGGTAAACCTCAAAAATCGATTAAATTTTATTGGCTCCTCAAACTGTCAAGAATAAAAACTTTAGAAAAACAATAATAAAAAATTGAAGGAACACTCTAAATTTCCCCAACCCCAACGTTGTGGGTGCACCTCATGTTAACTAAAAATAAAAGGAAAAAAATCCTTAGAAATCCAATGGGTACCTGCATAATTGATAAAATATCCTTGTAAATGTCCTTGCAGTTGGCCACTGATTCACACATCCTTCGAGGGATTCCCCTAATTGATAAGGCCTCTTGTTGAAGTTCGGATATCTCTGCCATCAGTTGATTGTTCAAAAATAGTTGTTTTGCATTACTTTCCTACAAATCATCAAAAGCTATCAGAGTATGTAGAGAAACCACACTCAATATCAATTTCATGCTAACAAGATCTGATAAGAAGGCCAGATCACAAGGAAAATGAATCTAAAATGAAGTAAAAGCATAAGAATTAAGAATTAAAAACAGGCAAGATGATAAAATACATAACATAAAGAATGGCAAACAATTGATATTTCTTTGAGGGAAATTATTATTTTTTAAAAGATTCGCAAAAATCCACAAAAAAATGCCAATCCATTGGTAGCAGAGCAGTGGGCACATCCTTTCCAGAGAAACAACCAGGGATCAATCCTTGGCTATAATGATGGTGGCGAGGGATTTAGATAAGTGTGTGTCTGTGTGTGTATGTGTTGTGCATTAGTATTTAGCCAAATAATATTAGCTAAATAGTTATGTAACCTTTTCAACAAAAAAAATAAATCCAAATGAGAACAATATCGATTTCCTCACCACAAGTTCATTTTTTTCTTGAATAGCACATTGTAGTTGTCTCCTAAGATTTTGAACCTCTTCTTTGTAGTACTCAATTGAATAATCCTGCAAATTATAAAAGCAAAAAGAAAATAAATATATATAAAAGAATCATAATATCAATAAAAACCACAACTTAAAAAAAATTCTTTCTGAATGTCATAGCATTCCACAAAGCAAAATCAAGTAAAAAAATTTAAAAAAATGGTTGCTTGTCCAACTCCAATCCGAATATATACTCCTAAGCTATATTAAATCTGATAAAATAATATAACATTGTATTAATTTCTTTTATGTCCCCATATACATGGGATAAGACTTCAATTCTGCTGTTATTGTTGTTGCTTCTGCTGCTATTGATGGGTGCCATACCTTTTGCTTGGAAAGAACTATCTTTTCCTTGGAAAGAAAATGAACATGTATAACTCTAGGCCTTGTTTGGTATCTCTACTCTTACTTTGACAAAGTCATTAAAAAAAAGAGACATAAAAAAGAGGCTAAAATCAGAAAATGTGCCGTCTTTCAAAAAAAAAAAAAGCAAAAATTCTTCCTCTACTTTTTTGAGACCCCACACGGCTCTTATTTTCAGAAGCCCATAATTGGGGATTCTCATTTTAAGAGGGTTTGCTATACTTCTCTAAAGCAGTAGAGGGTAGAATTGTGTGTCAAGCGCTCTTATTTTCCAAGCCTCTACCTGCTTTAAACATGTAGATGTTGAAAATAGAGATGCCAAACATGCACTAAAATGATTAAACTCTATTTCAATATTGAAAAACCAACAACAAAGCAAAGCAAAACAAAGTCACTCCATATGGCCACACACCAAATATAATAATTAAGAACTTTCCAAATGGTAAGTATGATAAAACACCTTACTTTTCAAAACTTCTTACTTTTCCAAAACCTTCGTACTTCTCCAAAAAAAAGGTATGATAAAATATAGTTCAATAGATCCAGAAAATTCCAACAAACAAGGCTATCTAAGTGGGTCGCATGTGTTTGTTGATCAAGAAGCAACAAAGAATATGTTGGAACAAATAAATAAGTGGGCTGCTTGTGTCCATGCAGACTCCTTTGTGAGGCCCGCTTGGGGCCATGCCAAACATGGGGGAAGTGGGGGCTCAAAAGATCTAAAAGGAACCTACATGTGCACACTTTTAACTTTGTTAGATCATCTTATCACCTAGATCCACGTCCCTCAAGTTTAATGATTTTAGAAGGCATCATTGTTTTAGGATTTCAATTCAACAGCTAATAACAGTTGGATGAGTGAGGGGTTGGCGTGATGAGATGTGCCTAAAAAAGGGGTCCACTTAATGTCAAAACATTCTCACCTGAGTTGATTTATTTATTTTTATTTATTTTATTTTGAGAGAGAGAGAGAGAGAGAGTCCCACCCAACTGAGTGCAAAGAGATCAAAATGCAAACTTATTAAGAATGACGCTCACCTAACTTCTTGAAAGTTCCACCGTTAACTTTTTTTTATTGGTAACGTGACTTGAACCCACAACATCAAGCTTACAATAGTGGGCACCTTCCACTGTACAAGGGCTCATCTCCACGGTGAAGATTCAGCTAGATGATCTTTGAACCTTGTTGAAGAGGTACAATTAAAATTTTCCATTGAAGCAATATTTCAGCCTCAACATGTTTCATCCACTCATGAAATACTAGGTAGGTAGCAATGTGGATCACAACATGGTATTCCACCCCATCTCCATAGGAAGATAAACATCAACACCTAGCTCTTGCATGACCCATAATAGCTCACACATTATATGTGCAATAGACCTATACTCAACCTTAGCACCTGATCAAGCAACCATAGACTCCTTGCTCTTTAAACTAAATTACCTCCAAGAAAGGTACAGTCTCTAGAAGATTTAGGATTGACCATCCATTCAGCACCCTTGCAAATTTATGCAATGCTTAGCTTGTGTGACTTCTGCTCCATATTCCCTTAGTTTCCTTTTCTTTTCTATTTTCCTTGAAAAATACTTCAATGGCTGCAATTTATTTGATTGAGAAATTTAATGTAAAGTCTCAATGAGATTTAGGTCATTAAAACTCATTGCAATGCTATAGATTAAAAGAGATACAACTGGAACTGGCAGCCTCATTCTTTGGGCTGATTGACTTATCCAACTTGAGAAACAAGCTATGAAGCTCGATAAAAAGAGTGGCGAATCCTAGGTTTGGTTCCAAACTCTGAACTCATTCCCTCTTTGATGTGCTGCTGCTGTAATCTCTCCATTTTCTTGTGATTTATGTGGTATTCAAGAAGGACCAGGATGTTGAAATCTGCAGAAACTGCTGAACAAAATTTGATTGGAGCTGCAGTCCCTTTTGTGTGATTAGGGACAGCATCATAATCTCAGTGAGATACTACATAAACAAGACACTTTTTGCAAGAAGGAAGCTTTTTTTAGGAAAGAGCTCAAAAGAGAGTAAATTGATTCACTGTTGTGGTAAAAGGAAAAGAACTCTTAGCAAAAGAAGAGTTTTAAACACCAGTTCAGATGATAAATGATATCTGTGGGACACCCTAGTATCCTTGGGAAGACTACTGAAGCAGCATCATAGTATTGACAGGAGCACATCAGCTCAGTTGAATATTTGTTAGAAGACTATTTACTAATACTGAACTCATAGTATTCACACGAAACTATCCAACAAGAAAGGCGAATCAAATATGGTATCTTTATGCAGAAAGCTAGCATCCGTAGCAGATGTTTAGTTAGAACAGGAGTATTAACGGCATGCAACTATAACCTCTAACTCTTCAAAATATTGCAGCAGAAGCCTATAAATTAGAGCTCAAGATTCTCAGATTAAGAGGATGAGAAATGAAGACTTTAACTTGAATAGAAGGTGAAGCCTTTGCAAAGAAGGTACTACCTGGACTTTAACACAGGTCAAATTAAGAGAGATTTACTTGAAGAAAAGGTTCAACTTCCAAGAATTTATTGTAATCAAGGCCACTAAACAGCTTTAGTGTGGAAAAGAAGCATTTATCTCTCGTGAAAAAAAAGAAAAAGAGAAAAAAAAATGTTGTCTCCTGTCCTCGACCAATATCTGTTAGAAGGACAGCATTGTACAGCTGAGAGTGAAGGGGTTTATCGATTTTGAGCTGTAAGTTTTTTTACATCAAGAAAGTAATATTTTTCTGCCCTTCCCCATTACAATTTAATGTTTTTATTGATAACATAGAAGGTTGTCACCACAAAACATAAAACGAGTAAAAAATCTAACTTCTTTATTTGACTCTGACTCTGGTCATTCCAACAATTACGATAAAGCTTATGCCTACTGCCTATGTCATTTTATCCTTGGTAAGTATAAGATATAATGTTATCCTTTTGACAAGGCCATTCGATTTTGAGCATTTAATGGATATCAAATAACCCTCCTATAAAACACATTTCAGCCAAGTATTTTAAAACAAAAGCTAGAATTTGAAGAAAAAATTATCCACCCATAAAAGCAATATGGACTTTCATGATCAATGCACCAATTGTTTAATTTCATCTCTTTCTTTCACTTGCTTTTACAGAATATGTAGATCCAACTTTTATTACAGCAATTTAATACTAATTAAACCAAACTACTGATATTTAAAAAAGAAAGAAAAAAAGTAAACAAAAACATATGGGGAAATGATATAGAAAATGAATTTATCAATTGTCATAATTGATTAAAAGAAAATAGAATAAACACTTAAAAGCCCCAGTTCCCCAAAGAAAAAAAAAGTACAAGAAAATAAATCTCGCGTGAATATACCAAACTCAAAGACAATTATGAAAAAGAAACTTACAGAAGACGTATCCTTAGACATCAAGGATTGGTAGTTCTTATCAGGAGTCACACGCAATGAATCAAGGTCAGTTATGAGACCTTTGTTCAATTTCAACCACATATCTTCATCAGCTACGCTGTCAAAATTATCTGGAATAGGACTAGAATCAGGTAGCCTTGAATAATCTGAACGCTTCACAACATAAGCATTTAAAGCACTTGATTTTGCTTTAAAACAAGGGGTTCTAAAAGCATCTCCACGAGATATGCTATCATCATCATTGCTTTCTTCAACATGGCTTTGTCTTGTGGAAACTCGTCCCTACATGATAAATCGATACCCAATCACAAATACGCTATCACTATACTAAATCCGTTAAGCTAAGAGCAGGTGTTAAAAACATAACATATCAGTATGCATATGATTAAAAAGCAATCTATCCAAGGATTTAACCAAGGCTACACTGGAATGGAGAAATAGAATTCATGTAACTAACCCCAACATAGTTGAGACAAGGCTTTGATAATGTGATGAAAACAAAGACTTTTTATAAAAATGACAATCATAATGAAGATGGTGACAATGATGGCTGGATAAGAAGACATTGGGTTTCAAAATAAAAAAGAAGTCAAGAATTGTTGCTGTTATCATTCTTGTTAAAAAAAATAGCAAGAGAATATAAGTTAAAAGGGAAAAAAAGAAGTAATTAGCAAGCCCTCCCTTAGGAAGAAAATGGATGTCAATTTCATGCCAAACTGGGACAAGCCAACCATTGCTTTGTCACAAATAATACAAGTGAGGAGAGACTGCTATCAATATGAAATGGGCCAAAACTCAAAACCTAAAAAATTAAGAACTAAAAAAAAAAATACTTCACATGTACACCCAAAACTAATTTTGTAGACAGGGTTTGAGATGAAAATCTTTCTTATATACAATGCAATGAGCAACTTTTCATTTTCTTAATGCCTCTCCATCCCATTCTTGTTCGGATGTTGCAATGCTTATGTCATACATGATGTAGAAATATGGATACAAGCCCAAAAATAAATGGAAACAGGGACAAACCACATTTCCAAAAATTGAGGAGAGATGGACATGCATCTGATGCAGGTCAGATGCAGGTCAGCAGTCAGCACACACATGCAGATGTAGACAATGAAGATCTGGAGGATCATCTTTCGGGCCAATCTTTGACCTTTTTGGAAACATATAATCATGTGTGGGACCTTACCCATGTTTAGCAGGTTTGGATCCATTTGGGCCCAAAACATCCCTTACATATGTTGTTTTTGGACTGTCATAGTAGAACAGTTCCTCATCGGGACTGTTTTGTTGAATCAGTGGGCAGTGGGCCCCAATACCAGCCTGACATGCGCTACTTCCACAGGGAGATTGAGCCTTTTTTGGCCTGCAGCTGAGCCAAAACAGGCCCAGGGCCTGATGAGCGTCAGGTTCTCTCTCTCTCTCTCTCTCTCTCTCTCTAAAACCCTGGAGTTAAGGATTCATTGTCATATTTCATATTTGTTTAAATGTCAGATGAAAGGTTGAAATTTGTTTCAAGGTTATAAACAATATTAGTAACACAGAATTAGCCAGCGGCCCCATTCTATGATTGTTTGTGAATGTTTTTGAAAGAAATAAAAAAAGTCCTTGAGGGACGTGCATGTGAGAAGAATGTCTAAGCTATGGGTTCCAAAGCCCCTTCTTCATGATCTGATTTGTTGCATTTGTTATTCCTAAATTACTTCCTTTTCTTATTGTTTTTATGGAGTTTCCATCACATACTTGCTGTCACAGAAGTCCCATGGTGTTAGAGTCCTTCTTTTAAACATTTGGACTCCATCGTTATCTCATTGACGACATAACATTTTGATTTCATTATACGGTTTGTTTCCTTGAAATGTCTTACTTAAGATTATTCTTTAGTTTAATAGATGAAGTACCTCAAACTTTTTTTTTTTTTAAATGAAGTAATTTATCAAACATGAGAAATGAAAAAATACTCTTCATAACTTAATAAACTGAATAGGAAGATTCCTCTACAGCATTTCCTTTTATATGTTCCAAATGAAAAGCATATAAAAACTAAAAAAAATGTATTAGGAGTTCAAAGTTCAAATTTCAAAATGTAAAGAACCAAATACATTTTACTTCAAGCATATCCTACAATGTCAGTACTGGCATCATCTCATGTCCCACACAATACACCAGCATAAATCAATATTTGGGAATCCTCGAATAGCAATCATAAATTTTTGCAATGTTGAATTTTACCACAAACATCTTTCTAGTTGTTTCCCAACCAAAAGATCAGTGTTAGCTCCATACACAGATATGTTTCTTATTAGTCCTTATAAAGCTTGGATTGGACTGCACATATTCCAATTAGAATCAAATCAGAACTTGTGCTTTCATATGTAAAAAGCTCAGTCAACTTTTTCTTTTTTGTGTGTCATAACCTGAAATGTAAATTGCTCACTTTGGTGGAACCATCTACATACACTAGTTACACATTCTCAATTCAAAAATTGTTGGACCCAAAAGCCTCAGATATGATCTGGGCTGCATGCTTCCAGTAATGAATATTATACACTGACAATTGTTTACCTGATTCAAGGAGTCCAAACTGAGACGTTGAGGAAAGGAATGCTCACCGCTATTCGACTTTGTAAAAAAAAAAAAAAAAATGAAATGTTCAGAAATAAGCAAATGATAAATATTTTGGAGAATGTTAACACTCCTAAATTAATTAAGTGAAAACAATAGTGATGCAGAGTTTTGGTTCTTCTATTGCCATTCTAAAGTAGAGAAATCTTACCTGAGAAGAGTTCCTATCAAGATCTGAATAACAAACAAGACTACTGAGGTTGTCTATTTTCATCTGTTGCTCCTTAATTCGCTGCTCTCGCTCTTTATGTGATTTTCTTTCTTCTTCAAGCTCCATTGCAAGCTTTTCTCGCTCTAATTCATACTGATATTAAACAAAAAGTATGTGAATTTGATAGAAACCATAAAATATGAATACATTCTCCTTAAGTCCATTTGCTGATGAGAAAAAGAAAAGTTACTTTAAGCATGTCCTTTCGCAGTTTCAAAATCTCTTGTTCTAGCACCTCTGAATGAGATCCCTGCATGAAGGAAATACCTATAGTCCTATACACGATATAATCAAAGTAAAAACCAGCATATAAATCATAAAAGATGAGAAATCACCTGAAGTTGCGTACGAAGTTCCTCTATCTCCAGCTTCTGACGCTTCAGTAAGGCAGCATCAGTTAAAATCTAAGACAAAAATTGTGAATTGTTAGAACAATTGTGAAAAGGAGTACAATCACAAAGGTAAAATACAACAGCTAAATTCGAACTATTCTACAAAAGTATGTTTATTTCTTGAGAAACAAGAAGAATTTCCATCAACTAAATTTTACTGCGAACCCAAAAGAAGAAGAAAAAGCTTCCAAAAGGCGTAACAGGTATAAATATGGTGAATCATTATGTGCACCTGACTGAGGGACCCACATGGATGCAAGCAAAAATTGGGAGGTGGTTGGTAACACTAAAATGAGTGGTTTTAGCAATCAGTCAGATCAAGTCTCCCTTTACTTGTCATGGGAAGCTTTGGGAGGCTTTTGGAGACCGTTTTGGACTGTACGTAAATGATAAAACCAGATTTTTGTGGAAGATATAACACTCAATGATCTGATGCATTGTTCATTCAATTGAGTGAAAGGCAAACACAGACGCCTATTTATATTTAAATTTATCATTATAATGAAAACATGATGATCTTAAAAATATAGATTCATAGGACCTCATTTTTAAGTTTTTAGATCTTTTTAATTATTTTTCATGGTTACGAAAGGCTTTTGGGATCCAACGTGCAACTTGCTGTGACTTGGCTGAGTTTACCCAACTTGAGGATAACCGAGTCGCACAACTAGTCTGATTTTTAAAACCTTGGTCAAATGAGTGTAAAAATGGGGTGGATGCCAATTCATGGTTGGGGAGGGAATAGAGTGTCACAGGGTACTTGGATCATAAGTGGGCTGGCCCAAAAATGGGATGTCAACACCTTCCTTGTGATGTGAGAGATTTACACTGTAATTGCAATGCAAATTAGGGACACATATACATCGATTGTTTTGAAAGGAGAGAAGTTCTGAAATTCAGCATGGATACCCAAATTCTTTGGGTTTGAATTTCTAGTCCGTTGTTGGGAAAATTATCTTATGCTATAATTTTCCTATTGATGTTGTTCTCTTAATGGTTTGTTAGGATAAACATGTAAAGATTGCAAAAAAATTTCCCTTGAGTTCCAAGGTTCTATTCATTTGAACCAAGGGTTTTAAAAGTGTGGAAGCTCTTTTATTTTGCAAATCTAGGGTTTTCTTCCCTAGCTCGCATTAATTTGGTATTGAGAGTAATTCAAGCTGCAAAAGTACGGTGTAACAAGGAAGGTACTGTGTAGCCACCGTGACCCCATTACATCTAAACTGCCGCAACCGCAATAGGAGGGTCAAGGCATGCTATGTGTAAAATCCAACACATTACTGGCCATACTTATAGATCTCCCTACCATATCATTCTTCTTTCTAATATACCACAAGTCTTGCAATGCCTTATCCAAAGTGAACACAGAAGCGGTGATTAAAGATATGTGCTCGTTTGGAAAAGGTGGGAGTTGGGTACTAATTAATTTTCCAATTAAAAAGCATGCCATGGAGTGTAAGTTGGTGTGTCATTGAAGTAATTCAGACGGCTCATCAAGCGGTTGTACTTCAATCATGCATTCATGGGCACCTTGTGTTGAAGCTTATGTTGTTGCCAACTAGGCTAGCTTTAAATCTTCTGACCACTCTCCTTATCTTCTTCTTTTTGACGAACCAAGTATTAGTGGAGTACTAAAACAACACTACTCTTCTGACCACTCTCCTTTCCTTCTTCTTAAAGAACCCTAGTAATTCCTTGGTCTTCACAACTAATCCATGCTGGTTGGATAATCCTAAACCTTCATTTGAAGGCCTTTTGAGAGCGGGCAGTCAATAGAGCTTTGGTTGATTTTATATCAAACCACCACTTTTGTTTCCTTAAATTTCCTAAACGTTTGGTAAAGATTATCCAATCAATATCTCTCTTAGCTCTAGCACATCTAGGGTGGTCAGTTCTACCAAATGTTTAACTCATATTCATACATGCTTGTCATGCATACAGAATATGTTCACTGATAAAGAACTAAACTGTATGACATGTTTAACACCACAATTTAGCCTTAAAATTACCTCATTAACTTGAACACAATTTGTAATACGCTTAGCTCTGCTTGCAAACTGAAGAGTTCCTTTGGTTTCCTCTATGTGAACCTGGACATAAATAAGTTGACTTGTATCAGCAGGTACACGATATGTGTAGCCAAGAAAGTGCCAAAAACACATAGAAGTCACCTCTTCAGGGGCAACTGTACAAATGATGGACGTTTTGGCATTACCACCAAGAGCAGGTTGAAGTATACGAGTAAGTTTGCTATCACGATATGGAATATGCCCCCTGTAACAACATTCCAGACTTGTCAATCATATGCTGGTTTCTTAGATGAACATATCATACATCATTTTTCCAAAATAAGTGAAGCTACTACGTCCTTAATTGTTATGTACCTTTGTTTCCCGCCATCACTCAGTTTATTGATTACATTGCCAAGAACCATTAAGCTTTTGTTAATATGCTTTCCTTCTTTCAAACGCATTCCACCTGCTCCAGTTTTAGCAATGCGCTCTGAGCCAGCTAAATCTACCAAATTCTGAGCAAATGAAAAAAAAATAAAAAATGATTGTACTTAAAAGTAATACAATCAGCATCATCATTGAAGCCTTATCCCATTTATCTCGATCAGACTAAAAAAGAAAGTGATAGTTTACAAGCTTAGGATATCAAGCAACAGAAAGACCAACTATAAATTAGGAAAAGATGCAAAATAAAACAAAACTCATATGAATGTGCAGAAATTTCTTATGCTAATCTTCACAAGGAAGTTTATGCAAAACAGCTCCCAAATATTTCTCATCCTACCCACCATGTCTTCTTTTTTCATTCTCCAGTAAGTGACATGACCCAAACCCTCCACCCATGTAATGACAAAGAGCGCCTTTCCAACTGTGCTACGGGCTCTTGTCCATCCTGCCCATTATATGCTTTATATGGTCGCAAACAAGCTCTTCAAGCATGGCTTAAGAAATTAGTTACGTTGTTGTTGAACTTGAATTTCAGAATTGAACATTTAATCCCTGGGGATGAAAACAGGTCCTATATACCCATATATTCAAACGACCCAACTAAAGAAATAAGGTACGGGTCCAATTTTGTGACCTGTTTTTATTTGAATTTGGATTCAGGTTCACGGCATGGACTCAAATAAAATACGAGTCCTAGTTCGGGCCCACAAGTTTCATCTCCAGTACCCAATGCTCTATGGCACATGTGTGTGTGCGAATTGTGTTATACAAGTATATATGAATTTGGGCTCAATTAGTCCAGGTCTAAGCCCTTTACTTGGGCGCAGGTTCAGTTTCAAGTCTTTAGTTTATATTCAATTATGGGTATGGGTGCTGCAACCCCAACCTGATACGGGTCCAGGTTTAGATGCTAGTACATATTAGTAATTCCGGCCTGGGTCTTGGGATAATATGGACCCAACCCTTTTCTTCCTATTTGATCCACTCCATTCATGTTCCTAATCAAATGGGTGCACTCCTCTTTTCTATGTAAATGACACTATTATAACAGATGGTGGTTATTCAAGGATTCATAGTAAATTAGAAATTTCTTTCTTGTTTTGAAGAGACCGATCTGGAGGGAAAAAAAAGTACATAATTTTCTGTCTTTAGGTTGTGTCTACCAAACATTGTACATCTCAATTATATTACAACCAGTAAATTTTTAGATGATAAGCTCGTTGATACTGCAGCTGAGTTTTATGTAAAATTTGTAGCGATTTTTCTTTTTTGTCTAATTTTCATGTCTCCAGGTTGTTATTATGCTCATCTCTCTTAACAATTAATAGATATGACACTACCTTTTCCGATAATATTGTGAGACAGTTTGTTTCTGGGGTCAACTTAATCAGTGGTTGTTTCAAAGACGTTTTGGGCATTTTTCCAACTGTATATACCTGTCATTTGTGGGGTGGGTTTGGGGGTTGTGTGTGTTGGTGGAAGTGGGGAGTGGGGAGTGGAGAGTGGAGAGTGGAGAGTGGAGAGTGGAGAGTGGAGGAGTGTTAAAGTTGCTGTGTACAAGATACAAATTTTAGTTCAATAACAGGCACTTTGGTTGTTCTGCCTACTGTACACATCATTTTAACTTTACTATGAGGGATTTTTCATGGTATGTACAGTAGATGTAGAACATGTAATCTCCAATATAAAATTGTGCACGTATGAAGCAATACACAAACTTAGCAATTTTCACTTGATTTTATTTTATTCATTTCCAATGTCAACAATTTTACAAGTAGAAATTTCAAAAACATGAAATGGAAATTTGTAAATTCCCTTTATCAAACTCCCCTAAAATTACAAGACAGGGTACAGATAAGAGTTGCAAAATAAAAATAAGGAAATGCAAACGAAAGAAAAGTATCACAAAGAACACTTGATAGTATCTCTACGAGTCAAGAAATTACGAACCAAGACAGAGACGCGAACGGCATCTGAATTTAAATTATCACCAGATGATGTGTCCTTGACTCTACTTTCAATCACCTAATTTAAATACTAAAAGGATAAGTATCCAAAATAAGGATTGAGAAAATATGAAGAAAAGCCCCAACTTACTGACAGAACATACCATTCTAAAGATAGTGTGGGATCTGCTACTTCTAATATTCATATTTGTCTGCCCAAAGTGTCGATTAACTGCAAGAAATAATTTTCCCAATAAATTATAACATGAGAAAATATAAACTTAAAAAATAGTAAACACAGCTCAATGGATCCTGATCAACAAACAATATACACATAGTTTTCCAAGCCGGTGGATTGACCAGACTCAGAAACTCGCCGGGTCGAGTTGACCAAGGAACTCGGCAAGTGACCATGTGGTCGGTAAATTTTTCTATTCATTTTATAATAATATAAATATTTGAAATAACTGAAACAGAGAAAACTATGTTAAAATCTACATAAATTTCATATAAATAGTTATTCTAACTCTTCCCTCTTCTATGTAAGCTTTACTTAATAAGGTGTCATTTATTTTTTCAAAATAGTAAAGATAAAATGCTTTAAACGGCTAGTCGACTCAGCCAAATCCAAAACAAGTCGACTACTTGGAAGGTCAACTGGGTTTCAACTAAAGTTCCTCCAAATTGAGTCCAGCCATACCTAGTCAGCCAATATTTGAGGGCCTAGGCAACTCGACCAGGTCCATAGTCAACCCACAGGGATGGAAAACTATGGTACTACTAGCATTCAACTGACACAGTTTGATCAGAGCTGACCTTCTCCAAGTTCAATGAGCTTAAGCACTTGCTCAGCATTATCCACAATTTCCTCTCGAAGGCCTGCAACAAAAACTCCACGCTGAAGGACAAAGAAAATTAGCAATATAGTGTGAAAATTCAAACAAATTACAACAAATTCTAGCCATTTTTATATATGTCTTACCTCCAAGCTCTCATGAATTTGAAGCTTATGGTTCTCTGGAGCAAAAAGATCATTGATTTCTTCATTGTAAATTTCCATGTAGGAAACTCGAATCAGAAACTCACGGTCGATTGTCTGGGGATATTAAAGTACCAAACTGGTAAAAGTAGAACACCGAAAATCTAAGCATATCTCACTCAATTGTGTGAGATATATATATATATATAGAGAGAGAGAGAGATTTAGAGAGAGAGAGAGAACTGTGATACCGTATGGATGTTCCGAAAGATGTCTTTAACAGCTCGGTGTATAATTCCAGGATCACTTTCTGTACCATTCATAGTGAAAGTCTTGCCACTGCTTGTTTGTCCATATGCAAATGCAGTTCCTGGCAACATCACAAGAATCAAAATAAAACATGTGAGTTATAAATCAAACACTGGCTTCCAAAACGAAGCTCCCAACACCATTAGAAAAAAATTTAGATATAATGGCAAGTTATGCAAGTGCAGTTCCTGGCAACATCACAATAATCAAAATAAAAGAAGTGAGTTATAAACAAAACAATGGCTCTTGGACAAAGCTCCCAACACCACTAGAAAAAAAAAAAAAAAAAAAAAAAAAGGAGAAATAAGCTCAAAATCATACACGGGTTTACTTCAATATCGGCAAAATATGCTTGGAAACCCAAAAAGAAAGAGACTTGGATGGATGAAAACTTTAGAGGGCTAGAAACATGTTCAGTTCTTGGCTCCCCACTGTGCCCAGCAGGAATTTTGAATTCAATAGAAAATAATCCCCACCCAAAATTGTAAGGAGTAACATTGCTGCCATAAGTAAGAATCTACACATTTCATACAAATTGGGGAAAAGAGGAAAATTGATTTTCCAATAGTATGCTTACAGTTACTGTTTTGTTTTCAAAATGACATGGTATTTGGAAGCAACATAAGATGGGTTGGTTTAAAGCAGTACGATCTTTTATTTCAACACTGCCCCAAGTGGTGAGCCTCCATTCCAAGTCTAAACTCGCCCTTCAGCAATTTTGAAGCTGAAAATGAATACCTCAGACCTCACTTTTGCATATTCAGTCTTCAGCTTCTGGTGTGGCGCAACATTTTCCAGTCTGAAATGTGTTTTCTACGCAGAAACTAGCTTTCAACCACTTGGGTTGGGACCCAATATTCTTTCCACAGAAAACATGGAAAATGCCTCTACTTCGGAAAATGAAAAACTTAATAAAATCATTCTTCCTTGAAAATCACATTCATTTTCCACAGAAACATACTCTTAACCTCAATAATTTTGTGGGTCTTTTCCAAAATCTCATCTTTTTTCTCAAAAGGAGCAAGGAAATCATGATATGAAGAAAGAAAAAAACCAATAAAAACATTCAAATCGAAAGATGAAGAATGTCATTGAATCAGTCAGACAGAAGAACTCTCAAGGCAAACAATTTGATGGGTTTTCTCCAAAATCTCGTTTTTCTTCACAGGGAATTGAAAGAAATCAAAATATAGATAAGGAATACCATTGAATCCGTCGACAGCAGCGCAAATGATGTCTTTGATTAGATGTTGGTAGACAGTGGCATTAGCGCTCGTTTGGTCGAAGACGTGATCTGGGTACAACAGAACAATGACAATTAGGATCGTGATTTGGGGGGGTTTCTTTTTAAAGCAAACACAAGAAGAAAAGATGAGTGTGTGTGAGAGAGAGAGAGAGAACCAAAAGTGAAAGAGAGAGAAGAGATTGGGGATCCATGAGTCTTGTGGAGGGAGATGCGATTTTCTTCGACCTTCCAGTAGGTGGAGTTGGAATCTTCTTCTTCATTGGTCGGAGGACGAACTCGAACTGCTACGCAGATCTTCTCCATTTCTTCTCCTTCTTCGTCTTCTACTTTTGAGAGAGAGAGAGAGAAAAAGAGAGTTGAGAAATGGGAACATGGTGAGGAAGCGGGAGGGCATTTTGAAGCGGAAAGGCTTGAAATTTAGGCGCTATGGCGTGCGTTTGCTACCATTTACACCACATTTGTGTAAAATTATTATTATTTTTTTTTGTTGGACATTGCAAAAACAACAAAAAGTATTTTCTCTTTTTTTTTTTGTGATCATCTAAGGTTGTAAACAATTCGGTTCCGGTAATTCAGATGTCATTTTTTTCACTCAAGTAGATTGCATATAATCTACAAGTGAACATTTAACTAAATATATTTTAAAAAGTTTGAACTTTTGTAAACATTTAACTAAGGGCCACCCCTCTTCCAAGCACCTCTTGTGAGCACCATCAAGAAGTAACCCTTGTGGTCCAATTGGTGCTGTGCCAATCACAAGGTACGTGGAAGATTGAAAGATCTCAATGCGATATGAGGTATACAACATATATGATCATGAAACTTTGATCTATCAACCTCAAATTTAGTCGTTTTAAAAATCATCACTTTTTATATATTTTTTTTCCAATAGTGAGAGCATCTCCAAGAGACACTTCAAATTTGGATATGTTTTTTTCAAAATAAAGGCTTATATGACAAAAATAAATAAATAAAAGGTATATGTAAATTTAGTATCTCACTTAAGCAACTCCAAAAGAGATGACAAATTATTATTTTATAATTTTCTCATTTCAAATTTAGCATCTACTTGTACCAACTTTAAATGCATTTACCTTCATCACTATTATTTTATTTAAAAATAAAGAAAATGCATATCACTTTATGGTATGTCAAATTTGACATACCAATACAACTTTTAAATGCCAACACAACCTTCAAATGCCGTGTGAGATTTGACTATTCTCTTGGAGGTAAGGCCATATGCCAATTACTCTAATTGGAAGCTGAGTTGGACAAATAAAGCTTTTGTTGGAAATGCTCTCAATGATGGTTGGATGGATCAGTGCCAAATTTAAGTTTTTGCCAATGTGTGGGAAGGCAGTGAGTGTGAGGGGATTGAATTGATCATTGGTGTTGGTTGGTGCTCACAATAGCGCTGAATAGATATGGTGTTCATTTGATGATTTTCCTTTAAATAAATAAGTAGTTTCAGCTAGAAGAATCACAGATTAAATTATAGATATTTACATATTGCTGAAGTGCTATATATGGATTTTATTTTTAATTAATTATATTATAAGATAAGTTTATGTTCTAATGATTACATAAATGGTATTATCTTCAAACAATTCAAATATATATATATTGATACTTAATTTGCAGATTAATTCTAATTTAGTATACAATTTATATGATGCTTAACCTGTGCGTCACACGACCTTTATGCTAGTAAAAAGTTAAAAAAAATAAAAGAGGATAAATAGTAGAGTTTTAGAGGCCCATCATAAGCAACAAGGCTTAAGAATTACCCATCTAAAGAGCAATCAAATCCACTGGACAACATAATGAGAAATTGGCTGCAATAATTGGTTGGTCCTAACTTCCCCACCTTTGGGAGCAATGTTCAGGCATTAGGCCATGAGTAGAGATGGCAATGGGTCGGGTTTAAACGGCGCAGGTTTGGTAGTGGTATTTTTTGTTTGAGGCAGGTTTGGGTTTTGTTGATATGCTTGCCCTGCTCTACCCCGTGTATATAATATAAATTTATTTCTTATTAAAGTTATAAACAAAATTCATGTGCTTCAAGTGGTGTTAGGCATTGACCTAACAAGTGTGGGAAGAAATTGATCTCCACCACATTTATTCCCATGCATTTAGATATTTTAAAAGTTCTAATCTTTAATTTGACCCGACCTCAACCCCAACGGGGTAGGTTGGGTTTGGATGAGAAAAACTTAATAAATCCAACCCCGCCCCATTGTCATTCCTATCCATAAGTGCCTCAATACCATCAACTTTGGCTCAGTAATTAGGTATGGATCCTCTGATGAGGCTCGAGGCTAGTCATGTTTGGCAACCAACTCACATTTGACAATTATAAATCTCTAAGGATTTGGACTAATAAAAATTCTCATTAAGATTGTTACATCTGACCTTCCCCTGTGTGGGATTTGAAAATCCTCATTTTTTTAGTAGATGTGTGCCAAAACCAATTTTTCTCACTTATATGCATTGATATGAATGTGAGGATATATTCCAAGGGTAGCAAGGAATTTTCAGACAACGGATTTCTCACAAATTCCTCACCCATTACCAAACATGCTTTAAGACTTTTGATTGGGCCCACTTTTGCTAATAGAAACTCTTTAAAACAAATGGCCCCCTCTTGTATGCTCATCCTAGTAGGAGTTGGATATATTCATCACTATAAAAATCTTGAATTTTCCAAAAATTTATTTTATTCATGATTTTATAAGTGATCAATTTGAATATGGACCCAACTCCTA
Source organism: Cinnamomum chago (assembly GCA_038049695.1). Taxonomy (NCBI): domain Eukaryota; kingdom Viridiplantae; phylum Streptophyta; class Magnoliopsida; order Laurales; family Lauraceae; genus Cinnamomum; species Cinnamomum chago. Next base: position 102,688,795 of record CP142451.1, on the reverse strand, counting down.
TTAGAGTGAAATTTTTCAACGCCTCAAAGAAGAAACGAACATTTATTTTAAGCATTTATATTTCCACAAGTGTGACCCATTGAGAAGCTTCAGTGGTTTCTCATGAGCCCAACCCTAGAGATATTGAATTTTCAACACGAATCTCATGAGCTGACCGTTTTCTTTTGAAATCTTTCCTACCAAATGGAGGATTTTTTAATGCAGAATTAGAACCGATCGATCTTAACATGAATTCCTACGATTCGGTTCCACGCAGACGATCAGACTCCAAACATTGACTATTCCTTGGGATTTTGACGCATTGATGAATCATGAAATTCTACAACAAACTCCCACCCCCAAAAACAACCTTTTTTTTTAAACAACAATAGGTACCTTCTTTTTTTCTTGACAAATCCTCATGTACACTTGGAAAAACACATTTCTTTTGAATATTAGATGCAAGGAATATATGTCCTTGTCTTTTTAAATTTTACATAATCTCAAACTGAATACACCTTCACCTGGAATCAAGAAATTTTTTTTTTCTAGATTTCCTAAGCCTGGCATTTTCCCACCAATAGGCTAGGTCCCTCAAAATGCATGATAGGGAAAAGTGGCAATGAATAGAATTGAATGTGAACAAGGGGAATATCAAATATCATACTAATCAAATGACCCTAATCCTTACTTTCAGGTCTTCATGGTAGTGCATGACAGAGCTAGCTGTTTCACACCATGTGAATTATTAGATGATGAAGCCTTTTACAGTTTAAGCAATATTTTTTAAACCACCTCTGATGGGATAAATGGGGTGGTCAAGATGTAGACTTAGTAATTATTATTAAGCTGGCCAAATGATCCTCTCCCTCTCAAGGTCTGCTTCTTGGAACCTATCATTAAAGAAGGCCTTTGGATCTGGACCAATCCCCAAGATTTTTCATGTGGCTTTCAAAAGCAGACCCGGGATTTTCAAGTGAGTTTTGAGAGCAGACTCAGGTTTGATGGGGTGACTGTCCCCAAAACCTTAGTGCCCGAAACCTTCTCTCAGCCCTCTTGATTTCGCTCCAAAAATACAGATCGGCGCTTTCAGAGCGGATCCATCTTCGGAGGGTGGTTTGACCAAATATGGAGCGAACCATGCAGAATTTTAATTTTTTATGCATTTTCTTTTTTCTGTAAGCTAGATATTTATCTTTTAAATGGAAAAAAAATCTTTTGACTTAAAAATTATTGTTTATTTTATGTGATCAAATTGCAAAGTTATTTTTTTTCTATATTTTTGATACTTGAATATATAGATATAATATATTTGTGCCAATTAGTTAATTGTTTATAAACTCAGAAGCACTATATCGTATAAGCGCTCCAGAGGCGCTCCGGACATATAATTATTTTAAAACTTAGTATTTCGCCGCTCCCGCGCTCACCCCCGCTCCGGGCACTTAGCGCAAAACCATACGTAGGGGAAGACCCCACACACCTAGGCATACTTGCAAAAAGCAAACCTGGTTTTTTTTCTTTTTCCAAAACACTCCTTGTTACCAAAAATGTGAATTGGCAAGCCTTTCTTTCGACAAGGGTTGCTTCATTTAGCTTATCTGAAATCTACAACGAAGAAATTGAAATGAATTCATATACAGAGCCTCTAACCTCATATTATACACACGTATTCAACGTGCTATCCACAAAACTCCTGCCCATAGATTCAGCTGACAACTCCATGCAGACAAATAGTGCTCACATGTTCAATGGAGGACTTCCCTGAGGAAAACAATAAGCAGTCAGTACCTTGTTTTATATATCAAGGATGCAAATGAGATTTCCACTAGTAGGATGCTCATGCAGCATGTTAGTGGTCACTACTCGCACTTTGTGATTTTGAGTCAGAATTCAAACTCAAAATTTAGAAAGTCCATGAACATCTAAAACAATGAATTCTAACAATCCTGAAAGGTGGATTACGTTCTGCTACATATTTGGTGAACATCCAAATGCATCCCACTAGAAAAATATTATTGCTTGACTCCGGATGGCTCTGAAAAGAAAAGCAACACCCAGACAACTTCAATTAGATGAGAAATGATTTATGAAGGTGACGAGTGAGATGGCTTTGAGCACAAAAACATGAACCTGCAACCTCCTCTCAATTTTTATTGAGGACTAGCAAATGTTCAGACACAGTGATGCAGGACACACAGAACACAGATTGTTGGAAGTTCACAATTACCAGGGATGATACTAAGAAAAACAATTCTGTGGACCCATCACCCTATATGTTGCAGGGGAAGAGAGCGGATTCTGATTGTCCACCAAGTGGGCCCTACCATGGAGAGATCATGGGTAAAATCACACTGATGGGACACATTGGTGTCCTTCAAAAGGATGGTAAGAAACAAGATGGTCTTTTTTTTTTTTGTTTTGGGGGGCTGCCATCCCCAATAATCTACTGAGTTCCATCACTCAGTCAATTCCTAAACGACATTTGGTCATCTAAAATAAGAAAACACAAATTAACAATCTTATTTATTGCTCACATTGAAAAAGGTCACTACTGAACTGGACTTGGTCACCCAGGATTTATAGGGTCATGGTGCATCATAATGTGTATGATATCAATATCGCCCAAGGTTTATCGAACCTTTGATTTAATGGGCCCCATCATTGAACCAGAGTGCTCCAAATTTTCCCAGGTAAAAAGCTCTGATCTTTTATGGCTACAGAAACAGTTAAAACAGCTACACAAACTGGCTAAAGATGGGATAACTAAGATCTTCAGAGCAGGTAGATCTTGGGGTTGTGGGGCAACCCACATCCTTGGTAAAGTGATAGGCACATCAGCAAACCATAGGTCACACTCTACGGATGGGGCACATCATGACCATAGTTTCTATGGACCATCTGTGTCAAGAAATGATCATAAAGATCCAATAACGATAATCATTTCCCAATCAACCAAGTGTTATCTACCAAAAAGGCATTAGAACTCACACATTGCAATGGACATTCCTTGATGACTTGGGTTGTTTTGGTCATATCAAAAGCAATAAAATCTTGACACAAGATCCATGGAAATGTCATCAAGTGAGTCAAAATTCTAAAATGTCATCCGGGGCTGTTTGGCAATTTACTTGTAAAGTGAATTCAAAGTAAATGGTCACTTTTAAGAGACAAGAAAAGAAGAGGACTTTAATAAAAAAAGTACAAAATTTCAAAAATCACCCCTTCTTTTTATTAAAAAAAACAAAGAGTCAAAAAGTCAATCTCTCAATCCACTAAAAGATAAAAAAGCCTCTTTTTTTAATCCATAGTTAAAGAAGTTTCTCCACATATCACAAAATGACAAAAAGCCAATAAGGTGAATCTTGAAATTTTGTACTTTTTGACAAGACCCCTCTTTTTTTATTCCTTAAATGTGACCCTTTACTTTGAATTCATTTTACAAGTAAATTGCCAAATGGGGTAGAAGACGACGTTATGATCCGCAAACCATGGATATCTATTTTGTCCTTGGGCCTCAGGTTAGTAAAATTTGAGCCCATGGTAGGTGACAAATATCATTTATTTGACAAAAAGTCGTTTATTTGACAAAAAGAGGGGTCTTGTCAAAAAGTAAAAAAATTTCAAGATCCTCCTATTTGGCCTTTTGTCATTTTGTGGTATGTGGAGAAACTTCTTTAACTTTATGATCCACAAACCATGGATATCTATTTTGTCCCTGGGCCTCAGGTTTGTAAAATTTGGCCCCATGGTAGGTGACAAATATCGTTTATTTGACAAAAAGTATCCATGAAAAACAATCCAGATACTTTGATTAGTGTCCTGCAAATACAGTTCAGAGTGGACCGGAAAAAAATTACAGTAGTGGTCAACACTAAAAAGGAAAAATGGACCATATGGTTTGACTGCTAGGCTCCTTTAAACAGACCATTTTTCTCCCTTGGGTCTGTCAAATGTGGATCCCATCAGATCAATGGTCCTAATCCCAATCTAGGAGCCCATGGACACTATACATAGCCTGGACCAAGGGTCATACAATCTGTCCTGATAGTAATCACAATCTGCAACATTCATGCAATATGGAAAAAGGTCACAAATAAAAAGGTCATCACCCAGTGCGGTCCTGCTGAAGTAGAGCCTTGGGAGGGTCCAGATTGGAGACAGACCTAACCTTTTATCAGTTAAAGGTCACAGATAAAGGTCTATAAAATGCAGGGTCCCCAACTATACAACAAACTGGACTTTGAAGAATACTGGTCCATGGAATACCATAGTTTCATCAGTATTGAATACGTGGAAGATTGGAAGGACTCACCTTGAACAGAAGGTCATGAGCAATATAATCCCACGGCAAAGAGATGGACATTAAACAGCACTTGAGGGGTAATATTTCTGCATCAGAATTCATGGTGGCAGCGGCAGCTGCAGCATAGGCTTGCTTTGCTGCTACAGATGCAGCGGATGCAGCTTTACGGACAATCGTACCTAGACCAATTCCGAAACCTCTCTTGGATAACTGCACCGGTGAATGAGGTCCTGAATCCAGACTGCTTTGATCTGTGACAGAATTAAATCACTTAAAATAATGCCAATGCAACCTTCCAAACATAATTTTATACCCGTGACTGCATCAGATAGGTTCGCATTGAGTCAAGGGCATGGCTTTAGTTAAGAGACTAGTAGTTAAAATTAATTCTTTTGTTATTTGTATAGGTTTGAAGTTGCATAATTACAAAGATTCTTACAAGTTTACGTGATAGTAAGAAGAGATCCACCATGGTCTCTTGGCTCTTATGCAACAATAGAGCCCAATCAAATTCTAGATCTGATGACAGAAGGCCCATGAGAGTTTTTCCCCCAACCATGCATATGACATGTTAAAAATTATCATATCCTCCGCTAAAATTAGGTCCTCTTTGTTGCTTCACTTATAGTAAATGTCTTAATTTATGATAGACATAAATTACCAAAAGGTCATCCACAAAATGTGGAGTTTTTTCTCACCTGCAATACCCGAAACAGCTACTTCAACTTCTCCACGCCCTCCTGGACCTCTCATGAAAAGCTTGTCAGTTTTAGAACTATGGCCAACTGAAAGAAGGCTCCCAAATCTCGATTTCCCAGCTGCAAATGGAAAAGAAATGAATGATTACTTGAAACCATATAGGTAGCTTATAGCCAAACGAAGGAATTAACACTACAATAGACAGCAGGAAACACAAGACAACTTCATTAAGAAGTTGGCGTGGACCTTGATTAAAAAACAAGATTTAGGTCATTGCTTCTGCACCTTCTGCAAAAGCAATTTAGACTCTGCTTTAAGAAGACACATAAAAGATGACCCATCCACCAATTACATGCTCGTTACAAGTTATTTAGCCACTTCTCTTGAATGCACATATTTTCAAACTCTTTTCTCTCCCTATAATCTACGTAATGTTTGCATTGGTAATGTAATTGATCTAAGAACTCATTAGTCATTTTGGTTGTCAACTTGTCAAACAGCAATGAAATCCATTTGCCACTCTACATGAGAACTTTAAGGTGAACTAAGCGCAAGATAACAGCCGAAATGAAAACAATTGTGGCTAATAACTAATAAGAGCAGAGAAAACATACCATCATATGCATCACGGACCATTTGATAGCCAACAAATCCTGAGAAGAGTGTAATCTACAATCATAAAATAAAATATTGTCAGGAGAATTATCACGGTCCTTTGGTTGTGAGCATGTTTCTCGGCAAAGTTAATAGAGATCTGTTCAAGTTTTCCCCATGAAATTGAATGAGCTGGAGTGCAACCATGCAGCTAAGAAAGTTTTAAGTCGCAACTCTCAATAATCTTATTCTAAGAAGTCAGCATCCACTGCAACTTAAATAAAGACAAATATGCAGAAGCTCATCTGGAGAATGTTCAGATGAAAATACATATAGCATGTACTTTGTACAAGGACCCATTCTACTCTTTTTTCGGTTGGCAACGTGACTTGAACCTGCAAGACTACAATCAGATCATTCTGAGTTCCGACAATGAGCACCATCCAACTTTGTTATGTTGATTGTTAACCGGGTCATTTAAATAATGCCATGAAATAGCTTAAAATCATATGGCCAGTTATATAATAGGAGGGTGAGAATTCCCCTTACATGCCTTTAACCTTCCCGCTTTATGCTCTGCTATGTTAACAACCTAATCATAAAGTAATTAGGATAATTACAACCTTAAATTGAATCTTAATTGATAGGTAGATATACATATTGAGGAAGGTTGTTAGAGATATTTGGACATCTATGGTTACAATAGGATTCTAATAAGATCTGATAAAATCATTTGCAATTTTAGATTTAACAAACTTTATCTTGTTTACTTTTGTCTCTTAATTATATTCACCATCTTTACAAATAGCCGTGTAATTCTAAATGGAATATAATGACTGTAAGTCTGTAAAGTTCTCCATGGGGTATCAGAGCAATGTTCGGCTCTGATCCTATGATCAAGCCATTCATTGTCTTATAGTCTTGCATCTACAATCGCACAAACTTCTTCTATTCCAATCTTTCATCTCTGTTCTCCTTCACTAGCACTAGTTTTTTATTTAATTTTTTTTTTCGAATGATAAAGTCTCTTATTTAAATGAAAACCCTACCTTCGTATAGGACCTATACCCATCTATAATCTTCCCTCATTCAAACAATCGTTCAAGCCTTAGATCTCCTTTTACCCAATCCTCTCCACTGGTGTTTTTTTCCCCTGTTCCTTTTAAACTGCATGATCCTATTTTGAATGCTTCTAAGATAGATCATGACAGATCTGATCTAGTGGGCCACAAGTTTCAGTAGATTTATGATGCAGTCCCGATTGATTGAATCGGACAATGAAGGGCCCAATTAAACCAATACTAGAAAATTCCAGCAAACAATAATGTGTGCAGTAAGCTATAAAATCTCAATGATATTGCTAGGGCCCATATTCTCTTAAAGTGAATTTTGGCCAGGGCCCATTTTCTATGAAGAGTGGGTTTTGGATAGGGCTTTATTTTCGATTCGAGCAAAATTTTGCTAGGGCCCATAAACCATGGTTTAAAATCTCAGCCGACACTGGTACGTGAATTTCATGTGCCTTGGTCTCGGTACCGGGACATGAAATTATCCCTAATTTATTGGTCTTTAATGGAATCAAAATCAAATTATCAGTACTAAATGATATATTGGCCGCAAAATTCAAATTCTCGGCGGAGTGTATAAAACCCATATTTTCCCCTCTTTTCACCTCTTCTACTCGGTTTCACCTCCATCCAAACATAGTCTCAGGCTTCCAACAACTCTTCTTCCATCTATTTCACTTCCAACAACTTTCAAGCCATCAAAAACACCTATTTTTTCTGGATTTGGTCTGGGAAAATCACAGACAACCCTACCTAGGTTAGTATTTTGTGTTTTTTTTTTTTTTTCAATTTTGATGATGATATCGAGCTTGAGCAACAATCCACTTGGAATTAAGCTGCGCATTCAAGTCTGTCCCCTCATTTCATATAAACCTTGAGTGTTGAATTGCTTTGTGATTTATTTTATTATCATAATGTAATATGTTATCTTGATGCTCTTGAAATTCACAACTTGCTTGATAATTGAGTGATGGGTATACAAACAAGTTTTAATTTCCTAAACTTCACACTAATAGATAACTCATAAGTCATAATTATGGTTGCATTTTATAAAATTTGTGATATTCTAACTTATTTTGGCATATACATGTAAATCTATTTAATTGTAAACAAAATTGATACAGTTTTTTATAAGACAATGATAGAGGATGCCATGACTTAGGGGGACAAGAAATTTGATTTATAGTTGTCACTAATGGAAAAAAAACATTTTTTTCCATCATTTAATAATATTTCGGTTTTTTGGATTTTTTTTCAGATTTTTTTTTTACTAAAAAAATTTCACGCTGCGATGACTGCGACGGACCGTGAAATGTGACCGATATCGTATCGGTTTTTGGGGTCGACGATACCGCGACTAATACCGCGATTCTAAACCATGCCATATACGAGTGAAAATTTTAAATGGTTTAGATTTTTAATTAGATGGGCTCGACATTGGAGCCCATGAGTATTAACTGAGCCCAACATAAGACCGTGTGGATGGAAAGAACAAAAGATATTAACAAGGCATTTGGCCCTTTCATTGAGACAGAACGAGAGAAGATGGAAAGATAGAGAAGGAAAAGAAGGGAAAAAAGAAGACGAAGAAGAAAGGGGAAGGGAGCAACAAGGAGCAGGAGAAGAAGACCAACAGATGATGGCCTTCGCTAGGTAGTAGGTACCTCTCAGAGAAGAAGACCAACAGCTGATGACCTTCCCTAGGTACCTCTCTACCCCTCGTCTTTGCTGTTCTTTTCTTAATAGTTTGCAGAGCCACCATCTTCTTCTTATTTCTTTCTTTCACTTGAACAGTCGAATAAATGGGTTAGGTCCTTTTAACTTAAAAAATTTACAAACAGCTCTCTCTCTCTCTCTCTCTCTCTCTCTCTCTCTCTCTCTCTCTAAACTGTTTCAGCCAAAACTTTTCAGGGGGGTGTTTCTGTTTAGTTCACTGGCCTAGCCGAATAAACTCCAGAATTTCGGCTGAACCAAACCGAAACTATGGGTAGCAATCGAAAATCACAATACTTAGATTCTCAACACAGCAGCAACTGTTAAGTCCAGATATAACTGTCAGGGCCTTGTGGTTGCAACCACTGTTTTCTATGATTGTTTGGACCTTGGAGGTGATTTCTGGTTCCAGAACTTAGTCTTGCATTTTTATCCATGCTGAGCAGGGCTTCTTTATGAGGCACACAAATAATAAAGCCAGGAAATAGTGAGCGGTGACTTGTCTCTAGCTTTCAGATCTTTTGGGGTACAAATCTTAACACATGCTGCAGTGAAAAACCATAATTGGCACCTCCACTTGGTTGGCACCTTACAGGTCGTAAAATATTTCTAGGTGCCACACATCCATTCAATACATAGTACAGAGAGGATCATGGAATGAAATGGCTATGAACAAAACTCTTTCATGATATTCCACGACAAAATCAACATTCTAGAGAAATCAAGAAGTTAAAGCTAAAATTTAGTGGTGCTCATTGGAAAACAATAAAGGAACAGCTCAGACCTTAGAAAGATTGGCCTTTCCAGACACATTGTCAGTTTTTGAGGATATCTCACTACAGTTGCCCTCATGCTGTGCCTTTTCGATTGGAAATGCTGCTCCATCATGTGCATTGAGAAGTACACAGTAGCAATGATCGGTTTCTGACAAGACCTGCAAAACAAAAAACATTTAAATAATTGAAATATGATTTCAATTTCAAAAGATGAACATCCAACTGCACAGTGAAGCAAGAAGTTACATTTATTTATTTTATTTGGGTATATGGGGACCCAACATAGTTGGGACAAGGCTTTGATGATGATGATTTGGGTATATGGGGGGCGGGCAGGGAATTGGGTTGGGTTGGTTAGCAACTATTAGATACTCTACTTGATCACTGCATCTGAAGGAAAAAAAAAAAAAAAAAAAAAAAACCAAAACAGTAGAAAGGATTAGAAAAAAACTGAAAACTTCACAATTTATAGGTTCTCAATCACACTAAGTAGAAGCACGTCACAAGGGTATTCCAACTCATAGGTACAGAATTGGCAATATCACATTAACTGCAAATTCGGGTGCTTGATAAATCATTTAGGCTTGTGCATGGGCCAGGCTAGACTAGGTTGAAGTTGCAAGCTTAGCCTTTAGTTGTAGAGGCAAATATTCAGGCCTAGGGCTCTAAATGGTCTCAAAACTGGCCTGATTTTGGCCCAAGATGTAGTCCATTTTGGGGGATCCAGACATGAATTTTGTCCAACTGGACAGAGCAGATCCATGTTAAGGGTTTGGAATCTGCTAGATCTGGTCCTGGGTATCAGGCCCATCATACCTATATTTGCCCATTTGTTAAGGGTTTGGTATCCCAAGAAAAGGCTTGCCAACCCTTGTTTAGCTAGCGAATCTGCCAAACCATTGGCTGATCTAACCATATGATGGAACTCCACACAAAGGTGGGAAGCCAAAGTTTTAATCAAGCAAAACTGCAACTTCCATGGCTTAGCTTTGTTGAGCGTCACCCAAGAAACTGCATTACTTGAATCACTTTCCATAATCACTCTGTTGTGAAACAAGCGAGCAAATATCCTCAATGCCTTCAAAGAACCAAAATGGCTAAAACCTCCATTTTATTAGAATCCTTAAACTCCTACACCTTAACAGAATAAACAAAGAACTTCCTCAACGCCCCTCGAAAACCTCCCGGCCCTGGCTTACCTTTAGCTGCTTCATCAACATTGAACTTCAACACCCTAGTAGGAAGTGGGCTCCAAGGGGTCACCCAAATGTCTTTCATCAAACCACAAGACATACAAGTCTCCCAATTAAGAAAAATGCCTGTTAAGCTAAAATTAGCACAATCCTTCCCAGCCAACACCCATTTAGCAATCCTATGGGTGAAGGTCTTCAATAGAGACCGAAATACCCCTAAAAATCCTGTTGTTTCTTCTCCATCCAAACAGACTAAAGAATAGCAAACGAAATGAACCTGCACTGAAGAAGACCACAACAAAAGAAAGGCCCACACCGCCAATGCTCTGTTAATTCCGAAATAGATTGAGGAGAAAACCACACTATACGACAACTGTAAATAAAATGATTCCAGCATGAAGATGCAACCTCACAATGTAAGAACAAATGATTAGCTGATTCTGCCTCTTTCCCACATGACACAAATATCCGAAAAGTTCCAAGTGAAATCCTCTCCTCCTCAAGAACTCTATGGTGGAAATACACAAAGACATATAAATATAACAAATGATCAGGTGAGCACGATGCTCATGTATTATCATAAGCTACAATTTATGTGAGGCCTGCCTATACCCACATCTCCCTCCTAGTAACCCCCCTAGTCCTGCATTGAATTGGCATCATACCGCAACTTAACGCTTTACCGATATTGCATAAACCTTAGAATTTTCATCAAAAACTTGTTTTACTAAATACAATTAATTTTAAGGTGAAAAAATTGTGTTAGAAAATTAGAAGGCCTTCAGTGTTTGCCCAACCTCATAAATGATGAGCCCTCCCCATTCCCCATCCTTAATGACTAGGATGCATCCAGTTGGCCCCACTCAGGCTATTGGTCACTTTAAAGAGTGAGCAAAGTTGCTCAGGTGATCACAAGTGATACACACAGATGTGTGCGCGCGCACACAAAAAAAATTTCAAGTGAGAACCATTCGCACAGAAAAACCATGTGGTCAACTGGCCCACTTACGTACCCCACACACCCACCCCCAAACCCCACAGCTTCTCACACACGCTATTTCTTGTGTATTTCCACACGGCCAACCTTGACACTCATCTAACCGTTACCATTGGATTGAAATCGAAAAAAAAAAAAAAAAAAACTTTGAAGATGCATGCATCCAAGATGCTGATGCCAAAGTGAAACTCTTCCTAAATCTACTGAAGACTGTAAGGCTGTCAACCATTTTTCCATGGGCTCCAAAATGTATAGACCATTGTTCTCCAGGCCAGCACCAATCGTCCACCCCATTTTCAAGTTCTGAAATATATAATGAGATGAAAGAAGGTAGCATAGCAATTGTGGGTTTTTTGTGAATGAATTTACACAAACAAGATTGAATGAGAATTCAGAAACATGTAATGCAGAGGATAACAATAACTCAAGGAGAGCATTAATGGATCCTTCCCCTACTAATTGTATGAACGCACCATTAGCAATTCTAACTCTCCCACATGAGGATGGGATGTAAGATTGAAACTCATTTTATTTTAAATAGCTAATGGTTATTTATACAGTACTGATGATGCCAAAAAGTGGCTTTCGGGCACCACCGGTCAAGTGATGGGTAATTAATGTAGAAATTAATGAAGAGAGAGAAGGTTTATAGTGGTTCGGTCAGTGTGACCTACGTCCACTTAAATGGGCTGCTTTACTACTTCGAGGAGGAGATTACAAGGTAGTCAAATACAATGATAGTGAGAAAAAATTCATCCTTCCTCCGTTAGTAGGACTCTCCTTTTATAGTCTTTCCCCAGCAGGTGGGGAGGATCTCCCGCGATCTCAAACGGTGTACGCTCCAGTCTGGTGGAGTCTCCCGCACTGTCCTCAACAGATAAGCAGATAAGATCTCTTCCGCGGGACTTGGTAAAAGCCGGTAGATGGAACGACGCATGTGCTGACTCTGTCATTCGATGGATCCGGACCTGACCCTCAACGGGTAGATGACGACCCGGGCTCATCATGGACTTGGATCAGTTGGTCTTGACCCGCTATCGTGGACCGAGTTATTTGGGCCTGTCCCATCATTTGCCCCTCAATGTCTTACGCCAAAGAAGGCTTTGAAAGGGAGACATTAGTACAATCCAAGCTTCTTCATGTCAAATAATTTGTAGCTTTTCTGAACACTGAACCCTCTTTTAATATATGCCCTTCGCAGAGGGGGTCCGGGGGTGTCCCTCGGCGGTGGTCGAGCTGACCGGTCAGCTCGCGGGGGCCCAGGGGGCAGCGCCCCTGGCAAGGGGTTCGGGGGCAGCGCCCCCGACCAAATTTTCTGCCTTCGTCATGCCCCAAAAGAGTCCCTGGTAGAGTTCTTCAGGTATAGGACTCTCTCTTCCTGTTTCCTTGGCTTAGTGTTCTTCCTCCTTTGAAAACCCTGAAGCAAAGGTTATAAACAGAGAGGGTTTTATACCCACTTTGCTTCATACTTTAGGGTTTTCCTTTTGGCTTTCTTCTTGTCAAAGGGAAAAGAGAAAGGGTTGTCTTCATCTTCTTTAAGCTTTCTTCTTGTTTTTGAGTTGCAAGTTGCAACCATGGGATATCAAGGAGTGGAAGAAACGGACGATGTAAGGAGAGAAAACGTCGTCGCTGCGGCCGTGCAAGGAGCAGACCAACCCGCGCCGGAGACATCCGCGCCCGGGGCGCCCGTCATGCCTGCTCGCCCGCCTGGGGCGGTAGCTGCCAGCGCTCGCCCGCCAGGCGCTGGGCCTGCTCGCCCGCCTGGGGCGCCCGGACCTGCTCGCCCGCCAGGCGCTGGCCCTGCTCGCCCGTCTGGGGCGCCCGGACCTGCTCGCCCGCCAGGCGCTGGGCCTGCTCGCCCGCCTGGGGCGCCCGGACCTGCTCGCCCGCCAGACGCTGGGCCTGCTCGCCCGCCTGGGGCGCCCGGACCTGCTCGCCCGCCAGGCGCTGGGCCTGCTCGCCCGCCTGGGGCGCCCGGACCTGCTCGCCCGCCTGGGGCCGTGGCACGCTCGCCCGTCGCGCCTGGGGCCGCCACCTGCGCTCGCTCGCCCAGGGACGTCGCTGCCTGCGCACGCCCGCCCGGGGACGCCGCCTGTGCTTGCCTGCCTGCACGCCCGCCCGGGCCGCCCGCCTGCGTGGGTCGCCCGCTTGGGCCCGCGCCCGGGGAGCCCGGGGGGCCCGCGTCGTCAGCTGCCGCTGCACGCCCGCCCGGGGCTGACCCTACTCGCCCGCCCGAGACTGAGGCTGGCCATGCTCGCCCGCCCGGGGCTGGGGCGCCTGGGCCCACTCGGCCGCCTGCTGTGTCTATAGCGTCCACCGTAGCTGGTTCACCTGCGCCTAAGGGGTCTGCTGCTGATGGTTTGCCTACTGTTGAGATGTGCACGGTGCGGGACACGAGCGAGGGAGATAGTGTCCATCAGGAATTGGACGAGATAAACACTGGAGCATCTGCCATGGTCACAGCACGTCTCCGTCGTCGTAGAAGATATCGAGGAAAAGTGGCCATCGACGACGACGGGTCCAAGGTGAGTACCATTTTCAGCTCGATTACTGCTGATAATGATCTTTTTAGGATAGTGTCTGCCTATCATATTCCCCCTACTACATTATGCCGTCGGGCTCAGGCGGATGAGCCCGCTTGTGACGATTCCTCGGATGAAATAGTAATTTACGAGGAGATGCTTGAGGCGGGATTGAGGTTCCCCATGCTCTCTTCCATTTGCCGAATTCTCCACTATTTTTCGTTGACCCCTGGGCGTTTAGCGCCAAATGGATGGAGAGTTTTGCTGGGTTTCCTCGCATTGTGGAAGAGAGTACATGACGAGGACGCTTCTCCAGTGGAGTTCCATGCTGCTTATAACCTGAGCGAGTCCCCGGCCCCTAACAGGGGATGGTACTATTTTACCTCTAGGAGCGGCAAGTTGTTCACAGGATTGCGCTCAAACTGTCATGGTTGGAAATCTCGCTTCCTATTTGCTGGTGGAGAGTGGGCATCCGAGACAGACAGAGTTTTGGTGCCAACTCGATGGGGAGAGGCCAGGAGACTTGGTAAGCTACTCCTTTGTTGCTTTTTCACCTTTATTAATATTTTTTATGTACTCACTCGTTGCCTTTTGTAGATGCACCGGTGCTCTCTACCAGTCAGGAGCGGAAGTTACAGGCTGTCAAAGACCATCACGAAAAAGACTTGGGTGTTCTCTTACCCAAAGAAAGTGGTGGAGTTAGTGGCCCTTCTCAGGCGCCTCCCGCGAAGAGAAAGAGTATTTAACTTCTGCGTTTCATTTCTCTTTTCTCTCTTTTTTTTTTTTTTTATGTACAAGTAACATTTTTTCTTTTGCTGCAGTGGATAGGGGAAGGATCGGGGCTCTCTTTTCAAGTAGGAGTGGCCCTCCTTCCAAGACGGCGAAGGCAGACAACGCCACAAGAGGAGACTCTCCGCCAGTGTCTTTTAGGGCCAGTTCTCTCTCATCTGCCCCTTTATTGGGCGCACGGCTGTGTTCTCAAAGGGCGGCCTCTACAACAATGTCCCCCCAGCCAGCCACCTCTTCTACTCCGATGGCTATTCGAGAGTCTTCTTCATCTGCTGCACCTTCTGCCCCTCATTCATGTCCCCAACGTCCGGGGAATCCTGCAGGGGCTGATCAGAGTCATATGTTGGGCAACCCGCCGGTGATCCGGGAGAGGCTCGCGAGATTTGTGATTCCTCATGAGGTTTCACGGATTACTTCTTTGGGTACTGAGATGGTCATAGATACCTTCCTGGAGGGTCTGGCTCAGGTAAATGCTTTTCCTTTTCCCCACACTTTCAATATTTTTTTTTTCTTATTTCTTTTCGTATTGCTCCAGGCTTCTACTGCATCCGTCAGCTTGCTGTCAAAAGCCAAACACAACAGCCAGTTGATGCGAGAGAATGACAATCTGCGGAAGGTGTATTCCATTGCTCAGCAGAAGATTGCTGCCCTTGAGGCTGATAGGGAAGTCGATCTTGGGGCGGCCCGCGATAGGGCGTCCAGGTTAGAGACTGAGCTCTCGTCAGCCAGCGAGAGGGCTACTAAGGCGGAAGGTGATCTCTTGACTGCCCGCGAGAGGGAGTCCAGATTCGAGACTGAGCTTTCGTTAGCCCGTGAGGGGGCGAGGAGGGCAGAGGCTGAGTTGGTGGAGGCCCGCGAGAGGGCTTCACTCAGGGAGGCTGAGTTGGTAGAGGCCCGCGAGAGGGCTTCACTCAGGGAGGCTGAGCTGGTGGAGGCCCGCGAGAGGGCTTCGCTCAGGGAGGCTGAGCTCGTGCAGGCCCGCGAGAGGGCATCGCTCAGAGAGGCTGCCGTGGCAACAGAGATGGAGGCGGCGCGCGGTAGAGCTGAGTCGGAGCGAGCGGATGACGTTGCCAATGCCTTCATCGATGGGTATGAGGAGCTCCGAGGGAAGATTACTGCTGCTTTCCCTGCCCTTGACTTTTCAGGCTTTTTACCCAGTGAGGAGCCTGATGATCCAGAGGATGGCGAGGAGGATGAGGAGGAGGACGAGGAGCCTGATGATCCAGAGGATGGCGAGGAGGATGAGGAGGATGATGAGGACGACGAGGGGAGCGATGAGAGTAGTTAGGATGAAGGAAGCTTTGCCATGCTTCATTACATGTATTTTCTTTTTTTTTTTAAAAGCAATTATGTAGCCTAACACTTGGAATGAATAATATATAGGACTTTATTTATCCATTGGTCATGGTAAAAGAACATTTTACAAATGTGCTAAAAAACTTGAACTTCCCCTTTCCATTACTCCTTTCCCCTTCACTGGTCACTGGTAATATTTCTTCAGATGTTCTGCATTCCACGGATGAAGTAGGACTTTTCCTTCCGAATCCTGAATCCTGTAAGTGCCAGGTCTCACCACCTCCGTTATGAGATAAGGACCTTCCCAATTCGGGCCCAGCTTGCCTTCCCGAGAATCCTTAGTAGCGAGGATGACTTTTTTGAGGACCAGATCTCCGAGTTGGAGGGGGCGAGGCTTTACCCTTGAGTTATAGTATTTTGCCATGCGCCGCTTGTACTCAGCATTGCGGATGTTGGCCATCTCCCTCGCTTCATCCACCAAATCAAGGTTGATGCGCAGACCCTCCTCATTGGTGTCCGGGTCATGGTGCTGAACTCTAAGAGAGTGGACTCCAATCTCAACTGGGATGACTGCTTCAGTCCCAAAGGCGAGAGAGAAAGGGGTTTCCCCAGTTGGAGCTCTTGGCGTGGTCCGATATGCCCATAATACCCCTGGAAGCTCGTCCACCCAAAGGCCCTTTGCTCTTTCAAGCCTTGGCTTCAAATTTCGCAAGACCGTTCGCACCATGACCTCCGCCTGCCCGTTTGCCTGTGGATGTGCCGGGCTGGAGTGGGGCTGCTTGATCTGAAGGTCCGAGCAAAACGAGTTGAAGAGCTTGTTGTCAAATTGCTTTGCGTTGTCACTAACGATGGCATGTGGGATCCCAAAGCGGCAGACTATGCTTTTCCAGACAAAGTCCTTTACTTTGGAGTCTGTGATCCTTGCCAAGGGTTCCGCCTCCGCCCACTTCGTGAAGTAGTCGATGGCGACCACTACAAATTTACATTGCCCTTTAGCCAATGGAAGGGGGCCTAGGATGTCGATCCCCCACTTGGAGAAAGGCCATGGGCTCATGATGGTAGTGAGTTCCTCTGGTGGCTGCCTTGGCACAGTGGCAAAGCGCTGGCATTTGTCACACTTTCTGGCAAATTCTTTGGCATCCGTGAGCATGCTGGGCCAAAAGAAGCCTTGCCTGAGTGCTTTGTGAGCGAGGGAGCGCCCGCCCGAGTGGTTCCCGCAAATTCCCTCGTGGATTTCTCGCAGGGCATAATCAGCTTCTTCGGGAGAGAGGCACCTCAAAAGGGGCAACGAGTAGCCCTTCTTGTAGAGGACATCCTGCAAGAGTGTGAACTTGGAAGCTCTCATCCTCAGCTTCCTCGCCTCGAGGGGGTCCTCTGGCAATGTACCCTCTTGGAGGTACGCCCTTATCGGGGTCATCCAGCTCGTTTCAACTGCAGCACAGTTGATGTTTGAAGTACTTTCATTCATCTGGCTTGGTTCGAGCTGGTGCCCAAGGAATGTTGGTTCGCCTGGTGAGGTCTCAATGGACGAGGCGAGCCTGGCGAGTGTATCGGCGGCAACGTTACTCTCCCGAGGGATATGACTGATTTGGAAGTGTTGAAATTGCGGGATCAATTTCTTCACTAGGCTGAGATAGTCTTGCATTCTGATTTCCTTTGCTCCGAATTCGCCATTTACCTGGTTCACTATTAGCTGAGAGTCGCTGTAAGCGATGAGATGATGGGCGTTCATCTCCAATGCCAATTTCAAACCAGAGAGGAGTGCCTCGTACTCTGCTTCATTGTTGGAGGCTGGAAAGTGAAACTTTACTGCACACTTGAGGGGTGTGCCATCAGGGCTGATTAATACAAGACCCGCTCCACCTCCATTGCTGGTCACGGAGCCGTCAACATAAAGTTTCCACTGCGGTACCGATGAACTCTGAGCATCAGGATGAGAAGCAGGAAGCAAAGGGGGGCCCAAAGTAGGCTTCGCTTGGGCGCCCAGGGCTGCTGGAGATGCCTGGGCGCCCAGGACTGCTGGGGAGGCCTGGGCGCCCAAGGCTGGAGAGGCTTGGGCGCCCAGGGCAAGGGATGCTTGGGCGCCCAGGGCTGCTGTGGAGGCCTGGGCGCCCAAGCCTTGGGCGCCCAGGGTTGCTGGAGATCCTTGGGCGCCCAGGGCAAGGGATGCCTGGGCGCCCAGGGCTGTCTGGTCTTCTGCGGAGGCTTGGAGATCTCGAGTTGTGTGGGCGCCCTCTTGGTTGTCCTCCACTGGCGGCGACCCACCTTGTATGGACGAGGCTAGTTCGTCCGTCTCTCCCTCTGCACGTGTAAACTCAGCTACAAAGTCTGCCAAGGCTTGCGCTTTGATGGCCAACCTTGGCTGATACTGGACATCAAACTCCCCCAGCTCTACTGCCCATTTGACTAGCCTCCCGGATACATCCGGCTTTCCCAGTACTCTCTTCAAAGGTTGATCAGTGACAACAATAATTGTGTGACTTTGGAAATAATGACGCAGCCGCCTTGCTGTCGATATGAGGGCGAGTGCCAGTTTTTCCAGCTCCGTGTATCTGGACTCTGCCCCTCGGTATGCTCTGCTTACATAATAGATGGGCCTCTGGGCTCCATCATGATCTTTGATGAGGACAGAGCTAACTGCTGAGGGGGAGGCAGAGAGATACAGATATAACACCTCTCCTGGTGCAGCATGTGAAAGAAGAGGGGGAGTGGCCAAGTAGGCTTTAAGCTTCTGGAAGGCCTCCTCCGCCTCGGGTCCCCACTCGAAAGCCTTCCTGAGGATTTTGAAGAAAGGCAAGCACTTGTCTGCAGACTTGGAGACAAATCTGTTAAGTGCTGCCACCCTTCCATTTAGGCGCTGCAGCTCTTTGGTGGAGGTGGGCGACCTCATGTCCAATATAGCCCTGATTTTGTCGGGATTTGCCTCTATTCCCCTTTGATTGACCATGAAGCCCAAGAATTTTCCAGACCCCACTCCGAAGGCACACTTCTCGGGATTTAACTTCATGCGATAGAGCCTGAGAACACTGAAGGTTTCTTGGAGATGGTTGATGTGATCTGCGGCGGCAAAGCTCTTCACTAGCATGTCGTCCACATAAACCTCCATGGTACGCCCAATCTGAGAGAAAAACATTTTGTTCACCAGGCGTTGGTAGGTCGCCCCTACATTCTTCAGTCCGAAAGGCATGACCCTATAGCAATAGGTCCCTTTCGGGGTGATGAATGACGTCTTCTCTTGGTCTGGGGGATGCATGTTGATCTGATTGTACCCAGAATAAGCATCCAGGAAGGAGAGAAGTTCGTGACCCGCCGTGGCGTCGATGAGGAGGTCGATCCTAGGCAACGGGAAGCAGTCCTTCGGGCATGCCTTGTTAAGGTCAGTGAAGTCGACGCACAGGCGCCACTTCCCATTGGATTTCGTCACCATCACCACATTAGAGAGCCATTCGGGGTATGCTACCTCCCTTACAGCTCCAGTCTCTATCAGCTTCCCGACCTCCTTGTCCATTGCTTGGGCCCTCTCAGTGGAGGCGCCTCTCAGCTTTTGTCGGACAGGCTTGTGCTGGGGGTCGACATTGAGGCGATGAATGGCGACTTTGGGATCGATCCCTTCAAGATCTGCATGTGACCATGCAAATATGTCCATGTTGTTCTTCAGGAAGTTGGTCAAGCAGCGGACCAGGTCTTCAGGGAGAGAAGAGCCAATGTACACTCTCCTATCAGGGAGGTCTTCATTTAAGACCACAGTGATGAGTGCTTCAACTGGTTCTCCCCTCTCAATGGTGGAGTCATCCCTTGGATCAAGGGTCTCAATCTGCAACGCTTCCTTCTGCTTTTTATCTTTTACTGAGGAGACGTAGCATTCCCTGGCAGCCAACTGGTTTCCCCTGACCTCTCCGATTCCATTAGGGGTTGGAAAGCGGATGATGAGGTGATAGGTGGAGGGAACAGCCCTTAACGTATTGAGGGCAGGTCGGCCCAATATGACGTTGTAAGCTGACGGGCAGTCAAGCACCAAGAAGTCGACCATGATTGTGGAGCTTCGGGGTGCCACTCCGGCGGTGACGGGGAGCTTAATCACTCCCAGGGGGTACACCTTCTCTCCTGAGAAACCGATAAGAGGTGACTTGACAGGTCGGAGCCTTTCCCTACCTAGGCTCAACTTGTCATAAGCGTTTGCATACAGTATGTCAGCGGAGCTGCCACTATCTACCAGGATCCTATGCACCTGGAAATTGGCGATGGTCAGAGATATTACCAATGGGTCGTCGTGGGGGAGCTGTACTCCTTCCAGGTCCCTATCCGAGAAGGATATGACCTCGCCATCTCCTTGCCGGGGCATTTTGGACGGACGTGCTTCCTCAGCATGCCTGGCCTTTCTGGAGTGGGCCTTCATTGCTGAGAGCGACTCCGCCGATCCTCCGGAGATAGTGTGGATTTCTCCGAAGGGCTGCTGATTCTCATGCTGACGAGGTGGTGATGGTGCTTGAGCTCTCCCAGCAACATATTGGCGCAGGTGCCCGCGCTGGATGAGGTCCTCGATCTGCTTCTTCAGCTCGTAGCAGTCGTCGGTATCATGACCATGGTCGCGATGGAAGCGACAATATTTGTTAGGATTCCTGCGGTTTGGGGGAGACTTCATTTTCCCTGGCCATTTAACCGCGGGATCATCTTGGATCTGCAACAAGATGTGTCCGACGGAGGCACTGAGGGGGGTGAAGGCCTGCCTATCCCTCTGAGGAGCTGGACCAAGCCTCTCTCTCGCTGGTACCCTCTCCGTTCTGCTTCTCTTGTTGCTGCTGTTCTCCTTCCTATCCTCTCTGTCTCGCTCCTTCCCCTTGCCTTCTGGTCTGGAGGACTCCCCTCGCCTAGCCCTGGTGATGTCCTCTGCATTCATGTACTTCTGGGCTTTTGCCAGCAGTTCAGGAAAGCTCTTTGGCGGGCGCTTCATCACCGAGAATAGGAAGCTCGAAGAACGGAGGCCTCCAATGAAGGCTGTCATGGAGACCTTGTCATCTGGCTCTTCAACTTGGAGTACCTCCTCGTTAAAACGAGTGAGATAGCTCCTGAGGCTTTCGTTCTTATCCTGCTTTATGCTGAGCAGGTGTGTGGCGGGCTTCTGGTGGCGACGTCCTCCAATAAAGTGAGACACGAAGGACTTACTCAATTCTGCAAAGGTGGAAATGGAGGTTGGGGCGAGACTGGAGAACCATTGTCTCCCGGAACCCTTCAAGGTGGTTGGAAACGCTCTACACATGATCTCGTCAGGGACGTTGTGTAGTTGCATTAGGGTTTTGTACGTTTCCAAGTGATCCAACGGGTCCTTGGTCCCATCAAAAGTTTCCATGGTCGGCATTTTGAATTTTCTGGGGAGGGGGTAGTTTGCCACAGAAGATTTGAACGGTGTATCCGTTCGTTGTACCAGATACTCAATGGATTCTGGTACCTGTGCCTTCATAGCATTGAAGACGTTGCCAATCTGATCTTGCATCTCTTTGAACTTCTCATCCCAAAGGTTGGGAGCTTCTCTGGATTGACCTTGGAACTGGCTCTCGTCCTCCAAGCTGTAATTTCCACTTCCCATCTCCTGGAAATTAGGATCCTCCTGATTGGAAGCAGAGGGAGGAGGTGGAAGTCCACCGCGATTCGACCCACCCGGGGCAGGGGGTACATCGAGATGAGCACGGCCTTCAGGATCAACCAGTAGTCTTCCGTGTGGGACGACCGGCGGAGCTCCAGCAGATGTCCCATGGGCGTGGGCATCATGATGACGCGCGCCCAGGGCGCCATGAGGATGGGTGCCCTGGGTCTGGGCGCCCAGCTGCAGTCCTCGACCCTGGGCGCCCAGGGGTTGGGCGCCTGGGTGATGGCGGCCTCGGTTGGCGCCTCGGCCCCGGGCACCGTGTGGACGGGCGCCCGGGTGAGGTGCCCCTCTGCGTGGAGCTACCAGTTGCTCCGAGAGTGGTGCTTCCTGCGGTCCTGCACCTAGCGCTCCTCCCTGACTCGCCAGCATGAGCAGTATTTGTTGGTTTTGAGTTACCAACTGCTGCATGGTCTCCAGCATCTGCTGGGGAGAGGGAGCGGGAGCATTCGGTGCAGGGTTGGTCGGTGGAGGATTACCCTCGCCCTCGCGCGAGGGGTTACCATCTTGTCGTCTTGTTGACCTGGTGATCGGCATGGCTTTTTTGAAAAAAGGAAACTCTTTTCGTTTCCCACAGACGGCGCCAAACTGATGATGCCAAAAAGTGGCTTTCGGGCACCACCGGTCAAGTGATGGGTAATTAATGTAGAAATTAATGAAGAGAGAGAAGGTTTATAGTGGTTCGGTCAGTGTGACCTACGTCCACTTAAATGGGCTGCTTTACTACTTCGAGGAGGAGATTACAAGGTAGTCAAATACAATGATAGTGAGAAAAAATTCATCCTTCCTCCGTTAGTAGGACTCTCCTTTTATAGTCTTTCCCCAGCAGGTGGGGAGGATCTCCCGCGATCTCAAACGGTGTACGCTCCAGTCTGGTGGAGTCTCCCGCACTGTCCTCAACAGATAAGCAGATAAGATCTCTTCCGCGGGACTTGGTAAAAGCCGGTAGATGGAACGACGCGTGTGCTGACTCTGTCATTCGATGGATCCGGACCTGACCCTCAACGGGTAGATGACGACCCGGGCTCATCATGGACTTGGATCAGTTGGTCTTGACCCGCTATCGTGGACCGAGTTATTTGGGCCTGTCCCATCAAGTACAACCAAAGATGTCTACTCAAATTAGGAAACCTAATCCCATAACAGTAAGAAACTCTAATAAAATCATAACTCTAGCCTAAAATAGCTCAAATTTAAAATAATATAATTACAAAACTAACTCCCAAAATTACAAATAAACCCAATCACCTAGAATTACAAATGAAGCAAACTATTTCTCAACAAGACTAAGAGGCTGGATAGACAACTTGTGGACCCGTATAAACTCGCACACTTTTATATGGGACTCCGCCAGTTCAAACTTCAACAGTTTTACTGCTGGTCCCAAGCCAGGGTAAAGGAGGAGGGGTGATTTAGGTAGGTGGCAGCTAGCGTAAAACATCACAACTCGAACATGAAGTTTGAGAATACAACATTCTACAATCATTATAAGGCATTCCCCGTAATAAGCAACGCACTGTAGCAGCTGATAGGCTAGAATGGAGACACAGAATTCATGTAGCCAACCTCAACATAGTTGGGACAAGGCTTTGATGATGATGATAATGGCACATTTATATGGTTCGTCCCATGCCTAATTCAAACACCTAAGTTTGGTGTTCCCTCCATATTTATTTTATTTTATTTCATTTTTTTGATTGGTAACATGACAAACCCACAACCTCAAGGTTGCAATAGTGAGCACCTTCCTCCGCGCCACAATTTTACAGGCATATATAGCACTCTTGCGCCGGTTGTCATAGACCAGACAAACACATATATAATGAAGATTAATATGCTGTTGATCTGCTCAGAACTTGCCCTCGCACATTATAAGCATAGGCCTCTGCAAGGCCCGCTTAGGTGATGGGACCAGTTCCAACAGATTGGAGAAGGGGCGATGCAGGATGGACCTGCAGGCGCAAACATGGGGCCAAGATAGTTTAGGAATTATTTTAATTTCCAATTTATTTAATGAGTTGTCATTAGGATAGTTTCTGATTTTATTTACTTTCCTAGTTTGATTAGGAATCTTAGACCCTAAGTTTTCTTTTCTTATTTATATGGCATTGGAGAGATTTAGATCTCAGAATTGAAGATTAATAGAATTTGTGAGTTTTATCCCTTTTGAGGTGTGTCCTTGTGTGGAAGTCTCTGCGGAGACCTCTTATCGTGCTTCGGCACTTTTCCACGCAAGCCCCAACCCTCGGGCCTGCATCAAGAGGGGTTGGGGTTTCAAGGCATGGGTTCCCCAAACATCAACAGTCAGAAACCCCTTGATCTCAGATCACAATCCAACAGTTAAATCAGTCTATATGTGGGTGAAAGTGGGTCTGCTGGCCATTTAGGGGCGATTAAAAGGGGGTCCATAAGTGGGCCTCCAGAGGTGGAGCTCTCTGGACAGCGTCACTTAGCAGAATGATTCAGCAAATTAAACAGAAATCCTGACTTTAGGGTCCATGTTGGGCTTATACCCAATTTGGGTCCTGTTTTCTAATTGGACTTGGGTCTGGAACAGGTGGGTCCGCCCTGATCCAGCCATTGACAGCACTATCCAGGTGTGGAGGCAGCCCATGGGCCTAGAAATTAGAGATGGGCCAGCTATCAGTGAAATAATGGGCTCATCAGCATCGAATTCTTTGGGCTCAGCTGGCCCTTCTAATCAAGCCTTTAGGTATACATGCAGGAACCACCCAATTAGCTACTGCCCAAAATCTCAGCCTGGGGCAAGTCAATGGTTCCAAGAGGTTAGCTCTCTCCCACTCAAGAGTGTGCTGGGCTGCCCAATGAACCATTCACAAAGCTATTCATGTGGAGAAAACTCCAATGTAGGTGGCCTACATGAGTTTGCCTTATCAAAAGCAATTGACTGCTTCCAACTTTAGATAACTATATACACAGTAGGCATCTTACCACAGTATCAAAAGTGGAATCAAAATCATCAACAGCAAAACAAATATTTGGATATGCAGGAAGTGTCTCTGCTGCCTGAAAAATGAAAATACCTTACTAAGTTAATGTAAGAAGATGAAGTTAAACAAATAATTTTATTGAAAAGAGCACAAACCTTTTTAGAGTCCAACTGAAAATCAACACGACTTGGAGATGCATAAACCGTCTTTACAACCTATATGAAAAGGATAATACTTTTAAGTATAGAAAACATACAGATGGCCCTACTACTACTATTACAAGGTACCACATTTCGTACACGAAAGCTTCTCTGGGAAACTGTTAGAACAGGAGCCTCTGATTTTTAAATATGCAACTAGTTTGAATCTCTCTTGGTTCATAGGAATCTTCATCATATGGGTTCTAGTGATCTTTATCCGCACAAGATACAACACACTATCACTGTACAACAATAATAACATGGCCCAACAATCACTCTAATCAGCATAATATTTGGGCCGTTTTTATATAAGGTGGGGGTTGTTTCATTCCAATGGTCTACATTGAAGAATTGAAGGCCCCACAATGTTAATCTATTAAATGTTTCAATTATACACAACTAGTTGTGTTCAGTTATTCTTCATAGGTGCATAAACCAGTTAACAAGTCCCTAACAAAGGCATACTAAATTAATGGATTGCACATCTACAAATTATCAAATAATGAAAGAATAAAATCACAGAAAATAAGAAAGATTAGGAATGAAATGGTCCTCTCTTCAGTTAAAGAGAACAAGTGTACTCCTTGAGTTTAATGAAATGGTCCTCCTGGTCTGACTTGGGTTTGATCCCAACCCTTCTTTTTTTTTTTCCTCCAAATTCTGCAGCTTGGAATCAGGCCTAACCCGAACCGAGGCCGAAAATCTGGGCTCAACTCACGTCACCAACACGTGATGCTGGGTTCAGCCTTGTGCGTCATGCATGAAAGAAGAAAAAGGGGTTGGGGGCATTGATGCTCTTCTGCTGTTGCTTGATGAAGTGAAGAGAACCTCCTCTCAATGTTCTTCTTGTGCGATAAAAGTGGAGATGATAATGCGACAAGCTGTGACTTCGATCGGGTTGAGGATGAGGACAATGGTCGCACAACGATATGACTGTGATGGCAGGATGATGACGATGGAGAATGCTTCTGCTCGGCAATGAGAAAAGAAATGGAGATGTTGAGTGGCTGATGGTCGACAGTGCTGCTGAAGGCAAGCACAAGGAGCGACGGCGAGGTGGGCGATGACGATGGCTTGGCTGCTGCGATCTCCTTGCAAGGACGAGCTCGATGATGGCGTTTCCAATGGAGGCTTGTTGAAGACGCTGCTGTGACACAGCTGGTGGCGACGGATGACGCTACACGGGCGCTGCTGGAGCAATGACAGGAGCCAGGTACGCCCACTCTCTCTCTCTCTCTCATCCCTTCTCTTTTTTTTTTTTTTTTTCCCGAGTTGGGTTCCAAAGGGATCGGTGGAATTCGAAGGGGGAAGGATTATGGGTTCAACGAGGTAGCAAGGATTGGGGCTATGTGTGGGATTATGTTTTGCATGGGAGGGATTTGTGGATTTGTGGACTGAATATGGATTTAGGGATTCTGTGGCTTTCAGTTGGAGTTTATTATGGCGGGGGGTGGGGGGAATTGTAAGCTTGATATACATTGTTACAGGGCCAAGGGCTAGGATTGTGATCAAACAAGAGGTTTGAGTTGGGGATGGTACTCGGCTATGGTGATTTGATGGGTTGGAGACTTGGAGGGCTTGGATTAGGGGATCGGGTTCAAATGGGATTGAAGGTTTTAGACAATCCGCCCCAAGAGGATTTGGGCACTGAGGGGTTTCTAATGTTCGGCTATCAGGTTTTGGGCTATTGGTGTTGATCAACTGATGGTATTTGTGTTTTAGGGCATTCAGTCAACATGGATTTGATGATCCGGGGCTGTGGGTTTGAGGAAGAGGGGTCTTTGGGGATTCGATTCCAGAAGGAGGGGATGTAGACTAAAATGAAATCAAGGGTCGGGAACGGAATACCTGATGAAGCTGGTCGTCGGTCAGTAGATGGTGAAGATGATTGCGTCGATATTCGAATTCGGATGGAACGATCTTCGTCTTTGATACCAAATGATGCAAAGCGGGGTACCAGGTGTGGGGCATGCAGGGAAGATGGAAGATGGGGGGATAGGTTCAGACCTCACGCCTGAGTTGAATAGGCCTCACACCATACCTTTCGAAGGAAAGGGAAGAGAGGGCACTCCAAATCTTCTTTTTTTCATTAATCATTAACTAAGGAGCCAAAAAGGCTTTACAATGCTTATATAGGAAAAATGAGAAAACCTAGAAATAAACTATACCATCCAACCAAGGTTTAAAAACCCGGACTCGGGACCCGACTCGCCCAGGGCCGAGTCAAAGTCGACTCGGCTGACTCGGGCCAGTCGGGTGGGACTTGGCCGAGTTTGGTTTGGTCCAATTTTTTTATTAAAATATAAAGAAAAAAAATATGAGTGTTCTTTTATAATTCACTCCCAAGTCCCAGCCAATTTAGGAAAAAAAAAAAAGGAAAAAAAACAACATAAAGAGAAGAAGATTAGAACAGGGAGGGGGAGGGGGAGATGATGGGTGAGTCCAAGAAGAAGAAGAAGGTACACACTACATAGCAACCACAAGCCCAGCTCAGCAAGGCAACAACAACAACAATAGCAATAGCAACAGCTACACAGCACCGCTACAGCAGCACAGCTACAGGTATGCTTTTGGTAGCTACAACAACTTTTGGTAGACTATCCAAGTATGCTTTTATAAGGGATGCGCCTCTCTCTCTCTCTCTCTCTCTCTCTCTTCATTTTCTCTCTTCTTTTTTTTTCAATGTTTCAAGCTGAGCCAGCCAACTCGGATGAGTCCCACTTCCCTGATACCGAGTTGGGCCGACCCGACTCGGCTGGTTTTTTAAACCATGCATCCAACACATTGATGGCCAAGATTATAACATCCAATCTACTTAAAACTTAAACAATGAAATAAAAATAACTCTAAGTAGAGGGGCTGGACCCAAAGGTAGGTCGATCCTCGACCCATGGGGACGATGGGTCTGTCTTGCATCACTTTGGCTTCTTTTTCAAGGTATCCTGCTCTAAGCTGCTGTTAGAGAAGTCCTTTTGTAAAAGCAGGCCAGCAGTGTGGTTTTTATTGAAACGGTGATTGCATCAGCTTTGCGCTCCATTCTAACAAATATAACTCAAGCATGTATTAGATTGATGTGTTGGAAGCCAGTGGTACACAGAAAATTAGCTTCTGATCATGGTCTCCTAAACAGAAGACCATCAAATGAATCCTTGGCATCTGAAAGGTAGTTGAGAAAGAGTATAACTGAAACATGGGTGGTCAGTTTTTACCTGTTAACAAGGATAATAAAACGGTATTCAAGTACTGAAATGATAATTAAAAAAAAAAAAAAAACATTTCTATGACAACTGAAGGTTTACCAAAAACTAATATAATGTATCATACAATGTCACCATTCAAAAAAAAAAAAAATTAATGTATTATACTCTGTCATTGCACAAGGAAAACACTAAGGCAGAATATCATTTAGGGAGGCAACAATAGGGCATTTCCAAGTACCAAAGGACGGGAAAATGCATCTATTCAACAAGCTGCAAGTGTTCCCATTGCGATAGGTAGGGAGGGTTATAATCAATATTCTCAATATCCATATTTTTGACAATTAATTGGAAGTCTCACTTTTTTCCATTACTAACAGCATCTTAATTCATTACTGTTCTTGTTGCACCCACATAAGTACTGTTCTCTACTCAGTGGAAAGGATACAACACTTACAAAAACTTGTTGAGAACACCTATATGATTTATAAAGGAAAAACAAACAACTAGGGCATGTTTGTTTTATTTACCCGCAAAGTAAATGTCAAATCAGTAGGAAAGCTATGGTTAAGGTGAAGTATAGGTTCTGATAAAATAAAATTTGTGCTTGTTTTTGCAATGAGGTAATAAGTGTGTGTAATGTGTATAGATAGATAGAGTCGGACATACAAACATATATATATGTCCCCGGGCATTTTTTTTTATAAAAAAAAAAAACGCCCCTCTTTTAGCCAATGAAAGTGTGACATGTCATCAATGATACACATCTGATTCTCTCTCCTAAACATTCTCCTACAAAGGTTGAACTTTTTAGATTCTCTTAAAATACTAACAAATCATTGGCTATTAGATAGGGGCACATACTCCCCTTTTGAGATAGGGGAGTTTTTGAGAATTTCTCATATATATATATATATATATATATATAGAGAGAGAGAGAGAGAGAAGGAAGGGGGGGGGGGTAAAGTAACCAGTTTACTTCTCTTAAGTCTTTTATGAGGTCAAGTTTTTCGAGGTCCGATAAAGCAAAAGTAAAGTTTTTGGTGGTAGAGTTTTACTTTTCCTCTTGATGAGACAAAGCAAACATGGTCAAAGTAAAATTTCTGGCAGCTAGGTTTACTTTACCGCATATTTTATGTTACCACATGCGCAAAAGCATTGCCTTAGTATCTGACTGGAATCCACCATTGTGTACATCATCAATACATTATAAAACCACAAATGCAACTGAGCTTCTAGAATACTAGAATGCAGAAAACGAAACCTACTAGAACGCACCTTATATACAGGAGATAATGGTGTATCTCCACCATGTTGATATTTCCGCAACTCCTGAATGCTAAAATAATAAAAATTTACTTCACTACAAAGAGTTTGAGTTATCAAACAAGTACAAGAGTCTGCACACTATTAAAGAGAAATTCAATTACTATGCCTACAAGGTATAGAGAAAAATGAAATAACAAATGGATTCTGAAACAGTGCTAAGAATAGGATAAGACATTTCATAAAAAATTGGGCCACTCAAAACAATATGAGGGAAAATATGGTCACAGGAGAGCGCTCCAATCACAAGGCTATTCCACAAATCCTTAGGAAAGGTTGCATTAATCACTAGATAACTTCTTAAAAATAAAACTACTGACAAAAGAAAAGGAATGTTTATTCTGACCAAAACAAAAGAGCTAAAAGTTTTGATCAAATTTGAATTTTTTCTTAATTCAAGGTATGATGGAACTCAATTGCCATGGCATTGTCCAGATCTTTATTCTGCCTCAGTAAATGATACTTTCAACGACCTACACTTAATATCACTGTGTCATACCCCACTTAATTGATAGCCATTTCGTTACTGTTAAATTTCTTTCATTTGTTTCCTTCCAAATGGACCAAATAATAGCCATAAAAGTTTAGACTCTAAATAAATGCCCGTAATAATGGAACAGACCACAACTCTAGGACACCGATGCAGCACCTGATACAATATAATGAAATAACACCAAATCAAGCTTTAGATTTTTGTAGCAATTACTTAAACTCATTGAGGGCAAGGATAAAAAAATCGGTTGCAAAGAGCGAATTGGCTGCCCCCCAAAATGATACTTATTGGTTGCAGCAATACGTATCCATTCTCAGTGTGAATTCAAATTGAAGATAAAAATCAGAAAAAAAATCTCTAAATTTTTTTAAATATTAGGTTTTAATGTTTATTTTCATTAGTGACTAAAATAAATGGAAGTATCGAACCCTTCATTGTCATATAGGGCCATTACTGGTGTATTTTTTTGGGTAAAATGCTGTATTTTTTTAAAATAAGAATAATGATGTATTTGTACACCTGTATTCATGTTGCTGAGTTATATTAATACCTAATAAAAAGTTAATACTCAAAGATTAGTATCTACTACATAGTAATAGTATCCTGACATCATCAAACATGTACTATCACCTATGTACTATGGGTATTTACCATGCAGTATACTTGTACTTAAATACTCTCTCTAGTTATTTAATACTTACCACTAACTACTTACTGGTTGGAGCCTACTCACTAGTTAATAGCTACACTTAGATCTAAGGGACTGATCTAATGAACATATAAATTTTGGGGGAAAATTACTAATGAAATGGCCTTTGTGAGGAAAGTTTTGGGGAAATTTTTTTCTTGCCTTTCCAAAAGATCCCCAAAAGTTCATGGCTATTTATAAAAGAAAAAACTCCAAATAAAAAAAAGTTAGCAAATGGACCAAATAATGCCTGTATAAATAAATCTATGCGCCAAACATGCATCATGAGCATTAGTCAAAAAAATAAAATAAAATTTGCGAAATGAGTATTCAGATAATTCCTACCCCAAATGAACCCAAAAGACCTAAAAGATCTGTTTAAGTTCAGATTTTTCTCACCTTCAAAGAAAGCTCTTTAGCTGAGGGTTGGCTTGATTCTTCGACTTAAAATGTTTTTCATTGTTCTTCTTCTTCCTTTTGTTTACAGAAATAGAAAGGCACACAACTCTCTTGGCAATCTTTCCCTTAAAAAACAATGTAGAAAAGCGAGAATTTTGGCCTAAAAGGGGGTCATTCATTATATTTTGTGGTGTATTGGCAGATACGTTATAGTACGCATTTGAACATCAATAAATTGCATAAGGCAGAGCGATCTTGACCAATACGGCTGATTTATCTGCCATACATATGATATTTTGATCCATGATGGTGGGTCCTGCCATCCTGCCACATGAAAGACTAGGATCACTAGAAGACAAGCCCAACCCTGTAAAAAATACTTGAACATAAAATGTGGGTTCTCTCTGGCTGCGCACCATATAATACCTCTTTCTTTTAGTTCAAAGAAATATCACCTACTTATGATGGGTCCTACCAAATCAATGATTTGGATCAACACTAGACAAGCCTAAGAAGCATGAAATGCTTGACTATACCAAACTGTGGGTTCTCTCCAGCTTTGCTCCATAATCCATATAGTTCTCATTTCTATTTGAGTATTTGTTCAAGGAGTTTTCTGGTGATTATGAGAGAAATTTTTCTGTGAAATTACTCTAATCAGTACCTAAGATTGGATCAGTATATCACTGCTCTAACCTCATTCTGAGGAACTAACAAGCGATTGAACAAATAGATTTCGACTCCTGGCTTCACCTTCAGGGGGGACCTTTCCAAGGCTGTTTCTGTTCCTGATTACAATCATCATCACTATTTCTTATTGTTTAGAACCCTGATTTTCAGCTTCAGATTCATGCTGAGATAATAGACCTCACAAATAACATTGCTGGCATAACTCAATATTTTGCTTCCAGTTCTGGGGATTTAGTGGGTTTCTTTTCTTCTTTCCAGGCAAAAGAGAAGTGCAGTATGAGTATGATAAGCCCAAGAAGCTTCTTTTCAAAATATATTGATAAACAAAAAGAAAAAAAAACAAATATCTTAATTTGAGCCATTTTCAGATGACATAGCTTTACCAATGCAGCATATTGGTACTTTTTCTTGCAATTTAAAAAGGTCCAATGCAAGAATAAAGAACAGGATAGGGCACATGATAAGATTAAAAAGAATGTAAAGAAAATTACCTGCAAATTGCAACTGTTACTGAATATGAAGTGTGGGCGATCAAATTCAAGAAAAATGAACGCTGCCAATCTACTTCTGCAGCATTTTCACCAATAACCTTCTCCAACTGCTTGACACAAAGATGAATATGAATACCTACTTTGATCATTCCAATTATTTCAACACTACTAAGATACAAACAGCAGTGTTTAATAGCTGACATTTGAAACTACTAAATACAAACCTTTTACAAGAGAAAGAAGGTGCTCATTGTCGTAACCAAAAGGTGGCACGCTTAATGCATGTGACAATCAAAAGGGGAAAAGCACATGCTTGATGAAATTTGCTATTTTGAAAATCATCGGTGATGTGTTTCAACTCAAGACTGGATGTTAAACTGATACTGTCTGGATTGGACCAGACCACTTCAGGAAGGAGAATAATGTGTGAATCAAGAACCATTTATTTAAAATGATACAAACTAAGGAATATCAAAACAAATGCAGTAACCTTTCATGAAAAAGATATTTGTACTATAAAATAATATTATGAAAACTACTTAGTATGGATAAAGTAAGGTTGAAAGGATAAACATAATTTGTAGCAGCATCTGGTCATCTTTGCATGGAAGAGTGCATAAAATGTGTGAAAGGGTAAGCCTCACAAATTAGAAGGAATACTTGATGCAATCTCAATCTAATAACATGAAGGCTTCCGTCAACAAGAGCCTTATAAAGTCACAATTAAATGGCGTCTTAGACATGATGTTTTTTTTATTTGTTTAGAGAGTGCAGATTAAATACGGTAAGAATAAGAGCATGCCCAACTCTTATTTTATTAGAAATGGCCCTATTTGTAAAAAAAAGGCCCGAAACCACCGGCGGCGGCCACGGGGAGAGGACCCCCCCCCCCCCCCCCCCCCCCCCCACCCCCACCAAAAGAAAAAAAAACAACAACCAATTTTGAAAGTGTTATTAAATGTCTAGATGGTGCAAAAGACTGGGCTCTCCTAAATTAAAAGGAAAGTAACAGTGGCTTCCAATCTTCTAAAAGCCAGGTTGGACAAAGTATTTAAACCATGCAATTCATGGCTTCCTTTTTGACAAAGGAAATCATTTAAAGGAGGTAAATATTGACTTCCATATTTGGAAAAAAACAATTATGCCTATAATGGAGGAGTTTCAAATAGATATGCTTCCATTCAAAAATATTGAAAAGTTAAATGAGAACTTCCAACCTCTTTCTATTGTTTGAAATTTCCTACCATGTTTTTTTTAACAAAAAAAAATACCCGGTGGCATCATTCAAGTTATAGAACCACAAAGAAAGAAGATAATAAAAAAGGAAGAAAAAGATGGAAGAAAAGCAATGGAGAAAAGAAACAAAGAAGAAGATTACGAGTCTCATTCTGTTCTTGTCTAGCTCAACAAACTCTCACACCAAGGCCACAATACAATTTGTAAGGCTTTCCCTCACCTTAGATGTTGATGTATCGCTTAGTTCTTTTTTCCTTCCCCCGTTTTTTGTTCATTTGAGTTGTGATATGTCCTGGATTCTTTTGCTTCAATGACAGCCAGCGTAAAAATTTGTCACAACCCAAACAAACAAACATGATTACGATTATTAAATTAAGTTGGAATTTAGGGCATATGCTTCCAACATTAGACCATTCCTTTCTAACGATCCATGATGCATATAGGTCACTACAGTGGGCCTCACTAGGCCTTGAATGTTAAACTCTCAATCTCAAATTAACAAACTAATAGTAAAGTAAAAGAAAATTACACTAAATATTGTTTGAACCTAAACAATCTAAGTTTGATATTATAAAAACTGTTGTGTTCTATTTTCAAAAGGCATAATACTATTTTCTTTCAACTTTTTGGTAATATATTTGTATGCTTAATTACCAATCAATTTTATTTTTATTATTTATTATTTTCAATGATAATGTTATTTCAATACAAGTTACTTCACTGCAACCGCTTGGTGGAGGAAATTTTTTTTGAGTTCCGCCCCTGATATGAAAGTTATATTTGGTTTCAACAATTTTCATTAGAAGCTTTCTTAAGCATCCTAATTGTTTAGGACTAATTAGAAGTTGTTTTGTGTTAAGAGACTTTGATGATTCGGTCCCAGTCAGATAAGGGAAGTTATTACTGCTACTGATCCAGAAAAAAAGTAAGTTATTAGGAAGAGTTTTTAGCTTAATTTTAACAATACTAGCCAGGGCAAAAAAAAAACCCTCTGTTGCATGGCCCAACAAAGAAGGAATTATATTAAATACATTTTTCGGGTAAAAAAATGTTAAAAACTTAAAAAAAAACAATTTAACAAGTGGATTTTAAAATAATAGTTAAATTACAAATAAATTTGACAAAATGTGTATATTTAGTCCAGAAATTAAAATCAATGAGTATTCCAACATCTGGAATCTTTCCCAATTCTAACTAATACGCTTTTGCTGAAATTCCCCTATAAGCCCAAAATCACTTCAAACTTTTTAGTGCCCTTTTCACCATAAACGGCTCTTCTAGATCCACCCTATTGATAAATACTCTTCTAGCCGGAGAAAGGAAGAGACAGGAAAAAGGCAAACTAGTTTTCTGCTGGCAGAATGGCGTGGTCTTCCTTGTTGTGGGATCATCCATATATAGATCGAGGAAACAATCAATTCCTGTGATTTGGGTGCAGTTACATCTTTGCATAATCCCTAATAACGGATGATTTTCTCCTGCACTCTGAGCTTTGCGGTCCATTCGGATCAGTGTGGTCATCACAGTGTGACCCGGTGAAATTCAAGGGGGATCTTGCCTTTCAGACAGTCCAGATGCATGCTCCCACAGGAGCGCATGAGAGCAGGAGAAAAAGATACAATCTATTATAATGGGCTATACAAACACCAAGTGTGCTTGCCGAAGCAAATTCCTAATAGATTAGGGTAATACACGAGTATGATATCTTCACACGCACCACAAAAGACATGGTGTCCCCAACAAACTGATGATGGGTTTACATTCAGCTCTTTCCTACTCACTGAAAACCATGGAAAAAACCAAAATTCTTTGCCCTAAATGGAAGAGCCTTCATGCCCTGGCCACTATGGACAAAAGTGAAATAGGGTTTCATTTGGTAGGAACCTCTTGAGCTTGGGAAAATCTGAGTTGTAGATCCATCAACCAAGACCAGAAAAGAAGCCAAAGAGATTCGCTCCTTTATTAAAACTCAAACCAAAACCAAACCTTTGAAGCATGCAGTCTAGAGAGGCCCCATCAACATGATTATAGACTCTTTTCAAGTCAACTTCACAATTGCACCCTTTTCCTCATCCTTCTTTCTAGAATTCATGAGTTCATTATCAATAAGGACGAAGCTCAGAATGTTTGTCTTGCATGGAAACACCCACTTCAATTTCTTTGCCAGCACCTTAGATGATAGCCGCCAACAATCCCATTGGTCTGAATGCTTAAGGACAATTTGGCTGGGAGTCCTTTGAATCAATGATAAGAAAGTGGAATTAAGCTCCTTGATAAAAATGGCTCATGAAAATCATTCATTGTCATCATCATGACATCCTTTATGAGGAAATACCAACCTACTTCAAGGAAAGAAAGTCATATAGCCCTGGGGTTGTCTCCCTCACAATCATGTAAAGCACTTCCACAACTTCTACCTATTTAGTGTCAAAAGGACATTCAAGCATAGCTACCTTTCCTAGAGGAATGCAGGGGAGCTCAAAAGTCATCCAGCTTAGGTTGGCCAAAGTTTGAATGCAGATTTTGAAAATGTTCCCACACCACTTCCTAATCTCTGTCAGGCATCACAATGTAATTCTTATTTATATGACATAAAATCAGATCCACTTCTCGCATTTACCACGCAGTGGAAGGATTTGGCATTTCCATCCTCTTTCTTTAACTTGGGGACCTTGAACTTTTTGCCTCCAATGTATTTCTTCTATTGAGCTTCCCGTGCAACTTCACCACTTCAATTTCCTCTCTCTTGATCCGCTAAAGCTCATGATTGTTCAATGAGGGTTATATTCTGCTAATTCTCATGATAATCTCACTTAGTCCTCTAAACAGCCAACTTCTTCGAGCTGATGTGCTTCATCAGCATTTTGAACTTTAACTTAGCATTTCTAAGTTTTTTGTGAAGGCCAAAAACCCACCCAATAGCAAACTAAAAACTTTGACCACCAGTTTTTCGCCATCTCCAAAATACCCGAGGCATGATGAACATCAAGGGTCTATCCCTCACCAGTCACCTCTTCAGTATCATTAGAATAATGCTGCTCTTCTAGCTGATGTGTTTCATCTAGAGCTGCACAGTGCAGTCTCTGCAAGGCCTATTTCTGATTCTGTTTTTGTTTCCATCGGAAACAGCCACTGCTTCAGGTTCTGTGATTTCAGGGTTGTGTATAACCAAACTGCCTGCTGTGTCACATGAAACCTTAGTTATCTTGATATGCACAGTATTTGAGTTTCAACAGATTAGGCAAATTAGCCAGACACGCAAACATCAGAATTTAGTCGACAGTGATTATGGCTAGTGATATTTGAAACAAGTAGATCTATACCAAAGTTGTCTTCAAAATATATTAAATAGAACAATCTATTCTTAGTGCGTGTAATTTTTGAAATGAACAAAAGTAAACCAATAAGAAACATATAGCCATATGCTACAACAATGAACGACGCTGTTCTCTTAATTTGAGCTTTAAGGAAAAAAAAAAAAAACAAGGAACCGAAATTGAAGGAATCTTGCTACAGTTGTATTTTACCTTAGGTGCCCACCTGCGAACAAAGTAAGGAGGAATCTCCTCCATATCATCATTGAAACCATAGCCATGCAAGTTCTGTGACAACATACTTCAACATGTAAGCTGCAATGATAGTTTGACCATAAATGCTACAATCACGCATATTAAGAGTGTGCTAGGCAGTTTGACCAGACAAAATGCCATACTATGTCTCTCACAAAAAATATGAGATCATCATCCTGTCGTCCCTTTGACTCCTTATTGCGAATAAAATACAAATCCAGCATGTCATGCCAAAACTGTGAATCCACTTCAACATCTGAAGCATCTTGCTCAACAATTGTGTTCTCCAAAAATTTCGAGTGTTTCCTCACCATACTAAGTAATTCATACCTGCCAAACAAAATTTTGAAATATAAAGTATCTTCTGGATAAAAAATTCAGGCATACTTTGAAATGAATGAACAATTTTTTTTTTTCTGAAAGATAACACCTAGTAAACATGTGCTGTCAAAATGGTTGCCGAAATTAACTATCCTGTAATCTCTCAGGTACCAAGTTTCAGGACAAGGCAAATGGGTGAGCGAGTGTGTGTGTGTGTGAGAGAGAGAGAGAGAGAGAGAGAGAGAGAGAGAGAGTGGGGGGGCGGGTGGGTTATGTCCCAAACTCCCTTTATTTGTGTATCCATGATTTGCGCCATAACACATTCATTCTGAGTTTTTGAATCATTATTTCCCTTTTAGAGTCTAGATGGGTTGGGAAAGCTATATTAGAAGTTTCTTCATTTGTCAAAAAAAACCTAGTTATAGTAGGAATTTTATTTTTAGAAAGTTATGAAGGGAAGTAAGTGATGCAGTCCCAATTGATAAAATAAGTCTGTCAAAGGGCTCAATTGAAGAAACCAGCAGACAACTAGAATTCCAGCAAGTAGGGGATTTTTGTAGAAAATTAAAGAAAACCCAAAAATTAAAATTAAGAAAAGGAACCCAAAATTAAATCAATCACAACTAACCTCAAAGCCTTCTCAATCTCCAACAGTCACCCACAACCAAAGAGAAAGGTAAAGAAAGCAATAAAAAAAAAAAAAAAAACTGCTGAGTTTCATATGCCTTAACTCAAACCAAAATAAAAAAATAAAAAGAGACAAGAAAAGGAACAATGAGGAAGAGAAGAAACAGCGAGAAGCAAGAAGAAGAATCAACAACAATACTCTCTCTCTATATGTATATATATATGGGAGATGCTCCTATGAGAGCATCTCACACCTTACTATGAGAACTAAGGTGGGGGCCCTCACATTTGGGAGATGCTCCTATGAGAGCATCTCTCACCTTACTATGAGAGCTAAGGTGAGGGCCCCTACATCCATATCCAATGCCAACAACTTAAATGTGAGGGCCCCCACCTTATCTCTTATATTAAGGTGAGAAATGCTCTCATAGGAGCATATATATAGGGGAGGCCTCTCCTCAGCTCATGCCGAGGAGCAAGGATGTAAATATCGGCCGTAGCGGGTGATACCGCCACGCTACGTCCAAAATAGCGGCCGCTACGGGAAATCGCACCCGTGGCAGCCCGTAGCGGCCGAAACGACTTATAACCCCCCTTTTGACGTTTTTAGGGTTTTTTAACCCTCTCTTCCCCTCTCTGTCTGCTGTTTTTTACTCCTTGTGGTCCCAAGTGTCTCCCAAGTCCATTTCTTAAAGATTTCTTGCCACCAAATCACCAACATTCAACTATTGAAAGAAATCTAAAGATTCTAAACAAGATTCTTCATCTAGGTATGTGATTTTTTTTCAACTTTTGAGATTATCACTCTCTAACTACTATGAATCACAACATAATGGCATCATTGTCTTGTTTTATTGTAGATCCATGCTTCGTTTTGATCTTGCATGCATATCTTTTGTTTTTCTTTTGTTATATATTGTAATTTTTATTTTCGGATTTATGTTATTTAAAAATAAAAAAAAACATTATCACTTATGGAAAACTCATGAAACAACTTGAAAAAAGCTTCATATTGTTAGATCTATGTTTCCCATAGATCATTCCAACAATACTTGAATGTTTATTGATTTTTCTCTATTTTTTATTTTCGAATTTATTTATTTTTTGAAAAAAAAAATGTAAATACTCATAAACAACCCATGAAACCACTTGGAAATTGCTTGTAAATGATAGATCTATGTTTCCCATAGATCAATCCATCACATTTTGAATGTTTATTGATTTTTCTCTAATTTTTATTTTCGGATTTATTTATTTTTTGAAAAAAAAAATGTGAATGCTTATGGACAACCCATGAAACCACTTGGAAATTGCTTGTAAATGATAGATCTATGTTTCCCATAGATCAATCCATCACATTTTGAATGTTTATTAATTTTTCTCTATTTTTTATTTTCGGATTTATTTATTTTTTTCAAAAAATAAATGTGAATACTCATGGACAACCCATGAAACCACTTGGAAATTGCTTGTAAATGATAGATCTATGTTTCCCATAGATCAGTCCATCACATTTTGAATGTTAATTGATTTTTCTCTATTTTTTATTTTCAGATTTATTTATTTTTTGAAAAAAAAAATGCGAATACTCATGGACAATCCATGAAACCACTTGGAAATTGCTTGTAAATGATAGATCTATGTTTCCCATAGATCAATCCATCACATTTTGAATGTTTATTGATTTTTCTCTAGGAGGAGTGGGAAAGAACCTGCTTCTGAGATAGCTAGTTCCACCTCAGTCTCTTCAAGTAGCCATGGTGGAGGAGATGGAGATAGCTAGTTCCACCTCAGTCTCTTCAAGTAGCTATCAACATGATGAAGGCGATGTCATTCTTGTAGTGGAAGTACAGGGGTTACCTCCATCTAGAAGATTTGATCCAAGCCGTGGTTATCAACGGCGCCGAAGAGATTCACCACCTGGGGCTGGAGGTAGTAATGAGCAAGGAAATATGGGTGGAGATTTTGGAGGACAACAAGCGGCATCATGGACTGATTAGTGGAACCCTAGTTACAGTGGACAAGGACCCTCATAGTATTTTGACTATTTTTCATATGGTCAAGTACAATAAGGAGGAACAATCTTTAACTTCAGGGTCCTACTCATATGGTGACTATGGTGAAACGCAATATGGTAGATATCCACCTGGACCACCTCCACCTCCTCCAAGTTCCTATGATGTGGGTGCAGCTGCCTTCTTTGGATTTGTGGATCCCAATGCTCATCAATATCAAAGTCAATATGGTGCCAATAGAAATGCTAACACTGATAGGGATGAGGATAATCATAGCCCCTTGAATCTTGGTAGACATTCTTTTTTGTGGTGATTAAGGTATTCTTATTTCCTTCACTAACTCTCTACTCTCTGTCATTTCTAAATTGGTGTTGAATGTTGATCACTTCATAGTTCATTCACTTGATTGAATTTGAACCTTAAATGTTGAAGTATTGATATTTGATTGTTCAATGTTCACTAATGAGTAA
The DNA here is from genome assembly GCA_038049695.1 of Cinnamomum chago. Taxonomy (NCBI): domain Eukaryota; kingdom Viridiplantae; phylum Streptophyta; class Magnoliopsida; order Laurales; family Lauraceae; genus Cinnamomum; species Cinnamomum chago. The sequence continues at coordinate 102,648,550 of CP142451.1, read as the reverse complement.
TGACCTAACTCTTAAGTCTTCTTAATTCTTATGCCTTTATTTCATGTTCTAGTTTTTTTTTTTATGAGCTTTCCATTACTCGATACAGGACCTCATATATTGAGGGCATCGCTACACCCCCTTTTCTTACTTACCTTTGCAAAAGAACCACATTTTCTTTCATTTTACAATTTTCTGGAATTTTTTCAGATTTTTTTGGTGATTTTTTAAAATCGCACCGCTATGCCGCTACGTATCCCCGCTACGCTGCGTATTGCCCGCTTCGTAGCGGTTTGGCGGCGGGCGCATCCATGCCAAGGAGAGCATCCGCTCACCACATGTGGGCAGTAGGACAAGAAAAAGAAAGCATGCCGCTCAACTCTTCGTCTTGTTTAAATTAGAAAAAAAAACTTTAGATAAGGAGACAAAAAGAAGCCAGGAAAGGGGGCTTTTCATTTCCCTCCATCGCCCGCCCTTTTGGTTTTCAACCATTTTGGTTTTAGAAAAGAGAGAGACCAAGAGAAAGAAAGGAGGGACGAGGAAGGAGGATGATTTGGCCTGGCCCTACAGGTTCTCTCTCTCACAAAACTTTTTCTTTTTCTTTTTCTTCTTCTTTTTCTTTCTTTTTTTTTTTTTGTTCTTTTTTAAGACTTTGGGGATTTGAGGGTTTGGGTTGAAATGGAGGATTTGGGATGGGGATTTTGAAGATTTGGGTTGAAATAGAGGGTAGGTGGGTTGGGGTTATCTGAGGGTTTCATCCTCTCTCCCTATCTTTCTCCATCTCTATCTCTATCTCTCTCCCAACTATTTTTTTTTTTCTGAATCTCTCTCTCTCTCCGTTGTTTGCAAAAATGTCAATTTTTTTCTCTTCTTATTTTCAATGTTTTTTTTTTTTTTTTTTTTTTTTTTATCATAATGACCATGTGATAGATAGAGGGTGATAAAGGGTTGGGGACCTTTTTGCTGGTGGGAAAACACAGTTAGCTTTGGTTTTTTTTTTTCAAAACATGATTTTTTTTTTTTTTTTTTTCTAATGGAATTATTATGTCAGATCTCTACATCAGCAAGCAAAGAAGAACATGGGCTCTTCTCCACAACTGAATATAGTTTCAACATCCCTCATTTCATCCTCTTCCTAGAAATCAGAAGAATCATTGATGAAAGTGATGTTCTTAGGCTGCTGGGGACCCAACTGTCTACTGTACAAACTACGAAGAGATGGAATCCTTTCTCCAAGAGTCTTTCTCGATTTGATACTTTCAATTTGTATGATTGTAATTATTTTATCAGATGTTTATAAGAAACTTTATGATATAAAATTTGTAAAACTTCTGTTTGAAGAAAGAAGTATATTTCATGACCTGGGTATGTATATATGAGATGAATGATCAGATGTCTGTCATAAAGGGAAGTCTTTGGTATCTGATTTACTAATAGTGAAATCTATTGTTCTATTTTGATTTAGCAAAAATGGATTTCAAGATATCTTAGAGTTATTCCTTATCTATTGGTTCTTAAGAGGCAAAAATTAGGATTTTTAGAACTTCAAAAGGTGTTCAAATTAAATCTAAGTAGGCATCTAAGAGAGAACTTGCACTCTTGATGGTTCAGTTGGTATATGTAGCCAGTATGTAAAACCAATCTTTTTGAAAAATTCAAATCATAACATATATAGGTGATGTCTCAGACCACTTATTGGGTGTATGGGAGAGTATGAATGTCTGTAGGGAGAATGGACTGAATCTAGCTGTAGCAGTCACTTGAGATGAATCTGGGACCTTTATATGAGCTTCACACTTTGATGTTGTGCATCCAACATTATCAGTGCAAATTGAAGTTCATCTAGAAATGTAAGTTGCTTCTGTTTAACATGGTTTTTGTTTGCAAGCAGGTGGATTGTAGATGTGTGAATTGATTTAGATTTTCTCAGATTTTGTTTAACCTGGCGAGATCACAAATGTCACAATATCTTGTCAGAAAATCCACCCAATTTTTTTTTTTTGAGAAAAAGTGAAGACAATACCATCGGTCCAACCAAAAACATGAATGTTGTGCACAAAGCAGAAAATGTTGTTTACAACAGAAATTAGCCATTGCAATGACCCAGGTAAGAAAAGATACACAAAAAAAAAAAAATCCATCTCTTAAATCATTTAATTCCTATTCCACACCCTCTTCCATCTCTTAAACTTCATCGAATCAAAAGACAATCTCACCGTTAGAACACAATACTCCATCTGAATCAAGCACTCATTTGCATCCAAATCCCCCTCTCTCAATGTGCCCCAAGGCTCATTATATTTCATACCTCCACAATTTTAAAAAGACAAAGTTTCAGAAAACATAAATTCTTATAACATGAAAAGCACATCACAGATCTAAAGATTGCGAATCCAAAAATCTTCGGTTCCAAATACCCAATTTGAATCTGAAAAAAAAAAAAAAAAAAATCATAAACACAAAATTATGTTTCAGATTCTCCAAGTTTGGTGTGGTTGAGGGATCAGAAGCAAAAAAAAAAAAAAGAGGTTCGGATCCCTCCCTCTCAGCTGTGGTAGAGAGAGAAACCGAGCTTTCCAAGCCGTGCCACAGAGAGCAAGAAAGGTAACTAGAGATGCGCAGGGGAGGGTTGCTGGGCGTTTGATCTTCTTCTATTTCTTTCTCTTGGTCTCTGTCTTTTCTGAAAACAAAGAAGGCTGAAATCGAACAACGGGCGATGGAGGGAAATGAAAAGCCCCCCTTTCCTTGCTTTGTTTCGTCTCCTTGTCAAGAGAGGTGCGAGAGGGATCTTGGCCCGGGTGACGATCATAGCCTGAGGTCGAGGCTAGTGCTTGACGGACGGAGGAGAGAGAGAGAGGCTAGAGGCGGGCGGGGAGAGAGATTGGGATGGAAAGAGGTTTTGAAACACTTTTCCCTTGATTTGGGCCTTTTTAGATGGAGGGGGGTTTCGAAATATTTTCGTCAGAGCGGGACTTTTTTTTTTTCAACTTTTCACCAAAGCACGCACATGTTTGGTCTAGCTTGACCGGACCTTATCCTCAGCATGAGCTGAGGATAAATATATATATATATATATATATCAGGTGAGCCTGGTGCGCACCAGGTGTGAGGCAAAGAGGAGGGGGTCAGGGAGATCGTTCGAACCCCCCAAGTCCCAGTCCCAAGTAGGCCCCAAATTGAGGCGTATACTGGACGACTACTCTAAATATAATATACACATATTTGTATGTGTGTGCACTCTCGTGAGTACATCCCTCATGAGATATATCATGCAGATCACATCTTTCAAGCACATGGGACCTCTTATGATCAATCCAACCCCCTCAAGCTCACTACCCAACAATGAATTGGCACAAGCTCCAATTTAGCACTCATCCAACAAGTACTTATCGTTTGGTTGAAATCCTGAAAAAATAATGCCCTCTAAAACCATTAAACTTGAGGGTCATAGATCAAGGGGTTAGGATGATCTAAAGGATTTGCACACATGTAGGTATCTCATCCAGATCTTTCGACCCCCCACCTCCCCTATAATTGGCGTGGCCCTAGGTGGGGCACACAAGGCCTGCATGGAGGGTCCATGAGAGAGACATCCAAACCAGACCTGAGCCTATACTATATATATGGGCCAATGTGGTCATTATGATTAATTTTTTGGGAATCGGCAATGATATAGACCAATACCCAATTTCTCATAACATTATCAGTTTGGTCTCGGCTGATTCGTAGTATGTAACAACAGTTGCATAATATATCTGCTGACACTATAATCTATGGCCCGAAGTTCAACTCTGAGGGACGAAGACCACATCAATAGGCTCAACATTGAAAAAGGAAATGATGATCATACAATTCATTCAAACTTATATACCAACATTCTGTTCAAAAGCACATTTTTCAAACAAAAGACATTATAACATGGAAACGCTAAATATTGTGATAATCCAAAATATGATAATAAACATGCATGCAGAGCCCAAAGGTCCAAATGCAATAATGTCACATTGGTGATCATCAAATAATCATCTAAAATGATAAAGTAGCATGTCTTTTGGTTATGCACGCTGTGATTACACCCATACCGCACATGTACCATCCAAATTGTTTGCTCCACTGAGTCAGAGCACAGCGCAAAGTTCAGAAATCATATTGACTGTCAGATTGGTCACCATCAAATGAATAGGCATAATCAGAAAGTGGTGTGCGTCACTGAACACCACACACTGCCACTACAGTTATGGAACACATATGCCTCGACTCAAAACATCCAAACCAAGTTCTCCATTGTGGATGGAGCATAACCCAGAAGTCACAGATGATAATGTCAGATCTGTGACCATCAAATAAATAGCTGACATGGACAGTGGTTGCTAAAATAGGAGAAATGTTCAATGGTTTTATAAAAAAAATAATAATAATAATAAACGTTAAGATAGTCACCATCAACAGCGGCAGCCATTTTCACAATATCATATGCTGCCAGATGTTGAGTGCCTTTTCCTTTACAATAATCAAAGAGGCTTTTCATAGGAAACCTAAACCCTACAAGCATTCTAAATTTCGGCGTCCCTTTGAAAATGATGCTAAACTATGTCGAAGGCATCAAATATTGATTTGGGGCCAGAAAAATGTTTGGAATCTTTCAAAATGCAGTTCCCTTTTTCATCTCTGCTCAAAACACCCATTCTGCCAAAATTACCTTATATGCATGCAATTTGTGTTACATCCATATACAATGCCCTTTTGGATATGAGAAAATGACTAATAGGAATCCACTAGGTGAAGAAAGGATGAGAAACTTAGGGCATGTTCGTGCAAGCCCTTTTTCTGTGGAAACAGAAAGGTAAGGCCATTTTATATTCTACGTGGTCCTTTATAGTCGTTCAGTGCAAAAACTCTCCGAAAAAAAATCCTATTTCTGTGGGATCTTTTTTGCACGAGATAAGAAACACAAGTCCTATCTCCCCCTTATCAGAAAGCCATTTCCACGGAAGAGGAACCCATGTTTCCTCTTCTGTAGCATTACACAAACAAGACCTTAGATAATGTCCCTCGAGAGGAATCCTCTCTAGTTTTCCTCCATTCCGAGAAAAACCCACACTTGGATGAAGAGAGGAAAAGTGAGAAAGGACTTTCAAATCCTCCAAACCAATAAAAAAAATCCTCTTTTCCACTGATTCCTCAGTCTCCACCTCGCTCGATCGGATTTTGAAAATCCAAAAGGGCAAAGAAGTGCCTGAGTTATAAACAGTGACACCCCCATGGTGTTTCCCAAACTTGGAATGCAACGATTCCTCCCATTAGGAATCCTCAGATAGGATTGCATGGTTCCAAGGGAATGAAGGAATCCTCTAGATACTCTGTTTACCACACGTGCCCAGGGTACATTTGTGCGACAAGAGGATTCCGCGATAGAGAGGAAAATTGTCCTGATTTTCCCTACATCCCGCTCCTTTGTCGTTTGGTGTGACACTTGTCCTTGCAGAAGAGGAGAAAACATGATCTGATTTTCCTCGATAGAGAGGATTTTGATTTCCTATGGGAGAGGTAGGAATGCAGGATTCCTCTCTAGAACGGAAATGAAAATCCAAAGAGTGCAGAATCCTCTCGTCGCACAATTGTGCAAGAGGATTCTACTACAGATTTCTATTTCCGTGGAAGAAGAACCCTACATTCCTACCCCTCACATAGGAAATCGAAATCCTCTCTATTAAAGAAAATCAATTTAAATAAAAAAAAATCTGCACGGAGAAAGTGTTGCACCAAACAATAAGATAGTAGGCGTCATGGAAAATCAAAACAATTTTCCTCTCCATTACGAAATCCTCTCGTTGCACAAACATACCCTAAAAAGTTCACTGCTTTTCTCCAGCAGTGACTCTCCCGTGTGTCTTTAAAATCATTTAACAACTTTTTTGTAGATAAAATAAATATTATAGAATTAGATGTCCTTTCAATAATTAAGAAACCAACTTCACCATAGAAAAGGGTGTTTGATCCACCCCATCTGGAGAAAAATCATTTCCCCTACTTTTCAAAAGATATAATAAAGAAGATGATTGCTTTTCTCGACAAAAGAAACCCTAACAGGAGAGAAGATCTTTCTTTATAGTTTTTTTTTTTTTCTCCTCCTTACTTCTCTCGTCCAAAAGTAGGCCAGGAGAATACTTTTTTTCTCTAGTGAAATGCATATCTCTTGTTTGGGTCTTCTTTTAGGAAGAAAAATCAACCCTTCCCGTAACTAACTTTTGCAAAAAGTAAGAAACAATATTTTTCTCCTCAAGAGGAGAGGAGGAACTCTTCTCTAGTGAAAACTAATCTTTGATTACTGAAAACTGAATTTTAATTATTTAAAAATCAGTTTTTTATTCATAAAAAAAAATGCTTCTAAATGGTATTCTCTTGCATGATTTTCTCCATTCAAATCCAAACACATTGAATAATAACTACTAGAGAAAAGACAGGGTTCTCCAATGGGGTTTACGATTATCCCCTCCTAGTTTTCTCCTCATTTCTCCACCCAGTGGGGATTCTCCACTTTACACTTTCTCTGCAATCAAACTGCCCCAAAAGAAATCCAAACAAGAGAAAACATTTTCTCCACTTCCATCCTCCAAACGCCCCCAAAATAATGGAATCCAAATAGGGGGGGTGGGGAGGGGGAGTTCTCAACTTTCTCTCCTCCCCAACTTCCTCCTCCAAACAGACCCTCTGCATTACCAGAACCCAAGAATTTCAAAAAAGTCAACGCGATCGAGGCGCAGTTCCCCCATCAAAACCCAAACTTCACAAAACCCCAAAACCCCACCCAAAAAAGACGAAACTTTCCCCTAATTCAACAAATGAGAGAAACCCAATTACCAAAATCACTTAAGGAAGCCACAATCCTAATACGAAGAAGAGAAATGATTGGGATCTGAATCAGTACCTAAAAGGAGTTTCTCCCTCTGCAGATTCGCATGAACTGATTTCTCCAAGCATTTTCGTCTGCAAATTTATCTTTCTCTTATAATTGCTAGGGTTTTCGCGATCGAAATCGAAGAATCGTTGAAATTTATTTGGGGGATTTCCGTTCGATGATCGTTAGGAAGAGTTGAGAGCAAGAAATTTCAAGGAAAAGAATAAAAATACATGCAGAGCAGAGTACACACGCCAGGTGTTTTCACACCTGAAACATCTGAAGCATTTACTGGGCTGAGTTACTGGGTCCGGCCAACACAAACCTTGTTGACCCAGCCCCATTTTTGGTGGGTTGGGTTGGGTTGTGTTGGGCCAATTCAGGTTTAGGCCAGTTTTGGGTTGGGGAGGTTGACCTGACTAGGGGGTGACAGTAGATGGGGTCCAATCATTATGCTTTATATAAAGAAAGGTGATATTCACGTGAGAACTAGTTCTCACATATTATATGAGAATTTTTTTGTGGGGCCCAATTGTGGGCCCCATTAGGGGATGAGACTAGGGGGGATGGAAAGATCTATGTGAGACCACCCCAAGTATCAAGTTTGACTCCAAACTCATGCCTCTAACCCCTTCATCCGTGACCCATAAATTTAATGGCTTCATATTAAAAAAAATATTCAACCATCGATCCAACGGTTCAGTCCATTTAAATGTGTGCCTATCCTTGGGATTAGTGACTATTAGGGGGTTCCCTATTGATTGCTAGGTTTGGATGGATTGCTAGTTGGGTCCCACAAAAAAGTTTTCATATACACTTGAATATTTTTCTATAAAGAATTGATCACATGAGTTCATATGGAGATTATCAGTACTCATGGTGCCACAAAATGCACGGATGGAAGCTTCCTTCTGGGTTCTCCTCTGGCGACTTCCTCCCTACTTTAAAATTAGCAATGTATAGTGTCATATCATATCATATCTTATTTTATCTTATACTTTACTTTTATGTGTAAATTATAGGATTAATTAGCGAAAGGTCCCTCGAATGGAATGTTTCCAGCCTCCAGTCCAGGCGGATTCTGTTTAAAGGCTCTGGTCCAAGCAGTTAGAATGTTTGCAGCCTAAGGTCCCTCTATCCACACGGTTTCAATTTTGAAGACTAATTTACCCCTATAACCGTCGCAGCATGCAGTGGAGTGGTCCCCAACGTGTCACTATTATTTAGCCACGATTTAAGTGCATAAGTGGGGACGTTATTACTGATATGCCCCTGTCATCCAGCGCAGATCTCGTTTTTTGAATCTAAACCTGCAATCGCTTATGATATTGAATCTGAATGTAGAAACCTAACGAGAGAGAGATTCATTGTTTGCGGAGCAGATTGCAGATCAATATTTTGGTAGGAGTTCTATTGTAATTGGATTATAGTCTCGTATATTGATTGGCTAGGAAACAGTTCATTGGCTTGGAAGCAGAAACCAGATCCAAACGTTGGGAAGGGATTCATCTTTTTTGAGGTAAGCGATTTTTTCTGTTTACATCAGAGATTATGCAATTTTTGTTATATGAATGTGTAGATATATACATATTTCTGATGCGCATGCTTAGTTCTATTCTTATTGGTTTTTAGCTGTGTAGTTTGATTTACTGTATAGCAGATTTCAAATCTAACTTTTGTGTAGCAGTTCTATCTTTTATATGGACTTGAAGTTTTTCATTTTTCTTTTCGAGTCTTGATAGTTAAGTTTCTTTAGTTTTGTTGGTGATGAAGTATTCAATTTGTATCAGCTCAGTTGATGTAGAAAAGATTTGATGGTCATGCATTTAGATTAGCTAGAGCATGACTTATTTACCAGTCTTATTTCAGAGATGCATTGTGGAAGAAGTAATGTAATCTAAGATATTTGACTTTTAGCATGAAATTTATCTGACTATTAATCAGACAAATCGTAGTTTGTGTAATTTTATCTGAGTTATATACACAATATCTGATTTCTGTATTGAATTTATCTGAGTTATGTACAATTTATCTGAGTTGAAAGCCAAAATTTATCTGAGTTATGTACAATTTATCTGAGTTCAGAGCCAAAATTTATCTGAGTTGTGTACAATTTATATGAGTCATGTACAATTTATCTGAGTTGTGTACAATTTATCTAAGTCATGTACAATTTATCTGAGTTGAAAGCCAAAATTTATCTGAGTTATGTACAGTTTATCTGAGTTATGTACAATTTATCTGTGTCATGTACAATTTATATGAGTTTAGAGCCAAAATTTATCTGAGTTATGTACAGTTTATCTGAGTCATGTACAATTTATCTGTGTTATGTACAATTTATCTAAGTTTAGAGTCAACATTTATCTGAGTCATTTACAGTTTTTGCAATGATAGTGGCCATTTATATTCATTGAATCTTGTTGTTTTACAGATGTCACAGCCGTTATTGCTTCTCTGTAAGTATGGCATGCTTACGGCTGTTATTCATTTGAGTCGGGGTATGAGCTATGATGGTTTGATGCGTCAAGTTTGTAACAAGTGGAGAAATCTTACAATGAACATGGTTTGTTTTACTTATGCGTTGTCTGGCCACCCAAAGTGCTTGCTGGACAGCGATTCGGATCTAATGAGCTTGTCCATGCTGGCTTCTTCAATGGGATTGGGGACAGTTGATGTATTTGTATCAGAATCGCAGGAATCGGAGGACGATGATCAAGAGGAAATTGGTGATCATTTAGCTGAAGATGCCCTACCATTAGTGGGGTACGAGGATACAGATATAGAGACAGATCTTCTTCCACAGTTTTGTACCCACAAGGAGAAGATGTTACTGTCTTCCGGCTGGGCAAGTGGTATTAGAGATGTGGGGCAGAGGTTTGAGGGTGGTGTTGGGGAGTTTAGAAGTGTATTGTGCAGATATTCAATTGAGGTTGGGTTTGAATTTGTATATGTGAAAAATGATAAATTCACCAGGACTCAGATAATTTGATCCATGAGTCAGATAAATTCACCCAGGACTCTGATAATTTGAGTCAAAACTCAGATAATTTTACTCATGAATCAGATAACTTGATTCAGAAGTCAGATAAATTCATTCATGAGTCAGATAAATTTCACCAGGACTCAGATAATTTGAGTCAGAACTCAGATAATTTCATACAGGACTCAGATAATTTCATATATAAGTCAGATAATTTCATCCATTTGTCAGATAATTTCAGCCAGGACTCAGATAATTTGAGTCAGAACTCAGATAATTTCACCAATCACTCATATAACTTGATTCAGAAGTCAGATAAATTCATTCATAAGTCAGATAATTTCACCTCGACTCCGATAATTTCATCCATGAGTCAGTCAGAACTCTGATAATTTCTATCAGAAGTCAGATAAAACTCCACCAGAGATTAGAACAAAAGATTGCATAGTGCTGACGTACGGAGACATTGACAGGAATAATTCTATTTACATTCATTCACAAATGTGAGAATTACATTGACAGAAATGTTTGTCCAACCTTCATGTGAACCAAAAAAATACATTCACAAGTCTGTTGAACATTCACTTTTCATATAAAGAGATTTACATAAAATACATCAACTTGATTGGAAACAAATTGTTTGTCTCATTGCTGTAGTTTTTTCGTCAGTTCTCGAAGTCATCATCAGCAGCTACTTGCCTGGCTTGGTAGTTTTCAAGTGACCAGCTGCAATGCTTGTCGTTTAGGAACTTGGTTACGCCAAATATCAGCGATATATCATTTGCAGTGAGTGGCACATAGGACCTTCCTAATCTGAATTGCCTTCGTTGTGTGTTGTATGTATCAAGGATCAAGATAATGTCCTTGTCATTCTTTCTGCACATCTGTTCAGATAATTTGTTGTCCAGCATGCATTCCAAAAGGCTCCAGAATGGAGTCTTTCTTAATTCAACTCTGTGGACTTCAGTGATCATTTGTTTGATGCTTTGGACGAGTGAAACAGTTGAGACCAGATTTGATCTGAACTGGTAATGAGCGCTAGGCTTCTCAGCATCTATGTCTTCACTGACTTCTTTCTTGTTTGATGGTTTATCTTCCACCCTCTTTCTCTTGTTGTGTTTTACTCCTGCATATAGTAAAATAACTCAGATTCATATCACAAAAAGATTAAAACAACTGAATACAAAACACATATAAATTGCACAATACACAGATAAATTTATCTTAAACTTAGATAAATTTGACATAATCTCAGATAAATTTGATATAATCTCAGATAAATTTGATATAAGTTCAGATAAATTGTTACAGAAGTCAGATAAATTGTCACAGAAGTCAGATAAAATTGATATAAGTTCAGATAAATTGTTAGAAAGTTAGATAAAATGACACAGAAGTCAGATAACTTTGACACAAGTTCAGATAAATTGTTAGAAAGTCAGATAAAATGACACAGAAGTCAGATAAATTTGACATAGAAGTCAGATAAAATGTTAGAAAGTCAGATAAATTGTCACAGATAAATCATATGAAGTTGATTTAAACTCAGATAAATTTGATATAAACTCAAATAAATTCATGAAACACACAAAAGGCTTGTTCAATTTTCAGTCCAGCATCACACTCTCTTGGTTTTAATCTAAGATAAAGCCAAGAGAAATTGATTCAACATCACACAGAACACAGATACAACTGCACAATACACATATAAATTTATCTTAAACTCATATGAAGTTGATATAAACTCAGATGAATTTGATATAAGTTCAGATAAATTGTCACACAAGTCAGATAAATTGTCACAGAAGTTAGATAAAATTGATATAAGTTCAGATAAATTGTTAGAAAGTCAGATAAAATGACACAGAAGTCAGATAAATTTGACACAAGTTCAGATAAATTGTTAGAAAGTCAGATAAAATGACACATAAGTCAGATAAATTTGACACAAGTTCAGATAAATTGTTACAAAGTCAGATAAATTGCCACAGAAGTCAGATAAAATTGATATAAGTTGAGATAAATTGTTAGAAAGTCAGATAAATTGTCACAGATAAATCATATGAAGTTGATTTAAACTCAGATAAATTTGATATAAACTCAGATAAATTCATAAAACACATAAAAGGCTTGTTCAATTTTCAGTCCAGCATCACACTCTCTTGGTTTTAATCTCAGATAAAGCCAAGAGAAATTGATTCAACATCACACAGAACACAGATAAATTGTAAAAATACACAGATAAATTTATCTTAAACTCAGATAAATTTGATATAAACTCAGATAAATTCATGAAATACACAAAAGTCTTGTTGAATTTTCAGTCCAGCATCACACTCCCTTGCTTTTAATCTCATTTAAAATCAAGAGACATTGATTCAACATCGCACAAAACACAGATAAATTGCAAAAATACACAGATACATATCATCAAAGAGTAAGATAAGTGAATACAGATCACAAATAAATTGCACAAGGCACAGATAAATTTATCTTAGATTCAGATATGAATGTTATACATTTGGTGCAACATTTCTAATTTATACAAAAATGACAGACATTATAAGCCAAAAAAAGAAAAAAATCTGACTCTGGATACCTTCAACTCTCTGTTCCTTTTGCCCTTGGATTTCTGAAACTATTGAGGACTTCGTTCTGGCCATTTCCTGATTGGGTTTTCGTTATTAGAAGAGGAAGCAGAGAGAATGGTAGAAAATCATTCAAATCGGTGATTAACAGTAAGATAGGGTTTCCAAACAAAAAAGAGTGAGAAACTTTGAACTTACAATGGAAATGAGTATTTTGAACTGTCTTTGTATGCTTTCGGAAACAGTTATGCAGTTGTGGAACCGTCTTCTGAAACTAGGGTTTCTATGTCGTCTTTCTTGTATCTCCTCTTGTCGAAATCGAAGATATCTTTGATGCAAACTCTAACTTGCAATGAAACAGTTAATCTAAGGAAAGTTTTTGAAATTTCTATCTAACCTGCTGTTACTCGTTGCATGTAGTCACAGAGACGAGAATGTCGCCTTCTTCGTCGTTTCTTTCCTGTTTCAGAATATTCGAAAGTCTTTTTGCGATATGAGTTTAACGCTTTCGTTGGCCTTATCTTAATAAAGACAGAATGAATGTAAGGGCAAATTAGACCTTTTACGTACCAAATTGTGAATGAGGGACCTTTGGCTGGACCTTTTTTTTTTGTGGACTGTTTGCAATAAAGTGAGGAGTTGAGGGACCTCCGACCAAAGTCCCCTAAATTATATGTCTCTCTCGCACTGCTGTATCCATGTGGTATTTTAGACATGATAGATCGTGTATCATTTTCTCACTGAAAGAGGAAATAGTATCTAACAACATAGACATCTTGAAAGGTGGTTAGTAGTTCATTGAAGTCCTCAGGGAATTCTTATTCCAAATTTCTCTACTGCTGGAGAGAGCAACATTTACTTCCTGTTACTGTTCTACCAAAAGTTCAGAAAAAATTACTGTTAAGGCTGTACCATGTAAACTCTCTCTTTGTGGAGCCCATCTGATGACTGGTCCATGTCATTTGCATTTTATACAATGGAGCCCATCAGATTGCAAGGATGCCATATGGTTGGACCCAATCACAGGCCGTCTAATGAATGTGTTATGGATGAGTACTCTCTGTTTATAATGCTTTCCATTAATGCTCCTCATGTCTATGCATTTCTGACCTGAAGCACGCATCTAGTACCTGTAGTGTAAGGTCCATGATTTCCTGACCTGGGCCGTTGGTTTGATGAGCCAATCACTGATAGGTATGGACAGCCAAATATTTTAGATTGGAAGATCTAAACCGTTCGTTTATTGTTCATTTTCCTGCACCATCTCCACATTTTCTTATTTGTCTGTCTATTGGCCTTTAAATTGGATAGCTAGAGTGCAACTATCCATACATTCATAATGCATACAAAGTTTGAGATGCTTCAAAACCTTGCAATACTTAGTTCTTGTAATGCTCTCTCTCCTATCAACCCTTGGCTACCAAACCAATAAAAACAGAGAGAGTAGTGCCTAACTGCCAAGTATTTAGGTTGCTAATTAAGTGTTTGCAAAACACATTCTTAACCAGAGAATTATTTTGCACACTCTACTGCCTTGTGAGTGCTCAAATCCATAGAGAGTGCATCAGAATTCCCTGCAATGCGGAAGCAGTTTAAACTGTACATAGTAACAGGACTGGGTACATGATACGGTTTGGAAAAGATTACAAGTGCTAGGTAGGATTTTTCTTCTCTATAGGCTCCTTGGGCTCTTGCTTGGGCACGGTTTGGAAAAGATCACAAGTGCTAGGTAGGATTTTCCTTCTCTATAGGCTCCTTGGGCTCTTGCTTGGGGACCCAAAAGAGCAAACCGAGTCCAACAACTGTAGGACAGTAGGTGTACTGTTATTTCACCTAGGGGCAGTGGCAGACCTAAGATTTTGTGTTTTTTTTTTTGTTTTTCCCGTTGTGCTTACGTATGGATGGATGGGGGGCGGGGGTGTTGTTAATTGGATTTTGGGGGCAAATTCAAAATCTTCACGTGGGTTTTGGAGGCAGACCTAAGATTTTTCTTGTGAGTTTTGAAACTGGATCCAAAATTCTAAAGTGAGAGCGACTGCCCCAAACCATGTATGTTGGTCCACCCCTGCCCAGGGGTGAGTTAGGCACTTAGGCCTATAGGCTGCAACCCCGCATAATTTTGTGGCCCAAAAGATAAATGGGTTGACTTCATCTTATGAACTCTTAAAGCCTGGCCCGGACGAAATACGATGGCCTGATCTACCCCAGCCATAATATTTTGCAAATAGTTGGGCTTGAACCTAACTTTTGGCCCGTGGTCTAGATATTGGCCCTTAATACCAGGGTAATTAGCTAAATGGGTCACTTTATTTACTTTTGGTAGAAGCTAAAATGGGTCAGTTTTTTTTTTTGCTATCGAAGGGTTCCCAATCCTTTGGACTAGATTAACCCCTTCTGGCACAGAGGGAAGCTGGGTAAACACTGTTGTGGCCCCAATGTGGTAGCACTAGTGAACTCAACCTTCAATTCATAAAGAAGAGGAAACCGGAGGTCGATACCAAGACCTCTAACTCCGAAAAAGGGAGGAACTGTTGTCCTGACCACTCGGCCAATCCCTTGGGTCACTTTGACAAGCTTTGGTCGGACCTGGCCGGACCTTACATGCCTATAGCCATAGAATATGTTGACGTGACAGGTCAAAAGGACACCCTGTTCTGACTTGCTCCTAACGCGGGTTGGTTTATGTAAGAACCCAATCCCTAGGTCTTTAATGTGATTATTGTTATTATTATTATTGTGGTTTTTGCTATTTAATTTAGACCATAAGATTGGATCATGCTTGGACCCCACCCATTCATTGAATTAAATTAGTGCTTTGTGTAATTTCATCATATTTTGTGTGGGACCCAACATTGATGATGGAGATTAAATCTTAGTACACTTGGCTTCATTGTGGGAACTAGACCTAGTCAAATTGGAATCCCACGCTGTGGGTATTGGCAGTTAGAGCACTCTCTCCACTTTCACAATCTTTCCCTCCCACTAGAACTCCATCTCTTCCTTTATTAGAGGGCTCCTACTTGCAGAGCCCATTTTCTTTTCCACCACCTTTCAATCTCTTTTTCTCTCTTACGAGTCTCTCTTCCGGCAAGGTTCTCTTCTCTATCAGGTATGCTTTTTTTTTTTCCCTTGAAACTCCTTCTTTTGTTAGTGTTATAATGTTAATTCTTCATCCTTGTTTCTTTCATATTGTGGTGTTATTTGGTTTTATTTATTAGTTGATGTTACATTCTGTTTACACCATCAGCAATTACCACCATCCCTTCATCAACCGGTTTCACTATCAGTTCCACACCTCCTTTTCATCTTTTCTGCCACCCACTTCATAAGCCCAGGACCCAAGTTCTCCTTATCACCATCAATAAAGCTTAAGAAGTTGCAGACTACATCCACCTTCACATGGCTGCCAATACAACTCAAACAACCCAGTCAGTGCATTGTCTCTTGATTCCAGCAACCATGCATACCTGTACATCGTTCAAATACAGTCCCTTCCCACCTAGACTCATCTACAAAACCTCAAGGCTCATCCTCCATCATCTTTCTTGTCTCTATTCTCCCTTCTATTTTTCATATGCTCTGTGGCATCCAAACCCACCATTTTCTCCATCTCTGTTCTCTGTCATCCCTGCCCATCCAAGCTGATTCCTTTTCTCCATCACATCTGTAAACAGAGACCTATCCTCTTCCTCTCCACTTGTCAATCTGGACCCATTTTGATTATCATTTTTCACCCACGCTAAGCTTAATCTCTGCCATCCCTGTAAACAAACATAGCATTAACAAAATTCTTAGCCAATGGATTGCACATGACCCACCCCAAACCCCCCCATTTTCACCTCCATTTCCATTTTTTAGAACTAAAAATCAACCTCCTATAACTCTATGATATCACCTGATCCAAAGCCATCTTGCCAAGATTTCTCTCTATTTCTGTTTCTTATCATCCTCTCATGGCAGCATCCATATCTCATTGTATTAATCATCCATGTATTCTATTCTCTTTACCTGTAACATGCATATCCACTCCCTCCTATATCAGTCTATGTGCTCAGTCCTATTTAACGTTGTACCTCCTTTTCATCTCTCTCGGGCCCACTCTTTCATTAATATAAGGTTATTGATTCAAGCCAAGCCCAACCCAATTAAACTTATGTGGCCCACTGCCTAGGTCTAACCGACTTAACCTATATGCATGTGTGATGCCCACCATCTTAACCGCTCACCTTTTTTTCTCATTCTTTCTTTCTATTAAATGAACATTAGTGCCCACAGTATAATAAACCCAGGGCATCTCAACCTTTGACATGCATGATGAATTCAACTTAAATTGTGATGTCCACTTACACTACTTAATTAGTAACCCAAACCCAAAGCCAATCCGTATTAGCTCATCACACATGACCCATACTCAAGCCTGACCCAAGTTAAATAATTGGTGCATGAATCCAGTCTTCAAACCCAATGCTAATTCAATTGTGACCCGCCATTAATAGGGACCCAAACTGAGTCACCAGGGCATTCAAGTCAGGCCAGGTTAAATCCATCATCTACCGCTACTTGAGGCAAGTAACCTTACTATGGTCCTCTAGTAGTTAGAGTTTTCTAACCTTTGCTTCCCAATATGTTAAATTGATATACAATTATTCTGTTTCATGCGGGACCCAGTCCTGTCATCTTAGCTTATTTAGGGTCATTGATTTTATTGATATAACTGTACCTTTTTGAACTAATTTGTGTACTCTTCAATGATCAAAATTGCAATTATTGAACTTCTTCTATGTTCATTTGATGGTACCATGAGATATAGAAATTTTGATATGAATCCTTACTAGAAATATTTATATCATGGTTGGACTTTCAAATTATGACACAATTCCAATTATATTAGAAAAATGCTCCAAATTATAATTTGCTTAGAAATTTGAATCATGAGTTTTATGGTTCACCCTTGAATGTAAACCTTGATCTCTAAGGCATTATCCAACGTATTGGGCAACGCAGTGTGGGGTCACCCAAATGCGGACTTAGCCCACTTTATGGGTATGACATCGGGACCTGGGAACCCCTTTGTACGTGATAACTAGACTACAACTAGTCCTTTATGGCTTCAGGCCCTTATGTGTTATTATGGCTTCGGGCCCTTATGTTTTACTATGGCTTCGGGCCCTTATATTTGTGATCATATTGTACCTAGTCAAGCATTTGACGGGTACTTTTGGGTATTGTGACCGAGGATATGCCTTTTCTTAGATTAAATCTAGTGATCTATAATTATTGCCAATATTCATGAATCCTTGCAAAATTATTCTTGCACCATTGTTCAAATTATCTTGTTAATATTTCCTAGCATTTCGATTTTATTGGAATACCCTTGAATTAACCGTATTTATTCATCGTACACAAATTGTTATCATTTGATTGAATAATCGTTTGCTATAGCTCTATAGTTTGTTTACTTGTGGAGCTTTTTGCTCATATGTGTATTATCCTCATTTCTTTTCAGATGTTGAGGTTGCCCTTGATAATGAAGAATCTTAACTTGATGGGACGAGTAGAGCTTCAGAAGCGAATCACTATTTAGCAATTTTGATTTCATTTTCATTGCAGTGACTTAGATGGACCATGTCATATTTCTTTGGATATCTTGAGACTTTTGAGCTTTTTATTGTTCAACTTTATTAATAGTGTCATTTGATGCATTAATTTAAATTAATTGATTTAGATTTCCTACATTATGCTTATTAATAGGACTGATCCCTCATGTTCCATGTGGGACCGTCGCATCCTGAATATCTGAGGATCCCAAGGATCTCAGAATTCGGGGTGTGACAGTTTAGTTGTGGCTTCTTGGGGCTTGAGGAAGGTATAGATTCATAGAATTTATCCCGTGTTGGGTTCAATTTAGGTTTTGGTCGTTATTGTTTCATCAGCTATAACTACTTTACATAATTTTTAGTACACTATGATAAAAATATTCTCTATGATTTATTAGATAGTAGATAATTTTAAAGAATATAGGGTCATGGGTTTAAAGCACGAGTCGGGCTTGAGCAGGGGAGGCTTTGGGTTTAGTTGTGAGACCATATGGAACCGATCGGTTGCCATTCCTTCCTATGAGGCTATGACCACCCCTGATCTCACCTAGATCAAAGAGGCTCGATCCTAATTACAAAAGATACAGGACACCAAACCGTACCAACCATAACATGTTAACAACCTATGAGATTCCCAATGGCCTATGCAACCCGACTTGAAAAGCCTCTCACACCAATACTTCCTCTCATTTTCCATCTTGTATTCTCTCCCACCAATACTTCTATTTCTATCCCCTAAGGCCTATGCAACCCGATTTGAAAAGCCTCACACACCAACACTCCCTCTCTTTTCCCTTGCTATCTTTCTATTCTTTCTCTCTCTCTCTCAAGTCTCAACAACACTTCTTCTATTTCTATCTTATATTGCCCTGGTCTTTCTCTCACATAACACCCTCTTTCCTTTCCTTACTATCAATCTATCTATCAATCTTGGTCCATGGCTGCCACAACTACTCCAAGTTGCACCACATTCTTCGATCTCCGGTGCACATCGGACGAGCCAGAGGTCCGCAGATCGACAAGCCATGGCTCACCCAGCTGTGGAAGGCTTGATCGTGTGGCCACATGGGTGGGCCATGGTGTCGCCACCGCCTTCTTTGCATCGTTGGATAGGTGCTCATGTATCAAAATTGCGACTGTGGATGATGGTGATGATGGTCATGACTTGCCATTGATTTGCAATGATGTGAACTTGGGGAGAGATGTTGAGGCCGGAGGGAGCAGGAAGTTAGCTCTCAAGGGGAAAAAGAGAAAGGAATGGGCTTGTTGAAGACTACATGGATCATTAGTGCTATATCAAGTTGCTTATTTTTAAGGGTTTTATTTATTTTTAATTTCTTTTCTTTTCCTTGTATTCGATCTAGAGGATTGCATGAGTAATTGTAAGGTTTCTTTTGAAGATAATATGATGTAATGGAAGTATTAGGAGGGGTCTGTGTAATGCCTTTTTCAGCAAAAATGGAAGGTGCAGGCCTTCTTGTTATTGTTTGGTGCAGGGACAAATCAAGGTTGGAAACCACGCTTTATAGGCTTCTTTTCTTTCATAGAGAGGATACAGATTTTCGTGGAAAAGGAAACGCACGGGACAATACAGAAACGCCTCCAGTTTTAGTGGCCAATAAACCTTTAATAATATGCACCTTCCTACTGATACATCTAAATGAAATTTTTTATATAGATCTTTTCTTTTCTGGCTAACATTTTTGGTCATTACACATGGGCCGGGAAAAATAACAATACCAAATAAATAATAGTCCTGTTGGATAATATGGATCGATTTGTTGGTTGTGTTGGCATGATTTTATTTTTAGCTGAAGAATACAAGAATAATCTATCATCATCCTGTATGGGTGATGCTATACACTTAACATATAGCACTACATGCGTGAAATAGGTATCATATTGATGCTTTATTGGGTTTCTTAAAAAAACCTTACATTTATCACATGGCAATTATAAACATTATTTGAGCCTGGATTGATCAAATGGGTTTTGAGCCACAAATTTTGCTTGTATATTTGAATACAATGCAGTATTCTTACCAGGAGAATAATGAATTACCATTGACCTTCACATGATCAATGACAATGAGCATTATAATGTTTCTTTGTATATCTTCATCTCTTTAATCAAAGGGATTGTAACTGTTGGTAATCACCCAATTAAGGAACTGCCAATCACCACAATAAAGGGATTGTCCAATGTATCCTTCTTTTTCTTATTCATTGTACCTTTAGTTAAACCAACCTCTCAATGAAAGAAATACAAGATCACTAGTTTTTTTAAGCTATGTCGGGCTACTATTTTAGGAGTGATACTTCCACTTGATGCCCCACTGACCATCATTGGATATCATGTGAACGTGAGGTGCCAAAACCATTCAACCATGAGAAATGTATACTTTGTTTGGCAACCCCCGGAGCTCAGTTTATAATGCTCAATCTTAATTAAAATAATGAAGATTCTTTCTATTCTTTCTTTTTTCTCTCATCTGCTTGTTCTTCGAGCAAATATACTTGTCAACATGCTGGATTCGAGCTGGGCATTTTTGAACTCAGGAATGAGCTCAATATATAAGGTTTTCAAGATCCAAATTCAAGTCCCGGTCCTACATATGGACCCTAAAATCTGGTCCAGGATCCAGGCAAATAAAATGTATGAAAACTTTGAAATAAAGGGGCAAGACTGGTGACTATGGATGTCAATTGACCCAGGATTACCTGGTAATTATTGAAAGGACATGACCTGAAAAAACAGGGTAAGGACAGTCTTTCTGAACTGATTGTTAATCAGGTCCGGCTCTGGGCTCAATGGCATTCAGGTCAGAATATTCTGTACCTGACTGATAATATTGGTGCATTTAGATTTGAGTTGGGCCCAGGTCCAGTTGGGTCCAGTGGTATACCGTTTTGGTCTAGGTATACAAACTCAATCAGATCAAGTGCGAGCTCGGTCGACCATGGACTCAACCTGAACCCAAACTGTTTATAACTCTCATGGCAATGGCCGGAGTTTGAAAAGGGTTAGATCTGGGATCATGGTCCACATCATAATGAGTTCTGAATCTTAATCTTGGGTCAGGCTCGTCGATGACTATCCAATCCAGTTTTATTGGATTTGAGACAGGATGATGGCTGGTCTCAATCCAATTGACAGCCTTACTGCCTTAGGGATGTATGCACTTAACTATTAAACTAATCATGAGGTACAAAGAAGTGTTTTAAAATGCTGAAGCTATCTTTGTGGTCAGACCAATTTAAAACTTGTGGGATATAACCTAATCTTTACACTTAGCCAAACCCAGTCAAGATAGGCAGAACTGTCAATTTGTAGGAATTGCAAGTCAGACTGGATAGAGCTGCTGGTTTTGACCATTCTCCACTTTTCCCAAAATGGCTCTCTAGTCTTCACCATTTTAATGTCACAATTGACCCAAGTTGGTTTGGCGTTCGGTTCAACAACTTCTATTCATGAAGGGGCCGGGCCCATGGTCTTAAAATGCAGCTAACACAGAGTTGTTGCTCCTTGACACAGATTCTGGCTGCGACCGAAACTGATTTTCCCCATGTAATTTTAGTCTGGGACTTAAGTGCGTTTGTGTGATAAGAAGAGTATGTGGTGGAAAGGAAAATTATTCTGATTTTTCATTCAACCCGTATTTCATTGTTTGGTGTGACACATTTTTCTTGAGGAAAAGAAAAAAAAATTATGGACCTATTTTGTAAAATAGAAAGGATTTTGATTTCCTATGAAATGCACGGTTCCTCTCTCATTGTGGAAATAGAAATCCATGGAGCCTCTCGTTACATAAACAAGTCTTTATATTCTATTATTTCTATATGATTTACATCTAAAACAGCATTTAAAAAGGCCAAGTCAAACTTATACATCAGGCTTTGGGCTTTGGCTGATACAATGTCTGATGGATGTTTTACAGTTTAGAACCATCAAATATGGCTGTACTAAGTCTGGAAAATCCTAACCAGGTAAGTATTATGTGTCTTGGATATGCGTATGATGTAGTGACTTTTTTTTAAACAATGGATATGTCGTAATGGTTGAGGGAAGCCCATGCATTGACTTTCTTTTTTATAAGGCTTCTTTTAGTTAAATCCATTGACCAAAGAGTAGGTGTTTCCATGGACCCTGTGAAGATTTTACCTAATGTCATGACTAACATCTGATAAGAGGCATCATAATTCATAACTAATAGAGATGAAACAGGTAGGGATTTGGCTTGGAGCCAGTGAGCCATACCCAGACCTGTGCCTGTTCAGGTCCAGTTTACTGGACTTGCACCCACACCTGAATTTAAATGAATGGCCCCGCACCGGGGTCTTGATGTAAACCCTATTGAGGCCCAAATATTTATTTATCAAAATAATGTACTTAAGAGTAATTTAAAACACTCATACATATATGAATACAGTCCTTGCATCTGGTATTCAGGTCCTGGAGTATAAAATAATTGAACTGAACTTGGAGCAGAATTAAAGGAGGACCCAAATATTAGATCCATATCCAATTATTTCAATGGGGGTCTTGCTCCATCTCATTATCAGGTTTAGGTACAGTTTATGAGTTTAGAGTTGAGACTCTTATTTTCTTCATCATCTTCTTAGGTAGATGGTTGTTCCACCTAAATCACAGCTTCAATGTTTAATAGATTATTAATGAAAGTAATCTTTTAATTTTTTTGATAATCACTGCTACACTTCATGGTGGGGTTGTAGAAACACAGAAAATGGCCAAAGGGGTCACAGGTCTAGTATGATTGTCAATCTTGGTGGGCCTCCTTTATAGAACAGGTGAACAAGGCTTGAACTGCTACAGCTGGGGTAAAGATAGGCCTAAGTTAAGAAGAGCTAGGGAAGGCCTTCAGTTAATTAGACCCACAATTGTACTGGCAGACTGTTAGGCACCGTCCCGAGTTAATCACGATTAACTCTAATTAATTGAGCTTAAGACTAATTAAGCCGATTTAAATGGTATAATGGTGATTTATCACCCAATGGAAATTGAATTAGCCTAACTATGAGTACATTAGGCTTAATGAAATGTTAAATGAGGTTATGAAATGAATTGAAAAGAATTAAATGGCAAATGGAGCTCAAATGAGCATATTGAGGACTTGTGTGTAAATACGGAATTATACGTATTTTGTCGAATACGGAAAGTCTTGATACCAACATGTGTATCTCGACGAGTACGACGAATTTCATAAAAGACTTGAAATGATTCGATGATAACGAATCAATTGGGGCGTCAATTGACTTGAATTGGGCTTAAAAGAAATGATAGGGGTTTAAATGCAAAAATGACCCCTTATATGCCCTAAAGGCTTCATTCATTTCATTCTCTTGTTTTCAAACCCTAGGCAACCATTTCTTCCTCCTTCTTCAATTTCTTCTCTTCTTCCTTCATTATCAAGAGTGAATTAGAGGGGTTCAAGTGAAGGAGTTCATCTTCTTCAACTTCTTCTTCATCTTCTTGATTATCTTCTTGAAGTATTTTGGGAGTCAAGCTTCACTTTGAGGAAATCCAACCCAAATCAAGCCAAACAAGGAGTCTAAGCTTCCATTGAGGCAAGTATGCATGTATTTATGCTTGTTGTAGTGTTTTCATGGCTTTTGATAGGAACAATGATGATTAGAGTGTCTTATGGGTTTTTAAACCCTAAGTAGATTGTGTATGAATATTAGATTTGTGGAATGGGTTGAATATGTGGAGGGGACAGGAGGTCCCATGGCTTTTGCAGGTTGTGTGAGAGTAATGGAGAAATGGATGTAAAAGAAGAGAGTAGGAATCAGAATTCCGAAATGGAGTTCTGGACCGTTCGCTCGAGCGAACTTGGCAGTTCGGTCGAGCGACCGTGGTTCTGTTTCAGGAAAAATCGTGTTGGACCAGTCGCTCGAGCGGATATTAAAATGCGGTCGAGCGACCAGGGTTCTGTGAGGGGTCCGCTCGAGCGAACTTTACTCGCTCGAGCGAACTAGTACAGAAACCTATATTGATTAGAAGTGAAAAATTTGGCCAATCGCTCGGACCCAGTGAGTTTCAGATTTCGTGGGTGCTAGGAATACTTGGGTGACCTTAAGTACTTCTCATATAATGAGATAACTTGTGATTCATTCCAATGGATCAATAAGCTAAGATTAGTAGTGTTTAAACCTTACTATGTGCTACGAGGGTTAGTGTAATGCATCAATTTCATTAAAAGTAATATCATTGACAGTAATACATGTATTACTAAACCTCGTTCACATTCAGGTTGGTTAGAACAGTGGTTTAGAATTAGACTTATGACTTGTTAAAGAGTCTGGCACTACCTAGTGGTTTCCGAACTCAATATTACATTGAATTGAATTGAATTGCATAAATTGATAAATGAAATGATTATTCCTACTGCAGTAGATGAGATTGGGGTGTTCCGGAGCCCGTGGTGACACCAGTGATCTCTGATCAAGACACTGGGAGATCCCACCTTATTTGGACCGAAAGGTCATTGACTGAAAGGTCATATATGGAAAAGCCACTAATAAATATTGAACATCATTAATGAAATGAATATGAATGGCTTCCTTTTTGTGTAAGGTCTGCATGGAGTTGGATCCAATACTAGTGTAGTTGCCATATTATTGTCATGGTTATTAATGTTTATTATGAATGGTTTAGCATTGTTAAACGATGAATGGTTAGGAATTATGGACATGTTGTAAATATATGTATACCTTGTTGAACCGTCGTGTTCACGGTATTACTGATGATATTACAGGCTCAGCTACCCGTTCCGGTCCCTCAGCGACCGTCCAGGTAGCGGAGGCGGCCCATGCGCTACCTCCAGGACGTCTAGCGAAGTGGACGTGATTTGAGAGAAGAAAACATAGAATCTTTTGGAAACTTTGTGGAAATTATTTTGTAGAATCATTTTGGTATTGTAAGTAATGTAGATGTTATACCCTGCATTGTCTTGTAAATATGCAGTGGTTGATAGTTGGGAACTGAACCAATGTAAAGTAAACTTTAACGTTTAAAGTAAATGTTCTGATTCATTTTGTTAGGTATTGTCAATGTATATTATTTGTATGTATTCCGCAACTGTACATTGACAGGTTCGTATGCAAGATCCTTTATAGGCTTCGTTGTAACTTCGGTTAAACGGGGTTTACGGGAGTAAGTATGTATTTTCGCGACCCGGGGATTAACCCCTAATGACTCTGATCTCGGGGCCGGGTCGTGACACAGACTTCCTAGGGATCTTTTAGGTACTGAGACAATGTGCTATGCATAGACTAACCAATGCCCAACCTAGAACAGAACATTGTGTTTGAGCTTCAAGTAGCAAATTAGGTTCAACACATGATGGCATAAGTGAAAATAAGTTTTTTTTTTGTTGGTAAAAAAAAGTGAGAAAATAATTTAGTGGAGTATTATTCAGTCACCAATAAGTTTTATTTTGATTAAAAGACCATTTTTATAAGATGATTGTTAGACCCGCATTATTGCATAAAGATGAATTGAGCTACAATTGTTACGATAAAGATGAATGTTGAGCAATGTAGAAACAAGAAGAAAAGAAGCAAATAAATTAAAGTAAATGTCGGTGATGTTAAGAGAAGAGAGATGCATGAATGTACGATAAAAGATAAAATTAGAAATGAGTGTATAAGCAGAAATTTCTAGGTAATAAGGAAAAAAAGTCGGGAAATGACATTTAAAATGGCTTGGGCAATGTTTGTATAAAGCCAGAAGAAACTATTGTAAACGCATTAAAAGGTATAGGAGAAAGGGAAGATCAATGAAGACTTGTGGATTGAATTAAGAGTAGAAAGACATGTTAAAATGTGGCCTTATCTATAACATGATGTCCTCAGTCAGGCCAATTGGAAAAATAAAACTCAGAAAGATGACTCAAAATAGCTGGGATATTTTATGTCTAAGGGTAGCTTAACCAGCAGTACTTAATATTTAAAGTGTTTGAGAAGCACAACTTGTTGGGTTAAACTCTTGTATTATAAGTAGACTGGTCTTCCCGATCAGCCAGGGCACTTAGGTGATTTTTACCAGGTATAACTTATAAAAGATAAATTAAAAGGGATAAGGAATAACCCATCGATTTCTCTTTGTCCGTGGAGGTAGGCACCTTGCTAAACTATGTAAATCTTGCTACTATGTGATTGTTCCCTTGTGTGATTGCTTGTTTTGTTATTTGCATCGTGGTTGTGTTACAACATCACTTAGAGTGTAGCATATCAAATGTGTTTTCTTAGGGCATGCAGGACTCTAGTTTTCCATATTGGGTGTTTTCTAGGACACTTTTTATCTTCATAATCCCTGGAAGTCCCTTCCTCCTTTGTTCACATGTGCACAAACGAGAGAGAGAGAGAGAGAGAGAGAGAGAGAGAGAGAGGCCACTTCCTTGCATAGTTAATATTAGCTTTTATAGTTTAATAGTAGAACTCTTCAAGCTAATCCTAGACTAATTGGGATAAGGCTACGTTGATTATGATGTAGCCTCTTTTAGCATTGAATCAGATAACACCTTCATTCCCTTGTTAGTATGAGGTCTCCTGTGAGTGAATATTTTTAAACTAGTCTCCTAACTCATAGAAGGTGCAATAATTATATCCGGTGGCAAATTCAGGATTTTTATTTGAGGGGGAGTCCGAGCAGACGATGGCCATAATATTAATTTCTTCATTGTTTTATTGTTCGGCCCCTTTATTTTTTTGGTGCGTGTGTCACTTTTTTATGACTGAGGCATTAGCTTTTTCCCTATATTTTGGCTTGCATGTTTCAGGCTTCCAAGTCTGCCCCCTAAACGGCACACCTGTGTCCACCCTTGATTATAATTACCAAAGTAACAAAAGGTATATGAAATGATCAATTTGTTGGCTTAGCTATGGCCTCACACTTGGTGCATCCAAATTATAGAATGGTATATGCCCCTTTGACACCATTTTGCCAAGTCTCACATCATCATGCTGGTGGCGAGGAATGTATATATGCTATGTATACAAAATTATTTAGAATTCTAGCATGTTGTTATTGCTGCGCGAGTAAGATTGTGATGAGTTGTGATAATATGCAATGAGATGGATGAGATCAAATGATAACACAAGAGTAGTTGTCCTTGACAATTAGACCTAGATGGGGCCCACCTTACTATGGTGCCATTTGGAAACTCTAGTATAATTAATAAGAGCTAATCAAATTAAGGTCTAAAATAAAAGCTCTAATTTTTAAGTTATAATTTACACTTAATCTGTTTGGTAAAAAAAAAACTCTTACCTCATTGGAGCTCAACTTTAGGAATAGTGGTAGTAGGGGTTGACATTTAAACGTATGATGTAAAACCCACATTTGCATCATTTTAAAATGTTTTGAGGTCATTTCCATAAAAAATACTTGTAAGTTTTGCATTGTGTACCCACATTTGCTTTAGCTAATATATATTTTTTATGACGTGGATATCCTTGAGGTCTTTGACCCAACATGACTAGATTAATCCCTCCATTGGTTCTTGTTGTACCTATATGGGAGTTGGTTGAGTGGCATGAGGCGTAAGTTAGCTCCCCATGTCTTATGTTCGAAACCTCACACACACACAAAAAGAAAAAAAGCAAATTACCCTTAACTTATTTTTTTAGAGGCAAAAGTTCTAATTTTAAATAAGCTCTAAAAATAAGAAATACAATTAGAGATTTATCAAATGCTATCTTTAATATGTAAATACGCTCTAACAAATAAATTAAGAGCTCATTTTTAGAGTTTCCAAATACCCCCAAGAAATGGAGAATATGGATCTGGAAGCTATTAGTAAGAACTTTGAAGAGTTAGAACAACTAATTGAGGTAATAATAGCAAGAGCAAAATAATTGTTTTGTATACTTCAACAAAATTTATTAGTATTTTTCCACTTGTACTAGAGAGGAATGGTAAACCATCCTAGTTTAAGTCAAAGGGATCGTCCCTCACGTGCTTCACTTCAGTGCTCCGCCACACGATCTCCATCTGTGCTCTTCTAGTACACTCACATTGTTGTACTCTGCACCATAGAGTACTCCACCTCCGTGCTCTGCCAGTGTCTAGGGTCGATCCCAAGCATCGATGGTGAGATAAGACACCATTTACCGTTGGGTTGTCTCAACGGTAGACCCACGTTATGTGAATCTGGGGCGGTCGCCCCAAGTTGATTGGCAAAACTTCCAAACCGAGTATGTGATATATGGACATTTCCCTATTACCAGCAAGTCATCGCTTCACTTTCTACTTGGTAAAAAGACAAAACACCATATTTCCTCTTCATCTCAACTCTCTCCTTCCCATCTAGCAACGATTTGGGCACATCTATCCGCCCTTGCTTAGGTCTCTCTCCGACAATAATATGGCATGTATTCTCCTCTTTCAATCTCCTATCTTCTCCCTCCTTAAATTCTCTCTATGATCTGGAATCATTATTTTGGTACTAGGAATTGATAGGAAATGGACTATTTTCATATTGTTAGACGCCCTCGTAGAAAGTCTAGAATTGTTTAATTTGATACTTGAACTTTTGGATTTGTTTGAATTCCTATATTTGGTTTTTTGTTTTCTATATTTATTTATTTTTTATAGGTTCTCTAGGCATTTGATTGTTGGATAAGAGCAAAAATTTGATTGTCAGGTAATAGTAGAAGGCACATTCCAATCAAGATTTGAAACTGCATCCTTTTTTTGTGGGGTTTGGAAGAGTTTAAAAGATGAGTGTTTCTTTCCTATTTGTAAGAAATTATTAAATTTGTTTCATTTTAATTATAGAGAATATATTTGGATTGTTATTGGTTTTTCTCTAGATTAGATCTCCAACGTAGGACTCAATATAAAAGAAGCAATATGTGAGACCCATTGCCTAACCTTTTTTTGTGCGGTTTGGAAGAGTTTAAAAGATGAGTGTTTCTTTCCTATTTGTAAGAAATTATTAAATTTGTTTCATTTTAATTCTAGAGAATATATTTGGATTGTTATTGGTTTTTCTCTAGATTAGATCTCCAACGTAGGACTCAATATAAAAGAAGGAATATGTGAGACCCATTGCCTATTTTTTTGCCAATTTTATATATCAATGTCTATGTAAAACCCATTGCCCATTTCTTAATTTTTACTAAAATATTCTTTTCATTAATTTATTTCTTTTGGAGCAACTTGTTAGGTTTTGAGTCTCATTTTTTTTATTTTCTTTAATTTGCTTCAATCGACCATCATTCGCCTCACCCAAATGAAAATCCTGGGTCCGCCACTAAACTGTCTCATGGTTCTCTAATAATTTTTTTATTATGCTTATAATTAGGCATAGACTTGGTTAAAGCAATTTCAATGTCAGCGGACTATTAAAAATATCTTTCATTTTTCTTATCGGAATGTAATTTGATCTCACATTCTTAAGATTGCAACAGCGAACAACTTCCACTATGCCAGGTGTTGAGTTCATGAAATTGCACAATTACGCATCATATTAAGATGAATTAGAGATTTAATTGGGTGAATTGCATCATTCTTCATCTAATTTCATCAATTCATGCATTTTCACCTAGGAATCTAAATTTTCATACTTTCATACATTTTCTGCATTACTTTAGACTGTTTTGCAAATTTTCTCCGAAGAGTCCCAATTGGAGTAGAACTCTGTCCGGATGGGTCCCGCTTCAATATGGGCTCTTAACTATTTAATGTGTTAAATTAGAATGTGCAGAAAATGAGAATTGCAGACCTCTGTCACGGAGCCCACTTTCAAGCACATTGTCATCCTGGGCCCTACATTGCTGAATTGAAGTAAATTGAAGAATTCACCATATGGGTCCACACACAAGCCATATGCAAATAAATCAAAGGAGGGGTCCACTCATCATGTCACTTGAAGAGTCCTAACTATAGTAGAAGACTTCTCATAGGGCCCACTATTCAAACAGATGAAATGTCTCACATGGCAGGGTCCACAGTGGTTGCAAATTTGAAATTATTAATGGATAATTCAAAGAGTATCATTCTGATTAGAACAAAAGAAGAAGAGTTTGAATCATCCACATCTGATGTCCTTTCAAAGAAGAAAGTTGTATAGAGATAGAATCCATTGAAAATCAAATTTTAAAAGTTAATCCCGTTTTTCTCAGGACAACTAATCTTCAAATGGCCATAACTTTCAATCCGACCGTCGGATCGATGAAATTTACCTACCGTTGGAAAGCTTATTCAAAGTAGATATCCGTGGAGCCCAAGAACGTGCAAATCAGAGCTATATTGACAAAGTTATGAGTCCGGAGATTTTCATGTTCATTTTTAGACGGGATTGCAAATTAAATCCACACCATTTGCCAAAGCTTTGCTACAAATTCAATTTCAGATTTGAACTTATCAAAGAGAGTGGGCCATAGCATGGGAAATTTCCAAGTGAAGAGAATTTAAGAGGAAGTCCTTGTTGGCTAGGGAATCTAACTAAGCAAGTCTTGTCCAAAAAGTTAACATCTCTCCAAAAGTTACTAAGAAACTCACCTTAACTTGGAAAGCAAGAAGAAGACTTACCAAAGAAGGAAGATTCTTTTGCTAAAAAAGAGGATCTAGAGAGAAAGAATAGGGAGCTCATGCCCTATTTAAAGAAGGCTTTGGATGTCAAAGAGAGGAACGCTCTTCTCCAAAAGAATTGTCTCACGTGGAACTCTCTCTCTCTCATATTTTCCCTTCTTTATTTCTTCTTTTCCAATTTTTAGCTAGTTTCTTTTCTCTTTTATTCTTTTGGTAGCCTTGGGCCATGTCCAAGGATTTATTTTGAAGGAGAATCTTTGTGAAGGAGAAGTTGTAGTTGCCATGAAGTATTCAATGAAAATCATATCTTTTGCAATGGCTGGCTAGATTTCTGGATTGGAGCACACAGATGAAGTTAAGTAGATTTTTAATTTAATCTATGTTATTTTTCTATTACCATTTTGTCTATTTTAAATGCATGCTCTATTAGAATAATAGATCTGTCTTCATGCCTTAGGCAACCTCTGTTTTGATTTCTAATGAAAATAATTTGATGATTTATACTTATTTTGATAGATTATGCTTAGGGCTGAGACCCTTTGATAGTTTATGCTTAATTTGATGAGTCATGCTTATGATTTTTTCATTCTTTTATGAGGTGAAGGAGGTCTTGGGTTGTAAACTTATTCTTTTTAAAAATTGATTTTTGCGAAAGACAAATCCTCCGGATCCGAAACATTGATTTGTTTCTGATCTGAGTTATTTTGAGACAAATAGTAGAATAATTGCATGGATGGATTAATTATCTTGCTTAGTGGATTCTGGATGCTCTGATCTGTTTTATTTATTTGATTGGTTTGTGTTTTGAATTTTGTCTAGTTTTTCTTACATCTCAATTATTTATTAATCCTTAATTTAAGAAAATAAAATAAAATAAATTCAGATTTTTAAATTTTAACTTAGTAGTGCTCCTTGTGGGACCGACCTGTAATTGCCACTATCTCAACAAGATAACTGTGCATTTGCAGTAATTTTAATGGATTGATTTAATTCACATCAAGTTTTTGGCGCCGTTGCCGGGGAGCCAAATCTGAGTTTTTATTAAAAATCTGAATTTTTTTTCATTAGATTCATATGCATGCTCATATTTAGGTTGTATTAGTTGCTTAGTCATCAAATTTGCATTAGTAGTGTTCTTTGCAATTAGTATTAGTTAGTATTGCACCTTGCTGATTTTTCAGACTTTTCTGATTTTTTTTTTTTCTGATTTTTTCTGATTTTTTTTTATTAATTGAATTTTCGGAATAATTAATTAAAACCAAAAAAAAAAAAAAATTTTTTTGAAGGATTTCTTTTAATTCCGAATTTCAGTAAATAAAAACAAAAAAAAAGTTATTTTAGATTGGTTTAACTAGTGTCCTGATTAGATTAG
Organism: Cinnamomum chago; assembly: GCA_038049695.1. Lineage (NCBI taxonomy): Eukaryota > Viridiplantae > Streptophyta > Magnoliopsida > Laurales > Lauraceae > Cinnamomum > Cinnamomum chago. Next base: position 102,616,575 of record CP142451.1, on the reverse strand, counting down.
GATTGGTAAGATAAAGTTTAAAATCTTTAGGATTAGTTGTTTTGATTAATATGCTAACTTTTGAATTCTGAAATTAGGTAGTTAGAAATTTTAAAATTCTATCTCCTAAGTTGTTTAGATTAGTTAGAGTTTTAAAATCTAAAATTTGAATTGGATAAGATCGGATTTCATATAATTGAAAGCTTTTTGAAAACTCTAACCATATCTGGACACTTGTTTGGATAATTTAGAATTTCTGATTTTTTTTATTTTGTTGATAGGATTTTTGATTTGTTTCAATAACTTAGAATCTACTTTGATAGAGTTTTTATTAACTTGGTGTCTTTTGAATTTTTTTTTAAATTAGGATATGATAGAATTTGATTTGGTTTCTTAACTTAGGAATTACTAACAAGAGTTTTTTTTATATAGGTTACCTTGCTAAGAGGAGAGTTGCACAAAAATAGGAAACTACGTGGATTTGCTCTAAGCAAACAAGTTGCTCTCAGAATTGCAAAATCTGCTAAAAGAGGTTAAGCTTACACAATTTAAGGATTAGCATGGGCCCGCTGTAAGAGTTTCTAAACTGTACCCCACGAACCTTTTACTTGCAAGTGGGGCTTGGGTGATTTAAATTTTTGCAAAGTGTGAATGCGTGATTGACACACCATCTAATTGGACACACACTTAGTTAAGGGCAATCCACCCCAAAAAGATAAGGTCTGGATTTCATCACCAGATCCTTGCCCAATTAGGCTTAACCACCTCTCACATAGTAACTTAAATATTAATTAAAATCTAGTAGAAACGAGACCATCGGACTCGAGCTCATTAGGACGAAGACCACAAAAGGTTGCACCAGTTGCGCTCTTTGGTCAAGTTGATGTCTAGGTAAGTCCTGTCCCTACCAAAAAGGGTGGCAGTCTCTGTTCTAGGAGTTTGGTTCTTAAGCGGGACCCTTGCCAAGAGCATTGTGACCCCACCACTCATCCTGGGGACTTACCTGGTCAATTTGGCTTCATAAGACCGGATTGGAGGCCTTAGTGCACTCTTCAAATCAGTTAGGAGTTGTCTAGTGAGTTAGGCTAACCCTAGGATATTTTCTTGTGCTCAATCTTTGTGCTTGACTGCTTGTGCATCATCTAGTAAGACCATTAGGACCCCACATATAGTTTAGGCTTGCATTTCTTTAAGGTTGAACCCAATGCATGCGCTCTAGACCTGAGAGAGAAAAACTGTGGGTACGCAAGGGTAAAAGGTTAGTCAGGATAGAGCCCGAATTAGCCTTAACCATTGTTGGAAAGTCGTCTATCTTTGAAGAAATTAGTAGGATGGCTGATCAAGTGGACCCACCGATGACTTTGAAGGACTATATGTACCCCACCAGGACAACTCAACCGTCTTGCATCATCCTGCCTCAGACCAATGCTACATTTGAACTGAAATCTGGCATGATCCAGATGCTCCCAGTATTCCGTGGGCTAGACCAGGAAAATCCATATCAACATGTTAGGGAATTTGAGGACATCTGTGGGACCATGAGAATCAATCACATGACTGAGGAGGCCCTTAAACTTAGATTATTTCCTTTCTCCCTAAAAGAAAAGGCTAAAGCTTGGCTTTATGCCTTACAGGCCGGGTCCATCACTACATGGGCCAAGCTAGTCGAAGAATTTTATAAAAAATTCTACTCCAAGCAGAAAACAGCTTCGATTAGGCAGACCATCAATGGATTCCATCAAATGGAAGGGGAGACACTTTATAGTTTTTTGGAACGGTTCAAGGACCTCTTAATCCAGTGTCCCCACCATGGATTTGAAAAAATTCGATTGGTCCAGATCGTGTATGAGGGTTTGGATTACCCTACTAAGCAAATGGTGGAATCTTTCTGTGGTGGGAAGTTTACACAGAAGACAGCGGATGAAGCATGGACATTTTTGGAAGAAACCGCTGAAAACACATTACAGTGGGCCCCTATCGAGAGGGAGCCCATCAAACCCACCATTCCTGAAAAAGGGGGGATGTTTAAGGTTGAACCCAAAATTGAGGCAGAAGTCAAATTGGCCACACTGGTGAGGAGAATAGAGGCCTTAGAGCTGAACCAAACACCCACTCCAAACACTTTGGAGTCATTAAAATATAACCAGGCCATGAATGGAGGGATTGACCCAACAACTTTGGGTCAGACCGAATCTGTTGAGGAGGTTAATGCGCTATATCAAAACACTCGTTTTGACAATCGTCAGAGGTATGACCCGTACTCTAACACTTACAATCCAGGTTGGAGGGACAACCCGAACTTCTCTTGGACCAAAGGCCCAACTCAAGGTAACCCATCTCAGTCCACTAAATTTCAAGTCAATGCCCCACCCGGTTTCCAAAAGCCCAATTTCACCCCCAATCCGCAAAATCAGCGAATAGGTTCTCTTGAGGAAACCATGAAACTGTTAGCTCAGAATACCCTCCAGTTCCAGCAAAGCACTGTTCACAGCTTAAATGCTAACACACAATCAATTGCAAAACTGGAATATCAGATGGGCCAACTGGCCAACTCCATCAGTACCAGAGAGAAGGGAACCTTCCCTAGTCAACCCGAACCTAATCCCAAGGGCCAAGTCGTTCATGATCCTAAAGGAAAAAGCCTGGAACAAGTCCAATCCATCATCACTCTTAGGTCGGGTACACAGGTTGATAACAAGGTGGAACTACCTAAGGACACTGAGGAACCAAGTGCGAATGCTGAACCCATATTAGAACTAGAAAATTCAGTCAATGCTAAACCATCACCTAGTGAGCCCACTCCTAAGACCTATATTCCCAAGGCACCATACCCACAGAGGCTAGGCCCAGCAAAATCAACTGTTCAATTGGATAAAATGCTAGAAGTATTCAAACAAGTCAGGATTAACATTCCACTTTTAGATGCAATCCAACAAATTCCTGCCTATGCCAAGTTCCTGAAGGACCTTTGCACTTTCAAAAGGACAACTAATGTGCCCAAGAAGGCTTTTCTAGCTCAACAAGCTAGCTCAATCATTTCCTGTCCAACCCCGATCAAATATAAGGACCCAGGGTGTCCTACCATTTCTTGCCAGATAGGGGACCATCACATAGAGAGAGCATTGCTAGACTTGGGTGCTAGTGTGAACCTTCTTCCGTACTCTGTTTATGAAGAATTAGGTTTGGGAGAGTTGAAAAAGACACATGTGACCTTGCAATTGGCTGATGCATCGATTCGATACCCCAAGGGGGTAGTCGAAGACGTTCTTATTAAAGTCGGGGAATTTGTGTTTCCTGTCGATTTTGTTGTCTTGGATACCAAACACACATCTGGGGCTGAACCCAAAATTCCAGTAATTTTGGGAAGACCATTCCTAGCCACCTCTAATGCCTTGATCAATTGTAGGAATGGAGTGATGCAAATTTCTTTTGGGACCATGACAGTTCAAGTAAACATTTTTAATGTCAGTAAGCAACCTCCTCATGAGGATGATGGGATTTTTGAAGTTAGTTACATTCATGAATTGGTGAAAAATCACTTACCCCATTTGAAACTTGAAGATCCACTAGAGGCTTGTCTGGCCCACTTTGGAAGTGATTTTGATGTAGATGGACATATTGAGGAAGTCAATTCACTTTTAGACTCAACCCCATCCATGGATTGCTCCAGGTGGCAACCGAAGCATGAGATTTTGACTCCATCTGCTTCCCCACCTGTACCATCAATTGTAGAGCCCCTAAGTTAGAACTCAAGCAGTTGCCAGATACCTTGAAATATGTGTTTTTAGGCCCGCTAAAGACCCTTCCAGTGATTATAGCTTCAGACTTGGACCCTGTCCAAGAGGAAAAACTCGTGAGAATTTTGGATACACATAAGGAAGCTATAGGGTGGTCCATTGCAGATATCAAAGGAATTAGCCCATCTGTGGTCCAGCATAGAATCCATTTGGAAGAAAATGCAAAAACTTCTCGTGAACCACAGAGGCGACTGAACCCTGCAATGAAAGAAGTGGTTAGGTCAGAAGTTTTAAAATTACTCGATGCAGGGGTTCTTTACCCCATATCTGATAGTGCATGGGTGAGCCCGGTTCAAGTGGTACCAAAGAAATCTGGAATAACAGTGGTTAAAAATGAGGGCAATGAATTGGTCCCCACTCGGATACAGACTGGATGGAGGGTATGCATTGATTATAGGAAGTTGAACTCAGTCACTCGAAAAGATCATTTTCCCCTCCCATTCATGGATCAGATGCTCGAAAGGCTAGCCGGTCATGCTTATTATTGTTTTCTTGATGGTTATTCAGGTTACAATCAAATTCCAATTGCACCCGAGGACCAGGAAAAGACCACCTTCACCTGTCCGTTTGGCACTTTTGCTTACAGACGCATGCCCTTTGGGCTATGCAATGCACCGGCCACCTTTCAAAGGTGCATGTTGAGCATATTTTCTGACATGGTGGAAAGATTCATTGAGGTTTTCATGGATGATTTTTCGGTCTTTGGCAACTCTTTTGAGGAGTGCTTACATCATTTGTCCCTTGTGCTTAAAAGATGCAAAGAAAAGAATCTAGTCTTAAATTGGGAGAAATGTCATTTTATGGTAAAAAGGGGCATAGTTCTGGGACACATTATTTCTGATGATGGAATTGAGGTGGACAAAGCAAAAATTGATTTGATCTCCAAATTGCCACCACCAAAATCAGTTAAGCAGATTCGATCATTCTTAGGCCATGCTGGTTTTTATCGTCGATTCATCAAGGATTTTAGTAAAATCGCTAAACCTCTGTGCCAATTACTGACAAAAGAGGCCCCGTTTGAATTTGATGAGAAGTGTCTAAAAGCCTTTGAGAGACTAAAAAAGGAACTAACTTCAGCCCCTATAATTCAGCCACCTGACTGGACCATTCCATTTGAGCTAATGTGTGATGCATCCGATACAGCTATTGGAGCTGTTTTGGGTCAACGGATTGGGAAGCTACCTCATGTGATTTACTATGCAAGTAGGACCCTCAATGATGCACAGTTAAATTACACAACTACTGAAAAAGAATTGCTTGCGGTGATTTTTGCCTTGGAGAAATTCCGGTCCTACTTGATAGGGTCTAAAGTCATCATCTACACAGACCATGCAGCTTTGAGATACCTTCTGTCCAAAAAGGATGCAAAAGCCCGATTGATCCGGTGGATCCTTCTGCTACAAGAGTTTGACTTGGAAATAAGAGATAAAAAAGGATGTGAAAATGTTGTAGCAGACCATCTTTCGAGGATACCTTTAGAGCCATCAAATGAGGTCCCACTAAATGAAAATTTTCCTGATGAACAATTGCTCAGTATTTCTCAAATCCCCTGGTTTGCAGATATAATCAATTACCTTGTTACAGGAGAGATGCCCGCCCATTGGTCACAACATGATCGATCAAAATTTCTAGCTGAGGTCAAGTACTTTTTTTGGGATGACCCGTATCTTTTTAAATACTGTCCAGACCAGATCATCAGAAGATGCATTCCTGATCATGACCATTACTCGGTCATTTCCTTCTGCCATGATCATGCTTGTGGAGGCCACTTTAGTTCGAAAAAGACAGCTGCAAAAGTTTTGCAGTGTGGATTTTACTGGCCCACTATCTTTAAAGATTGTCACACTTTCTGTTTAAACTGTGAGAGGTGTCAAAATCTTGGCAAGCTCAATAGAAGGAACATGATGCCCTTGAATCCCATACTTGTGGTAGAAATTTTTGATGTGTGGGGAATTGATTTCATGGGGCCATTTCCAAACTCCTTTGGAAATCTTTACATTTTGCTGGCAGTAGACTATGTTTCCAAGTGGGTGGAAGCCATACCAACAAAGAAAAATGATCACTATGAGGTGATTAAGTTCGTGAGAGATCATATCTTTTCTCGCTTTGGTACCCCTAGAGCAATCATTAGTGACGGAGGCACTCACTTTTGCAACCGTCCCTTTGAGCATTTGTTAAAAAAATATTCTGTCACCCATAAGGTTGCTACACCTTATCACCCACAAACAAGTGGCCAAGCGGAAATTTCAAATAGGCAAATTAAACAAATTCTGGAAAAGAAGGTCAATCCCACTCAGAAAGACTGGTCTTTGCGATTGATTGACGCACTGTGGGCCTATCGAACCGCTTACAAGACACCTATTGGGATGTCCCCATATAGGTTGGTCTATGGGAAGGCATGCCACTTACCTGTTGAATTGGAGAATTGGAGCATAGAGCTTATTGGGCCATTAAGAAGTTTAATTTTGACTTACCCACTGCGGGCACTCTGCGCAAAGTGCAACTCAATGAGTTGGAAGAACTTCGAAATGATGCCTATGAGAATGCCAAGATCTACAAGGAAAGAATGAAGTTGAACCATGATAAGTCAATTCTAAGAAAATCCTTTGAACCAGGTATGAAAGTCCTTTTGTATAATTCCCGGTTACACCTGTTTCCAGGGAAGTTACAAACCCGGTGGACTGGTCCATTCATTGTCAGAACTGTTTACTTTCATGGTGCTGTGGAAATTGAAAATCCCAACAATGGGGATGTTTTCAAGGTGAATGGTCAACGGTTAAAACCGTTCCTAGAACTAAAGGATAAAAACGTTGAGGATATCCTTCTGGAAGACCCAATTTACCAAGACTAATCATTTTTTATCATGTCGGGCTGACGACATTAAACTTAGCGCTGTTTGGGAGGCAACCCAATTTTGGAAGGTAATTGAGCTGGTTGATCACATTCTTTTGCAATCACCCCACACGGTAAGATGTTCTTATTGTTCATTTTCACATTACACATGCATTCATAACATTGAGGACAATGTTGAATTTAGGTTTGGGGGTGTGAGTTAGAACTTGACATGTGATCATTCGTTCAATTTTCATTCTACATTTTCTTTTTCGCTTTGCTTTGGTTTTTAGGAGATATTAAAAAAAAAAAAAAAATTTGTTAGAGGGAAACTGTCAAGAGAATTTTTATTGGCTGAAGATATTTTGAAAAAAAAAAAATAATGGTTCACCATTTTATTTATGGAAAGGGTTTTTGGAAAAGTGCTGAGTTTTGATCCCTCACTTTTACACAGATTGTATACGTTTCAAGGTTTTGAATGTGAAGCTATGATTCCCGTTTTTCTTTGATGACTGAAAAAAAAAAAAATGGAAAATCGACCCTTAGTGCATAGAGCTTCCTAGTTTGATGGGTGGATACATGAAAATGGCTGCCTATTGTTGGGGGATCGAAAAAAAAAAAGAAAAAAAAGAAAAAAAGAAAAAAAAAAGTGTTTAGTTAAAAGTCTTGAAAAGAATAAAAAATTGTGTGACTAGTTTGGGTTCGTAGCCTTTTTAACCCGAGCCAGTAAGTCCGTAGGGGTATTTACATACCTAGTGCCCTAAAATCATCTGGTTTGGGAGTCATTGGCCTAATGCTCGTTACATGGGTTAATTAGAAAGCTTAACGGACCTAGGCATTGCACAGTCACATGTGTGTGTCAAAAAAAAAAAATTGCAAAAAAAAAAAAAACAAAAACAAAAAAAAACAAAAACAAAAAAAAGCGTCCTTTGGAAAAAGCAGTAGTGCGAAAGCCGTCATTATCACCTTCAGTGGAAGACTGTTTTTCTTTGCTACATTTAGGCAGCCCTGAATAAAAAAAAAAAATTATGGAAATTATTGGTGGATCATTTGATGCTTTGTATGTATACATGCTTTTCACCGTGCACGATCAATTAGCATGATTTCGAGAATTTCTGACCAAAAGATGGGATTGGTGAACTAAATTTAAGATTTCGAGAACCGAGAATAGTCAGTGTCTAAAGATTTTCTCTTGGAAGAAGTTTCCCTGGATTTTGATAGTTTTTAAACATCTTTATTAAAAAAAAAAAAAAAAAAAAAGAAAAAGGAACAAAGAATTTTGTGGGTAGATTCACTGCAAACCCTCACGAGGCACAACTCGTCCACTAGGGGGAACCTAGGGGTTTAAGGGCTTGTTGCATAAGCTAAATGCAACCGAGAACACCAGCGAAAGTGGTTTTGTTTTCATATTTACTTTCTTTTCTCTAGATTATGTCAAAGAACTTCAAACCTTTTTGCTCGCAACTTTTGCTAAGGGACTAGCAAAATGCTGGTTCGGGGGTGTGTTGAGTTCATGAAATTGCACAATTACGCATCATATTAAGATGAATTAGAGATTTAATTGGGTGAATTGCATCATTCTTCATCTAATTTCATCAATTCATGCATTTTCACCTAGGAATCTAAATTTTCATACTTTCATACATTTTCTGCATTACTTTAGACTGTTTTGCAAATTTTCTCCGAAGAGTCCCAATTGGAGTAGAACTCTGTCCGGATGGGTCCCGCTTCAATATGGGCTCTTAACTATTTAATGTGTTAAATTAGAATGTGCAGAAAATGAGAATTGCAGACCTCTGTCACGGAGCCCACTTTCAAGCACATTGTCATCCTGGGCCCTACATTGCTGAATTGAAGTAAATTGAAGAATTCACCATATGGGTCCACACACAAGCCATATGCAAATAAATCAAAGGAGGGGTCCACTCATCATGTCACTTGAAGAGTCCTAACTATAGTAGAAGACTTCTCATAGGGCCCACTATTCAAACAGATGAAATGTCTCACATGGCAGGGTCCACAGTGGTTGCAAATTTGAAATTATTAATGGATAATTCAAAGAGTATCATTCTGATTAGAACAAAAGAAGAAGAGTTTGAATCATCCACATCTGATGTCCTTTCAAAGAAGAAAGTTGTATAGAGATAGAATCCATTGAAAATCAAATTTTAAAAGTTAATCCCGTTTTTCTCAGGACAACTAATCTTCAAATGGCCATAACTTTCAATCCGACCGTCGGATCGATGAAATTTACCTACCGTTGGAAAGCTTATTCAAAGTAGATATCCGTGGAGCCCAAGAACGTGCAAATCAGAGCTATATTGACAAAGTTATGAGTCCGGAGATTTTCATGTTCATTTTTAGACGGGATTGCAAATTAAATCCACACCATTTGCCAAAGCTTTGCTACAAATTCAATTTCAGATTTGAACTTATCAAAGAGAGTGGGCCATAGCATGGGAAATTTCCAAGTGAAGAGAATTTAAGAGGAAGTCCTTGTTGGCTAGGGAATCTAACTAAGCAAGTCTTGTCCAAAAAGTTAACATCTCTCCAAAAGTTACTAAGAAACTCACCTTAACTTGGAAAGCAAGAAGAAGACTTACCAAAGAAGGAAGATTCTTTTGCTAAAAAAGAGGATCTAGAGAGAAAGAATAGGGAGCTCATGCCCTATTTAAAGAAGGCTTTGGATGTCAAAGAGAGGAACGCTCTTCTCCAAAAGAATTGTCTCACGTGGAACTCTCTCTCTCTCATATTTTCCCTTCTTTATTTCTTCTTTTCCAATTTTTAGCTAGTTTCTTTTCTCTTTTATTCTTTTGGTAGCCTTGGGCCATGTCCAAGGATTTATTTTGAAGGAGAATCTTTGTGAAGGAGAAGTTGTAGTTGCCATGAAGTATTCAATGAAAATCATATCTTTTGCAATGGCTGGCTAGATTTCTGGATTGGAGCACACAGATGAAGTTAAGTAGATTTTTAATTTAATCTATGTTATTTTTCTATTACCATTTTGTCTATTTTAAATGCATGCTCTATTAGAATAATAGATCTGTCTTCATGCCTTAGGCAACCTCTGTTTTGATTTCTAATGAAAATAATTTGATGATTTATACTTATTTTGATAGATTATGCTTAGGGCTGAGACCCTTTGATAGTTTATGCTTAATTTGATGAGTCATGCTTATGATTTTTTCATTCTTTTATGAGGTGAAGGAGGTCTTGGGTTGTAAACTTATTCTTTTTAAAAATTGATTTTTGCGAAAGACAAATCCTCCGGATCCGAAACATTGATTTGTTTCTGATCTGAGTTATTTTGAGACAAATAGTAGAATAATTGCATGGATGGATTAATTATCTTGCTTAGTGGATTCTGGATGCTCTGATCTGTTTTATTTATTTGATTGGTTTGTGTTTTGAATTTTGTCTAGTTTTTCTTACATCTCAATTATTTATTAATCCTTAATTTAAGAAAATAAAATAAAATAAATTCAGATTTTTAAATTTTAACTTAGTAGTGCTCCTTGTGGGATCGACCTGTAATTGCCACTATCTCAACAAGATAACTGTGCACTTGCAGTAATTTTAATGGATTGATTTAATTCACATCACCAGGGACTTTTATCAATCACAAATAGATTTTTCAATCATTATTTCTAAATTATATTTAAGAAAGCTAAAGAAGTTTTAAAAATCCCTCATTTTCGAGCTAGGGAAATGATGCTTTGAGTTTAGTAAAAAAAAATGTGGATATTCTTAAAGTTGCCTATGATATAATGACTCAATCATTAGTTCAACAGCAATGGCCTAGTACTTTCCGAGGTTCTTCCATTTACTGCGTAAGTATTTGGTTATTTGGCGTAGAGTGAAACTAAAACAATGATTCTCTGAAGAGAGAAAGGGAAAGATGAAAAGTAAAAGGAGTCTGACATATCAAACATATGGCAGGTGGGCAAATGAGAACAAATGTCAAAACAGAAGGTTCTTGGTTTAGTAAAGCAGAAATCTTTATTAAATTCAATAGTATTTCAACTTGATAAAAAAAATATCTTACTAGCCAACATTTTCAGTTTCATTTATGTAATATCTTATCATTCTCAATTTACATATAACTATTTTCATCCGTAGACAAATTTGCATATCTTATGAATAATAAATAAATGAACAATTCTTAACCTAGTTCTGACATCAAGCCAAGACCTTCGTTAAATCAAAGTCGTTCTATCAAAAAATTCATTTTTAAGAAGAGCCATCATAATTTTCAATCCAAAAGAAATTTCAGCCAGGATAAAGTGGAATGATATCAACATAGTTGGAACAAGGATTTGATGATAATGATGATGAAGATAATAATTAAGTTATTTAGTACGACACTATTTTTCATTTGAGATAAAGTGATTGTAGACTTTGATGAGTGCATAAATTAGTAGGAGGAAATCATAGCTAATAAGTATTAAGGACGTATCTAAAAATGTTTTCAAGAATATTTTCTTAGGATTTTTAGGGGTGTTTTTAGAAATAACTCAAACCGCAAGGGTGTTTCTATGAAACCTCCCTTAATTCCTGTACTTATCACATAGGAAAATAATGCCCAGAGTTTGGTATAAAAATGAAGATATTCAAAGCTACCCAAGTGATGACTCATGCATGAGATCATCAATAGAAGTTTCTAGTCCTTTCCAAGATTATATCATTCCAGCCAAAGTATTTGATTGTTTGGGTAGCCTTTTATGATGACAACATGAACTTGACAACATAAACAACTACAAGGATGTCACAGGGAAGCTTCCTTCTTTATTAGGAATAGAAAAGTCTTAGTTGAATGTGGCTTAATTTGTCTTTCACAATTCTTAATAAAGTCTTAGTTGAAGGTGTGAACGTGGTTCAACCAAAATAACTCAAGCTTAATTGAGTCAAGATTGGCCATTCCAATTCTTTGAAATCAAGCCATTTAAAAATAAAAAATAAAAACTTCTTTTAATGGTTTTTTTTATTTTTTTAACATATAATTTTTGCAATAACTTTGGTTTTTTAGAATTTATTTACATAATCTTGATTTTTTTTTGGTAAAAGAATTATGATGCTTTCAACATAATCTGGGAACATTTGTTTACCAAGCAGAGAAGTAAATGTAGTAATAAAGTTGGTTGAGATGAGGCATTTTCTATTTTTATTTTATTTGATTGAAAATGTGGAGTAGAAAAGTAATCACATAATGTTATATTTCTATCCATGACCTACGTCACCTGTTATTTCTTTTAATTTCATAAGAGTGTAATATTATTGAGTGAAGTAAAGTTTAAAACAAATATGCTTACTCATTAGAGATAGTTTATCGCACTTTCTATCACTTATATATTTTTATTTTATTATATTTTATGTTTAAATTTCACCTAATTTAAAGGGGTAGTTCAGTTGGCCTATGACTACGGTTTGCAAGTTAAAGAGGGTGTTTACCTACCTTTTCTCCTGTCGGATGAAATTAATCCAATCTAAAGGATTTAGACTCTATGATAGGTTAATAAAAAAAAGGACCTCTACCTTTACCGACAAGGCATGGTAGTTGCAGAGTTAGGACAAAAAACAGGAGGAAAAAAAAAAAAAAAAAAAAACCAACACACACATGTCCTGAATACTTTTGTCGAAAACCTTATGCGTTTGCAGCAAAATCGAAATGCACTGTAAGATTCTTATTGTGGTCAACGAGTGGAAAGGCCTAGATGTCATGTTTTGTCAGCTTTAAGTAATCAACTGCATGATTTGCCTCTATTTCCATGTCTTATTCAACTTGGAAAGGTATGAAGAAAACGGCTGGCAAAGCTGTCTAGAATCTAGATAGATATAAACTTGGATTGATCAACCTTGTTTTATTGGGAGATATTTCTATGGATTGAACAGGTCAAGACTGGGGGTCAGTTCACCCATAAATAAGGCTGTCCATGGGCAGAGGGAGCCTGGCCCATGCCTTGATTCATGTCAATGTGAGAGGGACATGGACGCATATTGACAAGATCGAATTAAAAACATGAGAGGTGAAGAATTCATGAGGGACCATGAGGAATGTAAGGAGCAAGTGAAGATTGTATATTGACTTCAACAGGATTTAAATTAGAATATAGAATATATAAGATTTGAATGTAGAGGAATACAATGTTTAAATGAGTTTGTCCTTAAAATTATTAAAGAAGTGAGGGATGATGGATATGAGGTGAGTGATGTAGATGGAACCTTGACTTTTCTAAGATTTGAATTGTAGGATGATTTTTGTGTATTGATTTTTCATTATTGAGTATTGATTTCCCATCTTACCTTATACTATTTTCATAAAAAGAATTGCCATTTGATTCCCATTTTTAGAGATTCACTTTTAATCTTAGTTTTTAAGCACTTGGCACATAATTTATATAAAATCAATTGTAATGTAAAGAAACAGGCCCTATGTATTAATTCCTCATCTCTTCCCATGATTCAATTTCCAAGTAATTTAATACCTAGAGAAGTCAATGTCTCATCTAGGACATCTCCACTTTATTTCTCATACTTCTATTTAATAATCATTGCTGGAGAGCATTTGATCGTGAAATCTAATATATTTAGTTTCCATCCATACAAACAGCTCTAAAGACTCCACAAAACGGAAAATCCTTTTAATAGATCTTTATATTATTCATGAAATCCTTTTACCTGATTGTCCATTTTTAGTCATTTGACCTCTAATAGATGTGATCTTTTATAAACAACTTCAAATCTCCATTGTGGTCATTCCAATGTAATATCATATATATTGTTAAGAGGAAATGGATCCCTTGTTTAGACCAATCAGGGGTGCCACATGGGGAGAGATGTCACATCCCATCTTTTCCATGAAAAAAAAAAATCTTCTCCCCCATGTGGCACCTAGGGGTGAAATCAGGAATTTTGTTTGGAAAGAGCCAAAGAAAAAAAGACTTTAAATAAAATTATAAATTTTAATAATAAAATATAAAATAAATAAATTATTTAAGCTATGGCGACATTCTTTCGTTGAACTGAAATCACCACTTATTATTTCATTGATATGATATATATATATATAAAAGCAGGATCTGCATTTAAAATCTAAACTGTTTAAAAGCACGATCACAATAGTTTCTATCTCCAGTGAAGAATTCCCTTCAATTAAATTTGTTGTCACATAGATAATTCTAAGGAGATTAACTTTTTATCATTATTTGTGGTAGACAAACTTTGATTAGATTAAAAACTTATGAAATAGTGGAAAAAAAAGGAAGTGATCTTGAGTGGATTAGATCTTAAGTATAAGCCATGATGATTGAATAATAAAATGATATATGGTGGATTAGTGCATCTAACATATGCAAATATATACTAAAGTATATAAAAGAAATTCTCGAGATATAGGTCCAAGGTCCTTTCTTTTATACATGTAACTTTTTAAGATGCAATTTGAAATTTCATTATTCAAAAACACTGAGAAAATTAATGATAGTACTAATCCCATATATAAAATCTAAACCATTCAAAAGTAGAATCGCGGTAGTATGTATCTCTTTAAAATATATTGTTCAATCTGGTTTATTTTGAAATGAGTAATAATAATCAAAATACAGTTTCTTTAACCATGATGGATAAAACTCGGATTGAGTTAAAAATTTATGCAATAATTAAAAACAATAGAAATTGATTTTAGTATGAGCCACAAATATTAAACATACATAATGACTTATAGTTGAATAGTACATCCACCCAATGTAAAAAAAAAAAAAAACTTTGTAAAAAGAGAAGTGAGTTCCTTTCTTTCTCTTCTTTAGGTGTACCTGAGTTCTTGAGTTCTGCAACTAACAAATTCTTCAAGTCTGAAACAAGTTAACTCAAAGTAGTGCTCTCTCATCATCATCACAAGATTTAGGGGCGGTAAATCTTGATAGATCTGGATTGAGAAATTTATTCTCCAATATCAATCATGCCTTTTTTAAGTGGTTTCCTTTCCCTCCTTTCCTTTCATTTTCTTTCCTGTCTTTTCCTTTCCTTCTTTCATTTTAAGTTTTCCTCAAAATCAGCCATGTTTTTTGTTTCCATTTTGTGAGACTCAAGATTAGGTTAAAATATCTCAAAAAAAAAAAAAAAAAAAAAAAAAAAAGAGGGGCCATCCATTAATGGGGAGCCATTAGATGATAGCCCCACATATCAATACAGAATGGTTTTCAGATCTTTCGGGCCCCCTTTAATTCTGCCCTTGGTGGCACCCCTGAACCCTGTTTGGACCATAGAGGAGATCCGGATCCTAGTTGAAATTGTTATAGTATGGCACATACATTGTCAGCCTGGGGAATCATATCAATGCATAGCTAATCTAAATCTCAATGAAAAGCCATTGGCCTGCTGTGATTCGTCTGCAGTTGACCAGTTCTGTACTGCACCAAACACATGCACCCAAATACTAAAGTACACATCATTGGTTGGTCCCGAGGTGTACCTTTACCTGCCTTTCCAGTTTGGTGAACTCAGGTATAAGGTCCTTACATTTCAAAGGAGGGATTTTTTTTTACAGATAACCCCCTATATTTCTTCACATGTACAAAATATATATTTTTATTTTACCAAATAACCACTTTTATAACTTTAAAAATCCCACTCACCCATCTCAACTAACATTCTGACATATTTCTCAACCATATAATTAGATATGATGCATCAATCAATAGAAAATGATTTTCTCTTTCTAGGGTCCAATTGCATTTTACAAAATTGACTTAGATTTGATTAAAACAAGGTTAGGTCTAAGAACATTTTCATTAAGAAGAAGACATAATAAATTTTGGCGATCAGTATAAAACGGGTCAGTGACTAACAGTCAAGGCACTTGAAACTTGGATAAGTTATATGGGGGAAGACTAGGGTGCATTAGATTGGAAAAAGAAAAAAAAAAACAACAGTGGTCGGGGACTAAAAACGAAAAGAAACTTACTTGTAAGAATATGAAAGAGGAGGGGTTATCTGTAAACTTATAAAGAAACACGCACATCCTACTGCTTCCACACGACTTCGCAATCTTTTCCCCTATAAATTCACATCTCCTTGATTCATTTGACCCAAACAATATCATTTCAAAGATAGAAAGGATGTCCAACCGCTCTCTAATTGTGGTTGCTCTTCTCCTCTTCTTCTCTCTAACATATGCAGCTCGCCATGATCCAGCTCATCCAATCGATTCTCCACCAAAATCCCAACAAGGGGTATGATTCTCTCTTGCATAAATGGCCTTTCTGGATCTGGATTTATATTTTATTTGGTGGGTTCTACTCAATTTCCTGCCTTCTTGTTTGGATTGCCATTTTATTTTGTGCCTGTCATGTCATTTGCAGGGTATTATTGATGAGGAGAATATGGAGGTAAATGAAGGCTGTGAAGGAGTGGGAGAGGATGAATGCTTGATGAGGAGGACCCTTGCTGCTCACATAGATTATATTTATACTCAAAATAAGAAGAAGCCATGATCGAGTTCTTGTGCTAGCTAGCTGCTTCTTTATTTTATTTTTCCTGTACTTGGATTTGATGGGGTGGCATCTTTTTGTCACTCAGTTATGTATGTATATCAGCTCAGCCATTAATACTAGTGAGATGTAATTACTTGGAATTGTATGATGTAAATTTATGCTAAAATGAATGTTTATGCAAATCATATATGCAATTTTTATACAGGTGTGAACATTTGCATATAGTGGGACTCTGAAGGCCATTCCAACGTCTTGGGAGGTAGAGGTGGAAAGATGTGAAAGGGGATCTAAGAATGTAAGATATCAACCTCATTAGATCATTCTAACACTTTGATCAATAGCTCTTTTAGGCATAATGGATTTAGGAGGCATAGTTCTTTTTTTTTTTTTTCTTTTTTTTCTTTTTTATTAATCCGGCAGTGAGAAGAGTTGGATGGATGTTGAATATTGTCAAATTTGGGATTGTAGCGATTCACGAGAGAGGTTGGTTTGCACCAAATGGTTTAGATAATAAGATTGACTGCACATAAGATCTGACCAGACACTTCACGGAAGGATCCTCTCAGGCACTGCCCATGTGAATGACAAGCATCCCCATGGTGCGTGATCACGTGGTGGACTGTGATTGGTCCAATCACGGTCATTGTGGGTCAAAGGCCTCAAAGGATTCCGATTCATTTTCACTAATATATTATAAATTGCTAATCTTTAGTATATAAGTTGGTTTTACTTCACGTACGCCGTGCGTTTACCAACTCTTATTATTTTAGGTCTGTTTCAAGTGAGTTGGTTTTACTTCAGGTGCCTTGACCACAAGCAAAAAAGTTAAATATGAGCATAGCTCTAAATTCTAATGTTAATATTTCCTCCTTAGGGTGCCTTGGCCAACTCTAATTAGTCTATCTCTGACCCATACAAACTTTTCTTCCAAGGAAATCCCAGGGATCAAAGAAATGATAATAATAATAATAATAGTCCATAGTTTTTAAGATGGGTGATTAGTTGCGGCCCTTACATTGAATGGGATGAATTTTAGATTCAAGTCTGGCTTGAATGCTAAAGCCTAAGGTCCAGACCTGGTTGCAAGCAAACTAGCATGAGCCATGAGCACCCCTAATAAGTGTTAGTGGAGTGTTGCTCTGCTTTTATCTCGCTGAGGCACCTCTCTTGTAGGAAAACGACCATGTATCAATCCTTAGCTGTAGCACTGATGGTAAAGATGATAACACAACATCCTTAAGAATCACATAGACCTAGAAAATGAGATAAAGTTTATTTTACTTATTTTATTTTAAAAGGCCTCCAGGTTTCCAATCGTATCAAGTCATTTAAATATTATTATGAGTTTTTGTATTTACCATGATAGGATTTTCTAGATTTTTAAGTAGGCCTCTGGGATTTCTGTATTTAGTCATACATCACTGTCTTTTGACTTTAATACCATTTATGTCACTAATGGCAATCACCGTTAGTTTTGTGCTGAAATTTTATCAAAATGACAGTTTTGCTACTACATCTATTAAGCATAAATGAGTATGTGTCATTATTTAGAAAAATACCATTACTTTATACCAAGTCCTAACGATCTCTCTCTCACAAACATGAAGTGTAATCATGTGTTTTGTAACTTTCATCAATCAATGGTGGGTCATACATGGAATGCAAATAAGTTATTAAAATTAGATGACTAAGCTACGTCTCCTTTATTTCTGACGCAGTCCATCGTAAAAAAGACATGACTTATGACAGTCAAGAGTCAACTCAGAGAGTTTTACAATCATGATAAAAAGAAGAGCGGGGGTCGTCTACCTAGCTTTGTTTTTGCTCACGTTCAATTATTTCAACGCTGCCAACGCTCATGGTTGAGTAGTGTTTGGCATTATAGTTCACACACACTCCCAGGGATTCCATAGGCCCAAGCTGAAGCATCACATTGAGCAACTCTCAAAAATAAATAAATAAATAAATAAATAAATCTTTTCTTTGCCTTAGGTGAGAGTTTCAACTCCCTTCAGAGGTGCATCATGTTTATCTTTTGGCCCACATCACATTTCATTCAAGGCCTCCCAATTTAAGATCAGCGAGCGCACATCTTCTGCACTTGAGCAGAATCTCAGATATGCATCAAAGTAGCAGTGTGATATCTAAATCATATTTGCACTCTAATACCATCCACACATGATATGAGCCCAATCTAATAGGACAGGCTAATATATATATAGGGGTCAGCTCTTTTAAGCTCAATTTTATGATAAGGTAAGCTAAAGTATGTGGTGTGGCCCACCTAGGGACCCACATGGGGATGAGGGTGGGGGGGATTTCAAGAACTCCCTGGTATCTTCCTCTCTGCAAAAAATTAGCTCCAACCGTGATTTTTATCATCTCCATATGAGCTCAAAAGTTTAATGGTCAATAGTCTATTCCAATCGATACATAGTCGATCCAACGATTCAATAAATTTGGATTTGACAGAAAGTTTGTAGACATGTGCAATTTAAAGGAGTCATGTGTTTGGTCCATTTGGATGGATCAAAGGTGGGCCCTACAAACATTAGTTTACAAGATTTTATCATAAGCTTGAGCTTAGGAGAGCAAGCAACTTATGTTATCTTAAACTGAAATAGTAATGGTTACACAAATTAAAGCCGATTATCTTTACTTTTGGCATGATGAAACTGAGAAATCTAGTTTTGATTGGATTTATCTTGATTTTGGAGGCATAATGAAATTGAAAAATTCAGTTCTAATTGGATTTATCTTAATTTTGAAGACGGCAATTTGAGGCAGTTTATGATAAAAATGATTTTGTAAATGATTTTAGCTTAAAATAACAGAAGCTACAGCTTAAAAGAGCCCCTTACATACATATATATATATATATATATATATATATATATATATATATATGTGTGTGTCGGTAGAAACAACCTTTTCAAGATTTTAATCAAAACAAAATCATATCAAAGTGGTCACGGGCATCACATCCACAGTGCTGGAGCCTACCCGAACATATCACGGATAGGGATGGAGGGTTGACCCCTTGGCCCTTTCATGTCGTGGCAAAAATGATCACATCAAACTCGACGATACACACCCGAAAGGATACGGAAACGGATTCCCTGTTTGGTCCAAACAGGGAATCCGGTTCCGAATGGATACACATGCAGGAGAATAGTTCAAGGAACCTTTTGACCAGCAAGAAGTAGGTTTTTGTCTGTGTCTTTTGTCTAATTGTGTTTATTTTTTGTTGATTGTGTGTTTGGATTTTCTCTCAATGAGTCTCCCCTCTAAGGTAAAAAAATAAAAAAATAAGGACTATATATCAATCTCACCAATATAAATATATTTTTTTTTGGTAATCCGGCCAAAGGGGCTGTGACCCAAGTGACAAGCTCACCAATACGGAAGATACTTTACGAGTTTTATGCCCTCTAATATGGGATTCAATACAGATGCTTGAATCCATGGTGTAAATCAATCAGTGAATCATTAAGGCTTAGGTAAGCTAAGTTCATGGGCCGGGTCTCAGGGGTCTGGCAGGACTAAAATGTTGTCTAATGCAAGTCCTTCCAATTGTTGGACCTAGATTTAGACCTAGATCAGCCCACGGGCCTCAAAGTCTGGCCCAACCCTATCCCAATTGCAAATCTAATCACACTTGTACTGAATATGCTGAGCCGGGTCTTTAAGCATATATATAGGCCAAGGACTAGCCAATTTAACCATAGGTTCAGAAATTTAGGCCCGGGTTAAGCCCACGGGCCTATAAAGTAAGAACACAGACTGTATCCAGATCAATGTAGGCTGGCTCTGGTTGTGTTCAAGCTGTTACTCAGGGCTGCATGTTAGCTGGCCTGGCCTCAGCCCAAGCAGAACTTTGGTGATTGTGTAGTATTCATTGTCCATCAAATGTGAGATTAGCCACTTTTATAGGAATATAGATCTTAGAATTCCTACGAATTCAATCCCATCCAAACAAACAAGAGCTTAACGGGTCCCATTGTAAATGAAATACCCAACAAGGTCTGTTTGTAGCAAAGCTTAAAGATCTATGAACTCACTGTTGCTTGACTCTGGCAAGCATATGAACAAGCTTTCGTCTTCTAAATCTCTCCCAGATCTTGGTATGGGTACTTTTATATTTGCAATCAAATTTATGATGATTGAGAGGAGTGGATTCATTCAATGGCATAGTTTGGACTCCTGGAATAAGGTGCCCTTTAATAATCTATCTGGTTTATCAAATCCTTGGGCGAGTCATTTTGGAAGCAACTTGAGCATACTGTTCTCTTAGAATATAACCCTTGTCTGAATTTTATGTTGGTGAGCCTGAGCTCAGATGAGATCTGAGTTGCCAGCCCTCTGAGCCAGAGTCCAACATTAAGATTTTGAGCCTGATCCCAGGCTTGACTTCAAGCCTAGGGTTGTTGTCAAATCTTGGGGGTATAGTGATTGTGAAAGTTTTGACCCACTATAGATGGGCCTCATTACATAGGATAGGATGGAGAGAGAAGCAGGAAAATTTATCCCAGCCAGTGTGTTTTATTTTTATTATTTTCTATTCCTTCAAAGACTCGACTGACACGGGAATATGGGACTAAACCCAACGCACAACGGGGAGAAGATCACTTGCACGCGTACAGAGATGAATCAAACCCTACACTTTGGGTGAGAATGGAAGTCCAACCATTGGACTATCTCTTTATTTTCTATCCCAACCAGTGTTGGTAATTGGTATTATGTTTGCCTAGGACTCTAGGAGGCCTATTTCTCCACAGCAGGTTACAATCTTACATGAGGGATAACACTTTTTTATGTGGGTGCATATTTAGTATATTTTATGGTCATTTCTAAGCATTCATCTGTGATTGTATTTTGGGTCTGCTTGGTGAAGAAATAGTAGAACAGAATAGAATGAAATCATGGCAAGAAATTGAGAATTTCTCTTGGAATCCATTCTATGATCACTGATGAGATCGCGTTGTCATAATATTAATTACAAAAATAAGGAAAATAAAAAGGAATAAACAAAAAAAAAAAATCGAACTCAAACAAAAACTCGGAGAATGTCAATTTATCAACCAAACTAATAATAATGAGATGCCTTAGCCCAATTTAAAATACTAGAAGCTCTAGCCCAAGCTCAACCCAAATTCTACTTGAGCTCCACCAAATCTAGGCTCAAGTACTTGCCGGATCTCAAATTGGTTCTTCAATGAGGGCAGGGATGTGAAGGATTGCACTTGGCCCTGTCCCAAACATTAAAAAAGGTTGGAGCTGGCAACAACACAAAATCTTCATTATGGATGATCAATATCATCAACACTTTATCTCAACTACTTAAGATTAACTTCTATTTTTTCACTCAACCTTGTTTTAGTCATCATTCAAGGAAGGGGAAGATTATGGGTCTACCTACATATGTTATAATTAGGCAATCATGAGGTCAGCAAAAAGAAGATTCTTGCCTAAACCCTAATGGAAACGTTTCCAATGTGTACATCCAATGATCCTACTGCATGATAGAATGTAGAAGCCTTGACTTTGAACAGATTCCAGGGAAGGAAAGAAAGGAGAGGACAAAGAGAGAGGGCCCAACATTTGTGACTAGAAAAACTTGCATGAGAGATTTATCCAACACACCAATGTCAAAAAGAAGAAACTCCTTTCACTTTCTTTATTAAAAGTAAGATAAGAGTGAAATCTTAGTTTCTCGTGAATTGATTTAGATAGTGACTAATGTATGAACATGAATGACAAATAATTCTAAACATTCCATCAATAGACAGTGAAAGCTTAGACTTTTCACTTTGTAAGATCCTTTTATCTTTCTGAGGAATAATTCATCATAAAGTGATTCCTATATAGATAAGGATGTCAATGGGTCCCCAATTCTTCGATTACCTGAAGGTTTCGATCCGTTAAAAACTGGATCTAGATCCTTATTTAGACCCTGATAACTAAATGGGTCTGGTCAGGTTCCACCTCGGTTTAGACCCGAGACCCGACATATTATCTTAATTTTCGAAAATCTCTCCTAAAAACCATGTTTTTTTTTTTTTTCAATATCATTATCTATCTAGACTTGGACCCGAATCCAGATCCATCTCTTATATGGTTCTGGTTCCGGTTCTGGAGCCAAAAAAATTGGTTTCGAAAAGGTTTCGGGTCCGGATCCAGTTCCACCTTCTCTTTAATGATTCCGGTTTCGGGTCCACCATAGACCCAGACCGAAACTGACCTGTTTACAATCCTATATATAGATGAAAGTTGGGCCAGGGCCTATATAGACTTGCCCCACACATAGGTTCTAATCTCTTTATTGACTCCTGAGTCAACTCAGACTTTATGAAAGCCAATGAATTGCTGAGTCAAATAAGTTTGGCAGAATCCAATTGAGTACTTAACCATACTAAACCCCTATTACTTGGCTCATGTCATTGACCTTCCTAGTCAAGCCGGCGCATTTGCAAAAAACAAAGTTGGGTATTAATAAAAGGTACATTATAGAGATTTTGCCTTAGTCTCTTCTTTTATATATTAATAAGTTTTGATCTTATTTTGTAAGAATTAGCATGTGGATTAGTGGTTTATTTATTTACTTTCTTTGAGGAGTCTTGTGTTTAAATTTTAACACATTATTAATCTTATGATTAAAAGTGCCACACTGGCCTTAGTGGATGTCATCATTCTTTCTCTTAACATTGTACAATTTTATTCTTTAGATTCCTATTAAGTACAATACCATCATTTTTAGGATTAATTTTTCATCAATAAAAAAGGCTTAAACCAGCCTTCTCTAAAGCCTCTAGCTTTCTCCTTGAGTTCACTTATGGCAAATTTGTGTCACTATTTTCTGTGCAAGTGGAATGGAAATGTCTACGTCTTTTCACTTTCAGTAGTGCTATCTGGACAAACTTTTTGACCAAAATTTGTTGTCTCTCATTTGTTGTCGAGCAAAACCATCAAGGAAACCCTCCTAAGAAATTATTTTCGAAAATACATTTCCTCTTCAATAAACATGCCCCTAGGGATCGTCTATTTGCACTCATTTGCATACGCATCAACACATTTATTTGTAGTTACGTGTCAAGATGGTATGCAAATGGGACCATTTTCACACTAAAATCTTCACACCTCTCCATTTATGTCATGGTTACATACATATCTGAAAGAGACTAGTATAGTTTCTGCCCAAAGAGGTCATGTATCAAATCCTAACGTCTCTTTTTATTTTTATTTTAAATTCTTATGAGCTCCAGTTCTTAATCCAAACCATTCAAGATTTTTATGGACCCATTAAATTCCAAAAAAATCAATTTTATGCCTTAAATCTTCATTTTGGTTTAGAGATATATGAGAATTTTACATATATAATCTGAATTTTCAACGTTCACAAGCGAAAATGGTGCTTCCAAATAAACATAGAATTATGTTTAATATATGTACATTTCACATATAAAACTACATATGTCAATCCAATTTTAACACCCCATACCTAAAAGACAAATGACCCTGCGGTTTATTACAGCAAATCTTACCTTCATTATAGGAGATTGTGATTGGCTTTGACCTAAGCTTGCCTTTCAGTAAATAGGACCCCTTTCTTATTTCTTCTTTCACACTTGCTTTGAAACTTTGCATCACATGAATGGAACATCCTAGCCAACCATGCTTTCTTCCACAGTACAGCAAGATTCTTTTCCAGGATATAATGCTTTTGTGGGCGCCCTATAATTCAGTTGTGTTTCATTATTATGACCAATCTACATGTACCCCAAGATTTGGGCAATCAAATTATTAAAAATTTGTCCTAATAATTTGTAATCCTTAAATTCAAACTAATACAAATTATTGAAAAAATTGTCCAAATACAAACCAATCCCTAAATTCAAACTAATTAAAGCAAATATTCATCTATTCAAACTAGTACTTATATCCAAAATAAAGACAGTAACTCATCCTTATCTCCAAGATAAATAGAGTCTTAAATATAATCAGATTTTCTCTAATATAAGCATGTTAAAAATCTCAGTGCAATAAAAGCGAAGATTTACCAACCATAAAAAGGACCTAGAAAGAAACAAATTTTGTTTCCCTTGCTCCAAAATTAGAATATATTCTGCCAATATCGCTGCAGTCTAGCCATTTAAAGCATTCTATGCGTCAGCTTTCACACCCACTTTTTCTAATTTTATTCCTTCCCTTCTATAAATTCCACCTCCATTCAGATTTCCACACCCAACAAGCAATTGCCCACAGAATGTCTAAGAAAACCTTTTTCCTAGCTGTTCTTCTCCTCCTCTTCTCTCTCACTCAGGCATCTCGCCAGTTTCCTGTGAAAACCCAACAAGGGGTGAGTGTATTTTTTAAGTAAATGATTTGTTTTTATTGATGGGTTCTTCTTAATTCCATGCATTCTAAATGGGTTTTCTTTATTCCTTCCTGATTAGTATTTTTCTTCTTCATTTTTCTTTAGGATGGTGATGAGATGAATAAGGAGTTGAATGAAGGGTGTGAAGGAGTTGAGGAGGAAGAATGCTTGATAAGGAGGACTCTTGTTGCTCACACTGATTATATCTATACCCAGAGTAAGAAGGATCCTTGAAGTTATCTATTGTTTTTGGTTTGATGGTGTGGATAGTCACACACCAGTATGTAAAATAAGGTTGGATGAAAGTCTAATGGTGTGGATATATATTAATACAATATATATCAGTTGCTTTTGTTTATAAACGAATCTGAATTACTGGGTAGTTTTTTGTGGGTTTCCATTATGCCTGTAGTTTTGATGTGTGGTAAGTTGATGCTAAAGAAATCAACGGCTTGTGTGATTTCCAAGATGGATCAAATGCATGCCAGGAAATTATTTTTAGAGGTTTTATTCACTGAGGCTTCTTTGTCAATCTTGTAATGAGTGTTACAAGCATCCTCCTATGTTTTTTTTTTTGTTTTTTTTAATGTTGGTTCCTAAGACATAACCCACAGATTATGTGGAATAACTTTGTATTCTCTAATAAATAAAAAAATCCAGAGAAAGTTGCAGAGATTAAATGAAAAAAAGGGGAGAAAGAACCTATGTGTGATTGCCCAAGAATTCTTCTCTATCTTCTTCTTCTTCCTATCTCTGGAGTCTCTAGGCTCCTTAAGAAAAGGAAATTGAAAGAAAAGAAAACTGGGTCAAGAGTAAGTGGGCCGAGCCCAATCTATAGAACAAAACCTCCGGAAGGATATTGAGATTTGAGTGCCTTTTTGGTCTTCACTAAGTCCACGCCTGATCAAATTTTTATACCTAAAGTTCACCAAATTCTCTTTTTGTAGTCTCCCCACTTAGTTGTCAGTTTTCTTTAAAGTCCATGGATTTGTTCACTTCAATCTCTGTGTGAACCAAAGACCCGGATGACTCAAATCATTAAGCAAGGCCATTCCTATTTGTCAAAAATGGAAATCTAAGGAAATCTTCTCTTCTTGCATAGGATTGGATTGTCCAGGAAAAATTAAGGACACGTTTGGTTTGGTAATAGGTGAGTAATCCGCGGAGTCCAGCTCCAGATCCAAGAGTGAAACCACTGTATTAGATTAGATTGATGTCTTTTACCACTTTAAAGATAACTTGCAAAAGGAACCAAAATATTCATCTTTTGGCTTGTCATTCCCTGCACCTGCTCGGCCAGAAATGCCCGAATAATTTTGGTTTGGACCACTAGCTATACTGAACTGAACTACATGTCCGGCTGATTTTGTTTTTAAAATAACTGAAGAGCATGAGTCTTTATAAAATTCTTTTTTTTTTTTATAATATATATAGCCCCAATTGTACACAAACTACAGAATATTACATGTCATATTATGAGTTGAGAATTGAAATTGCATGTCTAATCTTACATTGTCACACTTACATAGCTTATAAATTATTCATTTTGCACATGGAAATAACATATTGCATAATTGATTTAATAGAATAAACAGACATATATAGTTTATATGTTATTTTTAAAAATTAAAATTTCTTCAATTTTTCTACATACTATTATGAGATGGATTTTGGGTGGATGCCCATTTAAGATGAGTTAGGGCTAGAATTAGGATTCCTCTTTTATGAAGTTACTTTACCTATAAATAGGCTTCTCTTCTTGTATTTGTACACACATATAATGAGATAATAGAAAAGCTCTTTTCCCCCTCTAATCCTTTTTATCTTAGTTTCTCTATTTTCTAACACGTTATTAGCATGATTTGCATCTTCCTATACGTGCGTTAAAAAGGAGAAACAAAGTCCATCCACGTGTTGCATGAGTTGAAAAGAAACAAAAACCCATTCGTCTCGTTTTATGTGCCTTAAAATAAAAAAAAACCAAAAAAAACAAAACCATTCCTCGTTTTACATTACCCCAACCTACTTTGCCCCCACGTTACAGTGTCTTACCTTGATGGTATAGGCTGGAAAATCTTCAACAAGTAGCTTTGTTCTATAATTCTGCCACGTTTCCGTTTCAAACATCAAACTTTTTTTTTTTTAATCCAACTTTTGTTTCAAGCCGTCATTCTGCCTTGGGAAGCGTGCAAAATAGTTGATGATACAGGAATTATATTGTTTGGTTACTGTTCACCTACTTGCTTGATTTATTTTTTTAATTTAATATAAATTTATTAATACTATGAATGGAACCAGAAGTTCCAAATCTAAACTTAAAGTTCACCGATCTATGGACTCGCAGTCATAGAAGTTGGAATACTGATATGAATATGTAGATTCATATCTATAAATCAAAACTTGAAGTTTTTTTATTCAAAAGTCCAAATAAATTATACAGCTATGAAATTAAACATGAAAATTTGATAGACAAGAAATTCTGATCATTTGTTAAATTCAGAAGTTTTACTACAAACCTAAAGATTTGACAGAACCTGCAGTTCTAATTTCCTATATTATGAACCTGAAGTTCTAAATGAAGCGTGAAGTATTTGACAGAACGAGCAGTTCTGATTTTCAAAGTTGAAAACCTGATGTTTTAACTTTTCATTGGCCAACTTATTTGTGATGCATGTTTCTTAGATTTTTCCTTTATGATGGGGATTTTTATTTTTCATCGATGTCCTAATTTATGGTGAATGGTTTAATTATTTCAGTTTTATTATGTGATTGCATAGTTATATTGGTTTATTATTTTGTTTAAGGTATGGATCACGAAACTGAGGACAATCTATATTTGGTAGATAGTGCCATAACACACACCATTCTGAAAAATCAAAATTTTTTCTCAGAATTGATATTCATTCCACGAAAGGTATCAACTATAGCTGAACCTGTGCAAATTATTGAAGGCTCCGAAAGAGCTCATATGATGTTACCTAATGGTACCCACCTATTCATTAAAGATGCTTTGTTCTCAAAAAGTTTCCAAAGAAACTTGATTAGTTTCAAAGACATCATAATGAATGGGTACCACATTGAGACTGTAAGTGAAGGTAACAAAGAATACTTATGCATTGCTACTAATATTGGAAGCTAGAAGCAAATACAAGAAAAACTAAATGTACTCTCCTTAGGGTTATATTACACGACAATCTCCAATGTTGAATCATATTCGGTTATGAGCAAAACAACAAAGTCAAGCCCGAAGCTTAAACTAAGCCAGAAGCTTAGTGATCTTAAGACTTTACAGCTTTGGCATGATAGGTTAGGTCACCCTAGGGCTACTGTATTGAGAAAAATCGTAGATAACTCTTTTAGACATTCCTTAGAGAACCATCAATTGACGATACCTAGTGGGTACTTATGTACCCCGTGTTCACAAGGAAAATCGATCACCCAACCTTCTTCTGCTAAAGTTGCATATGAATCCTCATCCTTTCTGTAAAAGATACAAGGCGACATTTGTGGACTCATAAATCCCCCTAGTGAACCTTTTAGTTATTTTATGGTTTTGATTGATGCCTCCACCCATTGGTCGGATGTTTGCCTACTTTCAACTAGTAACATAGCCTTTGCCCGTCTATTAACTCAAATAATCAAACTTATGGCTCATTTCCCCGATTATCCCATTAAGTCTATAAGACTTGACAATGCAGGCGAATTTACATCACAAGTTTTTGATGACTTTTGTTCATTTCTAGGAATTGTTGTCGAACATCTTGTCCCCCATGTCCACACCCAGAATGACTTAACTAAATCCATAATTAAACGCATCCATCTCATTTCTAGGACTCTGCTGATGCAATTCAAATTGTTAGTTAGTGCCTGGGGACATGTTGTATTGCATGCATTAATATTAATTCGACTTCGACCCACGGCCTATCATCAATATTCTCCTGCATAACTTATATCTGGACATCAACCCAATATTTCTCACTTGCGCAAGTTTGGTTGTGCAATGCAAGTCCGATTACCACCTCCTAAGCGTACTAAGATGGGACCACAACGTAGATTGAGAATCTAAGTCGGTTATGACTCTCCCTCGATTATTCGATATCTAGAACCAATGATAGGAGATGTCTTCATTGTTTGTTTTTTCGATTGTCAATTCGATGAGACAATATTCCCGCCGTTATGGGGAGATAAGATAGTTTCTGAAGAACGTATTGTTCCTGTAGAACAACCCATTTCTTGAAGAAAACGGTGAGAATTAGCATGGAGTACTTCTACTATGTCTCATCTGGATCCACGAACTTCAAAATGTGAAAATGAAGTACAGAGAATTGTGTACTTACAAGAAATTGCAAACAGATTACCTGATGCATTTAACGATGCAGTAAATGTGACAAAATCACATGTGCCAGCTATGAATGCACCTGCCAGGATTAATGTTCCTGTATGACAAAGTTAAAATACAACAGCAAAAGAATCTGCAATACACCAGAAGGGTGGCAGACCTATAGATTCAAAAGACTTAACTCCGCGGAAAAGGAGAAATGAGCAATCATCATCATGTCCTCCCGAAGAAGCATGTAACACTCCTGAAGAGGTTCCTCCCGAAAAGGCATATAAAGCTCCTGAAGAGGTTATAGTAAAATCAATTCTCTCTAGAATAATGGAAGTCTCTAATGAAACTTTGGAAGCCCCTGAAGAGGCACCGGTACCAGATAATGAAGAGATCTCTATACTTTATAATTATTCAAGAGAGAGATGGAATAAAAATTATATTGTTATCAATGCGGTAGCTACACAAATATCAAAGGAAAATGATAATGATCATTGGGACACAGAACTACGTTCTATAAATAAATGTCGACAAAGAAATGATTGGCCAAAATGGAAAAGTGTCATCAAAGCAGAGTCAGAGTCTCTCAATAAACGTGGTGTGTTCGGACTTATAGTACAAACCCCAAAAGAATTTGAAATGAAAGACCTTGGAAAAACGAGATTCTGTCTCGGCTTGCAAATCGAGAGAAATTCTAATGGGATGTTGGTTCATTAATCTAATTATACCGAGAAGGTTTTAAAACGATTTAGTATGGACAAAGCACACCCATGGTCATCCGGTCTCTTGATATAAAGAAAGATCCATACCATCCCATCGAGAAAAATGAAAAGGTATTGGATCCTGAAGTACCATACTTAAGTGCTATTGCAGCCTTGATGTACTTGGCCCAATGCGCTAAATCGAATATTGCATTTTCTGTGAATCTACTTGCCAGATATAGCTTCGCACCAACTCAAAGGCACTGAATTGGTATTAAACACATCCTACAATATTTGCGTGGAACAACCGATTTAAGAATATTTTATTTTTATGATCGTAAAGATTCCAGTTTTGTAAGATATGCAGATTCAAGTTATCTCTCTAATCCTCATAAGAGTCAATCATAAACAAGTTATGTGTTTCTAAATGGTAATGCCGTCATTTCTTGACGTTCTACTAAACAGACTTTGGTAGCTACTTCCTTCAACCATGCTGAGATTTTGACTCTTTATGAAGCCAGTCGTGAATGTGTATTGCTAAGATCTTTTATTCAGCATGTTTATAATTCTTGTCAATTACCTTCTATTGCAGGTATCCCGCCTATTATCTATGAAGATAATGAAGCATGCATAAAATAGATTCGAGAATGTTTCATTAAAGGAGACAAGACTAAGCATATAGCACCGAAATTCTTCTTCACTCATGAACTTTAGAAGAACAATGAAATTGAAGTCAAGCAAGTTTGCTCGAGTAACTTGACTGATATGTTTACCAAATCTTTGCTAAAATCAGTATTCCAAAAGTTTGTATATGAGATTGGCATGCGTAGAGTTCATCATCAAATTATGTAAATGGTTGTTATCATCACGAAGAGTGGTTTATCAGAGAGCATCATGAAGTATGCTACCTAAGACATTTGTGCGCTATACTCTTTTTCCTTTTCTAAGTTTTATCTCACTAGGTTTTCCTAGTTAAGGTTTTAACGAAACAACATTATGCATATCCAACACGAGTTCAACGATCTTCAAGAATGTTGCACGCTTTTTCCCTTCGCTGTGATTTTTCTCCCACTGGATTTTCCTTAGTAAGGTTTTTAATGAGGCAACTGTCATTGAATAATGATCATCCAAGGGAGAGTGTTATGAGATATGGATCTTGGGTGGATGCCCACTTAAAATGAATTAGGGTTAAAATTAAGGTTCCTCTCTTATGATGTTACTTTGTCTATAAATAGGCTTCTCCTCTTGTATTTATATACACATATAATGAGATAACAGAAAATCTATATTCTCCCTCTAATCCTCTCTCTTAGTCTCTCTATTTTCTAACACTTTGAATCAAACTATTTCAATATGAAGACAAACTGAAATGGGTTCCAAAACGAAATTGACAACAATGATCAATTGTTTGCCAAAAAATAAATTCAATAATGGATCATCAATGGTTGATATCTTTCTTTGCAAAAGTGCTAAAGCCTAATATTTTGGCAAATAGGATGGTGCCACTACTTGAACGTTTAGATCATTAAATGTTTAACCCCACTTATACAAATGTTAATTGACCTTGATTGGGCCACACTGTGATCACTGGTCAACCATTTGGAATCACACCCCTTAAAAAATAAAAAATAAAATAGAAAGAAATAAAAAAATTAAATCAAGGGAACAAAGTGCCTCAACATCAGTTTGCAACAATCTAGTAAAGCATGTTCATGTTCTCACTTGATATCTGAATAAATCCAAGAAGAAATTTAGAGCTGGATTAGTAACAATCAACTCGATAGCATGTAAGGAAAATGGAACCTAAAGCAAGGTCTATACACAGACAACTTGGATGCAACTGAAGGATATTACTGCTTTTCAGCTTCCTCTTTCTTCTGCAGATACCTGTTATTGATTGATCAAGAATTGTGTAAATGGATATAAAAGCAACTGGCAGAAAGGGTTATATAGCAATTGTCTGTCCTTTGAAGTCGAGATTAAACGCATATCATCACCCACTTAATATGGTAAGGCTATGAACTTAAAAGAAAGTCTTCAAGGTTCAAACTTCATGCGCACCACCACATAAGCCACAACGTTGCAACTAGCTCCTAGTTCTCACAAAAATGAAATTGAATAAACTTAACTAACAGTTGCATCTCTCTCTTTTATTTATTTTTTTTCGCTTTTTTTTCTTTCCACAATGGAGACTCAAACACATGTGCATCCCACTCACACACCCATGTCCCAACCAGCTGATCTACAACATAGGACATAGTTCACCAATAGTTGCAAGTATGATGTCAGGGTACTTTAAGTTCATTTCCCATTGATCGAAAAATATAAAATTTATAAAAGCTAAACAGCAAATAACAATCAGACGATTCACCACAATAAAATCCATAACTTGATTCCTGCAACCAGCCAATCTCCACTGGTAAGTTGCCATTAACTAATTCAATTGCATTCCTGGAGCGGGGAGACCCTCTATACAAAAAGAATATGGTCCTCAGAGCACCTCTATACATAGAGAGTAACTCTTCAATAAAAGCAAAATCCAAAGGCCTAAAAAAAAAAATTCCTACATCCGATGAATCAAAATTACATGAGCATGTTCAGTAACTTCACCAGTAAAAAGAAGTGAAGTGGAGGGTCAAATTAAGAGATAAGAAAAGAAGGGTCAAATAAAAAAGTTACGGCCTTTTGTCATTTAGTGAAATGAGAATGTAGCCTTTGGACTTGTTTTTAAAAAGATGATTTTTTGTCGTTTAGTAGCATGGAAAAATAACATTTTTACTCTTTTTTTTTGTAAAATGTTGATGTATTTTTTGAAATATGGTACTTTTTTATTTAACCTTTTTCTTTTATTGTCTCTTGAAATGACCCTTCACCTCACTTCATTAGTAAAGTGAATTTACCAATAGGAAAGGACTATAAACTAGAAAGGCTTTAAATACATCCTTTCAAAATCTTCGATGATCCCATCAAGAAGAAGAAGAAGAAGGAGAAGAAGAAGAAGAATGACAACAGCAACAACAACAAAAGTATGAAAAATCAACTCCAAAGCCCGGATCATTATGCAATTTTTCTAGGTAGGTTCCTTTGGGTTATCAAAAATTATAGAACTCAGCATGGTGAATCATTTGCAATGCTGGGTATTCCAAGTTCTAACATGAGATTCCCAGACAAATATAAAACAAAGTACCAACAAAAAAAAAAAGAACAAAATAAAAAAAATAAAAAAATCACTATGCTTTGGTGTCGTAGGGAATTGCCCCTCTAAAAGGTAGCCACAGTGGATATCTTCAAAGGGGCATTTTCTCATCTAACATCTCAGATATATGTTCCTTTTGTGAGGTAGAAAGGAGTCCAATCAATCAATTTCTTCATTGCTCCTCTTTAAGAAGATTTGGGTCCTTTTCCTATCCAGATTTGACCCTTGAGGCGATGTGGTGTTTTCCAAGATCAGTTTGGGAGACATTGTCATCTTGGGTGACTTTCCTTTCTCCTGCGAAAGGCAATTTCTATGGAGATCTATTTCCTAGACATTTTGTGGACTCTTCAGAAGATAAACAACAAGATCTACAATGCTACAGAGAAACGGGTTATTGAGGCGGCAAGTGCAATTTTGGCCAGCACTGGGAGATGAGCGTTCACCAGACCAAAGTTCTGTGAGTTCAGCTGGATGATTTCTTCCACAATTAGGATGCTTGCATGAGTGATGTTTGGGGTAAAATTTGGAATCAGGTTAGTTTGGCATCACTTTCCAATGCTGCTTTAACTTTAATGTGAATGAGAAAGATTTTCTCGCATGGAGTCTAATGAAGCAGAGATATCAACATACAGTGATCACCAAAGCTCTGAAGCCCTTCTCGGGATCCTTTGCCATCACTTTCTTTGTGGAAAATGATTCACTGAATGCAGTCTTTTGTTTGTCACATATCTCAGCTTGCCTGTGAAGAATGCACATCATCTTTTAAGGAGAGTTGAGATCTCGGAGCATCAAACAGAGGTTTCCTTTTGTCATGTGTTAGGGAGGCTAATGGGATGGTAGAAACTTGGCTAAGTCCTGATAGATAGATCCTCTCCATGGTTTGGCCCTCCCTCGCAGTTTATGATGCTGTTCTTCGTTTTTGTGTTTATGGTTTTCAGTAGTTAGTTAAAATATAGTGTTCAAAATTTTTCTATTTTAGTATTTTATTTTATTTATTATCGTTTTTCATTATTTTTCAAACCAAAAATAGGAACCATAGAGATTCCCTTCACCTGCACAAGACACAGGAAATCATTAACACAGTTTATGCAAATACAGTCAGTAGTCAGTACCTAGAGAACAGACATACCCCACAAAATACAAAAGCCAGAGCAAGTGCTTCTAGTTCCTTCTACCAATCCATACAAGAGAAAAAGGAAGATTGTATTTTATATTCCGTAGCCATCTTTACTACTACCAAGTATGGAACTTGAGAAGTTGAGCAAATTGCTGAGGATAGTTGGGAAAACACTTGATTCTATCTTCTTTTGGATGCAGGCTGTTACCAAGACAAATTGCTATAGAGCGAGATTTCAAACATTGAACAATAGTAGTCATAAACATATACTTACCCTTGAGCCTTCCCCCAACGTGAGAGCTGATAGAGTTGCACTGCTTCATTAGAGGCATGGCAAGCAAGAAGCAGAAAATTACGTGGTTGAACCATCCATGCAAACCTCATGAAAAGTCCCGAATAAACACACATTGCTGCAGAACCAAAGTTGGGGTGATTTCTTATTCTACACCCATATAGGATAACAGATAGAGAGCATTCATATGATTCTTAATCAAATGTCTTAACCTGCAGTCATGTTGCCCGATATCAACTCAGGGGGCTTTTGTGTGTCCACCAATCCCTGCACAAGCAGATCAATAACATAGTCATCATCAAAGCATTACCCTCCTGGAAATCCAAGCAGATCATTAACAATTTTATTTTATAGAGAAATAAAGATCTGTGGCTTCCCATTGGTGGGAAGTTAGAGTCTATTCAGATGTCACTGATGCAGCAACAACTTATATACATTGCATGGTTTTCATGTCTGCCGAGAACTATTAGTTGCTTAATAAGAAAAAGGCCAAATTAAATGCATGGAGCAGAGCTACCGTCTAATTTTCTATAACTAAAAACCTTAAACTTAGCCTCCAGCAGATGGCCAACAAACTATGCCTCCAGAAGATGGCCAACTTGAAAATAAAATACAGCAATAGCATTTGACAACTACAGTACCAAATAAAGATAATGTAAAACAATAAAATAACATAAAGGAAGCATCTTTGCTTAACAAACTAACATCCAATAAAACCTTTCAGTATCTTATATATTGGACAAAAAATGATAATGTAACAAGTAGCTGCATCATGCAAACCTTTTTCCCCTTTTTCTCCAAGATAATTTCTCAGTGCTGGGCCTGTTGTGTACTTGGTATTGA
Organism: Cinnamomum chago; assembly: GCA_038049695.1. Taxonomy (NCBI): domain Eukaryota; kingdom Viridiplantae; phylum Streptophyta; class Magnoliopsida; order Laurales; family Lauraceae; genus Cinnamomum; species Cinnamomum chago. Next base: position 102,581,629 of record CP142451.1, on the reverse strand, counting down.
ATTTATAGGAATTCATAGTACTAAGGGCTAGGAGAATTGAAGATGTGAGTGACAGGTCTAAGGTAGAGATCTAGATGGACCATCACTTCTCTCTTATTTAATTTACTAGAGTGTTTGGTGGGTAATCATTGCCTATCACAGGAGATACTATTTGATGCTCCTTGTGGATCTTTACCTTTAGAGCATGTTTCGAACAACCACAGACCACAGCTTACGGAATCTGTTTACTTCTGTGGACATTTTGCATGTGAATTCCATGAGCCGTAGGAATCTGCAATTGCTATTTGGTGCAGTGCCAAAGAGAAGAGGGAGAGAACAAACAAATCCATGGAAAGAATCACCCCTTCCTCTTGGACACAAAATCCTCAAAAGCATGGCTTTAGCTGGTGCTTCTCTGCGACGAGAGACATATCCGCTAAAAATTTCCACACCAAACAGATGAAGGATTGGAATTGCATAATTGCTCAACAAAAAACTTCTCCCCTTACTCTGTGGAAATGTAGCCAAACAAATATGCCCCAATCCTTCAGTTTTTAGCCCTTGGGTAGAAAGCCATGGCTTAAAAATCTTTGGAATTCAATACCAAATAAACAAACAGAGGTATGTTTGTGCCCAACCCAACAGTTTTGAGGCATTTATTTCCAGACTGATTTTATCTTCATTGGAAAGTCAAAACTGAAGGAGTTTCAGTTTCCATTGTTTCCTGCAGTGGTACATTTCCATTATAATCTGCATCTTCTGTAAGATTGCAGAAAAGTGAGAAAACGGTGAACTAGCTCCTAGGTCCAAATTGCATCTCTGCAAAACTGCTGAAAGTAAATTCACCTTGCTGGACAAGAACCGCATTAAATGTCAACATGGAAACAATGAAAAATGATTCTCCTTCACAAATCATTTTCATTCTCCACATAAAATGCTCTGCACCGACCCTTAACGTTCCATTAACTCAGCACAATTAACTTATGCAAACATTCATCAATGAGAAAAAGAAGTAAAACGTACAGCTGCAACAAATCCCCAGTTTGCAACAGGACCCCAAAAATGCGTTGTTTTGGGACCCATGGGGCTGTGCCAGAAAGCTCGGAAGGCTGACATTACAACTGTTTGATTTAATACCTGAGTCACATCACAAAGTATACTCTTCAATTAAAGAGCAGATAATGTCAAAGAATGCGCACAGAAAAGACTTCTGCCTATTGAAATTAGAAACATTTTGGACACATTTGGGTGGCGCCGCAGAAAACCACTTCCACAGAAAAAAAAAACATTTTCCATGGAAAACCTTTTCCAACCCCCCTCGATCGGAAATGGTTTTCCCAAAATCGCAGGAAAGTTAGTTCATTCTTCTAGTTTTCCTTGAGGAAATGCGACAGCACCAAACATGGAATTTTAAGTGCCACGGAAAACCTTTTCCACTTTCCATGCATTTTTCATAGAAAAGTGGCAGCACAACGTGCCCTTGGAGCTTGTTTGTGTAATGCCGTGGAAGAGGAAACCTGCTCTCCTTCCGTGGAAACGAAAATCCAAAGGTGGAGTGTTGGACTCATGTTTCTGCAGGTTGCGAGGAAATTCTTCAAAACAAGCTGTTTTCTCTGGATGTTTGCATTGCACTGAAAAAACAGCTTATGACATGCAGAGGAATCGAACGTTCCACTGCGGAAAACTTGCTGCGCAAACATGCCCTTAAGGACCAAAAGGAGAATCAAATGTTCACCAGTTCTTTTGGATTTCAGATCACTCTTAGGGCAGGTTTGCGCACAACAGTTTCCTTTGCATTTTATTTCCACAGTGATCTCAATATCTCATTTTCCGCAGAAAACGAATACTGAATATTTCAGTTTCTATAGTTTGGTAGGGGAAACATTTATTGCAGTGAAACATGTTTAAACCTCTTACATAAGATTACCAAAAAAAAAAAAAAAAAGGATTTCTAACTCTTGGTTCTGAATCTGCTTTCCACAAAAATCCCAAAAAACAAATAAAAACACAAACTTCCACCTTGGAAAATGAAAATTACGATAAAAATATTAACAGCAAAAGACAGAAAATCAGCAGCCTCCACAAACTTTTTCATTTTCTGCATAGAATGCTCTGGAAAAATGTATTCTTGGGGCATGTTTGTTCAAAAATCTAAGTCCACTTTCCGTGGAAAATGAAAACAGAACATCACATTCTCTATCAGTTTCAAATGCTTGAAGCGGCAAAACATTTACCTGCAGTGAAACGTGTCTCTGCTTCTTGTATACTACTTTCTACATCTCGGGTCTTGATATACTTCAGGCAAAATTTGCAGAAAAGGCGTTCACTTTGAAAATGTGAAAACCATGGGAACTGTTTATATGAACCGACAGAAAAATCATTCTCCCTTGGAAACAGTTGTCATTTCCGCGGAAAATGCTTTGTGCGAAAGTAACCCACAGAGAAGAAAAGTTTAAATCAAGGAATCGAAATGAGGCCTATATGTTCTTTTTTCCTTGAATTAGGAGGGGAATTAGGAGGGAATGGATGCAGTGGGTATTTCATTTCAGAAATCAAAGAGAATAAAATCCATACCTCAAAACGTGGAATCTGAAGAGATGAGTGGAAAGAGATGGCTAAAAGCACAAGGAATATTGCTTTTACGAGCGTTTTCCCAAACAAGAAAATCTGCAGGGAAAGAGAGGTTTTTTTTTGTTTTTTTGGCGAAGGCAGGGAAAGAGAGTTAAAAGAGGGAGAAATGCAGACACATAAGTATCCTATGGACGGTGGGTATTTTCAAAGACGCTATATTCGTTGGTAATTTCAAAAAGATCTCTCAGTTTTCCAGTTTTACTGATGCCTCGCTTGACTGACAGTCAAATAACTGGTGTGGGGAGAAGTTTAATGTACTAAATTTCTTCTTATTGAGTGGAGAATAGTTGCCCACACTTATTAAATTGTTCACCCGCTCTAAAATTGTTTAAATGGTTAGGAAGTGAAGTAATGAGCTGTATGTCCTAATTGCAAACCGTTTGGGCTTTACCAATGATCAACCTCAAACCTCAAGGGGGTCGGTGGGATCCTCGTCATAAAAAAGAAGAAGTGAATAATAGTTTGATATATATTTTTTTCTTTTGCCCTTATGCTTTCCCTTCCCTCTTAAGAGAAAAATACTTTTTTTAATGGTGATTTTTTTCTTCTCATCGTGGCGTTTCCAACCTACCTAGGTAGGAAATGGGTGCCACAATTTCCTCTTCCACGGCCTTACACAAATTCCTCTTCTACACCCTTTTCATTGGAGGGTTTCTGGTCAATAAAAAAAAAGTAGGACAAATAAATGGTATAAAATTAAAGTTAAATATACTCTCAAATATGTATATATATCAAGCAACGTAGGTTCTTAAAACCTACATGATTTTCTTTTACATGGATCTAATCATCATATATCTAAAACCTCATGGGTTAGAATATACTTGGATGTGGATCCCGGATCCCCTATTTTTGAAATGGAGACTTTGGATACTTGTATAGTCGGATGCCTATTTACATCCCTAATACAATAAAAAAGGAATGTTTGCGTACACGCCATTTCTATGGAAAAAGGAAACTGCCATGTTAGCAAATATAATGGAAATAAAAACCTCATCAGAATGAGATTTTAGTGGGATTTAGAAATTCATATTTGGTGAGATTTTTTATTTTTATTTTCAAATTACTGCTAATGTTGTTTGGTGCCGCTACGGATTCTTTATTGAAAATCAGAAGAGCTATCACATAACTAATATCCATCACAGAAATAATCGTCATATATTTGCCCTACTAATCAAAGAAAATAAAATTATAATGCCAATGTTTTGGGTTGAGCTGAAAAAGAGCGAGAAAATGAAATTACATAAAAGGAAATAGCTTTTCGTGAATACTCAAAATCCATTTCCAACATTAGCAAATAATAAAATTGTAACAATGCAAATTAAACATTTCCATAGAAAAATGGAAAACCGTATACTCTTATGCAGAAAGAAAATTGTCACACAAACATGCCATGGTGTTTTTTCTTGGTCGAGAGCGTTACCCCTACCCCTCTCCTGAGTCCTGAACTCCTCCCAAGTCCTCAATCATCACAGGTTCGACCCATTTTCCCTTTTCCATTCCCCTCCTGTTGCAGCGGCAGAAGAGGTGGAATTGGTTCGTTAGGAAGAGAAAGAAAAAGAAAATGCAGAGCCTAATATCTAACAGGCTTGCCTTTGGCTTCCCACTCTCAAAGCTTCTTCTTCTTCTGCACCCCCAGAAAATCTGTACAAGGACAAGGCTTCGAAGCTTCTCTGCTTCTTCAGTGAATCAGTCACGCGGTGGTCTTCCTCGCTTCTATTCCCAAACCCTTCCCCATTCCAAGGCACGCCTCTCTCTCTCAACCCCTAGATTCAGATCCAAAAGGTAGTAAAAAAAATCATCTTTTGCAGTCTTTACAATATACAGTGTTGCGCGCAGCTGTTAGGGACACTGGTTTGTGCCTGTGCCTCAGTGAGTGCTTAATTTTGGAGTTTCCATTGTAGCAATAAGAATACAGGCACAAAAATCACATTTTGATTGCAGAAAATGTTCCCCCCTGCCAACCAATAGAAACTTGAAAACATTAGAAAATGATTTGAAAGAACCCACATAACAGTTGGAAGAAAAAACAATCCCAAATAAAATGTAATCAATCTGGAAATGAAATGATAGACAATCTGCTGTGCCTTTGATTTTTGGAGCAAGTTCTTTGAATATAAATAAAGCCTTATCATACATATGATGTAATGGTGGAGATAATAGTGCTTTGATAGAGCTTTGGTTCTCTGGACCAATGCTATTGGTCATTTTTGAAACTTGTTCTTATCAATTTGGTTGGAAGCCATTGATACTACACATGCAGGCAGCCACATTGTACGGTGGGCCGTAGCCGCTGTATTCACGAATTGCAGACTTAATGTACATACTATTGAACTATTTCAGACATGATGTATCATATTCATGCTTGTAGTTATTTTTCTATAATTTCTATAATTTGGTGCAGGATGGCATTGTACGAGTTCAAGGTGATGAATTTTGGCATATGACAAAGGTCTTGCGCTTGAGTGAGAGTGATAGGTATGTTTTAATAATCTACATCTTTTTTATGGGCTTGATACTTTGTGATGATTGCTCCTTATCATGTGAAATCACAAGTTCATGACATTGGATCTGTTTTTTTTCCTTGAAATAGTGACTATATTGATATCCCAAATGATATACAGTATAAGATAAATATACTGAACCAGAAGGTTGTATTTGCTTCTTTTTTTTTCTTCTATATAATTTGTTGTTACTACTAAAAAAGGGGAAATAATCTTAGTTCTATTTGCTGTAGTTTAGTATTTTACTGTTTCTTTTTCTTTCTCTTAGCTATATACTCTGTTGACTTCAGTTAACAAGTGTTAGTTTTCAAAAAAGGAAGGCATGCCAAATAGACCCTAACTAATAAAAATGTTAACAAAAAAGAAAAAGAAAACCATTGGTTGGATCCTGGGCTCCTCATGGGTTCTCCCATAAAACTTGATTTGAGTCAAATAGTCATGGCAGATAGTTTGCTTGTGAGGTGTTGATTTTTACTGACGGAAGGCAGGGCATTTGCTTTGTTTTGCATTTTTAGCCAAGGCATCTTGCCAATTGTGAAATTAAGTAGCTGCTGTTAATGATTTTTTCAACTTCTATGTTGCACCATAATCAACATATCTTGTCTTCAGTTTGATTTGTGTTACTGAATAACAACTATATGATCGCCTCCACCATATACTTCATTTTCATTTTTCAATGATCTCTGGCCAATTTGCATTGTTTAGTTCTTTGTAACAACCTCGTATATGTTAGCAAGAAGATATCTGATAACTTGCATACTTTTATTATACATGTTATGGTTTTTTGTATCATAACTTGTAAGGGTAGAGCTCTTCAATGGGACAGGAGGTGTAGTTAAAGGTTGCATACAAAGAATTGATCGAGCTGGGCTGGATTTCATGGCCTTGGAAGATCCAGAAGTAATTCCCCTTGAGGGAACACAATGGCATGTATATGCAGCTTTTGGTGGGTTTAAAGTCAGTTACTGCTTTTGTTCTTCTGGCCTTATAACTTATAAGTCTTACATTATTCAAGTGGCTAATTTTCAGGTACTCTAAAAGGTGGTCGGGCAGACTGGCTCGTCGAGAAATGCACTGTATGTTTTCATTTTATTTTACTAAAGAAATTCTCCATGGCTTGTCTTTGTAATAATGACTACCTATTATTGATTTCAGGAGCTGGGAGCTAGTAGTGTTACTCCTCTACTAACTGAACGATCACCTTCAATTGCTGAAAATCGGATGGATAGATTAGAACGTGTCGTACTAGCTGCTATTAAACAATGTAAATTTTCTTTTACAGCTTCCCAACGGGTTTCTTCTCTGATTAATTTTTTAGCTTTGCCCTCATTTTAGATATGCTGATGAAAACCATGTCATATCCAGTTATTGCAAATTGGAATATTTAGAAGTTGACTATGTGTCTTTCTTTTCTTTTGGAAGTGTTCTTATAAGCCTACGGTCTTGTTATTTTGCTAGGTCAAAGGTTGCATGGAATGACTCTAAATCCTCCAATAAAAGTTGGCAGCCTTCTGCCTATCGTAAGTAATCTTTCACTGATGTGATATTCACAAGGTTGGCATGATATCTTGGTTCTAGCATTATTGAAGATTAATGTTTGGGCTCTAAATGGATCATATATAAAGCACATGATTAAAATAAACAAAGTAAATGTCTTGTAATCCGTGCTTTGTGCATGATCAATTTGATGGTGGGACCCACTCCAATTGTTGAAGATTAATGTTATCTTGGTTCTAAAATTATTGAAGATTAATGTTTGAGCTCTAAATGGATCATGTATAAAGCACGTGACTAGAATAAACAAAGCAAATGTATTGTGAATTTGTGATCACATGCTTTATGCATGACAACTGATGGTGGGGCTGGGACCAACTACGATTCTTATGAAATTTCATCCTTGGCTAAAACAAGGGGTCGTAGCTATTTTGAGGGGTTTAGGTTTCAGATGTGGCCCCCCTTGATGAATTTGTATGGCTGTACTAAGAGAATTCTCTAAGGCCCTCTTAGAGAATCCAAATTCTTAGAAGGTGGTTTAGTTGTACTGCATTTAGTGGAGCTCACCTAGATGGAAGCTAACTTATAAAGGACGATGAAATGGGTGATGTGGATTGTGGAACGGCCGCATTTCACTTCTATGAGATAATTCTAACCTTTAATATAAGCCTTTGAAATGTAACACATTCTTAAATTCTGTAATTTAATCCAATGATTGATAACAATCAGATTATTGTCAAATTAGGTTAAGTGCCGTTGACCAGAAGGTCGGTTGTGCGAAGATTTTGATCAATCATACGTAGGCAATGATGCATAGTTAAGAATTAAAGGGACTCTTGAATATTTGCATGTGTGTGCGTAGCCTGCATAAAACAAGGATTAAGATAAATAAATAGATGCAGGAGAAATTCCTACTTATAAGAAAAGAGGAAATTGAGAAGAACTAGTTGTGCCTATTGTATCTATTGCATGTCAGTGATGGAAGCAACCCCACAAACATAATATCCTGAAACCAAACGATGCATAAAGGAAAACGTCATTTGGAATTCCATTTTTCCTCAGTTAAATGCTATTTTCAAACTCCATAGGAATTACAACAACTCCATCTCAAACTATTCTAATATATGTGATATGTAGAATTATTTATGATGGTTATATCATCAAGACAATGATGCTTACTAATTTCAGTTGGAATAAGCGAAGTATGATCAAGGGGACAAAACTGTCCAAGAATTCCATTTGGGATTCATGACCTTGTGGCTAGAATATTCATTATTTATTCCATTGTTTCAGATGAGTCTGTGGGTCTTATTCTACAGATCCATGAAACTGTCGACAGTTCTTCTTTATACCTAGGCCCTCCTTTATCATTGGTCCATTTGTTTTATGCTTTTTGTATGCTTTTTTTGGTCTTTTCATTGGTATATTTCTAATATACTGACTGTCCAGTGTCTCTGTCTGTGCTTGTTAGATGGGTTCTCTTGTATTCATTTCTTCCTTTTTATCAGCAATTTCCTGGATAAAAAAAAAAGAAGAAAAGAAAAAGGAATAAATAAATGGTAGTAATTTGTTTATTTTTCTTGCAATGCAGGTTGCTCATTCAAAGCTATCATTTCTAGCTGCCGCTGAAGCAACTCCTCTTATTGGCACATTGTCTTCCTTAAGACCAGATGCTGGTGGGCTTATAATTATTGGACCTGAAGGGGGTTAGTATGTGTCTCATTTTTCTCTCTTTGCATCCCTTCTCCACAATAACACGCACTTGCACATAACTACGCATCCATAGTTGTGCATGCTAGTCATATTTTTCTGCTAAAATCATATCACAGGTGTTGCACTAAAAATGCTTCTGAAACACCTTATTTTAACTGTTTCACATGTTCCTTAAGTTGGAATTGGCCCAGAAACAACATGGGCCTGTATCGAGTTCTCTAAGTCAGAATTGTCCCACCCACAAAAATAGAGCTGGAAATGGTGTGCCACTTTGATGTAGCCAAAGGAATTCCCTACTTGAATAGAAAGCCAAATTTACAGCCCTAACCCGATCAACAATAACTAATGCAAGAAAACAAAGAGATAAAAGCAAGATTCTCACTGATATTTATGAATAATCAAAGTTTTCTTCCATCCCAAATGGAATACATCAATCTCAACGGAGAAAAAATTGAATAGTGTCATTTTCTCAATATCTCAAAGACTGAAAAGCTCCTGAAGAAACTGTTGACCCTCTCTTCTGTTCATGTGTCAAAACTCCGTCAAAGCCCTAAGTAGATCACAGCCATCCATCTACCGTCAAGCTAATCAAATCCCTTAACTCAAATGGGTCCCAATTAAACTAAAAATAAAGAAATAGCTGTAGAAAGAAACTGCAGAACCATGAATCAGCTGTGCACAAGTCATGCAGACTTTGTTGCACATCTGGGAATGTGGGGCCCCAGTGGCCCAATATATGGACAAGCGGGTCCCATCAGTACAAACTATATTGATGGGTGACCCCAACGGTATAGGCTTTGCATGAGTTTAAGCCCATTTAGGCCCATATAATTAAGCTCCACATAGCACTCAGTTTGCTGGAAGATCCCCCTCTGCAAATTCTTGTTGTCATCAGCTAGGATCCGCATTGGCTTTGTATTTACAGTTGCTTCCTTCTAGCCTCTTTTGAACTTCTTCATGTATAGCCTTAATCTCATGAGCCATTGCATCCGCATCACGGCTAACCCATCCGGGCTTCTGAATGGGCACTAGATGCAAGTACGCATCAGTGGGGTTGGATCCATACACTAGTCCCCTAAACAGACTCATATCGGTTGATATAATCCTTGAGCTGTTATAGGCAAATTCAGCACGAGGAAGAATTTGCTCCCACCGTCGTGCCTTCTTGCCAATCAAGCTACGCAGGAGATTGCCCAAGCTTCGATTAACCACCTTTTGTCTATCCATATGTCAATGGGGTTACAGGCACTACTGAATCGCAGCTCAGCTGCAAGTGGTTATTAAATTTGGTGTCTCAATCTGAATTAATTGTCTTCGTGTTACCATGTAGATGGACTACCTTCTTACAATAGAGTTTAGCAACATAGAAGCATCAAACATCTCATGTGATGAAGTAAAATGAGCCATCTTTAGGAACTTGTCCACCACAACAAAGATAGTGTTAGGGATGTAAACGGGTATTTGATTCTCCGATTATCCGGAGGTTCCAACCCATAAAACACCGGGCTTGGAACCTATTTTAGGTTCCGACTGATAAACAGGTCCAATTACAGAACCTAATTTAGGTTCCGACTGATAAACATGTCTGATTCTGGGTCCATACAGGCTCCGATTTGTGGATCCGGGTCCCGGCATGAGTCTTTAATGTCGCAAACTGTAGCTCAAAATTAACTTTTGTTGGACATATTTATATTTAATCCTTAAGGTAGTAGACTTAGTGCACTATTATAAGTTGAATGATATCCTTATTTTAAGGAGGAAAAAATTAAAAATAAAAAAGAAAAGAAGTTAGAACCAGTTTTGGAGCTACATTCCAGTCCTCTAGTTGGACCTGGTTTCAGAACCGGATCCGGGTCCTCCTATCGGAACCAGGTCTAGGGCCAACGAAACAGGTTCTGAGTCGGAACTGGACCTGGAAACCATTATTTAAAAATGGGTCTGTGTCCAGGTCTACTATGGTTCCAACCTGGAACTATCCTGTTTGCAACCCTGGATAGAGTCCATACTTTATTGAGTTCGTGGAAGACCCAACCCAAAGTCCACGCTAACATTAGTTGATGACTGCTAAGATATCTCGGGTTTTTTTCACTAAAGTGTCCAAAAAAAAGAAAAAACTACTGGAGGCAAAGAGAGGGATAGAAGGGAGAGAGATTTTGAGGGAAGGAAAATAGTCGTAGCCTAAAGAGAGGACGACCATCTCCATTCATTAAAGATTCAACTTTTGACCAATTGCATTACATAACACCCTCTTGATCTCTAGTCTCGACAATCAATGGAAGCATACCATTGTAAAGGCTTGGATGTGGATTAGGAGAAAGATCTTCCCGATCAAATGATCCTAAGCATAGTTTTTGGACCTCAAACTGTAATAGCTTTACATCATGATAAAATCAAATTGAAACTCATGTTTGGATAATGTCAAATTGGGATAATCCTCAATTAAAGGAAGTAGGGGGTATGTGAAGGGTCTGAATTGATCATGAGAACAAACAGGATGCCAGAAAAGGAGGCATCTGGAAATCCTAAGAGCAGACTAGACAATGCCATGTGTTATTGCTTGGACAATGTCATGTTCTTATGGGGGTCCACCTAAATGTAGGGAAATTAATAGAGGTGGGGGATGGATGGGTTTGGTCATGGGTTAGCGTTGTCCAAAGTATTGCTTTAATCAAATGATCTTGGCCCTTGAGTTTAGCTTCTTAAAGTTTTATGGCTACATATCATGCAAATTAACTGTGATAAGATCCAACAATGAATGATGTCTAGATGAGTGTCAAACTAGGACTTGTATAACAATATTAATGGGTAGGTGTTTGTGAAGGGTTTGGACTTTGTATTGATCATTGGGAGACAGAGGGCTCTGAAAAGGGCATTAAGGAGAATTTGCGATAATCCAAGTGTTTTCTAGATATATATGGGGGATTCTATTGGTGGCCCACTTTTTTTAGCTCCTTTTTTTTTTGAGTTTTCATACTTGGGGCCTAGTTTTAATCAATCCAGTCCATTTATACAGGCTATCTCTCCGTGAATTAACAACGGTCTAAATTTTACACTATAAAAGACATTGTCCATAGTTGGATTTTATTACAACAAATTGCATGGTGTATAGCAATTTGAAGTTGAGGGCTTAAAAAAACTAACGGCTAGAATCATTTTATCAAGCTCATATCTATTATTCCCCTCATATAGGGCCAACACTTTCCATCATCATGCCTTCCTTGATTGTCATGCATCCAGGTGAGCTCAATTTATATGGGTGTTTTTCTGTGAAAGAATCCCAGGTGTTTTGTGGTCAAACCCTTATATGTATATTCTTTCTATTCAAAGGTACCTCTCATGGCTTGTGTGAGAGGTAAACATCTAAGCCTTTCATGGGACCCACTTGGATGCATGGCAATTATGGGGGGACGGTGTGATGGAAAGTCTCATTGTGGATATTAGGTTTCATGATTTCTTAAGCTGCAATGTTTTATGAAATTCAATCCAATGATGAATATAGTTTAGATTAGTGTTGAATAGTACTAGTGCCAACTCATGGGAAGTTTGTGAGTCTGGGGGTTTGGATTGATGATGGGTGGGTTCTGCGTGGTGTTAAAATTGTTAGCTCCAATGATGAATTGGTGATTTTGATGTTTCAGATTTCACGGAAGAGGAGGTGAAGCTGATGACCGAAGCAGGTGCTGCTCCAGTTGGTCTTGGGCCATGTCGATTACGCGTGGAGACTGCAACAATCGCACTTCTAGCAACCCTTATGTTATGGTCTGACTCACACTCACCTGATCTGTAAGAGCTTCAACAATATAAGCATTTTAGTTAAATTTTGAGCACCATGTGCTTTGTCCATATTGAATTTTTCCTCACCTTTCATTCAAAATCCATAATAGTGGCGGCGTTTTTTATATTATTGGTGAAAAGTGCAAGTTGGAGGGATGAAACATCTCTTTGAAGCATTCATGTCCTGATCCCCCTTGGTGTCAATTTCACAGTAACTTCAGATTTCTGTCGGCTTTCTGCACCACTGAAACAGAAATTAGGAAAGAGCTCACTGCACAGCTACTCACTGTCACAGCATCAAGGTTGAAGGTTTTTAAGTCACCTTACCTCGGAAAAGGAGTGGAATAAAACCAAAATTTTGGCTAAAATACTATGATAATTTCTATCAAGAATTCCGTGGTTTGGGTTGGAAGAAGTTTGATTGATGATATATGTATGATTTGATCAAAATGTCAGCCTCAAATTTGAATGTGGCTGCAGCTTGTGGCCAGAAATTGAGGCTTGCATTGTGGTGGAGATATATGTTTGAGCCATAAATTGAGATTTTTGAATTAAGGTCCCTTACATTTGGAATTCGGAATTGAGAAACAAAATTCAATTAGCGGACCTAAATAGTTGAGACAAGGCTTTGATGGTTAAAACTTTTTAAAAAACCGAGAGAATATTTATCTGGATTAGAAGAATCTATTTCTCCTGTTTTTTTTTTTTTTTTTCGCTAAGTTGCGCTAATGGTCTGGAGTAAATCTGCAGGATTTGATTAACAACTACTTTAAAATTTTCAATAGAAGAGGTGGATGAACATCGTCTGGATTTGAGGAAAACCCAATTAAAATTGCCTTGGTAGTACCTGAACAATTCTTTTTAGATGCGCTCATGGTATGGTCACATGAGGTTTTATTAACGTGGCAAGTTCATTTGAAAGCTGTAAATCTTATTTTACAGTTGAAGCTGTGAATCATCCGGGTCCTTCAGAATATGTGGTTATTCAAAGTTGATAGTTAATCATATCAGGTTAAGAAGCAAATAATATCATGGGAACAGAAAAGTAGTATGGAAGACTCTGGATCAACCACATTGCAGGAAGTCAGAAACACTATAAAAAATAGACACCCTGGTAGCATATTATGATGGTCAATTCCATACTGGAAGGTTAATAATCCCTGAACATAATGGGTTGTGAAATTAGAATCATACCCTCATTAGGCATGCACCAGATAGTGCTAGAATGTCACCTTGCACTAGACTCTGTCTTCTAGTTATGGACCCAGGATTGGCATGAGCCATTTATTAGCTAGCATAAAATATGGTGTCTTAGCTTAAGATCCAAAAGAACAAGTGAAATCGAGAGAAGAAAAGTGGGCATTAGGAGGCAAAGCGATTGTCCTATGACAGTAAATTGTACTCTGAAAAAAGCAAAGAATGATATATACAGGAGGGATGTATTCAATTTGAAAAAAGAAAAAGCTGGATTCAAATAAAAGAGCTTTCAAATTTTTTTTTTCAAATATACAAGCGGAGCTATTAAATAGTTTATAATTAAAGCCGACTAAATTATCAAATATGAATATAATTCAAGCTTGGAGACCCTCTTTTTAATCATTATGTTAGACTTAATACCTACTATATGTATCACAGATCTGGATCCTTGGGTCGGAACATACAGGAGTTTGGTTCGGATCTAGATCTGTGTCTCTCGAATCCAAAAATAGGTTTTATGGTGTGTCCAAAAGTAGGTTCGGATCTAGATCTGTGGTACCTATTTGCCTAATGTTTGTTATTAAGCTTGATTAAGCTGTACTTAAACTTGTCTACAGTAACGGATCAAGAACTATATTGTCGGTGTATATCATCAGTTTTACTTACCCTATGTTTGGTAAGGGGGGAGGGAAAAAAATGGGGGAAAGTGCCTCCTACTTTTTGACTTTCCAAACAAGAGGAGGTAAAATTAATTTTCCCTCCCCTCCCCTTCCCTTCCCTTCATTTTCCTTCCTCCTCAAATTTTCCCTCCCCTCCCCTCCCCTCTCTCCTTCCCAAACGGAGGGTTAGGGTTTGCCTATGAAGTTATGCCTTCTATCAATCTTTGTCTTAAACATTTTTTCCTTATTACTTCGTATACTTCATACAATCTCACAAACTCCTTTTTCTCCTCGTTCTATGCACTTGAACTAGAGTGTCAAACCATCTCATGTAATTCCAACCCACTTGAAAAGTTACCAAAGCTTATGGAATTTTCAGAATCCCAACCTCTTTAGCATCTCAACATACTAACAAGGCAAGGAGGAATTTGGATTTCCAATTGGAGACAGTATTTGAATAAATCCGAAATTCTCGAGGCAAAAAAATTCTCAAAATTCTTGTTTAAAAATTTCTTTGAAAGAACCCTGCTAAAGGAACAAGTCCTTGAGAGTGGAGCACCAGTGGGTTATTAGTTATTAGTATTACTATTTTTAGTTTGGTGAAAGCAGGATGAGATGTTGAAATGCTTGGGGTACAAAACTCTCCTCTTAGTTGGGTCTATTAGAATGTATGATGATCATGAAAGTTTATTGGATGAAAAGATCCATATGAGACCTACATATACGTAAAATTTTGAGTCCATAACATCATCCTAATCTTTTGATCAATGACCCTAAAATTTAATGGTTTAGAGGCATCGATTTATCATGATTTCAATCTAACGGCGAGGAAAAATTGGATGAGTGTCAAATTTGGATTAATGACTATTCATATGGGGGTAGTATGTGTGAAAAGACTAAATCAACTCAACATGGGCCCCACGATAATTTTTTTTATTTTAGAAAAAGGGACATTTTTAAAACAGGGTATTTTTGAAAATTTTCCATGCTTGGGTAGGCTAATATAAGAAATTTTGGATACTGCCTGCCATTCCCATCTTTGAAAATTCAATTTCTGGGATTCCGTATCCTTGATTCTTCAATTTCTGCCATAAATGCGATTTGACTGGAAATACAAAGCACCGGGCGTTTTCATCTAGAAGTCAGTCTATTTTGTGTGGGCCCCGCCCTAATAATTCTAAGAAATTTAACTCCACCTAGGGCTCAATGGTCAACTAAAAAGGTTAACAACCCAGCCATCATAGAATTTACATCCCAAGAAGGTCAAAGTCTACCTTTTGACTATTCTCCTATCAAAATTTGTTTTGTAATTACTTCCTATGAATTCATCATCATGCAAACCAACACCCTCTTAGTTTAGATCCTCCAAACTAATTCATAATATATGGTATAAATTCATTATCAAGCATGTGACAATTGAAATGACCAATGGTTCAAAGGTTATTAAAATTTGAAATCCTTCAATTTTTTAGTATTCAGGCCAAGGCCAGGCCTGTATCTAACTTTCTTTGGCCAGTTCAATATATTGGCCAAACTTGGATTAACTGATTGAAAGCTCAAAATCTAGCTCGAGCCTAAGTAAGAAATGTATGTAGTTTAGTGACTGATTTATCCAAATAAGTGATTAAGAAAATGAAAAACTTGATAAAATGCCTAGTCAATTAATTAAATGGGCGGGCTTAAGGCCTAACGTATCGTATCGGGCTTGATCTAGGCACCATCTGGCTCTGCATCTATGTGGGCCTATGTTTCTAGATTTGGGCCGAGTGTGGATATACATTAGCCCAATCTCACCTTCACCATGAACACTATATTCAATTTAGGTGTTATTGAGTCCTCTTTGATCAACAAAGAGAGCTTCAAAATCAACTTACATTGTGTAATATTCGTAGCTTAGCCAAAATAGCTAAGCTAGTAAATATGCTTGGTTGGCATTTCATATCATATAAAGGTTTTTTTGTTTTCTTACCTTGCTGATAAGTGGCGCGGCAATTCTCACCTGCTTGCCCAATGTTTGAACCCTAGGCATCCCACCTTAGAGATAAAAATTTGGATGGGCCGCCTAGGCCTGTAATGACTCAGTACGAAAAAATCATGTCTGGGCCGTTGACCAAGTCAACATGCTAGCACGGCACGACATGACCTAGTTATTCCCATGGGCCGTGCTGAGCTAGGGAGCCTGGACTGAGGCACGACAAGGCCCATATATATATATATTAATTTTACTCATTTGTAAATTAGCTTGATGTTTGTGCATTTATTTTGACAGTTTCAACTTTATTTCAAGTTAAAAACTCCTAAAAGTCTATAAAATTTGTTTCAATTTATATAAAAAATATTAGAAGAGGCATGTGGGCTAACCCATGGACAGCACAACCTAGCCCAGCATAGCACGGATAAATCTGTGCCTTGGGCCGTGCTGGGCTAAGCTCCAGCTACCTGTGCTTTGCCCTCCCTCATCGGCACCTGTGGGGGGCCCATCCCCCATACATACGAGGGGGGGGGGGGGGGGGGGGGGGGGGTTTACCTTTTTTATGGATGGAAACTCCGGTGAAAAAGAGAGAGCGAGCACTTTAGGGCATGTTTGTGTAGCCCATTTCCACGGAAATAGTTGTAGTTTTCTGCGGAAAACTTCTTTTTCTTGTGTTTGGTGCAGCAGTTTTCCGCGAAAATATTTTTTCGCCACGTCAGCTTTTTCCTTCCTAGCCATGGAAATAGACTTCTTATGGGGGGTATGAGAAGTCTATTTCCACGGAAAACTGACCCCCCAATTTCCTCTCTCACCCTCACCCTCACTCCACCCAGCCACCATCTTTCTTCCTCTTTACCTCCCAACCTCACCCACCCCACACACATACCAACACACCCACCCAATAGTTTTCACTAAAAAGTGATTTTCACTAAAGAAATTTATAGCTGCACCAAACAACATTAGCACTAATTCATCGAAGAAAACCTTTTTGCACCAAACATATAATTTTGACTTCCGCGGAAATTTTTTTCCAAAGAATTTGAAACCATGTATTTTGCTGATGTGACAATTTCCAATTTCCGCGGAAACTATATGTACACAAACGTGTTTTAGATAACCAAAGTTGACTGCATGAACTAAAAACGGGGAAACGTAAGCAGAAAATTTAAAGTTGAAGATTGCTTCAGATTGCAGATGTTATTTTTAGACGGTCTTCATGTACCATGATGAAACCTGGTCTGCGAAATATGAATACTAAATTGGCCTCACAATAAAATATTCGCTCAGGTAACAACCTTTCCATTTGATAGAGGAAATGATTTTGAGCCGTTCTTTGATTATTTTTTTTCGCCATTGGAGGGTTTCCAATTTTTTGGACTGAACTAATCCCTCTAAGTCCAGTGAGAAGCCAAGTAAACACCCCTGTGGCCTCAAGATGGTAGTACTAATGGACTCAATCTTCGATTCTTGAATAAAAGAAGGGAACGGTGGATATCATCCCTTATTTTAATTTCACTTCAAAGTCTAGAGCTGTAAATTTACACTTTGTTTGGGAAGGGGGGAAAATGGGGGGAGGAAAATGGAAGAAAAATTATTTTGGAGGGTGTTTGGGAAGGGGGAAAGGAAAATGAAGGGAAAAAGGCATTGCTTTTCCCTAAAAAATTTCCGCCCCAAAACAAGAGGGAAAATGAGGGCAAAAGAGGAGAATGTTCTGGAAATTACTAAATTACCCTTTTACACCAATTGAAATTTTTTTAAAAGCAAAGATAAAATGGTCTTTGTCTCTCTACCTCACAAACAAACAAAATTATACTTTTTCATTTTTCTTCCCCCTATGTTTTGACTTCCCAAACAAGAGGAGAGTAAAAATTAATTTTCCCTCTCCTCCCCTTCATTTTCCTTCCCCCTCAAATTTTCTCTTCCCGCGTCCATTCCCAAACACAGCCTTAACTTTCCCTGGTGTGTTTGTTAGCCCTGAGGTGTTTCCTACTCGGCATGCTCCACAAATTCCATTGACCTCCACACCGCCCAAGTACACTTGCTCAGGTAGTTCGCCAGTTTTTTGCGGTCCACTTCGTTTGGCAACTTTTAAAGGATCTCAAATATTAAACGATGGCCTAGAGACCCTAGTTGTTTGCGAATGAAATCGGCTACACCATCATGGATGTGACCCATTTGCGGAACCCAAGTCGTATATGGCCAGTTTTGGCATAGTGTTAGCTCAGGTTAGAGACCCCTAGGTTGATAAATTAGACTTAACTTTAGGATCAGAATAGTCTACCATTCCCAGTTCCCACCCATGTGAAAGGGAAAATAAAAACTAGAGGGTCCATGGGAGGACTCACACAGAAAGCCCAACCGTGAGCCATGCAAAACGAGTGGCTGAGTCTATGTATATATTATCCGTAATTATAAAGTAAAGTAGGGAGCATTTGTTGGCTCTGTCCTTCGTAAGTCAATAAATAGGTTGTTGAAGCGTACCATTACATACAGACAATAGA
The DNA here is from genome assembly GCA_038049695.1 of Cinnamomum chago. Taxonomy (NCBI): domain Eukaryota; kingdom Viridiplantae; phylum Streptophyta; class Magnoliopsida; order Laurales; family Lauraceae; genus Cinnamomum; species Cinnamomum chago. Next base: position 102,563,208 of record CP142451.1, on the reverse strand, counting down.
AAAAACCACTTCTTTTCTGGTTCATCTCGGACGAGCAGAGGGAGGGAGAGGGAGAGGGAGAGGGAGAGGGAGAGATGGCGAACCAGCTGGTGGAGAACCTGGTGGAGTCGATAAAGTCAAAGGTCCGATCTCTGAAGAGATCGAGGAAGAAGAAGCCATACGTGATGATGGACAAAAGCTCAAGCGTCAAGGTCGAGATCCGAAGCCGAAAGGCCAGAAACCTCATCGACAAAACCCTCAAAGTCGCTGATTCCCCCGGAAAGAAAAGCATTTCCTAGTTTTCTTCTTCTTCTCTCTTTCTCTCTCTCTCTATATATATATATACACACACATATATCTATATCTATATCTATATCTGCATATCTCTCCCTTGATTTAGATACATATGCATCTTTACCTTTCTATTATAGATTTTGCTGTATCTGCGTCTGTGATAGATTTACAGCTTGCACTCTGATGTAATAATTTTGGTGAAAATGGAAGGAAAGATAAGCATTTTATGTTTTTTATTTTCCACTTTTTCTCTTTTGTTTGTGTAACGCTTGCGTTTCCTTTTAGCTGTTGTGGTGGTATCAACATATATAACTAGTGAGTCAAATTCAATGAATCTCTGGGGCCTGGGCAGGTGTTTGAAGGGCAAGAAAACACAGAGAAGCAGCTTTCCGAGTGGAGAAGGAGAAAGGCAGAGGGGAGGGGGGTGGGTTGTTTTATCTTCTGTGTAAACCTTGTGTACAGACTTGCATAGAGAAATGAGCAGGGCCGAGCCCTAGTGCTGTGCCTGTACCTACCTACCGACAAGAAGAATGGTTCTTGGGATATTGCTTGTCATATGTCATTAGATCAAAGAAAGTCAATAGTGGTTTTTTATGAACCATTTGACCACAAATATTTCACCTCCACTGTTGAGTCCGGATCCTTTATTAGTTCCAGTGTCTCCATTTAATTTAGGATTCCAGGGTGCAAGGAGAAAATTTGGCACTGTGGAATTTTCGGGGAGCGATAGAATCCTGGATTTCTGACCCTCATATAGGAAAATCAAATAATTTTAATTGAAAAAAAAAAAACACGAAAGGGTGCATGGAAAACTAGAATAATTTCTCTCTTTTTTGCTGTAGATTTCTGTCTTCCTAAGAACACACACTTGCAGAATAATTAGGGTCCCTGCCATTGGATACAGGTTTTTTTTTTTTTTTTTTTACGAAAGCATCTAGAAGTTAATTAGTTCTTTTTTGTTCCTCTTTTACTCACGTAACTTCTATCGCTGTGGAAAAGAAAAGCTTTTCCACTTTCCATCTAAGATGTCTAGAAATGGCTAGGGACACGACAGGGATAAAGAATGGATACGGATTTTACACGTAAAAAGTGAAATATGAGATATGATATTTTAAAGTATCCGTGTATTATTTTTTCCACAGGAAGGCTGCAAATGTGCGTTGAGTTTCCTATGGGTTTAAGGAGTGAAACTTCAAAGCAAAAGACCAGCAATTGAGAATTCAATTTGCTCAAAACGAAATGCCCTAGCTTGACATGCTCCAAAATCTTACTCTAATAATGGTGGGTTATACCGTAAAATTAAACTTACAATTAATAGCTTGACTAACTCAAACTTATGCATTATTAGTTACATTTCATTAATCACAATATTAATTATATGCTCCTATTTTACGATTAGATTAAATCTTATTAGAGTAAAATTTTGTGACATCGTACGTAGATAGGGCATTCATTTTGAACGGATTAGTTAGTTTCTCAGTAAGCAGGCCTAATTGGATCAAATCATAGGAAGAATTAGAGAGGACCCAAAGATGATATGCTTTGTAGATGTGCCTTCCGCAACTGGGATGTATTGATGGCATCCATTGAGGTGAGTGATTAAATAGTTGGGTTTTGAATGAGACATTGAATGGTGGAGAAGAGAACCCATCAAGTCTTTCCATGGCTTGGAAGGGGCTCAGAGGACCTTTACCCTGTTTGATGTGTTTAAAAGATGTTGGGCGTGTACCTGCTTTGAGGCTGTTATGGGGGCCTATACCTGATGTCTCGATATTGTTATGGGGGCCTGATATTGACCCGAACCTAACTTGACCTGCGCTTGACATGGGTCCAAACTGCTTTGACCATTAGAGCAGCTATTTAACAGTTTTTAGGCTTTGATATAGGACTGCTCTGGGGCAGATCGACCCGACCCAACCCAACCTCATCAGTTACCTGACCTGGGAAGCTTTTTGAGAGCTTCATCACCGAACCTTTTCATTTAAGGTGAAAGTGCTAATTTTATCATCATCTCTACTGTCTGGATCCGCGATGATTACATCCACATTTTCAAAATATATATAGGCTTTAAGGGCCTACATAGCTTCAGTTATATTGATATTCAATTGGCTAATTAGCTTTAATCATATACCATTCAATAGACCGCGTCTATATTTTAAAAAATCTTATTTTGAATCTCTTTTATCCAATTATACTAATGCCTGCAATCTTGTGGACCCAGAGTTCATGATCCAAACTGTTGGCATTGTTCAGAACCCTCGTATCCTCTTCAGATAATTTTTGGGGTCCTCAAGATCACTAAATTGCACAGATTGAGAAAGACCCGTGCTCCCCTGTATACTCATAGCGTTTGCTTAAAGTTCATACATTTTTAGTATACAAGTTTGTGAGATGTATAGAGATTGAGTCCTACTTGATTGGTAGATAAAAGGCTAAAGAAAATTTGCAGCCTTCTTGAATTTGGAGTCAGTGGCCCTTCCAAGTATGCTATCAGTTTAGGTTTGATTCAATCATAATGATCATTATTCTTTTTATACAAAGCATATGTTTCAAGCATTTAGTTTGTCATTGATATCTTTGAAATGCACAAAGAAAGTAGGAACAATTTAGGTTCTATTACTAGTACTAGAATACTTGCTAGAAACACAAGGCAAGACTCACAAACAACATATATAATTTAGAAACAGACCTACAGCCCTATGGGGAGGAGAATAAACTTCAACCCAGATGATGGGAGTGCAATGGAGTTACACAATTTCTTTATCTGATATGGTCACCTTTCCAAGCCTTATAGCATTCAAATAGTCCCTTGGGCTGTGGCAAGGTACTCCAGGGATCAAGAACCCCAATGACCTGTAAATAAGTGAAGCTAACGTCTCTTTATAATCTATCCCTTGAGTCCTGGGTAAGGAGAGGGATGTGATGAAATCTTTGTATTGGTTGTAGTACATATCAGGAAAGTATGTTAGATCGAAGTAGTTCTTATTGGGTTCCTCCGTGATCACCTGCTTGTCACATACATGGTAAAAATAAAAGAAAATTAGATGTGAAAACCCCAAAGATGTGCTCTCTCTCTCTCAAGAAAATAAATGTGAAAATCCCAAAACGCCACTGTTTTGTTTTGTTTCTGTGAGGGAAAATTGAAGATCCACCTGGTGGAGTTTTCTACATGCTTTGAGGAAAGCGAAAACCCCATGAAGTGTTAGGGAGGGTACCTATTGTCATATTGAATGGTTGGATAGTCTTTCCTCTAGCTTTCTAAAGTGACTACCATATAAGAGAAGTTTAAAAAGGTGTTTCTCCACCTCCAGTATCATGTAAAGGACCAAGAGCCTGTTTATTTGCATGAGAATCGAATACATAACATGAATTCATGGTCAAATGGCTCCAATATTGATTATTAAAAAGGTGAGCGGGTAAGGATCTAAGGTGGTCATGTACATGCAACCTTCACTTTCCTAGGATTCGAATTACTGAGATGGTGGTTGAGTATTCATTTCCCAAGTCTCGTTCTTTCATTTTTCCATTAGAGCTAGGAGAGATGATTTGATGGTCATTTTTTGAAATCCACATTTGTTTCTTCAATTATAACATTTTCAGAAATATAAGTCGTACTGTTTATATGTGTTCAATTACCTCAAACAAACAGGCTCCACATAAATGAAATCGAAAGACGAAAAAAAGCATTTCCTACAACTGATTAAAAAAATTGAATTCGAAGAAGGAAAACAAAGGAACCAAAAGAGCTCACCTCTCCTTCATACCAGTTTTTGTAGTAGATGCATTCCCCATAGTGCTTGAATCTGAAAACATCATCATCAAAGGGGACTCTTACAATTATATCATACCTGTAGGTCAGCCTCTTAGAATACTTAGTTTTGAGCAGTGCATCCATGTAGCTGGCAAAAGTCTCATCTCCTGGCCTTGACCTTCCACTGTTTAGGACACCAGCCATTCTATTCAATATGTCTGTTTCCTCATGCAATGAGAGTATAGCAGGATAGATGGATGAAAGGGACGCGCCCATGCTATGTCCTGTGAAGATTATCTGAGCCTTGGGGTGTTGTTGTATTAGGATCCTTAGTTGCTCTCTAACCACATAATAGGCCCCAACCTCGTCTGCCTTTCCTGTATAGTTCTTGGGCCAACCTTTGATATAGTCTGTTTCATCTTGGAGGCCCAGAGCTTTCATGAAGCCCACATGGGCTCTTCCCATACTTTTCATGGAGAGCCAGGAGATATCGAAGTCGCTGATGTAGTCACGGGCCGCCCAGAATCCGGTGCCCCGGAATGACACTATGATCAGGTTGGCATCCTCTGAGGTATCAGTGAAGATGAAGAGTTGTGTCCCATATGTCTCTGTGTACTCTGCGGATACATGAGGGTTGGTTACTTGTTAGTTGGGCTGGAAAAACTTTCTGGCCCAGCTCGAATGGCTCCTGAGCTGAACATTGCAGGAGGTTAATGGATTAAATTTGTTGATAAGCCCAGTTTGCTACGTGTTTTTGAGTTGGGCTTTGAGCTGCGCTAAGAGTTGGGTTGGGTTTGAAAATTAGATTTCCTATTAAGTCAATGGTTTATATGTGTTAATGTGGGTCGGGTTCGCTGTGTGGGTGAAGAGAACCCACATTATCAGATTTTACCCACAAATTATATAGGTTACTTGGGACCTGAAGATAACTGTAGGTGGGCTTGACCTGTTCCATTAACGTTTTGGATATTGATGAAGTGGGCCTACAGATCCATCAGCCCATAATGACGGTGTGATTAGTTTCATCATGGAAAAAAATTTGCAGAAATTGGACGGTTCTGATGTTAGGTCTATAAACAATTTCAAATCTATTCCATGATTGTGTAATTGATCAAACAGTTTACAAAATCTGGCCCATTTTTCTGAAAAGTAATTGCAATTGATACTTACTGTTCCAGCAGTTGTAGAATCCCACGAAGTTCATCTGCAGATGACAGAGCTGTTAATACATTTAGAACATTATTTTGGATAAAAACTAAAAGTTAAGGAAGGAGGTTTTTTTTTTTTTTTTTTATAACACAAGGTGTTCCAGCCCTTTGGGCGAGAATAACCCCTAATGGCTCAGAAGAGAAAGCCGGATAAAATTCTCCTGTGGCCCTAATGTGATAGTGCAGTTTCGAATCCATAATTTCCAGATACGAACCTTGGTCCTAGGCCAATTGAGCCACCCCTCAGTGTTAAGGAAGGAGTTTATTAATAGGCCTCGTGAATAGAGTTGCAAATGGGCTGATTTGTCCATTGTTTAAAAACTAGGAAACTTGACTCAGTTTTCACTATTGGGCGGCGAACCAACTCAGAGACTTGGCCGGGTCTTGACCGAGTGAAAAGGTCATAGCTCAGAATGAAAACAGGGAAAAAACAAAACAAGAAAAAAAAATTGCAATGGCTTTCTGAATTTTGAATGATTTAACTGTGTCTTTTCTGAGTCAACATGTCTGACTGAGTCTAAAGAGCATTGACCTGTCAACCCAAGTCTGGCCAACACGCATTAGGGACTGAGTTTTTCACCGAGTGCCCGAGTCGACTCGTTCGAGAACCGAAACCATACCTTCCAGTGGTTTGTAACTGCATTCTTCACATAAGCTTCATTCTCATAGGCAGCCTTAGAGGCCATCAGCATAAGTTCTAAGAGATTAACACCTTCCATTGTGTTTAGAGCACCCAACTGGGGCAGATAACTGATAAGTGAGGAGCTTTTGGTTAGATCCAGCCTTGGGTCAATATGGCCTAGAAATGTCCACCAATTCAAGGTCCCTTCTTCTGGAACCACCACCACGGAACCTGTGTAGAAATCATAAAGGGTGAGTTTTTTCGCTGCTTGATACATACATACATACATACATATATATATGAGGAGTGCTAGAAAAGTTCTTGAGGAGTTTTTTTTTTTTCCTTAAAAAACAACCATTTTAGTGGGGGCCACTATTATACATGACAATCATGAAATGCCATTGGACGGAAAGATATGGATATGACCTATTTATATGTAAAAGTTCAACTCCATTAGATCATCCTAATACCTTGATCTATGACCCAAAAGTTTTATAGCTTTAAAGGGATTATTTTCTTAGAATTTCAATCCAACGATGAGCAGGAATTGGATAAGTGTCAATTTTGAACTTGTTACAATATTTTTTTTTTATTGGGGTGGGTAAAAATTGGATTGCCTCAAGATGGAGAGTTTTTAAGAATTTCTCTTACACACATATGTTGAATATATGGAAAATAGTAAAATATCTCATTTGTTACGCAATTAATACCTAGCTATTTAATTATAGGTCCCCCAAATTACATAGGAAAAAAGGCCCATTTAAATAACCAGCCCAACCTATAACATTCTAATATGTATGTATTACTCTCTAAATCAAAATCCTTCTATGTGGAACCGTTGAGATTTTCACTGGAGATCAAGAAGAAAATACTGGTGTGGTGAGTTATAATAGTTGGAAAGACTGATATTTGCAGATATTAGCTTTTACCTTTTCAGTTTCAACCCCTTGTACAAGAAAGGAGGGCTTAGAATTCATCGGAATTCAATGACATGCACAAGAACGGGCTAATAACCTATCCTTTCAAGGAGAAATTTTTGAAAATTCACTTTTGGTCATAATTTTTAACCACTCAGGGCATATATAAATGTTATGTATTCAATTCCTATATATTAGAATCCAAACAAAATATTAAGTTTCCTCGACGAACCATTCCTACGAAAACCTTAAGGTGTTAGTAGAGGTAGTGTAAATACGTTTCAATACTTCCCCTCGAGTGGAACCCACTTCTCAACACAAAACAGGCCCTTAAATAGAACTCAAGATCGCAAAATACTAGAATATTCTTACATTTGGATTTATGTTATTGTATTCCATAATTCCAAATTGAGTTTATAGAATATTTTTAGCTTTCCTTATTCTTTTTCGTTAAGTTCTAATTAGTTTTCTTTTTTATATTTTCAGCCTTTATAATTCTAGAACTATTTTATATTAATTTCCACCCAATTTTCGTTTCTTTTACCACTTCTTGAAATTTAAATACTTAAAATTATTCTTTTGTGAAAATAAATAAATTTAATATTAAATTTTCACTAATTTATCTTAATTATTTTATGTTTTCCTTTTTCTTTGTGGGCTCTTGCTATGCAAGTACTTTGCTCAATATTGTTTATTTCTTCTTTGGAAGTTCTATTTCATTCTTAAACTTTCTCTTGTCTTTGGATCAGCATTTTTTTTTTTAGAAGGTTTTGATTCTTGTTTCCCCTAACCCCTTTTTTTCCATGAGACCATGAGCCACAATTTGTACTAGCTAGATATTCCATGTCCAAATATGATTAAAAAAGTTATCCGAGGTTGCCATATGAATGGAGTCAACCCAAATAAAACATGACACATCCAGTGTGGGGCCTACCTTCTCCTGATCACATCACAAGGAATCTTCAGCTTGTCTTGTATTACACTCTCTATAATTGTATTTACATGGATTATATATTCCACAAATGATCAATCTAAGGGCTTATATCACTTTGATTGAAGAAAATTCTAATTCAGGCATGTACCGGTGGGTAGAACTACAATACAGCGACACTGCATGATAGTTGATACTATGGTGCAACACCCTTCTTTGATGCATGGTGGAGCCCATCTTTTTCAAATTGAAGTCGTTCGACAGCTTTAACACCCATTATATTTATTGCATCTAAAATTTCAAAGAAATTCCCAGAGTAGGTTGCCCTTTAGATTGATCACACATAGGGTCGACTCTCTCCATTTTTATTCCAACAAAAGAAAAGTAAAGAGAACTCCAAAAGATGAGCGCCACCATGCATTGAAGAAGGGAATTGCACCATTGTATTGATGCAGGGCCACTGCCCAGTTCTCAGAAAGGGGTACTCAAATGATGAGTCAATAGGTGTTCACATCTGATGCCTAGGACCATTTCTCTGTTGCTAATATATTATACATGTAAGGTGTACGTAGACAGCACAATGTTGTTAAGGATGGCAATGGTCCTTACCAGTCGATGAAGTCGAAGTTACTTGGTAAAGCATCTCAATCATCACACAAAAAATGTGATAGTGTGGATTACCTATCGCATGCAGCTGATGCACAACTCCTCGTAAGTTGATCAATCACGGTGAGCCACGTCAGTTGCCAGTCAGATGCATGTGAATTTTCAGCTGATGTGGATCATCATAAGTGGTCTACTCACGGTGAGTCGTGCATCAATTGCGATAGGTGACCCGGTACCGACGCGAGGGAGTCATGTAGCTGACCAAGATGTGGGCGCATCATTGTTGGTAGGCAGTAGGCAATGAGAATTGCATTATTTAAGACACCTTTTTAGAGCATTAATATATATTATAAAGGTAGAATTCGATTTCAAAATTAGAGTCTGATTTCGCAATTGATTGCAAAATTGGACTGTAATCTTAAAAAAATTCAAAAAATAAGTTCTATCAATCAATTTAGAGACTACTTTTGTTAAGTTTCTTTATGTGAATTCAAATTTTAATATATATCTATTATAGATAGGTGATTAAAGAGTCTAGATGAAAAAAATTCACCTTGCTCTGTAACTCTATCCAACCAAGTTAAAATGAATATTCTTTAGGTGGATTTAGAATTCTAATATATCTATTATAGTTAGAAAATCCTTAATGTTTGTGATTTTTAAAAGTGGATCATTGATAGTGATTTATACTTATGAGCTCCACATACAATAAACTTTTTTAAAGTGGGTCCCATATTCTAATTCCTAAAGACGGGGCCACGTGCAAATTTGCAAATGTTAATTTACATAAGACTTGAAGTTTCATACTCATTTATATAAAAAGTAATATTAATTTTGTATAAATGTCGGACTGAGTCATGCTTCGAACCGTAACAAATGGTATATTTATTTGTTTTATATTTATTTTCACATTAATTAATATCCACAAATTAAACGTGTTTTTATTTCTGGGCCCGAGCTTAGCGTAGGCATGCTTTGTTAGTATTGTTTTTAAAACGGCCTTATATGGTGAAATTTTATGACAAAAAATGCCTAGTCCAATGCCATAAATATAGGCAATTTTATCATAGATGAGATTTGCACGGGTGTGAACTTTACATGGCAACCCACTATTGGACCCACAATGGATGAGAGTGGGGTTGGAGAGATCCATTGGGACCACTCCAGGTATCAAGTTTGACCTTAATCTCATGCCCTAACCCCTTCATTCATGGGACATATATAAGTCCAATTGCGGACCCATGATTTTCATTTGGGTGGTGCGGGCAATGGTCAAATTAAAAAGTTAAATAATAAAATTAAAAAAGTTATAGTGATACTTAAGAGATTTCTCGAACCTCCCGAGTGCAGTCGCATGCCGGCCTCATATTCAAAAACTAAAAAAAAGAAGAAGAAGAAATTCAACCCTCCATCTAATAGTTTAGTCCATTTGGATGGTTGCGGACTTGGGGATCAAAGACAACCACAAGAGTTGGATGTTATATATAGTGATAATATTATATTATTTATTTGGGGCTCTCCAAATGCTGTTTTCCACATGGAATTCCAAAACCCTCTTGGCCCAATTCCAACTATGAGATATAGCATTTTAAAATGCTAAAGAGAGACGTCATTATCACAATGTTAGAAAGCCCCAACGTGAAAAATTCTTGTTAGAAATGCCTAAAAAAACAATCCTCATCATCATTGGTGAATTACCATATTTGCAAAAGGAGACAGAGAGGATTCCAATTAATGTAATTTTACAAAATTTTAATTAATATGGCATCACAGAAAAGTTCATCTTTTGTTGGGTTAAAAAAAAATACATTTCATGCGATATTGCAGAGTCTATACTTTTATACAATATCACTGAGTCAATGACGTTCCAATCCATAAAAACTATACGAGTAACTGCGGGAAAATATCCAAAATTTGGTAAGTGGCCGAGAAATCCATCCCTATATGTAGGGACGTAAATGGTACCTAATTCTCTGATTACCTGGAGGTTCAGACCCGTTAAAAATCGGGTGTGGATCCTTATTTAGGCCCCGATAAGTAAATGGGTCCGGATCCGGTTCCACCTTGGTTTGGACCCGTGGATCCAAAACTCGACATATTACCTCAATTTTCAAAAATCTCTGCTAAAACCATTTCTTTTTTAATATCATTATCTACCTAAGCTCGGACCCGGATCTAGAACCGTCCCATATATATAGTTCTGGTTACGAAGCCAAGAAACTAATTCCGAAACGGTTCTGGGTCCAAATCTGATTCTACCTTCTTCTTAACGGTTCCGGTTCTGGTTCCGGGTCCACCATGTACCTGGACCGAAACCGACCGGTTTACAACCCTACCTACATGGAACCATATAGTATTTTATTTTATTTTTTAAATTACCCTTGACAATGAAATGAGAATGTATGGCAATCCACCGATTGCAGCATTAGGAAGTTATTTGGAAGAAATGCACTGATCTTCTGAGTCTTTGTACCTACCTGTCATGAGCTTCTGTATCAAACTGAACACGCCTCCATTCGTTGTCACCAAGTTGAAAGGAAATTCAACGGCAAAACCAAAGAGGCGGAGAGGATATTCTATCAGATAGAAGAGCTTTTGAATGAACAGGGAAAGGGCTACTATATAACTAGGTGTATCACTAAGCTTAATGTCATGAGAATTAAGGGACATATCTACAAACTTGCAATCAGATAGTTTAGGCTTAAAGATAAGCAGGTGAAGAATATCAAGCCACCCTGCTTTTTCAGGGCGTAAGATCATGTAATCAGAGGAACCCATAGGAGGAGAATTGAGAGAAACCAAAGGAGAACAAGGAGAGATGGAAGGATGTGGTTTGGAGGTCATGGGCTACTGCTCCATTTATAGGCCTTATAGTTCCTGAATCTACTCCATGTGAAGCACGACGCCTTTTCTATATTAAGAAAAGTATACCTCACTACAAGAACATATATATAGTAATTGCAGAAATCGTTTGGTTGAATGATTTATAGGATGTATTTGTAATGGTATTTATGTTGAAGCATGAAATGAATGTAAAAAGGTCATGAGAAGTTAAAAATGTAGTTTAACCCACCTTTCTCTTCTTTGCTAAATGGCTTTTCTGCACCCTCAATCCCAGGGCTAGATTAAGATAAAAAGAAAAGGATAAGTTTTTTTATTTTTTGACTTTGGCCTATGAATAATGCACGCAAACAGTATAAAACATGAGCTCGTGAAACATGCTATCTGACAGCTTCTACTGGATGAAGACAGTTGAAATACAAGTGGATAAAAACACTTTACTTGCAGGATTGTACAATTACACCTGTTGGTGGGTTAGAGAGTGTTTGACCGGACTCCTTTTTGCTAAGATGATTTGAAGTCTTTAACTGGTTGGTAAAAGAAATTAGCCAGCTTATGACTAAGTTTTTGGGCAAGTACAGGGCATTGTCACAGACATTGAAAATATCATTATATTATTCTGATATAATTTCAAATATTTTCTATATTTTCAAAATATTGGTATTTAAAACATATTGCAAATTTTGTGACAAAATGGCTACTTGAGTTGATCTTTTTTTCTTAAAAAAAGATCTAATTATGGTTCAGGTAGTGGGACTACCCTAATCAGGATTTTTGAAGAGCTATTTTTATTTTTATGTTAACCTCAAGGGGTTGGCCGAGTGGTCAGGACCACGGTTCCTCTTTTTTCTGGAACTAGAGGTCTTGGTATTGACCATCGGTTCCCCCTTTCTTTAAGAACCAAAGGTTGAGTCCATTTGTGCTACCACCTAGGAGCCACAGGAGTTTTACCCGGCTTCTCTCTAGGCCTGGAGGGAATAGTCTAGCCCAAAGGATTAGAAACCCTCCATTAGCAAAAAAAAAAAAAAAAAAAGCGCCAGTTTTATGTTAAACTTTTAATGAGATGATCCTCCCCATTGATAAATGGAAAGGTTCAATGAAATATCCCACTTTGTACTCTTGGCCACATTGGCCTTTTTTTATATTATCTAGATCATATGTAAATAAGACGTATTGAGTATGGAAACTTTTATAGGTTTTTTAACTGTTTTTGGTAAAAGGTAACTTTTAGGCTTAATGATATTAAATGAAACTTCCTCTTTTATCTTTGAACCAATCATCATGCACTGGTTGTTGGTAAATCTTCTCCTGCATACTATTTGGAAATGTTCTAAGCTCGTGGGACCCACTTAGTCCGATGTTTATGGAAGGTGGGAGGACACATACAAAGGGCTCCTTACGGATAAGGATAAGGATCGCCAAAAATTCAAAACCCACACGTTATCTTAGCCTTTAATTTAATACCCTTAAAATTGAATAGTATTATAACCATAGGTTTTTTCTAGTTTCAATCCAACAATGAATGAAAGTTTGATGAGTGTACATGCCGGATCATGTGATGACAAGAATGTAAAATGGCTTGCACTCATAAAATATGGGCACAAGTGGGCTCCACAGAGGTAGGGGAATATTTTACCTTGATCATATTAAGACATCGGATATCATTTCTAAAGCCAGACATATCTATCCCTATTATTAAAAAGGGACTTGCTTCCTTGTTATGCCAACTAATGCACCCTCTAAATTACTTCATTGGAATGAATAAAAATAAAAATAAAAATCAAGGATGAGCTTTAGTATAGGTGTCGAATGTTGATTGGATGAAACAATGAAACGATATCTCTCAGTTTTTATGAAACGAGGAATATGGATATATTGTTTCCGTGATAATATGTATTTCTATATTTTATATCAGCTTGTGTTTTCTTTCTTTGTTAAATTATTATAATGAATTTCAAGACTGGCCATGTCATGACATATGCATGGAAATATCCATCTAGGACCCAATTTATAAATTGAAATTGATCCAACATTTTGATGCTCCTCATGAATTCAAATTTGGGTGAATGCATATATTCAAGACCAGGCATGTGGTTTGAATGGATTGTATTTGTATCAAACAAATGTAGGGGCTACTTAAGTTAAACTAACTTAATTATCTGATGTGCTAGATGCAGACCTCTGGTTTTGATCATTAATTTCTCTATACTTTTATATGTTTAACTTACCAAACTGATCTTTTCTGTAATATTATTTCAATAACATCTCACGAAAACCCAAAATTTAAAAGAGCACTGAATCTTTAAATGGAGGATTTTTTATTTTATTTTGCCAAAGGTATAATTAGCCATTCTAATAAGCCAATTCGATCTCTACCAATTTTTTTTTTTTTTTTAAGGTTTGACTTTAGTACTGGATACATTATACAGGGAAGTGCCTTGATGACTCTGGACCTAAACAAGGTATATATATATTTTATGACGTTATGTCTGCTTCTAGACAAATCGATATTTATTTGGTGTTTTGACATATTAGTCCTCCTTAAATTTGGTTTTACCAATTTCATGATCGAAATTTTGGTAATGTTACTAGAGTCACCGGCCTCTCTAGTCGACATTTTTTTAAAAACTTTTTTGGCCTCAAATCCCATGATATTATGGGAATAATGTATGTCACATAAACTGATAAATCCCATGATATCATAGGACTGTCTCATGATGTCATGACTTTTATGCAACATCTTAGGGAAAGTTTTTCTGAATAATATAGAACCTGAAAAATGGTGGTCTTACTTTTCTCAAAATATTATTTTTATGTTCTACAAAAAATAAATTCGCTTGTTGGTGGCAAAAGTATGTGATACAGAAACTGATAAATCCCATGGTATCATGGGACTATCCCATTATATAATGGGATATGATGCAAAAAAGTTAAAAAATGTTGACCAAAGTCAAACGACTTTGGTGATATTATTTGAATTTTGGCCATGAAATTGACAAAATCAAATTTAAAGTTGACTAATATGTCAAAACCCCTATTTATTAACTCACATGCAAAATTTAATTTAGAATTCTTGTTTTTTGGGGATTTTTATTAAAAAAGATAGGGTTTTTTTTTTATGAAAAACCATTTAAATAAAATGGACAGAAGAATAAAATTTTTTGTAACGACAACAGAGGGCCTTCATTCCATGATACCATAGAATAAGGTTCAGTTTGGCATGTCTATTTTCCCCTCTTATTGTCTTAAAATGGATTGAATCCGGTTTCAGCATGTTTGGTATGAGGTTTTACTGTGTCCATTTCATATGGCATTTAGACACAATGTGTCTGTTTCATGAAGTCCCAGAAATCAGCAGAATCCAATCAGATATACAGGTCTGAAGCGGGTAGACATGAGTGGTACAGTATTATGGACGTCCTCCTAGGACAGTCCGGTTTTTCATTTTTTTTTAATTTATGGGACCCACAATTATGATCCAAGCCGTTAGAAATGTGAAGAAGTCCCAACACGGCCACGTGTCCAAATTTCAGCCGTTGATCTTTCTCGAATCTCGAGATATTTGCAAAAAACCGTGAGCCATTTGATGTAATATTCCGGACATAGTGGGCCCCACAATCAAGATCCGATCCGTTGGTTCTCTTTGGAGGGCCAAAAACGGCTATGGGCCCAAAATTGAGCCTCTAATTCAAAGTGGATCTTGAGATATTTACAAAAAAGTTTTTGACCATTGATGTCCCATGCCTTAGTGATTGAGTTTTGAAGTTGTACACAGCAGTGTGGTATTTTTTTTTTTTTTTAAATTCAGGCATCATAAATCATGATCCAAACCATTGGATATATTCAAAAGATCATTCACGACTAAGGGTCTAAATTTTAGCCATTGGATCATCATAGATTTTGAGATATTTATAAAAAACGACAGACATTTATATATAATATTTTTTAAATCATGGCCCCTAAATGCAAGATCCAAACCAAAATGAAGATCCAAACCGCCTATAGTAATTAAAATGTGGAACACGTGTTTGAGATAAAATTTCAACCGTTGTATGATCACAGATCTTGATATATTTGCAAAATACCCAGACCATTAGATCTATTTTTACATGTGTCTTACCAAACAGTCTATTTTTAAAATATCTATGTCTTACCAAACAGTCTATTTGTAAAACATCAATTTCAAACCGCTCCATTTGAAATAGATCTATATAATACAGATCTGTTTCGTGAAGATAAGATTTGCCAAACAAGCCCTAACTCAACATTCCACGATATCATGGAATAATTTGACATACAAATGATGGATTTTTGTGTCTTCGCTATGCAAGTTTCTTATTATGTTGATGATAAATAAAATTGCAGTGGTGATGGATTTTCATTATTGTGTGTGCTCTTTTTTGGAGATGGGAAGAGTGATAATCTTGAATAAATTTTAGAGATGGTTCTTCTTCAATGCTGATTTAGAGAGTTTAGTAGGTGATGGGTTGCATGTTTATGGTGATGTATTTAAATGTGGTGTTGTTCAATAGAGGTTCTAGAGATGGGAGTGTATACTCTTCCTCCAATTAAGTTGACAGCCTTCTATAATCACACAATATATGCATCTCCGTATTAAAGAGTTTTGAGAATCACTTTCTTTTCATAAATTTCACCGTGAAATTCATTGACAGAAAAGATTATATTTATAAGAAAATACTAACCAACCATATCCAAAGGATAATGATAAGATAATCTACTAATATCCCTAAAATCCTAATCTTAACATACTGTTAATCTTCAACATTCCCCCTCAATCACATGGTACTTTCAAAGAAAGTATTTGTGATTGTAAACATGAAAAATAAAAGATAGATGATAAAATATTTCAATAGAAACGATCTTCATGTCTTCTTGGTGATCACCGTCTGTTGTCTGTGGATCCATCACTGTCGCAACCCGCTCCTTTCTGAGTCTGTCGGTGCCGGTGTACCACTGGATTAGATCTGCCGTGATTTCATCCAGAAGTAAAGATCGTGCAATGGTGAGATCTTAGGGCTTAAATGAATGGATGGGTGGGTAGGAGAAGATAATCATAACTTTATTGAAATAAAAAAAAATTGACGGTGATAATCATACCCGGCTTGATCGTAAGATCATCACCGAGCCAAGCTCTGATACCATAAAGAGTTTTGAAAATCACTTTCTTTCCATAAATTTCACCGTGAGATTCATTGACAGAAAATACTACATTTATAAGAAAATACTAACCAACTATATCCAAATGATAAGGATAAGATAACCTACTAATATCCCTAAAATTCTAATCTTAACAGACTGATAATCTTCAGCACGTATATTATATGTGCATTATTTTATTAGATTGTGTTTCTGTTTCTGTAGTGTGTAAAGTAATCTTTGTTTTTTTGTTACTTTTCTTTACATTTTCCTATGATAATTTTGGTGATAAATTGGAAATGGTGATGAAATCTTGCCTCTCCTGATACCACTTCATGATGGGTTATCCTTGATTAAGCAATTTGATGGAATCAGACCCTTGCTCTAGGCTGTGGGACTAACTTCTAATCAGCCCAAAACTTCACAAAATATCATAAAAAGGTTAATTAAGAGAGAACCGCCATCTAAATAGCTAGAATGATCACTTTATTTCCATTCCAAAAAAACCTTCTGTTTTTTGGTATCCCACTTAGGGGGCTGGGACCCCTAAGCAATACTGGCATTTTCAGCAGTTTGAAGTTATTGTTATGGCAATAAATGTGTCATCTCTATCTATTTAAATGCATGCACATAATGTTGTCAAATTTCTTGGGCAGAAGAGTGGACTAATTAGATGGAATAAGTTCCCTAAAGAGATTTATGGAGCAAGAAACCATACACCAATCGAAAATCTTAAGCTCGTAGGTGGAAGACCCAAATAAGTATATGAAACCTGTCAAACTCAAGACTTGCGTGATGTGGGATGTTGGACTTCCCAACACTCCCCCTCACATGCCGGCCCAATAGATTTCGTAGACGGGGCCTACCACGTGGGCTGCATTTTTTTTATCGGTAATGGTAAATATTATTAAAGAAAAATGAAGATACAATAAAGAAGCTTCAAAAGAGCATCAACCAGTATAAGAGATATATACACCTTACATAACATGAGTACTAAGATTACATGAACGATCAACCATGTGGGGTATATAAGAACGACGAGATCGTAAACTGCTTTGATACAACGTAATAAACCATATACCAACTCTAATACTAGGTGGGCGTTGTGGGACGTGGGTTTTTTTTTCTCTAAGTCGCTAATTAAGGTGCGAGCACTGCTCAAGCACGAGTGTATGTCTGATTTGGGTTATGACTCTACTCTCTTTTAAATTTATAAAGTTTGTTATAGGGCTGCACAAAAAATCCGGTATCACCGCAAATCCGAACCGAACTGGACAGTTTGGATCGGTTTATAGAATCGAATCGGACAGTTTGGATCGGTTTATAGTGGATCGGTTCGGTTAACGGTTTGAAAATCATAAAAACCGTTTACATTGGTCGGTTATTGGTTTGAGCTCACGGTTAACCGCTTAAACCGAACCAACCATATGCGGTAACTTAAGTATTGCTTTTCTACTATTTTAGCCTTAGGATTTCGTTTTTTACTACTTTCATAGTTAGAGTCGACAACTCCATTCTCACATAAATTCAATTGTCAGCACTACCTTAGAGGAATGAATGTTTCACTGAAAGCTGGTGGTTTTTTTTTTTTTTGTTGTGCGCTTGTGTTTAGTCCAAACTCTTTTTTTTAGTAGAATTATTTTTTATATGCGTTTAGTCCAGTATGGATTGTTAGATTTTTATGTATGCATCAAACATTGGAACAAACGCAAAGGACGGGGTATCATCATTTTGAAATTTCCAATGTCTAAGTTTCAAAAAAACAAAATAAAAAACAACGGTTTAACCGACCGAACCGATTGGTTTGGTTCGGTTCGATTTAAGCCCTCTCCATCGGTCGGATCGGATCGGTTAATTGAAAAACCGACAAGTTCGGTTTGATTATTAGTTTTAGTGTTAAACCGATCCGAACCACCCATGTGCAGCACTAGTTTGTTATAGTCATTGAAGATAGATTGTTATGGAAATTGGAAAGTTTGTTATATTCATTGAAGTAAGATTGTTATGGATATTGGAAAAAGATACTCTCACAGTCTCATATCTATAAAAGAGGAAACCAACGTCCCTTTTGATTCATTCAATCCAACAACCTTTGAGAGATGAAGATAAAAACATAGAAATTAGGGTTTGGAAACCCAGAGTCTCCTCAATCATATGAAGTGAGCAACAGGATAGATGTGTCAGGTCGTGAGATTTCAATCATGGAGTTAGGTATGCATTTAAATTTATTGATGTTGTTCAGATCTGTCTTATTATTGTTGATTTTATCATTTTGATCACAGATTCAACACATGTGGTATGAGAGTGGTTAACTGGTTATAGATCATCGTATTCAAAAGCCTGAAAATTTCTCAACAACAATGTCCTTTTGAGAGTTTTAAAATTGATGTTGTTCAATGTATGTAATTGAAAAGATGTAATAGTATTGCCTCCCATGGCCTAGAAAAGGGAAAACCTTATTTGAATGGAATTCATTCTTATAGGAGCCAGCAATAATCTCATGCACAAACCACAATCCCTGCTTGTTTGTTTGTTTGCTTATTTATTTAATTTTTTTTGTCATTCTTGAGTTACATTTTAGAAAAATTTAAAAAAAATAAAATAAAATAAAATAGCCCCATTTCCTGTTATAGTGAAATTTGGGTAGGATCCAAAGTAAGAAAAACAAAAAAAAAAAACAGAAATTTAGGTAGGACCTTATCTGCAAGGGCCTTATTTCCTATTAGAGTAGCATTTGATAGGGCTCACTTCTTCCATTAAAGTAAGATTGGCTAAACAATTATAAAAACTCTACAGGGATTAATTTGTGTAGGTACGGTAGAAGTGGATATCGTATTTCTGCTTCTAGCAGCACTGTGTTTCCAATCTCTCACCGGTAACAGAACTTCCTCTTTGTTGGTGTTGAAAAATAGGTATTTTTTATTATTTTCGTCGCCAAATGATTTGCGATGAAATCCACTTTGACACGCACGTGACCCCGAAAATTCTTCCTCCACAAATATATCCTTAGGGCCCGTTTGATAATTTTACTAATAAAGTTGAGTCAAGTTAAGTCAAGTTAAACATCCCATCAAATACACATTTTACAAAAATTCCCTCCATCTTTTCAAAAAAAAGTCAAAAAGCAACCACATTTACTCACTAAAAGACAAAAAATATTCCTTTTCCCATACAAAAAGTCAAAAATATTCCTTTCCAAACAACTAAAAACAAAATACTATCATAACTCACTTATATTTTATTTATTCTTTTCATTTCACTTCACTCCACTTTATTTTAAAAGTAAATTACCAAACGGGCCCTTAGAGTAAAATCTGATTTTACCTTCCCTTAAAAAGATTTGAAATATTTAAATTTAAATTGTCTGATTTTTAAAGGGGGTGGAGCCCACGAAATTTAAATTGCTAGAATGGGAAAATGTTGGGGCCCACGAATTAATAGTATAAAAAGGGTGTAAGGCTAGGTCCTTTCCTACCCTGGCCAACGATAGACGAGCGGAGAGGGCAAAGAAAGGAGAGAGGAGAAGAAGAAGAAGACAGAAGAGGCGGCAACGCGGCAGTCGGCGGCGATGGTAGCGGCGGAGACGACAGGTGCAATCCCCCCCCTCTCTCTCTTTTTGTTTCTTACTCTCTCTCTCTCTCTCTCTCTCTCTTTTTTTTTTTTCCTTTCCTGCATTACGTATGTAAGTTACATCTATAGCTATAGATCTATTGATTTATCATAAAATTGGCTAAATTTGAGATATCATAGCATGATAGATAGATGCATTGATGAATGTTGTTGTTGCTAGGTCCTTTTAGGATGAGTTCTCTTCCAACTTACCACTTGATATTCTTGTAAGCAACTCTTTGATTCTGCATAAATTTGATATTATTGGGGTTTGTGGAACTATTCAATTCAACCCTCTTCTCTCCCACAATTCTAAAGAGCAAAGTGAGTATCCAAAAAATGCCCATCAAATAACATTCCCTTTAATGGAAATTGAGGGACCCAGCCATCAACCCCAAGTAATTCAATGCATAGGAAAGTCAAGGTCTCATCTACATCTCCACTTTGTTTTCCTCTCTCCTAACCTCATATCCTTCACTCTGACTCACCTCTTTAAAAGTCCTTTGTGGAGCTCATTTGACCTTGGATTCCTATGTAATCTAATGCAAACAAATAGGCCCTAAGAAGAGGAGGAGGAGAGGAAGAGGAAGGAGACACAGTCCTGACTCAATGCTTGAAAGGTGAATTTATGGGACATGTCTACCATTGCTGGTAGCTACTCGTCTCAACCTAAAGATTAAAACAAACTGGATTGTGCAAGCTCAAATTAAATCAAAAGGCTTTGAAGGAGAGAAACAGCCGATGCTTTCATGATAAAACTTCCGGCGAGGTCCTTCTTAGGGACAAGGTAAGATTCCCTGTAGCTTCCTAGGTCTCTCCCCTTCCCTCTTTTCGGAGTTTCCTTATGGATGTGATTCAGATAAATTGGAAAGAAGTGGCGTTCTCTTCCCCGGTTGGGTTTTATGTTATTCAAGATGGATCCTTCCTTCTCCAGACAGCCTGAAACTAAACGTTGATGGTAACGCTAGTGACTGTGGTAACCCTGGTGTGGCTGGGGTGGGAGGTATTATCCGGAACAATGTGGGTTGCTCTATTCTATCCTTCTCAAGGCCTGCCGGTTTCAGCTCGGTCAGCATTGCGGAATTACTAGCTATTAGGATTGGCCTGAGAGAAGTACAACGTCTGAGCCTCCCCAATTTAATTATTGAAGGAGTCTCTTTCTGTGCAAATCAGTGGACCTCGGGAGCTGCTAAAGCCCCTTGGAAGGTGACTGGTGTGGTTGGGGATATTTTAGATCTCACTAGAGGTCTTTGAGTCTCCTTGTCCCACATTGATCAAAGTGCCAATTCAGAAGCTAATCGCCTTGCTACGGAGGGTGTTTTTCGTCTTAATTTGCGGTAGTGTTCCCTTTGTAGTTTTGATTATTTATTTATTTTTTAATTCTTTCTTGTGGGCTGGACCTTGGGTCCTTAATTTTTGTTGGGTCTTGGCTTCATGCCTTCTTTTGTTACAGTATGCCTCTCCTGTACTTTATAGTTTTATTTTTTAAATTTATACCGTCACTTTATCAAAAAAATGTGAATGTCTAATACACAGTAGTAATATTCGGATCGTTGAATGTATTAGAACTGATATAGATGATATTATACAAAAGATTATCATCTTAGATCCCTCTTTCCTTGATGAAGTGATAATTGAATCATTATCCATTTTGTGTAGTCTCCTTTGTAAGCTTTACAAACTAGAGTCTGGACACTGCACTGGTAGTGGTGTCCACCATATCAACAGTATGGATAATCAGATCATGGTGTCCATACAAGGTGTCTCCACAAAGTATACATCTCCTAAGGTGCATGAGTCCCAGGTTGTTGACAAAATCTAGATTATAGAAATATTAAACCCACCAGCACATGAAGGCAAATAAAGAAGAACTTTGGAACCATTTAAGGTGAACATAGAAATGCTCAGCCTACCTACACAAAGTGTCCGTGTTATTGTTCTTGTTCTTTTTTTTTTTTTAAGGACAACGACAACCGGAAGCTATGATACCCGGATACTGCAAATTACCTGTGGTATCCGTACCGATACAGATACCGGTACGGGATATCGCAAGGTACGGCTTGGATACGGGGGGGCCAATTTCAGGATACGGCTTGTATTATTTTTCGCCCAATATTTCTGCAGATTTTCCATTTCAGCCAATTTCTGTCTTTCTCTTAGTTTGATCAAAAGGAAAACAAAAAAGAAGAGGAGGAGGAGGAGGAGGAGACCCACCTGCTTCGACTGCTGCTGCTGCGACCTTCATGTGCCAGGTATTCCTCCTCTTCTTCTTCCTCCGTTCTTTTTTCTTTCTTTCTTTCCTTCTTCTTCTTCTTCTTCTTTTTCTTCTTTTTTTTTTTTCCTCTCATTCGTTTGTGCCCTAAAGATGCCAACGAAAGGGCAGAAAAGAATCCATTGCTCTTATAAATGAGTATGGGCCCGTTGGGCTTGTTCTGTTTCTTTCATTTTTTAATGTTGGGCTACTGGGCCCATCAGCCACTCAGCCCATTTTTCTTTTCTTCTCTTTTTAATGTTGTGCTACTGATCCAATCAGCCACTCAGCCCACTTTTCTATTTTTTCTCTTTTTCTATGCTGAGATATTGTATTGTGAGGCCCACCTCATTGAAAATTTAAAACAAACAATGGGCCTTGTAATATTTGAGCTCTAAATTGAGATAAAATAAGCATTCCACCTAAAATAAATCCCTAACCAAATATTTATATTTATATATTTCTAGGAATGCTGTACCCATATCCATATCCTAAGATTTGAAGTTGATGTATCAGACGCTCGTTCCCATGTCCCGTATCCGTACCCGTGTCCGTATCCGGGCATCATAGACCGGAAGCCAGTCAAACCAGGGCTAGACAGAAAACATGCCCTGATTGTTTCCATATTCATAAATCATATTGATTTCCACTATCTAAACACAAGAAGCTTACAATGTCAATTCCATTATCTTCCTCTATGTAGTTATTCTTCATTCCTATAATGCTTCCATCTATTTGATTTCTTTGCATACAGATCATCAATCATAAATTTTAGGTGGAGAGAGTGCAAATATACGCTCACCTAATTAACACAATAGATTGCAAAAGCCAGAAATTGGACGATTCCTGCCATTGATTCTTTTGCCCTTTCTCTTGTCTTGTTTTGTATTCCTTCTGCTGCTGTTTGTAAGTGTACAGGAAGGCCAATCAAAAGGTCAACACAATCACATAGAGCTCATTATATCAATAGTACAGATGTCTGAATGAAGGGCCCTCCGTAGTGGGTAGGCTGTTTCTATTCAGGACCCGATAATTGAGAGAGAGGCCCGTGTTTTATTTGAAAATCCATTGTACCTATTGCAGCTTATTTTCATCTTAGTGGATCAACTCCCATAAAAATGCAGTTTAGCAACTATCTCCTTTAAGAGAGCCCTTTTCACACCTTCAGTCCCTTTATCCAATTTATCGCATTTGTTTGCTTTATTTAATTATTAAATTAGCACTCAAAATAGCCTGCGTATTATAGAGAAGATTATATATAGAGAGCTGATATTATATGATTGATTTGTTAAGAGGAAGGCTTCATTCAGAGAAAGCGTCAGTGTCACTCCCTTACTCCTCGGCTGCCTGAAAATGAACACCTCCATCTCACTTCTCCTGAGCAACAAAGAAACAATGACAGTGAAGACGATGAAGAAGGCATTGTACATGGAGAAAATTTCTTAAATCTGGATGTCATGGAATCAGTATTCAATCGTTTAAATGGTCTAGTTACTCACATGCAGTTTAGTGCCGTCTGTCGGTCATGGAGATGGGTCGCCCAACATTGCTGTCCACGTACCCAATTCCCATGGTTGATGCTTTCTACAGATTACCAAAGTGATGACCGGTTGTTCTTCAATTTCTCAGACAGCTTAACCCACACATGGCACCTACCAGAAGCTCACAGGTCACGTTGTTGTGGATCTTATTACGGCTGGTTGATCATGCAAACCTTTGACAACGGACAACGACAAAAGATTTTCCTCATAGATCTGTTTTCGAAAGCCAAAATTCACCTTCCAATCATGACTAGAGAATACTCACAAGACTCAGTTGATCCGTCTATGAAGCTGATGTCTGTAATAATGAAGGTTGCTCTATCATCAGCTCCAAAATCAAATGATGGAGCCATCAACACCAACTGTTTGGTTGTTGCTTTGGATCGTTTTGGTCGTCTGTACTGGTGCAGACTGGGTGATCAATCGTGGACTCCACAACATTTAATAAATCTACATGTTTTGAATTCGGTGAGATCCTATTTCATGATGGATTGTTGTTTGGTATAGAGTTTGCTGGCACTCAAATCATGGTCTTGAAGTTTGATGATCATCATCTGAGATTCAGAGCTAGAAGACATCCCTCATTGTTCTCCAAGTTCGGTGATTATGTTTTGAAGGCTGATGAGTTTATAGTCAATAGTTATATGGTGGAATGGCGCGGCCACATTTACTTTGTGCTCCTCAAAAAGAGAGGGACAGGAAACATTAGGCGTTGTGACACTGAGGTATTTCATACATACAAGTTGGATTCAGGATGGAATTTGGTTAGGGTGGAAAACTTAGGTGAGGGAATGATCTTCATTTTGGGTAATGGGTACTCCAAGTTCATATCTGTTAACGACATCTCTCCTACCTTGAATTTGAAAGGCAATCGCATCTACTGCTTACAGAAATCAACTTCTTCCTGTTCTAGTACCAAAGTCTTCTGTCCAGAAGAAGGAAAATGGGAGCAGTGCCCAAATCTCTCTTTTCCAAATACACCAGAAATGTGGTACACAGCTAAGATACATTACTAATTGATTGCTATAACATTTTATGTCCTTTCTTATTTTCTTGCCTTTTTTTTTTTTTAATTTGAAATACTATCTTCCTTTATTTTAACATGAAGATCAACTGCAGTAACATGTTTGGTTGCATAAATTTTGTTGGAAAAAAGCAGTCTTATTCTGCACCTCTCATTCTGACAGTGATGGTTATGAATGCTGGATCTGTTACACGAGTTCTCAACTCTCTTAATTAGCAATCATGCATTACAATTGTGCATACTACTCCACCAAGTGATCTAATACTCTCTAAAAAGAGCTTGATCCGTATCTGATCTCTCCAGAGGATTAAGCTTGGATTAAGCTTCCAATGGAAGTGAATCCTTGAATCCTTGATTTATACCAACTGCTCAATCCAATGTGGGCCCTGTTGCAGGTGGGCCACATGATTTCTAACACATTGCTCACTGGTGAAAATTCATGATCCATTAATTAATCATAAAAGTGTGTTATTTACTCGCCATGTAGGTGTTTGAGTGACCTAATGCAAATGAAAAATTCTCAGTTCTACATGTCTCTTGTTGTAACATATTGGCATGACGGAACTTGTGTTTGTGACTTACTTACAGACTGTTTGCAAAAAATTCTTCTACATTACCAACATCGGTTTTGGACTTGTCTCGAAAACAACTATTATTTTGACTTCTTAATGGATTTTTTTGTTACCAATTAAAACGTTTTTTGTAAATAAAAATGATATTATTATGGCTTTACTTCTTTTTAAATGTAAATAAAATATTTATCACTGGAGGTTTTGACTGTATGGTCACCCTGTACAATGAGAAATGCCCTTCAGCTAATTAAACATCAAAATTTGTCCTAGATATGTACTTCATACTGTTGGTATACCATATGAAAACACCAAAATCCCAAAATTCTTGTGATATCGGATAATTTTGCGAAATTGTACAATTCTATGGCTAAATGTTAACCTACTCACATTTGACCTGTGTAAGTTGAAGGGCATAAGACCTGCCCTTTGACGTTAATATTTGACTTTAATATTTCATGGCACCAGACCTTGAAAATTGAAATTGTAAGCGTGTCAATGGCTATCCCTCTAGCATTTGAAATTCCCTATTTATTTGTGAGTTTCCAAAAGCTTAGCTTGGTGAACTGATACTGAGTTCATCCCGGTGAACTGACACTTCTTGCTTACAAATTTCTCTAAAGTTTAGCTTTCAAAATGTTGAGAGCTATCTTACATGAATATAACTGTGTTCATTTCACAAACTTGCATTCCTATTTGCTCAAGAGAGAATGAAATGAAACAATTTTTCATAACTCTATTTCAAACACAAATTCCTATTTATATCTCGACACGAAGCAAATTCCTAATCTAATTGTAAGTCCTTTTCAAACTTATTTAAGATTCTACCATATCTGAGAATCTCAGCAGATAGAAATGCGTGAAAAGAAAAACCTAGCAAATAGTTACCTGTTAAGCATTTCAAACACAAATCAAGTATACGACCTATATAAGAATCAGGATGTATTCCCATTACCTTAAGTGGGAGCTCATTTGACCATGGGTTCCTTTGTCTCCAATTCTCATGTATTCTATGCCCACTTGACTGCATGGGAATTCCATACATAGGATTTAATGGCCAAATGGGCTCCAATAAAAGACTTTTAAAGATGTGAGGGATGAAGAATATAAGAAAGAACTAGATGATACCTTGGCTTTACTAGGATGCGATTTACTATGGTGATAGATGTGTATGTATTCATTTCCCACCTCCCTTGATTCATCTTCTATTAAATGGGATATTTAAGGATGCTAACAGGTCATATCCGGGACGGAGCCATGGTGATAACCAGATCTGGTTCTGTGTCAGAGGATGCCAAATCATGGGATGAGAAGAGTGTCCAAGGGGTTGAACTGATCAAAGGTCGGTGAAAGCAGACCCCATATAGTAGTAAGAGAACATTCTCCTTTAACTAGATAGTGGAACTCAGTTATACTGGTTAAAGGGATCTTATTTTTCTTTTAATCCCCCTCTTGTCCATATGAGGCCTTATACATTTTTAGAATGATGCAATCTTTGTTGTAGAAGAAGATTGTCACTTGTAGGAGAGCACTGTCTTCCAGTCCAGTGGCCTCCTCATCATGGTCTCACTGGAAGACTTTGCTTTCAAATGTATTGAGCATTCCTTCCCTGTTTCCCATCATCATCAACCAGAGTCTAGGAAAAATGAAAAAGATAAAGAAAAATAAAGAAAAAGAGTCCACAAAATTGGAGACTGCATATGATTATCAATGTTCCCTTGAATAAGGGAGCGTTTGTTAGAATTGGGTGACTCATCATGCAAATGGGCCCATGAAGTATTACCCCACATCCCTACTGGAGTTTGGAATGAGATCTAGCTTTGATTGGTGATTAAAGCGCTCATTTTGCATCATTCTTGGAATGTTCCGTCCTGAGAACAAATGAAGAAAAACTTCTTCGGCAGGCACTTTGAGAGAGAGAGAGAGAGATTTTATATATGTGCAGAAAGGAAGAGAAAATGCCTCCCAAACATATTTTTTTCCATTAATTTTCAGAATGAAACATTCCAAGAATGATGTTCATGCCAAACAGGCCTTTTAAGAATCCCAATCCTAGAGGGAGAAGTAGATATGTGGCGGAGTGGTCAACTACAACAGGTTAACACCCCAGGCTAACTCCTTGGAGTTGCTATTTACATGGAGATGAGAATCCTAGCTTGGATCATCCAGAAGATCCACAGCATTTGCAGGCAATTCTACATGACCACGACCATGTGAAACACACAAAACAAAATGTTTGGATGCCAGCCGGCCTCAACCTGATCTGGGACTAGCAAGGTTAACCATCCTTCTGTGATTAGTTATGGCAAACATTTAATAAGAAAAATGACTGTTACTGTTAGATGGTCAGGATCATCCAATGGTGGATCCTCTAGTAAAGCAACCCGCAACGATAATGCAAAAGATTTGACCGTTCAGATGACATGATTGGAGTGGCCATGTGTGTACAAACTAGCCCAAATAATGAAGCTTGCAGAGCAAAGGAAGCAACTAGGAATTTTCCAGAGCCAATAACAATTCTCTAGTTAACCATCTTAATCTAATCACCTTAAATTGAATCATAAAAAGAGCAAAAGCAACAGAAGGACATAACATAAAATTAAGTAGATCTGAGGAAGGTAAAATTGGATATTTTCATTCTCACAAGTGGAAGTCAAAATGGTAAGGGCAAAGGCTCTACAATTTCTACAATGATGGGCCACCATATCAGGCCTTCCAGAAAAAGGGGAAAATGAAAATAAAAATTGAGCCCCTTATATGAGATTAGTGAAAGAACTTCAGAATCAGGATACAAAGCAGGTGTGTGAAAGAAAATGAGACTACCCAACTACAGCAATTGCAAATTCAATGCGCTACAAGCACAACTTCAACCAGATATATATCCCTCATGAATGTCACATTTATTTCCATCTTTTCTCCACTGCATGAAAAGAAGTTACATGTTCAACCAGATGTATATCCATGAGACATCCCAAGAAGAAATGAATTCTTCTTCCCTTTTGGAAAAACAAAATTTCCCTATATGCAAAATTTGAGAGCTTATTGTGAAAAATTCATCAAAGTGATCGGCGATTGCTCAGAGGATCCAACTCGCCTGAAGGAGCCTATATATCTAAGTTATGATAGTTTTCATGTATATGAATCAACAGAAAAGAAGCTTTAAGATTTTGTATGCACATGAAGTGGTGAGTAACTAGCTTTCATCTGGTTCATCTCTAATTGCCTCATATGACCAGCAGTTGTCCCTTGACTCAATCCGCAATGTCATCTCTCTCAAACAGGGGAGATCCCATCAGCTTCTTCACTCCCATCAATTATAAGTGACAACCCGAGAAATGGTCTTTCTTCATTGGATTGTTCTTGTAAGCTTGCACTTGGAGATGAAAATGGCTGCTGTGTAATTAAGGCTGCAAAGCTTCAATAGCTCCGCCGATTGCTGTTTCAACACTGGATTGAAACTGCTCTGAATAACAAGCAGAAGCTTTGCTGCTAGACCTGCTTCCACAGCAATGGAAGTGCACTCATCGGGTGCAAGCTTACACACTGCCCACAAGATTGACAATGCATACTGAGTACAACTCTCTGAAACCCTCATAAGGAGTCTTACAACATTTGGGATCATTTGTGGGCAGTCCTTCAAAGCAGCCTGCCCCTCAGGCAGTGTCGAAAGGATGTCCAAGATAGACACTGCAGATTCCAAACAATCTGAATTCAAACTAGGCAGTAACTGCACAAGCTGAGAGATAGCTCCAATGCTAATAAGCAAGTTCCTGACTTGCTCATATGAGCAAATAATCTTGAGCAGGTTCAACCCTGCCCGTATTCCATTTGGGAACCGCTTATCTTTTACCAACCTCAATAGCCCAGCTAATAGACTGAGCCTTTCGATGACCTCGGACCGGAAATCATTACCATCCACCAACAATTCAATCAACTGGGTGCAATTGATCTTGGTCTCAATTGTTCCCTCATTCAACATATCCACAATTATTGATATCTTTGCGGGCTGCATAAGGTTTATCTTGGATTGCGAGTCAAGAGACAAATTGACTAATATTCCAATTGCTTCAGACCCAACAGCATGGGAAGTGAAAGGACCCAAGAAAGATGAAATCAAACTGATCCCACCATGATCATCTATTGTCTTTTTAGCAGATGGGTGGGTGGTAATGACCTGTTGGAGCTCCTTGAGAGCTTGGATTCTGGTCCGGCCCTTGACATTCTTGAGTGTGTCCAAAAGCTCTATGACCCTGCCTTGAACATCCTCTGACCTCTTCTTCATCTGCAAGTACCTTTGTGAGAACCAGCAGTAAATCAGATGGTGAAGGGTCTTGTTGGGTGTGATTGAATCATCCCAAAGCTCTTGCATGGTGGTGGGGCATGTGAGGTGGCCAAGCGAGAACCATTTGAGGATGTTGTATCTCTCATAGGTCTGGCCAGTGCAAAGAGTCACAGGGTCTTGCATTGGCTCTAAGGAAATGGGGCATATGAAAACAGATGGCACATCAAGCAAATCAAGCTCCTCAATCACCTTCTTCAGATCCAATTTCTCTCCTCCCAAAATCCCATCTTTAGAAGAAATACCCAGATCCAGAGCATGATCACCACTTTCTACAATCCCCCTCCATGTAGAATGCTGAAACATAGGCATTTTCCCTCAATCTCCTCAAACCACACTGTTACATATGTGTGTGTGTGGAAAAAAACCAATAGAGTTTTTCACAGGCAAAATCTCTACTTCAGTGGAGAGAGGCCATCTTTTCATCTTTCCTTATTACTCCTTTTGCTTCATCTGATATCTTTCTCCAGTCAAAAAGAACCATTTCCATCATCACAACCATCATAAGCATGTAATCTCCCTATGAGAACTTGAAAAGGTGAAATGATCGATACCCAGATCAAAAAAGAACGAACCAAACCAACAGCACCCAGATCACAAAAACTCAATGAATCGACAAACCAAGAGCCCCAAATGAGATTTTGAGGAAACTAAATAAGACCCAGAAGCCCTGAGATTGGAATCTCTGGTTTGAAGAGTCATGAGAAGGAGGTGAAAAACGTACCATAGGCAACCATTCCTGAGCGGGCTCTCACACCTCTCATTCAGCTCTCCTTCTTTCTTCTTAAAAAACAAAAAAAATAGGGGGTTTTACAAAAACCTCAGCGAGGTATATACAAAAAAAACCTTCTGTTCTTATAAAGCAACTGTTTAAATACAGAGAATTAAAAAAGATGGCGTTTTTTCCAATAGAGATTACTGGATGAGTCGATGCAGCTAGCTAGTCGTTGTATCCTTTCTTACCCTGGAGACCACACGTGCAGTCAGTATCAACAATATTCTTGATAATGGTAGAGAGAGAAAGGACTCATCTTTTATAACATAATATTTGTAGGGCTTGGATGTAAAATCCTTGGCCTAAAATTGCAATAGAGTGCCAAATTAGATTCACAGTTTTTTGTTTAACCCAAGGGATCAAATCTGAAAAAAAAAATTCATGTGATTTTTCAAACATAATCACTATTTTCTATGTTTTTCTTTTTATTGTTGGTATTATTATCTTTGAATTTGTCGATTTCTTTTCATTTAATTTTATGTGATATCATCTTAATGTGATTTTCTTTCACACCTCAAAGAAGAAAAATTTATGTAACATGTAACAAAGCCTTGTCACATTTATGTTAGAGTCAATTATATGAATTTTGTTTATCCATTATAATCTATTTTGATCCAAATCTTCAAATAGATTGCACTTATTCAAATGTATTCTTGTCACTTCTATCCTATTTTTCTTCGGCCTACTATTTCCCCTTGGTGTTAGCTTGCATTGGATATATCCAATCATCATAAAAGGTTTCTCTTATTTCATCACTTATTAATAGTTGATACTATCCCAAAAAGAATCTATGGTGTTGGACATTCAAAGACAATAATGTTAAAGGGGTCCCTAAGGTGCAACTTCAAATAGTTGCAACAAATATGGGGTTCCGAAGACGATAATATTTCTTTATTGGAATTCATAGAATTTCTGTCGGTAGAATTTTGAAATCTTTAGAAATAGTGGAATTCTTGAATATTCTCTTTTACTTGAGTATTTAGAAATTCTGTAAAAACAAAAAGGCTGAAATTTCTAAAATCTCAAAGGTCATTTGAGGCCTTTTAGGTAGCTGAAATTTTGAGATAATTGTGAAAAAATATAGTATCTGCAAATGCCAAAAATGAGATGCCACATCATGTCAAAAAAAATCCCAATATGACAAATTCTTATTAGAAAACTAAGTAAAGAAACTAGGGTTGCACAAAAAAACCGCTAAACCAATCCGTACCAGGTGGTTCAAATCGGTTTTGTAGTAGATCGATTCGGTTATGGTTCGGATTTCCTTCAAACCGTTCAATTTAGTTTTGTTTTCGGTTAGAAGGTGCGGTTAAACCGCTCAAACCGAGTTGAACCGAACCAATTATATAAATATATATATATATATATTTATATATTATATATAGGAATATGAAAAATTACTTGAAGAAGACTCAAACTCTCACTCCGTTACTTGAAGTCCAACGTCTTTACCAATTGAACTGCCATTTTTTTCTAGAAAAAATAAGCAAAATAAAATAAAACAAAAAAAAAACTATAAATGAACCGAACCGGACCGGTTTCTTTCGGTTCGGTTCGGTTTGAGCACATGGGCGGTTCGGCTCGATTTGAGAAAATTGAAAACCAATGGGTACAATTTGGTTAATGGTTTATCTTCTAAACCCATTTGGACCACCTATGTTCACTCCTAAAAGAAACCGCCCTAAATCTTTGGGTATTAGAGGTGCCAACTGCCCACATTCTAGCCTGTCAAGCCCCACCTCTCTTTTTAGTCATCACCTACTCTAGAGAGATTACAGCAACTGTTTAAATTTGGAGCACACCTCTCATTCAGATTGAGACCGTTCGGTTCTCCCCAACTCTACAATCGGCAAGCATGTAGGTTTTGCATGTCAGCCAATTTTTCTCTAATTAAAATAGATATGGAATTCCTTAACCAGCATCAGTCATTTCAAACTAAAGTAACAAAAATAGGGATTTGTTCAAATTAGTTCCATCTGTTTTACCCAACCTGGGACCCACCCTATATCTTATAATTTAGGGTCAGGTACTCATTCCTAATCCAACTAATCTAACTACTGAAATATCATATTCATGTTTGGTATACTATGCTGCATGCCCATGATAGTTAACTAGACCACACTAGTTGCTACACCAAAACTGAGCTCGAAAATGAAGAAGATACTAGGGAGACTCCTCTTAATGGGGCCTCTTTACAGATTTTTATTTTTATCTTTATCTTATTCAATGTGCTGTGTAATGCATGTGAGGACTCTAGAGGGGAGGAAAACGTGGGGTCAATGCAATTCAAGTCTCCCAGTCAATAGCATTTTCTTGATGTTGCCAACTAAGAAATGGTTGGTCTAGTCTGACCATGACTGATCAGTTCTAAATGAACCAATAAAGAAGAAAAAGTGTTAGAGAGAGAGAGAGAGAGGAGATTATCAGGGTACAAGTCACATGCTATTATAATATTTGGAATTGAATGTCAGCCATAGATGTTGGGGTTGAATATGGCCCTGTTGTTCTCTTTTTCCTTTACAAATGGAGAATTTGTAATTACACGCCTCTAGTTTTTCACTTGTACAGATGATGAATGAATTCTCAGTTTTTTTCACAGTAACGAAGGCACTATCCAACTTTTCTGACATCTTCAAATAGACCCTTTGGCACTTGACAGATACTCAAAGGGGGTATTTCACCATTTTTAATGTCCGTTTATTTAACATTGAGTAAGGTAAATGAGGAATAAAGGGTCATATTGAGAATAAGATAAAGAGAGGGGTGGAGAATAAAAATCATTAGAGGGCAAACTTTTACTCTTATATAGCACTTGAGGTGAGTAAAAGGAAGTTGAGAAAGGGGTTAGAGTGACTACTTTATGTCATATCCCCCTTTTTTTAGCCAAACACATATTACTTAAGTCACATTAGCGATTACTCTATTATTATCTCTTCCACCCAAATCAGAGTTGCAAACCGGTATCTGATTATCTGATTATCCAAAAGTTCTCATCCGAAAAAAATCGTGTCTAAAATCTATTTTAGGTTCCGATTTATAAACGATTCCGAGTCCGGAACATAATTTATGTTTCGATTGATAAACTAGTTCGGTTCTGAGTCCATATAGGTTCCGACCAGTGGACTCGGTACCTGGCATATGAGTCTTTGATATTGTAAATTGTACCTCAAAATAAACTTTTTTTTGGATATTTTTATGTATAATGTTGGATGTAGTAGACTTCATGCACCATTATAACTTGAATGATATACTTATTTTAAGAAAAAAAACAAAAAAACAACTGAAGAGAAGTTGGATCCAATTTTTGAACTAGATCCAGTTCTTTAGGTGGATCTGGTTCTGGAATTGGATCCGGGTATTTTATCAGAATTGGATTTGGAACCAACAAAACAGGTTTCGAGTCAAAATCGGATTTGGAATTGAAACCGTTCCGTTTGCAACCCTAATCAAACACCTAGGTGTAAAACTTCATGTCATATGAGCCCCTTTTAACTTCTCTTCTTCTCTTTATCTCATGCTAAATAAATGTGTTTTTTTAGTGACCGCCTTACCATCATCTCTTGACACTATGGTTAGAACTTGAATTGAATAAGTTCTTCTTCTTCTTCTTTTTTCCTACTTAAGTCTTCAACAAGATGTTGAACCACCAGCTGAACCTTTGGTTTACACTAGGTCTGTTAATTCGTCCTCTGACTATGGGCCCCGGCTTGGCTTAACCCACAAAGCCTCCAAAAGGTTCTTGTCCTAAAACCGAAGAGTAGGCTAGGGCTCAATTTTGAATAGCCCATAACCAAGCCCAACCGGGCTGGCCCACTGTCTAATAGTATCTATAGTATTGAATAAAAAATATTATATAATATATAGTGATGAGAGATTTTCCCAATATTCATTGTTTTGGGGATTCCTTAAATCTACACAATTAGAAGATTTATAAGCAATCCTGCAGGGTTGCCGCTTTGTATGAGGATACATTTGTGCAATGAGGGGATTTGCACTCTACGACTTCCCATTTCTATAGGGAAGAGAAATCCTGTATTCCTACATCTCCAATATATAATTGAAATCCTCTCTATCTTAGAAAATCAGCTCACTTTTTCCCCGATATAGCACTAAATAATGAAAAAATAGGCAATATGAAAAATCACGGAATCCTCTTGTCGCATAAGCATACCCTACCTTGGTTTGACCATTGTTCTCATACCCTACATTAGTTTGACCATCTCTCTCTCTCTCTCTCTCTCTCTCTCTCTCTCCTTGGAGGGAATGATCAAGAGTGGTAACTTCCTCTCACTCTCTTCTTTGAGGGAATGATCAAGAGTGGAAACTTCCTCTCTCTCTCTCTCTCTCTCTCTCTCTCTCTTCTTGGAGGGAATGATCAAGAGTGGTGAGGGAAGTTACCTAATTAACCGCATTAACTTCATATGGTGTGGGATCACCCACAATCAATTCCTCATTTGCACACAAACACACATGCCTGTGACAAACATCTGTATTTTGGACCTTCTTTGTAACTATCCAAATTTAGTAAACAAATGAAAGTATCAATCAAATATCTCTGTAGAAACTATAATCCAAGAATCCAACCGGGTTTAGATTCTAGAAACAATAATATTTGTAGCAGCACCAGTGTGCAATTCAATCATAATAAATACCAAATAGCTCCTCCTCTTATCTAGATGGAATGGACAACATGAAGGCCTCAATGAACGATTCCTTACGCATTTCATAGGAGGTATTTATAGGGGTTTATGAGATATCCACCTTGAAAACATAAGAAAGCACTGCCTAGGTGTGTACCATGGAGCCTCATGGCCAGATCCCTGAAAAAAAGAGAACAAGGTTAACTTTGCATCAGACTATTTTGCTGTATCCAGTCCAACCATGAAGTGTAAAGAGTTGAAGAGAAAATCTCCTTGCCTTTACAGTAGCAAATGTCAAGTTGTTGGCATATGTCCTTGTATATCTAAGGAATGACCACACCAGAAGTTATAAGACATTAGTCTCAATAAAAATTTGTGAGAAAACTTAAAACATAATCCAAAATATGAATTCAAAATTCTCAAGAAAAACATGAGGCCCCACCCAGCAACTTGGCCATCAACATGCCATGACCGCCAGTCGTCGACGATAGAGAAGTTGAGAGATCTTATCCATGCTTGTGTGCACACAAATGGTATTGATAGATCATGATCGCCGCTGTCCACAATGTCTTGAAGGTGAGAGAGAGAGAGAGAGAGAGAGAGAGAGAGAGAGAGAGAGAGAGAGAGAGAGAGAGAGAGAGAGAGAGAGAGATTAATACTTCACCTGTATACCATAGCTCGATAGCCTCTAGTGGTCAAATTCATATGATACTCTATGCTACTCTTGACATCCTTTTCATAAGGAACTTCATCGTTGCACCTTACCCATTCTTCTATTGTGCCCTGTTCAACAAGTTAATTTAATTTAATTTTTTAACTTCTTCACAATGACAGCAGCAATAACAGAAATCTTATGTTTCTTACTTGTTGATAACTCATGCCCAGTAAAAATGATCAATACTTTCTGAAAGATGCTGACCCTTATGCTTGAAGGGGGTAAGTTCAACATCAAAATCCATAAAATCGAAAAATACAGTGTCTGGAAATAAACTTCTTGGCAAATTGGATACAAAGAAACTCCAAGGGATGTTAAGGAGTGGGCTCCACCCTAGGGTGAGTATTGAAAAGTACTATTTATGCTATCTCAGCTAATGCCTCAAGGTTTTGGTAGGAATGATTAAATATAAAAACTTAATATGGTATCAGAGACAACCAGTAGCGAGTTCAAATCTTAGGAGGGACAACTTGGCGTGAACAAGAAGTGTGTTGCCAAAAGTGCACCAACCGGTTCCACCCGAGGGAGAGTGTTGAGAAGTGGGCTCCACCCGAGGGGCAGTATTGAAAAGTATTTACTATTTAGGCCTATGATGCCCCAGACACGGTATGGATACGCATAAAAAGTGAAGTATCAGATACGATATGATACGATACATTGCCCACTTTGAAGTATCCGTGCATCATAGATTTAGGCTATTCTAATAATGCCTTGAGGTTTTGGGAGAAATAGTTAGCTAAGGAAACTCATTAAGAGAAATGAGAGATCTCAAGAAGGGCTTAGGAATCTGTAATCTTTCTCCAACTTCCTAAATTACAGAGAACTGATTCAACTTTTACATGGGTCATAATGGAGAAATTTGAACCTGCACGATGAAATACTCGTACTTTTCAAAAGGTTTTCAATAAATTTTTTTATTAATATTTGTATTATCACATCATCTTAGCCTTATTCTATCAATTTGAGATCAGAATAATGTTCTACTCAAGATACAAGAAAAGAATAGTCAAAGGGTCACCATTTTATTTATACAAAAGTGCTCTCTAACAATGAGAGATCTCACAAGGGGGTGTGTTTGAAGCTGACAAGGAATTATTTTTCATGCATTGATCGATATAGTGGTGTATATCAATATAGATGGGGAAACCTTTTTTCCTTAACAATAAATGGTTCCAAACAGCGTCTATTCAGATGGGGAATGTAATATAAATAGCTTAATATGATCACACAAATGTGGGTTCCAAATAGGTCAACGCAGGGCAACAGCAAGGAAAGGTCTCATCAGCATTTGATCATTTAGTTTGACCGTCCAAATCAATAGTTCAATTTAAATTATCGAAAAAACTTATTAATATGATACTAGAAGTATGCTTCATCCATGTGGGAGTAGCAATTTGGATGGTTTGGATTGACTTTTGTCAGTATTAAAATGAGGTTGAGCTGATTAATCAGATCAGCTATCACCATTTGAAAAGGATGACAGCAAATACACATTATAGTGTTTCAGCAGGAAAAAAAAACACATTATAATTAATGAGCCCTTAGCTGGTGATGTTTCCTCATTTACGTTCAAGCAGGGAATTTCCTTGTTGAATTTAATTTAGGGTTCAGGTTGACCCACTGTACTTCAGGGTTTGGTTTGGGTTCACATTTCCTGCTTGATTAATAAATGGCATGATCTCGGGTTGTGTCCATACTTACTAAGCAACCTGCCAATCCAACACGAACCCAACCAAAACTCTCGCCTTGCTCTCTGACCAGCCAACCTGACCCAAACCTGTCCTGGTATTTCAGAACGAGGTTGGAACCAGGTTTAACTTTCCAGATTGAAGTATGGAAACAGGCCTAAGTATTAGCCCAATATCTAAACAGATTGAGCTTGGACAAAGCTTCAACCTAGCTAGCCTGACCTGGCCCATGTGCTCAAGCCATTTTACTTAAACCATGAATGAAGGTATAGAAATGTATCCTTCTTTTTTGAGTTCGACCATCAACTAAAGGAGCAGAAGAAGAACTTGTTTGATAACCCATGACTTGTGCCCAAACCACACCCGTCACAGTTGAAGAATTTGTTTGCATTGCTTAGACTTGTACCAAAACAAGAAATGGAGTTCCTTAAAGCACAGAATCCCAGCACACACAAACAATTGCTAAATATTGCCAATATATTCCAAATGTGAGTGGAGAAATTGTACCTTCCGGACATGAAGAATCTCTCTGACCAAATCATTGTTAGCCCAGTAGTAAGCAAGCAAATGAATGTAAGACTACAAAATCAGATAATACTTATCACAATGCTTCTTAACTTTGGAGACGCTAAAGTATTATCTAGCAATTAAAAAAAACAAAAGTTATTGATATCTATGGTGAAGAAAGTAGAAAGGTACTGATACCATCAAATATCTATGGTGAAGAAAGTAGAAAGGTATTGATACCATCAAGCTTCTGACATGTATGGTCAATGGGTTGGTATTCATTGAGAACTTGGTCTGGATGGCACCCTTAACTACGAGTCATAGCGTGTCAGCCATGGGCTTCAAACGTTGAGTCTCCGCTAGTCCCACATCGGAAATATCCAAGCCCTGACCCTAGGCTTATAAGTCAAACCCCGTCTTAACTCAACATGATACGTTATAAAGCTGTGCGGCCCTGGATCCCATAAGAACTTCGGAGTTAAGCCTCCTTCCGCAGGAGTAGTACTAGGATGGGTGACCACTGAGTGTAGAAATACATTAATGGAAACTTTTTTAACCATTGTTTTCTATGTCAACTATCTTCCTATCAGCCATTGAGTTTGGAAATTAGTAAGCAGACATCCAGAACACAATAATAGGACTCATGTATCACTATTTATGATACCTATATAAGGAAAAGGATACTGGCTGAGGATCGATTATGATTTTGCATTTTCTGAGATTTAGGGTACAGACCTATCTAATAATTAGTTTTTTAGTTATAAATTTATCCTAGCCTTTCTCCTACGTAGTTTTCTCAAATGCAAATATAGTAAAGAATCTCTCCCTACTAGAGAAAAGTGGTGATTCTCCTCATTTTTCAACCAAGTGAAGTTTCTACACTTGTCATTTTCTCCACATGTAAAGAGATTCTGAAGGGAAAGTTTTTTCTTTTCTAATTTGCCATCTTTATATATATCAGATGAACATTTCTTTGCATGTGGCTATTAAGTAGAGACTGAACACATGATAGAGAGAAATACCCTACACCCAAAAGGAGGAAGAGGTTGAGGTAGGACAATTTTTTCTGGATTCTCTTCAAGAGATCTTCCACCTACTCCCACGATTTCTTTTGGCTTTGGTGATGCACGGGGGCAATTGGGCTCCAAAATGTGTTGTAGATAGAGCTCTGATTTGAACTGTGCACACAAAAGATAACTACAATGTCATTGCCATGAGACAAAATTATAACAACAATATCCATGCCATGAAACAAATTAAATGCACTGGATCCTCCATATATACCTGTTGTATTATCTGAAGATATTTTGCACATAGCTGATTTCTTGGATTGGTGAAGTCCCCATTGCAGTTTTTCTTTGTCGACTAGACAAGAAAATGAAGAGAGGAGTCAATTTCTTTAGTATAACCTCTAGTAAATTTCCTCAATAGATCTCTCTAGTAAATAAGACAAAAAAGAGCTTTTTCCCATTTTTTAATTTCTTTTAAGAATTGACCTTTTTTTTTATCAACTATATACACACTTTAATGACATTGTTTTGGGGATAGTTAATATATGATGAAATTGTTGGTGTTATTTATTCTTTGTGTTTTCTTCCTTTTGGTGATTGGATTCTCTCTCTCTCAAACACACACATGACATACAAATTCCCAAAATGCCTTCAAGCCTACTTTGCCAATTTCAAATATGGGGGCCGCCTATGATCAATCCTGGCCATGCCTGTGGGCTGTGCTGGGCCGAGGCCTTGCCAACTTGGGCACAGCACGATTTCCATCCCCAACCTACCCTATGATTGGCAAGGCCTCATGTGAGCCTCAGAAGTGAGTTCTTATGGTACCATGTGCAGATGGTTTTCAAAAGAATAAAACTCGCACAGATGCACACATGCGTGCACACATGCTATTTGACACTAGTTATTTGAACAATTTATTGCCTGCATTGAATTAGCCAAATGATCTAGCACCCAGTCCTACACTAATCCAATTAGTTGTTTCACCATAAATGACACAAAGCATGAAAATTAGACTAGTCCGATAATCATAGCTATCTAATTATATCAAATGGACTTCTCTACTGAACGTGGACCCCTGCCATGTCATATCAGCGCTCCACTTAAAAGGCAGCTTTATAGGATGATTGGATTAACTAGAGTTACTTTTTGGACCATGATGCAATAGCGACAAGCCTAACAAACGGATGGTTCAGATGATCAGATCATGTATCTCTGTTAGGTGTTATTGGATCCCTCGACAGAGTTTTCAGCAATGCTATTATTAAACCTGAAACAATTCTAAGTCTCAGTGATTGAGAAGGATACAAAAAAATCAAAGTACCTCATAGAGTTCATCTGATATAATTCCCATCCCATGTAAAAAGGGAATCGTTCCAGCAGAGTCAAATGTAGTACCTGTTGCTGGATTTCCAATCAAATAACCCTGTAACAATTTCCAAGCTTGTGAGTTATGATATTACTTTACATATCAGATCAATACGATAAACATCAATTTTCCATTAACAAGTGCATTTCTAACAAGTGTAAGGATTCTCTTTTTATCACGACCCCAACTCTGAAACCTCAATTTCGTAAACACAATTAATTAGCATTAATAATCATAATTAGGGGCTGGGGTCTTACACTCTTGTTTTAAGATACTTGATCTTGTTGAGAGTTTATCTTTGTTTTGAGTTTTATGTAATTTTAACTTCTCAAGTTAGTAAGAACCCTTGTTTTAGTTTGTTGTTTTAGTTTGTCGAGTTAATGAAATAATGAATTGCTAAGAAAAGGAATATTTGGAACTAGATTGGAGTTAGAAGATGTCCTGACATAAGTCATAAGGTCATTATTACACATATTTTGGACATCACATTCAACAGAAATGAGAATCCTTTGTCTGAAGGTTTTCTTTATTCATTGGTTTTGGTGATGATTTCCAACCTTCCAATGCTAAAGACTCGATTTGATTCCTTTGATGATGGTTCCTAAGCCCCTATTACATGCATTTGAAGCCTGAAATGATGAACCTGCCTGCATCATTTATTAGACCATCCAAACAGCCACATACTGCTCATTGTTCGGAAGCCTAATCCCTAACCTCATAAGCAATTCATCGGCATCATGTTCAACACAGGTTAATAATGCAAATATCAAAGAAAGAAGGAAAAGAGCAGCTTTGGTCTCATGAAAATGCAAAATCATCCTATCAAGCAGAATATCATGCTATATCATCAGCCTGCTTAGAAATTCTTTGGGTTGTGGACTGTTGCAAGAGTTAGGCATCTCATTCTCATCATCCACTTCACTTCATGCTGATAATACAAATGCCATTCAGATAGGAAATAATGCCATTTTCAAAGTGACATGATTTAAGGATGTAAAACATCTGTAAAACAGATTATTCAAAGGGATCAAACTCACAAAGGAGGGAATAACCCGTTCCATCACTCTCTCTTTTCCTTTCTCTGATATTACATGATTGAGCATGCTAGATGCTTTGATCACTCCTACTTCATATGAAGCATCCTTCTTTGCTTGCAAAACTAAAAAGAAGAAACCCAGTCTGTGATACAGGTGCAATGCTTCACATTCAAGGAGTTTTGACATTATGCAAATCAATGCAAAAAAAATTTAAAATTACAGTAAAAACTTCGGACATGTCATCTCTGATTGTAAGAAGCAACCAAAGAGTCAAGGACCTAGAGCTTATCAAGCTACTAATGCTCATGCTCGTGCCACATCCTTTGCTGCTAATAGTATTCCATTGCAGCCTGCTCAAATTATACTTCAGTCCTACACTTATGCTGTGCCCTCTCCTCCTCCTATGACTCTTGATGCGGTCCAACAGATGATTGCTTCTGCATTATCTACTATGAGATTCATAGGTAAATCCCACCTTCTTTGTCTATTTGCTATCTTGATTCTGAAGCCTCTAATCATATGACCAGCCAATATCATACATTCTCTACTATTCATGATTATGTTGGAAAAACTATGGTCCATGAATCAAATGGTGACCAATTTTACCTGTGTCAGGGATTGGCACTGTTCCTTACTCCTCTCTTAAGTTGACCAATACTTTGTTTGTACCGCGCCCATCTACTATTCTCATTTCCTGTTGGCAAACTGGTTGACTATAACTCCTCTGTTCTTTTCTCTCGTGATGGTTGTGTCATGCAGGACCAGGTAATTGGGAAGCAGATCATGAGGTGGTGTAGGCACAACAGGCTCTTTATGTTGAATCCTCCTTCTGCTGCAACTTCCTTAGCAATTTCATTTTTTTTCTACTATAAAATCTAATGTTTATCGTTTATGACTACGCGTTTGAGACATTTGGATTCGAATAAATTAACTGAAATGTTGAATTTTAGTTTAAGACATATTTTGCATCATTTCTCTGCTTTGGTTATTGATTCTCCTTGTTCTAGTTGTAATATTGGAAAAGGGAAGACTTTAACATTTCCTTTATATCATGGCATTTCTACTGCTCTTTTGGTTCAGTTTATATTATGTTTGGGGAATAGCTCCTATATTTAATTACCTTGTAACCTTTATTCATTATTTCAGTCGCTTTACATGGGTTTATTATTTACATTCTCGTTCGGTGATTGAATTGTAGTTCTCAAAATGTATCAAAATCCTTCGCTGTAATACCATGTAAATATCAGAGAAAGAAGGAAAAGAGAGTGATGGAATGGGTCGATTCACCCTTTGTTGGGTTCAATCCCTTTAAATACTGTCTTAATGTTGTTTAACATCCCTAAATTATGTCAATTACAATCCTCAAACAAGCTAATCAAATCAATAAATATACAACAGTATCTTCAAGAGTTTTGTATTCTTTGAGACTACATCTTTGTGAGATCCTCCACATTTGCATTGTGGTGTACCATCATTTTGACAAATAAATCAGCCATAAATCCTGAAACTAAATCCTACTGCTCAACTAAGCAAAGTCAACTTCAGATCTAAATCCAAAGTCAAAATGTCCACCTGAAGCATTCAAACCCTTTAAGGATGACTCAATTACAGTTGGCAAGGAGACATATTTGAAGAGTATTCTTAAAATTCTCTAGAACAGTTGCAGAGACAGCCACAATTCTGAGAAAGTTAATGTAGATATTCCAAAGTTTGTCAGATGGATAGATGCAAATGCCTTCTTAGGTTGGATCATTGCCCTCAAAGACTATTTCATGTCATAGTTGGATGATGAAAGACTATTAAGATTTACAAGGATGAAACCTGAACAAGCTTGTTCGCAAGATTGGAAGACATTAGCTCATCTGATTCAAATTCTCAGATGTAACAGCAACGATGAATATTCAGATCATCTGAACAAAATAAGTGATTAATAGTAGCAATCGGTTATAAGGAACACTATTGGGAGTTTGCATGGTCCTACATTCCACATGAGAAAGTGCCAAGGGAATTTTGTAACAGGGTTGACCAAAGATATAGCTCCCATCCTTTACAATTATATCAACTGGATTTATATGCAGCCCTTTTGTGGTACTTTGGATCATTATTTATCTTAGTTGAATTTTAGAGTTTTTTAACCAAATAAGGTTGATAGATGTTAAAGATTCTCCAATATTTTGATGCTGCTGCCTACTATTGGCTGATTTACTGAACTG
Organism: Cinnamomum chago; assembly: GCA_038049695.1. Classification (NCBI taxonomy): domain Eukaryota; kingdom Viridiplantae; phylum Streptophyta; class Magnoliopsida; order Laurales; family Lauraceae; genus Cinnamomum; species Cinnamomum chago. The sequence goes on along the minus strand of CP142451.1, from coordinate 102,519,615 downwards.
TTGGACTTTATCATTATACTGCTCCATTCTTTGACGATATCTGAATTGAAAAAGTTCAAAGCTCCATTATTCAACTAATAACCAGCTAATATATGGAAATTTGTATGGTAAGTTCGAAGTTCTTGTTAACTTTTTGATGCACTCTTTTCTAATCATTCAGGAGATAATACTTGGCCACTGATCAAGATCAAATTGTAGTTGACCAACTGAATCTCCATAGCATCACAAACATCTAAGGGCACATTTGTGCAGCCATGTTTCCAAGGAAAAGTGGGATGCATTTCCGTTGAGAAAATCTTCCATCACCAACTGGATCTCCATAGCATCACAAACATCTAAGGGCACATTTGTGCAGCCATGTTTCCAAGGAAAAGTGGGATGCATTTCCGTTGAGAAAATCTTCCATCATTTGGTGCAAAATCTTCCATCATGTTGGATGAGCTCAATTTTATGTGATTCCACATAAAAGCATTTCCTATGGGGTGTGAGTGGAAAGAAATTATTTATTTAATTATTGTTTCTTCAGAACTTCACAAACCTACCCTAAAGGCACGTTTGTGTGGCATTGCAGAAAACCAGTTTCGTGGAAAACTTTTACTATTTTCCATGGAAAACCTTTTCCGATCTCCCTTATCGGAAATGGTTTTTTGTAGAATCACGGAAAAGTTTGTTCATTGTTCTAGTTTTCCTCGAGGTAAAGTGACCGCACCAAATTTGGAATTTTAAATGCCATGGAAAAGCAGCGGCACAAACGTGTCCTAAATGTTTCTAAAGTTTGGTAATTTAACTATGCCAAATTGCTATTCGAGTAGTTAAATTACTTTTGTGAATGTCCATTGGAAGTAAGATGCTTCTAACAAAAATATTGCACCAACAACGCATAATTCAAATCTTACAAATACAACAATGTGCCATTCTTATCCAAGCACAAGTAATTCAAATTCTCATGGCACACAAAGCATGAGGGGAACCAGATGCTAGAGTAGAATATAGTTGAGATTAGCTTGTAATGAGAGATAAATGAGGGTCCAGTTCTTCATTTGAAAACTTAAAACCTCAATTTGACAGTTTAGTCCCCCTCACGTGAGAGATAGATGAGGGTCCATTTCTTTGTTTGAAAACCTAAAAGTTCAATTTTGACGGTTGAGTCCCCCTCACGTGTGGGGCTCCGCACATAGAGCGAAACACACCAAATGACCAACATGTGGACAGATACACGTCCCCAAGGATTCAAACACATGACCCCTTCGGCTCTCTTTGATACCATGTTAATAACTAGTAACACCAAAAGATCGAGCTTATTAGTGAATGCAGAACAATGTTTATCAAAGGGTCCTAAATAGACTAAACTCCCAATCAGTACACTCTCGTTGATGGTTGCATAAGGACACTAAACACATCCAAACATATAAGGACTGTATTCTGTAATACAAGAGAACCCTATAGTTTGTCTAGAATCACCATTCACATACCTTGAGGTTGAGGGTGGGTTGCAATCCAGCTTCTATACCTACACAATACCAGATTAATGAAATTAGAAAAAAAAACAGAATAAATAAATATGGGAAATCCTCAACACCAAGCGTGAGCACCCTAGATGCCTCACATGCACAAAATCATAGCCTGATTTTCAAGTAATAGAAAAACCTCTGAAAGGTATTCTATCAGGTCAACCTTTCTTAACCTACCCTGGAAAGCAACAAAAAGAGAACGGTAGTTTCCTAAGGGTGCATTTTTTTTTTCTTTTTCTTAGACTTATAGCTTTATAATGCAACTAATCTCATAAGTAATGTTTAACTCTCAGAAAGTGGGACTGAGCTTAGCTGCCTAATCTAAACAAGATTAGGACCCTTTGTGTTGCAAGAAACTGAATTCCTTGGAGGTCATGGTAAAATAAATTTCAACATATACATATTAAAAAAGTGAGGGGTGGAGGATGATGTAAAGATGGGAGCCTAAGTTTCCTAAGATTTAATTTACAAAGGTCATGGCTGGGTATTTATTTTTCCATCTTCCTTAACGCATTTCTATTAAAGGGGAGACAATTTGATGGCCTTTTATTACTCTTCACCTTTGCTTATTCAATTTTTTGCCACATTTAGCAATGCATTTCTCAAAATTCCAAGGAATTCAATTTCATGCAAACGAACAGGGCTAGGGGAGTTTTAATTTCATCAGGTTGTTGAGAATCCATCAGCGTGTCTATGATCTACAAACGAGCCCGAGGAGTTTTAATCTTATTGGGATGTGGAGGATCCATCAGCTTGATCTATGATCTATAAAAAGGAGTTTGCTCCCTTTTTTTTTTTTAAATGACTTGGGTATCCCTGAGGTCTTTGACCCAACGAGACTAAGCCCCAGTCTAGCACCTGCTAACCGCACACTTGCTAACCGCACACTTGCAAATATGGGGCGGATTTTGAACACAATACATAAGGAGCAAACCCATTCCTTATGCCACTCCGCCAACTCCTAGTTGGGTAAAGGAGTTTGCTCTTCAAATTAAGGGGTCTTACCTTAGTCAATCAAACCCACCCAGATGAGACTTTCAATTGGTATCAGTATGTCAGATCCCTCGTAACATCTAATATCATTATCTATATATATATATGCGTAACGATATAGATGGTGAAGATCAGATCAATACAACGAATACAAGCTATAGGGAATGGGAGACTGAGAGGTGAGTCAACCCACCCGAAGGTCCCAATTCAGGTCATTTAAACTTTGACCATGAATCGAAAACAGAGCCAACATGATATAATCCCCCCCTCTCTCTCTCTCTCATGGAATCAGGACCAAACTCAGGTAAGCCACATTTCATGATTTGGCCCTTTAACAGGTCAATCCTACGTTTTTTCGAAGCTTTGCTGTTGGGATCCCCAGAGCAGGCAGTGGAACTCCATGGTCGGGTCTGTAGGGATCAAACAAACCGCAAGATCGACAAAGAACACAATCCATATCAAATTTGTAGGGATCTGTCTGTAAGGGATCGTACAATCGTTGGATCTGACCTTAAAGCAAAGTATCCAGATTTAACCACTGTATTACATATTTACGTCCCTAAATAATTAACATGTCTGATCAGGGTTCACCAACCCATCAAGGTCCACCTAGTAAGAATCTAAGCCGCTAAAGATAAGCATCCTTGTTGTGTGCCTGATGTACTCAGATTTAACTAGGAGTTGATTCCACTGGAAGAATGAATAATATATGATTAAGACTGTGATTAACACAATCTTATGAATATTGTTTATATCCAACAATTACATTCTTAATCATATTGCTGAATCTTGTGGTGGGACTGATTTCTATTAGAGTAAAATTTGAGAATATTGGGTAATAAGGGAGGATGTTCATCACTGGTGATGAGCCAAAATGAGAAACTACACGCACCAAACAATGGAAAAATGACTACTATAAAAGATCAGAAGTTTTTTTGTGCCACTGAGGAATCCTCGCATGACACAAAAGTGTCCTTAGGCGCCTTCATTTCCTACATTACTCTGAGATCATGATGGGGAGAATCATTCACTTCATCACACAGTGTCAGAATGGGGGTAAATTGTCCAAATGGGTGGGTTTTTTCTTGTACCTGATGTACTAAAGTGGGAAAAGGGCCTGCACACGCGGGAAGAAAGACTACACAAGTGAGAAGGGAGCCTGTGCATGCTGGAAGAGGTATCTACCAGGATAAATTTGATTTGTTAATAATTTGACGACTTGACTTTTGGTACAGTCGTAATGGACCTTGTAGAGAGTGATATGTTGAATGGGAAGAGCTTCAAAGAATGCCATAGATTACATCCTTGGGAAATCTTGTGTTAAGATAAAAGAACTTTGGTTTTGAAGAAGGTTACCATTTGAAATTTCTTGTGCGATTATGGGTACAGTCTTGCCAGAGTATGAATCACCACCAATGTAGAGAGGATTTGCAAAGAACTGAGGATGATTTATCAACCACTGGAGAAAAGAAAACAACAAGAACAACATTAGGGTACTCAAATATTTTTCCAATAAATCAATATAAAACTCTTCAGAATCCATCAAAGTCTGCCACCTTTCTTAGAAATTCATGGGCTTCTTTAGTTGCTTTTCTGTCCCCACTCTTGTTATCTTTTGAGCCTCTTGAATATGAAAACCCAGTCCAAATTGGTGAATCCAGAAAGATGATGCTGGCAACCTGAAGTCTCGATACATAAAGAACTTTTTTACCAAAAAAAAAAAAAAAAACATATAAAGAATTTGAAGTAAAATGCAAACAAATAGTCCCCAAGCATTGAAATCTAATGTCCATTTTGTTACCAGAATCTTTGAGAAGAATTTAGTAGGTTGGGGATTCATGGAGGTAATGTGATGGCTTGTCCCTTGGCATTTGCAAATGCTAAGTTTCGAATTTCTATATTTCAGTCACCTAAAAAGCCTCAAATGACCTTAGGATTTCTTGATATTTCAACCTCTTTGCTTTTTGCTGGGATTTTTGGATGCTAAAGTACAAATTAAGGAGGATATATGAAATTCACATGTTGGAGATCAATTTGGAAAAACTCCGGGCTCAGGAATTCTTAAGACTACTAGAGAAAAAAGGGGGCCCCTAGTAATGATCTCTTACTAGATAGAAGATCCCATGAGCATGTCAACAATTGATAAAGAACAGCAAGGTAGTTTTCAGCATTTGCAACCCACATGAATAACAGACTGCCCTGATATTTGGACTATGGATACATCACGGTGGCCCCTGTTCGGAGTGGCCCGGATGAGTTGAATGCCAGTCTGTATGACTTGAAGGCTCAAGCAGATGCAAGGATTTTATCACCATGACACTTTCTAAATTTGTACTGTTAATGCATACCTTTGTCCATGAATTCGGATTCAACCCCAAAGTTGGTAAACTTCCATCATACTCAGCATAGTTGAAAACCAAAGGGCCTACAAAAACAGCAAATGCACCTTTATATGTAGAATTTTGTTTGGTTTGTGAACCTGAATAAAATAACTCCCTCGAATAAGAGGAAGGCCAGGCAACCATTTGCCCTCTAATAATGGGTGTACCCATTTTTCTTTTCATTTATATTGTTGGTGTAAAATAAAATGAAACTCGCCAACATTAACACTCATCATGGTTGAATGGTGTTGGCACGTAGTTTCACATGCATGCCCATGCAAGGGATTAACCGCAATCAAATTATATCCATTCCCAACTACACCATGACCACACTCAAACTTCCTTATAATATCATCAATCAAATAAATAAGATGCTAAGAAATTTTGGTGGGGGTGATCTTGATGGAAAAACTAAGCTTCACACTATAAAAGGGAAAAGAAATATGCAAACCAACATGTCATGAAGAGGGCACAGGGGTTGGAGAAATGTAACAGCTTTGCCCTCCTGGCCAAGACACGACCTTTTATGCTCCAAGGTTCTCAAGGCCAAGTATTGCCCCCTAACAATTATTTGTGGAAGGCTAGTTATAAAAACAATTCTTGATTTTGGAAAGGTCCAAGGTTTTGTGAAGGCCCTTAATGTTGTCAAGGTAGACCTTAGGTGGGCCACTGGGCCACTAGGGGGGGGGGGGGGGGGGGGGGGGGGGTTGATTTGATTAAAAATTAATATGTTAAAATAGAATCTTATTTTCATCCCACTTTTACCCATAAACTAGTTATTAGATTACCCAAAATATGAAAAAATATTTGTTGTTCTCCATGCACATCAACATTCAATGACAGGTCAAGAAGAAGTCTAGAGAAAAATTGCAAATTGCATGATTTTAGATTTTTTTTTAATTTTAAAATATTTACTTGTGAGCACATGATTATGGTTAAAAATATAAATTAAAATCTTAAAATCTATAGTATGGGGTTGAAGATGTTCACAAAAAGTCTTGATTTTAGGCCCATAAGTCGTTTAAAGCTCAAATTTTCTACTATAGTCAAACAAAATTTCTAACTTACCAATAAAATTAGTTATAATTTAATCTAGATTTTGAATTAAATTACAAAAACTCAGCTTAATCACAACTTAAATAGGTAAATGCTCAAAATATCCAGATTGTGAGTTCCAAATTTGAGAGGGTTCCAAATTTGAGAGGGTATGGATTCTAGACTTAATAAAGGGTGAACAGACAAAAGGAGAAGTAGTGTTTGTCCTTGCAATTGCTCAAAATATCTGGAACCCATGAAGGCAAGGTACTGCACATGTGCTGTATCTGCCAATACTATACATATTGATGTTGGCTGCCGTCTGTTATCATTCCAATACATCATTTTGGCTAGGCGAGGAAATGAGGGACTTTAAGAAAATAAAATTGGCCTATAGAACTTGATGTATTTTGGGAAGAACCCGTTTCTTTATTAGAATTCCAAGAATTCATGTCTGGGATAATTTCAAATCATCTAAAAATTGACCTCTTAAGTGGAATTCCAATTCTCTCTTTTGAATAGAGGATTTGGAATTCCAACAAATGGTATAAAGAGTGGAATTTTAAGAATTCCAAAAGGTCTTTCAGGTGTTTGGAATTTGAAACTCTAATAAATAAAAAAACTACAGTATTTCAAATGTCAGGGGATAGAATGTCACATCATGTTACATCTTGTCAAAAAAACCCTAACCTCCCAAATTTTAGTCATAAATTTTGATAAAACAACATGCCTAACAATCAGGCCTTTTCAACTAGACAATGCAGTTTATTAGAAGGGTACTGGGAATAAGATGGCAGATGAGTTATCTAGGCTCAAACCTCCTTCCTCTTCTTTATTTAAATAGTCTCTACCAGATAATATGTATTTTCTGAATGTGCAGTAATCCAAAGTTATTAGGCATGTCATATCAGAAGATAATCAGCTGGCATGGCACGTAGCGGATTGTATGAGGCTAACTGTTTTAAACTCGATCTGCCTTTATTGAAGTTTAAGTAAGAGCCTATAATATTAAGAAAACTGATTTAGTACAACGGGCAGGCTAACTTCATTCTCTACTAACTTCATGTCCACGAGGATATCAGCTTAGGGTCGGGATGTAAATGGGTATCCAATTATCTGATTATCTATGATGTTCTGATCTATAAAAATTTAGGTTTAGAATTTGTTTTAGGTTCAGATTCATAAATATGTATGGGCTTGGAAACCAATTTAGGTTCCGATTGGGTTTGGTTTTGGATCTATATAGGTTTCAACCCATAGATCCAGGACCTGACATACGAGTCTTTAATATTGCAAATTGTAATTCAAAATAAACTTTGATTGGACATTCTTATTTTTAATATTAGAGGAAGTATACTTGATGCACTATTATAAGTTTGGATGATATCTTTATTTTAGGTAAAGAATATTAAAAAATGAAAAATAAGTCAGACCCAATTTCAGAACTAAATTCTGGTCCTCTAGTCGGAACCAAATCTAGGTCCCTGATCAAATCAGATCTAGCAACTGCAAAACAGGTTTTGAGTAGGAACTAGATTTGGAGCTAAAACTGAAATTGTCATTTAGAAATGATTCTAATTTTGGATCTAGTATAGTTTTATCAAGGAGCAAACCTGTTTGCATCCCTTGACCAGCTACACATTCTTGAACTCAGCCTTTTTATATTTAGGGGATTTAACGGAAAAAACCCTCGTAAACAGCCTATTGATTGATTTGGCCCTAATAAAAAATGGCAGACAGAATGAGCCCTCGATTGACGTTTCTCTTTTTTTTTTTGTCTTTTAGCGCTATAGTCGATATCGACCCTCATACCCTCATACAAAAAGCCACCCGAAACTTCATTCATCTCTTCTTCTCTCTTTTGTTCTCTGTTGCTTTCTGCAACCGATCTCAAATCAATCTCACAACAATATTTGAGATGGAGGAAGAAGGAAAGAGAAAGATGGGCTTTTTTTTTATTTAGTGGGAGGGAGAGATATCTGTGGAAGTCGAGAGAGAAGCAAGGAGGCCCTGCTGAGAGTGGAGGCGACACGGCAACGGGGATGGTGATAGAGGAGTATCCAGTAGGTGCGAGAGATAGTAGATGGGTGTGAGATGGGTTCGGAGAGGTATTCGATGAGGGTCCGGCAGCGAGAGAGACATGGAGAGGGCATGCCGTGCTCCAGCGGGAAGATGGGTTCCTGTGCTCCTGCAGGAAGATGGGTGTGAGGTCTTTGGGCTTGCGCAGGTGGAGATGGCGCTTCCGTGCTCTAGCGGCTGCACAACTTTCCAAACTCCCGCACCCCATTTCCATGGCTCCCTCTCCTTCTCAAAATCCTCACTTTCCTTCAAAGCTTCTATCAGGCCCTCCTTTTCCATAAAATCTTTGATTCCTCCATTCTCTGTTCAAACCGGCAGAATAACAACTTTTTCCTCAACGACATGTTCGCATGGCAAACAATTTTTGGGTCCGTACTTTCAATTCAATTTTTATCGTTTTGGGTTCTAATGAATGAGTTTTAATTTGAGGTGATGAAGATGGGTGTGAAGTCTCTTGTTCCGGAGTCCGGGCAGAATGGTGGGGGTTATAATGGTGCCTGCGTAAAAATAAAGAAGATCGCCCGAGGAAGATGGGTGGGAGAGGTGCCAAGGAGAGGGTGAGATGCAGGCGCGGGGATGGATGGAGGTTGTATCATAAGACCTGTGGTTTTGGATAGTCGATATTGGGGTAGTTTCCAAGAAGGTGTTCGATGAAATGACGAAGAGAAAGGAGAACGATTTTTCACGCTCATTTCTCATATTTTTCTAATAGGAAAGAACTCTGCTGTTGTTGTGGGGTTTGTCATTCATTGATTTTGTTCACTAGGAGATATCGGAGGAGAGGAATTAGAGAACATGGGTGGGGTTTTCATTTCTTGATTTTTGTAATTTTCAAACAGATTTCATGTATATATTTTTTGAAATGTAAGGTCAAGACACAATGAACTTGTAATGTTCTGAGATGTTTGAAATATGTTTGAGGTGTTTGAAATGTCCGAACTTTGAGCTTTTGAAATGTCTGAGTGAGAGGCCGAACTGTGATAGAAGATGCAGTTGTTCTGGATAGTGTACAGTCTACCGAAGCATTTTTTGAAAAGAGGATGCAGAGTCAATGTGAACTCCTTTTTTATTGGTGTTAATTTTTTGTGTTAATGTGATAGAAGATATAGCCGTTCTAGACAGTGGAAAGTCTACTGAAGCATTTTTTGGAAGGGGGATGCAAGAGTTAATGTGAACTCCTCTTTGGTTGATGGTAATATTTGATGTTAATGTGATAGAAGATGCAGCCGCCTTGACAATGTAATCTCCACATGGAAGAGATTTTTTGGAAGGGGGATGCACGCGTTAATGTCATCATGTCTATTTTGATTGGTGTTGATATTTGGTGTTAATGTGATTTATAGAAGATGTAGCCATGATGGGCTTGCACATTTTGTTGAAGCATTTTTTGGAAGAGCACAAATGTTAAAACATACTTTTCCATTTTGTAAGGATCGCCCTTTTTGGGGGATATATGTTGTTGAGAACTTATCTATGATAATATAATGGTTGTTTGTATTGTCCCGTTATTGATATTTTTATTTTTTCCATTATTGAAAATGATTAGCTAACACCTTCTAAAGCTACACTTAGTAAATGATTAGCTAACCCTTCTAAAGCTACACTTAGTAAGTTATAGTATTATAACATAGTCGATATCGACTATGACTGTGTTTTTTATGTTTCAGCTAAATAGTCGATATCGACTATTATAACAGTCGATATCGACTATGACTGTGTTTTTTATGTTTCAGCTAAATAGTCGATATCGACTATTATAATAGTCGATATCGACTATGACTGTGTTTTTTATGTTTCAGCTAAATAGTCGATATCGACTATGACTATATTTTTTAGGTTTCAGTTAAATAGTCGATATCGACTATTATTGTGTTTTGTAGGCTCGATATCGACAATTGGTCATGTTAAACAAACCAGACAATGGTACAGTCCATTGTACTGAACATTGTTCTAAATACATTGGTACATTTCATACACACATTCAATTAACAATCCATTCAATTTCAAATAATGGTATATGAAGTTCCACAACATAAATCCAACTGCCCAAAACCATAGGAGTTCCACAACCACTGCCCACAAGTTCCACAAGTTCCCTCGTCCAGTGCTTTATTTAAATTGTTGCTGGATACCATAGTACAAATACTGGGTAGTTCATCCTTTCTACATGAAAGAGATGTTTGTTAATAAAATACAATGCTACAGATATTAATGAAGATGGGTACTACATGAAAGTAATGGGGGAAACATTAGTATATAGTTTTGGAATGGAAGGTTACATCCGACTCATTTCGCAACTTCCATTGATTTAGTCAATATCAATTTTATCCTTGGACATCATAGTGGAGAGTTTTGATGGGGAAGGTTTCGGCCATTCACTCAGACATTTCAAAAGCTCAAGAACTCGGACATCTCATACACACATTCAATTAACATTCATACATTAACAAACCATTCAATTTCAAATAATGGTATATGAAGTTCCACAACATAAATCCAACTGCCCAAAACCATAGGAGTTCCACAACCACTGCCCACAAGTTCCACAAGTTCCCTCGTCTAGTGTTTTATTTAAATTGTTGCTGGATACCATAGTACAAATACTGGCTAGTTCATCCTTTCTACATGAAAGAGATGTTTGTTAATAAAATACAATGCCACAGATATTAATGAAGATGGGTACTACATGAAAGTAATGGGGGAAACATTAGTATATAGTTTTGGAATGGAAGGTTACATCCGACTCATTTCGCAACTTCCATTGATTTAGTCAATACCAATTTTATCCTTGGACATTATAGTGGAGAGTTTTGATGGGGAAGCTTTCGGCCATTCACTCAGACATTTCAAAAGCTCAAGAACTCGGACATCTCAAACACATTTCAAATATCTCAAATAGCAGGTCTTATGATACAGCAGGTTTCGGCCCCACAACAAGAGCAGAGTTCTTTCCTATGAGAAAAATAAGAGAAATAAGCGTGAAATCTCATTCTCCTTTCTCTTTGTCATTTCATCGAGCACCTTCTTGGAAACTACCACAATATCGACTATCCAAAAACACAGGTCTTATGATATAACCTCCATCCATTCCTGCATCGCACCTGCATCTCACCCTCTCCTTGGCACCTCTCCCACCCATCTTCCTTGGGCGATCTTCTTTGCTTTTATGCAGGCTCCATTTTAACCCCAGTCACCATTTTGCCCGGACTCCGGAACAAGAGACTTCACACACATCTTCATCACCTCAAATTAAAACTCATTCATTAGAACCCAAAACCATAAAAACTGAATTGAAAGCACGGACTCGAAAATTGCTCGCCATGCAAACTTGTCGTTGAGTAAAAAGTTGTTTTTCTGCCGGTCTGAACAGAGAATGGAGGAATCAAAGATTTATGGAAAATGAGGGCCTGATAGAAGATTTGAAGGAAAGTGAGGGTTTTGAGAAGGAGAGGGAGCCATGGAAATGGGGTGCGGGAGTTTGGAAAGTTGTGCAGCCGCTGGAGCATGGAAGCGCCATCTCTACCTGCGCAGGCCCAGGGACCTCACACCCATTTTCCTGCTGGAGCATGGGAACCCATCTTCCTACTGGAGCACGGCATGCCCTCTCTGTTTCTCTCTATCTGCCGGACCCTCACCGAATACCTCTCCGAACCCATCTCACACCCATCTACTATCTCTCACACCTGCTGGATACCCCTCTATCACCATCCCCGTTGCCGTGTCGCCTCCATTCTCGGCAGGGCCTCCTTACTTCTCTCTCGACTTCTACAGATATTTCTCCCTCTCACCAAATCAAAAAATAACACATCTTTCTCTTTCCTTCTTCCTCCTTATCAAAGATTGTTGTGAGATTGATTTGAGATCGGTTGCAGAAAGCAACAGAGAACAAGAGAGAGAAGAAGAGATGAATGAAGTTTCGGGTGGCTTTTTATATGAGGGTCGATATCGACTATAGCGCTAAAAGACAAAAAAAAAAGAGAAATGTTAATTGAGGGCTCATTCTGTCTGCCCTTTTTTATTAGGGTCAAATCAATCAATAGGCTGTCTACGAGGGTTTTTTGGGTTAAATCCCCTTATATTTATATATGGGTTTTGGTTAGGTAATTATAGTAGGTTTTTAGTGTTAGATGTGTTGCTTTTTTTTTTTTTTCCTCACACAGTTGTGTTCTCTCTCCTTCTGTTTTCGCTTCAGAAAAAGTTCTCGTAATAGTAGGCCGTAAGTAGAGATGAAAAATGGGCCTTGTCAGGCCGGTGCAACCCAGATTCTTCCGGACCCAATAGTGCCTGGGCTGAGACGTGTCATGCCAGGCCTAGGTTGGTTGGGGTCAGCCTAGCACGGCCCAGAGGCACAAGTTGGGTTGTGTTGGGCCTGGCCGAGCTGTGCTGGGCCAAACGGGCTTCTTCATTTTTAAAAAAAAAATTGAAATAAAAGGTAGAGAGATGCTTTGAATGGACAAACCATTTCATTAAGAGCCATGCTAGGTGGACAAACTCTGGGACCGAACTGTGGCCCGGTCCCCAGGAGAGCCACAGGATCCCAGGAGCTCCTGTGGCTCTCCTGGGGACCGGGCCACAGTTCGGTCCTCAGAGTTTGTCCACGTGGACTTTCTCTTCCATTAATTACTAGCGTGTTAATATTTACACCCACTCTATATCACCCTATATGGCTATCTTATCAAGTCCCATCTAAAAAACAATGTACAATGAATAGGGTGCCTGCTACATTTTGACTGTTGCCCATCCATCACACCAATAAGTGATAGGACAAATAGATTTTGACTGATCAGTGTTAGATGTGGGTCCAATACCCATCAACAGTGGGCCCCACAGAGGCATTTTCAATGAGAGCCCTAATTGTCAACGACGATATCATCATTACAACTCATTCTATTTTATATCCGTTTCATGTATTATTCCATTTACCACCGAAATTGACTTGCTGCCCAAGTAATGCATTCTCAACGGGTGTTAACGTTTACAACTTTATATAATAAGTAAGAGAGAATTTTTTAATTAAAAAAAACATGATTCACCTGTGCTTTGGCTTAACCTTCTTGGTGAGGGTTGAGTTTTTGCTAGGCTTGGATATTGGACAGCGTGCCCAAACTCACACAATGAACACCCCTATTATACACCTTTCATTTAAAATTTTGTCATTGGTTAAACTTGTGAAGTTATATAATGAGAGGGCTACCTCATATGGATCCAACAAACTTTATAGGGCTCATTGATAGGATTTATCACTAAGAAATGGATCTTAGAAATCGATGTGCGTGATGGAGTTCAGTGGGATCCAACAATTGGCATGTGATAGGTCAAAATAATGAATAATCTAAAAGTATATTGGATCCCGTCCATCCTCTGATGACACAAGTTTGGTGGGATCCTCAAGCAACCAAACGTGAAATTGGAAGTTGCCTCTGTATAGATCTTGTTGTCAGGAGTCCGCAGGCGCAAACGGATCGTCCATCGGAGCTCACATGACCCAAATATCACGCGACAAATTTCAAGCATCAAAGATGACTGCATCTGGTCCAAAAAAAAAAAATTATGATCATTGGATACCAAATTTGTCAACGCTACTGGGTAGTGCTCGTCACCACTGTTTCGCAGAACCAAACTGCTTGTCAATTGGAGTCCGGATGAACGAGTTATGGACGGTCAAAGTTCATAGCTAACCACTCGCTGGGCCTCCCTTGCGTCAACAGTACAACAGCCTGCGTAGTTTCGATGACGTCACGATGATGTCATCCGTGGCGAGTCTCAGCTGTTGGGCTTAGAACCGCGCCAGGTTGGTCATGGGTCGGGTCCACCTCGTCTACCTGAGTTCTCTCTTGGTGCGACTCCCAAAGTGAAAAACTACAGCAGCACATGCTGTGTCCAAAACCTCCCACTCTCTTTCTTGGGCTAATCCGGAGGCAGAAAAGGGGAAACAAAAACAAAAACCACACACATGGTATGTCTAAGGGGGAAACAAAAACAAAAACACACACATGGTATGTCCTTGTCCGGTGCGCAAATCGAAAAGAAAATAGATGTTTAATACATACAGGATAGGATGGGTATATATAGTAAATAAGGTGGGTGTATTTAGAATCACCCTAATTACTAATTTCATATGTGGTCAAAGGCTTTTCCTACCGGCTGTACACATGGTTTGGTCTCATCACTCATGTACAATTTTTTTTATAAAAGTACCTGAAAAGTAGATCCTGTTTCGTCCAAATCAAATTCTGTTTCGTCCAAACAGAGGAGGCGCCACCTCAGTGCTTCCCTATTTTCTTGCCAAATGGCGCTGATGTGGCACCCCTTGATTCGTCCAAACGGGCCTATTTGGATGAACAGGGGACACGAAATCCTGAAAAACATGTTTTTAGGCAATGCAGTGCTTTTTTTTAAGCAATGCAGTAATATAATCCCAAAAGAGAGAAGGCCTAACCAAGCACATCCTCAGCATGTTTTCGATGAGAAGCCACTTGAAAAGCGTGGAACTTTCTGGCTTGTAAACAGGAGAAAATGTCCTCTGGTTTCTCCAAAACATCCACCTCATGTAGGTCCCACTTGGATCCATCACAAACAAGCAAAGTAAGAAGATCCTGTGAACAGATCTCTCTGAAGCTTTAAGAGAGGCTTACATCTGTCTAATCATACGATCTTGACACTTAATTCCAAGGCATCGGGTTTTGTTCTGCTCAAGTGTTTTTAAGATTAAACTCACATACAGATGTATGGATGATGATCACATCAACATCATATTAGGTATAGTGCTAATTGATAAGATTGGGGAACATACGCAATCAAACCCATTGTTGCTTTTTTAGGGACTTTGTTTTGCCATTATTTAGTCAAAGTGGTGATGAGTGATGATATAATTTGTCAGAGAGTCGCCAATAAATAAAGCCCAAAGTCTTGTTAAAGGAAATCAATTCACTGACGCAGCTTTATTTTTCCTGGCAAGTTTTCTCCTACTACCAACCAGATTTGAATTGTAGCTAGTCCAGATCCATGGGCTATTTGGGCCCACATTTGATCAGTGTGCCCCATCAATGTTTTGGCACTCGGCGCAATTTACTCATTGTTGGATTAAATCTAAAAAAATCCTATAATTAAACGAGTATTGAGATTGTAACGTAGTTATATAAATCTACATAGTTGATAAGATTAATTTTTTTTTTTAACCTGATGTCCATCTAGTGTGAGATCTTTCCATATGAAACTTAGATTGACTCATGTATATCTATCCAAGTGGGTTCCACATGCTAGACTGCATATGCTTAGTTAGAATTGTCGAATATCGGACTATATGAATTATGAAGTCTTTAAATACAAATAAAATGGATATGAAACCTATTTTTGGATCCAAATCCTTTTATATGAAACCTATTTTCAGATCCGGATCTAGAACCAAGCACATAGGATTTGGATCCCTGTACGTTCAAACTTGAAGACTTAAATCCAAGATCATTATAATTATATATAAGTTTTAATGGCCTATATAACTTGAATAATATTGATATTCAAGGATCTCTTTAATTATAATTATTTATCATTTAATAGTTCCACTTTTATATTTAACAAAAAAAATATTAATTTAGACATCTTTTCTTCAATTATATTTCTGAAATCCGTATCTTATTTAAGAACTAGATCTTGAATCCAATTCGTTTTTACAATTAATGTTGGATCCAAATACAACACGTAATTTACATGTTATACGTAGATTTGGACCCGAATTCCAAACTATGAAAAACTGATTTGACCCCTCCACCCACCCCTGGGGAAATTTCCCAACACCCATCTTTTCTTATTAAAATTTTATTTCAAGTTTTTAATTTAAATTTCAGGTAAATTGGCACAAACTTTACCCACATGTTTGTACATGTGGCCCTACTAACATAACAAATGGCTTGATCAATTAATGATATCATATTGAGTCCCAAGGGAATATTTTGGGAGTGGAATGGTGGCAGGGACCT
This sequence comes from Cinnamomum chago, assembly GCA_038049695.1. Lineage (NCBI taxonomy): Eukaryota > Viridiplantae > Streptophyta > Magnoliopsida > Laurales > Lauraceae > Cinnamomum > Cinnamomum chago. Next base: position 102,503,640 of record CP142451.1, on the reverse strand, counting down.
AAAATAAGGGGACAATTACGATTTATGAGGTTAGCCATATGTCCCAAATTCTGCCTTCTTGTTCCCACGTTTCTTTGGTTGCAGCCATCATGACTAGACTATAAAAACTAAAAAGACATGTGCCTTCTCTCTTTGAAAGAGAATGCATCTATCTTATCTAAACACAGCAGGGCTTACTCCTATATAAATTAATATTGATTCAAATTTGATATGATCCAACCATCAATTACTACTGTTTGAGTCAAAATAAAAGATAGGCTTAAAGAACCATTAAGATTTGATGCTCCAAAATGAAGAGCTCAGATTAGATTATCTTATATGATATTTGGCCAAACAAAACCCAAACAAAAAAAGGGAAAAAGAAAAATGAAACCCTTCTTATTACCTATATCTATATGATTGACATGTTTTTTTTTTTTCCACTCAAGTTAGGGGGTTGGAACTCACACAGAACAACATTTCGGTGAGAGAAGTTGACTCCCCATGTTCAAACCCTAGACAATCAGGTAAGAACTTACACATCTTGCCGGTATCCATATGATTGATATGGTTTGAAAGAGCATACTAGGCTTTATGGCGTCCTGATATGTCACGGAAAGCAATTGAAAGATAGAAAAACGTAAGAGGCAAAAATAGAAAGAAAGCCTGCACACACACGGGAAGACAACTTACTCGAGTGAGAAATGAGCTCGCACACGAGCGGGAAGAAAGTCCACACAAATGGAAAGAATGCTGTACGCGTACAAAAATATGACATATCCAGAGTTCGAACCTTGGACAGTTAGGCAAAAACCGTTAAGAACCGTCACTTCTTACCACTTGGGTAAGCAGCCGTTCTAGGCCAAGGTACTTGGATCAACGTATGGGTCAAAAACAGATTTATTAAGCAAAAACGGAAGGTTCTAAATATGGCAATATATATGATGTGACATGCAAGCATTGTAATAACACAACCAAGCTTTGCAAACTTTTTGTCAAGACTGGTTCGGGACAATTATGCCTTGGTGTTTGCTGGAGGGTGTTCAAAATGCCCACACAATTTAGGTAATGGCCATCCAGGTAAAGCTTCTCAAGCATAGAAACCTCGACCTCCATCAATAGCTCGTGTGATCCCTATTGGCTTGTGAACCTAACAGTGGCAATAGCATCGTGCGTAACGAGGGCCTAGGGTGGCGACATAAAGTTTTAGCTTGGCTGCTACCATATATATTTCAAAGACTTACTTTTGAAGCATTTGCGGCTGTTCCATTCTTTTCAATTGACCAAATGACTGCCATGAAAATAGCCCATCTTTGACTCCAAACTTCCATGCCTATGACTGCTCTACTACAATGAACCGGCCATGAGAGTATTGTGTGCCATATAGCTTAAGCAAAAGGACGTCACAGAAGGATATGATCCAGTTATTTTGCATTTGCTAGAAACAGGGCATTCATTTATTATAATCCTATTATTCTTTCCTGGATCATCCATGGTTTGAATACTTTCTATGATTGTTGTTGTGCCAAAAGATACCACTTTCATTTAGACTTGAATCCTCCACCACCTAGCAAGTGGGTTGTGGCTTTCCTCCTCTCTTAGAATTGAAGTGGGAGCAGTTGAAACATACACATCTAATGTCTTTTTGTGAAGGAGAATAGAACAATGTTTCCACTTCCTTACTGCTAGTGTCTGTTTGCAGCCCTATTTCAATAGAGAAAATGAGCGAAAGCTATCTTTTTTTCCTCTTAAATGAAGAATCCGTGTGGCTCTATATTCCAAGTGTTCTGTAATACATAATGATATGAATTCATGTCTAAGAGAATCTCCAAATTCAATAATAGCCTCCTTACTTTTTCTCAGACCAAATTCTATGAACATTTGGATACTGATTAATGTCCATTGATACCCCTAGATCAAGACATCTAGTAGTCAAGTTTGTATTATTAAAGTCTTAACTTCCAACTCTCAGGCCAAATTCAAACCACCGTTACAAATATCAGCAATATTTTAAAAATGTCCATGACAATAATATCAAAATAAACAAAAAATGATCAGAAAATTATAAACATATTATTTTATATTATATTGAAACTACTTTTTTATTTTCTAAGAAAATAATAAGAATTTTTACGTCTTTCTTATCAATATGATTTCAAAATCATCGCCTTAATTTGAAGCCCAAACCACTCAAAACTGCTACCTCATCTTGTTCTAAGAAAAATTTCAGATCAATGAGATTTACATTCACCATCATATTATCATACATAAATATATTATTATAATTAGAATATAAAAGTCAAATCACATTATTCATAGCAATCATTTCTTCTGATGGTGAGTATAACTGTGATTGGAGTAAAAAAATTTCTATAAGTAAAAAAATTCCGTACACAATTATTTGAGTTTCAAAGGTGATCCCAACCAATGGATTAATTTGTTGCATGGGTTAGACCTTAATATCATAATAGCTCAATGAAATGATGTGGGAGGATCTTACCAATGTTTTTCATGGTGAGTGCAATCAAGGAAGAACAACCTGGACCTCCACTCATCCACACCACAAGAGGATCTTCTTTGGGATTCCCTTCGGACTCCACGAAGTAGTAAAAGAGCTGGTCTTCATTTGATTCTCCCACACCCACATACCTGCAGCAGAAACACCTCTCATAAGTCATATAACCATAAATGTTAAAAGAAGGATGTAGCCAGTTTCCTAGTGCAGAGCATTAAGAGGTCAAAGAAGGACCATGCAATAGCAAGAGGAGCAAAGCAGAGATGTCCCAACTCACCCTGTTTCTAAATGGAAGGGAAGAGGGCCAGGAAAGCCAGGTAAAGATCTGATCGTTGAGTGAGAGATTACAAGCCATGGAAGAGACAAGGAAAGTAGCAGGAAGAGAGAAATGCTGATGGGGGTGCACTTTCTTCCCAATGCAACTTCCATTTCCCAATGCAGCAATTCTAAGAGATTGTTGAACGAGAGATGGAACATTTCTATAATCTCTCATGTGGATTATATTATATATAATCTTTATCCATTCGAGAAGTAAACAATGAAGGCCAGTGGAGACCACCTAACGTACACTCTCCTCCAACTTTGACCAGGAGCGTGTAGTCTATATCCAATGGATCCAGTGAATGATCTACCCGAACGGGTTGGCTGAGTGGCCAGAACCATTGTTCATCCCTCTTCCGGAACTAAAAATCTTGGTATCGAACCCCATTTCCCCTTCTTTAGGAATCGAATGTGAGTCCACTAATGCTACCACCTAGGGGTCATAGGAATGTTTACCCGGCTTTCTTCTGAGCCCGTAGGGATTAGTCCAGCCCAAAATGTTGAGAGGGTTCACTCAAGAGCATTCAATAATCATAGACGTTTTGGAGTCAGGTTGCAAGGTTTTTTCAGTGGAAAATGTGAAATTCCTACATCTTTCAACAACTGCCCATCTTTTTAAAATCCAAGCGGGTGGTCAATTCTAACATTCATTATATTCTTTATATGTAAAATTTTAACGAGAACTTCAGTGGGCCAACCATTAAATTGATCACACATGAGAGACTCCCTCCATTCTATACCAAATAAGTGGGCGGGTTGTCTGACATTCTCAGTATTCTCTTCATACTTACCTCCAGTTGCTAAAGAATTTTATTTACAGGAGAAAGAGAAGGCTGCTACGTAACTGCAATTTCTCTTTCACACTCCACCAGATTCAGATAGGCATTATGCAGCAGCAGAATGGTGCAGGATGCTTGAACTTGATGCAGGGATCGACAACATCAAAATCTCGGTGATGAAATTGTAAGATCTGAAATGGTTTGCAACACAAATAAACCTAAAAGATCTTGATTTATGCATTAACAATGATAATCTAAATAACTAAAAACATACCTTGAGCCATAATCTTGATGATGAGTGGTGTACAGTGATCTAAAGCTTGTCTCGCTACGAGATCAACGGCCTTTATCAAATAGAGTTTTTTCCTATTTCAAGCTTGATGATGCCAAAAAATGGTTTTCGGACACCACCGGTCAAGTAATAAGCAATTAATAAGAAATTAATGGAGAGAGAGGGAATTTATAGTGGTTCGGTCAGTGTGACCTACGTCCACTTCAATGGGTTGCTTTACTGCTTCGGGGAAGAGATTACAAAGTAAGAGATTACAATGATGATGTGAAGAATTCGAGAGAGGATCCGCTTCTCTGACAGGACTTCTCCTTTTATACTTTTCTCCAACGGGTGGGGAGATTCTCCAGAGATCTCCAATGATGTACGCTCCAGTCTGGTAGAGTCTTCCGAACCGTCCTCAACAGACTAGCTGATAAGATATCCTCCGTGGGAATTGGTGAGAACAATTTGAAGGAACGACTCATTAACTCCGTCCTTGGTGGATCCGGACCCGACCCTTATTGGGTAGATGATGACCCGGGCTCATCGTAAACCTGAGTCAGTTCGACCTGACCCGTTATTGTAGATGAGTCACTCGGGCTTGACCTATCATTGCGGACCGAGTCATTTGGGCCTGGCCCATCAAAGCTTGTCAGTCACTCCAAGATGTGTAAGAGTTAATAGGCAAATGGGCTCTGCTGCGGGGGATCACCAAATCTTCTTCAATCTATTTTCTGCAGTCACAAAAAATCTGGATTTCTTGTGACTTCAAAAATTATAAGATGGAGACTTTGAGGGGTCTGATGGATACCTCCCTCCTGTACCACATTTAGTTCCAATAGAACACATGTTTTACAGAATAATTTTTCATAATATATAGTTTGTCATGAAGATTACATGTAGATTTGAAAAGGGCCCAACTTCTACTAAAGTGAAGATTTGTGAGAGGCAATAGAGAGCGGTGTTTTTTTTAGTGGTTATGATTTATAAATAGACCCCACTGAAGTGCATCACGAAATTCTCAGTAATTCTAAAAGTCTAGATCCTCTAATTCCTTAAATCATGACAAATTTGGTGGGGCTCTTCAGTGAGGCCCAGTAGATGAAATCTGATCTGCCCAAAATAAGTATTGGCCCCCTCCAAATTTCACTGGAAATAGTATTGGGGTGCCACCGTATTGATCACAAGTGAAACACATGAATTTTCTATAATTTTTTATCTTGTGTATTATGTGTGATCTGAAGTTGGGCCCAACTTTTATTAGAGGCCCACTTGCAAGAGCAGATATAAGAGGGACAAAGACATAGCATCACTGCTGATGTGGCATTAATCACATTTCCATCACATGATCAATAGGACAGTGGACCCTCTTGAAATAAAATTTTAACATATTTCCCTAGAGAGTGTCATATTCATCCAGACCGGATTATTTCCTTGTAGGCCCTACGATGAAGTTTTCAGCATGCATTACACGATTCCCTTGTAATGGCTGAGGCTGGGGCAAAATTAGGGATGCAAATGGCTCGGTTGGTTTTGGGTCCATAGTGGACCCGAAATTGGAACCCTTTAATGAGAAGATGGAGCCAAAATTAGAACTAGAATTAGTTCGAACCAGTTTCCTAATGAGAATATGCAACTAGAACCGGAACCGATTTAGTATTTAGGACGGGTTCGGATCCAAGATTGGGTCTGGGTAGAGGATGATCTTGAGAAACATACTTAACTTTCATGAGAAATTCTAAAAAAGTAAGACAATATGTTGGGTCGTGAATCCACGGGCCAGAACCAAGGTGGTACAAGACCGTTTACTTATCAGGATCTAAATAAAGACCAAACCCAATTATTAACAGGTCGGAGCCTTCATGTAATCAAAGAATTGGGGACCCAAGACGGCATTGGAGGTTGAGCCCAATGTTCAAATGGTTCATACCTTTGGCCATTGTCTCTACGAGTAAGGTGTTTTATACATGAAAGAGAGTGCATGAAAACCAGGACATCATTTAGGCAAAATGAAAACCAGACATGAAACGAAACATTACCTTAGGTGGGGGACTTTTTCTATATGAGAATGTAAATTTGGTAAAGAGCCATTGGAAGGTCCATGTTATTGTTAGTCAAAACCTTTCTTCTTAAGCAACTCTATAACTGGGCCTGTAAAGGGGCTAGGTTTGGGCCAGACCATACTGTGCTGACATCTGGACCTGATAAGTACTGAAGGGTCCAAGTCTAGGTTCAACACAGACCCTCATGTAAGAAATGCAGATAGTCCAAGCCTGTTTGTTAATTGTGGGTGGAACCCAATTAACATCCACATCCAAATGAGGTCCGAGCCCATTGAAGGTGTGCTTTTAAGTCAAAGATCTCTTTTTATACTTGTAAAAGCTTTTGTAAATATATATATATATATATATATAAGTATAAAAATATAAAAATATTTAGAAAAGACCCTAAATCTGGGTCAAGACCTGGACAATGGGTCCATTGGAAAGTCCAATGCTCAATACGGACCTGGGCTTGAGCAGATTGGGGCTGGACTGGGTCCCACCTATTTGAAGTCACAATGGCTCAATTAAATGCCTTTCTCTTGTAGGGTAGGGAAAAATCTCAACCTAATAGTTTTGCTAATGGTAGGATTTATCAAATATAATATGCTTGGATAAATATTAAAAACAAAATTGTTGTGTTCCATACATGATCAATCTGCAGTAGGTCCATCTTCTATCAAAGCAAAATTTGGCTAGGGCCCATGCAAAAGGGTGGTGGGGCCCTATTACTTTTTGGTTGTTTAGGTTTTTAGTAGATAGCTCCCAATGTAGAGCCTTATGTATCCATGAGTTTGAGTCTATAGGATCGGATTGAATGGCTAACAATATCTAGCGAGCCTACCTATTAAAAATCTAAAGATACATTATATATTGCTAATAATTTAGAATGGGGAAGTAAAGAATTTGTTGGATGATGTTAGCCTTCAATCTAATGAGAATTGTGACCAAAGGGACAAAACTTATAAAAAGCATAAGGCCTTATAGTAGTGGCGGTTCCAAGAATTCAAGTCAGCGGGGTCAACAAAAGACTTATCTTTCACAAATCGAATAAATTTATTTTTTCCTTTATCAACATTTGTCTCCTACTTTTGATAATTCGACAAATATAATATAAAATTATCAAATAATCTATTTCCGATAATTTGACAAATACAATATTTTAAATTTTAAAATAAATAAATAGGAATTTTAATACATTGTTACTAATAGTTATTAATCCAAAAAGAAATTTCAAATACATAAACTCCTATAGCTGCCCTCAACACGTTTTCATGTGTTGAAATTGTTGCATAATAACTTAATTATCAACACTAGCAACTACATTATTTTTAATATATGTGACCAAATAATCATCCATCCATTGATCTCCCATTCGGTTACGCAACTTGTTATTTACATACTTTTTTACAAAAAAAGCTCTTTCTACCGTCGCAGTCGCTATTGGTAAAATCAATGCCAATTTTAGAAGCAAATAAATCAATTGGTATATTTGTATCCTTCTTTGTCTCCACTAATTTTCTAGTAATGTCACCAATTCCTTTAAGTTCTAAAAAACTCATTGCTAGAACGCATATTAGCAATGTTGGCCTATTCATTTTATTTTATTTTATTTTGGTAGATAATTAGCCCATTGACTTAGGCGGTGGGTATTTTATAGTGACTTTGTAGTAGAGGTGTAAAATTAGCTAATATGGGGGGTGGGTGAAACTCTTAAATTAAGTGGGGTCAAACTCAAAAGTTTATGTGGAGCCAAATTCAAAATCCCAATTCACAGCATAAAAAAATTTATTTTTAAATATATTTTCAGATCTCAGTGGGGTCAATTGACCCCATTGTGATGAATGTGATGCCGCCCATGCCTTATAGTGAGGCCCACTGCTATTTTTTTTTAAAAAAAATGTTTAAAATAAACGCTCTCCTCTTGGATTGGCCTCGCCAAATTATACTCTGATTGGAGATGGACCCTCCCTCAAATCGATCACATATAAACACATGACTTTTTAGTAATATTTCTATTCAAATGCATTATACATGATAAATCTTTTGGTGAGCGGTGGGTCCATAAAATAGAGGCATTGTTTATGAGGAGTTTACTTATTAGAAATGTGGGTCATCGAGGATGAGTCTGCTAAGTAAAATTCTAAATTGAAGCTCCTATTTTGCAGTATTATGTTTGGCAGAAAGTTTCAAATAAGAAGTTATTAGACTGACATTTTTATCATTGTCAAAAATCTAATTTTATCTAAAGAAAAGCTCGAGTGCCAATTCATGGAGCGTATAGTAGGTTTATGGAGGATATGTGAATTTGAATGACTAGGACTGGAGAGAAGCAGGCCTGCCCATACTAAATGGGGATTGGAAAACATCAAAATAGAGCCTCAAAAGGATTGATTTGAAGACTCTCTTATCCAAGCTTTTTAGAGAGGGTCTTTTTTTTTTTTTCAAAAGAAAGACAAAGTAAAAGAGAGATAATTTTGAGCATCCATTCATGGAGGATATGTAAACTTGATGGCAGGACTCTTGAAAGCTAAGCCCATTGAATTAAATAGGGAGAGCATCAAGATTGAGCTTAAAAGGATTGCTCTGAGCATTCTGTTATCCACTCCCTTGTAGATCATTTTCATCACATCCATTAATATCATTTAGCTTCTCCTTTAATTTCATTTCCTTCATTGATACTTTTGGCTTCTAATTAGATTTTGTTATTTTCATATCCTCTCCTTGAAGAAAGCTTCCCTTTGCATGACTGAAGTCCAATTTGTTGTATTTCAATGGCATCGATTTCGTCATGCGAGATAATATGTAGAAATCAGCTATGGTTAAATGATAGATGGGAGCCCCTTTTCAAATCCAACCATGCCTCTCTCAATCTAGGCAAGCCCAGCAGGCATTGCAGGAGTCCGGAACCCCAGTTTCATTGAAACAGGGAGATACTGTTTCATACTAGCTAATGCATCCTCTAAATTGCTTCCTTGGAATGAAAAAAGAAATGAAGAGATTTTATACACCTGGCGAATGTTGACAGGATGAAACGGTACCAGTTAGATCCAAACGCATCACGCCAGCCACAATGAGGCAAAGCCGAACCAAACCAGGCTTTTCCTGAGGTCAAAGCAAAGAAAGCCAGGCCAGCCAGGGCCACTCAGAACAGAGGACCTGCTGCGCTGCAAGAGCCCTTCATATGCCAAGGCAAGAAGTTCCAGGCCACCAAAGGCCCAATAGAGCAGGGTAAGTACTGTGCAGATCTAGCCATGCTTGTGGGCCTCAGTTTCCAAATGTCGTGGGTTCCACATTCTATAATCTCCTAATGTTTATTGTTCTTGTTTTATTTTCCTTCATTCACCTTCATATTGCCAGTGTTCAAGGCCTCTATGAGTAGGCGGGTAGCACTAGCAGGGCTAGTCTTTTTCACCCAAGAAGGCAAGATGTATATGGAAAATCAGTTAATAAGGGAGGATGTAAAATGAATACTCAGCCATCATTCTTGTAAGTCATGTTCAATTTCCTCATTTTCTATTCAAAGGGGGACTATTCGACGGTAATTTATAGATATTCACATTTTTTCATTAAATTTTTGCTACATTTAGGAATACATTTCTTAGAGTCTACATGATTCATAGAGTATATCTAGGAATTATTGTATGGGAGATACCGTAATTCCCCAAAAGTTGTTCTTCAACTGAATTCATAGATGCTCAAGGGCCCTGACATTTTGAAAGCTAAAACTTGAGAAACTCAAGCAATTCTATAAGCCAAAAAAGCCGAGATAGTTGGATTTTTGGAAGCTTATCGACATGTCATATGAGGAATTCTTGCAAACATATGCCCCTTTACATATTTAAGAATTCAAGTCCATGCAAATAAACATTATTTACATGTAATACTTTTATTAGAAAAAAATAATTATTTCTCAATCCGTCAATGAAGGATTTTTCAACTATGAGCAGACTCTCACTCATAAGCAGTCAAACTTGTGAGGCCCACTTAGATTCATACGTATCGGTGAAAATATTCATTACCAACCTTCCACAAGTAAACAATGTGGGATTTTTAATTCTGAGTAAAAGGTGCTCACCAAAACCCTATGTAATTCTTGTAGGAGAAAATCTTCCTACAGTAGGGCAGAGGTGTGGAACTAGCCCCTCACATTTTTCTAATACTTGATTTAATAGCCTTAAAATCTAACCATCATTTTGTTTTCTTTTTCCCTGAGATTCAACCAGTCGAGAGGAAAGGTCAAGTGATTGTAAAATTTAATGTCATTGTAAGGTTTAATGTGAACGTAAAATTTAATCCGGTGTTAGATCATGAGGGGATACTGACTCTAATAGGGCTGCACTGATAAAGACGAGACCCATCAGGGGCGGACTTAGATACATGGTACTGGGGGCAATCCCAGTAAGATGTGTATCCACTTTCAAAACTCACTTGAAATTTCTGGTACACTTCCAAAATTCATATAAAAGTTCTGGGTGGGTGTGCCCCCAATTAGGTACCCCCCTCAAACAAAAATCTTGGGTCTGCTGCTGCTGAGACCAACTAGCCCTATAAAGCCTGATGGCACCTAACTTAACAAAATTTCTCAGCCCCAAAGGTAGCTTTCAAGTTGGCATTTTACTTTTAAAATAAAGTGGAGTGAAGTGAAATAAAAAGAGGGAATAAAATATAAGCGAGTTATCATGGTATTTTATTTTTAGCTGTTTAGAATGGAATATTTTTGACTTTTTGTATAAGCAAATGGAGTTTTTTTTGTCTTTTAGTAAATAAAGGTAGTTGTTTTGTGACTTTTTATTCAAAAGATAAGGGAGATTTGAATTAAGGTGCTTTTGATTTTATACTTAACTTTACTTGACAAGTAAAATTATCAAACAGGGGGTTTGTTTAGATGTATGGTGAAGTGAAGTCACATATTATTATAATATTTGGAATTGAATGTCAGCCATAGATGTTGGGGTTGAATTTGGCCCTGTTCTCTTTTCCTTTACAAATGGAGAATTTGCACTTACACGCCTCTAGTTTTTCACTTGTACAGATGAATAAATTCTCAGTTTTTCCACAGTAAACTCTCCAACTTTTTCTGACATCTTCAAACAGACCCTTTGACACTAGACAGATACTCAAAAGGGGGTATTTCACCATTTTTATTGTCCGTTTATTTAACATTGAGTAAGGTAAATGAGGAATTAAAGGTCAGATTAAGAATAAGATAAGAGATGGGTGGAGAATAAAAATCATTAGAGGGCAAACTTTTACTCTTATATAGCACTTGAGGGGAGTAAAAGGAAGTTGAGAAGGGGGTTAGAGTGACTACTTTATGTCATATCCCCCTTTTTTAGCCAAGCACATATTACTTAAGTCACATTAGTGATTACTCTATTCTTATTTCTTCCATCCAAACTAGGGTTGCAAACGGGCATCCGATGATCCAATTATCCAAAACTTCTGACCCGAAAAAAATCGGGTCTGGAATCTATTTTGGGTTCCAATTCATAAACGGTTTCAAGTCCGGAACATAATTTAGGTTCCGATTGATAAACGAGTCCAGTTCCGAGTCCATATAAGTTTCGACCCGTGGACCCGAAACCTGACATATGAGTCTGATATTGCAAATTGTACCTCAAAATAAACTTTTTTTTTAATATATTTTTATGTATAATGTTGGAGGTAGTAGACTTGATGCACTGTTATAAGTTAAATGATATACTTATTTTAAGAAAAAAAATGAAAAAATTAAACAGAAGTTGGAACCAATTTTTTAACTAAATCCAGTTCTCTAGGTGGATCCAGTTCCGGAATCGAATATTTCTATCGGAACTAGGTTTAGAATGAACAAAAAAAGTTCCGAGTCAAAATCGGATCCGGAACCGAAACCGCTACCGTTATTTAGAAACAACAAGTCTGGATCTAGTATGGCTCCGACCCGTAACCGTTCTATTTGCAACCCTAATCCAAACACTTAGGTGTAAAACTTCATGTCATATGAGCCCCTTTGAACTTCTATTCTACTCTTTATCTCATGCTAAACAGTGTGTTTTTTCAGTGACCGCCTTACCACCATCTCTTAACACTATGGTTAGAACTTGAATTGAATGTTTATTTATTTATTTTTTTGAACGTATGTCCTGGTTCAACATCTTGTTGAACCACCAGCTGAACCTTTGGTTTACACTAGGTCTGTTATAAATTGGCCCTTTGACGAAGGGCCTCGGCTTGGCTTAGCCCACAATGCCTCCAAAAGGGTTTTTATTCCAGTCCTAAAACAGGAGAGTAAGCTAGGGCTCAATTTTGAAAAGTCCATAACCAAGCCCCGCCAGGCTGGCTCACTGTCTATTAGTATATATAATATCGAATAAAAAATATTATATAATATATAGCAATGAGAGAATTTCCCAATATTCATTGTCTTGGGGATTCTTTAAATCTACGCAATTATAAGATTTATAAGAAACCTGTAGGTTTGTTGCTTTGTATGAGGATACATTTGTGCAATGAGAGGATTTGCATTCTACAAATTCCCATTTCCGTGGGAGAGAGGAATCCTGCATGTCCACATCTCCAATATATAATTGAAATCCTCTCTATCAAAGAAAATCAGCTCACTTTTTCCCCGATGTAGCACTGAATAATGAAAAAACAAGTAACATGAAAAATCACGAAATCCACTTGTTGCACAAACATACCCTACCTTGGTTTGACCATCGTTCTCATACCCTACATTAGTTTGACAAACTATAATCCAAGTATCCAACTGGGTTTATGTAAATTTTTTAGTTGGCTAATTCATAGATGTTTGGACAAAACTGAGTTTCTTAAACCATGTACGTATTGAGTCTAGGAAAGGACTGCAAGAGTTACAAAAAGAAAAGAGTTCCTAATAGCTCGGATTCTGCAAATTTGAATTGGTCGCTTGAGCGACTAGGTATTCGCTCGAGCGGACCAAACAGAGGCTCATTCGCTTGACCCGTCAATCCGTGCGATCGACCCAACAAGGTTCTGGAATGAAGATTTGAAGTTCGTACGACGATCGCTCGAACGAACCTATCACAGAGAGTTGTTCGCTCGACCGTATTTTATTATTCGCTCGACCAACAATGTAATGCGCTGAACGTCTGTTTCCAGAGAGTAGGTCGCTCGAGCGAACCCTATGACCGCTAGAGCGAACTTGGGAATTCTAAATTAGAAAGAACTCGTCTTACTAATTTCAATGAAAGAAGTTACATGTTTTAAGAAGCCTTGGATGCACGAAATATCTCTTATAAATAGGCTTCTCATCTCTCCTCTCCATACAACTCTGAATGAGAAGAAATCTATGAGTGTGAGAGTTTGAGAAATCCATTGTTCTGCCATAAGGTTGCCAATACTGTTGCTATGCTAATGATTCAAGTCTTGGTTTGATTCCGCTACTTTTCTTGAAGACTCCATTGTTCAAGCGCGGTGAAGGTGCACGGCGAGCAGTCGGCAAGTTCTATACAGTCCTTAGGTTGAGTCAACAACTAGGAAAAGGGTTGTGAGTTTTCTTGTAACTTTCAATTCATAGTGCTTGGTTGTCTGTTGGCCTAGATAATAAGGCCCGTGGTTTTTTCCCGAGTGGGGTTTTCCGCGTATAAATCCTATGTCATTCTCTCTCTTGTGGTTTGATTGCTTTAACCTGGATTAGGGTTAACTGTTAGATTAATTACCTTTTATTGATATTCGTCTGAGTTCGTATAAGTGGGACCTCTGCCTGTGTTAAGGCAAGTTTGAGTAGATTCAGTTTAGATTCTAGAAACAATAATATTAGTAGCAACACCAGGGCGCAATTCAAACATAATAAATACCAAATAGCTCCCTCTCTTATCTAGATGGAATGGACAGCATGAAGGCCTCAATGAACGATACCATACGCATTTCATGGGAGCTATTTATAGGGGTTTATGAGATATCCACCTTGAAAACATAAGAAAGCACTGCCTAGGTGTGAACCATGGAGCCTCATGGCCAGATCCCTGAAAAAACAGAACAAGGTTAGCTTTGTATCAGACTATTTTGCTGTATCCAGTCCAACCATGAAGTGTAAAGAGTTGAAGAGAAAATCTCCTTGCCTTTACAGTAGCAAATGTCAAGTTGTTGGCATATGTCCTTGCATATCTAAGGAATGACCACACCAGAAGTTATAAGACATTAGTCTCAAGAAAAATTTGTAAGAAAACTTTAAAACATAATCTAAAATATGAATTCAAAATTCTCAAGAAAAACATGAGGCCCCACCCAGCAACTTGGCCATCAACATGCCATGACCGCCAGTCGTCGACAATAGAGAAGTTGAGAGATCTTATCCATGCTTGCGTGCCCACAAATGGTATCAATGGATCATGATCGCCGCTGTCCACAATGTCTTGAAGGTGAGAGAGAGAGAGAGAGAGAGATAGAGATATTAATACTTCACCTGTATACCAAAGCTCGATAGCCTCTAGTGGTCAAATTCATATGATACTCTATGCTACTCTCGACATCCTTTTCATAAGGAACTTCAAGATTGCACCTTACCCATTCTCCTATTGTGCCCTGTTCAACATGTTAATTTTATTTTATTTTTAAACTTCTTCACAATGACAGCAGCAATAACAGAAATCTCATGTTTCTTACTTGCTGAAAACTTGTGCGCAGTAAAAATGATCAATACTTTTTGAAAGATGCTGACCCTTATGCTTGAAGGGGGTAAGTTAAACATCAAAATCCATAAAATTGAAAAATATGGTGTCTTGAAATAAACTTCTCGGCAAATTGGATAGAAAGAAACTCCAAGGGATGTTGAGGAGTAGGCTCCACCCGATGGTGGGTATTGAAAAGTATTTATGCTATCTCAGCTAATGCCTCAAGGTTTTGGTAGAAATGGTTAAATATAAAAACTTAATATGGTATTAGAGCCAATCAATCATGAGTTCGAATCTTAGGAGGGACGACTTGGCGTGAAAAAGAAGTGTGTTGCCAAAAGTGCACCAACCGATTCCACCTGAGGGGGAGTGTTGAGAAGTGGGCTCCACCCGAGGGGCAGCATCGAAACAATTGCTAAATATTACCAACATATTCCACATATGAGTGGAGAAATTGTACCTTCCGGACATGAAGATTCTCTCTGACCAAATCATCGTTAGCCCAGTAGTTACCAAGCAAATGAATGTAAGTCTGCAAAATCAGATAATACTAATCACGATGCTTCTGAACTTTGTAGAACCTACATTACTATTCTAGCAATTAAAAAAACAAAAGTTACTGATATCTATGGTGAAGAAAGTAGAAAGGTACTGATACCATCAAATATCTATGGTGAAGAAAGTAGAAAGGTGACAAAGTGATGATTACAGAATTTGGAGGAAAATAACTCTTAGTTTGTATTATTTCTGTGTCTCCCTTTCGAGATCGAGCCCCAATATATAGAGTATTACATGCCTCAATGAAGGCTCTAAGTTAGGAAACTAGCTAATTACATCAATTGCTATTCTAACTTTAGGAAACTAACTAATTACAAGAGGAAATCAAATCAAGAGAATATGTACAGCTGTTACCCTGTTACAAGTTGACCCAATCAACATCCATGTGAGATATGATATTCTGGACATGATCTTTTCATGGGCCTTGGGCCTGCCTGTTTAACCCCCCCCCCCCTCCTTTCAAATTGATGCAAGAGAATCAACAAGCATTAATTTGTCAACCAAGAATTGATGGCGAGGACGTAGAAGACCCTTAATAAGGATATCAACAATTTGAAGCTCAGTTGAAACATGCGGAAGGCTAATGACAATATGCTTAAATTCATCACGAATGAAGTGGCAATCAACCTCGATGTGTTTAGTACGTTCATGAAAAATCGGACTGCATAAAGGGGGGTAGCATCTTTTGTTGGGAATCCAATGTCAGAAAGTAGATCGCAAAGCCAAAGAATTTCGGAGCACACAGCAGACATGGCTATGTACTCGGCCTTTATAGATAATCGCAAGACTTCTTAATGTTTCTTGCATTTCCAGGATTTAGACTGGTACCCAAAAATATGCACCATCCAGTGGTAGATCTGCGAGTATCCAGGCAACCGGCCCAATCAACATCGGAATAAGCGGTGACAGATATAGGATTGTTTGATGGAAAAAACAACTCGTGAGTCGGTGTGCGAATAAGGTACCAAAAGATGCGGCGAACAGCGGCCAAATGAAGATGACGAGGAGCAATCATGAACCAACTCATGAGGTTGACCGCATAGGAGATATCACATGAGTGATTGCGAGGTAGATCAAGCTACCAACTAATTGGCGATATGCAATAGGATCTGGAAGAAGGTCACCATCTTCTTGACTGAGTTTGACATTTAGTTCGATCGACATATCTACAGGAGCTGAAGCAGTAAGGCCAGCCAAGTTAATGAGGTCAACAATGTATTTGTGTTGATTTAGAACAATTCCTTTTGGCGATTGATGAATTTCAAGGCCGAGGAAATAGTGTGAGGGGCCTAGATCCTTCATGTGAAATGTCTCACTAAGAGAAGCTTGGAGTGCCTGAATCATTGTTGCATTAGGACCCGTAATGACTATGTTATCAACATAGACAAGAAGCACAGTAATCCTGGACGGAGCATGATGTAAAAACATAGAAGGATCATACGGGCTTGGATGAAAATCCAAGCGAAGAAGAGCATCTTGAAATTTCTCAAACCATACACGAGGAGCTTGTTTCAGACCATATAGGGAGCGACGCAGTTTGACAACCATACCCTTTTCGGATGAGTACCCCTAAGGTAGACGCATATAAACGTTTTCTTTGAGATCACCATGAAGAAAAGCGTTTTTGACATCCATTTGATATAGAAGCCAAGACTGAGATGCAACAACAACAAGAATTATCCGTACAACAGTCATCTTGGCGACGGGAGCAAAAGTTTTATCATAATCAATGCCATATTCCTGCCGATTGCCAAGAGCGACAAGGCACGCCTTATAGCGATCTAATGTGCCATCTGATTTTAACTTGAGAGAAAAATCCACATACAGCCAATAGGTTTGTCACCCATAGGAGACGGAACAATATCCCACGTATGATTTTGCTCTAACGCAGCCAATTCATCTTACATAGCCTTGTTCCGACATTGGTGTTGCACAGCTTGAGAATAGGATTGGGGGATGGAAGAGGAAGACAGAGTGGTCATTAAGGAAGTATGGGAGAACCCATAGCGGGCTGGTGGTACCGAAATGCGAGTGGATCGACGCAATGAAGGATGTCCAGATGGAGCAAGTGTTGGAGGTGGACCGGATGCTGGAGGAAGATCAGGAGGGAGATCCCTAGTAGGCGCTTCTCTGTTCTGTCTGTGATACACACTTATGATTAAAGCAAACAACTAATGTGTTGTTAGAAAAACCAGGTAAAGACACCAAAGATGAGGGGTTAGGAGGATCATGGTATCAGAGCAAGGGCTTAAGAACATCTAGTCTCTTCTCTTCCAAAGCATCTAGGCATCTGTTCAACGAAGTCTAGCGTCATCCACTATCTACGACAGTTCCATCTTGAAGGTGGCCCACCCTTGACATCATATCAATTTCCAAAAACCACACAGACATGGTTACCTGATATTTCTGGGATTATTGGCGATTTTTTCAGGATTTTTCAGCACCTCCAGGCAATCCTTCTGATCTTTCTCGTGTTTTTCCAAAAGATTACAACAGTTTCAATCAAGACAGGACAAAATCTTGGATTTTCAACGGAATCGGTTTAAACTTGTTCCAATAGGTGCGAAAATACTGTGGCTTCTCATATCAAACATCTGATCAGTGGTCAGATCCATCTGTGAGGCCCACGTATAGGATCTGCAGCACCAGTCAAGGTCGTCAATGTGGTTTTGTTACTGTTATTGGTCCGACTTGTTTTATTTTTTTTTGCTTCTCTGCTGGTTGGATCTTGCCTTCTGCACTCACAAACAATTTTTCATACAACTGTTGCTTGATTTGATTACCTTTTTCACTGTTTCAATCCAATTTTTTCCAATCTAACATTGAGATGGAAAAATCTTAGGTTACTTGGATAAAGTTCACTGAAAAAAATTACCCTGCCTGGTCTTTCCAATTCCAAATCTACCTAGAAGCTAAGGAATTGTGGGGTTTTGTTTCTGGTGCTGACCCTAAGCCCACTAAGGATGAAAAGAAGATATCCTCTTAGCATACTAAAGATGCCAAAATCGAATCATGGATTCTGGGATCCGTCGAGCCACATCTGATAATGAATCTCAAGCCTTACTCAACCTCTATAGCCATGTAGGGGTATTTGAAGAAAGTATACCATCAAGACAACTCTACACGTCAATTTCATCTTGAATATGCGATTGCTGAATATGCACAAGGGACCTTGTCGGTACAAGACTACTATTCAGGATTCCATACAATGTGGTCGGAACACGATAGTATAAAGTACACAGATGTGCCTGACAATGTTTTGACAGTGATCCAAGATCTTCAGGCCTTTAGTCCAAGAGATTAGTTTTTAATGAAACTGCGGAATGAATATGAAAGTGTCCGATCTGCCCTGATGAATCAGATGCCCTTACCTTCATTGGATGTCTGCTTAAATGAACTCTTATGCGAGAAACAGCGCATTACAACCTCGGCTCATATTTCTCAACAAAAGATTGAGACCTATTCAGTCGCGTTCTCAGCCAATAAGTCTTCTCAGCCTCCGCTTAGAGACTTGAGCAAAACACAATGCTATAGTTGTCAAAAATTTGAGCATCTTGTATCTCAATGCAAACAGAAAGTCTGCAGTTACTGTAAAACTCCGGGACATATCATCTCTGAATGTTACCGCTGGCCACAACGTCCATCTCCACAATATCATGCACCGTAGTATCAAGTTCCCCAGTATTAGGCACCGCAGTATCAAGCTCCACAGTCTCTGACTCCTGAATTGGTTCAACAAATGATTGTCAATGCCCTTTCTACTTTTGGTCTCTCTGATACAATGACAAATTGATGATTTCAGAACTTGGAGGAAAATAACTCTTAGTTTGTATTATTTCTGTGTCTCCCTTTTGAGATCAAGCACCAATATATAGAGTATTACATGCCTCAATGAAGGCTCTAAGTTAGGAAACTAGCTAATTACATCAATTGCTATTCTAACTTTCGGAAACTAACTAATTACAAGAGGAAATCTAATTAAGAGAATATGTATAGCTGCTACAAGTTGACCCAATCAACATCCACGTGAGATATGAAATTCTGGACAGGATCCTTTCATGGGCCTTGGACCTACCCGTTTAACAAAAGGTACTGATACCATCAAATATCTATGGTGAAGAAAGTAGAAAGGTACTGATACCATCAAGCTTCTGACATCTATGTTCAATGGGTTGGTACTCATTGAGAACTTGGTCTAGATAGCACCCTTAAAAACAGGGCGTTGCGTGTCAACCACGGGCTTCAAATGGAGAGTCTCTGCTAGTCTCGCATCGGAAACATCCAAGTCCAGAGCCTGGGCTTATAAGTCAAACCTCGTCTTAACTCAACACAGCGTGTTATAAAGCCGTGCAGCCCCGAATCCCATAAGAACTCCTGAGTTAAGCGTGGTTGTGCAAGAGTAGTACTAGGGGTGACCGCCTGGGAAGTCCTCGCGAACACACGTGGGCCAAAGCAGATAATTTCATGTTGAGTTAGGCGGGACAATGACATATTCTGAAACATTAACTTGATTCGGCCACAATCTCCTACTTTAAAGATAGTAGAATTTTTTTTTTTATCGGTAACTGAAACTTTCATTAAGAGAATGAGAGAATACAAAAGGACAAACAACAATGAGGCAAGAATACAAGAAAAGAAAGAGAAAATAAAATCAAACTAAAGGGTATAAGAGCATTATAAAACCCTCCCAAGGATAACTTCTCTCCACCCCTTGCTTGGCTATAAAGCACCAGCCATACTGTTGGCTGTTCTAAGCTCGATATGAAAGACAACATTAATGGTAGAAGTGAGAGATCGAATTTCGTTAAAGAGAAATTGAAATTTCCAAGGAAAAGGCTTCCTATTAGACACTCAAGCAATCGCATTGGATGAATCACTCTCCACCATAAGATCACCTTGGAAGCATCTTGAAAAGCATCAAAGGGCTTCCAAAATATCCAAAACCTCCGCTTCATTAGAACCACAAACACCCACATGCTTTGAAAACATAAACAAGACCTCCCCTTTGCTATTCCGAAGAACACCTCCAATTCCCGCCAACCCCGGTTTACCTCTCGCAGCACTATCCACATTAAACTTCAACACACTAGGAGAGGGTGGAGACCAAAGAACAACTCTCCTCACTTTACTCAATCTGCAACCCATGCACGCTTCCCAATTTAGAAGGATATCATTAAGACTAAAATTGGAGCACTCTTTTCTAATCAAAGCCCACTTAGCGATCCTCATAGTTATTCTATCGATAAACACCGGAAGGGAAAAAAAGTCACCCTTAAAATTCTTGTCATTCCTTTCCCTCCAAATGGACCATAAAATAACAAAGGGAAGCATCCTCCAAAGAGTACGACCACTACCAAGAAAATGTCCTCCCATCCATGCCTCCGCCGCCTCTGCAATCTTCTCCAAGCAACACCAAGCAACACCGCACCTGCCAATGAAGTGACCCCAAACACCTGCCGCCACCTCATAGTGAAGAAAAAGGTGGTTAACTAATTCCTCCTTCTTTTGACACATCACGCAGAGATCTGAGATACTAGACGACGTTAGCCCTCTTCTTCTCAAATTGTTTGCTGTATAAACCTTTCATGAGATTGCTAACCAACAAAAGACTTCCACCCGGGGAGGAACCAATCCTAACCAAGTTTGAGGAAAAGAGGTAGTAGAGGATAGGTTCCCCACCAATGCCATGTAAAAGGCCTTTACGGAGAACTCCCCGGATATGGAAGGCTTCCAAATCCGAGAATCCTTAGAGTTCCTACACAAGATACATTAAAAAGAAGACTTAACAACTCCCCTGCACTTCTTCAAAAGACTAAAAGACACACCCCACAAAGTACAACCCTCCCTCTCCTCATAGCAATCACTAACATTAGCCTCCTTGTTGGAAACCACTCTAAAGACTCTGGGGAATAACTCGCACAAGAGACCCACCCCCACCCAGTCATCCAACCAAAATCTAACAAACCTCCTTTCCCCCACAATAAAACCGACACCTATGGACAACACTTCCCCGCTGACAGAAGAAGAATCTCCAACCGAAGCAATAGCACCCCACAACGTTGATCTGCGGTACCTCGGACCGGGAATAGGCCACCACCCCAATTGGTCCTCACCATACTTATCAGTAATGACTCTCCTCCAAAGAGCCTCCCTCTCATCCCCAAATCTCCACCACCACTTAGCCAATAAAGCCCCGTTCTTGATCTCTAAACTACCAAGACCCAGCCCCCCACTACATTTTGGCTTAATCACCTCACTCCACTTGACTAAATGTAGTTTCTTCTTATCACCCCGACCGTCGCATAAAAATCTCCTCTGAATGCGATCCAACCTATTTACCACTTCCTTAGGCATTTTGAAAAGTGACATAAAATAGATGGGAATGTTAGATAAGCATGCTCTAATCAATACCTCCAAGGGATAGGTGGTGTTTCTTCCAAGATGACAACTTCTATTCAACTTTATCAATAACCGGATCCCATAGTGATCTTGAATTCTACTCCGCCCCAATAGGAAGACCAAGATACATGAAAGGGAGACTTCCAGATTTACATCGGATCATGGCTGCCAATGACTGAGTAATTTCTTGGGAACACCCAACCCCAACCAGCTCACTCTTGAAAATATTAACCTTTAGACCAGAGACCATCAAGAAGCATCTTAAAATTCTTTTTAGAGCCATAACTTCTTCCCTCCTAGTTGAGCTAAATAGAATAGCGTCATTCGCAAACTGTAAGTGAGAAATTGCCTCTCCATTTCTGCAAGCTTTGAAACCCTCAATCAGTCCTATTACTTTTGATTTTGTCAAAAGCGCACCCAAGGCCTTCACCACAATTGTAAAAAGAAAAGGGGAAAGGGGATCACCTTGGCGAATACCTCTCGAGGCTTTAAACAACCTTGAAGGAGAGCCATTGACTAAAACCGAGAAAGAAGTAGTAGAAATGCACTCCCTCATCCACCCTCTCCAGGTTACTCCAAAACCAAATCTGAAAAGCATGTAATCAATAAAACTCCACTCCACATGGTCGTAAGCTTTCTCCAAATCAATTTTGAAAATAACACCCTCTGCTTTAGACCTCTTTCTTGAATCAATGAGCTCATTAGCAACCAACACACCATCAAGAATCTGCCTCTTTGTCACAAAAGCCCCTTGAGTAGGACTGATGATGAGCGGGAGAACCGTCTTAAATCGATTAGCCAAGATCTTGGCCAATAATTTATAAAGACAACCCACAAGACTAATAGGTATATAATCATGTAACTCCACCGGATTAGGCACTTTAGGAATAAGAGTTACAAAAGTTGCATTCATCTCCCTATTAATTCTACCCCTCCTATGAAACTCATAGAGCATATCTCTAACATCCTCCTTGAGAAACTCCCAATCAACTTTAATGAAGGAAAAATTGAAACCGTCTGGACTTGGGGCTTTATCTCCATCGTATTCCTTTAATGCTTTAGACAGCTCCTCTTCCTCAAACTCTCTTTCCAACCAATTTTTAACCTCCAAAGGAATTATTGGAAAAGAAACACCATCAAGTTTAGGCCTATTAAAATTCTCACCCTTGTAAAGGTATTCGAAGAAACGGGCAACCTCATCCTTGATCTCAGGAGGACTATCAAGAGCTCTACCATCTCTTCGCACCTTCCCAATGAAATTCATTTTACTTCTCATAGTAGCCATCCAATGAAAGAAACTAGTGTTTCTATCACCCTCCTTTAGCCAAGTGATCCTGGATTTTTGCCTTCAAGATATTTCCTCCATACGATTTAAGCTCCAAATCCTCTTGATAGCTATCTGTTTAGCAGCAACTTCCTCTAGGCTCAACTCCCGATTCACCCCAACTTTATCAAGATCTTCCACCACTCCAGAGAAAGCTTCTTCAATGCGATCAAAGACCTCTTTGTTCCAACCTTTGATATAATGCTTAAGGGCACATAGCTTCTTGCAAACCCTATAGCCAGCGTAACCTCTAACTTCCACTTGACTCCACCAAAAACGAGCTAAAACCAAGAAGTCTTTATTCTCTAACCAGCAGTTCTCAAACCAGAACGGCTTATGCCCCCAATCAACATAATTAGAGCTCAATTTGATAGGGCCGTGATCTAAAATTAATCTTGGGAGTGCTTCCTGAATAACCCCAGTAAAATGCTCATCCCACTCCTTAGATAATAAAAATCTGTCAATCCTGCTCATAGCCTCCTGCTCTCTGTTGTTAGACCACGTGAACCTTCTACCGTGAAGAGGAAGATCAATCAACTCATTATCATTGATGAATATTATCATTGATGAATTCAGAGAATAACCGCATAGAGTGAGAAATGGATGACCCCCCTTTCTTTTCGTAAGGATATCTAATCATTAAAATCACCCCCCAAACACCCAAGGGACATGCCAAAGAGATTTAACATTAGATAAAACCTCCAAAAACTCACTTCTATTTGACTGAACATTTGGCCCATAAACATTAGCAATAGCCCAAACAAACCCATCACCAACCCCATGGAGTTTGACAGCCAAAACTCTCTCTACCAAGAAAACATCTTCCACTAGTAACACATCCTCATTCCATATAGAAATCAGGCCACCTGAAGCCCCATTTGAAGGAACCCAATTCCAAGCACAATTACGACTGCCCCACACTTCCTGAATAATAGTATTAATATCAGAAGCCACTTTAGTCTCCTGCAAAATCAAACAATCTACTTTGTATTTTTTGACTAACTTTCTAATGGCCAACCTATTCTCGGGCCTACCAAGCCCTCTCACATTCAGACTAACAAAAATCATAAAAATTGAAATAGAAGCACCTAAAGAAGAAAATTGATCGTAGGAATATATTAATGGAAACTTTTTTAACCATTGTTTTGTATATTCAACTATCTTCCTATCAGCCATTGAGTCTGGAAATTTGTAAGCAGACATCCAGAACACAATAATAGGACTCATGTATCACTATTTATGATAACTATATAAGGAAAAGGATACCGGATGAGGATCGATTATGACTTTGCATTTTCTGAAATTTAGGGTACAGACCTATCTAATAATTAGTTTTTTATTTATAAATTTAATTTAAATGCCTTTCTCCTACATAGTTTTCTCCATTTAAATGCAAACATAGTAGAGAATTGATCCCTACTAGAGAAAAGGGGTGATTCTCCTCATTTTTCAACCAAGTGAAGTTTCTACACTTGTCATTTTCTCCACATGTAAAGAGATCTTAAAGGGAAAGTTTCTTCCTTTCCAATTTCCCATCTTATATATATATATATATATATATATATATATATATATATCGGATGAACATTTCTTTGCATGTGACTATTAAGTAGAGACTGAACACATGATAGAGAGATATACCCTACACCCAAAAGGAGGAAGAGGTTGAGGTAGGACAATTTTTTCTGGATTCTCTTCAAGAAGAGGTTGATGTTGGACGGTTTTTTCTGAATTCTCTTCAAGAGATCTTCCACCGACTCCCACCATTTCTTTTGTCACATCAGGGCAATTGGGCTCCAAAATGTGAGATACATAGAGCTCTGATTTTAACTGTGAACACAAAAGATAACTACAATGTCATTGCCATGAAACAAAACGATAACAACAATATCCTTGCCCTGAAACAAATTAAATGCACTGGATCCTCCATATATACCTGTTGTATTATTTGAAGATCTTTTGCACATAGCTGATTTCTCGGATTGGTGAAGTCCCCTCTGCAGTTTTTCTTAGTCGACTAAACAAGAAAATGTAGAGAGGAGTCAACCTCTTTAGTATAACTATGACCTCTAGTGAATCTCTTCACTAGATCTCTAGTAAATAAGACAAAAAAGAGATTTTTCCATTTAATCATTTCTGTTAAAACTCAACCTTTTTTTATCACCTATATACACACTTTAATGACATTGTTTTGGGGATAGTTAATAGGGATAATAGCATAATACCTACTTGTACTTTGCTCAAAATGCAGACCACCCCCCTAGACTTTGGTATTTTGTACTAAACTTATCTGTAGTTCTAATTAACATACAAAATGAACGGATTCCGTTAGTATTAACGGCGTAAGTTGTATAAATGATGTTTGATACATAC
This sequence comes from Cinnamomum chago, assembly GCA_038049695.1. NCBI lineage: Eukaryota > Viridiplantae > Streptophyta > Magnoliopsida > Laurales > Lauraceae > Cinnamomum > Cinnamomum chago. The sequence continues at coordinate 102,478,443 of CP142451.1, read as the reverse complement.
TGGAGGCAAATTACTTGCCTAAAAATACTTATTTGCCCCTGAACCTAGCCTATAAAAATGACAATGATATAGGAGCAGCTCTCAGTCATAAAGCGAGGGATAACCCTTCATCCAATCCTCCAAATCTCCCTGCCACTATCAAACCACAGTCTCTCGAAGAAATCCTAACCAGAGCCAGAGCCTCCTGCTAGAGCAAGAAACCCAAAACGATAAATTTTCCTTTTTTTTTTTTTTTTGGTTGGAACAATTCGCTTGCAAGATTGCATCTCCAAGTCATGCCCAACTGTATTCTTCATCCTCTCCAAATGCTTTGACGTGCAGCATCTCTTATATTCCTCCCTTTTTTGCACCTCTCTCTCTATCTCTAATGTCCGATTACAACAACCATTTTTAATGATTTATTAAATAAAGGATCTCTGGTATGAGAAAGGTTGTTAGTAGAATGAGAAGCAACGATAACAAAAATCATACCCATGTTGGATCATGGGTTCCTTGTTGCAAGATCTCTCGTATGGGTTCCAAAATGCAGAGTGGGTCCATGTTGCAGGATCTCTGTTATGAGAAAGGGTTGTTGGAGGATGAGAAGCCCATGTTGGATCATGGGTTCACTGTTGCAGGATCTGTCGTTGCAGAATCTCTCCTTTGAGAAAGGGTTGTTGGAGGATGAGTTGCCCCTTTCTAATGACTCATTGAACAAAAATCATACCCTTGGATCGTGGATTTCGTGTTGCAGGATCTCTGGTATGAGAAAGGGTTGTTGCAGGATGAGATGCATTTCTGATGTTTCATTGAACAAAATACAACATACAGTAACATGAAAAGCATGAACTGATTGAGGGGTTTGGCAATGGGTTTCTTGTTAAAATCAAGTTCATGCACATTTTCATCGGCGAACATTAAATCAGCAGGCTTAAGTGGAAGCCTTATCTTACCCATAAACTGATACTACCCGATGTTAATGGAGTTTCGGTTCCCATTTCCTGCAGAAATTGAAATCAATCCAAGAATAGAATTCCATGGAAAGCTACTTTAATGTGAAAGGGATCATTTTACAACATCTTATACAAGAGATGGAAGCACATTTCACTGTGGAAAATTGTTTAAATTGAAACTGAAACCGAAAAAAAAATGGAGAAGAGAGCGAGATTGAGAAACCCTAGTAGGAGGAGGAAGATGAAGGAGAAGGAGAGTAAAGTTGGAATCTTTGGACTTGGGCATTTGGGAATTAAGGTTTTGGAATTGGATTCAGATGAAGTGGGACTTTGGGGAGAAGAAAACCCTAGCCGCAAGCGAAAAAGGGGAAAATGATAAAAGAACGCCAAGACACATCTTATATATGGAGAGGTAAATTCGTCATTCCACATTTTCTGTCACGGTCATCTCTATTTGCATTGTGATTTAAAATACAAGTAGGTTTAGTACAAAATACCAAAATCCAGGGGAGTGGTCTGTATTCTGAGCAAAGTACAGGTAGGTATTCTACTATTATCCCTAGTTAATATATGAAGAAATTGTTGGTGTCATTTCTACTTTCTGTTTTCTTCCTTTTGGTGGTTGGATTCTCTTTACTCTCTCAAATACACACACATCCCGAGGCTCACCTACCTGATTCTCTACACAAGCTTGAGTCAAGACCGAGTGCCCAAACTTTAAACTCTCCCAACCATCAGTCTCCATTGGATTGAAATCTGAACAAATGATGCTTTCTAAAACCATTAAACTTAAGGATCATAGATCCGGGGTCAAGATGATCTAATGGGGTTAGATTTTGCACATCTATAAGTTCCATTCAAAGCTTTCCATCCCCAACCTACCCTATGATTGGCAAGGCTTCATGTGCGCCTGTACCATGTGCTGATGGTTTTCAAAGGAGCAAAACTCACACAGATGCACACATACTCTTTGACACTTGTTATTTAAACAATTTTATTGTCTATGTTGATTTAGCCAAACGATCTAGCACCCAGTCCTACACCAATCCAACTAGGGCACAAAGCATGAAAATTAGACTAGTTCAACAGCCATAGCCATCTTAAAAGGCAGCTTTATAGGATGATTGGATTATCTAGTGTTACTTTTTGGACCATGAGGCAATAGCAACAAGCCTACAAACGGATGGTTCAGATGATCAGATCATGTATCTCTGTTAGGTGTTGTTGGACCCCTCAACATAGTTTTCAGCAATGCTATTATTAAACCTGAAACAATTCTAAGTTTCAGTGATTGAGAAGGATACAAAAGAATCAAAGTACCTCACAGAGTTCATCTGATATAATTCCCATCCCATGTAAAAAAGGAATCTCTCCAGCACTGTCAAATGTAGTATCTGTCACTGGATTTCCAATCAAATAACCCTGTAACAATTTGTCAATTTCCAAGCTTGTGAGTTATGATATTACTTTACATATCAGATCTATACGATAAACATCAATTTTCCATAAACAAGTGCATTTCTAACAAGGGGTTCTCTTTTTATCACGACCCCAAATCTCAAACCTCGATTTCGTAAACACAACTAATTAGCATTAATAATCATAATTAGGGGCAGGGGTCTTACACTTTTGTTTTAAGATACTTAATCTTGTTGAGAGTTTATCTTTGTTTTGAGTTTTATGTAATTTTAACTTCCTAAGTTAGTAAGAACCCTTGTTTTAGTTTATCAATTTAATGAAATAATGAATTTCTAAGAAAAGGAATATTTGGAACTAGATTGGAGTTAGAAGATGTCCTGACATAAGTCATAAGGTCATTATTACACACATATTTTGGACATCACATTCAACAGAAATAAGAATCCTTTGTCTGAAGGTTTTCTTTATTCATTGGTTTTGGTGATGATTTCCAACCTTCCAATGCTAAAGACTCCATTTGATTCCTTCGATGATGGTTCCCAAGCCCCTATTACATGCATTTGAAACCTGAAATGATGAACCTGCCTGCATCATTTATTAAACCATCCCAACAGCCACATACTGCTCATTGTTCGAAAGCCTAATCCCTAACCTCATAAGCAATTCATCGGCATCATATTCGACTCAGGTTAATAATGCAAATATCAAAGAAAGAAGGAAAAGAGCGGCTTTGGTCTCTCATGAAAATGCAAAATCATCCTATCAAGCAGAATATCATGCAATATCATCAGCCTGCTTAGAAATTCTTAACATCCCTATATCATGTCAATTACAATCCTCAAACAAGCTAATCAAATCAATGAATATACAACAGTATCTTCAAGAGTCTTGTATTCTTTGAGACTACATCTTTGTGAGATCCTCCATATTTGCATTGTGGTGTACCATCATTTTGACAAATAAATCAGCCATAAATCCTGAAACTAAACCCTACTGCCCAACTAAACAAAGTCAACTTCAGATCTAAATCCAAAGTCAAAATGTCCACCTGAAGTATTCAAACCTTTTAAGGATGACTCAATTACAGTTGGCAAGGAGACATATTTGAAGAGTATTCTTCAAATTCTCTAGAACAGTTGCAGAGACAACCACAATTCTGAGAAAGTTAAAGTAGAAATTCCAAAGTTTGTCAGATGGATAGATGCAAATGCCTTCTTAGGTTGGATCATTGCCCTCAAAGACTATTTCATGTCATATGTTGGATGATGAAAGACTATTAAGATTTACAAGGATGAAACCTGAACAAGGTTGTGCGCAAGATTGGAAGACATTAGCTCATCTGATTCAAATTCTCAGATGTAACAGCAATGGTGAATATCCAGATCATCTGAATAAAATAAGTGTTCAATAGTAGCAATCGGTTATAAGGAACACTATTGGGAGATTGCATGGTCTTACATTCCACATGAGAAAGTGCCAAGGGAATTTTGTAACAGAGTTGACCAAAGATATCGCTTATATCCCATCCTTTACAATTATATCTACTCGATTTATATGCAGCCCTTTTGTGGAACTTTGGATCATTATTTATCTTGGTTGAATTTTAGAGATGCTGCTGCCTACTATTGGCTGATTTACTGAACTGTTGGACTTTATCATTATACTGCTCCATTCTTTGAAGATATCTGAATTGAAAAAAGTTCAAAGCTCCATTATTCAACTAATAACCAGCTAATATATGGAAATTTGTATGGTAAGTTCGAAGTTCCTGTTTACTTTTTGATGCACTCTTTTCTAATCATTCCGGAGATAATACTTGGCCACTGATCAAGATCAAATTGTAATTGACCAACTGAATTTCCGTAGCATCACGAACATTAAGGGCACATTTGTGCAGCCATGTTTCCAAGGAAAAGGCAAGGAAAAGTGGGACACTTTTCCGTTGAGAAAATCTTCCATCATTTGGTGCAAAGGCTTTTCCATGAGGAAAACTGCAAAAATGAGCTCGATTTTATGTGATTCCACAGAAATGCATTTCCTATGGGGTGTGAGTGGTAGGAAATTATTTATTTAATTATTGTTTCTTCAGAATTTGACAAACTTGCCCTAAAGGCACGCTTGTGTGGCGTAGCGGAAAACTAGTTTCTTGGAAAACTTTTACCATTTTCCATGGAAAACCTTTTCCGATCTCCCTTATCGGAAATGGTTTTCTGTAGAATCACCAAAAAGTTTGTTTCATTTTTCTAGTTTTCCTCGAGGTCAAGTGACCGCACCAAATTTGGAATTTTAAATGCCATGGAAAAGCAGCAGCACAAACATGCCCTAAATGTTTCTAAAGTTTGGTCATTTGACTATGCCAAATTGGTATTCGAGTAGTTAAATTACTTTTGTGAATGTCCATTGGAAGTAAGATGCTTCAAACAAAAGTATTGCACCAACAACCCATAATTCAAATCTTACAAATACATAAACGTGCAATTCTTATCTAAGCACAAGTAATTCAAATTCTCATGGCACACAAAGCATGAGGGGAACCCAGATGCTAGAGTAGAATATGGCTGAGATAAGCTTGTAATGAGAGATGGATCAGGGTCCAGTTCTTCATTTGAAAACCTAAAAGCACAATTCGACAGTTTAGTCCCCTCGCGTGAGAGATAGATGAGGGTCCATTTCTTCGTTTGAAAACCTGTAAGTTCAATTCGACAGTTTAGTCCCCCTCACGTTTGGGGCTCTACACATAGAGCAAAACACGCCAAATGACCAACACGTGTACAGATACACGTCCCAAGGGATTCAAACACATGCCCCCCTCAGCTCTGATACCATGTTAATAACCAGTAACACTAAAAGATCGATCTCATTAGTGAATTCAAAACAATGTCTATCAAAGGGTCCTGAATAGACTAAACTCTCAATCAGTACTCTTGTTGATGGTTGCATAAAGACACTAAACACATCCAAACATATAAGGACTGTAATCTGTAATACAAGAGAACCCTATAGTTTGTCTAGAATCGCCCTTCACATACCTTGAGGTTGAGGGTGGGTTGCAGTCCAGCTTCTATACCTACACAATACCAGATTAATGAAATAAGAAAAAAACAGAGTAAATAAATAAACAAAAATGGGAAATCCTCAACACCAAGCGTGAGCACCCTAGATGCCTCACATGCACAAAATCATAGCCTGATTTTCAAGTAATACAAAAACCACTGAAAGGTATTCTATCAGGTCAACCTTTCTTAACCTACCCTGGAAAGCAACAAAAAGAGAGTGGTAGTTTCTAAAAGGTGCAGTTGTTTTTTTTTCTTTTTCTTAGACTTATAGCTTGATAATGCAACTAATCTCATAAGTAATGTTTAACTCTCAGAAAGTGGGACTGCGCTTAGCCGCCTAAGCTATACAGGATTAGGAACCTTTGTGTTGCACGAAACTAAATTCCTAGGAGGTCATGGTAAAATAAGTTTCAACATATACATATTAAAAAGGTGAGGGGTGGAGGATGATATAAAATGGATATGTAGATGGGACCCTAAGTTTCCTAAGATTTGATTTACAAAGGTCATGGCTGGGTATTTATTTTTCCATCTTCCGTAATGCATTTCTATTAAAGGAGAGACAATTTGATGGCCTTCTATTACTCTTCACCTTTGTTTATTCAATTTTAGCCACATTCAGGAATGCATTTCTCAGTTTCATGCAAACAAACGGGCTCAGGGAGTTTTAATCTTATCAGGTTGTTGAGAATCCATCAGCACGTCTATGATCTACAAACAGGCCCGAGTAGTTTTAATCTTATCGGGATGTGGAGAATCCATCAGCGTGATCTATGATCTACATATATATATATATATATATATAAAGGAGTTTGCTCCCTTTTTTAAAAAAAATGACGTGGGTATCCCTGGGGTCTTTCCCGCAACGGGACTAATCCCCTGGCTAGCGCCCACTAACCGCACACCAGCAAATGTGGGGCAGATTTTGAACACAATACATATGGAGCAAACTCATGCCTTATGCCACTCCGCCAACTCCTTGCTGGATAAAGGAGTTTGCCCTTCAAATTAAGGGGTCTTACCTCAGTCAATCAAACCCACCCAGATGAGACTTTCAATTGGTATCATTACGTCAAATCCCTCATGGGCATTCATCGAACATCTAATATCATTATCTATATATGTGCGTAACGATATAGATGAAGAAGATCAGATCAATACAACAAATAGGAATGGGAGACTGAGAGGTAAGTCAACCCACCCGAAGGTCCCAATTCAGGTAATAGTAAACTTCGACCATGAATCAAAAACAGAGCCAACATGATATAATCCCTCCCTCTCTCTCTCTCTCTCTCTCTCTCTCTCTCATGGTATCAGCACCAAACTCAAGTAAGCCACATTTCATGATTTGGCCCTGTAACAGGTCAATCCTACGTTTTTTGAAGCTTTGTTGTTGGGGTCCCTAGAGCAGGCAGTGGAACTCCATGGTCGGGTCTGTAGAGATCAAACAAACCGCAAGATCGATAAAGAACACAATCCATATCAAATTTGGAGGGGTTTGTCTGTTAGGGATCGTACAATCATTGGATCTGACCTTATAACAAAGTATCCAGATTTAACCACTGTATCACATATTTACCTCCATAAATAATTAGAATGCCTAGGTCAGGCTTCACCAACCCATCAAGGTCCATCTAGTGAGAATCCGAGCCGCTAAAGATAACCATCCTTGTTGTGTGCAAGTACTCAGATTTAACTAAGAGTTGATTCCACTATAAGAATGAATGATGTATGATTAAGAGTGTGATTGACACAATCTTATGAATATTGTTCATATCCAACAATCATAGTCTTAATCATATTTTTGAATCTTGTGGTGGGATCAACTTCTATTAGTGTAAAATTTGATAATATTGGATAGTAAGGGAGGATGTTCATCACTGGTGCTAAGCCCCAATGAGAAACCACACTCACCAAACAATAAAAAAATGACTACTCTAAAAGATCAGAAGCTTTTTTGTGCCACTCAGGAATCCTTTCATGACACAAAAGTGTCCTTAGGCACACCTTCATTTCCTACATTTCCTACATTACTCTGAGATCATGACGGGGAGAATCATTCACTTCATCACACAGTGTCAGTGTTAGGTTGTATAGCTCAATAGAAGTAACGAATCTGGTAAACCGGGCCCCTGCATTGTCCATGTTCTATTGTGATTAGAAGGAGGTCTATTATTGTAGGTCTACGAGCGTAACAGGGTTTTGGGGCTGATATTATAAATAGAGACTCGGTCTCTATGATGTACACACCTCTTTTTATTGCAAAGTGAATTCTCCCGTCTTCCCGTGGACGTCGGCCAAAAGCCAAACCACGTAAATCTCTGTATTCTCTTATGCATGATTAATCTCTTCTCGTAGGCCCTAAATCACAACAATTAGAATGGGGTAAATTATCCAAATGGGTGGGTTTTTTCTTATACCTGATGTACTAAAGTGGGAAAAGGGCCTGCACACACGAGAAGAAAGACTACACAGGTGAGAAGGGAGGCTGCGCATGCTGGAAGAGGTATCTACTAGGATAAATTTGATTTGTTAATAATTTGACAAGTTGACTTTTGGTACAGTCGTATTGGACCTTGTAGAAAGTGATATGTTGAATGGGAAGAACTTCAAAGAATGCCATAGATTACATCCTTGGGAAATCTTGTGTTATGATAAAATAACTTTGGTTTTGAAGAAGGTTACCATTTGAAATTTCTTGTGCGATTATGGGTACAGTCTTGCCAGAGTATGAATCACCACCAATGTAGAGAGGATTTGCAAAGAACTGAGGATGATCTATCAACCACTGGAGAAAAGAAAACAACAAGAACAACATTAGGGTACTTAAATATTTTTCCAATACATCAATATAAAATTCCTCAGAATCCATCAAAGTCTGCCACCTTTCTTAGAAATTCATGGGCTGCTTTAGTTGCTTCTCTGTCCCCACTCTTGTTATCTTTTGAGCCTCTTGAATATGAAAAGCCAACCCAAATTGGTGAATCCAGAAAGATGATGCTGGCAACCTAAAGTCTCAACACATAAAGAATTTTTTTACCAAAAAAAAAAAAAAAACATATAAAGAATTTGAAGTAAAATGCACACAAATAATCCCCAAGCATTGAAATTTAATGTCCAGTTTGTTACCAGAATCTCTGACAAGAATTTGGTAGGCTGAGAATTCATGGACGTAATGTGATGTCTTATCCCTTAGCATTTGCAAATGCCATGTTTCGAATTTCAATATTTCAGTCACCTGGAAAGCCTCAAATGATCTGGGGATTTCTTGATATTTCAGCCTCTTTGCTTTCTATTGGGATTTTGGGATGCTAAAGTACAAATTAAGGAGGATCTATGAAACCCACATGTTGGAGATCAATTTGGAAACTCTCGGGACTCGGGAATTCTTAGGCTTCTAGTGAAAAAGGGGGGCCCAGCTAGTAATGATCTCTTACTAGATAGAGGATTCCAATTCCCTATCCCATGAGCATGTCAACAATTGATAAAGAACAGCAAGGTAGTTTTCAGCATTTGCAACCCACATGAATAACAGACTGCCCTGATATTTGGACTATGGATACATCATGGTGGCCCCTGGCCCCTGTGCGCAGTAGCCCGGATGAGTCAAATGCTAGTATGCATGACTTGAAGGCTCTTCAAGCAGATGTAAGGATTTTATCACCATGACCCTTTCTAAATTTGTACTGTTAATGCATACCTTTGTCCATGAATTCGGATTCAACCCCAAAGTTGGTAAACTTCCATCATACTCAGCATAGTTGAAAACCAAAGGACCTACAAAAATAGTAAATGCACCTTAATATATATATATATATATATATATATATATATGTGTGTGTGTGTGTAGAATTTTGTTTGGTTTGTGTACAAGAATAAAGTAACTCCCTAAAAAGAAAAGAGGGAGGCCAGGCAACCATTTGCCCTCAAATAATGGGTGTTCCCACTTTTCATTCATTTATGTTGTTGGTGTAAAATAAAATGAAACTCGCCAAGAGTAACACTCATCATGGTTGAGTGGTGTTAGCACGTAATTTCATATGCATGCCCAGGGAAGGGATTCACCGACTTTGAGCAAATTGATTCTAAGATGCTAAAAGGAATTTTGGCTGGGTGATCTTGATGGAAAAACAAAGCTCAGATCCATACTATGTGAAGAGGGGAACAGGGTTGGAAGTTGGAACCCTCCTTGCCAAGACACGACCTTTTATGGTCCAAGGTTCTCAAGGCTAAAGTTTTGCCACAAACAAATATTTGTGGAAGGATAGTTATAAAAATAAAATAAAAATAAAAATCTTAATTTTGGATAGGTCCAAGGTTTTGTGAAGGCCCTAAGTCAAGGTAGACCTTCAACCCACTTTTACCCATAAAAACTAGTTATTAGATTACCCAAAATATGAAAAATATTTATTGTTCTCCATGCACGTCAACATTCAATGACAGGTCAACAAGTCTAGAGCAGAATTGCAAATTGCATGATTTTAGATTTTTTTTATTTTAAAATATTTACTTGTGAGCACATGATTATGGTTAAAAAAATATAAATTAAGATCTTAAAATCTATAATATGGGGTTGATGATGTTCACAAAAAACCTTGATCTTTGCCCATAAGTCGTTTAAAGCTCAAATTCTTTACTATTGTCACACAAAATTTCTAACTTACCAATAAAATTAGTTCTAATTTGATCTAGATTTTGAATTAAATAACAAAAACTCAATTTGATCACAACTTAAATAGGTAAATTCTCAAAATATGCAGACTGTGAGTTCCAAATTTGAGAGGGCATGCATTCTAGACTTAATAAATGGTGAACAGACAAAAGGAGAAGTAGTGTTTGTCCTTTTAATGGCTTCATATAGAAAAGTTTTGAGTGGTTGGGAATTGGTATACTTATATATAAATGAACCCTACTTCTGGGTTTTTTTAAGGCCTACCTTCTTAATTGAGATGTGGAAGGAATTAGCGGCTCTCTTAACACCGTTGATGATGGGAACTTTAGGAAAGATATATATTACACTAAACTTATCACGGGGTGTTTTTGGATTAGCCATTCACTAAAATCTCATTTCACATGGCATTTCCAATCACCCATTTATGAAGGTGATTGTTGAGGATGTTAGTTTTGAATTCTTTAGTTTTGTAATGGTGATCCAAATCCTCTCCGTAGTATCTGACTGACCACATGGCGATTGATTGATTGTATTTCAGGGTGAATTGTACAAGCGTGGGCATTGCGCTGTTGAAGGGCTCTGTGTAAGTTTTTTCGAAAACAATGATAGTCCTTGTATCACATTCATTGAAAATTAGTTCTCAATTGATTGATGTAGCTGCAGTACACTTATGTTCTTGTGATTTTTTTTATTTTGTATTAACGGAGGGTTTCCAACTTTTTGAGCTGGACTAATCCTGCTAGGTCCAAAGTAAAACTGGATAAAACCCCTATGGCCCATATAGGTTTCAACCCATAGATGACATACAAGTCTTTAATGTTGCAAACTGTAATTTATAATAAACTTTGATTGGACATTCTTATGTTTAATATTAGAGGAAGTATACTTGATGCACTATGATAAGTTTTGAGTAGGAACCGGATTTAGAACTGAAACTGTCATTTAGAAATGATTCGAGTTTTGGATCTCACGAAACCGACCTCTTTGCATTCCTATACTAGCTACACATTCTTGAACTCAGCCTTTTGATATTTATATATGGTAAATATTCAAGTGAGAAATATTATATGAGAACTTTTTTGCGGGCCCAACTAGCAACCCATCCAAACCTAGCAACCAATAGGGAACCCCTTGATAGTTACTAATCCTAAAGATTGACACACAAATGAATGGACTGAACCGTTTGATCGAGGGTTGAATATGTTTTTGTATATGAAGCCATTAAACTTATGGCCCACAGATGAAGAGGTTAAAGGTATGAGTTTGGGGTCAAACTTGATACTTGAGGTGGTCTCACATAGATCTTTCCACCCACCCCCCCCCCCCCACCCCCGGGTCCCATATTCAAATGGGACCACATAATTGGGCTCCACAAAAAAATTCTTATCTAATAAGTGAGAACTAATTCTCAACTGAATATTACAGTTTATATATGGCTTTTGGTTAGGTAGTTATAGTAGGTTTTTAGTGTTAGACGTTTTGCTTTTTTTTTTTTTTTTTTTGTCCTCGCACAGTTGTGTTGTCTCTCCTTTTGTTTTCGCTGTAGTAAAAGTTCTTGTTTAGCACAAAAGAAAAAAAAAAAAAAAACCCTAATAGTAGGCTTTAAATAGAGATGAAAATGGCACTTGTCAGGCCGGTACGACCCAGATTCTTCCGGACCCAATCGTGCCTGGGCTAAGATGTGTCGGGCCAGGCCCAGGTTGGTTGGGGTCAGCCTAGCACGGCCCTGAGGCACAAGTTGGGTTGTGCTGGGCCTGGTGGGCCTAGCAGAGGTGTGATGGGCCAAACGGGCTTCTTCATTTAAAAAAAAATTGAAAATAAAAAGTAGAGAGATGCTTTGAACGCACAAGCCATTCCATTACTTACTAATTTCATAGGTTGTCTTTTCCTACAGGCTGTACACATGGTGTGGTCTCATCACTCATGTACAAATTTTGCCATATATGGAAATGGATCCCCCGTTTGGTCGCAGTATGGATCAATCAAGGGGTGCCATATGGGAAAGATGTCACATCCCATCTCCTAAAAAAGAATTTATTATCTCCTAAAAAATTTCCTTTCCCCATGTGGCACCCCAAACCTGCTTGGTCCAAAAAGGGGATCCGGATCCGCCATATATGTATCAACATGTTGTGTGATCAACTATTATTATATATTAAAGACGTAGGCATCGGTTTCGAAATTGGAGTCCGATTTGCTAATCAATTGCAAAATTGGACTCTAATCTCAAATCAATATGAGAAATTCAATTTCAAATCAATTTCAAGAGATAAGCTCTATCAAACAATTCAGAGTCTACTTTTGTTAAGCTTCTTTATGTGAATTCAAGTTTTAATATATATCTATTATGAATAGGTGATTAAAGAGTCCAAATGAAAAAATCCACCTTGCTCAATAACTCTATCCAACCAAGTTAAAATGAGTCTTCTTTCGATGTATTTAGAATTTTAATATATCTATTATGGTTAGAAAACTCATAATGTTTGTGATTTTTAAAAGTGGATCCTTATTAGTGATTTATACATATGGGCTCCACATACAATAAACTTTTTTAAAGTGGGCCCCATATTCTAATTCCTAAAGACAGGGCTATATGCAATTTTGCAATTGATTATTTGATTTTGAATTTAATATTGATTTTATTTTATATTCTTTTTAAAAAATAGACTTTATTTTATTTTTATTTTGTCTCCTTTTCATTGTAATATTGATTTTATTATAATTTAAAAAAATTATAATATACATATAATTTCACAGCAATTTATATTGCAATTTTGCAAGGCACTCAAATTCCCAGTTCAGAAAGAAGTAAATATCAAATCTTGATCGAGGACATTTTCTTTCTACCTTTTTTATTCATCCCTTATGTGTACCTGTGAAATCCAAACTACTCAAGTCCAAAATTATCGTATGTATTGGCGCCCAGCGTCCAAATGAGATTTTGGCCCATTCCGCGAAAAGTGAAATGTTTCAAGGTTATTTTTAAGAAAATATAAAAACAAAAGGGATTCTTACAAATAGATATAAACACCTCAAGTACTAATTCTCAAATAAAGATAAGATTTGAACTTTTGTCAAAGAAACATGACCCACTGTTAGATCGCCCCAACCATGCCGCTCCGTACCCCAATTAGGTCAGGCAGTGCCACCGACGAGCTAGCCCACATGCCTATCCTATTCTTATATATTTAAATTTGCTTATATAAATTAAAAGAGACTTTACGGGCTTTTATGGTTTTCAACTTGAAATAAAGATGAAATTACTAAAATAAATACATAAACATTGATGTTAATTTATATAAGACTTGAAGTTTCATACTCATTTATATAAAAAATAATATTTACTTTGTATAAATGTCGGAATGACCATGCTTCGAACCGTAATAAATGATATATTTGTTTATTGTATAGTTGTTTTCTCATTAAGTAATATCTCGTAAAAGAACCACAAATTGGATGTGTTTTTATTTCTGGGCCCCGGCTTAGCGCAGGCATAGCCGTAGGCATCGATTTCGAAATTGGAGTCCAATTTGCTAATCGATTGCAAAATTGGACTATAATCTCAAATCAATTTGAGAAATTGGATCTCAAATCAATTTCAAGTGATAAGCTCTATCAATCAATTAAAAGTCTGCTTTTGTTAAGCTTCTTTATTTGAGTTCAAATTTTAATATATATCTATTATGGATAGGTGATTAAAGAGTCAAGATGAAAAAATCCACCTTGCTCAATAACTATATCCAACCAAGTTAAAATGAGGTTTCTTTAGGTGAATTTAGAATTTTAATATATCTATTATGGTTAGAAAATCCTTAATTTTTTTTTATTTTTAAAAGTGGATCATTGATAGTGATTTATACATATGGGCTCCACATATAATAAACTTTTTTAAAGTGGGTCTCATATTCTAATTCCTAAAGACGGTGCCACATGCAATTTTGCAATTGATTGTTATATTTTGATTTTAATATTGACTTTATTTTATCTTCTTTCTAAAAAATAGAGATATATCTTATATTTTAGGATTTTTTTTATAAAGAGATTCATTTAAATAGAATTTATAATATATATCTTATCTTTTATATTTCCTTGCAATTGATTAAGAAAGTTGCATATAGTAACTAAAAGATTCTATGTCAAGTGTTATGTATACACAGCAAGTTATATTGCAACTTTGCAATGCACCCAAGTTTCCAGTTCGGAAAAAAATAAATGTCAAATATTGATCGAGGACCTTTTCTTTCTACCTTTTTTAGTATCCCTGATGTCTACATGTGAAATCCAAACAACTCAAGTCCAAAATTATCGTATGTATTGGCTCCCGGCGTCCAAATGGGATTTTGGGCGGCCCATTCCGCGGAAAGTGAAATGTTTCACAGTTATTTTTAAGAAAATATAAAAACAAAAGGGATTCTTACAAGAAAATATAAAGACTTCCAGTAATTCTCAAAGAAAGACAAAATTTGAATTTTTGTCAAAGAAGCATGGCCCACTTTCAGATCGGCCCAACCATGCCGTGCCCCAATTAGGCCAAGCAGTGCCACCCACAAGCTGGCCCACATGCCCATCCTAATCTTATATTTTTAAATTTGCTTATATAAATTAAAAGAGATTTTATGGGTTTTTAAGGTTTCCAACTTGAAATAAAGTTGAAATTACTAAAATAAATGCATAAACATTGATGTTAATTTACACAAGACTTGAAGTTTCATACTCATTTATATAAAAAAAAATATTTACTTTGTATAAATGCCGAGTCGGGCCATGCTTCGAACCGTAATAAATGGTATATTTATTTATTTTATATTTATTTTCTCATTAATTAATATCTCATAAAATAGCCACAAATTGGACGTATTTTTATTTCTGGGCCCAAGTTTAGCATGGGCATGCTTTGCTAGTATAATTTATAGGTCTTCTACCAGTAAAATAATTTCATATATGGGGCAAAAATTGAAACTTGCGTAGTGCAACTAAAGAAAAAATTAAATAGGGATGGGATCCGGTGTCAATGTCTGTCCTTGACATGAAATTTTTTGTATTCCAACTTATATTTTGTATAGAGTGTCGTTACCTACACAATGAATATCATTTTGCACATACGTACTCCTTTTTTTTATTCCTAAACTACCCTTCACTCTCCTCTCTTCTCCTTGTCGGCCGGTCGCCCCCGGCTCGCCCACCCCTATCTCCTTCTTCCTTTCTCTCTCGCTTTCCCTACTCGTCGCGGCCACCGCCGCCCTCCCGCCCGCCTACCCTCTAAACCCTAAACCCTGCTCGTCCCCGGCCGCCGCCCGAGCCACCACCTCCCTCTCCCTTTTTCCCTCTCCTCCTCCTCCTTCCTGTCTCACAGCCCACCTCCGCGAGCAAGTGGCGAGATAGGGAGGAGGGGGAGAAGGAGGAGGAAAGAGGAAGAGAGAGATGGTGGGGCGGGTGGTGCCGGGGACAAGCAGGGAGAGGGAAATGAGAGGAAGAAGGAGAGGGAGAGAGAAAGGGAGAATGAGAGGAAGGGGAGAGGGGTTGGTCGCAGGCAGCGGGTGGCGAGGTCAGGTGGAGGGGTGACCAGTCGGCAGGGAGAGGAAAGGAGAGAGAGGGGTAGTTTAGGAAGTTCAAAAAAAAGAAAAAGAAAAGTGTGTATGGGCAAAGGAATTTTCAGTGTAGGTAGCAGCACTCTTTTGTATTCTGCAGAGGGTTCCAACTTTGGCTCTCATGCCTAACATGGCCTGTCCCTGGCCAATTTTCATCTCTTGCCAAGGCACATGATCTTACGATTAGGGGGCTTTATTTGTTGAGTGGAGTAGAGGTTATTTTGAAGAAATAATAAAATATAAGTGAGTTATGATGGTATTTTATATTTAGTTGTTGTGATGAAATCTTTTTGACTTTTTTTATTGTAAAGTGGAGGTTTTTTTGTCTTTTAGTAGAGAAATGAAATAACTTTTTATTTTTTTTAAAAAAAAATATGATGAGAAAATTGAATTAAAGTGTTTTTGGTGAAAATTAATTTTTTTAGAAATGAGACTTTACCTTACCTTGACTCTACTCAGCAGAATTGCCAAATAAGCCGGCCCCCACTGGGTTCACAAGCATGCATCCCTTGGGAACCACAAAGTAGCCATCGGTTCCAATAAAATACACGTGCCATGTGATGTCAGTGTAAATTGTCCTTTCTCCACATTTATTATAAACTTTAATGTCTTTTTCTGGACAGCCAACCACACTTCTGGCACCAACTTTAGTGTTTGGTTGGACATCTCAATCAAAATAAATTCACCGAAAAGCATGCTTTTGAGTAATACAGTGCACTTTTTTTTAATCAATGCAGTAATATAATTTCAAAAACAGATAACTAGTTTTCGTTTTTTGTGATAAACTCTCATCTTATCAGGAGAAATAAATGTGGAATTCTCACATTTATATCTTATGTCAACAACTTAAATATAAATACCATACCTTTATCTCTCATAATAAGGTTAGAGTGTCTCTCACAAGAACACATTTCATATATATATATATATATATATATGAGGGACATTCATATGCATCCATTCATCACCCTATGGTGAGGAAACCTTCCCTTTTTGCACATGCATATTCCTTTTATGCATATGACAAAATAATATTTTTCATCTTTTTACATTTGAAAATTTTCAATTATGGAAGTGTCCCTCAACTTATGGTGATGGATAGATGCACATGAATATTCTCATATATATATATATATTTATGATGCTGCACATGAATATTCTCATATATATATATTTATGATGCCACATGCGAACATTGTAAGCTCTCAAATAGTAATAACACAATCAAGCTTTGATGATGCGACATGCGAACATTGTAAACTCTCAAATAGTAATAACACAATCAAGCTTTGCAAACTTTGTCAAGCATTTTTGCATTGCTAATGTCTTTTTGTGAAGGAGAATAGAAAAATGTTTCCGCCTCCTTACTGCTAGTGCCCGTTTGCAGCCCTATTTCAATAGAGAAAACGTGTGGCTCTATCCAAGTGTCTGTAATACGTAATGATCTGAATTCATCTCTTAAGAATCTCCAAATTCAAAAATAGCTTCCTTACGTTTTCTCATATCAAATACTTTAAACATTCGGACACTGGAATGTAGATCCAGACATCAAGTCAACTTCGAATTCTTAGACTCTTTACTCCTCAACTCTCAGGCCAAATTCAAACCACCGTCACAAATATCAGCAATATTTTGAAAAGATGACTATGACAATAATACCAAAAAAAATAAAAAAAAACCAAATTGATCTGAAAAATATAAACATATTATTTTATATTGAGCAAGGCCTTCCAAAGCTCTAAACTTAGGATAAAATCTCATAAGCTCATGATTATGAGGCCCACCTTTGGTCCATCCAAATAGACCAAACACATGATCCCTCTAAATTGCACATGTCCACCAACTTTTGGTTAGATCCGAATTTACTGGACCGTTGGATGGAATATGTATCAATTCAAATGGACTATTGACCATTAAATTTTTGGGCTCATATGGAGATGATAGAAATCATGGGGCTGATTTTTTTTATAGAGAAGAAGATTCTAAGGAGTCCTTGAAATCCCCCCAACTCCTATTTCCATGTGGGTCCTCAGGTGGACCCCACCACATATTTGAGCTTACCTTAGCTTAAGATTGAGCTTAGGATAGCTTGCCCCTTTTATATTATATTGAAACTACCTTTCATTTTCTAAGAAAGTAATAATATTTTTTACATCTTTCTTATGAATAAGATTTCAAAATCATTGCCTTTGAAACCCAAATACTCAAAATTGCTACCTCTCCTTGTTCCAAGAAAGACTACACATCGATGAGATTTACATTCACACCATCACATATCATACATAAATACATTATTATAATTAGAATATAAAAGTCAAATCACACGATTCATATATATATATATATATATATATATATATATATATATAGTAATGGAGTAAAATCTTCTCTCTCACTAAAAAAAAAAAAAAACTAGTACACAGTTGTCAAAGGTGATCCCAACCAATGGATTCGTTGCATGTATTAGACCTCAATATTATAATAGCTCAATGAAATGATGTGGGATGATCTTACCAATATTTGTCATGGAAAGTGCCGTCAAGGAAGAACAACCTGGACCTCCACTTATCCACACCACAAGAGGATCTTCTCTGGGATTCCGCTCGGACTCCACGAAGTAGTAAAAGAGCTGTTCTTCATTCGATTCTCCCACACCCACATATCTTCAACGGAAACATGCACCTCTCATAAGGCATAAGCATAAATATTGTTAAAAGAAGGATGTAGCCAGTTTCCTAGAGCAGAGCATAAGAGGTCAAAGAAGGACCATCCAATAGCAAGAGGAACAGATCAGAGATGTCTTAACTCACCCTGTTTCTAAATGGAAGGGAAGAGGGCCAGGAAAGCCAAGTAAAGATCTGATCGTTGAGTGAGAGATTACAAGCCATGGAATAGACAAGGAAAGGAGCAGGAAGAGAGAAATGGAGATGGGAGACCACTTTCTTCCCAATGCAACTTCCATTCCCAATGGAGATGGGATGGCCTTCCTGTAATCACTTCATTAAATGTGTGGCCCGATTGAAAATAAAAGGGAAAATGACCGTACGCACAATCTTAAATTACGAATTTGCCCGAGGCAAGACGAAAGAGTAAAATTTACCTAATAAATGATCGTACAGAAGGGTTGGACATTTTTGCCCTTTATCCTGCGATATCGATACTAGGATATCAAAGCATTCGATATCTCATGACACGCACCATTAGATATCCTACCTATAAGCGATATTTCCAGATTTTCACCATGTCTTTCAACCATCTCTCATATACTTTTTTTTTTATCTATACATTTTTTTAGAGTGTTTTTGCTTCATTTTATTTTATTTTAATCAAAATTAGGTATGAAGCTGACATATATTATTCATTACTATATCCAATAATATCTTAAAATCATGGGTTGCACTAGTGGTGTGATAAATATGAAAAAAGAAAATTTTTTCATCATACTATCGGAATAGTTTAATAAAAAAAGTTCTTACAATGATAATGTCTGATTTTAATAAAAGAATGAATTTTTATTTCAATATTCTTAATTTTATTATTTAAATTAATTTTATTTTCAATAATACTAATTTGCCAAATCAAAATTTGTTCATTTTTTTAATTTTTTTCTAAAGTTTGCGCTTCTTTTGGACTCTTTGCGATGCATTTTAGAAAAAAATCCAATAAGTGATCTTGCTATAGCGGAGCCCCAACAGACCCCGCCTAGCCCCAACAGAGAAGGGGACCTCGCTTTAACAAAGAAAATATTGTCGTGAGAATGATAAATGTCCCTTTCTTTTTAAAATATGTAACTATAGTTTTTCGCAATGGCCTTTCTTGTAAACATATTCTGTACGCTAAAACATAATGAAAAATACTTATAGCTCACCTGCTTCTGCTTACTTACTAATACATTGCATGTTTCTTAGAAATCACTCCAATTGAATTCCGAATCCTCTCAAGTAATGTATGATGCAGCTTGTTGAGTGTTCTATCTATGAGAATAAATGTATTTTGCGGAAAATGAATCTTCTCTCTCGCTCTCTCTCTCTCTCTCAGGAAAACCCAACTGAGAAAACATGTCTGTTAGTGTACTTTCCACAACATTTGCCGTATAAGCCTTTCTTTCTTTCTTGTTTGGTAAAACAAAACACTTTAATAAAATTGAAAGATAAAACATCTTACAGCTGATTAACCAAATTCATCAGCCAATCCGATTAGCTTTCAGACCATTCACAGTCATGGAAGATACAGTGATGAGACTCATTGGTGACCACTCTTCTTGTTACTGATGAGATTCACAATTTCACATGGGCAATGATCTGCTCGCAACACCCATGGTGGAGGTTTACTGTGTGAATCTGATTTACCAGTTTGGAATCAGAGCAAACCATCTATATGGCCAGTTTGACAAATCTCTACACCTACTACAAGCCCCAAGAAATGACATAACCTTTTGTTCTGCCCAAACAAGTAAAATAATTGTAATTTAAGGTAGACTACTAAACAAACTTCAAATTCTCCAGACTCTTGAGAGAGCTTTTACTTACCGTGATGGTGGAACCCATGAAATCTGCAAAGGAGGACCTGAAGCTCTCAAAGAACTGCTCATACACTTGCATCGGGGTTCTCCCCTCGAGCACTGGAAGATTATCAACAGCCAGTGACAAACATTTCTTGTATCGCCTTCCAGAGTGATCTGTGAAGAAGATATCTGGTTGAGTTTCACCAATCCGAGACACCCATTGAGGGAGAGCAGCAGCTGGAGCTTCTGTCGCATGGCCTAAGGAAACATGGAGCTTGAGGCCGATGTCTTGGACCATTTTGGCGAGTGAAAGGTAGCTCGACCAGTCATACTTGCATGGGCCTTCCTTCTCCACAACACCCCACCAAATAGGAAGCTCCACACCTTCCACACCCAGGAGCTTCAATGCCTTTACCCCTACTGCTATCGCTCTTGCATTCTGTTGGGTGTGGCAATCTAGGGGAAGCCCAACGAATAACTGAAAGCAATCATCCTGCGAAATTGACAGCATAAACATGACAGTCAGTGAGGAATGCTCCACGAGAAAGATTTTTTTCTCGCCAATTTTGTTGGGTGGGCCACTTAGCGAGACCTGGGCCTAGCTATAGTGAACCCACTGGTCTCACTATAGCGAGACATAGAGGCATGGGGCATTTTCGTCCTGAGGCATTTTCGTTCGGTTTTTTCTTCTCTTACTTGTCTATAACTTTTCCAAACCACTCATTCTCTCACTCCTTTCTCTAACTTTTCCAATCCACTCTTTCTCTCATCTTCTACTAAGTTCTTTCATTTTCCTTCTCTCATGTTGGTATTCATACCTGCCGTGATGAATAAAATGTATAAAGTACTAATGAAAGAAGATGGAATGGTCACACATACAAGCCAAAACGGAGATGAAAACGGAGCTATGTAGTTTTTGGAAACGAAGCCACCAGAAGGTTTTTGGAAACGGAGGTCTGTAGGTGGTGTAAAAAATGAGTTATATATGGGAGTAGATAATACTGTGATATCCTACAAGCATAGGATATCAAACTGTGTGATATCCCACTAGCCTGGGATATCGAACCGTAGGGTATCCTAATAAGGATAAAACTATCCGAATTTTCTGTACGTAGGTAATTTATATTTTTCTATCTGTTTTGAATAAATGTTGGATTTCAGAACATACGTACGTTCATTTTCCCTAAATGAAAAAGAGATGCTTTGAATGCACAAGGTTGTCTTTTAGTAGAAAAAAGCTACACACCCCGGATTCGGAACCTTTTAGTATAGGCCGTATACATGGTGGGCTCATCACTCATTCACTCATGTACAGCTTTTGCCGTACAGCAGAAATTGAAACTTGCACGGTGCAACTAAAGGAAAAATCGGGATTGGATCCGGGTGAATATTGTCTGTCCTTGAAGCATGGTTTATTATTACAGGCTGATTCTGGCCTATGTGAATCCGTGTGATGATATTTTATTACAATATTTAATCAGGTAAAATATCGGCTAATATCAGCCAATATAATCAAAATATCGATTAACCGATATTTCGGCCGATATTTTTAAAATATTGGCCGAAATGAAATAATATTTAAAAATCTTAGATTTTTTGTAACTTTTTCCCTATTTTTTTATTTTCTTCGTCTCTTCCCTCATCTCCTTAGAGAAACCATATCTCCATAACTCATTCTCTTATATATTTCCAACTTCCAACACTATTTCTTGAAGAAATCATTTTTTAGTAAGAGAAAATCAAATTAACTCTTTTATTTTTACTATTATGTGTTTTTTATTTTTTATTTTTAAATAAAGCATAGAAATGAATGAAATGATCATTGGCATGTCATTTTTGGGTTTGCGTTGTGTTATTCACTTAGATCCACACACTTTCATGTTAGATCTGCTTATAAACATGATTTTGGGTGTAGAAAAATGTCTTTTTTTTAAATCTTCTACTTTAAAAAAAAATGTTGGAGTACTTATGATACTAAATAGTAAATACTAATAACTTATTAATAATGTATAGATAATTATTATGTTATCTTTATTTTTTTATATTTTACACTAATAAATTGATCAAGAGCATCAATAATGGTTGCATTAGATGAAATACTGGAGAAGACAGTGAACTGCGACACAGACATGACTCATAACTTAAGGTGACCGAGATTTTAATTTATTGTTTTTACTAATGGAAAAAAAATATTGTTTTCCAGCATTTTCTAATATTCTGGATTTTTTGGATGTTTTTGTGAATTTTTTTGGATTAAAAAAAATTTACACCGCGACAACCGCGATGACCGCGACGGATCAATATCCGCGACTGATACCGATATCATATTGGTTTTTTAGCCCGACCGATACCGCGACCGAGACCAAGATTTTAAATGCCTTGAAATGAAAAGTTTTGTATTCCAACTTATATTATGTATAGAGTGCGCTACCTACACACTAAATATCATTTTGCACACACACCTTTTTTTTAAATTTCTAAACTACCCCTCACTCTTCTTTCCTATCCCTGAGGGCAGGCCGCCCCCTGCCGCCCACCCTCTCTCATTCTTCCTTTCTTTCTCCCTTTCCCTGCTTGTCGCCGGCCGCCCACCCTCGCCCTCTCTTTCTCCCTTTCTCTCTCCATCTCCCTCTCTTTTTCTCTCCCTACTAAACCCTAAACTCTGCACGTCCCCGGCTGCCGCCAGAGCCACCCCCTCCCCCTCCTGACTCTGTTCTCAGGTTTGGTGATAGTAGATTTGGTCAGGCTTGGCCATATCAATATTTGGTCCGACCGGCCCAAGTTGCATCCTTATTTGTCTATGGAGCACTTGAATAACCTGGTAAATGTTTAGGTTTTGGTCCTGGGCCATTGAATCCAGGTAAAAATCTGAGTCTGGGTTCGTGTACAATGTGGATCGAGTCCATTCACGCCACTTACACCTTAAACTATTGGTCTGGCTCAACATAAAAATAAATAAATAAATATATTATTTTACCTGCAACTCATCATTAAATTCATAACTGGAGTGGAGGCGCCCAGGTTTAAAATAAACTAGCAACAAACGCCCGTGCTGAGCTCGGGCCAAAACAAAGATATAGTAAATTATTATAATAATTAAAACTAAAAAAGAAGAATCCGCTATTATTATTTTAAAGAATTCTTAGAAGAAAAATAAAGTGGAAAAAGACCTTAAGATTTTATGGTAAAAGAAAGAAATTATCGTGAAAAATAATAATGAGAATTTTGTAATATCACACCTATAAAATCTTTGTAAATTAAAAAATGCATCGGTTGAAAGTCCCCACTAAAAAAGAGAAAATTCTGGATGGAAGCAAAAAGAAAAAATGATACCATTCAAAGAAGGAAAAAAAAATGAGAAAAGAAAAAAAATATGCGTCCATTAATATTAGTCATAAGAAATGCATTTAGATTTCTGTTACCCATTATTAATTTCAAAGCCCAATAAATTAAACTCCTTTGATGATAAGAACATCGAAACCTCATAAATGGAGTTATTGCTGCCGTCAAATTGATTATATCTAAAATACATTAAAAAAATAAAGAAAACAGTAAAAGAAATTTCAAGCTTTATGGTGGATAGTACTCTCAAACCCATCATCAAACCCAAACAAGACGACCTATTTAATCAAATAAATTTCAAATGTCATTGGTAACAAAGAACATGGGACCATTGCCCACTATTATCATCCCAATGAAAATCGATGCCCTGTGCTGTTGTGCCCATGGTGGCTCGCCAAGGCCAATTTAGCATGCATGGGCAAGGCTCAGAGCTTTTTAATTTATTTGAAATTAGTTTAGTATTTTACTTCAAACCTTCTTTTAAAATTAGAAGAATAAACCCATAATAAAAAATAAATTTAAGAAAAACACTACAAAAATACAGCATGAAAACATAAGTACATAGACAATCCAATGATAGAAATAGTTTAGATCGAAGAAACAAATAAAATCATGAAAACTCAACGCCTAAAAATCAAACATTGAAACCAAGAAATAAAAGAAAAATCATAAATCCATGAAAACCTATCAAAATAGAAAGAAAAGTAAAATAGGACTATGATAAAAGGAAAAAAAAATCATTAAACACCAAAAAATACATAAAAAAGGAAATGTATAAAAATTGTACATTTAGTGTTTTTAAATTTATGACATTTGATTAGATAGGCCCCATACATATAACATTGATTGCATCATTAGATATTCTTCACAGTTAGTTGGGCTCTGAATTCCCATCCACGTATTATGAGATTCGTCACATTTCATTAGATGGGCCCCATATCATTAACATTCTTCATAGCTTGGTCGGCTCCACAATATTGGAGATTTATGACTTTAGTTAGATGGGGTCCATAGTATATAATATTGCACTATCAAAATTGATAATTGAGGATTATGATAAGAAGATAAAATAGAAAAATTAAGAAAAGAGAGATATGAGGGGAAGTTAGAAGGATTTTAGGTAGTCTACTAAATGAGAGATTTTTTAGGGAAGATTGGAGGGGATGGAGACATTTTAGGAGATTTGAGGATAATTAAAAAGGCCCTACTTGAAAGGCAAAGGCTCTCTCACTATTTTCTAAATGATTTTTCTGAAAGGAGAATAATTAAGTGCTGACGTGGAACCCCTCACAGTCATCCTTCCATTTTGCTTTAATATATATATAAATGCTCTTCTTGTATTGGCTTTGCAAAATACCACTCCAATAGTAGTTAGTTTGGCCAATATTCACAAACAATACAATTGGATAAAATGTTAGAAACTTTAACCCCAAGGGATTGGCCGGGTGGTCAGGACCACGGTTCATCTCTCTTCTGGAGCTAGAGGTCTTAGTATCGACCCCCAGTCCCCCCTTCTTCAAGAATTGAAAGTTGAGTCCCCTAGGGCTACCACCTAGGGCCATAGGGGTGTTTACTCGGCTTCCCTTTGGGCCCGGAGAGATTAGTCCAGCCCAAATGGTTGGAAACGCTAATAGGGTTAAAAAAAAAAAAAAAGTTGGCCTCACTAAAGTGGGTCATGAAATTTTGGTCAGTTTGAGATCTTGTAGCTCTCAAAATCACCATAAATTTGTTGATAGTACTCAGTGCGGCTGACTAAAATTTGAACCATTTCAGATAAATGGGTCTCATTTGTATTAGCTTTAGTCAAATTTCCCTCCAGTATGATTTGGGCCCACCATTAAATTGATGGCAAGTAAAATATTAGAATATTTTATAATATTATATCTTCTCGTGTTATGTATATATGATCAAACTAACAGTGGGGCAAACTTCTATTGGAGTAGAATTTTGCAAATCCAATATAGGGAGGAGATGTTTTTTCTTTTTCTTTTTTTTAAAGTAGTTTATATAATAACAAATGGGCTCTGATGTGCGGGATCACCAAATCTTCTAATTTCTGTAGTCACAAAAAATTTGGATTTCTTGTGAATTCAGAAATTAGAAGATAAAGACTTTGAGGGATCAACTTGATAAATATCTCCCTCTTGTGCCACATTTAGTTTCGATAGAATATTCGGAAGTCCCACATCCCACATCGCGTAAGTAATAGGTTTGACATGTCTTAATATAAATAAATAAATATATATATGGGCCTTCCACCTAGTAGCTTCAGCTTTTGGGTTGGTATATGGTTTCTTACATGGTATCAGAGTGGATTTCGATCTCGTTGTTCTTGTGTAGCCCACGTGACAGGCCCGTTCATGAAAGAACACATGTTTTACGAAATAATTTTTCATAATATATAGTTTGCCATGAAGATTATATGAAGATTTTAAAAGGGCCCAACTTCTACTAAAGTGAAATTTTGTGAGAGGCAAGAATAGAGAGGGGTGTTTATTTTTTAGTGGTTCTGATTTATAAATAGACCCCACCGAAGAGCATCACGAAATCTTCAGTAATTCTAAAAGTCTAGATCCTCTAATTCTCCTGAAATCTTGACAAATTTAGTGGTGCTCTTCTGTGAGGCCCAGTTGATGAAATCTGACCCGCCCAAAATAAGTATTGGCTCTCTCCAAATTTCATTGGAATAGTATTGGGGCGCTACCCTATTGATCACAAGTGAAACACATGAATTTTCTATAATTTTTCACTTGTGTATTAGAGGCCCACTTGCAAGAGCAGCTATAAGAGGGACATTGACATAGCATCACTGCTTATGTGGCATTAATCACATTTCAGTCACATGTTCAGTAGGACAGTGGACCCCACCCCTTTTGAAATAAAACTTTAGAATATATCCCTAGAGAGTGTCATATTCATCTTGACACAGCCTGGATTATCTCTTTGCAGGACCCACGATGGAGTTTTCAGCATGTATTACATGGTTCCCGTGTAATGGTTGAGGCTGGGCAAAATTAGGGATGCAAATGGGTCGGTTCTAGTTCCGAGTTCAGTTTAAGTCCATGGTGGACCCGGAACTGCAACCGTTAATAAGAGGATGGAGCCAAAATTAGAACCAGAATTGGTTCGGAACCAGTTTTCTAGTTTCGGAGCCGAATTGTTAATGAGAATATGCCACTAGAACCGGAACTGGTTTTGTATATGGGATGGGTCCAAATCCAAGTTTGGGCCTGGGTAAAGGATGATTTCCTGAAAAGAAAAAAAAAAAAAAAAAACTAACTTTAAGGAGGAATTCTAAAAAGGTAAGACAATATGTTGAATTCCAAGTCCACAAGCCTAAACCAAGCTAGTACAAGAACCTTTTAATTATCGGGACCTAAATAAGGACCCAAACCCGATTATTAACGACTCGGAACCTTCATGTAGTCAAAGAATTGGGGACCCAAGAGGGAGGTTGAGCCCAATGTTCAAATGGTTCATACCTTGGCCATTGTCTCCACGAGTAAGGTTTTTTTATTCATGAAACAGGGTGCATGAAAACCAGGACATCATTTAGCCAAAATGAAAACCAAGACATGAAACGAAAAATTACCTGAGGTTGGGGACTTTTTCTATATGAGAATGTAAATTTGGTAAAGAGCCATTGGATGGTCCATGTTATCGTTAGTCAAGACCTTTCTTCCTAAGTTACTCTATAATTGGGCCTGTAAAGGGGCTGGATTTGGGCCAGACCACACTGGGCTGACATCTGGACCTAATACGTACTGAAGGGTCCAAGTCTAGGTTCAACACAGACCCTCATGTAAGAAATTAATACAGATAGTCCAAGCCTGTTTGTTAATTGGTGGAGTCCAATTAACATCCACGTCCAAATGAGGTCCGAGCCCATTGAAGGTGTGCTTTTAAGTCAAACATCTCTTTTTATACTTGTAAAAGATTTTGTAAATATATAAAAACATTTAGAATCCACTGAGCCTGAAGCACAATGCCCGAGTCTGGCTTGACAAGGGATCGAGACCCTAAATCTGGGTCAAGACCTGGACAATGGGTCCATTGGAAAGTCCAATGCTCAAAACTGACCTTGGCTTCAGCAGGTTGGGGCTGGTCCTGGGTCGGGCTTAAGCAAATGCCACTCTCTTGTAGGGTACAACAAAATTTCGATCTAATAGTTATGTTAATAGTAGGACATATATATATATATATAAGTGGGGGCCCTCATATTTAAGTTGTTGACATTGAATATAGATGTGAGGGCCCTCACATTATTTCTCATAGTAAGGTGAGAGTGTTTCTCACAAGAGCACCTCATATATATATATATATATATATATATATATATATATATATATATATATAGGACCTGGTAACCCAGCGAAGGGGCTGGACCTGAGACTGATGACGGACCTAGTAACCAAGTGAAGGGGTTGGACCTGAGACTCATGACACAACTCACACATATGAGATGATGTAAGTTCACAAATGCGACGAGACATATACATCACACATGGGAGGAGACAGAGACAGCTCACAATTGTGAGGTGATGGAAACTCACACATCGGATGAAATATGCTTGAATAAATATTACAAAAAATTGGTGTGTTCCATACATGATCAATCTGCAATACGTCCATCTTCTATAAAAGCATAACTGGGCGAGGGCCAATGCAAAAGGGTGGTAGGACCAATTACTTTTGGTTGTTTAGGTTTTTAGTAGATAGCTCCCAATGTAGAGCCTCATGTATCCATGAGTTTGAGCCTATAGGATCAAATTGAATGGCTAACAATGTCTAGCGAACTTGCCAATTAAAAATCCAAGGATCTATTATTTTGCTAATAATTTTGAGCGGGGCAGTAAAGGATTTGTTGGATAATGTTAGCCTTCAATCTAATGAGAATTGTAACCAAAGGGCCAAAACTCAGAAAATTTATAAGGCCCTATAGTGAGGCCCAGTGCTATTTTTTTTTAAAATTGTTTATAATAAACACTCTCTTCCTTGATTGGCCTCGCCAAATTGTACTCTGATTGGAGATGGACCCTCCCTCGAATCGATCACATATAAACACATGAGTTTTTAGTAATATTTCTATTCAAATGCATTATACATGATAAATCTTATGGTGAGTGGTGGGTCCATAAAATAGAGGCATTTTTTTATGAGGAGTTTACTTATTAGAAATGTGGGTCATCGAAGATGAGTCTGCTAAGTAAAATTGTAAATTGAAGCTCCTATTTTGCAGTAGTATGTTTGGCAGAAAGTTTCAAATAAGAAGTCATTAGACTGACATTTTTATCATTGTCAAAAATCTAATTTTATCTAAAGAAAAGCTTGAGTGCCAATTCATATGGAGGGTATAGTAGGTTTATAGAGGATATGTGAATTTGAATGACTAGGACTGGAGAGAAGCAGGCCTGACCATACTAAATGGGGATTGGAAAGCATCAAAATAGAGCCTCAAAAGGATTGATTTGAAGACTCTCTTATCCAAGCTTTTTAGAGAGGGTCCTTTTTTTTTTTTTCAAAAGAAAGACAAAATAAAAGAGAGATAATTTTGAGCACCCATTCATGGAGGATATGTAAACTTGATGGCAGGACTCTTGAAAGTTAAGCCCATTGAACTAAATAGGGAGAGCATCTAGATTGAGCTTAAAAGGATTGCTCTGAGCATTCTGTTATCCACTCCCTTGTAGATCATTTTCATCACATCCATTGATATCATTTAGCTTCTCCTTTAATTACATTTCCTTCATTGATACTTTTGGCTTCTAATTAGATTTTGTTATTTTCATATCCTCTGCTTGAAGAAAGCTTCCTTTGCATGACTGAAGTCCAATTTGTTGTATTTCAACGGCATCGATTTCGTCATGCGAGATAATATGTAGAAATCAGCTATGGTTAAATGATAGATGGGAGCCACTTTTCAAATCCAACCATGCCTCTCTCAATCTAGGCAAGCCCAGCAAGCCTTGCAGGAGTCCGGAACCCCAGTTTCATTGAAACAGGGAGATACTGTTTCATACTAGCTAATGCATTCTCTAAATTGCTTCCTTGGAATGGAAAAAGAAATGAAGAGATTTTATACACCTGGCGAATATTGACAGGATGAAACGGTACCAATTAGATCCAAACGCATCACGCTAGCCACAATGAGGCAAACCGAACCAAACCAGGCTTGTCCTGTGAGGTCAAAGCAAAGCCAGGCCAGCCAGGGCCACTCAGAACAAAGGACCTGCTGCGCTGCAAGAGCCCTTCACATGCCAAGGCAAGAAGTTCCAGGCCACCAAAGGCCCAATAGAGCAGGGTAAGTACTGTGCAGATCTAGCCATGCTTGTGGGCCTCAGTTTCCAAATGTCGTGGGTTACACATTCTATAATCTCCTAATGTTTATTGTTCTTGTTTTATTTTCCTTCATTCACCTTCATATTACCAGTGTTCAAGGCCTCTATGAGTTGGCGGGAAGCACTAGCAGGGCTAGTCTTTTTCGCCCAAGAAGGCAAGATGTATATGAAAAATCAGTTAATAAGGGAGGATGTAAAATGAATACTCAGCCATCATTCTAGTAAGTCATTTTCAATTTCCTCATTTTCTATTCAAAGGGGGACTATTTGACGGTAATTTATAGATATTCACATTTTTTCATTAAGTTTTTGCTACTTTTAGGAATACATTTCTTAGAGTCTACATGATTCATAGAGTATATCTAGGAATTATTGTATGGTAGATACCGTAATTCCCCAAAAGTTGTTCTTCAACTGAATTCATAGATGCTCAAGGGCCCTGACATTTTGAAAGCTAAAACTTGAGAAACTCAAGCAATTCTATAAGCCAAAAAAGCCGAGATAGTTGGATTTTTGGAAGCTTATCGACATGTCATATGAGGAATTCTTGCAAACATATGCCCCTTTACATATTTAAGAATTCAAGTCCATGCAAATAAACATTATCTACATGTAATACTTTTATTAGAAAAAAATAATTATTTCTCAATCCGTCAATGAAGGATTTTTCAACTATGAGCAGACTCTCACTCATAAGCGGTCAAACTTGTGAGGCCCACTTAGATTCATACGTATCAGTGAAAATATTCATTACCAACCTTCCACAAGTAAACAATGTGGGATTTTTAATTCTGAGTAAAAGGTGCTCACCAAAACCCTATGTAATTCTTGTAGGAGAAAATCTTCCTACAGTAGGGCAGAGGTGTGGAACCAGCCCCTCACATTTTTCTAATATTTGATTTAATAGCCTTAAAATCTAACCATCATTTTGTTTTCTTTTTCCCTGAGATTCAACCAGTCGAGAGGAAAGGTCAAGTGATTGTAAAATTTAATGTCATTGTAAGGTTTAATGTGAATGTAAAATTTAATCCGGTGTTAGATCATGAGGGGATACTGACTCTAATAGGGCTGCACTGATAAAGACGAGACCCATCAGGGGCAGACTTAGATACATGGTACTGGGGGCAATCCCCGTAAGATGTGTATCCACTTTCAAAACTCACTTGAAATTTCTGGTACACTTCCAAAATTCATATAAAAGTTCTGGGTGGGTGTGCCCCCAATTAGGTACCCCCCTCAAACAAAAATCTTGGGTCTGCTGCTGAGACCAACTAGCCCCATAAAGCCTAATGGCACCTAACTTAACAAAATTTCTTAGCCCCAAAGGTAGCTTTCAAGTTGGCATTTTACTTTTAAAATAAAGTGGAGTGAAGTGAAATAAAAAGAGGGAATAAAATATAAGCGAGTTATCATGGTATTTTATTTTTAGCTGTTTGGAATGGAATATTTTTTACTTTTTGTATGGGGAAATAGAGTTTTTTTTTATCTTTTAGTAAATAAAGGTAGTTGTTTTGTGACTTTTTATTAAAAAGATGGAGGGAGATTTGAATTAAAGTGCTTTTGATTTTATGCTTAACTTTACTTGACAAGTAAAATTATCAAACGAGGGGTTTGTTTGGATGTATGATGAAGTGAAGTCACATATTATTATAATATTTGGAATTGAATGTCAGCCATTGATGTTGGGGTTGAATTTGGCCCTGTTCTCTTTTCCTTTACAAATGGAGAATTTGCAATTACACGCCTCTAGTTTTTCACTTGTACAGATGAATGAATTCTCAGTTTTTCCACAGTAACGAAGGCACTCTCCAACTTTTTCTGACATCTTCAAACAGACCCTTTGACACTAGACAGATACTCAAAAGGGGGTATTTCACCATTTTTATTGTCCGTTTATTTAACATCGAGTAAGGTAAATGAGGAATTAAAGGTCAGATTAAGAATAAGATAAGAGATGGGTGGAGAATAAAAATCATTAGAGGGCAAACTTTTACTCTTATATAGCACTTGAGGGGAGTAAAAGGAAGTTGAGAAGGGGGTTAGAGTGACTACTTTATGTCATATCCCCCTTTTTTAGCCAAGCACATATTACTTAAGTCACATTAGTGATTACTCTATTCTTATTTCTTCCATCCAAACTAGGGTTGCAAACGGGCATCCGATGATCCAATTATCCAAAACTTCTGACCCGAAAAAAATTGGGTCTGGAATCTATTTTGGGTTCCAATTCATAAACGGTTTCAAGTCCGGAACATAATTTAGGTTCCGATTGATAAACGAGTCCGGTTCCGAGTCCATATAAGTTTCGACCCGTGGACCCGAAACCTGACATATGAGTCTGATATTGCAAATTGTACCTCAAAATAAACTTTTTTTTTTTTATATTTTTATGTATAATGTTGGAGGTAGTAGACTTGATGCACTGTTATAAGTTAAATGATATACTTATTTTAAGAAAAAAAATGAAAAAATTAAAGAGAAGTTGAAACCAATTTTTGAACTAAATCCAGTTCTCTAGGTGGATCCAGTTCTGGAATCGGATATTTCTATCGGAACTAGGTTTAGAATGAACAAAAAAAGTTCCGAGTCAAAATCGGATTCGGAACCGAAACCGCTACTGTTATTTAGAAATAAGAAGTCTGGATCCAGTATGGCTCTGACCCGTAACCGTTTTATTTGCAACCCTAATCCAAACACTTAGGTGTAAAACTTCCTGTCATATGAGCCCCTTTTAACTTCTATTCTACTCTTTATCTCATGCTAAACAGTGTGTTTTTTCAGTGACCGCCTTACCACCATCTCTTAACACTATGGTTAGAACTTGAATTGAATGTTTATTTATTTATTTTTTTGAACGTATGTCCTGGTTCAACATCTTGTTGAACCACTAGCTGAACCTTTGGTTTACACTAGGTCTGTTATAAATTGGCCCTTTGACGAAAGGCCTCGGCTTGGCTTAGCCCACAATGCCTCCAAAAGGGTTTTTATTCCAGTCCTAAAACAGGAGAGTAAGCTAGGGCTCAATTTTGAAAAGTCCATAACCAAGCCCGCCAGGCTGGCTCACTGTCTATTAGTATATATAATATCGAATAAAAAATATTATATAATATATAGCAATGAGAGAATTTCCCAATATTCATTGTCTTGGGGATTCTTTAAATCTACGCAATTATAAGATTTATAAGAAACCCGTAGGTTTGCTGCTTTGTATGAGGATACATTTGTGCAATGAGAGGATTTGCATTCTACAAATTCCCATTTCCGTGGGAGAGAGGAATCCTGCATGTCCACATCTCCAATATATAATTGAAATCCTCTCTATCAAAGAAAATCAGCTCACTTTTTCCCCGATGTAGCACTGAATAATGAAAAAACAAGTAACATGAAAAATCACGAAATCCACTTGTTGCACAAACATACCCTACCTTGGTTTGACCATCGTTCTCATACCCTACATTAGTTTGACAAACTATAATCCAAGTATCCAACTGGGTTTATGTAAAGTTTTTAGTTGGCTAATTCATAGATGTTTGGACAAAACTGGGTTTCTTAAACCATGTATTGAGTCTAGGAAAGGACTGCAAGAATTACAAAAAGAAAAGAGTTCCTAATAGCTCGGATTCTGCAAATTTGAATTGGTCGCTTGAGCGACTAGGTATTCGCTCGAGCGGACCAAACAGAGGCTCATTCGCTTGACCCGTCAATCCGTGCGATCGACCCAACAAGGTTCTGGAATGAAGATTTGAAGTTCGTACGACGATCGCTCGAACGAACCTATCACAGAGAGTTGTTCGCTCGACCGTATTTTATTATTCGCTCGACCAACAATGTAATGCGCTGAACGTCTGTTTCCAGAGAGTAGGTCGCTCGAGCGAACCCTATGACCGCTAGAGCGAACCTGGGAATTCTAAATTAGAAAGAACTCGTCTTACTAATTTCAATGAAAGAAGTTACCTGTTTTAAGAAGCCTTGGATGCACGAAATATCTCTTATAAATAGGCTTCTCATCTCTCCTCTCCATACAACTCTGAATGAGAAGAAATCTATGAGTGTGAGAGTTTGAGAAATCCATTGTTCTGTCATAAGGTTGCCAATACTGTTGCTATGCTAATGATTCAAGTCTTGGTTTGATTCCGCTACTTTTCTTGAAGACTCCATTGTTCAAGCGCGGTGAAGGTGCACGGCGAGCAGTCGGCAAGTTCTATACAGTCCTTAGGTTGAGTCAACAACTAGGAAAAGGGTTGTGAGTTTTCTTGTAACTTTCAATTCATAGTGCTTGGTTGTCTGTTGGCCTAGATGATAAGGCCCGTGGTTTTTTCCCGAGTGGGGTTTTCCGCGTATAAATCCTATGTCATTCTCTCTCTTGTGGTTTGATTGCTTTAACCTGGATTAGGGTTAACTGTTAGATTAATTACCTTTTATTGATATTCGTCTGAGTTCGTATAAGTGGGACCTCTGCCTGTGTTAAGGCAAGTTTGAGTAGATTCAGTTTAGATTCTAGAAACAATAATATTAGTAGCAACACCAGGGTGCAATTCAAACATAGTAAATACCAAATAGCTCCTTCTCTTATCTAGATGGAATGTACAGCATGAAGGCCTCAATGAACGATACCATACGCATTTCATGGGAGGTATTTATAGGGGCTTATGAGATATCCACCTTGAAAACATAAGAAAGCACTGCCTAGGTGTGTACCATGGAGCCTCATGGCCAGATCCCTGAAAAAACAGAACAAGGTTAGCTTTGTATCAGACTATTTTGCTGTATCCAGTCCAACCATGAAGTGTAAAGAGTTGAAGAGAAAATCTCCTTGCCTTTACAGTAGCAAATGTCAAGTTGTTGGCATATGTCCTTGCATATCTAAGGAATGACCACAACAGAAGTTATAAGACATTAGTCTCAAGAAAAATTTGTAAGAAAACTTTAAAACATAATCTAAAATATGAATTCAAAATTCTCAAGAAAAACATGAGGCCCCACCCAGCAACTTGGCCATCAACATGCCATGACCGCCAGTCGTCGACAATAGAGAAGTTGAGAGATCTTATCCATGCTTGCGTGCCCACAAATGGTATCGATGGATCATGATCACCGCTGTCCACAATGTCCTGAAGGTGGGTGAGAGAGAGAGAGAGAGAGAGAGAGAGAGAGATTAATACTTCACCTGTATACCAAAGCTCGATAGCCTCTAGTGGTCAAATTCATATGATACTCTATGCTACTCTTGACATCCTTTTCATAAGGAACTTCAAAATTGCACCTTACCCATTCTCCTATTGTGCCCTGTTCAACATGTTAATTTTGTTTTATTTTTAAACTTCTTCACAATGACAGCAGCAATAACAGAAATCTCATGCTTCTTACTTGCTGATAACTTGTGCGCAGTAAAAATGATCAATACTTCTTGAAAGATGCTGACCCTTATGCTTGAAGGGGGTAAGTTAAACATCAAAATCCATAAAATTGAAAAATATGGTGTCTTGAAATAAACTTCTCGGCAAATTGGATAGAAAGAAACTCCAAGGGATGTTGAGAAGTAGGCTCCACCCGAGGGTGGGTATTGAAAAGTATTTATGCTATCTCAGCTAATGCCTCAAGGTTTTGGTAGAAATGGTTAAATATAAAAACTTAATATGGTATTAGAGCCAATCAATCACGGGTTCGAATCTTAGGAGGGACGACTTGGCGTGAAAAAGAAGTGCATTGCCAAAAGTGCACCAACCGATTCCACCTGAGGGAGAGTGTTGAGAAGTGGGCTCCACCCGAGGGGCAGTATCGAAAAGTATTTACTATTTAGGCCTATGATGTCTAGACACAGCATGGATACTCATAAAAAGTGAAGTATCAGATAAGATACGACATAATATATTGCCCTCTTTGAAGTATCCGTGCAGCATAGATTTAGGCTACTCTAATAATGCATCGAGGTTTTGTTAGAAACAGTTAGCTAAGGAAACTTATTAAGATAAATGAGAGATCTCAAGAAGGGCTCGAGAATCTCTCAGCTTTCTCCAACTTCCTAAATTACAGAGAACTGATTCAACTTTTACATGGGTCATAATGGAGAAATTTGAACTGACTCTTCTTATCACAATGAAATACTCTCACTTTTCAAAAGGTTTTCAATGATTTTTTATTAATATTTGTGTTATCACATCATCTTAGCCTTATTCTATCAATTTGAGATCACAATGATGTTCTACTCAAGATACAAGAAAAGAATAGTCAAAGGTTCACCATTTTATCTATACAAAAGTTCTCTCTAACAATGAGAGATCTCAAGGGGGTGTGTTTGAACAAGGAATTATTTTTCATGCATTGATCAATACAGTGGTGTATATCAATCTAGATGGGAGACCTTTTTTCCTTAACAATAAATGGTTCCGAACCGCGTCTATTCAGATGGGGAATGTAATATAAATGGCTTAATTCTTGATCACACAAATGTGGGCTCCAAATAGGTCAAGGCAGGGCAACAGCAAGGTAAGGTCTCATTAGCATTTGATCATTTAGTTTGACAGTCCAAATCAATAGTCCAATTTAAAATATCAAAAAAACTTATTAATATGATACTAGAAGTATGCTTCATCCATGTGGGAGTAGCAATTTGGATGGTTTGGATTAACTTTTGTCAGTATTAAAATGAGATTGAACTGATTAATCAGATCAGCTATCACCATTTGAAAAGGATGACAGAAAATACACATTATAGTGTTCCAACAGGAAAAAAAAAAAAAAAACACATTATAATTAATGAGCCCTTAGCTGGTGATGTTTCCTCGTTTACGTTAAAGCAGGGAATTTCCTTGTTGAATTTAATTCAGGGTTCAGGTTGACCCATTGTACTTCAGGGCTTGATTAATTAATGGCATGGTCTCGGGTTGTGTCCATACTTACTAAGCAACCTGCCAAACCCAACACAGACCCCACCAAAACCCCAAACTTGCTCTCTGACCAGCCAACCTTACCTCGTATTTCAGAATGGGGTTGGAACCAGGTTTAACTTTCCAGATTCAAGTATGGAAACAGGCCTAAGTATTAGCCCAATATCTAAACAGGTTGAGCTTGGACAAAGCTTCAATCAAGCTAGCCTGACCTGGTCCATGTGTTCAAGCCATTTTACTTAAACCATAAATGAAGGTATAGAAATGTATCCTTCTTTTTCGAGTTCAACCATCAACCAAAGGTGTAAAAGAAGAACTTGTTTGATTACCCATGACTTGTGCCAAAAACACACCCTTAAAAGTCACAGTTGAAGAATTTGTTTGCATTGATTAGACTTGTACCAAAACAAGAAGTGGATTTCCTCAAAGCACAGAATCCCAGGACACACAAACAATTGCTAGATATTACCAACATATTCCACATATGAGTGGAGAAATTGTACCTTCCGGACATGAAGATTCTCTCTGACCAAATCATTGTTAACCCAGTAGTAAGCAAGCCAATGAATGTAACTCTGCAAAATCAGATAATACTAATCACGATGCTTCTGAACTTTGTAGAACCTACATTACTATTCTAGCAATTAAAAAAACAAAAGTTACTGATATCTATGGTGAAGAAAGTAGAAAGGTACTGACACCATCAAATATCTATGGTGAAGAAAGTTGAAAGGTGATAAATTGATGATTACAGAACTTGGAGGAAAATAACTCTTAGTTTGTATTATTTATGTGTCTCCCTTTCAAAATCGAGCCCCAATATATAGAATATTACATGCCTCAATGAAGGCACTAAGTTAGGAAACTAGCTAATTACATCAATTGCTATTCTAACTTTAGGAAACTAACTAATTACAAGAAGAAATCAAATCAAGAGAATAGGTACAGCTGTTAGCCTGTTACAAGTTGACCCAATCAACATCCATGTGAGATATGATATTCTGGACAGGATCCTTTCATGGGCCTTGGGCCTGCCTGTTTAACCCACACCCGCCCTTCCTTTCAAATTGATGCAGGAGAATCAACAAGCATTAATTTGCCAACCACAAATTGATGGCGAGGACGTAGAAGACCTTTAATAAGGATATCAGCAATTTGAAGCTTAGTTGAAACATGCGGAAGGCTAATGACACCACGCTTAAATTCATCACGAATGAAGTGGCAATCAACCTCGATGTGTTTAGTATGTTCATGAAAAATCGGATTGCATAAAGGGGGGTAGCATCTTTTGTTGGGAATCCAATGTCAAAAAGTAGATCGCAAAGCCAAAGAATTTCGGAGCACACAGCAGACATGGCTATGTACTCGGCCTCTATAGATAATCGCAAGACTTCTTCATGTTTCTTGCATTTCCAGGATTCCAACTGGTACCCAAAAATATGCACCATCCAATGGTAGATCTGCGAGTATCCAGGCAACCGGCCCAATCAACATCGGAATAAGCGGTGACAGATATAGGATTGTTTGATGGAAAAAACGACCCGTGAGTCGGTGTGCGAATAAGGTACCAAAAGATGTGGCGAACAACGGCCAGATGAAGATGACGAGGAGCAGTCATGAACCGATTCATGAGGTTGACCGCATAGGAGATATCACGATGAGTGATTGCGAGGTAGATCAAGCTACCAACTAATTGGCGATATGCAATAGGATCTGGAAGAAGGTCACCATCTTCTTGACTGAGTTTGACATTTAGTTCGACCGACATATCTACGGGAGCTGAAGCAGTAAGGCTAGCCAAGTTAATGAGGTCAACAGTGTATTTGTGCTTATTTAGAACAATTCCTTTTGGCGATTGATGAATTTCAAGGCCGAGGAAATAGTGCAAGGGGCCTAGATCCTTCATGTGAAATGTCTCACTAAGAGAAGCTTGGAGTGCCTGAATCATTGTTGCATTAGGACCCGTAATGACTATGTCATCAACATAGACAAGAAGCACAGTAATCCTGGACGGAACATGATGTAAAAACATAGAAGGATCATACGGGCTTGGATGAAAATCCAAGCGAAGAAGAGCATCTTGAAATTTCTCAAACCATATACGAGGAGCTTGTTTCAAACCATATAGGGAGCGACGCAGTTTGCCAACCATACCCTTCTCGGATGAGTACCCCTAAGGCAGACGCATATAAACGTTTTCTTTGAGATCACCCTGAAGAAAAGCGTTTTTGACATCCATTTGATATAGAAGCCAAGACTGAGATGCAACAACAACAAGAATTATCCGTACAACAGTCATTGTGGCGACGGGAGCAAAAGTTTCATCAAAATCAATGCCATATTCCTACCGATTGCCAAGAGCGACAAGGCGTGCCTTATAGCGATTTAATGTGCCATCTGATTTTAATTTAAGAGAAAAAATCCACTTACAGCCAATAGGTTTGACACCTACAGGAGACGGAACAATATCCCACGTATGATTTTGCTCTAACGCAGCCAATTCATCTTACATAGCCTTGTTCCGACATTGGTGTTGCACAACTTGAGAATAGGATTGGGGGATGGAAGAGGAAGACAGAGTGGTCATTAAGGAAGTATGGGAGAACCCAAGCAGGCTGGTGGTACCGAAACATGAGTGGATCGACAGAATGAAGGATGTCCAGATGGAGCAAGTGTCGGAGGTGGACCGGATGCTGGAGGAAGATCAGGAGGGAGATCCCTGGTAAGCGCTTCTCTGTTCCGTCTGTGATACACAGTTATGATTAAAACAAACAACTAATGTGTCGTCAGAAAAACCAGGTAAAGACACCAAAGATGAGGGGTTAGGAGGATCATGGTATCAGAGCAAGGGCTTAAGAACATCTAGTCTCTTCTCTTCCAAAGCATCTAGGCAATAGGATAGAGAAGAATAAACCCCCCCCCCTGTGCAGAAAACAGATCTAGGCATCTGTTCAAGGAAGTCTAGCGTCATCCACTATCTACAACAGTTCCATCTTAAAGGTGGCCCACCCCTGACATCATATCAATTTCCAAAAACCACACAGACATGGTTACCTGATATTTCTGGAATTATTAGCGATTTTTTCAGGATTTTTCAGCACCTCCAGGCAGTCCTTCTGATTTTTCTCGTGTTTTTCCAAAAGATTACAACAGTTTCAATCAAGACCGGACAAAATCTTGGATTTTCAACGGAATCGGTTCAAACTTGTTCCAATAGGTGCGAAAATACTGTGGCTTCTCAGATCAAACATCTTATTAGTGGTCAGACCCATCTGTATGGCCCACGTATAGGATCTGCAACACCAATCAAGGTCGTCAATGTGGTTTTGTTACTGTTATTAGTCCGACTTTTTTTTTTTTTTGCTTCTCTGTTGGCTGGATCTTGCCTTCTGCACTCACAAACAATTTTTCATACAACTGTTGCTTGATTTGAATACCTTTTTCATTGTTTCAATCCAATTTTTTCCAATCTAACATTGAGATGGAAAAATCTTAGGTTACTTTGATAAAGTTTGCTGAAAAAAATTACCCTGCCTGGTCTTTCCAATTCCAAATCTACCTAGAAGCTAAGGAATTGTGGGGTTTTGTTTCTGGTGCTGACCCTAAGCCCACTAAGGATGAAAAGAAGATATCCTCTTAGCATACTAAAGATGCCAAAATCAAATCATGGATTCTAGGATCCGTCGAGCCACATCTGATAATGAATCTCAAGCCTTATTCAACCTCTATAGCCATGTAGGGGTATTTGAAGAAAGTATACCATCAAGACAACTCTACATGTCAATTTTATCTTGAATATGCGATTGCTGAATATGCACAAGGGACCTTGTCGGTACAAGACTACTATTCAGGATTCCATACACTATGGTCGGAACACGATAGTATAAAGTATGCAGATGTGCCTGACAATGTTTTGACAGTGATCGAAGATCTTCAGGCCTTTAGTAAAAGAGATTAGTTTTTAATGAAACTGCGGAATGAATATGAAAGTGTCCGATCTGCCTTGATGAATCGGATGCCCTTACCTTCATTGGATGTTTGCTTAAATGAACTCTTACGCGAGAAACAGCGCATTACAACCTCGGCTCATACTTCTCAACAAAAGACTGAGACCTATTCAGTCGCGTTCAAGGCCAATAAGTCTTCTCAGCCTCCGCTTCGAGACGAGCAAAACACAATGCTATAGTTGTCAAAAATTTGAGCATCTTGCATCTCAATGCAAACAGAAAGTCTGCAGTTACTGTAAAACTCCGGGACATATCATCTCTGAATGTTGTTGCTGGCCATAACGTCCATCTCCACAGTATCAGGCACCATAGTATGAAGTTCCCCAGTATTAGGCACCGCAGTATCAGGCTCCACAGTCTCTGACTCCTGAATTGGTTCAACAAATGATTGTCAATGCCCTTTCTGCTTTTGGTCTCTCTGATACAATGACAAATTGATGATTTCAGAACTTGGAGGAAAATAACTCTTAGTTTGTATTATTTTTGTGTGTCTCCCTTTTGAGATCGAGCCCCAATATATAGAGTATTACATGCCTCGATGAAGGCTCTAAGTTAGGAAACTAGCTAATTACATTAATTGCTATTCAAACTTTAGGAAACTAACTAATTATAAGAGGAAATCTAATTAAGAGAATATGTACAGCTGCTACAAGTTGACCCAATCAACATCCACGTGAGATATAAAATTCTAGACAGGATCCTTTCATGGGCCTTGGGCCTGCCCGTTTAACAAAAGGTACTGATACCATCAAATATCTATGGTGAAGAAAGTAGAAAGGTACTGATACCATCAAGCTTCTGACATCTATGTTCAATGGGTTGGTATTCATTGAGAACTCGGTCTAGATGGCACCCTTAAAAACAGGGCTTCAAATGGAGTCTCCGCTAGTCTCGCATCGGAAACATCCAAGTCCAGACCCTGGGCTTATAAGTGAAACCCTTTCTTAACTCAACACGGCATGTTATAAAGCCGTGCAACCCCGAATCCCATAAGAACTCCTGAGTTAAGCGTGCTTGTGCAAGAGTAGTACTAGGGGTGACCGCCTAGGAAGTCCTCACGAACACACGTGGGCCAAAGCAGACAATTTCATGCTGAGTTAGGCGGGACAATGACATATTCTGAAACATTAACTTGATTCAACCACAATCTCCTACTTTGAAGATAGTAGAAATTTTTTTTTTATCGGTAACTGAAACTTTCATTAAGAGAATGAGAGAATACAAAAGGACAAACAACAATGAGGCAAGAATACAAGAAAAGAAAGAGAAAAGAAAATCAAACTAGTACCCCACCCAACCCCAATTACATAATAAAACCCTCCCAAGGATAGCTTCTCTCCACCCCTTGCTTGGCTATAAAGCACCAGTCATACTGTTGGCTGTTCTAAGCTCATGACGAAAGACAACATTAATGGTAGAAGTGAAGGATCGAATTTTGTTAAAGAGAAATTGAAATTTCCAAGGAAAAGGCTTCCTACTAGACACTCAAGCAATTACATTAGATGAATCACTCTCCACCATAAGATCACCTTAGAAGCATCTTGAAAAGCATCGAAGGGCTTCCAAAATAGCCAAAACCTCCGCTTCATTAGAACCACAAACTCCCACATGCTTTGAAAACATAAACAAGACCTCCCCTTTGCTATTCCAAAGAACACCTCCAATTCCCGCCAACCCCGGTTTACCTCTCGCAGCACTATCCACATTAAACTTCAACACACTAGGAGATGGTGGAGACCAAAGAACAACTCTCCTCACTTTACTCAATCTGCAACCATGCACGCTTCCCAATTTAGAAGGATATCATTAAGACTAAAATTGGAGCACTCTTTTCTGATCAAAGCCCACTCAGCGATCCTCATAGTTATTCTATCGATTAACACCGGAAGGGGAAAAAAGTCACCCTTAAAATTCTTGTCATTCCTTTCCCTCCAAATGGACCATAAAATAACAAAGGGAAGCATCCTCCAAAGAGTATGACCACTACCAAGAAAATGTCCTCACATCCATGCCTCCGCTGCCTCTGCAATCTTCTCCGGGCAACACCAAGCAACACCGCACCTGCCAATGAAGTGACCCCAAACACCTACCGCCACCTCACAGTGAAGAAAAAGGTGGTTAACTAATTCCTCCTCCTTTTGACACATCACGCAGAGACCTGAGATACTAGACGACGTTAGCCCTCTTCTTCGCAAATTGTTTGCTGTATAAACCTTTCATGAGATTGCTAACCAACAAAAGACTTCCACCCGGGGAGGAACCAATCCTAACCAAGTTTGAGGAAAAGAGGTAGTAGAGGATAGTTTCCCCACCAATGCCATGTAAAAGGCCTTTACGGAGAACTTGTTAGGCTCCGTCCCGAGCTAATCCTGATTAGCTCTAATTAATCAAAATTGAGACTAATTAAGCCGATTTAGATAAGCAAATGAAGAATTGCGTATAAATACGGAATTGTACGTATTTTACCGAATACGGAAAGTCTTGATACCAGCAGGTGTATCTCGACGAGTACGATAACTTTCGTATAAGGCTTGAGTCGATTCGACGAGAAATGAATTAAATGGGCCTTGAATCGACTTGAATTGGAAATAAGAGAAACAAAGGGGGGTTAAGTGCAAAATATACTTTATAAGATGAGATGAATGAAATTCATCTCATCCTGTAACCTAAAACCATCTCCAGCAGCCGTTTCTTCTCCTTTTTCTTCTTCTTTATTCCTCCATTTCTTCATCATTTGTGTGGTTCAAGTGAAGGGAAGTGAAGAGAAATCAACCATCTTCATCATCTTCGCCTCTTCTTGAGTTTTCTTAGGATTAAAGCTTGGAAAGGGTGGATTTTTATCTTAAATCCAAGCTAAACAAGATCAAAGCTTCATATAAGGCAAGTTATGCATATATTTATGGTTATGGATGAGTTTGCATAGATTTCCATGGAAAGAAATGGAAAAATCAACTGTTAGATTGATTTGTGAGTCCATTTATGGATTTTAAGACCTTGAGTAGATTATGTAATTGGAGATAAATGAGTTGGAATGATCTCAAATCCCGTGTTAAATGTATGTTTTAATTGCATATCAGGTTCAGGAAGCATCAGGAGTAAAAAGGGTTAAAAACCCATTCAGGTCACTGCAGAACAGAACTTTATGTTCTGACTCTGCAGTGTTGCCGGTCGACCGGCAAGTAGGGCTCGGTCGACCGGGAACACTGCGTCAGGTGTCTCGGGCGCCTGACGAGATTTTTTGCTCCGAATTTAAGTTACAACTCTAGGTCGACCGAGGCTAGTCCATGTCGACCGGGACCATTGAAAATTGTCCAAAAAGTGCATTTTGAGTCTAAATGTCCGGAATTAGTAAGTCACGCTTAGTGATTGACCAAATTATTAATAGTAAGGAAGAATTTAGCCAATCACTCGGACCTAACGGTCCTCGCGATTGGGGGATTTGGATTTTACGAAATTTGATAGCGCTTATGAGTCAATTATAACTAGTAATAGAATTATACCTCCATGAGTGTTAACTTGGGTTATCTT
This sequence comes from Cinnamomum chago, assembly GCA_038049695.1. Taxonomy (NCBI): domain Eukaryota; kingdom Viridiplantae; phylum Streptophyta; class Magnoliopsida; order Laurales; family Lauraceae; genus Cinnamomum; species Cinnamomum chago. The sequence continues at coordinate 102,434,170 of CP142451.1, read as the reverse complement.
AATGCATAATCACATAAGTAATGTCATCAAAAGTAATCCTTGTATTGAGGACCAAAGTTACACTCAATGGTTGGTTAAAGTATGAATTGAACATAATATTGAGATTCATAGGAGTTGTTAACAGGTCTGGCACTACCTAGTGGTTTCCGAACTCCATATTGACTGAAAATGAGAAATGATAAATGAATGGTTATGAAACGTAACTGAAATGATTATTCCTGCTGCAGCAGATGAGAATGGGAGCGTCCGGAGCTCCGTGAGGCACCAGTGATCTCTGATCAAGACACTGGGAGATCTCACCACACTGGACCGAAAGGTCATTGACTGAAAAGCCATTAATAAATATGGAACATTATGAATAAATGAATATGAAATGCTTCCTTTTGGGAAGAATTGTCTGGAGTTGAAACCCTTGCTAGTGTAGTTGCCAGTATATGTATTGTTATTGTTCATGGGATTATTATGAACTGTTTATTACTGTTAAATGATACATTGTTAGGAATTTATGAAATGTCATAAATATATGTATACCTTGTTGAACCGTCGTGTTCATGGTATTACTGATGATGTTACAGGCTCAGTTGCCCGTGCCAGTACCTCCGAGACCGTCCCGTCAGCGGAGGAGGCCCATTCGCTACCTCCAGGAGGTCTAGCGGAATGGACATGATTTGAGGGCGAACGAATGGGAATCTTTTGAGAACTTTTTAGAAATAATTTTATAGATTCATTTTGGTATTGTAAATGATGTCCCCTGCATTGTATTTTAAATGTGCAGTGGTTGATAGGAAAAACTGAGATGATGTAAAGTAACTTTACTGTTCATAGTAAAGTATATGGTTCATTTTGATTAAATAGTTGTCAATGTATATTATTTGTATGTTCCGCACTGTACATTGACAGGTACGTATGCAAGATCCCTTGTGGATTCGTTTTAACTTCGGTTAATTCGGATCTACGGGAGTAAGTATGATTAACATCGCGACCCGGGGATTAACCCTAATCACTCTGATCTCGGGGCTGGGTCGTGACATACTTATTGTATGGTATCAGAGCCTAGCTAAAAGACTAAGTTAAGAAAACTTAAAATACTTAGTCAAGCTAGGAACGAAGTGAGAAGTGTGTGTCTCGATCAATTCCAACGATGGAATTGTGTTTACTGCTTTCACATATTGTGCTATATATGTGATATTTTTGAGATGGAAGTGTAGAGATGTATTCTTACCTTCCTTATTGTTTACAGTATGGCATCCGGATCACGATCAGGATCAGGATCTGGACAGGGACAGGACGACTTCGTAGATGTTGATCCACCTCCCCCTCCTAGTTCTGAGGCACGCTTTACTGCTATTTTGGAGCAGTTAGCCAGGAGCCACGCAGCTCAAATGGGCATGCAAGCCCAAATAGCTACGATGTTGGAAGTACAGAGCCAGTTGCAGGCTCACATAAACTCTCCACCATTGATACCAGTTCAGCAGCCACATGTGGATACACAAGTGGTGTTGCAGCATAAGGACAAGGATCCTCATGCTATCTTTGAGCGGTTCCGTAAGCGGGGAGCCACTGAGTTTCATGGAAATGAGGATGTCATGAAGGCAGATGAATGGCTAGAACACATTGAAGATGTGTTTGAGACCGTTGTCTGCACATAGAAGCAGAGATTGTTACTTATTTCCACCATGTTTCGAGATACAGCAAAGACGTGGTGGAAGAGTGTTAGGGATGCCTTTAAGGCAATGCCAGCTGAGGGTATTTGGGATATTTTCAGGCAGCAGTTTCAGCGGCAATTCATCCCAGAGCATGTACAGCAGCGAAAAGAGGCGGAATTCTTGGCCTTGAAGCAAGGTCACATGACAGTAGCTGTATATGTGTATACCTTTTTGAAATTGTCTAAGTATGCATTGGAGTTGATAGACACAGAGGCAAAGAAGCTGAAGAGATTCCTCTTAGGCATAAATCCGGAGTACAAAGCTGTTGTATTGGCTGGACAGAAGCCTACGACATTTGAAGAGGCAGTTGATAGGGCCTACACAGCAGAGGAGATTCAGCGAGAGAAGGAAGCAGAGAAAGAGACAGAGAAAGCAGCTGAGACCTTGAGTACCAAGCGGAGTGGTGATTCATGGTTTCGGAAGGGAGGACCATCTAGGTCCAAGAGGCAGAAACACAGATTCATTCCTAGACCTGATAGGAATGAGAGGAGAGAGAACAGACCAGTCTGTGCTACATGTGGGAAATTTCATAGGACTGAGTCATGTTGGAGGACTACCGGAGCTTGCTTTATCTGTGGTTCCTTGGAACACAGAATGGCATTTTGTCCACGAGCTAGGAGAGATGATAGACCTCCTTATCAGTATCAGGCTCCAGGACAGGCAGCACTTCCTGCTCCTCCACCGAGATTGGCACTGCCAGCTCCTCCTCCTCGACCACAGTATCCACAGCCTCCACGTCAGGGTCAGCAGCGTCCTTGGCAGAGACAGCAGCCCAGACAGCAGCAGCAGGTAGAGAGACCACAGATAGCTGGGATGGCTTGTGCTGTCAACAGGGAACAGGCTGATGTTGCAGCCAATGTCGTGGAAGGTACAATTTATGTTGATAGTAGACCTGCTATTGCTTTATTTGATCCGGGTTCTACACATTCCTTTGTTGCACCTGCATTTGTTTGTGATATGCAACACCGGATCATGCAGTTAGATTATGATTTCACAGTGTCTACACCTTTGGGGAAACAAGTGAGGTGTGAGTTATATATACCTCAGTGCACTGTCAGGATTGGAGAGGTAACCATGCCAGCAGATCTGGTTGTGTTAGCCATGAATGATTTTGATGTGATCTTTGGCATGGATTGACTTGCGAAGTACAGGGCTTGTTTAGACTGTTTCCGTAAGATCATTACCTTCAGGGTTGATGAAGTCAATGCCAGTGTACTATTTGAGGGAGTCAGGAAGAGATATGACACCAGGCTTGTTTCAGCACTTAAGGCTGAACGGTTGATGCGGAGTGGGTGTGAAGGTTATATTGCCTTCATTTCAGAGAAGAAGCCTGTACAGGAATTGAAAAATATTCCTGTAGTCTGTGAGTTTCCAGATGTGTTTCCAGATGAGGTGCTCGGTCTACCTCCAGCTAGGGAAGTAGACTTCACTATTGAGCTTGTGCCTGGTACAGCACCTATATCCAGGGCACCATATCGTATGGCACCATCAGAGTTGTATGAGTTGAAGAAACAGATACAGGATTTGCTCGACAAAGGTTTCATCAAACCTAGTGTCTCACCATGGGGAGCACCTGTTCTGTTTGTGAAGAAGAAAGATGGCACTCTTCGCATGTGCATCGATTATAGGCAGATAAATCAAGTAACAGTGAAGAATAAGTATCCACTGCCTAGGATCGATGAGTTGTTTGATCAACTCCAGGGTGCAGCGTACTTTTCAAAGATTGATCTTCGATCTGGATATCACCAGATTCGAGTAAGAGATCAAGATGTACAGAAGACTGCATTCAGGACTCGTTATGGCTACTATGAGTTTTTAGTCATGCCTTTTGGTCTAACAAATGCACCTGCAGTGTTTATGGCTTTAATGAACAGAGTGTTTGCTTCATATTTAGACCAGTTCGTTGTGATCTTCATTGATGATATATTGGTCTACTCAAAGACAGAGATAGAGCATTCACAGCATTTGAGAACAGCCTTGCAGATACTGAGAGAGAACCAGTTGTATGCAAAGCTTGAAAAGTGTGACTTCTGGTTACAGCAGGTGGCATTTCTTGGGCATATTATTACCAGAGATGGATTAGCTGTTGATTCAGCTAAGATTGAGGCCATTACCAATTGGCAGAGTCCGAAGAATGTGCCAGAGGTGAGAAGCTTCTTAGGGTTGGCAGGCTATTACAGAAGGTTCGTAAAGGACTTTTCAAAGATAGCAACCCCACTGTCGAGACTGACTCGGAAGAATGTTCCATTTCAATGGAACGATGCATGTGAGTCTAGTTTCCAGACCTTGAAGCAGAAGTTGGTGTCAGCCCCTATCTTAGCCTTACCCGAAGGAAGAGGAGGATTTGAGATTTACTCAGATGCCTCGGGTGTAGGTTTGGGCTGTGTATTGATGCAGAACCGGAAGGTGATAGCTTATGGTTCGCGTCAGTTGAAAGACCATGAGAAGAATTACACTACTCATGATCTAGAGCTCGCAGCGGTTGTCTTCGCATTGAAGCAATGGAGGCACTACCTATATGGAGAGACTTTTGAAGTCCACTGTGATCACAGAAGCCTTCAGTATTTGTTTACTCAGAAGGATATCAATCTGAGGCAACGCCATTGGTTAGAGCTGATAAAAGACTACGACTTTCCATTCAAATATGTACCTGGAAAGGGAAACGTAGTTGCTGATGCTCTGAGTCGGAAGGTAGCAGATTTGGCTTCATTAGAAGATGGATGGAATCTGCTCGAAGACTTCAAGGACTCAGATGTGTCCATTGAGTTCATTAATGACAAGAGATTGGTTGCAGCAATGTCAGTATTCGAACCCCTTCTCATTACAGAGATTAAGAAGCGGCAGTTCGAAGACCCTGAATTAACAAAAATCAGGGATAGCATTGCGCAGAGACCAGATTTCGTGTTGGTAGAAGGAGTCCTTTACTTCAGGGACAGATTGTGTATACCAACACAAGAGGATTTGAAGCAAGCTGTGATATTTGAAGCTCATCACACCAGATATTCTATGCATCCGGGGAGTACCAAGATGTATAGGAATCTCAAAGGCAGATTTTGGTGGAATAACATGAAGCGGGAAATAGCAAACTATGTAGCTTCTTGCTTGACTTGCCAGCGTGTGAAGTTTGAGCATCGGAAACCGCCTGGTTTGCTTCATCCACTGGATATTCCCAAGTGGACATGGGATTATATTACGATGGACTTTGTATCCGGCTTACCGAGGACGAGGAAGCAGCACGATACCGTCTGGGTGATCGTGGATCGTCTAACAAAGTCCGCACATTTCCTTCCATTTAGGAAAGATATGGGATTCAGCGAGATGTCCAAGTTGTTTGTCAAGGAAGTGATTCGATTGCATGGAACGCCAGTCTCGATTGTCTCCGATCGGGATAGTCGGTTTGTATCCTCATTTTGGCAGTCGTTTCAGAGTTCGATGGGTACTAAACTTCGGTTTAGTACGGCTTATCATCCACAGACAGATGGACAGTCAGAGAGGACTATACAGACTTTGGAGGATTTGCTTCGTGCCAGTGTAGTTGATTTCGGGAGTGATTGGGATGAGCATTTACCGTTGTGCGAGTTTGCGTACAACAACAGCTATCACTCCAGTATTGAGATGGCACCATTTGAAGCACTATATGGTCGTCGGTGTAGGACCCCAGTGAGCTGGGAAGAGGTTGGAACTCGGAGTTTCCATGGACCTACCATCATTGCTGAGACAGCAGAAAGGGTACAGAAGATCCAGGATAGGCTGAAAGTTGCTAGATCACGGCAGAAGAGCTATGCTGACAATCGTCGGCGTGATTTAGAGTTCGCCGTTGATGATCTAGTCTTTTTGAAGACTTCTCCGATGAAGGGTACGATTCGATTTGGGCAGAAAGGAAAGCTTTCTCCGAGGTTTATCGGTCCTTTCAGGATCGTGAGTCGGATTGGCAATGTAGCTTATAGACTTGACCTTCCAGCAGAGCTCTCCGGTATCCACAATGTATTCCATGTGTCTATGCTTCGCAAATATGTGGCTGATCCTTCACACGTGATTCGTCACGAAGAGATCCAAGTATTGCCAGACACCACATATGTTGAGAGGCCAGTGCAGATTATTGATACCAAGGAGGCAGTGTTACGCACGAGGACAATTAAATGGGTCAAAGTTCTTTGGGATCATCATACTCCCAATGAAGCTACCTGGGAACTTGAGGAACAGATGGCTCAGAAGTATCCAGAGCTGTTTGTTCAGGTAACTTTTACTTGAATTGATTTGTATTGATTTTATTGCATTCGGAGGACCGAATGATTGTAAAAGTTTAGGAGAATGTTAGGCTCCGTCCCGAGCTAATCCTGATTAGCTCTAATTAATCAAAATTGAGACTAATTAAGCCGATTTAGATAAGCAAATGAAGAATTGCGTATAAATACGGAATTGTACGTATTTTACCGAATACGGAAAGTCTTGATACCAGCAGGTGTATCTCGACGAGTACGATAACTTTCGTATAAGGCTTGAGTCGATTCGACGAGAAATGAATTAAATGGGCCTTGAATCGACTTGAATTGGAAATAAGAGAAACAAAGGGGGGTTAAGTGCAAAATATACTTTATAAGATGAGATGAATGAAATTCATCTCATCCTGTAACCTAAAACCATCTCCAGCAGCCGTTTCTTCTCCTTTTTCTTCTTCTTTATTCCTCCATTTCTTCATCATTTGTGTGGTTCAAGTGAAGGGAAGTGAAGAGAAATCAACCATCTTCATCATCTTCGCCTCTTCTTGAGTTTTCTTAGGATTAAAGCTTGGAAAGGGTGGATTTTTATCTTAAATCCAAGCTAAACAAGATCAAAGCTTCATATAAGGCAAGTTATGCATATATTTATGGTTATGGATGAGTTTGCATAGATTTCCATGGAAAGAAATGGAAAAATCAACTGTTAGATTGATTTGTGAGTCCATTTATGGATTTTAAGACCTTGAGTAGATTATGTAATTGGAGATAAATGAGTTGGAATGATCTCAAATCCCGTGTTAAATGTATGTTTTAATTGCATATCAGGTTCAGGAAGCATCAGGAGTAAAAAGGGTTAAAAACCCATTCAGGTCACTGCAGAACAGAACTTTATGTTCTGACTCTGCAGTGTTGCCGGTCGACCGGCAAGTAGGGCTCGGTCGACCGGGAACACTGCGTCAGGTGTCTCGGGCGCCTGACGAGATTTTTTGCTCCGAATTTAAGTTACAACTCTAGGTCGACCGAGGCTAGTCCATGTCGACCGGGACCATTGAAAATTGTCCAAAAAGTGCATTTTGAGTCTAAATGTCCGGAATTAGTAAGTCACGCTTAGTGATTGACCAAATTATTAATAGTAAGGAAGAATTTAGCCAATCGCTCGGACCTAACGGTCCTCGCGATTGGGGGATTTGGATTTTACGAAATTTGATAGCGCTTATGAGTCAATTATAACTAGTAATAGAATTATACCTCCATGAGTGTTAACTTGGGTTATCTTAATGCATAATCACATAAGTAATGTCATCAAAAGTAATCCTTGTATTGAGGACCAAAGTTACACTCAATGGTTGGTTAAAGTATGAATTGAACATAATATTGAGATTCATAGGAGTTGTTAACAGGTCTGGCACTACCTAGTGGTTTCCGAACTCCATATTGACTGAAAAATGAGAAATGATAAATGAATGGTTATGAAACGTAACTGAAATGATTATTCCTGCTGCAGCAGATGAGAATGGGAGCGTCCGGAGCTCCGTGAGGCACCAGTGATCTCTGATCAAGACACTGGGAGATCTCACCACACTGGACCGAAAGGTCATTGACTGAAAAGCCATTAATAAATATGGAACATTATGAATAAATGAATATGAAATGCTTCCTTTTGGGAAGAATTGTCTGGAGTTAAAACCCTTGCTAGTGTAGTTGCCAGTATATGTATTGTTATTGTTCATGGGATTATTATGAACTGTTTATTACTGTTAAATGATACATTGTTAGGAATTTATGAAATGTCATAAATATATGTATACCTTGTTGAACCGTCGTGTTCATGGTATTACTGATGATGTTACAGGCTCAGTTGCCCGTGCCAGTACCTCCGAGACCGTCCCGTCAGCGGAGGAGGCCCATTCGCTACCTCCAGGAGGTCTAGCGGAATGGACATGATTTGAGGGCGAACGAATGGGAATCTTTTGAGAACTTTTTAGAAATAATTTTATAGATTCATTTTGGTATTGTAAATGATGTCCCCTGCATTGTATTTTAAATGTGCAGTGGTTGATAGGAAAAACTGAGATGATGTAAAGTAACTTTACTGTTCATAGTAAAGTATATGGTTCATTTTGATTAAATAGTTGTCAATGTATATTATTTGTATGTTCCGCACTGTACATTGACAGGTACGTATGCAAGATCCCTTGTGGATTCGTTTTAACTTCGGTTAATTCGGATCTACGGGAGTAAGTATGATTAACATCGCGACCCGGGGATTAACCCTAATCACTCTGATCTCGGGGCTGGGTCGTGACAGAACTCCCCGGATATGGAAGGCTTCCAAATCCGAGAATCCTTAGAGTTCCTACACAAGAATACATTAAAAAGAAGACTTAACAACTCCCCATACTGCACTTCTTCAAAAGAACGAAGACTTCTCCTAAAAGACACACCCCACAAAGTACAGCCCTCCCTCTCCTCATAGCAATCACTAACATTAGCCTCCTTGTTGGAAACCACTCTAAAGACTCTGGGGAATAACCCACACAAGAGACCCAGTCATCCAACCAAAATCTAACAAACCTCTTTTCCCCCACAATAAAACCGACACCTATGGACAACACTTCCCCGCTGACAAAAGAAGAATCTCCAACCGAAGCAATAGCCCCCCACAACGTTGATCTGCGGTACCTCGGACCGGGAATAGGCCACCACCCCAATTGGTCCTCACCATACTTATCAGTAATGACTCTCCTCCAAAGAGCCTCCCTCTCATCCCCAAATCTCCACCACCACTTAGCCAAGAAAGCCCCGTTCTTGATCTCTAAACTACCAAGGCCCAGCCCCCCATTACATTTTGGCTTAATCACCTCACTCCACTTGACTAAATGTAGTTTCTTCTTATCACCCCGACCGCCGCATAAAAATCTCCTCTGAATGCTATCCAACCTATTCACCACGCATTTTGAAAAGTGACATAAAATAGATGGGAATGTTAGATAAGCATGCTCTAATCAATACCTCCAAGGGATAGGTGATGTTTCTTCCAAGATGACAACTTCTATTCAACTTTATCAATAACCGGATCCCATAATGATCTTGAATTCTACTTCGCCCCAATAGGAAGACCAAGATACATGAAAGGGAGACTTCCAGATTTACGTCGGATCATGGCTGCCAATGATTGAGTAATTTCTTGGGAACACCCAACCCCAACCAGCTCACTCTTGAAAATATTAACCTTTAGACCAGAGACCATCTAGAAGCATCTTAAAATTCTTTTTAGAGCCATAACTTCTTCCCTCCTAGTTGAGCTGAATAGAATAGTGTCATTTGCAAACTATAAGTGAGAAATTGCCTCTCCATTTCTGCAAGCTTTGAAACCCTCAATCAGTCCTATTACTTTTGATTTCGTCAAAAGCGCACCCAAGGCCTTCACCACAATTGTAAAAAGAAAAGGCGAAAGGGGATCACCTTGGAGAATACCTCTCGAGGCTTTAAACAACCTTGAAGGAGAGCCATTGACTAAAACCGAGAAAGAAGTAGTAGAAATGCACTCCCTCATCCACCCTCTCCAGGTTACTCCAAAACCAAATCTGAAAAGCATGTAATCAATAAAACTCCACTCCACATGGTCATAAGCTTTCTCCAAATCAATTTTGAAAATAACACCCTCTGCTTTAGACCTCTTTCTTGAATCAATGAGCTCATTAGCAACCAACACACCATCAAGAATCTGCCACTTTGTCACAAAAGCCCCTTGAGTAGGACTGATGATGAGCGGGAGAACCGTCTTAAATCGATTAGCCAAGATCTTGGCCAATAATTTATAAAGACAACCCACAAGACTAATAGGTCTATAATCACGTAACTCCACCGGATTAGGCACTTTAGGAATAAGAGTTACAAAAGTTGCATTCATCTCCCTATTAATTCTGCCGCTCCTATGAAACTCATAGAGCATATCTCTAACATCCTCCTTAAGAAACTCCCAATCAACTTTAATGAAGGAAAAATTGAAACCGTTTGGACTTGGGGCTTTATCTCCATCGTGTTCCTTTAATGCTTTAGACAGCTCCTCTTCCTCAAACTCTCTTTCCAACCAATTTTTAACCTCCAAAGGAATTATTGGAAAAGAAACACCATCAAGTTTAGGCCTATTAAAATTCTCACCCTTGTAAAGGTATTCGAAGAAACGGGCAACCTCATCCTTGATCTCAGGAGGACTATCAAGAGCTCTACCATCTCTTCGCACCTTCCCAATGAAATTCATTTTACTTCTCATAGTAGCCATCCAATGAAAGAAACTAGTGTTTCTATCACCCTCCTTTAGCCAAGTGATCCTGGATTTTTGCCTTCAAGATATTTCCTCCATACGATTTAAGCTCCAAATCCTTTTGATAGCTATCTGTTGAGCAGCAACTTCCTCTAGGCTCAACTCCCGATTCACCCCAACTTTATCAAGATCTTCCACCACTCCAGAGAAAGCTTCTTCAATGCGATCAAAGACCTCTTTGTTCCAACCTTTGATATAATGCTTGAGGGCACATAGCTTCTTGCAAACCCTATAGCCAGCGTAACCTCTAACTTCCACTTGACTCCACCAAAAACGAGCTAAAACCAAGAAGTCTTTATTCTCTAACCAGCAGTTCTCGAACCAGAGCGGTTTATGCCCCCAATCAACATAATTAGAGCTCAATTTGATAGGGCAATGATCTGAAATTAATCTTGGGAGTGCTTCCTGAATAACCCCAGTAAAATGCTCATCCCACTCCTTAGATAATAAAAATCTGTCAATCCTGCTCATAGCCTCCTGCTCTCTGTTGTTAGGCCACGTGAACCTTCTACCGTGAAGAGGAAGATCAATCAACTCATTATCATTGATGAATATTATCATTGATGAATTCAGAGAATAACCGCATAGAGTGAGAAATGGATGACCCCCCTTTCTTTTCGCAAGGATATCTAATCATTAAATCACCCCCAAACACCCAAGGGACATGCCAAAGAGATTTGACATTAGATAAAACCTCCAAAAACTCACTTCTAAATGTAGCAATAGCCCAAACAAACCCATCACCAACCCCATGGAGTTTAACAGCCAAAACCCTCTCTGCCAAGAAAACATCTTCCACTAGTAACACATCCTCATTCCATATAGAAATCAGGCCACCTGAAGCCCCATTTGAAGGAACCCAATTCCAAGCACAATTACGACTGCCCCACACTTCCTAAATAATAGTATTAATATCAGAAGCCACTTTAGTCTCCTGCAAAATCAAACAATCTACTTTGTGTTTTTTGACTAGCTTTCTAATGGCCAACCTATTCTCGGGCCTACCATGCCCTCTCACATTCAGACTAACAATAATCATAAAAATTGAAATAGAAGCACCTAAAGAAGAAAAATGATCGTAGAAATATATTAATGGAAACTTTTTTAACCATTGTTTTGTATATTCAACTATCTTCCTATCAGCCATTGAGTTTGGAAATTTTGTAAGCAGACGTCCAGAACACTAGGACTCATGTATCACTATTTATGATACCTATATAAGGAAAAGGATACCGGATGAGGATCGATTATGACTTTGCATTTTCTGAGATTTAGGGTACAGACCTATCTAATAATTAGCTTTTTATTTAAAAATTTAATTTAAGTGCCTTTCTCCTACGTAGTTTTCTCCATTTAAATGCAAACATAGTAGAGAATTGATCCCTACTAGAGAAAAGGGGTGATTCTCCTCATTTTTCAACCAAGTGAAGTTTCTATACTTGTCATTTTCTCCACATGTAAAGAGATCCTAAAGGGAAAGTTTTTTTCCTTTCCAATTTCCCATCTTTATATATATATATATATATATATATATATATATATATATATATATCAGATGAACATTTCTTTGCATGTGACTATTAAGTAGAGACTGAACACATGATAGAGAGATATACCCTACACCCAAAAGGAGGAAGAGGTTGATGTTGGACGGTTTTTTCTGAATTCTCTTGAAGAGATCTTCCACCTACTCCCACCATTTCTTTTGACATATCAGGGCAATTGGGCTCCAAAATGTGAAATACATTGAGCTCTGATTTGAACTGTGAACACAAAAGATAACTACAATGTCATTGCCATGAAACAAAACGATAACAACAATATCCTTGCCCTGAAACAAATTAAATGCACTGGATCCTCCATATATACCTGTTGTATTATTTGAAGATCTTTTGCACATAGCTGATTTCTCGGATTGGTGAAGTCCCCTTTGCAGTTTTTCTTAGTCGACTAAACAAGAAAATGTAGAGAGGAGTCAACTTCTTTAGTATAACTATGACCTCTAGTGAATCTCTTCACTAAATCTCTAGTAAATAAGACAAAAAAGAGATTTTTCCATTTAATCATTTCTGTTAAAACTCAACCTTTTTTTATCACCTATATAAACACTTTAATGACATTGTTTTGGGGATAGTTAATAGGGATAATAGCAGAATACCTACTTGTACTTTGCGACCACCCCCCTGAACTTTGGTATTTTGTATTAAATCTACCTATAGTTTTAATTAACATACAAAATGAACGGATTCCATTAGTATTAACGGCGTAAGTCGTATAAATGATGTCTGAAGCATACTGGAGGCAAATTACTTGCCTAAAAAAACTTATTTGCCCCTGAACCTAGCCTATAAAAGTGGCAATGATATAGGAGCAGCACTCACTCATAAAGCGAGGGATACCCCTTCATCCAATGCTCCATATCTCCTTGCCACTATCAAACCACTGTCTCTCGAAGAAATCCTAACCAGAGCCAGAGCCTCCTACCAGAGCAAGAAACTCAAAACGATAAATTTTCCTTTTTTTTTTGGAACAATCCGCTTGCAAGATTGCATCTCCAAGTCATGCCCAACTGTATGCTTCATCCTCTCCAAATGCTTTGACGTGCAGCATCTCTTCTATTCCTCCCTTTTTTGCACCTCTCTCTCTCTATCTCTAATGTCTAATGTCCGATTACAACAACCATTTTTAATGATTTATTAAATAAAGGATCTCTGGTATGAGAAAGGTTGTTAGTAGAATGAGAAGCAACGATAACAAAAATCATACCCATGTTGGATCATGGGTTCCTTGTTGCAAGATCTCTCGTATGCAGAGTGGGTCCATTGTGCAGGATCTCTGTTATGAGAAAGGGTTGTTGGAGGATGAGAAGCCCATGTTGGATCATGGGTTCACTGTTGCAGGATCTCTCGTTGCAGAATCTCTCCTTTGAGAAAGGGTTGTTGGAGGATGAGTTGCCCCTTTCTAATGACTCATTGAACAAAAATCATACCCTTGGAATGTGGATTTCGTGTTGCAGGATCTCTGGTATGAGAAAAGGTTGTTGCAGGATGAGATGCATTTCTGATGTTTCATTGAACAAAATACAACATACAGTAACATGAAAAGCATGAACTGATTGAGGGGTTTGGCAATGGGTTTCTTGTTAAAATCAAGTTCATGCACATTTTCATCGGCGAACATTAAATCAGCAGGCTTAAGTGGAAGCCTTATCTTACCCATAAACTGATACTACCCGATGTTAATGAGTTTTGGTTCCCATTTCCTGCAGAAATTGAAATCAATACAAGAATAGAATTCCATGGAAAGCTATTTTAATGTCAAAGGGATCATTTTACAACATCTTATACAGGAGATGGAAGCACATTTCACTATGGAAAATTGTTTAAATTGAAACTGAAACTGAAAAAAAATGGAGAAGAGGGCGAGATTGAGAAACCCTAGTAGGAGGAAGATGAAGGAGGAGGAGAGGAAAGTTGGAATCTTGGACTTGGGCATTTGGGAATTAAGGTTTTGGAATTGGATTCAGATGAAGTGGGACTTTGGGGAGAAGAAAACCCTAGCCGCAAGCTAAGAAGGGGAAAATGATCAAAAAACGCTAAGACACATCTTATATATGGAGAGGTAAATTCGTCATTCCACATTTTCCGTCACGGTCATCTCTATTTGCTGATTTAAAATACAAGTAGGTTTAGTACAAAATACCAAAGTCCAAGGGGGTAGTCTGTATTCTGAGCAAAGTACATGTAGGTATTCTACTATTATCCCTAATTAATATATGAAGAAATTGTTGGTGTTATTTCTTCTTTCTGTCTTCTTCCTTTTGGTGGTTGGATTCTCTTCACTCTTTCAAATGCACACACATCCCGAGGCTCACCTACCGGATTCTCTATACAAGCTTGAGTCAAGACCGAGTGCCCAAACTATAAAACTCTCCCAACCATCAGTCTCCATTGGATTGAAATCTGAACAAATGATGCTTTCTAAAATCATTAAACTTAATGACCGTATATCCGGGGTCAAGATGATCTAATGGGGTTAGATTTTGCACATCTCTAGGTCCCATTCAAAGCTTTCCATCCCCAACTTACCCTATGATTGGCAAGGCTTCATGTGCGCTTGTACCATGTGCTGATGGTTTTCAAAGGAGCAAAACTCACACTGATGCACACATGCGTGCACACATACTCTTTGACACTTGTTATTTAAACAATTTTATTGTCTGTGTTGATTTAGCCAAACGATCTAGCACCCAGTCCTACACCAATCCAACTAGGGCACAAAGCATGAAAATTAGACCAGTTCAACAGCCATAGCTATCTTATATCAAATGGACTTCTCTATTGAACGTGGACCCCTGCCATGTGGCGCTCCACTTAAAAGGCAGCTTTATAGGATGATTGGATTATCTATTGTTACTTTTTGGACCATGAGGCAATAGCAACAAGCCTAACAAACAGATGGTTCAGATGATCAGATCATGTATCTCTGTTAGGAGTTGTTGGACCCCTCAACATAGTTTTCAGCAATGCTATTATTAAACCTGAAACAATTCTAAGTTTCAGTGATTGAGAAGGATACAAAAGAATCAAAGTACCTCACAGAGTTCATCTGATATAATTCCCATCCCATGTAAAAAAGGAATCACTCCAGCACTGTCAAATGTAGCATCTGTCAGTGGATTTCCAATCAAATAACCCTGTAACAATTTGTCAATTTCCAAGCTTGTGAGTTATGATATTACTTTACATATCAGATCTATATGATAAACATCAATTTGCCATAAACAAGTGCATTTCTAACAAGTGTAAGGATTCTCTTTTTATCACGACCCCAAATCTCAAACCTCAATTTCGTAACCACAATTAATTAGCATTAATAATCATAATAAGGGGCTGGGGTCTTACACTCTTGTTTTAAGTTACTTAATCTTGTTGAGAGTTTATCTTTGTTTTGAGTTTTATGTAATTTTAACTTCCTAAGTTAGTAAGAACCCTTGTTCTAGTTTATCAATTTAATGGAACAATGAATTTCTAAGAAAAGGAATATTTGGAACTAGATTGGAGTTAGAAGATGTCCTGACATAAGTCATAAGGTCATTATTACACATATATTTTGGACATCACATTCAACAGAAATAAGAATCCTTTGTCTGAAGGTTTTCTTTATTCATGGGTTTTGGTGATGATTTCCAACCTTCCAATGCTAAAGACTCCATTTGATTCCTTTGATGATGGTTCCCAAGCCCCTATTACATGCATTTGAAACCTGAAATGATGAACCTGCCTGCATCATTTATTAGACCATCCCAACAGCCACATACTGCTCATTGTTCGAAAGCCTAATCCCTAACCTCATAAGCAATTCATCGGCATCATATTCAACTCAGGTTAATAATGCAAATATCAAAGAAAGAAGGAAAAGAGCGGCTTTGGTTTCTCATGAAAATACAAAATCATCCTATCAAGCAGAATATCATGCAATATCATCAGCCTGCTTAGAAATTCTTAACATCCCTAAATCATGTCAATTACAATCCTCAAACAAGTTAATCAAATCAATAAATATACAACAGTATCTTCAAGAGTCTTGTATTCTTTGAGACAACATCTTTGTGAGATCCTCCATATTTGCATTGTAGTGTACCATCATTTTGACAAATAAATCAGCCATAAATCCTGAAACTAAACCCTACTGCCCAACTAAACAAAGTCAACTTCAGATCTAAATCCAAAGTCAAAATGTCCACCTGAAGTATTCAAACCTTAAGGATGACTCAATTACAGTTGGCAAGGAGACATATTTGAAGAGTATTCTCAAAATTCTCTAGAACAGTTGCAGAGACAGCCACAATTCTGAGAAAGTTAATGTAGATATTCCAAAGTTTGTCAGATGGATAGATGCAAATGCCTTCTTAGGTTGGATCAATGCCCTCAAAGACTATTTCATGTCATATGTTGGATGATGAAAGACTATTAAGATTTACAAGGATGAAACCTGAACAAGGTTGTGCGCAAGATTGGAAGACATTAGCTCATCTGATTCAAATTCTCAGATGTAACAGCAATGGTGAATATCCAGATCATCTGAACAAAATAAGTGTTCAATAGTAGCAATCGGTTATAAGGAACACTATTGGGAGATTGCATGGTCCTACATTCCACATGAGAAAGTGCCAAGGGAATTTTGTAACAGAGTTGACCAAAGATATCGCCAATATCCCATCCTTTACAATTATATCTACTCGATTTATATGCAGCCCTTTTGTGGAACTTTGGATCATTATTTATCTTGGTTGAATTTTAGAGATGCTGCTGCCTACTATTGGCTGATTTACTGAACTGTTGGACTTTATCATTATACTGCTCCATTCTTTGAAGATATTTGAATTGAAAAAAGCTCCATTATTCAACTAATAACCAGCTAATATATGGAAATTTGTATGGTAAGTTCGAAGTTCCTGTTAACTTTTTGATGCACTCTTTTCTAATCATTCCGGAGATAATACTTGGCCACTGATCAAGATCAAATTGTAGTTGACCAACTGAATTTCCGTAGCATCACAAACATTAAGGGCACATTTGTGCAGCCATGTTTCCAAGGAAAAGGCAAGGAAAAGTGGGACACTTTTCCGTTGAGAAAATCTTCCATCATTTGGTGCAAAGGCTTTTCCATGAGGAAAATTGAAAAAATGAGCTCGATTTTATGTTATTCCATAGAAAAGCATTTCCTATGGGGTGTGAGTGGTAGGAAATTATTTATTTAATTATTGTTTCTTCAGAATTTCACAAACTTGCCATAAAGGCACGCTTGTGTGGCGTAGCGGAAAACTAGTTTCGTGGAAAACTTTTACCATTTTCCATGGAAAACCTTTTCCGATCTCCCTTATCGGAAATGGTTTTCTGTAGAATCACCGAAAAGTTTGTTTCATTTTTCTAGTTTTCCTCGAGGTCAAGTGACCACACCAAATTTGGAATTTTAAATGCCATGGAAAAGCAGCAGCACAAACATGCCCTAAATGTTTCTAAAGTTCGGTCATTTGACTATGCCAAATTGATATTCGAGTAGTTAAATTACTTTTGTGAATGTCCATTGGAAGTAAGATGCTTCAAACAAACGTATTGCACCAACAACCCATAATTCAAATCTTACAAATACATAAACGTGCAATTCTTATCTAAGCACAAGTAATTCAAATTCTCATGGCACACAAAGCATGAGGGGAACCCAGATGCTAGAGTTGAATATGGCTGAGATAAGCTTGTAATGAGAGATGGATGAGGGTCCAGTTCTTCATTTGAAAACCTAAAAGCTCAATTCGACAGTTTAGTCCCCTCGCGTGAGAGATAGATGAGGGTCCATTTCTTCGTTTGAAAACCTATAAGTTCACTTCGACAGTTTAGTCCTCCTCACGTTTTGGGCTCTACACATAGAGCAAAACATGCCAAATGACCAACACGTGGACAGATACACGTCCCAAGGGATTCAAACACATGGCCCCTTTGGCTCTGATACCATGTTAATAACCAGTAACACTAAAAAATCGATCTCATTAGTGAATTCAAAACAATGTATATCAAAGGGTCCTAAATAGACTAAACTCCCAATCAGTACACTCTTGTTGATGGTTGCATAAAGACACTAAACACATCCAAACATATAAGGACTGTAATCTGTAATACAAGAGAAGCCTATAGTTTGTCTAGAATCGCCCTTCACATACCTTGAGGTTGAGGGTGGGTTGCAGTCCAGCTTCTATACCTACACAATACCAGATTAATGAAATAAGAAAAAAACAGAGCAAATAAATAAACAAAAATGGGAAATCCTCAACACCAAGCGTGACACCCTAGATGCCTCACATGCACAAAATCATAGCCTGATTTTCAAGTAATACAAAAACCACTGAAAGGTATTCTATCAGGTCAACCTTTCTTAACCTACCCTGGAAAGCAACAAAAAGAGAGTGGTAGTTTCTAAAAGGTGCAGTTGTTTTTTTTCTTTTTCTTAGACTTATAGCTTGATAATGCAACTAATCTCATAAGTAATGTTTAACTCTCAGAAAGTGGGACTGCGCTTAGCCGCCTAAGCTATACAGGATTAGGAACCTTTGTGTTGCACGAAACGAAATTCCTAGGAGGTCATAGTAAAATAAGTTTCAACATATACATATTAAAAAGGTGAGGAGTGGAGGATGATATAAAATGGATATGTAGATGGGACCCTAAGTTTCCTAAGATTTGATTTACAAAGGTCATGGCTGGGTATTTATTTTTCCATCTTCCTTAACGCATTTCTATTAAAGGGGAGACAATTTGATGGCCTTCTATTACTCTTCACCTTTGTTTATTCAATCTTAGCCACATTTAGGAATGCATTTCTCAGTTTCATGCAAACAAATGGGCTCAAGGAGTTTTAATCTTATCAGGTTGTTGAGAATCCATCAGAGTGTCTATGATCTACAAACAGGCCCGAGTAGTTTTAATCTTATCGGGATGTGGAGAATCCATCAGCGTGATCTCTCTCTCTCTCTCTCTCTCTCATATATATATATAGGAGTCTGCTCCCTTTCTTTAAAAAAATGACGTGGATATCCCTGAGGTCTACAACGGGACTAATCCCCTAGCTAGCGCCCACTAACCGCACACCGGCAATTGTGGGGCAGATTTTGAACACAATACATATGGAGCAAACACATGCCTTATGCCACTCCGCCAACTCCTAGTTGGGTAAAGGAGTTTGCTCTTCAAATGAAGGGGTCTTACCTCAGTCAATCAAACCCACCCAGATGAGACTTTCAATTGGTATCAGTATGTCAAATCCCTCATGGGCATTCATCGAACATCTAATATCATTATCTATATATGTGCGTAACGATATAGATGAAGAAGATCAGATCAATACAACAAATAGAAGCCATAGGGAATGGGAGACTGAGAGGTAAGTCAACCCACCCGAAGGTCCCAATTCAGGTCATAGTAAACTTCGACCATGAATCGGAAACAGAGCCAACATGATATAATATCTCTCTCTCTCTCTCTCTCTCTCTCTCTCTCTCTCTCTCTCTCTCTCTCTCTCTCTCATGGCATCAGCACCAAACTCAAGTAAGCCACATTTCATGATTTGGCCTTGTAACAGGTCAATCCTATGTTTTTCGAAGCTTTGTTGTTGGGGTCCCTAGAGCAGGCAGTGGAACTCCATGGTCGGGTCTGTAGAGATCAAACAATACGCAAGATCGATAAAGAACACAATCCATATCAAATTTGGAGGGGTTTGTCTGTTAGGGATCGTACAATCATTGGATCTGACCTTATAACAAAGTATCCAGATTTAACCACTGTATCACATATTTACCTCCATAAATAATTAGAATGCCAAGGTCAGCCTTCACCAACCCGGTTCTCACTCATCTAGTGAGAATCCGAACCGCTAAAAATAACCATCCTTGTTGTGTGCAAGTACTCAGATTTAACTAGGAGTTGATTCCACTATACGAATGAATGATATATGATTAAGAGTGTGATTGACACAATCTTATGAATATTGTTCATATCCAACAATCACAGTCTTAATCATATTTCTGAATCTTGTGGTGGGATCAACTTCTATTAGAGTAAAATTTGATAATATTAGATAGTAAGGGAGGATGTTCATCACTGGTGCTAAGCTCCAATGATAAACCACACTCACCAAACAATGGAAAAATGACTACTATAAAAGATCAGAAGCTTTTTTGTGCCACTCAGGAATCCTTTTATGACACAAAAGTGTCCTTAGGCACACCTTCATTTCCTACATTACTTTGAGATCATGATGGGGAGAATCATTCACTTCATCACACAGTGTCGGTGTTAGGTTGTATAGCTCAATAGAAGTAATGAATCTGGTAAACCGGGCCCCTGCATTGTCCATGCTCTATTGTAATTAGAAGGAGGTCTATTATTGTAGGTCTACGAGCATAACAGAGTTTTGGGGCTGATATTATAAATAAAGACTCTGTCTCTATGATGTACACCTCTTCTGATTGCAAAGTGAATTCTCCCGTCTTCCTATGGACGTAGGCCAAAAGCCAAACCACGTAAATTTCTGTGTTCTCTTGTGCGTAATTGATCTCTTCTCGTAGGCCCTAAATCACAACAGTCAGAATGGGGGTAAATTGTCCAAATGGGTGGTTTTTTTTTCTTGTACCTGATGTACTAAAGTGGGAAAAGGGCCTGCACACGCGGGAAGAAAGACTACACAAGTGAGAAGGGAGCCCGTGCATGCAGGAAGAGGTATCTACCAGGATAAATTTGATTTGTTAATAATTTGACAACTTGACTTTTGGTACAGTCGTATTGGACTTTGTAGAGAGTGATATGTTGAATGGGAAGAACTTCAAAGAATGCCATAGATTACATCCTTGGGAAATCTTGTGTTATGATAAAATAACTTTGGTTTTGAAGAAGGTTACCATTTGAAATTTCTTGTGCGATTATGGGTACAGTCTTGCCAGAGTATGAATCACCACCAATGTAGAGAGGATTTGCAAAGAACTGAGGATGATTTATCAACCACTGGAAAAAAGAAAACAACAAGAACAACATTAGGGTACTCAAATATTTGTCCAATAAATCAATATAAAACTCTTCAGAATCCATCAAAGTCTGCCACCTTTCTTAGAAATTCATGGGCTTCTTTAGTTGCTTTTCTGTCCCCACTCTTGTTATCTTTTGAGCCTCTTGAATATGAAAACCCAGTCCAAATTGGTGAATCCAGAAAGATGATGCTGGCAACCTAAAGTCTCGATACATAAAGAATTTTTTTTCCAAAAAAAAAAAAACATATAAAGAATTTGAAGTAAAATGCAAACAAATAGTCCCCAAGCATTGAAATCTAATGTCCAGTTTGTTACTATCTCTGACAAGAATTTGGTAGGGTGGAAATTCATAGACGTAATGTGATGCCTTGTCCTTTGGCATTTGCAAATGCCATGGTTCGAATTTCAATATTTTAGTCACCTAGAAAGCCTCAAATGATCTTGGGATTTCTTGATATTTCAGCCTCTTTGCTTTCTATTGGGATTTTGGGATGCTAAAGTACAAATTAAGGAGGATCTATGAAACCCACATGTTGGAGATCAATTTGGAAACTCTCGGGACTCGGGAATTCTTAGGCTTCTAGTGAAAAAGGGGGGCCCAGCTAGTAATGATCTCTTACTAGATAGAGGATTCCATCCCTATCCCATGAGCATGTCAACAATTGATAAAGAACAGCAAGGTAGTTTTCAGCATTTGCAACCCACATGAATAACAGACTGCCCTGATATTTGGACTATGGATACATCATGCTGGCCCCTGGCCCCTGGCCCCTGTGCGGAGTAGCCCGGATGAGTCAAATGCTAGTATGCATGACTTGAAGGCTCTTCAAGCAGATGTAAGGATTTTATCACCATGACCCTTTCTAAATTTGTACTGTTAATGCATACCTTTGTCCATGAATTCGGATTCAACCCCAAAGTTGGTAAACTTCCATCGTACTCAGCATAGTTGAAAACCAAAGGACCTACAAAAATAGTAAATGCACCTTAATATATATATATATATATATATATATATATATCTATCTATCTATCTATCTATGTGTGTGTAGAATTTTGTTTGGTTTGTGTACAAGAATAAAGTAACTCCCTAAAAAGATAAGAGGGAGGCCAGGCAACCGTTTGCCCTCTAATAATGGGTGTTCCCATTTTTCATTCATTTATGTTGTTGGTGTAAAATAAAATGAAATTCGTCAACAGTAACACACATCATGGTTGAATGGTGTTAGCACGTAATTTCATATGCATGCCCAGGGAAAGGATTCACCGACTTTGAGCAAATTGATTCTAAGATGCTAAAAGGAATTTTGGCTGGGTGATCTTGATGGAAAAACAAAGCTCAGATCCATACTATGTGAAGAGGGGAACAAGGTTGGAAGTTGGAACCCTCCTTGCCAAGACACGACCTTTTATGGTCCAAGGTTCTCAAGGCTAAAGTTTTGCCACAAACAAATATTTGTGGAAGGATAGTTATAAAAAAAAAATGTTTTTCTTGATTTTGGATAGGTCCAAGGTTTTGTGAAGGCCCTAAGTCAAGGTAGACCTTCAACCCACTTTTACCCATAAAAACTAGTTATTAGATTACCCAAAATATGAAAAATATTTATTGTTCTCCATGCACGTCAACATTCAATGACAGGTCAACAAGTCTAGAGCAGAATTGCAAATTACATGATTTTAGATTTTTTTTATTTTAAAATATTTACTTGTGAGCACATGATTATGGTTAAATTAAGATCTTAAAATCTATAATATGGGGTTGATGATGTTCACAAAAAACCTTGATCATTGGCCCATAAGTCGTTTCAAGCTCGAATTCTTTACTATTGTCACACAAAATTTCTAACTTACCAATAAAATTAGTTCCAATTTGATCTAGATTTTGAATTAAATAACAAAAACTCAATTTGATCACAACTTAAATAGGTAAATTCTCAAAATATGCAGACTGTGAGTTCCAAATTTGAGAGGGCATTCATTCTATACTTAGGGCCTGTTTGGCAAATCTTATCTATATAAAATAGATCTGTGGATAATAGATCTATGTAAAATAGATATGTGTAAAATAGATATTTCATATTTAGACCGTTTGGTAAGACCATTTCCCAGTTTGAAATAGCAGTTTCAGGATCCTACGGTTCTATATTTTTTCATGAATTTCTCAAGATCTATAATGAATTAAGGACTGAAATTTGGCCCCATGAATGCTCTTGGGATTAGGATGAGGATCCACTGTTTAGATCTTGAGATTTGGGCCCATAAAGTTCAGAAATTCAAATCATATGGTTCACGATTTTTCACATATATCTCAAGATTGACAAAGAGTCAACGGTTGAAATTTCGTACCATAGTCGTGCCTAAGATAATAAAGAGGGCCAACAATTTTGATTGAAGTTGAGAACCCAACAATTAAAAATAAAAGAAAAAGGTCAAATTGTGTGAAACCTCAACGGCCCCACGGGTTTTTATGATTTTCTTGAGATTTATAAGGGATCTAAGGCTGAAATTTGACTGCATAGTTGTTCTCGGGCTTTTAAAGAAGATCAACGGTTTTGATCTTGATAGAGGGTCCCACAGATGGCCAGAAATGTAGATCCAATGATTTACTGTTTTTTAAAAATATCTCGAGATCTGTGCAACATCAACGGTTCAAAATTGATGTCATAGCCGTTCTTAAGGTTTTTAAGACATCCAATGATTTGGATTATCACATAAGAGCTTATAATTTAAAAAAAGTGAAAAAACACGGACTGCCTTAATTGGGCACTGTAGGAGGGCGTCTTTCCGCTTTTGACAAATGCATCTGTCCGAAAAATCTTCATTCCTGTGCCTACCTGTTACAGACATAAAAGGTCATCTTGTCTGTCTGAAATAGACTACTGTTTGCACCATCCAAACAGCCTTAATATCTGAATCTCTCTTTCAAAACCCATTAAGAGAAATAGAGGTGAGGATATAGACATGCCAAACAGCCCCTTAATAAATGGTGAACAGACAAAAGGAGAAGTAGTGTTTGTCCTTTTAATGGCTTCCTATAGAAAAGTCTTGAGTGGTTGGGAATTGGTATACTTATATATAAATGAACCCTACTTCTGGGTTTTTTAAAGGCCTACCTTCTTAACTGAGATGTGGAAGGAATTAGTGGCTCTCTTAACACAATTGATGATGGGGACTTTAGGAAAGATATATATTACACTAAATTTATTACGGGGTGATTTTGGATTAGTCATTCACTAAAATCTCATTTCACATGGCATTTCCAATCACCCATTTAAGAAGGTGATTGTTGAGGATGTTAGTTTTGAATTCTTTAGTTTTGTAATGGTGATCCAAATCCTCTCCGTAGTATCTGACCACATGGCGATTTATTGATTGTATTTCAGGGTGAATTGTACAAGCGTGGGCATTGCGTTGTTGAAGGGCTCTGTGTAAGTTTTTCTGAAAAAATGATAGTCCTCGTATCGCATTAATTGAAAATTAGTTCTCAATTGATTGATGTAGCTGCGGTACACTTATGTTCTTGTGATTTTTTTATTTTATTTTAACGGAGGGTTTCCAACTTTTTGAGCTGGACTAATCTTGCTAGGTCCAAAGTAAAACTGGATAAAACCCCTATGGCCCATATAGGTTTCAACCCATAGATGACATACGAGTCTTTAATGTTGCAAACTGTAATTTATAATAAACTTTGATTGGGCATTCTTATGTTTAATATTAGAGGAAGTATACTTGATGCACTATGATAAGTTTGAATGATATCCTTAGTTTAGGCAAAGAAAATTGAAAAATGAAAAAGATGTCAGAACCGATTTTAGAAATAGATTATGGTCCTTTAGTTAGAACCGGATCTAAGTCCTCAGATCAGATCGAGTCTAGAACCTACAAAATAAGTTTTGAGTAGGAACCGGATTTAGAACAGAAACCGTCATTTAGAAATGATTTGAGTTTTGGATCTCACGAAACCGACCTCTTTGCATTCCTATACCAGCTGCATATTCTTGAACTCAGCCTTTTGATATTTATATATGGCAAATATTCAGGTGAGAAATATTGTATAAGAACTTTTTTGCGGGCCCAACTAACAACCCTTCCAAACCTAGCAACCAATAAGGAACCCTTTGATAGTTATTAATCCTAAAGATTTGCACATATATGAATGGACTGAACCGTTTGATCGAGGGTTAAATATTTTTTTGAACATGAACTATGAAGCCATTTAACTTATGACCCACAGATGAAGGGGTTAGAGGTATGAGTTTGGACTCAAATTTGATACTTGAAGTGGTCTCACATAGATCTTTTCAACCCCCACCCCGGTCCCATCTTCAAATGAGACCACGTAATTGGGCTCCACAAAAAAACAGTCGTGTTGTCTCTCCTTTTGTTCTCACTGTAGTAAAAGTTCTTGTTCAGCACAAAAGAAAAAAAAAAAACCAATAATAGGCTTTAAATAGAGATGAAAATCGGCCTTGTCAGGCCGGAACGACCCAGATTCTTCTGGACCCAATCGTGCCTGGGCTAAGATGTGTCGGGCCAGGCCTAGGTTGGTTGGGGTCAGCCTAGCACGGCCCTGAGGCACAAGTTGGGTTGTGCTGGGCCGGGTGGGCCTAGCAGAGCTGTGATGGGCCAAACGGGCTTCTTCATTTAAAAAAAAAATTGAAAATAAAAAGTAGAGAGATGCTTTGAATGCACAAGCCATTCCATTAATTACTAATTTCATAGGTTGTCTTTTCCTACAGGCTGTACACATGGTGTCGTCTCATCATTCATGTACAACTTTTCCCATCAATGGAAGGTAAAGAGCAAGACTACATGGCCCGAAAATGGGGACCGGGTGCTGGCCCGGTCCCCACTGGGACCGTTGGATCCCAGGCTGTCCTGGGATCCAACGGTCCCAGTGGGGACCGGGCCAGCACCCGGTCCCCATTTTCGGGCCGACTAGACATTTTCGAAGGTAAAAGTCTACGGACCCGACACCAGACCCCGACTGGGAGCCCGGGCTCCATGGGGTCCGTCTGGGTTGAGGTGGGTAGCACGGCTGATATGGAAATGGATCTCCAGTTTGGTCCCAATATGGATCAATCAAGGGATATCACATGGGAGAGGTGCCACATCCCATCTCTTAAAAAAAAAATTACTATCTTCTAAAAAATTTCCTTTCCCCATGTGGCACTCCATGATTGGACCAAGTAATTTTCCTGCTTGGTCCAAAAAGGGGATCCGGATCCGCCATATATATATCAACATAATGTGTCATCAACTATTATTATATATTAAAGACGTAGGCATCGGTTTCGAAATTGGAGTCGCAAAATTGGACTCTAATCTCAAATTAATATGAGAAATTCAATCTCAAATCAATTTCAAGAGATAAGCTCTATCAAACAATTCATAGTCCACTTTTGTTAAGCTTCCTTATGTGAATTCAAGTTTTAATATATATCTATTATGGATAGGTGATTAAAGAGTTCAAATGAAAAAATTCACATTGCTTAATAACTCTATCCAACCAAGTTAAAATGAGTCTTCTTTAGATGTATTTAGAATTTTAATATATCTATTATGGTTAGAAAACTCATAATGTTTGTGATATTTAAAAGTGGATCATTATTAGTGATTTATACATATGGGCTCCACATACAATAAACTTTTTTAAAGTGGGCCTAATATTCTAATTCCTAAAGACAGGACCATATGCAATTTTGCAATTGATTATTTGATTTCGATTTTAATATTGATTTTATTTTATATCCTTTTTAAAAAATAGACTTTATTTTATTTTTATTGTCCCCTTTTCATTGTAATATTGACTTTATTATAATTTTAAAAAATTGAAATATACATATAATTTCACAACAAATTATATTACAACTTTGCAAGGCACTCAAGTTCCCAGTTCAGAAAGAAATAAATGTCAAATCTTGATTGAAGACCTTTTCTTTCTACCTTTTTTATTCATCCCTTATGTGTACCTGTGAAATCCAAACTACTTAAGTCCAAAATTATCGTATGTATTGGCATCCAGCGTCCAAATGAGATTTTAGCCCATTTCATATGAAAAGTGAAGTGTTTCAAGGTTATTTTTAAGAAAATATAAAAACAAAAGGGATTCTTACAAATAGATAAAAACACTTTAAGTACTAATTCTCAAATAAAGATAAGATTTGAACTTTTATCAAAGAAACATGACCTACTGTTAGATCAGCCCAACCATGCCGCTCCGTACCCCAATTAGGTCAGGTAGTGCCATCGACGAGCTAGCCCACATGCCCATCCTAATCTTATATTTTTAAATTTGCTTAGATAAATTAAAAGAGACTTTATGGGCTTTTAGGGTTTTCAACTTGAAATAAAGATGAAATTACTAAAATAAATACATAAACATTGATGTTAATTTACATAAGACTTGAAGTTTCATACTCATTTATATAAAAAATAATATTTACTTTGTATAAATGTCGGAATGACCATGCTTCGAACCGTAATAAATGATATATTTGTTTGTTTTATAGTTGTTTTCTCATTAAGTAATATCTCGTAAAAGAATCACAAATTGGATGTGTTTTTATTTCTGGGCCCCGACTTAGCACAGGCATAGACATAGGTATCGATTTCGAAATTGGAGTCCAATTTGCTAATCGATTGCAAAATTGGACTATAATCTCAAATCAATTTGAAAAATTTGATTTCAAATCAATTTCAAGTGATAAGCTCTATCAATCAATTCAAAGTCTGCTTTTGTTAAGCTTCTTTATATGAGTTCAAATTTTAATATATATCTATTATGGATAGGTGATTAAAGAGTCAAGATGAAAAAATCCACCTTGCTCAATAACTCTATCCAACCAAGTTAAAATGAGGCCTCTTTAGGTGGATTTAGAATTTTAATATATCTATTATGGTTAGAAAATCCTTAATTTTCTTTTTATTTTTAAAAGTGGATCATTGATGGTGATTTATACATATGGGCTCCACATATAATAAACTTTTTTAAAGTGGGCCTCATATTCTAATTCCTAAAGACGATGCCACATGCAATTTTGCAATTGATTGTTTGATTCTGATTTTAATATTGACTTTATTTTATCTTCTTTCTAAAAAATAGAGATATATCTTATATTTTAGGATTTTTTTTATAAAGAGATTCATTTAAATAGAATTCATAATATATATCTTATCTTTTATATTTCCTTGCAATTGATTAAGAAAGTTGCATATAGTAACTAAAAGATTCTGTGTCAAGTGTTATGTATACACAGCAAGTTATATTGCAACTTTGCAACGCACCTAAGTTCCCAGTTCGGAAAAAAATAAATGTCAAATCTTGATTGAGGACCTTTTCTTTCTACCTTTTTTATTATCCCTAATGTCTACCTGTGAAATCCAAACAACTTAAGTTCAAAATTATCGTATGTATTGGCTCTCGGTGTCCAAATGGGATTTTGGCCCATTCCGCGGAAAGTGAAATGTTTCACAGTTATTTTTAAGAAAATATAAAAACAAAAGGGATTCTTACAAGAAAATATAAAGACTTTTAGTAATTCTCAAATAAATACAAGATTTGGATTTTTGTCAAAGAAGCATGGCCCACTTTCAGATCGGCCCAACCATGCTGTGCCCCAATTAGGTCAGGCAGTGCCACCCGCAAGCTGGCCCACATGCCCATCCTAATCTTATATTTTTAAATTTACTTATATAAATTAAAAGAGATTTTATGGGCTTTTAAGGTTTCCAACTTGAAATAAAGTTGAAATTACTAAAATAAATATATAAACATTGATGTTAATTTACATAAGACTTAAAGTTTCATACTCATTTATATAAAAAAAAAAATATTTACTTTGTATAAATGCCGAGCCGGGCCATGTTTCGAACCGTAATAAATGGTATATTTATTTATTTATATTTATTTTCTCATTAATTAATATCTCATAAAATAGCCACAAATTGGACGTATTTTTATTTCTGGGCTCAAGCTTAGCGTGGGCATGCTTTGCTAGTATAATTTATAAGTCTTCTACCAGAAAAATAATTTCATATATGGAGCAAAAATTGAAACTTGCGTAGTGCAACTAAAGAAAAAATTAAATAGGGATGGGATCCGCTGTCAATGTCTGTCTTTGACATGAAAAATTTTGTATTCCAACTTATATTTTGTATAGAGTGTCGCTACCTACACAATGAATATCATTATGCACATACGTACTCTTTTTTTAATTCCTAAACTACCCTTCACTCTCCTCTCTTCTCCTTGTCGGTCTGTCGCCCCCGGCTCGCCCACCCCTCTCCTTCTTCCTTTCTCTCTCCCTTTCCCTACTCGTCGCCGGCCGCCGCCCTCCTGCTCGCTTGCCCTCTAAACCCTAAACCATGCTCGTCCCCGGCCGTCGCTCGAGCCACCACCTCCCTCTCCTCCTCCTTCTTCCTGTCTCACCGCCCACCTCCGCGAGCAAGTGGCAAGACAGGGAGGAGGGGGAGAAGGAGAGGGAAAGAGGAAGAGAGAGATGGTGGGGCAGGTGGTGCCGGGGACAAGCAAGGAGAGGGAAATGAAAGGAAGAAGGAGAGGGAGAGAGAAAAGGAGAATGAAAGGAAGGGGAGAGGGGTTGGTCGCAGGCAGCGGGCGGCGAGGTCAGGTGGAGGGGCGACCAGTCGGCAAGGAGAGGAAAGGAGAGAGAGGGGTAGTTTAGGAAGTTCAAAAAAAAGAAAAAAAAAGTGTGTATGGCCAAAGGAATTTTCAGTGTAGGTAACAACACTTTTTTGTATCCTGCAGACGGTTCCAACTTTGGCTCTCATGCCCAACATGGCCTGTCCCTGGCCAATTTTCATCTCCTGCCAAGGCACATGATCCTACGATTAGGGGGCTTTACTTGTTGAGTGGAGTAAAGATTATTTTGAAGAAATAATAAAATATAAGTGAGTTATGATGATATTTTATATTTAATTATTGTGATGAAATCTTTTTGACTTTTTTATTGAAAAGTGGAGGGTTTTTTTTTTTTGTCTTTTAGTATAGAACTGAAGTTACTTTTTGATTTTTTTGAAAAAAACTATAGTGAAAAAATTAAATTAAAGTATTTTTGGTAAAATTTAATCTTTTAGAAATGAGACTTTACCTTACCTTGACTATACTTAATAGAATTGCCAAACAAGCCCCACTGGCTTCACAAGCATGCATCCCTTGGGCACGACGAAATAGCCATCGGTTCCAATAAAAAACACATGCCATGTGATGTCAGTGTAAAGTGTCCTTTTTCACATGGAACCGGATCCCCTGTTTGGTCCAAACAGGGGATCCCTGTTTAGACCAAACAGGGGCCCCCACGTGGGGGGGCAAAGAGAGAAAAAGAAACCTCCGCCCCCCCACGTGGGGGCCCCTGTTTGGACCAAACAGGAGATCCTCTTCCTTTTCACATTTATTATAAACTTCAATGTCTTTTTCTGCCAACCACACTTCTGACACTATCTTTAGTGTTAGGTTGGACATCCCAATCAAAATAAAAAGTACTGAAAAGCATGCGTTTGGGTAATACAGTGCATTTTTTTTCTAATGCAGTAATATAATTTAAATTTTTTTTCGTATCTTATGACAAACACTCTCACCTTATTATAAAAGATAAAAATGAGATCCTCATATTTATATCTTATGTCAATAATTTAAATATAAGGGTCCCACTTTTATCTCTCATAGTAAGGTGAGAGTGTCTCTCACAAGAATACATTCCATATATATATATATGGAGGACATTCATGTGCATCCATTCCTCACCATAGGAATATATATGGAGGACATTCATATGCATCAATTCCTCACCATAGGATAATGGAACTTTTCCTTTTTGCACATGCATATTCCTTTTATGCATATGACAAAATAATATTTTTCCTCTTTTTACATTTAAAAATTTCCAATTATAGAAGTATCCCTCAACTTATAGTGAGGGATAAATGTACATGAATATTCTCATATATATATATATATATATATATATATATATATTTATGATACGACATACGAACATTGTAAACTTTCAAATAGTAATAACACAATCAAGCTTTGCAAACTTTTTGTCAATCATTTTTGCATTGCTAATGTCTTTTTGTGAAGGAGAATAGAAAAATGTTTCCACTTCCTTACTGCTAGTGCCCGTTTGCAGCCCTATTTCAATAGAGAAAACGAGCGAAAGCTATCTTTTTAACCTCTTAAATGAAGAATCTGTGTGGCTCTATCCAAGTGTCTGTAATACTTAATGATCTGAATTCATGTCTAAGAATCTCCAAATTCAAAAATAGCTTCCTTTTACGTTTTCTCATATCAAATACTTTAAACATTCGGACACTGGAATGTAGAACCAGACATCAAGTCAAGTTCGAATTCTTAGACTCTTAACTCCTCAACTCTCAGGCCAAATTCAAACCACCGTCACAAATATCAGCAATATTTTGAAAAGATGACTATGACAATAATACCAAAAAAAAATAAAAATAAAAAACCAAATTGATGAGAAAACTATAAACATATTATTTTATATTGAGCAAGGCCTTCCTAAGCTCTAAGCTTAAGATAAAATCTCGTAAGTCAAGAGTATGGGGCCCACAATGGACCAAACACATGATCCCTCTAAATTGCACATGTCCACCAAATTTCGATTAGATCTGAACTTATTGGACCGTTAGATTGAATATGTATCAATTCGAATGGACTATTGACCATTAAATTTTTGAGTTCATATGGAGATGATAGAAATCACGGTTGGGGCTGATTTTTTTTACAGAGAAAAAGATTCTAAGGAGTCATTGAAATCCCCCCAACCCCGATTTTCATGTGGGTCCACCTGCCACACATTTGAGCTTACCTTAGCTTAAGATTGAGCTTAGGACAACTGGCCCGTTTTATATTATATTGAAACTACCTTTCATTTTTTAAGAAAGTAATAATATTTTTTACATCATTCTTATGAATAAGATTTCAAAATCATTGCCTTTGAAACCCAAATACTCAAAATTGCTACTTCTCCTTGTTCCAAGAAAAACTTCACATCGATGAGATTTACATTCACACCATCACATATCATACATAAATACATTATTATAATTAGAATATAAAAGTCAAATCACACGATTCAAATATATTTATATATAGTAATGGAGTAAAAATGTAAAATCTTCTCTCTCACTGAAAAAAAAAAAAAAAAACTAGTACACAGTTGTATCAGATTCAAAGGTGATCCCAACCAATGGATTCGTTGCATGCGTTAGACCTCAATATTATAATAGCTCAATGAAATGATGTGGGATGATCTTACCAATATTTGAAATGGAAAGTGCCGTCAAGGAAGAACAACCTGGACCTCCACTTATCCACACCACAAGAGGATCTTCTCTGGGATTCCGCTCGGACTCCACGAAGTAGTAAAAGAGCTGATCTTCATTCGATTCTCCCACACCCACATATCTTCAACGGAAACATGCACCTCTCATCAGGCATAAGCATAAATGTTAAAAGAAGGATGTAGCCAGTTTCCTAGAGCAGAGCATAAGAGGTCAAAGAAGGACCATCCAATAGCAAGAGGAACAGATCAGAGATGTCTTAACTCACCCTGTTTCTAAATGGAAGGGAAGAGGGCCAGGAAAGCCAGGTAAAGATCTGATCGTTGAGTGAGAGATTACAAGCGATGGAATAGACAAGGAAAGGAGCAGGAAGAGAGAAATGGAGCTGAGAGACCAGTTTCTTCCCAATGCAACTTCCATTCCCAATGGAGATGGGATGGTCTTCCCTGTAATCACTTCATTAAATAATGTGTGAACCGAATGAAAATAAAAAGGAGAGCAAACGTCTTACTTGGTCAAACTCTGGGGTCCCAGAGTTTGTCCAAGTGGACTTACTCAAAGGCTAGATGCTTTGAATGCACAAGGTTGTCTTTTCGTACAGGCTATCCTCATGGTGGGCTCCTCACTCATTCACTCATGTACAACTTTTGTCATACAGCAGAAATTGAAACTTGCACACAGTGCAACTATTAGGGAGCCAATCATCTGGTTCATCACATGGTGCACGGTTCATAGGCCTGTCCCATGGGCTGGGCTTGGATTGTTCAATTCCGTCCGGAAAATAGGACGGGCCTATCAGGTGTTGTCCAATCTCGGCACTAAATTGAACGGGCCTACATCTAATCTCATCCCGTACGGGCCCGGGCTGGGATAGGGCTGGGCCTGGGCTTAGCCCGATTCTGGAGATAAGCAAAACATTCTCTAATTATTCCTATTGTCACTAGATACCCGGTTTGAACCAGACTTTAAACCATCATCCTTTTTCCTAGCTTAAGACCGGCAATGCAATGTAACAAGCAACATGGCGGAGTTAATTTTTTTTTTTTTTTTTGCTAGTGACAATAGAAAATCAGAAAATCAATAAAAATGAATGAGTATACTATAAGCTATATGGGTCAAGTAATATAGGAATGATTAAAACCTTTTTTTTTCCGGTAAAAGTAGAAAATCAGAAAATCAATAGAAATGAATGAGAATGAGTATCCTATATGAGTCAAGTTAAAGTAATGTAGCATCAGTTAAAAACTTTTTTTTTTTTTAAAGTAGCATCAGTTTTTAGGGCTTGCATTGTCTTATAAAAGAGATGGACCGATGGAGGGCGCAGTTACACGAATACCCCTCCTAACTAGCCGTTTCTTTTACTGTTAGTGATGGACAATTTAGGTAATATAAAACTTTTATCAAAATTAACTTGGAGCGAACGGGCTGGGCATCCTCTGCCCAGTCCCAGTCCCATTTTGGCCGGGCTTTAAAATTATTGACCAAGCCCAACCCATTGGGCTCAAATTTTTTTACAAAGCCCTGTATTCTCGGGCTTGGGACGGGCCTGGTCGGGCTTTCTACCCGTTTCAACCAGTCCCATTGCCAAGCCTAACGGTCCACTACTCAGAAGTCACGTCCACATTGTCAAATCTGTAACAAAGTTGGCTATCTCGCCATCGATTGCTTCCACAGCATGGATTTTGAGTTTTAGGGACCCACCCTCCTCAAAAGCTTGCTGCAATGGTTGCATCTCAACAACCCCACCCTGACCAATCCTGGTACTCCGATACAGGTGCCACACACCATGTAACCTCAGACCTAGGAAACCTCTATCTTCATGTTCCCTATCAGGGCTCCAACACTGTCCAAGTTGGTAATGGTCAAAGTCTTAATATTTCACACACTGGTTCTGCTCTTTTAAAAACTCCTTCATTTACTTTTCAACTTCGTAATGTTCTTCATTGTCCTCAATTATCCGCAAATTTACTCTTTGTTCCGCAATTTTCACGAGATAATAACTGTTATTTCTGCTTTGATGATGCTGGATTCTGTGTAAAGGACAAAGATTTCGGGAGGATGCTTTTCCAAGGTCCGATTGAATAAGGACTTTATCCATTTTGTTCAACCTCTACTTCTATTTGCTCTACGAATAAGCCAGTTAAAATGACTTTCTTCAGCAAGTCTGTTTCAAGTGATATTTGGCACCATCGTCTCGGGCACCCGTCAATCTCCCTTCAGCGAACCATTTTTTCTAACCTTTCTCCAATGCTAAAATAGGCCAAGATAGTTTGCCCTTCATGCCAATTGGGCAAGAGCACCAAGCTTCCCTTTTCTTTTTCTACATCTTTTTCTAATAAGCCTCTAGACCTCATTCATTGTGATGTTTGGGTCCTTCTCCTGATCCTTCAATAATTGGTTACAAATATTATGTAATTTTTGTTGATGATTGCACTAGGTACTGTTGGATTTTCCTTTTTATCTCTCAAATCTGATGTTTTTCAAATCTTCTATGTATTTAAAAATTATGTCGAACGCTTTCGTGATTCTAAAATTAAAATTTTTCACTCTGATGGTGGCGATGAGTTTTCCAATTCTTCATTTAAGCAATTATTTACTTCTATTGGTATTGTTCACCAATTTTCATGCCCCCACACCCCAGAGCAAAACGGTGTGTCTAAAAGAAAACACCGCCACATTGTTGAAACTGGAGTCACTCTTCTTACACACTCTTCTTTACCAACTAAATATTGGTTTGAAGAACTTAATACAACAGTTATTTAATAAATCGAATGCCCATATTATCTCAACCTAAACTATCACTGTATGAGGCCCTATTTCATGTTGCCCCGGATTACTCCTCCATACGAGTTTTTGGATGTGCCTGTTACCTGTGGCTTCACCCCTACCAACCACGCAAGCTTGACTTTAAATCCCTTAAACGTGTTTTCTTAGGATACAGTCTTCATCACAAAGGCTATCGGTGCTCGGACTCTGTTACTGGTCGCGTTTACATTTCTTGCCATGTTATTTTGACGAAACCATGTTTCCGTTTACTGCTCTCAGCTGTGTCTCATCAGCCTTTCATACACTTGATCATACAGCTATATTTGGCACTGTCCAACAATGGACTTCATTACCCACATTGACTCTGTCAGGGAGTAATTTCAATCCGCCAATGTCGGGTGGTGGCCTACCAACCCACCACAGGCCCACAACACCACTCCTACCATCCACCTCATTATCTGTCTCACCTCATACCCAGGGCGTGGCAACCCCTCCCGTAACTTCTGTCACACATGCTGTGACCCACCCAACACCACCAGCCCAAACCAATCCACCACCTGAGCCACATTTGGTGCCAACCAGTAGCCATATCTTAACCCAGTCAGTACCCTCCACGGCCCAACTTGTCCCACCCATAGCCCAAACTAAACCTCAATGCAGCTTGCCTCCAACTCCTCCACCCATCCCTAATAAGGGCCCGTTTGGTAATTTTACTAATATAACCAAGTCAAGTTAAACATCTCATCAAAAGCACATTTTACCAAAATTCCCTCCATCTTTTTCAAAAAATGTAAAAAAACGACTATATTTACTCATTAAAAGACAAAAAAACTTCATTTCTCCATACAAAAAGTCAAAAATATTCCATCCCAAACAACTAAAAATAAAATACAATCATAACTCACTTATATTTTATTCATTATTTTCATTTGACTTCACTCCACTTTATTTTAAAAGTAAATTACCAAACGGGCCCTAACCGCCATCATCATATGCGGACCCGGTCAAGATCTGAAATTTTTAAAAAGAAGGTTTGCCTCAGCTCACAGCATCCTCTTCCACGGGCTCTCTTGGTTTCCTCCCACACATGCTATACACATGCAGCCAAAATTCTGAAATGGCGTGCTGCAATGGACTGTGAATTCAACCCTCTACAGCAAACGGGTACCTTGACTTTGGTCCTTTATGAACAGCACATGAATGTTGTTGGCTGCAAATGGCTTTATCGGATTAAACGTAACTCAAATGCATCCATCAATAAATATATAAAGCCTGCTTGGTCGCCAAAAGGTTTTCTGCAACAACCTGGTGTTGACCTTGTTGACACCTTTAATTAGCCCAGTGGTCAAACACACAACCATTCGCCTGATACTTGCGTTGGCAGTTTCTCATAAGTGGTCACTCCGTCAATTAGATGTTGAATATGCTTTTCTACATAGAGATCTTCGTGAAATTGTTTTTTTGACTCAACCACAGGGATACATTGACTCCACCAAACCCACTCATGTGTGTCGCATGATGAAATCCATTTATGGATTACGGAAAGCACCACGGACATGGTATGAAAAATTTACATCCCAACTTCTTGATTTGGGCTTCTTATTATCCATCTCATATCCATCCCTTTTTGTTCGTACGGGCAATGACGACATCACATATCTTCTGCTTTATGTAGATGAAATCATTATTACAGGCAATGACACTCCCTACATCAATTCTTTGATTACTAAGTTGGGCTTGTATTTTAAAATGAAAGACTTAGGTCGTTTAAATTATTTCCTTGGCATGGAGGTCACATACACCCCTAGCGGGTTAGTTCTATCTCAAATGAAATACATTACCAATCTCCTCATCAAGATCGACATGGTAGATTGCAAGCCCGTGGGCTCTCCTGCTTCCAAACAAAAGCTAAACCCCACTGATGGCCACCCCTTATCTGATCCAAGTACATATTGAAGTATCATTGGCGCACTTTAGTATGTTACTCTCACCCGGCCTGATATATACTTCGTTGTTAATCAAGCCTGCTAGTTAATGCATGCTCCTACTGATGCACACATGGTTGCTGTCAAGCGTGTACTCCGCTTTCTTAAAGGAACCTTGCAATATGGGATTGACTTGCAATGAAAGACTTAGGTCGTTTAAATTATTTCCTTGGCATGGAGGTCACATACACCCCTAGTGGGTTAGTTCTATCTCAAATGAAATACATTACCAATCTCCTCATCAAGATCGACATGGTAGATTGCAAGCCCGTGGGCTCTCCTGCTTCCAAACAAAAGCTAAACCCCACTGATGGCCACCCCTTATCTGATCCAAGTACATATTGAAGTATCATTGGCGCACTTTAGTATGTTACTCTCACCCGGCCTGATATATACTTCGTTGTTAATCAAGCCTGCTAGTTTATGCATGCTCCTACTGATGCCCACATGGTTGCTGTCAAGCGTGTACTCCGCTTTCTTAAAGGAACCTTGCAATATGGGATTGACTTGCAATGAAAGACTTAGGTCGTTTAAATTATTTCCTTGGCATGGAGGTCACATACACCCCTAGTGGGTTAGTTCTATCTCAAATGAAATACATTACCAATCTCCTCATCAAGATCGACATGGTAGATTGCAAGCCCGTGGGCTCTCCTGCTTCCAAACAAAAGCTAAACCCCACTGATGGCCACCCCTTATCTGATCCAAGTACATATTGAAGTATCATTGGCGCACTTTAGTATGTTACTCTCACCCGGCCTGATATATACTTCGTTGTTAATCAAGCCTGCTAGTTTATGCATGCTCCTACTGATGCCCACATGGTTGCTGTCAAGCGTGTACTCCGCTTTCTTAAAGGAACCTTGCAATATGGGATTGACTTTCGGTCTAACCCAATCTCTCTTCAAGCATATTGTGATGCGGATTGGGCCGGTTCACCACATGATCGCTGCTCTACAAGTGGATTCTGTGTCTTTCTTGGGCTCAACCCATTCTCTTGGTCTGCCAAAAATTAGTCGACGGTTGCCTGCTCATCCACAGAAGTTGAATATCGGTGCTTAGCCCACACAGCTGTCGAAGTGATTTGGCTATGTTCTCTTTTGTGTGATCTTCACATTTCTTTATCCACAGTTCCGGTAATTTCATGTGACAATGTTAGTGTTATCTCCCTGGCATTCAATCCAGTATTTCATGCTCGCACAAAGCACATTGAGATCGATTATCATTTCGTTCGTGAGAAGGTAGTCAACAAGCAACTTGATATCTAGTTCATCTCTACATTGGACCAAGTAGCTTATATCATTACAAAAAGTCTTGCTTCAAATCATGTTAGTGATCTTCAAACTAAGCTTTGCGTCCAACCGGGCCCGCATTAGCTTGAAGCGGGGGTGATAGAGTGAACGTTGGGTTGTCAGGCCCAACCTGTTGTATCTTGAAATAGTCAACCATTTAAACCACCCATTCAAATAATGTATTCCCTAGTCTATAGGTCTCTTACCTGATATCTCTGCCCAGCTACAACAGCACACAATGTATATAACATACATTATCTGATCCTAGAAATGACAATTTGAATTTTAAATTTTTTAAACTACTAAATTTTCACTGGGCACACCTCCAAAACCCATATGAGAATTTTGGGTGTGCCCAAAGTCCAACTGTCTGTTTAGATTTGAACCACTCAAACACAAATCTTGAGTCCGCGACTGTGACCAACTAGCCCCGTAAAGCTTGATGGCACCTAACTGAAGAAAATTTCTCAGCCCCAAAGGTAGCTTTCAAGTGTTACTGGCTATCTTCAACAAAAGATTTTAAAAGTTAAAAAAGGTGTTAATGACTACCAAGACAAGTTTTCCAAACGATAAAAGGACAAAACCCTTTGTATATTTTAGACAATAGAGTCATATTCTCTATCAGTGGTTGATATGGATGCTTTGGAAAATCTTATTCTGGTTATACCAGAGCCTCTCTTTTTCTATCTATTTCATCATCAAATTGCTTGAGTTGCGTTTCCTTCTTTTCTTTCCTTTAGGGTGGGACCCTCAATGAGAAAAAATCCATTCAAGAAAACGATGTCATGGTCATTTTCTTTGTCCCTCCCAAAACCTAAAATATTTGGTTTATCCGCACTTCAGCATCTCTCTGGAAGATGCATTTGCCATGACTCATGACCTGATTGGTTTTCCATCCATAGCCCATTGTTTTATTTAAATTTATTTCTTGGCTTTTAAAAGAGCAGATTTGTAAACTATCTTAATCCTAAATTAATCATAAAGTCAGAGTGTTGTTTCCTATGTGGCTGCTCGGGGTTTGAAGCCCGGGTACGTCACCTCTTCTTGCTTCTGCGGGCTCTTTTCCTACTTATGTGAGCTTTCTTTCCGTTTGTACGGGCCTTATTCCCACTTGAATGAGCTACTTTTCCATGTATATGAGGACTCTCAATTGAGTCTCAACCCCCTTAACTGGGGTTAAAAAAAAAACCAATTTATGACAGCCCTGTGTTGTGTATTCACTGCAGTGCTCCTCTTGAGTGCTCTGTGAACTGCACTTTACCACCGGACACATTCCACCTGTGCTCTACTGGTGCCATGGGTCCATCCTGGCACCTAAGGTGGGTTGGGAACCCACTCATAGATCACTAGGCTACCAATGGATTGGCTGGTAGCCCATGGTTCAAACTATCTAATATGGCAAAAGTTCTTCATCATACCCCCACCTTATTGGTGCCTTTATTTTCCTTATCTGTTTTTATAGAAGGCTCACCTAATGATCATTTCCATTCTTTCAGAGGGCAGACGTTCCCTTAAAATTGGAAGTAGTCACAATTAGACGCTGATCTAGATAGTCACCTTGTTGAATTTTATCACAATAAATTTAGATGAAGCATAACCATTAAGGGTTTAGAATTTTTTATTAGAATGATATTGTGCACACCCATGAATCCATGATTTATGCTTGAACTTATCCATTTTCAATTGTGAAGCAAATGAGGTGAGGCCCACGTTAGATGAACATCTTTTTTTTTTAGCATCCACAATGACATCATTTAACATCATAACAAAGCTAAAAGAAGCATAATCTTCCTTAACTTTAAAGGCAGCATTCGAGAAAATTATAATATCATCTTTGCTTGAAATCCTTAAGAGCCCGTTTGGTAGTTTACTTTTAAAATAAAGTGGAGTGAAGTGAAATGAAAAGAATGAATAAAATTTAAGTGAGTTATGATGGTATTTTGTTTTTAGTTGTTTAGAATGAAATATTTTTACTTTTTGCATGGGGAAATTAAGTTTTTTTTATCTTTTAGTGAATAAATGTAGTTGTTTTTTGACTTTTTTTTGAAAAAGATAGAGGGAGTTTTGGTAAAAAGTGCTTTTGATGGGATATTTAACTTGACTTGACTTCACTTAATTAGTAAAATTTCCAAACGGGCCCTAAGGACGAGTTTCAAATCTTTTTTTAAGAAGTCACTGCCATCGTCTAGAGTGACTCAAATCTTTTTTTAAGAAGTCACTATGTTTGCTTTTCTTCTGAGAGCTACATGGTCTGGACCCCGCAAAGATTTGACGTTTTTCACATGGGATTTTGTGATTCCAATACGAAAAGATTGTTGGGACTGTTTGGTTGTTTGTTATACATAAAAAATTGCTTAGCTAGAAAGAAGGAAAGAAAGATGCTGCTGATTAATATTATATGCAATAATCTCATGATAATGATGTGGTTGATCATGATCCAACAATAACAAAGATTTTAATCGGGGAGATGCATGTTTTTAATCCTTCTTATATATTACACGAGAGCATGGTAATCAAAGAGGCAACTAATGTAAACACGCTTTAGCATAGATTATTGGTGGATTGAATATCACTTGGCTTAGATAACCCTTTTTTTTTTTTTTTGCAAGTCCCCGCTAGGGATTGATCGCCATTGATCGCTAACGAGAGAAATCCACCACCACAACCGCACTTTGTGGGGCTTTGATAACTTCTAAACCCCCAACCACTACATAATGTTTCAGAATGGACACTACTTTTTTGCACCCAAAGCCTTTACCGCCCGAAAGCTGGACACCACCAAGTCGTCATCTGGAGCCTCTACAGGGATTCAAAGCGGACACCTCTGTGTTGCAATGAGGAGCCTCTACCATCGAAACATATAAGTGATGGTTGGCTTAGATAACCTTAGCCCATGTTTAGGGCTCTTAAACTTAGTTGTTAAGTGAAGATTTCTCTAAGACTAAGGACCATTTGTTTGCATTGGAATTGAATTTTTAGGAGTTCTAAGAAATGAATTCCTATCATGATGGCTCAACTTGAAGAAACAGTGGTGAAGATCGGCAAATGACTGTCAGATAATCTCCCTCAAATTAGTGGAAAATGAATATCAAGCCTCTATAATAAACTAGAGTAGCAAAATTTGACCCAACCTTATCCAACATGCAAACCTTCACAACCCCACCTGCTATAAATACAAGGGCGGAAAATCGGGCAGGTCGCAACAAGTCTGGTTGACAAGGGGTATCGATGGGTTGAAGTCCCACCGTTTCCTATTCATTTTACAGTTTTTTGAGACAGGTAAGGTACCTTTAACCTGCACTACATGAAAGTCAATCTGACCCAGCCCACATTTATTATGAGTTAACCTGTTTAACCTAACCCAACCTATAGACGCTTGGTCCAAAGCCAATCTTTTCAAATACAAAGGCTATATTTGGATACAAGGGCGACTCATTTCATATGGCATAAACTATTCTAAGAATCTAAATATTAAACTATCAAATTGTTAAGATGAAATAAAAAATGTGGATAACCCCTTATGCAAGAAAATCCAAAACACTCTTCTTTGCCAACTAAATATTGGTTTGAAGCATTTAATCAACAGTTATTTAATATATAAATCGAATGCCCATATTATCTCAACCTAAACTATCACTGTATGAGGCCCTATTTCATGTTGCCCCAGATTACTCCTCCATACGAGTTTTTGGATGCGCCTGTTACCTGTGGCTTCACCCCTACCAACCACGCAAGCTTGACTTTAAATCCCTTAAATGTGTTTTCTTAGGATACAGTCTTCATCACAAAGGCTATCGGTGCTTGGACCCTGTTACTGGTCGCGTTTACATTTCTTGCCATGTTATTTTGACGAAACCATGTTTCCGTTTACTGCTCTCAGCTGTGTCTCATCAGCCTTTCATACACTTGATCATACAGCTATATTTGGCACTGTCCAACAATGGACTTCATTACCCACATTGACTCTGTCAGGGAGTAATTTCAATCAGCCAATGTCGGGTGGTGGCCTACCAACCCACCACAGGCCCACAACACCACTCCTACCATCCACCTCGTTATCTGTCTCACCTCATACCCAGGGCGTGGCAACCCCTCCCGTAAACATCTGTCACACATGCTATGACCCACCCAACACCACCAGCCCAAACCAATCCACCACCTGAGCCACATTTGGTGCCAACCAGTAGCCATATCTTAACCCAGTCAGTACCCTCCACGGCCCAACTTGTCCCACCCATAGCCCAAACTAAACCTCAATGCAGCTTGCCTCCAACTCCTCCACCCGTCCCTTAATTTTACTAATACAGTCAAGTCAAGTTAAACATATCATCAAAAGCACATTTTACCAAAATTCCCTCCATTTTTTTCAAAAAAATATAAAAAAACAACTACATTTACTCATTAAAAGACAAAAAAACTTCATTTTCCCATACAAAAAGTCAAAAATATTCCATTCCAAACAACTAAATATAAAATACAATCATAACTCACTTATATTTTATTCATTATTTTTATTTCACTTCACTCCACTTTATTTTAAAAGTAAATTACCAAACGGGCCCTAACCGCCATTATCATATGCGGACCCGGTCAAGATCTGAAAATTTTAAAAAGAAGGTTTGGCTAAGCTCACAGGATCCTCTTCCACGGGCTCTCGCTATACACATGCAACCAAAATCCTGAAATGGCGTGCTGCAATGGACTGTGAATTCAACACTCTACAGCAAACGGGTACCTGGACTTTGGTCCTTTATGAACAGCACATGAATGTTGTTGGTTGCAAATGGCTTTATCGTATTAAACGTAACTCAAATGGATCCATCAATAAATATAAAGCCTGCTTGGTCGCCAAAAGGTTTTCTGCAACAACCTCAACCTTTAATTAGCCCAGTGGTCAAACACACAACCATTCGCCTGGTACTTGCGTTGGCAGTTTCTCATAAGTGGTCACTCCGTCAATTGGATGTTGAATGTGCTCTTCTACATGGAGATCTTCGTGAAATTGTTTTTATGACTCAACCACAGGGATACATTGACTCCACCAAACCCACTCATGTCTGTCGCAGGATGAAATCTATTTATGGGTTACGGAAAGCACCACGGACATGCTATGAAAAATTTACATCCCAGCTTCTTGATTTGGGCTTCTTATTATCCATCTCATATCCATCCCTTTTTGTTCGTACGGGCAAGGGCAACATCACATATCTTCTGCTTTATATAGATGAAATCATTAGTACAAGCAATGACACTCCCTACATCAATTCTTTGATTACTAAGTTGGGCTTGTATTTTAAAATGAAAGACTTAGGTCGTTTAAATTATTTCCTTGGCATGGAGGTCACATACACCCCTAGCGGGTTAGTTCTATCTCAAATGAAATACATTACTGATCTCCTCATCAAGATCGACATGGTAGATTGCAAGCTCGTGGGCTTTCCTGCTTCCAAACAAAAGCTAAGCCCCACTGATGGCCACCCCTTATTTGATCCAAGTACATATCGAAGTATCGTTGGTGCACTTCAGTATGTTATTCTCACCCGGCCTGATATATACTTCCTTGGTAATCAAGCCTGCTAGTTTATGCATGCTCCTACTGATGCCCACATGGTTGCTGTCAAGTGTGTACTCTGCTCTCTTAAAGGAACCTTGCAATATGGGATTGACTTTCTGTCTGACCCAATCTCTCTTCAAGCATATTGTGATGCGGATTGGGCCGGTTCACCACATGATCGTTGCTCTACAAGTGGGTTCTGTGTCTTTCTTGGGCTCAACCCATTCTCTTGGTCT
Source organism: Cinnamomum chago (assembly GCA_038049695.1). Classification (NCBI taxonomy): domain Eukaryota; kingdom Viridiplantae; phylum Streptophyta; class Magnoliopsida; order Laurales; family Lauraceae; genus Cinnamomum; species Cinnamomum chago. Next base: position 102,390,183 of record CP142451.1, on the reverse strand, counting down.
GCCAAAAATTAGTCTACGGTGGCCCGCTCATCTACAGAAGCTTAATATCGGTGCTTAGCTCACACAACTGCCGAAGTGATTTGGCTATGTTCTCTTTTGTGTGATCTTCACATTTCTTTATCCACAGTTCCAGTAATTTCATGTGACATTGTTAGTGTTATCTCCTTGGCATTCAATCCAGTATTTCATGCTCGCACAAAGCACATTGAGATCGATTATCATTTCGTTCGTGAAAAGGTAGCTAACAAGCAACTTGATGTCTAGTTCATCTCTACATTGGACCAAGTAGCTTATATCTTTACAAAAGGTCTTGCTTCAAATCGTGTTAGTGATCTTCAAACCAAGCTTTGCCCCCAACCGCGCCCACATTAGCTTGAAGGGGGGTGATAGAGTGAACGTTGGGTTGTCAGGCCCAACCTCTTGTATCTTGAAATAGTCAACCATTTAAACCACCCATTCAAATAATGTATTCCCTAGTCTATAGGTCTATTACCTGATATCTCTGCCTAGCTACAACAGCACACACAATGTATATAACATACACTATCTGGTCCTAGAAATGACAAGTTGAATTTTAAACTTTTTAAACTATCAAATTTTCACTGGGCACACCGCCAAAAACCCATATGAGAATTTTGGGTGTGCCCAAAGTCCAACTGTCTGTTTAGATTTGAACCTCTCAAACACAAATCTTGAGTCCGCAGCAGTGACCAACTAGCCCCGTAAAGCTTGATGGCACCTAACTGAAGAAAATTTCTCAGCCCCAAAGGTAGCTTTCAAGTGTTACTGACTATCTTCAACAAAAGATTTTAAAAGTTCAAAAAGGTGTTAATGACTACCAAGACAAGTTTTCCAAAGGATAAAAGGACAAAACCCTTTGTATATTTTAGACAATAGAGTCATATTCTCTATCAGTGGTTGATATGGATGCTTTGGAAAATCTTATTCTGGTTACCAGAGCCTTTCTTTTTCTATCTATTTCATCATCAAATTGCTTGAGTTGCGTTGCCTTCTTTTCTTTCCTTTATGGTGGGACCCTCAATGAGAAAAAATCCATTCAAGAAAACGATGTCATGGTCATTTTCTTTGTCCCTCGATTGATTTTCCATCTATAGCCCATTGTTTTATTTAAATTTATTTCTTGGCTTTTAAAAGAGCAGATTTGTAAACTATCTTAATCCTAAACTAATCCTAAAGTCAGAGTGTTGGTTCCTATGTGGCTGTTTGAGGTTTGAAGCCCGGGTACGTCACCTCTTCTTACTTCTGCGGGCTCTTTTCTTACTTATGTGAGCTTTCTTTCCGCTTGTATGGGCATTCTTCCCACTTGAATGAGCTACTTTTTCATGTATATGCGGACTCTCAATTGAATCTCAACCCCCTTAATTGGGGTTAAAAAAAAAAAAAACCAATTTATGACGGTGGTCAAGCTGGCCCTGTGTTGTGTATTCACTGCAGTGCTCCTCTTGAGTGCTCTGTGAACTGCACTTTACCACCGGACACATTCCACCTGTGCTCTACTGGTGCCATGGGTCCATCCTGGCACCTAAGGTGGGTTGGGAACCCACTCATAGATCACTAGGCTTAGGCTACCAATGGATTGGCTGGTAGCCCATGGTTCAAACTATCTAATATGGCAAAAGTTCTTCATCATACCCCCACCTTATTGGTGCCTTTATTTTCCTTATCTTTTTTTATAGAAGGCTCACCTAATGATCATTTCCATTCTTCCAAAAGGCAGACGTTCCCTTAAAATTGGAAGTAGTCACAATTAGACGCTGATCTAGATAGTTACATTGTTGAATTTTATCATAATAAATTTAGATGATGCATAACCATTAAGGGTTTAGAATTTTTTATTAGAACGATATTGTGCACACCCATGAATCCATGATTTATGCTTAAACTTATCCATCTTCTATTGTGAAGCAAATGAGGTGAGGCCCAAGTTAGATGAACGTGCATCTTTTTTTTTTTTTTTTGAGCATCCACAATGACATCATTTAACATCATAATGAAGCTAAAAGAAGCATAATCTTCCTTAACTTTAAAGGCTGCATCCAAAAAGATAATAATATCATCTTTGCTTGAAATCCTAAAAGGATATAAGGAGAGTTTCAAATCTTTTTTTAAGAAGTCACGGGCACCGTCTTGAGTGACTTTCGACTAAAATGATGTTTGCTTTTCTTCCGAGAGCTACATGGTCTGGTCCCCGCAAAGGTTTGACGTTTTTCACATGGGATTTTGTGATTCCAATATGAAAAGATTGTTGGGACTGTTTGGTTGTTTGTTATACATCTAAAATTGCTTAGCTAGAAAGAAGGAAAGAAAGATGCTGCTGATTAATATTATATGCAATAGTCTCATGATAATGATGTGGTTGATCATGATCCAACAATAACAAAGATTTTAATCGGGGAGATGCATGTTTTTAATGCTTCTTATATATTACACGAGAGCATGGTAATCAAAGAGGCAACTAATGTAAACACGCTTTAGCATAGATTATTGGTGGATTGAATATCACTTGGCTTAGATAACCCTGTTTTTTTTTTTTTTTGCAAGTCTCCGCTAGGGATTGATCGCCATTGATCGCTAACGAGGGAAATCCACCACCACAACCGCACTTTGTGGGGCTTTGATAGCTTTTAAACCCCCGACCACCACATAATGTTTTAGAATGGACACTACTTTTTTGCACCCAAAGCCTTTACCGCCCAAAAGCTGGACACCACCAAGTCGTCATTTGGAGCCTCTACAGGGATTCGAAGCGGACACCTCTATGTTGCAATGATGAGCCTCTACCATCGAAACATATAAATGATGGTTGGCTTAGATAACCTTAGCCCATGTTTAGGGCTCTTAAACTTAGTTGTTAAGTGAAGATTTCTCTAAGACTAAGGACCATTTGTTTGCATTGGAATTGAATTTTTAGGAGTTCTAAGAAATGTAATCCTATCTTAACCCAACAAAAAAAAAAAAAAAAAAAAAGTTCATGGAAATTAGATTCACCAATCGCAAAAATGTTATCTTCCCAAAAATCAAAACACCTGAAAGAACGAAGAAAATCCCTTTTTCACCAATCACAAAACCATAATCTTACCCAAAAAAAAAAAAAGGATAATGAAAATAAAACCCACACACAAAGAAAGATTGAATATCGTTCAAAACAAGAAAACCACCACAAGAGAACAGTTCAAATAGCCATGAAAAATCCCATTTTTCACTATTCACAAGAACATAATCTCTGAATTTGGAGAGGATTTCAATGGAAATTGGAGAGGATTTTGTCTTTTTGATGGAGTGGTTTTTCCAATTTGGGTATTAGGTTTTCGACCTTTCATCTTCAAGGATGGGGTGTGATCAACTTCGAGGGTGGACCATAGGCCATACGACCAATAGCCCATCACGGGTCTTTTTCAAATTGCACTGGTGCGACCGCACCCACATTCCATAACTTGGGTCCATTCCTATGTGCAGCTAAAGTAGGATTTACTCACAATGAATTTTCTATAGAAAAACACCTCATTTTCTAACACATACATGTCCTAAGAATATAATTGCATGGAAAGAAAAAGCCTTCAAACCAGTACCAGTGAATATTCTTTGAACCAGTCCTACTCTCGGACACGCAAAACTGATTCTGTGATACATCATCACCACCACATATTCTACGTTATATGTCACTGTACTATGCCGTATGTCACTAAATACGTAATTGGACATGCAACTGTGGCACATGCTCCTGTCAAGTGAGGAGAATTTTCTTGCGAGAGAAACTTTCTAGTGCTTAACTTTAAAATTTTAAGATATATAACTTTCTTGGCTTGGGACCTTTTTGGCATTGAATCAAAATCAAGACATTATCTTTTTTTTTTAAGTAATAAAAGGATGATTTCTTTTTTTTTTTTTCAATTAGACCTCAATATCTAAAGTGATCATGATAATTTTTTGTTCTTTATTTTTAAATTTACCCATAATATTTTCCTTATTTGTTTGACAAGTTCAGTTTGTTTATACCGCTTTTCCAATATGATGTTTTTGTTCATATAGCTTTTATTATATAATTAAATTATTTTTCAATTAAATTAGACATACCTATAGATCTATATGTAAAGGAGTTTAATTGAAACAACTCTATTTCAAATAAGTCTAATTAAATTAGCTCTATTTCAAGCCAACCAAACTTTCCAAACAGGTTATTGATTTTCTCCATTGCTTTTCTTTACATTTAAGTGAATTCTAAAGGGGTGTTCAATATTTGTTGGAATTCATACATTTTCCCGTGGGGAGAATTATAGATTCCTCAAATAGGATTTTCAAATCATCCTTGTAATTCAGCATCAGAAGGGTGCTAAAATTCATAAAATCTAAAAGATAAAAAGGATATATCAAACTACTGAATTTTTGGAACTACACTAATTAGAAAAGAAACTCAAGAAACTCTACTGTCAGAAATTTTCAACACATAAAATTCTCGGAAGAATTTCTTACATGGGTGGCGAGGATACAATATGGATGTTCTACTTTTTCTTAAGAATATTTCTAAATTATTATTACTGTATTTCTTAACAATATAGAATGAATTGAGTTATTGAACTATATGCCAAAACGAGTTCCTCTCTAAAAGACGAAATATTGAAGTGTAAAACAACATAAAACTTTATACGGCACAAAGGCATTCTGCCAAAAATAAAAGAAGAATTCGGTGGCCCAGTCTGACAGTAACATGTTTGGCCCTAAGACTGAGACGCACATACTTGCTTAAAAAACTTGTTACAATTATCACTTCATAATTCAGGGTCGGATACAAAGGCACTTTTGCCTATGGAAGAAAACAAGACGACCCTCAAAGGGAATTTGCATGCCATCATCTCCCTCTATGTGGGACTTGTTCTTCTTTTCTCATGTCCCTGGATTGCAGTTTCTCAATCATCAGCTCTCAGATTTCTACCAGGCTTTCCTGGTCCTCTGCCTTTCCATCTAGAAACTGGGTATGCAACAAAATCTCCTTGGTTTGTAATGGGGTCAGGATTATTTTCTAATGTTCTGTTGTTCATATGTACATGGGTGTTTTAAATTTTGTTGCAGGTATGTGGGAGTGGGGGAGTCGAACCGGGACCAGCTGTTTTACTACTTTGTGCAGTCTGATACAAATCCTCAAGAAGACCCTCTAGTGCTGTGGCTCACAGGAGGCCCTGGTTGCTCTGCATGGAGTGGTCTTGTTTATGAGATAGGTATGTGATGAAAGTGGTGAAATTCTTCATTTGCTTGTCTGGGAAACTGACTGAAATTTTAGAAACTTTATAAAACTGAGTTATAATTAGACCAATACATGTGGCAGTGAATCATGTAGCTCAACAATTTGAACTGTGCAAATTATGGCCAAACTTCTTAAAGACCTATGACTAAACTTCTTAAAGACCATAAATAATTAGAACTAAAGTTTTAAAATTATTACTAGTTTTACTTTCTAAACTTAGAAATATAGCTTTGAAAACATTTGGTTGAAATTGAACAATTTCTGTTCCACCACTGGTTCCCTACCATCATGCTCTGCCGATGGGGACACTGTACTTTGAAGCATTGATTCAGAAAATATTGCAGAGTTGAATAATGTGTGTACTGTGCTCTCCACATGTTATTCCTGTGAGTCCCACCTTTGTTCAAACTAGCCTTCTAGTGGGCCGCAGTCATTTAAGCGGGTTAGGTTGCAAGGCATGTTTACCTGAATGACCCGTATTTAGAATGGGTCAAATTACATAAACTTGCAGCCATTGCAGGTCAACCCTGCCCAACAAGTATAACACATATTCAATGTGGGCAAAAGAGTTTCCCAACCTATAAAAGTGTGGCCTAAACTTAATTCATTTTAAATATTAAGGCTATCTTTGAGTTAAATTATGGGTTAAAACAAGTCCAACTCACTCCATATAAAGTAAATTATTTCAGGTACCAAAATATTAAATCACCAAATTATTTAAATAGATTTATTTATGTGGGTCAGCCCTCAACCACTCCATTTAAATAGATAGATTAGGAGGATTACACGGGTTATGAGGGTTGACCTTACACCTATCTATCTTTTTATTCTTTTTTTAGTACTTTTTAGGTTCTCCTTATCCATGACCAACCCTATAATATATTATGGGTAACTTTGCCACCTCTGGCTATAACCTATGTGTACTGTGTATGGGCCTCTGCTGATCCTAAACACAGCTATATTCACTATTGGATAGATCATATTTGAGTCTACAGACCTTTGTTTGTGACCTACATAATGATAATCAATACCATTTCAAGATAAATGCTGCCTCCGTAAGTGACATATCCACAAATTTTAGGCCTATATAATGGTAATTTAGACCCTCCGTCCAAGATAAATGTCACCCCCTCCATTGATATTTCCATAAATATGAGTTCAATAGTAGAGTGTCCTACCATCTGATGATTAAGCACCGACTGAAATAATAGAGAGCTGCTACTTGCACACTACATTTTGCTCTCTACACACTGCATTTAAAAAAAAAAAAAAAAAAATATTCCTAAACTACCCTCGCCCTCTCCTTCCCTCTCTCTCCCTTCTCCACGTTCTCCACCGCCCGCCCGCCCACCCACCCTCTCCCCTTCCTCTCTTCTCCCTCTTCCTCTCCATTTCCCTCTATTTCCCTCTCCCTGCTCGTCGCGGCTAGCTACCCGCCCACTCTCCAGCTCCTTCTCCCTCTTCCTCTCCTTCTCCCTCTCTATTTCCCTCTCCCCGCTCATCACCGACCGCCGCCCGGTCACCCTCTCCCCATCCTCTCTCCTTCTCACGGTGGACAAGCAAATGGAGAAGAATCAAATACTTTGGATGTAAAAAAAAAAAAAAAATTTGCCATTGAAATCGGCGAACCCGATTCGTTCGGCGTTACAGGGCCGAAGAAACCGAGTTTGTTCGGCGTTACAGGGCCGAACAAACCGAGTTTTGCCATGAATCCGATTCGTTCGGCGTTACTCGGTTTGTTCGGCCCTGTAATGCCGAACAAACTCGGTTTCTTCGGCCCTGTAACGCAGAACGAATCGGATTCGCCGATTTCAATGGTAATTTTTTTATTTTTTATTTTACATCCAAAACATTTGATTCTTCTCCATTTGCTTGTCCACCATGAGAGGGAGAGAGGATGGGGAGAGGGTGACCGGGCGGCGGTTGGCGACGAGCGGGGAGAGGGAAATCGAGAGGGAGAAGGAGAGGAAGAGGGAAAAGGAGAGTGGGCGGGCGATGACGAGCAGGGAGAGGGAAAGAGAGGGAGAAGGCGAGGAAGATGATGAGGAAGAGGGAGAGGAGAGGAAGGGAAGAGGGTGGGCGGGTTGGTGGGCGGTGGACAACGAGGAGAAGGGAGAGAGAGGGAAGGAGATGGCGAGGGTAGTTTAGGAATTTTTTGATTTTGTTTTTTTTTTGTTTTTAAATGTAGTGTGTAGAGAGTCGTTTGTAGTGTGTAGGTAGCGACTCTCGAAATAATATTTAACACGATATCAGCATGATGTCATGTCAGCGCAATTTCAATCATGTGTTCAATCTTAATTAGCGTGAAACTCACGGCTGTTGAACTGAAAATTTGAAAATATACCGGAGGAGTAGGTGACAATATTCATATTGTGCTGTCCCAAAAATCATTATGTGAGCATATGGTAGAGTTGTAGAGGAGACCTATTATACACAAAGAAAAGTTTAATGGCTGCAACATGGGGTTGGGATGGGATGGAACTCTAGCTAGCGGTCCCAAGTGGTCCTATCATCTCTGAATGTATCGTAAAGAACAGGTTTAGCTGAGTCGGACACAAGTGGAAGCCAACCTACCAAGGGAAAAGGACAATATGAGTCAATTCCTTATGGAAAAATATCTGGGATGAATGAATTAGTGAAATTTTGTGGAGACAAGGATCTGACTATGCAATTTTTTACACCATCATTTCTTTCTTAATTACATTATGCCAAAGGTTGATACCCACCTTGGGTGTGTTTGGATGCACAGTGAAGTGAAGTGAAGTGAGGTGAGGTAAAATGTCCAAACAAGCAAAAAATAGAATATAAGGGTTAAATCAAAAGCACACAATTTTAAAATTACCTTCATTCTTAAAATAAAAAAAAAAAGGTAAAGAAAACAACGTCTTTCTCTCCTGAATGACAAAAAACCATCATCTCTTTATGCAAAAAGTAAAAAAAATTATCTATCAAGCAGCTAAAAATAAAATACCATCACAAACTCTCGTATTTTATTCTCTCTTAATATGATGCTTTACCTTACTTTACTTCAATTCACCTCATATCTAAATACGCCCGAGGTTCTGGGTGTGGCCCATCAGGTTGGCAAGGCCCCCTATTGTTACATCATTTGAAAGATGAATTCCATCTTCATTCATTTGTAAGAAAAGTGGAGTCCATCGTATTTTCATCATTTTGGCTAATTTAACCCCACCATAGGGCTAGCAGAATCTGTCTTGGTACCATCAAGTGGGGTCAGTACGCCCCTATGGTTTCACTATTAGAAGAGTGAGGGACATCGTGACTCCATTTTAATTTGTGGGTTCTATCAGCAGATTAATTGATGGATCCACAATCATGGTGGGCAGCTTCATTCCGATTTTATTGTTAGTACGTATCATTTGGGTGGTGTGTTCTTACATCGTTTGGGGCTATCATGAATCCATCATTAGAATTCCATTTTGGCCATCATGATCAGATCATTTGGCTGGGTAAAGGCACGTTTGACAAACGGTGAAGAATTCTCTATTTAGAAGATTTCCTCCGTCTTCTAGAATGAAGATATCCTCAAAGAGGATATTGGTTGGATGGAGTGCACCACATAGACATAGACGAAGAGATTTATTGGTTGGTTGGATGGCTCAACACAAGGAATCCGTCCACGCATGAAAAGAAAATTGACCATTCAACAACATCAACAGGGAACAAGATACAAGTTAAGACCAAGAATCTCTAAAACGATCTCTCATTCTAAAAGGACTTTCAAATTCCATCACACGAATCATTACCTAAATAAATATGCTACATGAGGGTTTTTTTTTTCTTCACTCATTTACATATGTGAATGAAGCACATGTGAACCGTTATGTATATGATCACATTTGTTTTTGCTCATTTACCCATGGTATGAAAATGATGCAGAAATAAGACCATTTTCAGCCTCTCATGATTAGGAATTAAGTGTAGCTAAATGGTGGTTTATGATTCCATGATTAGGCTGTAACCACTATATATGTCACAGGTTTGAACCCTTTCGCCACCTTTTTTTTCTCACTTTGTTGGGCTCTAGATTTATGATCCGAGTTTTCCACCTTTTTTATCTAATAAACCCCAAGAAGTTGTTTGCCTTCAATATATAAGATAGGAAAATGAGTTTTACAAATGTAAATGTTAAAAAGTGAAGCACATTAGCATATTTATCACCATTTTTGCATAACCTAAATGAGTACATCTAGCAATTTTAGGTATGTTTGGATGTTCTGGACTTTTTCACAAATTTCTCAAAATCCATATAGATTTAATATATATGAAACTAAATGTTTTGATGCTTTTCATTAATGCAAAAATATTGAACCGTTTGGATCATACATTGGAAGCCACATGAAGAAAATAATATCTATAGTCTAGGATATTTCTCTCAAACTAATCAAAATCTATGAAGATCCAAGACAATCAATTTTAAGATCTTTGGTTTCATTAGTCCAATAAACAAATTGAGCAATTTAATTTACAAATAGAGGAAGTCCACATGGACCGAATGGGCCCGTTGGGATCCAATGGTCCTCATGGGGGACCGGGCCACAATCCGGTCTCCCATTCGGTCCAGGTAGCAGGGCTCTTACAAATATAAGGCCCACATGATTGACAAAAAGTGATGTTTTGATGGGACCTGCAAAAATGCATACATCTAGCCGCCTTTTGTAAGATGAGGTGTTAGGTGTGGAATTTTGGTGTGTGAATGGCCTTATTTAGACATGCATAAATGAGTGCAAAGAAATGTGTATCATTTGCTTATGTAAATGATTGCTAATGAACTCATATGTTAATTTTCATAAATTTTGATAAATTGGTGATAATCCCTTTAGCCACATCTTTTTGCAGTTTTTGTGGGCCACTAAATTCATGATCTAATTAAGCTGGCTCTCTTCGTTAAGTACATTACTTTATTCAAACCTAGCTACCTGAACCCTTCGTCAAATATACAACTAGTTTAAGCCAGTAGAATCACTAGTTAATGGAAAGTTTTAAAAATAGCATAAAACTTTAAGCTCATTTTAAAAAAAAACTACATCGATATTTGAATATTTCTAAAAGAGAATAATAGTTCTCGATCCGTATTTCTTTCAATCAAGTCCTCACAATAAAAAATGTCGAAAAAATGACAGAAATACCCTTATGTCATTTTTCAAGATTTTCTTTTCGTAAATTCATTTAATAGAAATAATCATGTTATCATATGAATTTATATCTTGATGATTACACAAATGAGTTTATCACTTACTCAATTCATATTTTCTACTATTAATACTTAATTTGGTTATTATATTTAATTTTTTATTTATTTGCGCGAGACTTAACCCATGCATCCCACGGGTTTTATGCTATTTTGCAACATGAAATGTGTTTTTAACTTAAAGAGCCTTCTATGATTCAGAATTCAGTATAATGGGTGTTTATTCGAATTCTTTGCAGGTCCTTTGTATTTTGAGACTGCACATTATAATGGGGGTTTGCCAACTTTGACATTAAACCCATATTCATGGACAAAGGTGTGAAAGTTCACTGATTTTTTTTTTTTTTAATACGAAGTATATTTTTTAACCCGGTTAGTGAGCAAGGAACAACGAGAGAGCTTGCACATGTGAAAAGATGGTCTGCACATGTGGGAAAAAAGGTACAAACAAGTGGAAAGTGAGCCTGTACATATGAGAAGAGGGCAGCATACACAGGAATGAATCATGGGCAATTGAGCGAGATAGGAGGTTGCCAACCTACTGAGCAACCTCTAGTTCTCTGTTTGAAGTACCCATGCAACGTCAATTTACTAATTTTTAGCTCTAAAATTTAATGATTTGACTCAAAGACTCAATGGCAACAACTCATCTCAGTTGAATCTCTCTCTCTCTCTCTCTCTCTCTCTCTCTCATTGGTAAGTTGTAAAATTGACTTGGATCCACAACTTCAAGCTCGAGATAGAAAATACTTTCCACCGTGCCATGGGCTCTTGTCGCTCTGTTCAATTTTATACCGGGCATCCTTTGAGCAAAGCCACTATCATAATTTTATTATGCAATAATCTTTGCATATTATACAAACATTATTGAATCTAGTGATCACTCATTGATTCTTTGAATCAACTGAATCAAACCTGCATGGTTGGGCATTGAGTCCACTCAGGGATTTGGTCTTGACAATTAAAATCCTTTCCACGCTCGTGTCTTGATTTTACATATACCTGTCCATAGTCTGGGTGATCCAGAGTGTCCATCTAAGGGGCTACAGTCGAAGCTGGCCGTGCCCTTCATTGACCATTTTGATTCCTCTCCATGGGTGAGCCACTGGGTAGAGTCCATTCTAGTATAAGAGAGACAAAACCCATATCATGAAGGTGAAGCCCAGTAGCCTCCACAAGATACAGGGTTGATTTGTTGACTAAATAAATCGAGTTTATTAGGTGATTTAAAGCCATCTGATTTAGAGCCATGAAATAGACCATCGGTTGAAGAAGGCATTAGGAGTTTCTGTTTCACCTGTTCATTTCATGGCATTGGATCAAATCTCTAGACACCTTCAATAGATCTTATATTTTGGAACATGGCTTTCCATAGACTTCCCTTTCTTTGGGTGAGCCAATTGACCCATCTAATATGCCAGTTCAAATTCTTATTGTGATGGATAAAATCTAAAATGAGTAAAAAAAAAAAGAAAAAGAAAAAGAAAACATCTTTGAAGTTCTCAACTGTACAATACTTGATCTTATCCCATCCAATGTGAAAACTTGTGGTGTTTCTTTTATTAACCATTTTACATGAGGAGGACAACAGGGATAGCTGTGGGTATCTTCTTTTTCACCCACTGCCCAAGTATTGGATCCATGGGAATTCTCCCCTTCTTGTGCAGGAGTCTTCTCCCCAGCTAAACCCACTTCTGTTGGTCTGCCAATTAGATGTACTATGATTTTTGGGTCATTATTAATTTACAGTGAGACCCATCAGATGAAAGGTGCAGATTATTAAACAAAGGGCCCACAACCAACTCTGGGCCCAAAAATGTTTGTTTCTCCTGTTGTTTTTAAAGATGATATAGCTAGTCCTCTTCTCACTTCCTAACAATGGCTGCTTTTCAGGTTTCTAATATCATTTTTCTTGATTCACCTGTTTGGACTGGATTTTCCTACTCGAGAGGTGGAAAAGATGATGGGACTGGGGATTTTAAATCAAGCAGAGAAATCCACCAGTTTCTAAGAAAGGTGAAATGATTTCAATAGTACTTTGAGCCCATTTGTTTGCATGGAATAACTACTTGGACTTATAAGAAATGTATTCCTTAAAGTGCCAAAAATTTAAGTAGCGAAGGTGAATATCATGAATGGCTGCAAGGTAATCTCCTTCGTAAATGGAAAATGAATTAAGGGAAGATGAAAAAGAAGCACCCAGCCATCACACTAGGAAATTAAATCCTAAGAAAGCCTGGGCTCATTTACATATACAAATTATATCCTTCATCTTGACCTCTTTGTTATTTCTTATTTGAAACTCATTTTACAATGAATTCCTAGGAATTCATTTCCGAGCAGCCAAATGAGCCTTGATGTGTGTTTTTTTCGGACCATGGGTATTTAAGATTAAAGGTTCAGAAAAAATCAATAGGTATGATTGTACATCTACAGTGTTGGATGGAGATTTCTTTTCCACAGAAAATTGAGCTCTCGATGGCTCTATTTCACTGATCATTTATACTCACCTCTGCCTTGTTTTTTTTTCTTAATAATAAGTACATGTAACACGAACATATACATGGCTCTATTTAATTGCTTATTACATAATCTAAGGATCCTAATGGGAGTGTTTATCTTTAAATTTGTTGCAGTGGTTAAAAGAGCATCCTCAATTTCTTACAAATCCGCTCTATATTGGGGGTGATTCATACTCTGGCATTACTGTTCCCATTGCCACTCAGGAAATAGCAAACGGTAACCTATGTTTACTTCACTCAAATGTTTCTACCAAAAAAAACTAACTCAAATGAATGTGCGTAGTTTAAATGAATTAAAAAGCACTTGAAGATTCCCTTAAGTTTATTGGGGTACTTGGCGTTGGAAGAGGAAATAAACCAAACCTTTGCAAGTAACATGAAGCTATGCATTCTCAATCTATTGATAGGTTAGGGGTGAGGCACCTCCCTCTTCTGAAAAAACATCTTTGAGATTGATCCCTAGTTGTAGTTCTGTTGAATGATGACTTGGGACTTGTGTAGTGTGTGAGTGTGTTTGCCCCACAGATGAAAAGCAAAGAAAGTAAAACGAGGCCATAGCTATAATAGATAGTGAATCAATTTTTATTTCTTCTCTACTAGAATTCTAATGATTGTGGTAATTGCAGGTAATGAAGCTGGGCTAGAGCCATTCCTCAACCTCAAGGTATCTACTTCTAAATAGAATTTCTGCAATGAAAAGAATCATTTCATAAATACTATCATGAGCATGGCTTCTCTTTCTCACTCTTTTAGTCGGCTTGCAAAATCATTGCACCCTTCAAAGAGGCATTTCTCAAAGTTACAGTATGTTTGGGTGATTCCTAGGTAAAACAACAATCATCATGATTGCTTCAATTTCATTGGTGGGAAATGAATGCAGGGCTATTTTGAGGGGAACCCAGTAACAGATCCTGAATTTGATGGGAACGCATTTGTACCATATATACATGGGATGGGGATCATATCAGATGAGCTATTTGAGGTGACTCTACTACTCTCAAAATTTTTTTTTTCTGTGATTTGTTCTCAAAACACATTGGTGTATTTATTTGCATGTAACTGAATTCCTAAAATTTGATAGAAAATGGTTCCAACAAAGGATTGCCAAAGAGGTGATTGGGGTGAAAAATATAAGGTGGAGGTATAACTAAGACCATGACTTTCCTAGAATTTGATTTACAAGGGCTATGGGTAGGAACGAAGGCAGGAGGTAGGATTTTCTTATAGGAGGCAAGTGATGGACAACTATGATTGCATCTAATTTTCCAAATTATTAGGAGTCCATTATCCCTTTTTTTTTAAGTACTATTTCCTCATAAGTCTGGCCCAAAAGGGGTACTAATGTGTATGGAATTAAAGAGAACATAACTAATCAACATAGCCCCTAAATATACATAAAAGCTATGATAGGCAGATACTTCAAAATTTGTATCTTAACTAATCAGTACTACATTGTTTTTATGTATTTAAGCCTCAAGTTGCTGCCACATCCATTACATGTCCTTGCTGTACCCATTTCATATCCTGGAATCACAGCCTAAAAGTCTTTCCACTTACATTTTCTACTAACACAAATCTACAGTCTAGACCAACATGTTCACTAAAATGACAAATATGATGAAAATCACAAAATAGATACTCAAAAAAATCTGAACAATGGACACAGATTAAGAACCTCATCATCATCGTTAAAGCCTTAACCCAACTATGTTGAGGTCAGCTACACAGCTTAAGAACCTAAGCTGACCAAATAAGTAAACTGGTGACAACATTACTTCCCAACTAAGATTGCAGTAAGTCCAAATGGAGCAATGTTACGTCATGTGGACACAAAAACCTTGCTGATCAGTTGATCCCCAGTCAGTCTAGTCAATGGCCTTAATTCAACTGATGGTTCTAAACATCTTATTAGTGTACTCTTCACTCAAAGATAAATTTATTGTATCTAACGTGTGTTATGCATCAATTTCAGTCAGCCAAGAAAAATTGTAAAGGGAACTACAGAAATCCGAGCAATGAGGAATGTGGGAATGACCTTCAAGAAGTAAATAAGGTGAGAGACTGATTTTCTATCCAAAGAAAAATTTAGGGCCTTTTGGGATGTTTGGAAAGAGGGATAGGAAAATATTTTCCATAGAAAATTTTGTTTGCCCTGTTAAAATTGAATGTCTGGTGGGATATGGGGGGATCACTTGGTGTAGTTTTCTCTGTTTTGGAGACAGTAAACACCACAATTTCACCCAGTTTAGACATTGGGTAATTCTCCAACACTACTCTAAACTGATTCCAAGTGAAAGAAACAGAGAAATGCGAATGGTCGGGTTTCTCCTTGGTCTATCCACCAATTGGAGAATCCCTGCTCCAATTTCTTACCAAAAAAAATCCTTCAAGACATGTTTGTGCAATGTGGAGAATTTTTAGGGAGTCATGAAAAGCCTCTAATCGCTGGTGCTTGCAATTTTCTCCGTATTTGGTGCAACGTTTTTTCACATGAAAAGAATAAAAAAGAATTGAAGTACTTTTCCATAATTCCGTGGATAACCATTTCCTATATGACAGTGATAATAATTGATTATCTACTACACAATACAGAAAAAGAAAGTGCAATGTCGTAGAATTCCAGCACATCACAAAAACATCCTTAGTCTTTATGTTTTTAGGGTTATGATTGTTAAATGTTATCATTTGAATTTGCAGTGCACTTTTGGACTCAACACAGCCCAATTACTGGAGCCCGTGTGTTTCTTTGCATCACCAAAGCCAAAAGAAGCAGATGGAAACAGAAGAGCTTTAGAGGATTCCAAAGAACTCTTCTCTGAACCCAACTTTGATGGGTGCAGGGTAAGTACACTTGCATTTATTCTTTCATGTAAGTTGTTGTTTTCTTTAAAAAAAAAATTCCTTCATTTTCTTCCAATTCCAAGATCGAACCCTGATCTATCGATAGAACAAGTGTGTTACCACTTATCCAACATAGGGTAGAAATGTAAGTTGAGTGCGATTCAGTAAAGAGGGTTGGTTTCATCCACCTAATTATTATTATATTCTAAAATGAGTCAACTCAACTTTCAAACTTGATAGATTGCTTAGTAAGGCAAGTCAAATGCATTTGACAAAATTATAACGAGTAGTATGTTAGACTTCGCTGGAGTCATATTTCATTTGTTTTATATGTAATCAATTTAATAATGAGCTTTGCTTTTATTGAAATAGAATTTGGCCAACTAGGGGTGCACAAAAAAATCCGTTGATCCGTAAATCTGATTCGCAGATTTTTATCCTATCCAAACGTAAACGGATTGGTGACGAATTGAAAATTTTGTAATCCGTTAACAACGGATTGGTGGCGGATTCCACCCTCAATCCGTGGATTCAATACAATCTGATCCGTTGACATTAAATATAAATAAAAAAATATAAAGGGTCTAAATATAAATTAAGATGTCTAAATATAAAATAAGAAAAAAAATTATGGGTCAAAATGTAATTTTTTCACAACATGTTTAATATTATTCTTTTAACATTAGATTGAACGGATTAATCCGATCCGATCCGGTCCTCCACAAATTGGATCGGATAGGATTATAACAGCCACAGATTGGTGACGGATTTCAAATCTGTCAATCCGTAGGTAACGGATTGGTGACGGATTTGGTCCAATCCGCATAAATCCGATTCGTGTACACCCCTATGGCCAACGACCATTCAAGAAGGGAACATTTATTTTGTGAGGTGTAGGTTTTTTTTTTTAAAGTAGACCCCATTAAGGAGTCTCGCAAATTTCTCAACGGACGTTCCATCATGGATTAGACTTGCCTCTTGAAATGCAATGGACCATTGTTGAAACTGAACTGAAATGATTGTATGCTCTTTTTTGTGTGTGTGGGGTGTGGGGTGGGGGGTATGTTGATATGTCTGCATTGTCCACAATGTGTAATTATATATTGACACCGTGCACTTTAGTTTTAAGCAGACTATTCCTCTTACTATTAGTAACCAAATCTATATCTTTTTGCAGACGGCTGGGTATTTGCTTTCTTATTTCTGGGCAAATGATGATAATGTAAGAAAGGCTCTTGGTATCCACAAGGTAATTTAGATCATAGAAACTTGGACTCACATAACAATGATTGTGATCCGTTGAAATCGATGGATTAGATATTTAGATTGGACTTTGAAGCAAGTAATTTGCATGTTGGCATGTGGGGACCATGTGTAGGATCTTATACCCTATTAAGTTACACCACTTATTCCAAAACCAATTGGTGATAGAAAATGGTACAATAATAGTTTTATGGTGAGGGCGAGGGCGATGGCTCGACCACAATTATAACTGTTGATGAGCGAGTGTGGAAGTTGACATCAACACCATGCAAACTCCCTGCTCCGCTGATGTTAGTTCATGTGGTTAGGATTCCCTTGAAATTTTTTGTATCAGGGCCCTCTCTAGGCCCATTTGGATCTTAAATTCGCAGATCAAAGGATTTCTCGCTGCCTCTGACCTAGGGGATTTTTTTGTAAGGATTTGTATAGTTTAGAATTTCGCATTGTATATGTGTGCATTGTAAGTGCAAAAAATATACTCACAAGATTAGGAAGGTGCCTCAAGGGACTTATCCAAGGGACGAGAGAGAACCGCTGGAGCTAGAGACCTGAGAGGGGAGAAGAAACGGTCAGAGGACCCTGGCCGTGGGCAGTGCAGGGCTCTCCGATGCCTAAGTTAGTGCAGGGAGACTGATCGAAGAAGAAAGAGCAGAGTGTAGTTGCATGCATGAGAATATACGTACCTTTCTATGGGTTGTGGAACCCCTTATATGTGAAAGTCTTGGGGGGTATCGGCCAGTGGGCTGATATGACTGCTAGGGATCCATTAACCCATAGAGCATTTAATGAGGATCCATCATAGCCCACATGGCATTAAATGAGGGTCCGATCAACCCATGCTGCATTTAATGCCAGTCACATTGGGCCAGATCCTGCCCTGGCCTGCTGGCGGCTAAGGTCCCATCGGATCTTTCCTAGAGCCCTGCCCTAATACGGCCGCAGCCATTGGATATGATTGTCAGAAATGTGGTAAGGACGGACGGCCTGGATGACGTCCATCCCATCAACGCGTCTCCAACTTGCCATGTGGCCCGACATCGCCCGTGGCGATATAAGCCCTTTTTGGGCAGTTGCCTCCATCTCGGCTACACCCGAGATGCCCATCGCCTTCGATGAGTGCGGCCGAGAGGGCGTTCGGTCGGGCTGGTCTCGGCCAGCGCTTCAGGGCTTATGCCGAGGTGCGTGCATCCGGGACGAGTTCAGACCTGCACTTGTTGCTGACCTCGCGCATCTAGTAACTGATCCACACATGCATTTAAATACATATAGCTAAGAAAAATTGGTTTCAATATGAAAATCTGCAGAAGAAGTGAGGATCTTCAAATCCTTTGTGGGAGGTTGGGCCTAAAAATCCTCAAAATGAGGATTTCTACTAGTCCAAATACCTAGGGATTTACAATTACCAAATATGGGTTTTCCACGACTATGTAGAAAGCGAAAATATTTTTCCTAAGAGTTTGGTTGTCGAAGGTGACCTTGAAATGATAGGATTTGTCAATAAGATTTTTTTCCTGCAGCAACAGAAGTGTAGATCCCATTCTTCTCTCTATTGTGAAAAAAAGTACGTACAAAAAAAAAAACGTCATACCAAATTATAGAAAAGTGAGCTAATCGAAGTCAAAGCAAATTCTATGAAAAAGTGACACCCAATTCAAAACACTTATGGGAAAATGTCCACCTTAGGTGGTAATCACCTACAGCTGATTGTGAACAATGTTGTTCATAGTTAGTTAGCATGCTAATTTATGAATGGGCCAGCTCTTTCATCACTCTTTGTTAGATTTCTTTTCTGAAAATTGCTGTATGAACCCTCCCTATATATCCTTTGCAGGGGTCAATAAAACAATGGGTAAGATGCAACTATGGCCTCCGTTTTACTAATGAAGTCTCAAGTGTCATATCATATCATCTCAATCTCACTACAAAAGGTTATCGTGCTCTGATCTACAGGTGATTCTATCACCTTACATATTATCTTGATCTACTTGATTGAAAACAGTATCAATAGAAAAGGAAAGAAATGGAATATATCGAAATATTCTACCTTATAACAAAAGAAGAGAAAGCTAAGAAATATAAATCATGAATCAGGTTAAACCCTTTGAACTGGCTTTCTTCATGCTTTTGTTTTCTACATACAATGATATGTTCAATTTCTAATATTTTTGCAGCGGTGATCATGATGCTTCTATTCCTTTCTCGGGGACACATGCATGGATAAGATCCCTTAATTTCTCGATTATTGACGATTGGCGATCATGGTCTGTTGATGGCCAGATTGGAGGGTAATGTAGTGCCTTTTCTTCTCCTTTTTTTTCTATATTAATTCACTGTATCTATGACATAAACGTGGTAAACAATGAGCAATCTTAGCTCATAAGAGTTCTGATTCTCAGGTACACAAGAACATTTGCCAACAACATCACATTTGCAACTATAAAGGCAAGCTATTCATCACCTCTGCTATGTGTTATCCAATGTTACAAGAAAGACATCTAATTTTGGGGTGCTACTTGGGTCAGACTAAGCCCAAACCTGAATGGCCGGATCTGATCAAAAGAGAAATCTGGGATAGGCTTGTTTGTGGTCAGCTCAGGTTCAGGCTTGGATTTTCAAACTCGCAAGGAATTCAAGTTGGGTTCTATTTGTGCTTTGCTGACGCGAATTCGACCCGAGTTCCTGACTTATCTTTAAACATGAGTATAAATATAGTATATGCATTATTGCATAAAAACCATATGCATAGCCAAAGAAAACCAAACTCAGAAATTGGACACCAGACTCGACCTGACTCAAACCAAATTGCACTTTGGCAGCAAAGTTGCAAGGTCTGGTATGGGGAGGTTTCTTTTGGGTTGGGTTGGGTTAAGGTTTATGGTTAACTGCAAGCCATTTGGGTCTGGCTTGGGGTGAGTCGCGACCCAGCCCACTCTAGTTGCAAGACTAATCTAATCCAGTTTTTTGTTTTGTATAATTGATGCAGGGAGCAGGACACACTGCTCCAGAATACAAGCCCAAGGAAGGTTTTGCTATGTTCCAAAGGTGGATTTCTCAAAAGCCTTTATAAATATCTCATATATTGGAGCTCAAGGCCTTTTAGCCTTCCTTATTTGGCTAGTCTGAAGTCCACCATTCATTGGGTTAAGAGAAGGTTGATTTGGCAATTCCTCCAAGAATAAAATGCAGCACTAATTACAGCCTACCTTGATTCCTACTGCATGCAGTGACAGTAGAATTATTTGTATAGAAATAATTTAATATCTGCACTTCGAGATGGAGGAAAAAAAAAAGGTTTCTCCGTCAATAATGTAATCTAGAATATTAATACACATGTCTATAAAGTTCAATTTTAGAAGTTAATGTTTGTGTGTTGAAATAAAATCTCAGCGCTTCAACTAAACAGGATTGAAGATGTAAGTGCAAAAAATGTAACTCACAAGTTTAGAGGGAGCCCTACAGGACTTATCCAAACGACTGTGGAAAGCTAACCGCTTCAGGGACCTGAAAGGGAAGAAAGAACAGTCAGAGGACCCTGGCTGTGGGCAGCGCAGGGCTCTCCGATGCCTAAGTTAGTGCAGGGACTGAACTAAGTTTTTTAGAAGAAGAGAGGCAGAGTAACGACTAGGGGAGTATATGCCTGCGTACCTGGTTTGGACTGGTATTCTCTTTATAGGAGAAAAGTTTCTAGATACTTGATAATGGGTCTAATGATTTGATTACTAAGGTCTCATCAGCCCACAAAGGAATTAATGAGGATCAATCATAGCCCACATTGCATTAAATGATGGTCCGATCAGCCCATATTGCATTAAATGACAGTCACATTGGGCCTGATCTTGTCTTGACTTGTTGGCGACAAAGGTCCCATCGGATCCTTTCTTGGGCCCTGTCCTGATATGGCTGTAGCTGCTGGATGTTGTTTTGTCAGGGATTTGATAAGGATTCTGGACGGCTGGGATGATGTATCTGTCCCATCAGCGCGTGTTTGTATCCTACCACATGTTCTAAGGTAGGACATGGCTGTCAGTGCCTGTCTTAGTTGACAGTTTGTCATACAGTTGCAGCCGAGACGCGACTGAGAACAAGGCATACGGTCGAGATCGTGGTGACCTTAGGCTAGGGCTGACCGAGGCGATAATGTTGGTCTCGGCTAGCGCATCAGCGTCCGAGCTGAAACGCACGTAGCCGAAATGAGTATAAGAAAAACTGGCATTATTGCTGGACTTAGCATAACTTTGGCGTCTTAAGAATTGCCCCACATAGAAGATAGTTTGATAAGTGGCCGAAGTTGCATTAGAAGCTAAACAGATATGGACAGAGAGAGTGTTGTTTTATTGTAATATTGTATTTTGCAAGTGCTGATTATTAGTTGTTGCACGTTTCTATAAATCTGGAGCTGAAGTTTTTGACAATTTCAGTACATTCCATGCACAAGATGCGCCTGAATATGTAGAAAAGATACTGGAATCCTGAAAAATGTAACTTAAGAAGCCGTAAGCTTTAAGAACCATAAACCAATGGCGAGTATAATTCAGATTAATATAAAATTAGGATAAGTGCTAATTTATGAAGTTTAGTGATTTCGAGGGGATCGGATTTATCATGAGGTGTCTTACGTGGTTGTAAAAAGATTACCTTTCACACACATCAATATTTTAAATTGCCTATCTAAATCCATTTAAATGAATTGGTGGTTTAATATTTTGGTACTTTGATTAGTTATTTTTATATGAAATGAGCATAGATTGTGTTGGGCGTTTTTTGGATATTGGTTGGATCAGTCTTTTTGATGATACAAATCAGCATATTGGTTATATGAATGTATAAAGAAAGAAAACAGTTTGTATCCACTTGTTCAATCATAAGGATGTTTCTTTCAGCCAAAAAGAAAAATCATATGGAAGTTTCAGAGTGTAAATCGAAGCATCACACCCATACTCGAGATTTCTTGAAAAACCATGAAAATCCAGTTTACAGGTACTTATGTTTAATAAGATCCAAAAGGGCCCATGATTTCCTGTGTATTACTTACCCAAGCGTTCTACGATTTGGACGGTTTAGGTTGGGAATCACATGTTCCTCTGCACACTAGAGTTCAATCCATCTGTCTTGAAAGGGATAACGTTGTCTACACATTGTAAACACTCTCTCTCTCAAAATGTTGAAAATTTTATCTGCGCTGTCCTCATCAAAGCGTCGCGACACTGCAATGCCGGCTCATTTTTCAACACATGTTGCAAGCAGGACCATCGTTGATGCTGTGGTAACATCATCACATCATATTCTACTTTACAAATTCTACTTTGCGTTGTCAGCAATAGGTAATCTGACTTGCATCTCCTCCTCTGTCACGGCTCTTCTTTAGTGGGAAATTGTCAACTATTTAAATCTAAATGGCAATACGGGTTAGTTTCTACTTTCTAGGCTTAGGTGCCTAAATTGAAAGTCTGAAGTACATGAGATATATATTTTTAAAAACTGATTCAATTAGATATTTTAGTACTTTAAGACTATTTGATAAATTTATGTGAATCTGTGATTGAATGAGAATGAAGATCTTCGGAAGTAAGAAGATAACTTTTGGGGTTTGATAATAACATCAATAACAATCATTGCAATTCTTTGATTAGTTTGCCTATACAGTTTTTTACTTAAATTTGATGTTTATATGATACATTCCACCCTGATCCACTAGTTTCACAGTAGATCTTGGGCAGTCAAAGTGAGTTGGGATAATCTTTACCAATTGGACTTGTACCTATAAAATTGGGGAGAATTTAAAAAAAAATTTAAGTTTCGACTTTATTTAAAAAAAGAACACAAGTTTTAAAACTTTTTAAATTAGTCCCTAAGTTTTTCGGGAAGTTTTCAATTAAGGACATCCATCTATTTAAAGTTATTTTTCGGTAATCTTTTTTCCTTTTTTTAAATACCCAAATTACCCTTCTTTGTAATAAAACTCTTCACTTCCTCTACATTCTCCTCATTTCCATTGTCCGTGTCTTCATGGTGATCAAGGACACTCAGTATTCTTACAAGGATTGGCTGCATGTAGTGGCTGCCGAAACCATGTCAAGGCTTTAAATGAAGGGTAATTTGGTTGTTTTCAAAATATTGAGAGAAAAAGTCACCAGAAAATACCTTTAAAATGGCCAGATGTCCTTAATTGAAGATTTACTGGAAAGCTTAGTAACTAATTTGAAAAGTTTCAAAACTTATGTCCTTTTTTGAAATAAGGCAAAAACTTAAGGCCATATTTAAAATTTTCACTTAAAATTATGTATGCAGGCCAATTTTTCACAGGGATGTCCTCACAAAAGTCACTCAGAGCTGTTATTGTTAATGCAGGGAGGCAGAAGTGCTTTTACAGGGGTGAGAATGAACAAAAAAAAAAAAAAAAAAAACGCCAGATGATTTGAGTCAGCTGACTCAGGGCGAGGCAATTGAATTATTGAATCATGCCAAAAAGAATTCCTCTCTAGAAGACAAACATTGATGTGTAAAAGAACATAAGCTACCAAAAGGCAAAGAAACAAAGTCAGTGGCCCAGTTGGATAGTAACATGAATGTTTGGCCTTGAGATGGATACTTCCAATCTCTAGTTACATGTATTACTATATAATTCCTAGTTTAGATAGAAAGGCATTGTTGTCAATGGCAGAAAAGAAGACCACCCTCAGAGGGAATTTGCATTCCATCATCTTCCTCTACGTGGAACTTGTCCTTCTCTTCTCATGTTCATGGATTTCAATTTCTCAATCATCGATTCTCAGATCTCTACCGGGCTTTCCTGGTCCTCTTCCTTTCCATCTAGAAACTGGGTATGGTTATACCAAATCTCCTTTGTTTGATTTGGAGATGGGATTGTTTTCTAATGTTTTATTATTCATATGTATATGGGTTTTTATGCTTTTGTTGAAGGTATGTGGGAGTGGGGGAGTCGGACCAAGACCAGCTATTTTACTACTTTGTACAGTCTGATACAAATCCTGAAGAAGACCCTGTTGTGCTGTGGCTGACAGGAGGGCCTGGTTGCTCTGCATGGAGTGGTCTTGTTTATGAGATAGGTATATGATGATTGATGAAAGTAATGAAATTCTTCCTTGCCATGTCTGGGAAATTCACTGAAATCTTAGAGCCTTCTTCTATCAGGGTTTTTTAAATGATACACAGTTCAGTTCAACTTGAACCGTTCAAGCCATGGCCAGACTTCTTAAAGCCAACAGACGGGTGGAACTAGAGTAAAAATGGCAAAGTGATTTCCAAAGCTTTAAATTATTATTAGTTTTACCTTTCAAACTAAAAAAAAAAAAAAAACACACCATCATCATCAAAGCCTTGTCGAATGGGGTTCGCTACATGAATTTTAAAACTATAAAAATATAATCTTTCAAAACACTTGTTTGAAATTGAGCAACTTTTTAATGGTTTTTTTATTTGTTTGCTTTTTAGATTTATTTTAACTTATATAATCATGACATCATATTAATACCATTATTTGTTTGGAATGAACCATATAATGAACTAAGTTTGACTGAACCTTAGCTTTCACCAGTTCCATGGCCGGCCTGCCTAAGCTATTTTATCATAGGTCATTTTACTGGCTTGCTGGTTTATTATTTCTTCCTCTTTGTTTATTATAATTTTCACCACTTCAACATTTATTATTATTTTTTATTAGGTTGGGTTATTAGTCTAATAGTAATACTTCAATTTGAGGCCCCAAAAGATTAACCGATCTCTGGACACGTGAGTAATACTAGTGTCAATACCACTCAAATATGAATGTTGACTGTCTTCACCCAACAACTCTAGTTGGCATGCTTGCATCCCTCACTTCCTCATATAAATTGTGTACTAGATTTTTCAAAAGTCCTAAGGTTTTTTTTTTTTTTTTTTTTAACATGTGATTTGCCCCCTTCAATTTTCTTTTTCTTGTTACACTATCAGATCTATTCAGCCTGTAAATTAAATTCATTGCTATAATCATTTTTCAGGGGCAAAAAATTTCTTCAGGTCAAGTACACTGACCAAGATAGGAGAGAGATGATGGTCCCAAGTGGGCCCCATCATCCCTCAAAAGTATCGAACAGACAAGTTATACCTGACACACAAGTGGAAGCCAACTTGTCGAGTGAAAGGGACAATAGGAAACATGACCCCTTCTAAATAGGGCATATCAGACACCTTTAAAAGATTCGGTTTAATATAATTTCTCAAAATACCAAGGTCCTCCTACATATCAATTCTAGCTTTTTATTTGACCTTTGATCAAATAAGGAAAATCATTTTGATCCATTCCTGAAAAGTAGTGAGAGACTGATGCCAAATGGTCTTCACCTTGGTTAAGGGCATTTTCCAAAATAAAATTGAGGGGTCGATCTTTGGACAGCTACCACTAAGGTGAGATGCCGTTTTAAAAAATTAAACATAATTGAAACCTGGTTATGTGTTTCTCTATCTAAAATTTTGTATTCGAGATCCTAATAGTGATGGTAGAACTTCCAAATATGTACTAGTTATAATCAACTTCGTCCAATACTATATTTGTAAGTGTAAGATATAACTCAAACCAAAAGCTCTGATAGCATGTGGAAAACCCTTGCGTGCTTTTTCTTGCCTATGGAGTGTCGAGTGTGCATTTTATATAGGCAACCGATAAGATACAACCACCCTTATGAATTTCTTTTGAATTAATTATATAATTATAATATGAACTTATATTGTTATGATTAAAAAAATGGGTTTATTATTCACTCGACGCATTTTTATTTATTAATAATTAATTTGGATATTAAATTTGATTAATTATTTAATTTGCATTAGACTTAATTCATGCATCACATGGGCATTATGTTCGTTTGCAACATGAAATGTGTTTTTAGCTTTAGGAGTCTTTTATGATTTATAACTACAGGGTATAATGGGTGTTTATCCGAATTCTTTGCAGGTCCTTTGTATTTTGAGACTGCACAGTATAATGGGAGTTTGCCAACTCTCGCATTAAATCCATATTCATGGACAAAGGTGTGAACGTTCACAGATTCTTTGGGCTTTTTATATATGAAGTACTTGTATGCATCGCACCTCTAAAATTTAATGTCTTGACTATTGGTGAAGGAGGCATGACTTAATGTTTTCTACAGCACTCAACATCACGGCCACTGGGCCTATTTTTAGAGCGATCGCACGAAACAGTATTATGGCATGCATCTGCGCAACAATTATTTTGTTGGACACTGCTCGAGTCAAATCACAATCATAACTTATTATGTGTGTAAGTGCAAGAATAATATGCTCACAAGATCAGGATGCCTCTTAGGACTTACTCAATGCATGGAGGAGATAGCTGCGACGGTATGAACCTGAAAGAGGAGAAAGACAAAGGTCAGAGGACCCTGGCTATGGGCAGCGCAGGGCTCTCCGATGCTTAAGTCAGCAATCGATCGGAGAAAGAAGAAGAAGAAGAAAAAAGACTGAGTGTCTATGTGAGAGTGCTTACCCTCTGCTCCCTTTGGCTCGTGCCTTATATATGGAACAGTCTTGGGTGAGTGCCAGTGGGCTTGGTGATGTGACCTGGGTCACATCAGCCCACAAAGTCATTAATGAAGGTCCATCATAGCCCTCTTTGCATTTAATGTGGGTCCGATCAGCCCACACTACATTTAATGTGGGTCCGATCAGCCCACAATGCATTTAATGCCAGTCACATTGGGCCTGATCTTGCCCTGATCTGGTGGTGGCTGAAGTCCCATCAGATCCCTTCCTTGGGCCTTGCCACGACAGGGCCGTGGCTGTTAGCTGCAAGCGCAATACTGCATTGCCGAGCTTGCGTTGCCGAGACTGAACGGTATGCGCGGCCGAACTGAATTCTGTTTGGCCGAGACCAGCACGTAGTACCGAGACCGATATGGATCGGATCGTAGCCGAGATCAAGAGAAATGGCTCCTACACGTCAGCATATCCGAGCGCACCCTTGCCGAGACCAAGAGGAACAGGTTCAAGAAATGGGCCCCCACACAATAGCCCCTCAGTTCTTGACCTCTAGGGCTCTCTCGGGCACTAGGGTTAAGAGCTGGACTGATCCCCCGCACTAGGTTTAAGAACTGAACCGGTCTCCCGAGACGGATAGTGCTCGCCTTCCATCTGCTTTTGTTTAAGGGTTCTGACTCATTCGGCGCCAGACGCCGCCGCTGCTTCGTCTGCCAGAGATAATAAAGGGGGCAATAAATGCGGGGCTATGATTAGTATGGGAAGGCGAACCATCATCGCAACAGCGCCACGCGTTATTGCCTGGTAGGCGCTCTTGTCTTTTCGAGGGGACGTGCGACGCAAGCCGAGGCGACGTCTCACGCGTGTCCCGCTTCGAACTCCGGGATGGCGCCCGTTTCTGCCCTTTATATACGCTTTCGTCTTCTTCCTCCTATCATTTCTGCTCCTGGACTCTCTTGCTCTCCGCCTGAACTTCTGCTTTCTGCTAGAACCAGCGCCGCCGGACTAGAACCAGACCTCCTACTGTTTCCCAGCAGTAGTCGCCCACATCCGTCAGTCGGAGTCTGACTTTGCCCCGTCGAACCAGTGAGTTTTCTTCCGCTTCCTCCTCCTTCATTTACATTCCAGACCCAGCCCCTAGGGTTTCTTAGGGGTACCTCCGTTCACCACCTTTTGCTGTAAGGACCCTTAGAATTCTTAGATCCAGAAATGGGGATTTTTACTCACTGGATAGATTCTCAGGCGGGCCTGGCAACTCTTAGGAGAGTCTACATGATCCCAGGCGATGTCCAGATCATGGCAGCCGACCCCTCCACCTACTCATTTCGCAACGGCTGGATGCCGTTTCCCCTGATAGCCGTGATCGAGGGTGGGGTCAGATTCCCCTTGCACCCTCTCCTTAGGTCTTGTTTGGAGACCTGGAACCTCAGCCCCTGTCAGTTAATGCCCAATGGGTATAAGATCATCATGGGCATCGCCGAGCTGAATAGGATTCTAGACATCAGCCTCGGCGTCCATGATATAGAGGATATATATGACCTCTGCAAGTCTAGGGAGGCGGGCACCTATTATCTTCGCGTCAAGGCGAGGTGCCAACCCCTCGTCACGGCGCTGGAGGACTCCAATAAATACGCCGGAGATGACCGCCTGCTCGTCTCGGGAAACTGGGAGTTCGGCGAGACCGAGACCGAAGCAGCTAGGAGGGTCCGAGTCCCTCGACGCTTCGGGACTCCACCGAGTAAAGACCTAACCCCCTGGGTTTCCGATTTCTTTCTTATGTTTGATTTCTGCTGCCGGATTCTAACTCGGCTGTTTTTCGCAGGCCTTTCTCAACGCAAGCGCGAAGCCCAGCTGAACGGTTGGAGGAGGCACGCACCTTGGCTGAACAAGGTGTACTGCTACCGCGGCCACTACACAAGAGCTGCCTACTCCCTTCTGAAGTACGAGCCGAGATACGTGTCTTATACACGGAAATCCGGCAACCCGGAGAACTTCACCCCCGATCTAGCCGAAACCAGCGGGACCGTTTCGGTCGTGGGAGCTTCCACTACATTGGCCGTGGTCGCGGGCATCCCGATAAGGGAAATTGAAGACTATACATCCGGAGCCGAGGCTGATTCCCCGATAAGGGAAGTTGACAACTATTCTTCCGGGGCCGAAGACATGGAGGGGAGGAGGCCCACATATCAACCGCGGAACCTGGCGGATGCGGTATTCGGCGGGCGGAAGGCAGCCCCTAGAGCCGAACAGACTCCTCCCAGGGCGATAGTCCCTGCTGCCGCCGAGGCCCGCCCTCCCACAGACTCGGAGGGGGAGAGGCCCAGGAGAGAGGGCGAAGGGGAAGTAGACGGCTCTGGAAGAGCGGCCGCGGCAGCGCCCACCCCAAGCAGCGAGGGAGAGGGCGATGGACGTGGTGCCCACCCCGGCGGTTCCCTTGGTGGAGCGGCGTTCCGAGCCCCAGGCGGCGACGTCCTCGGATGCCGAGCCGGCCGCATTCAGGCCAGACATGGAACTGCGAAGGGGGAGGCCCTTGAACGTTGAAGACAGACTGGTGGGGAGCCCAGCTGTCATTTCGGCGCTCAGCCGAGCCTGTGCACTCCCCAAAGACATGGAGAGGCACAGATCGGAAGACTCCCCACAGCTGCTGATGAGGACCATGCAGCACTCCCTCGCAGTGAGTACCGAACTTCTTTAGTCATTGATGTTTCTTACTTCTGATTTCGTACTAAGTCGTTTATTCCCTTGCAGGCTGTCCAAAGGCTCCAGGTAGTCGCGGAAAGAATGATGGAAGAGGACGGTCAGCGGACTCGCCTGGCAGAGGAAAAGAAGAAAGCCGAAACCGAACTGCGGGCGGCAAGGGAGGAGCTGAAGGCGGAGGCGGCCAAGAGCGCAGAGCTCAACGCGCAGTCCGATCTGATGTCGAGCGAGCTCTGCATGGTGAAGTCCGAGAGCTTCGAATGGCAGGGGAAGTATCGGGCTGAGGAGAAAAGGTCGGCAGGGCTAAAGGCCGAGCTCGAACTGGAGAGGAAGGAGAAGGAGGAGCTCCTCGAATCACGGCAGGCCGCGACCGACGCCGCCTTCCTGGACGGGACTGAGGATGCTGCGCGCATTTACACTGATCAAATTACAGCGCTCATCCCGAAATTGTTCCGACTCGGTTGCAAGGCCGTGCTTAAGAAGATGGGGGTTCCTGAGGATAACCCAATATATCAGAGCCTCCCGGAGTTCGAGGATGCGCTCCCAGTTGAAGCCCCAGCCGAGATCCCTGCCACTCTGGCCGAAGCCCCTGCTGAGCCGACGCCCGCCCCCTCTGAAGCCGCTCCTACAGCCGAGGCCGCTGTGGTCGTTATTGAAGACACGGAAGCAGGGCCGTCGTCTTGATTTTGTTCCTTCTTTTTGCTTTGTTATAAAAAATGTAATCTTTGTTTCGAATTGTTTTGATCAGAAATTGTGATGAATGGAAAATGTAAGCTCCAATGCGCATATCACGTTATCAATGAATTTCAGACCTCTTTCCCTGTGCCATGTTTGGCTTTGATTTGCTTTCTGTTTACGCTTTCCGCAAGTTTTGTAAACATGGATGTGAGCTCGGACTAGAGTAGACCGACCAGACTAGGGTTCCCCGCGAGCGCTCTGACCCCTTCGGCGAAAACAAAGAATCGCATCAAGCCTAAGGCAGTGATAAGACTGGGTGCCATTATCGTCTGGTGCCGTTTCGGCTGGTCTACGTGGCTGAGTGCCAACCATAACCTTAACTAGTTCGGCTGCTCGTCTAGGTGGCTGAGTGCCATCCTTAGACTTGGGCCGTTTCGGCAGCTCGCCTAGGTGGCTGAGTGCCATCCTTAGACATGGGCCGTTTCGGCAGCTCATCTAGGTGGCTGGGTGCCAGCCTTAGACATGGGCCGTTTCGGCAGCTCGTCTAGGTGGCTGAGTGCCATCCTTAGACATGGGCCGTTTCGGCAGCTCGTCTAGGTGGCTGAGTGCCATCCTTAGACGGTCTTCCATACTCGCACCATTGTCGCTGTCACATTGCCATTGATCATCAACTTGCCCCAAAACGAACGTAGTTCTATTAAATCCAGAAGCACTGTACAAACATACAAACTAAAAATAGAATTTCTTGAGGTGTGACGCGTTCCATGGTCTCGGAAGAGGCCGTCCTTCCATGTCTTCGAGCCGATAAGCCGACCGTCCAGCAATGGAAGTGACTTTAAACGGACCATGCCAATTCGGCGCTAGCTTCTCTTGATTCGGATCTTTGTCCCCTGGGAGAGCCTTCTTGAGGACCAGTTCTCCTACAGAGAACTTCCTCTCTCTGACGTTCTGGTTGTAGCCCCTGGCTAGCTGCTGCTGGTAGACGGCTAGCCTCACTGCAGCTGCTTCCCTTTGCTCGTCCGCTAAATCTAGCTCCCTGGCCACATTGGTTTCGTTCTGTCCCCGGTCAAAGAGTTCGGACCTCAAAGTGGGGAGGCCGATCTCCAGAGGGATGACTGCTTCCATGCCATAGGCGAGCGAGAAGGGGGTAGCCGAAGTGGAACGCCTCGGAGTAGTTCTGTAAGCCCACAGGACGCTCGGCAGTTCTTCCACCCATCTTCCCTTTGCTTGGTCCAGCCGTTTCTTGAGCCCATCGAGGATCACCTTGTTGGAGATCTCGGCCTGGCCGTTACTCTGTGGGTAGGCTGGAGTGGAATAATGATTTCGGATGCCGAGCTCCTGGCAGAAGGTCTTGAAAAGTTTAGAGTCGAACTGAGTTCCGTTGTCCGAAACCAGCGCTCTGGGAATGCCAAACCTTGTGACGACATTCTTCCACACAAAATTCTTGGAGTCTCGCTCTGTGATGGATGAAAGTGGCTCTGCCTCAATCCATTTGGTGAAGTAATCTGTTGCCACAATAAGCCATCTCTTGTTCCCTGGAGTTCGGTGGAGCGGGCCCACTATGTCGAGCCCCCACTGGGCGAATGGCCACGGGCTAGAGAGCGGGCTGAGATCCTGTGCGGGCTGATGGAGAGAGTGTGAGAACTTCTGGCACTTCTCGCACTTCTTCGCATATACCTGCGCATCTTTCTGCATATACGGCCACCAGTAACCCTGGCTGATGGCTCGGTAGGCTAGGGACCTTCCTCCGATATGGCTCCCGCAGATTCCTTCGTGTATCTCGAAAAGGAGGTCCTCGACCTTACTTGGATGGACGCACTGGAGGTACGGTCCCGAGAACGATTTCCTGTAGAGCTTGACCTCGGGAGATAGCCAGAACCGAGCTGCCTTGAGTCTGACCCGGTGGGCCTCGCCACTGTCCTCGGGAAGCCTGTCGTCCCTAAGGTAGGTGATAATGGGGTCCATCCAGCTCGGGCCGAGACCGATGCATAACACTTCCCGAGGTGAACGGAGCTCAATGCTGGGCGCAGCTAGCGATCCGACTTCGATGCTCCTCTTTCTTCCTGCCTCAACAGCGCTGGCCAAGTTTGCAAGAGCATCTGCGTGAGAGTTTACTTCTCTGCCAATCTGCTTGACTTCGGCCGTGTGGAACTGAGAGAGCTGCTTCTTGGCCAGGGCCAAATACGCGGCCATCCGGTCGTCGCGAGCCTGATAGTCCTCAGTCAGCTGGTTTGTCACCAACTGTGAATCACTGAAGACCATCAGCTGTTGAGCTCCGAGGATATGGGCGCTATTCAGTCCGGCTAAAAGGGCTTCGTACTCGGCCTCATTGTTTGACGCCTTGAAGTCCAGCGTCAGAGCCTGCTCAATGACCAGTCCTTCTGGCGATTGGAGAACAACTCCTGCTCCGGCTCTTCTCGAGGTGGAAGATCCGTCGACGAAGACCTTCCAAACTGGGGTATCGGCATGGCATTGTGATTGTTCCGAACCCGAGGGCGCCTCATGCTCCTCACCCCCCAGTTCGGTGCCGAGCTGGGTTGGTGCCGAACTTGAATCAAACTCGGCGAGGAAATCTGCCAGAACCTGGGCTTTTATTGCTGTCCGTGGCTGATACTGAATCTCATACTGTCCTAGTTCGACAGCCCAACGGGAGATTCTTCCTGAAAAGTCAGCCTTCTTGAAAACAGATTTGAGTGGGTGCTCCGTAACAACCACAATAGAATGGGTTTGAAAGTAATGGGAGAGCTTTCGCGAGGCGCTAACGAGCGCCAAGGCGAGCTTCTCAAGAGGCAGATACCTGGTCTCGGCATCGATAAGGGTCTTGCTCGTATAATACACTGGTTTTTGAACCTTGTCCTCTTCTCGGATGAGGACTGAGCTGACCGCATGATCCGAGACCGCCAAATATAAATACAGGGTCTCCCCATGGGTCGGGGTTGACAACAACGGTGGTGAAGAAAGGTAAGCCTTGAGCTGCTGCAAGGCATGGTCACATTCTAGAGTCCATTGAAATTTAGAATTTTTTCTAAGAAGCTGAAAGAAAGGCCGGCACTTATCTGAAGATTTGCTAATGAAGCGATTCAGTGCCGCGGCCATCCCTGTAAGCTTCTGAACAACCTTGGCCGAAGTGGGACTCTGCACTCTGAGGATAGCCGAGATCTGATCTGGGTCTGCCTCAATGCCTCTGCGTGTAACCAAGCTGCCCAAAAACTTGCCGGAGCCAACACCGAAGGCGCACTTCGAGGCGTTAAGCTTCAGCCAGAACTCCTTTAGAGTGGCGAAGACCTCGGCCAAGTCTGACAGATGATCCCGCGCCTGCTTGGATTTGACCACCATGTCATCGATGTAGACCTCTACGGTTTTGCCGAGCTGATCGTGGAACATCTTGGTAACGAGCCTCTGGTAAGTGGCTCCTGCATTCTTCAGTCCGAACGGCATCACCTTATAGCAGTAGGTTCCCCTGGGCGTGATAAAAGCTGTTTTCTCTTCGTCTGGCCCAAACAGTGGGATCTGGTGATAGCCGCGGTAGGCATCGAGGAAGCTCATTCTGTCGTGCCCGGCCGTGGCGTCGATCAACTGGTCAATCTTTGGTAGGGGAAAGTTGTCCTTGGGACAGGCTTTGTTGAGGTCGGTAAAGTCGACGCACACCCTCCACTTGCCAGTCTTCTTCCTGACGACCACCGGATTGGCCAACCAGGTCGGGTATTGAACCTCTCTGATAGCGCCGGCCTCAAGCAGCTTATCCACTTCCTCGACGACGGCTTCGGTCTGTGGGACCCCTGTCCTGCGGGCTTTCTGCATCACAGGTTTGTGGTTAGGGTCAACATTACCTCGGGGTCGACGCCAGGCATCTCCTGAGGTGTCCAGGCGAAGGCATCTCTGTTCTGCACCAGGAACTGGGCCAGTTCGGACCTCTCTGGCTCTCCGAGCTGGCTGCCGAGCAGGAAGAACCGATCCGGGTCCTTTGGGTCGATCCTGACTTCGGCCAGTTCCTCCACGCTTTTCCTGCCTGGATCTTGGCCGAGCTCATCCAGCCCCTGCTCCAGGTTCTTCTCCATCTCGGCCACATTGACCTCCTTGGGCTCTTGCTCCCCGGGTACCACAGCGGTCAGGCACTGCTTGGCTGCCTGCTGATCTCCTCTGACCGTGATGATTTCAACTCGGCCGCTCTTTCCCTCCCACGGAAATTTCAGCTTCTGATGGAGGGGGGAAGGGACTGCTTCCAGGCTGTGGAGCCAAGACCTGCCCACTATAGCATTGTAGGGAGAGGGTGCGTCGATCACCATGAAGGTTGCCATGACAGACGCGCCACCGACCTCGACCTTGAATGTCACTTTCCCCTTAGGATAAACAGGTTTGGCGCTGAAGCCGATAAGGGGAACTCGAGCCTCCTGTAGATCTTTCTCCGTCAGTCCCATCCTTCGAAAGCTGTCGAAATAGAGGACCTCGGAAGAACTGCTGGGGTCAACAAGGACTTTCTTCACAGTGCAATTCTTCACGCCCTGTTTAGAGCAGTCAAACTTCAGAATGACGATCAGGGGGTCGTTGTGGGGGAGCTGCACCCCTTCCAGATCTGCACCAGTGAACCTGATCTCGGGACGCTCCCTCCGAGCCCTTTTCTGTGCTGGGCCGAGCTCGGCGGCCATGACCTGCTTGCCGTGAGCGGCTTTCCTGGCTTCGGCACGGGCTTGATTGCTCCCCTTGGGCGGGGGTGCCAAATGGATAACGTCAATTATCTTCTCTGTCCCGTCGCTGTCGTGACCCCCCTCGTCTCGGCGCGGGGCTCGGGTGTCGGCCCTGGTTTCTCTCCTGACAAACTCTTGCAGGTGTCCATCCTGGACAAGCTTCTCCAAATGCGACCGCAGTATCCTGCAATCTTCAGTCTTGTGGCCGCCCTCCTTGTGATAGGAACAGAACTTCGTCTGATCTCGGATAGAAGGGTCGCCTTGCATGGGCTCTGGCCATCTGAAATACGGCCTACTCTTGATCTTATACATGATACGGTGGATCGGCATCTTGAAGACCGTGTTGACCCCCCGATACGCGTCCTCGGATAGCCTGGGCCTTTTGCTCCTTGCCGAGGCGAACGTCTGAGTCCTTGCCGAGCTTGTAGGCACCCAACTCCTGTCTGAGTCACCTCTTCGTCGCTCGTCTCGCCGAGGCTCATCCCTCAGAAACGGTCCTCCGTCCTTCTTGGGGGGCCTCTCACCTCGGTCTCGGTTTCTTTGCACGGTTCCATGGCTTTCCCGAGCACGGGCCTGGTCATCCTCTTGAGCAATGTACCGGTTGGCGATGGACATGAGCGCCGCTATGGAAGACACCGGGTTCCTGGCCAAGTCCTAGCGAAGGTCACTGTCTGGTAACAGGGCGTTCCGAAACGCGAAGACGGCTACATCATCCTTGGAGTTCTCGATCTGACTGTAGACCGCCCAGAACCGCTTGGCGAACTGGGTGACGTTCTCTCCTTGCTTCATCTTCATGGCCATGATGTCTGCATCTGTCTTCGGAAGGACTCTGTAGGCCTGGAACTTATTCATAAAGGACTGCTGGAGTTGCTGCCAACTCGAGACGGATCCCTCTGGGAGCGCACAGAACCACTTCAGGGGGAGGTCGCCTAAACTGGAGGAAAAGACTCGGCAGTTCAGATGGCCCTCGTCTCCCCAGACAGACATCCTCTGGGAGAAGTGCCTGAGATGCGTAGCTGGATCCGAGACCCCATCATAGGTGATGAATCTTGGTACGGTGAACTTCTTCGGTAAGGGGTACCTCCTGATGTCTTGGGAGAAAGGAGACGCGCCGAGATCAACGGGGTCGCAGCAAGCATTCTTTTGGTCTCGGCCGAAGCCAGCTACTTCCAGGTTGCGCTGGACCGTTTCCCTTATGTGCGCGTCCAGCCATTCCTGATTATGATACATACCCTCCGGAATGGTCTCGGACGCCTTCCTCGAGTAGCTACGGCTAGTGCTCGAGCCTTCATCTCGGGTTCGGTCGTCCCTTTTCCTGTTCAAGTGGTCCCTCAGGTCCTCCTTTGAGGAAGAGATGCGCGTGACACGAGTAACTCCCCTCTCGTGTTGTGGCGATCGCTGCTGATGCCGAGATCGCTGCTGTTGGGACTGCTCCTGACGAGTCCGTTGCTGCTGGGACTGCTCCTGACGAGTCCGTTGCTGCTGCCTTGCCGAACCAGTAGCTCTTTCCAACTGCTGTTGGAGCCGCCAGATCAGAGCATCTCTCTCCTTGATGGCCTCATTCTGTGCTTTAATCTCCAGAAGGGTGGAGTCCAAGTCGTCATCAGGGCTGTAGTCTTCATCCTCAGTATCTTCAACGTCCTCCACCCGGCCCTCAACGTCCTCCACTTGGCCCGGGGGGCGTGATCCATCGACCACTGGAGACTTATCCCGCTGGTCTCCCCCCGTCAGGAGACCTGTAGGCTGCTGGGTGTCTCCCTTCCCGGGAGCGGACTCCGAGCGGAGGTCACGCTCCTGAACGTTGATCCGGATGAGAGCACGTTCAGCATCGTCCTCTGTGACTGGTTGCTTCCCAGCCCTCTGGTTGGCAGGGGGCGGCCTTGCATGCTTTGTCTTGGAAGTTTCTCCATCTTTCGCAGCTCTCCTCGTCATGGTGTTTAGGAATAGGAATAGGAAAGATTATAGAAATCCTTCCCACAGACGGCGCCAATTGTAAGTGCAAGAATAATATACTCACAAGATCAGGATGCCTCTTAGGACTTACTCAATGCATGGAGGAGATAGCTGCGACGGTATGAACCTGAAAGAGGAGAAAGACAAAGGTCAGAGGACCCTGGCTATGGGCAGCGCAGGGCTCTCCGATGCTTAAGTCAGCAATCGATCGGAGAAAGAAGAAGAAGAAGAAGAAAGACTGAGTGTCTATGTGAGAGTGCTTACCCTCTACTCCCTTTGGCTCGTGCCTTATATATGGAACAGTCTTGGGTGAGTGTCAGTGGGCTTGGTGATGTGACCTGGGTCACATCAGCCCACAAAGTCATTAATGAAGGTCCATCATAGCCCTCTTTGCATTTAATGTGGGTCCGATCAGCCCACACTACATTTAATGTGGGTCCGATCAGCCCACAATGCATTTAATGCCAGTCACATTGGGCCTGATCTTGCCCTGATCTGGTGGTGGCTGAAGTCTCATCAGATCCCTTCCTTGGGCCTTGCCACGACAGGGCCGTGGCTGTTAGCTGCAAGCGCAATACTGCATTGCCGAGCTTGCGTTGCCGAGACTGAACGGTATGCGCGGCCGAACTGAATTCTGTTTGGCCGAGACCAGCACGTAGTACCGAGACCGATATGGATCGGATCGTAGCCGAGATCAAGAGAAATGACTCCTACACGTCAGCATATCCGAGCGCACCCTTGCCGAGACCAAGAGGAACAGGTTCAAGAAATGGGCCCCCACACAATGTGATAATCTAGTGACTAATTGAACCTTCGAGTCAAACTTTGTCAAACTTACATGTTTGGGCATTGAGTCCAATCAGGGAATTGGTCTTGACAATTAAAAGCAGTTCCATACTCGAGTCTTGTGATTTTACATATAGTGTGGTCCATGGGTTTTGGTGATCCAGACTACTGTTCATCCAATGGGCTATACACTAAGTTGGCCAGGCCCTTCTAATGATCGACCATTTTGAATCCTCTCCATGGGTGAGTTACTGGGTAGAGTCCTTTCTTGTATAAGAGAAACAAACCCCATATCATGAATGTAGAACCAATTGGAGTAAAATTTTGAGAGTTTTCTAACTTAGGACAGGGAGTTTGTTTTGAATGTTACGGTCAGCCGTCAATAAGATAATCAAAGGATTCATATTCTTAACTTTGTATGATCCCTACCAATTACACCTTAGGAGCTATCTTTTCCTTACTTGGTGAAAGGTATTAAATAATATCCTGATCCTGACCTTCAATATTTACTGCAAGTATTGTGGTCCATCAAATGATTACATGTAACCAATCAATGGGTTTTCATTAATCAATAGTCCGTGGATTGATTTATATGTGATCAATGAAGCATGGGTCGTACTTTGATTACAATGAGATACAAATTACACTATTAAAACTGGGGACAAAGTATTTTGAGCTGTTTGGATTCTTTATAGTGAGCCTAATATTTTAATTTGTATTTTAATGGCCCTCAAAAGGTTGTAAGAGATTATGTCTAGGGAAATATTAAGGTATTTACAAATTTAGAAGTTTTCATCAAATGTTATTAAAAATATAAACAAAAATACTTTCTATGATAAATAATAAATATTTATGTAATATTATCAATCAACTATTGCTTGTCCCGTCGGAAAGAAAATTCTAGCTCCCTCATGGCTAATGATGTTCAATAGATCTTTTTTTTTTTTTAGAACACATCATCAGTTTCATAAACTTTGATCATTTGTTTAGTTGAGCATTAGGACTCCACAAATATGCCATTTCATGTTCGTATTGTGGTAGGAATGAGTAGTAAAACATCTTTTAAGTTCTCAACTATCCAATACCTGGTTTCACCCCAAAAAAAAAAAAAGCACTATCCAGTACATGGTCTTATCACATCTAATGTGGAATTTTGTTGTATTTCATTTACTAACCATTTACTTGAGTTTTGAATAATGATCTATTCACAGTGAGTGCCATCAAATGAAAGGTGTAGATCATCACGCCAATGGCCCACATCCAACTTTAAGGGCCAAATATGTGTGTTTCTCATTGTTTGAGGATGATAGTACCTCTCTTCTCACTTCCTAACAATGGCTACTTTCAGGTTTCTAATATCATTTTTCTTGATGCACCTGTTTGGACTGGATTTTCCTACTCAAGAGGTCCAAAAGATGTTGGGACCGGAGATTTTAAATCATGCAGAGAAATCCACCAATTTCTAAAAAAGGTGAAATCAAATGACTACGTCCAATAGCACTTTGAGCACTTCTGTTTACATGAAAGTATTATTAGGATTATAAAAAAAAAGAGTTATACTATAAATGGCAAAATTAAAGTAACAAATGTGAATATCCATAACTAGTCATAAAATGAACTAAGGGGAGATTGAAAATGAACGCCCAACCATCAAAGTTGGAAATCAAGTCTAAAGAAAGTCAAGGCATGTTTGTGCGCCCAGTTTTCTCCCAAAAAAGTGAAGATTATGGAAATATTTGTTTATACTATAGTAAAATACACCTTTGGTGCGGCCACTTTTTTGCAATGAAAAGTATAAATTAAAATGAGCTGAATTTTCAACGATTTCGAAGAAAAGAATTTCAGGTTGAGGGGGTTGGTAGTGTTCCCAAGGAAGTGGAAAATGTGGTCTCTATGAGCATACATAAACCTGCCCTCAAGGTCTCCTCCACATATCCACATTATATCCTTCACCTTCACTCCTCTTTATCATTCCTTATTTGAAACTCATTCTACCATAAATTCCTAGTAGTTGATTTCCATGTGAGCAAATGATCACAATGCAAAACACTTTCTTTGCAAGATATGTCAAACTTAGCTGCCTTTAGGGCCTGTTTGGTAATTTTACTTTAAAAAAAAGTGTACTGAAGTGAAATAAAGAGAGGGAATAAAATATAAGTGGATTATGATGATATTTTATTTTTAGTTGTTTGGGATGGTATATTTTTTACTTTTTGCATAGGGAAATGGAGTTTTTTTTATCTGCTAGTGAATAATAAAGGTAGTTGCTTTTTTACTTTTTTGGAAAAAGATGGAAAGAGTTTTGAAATAAAGTGCTTTTGATTTTATGCTTAATTTTACTTGACTTAACTTTACTTGACAAGTAAAATCACCATTATGAGCAAGCAAATTGAGATTTCTAGAAATATAACAAAACTTAACATGATCAAAATGAGCCATTAAATCCTTAATGTCCATGGCACAAATAAGATGGACCAGTCCTCCCTTCCATTATTCACATCCACCACCCCAGTAAATTTCTAAAGAAACTTGAATCCTAGTACTGAAACCCTTCTCCTTAGCTTTTGCTCAGTGCAAGGAGAGCCCCCTCACTTTGGCCTCTTATTTTTCTTGGAATTACACTGACTAACATTCACATGGCTATATTTAGTCACTTATTACATAATATAAGTATCATAATATGAATGTTTATGCTTAAATTTGTTGCAGTGGTTACATGATCATCCACAATTTCTTACAAATCCGCTCTATATTGGAGGTGATTCATATTCTGGCATGACTGTTCCAATTGTCGCCCAGGAAATTGCAAATGGTAACCTATGTTCACTTCAAATTTAACTCAAAAGAATGCACATAGTTTAAATGAATTCAAAATTACTTTTTTTAACTAGCCCAAGGGGCTGGGCGCGTAAGAGACCCTGCAAAAGTGGGAGTGAGCCCCATCACAAGCAGAAGAGAGGACCGAGTGATCAAACTCTGAGTATTTGGGTGAGAAACAGGATACTCAACCGCTAGAGCATCCCTTTGTTCTCAATTTCAAAATTACTTGAAGATTGATATAACAATGTTAATTGGAGTACTTGTTGTTCTCAACAAAAACCAATGATAGTTTAGTGTCAAAGCATCTCCCTCTCCACATAAACAACATGAAATCGATCCCCGGTTGGTAACTCTGCTGAATGGGGACATGGGGCTTTGGTAGCGTGTGAGTGTGAATGTGTGAGTATTTATAAGAAAGAAAAATGGAATGAACGGGGCCTTAGCTATAATGGATAGTAAATCTATATATATTTTTTCTTTTACTAGAACTGTAACTTTATAAAATTGTTTGTGATTGTGGTAATTGCAGGTAACGAAGCTGGGCAAGAGCCACTCGTCAACCTCAAGGTATCTACAACTAAATAGAGATCCTGTGATATAAGAAAAATCATTTCCTAAATACTATCATGAGCATGACTTCTATTTCTCACCCTTTTACTTAATTGAAAAATCTTTGTATTATTCAAAGAGGCATTTCTTAAAGTTACATTAGGTCTGGGTGATTTCTTGGTGAAATAGCAATCATCACCATGGCTTGAATTTCATTGGTGGGAATGAATGCAGGGGTATTTTGAGGGGAACCCATCAACAGATCCTAATTTTGATAGGAACTCAGTGGTGCCATATCTACATGGGATGGGGATCATATCAGATGAGCTCTATGAGGTGACTTCATTACACTCAATTTTTTTTTTTTTATTTGTGGTTTGTTCTCAAAATGCATAGCACCATTTGTTTGGCATGGAATTGAATTCGTAAGTAATAACGGTAAAATGGTTCCAACAAGGTATTACTATAGAGGTGAGGGATGAGGGATATACCGGGGAGATGTAGATATGACCTGATTTTCCTAGAATTTGAGTTACATGTGATGTCTAGGCACAATATAGCGGAGGGGCATGGTGTGTTCTTAAATGGAGCAAGGGATGGTTCCATCTAAATCTTTCAAATTATTGGGAGTCCATTATTCTTATTTTTTAAGTTCCATTTCCTTGAAATTCTGGGCCCAAATGGGGGCACTAATTTGTGGTGGAGTACTTAAATAGAATCATAAAAAATTTAACATACTAATCAACATATCCCCTACGTACAATAGAGACCTAAAAACTATGCTACTCGAGTACTTCAAATTTTGCAATATATCATAACTATCCAATACTTCATTCTTATATGTGAACTTCAAGTCACTGTCGTATCTATGCCATGTCTCTGTTAACCATCCCGTATCCAGGGGCCACAGCCTAAAAATCCATCTTTTCTATTATATTTTACTAACACAAATGTAGAGTATAGTTTACTAAAATGGCAAACGATGAAAGTCGCAAAATGGACTCACAAAATTGTCTGAACATTGTACCTAGCTTAAGAGCTTAAGAGCCTCACATCATCATGATCAACACCATCAAGGTCAAAGCCTTATCCCAACTATGTAAGG
Organism: Cinnamomum chago; assembly: GCA_038049695.1. NCBI lineage: Eukaryota > Viridiplantae > Streptophyta > Magnoliopsida > Laurales > Lauraceae > Cinnamomum > Cinnamomum chago. The sequence continues at coordinate 102,348,320 of CP142451.1, read as the reverse complement.
ATCGGCAATGCAGCTAAAGAACCCAAACTGACCAAATAAGTAACCAGCTGACACCATAATTACTTCCCAACTATGCCAGTAGCAAGTTTGACATATCCACTTGGATCATTGTGGACAGTTTAATCTTTACAAGGATAGTAATGGCAATGGAAACTGCAAGATTACATACCGAAGACGACAAAAAAATAAGCCCTTAATTCTTGTCACAATCCTTTGACATAAGTATAAGAGGTTAGATGTTGTACGTGTATCCACCATACCCTTTGTATGGAAGTAAATCCAAATATATAGTTAACTTATGGGGCCTAACTCAAGAACCATACTGATCATTTGATCCCCAGTCAGTCTAATCAATGGCCTTAATTCAACTGGGTAATCAGATGGTTATAAACATCTTTATTAGTGTGTACTCTTCTATGTAAGACAAATTTATGACATCTAGACAAATTTATGACATCTTGATCTAACGTGTTGTGCAATGTTACTTTCAGGCGGCCAAGAAAAATTGTGGAGGGAACTACTTAAATCCAACCAACGAGGAATGTGCTCAAGACCTTGAAGAAGTAAATAAGGTGAGGAACTACATTTCAATCTTAAGAAGAATTTAGGGCCTTCTGTGATGTTGGGAAAGGTAAACTATTTTTCATAATTCCACATAGAACAATCTCCTATGATACGGGACGGCAATCACTTGTCCGGGGCACCACACTAAAAGAAGAAATTGTGGTGTCCTAGAATCTCAGCTTTCTACAAAAGCAAACTTTTAGTCTTTATGTTATGGAGGGGCAATGATTGTTGATCATTTGAATTTGCAGTGCATGTTTGGAATCAACTATGCCCACATACTGGAGCCCATATGTTTCTTCGCAGCACCAAAGCCAAATGAAAAGGATGGAAATAGGAGATTTTTAAAGGACTCCAGAGAACTCTGCTCTGGACCCACTTTGATTGATGGGTGTAGGGTAAGTGCACCTGCATTTCTTTCACCATGCAAGTTGGGATCTTTATTTTTCTTTTCTGCTAATTAGTTTAGTATGTCTTGCAAAAAAAATAAAAATAAAATTGTTGTGTGGCATGACCGTTTCCTGAGTTATATAGTTGTTGGCCATGGTTAGTTAGCATGAAAATTTAAGTGGTGGGATGATTGTATGCACTAGTTATAAACCCAATGGACCATTGTTGAAAACAGAACTGGGATGATTGTATGCAGCAGTTGATATGTTTACATTTGTGCACATTGTGTAATATAATATAGCTTAACATAGTGCACATTTGTTGAGGTCAACGTCCACCCTCGCTCCTGAGCGGTCATAATTATGGTCGAGCCCTCACCCTCACCATAAAACTATTGTTGTGTCGTTTCCTATCACCAATTGGTTTTGGGATAAGTGGTAGCTCAATGGGGTGTAAGATCCTACAAGTGGTATCAGAACCTGGTAGGTCGGGTGTTCGAGTCACGGGACACGTGTTTTGCGAGTTCGCGGCGGGTGTGCCGTTGAGGGAGGGATTGTTGAGGTCAACGTCCACCCTCGCTCCTGAACGTTCATAATTGTGGTCGAGCCCTCACCCTCACCATAAAACTATTGTTGTGCCGTTTTCTATCACCAATTGGTTTTGGGATAAGTGGTAGCTCAATGGGGTGTAAGATCCTACAACATTACTCTGTAGTAGACCATTCCTCTTACTGTTACTAACGAACTCTACATCTTTTGGCAGTCATATGGGTATGTGCTTTCTTATTTCTGGACAAATGATGACAATGTAAGAAAGGCTCTTGGTATCCACAAGGTAATTTACACAATATAAACTTTGACTTCATGCAGTTAGGATAACCCCAAAATTCTGATGGACATGGTTTCCATGCATCACGGACCACTTAAGGCCCATTGGATCTATGTAAATTGAAAGGATTCCTCTGTCTGTGAAATTTCTTTTTCTGCACAGGTGTATCCAGGTATCCAACTATGGGCAAATTGTCGCCTATGGTGATTAGGGATGAAAATGGACCCTCAAACACTGGAATACCAGACAGATCCATTTGGACCCATTTTTAATTCATGCGTGGGTTCCGATCGTGGGTTCTGATCAATAGAATTCTTGGCTAACGACCCGAATACCTGATGCCCCAACCATATATTATAAATACATATCTACATTGAGTGTATAGCTATAAAAAGAAGTAGTACAAAATTATTTGGGCCCAGGTACGTACCCTTCATTCCAGGGGCGGATCCAGGACTTCTAATTTGGGGGGGCTGCATTTAAGTTATACTAAAAAAATTCTTTGGGCTAAGATAAAACTTTTATTGAAATGTTGTCAAACTTTACAAGAAACATAAATGTTTCAGGCATCATCGAAAGAGAAAATCATGAGAAGTTAGAAAACCCACCAGAAAAAATCTAACAAAACTCATGTTTCAGTCATCATCCAAAGAGAGAATGATAAGGAGGAGAAAACCCACAAAGAAAGAGGGGGGGGGGGGGGGGGAACCATGTTTCAGTCATCAAACACATGAAAAAAGGAAAAAAGAAAGAAAAGAAAAACCCATCTTAAAAAACCCAACAAAAAGCATGTTTCAGTCATCAACCACGTGAAAAAGGGAAGAAGAATGGAAGATTTGGGAGGCAATGAACCTGAATAGGAGACAAATTCCTCTGATAAAACACAGTCGCTTTATCTTGAGACTCCCCAAGTTTCTTACAAATGTTGTTAAAACCATGACTTTTGTTACTGATCAAAGGAGGATGACCAACAGTGTGCTCATTTTAACATATTCAATAAGGAAGCTTGGTATCTGCCAAAATTAAAAATCTAGTTTTTTTTTTTTGGGTTGAAATCTTGGGTGGGCTGCAGCCACCCCCGCCCCCCCTTCCTCCGCCCCTGCTTCATTCAGGTATGAGTATTGGTCTGGTAACCAGTACCCTAACGGGGTACAGGTTCGGGTATGTTATTGATAATTTGGATAAGGCCCAGGTTCAATGTGGATTTAACCCTAACCCAGACCCATTTTCATCCCTATAGCTGATTTGAGTGAACAATGTTGGTGGCCATGGTTAGTTAATTAGCATGATAATTTAGGATTGGGCCAGCCCTTTCTCTCTTTGTAAGATTTCTCTTCAGAGAATTGCAGTGTAAACATTGACTATTCTTCACAGGGGTCTATAAAAGAATGGGTAAGATGCAACTATCGCCTCTCTTATACTAAAGAAGTCACAAGTGCCATACCATATCATCTCAATCTCACTACACGAGGTTTTCGCACTATGATATACAGGTGAATCCATTACCTTATTATCTTGATCCACTTGATTGGGAAAGAATTAATAGAAAAGAAAGAATTGGAATTGACTGATATCTTCCTCAAAATAAAAGAAAAGAAAACTGAGATGAAACATAAATCATGGATCAAGTTAAGCCCTTTGAAGTGACTTTTCTTCATGCTTTTGTTTTCTACATATAGTGACATGCTTCAATTTCTAATACTTTTGCAGTGGAGATCATGATGCTACTGTTCCTTTTGTGGGGACACATGCATGGATAAGATCCCTCAATTTTTCGATTATTGATGAATGGCGATCATGGTTTGTTGATGGCCAGATTGCAGGGTAAAACAGTGTTTTTCCTTTTTCATTTTTTCCTTTTCTTTTTTATTGTTTTTTTTTGCAATATTAAGTCCCTGTATCTATGATAATTGTGGTAAACAACTTCACAGATATACAAGAACATATGCCAACAACATGACATTTGCCACTTTAAAGGTAAGCTATTCATAACCTCAGCAGTCCAATGTTACAAGAAAGACATATAATCCTTGGTTGCCACGCGAGTCGGGTCAAACCCAAACCCGAATGGCCGGATCCGACCAAAAGTGACATTTAGGTTGGGCTTGTTTAGTCAGGTCAGCCTCAGACTTAGACATTTAATCTCGTATAGAATCCAAGTTGGGTTCTGGTTTGTGTTGCGAGTATCCAAATTTTACAACAAAGTACCCTGTTTCCTTTAAACATATATATTATAAATGAATCAGCTTATATGAACAATATACATTTTCTAAATTTTATACATTGCTAAAAGCAAACTGAACCCAAAATTATGGGTACTTGACCAACCCAACTTAGCCAAAATTGCACTCAATTTGAGTCAAGGTATGGTCAGGTTTCATTAAGGCCGTGTTTGGGTTAATGTTTACCTGCAGAATATTTGGTTCTGGTTTTGGTTGAGTCAATACCCAGCCCGTCCAAGTTGCAGCCCTAATCTAATCCAGTTCTTTGTCTTGTATAATTGATGCAGGGAGCAGGCCACACTGCTCCAGAATACAAGCCCAAGGAAGGTCTTGCTATGTTCCAGAGATGGATTTCTGAAAAACCTTTATAAATATCTCTTATATTGGAGCTCAAGGCCATTTAGCCTTCTTATTTGGCCAGTCTAAAGTCCAGCATTCATTTGGTTAAGAGAAGGTTGATTTGGCATTTCCTCCAAGAATAAAATGCAGCACTTTACCAAGAATGCATTTATCCAAAGAAGCAAAAGCGAGAGCAATCCTCCTTGCTTTAAATAAGGTTGATAATATAGTTTTCCTCAAAGTTTGTATATTCTTGGATGCTTTGGATGTGGTGGAAGTATTGATAGCAGAGAGGATTAATGGTCTATGATCAAAGTGGTCCAGTCAGACATTGGTTCTGTTTCTAGTTGTTTTAAGTTGTGTTACATTCTTAGAATCCTTAATGGGGCTGCCCATGCTTTAGCCAAATCTTGCTACTCTTTGAATACTGATTGTTTTTGTGTGGGTCTATTCCGGGGCGGGTAAAAATCTTAATGGGTATGGGGTAATTGTTTTGCTATTTGTTGTTTGTTGTGGGGGTGGTGGTTTGTTGTTTCCCTTCTTTAATGATATTCCAAGTTTTCTAACCAAAAAAAAAAAAAAAAAGAAGTGGCACTGTACATCCTACCTTGATTCCTTCTGCATGCAGTGACAGGTAGAATTATATGTACAGAAGTAATTTGATATCTGCACTCTGAGATGGAGAAGAAAAGGGGTCTCCAACAGTAATGTAATCTAGAATAGTATGTCTAAGGATTGAAGATTGTTTGATAAGTGGGAATGTAGTGGTGTATTGTGAAATTGTATTTAGGTAGTGTTCATTGTTAGTTGTTGGAGATTATTGAGGCCATTCATCGTCATCAAAGTGTCGACCTTAACAAGATCTGAACCATTGATCATCGGTAGAAAACTAGGAAGCGCCTTATCATTAATTTACAAATACGCTGTAGTTCATTGTACCGTCCGATCTAATTCCATTAAAAACCATCTGATTGTAGTGAAACATATAAAAGATTTAATTAATAGTTGCAACTCTGCAAATATGACTTTATTGATATATGAGAATGTGAGAACTATGTTACAATGCACCCCTGCTAGTGCTATTGGGTCTCACTATACAGGTTTTAGATTCTGGATTTGATCTACTACGTGAACAAACTGATGAATCATAATATTAAAAATGCAAAACACAACATATAAAAGACAATGACAGTAACAAACAAATAAAATAGAATAAGCCCCTAAATACAGTACAAGGAGCAACAGTTTAATCAATGTGGAGTGCGAAGGTAGAGAGGAATGTGACTTTGTTTGGTTGGTGGCGAGTCCCAAACAGAGAAAGCACTTGTAGAGTTCATCCATTTGTAAACCATATCTGGATAATGGCGCTCCAGCACATCTTTTAAGCTCTCTGTAGTGTTCACCCACTTCAATCCTTCCTTAGTATAAGTCTCCTCATTGAAATCACTTGTGAAAAATCGATCAGCTTCTAATCTCCTACAAACACACAATAAATATGATAGTTAAGCTCCTAATATTAGTTACTATATAATATGGATATGTTATCCAACTCCAATCATGTGAAAACAAAATCAGGTGAAAGCCCCCAAAGGAGGGAGCCCCACGAATTTCTCATAGACCAAGCATGAGAGAATCTGGGTTCATTTTTCTCACACAATTTGTATAGTGCCATAAAAATAAAAAATAAAAAAAACATACTGTGTTCCATGTTAATGATTTTATCTAGAAGTAATGTATACCTTGAAGCCATTATAACAAAGATGAAGAAAGCAGTCTCACTAATGGCAAACCCCGTGATCTTCTTCTCTGCCATGAGACCAACAAGCAAATCCAGGCTCTCAACATCATTCCCATAAACCTCTTTAAGAACAGCAATGACCTCCTTATCATCAGTGAGGTCTTCCCATTTGCTGATGGGCAGCATCAGCATATTCCTCCTGAATTGGTTGTATCGAGCCACATTTCTTTCCCTGTCCCTATAAACTACAGGAATGATTGGGAGTGAACTATGTCAGAAAATCTAATTCAAATGTCCACTTTAAAAAAGAAAAAAAAAAAAGACAAACCCTGAACTAAAAATATCTCTGCCTAACAATTGAGGGTGAAAATAGGTCTCTGAATATCCAAATACCCAAAGGACCCCAAATCTAATTTAGAAAAGAAAGGAAGAGAGAAAAAGGTATGGGTCCTATATTTGGACCCATTTCTAAATTGGGTCCTGGTCTTTATGTTTCATACCCAATGCCTGAACTTTGGTCCGGATCTGGGTACAGGTACTAATCACAAATTTGGGTTCACAGCCAGCTTCCCTGTGGAACCATCTCAAACTTGAGCTGTTTTCACTCCTGCTCAAGATACTAAAGAGTTAAGTTTTTTAACATTAATTACTTTCAAGTGTTGGCAAGTCGACATGATCAGCTCTGTTACTTCCATCGACTTCTTGTGGAATGATATCTCTCATCCATTGTGGGTAATTCCAAAGCTCAAGAGCCCCACTCGCTTGGTGGCCCATGGACACCATCTGGGCTTCAAAGCCAATTTTTGAAATATTCCTTTCTCCTTCTAGCCCAACTAATTCCTTCATAGGGATCCTGCATGAGGCCAAGTTGTATGATATTAGCTTGAGAATTTAATTAGAGCTCATGAACCATAGTTACCAATAATGTGTGCAAGTATACTTATCCTATACTTTCAAAAGAAATTATGCATTTCTACTTTCATACGTATATAATATAAACAGTCTTAATAGTCTACAGTCTCTATGACACAAGCCTTAGACACGCCTTGCTTAGAGGGATAAAAGGCCAATCTACATAGTGTTTTTCCTTAATCCTAGCCCTTAATACATAGCCTCAAAGCTAAATGGCTATACATCACGCAAATGTATTTGACGATGATTAATGTCTAGATCACTGTCAAATTAGAACCGATATCAATTTAAGATGGGTTAGTGTGCATGATGGAACTAAATTAATAATTTGTAGGCCCTCTGTATCAAAATTGTTTGGTTTTTAGTGTGCATTTTTCATAGATAATTAAGACTTAAGAGTACTCCTTCACGACGGTTACATGCTTAAATAGAGAAATTTGATTGGGCCCATTGGGATTCTTCCATGACCCATGTTTATGTAAGGTTTTTTTTTTTTTTTTTTATGGAATATCTATGAGATTTTTAGAAAGGTTATTGAAGACTTACTCTTGAAGAAGGGCTGGGGACTTGTTCGTTCCAGGAGTAGAGTGTGTGTCCCTTAGCAAGAGCGTATCTGGAAGAAGCGAATGCATTCTATATACACTCACAAATTCTTCTGTTAGGGAATAAGGAACCCCATGATTCTCTGGTTTTCTTGATCCCACGAACCCACTAAGGACTGAACTCCCAGTATGTCCGAATCTATCCTTAAATTTCTTTCCAAGCAATCCATACCTGCCAAAAGATAAGGGAAAAAACTCAATAAGGACAGTCATAAATATTCACAATATTTACTTGAGAGCGAGTTTGTTATAATGAAATTGAATTCACAAGACTCCAAGGTAAAATGGAGTCTTAAAAAAGAATGTTGAAGAGGTGAGGGGTCAAGGATATAATGTCTAGATGTAGATGGGGTCTTAGACATTCCTTAGACTTCATTTACTTCGGTATCCATTTTCCAATGAGGGGAGACTATCTGATCGCAATTAGTGGATCTTCAACTGTTTCTTCAATTTTAGCCACTTCCATGGGAATTAATCTACTGGAAATTCTTAAAAATTCAATTCCATGAAAATAATCGGGCACTCATGAGTAGATTGAAACATTACCAATTAGCTCGCATTCCGGCCATTAGGGTATCAGTCTTGAGCAATTCAACAGTCCAATCGATTGTATGAACCTTTGCTATGACTGCAGCAGTCACCAGTCGTGCATGACGGTACAACTCTTCATCGCTGAAATCGGGATGATTTTTCTGCAAGAACATTTTCAATGAAGTTGGCTGTTAGAAACTATACACCAAGATCAGGCCCTGTTGGATGAATGTGGCATTCTGATCTTATTTTGTTGAATGCATTAGTCTAGATCCAATGGTTTGGGCTAATAGTGTCAAACTACGCGTATTTACTTAAATAGGACTAGGAACTGTTCATGCATTTTATAACTAATCAGTATATTAATTATATTATATATAGAGGGAGGTGCTCTCGTAAAAGACAACTCTCACCTCCCATACATCGAAGTAACAGTTTGAACATGTATGAGCTTGATTGATGCAAGGCCCATTGTCTAATCTAGGTTCGGTTCAAATATACTATCAGATATGGGTACGGGCGCCCTTTTTTGTATTTTAGGTTTGAATCCGGGTACACTATGGATCCTACCCAAATCATGCAAATTGTCTAAGCATGGTTCGATCCTCACCTTGAGAAGGTCACATACTGCATTGTGTTCTTGGACAAACAGTGCCTGCAGTACAGAAACACCAATCCAACTATTTCTGACATCACCAGAGATTAAAATACCATCATCATCATGAGGAAGAAGCCCATTGTTGGAGATGACGAGCTTTCCATCTTTGAATGTTCTAACTTTCCCCAGCTTCTCTGCAGTGCTTCCATAAATGGCACTACCATCCCTGTAATTGCCCTTGTAAATCACCACATATGCAAAAGGCCAAAAAAAAAAAAAAAAAAACAACTAGAGAAATTAAGGAAGGCTTTCTAAGAAGAAGACATACCACCATGGAGTCCTAATGTTCAAATGACCCTCCTTGATTTCATAGAAACCTGTTGGGACATTTTTTGTCTTGTAGAATCTAAATGCCTTGAGTGGACATTCTCCTGCTACGTTTGTTGGGGCTGTAATCTCCACCTATATAATTTGGAAATCAGAAATTATAAAAGCAAAAAAAAAGCAAAAAAAAAAAAAGAAAACTTCATGACTATATATATACACATGTAACGATGTAGCGATGAGGACACGGACATGGAAACAAGACATGAGGAGATTTATAAGAAAAAAATATAGGGAAAGGAAAAGGAATTAGTTATTTGTAGGGGTGCAACTAAGGTGGGTACACTAATATTGAAGGGGCTAAAATTGAAGAATTAAAGGTGAAAATATAAAAATGGGCTATTCAATGATACATCCCTTTTCATAAGGATATCACTCACCCATTACTTTAATAAATTAATTAGATCCTTAAAAATGGTGGGGTTCATCTGGATCTCCATTTTCAATTTTGAGTAAAAAGAGAAAAAAGAACACCAAGATCTCTTATAAAAGATGAAAAATAATGTATTTGTGTGTGTGTGTGTGTGTGAAAAAAGATAACCTAATGTCAACAAAAACCTAGATAGGACTTAAATAAAAAGGATTTTTATAAAATAACTAATAAGCTTAGAGTCTAATTTAATCAATTAATAAAAAAAATGAAATTACAGGTCTGTAGTTCATTTATTTAGAGGTTTTCATTCCTTCAAATACTCTTAACTTGATTTAAGAAAATACTAGATATCATCAAATCACGTTTTAATATCTTCCAAATCCAATAGTCATTTATAAGTTTCAAGTCTCTTTCTGCGTGCGTTCTAAAATTTTCTAAACATCCCCTAATCCTATTACATAGTGCAAGAGGGATTCCAAAGCTAAAAATATGTGAAAAAAAAGAGGCTATTTGGATCAAGCACTAGACAAATCACTATTGCCACTTGGTGTGTTGGGTGAAGGAAGGTAGGTAGGAGGAGAAGGAGAAGAAGGAGAGTAGCAGGTGATTGATGACGATATCGTTATATATTAAGGGATTTTTTTGTCAAAAAAGATGTACAAACCACTGACCAAAAGTTTTATTATTTTTCATAATAAAGTTGTTTAATCAAAGTCTAAATTTAATTATTTCATAAAAATCCCTAAATAGGATTTTTTTAAAGGCTCCTTCTTTCATGGTTTATTGTTTACATATTAGAGTTTTGGTAAAGCTCTAATTATATTTCTCTTTTTATTAGAAATAAAGCTTTGGCCTAAAAAATAAAAGCGAAGGGGAAGATTTTTCTTTTTTTTTTGAGAAGGTGGTGGCCTGACTTTTTTAAATAGATCTTTTTCAACAAAAGCAGGAAGAGGGAAAGTCTAAAAAGTTAGGGTATTTTAGATGAAAATAACCTTTGAAATATCTTATAATGACACAATGCCCACGACTATTCTTCCTCAACACTAGGTGTTTTCTATTTAAAATCAATAATTTTAAAAATTAATGTAATAATTTCTTATTTATATATTTATGAAATACTATTACTGTGAAACAAGAGCTATTTTTATAATTTTGCCAAACACATTATTTGTAAATTAAAATTTAAAAACCAGAGCTTTCATTATCTCTTACTAGATTAGACTAGCTTTCCCAAATGGCAATAAGATACTTAAATTTTCTAGTGTAACAAATATTTTAATATCTTTGACTCTTCACCAATTTAATACTTCTTCAGACAACCCAGTATATTATTAATTCCTAAAGACTTCAATATTAGGTAAAAGGGTCCCCTATGAAGCAATATTCTAAACCACCCAATGCATTTTTGTCGTCTTTATATCCTTAATTACTATACGTCATGATGAAATAATTGGAATCAGCATTAATAAATACACAGTTTAGAACATATGTACACAGTTTTGTTATTATATATATACAAGTTGGTATTAATTAGAACCTGCTTTGTATCTTCAAGGTGGTCAATCCAATCATGTATCATGAATTGGATCCAAGATGCAGCTACCATGTTGAACTGCTTTCCAGTGTCTATCATCTTCTTCCGCGCAAGCAGTTTAGTGGCGACGACGAAAGGGTCTGGCTTCATAATCTGTAATTTAATACATAAAGATGTCACACTCAGACAAACAATAAATCATTGACCCTAACTGATTACCATTTCAGACAAAATAATTAGAACATGAATAACATTGTCTGTTACTACTACTACTTACCAGTTCTTTCTGTGGAGAAGGGAGCATATTCCTCCCGAAAAAGGTCCCTTCGCTACCAGCAATAGCATTAAAAGGATCATTATACTTGCCATCAGCGGTTCTGTAAGGGTGGTTTGAAGGGTTATCCCTTAAGCCAACTGGAGTTGGCCCGACAGGGATGAGGTTGTATTCCTCATGAAGGTGTCTCCTTATGGCTAGGTAGATCAGGCCCAAGAACACTGGCAATCTGTGCCAAATTCCCAGCCTATCTATGAAATGGATGACCTGAGAAACAAAAGCAAGTTAGCAGGACTCATGGAGAGAGCAGTGAAAATTTCTAGTTCTTACTACAAATGGATGGTGGTGTTCATGGACCGATCGACCAGGCCGGGCTGCACTGCACCCAAGCTTTTCGGAGCACGGTCCATATATTTATTTGCCCTAAAAATCAGGTCCAGGACTAGCCCAGTTGAAAAATAGGTACCACCATTAATGGTAAATATGCCTAACCACCAGACCAGGTCTTTAAGAATAACATAGGCACCGAAATCGGGCAAGAAATTAGAAACAGATAATGGAAAAGAAAAGGATAGTGAGATCTTTCAATCCTTCCTTATGACTTACAAAGAGAAGAAGCCTGTCTATGAGGGTCATTCTCTTATAAACTTCATCATCCATTTGGTGATGAAAGGAGGAGAGAGATCTAAACATTTCAATGATGCTGCTCATTGTTTTCTCTAAAATTTTCTCTAACATTGTTTTGTAATTGAAGGTGGTGGAAGGTGTGGAGTGCTTGTTGGTATTTATAGAAACAGGAATTGAAAGTGTTTAGAAATATTCTTATTTTGGCTTTGAAGTCAAAGAAGCACTGCCCATTGAAAGACGCAAAAGACAGAAGGTTCCATGAACACCGTTTAGTAGAGTTGGTCGCGTCTTGTTTAGTAGAGTTGGTCGCGTCTCAAAACATGCAAAGATGGAATTGGCATCTGTATCAAGTATGAACATGGAGAAAGCATCATGACTTGATAAAATTTCTTGGCCTATCTTTGGCTACTAAGATGTTAAAGACGTACTTGGCCGAATCACATGCAACATGTGTCATTATGGATGGCATCAGGTTGAGTTTAATTAATAACGGACGGACAAAACCCGAGTCCTTGTTGACTCACACTTGCCCTGCTTTGTAACCGATTCAATGCTATTTATGATGGGTTTATAATTTATGACAGTGTCATGACCCATTTAGCGTCATGATCTTCTTCATTGCAAGTGCTATCGTTAAAGTCAACGTCCACCCTTGTTACAGAGTGGTTATAATCGTGATCGAGCCCTCGCCATCATTATAAAATTATTGTTGTATCATTTCTTATCACTAATTAATTTTAGGATAAGTAGTAGCTCAATAGGGTATAAGATCCTAGAAGTGATATCAGAGTCTGATAGGTTGGATGTTCGAGTCACGGGAGAGATTATTAAGGTCAACGTCTATCCTCGCTCCTAAATGGTCATAATTGAGTTCGAGTCATCGCTCTCACCATAAAATTATTATTGTACCGTTGAATAGAGTGTGATCCTGCACTATCATTACAAGATTCAAAAAAGAATTTAAAGAGGTTGTGGCCTAGCTTGACCCATACTTAACGTCATATTGTCTAAAAACTTACATGATTTGGGTGCCAAACTCAATTTTTAATTCGTAATGTAAATTGATCTTGCACTGTGACTCGAGGTCTTAAAATATTGTATCGAAAACTTTGGCCTCCTAGTGAGTTATTGATATATATTATGCAAGTGACCCATGTACTTTCTAGTAGATCGAATAATTGACATGAAACAAAGTGGGACCCGCAAACCAAGAGCCTCCAATTAAGATCATGTGTAACCCTTATTTTCTCTGGGCGTACGTACATTTCCCTAAATATATCATTTGCTGACTATTCAACAAGTACTGCTGGGTATAGAGAATCTCCTTGGATGCATCACTGGTCGACAGTCTTTGAACATTCAAAACCATTGTGCCATAGCTATTGTCAGGGCGCGCAAAACTAACAACAGCTGACCTAATATGTATATAGAATTTTCACCTGCTACCAATTGGCATGTGGCATGTGCTTGCTGTTCAAAACACATGGTCCAGCTCTCAGGCCCATCTAAGATGAATGCCAAACAGGGAAGATGTAAAAGTAGATGGGGGTGATATAATAGAGATGTCAAACGGGCCGTGCCGGCCGCCCCAGATCCGGCCCACCCATGCCACGGGCTGGGCTGGCACGGCCCGCCCCAGCTAGCGGGCCGGCACGGCCCGCCAGGGAAAACCCCTGGCACGGCACGGCCCGCCATGGGGCGGGCTGGAGCGGGCCGGCCCAGGCGGGCTGGCGGGTCAGGCGGGCCTGCTGGGCTGGGCTGTTTTTTTTTTTTTTTTTTCTTTTTTTTTCTTTCTTTTTTTCTTTTTTTCTTTCTTTTTTTTCTTTCTTTCATTCATTCATTCATTCATTCTTTCTTTCTTTTCTTTCTTTCATTCTTTCTTTCTTTCTTTCTTTCTTTTTTTTTTCTTTCTTTCTTTCTTTCTTTTTTTTCTTTCTTTCTTTCATTCTTTCTTTCTTTGTTTTTTTTTTCTTTCTTTCATTCTTTCTTTCATTCTTTTTTTTTTCTTTCTTTCATTCTTTCTTTCTTTGTTTTTTTTCTTTCTTTCTTTCTTTCTTTGTTTTTTTCTCTTTCTTTCTTTCATTCTTTCTTTGTTTTCTTTCTTTCTTTCATTCTTTCATTCTTTGTTTTTTTTTTCTTTCTTTCTTTTTTTTCTTTCTTTCTTCCTTTCTTTCTTTTTATTTTTTATTTTTTCTGTTGGGCTGGCTGGCGGGCTGGCGGGCTTCGGGCCTGGCGTGCCCAGTGGGCTGGCGGGCCTGGCGGGCCAACAGGCCCAGCGACCTTGGCCCAGCACGGCCCGTGTCTCGGGCCGTGCCTTGTGGGCCGGGCCGTTGACCGGGTCGTGCCGTGCCACGGCCCGTTGACTAGCATGTTCGGCCCGGCCCGGCCCATTTGACATCTCTAGGGGTGAAAAGGACTTAACATGGATAAGGATGACAAGAAAAAAAGTACAGAAAGTCCACTTGGATAAAATGGGGAACCGAATTCTGGTTCGATCCCCTAAAAACCGCTAGATCCTTAGATCAGTCCTCCCGAGAACCGCTGGATACTAGAGGTTTAGGATCTAGCGGTTCTCAAGGGAGATCGGACCAGAATTCAGTCTCTCCATTCTGTCCACATAGCACGGCTGTAAAAAGTATCCCTATCAAATCATCTTAACTCCTTTGATTTGGTAGCCTCAAAATGTAATGGTCGCTTATCTATTCATTTTTTAGAGGTTCAATCCGACGGTGAGTCAAGGTCTAATGAGAGTCATCTTTGGCCAGCTGTGCCAATCAAACGGAGGTAAAGTGTATGAAGGGGCACATGTATCAAAGGTGGGTCCAAGTGGGTGCAACACATAGGAACAGAGGTTAGTATCCTCTTGGACCTCTTCTATTTGTGCAACATCGATGTACCAAGATTATTGCCTCATTAACATTAAGTGAGGAAAAATTGAGTGAACAATTAAAAAGGGACTTTTATCAAAAAAAATATTTTAAAAATCCATTAGTTTCTTTTTCTTTTTTTGCTTGAGGCTAAAATCATAATATATTAAGCTGGAAGGTTTTGGATATAATTTTGAATTTACTTTTTAATTTTGACCGGAAGTTATTTTCGGTTATCACAACTACTAGCAAGTTATTTTTTGTTTCTATAATGGCTATCATACTCTCCCACCAGTTTCCACCAATATACTTTCCCTACTTATGGACTCTCACGTTCCTTCTTTCTAATATGCATATAGAATCATATCTCTTCATGCATGATTGTGATTAGCATAGGTTTTTATACTAATATGTCATTAAAGACGAGAAAAAATACATGGATAAGTGCCCCAGAATAGTCATGACAAATCAAACCCACTGGACAAGCTCAACTGAGCAAAAAGAAGAAGAAGAAGAAAAAAAAATGCAGCATGAAGAAAGATTACTAATTAAGTATTTGAGATTCCACCCAAATGATTTTGACACTAATTTCTAATTAATGCTTGAAGTTTGAGTTTTTGCCAAAAATGATAATTATTGTCTTTGAGATCGTTTTAATGAACTTGCCCAATAGATGGGGATATCATAATTAACTCATGTAAACCCAACATCCAACTGTCTTCTTCAGGGTAGCAGCAACTGCTACAATCTTTCAATGATAAAGCCCTCAAATTCCACAACAATCTTCTCAAATCCGGCTTTCAGCCACACGACCAATAACTCTGTTGGAAAGAGTTGGTGGTATCTGACTATCCGGTAATTAAACCTGTGCTTGGAGAAAATTGAACTTGTTTCAAAGAAACAATTATGTTGTCTTAGGACTTGGGAGACGCAGGCGACCTTTCCAAAAGGTGGCTATCTAAGTTATGTATTGGAATTGAACTGTTCAAAGAAGCATAGATTTTTCCTTGGAAAATTCAGTCGATCTTTCCATGGTCTCTATTTAAGGTATATTTTGGGATATAATAAGATCTATTATAAACCTGACACAAGATTCCATCTTTATCCATTGTTATCCATAAGTTTGAGATTTGAAAAACCAGTCACAGTCCACTCACGAAATGTAATATAGATAATTTTCTACACACTCCATCCACCAAATTTAGAAGAGAAACCAGACAGCTAGATGCCTTTTCTTTATTGGGTTTTGGTGGCCTATCTCTATAACACTTATTGAGAAGAATTTGCTTTTATAACTGAGAGAGATTGAGAAAGACCGTGGTTTTATATATATGAAGTGGTTGGAAAAACCGTGGTTTTAGATATGGTTGCGTTTGGTCACAGCAACTACCGATAGCGATTGAGGTTATATAGAAGCTGTTGTTGTTGCTGATTGTAAAAGTTGTTGCTGATGCTAAAGCTGAAGGAACCCAGATTATGGAATATCAGCGATTTGAGGTTCTAAAAGCTGTCGCTATTGTTGTAGCTTGTTGTTGTCTTGTATTTACGTTTGGTCAATCGTTGTACCAATCATTAGGAAGTTGTTACAGCCAAACGCACCAATATTAAGTGGTTGGAAGAGTTAGTGAACTCATACGCAATTATATATATTAAATCAGTAGCCCTCTTCATCATAGAGTGATACCATGGTGTCAGTGGTAGTCCTAGGATTATTATTTGGGTGGGGAGGACAATGGTTCATTGAAAAGACCAAAATCAACGCCCACTACCAATAAACCCCACTTATTGCATGGTTTAAATACAGGATTTTTTATTTTTACTTTCTTGGTAAATTAAGTCTAATGAACTTATATCCTGATACTAAAACTCAATTATTACATAAGGTTTTTAAATACAACAGTCATTTCCTCAAGAAATTAGCCTTTATTCAAATAAATATGATGAGAATTAGATTAGCAACCACACTACAATAATAATAAAGAAACTATAGAGAACTCCAAAGAAGTAAATTAATACCTCTTTGATTGTTTCCTTAAGCTCCTAAGAGTTCCTCTATCATTTGAATCCAAATGAGATCAACATAATCATAAATATCATATTGTGATTAAAGAAAAAACTCAATTCAAGAAAATCTAACAAAAAATAAAAAAATAAAGTAGCTAAAACTCAAGATCAAGCAATAAATCAAAAAGAATCTAAAGTAGGATATTTTGGGGAAGAATTGGAGTATTTTTTTAATCCATTTGCAAGAATGCATTTTAGCGATATATATATATATATATATATATATATATATATATATATATATGGCAAGGCTTGCTTAGGATAAAATTCCGTAAGCTCGTGCTTGTAGGGCCCGCCCTTGGTCCTTCCAAATTGACCGAACATACAACCCCCATGAAATGCACATGTCCACCAACTTTCAATCAAATCCAAATTTACTGGACCGTTGGATCGACTGTGTATTGATCCAAATGGAGTGTTGACCATTAAACTTTTGGAGCTCATATGAAGATTATAGAAATTACGGTCAAGTTTAGGATAAGGTAAGCTCAAATGTGTACTGCGGCCTACCTGCGGACCCACGTGGGGATGTGGATGGAGATGGAGGGATTTCAAGGACTCCCTTGGACCCTCCTCCTTGAAAAAAATCAGTCTCAACCGTGATTTCTATCATCTTCATATGGTCCCAAAAGTTTAATGGTCAACAATACATTTGAAATGATACATAGCCGATCCAACGGTCCAATAAATTCGGATTTTACCGAAAGTTGGCGGACATGTGCAATTTAGGGAGGTCATGTGTTTGGTCCATTTGGATAGACCAAAGGTAGGCCCCACAAGCATGAGCTTATGAGATTTTATTTTAAACTTGAGCTTAGGAGAGCCTATATATATATCCCTTATCTTGATTTTGGTGACGATCATCATGTAAAAAACAACATAATCGACTTTGATTTATGGGACCAACCATGTTTCAGCTTAGAATAAGCTAAGCTACCACTTAGGAGAGCTAGCCCCATATATATATATATATATATATATAAATTTAGAGCCCTAAATAAAGGTATTTATCATTGGATTTTTTACTTCTTTATCCTATCTAATGATTGTTTACACAACTTACTGTTAGAGAGGCATTAGTGCAGGTTCCACACCAAATAGGGTGTGGTTTTAAACTATATCACTGGTTTTTTAAAAAAAATTTAACTCTCATGAGCATCAAGTTCTTAATTCGCACTGTTCAACTTGTTTATTGACTACTAAACCGTGCAATGTTCACTTTTATATCTTAAATATTCATAGATTTGAGATATTGAAGATCTTGCATTATTTAAACCACCCAATGTTTACTCATATGAAAATGGTACTTCCGAAAAACATGATATATTATTTCATATGTGTAAACTTTATAAATTCAATATTTGCATGTGTAAATTTTAGATATGTAATTGGTATTTTCAAGTCACATATGTAAAAGATAAACGATCCTTTACAGAAAATGTTCACAATGTGAACTATTCTCTAATTCTGAAAAAAAAAAAAAAAAAAAAGACAGTTGGGTTCCAGCATTCCAATGATAAAACAAATCCTTTAAAAACATTCTACACGAAAATAACCTGGTTTCAAGATCAAATATTGGTAGTCACAATGGAACAAAATCTAAGGAAAGTACCAATCAAATGAGGATTTCTATGTGAGTAATATTTTGGGATTAAATAAACTAGACATAACTTGGATTCCATGGGCCCGTTTGGTAATTTACTTTTAAAATAAAGTGGAGTGAAGTGAAATGAAAAGAATAAATAAAATATAAGTGAGTTTTAATGATATTTTGTTTTTAGTTGTTTGGGATGGAATATTTTTGACTTTTTATATGGGGAAATGGAGTTTTTTTGTCTCTTAGTGAGTAAATGTAGTTGTTTTTTTACTTTTTTTTTTTTAAAAGATGGATGGAGTTTTGGCAAAAAGTGATTTTGATAGGATGTTTAACTTGACTTGACTTCACTTGACTATATTAGTAAAATTACCAAATGAGCCCTGAATGTAAAAAAGGGAACCACTAAAAAACTATAAACAGGGGTTTTAGGTCCACCCTCCTCAATGTAGAAAATCGCACAATCATCTCATCCTACATCACACATTAAAACAAAGGAAATCAGAGTTGCAACAAACCCAAATCTATCAAGACCATTCATCTTCATCAAATTGTCAACATTAACAAGATCTGGACCGTTGATCATCATTAGAAAACTAGGAAACACCCAATCAAAAGTTCAGATACACTTTTAGTTTATTGTTCCGTTTGATTTAATTCCATTAAAATCCATCTGATTGTTGTGAACCATATAAAAGACTTTAACAGTTGTAACTCTGCAAATATGATTTTATTGATATAAAAGAGAATGTGAGAACTATGTTACTCACACCCCCTGAAATGCATAATGGGTCTCAATAAAAAGGTTTGAGATTTTGAATTTGATCTACTACACTGATGAATCATATTATTTGGAATCCAAAACACAACTTATAAAATTAATAATAATAATAGTAATAAATACAAAAGGCCCATGCATACAATATAAGAAGTAATTGTTTAATCAATGTGGAATGCGAAGGTAGAGAGGAATGTAATTTCGTGGGGTTGGTGGCGAGTCCCAAACAGAGAAAGCACTTGTAGAGTTCATCCATTTGTAAACCATATCTGGATAATGGCGCTCCAACACATCTTTTAAGCTTTCTGTAGTGTTCACCCACTTCAATCCTTCCTTAGTATAAGTCTCCTCATTGAAATCACTTGTGAAAAATCGATCAGCTTGTAATCTCCTGCAGACACACAAGAAATATGATAGTTTAGCTCCTAAAGTTAGTTACGGTATATAATATGGATATGTTGTCCAATCATAACCAAACCAAGCATTTTCCCACTAGGTAGGGTCGGCTATATGGATTTGACGATGCCAATCAAATCTGTTTAGGATCATGTCCTCCGTTAGATCCATGTAGGGAAGGTCATGTTTAATAGTTTCTTTCTAATTTCTCTTGGGTCTCTCTCTCTCCCTCTCCTACTCCAGGCAATCTCTATGCTTTCACACCTTTTAACAGGTGCCACCGTTGGACGCCTTCTAACATGGCATATGTTGTCCAATTATGCGACAACAAAATTAGGTGAGAAATCCACATCAAATTATTGGTGAGAGGACATTTCTAAACCCTACAATCTATTTAATCTTTGGTCAATTAAGTGTATAAGATGAAAAACTAATTGAAAGACTTGCCGAAATGCCTTCACTGTGGATGTAAACTAACAACCATGTCAGGTTTTAACCTAAGCATGTACTTTTTTATTGAACTAATCACAATCCAACCCTCCTTATATAGGCCCCACCATTCAATTCTAAATTCTGATGGGATTATCTAACCTAATTCTATTTCAACAAAGATTATATCATCTAACACTAATAGCCAATCATTTATGAAGACACAGCAGTAATTCCTGCCTCTTGGTCCCCCAAGGCTCATACTCAAATGAAATTCTTGAGGCTCCTTAGTGGGGCCCATTGATTAAAACGTTGATTAAAAGTCTAAACCCCTCAAATAAATGGTCCGTGTTGTGCTGGCTACGGCAAAAGTTGACTAAAATAAAATTTAGGCTCACCCTCAAATTGATCACATACAACAACATTACTTTTATAATATCAATCTAATGGCGTGCCAAACTCCTATTTTAGTAAAATTTATCAAAGCCGATATAATAGAAGGGCATTTGTTTTGAGCAATTTAGATTTTTGACAAGTGAGCCCACCAAGGAGCTCCACGAATTCCTAATGAGACCAAGCATAAGAGAATCCAGACTCATATTTCTCACACAGTCTGTAAACTAATGCAAAAACTGCTTCACACCATAATTTAATGTCCTCCTACTGAAATCAAAGTACCTTGGAGCCATCACAAGAAAGATGAAGAAAGCAGTCTCACTAATAGCAAACCCGTCGATCTTCTTCTCTGCCATAAGACCAACAAGCAAATCCAGGCTCTCAACATCATTCCCATAAACCTCTCGAAGAACTTTAATGGCCTCCCGATCATCAGTGAGGTCTTCCCATTTGCTGATGGGAAGCATTAGCATATTCCTCCTGAATTGGTTGTATCGAGCCACATCTCTTTCCCTGTCCCTATAAACTACAGGAAGCATTGGGAGTGAACTACATCAGAAATACTAATTCAAATGTCCACTGGTGAAAGTTCAAAAAACAAGTTCACTGCCCAACAATTAAGGGTGAGAATAGGTCCCTGAAAGTCCAAATACCCAGAAGAACCCCAACTCAAAAGAAGAAAAAGAAAAAAGAAAGGTATGGATCCATTTGTAGGGGCCATAAATAAAACTCTGGTCTGAGAGTCCATATGTTTCATACCTTATGTCATGACAATGTATTTAGTTTGAACTTTAGTCTAGATCAGGATTTAGGTCTCTATCAGTAATTTGAGTTCAGAACCAAATCCTCTATTGACCCATCTCAAAGTCAACTTATTTTCATGCACACTCAAGATACTAAAGAGTGAAGTTTTTTAACATTACTTTCAAGTGTTGCCAAGTCGACATGATCAGCTCTGTTCTTTCCATCGACATCTTGTGGAATGAGATCTCTCATCCATTGTGGGTAGTTCCACAGCTCGAGGGCCCCACATGCTTGGTGACCCATGGACACCATCAGGGCTTCAAAGCCAATATTTGAAATATTCTTTTCCCCTTCGAGTCCAACTAATTCCTTCATGTGGATCCTGCAATAAACCAGTGTTATTATATTACACTGAGAAATTTACACCTCATGAACCTTCTCTCGTTTTTTTTTTTAACTTATATGTACGTATATTATCAGCTTGGATCCTCCGTAACATAGTTCGCAGATTCCTCCATCCGTCCCAAAGAAAATTGCTCCATGGGCAAGCATTGCTTGGAGGTATGAAGAGCCACACAGATTCATGAAAACCAAGAAAGGCAGGGGCGATGCATAGGATTGGATGCGCACTAGAGGTAATCACAATATCAAACCACTCAAATAAACAGTAAGTCTTTAAGTCCTCAAAGTTTAATGGCTTTGCATGATCGAAACTCGGTTTATATAGTTTCAAATGGTAGTTAACGTTTAGGTCAATGTCGAACTAAGATTAGTATCAACTTGAGGTGGGTAGGTGTGCATGAAGGTAATTAAATTGATCATAGGCAAGCCTTCTACATCAAGATTAATATTAAAAATAAGTGTGTAGGATCTTACACCCTATTGAGCTACTACTTATCCCAAAACCAATTGGTGATAGGAAATGGCACAACAATAGTTTTATGGTGTGGGCGAGGGCTCGACCACAATTATAACCGCTCAGGAGCAAGGGTGGACGTTGACCTCAACAATCCCTCCCTCAACGGCACACCCGCCGCGACTCCTGCTGCGAACTCGCAAAACGCGTGTCCCGTGACTCGAACACCCGACCTATCACTGATACCACTTGTAGGATCTTACACCCTATTGAGCTACCACTTATCCCAAAACCAATTGGTGATAGGAAACGGCACAACAATAGTTTTATGGTGAGGGCGATGGCTCGACCACAATTATGACCGCTCAGGAGCGAGGGTGGACGTTGACCTCAACAAAGTGCCAATCAGGGGGTGTAGCATTTTCCATCAATAAAACATGTGATTCATTGGGGGCACAAGAATTCTTCTGCGACCCATGCCCTAGAGGATCAGACTCGCATCTAATCTATGTGTTTATTTTCTTTATATAGAAATTATACGATATTAGAAAGATTGGAATCCAAAAAAAAAAAGCTAGGAGATGTACTCTTTAAGAAGAGGTGGAGACTTATTCATCCCTGGTGTAGTGTGTGTATCCCTTAGCGAGAGCTTGTCTGGAAGAAGCGAATGCATTCTATATACACTCACGAATTCTTCTGTTAGGGAATAAGGAACCCCATGATTCTCTGGTTTTCTTGATCCCACAAACCCACTAAGTTTTGTGTTCCCAGTATGTCCAAATCTATCCTTGAATTTCTTGCCAAGCAATCCATACCTACAAAAGAGGGGGGAAAGGACAAAGTTTTATAAGCATTTGTTAATAACCAGAAACACGGAAAGCTCAAATTGTTAGTGAATAACTGAACAATGTATGTCAAATGGTCCCGACAATTCCTTCATTTGTTTGCATGAAATTAAAATGGGTTCTGACGAAGGAATGTTGAAGGGGTGAAGGGACAAGAATACAAGGTGAAGATGTAGATGGGACACCATCTACAAGGGTGATCGCTAATTAATCATTCTCCAAAAGGGGCTAGATCATTTGACGGCAATTTGTGGACCTTCACCTTTCTTCAATTTCATCCACTTTGTATTTGAATTCCTCCGAATTCAATTCCATATAGACGAAGAGGGACCTTATTATATATTGTGATACATACCAATTGGCTCGCATTCCAGCCAAGAGAGTATTAGTTTTGAGCAATTCAACGGTCCAATCGATGGTGTGAACCTTTGCTATGACTGCAGAAGTCACCAGTCGCGCATGACGATACAACTCTTCATCACTGAAATCGGGATTATGTTTCTGCAACAACATTTTCAATGAAGTTGGCTTTCAGAAATTATATACCAGGATGTTGGATGGATGAATGTGGCTTTCTGATAATGCTTTGTTCACAATGCATTAGTCTAGACCCAATGGTTTTGACTAGAAGTGTCAAACTATATGCATTACTTAAAAACAGGACTGAGGCTTGCTTAATTCGTAATGATTCCCAAGATATTCTAGGAAATGAGCTTCTATCAAGGGGTTAAGAGTTGATGATCAAATATGAAAATGCAATGGGCCATCCATATATATAAACTTCCTATGTTGATAGGCCCAACTTTTAACTGATAAAGTTTTTCCTATGAAATGGACAGTCCCTCTAGATTAGGGTTGTAAATAGGGGACAGTTCCGAATGGAACCATAGTGGATACGGACCCGGACTCATTTCTAAATAACAGTTTCGATTCTGGATCTGATTTTGACTTAGAACCTATTTTGTTTGTTCCAAACCCGGTTCCAATAGGAAAATCTGTATCCGGTTCGGAAACCGGATCTATCTAAAAACCGGAATCTAGTTTCAAAACCGATTTTAATTTCTCTTTATTTTTCATTTTTTCTTAAAATAAGCTTATCTTTCAACTTATAGCAGTGTATCAAGCCTACTGCCTCCAGCACTATACATAAAAATGTCAAAAAAAAGATGATTTTGAAATATAATTTGCAACATCAAAAACTCATATGCCGGGTTCACGGGTAGGAACCCATATGGACCCGAAACCGGACCCGTTTATCAATCGAAACCTAAATTGGGTTATGGACTCGAACCCTTTTATGAATTGGAACCTAAAATAGATTCAAGACCCGATTTTTAGTGAGTCGAAACTTTCGGATAGTCTGATACCTATTTGCAACCCTACTCTAGATTTATACCTTTGACCATATATTCACCCCTTATAAATAAAAATAAAAAAATAAAAAAAGAAGAAGAAGAAACTGTCCAATAAATTTTCAGAAATTTAATGTCAAATGTGCTCAGTATTTCATTTATTTATTTATTTTTGGCATCTTGCTCTAAACTAAAAGATTATGGTTAAACAATTTTTCAACTGGGTGGTTTAATCCTTTGGAGGTTGATCGCTATTCTTTGGTGAAGGAAGAGGAGATTGTTTAATATCAATTGTATTAAACGAGTATATACATGTATGGGGCTCAGATGAGGCTGGGATCTTTATTTGTGTTCAGGTCTAGATTTGGCTGTGCGGGTGCTAAACCTGAACCCAATTTGGTCCAATCTTGGGCGTGCGCCCTTATTTAGTGATTTAGATTTGAATCCGGGTAACTAAGGAGTAAGGACCAATGACCATACCCAATTCATCCCAATTGTCTAATCATGGTTTGGTCCTCACCTTGAGAAGATCACATATTGCATTATGTTCTTGGACAAACAGTGCCTGCAGTACAGAAACACCAATCCAATTATTTCTGACATCACCGGAGATTAAAATACCATCATCATCATGAGGAAGAAGCCCATTGTTGGAGATGAAGAGCTTTCCATCTTTGAGTGTTCTAACTCTCCCCAGCTTCTCTGCATTATTTCCATAAATGACACTACCATCCCTGTAATTTCCCTTGTAAATCACCACACAAGAAAAAAAAAAAAAAAAAAAAAACTAGAGAAAGGAAGGCTGGCTTTCTAAGAAGAAGACATACCACCATGGAGTCCTAATGTTCAAATGACCCTCTTTGGTTTCATAGAAACCTGTTTGGACCTTCTTTGTCTCGTAGAATCTAAATGCCTTGAGTGGACACTCTCCTGCAACTGTTGGTGGGGCTGTAATCTCCATCTATATAATTTGGAAATGAGAATTATAAAAAGAAAAAGAAAACACACACAGAGAGAGAAAAAACTCATCACTATATATATATATACGTAATGATTTAGTGATGAGGATTCAGGCATGGAAACAAAAGAAGAGTAGATCTCAAAAGTAGCAAAAGTGGAAGGGATTTTTCTTTTTTTTTAAACCTAATTTTGTTATTATATTATAATAATGTTATTATATACAAATTGGTATCAGAACCTGCTTTGTTGTATCCTCAAGGTGGTCAATCCAATCATGTATCATGAATTGTATCCAAGATGCAGCTATCATGTTAAACTGCTTTCTCGTGTCTATCATCTTCTTCCGCCGCGCAAGCAGTTTAGTGGCGACAACGAAAGGGTCTGGCTTCATAATCTGTAATTTAACACATAAACATGTCACACTTTAGACAAACAAGAACCCCAACTGATTACCATTTCAAACAAAATAATTAGAACATTAAGATTATTGTCCGTTACTACTACTTACCCGTTCTTTCTGTGGAGAAGGGAGCATATTCCTCCCGAAAAAGGTCCCTTCGCTACCAGCAATAGCATTAAAAGGATCATTATACTTGCCATCAGCGGTTCTGTAAGGGTGGTTTGAAGGGTTATCCCTTAAGCCAGCTGGAGTTGGCCCGACAGGGATGAGGTTGTATTCCTCATGAAGGTGTCTCCTTATGGCTAGGTAGATCAGGCCCAAGAACACTGGCAATCTGTGCCAAATTCCCAGCCTATCTATGAAATGAATGACCTGAGAAACAAAAGCAAGTTAGCAGGACTCATGGAGAGAGCAATGAGAATTTCTAGCTCTTACAACAACTGAATATGGTGTTCATAAACCCGATGGGTCGGGCCTGCCTGAAGCTTTTCCGAGTATTTCTTGGGCCTAAAAGTCAGGCCCAGTCCTAGCTCAGGTGGAAAATATGAACCACCAGTTGTGGAAAATATGTCTGACCGCCAGGCCGGGTCTCTTAGAATACCAAGGCACTAATCCAGCTCATTCACCGATCAGAGAAGAAATTTAGGCATATGCGGGGCTGAAACACAGCCTAAATTGAGATGCAGCCTAGGCCCGTGACAGTTTCAGGCTGGCTCGGCCCATGGGCACCCCTACAAATGAATGGAACAGAAGGAGAACGAGAGGTTTCAATCCTTGGTAAAGACTTACAAAGAGAAGAAGCCTATCGATGAGGGTCATTCTCTTATAAACTTCATCACCCATTTGGTGATGAAATGAGAAGAGAGATCTAAGCATTTCAATGAGTCTGCACATGGTTTTCTCTAAAATCTTCTGTTTCTTTTGTGAAGGAAGGTGTGGGGTGCTCATTGGTCTATATAGAAACTGAGACTCAGAGACTGTTTTGAGATATTTTTTTGGCTTAAAGTCAGAGCATTAATTAATTAAAGAAAACCATGTGCAGACTCATTGAAAGACAAATTCCTAGGATGTTGAAGACATTACTAAAAATTATAATTTTCATTGGATGTTGAAGATGATTACTAAAATCTCCTAGTTTAGTTGCAAATGTCACAAGCATTTAGGGAGAGAAAGGAACCTTGTAATATGAAGATTACAATTTTACCTCTTAAACAAGTTTCTTTTTTTTTTAATTAATGATGAGGAACCCACTGACCTCTATTGCTCAAAGAATTCGAAGCCCTCTTGCTCAAAGAATTCGAAACCGGGATCTCCAGCTCATTTCTGAACTTCCCAACCACCCAACCACCGGAACAATTAGAGTGTGAGTAAAAATTTAAAAAAGTTTGTATGAGGGTAAAAATATAGTTTTAAATTTCCAATTTTATTTTCACTCACCGTTGAGACAAGTCGTTGTTAAGGTTTTTGTCTTTCCCAACCACCCAACCACCGGAACAATTAGAGTGTGGGTAAAAATTTTAAAAAGTTTGTATGAGGGTAAAAATATAGTTTTAAATTTCCAAATTTCTTTTCCCTGACCGTTGAGACAAGTCGTTGTTAAGGTTTTTGTCTTTAATGCAACATCTAATGTCATAACAGTTGTAACTGTTTCATTTCTTCTTAGGCTAATATTCTATATGTTAATTTGAATGTTAGTTGGAGAAAAAAAGGAAAATGCAAGCATAACCAATGCCTTCAAGAATCAAACAAACCAATGATAGAGACCATTCAGTTCTTCAACTCGGAAGAATCATGCATTTTTAAAAATAATTTCTAAAATATTTCAAAATGGACCCACTACTTATAAAGTATAAATCTATATTTATTTAGATGAATTCATGATAATGAGTTCAAATTAATAAATTTATATATACAAAAAAAAAGTACTCCAATAAGAAAAATTAAAGAAAGAAATATTACACATTAGTTCAAATATCAATTGTAAAAGATTAAATATAAGTTTCAAATTACAACCCAATCATCATTTTTAAAAATTATTGATTCCAAACGCCATGTATAATTACTTATAAATAAACTTTAATTCTTTAAAATTAGATATGCCTATTAAATAATTCAAAATGCAAACAATTCATTAAAATAAGATGACTCGGCTGAACCTCCTCTATTTTTAACTTTGTTCTTCCGTTCTTCGTAAAAAAGATATGACTCGAGAGAGTCTAAGAGTCAATTTGGAGAGTTTTCCAACCATGGTTCCCATGGTAAGATTAACCTTGTATAAAATGCTAGATACTATAAAAAGATTTCATATCATTATCAAAATTATTTAAACACTCAATCTTATGATAGGGCCACTTCTCATAACATAGGAGTGCATTCATATGTAATGGTCCATATTTTCAATGAGTAAGCCCCACTTTCTAATGGAATGTGAGGGAGACAAATCAGAATCTGAACTGGTAGACTAGTGTCACACGACATCCTTGACATTCTCGTCTCCTCCATCTCCAAGCAACTAAAGCATGAAAATCCATCCCAGCACCATGAAAGACCCAACTTGGGAAAGTTTGTTCAGGGTGGGTTTGCAGTGTGATGTAAATAAAAACAAAGTGTAGAAACAAGCATGAGATATGATTTTTTTTTTTTTTTATTATGTTTTTTTAAAATAGGGCTGGATTTAAGTGAAAAAAATGAGTTTTGAGTATCAGTCGAATTTAACCCACTATTTAGCCTAAATTAATATTTTCAGTAAAGCCTAAAAAAAGCATGTTTATTTTGTAGAGATGAAGATTAGTCCCCAAAACATGAAGGACTCAAATTGAGAAAATCTTTTCAAGGTGGGATTGCAGCATGATGTAAATAGAAACCACCCAAAATGTTGGGATTGCAGCATGATGTAAATAGAAACCACCCAAATGTTGGTTGAGAGCTTTTAATACAATGGATGGAGAGAGAGAGAGAGACCACCCAAATGCAGTTGAGACTTGAGAGCTTTTAATACAATGGCGATAGAGGGAGAGAGATGTGGACCTGCACATGATAGAGAGAGACATGTGGAGCTGTACACTTTATTGTCAATTTATCATCTTCATACTTCATGGTCACGCCTACTTCTGTACTTGAAAACAAAAGGCTTTTCCAAGTTGAAATGGATACTCGGCCTGTTCCGAGTTCGAAAACAAAAGAAACAAAAGGCTTTTAAAAAAATTGAGCCTAACAGGTTGAGCTTGAACAATTATTTGAAAGCCTGGTCAAAATGAGATTGGGAATGGGCAGAGCATGCCCTGCCCGGCCGCAATAAAATTTTGCTAATTTCAATTGAAGTTAAATAGTGTCAATCTTTGTCTTCAACTTCAATCTTATGATCATAGATTTATATAATCTATTCCTAGTGGCTATTGATTCCATTGAGAACTGCCTTTCTTTTTTTCTTCTCTTTTTTAATCTTGTCTGAAAGATAGCAGTATTACTTTTATCATGTAAGTGATATTTCAATCAAAGTAAAATAGTGCTAATCTTTGTCCTCAACTTCAATCAACACATCTATTTTCCTAAGATTCACTAAACTTGCACTATATAAAAGAAGGAAAGAGCACTAGAAAAGACCAAAAGAAAAGCTCAAACAACCAAAGAGACCATCTATAGGCCTTGTAGTTGTATACCCATGCAATCAAGCAAACTCGGGACCCATACAAATGGTTCTGACAACTCCCTCTAAGTGGCTATGTTCACGGACTCAAACCCCATTGATAAAGTGTTTAATGCATATAATTAATAATGCATAAGATTTTGCTATTCACATCAACAATTATATTTCAAAGTTTTTGTCTCGTGAGATGTTCTGGTGTATGTACTATGTTTTTTTTATAACAATCATACTATATAGACAAATGCTTTTGTCAGCATGCATGCCAAATGCATGTTTTTAACTCCGCCATGTTGCTTATTGTATTGCATTGCCAGGCCCAAGCCCGGGAAAAAGAAGGAGGGTTTAAAGTACGGTTCACACTAGGTTTTTGTTGACAACATAGAAATAATTAGATAATGTTTAGTTTATGTTCAAGATCGTGGGAAGCCCTGGCCCAGCCCTGGCCCGCATGGGACGGGATTGGACAACCTCCGGCAGGTTCGTCCAATTTTCGAGATGGGATTTGACAACCCAAGCACAGGCCCGTCCCGTGCCGTCCCATTGACGGACCTAGTGACACCTACCCTTAATGACACCTACCCTTAATGAATAGCATTAGTGTCAATTGACATCAAGCCATTAATTGTTCGCCCTTTATTCAAGTATTAAGGCATTATCCACCATTAAAAAATATTAGTCCCAATCGACAATGGTTAGGCTAATCTCTACCATTAGATCTAATATCAATTCATTATAACTACCTAGATTAATTGTCGTAAAATGCTAGTCCCAGTTGACATTGATCATCCCATTTATCTGGCATTAGATCAATTATCTAGCCATTATCTCTTGCAATCTAAACTTGGAAATCATCATAGATCTATTCATTGAAATCATTGCACAACTTTGTTAGAAATTGAGTCGACTATTAGATGTATTTCCGTGATATTATATCCACCATTAGATCTATTACATCCATGCTTTTGGGCATTAGTTTTAATTTATTATTATCTAATTTGCATGAGATTTAATTTATGCATCAGATTAGATGGGGTTTAAATCTTGTAGACATTAAGCAAGTTGGACCTACAGACCAAGAGCATCCAATTGCGATAATGTGATCCACGTGACACTCGTTTTGGTTGGGCTTATGTACGTATAATGACTATTCAACAGTGGTGGGTGAAGGTAAGAGGGAAGCGGATCCCCTGTTTGGACCAGACAAGGGAACCCTGTTTGGTCCAATGCGAGCCTGACACGTGGATCTGGATGCCATCTCAGCTGATGGCTCTTCCTACAGTGAATAAAAGAAAAGCACAGGGGCTTTCTTACAAATTCATTAAAACTGTCAGAATGAGGAGCCCGCCTTTCTTTAACAAAAGCCCACCTTTTTCTTCCTATCCTCCATGCAAAACATTTGGGAAGAAATCATGCAACTCATTTGGTTTGAAATCTTGCAACTAATCTCTCTGTCTAGCAGCAGCTCCGTCCTTTCCCCTTCACAGCGTGCGAAATCTTGCAACTAATCTCTCTGTCTAGCCGCAGCTCCGTCCTTTCCCCTTCACAGCTCACACTTCAGCTCATTTGCAACTCATGCAACTCATTTGGCCAAAACTCCTACAATTCATTTCTCCAGAAATCCTGGGTTTTATAGATTCCCCTCTCATTTTCTTTATGTGTATTTCTATGCTTGTATAACGCGACTCGTGGCGCCCTTCTTCATCATCATCTTTTAGTCGCCGCCGTTGTCACCGTAGAGACAAAGAAAGAGACACTCTCAAGATCCGTAAGATGTCTATGTTGACATATCTCTTGCCCTTTTGTGGCGTTAATCTTCATGTTGTCATTAAAATATAAAACCTAGTAAAGCTACTCTCTTTGTTTTTTCCTCCAACAATTGGCAATGTTAAGGATAAGAAAGTTCAAAGGAATGATACTTAACTCAAATACAGGGTCTTTTGTTATAGCACATTCAAAGGCCTTTTGTATGTCAACCTCAGTATATTAGGATTCAAGCCATAGTATACGATGTCATAAATGAGACTGTAACCACAGAATTTCTTTCATTCTGCCCTAGTGCACGGAATTGAAACCTGTGAATTTTTGTTGCCGGACCTTATCATGTGCCATCTAATATCCAAAATTTTATATCGAATACAGGGGTCGTATATGAAACATCGAAACCTCAGTTTTTCTTTCATTCAACCTTAGTACATATATAGAATTGAAACCTGTGACTTTTCTTTGTCATAACTTCGCACGTGCCATTTAATATCCAGGATTTTATATCGAAAAGGGGGAATGAAACACTGAAACCTCAGTGTTTCTTGCATCCAAACTTAGTACACAGAATTGAAACATGTGGCTTTTCTTTGCCAGACCTTCGCAATTGCCATCTAATATCCAGGATTTATCGAAAAGGGGGACTAAAACACTGAAACCTTTATTTCTTACACCCAACCTTAGTGCACAGAATTGAAACCTGTGATTTTGCTGTGTCAGACTTTTGCATGTGCGATCTAATATCCAGGATTTTATATCGAATAAAGGTGGACTTGCCTAATGAGTACACCAAAACCTCAGTATTTCTTTGAGACAACCTACTAAATATGGTTTTAAACCTCAGTATATAATGAGTCAAACCATAGTATACGATGCCATTAGATTAGACCTTCACATGTGACATCTAATCTCCAAGATTTTTCTTGGCTAATGAAACACTAAAACCTCAATATTTCTTTTATCCAACCTTAGTACACAGAATTAAAACATGTGATGTTTATTTGTCAGACCTTCGCATGTACCATCTAATATCCAGTAATGAAACACTGAAAACTCAGTATTTATTTCATCCAAGATTAGTACAAATAATAAGAACCTGTGAATTTTCTTTGTCAAACATTCGCATGTGCGAGCTAATATCCATAATTTTATATCGAATAGAGGTGGACTTTACCTAATGACCACATTGAAACCTCGGTATTTATTTGAGACAACCTACTCAAACTAGGTTTGAACCAGTATATAATGATTCAAACCATAGAATAAGATGCCATTAGATCAGACCTTCGCATATGACATCTAATATCCAAGATTTTTCTTGGCTAATGAAACACTGAAACCTCAGTATTTATTTCATCCGACCTTAGTATACGGAATTAAAACATGTGGATTTGTCCTGTCAGACCTTTGAATATGACATCTAATAAATAGACCAATGTGGGATGGGTTATGAAATTTTCAAGATCGACTTACCAAATCCTAATTTTCAGATAAAGGTGATGGGTTGTGAAATTTTTATGATAGGCTTACCCAAATCCTAATTTTCAGATAAAGGTGGGATGGGTGCTGAAAGATTCAAGATCAGCTTCCATAGCTTGAATGACGGTCATTTCTAGACTGGTGCTAATTTGTGAGATTGTGAGAGGCTATTGCATGCGAAACATTTAAATTGATCATGGAGCGGTGGGTAGGCCCAATAGTTGGTAATGATTCGAATCATAGTAAATGATGCGTATGATGATACTATAACCTTAGAACTTCTTTCTATTAACCTTACTACACAGAATTGAAACCCGAGAACTTTCTAGTTCAGACCAAAGCATAGGCTCTGAAAGCAGTACTGAGGTTTCAATTCTGTATACTAAGCCCCATAATGCACAGAACACATTACATTGTTAAAGATATGTTATCATATAATTGAGTTTTGATTCTCAATCTGTTATGAAAGAAGATTTGATGTATTTAAAATTTCCCGACAAATTTTAATTGATTTTGTATTTTATTGAAGGGCAATGGATACTAAAGACCTTCATGAACACGAGCAACCGGCAGAAGTTAACATGGCTCGAACAGTAAGACAGAATCTAGACTTTAATCCAGAGGTGTTGAATCAGGATGTAAATAACCCTACTTTATTGGCCAATGATGGTAAAGATTGGTCCCAAAAATTAAAGATTGGGACAAAGGTTGAAACATTAGATGATGCTTACAACTTATACAATGAATTTGGCGCTTTTAGGGGTTTTAGTGTTCGGAAAAGTAGTAAGACTGAAGACCCCAAAACAAGTGTTATGAAAAAAAGGGTATTTGTTTGTTCTAAGGAAGGCAAGCGTCAACTAGATAAACGAGATCATATGTACAAGCATCATCGTGATGAAACAAGAACTTGTTGTGAAAGTCATATGGAAAATAGGTTGGGAGTGAATGGCAAATATTATATTTCAAGTTTTAATGATATCCACAATCATCCTCTTGCATCTCCTAGTAAAGCTCACATGTTAAGATCACAAAGAAAAATTAGCCTTGTTCAAGTTGTAATTGCTGATGATTGCGATAAGTCTGGAATACCACCAAAGTTTACATATGACTTGTTGAGCAGGCAAGCAGGGGGGCGGGAAAATGTTGGGTTTCTTTCTGTTGATTATAAGAACTATCTAAGAACAAAAAAGATGAAAACAATGGGGATGTTTGATGCCGGAGGCCTTATTGGATACTTTAAAAGAAAACAACTTGAAGATCCCACATTTTTTTACTCTATGCAACTTGATGCCGAAGATTTTATCACGAACATCTTTTGGGCAGATAGTCAGATGTTGATTGATTACGAGCGTTTTGGGGACGTCGTTTACTTTGATACAACATATAAAACAAATGGATATGAACGACCTTTTGCACCATTTGTTGGCGTCAATCATCATAAGCAAACATTAATTTTTGGTGCCGCACTTCTATATGATAAAATGATTGATTCATTTGTATGGCTGTTTGAGACATTTTGTGAGGCGATGTCCCGAAAAATGCCAAAAACCATTTGACTGATCAAGACAAGGCAATGTCAGCTGCCATTGAAAAGGCATTACCGGAAACAGTACATCATATATGTGTGTGGCATATGTTTCAAAATGCCTTAAAACACCTTCAGCATGTTTTTCACGGTTCAAAAACTTTCCTACATGATTTCAGCAATTGTATATGTGATTATGACATGGAGGAAGACTTTCTTGAAGCATGGGATGATATGCTTGAAAAGTAGGATCTTCGAACGAACGGATGGTTGTCAAAACTATTCAAGGAAAGGAAAAGGCGGGCTTTGGTGTATCATAGAAATACATTTTGTGCAGACATGAAAAGCACACAACGAAGTGAAGGCCTGAATAGAGAGCTGAAGAACTACTTGGATCCCAAAAAATTAATTGTTGACTTCTTTGGGCACTTTGAAAAGTTGCTTGAAGATCGAAGATTTGTTGAATTAGAAGCCAACTTCAAAATGACACAAACATTGCAAACTATTAAGGTGTAAGTCCCCATCTTGATGCATGCAGCAAGTGTATATACGCCAAGCATATACAAAATAATTGAAACAGAATATCAAAGTGGTTTGAGTTGGCAAGTTGAAGAACAAGGTGATGTAGGGACAATAAAAAACTATTGTGTTTTTAATGAAAAGTTTTGTAGGCACTTTGTTGTTTATGACCCAGAAGATGAATCCATCACTTGTAGCTGCAGAAAGTTTGAGTTTGTGGGAATTCTGTGTGGTCATTCATTAATTGCAACTATCCATAGATTAAAACAGATCACTAAAAGATATGTTTTAAAGAGGTGGACACGAGAAGCAACTTCATGCTCATTAAAAACATCAGATAATGGATTCACACCTGAAAAATGAAAAGAAAGACATGTTAAGAAGATACAATGTTCTTCTTCGTAATTTTGTGAAAATAACAGCAAAGGCATCTGAAAGTGAAAAGAAGTTTCAAGAAGCATTTAAGCTCTCAGAGACAATGTTGCACAACATAGAAAATATACCAGTTGAAGAGAAGAAGGATGATAATTCAAAAGGTGCTGCAAGCATAGGTGATGTGCTGGTAAGAGAGTTTGAGGAAGATGATTCGTTGGCGGTAGTAAATGCAATAAAAAAGAAGGTGGACAATTGTCGTGGAAGACGAAGTGTCAAGAGTTGTCTTGAGAAAGGTTCCAAGAAAAGAGTACAGAAAAGTCAATGTCAACAAGTAAAAAACAGCAATACAACACAGTATAATGCCTTGACTTAGCCCTCATATTCTATCTTACTGGTAATGAAATCACCAAATGCATGATTTTAAAAGTTGTATGATTAGGACAATTTAATGAAATGTTATCTGCTCCATTCATGTAGGGACCCTCTGATGTTGGGACAAATGCAGTTCAATATCCTCTAACCCAACTACATAATTTGCTAGCAAATGTATGTCCATTGTTACATTAGCCTTATTAGAACTATATTCTTCGCATTATGTGAAAGGTTTAGTGAATTAAAATTCCTTTGATGACTATATAGAGATCATTCGCTGTTGGAATAATGCCGAGGTCTTCTAGCGATCATTATAATTCTTATTTCCATCCACCAACAATGACAGCACAGGTATTGTTAATCTATGAGTTGTTAATCAATTGAAAAATATCCTTTGAGATGCTTTTTTATACGTCATTATTTATTCCTTAGAAGACTAAACTATAATTTACAATTTTATAGGTTCCATATGCCTATGGAATGAATTCCATGTTTTGGGACGATCAGTCCATTTTACAAATGCCACGTAACATGCATTATCCACTTTTGGGACACCTGCCAAGTACATTAAATCAACCAGCTGGTATGACTCCCTCTGTTGGAGCAACTTTGACTAACAATTGCACAAATGATTTTATATCAGAGCTAGCTTCAACACAGTTCAATGGGTAAATGAATCTCAGTGTGAGAATCAAAGTTTCTTATATTCATACTTTCTTAGTAAAACATTTATTTTGCTTGAAATTAATTCATGATATTTCTTGTTGCAGGACCAACTTTTAGGAGACAGTTCTTCACATTTTGGATCTTTGGCACAAACTGTGCTATTTTGAGCTCCTTGTGACATATTTTTTTGCGTTCACAGGGACAATCTTTCGTATAGACAAATTGCATATATATGTTACTTAATCTTTTGTATATGAATGAAACTATCTTTCATATTCTCTACAAGAGCGAGCTTCAAGATAGTTCAATGGGTAAATGAATCTCAATTTAAAAAGCATTGTTTAAAAATGCAGTTCATACTTTCTTAGTAAACTTTTATTTTGCTTGAGATTAATTCAAGATATTTCATGTTGCAGGACCAAGTTTTAGAATACGGTTCTTCACAAGACGGATTTTTAGCACATGTTGTGCTATTTTGAGCTCCTTATGACAGATTTTTTTTGTTCACAGGGAAAATCTTTTGTATAGACAATTTACAGATATCTGTTAATTAATCTCTTGTATATGACTAGAACTATCTTTCAAATTGGATGTGATTATTGTAAATTTGATCAATGTAAGTAGTGCTTCACCAGAGTACTTGCCAATCTAATTAGTCCCCTTATGTATTCGATGTAAAATCTTTTTATTAGATGGCATATGCGAAGGTCTGACAAAGTAAATTCACAGGTTTCAAGTCTGTGTAATAAGGTTGGATGAAAGAAATATTGTGCTATTATTGTTTCATTTAGCAAACCCCCGTATTCGATACAAAATCTTCGGACTTAAGATGGCAGGGCATATACTATGGTTTGAATCTTTATATACTAAGGTTGAACCCAGTTTGAGAAGGTTGTATGAATAAAATACTGAGGTTTTAGTGTGATCATTAGGCAAAGTCCACCTCTATTCAATATAAAATCTATTTGTTAGATGGTATTCGTAGGCCTAACAAAACATATTCACAGGTTTGAATTCTATGTACTAAGGTTAGATGAAAGAAACATTGTGGTTTCTCTATTTCGTTAGCCAAGAGACCAACCTATATTCAATATAAAACCTTGGGGCAGATGCGAAGGTCTCACGAAGTATATTCACAGGTTTCAAAACAGTCTACTAAGGTTAGATGAAAGAAATACTAAGGTTGAAGTGTTTCATTTAGCAGACCCCTATATTCGATATAAAATCTGACATAAGATGGCAGGGCATATATTAAGGTTTGAATCGTTATATACTTAGGTTGAACCCAGTTTGAGAAGGTTGTATGAATAAAATATTGAGGTTTCAGTGTGGTCATTAGGCAAAGTCCACCTCTATTCGATATAAAATCTTTATATTAGATGGTATTCATAGGTCTGACAAAAGATATTCACATGTTTGAATTCTATGTACTAAATTTGGATGAAAGAAACACTATGGTTTCACTATTTCGTTAGCCAAGAGACCAACCTATATTCGATATAAAACCTTGGGACACATGCGAAGGTCTCACGAAGTATATTCACAGGTTTTAAAACAGTATACTAAGGTTAGATGAAAGAAATACTAAGGTTGAAGTGTTTCATTTCGCAAACCCATGTATTCGATATAAAATATGACTTAAGATGGTAGGGCATATACTAAGGTTGAATCGTTATATACTGAGGTTGAACCCAGTTTGAGAAGGTTATATGAATAAAATACTGAGGTTTTGGTGTAACTTAGGTGGTCCACCTTTATTCGTTATAAAATCTATTTATTAGATGGATTCGTAGGTATGATAAAAAAACATTCACAGGTTTGAATTATGTGTGCTAAGGTTGGTTAAATGAAATATTGTGGTTATAGTCTCAGGTTATGGCATTGTATACAATGGTTTGAATCATGATATACTGAGGTTGACATAGTGTGAGAAGTTTGTCCTAATGAAATACTGATGTTTCAGTGCCTCATTAGCCAGGAGACTTCCTGTATTCGATAAAGAAACAGTGCTATTAAATCGCAATGGTCTACACTTAACAAAAAGGTCAAAGGTTATTAGAAAGGCCTAAAGAAGTATCAGTCTCATGTTAAGACATCATATACTATGGTTTGAATCATCATATACTGAGGTTAAAACCCAGTTTAAGAAGGTTATCTGGATGAAATATTGAGGTTTCAGTGTTTCGTTAGCCGAGAAAATGCCTTGATATTTCCATTATCAATTGATCAAAATACATGCAATAACGATCAATCAGTGACAATCAATCAACACCCAGGACCAAAATCCATTATCAATTAGTAGATCCGCTGTTTCTTCTTGAATTTAATTTTGACACTCACAAAGACGCCAAGTTACCCATTATATTCAGCTAATATAATTCAATAAAATTACAATATCTCCATATCAAGTGAGCATGGAGTGTGGCTAGTTGATATACAAAATTCTCAAGTGAGCCTAGATTGTATTCGATTCAAAAAAGGGTTGAACGACTGAAGTTCTGAAATCCCAAAATATTACATCGTTTCCGAATCTCTTGAACTCTCTCACATCAACACACATTTCTATACGAGAAATTATGTACGCTACCTGCAATGAATATGAGATCAATGTTAGAAAAAAAAAAAGAAATAACCGAACAATAAAAAAAATGCAAGAGTATTAATTTGATCACCAACACCATAAAGAAGAAATTTAAATAAGATGATAGTTTTTGTTAATACCCTTTCCCTTTGAAACTATGTCAGGTCAGCCTATGCATCCTCATGTTTGACATTCGGTATTCGACCAAGCAATAATACCGGATTTCATCATATTCCAAGAACAAAGAAAAGAGAAAGAAAAGAAGAAGGAATGAAAGAAACAGACACAAAAATTAGAACAATAAGATACATTCGAAGTATATGTAAATTATCACTAAAAAGTCGAAGTGATCTACAGTTGTCCTTCGATACCCGTGACTCACCATAAATGAATCAAACTTCTTGTACCACTGCCTCGGTGCTTGCTTCAGCCCGTAAAGACTCTTTTTCAACTTGTAAACAAATTGTTCTTTTCCTTCTACCTCAAACTCTTCCGGCTGAGTCATGTAGATCTCTTCTTTCAGATCACCGTGAAGAAATGTCATCTTCACATCCATCTGTTCAAGTTAAATGTCCATGCTGGAAACTAGACCTAAGACAACTCTGATAGAAGTAATCTTCACAACTGGAGAGAAGATTTCATCGAAGTCAATACCCTTCATCTACACAAAGCCTTTAACCACTAGTTGTGCTTTGTGCTTTATCAGTTTTCTACTGTCATTTCTCTTCAACTTTAACACTCATTTGTTCTTCAAAACCTTCCTGCCTTTTGGAAGTTCCACTAGCTCATAAGTATTGTTCTTTTTCAAAAAACTCATCTCATCCTCTATAGCCTTCATCCACTCATCTTTATCTGCATGAGTTTTTGCTTCTAAGTAGCTCTCTACCTCCCCCTCATCAGTAAGCAAAATATAATCTGCTGCAGGATATCTTGTTAATGGTTGACGCTCTCTAGTAGACCTCCTAACCTAAGGTTCTGTGGTTTTTTACTAAGGAGACTGCTCCCCCTGCTCAACACCCTGTTCAACCCTTGCGCCTCATCACGATCCGGATCGTTTTGTCCACCTTCACCACCTGTATTCTGCACTGGAGAGGGAGTCGGTGTGAGATCAACCACTCCATCAACTTTTTTAGACTTTTCAGTTTTTTTAATATCTACAAAGAACAAGTCTTCATGAAACACCACATCCCTACTTCTGATAATTTTTCTCTTCTTTGGATCCCATAACCTGTAGCCAAACTCAGATCCACCATAGCCAAGAAAAATACAACATACTGCCTTATCATCCAGCTTTGAACGCTGCTCCTTTGGTACATGTGCAAAAGCCTTGCACCCAAACACCTTCAAATAAGAATAAGAAACATCTTTACTTGTCCATTTTCTCTCTGGAATGTCAAAATCCAAAGGAACTGAGGGGACCTGTTAATTAGGTAAATGGCAGCCAAGACAGCTTTACCACAACATGGCTTGGGTAGCTATGCCACTCTAATCATGCATCTCATCCTTTCAAGAATAGTGCGGTTCATTCCCTCTGCCACACCATTGTACTGTGAAGTACCAGGAACTGTTCTTTCATGTCGAATACCATGCTTTAGCAATAGCCTTTAAACTGGTTGGTTGTGTACTCTCCACCATTATCTGTGCGGAGACATTTCAAGAGTTTTCATGTTTCTCTTTCAGCCATGACATGAAACTACTGAAATACTTGGAACACATGATCCTTCGATTTCAACGCATAAACCCAGACTTTACTGGATGCATCATCAATAAACGTGACAAAAAACTTATTGCTACCCAATGACTCCACCTCCAGATATATACCAAATCCAACAAATTAGATTTTATCAATGAAGTTTTAGAGAAAAATACCCCGTATCGTTTACCAAACAAGTAATAATCATAAAGGTCAAGGGATGTACCTTTGGAGTAATGAATTCGATATTTCTTTACCAATAATTGCAGTCCAGTCTCACTCATATGTCCAAGTCTCTTGTGCCACAGATTTGGACATGATGTGTCTTCAACAGCATTCAACACATTTTTGTATAGCATCACATGTATCTTGTACAGCGTATTACACGCCTTCCCTCTTGCAACAATAAGAGACCTTTAGTGAGTTTCCACCTGCCATTTCCAAAGTAACTCTCATAACCTGCACGTTCCAATGAAGTTTCAAAAATCAGATTCAACCGTAGATCAAGAATATGTCGCACATCTTTTAGCGTCATTGTGCAACCAATATCGACTTTAATACAGACATCACTGATCCCAACAAAATCCGAATAACTTGTCTTGCCCATCTTCACAGTGCCAAAGTTCTCTGCTTTGTACGTTGTGAACATCTCCTTAGAATGAGCAGCATGGTAGGATCATGTTGTGTCAACAACCCACTCAACCTGATCATATGCAACACTCAAACACTCTTCATCTT
Source organism: Cinnamomum chago (assembly GCA_038049695.1). Classification (NCBI taxonomy): domain Eukaryota; kingdom Viridiplantae; phylum Streptophyta; class Magnoliopsida; order Laurales; family Lauraceae; genus Cinnamomum; species Cinnamomum chago. The sequence continues at coordinate 102,307,368 of CP142451.1, read as the reverse complement.
CAATGGCCAATACCACTACTTCATTATCCAAAGTAGCTGTAGTGTTAGTGTCATTCTTCTGCTTATTGTTGGCTTCTTTCTTTTCCTTTAAGGCAAAGCAATTCTACTTAATGTGACCCTCCTTGCCACAATGCAAGCTTTTTCCAAACTTTTTCTTAGTCTGTGATCCACTTCTAGACTTGCCACGACCCTCCTTTAGTCCCCTACTCTTATTCATCCCCATCTGTCCATAACAAAAGCATGTACATTATCTGTCCCTGTAGTTTTTCTTCTTGTTTCTTCATTTAACAAGCTGATAGTAACATGACTTATTGATAATACACCATCTGGAGTAGTGTTACTCACGGAAACAACTAATGTCTCTCATGCATCTGGCAAAGAACTTAGAAGCAATAAAGCTTGCATCTCATCATCAATGACCATCTTCATTGTGGCTAATTCATTCACAACGCATTGGAATTCATTTATGTGATCTTAAATTTTACCACCCTCTTTGAATTTCATGTTCACAAGCTTTCTAATAAAAAAAGTTTTGTTCACAGCAGTTTTCTTCTCATATCTTTCTTCTAACTTCTTCCAAAGGGTTCTTGCATTAGTTTCATTAGACACGTGATGAAATATGTTGTTATTCACCCACTGTCTAATATGACCAATGGTCTTTCTATTCATCTTTTTTTCAATTTGGATCAGACATCTCTTTTGATCGGGCACTATCCCCCTCAATCGGATCATAGAGGTCTTTGCAATAGAGGCTATCCTCCATCTTAGGTTTCTAAATCAACCAATTGGTATGGTTGAGTTTGATCATGGTAGTGTTCACAATGTTGTTCATCTCAATTAAATAATCAAGAAATACAAACAACTTTTACTGACCTCAATTTTTGCACCAATCTGTAGATCTCGTCACCACGAGCATGCTGGAAGAAACGGATCTGAAATCCTACTCTGGATGGCTCTGATATCACAAAAATAGTTTTCTGCACTCCGATTAGTCAAACTTTCTTACTGACCATCAAACTACCAATCTTCTTCTACAGTTACGTAGATCTGCTCACAACGAGTCTATAGGCACAAAAGGATCTCCGATATGACCTCGGATGATTAAGATATCGCGAAAACAATTCTCAGTCGTCAATCTTGTCAAACCCCTACTGACTATATGTTCTACTGACGTGTCACTAACGTCAACGATTTCTGGAATGGGCTTCATGCTTCACGGGTCAAGCCGAATTGACCCAAACCGACCCGACCTAGTCTTGGCTTCATGGGTCAGGCGAAACTAACCCAAACCGACCTGGAACCCAAATCGGTCTTCTTCGTTCTGTTTAGGGCTACACAACCGGAAATCCGGTCCGGTTTTTCGACCGGAATCTGATCGAACAGGATTTCCGATTGTACTTAAATGGGAGGACCGGAGCACTTATCTAAATCAGTCCGGTCTGGACCACCAGGTTTCTTTTTTTTTTTTCTAAGCTTTTATTTATTTTTTTTCATTTTCAATTCACATCTAAATTACACCTAAATATATCTAGTTTTCTCCGTTAACATTACTTCCAATATGGTCATTGAATTGTAAAGTTTTCTAAGTTAAGGACCGAAGGAGGGCTTCAAAACGCACAGTTTTGACTTAAAATTTTTATATTTTAAGTTTAAAGTTTAGCATTAAAAATTAAAAAAATATTTATTATTAATTCGGTCCGGTCCATACCGGTTCTTAAAAGGTCTGGTACGGACCGGACCAGATTTGTACTGTTAAGACCACAAATCCGATACGATCCGGTCCGGTCCGGTCAGCGGTCCGGTTCTGTTCAACCCTAGTTTTGTTCTTGGTTTCTACAACCAGAATCGTTGAACCAGCGCCTGCGTCTCTTCTCCTTCTCTGACCACGGCGCAACAATGAACTGTGGAGACTCTGACAATGATCGTCACGACGGTCCGCCGGTGATCTTCCAAATCAAGAAAAAACCAAGCGGCCCTCTGTTTCAGATTCTGTGAAAAAACTGTTTTCTCCGACAGCGGCTGGCGATGATAGCAGAACTGCTTCTGTGACAACGCGCAACGACTACAAAGAATCCAGCGAGATCTCTGTCTTCTCCGGCGAAAATGAACCAACAACGGCTGGAATTTCTTTAAACGAAAACTCCAGAGCCTTCAAAAACCGATCCCAGAGCTTCTGCAAACGTCTTCTTCGAGATCTCTCCTGAACGGAAAACCCCAATCACTATGTGGCCCGAATAGAGATTTGAACCGATCTCTCCTTACTACGACAAAGAGCCACGTGCAGAAATTCAGATACCATAATCCAATCATAGAAACCTAGGCTCTGATACCACTTGTTGTGCTCATGTATGCGGAAACGTGAATAAGCAATCAAGCAAAAAATCAACCACACAAAAACAAGCAATCACAGATAAGAGAATTACGTGGTTCGGCAAACTTGCCTACGTCCACAGGAAAGAATCTCGACTCTCATTCGAGTTCTCTCTATGTATGATCAGTATAGAATACCATGGGTTACACATTACATCATATATATATATATAATGCTCTCTTTCTTATCCCCCAAGAAATCCTATCTTAGTCAATAAAAAAAGTCCTGGTACAATTACCGAAACACCCATAACCCTGAACCTACTTGGTCTGGACTTACTTGGCCAACATCACATACACGCCTCTAATAAAGAGACATACTCATTATCTTGTTGAGGACAGTCATCAACGAAACGAATATTAGCATTATCCCATTTATGAATCTTCATTATTTAAATTGTTCTTTTAAGAAAGATACATGCATAAAAGAAATATAACAATTAAGTTTTATATATAGGTACATTGTTTATTTTGAACATTTCACAAGAGCATATACCTTAACATGGGTACTCACCGTTTCATTAACGTGTGCAACGTCACCACATGACTTCAGAGAGTTGTATATACAAAGCAACTTCTTGTTTGAATCAAGTATGGGGAGAAGCTAGCGGTTTGAAGCTCAATTCATTGGTAAATATTCTGTCCCACAAGGTTAAGATGGACTTCAAGTTCTTCACATTTAAATGCTTTTTAATTGATTCTTCATTATTGGAATGTAATGCTGTCTGGAAGTTAGTAAGCTACATGTTAGCACTAATATTCAAAAAATAAAAATTACTAAAAATATTAAGAAGAATAATTACATTAAACCACGAAGTGAAGAAGTAACACTTCAATGAATTCAACTTCCATACTAGCTTTCTCCCACTCATCAACTTAATATAGGTGTCAATAATCTAGAAGTCAAGATGGCACGTTCAGTGTTAGTTGTCCAGGTTCCAAATTGTATACACGATTGAATGCATATAATAAGATGTGAAATTAATTACCAACCTTATCGGATATCCAACCTTCTTCATCCAATAAATTCTTGATTTATGAACGCCAAATTTTTAGCTTTCCCACCTTCTCAACACTAAAGAAATAGAACTTATTATTTAGTAATTAATAAATATAAATACTGACTATCTAGTGTGAGCACTATGATGTAAAGTGACTAGGTTTATAATGGTTCTTACTCTTTTCCAACTTTGGCTTCAAAACTTGCCTCTTCTTCTGAAATGTCAATCTTTGAATGGATTTTATCTGCAATCAATCTTTCTCTCTTATGCCAAGCTCCTTTATTCTTCGTTCTTTGCAATATTGCTTTTTTGCATGCATCATATGGGGTCCATAACATCTGTGATGGCTTCCGAACTCTACCTCCATTTTTCGTTAAAATATTCTCGGCGGCTCTTGATGTCTCAACACAACTAGACATTGACGGATTTGGAGAAGAAGGTGATCCATACGACAAAGTGAAGCATCCATAATATCCACAGGCGAGTGAGGAACCAAGATCCATCTATTTCGCAACTCCATATTTTCACTCCTTAATTGTTCATTCTCTTCCTCCAATATGGTAAGCCTTTGCTCCAAATCCTCATTCATCGTTATATAGTTCTCGAGATCACCCTATGTAAGTTTCAAATAGTTAGTGAAAAATAAACTTAAAACATGAAGTTCATATTAGAGATATTGAACAACATTTTCCACTTTTAAACAAATATGGTTAAAATTACAATGATATCCGACATGCATTCCTCCATTCTTCTGACTATGAAATCATCCATCGTCGTTGTCTCCTGTAACCCATAATTAAAACAAGTATAAGTCACAAGAAGGATGAAACCATACAACCATGACCAAATACTTTAAATTAAAGAATAAAATAAGTTAAAAATACCTGAGACACTTTTGGGGGAGATAATAAGGTCATTTCATCTTTAGTTTGAGTGATTTCCTCAATGACCTAAAAAATAGAGTATTCGTTTCATTTATTGTAGTCAATATCATAAATTACTACAAGAAGTATATCATAGAGAAAAGTAAAGGTATACATGCCTTTGTATAACTAAGATTGTCCAATATAGCTTTAAAAGACTTGCTTTGCATGTATTTGGAACTCATAGCCCATCGCATATAGCGTGGATAAGAATTGGCGCGAATAGGCGCATATCGGTTAACATATTCGGAACTCATAGCCCATCGCATATAACGTGGATAAGAATTGGCGCGAATAGGCTCATATCGGTTAACATGTTCATAAAACCAAGGCTGTAAGAAAATGTATAAGAATGTAAATGAAGATGTGAAAGTCACAAGTTCTATTGTATTGTAACAATTATAAAAACCATAATTAAAAAAAAAAAAAAAAGTATAACTACTTACTTCCAAGAGCATGACACATCCATTTATAAATTCAGTTGTCTTCCTCGAGCTATCGCGTATACTTTTTATCAAGAACTCATGTACAGCAATAGCCCATGCATAATCATTAACTTTTTCCAACTAATCAACCATGAATATGATATTGAATGGAAATGACCTACATGATTTTGGAAAAAGAATGGTACTACAAACATACAACATGTAAAGCTTCTTGTAATCAGCAATCAAATCCAACCTCTTTTTATCCAACGACTTCTTCTTGTTCGATGACAACTTCTTCAAGATTACTTTTAAATGCTTCTCTAATGTTTCCGTTCCTACATAGTTTTTTTCGAGATATTTCTCCAAAAATTCACATTCTTCTGTCAAAACCATTTTCCCTCATTGTATTCTTTCTCCATTCATATGCAACCCCATTATCAGCGCGGCGTCTTCAGGTAGAATTGGAAGGAGCTTTCCTCCAAGTTGAAATGCACTTTTTTCATTATCCCACCTAGTTATTATTATGGATAAAAACGTACGCTGACATTTCAGGTTCACAGGCATCTCTATAAAGTGTTTAAAAGGTATTTCTCCTATCGCATTAATATGAACATCCTCTAACTTTAAATCCTTGATGAACTTGATAAACCTTGAAGGGCAGCATTTAGTATCTAATTTTACAATTTCATTTGTATTTTGGTTGGCCTGTATCAAATTACAACAAAAGAAAAAAAAATAAACACGAAATTCAAATGAGAAAACACTAATGAATTGAAGTCATGTTTAGTGATTACCATGATGCAATTTTATTATCCGTTTAAATAGCAAACAGAAGCAGTGTCCCTATAATTAGAAAATGAACCACAATGAGATTAGTGTAAAATAGTGATATAACATAATCAATGATAAATCAGTGGAAAGCACAATTAAAACAAGACCTTATGGATTTAAATCGAGAAACAATTGAATTGTTAAAAAGAGGAAAATTAGAACTTTCATGACCCAAATCAATCTCCTGATAAAGTGCAAAAACAGAGCATTCCAACCATGAACAAGGAACTGTTTGCATAGTCCATGTTTCTATGTAAGCTTCAATATTTCCTTCGCACGCTCTGAAATCATTATTCACTATTCCCATTCTCGGAGATTCTTGGAGGGGAAAATGACATTTTTCCACGTAAAGAAGGAAATTTTGAAGGAAATGAAACATAGAAATAGGTTCCATACAAACAAAGCCATACTCCTCTGCATGTTAAAGGCAAAAAATCATGTTTCATAAACATATCATTTTTGTACATAAGACAGACATTAATTTGTATCATAAAGTAAATTTACATGAACAAGCATAAGATTCAGTGATGGACTTGGTTTTAAACTTTCAAAGATGAGAAAGTGAACTAGAAACAAATACAAGGAATACAGTATTCTCGTTCGTCCATACCGGCAACTTAATCGATTTAAAAGTAATACTAGAAGACAATATCAACAATCCAAACTTCAAAGGCTTCTTCACAACTCTAAAAACACAATCTTTTCAAATAAAGAAAACTCGATGTTTGTCACATCTACCGCTTATTACACAAAGAATCAATAATAACAGAGGATCTCAAACCAGAACACCAAGAAACACTAACACAACCACAGCTTCATAAACCCCAAAAAGATACAATCTATAATCCATCCCTAATCCCTAATTTCAATCTTTCAAATGCATATCAAAATCTCAAATGGAAAGAGAGAGAGAGAGAGAAGAAGAAGATGATCACCTCTTTGCGGTCATCCAAGGATTTAAAATCAAACCCTCTCTCCTGTGGTGAAGAGCTTTTAAGAGATTTGAAGAGGAATTTGGGGAATGGGTTTTTGGAGAGCCGAGACACGAAAACGAAATGAGAAGGTGTTAGCTGTGAAGGAGAAAGGACAGGGCTTCTAACAAACGAAGAGACGAGTTACAGGATTTCTTCCAAGAGACAATGTTGCAAGAAGGAGAAGGTTCTGAATAATGGATGAGAAAAAGCGAGCTCCTCATTCTGACAGTTTTAATGAATTTATAAGAAAGCCCTTGTGCTTTTCTTTTATTCAATGTAGGAAAAGCCATCAGCTGAGATGGCATCCAGATCCGCTTCCAAGAACGAGACCTTTCTTGCAGGCATATCAGAGTCAGGCCTGCCTTCCTTTCTATCTTTTTTTCATACCAAAAGAACCAACCAGTCTCTAGTTTTCGATTTCTGTTTTGGAACCTTACTTATATGTTTTACAATCACGATACCATTCAAAACATTCAAAAAGGCTAGTTGGTCAATTTTCACCCATTTTTAAGATATTTATATTATAAATTAAATATAAAAAAAAGGTTCACGCATTAAAATTTTATTTTTTTTTAACTTTTGTGGGATCCATATTGAAGATCCAAACCAGACCATCATCTGTACAAGGCTGAAAACAGCCAGCGGTTCAAATTTTAAAGCTTGATTCATCACAGATTGTGAGAGAATTGCAAAATCCTTGGTTAACCATCATCTGTACAAGGCCAAATAAGGCTAGTGGACCAAATTTTAGACCTTGATTCATCACAGATTATGAGAGAATTGCAAAAACTTTGTGACCATTGGATCTAATATATGTATATCAACATCTTCCTTTGGCGTTTACCAAATGTGGTGTGAGCTGAATCTCCTTGGTGAAAAATCCCAATGAGGACATTACCGTAGGAGAAGAATGAAGAAATCCTTCGGAAAATGATTCATGAACTTGGTAATACAAGGGATGGTCAAAGATCCAAAACTCTCATGGTTGAGTGTTGGCAGCACCTCGGCATTACACACATACAAAGAGATCAATTCGTGGGTCTTCAGGATGATGGTATCACTCCAGTAGGCTAATGTAGAAAAAAGAAATTTAAAAAAAGGGATGCCAGATATTCTAGTTGCAATGGTGACGGTGGCAAAAATGTATCAACCATCTATGATCAAGAGCCGAAATGAGATGACTATCTTTTTAGTAGTGTTGGAAAATGTTCAACACAAACCCCTTTAAACTCTTGTCGTCCCATATATCTCACCACAACCAATTTTACGTTCCTTGATCCTTCACAAAATGTTGGATTGGATCTCAAAAGGATGTATGGTTGGGATGCCAACTAAATCAAAGACTGGGATAATGTGGTGGGGGGGGGGGGGGGGGGGGGGTGGTTTTGCTCCCCATCCTCCATAAGGAGACTACTCCATCTGCCCTCTTCCCATAAGATCGCCATGCATCGAAGTAGGCCCATGAGCTTGATATAATGTATAGTCCGTTTGCAGAAGAACATTATCCAGGTAATATTAGCTTCCTTTCATTACAGGTAAATACTATCATAATTTTATCTTATTGCAGTGTAATTTCAATGATATATGGTTGTCATATCTTATTGGCACTACAACGGATTACACCTTCAGCGACGTTTTTTTTCATCGTTAAAAGTCCAAAAAACATCGGTAAAGGTTTTACCGACATTTTTTTTTTCGTCGGGCAGTCGTCGGCAAAAAAATGTCAAGAAAATACCTTACCGACGAATTAATTTTTCGTCGGAAAAATTATCATTTTCACCGATGCTTTTTTATTTTTTACCGACGTTTTTTTTCGTAGGCAGAATTAATAAGAAAAATAAAAAATAAATTAAAATACTCTACCGCCGTTTTTTTTCGTCGGTAATATTAAAAAAAATAAAAATAAAAATATTTTACCGACGTTTTCTTGTGCGTCGGTAATATTAAAAAGAAAAATAAAAACTAAAAAACAATTTACCGACGTTTTCTGTTTCGTCGGTAATATTAAAAAGAAAAATAAAAACGAGATAAAAAAAATTTACCGACGTTTATTGTTCGTCGGTAAAATTAAAAGAAAAATCAAAATAAAATAAAAATAAAGTTACCGACGTTCTGTTTTGCGTCGGTAAAAATAAAAGAAAAATAAAAAAAAATCAAAATACAATTACCGATGTTATTTTTTCGTCGGTAAAATAAAATTAAAAAAAATAAAAACATTTCCGACGATATTCTTTCGTTAGTAAAAATACCTTCACCGACGAAATTTTCATTTTCGTCGGTGAAAGTATATTATTTTTTTAAAATCGACTTTTTTGTTTTTCATTTAAATTTTCCTATAAACCTGCTTATACACCTGTAATAAAAAATAAAACTACTCATACTACAATCAATAATACATCCAAACAAAATCATCCCCATTCTTCATCAAATCATTCATCTCTTTAAATAAACAGTACAATTAATAAACATACAGTCGAATAAAAATGTCCAATATACATATACAAATAAACTAAAAATAACAAAACAATACCAAAGTGTGCATCCGACCAGAAAGCGTCCATCAATCTGCAATGACATAAACAAAAACAAAATTAGTATCTCTAGAATTAATGAAATTATAAACGAAAGATATACATGTATATATATACATAAATTATAAAAATCGTCAGCAAAATCGGCACTAATTCCCTAACCGTGAGTCCAATCTGCGAGCGGTCAGTTCCTACATGTTACTCTACCCCCGAGCGAACCTCCCGTGCCGGTCCGCGAATTTTCCAATCCCCGATTCCCATTCCGAACCCCCAGGGGGCCATTTTCGAGCTTAAGTGTTAGAAAAGAGTCGATTTCCGGCTCTAATTCCCTAACCGTGAGTCCAATCTGCGAGCCGTTTTCGAGCTTAAGTGTTGGAAAAGAGTCGGTTTTCGGCTCTAATTCCCTAACCGTGAGTCCAATCTGCGAGCTGTCAGTTCCTACAGGTTACTCTACCCTCGTGCGAACCGTCTGTGCCGGTCCCCGATTTTTCCGGTCGCCGATTCGCGTTCCGGACCCCCGGCGGGCCGTTTTCAAGCCTAAGTGTCGGAAAAGAGTCGGTTTTCGGCTCTAATTCCCTAACCGTTAGTCCAATCTGCGAGCCGTCAGTTCCTACAGATTACTCTACCCCCGAAAGTATGATAATGCAATCAAGGATTACATAGATGAACGAGTATTTGTTGATGAGAAAGATTACGATAATGCAATCAAGGATGACAGGGATGCACAAGTAATTGTTGATGAGAGAGTATGATAATGCAATCAAGGATGACATAGATGAACGAGTATTTGTTGATGAGAAAGATTATGATAATGCAATCAAGGATGACATAGATGAACGAGTATTTGTTGATGAGAAAGATTATGATAATGCAATCAAGGATGACATAGATGAACCAGTATTTGTTGATGAGAAAGATTATGATAATGCAATCAAGGATGACATAGATGAACGAGTATTTGTCGATGAGAAAGATTATGATAATGCAATCAAGGATGACATAGATGAACGAGTATTTGTCGATGAGAAAGATTATGATAATGCAATCATACTGTGCAGTTAAAATTTGTTCAAATCCTACATTTTGAGTGTTTATAAATTAATAACACAAATGATATGTTATTTGTTCAAGAAAGTATTCTACTAACCAAAGAGTCGCATCATGATCCTCCAGGAGCTGTGCCATCCCCAGCAGAAGTGCTCTCTCCCGTGGTGTCAAGAAAGTAACGGAGCACCTTATGAAGGATCTTCTTTCGCTTGCCATCATTGATCTTGTACCTAGGCTCTTCACATTCCGGACATTTATCAAATTGAGCATTCTCCTTCCAATACAACACACAATTGTGTTTGCAGGCATCTATGTTCTTGTATCCCATGCCCAAGTCACGTAATAATTTCTTCGCCCCGTAAATTGATGCCGGCACCACATGACCTTCGGGTAAGAAGTCCTTAAAAATCTGCAGGACCTTGTCGAACGACTTATTGCTACACCCACTTTCTACCTTCACGTGCAGTATCTTGATGACAAACGATAACAGAGTATCTGAGCTTTTGCATCCTGGGTAAAGGCCTCGCTGAGAAGCATTCAACAAATTTTCAAAATCATCCCTCTTGAGTATCTTCCTCCAAATAAGTTCCCCTACGATGATCATCTATCAACTCATTGTACTCATCTTGATTATCTTCTGATTCATCATCGCTCTCATCCGAATCATCGGGTTGAACTATGGGTTCCCCGTGATATATCCACTGTAGGTAATGGACCATCATTCCTTTAATGTGCAGATGACTTCTCACGGTTACATAGTCATGCTTCCGATGGTTACAACAATCGTTACACGGGCAGTTAATCAACACTGCCCCGTCCGAATTCGCCTTTGCAAAATCAATAAATGAGTTTACCCCAGCTATGTACTCCGCACTAAATCGATTCCGATAATGTAATATCCATCTCCTGTCCATATCTGACCAAATCACAAGTAATTAGCAATTAGAAATAGAATCCACTCACCTATATTGAATAAATTGAATGTGTTTATGAGGTCCAGCACATTGGGCCTGCTTCAATCATCTTTTCCAATGGAGATACATCTTTGCCGTCCATGTGCAGAAAGAGGATGGTAATACTTTGGCAAAGCCAGGTATTGCAAGGCAATTTAATTTTGGAAACAGGATCAGCTTGCCATGGAATAGGTCTATTTGGAATTTCAATTATAAGTAGACCATCGCTTTGTATCTCACTTATGGTGCCTACATTATGGTGTAAGTTTAGAGTAGGATTTTATATGCATACTGCAAGAGGAATTATAAGTGAACCAAGCCTTGGATACTAAAATCTTTAATTTATTTTCTTGTCAGCGACCATATCACCAACTGGACTCTAGAAATCTCAAAAATTCCTCCTCAATTGAAGTGAGTAATCAATGAGATTAGTATGAGGAGAGTAGTGTGATTCGAAGGTGAGTAATCAATGAGATGTGCTATACTGTTAGAATGAGGAAGAACAATCAACTTATATAAAGAATGTGTGAATCACGGAACAAGCGCTTAAAGAACCCATCCAAATTGGCCGGCACAAACCGAATGAAAATTCAACAAAAACCCTCTTTCCCCAGTCATTCAATTTACATATTTTTTGCCCAAAATAAACACTCGAAACATTTCAAAAAAAATAACTGCAATGAGGTCTCTTTATCACAGTACCAAAAATCATTTTGAGTTTAGATGCTGGTCTTCCTCAAGTGTCAGAAAAAGGAGTTCTGCAAATTCTATTAGACTTACAATTCACTGTTGACATTTTATCTGGTGCGAAAGATTTGTCCTCAAGTGGTACAGATTCAAATCTAAAAGAGGAACCGACAAAAAATATGCTATTGAAGCCTTCATATAGACGAAAACCGGCACATATCCATACAAACTCTGCTAGGGAGGAGCGTGTCATGAGTTTGATACGTACTCTTTCACAGAGGCTGGATCCTATAGACTGGCCTACCTAAGCTTCTTTAGCAAGCTCTAAATGCAGTATGAAATTTCATTATTACTTTCTTTTCACTCATCTTCTTTCGCATTGTAGTACAAATAATAGAATTCTACAGAAAGTTATTTCCAAAAACCTTGCTTTCAATCTATATATGAAACTCATATTTATTAGATTAAAAAATATTATTCGACTGACTTGAGCATGCAACATAATTTCGCCCTCTAAATTCTTCATTATCTTTCTCCTTTCTCAAGTCCAAAGTGTACCAACACCAATGATTAGCATTTAACACAAACATTGCATGTTGCATGCACAAAAACACTGATTACTGCGAATTAGTAAAGGCAATAAAATGATTGACTATCTCACTGAATATAAACTAAAAATTGTAAATATTCTTGGTGACATTACTAATAAGCAGCACCACAACTAAAAATATAATTAAAGAATGGCGACATCCATTGGCATTAATTACTCAAGTACATATCAATTAGTAGTCACATAATTCGGAATTTTCAGCACTCCATCCAGTCTTTTGTTTATTAGTTTAATCAGAATCAATTAGATTATTTATTTGGTTAATCAACATTGAGTATTTCGGTTTTCCAAATAACCATTGAATTAGAACAAATTCAATAGACACTCTTATCTCCATACTTGGCTACGTAATCACTGAACCTAATAACCCAATTCATTCAAACAGAGCATCAAGAGAGACTCATTAAATTGAAGATTCCACAAAGTGTTTTTTTTTTGGCATTTGGATAGATAGATTCCACAAAGTCTGACAATCTTTTATGATCAACGCAATCCCTCAATTAGGTCTTCAGATTGGTAAGCTTCTCTGCTGACCAGTCATAACATACATTTGCCATGAAGTATCCAAAATCGATAAAATTGCAGACACAACAGACAAAACCTAATATGATAATGAATTACAAGCCTATGCCACCATTAACGTGTAATAGGAACTCAAGGACTGATTGACAAGAAAGCCCATCTCATGAGGAAGATGAAGAGAAGGGTAAGAAAAGAAAGACATTCTTTTTCCCCCACATAAGAAACTAGGGGTGTAACGGTTCGGTTAACCGGTCTTTCTAGGGAAACCGTTAACCGAACCGTTACCGCGGTTTTCCGTCTTTAAAAACCGTAACCGTAACCGTATATACAAAAACCGTGGAAAACCGAACCGCGGTTAACTGTATTATACGATTCTGTTACGGTTAATAACCGTGGAAAAATATACACAGTAATACAGTATAATTTAATTTCATTCACAACTTTTTTATTTCGTTTGTGTTTTGCAGAAAGAGTTGACACAGAGAGCATGTGTTGAAGGGTACCCACTTAATAGCTTTCTTTGAACAATTAGTATCTTGCAAAAGTTACCAATCTCTCTCATGCTGCAACTTGGAGTTTCATGTCATTTTAGAGATTTAAGTCTTCTTATTGGAAAAGCCACTGCTGATATGGTCCACTGTATAGCATATTGATATGGTTGAAATCTTATAAGTTTAAACTGTGTATTTAATATCAATCTATTTTTTTAATGCTTATAGAAAGGAAAACTTGTAGTAATGTTAACACAGGTGTGTCTAATCACTCACGTTCATCAAAAGAAAACAAAACAGACACACCTCACTGAAGATTAAGAGGATATATATAACAAATTTTATTGGGATCGACAGTTCATACAAATCAAATGTTGCTATATAAATTTTCCATCCATTGCACTAAGATCCTAATTCAGATGACTAGGCATACAATATAAAAAGAAAAGGAATCATGCTTTCATAGTTTCAGAAACCAACAACGCTGCGTTTTGCCTTCCCACTGTTAAGTTTCAATATGCTACATCTATGGATTCAAATATTGGGTATGGATCCATACCTCTTTTTTTTCTCTGTCTGAGTTGGACTGGTGGTCCGGTGTGATATTTTAAACTTGAGAACCCGGGTATCAATCCTTCATTATACAAAGGTGCGAACACTATTCAACCATGAGTGAGTTGGCAGTGTGGATCCATACTGGTTCGCTGAAACATTTGTTGTCTTGGTGATATGTATCAGAGTACTGGTGGATCATCATGATTCTAAAAATGGTCAAAGATTTTCTCATAAACCAAGAAAAAGGGGGAAACCATTCCTTAACGTGCATTTTCTTCCACACATTATCATCACATTCATACAACAGGAATAAACATGAATGACAACATCCAAAATTAAATCTCCACTTCCATTCTTAGTGCAACATCATAAACACTCAATTACAAACAACCACATAATATAGGCAGCATTCCAAGTTTCCAACACCTAATTAGACAACATTCCAACAAACTCATACAATTTATTAAAACTACACATACAATCACAAACATAGATAAATCACAAAGTCAACCACTTAAACATTCTCAACAAATCACATTTCATAAAACCATCTCCACAATTCAAGTCTTCAAGAAGTGCAAACCACTTAAAAATCATCTTCAAACAAGAAGGAGCAGTTGAGTTTTGCAACAATTGCCTTCGATTCAACATAGCTTCAATTCAAACCTCATCAAAATCAAATTCTGACAAAAAAAAATCATTATTAATCATTTGATCTAATGTAGATTCACAACAAATTTGAAATAACATGAAATCTCAAGAGAATTAAGAAATGTTTTACCTAACTCCTCGAAGGCTTGAAATTCCTCTATGACATCTTCCAAATCAGCTGCTACATTTGAACCTTGAAACCAATCTTGTGCACAAATCAGGCCTTCTACTGTTTTGGGAGATAGAGAACTACGATATGGATCCAACACACGTCCCCCCGTACTAAAGGCAGATTCTGAAGCAACAGTAGAGACGGGAATAGCTAGAATATCTCGTGCAACTTGAGAAAGAACTGGATACCTTGAAGAATTTAATTTCCACCAAGCCAAAATATCGAAACTAGAATTAGCTTGAATTTTTTCACGAGGAAAATCCAAGTATTGTATAACTTCATTTTTGTCCACAGTATTTTCTACTTCTGCCATATGCTTTTCATATTCCTCCGTGAGATCATCATTTTCATTAAAAATGGGTTGGTCCACCTCCAATTCATCATTTTGACCCGAAGATGAAGCATTACAGGACTCAAGTTGTTGGTACTCCACATACAAAGTATTAAGTGTATCCATTATCTTTTCAGTAAGCTCAACCACCTTGGAAGACTCAAGTTTGAAATGCTTTTCATAACACCATGTCACATATGTCAACTTGTAACGTGGATCCAACACAATAGCAATCAGCAACATCATATTCATTTTCTCAATTGGTTCCCAATACTTCTGAAATTTCAATTTCATTTGGAATGCCATAGCTTTTAAACAAGGATCAAAACCAGAAATCAAGGTATTCAATTTGTTTTCAATGGAAACAACTATAGAAAAATACAAATGAGAAGTCACATATGAAGTGCCAGACAACTTAGTTGTAGCATCATAGAATTTCTGTAAAAAAGTTGTTAAGAGCCTACAATCTTCCCAATCCTCGAAGGTAGGAGGTCCACCTACATCCTCAAGTTCCTTCTTAAATTTATCATCATCATCAATCATTCGATCAAATGCCTTTTCAAATTTAGCTGCAGTTTCCAACATCAGAAATGTAGAATTCCACCTAGTTGTAACATCTGTAGAATTCCACCTAGTTGTAACATCCAAACACATCCTTTTACAATCTATTCCCTCCTTCTCCACACAAGACTTAACATCTGCGTCCTTTGTGGAGAGCTCCTAGCATATTTCACAGCAGCCCTAATTCGATTGATGGCACCATCCAACTCATCCAATCCATCTTTCACAATCAAATTCAATACATGTGCACAACATCTCATTTGAAAATATCGACTGCCTAAAATAAAATTGTCATTTCTCTTAAAAAACTCTCTTCAAATATGTAATGGCAGTGTCATTTGATGTAGCATTGTCAACAGTTAATGTGCAAAGTTTCTGAATTCCCCAATCAACTAAACACTCCTCAATCCTTCTACCTATTGCCTCACCTCTGTGGCTAGAAATCACACAAAAATTCAAGATTTTTTTGTGCAAGTTCCAGTCTTTATCGATCCAATGAGACGTAAGGCAGATATAAGAAAGATTTTGATTTGATGTCCATGCATCAGTAGTGAGACATATCATTTGTCTCCTGTTAAAAAACACTCTTTAATTTTTTCCTCTCCGCCGCATACAAAGCCATACAATCTTTAGCAATTGTAACACGTGAAATAGGTTTGAATAGGGGCTGCATCATGCTACAAAAGCGCCTAAAACCCTCATTTTCTACAAATTTGAAAGGCAATTCATCTAAGATGATCATTTTTGCAAGTTCATCTCTACAAACATCCTGACTAAATTTTCAAAGTGCAATAGGATTCACATTTTCAGCTCCACTACTAGATTTCATTACTGAAGTAATTTTCTTTTGTCTCTGGCTATTTGCATTTATATTTTCTGGAAACTTAGGACAGATTCTCAAATGATTCCTCATTGCACTAGTTCCATTAGCACTCAACCACTTAACTGGCACATCACAATGGCCACAATGGAGAGTATACTGAATCTTAGGGTCATAATTATCAGGTCTAGAAAAATGCTGCCAAATATCTGATTCTTTGTTATTTTTTCTTTTGAGAGAGGATACCTGACTCTGACAGTGACTAACAGAGTTAGTTCGAGGTTGAGGAACATCAGGAGGAGCAGCATCAGGCTGAGCAGCATCAGACTGAGGAAGTGGAGTCTCAGCCATACTTGACATGAAAATCTAACAATGAAATTGAACAAAACTAATAAGTTCTCTTTAATTGATCAGTGGCATCACTACTATAACAAAGGAGATGTTTCTTATATTTGTTTCTTAAAAAAAAAAAAAAAAAACTATCAAATTAAACGTATCCATCAGCGTCCAGGAGAAAATTCCTTCTTTCATTAAGGATCCGGGTTCTCTAGTGTTTTTGACTTTGACCTCTTATGGTAACTAGTGATAGACCCATGGCAAAAACTACAGTATATATGAGGTAGGCATTGAGTTGGAGTAGTGATGGCCAAGTCATATGCCACTTATCTCTTAGTGGCTCTCAATTGGTTTAATGGAAAGTGTGGTTTACCTGTTTAGTGTTTACTATGCGCTTCCTGTTAGAGAAAGTAAGGAGGATCTAATTCATATCAAGATGACAGTGGTATTGACTTGTCTCCATGTAGGGCGTCCATGTCAATTTCCACGTATGGAGAGATCTTATTATAATATTTAATCATGGTAGAAAAGGTGATATACAGGCAAAATCTAGTAAACCCAGATCCTTCTTTATTTGATTTGATTGGCTTTGCAATGCATTACATTTAAAATACTCTTTCAACAAATAATCAGTGAGTGTTCATGCCATCATCAATTCAATCACCATATCACTAAAGCTCTTCAAAAGTAGGAAGAAGATCACCTTACAGTATTTTTAAAACAAAAATCACTAATACCCAAAACGAACTCTACCAATCAAAACCCAAACTTCCATTACATAATGTGGATTATGGAGATTTCCCATGGGAAATGATCAGCAGAGAGGGAGAGAGCAGAGAGATGGAGAGAGAGCGGAAAGGAGAGTGAGGGATAGAGAGCAGAGAGGGGAGAAAGGGAGATCAGAGAGGGAGGGAGAGCAGAGGAGGGAGACAATGAGAGAGGGGAGAGAGGGAGATCAGAGAGGGAGAGAGCGGAGAGATGGAGATGGAGAGAGGGAGGGAGAGAGCAGAGGAGGGAGACAATGAGAGGGGAGAGAGGGAGAGAGCAGAGAGATCGAGATGGAGAGAGTAGAGAGGGAGGGAGAGCAGAGAGGCTAGAGAGGGAGAGCAGAGAGAGAGGCGTGTGGGCGCAGGGCGGAAACGAAGGGGAGAGAGCGAGGGGGAGAAGGAGCGAACGAGAGGGAGAGAGTGGGCGGAGCAGAGAGAGGGTGAGGAAGAGAGCAGAGAGAGTGGACGGGAGAGAGGGAGATCAGAGAGGGAGGGAGAGCAGAGAGGCTAGAGAGGGAGAGCAGAGAGAGAGGCGTGTGGGCGCAGAGCGGAAACGAAGGGGAGAGAGCGAGGGGGAGAAGGAGCGAACGAGAGGGAGAGTGGGCGGAGCAGAGAGAGGGTGAGGAAGAGAGCAGAGAGAGTGGATGGGAGAGAGGGAGATCAGAGAGGGAGAGACAGAGGGTGAGCAGAGAGGGAGACGATGAGAGAGGGAAGGGAGGGAGATCAGAGAGGGAGGGAGAGCGGAGAGGGAGACGATGAGAGGGGAGAGAGGGAGAGAGCAGAGAGATCGATGAGAGGGGAGAGAGGGAGAGAGCAGAGAGATCGAGATGGAGGGAGAGAGCAGAGAGGGAGGGAAAGCAGAGAGGGTAGAGAGGGAGAGTAGAGAGGGAGAGAGCAGAGAGGGTAGAGAGGGAGAGCAGAGAGGGAGGCGTGTGGGCGCAGGGTGGAAACGAAGGGGAGAGAGAGGGGGAGAAGGAGCGAACGAGAGGGAGAGAGTGGGCGGAGCAGAGAGGGTGAGGAAGGGAGCAGAGAGAGTGGACGGGAGAGAGGGAGATCAGAGAGGGAGAGAGAGAGAGGGTGAGCGGAGAGGGAGACGATGAGAGAGGGGAGAAAGGGAGATCAGAGAGGGAGGGAGAGCAGAGAGGGAGATGATGAGAGAGGGGAGAGAGGGAGATCAGAGAGGGAGAGAGCAGAGAGATCGAGATGGAGAGAGAGGGAGAGAGCAGAGAGGGAGAAAGGAGAGATGGAAAGATGCGTGTACCTGAGAGAGGGGAGCTGCTGAGAGAGGGAGGCGATGACGCGATGAGCCGATAACGATGTGGAGATGACTGATGAGAGGGAGGCGATGAGTCGATCACGATGGGAGCTGCTGAGAGATGAGAGGGAGGCGTCTGAAATGGGAGGCGATGAGTCGATCACGATGGGAGCTGCTGAGAGATGAGAGGGAGGCGTCTGGGAGGCGATGACGATGTGGGACTGGGAAGCTAGGGTTTGGTTTTAGGTAGGGAAAATTTTGTTTACCCCCCTTGTATATTATTTTATTTGTTATCGGTGCGGTTAACCGCATACGGTTAACCAAACCGTATTTCACGGTTCGATTCGGTTAATAACCGTGAATATTGTGGAAAACCGTAACCGAACCGAACCGTGCGGTTTTTTGGTTTTATTAAGCGTAACCGAATCGAACCGTGAAAATACGGTTAATAACCGCGGTTCGGTTCGGTTCGGTGCGGTTTGACGGTTTTTTCTTACACCCCTATAAGAAACGCATAGCAATTTTTTTAGCAAAACCCCCAAAATTTCTAAATTAAAGAAACCTTAAATCCAAAAATTCAAAAGCATGAGACTCTCTACCTTTGGATTTTCGCAGTGAGCAAAGAAGGAGCCAGAGAAACGAGAACCCTATCCCCTCTCTCTCCAGCTGCAGTGAGTGAGGGTTGTCTTCAATGGGGAGGAGGAACTAGCCTGGGCCAGGGGGTTCTTCTCTGACGAGATCCAATCTTCTCCACACCAAAACCTACAAGATCGCCATCTTCTCTGACAAGATCTCCAGCGAAATCGCTGCGGCTCAGATGGAGGTTGAGAAACGTCCAAGAAGTTGATGATTGTTCACCGACAGAGAGCGAGCGAGAGAGAGAGTGAGAGAGAGACAGAGCAGAGAGATCGAGTGAGAGAGAGAAAGCCCAGAGAGATCGAGTGAGGGAGCGAGAGTGAACGAGTGAGAGACATCGAGCAGATCGCAGAGAGCAGAGAGAGAGGAGGGAAAAGAGAGTGAGGGAAAAAGAGGGTTCGGTGGCGGGAGAGGGAAAAATGGAAGTTCACCGACGTTACTTTAAATATAAAAACGTCGGTAAATTTGATTTTTACCGACGTTTTAAAAACGTCGCAAAAAACTAAATTATTTTTTTTATTTTTAAAAACATTAAAACTGAAGAATTTACCGATGAAAATAAAAACGTCGTTAAATGTCACCCTTTACCGACAAATTTATAGAAACGTCGCAAAAAAACGTCGGTGAAAGTGCTTTTTGTTGTAGTGTGGGGCAACTGTGGAAGTTGGGTAGATGGCAAGAAAACCACTTACACAATTCACAATGATAAAAAAAATTGAGACTTTATTGCAAGAGTTGCTAAAATATTATGAACAATGCCACGTTATTGATCGTGATATAGCAAGGAACCAAATTTTCTAAGAACCTAGGAAATCACATGCCCATAGATTTTTAGATTGAGTGTTCTAGATCTGCAACCCATGTATGAAATTATGCAGAAAAAAAAAAAAAGACACCAGAAATCAGTTGTAAATCAGTTGTTGATGACCAATCAAATGATATCTCGCCCAACTTAGAGGCTTCAACAACAGAAGTTGAAAACTTCCATTCTAGTTGAAAATAGATCAAAACAATTGGGTGGTGAGCCAATTTTGGAGAACAAGCAACAATTTATATCAAAGCAACTTATTTGACTATCATAGTAGCAATTATTTTGACTATCCTAATTACAATTTCGACCTTCCAATTCTTTGTTCTCCAATGACAATTATTTTTACTACAAAAAAGGATACTTTTTTCCCAAAGGACTTTCAGAACAAGTAACAACTAAAAAGTACAGAGAAGGTTGTTCTGTCTAAAAATAAATTCTGAAATGATATCTAGATTTATACTCATCTTCCTGATTGTATTATCATTTGAAAAACAAAAAAAAAGTATAATATTTGTTAGAAAATACACAAGATCGGCTTAAAAATCATCCATGTCCCCTTGATTGTATTGTGATTCAAAAAGTGAGAGTTCCGAAAAGAAAAGTATATAGAAAGCTCATTAGACATACAATAGGTGTCGCACACAATTCAAATTGGAACAAAACGGTTTATTGGGTAATTTAAAATCCACCTAAATGAGCATAATGTATAAAAAAAAGTCAGGTGTAATAAATAATTAAAAGTACTAGAAAGAATCTTAATTATCAACAACATAAACCATCACATAATCAAGCAACCGTCCAGTAAAAATATGCAACATTCAATAGAATAATATTACACATTGGCACCTTGAACCACAGCAACATCAACCACTTAATGATGAAGCAACTATTTATTAGCATCAATCGCCAACCATCTAACAGCATCAATCATCCAATGAAGCAGCATTAAGCGACATCCAATGATGAAACAACCATCGAGTAACGGCATTAGTCATCTGATGATAATGAAGCAACCATCGAGCAACATCATCATACATAATTAAATAACGAAACAACAATCTAGTAACTTCATTATTCATCATCGAATGATGAAGCAACCGTCAAGTAAAATCATTATACATCATTCAATGATGAAACAACCATCTAGCAACATCATCGTACATCATTTAATGATGAAGCAACCATCTAACAACATCATTGTATATCATATAATGATGAAGCAACCATCCAACAACATCATTATGCATGAATAAAGCATATTCTTCCGATCGATAAAATGCACACAACACCAAAAACACAAGTTAGATATCAATACCATGTTCAAAGATCCAATAATTTTTTTTAATAGTACTTACATTGCGTCACAGACTTCACAATAGAAATATAAAATAATACAGTAACTAAAAGACTATAGTTTTAGCATTTTCCAAAGATCCAAACACCATCACTCATTGCATTTCACAATTAGAATTTTTTTTAATACTACATAATAAAAACAATGACTATAGTTCAGCATTTTCCAGAGATCCAAACAACATCACTAATTGCATTTCACAATTAGGATTTTCTTAATGCTACATAATAAATATATCAGAATATCAAATGTCCAATAAATTACCAACTGATATTTAATTCTAAAAATTTATCACAAAAAGTGGTGGCATATGACTATCAAGAATGGTCGGGACGCAGCGTTGACCAAAGGTACACGAGGCGCAGAGAGACTATCATTTCTAAAAGAAAGAGACTAGGGGTGACCATGTAGAATACAACGTGAAGATAAAACTGGATTCTATCATTCCTGGGATTTGATTTGCTAGGCTGATCATGATGTATAAGGTATTCATTTTCCATCTAAAAGGAGATTATTTGATAGTCTCTATCTTCACATTTATTTCTTCAACTTAAACCACTTTTAGAAATACACTTTTAAATGGACCATAAAGCTTTTAAATAAAGAGCTAAGAAGAATGGATCAAGTGTTGTTTTAATCCACATTATAATGAGACCTCTCCATCATCATTCTTTAATATCCATTTCATTGATTTAGATCAGTAGGCCCGAAGGGTATAATAGACCGGAGCTTTTCAATGATTAGATCTAAGAGTGGAGAACCACATAAATCCTACCACATGTCCCATTGGTAAACTGTCAAATTCAAACTAAAATTCAAAAACCAACAATTGTTGGCTATTACATAATTCCTTGACATTTAGTGTAAGTGACTATTACATAGTTGGCTAGTTTTGTTGTGTTGTAAAATTTGCGTATCATGAACATTTTACAGGTAATCCACAATGAACTAGAAACCTCGGAGTATGTTTGTATAGTTGTTATTAATCTTCATGTATTTCTCTTATATCAGGTACCAAACCCTAATAGCAAAGGATGGGTTAGATATCACAACTGAAGCTTCTGACGGTGAACAGTAAATAGTAATTTACAGCCAATGTTGGATGGTGGTGCAACTGTGAGCTTCTTGCTTTGAGTTTGGGAGCTGATGTGATGGAGTGGGGTTCACTTCCCATTGTTGATGCAATCTGGACATTGCTGAAGAACTAAGTAACGTTGGTGGTTGAATGGGAACCACTATTTCGCCATGAATTGATGCTAGTAAGCCTCTATATAATCTGGACGTCTAGATGCTCAAAGACTTATTTTAGAGCTTCAATAAATATGAGCTGTACTAGTCCCTTTGGGAGTATATACATTTCTTCAAGTGGGTGAATTTGGTCGTGTTTGCTTCTCTTTTTTTTCACTATTTCTCTTTTTTTTTTTCTATTGGTAACAGTAAGCCACTGAGAGTGCAGTAATCAATATATATGTTTAAACTTAATAAAATGTATGACGCACAGGAGAACAGTGAATATAAATAACTAAAGATCTAGTACAGGTTTATCTTGGAAGAAATTTTGTGAAACAAAAATATAAATGATACACTGGTGCATTAGCACATGCAACATAATACTAAATCAATAAGTTGACAGAAAACCACAAACCTTAATCTAAATGCAACAACCTTTTAGGAGTATCCAAACTTTATCATTAGCAACCAATTTTTTTTTAATTAGTTATAATGGGTCATCCCATAATACCTAGTTTATTAGAATAGTTGACTTTTTTTTTCAGTAAATCTAGTAGTTAACTTGTTGAACATCGTTTAATCTACTTAATGATCACTCATTTTATTTCCCAGAAATATTAGTTGTAAATGCATTCCAAATAACCAAGTGATTGGCCGAAGTAAAGTTTTACAAAATGTAGATTTTCCTTGAATGAAAGAACAATAAGAAAATGGACAATGAGAGAAGAACTGAAAGGTGGGGGTCCATTTACCTGTTGCTCGATGATTTTTTTTTATGTAATTGGGATGTTTGCTTCTAATATTTTTCAGCGACGAAAAAATCCTGACAAAATCACCTGTACGAATGTTTGGCTTGAAACTCATACAAAGAAAGGGGGGGTTCTGTTTCCAACAAAGAAACGGTGAGAAACTTAACCCCAATTTACTGCATTGGCACTAAGTATATTTCAAAAATTATGACAATTGTAAGTCACTATTGATTTTTTAAGATATATAATAATTCCCATTCTTGAATTCATTAGGGAAGTATTGTAATGTGAAGATATGGATTGCTGATATTGGAGTTTTGAGGGGCATTGCGGTTGTATATATGAAGTGTTACCAATAGGTAATACATTTGTGCACGCGAGATATTTTTCAGGGTCCGAAATACAAAGGAGACGCGGCCAAAATTTCAGTACCGACAGTATCCCAAAACCCCATCGCCCCCCACTCCTAAGGTAGAGGAAATTCCAACACCACAAAAAAAGTGACATGTGATACCATAGACTCACATGTAGAAACATAATTACCTAGATTAGGGTTTGACCTAGGGTTTCTAGAGTTAAGGTTCTTGTGAAATGAGAGGTAAATGAGAGATGAGAGTGAATTGGGGCTTAGTTTCATTTCAAATACAGTAGTTTAGTTTATATAGGCTAAGTTTGTGATAATTACCAGAAGGGCCTTTTAGTTTAATTAGGAATGAAGTTAAGGACATTGGCTAAATGATCATTTGGTAGGATTCTAGAATATTCTCAAGTGGAAAACCCCTCCTATAAAATCTGATTTACTAGCTAGGGCCTCTAATAACTAAAACCCTATTACAATTACAATTGACACCCTACAAACCTATAAAATACACAATAGGCCTAATTCCTAAAAAATAGGCTAAGACTTCGAAAAATATATAACTACCATTACTAATCCCTATTAATAGTATAATTAGATAACATAGGCTATAATTATAATATTCAAATCAAAATGAGGGTCCACAAGGAGTGGGGCCTCACAACATAGCAGACTACATTTCTTCAACCAATCGTTTAAGGTTGTAACTGGTTGGCCGGTCAACACCATACACTCTAGCCGATAGGCGTCGGTGTTGTGGCCACTGGGGATTCTCTACAATGGCCGATGAGCGTTGTGCAGTACATTCACTTCGTTTCCAAGGCAACTTTATGTTCTTTCTTTCTTCTCTTTTTGAACAACAACAGGCGGCTAGTGATTTCTAGATACAAAACGACCACGGGGTACTTAAAGGATGTGCTTTGTCCATACCAAATCATTTTAAAACCTTCTTAATATAATTAGATTGCGGGACCTACATCCCACTAAAATTTATCTCGATTTGCAGGCCAAGATAGAATTTTGCTTTTCCAATATCTTTCATTTCAAATTCTTTTTTTAAATAATCATAAGTTTTTTCGAGAGTCCCTATCAAATTTATATCCACATAAACTACCACTATTTCAAATCCCTTCAAAAATCTCTTTATAAATAAACATAAGCAAATGGGATTGTTTTCATCATACCCTTCATTAGACAAGCATTTACTAAGACGATTGTACCACATTCTTCCAGATTACTTCAAATCGTAAAATGATCATCTTAATTGAATTAACTAAGTACTCATTGACTTTGCTTCAAGCAAAGCAAATCCTTCCGAGATTTTCATATAAATTTCTATGTCTAAGTCCCCATAGAAGTGAGCAATTACAACATCCATGAGTCATTTCTAGAATTTTAAAAACTGTTGAGCTTATCAGATTTTGAAAAACTGCTAAGCTTCCAATACTTGTAACGATGCATGAGTATTCCTTGTTAACTTCACTCACAGTCTCAATGTAGTACTCATTCATTTCGATGTCCTTTAAACAAATCAAGTTTTTTCGGAAACTACTTGAGAACAAAGCATCTTTAATGAATATATAGGTACCATTAAGTAACATCATATGAGCTCTTTCGAAGGTTTCAATTATTTGTACAGGTCTAGCTATGATGAATACATTTCATGGATTGAAAAACAAGTCGGAGAAAAATTACTGATTTTTTAGAATGGTATATTGTTGCATTGTCTACCAGATAGAGATTGTCCTCAATTCCATAATTCATATTTTGAACAAAACAACAAACTAATATAATTATGCAATCCCATGATAAAGATCAAACAATCCACCATAAAATAAAACATCAATGAAATAAAAACCTAACATAAATCACAAGTCTAAAAACATGCATCTCAAAGGAACTCAAAAATTAAATTTGTGAAGTTCAAAAAATTATTGGTATTTTAGACCATTCCAAGGGGTGCTCCCAATTTAGCATTAAACGCCGCATTATTCAGAGATTGGCTATCCTTATCTTCAAAAAAGTCTCGAGTTTTCAAGTTTGTGATGTCAAATGGATGCCACTTTGGTATCATTCTATCCAAATCTCAATCTTCCAGATCATTTGTCTCCGCTAAATGAACAGATGCCTTATATGTTTTGTACTGTTCTACCACTTCCTTTGGTGCACGACAAGTGCGTGACTAAAGCTCACTCCTTCCACATATGTGGCAAGTGTAATTAAGATTATGGGTAGGATTAGTCGATGGATTTTGATTTTGATTGTTCTTTTGCTAAGGAACAAACCACTTCTGGTGATTCTTGAATTTGTGTTGGGGTGGGGTAGGGTTGGGGGGGGGGCTCTAAAGCCACATCACCTGAAGGAGTTATTTCTTCCACCTCTACTGGAGGATTTGTCTCACTCCCCATACATCTGTTTGAATTGAAATTGGCATTTGCTGAAGATCCAGTTGGTCTGAAGTTTTATTTTTTCATCAACACTTTGTAATTTTGCACATTGACTAGGAGACAAGAGATAATGTCTGATTTTTGGATAAACATCGCTCTCAATACTGCTGTTGCAAAAGCACGTCTGAGGCATGAAAAGTGAAAAATATTTTCTTCTTCATCTGCTCTTCCGTAATCTTTTTATCAATATCGAAGAGGACAGAGTTATATTAATAAACTACTACTTTGTAATCATCGAATCGCATGTTTAGCTATTCATTCTAAGCATCCAATAATATGTCCATCTTTTGGTGATCATATCTATCATTCAGGGTTTTCCAGAAACCTGCTGGGTCTTCCTTAGTTAAACATTTATTTTTGAGGTCGTCATGTATTTGATGACGTAAGAAGATGAGGGCTAAAACAAAGTCCCCCGGGACATCTTATTACCCTCTAATGGCCTCTCTAAGTTTCTTAGATTGCTAATGGGTTTTTGCATCAGTTGCTAGGATAAGTAATTATCTTCATTAATATTAAGTTCTTTAAAATCAAGTTTTATCATGTTCGACGTCATCCATGGCAGGTTCTTCAAACTTGATTTAGAACTTCAAATATTCAAGTTTGAAGTAAAACTTCTGGTTCAAATAATATTTGAAGCATAGATCAGAACTAGCAGAACTTCTAGTTCTCTCAAATCTTTATGTTTAATTTCATGACCTTTTTATAAGATAGTTTATTTGGATATGAAAAACGAAATTAACTTTAAATTTGATTTATATAGTATTTAAACTTTTAGGACTGCTTATCCAAATATCAGTGACCTTCGGGTTCAAAGATTCTATTTTGTTATCCATTCACATAAATAGTAATGATAAATTCAATTCAATAAAAACAAAACATGCAAGATAATAAACTTTAAACAAACACCATAAATCAGTGAATATATTACAATAAAAAATAAATTAAATTAAAAGATAAGCTGGGTTGCAATCTATTAAATAAACCAATTTAAGATGTACCTTTTCCTATACCACCTAGTCCTTGACTTCATCACTGTAAATTAGAAAATGAGTCAATAAATAACTAAATAAACTGGGGGAATCAGCAGATCTAATGATTTCTGCAAAACAGTAATAGAAATAGAAGAGAGAGAGACAAGGAGGAGATGCTAGTGCAGCAGAACTGAGGAAAACAAAGAAGAAAAGAGACACTTTTCCTATACCACCTAGTCCTTGACTTTATCACTGTAAATTAGAAAATGAGTCAATAAATAATTAGATAAACTAGAGATCAGCAGATCTAACGATTTCCTGCAAAACAGTATTAGAAATAGAAGAGAATGAGAGACAAGGAGGAGATGATAGCAGCAGTAGATCTGAAGAAAACAAAGAAGAAAAGAGAAACACTTCTCCTATACCACCTAGTCCTTGACTTTATCACTCTAAATTAGAAAATGAGTCAATAAATAACTAGATAAACTAGAGAAGCAGATCTAATGATTTCTGCAAAACAGTATTAGAAAAAGCAGAGAGAGACAAGGAGGAGATGATAGGACCAGCAGATCTGAAGAAAACAAAGAAGAAAAGAGAAACACTTTTCCTATACCACCTAGTCCTTGACTTTATCACTCTAAATTAGAAAAATGAGTCAATAAATAACTAGATAAACTAGAGAATCAGCAGATCTAATAATTTCTGCAAAACAGTATTAGAAATAGAAGAGAGAGAGACAAGGAGGAGATGATAGCTGCAGCAGATCTGAAGAAAACAAAGAAGAAAAGAGAAACAACAGCAAGCACCAGCAGCAGATATGGAGGAGAAGAAGAAAGACAGAGAAGAAAAGAGAGAGGTAGTACCTGATGCAGGCTCTCCTGTGATGCTATTAATTCTTTCTCCTCCTCGTATTCTCGTCTCCTTACTCTCCATCCCTCCCTTCCTTATCTCACAGAAAAAGGGGCGCATGCTTAGCTAATAGCTAGTTTTTGAGAAACCGGGATGGATCATTTTCAGTTTTTATAGAGAGGTGAGGTGCGGTTTGCCCTAAAAAATCGCTCGCTGCAACCAAGTAGTGCCCATGACATTCCATCTGTCAAAATCCCATCCGTTGAAACTATAAATGCACCTATCCTACCAATTCTCCCTCTACTAGCTAGAGCAACTCCATAGCTCAACAAGTCTGTAAAATAGTTGGATTTTTAAGATTTGGGCCCTAAATTAGATTATTAATATCCTTAAATCAAGTCCATCAAACCATTTGCTAATTTATAATCAGAATTTACCATTTTTCTCCTGTCCTAGTTATTTGGATGCAGTAAGTGGATACCATTCCAACTCCTATTATGGATTAAGCCTACTCCTCACAAGAAATAAAAAAGCATACTAAAGAGGTGCAAGGTGAAGGATATAGGTTAAAATCGTAAATGGAACCCCAAATTGATTTCCTAGATTAATAGTCGGGTAGTCTTTTTCCAACAATGATTTTTTTTTTTTTTTTTTTTTTTTTTTTTGCTAGTGGTCCAACCCATCAATCTAAATAACCAGGGATCCATGCCAGCACATGTGTAATACAAGGTGCCAGACTCAACCTTGAGTGTGTTGCCTTTTTAGGGTGCGTTTGTGTGGAGAAAGGAATCCGGCCTCGATGGAATCCTTGGTGCCCCATTTTCCTTGGTGTCAGAAACCCATGGCAATACTAATCCATGGTATCATTTTCTAAGTGTTTGGTGCAGCAAAGAAAATAGGCCCGAATTCCGCATGTGTTGTTTGGTGCAACAACAAATTCCTCGATGATTCCTATATATTGGTGTTTGGTGCAACATTTTGCTGGGTTGGAAAATAACTTCATACTTACAAAAATGATTTAAATTTTATATAAAATATTTTGTTATCTCCACACATGACAAACTGAGCTAGATTAATCAAATTCTGTGGGACCATAAAGAATAGGTTAAAAGTTAATTGCGTTTAATTTTCTCCCTATAAAATTATGCTGATCTAGCGAACCCATTCCATGAAGCAACCCCACTCTATTAAGCAATTGACCCAGTCCACAAACCCACCTTTGCAGCTGACCCAACCTTAATACACATCAATAAAGATCATATGCACCACAAAGGATTTAAATCAGTCGGGGCTCATGTTCCAACACAAAAAGAACGTGTTTCGGTCCACACTAGGCAACATGCAACAAGCAATGAATATTCATGATCTTTTTGAGTTAGCACACTATTATGACCACCCATTTTACAGAAATAGAAACTTTGATTGTCAAAAGCTTTTATAAAGAAAATGTGAAGGAAAGGCCAAAATTGAAAGTGAGATGACAGTCATGCATAGGCACCACACTTGAAACAATAAGGGGTTTTTTTTTTTTTTTTTTGTAAGTTGTATTGATTAGCAAAAATCATGGCATGCGGTGAATGCAATCTCAATTTATAGCATCATCAAATAGAAAGACCCACTCCTAAAGAGCAACAAAAAATGGACAATTAAAAACTATGACTAAGTTAGACTTTGTGCTTGAATTGCAAAGTCAGTAGCAATAAGCTAGTTGTACACCAATTGATTGAGCTCAATTTTGGGTGAAAATCTTTCTGGGAATGAACAACCAGCCAAACGTAGAAGTTGAAGGAGGAAAGAGCTTGAGCTTATAGTTTTCGTTTCACTTTTCAGAACTTCATTCAACTATTCCCGCAAGACAATATGTGTCATGTTTCCATCTTTGAATATACCCCCACATTAACAAAAGAATAACAATAAAAAAAAATTGAGACATTATGAAAATGTAACAATCATTCCATTACATAAGTCTTACAAGTGTATCATAACTATAGTAAGTACTATATATTCCATTCCATTCCACAATACAAACAACCTTTCCCGTAAAACCTATTACATTCAAAATGTGCATGACCTGTATATAAGATAAACTTGAAACACTTCATTTCTTCCTCAATGCCAAATTTCAGTCTAGATTTGATGCATTCAAAATCTGTCACAATAAAGAAATTCATAATTCAAATTTTGAATACAACAAAGAGATTTATAAATAAATTTAATTTCGTGTTTTTAAAATAATGTTGGAAACGATCTCATAATAAATAATGTATAACTGACATGAAATTGGATTGCTGGATAGATTATTAAATTACCTCTATCACATTTACTAAAGTTAAGTTATAACCTGTTTTACAATAAGGTGTAAGGTATTGACAGGTCATGAGAGTATTTTGTCATATTCTCTTTACTCATGTGTAAAGGGTCATGAT
The DNA here is from genome assembly GCA_038049695.1 of Cinnamomum chago. NCBI lineage: Eukaryota > Viridiplantae > Streptophyta > Magnoliopsida > Laurales > Lauraceae > Cinnamomum > Cinnamomum chago. The sequence goes on along the minus strand of CP142451.1, from coordinate 102,276,721 downwards.
AAGAAATCAATGGTAAGGAATTGTGGAAGCTTACCTCGGGAGCTACAAGGTACATAATTGAGGACCAACAGTCAAAATAACATTGCTATGGTTCAAATTAGGAACTTTAGCTCCTTCACATAGATCTGCACTTCAATTTCTTCTACAGAATCAATTCATGCACACTATAAGAAGTTATGAGATTTAAATATTGTATACAAGACTTTGATTTATAAATGAAATCAAGAAAAAAAATTATAAATAAATGAAAAGAAGTAAAATAAATGGAGATAAAAAAATTAATCTGGGCAAAACTAAAACACAACGATTGAAGTATACTTCCAATGTTCCTATAGTTGCCAAAAAAGTAGAAGATGGAGAAACGAGTGGTTGTCTCTCTTGAAAGTTGTTCTAGGAACTGTTGCATTGAGCCTGTCAAGGAATTGTATGATCATCACATTTTCATGGGTTTAAATGAAAGGATAAACTATTAAAGAGGTGGCCTTCATAAACAACAATATAGAATTGAGAGCATTAGAAAAACATGCAGTTGAAAGATACAAACTAACACTTAACAATGTGCAAAATGTTCTTAACAATGTGCAAAATATTTTCATGATTCTAGACAATTGTTAATACATATAGCGGAGCAAAAGTATTAATATAAACATTCCTCAAGAGAACCTGAAATCACAAGGATAGAGGCAATACCAATGTAGCAAATCCAACTGTAAAATTATGATTTTCTTAACCTATATACTTTCAAAACATGATAATACCATTATAGCCTCTCTTTTCAATCCAAAATTTCAATACATAACAAAGAGGAACTACAACCACAAATACCAAAATTAGTCGAAGACCAAGAATGATACTTACAATGTATAATAATAATAAATAAATGAGTAAAGCATAATACAGAAAATCCAAGGATAGAACCAAACCTCAAAACAATTGTTAACCAGTTATCTTTCATCCCACATTTGTTGTGTAATATTATCACGCAAGTTGGCTGCAAACTCCTTATCCAAATTACTTGCATATGGTGTAGCAAGCGTTTCATCATCTATTCCATGTAATTCTCCATCGTCATAGTTTAAACTCTCGTCCATATTCTCCGCGAACAACTTTGTCCCCACCTTGTGGCACTGATCTATTACATTCATTTCCATTTTGACCATCCATCCCTACAGAAACCATTCTCATTATTGTTTCTCGTCATTCCATCCAAAAGCGTAACTCAAATGACAATTTCGTATCAAAGAATAATACGATTTATGTGAAAAAAATGATAACTATGTATATGTAGGATGTTGTTGAATTATTATCTTAAACTAATGAAGATATGAGGTTGCAACAACCAAACAAATTATTTCATGTTTACCTTTAGGAAATCATAGTTCATTTGCCTATAATCCGATTTGCTTGGCTATGATCAAAATAGTATTATATATAGTTTGGATTAAATGGGAGGCTCTCTCATCAAGTTAGTTGAGTGTAATGTGAAGGCTATCTAAATTCCAAAAAAAAGAGGATTCTAACTCTTAACTATTTCATTTATTAAAATTATATGCCTACAAGAATTCTCAACTGAATTGTATTCTCCAAATTCTAGACCAATCAGAATAATAATAATGATACCATGAAGTATGCAATTGCCATAAATATCTAGAATTATCCTAAGCAACATAGATAGCATATGATTAGTTATAAAGTCTTCATAAAGGTATTACAACCCAAAATCAGTTCAAAATATAAGTGAGTCTTAAATATCATCATTACAGTTTCAACAAAATGTTAGTCACAATATAATGTGACCATCATCAATCTTGTCCGAGCTCCGCCAGCAACCATCCCTTACGAGACAAGGGACCCCAATGCCATGAATGTCTCCCACTTAGCCCCAATCTCAAGGATTCGCAACACCTTGTAATAAACAGAATCATCCAATTCAAGCTCATCAAGTGCCTCAACACACTTCAACATAGGCTAATGATTGCCTGAGCGTTTGTTGGCATATTCAGTAATTGCACTTGCAATGGTTTCAACGACACCTACTAATGCTAGTCATATGTTTGAATGATTCTTTGCCAAGTGACGAGAGGTTGAGGGGGTGACGGTATTAGTTCGAGTTCGCTTATTACCCATGGAGAAATCATCAACAAGAAGTTCCGTGTCTCCTTCAATCATGGGTTCCTCATGATCCCTTGCATCCACATTATCAATCACGAGAGATTATGGTCATTAGCCGCAAAACTTTGCCTCCCATCAGTGATGTTGTCTCCAAAAATCTCAGCCAACATATATTAATCTGGTAATATTCTAGTCCAATAAGATGCAACATTTGGTTGTGCCTGCAATAATATTAGTTTTAAATCTCATTTATATAAGATTATGTAATATAATATATAAACTAATGCAATTAAATTTGAGCTTACAGCTAGATAATCGTCCCACACAAGACCCTCCGCTGTCACCATTTTTCGAGTCTCGCACCACCCAAACCACTTAAATTTAATAAAGTCTTCATCACAGTATACGTTTTTTTCAATGTCTTGAAACGATTTTTAAGTTTATCTTTACTAAAACTTGCACCATAAATCTTCATCATTTCCTTCGTGATTTCATTCCAACCTTCCGTAGTATAGCCACCTTTTATAGATCGACCTGCCTTGGATTGTTCTACCATTATTTGTTAGAGGATTTCATCATGGACAAATGTCCACTTCATATTCCGTTTGCTTAACATACAAAGAGGCACCAAAACTAATACAATTTTCATGATGAGCAATCCTATTAAGAACACATTATAGCTTATAAAATGCTAATAGTCTCATGCAATTAATAGATTATAGAATCAATATTAACACAAACACTTCCCAAACCTTAACACAAAAAAGGATGCCAAAATATGATGTTATCTCCTATCTCTAGGTCAGTCATAAACATGACTCTGTCTAATGAGGCCACCCTAAAGTTAAAAAAAAAAAAAACTAAAACTAAAAGAATGATGAAGAGGAAACTATGACATTCCACATATTTTCAGGTTCTTCAACTGGTCTCATTGAGCCATTGCTCTGAAAAGAATGAACCAGGTCTCATGAGCCATTGCTCTGAAAACCTGGGTCTAACAATATTTTCAGATTCTTCAACTGGTATCTGGTTCATCTCATATTCTCTGCAAATCTTCTTTTGGCTCACGCTATGCCCTGCTGGGTGTCTCTTCTTCTTTCTTTCTTTCTTTCTTTCTTTTTTTTTTTTTTTTAATTTTAGTTCTACTACTCTATTTAGGGAATATGTTTTGATAGGCCATCTTAACCAAAACACCTGTACTAACAACATGATGGTGTTGCATAGCACTTTGTTTCAGTTTTAATAAAATTCCGTTACGAAAAAAAAAAAATAGAGAGAACCAGATTTCATAGGGTATTGGGAAATCTGAAAAATGAGAACCAAATTTCATAATGTTTTGGGAAATCTAAAGAGAACCCTATGAACCAAGTCTTACAAATCTCATGGTTTCCAGAAATCTGAAAAAATCAGTTCTGGAAAATCTCCTTTGTACTAGAACTCCCACAAAATCTTCTGAAAAACCTCCCAAATCTAGGGTTCTGGAAAGATTGAAAATATTGGGTCTCATTAAGTTAGAGACAAGAGGAACAAGGTGTTAGAAATCCCACCCATCTCATGGTTCTAAAAATAGAGATCTCATATGGTTCTAAAAAGTATCACAAATCTGAGTTTCATTCAGACAGAGATGATAAACAAGTGCTTTGATGGAGAGAGCCTACCAAGGCCCTTTGAGTAAGAGGACATAGACGATGAAGAAGAAACAAAAGGGAAGAACCATATCTGACTTGAAGATGAGATCAAAAGAGGAAGCTTCAAAACGAGATCGATGGAGAGGACACTGCAAAACTAGTTGATCGAAGAAAGCGTGCGTTTTCCATCTGAAGAAATGACCTTTTATACAAGCGACTCATCTTGCACGAATAGACTTTTCTGATGGAGATAGATGAGATTTTCGAATCCCCTCTGTCACGGAAAAGAAATCGGGATTCAGGGATGATTTTCCGGCGAAAATCCCGCACTGAACACTGCTCCCCTGTTTCGTCGAGGATTTTCTATGGAAATCTCCTGCACAAACAAGCCCTTAAAGTTCATTTGTGGATCTTCACCTCTTTCCATTTAGTTATTGCTCTTTACACCAAAAAAAAAAAGGTCTAGCAACTATAAGCAAAAATGCAGTTCTTGATATTGTTATGAATTAGAATCTACCCAAACAAACGCACCCTTACGACACATTTGGATAAGACATTCTTCCTGCAGAAAGGTCCAATCTTCCACACGCTTCATTTTTCATCAAGAAAATGGTAACTTTTCCTATCTTTTTTCTTTTTTTATCTTGATTATACATGAATTCAAAGAAAAAGCCTTTCGGATGCGAGGAAGGGTAGAGTACGTTGCACAAATGTGCTCTTAGGGCATACTTGTTTGCAATAAAGTAATTGAATACATAGGATTCATGCCTTAAGTGGTTAAAAATAAATATTATAGATCATTATGTCCATCAAATAACCTTTCCTTTCATTTGCCGTGTTTTCTTTTTTCCAAAACCACATCTCACAGTCATACTAATGTTACAAAATATAATGGCCTTACATTGTGGCTAAAAATTAACCAAAACAACATCCAAAAGCCATCGCTTTTAATTGGATTTTTAATAAACAAAAACCATGGTCAATGGTTGTGGTTTCTTTAATTTAAAAAATATTTTAATTTTTTTTTTTTTAAAACCACACATGTTTAATGCAAGTATTAATGAACTAAAACTCCTTATGAAACATCCAACCCAAACATGTATATAATAATCAATCATCCATTACCAATTCAAACATGTACACAGTAATCCACCATGCATCACCAACTCAAACATCAACATAATTAATAATCTAGCCATCCATCATTATTCAAATTTAGAAAATGAAGGATTTAATTCAAAATACTAAGTTGTGACCGTCCTAAATTGGGGCCAAGCTACGAAATCGCCTATCGTGAGATATCAGGCCTTCTCTGTTTACCAAGTCAACATGCCACCACTAGTAAACACCATCAGCACCATTAGCCACTTGAAACCCCAGCCATACCTCCCTACCCACTGCGTGCCAACCAGCCACACCAGCCAACTCACAAGCTGCCCAGTCCACTGCCAACCCCTGCACCCACATCTATGCACAGTTGATGTACATGATCACAAACAAGCTTTAATGGGTACAATTTTTTTTAAAATGCTTTAAAAGTATTGATGGATGTAGTTCACTTTGGGTCTTCCACATTAGTAAGTAATGCCTACTGCCTAGTTATATTATTGGTCTTCCATATTAATTAGTAATACCTAATTATATCATTGGTAGGTCACAGTTCTATTCAAATGATTCGGCTTAATGTACTTTCAAAATTCTCAAGTATCTAGTGAAGTTCTCCATAAAAATGAGAAGTGGAACACACTCTTATACGTGTAATTGGTGTGTCACATAAGCAAAGACAAGACAAACCATGTCCATTTCTGAAAATCTTATGCTTTCTAAATGGTTGGTTTGGATTTAGGAGAGTCAATCTGAAGTGGGGCTCTAAAAAGATACCATTGACACTTGTCTCTTTAAGTTGTCATGTGAAAACTGAGAATCTAGTCCGAGTAGGTTGGACCCATGAATCATTCATAAGGGCAATGAGGTAAGGCATAAGTCATGCACATGTGTCAGCTCTTGGGACTCAGCTGTTTCATTTGGCATATTTTGGTGATTTGATCTTGCATTTTTAATTTCTCAATCCCCAATGATTACATAAAATTAGAAAAACCTGCTTCAAGAGATCTTGGATTAGCAATACTAGGTCCACCATCCTAGCATTCATTCAAGCTACTGCCATTCAACATGATCCTAACATAAATGAACCCACACTTAAAATGACCCACACTTAAAATGAACCCACACTTAAAATGTTACCCACACTTAAAATGTTCGTGTGGTTAGGAAGTCCAGTTTTAACCTGGAGGTCCTGCCTTCGAATCCTTAAGGCCTTACCCGATACATAGGGCTTGTGGGTGGTTCTATGTATCCGTGAGTTTACCAATGATCTCCCAAAGGGGGGTCGGCGGGTTCCCATGTTATCAAAAAAAAAAAAAAAAACATGATCCTAACATAGGATGAAGAAGTGACTAAAAAATGGTAGACAAACAATAACAATGGGAAAAGGTAACAAATTAAATTAAGTAACCATTATTGGCGGGAAGCAGTACTGGTCAATCCTAGAACAGGGTTGCAATTATAAATTATTCTCCGCTATTATCTCCGCTTGCAAAAGCAGAGATGTAAACCGAGTATCGTATCCACTGGGACAAAAAGGCTAAGTTGTGTTGTTTCCTAAATTCCTAAACTAATTCTAGTAGAAGATAAAGTTCTGAATATTAAACTATCCTATTAGAAAGCGAAGTGTTGGGCTGATTGATTGTATTTCCTAAATTAACAAATTAAAAGACAGGGGTTGATCCAATTAGAGAAAAGTCTTAGGGTATGAATCCACCATAGCCTGTGCAATGGCGAATATAGGTCTAGGGTTTCACTGTCAATGCTTTCCAGACTCGTTCTAGTTACAAACCTTCACAGAGTCACCCAATAAGGGTAGTGGATGCAAATCAGGGCATAACCTATCTCTATGGCATAGATTATCCTAGATCTACAAACACATTCATTCAAGCATCATGTTATATGACTTGGTATTCTAAACTACAAGAATAAAACACCAAAAAAGATATTTCATTAACAAACGAATCCAATCAATGGATTAAATCAATGTCATATAATCAAAGCATTAAAAGTAAATCCCTAGAACCTATACATCACCATAAACACAAAACTAGGGCTTCATCACAACCCTAAGATAAGGAGTTAGTTACTCATGGAAGACGATTGACGAAGAGTTCTTGACGAAACCCCCATTGATGCTCTTCCCCAAGCTCCAAGAAAGCCTCCCAAAACTTCTCCCAAGATGTGAATCTCCCCAAAAACGAGTTTGGGCTCCTATTTATAAGTTTTGGGGTGAAAAAGGTCTTCAATTCGTGTAGGAGTCGGATTCCCGTCGGGTCCGGGCCCACTGGTCATCACAGCGAACTTCACGAGGTTATATCTCCCTCGATATAGCTCCGATTTATACAATCTTGGACTCCACGGATATCTACTCGAAAAGAGCTTTCCAACGGTACGTAGATTTCATGAATCCGACACTCGAGTTGAAAGTTATGACCATTTCAAGTTGCTGCCTCTGAAAATTCCGAGAATACTAGTGTAATTAGAAGACCTTCCATGTTGGCATGCTATGGGGTGAGTGGGACCCATGTTGGATGTCCAAGGCATGTTTGGACTCTTGCTTTGCTTTCTTATTTGAGTATCTTCCCATATTTGACAGCTTTCTTACTTGCAACTCCTTCTTTGTCATGCTTTGTGAGATTTCTTCCATTTTAGCTTTGAATTTCTCTCCTTGCCTTTGTAATACCTACAATCAATAAAATAACATAATTAAGCTAATTAATCTCTATCGACGGTATAACCAAGTCCTCATTAAGGGGCCTAAAATGTATCTTTTAGGCTCTCATCACACCCCCCCAACTTACACTTTGTTAGACCTCGAGCAAAGCTAAAACAACAAGAAAACTAACTAAGGCCACTTTCGTAAGGGAGCACGGCTGCACTTAGCATGTGCAGCAAGCCTTTAAACCTCTAAGTTCCCCCTAGAGGACGAGTTATAGTCTCGTGAGGGTTTGCAGTGAATCTACCCACAAAATTCCTAAAACATAACATAAAAACAGGGAGAATTTTCCGCCAAGGTATCTACGAACACCGGATATTCCTGATTTTGGGGTTTTCAATACACAACTCAAATGTGATTCACAAATCCTATCTTTTGGTCAGAAATCCTCAAAATCATGCTGGAAAAATTAATCGTGCCCGGTGAAAATTGTGTACATATAGAAGCATGAAAGCATAAAACGATCCACTAACAATTTCCGTAAAAACACAGCTCTTTTTTTTTTTTTTTTTTTTTTTTCAAAATGCTGGGCCACCGAACCTCAGTCAAAGTTAACATAATTCCTCTCAAGGCATTTGTGGTGGCTTTCACACTATTGTTTTTCAAAGGACAACACTATTTTGATTTTTTTTTTTTCTCTTTTTTTTTTTTCTTAGAGAAATGACTGTGCAATGCCTAGGTCCCTTAAGCTTTCTAATTAACCCATGTAACGAGCATTCAGCCAGTGACTCCCAAGACAGGTGTCCTTAGGGCACTAGGTATGGCAATACCCCTATGGGCTTACTGGCTCGAGTTAAAAAGGCTACGAACCCAAACTAGTCAAAACTTTTTCTTTTTCTTTTTTTTCTTTTTTTTTTATATGGTCCCCAACAATAGGCAGCCCTTTCCATATGCCCGACTTTAGTATGACCGAGGGTCAGCTTTCCATCATAATTGTTCTGAAGTTTTCACTGGTATGGAAATCATAGCTTCACATTTCAAATTTTCTATATAATACGTGTCAAGTGAAAGATCAATAATTCAGCAATTTCTCAAAAACTCTTTCCTAAAACAAGATAGTGAACCATTTCTCTCTTTTTCCTCACAAAAAGTTCCAAAAACAGGGTATCTTCGTTTCACAAAAACCCGGTTGGAAATCTCCCGAAAGACTACCAAAAATAGCAGAAGCTCCTTTTTTTTTTTTTTTTTTTAAGGGAAAAGACAAGGAAAAAGAAAAGACAAATAAAAGAAAACAAGCAAACAAAAATAAAACTGCTAAAATTACCCCTAAACTACTCCCAAGGTCAAAACTCCACCCCCCAACTGAATGTAACAGTGTCCACAATGTTAAACAAACGATAAAAGATAAAGGACAAGAAGAGTAAAGGAGAAGGAGGGATATCACCTGGGTGGTGCTGACTAAAATGATGCACAGTAAAGAAAAGTCGGGTAGACCCCCCAACTTGCACTAAAGAACCTGCAAAAGGTTAGCACCAATCTAGAAACACAACTATAGAAGCGAAAAAGAAAAAACTTCCTAAAAAGCGAAATAAACAACTTAATCATCCTCCTCATCCCTGCCATGGCTAGTCCCTTCACCTCTGTCATGCATGTGATCATCTCTGTGAGGAGGGGAAAGGCCACGCAGACCTCTCATTAAAGATCGCATGTCGAAAAGAGAGTCTGTCGTGCGAGTGGCAAAGTCCTCAAAGCGGGACTCAAAGGCTATCTGACGGGATTGGAGGGCCTGCTGACCTTGGAGAATAGCCTCGTACTGGGCATAGGTCATGTGAAATGGGTCAGCCGGCCCCGTAGGAGGGTGTACAACAGGAGGGGCTGGAGGTGGCACCAGTGGCTCTTTCACCGGTGCGTCTACTCCTGGCATCATGGCAGGGCGAGCGTGCTGCATATGACGCATTATGGTCTGGACACTCTGTGTCCATCGCACCTCACCGTAGATGTCAGAACATGGGAGAGACTCCTCAGTAGGTGAGATGGGGAAGGGGACCTGAGAGAGTAATGGACCCGAACGAGAGAGAAGTAACATGGTGATCAAGTGAGGGAAGGGCAACGGTCTCTTCTTCTCTGGGTCTTTTTTAGACTCTGTAAAGAGCCTACAGACTTTGCACAATTCTCGAAAAATCATACGCGGGAGAGATACCGCGTATCCAGCATGGACAGCATACAAAGTCACTAGGAAGTCCCCCCTCCTCTCATCCTTGTGATGCGTGGGGAAGGCATTTACACGCAGCACCTGATCAATCAGCCACATCCGTTGTGGTAGGTAACTACGACGAGTGCTCGTGTAGTTCGCCTTGCTAAACCGACCCCCACACATCTCATTGGTAATACTGGTCACAGTGGGGGTGGCTGGAAAAAAAGGAAAGTTAGCTGCATTGGGGTGACTCCCGAGGGCATGAGCAATGTCCTCCTCGGTTACAGCAGAAATAAGGGCTGGTGAATGGGAAACAATTAATAAGAATAAAAAAAGAAAGTTTGATTTTCTTAAATCTCTATCGACGGTATAACCAAGTCCTCATTAAGGGGCCTAAAATGTATCTTTTAGGCTCTCATCAAGTACCATTCGCGAGACCTCCATACGGGTGACCTCCATGTCCAGATTTTTTATCGTTAGAAGTGTTAGAAGCAAAGATCCCCCTTACACTTGACCCTTTGAAAAACGTAAATAATCACCTAGTCCAACTTTCCTTGATTAGAAAATGTAGCTCACAAAATGAGTGCAAATTTTTAAGTGTCCAACCATCTAAATCTAATCTCTTACCTGTAACATCCTCTCAAGAAAGAATATGTAATTATTAACATAAATAAAATAAAATATTTTTTATCTCTAAAAAATATGTAATTTATCCTTCGATTTTTAGCTACTTTTCAAAGTACTAACTTAGAAACAGTAGGAATTCGATTTACATGAATTTCTATGCAAATAATAGTCCCTGCTAAATAAATATGGTATGGCAAGATTGACCCTATCAAAGTTTTTTCCCCCTTAGACAATAAACCTACCAAATGACACTACAATGTGGCTTGACATAATCTAATCCACAGGAGGAGTTTTCACCTCCAAGATGTTCCGGTTGGCACCTCTAATTTGGAAGGTTCCCCGTTTTATATTCCCCCTCCCCACCCCCATTGAGTAGTGGTTGGGCTTCACAGTGTCACGACCTAATCAATTATAATATTTGATGAGAGGTGCTTCTATGAGAGATTTCTCGATATCTCTCATAGGAGCATCTCCCATATTTGATTTAATTCTTAAAGTCTAGTGGATATACATGTGCATTTACAAAATCATTAGATTTTGGGTCAAAATTCAATTTGAGTGGTCACATTCAAAAACTCTATCTTTGATGGCTTAGATTGCTTCCATTCCATCGTTCATAAATGTATGTGGTATTGCAGGTCGATCGTATCAAAATCTGTTTCCCCTAAACATAGAACCTGCCAAAATGATTCGAACATCAACATAGCATCATCTAATCTGGTCTCGTAGATGATAATTGACAGCAGCATTTGCTGGCCATTGCATTACAATTTACATGGAAAGATAGAAATACGCAGTTTCTCAATCTCCCAATCAAGTGATTCTTAGGTGCATGGAGCTTCTCAAGCAGGGTTGTTCGAGGGTTTATAATTGGGCTTAATACTCGGGCTGGATCCAATCCATAGGTCTGAAACCAGGACTAAACCCAGTCCATTTTATAAATATTTCCCCTCCAGTATTTTAAAAATGACAGAGCTTTAAGAATATATTGGTTCAGGCCTTGAGTGTGATAATTTTGCCAAAAAAATGTTGTGTGCCATCCTAGAGGCCCATAAAAAGAGCCCAAGTACAGCCCAAGTTGGGACATGCTTTGGATAGGGCCCATACTCGGGTAGCAAATGCATAGGCACGGATGAAGCCACTCTTCCCATGTGCTTCTTATAATGTTTTTGACTTTCCAGTTCCACCCAATACCCATATAGCCAGCAGTCTGATCATCACTTCTCCTGTTTTGTACTTAGAATCCTGTTTTGCAAATCATGAGTTAATACAGTCTGATTATCACTTCTCACGGTCTTTTTTTTTTTTACTTTCACCTTTCACTGTATTACCTCTTATGTGGCCCTGTGAGGGGTCTTCTGCATCCCTCAGCAACTTTCTAATATTATTATAAAAGTCTATTTCTAAGCAAAAAAAAATAAAAATAAAATCATGAGTTAATACATGCTTTATTATAGCTCGGAGCATCACCTATGGTGGGGGCCACTTTTTCAAAAATCCGAGCTGGTCATCACCCCGAACAGTGCAAACAAACGACCGCTGGATAGGCAGAATAGGAAAGGATAGAATTTTGAAACTCAACACTAGTGCACTCTTATACAAAATAGAGGATTTTCCTTTTTTATAATGCCAAGGGGAGCGACGCATGCCTGATAGGAGCAACGCTAGTGTTGCTCTACGTGATTTTCTTAAAACATACATCTCCCTCCTCAGACCATTTTTTCTCAATCATCTTGGGAAAACGATATCACATGCTTTATAAAAAGATTATTGCGGACTGACATACAATTTCTTTCTTTCTTCTTTTTATATTCTCAAGATTTATCTTGAAAAGTGAGATGGAAAAGAAAAAAAAAAACGGCCAGACATAACTTGGAAGAATGGTTCCTATAACCATACATTATCATATAGATCTTACTGAGAAAAGGAGAGCGAGAAAGGCTGCTCGGCAGGGTAAACCTATATTTGCAAGTGTATTCACAACTTTTTTGCCTATATGAATAATGAAATACTTGTATTCACAGCTTTTACACCCATATGAATAGTGAAAAACCTATATGGCGAGGAAGAAGAAGACGAGGAGCAACGCTACGGTGGCTAAGAAAAAGTACATTAAAGAGGAGAAAAACAAAAGTAGCGGGAAGATCGAGTTTGTGTTGTACAACCACGACGACCCTTGGCGATGAATGGCCAAATTCCATAATTTTTTCTGTAAAATCATCTATAAAATAAATAAATAAATAAAAACCACTAGGGCTCCCTTTATATATACATTGTATTGTTTCTAGTGATGGATGCATCACTACATCACAATCGTTCAATCAACCATTCTTCATTCTTGGTAGAAAATCCTAACCCGTTTTCGAGCCTAAGTGTTACAAAATCCTATGTTTTCGCTTCTAATTCTCTAACCGAGAGTCCTATTTTTGAACCGTTAGTTCCATCAAGTTACTCTACCCTCGAGCAAAGTGCTGATGCCGGTTTTCGATTTTTTCAGGAGCTGTTTCCCGTTCCGAACCACCAGCGGGCCATTTTCGAGCCTAATTATTGGAAAATCCTATGTTTTCACTTCTAATTCTCTAACCGAGAGTCCTATTTGCGAACAATCATTTCCGTCAAGTTACTCTACCCTCGAGCAAATTGCTCGCGCCGATTTCTGATTTTTCCAGGGGCCTTTTTCGAGCATAATAAGTGTTGAAAAATCCTAGGTTTTCGCTTCTAATTCTCTAACCGGGAGTCCTATTTGCGAACCGCCAGTTCCTACAATTTACTCTACTCTCGAGCGAAGTTCTTGTGTCGGTTTTTTATTTTTCCGATGGCCGTTTCCCGTTCTGTACCCCTGACAGGCCATTTTCGAGCCTAAGTGTTGCAGAGTCCTATGTTTTCACTTCTAATTCTCTAACCGGAAGTCCTATTTGTGAACCGTCAGCTCCGTCAAGTTATTCTACCCTCGAGCGAAGTGCTCGAGCCGATTTTCAATTTTTTCGGGGGCCGTTTCCCGGTCCAGACCCCCGGCGGGCCGTTTTCGAGCCTAAGTGTTAGAAAATCCTATGTTTCGCTTCTAATTCTCTAACAAGGAGTCTTATTTGCGAACCGTCATTTCCGTCAAGTCCTACAAGTTACTTTACCATCGAGCAAAGTGCTCGTGCCGTTTTCCGATTTTTCCAAGGGACGTTTCCCATTCCGGACCCCCAGGCGAGCCGTTCTCGAATCTAAGTGTTGGAAAATCATATGCTTTCAATTCTAATTCTCTAACCGGGAGTCTTATTTGCAAACTGTCAGTTCAGTTAAGTTACTCTACCATCGAGCGAAGTGCTCATACCGGTTTCGAGTGCTATATCCCATTCTGAGGTGTTGAAAATGCTACATTTTCAGTGTTTATATATTCGACAAGTTATTATGTTAAAATTTCAACAGAATAATCTACTGACCAAAGGGTCGCATCATGATCTCCAGTAGCTGTGCCATCACCAGCAGAAGTGGTCCCTCTCGTAATGTCGAAATAGCTGGTCGAATCTATCCCTGCTGCAACTACCAACTGTTAAACGAGGGCTTCAAGTGCACATGTCCTCCTGTCCTGCTCAGCCTGCCTACTAACCTGCTCAGCTAGCTGCTCCCATAGGGCGATCACCTCAGGATGCGGTGCCCGAGACTATGTGGAAGATGAAGAGGTCCTCGTATATATCTCATACCCATTTAAGTATCTCGACCTCCTCCCAAGCACATCAACAGCAATATGTTCCTCAGTCATCGGAGCTATGACAGAGGGCTGCGATTGCTCCTCACTCCGTTGCACCAAGGCCTCTTGCCATTTAAATCAATAAGGGATTTAGAATGTTTTTATGGCATTATTGATTATAATTGATTTATAAGCAAACATACATGTCTCTGCTGAGCCACCTCGTTTACCCACTCATTACTATTTTGTCTATAGTGGGTGTCGTGGAAGAACTGAGTAATAGGCGGCGCTTGACCAGCATTCTGTGCCATATGTCATTTAAAATAGATTTATATTAGATATGAACCTAGCTACATATTGATAAATTAATAAACTTAATCAAGTTTCTTCATATGAATATAATTAGTACCATCAGAGACATTCTCAATGCAAATGACATGGTGCGACTAGTATGATTATATGGTAGTTTGGCTCGACTCTCTTGAGCTTTTTTCGACTTCGCCTACATAGAAAAACAATAATACAATAGCAGTCATTTATAAAATAATTACTAATAGAATTACGTTGGAATATAATTAATTGTTGTAGATAACATCCCAAAGTTACGTTCCAGGCTGGTGATTACCAACCCTACGAGACCATCAACTGCCAATCAGCTGGATCACAATCCTCTGCCGCGTGGTTCTGGGGTCGGGGAACCCCTTGCTCCAACAGCTCGAGATAGTGACTATGCAGCTCGTACTTCCAACTCCTATACAAAACCCCGCATTGGTGATCAATGTTCACCTTTAGCTACATATCGCCCCCGTAGTCTCCGATATCAAAAATTTGCTGCAATTTGGGGAGAGCCATATAAAGATTAGTAATAACAAAATATAGTCAGATATTGTAATGAGAGCACAACTATAATCAGTTTGGTTGATATTTCTCCTTTCAGTTTACCTGAACTACAGCAATGACGGGAAGCTTAATCCCATTGTCAAGCTTCTTTCGACCATGGGGCCTGAATAGGGCAACCTCTCTAATGGTTAACCCAAGATAGTTAACCAAGGATGGGGCATGTTCCCCTTCTGACCTATGACTGGAGATGGGGATTGGGACTGAGATGTTATGACCTAGTTATCTCCTCAGCTTTGTCGCACTCTTCCCTCGCATAACACCCCTTACACGGCTCGAAACCTCTGAGACTGGAGTTGATGCTGTTAAGATGACAGTGCTAAATGAGTTAGTAAACACAAATCATTCAATTGAGGTGAATTCAAGATTTTAAAAGGTCAAAATTTTCTCACCTACGCTGCTCCCGACTGTATGAGGACTCGGCGGAGGCAGGGACGGCTGACGCTGAGTCGGCGAGGGCCGTGTGGTCGAAGGCCGAATCGGCAGAGGCTGGGTGGCTACCAAATCAGGGGTGCTCCCTGATCCTCCAGACTATGTAACTAGAAGATTAGCTAGTGGAGGCTGTGTCAAGGCCTTAGGTGTGCTCTTTACACGAGCTAACCTGAGTGCAGCTGTGATACTCCGAGCACGTTTCACCCTCTTATCCCAAGGCATATCTGGAATCTGGCTTAAAGCAAAGTGACAGGAAAAATAAATAATTATTAACAAAAATTAATAATATTAGTAAAGTGAATGTCATCAATTTACATTAAATGGAAATGGAAATCATTTTAGCATGAGTACGTCACCATCAAAACTAATATTTTAAACTACACGTCATAGACATTCACAGAAAGATTACCTCATCCAATTAAGACCAAGATGTCTTGTCATCTACATCATCATCTTCGGGGGGAATGTAGTTCTCATCTTTATCATTCACACTAACATTTCTCTATCCCTTCTCGTTTGTCCCTTTAGCTGAACCAAATATAGCACGTGCGATCTGCGAGAGCCCTAGACATGCAAGTTTTTCTGCATTCTATTTAATTGTCTTTTCTCTTTAATAAATAATTAGATGCTTACACTTGACGAAACAACTCTCCTAATTTGACGCATTTTTTTCCCTCTGTTTGGTATCTTTTGCAACTATGATATATATAAAGAGGGAGGCTCTCCTCAACTACAGTTGAGTAGGGGTGGAAGTGGGTCGGGCCGTCCTAGGGCCGCCTGCGGACGGCCCGTCATAGGCTTGGCCCGAGCTCGGCTCAAAAGACAAAAGAGCCGAGCTAGGGCCTAGTAGGAGGCCCGTTTGCTTAAAGGGGCCGAGCTCGGGCTTGATGAAGCTCGGCTCGTAAGCCCTAGGGCCTACATATATTAATACATATATTATATATATGTACACTATACAATATATAATACATATATGATATAACATAATCCATAAATCCTAAACCTTAATTTTAATTAATACAAATAATCTCTAAACCCTAAACACTAAATAATCCATAAATCCTAAACTTAAGCAGTAAGACATAGGGCCTACATATATTAATCCATATATTATATGTATGTGTACACTATACAGTATATAATACATATATGAATCTATGATACTAAATAATCCATAAATCCTAAACCTTAGTTTTAATCCAATATAAATTAATCCCTAAACCCTAAGCACTAAATAATCCATAAATCCTAAACCTAAGCACTAAACCTTAAACCCTAATTTTAATCCAATATAAATAATCCCTAAACAACCTTGAGGATGCATGTATATTAATGGTCTAGAAGTCATTTTTTAAAGTCTTGTAACTCTGGAACAACCTTTCCTTTGTTGTTATTATTATTTATTAACAATGCTCTATTGTTGTTGTTATAGGTGATGCCGGTGATGCTAGAGACTTTATTTTATGATGCTAGCCGAATACTTTATTTTATTCTATGATGCTATTGAAGTTTAATTTGATTTGTATTATTGTTGGAGTTTGATAATGCTCATCTACATTAACATTGAACTATTATGGAGTGTTGGAAGTGGGCTCCCTTTGCTTTTATGGAGTCTTTCTTATTTTAGTTAATTTTATTGCTGCAATCCAAATTATGGGAATGGGAATATAGGATGAATGCATGCATTTTACCATTTTTTGTTTTGTTTTGCATATGTAGATTTCTTTGAATTCCTACAGGATTTTTTTTTCCGAAAAATATTTTCTTTTAGCTAGTGTTATATCATTAGCCGGGCTCAAAGGGTCGGCCCTAGGGACTCATAACTTAATAAGGGCCGAGCCCGAGCCAGGGTTTTTGAGGCTCTTTAGGGCTAGGGCCGAGCTAGGGCCTACTGAAAAATACTAGGGCCGAGCCTAGGGCCTGTCAAAGCCCGGCTCGGCCCGGCCCACTTTCATCCCTACAGTTGAGGAGAGCCTCAACTGCAAGCGTGCGGTTCAAACGAGTGGAATTAAAACAAATATGGGTCAAAACTTCATTTAAGATGAAGTGAGTCAAACATCGCCCGCTCGCTCAAAATCGATTTCCCTCCTTCCTCTCAAGCCCTAATCGATCGCTGCCACCAGACCAGAGACCATCCTTGCGATCGATGCGACCAGACCAGAGACTTCCATGCGATCTCTCTCTCTTTCTCTCCCTCCCATCGGTTCTCTTCCCTGCGCGGAATCCAGCTCTGTTGTCGCTGTTCCTATCCCTGCGTCTCTGCTGCTGCGATCTCTCTCTCCCTCTTGCCTGCGATGAAACAGCCCTCTGTCGTCGAGATCTCTCTCTCTCGCCACTGCACTCACTCCCTGCGTCTCTGCTGCTGCGATCTCTCTCCCTCTCGCCTGCGATCAGACATCCTCCCTCTCTCGTCGAGATCTCTCTCTCGCCACTGCACTCACTCCCTCTCTCGTCGATCTCTCTCTCTCATCACTGCACTCCCTCTCTCTCGCTGCTGCATTTCCTCTTGCGTCGTCTCTTTGCTGGACCTCTGTAGAGGGTTTCGAGGTGCTCTCATCTCTCCTGATCTCATCGAGCTCTTCCGCCCTTGCTGCTCTCCCTCTCTCGTCGATCTCTCTCGCACTACTGCTCTCCATCTCGCATCGTCGCTGCCACTAGAGCTCTGCCTAGGGGCGAGTTTGACAAGAAGGTGCCTCCATCGCTCGCTCTCAGACATTGACCTTGCTGCAGTTGTGTCTACCTGGCATCGTCTCCCCCACTGCAGTCTCCCTGAAGTCATCTCTCTGTTTTGATTTCTCTACAACGGACCAAGCCTCTCCCTCAGCAACTCTTCTACACAAAACAGAGTAAGAAAACACTTCTGCCCTGCGCAGATTTTTTTTTTTTTTCCTTTTTTTCCAACTTTGCATTTGTTTTAGATCTGCTCCTTTGCTTTTACTATTGCATTTCCAACCTTGGATGAGCCACTCCCTTTCTGATGTAAGACATCTCTTTGTCATCTCCCTCATGCATTTTTAATTATTTTGTGATCCTGGCCATTGATTTGGTACCCCATTATGGACTGATTTTAATTATTTCATGATCCTGCCCATTGCACTAAAAATTCCAAGTTCAAAAGGCTCAAATTATTTTCAAAAACATGAAACCATTTTCAAATCTCATGAAAATATTCAACTAGCCCCTTCCAGATCCGTTTTCATGTAACCCCAATTGAATTCGACCTTCTCCATGGTTGCCGCTTTCATGCATATATTTTGAGCTAATGCTCTGGATTGAGAGCTGAAAGCCAGATTGCCTCATTGCACTATAATTCCCACTGAAAACAGGGTAATTTATTTGGGGTTTTTGTCTTTTGTTCATATTATTTGGGGTTTTTGTCTTTTATTTAGTCATGGTTTTATAACTTATGAATTTGGGTTTGTTATTCATGAATATGCTTTAATTATTTGTGATCCAGATTGCATATGGATATGACCTCCTACTCATCACCAGTCGTCCATTACCCGGTTGTGGATATGACCTCCTCCTCATCACCAGTCGTCCATTACCCGGTTGTGGATGAAGCCATGACACCAAGATTGGGCATGCATTTTGATGATTTAGATGAGGCATATAACTTTTACAATGCATATGGAAAACTCGCTGGATTTAGTATAAGAAAAGAATCTAGTAATAGAGGCAAAGATGGGGAAGTTGTATGGAAGTGTTTTGTCTGTTCAAAGGAGGGTAAAACAGAAGAGAAACACTGGATTGATAAGGAACTTGTTCAAAGACGTCGAATGGAAACAAGATTCGATTGTAAGGCTAAGATGCAAGTGAAAATAGATAAGTCAGGTGGTAATGTGGTATCCAAGTTTGTACCACAAAACTCTCATGCCCCTGCTACTCTTAATAAGAGATTTATGCTGAGGTCGCATCGTGAAGTGCCAGAATCAAAGCGACAACTTATAAACACATATGATTCAGCAAACGTGCAAAACAAACAACAAATGCAAGTGTTTGCATCTCAATCTGGGGGACTAGACAAAATTAGATTTACAGATAAGGATGCCAAGAATCACAGTAGGGATGAAAAGGAAAATAGAAGGGGTCTAGATGGACAGTTTTTATTTCAACTTTTTGAAAACCGCAAAGAAATGGGAAATAGTTTCACATATACCATTGACGAGATGCTGAAAAGAAGATAACACATGTGTTTTGGGCAAATGGAGCATTTCATACGGCTTACAAAGCATTTGGTGATGTGGTGACATTTGATACAACATACAAGACAAACTGTTACGAACTTATTTTTGCCGCTTTTGTAGGTTGCAATCACCATGGGCAAACTACTTTATTCGGATGTGGGTTTCTACCAAATGAAAAAACGGAGTCTTTTGAGTGGTTTTTTAACACCTGGCTTGAAACCATATTCTTTGGTCCACCAAAGGGTATTATAACAGATCAAGATCTGGCAATGACAAAAGCTATAAAGAATGTCATGCCAAATACCGTTCATCGGTATTACCTATGGCACACTTTGGATAAGTTGCCTACAAATTTAGGAGGGATTCATATTCACAATGAAGGTTTAATAGAGCAGATAAAAAAATGTGTTCATAAATCTGATACTACTGATCAATTCGTGAGTTTTTGGAATCAGATCATAACAAACAATAAGCTTATGGAGAATAATTGGTTGGCGGATATATTTAATATTCGTCATATGTGGGTTCCGGCATATTTAAAGGAAAAAAATTTTGGTGGCATGTCGACCACTCAAAGAAGTGAAAGCATGAATGCATTTGTAAAGCAGTATGTAGAGTACAAGAATTCCCTCCTTGATTTCATATTGCGTTTTGACGCCGGGGTTGAACGTCTAAAGTATCTTGAAAAGAAAGGATTTTGAGAATAACAATGGGAGGCCTAAAATGAAGACATGTTCACCAATGGAAAAGCAAATGGCCGAAGTATATACAAGAAACTTATTTTATAAGTTTCAAGATGAGTTATTCACCACCATGTCAGTTGCAGAAGTTATTGTATACGAGGATGATGTCACTTGTAAGTTCGTCCTGAAAAATTATTCCGATGAGAAGCAAATTGATAGAGAGGTTTTATAAAAAAAGACGAGAAGCATGCATATTGTTCTTGCAAGAAGTTTGAATTTGAAGGCATCCCTTGCTGCCACATTTTATGTGTCTTGAAAAGATGTTTTATACTATTTTTACCCGAGCGTTACATTTTAAAGCGATGGACGAAGGGTGTTACAAAAGATGCATTTGTAGACGTTGAATCGGGTGGATTTATCGGTGTTAACCAATGCTTGGCTCGACATAGTCACTTGTCATGTATGTTTGCAGGGCTTATTGACATAGCTAGTCAATCTAAAGAAGGTTTTGATTTTTTAATCAGTGGTCATAAGGAATTGGAAATGAAATTAAGTCAGTTGACATTAAACAATCCATCAAGTACAAGCATTGATAAAGGGAATGGACTTGTTGAAAGTAATGTGGTTGAATACCATGAGCCGGCGCATGTTGTAACGAAAGGACGCGCGAAGAGACTTAAATCATCGAAGGAAAATGCTACAAAAGGGCGTCTTTGTAAGGGTTGCAACAAACGCGGTGTACCATATGACAAGAGAAATTGTCCGGTGTTGTTGAACAAGTAAACGATTTAATGTTAGTTTTCTTATTATCTCCCATGTTTCATATATAACTATTACTTATAAAAAAAAATATTTCAGGTTAGTTGAGGATGATCTAGGGAAGTCACTAGACTCTAACTTTGGAAGTAGAGAAAGCTCCGATGATGATACTGGTAAATAATTTATTTCTTATTTTTAAGAATTTTATGATGACAAATATTGATGTTTTTATTTCTTCATAAGCCCTTTCCCTCCATAACTTATCACAAGTTGCATGTCTATTGCAGCTTAATTACTATAATGCAGATATGAGACATGAAGACTTTCTACAGAGAATGAGACATGATGACTCCAATCATCTTCTTTGTTATGCCCACCTTTTGTTTCTGTAGTTTTGATGAAGAAAAACATTTGAAGCAAGAATTTTGTTTATGTAGTTTTATAAGTCTGAAATTGACAGGTTGATAAACATCAATAGGTTGATGAACAGTACTGTTTAAAGAATGAATGGATTTTTTTCTTTCATATTCTACTGCCTCCATGCAGATTTTGGAAATGTGTGCAGAATGTTGGTAATATTGTGCAGAGTGATAGGTTTAGGTGTGTGCAGTGTAATATTGTGCAGAGTGATGGGTTTATGTGTGTCTAGAGTAATATTGTGCAAAGATGTTATATACTGTTTGTATACTTTAATTAGTTGTAAAAAGGTCCTTAGTCTTAATTACTCACTATCAAATTTTACATTGGACAGTCAATATTGAGGCCCTGTAGGCTGTAGTATAGAATATGGAGATTTTATGGGCATGGCATTTACTCATGATCCTCGTGAAATTCAGGAATGGGTGGCTGGGATTTGCAAAAAACTGCTGAAATGTTGCTGAATACCCCTGTTCGGGGCAGTGGTTGACCTACTTCCGGATGGGATTTCCGGATGAAATTTGGGGTTTGCGAAGACCATATTCCGAACTTAAAATCAGCTATGTTTGGGCAAGGAACGATCGCGTTTGATCCGTGTTCAACTCGCGTACTTTTTCAACTCAGTCGTAGAAAACTGCTGAAACCTTGCTGAGTAGCCCTGTTCGGGGCACTGGTTTACCCACTTCCGAATGGAATTTTCGGATGAAATTTGAGGTTTGCGAAGACTATATTCCGGACTTAAAATTTACTACGTTTGGACAAGGAACGATCGTGTTTGATCCGTTTTCAACTCACGCACTTTTTCAACTCAGAAGCAAAAAACTACTGAAACGTTGCTGAGTACCCCTGTTCGGGGCAGTGGTTTACCCACTTCCGAATGAAATTTTTGGATGAAATTTGGGGTTTACGAAGACCATATTGTGGGTTTAAAATCTGCTATATTTGGGCAATGAACGATCGCGTTTGATCCATTTTCAACTCGCGCACTTTTTCAACTCAGTCGCAAAAAACTGCTGAAACGTTGCTGAATACCCCTGTTCGGGGCACTGGTTGACCCACTTCCGGATGGAATTTTCAGATGAAATTTGGGGTTTGTGAAGACCATATTGTGGGCTTAAAATCTGCTATGTTTGGGCAAGGAACGATCATGTTTGATCCGTTTTCAACTTGCACACTTCTTCAACTCGATCGCAGAAAACTGCTAAAACGTTGCTGAGTACCCCTGTTCGGGGCACTGGTTTACCCACTTCCGGATGGAATTTTCGGATGAAATTTGGGGTTTGCGAAGACCATATTCCGGACTTAAAATCTGTTATGTTTGGGCAAGGAACGATCGTGTTTGATCTGTTTTCAACTTGCGCACTTCTTCAACTCAGTAGCAAAAAACTGTTGAAACGTTGCTCAGTATTCCTGTTCGGGGCAGTGGTTGACCCACTTCCGGATGGAATTTTCGGATGAAATTTAGGGTTTGCAAAGACCATATTGTGGGCTTAAAATCTGCTATGTTTGGGCAATGAACGATCGTGTTTGATCCGTTTTCAACTGGCACACTTTCTCAACTCAATAGCAAAAAACTGTTGAAACGTTGCTGAATACCCCTGTTCGGGGCACTGGTTAACCCACTTCCGAATGGAATTTTCGGATGATATTTGGGGTTTGCGACGACCATATTGTGGGCTTAAAATCTGTTATGTTTGGGCAATGAACGATTGCGTTTGATCCGTTTTTTAACTTGCGCACTTTTTCCACTCCATCACCAAAAACTGTTGAAACGTTCAGCAGGGGTTCTCCAATATGAAAGACATTGGAAGCCCTCTACTGCAACCGAGGTCTTACAAAATGATTTGGCTGTCTCTTAATCTCTGTATACAAAATGAAGTCATTCTTACAAAATGTTTTCTCAAGTATTCACTAAGTTTGTCATTTTCCATTGTTTTAATCTCTTTCTCTTTTTTTTTTATTGCAGTGAATCTCCAAAACAAGATCTAGAGTTGCAAACACAGACAAGTAGCTGACTCAAATAACTACTACTACTCATTTCCACATTTTATCTTAAAAAGATGACAAAAATAGTCATGATCCGTGAACGCACTTGAAAATGGTTATATTAGAGATAATACACGTGCGTCTGGACATCTCCATTAAAATAAACAAAAAAAAAACACCAAAAAACTAATAGGGATAGTTATCCTCATGTTGCAACGTTTGATCCCCATACATATGCAACAAATACTAGAAGCATAATCAATATAATCCTACTAAAATTTGTGTTGTTTATGAGCTTTTACACTTTCTCTCAGAAGTTCGATTTCATTCTTAATCTCCTGCTTCATCTCTTGAATTGACTTTCTCATTTCATCTTCTCTACTTTCATTTTGCACACGTCCGAAACTTCGTCCCTATGTAGATTCAGTTGCGAGCTCATCCATCCAAATAAGCAACCCGCAACCTCTTTCTCCCTACAAAGATTCATAGCAAATGCAAAATTAATACTTGTATGAAAATAAATATTAATTTAAGGAGCTGGAATCAATAGACACTTACTTGTAAATCTGGATATTTCCAAAATCTTCGTCTCTGATTTTGGGTTGTACGAGATGTCTTTAAGATCATATACCCATACCCACATGGGCACCTTCACAAGAAAGAGGCAATCAAATTGAAAAATCAGATGAAATTCCACTACAAGGAGTACAGTTACTAGCCCAAACTCTGAATTTGGATTTTGAGTATGACAAATGAACGTGATGTAGGACTACAGAACTATAAAGGAAACTCTTCAACAATTGGCAAGTGTAGGAACTATAAAGGACATCTCTCTACTTGTTACATTAAATACTAGCTTTCCAGGGATTGAACTACATCTCCATTTCAACTTCTGGAACTTAAGGGAGATTGAACTTGCAATTCTCAGATATTCAATATAATGTTGGAATGAGATGCCTGCAACTAAACAGTGCCTAAATTCAAATTATTATATGGTACTTCCCACCACTCTTCTACGAAAACTATCACAAATAAACTATAATAAAAAAATTTTGATACCATGCTTGAAGTGTGTAAATGTAAACACCATGAAGAATTTGAAGCATTGTGTTTTCTTACCCTGGTTCCGAGCTGGATGAACTTCACATGACTGCTTCTTCAAGCATTGTGTTTTCTTACCCTGGTTCCGAGCTGGATGAACTTCACATGACTGCTTCTTCAAGCATTGTGTTGATGTGTGCCAAGTCCTACGTTAACCAATATCCAAATAAATTCGTAGTTGTTGATTCCAAACAATGACTGCTCTAACCAGGTCTCACTCGGTCATATCTCATATTTAAACTCATTGATATGAAAAATGAAAGAAATACTAGGATCCTCATTTTAAGAATTTACATGTCTACTCTTTCAATAGCCAGCATCCATCCCCAAAGTCCACAATGACATATTTACTAAACAACACTCCATATGCCAACTCTAACACCAAAATTTAAATGCAAATATTTCTGTGTAATCAGTGCATGCGCATGAAACTTTCAGAAATCTAAAATCAGTGTGCAAGCAAGCGAGCAACATACATTTAAAATGGGATAAAGGGGAAAGACTCGGTCACTAATTAGAAATTAATCCAGAACCCTCAATCTAGGAAAGATGTCTGGCTCTAAACGCTCACCCGATTTGAGCTCATGTCGAGCTCAGGCCTCGATTTTAAAATCCAAATGGAATTTGGATCGCGCAACAGAGATCGCAGCAGTAGTCGGAGAAGCAGGGAGTCGCAACGCAGCAACAAAGAAACAGAGATCACAGCGCAGTCGCGGAGCTGGAGGGGCGACGCAGCGGAACAGCGAGAGAGAGATCGCGAGATGGGAGAGAGAGAGAGATCGCAGGGAAGAGAAGCACAGCAGCGAGAGATGGAGAAGACGGGGCGAGATAGTTCGCAAGGATGAAAAGCGCAGCAACGAGAGATGGAGAAGATGAGGCGAGATGGGAGAGAGAGAGAGAGATTGTAGGGAGGAGGAGAGAGAAAGAGATATCACAGGGGAAGAGGATCGTTTGGGGGGGAAATGAAACGGGAAAGTGAAAAGTTGGAGGAAGCAGCGAGAGATGGAGAAGACGGGGCGAGATGAGAGAGAGAGAGAGATTGAAGGGAGGAGGAGCGATTGGGAGAGAGAGATCGCAGGGCTTAGAGGATCGTTTGGGGGGAAATGAAACGGGGCAGTGAAAATTTGGGGGAAGCAGCGAAAGCCATTTGTTTTAATTCCACTCGTTTGAACCGCACGCTTGCAGCTGAGGCTCTCCTCAACTGCAGCTGAGGCTCTCCTCAACTGCAGTTGAGGAGAGCCTCCCTCATATATAAATAAGCATAAAATGTGAAATGTAGAAATTTTTTATTCATATATGAACAAATCAGAAGAGAAAATGAAATTGAAGACAATGTCATTATGTAAGACAAAATCTTTATTAATTTACTTAATCATTAGATGTGCAAAACTTGAAACAAACACTACATGTCATATTCCATGTCATCATCTTCCTGACTATGAACATCATTTTCTTCATCTTCATACTCTGCCAGTGTTTCATCCTCGTCTTGGCCATCCTCGTCTATTGACTCATCACTGAGAACGATCGATCTACATCATCCCTAAAGCATTGGACACAAGTACCATCGATGAGGACTAGAACAACAAATGTCGTTTTGTCTTGCTGAAATGCATCAATAGGCACATCATCATTATTGTTGTCATCCGCTTAACAGGTACATCCCATACTCCCCGATGCTTGACCCGTTCTACAACTCCAATTTTTTCCTCTGCTGGTGTCATTGACGTAGAAGACTTGTGTCACCTAACTTGGTAGGACAAATGGGTCATCCGTACACCAATGACCCGTGATATCACTACATGTAACATGGTCTTTGATATTTATCTTGTGCTTAGTATTTGTATTGTACCATTCACATTCAAATAAGACCACCTTACCATTCACTCTGATTTTTAATTTTCCTAAAAATAAAATTAAACATTACACACATACCAAGAGATCAATTCGTGGGTCTTAAGGTTGATGGTATCACTCCAGTAGGCCAATGCAGGAAAAAATAAATTTTAAAGGGATGCCAGATTACCTAGTTGCAATGGTGATGGTGGCACAAATGTATCAAGCATCTATAATCAAGAGCCGAAATGAGATGACTGTCTTTTAAGTAATGTTGGAAAATGTTCAACACAAACCCCTTTAAACTCTTGTCGTCCCATATCACACCACAGCCAATTTTACGTTCCTTGATCCTTCACAAATTGTTGGATTGGATTTCAAAAAGATGTATGGTTAGGATGCCATTAAACTCTAAAGCTACTAAATCAAGGACTGGGATACTGAAGTGGGGGTGGTTTTTTTTTTTTTTGCTCCCCAACATCCATAAGGAGACTCTTCCATCTACCCTCTTCCCATAAGATCGCCATGTATCAAAGTGGGCCCATGAGCTTTATATAATGTGTAATTTGTTTGTAGAATAACATTATCCGAGTAATATTAGCTTCCTTTCATTAATGGTAAATACTATCATAATTTTATCTTGTTGCAGTGTAATTTCAATGATATATGGCAGTCATATCTTATTGGGGACAGTCGTGGAAGTTTGGTAGATGGCAAGAAAACCACTTACACAATTCACAATGATAACAAAATCATGACTTTATTGCAAGAGTTGCTAAATTATTATGAACAACAATGCCAGGTTATTCATCGTGATATGGCAAGGAACCAATTTTTTTAAGAAGCTTGGAAATCACATGCCCATAGATGTTTAGATTTAGTGTTTTAGATCTGCAACCCATGTATGAAAAAAAAAAGACAACATAAATCAATAGTTGATGACCAATCAAATGATATCTTGCCCAACTTAGAGGCTTCAACAACAACAGTTGAAAATAGATAAAATAAAAATTGGGTGGTGAGCCAATTTTGGAGAAGAAGAGACAATTTATATCAAAGCAACTTATTTGACTATCATTGTAGCAATTATTTTGACTATCCTAATTACAATTTTGACCTTTCAATTCTTTTGACTATAGTACACACAGTGACTACGCAATTACAAAATTAGAAAGTTGAAGCAACAAAAAATAATACTTTTTTCCCAAAGGACTTCAAAACAAGTAACAACTAGACAGGACAGAGAAGTTTGTTCTGTCTAAAAATAAATTCTAAAATGATATCTAGATCCATACTCATCTTCTTGATTGTATTATCATTTAAAAAAAAGTGTAATATTTAGTAGAAAATACACAAGGCCGGCTTGAAAATGATCCATGTCCCCTTGATTGTATTGTGATTCAGAAAGTGAGAGTTACAAAAAGAAAGGTATATAGAAAGCTCATTAGACATACAATACTTTAAAATCCGCACACTTCAAATTGGAAAAAAATGGTCTATTGGATAATTTAAAATCCACCTGAAAGAGCATAATGTATAAAAAAAAAAGTCATATGTAATAAATAATTAAAAGTACTAAAAAGAATCTTAATTCTCAGCAACATGAACCATCTCATGATGAAACAACCATCCAGCAAAAATATGTAACATTCAATAGAACAATATTACACATTGACACCTTGAACCGCATCAACATCAACCACTTGATGATGAAGCAACTATCTATCAGCATCAATCATCGCCAACCATCTAACAGCAACAATCATCCAATGAAGCAGCATCGACTATCATACAACGATGAAGCAACCATCTAGCAGCATTAAGCGACATCCAATGATGAAGCAACCATCGAGTAACGACATTATTCATCTAATGATAATGAAGCAACCATCGAGCAACATCATCATACATAATTAAATAATGAAGCAACCATCTAGTAACTTCATTATTCATCATCTAATGATGAAGCAACCGTCAAGTAACATCATTATACATCATTCAATGATGAAACAACCATCTAGCAACATCATCGTACATCATTTAATGATGAAGCAACCATCTAGCAACATCATTGTATATCATATAATGATGAAGCAACCATCCAGCAACATCATTATACATGAATAAAGCACATTCTTCCGATCGATAAAATGCACACAACACCAAAAACACAAGTTAGATATCAATACCATGTTCAAAGATCCAATAATTTTTTTAATAGTACTTACATTGCGTTACACACTTCACAATGGAAATATAAAATAATACAAAAACTAAATGACTATAGTTTTAGCATTTTCCAAAGATCCAAACATCACTACTATTGCATTTCACAATTAGGATTTTTTTAATACTACATAATAAAAACAAAGACTATAGTTTTAGCATTTTCCATAGATCTAAACATCACCACTCGTTGCATTTCACAATTAGGATTTTTTTTAATACCACACAATAAAAATATCAAAATATCAAATGTACAATAAATTACCAACTGATATTTAATTCTAAAAATTTATCACAAAAAGTGGTGGCATACGACTATCAAGATTGGCAGGGACGCAGGGTTGACCAGAGGTACACGAGGCCCAAAGGAAAAAGAAAGAGACTAGGGTTGACCGTGGAGAATACAACGTAAAGATAAAATTGGATTCTATCGTTCTTGGGATTTGATTTGCTAGGTTGATCATTATGCCTAAAAGGAGATTATTTGATAGTCTGTATCTTCACATTTATTTCTTAAACTTAAACCACTTTTAAAAATACACTTTTAAATGGACCATAAAGCTTTTAAATAAAGAGCTAAGAATGGATCAAGTGTTGCTTTAATCCACATTTATAATGAGACCTCTTCAACATCGTTCTTTAGTGTCCATTTCATTGATTTAGATCAGTTGGCCCGAAGGTTATAATAGACCGGAGCTTTTAAATGATTAGATCTAATAGTGGACAGCGACCACATAAATCCTACCACGTCCCATTGGTAAACTGTCAAATTCAAACTCAAATTCAAAAACCCACTATTGTTGGCTATTACATAATTCCTTGACATTTAGTGTAAGTGACTATTACATAGTTGGCTACTTTTGTTGTGCTGTAAAATTTGCATATGATGAACATTTTACAAGCAATCCACAATGAAGTAGAAACCTCGGATTTGGTTTCTATAACTGTTATTAATCTTTATGTATTTCTCTTATATCCGGTACCAAAGCCGAATAGCAAAGGATGGGTTAGATATCACAACTAAAGCTTCTACTGGTGAACAGTAAATAGTAATTTACAATCAATGTTGGATGGTGATGCAACTTTGAGCTTGGGAGCTGATGTGATGGAGTGGGATTCACTTCCCATTGTTGATGCAATCTAGACATTGCTGAAGAACTAAGTAGCGTTGGTGGTTGAATAGGAACCACTAGTTGGCCATGAATTGATGATGCTAGCAAGCCTCTCGTCTAGATGCCGAAAGACTTACTTTAGGGCATGTTTGGGCACCTTCCTTGTAGAGTCAAGTAAGGTGAAGCCCCATTCTCAAGAAAAAAATTCCACCAAAACAACTTTACATTAAATTTATCACCTTACTTTTTCCAAAAAAGTCAAAAACATAACCTCATTTACTCACTAAAAGACAAAAAAACTCCACTTTCCAATAAAAAAGTCAACTAAAAATAAAATACCATCATTATCCACTTATATTTTATTATTTCTTCAAAATAACCCTCCACTCCACTGAACTATACAAGTAAAGCCCCCAAACAGGCCCTTAGGGCGTGTTTGGATGTATGGTGAAGTGATGTGAGGTGAAGTAAAGCCTTCATTATCCAGATAAGAAAAGACAATAGATCATATCAAAAGTACATAATTTTAAAATTCCCTCCATCTTTTTCAAAAAAACAACTCCTTTCTCCACTAAAAAACAAAAAAAATTCACTTTTCTATATAAAAAATAAAAAAGATTATATACTAAACAACTAAAAACAAAACATCATCATAACACTTTATATTTTATTATCTCTTGATTTGATGCTTCACCTCACCATACTTCATTTCACCACACATACTCCATATGTGCTCTTATGGAGGCTTTAATTATTTGTACAGATCCAGCTATGGTAAGTACATTTCATGAATAATTTTTCAAAATGGTGTGTTGTCGCACCGTCTACCAGACAAAAATTGTCGTCAATTTCATAATTCATATCTTAAACAAAACAACAAACTAATATAACCATGCAATCACATAATAAAGATCAAACAATCCACCGTAAAATAAAACATCAATTAAATAAAAACCTAACATAAATCACAAGTCTAAAAATATGCATCTCAAAAGAACTCTAAAATTAAATTTGTGAAGTTCAAAAAATTATTGATATTTTAGACCATCCCAAGGGGTGCTCCCAATTTAACATTAAATGCCTCATCATTCAAAGGTTGGCTATCCTCATCTTCAAAAAAGTCTCGAGTTTTCAAATTTGTAATGTCAAATGAATGCCTCTTTAGTATCATTCTCTATCCAAATCTCAATCTTCCAAATCATTTGTTTCCGCTAAATGTACAGATACATTGTATGCTTTGTATTGTTCCACTACTTCCTTTGGTGCACGACAAGTGTGATGAGCCAGGCCCAAATGACTCAATCTGCAATGACGGGTTAGGCCCAAATGACTCAATCTGTAATGACGGGTTAGGCCCAAACGGCTCGGTCCACGATAGCGGGTCAGGTCTAACTGACCCAAGTCCATGATGAGCCCGGGTCATCACCCACCCATTAAGGGCCGGGTCCGGATCCACCGAATGACGGAGTCAATGCGTCGTTCCTTTAAACGGCTTTCACCAAGTCCCGCGGAAGAAATCTTACCTGCTCGTCTGTTGAGGAGGGTTCGGAAGACTCCACCAGAATAGAGCGTACGTCGCTGAGAAATCGTCCCCATCCGTTAAGGGAAGAGTATAAAAGGATAGTCCTACCAAAGCAAGCAACTCTTATCTACTTTTCTCATTATCATTGTACTCATCTACTTTGTAATCTCTTCCCCGGAGCAGTAAAGTAACAATTGAAGTGAACGTAGGTCACACTGACCGAACCACTATAAACTCTTTCTCTCTCTCCATTAATATTCTCATTAATTGCTTATCACTTGACCGGTGGTGCCCGAAACACTTTTTGGCATCAAAAGTTTGGCGCCGTCTGTGGGGACGAAAAGAATTTCCTTTTTCAAAAGCCATGCCGATCACCATAAGGTCAACAAGGCGACAAGATGGTAATTTCTCGCGGGAGGGCGAGGGTAGTTCTCCACTGACTAACCCTGCACTGAATGCTCCTGCTCCCTCTCCTCAACAGATGCGGGAGACCATGCAGCAGCTGGTGACTCAGAACCAGCAAATATTGCAACTCATGCTGGCAGCGCAAGGAGAAGCACCAATTGGTACAGGACAACAGGAAGTACCGCGCTCAGAGCAACCTGTTGCTCCACGCAGAGGGGCACCTCACCCGGGCGCCCGACCACGTGGGACCCGGGGCCGAGGCGCCGTCCGACACCACCCTCACCTGGGCGCCCAGGGTCGAGGAACACCCTTGGGCGCCCACGCCCCAGGCGCCCATTTTCAGGGCGCCCACACCAGGGCACATATGCTGGAGCTCCCCTTGTCGTCCCACACGGAAGACTCTTGGTCGACCATCAAGGCCACGCTCATCTCGACATACCCTCTCCCCCGGGTAGAGCCCCAGGAGGGTCGAATCGCGGCGGACTTCCACCTCCTCCCTCTGCTTCCAATGATGAGGATCCTGATTTCCAGGAGGAGGGAAGTGAGAATTATAACCTGGAAGACGAGAGTTGTTTCCAAGGTCAGTCCAGGGAAGCCCCCAACCATTGGGACGAGAAGATCAAAGAGATGCAAAATCAGATTAGCAATATCTTCAATGCCATGAAGGCACAGGTACCAGAATCAATAGACTACCTGGTACAACGAACGGACACACCATTCAAACACTCCGTGGCGAACTACCTACTCCCCAAAAAATTCAAAATGCCTACCATGGAGACCTTTGATGGAACCAAGGACCCGCTAGATCACTTGGAAACTTACAAAACTCTAATACAACTACACAACATCTCTGACGAGATCATGTGTAGAGCATTTCCAACCACACTGAAGGGCTCCGCACGGCAATGGTTCTCCAGCCTGGCCCCGGCCTCCATCTCCACCTTTGCAGAGTTAAGTCATTCGTGTCACATTTCATTGGAGGACGCCGCCACCAGAAGCCTGCCACGTACCTGCTTAGCATAAAGCAGGATAAGAATAAAAGTCTCATGAGCTATCTCACTCGTTTTAACGAGGAGGTACTCCAAGTCGAAGAGCCCGACGACAAGGTCTCCACGACAGCCTTCCTGTGAGGCCTTCGCTCGTCAAGCTTTCTCTTTTCGGTGATGAAGCGCCCTCCAAAGAGCTTCCCGGAGCTGCTGACAAAAGCCCAAAAATACATGAATGCTGAGGATATCACCAGGGCTAGGCGAGGAGAGTCCTCTAGGCCAAAGGGCAAGGGGAAGGAGCAAGATAGAGACGACAGGAAGGAGAACAACAACAAGCGAAACAGGACGGAGAGGATACCCATCAAAGAGAGGCTTGGTCCAGCTCCTTAGAGACAGACAAGCCTTCACCCCTCTCAACGCCTCAGTCGGACACATCTTGTTACAGATCCAAGATGATCCCGCGATCAAATGGCCAGGGAAGATGAAGTCTCCCCCAAATCGCAGAAATCCTAACAAGTATTGTCGCTTCCATCGCGACCATGGCCATGACACCGACGACTACTACGAACTCAAGAAGCAGATCGAGGACCTCATCTAGCGTGGACACCTGCGCCAGTATGTCGCGGGAAGGGCTCAAGCACCGTCACCACCTCGTCATCAAGAGAATCAACAGCCCTTCGAAGAAATTCAAACTATCTCCGGGTGATCGGCGGAGTCGCTCTCAGCAATGAAGGCCCACGCCAGAAAGGTCAGACACACTGATGAAGCACGCCCGTCAAAAGCGCCCAGGCATGGGGACGGCGAGGTCATTTCCTTCTCGGATAAGGACCTGGAAGGAGTGCAGCTCCCCCACGACGACCCACTGGTAATCACCCTGACCATCGCCAATTTCTAGGTGCGTAGGGTCTTGGTGGATAGTAGCAGCTCCGTTGATATACTGTATGCAGAGGCTTATGACAAGTTGAGCCTAGGCAAGGAAAGGCTACGACCTGTCAAGTCACCTCTTATTGGTTTCTCAGGAGAGAAGATGTACCCCCTGGGAGCGATTACGCTTCCAGTCACCGCCGGAGTAACACCTCGAAGCTCCACGATCATGGTCAGCTTCCTGGTGATAGACTGCCCGTCAGCTTACAACGTCATAATGGGGCGACCTGCTCTCAACACGTTAAAAGCTGTCCCTCCACCTATCACCTAATCCTCTGTTTTCCAACCTCCAATGGAATCGAAGAGGTCAAGGGAAACCAGGTGGCCGCCAAGAGTGCTACGTCTCCTTAATAAAGGATAAAAAGCCGAAGGAAGCACTGCAGATTGAGAACCTTAATCCAAGGGATGACGCCACCATTGAGAGGGGAGAACTAGTTGAAGCACTCACCACTGTGGTCTTAAATGAAGACATCCCTGATAGGAAAGTGTACATTGGCTCTTCTCTTCCTGAAGATCTGGTCCGCCGCTTGACCAACTTTTTAAAGAACAACGTGGATATCTTTGCATTGTTACATGCGGATCTTGAAGGGATTGATCCCGAAGTCGCCACTCACCGCCTCAATGTCGACCCCCGCCACAAGCCTATCCGACAAAAGCTACGGGGCGCCTCCACTGAAAGCGCCCAAGCAATGGACAAGGAGGTCAGGAACCACTGTGGTCTTAAATGAAGACAACCCTGATAGGAAAGTGTACATTGGCTCTTCTCTTCCTGAAGATCTAGTCCGCCGCTTGACCAACTTTTTAAAGAACAACGTGGACATCTTTGCATGGTTACATGCGGATCTTGAAGGGATTGATCCCGAAGTCGCCACTCACCGCCTCAATGTCGACCCCCGCCACAAGCCTATCCGACAAAAGCTACGGGGCGCCTCCACTGAAAGGGCCCAAGCAATGGACAAGGAGGTCGGGAAGCTGATAGAGAATGGAGCTGTGACGGAGGTGGTATACCCCGAATGGCTCTCGAATGTTGTGATGGTGACAAAGGCAAATGGGAAGTGGCGCCTATGCGTCGACTTCACTGACCTTAACAAGGCGTGCCCGAAGGACTGCTTCCCGTTGCCCAGGATTGATCTCCTCATCTATGCCACAGTGGGACATGGACTCCTCTCCTTCCTGGATGCTTATTCTGGATACAACCAGATCAGTATGCATCCCCCAGATCAAAAGAAGACATTATTCATCATCACGAAGGGTACCTATTGCTACAGGGTCATGCTTTTCGGGTTGAAGAATGCAGGTGCAACCTACCAACGCCTGGTGAACAAAACGTTTCACTCACAGATTGGGCGGACCATGGAGGTTTATGTGGACGACATGCTGGTGAAGAGCCTCGCCGCCACATATCACATCGACCATCTCCAAGAAACCTTCAATATTCTCAGGCACTATCGCATGAAGTTGAATCCTGAGAAGTGTGCCTTCGGCGTGGGGTCGGAAAAATTCTTGGGATTCATGGTCAACCAAAGGGGGATAGAGGCGAATCCCGATAAAATTAAGGCTATATTGGACATGAGGTCGCCCACTTCCACCAAGGAGCTACAGCGCCTCAATGGAAGGGTTGCAGCACTCAACAGATTTGTCTCCAAGTCTGCAGACAAGTGTTTGCCTTTCTTTAAAATCCTGAGGAAAGCTTTCGAATGGGGGCCCGAGGCGGAGGAGGCATTCCAAAAGCTTAAAGCCTACTTGGCCACTCCCCCTCTTCTTTCATATGCTGCACCCGGAGAGGTGTTATATATGTACCTCTATGCTTCCCCCTCAGCAGTCAGCTCTGTTCTCATCAGAAATCATGGAGTGCAGAAGCCCATCTATTATGTAAGCAGAGCATACCGAGGGGCAGAGCCCAGATACACGGAGCTGGAAAAACGGAGCTGGAAAAACTGGCGCTCGCCCTCATCTCGACAGCAAGGCGACTGCGACATTATTTCCAGAGTCACACAATTGTTGTTGTTACTGATAAGCCTTTGAAGAGAGTACTAGGAAAGCCTGATGTATCCGGGAGACTCGTCAAATGGGCAGTGGAGCTGGGAGAGTTTGATGTCCAGTACCAGCCAAGGTCGGCCATCAAAGCGCAAGCCTTGACAGACTTTGTAGTTGAGTTTACACAAGCAAAGGGGGAGACGGATGAACTGGCCTCGCCCATACAAGGTGGGTCGCCCGCACAACTCCAGATCTCCAAGCCTCCGCGGGGGACCAGACAGCCCTGGGTGCCCAGGCATCTCTAGCAGCCCTAGGCGCCCAGGCATCTCTTGCCCTAGGCGCCCAGGCATCTCCGGCACCCCTGCATCTCCAGCAGCCCTGGGCGCAAGGCAATTCCTACCTCGGGCGCCCCGTCGCTCCCTGTTTCTCAACCTGGCGCCCAGAGTACCTCAGTACCACTATGGAAACTTTATGTTGACGGCTCTGCGACCAGCAATGGAGGTGGAGCAGGTCTCATCTTAATCAGCCCTGATGGCACACCCCTCAAGTATGCAGTGAAGTTCCACTTTCCAGCTTCCAACAATGAAGCTGAGTATGAGGCTCTCCTCTCTGGTTTGAAGTTGGCCTTGGAAATGAACGCCCGATACCTCATCGCTTACAGCGAGTTCGAAGCAAAGGAAACCAGAATGCAGGATTACCTCAGCCTAGTGAAAAAATTGATCCCGCAATTCCAGCACTTCTAAATCAGTCATATCCCCAGGAGAGTACCGTTGCTGCCGATACACTTGTCAGGCTCGCCTCATCCCATCCATTGAGACCTCACCAGGCGAACAAGCATTCCTTGGGCACCAGCTCGAATCAAGCCAAATGAATGAAAGCACTACAAACATCAATTGTACTGCAGCTGAAACGAGCTGGATGGCCCCGATAAGGGCATACCTTCAAGAGGGTACACTGCCAGAAGACCCCCTTGAGGCGAGGAAGCTGAGGATGAGAGCTTCCAAGTTCATACTCTTGCAGGATATCCTCTACAAGAAAGGCTACTCGTTACCCCTGTTGAGGTGCCTCTCTCCCGAAGAGGCTGATTATGCCCTGCGGGAAATCCACGAGGGGATTTGTGGGAACCACTCAGGCGGGCGCTCCCTTGCTCACAAAGCACTTAGGCAAGGCTTCTTTTGGCCCAGCATGCTAGCGGACACCAAAAATTTTGCCAGAAAGTGTGACAAATGCCAGCGCTTTACCACTGTGCCAAGGCAGCCCCCAGAGGAACTCACTACCATCATGAGCCCATGGCCTTTCTCCAAGTGGGGGATCGACATCCTAGGCCCCCTTCCATTGGGTAAAGGACAATGTAAATTTATAATAGTCACCATTGACTACTTTACGAAGTGGGCGGAGGCAGAACCCTTGGCAAGGATCACAGACTCCAAAATGAAAGACTTTGTCTGGAAAAACATAGTCTGCCGCTTTGGGATCTCACATGCTATCGTCAGTGACAATGCAAAACAGTTTGACAACAGACTTTTCAATTCGTTTTGCACCGACCTTCAGATAAAGCAGCCCCATTCCAGCCCGGCACATCCGCAGGCAGAGGTCATGGTGAGAACGGTCCTCCGTAACCTGAAGGCATGGCTTGAAAGAGCGAAGAGCCTTTGGGTCGACGAACTTCCGGGAGTATTATGGGCCTATCGGACCACGCCAAGAGATCCAACCGGGGAAACCCCTTTCTCTCTCGCCTTTGAGACTGAGGCAGTCATTCCTGTCGAGATTGGGATCCACTCTCTTAGGGTCCAACAGCACGACCCCGACACCAATGAGGGACTTCGAATCAACCTCGATCTGATGGATAAAGCGAGGGAGATGGCCAACGTCCGCAATGCCGAGTACAAGCGGCGCATGGCAAAATATTATAACTCAAGAGTAAAGCCTCACCCCCTCCAACCTGGAGACCTAGTCATTAAAAAAGTAATCATCACCACTAAGGATTCTCGGGAAGGCAAACTGAGCCCGAATTGGGAAGGTCCTTACCTCGTAACAGAGGTAGTAAGACCTACAGGATTCAGAGTTCGGAAGGGAAAGTCGTACCTCATCCGTGGAATGCAGAACATCTAAATAAATACTACCAGTGACATAAAGGGGAAAAAAGCAATGGAAAGGAGTAGTTCAAATTTTTTTAGCACTTTGTAAAATACTCTTTTATCATGAGCAGTGGATAAATAAAGTTCTATATTTTATTCATTCCAAATGTTAGGCTACACAATTGTCTTTTTTTAAAAACAAAAAAAAACTACATGTAATGAAACATAGCAAAGTCTCCTACACCCTAACCACTCTCATGGCTCCCATCGTCGTCCTCCTCGTCCTCTTCGCCATCCTCTGTGTCATCAGGACCTCCATCGGGCTCCTCGGTGGGCAAAAAGCTTGAAAGGTCAAGGTCAGGAAAAGCAGCAGCAATCTTCCCTCGAAGCTCCTCATACCCATCGATGAAAGCGTAGGCGATGCCCTCCGCTAGCTCCTTCTCAGCCTGAGAAGCTTTATCGTGCGCCGCCTTCATCTCTGTTACCACGACAACCTCTCTGAGCGACGCCCTCTCGCGAGCCTGTACGAGCTCAGCCTCCCTGAGTGAAGCCCTCTCGCGGGCCTCCACCAACTCAGCCTCTGCCCTCCTCGCCCTCTCGCGGGCTAACGAAATCGCAGACTCGAACCTGGACTCCCTCTCGCGGGCAGTCAAGAGCTCACCTTCTGCCCTGATAGCCCTCTCGCTGGCTGACGAGAGCTCAGTCTCAAACTTGGACGCCCTCTCGTGGGCCGCCCCAAGATCGGCTTCGGAAGCTCCCCTATCAGCCTCAAGAGCAGCAATCTTCTTCTGAGCAATGGAAAGCTTCTTCTGCATACGCTTATTCTCACGCTTCAGCTGGCTGTTATGTCTGGCCTTTGACAGCAAACAAACGGAAGCAGTGGAAGCCTGGAGTAATAGGAAAGGAAATTAAACATCACACAAAAAAAAAATTGAAAGTCTGAAGAAAAGGAAAAGCCTTTACCTGAGCCAGACCCTCCAGGAATGTATCTATGGCCCTCTCAGTACCCAAAGAAGTGATCCGTGTAACCTTAAGAGGAAACACAAATCTCCCAAGCCTCTCCCGGATCACCAGTGGATTGCCCAGCATCGGACCAGCCCCTACAGGAACCCCCGAGCGTGGGGGACACGAATGAGGGGCAGGAGGTGCAGCTGGAGAGGACTCTCGAATAGCAATCGGGGCAGAAGAGGTCGCTGGCTGGGGCGACACTGTGGGAGAGGCCGCCCTATGGGAACACAGTCGTGCCCACGCTGAAGGGGTAGAT
This sequence comes from Cinnamomum chago, assembly GCA_038049695.1. Lineage (NCBI taxonomy): Eukaryota > Viridiplantae > Streptophyta > Magnoliopsida > Laurales > Lauraceae > Cinnamomum > Cinnamomum chago. The sequence goes on along the minus strand of CP142451.1, from coordinate 102,237,926 downwards.
GCGAGAGAATTGTCCCTGAAAGACACTGGCGGGGACTCCCCCCTTGTGGTGCTGTCTACCCTCGCCGCCTTGGAAGGAGGGTACTCCTACTTGAAAGGAGAGCTTCGATCATCCTTCTATCCACTGCTGCAAAAGCCAAAAATGTTACTTGTGCATATATAAAAAGATAAAAAAAAGAGGAAAAGCAGAAGTCAAATACCTTTTCTCTTCGCGGGAAGTGCCTGAGAGGGGCCACTAGCTCCACTAACTCCACCTCTCTTTGGGTAAAAGAACACCCAAGTCTTTTTCAGGATAGTCTCTTACGGCCTGTAGCTTCCGTTCCTGACTCATGGAGAGCACCGGCGCGTCTGCAAAAAGGCAACGAGTGAGCACATAGAAAATATTAATAAGGGAAAAAAGTAGCAAATGAGTGGCTTAACAAGTCTCCTGGCGTCTCCCCATCGAGTTGGCACCAATACTCGGTCTGACTCATTCTCCCCATCGAGTGAGCACCCATTCTCCGCCAATAAAGAAAAAACGGGATTTCCAACTGTGGCAGTTGGAACGAAGACCCGTAAGCAGCTTGCCACCCCTAGGGGTAAGGTAGTACCATCCCCTGTTTGGGGCCGGAGACTCAATCAGGCTATAGGCCGCATGGAACTCCACAGGAGAAGCATCCTCCTAATGAACTCACCTCCATAGTGCAAGAAAGTCAAGCAAAACCCTCCAACCATTGGGTGCTAACCGCCCCGGGGTCAGTGAGAAGTAATGAAGAACGCGACAAACGGGGGAGGGCATGGGGAACCTAAGCCCAGCTTCGAGCATCTCTTCGTAAATGGCGATCTCACCCGAGGAGTCGTCGCAAGTGGGTTCGTCTGTTTCAGCCCGACGACGTAGCAAAGTAGGAGGAATGCGATAAGAGGAAGACATCTTCAAAATGTCATCATCAGTGTTGAACACGCTAGTAATGGTGCTCATCTTAGACCTGTCGTCATCGACAACCACTTTTTCTCAATACTTTTTGCGACCAAGGCGTGCAGTGCCCTCCGCCGCGGCGCCCGAATTCACCTCTCCATGAATAACAAGGGCTGCACGCCAACCAATAGGGGCGCCCACGCCCGAGGCGCCCAGTCCGACGCCGCCCACCTGACCACCACGAGTAGCAGGTATTTGCGCAGCGAGCACACGCGCAGGCGCCCAGACCCAGCCAACGAGCACAGCAGGCGCCCGCCTGGACACCCCGTCTCCCCCCGCCGTCGACCAGCACCACGCTCGCAGCAAGGGCGCCCCGGGCCTGGCCGCCCACGCCTGGCTCCGCCTGCAGCAGCAGCACCTGGCCACACGCCCGCCGCCCCTGCCTGGTTCCAGCCCACCGCCCGCAACAGCCCGTTCGGCATCTCCGTCACCTGCTGTCCGTCCGTCGCCGGCACCTCGCGACGATTGGATGTCTTGTAGCTTCTCTACCTCTTCCTGTGCCATGGTTTTGCTCTTTATCTTTTCTTTGAACAACAAGGAGTATAAGTAGCTGCCCTCTCTCCTTTGTGATAAGAAGATAGCAGCCCCTTCTTTCTCTCTTTTAACAAGAAAAGGATAAAAAGTAAAAACTCCAAATGAAGAGCCACTTTTGTAAGGAAAGGTGAGCAGGAGCATTTCTATTTATAACCTCAACTCTAGGGTTCCCAAAAGAAGAAAAGACTCCTAAACCATCAGGACTCCACTATGAAATTCAAAGAATGAATAAATCGCCTGAAGGACTCTGCTGGAAAAGCTACAAATTGATTGGCATGAAGAAGCCTAGATATTCCAAATGTCTCCCTTTCAAAGTCTTCTTTGGCGCGAGACATTGAGGGGCAAATGATGAGTCAGGCCCAAATGACTCGGTCCGCAATGACGGGTTAGGCCCAAACGGCTAGGTCCACGATAGCGGGTCAAGTCTAACTGACTCAAGTCCATAATGAGTCCGGGTCATCACCCACCCATTAAAGGCCGGGTCCGGATTCACCGAATGACGGAGTCAATGCGTCGTTCCTTTAAACGGCTTTCACCAAGTCCCGCGGAAAAAATCTTACATGTTCGTCTGTTGAGGAGGGTTCGGAAGACTCCACCAGAATGGAGCGTACGTCGCTGAGGAATCGTCCTCATTCGTTAGGGAAAGAGTATAAAAGGAGAGTCCTACCAAAGCAAGCAACTCTGATCTACTTTTTTCATTATCATTGTACTCATCTACTTTGTAATCTCTTCCCCGGAAGAGTAAAGTAACCAATTGAAGTGGACATAGGTCACACTGACCAAACCACTATAAACTCTCTCTCTCTCCATTAATTTTCTCATTAATTGCTTATCACTTGACCGGTGGTGCCCGAAACACTTTTTGGCATCATCAAAGTGTGTGACTAAAACTCATTCCTTCCACATCTGTGGCAAGTGTAATTAAGATTGTGGGCATGATTAGTCGATGGACTCTGATTTTGGAGCATAGATCAGAACTTTTGATTTTCTCAAATTTTTATGTTTAATTTCATGACCTTATCATAAGATATAGTTTATTTGGATAAGAAAAAAATAAACTTTAAATTTGATTTATAAAGTATTTAAACTTTTAGGACAGTTTATCTATATATTAGTGAACTTCGGGTTCAAAGATTCTATTTTGTTATCCATTCACATAAATAGTAATGATAAATTCAATTCAATAAAAACAAAAAATTGCAAGATAATAAACTTTAAACAAGCACCAAAAATCAGTGAATATATTACAATAAAATAAATAAATTAAATTAAAAGATAAGCTGGGTTGCAATTTATTAAATAAACCAATTTAAGACGTACCTTTTCCTATACCACCTAGTCCTTGACTTCATCACTGTAAATTAGAAAATGAGTCATTAAATAACTAAATAAACTGGGGAATCAGCAGATCTAATGATTTCTGCAAAACAGGATTAGAAATAGAAGAGAGAGAGAGAGACAAGGAGGAGAAGATAGCAGCAGATCTGAAGACAACAAAGAAGAAAACACTTTTCCTATACCACCTAGTCCTTGACTTTATCACTGTAAATTAGAAACTGAGTCAATAAATAATTAGATAAACTAGAGAATCAGCAGATCTAATGATTTCTGCAAACCAGAATCAGCAGATCTAATGATTTCTGCAAAACAGTATTAGAAATAGAATAAAGAGAGAGAGACAAGGACGAGATGATAGCAGCAAGCAGATCTGAAGAAAACAAAGAAGAAAAGAGAAACACTTCTCCTATGCCACCCAGTCCTTGACTTTATCACTCTAAATTAGAAAATGAGTCAATAAATAACTAGATAAACTAGAGAAACAGCAGATCTAATGATTTCTGCAAAACAGTATTAGAAATAGCAGAGAGAGACAAGGAGGAGATGATAGGACCAGCAGAACTGAAGAAAACAAAGAAGAAAAGAGAAACACTTTTCCTATACCACTGTAAATTAGAAAATGAGTCAATAAATAACTAGATAAACTAGAGAATGAGCAGATCTAATGATTTCTGCAAAACAGTATTATAAATAGCGGCAGCAGATCTGAAGAAAACAAAGAAGAAAAGAGAAACAACAGCAAGCACCAGCAGCAGACATGGAGGAGAAGAAGAAAAACACAGAAGAAAAGAGAAAGGCAGTACCTGATGCAGGCTCTCGAGTTGTGATGCTATTAATTCTTTCTCCTCCCCCTCGTATTCTCGTCTCCTTACTCTCCATCCCTCCCTTATCTCACAGAAAAAGAGGCGCATGCTTCGCTAGTTTTTGAGGAACTGGATGGATCATTTTCAATTTTTATAGAGAGGTGAGGTGTGGTGTGCCCTAAAAATATCGTTCGCTGCAACCAAATAGTGCCCATTCCATGCCATCTGTCAAAATCCTATCCATTGAAACTATAAATGCCCATATCCTACCAATTCTCACTCAAAATAGTTGGATTTTTATGATGTGGGCTCCATTAAGATTATTAATATCCTTAAATCAAGTCCATCAAACCATTTGCTAATTTATAATCAGAATTTGCCATTTGTCTCCTATCCTAGTTATTTGGATGCACCAAGTGGATACCATACCAACTCTTATTTTGGATTAAGCCTACTCCTCACAGTAAATAAAAAGGCATACTAAAGGGTGCAAGGTGAAGGATATAGGTTGAAATTGTAAATGGGTACCTGAATTGATTTCCTAGATTAATAGTTGGGTAGTCTTTTTTCAACAAAGAAATAATTTATTTTTATTTTTTTTGCTAGCGGTCAAGAGTGATACTATCAATCTAAATAACTAGGGATCCATGCCAACATATGTGTAATACAAGGTGCCAACACTACTCAACCATAAGCGTGTTGGCTTTTTAATGTTCATTTGTGGATCTTCAGCTCTCTTTCCGTTTACTTATTGCTCTTTACAAAAAAATTTAATTTTTTTTTAGCAACAACAAGCAAAAATGCATTTCTTAATATTCTTATGAATTATAATCTACACAAACAAACGCACCCTTACGAGACATTTGGATAAGACATTCTTCGTGAATAAAATTCCAATTTTCCACACACTTCATTTTTCATCATTTAATGGAGATAGTATTTCATCAAGAAAATGGTAACTTTTATCTTCTTTTTCTTTATTTTTCTTGATTATACATGAATTCAAATAAAAGCCTTTCGGATGCAAGGAAGGGTAGAGTATGGTGCACAAATGTGCTCTTAGGACATTCTTGTTTGCATTAAAATTTATAGTAATTGAATACATATAATTAATACATTAAGTGGTTAAAATTAAATATCATAGGTCACTTTTCAAAAATGACCGCCAAATAACATTTCCTTTCATTTGCCGTGTTTTCTTTTTTCCAAAACCGCATCTCACAATCATACTAATGTCACAAAAATATAACTGCCATACATTGTGGCTAAAAATTAACCAAAACGATATCCAAAAGCCATCGCTTTTAATTGGATTTTTAATAAACAAAAACAATGGTCAATGGTTGTGGTTTCTTTAATTTAAAAAATATTTTTAAAAAATAAAAATTTAAAAAAACACACATGTTTAATACAAGTATCAATGAACCAAAAAACCTTATGAAACATCCAACCCAAACATGTATGTAATAATCAAGCATCCATTACCAATTCAAACATCAACATAGTAATCAACCATGCATCACCAACTCAAACATCAATGTAATTAATAACCTAACCATCCATCATTATTCAAATTTAGAAAATCAAGACATTCAATTCAAAATACTAAAATAAGACGGCCTTTAATTGGGGCCATGCTATGATATCGCTTAGCGTGAGATATCAAACTTGCCTTCTCTCTTTACCAAGTCAACATGCCACCACTAGCAAACAGCATCATCAGTACCATTAGCCACCTGAAACCAGCAGCCATACCTGCCTATCCGTTGCCTGCAAACCAGCCACACCTGCCAACCCACAATCCGTCAGTCCACTGCCCACCCCTGCAGCCACATCTACACACAGTTGATGTACGTGATCCCATACAAGCTTTAATGGGTACATTTTTTTTTAAAAATGCTTTAAATGTATTGATAGATCTAGTTCACTTTGGGCTCTTCCACATTAGTAAATAATGCCTACTACCTAGTTATATCATTCGTCTTCCATATTAATTAGTAATACCTAATTATATCATTGGTGGTGATGTGTCAGGCCCAAATGGCTCAATCTGCGCTGACGGGTTAAGTCCAAACGGCTCGGTCCACGATAGCGGGTCAGGTCTGATTGACCTAAGTCCATGATGGGTCCAGGTCTATGTCCACCCTTCGAGGGCCGGGTCCAGATCCACCGAATGACGGAGTCAGTGCCTCGTTCCTTTAAACGGCCTTCACCAAGTCCTATAGAAGAAATCTTACCTGTTCGTCTGTTGAGGACGGTTCGGAAGACTCCACCAGAATGGAGCGTACCTCGCTGAAGATCGCTGGAGAATCGTCCCCACCCGTTAGGGGAAGATTATAAAAAGTGAGTCCTACCAAAGAAGCAAGACTGATCTACTTTTACACACTATCATTGTACTCATCTACTTTGTAATCCCTTCCCCGGAGCAATAAAGTAACTCATTGAAGTGGACGTAGGTCTCACTGACAGAACCACTATAAACTCTCTCTCTCTCTCCCCATTAATTTTCTCATTAATTGCTTATCACTTGACCGGTGGTGCCCGAAAGCCACTTTTTGGCATCATCTGTTTGGCGGCGTCTGTGGGAACGATAAGATTCCCTTTTTTTCAAAACTATGCCGATCACCAGGTCAACAAGGCGACAAGATGGTAATCCTTCGCGGGAAGGCGAGGGCAATCCTCCACCGACCAATCCTGCACTGAATGCTCCCGCACCCTCTCCTCAACATATGCTAGAGACCATGCAGCAGCTGATAACTCAGAACCAGCAAATATTGCAGCTCATGCTGGCAAGGCAGGGAGGAACACTAGGTGCAGGGCCACAGGAAGTACCTCGCTTGGAGCAACCGGTTGCTCCATGCAGAGGGGCACCTCACCCGGGCGCCCGTCCACACGGTGCCCGGGACCGAGGCGCCAACCGACGCCACCCTCACCTGGGCGCCCATCCCCAGGGCGCCCAGGGTCGAGGAATACCCCTGGTCGCCCTGGTCTGGGCGCCCATCATCATGGCGCCCACGCCCAGGGCACATCTGCTGGAGCTCCGCCTGTCGTCCCACACGAAAGACTCCTGGTCGACCCTCAAGGCCGCGCTCATCTCGACGTACCTCCTCCCCCGGGTGGAGTGATGAGTTCACAAAAAATACACTTTCATAGCATTATTTTATGAGGTTTCAAAGATAAAAGAACTCAAAACACCATTTTTAGCATAAAAATAATAAATTTCCTCCCCATCATGCTTTGCTCATATCTTTCCATTATAGATAGCCATTTGTATGCATTTATATGAGTTCCAATGGTCTCCATACAAAATATGTTAAAAAATACTCTCAATTATGTTAATTTCTCTTTGTAGGTGTTAATTGAAGATTAATTTGAAGATTAAAGTTGAGAAGACAACTGGATGAAGAAATGACAAAGATAGGACAACAATAAGAAGAAAAATGAAAGATCTGGGTTGGTATTTTGACCATATCTTTTCACTCGGATGTCCGATTGAGGTGATCTCAGAAGCATTGGAAAGCTTGTTCTAAGATCTACAAATCATATTTCACAACATTTTTCCCAATTCAGACGTTCCAGGGGTCAAAATTGCACATCAATCTGGGGGTTGTTTTCTAACACGAGAATTACATTCATATGTTCATATTTTCATTCTTGTGAAGTCCCACATCGGAAAGAAACCAAAAAGAGCAAGGCAAATATCTCTATATAAGGAAGGGATCTCTAGGCATTAGATACACAAGCAAGGAGAGCCTCCTCCTCTTTACTTAAGCTATTCATGTAATTGAGAGCAATTGTAGAGAGAAAGTGAGGAAAGCCTTGTAAAATTTGAAGATTTATAATGAAAGCTTTGTCTTCTCCAATGGGTGGCTAATCACTTTGATTGGATCTTCTAGATGAAGCTAAGTTAATACTTTTCCTTTTGCTTATGCTCTTAATTCCCTTTGTGTGCTTAACATGCTAGAATAGATTTTTCTTCATTACAATGTGCTACCTTCCATGCTTATTTTAATTCCTAGCATTCTTTTTACTATTTATGCTTAGGTTTGATAAATCATGCTTAGGAGTTAATATCTTTTGATGGTTTATGCTTACTTTTGATAAATATCCATTAGGAATCTTTTCTTTTATGAAGGGAATAAAATCTTAGCTATTAGATTGTTAATTTCTATCTTAGAGTTTTAAAGTTATATTTTCCAAATCTAAGCATTGATTTGTCATTAGATTTGAGTATTTGTTTGGAAAAATAGAAGAGCATTAGCATTGGATTAGTGTCACTTAGTGAATTCTAGATGATTCAATCTATCCATTAGTATTGCTTGTTGCTTATTTTACTTGCTTTAGTTTAATTGCATTCACATTCCCACACACTTATTCACTTGTTTTAATTCTCACACTCCATTTCTCTATCCACACCATCATATCCATTAGCTTATTTGTTCATACCTTCTATATGTTTGTTTTTATTCCTCCTTTGATTTTACACTTTTAGCACATTTCTTTTTATCTCCATCCACTCATTTTCTATCTTGTTCTCCTAATTAGTTAGTTTTCATGGATGCTTTTAGCTTATTTCTATCTTGATCTTTCACTTATTTTCACACACTTACCCATTTCTAACATTGTTCATTTGTTCTTGTTATTAACCTTGTTATTTTTCTTTTGATATTAACTTTGTTACTAACCTTGTTCTCACTTAAGTTCTTCTATTTCTACTTACATCTCTTTGTTATCTAGTTTCTTGTTTTCTTTTAGTTTGCATTTTTTTATTTCCTTTGTTATTATCTTGTTTCTTGTTTTTGTTATCTTCATTTGCATTTGTTAGCTATATTTGAGTTGATACTCCTTTTCATTAATCATTGTTATTTCTCTTGTAACGATCCCCGTGGGAACGATATTCGGACTTCCATAGTCTATATTACTTGAGACAACCGTATACTTGCAGGAAAATTCTCAAACATGGAGCCCCAGGAGGGTCGAATCGCGGTGGACTTCCACCTCCTTCCTTTGCTTCCAATGATGAGGATCCTGATTTCCAGGATGAGGGAATTGAGAATTACAGCCTGGAAGGCGAGAGTCGTTTCCGAGGTCAGTCCAGGGAAGCTCCCAACCATTGGGACGAGGAGATCAAGGAGATGCAAAATCAGATTGGCAATGTCTTCAACGCCATAAGGGCGAAGGCACCGGAGATGGTAGATTATCTGGTCGGGCGAACGGATTCACCGTTCAAGCCTGACGTGGTGAACTACCCACTCCCTCGGAAGTTCAAGATGCCATCCGTGGAGACCTTCGATGGAACGAAGGATCCACTAGACCATCTGGAGACATACAAAACAAAAATGTAGCTGCATAATATCCCTGACGAGATAATGTGCAGGGCATTCCCAACTACATTGAAGGGTTCCGCTCGGCAGTGGTTTGCCAATCTCCCCCAAGCATCCATAGCCACCTTTGGAGAGTTGAGCAGATCTTTCGTCTCACACTTTATCGGTAGGCGCCGCCACCAGAAGCCTGCCGCACACCTACTCAGCATAAAACAGGATCGAGATGAGAGTCTGAGGAGTTACCTTACTCGTTTTAACGAGGAGGTCTTCCAAATCGAGGAGCCCAATGAGAAAGTCACCATGACCGCCTTTCTGGGAGGCCTCCGTTCATCCAGTTTCCTCTTTTCAGTAATGAAGCGACCACCAAAGAGCATGCCAGAACTATTGGCAAAAGCTCAAAAATATATGAACACTGAGGAAATCAACAGGTCTAGGCGAGGTGAATCATCTCGTGGGTCGCCCAAAAAAGCGTGACCTACCTCTGCACTGTTCTCAAACAGGCAGCCTATCTCCAGCTTAGCGGCTCTCTCGCGGGTCGCCAAAAAAGCTTGGCCTACCTCTGCACTGTTCTCAAACAGGCAGCCTATCTCCAGCTTAGCGGCTCTCTCGCGGGTCGCCAAAAAAGCTTGGCCTACCTCGGCACTGTTCTCAAACAGGCAGCCTATCTCCAGCTTAGCGGCTCTCTCGCGGGTCTCCAAAAAAGCTTGGCCTACCTCTGCACTGTTCTCAAACAGGCAGCTTAGCGGCTCTATCTCGAGTCGCCAAAAAAGCTTAGCCTACCTCTGCTCTGTTCTCAAACAGGTAGCCTTTCTCCAGCTTAGCAGCTCTTTCATGGGGCGCCAAAAGCACGGTCTCAAGCTCTCTCACAAGCAATCCCCAGACTCTGTTTTTGCTCTCACGCAAGCAGTCTGCTTCATTCACCAGGTCATCTGCAACCCGGGGAACTACATTAAATTAGCGTACCCAACTGTCTGGTCGCCCAAATGAACCAAACCAGCTGGAACAGCGCCTATAAGGGCACCTGACACGGTCTGCTCGCCCAAAATAGTTTTCCTTTTGCTCGCCTGGATCAACATCCCTTGGTGCCTGATAGATTAGAGTAGCCTGCTCACTCACGTGCTCGCACACATTGGCACACAGCAACTTGGCGCCCAGTCCCTCCTCTGCGTAAACCACGGGCACCATCCATCCGTGGCTCATCGCAGGAACAGGCACAGCCTGGGCGCCCCTTCCATCGCTTGTTGCAGCCTCGCTCGCGCCCAAGGGGGCGCCCCAGCCAGCAGCCTGGGCGCCAAGGACCCCAGCAGCAGTCTAGGCGCCCAGCATCCGCGCGTAGGCGCTCCTCGCCCTCGCCCGCTCCCCGCGCACTCCTCGCCAGCACCCAGGCGAGCACCGCTGCCCCGTCCAGCACCTCCGTCGCCAACAGGATTTTTTGGTCCAGGGGCGCTGCCCCCTGGGCCCCCGCGAGCTAACCGGTCAGCTCGACCACCGCCGAGGGACACCCCCGGACCCCCTCTGCGAAGTGCATGTATTAAAAGGGGAACAGCGGAGACGAACAGTATCTAGGAAAGCTACAAATGCTCGGAAAAAGAAAAAAAAATCTGCTCACTTAGCCTGATCTGGAGGCCCTCTCCATGTGCTCGCCCATAAAAAAAAAATCTACTCACCTGGCCTGATCTGGAGGCCCTCTCCATGTGCTCGCCCATAAAATAAATAAATAAAAAATGCTCGTCCAACAGCAGCAGGCGCCCAGCATCCCAGCGCTCCTCGCCCGCGCCCGCGCCCGCTCTCCCAGCGCCCTTCGCGCAAACAACCAGCTCACCCAGCTGGATTGCGCCCCTAACCTGGATTGCCACTCTTCTCGTCTGGGTCTCCACTCCCGCGTCGCCCCCACAGGCGCCCGGGGCTTCAGCTGTACGCCCAACAACGGCCCATCATTCAAAAAATGGAAAAGACTTAGCAGAAGGAGTCTCCACCAACCAGAGCTCAATAATTCAAGCTAATGCCCCTTCTCCAAGTTTTCTTAGACAAGGGGCGTTGGGGGGCAAATGATGGGTCAGGCCCAAATGGCTCAATCTGCGCTGACGGGTTAAGCCCAAACGGCTCGGTCCACGATAGCGGGTCAGGTCTGACTGACCTAAGTCCATGATGGGTCTAGGTCTATGTCCACCCTTCGAGGGCCGGGTCCAGATCCACCGAATGACGGAGTCAGTGCCTCGTTCCTTTAAACGGCCTTCACCAAGTCCTACGGAAGAAATCTTACCTGTTCGTCTGTTGAGGATGGTTCGGAAGACTCCACCAGAATGGAGCGTTCCTCGCTGAAGATCGCTGGAGAATCGTCCCCACCCGTTAGGGGAAGATTATAAAAAGTGAATCCTACCAAAGAAGCAAGATTGATCTACTTTTACACACTATCATTGTACTCATCTACTTTGTAATCCCTTCCCCGGAGCAATAAAGTAACCCATTGAAGTGGACGTAGGTCTCACTGACCGAACCACTATAAACTCTCTCTCTCTCCCCATTAATTTTCTCATTAATTACTTATCACTTGACCGGTGGTGCCCGAAAGCCACTTTTTGGCATCATCAGGTGGGTCACAGTTCTATTCAAATGATTCGGCTTAATGTACTTTCAAAATTCTCAAGTCTCTAGTGAAGTTCTCCGTAAAAATGAGAAGTTAAGTGGAACACACTCTTATACATGTAATTGTTGTGTCACATAAGCAAAGACAAGACAAACCATGTCCATTTCTGAAAATCTTATGCTTTCTAAGTAGTTGGTTTGGATTTAGGAGAGTCAATCTGAAGTGGGGCACCAAAAAGATACCATTGACACTTGTCTGTTTAAGTTGTCATGTGAAAACTGAGAATCTGGTTCGACTAGGTTGGACCCATGAATTAATCATGCATGAGGGCTATGAGGTAAGGCATAAGTCGTGCACATGTGTCAGCTCTTGGGACTCAGCTGTTTCATTTGGCATATTTTGGTGATTTGATCTTGCATTTTTAATTTCGCAATCCCCAATGATCACATAAAATTAGAAAAACCAGTGCTGCTTCAAGAGATCTAGGATTAGCAATACTAGATCCATCATCCTACCATTCCTTCAACCTGCTGCCATTCAACATGATCCTAACATAGAATGAAGAAGTGACTACAAAATGGTAGACAAACAATAGCAATGGGAAAAGGTAAGAAATTAAATTAAGTAACCATTATTGGCGGGAAGCAGTACCATTCGCGAGATCTTCATACGGGTGACCTCCATGTCAGGATTTTGTCGTTAGAAATGTTAGAAGCAAAGAAGCAAAGATCCCCGTTACATTTTTCTTTTAATATAATAGAGGATGTCAACCATTTCGCCCAGACCCTATGAAAAACATAATAATCACCTAGTCCAACATTTCTTAATTAGAAATGTAGCTCACAAAATGAGTGCAGATTTTTAAGTCTCTAACAATCTAAACCTAATCTCTTATCTATAACATCCCCTCAAGAAAGAATATGTAATTATTATCATAAATAAAATAAAATATTTTTTTATCTCTAGAAAATATGTAATTTATCCTTCGATTTTTTGCTACTTTTCTAAGCACTAACTTAAAAACCGTAGGAAATCGATTTACATGAATTTCTATGCAAATAATAGTCCCTGCTAAATAAATGTGGTATTGCAAGATTGACCCTATCAAAGTTTTTTCCCGCTTAGACAATAAACCTACCAAATGACACTACAATGTGACTTGATATAATCTAATCCACAGGAGGAGTTTTCACCTACAAGATGTTCCGGTTGGCACCTCTAATTTGGAAGGTTCCCGTTTTTATATTCCCCCTCCCCACCCCCATTGAGTTGTGGTTGGGCTTCACAGTGTCACGATCTAATCAATTATAATGATATCTCTCATAGGAACATCTCTCATATTTGATTTAATTCTTAAAGTCTAGTGGATATACATGTGCGTTCACAAAATCATTAGATTTTGGGTCAAAATTCAATTTGAGTGGTCATATTCAAAAACTCTATCTTTGATGGATTAGATTGCTTCCATTCCATCGTTCATAAATGTATGTGGTATTGCAGGTCGATCCTATCAAAATCTGTTTCCCCTAAACATAGAACCTGCCAAAATGATTCAAACATCAACATAGCATGATCTAATCTGGTCTCGTAGACGATAATTGACAGTAGCATTTGCTGGCCATCGCATTACAATTTACATGGAAAGATAGAAATCCGCAGTTTCTCAATCTCCCAATCAAGTGATTCTTAGGTGCATGGAGCTTCTCAAGTAGGGTTGTTCGAGGGTTTATAATTGGGCTTAAAACTCGGGCTGGATCCAATCCATGGGTCTGAAATGCAGGCCTAAACCCAGTCCATTTTAGAAATATTTCCCCTCCAGTGTTTTAAAAATGACAGAGCTTTAAGAATATATTGGTTCAGGCCTTGAGTGTGATAATTTTGCCAAAAAAAAGTTGTGTGCCATCCTACAGGCCCATAAAGAGGAGCCATGCTATTCGGCCCGACCTGGGGACCGAAGGCTGGCCCGGTCCCTAGGGGGGCCGTTGGATCCCAGGACAGTCCTGGGATCCAACGGCCCCCCTGGGGACCGGGCCAGCGTTCGGTCCCCAGGGTCGGGCCGTGTAGACTTTCACCATAAAGAGAGCCCAAGTAATGCCCAAATTGGGACATGGTTGGGATAGGGCCCATACTCGGCTAGCAAACGCATAGGCACGGATGAAGCCACTCTTCCCATGTGCTTCTTAAATTGTTTTTGACTTTCTAGTTTCCACTAGGGCTGCACAGAACCGGACCGCAGACCGGACCGGACCGGACCGGATTTGAAAAACCGGTTATATCCGGTCCGGTCCGGTCCGGACCTTTTAAAAACCGGTCTGGACCAGACCGGTCCGGATTAATAATAAAGATTTTTTTTAAAATTTTTTTAATATAAAACTTTAAGTATATAAAATTTCTAAGTCAAATACCATAGTGAAAATGAAAATATAAAATAAAATAAGAATTTCTAAGTCAAAATTTTCTCCTTTCACTTGCATAATGGGCTGAAAATGAAAAAAATAAGAACTTAGAAAAAGAAAAAAAAACTAATGAAACCGGTCCGGACCACTTAAGTGGTCCAGACCGGACCGTTTTGGACCGGACCGGACCACTTATAAGTGGTCCGGTCCGGTCCTCTCATTTAAGCTGGACCGGAAATCTGGTCCGACCGGATTCCGGTCCAAAAACCGGACCGGATTTCCGGTTGTACAGCCCTAGTTTCCACCCATATAGCCAACTGTCTGATCATCACTTCTCCTGTTTTGTACTTAGAATCCTGTTTTGCAAATCATGAATTAATACAGTCTGATTATCACTTCTCCTTTTTTTTTTTTTTTTTTGTTACTTTCACCTTTCACTGTATTACCTCTTATGTGGCCTGAGGGGTCTTCTGCACCCCTCGGCAACTTTCTAATATTAATATAAAAGTCCCTTTCTAAGAAAAAAATTAAAAATAAAATAATGAGTTAATACATGCTTCATTATCGCTCGGAGCAACAGCTATGGTGGGGGCCATTTTTTCAAAAATCCAAGCTGGTCATCACACCGAACAGTGCAAACAAACGATCGCTGAACAGGCAGAATAAGAAAGGATAGATTTTGAAACTCAACACTAGTGCACTCTTACAAAATAGACGATTTTACCGAAAAAGTTTTGGAATTTGGTTATTCCTTATGAAGGGTCTCCGCAGATTGTGCAATATAAGATCCGTAAGGACCTTTTCCTTTTCTATAATGCTGAGGGGAGCGACGCATGCCTGATAGGACCAACGCTAGTGTTGTTCTACGTGATTTTCTTAAAACATAGGTCTCCCTCCTCATACCATTTTTTCTCAATCATTTTGGGAAAACAATATCACATACTTTATAAAAAGATTTCTTTCTTTCTTCTTTTTATATTCTCAAGATTTATCTTGAAAAGTGAAAGAGCAGGGAAAAAATAAAAAAGCCAGACATAACTTGGAAGAATGATTTCAATAACCATACATTATCATATATATCTTACTGAGAAAATGAGAGAAAGAAAGGTTGCTCGGCAGGGTAAACCTATATTTGCAAGTGTATTCACAACTTTTCTGCCTATATGAATAATGAAATACTTGTATTCACAGCTTTTACACCCATATGAATAGTGAAAAACCTATATGGCGAGGAAGAAGAAGACGTGAAGAGCAACACCATGGTGGCTAAGAAAATTACATTAAAGAGAAGAAAAACAAAAGTAGCGGGAAGATCAAGTTTGTGTTGTACAACCTACGGCGACCTTTGACGATGAATGGCCAAATTCTATAATTTTTCCATAAAATCCTCTATAAAATAAATAAATAAAAACCACTAGGGCTCCCTTTATATATACATTGTATTGTTTCTAGTGATGGATGCATCACTGCATAAGAATCGTTCAATCAACCATTCTTCATTCTTGGTAGAAAAATGTGACATTCGATAACATCTTCTTAATCAGTATAAAAATGACCAATTAATAAATCGCACGATTTATATATTTATATGTTTACCATCACTTATATGTTTCGATGGTAGAGGCTCCTCGTTACAACCTTGAGGTGTCCACTTCGAATCCCGGTAGAGAATTTAGGTGACGACTTGGTGGTGTCCAAGCTTTTGGGTGGTAGAGGTTTCGGGTGCAAAGAAGTGGTGTCCATTCTGGTGCAAAGTAGTGGTATCCATTCTGAAATATTAAGTGGTAGTCGTGGGTTTAGAAGCTATCAAAGCCCCATAAAATGCGGTTGTGGTCGTTGATTTCCCTCCTTAGCGATGAAACCCTGCAGTGACTTAACTTTGAAAAGAAAATAAAAAATTAATATGTTTACATATGTGTTCCATCCAACGGTAAATATTCTGAAATGGGCATGTCCAGTTTCACAATAAGACCTTCCCCCACAGTTTTGATCGACAAAAGATCCGAAAAATAGGGGTTCTACCAATTTTCCTTGGAAACGGATCCCCTTGGCGGAGCAGCTCCCTGCCACCAAAATGAAAGAAAACAAGTACTGTGTCATCTACTGACCCACCATGTTAACAATTTATGAAATCACATGCAGCATAGTACGAGCCCATCACTCACTTTTCTCTATCTTGCCTGCTAAAGAGGTCGATGTTAACTATTTGTACTTTTCTTCGAAAAGAATATAACTATTTTTTCTTTCACCGTCGTCCATTTAGAAAAACTACCAAACTCAGAAAAATCATAAGAGTGGAATTGTAAGTGGGGCCCACTTTCTAAAATCCAAATCTTTCATCATAAACTCCCCTCCGTGTATATGGGGCATCCTCAAACCTACGTCGGCCCGAATTTTTCCTGCGGCAATCCAACAGGGCAATAAATTTTATTGATGTGAAATTTAATAATACCACATATTTTACATAGCATTTATTCTGAATCATTAAAATTTTAAAAGATGAAACGGCTTGTTTGGAAAATTTACTTATAGAGCGAAGTAAGAAAAAGGCTTAAATCAACAAAAATAATATATAGAGGGAGTCAAGTCAATATGTCGTTTTTACATTGCAAAAGTCCACTTGGACAAACTCATGGGGACCGGGCCAAGTTCGGTCCCCATGAGTTTGTCCACCTAGAAGGACTGTTTTACATTTAGTGGCTGAGAGGGTATTTTCTATATTTTTTTTAATCATTTAGCAAATTGAGGTCAATATTTTTTACTTTCTTTATAAAAGGTAGTTTTTAAATTTTAATAGTTTTCATTTGACTTTTCTTCTTTTATCCTTGAAAATGTCCATCGCCTCCCTAATGAATTACCTACGTAGACATGGTAAAGCCTCATTTCGGCCCATTTCTTTGTTGGAATTTTAGGAATTTTTGTCTAGTGATTTTTTGAATTTCCAGATATGGTGGAATTTCTAAATGCTCCATTGGACTTAAACATCCAGGAATTCCACCAAGTTGCAAAGGGAGTGGAATTCATGGATTCCCAAAAGTCAAAAAAAGACATTTCATATGGTTGGAATCCCGAAATGCTATTGAATAACTATGAAATTCAAAGATTTCAGGAGACAACAAGTTACATCATATTCAGAAATTCCTGGACACTAGGAGTATAACGGTTTGGTTAACCGATCAATTTGGGAAAACCGTTAGTTGAACCGTAACCGCGGTTTTCTATCTTTTAAAACTGTAACCATAATCGTATCCACAAAAACCATGGAAAAACCGTAATCGTGGTTTACCGTATGAAACAGTTCGGTTACGGTTAATAACCGTGGAATGCTTTCCTCATATAAGGGGATAAATGTAAATGATTGAATGTAAAATGCTACATAAGGAGCAATTGAATAAGGTAAGAAATATCTCATTTAGCCTCCTTATTTTTTTTTTCTTTTATTTGCAAATGGTACGGTTAACCGCATATGGTTGACCGAACCGTATTATACGGTTCGGTTCGATTAATAACCGAATTATTATGGAAAACCGTTACCGAACCGAACCGAACCGTGCGGTTTTTGGATTTCATTAACCGTAACCGAACCGTAAAATACGGTTATTAACCGCGGTTCGTTTTGGTTGTGTTCGGTTCGGTTAGACATTTTTCCATTTTTTTTTTTACACTCATATGGTGAATTCTTTACAGAAATTCCATTAAAAAAATAAGTTCAAATGATCCGACTCAACTTCATATGCAACGATTATCCAGATGTCAGCCTTCTAGGTCCCTTTACTACTTGTGCGGCTCTGAACACTCTCTCTTTGCCTACACGTTATGTTGGAAGGTAAGTTGTCTAGCAGCTCCGGTACCGTCCTTTCCAGCGAACCACTTTTTTCACATTGGATTGGTAAGTTAAACCAGTAGGAGTATCTATAATGGTTGTCCAAACTAAAGGCATCTTGTGGGGTTCACTTTGCCTACATGCATTTATAAAATACAAATGGTCTCCATGTGATCACAGTTCATGCTTTCTGTGTTCCCGCAGTGCACTGTTTCATTTCAGTCACTCAATTTGCATGCTACCTTACGTATACGCCAAATTTTAACATTCATCATACCAGGAGTTCTGTAAACTGTTGATTTTAGCAATGCAAATTTTTTCCCCTTCTTTTCAACAAGTGATCAAGGCGTGCACTTATAGATAAGATGCTATTTCCAGCATTTTGGATCTGGCAAAAGTGAGCTCGGCAGACGCCAAGATTGATCGTACCCATCATAACATGGTCATTGTGTTTTCTATGGACAGTTTGTTTACATGAAATTGAATTTTTAGGATTTGTAATGAGATTCAACAAAGGATTCTTAAATAGATGGGCAGTGGAGAATATAAGGTCAAGATGACCTAATTAGACTTTTTTAATGATTTGGCATACTAGGGTGTTAAAATTTTCTCCTGTATCCCAAGTCCCAACCCTACTTTCAAAGATGCGGATACCCATTCAGGACACCCTCTAATTGAAGGTGTCCCCTGTTTCCAGCATCCTATAGGAGGAAATTGCCTTAAAAACACATAAATGAAAGTGATGTAAAAAAGGTAAACCCAATTTTCATTGATGTTAAAAAACAAATAGGATCTGTTAATGCAAAAAAAAAAAATTCACAAATGAAAAAGAATCTATCGCCTGGGTCACCTGATTTTAACGAGCAAAGACTATTGCTTGGAGGGTACATAAATTCCCGCACACATAATCTCCACTCGTCCTTGCAGGTAGCAGATGATCCTCCATTCGGTTAGATGGTCCATCATCATGCAATTGTTAGCGGATGATCCTCCATCGTATGATTGGTTGGGTGATGATCGCTTTGTGGGCCATGAAATCAGCTCTCGAGCTATAATCCATCATGTGATTTGTTAGATGATGATCGGTTGGTGGGCTATGATGCGACTAGAAGATGATCCCTTTAATGAGACAAATTCCTAGCCCTTTGATTGTCCATCATTTAACTAGTTATATCTAGGTATGTATAAAAAAAAGGTTTGGTACCCCAGCCAAGGGGGCGGGCTGGGACCCAAGAGAGAGACTGCATATATACGGGAAGGTAGCCCACTTAAGTGGAAAGAAGGCTCGCACAAGTGAGAAAAAAACCCGCACAAGTGAAAAAAAAAAAGCCTACATAAACAAAAAGAAGTGATATACCCGGAATTCAACCCAGGACAACAGCCACTTCTTACCACTAAGGAGAAAAAGGAGGCTTTTTTTATGAACACTTTTTATGTATAGAAACATGCCCAATATATGTAGGAGTGTGAATTTTATTGATACCTGACCACATACCAGCATAGTTTATCCTAGCTGCCCAAGAACTTTTAAGCAGCCAAGTGGGCCCCGCGAGGTCCATTGGACAAAATGGCAGTCCAACCGCTTGCATTTTGGGTCATCTATCTAGCAAAATGTGCATCTGTATTCATTCATCATCACCTTCAAACATCCCCCACCCGTTCAATCATAATCATCTCTATTAAATTGCTATGTAGCTAAATTGGGCCCCAAGAGGTCCATTGGACTAATATCATAGTCCCACTGCTTGCACTTCGATCATTTTCTCAAGCAAAATGAGCACCTCTCATCACTCATCATCACCATACACCTCTATCATGTGATTGATTGGATAATGATCACTTAGGTGAGCCATAAAAAGGACAAGCAGATGATCCCTTTGATAGCAAAGTTGGCTTTGTGTTGCTATCTCATTGACTGCCCATCAGCTTAGCTATCATTGCTGGCTAGTTATCACAGCTACATAAATTGAGATCCACCTGTTTACGAGAGTACACTGATTA
This sequence comes from Cinnamomum chago, assembly GCA_038049695.1. Taxonomy (NCBI): domain Eukaryota; kingdom Viridiplantae; phylum Streptophyta; class Magnoliopsida; order Laurales; family Lauraceae; genus Cinnamomum; species Cinnamomum chago. The sequence continues at coordinate 102,218,166 of CP142451.1, read as the reverse complement.
AATGGGTATGGATTAGGCTAAATCCATCACCAATTTGAAGTTATTATAAACTGATCCGATCCGATTCGTGGAGGACCGGATCAGATCGGTTTCGACCGTTCAAACCGTTGAATCTAATATTCAAGAAAGAGATCAAACATGTTGTAAAAAGTTTCAGCATACAAGTTAACAATTCACAAAAAATATATATATACAAATATATTATTTTTTGTCTCGAAAGCTACACAATTGATCAATATAAAAAGCTGTTTTTATCTACATTATAACAAAAAAGAGATCTGATCAACAAATAAAGCTAAAATTTTGTTAAATTCATAAATATCACACTCCATTTATTGAAACATTGAACTCTTACATTGTGACCCCGAAGTTCTTTTTTTTTTTTTTTTTTTTTCATATTTAGACCTCTTAATTTATATTTAGGCCCCTTAAGTTTTTTTTTATTTGCATTTAATGTCAAATGATAGGATCGGATTGAATTCGCGGATTGAGGATAAAATTCGTCACCGATCCATTGCTAACAGATTACAATATTTTCAATCCGTTACCTATCCTTTTACTTTCGATTCGATTAAAATTCCGCAGATCGGATCAATTTTACGGACTAAAGGATATTTTGTGCACCCCTACACCTGTTACAAATGTCATTACCAGTAGTTTGTAGGTAAGGAGTCAACCCTTTGTTTCCAATCAAGATTTTTAAGGTTGTCTACATATGAAGAAAGATATGTTATTTTACCCAAAACCATAATTTTAGCAAAATTCACATTGATGAGCCCATAATTTATCAACTAGAGACCCAGTAATGCAAGACGGCATAAAATATGTAATTTTCATGGGTCATTAAACAATGAGTGAGTCAATATTTAGACCATAATTTGACAAGAGTCTAATTGCGTACGTGAACTCGACCTCAAAATAATGAGGTCATAAAACAAACTCCAACGGACTTGGGATAACATACACAATGATTCCACATAATCATGAGAGGATCTGATTGGAATTATAGGGTTATTTTAATAAGGGATTTGATTTATGTGTTGCAAAAGCTGGATTTAAGAGGGTGTCCGATGGGTAAGTGGTTTTAGTTCTGTCTAATCATAAGTGGGCCCGACTGATCTAGGGTTAATATATATATATATATTTCCATGGCAATAACCTTTTGTTTCTTTAATCCTTTTTAAAATACATTCTTAAATTTTTTTTAAGGATACAACTTCATGCAAGCAAACCGTCACACAAAAAAAAAAAAAAGAAACTGTGCTGCTTTTAAAATGATGTTAAAGTTTGTAACCATATCAGCAAATGATTATCATTAAATAGAGCCGTTGTGGATCTCCATCTACAGTGGACCACACCCTCACTTTCAGAAAAGCCAGTTTATGGAACGTGACCCAAGGGCATATAATTTCACAGGATATATGCATGCGGTTAAGGATGGCGTGTAGGTTATTAGCACTTCTAACACTCCAATGCTGCACCACCACTCTAATTGCAGTGAGGTAAAAGTAAAATATATATAATCTTGAATATAGTAGCTATGCGACAGCTTCTATATCGAAATTTGGGCAAAATGAGAATAAAAAGTGGGCCCGAGGAGGTCTTTTTGGACTAATATCTCAGTCCAGCTCCAACCGCATGCACTTGTGGATCATCTTTTCAGCCAAATGACCAGCTACAATCATTCATCATCACCATACACCTGTTCAAAACATCCCCCACCTGTCATTCATTCTCGCCTACACCCAGCCGTAAATCCCGCACACTCCCGTTCCAAAAAACAAAAGTCACATGACCGACGTGTTTACTTCACTTCACTCCTCGATCTCCTGTTCCTCTTCCTGTCTCCACCGACGCCTCTTTTCTCTCCCCTTCCCTCTCTCGCCCCCACAAAACATACACGAAACCCTCACACCCCCCTCTGTAACCATCCCACCTCTCCACCTCTCCTCTCTCTTTACCAATTCCTGACAACAACAGCCAAATTCCAAAAAACCCAATCAACACATGTCCAGTCCCCTCTGCTTCTGCCTCTAACTCCCCTACAAAACACCCCCCAGAAAAAATGGTGTTTCCAGAGCCCCAAACCGAACCAAACTCACCCATGACTAAGCCTTCTACCTCCCGCTCCAAACCCTCTTTTTTCTCTGACTTCTTCGTCTTCCTAGGAGGCGCTATGCTCGCTCTCCTCCTCGTCTGGACCCTCTTCTCCTTCATAAACCCTAATCCCAAACCCTCCTTCTATTCCTCCGTATCTGCCAAGCACGAAAGCCGTTCGACGAAATGCGCAGCTGAGAATGACAGAGGTCGGATTCACCGTGACCCCCCCGACCCGAATTTCTACGACGACCCGAACCTCAGCTACTCGATCGAGAAGCGGATCGCGGGGTGGGATGAGAAGAGGAGAGACTGGATCCGGCAGCATCCGGAGTTTCTACCCGGAGCCAGAGAGCGGGTATTGCTTCTTACCGGATCCCAGCCCTCCCCGTGCACGAACCCGATCGGCGACCACCTCCTCCTCCGCTTCTTCAAGAACAAAGTCGACTACTGTCGGATCCACGGCTACGACATCTTCTACAACAACGCGCTCCTCCATCCAAAGATGGGGTCTTTCTGGGCGAAGATCCCAGTCGTCCGTGCCGCTATGGTGGCCCACCCAGAGGCCGAGTGGATCTGGTGGGTCGACTCGGACGCGGCATTCACGGACATGGAGTTCCGGCTCCCGTTAGCAAAATACAAAGACCACAACCTTATCGTGCACGGGTGGGCCAACATGGTGTACGAAAACAAGAGTTGGGTGAGCCTCAACGCCGGGGTTTTCCTCATGAGGAACTCCCAGTGGTCGCTTGATTTCATGGACGTGTGGGCCAGCATGGGACCACAGACCCCCGAATACGACAAATGGGGGAAGATCCAGAAGTCCGTCTTCAAAGACAAGCTCTTCCCGGAATCAGACGATCAGACGGGACTGGTTTATCTGCTGTTGATGGAGAGAGAGAAATGGGCGGACAGGATTTATTTGGAGAGCGAGTACTACTTCGAGGGGTATTGGGTGGAGATTGTGGGGACACTGAAGAATATCAGTGAAAAGTATGTGGAGGTGGAGAGAGGGGTGAGGAGGCTGAGGAGGAGGAGGGCTGAGAAGGTGAGTGTGGAGTACGGGGAGGCGAGGGAGGAGCACATGAAAGGGTGGGGCGGCGGGAGGGGGAGCTCGAGGAGGCCGTTCATCACGCATTTTACGGGGTGTCAGCCTTGCAGTGGGGACCACAATGCGATGTATTCCGGGGAGAGTTGCTGGGATGAGATGAGGAGGGTGCTGAATTTTGCGGATAATCAGGTGTTGAGGAGCTTTGGGTACGTGCGTGAGGATCTCTTGGACGCACGCGTGTCGGAATTGCCGTTCGATTATCCGGCGTAGGAAACGGTATGTTTGTTTGATTTGATTTTGACTGTTTCATGATGGTGTTTTTTTCTTCTTTTGACTTTTTTGATTTGGCTGCCGTTGATCATGGTCTAAAATATACATCTTAAATCTCGATTGAAGATTTTTAGCGCCCGCGAGTTTCCACAAGTATGTGATTCCGCCGGTGATCTGCACATACTGCCTCCTTTTAATTTAATGATTTTCTATCTTCTGCACGTTATTCTTGGCGCTAGACATGTTCCACTGAAAAATTTCCAATCGATCTAAATTTTGACACCCACTGTTGTTTTATTTTAGATTTGACGCGTGTACTATATTCATATTATTGCCCACATGATCCGCGTTATGGAAGATGCTGTAGCCATAGAATATTCATGTGGTTGCTAGGAGTTTATAATGGAGAGATGATTCTCCCACCTATCAAGAAGTCATAATTGTGTCAACCAATGTTGGATGCTGTCTAGTGTCTTCACTTTTAAATTGATTAATAACTTCAAAGCATGGCTGGCATTGGATCCTGCATCAGTACACTCTTTTGTTTCCTTCTCTTTTTCTGCTTTATTAAAGCCGTTTGATCTTGTGGGCCATGGATCATATTAATCACTAAGTTATAAGATATAAGACGTTGTAAAGTGTGAGTTAAATTGAATTTATTGGTATTTGCTCTTTTAATCTTCCACATTCTAGCAATAATTCCGTACTTGGTGTTGGTAGTCCTTGAAATAATGCCACTTGATTATGGAAGAAGAGGCTTCCTATGCATGTCAATTCCTTAAGCTTAGTAATAAGGGGCATTCCGCGACGGGTTCATGAATATTTCACTTTATTGTATTAAATCCACAATATTTTTTCATTGTGTGATAGGTCATTTTTTCAAATTTGAAGACCTAAAATATTTAATTTACCCTTTCTTCAAAATCATATCACACAATTAGTGGGATATTCGGCGACGAGTCTATGAACATTTCACTTTAGTGCTTTAGATCCACAATCTTTTTTCATAGTGTGATAGGTCCTTTTTTTCAAATTTGAAGACCTAAAATGTCTAATTTACCATTTCTTCAAAATCATATTCCACAATTAGTGGGATATGCCATTAATAATGGTCAACTACTATTTAATTGGCCAAATAAATTTCAAAAGATTCAAATAAATTTCAAAAAATGTAAATAAACTTCAAAAAATGAAAATCAATTTCAAAAGATCAAAATAAATTTTAAAAGACAAAAATAAATGTCAATAAATTTCAGAAGACGAAAATAAATTTCAAAAGATGTAAATAAAATAAAAATAAATAAACTCTAAAAAAACAAAAACAAATTTCAAAAAATATAAATAAATTCGAAATAATGCAAATAAATTTTAAAAAACGCTATAATATCAAAAGAACATAGAGAAATTTAAAAAGACGCAAATAAATTTCAAAATATGAAAATCAATTTAAAAACACGCAAATAAATTTCAAAAGAACCAAATAAATTTCAAAAGTTGAAAATCAATGTCAGAAGATACAAATAAATTTCAAAAGATCCAAATAAATTCCAAAAAATGTAAAAAAATCTCAAAAGACGCAAATAAATTTAGAAAAACGCAAATACATTTACTACAAACTCGGATATATTTGTCCAGACTCAGATAAATTTGTCTCATAACTCATATAAATTAGCCAAAACTCAGATAGATTTGTCCAAAACTTAGAGAAATTTATTTCAGAACTAAAATAAATTTAATAAAAAAATGAAAAATTCAGATAAATTTGACAGAAACTCATATAAATTTTACAAACACTCAGATAAATTTTTCACGAGTTAGGTCAACCTAGGCTTGACCCAAACTGGACTGGCTGGCTATTGGGCTTTTTCTACAAACGGGTCGGGCTTGATCTGACCTGACCTGCACTGGAACCGACCCAAAAGGGTCTTCTTCCTCCTTTGTTTCTCTGCAACAAGAAACGGAATCATTCCTCTTCCGGTCTTCTTTTCCTTCGACGGCAACAGCGCAACATCGCTTGTTCTCCGGCGACGGGGGCGGCACGCAGTGGCGGCAACTAAGACGCCGGAGGTGGGGCCCAGCGAAAAACATTCTGCGGTGGATCCCCACTCTCTGTTTTCCTCTTCCGGTGACACGCAGTCCTCTTCTCCGGCAACGACAGTAACAGAAAACCGCTGTGGTTTTCTTGCCTACATTGGTTCTGCTGCGATCTTCTGTGACTAGAACAGAGAGCTTTGAAACCAACCTCTGTTCCGCGATCGTGACCCACCAATCGATCTATCGATCTTCGCACGATCAGCGGCACTTTCGAAGTCCCGATTCAACGGTTCTCCTCCGATCACACCAAACAACAACCACTCTGTTCTTCGTCGACAATGGCAGAAACGGGTTCCTCTGTTCTGGGCGATCAGTTTGGATTAGGTGTTTTTGCAGAGACGTAGAGATCAGATCTGTGACGAAGATTATCTTTAGTTCAGACTTTACCCAGGAATGAGGAGGGGAAACGGAAGATTTGAAAATTTGAAAATTTGAAATTTTATGCCTAAAATGGTTGAAAGGGTAAATTAGTCATGAGAATTGTATCCAGGGACCTCTGGTTGCAAATAGTCTAGTTGCTTGGACCAGAGCCCTTAAAAAGAATTCGTCTGGACTGGAGCCTGGAAACATTCAATTCTAGGGACCTTTGGCTAATTATCTCTTGTAATAATCTTATGTACAGTCACATGTCACATCCTTGATTCATCCGCAGTCAAATTCTTGAACCCTTTCGGTTTGGATGAGTGGGGAATTGAATTGAATTGAGGGGAGGTGAAGCATCAACAATTCATGAGAGAATAAAATATAAGGGTCGTCTAATAGAGAATCTTTTTAACTTTTTGTGTAAAAAGATGATTTTTTTTTGTCATTTGATGGAGAAAGGAGATTGATTTTTTATTTATATTTTTTAAAAAGAGGAAATTTTGAATTTGTATACTTTTGATATGAGTCTTGATCTTTTCTTGTTTGAATATAGGGGCTTTACCACACCTCAATTCAATTAACCATTCATCCAAACAAGCCTAAATTTTTTATAGCTGAGCAATAATACTATGCATAGCAATAATCTCATGTGTAGTAATCAAAGGTTAATGTGTCATAGTGATGCGCTTTTCAAAGAGTAAGAAAGGGCCCAGTTGAAAACTTTTGAAGGAGCTTTGACTTTTGAGCATGAGGTGATGAAAGTATAGGTTTATCATCTTATGCGACAAAAATGGAAAAGATTTCTCCGCTGAAAAACATGTGCCACAATTTCCTTGGAGGAAGAACCATAAATTCCATCTGACCTGGGAGCTTTTAAAAGGAACAATAAACTTTTGTACTATCAGAGTCTCTGGTTTTGATCAGGCTGCAACAAAACATTTTATTGAAGTCTTCTAACTTAAACAAGATGTTTATCAAGATAGATTAGGGTCAGTGTTTGGGGAAATATGCACACAATCTTGCGAAAGTTAAAGAATCACGATCAGAGAAAGAGGCACTGGTTTTTTACATGGTTAGCCCCTAATGGCTACATCTATACTTATGAAGAGAAAGACAGCTTAATTTGCTATAGATAGAGCGAGAGAGCAAGATATAATGAAAATGAGAGATCATCATGTGCTCTGCACGTGACGAAACATTAAAATCCCTCGTAACAAAATTTCGTTCCAACACACAAGGTAATAGATGACCAAGCTTCTTTTTATATAAAATTTTAACCCTCATAAGAAATGTAAAAAATAAAGGACAGTAATTGGAGTTAGATTCTTATAGTAAAGAAGCCATGTGAACCAAATTGAAGTTCGGATTATTCACTTTCTACATGACATTGTCTCTTAAGGACAGTTTCTTTCCAGAGGCCTGGAGTGGTGCCCCCCATCTGTTTTTGTATAGAGTGGTTTTGAGTTTTTCCTAAGTTTTTATTGATAGGAGAACCAGGAGCATTACAGATGGACACTTCATGCTCCTCAGATGGGCCATACGCACTTGATTGGAGTGTTCAAGATGGTAGGCCCACCCTGTATAAGAGGTGATCAAGGCATTGGCTATCAAACTTGAATTAATTCTTTCTTTCTTTCTTTCTTCTTGTTTTACTACTACCACTACTACTACTATAAAGATCCCAACTATTGCATTACCAACATAAATTCAAGGCATTTGACAACTTATGGTTAACTGTCTGTTTGGATAACTAATATTTTTTTATGACCAGTAATAAGGATCACTAATATGGACATGCATTTTTTTCACCATTGCCCGTGGGGCCTACTCCTTGGAAAGTTATGATCACCTATGCACATGCCCCAAAACTTCTGCAGTATGTAGTCTTTCTTATGTTTTGGCATTGTCCGAAGTCCTTAGTAATTTGTAAGCTTTATTTCCCGCTTTAATATGAGGTATAAGTTGTTCACTTTTAACCTAAATTTGTCTAGTTATAACCCATATGTGCTCATTGTTGGTGGGATCTTCTAGTTCACTGGTGTCAAACTTTAATTGGATCCTTTCCATCCTCATATGTTTGACAGAGATGACCTTATATTTAGAAAGATGTATATTCAATTCGTTGGCAAATCAATCTAAGATTGGTGTATGTTTGGTTGACCTTGGCTTGCTAGTTGCCTCTTTGCAACCTATATTCACCAGTGTGACTCTGTGACTGAGCAATTTAATTAGTGCAGTTGTGGTTTGATAAATGGACAATCAATCCAATCAATCCTGATCATTCATTGTCCATCCTGCAAAATCACTGTATGGGTGATGTGATGCATCCTAACAATTTAGCTTCTCTTATATCCATCTGTTTCCCAAGTCTCCAATTCAATGGTTGAAATTTCATGACTTTAGGGCTTATCTGGTTGAGGAATTATACTGTTTCGGGAACAAATTTTATCCTAGTTGGTGATCATTTGAGAAATCCTAGAAGTTTGAAGACGATGTCATACTTAAGTCATTTTTTTCCCATTAGGCGTGCAAAACTCAGTTACAAAGCGGAAGTTGTTGGAATGAAAAATGTTCTATGAATGCGTTTGCGTGGAGTGGGGAACTGCGAGAAGGAAATTTCCACGTCAGTCCCCGTCTCAATTTCTTATCATTTAGAGCTGATTTCATTCTAGGGAGCAGTGCGATTCTCAACCAAACATGCCAAAAGAGTGTGTTTGTTTGTATGAGATTGACTACCTAGGAATCCAAGCTAAAATGGGTTCCAACTATTAAAGTGGAAAGGGTTGCCGGTACCCAAGATTCTTAGGATTTGATTTACTAAGGCAATTGATAGGTATCATTTTTCTATCTCCTTGAAAGTGGAGATTTTTTCGACGGCCATTTGTGGATCTTCACCTTTGTTTTTTCAAATCTAACCACTTCCAAAAATACATTTATTAGAATCCCTAGGAACTCAACTCCATGCAAAAGCAAACAGGCCATGAGTAACTCTTTAGAATCATAAAGCAATCCAAGCAAGATCATGTAAAATGGATAGCTCAAATTGGGTAATTGGACCTTTTATTCTTCGAGGGATCTCAACTGCCTATGTTTTATATGCCATTGATCCGTCTATTTGTTATGATTATTTAATAAATGTTATTTCTGCTTTGCAACCCTGTGGACAATGAGCCTTGGGAAGAATAAGATGGAGTGTAATATCAATTTGACACCCAATGCGTCTAAACAACTTTTATACTGGATCATCCCTGTCACAGCCACTCTTGGGAGGGAATATTTTGCAAATCCGGTTCATACTTTGCATTATTGTGACATGAAAAGGTAGGGTGCACTTGTGTATTCAATCCTGTCTTAAGTTGAATTCTTTTTTTTTTTAAGGCACCAACCAACCTTAGAGAGAAATTAAGAGATTGCTATAATCTTCAGTATGTAATTTCCTTACAGCACCTCTTTTTCCAGATATTAAGAGAAGTTTAGGGCACTTGCAGAAGTGTTATTTTTTTCCCTTCTGTCTTTAGATTTAGGTACTAACCAACTTTAGAGAGAAATTAAGAGAATTATGATGATCTTCATCACCTAATATCCTTTACCATCAGGTTTTTTTTTTTCACTTGCAAAGTTGTATATTGTTTCTTTGTTGAATGAAGCTCATCCAATTTCTTTTCCTTGAATAGGAACAACTCTCGCGCTTCACATCCCATCCTGAATCCAGATACTTCAGAAGGGGAATAGCGCCTTATGCACCAGGAGGTATTATTATATCTACACCTCAAGTTTGCCTGAATAGGGCATTCGAAAATGAGATTTTCTGATGGCCTCGTTTTAGGTTGTAAGGGAATTTACTACCAACTCTGCATTGAGGGGCTTTCCCAAATCATGCGAACTATTACTATTTTTTATTCTCTTATAGTGAACAGCTTCTTCTTTTTTTTTTATCAATAAGATGTATATATGTATTGAGTGGGATCGCCATGTGGTTTGAAGGTGTCAGTTAAATTATGTAAGTTGATCATTATAGAATAGTCAGACCAGATGGTACGTATGTAGATCCTTTTTTTTTCTTTGGTAAGGATGTAGATCCTCTTGATGTTCTTACTACATATTGTTTTTTTTATATATAAAAATACACACATCAGCTCGAATTCCTCTCTGAATGTTGGATACTAAATAAAAATAGGGTTCAATGTTCTTACTACATAGTGCTTTTTTTATATGATGCAGAGACATCTACTCGAATTCCTCTCTATTTTTTGGATACGGAATAAATAACTCCTTTAGTTTTCTCATCAGGCATCAGCCATCCATCTCAAGCATAGGAAAGAGGGTGAAACTACTCTTCATATTTGACCTAAATAAATCCTTTAGTTCTCTCATCAGGCTTTCATCTCAAGCATGTGGATAATAGGGAGTGATATTAAGAGTGGAGTTGTTTTTAGTAAATCTTCCGTGGGCCCTCTTAAGGTTTCATGATTTCAACAATTGTGTAGATCGGGCCTCCTGCATTTTGGTGGACATGTGCCACTCAATCTTTGCGCGTTTGCGACGTTTGTAGGAAAAAAAACTTTGGAGAAATTTATACTCGGAGAGGTGTTAATAATGGTGTGTGGTGTTTTGAGGTTGCGCCCACATGCCAGCGAACCCACTATAATAGCCAGCATCACCCTTTTGCACATAACATTTTGCTCGAGATTAATATCTTTATTTATCAAGTATCAAGTTAATCGTTTTACAAATTTACATATATGATTTTCAGACTGGAAATTGGGTTTCATTTTTGCAATTGATTGCTCATTTGAGATCATAATTTTGAATCAATTTCGATTTTATCTTTTATGATATGGATTTCTAAATTCTTATGATATAGAGGTGATCGTGGATCAGACCAGCCTAGCCTGCATGCCTACATTGGGCTGAGCTTGAGTAGTGGTAGAGTGGTCGAACACTGACCCGAATAAAATACACAATTTAAGTAAGGTGCACGATATAAGATAAAATTAGATTTCTTTTTCTTAGTAAAGGGGACTTGAACACATTTCCTTTCATGCACAAGCACTAAGCTACAAGAAGATATTTTTTTAATAAAAATATGTTCCACCTAGGCTGGGGCTTAATCTTTTTCATAAGGGTCGGGCTTTGACCAATCATTTATGTCATGGGCGGAGCATGGATATTGCACAACCCATCCATGAGCACCTTTATTGTTAACCTTTTATAGTTTAATTTTCAATACCAAAGTCTCAAAAATAATCTAGACTCTCTATCTATAATAGATTATTTTTCTTCCTATTTAGAATTGAGTATCCATCGGGTTTAAGCCAAAGGTTCATCGGGACGAAAGAGGTTGTCCAAAAAAAAAAAACCTTTGTCGTTTTACTTTATTCTTTTTGGAAACTCAACATAATCTTTGTCACAGGCTCAGTATTCTCAATAATTTTTGCAAACGGACGGGCCCAAAGGCTGCAGGGTCATATAAACATTGACATTATGGAAACGTGAATAATTAATTAAGTGCAAACACTTCCACTAAATCTCACTAAATTTAAACGTATTTTTTCAGAAAAAAAATATATGTATTTTAAGCCCCATGAGCTTAACATTTTACAATTCTTTCGTCACGAGCCATCATAAACCTCTCTTGCCCAGCAAGTATAGCTTGAATTGGATTTGCTCATTCAAATAAAAGCATTGGTGTATACCAGCATGTGGCCACCCGAAAGGAAAATTTCGTGATGTCCTTTGTGCCATTAAAAGATCAAAAGAATTCAAGGGTCGTTTGGCGTTTGGCAATTTCACATGTGATTGGAAAATGGTGTACGTGCTTAAATGATTCACATTTTCACATGCAGACGACTGAACTAGTTATTGTTTGTCATTTTCATCTCTTTCACAGTATGTGAATATGAGTGCATCGAATGGTTCACTATTTTCATAAACTTCTTAAAATACAAGATGAGTAAAGACACGAGATTTGACCCTCTGGCCTTTTTTGGCCTTCCAGAGAAGAAGAAGGGTTTAGATTGTGAAGATGGAGCCCACAAAAGTCTAGAATTATAAATTTTAGTATCTAGACCTTTTCATAAATATTTAAAAATATGTGATAGATTTAGACCTAACATTTGGCTCCATGGTTGTTTTTGACATTTTCAAGAGGATAAATGGTTCAAATCATGATTTTGAGCCCCATTTAATGGAAAAATTAAAAATAAGTATTGGGGGTTCATGGGATGTGAAAATCATGTGTAACTACATTCAGCATGTACATTCAATGGTCCATGTTTTTCACAAATTTCTTGAGATCCATGACACCAAATTTTGTCCCATAGTTGTTTTGGACTTTGTGAAGATGATAAACACTTTGGATCATGAAAATGGGGCCCGAGAAAGTCCAAAATGGTACAAAAGCGGTTGTTTTTTTTGTTTTTTTTATTTTAATATTGTCCATTTTACCACCCCCCCCCCCCCCACACAAACAGCCATAAAACGATCATACAAGAGGTATTTTGTATCATTTTCAATTTTACAAAACCTATAATACTCTAACCCTCCCATTCTTTTTCTAAATTTATTAGTATTATTTATAATACTCTAACTCTCTAATATTTCAAGCCCTCAATCTGATTATCATATTTCCACATTAACTTCTTAGTGATCTCGATATTTGATTCTGTAAATTTGGATAATAATTCAAACAGATCTAGGTTTTGAGAAATAGAATTATAGAATTTGTTTGATATTGGTCATTGTGGTTATCCGACTGGTATATAACAATCTTGGTAACTTGGACTTTTCTCAATATCTCATAAAAAAATGATGCTTTTAGACAATGAATTACCTATCAGACAAAAATTAACTTAATTGGTAAATATTTATCTGATAAAGACTTTTAAATAAACTTTATGCTTAGTTGCATGTGTAAAAGGCAATCGTCCAATGGGATGATGGTTCAAAGTTGCTCATCAACTACACTGAAAGGTGTAAGTCAAACATGATATGTGTGTGCGTTTGGATGTATGGTAAATTAAAGTAAATTGAATTAAAGGAATATGAATTGATAGAGGAGAGATAATTAGAAGCCTTAAAGAGATCTCTTTGGAATTGACACTCCAACATAGTTGGGTATCTGACAATTTTGGTAAAATGTCATAGTTTCCTAAAACTTGTGTTGATTGGGACAAGAGGAAGTCGTGTAGTTATTTGCTCTTTGGTGTATTTGTTTGATCTCTGTGTCGAATGAAATTATCCTTTTATAAAAATAAAAAAAAAATCTACATTGAAAGGTGATCCTTTGGATGAGTGGTTTTGATCCATGTCCCCCAAACTATACAAGTGGTGGCCAGTTGATATGAAGTACCAAACGCATACCAATGAGATCACATCACTAGACAGGTCTAGGCCTGGCCCATCCATTTAGTTAGTAGGATGGGTAGGATTGTAAGAATCTCACTCCCATTTTCTGCAAAATCATGACCACTCAAAACATCAGTAAAGAATCTACATCTGAAGAGGTTCGGAAAATCAATGATAAAAATAAAAATAAAACTAATTATATAAACACAAATAAAACATTCTTACAGGCTGGGGCTTTTATAAACTAAAATAACTCTAAATTGATGGCCCCAATTGGACATTGCCGCTTCATTGATTATTTGAATAGAGGATGGCTTAATCTAATGGTTTTAATGTTGTACTTAAAGGCACTTAAATCAAGGGTTAGGACCAAGCCTAGGAGATCATTTTGGCTCACCATAGTCCAAACTAATTAAAAACATCCATCCTCTATCCTCTATGAATTAGTATATTTTTATGTGGGTCCCCACAAGTTAGACAGCTTTGAAATCAGAAGTTCCTCTCCTCATTTTGTTTAGTAGTATTCATTGGATTTTTAATACTATTCTTTTTTTTATTCACTTAAAATAAGTAGATTAGGATTAACTCCATAAGCCTCTTTATGTTCCTTATCATCATATCATCGGTTCAAGCAGACAATCGAGTGATTTCAATTTTTTGTTTTTTTTTTCTTATTTTTCAATCTTTTGCTATTTTACTTCATTACACAAATAAAAATGCATGTAGTTGTTTTTTCTTTATTTTTAGGGGATTTAACGAGAAAAACCCTCTTACATGGACATTTCTTTAATTTGGCCCCAATAAAAATGGGTAGACAAAATGGGCCCTAAATGTACATTTCTCTTTCTTTTTTTGTCTTTTAGCGCTATAGTCGATATCGACCATCCCTGCATATCTACTAAAGACCGAAACCCCTTTATTCGCCATCCGTCTTCATCCTCTTGCCCCCTTTTTCCCCTTTCTATTTTCCATTGTCGTTGTCTACACCCCCTCATCCTCATTCAGTGTTAGTTGGAATTCAATGGGGACATTATTTTTCACAAATGAGTTAAAAAAAGCCAAATCTTGAATTTTTCATATTCGAAGAAGAAGATGATTGCTTTTGAAAATGGAGATTGGGTTCCAGGAGAAGAGTTGCTGTTTTGGAAGAGGCGTTGAGGAAGATGGAATTGGAATTGTGACATTGGGTTTTGGGGATTGAATGGAAGTCGAAAAGAGGGGATTTTGTTGGGTTTGAATCGAAGAAGGGTAAAAGGTAAGGATTTTTACAGACATTACTTAGAAAATTGGGATTTTGGGATATGGGTTTTCATCTTTTGAGCTGTTGCTGAGTTTGAGTTACTAGTATTTAGGCTCTTGTTTTCTTTCAGAAGCTCGTGGAGATGCCTTTTTTCCATTGCAAAGAGATGTAAGGAATCAAGTAGAAAGAGAAATGGAAAGCAAGTTCGGAGCCCTTAAATCGATCATTTAACTATATCCATATCAAGCTGAAGGGGTTTTCAAAATAAAGCCGTTGAAAGAGAGAAGTAAGAAATTTAGAGAAGACTAAGAAGAGAAATACAGTGGAATCTTGTAAGAAATTTAGAGAAGCAATGAGTCACAAATCTGTGTTGGAGTAGTTTCCATGAAGGTGTTCGATGAAATGACGAAGAGAAAGGATAATGAAATTTCATGCTCCTTTCTCTTATTTTTCTCATGGGAAATTAGTTTGTTGCTGTTGTGGGGTTTGTCATTCTTTGATTTTTGCTAACTAGGAGATATTGGAGGTGAGGAATTAGAGAACATGGATGGGGTTTTCATTCCTTGATTTTTGTAATTTTCAAACAGATTTCGTGTATATATTTTTTTAAATATAAGGTCAAGACACTGAACTTGTAATGTTGTGAATGGTTTCCCCCTATTTGAGGTATTTGAAATGTGTTTGAGATGTTCGAGCTCTTGAGCTTTTGAAATGTCTGAGTTAAGGATTGAAACATTCCCCACCAAAACTCTCAACTATGACGTTCAATGATGAAATTGGTATTGGCTAATCGATGGAAGTTGCGAAAGGAGTCGGATGAAACCTTCCCCACTAAAACTCTATACTAATGTTTTTCCCATTACTTTCATATAGTACCCATTTTCATTAATATCTGTAGCATTGGGTTTTATTAACAAACATCTCTTTCATGTAGAGATGATGAACTAGCCAGTATTTGTACCATGGTATCCAGCAACGATTTAAATAATGCACCGGACGAATCCATTTTTATGGACTATCCTGTTCAAGGAAGACATTCATCATCAAGACAATTGTAATGACTATGGAGTTTTCACTGTGGCATTCGCGGAGCATTGTGTTCACCGCCATCCTATCACATTTACAGAGTCTGACATCCCTTACTTCCGTAGTAGAATTGTCATTGAGTTATTCAAAAGAAGTTGACAAGTGAATGCTAGTAGGTTGAATCTTCCTGAGTTGTTAAACTTACTAGTTTGATGTAATTTTCTTAGCTGGTTAGAAGAAGTTTTATAAAAGGTTTTTTGATAGTAGAAGGAGAGGCCAAACATAGATACTTACTTTCTTTACTTCGTAATTGAAATTGTGGAACTTGTGGGCAGTGGTTGTGGAACTTCTATGGTTTTGGGCAATTGGATTTATGTTGTGGAACTTCATGTACCATTATTTGAAATTGAATGGTTTGTTAATGTATGGTTGTTAATTGAATGTGTGAATGGAATGTACCAATGTATTCAGAACGATGTTTAGTACAATGGAATGTATCATTATCTGGTTTGTTTAACATGACCAATAGTCGATATCGACTATTTAGCTGAAGCATAAAAAACACAGTTAGAGTCGATATCGACTATTTAGCTGAAACATAAAAAACACAGTCATAGTCGATATCGACTATTGTCATTGTCGATGTCGACTATTTAACTGAAACATAAAAAACACAGTCATAGTCGATATCGACTATTGTTATTGTCGATATCGACTATTTAGCTAAAACATAAAAAAACACAGCCATAGTCGATATCGACTATTTAGCTGAAACATAAAAAACACAGTTATAGTCGATATCAACTATGTTATAGTACTATAACTTACTAAGTGTAGCTCTAGATGGGGTTTACTAATCATTTTCAATAATAAAAGTGGAAAAAAATAAAAAAATCATGAACGGGACAATACAAACAACTATTATATTATCATAGATAAGTTCTCAACAACATTTAACCCCAAAAAAGGGTGATCCTTACAAAAGGGAAAAGTATGTTTAACACTTGTGCCCTTCCAAAAAATGCTTCGACAAAATGTGCAAGCCCATCACGACTACATCTTCTATCAATCACATTAACACCAAATATTAACACCAATAAAAATGGACATGATGACATTAATACGTGCATCCCTCATCCAAAAAACCTCTTCCACGTGGAGATTACATTGTCCAGACGGCTGCATCTTCTATTACATTAACACCAAATACTAATAGCAACCAAAGAGGAGTTCACATTAACTTTTGCATCCCCCTTCAAAAAAATGCTTCAGTAGACTGTACACTGTCCAGAATGGTTGTATCTTCTATCACAATAACACTAAATATTAACACCAACAAAAAAAGAGTTTACATTGCCTCTTGCATTACCCTTCCAAAAAATGCTTCAACTGATTCAACCAATACCAATTTCATCCTTGAACGTCATAGTAGAGAGTTTTGGTGGAGAGGTTTTGACCCTCCACTCAGACATTTCAAAAGCTTAAGAGTTCGGACATTTCAAACACATTTCAAACATCTCAGATAGGGGGAAACCATTCACAACATTACAAGTTCATTGTGTCTTGACCTTGCATTTCAAAATATATATACATGAAATATGTTTGAAAATTACAAAAATTAAGAAATCAAAACCCCACTCATGTTATCTAATTCCTCTCCTCCAATATCTCCTAGTAAGCAAAATCAATGAATGACAAACCCCACAACAGCAACAGACTTTTTTCCCATGAGAAAAATAAGAGAAATGAGCGTGAAATTTCATTCTCCTTTCTCTTTGTCATTTCATCAAACACCTTCATGGAAACTACCCCAATACAGATTTGTGGCTCATTGCTTCTCCAAATTTCTTACAAGATTCCATTGTATTTATCTTCTAGATTTTCTCTAAATTTCTTACTTCTCTCTCTCAAGGGCTTTATTTAAAAAAACCCTCCAACTTGACATGGATATGGATATAGTTAAATGATCAGTTTAAGGACTCCGAACTTGCATTTCATTCATCTTTCCACTTGATTCCTTACATCTCTTTACAATGAGAAAAACGCATCTCCACGAGCCTACGAAAGAAAGCAAGAGCCTTTCATTCTCCATAACTATATCCATGAAAAACGCTTAAAATACTAGTAGCCCAAACTCAGCTACAGCCCAAAAGATGAAAACCCATCTCCCAAAATTCCAACTTTCTAAGTAATGCCTGTAAAAATCTTTATCTTTTACCCTTATTCGATTCAAACCCAACAAAATCCCCTGTTTTCGACTTCCATTCACCCCCAAAACCCCATGTCGCAATTTCAATCCCATCTTCCCCAACGCACATTCCAAAACAGCAGCACTTCTCCTGGAACACAATCTCCGTTTTCAAAAGCAATCATATTCTTCTTCGAATCTGAAAAATTCAAGATTTAGCTTATTTTAACTCATTTGTGAAAAGAATGTCCCCATTGAATTCCAACCAACACTGAATAGGGATGAGGGGGTGTAGACAACGACAATGGAAAATAGAAAGGGGAAAAGAGAAAAAAGATGGATGACAAATAAAGGGGTTTCGGTCTTTAGTAGATATGCAGGGATGGTCGATATCGACTATAGCGCTAAAAGACAAAAAAAGAAAGAGAAATGTACATTTAGGGCTCATTTTGTCTACTCATTTTTATTGGGGCCAAATTAAAGAAATGCTTGTATAGGAGAGTTTTTCATGTTATATCTCCTTATTTTTAATACTGATAAAAAAAAATAAAAAAAAGGAAAATTTTTTGATAGAGGCCCGCCTGGCCGGGCAGGGCCGGCACGGCCCGCCATGGCCCGTTTGACATGCCTAAACCCGTCCAAGTTACAGCCCCGCACAGCATATCAGATCATTGACATTCCACCCCTGGAGTTTTCGCTCTCTGGACTTGCGCCCTCTCTCTCTCTCTCTCTCTCTCTCTCTCTCTCTCAGTTAAGCAAGCAGTAGTGTCATGGAAGACGCTTACGCCAGATCTGTATCAGAGGTAAACCTTCTCTATCCTTTCTTTACCGATTCTATCCATCAATCCCTAAAAACCTCCCTCCGAATCCTTCTAGATCTCTTATGCCTTCCTTTTGGAGTAGATTTTGATCTTAGAACCTGCATGATTGATAGTTTCAAGCCCTAGCTTTCTTGCAACTGCCGACTTTCGTTTTTCTTTTGGTCAGGTTTTGGAGGCGTTTGGAGTAGACCCGGCCAAAGGACTCACAGATTTCAAGGTATGCTGCACTTTCTTCCGATCTCGATTCAGTTTGTAGGATCGCTTGTAATTGTTTCGCAAAGATTCGGCCTTTATACGTAATTGTCGTTTTTTTGTTGAATAGTTCGGATTTGCAATAATCATTGTTAGTGTTCATTAAAAGAATAAAACCATTGCTCATTTGGTGTTGTTTCTTTATTGTTTGTATCTGCAGGTTGCAGAGAATGCAAAGATTTTCGGCCGAAATGGTATGTTTTTCTTCACTGAAGTTGTTATACATTTATTCGGATTCAGTTTTGAGTTTATGCTCTGTTTTATTGAACTTGATGTTTTGTTGGATGAGAATGAAGTGAGCTCTAAGTTAGGAATTCGACTAAATAGTCTGAGTGGAATGTTGGGTTATGTGTTTAGTTGATGTGACTTATCATTGAGATCATCTTTTACCTGCTTCATAGACTATCAGATGGCATGGATGCTTTGCTGGAGTCTTGGGTGACAGAAAAAGGAAAAATAGTGGGTCTTTTTTATCTTTGATGATGTGGAATTTACATTGCTAAAGGAGCAAGTGTTTGCAAATTCTAGGAAAGGGGGAGTCCCATCCTGTGATATACCGTGGCATTTGTTCTTGATATCTTTTTTTTGTCCCTCATTGAGAGAGAGAGAGAGAGCTTTTCCCCGAATCAACTCTTTTTCTTTAGCATGAGTTTTATCATGGCTTCACACCTTGAAAAATTCACACGGAGAGGTGGGGTGGGGTGGGTCGGTGGGTTTGGTTTGGGGAATGCCTTCACACCTTTATTCTTCTTGATCCATCATCAAGGATTGGTGTGAGACCTTCTATCATCTCTCTTTGTTTTCTATGTACATTATTGTTTGCCTGTGGTCCATAATACCATTTACAATGGTATTTGAACTATGCCTTTTAAAACAGAAGTCCATATATTGCAGAGTAGTAATTTGTTGAAATGCTAGTTTTCCCTGCATCTAAGTTGTAGGGTTTTTGGGTTTAGGGTGGGTATGTTTTATAGATTTTGACTCGGTAGGGTTTCAGTTTCTGGTGCCTTGACTATGCTGCCCCTTTTATGACCTATTTACATATTAATATAAAAGACAACTTTTTTTTTTTTTTTAAATTATTCAATATTTCTTTGAAAGAAAGGAATGTTAGGTAACCTGCAACATACTTGTCCTGATCCGTACCTATCACGGGGCAGTTTTGGTATCGCATATGCCAAACCCTCATGGATCAGGTCGGGTCTGGGGCAAGGTGCCAACCTGTATGAAACACAACCTGTGGCCAACCCAATCGAATTTATTTGAAGTCTGACATAGTTAACATACATTATTAATGGCGTATTTGGACTTTTTCTAACACAAGTGAACTTGTACATCACCACGTGATTTAGATTTAAAGAGTTACATGAGAGTGTCCATTAACATTGCATAAGGATAGTTTGTGATACGTGTTATCAACTAGACCAGTTGCATTACAATATATTGCAATGTGTAGGGCTGCCAAAAGTTTGCATCATGGATTGGGGATGGTTGAATATTCACTTTATTGGGCCAAACTTTTCTTAATTATTTTCCAAAATACATGGCTAAAATCATGCAAATGGGGTGGAATTTTACCCATTGCTAATGCATGATGCACCCTTCACAGTCCCCATCTCATGAAGTGTTATCCATTCAAGTGTGCCCATCTATGAGATCTGTTTATCCTTTTTATAAGTTTCTTTTGTGTAGTACAATAATATTTTTATGGTTCATTTTTTGAAATGAAGATCTGACTATCTTCTGTTTTTCCCTGCATGTTTCTTATATAATCTGCAGTGCTGCCTCAAGAAGAAAGTAAGTAATAAGCATGCAATCTTTCTTACTTTTTCTTTTTGAAAGTTCTCTTGGATGCTCTTGCCTTTCACATGTGGAAATTAGAGATGTGCTTTATGAATATGTTGTTTTTATAGTACTTTTTAAAAAAAATTTCTTTAAGAATATTTCCATTGCTTGGATGGATAATATCCTTGCAAATTTTTGGAACAGCTCTATTTAAGGTACTAGAGTAAAGTTATCCTCAACTCTCTCTCTCTCTCTCTCTCTCTCTCGATCGACGAGAAGAGAGAGAGAGAGAGAGAGAGAGAGAGAGAGAGAGAGAGAGAGAGAGAGAGAATGGCTTTGAGTATATTAATGATATTCTATAAATACCTGTTTATGACTCTTAAGTCTTAACGTTATAGAGACGTTTTGTTGAGTTCTTTGTATGATACAGTCCTCTTGTTCTCTCCCTTCGTATTCCTTGCAGGCACTCACTTATGGAAATTAATTTTGAAGCAATTTGATGATTTACTTGTTAAGATATTGATAGCAGCTGCTATTGTTTCATTTCTTTTGGCTGTAATTGATGGAGAGACGGGCTTAACTGCATTTTTGGAACCTTCTGTAAGAGATTATTTATACTCTGTTTTATTTCTTGTTTGCAAAATTTAGTAGTTTATGTGCTTACTTGCTGCATCTATCTGTTTATAGTTTTGCATGCATGTAGTGTATTGTGTACAACTTTACAGAAGGACAACATTCTTGCATGCAAGTTGTTCTTGTGCTTTGTCTTTGAAAATAGTTGTTTATGTGCTTACATGCTTATGTGTGCATGCATGTGTGTGTTGCTGTGTGCGCATATTCATTTGTGTGCATGCATGGTGTTGGTGCGTATGTGATGTAGTGCGGGTAGGAGAAGAGTAGCCAAGGACTACTCTCCAAGCCGAAGCTTAGGGATAGAAGGGGGGGGCGGTGGGGGGCAACCATAGGGATCAAAACCGTCTCGGTCTCACATCACAGACACATAATCAAGAGAAAACTCTGGGAGATTTTTTTTTTATTAATCAATTACAATCCTTTATATAGCCTCCACACCCTAATTCTTATTTAAGCTAATTAAAATAAAAGTCTAAATCAATGGGCTTTGGTGGCCTTGGAGCTCCGCTTGTAGGCTTTTGGACTGGGCTCAATGGGCAAGCCGATCATGGATCTGGCCTGCATCAGCATGCGCCTTAGGTGATTAGTTTTTATAATACTCAGTTACTGTGTTTAGGTTGGATAGATTTGGGAAATTCATGTTTATCTTGATTGCGTTTGATTCATAATTAGTGCATGTTTGCTTGAATGCATGCGCATTTTAGCAGGCATGTGTGCATGGGTGTGTGAGCATTCACGTTTCTGCGTGCGTGTCTTGGTGTTTACATGCACACAACACATTTGTGTGCATGTGTTGGCTTGTGTGCATGCTTATTTGGAAAGCCCCATTCGATTTGTTATGAAATTTAGGAAGCCCTATACATGCTACCTTGATGAATTTATAAATTATAATTATGGCCTCAAAGATTAAATACTAAAACATTAAATATTTAACAATTAAAGATGGACACAAAGACTGACACTGACTTTTCCTGGTCTTGATGGGCACAAAGACCAGCACCAAGATTTAAAACCTTGACTCTTAATACTTTTCTAGCCAGAGATGCATTCTCTTTTGCCTATATTGATATCTAAGGCCATGTTTGGCAACAATCCTCGCTAGGAAGAGGAATCCATGATCTAGAGGATTCATTCATTCAACTAGAACCATGCTATCCTCACTAAAAATTTTAGAGGGGAGGAATCACTCCATTCCACATTTGGCAAACACCTAGATTCCTACCAACTACACTAAACTACATCCAATGGTCACATGTTTTTCATTTATTTCTCACAATCCGCGAAGAATCAAGTCCTAAGATTTCGTTTCCTATTGGTTTTTCGTCCTATAAAGATTCTGAATGGTTTGGATCATGCAAATGGGGCCCATAAAAATAAAAAAATAGTTAAAAGGTATGGACTTTTTTTTTTGCAAATATCTCAAAATCCATGAAGAATCTATGGTAGAAATTTGAGCCCCTAGCCGTTTTTGCCCTTTTGGAGATTTTGAACGGTTTAGATTCTGTTTGTGGGGCCCACAGGAAGCAGAAAATGGGAGAAAACGGACTGCTCTGTCATCCTGTTTTTGGAACTTGGCCGATCAACGGTTCAGAGTGTTTTGCAATTTTTTCACGATCCATGAGGAATCAAGCTACCAAATTTGGTCTCTTAGCTGTTTTTTGTCTTTTGAGGAGTCTAAACGGTCCAGATTATGCAAGTGGGACCAATAAAAATCTAGAAATCGTCATCTGTTGGTCTGTACTTTTCTAAAAACATCTCCATATCTGTCATGAATCAACGGTTGATATTGGATCCCATAGCTGTTTTTAGCATTGTGAATATGATTACTGGTTCAGATCTTCATTTATGGTCCTACGATCTCGAAAAAATTGAAAAACAAAATCCTTTCCAAACCAATGTCATATGTACTGTAGCTCCGCAGATCTTTGCAAGCAACGATTTGTGGAGTTCGATGGGGGAGGGTCTGATCAGACTTCAGAGCTTTCTATTATTGGACAAAATCTTTCTTTCTACTGCCTTTGGATTGTGCACTTGCCAAACAAAGATTTTCTTCGATTTCAAGGAAAAGCACAGCGGATTCCTCAGAGGACTGTTACTAAACGTGCCCTAAAAAATTTTTTTGCACAAAAAAAGAAAAGAAAAAAGAAGCCCAGTACTGCTGATTTGTGGTTAAGTAGAAAAGGCAGCTGGTCCTATGACTCCTATCTGGTTCTCTCTACCATTGGGTCAAACTGCCAAATTCCTGTAGATGATAGCCATCTTTCCAGCTAAGATTGCTATTGCACGTGCACTTTGTGTATATCAAACTCACTTTTATTGACATCTAGTACTTTTTTTAAAATTTCTATCACAATAATCAATATGTTATTTTCAGAAGTCTTTGATTATCAACTTGTATGATTTACTGCATGGGTATTTTATCTTTTCAGTGTTATAAAAAGTTGCCCTGATTCTATTCGATTTTAGACTTGTGACAAAACCCTCAGGGCTTATACTTCTGTTCAATGGATTTGTTCTCTTCTTACAGTGCTTTTCAATTATTCATACAGGTCATCCTGATGATCTTGGCAGCAAATGCAGCTGTTGGTGTAATTACAGAGACCAATGCTGAGAAGGCTCTCGAGGCAAGTTCACAAACTTCTATTTTAGGATACCTGTAATCTAATTGTATAGAGCCAAAATTTATTTTTGTGTGGTTACACAGGTGTTACTTGCATTTTACATGTAGCCATCAACTTCTCCTTGCTATTGTAAGGCTTTCCATGCATTATATTACTCGTTAGTGACTGTGCATTCTCCAGCATTGGGTGCAGATATGCAATTTGAAATGGAGTTCCTGGAGATTTATCTGCACTTGAGGTTTCTTTAGTTGTGTTCTCTCTCTCTCTCTCTATATATATATATATATATATACACACACATACATACATATACCTATCTATTTATCTACGCACAAGTGTATGCATTATGAGTTCTATGAACTTGATTCTTCTGTTTCCTATCTACCTTCTATCACAGTCCTGCTTTTAGCTTTTCAACCATGCATTGCACTCTATTTGTGGAAGTTTTCCTGAGATTTGCATGGTGGTAGATTTCAATTGTGTTTCTGAATGATTGAATCATTTGGATGACTAGCTGGTTTGGTGATTTTGTGAATGAAGGTAGTCTTCAGCTTTTATATATAGTCTTTTGTAAATACTGAAAAAAGTACTCAAATGATATTATACAATGGTGGACAAGAGCCCTTAAGAACAGTTGGAAGGATCTCATTGTTGCAACCACGTTGCAAGTTCAAGTCATGTTATCAATTAAAAAGAATATTATGCAGTGGCAGCTGCTAAATGAATGAATGTTAGTGATGGTAATGTTTGGAAGTTGAAGTAATTATAAACTACATAGTGGGAATATAAGAATTTATGTAGGGCAGTCTTGTAAAACTATCACTCTTGGCGATATTAATACAAGAGAGTTGTTAACTACATTGATTAGCAACTCTATTTGTGCTCTAATTCATGTTTCGCTTCGCTCATCTCCTTGCACCTTTCTTCTCTCTTTCTCATTTGTTTACAAGCTGGGAGTAAATTTGGTATCAAAGTGCCGATCTCCAGAGACCTTGTCATGGCAGAGCTTGGGATGACGTCAGCAGCCATATGGTTGCCTTAAGCCACAGTGTCACCTACATTAGGCATGGACCATGGTTTAAAAAATAGGACTTGGGACCTGAGTCGACTTGCCCGACTCGGGTGAGTCGCATGGGACTCGCCTGAGTTGCGATTCATCCACTTCAGAACAAAGAAACTTGAAAAATAAAAATAACACAGGAACTGTACTCCCAGCCCAGCCCCAGCTGACTGAAAAAGGAAGAGAAAATAAAAGAAGAAGAAGAAGACCCGCATCAGCAGCAGAGCAACATCAGCAAGAGAAAAGGAAAAAAAAAAAAAAGAAAAGAAAAGAGGAGAGAGAGAAAACCAGTGTACCAGGTTATCAGTAGCAACGCACCAGACAGCAACAGTCCCAGGCTCCCAGCAGTAGAGTAGCAGCACCAGCAATAGCACTGCAAAAGCAGCAGCAGGCCAACAACAGCAGCAACAACACTGTAAAAGCAGCAGCAGTAACAGAGCAGTGCACCAGGCCAGCATCTCTCTCTCTCTCTCTCCACCTCCACCTCCAAAACCAGAAACCCTTTCCCAACCTTTTTTTGCCATTGAAAGAGCCTTTCCCTCACTCCATTAAAACTGTTTTTACAAAAGAAACTTGTTTTTTTTTTTTTTTTTTTTTGTACTTTAGCGAAGTCCGAGTCATGTAGACTCGACTCAGTCCGAGTCGACTCGGACTCAGACTTGGCCGATTTTTAAAACCATGGCATGGACACAGAATAAAATACATGGGCGGATTTGTTCTGTTTTTGGTGAATGACAGCTATATTTTGGCAGCCATTTGATGGGAATTTTATGAAATTTTGAGGGAAAAATCAGGGAAATAATTTTTTTTAGTTTTCTAGATTTTGTGACTGTTTTCTTGCAATAGGGCATGAGGATCTTCATGAAAAGGTATGATTTACAATTTCTTTTCTTTTGGGAGTGATTTCTTAGTGACTGGATCACTATTGGGAGAGTTCTATTAGATCTACTTAGACTGTATTGCCGCACTGGGCATATGGTTATACTTGCTTCACTGCAGTCTTCTGCTGTTTGGCAAGTTGCTGTTTGAGGATTTTTTTATATTTTGGTATACGTTTTACAGTCACATGACTTTATACTGAAATTGTTCCCTGAAGGTTTGACTTCTACTGCACTTATTTTGGGGTGAAATTGCAGACATATGACTGCATAAATTGAGCACTGCTTTGTGATCTTGTTTGCTGTGCACCCTTCTGAAACCCAAGTGATATAATTAACACTAATTACAGGTAGTGCTTTGTATGGTCTAATCCCTTAATTTGGCAGTGGAAGTAGATTCAAATCAACCTGAGTTGTTGGATCTGACTTCTTTCAAAATAATCAATGTCAGACTCATTGCAGTTCGGTTCAATGGTATGAACTAGTTAGATTGGTCAGAGTCTGCCGAGTTCTTGAGAAGTGGAAAATAAATGTTAAGACTAGAGGGGTAGAGGATAAGACCATGTTATCTTGATTGCTTCTAGCAATGGATCCTCTTAAAATGAAAACATTTATATTTTTGGAGATTTCTGAAGATCATCTATTGCAGGCTGGGGAGCAATGCACCTCTACTACTTGGTTCCTCTCCGTTTTGCTGTCAATCATCTTCATGTCTTGTCCTACAGCTTTTTTATTTTGAAAAGTAACGGTAAATTTTATTGAAAAACCATCAAAATACAAAAACGCGAGTATTCTTGTCCTACAGCTTCATCTAACTATTCATTCAATTTTGTAAAATTAAGTATTTGCTCCTATCAAACTAATTGATATGTCTTCTTCAAACATCTAGTCTGAATTGCTGGATGACAGTATTCATCATGTCTCTTTCCTAATTTGATGTCTAACCTACAGCCACATCTTACGCTGTACAAGCACTGGCCACTCTAGGTTCATTGTCATCAAGACATTGCTACTTTTTTTTTTTTTTTTTTTTGAATTAATGCAGTGTTCCCTCGATTCACTTCAAGTCAAGGAGCATGTCTTTACTACAATTTATCTTGGATGAGTGGTTGATGCAGGTCCTAGGGGTTATGGCTTTTGTGGGAAGTGCTCAAAGCACAATGGGTGCTAAAGCATGTGTCCAAAGACACAATAAGTCTCTGCAGAGACGATAAACGATGACGCACCTCAATGGGAAAACCCAATTTTCATTAATCAATTCTTAACAATTTCTCCTCTTACAATGTATATAAATAAGAAAGAAAACTTGGTGGCTAAGAAAACCTATTAAACTAGGAAACTGAATAATATTGGAAACCTAATCCTAATTATAATAAAATTAGAAACTAACATATAATTACTGAATTAAAATTCCTAAATGTACTATGGCCCTACACATGTGGCTCGAGGTCCATCGGCATCATTCTCCCTAGCTTGGAAAGAACTTGACATTGAGTTCGGAAAATGTCTACCTGGGTCAAAGATCAATCGGATGAACTTCTGATCTATTGGCTGAACTGTAGTTTTTGGGCGCAGCTTCAAGTATAACTTCTTACGATGGTCGTAATTTGAGCAGATGCATGATCGAACTGTTGCATGCTTCAATTGATAAATATGCACCATCAAATCACAATATTTGACTAGCTGTTGTTCAACTCCAATTTTCCATTGTTGATCCCCAAAGATAAAGTCAATATGAGGGCTGTCAATGTATAGATCTTCTTGTGAAATCACTGAACCAGTTGTTAGATCCATGGCTTCTATGTCCGTTTTTCCTTTCTCTTTACATCTTCAGCAGATTGAACTTCTTCTTCATAATCAATTTGATCGACATCGTTCTCATGTTTAAAGGCGGTTGCATCGAAATCTACCTTGCGCCCCTTCATTTCTTGACCTTCACCCCGGTATCCCCATAGTGATAATTTTCTAAATTGCCAAGTTTGATTTCCATCCTATGAAGCTGGCACCACCAAAGAAAGGGTCAAGTTCTCATATCACCAAGGAGGCGCTTCAAGTACACAATGTCTACAAAAGCAACATTAAGAAGAAAAGCCGAGTTCGAGGTTGAACTCTTTATCAACCTAGGGATTAGGGCTTGCGTGGGAAGTGCTCAAAGCACAATGAGTGCCGAAGCACGTGTCCGAAGACACAATAAGTCTCTGCAGGGACAATAAACGAGGACGCACCTCAATGAGAAAACCCAATTTTCATTAATCAACTCTAACAATTTCTCCTCTTACAATGCATATAAATAAGAAAGAAAATGTGGTGGCAAGAAAACCTATTAAACTAGGAAACTGAATAATATTAGAAACCTAATCCTAATTATAATAAAATTAGAAACTAACATATAATTATTGAATTAAAAATCCTAAATCCACTTGGGCCATACACATGTGGCCCGAGGTCCATTTGCATCAGTGGCATCCACCAATTACAACTTAGTTGAATGTGAAAAAACAACTGGAGACAAGATAGGGAGTTATACTTTACACTTGAGTGTATGGTTTTTATTTAAGCAATTTTTATAAAGTTAATATCCTTTTTAAGTTATAGATATTTTTCCTATACTTGTCCTTGG
The DNA here is from genome assembly GCA_038049695.1 of Cinnamomum chago. NCBI lineage: Eukaryota > Viridiplantae > Streptophyta > Magnoliopsida > Laurales > Lauraceae > Cinnamomum > Cinnamomum chago. Next base: position 102,189,820 of record CP142451.1, on the reverse strand, counting down.
TACTTTAGTTTCATATTTGAATGCTTATTTGTTTTGTGATACAACCATTGCAGGAGTTACGAGCCTACCAAGCCGATGTTGCTACTGTGCTGCGAAACGGTAAGCTAACTTTCTACTTTATTGTCATTCTGTGTTATAATTATTTTATGGATATTTACATCATCATCAAAGCCTTGTCCCAACTATGTTGGGTCGGCTACATGAATTTTGTTCCTACTATATCTTTATGGATGTTTACATATGCATACTAATTCTTAAAAAAATGGTGAACCCTTAGCATTGTTTTAAAACTCGGACTCAATGGATGTCTCGTTCACCCATGTGTCGATTCGACTTGGCCTACTCAGACCGATTTGCAACTTATAGCTCCAGAATGCTTAAAAATAATGAAAAAAAAGAAGAAACATCTTCAAATAGAAATTGGTGTCCTAACTCCTATGAATCTTATAACTTTTGATTATTTTGAAAGAAATTAAATGGTAGTAGGTGGCCATGCCACTCAGATCAGGGAATAATGGCTCCAATCTTTGCATGCATAGATCTTCCACAATATGGTTCTTATCTCTCAATATTAGTCTAAAAGTCCCCAAAAGCCTTCAACATCTTCTTAGTGCAATAAAATCATCATCATCATCATCAATGCCTTGTCTCAGCTATGTTGGGTTTGGATATGAGAGAGAGAGAGAGAGAGAGAGAGAGAGAGAGAGAGAGAGAGAGAGAGAGAGAGAGGTACTCTTCACTGGAGAGCCGAAAGCTGAGGTCCGAGCGAGATTGGGAAAAAAACCCTAGGCAGTCCCAATTGCAAATGGGTTGGGTAATGGGTCTCGGGTCAGAATCTGTGTGGTTGCAGCTCCGGACCCGTTTAGCTACAGGTCCAAAAATAGGTTTCGGAACTGTACCAGTTTATCAATAGGGAGTCGAGGCCAAATATATGTTGGTTTGAATGGATTGGAACCTTTGGGTAATCGGAGAATCAGATATTCGTTTGCATCCCTAGTATAACAGATAGCCTGATGAAAGGAACAAAAGTGTTTTAATGCAAGAGCCGCTATATAAGCATTTCCGTGGAGCTACTAGTATGCTATTTGAACTAATGGTGATGATTTCGGGCCCGTTTCTTTACAAGAATTCTTGGAATTCATGTTTGCTGGAATTTACAAAATTCGAGGTGCTAGAATTTTGAAATGTTGCTGAATCCTGATATTCCTGAATTCCATGTTTCTTTCATACCGGAATTCCTGTCTGAGAATTTCATCCAACCTTAATTCCATAAATTCCCTATTTCATAACTACTTGAATTTTGAAGTGGATTTCCAAAAATTTATGCATTATATGTATGCATATATAAGGCTAAAATATTCATGAATATAACAACCATTATAATTCTTAACCAATATTGAGCCAAAATAACATCCACCATAATGCCAACAAAATAACATCCACCTTTATAAATCAAATAACCCAACAAAAGTCCAATCAAATCCAAATTTGAACTTCAAGTCATGGAAATCCATATGAAAACTCTTAAAATTGTGTAAATCCATATGAAAATTTGCTCACATACAAGTCATGGAAAATAACTTAGTAATTCCAGCAAGATGGAAAAGGTGTTTTACATAGGGTAATTGGTCTGGTTGGCGTCGCCACCATCATTTTGTCAGAGCAACATATGATTAAGTGGCCTGGATTTTACTCGTCCATACATGATTAATTTACCCAAAATAAAAATTTGTCACTCACCCGTTGGCTCCAGAAAAATAGTCCTCCGATCCAATTATACATGCGCCACCATCATTTTGTCAGAGCAACATATGATTAAGTGGCCTGGATTTTACTCGTCCATACATGATTAATTTACCCAAAATAAAAATTTGTCACTCACCTGTTGGCTCCAGAAAAATAGTCCTCCGATCCAATTATACATGTGCCTTCAGTTGCAAGTGGCCATTTGCATTCTTTTACCTATCTTTTTTTTTGGTGGGGCATTCTTTTACCTATCACCACCTGTTTTTTCTTCACCATTTCTTATAATTGGAAAAAAATAACTAGTACCGGTTGTAATAGCAGCAGATCCAGTGAGAGTTTAATTAAGTAAAGAAATTTTTTGTGAGGGTTAAAGGCAATGGGCGGAATTAAAATTACTGCAGGGTGAATCTTTGATAGATTATGCAATGCAATGTGTGTAACAAAGGCATGGATGGATGGATGTATACTCTGCTATGGGTTGATCTTGATACATCATTTCAATGGGTTCTAATTAGATGATGCTTGGATTGTATGTAGCCCAATCAAAATGGATTGACGAGATAGTTGAACCATTTTGATGGAATAAAACAGTGGAAGAAAACCCCCCAAAAACCATTTGCTTCCCTTTCCATAAAAAAACTTTAGAAAAAAAAGAAAAAGAGGCATACAACAAGATGGAAGGGAAAAAAAAAGAAAAAGAAGGTGGGGAAGAGGAGTTCAGAGGAAAAAGATTACCTGATCTGATTTTTGTGCGGTCGCATAGAATAGAAGATAACAATCGATCGTTGGGAGAACCGGAGTTCTATCGGAATGCCTGGAGTTGCAAACAAAGTATCCCGGAATGACTGGATTTCTAAATGCTAGAGTAAAGGCTAGCATTTGAGAATTCCACTTTTTTGGAATTTTAAAATGCCACTTACCTCAAATGCTGGGAATTCCCATAAATGAACATGGAACTTTTGACTGGAATTCAGGAATTCCCAGACAGCCTGAATTCCTGTCAGAAATTCTTGCAAAGAAACAGGCTGTTCGTGTACTTAACATTGGTACGGGAGCTTCTGTTCTATACTATTTGTAATTCTTCTAACAAGAAAAAAGTTATTATAAGAGGATAGTACTATGGAATGCCTGTAAAAAAAATTATACCAGCATCAATCCCGTAAGGAGGAAATACCTACACTTTCTATAAAATGGACAAATTTGTTCCGTTTGATATTTTTTCGGTATTATTTTTGAAATATGCCTTGGCTGACTGCTCGTCAATTATTTATCATGGTATTTATCATGCTGAAGAAATTGGGTTGTTGTTTTCAGGAAATACTGTTACATAGTCATTGATGATCCCTGTCTTTTATATTTTTCAGTTTCATATTACAATGATTCAAGAAGTATATTGCTAAGTTTTAGGTTTTAAGATGCTAATGCATTTAGTATTTATTTCAGCTGTATCACTTTGTCATATAGGAAACTAACAATTTATTTCAGGTTGCTTCTCAATACTACCTGCAACAGAACTTGTACCTGGGGATATCGTTGAAGTTGGAGGTATGCTGGCTTTGTGTCATTTGGAAAAGCTTTGAGTTGTTTAATCCTCTCAAATTTCCTTGTTGTTTGAGAGATCCTGATTGAGCTGCTTTGCCATATTTGCTCCTACATGGAATAGTGGGGTGCAAAGTACCAGCAGATATGAGAATGGTTGAGATGCTAAGTAATCAATTACGTGTTGATCAAGCAATACTCACAGGTATTTATGAGTATATATATGGTTTAATTTCTCTCTTCTTGTTGAACTATCCATCACAATTTGACAATTTATTTTGATAAAGTCTCCATCTTGGGTCTTATCTTTCTCACCGGTGGTTTACCTGACTGGCTCATCCCATCTTGATCAAATGGCTAAATGTTTCTGAAAGGCTGGTGGATGACACTAAGAAGGTTTAATTAATTACTGATGGTGGTCTAAATTTGCTTTTGGAAGGATAGTTTTTGTTTGAGGGTATTGGAATCTTTGTTCATTATTGTCAAAGCCTAATATCATCTTCCTAGGATTCTAGGGTTATCTCGGAGTTCTACTTCTCCAGCCATTCCTTTTATAAGGTTCACTCCACGGTCTAACTTGTCACTTTCATCTCCACTTTCATGAGGTCTGTGGATGGTCCTAAAGAGTTGTGACCTATGCAGCATTTTACTATCATTTAATTTTTTTTATGCCTTTTAGGTGGGCACATTCCATGTGGATGTTAATGACATGACATTGAATGCATCTATTATTCAGTTACCTTTTGAGAAGTCTGGGATGAAATTTCCATAATGTATTTCTTCTGTCCGCAAGGAAATAGGGTGGTGAAGCCTTTCTTCCCCTGGATCCATACACAAGCTACAAATACCTTGGTAATCACACACTTAATGATGTGGTCCAGTAGATCAGACCAAACATATGCCTTCTATACCATATTAATATACCATCTAAAATACAAAAGAAGAGTGAAAATAGGAGTAGAAAGGAGATGCTGAATGAAAATGAGGGAAGCCTTAATTAGGAATGAATTCATTTCTGTTTATAAGGTTCTATATTTACATGGGATAAAATCCATTAATACTTACAACTTACAAGAGCCATCTAATCGCTTCTTTTTTTTTTTTTTTTTTTCAGTTGTTGCATCCTTATCTCATATGGTTATAAGAACTTCATGGAGAGCTTTATTATGTGCTCCTTGCGATATGAAATGACCTAAATGGCATTTTTTGTACACCTTTTGATGCAGAATCAATCTTTGATTGTGATTTTGAGTTGACTGAAGCCTTCATGGAGCAGTTTGAGCATCATAAGGCCCTCAAGAGGTCAATTGAGAATTGATGAATAATTCGGGCCCAAACTGTCTGGAATTTTACTTAAAATTGAATAGCAAGGGCTGTTTTGGTGGGATAAGAAAAGACAGGGACTTAATTGCAATTTCAGAAAATTCTTATACACCAAACTGGGCCTTAAGAGCTGATCTTTTGGGTATGGATCTGGTGGATCAAACCAAGTCCAAATACATTGGAACTTGGATCAACAGGAGGTCCCCCTTGACTTTCATTTGGTTTGTTTCATCCATAAGTGGGTCATGTGGGCCCACAGCCTAGCTTGCATAAAGCATCTGGGTGTGGGCCCACAGCCTAGTTTGCATAAAACGTCTGGGATGCCCAGCCGAGAATGCAGCAGCAAATTCCTCTAATTTTATTATCAATTTTTGTTTGTTTTTGCAGTCGACTGCTATCCCCAGCATAGTTGACAGTTTTGATTAGTTGAACAAAGCTATTTTTTTTACTGAGTTTTCTGTTTCTCTCCATTGGCCTATTGTTGGATTGAGAAGCTATTAGGTCAGTTTGGGTTAATTTTATGGTCGTTCCTTGCATATTGGTAATTCTGATTTCTGAATTTCTGTTAATTGTTTGCACACTCCATTGCTTGCTAGAATTTTCTGGTGGTTTAAATTGGCCCTTGACAGTCTGATTTAATCAATTGGGACATGTTAGTTGGTATCGGAAAAAATTGATCATTCGATTTGTTGTTGGTCCCATCCCCCTAATCTGCGCTGTTAGTCTGAGGTGTGCCTCAGGGCACCAGGTAGGCGGGGCCTCATAATTAGGTGCACACATGGTGCACCTAGGCTCCTGTGCCTAGGTGCAACCAGGTGTGCCATTGAGCTTCACTGGTTTAGTGGGCCTTTTTCTATTTTTAACTGGGTATTTTATATTTACCCTTATGAGGAGAGGAAGGCTTCTACAACTACACAAGTGATTCCTTTTCTTCTTCATTTGCCTGTGTAGTCGATTGGTTGTTACAGTCAACTATAATTGAAGTAGTTGCATAGTTGTCAATTTTGTTTTGGACCCCATTTCAGTTTGACCTTGTAACAAAACCTTTTGGACCAATTTGGTGTTTTGGTATTTCATTTTGGAGTTTAGTTTCTGTAAAATATACAAAAAATAAAAAATATTTATAATTAGAAAAAGTAAGTGTTACATATATAATATAATATTTAATTTGTTCTACTAAATCAACAATGCACTACGTGTCACATAAATAATGTGTAACCCAGGTTTGTCATGAAAATGTGAAATGGGACATCCATTTTAAGCTCCCATGTGCAATTATCAATATTATCCAAAAACAACATAAAATAAATACATTTACATAATCTCTACATTATAGTCGGGTGAACTGGTACCCTAATGAATATGTTTTTTTATTAGAACAATGAAAAAAATTACACCTATCCCTGTTCGTCTGAACTTTGTACTGAAACATGGAATAGGTCCATAATGTGCACCGAAACTTGTACAAGGTCGTTCGGTATCGAATAGTTCAGGTCTGGGGCTGAAACAAACCGAAGTTGACTGCTATTGAGTAGTCATCCTCTTCTTCTCTTGTTGAGTAAACTTCAACAGTCAACTTACGATCTTTATTTCTTTTTTCTCTTTCCTTTTTCCCCTTAATTTTCTTCTCCCCTTCTCATTTTATTCTTCTTAAACTTTCCTTCATTATCATTATCTGCCTCTTATTATCCTTCTTTCTCTGCTTAGTTTTCTTGGATAATCAATTGTATGATATATGTGAAGGCTAAAGAGGCACATTTGGGCTAGTGGATGAAGATGGAGTAATGATGAGGAAGAATATGTCGAGGAAGGTGACAACCGCAGACGATGACATTGGGGGTGGGGGGAGAACATGATATTCAAGCATTTTATTCATATTAGTGGATGTCCACATGCACAAAATGAGTGTAGCAGAGATGAGAATGTTGAGGTGGATGTGTGGTAAAACTAGGAAGGATACAATTAGAATTGAGCGATTTTGGGAGCATTTAGGGGTAGCATCATCATCAAAGCCTTGTCCCAACTATGTTGGGGTTGGCTACTTGAATTCTGTTTCTCTATTCCAATTTATCCTGAGCCAAATCCTAAGATAAGTAGCAGTTCTTCATATCTATTTCTACTACCTCTATCTATATTCTCTTCGGCCTACCCTATGTCCTTGGTGGGCCATTGAACTGCACAACTAGACTTTTCCTTACCGGTGCCATTGTTGCCCTGTAGTGGACTTTTCCTTAGGGGTAGCATCAATAGATAATAAAATAAAAGAAACCTGTTTAAGATGGTTTGGACATGTCCAATGCCGGCTAGCAATGACGTTGTGAAAAAAATGTTTTTCTATGCAGGTTGATACCCTACCAAGGGGAAGAGGGGTAGGCCAAAGAGAATGTGGATGGAAGTAGTAAGGTTAGATTTTTAGAAGTGTAACCTATCCGAGGATTTGGCTTCGGATAGACCAGAATGGAGAAACATAATCCTTGTAGCCAACCCCAATATAGTTGGGACAAGGCTTGGATGACGACGACGAGTGGATTTAGTCATAAAACATTGAAACTTTTTGTTAGAGTTCTTGAATTTTTACTTTTGTAAAGTACTTAGATTTTGGACTTGTAAGTTATGACAATGGCAGCTTGTTTTGTACATTGTTTAATGAACAATCAGTATGGTAGTTGCTACCGTGATCGCTTTCCTCTTTTCATTTGTTATTTGAATATATTTCAATTTTTAATAAGCTTATACTTGGATGATGTAGAATACAAATTGGGCCAAATGACGTTTATTTAAATGGTGTGACATGGTGATGGAAGCGTAAATTTTATTTTTTACATTTCCTTGTTTTTCGTTGACAACCTATAAAAATTAGGCTCGTACCTGGGCATCCTTTTGCCTCAGGCTCCAACAGTGCTTAGTGCTTTGATTGTGCCTTGACTACATTTTGCATCAGTATTAAATTTATCAAAATTTTCCTTTGATAGGTGAGAGCTGTTCTGTGGCAAAGGAGCTTGAATCCCCCGTAACAACAAATGCTGTGTACCAAGATAAAACAAACATTCTTTTTTCTGTATGTTCCAATTTTCTTTTTCATGTTATAATCTATTTTCAATTTTTTTTGCTTCATTCTGTTGCCCTTTAAATTGTATGTCGTATGAAAGAACTTTTTTCCATTTTTTCTTAATTTTTCAAAACCTCATTTTAGTGTATTATTATTCCTTTCATTATGTGTTGATGAGAGTGTTGTGGGAAGATTGACACTAATTGGTCACTCTGTATTGTGAGCAGATTTAAATATTACACAATTGTATTTCATTGATGAGGCCCAGTCGAAGTGAGTTTCTTATGTATTTCATGTGGATGTTGAGAAGGTGTCAACTTACAGGCACTTCTCTCAATTTGGATTTTTATGTGTTGAAGATCGTGCTCTTGAAAAGTCCATTGTTTTGGGTTTTAATATTGTATTTCCTTGGGCACTATTTACTTAATATGTGAAGAGGTTTACCCAATTGCATAAGAATCTACTTTTTTATCATCATCATCTTCATCATTAAAGCCTTGTCCCAACAATGTTGGGGTTAGCTTCATCAACTATGTTTCACCATTCCAAGCTGTCCTGGGCCAAATCCTTGGATAGGTTTCACTTTGTTAGATCTATCCTTACGACCATCCATGTCCACTTTGGTTTACATCGAGGGACTATCAACTTGCGTGGAAAAACTTTTCCTAATCGGTGTTGATGCTGGCTTGTGTTAGACTTGTCCAAGCATCTCAAATGAGTCTCTCTTAAATTGATGCTACCCTTAAATGCTCCTGAACGTGCTTATTTCTAATTCTAATTTTTCTGGTTGTACCACACATCCATCTCAACATTTTCATCTATGGTACGCTCATATTCGGCATGTGCTAACTCTTGATTGGCCAGCTTTCTGCTGCACAAGTCATAGATGGTCTAATTTTTGTCATCAATCTTGTTTGCATGTACCAATCACAAAACACTCCAGAAGCAAGTCTCCACTTCAACCATCCAACTTTTATCCTATGTTTGATGTCCTTCTCAATCTCTCAATCCTTACAGTTTGTAAAACTAAGGTCTTGAAAGGAGTGGTGTATGTTGAGCTCAACTCTCATAGGAGTTAGTTTGCATCTCTTTGCCCATCCCCACTGAAGTTGCAATTCGTGTATTCCGTCTTTGTTTGACATTTAAAGCCCTTGGATTCTAAAACCTCTTATGATCTTTTAAGTTTCTCATTCATGCCATCTTGTAGTTCATCTACCAACTTTATTCATATGCAAACAACATAACCAAGGTGCCTTCTCTTGAATATGAGCAGTTAACTTGTCCATAATGTGTGCAAAAGGATAAGTGCTTTAAGCTGAACCTTCATGCAGATGTATGGTCATTGGAAATGTCTTTGCAGTTTGCACAAATAGGTCTCCCACTCTTTATGCTTTCTCATACATGTCTTCAACGATGTCAATATAACCTTTTGGAACACTCCTTCTATCTAAAACCCGCCAAATCAAACCTTTAGGTACCCTGTCTAGGCTTTCTCTAAATCGATGAAGTCCATATAGAGATTTTTCCTCCTCTCGGTAGTTTTTCATTAATTGTCAACCTCCTGGCATGAAACCAAATTAATTTTCAGTATTTTGGTCATTTGTGCAAGTCCTTCCTCCATTTTTTTTGAATGGTGTAAGTCTTTCCTCCATTACTCTTTCCTATAGTTTCATAGTGTGACCCAGAAGTTTAATCCTACGATAATTGATAGAGATTACAACAGTTCTTCTCCATTCATCCACCATTTTCTTTGTCCTTAATATCTTATTGAAGAGCCTAGTTAACCAAACCTATCCAATTTCTTATTAGCATTTCCAAGCCTCAATCAAAATACCATATGAACTATAGCGTTTCCTGCCTTCATTTTTTCCAATGTTTTAGTCACTTTTGCTACCCTAATTTGCGGTAGAAGGATGTCATAACAAAATATCCTCTTTTGTTCCTAAGCCTTTTATAGAATCTTCATTTAAAAGTTTGTTAAAATACTCTCTTCACCTTTCTTTAATATTGTCGTCTTCCTCTAAAACCTTTTGGTCATTACTCGTTATACATCTGACATGATCAATTTCTGTCCTTTTCCTTTTCCTTATTCTTGCAGGCTTGACTTTCTTTGCTTCTCTTGTTCCCAACTTATTATATAGGTCATCATATGCTTTTGACTTTGCATTACTTACTATCTTAACTTTTTTCTCTGCATAAGAATCTAGCTTTTTATATTCTACAATGAAAAGACTCATGTCCTTGTCTGTGGATATATTGTGATGTTGCAAGTGTCCTGGTTATCAAGTTTTGCTCCCCTTTGAAATATTTCATTGACAAATGTATAAAATGAAATGCAGCAAAAGATTTTATACTCAGCTGGATAGTGATTATTAACTCTATATATATACACTTTTGCTCTTTTGCGTTTCCTGGTTTGGTGTTTTTTGACAAAATCAGTGTTTCAACTTTAATGTGTTCAAGGATATGTTAGTGTCAAAACATGCCTAAAGTTAGTGCCTTTCTAGCCAGTGAATAGGGGATTGATCTCTGTGTTTTTTGAATTCCTTACTGATTTGCTCGTTTCTTCTAGACATCATGTCTATGTTAGCACAAGTCTGTATTTGCTTTTATTTATATCTACTAGATATTGCTTGGATGCTAACTTGTGTTATTTGCCAGGGAACAGTTGTGGTGGCTGGCAGAGCAAAAGCAGTTGTTGTAGGAGTTGGATCTAACACTGCAATGGGCAGCATACGTGATGCAATGTTAAGAACAGAAGATGTTAGCACTTGAGATTTTCCCTCTTTTTTAGTAGTAGATACGCAATGTATTTCTGCATGGTTTTCCTTCCCTACAAATTCATCTTTTGCTTGTCTCTCCCTGCCCCGTCTCTATATATGTAGAGAGAGAGAGAGAGAGAGAGAGAGAGAGAGATTCTCAAAAACTCCCCATTTTTTAGAACTCCCCCCTTTCGCTTCCCTATGGTTTTTGGGCATTGAGCCCACCTTGGGCCAATCCAATCATTTCATACATACTACCCCCCATGAATTGGTACAAAGCCCAAATTTGACACTCCTCCAATATTAACTCACCGTTGAATTGTAATCACAAGAAAATGGTGCCTCTAAAACCATTGAACTTTTGGGCCATGGATCATGGGGTTAGGATGATTTAATGGAGTTGGAAATTTTCACATAGGTAGATCTCATCTAGATTATTTCATTTAGTGGCATTCCATGGTTGTCATACATCAGATTAGGCTCCACCAGGAGGGGCTTTTCAAAAAAAAAAAAACTCCCCAGGATTTTTCTAGTGCTCCTCATATATGTATATGTATGTATGTATGTATGTATGAGTTACACTAGAAAGTAGAATACTCCCCGGGGGTTTTTCACACACAAAAAAAAGCCCCGTTTTAGCTAATACAGTGTAACACATGTCATCAATGATACACATCCTATTCTCTCTCCTATACATTCTCCTACAAAGGTGTATCTCTTATAGATTCTCTTATAATACTAACATATCATTGGCTATTAGATAGGGGCAGAAACTCCCCTTTTGCGATAGGGGAGTTTTTGAGAATCTCTTTCTCTCTCTCTCTCTCTCTATATATATATATATATATATATATGGAAATATTCATATGCATCCATTCCTCTCTGTATTATGCCCATCAAGTTGTCCCTTACTATAATATGGTGAGGGATGGATGCATATGAACATGTGTAACTTCGGGTGATGAATTCAACTGCCTTCCATTACTAGAAATTAACTTGTCCAATCAAGGGTCAATCCTTGCCCCATTCCTTCTAGCGTCAAGAATAGAGGACCTAAAAATGCACAATCAGATCCAGAGAAAATGAGTAATCCTTAAGAAAATAATTTGGAATAGTTTCGTAGGGAAATTACTTGAAATAACAATCCTAAAGAATGGGCATCGAAAAATTTCAATAGTAGTAAATAGGGGGCATTCCAAACTCTTGGGAGAGAGAGGGTTTTGAGGGGTGGGAGGAGGTGATCTGAAGGGTTTCTCCATGACATATCTGTCTGCCAAAAACATGTCCATTTGACCAAGGAAGGTAAACATTTAGTTGAGGAACTCAAAAGTTTTCCAATTCTTGCATGATCAATCCAAGGGCTAAAAGAAACTGGTTGAGTGCGAAATTGGGGTGTATAAAACTGGGGTTCGTGGTTGTTTTTTTTTTTTGGTGGTGGTGGGTGGGTTGTGTTGAGTGTGAGGGGGGTTTCGATTGGTGATAAGGTGGGACCCACATCCAGGCCATTCGTTGCTTAGGGATGGCCTGGCCCGGCCTGCCCGTCCCTGAAAATTCTGCTTCACACATTCTTATAGTAATGTGCATTTTCTTAGCGATGTTCTCAAATCGCATTTTGAATTCTAATGACGATATCTGTGAATTCTGTATGTGCAGGAAGTGACACCACTGAAAAAGAAACTTGATGAATTCGGCACTTTTTTGGCCAAGGTATTTTCTGTCTCACTCAATTTGTTTACTGTTAATTAAAATGGAAACTTGTTATGGTCCATGTAAAACTGCAAATTGTTGTGCTCATGTTACTATTTTTTTATTTTTATTTTATATTTATATAAACTTGATTCCAGTAAATTGCCTTTATTGTAGGTTATTGCAGGGATTTGTGTTCTTGTATGGGTTGTAAATATTGGGCATTTTCGGGATCCTTCTCATGGTGGTTTCTTGAGAGGTGCAATCCATTATTTCAAGGTATTCCGGAATGGAATATTTCTTTTTCTATTATTACTTTTCCTTTCTTCCATGCCTATTTTCATGCTGGAGCTTTAAAATGGTGTCCTTTAATGAGACTATTACTTTCTCCATGCAATTAGTGTATTCATAAATCCAATCTTTGTGGAATAGTTCGTCTATAACCTTTTTTTCCCTCATTTTACTTGTCCATTGCCAATAATTTCTTTTGAGGCTTTTACTAAACTTTTTTTTGAAAGTTAAATTAATTTATTGATTAAAAACAGAGAACCAACAAAGCACTTGATACAAATAGTGGTAGTAAGAAACATCACTTCTTCCCAACCCTTAACCTTATTGGTTGCATATCATTCCTCCAATTCTGCTTTAACATCTCCTGTCATTAAAATTTCATCAAAATTTAATTCTAAATACCTTTTGGGTGCAGGAAAGCATGCCACTAATCCAACAATCTTTCCATAATCACCCTAAATCAGTAAATGATATGCCTTCAATCTCCATTTCCAACAATCTGATATGAAAGAGCCTATTATTGCCAAGGTTTAAAACAGAGATCATAGGGGAACGTTGTGGTCAACCTGAAATGTGTTATGTCATAAATTTAGTTTGGCCCCAAATTATTTGAAAATATCCATAGTCCAGAATATTGGAAAATGTTGGAATATGATTCTCTTTTGTGCATGGTATAAGGGTATGCAGTGGACTCCCAAAAGTCATATAGGTCCTTTGTCACTGTTTTATCTTAAGTTGTTGAATCTGTTGAAGTTTAGGGACTGAATTAAAATGTATTTTTATGGAAATTAATGCCATTCTAAGCCTTCTTTCTTTTGCTCTGAAATGATAGCCACATATGCATTAGCTTCTCATGTACTTCATGTGATCTTATGAACCAACTGCTTGCACAATATTTTTGCGCCTCAATCCAACTCCCTCGGTAACCTCTGCATTGCTGGACTGATGATGCTAGCAAAGGAACAAAGTACTTCTTGTTTTTAAAACATGTAGGATTCAAATGCTAATGAGGCTGAGGTGCTGGCTGTTTTAGAAGTCCTATGTATTTTTTCCCAACAATTTTCAAGACAACTTAATTGCGGCTTTGTAATATCGCAGATATTTGGCTAAACAAGGGGTGTTTGGAATATCCTCTTTATTTGCTTCAATTGTGTAACTTTTTCGGTTGTTGTAGTGCATGTGTATAATTCCTTTATTCCCACACTTTCCTCTCATTTTGCTCACTTCTCTCTTGTTTTGTGTTCTTTTGTGCTTTTCCTTTCCAAAAAATTTACATGTTACTTATAATAAAGAAACAAAACAAAGAGAGTAAGAGAAATCAACTGATGAACTGCGTCGTCCTTTTTCTTCTTTTTTTGAAAGATTGACTGAAATTTAATGACAAAAGAAGCCACAGAAACTTTACAGTATAAGAGATATATATTGAACCAAAAAGGACCAAACCAAAAACAAAGCAGGGCCAAAACAAAAAAAAAAAAAAAAAAAGAAGAAGAAGAAGAAAAAAACCCCTGCACCTATACAGGTCTGACACAAGACCAAAAATCAGGTAGACAAAGTAGAACTAGAAGAAAAGATCAGGTTGGACTTCCCAATTCCTTCGTTAGCTAGACAATCTGCCTCTCCCCATTTGCACTGCGCTTAGTGTGATCGAAAGAAACTCTCAATCTTGTTGACAAATTCCTCACTTCTTCCATAATGTTTGCCTATTGCCAGGGAGGATTAGCCTTACTGGAATCCCACTTAATGGTACGAGATGAATCACCTTCCACCCTTAAACACTCTAAGTGAAGTCGAGAAGCTTCTCTAAGCCCAGTCAAGAGAGCTAATGACTCAGCTCTATTGACAGAATAATAGCCAGCAGGACCAGAATAAGAGAAAAGAATGTTGCCGTTGCTATCGTGCACCAAACTGCCAAGACCAGCCATATCGGGGTGACTAAGGGTACTACCATCAAAGTTCAGCTTGAAGACACCTAGAGGAGGAATCCACCAAGGAGCAATAAATAAGTTCACCGGATTTGAGAAGGTGACCACTTTCCAATTACTCAGCACCGAAATCATTGGGATATTCTCGAAAGGCAACAAGGGAGCACTCCATGAAGCGACAGTAAACCTCACTCTATCCACCAGCTGCAAATAATCAACTGACTGCCCCTTAAAGCACCACTCATTCCTTTCATTCCAAATAGTCCAAATCACAGCCAAGAATAAGAGCTTCCACATAATCTTCCCCTTTCGGAACCCCACTCCCATCCTACAAGACTCGAACAATTGAATTAAAGAGTTGGGGGGAGGCCCATAGAAACCAAACCACTGAGAATAGAGAACCACAACAGTTGGGCACAAGCGCAATTGAGAAGCAAATGATCGACTGTTTCTTCCGCCGCTAAACACATTGGGCAAGCATTCACTACAATCCTGTGTTGCCTACGAAGATTATCCATAGTCAAAATTCCACCAAGAATAGCTGACCACCCAAAAGCTATTACCCTCGGAGGGGCCTTCATCTCCCAAAGGCTAGGCTACCTTGTGAAGACCTTCCATCACTGAAGCTGTCCAATTCTTCTATCTTTGCTCTCCAGTAGGATATAGACATTCCCAACAAGTAGCATCACGACTTGAAACTGAGTCTTCCCATCATCAGACAAGTTTCTTCTAAAAATGGGACCCTAAATAGTCTGGCCACCCAACATCTCCATATAATCACTTACAAAGGCTTTTTTTTTTTTGCTGTGCACACCTAAAAAGATCGGGAAATAAAGAGGCCAAGGGTGAGCCCCCCACCCAGCTATCAAGCCACCATTCAAGCCAGAAAAGCATTTGATCTCCATTCCTGATTCAGAATCCGATTTTGCTAAAGAAATTCTCCTTAATAGAAAGAGTGCCTTTCCACAAGGCAGAAGATCAAGGCGTTGCACTCCGGATATCCCATCCATCTCTAGTATTTGGAAATCAGGACTTGCTTCCATAAACCAGCTGAACCATCCCCTAATCTCCATTGCCTTTTCCTAATGAGAGCAGCATTCATTTCCTTTAAAGACCCAATGCCAATATCTCCCTCTTTCTTAGCCTTACACACCAGAGCCCACTTAACGAAATGATACTTATTCTTTTTATCATTTCCTTGCCACAGGAAATCTTTTTGCAGCTTCTCTAAATGCTTCATAATCTCCATTGGACATTTCAAAAGTGACAAAATAAATTGGGAGATTTGCAAGGGCAGGTTTAATAAGCATAATCCTACCACCATGGGATAGATAGTTTGCCTTTTAAGTAGACAGCTTTCTTTCCATCACAGGAGACCAAAGAGCCTTAGACAGCTTTGAAGCACAGGGGGGATGGCCTTAACATTCTTAAGCTGATCTTCAATCGCATCACAGAATAATATGGTGTCATCTGTAAACCCAAGATGGCTAATAGAAGGTCAACTTTGAGCTGGATGGAAACCACCAATAACATTAGCACTAGTAGCAGCTGAAACCATACAACTAAGCGCTTTACTAAGAATCACAAAAAGGAAATGCATCCAGATGATTGGCATGCATCCAAGTAAGTTTCATAGGCCTGGCCAAGAATTTCTTTACAATGGCCTGAAATCACCCATATATTTACTAGAACAGCATGGGGAAAAGTTGGAAGGTGCTCATTCTCGCAATCACGTGGTTGCTGGTTTGAGTTATGCTACAATTCAACAGAAAAAAGGTGTTCTGACTGTTAAGTAGATTGGTCTTCCGCTTCCTAATAGCTTAAAGTTTTGGGATGCATTGGCTAGTCGGACTTGACATGGTATTAAAGCCACGTTGAGACTTGAGTTTGAACCCCATTGACAAGCGAAGGTTTGTATGCTCTTGTAGCCTTTTTTTTTTCTCTCTTCAGGCCAATATATTTGGTTCTATACTTCTATTGGAGGAATTTTTCTTGGATTTAAAACCTGTAGAATCTTTTGGTTGGTTTCTTTTCTTTTCTTTTCTTTTTCTTTTTTTATTAATACAAAAGAAACCCCTAATCCATTTATCAAACCATATATGTATATACTTGAAGAGAGAAAATAAAAAAAAAGGTATCAAAAAAAAAAAAAAAAAAACTTTTGGTTGTTTTCTAAATTTCTAATCTGGTTACTTTGGTATGTTTTTTCTATAGGTGTTTACTTTACAATAGAGTATGGAGTTCTTATGATCAGTGCTACTGAAAGCTGTTGTTTATTAATTCAGTCTCATTATTGTTATGTGTTGCACAGATTGCCGTTGCTCTGGCAGTTGCTGCAATTCCTGAAGGGCTTCCTGCTGTTGTTACAACGTTAGTTCTGAGATTTACTTCCGTATATTTGTGTTCTTGTGCTTTTCATTATATTCAGGAAGTACATTGTTTGATATATTCTTTGGTTGAAAATGTAAAATTTGGACATCCATTATTACTGTTGTTATTTTAATTAGATATAAAAATGGATTTTATTATATTCTAACCACGGGATGCACCTTCAGCTTCTTTTGGTCTTATAGTTTGTGTTTAATGTAGAAAAATCAGAATATGTTTTTTCCATAGCTTGCTTATTTGTATATCATTTCTTGAAATGATGATTTGATTGATTGCAGTTCCCTATAATGCAGCAAGAGGATGTATCTAGTAGCACTTGTGTGCATGATGCAATAGTTACTAAGTAGATGATAATTATGGTTTAGAAATATAAATCATTGTAACCAATCACTTTCTGTTCTAACTAGGTATCTTGTGAAACTAACACGTACACTGATTTCTACAGCTTTATGCCGAAATATTTGTTGTATGGCAGAATCGTATCTAACAAAAGAGGGAAATATTATTTATTAAGACCACCTGTTAAAACCACTAGCACTGGTGAAACTACATCCACTGTAAAACCAGGTGCTCGGGCAACCCATTATCTTATACAACTGAGAAATTGTGCTTATTCTGTTTTGGTAGTTCTGAACTTAAAAAAGGGACCACTTCCTTTTAGTTGACTGGAAGGTCCACAACTCCGAACTAATGCTGAACCATGATGAGGCTGTAGAATTTCCTGAACTGCTCGCTATGGGCCCATTTGCTTACTTAGTATAGAATTCTGATGAATCTTGGTGAACGGGCTTCTATTGGAGTCTTAATGAGGTGATGGGTGACATGTCTAAGAGGGAGATTTCGATGTGACCGTCACTGTCTGTGATTTAGTTTCCCATGGTAATTTCTGGGTAATTATTCCTCATCAAACGGGTGTCTATGTGATGGCTTCTTGTCGATCTTCACTTTTAGTTCATCACTTTGAACCTCTTTAATAGGAAGCATTGCTTAGAAATCCCTGGAATTCAATATTAATTAAACAAACTTACCTTCTCTAAATGCCAGGACTCTTGTGTTTGCTTCAGACACTTCGACACATCTAATTACTTCTATTGAAAAAGACATTGTGTAAATAATTGGTTAGTTTAGTTTGGGATGGCAATGGAGCCCTGTTTCTTTGACTATTTGGAAGGGCCAAATGGTATGAAGTTGGGCACGGCCATTGATTTTGGGCCAATTTGATAATCTTCCTAGGTTTGGATTAAGGTTTAAAAAATTGGACTTGGGACCCAACTCGGCCATGGCTGAGTTAGGCCAAGTCCCAATTTCAGTTGGAGGGCTGAGTCCTAATGCGACTCGAATGGGACTTGGCCGAGTCACATGATTCGAGTCCGTGTCCCATGCGACCTGACTCGGTATGACTCGGACTCGGCCGATTTTTTAAACCATGATTTGGATCCACAATTAAAGATTGGGTAGAGTAATCTAGTCACAATTGAGTCATGCACTCTTGTTAGGTACATTTGAGTTGCTCGAATACAAAATGTGTATATTAGTAAATAATCATGCTAATGCTAGGAATGAGTACATAAGAGAAAACCAATTAGTGTTAAAGCTAGAAATGAATTGCAAGAATGGATAGAATGAGTATATAACAAAGACTTACAAGCAGCTTCAATGAAGAGTATATCTAGGAATGTCATTGAGATGTTTCAGCACATAAATAGAGGGCCAGACATAACTCATATATGAGGTATTGAAGGGATACATGTTCAAAGAAAAGAGGAGAAGTGGGAGACCGATGGAAGCTTGTATGAGGGCAAGATGGTTTGTGGTGTTACAGTCATCATAGCTTTAAATAGGGTTAAGTGGAAAAGCATACCTAACACAGCTTAACCTACATTGATAGAATATGACTATGATGATGGCTATGATGATCCCATGATGAAAAATTACAAGTCTGAGGTTAACATAACTAGTCACTTAATAAATATTTGTAAGAGAGAGTTCACCATATCATATGGTGCTCTATAGGGGATGCTTGTTAACGGAAATTAGAAATTTCTTTTAGAAGTGCTACCTTTAGGTCCTTTGTTGTTATGGTCATTTCTTTCCTAGTTGTCACCAAGGAATTTCATGTTCACACCCGCAAAGAGGAATGGATTGAGTTAGGTGAGTGCCATTTTGTGGCCAATATTAGTCAGTGAGGGTAATTTGTGCGAGGTGTGGTTTGAGTGAGGTCAACCTTCTCTTCGGATGGAAATGCCAAGGTGTTTTTGTTCCAAAGAGTTTAATTTTCTTCCTAATAGGGAATTTGAATGGTGTGCTGAATGCTGATAGCTAATGAGCTAAGTAATTTGAGGATAACTATGAAGAAAGTAATTTGAGGGAAACTATAAAGGAGGGCATTGTTCTCAACATCAATCTAGAAAAGGCCAATTGTTATGTAGAGTGGAGTTAGTGGACCTTTGCTGATTACATGATGGATGACTTTCTTTTCTCTAAAAGTTGAGAGGGTGGACTATGTAATGCATCTTGTGGGTGTATTTATCCATTGCCGTTTAATTAATTATCTACCTTTCTTCTTGGGCATCCAGGGGGGCTTAGACAAGGTCACCCATTCCTCCAACTTGTTCACAATTTTAGTAGAAGGTATGTTGTTGTTTTATGAAGCTAATCACGGGGTTTGAAGTGGAAAGAAGGGACTGATAAGTGATAATCACTTATTTACAATTTATGGATGATACAACATATTTAACGTAGTCCATGTTACTGAGGAAGTAGCTTTCACATGTACTTTGAGCTGTTTTTAGGTTTATGTGTCTTAAAATCAATAGGAGCAAGCGTTATGGTTGGGGTTGTCTATTTGGAGGAGACAATTCGCCATTAGTCGGTAAGGTGAAGTGTGGCTATTAGAGACTTCCAATTACTAATTGGAACCAGTCTCTATTCCAATCCATGTGGGACCAAGTGTTAACTAAATTTGAAAAGAATCCGTCTTCATGGAAAATGAAATACTTTTTGCATTTAGGGCCTGTTTGGATGGATGGTGAATTGAAGTATGATGAGGTGAAGCATCAAATCAAGAGATAGTAAAATATAAGGTGTTATGATGGTGTTTTGTTTTTAGTTGTTTGGTATGTAATCTTTTTGACTTTTTGTATAGAAAAGTGGAGCTTTTTTGTCTTTTAGTGGAGAAAGGAGGTTGCTTTTTTGATCTTTTTTTGAAAAAGATGAAGGGAATTTTGAAATTGTGTACTTTTGATATGACCCATTGTCTTTTCTTGTCTGGATAATGGAGGCTTTACCTCACCTCACCTCACTTCACCACACATCCAAACATGCCCAGGGACCATGCATGATGTAGTGGAAAGTGTGAAAGGATTATGGAAGAAGATCATCGTCCTTAACCTGAGAACAAAACCTTGAAGCCACATGGAAGAACTAGGGAAAGAACCTAAAGAGGAACTAAATTTTTTTATCATTCCTCGTTAGAAACATAACAATGACTTATATAGCATCTCAAAACCCACCCTTGATTGAAATAGAAAAAGTTACTAAACATAGTAAAAAAGCGCAAATTACATAAAAACCCTCGAGCTAAAGTTTCATGTGCCTTTTACACGCGGTAGGAAAATGAGAATTACATATGGAAATGCTACGTATGCAAATGTTGCACATGTGTGAAACACATTACCATTTTTCTCAAAATCATCATTTTCACATGAGTAAATGAGTATATCCAATGGTTTTAAATGTACTTGAATTTTTTTTTTGACGTTTTTCATTTTCTCAAAATCCATGAAGAATTAAGATAAGAAAATAAACCTCCTGATGTTGACCATTCAGGTCATGAATTGGGGGCTACAATAGTGTAAAAAATTAGATCTATAGGTTGGAACTTTTTTACAAATTACTTAAAATCTATAGAGAGTTTAGATAATCAACTTTAACATCTAGGGGTTTATTAGTTCAATAAACAAAGTGAACGGTTTGGATTACAATTATGTGGCCCATAGGAATGAGAAAAAATAGCGGTGGTTGATGGGCCCTATAAGAATGAAATCATTGTGTAAGAAATGTACTGGCGCCTTCTTTTGCAAGAGGGGTGAGAATCACTTTCACACATGTTTTGGTGTGTAAATAGCCTCATTTATACCATTTTCGCCCCTTATTTACACACACACCCACCCACCTGTAAATGATCGCAAATATGCAAGCAAATGTGATGATGCCTAATCCTTACACAAGTGAGTCATTTACATATGCAAATGACTGCAAGTAGACGACCACCAACTCTAAATTACTTTTCAAGACCTTCCGCGAAAATTCAGACTCAAATAGTCTAAGAAACCCCTAAAATAAGAAGAATAGAATATTACTATAAATAGTAAGTCTTGCATGAAAAGCGTTTTGACCTTCGATCTTATGCGTCTGACAACAGCAATCGCCTTCAGCAATTGTCTATTATGGGATGGTGTGCAAGGGAAGAAAAATATATATCTATTAAAGTGGAGTAAAGTTGTGTAGCCAGAAAGATATGAAGGTTGGGTATTGGAAATAGAAATTGGGCTATATTGAGCAAATCGTGGTAGTTTGAGAGTAGAGAGAGGTGATATGGTGGAGGGTGATTCTAAGTACATATGGGGAGCGTGAATGTTTTAGGTGTTGGTCAGAGCTTCTAGTTCCGAAGTGTTAGGTTGGTGGGGATGGTTGTGGTATCTCCTAAAAAGGGATTTGTTTTGATGGTGGTAAAGGGGATAGAGTCAGGTTCTAGCTTAATGAGTAAGTGGTCAGGCCTTTGAGAGTTACATTTTCGAGATTATTTAGGGTGATCTCTAGAATATGGGTTCCTTGATTGTATGCTTGTTTGGGTTGAGCTTCAAAAGAAATTTTGCCAGGTCCAAGGAGTGAGAATGAGTTACTTTTGTGTCTACTAAGGAACATTTGCATTTGTAGGGATGGCATTACATGATTTGGAATCATTTTCTTTTCTAGAGATTTTCTTCCAAGCCTTTCTGAGAGGCCTTCATTATTAACTCTGTCACTCGTTCACGTTATTAAGTCACGTGGCATGAAGTAGCTCCTAGAGCGGAAGTCTTTCTGTAGGCAGTAGTGGGCGAAGTATCCATGGGTGATAGGTTAACAAGGCATAGTTTGCCCTTATGTTCGATCTTTGAATAATGCTCCTGAAAAAAAGAGACAGCTCTTGATAATTTACTTCTTCGGTTGGGATATCTAGACAAATTTAGTCCCACATGCACCTATGTGGATTAAGTTATAAACTAGGTTCAATTTAGAGTTGTGCACCTTTTTCAGCTTGTGGCTAAATCATGTGGATACTTTTATTTTTTGCCATCTTGTGGTTAATCTGGCTAAAAAGAATGACAATTTTTTAACAAGAAAAGCTCACAAATGGCATCAATAATTTAGTAAAGAGTCGGTAAGTTGGCTGTGGTAATAAGGATATTTGAATTCTTAAAGATAAATGATGCTATGTAGGGATGGATGTAAATGAGCAGCGTTTCGAACAGGTTCATTGTGGATCGCATTTCAGACAGATTCATTGTGGACTTGGATTGTCCTGGGCCTGACTAAAATGAATCATCATCATCATTGCCATCACCATGAAAGCCTTGTCCCAACTATGTTAGGGTCACCTACATGAATTTTGTTTCTCCATTCCAACCTTTTTTGGGCCAAATCATTGGATAGGTCGCTTCTGCAATCTATGCTTACTATTTCCATCCATGTGCTCTTCGGCCTACCCCTTTGCCTTGAGGGGCTGTCAACTTGTATAGAAAAACTTTTCCTTCTCAGTGCCCTTGCTGCCTTGCATTGGACATGTCCAACCATCTCAAATGAGTCTCTTTTAAGTATAGCTATTGATGCTACACAACTACACCTAAATGCATCCGAATGCGTTCATTTCTGATTTTCTCTCTCCTAGATTACCAAAATCCATCTCAACATTCGCATCATTGCGGTACTCATTTTTTGCATGTATTTTTTCTTGATTGACAAATATTCTGCTCCATAAGTCATAGCTGGGCCAATCGCTGTCTTTTAAATTTTTTCCTTCAATCTTGTTGTTATGTGCCGATCATAAATCGCTCTAGAAGCGAGTCTTCGCTTCAACTATCTAGCTCGTACCCTTTGTTTGACAGCCTCCTCAATCTCTCCATCTATACTAAATACTAATTATGGAGCCAAGGTTTTTGAAGGAATCTCTTTGTAGTTTGTAGTATCTCTTGAACTAGTTATATCTCTTTGCACATCCCTACTGAAGTTGCAATTCGTATTTTACCAAAATTATTTAACATGTGCAAAGGGTAGGAGTTGACCAGGGAAGTCTGGCTTGCAAATCCATGCTGTCACCATCCGTGCTACACACTTTTTTTACTTTACTATTGTATAAAATAATTAAAACAACATTCTCCAATATATGTTTCTATATCACTTGGGTAATTAGAACTTCAAGTATGGACCCCATTGGACCAAGACCTGGACACGATTATCGGTCAGGTCCAAAGGATGGTCCATACTAGTGTGTGTGTGTGTGTTTTTGTTGTTGTTGTTGTTGTTGTTGTTGTTGTGTGTTTGGAACCTTCTTATCACTGGTAATCGCAGTTTCATTGACATCCCTAATGGTATGTTTAATTGGTAAACTTGTGTGACTTGTGGTAAGAGGAAGCAGGAGACAAGGTTTTTGAATTCCTCCACTACAAGCATTTTGAAATTCAATGTGGACCAGTGGCATGAGGAAACTGGGTCAGGCGGGAACAGGTGTGCTTCACACAATGAAAACAGGTCTCTTTAGTGGAGAGATTCCAATGAAGCTGAAATGTGGGTTGTCCTGAAAGCATTATTGGTGTTCGAAGGATCTTTCTTAGTTCCATCAATAGTGACTCCTACTGTAATTACCGGGAACAGTAGGAATTATGCTAGACCCTGGAACTGGAAGTGCCATTTTATGTTGAGCGAGATCAAGGGACCTTACTTGTCATGAGATACCCAATTTGAACATACTTTGAAGGGATGTGAATCAGGTGGCTGATTCTCTAGCTAAACAAAAAGTTAATAAAACTATTTAAGTTCTTTGTTTTACACTAGGATGTTGTATCGCTAGGTTTTCTTTGATTACCTTTTGTTTTTATTATTATACTGACTCTAATTTTGCATCATTGTACCTATCTTCTTGAAACAAATAAATGTTACTGAGAAAAATAGAAGCCAATATGAGCTCCTTTTGGTATTCAACACAAATATATAGTATCAAATAATTGATATTTTCTTGTCTGTATAATATTGATGTTTTCATTTCTAATTAGATGCTTGGCTCTTGGGACAAAAAGAATGGCACGAATGAATGCTATTGTAAGGTCTTTGCCTTCAGTAGAAACCTTGGGTTGCACAACTGTGATCTGCAGTGACAAAACTGGTACTCTCACGACAAACATGATGTCTGTCTCAAAGGTACTACTCTTTCACAATTATATACTTTGGCTTTACACTTGATGGTATTCTTGTATTCTGTTGATTGTTGTCATGGGTAAGTCTTTAGTGGAACATTCTAGAAAGAACCTGGGCCGTATTTTTTGTTTTCATTTATTTAAAAATAGACATTAAGAGCCTTACCCCGCATTTCATGAATTTTCTTCTTTTATTGCTTTATCATTATTTATTTTGGGAATTAATTAACTGAACTGATTATTGAAAAGAAAAAATATGTCTGAAATATAAAGCATCTAAAATATGTTGGAGGCTCAACCTAGCTACACATTGGAAAAAAAGGAAAATCTGGATAGTTTTCCACACTCTGGAAATTGTTCTAGTTGTGCCACTGGTGGGGCCTGCATCCAGTCAAACCTAAGATGTGAGACTACCTGTTTCTAAATTTTGAATGAAATCTATCTGACTCTTTCTCCAATTATTTAATTATGTTGTTGCTTTTGGACCTTTTCTCCTGATTATCAATTAGTTATGTTCAGGTGTTTTATGATTTTGGTTTAAGAAATCTTCTTGTCTAAGATATGGTTGTTATTATTATTAGTATTATTATTATTGTGAATTGATTCAATCTGTTAGGAGTTGGACAAAGGAGACTGATCTCTGTACAGATGTTGATTCATTAGATTTTTCGTCAAAACCCATCTGTTTGTTCGAAACTGTTAAACAATGCAAGCTTTAAAATATTCGGGCATTTAGTCTCCTGGTGGGGCTAATCTCTCACACCCATATGTTTATGAGATACGTGACTATACATATGGTCGATACATTTGCTTTGCTGGGCTTGGGGATATAATATCCAAATGACGGTAGACATCATATTGTCTGCTTTGATTTTGCAGACCTCAACCATTGTGGATTGGGTTATCAGTATTGCCTGTGGCTTATATTCGTTTCTGAATGGGCTCTCTCTTTCCATCCATTGGCACACCAAAAGAATAGGAATTGGCAGAAGTGGAATGTCTCAATCAAAATGATAGTTTCATTCCCTTGAGTTAGTTCATAAGTTGAGACACCAAGTACACCACCTATAGTATTGTTGGATGTTAAACAAAGTGCTGTGTTCACTTAAAACTCTAGGTGATAATTAACATTTCTTAGTTATGGCCTACCCTCTTGCTTTTAGTGAAGGATTATGTAGATTTGGAGAAGCAATGATCAAGTATTCTATCAATAAAATCATAGCTGTAGTGATGTGGATCAGCCTGCATCCATTGATTCATTGTCCCAACTATGTTGGGTCTACTACATGAATTCTGTTTTCCCATTCCAACCTATTCTAAGCCAAGTTCTCTACTTCCACCCATGTCCTCTTTTGCCTACCTCTTTTCCTTGAGGGGCCATGCATAGAAAAAATCTTCCACACCGGCACCATTGTTAGCCTACGTTGGACATGTCCAAACCATCTCAAACGAGTCTTTCTTAATTTTTTACCTATTGTTAGCTGGCATCCATTGATTACGATCAAGAAAATTGGATAGAGAACCGAGTCTTCAATTTTTTGGAAGCTTATGATTGAGCCTGCAGGACACAGACTGACTTCTAAGTGGTTGTTGGATCGAGTGTGCCCCAAAACAGTGCCAAATGTATTATGCTCGGGACTGTTTTGAGAAACATGAAGAAAACACTGGGTTTTCTGCAAATTACATAAAATTCTGCAGGAAAAAAAACCTGGCAAGGTGGGCAGTTTTCAGGCCAAGATCAGCCCAATCCCAAAGAAAAACCACACCAATTGGGCCGCCCAAGAGTTCCCTAGCAAATGGTGGGGTTCACTGTCTCAAATGGTTGGCTAATGGGCCCCTGTCCCTTTGTTTTAACCTTCTTTATGTCCTAGCAGCATACAGATTTCCTTGTCTTTATTCTTTTATAGTTGTTTTTTTCCCTCTTTTAAGTTTGTTAGGACTCTTAAGATGTTAAGGATATTAATTTGATTTAGATGAAAAGCTAAGATTAGTTTTAGGGTTTTTAAGTTGTTTGAAGCTTGTTTGTATCTTTGTAAAGGGACAGAAGCCCTACTTCTGTGATATTCGGTTTGTTTTTTCAATTGAAGTTGAGATTGCTCAGCACTTTTCTCCTCCTCTTTGTTTTGAGCATCTCCCAAGGAGTGGACATCTACTATGGTTTTTAGCAATCATCGGTAATCAAAGTACAATGTTTATTCTCCTTGATTTGCTTGAGTTCTTTTGTTGATTGAGGGTTCTTGGGTTCACAACTTCATTGTCTGGGTTGTGTCAGTTAGAGTCGAGGTAATAGACATTTACCTAAAGGAAAAGAACTCAGGTTCTGAAATTAAGGAGATCTGACTGCTTATTATTGGCTTGGTTCTACTTACCCGAACTATCTCTCTCGTAATCGGCTCTTCCTTTTATTTGGAATATGTGCAAGTGACATTCATTGAAGTGCACACCCTTTTTATCCCCCAAATGGTAACTGATAATATTATTTGAGGAAATAAGCTTTCCAGTATAAGAAAGCTATACTACACAAGTGCACCTTGCCGACCCACAAACAACAGTGGCTTATGTCCCCATACTCCCCATAGAACAAAAGTTACTAATGAACTGCAGAATTGGAATTTGATTTGAAAAACCATCGACGGACATGTCAATCCTTGTGTAGCCAAAAGGTCTGCATCATTGTTTGCACTTCAATTGACATGGGTGAAAGATGCCTGCACTAATTGAGCCAAGTCTCTTCTACAGCGTCTACTGATTGCCAAGGGGGATGGTGTCGGCCCTTAGACAAATGGATGCTACTGGAATAATAACCTTCTACTATAATATGATGAATCAGAAGGTAGCGGGCTTGCTTGTAGTGCATACATGCAAGGCCAACATCTCAGCTGCATTGACCGCCTGAATGCCAACCAGGCCAGAGAAGGTGGTGATAATCCATGTGGAGTTTGATTATGCCACCACCCCCATCACTGGCCTTGGGTTACCACACCACCATTGAAACTAAGCTTATAGCTACCTGAAGTTGGATGATTCCACCATGGTGGCTTCGTCTTTGAGAGGGGGGAATGATGATGCTACCTTCTTCCATTACCTAAGGATAGACCCGAAGGAAAGACCTTAAACTTAAAGCCTCCAGAGAGGATGGCCGTGATACCATATGAAACTCTTGACAATTGATGCTATCAGAATTCAGAAATCAGTCCATGTGATATGTTTCCATTATTAACTATTTTTTTTAATTCATTAAGTTTACTATTAACCCTTTTTGAGAATTATATGTACAGGGTTCTTTACAGTGCCAAAACATTCATCAATGGCATTCCAAAATCTACTTTATTTGACATGTGAAATTCTTCAATGGGAAGTTGTTTGTACAATGTGCATCCCTGTGAAAAGAGATAATAGACTGCTTCATATATGGATGTCTTGCCTACAATCGGCAGCCTTTTGGGATGATAGCAGCCAATTAACTTGGTTCTATGTGTAATAAACCATATACCAACCCAAAAGCTTAAGCTGATAGGTGGAAGGCCCATACAGGTATATTAAGATATGTCAAGCCTATTACTTAGGCGATGTGGGATGTGGAACTTCCCAACACTCCCCCTCACGTGCAGGCCCAACAGATTTCATGGACGGGCCTGTCACGTGGGCTACAAAAGAACAACGGGATCGAAACCCGCTCTGATACCATGTAATAAACCACATACCAACCCAAAAGCTTAAGCTGATAGGTGGAAGGCCCATACATGTATATTAAGATATGTCAAGCCTATTACTTAGGCGATGTGGGATGTGGGACTTCCCAACACTATGCACAGTTGCACACATAAAAAGTATTCATATCTCAATGCTTGTCACTTGATTGCACCCAAGTTCTGAAAATTGCTACATACACTATCGAGTCAGTCATATGTTCCAGGGTCCAAACGATCATCTTCACTTGTTTCTTTGGAGTCATCTCTTCTTCATCATCATCAACATAATCATCTTTTTTTTTTTTTTTTCCAAATAGAAGTGAAAGAAGCAAACCTGAAAAGGTTTGGGTCAGAGTGAGCCAGTGAGGAGTGTTAGGAAGTTGCGATGGAAAGGGATAGGTGCTTTTTGAATGATTGTTGTAGTCTAACAGCTGGTTCTGTGCACGTCTGGACTAGATTTGCAGGAATAAGGGCTAGGTTTTTTGGTTAGTTAATTAGGGTGTAAGAATACTTTGTGGAGGAGGGGGAAAGGGTCAATTAGGGTTTTCTTTGAGTAGTTTAAATATGGGAAGTTTGGAAAATTTTCTCAGAGAAAATTGGGGCCTGTTCTGGGGTGTGCTTTGGGTTCTAACGGGTGTAGATTTGATGAAAAAGCCTAAGGAATTTGTAGGGGGAAAGAATTAGGATTACTTTGGGTTGAATTTGGAGAGTTTTGAAAATGTTTTAGGGGCTCTTTTGGCTACTGCACAGAGACTGCAGCAGTTTGCTGAAATTGACAAAAAAGAGTGGGAAATTTGGAATTAGGTTTGAGGCCTTGGTTATGGCAAGATTTTGGTCTCAAATTTAAGAGATTTTTGTCAGGGAACTTAGGGTTTGTGATTGGGTACCAGTTGGGGTTGTTTGGAATCAAGAATTGACGACGGGTTCAATGGGGTGAGGGATGGATTTGGGGCCTTCTCTCGAGTGACGAAAATTGAAGAAAATTTTGAAAAAGATAATAGAAAAGATATAGGAAGAAGAAGATCAACTCATGAATTCACTGTCATCCTCAAGCTGCATGACCATAGCAATGGTACCAAAATTGATGCAAATCTATAATACTCGGATACTCCAAAATAGGCAACGTATTGTGTCATAATGTATCCTATACATTACTTTTTATATGTAAAATCCGTGTCCCTGCCATATTCATGGCGTGTCCTCGTCGTTTGCATGCCATTTCTGTGCATTATAGATGCAAACCCTAAAGCGATGTGGATCGAAGCTTTGCAAAGTGCCGAAGCACGGAAAAGATGTCTCCATTCTCCAAGAGAACCTCAAAAGGAAATTCCAATCTCTGAAGGAAATTTTTTATTAATCTCCAAAATTGTTTCCAAGGATCTACAATGCACATATATATAGGGAACGTACCCTGAAGTCATAGACTCCTAATGAAACTATGAAACTGATCCCAATGATAACTCATTAACAAAATAAAGAAACAAACAAAAATCTTTGACCTCTTTGGGTCCTACATGGGGTCCATGGGCCTAGCTATTGGCTCACAGGCATTGCATTGGTGTAATATTTGTGCAACCTTCTTTTAAATGTTTCTTTTCCTTTACAATTATATTTACAACAATCTGTATAACTGATGATGGAGATTTTCTAGCGGGAAATGCAATTCCAGGTACTGTATTTTGATGCATGATATGCTTCCTGCTACTGCTTTGAAGTTTCTGATCCTGCTACTACTTAGAATAACTTTTACTGCATATTGTCTCAGATCTGTGTGGTTCATTCTCTTCACCGTGGCCCTGTCACCTGTGAGTTTACAGTTAGTGGAACAACCTATTCACCAGAAGGAATAATCTTTGACGCTGAGGGAATGCAGGTATGTATATTCTCGACTTAGGAACAAGGATATATCTGAATCTCCCCATTTTTTTAATGCTTGGGGTGTTGCAGTACTAGTGCCTTAGTCGCACAAGTACATATTTCCAATGCATTTTAGGCCATTTATTCCAAAAGCATGGACTTGCATTTTGGTATATTCCTGGTTTAATCCAGTTCAATTACTGGACAGGATGATGCACCGTTAAGGTTGTGGTTCACTAGTTAGCCCTAGCCCCATGCCTAAGAAGCCATTGAACATTTGCTGTCAGTTTTTTATCTTTTGAACATTAAGGAACAGAAGCTGTTCTTTTTTCTTTTTTTAGTGTGATTATATAAATGTACTAAGAATATCTTCCATTAATTTACTGTCATGACTGATGACTGTATGATACCGAAGGGGTAAGCATAGTGTTCAAAAGTGTAAAAAATGCATGTTCCATTACTTCAGTTTTTGTACTTGAAGTTTTCCAATGAGTTCTGAATTCTATTGGCTTTCCACTGTTTTAGCAGAGTTCTAAAATGATGGACTTGGCTATCAGATTGGCTTTTCACTGTTTTTGCTGCCAGTGCTGGGCTTGGTTTACAGCTACAGTTCAATTCCTCAAGAATTCTATTTTGGTGATGCTTATTTTTTTTTGATATTTTTTACTTTTTAAAATCTTTTTCTCAAGGAAAGAGTATGGTGCAAGTCAGGTCGATATCTAAGATCTACCAAGGCCCATGGACCAGGACTAGGCACGTGGCCCAAATCCAGGTCCATCTAGGCCCAAGGTGCACGGTAGAAGACCTAAAGCTCCTAGTTGTAGATGTCAATTATTTCCTCCTATTTCTTCCCTTCCTTTCATCATCGTCATCATGTTGTGGTTGGCTACACGAATTCTGATTCCTCATTTCGATCCATCTCGAGACAAATCCTCAGATAAGTTATATTTCTCCATATCTATGTTTAAT
Source organism: Cinnamomum chago (assembly GCA_038049695.1). Lineage (NCBI taxonomy): Eukaryota > Viridiplantae > Streptophyta > Magnoliopsida > Laurales > Lauraceae > Cinnamomum > Cinnamomum chago. The sequence goes on along the minus strand of CP142451.1, from coordinate 102,159,142 downwards.
ACCTACATCCACGTCCTCTTTGGCCTACCCGTTCCCTTTTGTGGGCCATCAACCTTCGTATCTAGACTTTTCCTTATTGGTGCCGTTGTCGGCCTACGTTGAACATGCCCAAACCATCTTAAACGGGTTTCTCTAATTTTATTCTCCATTATTGCTACTCCTAAATGCTCTTGAAAGCACTCATTTCTAATTTTATCCTTCCTAGTTTTACTACACATCCATCTCAACATTCTCATCTCTGCTACATCCATTTTGTGCATATGTTGCTTCTTGATTGACCAACATTTTGCTCCATTGATCATAGCTGGTCTAATCGTTGTCTTGTAAAATTTTCCCTTCAATCTTGTGGGCATTCATCGGTCACAAAACACTCTAGAAGCAAGTCTCCACTTCAACCATCCTGCTTTTATCCTATGTTCGACATCTTCATCAATCTCCCCATCCTTACTAATTAAAGAGCCAAGGTTATAGAATGAATCATTTTGTGGTATCTCATGGTCTTCAATTCTCACAATAGTTTAAGATCTTTCTATATGCCCATTGAAGTTATAATCTATATATTCCGTCTTTGTACAACTTATTTTAAAGACTTTGAATTCTAAAGCCTCACGCCCTCACGCCATCTCTCGAGTTTTGCATTCACACAATCTTTTGATTCATCTACCAACACAATATCATTTGCAAATAACATGCACCGAGGTACCTCTTCTTGAATATGAGTAGTTAACTCATCCGTAATCAGTGCAAAGAGATAAGGTCTTAGGGCTGACCCTTGATGCAAACCTATGGTTATTGGGAACTCCCCTGTCTCTTCACAAGTACTCACACTCATTAGTGCTCTTTCATACAGGTCTTTAATAATTTTAATATAACCTCTTAGAACATTTCTTTTATTTAAAACCCACCAAACTGAATCTCTAGGCACTCTGTCGTAGGCTTTTTCTAGATCTATGAAGACCACATGCAGATTTTTCCTCTTCGCTTGATATTTTTCCTTTATTTGCCTAAGTGAGAATATAGCTTCTATTGTTGACCTCCCTGTCATAAAACTAAATTGATTTTCAGATATTTGGTCTTTTGTCTAAGCCTTTGATCCAATTCTCTCTCCTATAGGTTTATAGTATGACTCATAAGTTTAATTCTACGATAGTTGGTACAGTTTTGTATATCTCTCTTGTTCTTATATATAGGGACTACTGTTAATAACCGGAAACACCAAAAGCTCGAGCTATTAGTAAACGTCATAACAATGTATATCAACAACCCCCCATAGAATGTGAGGTTGTTCGAATTCGAAACCCAACAGACAGAACGGAACAAACTAGACAGACATATGGAGGTAACATGCCTCCTACGGGTTTCAAACTCGTGGCCTTTGGCTCTGATACCATGTTTATAACCAGTTACACCAAAAGCTTGAGCTATTAGTGAATGTCATAACAATGTATGTCAACAACTAGAACACTTATTCTCCATTCATCTGACATTTTCTTTGTCATTAATATCTTTTTGAAAAGTCTAGTTAACCAAATCTCCCCAACTTCTCCTAAGCATTTCTAAGCTTAATCAGGATGTCATCTGGATCCATAGCCTTTCCTATTTTTGTTTGTTTTAATGTAATGCTCTTCTCACTTCCACTACCCTAATTCTATGAAAAAAAGTATGCTTTGCTAATGATGTATCCTCTTTTGTTCTTATGTCTCCTATACAGTCTTCATTTAGAAGTATGCTAAATATGCTGTCCACCTTTCTTTAATATCGTTGTCCTTTAATAGAACCTTTTGGTCATTGCTCTTAATACATTTGATATGATCTAAGTCCCTACTTTTCCTTTCTCTTATCTTTGCAAGCTTAAAAATATCCTTCTCTTGTTCCTAACCTATTATATAGGTTATCATATGCTTTGCACTTCGCATCACGTGTTACTTTGTTAGCTTCTTTCTTTGCCTTGAACATCTCATAGTTTTCCATATTCCCAGTACTCTGTCGAACTTTGTAACGTCTCTTCTCCTGAACAGTTTCCTGAACCTCTACACTCTACCACTAGGTTTCTTAATTATCATGTCTCTTCACTTTCAACTCTCCAAGCACCTCGTTAGCAACCTTCCTAATACAGTTAGCCATTTGATTCCACATCGTTGTAGTTTCTCCTTCAAAATTCCATTCTCCCTCACCAACCACTTTATCCTTAAATACCGTCGTTCCTTCTCTTTTAAAATCCCTCCACCTTGTTTTAGGGCACATTTTATTTACTACCCCGCTCTTTATACTTCTAATGCAAATATCTAAAACTACGAGCCTATGTTGCGTGGTCAAATTCTCCAGGAATAACTTTACAATCTTTATAATCCAATCAGTCATGTTTTCTAACTAGAAAACAAGTCTATTTGGCTCGTGCTAGTTTTATTTTTCTAAGTAATTAAATGCTCTTCTCTCTTTTTAAAGCATGTGTTTGCTATTACAAGGTCAAATGCTTATGCAAAGTCCAAGATAGTGTCTCCTAACTCATTCTTTTCTCCAAATCCTTGTCCTCCATGTACTATCTCATATCCTTTATTATCCTTTCCTATATGCCCATTTAAGTCCCCCCTTAGGAAAATCTTTTTCACAAGTTGGAATTTCTCGTAGTAAACCATCCACCTCCTCCCAAAAATTTCTCTTGACACTTTCATCTAATCCTGCTTGAGGAGCATATGTACTAATGATATGAATTATGTCTTCCTCCAACACTAGTTTAATTGCTATACTTCTATCACCCAATCTCTTTACCCCTACAATTTTCTCTTTCAAATCCTTATGCACAACTATGCTCACTGCATTTCTTGTGGTGTTCTTTCTTGCATAAAAAAGTTTATAACCATCAGCGAGCTCCTTAGCTTTATCCCTCTTCCACTTTGTCTCCTGTAGACATGCTACACTAACTCTTCTTTTCATTACCTCTACTAACTTCATGCTCTTGCCTGTCAAGGTTCCTATATTTCAAGTAGCAAGTCGAATATTCCTCCTCTTCTGCTACTGGACTAACTTCTTTAGCCGTACTCGTCCAGAATGATGTGGTAGCCCTTGCCCACTTTCCACTGCAACCGGGTGACGCTGCAATGTGTCTCCTAAAGTGGGGAACGCCCTATCAGATCTCGGAATGTTGTAATCTTTGAATTCATGTTTGGGTTGTGACAAAATTTTGCGCTGGCTATCAACCTACCTAATGCAACCCCCCTCCTTTACCCGGGCTTGGGACCGGCAGTAAAAAAAAAACTGGCGGAGTTGCCTATTTTCTTTTTTTATTGCCTTTTTTTCTTTGTCCTTTTTTGAGTAATTATAATCATGTCTGGATAGTTGCATGGTTTAAAATATCAGCTAATATGCTTCATGTCAGCTGATACAGACCGGGTATTGTCAATACCAACAAAACTTCTTTTATTAAAATGAAAGAAATTTATGTGTGTTTGAGAGAGAGAGAGAGAGAGAGAGAGAGAGAGAGAGAGAGAGAGAGAGAGAGAGAGAGAGAGAGAGAGAGAGAGAGAGAGAGAGAGAGAGTATCCTTGATATGAATTCTAAACACTATCAAAAGCATCTAAACAGCCATTTGACCACTCCACCTCAAAGAGAACAATATGGCACAGAAATTTCTTGTGGTGTGCTTCAATGTGTCTTATTTAGGACAACAACCAATCTAAGTGGATGGGGTTAGTGACAACCACAAAATTAGGTTGGCCAGATCGTTCTAGATAATAATTTTTTTTTAATACTGTAAAAATGTAAAGGTAGAAAACTATGGTGATTCAATCCAATTGTGATCATCAGTCCATGACGCTTATCAAATCCTTGCACAAGTCCCTCCAACCTCTCACAAAAATTTCTTCACCCTACCCACTTTCCCCCTTTTGTGAATTGGCCCCCATCCAACTTTGACCCTAATGAGAGTAAGAGTCACCGTTGGATTGCATCACTTTATTTCACACGATGCAATCATTCTAGCTTTAAAATCTGAGATATCCTGATCTGTTATGGTGGTATTTTTGCCATCACATTCAGTGTATAGACCTTTTGAAAACAGATAAGAAAGTTTTGTCCAAGCATCCATTTTGCAAGCCCTTGATAAGTGGTTAATATTGGGTTTGTAGTATGACACTGCTGTCACTATGTTGCTGGTATGTTTTGCAGCTTGAATTTCCTGCTCAATTTCCCTGTCTTCTACATATAGCAATGTGTTCAGCCCTTTGCAATGAATCTACTTTACAATACAACCCAGACAAGGGAACATATGACAAAATTGGGGAGTCAACTGAAGTTGCCCTCCGTGTTCTAGCAGAAAAGGTTGTTGCAAATATCTTGCTTTATATCGATCTTGAAACCATTTTTCCAGTTGCTTTCTTGAGTTCATCACGTGGGAGTTTGCTATTATACATCCCATTGACTTGTTCAGTTTGTTATCCTCATTTATCAGGTTGGCCTTCCTGGTTTTGATTCTATGCCATCTGCTCTAAATATGCTGACCAAACATGAGCGTGCAGCTTATTGTAACCATTATTGGGAACAACAATTTAAGAAGGTTTGCATTTCACTTTATTAGTATATTATATTTTTTTGGCTGCATTTTCTAAATAACATGATAGCATTATGTATGAGTAGTGAATGAAATGGATTTTGCTTGGCAATCTGCTAATTTATGTCACTGGACTTTCAGTTGTTATTCATTCTCACTTATGTTCAGATATTATATTATTTATTGTGCTAGAACCTTATGGTTTACTGTTTTGAGATATATTCAACATACTTATACGTTTTTTTTTTATTCTTTTATTTTTTTATTTTTATCTTTTGTTTGTAAGCAATTCTTATTGTTTTCAGTTTATCTCGTTTCATGTTATATAGCTGTAAAAATGTGATTTTTGGAGGTATTTCTTTTATGTTAGTTGAGCCTTGTTTTTCCTGGTTGGAACTTCTCTCTTGAAAAAAAGGGAAAAGAAAAGAAAAGAAAAAAGATTCTTGGTTGCAGCTTTTGGTTGGGATGAAAAATTTAGTGGTCCTGTTCAAATTAGGCTGAAGAAAGACAGGAAGAGACATTCTATTTTTAATTATGTGGGAAATCCATAACAAATGGCTTCCAATGATGTGATTGCTAGCTTTGTCCAGCTACCTGTACCAGTTCTAGATTTTCTTTCAACTTTGCTTCACATTAAAAGGTACTAAAAACTGAAGGCTGTTATGTTGGCTAGTTGCAGCCAAAATACATGTGAGATATAGTTTGTTGACAGAATTTATGTTATTTTTGTCAATAGATGGCCAAATACGCATGTATTTTCAAGTCTATATGCAAATATTTCTTGGTTGACTTTAAAGATGTTTAGGTTTATGCACTCTTGGGCCACCGAAATACTATAAATTATTTAGCTGCTTGGAGTGAAGGCACTTTGAGATGAAGAATCATCTTTTGGGTTGTATGTCCCATTTTATTAGCCAAAACCTCTGGTAAAATTTCAAACTACAATTCTTACACTTGTCACCTCACGTTTGTAATGTATTGTATTGTTTCAACATATTTATTTGGTATGCATTTCCTCTTCAGTGTCCACCAGATTAGCTTCCTTTGTGCCATATTGTTGGCATTCTCCAGATCAATAAAAAGTATAAATAAATTTTGCTCTAAACTGTAGTCTACACCATGACTTGTCCTAGGAGAAAAATAAATTTTGTTGCGAATCTATTTATCATATACTTAAACGGTTCTTTAGTAACATGTAACACTTGGGAGGCAGATATGGACCATGTGCATTGCCCAACCACTCAAACAAATTTTTGTGAGAAGGGGACTGTTGATTCCTAGCGGTGATGAAGTATCTTGTGGGAGTGTAGCCAATCCATTCTAAGAAGATGCTTTGCAAGGGTAGGCCTGAAGAATGGAGAGATGAGAGAAGTTCATGAAGAATTAGTCAGAGCTCTTGATATTAAGATCGAGATTCCAAAGTATCATGGTAGCTTCATGGGTGACTTTTTCCTTGATTGAAGTTCCGAGGCCAAAAGGATTTGTTACTAAAATGCTGTTGTTGGCAACTGTAAGATTCGCATGAGATTGAAGGGAAGGGCGTCTACATGGTCAGAACTGAGTCAATGCAACAAGGGAGAGAGGAGGAAAATCTAAGGTGCACACATGGAGAGGACGAAATCCTTCATGAAGAGGCCTTCATGATGATTGACTATTTACTATCTCTTTTATTACGCTTCAAAAGGATGAGCGAGTGGATCTTTATGATTTGGAAGAATTCAAGCCCAAATTCTCGAATTCCTTCCAAAACATAATATGTTCTCTATGAATGGCTATTGTTGAAGGATTTTCCATTTTTTCTATTCATTGTCATCTACTTATGTTGAATGTCCCTACTCCCTAGGATATAGCTGATTGGCTAAATGAAGTTGATTCTAGCTATGATGCTCATTATTGTTATGATTATTATTATTTTTTTAGGACCCCTAGAGAGTCTGATGTGGTGGCTGATGGTTAACCATATTTAGTGCTGTGATTAAATGGTGTCTTCTTTTCCATGAGAATCTGATGGGACATTATTTATTATTTATTTATTTAATTTTTGAGGAACTCTATGAGAATCTAATGGGGTGGCTGATGCTTTACTATATGGGGCTCATCTTGTTATATTTGAAGTGTGATTAAATGGTATACATTCTTTCCCATGAGAATCTGATGGGGGTGATTATGGTTAACGACAGAGTGTTCATCTTTCACCTATATTATACTCAATGTGTGATTAAATGGAGTATTCGTTCCCCTTTTCTGTGTAAAACCATGTGTGTGCTCTCATTCATTTCCCAGACTATTGTTTTTCCAGGTATCTCTTTTGGAGTTTTCTCGTGACCGTAAAATGATGAGTGTACTGTGCAGCCGTAAACATCAGGAGATTATGTTCTCTAAAGGTGCTCCAGAAAGTATTATTTCTAGATGCACTAATATTCTCTGCAATGATGATGGTTCTGTGCTCCCACTAACTGCCGAAATTCGAGCTGAATTGGAGACTAGGTTCGACAGGTTAGATCTGCTTGTCCATGTTCTCTCTATTTTTTATTTGTTTTTCTACAATTTCTAACTATCCTTTGGTAGTTGGTATACTTGATTCTCTATTTTTTCTCATCTCATACATGGAACTATGAAATGATCTTATGAGAAATTCCACAATCAATATTTCATGGTCAAACAAAACATGCTACAGTTATCCCGGAAAACAATGGGGAAAAGCTGCTTTACATTTGTTATCTGCTTTAATGGATCCGGTTAGGACAGATAGGGAATAATAGTTGCTGATCTGTGGTGCATAAGGAAGACCCAACCAGGTAGTTAACTGTGCTGGTAGACTTTTGACGAGGTTGCTGACCTGCAAGGGAGAGTCAGTCAACTGTGCAGGCCCTGTCTACTGGTCCTAATTAGTTAGTTTGCTGCAAGGGAGGCTTGACCTTGCACATGCGCACGATGTGTCCTGTGATACCATGTGAAAGACGAAAGCTTTTAATTGTTGGATTAACCTGATGGAGAGTTGTTATGAATCAAAGGAGTTGGCTGAAGTATTCATAGAGCAATTTGAACATCATAAAAAAGCCCGCAAGGGTTGGATCAGTAATTTATCAAGATTCGGGCCCCAAACTCTCTCAATTATTAAGTAAAAAGTTGATGGTGGGTTGTTTTGGAAAAAAAGAGAAAACAGGGGGTTAATTGAAATTACCGAGAATTCTTAGCTCAGAAAACTCAGAATGTGTACTGTTTTTGGGCCTAATTTTGTGGGTCAACCCGAGCCCAAGCCTACTATTGGTCTATAGTATACCCCTTGGGTTGCCCAAGTGCGGGCTTCAACCCAGTGGGGTCCACCTCATCGAGAAGGGACCTGTGGAGCCCATAGGGCCTTTTTATCTGATGCTGTCTGGGATGCCCACATCACATTTTTTTTCCCTTTAGAAATGTGATTCTTGTTAGGAATACTAATCTTAGTTGGAAAGCCTAATAGTCTTAGGAGTCATTGGAGTTTTTTTTTCTTAGACTATAAAAGGATTGTAAGGAGTGGGATAGTGAGAGCAGATTATAGTGAATTGAATAAAATTCAGGTATCTCTTTCTTCCTCTCACTTGGTCATGTATGGCTTTTTAGAGATCAAGAATGTATCTAAGATCAGTGTGTTGTTATTCTTTGGTTCCTTGTTTAATTTTGTATTTCCTAAATTTCTACAATTTTCTGCCACATCCCATTTTCGCTGGATTTTGTTTTCTGGTTTATTCAATTTGGGCTCTTTGATAGTCCGATTTTATTAATCGGGACTACATTTGTATTAGAAGTAATTGATCAGTACAATTTGTTGTTTGATTCCTTTCTCCCAAAATATGCCTCCCTGACATGGATGCGCTTGTAGGCAATTGGTATAGAATGACGTGAATAATGAATTGGATCCTAGGGATGTTACAACTCAGAATTTAAGATTGCAAGGTGAACAATTGACCCACCGCTTAGAGTGTATGACACATCTGAACTTGCAATGGTTTTAACGATGGATTAGAAAGCAAATCTGTTCCATGATTGGTCTCTGGTGAGAAGACATTGAAACATGGAATGCCATGCTAGGGGATCAAGATCTAAACATCAAATTAGGGCTTTTCGGTTATAATGGAATGAGAAGAGAACTTTATGACTGGCTATATACAGTGGTAAAGATAATTGCATATAAGGATTTGACCACTCATAAAAAAGGTCAAACTAGTGGCAGTCAAGCTTCATGGTCGGGTTGATGTATGGTGGGACCAACTTCAGAAATTCCGTCAACACATGGGTAAATCACCGATCACATCATGGGAGAAGATGAAAACCATATGAATGGTTATTTTCTTCCTCCCACTTTTAGTGCTCCATTCCGATGCTGGCAAAATTTCCCTCACTGGTAAGTTGGAATCCTTGGAGGGGTCTAACCTATCCCTACTAAGATTTGCTTCTGGCTTAGATACAAATGGATTAAAAGCTGTCTTCGAATTGGAAAGCTTCTGATCACATAGGTCCTTCCATTCAAAATCTCTTGAGATGTGTGTACCTCCACTGTCAATGAGATAGGGAAAAGATTACCGGAAATCTCCGCTTAGAAGTTGCTATTGATAATATAAAATCTCCTGTTGATAGGCTTATCCGATCATGATTTGTCCACTGTCTCCTTACCCAACTCTTACAACCTCAGCCAAACTACTACCACCTCGAAAGTTTGTTGGTTCTGTCCGTGCAAGGGAACTCCTTAACATCTTACCCGTATAGTCCTCTTGGGGAGGTTGTAACCAGGTTGCCATTTTTGTAGAGAAAGAAACATAGGAGAATTCAAAATCATACTCACTATGAGCCTTGCTCCTGAATGACAACAAGACGATCTTGCCTGGTTATCCAAAAAAAGAAAAAAAAGACGATCTTGCCTTCTAATCTAGATATCGGGGCATCAGTCAAGCCACAAGCAGTCAAAAGACCTCTGATAGAAGGGAAAGCCCCTTCCCGTCTAACTGTTCTCGCTAGTCTATTAGATAACCGTTTTACATTCCCAGCTAAAACTTCTCTATGAAATGAGGGGAAAAAAGAAGAAGAAAAACCCTCTTCCTTAGACACACCGCCTCTAACAACATCAACAAAGGATTTTAGAACTTGGTCACTGTGTGAGCTCCCAACTCGTAACTTGGCTGTAAACTTCTCATCCTATGAAGAAGATGCTTCTATTGCAGATGCTCCAGGCATCTTACCCTGCGAGGGGAAACTTTGTCTCAGCCCCTTCCCCAGCTACAAGTCCTCTCTGCCCAATTGTACCTTGCCAGTTTAACCACCAGCCTTGTACCTTCTAGACTGTATCCATTTGAAGCATCAATGGCTTTCAGAGCAATCCTCCTATCTCAAAACCTAACAAAACCAAAACACCAACCCAAACCTTCCTTGCTAGAGGTTGAGATGAAAGCATCATTCACTTTGATGGATTCGAGAAGGGACTTCTGTCATCTTGTTGATTTTGCACACTAAGTTCAAGGGGTGTGTCCACTTTTACACTAAAAGAGATGAACTACTGATGATCATATCATCCACATAGAGAAGTAGAAGAGTGCAACCAAGTTATGTTGGTTTAATAAAGAGTGAACTGTCACTCGGACTCTAATAAAAGGTAGCTTGAAGGATGGCAGTATGGAATTTGTCAAATCATGCCCTTAGAGCTTGTTTGAGACAATATAGTGATTTCTTCAGTTGGCAGATATGATGCGGAGGACATTTGTATCTTGGAGTTGGACGCATGTATACTGTTTCATGTAAATCACCATGGAGAAAGGTGTTTTTTTATGCCCATTTGTTTTTTTATTCTTTTTGGGTAGCCCGCATGGCGCATACACATGGGAAAGTAGCTCACTCAAGTGGGAAAGGAGCCCGCACAAACGGGAAGAGGTGACGTACCTGGGGTCAAGGATGAAAATAGCGGTAGCGGCCCGCCGCCAAAACGCTACGAAGCGGGCGATACGTAGTGTAGTGGGGATACGTAGCGGCGTAGCGGTGCGATTTGAAAAAATAGCCAAAAAAATCTGAAAAAATTCCAGAAAATCCAGAAAATTGTAAAATGAAAGAAAATGTATATTTTTTTTTTTTTGCAAAAGTAACTAAGGTAAGGGGGCGTAGCGGTCCCCTCACTGTATGAGGTCTTGTATCGCTGTATAAATAGAAAATAATAGTAATGATCATTTTTTTTCACATGTATTCATGTTGCTTAGTTATACTAACTTAGAAACTAATGAAAGGCTTATAAAAGAAAAAACTATGTCACGAAGTCAAGACTTAAGAGTACCTAGAGAAAAAAATACATCTACCAAAGGGCTGTCTAATAGGATGTACTTAGAGAAGAATCATTGAGAAGAACTCTCTATATCGACTGTAATTCGGCGAGTTCATATACTTTTTGGTGTTCTTTTAAACATAAAAGGATAGAAGAGTTGTGTAGAAATGTTGTTTGGAGAGAAGAAGAAAAGAAATAAGTCTTATTATGCATTAAAAAAAAATGGAAAGTAAGAATTTTTCACACCCCGTAGCGGCCGTAGCGGTCATGTAGCGGACGTAGCGGTCCTGTAGCGGCCGCTACGGGTGCGACGGCCGATAAATCGGCCGTAGAGTAGCAGTGGAGGCCGCTACGGCCGATATAGCGTAGCGGCCGCTATTTTCATCCATGCCTGGGGTTCGAATTCCTGGCAGCCGGGTAAGAACCGACACTCTTTACCACTCGGGTAAGAAGCAGTTCTTTATGTCCATTTGCTTTAGTGACCAGTTGTGAATGATGGCAACGCCTAATATTGTACAAACTATAGTCATCTTGGCTACTGGGGTAAACGTCTCTTCATAGCCGATGCCTTGAGCCACATGGTGTGCTTTGTATCTATCCAGGGTTCCATTAAATTTGACTTTAATGGAATAAATACATTTGTTGCCAAGAATAGAGGCTTTTGCCAGTCGTGGAATTATATCCCAGTTCCGATTAGCTTCAAGAGCAATTAACCGTTCTACTAGAGCCTCTTTTCAGAAGGGTTCTTTAATGGCCTGTGAATAGGAAGAAGCATTAGAGACAGAACCTAAAGTGGTAAAAATTATAGAAAAACCATAGTTGTCAGGCGTTTTAGAGGACCAAGTGGATCGTCTCAAGGTTTATGGTTCTGGAGGATCATTAGCTGGGACTGAAGAATCCGGCTTTGGTGGGTGATTAGGAATAGGTGTAGCTGTGGAGGATGGCTTTGGGCTTCGAAAATAGACTTGGGTACTAGGTCGAGCGGAGGAAGAGGGTGAAAACACTGTTAGATAAGTGACTTATGAAGGTCCAAATCTGGCCGAATGGAGTATAAAGGAACATGCTCTATTAACACGACATTTCGATAGATGTGAACTCATACAGCTGAGGGACAGCGGTTATATCCTTTGTGATCATCACTATATCCAAGGAAGATACATTTGGCTGCCTTGAGGTGATAACTTGGTCCCATCATGGTGAGGAAGGTGTACAAAACTAAGACACCTAAATACTCGTAAATGAGAATAAGAGGGTGTATGACCAGAGAGACACTCATATGGAGAAACACTGTTCAAAACAGGGCTAGGCAATCAATTGATGAAACAAATAACTGTGTGAGAAGCTTCACACCAAAACTTAGGAGGAACTAAGGATCCAACATATGTGCCTTTTCTTTTTTTCTGCAATCCAATTTTGTTGGGGAGTATGGGAACATTATTTCTGATGAACAATGCCCTTATCAGATAACTAGGTGGAAAATTCCTGGGATAGGTACTCTCCCCCTATTGAAGGATTTTGGTACTTTTTCCAAACTGAGTATTTACCATGTTTCAAACTTTTTGAAAGATGGGCAAAACTTCACAGTTCTCACTTAAATCACAAAAAATAATTCCACGTTAATCTACAATGATCATCAATTAATGTAACATAATATTTATAGGCCATCCTACTTCCTAAAACATCTAAGTGAATCATATTAAATGGTGTAGTGGCACGAGAATAATGAAAGGGAAAAGGCAATGCATGACTTTTGTTTAAATAACGAGATTCACACTTGGCATTTGTAAAGGAAGAAAGCATATATTTATTAACAGAAGGTTCCAAACAACCAAGTTGAAATAAAGAGGCTAATCTATCATTAGTGAAATGACCTAGGCGCCTATGCAAAATGGTCCATAGTCTATCAAGTAAAACACTAGAAGAAACAAACAGAGATCCAAGCCCGATGTCCAGGAGAATCAGCCTTCCATGCTTACTCTGTGTTCTGATCACCTTCCTAGTTTGCCGATTCCGTATCACACGACCAGAAGAAGAAAAGTTGACTGAGTAACCATTATCAACAAGTTGTCCTACAGAAATCAAATTTGCAGACAGATGGGGAACAAAGTAGACATTGGAAAGAGTAAAAGATGAATGATGAGCAGTAGGAATTTCTATTGATCCAATTCCGGAAGTGGACAAATGTTGACCGTTTGGCATTGTTATTTGTTTATTATTTGAAATATGGTTTGGCAGATTATGTTCCACAGATGTCATATTATTTGATTTACCTAAATCTAAGAACCATGATGATGGAGAAAGAGAAAAAAGAGAGGCTGAAAGGGGCAGTGTGTTTGATGGTAGACTTTTTCTTAAGTGATTCCACATCTCAAAAGCTTTAGGGCATGTTTATGTAGAGGCAATTTCCATGGAAAGATGAAATTGCCACATCAACAAAGTCTATGGTTTTTAAATGCATTGGAAAAGTTTTTCTGCAGAAGTTAGAAATTCATGTTTGGTGCAAATTCTTTTTCCTCGATGAATCAGTGCTAATGTTGTTTGGTGTGGCTGGGGATTCCCTATTGAAAACTAGCATGAAAGAGGGGGTAGGGGGTGGGGGTTGGGGGCACATTTGTGTAGAGGCAACTTCTATGGAAAGATGATATTGCCACATCAACAAAGTTTTAAATACCTCAGAAAAGGTTTTTTGAGGAAGTTAGAAATTCATGTTTGGTGCAAAAAGTTTTTCCTCGATGAATTTTGGCTAATGTTGTTTGGTGCAGTTGTGGATTTCTTTTGTGAAAACTATTGGGTGGGTGGGTGGGGTTGGGAGGGGAGGGGGAAGAAAGGTGTTGGCTGGGTTGAGTGGGGGTGGGAGTGAGAAAATGAGGGGCCAGTTTTCTGTGAAAATGGAAAATGGACTTCCCATAACCCCCCCCCCCCCCAATAGGAAGTCTATTTCCAAGTGTAGGAAGGAAAAAGCTGACGCGGGGAAAAAACAGTTCCACAGAAAACTGCCTCACCAAGCACATGAAAAAGGAGTTTTACGCAGAAAACAACTTAAACTTACTTTTCTGCTGAAATGGGCTATACAAACGTGTCCATAAAGATGGGAGAAGTTTTCTATGGAAATGGACTTCCCATGCCCCCATAGTAACTCTATTTCAGGGCTATTGAAGGAAAATGCTGAAGTGGCGAAAAAGCATTTCCGCATAAAATTGCCACACCAAACGCATGAAAAATCAGTTTTCTATAGAAAAACAATACCCTTTTCTGCAGAAATGGGTTACTCAAACGTGCCCTTGGAGAATGAATGCAAGACATTGTAATAAAAGGATCCACTGAATTTAGGATCCATGTGACTAATTTAGTGTGATTTTGGATCCAAGTAGCCTTGTTTTTATTTTCTTTGGGTTCATCTATGGTTCCATCTAGATAACCAGGCGACCCTTGTCCTTGAACAAAATGTTTCAAATGAAAAGATCATCCGGCATAGTTTCTCCCCATCAATTTTACTGGAATAATATCACTCTTTTGCATTGAACTTGATATTAATGTTCCGGCTATCCAAAGAGATCAGCAGTAGAGCAGTTGAGTGGGGGGGGGGGAAATACACTGGGCAACCCAAAAAGTTTGGATGGGTTTGGCTAAAACTCAAGTCAAAATGATTCAATTCTCAGATTAACCTTCTAGGTTATGTAATAGTGGCATCCACACAACTTATGTCCAAAAACTGGACAGATCAGACTGTTGATCTGAAAAACCAATGGCTTGGATGAAGACAATATCTAAGAAGCTGCCAACCACAAAACTTTATATTTTACAAGCCTGGAGTCTTCCCACGAATATCCCACCAATAATAGACCACCCTTGCTGTAGAATATTTGCCTGATCAAATCACAAATGATAGGGCCCACTGAAGATTTAAGCTGATGCAGCCACTGATGACCAAACACAATGAAGAAATTCAGAAACTTACTTTATACACAACAAAAAGGTATTAGATGAAATCAATGATAGTGAGAGAAATTTTACCATCCCTATTGTCTGATTGAAGGTGAAAACCCTAAAAGATCCAGTCAATAACAGTTTTTGGAGACTATTGTTGTGTAGATGACGATAGATAACTGAAGAATTGAGAATCCTTCTGACTTGAGATAACCGAAATCTGATTTCTACAGAGGTTGGCTATTGAGTTGAAATAGATCTCCATTGAGATTTATGATAGAGATTTGGTCGAGGAGGATGGTTGCAAAGAGCTGGGCTCTGATACCATTTTACAAGAGACAGTGGAAGAAACAATGGTGAAGAAACTGGAAGAACTGGAGAGAATGGTCATATCCCTTGCCAGTCGACTACTGAATTTACAATTTGAGAAGTGCCATTTAAGGCTACAATTAGGAATCAATTACAGTTAATCTTAAATCAAAATGTCCTATGATCAGCAACTGTACGGCTGATTATAATCTTCTACGAGTAGAAACTGTGTAATGCTGACTAATTCCCATGTGGGGATGCTTCTAGTGTACAAATGGGCCTAGTATGCAAGTGGGCTTTTTGTAGATGGGCCTCTCTAACACACTGTACACTTTTAAATTTTGTTTACCAGTTGGATGTATGAAATATGTTGCTCTACTAACAGTATAATATCTAAGATGACATTGTCTTCTCAGTTTTGCAGGGAAGGAAACCCTAAGATGTTTGGCTCTTGCTTTAAAACGGATGCCAATGGGTCAGCAGACTCTCTCAATTGAGGATGAGACAGACCTTACATTCATTGGACTGGTATTATATTTTCTATTATTTACATGCAATGATGTGATATTATTAACACAAAATTCCTCATAGAAACTCTGTATGATGGTAACACAAGTGGAAACACAGAAGTTGCATCTCCGTTGTAGCAGATGTTATCAAGACACTAGTATAATATGCTGTCAAAGTGATATCTAGGCAATGGGTTTTCTGCCAATATTTCAGATTGCACCACTGTGTTTTTTTTTTTTTTGGGGGTTCTTTTATTAAAGCTTGTTTTTTTGCTATTCTATTCCTTTTCTCTCTATTCCACAATCTCATAGCCACAATAACATGTTTACAAGGGAAAAAAATTTCCCTGTTCAATTATTCAATGTGTAAATGCACCTATCTGAAGTCTGAACTACTAGGAAGAATCAAGAGAGAAGTAAAAGAAGAAAGTGTTGTGGTTTGGAAGAATGGTTGCACTTGAATAAGTTATTCAACTTATTTCTTTATTGCTATCTATTATGTAAGGAAAAAGACACGTGATGCTTTGTACACCTATAAAAGTAAGAAAATGATACAGTAAACATGTTATTTCCTGCTCCTACTTAAACAGATCACAAGTGTTAATCATGCTTATCTTGCGCAGAGATTATCATGGTTTGCTTTTATCCATAGCTTTTGTGAATAAGTCGGTCATCTAACAATCAGATTGAATAAACACCGGATGAGTATCATTGCTTCCCACCTCCCCTACGAAATGGCAATGAATATTTTTCAGCCTCGTGCAAAATGGGATTCTTTGCAATATGTGTAGTTGCTTGATTATCTCCTTGTAACCTTGTAGACTGCCAAATAGCGACCTCCGAATTTGAATATTGTCTTAATCGGTAATTCCTTCCTCTACACGTGATTAAGAAACACCACGATATTAGTTACTCATTCTAGCAATTGAAATACTAGATTACTACCTACATATGTACCTTTATCATAAGTGAATGTAGGGGTTTCTTTGGGCTGGGCCAAGGTTTGGTTTTCCCAATCTGTTTATAATTTGATGCCTTATAGGAAAGGCTTGATCAAGATTGAGTGAAGTGCTGACGCACTTAAGGGGTCTTAACAGACTTGCTCTTAAGGGGGAAAATTCGTCACAACTCACAAGGATAAGAAACTTTATTCTTTCCAAATGTCCTTTCTATTACTTTGCATGTCCATATATAAAGGACACAAAAACCCTACAACTAAAAGTTCTCTAGCAAAAGTAGGAAACTACATCCTAATCTAATCATATTTATAACTGAGAATCTTAATTATAATTCATCAAGCAATAAATAAAGGAAAAATTTCAAAGAAGGCCCTAAGTTTTGGCCTTATTTGAAAAAAGGACATAAGTTTCAAAAATTTTCAAATTGCGGTCTAAGTTTTCCAAAGTTCTCAATTAAGGACTCCCGACAATTTTAAGGGATTTCTGGCAACCTTTTCCCCTATTTTATGTAAATGGAAAAAATGCCCTTCCATCATCTTACTCTCTCATCTTCATCATCATCCATCTGCAACATTAATGATTGAACTCTGGATGGTGTTTGGTTGTGGGGTTTTTGGCTGTAGACGTGAGTGTGTGGAGCTTGGGTGAGTTCAGATGGATAGGCCCGGGTTCTGTGAGTTTGGTTAGTCAGGTGTGTGAGATGAGGGTGGGGGATGGCGGGTTGTGGGGCTTACTTGGATGGGAGTATATAGAGGGAAGGAGTGGAGAGTCTTGTTGGTGGCTTTGGTTTGTATAGGTGTGTGGTGTTTGGATGGACAAAGAAGATGGAAGAGAGTGGAATGAGTTAGTGTGTAGGATCAGTTCGACTGTGCAGGTGTTGGCTGAGGTAGAGATGGGTGAGAGTGGTTTCAGGTTTGCAGGTGGTTTGGTTTGAGTGGATGGCCATGTTGCGGGTGCATATGAGGAAGAGATGAAGATGATGGCAGCTGTGTTGTTGGGTGTTGAAGAGGATGATGATAGATTGTGGTGAGTCGCATGTTTGGTTGGGTTTGTGTTTGGTTAAGATGATAAGTGTGTTTGGTATAGGTTTGTGAAGATTGTTGGAGATGAGAGATGCGTCGAGTTGTGAGTTGAGAGATGGGCTGAGTTGTGAGTGGGGAGTAGTAGGTTGTGTAGGTGTTTGGTTGGAAGGTGAGAGAAGGTGGAAGATGATGAATGGGTAGGTTGGCTGCTGGTGCAGGACCTGTGGTAGAGATGGGCTGAGTTGTGAGTGGGGAGTAGTAGGTTGTGTAGGTGAGAGAAGGTGGAAGATGATGAATGGGTAAGTTGGCTGCTGGTGCAGGAACTGTGGTAGGCACCTTGGCTGTTATGATGTACGTGATGTACAGTTGGGTTTGGATGGGCAAGATGTTGTTGTTTTTGTTCTGAACTGGTTGTAGATGACAATCATTGATGTTGCAGATGGATGATGAAAAACGAAGATGAGAAAGAGCAAGACCATGGAAGGGCATTTTTTCCATGTACATAAAATAGAGTTAAAAGTTGCTGGAAAATTCCCTAAAATGGCTGGTTGTCCTTAATTGAAAACCTAGTGGAGAACTTAGACTCCAATTTGAAAACTTTTGAAACTTATGTCCTTTTTTGAAATAAGGCTAAAACTTAGTGCGTTATTTGAAATTCTCCCATAAAATAAATAAACAAATAATTTCTAAAAGAAAAATCCTCCATTGGCTTTGGACGTCTAACCATAAATTTGTTTCACGGGCTATAGCTGGTTTGGCCCACATAATTTACATCAGTTTTTTATGCGAGCGTTATAGGAGAGGCGTGATTAAGATTGAGTTAAGTGTCAAACTAAGCTTGTAGGGGGTCTATAACAGAGTTCCGTAAAAGGAGAAATCCTTGCAAGGAAAAGAAAACACTGTTTTCCAATCGTCCTTTCTCTTTTGTTACATGCCAATGTATAGAGGAAACAAAACCCTACAACTATGGAAACTAATTGAATTTATAACTAAGAATCCTAATTACTGCTCATCTAGAAAGAAATTAATAAATAGCAAAGTTTCATGGGTAAGGACTCCTTTTGGCTTTGAACTTCTGGTCAGCAACCCTACTTTGGGCCCTAAGGGCTGGCTGGTTCGGCCCACATAATTGGCATCATTCCCCTTGGATCGCAATAGAGCTCAACCTCTAGCTGGAGTCCTATTTGCATGACCGTTCAAGAAAAAACAAATACATCAACTTTCAATAAATACAACATTACTAGAGATACAAACTCATCCAACTTCTGGATTGTAACAAAGTAAGCATTTTTGATTAGGAGCATAACTTAAAAATGAACACTTAACATATTAAGGTGAAAATTTATTATGCTTTGGAGATGAGAGATGTACAAAGTAGACACAAACAAATGTATGAAGGTGATCATTATGAGGATGTTGGGCATTGAGAAAAAAATAAGGAGATCGATGTTCTAGTTTAGGAGATGGAAGGCAGTTAATGAGATGAATGGCAGTGGAGATGGCTTCAACCGGAAGGTGGATGTGGGAGGATTCTAGGTTTGAACGACATCAAATAGATGGTAATTTTTCCTTTCTGCCACCCCATTTTTTTGGGGAGTACTGTAGACACAAGTCCTCTGAAATATGATTCCTTTAAGTTGCAAAAACCTCTGGAACTCAGAAGAAACATATTCTCCCCTGAATTTTATCAAAGGATTTTCATTTTCTTAAAGAATTGAGTTTCAACCAAGTGAGAATTAAAAAAAAAAAAAGAATCAAGGACATCAGATTTAGCATGCAAAATACAAATCCATGTAAAGAGGTTGTAATAATCAATAAAAGTGCTAAATGCTTGTGAAGAGTGGCAAATGGTTGGTGCAATTCCCCATACATCAATATGAATTAAGTCAAAACAGGTAGTGGTAATATCATCATATGTGGGAATGGGCAAAGTTTTAGTTTAGCCCATTTTGCAACTTGAACAATCAAATGAAACATCCTCTAAATAGTCACCATTTTAAAAAATAAAATTAAATAAAAATGAAACATCCTTTAAATAACAATGAGATTTATTCATAAGCAATCCAAAGTTTAGCGCAAACAATGACTTTTGAGCATTAGGACACCAAACTTCCCAACCTTTTTTTTGCCACAAATGACATATAATTTAAAGTCACAAAATATTTGAAAACAAAGACTTATTCTCAGATGAAGATGGTACGCGGAGAGGTAAGAGTTGACCGCATCTAGGCCCCTTTGCGATCATTTTCTTCTCGTCTTGATCTTGTTCCAGAGGTGCTAGAAAATGAGACCGTGCAATTATTTTTAACTAAATTGCTCAACTAAGAGAAGATTAGTAGATAAATGGAGAGAAAAAAAAGGTAAAAAATACATGTTTTAAGGGTACGGAATGGGGAACATCACTACTGGCAACAATAGGATGACACTCTCCATTTGCAGTATGAATTTGCAATCACCAGCGTATTTATGAACATTAGTAATATATGCGGATGAAGAGGTACTATAGTTTGATGCTCTGGGATCAAGGTACCAAATTGAGAATGAGTAGTGTGTTTTACTCATGAGAGATGAGACCAAGAGTAAAAAAACAAGATTGGAGCATTTATTGAATCAGTTCTGGAGTCAGAGGAGATGAACTGGGATGCATCGATGCAGCTGGCATAGAAATTTCCGCATGATATACACAATTGTTGCATTTGAGGTCTTTTTTGACACTCCAAAAAAGATGCCATGTACCTTTGCAATAATCAAGAATTCCTTCTTGCCCTGATGGGCTAGTATGTAGGCTAAGTTCCTTGCAACTGTAGCTTCATACTTTACTCATATCCTAACCCCATGGTTTTCTTGAGTTGCATAGGCAATAGTACTCAAAGAAACCCTCTGTTGCTCCATTGTAGCCTGAGTTGTGCAGCGAAGCTCCTAATGCAGTAGTTCATTTAGACATGTATCAAGTGAGGGTCATAAGATCCGGCCAATCAAATCCAAATTTATGGCGAAGCTTCATTAAAAATTGGCCCCTCTAGCTAATTTCATTAACTTTTTGAATGGCAGAGAGAACATCATCTGAGACTGTAGCACTCTAATTCAGTAAATTTTGCCCAAAGATTTATATATCCGAAATACTTCTCTTGAATTGATGTTCTCCTTATGAGTATGCACGGCAATTTCAAATTCAAACTTAAATTGTCTAGCAGAGTTTTCTCGATGATAAATACAGTTCAGAGGGGGGCCACATATCGTTAGTAGTTTTATCTGGTCTCAGATTCAAAACTATATGAGGGCCAATTGATCCCAAAATCCAACTTATGATTTGAGCACCAGTGCACCACAAGTTTCCCATTTGAAGCTCCGTCTTATTTGTGGGTTTTTTAGACAATCCATCAATGTGAACCCATAAGTACTGTCATTTGACGTACATTCAAAACTAAAATTCCAAGGAAACATTATTTTTTCCATTTTATCAGACAGCCAAAATGTATTATTTTAATATTTTTCCATATAGCAAAAGTATCTGCCTGAAGTATTACCAAAAAAATGAACCTACAAAGTAAAAACACATCAGATATATTTTGCAATGCTCTAAATCTTCATTATGTCCAAAAACCAAGATCAGATTTTCATATCTAAATGCCGGACGTCTGAAATATTTTTTGAACCTAAAAACAGCCAGGTTGTCTAGGTTGATCTTGCTGGAAGGGGAAAAGCTGCATCTAATAAAAAAATCTTACTAGATCAGAAGGTCATTAATATGTAATCAGAGATGACGGGAGCCCAGGAAAATCTCTATATATACTATACAGAGATGACGAGAACCCATGATTTATGCTTATGAATCAAAGGGGCTCCGATACCATATCAAACTAATAAAAAACAAGAAGATGAATGAATTGGGTGTTGATTCATGTGATTGGTCCTCCCATATCATTTGACTATCCCCTTTATGGTAAGTATACATCAGCAGTAGCCCCTTAGTTGGTGTGATTTCCCCTAATTGGGCCATCCTATTCTCTAAAGATTGTTGCACAGATCTTAGATCATATGGTGGTCCACAACACCATTTTCATAGTACCATTTTTATGCAATCTTTGATTTCACAAATCCAATGAAGATGGAGGTTATAGCACTGAACCTTTTCTTGTCACTTGTGTGAAGGTTGGGATGCTTGACCCACCAAGGAAGGAAGTAAGAGATGCAATGCTCTCATGCATGGCTGCTGGCATACGTGTTATAGTTGTCACTGGGGATAACAAAGTAAGTTGGAAGAAAGTCCAGTCTTCTATACCATTAACGCCTTATTTTATTATATTGTTCATATACATGTATAATTAATATATCTTGTTTTCTGATTTCGTATGTTTCAGTCAACAGCCGAATCTTTATGTCATCAAATTGGTGCTTTTGATCATTTTGAAGATTTTTCTGGACGCTCCTATACTGCTTCTGAGTTTGAAGAACTTCCGCCCTTGCAGCAGTCATTAGCATTGCAACGTATGATACTCTTCACCAGGTATTTGTGGCTGTATTTTTTGTCCTTTAACATTTCGTGGATGCTCCGTGCAATTAGTCCTGGATTATTTCCTCACAACCACCCTCAACAAATGGGTGTAAACTCAGGCTTTGATGCCAACCACTGTAAATGAGGGTGCCAATGTAAACCTTTCAGCACTATTCTTTGCAGAAACAAGCCAATAATGTGCTTAAAACGTGCTGTCTAGACATGTCAGTCTCCCTTTAAACATTGTAAGGGAAAAGCCGTTTAAAGGAAGTGGAACTAGAGAGAAACAAGAGGGGAACAGAAGCTTTTCTCAAGCAATTCAGAATTATGCAACTTGTAGTCTGCATTCTGTCTAAAGTTCAAAATCCAGCCCCTGTACAACTGCCACAGGAAACTTAAAATACCCTTACAAGTAATTTCCAGACATAACTGACAGTAACTGAAGCATCTAACATGCTTAAAATGAAATTAAAAATAAAATAAAATAAGCAGAAAGGAAATGGACACTGCCAGGCCTAGGGGAACAATTCAGGCTGTTTGTGTTGGGTTGGTAGGTTCCTTGATTTGTTGGTCTGGGCTAGTTAAGCCTGCACGTTGGTCTGTGTCCCTTGTTCTCAATCATATTTTGCCTGTATGGGCCATGATGCAATCCACTTGATCGTCCTCGCTACCCACATCATTTGCCACTCATATTGTATTATATCATTAAGAATGATCTAAAGTTTTGTAGAATGGGTCTATGCTACAATATCATGGAGATCTAGACCATTCATTGATTACCGTTGTGTGCTTGCATGGACTGTTTAACAAGCACTGAAATATTACCAAGGTTTTCACCAATAGGCAGTTATATTATATCAGCTCCAATTTAGGCATTGTATATACCTTAATAATATCGACATCATTTGAACTCCTAATAGATTCTAAAATCCCGTTGATGACATTATGTTAGCTTTTTATTGGATTTCTATTTGGGAATTTCTTGAATTCCTTTAGTGCTTCTTTTTTTTTTTTGAGATATTTAATGGAATCCTGTCTTGTTTCTATGCGTTTGTTGCAGTCACTAGAAAATGTGAAGTCATTTTTACATTTATAAAATTAGTTTTATGAAAGGCTAACATGCCACGAGTTCATACTTACATTAATTATTACCACACCAGGACCCAATTAATGTTTTTGTGTGGACCCAGACTCAACAGGTCTAATGTATCGGATCCAGTCTCAACTCCAAAGGACTCTTTAACTAGTATCCAAATCTGGGTCCAACTCAAACCCTAAATATATTATAATATATGTATATATATATTACAGTATAATACATTATATATTTCAATGTAATGTATTTTTATTATATTATAATACATTTAATATTATTATATAATATATAATGTTGATCTGTTATATCTGTTATATATTATATGTGATATTTTATTATCACAATGTCATTATCAATACAAAAAAATAGCATACACTCAGGTACTTGGCTATCCACCTTAGCATGGGAGTGAGGGTGCTTTCCCGTGGGAGATATCCATAATATATTTTTTTGGCACCAACTCCACACTTGTAGATCCACAAATTTATGGATACCATAAAAGGAAATTTGTGTCTATCAAAGATGTATTCTGGAATTCATAGATTTCATGTTTTGATTTCTGAAATCTTCATGTCCAAATGACTCATAAGTTTGTCATAAAAAAAAAAAAAAGGGAAAACTCACAAGTAATACGTTTTTTGATTTTGGTGGGGAAGAGTCAAGGTGAATTTGTTCCTCCCTTCCACTCTTTTGTTGGTTAATCAGTAATGTTATTTTTTGGTTCAGAATGTCTTTTTTTTTTTAACCATTAATAAAATGAAACTAGTGAAAAGGGTTCAGGTGGGGGAAGACTCAAGATGAATGAACATTATTAGTTTCCACGTCTCATATAATTTTTTTTTTTTTTATCTTTCTCAATTCACCATTACGTATTGGTGTAGAGCCTTTTCTTTTGATCTTTTTTTTTTTATTATTCATTCTTTTAAGAGAATCTTCTTATTTGTTAGTTTTAAATCTTTTTTTTTTTTTTTAATTTTATTTGCTGGGACCCTAATCAAAGCAAGAAAACCCTCCAAAAATAGGCGTATGCTGCTTTATATGGCAAGTGCGCGGTATTCTTTAGTAAAAGGTGAAAGAATAGTTTGCTCTGTCATCACCACACAGCTGCGCTGTTAGTTTTATATCTCAAATAGTGTATTCCCTCCTTTTTTTTATAACGGTAAATTTTTTAAAAAAAAGAAAGGAAAAACAAAGGGAAGAACAATGAACAAGACTAAACAAAAATACAAACAAATAAACAAAACATAAAAAGAAATGTGTAGCTGAAAGACTCCTTCCCTTGCAAGACCATCTGTCAAGACATTAGCTTCACGAGGAATATGATGAAAAGAAGCTCCTCCTCCACCAAATACGAATGAGAAGACTTCCTAGAACCCCACTGAATCGCAGAGAAAGAATCTCCTTCAATGATTGCATGAAACCTCCCAACTGACGTAGTTCACAGCAACCCGCCAATAAAGCATACATTTCAGCTCCATTTGAATCAACGCAATTCACCGAACCCGCAAAGTTTTTGACAATTTTTCCTGAGAAGTCACAAATAACACCCCCAATTCCACCCATCTGAATATGCGGAAAATAACTGCCATATCAAAATTTAGCTTAAGAATATTCCTTTTTTTTAAAGATGGAATCTATGTCCTTTATTAGGATTATGAGTCTTGTTAATTGATATTTGGTGCATTTATTTTACCCTCACTCCCTTTTCTTACCCCAATCAACCACAAGTGAATAAGTTTCTAATTCTGCCCTCACTGGCCGGAAATCTGATTGGCATCCAGCTAAATGGTCATTGAGTAATTCTTATCCGCTCTGCCTTTATTTTGGAGAAGAGAAAAAAGTCCATTTTTCTTTTGGAATTGGAATACATTTTTAATCTTTGTACAGTTAATTGGTGAGAAATGGACATGCCCTTTGTCTTCCTGAATCAGTATATATTTTGTATGCAGTCTATATAATTCTGTAAAAGATAAAAATTTTCAATTTTAAGGTTCTTTGTTTTCATTTTTCATTCCTATTCTCTCCTTACTATCCATGTTTAATATATTCTGTATGACTTCTGATTAATATTTTAGGGTTGAACCATCTCATAAGAGGATGCTGGTTGAAGCACTACAACACCAAAATGAAGTGGTAGAACTCAGTTTCAATCATTTCTATTCGTTCTCTGATTAAACTGCCTTTTATGTACATCACTTGCACTTGACAATATGTAGTCTTGAAAATTCTCTGTTTATTTATTTATTTATTTTATTGTGGTTGCACCTACTAGGCAGTCTTTTCTATCAGCATTTTGTTATCAACTGAACCCATTCCATAGTATTATTTTATAACACTGTCCATTATTTGTTGGAATGTACGCATACATGGGGATATTCTTATTTTGTGGGTTTATAGTCATATACTTGAAATCTGTACTGTATTTTGGAAGCAGTTCTGTTATTTGTATTTGAATATTGTATTTTATTTATAAATGTTGTAGGTATCAACAGTAGATGCAATACAAACAACGTTTCCACTGTTGTGAGACAAAGTGGGCCTTTTGTAGTTACAGAAAAAGCAGGAACTGATTTGTAAATATCAAAATTAGTAGGTTTTTAAAAAACTTTTTAATAATATGAATATGTAATGTTGGTCTCCCAACTCTGAAGGGATGATCAGCCTAATTTCAGCCCTAAATCTTTTCTCTTCTCTTCTCTTCTTTTTCCCAAAAACCCTAAGCTTTTCTGACATTTATCTCTAGAATCTTACATGTCTTTAAATTCATAACTCCAATTCTAGGGCCATCCTCTTCTCCTCTTCATTACAGAATACCAGAATTACATCTTCTAGAGAGCTTCTATGTTATTGTTATATTATCTACTTAAATTCAGATGAAAGGTCTGAGTATCTCTTGATATTGATTCATCAATAGCGAGATTTTTGTGGATGATTTTTATGAATGTAGCAAACAAGATTAAAATTTTGGCTTCACTTTTTTTTCTAACAACAGGCTTATTCTATTTTTTTTAATAGAATCTATTAATTTTTTTCTTCCTTTGTTGCATTTTCTTCTGAATGTCAAATGAAGTATATTTGTCTCTGTCCAATAACAAAATTTATTTCTTTTTTTTGCTTAAGGTTGCAATGACTGGTGATGGTGTCAATGATGCACCTGCATTAAAGAAAGCAGACATCGGAATTGCTATGGGATCGGGAACTGCAGTAGCGAAGGTATATTCTTGCTGTACCATTCTCATTTTGTGTATGTGGAAAGGAGGTGGTGGTTGTGTGTTGGGGGGGGGGGGGGGGGGGGGGGGGGGGGGTGGATCGTCTTTATCGAAGGTGCACTTTTGCTTCTTTGCCACCTGAGTTGGGCTATTTCATGGCCATGTGCCCTCTGTTTTTCTTCTTGAAAATTGCTGTCTTTAGACTGATTATACTGTGTATGAGAAGGGAATTTCGTAAAGCCGCCAAAAGTATGGTGATTTATATGGTCTGCAATTCATGTCAATTATAGGAAGGGAAAAGTAGATAATTGATATTTGTGAAGGTTAAGAACCGCATAATGGCCTTTGGTGTGTTTTGTTTGCTGGTGATCATAAGTTATTGGAGAGCTGAGGCTGGAATTCTCTCTTTAGGGTTATTTCTAATTTATAAACAGCAGCATTAGCAGTATAATTCACATGCACACATTGAAATCCTAACAAGATTTGTGCATGCAGTTATTGCTTTTTTTTTTCTTCTATTTCTTTCTCCTTCCTCTTCTATGTTCTCATCTAACTTACCTAGCCTTTGAGAAGGTTCCTGAAAAAGAGGATCCATCGTGAAGGGGGTGAACTGGTATTTTGGGAAAAAATGACACAATATAGGAAAGGGTAGTTCTCTTGCATATGGGAAATTAGATGGAACAGTGCTTGGTTATGGACCCAACTGCAAGTTGGTGTATGATGGCATGGGGATTCTCTTTTAAGGCATTTCTGTTACTTTGTCGAATTGTGTACTCATGTATTCTTGACCATAGTGGACAAAAAACCAGTGTATTTATGTGTGTTCTAATTATATTTTGCTACAAACCAAACAGGTTCGTGTATTTAAATCATGATCTTAAAAATGTGCCGAGTCTGAGCCGATTCGAACTTGGCTACTACTGATAGAGTCAACACCCCACCACCTTCAAGTATGAGTACAAACTGATTTCTATTGTCAAATGGCCCAAATTAACTTCTTTAATCAAGTTCCACATCGTGAGAATATGTGCGAATCTCTTGGGGACCTTTATTGATCTTTGGAAGATGAAAACAGTTATATATATATTATTGTTTTGGCCAATTTAGTGGTAGCGCTAGCGCTGATGGTGAGGGACTTGGGTGATAGTGTGTGAGAGTATTTACTTGAGCAAAAAAAAAAAAAAAAGTTTTTAAGATCAAGCTATTGTTCATTTGGCTGAGTGAGAAACACATGCAACCATCTATTACTATTTTTTTTTTCTCGCTTTGGTAAATACTCACAGGTTAGTGTTGGTGGATGAATCGAGAGATAGGGTAAAGGTGAAACTTGAGAGATGGTGGGAGGCTTGAGAATCCAAGGGCTTTAAAATAAGTCGTACAAAAAACAGAATATAAAGACTACAACTTCAGTGGGGATATACAAAGAGCAAAAACTACTGCGATAATTAAAGCTCGAAAGATACCACAAAGAGATTCATTCAGATGCCTTGACTCGATAATTAGTAAGGAATGAGAGATTGGCAAAGATGTTGAATATAGGATAAGAGCAGGATGGTTGAAGTGGAGACTTGCTTCTTGAGTGCTTTGTGATTGGCGCATACTAACAAGATTGAATGGAAATTTTTATAGGACAACGATTAGACCAGCTAAGACCTATAGAGCGGAATGTTGGCCAACCAAAAAGCAACACGTGTACAAA
Source organism: Cinnamomum chago (assembly GCA_038049695.1). NCBI lineage: Eukaryota > Viridiplantae > Streptophyta > Magnoliopsida > Laurales > Lauraceae > Cinnamomum > Cinnamomum chago. The sequence continues at coordinate 102,131,088 of CP142451.1, read as the reverse complement.
ATGAGTGTAACAAAGATGAGAATGCTGGGGTTGGATATGTGGTAAAATGAGGAAAGATAGAATCAGAAATAAGCACTTTTGGGAGAATTTTGGGGTAGCATCAATAGGTGATAAAATAAGAGAAACAAGTTTGGGATGGTTTGGACATGTCCACGTAGGCCAGCAATGGCACCGGTGAGGAAAAGTTTTTCAATTTAGGTTGATGACTCACCAATGGGAAGGGGTTGGCTGGAGAGGATGTGGATGGAAGTAGTAACAATACAGTCAATAGATTTGAAGAAGTGCAGCGTATTTGATTATTTGGCTTAGGATAGATCGAAATAGAGAAATAAAATTCATGTAGCCGACTCAAGCAGAGTTGGAACAAGGCGTTGACGATGATGATGCAATCCTTAATTGTGTATGTGTGGATGGAGATGCCTATCCATTGAGTTATCAGTGGATTGGCAGCTGGCCGCCTATTATTAAAACTTGTTCTTAATAGTTAAAAGAAAGTTTCCTTAAAATTCTTAATTCATACAATACGATTTTCTTTTTCTTTTCCTTTTGCCTTTTGTTTTATCATTTTCATCGTTGTAAGGCTTTTTAAGCTGTGGACTGGAACTTGGTCTAATGCAGCTGAGTCAACTCTCAAGGATGACCACGACACCCTCCGAGTTTGGTTTTAAAACCTTGACTTGAATAACTTAGTCACTGTGAAGTTATAAATTTATCAACAGACTCAATAAATAGAACCTCAAATCCAGGTTCAGACAATTTCATAATTGCATTTTTCAAAACACAATAAATCAAGTGATCATGGTTAAAAACTCTCCCTCTCTCATGGTTTGCAGATTTTCCTATGTCCATTTGTGAGAAGATAAACACAAATCAACACCAAACTTAATGTTGATGACTGAGTTATAATAAAATCTCAATTCATAACATCTGGTCAAGTTGCAAGATTGTACGCTCCTTTTGACTTGCAGTTTTTTTATTCAAGTCAATGTAATCCTTTTGGTAGTAGATTCAATACCTCGTCTTCTCCAAGTTTCAGCTTGATAATTCGAGTTTCTTTCATCACTGAAAGAATTTGTCCTTATGAGGGAATCAAGAAATGTGCTGTTAGTTTATTCCATTGTGGGTCCCGTGTATTTGGAAGTTGGCTGACCTATCAAATGAGTTTGAAGGTGGTTCAATGTACTTGGGGAAGTTTACATTATTAGCAGTGCAAGTGGGGCTATAGCTTGAACTTGATAGTGTACTTTGTGAAGTTAACATTGTCTACAGTTCAAGTGAAGCTATTGCATTGGCTTATAGTTCTACTTGCTGGGGCAGCTAAAGGCTCTCGCCGATGCCGTGCATGTAGGACTTGAGGCTGTTGTTGCTCTAAGCTCTCCCACTGCAACAAAAGTGGGAAAAAAGCGGAAAACATCATATCTACATATTTGATCCTTGCAGTTAAAAGAAGAAGAATAAGATTTTATAATACGATACGTCAATATGCGCCGCTGACTTTTATTGGCTTTTGTTTACTTTCACTGATTTATGTTTAAATCTTAAGATATGAATTTATGTTTGAGCTGCTGATTCTTTACCAGTTAGATAATTACATTTTGACAGCGCTTTACACTTCTTTTAATTCACGTTTGCCATGTCTTTTTAGTAGATATGACCTATGTATTTACTGCTCATTTTACTATTCCCATGAGAGTGCTTATTCTTGCGATACCATTTTCGTATATCTTGGTTTGTCTGGTTTTGGGTTCAGACTTGATATTGTTGACATCCTGGAGGCTCATCTATTCGGAATTTAGAAACTGCATATAATTAATATGTTTGTTTAATCTTTATGTAAATTTTATAATATTGTGAACACCTTATGCTTTGTTCAGAGTGCTTCGGATATGGTATTGGCGGATGACAATTTTGCTTCGATTGTTGCAGTAAGTGTCTCTTTATCTTGGAAATCAGGGCACATTTTATTCTTCTTTCTTACCATTAATTTGTGCGGTAAAAGGGTATCTTTGCTCTTAATGTATTGTAATGATAGGCTTTTTCATGATCAGTTATGGTTCTGAGCAGGCTGTTGCAGAAGGAAGAGCTATATACAACAATACAAAGCAGTTTATTAGATATATGATCTCTTCTAACATTGGAGAAGTAGTTTGTATTTTTGTGGCAGCTGTACTTGGCATGCCCGAAACCCTTGTTCCTGTAAGTTCATTATGAAATTGAATTTATTTATGCTTGTGTACTTGATAGTGTAAAAGCTGAAGGACCACGTTCATTATGTTGATCTAGGGTGTACCATACCATGCCAGATGAGGATCATTCAAGTTAACCTGTGGTCTACCATACTAGCATTTCTCTTGTGATATGGATACCATGAATGTTGGAAACACCTTCTGGTTGAAATTAGCTGATCAGCCATATTCCCTTTTATGAATTTCAATAGATTGAAGTTTCATCATCTTTAGGGATAAATGTGAGAGATCCAATGTAATCTCCTAGGCTATCAACAAAACAAATACTAGTTTGATAGGATGCAGGTTGACACAACTTGTATGGTCCCCAGCCAGTATGATAGACCCTAGATTTACATGGCCTTTCAGCATTGACAAGTATATAATCTTCTATGACTTAAATATTTCCTGATAAAAATTTCCACAATCCATGCCCACTAATGCTTTCTCCTATTTGTGGAATGCATGTAGATTAGACAATTGAGTAAACAAATCCTTTTGTTGAAGAACTATAACGATGCCTCTTATCCTCACAAAAAATGTTGATTTTGTAATGAATGAAATGAGCTATTTGGAGATTCGATCTGGTGGAGCATTTATATTTTTACCTTTCAGGTTCAACTACTTTGGGTGAATTTGGTTACTGATGGATTGCCTGCCACCGCCATAGGTTTCAACAAGCAAGACTCTGATGTGATGATGGTTAAGCCTCGTAAGGTATTATTTCTTATAGTAGGATGATGGTTCTTGATATTTCATTTATTTTCTCAAAGGTGGTTATGTTCTAGGTCTCTGCTTATGTTGATACTATTGGTGCTCAGCATCCAGCAAATTGATTCTTGGCTCCAGTTATGATGTGGATATGCTCCTAATTTCTAAAATTTTTGCTCATCGAAAGTGGATGTGCTCCCAACTTTTAAAAGTTCTTTCAGTGAGTTCACCTAAAAGTGAATGTGATCCCTTTTAGCCAAAAAAAAAAAAAAAGTTGAATGTGATCCCAATTTTTAGAATCCTTGTAGCAAGTCCATGTATGATAAATCCAACCCACTCATGCACCTCTCTCTCTCTCTCTCTCTCTCTCCCTCTCTCTCTGAATGATGTGCCACCTCTTTTTCCCACCTATGGCAATTTTTTTAAGGTGGTTTATGTTAGCTTATATAAATATAAATATTTATCGTCACTTTGGAATGCTAATAGTTTTTCATTTTTAATTTTTTAAAATATTTTCTTATACTTTTTGATTTTTCCATTGTCTCTTTTCTAAATAAGAACACGAGAAAGATTAGAATGTGGGAACACTCCATTTGACTATGAAAGGAGGACATGGGTTGGAATAGAATTGACACCCATGGGCAAGAGCAAGAATGAAAATAGGCCAAACCGCTATGGAGCGGTGTAGCGGTGCGATTTGAAAAAATCGCCAAAAAAATCTGAAAAAATTCCAGAAAATTGTAAAATAAAAGAAAATGTGGTTCTTTTGCAAAAGTAAGTAAGAAAAGGGGGCGTAGCGGTGCCCTCAATTCATGAGGTCCTGTATTGCTGTATAAATAGAAAATAATAGTAATGATTAGTTTTTTCACATATATTCATGTTTCTTAGTCATGCTTACTTAAAAAGTAATGGAAAGCTCATAAAAAAAAAAAAAAAAAACTAGAACATGAAATAAAGGCATAACCGCATAAGAATTAAGAAGACTTAAGAGTTAGGTCATTAGTCATTACTCAATACTCATTAGTGAACATTGAACAATCAAATATCAATACTTCAACATTCAAGGTTCAAATTCAATCACGTGAATGAACTATGAAGTGATCAACAATCAACATTCAACACCAATTTAGAAATGACAAAGAATAGAGAGTTAGTGAAGGAAATTGGAATACCTTAATCACAATTCACCAACAAAAGGAATGTCTACCAAGATTCAAGGGGCTATGGTTATCCCCATCCCCATCAGTGTTATCATTTCTAGTGGCACCATATGGAATTTGATATTGATGAGCATTGGGATCCACAAATCTAAAGAAGGCAGCCGCACCCGCATCAAAAGAACTTGGAGGAGGTGGTGGATATCTACCATATTGCGTTTCACCATAGTCACCATATGAGTAGGACCCTGAAGTTGGAGATTGTTCTTCTCCTTGTTGTACTTGACCATATGGAAAATAGTCAAAATACTGTGAGGGTCCTTGTCCACTGTAACTAGGGTTCCACGATTCAACCCATGATGCCGCTTGTTGTCCTCCAACACCTCCACCCATATATCCTTGTTCATTATTACCTCCAGGAGTAGGTGGTGAGACTCTTCGACGCCGTTGATAACCACGGTTTCCTTCCATTCTTTCCGGAAAGTCCGGTACCTCCTCTACAGGAATGACATCTTCCTGATCATGTTGGTAGTATTCACTAGTAGCACCTGTCCCACTAGTGTCTCCCGCTCCATCTCCCCCATCTCCTCCACCATGGCTACTCGAAGAGACGGTGGTACTCGTCCTCTCAGAAGATGACACAACATGAGCCGGTTCTTTCCCATTAGGTTGTGGTTGCGGGCCTTGCGGCTATGCACTTGAGCCTTCTCCTCCAAGTGGGGCACCCTCTACCTCGCCCATATCTTCATTAAGCAAATCTCTAACCTCCTAAAAGCCCGGATCTGAATCTAGCAATGGATCCTCTATCTCGGCTATCCATGGGAGCAAGGGATCGTCCTCTTTGAATATGTGATCCAAACTAATAGGACAATAGCTCGGATCATCCCTTGCCCTCCTTTTTCTTGTTCTGTTTCTCAACTTCAAATTGTAATGGCAATATACAAGCTTGTTGAGTTTTTGCATGGTAAGCCGATTCCTAGACTTTGTATGGATCAATGAGAAAGTGCTCCAATTCCTTTCTTAGTTTGATGAAGTTGTAACTTGACTAAGGATGCGAACAACTGCTTTCCTTAGAATTGGAGTATCCTCTCCAAAATTCATCCACCAATCAGCTGAAATTCAATGCAAACAAATAAAATTAGATACTCCTTAAGTCCTTCCAAGTTCCAATCAATTGAGAGATAAATAACAAAAGCCTAATAGGTTGGGTGATTGGGTCTTTTGTTCATACCAGGTGGCATCTTTCCAATCGCCCTTATTGCAAGAGGGTTAGCGAAGAATCCTCTCCTTTGTGTGTATGTAGATATCTACAGTGTGAAAATTAGGAATAAATCAATAAACCATACATGTTTAAAACCTATCTGAAGCATATACATTTGTCATCTCAAATCTCAATCACTAACTCACCTCTTGGATGGCTTCGATTGAACATGGATCTACAATAAAACAAGACAATGATGCCATTATGTTGTGATTCATAGTAGTTAGAGAGATAATCTCAAAAGTTGAAAAAAAGTCACATACCTAGATGAAGATTCTTGTTTAGAATCTTTAAAATCCTTTGAATAGTTGAATGTTGGTGATTTGGTGGCAAGAAATCTTGAAAAAATCCACTTAGGAAACACTTGGGACCACTTAGGAGGAAGAACAACAATAAGAGAGGAAGAAAGAGGGTTTTTTTTTTTTTAATCCAACCTTGTCAAAGGGGGGGTTTTTACACCCGCCCCCGCCACGGTATCGGCCGCCACGCTATGAATGTAGTAGAGATGAGAATGTTGATGTGGATGTATGGTAAAGTTTGGAAGGATAAAATGAGAAATGAATGCTTTTGACAGAATTTAGGGGTAGGATCAATCGGTGATAGAATTAGAGAAACCCATTTTAGATGGTTTGGGCAATATCCAAAGCAGGTCTGCAACGATGCCGGTGAGGAAAAGTTTGTCTATGTAGGTTGATGGCTCATCAAGGGGATGGGGTAAGCCAAAGAGGACGTGGATGAAGGTACTAAAAATAGATCTGAAGAAGTGCTACTTATCTAAAGATTTGGCTCAGGAATGAGATTTGAAGAAGTGCTACTTATCTAAAGATTTGGCTCAGGAATGATCGGAATGGAGAAACAGAATGCATATGGAGAAACATAATTCATGTTGCCGACCCGAACATAGTCATGATGACGACGACGACTTGAACCCACAACCTCAAGGTTGCAATATTAAGCACCTTCCACTGCCATTCCACTGCCATTGGCTCTCCTCAGGTTGACCACATCATTTTATAAATCAAGTTAAGATCAAATTTATACGAGTGGAGTCCAGCCAAAGATTTAAACTGTAGTTGTGGCCTGCAAACTGTTTGCCCATGCAGGATTAAGCTCCTCTATAAACAGCAATATTAACCATTATACTAAAGATAAAAATTATTAAAGCAATAATTAATAATGAATTTATTTACTTTTTGCACAATGAGAGCAACCTTTTTGTGATCTGGATTGTTCACTAGATGTGCAATTTCCTCCTCCATAACATTTAAAATATCAGTTTCACCGTAGTTGCATAGACCAATGGTTTGGACAAACACAATTTATCTACATTTTTCACATATCTAATCCGATGATCAATCTTCAATCCATTGACCTGAAATTTGGGTTTTCTACGGATGCATGGAAGGTGCATTGAATTTTTTATTTGAATCCGTGTTATTTTAGGATCCATAGTCTAGAAATTTTGACTGAATCAAGAAAATATGAACTTTTTGAAAATTGTCCATATTTTGAAGTCCAAAAAACCGAGCGGTGATTTTGCAGTGAATTATGGACTTACATAGGTACATATGGGCAGGCACATTGTTTCAAAATCTTGAATGTACACAAAGTCCACCACATATGTATGAAATTGTATTCAACCTTGACAATATGGTGTGGTATGTGCGTTCTACTTTGTGAGGATCCAAACTCTTCGAAAGCTGTACCCACCCATGTTTAGCTATGTAGGTCCATGATCCACTGCAACAATCACTGTTTGGTTTGGCCTAATTTCAGAAAATGTGGTTTGATCACATTTTCTTGATAAAATGAAAATTTCCATACAATGGGACCGAGATAAAATGGCTCCACAGTTCAATTCAATCCTCTCTTCATTAGCATTATGAACATCAAATATGAAAGTTCCTTGTAAATCTTTTTGATATTTATGAATAATGTAATTCCTTTTCTTGCAAGTGTTATCATCTATTTGTGGATTATGCAGGTTAATGAAGCTGTCGTGAGTGGGTGGTTATTTTTCCGTTACTTGGTTATTGGTGGTAAGTTTACTTTTTCTTTTCGATCATATGCATACTATCTTGAAAGAATCAATTTCCATGAGAATGTAATGCTTGCTTTTGATACATAACCCCCCAATTCTAACTATTGCTTTATCAATTTGAGACTAGTTATGGACCTTTTAAATTGTTTAATTTATCCACACTATCATACTGGTTATTCATGCTGTTTCCTTACAGCGCTAAATCAACTAGACTTGAGGGGAAGGTGCTAGTTTTTTGGATGGTTTATTTGAGGGGGAGTGTTTAGAGACAGTTGGGATTTATTTTTAATTTTGCATTAATGGGTTAATATATAATTAAAGTTTGTCATTGATAAGGATTAGATTAAATTTGTGTTATATTAGGCTGGTACTGTTATGTAATTTGGTTTCCTATTACGGGTGATTTGGCCTGTTAGTTCTAGTGATATCTTTGGTTTCACTCTATAAATAGTCATTAGCTTATTTGATAAAATAGATCAAAGAATTTTGTCTAAGATATAGTCCCTAAATTTTAACTTGGTATCAGAGAATGTTTAAGTTTAGGTTTTATATTTCATATTCTTTTTTATTTTTTTCCTTTAGGTTGTTTGGCCAAGAGAGAAACCGAAGGGGTCTCCCCGTTATCATGCATGGATACTTCAAAATGAGTAAAGTATCTTGTTGTATCGTATCCAATACTTCACTTTTTGTGTATAAAATCTGTGTCTCTGCTGTGTCTAAGGCCTGTCCTTGTTGTATCCATGTCGTATCTGGGCATCATAGCCCATACCTCTCCTTCTACTGATCTCTGCTACTTGTGAAGACAAAGCTATCCACTGCTATTTGTCTTCCATGACCATCATCAAAGCTTGTTAGAAAATGGAGAGGGTCGTCGATCTTCTCAAAGCTAAGCTTTCTTAAGTCGCTCATCTCCACTTACGGTTTTTTGGAGAGAAGTGGCCAGTGATCATGGATGAAGCTACATAGCGGCTGATATATCGGCCGCAGCGTGGCGGTTTATTGCCCGTCGCACCCGTAGCGGCCGCTACGTCCGCTACGGGGTGAGAAAATTTCCTGGCTTCCAAATTGTTTTTAAAATGCATAATAGGACTTATTTCTTTCATTGTTCTCTCCAAATAACATTTCTACCCTTTTATGTTTAGATGTATTTTTTTCTCTAGGTACTCTTAGTCTTAAGTCTTGACTTCATGACATAGTTTTTTCTTTTATGTGCCTTTCATTAGTTTCTAAGTTAGTATAACTAAGCAACATGAACACATGTGAAAAAAAAAATGATCATTACCATTATTTTCTATTTATATTATACAGCGATACATGACCTCATACAATGAGGGGACCGGTAGCGCCCCCTTATCTTAGTTACTTTTGCAAAAAAAAAAAAAAAAAAAAAACATTTTCTCTCATTTTCCAATATTCTAGATTTTCTACAATTTTTTCATATTTTTTTGATGATTTTTCCAAATCGCACCGCTACGTTGCTACGTAGCAACGGGCGCTACGTAGCGTTTTGGCGGCGGGCCACTGCGCCCGCCGCTACCGCCGCTGCTACCGCTATTTTCATCCTTGCCAAGTGATAGTTCCTTGCACGAGTTTTTGGATAGCTATTACAGTTCAGGAATCTATGGTATGACTATCTCATCATGGAGTGAGAGGAACTCTTCCTGGGGTTAGGGTGATTGTTGGGGAGCTCGAATTAAGCTGCCTAGTCTTCATGGTCTTGTATCACATGTCTTCCTACATAAATCCTATTGCCTATGCAAGATTCACTGCAGAAGAACGAGCTTGCCATACTGCCATGTCAGCACCACTCATAGGGTTGGGTCACCATGTCTCATATGTTCATTAAGCCACATGATTAGTATGCTTTGGGAGACATGTGAAGAAATTCAAGTGACAGAATGGAAGTGTGGTGAGCCTATTCTGCAGACCTGTTCAAGACTTCAGATCTGACGATGTGTGATACCAGGTTTTTTTTTTTTTTTTTTTCATCACGTAGGTTTAGTTATAATCAAATCAAGGGTTTATGAGGTTGCTTAAGTTAGGCGAACAAAACACTATTGAGTAACACAAAGTTATTTGCTAGTGTGAATCTGATTAACTAGTGAGTTATGGATAAGTGTTTTTTCATTGTTGTGGTGAGTTATGGGTGATTGTTCATCCATTCAGCATATGGAGTTTTCATCTTCTTCATTAGTCAAGTTACATGATCAATTCGAAGATCCGCCAAAGGTTTGTGATGAAGATCAGGCTGGCGAAGTTATTCATCGAGCATTCACAAAAGGAAGCAGATATAAAGCATTTATTCGAAGCTAGTCCATGCACCAGCTTGAGGGGGAGTGTTAAGAGACAATTGTGGTTTATTTGTAATTTGGTTAATAGTTTTTGTAATTATGTGTAATTTTTTCTTATATTAGGATTAGGTTAAATTTGTATTATATTAGGCTAGTATTATTACGTGATTAGGTTTCCTACATCAAGAAGGGTAATGGATTTCTGTTTAGTCGTCTTACAAAGTTGACATCTCCATGTTAAGTTGTATGATTTTTCTCACTTGTATGTATTAGTTGCCACGTCAAAATAGATGTTTCTTTATGGGTATCATTGGTTCATTTGTATATGAAGTTTTGACCATTTTATAAGATTTCATTTTACAAGCATCCTTGTTTTCACTTTTCCACCTTGGACTGCCCTTGTCAAGGTGAGAAGTAATTTATATATTTTGTCATTAGTTGCATGCTTGAGTTTATTGTAGGAGCCATCTGGTGGTTTCCATTGAGGATAAATGAGGAAGAAGGAAATCAATTCTACATGTTGGTATTGGAACCTATACCAATTTGTCCCGTATTGCTCATGCTAAGCACTTATTGATATTTGAAGGAAATTTCATCATAACCTCTCCATGTTTTTTTAAAGTAATGGTTAACTTCAATTAAAAGATTAGAATGTTTATACATTCTCCTTATGTCATTAAGGAAACCAAATTGGAGATCAAAATCCAAGACCCATTCATGAATTCAGTCATTAATGCTTCCAATTTGCTCTGAATTTTGGATTCTGTGACTGGAAATCCATTTTTCTCTTTCGGTAGAAAAAAAAGGGGAAAGCTTTTATTTTGGTGTTGTGTGTTTTGAAATACAAAGGAAATCACCACCCTAAAAGATGACATAAGAACATTATACCTAACACATCATTACATAATAAAATCAGAAAAAAATAGAATCTCTATCAACCCCTTTCTTTGTTAGAGCATCTGCCATAACATCTGTTGATCTAAGTGCAAAACGAAACTCCACCTGAAGATTAGAAGGCAGTGCTTTGATCCATTAAACAAGAATTGAAACCTCCACAACTGTGAGATGCTGTGTCACCCACGAGATTGCATTTGAATAAACATTTCCCCCAATTAACCTTTGAGGAAAAGATATGATGTGAAAAGCTTCAATAATGGTCAATACCTCCACTTCGTTAGAATCTAACTCCTACATTTTTAGAGAACATATATAAAACTCCCTCCTTACTTTTATGTGGAACCCTTCTATATTTTCCAAATGATAATCAAGAATTTTAATGAAGGCTTTAGAGTCACATAGGCTGAAAATCAGAAGATTAAAGTATTTTTTTAGTGCCTTAATAAGATGAATCTTGGTACCTTCTAGAAACTATTAAGCATAACATTGGTTTAAGTTGGATATAGCAAATAAAATCAATGTTGAGTGGACAATCTGGGGACAAGTGAGTGATTGTTATGTGATCAGCAGATGCTACTTTAATTAGCGGGGCATTTTTCCGAGATGGCATATAGTCCTACTATGTTGTATGGATCTGAATGTTGGGCAAGGAAGAAATGAGAAGGAAAGTACGTGTTGCAATGACGTGCTTGCTAAGAGAGATTGATGTCTGAAGTTACAAAAAAAAAAAAAAAAAAAGGAAAGAGAGAGGATAGAATTAGGAATGAGCACATAAGAGGAAACTTACAGGTATCTCCAATGATAGAAAAATCAAGGATTGCCATTTCAGATGGTATGGACTATATAGTAGACCAGAAACAACTCCTGTAAAATGTATAGAAGGGTTACACATTCAAGGAAGTAGGAAAGGGGGCCCAGAAAAACCCTTATATGAAGTAGAGAGGAAAGGCATGATGGATTGCGAAGGTACTGAAAGCATTGCTGGAAATATAGTTGAGTGAGAAAGCAGAACTCTTAAAGCCCCCAAATAGATGGAATGAGGCTTAAATGATGATGATGATGATTCTCCAATCTGGCATAGACTGTTGTCTCGTACATTTTTGCTTGATGCATACTGTTTCTATTGGTTCGACGATAATAGCTTCCATGAAAGTTCTGTCCCTCATGTCCTACAATATTACAACTTGGATATTTTCTTCACTTTCGTTCGGATCCTGGGAGAGAACTTGAATTTTTGCATATCCCTTGGGGCCCAATTTACCTGCTCTGTATTTGGAAGTCATTCTAATGGAGTATTGAAGGGACGAGGAGTGTAAGATATATGGTGGAAATGTAGTTGGGAACCTCACTTTCTCAGGATTCAATTTTCTAGTGTTATGTCTGGCTAATCATTTACTATCGGAGGAGAGCCTTCTTTTTCTTTCTTTTATTTTTCACTTTGTGAATCCTCACCTTACTCCTTTAAGGACACGTTTGTGCACGTCCATGGAAAACTGAGTCTGTGGCTTTTTTTCTTTTGCGCCCGCTGCCCCCCCCCCCCCCCCTCCCTCGGAAAGCGGCCGCACCCAATGTGGAAAATCTCTGCCGTGGAAGAGTGATGTAGGCTCTAGGGTTAGGGCTTGCGTAGATGCCCAAGCACGTGTCAAAAGACACCTCAAATTATCTCCGCATAGATTTCAACACGAGGAAAAACCTCTCCAAGGGAAAATCCCAATTTTACTCAATTCCAATTTTGAGATTATCATCTCTACAATGCAATATAAATAGGCAAATTTAACTTAGGGCCTAAGAAAATCTAATCTAACAATAGAAACTATCCAAATAAATCAGAATGCTAATCCCCATTACAGTAAATTTAGAAATTATAAAAATAAATTCCTAAATCTATGTGGGCCCTACACACGTGGCCATGAGGTCTACGCTGCATCAAAAAGTGACCAGATTTTCTACAACTTTTCTGCGGAAAAGTGGCTGCACAAACGTGCCCTAAATTTTTGCCCCATTGGCAGGGGGGGCATTGCTTATAATATTTAGGAATTGAATATTGATCCAACAAATGGGCCTTACAGAAACAGTTTCAGGAGAATTTTCCTGGATTCACTTTATCCACATTTGTACGATGCCAACGAATATGCACAGTTAGTAGTTACTCATTCAAAATGTCATTCACCGAAACAGTTTCAGGAGAATTTTCCTGGATTCACTTTATCCACATTTGTACAATGCCAATGAATATGCACAGTTAGTAGTTACTCATTCAAAATGTCATTCACCGTATTGAAATTCGCCATTTGCCATGCATATGATTGATTTATCTCTCAAGTTTCATGCAAATAGTTGGTAAAGGTGGCAAATATACTTGTTGAAGAGTTTATGTTCATGTATCCTTTTTTGTAATATATTAATAGTCTTGTTAGCATGTGTAATACTATCTCTCCATTGAATAGTTTGATATACAATACATGCATACACCATTATATCTACTGTTCCTTGAACTTCCACTGCAATAGACTAGACACAGAAGTGAAGATTGGTTGTATTTTTTTCTCCTTTTTTGGGCAGCATATGTAGGTCTTGCAACTATTGCTGGTTACATATGGTGGTTCGTTTATTCTGATAGTGGTCCCAGACTTCCTTATTATGATTTGGTAAGGTTTCAATTTCTTGTGTTCAACTTATTTCCTGGTTCAAGTGGAGTTTTAACTTGGTAGTTTTTTCTGAATTTACATTTTTAAAGGTCGGATAAAGTTTTGCGCACCTAGATAGGCACTATTGTATTGTGGGAAAGTTTAGAGGAATTAAATGATCCTCCACCCCAGATTTTGTTCTGTAATAACAAGCCTTAAGAATTGTACATCTTACTTGTAGTTTGGTAATCCAAACTGTGGCCCCTGCATTGGATAAACAATGTACAAATATAACCTTGGATTGGAAAGTCCTAACATTATCCCTGCTGAATATAGATTATTTTGTTCTCTCTTTTGCAAAATACCTCCCCCTTGTAACTGCATAGATTTTGTAACTTGTGTGGAAAAATCTTCTGGCAGTTGCTTTGGATATTGACAAATGGTCAGTTTTCCTTATTGGTCTTTATTTTCTGGCATGTTCTTTTAGTTGGTTGCATAAACTTTGTGTCAACAAATTTTTAGCCAAGATACATAGACTATTGTATTAGGGTTTACCAAATGTCATCCCCATGTAAAATTTCTAACTATCTGATCTAATGTGGTGAATTGATGGTTAATATGTAATCATTTTGACTTGGGCTGACTAAATCCCCATCCTCCCCCCCCCACCCCCCAAAAAAAAAAAAAAAAAAAAAAAAGAATTATATATATATATAAAACCCGCCCGAATCACAATCCACCCATCCTTTATTTATTTTAGTAGGGTCATACAACCCAGCAAGATGCCAAGTGTCCCATGTACAAATTCATTTGCTAGCAGGACTCTAATTTCTTATACAATTTTTTCCTACTTGGATTCCTTAAGGTATTAGACATTCTTTCAGTGGATTCTGATTGATTTAGTTTTCCTCTTCTGCATTTTCAGGTTAATTTTGATACTTGCTCAACAAGAGAAACGGCATATCCATGCAGCATTTTTGACGATCGACATCCTTCAACTGTGTCGATGACTGTTCTTGTTGTTGTGGAGATGTTTAACGCTCTAAATAACCTCAGTGAAAATCAGTCTCTTCTGTAAGTGATTTATTTATTCCATAGCACTGTTTTCCTCATTTTTCATTCTGATATGACACCCCTTTCATACTAATGCCATAGAGTTTGAGTTTAAAAGTATATATGGATGTAGTTATTGCATAAACGCATTGTACTTCATTTCTCAAATCATTAATGTTACACATATTTTCTGGTAAGTTCATTTTTGAGAATGTTGTCAGTTTTGTTCAGTTATTCTTCATTAGCGTTATTTGTGTGTGCATGTGTGCGTCCACTCTGGAAGACCTGAGGATTGAACACTTGTAATGCAACATATGATTTGTTGATCAAATCACAAACTTAAGGAGTCCCTATCGTGTTTGTGATTTTCTATTGGAAAGTTTTGGTCTTGAAAACCTAACAATATTTTAAAGAAAAAAATTATTGAGTTAATATTCTTACCAAGCACCACTTCTTTCGCTATCTTCCATATGACTCCCTTAATTTTGATGCAATTTGCCATGTCAATGTTAAGAAACAGTTGGGTTTATTTGTAATTTTCGATCAATGGATTAATTTCTAATTATGAGAGTTAGTTTCTTGGTTAGGATTAGATTACATTTGACTTATTTTAGGCTAGAGTTATAATAGGATAAGGATTACATTTCTATAATTAGGTTTTCTAATTTAAGTTGATTTCTTTGGTTGTACTTTATAAGTAGCTGTCATCGATTATTTACATCAAATCAGATCAAAGAGTTGTGTCAAAATGTAGCCTAAAGTTTCAACTTGGTATGAGAGCTTAGGTTTAAGGTTAAGGTTTGGTCTAAATTTCTTATGGGCAGCGAGAGCACTAACCCCCCATGAGCTTAAGAGGAAGCGGAAGTGTGTCATTGCTGCAATGACATCAGAGGACCTCATTACAATGAAAGCTCCTCTTATGAGTGATTTTCAAGGGTTTCTTTTCGCAATTCAAAGATTGAAAATGGTAGAGAGCTGATCTAGGGTTTTGTAATAGGGGTATGGTTGTAGTTTTGAAACTCTTCTTTCTTCCATGAGGAGATTGGAGAGATGAAGAAATTGAAGAAGAAGAAGAAGAAAAATATTGAAGAAGACTCAGATGGGAGGCTTTCGTGCTGAGTTTTTTTTTTTTTTTTCGACGTTCGTACGGGAATTCTAAGATCATAGCTGAAGGAAGAAATAAAGAATTAGGGTTGTTGCAATGGAAAACTAGGCCCTTGTTCTATGTTAGATCTCAGATCCAAATCTCTTGATCTCCCGATCCATCTCTAGATATCTACTCTCTTCTGAGATGCTCTGTTGATTGAGATTTTGATTCACCCTCTCAAAATTTCCAAAGTTGCCCCTTCTGTTGTATCTTTTAAGAAGAAAGTGGGCGATTAAGGGTCGAGATCTAAGGAGGGATTGCCGACCATCATCATCATAACTAGAAACCTGGTTGAGAGAACCTTTCACATGAAAGGTTTGTCATGAGCAGAAACGTAGAATTCCACCAAGTTTCTCTTTGCTGTGATAAGAATTCGAGGAGAGAAAAATACTAGGAGAGAGCCTTGCACATGAAAGGTTTCTCATGAGCAGAAACATAGAATTCCACCAAGATCTCTTTGCATGTGATGAGAATTCGAGGAGAGAAAAATCCTAGGGGCTCCTTCGCCGGGACATCATTCTATATTAATTTCGTTTTTTTGGTCTGTCTTTTAGCAAATTTATTATTCTTCTCATAAAATTAAAAAAAATACATGAAATGTGTGAGTTTGGGTTTTTCTAAGCCATGTGCCTGGTACGAAAAGCTATTCTCCTAAGAAAGAGAAAAGGGTACTCGTCTCCCTGTTTTGGCCCAAGAAAGAGTAACTTCATCTTAAAGGGGACTGAAAGTCCTCTCATAATAGCAGCCCCTTAATGGTGAAAAGGAGAAACTAATAAAAAGACGTGCAGAATTCGAATTTTTTGCTTTCTGCAGATCTTGCAAGCCCTCTCCCAAGGGATGCTCTGATGTTCTACAGAAACCTATTATGAGGAATTTTTTAGTCCCAGTTTCACATAGATCTTCTGATCAAGAAAAAATGTCAAAGTTTATTGAAGCCTTTCAATCTCGTCTTTTTTTTGTTGTCAGGATGCATGATCCATATACTACTGCAAGAGATCACAATTGATCTAATCTAGTGGGCCACCAGCTACGCCAGAATAAAAAAGAGCAGGATGCAATAATGATGAACTCTAGAGACAGACGGTGACTACCACCAAAGCACAATGAGCAATTTTGGAAAGACATCAACTAAGATAAAAGGGGTTGTAGGGTTTTTATTTTTTGTGAAGAAAAATTAGTGCAGCAGGAATTTCAAGACAAAATCTACAATATGAGGATTTTTTTTTTCATTGCAAAAGTTAAGTTTATGAGGTTATTCAAGTCAGAGGGAGAAAACTCTATGAATACTTCATATTTACTTGGTAGTGTGAATCCAAGTAATTGGTAAATTTATAAGGTTCTTGTGAGAATACTGTGTAGCATTCATTCTCGATGAATTTGTTGTATAGCATACCAAGATGCATTCCAAATATGTGGAGCATATGGAGTTTTAATCTTCTCCTTCATCAGTCAAGTTGCAAGAACTGATCGAAGATCCATCAAAGTTAAAGTGTAGTAAAGATCAAGCTGACAAAGTCCCTCATCAAAGCAGTTGTAAAAAGAAGTAGATATATGACCAACTTGAGGGTGAGTGGTGAGAAAAACTTGGGTTTTCTTTGTAATTTTGGGTCAAAGGGTTAATTTGTAATTATGAGAGTTAAGTTTCTAAATTAAGATTAGTTTAAATTTGAGTTATTTTATGCGAGAGTTATAATGGGATAAGTATTGGGTTTCCTAGTTTAAGTTGACATCTTTGGTTGTACTTTATAAATATCAATATCCAATTAGCTATTCACAATAAATAAGATCACAGAGTTATGTCAAGATGTAGCCCTAAAATTTCAACGACATTCATTTTAATTCACATTTTACAATTTCACATCTTAAAAATATGAGAAAGAAAGGAATTATGAGTTGCTGTGAACCCTCTTTACTTTTCCGAGCATGTCAATCTTAATATGAAAAACAGAATTACCTGCCGCATGTATGTCATGATGGAATTGATTATTCCATCTATA
Source organism: Cinnamomum chago (assembly GCA_038049695.1). Classification (NCBI taxonomy): domain Eukaryota; kingdom Viridiplantae; phylum Streptophyta; class Magnoliopsida; order Laurales; family Lauraceae; genus Cinnamomum; species Cinnamomum chago. The sequence continues at coordinate 102,113,681 of CP142451.1, read as the reverse complement.
ATTGATTATTCACAAGTACCTCTTATAATGTCCATGGAGAGCTTGGCCCTATCAATCCCATTGTAGACATAGCCCTTGGTTGCCTTAGTATTACCATCAACTAATTTTAAAACCTTTACCAATGGCTCAACCATGTGATGCAGGCCAGATCCATGATTGGCCAGCCACTGGGCCTAATCCCACTAAAAGCCCATAAAGGGCCAGATCATGCAGGATTTTCCTATTTTAGCGCAAGAGTTTCCTATTTTGCATTTTCAAGAAGATTTCTTAAAAATTCCTGAAATTCAGTAATCGCTGAGATTTAGGACGAAATTAGAAGTTTCTATTTTTTATTGAGGCTTGTTTTCCAAGTTATAAGATAGACTATTCTGTATAAAGAGAAGTAATTCTCCTTCAATCGATCATTGAATAATGGAATAAGAATTTGAGTTTCTTCTCTTTGAGATGTTTTCTTGTCTATGGCATGCATGGTCCGAGTTGGGTCTATAGTGACTCGGACTCGGCCAAACACTTGCATGTAACTTAAAGTGGAAAAAAAAAAAGAAAAGAAACAAAATGGGGTGTTTTTTTTTTTTTTTTTTTTTTGTAAAAGTAGTTTAAATAGAGGGAGGGGGAGAGAGAGCAGTATAAAAAACAGGGGGCGGGGGGCAGGATTTTGGGCATTGTGCAGTGAGGAGAGAAGCTGCTGGCTGCAGTGTTGCCAGCTGCTGTGTTGCTACTGCTACCGCTGGCTGGCTGCTTCTGCTGGTTGTACTAGCTGGTAGGCCTCCTCCTCCTCCTCCTTTCTTCTTTCCTCTTCTTGATCCGACTTGCCCGAGTTGACTCAGCCCTGGGCGAGTCGGGTCCTTAGTTCGGGTTTTTAAACCTTTGTGGTGTGAGACCAAGACACTTAGATCCTATATGGATCCCTATCCCCAAGCCTTTGGCTTGGAGAATGTCCCATTGGCTATTCTTCCCTCCCCGCGATGCATCACCATGTATATAATTTTCTCGGATCTATTCCAAATTTTTTTGTTGAGAACTATACTGGGAACCTTCCATGCCCTAGGATATTTGGGGTCCTAGAACCTTCCATGCCCTAGGATATTTGGGGTCCTAGGCAAATTAAGAGTGCAAATCTTCAAATAATGTGAACATCTGCATCAACTCGGCCTTTTATCGGCATAGGCTCTCAATAGACATATATCATGTAGCAAATCGTGTGATTCCCGGTCTTGTCCCCCATAAGTTTTTTGAGACATGCAACTGTAAAGTTATGATTATATATCAACAGCACTACAGTTTTCCCGAGTCGGACACTCATCAAATCCCCCATTTCGATCTGAAATGGACTTCATTATGGACTGGGCTTAAGTCGAGTCAGTATAGTTGGTTCTAACTTGGCCGAGTTTTCAAACCATGAGTCTCTCTCTCTCTCTCTCTCTCTCTCTCTCACACACACACACACACACACACACACAATGCACACATAATTTGTTATCGATCTTTGAAGGAAATATCAAATTTAAATGAATGTACTATATTTTCAGAATAATTCCACCCTGGAGTAATTTATGGCTCGTTGCATCGATTGTCATAACTATGCTGCTTCACATACTTATCTTGTATGTTGAACCTCTTTCAGTGCTTTTTTCTGTGAGTATCTTCTCTTTTGTTTATCAGTTCTTTCCTCTCTATTTATGCTTGCTTTTATTGTGTTCATTTATTTAAAAGTGAACTATTGCTTTGGTTTGCAGGTGACTCCATTATCTTGGGCTGAGTGGGCTGTTGTCCTATATCTTTCTTTTCCTGTTAGTAATTGTTCTTTATACCTCTTTCTTGAAGTCTGATTCTTATCAGAAACTAGCTGATTTCTTGGATGCAAAAAAGCTGACTGCTTGACTAAACTCTTCTTTCTTCTTTCTTCTTTTTCCTTTTTTTTTTTTTTTTTGAGTTATTTTTTATTTAAATCAAGGAACCTTACCAACCCAGAGTTTCTTTATCAGGTTCCCACTTCCAACTCCCAAAGCCCAGTCCAAAAAGGCACAATACTGGCAATGAATTGAAAACTTAATAATTGAACGTATCAAACAGACCCACAATCTGCACTGGTCTGGCCACCGACATGCATTTATCCACCTTCTCCCAAACATGTAGATAGCCGACAGTTTTCAAAATATGCTATCAACAATTGACTCTCCAACTGTACAGCCTAGGAATTTTCTTTTGAAAATTAGTCCTATTCCGGCATCCACATTGAGAGACAGAATTTATTCTTTGTTCTTTAGTTCCTTTCCAAATTGGATTCATTTCAATATTAAGAACCCAATAGTACGGGTGTTGAAATCTCAGAACACAAGGAAGCAGATTATACAATCTAGTAAATGCGCATATACTAACCTTGAAGTGAGACATTTCAAAAGAAGACGCCAATGAATTCTGATTAGTCAACTGAAGGAAATAAATGAATAAAATATGCTCCGAGCATCCAACTTTGAACCTGATCTCTTGTGGCAGTCTTCACAACAACTTGAGACAGACTTCACTTCCCAAGGATTTCCATGTTATCCTTCAGGCACAAGAACGAGTAGGCCTTCGCAATATCGCAGTGTCATGCAATCTCTCTGCTTTTTTTCTTTCAAAATCTTTTATTAAATGTACATGTTTTCCATTTGGGTAGCAACCCTACATGTTAAAGAGTTCATTTTCCCAACAGAATAACATACTGCAGATATAACCCCATGATACTAATCCTTTCTTCTTTCTTTGATACGAATCCTCCTTTTTTCTTTGATTAGTAACCCATTGACACTAATCTGAAGGAATAAAATCTAATCACTAAAATCCTTCATGCACTTGGATTCTTCCTAAACCAATCTCTTTCAAAACAAGAAGAGAATTTTGAAGTCCTTAGTTGAAGAAACCTGCACTTATCATGATGGGACTTGAAATTGTGGGAACTTAATCTTCTGCACTTATCAATCTCGTGAGACATGTTCCCCATGGTTGAGAATTTCAAATGCCCCTCAACCCTTTGAAAGGGCAGAGCCAAGGTCGATCCAACCAATGACTGGTTGGTGTTATGTATGAAGGATTATTAGATCTATTGCGTCTCTTTGTTTGATATTTATGATTACATAATCTGATTTATGGCTTCATTATTCAAAGTGCATACATCATCACAAAGATTTTTAGAAATAAATTCTTGTAAAACTGAGGATGGTCCCTGGTCCTTCGTTTCTAGTTTTGCTTTTATCTCAGTTTCATTGAGGACTTCTATTTGTGATGCTGTGCTTCTGTTCTAAGTTCTGTTTTAGACTTAATTTAAAAATCGTGCACTTAATTCATAAATAATGTATATGTTCTGTAGGTTATTATAATTGATGAGATACTAAAGTTCTTCTCAAGAAATTCTAGAGGTAATGTTTCTGCTAACCTGTATCATGGCTAGAGCTTTATTTTTTTTCTGCAAATATCTGAAGTTCTAATCCCTATAATTTATACATTAGTTTTCATTTTCCTATACATCATAAAATATTCATGTTAAAAACTACCTCCACATCGATGCCAATTATTGATTAGTTTCATCAAGGTATACACAATAGCACAAAAATTATAGAATATCTAGCAACTACTTTGGCATTTCAGCACAAGTCAAGGGGACCAAATCCAAAAATTGTCCTTGAAATCAACTCCACATGTCCAAACCCGGGTTCTCATGTCCAAGCAACAAGCTTCTCACTCCTAAACCTCGATACCACAAGATAAAAAAAGAGATAAAATGGGATAAATAAAACATAATTGTAGCTGAAGTTCCCACCCATGTGGTTATGGGTTTCACATCCAACACTGTAACTCTCTCTGAAATAGTCAATTGAAAAGGGGTCTACCAAGGGCCACCATCGAATAAGCCTGTGCTCATTGAATATTAATCAAATAGCTAATCAAAGGCATCCATTTTCTAATGATTTAGTAATTTGGGGGACATGAAATTTGGTGTTTATACAGTTTCCTCTTTCATCTTTCTATCCAAAACTAAATGCTCAGACAGAACTCCCATCATTCTGTCAGGACCTTTTGATATACATTGTTTTGTCATTCACTAACAACTGGAGCTTTTGGTGTTTTTGGTTATTAACATGTTATCTGAGCTAAGGGTTGTGTGTTCGAATCCTTGGGGACGTGTTTCCGTCTACATATGGTCGTTTGGTGTTTTTCTATCGCTCCGCATGTGAGGGTGGCTGTCAGGACCCTTTGATATATGTCGTTTTGCCTTTCACTAACTGCTCAAGCTTTTGGTGTTTCTGGTTATTAACACATTATCCCATTTAAACTTTTTTGTTCTATTTGTCATGCTCATGGAACTATTATGCCATCAATTAGTTTGAAAGTCGAGGCATTAGGTTTTTCATTTTGAAGATGCCATGTATAATTAATTTCCTCTGTTGGTTTGACCTAAAGTTTAGTTTTACTTGTACTTTTGTGTACGAGTGGAACACTAGTTAAGGAGCCCTTTAATAGCTCAAGATTATGATGTATCATAATTAATTGCTCAAATTATGAGTTAAGAACTCATGTTTGGGTTGTGACAATTTTACACTAGCTGCCAACCTACCTAATGCAACCCTCCTTTATCCAAGTTCGGGACTTGCAATGAAAATTGGCGATGTTTTTACTGTAGCTGACCCCAATAGAGTTGGGATAAGGCTTTGATGATGATGATGATATGAGTTGAGAACTTTTTTCTAATTTATATTTTTTTCTTATATTTAATTTATTGAATTGGCTCGTCTTGAAATAAGAAAATCTGACTTAATTAAGTCACTGATTTGATTCCATTCCCGGGGCTTTTCAAGTTTTAGTCGGTGTCAAAAATCCGCAAGTGCTGCTGCTAAGCAGCTCATGAACAACCCTGAGCAGAGATGTTAGTTATCTCAAAATGTGATACGTAATCTTTAAAATCAGTAGGTCATCAACCAGGATTAAGAAGAGGGTGGGTTTGAGATCGTTCATGGAACTCACTTGTCTTCAATTTAGACTTTCTCCAAATAGCCACAAGAGCAAAAGTTGCTGGCTGTGGCTGCTCTTCTTATCCAGTTTTAGTCGGTGTCAAAAATCCACAAGTGCTGCTGCTAAGCAGTTCATGAACAACCCTGAGCAGAGATGTTAGTTATCTCAAAATGCGATACGTAATCTTTAAAATCAGTAGGTCATCAACAAGGATTAAGAAGAGGGTGGGTTTGAGATCGTTCATGGAACTCACTTGTCTTCAATTTAGACTTTCTCCAAATAGCCACAAGAGCAAAAGTTGCTGGCTGTGGCTGCTCTTCTTATCCAACTTGCGTGTTGATTGGGTAGCTATAATTGGCTTAGTTTAAAAACTGCAACTTCTACATATGATTTAATTGTAATATATGTAATTAATTTCATTTTCTTGACACAACATGCCACATGATAAGGATTTTAAAGCTGGAAGATCAATTGTAGAAGGATTTTTAGTTGGGTGCTTTGGATGTAATCTAGTATTCAATTATTCATGGAATCATGGGCATCTCTAATGTTGAAAGTTGGGAAACACATTTAAAATTTAATTGAAATAATGGATATAGTCTTCCTGATTCATGCATCACTCTGTTGTGTCAAAGACTATATAGTTGCTTTCATGGTTCTGCAGGTTTAAGGTTCAATTTCAGATTTGGTAGAACCGATTTACTACCAAAAAGGGAAGTGCGTGACAAATAAAGGTCAAAGCCTCATCCAAGCCAATTTTGTGTGCATCCTTGCTTAGCAACAAGGCTGAATCTTACTGAAGTCAAGGTGCCAGGTTGTTGCTGGAAATTGCAGATCATGCGGTCCATTAACACATGATCACTTGAATTACATGTGGACGGAAAAGGTGGAACAGTTTTGTGAGACCCTTCAGAAAAATATCTCAGTCCCGTTTTTAATTTGTGAGAGCTCAACATTCAATGGTGTAACCATGTCTTATAGTAGCAAATAGGAAAACAAAACTGCCATGTTTTCAGGCCCACAGCATGTTATCCGCTTCCATCGTGTGCATATTTGTGATATAAAAGGGAAAAACGATGCAATTGATTTTTTTTGTTGTTGTTGTTTGTTATGCTTTATGTTTGTGATATCCGTTTCTCCTTTAGTTTATTCTACTAGACAGTTTATCCTCTTTAAACTTCCTTGGGGTGTTGGAAATGATGATCATCCTCTTGATATTGGTAAGAAACTTATTTTCAAAAAAGATGTTGGTAAGAAACTTGCAAGTAATGTCATTATTTAGATATTACTAGGGTTAGCTTTACCAGGATATTATGAGAGACATTGGTCATGCTGTGTTAACCCAAAGGAATGAAAAGTAAAATTGTCAAGGGTTTCTTGTTACACAATGGCATCTATTTCTATCACACTGGTTGCAAAATAACCTCAATTACACCCCGCAGTTACAGTCAATGTATCCCTAATTATAATCTAATTTATCTCACAATTTCAATGGTATACTACTGGAGCATATAACAATGTGTTCGTCTAAGCTCAGTGATCCACCGAATCATTGTTTCATGTACCAGTTAAGAAATCATGACATGCTTTTCACATGGCTTTAATGAAGAGAGCCAATTTTTAACTAGTAGAAATTTACAGGAGATGTAAAGTGCCCAAAATAAAAAGTAATAGCATGAAATAACAATCCACCTCAATATGCTCGGTCCTCATGAAAAACTAGATCGAGCAATGTGATTAGTGTTGGTATTGCTTCAACTAATGATGAGATGATGTTTAAAATAAACCTTTAAAATAAACCTTTAATCACTGGGGATCTGATTAAAGTATAATCGATGGTTACGCAATTACCCAAGCTGATTTTCTAGAACACATTAACGTAAATTAAAACTTATAAATTAGAGCTCTTATTTTAGACTTGGATCTAATTTGCTCTTAATGTATTAGACGAAAGTTTCCAAATTGCCCCTCTGGCTTTTCTCCCCTGTATATGATTGTGGAGAATTTTTGTTCAAGTAAGAACTCACCTTTATGTTCTCTCTTATTTTTTCTTCTTCTTCTATAAAAGAAAAGATTTTCCTCTTCTATATTAAAAAAATTGGGCGGTAACAAACCACGCCGTGTCCATTTCTATATTGATATTATACACCCTTATAAAAGGGAACAAATGACGTGCTTGTTACTTTCTATACACACCCAAGCGGGCTCCACTTGCATGCATCCTAATGTATGGCTCAACTTTTAGGAGACATGTAGCGGGACATGTGTTGGTGCACGAATCTAAAATCCTTAAAGCATCCAAAATGGAAGCAAAGAAAACCCTCTCCCTTGTCTTCACAAAACAGAGAAATTGGAAAAACTCTCGCCTCTCCATATCTTGATGCTCGCTCAAAGGTAAAATCTTTGCTACGGAAATCCTTTTTTTTTTTTTACTTATTTCTCCATCTTCATTGCTTGTTACTTGATTTTCTTAATTTTTCTTTTAATTTGTTGGAAGTGTTTTCTTGAGAAGAAGTGTAGCGGACGAGGTAGGTCATGCACACGAGCGGAGAAAAAGGTTCGTTGATTCCGCGGTCGGTCCGGTCGCAAAGGTCATTGATCTCGTACGGCGATGTTGCAAGGCCACCCACGTTTCATACAGGCGTACTTTCAAACAATCATGGGAATTCAATTTAGTTAGGTCTCATCTCTTTTTGTAATGTTACTTGTGTATCATCAAAGAGGAGAGAGGCTAAGATTTCAGTCATAGTAATTAACTACTTCTTGATCCGTCAATGGACCCCATTCAAATGAGCCTAATTCATTTCCAAATATAAGCGGCTACTCTTCCATGTGGCTGGCTTGAAAGGGAGGAAGTTGTGCAGAATCCGCTTCAAATCATCTTGGAAAAGGGTAGCATTAAAATCAAACCAAAGCCTCACGACAATTCCACTTGGAATATTGGTCAAATTTCAGTGAGACAAAGCAAGTGGGTCGTATGACTCTATTACAAGCAATGGTGGGAAGAAAAGAGAAGCCACGTGGTTGGTTGATTTCAGACCAAAAGCCATTGAAGATTGGTGTGCCAAAAATAGATAGCTTTTTTGAATTTGTGGCAAGAGAACAAAAAAAAAAACACCAGCCCATATATAATATACAAGGGCACTGGATCTATGTATATATTTTGTTCCAGTATTTTTGCACCTCCTCAATTTCTCTTGTACTCTTTTCTGCCCCTCAATAATCTGAATATAACTTTTAAAAAGCATAAGGAGCTAGATTCTCGTCTTTTATTCTCGAAAAAAAAAAGAGTTAACAATTCACCTATAAGGTATGCATTGTGCTGTAATTCTTATTCTTTTTTTCTTGCCCATTATTAAACCTAGAATCCTACTCCTCTCAAAATCTAAGTTATTGTCGATTTTTGAATTTTTAACATTTTAATTCAAAATCTAAATTAAGTTATATTTAATTTAATTCTTAAGTAAGAAATCTCATGTGGCTATCAATAAAGGTGCTTAGAAGTTCTTTATCTTATACTAATTACATATCAAAGATTTCATCAAGGTTAATGATTTTATTGAAGTTTTAGAAGGATTTGAGTCAAAGATCACGATTTTTTATGAACATCAACCCCATATCATGATAAAAAAAATTTATTTAATTTAATTCTTTAATTATAATCATGTGTTTCCTTTTACTTGAACATATAGAAATTTCACCAAAAAGCAAATGAGTTGAGATTTTAAAAATTCCAAAGATCATTTGAAACTTTTTAGATTTCTAGAATTTTGGAATTCTCTAAAAAAAAAAAAAAAAAACATCACAGTTGCTAATGATAGGCCCCAAAATGACAAATTCTCCTAACAACTTCAAAGTAAAGAATCAAAGAAAGAGCCCTTTTGGCATTTTGGTAAAAGCGTTTTAAGACTTCCCCCTTTTTGTTGAAATAAAGCTTTTTAGGACTTAAAAGGCATTACAAAAAGAAGGGACTTAAATTAGATAAAGTAGTTATCAATATCTGATGCCGTTGCCGTTACCGCTACTATTTCCGAAAACCAATTCAACTCGAAAAGCTGACTCACTTTATCGTGTGGGACCTCTATCGATCACAGCTGAATGGCAATTCCTACAGTTCAGTAAATTATCCCTATTAAATTTATCTTCAAAAATATAAATTTTTTTCTGCACAAACTTGCCTCAGACAATTAAATCTCCTCTTCATCATATTTATTTCTGACATATAAGAACTAAGAACCACCCATCCGCATCCCCACAAGGGATCAAACAGGGAATCCATTTCCCCCCACAAGCTATATATCATTGACATCAGCGTACAGGCTGGTGAGCTACAGCCTCTACGGAAGGCGTGCAGTACCGGTGCCGTCAAAATGTGGGGGTTGGTCCGGTTGGGCACTTTCCTCCTCCTGTGGGAGCGTAAGAACATGAACTGTGATTTGAATCCTTAACAGGGGCTTTTGCGAGGGACTGGAACGTGGTGTTCTCTCTCAACGGCGGGGACGCTGCTCCAGCCCATGGCCTTGTCGCCTGAAGGATTGCTGAGTTCAAACTCAATAACAAGATGAGAAATAAGGAGGAGACCACCCTGCAAATGCCCATCTGGTCAAAGAAACAATAAAAGAGTGATGGAAGAGAATAAAAGATGAAACTGGAACGAATGAAAGTAAAACGCACGTAAACGGATGAAACAAATGAGATGGAAGGGAAGTGAATGCCAACGTGTCGGATTAAATAGGGAGCTGTATATGCTAGTGTGATGCAGCAGCTCAGCTTTGCTTTATGGACAAAGTTACCATACAGCGGCGCTGCATCATAGTATAGTATGATGCAATGCCTGACCTATGTAAGTAGGTGGGGCTCATCTTTTAAAAATTTAATCCGTCCACCATCTTTTAAAAACAACCTATACTTCGCATACATAACTTCGAAGGGCTTTTTGTAGGGCCTACCGTTAGATTGACTTGAACTTCTATTTCTATAGGAAAAGGGGGAGAAAGTTAATGAAGTTGAATCATGTGTTCACGATTTAGTTAATCCAACGGTGTGCATATTTTTTATTTGAATAATTTATATGTATATCCCACGGTGGGCGTTAGAACCAATGAATGAATTTGATTTTTTAAGGGTGGGCCCCACCCACTTGCATACGTCAGGCACTGCATCATGCCACCTTTAAAATATCCGATCCGTCCATCATCTTTTACACACATCCTTTTCTTGGCATATATAACTTCAAAGTGTTTTTCGTGGGGCCTACTTTTAGATTGACATGTTGATTTTAAATGTGTCTAACTTCTATTTCCGTAAGGAAAGAGAGAGAAAGTTCATAAAGTTGAATCGTGTGTTCACGATTTAGTTAATCCAACGGTGTGCATATTGTTGATTTGAATAATATTTTATATATATATTGATGTGACCAGAACTTGATCGATGTCCTAAGTATATACAGAGAGATCAAAACACAAGGTCTTACCAGGGCTTCAGTAAAGATTAGTATGCATGGGCCATTTGAATAAAACACTCCAACAACAAATATTATAAAATTCAAATTCACGGATTTAATAATAAAATAATCACCAAATTGCAAACGAATTGAATTCTTTATAATATTTCTAGCCCGTCTCGTCTCCTGAACTCACTCATGAACATGGTAAGTCCAGGCCCTCTGCGTGGCAGGGTTTGGTCTAAACTTCAGTAATTTAGGAGCAATGCTATTTAACTGCAAGTGCACGACTGTTTATTTGAGACAGTAGCAAATGCGGGTCGAACCCACAGGGAGCTAGTTAAAGCAAATGCGGGTCGAACCCACAGGGAGCTAGTTAAAGAAGCTTTTAAATCAAGAAACGTAGTTAATCAAAGAAGATGAGTTTTTAAACAAGTTAACGAAAAGAAAATCGCACAATTAATTAGAAGATGAAAAATAACAGTTGATAAAAATAATTAGAGTATAAGAACCCAATAAGCATCCATCCGTTTATTTATCAAATAATAATAAATTGGTCCAACTTCTTCTTCAAATGAAAGACAAATCAATTTTTTTGACTTGGATAATTTAACTTTAAAAGCCTTTTTTATTAAATAAAATCCAAAATCCAAGACTTCCTTCACCTCAGAAAAGTATAGAAATAATCGAAGCACTACCCATCAAGGTAAGCATAACCAATCACAGGAAAACTCAGTCCTAATTAGTATGGACTATCAAACCTAAGCATAGCATGGATAGTCAAAAATATATTTCTATTTTTAGAAATTAAGAACCAATCACAGGAAAACTCAGTCCTAATTAGTATGGACTATCAAACCTAAGCATAGCATGGATAGTCAAAAATATATTTCTATTTTTAGAAATTAAGAATGGAGGTTTGCCTTAAGTCTATTAATCATTATGCCCATAAACATGGAACACAAATTGTGACTACTCAATAAATAAAAAGGCGATTACTTATCTTCATCCATGGCTCCAATCAAAGAAATTAGCTCGCCATAGCAAATGATACCTCTTGATTTATCATTAAAAATGCACATTTACAACTTCTCTTTCACAATAATCTTCCTCCAAAAGAATTCCTTGGACATGGCCCAAAAGACAAAATCACTGGAAACAAGAACAGGGACGATGAGATGGAGTCGGCCTCACCAATCTGTCGCGAGCAGCACACACGGCCTCACCAATCACTCATGATCGAGCAGTACCTACGGCCTCCTTTGTGGTATTAACCTTCGGTCCCGCCTCTCTAATCGCTCGTAAGCAACCATTTTTATAAGGGTGCAAATGGGACAAATGTCGCTATTCAACTGGTTGCTGCTGTGAGGTTCGTTAAGTGATTGACTTTGCTTGCGTTGCATGCACAGGTCTTCACGTGGTATGCACATGTTTTGAATATTGCAGCTGTGATAATCCATCTACGTTCACACATATGGGTGGTGCTCTCGTGTACAAGTGTGGGTCCCACATATAGTTTGTGTGGATTTTTCTTTTCCTTTGTTTTTCTCTTAAGGCGTGTCCCAAAAACACGAAGATATCCTACAAAAATAATCAAGGAAAATTAGTTCATGTGTAAATCAAAAGTCATAAGAGATTTTTGGCTTTTCATGCTAAAGATCGAAATTTTCATGATTTTAAGTGAAAATGTGATTTTTCAAAAGATGTTGACTTAAAAACTTAAAAACATAAAATCATTATTTGCTAATGAAATCAAGCATGATTAGATGATAAAGTCCTTAATTGTTAAAAATAAAGAAAGAAAAATATGTAATTTTAAAGACTCATCATATGTCCCACAGTGGGTGTGAGAACGAATGAGCCAAAGTTGCATTGGAAGTTGTACTAGATGTTAATGCAGCGCTTGGTATATGCAAGTGGGTGGGGCCCACCCTTAAAAAATCCAATCCGTACATAATCTTTTACACACATCCTTTTCTTTGCATTTATAACTTCAAAGTATTTTTCGTGGGGCCTACCGTTAGATTGATCTGTTTATTTTAAATATGTGCCCAACTTCTATTTTCATAAGGAAAGAGAGACAAAGTTAATAAAGTTGAATCATGTGTTCACGATTTAGTTGATCCAACGGTGTGCATATTGTTGATCTGAATAATATTTTATATTTATATCCCACTGTGGGTGTTAGAACCAATGAATGAATTGGATTTCTTAAGGGTGTGCCCCACCCACTTGCATATGCTATGATGCAGCACTGCTGTATGGTAGCTTTGCCATTTGTTTATATTTATATTATGCCAAAGTGGGGCAAGTTCCCTTTAGCTGTAAGAAGTTGGGTAGAATGATGCATTAAGCACTAAGCATCTGTTTAAAAGGGCATATAATTTAATGGTTTGGCACTGCTGTTACTAAACCATTTTATCTTTGAAGCCTTTATAGAGATCATTACAACCATCAGATCATACCCAATGTGAGGGCCACCACTAACTATATGTAATCTCACTCTTCAAAATGAATCAAGGTGGGCCCCACAAACAAGGTTAGTTCATTCATAATTGGATCTTCATCTTACATGAGAATATATATTTTTTCTTATTTGATTAGAAAGAAACCGTGCATTTGGCCTAATTATATATACTGTGTCCTCTGATAGAGTTTTCTTTTATTTTTACAAAAAGGGCTCTTGCATTTTTACAAAGCATCAAACTGGCTCCTATATTTTGTGTTTTTATTAAATCCTCTCTACAAAAAGTAACTATACTTTTCGATTTTTTTTGTTGGTTCATTTTGTTCAAAACTAGAATGACACAAATGATGATTTTGAGAAAACGCTTCTTTTCATAAATGTTGTCTCTTGGTCTTCAGATTAAGGGACTCATCTTTCATCCGTCAAATCCATTCAGACAAACTAAGATCCTCATTCGAAATGACCCCATTGCACACTATTTTTGACATTATTCACCATTGGGCCGGGTTTTATCACAAGAAGTTTACAAAATGTGGTAATTTGATTTGCTTGACATTACATATTTTCCTAATCCAGAATCCAAGCTTTCTATCACCATGCCTCTTGATCATCATCCATCCAGGGTGACCCAGAAGTGTGTTTTAGCAAAAATACAAAATGAAGAGTGACAAGATATTAGATTCTATTTATCAAAAACCTCTATAAAGTAAGAAAGAAGATACAAGAGTAGGGTTGCAAGTGGATGTTTGATTCTCCGATTACCCAAAAGTTCCGAGTCGCAAAAGACTGGATCTGGAACCTATTTTAGATTCCGATTTATAAACGAGTTTGGTATTGGGTCCGGGTCTGGAACCCAATTTAGGTTCCGATTCATAAACGGGTCTGGGTCCATATAGGTTCCAACCCGTGGACCCGGCATATGAGCTGAAGATGTTGAAAATTGTATTTGAAAATCAACTTTCGGTTTTACATTTCTATGTATAATACTGGAGGTAGTAGACTTGATGCACAATTAAAAGTTGAATGATATGCTTATTTTAAGAAAATAAAGAATAATGAGAAATTAGAATCGATTTTGAAATTAGATTCCAGTCCTCTAGGTGGACCAGATTCCGGAACCAGATCCGGATTTCCCTATCGGAACCAGGTCTGGAACCAATAAAATAAGTTCCGATTCCGGATCTAGAACCGGAACCGTTATTTAGAAACGGATCCGAATCCAAGTACACTATGGTTCCGATCTGGAACCGTCCCATTTGCAACCCTATCCAAGAGCGAATCTCTCTAAACTCACTGATATCGTTATTTAGGGTTATTTTAACAAGAAAAGAAAATCGAACATTCTATGGTCAATATTTTCCTTCTAATTCTGTCATTTGTCATGGAAAGCATGTTTAATGGGCAATTTGTTCAGGGATAAAAAGCATATTTCTTATCTAAAAAGAAGGTAAAGATTCTATAACGTAATTTTTAGTAGTTAGTTTTGATTTCTAATTTATCTCAGAACATGTTGGAAAAATCTCTCATTAATTAGGACTAGAATTCCTGACATATCAGGATCACTTCTAATTGATTATTGGGTTTATTGGGCGGACCCCATGTCATAGGGTGCATCAATTTCCAAACGGTTATCCATTTTCAATTCCCACACAAACTTGTTGTTTGTTGTGAAACAATTACAACGGAAGAGACATAAAGATTGGTAAGTATTGGGGGCTAGGAAATAAGAGGAAATTGGAAAGTTGCCAACACAAGATCAAAACCGTTATGTTAGCTCAAGTGAGTAGTAAGTTTCCCAAAGAGTAAGGATTCCTCAAAAGGCAAATCAGATAAGGAAACTTTTTTAAATATAGGATTTAGGGTTTACCTAAGATTTATGGCGCTGAATTCTATAGCTATATTCTCCCTGTTCTCTTGGCCGCTACAGCTGTTAAAACATCAACCCATAATTCCATACCTGCGTGAATTCGGCTTTCGATACAAACTGATGCCAATTTCTTGTTGACAAGAAACCAAAACCTCCAGATCTAAACTTTGTTATCTGATCTCCATTAGATCCTGATGGGTTCTTACCCATTCGATGAATTTCTACAGTCTTGTACAAGAAGTTGATGTTTATTTTCAGCAAAAATATTTGTAGCACCTAATCATAGAAACTAAAATAGTACAAATCTTTTTTCCCAGATTTCACACTTACAAAATGAAATCACAATGAAAAAATAATCTTGTGGAGAGTTATCATGCACACATATAACAAGCCCTACGTGCTACTAACAATGGTGTTTTGCTGGACGAATTCACTATGGAAATTCTATCTTTTTTTTTTGATAATTGGGTAATTGTATTATAAAGGAGAAAGGAGAAAGGAGAAAGGAGAAAGGAGAAAGAAGAATACATGAGAAAACAGAGCAGAGAAAGAGACCTCCAAATAGGGAGGAGAAAGAAGCATACAGGAAACAGAACTACAAAACAAAAAACCAAACAAAAAACCTGCCGAGATCCGGGCTGCTAAAGGAGACCAGGATTAACAGCTGGGATTTTCAAAAAACGAAGGATGGAGAGGAGTTGCTGACAGCCTACTGGGGCCGATTTCTTCCTCAGAGAAGAGCTTAAGTCTTCCTGCAAGTGGCCAATTATCTGGTAGATGGAAGCTTGATGGTTGTCGAAAAAAGCTGAGTTCCTAGCCTTCCAAAGAGAGTATAAAACCGAGAGGAAGGTAGACACCATGAACTTCATACCTGCCATGTCATTTCCTCTTGAGAGAGAGGTCCATATAGAAGACGGGGACCAAGGAAGAGGAGGCTGGACGCTAGCAGCCCTGAGAAGCCATTTCCATAGAAATTTAGCTATTGAACAAGAGAAGAAGAGATGATAAGCTGAGTCAATTCCGTTGAAGCAGAGGCAGCATCTAGAGGCTAGGGAGAACCCAAGGTGCTGAAGATGAGATTCAGTGGGGGTCCTGTTAAGCATCAGACACCAGCCAAAGCAGCTGACTCTAGGGAGAGAGATTCCATTCCAAATCAGTGGAGACCAATTGAGGCGGTGACTTCTAGTTCTGACTGCATTCCATGCACTAAGCTGAGTGATCTGACCGTTGGTGGAGTCTTTCCAGAGGAGGGAGTCCCGAGCTGATGAACTTGGAGAAAGGAGGGATGTTGTAGAGGAGAGCTGATCTTGAACCTCTGATGGCAAGTTGGAAGGGATGTGCCAGCTGCCTGAGAAGAATAGGGAAGCTAGACGCTGGTTCTGGGGGAATTGCAGACTGGGCCAGGCTTCTGCTAGAGGCTTGTCTCCACTCCAATTGTCATGCCAGAGGTTGATATCTTCTCCATTGCCAAATGACCAGACACTGCCTTGATGGAGGAGATGAGCCAGGCGACGAATACGTTTCCAAATGCAGGAGCCATAGATAGAGTTGGCTGAGTCCCAGATGTTAGTTTTTTTGAAATAACGGGTCTTGAACCAAGTAGACCAAATAGAGTTCATGGTGGAAGCATGCCAGCCTAGCTTGAGAAGGGAAGCACTGTTGACTTCGGAGATTCGCCTGATACCAAGACCACCTTCTTGCTTAGGGAGGGAGACTTGGGACCATTTCACATAGCTGAATTTGGAGGAGGAAGCATTACCGGACCATAGAAAGTTCCTCATCAGCCGCTCTATATCCTTACAGAGAGAGATTGGGAGAGGGAGAATTGAAGCAATGTGCATAGGGATGCTAGAGAGGACGTGCTTGATGAGAATGAGCCTACCTGCAAAAGAGAGAAATCTTGCCTTCCAGGCAGTGAGCCTAGAGTTTATAGAATCCAGCAGGGGGAGGAAGTGGACGCGCTTGGGGGAACCAAAAACAATTGGGAAACCCAGGTATTTTAGCTGGGTCTGAGTTTCTTGAAGACCAAGGATGGATCTAATTCTAGCCTTTCTCCTATTTCCGCACTTGCCAAAGAAAAGCTGGCTCTTTAGGAGGTTAAAGTGCTGGCCAGAGGAGTCTTGGTAGATATCCAGGAGGTCTTGGAGAGCAAGGACAGCAGAGGTAGCACCTTTCATCAGGATTATGATATCATCAGCGTAGAGCAAGTGGCAAGGGGAAATGGGGATTGAGGACAGGGGAGAGTTGTACCAAGGGATTGCAGGTTGTGAAGATGGAGGCTTAGGATTTCTTCGGCTATGATAAACAGGTAAGGAGAAAGGGTTGGAAAGTATAATATTCATGTTCTAATCATTTGCTGTTATGTTCATGTGCTCTGTGTATTTAATTTAATTTTTTCATCTTTAAAAATTATTCAAATGAAGGGTTATGCTTTTCTTGACATCACGATCGAGTTCTATGATGTGTGACCTATCCGTTTTCCATTGTTACAATTGTCACAAATATTTTTAATTGTGCTGATAGCTAAAATGCATTGGCATCTAATTAGTTTCATGTGGCCGCCAAAGGACCAATCACTAGGTGGATAGGTTTCCTCCTGTTCTACTAACCAGTTGGATCATCTAGCAGGAAAAGAGTCAAGTACTTTATGAACTTAGTATGATATTAATGAAATATTTATGAAAAATATCTTATAACTATGGTACACCAATATCACAATGAAAGCACAACCAACACATTTCTAGCACCTAGGATATATATATATATATATATATATGAGAAATTCTCAAAAACTCCCCTACCTCGAAAGTGGAGTTTGTGCCCAAATCTAATAACCAATGATTTGTTAATTTTTTAAGAGATCTACCTTTGTAGGAGAACTTTTAGGAAAGAAAATCAGATATGTGTAACACTGATGACACGTGTCACACTTTTGTTGGCTAAAAGAAACGCCCGGGGAATTTAGTAGCGTAACTATATATATATATATATATATATATGAGAAGTGCTCATGTGAGAGACACTCTTACCTTATTATGAGATATAAAGGTGATGACTCTCACATTTAAGTTGTTGACATTGAATATGGATGTGACGGCCCCCACCTTATCTCTCATAGTAAGGTGAGAGTGTCTCTCACAATAGCAACTATATATATATATATATATATATATATATATATATAAGCAAGGCTCTCCTAAGCTAGAGCTTAAGATAAAATTTCGTAAGCTCATGCTTGTAAGGCCCACCTTTTGTCCATCCAAAGGGACCAAACACATTACCCCCTAAATTGCACATGTCCGTCAACTTTCGGTCAAATTTGAATCTACTGGACCATTGGATCGACTATGTATCGATTCGAAGGGACTGTTGACCATTAAACTTTTAGGCCTACATGGAGATGATAGAAATCAAGAGAGAAGGATCCCAGGGAGTCCTTAAAATCCTCTCATCCCCATCCCCAGGTGGGCCCACACAGTTGAGTTAACCTTATACTAAGCTTGAGCTTAGGATAACTGGCCCATATATATATATATATATATATATATATATATATATATATATATGGTAATATTTAGGTGGGAACTGTTCTCACATATTATGTGAGAACTTTTGTGTGTAGGCCCCATTTGGGGATGGGACCAGGGGGATGGAAAGATCTACGTGAGCCCACCCCAAGTATAAAGTTTTGACTCCAACCCCATGCCCTAACCCCTTCATCCGTGGCCCACAAGTTTAATGACTTCATATTCAAAAAAATATTCAACGCTCGATCCAACGGTTCAGTCCATTTGGATGTGTGCCAATCCTTGGGATTAATGACTATTAGGGGGTTTCCTATTGGTTGCTAGGTTTGGATGAGTTGCTAGTTGGGCCCTACAAAAAAGTTCTCATATAATAGGTGAGAACTAGTTATCACTTGAATATTTTTCATATATATATAATTTATTTGAAAAAAAGTTATATTTTGGACAATATTGATAAAAATATCCTATATGCATAAGAAAAGAAATGTTGACATAGGATGATATCTAATGAAAATATGATCCACCTAAGCTTGGGCTTAACGTTTTTTTAGGAAGGCCAGGCTTCGACCAAGCACTTATGTATTGAGTGGGGCTTAGGCTGGGCTTCGGCCAATGGTCGAGGTGGCTTGGTATATAATCTACTAGTTTAGAATATAACCCAAACACCTAAAAAGGAGCTAGGGTGCTTGTATAACTTAGAAAGTATTTCACAATATCTCACTTTATTTTAAAAAAATCTTTATATTAGATTATTTAAGGATATGCCGAATAAAATAATCTATCTAAAAAATAATTCATAATTAGAAATGGTGAGTTTTAGTAAAAGTCATTGGAGAGTTCATGAGCAACCATTAATTCTAGTGGCCCACTATAAGTTTTTAACATCAATGATTTATGATTTAAGGAGTACAACTGTAACTCCTAATATTAAACTGGCCCCACAGTACTTACAAATTTGATATCGACTTCATGATGATGATTAGAGATGGGAACATTAGCAACTGGGTCTTGCTCTTATCAAACATGGTGGAATCCACTTAATGAAAATTTCAGCCTCCCAAAATGAACGAATGCCACCATAATATTGAGCCTTCATTGATTACATCATTAACACAATCTTATGAACTAATCATATTCATTAATCACATTATGTATGACCGGCCCCACTTCTTCCATTCCACTCATGGAAAGCGTGAGGGAGATCACCAGAGTCCAGACTTGTCAAACTGTGTTGTTATTCCAGCAGGATTCTAATTTTTAGCAGTTTCTTAGTTCTTAAGAAAACAGTTTCACCATAATACCAGCCTTACACTTTCCAATACTTTGAAGTGGAACGTTCTTTCCTATGAAATTTTGATTTTCCATTGTTAATCTACAATTTTGAAATTGGAGTCGGATTTTGAAATTGATTGCAAAAAGGGGCTCCAATTGAGCAATTGATTGAGAAATTCTCAATTTAAATTTAAATAAACTTAAATATAAAAAAAATTCAATCTGATTTAGTTTTTAAATTTCTAAGAAAGCATTAAATGAGCCGGGCTCTTTAGCAAAACTTTTGAAAATACTCCTTTTAGGATAATCAGATATGTTTGTGAGATTTTTCATAGATAAGAGTCATAGAGCCCGCCAATCCCTCACCTTCCCATTCAGGACCCACCCATGCCACAGATGTTGTGTTTATATTCGTTACATAAACCATCTAAAGTGGAAATACGATTGCATGGAGTCCTCCATAACGAGTACTCTCTCTGTTAAAAAAACATATATTAAGATTTTAGTACGTGGGTTTTCTTTCCTCATGCAGATTGACTCTTATATTGAAATTGAAGGTTTCCTATTTCTATTCCAATAAGATTTTTTTCAGCACTTCACTTTCCACTATAGCAATGAGAAGAGGTTTCTATTTCTGATATACCATTCTTTTTCAATATATATGTCTCTGTATTCACTTTCTGATATATATGTCTCTAGTATGATGCAGCGCCTGGCGTATGCTAGTGCGTGGGACCCACCTTTAAAAAATTTGATCCGTCAATCATCTTTTACACACATACTTTTCTTTACATATATAACTTCAAAGTATTTTTCGTGGGGCCTACCGTTAGATAGACATGTTGATTTTAAATATGTGTCCAACTTCTAATTCCGTAAGGAAAGAGAGAAAGTTCACAAAGTTGAATCGTGTGTTCACGATTTAGTTAATCCAATGGAGTGCATATTGTTGATTTGAATAATATTTTATATGTTTATTGATGTGACCAGAACTTGATCGATGTCCTAAGTATATACAGACGAATCGAAAAATCATAACAGTGGGTCCTACACTCCCAAGGCGCCCGCCTAAAAAACTCACCTATCATTTCAGACCTCCGATCGCCTTGAAAATTGGTTCATCGTGACCTACACACCGAGAGCTTTCCGCCGATGTGTAGAACGTCGAAATCCGGCAAGCGGATCAAAATCTACGAAGCCTGGGCCCCGGCGATGATAACCCGACCAAACTCCATCGGACCCCATCTTCTGGGCCCGAACCAATTCCTTTGGTCCAAACCCGAGCCAAAACCAATCCAAAACCGATTCAACCCATTAAAACCAAGCCCAAACCCATCTAATCTGAATAAAACCTGAAGCCCAACCTGGACTCGACCCAGACCCGACTTGGCCCGGCTGGCCATCACCTGCATGGGAGCGGAGAGTCCACGAGATCTGGACTCTTCCCTCCCCCCGATATCTCTCTCTCCCACTCCCTCTTCCGCTAGAACTCTCCCTCATCTCTATCTCTCCATCGCCCCCGATATCTCTCTTCCCCTCTCTATCTGTGGCTCTACTCATCCCATACATGCACAGATCCCAGATCTCTAACCCATCATCCCCTCTCCTTCTCATCATCTCCACATCACAGCCCCGTCAACACATCACCATCCCTCTCGATCCTCTTCCCCTGCGCAAACCGATTTTGTGGCAAATCCCAGTGAAATCCTTCTTCAAGATCTGAACAAAGCTAAAACTGTCCTCCATAACTGGCTTAATGCCGAAGCTGTGCATTGGAAGCAGAGGGCTAAAATTAGGTGGCTCCAAGACGGAGATAGGAATACAAAATTTTTCCATCTTTCGGCCAAATTAAGAGGAAAGCGCAAGAGCATTGACCGGATTGCAGTGGGAGATACCATCTTTGAGGATGAATCTCAAATTAAAGGCCAGGCCTCTTCCTTCTTCTCCAATCTGTTTCACTCCTCCTCAGTGGCTCCGAATGAAGCTCTCTTCGACTTGCATGGTCTTTCTGTTTCGGAAGAGCAAAACCAGGCTCTCACAACTATTCCTTCCCCATCTGAAATTAGAGAGGCTGTCTTTAAGCTTAAAAAGAGTAGTTCCCCGGGCCCAGATGGATTCACTGGGGCTTTCTTTATTAGCTGCTGGCACATTGTAGGGAAAGAGGTGGTGGGGGCAGTGACCCACTTCTATACCTCCTGACATTTATAATTGAGAGAAACCAACGCCTATTTCCTCTCCCTTATCCCTAAGAAAGCCTCTCCAGTCACCTTCTCAAATTTCCGTCCAATTAGTCTTCTGAACTTTGTTTACAAAATCATCTCTAAGATATTGGCAACCAGGCTAGCCTCCATCCTTCCTCTCCTCATCTCTGATCACCAATCAGCTTTCGTTAAAGGAAGGACCATCCACCACCATGCTGCCTTAGCCCATGAACTTATTCAAATCCTTAAATCAAAAACCCGAGGAGGGTCAGTCTGGTTGAAGTTGGACATATCTAAAGCCTTTGACAAGTTGCAGTGAAGCTTTCTCTTTAGGGCCCTGAAGTTCTTCAACTTCTCCCAAACCTGGATAAACATGATCACAGAGCTAGTTACCTCTTGTAAAGGATCTGTCCTTATCAATGGCAGCCCCTATGGGTTTTTTGGCTCTTCTTGTGGCCTGCGTTAGGGAGACCCCCTATCTCCCTACCTGTTCATTCTCGCGGAGGAGATTCTCAGCTTAAATCTAAAAGCCCTTAAGCATGTTGGTGCCATTGAGCCTATTTCCACTATATCCCCAGGACCCCTTGCCATCTCCTCTACGCTGATGATATCCTGCTCTTCTTCAAAGCTTTCAAGAAAGGCCTGAAAAGAGTTCATGAGCTTCTATCTAGCTACCAAGTCTCTTCAGGTCAATGCTTTAATCACCAAAAGAGCCAGTTGTTTATGGGAAAGTGTTCTGCTAGGAGATCTCACTTGGCTACTAATCTTTTGGGTATCACTCAGGCGAACCTCCCCTCTACTTATCTGGGAGTCCCTTTCTTTCTTGGCACTTCAAGGCACCCCTTCTTCAATCGGATCTTGGACTCTATTAGATCCAGGCTGGCGGGCTGGAAAGCTAAAAGCCTCTCCTTTGCGGGTAGATTTATCCTGGTTAAGCATGTGCTCTCTTCCATCCCCCTCCACACCTCCTTGGTTATTCCAATTCCGAGCAAAACTTGCCTTCAGATTGAGCGGTTGATGCGGAGCTTCCTTTGGTCTGCTGGCCCTGATAATTCCAATAGTCAGGTAAATTGGGAAATAGTCTGTCTGCCAAAATCAGAAGGAGGTCTTGGTCTGCGCAGAGTCAAGGTCTTCAATGAGGCCTGTTTGCTCAAGCTTGGTTGGTCGGCTGCATCCTCCAATTCTCTTTGGGCAAATTGGCTCAGAGCCAGATACTTCAGAGGCTTGATTTGGTCTCCAGCCACGCCTAAAAGAGGCTCCTGCATTTGGATGAGAATCAGGCCCATGTCTCACCTCCTTCAGAGCGGGAGCATTTGGAAGATCGGGAATGGCCTCTCTATCAACATCTGGCTGGACAATTGGATTGATAAAGGTCCCATTGCTCCCAGATTTCCCCACCTTCAGCTCTCTGGTTCTGATCGGCTGGCTGATTATATCCACAACTCTACTTGGGCTATTCCAACCCATCTTCCTACTGACTTGCAAAATTTTCTCCTGCAGTCCACTAGCCATTTATCCTTATGTAACTCCTCAGGCCCAGATTCCCTGTTATGGTAGGGCAACAATTCGGGGAATCTCTCTCTCAAAGAGGCTTGGAATATTCTAAGGATCACTCACCCTGCAGTCTCCTAGGATGGTCTAGTCTGGACCAAGTTTCTTAACCCCATATTGGCATGCTTCTCCTGGCGCCTCCTTCTTAGGAAAACTCCAACAGACTGGCGGGCTAAACAGAGAGGAAGCTCAATGGCTTCTAGATGCTGTCCATGTCTAAACAATGAAGAAGATGATCTCCACCTCTTCTTCTCCTGCTCCTTTGCTCTCCAGGTTTGGTGGTGGATTTTAAGCCTTGGTGCAAATTCCCCTGCCCTTCCTCTGTCTGCGTCAGCAATTTGGTCATCCTTAGCCCAGTGCACCGCCATTCACACGAGGAAACTTGCAGCAACGATCTTCTTCCACACCATCTTTGTTATCTGGTCTCTCCGGAATGATTGCAAGCACCGGAATTGTAAGCCTAGGCTGGATAGAGCTAAGATAACCCTCCAGGATCAGTTGAAAGAGCTGGCCATCATGTTGCAAGGCTCTGCCAGTTCCCTTTCCCATCCTGTCCTGAGTGGTTTGGGGCTGGTATGAGTTCCTGATCAGTCTCTGTTTGCTGGTGGCTTCTCTCTCTTTCTGCTCAGCCTGGTTGGTGCTGAGTGAGCTGAGTTGCTGGTAGTGTTGTTGGTTGTGGCCTGGGTAAGGCCTCCTTCCTTGCTTTGTCCGGGTGCTGCTTGAGGTGTTCTGCCTTGTCTTGGCTGGCTTTGGCGTGCTGTTTTGTGCAGGTTGCTGTTGTTCTCTAGTGGGTTGGCTGGTTTTTTTGGGCTGCTGTCTGTTGGGCCCTGTTTTGTGGTTGG
This sequence comes from Cinnamomum chago, assembly GCA_038049695.1. NCBI lineage: Eukaryota > Viridiplantae > Streptophyta > Magnoliopsida > Laurales > Lauraceae > Cinnamomum > Cinnamomum chago. The sequence continues at coordinate 102,089,522 of CP142451.1, read as the reverse complement.
GCTTTCTCTTCGCTTCTCAGCTGGTGTTGTAGGGAAGCCCCTCTCTTTGCAGCTGGATTGAGCAGAGTCCTGCTGTTCTTGTGCTCGTGGGGTTGGAGTTTGCCTCTGCTCTCAGTTGGGTTAGCTTTTGTTTCTGGAGCTTTTGGTGTTCTGTTTTTTGTTTTTTGCCCTTCCTGTTTCAGGGTTGGCGTTTTGGCTTTCTTCATTTGGTTGTATTCTTTTTTCTCTCTGTCTTCGGGGCTTTGCCCTTCTTCTTCTTCTTAATACAAATTTACCATTCAGCAAAAAAAGAAAAAGATCCATATCATCACCATCTTCATCCCCCCTCCATCACACCATCTCCTCTCATCTATCCATCGCAGCAGAGAAGCCCACGCAGATCCCCACCACCTCAGCTCCAACTTTCTTCCGTTGCCCCTCACAGCCCCTGCCACCACTCTTCATCTCCACCCTCCTTCATCTTCATCTCATCGTCCCAGCACCATCCCTCGCCGTCTTTCTCGCAGCCTGACGCCGGAACCAGATCGTCTCCCACTTCTTCTTCCTCGTCTGCAAGTCACTCCACGTGCAGAGCTTCTCTTCGCCAGTGTCTTCCCCGTGCGGATCGCGTCTCCCCCTCGCCCCCGGACTCCAAACCAGGTAGGAGCCTCCCCACCTCTCTTTGCATTGCGTCTCCCACACCAGTACCTCCCCCTTTCTTTCTTTTTTCTCTCTCCCTCTCTTCTTCCCCTTTCCCTGCACTAGGAACCCTTCTTTCTTTTCTCTTTCTTCCTCTTCTTTCTCTCCCTCCTGCTTCTTCTTCACTGCATACCCATTGCGCCCTTACCCACCTGCACGCCTCCATCTTCTTTTTTTCTTTTTCTTTCTTTCTCTTCTTCATCCTCCTGCCACAGCCACTGCACTCACCTTGCTCCACTGCGTCTTCTTCCTCCCTACATTGCACCCACCTGTTGCACAGCACATCTTCTTCTCCACCCTCTCTTCACCCTCACAATAGCACACATCTTCACCAGCTTGCATAGCAGCGTTGCTGCTGCGCTCACACACACCCATCTATCTCCCTGCACACCCCCCCCAACACCCCCCGAGCCATCTCTGTTTTCTTTCTCTCTGTTTTTTTGTTCTTTCTTCTCTTCTTCTTCCGCAGCTTCTTCTTTCTCCACCAGCACACCCCTGGACCCATCGCCTTTTCTTTTCTGCCCTCCATTTTCTTCTCGCTCCTGTTCTTCTTATCCTTCCCTGCACACGCCCCTGCAGCACCTCCGCACCACACCTTCATTCCCACTCCCCCTTCACTGCACTGTTGCACACCCATTGGGTATTCCTCCATCACTACTGCATCCACTGAACTACACTCGCCTTTCAGTATCCCAAGAGCCTGCGTGAAGCCATGCAGCCACTGGAACCCATTCCATCCAACACCCCTGCTGCCCAGTCTCGACCGAATGCCTTTTAAATCGGGCCCAACCACAACTGCAGCTAAGCTAAGCCCACTTCTCTGCACCCGAACTTGCCTGCATCCCCGCACCCACCTGCTGCACCCAGACTCCTGCTGCACCCAAATTCCATTTGCTGCCCCATCCCACCTGCCTAGCGCATTCATCTAAACTGAACCCATGCATGCCTATTCTATTTTCTTGCATTGAAATTTAGTTCCATATCTCTCTATTGTTTCTTTTTAGAACATTTCATGCATCTTAATATGCCCATGTATTTAAATTAAATTCCTTGTTTTGCTGTTTGTTTCAATTCTCAATTTGCCCATGCACCAAGGTTAATCTTTTAATATTCATCCATTCTATCATGTTTTTCATGTATTTAACATGCCCATGCATCTAGTAAATTTGTAATTTTATTGTTTAAATTATTCCTAGTTAGTATCAAACCTGTCCACGCATTCAACATGCTCATGCATCATAGAACTTAGTTGCATTTTTATTTCTTATTTTTCTAGATAGAATTTAATGCTGCATAATTTCCTCAAAAAGAAAAAAAAAAGAATCAAGACAAAAAGAACAAAAAGAAGAAAGAAAAGAACAAACAAAAATAGAACCCTAGATATTAGTATTAGATTAATTAAAACAATAAGGTTATGGTTAATAATTAATTTCTTCTCCTCCTCCACTCTCATTAGGATTAAGGAATTTATTTAGAAAAGTCTAAATTGGTTAGGTTGATTATAATAAATAAAAATTAGTAATTTATTTCCTTCTCCTCATCCCTTTTCATCAGGATCAGAAAAATTAGTTTAGGAGATTTTAGGATTTATAAAAAAAACCAGAAAAATAAAAAAAAAACCCAAAAGTCCAAAAACAAAGTAAAAGATAGTAAAAATAAAAAAATATTAATAAACTGGAACTAGAAATTAAATAGTGGTTTAGGCTCACCAGGTTAAACCCCAGACCCAGATCTAGGTCTCCCCCTAGTCAGGTTCGACTACTTTTAGTTTCTTTCATTTAAATAAGTTAGGTCCCACTCTCTCTCCGGGCCCCGTTAAGGGATTGAGAGAGCTGATGTGGGCGGTCTAAGACCTTAAGTTAGTGTTAATCCGATGATCAGTAATAAAACATTAATCACGTAAATCCAAGTAAAATCCCCTAGTTAGGCCCTTCTAGCCCAATGTCAAAAATCCATAAAAACTATAAAACCAACAAAATAAACTCAAAAAGATTTTTCCTTTATTTCTTCCTCCACCTCAGGTGCCAGATATTTAATCGAACTTAATGATAAAAGGGAATAAAGAACTGATTTCTAAAACTGAATAAATTAATGAGAAGAACGAGATGAGATGAATGATTTCGTACACACTTCTAAATGATCACGGCCCATCGGCCACCCTAAAATAAACATTGGCCCATCGACCACCTCTAATCAATTAAGGCCCATCGGCCCTTCACTTTTTATTAGTCGTGTATCGCACATGAAAAACACAGAAATCGCAAGTCAAAGTCTCATTTGCATAATTATTTTGGTTTGAAAAGTCAGTCTTTAAACCCTATTTTGTTAAGGATTTAGAAGGGGGTACCCGGGAACGGGGCCGATCCTCTTCTTAAATATTTGGCACCTCCCCCTTTTATTTTCTTTATTTCAATTATTTTATTTTACTTGGATTCACTATGATTTTGCTATGTGAGGATTAACCTTATTTGGATTTTGACTCATAACCCTGAATTGACCCAATATTAAAGAGACTCAAATTAATGTGATAGAAAAACCGTCGTGTGTTACCGGTAGCACATTAGACGAGAGAAAGAACCCACCCATTTATTCTCTCCCCACATTTCTACAGCTTTCGTCGAAGAACGGTGTTACGACCGTTACCATAGCTGATGATCGTAATCTATTGATTTTGAGGGTAGTCGGAATCCTCATTTTCGATATAAAATTTAAATAACACATATAGATGAATGAAGATTTCCCAAGCCATATGCGCGCAACGGGTCGAAATTCACATCCGACAGGGCCATTTGAATAAAAAACTTCAACAACAAATATTATAAAATTCAAATTCGCGGATTTAAGAATAAAATAATTACCAAATTCCAACGAAATGAATTCTTTATAATATTTACGGCCTGTTTTGTCTCCTGGACTCACTCATGAGCATGGTGAGTCCAGGCCTTTTGCGTGGCGGCATTTGGTCTAAACTCCAGTAACTTAGGAACAATGCTATTTAACTGCATGTGCACATCTGTCTATACGAGACAGTAGCAAATACTGGTCAAACCCATTGGGAGCTACTAGTTAAAGAAACTTGTAAATTAAGAAAAATAGTTAATCAAAGAAGATGAGTTTTTAAATGACTTAATGAAAAGAAAATCACACAATCAATTAGAAGATGAAAAATAACAGTGGATAAAAATGATTAGATTATAAGAATTTGATGATGCAAAAAAATGTTTTGGGCACCACCGGTCAAGTGATATGCAGTTAATGTAAAAATTAATGAAGAGAGAGTTTATAGTGGTTCGGTAGGTGTGACCTACGTCCACTTCAACTAATGATTTAAACTGCTCTGGGGGAGAGGTTACAAAGTAAAAGATTTACAATGATGATGTGAAGAAATTGTAGGAGACTCGCTTATTTGATAGGACTCTCCTTTTATACTCTTCCCCCAACGGGTGAGGAGATTCTCCAGCGATCTCCAGTGAGGTACGCTCCATTCTGGTGGAGTCTTCCGAACCGTCCTCAACAGACGAGCATGTTAGATTTCTTCCGTAGGACTTGGTGAAGGCCGTTTAAAGGAATGAGGCACTGACTCCGTCATTCGGTGGATCTGGACCCGACCCTCGAAGGGTGGACATAGACCTGGACCCATCATGGACTTGGGTCAGTCAGACCTGACCCGCTATCGTGGACCGAGCCGTTTGGGCTTAACCTGTCAGCGCAGATTGAGCCATTTGGGCCTGACCCATCATTTGCCCCCCAATGCCCCTTGTCTAAGAAAACTTGGAGAAGGGGCATTTAGCTTGAATTATTGAGCTCTGGTTGGTGGAGACTCCTTCTGCTAAGTCTTTTCCATTTTTTGAATGATGGGCCATTGTTGGGTGTACAGCTGAAGCCTCGGGTGCCTGTGGTGCGACGCGGGAGTGGAGACCCAGACGGGAAGAGTGGCAATCCAAGTTAGGGGCGCAATCCAGCTGGGCGAGCTGGTTGTTTGCGCGAAGGGCGCTGGGAGAGTCGGCGAGGAGCGCGGGCGCGGAGCACGAGCGAGGAGCACTGGTCGAGCTGATCGGTCAGCTCGCGGGGGTTCGGGGGTAGCGCCCCCGGACCAAAAAATCCTGTTGGCGACGGAGGTGCTGGACGGGGCAGCGGTGCCCGCCTGGGCACAGGCGAGGAGCGCCTGCGCGCGGATGCTGGGCGCCCAGGCTGCTGCTGGGGTGCTGGGCGCCCAGGCGAGGCTGCTGGCTGGGGCGCCCCCTTGGGCGCGGGCGAGGCTGCAACAAGCGATGGAAGGGGCGCCCAGGCTGCGCCTGTTCCTGCGATGAGCCACGGATGGGTGGTGCCCGTGGTCTACGCAGAGGAGGGACTGGGCGCCAAGCTGTTGTGTGCCAATGTGTGCGAGCACGCGGGTGAGCAGGCTACTCTAGTCCATCAGGCACCAAGGGATGCTGATCCAGCCGAGCAAAGGGAAAACTATTTTGGGCGAGCAGACCGTGTCAGGTGACCTTATATGCGCTGTTCCCGCTGGTTTGGCTCATTTGGGCGGCCAGACAGTTGGGTACGCTAATTTAATGTAGTCCCCCGGGTTGCAGATGACCTAGTGAATGAAGCAGACTGCTTGCGTGAGAGCAAAAACAGAGTCTCGGGATTGCTCATGAGAGAGCTTGAGACCGTGCTTTTGGTGCCCCATGAAAGAGCTGCTAAGCTGGAGAAAGGCTACTTGTTTGAGAACAGAGCAGGGGTAGGCTAAGCTTTTTTGGTGACCCGTGAGAGAGCCGCTAAGCTGGAGATAGGCTGCCTGTTTGAGAACAGTGCAGAGGTAGACCAAGCTTTTTTGGCGACCCGCGAGAGAGCTGCTAAGCTGGAGATAGGCTGCCTGCTTGAGAACAGTGCAGAGGTAGGCCAAGCTTTTTTGGCGACCCGCGAGAGAGCCGCTAAGCTGGAGATAGGCTGCCTTTTTGAGAACAGTGCAAAGGTAGGTCACGCTTTTTTGGGCGACCCACGAGATGATTCACCTCGCCTAGACCTGTTGATTTCCTCAGCGTTCATATATTTTTGAGCTTTTGCCAATAGTTCTGGCATGCTCTTTGGTGGTCGCTTCATTACTGAAAAGAGGGAACTGGATGAACGGAGGCCTCCCAGAAAGGCGGTCATGGTGACCTTGTCATCTGGCTCTTCGACTTGGAGTACCTCCTCGTTAAAACGAGTGAGATAGCTCCTGAGGCTTTCATTCTTATTCTGCTTTATGCTGAGCAGGTGTGTGGCGGGCTTCTGGTGGCGACGTCCTCGAATGAAATGTGACACGAAGGACTTACTCAATTCTGCAAAGGTGGAAATGGAGGTTGGGGCGAGACTGGAGAACCATTGCCTCGCGGAACCCTTCAAGGTGGTTGGAAACGCTCTACACATGATCTCGTCAGGGATGTTGTATAGTTGCATTAGGGTTTTGTAAGTTTCCAAGTGATCCAGCGGGCCCTTGGTTCCATCAAAGGTCTCCATGGTCGGCATTTTGAATTTTTTGGGGAGTGCGTAGTTCGCCACGGAGGGTTTGAACGGTGTGTCCGTTCGCCATACCAGGTAGTCTATTGATTCTGGTACCTGTGCCTTCATGGCATTGAAGACATTGCCAATCTGATTTTGCATCTCCTTGATCTTCTCGTCCCAATGGTTGGGAGCTTCCCTGGACTGACCTCGGAAACGACTCTCGCCTTCCAGGCTGTAATTCTCACTTCCCTCCTCTTGGAAATCAGGATCCTCATCATTGGAAGCAGGGGGAGGAGGTGGAAGTCCACCGCGATTCGACCCTCCTGGGGCTCCACCCGGGGGAGGAGGTACGTCGAGATGAGCGCGGCCTTCAGGATCGACCAAGAGTCTTCCGTGTGGGACGACAGGCGGAGCTCCAGCAGATGTGCCCTGGGCGTGGGCGCCATGATGACGGGCGCTCAGGGTGCCATGAGGATGGGCGCCCAGGGGTATTCCTCGACCCTGGGCGCCCAGGTGAGGGTGGCGTCGGTTGGCGCCTCGGCCCCGGGCACCGTGTGGACGGATGCCCGGGTGAGGTGCCCCTCTGCGTGGAGCAACCGGTTGCTCCGAGCGCGGTACGTCCTGTGGCCCTGCACCTAGTGCTCCTCCTTGCCCCGCCAGCATGAGCTGCAATATTTGCTGGTTCTGAGTCACCAGCTGCTGTATGGTCTCCAGCATCTGTTGAGGAGAGGGAGCGGGAGCATTCGGTGAAGGGTTGGTTGGTGGAGGATTACTCTCGCCTTCCCGTGAAGGATTACCATCTTGTCGCCTTGTTGACCTTGTGGTGATTGGCATAGTTTTGAAAAAAGGAAATTCTTTTCTTTCCCACAGACGACGCCAAACTGATGATGCCAAAAAGTGTTTTGGGCACCACCAGTCGAGTGATATGCAGTTAATGTAAAAATTAATGAAGAGAGAGAGTTTATAGTGGTTCGGTCGGTGTGACCTACGTCCACTTCAACTAATGATTTAAACTGCTCTGGGGGAGAGGTTACAAAGTAAAAGATTTACAATGATGATGTGAAGAAATTGGAGGAGACTCGCTTCTTTGATAGGACTCTCCTTTTATACTCTTCCCCCAACGGGTGGGGAGATTCTCCAGCGATCTCCAGCAAGGTACGCTCCATTCTGGTGGAGTCTTCCGAACCGTCCTCAACAGACGAGCATGTAAGATTTCTTCCGTAGGACTTGGTGAAGGCCGTTTAAAGGAATGAGGCACTGACTCCGTCATTCGGTGGATCTGGACCCGGCCCTCGAAGGGTGGACATAGATCTGGACCCATCATGGACTTGGGTCAGTCAGACCTGACCCGCTATCGTGGACCGAGCCGTTTGGGCTTAACCTGTCAGCGCATATTGAGCCATTTGGGCCTAACCCATCAGAATTCAATAAGCATCCATCCGTTTATTTATTAAATAGTCATAAATTGGTCTAACTTCTTCTTCAAACCAAAGACAAATCAATTTTTTTTACTTGGATAATTTAACTTTAAAAGCCTTTTTAATTAATAAAAATTCAAAATCCAAGACTTCCTTCACCTCAGAAAAGTATAGAAATAATCCAAGCACTACCCATCAAGGTAAGCATAACCAATCAAAAGAAAACTCAGTACTAATTAGTATGGACGATCAAACCTAAGCATAGCATGGATAGTCAAAAATATATTTCTATTTTTCAGAAATTAAGAATGGGGGTTTGCCTTAAGTCTATTAATCATTTTGCCCATAAACATGAAACACAAATTGTGTCTACTCAATAAATAAAAAGGCAATTACTTATCTTCATCCATGGCTCCAATCAAAGAAATTAGCTCGCCATAGCAAATGATGCTTCTTGATTTATCATTAAAAATGCACATTTACAATTTCTCTATCACAGTAATCTTCCCTCAAAAGAATTCCTTAGACATGGCCCAAGGATACCAAAAGACAAAATCACTGAAAACAAGAAGGGGGAAGATGAGATGGAGCCGGCCTCACGAGCAGCACACACGGCCTCACCAATCACTCATGATCGAGCAGCACTTATGGCCTCCTTTTGTGGTTTCCTCCTTCGGTCCCGCCTCTCCAATCGCTCATAAGCAACCCTTTTTATAAGGGTGCAAAGGGGACAAATGTCGCTCTTCATCTGGTTGCTGCAGTGAGGTTCGTCGAGTGATTGGCTTCGCTTACGATGCATGCACAGGTCTTGAATATTGCAGCTGTGAGAATCCATCTACGTTCACACATATGGGTGGTGCTCTCATGTACGGGTGTGGGTCCCACATATAGTTTGTGTGAACTTTTCTTCTCCTTTGTTTCTCTCTTAAGACGCGTCCTAAAAACACGAAGATACCCTACAAAAATAATCAAGAAAAATTATTTCATGTGTAAATCAAAAGTCATGAGAGATTTTTGGCTTTTCATGCTAAAGAACAAAAATTTCATGATATTAAGTGAAAATGTGGCTTTTCAAAAGATGTTGACTTAAAAACATAAAATCATCATTTCCCAATGAAATCAGATGATTAAGTCCTTAATTGTTAAAAATAAACGATGAAAAATATGTCATTTTAAAGATTCATCATATATCCCACATTGAGTGTTAGAACGAATGAATGAATTGGATTTATTAAATGTGGGCCCCCACCATCTTAAATATGCCAGGCACGGCATCATACTATGATGCAGCGCCGCTGTATGGTAGCATTGGCCGTTTATGGGCAAAGCTACTATACAGTAGTGCTGCATCTTAATATGATGCAGCGCCTGGCTTATGCTAGTGGGTGTGCCGGGTGGGGCACACCTTTAAAAAATCCAATCCGTCCATCAACTTTTACACACAACCTTTTCTTTGCATATATAACTTCTAAGTGTTATTCATGGGGCCTACCGTTAGATTGACATGTTGATTTTAAAAATGTGTCAAACTTCTATCTCCATAAGGGAAGAGAGAGAAAGTTAATAAAGTTGAACCCTGTGTTCACGATTTAGTTAATCCAATGGTGTGCATATTGTTGATTTGAATAATATTTTATATGTAGATCCCACAATGGGAGTTAGAACGAATGAATGAATTTGATTTCTTAAGGGTGGGCCCCACCCACTTAAATATGCTAGGCTCTGCATCATACTATTATGATGCAGCGCCGCTATATGGTAGCTTTGGCCGTTTATGGGCAAAGCTACCATACAACAGCGCTGCATCTTAGTATGATGTAGCACCTAGCATATGCTAGTGGGTGGGACCCACCTTTAAAAAACCCAATCCGTCCATAAACATTTGCATGCATCCTTTTCTTTGTATATATAACTTCAAAGTATTTTTCGTGGGGCCTACCGTTAGATTGACCTATTGATTTTAAATATGTGACCAGCTTCTATTTCCCTAAGGAAAGAGAGAGAAAGTTAATAATGTTGAATCGTGTGTTCACGATTTAGTTAATCCAACGGTGTGCATATTGTTGATTTGAATAATATTTTATATGTATATCCCACAGTGGGTGGTAGAACCAATGAAAGAATTGGATTTCTTAAGGGTGGGCCCCACCCACTTGCATATGCCCAGGCATATGCCAGGCGCTTAATCATACTAAGATGCAGCGCCTGGCATATGCATGTGGGTGAGGCCTACCCTAAAAAAATCCAATCCCTCCATCATCCTTTACACACATCCTTTTCTTTGCATATAAAACTTCAAAGTGTTTTTCGTGGGGCCTACCGTTAGATTGACCTATTGATTTTAAATATGACCCAACTTCTACTTCCATAAGGAAAGAGAGAGAGTTAATAAAGTTGAATAATGTGTTCATGATTTAGTTAATCCGACGGTGTGCATATTGTTGATTTTAATAATATTTTATATGTAGATCCCACTGTGGATGTTAGAACCAATGAATGAATTAGATTTCTTAAGGGTGGGCCCCACCCACTTGCATATGCTAGGCCTTTCATCATACTATGATGCAACGATGCTATATAAACGGGCAAAGCTACCAAACAGCAGCGCTGCATCTTGGTATTATGTAGCGCCTGGCATATGCTAGTCGGTGGGACCCACATTTAAAAAATCCAATCAGTCCATCAACTTTTACACACATCCTTTTATTTGCATACATAACTTCAAAGTGTTTTTTGTGGGCCTGCCGTTAGATTGACATGTTGATTTTAAGTATATGCCCAACTTCTATTTCCATTAAGGAAAGAGAGAGAAAGTTAATAAAGTTGAATCATGTGTTCACAATTTAGTAAATCCAATGGTGTGCATATTGCTGATTTGAATAATATTTTATATGTATATCCCACAGTGAGAGTTAGAACGAATGAATGAATTTGATTTCTTAAGGGTGGGCCCCACCCACTTAAATATGCCAGGAGCTGCATCATACTAAGATGCAGCACCTGGCGCATGCTAGTGGGTGGGACCCACCCTTAAAAAATCCAATCCGTCCATCAACTTTTACACACCATTTTATTGTCATATATAACTTCAAAGTGTTTTTCGTGGGGCCTACTGTTAGATTAACCTATTGATTTCAAATATGTGCCCAACTTCTATTTTCGTAAGGAAAGAGAGAGAACGTTCATGGAGTTGAATCGTGTGTTCACGATTTAGTTAATCCAACGGTGTGGATATTGTTGATTTAAATAATATTTTATATGTATATTGATGTGACCAGAACTTGATCGATGTCCTAAGTATATACAGAGAGATCAAAACACAAGGTCTTACCGGAGTTTCAGTAAAGATTAGTATGCATGGGCCATTTGAATAAAATACTTCAACAACAAATATTATAAAATTCAAATTTGTAGATTTAAGAATAAAGTAATCACTAAATTTCAACAATTGAATTCTTTATAATATTTCTGGCCCATTTTGTCTCCTGGACTCACTCATGAACATGGTGAGTCCAGGCGCTTTGCGTGGCAGTGTTTGGTCTAAACTCCAGTAACTTAGGAACAATGTTATTTAACCGTAAGTGCACGACTGTCTATTTCAGATAGTAGCAAATACGGATTGAACCCACAGGGAGCTAGTTAAAAAAACTTTTAAATTAAGAAACTTAGTTAATCAAAGAAGATGAGCTTTTAAACGAGTTAACTAAAAGAGAATCACACAATCAATTAAAAGATGAAAAATAACAATTGATAAAAATGATTAGAGCATAAGAATCCAATAAGCATCGATCCGTTTATTTATCAAATAGTCATAAATTGGTCCAACTTCTTCTTCAAACCAAAGACAAATCAATTTTTTTTACTTGGATAATTTAACTTTAAAAGCCTTTTTAATTAACAAAAATCCAAAATCGAAGACTTCCTTCACCTCAGAAAAGTATAAAAATAATCTAAGCACTACCTATCAAGGTAAGCATAACCAATCAAAGGAAAACTCAGTCCTAATTAGTATGGATTATCAAACCTTAGCATGGATAGTCAAAAATATATTTCTATTTTCAAAAATTAAGAATATAGATTTGCCTTAAGTCTATTCATCATTATGCCCATAAACATGGAACACAAATTTTGACTACTCAATAAATAAAAAGGCGATAATCAAAGAAATTAGCCCGCCATAGCAAAGGATACTTATTGATTTATCATTAGAAATGCACATTTACAACTTCTCTTTCACAATAATCTTCCTTCAAAAAATTCTTAGACATGGCCCAAGGATAACCCAAGACAAAATCAAGAAGAGGAAAGATGAGATGGAGACGGCCTCACCAATCTCTTGCGAGCAGCACACACGGCCTCACCAATCACTCACAATCGAGCAACACTGACGGCCTCCTTTTGTGGTCTCCTCCTTCGGTCCTGGCACTCCAATCGCACATAAGTAACCCTTTTTATTAGGGTGCAAAGGGGACAAATGTCACTATTCATCTAGTTGTTGCAGTGAGGTTCGTCAAGTGATTGGCTTCGCTTGCGGTGCATGCACAGGTCTTCAATATTGCGGTTGTAACAATCTATCTGCATTCACACCTATGAGTTATGCTCTCGTGTATGGGTGTGGGTCCCACATAAAAATTGCGTGGACTTTTCTTCTCCTTTATTTCTCTCTTAAGGCAGGTCCCAAAAACACGAAGTTACCTTACAAAAATAATCAAGAAAATTATTTCATGCGTAAATCAAAAGTCATGAGAGATTTTTGGCTTTTCATGCTAAAGATTGAAAATTTCATGATTTTAAGTGAAAATGTGGTTTTTCAAAAGATGTTGACTTAAAAACTTAAAAACATAAAATCATTATTTGCCAATGAAATCAAGCATGATTAGATGATTAAGTCCTTAGTTGTTAAAAATAAAGAATGAAAAATATGTAATTTTAAAGATTCATCATATATCCCACAGTGGGTGTGAGAACGAATGAGCCAAAGTTGCATTGGAAGTTGTACCAGATGTTAATGCAGCACCTGGTATATGCAAGTGGGTGGGGCCCACCCTTAAAAAATCCAATCCGTTCATCATCTTTTATACGGATCATTTTCTTTGCATTTATAATTTCAAAGTGTTTTTCATAGGGCCTACCGTTAGATTGACCTGTTGATTTTAATTATGTGCCCAACTTCTATTTCCATAAGGAAAGAAAGAGAAAGTTAATAAAGTTAAATCATGTGTTCACGATTTAGTTAATCCAACGGTGTGCATATTGTTGATCTGAATAATATATTATATGTATATCCCACAGTGGGTGTTAGAATCAATGAATGAATTTGCCCTTCGTTTATATTTATATTATGCCAAAGTGGGGCAAGTTCCCTTTACCTGTAAGAAGTTGGGTAGAATGATGCAGTAAGCATCTGTTTAAAAGGGCATATAATTTAATGGTTTGGCACTACTGTTACTAAACCATTTTATCTTTGAAGCCTTTAAAGAGATCATTACAATCATCAGATCATACCCAATGTGAGGGCCACAACTAACTATATGTAATCTTACTCTTTAAAATGAATCAAGGTGGGCCCCACAAACAAGGTTAGTAGCCTCATTCATAATTGGATCTTCATCTTACATGAAAATATTTTTTTCATATTTGATTAGAAAGAAACCGTGCATCTTGGCCTAATTATATATACTGTGTCCTATGATAGAGTTTTCTTTTATTTTTACAAAAAAGGACTCTTGCATTTTTACAAAGCATCAAATTGGCTCCTATATTTTGTGTTTTTACTAAATCCTCTCTACAAAAAGTAACTATACTTTTCGATTTTTTTTTGTTGGTTCATTTTGTTCAAAACTAAAATGACACAAATGATGATTTTGAGAAAATGCTTCTTTTCATAAATGTTGTCTCTTGGGCTTCAGATTAAGGGACTCAACTTTCATCCGTCAAATCCATTCAGACAAACTAAGATCCTCATTCGAAATGATCCCTTTGCACACTATTTTTGATATTATTCACCATTGGGTTTTATCACAAGAAGTTTACAAAATGTGGTAATTTGATTTGCTTGACATTACATATTTTCCTAATCCACAATCCAAGCTTTCTATCACCATGCCTCTCTTGATCATCATCCATCCAGGGTGACCCAGGAGTGTTTTAGCAAAAATACAAAATAAAGAGTGACAAGATATGAGATTCTATTTGTCAAAAACCTCTATAAAGTAAGAAAGAAGATCGCAGTGTAGGGTTGCAAGTGGATGTCCGATTGTCCGATTACCCGGAAGTTCCGACATGTAAAAGACTGACCCAGGAGTGTTTTAGCAAAAATACAAAATAAAGAGTGACAAGATATGAGATTCTATTTGTCAAAAACCTCTATAAAGTAAGAAAGAAGATCGCAGTGTAGGGTTGCAAGTGGATGTCCGATTGTCCGATTACCCGGAAGTTCCGACATGTAAAAGACTGGGTCTGGAACTTATTTTAGATTTCGATTCATAAATGGGTCCGGGTCTGGAACCCAATGTAGGTTTCGATTGATAAACGGGTCCGGGTCCATATAGGTTCCGACCTGTGGACACAGCATATGAGCTTAAGATGTTGAAAATTGTATTTGAAAATCAACTTTCTTTTTGACATTTTTATGTATAATACTGGAGGTAGTAGACTTGATGTACTGTCAATAGTTGAATGATATGCTTATTTTAAGAAAAATGAAGTATAAAAAGAAATTAAAATCGATTTTGAAACTGGATTTCATTCCTCTTGGTGGACCCAGTTCTGGAACCGGATCCAGATTTCTCTATCAGAGCTGGGTCTGAAATCAATAAAACAATTTCCGAGTCAAAACCGGAACCGTTATTTAGAAACGAGTCCGGGTCTGGGTCCAGGTCCACTATGGTTCCAATCCGGAACGGTCCTGTTTGCAGCCCTATCCAAGAAAGAATCTCTCTAAACTCACAATATCGTTATTTAGGGTTATTTTAACAAGAAAAGAAAATTGGACATTCCATGGTCAATTTTTTCCTTCTAATTCTGTCATTTGTCATGGAAAGCATGTTTAATGGGCAATTTGTTCCGGGATAAAAAGCATATTTCTTATCGAAAAAGAAGGTAAAGATCCTATAACCTAATTTTTAGTAGTTAGTTTTGATTTCTAATTTATCTCAGAACATGTTGGAAAAATCTCTCATTAGGACTACTACTTACAATAAAGAAGAATTCCTGACATATCAGGATCACTTCTAATTGATGATTGGGTTTATTGGGTGGACCCCATGTCATATGGTGCATCAATTTCCAAACTGCTATCAATTTTCAATTCCCACCCAAACTTCTTGTTTGTTGTGAAACAATTACACCGGAAGAGACATAAAGATTGGTAAGTATTGGGGGCTAGGAAATAGAAGGAAATTGGAAAGTCGCCAACACATGATCAAAACCGTTATGTTAGCTCGACTAGTAAAAGAAAGGTTTCCCAAAGAGTAAGGATTCCTAGAAAGGCAAATCAGATAAGGACACATTTTTAAACATAAGATTTGGGGTTTACCTAAGATTTATGGCACTGAATTCTAACTGAATTCTATATATATATTCTCCCTCTTCTCTTGGCCGCTACAGCTGTTAAAACATCAACTCATAATCCCATATCTTGGTGAATTCGGCTCTCGATACAAACTGATGCCAATTTCTTGTTGACAGGAAACCAAAACCTCCTCCATTAGATCCTGATGGGTTCTTACCCATTCGATGAATTTCTATAGTCTTGTACAAGAAGTTGATGTATATTTTGAGCAAAAATATTTGTAGCACCTAATCATAGAAACTAAAATAGTACATTTTTTTTTCCAGATTTCACACTTCACAAAATGAAATCACAATGAAAAAATAATCTTGTGAAGAATTATCATGCACACATATAACAAGCCCTACGTGCTGCTAACAATGGTGTTTTGCTGGACGAATTTACTATGGAAATTCTATCTTGGAAAGTATAATATTCATGTTCTAATCATTTGCTGTTATGTTCATGCGCTCTGTGTATTTAATTTAATTTTTTCATCTTTAAAAATTATTCAAATGAAGGGTTATGCTTTTCTTGACATCACGAGTTCTATGATGTGTGACCTATCCGTTTTCCATTGTTACAATTGTCACAAATATTTTTAATTGTGCTGATAGCTAAAATGCATTGGCATCTAATTAGTTTCATGTGGCCGCCAAAGGACCAATTGCTAGGGGGATAGGTTTCCTTCTGTGCTACTAACCAGTTGGATCATCCAGCAGGAAAAGAGTGATCAGGTACTTTATGAACTTAGTATGATATTAATGAAATATGTATGAAAAATATCTTATAACTATGGTACATCAATATCACAATGAAAGCACAACCAACACATTTCTAGCACCTAGGATATATATATATATATATATATATATGAGAAATTCTCAAAAACTCTCCTACTTTGAAAGTGGAGTTTCTGCCCCTATCTAATACTCAATGATTTGTTAAAATTTTAAGAGATCTACCTTTATATGAGAATATTTAGGAAAGAAAATCAGATATGTGTAACACTGATGATACGTGTCACACTTTTATTGGCTAAAAGAAATGATCGGAGAGTTTTGTAGCGTAACTATATATATAGGAAGTACTCTTGCGAGCTAGAAACACACTCACCTTACTATGAGAGATAAAGGTGGGGACCCTCACATTTAAGTTGTTGACATTGGATATGGATGTAAGGGCCCCCACCTTATCTCTCATAGTAAGGTGAAAGTGTCTCTCACAAGAGAGAGAGCGTGCGTGCACACACACACACACACACACCTTTGGTCCATTTAAATGGACCAAACAAATGACCCCTAAATTGCACATGTTCGCCAACTTTCGGTCAAATTCAAATTTACTGGACCGTTGGTTCGACTATGTATCGATCCAAATAGACTGTTGGCCATTAAACTTTTAGGTCCACATGGAGATGATAGAAATTAAGAGAGGAGGATCCCAGAGAGTCCTTGAAATCCCCCCATCCCCATCCCCATGTGGGTCCCTAGGTGGGCCCCACCACATAGTTGAGCTAACTTTATCCTAAGCTTAAGCTTAGGAGAGCTAACCCATATATATGGTAATATTCAAGTTGGAACTGTTCTCACATATTATGTAAGAACTTTTTTGTGGGGCCTATTTGTGGGCCCCATTTGGGGATGGGATCAGGGGGGATGGAAAGATCTTTGTGAGACCACCCCAAGTATAAAGTTTGACTCCAAATCCATGCCCCTAACTCCTTCATCCGTGGCACACAAGTTTAATGACTTCATATTCAAAAAAATATTCAACCTTCGATCCAACGGTTCAATCCATTTGGATGTGTGTCAATCCTTGGGATTAGTGACTATTAGGGGGTTCCCTATAGGTTGCTAGGTTTGGATGGATTGCTAGTTGGGCCCCGCAAAAAAGTTCTCATATAATAAATGAGAACTAGTTCTCACTTGAATATTTCCCATATATATATAATTTATTTGTAAAAAAGTCATATTTTCGACAATATTGATAAAAATATCCTATATGCATAAGAAAAGAAATGTTGACATATGATGTTATCTAATGAAAATATGATCCACCTAAGCTTGGGCTTCATGTTTTTAGGAAGGCCAGGCTTCGACCAAGCACTTATGTACGGAGTGGGGCAAGGGCTGGGCTTCGGCCAATCGTCTAAAAAACGAGGTGGGCTTGGTATATAATCTACTAGTTTAGAATATAACCCAAACACCTAAAAATGACGGTGCTTGTATAACTTGGAAAGTATTTCACAATATCTCACTTTATTTTAAAAATCTTTATATTAGATTATTTAAGGATATGCCGAATAAAATAATCTATGTAAAAAATAATTTATAATTAGAATGGGTGAGTTTTAGTAAAAGTCATTGGATAGTTCATGAGCAACCATTAATTCTAGTGACACACTATAAATTTTTAACATCAATGATTTAAGAAGTACAACTGTAACTCCTAATACTAAACTGGCCCCACGGTACTTACAAATTTGATATCGACTTCATGATCATGATTAGAGATGGGAACATTAGCAACTGGGTCTTGCTCTTATGAAACATGGTGGAATCCACTTAATGAAAATTTCAGCCTCCCAAAATGAACGAATGCCCCTGTTTATTGGAGGTTCTCAAATTTTGTTAATGCCACCATAATATTGAGCCTTCATTGATTAAATCATTAATTAACACAATCTTATGAACTAATCATATTCATTAATCACATTATGTATGACCGGCCCCACTTCTTCCATTCCACTCATGGAAAAGCATGAGGGAGATCACCAGAGTGCGGACTTGTCAAACTGAGTTGTTATTCCAGCAGGATTCTAATTTTTAGCAGTTCTTAAGAAAACAGTTTCACCAGAATGCCAGCCTTACACTTTCCAATACTTTGAAGTGGTACGTTCTTTCCTCTGAAAATTTTATTTTCCATAGTTAAGCTACAATTTTGAAATTGGAGTCAGATTTTGAAATTGATTGCAAAAATGGGCTCCAATTGAGCAATTGATTGAGAAATTCTCAATTTAAATTTAAATAAACATAAATATAAAAAGAAAAACATTCAATCTGATTTATTTTTTTAAAATTTCTAAAAAATCATTAAATGAGCTGGACTCTTTAGCAAAACTTTTGAAAATACTCCCTTTAGGATAATCAGATATGTTTGAGATTTTGCATAGATAGAGCCCGCCAATCCCTCACCTTCCCATTCAGGACCCACCTGTTGTGTTTATATTCGTTACTTAAACCATCTAAAGTGGAAATACGATTGCATGGAGTCCTCCATAACGAGTACTAGAGATGTCAAATGGGCCGGGCCGGGCCGGTTCGGCCCAGCCCAGCATGCTAGTCAACTGGCCGTGGCCCGGCCCGGCCCGGCCCACAAGGCACGGCCCGAGGTTGCTGGGCCCGTTGGCCCGCTGGAACCGGCCAGCTGGGCATGCCAGCCCGCCAGCCCGCCCAACAGAAGAAAGAAAAAAAAAAGAAAGAAAGAAAGGAAGAAAGAAAAAAAAAAAGAAAGAAAGAAAGAAAAAAAACAAAGAAAGAAAAAAAGAAAAAAAAAGAAAGAAAGAAAGAATGAAAGAATGAAAGAAAGAAAAAAGAAAGAAAAAAAGAAAGAAAAAAAAAAAAGAAAGAAAGAAAGAAAGAAAGAAAAAAAAAAGAATGAAAGAAAGAAAGAAAAAAAAAGAAAGAAAAAAAAAAGAAAGAAAGAAAGAATGAAAGAAAGAAAGAAAAAAAACAAAGAAAGAAAGAAAGAAAGAAAGAAAAAAAAAAAAAAAGAAAGAAAGAATGAAAGAAAGAAAGAAAAAAAAAACAAAGAAAGAAAGAAAGAAAGAAAGAAAGAAAAAAAACAAAGAAAGAAAGAAAGAAAGAATGAAAGAATGAAAAAAAAGAATGAAAGAATGAAAGAATGAGAAAAAAAAAAAAAAAAAAAAAAACTGACCAGCCCAGCAGGCCCGCTCCAGCCCGCCCCATGGCGGGCAGTGCCGGCCCGGCCCGCTAGCTGGGGCGGGCTGTGCCAGCCCGGCCCGTGGCACGGGTGGGCCGGAGCTGGGCCGGCACGGCCCGTTTGACATCTCAAACGAATACTCTCTCTGTTAAAAAAAATATATTGAGATTTTAGCACGTGGGTTTTATTTCCTCATGCAGATTGACTCTTATATTGAAATTGAAGGTTTCCTATTTCTATTCCAATAACTTTCTACTATAGCAGTGAGAAGAGGTTTCTATTTCTGATATACGATTCTTTTTTGTATTCCCATCCCAACCAACTCTCCATTCCCTTGGCTAGAAGAAGAAGAGTGTCCGTGCTTCGCACGGCAATCAACAGAGTGATCTCTATCAAGGTATTTTTTCCATGTTTTTTATCAGGTTGGGTTGGGTTGGGTTGTGAGATGAAGTTGTTTGGATGTTTTGGTTCGTTGACACTTGATGAAATAATTGTATAGGTATGTGGTCATCTCCCTGAGTACTATAATATTCAAATAATTTTTTAGAAAAACTACTCTTAAAATAATCCTTAAAACAAATCCAGTTCAAGTCTCTCTCTTAAAACAAATCCAGTTCAAGTATCTCCCTAATCCTCTTAAAAAATGATCCTACATTGAAGATACCTCTCCTCACCGTTCCTGCACAGAGACGGTCCTCTTTGGTGCTCGAACTCGAAGTGGGCTCTGAGAAGAGAAGGGACGACCCGGACTCTTTATCATTGCTTGCTGGGGAGAAGAGAAGAAGAGGCTAGGCTTTAGTGCTAATCCGAAGATATAGTCTTCATTGTTTCGGTTGGTTGAGAGTAGATATCGAGTAATCTAAAGGTGTTGGTCGAGAGGAGAAGCAGGATTGCGGACTCGTCGGAGCCGAAGAAAAGAAAACAGAGAAGAGAGGGCTCGGAGGTTTGCTTGGGCTTTGGAGACTGTGTGTCACTGCTGGAGATCGTCGCCGGTGTTTTTAACTGATTACTTGGCATACACAGGAGATCTGAAAGAGATCTCAGGCTCTTGGCATTGCGAAGAAGGTGATCCGGAATTCTCGCCTGTGCCGGAGAAGAAGAAGTCGATTGCCGACGCCGAGGAAGAAGACGTTACCAACTTTCTGTCGTCGACGCCGGAAAATAGGATCTGACCGTAGTTGGAAAAGAGAGACACGCCGAAGCCAACGCCGGAGAAGAGGATCTGACGTAGTTGGAAAAGAGTGAGAGCGCTGCAACTCTCCAACGGCGGAAACGATGTTTTCTTTATTTGAAAGTAAGACCCTGACTTTTTTTTATTGATTTCAAATGGGGCCATAGCTGAGGTGGCAAAATTTGCCACGTGGTGCAGAGGGACTGGTCAGAACAGGCTCCCCTGTTTCATCCCGGACTCTAATCCCAATAAACCTCATGCATGAAAAAGGAAACTTTCAACCATATCTTCCACTATCTCATAAGTAACTATCTCATAACCCCAAATAAGCCTCATGATTAATACCAATAAGCCTCATGCATGAAAAGCAAACTTTCCTTTCGATTTTTATGGGATAACCATATCTTCCACTATCTATACATCTCTCTTGCATTATTTAAGTTGGATCAACCATTCTTAATACAAACAATTGAACACCATCTTCATATCTTCATATCTTCTCTGTTTTTCTCACATTATTCAAGGTATGTTTTTATTTTCCAGTGTATTATTTATTTTTTATAATCACTTTATTTTTTAATATCACGTGGCCTGAGTGCACCAACACACCCGTGTGATTGGACTAATCAGCATCTCCCATGCCTTTTTTTCTGTTAATTTTTTTTATTACCAATCCATGATAATGAATATCCATGAGATTTTATTCACATTTTTCATCAAACCATCGATCTAATAGTAAAAAAACTCAGATTGATATTTTTCAGTGTTTTTGTAGTGGCCATATTCTCTCATTTAGTTTTCTGTCAAGGAATTGTTTTTCAACAAAAAAAAAAAAAAAAAAAAAGAAAAAACTCTAGTTATCGGCAGTATCAATATGCCCTTATCTCTTCAGTATTATTATCCATGACATTTCCCAAAAATACTCTAATTCATAGGCTAATGATGCTTTTTTATTTTTTATTTTTTGTAAAAGATAGGCTACTGAATTAATCCAAGGTTTCGGCCTTTTGGGCCCCACCAACATGGGCTATCTTAGCATTAAACATTTCACTTTTAAACCGAATGGATGGTCATGATAGTGTTATCAATGATCTATTATGATTTCATCAATCAAAAATATCTTCTTTATACAAAGAAAAAAGACCAAATAAAAAAAAAAGAAAAAAAAATCAAAGCTATCTAAAATCATGGTCAACTTTATATGAACTGGTGGGTCCCGAATTTCGTGCTATAACATTCTCTACCGTACTGTAACTAATTTTGTACAAAGCATGTATGTATTGATGTTTAAGAATCGAAGTCTTGGTTCCGAATCTCTCTTATGTACGTAGTAAAGTGTTCTTATGTTGTCAACTGTAGTGCAAATTCCACATAAGATCATTTAGCTAAAGAGGAAATTGAAGTTGTATCTTTGATGATGGTGTTCGTATGTGATAGGCCTTGTTTCTTTCTTTCTTTTTAAGCTCTTGTTTTGGACATATCTTGGGGCTGAAGCATGTTCAGTATATATATACCTTATAACTGTATAGTTTTATTAAAGAAGTTATTATTTCAAAAAGAAGAAAAACAGTTTGTTCAATGCATGGATTGTGTATATTCTGCCGAACATGTTGGTTTTTATTGTTTCAGGAACATGACAGTTTTTGGTGTATATTAATTAAAAGATAATGAAATTACATGTGTTTTTTCTTTTACTGTTTCAGTAATATGACAATTTTTAGAGCATATAACAAGATGTATGATATTAAGAGGCAACATCAGCTCCAAGAGACAGATGATGATGCTGATGTAGAAGGCGAAATTGTTGAAGATCCAATAAACAATGATGATGATACTAGCACTAGCTCAATAATAAAAGGATGTTGGTATTCCATTAGCATCCCAGGAGCCAAAATCTTTCCTCAATCCGTAGCAAACTACTTAACTGGGAACCAAAAGAATCAAGAAAACATTGAACAACTGAGGAAACATCTTTTTGCCATGGGCTGGAAGATTGAGCGGAAACATGAGAAGAGTCAAAATATGACTCGTTACCGTTACAAATCCGATGATGGCATTTACTACTATTCTCTTTTTAAGGTTTGTCAACATCTTCACACAACGCAAGGATTCATGACCGTACATAAGAAACCGGTTCCTTTACCAACATCAAGCCTTGAAAAAAAGCAATGCATTGAAAGTAACTGCAGCCCTATTGCAAGTGTAAGTGGAAGTGCACCATTGCTGGCAACAATTTGTGATCAAGTGCAAGTCACTAGAAGAAGACCTTCTCCACGTAAGCAAGAACTGGTCCAAAACCGATTAACCAACATGGCTGAAGAAGAAGAAGTTCCCTTGTCCAAAAATATACTGGCACTAAGAAATAATTCTAGAGGTGTAGTTGAAGAAGAGCAAGGCATTGAAAGAAACTCTGATCTGTATTTCAAAAGGAGCAAGAGCCAGTTAAAACGGCCTGATTGCGTTTTTGTAGAAAAAGAAGAGTGCCCCCAAGCAGTGAGAAACTACTGCACACTTGAATCAAAGAAAGGAAATTTCAGAAGGAATGACTCGGTGGACATTAAACAACTAATTCTAAAAGTAAAGATGCACCTATCTTTTGAAGGATGGAAGTTTTGGTATATTAATAAAGGATCAGATAGACGGGAGTTACGCTATTGTTCACCTAAGGGCAAGGTTTTTATTTCTCTTATCACCGCCTGCAGAGCCTGGATGGAAGATGACATGGCTGATGATAGATATGATGATGGCCTATCTGCCCATAAGAATCTCGATAATAGTCAATTTTTTCAGGTACCCTCTATTGAGACGTTTGAGGAAAATTCTTTGGATTTGGCAGTGGCACCATTAATTGAGGAGCCACTTCATCATCAAACAAATGCCCTCTCAATTGGAAAAGGAAACATAGATGGACCGCCCGTTGCATCTTCTCGCAATAGAATGAAAAGATCCCTAGTAGATGGCTCTACTGATTTACAAAAGAAGAATAAATCCAAGAAATCTTGTCTTCCTTTTAATCAAGGTGTTGTAATGGATGAAAGGGATTCAAAGCATGAGTTGGAGCTAAGCAAAAGACCTACCCAACGCAATGCGATTTTGTCGTCTTTGATAGATAATGGTGTGGTCTTACAAGGGCAGGAGGTGTCTTACTTGTACAAAAAAGACCTTCATCCTATGGCGGCAGGGCAGATAACTTATGAAGGGATCAAATGCTACTGTTGCGGAAAGGTTTATGGCCTGTCCAGTTTTGAGGTTCATGCTGGCAGTAACAATCATCGACCGGCTGCTAACATTTTCCTACAGGATGGCAGATCTTTGTTTGATTGCCAATTGCAATTAACAGGTGCTAATGGAAGTGATAGCATCTGCTCTGTCTGTTATGATGGTGGTGATTTATTAATATGCGAGAGCTGCCCCTCAGTGTTCCATTTAAGCTGTGTTGGTTTAGAGGTATGTTTGTTGTCTTCTCATCTCATGCTTGCTTTTTGTACAAATCATGAATCATGTATCATTTGTTCTTCTAAGACAATTGTGGTCATTTGTTACTGCTTAAATTGTGGAGTTCGTCAGTTTGTGTCTCATTCTCGGTGTTCTTATGCACATTATGAGAGAAGGCTTTATTAAATGGGAAAACTTCCTGGGTCCGCCCCTGGTAGGGTCCATCATGGTCTGGTCTAGAATTTCAAAACATTGCACTAGCACTGCTCAGTCTTTCTATGTCTAATACCAACTGAACTGCTAGAACCCATCCAAATTGGTCTAGTGCAGTTTTAAAATTATACATCAGTGGTTATGTGGTGTATCAGAATCCCATTCGTTAGCCTTTATATCACCATGTAATATATATATATATTTTTTTTGTTTCTTCTTATTGCAAGGTGATCGACATGGATATGTAAAATTGGTGTGTATGTGTTCGTAGACGCACATGTTGTTAGTGAACATGATGTATACGATTAGATACAATCATACAACTCTGATTCTCGCATGCATGTACAGGGCCGGTTCTGAATTTTTCATGGCCCAGGGCAAGAGTAAAAGTTAGGCCTCTTCAACCATCATATATGATAATATCATTGGTGGATCCCTCTGATGTGAAAAATTGGCAATGGGTTGATGATGCCCAAGTATAACTATTTGAAAAAAAAAGAAGAAGAAAGAGAACTCAGACCAGAATTTAAGCATCATATATGGGGAATAAAAAATCATTGGTGGGCCCCACTAACAGATGAGAAGAACGGGTGAAGGGCTGAAAGCTTGATGATCTGTTTGTAATATATATATATATATATATATATATATTAGAAATTTTGGGTGGCCCAACCTGTGATTGGGAGGACTCAGAGGCCGACCTCTGTTTGTGTGGCCAACCCAGAGGATATGGGTAGCCAACCTGTGATTAGGAGGACTCAGAGGCCACCTCTAAAAAATTTGGAGACATTACATATTAAATGGCTTGGGTTTTCAATGAATGATCCTATTGCAGAGTGCCACTCTTTCCACTCAAAGGAAGTTAGAGTGAGACATTCGAAGGACTCTGGCTCATTTTATCAGCCATGGTGAACCAATTTTGAGCAGCCCGGTAGGTGCTGAGAACCTGTATATTTTAACCAGCAACTAAGTTATAAGTACGGTTTACCACTCACATGATGCAAGAGACTTAAAGATAACCACTAAAATGCTTTTTTTTTTTTTTAGAAAAGATCATTGACTCTTCCTAGAGCAAAGTGAGAGCTCAACAGATTTAGGGTCTTATACTATTAGTAAAGCCATAATCACACAATTAAAGCATGGTGCATTTAACTTGATAGTGGTTAATTGTTTACTGCAAGTGGCACAAGTAGTTGAATGCAACATCAGCATTTTATAAAGTATGTCAAACGGAATGCAAATCACTGATTTCCAACCCTTTTAGACATGACTTGGTCTCAGCCCTGAATAGAGATTTGGGCCCCCCTGAAAAATGGGCCCTGGGCAAGGGCACTTGCAGGCCCTGCTCAGGGCCGGGCCTGTGCATGTATTAACTAATAGCATTGCATTTCTACCTGCTCTGTTTTTAGAACTTTATGTAAGTATACATATTTCACTAGTTTAAGCATGAAGAAAGATTTTCAAATGGATGGTTGCTAGTTGCTGCTATGTTACTACCCTGAATATGATTGGTTAACTACCTAATGGTAAAATTTTGTACAACAAAATTTCTCTTCTTTTGGTAATACAACTTGATGTTGGTTATAATGTAGGATGTACCTCAAGGAGAATGGTATTGCCCATCTTGCCGATGTGGCATATGTGGCAATGGTGACTTCGACGGTGGCAGTGAACATTATTCTGAGAAAACAGTCATCTATTGCGATCAATGCAACCGAGAATGTAGGTTTGCTTTTGCCTTTAATTTCTGTAAGTGGCTTAATTATACTGAAATGTCTTAATGTTTTTCTATTTAAAATTAAAAATTCTTCAGATCATGTGGGATGCTTGGCAGTTAGAGAATTGGCTGAACTAAAGAGGTGTCATAAGGGAAATTGGTTTTGCAGTCCAAAATGTTCAAAGGTAATTCAAATTTTATCTTAATCATGCTGAATTCCTTTGCCTTCTTCTGATGTTTTTTTTTTTGAGCTTTATTGTCACCAACATGCTGAATAATTGTATGGTTCAAATTTGTGATCGTAGGGAATCATCATCATTAGGATTCAGTTGGCTTGTAAAATGTGAATACAGTTTTATTTGTATTGTTTATCTACCTGAAGTGACCCTCCTCTTTTATTCTTCTTTATCCCAAGGCATATACCATTTAAAATGCCCAAATTGTTCATAACTCGCTATATTGGGCATTTCGTCTGTGACTTTTTTCTTTTTATTTTATATTACAGAATCCTTATTCAGTGAACTCTCTGTCAGGTTATATTTTGAATTGTCTACCATTAAAGACTTAGATACCAACTACTGTTCAGCAGCTTCTTTTAATATTTTCTTTAGGATGGAAAATGGAAGTCTAATTTTCATTGTTCTCATGTTAGATAGTTCTGTTAACATTTTCTTTTTATTCTTTTTTTTTTTTATCACAACGAGATTCTGTATTAACTGTTGATGGTAAACTACTGGTTTTTCTTCGTAGCATCATTGGGTTTTTTTTTTTTTTTTTTTGCTGCTTATGTATAATATTTTCAGTTTCAAGTTGTTTTCTCATTTTGTGATCCAGATATTTGCTGGCCTTCAAGAACTTGTGGGGAAAATAAATCCAACAGGCGTAGAAGGGTTAACTTGGACCATTTTGAGATCAGAGAAAGAAAACAGACATAGTGTTGATACATACCCTGTTGAGTCTCAAAGTAAGCATCATAGGAAGCTCTTGGTTGCACGTCGGGTGCTGCATGAATGTTTTGAACCGATGAATGATCCCCGTACTAATAGAGAGATGATCACAGATGTTGTTTTTAGTAAAAAGTAAGATTTACTTGCACCTATTCCCAAAGCTATTGCTATTATTTCGTGTTTACATTATAAATATGTGAAAATATAATATTCAAAAGTAGTTTAAAAAAATATTCGTGGGAGAATAAATGTAGAGGATCTCCATGAAACATTTTCCCAATGCAGTAAGTGTGATACATAGATCATTTATCAGGTGGGGCTCACCATCAAACATTCCATGGTCCTAGTCTCAGGTAAACAAGAGTCCCATCAAATGACTATTTGATCTGATTATGGGACTATGGCATCTTCTCAAAGCACCTGATGAATTGGCCTGTGTCTCATGTGTGCCTCATTGGACGGATGCTGTGAAAATACTCTTCCAGTTGCCTTCACATATAAGTTCTTAGCTGGGCTTTATCGTTCTATCTTGAATTCGGTAGATATTTGCACATGCATTTGTTGATTCTTATGTTGGAAGACAATAAGAGATCTTTTGGAAGGAGATAGGAGAGAAAGGGGAAGGAAAAAATGTCAATCCTAAAGCTGAAGCTTAAGCTCTTCAACAATCCTATAGAGTCATTTCCAAGAAAACCATGACCAAGGAGAGGAAACCAATCTTATAATCGGAACTCTGGGTGATAAAGTAGAAGGCAATGCATGGACTAATAACCCTCTGGATGTACCCTCCCTTTACAATGCGTAATGTGTACTATGTACACAGGGCATTGATTTCTAATTTTTAGTATAGTTATAATTATATAATCATTAACAAAATTAAAGGTAAGATTCCATTCAAGAAGACCTGGACTTGTGCAGGGGCCCATGTGACTTGGATTAGACCAAGTGATGGAGTCCACTGCTTGGGCCCTTTTTGTGTGTGATGGGTCCATGGTCTAGGCTGCATCAAACCTCCTCAACTTAAATTGACTCGTCTCAAATGTGGTATCACTGATATAAGTCCTTATTGAGTCACCAAAAATCTGTGTTTGTGATCCATGTACTGTTTGAGAGGTCTTCTTTTCCATCAAACCAAGCACTTGTGATATCCTTTTTGACTTGTTGACACCAATTGTTAGCAATATTTTCTCATCTTTTTTCATCTAATTGCAACCTTTTTAATAGTTCTCATCTTTGTTATGCCTGTGAATTGTGATAGATGGATCTTCAATGTTGAAAGTTGGATTCATTTTTAGTTTTGATGGATCAAAGACATATATATTGGAACTGATTCTTCACAATATTTTACTGGTCTACACTTCTAAGGTCAAGCTTCATGTAATTGCTTATCAGAAATCTTTCGAGCTTCATTTATATCATAAGCATGCAGTCAACATGTCGATGATGGACATCGACTTTCTATTTATAACTCTCATTCACTTATGAGTTGTGTTTTCCTTCTTGCGAACTTAATATGGATGCCACTTCTTTGCCGAGATAAATTCTTTTAATCCCTTTGCTTAGTTGTGACTACTAGCAATTTCATTGAGTTAATAGGTTGTTGCAACTTGACTTTCATGCCAATCTAAAATAGTGATATCCCCATGGAATTATTTACTGAGTTATTGTAAGCAAACTCAGTCAAAGTAACACTAGATCCCAGGTACCAATGTGTTCCCCAAGAAGGTATCATGGTAGCTTCCCAAGACAAAAGTTGATCACTTCCATCTGAAAAGTCAATGGCTGATATGCACTTGAGAACTATGACTTAAGACTCATCATCTTCCACAGTGTCTTCCAAAAGTAGCTCATAAACCTTGTATTTTGGTCAAAATTCTATTTTATTAAAAATACCATGTGAGTGAACCACTTTATTTAAAGAATAAGTGACTATCTTGGTGTGAGCTGTAGCAGAGCATGGGTTGATGTAAGCCATCTTAGAGAAGTGATCAACTATTAAAAGTATAGATCAACCTATATATGTAATTTTTGGCAAGCCAAGGACGAAGTTTATGTTGAGATCTTGACATGAATCAGTGGAATATAGAGAGGCAGATACAATTCTGTATTTTGCTTCTGGCACTTCACTAGTTTCTTGACTGAAATAACAGAAAAATGCGGACAACGTTTGTCTTCAATCTAGGCTCGAAGAGTTTAACTTTAACTAGCTATATCTTGTCCCTTACCATATGTTCGCTGAGTCTTCCCTGTAATTCTTAAACGATATGCTCGTGAATGGATGTAGAAGGTACACAAACTTGTGTTCCTTGTAAGAGATACCCATCATGAATGATGCATTGAGGGTGTTTGGCATGCTGTGCAATTAGAACCTCCATCAAGTAGTGCAAAGTCTTTGTCACCATGATTTTCCATTAACTTGTTCAAAGCCTTGGTAGATACAAATAATGTCACCAACACATAGCACCTTTTGCTTAGTGTATCTGCCATATTACATGAATAACTCTCACTTTATTTGCCAATGGGGACTTGATAAGATTGGGGTTCTGGTGATCATGAATGACAAGAAATGATGGACAATTTGAAGAAAGACGACCAGTTGATAAAAAAATCGATCCAAGAAATAGGAGTCTGAGTAAAAAGGAGGATACCCAGACAACAACATCAGAGACAGATGGATCACTGTGATATTGATGTTGTGAAAGCAGTTGTTTGGAGAAACTACACTGCAATGATATGTCTCAGGTTGAAGATACTGGTGAATTAGTGAGAGACAAATCTAGATGGATCAATTAGAGAAAAAGAGGGTTTGTCAGGAGAAAAGGAAGATCAGTAAGGTAGATAACAGTATTTGTTCAAGAGAGGTTGCATGTCTAGAAATACAAAGTCAATTGGCAGCTATATCATAGCAACTGTTAAGTAACCCTTTTATTCATATGCCAACAAAGCACAAAATGGCAGCTCTAGAAGAGAGATATGTCCATTCATGTTTAGGACGAAGGACAAAACATGTGCAGCAAAAAACAGGAAGTTCTTAAGTTGTTCAAAAATGTTATCTTCGGAAAGAATGAAAGGTGTGCGGTTGATAAAGCAAACAGAGGTGAGAGTTGCTTCCCTCCATAAACTTGAAG
The DNA here is from genome assembly GCA_038049695.1 of Cinnamomum chago. Lineage (NCBI taxonomy): Eukaryota > Viridiplantae > Streptophyta > Magnoliopsida > Laurales > Lauraceae > Cinnamomum > Cinnamomum chago. The sequence goes on along the minus strand of CP142451.1, from coordinate 102,059,849 downwards.
GGACATAGGATGCATGTCGGATGGCTTTGGCAGTGTCCAAAATATGTCAATATTTTCTTTCTGGGTGCATTCTTTTCTGGTGTCTAAGGGCTTGGCATTTGGGATGAGGTTCCTTATTGTGCAAGATGGGACCGAAATTTGGATGAAAGATATTTGCCTTAGAATTGGAACAGAATACCTTATTTTGGCAAAGAAATATCTTTCAATCATTTTAACACAATCTGACACATATGAAATAGAAGTCTAGTTTATTCCACATCAAATACAACAATGTATAGAGGGTAGAATCATCCGTGAATAAAACATAATAAACTTAACCTCATTTGATGTAGGAATTTTAGAAGATCACATTCATGAGCTAAATTAGAAGATGAAGTAGCATGTGCAGATAGTGTGAAGTTTGCAAGATATAGAATATGTTGCAGATCAAGGATCATTCTAGGAAGGGGTTTTTGTGTTCACTCTTTAACCAGAATCTTGGAAAGAGCAAAAACAGCATTGGGTAAAGGTGGTTGGTGAAGCAACATTCCATCATAATTCATAACATTGTGCAATGAAAATCATGCTGTAGTTTCTTGCCTATATTTATCAAAAGTAACAGAATGTGCTGCATAGATGAACTGTGATGCCATGATAGCTAATTGACCCCAGAAACCCTGTCATTTAACATAAAAGTCATGAACAATGTTGTTTCCTGGTTCAACATTTTTTATCTCCCATTCGATTGGATAGCCGCAACTAGAGTTGTTTTGAACATAGAGACAAGCAAGGTAATCCCAAGCACCTTTTGGGAAGTTTGGATTTGGCCAATTGATTTCCAAAGGATCAACTGAATAGGCAATGCAGGAATTTTAGCCTTTCCAGAATTTTAACTAGTTGGAGATGAATGGCTAGAGAGTTGAGACTGAGCTTATGGATGTTAGATTTGGTCCAAAATCTCCAAAAAGCCTTGAGTGGAAGGGGCATACTAGACTCCAAAACTTGGTAGTGATCAGACCAGCAAAAGTGGACCCTATCAAAGAAGTGATTATACGCATAGTGACATCCAGAGGCAGGATTGTCAGAAAAAAATAAAATATATGATCTTTTTTCAATTTTGGAAAAATATAGAATAATATAATTATTAAGCAACCATATTGCCTTTTTTTCTAAAATCTATCTCCTCTCTAGGGTTTTGACTCTTTCCCACCTTTCATCATAAAACCCTAAATATTTTTCAATCATCAAATCCAACTTTACTCACAAATATTTTCTTGAAAAATATTATGTTGGGGTAAAATGTCATTGGTTATCAAATAATAACTTCCTTAGCTATACTTCACTATTGATTTGTTTTCCATTGATCTTGCTTCTAAGCATTGTACTAAGCTAAGTACCTTTCTTATATTGCAGGTCTGACTTGAACCGAAATAACTATAGTGGTTTCTATACCATGGTTTTGGAGAGGGAAAATGAAATTGTTTCTGTGGCTCCAATCAGGTATTTAAGGGATATCTTATATGTGAATGTATATAAATAGAATATGTGCTGGCCTATGTTTTATGCTTTTTTTTTTTTCTCAATTTATACTGAAACGTGTGAATCTCTCTTCTGCTTGGTGTTGTCCTTATTCTAGGATCTTCAGTGAAAAGGTTGCGGAAATGCCTTTAATTGGTACTACTTTCAATTATCGTCGAAAGGGGATGTGCCGCCTTTTCATGACTAATTTAGAAAAGGTAATTCAGTGGGGATTTATTCTTCAACATTATATTCTAATTGTTTTTGAATTGATGCTCTTTTCAAATCACAAGGTGTATGAATAATCATGAATTATAAAAATCTTATTGGCAATCACAAAACTGCTAATGTTAGGCACTTCATTTCATTTTCATTCCCTTTTTTTCTTTCTTTTTTTTTTTTCTTGCTTGGGGCTTGGCACTTTCATTTAGTTACATTCATGGTTTCATTCATCAGTAGCTAGCTAACTGGAATTCATTAGACTGATAGTTGGAACACAGGGCCTCACATGTATGGACTTGGGCACATCATGACATGATAATCTATTAATCTCTCTTAGCAAATGCTCATCTAATCTAGCAATTTTCTCCAATAATTTTGATGCAAAATCAAATCATCATACCGAATTGGGTGCATACTGATTAATATTGTTTGTTCTATTTTTCTCTTTTTTCTTCTCACATTCTTTTTTTTTTTTTCCCTTTTTCCAGATGTTGTCTGACTTAGGAGTGGAAAGGTTGTTTTTGCCATCTGCACCATCTCTGTTAGAAACATGGACCCATTCCTTTGGGTTTACCAAGATTACAAGATCTGAAAGGTCCCAATTTCTCCAGCACACCTATTTGGAATTCCTAGGGACCTCACTATGCCAGAAACTCCTGATGCCACCTGCGGAAACAACATAAATGGAACCAAGAGATACTCACTGATGCAGTTTCATCTTCTATGCATCATCAACTCATTCATTGGCGAAGCCGGAACTTTTTTGTAAAGAAGGCAAATAATATTCAACCAATAATTTCTTAATTTTTTTGTAGCATATTTCATTAGCTTTACAGCACAGTTTGCATTCTAAAAACATGATCTTGGATATATGTATCAGTTCTGGACTTTCTGTCTTTTGCATGAACTTCACCCATGGTTTTAAGAAATTTGTACAGCACAATACGAAGAAGTTTTGGCCATTACATATTCTAATTTTTCATGTTTTGACTCTGTGAGATTAGAAATATATAAAGTTGATGATAGAAAGAGATCTAATGCTGGTTCTTCTATCCTGGGATAGGAAGGAGAAATTCGAGACTACATCCCAGTTGATGATAGAAAGAGGAAGAGACAAAAAGAAACCCGTTGCGGGGTTTTATTAGGGTTGGAAATGGGTTGTTTACGGTGGACCCGAACTTGAACCGTTAAGGAGAAGATAGCACAGGATCTACACACGAAACTATTTCCGAATCAATTTTTTTACTTCAAAACCAAAATCAGAACCATATATGGGACGGATCTGGATCCGGGTCCGGATTTAGGTAAAGAATAATATTAAAAATATATAATTTTGAGGAGAGATTTTCAAAAATTGAGGTAATATATCGGGTCTCGGATCCACGGTTCCGAACCAAGGTGGAACTGGACCCGGACCCATTTACTTATCGGGGCCTAAATAAGAATCCAGACCCGATTTTTAACGGGTCGAAACCTCCGGGTAATTGGAGAATCGGATACTCATTTACATCCCTAGATTTTATGTACAGGGGAGGAACAACATCAATACTCTCCGATGTTTAAAAATAAAAAAACGCAATTAGTCCCATGGGACCGCCTGCATATGTGCAGTAACAACTTGGAGGTCCTTTTTCGTGCATGGCCCATGTAAGAGGTTTTTTCGCATAAAATCCTCAACTATTTTTGATACATTTAAGGATAGGTATATTGATATTAAACAAAATATGAAATCCTGAACTATGATTTAGTTGGTTTAAACCCAATAGATAACTTATAAAAGATTCTTAACTATGGCTTAGAAAAGGAAAAGATATCGTTGGGTCCATATCGGCAAACCCTATCCATAAATGACTCCACAAATTTAGCTAATGACAATTTTCAAATGGGTGGATCTCATGTGTATAGATGATGACAAAAATACATCCAAAGACAAATTTTCAAATAGGTGGGCCATTGAGTATTTCTATCAAAAATGCATCCGATGACAAATTTTCAGTTTGAGTTGGTCCCACGTGAGCCCATCCAAACTAACAAAAATGCACCTCATGTCAAAGCTTCACATGGGTGCATTCCATTGCATGTGTATCTCATCCAAAACCTAGCTATAATACGCATCTACAACCAAAATGGGTGGATTCCATATGTAATCTCATACAAAAATACAGCTAATGATAAAGTCTCAATAAAATGATGGGCCCCATATTTAGATCCATTTTAGATGGATTTTTAGTGAATCTTTAACATCATAGGCCTCAGAGATGATCCAACCATTAATTTCCACTTGGGATGATGCCTTCAAGAGCTCCACATTCAAGGCATTAGAAGAAATGAAAGACAGAGAATGTGCCTTTTTTTTTTTTGTGTGTGTGTGTGTTGGTTTGTATTGAATTTAACGTCATCCATAGAGCCCTTTTTTTTTTTTTGTTATCGGAGGAGGGTTCATAACCCTTTGGGCTGGACTAATCCCTCCGGGCTCAGAGGGAAGCGGGGTAAACACCCCTGTGGCCCTAGGTGATAGGACTAGTGGACTCAACATTCGATTCCTGAAGAAAGGGGAACCGAGAGTCGATACCAAAACCTCTAGTTTCGGAAAAGGGATGAACCATGGTCCTGACCACTGCCAACCCCTTGGGTTATCCATAGAGCTCAATCCTATTAACAAACATTAATTTTCCATTGTTGCTAGTATTACACATGCTTAGCTGCTTAAATGCATGGGATAACATGTGAAATGTATTAGTCCAGTCCCTTTCTAAAAAGGACTCAAGAGAAATACCTATGATTTTTTTTTTTTTTTTTGGTTTGTTTGGAAAATGAAAGAACTTATGAAAATTGTAACTCTTTCCCCAATATTTGCCATATATCATAGAAAACATTTTACTTTCAAAAATATCCCAGCATTCCCTTGATAATATAATTTCATTAGATTACAGGCGGCGCCTCATAATTAGTTGTAATGTGGGACCCACCAAAAGTAAACCCACCTCCTGGGCTTCCAAATCTCTCTATATATATCCACTAAGAAACAGAAGCTTGATCTCACATCTCATTGCTTCTCATTGTATTACTCTCTTCTTTTTTTGTATATTTGCAAAATCACCTCCTATCAACAAAAGAGATGAGCTATTACGATCAACACAAGCCTCCTGTTGGCGCACCCCCTCCTCAAGGTATCAATTAATAAGGCTATCTTTTTCTCTTCCATTCTCTTTCAGTTGAGTTTTTGTAAGACCTTCTTGATCTAACGGTGGGTATGGCTTCTCTCTTCTTATCTGACGGCTATCAGGTTATCCTCCCAAGGACGCTTATCCTCCACAGGGCTACTACCCTGCACAGGGGTACCCTGCATACCCCCCTCCATACGGACAGCCTCCTCCTCCTCCTCCTCAGCAGAACAATAGCACTTCTTGCCTTGAAGGATGGTAATATCTCTCTCTGTGTGTGCGCTTCCTCCTCACGTGGAATTCGTGATGGCCCTTCATGGAGGGACTAATTTATTAGACTCAAGTTAAAATCACATGCAGTAATTACAATACTCTATTAGACTTAGTTAATTTATCTGGGTGGAGGGAGTAATCATGGAGGTAATAGATGGTGGGGCAGTAATTTTAAGAGGATTGGATTTCAAGGGTGAGCCACTATTGGATTTATTGGGTTGGGCTAAGAGAGTTCTTGGGTTCCTATCTACCTTATGTGCTGCCCCCTTAGATAGATGACATGAAGCCATCAGATCCTTTAGTGATATCTGTCCAACCTTTTATTTATTTTTTTTCATGTAATTACTAGGGATGTAAATGGGTCCCCGATTCTCCGATTACCCGGAAGTTCCGACCCGTTAAAAACCGGATTTGGATTCTTATTTATGCCCCGATAAGTAAATGGGTCCGGGTCCGGATCCGGTTCCACTTTGGTTTGGACCCGAGGCTCGACATACTACCTCGATTTTCAAAAATCTCTCTTAAAAGCCATATTTTTTAACATCAGTTTCTACTAGACTCGAACCCGAATCCAGACCCGTCTCTTATATGGTTCTGGTTCCAGTTCCGGAGTCAAGAAATCGGTTCCGGGTCTGAATACAGTTCTACCTTCTCCTTAACGGCTCCGGTTTCGGGTCTACCATGGATCTAGACCGGAAACGACTCCTTTACAACCCTAGTCATTACTGTCGCTTTTGCATGTTTGGATGGGCAAAATGATCTATGTGAACCATTCAATTAATGGGGGGCTTCACATTTGATTAGCCAATTTCTTGGTCATAAGCAATCTGAATTATTCATTTGTTCAAACTAATAGATGGCCCCGATTCAAGATTTGTCATCAACTATTCTTCTTTGCCCTGATTGTCATGCAGTTTGGCCGCCCTTTGTTGCTGCTGCCTTTTGGATGCTTGTTTCTAAGATGGATTTGTGGGAGAAGGGTTCATGCAGGAATCTCATGAGGAAAATGTATTGGAATATTTCCCTATTCAAGGTTTCAACAGGAAGAGAATTTGTATTGATGCCTCTTTTCTAATGCAAGTGTTCTTTTCTTTAATCTATCTCTTTCTCTCTTTGAAAATCATTGGAATCTGTTATTACTTTCCAGACATTTATATTCTTTGATGCCTTTGCGTGGTGTGATTAAATTGAGTGGCAAAAGGGTTTTGGAATCACCTTTTACAACTGTGATTTGCTTGGAATTGGATCTCTCCTAAAACGCGTAGGCTTTATTTGATATTCGGTTTTGGTTTTTCTTGGAAGTCACATTCCCAAATGAATAAAGCATCCCATGGTAAAAATGGTCAAAAGGGAACGGTTTTCTTCTACTAAGAAAATCCAAGTCTCTTATGGGGCCCACTAGGAGGTATGCCACTCAAGAGAGAGAATGTAATGGAAAGTTCCCATTATAGATAAAATTTTGGGTATAAAATCTTCTTTGATCATATCATCATAACCATTGACGTAGAAGATTGAAGTTAGCCAACATCTAACACCAATTAATATGATCATCCCATATATGCATGCAGCATCTTTATTGTTTGCGTGATCATGTGAAAAACCAGGCAAAATGTTTTCACATAAAGTGGAAACTCATTCTTCCCCATCAACTGTTCTCATTTTCTCACAGAAAATGCTCCAAACAAACATACCCCATAATAGGGGGCTAAAAACATAGTTACAGTCCACATTCAACCTGGGTTATCTTTGGGTCACTGTCTACCATGGCCACATCAGATGCCCAATCCCTGTTGGAATTTGGCTCTACATGCATGCATTAATTGAGCCCCACAGCGAGGCCTATGAACATTGATGCAGTCGATGTAACAATGACAATCTGCCTTTCGTCAACTGGGTCATGATCAGATTGGGGTTGGGAGGATTGTTTGAAATGAGGGTCCCACAATGATGTTGTGTGTCAAAATGATCTGACGGTTCGGATGATCTGGCCATGTCATCCATCCCCAACATAAAGGATCCAATCCAATGAGGAATTTGGATACACTGATTGTAGATGGGTTGGTTGGACCTGTGCTTAATCTCTGTGTTGAGGTAGCTCATTGCAGGGAATCTTGCATCTCTTTCTTTTGTCAATAGCTTGGGCTATGTGATCTAGCAAAGAACACTTTAGTAGTTGAGTTGGTGAAAATTTCAAAAGAAAAGGCTGTAGCTTTTGCCACTTGTCTGTGATGGAAAGTGTTGAGTGTGGGATCTTTTCCCTACAAAGCTAACTTTGAGAACTGTATAGATTGGACCTGATAAAAAGGTAGATTTGAAATTTAGGTAATTATTTGGGGTAGTGGGGTTTGTTCTTTTTTTGGTTGAGTGGACTAAGCATCCCCAATGACTTTTGCGTTATTTAAAAATATTTTTTGATGGGATGCTTTCTTGCTTTAATAGTATCTTAGAAAGCATTGATCTAGGGAGGCATGTATCTCATTTTAAACCACCTACCGCTCAAATAACCGATTATATTATACATGATCTTGACAGATGAATTTCTTTGATACTTGTTTGCAGACACTGTTGTACTAATCACTTCTTAACAAAGGGGCAAAAGGGTGAATAATAACTTTGAACTCCTGAGAATGATGTTTGAGTTGGATAAGTTGAAGATTAGAAGATCAAAAGACCAAAAAAGAAAAATAAAAATAAAAATGCAAGTTTAGAAAATCGAAGAGAAGAAGTTGAGATAGTTAAAATTGAACTCTTACGACCTTTTAGTACATAAGGTCATGTTTCTTTGCATTAAAATACATAAGAATTGAATACATATGGTGGTGAAATATAAAGATCAAATGTGGGTTTTCAAAAAATGAGCATCAAATATCATGCATCTTCTTTTGATTTTATTTTTCTAAAAGAAAAAGTTATTTGATGTTAATTTTTTAAGATTAACCTTTAATCTTCATTTTTAACTATATTCATGTATTCAATTCCTACGTATTCTAATGCAAACAAATAAACCCTAAGAATTCATCATCAAATGAGCTCCACCAAAGAATTATTAGAGATAAGTGATGAAGGATATAAAGTAACAATATAGTTGTGACCTTCACTTTCAAATTTGAATTAATAGTGTGATGGTTGGATATTCGTTTTTCATCTACCCTTGAATTAGTTTCCACCAATGGGGAGGTAGGAGACATATGATGGTTGTTTTTGGATATTCCCCTTTGATTCTCCATTTTGAACCACTTGCAAAAATACGAAGTCAATAGAATTTCTTGAAAAGAGGTAAGGGAGTGAAGGATATAAGATCGCAATATCTTTCGAATTTAAATATTAATGGGGAGTTATTTAATGGTGGTTTTGGGGAAAAAATATGAAGTCTAAGAATTTCTAGAACTTCAGTTGAAACAAACAGCCTCCTAATTCAACAATGTGATAGATTTCATTATCTAAGAGCAAATCTTAAAATAAAACGAAAGGGCTGAAGATCTTAGCAACAAACAGTCCCTCAGCATACCCTTGAATATGATAATATCTATGATTCCCCAACATAAAGTGGTCTATTGTAGAATATTTTCGAAATCAACCAAATAAAATATTTTCTACAGTACCGGTTGGTATGATAAAATCTCAAACAACCAACTATTTCCAAACCCCCGAAGTAAAAAATTGCCTCCTACAGATCGTGCAAGGCCAACAACACCACATCTTTCTCTACTTCTACAAAGGACGAAGATGTTGCAGAATACCGTAACATTCTATGATATTTAGATAGTTGAAAATAAGGGCACGTCCACGCATAGCCCCATGATGCATGCCAGACAATAAGATGGGCATTGTTCAATCGCAGATCTTGGCTGCGTCGCCCCAGAAAACCAGTTCTGCACAAAACCTTTTGGAACTTTTCAAGGAAAACCAATCCATGAATCACCAAAAAGTTTATGGAGAAGAGGCCACACCAAACTTGAAACTTTAACCGCTGAGGAAAACTGTATCCACTTTCACTGCTTTTTCCCCCAAAGTGGCCACACAAAACGTGCCCTAAAAGAAGAGAATTCTCTCATATCCAAAACTGACAATGGTGCCAAAACTGAGCCTAAAGTCTCATCCTCTAACAAATACAGTCAAAGGCCATTGTAAGAATTTTACCCAAAAAAAGGTCATTGTAAGAAAAGACAAGGTAAATCACCAATTGCCAGCAATGCGGAGGCCACCATCCATACATAAGTTTCAGTTACCACTTGAAATACATGAAGAGGTGCACAGAGAGATTTACAGATCAGGAACCTTGAACTTCCCTCCCTTTTGTTGCCAAAGGAAAAACCCCAAAAGTAATAAACCCCCTTCTAGAGAATATTATACCAATAAATATCTTGCTACTGAATTTCTTTAATTATTGAGTGAAGAACTATTGTTTCAATATTACCAGATAAAACTTAATTAAGCTTAATTGACGAAAAAGATAAACAAGTCCCATGCATCAAATTCCAAAATTTGTTGGAAGGTCCTCAAAAGCCATCAACATCAAAATTAAATCCAACTCCGCTAAAAAATACTTTCTAATAAAAGAAACCCAGGACTTTACCACCAACGTTCTTTCTCCTCGCTTCCTCATGATCCATAATCCCCGCAGATGTTGTCAACACGATATAGCCGAACTGCACAAATTTTCAGGAGCACAAAAACATATTATGTAGCATGCCTTCAATATGATAATGGCCCCATTTTAGAAAGAAAGAAAAATCCTTAAAGAAACTATGTATGTGACTTGGCCCAAAAATAGAAACTCCATGCCTGGTTTATATAACTTTTCACATGACACTCAACCAAAAGTTTGGGAATGTCATTGATAGTGTAGGGTTTCCACTTATTTACATGATTTTGATGTATCATGTGGTTGCATATACAATAAATAACTATGGGATTGTGGCTAACCTGTCTAGAGGGGAGCAACCTTGCAGTCCATGGTTCGATCTCTTTGACACCAACATCAAAACGAGGACTAATAACACCACATTTGTTCAATCTTCCATTTAACTCCACAACTATCTTACCAGAACGGTGATCATCAACATACTCAAACTCTCCAATATATCCTGTAAAATACATGAGCAAGTACATGAGGCATAAACAACAGTAACAAGAAAGTTAAAAGGGATGAAGGACACAAACCATGCTTCTGCATGACCAGGAGGAACTTAATAATCACTTTTGAGGATGGTCTGATCATGACTTGTCTCTTGCCACGCTTCTCAGCATTGTACATGCTTTTGAGAGCATCATTTAAAACACTGACTCTTACCATCTTTCCTAAAGCTGCAAATATACGTATTACAAAATAAATACAGGGTTACATGAATCCAAGTAAAGAAACAATCTCGAAATGGCCACTTTATGTCAAAACCATGGTCATTCTTCATAAGCCCAAATCAGGTACAAACCAGAACTTCAAGAGGCGAGTGAGTTTGGGTAGACCTATGAGCGGGGCTAGTCACATTTCATGCCACACTTAACACATTCAGGCAATGAAACTGGTGGGCCTGACTAGAGTATCTGGACTAAAAATAAAATAATCCACAAATCAGCTGTTTATTTAATGTGTTGCCACTGATGGTGGACCCACCCAACATGACAGATCCATCTGTTAATCAACTAGTGGCATCCATTTGTTGCTCAACTTGGATGTCGCACAACACATTTTGTAAACTGTGAAGCCTGTTTCTGGAGAGCCATGTGTGGGTTCAGCAAATGACGATTTAGACTTGCCAAGAAATAATGCAGAATCCAAATGACACGATTCAGTAACTAGGAGGATCAAAAGGGAGGGCCAAAATAAGTCCCCACTATATTCTCACTAAAGCATGCAATTATGCAAGCCTTGTGTAAGCCTATTACAGTCACTTTTTTGCTATTATTTTGGGACTTTTTCGCCTTTATCTGTGTTTTAAATTAGTGTTGTAATTAAGGGATTTGAAATATAGAAATTTTTTTTTTTTTTCCTTTTCCCAGATTGGCTAAACTCGTGAGTGGTAAGCACCTTATATTAAGAATCTTGTATATACATCTGTAAACCCAAGAGATGAAAATATAGTGGGAATTAGGGGAAATTCTTTCACACATGATTCCGAGCGACTATCCAGCTTCTTCTGAAAGCTTCCTAGCCATCATTAAATAGTTTTTCCTCTTCTCTTCTACTTTCTTTCCAGAAACGGCCCTTTTTTTGCTTCTCTCTAGTTTATTCTAAAACTACGAGCACATCAGAGCGCTATACAGTGTACCAAATGGGTTTGGATCATGTGTAGACCAGATCCAGACCATTTATAGTTACAAGGAGAGCTTTATCCCAGGGAAAGAGGAGCTGTGAACTACTACATCCAGAGCTCATCAATATGGGAGCAAATCTGTCTTCAGGACAGCATTCATCTGTAACGTGCCGCAGTTCTTCTATTTTCTATAAATTATTTTCTCCTTTTATTTTACATTGCCACTTTAGGATTTCCCAACCAACAGTTGGAGCCCAAGCTGTTAGAAGAGTCCTAGGCTCCTAGCTAATTCAATGTTAAGAAACTCAAAAGTCCAAGTTGAATGGCCTTTTAAGTGTCATTAGTAGTTACAGCTATATCTACCCCACAACAATGGGTTATAAATACAGTTTAATTTGCTTCTCTAAATTGGGATTTTACCTTGTATACAAGCATGACCTCTAAAATCCCCACATTACAACCGAGAGTAAGTAATAAATGAAATTCAGTTTTTCTTCTCAATATTGGGATTTTCTCTCATCCACAGGCATGATGTAAAATCCATCACCAACTCTTAGAGTGATCCAAAGAGTAAAAAACAAAATGGAAAATGTAAACAGGTAAGAAAATTTTGTTTCCATGCAGAAAAGAGGGAATATTAAAGGCTGTGATCACCAGCGTTTTTTTTTTCACACCTCAAACTTCCAAATGCACTATCATCCATCGCACCATCATTTTTAATGGTCTAATGGTATATCACATTTTAAGCAGTGGAAAGTTGAATTTGGGGCATATTAATGCAATTGGTGCCTGTGTCAACATTCCATGACAAAGTTCACGAGTCAATGTTTTCCACGTGAAAAGAAGTCTTTCTTGTCCCTGACTACATCATTTATAAAACTTGTTTCACAATATAAACCTAGTTATAGTCCAAAATATAAACCTATATAAACTATGCTTGTGGGATTTTTCTGGGATTTTTTGACAAACGAATGTAGTCTCATTTATTGAAGTGGCACTATACAATGAACTAGTTTGGGTCAAAAGTCTACATGACCACAGGCACAACTTAACATCGCCATTCAAGGCTTTCTGGAAAAATCTAAATATGAAACATAGATCTTCTTAAATTTCAATGGTATCAGTTAACAAGTTAAGTAGAAATAATCAAATAACAACACAACTTTGTGACAAAACATTACAAAAAATTAAATTGTCTCAACTGCAGTTTCATTTTTCTACTTCACTTGCAATTGAAGAGGGATACAGAAAACATGAATATTTGGCTGGAACCCACTATAAAACCTAGAGTTATTGTCACCTCATTTTATGAGAATCAATGGAGTAGGGTACAAAATGGCTCCTCTAGATTACTGGATGGGTCCCAGATGGCATCATCCAATTTAACGCCACGAAGTTTTACAAATCACATATGACCATATAGAACAAATCAAACTTTGGGGCCCTTAATCAGATGGCTATGATCATCATCTTATGCCAACGTGGAGCTCACCTGCTAATCCAGAACCACTAACAGAGATGAAATGAGGGCCACGCAACCCAAGTCCCATTACTTCTTAGCTAAAGACTCCGATGCATCAAAACCCATTCTCGAACAGTGGACCTTGCCCTCTAAAATGAGGGAAATGTAGGAATCTCCAACCATCAATATCAAATTAACCACAAACTCCATTCTATCACCTTAAGTCATTTTCTGTAATCATGATGCAGGTTCATGAAATTTCAGCTTCTGATGATGGGAGGTGAAGTTTTGCAGGCATCGAGTCCTAGCCCTTAGATAAACTCAGATCAGATGAGTGACAAAATTTAGATGATGAATCCAAGGGGGGCTCCAAAACTCGTCAAATTTGTGTGTGATTATCAGTTCCAGGGTACATAGTAATGAAGGGTTTTGATTGATAATAGGGTGGAGAGGAAGCAGGCCCCAAATACCAGGCCGTTCCTCTGAAAATTCTCGCAATCGCCTTGCCCTAATGAGCCTGATCGTCAACCAACAGCCCATTTTACATGCACTTGATGAGATCAAGACCATCCCACACAAGGTAATACAAACCGACCCACGCAATCTAACAGCGGGATCTGCTTCCAAGTTCCTTTCCAAATTCCAATAGTCCTCGTGCATGATACATGACAGAAATCAAACCCTAATTGAAGCGAATGGCAGCAGATTTACATAAACTGAAGCAGAAAAAACGATGATCCGAGAGATAGAAAAATTAGAAATTGACAAGAGTACAAAACAAGAGAGAGGAACGAAACCCTAACCTTGAGAAGCTCCGGAGAGAAACCCTAGCTCGTCTCCTTTGGCTAGGCAGTAGGCACAGCTGAGAGAGAGAGAGAGAGAGAGTTTTAGGGTTTTCAGATCCTCATTTAAGTTGGGGCTTTTAGATCCTCATTTTAGGGTTTCTGAGTGATGGAAACGGGTACCGAACACCCGAATATGCTAGACCCGACTTTTGGACCCATTTCGATTCGGGTGGGCTCGGGTCTACAAAATTTATCTGCTACTTTTACTATAATACTATTTTGCATATATAACTTTCACAATATACTTTTATTTGCCTTTTGTTTTCTAACTGAATCAGACATGTTTAATAATAGGGGTGCTCATGGACCGGGCTAGCCGGAGCGTTAGCTTTTAGTACTCTGGCTGGGTTTGGATAGAAACTATTAAATGGGCCACACTCGGATTAAGTGTATGAAAGCCCAAAGCCCAGCCCATCCCAAGTGAGAGGCACCGTCTTGGCTAAAAAGAGTAATTATTTTGAGGAAATGGAGAGTTGAGTAAATATGATCCCCTATTTTGTTGAAACATGTTTTAGCCAATCCACATTCACCATCGGTATAAAATATTTAATTTCATACATCATAGCAAAAAACACAAAATAAGAAATAAATGCATTTTACACAGGTGACAGATGTGGATTGGTTGAAACGTTTCTATTTCAACGAAATTGGGTCTGGACTCGAAGTTGAACACACATTCTTTCACACTAAATCAAGCATCCTAATCAAGAGAGCTATAACTTGGGTTAATAAGCATTCCACCTTTTCTTTAGAAAATATGATACATCCGTGCTCGGGCTTAGCCTATTTTAAGTGGGCAAGCCTCCGGCCAAGTACTTATGGCCCGAGTCATGTTTGACCCGAGCTCGGACTTGCTGTTTAAAATTTGGGTCAGGCTTGGATATTACTCAACCCGGCCCATAAACACCCCTACTAAATAGTCTTACTTGTAAAGGGGTCTAATTGAAATTGCTCAATTTAAAGAAAATCTATATTAATTGGTTTTATTTCAAAGATATAAGGATTGCCAAACCTGCCCTAAGTAAATGATACATGTGTTGAGAGATGCCTCAAAACCTGGCAAAGGCAAAGCAGCAAAGAGAGGCATCTCACCTTTAAGCTACCTGGTGCGTGTAGGTCTCTCACTATTGTGTTCCAACCAATAGTTCATCGTGGAAAAAAAAATCACTCCCTTTTTTTACATAATTTAAATTATTGACACTAGCATCAACAAAAGAGGCATACAAATTTTAGAAAAGAGGCCTTTATTAAGATAATTCTTTCACCTAAAGAAAGATAGTTTATTTTTTACATGGACAATTCCCACTCATAATTTTTTTTATAATAAGACCCGACACAACTTTTGATCTCGTGGGTTGTTTGGGAACTTCACTAGTAGAGTAGAGTGAAGTTAAGCCTCCAATTAAAAAAAATGTCACATCAAAAGTATATATTTTCAAAATTCCCTCTTCATTTAAAAAAAAAAAAAAAAAGAGTAAGAAAGCAACCTCCTTTCTCCACCAAAAGACAAGAAAACACCAAATACAAGAAGTCATCCTACCAAAATTACCATAAAGCTTGCTAGCCAAAGAATGGATGACCTCTAAAGGGCATTCAACACCCACCAACGTCGTCTTAGTTAAATTATTCTTTAACCCCCCTAGATGGCTCAAATATAGCATTGCTTGATTGTACTTGAGTGAACTGAAATAGGAGTGGAATTGGCCCCAACAGCAGAAAATTCTACTTCTCAATATGTTTAGATGCCATTGAGGAGACAAAAGGAGTTGACATATTTGCAGATATGGATTCCTCTTTTAGTCCTTTTCACTCTACTAATAGTTACTACCACACTGGGACTACATGGGAGTTTACTCGGCTTCCCTCTAGACCCGGAGGGATTAGTCCAGTCCAAAGGATTAGAAACCCTCTGATAGCAAAAAAAAAAAAAAAAGTTACTTCTACAACATATATTGGAATGTAGGTTATGCATGAGGTTTGGAGTCAACAATTTAAAAATGATGATTGGAATGTAACTTGAAACCTATATTTGATCTTTTACATTTGATGTTTGGACTCACAAATTATGTAATATACAGTATTTTTTCTTTTATTCCCCTTATTGTAGTACTTTTCTTGCATATATAGATTTATTAATTTGAATTAATTATCATGAATGCATGTAAATGAATGTATATTTATATTTTATAAGTACTAGAATCATTTTAAAAAAATATAACTCTATCGAGTCTCCATGTTGACTAGCCGAGTCAATTCTTTTGCACTCCACAAGTCAAGTTCGAATCATGAGTTTTCCAAGTTTGTAATGGAGTATTAGCTGGTGTTCAGTTGATAATTCTCCCTTCTTGTATAAACAGAGTAGAAACAAGAATGGATTGAGTGGGGTCGAGTGGGGTCAATTGCCCCCACTCGACTTTTGCAATTCAATTGAATATATGGAAGAGGTTGTAAAGAATTTTATGGCATTTTTGTCCCTTATAATTTTGCCCTCACCCACTTCCTTTTCACTAAAAGAAAAAAGAAAGAATTTAAAAATATTCAAAGATACCTTTATCTTTTAATTGTTAATTTCCAAAGACATAAGTAAGTGATTCTCCATATTTTAAGGAGAGATTGTAGCTTGCAATCAGTCTCTTCCCTCTTTATCTCTTTGATGTTTATCTTCTCAGCAATTTGAGAGAAGCCTCTCTACAACTAGGGTCCCGATCATTCTTGTATTGTTCCTAATTTTATGCTCAGACCATGTTGTACCGAAACTATACTCTGCAGAACTTGTTTGGCAACATTATATTAAATTACTCTACTGAGAACATATTGTGCGGAACTTGTTTGATAACATTATAAAAATTATGTTGCAATGAGCGGACATAAGACTTACAATGTGGAACCTACCTTTTATTATTTGTGGCACTTTATTATTATAGTACAGGAGACCACATGTAGAAATTACAACGTGGTACCCACCTTTAAAAATTAAAACATGGAGCCCATATTTATAAGGTACAATGCGGGTCCATCTTTAAAGGAATGATAATGTAAGGCCACCTTTTTATGAATGCAAATATGGGACATACCTTTAGAAATTACAACACGATACCATCTTCAGAAATTTGAATATGGGGCCTACATTCATAAAATTTATAATGTGGGTCCAACTTTTATGATTGTGACCATGTGACCCACATTTATGAATTACAAAGTGGAGCCACATTTTTTGTGAGAGTACACTGACCCACGTTTAGAAATTAGACATTGAGGGTAGCACGTACGTTCATAGGATTTAAAATGTTGGCCAACCTTTATAGGAATTATAATATTGTGAACACAGGATCCACATTTAAAGATTTACAATATGGTACCATCTTTAGAAATTAAAATATGAGGCCACATTCATAGGATTCATAATGTGGGTCCACATTCATAGGATTTACAACGTGGTTCCACCTTTTGTGGTTGTAACCATATGACTCACTTTTATGAATTATAAAGTGGGGTCACCTTTTCTATAATTGTAGACTGTGACCCACCTTTAGAAATTATAACACGATGCCCACCTTTATAAATTAGAAGATAGAGCCCACATTCATAAGATTTATAATGTGGTCTCACCATCATAGAATTATAATATGGGGCCACCTTTTGTGATGGTGACTATGTGACCCGGCTTTAAAAATTATGAGGTGGGGCCACCTTCTTTGAAATTGTGAATTGTGCCAGCAAGTTGTTTCTTAAATAAAACAAAAAAATTTCGCTACAACTTTTTTGTAGGGGTGGGTTAAGATTTTAAGATTTCTTCCCGTGAGAATAACATCAGAAATAGTGATTTATACATACCAAACCAGTTTTCTATTAGGGCTGCACAAAAAATCCGGTATCACCGCAAAACCGAACCGAACCGACCGAACCGGACGGTTCAGATTGGTTTTTAGTAGGCCGGTTTGGTTAACGGTTTGAAAATCATAAAACCACTTACATCGGTCGGTTATTGGTTTGAGCCCACGGTTAACCGCTTAAACCGAACCGACCGTATGTAGTAACTTAAGTGTTGCTTTTTTACTATTTTAGTCTTAGGGTTTCGTTTTTTACTACTTTCAACGTTACATTCCACAACTCCATTCTCACATGAACTCAACCGTCAACACTGCCTCAGTGCATCTCTTTTAATCTCTCAAATGCTTTTTAATACTTCATTGCAGATGGAGGGGTTACTGTACATGGTGTTTTTCTTCCATCATAATTCCTACCTCGTTTCAATGAAGTTTTTATTAGAAGGTTACACTCTTGAGAATGTTAGAAAAGTCAATAGAGCCTAACCTTTTGATGGTTGGTTTTGGTCTCACCTAACCAATGTGTTAAGAAACCTTCATTTCTGAAAAATACAGTGGGTTCTGATACAAATTTCGTTTGTGTGACTTTTTTTGACATGAACTATCATTTTATTGTAATTTCAAATGGTATCATGTGGAATGAATGTTTCACTGCAAGTTGGTTATTGGTTATTGTTTTTTTTTTCTTTTTTTTTTTTGCGTGCTTGCGTTTAGTCCAAACTCTCTTTTTGTAGTAGAATTATTTTTTATATACGTTTAGTCCAGTCTGGAATGTTGGATTTTTATGTTTGCACTAAACATTAGAATAAATGCAAAGGAAGAGGTATCATCATTTTGAGATTATCAATGTCTGATTTTCAAAAAAATAAAAAAATGAAAAACAACGGTTAAACCGACCGAACCGAACCGAACCGTTTGGTTTGGTTCGGTTCGGTTTAAGCCCTCTCTATCGGTCGGATCGGATCGGTTAATTAAAAAACCGACGGATTTGGTTTGGTTGTTGGTTTTAGTGTTAAACCGATCCGAACCGCCTATGTGCAGCCCTATTTTCTACAAACCTTATGTCATGGGAAGGTGGAACATCTTGACAGTTGACACGATGCCAAACGCAGCCTAGATCTAAGCATCTTGGCTTTTTCTTTGGATTGAATTTCAAGCATTTATCCATCATTATACTGAGTCTCAAAGAAGTCTACTGCTAAAAGACGACTAAACAATACTGAGTAGTCAATAACACATTAATAACAACGATAGCTTGTTGCAATTCTAGATCATGAGATAAGTGGAAATCAAGTGTTGAGAGCACTTTGGTTGCTACTTAGGGGCATCTTCTCTCAGATCATAAACTGCCATGATCTAGAATTGTAGTTCATTTTGGAGTCCTAATCTTATCTAACCAAAACCAACTATAGGCCCTGCGGACCCCATGCGATCTTTGGAGGTTGATGGACATTCTACAGTCATAACATTGGGGATTTGAGGTCTACGTTGGTTCCTTTATCAAAGCTTCGAGTCCGTTGCACCCTTGGAACCAGAACCGATCCTAAAGAAACCCAAACTTACTGACCTGATTCGTAAATTCCCTATTCTAGTGCAATTCGGGTTGAGCCAAGTTGACTCAGATTTGGCTTGTGTACCCAAGATTTTTCTGTTCTCTTTTATAGAAGTGTGTACATTTTGAAAACGTATATTGAGTTCATGCATATAATATAGTGCATACACCATGTATTTTATATTAGGGAAAACCCCAGCTGAGAGCCAACGCTCACCTTAGGTCCGCAGTCCTAAACACCTGGTGGGGCCCACATTATGATCCATCCAAGTCGTCCATAAGACCGGGACTCCCTTGGTCATGGGTTGTGGGACTTAGCACCCAACCGAATGGATTGTATTGTTGGATTGACAACTATGCACTCATTTTGGGCGGTGGAAACTTATTGACCTTAGATTAAATGATTAGGATGATCATCAGAGCATCCATCACCATAACGTGTTTTTAACTGGGCAAGGCACATAACTACGTGTTTTTAGTTCTTCTTTGCCGTTTCAAACGACACCTCTATATTTTTTTATATAGGATTTCAAACATATATTGCAATAAAGGGAAATACATATGACCCACCACACACACATATATATATATATTTATTTATTTCTCTTTAAAGCCGAATCTTAGTTGGAAAAACAAACTCAATTATTGCTTTAGGAGAAGCCACATTAGCTTTTTGAGGCCCATTTGTTAATGTGTCTCCTGAACTAGATGAAAGCCCCTGCAATGCAAGGTTAAATATCATCCAAATGAGATAGTTAATAAGTGCTAATATTTAGATTAATTATCAACTCAGACAAAAGGGATAAGAATTACTCGATTAATACTCAATAAAAATGAGAAAGCCATATGTGATGGATAGTTAGGTCATGCACAAATTTATTTATAAGTTAAAACTAATATCTAAAATAAATAACAATTAATAAATAAGGTTAATGCACATCAAAAATTAGTTTACCCATGTCAAATCTTAATATGATTCAATAACCCAAAAGGCACACACAAAATTAAAGAGAATTCAGAAATATGGAATTGCCCTTCAAATCAAAGTAAGAATAAATGAGAAGGAAATTCCCTTATACAATGTGCTTCTGATATAAAAACTTTGAAAATCACCTTAATTTATATACTTGGAAGGCATCCCTTAGAATTGGATCACATTCACAAATGGGCCTCAAGTACATTCATTAGTTATAATCCAAGTAAATTAATGGACGAACATAATTGGTGAAGGGGTTTTCATGCAAATGCTTGATTTCTTCTCAATTTATCCCATGCGGTTCTAATTTAAAAAAGAAGGTTAGTTTCTGACTAAATGAGAAATAAGTTTTAAAAAAAGTTATTTTAATGGAATTTTCAATATTCCTCCAACATGAAAAAAATGCATATAATTATCAAAAGTATTTTCCAAAAAAAAAATCCAAACCATGAATTTCTTATTTTCGAAAATCTCCAACAATACATAAATAATCTTCTGAGTTCTGTACTTGGATCCCATGTGGCAAATCACATGAGGTGACCCACCGGTTGGCTGGCCCAGATATCTCCACGTGTCCGTCGAGGGGAACATCAGAAAGAACGTAGGGAGAAGGAGAAATAGTGAAATAGTGTTGTGCCATATATATACATATAGGAGAGTGCTCTCCCACACTGCAGTGGATCATATTATCAGCTGGGATCGTGTGGGCGGAACGCAGCGTGTGGGAGGAACTTAAAATGCATATCAGGTGAGTTTTTCGTTGGCCCGCTCATTTTTCAATTTCCCCCTTTTTAGACCTACCCGCCCCTGTCTCTCGCCTCTCTCTCAACGTCAACGATGCTCTCTCTTTCTCACAGCTCTCGCTCTCAGCATGATCTTTGCTCTCGCTCTCAACTCGATCTCTCCCTCTCAGCGTCGCTTGTCGAGATCTCTGGAAGCTCGCCAGCAGCACTCTTCTCTCGTCGATCGAGCTCTCTCGCCTCTGCACTCCCTCTCTCGTCGAAGTCTCTCTCTCTTGCTACTGCCAAAACCCTTTCCCCTCCCTCATTTTCGCCTGGCATAATCACCCAACCCCTCCTCTGCGTTTCCTCTCCGTCATTTTCGCTGCGAAGGACCCTCTCGATTTCTCTAATGCGAAGAACCCAATCGATCTCTCTGCTGCAAAGGATCCTCTCGAGCTTTCTCTGTGCCTCGGCCCTTCTCTGCACCTAATCGCCCATCCCGATTAGAGATCTGCATGGGATTGACGGTCGCGATCCTCGTTCTTGTGTGGGCCCAACATTTTCGTGGAGGGATGTCTCTCATCTCCGACAACAAAGATCTCATCTTCAATGTAACTCTCTCTTTTCTCTCTCTCTATCTCTCTCTCTCTCTATCATTCTTGATTCATCTCGCGTTTGGATGTCCTCAAATCGCAATCGCTTTGAGTAGAATGGATGGAGAATCTTCCAATTCTGGGGCGGCATGGACTTCTGGTTTTGCGAAATTTCTGCCCCAATCAGTATTTGACCAGTTGGACGCATGGTTTTCAAGGTTTAGAAAAGGCAGAAGAAAAACCAAACCGTTTCCTTCCAAATGGTGGTTCCAACCTGGGCTAAATATCCAGACTTGTTCGAACTGCTTGCAATTTGGGTTACATCCAAAGCCGCCTTTTTTAATTTTTATTATGTGTTGAATCCTGCAAGTTCGATCATGGTCATAAGACAGCTCGAGGTGTCCTTGACAGAGAAACAGTGATGGACTTGTTTTTTTAGCTCATTTGGTTTTGCTTCCTTGATGGTTCTTTCATCTTTTAATGCTTTACCTACTATGATGGTATGCTCATTTTGATTTGGGTGCTTTTCTTCTTCTCAATTCTTATGGAAAAACTGATTTTTTTTTTTTTTTGGGCATATCTATCGATGATCTTATGTGGACGATAGCATTTTGTAGCACCATCTCTCTCTGGTTTCCTTAATGCAAACTTGGACTGGGCTGTAGGTATTAGGTTTGCGGTGTGTTTGGTGTGGATGGAATTCTACTGGTTTTTATTTTTCTTTGCATCCAAATACAGCCAAAAGAGGTGCTTGATGTAGCCATGTGGGCAAGGGAGGATGTTTTGATTCATTTATGATTCTGTAGAAGTGAAAACTGCATTACCCAGAATGCCAATCAACACATAAGACTTCTCAGGTCTTACTCAGATATGATGAATGTCATTGTGTGCGGACAAAAGCAGCCTTTTTGTGTTTAACTTTACAGGGGGCATCCATACAGACCTTTGAAATCATAATGTTGTAGGGTGTTCTGATGGATCTGTTTGCTTAATTCCTGCTGAATTCAATTTGGTTATGCAAAAGGGGTTAGAACTTAGAAGTGAGGGTCATAGGTGGAGATCTACAAGGAACCATGAAAAATCCAACAAGACGCCATTTCATGAGAGGACTATGCTTTTTTTCCCCCTTAGCATATCATATATATGGATCATCTTAAGAGATAGGTATATATTATTTCCTCCTAATCAGAGGGATTGAGATTAGCATATTGTGATATAATTATTGATTGGAATGATTATAAATAATGACCAAGACCTCTGTGGTATGGTTCTTTCCTCATCTCAATTTCCTGTTTTTTCTTTTTAGGCTTGAGAATAGGATTGAATCTGTCAAAAATACCCACCCTTTTGGTAGGAAATAATTATGCGCCATCCACTTTATGAAATCAAATTCCAGGAACTTGATGGCCCTCTCTATATCTCTACCATTGACCCTTCGCTCTTCAGTCTTCACCCCTTCTACCACTTCAATAAAGCCCCTTCTAGGAATATCAGGACTTGAGTAAGAATTAGGTAAATGGGAATAATTTTTAGAGTTTTGTTTATTTATTTACTTATGTCGTGAATCCAAGGCAGTATCTGGTTGCTTTTACAGTGTTTAACACATCAAGATTGCCATCATGAGTACTGTTATCAAATGTGAAGCGGAGTGGAACTGTTAGAAATCAGTCACAGCATACATTTCATACTGTTTTGTGGTCCAAATTATGTTCACTATATTTTTTAGGCTGCATTTTGTTCTTGCTTTTTCAGGCATGGATTTCAGCTATTGTTCATAAGAAATAGTCTGTAAATTTCCACTATGCATTTTGTTCTTTAATGGTGAAAATTGCCACTGAATTGTTCTTTAAAGAAAATCTGAGATATTTTGGATTTTATACCGTACTCTGAGTAGAAACAATTCTTTTCACATCCGATTCATCTTCATTTTCCTTCAAACCATGACCTTTTATTCCATCCCACCTTTATGATTAGACCTATTTTCGTTAGTTTATTAATTCTTAGTGTACCTTGATTTCATAATTTTCTTTGTTGACCTTTC
Organism: Cinnamomum chago; assembly: GCA_038049695.1. Taxonomy (NCBI): domain Eukaryota; kingdom Viridiplantae; phylum Streptophyta; class Magnoliopsida; order Laurales; family Lauraceae; genus Cinnamomum; species Cinnamomum chago. The sequence goes on along the minus strand of CP142451.1, from coordinate 102,036,421 downwards.
ATATCATGATTCATCTTCTTGCTTTTGCTCATGTTATTCATCTTCTGTTTGCAGTGAATTTTTATGAAAGCAAAAGGAGGCTGTGGTCAATTCCTTTGGATGGATGGAATTACATCAAGATATATATCTGATGCACATTCAGAATGAGGACAAAATGCTGTTTGGAATGAAGAAATAAAAGCATCACTTCAAGAGATAAAGCAATAAATTCAATTTTTAAGAGAAAGTATAGAAACTTAAAGTTATGTGAAAATGGCCATGTAATTCTGATTGTGATTATTCTACTTTTGTAGCGAATGTGTTGAGTGGAAAAGTTGCACTTTAACTGAGTTGAAGTAAATTACACTTGTAATCCTGATTGTAATTTTTTTTACTAGACTTTTTTTTTTCATGAATCCACGTTCAAATATGTTTGGCACTATAAAACTAGCAGATGAATGTGCTTCCAGTTGCACCTCTTAGCATCTTGGTGTTAGCAGTTGTGGCAAAGGAGAGGTTTCAGGTTGTGGCATGTTTAAATGTTTCAGGTTGTGCCATGTTTGTAATGTAAGTGATTATAATTGGTTGATGGAGGCAAGATGTTTGGCAATGCATTCAGAATGGCTATGCTATGGGACAAGTATGCAAGATGTTTGTTGGAACTCCCTTTCCATTTTTCATGGAAAGCAAGATACTTGCGTTGGCAAAAGGCTCAAAATTATGAACTACTTTCATCAGTTTGAACTTGAGCTCCACAAATGTAGCTGTACAAATGTAGCTGTACCAAAGTTTTAAGGGTTCCTAAGTTGCATTTTATAAAAATTCAATCCAACCTTCAGTATCATTGAAATTAGCATTAAATTATGGAGAGTGCTATTCAATGGAGATTAGTGAGTGTAAAGAGGTTGGATTAGTGACAGTTGTAAGAGGCACTTTTAATAGAGAGAAACCAAATTAGGGTGGATGAGTAGATTGGATGCGATCTGAATATGTTCGTTGTTTGAATGAAATCTTCCTTTCCAGCCAGAAAAGAAATAGGAGACCTTTAACTTTAAATGGCTGAATAAGTCATCTGGACGAAATCATTGAATTGTTTTGTGCTCTGTTCAGCCCGAACCCTGCAAACCCAACCTTAAAAAAAGCATGGTTATCATACAAATGCCATAGAAGTTATACATGACTAAGAGCATTCCCACGTGGCTAGCTTAGCTTTAGTTAAATCTAAGCTATCTAAAGTCACTTTTGTTATTTAAGCTATCCTACTATTCACATGCACCTACATTAGCCTCTTTACTTTATCTTTATTTCATTTAAATAATATTTCTTCATTATTTTTTTATTATTTTCTGTAACAGTCATATTTTTTAAATGCTCACGTTTTCCAATGTCCCAACGGCTATATTTTCTAACAGTCAGATTTTGTAACGGTCATATTTTTTAAACGCTCACGTTTTCCAATGACCCAACGACTATATTTTAACGGTCGTATTTTAACGGCTATATTTTAACAGTCGTATTTTAACGGTCATATTCTCTTAATATAAATAAGACAATTTCCTCTCAAACTTCTATCCAGCTTAACCCAAAATTCTCATATATTTTCATTCTTTGTTTTATCTCAACTCAAATTTCTCTTTCATTCACTCTTTATTTGTTCTCTATGGAATATCAACATCCTGTATTCAACATAATTGCCAATGACTCCTCATCGTCTTCCGATGATGAGGTGGAGATAATTATACGACTTGCTATAGAAGAAGAACGATTGAATAGTGGCGAAGGATCAAGACCACGTCGACGTCGCACAGTCATCAAGCGCGATTTTTTGCAAGCCAATGAAAGGATTTTTCTTGACTACTTTGCTGACTCGCCAGTATTTTCTCCGAATTTATTTCGAAGAAGGTTTCGAATGAGTCGTTCTCTTTTTCTACGTATTCAATCTGTGCTAGAAGCGAACGAGCCATATTTTGTCCAACGAAGGAATAATGCTGGAAGGCTCGGGTTGTCTTCCTTTCAAAAGATGATCGCCACCATAAGAATGCTAGCCTATGGAGGAACGACTGATTTGTGCGACGAATACTTAAGGATTGGAGAAAGCACCGCATTGAAAAGTCTAAAAAAGTTTGTTAAAGCAGTGATTACAAATTTTTCTGAAGAGTACTTGCGGTCACCAAACAATAATGACATTGCCAAATTGCTAGCGGAAGGCGAAAGTCGTGGATTTCCAGGGATGCTAGGGAGCATTGATTGCATGCACTGGAAATGGAAGAATTGTCCCACTGCATGGCAAGGTCAGTATTCTGGTCATTATCATGAACCAACAATTATTTTGGAAGCTGTGGCATCATATGATCTTTGGATATGGCATGCATTTTTTGGGTTACCAGGATCTCATAACGACATCAACGTGTTAGAACGCTCTTCTGTATTTACTGAGCTTGCTGAAGGGCGTGCTCCTTTGGTCAATTACTCAATCAACGGTCATAACTATACAATGGGTTACTATCTTGCTGACGGCATATATCCTTCGTGGTCAACATTTGTTAAAACAATTCCATCTCCACAAGAAAATAAAAAATCACATTTCGCTCACAAACAAGAGGGGGCAAGAAAGGATGTAGAGCGTGCTTTTGGAGTGCTTCAAGCACGCTTTGCAATTGTTCGCGGACCTGCACGTCTTTTTCAACTTGCAGATCTTAAAGACATCATGATGGCGTGCATAATATTGCATAACATGATCATTGAAGATGAGCGTCATCTCAATAATGCTGAAATAGTTGTTTACGAGCAACTCAATGAAACTCCTTATGAACCAGTGTCACGCAATCCTATACTTTTGGAGAACTTCATTCAAAATGATCGTTGCATTAGAAATAGAGAAACTCATTCCCAACTCCAATCTGACCTTGTCGAGCATTTGTGGCAACTACATAGTGAGTTGTAGGCCTTAATTGTAATTTTAATTTTGCCTTAATTGTAATTTTAATTTTATGTTATTCCCATGGTTTTATTTATGTTAATCTTCATTGTAATGTTAATTCTATATTATTCGCATGGTTTTATTTATGTTAATCTTCATTGTAATGTTAATTTTATATTTCTGCAACTATACAAAATATTTCTACAACCATAATATTTCTGCAACAATATTTCTGCAATTATACAAAATATTTCTGCAACTATACAAAATATTTCTACAACCATAATATTTCTGCAACTATACAAAATATTTCTGCAAGTATAAATTTCTGCAATTACACAAAATATATCTACAGCTAAGTTGCATGACTAATTACTCTTTTTTTTACGTTCCATGATTTCTTGGCGAAGTTGAAGAAAGTATTCTTGTTGCACTGAATCCAAGCATGTTAGATCCATTGCCATAATTTTCATTTCTTGTTTCGTCTCTTCCAATTCAACTTCTTTTTGCTTAAGACGAATCAACGCTTCCTCTCGAATAGTAGCTTTCTCACTCTCCTTTATCTTAATCTCAATAAGTTCTTGTGTTTGAGAACATGCCCTCTCAAGAATTTCATTTTTCTCATCATGTTTTTTCTTCTTTCGTTCCATCATAACATTAAGGACCCCTTCAAGATTTGAAATCACACTATCATGATTATTTCGTTTATTTCTTCGTTCCTTTTCAGCCTTCCTTCCTTTTGGTCTCTCCAAGTCTACAAAGGAAGTAGGAGAGTCATCATCTTCCTCCCCTAGATTTATAGACTCTGGAGTAGAAGGAGAAGATGTTACAGCTGATCTTCTTTTTGGTTTGTCCTTCTCTGAATGACTCACCCATTTTGGGTTATGCCTCAAGATATTCCAACAATGTTCAAATTGAAATGGAGTTTTATTGAACCCTTGATACATAACCTTTGCTTGACAAATCTACAAAATTAACAAATAGAAATTGGATTAGTGAATAGAGAATATTTGTGCAATAATGAATTGACACCACTTTCAAACCATTGTTTACCTTATCTTGCTCAGTCACACCACTTTGATGTTTCGACTCAATTGAGGCTAAGAACCCACAAAACTTATTGGTGCCAAGTTGAATTAATGACCATCGATTCATTAGAGAGTTAGGAGTACGACGAGTAGCGGATTTCCTCTCTCTTTCGAAGTATTCCTCTATTCTAATCCAATATGTTTTGTGTTTTTGCTCATTCCCTTGTATTGCATCCATGGAAATATTGAGCCATGCTGATATAAGAAGAATGTCTTCTTCTACAGTGAAATTACCACCCCATGGTGTTTTCTTAACAATGGGTTCCATTTGATCTTCGGGTGGAGATTGTTGAGTATCTACTCCACTTTGTAAGAGATTAGTGAAGTATGCGTCATCCCGCATTTGTGAATCCATTCTTAATATGGAGGGGGATCTATATATACATAGAGTGAAACAAACGAAACTTAAGTAAGATACAAACTCAACTAGTTGTTGTGAATCCATTACTTACACTTTTATTCTAATCCAAACTATACACTTTGAAGGCAGCAAATGCAAATTGCAAAAGAGTCCATTAATGTAGGATAACAATCATTAACAAGTATCATGAACTAGAGCAGCTACAAACTTATCCTAGAATACAAAAACACATATTTGTATTTGGGGGTCATTCACTGACTTATTCATGTTACCAAATAGGCCAAGGCTTGTTCATAAGCACTTCACAAACTTATTCATGTTATACATTGTAATCAGAATTCTGTTACTACAAAAAAAAAATAATAAATTTAGGCAACACAACATTCTCCTAATATGTCACTGGTTTACAGTTTTTAATTGGAGATATTTGTGAGGCTTAGTTCATGGAGCAGAGCCTCCACTCCATTGAGCAGCAACACACACATTGAGGAGCAAAACACACCCACTTGTTTGCTTGTCCCCTAAATATTATATGGAATCAATTTCATTAGGAACTGTATGTTTTGACAATCAATACTCATACCCTCCTTTATTAGTAGTATGAGCTCCCCTTTCCTGCAAGGTGACCATTTTTCAAAAAATACTGGGTAGGCAAATCCCCCACATAACTTTTTACCTTTTTCTTCATTGTCGATCCACTGTACCCAACTCCTTCTTCATTGTTCTCTCACCTACCCATCATTTGTATGTGGTTTATTCCTTTCATCTTCTCAGGAGAGGTCCCCTTCTTCTAAAACTATTTTTGAAGTCAACTGCCACCCTTGTTCAGCTAGGGGTCTTGCAAATATTCCGCCTCCGCCTTTGACTTAGGAGTGCTTTTCTTACTCCCCAACCCATCTAGGATCAAAAGAATTTTCTTTTCATCTACAGGGCAACACACCCAACACACCCATTCTTTGCAAACTGCTGGAAACCCAACAACAACTAAAACAATGGGCACCAATTCATAGACCCATCATCAACATCAACACACAGCAACACACACACAGAACTGGGTATCATACCCACTACGCAATCCAATCATCAAATCGAAACAAAAATAAAAGAGATCAGGGGAAAAATCAAAGCAAAACTGAAAATAAGAGCAAAATCGCAAGGCTAATCAACACCCATTGATTGGGGAAAAAATGAAGGAAAACATAAAAGAAACGACAAACCTCATGTCCGATCAAAATGGGTGTCGATCGGCGTCGTTTACCACGCTCTACCTCCTGTCGATGAAGTCCAAGAACAGTCAGTCTTGAGTTCTTGCACAGATCCTCTGAGCTTGAGAGTTGAGAGAGACTATGTTCTCTGTTTTTCTTGAATAGACTTGCAGACAAAGGGAGAAAGAGAAAACAGGAAATAATTTTTTAATGAATCCCGAGCTACAGTGCCTAGTCAAGTGTAGAGAGCCACTGTTCATTCATGTTTTTTCAACGGATGGAAAGAGAGGCTGATGTGCACTGATTTGATGCTGTTTTAGCTACTTTATAGCTAAACAGTGCATTTGCATAGCCACATGCGAATGCTCTAACCATGAAGAGAATTTCTGAAACAAAATGGAGGATTTTATATTACTGATATTTGTTAAATTCTGCAGCAGTTGATAAATATATGTATTCAAATATTGACAAAGCAGAATATATTGCAAGACAAAAAATGGAAAAAAGATGTGCGCAGTGATTTCATCGGGAACGGGCTGCGCGCAGATGCAGAAAAATGGAGGGGGTTGCTGCAAATCTCTAATCGGGATGGGCGATTAGGTGCAGAGAAGGGCTGAGGCACAGAGAAAGCTCGAGAGGATCCTTTGCAGCAGAGAGATCGATTGGGTTCTTCGCATTAGAGAAATCGAGAGGGTCCTTCGCAGCGAAAATGACGGAGAGGAAACGCAGAGGAGGGGTTGGGTGATTATGCCAGGCGAAAATGAGGGAGGGGAAAGGGTTTTGGCAGTAGCAAGAGAGAGAGAGAGACTTCGACGAGAGAGGGAGTGCAGAGGCGAGAGAGCTCGATCGACGAGAGAAGAGTGCTGCTGGCGAGCTTCCAGAGATCTCGACGAGCGACGCTGAGAGGGAGAGATCGAGTTGAGAGCGAGAGCAAAGATCATGCTGAGAGCGAGAGCTGTGAGAAAGAGAGAGCATCGTTGAGAGAGAGGCGAGAGACAGGGGCGGGTAGGTCTAAAAAGGGGGAAATCGAAAAATGAGCGGGCCAGCGAAAAACTCACCTGATATGCATTTTAAGTTCCTCCCACACGTTGCGTTCCGCCCACACGATCCCAACTGATAATATGATCCACTGCAGTGTGGGAGAGCACTCCCCATATATATATATATATTACTAAGGGAATGTAGTCTCCATTCGTTTAACCACAGGGCTCCACGTGTCAGTATCTTCTCTACCTCTACACTTTCCTCTCTCTCCACTCTCACTAACCGACCCACATAACTTCTTAAAAAAAAAAAAAAAAAAAAACCCACTACGTAATGCAGGATGGGTCCACCACATAGTGGGTCTCCGATGGGTCCTCCTTCGGATCCACGGATAGGATGGGTCATCAGGTGGCCCACCTGGGTCCTGGTATCAACGTAAGAAACTGAATGGTCCAAACAATGACTGAAACTTAAAAAAAATCTCACTTCTTAACTGTTTCCTAAAACACGTACTCTCCATTTCTCTTATCAAACGTTGGATGGTTGGCCAAACAGGGCCCACCTAGCACGGGTCCACCACCTACTAGGTAGCCCATTGGTCCTCATTCGGATCCATGGATCAGATGGGTCATCGAGTGGCTCACCCGGGTCCCAGTATCAACACAAGAAACTGAATGACCCAAACAATGACTGAAACTTTGAAAAAAACCAAACAAAAACAAATTATCAATTCTTAACTGTTTCCTAAAACACGTAATCTACCTGTCTCTGATCATATGTAGGATGGTGGGCCAAACAGGGCCCACATCACGGGTCCACCACATAATGAGTCTCCGGTGGCTCCTCCTTCAAATCCACAGATCGGATGGGTCATCGGGTGGCCCACCTGGGTCCTAGTATTAATGCAAGAAACTGAATCGGCCAAACAATGACTAAAACTTAAAAGAAAAAACTCTCGCTTCTTAACTGCTTCCTAAAACAAATACTCCCCATCATACGTTGGATGGTGTGCCAAACAGGGCCCACCTTGCACGGGTCCACCACCTACTAAGTCGCCTATGGATTCTCCTTTGGATCCACTGATTAGATGGGTCATCGAGTGACCCACCTGGGTCCCGGTATCAACGCAAGAAACTGAATGGCCCAAACAATGACTGAAACTTAAAAAAAAAAAAAAACAAAAACAAATTCTCAATTCTTAACTGTTTCCTAAAATACGTCATCTCCTTCTCTCTGATTACACTCTAGGCCCACCTTGCAAGGATCCACCACCTAATGGGTCCCTGGTGGGTCTTCCTTCGAAGACGCTGGATGGTGGGCCAAACAGGGCCCACCTCACACGGGTCCATCACCTAATAGGTCACCGGTGGGTCCTCATTCGGATCCACGGATCGGCTGGGTCATCCGGTGGCCCACCTGGGTCCCTATATCAATGCAAGAAAATCAAGCGGAACAGCTGTATGGCCCAAACAATGACTTAATTTTTTTTTCGAACTTTTCAATTGCTTCCTAAAATAAGTCATCTCCCCCTCTCTGATCAGACGCTGGATGGTGGGCCAAACAGGGCCTAACTCTCACTGGTCCACCACATAATGGGTCTCCGGTAAGTCCTCCTTCTAATCCACGGATCAGATGGGTTATCCGGTGGCCCACCTGGGTCCCGGTATCAACGCAAGAAACTGAATGGACCAAATAATGACTGAAACTTAAAAAAAAAATCACGCTTCTTAATTGCTTCCTAAAACACGTACTCTCTCTCTCTCTCTGATCAGACGCTGGATGGTGGGCCAAACAGAGTCCACCTCGCACGGGTCCATCACCTACTGGGTCGCCCATGGGTCCTCCTTCGGATCAGATGGATCATCGGGTGGCCCACATGGGTCCCGGTATCAATGCAAGAAAATCAAGGTGGACCGAGCATAGCACGGGGTGTTGCTAGTAGGCCTAATTCAGGTGTTCCTTAGGCTTCTAGGCTAGTGTGGAGTGGGCAAGGTAAGGGTTGTTTGGTGTTGCAGTTCAAGGACTTATTGATGGGGGCACTCGGCAAGTAAGCCGGAGTTTGGTGCAGAGTGGTGGTTATGATGATGATGGTGGTTTTGGTGGTTATGCCACCTGGCGCTCAGCAAGTAGGCCCGGTGGTTATTATGATTATGGTGGTGGTTTTAGTGGTTATGCCACCTGGTGCTCAGTAAGTAGACCAGGTGGTTATTATGATTATGGTGGTGGTTTTGATGGTTTTGGTGGTTATGATGATGGTGGTGGTTTTAGTGGTGATGATGATGGTGGTTTTGGTGGTTATGATGATGGTGGCGCAGATGCAGGTGGTGGTGGTGGTTTTAATGACAGTTGATGGGCTACAGTTGATGGAAGTCGTGACTGGTGAATATTTTCCATTAACATAATATTTAATTAATCATAATACAGGTCCACCGCGAAGTACTTGAGAGATGGAGTTACAAATACTCGGCATGAATTATATGTTTGATATTGTCTGTGTTATAATTTGAAAATATTTTAGATTTCTAGAGTTTAACGTAAACGTTTCAAACTTTGAATTCGGTGTCTTCTCATTTGTATAATTCGTACGAATGTGTATATTGTGAACCCCGTGTTATTAAAATTATATTTACTTGCTTTACTATGTTATTTTATTGTTAATATGTCTTTCATTTAATTTTTTAAAACGTTCCCGAGCTTCAACAAGTTCTATTTATGCATCACGTAAATAATAAAACATATGGAAAATTAACAATAATAAAATGACTATACAGTTTACAAAATAAATTATTTAATAAAAAAATATGTATTAATCTATATATTTAGTGGTTCTGCAGTCCGTGCATAACACGGGATGTTGCTAGTATATATAATATTCCTGTGTCGGCGTTTCTATTTTAACGACATGTGTTGGTTTGTTATTCTTCCGTTTCCTGGCCTTTCTTTGTTTTCATCGTCCCTAATTTAAGTTGTATTGTAGTTTCCTCTCTCGCCGCCTCTTGCCATTGTCATTTTGGCTTGGCGTATTTGCCTCATGTGTTGGAAGGACGACAACTTTGTAGTTTTCATCCAGACCGTCCATGTTGGGTCCAACTGTAAATGGATCACCCACTCAAACTAGACGACATGAACATCTCCTTGGGCCAATCTAGAATGCCAACCATGCATGCATGCTGTTTGGCAATTCACTTTACACAATTCCACTTGGAAGATTATTATGATTTCAGTTGCAAGCCACTCTAGTAGTTTTTTTTTTTTTTTCTTCCTTACTATATATATGGACCTAAACTAGGGTGCCTTTTTAAAATAGGGCATGTGGCATAGTAATTTGTGGGGTCGGCTAGCTCTGGCAATGCAACATGGATTGTAGGTTAATCATCTCATGAGACCTATTGTAGCCACCTGGGGTTGAATGCTTAATTATCACTGTTAATATCATGGCTTTAGATCAGGTTCTCGGTGAAGTTCTATATTTCTTTAGCCTAATAATTCAGAGGCCCTTTTATTTGGTGAGGCGGCAGGCTCACATAATCTTTGTTTTGCTGCAGAAGTTGATATATAGTAGTGTTATCTAGATTACCCGAACACGATTAGGGGTTTGTGGGTCGTGGGTCATGGGTCACTTTATGTCAATTATCTCAGTTTGCCAGGGTAGGATTAGATAATTCATATTAATTTACGGGCCTCTGTCATGATTATGACATGCTTTGTTAATTTTCAATGAGGCTATGTTTTAGATTAATATTTCAAGCTATTTATAAGATAGGCGCCATAGGTCCTAATCTCAATCATTTTACAATTTGGATATAGGATTATAAAATATTTGCCCCCAACCCATTGGCGATTTGAATCATGAAACAAAATTAATAGATTCTTGGATATTGTCACCTACAGATGTAGATCCCTATAATGAATATCACGGATCATGGGGTGTTATAGTAATCTAATTAAACCTAGTATAGAGGATCCGGCCCCATTGGGGGCATATTTTGCTCAAGAGACAAACGGTTAAGTTAAACCCATGCATCTAAAAAAACTTCTGAAGTTCCCTTGCAAGTTCAAGGCCCACAAATGAAGTGTTAGAACTAGAAATTTTGCCTTTTGTCTGCTTCCCTATCATTTCAATGTTTTAATAATAACATTTAATAGGCTTGATTTTTTTAAATGACTAATCATCATAGTCCTCATCCCCTCTCCCCTTGTCTTATACTAGATAGCAACTTAGAGCTTCCTCTTCTCAAAATTCACAACAGAGGAGCTAGATCCTTTGGGATGAATTGCATAAAAATATTATTCCTTTATGGTGGACTCACCTATAAAAGAAGAGGCCATGCCATCTTACTCAAAAACGTATAAAAAATCCTCTCTTCACGGCGACTTAACTCTCTCTCTCTCTCTCTCTCTCTCTCTCTCTCTCTCTCTCCATGGATTCCAACACAGCAAAAAACGCCATGCTCTTCAAGCTCCTCCAGCTTGCAACAACAAACCTTAAAACCACCCTCCAAGCCTCGATTGACAAGGAAGCTGAACTGGGAGACCTTTTCTCTGTCCCCATGCTCTCCGAGCTCCGCGTTGCCCTAACAGATCTCCACACCGTCCTCCAAGCCGCAGTCCACATGGAAACTGATCTGGGAGAGATGGACAAAAGTATCTACACCTCGATGGAAACTCTCTCTACCACCTCCGAGACAGTAGCTCCCTCACAATCCCAAGCCATGTCAACAAAAGCTCTCGATACCTGTAAGATCCCGACTCAGGTTTGATGTGTTTAGTGTCATTTGAGCCGTTATTAGTCTCTAAGTTAGGATTAGAGGACATTTAGCTTGGGTTTTAACTAGATTAGAATTTTGAATAGCTTTAGGAAATTTTGAAAGCCATTGAGCTTAATTTGACACGGCCGGAATGGCCGTGTGATGCGTGTTCGTAAGGGGGAAATTTATCCTTTATTTCGAAAAATTCAAATTTCTACTTATTTTGATTGGTCATATCCGACTCTACAACTTTTATATCTGCTTCGTCTGCATTTGAACTCCAAAAATCCCGTATTTCAAGAAAAATGGAAAAACAGACTTTTCACACAAAATCTGTGCATGAATTCCGATATTTGTAAATCATGAGTAAAATATATTTTTTGAAAACTAGATTTTTTAACGATCGATATTTCCTTCTTTGTCGATCTCATTCGGGACCCACAAATGAGGTTTTTTTTGCCATTTGAAGATTTGGGCAGTAGGGCCCACAGCCCACTCAAACTCAACTTAACCCACGTTTCCCCCTTCCTCTTCACTTTTATGTTTCATGAAAACTAGGGGGAACTCTCCCTCTCATTCTTCTTCCCTTCTTGCCTTTGCATGCCTCCCTTGTTGAGCTCAAGGTGGAGATCTAAAATGATCAATCTCTTCTCCATTCTTCCAGCTCCTCAAGGATACTATTTTTGAAGGGAGTCTACAGAGATCACATCTCCCTCCAAGCTTTTCTTGCTGATCTTTGCACTTACAAGTAAGGCCTTGACTTCTCCTCTTAGACATGGGTCCTTTAGAGGAAGCTTTCTATCATGCATGCAAGGAAGTTCTTGGATAACTCCTTCCTTTTTCAAAATCTTTGGGATTTTTGAGATGTTTTCCTGGGGATTCTTGTAGATTGGAGGTCTTGCTATAGAAGAGGAGTGCTTGGAGTTTGATTAGAACCCTATTTGATTGAAGGCAAGTGAATGAATCAGCTATGAATGTGCATGCTAAATATCTAGGGAAATCCTAGTTTTGATTTCATACTTTGGACCATGCAATGTTTTGACTTATATTGATTTCAAATTTATTTTTGTTATGGTATGATTTTCTTTGCATGAATAAGTAGATTTATTTTAGTTTCATTTCTCAATTTCAGTCTATTTGGATTTGAAGTTTTGCAAGTGATTTTGAGTTGAGAATTGATGAATGGTTGAGGATTGATAGATGAACCATGGTGTTGGTTGATATTGTTCTTTGAAAGGTTGGAAAAAACCAGGGAGTTGAGAAGCAATGTAAAACAAAACTTTCCAAAACTCTATCCGAAAAACCTGCACCTGAACATTCGAACTCTGCTCCTGAAAGCTCGAACTCTTGGCCTCTCGGGGTTTTTGGCCTGGGAACATCTGCCCTAGAACGTTCGAACTCTGCTTCTGAGAGTTTGAACTCTTGGCTTTGCTAGTTTTTTACTCAAAACGTTTTGCACTCGAACATTCGAACTCTCCCTCTAAGAGTTCGAGCTCTTGGCAGGCAGTTGACTGATTTTGGCCAGATTTTTCGAACTGCCATAAATTTTTATCCGTATATCCAATTTTGGAGTTTTATATATTATTGGAAAGCTCTTAGAACGTAGAATTCATTAGTCCATATAATTTTATGATTTTAAGTTGGATAAAATAGGGGATATTGAATCAATGAATTCAACCAACTGATATGTAATCGGAAACTCCATATTGAGGGGAATTGATGAGAGTACAAGGATCCTACTCTTAGACGAATGTTCTCCCCTAGTCTTGATATGCTCTCAGTGGTTCAAATCTCGGAGAACTTTAGAGGCACCAAATCTCATTAAAAAACCGACAATTAAATTGCTAAGAGCCCATCGAGATGAATCTTGGAAAACCATTCAACCCCATATCTTGATATCATTCTGGTTTTGAAAATGTGTTTGTTTTCTCTTAAAAAGTTTTGTAGAAATTATGAGTGGTTCGCCACGTTATGAAAATCTTGATGGGGCTACTTGTTTGTTCTGTTTTCGTATGTTCATATATACTTTTGTTCCGGGTAGTCCTTTATCAATTTGAAATGTATTTCACTTGATTTGGTTTACGTTTGTTCGGTTTTAGGGTTGGCAGTACCACTAAGCTTGGGTCGCCTAGTCGGGTTGATCATCTGGCTTGGGACTCTTAAATACTTTCGCCAACTATAGCTTGGAAACTCCGTTTATTTGTTATCCGTTCTGCGGCAGGCTCCGTTTGTTACCCATCTATATTGGGCTATTATGTATTATATGTTTGCTCCGGCCATTTTATATGGCGACGGTTATTTTGATTGCTCTTGTTACTTCGGTAACAGGAGAACTTAGCTCAATGTGGGTTGCCATTGTTTTTATTCGGTTCTCAGCTTTCTTTAAAATGTTCTCAATGCTAATCCTTTGAATTTAATGTTTGTTTTCTTTAATTCATCATTACTCATGTTTAACTTCTAAATGCACTACTATGATTATAAATGAATTTGTAAACACTTGTCATACTCTTATCCGCCTTATTCGCTTGCTAGATCGTCGTGTCTGATACTCATTTGTTTGGTGTCAGCTGTCGACCACGTTGCCTACGAGACAGAGCGTGAGGAGGCGGCGGTTGAGCCGCCGGTTGCTAAAGAATGACAACCCGACGATGTCATCTAGACATTGGGTTGGGTGATGAGACATATATCACATTTTGGGGTTGATGTTTGTTTTGGGAACTTGTGTCCCGAGCCTTTATTGGCCTTTATTTTGGGATGTATAACTTAAAATTATCTTTTGTGTTGTTGTATAACCTGAATTAACTTTGGGGTTTGCTTATGCACATGTTTCTCACCTTGATACGAGGCTTGGACCTTATTTGAATACCTTTATATGTCTTTGAACTATTAGTGTGTTTGCTACATGTTTCCACGTATGTTCATGTTAAGATTTGAGGAGGATTTTGGGAAACTAGAAGTTGAAGCTTTGAGGAGGATTTTGGGAAACTCTAGCAAGGAATGATTGTCTGGATATTCGTCAGGTAATAAAATTTGATTTCGTGCCAAAAAATGCTTTCTGTTGTTATCTTTCCCTTAATTTGCTTAAGCTTTTGTAGGATACCTAGATATTTCAAAATAGGTAACTTTTGTCATGATATTGTATTTGGTACTTTATTTTTTACGTGTAAAATCAGTGTACGAGCCATGTCTATCTCGTATCCAGGCCTCATTAGTACTTCCACTATCAATGATTGCTATGGATTTTCTTCTTCAACTTTTTGAGAAAAAAAGAAAAAAAATCATTATAAATGTTCAAATTTTCAAAGCCTCAAGAGGATGATTGGATGGAGATGAAACTTGACCTACCCTTAATTCTCATGGTCCCTTTCAGATCCCACTACCCACATGAATTGGTGGAGCCCAACACAAACCACAACCACATCCAATAAGTGCTCCTGGAAGAATGGTTTTAAAAATTGACTGATACGATACGTGTTAGGTTGATAAATATTGGTCCTATAGTTGACGTTTGAAGAAAGGGGCAGGGCCATTTACCGATATGGATATTAGGGTTGCACAAAAATAATCATAACCCGCCAACTCACCCGCTCCGCTCCGCCCTGCCCCGCTACAAGTAGATATACGTCAAAAGCGCCTTTAGGCGGGCGGGGCAGCTTCAATCCGTACTAATGAGCCGGCGGTTACGGTTTGACATTTAAGTAGGCGGTTTCAAACCGCCCTGCCCGCTCATTTCCTATTTTTAATTTTTATAAAATTTTATTATATTTTATATTAAAAATTATAAACTGAAAAGAGTTATATTTTTTTTATAGATAGCACTTCTACTCGTATGGGTCCCTCCACTCCTCATGATCCTAGTGCAACTCCAATACAAGTCTAGATTATATTTTATGACAGTTTGACGACCTAATAATTTTATCACTAAACTAAACATTGATGTTTATTATCTTTTATCAATTATTATTCTAACTATGATTTTTTTTTTGTTGCATGATTGCTTCAAATTATATATCGATCTTTACGAACTTGAAGTTTAGATTTTGAATTTCTTTTAGTATTTGGACAT
Source organism: Cinnamomum chago (assembly GCA_038049695.1). Classification (NCBI taxonomy): domain Eukaryota; kingdom Viridiplantae; phylum Streptophyta; class Magnoliopsida; order Laurales; family Lauraceae; genus Cinnamomum; species Cinnamomum chago. The sequence continues at coordinate 102,021,070 of CP142451.1, read as the reverse complement.
TGAATTTTGAAATTTGGAGGTTTATTTATTGAAATTTAGACATTGAATTTTTGAATTTAGATGTTTCTTTATTAGATTTTTGATTTTTGGACGTTAGATTATATAAGTAATTGCATTTTTTTAATGTTGGTGATGTCTTTGGACTTTAATTTAATATTCATATACTTAGTTGAAAATTTTGTTTATTACTGATTATTGACTTTTATTAAAAATCATGTTTAATTTTTATTCTTTATGTTAAGTACTTTGAAACTTTAGTTACATTCTATTAAAAATAAAAAACATAAAAAAGAGAGAGATATGTACAAATACCAAACTGCCCAATATGCCACCCAAGTCGTCCGCTAAAAAAACCGCTCAAACCGCCTATAGAGGCAGTTACAGTTTCTACTTTTTACAAACTGTCATAAAACAAAACCGCCTAAACCGCCCAATAACTATCCTAGCCGCCCGCCGTGTACCCCTAATGGATATTACTGTTTATAATTTGGGCCAGGCTGTTACCCGGGCTTGGTCCTACTATTTAAAACTCGGGCCGGGCCAGGATATTACTCATCCTGGCCCAACCTAACCCATGAACACCCCTACTAAATATTCTTACTTGTAAAGGGGTTTAATTGACACTGTTCAATTTTAAACGGATCTATATTAATTGGTTTTATTTCAAAGAAATAAGCCTTGCCAAACCTGCCCTAGGTAAATGATACCATGTGTGGAGAAATGCCTCGAAACCTAATGCCAAAGCAAAGAGAGGCATCTCACCTTAAGCAACCTGGAGCGTGTAGGTCTCTCACTATTGTGTTCCAACCAATAGTATATCGTGGAAAAAAAAAATTACATAATTTAAATTATTGCCACTAGCATCAACAAAAGAGGGATATAAAACTTTGGAAAAGAGGCCTTTATTAAGGTAATTCTTTCACCTAAAGAAAGATAGTTTATTTTTTACATGGACAATTCCCACTCATAATTTTTTTTTATAATAAAACACCACACAACTTTTGATCTCTCGTGGGGTGTTTGTAGGGGTGTACATGGGCGGTTCAAATCGGTTTAGATGAAAAACCATCAACCAAATCGAACCCATCGCTTTTCTATTTTCCCAATTCGAACCGAACCGCCCACGTGCTCAAATCGAACTGAACCAAACCGAATTACGGTTTTTTTTTTTTTTTTCATTTTTTTTTTCCACAAAAAAATTGCAGTTCAAGCTTGGTCCATCAAATGGAATGAGGAGAAACTATAATGAACACTAAAATTTATTTCATAATTCGTTTCAACTAAGGAAGCATACATCAAACGATTAGGGCTGCACATGGGCAATTCAGATCGGTTTAGAGGGGAAACTATCAACCAAACTGAACCCATCGGTTTTCTATTTTTCCGAACCGAACCAAACCACACCCATGTGCTCAAACCGAACCGGTTCGGTTTGGTTCAATTACGGTTTATTTTTATTTTATTTTTTTCACCAAAAAATTACAGTTCATACTTGGTTCATCAAATGGACTGAGGAGAAGCTATAATGAACACTAAAATATATTTCATAATTCGTTTCAATCAAGAAAGCATACATCAACGATGGATGAACTCTTTCCATCCATTATCCAGTCGCGTGATTGAATGGACCAGGCCAAGTTTGGCCAACTTTTCAGGCCAATGAGCTGAAGTAGTTCAAATCTTCTGGTAAATACACCAACAAAATGGTCCGGCAAGTACCTATTTCTCTAAATAAAACCTGAACTAGATTACATTGCTTGATTCAGACCAATGAATTCAACACAAAAAGAACTTTTTTTTTTTTTAAAATTTTGCCAACAAGATAGGTTCGAGTGGAATGTAGCCCTAATTTTGAACTAATTGAGATGGGCCTCTTCATAGTTCACTTTCTTTTAGGTCAGACTGAACCTCTAGCAGGGCTACTAAAAACCCAATAATGCATATTTCTTGTAGAACTTTCATCAAACATGTGACATGCAAGTAGAACATACAAGTGCTTCCCTTAAGACTAAAATAGTCAAAACTCAATACTCAAGTTAATACATACGGTCAGTTCGGTTTAGGTGGTTAACCATGGGTTCAAACCGATAATCGACTGATGTAAGGCGGTTTCTATGATTTCCAAACTGTTGATTGAACCGATTTACATAAAACATATCCGAACCACACGATTCGGACGGTTCAGTCTGGTTTTGCGATGATACTGGATTTTTGTGCAGCCCTACAAACGATGGATGAACTCTTTCTACCCATGATCCGGTCGCGTGATTGAATAGACCAGGCCAGGTTCGGCTAACTTTTCTGGGCAATGAACTGAAGCAGTTCAAATCTTCTTATAAAATACACCAATAAAATGGTCAAGTACGTACTTATTTCTTTGCATAAAACATGGACTAGACTACATTGCTTGATCCGGACCAATGAATTCAACACAAAAGGAACTAAATTTTTTTTATTTTTTTATTTTTGTTTTTACCAACAAGATGAGTTCAAGTGGAATGGAGCCCCAATTTCGAACTAATTGAGATGAGCCTCTTCATATTTCACTTTCTCTTAGGTCAGACCGAACCCCTGGCAACGCTACTAAAAACCCAATAATGCACAGTTCTTGTAGAACTTTTATCAAACATGTGGCATGCAAGTAGAAAATACAAGCGCTTCCCTTAAAGCTAAAATAGTCAAAACTCAATACTCAAGTTAATACATACGGTTGGTTCGGTTTAGGTGGTTAACCGTTGGTTCAAATCGATAACTAATCGATGTAAGACAGTTTCTATGATTTTCAAACCATTGACCGAACCGATTTACATAAAACCGATCCGAACCACCCGATTTGATCCGGCTTTGCAGTGATACTGGATTTTTTGTGCAGCCTTAGGTGTTTGGAAACTTCACTAGTAGAGTGGCGTGAAGTAAAGCCCCTAATTTATTTATTTTTTTAAATGTCACATCAAAAGTTCATATTTTCAAATTTTCCTAATTATTTGAGAGAAAAAAAGTAAAAAAAAAAAAATCCTTTCTCCACTAAAAGACAAAAAAACACCAAATACAAAAAGGCATCTTACAAACATTACCATAAAGCTTGCTAGCCAAAGAATGGATGACCTCTTGTTTGGCCACTTCACCAGTAAGGTAAAGGGAAGTAAAGCCTCCTTTCACCAGATGAGAAAAGACTAAGGGCCATATCAAAAGTACAAAATTTTAAAATCCCCTCCATTTAAAAAAAATTAAAGTAAAAAAAAAAAAAAAAACAACAACATTCTCAGGCTAGTAAAAGACAAAATTCCATCTAATTTTTACCCAAAAAGTCAAAAAGATTCCTTATCAAGACACTAAAAACAAAATCTCATCATACTATGATTAAACCCCTTAATATTCTATTCTATCTTTAATCTTCCCTTTACTTCACTTCACCCTACAAGTATTTTTACCACACAAACCCGCCGGTTTGGTAATTTGACTTTTAAAATCAAGTGAAATGAAGTGAATTGAAGTAAAGAAATTAAGGGAATAAAATATAAGTATGTTATGATGATATTTTATTTTTAGTTGTTTGGTATGAAATCTTTTTGACTTTTTGTATAGAAAAGTGGATTTATTTGATCTTTTAGTGGATAAAGGTGGTTATTTTTTTTTTTTTTTGAAAAAGATAGAAGGAATTTTGAATTAAAGTGATTTTAATGTGATATTTTGTTAGAAAAATGAAGGCTTTACTTGACTTTTACTATGCTATTAAAGTGCCAAATGGGGGCATTCAACACCCACCCAACGTGCTCTGAATTAAATTATTCTTTAACTTGCTAGATAGCTCAAATATAGGGCTGTTTGTTTGCACTTGAGCTAAGTGAAACAGGAGCGGAATTGGCCCCAACATCAGAAAATTATACTTCTCAAAATGTTTAGATGGCATATATTGAGGAGACAAAAGGAGTGAACATATTTGCCGATATGGATTCCTCTTTTATTTCTCTTCACTCAACTAATAGTTACTCCTACAAATATAATAAAGTGTCTTTTACTCCATCCACTTCATTTAAAATCTTTTATTTTTTTATACTTTACACCAATCATCCAAATACATGCAAAGTAACCCACTACTCATTTTTATTTTAACACACTCATCTTTAACTTTATGTTTACTCCACGCTTACTACATCCCTCTTGCATACAAATAGGCTCGCGAATATAAAAGAATGATATCATCAATGGCCTAAATATGAGTAATCACATTCTCGCCTCTACTCACCTCAAACCCAAAGGCTACACTCATCTTGGAAAAAACGACACTTAACAGTTCAACCATCATTGTGAATAGGAAAAGAGAAAGATGGTCCCCTTTGTCTAAGCCCTAGGGATGACTTGATCTTCCTAGATGGGGATATTACGATGTGCAATGCACACAAAGGGGTAGAGGGGACGCAGAATTCTAGGCACATGAACCTAGAATACTACAATGCATTACTCCAAGTCTTCAACATTATTTAAAAGGACTGGGTCATCTTGAATTAGGCCTAACAAATTGCGAAATGAATGCCTCTTTAACGCTCCAAGCCCAAGTCCAATTTCATTAGTTAATGGAGTAAGATAGTTGGTAAATGCATTTTCATATAAATGCGTGCATTCTTCTCAACTTATCCCATGTGAGATTCTTTATAAAAGAAGGTTAGTTTCTGACTAAATGAGAAATAAGTTTAAAAAAAAGTTATTTTCATGGAATTTTCAATATTCCTCCTACATGAAAAAATGCATAATAATTATCAAAAGTATTTTCCAAGAAACCAAAATCCAAACCATGAATTTCTTATTTTCGAAAATCTCCCACAATACATAAATAATCTTCTGAGTTCTGTACTAGGATCCCATATATATTGTGGCAAATCAAATGAGGTGACCCACCGGTTGGCTGGCCCAGATATCTCCACGTGTCCCTCGAGGGGAGCATCAGAAAGAACGCAGGAGGAGGAGAAATAGTGAAATAGTGAAATAGTGCCGTTCCATATGTATATTCCTGTGTCGGTTTGTTTGCGTTTCTATTTTAACGACATGTGTTGGTTTGTTATTCTTCCGTTTCCTGGCCTTTCTTTGTTTTCATCGTCCCTAATTTAAGTTGTATTGTAGTTTCCTCTCTCGCCGCCTCTTGCCATTGTCATTTTGGCTTGGCGTATTTGCCTCATGTGTTGGAAGGACGACAACTTTGTAGTTTTCATCCAGACCGTCCATGTTGGGTCCAACTGTAAATTAAATGGATCACCCTCTCAAACTAAACGACATGAACATCTCCTTGGGCCAATCTAGAATGCCAACCATGCATGCATGCTATTTGGCAATTCACTTTACACAATTCCACTTGGAAGCTTATTATGATTTCAGTTGCAAGCCACTCTAATAGTTTTTTTTTTTTTTCTTCCTTACTAGATATGGATCTAAACTAGGGTGCCTTTTTAAAATAGGGCATGTGGCATAGTAATTTGTGGGGTCGGCTAGCTCTGGCAATGCAACATGGATTGTAGGTTAATCAGCTCATGAGACCTATTGGTAGCCAACTGCCTAAGAAGGCGACCGAATGGGTTGAATTCCCTATTATTACCGTCAATATCATGGCTTTAGATCGTGTTTTCGTTGAAGTTCAATACATCCGATATGTCTTTAGCCTAATAATTCAGAGGCCCTTTTATTTGGTGAGGCAGCAGGCTCACATAATCTTTGTTATGCTGCAGAAGTTGATAGTAGTGTTATCTAGATTACCCGAACACGATTAGGTGTTTGTGGGTCGTGGATCACTTTATGTCAATGATCTCAGCTTGTCAGGGTAGGATTAGATAATTCATATTTACGGGCCTCTGTACGTCAGGATTATGACATGCTTTGTTAATTTTCGATGAGGCTATGTTTTAGATTAATATTTCAAGCTATTTATAAGATAGGCGCCATAGGTCCTAATCTCAATCATTTTACAATTTGGATATAGGATTTTAAAATTTTTGGCCCCAACCCATTGGCGATTTGAATCATGAAACAAAATTACTAGATTCTTGGATATTGTCACCCACAGATGTAGATCCCTATAATGAATATATATCACTGATCATGGGGTGTTATAGTAATCTAAATAAACCTAGTATAGAGGATCCGGCCTCATTGGGGGCATATTTTGCTCAAGAGACAAAACTGTTAAGCTAAACCCATCTAAAAAAAATACTGAAGTTCCCTTGCAAGTTCAAGGCCCACAAATGAAGTGTTAGAACTAGAAATTTTGCCTTATATCTGCTTCCCTATCATTTCAATGTTTTAATAAATAACATTTAATAGGCTTGATTTTTTTAAATGACTAATCCTCAGAGTCCTCATCGTCTCCTTGTAGTCTCACCCCTTGTCTTATACTAGATATATAGCAACCTAGAGCTTCCTCTTCTCAAAATTCACAGAGTACCTAGATCCTTTCCTTGGGATGAATTGCATGAAAATATTATTCCTTTACGGTGGACTCACCTAGAAAAGAAGAGCCCATGCCATCTTCCTCAAAAATCCCCCACCCTTTGAGAAGCAAGCCTTGTATTTTCTCTCCATGGCACTTGTATTTTCTCTTCATGGCATGACTTAATTAACTCTCTCTCTCTCTCTCTCTCTCTCTCTCTCTCTCTCTCTCTCTCTCTCTCTCTCTCTCTCTCTCTCTCTCTCTCTCTCTCTCTCTCTCTCCATGGATTCCAACACAGCAGAAGACTCCATGCTTTCCAAGCTCCACCTTGCCACAACAAACCTCCACACCATCCTCCAAGCCTCAGTCGACATGGAAATTGATCTGGGAGAGATGGACAAAAGGTTCAACACCTTGATGGAAACTCTCTCTACCACCTCCAAGACAGTTGCTCCCTTACAATCCCTAGCCATGTCAACAAAAGCTCTCGACACCCGAATCAACCGTGCAGTCTCTCCCGCCCTCAAGCTCTTAGAAAGCTTCAAACTCTCAGAATCCCTCCAAAACAGGCTCCTCAAGCTCACCTCCAAACTCCCCACCAAGAAGACCACAGAGGAGAGGCTCCCTTACCTCCTCAAATATGTTGATTGTGTCGACAGGCTCAACAGTGCCATCAACTCCATCGCTGAAGATTGCGAGCCTGCCATTCAAAGATTGCAAGAAGTTGTGGAGTTCTTGAGTCGAACCAAGGCGGCCGACCAGTATCGAACACTTCGCCTGAGAGAGACCCTGGTGACCCTTAAAGCGCTCTATGAGACGGAGGTGGACGCGATGCAGTATGAGGGTTTGCTTGATCAGGCACTGCTTAACTTGCAGGATGAATATGAGGGCATGTTGTCGAGGTTGAGGCATGTGAACATGGTTGAAATGAAGGAGAAGGGATTGGATTTTGAGGTTTCTGATCTGGGGTCTAAACTAGAAGTTGAAGCTTTGAGGAGGATTTCGGAAACTCTAGCAAGGAATGATTGTCTGGATATCTGCATTGATATATTCGTCAAGGTAATAAAATTTGATTTCATGCCAAAAAATGCTTTCTGTTGTTATCTTTTCCTTGATTTGCTTAAGAACTTTTGTTTTGTGAGACAACCATAATAAGCTTTCGTAGGATGCCCAGGTATTTCAAAATAGGCAACTTTTGTTATGATATTGTATTTGATACTTCATTTTTTATGTGCAAAATTAGTGTATGAGCCATGTCTATATCGTCTCCGGGCATCAAAGGTACGACCACTATCAATGATTGCTATGGGCTTTCTTCTTCAACTTCTTGAGAAAAAAAGAAAAAAAAATCATTATAAATGTTCAAAATTTCAAAGCCTCAAAGGATGATTGGATGGAGATGAAACTTCACGTACCCTTAATTCTCATGGTCCCTTTCAGATCCCACTACCCACATGAATTGGTGGAGCCCAACACAAACCACCACATCCAATAAGAGCTCTTGGAAGAATGGTTTTAAAAATTGGTTGATTCAATACGTATTAGGTTGATAAATATTGGTTCTATAGTTGACCTTTGAAGAAAAGGGCAGGGCCATTTAACCATCAAGCCAATTGTAATAATTATTCATTTAATACGTAATAAGAGTTCCAAATACTGGGATACGAACAACCCTTTTACTGGCACTACTTCTGATGTTTACAAATATTTACCACCCTAAGCAATCCATTCCCCTCAAAGCACTACCTCTTTTAATTGGAGTTTGCGCAATAAGTGGCAGTTGGATCTTTTTAAAACAATTTTGGGGACCAAAAATCAAGGGTTAGGGTAATTGGATTGGACTATTATTGAAGTGACCATAATGCATGTGCTAACCTATCAACCTCACTTTCTTCCCTGATTACCATGTATTTAGGTGGGACTTAAAAGAAGTGACAAATTCATTCACCCCATTGTTTGGTGTTACTTCTACATGATAAACTAGCTGATCTCCAAAAATATATACAAGAAGTTTCATTTTCTGTATAAACTGGAAGAATTGGTTAGAAGAAATTTTCAGGAGTTGTAGCTCACATTGCCTTCATTCTACTTAACTGAGTTTTAATTTTTCATCAGGTGAGGTATAGAAGAGCAGCAAAAGCATTGATGAGACTGAATCCTGATTACCTGAGGACTCACTCTCCTGAAGAAATCGATGAAATGGAATGGGAGACCCTGGAGACAGCGATAACGCTGTGGTTTCAGCACTTTGAATTGGCAGTTAAAACTGTCCTTGTATCTGAAAAGAACCTCTGCAAACAAGTGTTGGGAGGAATCATGGAGGGCCTGATATGGGCTGAATGCTTTGTAAAGATTGCGGATAAGATTATGGCGGTATTCTTTCGATTTGGAGAGGGCGTAGCAAGGAGCTCTAAAGAGCCACAAAAGCTGTTCAAGCTCCTGGACATGTTTGATTCCATGGAGAAAATTAAAGGTGATTTCTCAGACATCTTTGAAGGGGAAGCTGGCGCGGATATTTGCACCAGATTCCGCGAGCTAGAGAAGCTCCTTGTGCATGCCTCATGCATGGTGTTTTGGGAATTCGGCCTTCAGATAGAAGGCAACCAAGACGGGCTCCCTCCGCCGCAAGATGGATCTGTTCCCAAGCTAGTAAGGTATTGCTGGGATCTATGTTGAGGAACAACTGAACTTAGCAAGTTTCCCTCCTTTTTTTTTTTTTTTTTCCACCAACAAACTTCTGAACAGATACACACAAATGCACGCAAGAAGGGCGGACCTACCCTTTCATGACCTGGGGTGGTGGCCCTAGTTCAAATTTGAAATTGCATGATATTTAAATGGGCTTGAACCTCTGCCATGTATGTCTAATAAATAGTTGCCCCACGTCTAAATATTGTGATTGCCCTACGTCACAAAACCTTGGTGAAAACACTCATCTTTTCTTTGGACATCTTCTTCCCACCTAGAGTACCATATCCTCTTTGCATGGATCTCATTCTACAAAGAGTCTAAGATCCTCGCACCGATCGAGTTCTCGTTGTCAGTTCTCTCGTAGTTAGTCTCTCTCTCACCAAATAACCATAAATAAAGCAATCTTCCTCTCTCTTCAAATATAATATATTCCTAATTACTCTATACCTAAATTTGAACCCTTAATTTTTAAATCCTATTTCAAACTCTAAATCTCTAAATCCTAATTCAAACTTTAAGCCCTAAATCACCAAATCTAAGCATATCTATGAGTCCCAAGATGACCAAATCACCAATAGGCACACTTTAAACTTCAATTCATACACAAATCATGCCCTATGACTCATATGGTTGGATAACCTGAGTTATATTTATATGACGATTTTTCTTCTATGACACTAGCCCATGATCTTAGGGAGTGATTTTTATAGCTAGGTAAGTGCAGGTAACCAAATTCCTTAAATCCAAATAAAACCTCTTTCGAAACCCAAATTCGGTACATGGGTGCTCACCCAAATCATCGTTGCAAGGTATCCAAACACCTAGGATTAAAGAAAATATTATCTGAGATTGTTTTGATGATGATAAATTGATGATCACTTGAATTCGGAAGATGGAATGAGAAGGCACTTCAATTGGGCAAGAGGCATGGAAAATTTTTTGTGTCTATTTAAATGCAATACATTTTTCATATTATTAATGTGAAAAAAAGTTAGCAAAGTCAAATAAAATTTAGTCACATCCAAGTAAAAATCCTGGGTCTGCCATTACTTACCAAAGAAAACCATACTATACCCCAAAGGTCTTTTGCAACTGACTTTTTGGTGTTTTCCATTTTTATGGCCTAATATTTACTTAGTATAATTGAATCCTCAGTTTGAATTATACTTGACTATATCACATAATTCCTTTTGCTATACTGTGAATGACTAACTATGGTCCACATTGATTATCCCTCCCAAAAGGTACGCTGTAAATTACCTCAAATACCTTGCGTCGGATAACTACAGCTTGGCCATGGCGAAAGTTCTAAGGACAGAGCAGATTTGGAAAGCTGGGTTCTTGTCTAGACCTGAATCCGATGAGAATCTGCTCAAGGATGCAGTTACTAATATCATGGAAGCCATCCAAAGAAACATCGAGGGAAAGAAGTCCCGTTACAGAGACAAGGTTCTTCCTCATATCTTCTTGATGAATACATACTGGTACATATACATGAGAACAAGGAATTCAGAACTGGGTAAGATATTGGGAGAGAAATGGTTGAAAAAGAAGTACAAGACACTAGCAGAGGAGTCGGCGTATTTATATCAAAAACAAGCGTGGGCGCCTTTGGTGGGGTTCTTGAAGAAGGAAGAGGTAAATCCACAGAACAGAGATGCAGTGGTGGCTTTGGTGAGAGGTAATCTTGATGCATTCATGAAGGGAATAGATGATAATTTACAGAGACACAGAAGCTGTTACATTATTGCAGATGCGGATTTGAGACAGCAGATAAAGGAAGCAATAGTGAAATTGATTGTTCCTGCATACGCCAGCTTTCTCCATTGGCACTCTTCCATCTTGCAAGTGAAGTCTTTCCTTGCTCCAGATTCTATTTGCGAGTTGTTGGATCAGATTTTTGATGGAAAGGGTGGGGGAGTTGAAGGGAAAGCACAGGCAGTGGAGGAGGGAAAAAGGAAATTCAGAAGAAGAGAATTTAAAAGTCAAGGAAGTCATGAATTAACTGTGAATGGAGTTGAATAATGAGTAATTTTGATTAGTCTGTTTGCTCTGTTTGAATAGGGTGAATGTAAGGTTCATGTTGGTTGTAAAGATATATACGGACTTTTCTATTGCTTCTTTTTGTTGCCATAATCAATCTAATCCCTTCACACATGCAAACGACATTACTCCTAACATGCAACACTCTGGATTGGCATTGCTCCTAACCAGGGCCGGTTCTGAATTTTTCAAGGCCCAGGGCAAGAGTAAAAGTTAAGCTTCTTAGCTATCATATATGATAATATCATTGGTGGGCCTCACTGATGTGAAAAATTGGCAATGGGTTGATGATGCCCAAGTATAATTATTTGAAAAAAAGAGAAGAAAGAAACTCATACCAGAATTTAAGCATCATATATGGGGAATAATGGGGAATAAAAAATCATTGGTGGGCCCCACTAACAGATGAGAAGAACGGGTGAATGGCTGAAGGCTTGATGATTTATTTGTAAAAAAAAAAAGCCCTAAATCATCCCAACGCTAGACCAGATTCTCCCAGAATTTCAGCCATCAAATATAAAATATCATTGGTGGGCCCCACTGATGGATGATCAAATAAGTGATGCAATAAGCACTCTCAGATGATTTGATGATGGGTCTATTGATGCCCAGGACGATGGAATCCATTGGATAAGCCCTGCCCCCACCAAATGATTGAAAAAAAAAAAAAAAAAAAGGTAGAAGGGATTTTAGCCCCCCCTGAAAAATGGGCCCGGGGCAAGGGCACTTACAGCCCTTGCTCAGGGCCAGCCCTGCTCCTAACATTGGCCACCTTATTAGAAATAAAAAAATTGCACGTTGAATAGCGAGCACCATTTGATTGGCCTCAAGTTGCGTATTTGATTCTGAATCTGTACATCTCCATGCCTTGCTTGATTTTCATATATCCAGGTGCGAGCATTTTTTTAGGTAAAATTCTAGAGCACTGTGAAGTATTCTTCACCCCTTTGCATCAACAAAAAGTCTATACGCCCCGGGGCTTGAACCCGATTGTTGATCCCGATCCGACGTGGATAGCCAGCTGGACCACACTCTGATTTTGAGCCAAACAAAAAGGGAAGAAAGAAACGCGCCAGTACTGTTCCGTTTTTTTGTCTATGCCCGCCCGTTTTTTAAAGAAGAAAACAGGTCCGGAGAGACGAAGAAGGAAAAAGCAGAGATGGCCATCTCCTCAACGATGCAACTGCTGCTTTTTCAGCTTCCAAGGTCCCTATCTTCTTCTGAAGATCTGTGATGTAGGTGATGGCATCTCCAAGCAGCGAGGCCTTATCCATTTTTGATATGTTTGGAACGACAGCCCTCAATGCATAGAACCTCTGATTAAGCTTCTCACGTCTCTGCCGCTCTGCTTCCACATGGTTCAACGGCTCTTCTCTCCCACTGGCAGGTTTTCTCCCTCTCTTCCTTGGTTTCCGCTCATCAGGGTGAGGCAATAAGTCATCCTTAGGCTGTTCTAGTTCTATAGTTGTCGCTGCGTGAGAGATTCCAGAAGTGAAGTTCATCTGGGTTGGCTTTGAGAACAGTTTAAATTCATTCTCTTCACTCCTACTCATACCTGTGTTAGGAAACTTACCCCCATATGTTGCATTGCTACCTGCTTCCTGGTTAGCAACTAAAGCCTTTTGCTTCAGAAGTGTTGTTCGACCTTCATAAACTTCAGAAGGAAAACCCATATCTTCCACCTTTGGAGTGATACTCAAACCAGTAGTGTGGGATTTGACATTACTGACAGTGAGGTTTTGTCCAAAAATCTTTGGGCATGTTCTGATCTTCTGGGACCAATTTAACTGACCCGACTTCCAAAACACCGGACGCAACCGGAACACAAACCAGGGTTTGTAGCCCAGCAGATTTAGCAAGGAAGAACCTTGAATGATAATGTTCAAAACAGCCAGCTGGATCTGAAACCCAGATAGGTTTCCCAGAAGCAAACGCTCGAGCCGGAGCTGCCCTCACATCATACCGGAACAAGTGGTACATGGAGGTCAGGTAAAACATCTCAATGTTTGAAATGGAATCCAGCCGCATTGCATAGTTGTCCTCATCAGATCCTCCAAAGAACGAGTGAAGCTTCTGGAGCACTCGCTTCCTCATCACCCGCTCGTTCCTTGAACCTCCTCCATCTCCTTTACCTTCAGAATCTCCTTCCTTTGGCTCTACACAATGCCCATCGCCCCAACTCAGCACCAGTTCACCTGATTTGGACCGTGCAACCTGCCAGAAGATAGCGTAGGTCCACTTCATCGTCGAGCCACAGCCCTCAACAATCTGGCATAGTTTTTGTTGCACACCAGAATCGCTGGCTGGCATGACCAAACCATCTGGCCCCGTCGACAACACCGACGTCAAGAAACCGAAAGCTTCCTTGCCCAAAACAACCTCTGCCATGGCCTTATCTTCATTAGTCCAAAAATTTCCCCCAATCTCCAATATTCCCATTGATCCAAGGCCAAGAATTCCACAAATATTCAACAACTTCTCAACAACTAAAACCCATTTTTCTCCAAATTTCAATCTAACTAACAGTCATTAAATTCAAATACATACATATACTAAACAAAAAAAGTGGAGCCAGATTGAGATGATTCTTCTCGTCCTAGTTTACAAACTAGGACAAAGACGAATCTTTTCAAGAATTCTTCGACGCAAACTGCTACAAATACTGAAATTCGAGAACTTTTTACCTTCTTCGAAGCAAACTACTACAAAGACGAAGTCTTTAAAGAAATCTTCACCTTCCTACAACGCCTTTACAGCAACAATCCAATTTTCTCAAATTGGAACGAATTTCAAAACAAACATATGTTTCAATGATGTTCTTCCCTGCTGCAGTCGATGGATCATGGGTAGAGTAGTTCAAATAACTTCAATTTCCTGATTTCTACATCAATCTGCAGATCAAATTTAGCATCCTAACTTCAATTTCGTTATCTATTAGAGAATCTGCAGATCACAGAGCTTCGTTGAGGAGATGGCCATCTCTGCTTTTTCCTTCTTCTTCTCTCCGGACCTGTTTTCTTCTTTAAAAAACGGGCGGGCATAGACAAAAAACGAAACAGTATTGGCGGGTTTCTTTTTTCCTTTTTGTTTGGCTCAAAGTCAAAGTGTGGTCCAGCTGGCTATCCACGTCGGATCGGGATCAACAATCGGGTTCAAGCCCCGAGGCGTATAGACTTTTTTATCAATCAAATGGCTCCTCACAAAGTGAGATTCAAATGACAGCTTCGGGTTAGGGTGCAGGTACCAATCGTCGTAAATATTCTTGAGCCATGTCGATCTGGATATATTTATTTTGGCCAGGTCAAACCATGGTTAAATTCTAATTAATATATAATAAATATTATTCAATTGTGTTTAAATATTTGGGTTTAGTTCGTTCTTCATCATAACGAATTAGAGAAACTCATTTGAGATGGTTTTGGCTAAGGGTGTAAAAAGAAAACCGAAAAACCGTCTAACCGATTGAACCGAACCGAACCGAACCAGCGGTTAATAACCTTGTTTCTTAGTTCGGTTACGGTTACGGTTGCGGTTATCAAAATTGAAAAATTGTGCTTCACGGTTTAATTTCAGTTTTCAGTCTTGACTTGCGGTTATTAACTGAACCGAACCATAAAATACGATTCGGTTAACCTACACACGGTTAACCATACCGTTATACTAATAAAAAAAAAAGGCCTAAATGATATATATATATATATATATATAATTACATAACTTAAGTGAAGCCTTGACAAAACGAAACCTTAACTTATCACTAATAGCAGTACGTTTTTTTTTAAAGTGACAATTAACCGTAACCAAACCGTTTAATACGGTTAATCGCGGTTCAGTTTTTAACGATTTTTTCTAAATATAGTTACGGTTTTTAAAAACTGAAAATCGTGATTCATGGTTCGGTTAACTGTTTTCCCAAAATGAATGGTTAACCGAACCGTTACACCCCTAGTTTTGGCATATCCAATGCAAGCTTACAATAGCGCTGGTAAGAAAAAGTTTAGTTATATAGGTTGATGGCCCACCAATGGAAATGGAAAGACCGAAAAGGACGTTGATGGAGGTACCAACAAAATATTTAAAAAGTGCAACTTAACTGACGATTTGGCTCAGGACAGATTGAAATAAAAAAATAGAATTCATGTAGCGGACCCCAACATAATTGAGACAAGACTACGATGATGATGATGATGATGATGATGATGAGTTCTTCATCATAGCAATCAAATCTATATTTGTTATTGGACCCAAATCTGGCTAGGATCCAACTGAGCCCGATTCTAGTCACATGAGATTCAAAATGTCCAATGGGCCTAATAGGTTGTGTCCAGGCTCAAATTTAGGGATGAACCCTCTTATTGGCCTGTTCTCGAGCTATATACGTGTATGTTATTACTCTATGTGGGCCCATTTGGCACTTTACTAATACAATCAAATTAAAGTCAAGTAAAGCTTCCATTTTCCATCTAAGATGTCACATCAAATACACTTTATTCAAAACTCTCCCATCTTTTTCATACAAAAAGTCAAATAGCAACTACCTTTATCCACTTTAATACCAAAAAAAAAAAATCCTCTTTTCCATACAAAAAGTCAAAAAATTCAATAACAAACAACTAAAAATAAAATATCATCATAACCCACTTATATTTTATTCTTTCTTCAAAATCAACTTGATTTGACTTGACTATATTAGTAGAATTACCAAACTGGCCTCAGAAAATAGTTGTGGGTGGCACCTCTGTCATTTTTCTTCTATAGTAGCATGTACCTTTGTCCTTTAAAGGTTGACTTGCCATTTTGGTCTGGAATCATGTTAAAACAAAAATCTATATCCTTGATGCAATGGTTGTTAGTTGCTACGGTCTTAAATGGTTATAAGACTTAATTTGACGCGTTCTATTAGTTTTAGGACTTTTGGCGTATTGGTTAGGTACATAACATTTGGTATCAAAGCCAACCTCCACGTCTCGAGTTCGAGTCATGGAAAGAGCTACCTGTAATAGAGTGAGAGCCATCTAAAAAAAATAGAAAAAATGGCTACCTAACGCCAGAGTAAAAGCCGTCGTAGAGAGAATTACCTGGAACAGAGTATGAGTCATCCTAAGAGAAAAAAAATGGCCGCAGAAGCGTGGTTATATGTTATGGTCGACCTAAATGGTTATAAGACTTAATTTAATGCATTCCATCAATCGTAGGGCTTTTGGCGTATTGGTTAGGTACATAACATTAATCTTATAATTTAACAATGAGGCCTATCTTTAAAATCCAAATGCTCATTTAAAATCCAAATGCTCATGATCTAGTGCACAAGAGGAGAAAACACACTAAGAAATTGTGTATAAGAGGGAAGGAGGAAAACGGATGCTTTCTTGCTATTCAACCTAAACTCACTTGGGAGTAAGATAAACTTATTATATTTGTCCAACAATCGAATAAAAATTATTTCTCTAAATATAATTCTTGCGAAAAAGAAGCTCTTACAACTAATCTAACAATGGTTTCAACACTTTCATCATTGTTCGATCTCTAAACAATACCGAGTCATTGCATAGTCATTTGAACTCACAAACAACTAAGCCCTTCGTGAAGTATCTACAACTTGGTCATGTTTTAAAATCAGAAGTAGATTATCTTCTTCTGCTGATTACCTTTTATCTAATAATGTAATAATGAACTTCAATGTGTTTGTCCTTGCACTGGATTATGCGCTCATTGCAGACAAGCTGAACAACAATGACTTGTTAATAAATACGGCCATAGTAGCTGCTTTTTAAGTTTTCTTGTTACACCAAGATATCTCAATGGCATAACCCAAAGTGGACATAGGAGTGTCAGTGTCACTAGTCCAATCTGGATATTTATATCCTACTAAATGAAATAGATTTTCATGATCTAATAGAATATCATAACCAATGGTTCCTGTAATAGACCTCAGAATTACTTTAGTTGCATCAAGATGTGTCATCCTAGGGTCATCTTGTACTGTCTAAAGATCCCCACTGAATATAGGATATTAAATCCAGTGATAATCAAGTATACTGGACTCACAACAATGTTGATACATAATTGGATATCCCAACACATTTCCTTGGTCATTGATTTAGCTTAGCCTAGCCTTTAAACGCGCGTGTGTAGGCTACGATGAAGCTGTTAGATTGTATGTTCTCAATTTAGTAGATGATCGGAATAAATTGATTTATTTCATTAATTAATATTTTCATGCTTTATTCATGTTATAAATGGTGTTCTTTTATATGTTTACACATGACCAATATAAAATGACATGATGGTTCATGAGATTAATCGGAGCCTACAAGTACATTAGATTTAATCTATGTGTGGATGAGTTTTACATACGGGAGATATGGATCACAAATTTTATACTTAAAGTATTTTCACAACCGGTAATGAGGTTGGACATCTCATTTGACAAGGTTGCAGAGATAGTATGGTATCTCCCAATCATTAAAGTGTAAGACTCTAAATCATTGTGCTGGTACATTAGATGTATTGAAGGATCATGAAAAGCACCTTATACAAATTTGTCTTAGATTTAAGGATTGCTCTCATAATTTCCAAGCAATAGGTTCTTAATCCTGAGAGATTAATGGACTCAAGTTTTTACTGTGCATTTACTTTGAGTCATCAATGAGTGAAGCCAATTGTAGGTTAACACCAAGATGTCTTGGATACGTGGTAGTGGGGCTGTGAGAATATATAATTCTCAAGATGGAGTCTATCACCAACATATCATCTCGTGCCAATTAATGAATTTTATAATTGGTAAGTGCGCACCCATTTCAATTAAGAGTTAATTTGATGGAACCAACTATCATTGTGATTAATTGAGACACAAGGATAATAAGAGATGGATCCAATTTGGTTGGACATATTTAATCCAATTGATGCATGGATATAATTGATAGAGGAGCCTACTTGTAGTGATTGGAAAGTTTATGGTCTTCTTGTAATTGTTCTTAGGACTAGAGTAAAATTGCATTTATTTAGTTGACTTATTTGTAATTAACTGTGGGTCCAGAGTTCACATGAGATGTGGGGTCCAGATACCCAGTTGGAGGCAGATTCTAAGGAATCCCTAGTTGTCCACATACTAGCCCTAATAAGAGAAGGTTACTAATCCTATTGAAACTCTTAAAGGAAATGAGGAGTAGGGCACATATTGAGAATAGAAGTGATACTTCTAATCTTCGACAAAGAGGTGCTTCATAAACTATAAATAAGAGGTGAGGGTTAGAGATCTCTACGTACAATCTCATAAGCTACTCTCTCTCACTCTCTTCCTCCTCTTTGTCCTCTAGTTTCCTTCAGAGTGCTAGGGTTTTCTTATACTTACAGATCCCACCAATCTCTTTGACAAGTTCTTTATAAGAGGATTATAACGTGGAAAAACACTAAGGCAAAAGGAGATCATAATCTGCGAATAATCCGCGAAAAGGGTTTTTATAGGGATCAAGTTTTCAACTTCTCGATTTGAGCACAACCTAGCTCCAAAGATATAGATCTATTATCTATTTGTTTTAATAGATCTTGTTATGCTTGTTTGTTTCTTGATCTGTCGTCTTGATGGATTGCATGAGATTAGGGTTTTAGATCTTGGAGTTGAGTTTTTGGCCTTATGGGTATTTGATCCATGCTTACTACTTTCTACATAAGCATCCTAGATTTTGTTATTATCATTTATATATATATATATATATATGTGTGTGTGCGTGTGTCCTTTGACAAATGAAGTAGCTAGATCTGAATTCTGGCACTATAATACCGAGAAAATATTTAAGTTCGATTTCTCTTTCATGTTCAATTGAATATACATGTCCACGAATGTTATGAACATGAAAATTCTCACAAATGGAGAACTTGCCCTTTTGATGTCACAATGTGGGGTGCCTACTCTGTTTGACCTTTTCAAACCAAACCCCATTGATACTTGTTACTTAAAATAATAAAAATAAAAATAAAAGTAAAAAAAGGAAGGAAGGAATAGCGTAGACACCAAGGCTCATTGGTGTCCATGACTTTTCGTTTTTTTTTTTTTTTAGTATAAACATCAGGTTGATTTAGGGTTGGTGTCAATGACATATTGGTGTCAATTTGGTGAATCTGTTTGAAAATTTCTTCGGTGACTGTCATCTTAAAGTCTTATAACAATAAAATATCTAGTTCTGAAGCCAAACTCACTGGCTGTAATAATAATGTTGAAAAGGCAGGATTTTAGCCATGCTGCCACACATTGCAGCGTCAGTGCTCATATGATTAGTTCTCTCTTGCAATGATCTGAATCAATCCATTGGCCACCATCTTGGACATGACCCCAATTGTCCAGAGGGCCTATAGAAATTCTTCACTCATTGAAATACATTATGTATTGTCAATCATTGTTAGCTCAATGATAAGGCACCTTGAGCCTCTCCACAGAAATGATCAGGATTCTATCCCACCTGTAGCACTGATGGTTCCGACATGGGTAGAGCCTGTGAGTGGGTCAGTGCTGTCACTTATAAGTACCATCATAATTTCAATTTCAGTTATTTAATAGCAGTTTCATTTATTGCTAGTTCCATTTTAACACTAGGTTTTATTTATATTGGAGACTTCCTGCGTGCATGAAAACCAATTCCTCTCTAGAATTGAATTGAGAGTGGTTCCCTTTGTATGGTAGGCGATAAACATATCCGCAGGTGGGAAACACTCTTTTAATTAATCATTTGTGAAGTTGTTAAGAGATATTAGGATGATCAGTTGTTAGAGATGTTAGGATTAGCATCAATTTGAGTATTTAAATTATTCTTTATGATTCTTCTCTCTCTCTCTCGTATAAATTGAGAAGGTAAGTGAACTTTATGACTTTATGAGTGTCTACTCCTTGGATTTTCGACGAGTTGTAGTCCAATGGTGATTTTGCGATCAATCTGACCGTGGTTCCGCCTCTTATCCTTCTACAATAATCTCAGTATCTCACCATCATTTTTCTTTCTTCTAAATAAAAATCAAGTATCCTTCCCCTTTTAACACATTATCCAAACCTTACAATCTTCACCACATCACGATGAATGCTTTGGGAGGATCGATAGGTCTCATCTAGTGAGCCACAAGGCATCGATAGAATTTGTGTTTTGGTCAATAGGTAGTGGAAATGCTGTATCTCTCACTTTACTGTGAGAGATAAGGGTGAGAAAGATACCATCATTTCTAATGTTGTAAGTTATATATATATATATATATTTCAATATATTCAACACATAACTCAATTGAATTAAAAAAAAAAAAATTACATCCGGCTATAAGTATATAATAAATGTATAAGCACACACAAGATCAAGCTGCTTAAAAGTGGAGCTTGAGTCGAACCTTCGAACAAGTTGAGCGGACCTCCTGTAAGCTGAACCTAAATTGAACTTGGGTCGTGAGCAACTAGTTGGCTTGAGCTTAAGCCCAGCCCAATTGCTCGGCATGTTGACTGCCCTACCTCAAACTAGCAGAAGATTTTCAATTTAGTTTTGATTGTTGCCTTTCTTTCTTGACTTCTCTTAGAGGACAACATACAAAAAGCCGTCTATCTTGAATCTAATCAACTCCAAATCATCCTAATTACTATATACTATAATGGAAGGTTTTCAGTTTAATCTGGAGTGCTACCTTTCAATCTCTCACTGTACCCATATCAACATATATCAACATATCATTAAATTTATAATGAAATATTTTGAAATTTGAATTCAATCGTTACCTTTCAATTGGACTCTCAATGGGTCTCATCAACCAGTTGAATTATTATTATATATTATAGTAGAAAGTTTTCAATTCAATTTTGACTGCTGTTTTTTAATTAATAAACAGGAAATCCACCAAATCAAATGAAAAAAAATAGAAACTATCTAAAAAAACTGATGAGCCCAATTAATTATTTTCTTTGTTTCTAATAGATCTTGAAGGTGAGACTTACAATTGATTTTAAGCAATTTTTATTCTTTTTTAGAACTATTTTTTTTTATAGCGGACCATAACGACTCGGCCCACTGTCCAAATGATATTGCTCACTTTGGCTCATGAGATTCCAACCCAATCTTGCCACACGCCCCCATTGGGAAACAGAGCTCCCACCGGGAAATAGAGCCCGTCCTTGGCTCTGATCCCATTTGTAATGCCCTACTCCACACACATGGATGATATTATCCGCTTTGGCCCATGGGTCTCACAATTTTATTTAATGACTTTTTATACGCCCACATGGAAAACCAGCTCACTTGCACCAGATCACGGTAG
Source organism: Cinnamomum chago (assembly GCA_038049695.1). Taxonomy (NCBI): domain Eukaryota; kingdom Viridiplantae; phylum Streptophyta; class Magnoliopsida; order Laurales; family Lauraceae; genus Cinnamomum; species Cinnamomum chago. The sequence goes on along the minus strand of CP142451.1, from coordinate 101,999,637 downwards.
GGACCCACACTCGAACCAGTCAAAAGTTAGTTCTGATACCATTAGTAACGACCAGGGCCCGCTCTCCACATGATATTGTCTGTTTTGTCTCATGGGAGTCTAACCCACTCTTGTCGTACAGTTTAAAAGGCCTCATGTGAAGTTAAGACCAGGTCACACACATATATATCCAAGATCAGGACTAGCACGTTTCCGATGTAGGACTTATGCACCACTGCATACTCAGTCCTCGTCAGACCCAACACCCTTCTACATGAGAGCCAAAGGATTGTAATACGCTAGTGTCCCACATCGACTATAGAGAGGAAAGTGATTGGGATTTAAGATTATATGCAAAACTTACACCCTTACATTGCATTAGGCCCTTTGGTGGGTTGAGTCCTACTAGAAATAAAAATGTGAGGTCCGTTAGCCAAAGCGAACAAAATTATGCATGCGTGTGGGGTGATGCGTTATAAATGGTATCAAAGATAACTCTCAACTAGTTCGTGCAGCCCTAAGGGGAATGGATTGTGATACCTTAGAGACTAGGATTATATATATAACATGCACCCTTACCTTGCATGAGGCCTTTTGGTGGGTTGAGGCCTACCAAAATTAAAACTGTGAAGCTCATTGACTAAAGCGGACAATATCTTGCATTCATGTAGGGTGGGGCGTTACATGGATGGTATTTTAGCCTTTTAAACCGGACTAATCCCCATGGACCCATAGGGAGTCGGGTTAATCCCCTGCGGCACTAGTGTGGTAGTAAAGTTTTGAGTTTCAAAAACATCCAGAAAAAAATCGTAGTCCTAAGCTAACTGGGCTGCCCTCGGTTTTGTACCTGGCCAACCTTTTCGTGGGCTTGCTCTGCTGGTTAATTTGATGCTAAGACAGTTTGATCAATCACTAACCAAATAGGGTAAGGCAAACTGGATCACAGTTTTATTGTAGGGCAGCGGTCCACGTGAAAGTGGTAGATGAATGAAGTTAAATACGGTTGTCCCTCAGCCTCACAGATAGGTGGAATATGCCGTCGTCCCTGTACCCTGATTCGAGTTGCCCGCTTAAGCGGTTTCCATGGTACTCCACCTACAAATAGGAAGATCTATGTTCCTGCAATCTTGATAGGACCATGTGGGGATAATTTGTGTGTTCATCGATGTGGGGCCCGGCCCACACAACTGAAAATAGGAAGATCTATGTTCCTAGCTACAATCTTGATAGCACCAAGTGGGGATAAGTTGGCTGCCTAACGATGTGGGCCCACTTGGACTTTTTTTTTTGGCTAGGAAAGGAGGCCCACATGGATTCATCATAGTCAAAAGTGATATATAATTCTGTTGATAGGAATAATCAAATGCATCCATTCCTCCGACGAGGAATACTTGTATAATTAAAAATACTCATATGCAAAAGAGACAATGCCATATCACCCTACATGGGACTTGCTATCGTACCACCACAGCGAGAAATGAATCTTTATCCATTTCATCGCTGCATCCAATACGTCAAATAAGGTACCGAAAAATCAGGTATTTTTTCACTTGCCCTTATTTGTACAAATGCCTTCTAAATTATTGAGTTTGGATCACCTATCGCAGTTGTTGTACCTTTACCATAACGGGAACAATGCTTGTCCGCCATGTTATCCAAAAATTTAGTGATTTTCTTTCATCTAATTTAAACTTTTTTAAACTTCAAAATCAGCGGATCGTTATTGGTCTACTCATGGTGAAAGTATAACAACTGTGATAGGTGATCCGGACTCAAATTATTCTAACCTAAGGAATACAATTTGGATTGCTGCACAAACGCCTTCTAGATTTTAAGGTCTTAGGTTTGAACGGTTTCTCTACTTTTGTCTCCTTGAAAACTCAATCTAGTTGGAAATGCAAATATGACGTTTGTCAAAAATTGGAGTGTGTGTTTTTATGGATGTGGAGTGAGGTTTATTAGGTTAGATCTATAAAAATAAATAAATAAATAAATAATATTTTTTCTCCCACCGCCGACAAAGGAAACATTTTGTGCAATATTCCATGAGCACCTTTGACCTAGAGGGGTCTGCTTTTGAAAGTTGAGGATCGAGAATCCCACAATGCCAATGTGTGGACTCACGTGGAAGAAAATTCAGCTACCGCACTCATAGTGTGTGATTTTATGTTGGGATGTAAATGAGTTCTCGATTCTTCGATTATCAAGAGGTTTCTACTCATTAAAAATCGGGTCTGTATCCTTATTTAGGCCCTAATAATAAGTAAATGGATCCGGATCCGGTTCTACCTTGGTTCGGACCGGTGGACCCGAGTCCCAACATATTATCTCAATTTTCGAAAATCTATTTTAAAAATCATATTTTTTTAATATCATTATCCACCTAGACTCGGACTCAGATCCAAACCCGTCACATAAATGGTTTTGGTTCCGATTACGAAACGGTTCTTGATCCAAATCCGATTCCACATTCTTCTTAACGGCTCTGATTTCGGATCCACCATGGATCCAGAACGAAACCGACCCGTTTACCAGTCTAATTTTATGCCATCTATGTAGCAAAATATACAATGGGGTTGATTTTCTATTATCCCTACTTTCTTTAATTAGGTGTGCTGCGTAGAGTCATCTCAATCATCTCACAATCTCACTCGAGCGTTTTCTTACGTACACAAATATATAAATGACCTTATTTTTAGCTCTTTTCTTGTTTAATACTTTAAAATTCTATACCTAAACATCTATTGAGTCTGACAGCGATTGAAGTTTTTGCACAAAGATAAAATACGGATAATGAGTTTCAAGTGCCCGTTTAATATTCCAGGCAATTGAGGGCATGTTTGACATCAATTTGGAAATATTTCAGTACGAGAATGAATGAAGGACTTCTTTTAGTTAGGTATTTTTGTAAGAGAGAAACTCTAAAGAGATGGAGAGAGGAAGTAGATAGAGAGGGAGACATCTTATAGATGTACGGAAAGGGAGAGAAAATCCCTGCCAACTGTGGCGAACCCGAAAAGATGGTTAGATTTCATGGGCACACTCAAGATTTTTATGTGGATTTTGAGAGTTAAGCCAAAGTTTTTATGTGGGTTTTAGAAGTAGACCTGGGATTTTCATGTGAGCTTTAGAGGTGGATTCAAGTTCGACATGTCGAGTGCCCCATAACAATGTACGTGGGTACTCCCCTACATGCCAAATGAGTTTTTCTTCATTTATTCTCAGAACGGAACATTCTAAAAATAATTGCATATTGCATTAGAATACATGGTATATATGTGATAAGCGGTTAGGAATAGGAATATAAATGGATCCCCAATTCTCCGATTACCTAAAGGTTTCGACCCGTTAAAAACCGGGTATCGGTCCTTATTTAGGCCCTGATAAGTATATGAGTCCAGTTCTGAGTCCACCTTAGTTTGGACCCATGGACTCGAGACCCGACATATTACCTCAATTTTCGAAAATCTCTCGTAAAAATCATATTTTGTTTAATATCTTTCTCTACTTAGACCCGAACCCGAATCCAGACCTGTTCCATATATGATTTTAGTTCCGGTTCTGAAGCCAAGAAACAGGTTCCAGGTCCGGATTTGATTTCACTTTCTCCTTAATTGCTCTGGTGATCCGGACCGGAACCGACCCGTTTACAACCCTAGTTAGAAATGAAAATAAAAAGTAAATTTTCGATAATGAGCATCAAAAAGCCTTTCTTTAAAAATAAAATAAAACAAAAGAAAGATGAAAAATGAATATCACGTCATTTCTCATCTTCCTTTGATTCTATCTTCGTTAAACTGAATGTTACTGGATGCTTATTTTTGTAATTCCACCTTTGCTCTTTATTTTTAACCACTTGTCATATATATATATATATATATATATATATATCAGCCCTCCTTAATATCAACTGCAGGCATGTGAGGGGAGCAGCTGCAGCCCTCCTCAAATGCCTGCAGCTTGTATTAGAAGGAGGTTGCAGCTGAGGAGAGCACTACCACGAACACCAACACGGCAACACCAGCTCCAGTTATCGTGTGGGAAACCAACATGAAAGAACAAAACCCGCATGACCACAGATTCGCATACTCCTTTCATCTTCATCCCGACCGATCTAGATTCCAGAGGCCCAAACATTTCCATCTATTTTCAACTTTCCTTCTCCTCCCAAACAAACAAGCAAACACCATTCATTCCTCCCATCAACGAAAAGAGAGAGAAAGTAGAGAAAGGAAGAAAAACAAGAGAAGAGAAAATGGCACATCTCAACGAAGAATCATCACCAAATCCAGGAATCTCCTTCGTGGATTTCCCCGAAGACGTGCAGCTGGCGATCCTGTCCTTCCTCTCCCCCTCCGAAATCTCCTCTTTCTGTCTCACCTCGAAGCGTTTCGCCTGTTACACCCGAAACGACTCCAAGCTCTGGCACTCTCTCTGCGATCGTCGATGGGGCTCCAAGACCCAAATCTGCTCCTGGTGTCACAACGGCAAGATCCCTTTTCGCCTCCTCTACAGAACCCTCGATCGCCTCGACAATCTCATCGGTTTCTGGCGACGGATCGACCGATTCGGAAAGGCCCACTTCGTAACGGCCGATACCAACCCACCATCTCTTCTCTTCTTCGAGTGGGGTCACTCCTACATTCAAGGTTCCGAAATCCGGCTCCAGAACCGTTACGGTGTCGGCAAGAAGCCCTTTTTGTGGATGGGGCTGTCGAAGCAAGGCCAGCCCGTGAACTACCTTCACCCACCCCTTACGATTCCGGGCAGCTCGATGAGGAATGAGGAGATGGGTGTGTTAAAAATCGAATCTTGGGAGGATTTTGATCTGGTTTCGGTGGATGTGAGCTTTGTTGGGAGGAATCACCTTGTGATTGAGGAGAATCTGGGCTTGGCGAGGAGGAGTTCGATTGGTGGGGAAGAAATGGAGAATTCGCCGCCGAAATCGGTGACAGGGGGTAGTCCGCCGGATCGGGTGACGTCGGATATGTATCAGTACTTTGCAAACCGGACGAGCCCTGGGTGGGAGCGTGCTTACAGGAGGCAGAGGAGGAAGGAGAGGCAGCGCCAGGGGAGGCGGTTGTGGGAACCTGAGCATTACGTGAAGATGGTCAATGCCAGCCCAACGCCAGCTCGTCCTCTGCAGGGACTCTGGAAGGTGATATAGATTCTTCTTTTCAATTATTCTGATTTTTGTTTATGAATTGAATTGGTGTGCTGTAGCATTGGCAATGTTATATATATCACACGGATTTTAGTAAAGTTTAGATTGTGCCAAAATTGGGAGAGGCATGTGATGTGGATGGATTTGATCAAGTAAAGATGAGCCGTGGTAGTAAGAACGGTATTCATGGAAAATTAGATGGTTTCTCTTACTAGCAATAACAAATTAAAAATGTATATTGAAAGATGTGTATGTAAGATGCATCTGTAGAATAATATGAAATGATAAAATTAAGAATGAGATCCAAAAGAGGGAGCTTACATGTAGCTCCAATAGAAAAAAGAAAAGAAAAGAATGAAGCTTACACAGAGCTCCAATAAAATAAATGGTCAAGGAACATGAGAGCCAAAAGAGGTTGCTTGCATGTAGCTCCAATAGAAGAGAAAATCAAGGAATGTTGTGATTGAGATGGTTTGGGCACTACACCGAAGATCATAGAAAGCCCCCCTATATGACATATTGAAGTATTTCAAATTCAAGGTATTAGGGAACGAGGGAGAGCATTGAGGAGTTTGAATGAAGTAGTGAGGAAACACATGTTAGGTTGTTGAGTTACAAAGAATATGGCCTTAAATGAGGTTGAGATGGAAAAAGTGGAACTCACAAAGATGACTAAATAGATAAAGCTTTGATGATGACGACCATGATGATGATGACTTATCCACATCATTTAATGGTTAGATGTTTTAACAACCAATTCTAAAGAGTTGAGCAAGTACTTAAGTGGATAAAAACTTTATTTAGTTCTATTACTTATATGGTCTATGTCGTGTTACTCTTTAAAATGGGCAAGTTTCCATCCGTTTGGTTTTGAATTTCCCCTTATCTCCATCGTCTTGAACAAGTTGCTTCTCATCATAGTGGCTAAGGAAAAAAATGGTTGTGAATGTATTGTAATCCTAGTGAATAATCTTTGTAGTAGTGTTTAGAAAAGTTTTAGCAAGCTATCCCCTTTTGACATGTTTCTTACTTGGTGATAAGGCGTCTTTTTTTTTCAAAAGGGAGTTAGGTGCTCAAGTATGCTTGGACTCGCACTATAATAAGTGTAGATTTTTTATCTTGTAGAATTGAACTCAGATAAAAGCATACTGCTTTAATGACAGGTAGCTTTTTGAATAAATGTTGGGTGTGCGTTAGAGGATGTTGGTTATGGAGTTTTCTTCTACCTTTCCTATACTAACATAGAAGCTTCAAAAGGCTTTTGTCATGCTTGTGTTTTGAACAAGAGGTTCCTTTGGGTGAATGCTCTTAGTTCTTTATAAGGCTCACATGGTGGATTTGGTTGGTGGCTTTGGACTGGAGTGAGCTAATTTCCATGTGAGCTGTCATCAGTATGCTGAAAATACACTCCTCTTCTATTTTCTCTTTTTTCTTTTTTCTTTTTTTTATAACAGTAAATTTTATTTTCATAAAAAACAACAAAGTATACAAAAACAGAATCCAACGAAACTTAGCCAAAACGCAAACTGAAAAGGAAAATGAAGAAAGCACTAGACATCAAATAGAATAGAAGAGCGTAACACTCCCTCTTTCGCAAAAACATCTGCCTTGACATTTGCCTCCCTATGAATATGAAGAAAAGTGGCTCCAAGCTGTTTAGCAATATCCTGCACTTCCTCTATACAATCTGTCAATCTCCAAGGATGAGAAGCTTTCCCAAAACCCCACTGAATAGCTGAATAAGAATCACCTTCAATAATTGCGTTGTAACTACCCAAACTGATCGACTCTCGAGTCTCGACAACCAATCAACATAGCATAGACTTCAGTTGCATTAGCATTTGTAGAGTCCACAGGCCCTGAATAGTTTCTAGTCACCTTGCCCTCATAGTCTTGAATTACCCCTCCGATTCCACCTTTTTGGATATCATGAAAATAACTACGGTCAAAATTCAGCTTAAGGACACTGGCAAGGGTATTCAACCAAAGAACTTTTCGCACTACTTTATCACGCCAACGTCCCTTCATGAAAGGATCCCAAGATCTATTAAGATCATCAAGAGAGACGCCAACAAACTCTTGACGCTTACTAACCCATATAGACACCGTCCAAATAATAGATTGAGTAAGCTCCATTACTGAATTACTTTGATTGCAGAAGACTCTATTATTCCTTTCCCTCCAAAGTTTCCAACAATTAGTATAAAAAACTGCCTTCCATAAAAGTTTTCCACGAACAAATTTGGTACCTAACTGCCATTGAAGAAAAAGATCTTCGACCGCCTTTGGCATAACCCAATTCACATCAAACAGATTAATAATAACAATCCAAACTTTGTAAGCAAAAGGACAATGGATCATCAAATGATTCACCAATTCTTCATCTCTCAAACATAAAGGACAACCGTTGATAATAACAAGATTCCTTTCTTGCAGATTATCAATAGTTAGAATTTTTTGCTGCTTAGATTGTTAACATGATCTAGATCCCTTGTGTTCCCCTTGGCACCCTCCACCTGCTGGTATGTTGTTAAAAACATAATATTGTTGTGTGTTGTTGGGAACCCAAGTCTAATGGGGGCGGAGTTTTGCTTTTCATGACTGCAATGAGACAGTCCTGGGGAATTTTCTTATGGCTGCTTGGTAACTAGGCAACAAGCGGCGCAGAGCTTAAAGTTCTGATGACTGTTGTGCAAGATGTGATGGGCTGGACTATTTTACACTTATTGTGAAAGGGATTTGTTTTCCACTATAGAATGGGTGAGTGGAACAGGATCTAGATTATATTATAAAATGGAATCATTAATATAATCCTAACAGATCTCAAGGGCCTTTTGTTTCTTGGAATTGAATGCATAGGAACTGTAAGACTTCTAAATCTGGGTGGTGGTTAAAATTGAAGAAACACAAGCATATTTCCAAAAATGACCATATAATATCCTCTTTAATGGAAAATGAATCAAGGGGGCATGAAAAATGAATACTCAGCCATCACTATAGTAATTCAAATCGTAGGAAAGTGAAGGCCACATCTACGTCTCCACATTATATCCTTCACCTCTCACCTTTTTAAGAATCCTTGTTGGACCCCGTTTGACCATTAATTCCTATGTATTCCATTTTTAATGCAAACAAACAGACCCTAAGAGATTTTACCATAAATCCTAATTTATTTTAATATCTCTAACATAATCTAGACAGCCTCAGCCTTCCTAATAGGTGGGATATTTTACCATAACACTCGTATATTCTCTATCTTGATTCATTCTTTGAATTTGGCAATGTTAATCTGTTAGATCATAATATTCTTAGAATGTGTTTGCCTACCTGTATTTCCTTGGAAATGTACCTTCTGCATGATATGAAAATAGTGTACATTTTCTATCAAAAAAATTCATGGGTGGATTGGAAGTGCATTTTACTTATTTTGCCCCCTCCAATTTCTCTCTAAGCAGGGAAGTAGGAACACGAAAATAGGCATTAAAAAAAGAAGGGGCAGAAAATGTATTATATGAAAATAAAACCATCTAAACACTTTTACTTTTTGTATTTTAAAAGAATAATGTACTTATCCATGGAAATACAGGTACCCAAATGCAGCCTTTTTCTGTGTAGTGTTCATGTTCACTAGTGCAGCCATTTTGTGTTGTATATTAATAATCATTTGAATAAGACCTATCATCATTCAAGAAGAAAAAGGTGGCAATGGAGTTCCCTAGTATAAACCTCGTTTTTTCTTTTTGGCAACCTCCTTGTTGGCAGAGTTTGTACTATGGACAAGTTTAGGCACCGGAAAATTTCCCCATCAAGAACTCCAGATACTTGTGCTTTGTTTCGAGTTGTAGGAAAAGAAAATACTGATAGATCTGGGGTTTTCTCCCTTGTTTTGTATGAAATCCTTATCAGATTGGACCATCCAACATTAGGAAATGTCCAACAAAGATTCAAAAGGACATTGTGATAAAGAAAACCTAAAAACTCCATTTTTATTGCAATATTAGTAATCATCCAAACAGGCCTTTAACAATAAAAAAAAAAAAAAGAAAAAAGGAAATAGCCCCAGGCTGCTAGCTCAACTGGTAAGGGACATAAAAATCCTCTGGAGTAATGGAAAGGGTAGCTAGGTTTGGTTGGGAAGGGGAGGTATCTACCTGTAGCACCTTAAGAAAAACTAGAATTAGATAGGGGTAGATTAGCATTACAAAAGATAAAAATAAAAAAATAAAAAACAAATTTATCAATGGCATGATTGTTGCTGAAGTGGCTGTAGTAGCCTTTCCTGGTCTGGAAGGTCCACAACCTTACATGCTCTTCTTTGGGTCCACTGCTGGCTGTTGCTGTAGTGTTGTTTCATTTCTCTGCATATTCTTTGTTGGGCAATTTTTTCTTATGTGTTTAATTAAAAAAAAATCATTTTTGGTGATTGCTGATTTAGACAGATTGGATTACCAACTGTTTATGTTACTTACATTTGACATGATGTTTTACTGCTCTCTCTTTTCTGGTTCAGCCATCACTGAATTATGCATGCATATGTAAGTCCTGGTAGGGATGCATTTCTATCTTCTTATGTATGAATGTGGGTTAAAAGCTGCAACCTACACATGATGGTTCCATCATTTCTCCTGCCTTCAGGGACTCGATAATAATCAGGACTTGTGTATTTACATCGTGGCTTATGATGACATTGGGGGTGTAACGTGCCGAAGGGTTGGAGAGCCGTCAGGACATTTATCTGGTAATACTCCAGTTTTCTGGACAGCAAACACGACATTCATTGAGCCCCCGTTCTCAAGCGAAGAAATATCTCTGTATGATAGTTGTCGGCCTGAGAGGTCCTCTTGCTCTCTTTATAGGGAGAAGAAAGGAGAAATTTACAGGATTCTCCGGATCAATTCTAGCTATGATCTTGTGATCCCCAGTTTAGCAGACTCTTTGCTGGGCTCTTCTGTGACCGAGGGCCGGATTTGGCAGTACAGGGATGGGACATTTGCATTTGGGTTCCTTCGTGACCATTTCACTACAGACTTACGGCAGGTCACGGTGAATGACAGGCTTCTTGATGCAGATTAGTATTGTACTCGGACCTTATTAGATTATTTTTCCTTTTTCATGTACAGAAGAACATTAGTCATGTACTTTAACAGCTTGTTAATCCATGCAGTAGTGGGCCAATGTAACTTTGTTCTGTTGAATTATATCATTTGTTAGGATTGATCTTCATGTTTGTTTTTATCATGGGCGGTTTGCAGTTTCTGGGATTTGTGGTTAGTGCAATGAATTGATCTTTAGAATAGTGGTTGATTACGGATCCAAGCAGATGTTTCACCCATGAGCAGATTGCGTTTGCAATCCCAGCTCTTGGGGCCACAACCCCACATTGGATGGGCACCTTGCCCAATTGGAGACTCATCTGATCTTTAATGACCTGAATTTCAAAAGATAATGTAGTTGAATTACCATTTGAAGTTTTAGGTTATTAAACCTGGATTAGGATAGTCCAAAGGGGCTATTTTTTCTCTGTTTTTTTTTTTTGGCTTTTAACCTAAAAGCCCATTTCCTAGAATTTGATGTAAGAAGGAAAAATTGGTGCCTGACAAACAACATAACAGAACCATTTTATTCTAACAAAATGTTCAAACAAACTATGATTTAGGGTTTATCTAGACCCATCAAACTTATTCTGACATGTAATAGTAAATGTATGTGAATAACTAAAGCTCTTATGAAAGAATTCTGGGCCATGGGTTTTCTTGTACTGATTATTTTACTGGAATCTCATAGGAGAATGGAAAAAGAAAGTAAGGTGAAAAAGAAGGGAAAATAAAAGGAAAGAGAAAGAAGAAAAGTTGCCCTAACATTCCTTCTTTTTTTTTTTTTTACGGCAACTTGGGTTCTAAATTAGGGATTAAAAACCAGGATTTTGAGCAGCATCAAAAAAGGGAAAATTTGTCATTTTTTCATTGGATTTTTAAATGTCAACAGTTGCAAGGCAAAAAATAGGTCGTAATAAACACGGCGAGACCAAGTAGCCACTAAAAATATATGTATATAGTATGGAGATCCCTGTGAAAACTTCTTCCACAAAGAATTGTCCTAATTGATTGGAAATGCATAAGACAGACTATCCCGGTTAGATCTTTTGATAATTCTAAAATATCTAGCAATAATGCTTTACGTCCATTTTGTGAGAAATGTTAAAAAAGGGTTGAGGACACCTTTTAGTTCACTGTGATTTTGTGCGAGCCATTTGGTTTGGCTCGTGACTTGGTTTGCTAACTCATAATCTAACTGTCGGTAGTATTGATGAATGGTCGATTAGGTGGATGGATTCTTCTTTTCAGATTCACCCATCTTCGAAAACACCTCCCCATCAAGCATGGGTATTAGCTTTATGGTAGGTTATACGGAGGAATACCGTGGCGGACCCAAAATTTTCATTTGAGGGGTGTGGGCCCAAACAGGTAAGTGGGCTTTTGGAATAAATCCAGAATTTTCATAAGGGGCAGATGCAAGATTTTTATGTAAAATTTCGAAGTAGAGATAGAATTTTTATTGTGGTTTTAGAAGCAGATCGAGGTCCAATGGGTGCATGTGCCCTCACATGGATGCATGTGGGTCTGCCCCTGGAGGGATAGAAATGAATTTAATTTTTAGACAAAAGAGTTTGAATCCAAATTTGCTATTATGATGGCTACGAGTATGATGTAATCTCCTAAATCCTTGACAACTTAAACCATTTCCAAGATACAGGCCCCCAGGATTGTTGGTGGTTTTATGCATTATAGCATATGATTTTATTTATTTTTTTATGTGTTTTGTGTATAGTTGCCCCACATTTCTCTCCGTTGTGGCAATTGCATAACCTCCCAGTTCTCTCTTCTTGTCTTTGCCGTCTTCTTTTTATTTCTCTATCGCTGCTGTAAGCAAGTCATTGAAAGTGGTATGTTGGCTATGTTGGGTTCGACTTCTTGAAACCATTCAAGTGCACCAGTGGTGGGAATTGTTCCATCAGTGAGTCGTTGTATTCTGGGGCAGTACGAGTCCACTGTATCATATGGGGGCAAAATCCATCTAAAAAAAAGGTATTCTTGTGATGTGCTTTATAGCTGCCAATTGTTCAGATCATTTCTGTCCTTTATCCCTTTTTTTTTTTTTATCATCAAAGAAATCTCATTAGATATCAGTTTTCTTTAACTCCATCATTGATTAGTCAAATAAGAGTCCTCATGGATTAGGCTTTCTAAAAGTACATATAAGACATAGCTTTTGAAATCAAAATTAAAAGGAAAAAGCTTGTAAATTTTTTTTTAATTGATTTAAAGTGGGCTCCTATCATTATTAGTCGTGTGGTCACATGGGCCATTTCGTACCTCTAACATGATCCACTCTGCAAGAAATAAAATAAAACAGAATGTAATGTAATGGTAGGAAGAAAACGTTGTCAATGTCCTTGTTTGCTTATATATATTTTGGGGAAACGGATCCCATTTTTGGTCCCGGGGGTGCCATATGTGGGGAGAAATGTCTAATCAATGACATCTCGTCTCCTCCACAATTTTTTTTTTTTTTTTTTCGTGGCACCCCTGAGCCTTGTTAGGAGCAAACAGGAGACAAGGAGATCCTTTCCTGGGACCTTTCCTGGGGAGTTGTTAGAGCTGATCTAAAGTGGGAGTAAGAAGCTTTAGGCGTGAGGCTGGTTTTAGTCAAGCTCAATTAAATTGTTACAAATAAATGTGTAGCAGCAACATATGATAAAATTCTATTGTATTTGTATGAACAAGGCATGTGACTTTTATAACCATATTAATTTGCAATGATGAACCGGCAGCCATCTAGAAGTTTGAAGAAAAATGGATTCTGAAATTGCTTCTCATAATCACATGACTTCAAATGTGGGACTGAATTTTCAAAGTCTATGTTCTCCTGCAAGCAGGCTGTATAATGCTAGTGTGTAATTTGGCTCGTGGAGCTCATTTAGATACAAGTCTATGAATAGAAGGAGGCAGATGGAAATGTTTTCTTATGGATAAGGGGAAGCAAAAAAAAAAAAAAAAAAAATCAGCCCCATCAGGTTATCTTAACCATTGATTTAACAGCATTAAACTTCAATGACATCTTAACCGTTGATTTTTTGGAGACTCAATCCAGTGGTGAGTAAAGGTTCAATAAGTGTAAATTCAGTCCTGATGCTAAATCAGTGGATGATAAAGTTATCAAAAGGGGCTGCAATGATCAAAGGTGGGCCAAAATGGGCCCCATAGAGCCAGATTGCACTAGTATTTTGCAAGTACTTTCCAAGGCAATCCATCCAATCTTAAAATTCCACATTTTTTTTCTCCCAACTTAGGTATTGGGCCCACCTAAATGAACTGCAATCATGCGTCAGTAGTGTGAATGGGATCTCAGTGACATGACATATGATAGCGTTTAGGGGAAAAATCAGTCCCATTACATCATGCCAAACACCTTGTCTTAGCCTCCAAACTTGTTTTTATGATATGAAAGGCATCAATTTTTTGGATTCAGCTCAAAGTTGAATATCAGGCGGGCCCGGTGGCCCCAAAAATGGAAGGTTCTCTCCTAATGATTCCCTCTAATTTGTTGATATGATCCTCGGATGTGGAATTTTACAAGTGGACCCGCGTTTAGTGATTGACGGGCCCCATTGTAGATGGGACAATGGTCAAAATCCAGCCAATCGGCTTCACAGGGTTGAGATAATGGATGGAAGGCCCTCCAAGCTTTCTTTTGGACCAGTGTGGTATTTCTTTCTTAGCAATCCATCTGTGGGCCACCAACCCAACGGTTAGAAACTGTCAAATTAACATCAATAGTGCAGCTCATTAAATTGGACGGTATCGATCATAAAACAATGGTCCCCCCCAGAATTGAAATTGTGACACAGGAATGTTCATAGTTGAGAGGAGAGTGGTACCCACCAATTCCTCAAGTTGACATATAAAACCAAGATTGTCAGTCCTTGTAGATAATATAATCCTTTTTAACTGTTTGTTTTGTATTGTAACAAGTCAGCCAAAGCCACAGTTGTGGATGCTTCTTTGGATCATCTTCCAAGCTTTGTATTTGACTATTCCTTCTTTGAAACTGATCACCCATAGAGAACACCCTTAAATACTTCTCAACATATAACAAACACCCACAAAAGCCAGCGATATAAGCTTCATATTTTCCACACAGTAATGTTCTGTTGTACGGGGTCTCAGAAAAGTGATGATGATCCAAGGTCCCCAAGATCACAAGGGAGATCAAAAAGAAAGGAAAAGAACCCGTATTCAAATCGAGGGCGCGAAAAGTTTGCAAAGGTCTTGGCAGATCTGGAAGCGAGAAGGGAGAAGATCATGGCGCAAATGGGTGAGCAAGACATCTCTATAATTCGATTTGTTTACTCGAGTTCACATGGTTGGGTTCCTATTGTTGCCAAGATCAAGAATAAAAAAGAGGTGAAGATCGATTCAACAGGTCCTACGAGTCTTCCAATTCAACAGAATTCATCAGAGGAAATCGTGCCTCCAAGCAGGTCGATGGCCGCGGTGAAGTATGTAGCCAAATTGGATAAAAAGATGAAGAGCTTCTCATGGAACTTGAACAAGAATGAAACAGCATTGTGGAGACCTTGTTATTGGCCAGTGGTTGTGATCATGATTTTGTTGTGTTTGGTGGTGTTTGGGCGTTCCTTTGCAATCATTTGCACTGCCATTTGGTGGTACTTGATGCCTATCTTGACAGGTGAGGATGTGCACATGAGGAGATCCATGAAGAAAGGTTATGAGAGAAGGTTGAGTGACAAGAAGTAAATTAGCAGTGGAACACCCCTTCAACCTAAACACCGAGCACAGGGGAGAGAAATGAAGAATATAAGATCATGATTTTGACGATGGTAATGTGAATTTTTTTTTTAATTTCTATTTAGATGATTAACATTGTTGTATGTTTTGGGTCATCACTCATCACTGTAGATATATGTGGGTTAGGTGGGTAATCAGTCTATAAGCTTATCAGTTCGGCATATGTCACTGGTTTGATTAAGTTTGGGAATTCATCATTTTGTGGTTCCGTTTCTGAATGAAATGTAGAAAAGTTAATAAAATATTAATCAAGTTGTGTGTAAAGAACACTGATGAGGAAAGGGTTAGGAGCCCCAGACTCTCAAAAAGGATCGATGGGTGGTGTGCACTTAAGACGACACATCTTGGATTACCAGTAGCATAGAAATTTTAGTAATTGGAAGCCCATAAAGAACCAATTCATGACGTACAAAGCAGAGGCCCAAGAGGAATAAGAAGAAGAAGAAGAAACAGAAAACTGATGGATTGAGTGGTTGGAAATGGCTTAATTTTGATGTGTATTACTTTTTGATAGTGGTAACTGGTAAGGCCCCCACCGTAGGAGGATGCTCTTGAGAATACAATAAACTGTTGGGGATTATTTTCTTAAAACAAATGGAGAACGGTTTTCATGGGCTGCGCCAATGAAAGCCCGGTCAAATTGGGTTGGCTTTCAGGTCCATGAACCAGACCCGGGTGGGTGTAAATTTTCTTGCTGGACAGTTGACTAGGATGCGTCTGCCCCAGGTTCAACATATTCATCAAGAATTTCTATATAAAGGTTCAAACTGCTTGCGCCCGGTCTTGACTCTTGACTTTGATGCCTGTGAGCCGAATCTTGGCCTGAACATTAGACCCGATAACTAATACGCCACATAGCTCAGCCTAGGAACCTTTGGTCTTGAGCCCGAACAACGCTCGATTCTAGACTGCAAAGAACTAATCCCTGTCGGTTTGGTAATTTTATCGTAAAATAAAGATAAGGTAAAACATCAAATTAAGAGAGAATAAAATATAAGTGAGTTATGATGATATTTTATTTTTAGTTGTTTGGTATAGAATCCTTATGACTTTCGTATAGAAAAGTGGAATTTTTTAATTTTTAGTGGAGAAATGAGGTTGCTTTTTTTTTTTTAATAAAAGGAGGGAATTTAAAAAAATATATACTTTTGATGTGACCCATTGTCTAAAAGATGAAGGCTTTACTTTACTTTTACCCAATTAGTAACGTGCCAAATAGGTATAGGACACGTGGAAACCCTTATATCTACGTAAACTAAGTGAAACTATGGGTGGATAAAACTATGGGAGGCGGAAAAAAAAAAAAGAGATATGGTACACTAATTAATGGAAAGAAAATAATTTGGTAAACGTCCTTGTACTCCCAGAAGATTCTAGGATTGGCTCAAAGCGACATGGCAGAAATAAATGAGAATGAGAGATGAGGATGAAACTTGATTGAGACCCATGCTGGATTGGCTCAAAGCAACATGGCAGAAAGAAATGAGAATGAGAGATGAGGATGAAACTTGATTGAGACCCATGCTGCAAGTTCCTCGTGGTTTTGGTTTATTGACTTTCATGCCGTGAAGCGTAGATACGGCACAGATACCATTTGTTAGGACAAATAGCATGAAACACGAAGTTCTAAGCCTCACCTATTTTGATGCATGCCAATTACCACAAGAAAAATATGTTGTAAGGGTCGTGGATATAATTTTGGTAGAAAAAATCACCTCAATCAGATCATCCCAATCCTAGATTTGAGAATCTTAAAGTTCAACATATTGCTTGAATTACAATTTTTTTTTTCATGAAATTCAATCCGACGGTGAGAACCACGAAGATTGTCAATTTATTAGGATGTAGTAAGAAGGGATTGATTCTAAGCTAAAATTTTAGCTCTCGTGCAAGCCGTGAGACGCATGCACCTCTCCACAAAAAGAAATCGTCAAAATATATGTATGGATGGATGACGATAGGCGAAGCAAAATTTCGAGAGCTGATTCCAAGTGGTATGCAAGCCGTTCTCTCGCAAATAGAAATTCTCAAAATATATGCATGGATGACAATAAGATTGAGAATAGCATCCATGAAGTTGGTAAGCTTATAGGAGGAAG
Source organism: Cinnamomum chago (assembly GCA_038049695.1). Lineage (NCBI taxonomy): Eukaryota > Viridiplantae > Streptophyta > Magnoliopsida > Laurales > Lauraceae > Cinnamomum > Cinnamomum chago. The sequence goes on along the minus strand of CP142451.1, from coordinate 101,982,526 downwards.
AGAACAGCTGGAATTCAAGCCTATATGTCATATCACAGGTCTCTTTTACTCCAAAATTTGGTAGCCTTTTTACGAAAGGAATACCATATGAAGCTAAGGCAAGCTGAGGAATTCCGGGCCCAATGAATTAGTGTTAATTGGTTGACCATAGTTTACCTCATCACCAAGTATTTTCATGCTTTAGCCCATCTTCGGGAACATAAAAACTCCATCTCAAGCCTTATTTCAGACCAATGCACCTTAAAATCTGATTCCAAGGGGCTCAAAAATCATTATTGAAGTGTTTCTCGAAAATGTACCGCCCCCTCACAATCACCAGCCACTTGAATTGCGTTTCCTGCCTCATCATCATCATCATCTTCTAGCTGATCTCCTTTCAAAAGAGGAGATAATAGGATCCTCCTAAGTTGGACTCTTGAGCAAGAACTTAGCAATGGAAGATAAGGATTTGAAGGAAAAAAAAATAGTCAATAGACTCTATTTTAATATTTATGTTGCCATTTGACCTTATAAAGAGTGTTGCAAAACCTTACATATGTGATCTGACCATAGCTGACACTATAGCAGCTTGGGTAGCTATAGATTTCTTTAAGTTTTTGCAGATTCAACAATTGATATTAAAAGGTGATTCATTGAAAGTTGTCAAAGCATTTAGGTGTGAAGAAAGGAGTTCCTGACTAACTCTGCTAAATCAATTTGAAACTTCTTTCAGTCATGGCATGTTGAACACATCAAGAGATATACAAATAAAGTGGCACATAGATTGGCGAAGGAAGCTCTACTCGAACCGACAGATCATATTTAGAGAGACTCTGCTCCACAATTTAATCATGATCTTGTAATCCTCGAATGTGATATTCCTGATAATTCTTAATACAATATGATATTCTCTCTCTAAAAAAAAATACTTAATTAAAAAAGAGAGGTGAGAATAGACTTTTCTTATTTAGAAACATGACTTACTGGCTTGTAAGACTGATTATCCTACAGAGAGTTTGACCACACGGCATAAGATGGTAGTTTTAAATGTTCGCGATAGAAGTAAAAAGAGAGGGCTACTAAATAAAAGAGGTCCGAATATAAGGTGAGGCATTTGAAAGGAAAAAGAACAACAGTATTTTAACATCAATTCATAATAGGAGAGCATGAGATTTGGTGGGAGAAACTACAGTAATGTCAAACCTAATAGTTGACTGTAATAAGAGGGTTTCAAAGCAATGCTTGGAAAGTTGAAAGAAAAATACAATTCGATGAAAAAACCCTAGTGGTAGAGTGTAATGGTTCAAGTAGTTATTTGAGAGAAAACTATTGCTACAAAATTTGATTGGGAAATGAGGATATAAAAGATTATGAAATGTATAAGAAAGCAAAGATAGAAGTTAGAAATGTACAAGACACCTAGATATTTGATTTGGTGGATTTTAGATTAAAAAAAACTCTTAGGAGGTTAACTTTGGATATTTACAATATTAAAGATACATATGAAGGAGCAGTGGCAAGTATGAGAACTACCTTCGGAAAGATAAGACAGACTTCGGTGACCATTGATTTGCAGGGATTAACTTTAAGCTCTTACATCTTTGCACCATGGTTCAAAATAGTGGCTACTACATAGCGTAGTGGTAGGATTATCGACCATTGCAATTGAAGCCGCTATGTCATCTTGAAAATAACAACGCTATGGTCTAAAACCTAGTAGAATCAAGTAGTTTTAACCTAAAGCACCATTTTTCCTTATTTCTTCTCCTCAATAGCATTTCCTAAAGCTATCTTTACCCTTATTTAGTTCCAAATCATCCAAAAAAAAAAAAAAAAACAAGATTGGCTACTACATGAGATTCGAATTCTTTTAACCTCTAAAAAAATAAAAAATAAAAAACAACTATATATCGCCATAGCCGCTGCATATCGCCACAAACACTACTATCGCTCGCTACATAACATCTTGGCCAATGGCTGCTATGCCCGTTGCAACCGCTAGTTTGATCCTTACTTTGCAGTAATTGTGGATAAGTTAATTGCTCATATTCAACAAAAGGTACCATAGTATATGTGGCGGATTTATTGAGAAATGGCATAAATGTGAAATCATGAGTTGGCAAAATACTTTAGAATCTAAATACTTTAAATAAGTTGAAAAAAAATAAAATATATGAATTGCAACTTTAGTGGTGTATGTGTGGAGAGATGTAACTTCTTTGATGATAGAAACTCAAGAGATAACACAAACAGAGTACACCAGATAGCTTGCCTTTCTAATTCGTAAGGGTGGGAAACTAAGGAGGATGTCAAATATAAGATGAGAGTTTGGTGGTTAAAGTGGAGATTCGCTTCTGACGAGCTTTGTGATTTGTGCCTACCAACAAGATTGAAGCAAAAATGACAACAATTAGATGGGCTATGAGCTATGGAGCAAAATTTTAGCTAATTAAAAAAAAATGCAAAAAAATGAGTAATAGAGACGAGAATGTTGGAACGGGTATATAGTAAAACTAGGAAAAACAAATACAGAAAATAACACATTTGAGAGCATTTAGGGGTAGCGTCAATAAATGATAAATTAAGACGGACTTATTTGAGATGGTTTGGAGATGCTCCAACAACGGCATGGTAAAATCAAAAATCAAAAAGACCTTCCCTGTGTAGATTGATGGCTCCTCAACGTAAAGGGGAAAGCCAAATAAGACATGGATGGAAGTATAAAAGATAGATCTCAAGAAGTACAACCGTATTTAACGATTTGTCCTAGGTTAGATTTTTTTTTTTTTTTTTTAAAGTAACTTATAGGATAGATTAGAACGGTGAAACATAATTCATATAGCTGGCCTCAACATATTTGGAACAAGGTTTTGATGATGATGATACGACGACTATGGAAAAAAAAAATGAAAACAAGAACAAGAAAATAATTATAATTGATTGAGTAAGAAAGATAAAGTACTTCTTTGTTAACAATAAATTTTGTAGATAATTTTGTTTCTTGTCCACCATTTGATGTTTTATTGCATTTGGTTTCTCTACCTGGAGAGCTTGGATAAAAGATCTTTCTTCCCTATACAACGTACATCGAATGTTATGTTGAATTGTATCTTTGGGACTATTATGATGGCAATAATTAATTACAAGCAATAAAAGAAACATGAAAATCTTGTAGGATCTACAGATTTTTCCTTCTTCAAATCTCAGAGCCACGCACTTGTCAAGTGAAATGTATTTAAATAATAAATGGTGGAAATTACAACATAGGAAAAAGTATCACTTACATATTTGTATTGGGTTTCAGTTCAAAAAAATCTGGTAATTTGCTGGCAGGGAAGACAAAGAAATAAGCATCCTTACTTTCAAACATAATCATTTACTTCACTAGCTGCATTGACACGTCAGAGCACTCAAGCTGCATCTAGCCGTGATTTAATGCTATCCCTTCAATCCTGCATATGTTTACAGAAAACAGCAAGAGAGTCAGCTATAATTTCTATGTACATCAGATTGCATCAAGAGATTATGTAAGGTTTGAGCATAAAAAGGTTAAACTCAAAAGAAATTTGGACAGCTACAGCTTTTAGTTCATTTTATGGTAATATATGAGCTTGTATGTTGACTCCTATATGTTTATGTGGGTCATGTATAAATGACTGATCTTATGCTGTTGAATCAATTAAGGCTTGGTCAATCTGCTCATTATTTGCTTAAAATAATCCATCTAGAAGAAAATAGCACGCACAACTAATGATGCAGCCCAGCATCATCAAAATAGTCTGAAAATTGAGTGACTTCATTACCTAGAGTATAGACATCTCTAGATGAAGAGAGATTCCAGTAAAAGATTAGAAGTGGAAAGAAAAAAAAAAGGCAAAAAACCATTGCGTGATAAGAGCAGCCAGCCCAGCTACACCACATAAACTGAACCATGGGGGAGAGAACATGAGCCCAGTGCTGAGTGGGCTAATTGCAAGTAACTCAGCTTGAGATTTGAATACATGATAAGATTTGGGCCGAGTTATAAGCCTAATCATTCCACTAGGTAGCAGGATTGTCAATAGGATTTCTTTCTTAAATAAATAGTAATCCTTGATTGAAGGATCCTTTTAAAATTTGTTTCTATCCATGTAAGCTGCATTGGCTATTTTGAAAGAGAGATCAATAAGAAAATAATCAGCATATTATCCCCGAAAGCAGTGCTTGCACAAGGAGGTTTAGTTCATCCTCAAACTTGGACAAAGAGGTTTAGTCCATCCTCGAATTTGGACAATTTTATCTTCCACATGCCACCCGGTTCATATCAATGTGGTACCCTCAAGCCCAAGCATGGATAATTAACAAGGAAAACATGTCCCTTCCTTTTTTGAAATTGGACGAAAACATATCCCATCCCGAAAGGGACTTCTTCAAGTTCTTGAAAATCATCCCTTCCTTTTCTGAAATTGGACAAAAACATATCCCATCCCGAAAGGGACTTCTTCAAGTTCTTGAAAATCATGAACACCAACTCTTTCGCTTGATTCTATTTTCCATTGTAACATCTTATCACAACCCTATATCCAACTTAGGACTCTCATCTAACCTTTTTCCAATTTTTTTATTTTTTATCAGCAACAAAAATGGTATATTAAAGTAGAAAGGATCATACAACACCCACCAACCTAAACAGAAAGCGAGAAAAGAAGTATAAATGCTGTATACCACAAAATGAAAAAGATCACAACAAGAAGCCAAAGGAACTGAATCATAAAATATGCTTAAATTCTAGTTGCTTAAACCCCTTGCTTAGTCAATGAGTCCGTTAAACCATTAGCTATATGCTTAAACACCACTTGCAATAAAGATGACAACTTCTTCATTTCATTGAGAAAGAATTGAAGATTCCACGATCCCACACTGAAGGAAACAACCCAAGCAATGGCATTAGAGGATTCACTCTCAACCACTAACTCGCTCCTTAAATAACGCACATACAACTGAGGAGCCTCAAAGATTGCCAAGATGTCCGTGTCATTTAACTCCAAGTTCCTTAAAAACCAACATCAAGATCTTTCCTTTACTATTACGAAGCACCCCTCCAATGCAAGGCAGCCCTAGGTTACCCCTAGCATCTCCATCGATGTTAAACTTCGAAACCCAAAATTCACACCGCAATGGCTGCTAATTGCGAAATCATTTTCTAGAGTCAACTGCGGCTGCAACCACAATGTGATTTGACCATGATTGTTCAACTTCTTATGGCATCACATCAACTGAGACTGTTCCCACAAAGGTATGAATAAGTTTTGGCTTCAGTTTATTAGAAATCTTCTTTGCTGCTCTAACCACCACCTGATTTCTATTCTAGTCAACCCATATCTCACCATCACCCTTAAAGCAATGCATGAATGTGTGAAGCAACTAGAGCATTCAAATAGGGTCTGTTCACCGAAAAAAGGTTCCTATATAACTACCAAATGTTTCCAAATCTTGTATTTGTATTTTTCCATCCCTACAAACGTAAGTTATTCTCTTCTTTGATTCCAGTCCATACCAGGCTCTTCAAAGCCGGATATCTGTGTCATCTATTCCCCTTCCAATCTCTCCACTGCTCTGTTAGCATCCCATTCAGTTTTGAATCATACATGCAAATCCACGGTTCTTGCCTTAAGTTTCATTGACAGGGAAAAAAACACCAAATACAGGACATGCTTCACTGAATATTACCCTCGAATCAGAGGTGGAAATGGTTGTTGGGAGATTAAACCAGTAGTAACCAAGAAGCCCTTGTCCAGTGAAGAGCTTCTGCCATTCATCACACCATCTCTCTGTCCTCCATGTTCTTGAATTACTTTCTTCACGCTGATGAAAAATCAGTCAATCCACTAGCGTCGTAAAGAATGATACTCACTTGAGAGAGATGCAATGAAAGTTTCTCATCACGATAGCATAGAAGCACATGGGTTTTAAGTGGACAACAAGGGAACCATTTAATCATTCTTTGGGATCCATTAATCGTTTATAATATTAGAGTTTTAGTAAGGCTTAATAGCAACAAAAAATTCACAAGAAGTGTAGTTAGTATGGCGACTAAGGACTGTATGGCTACAAATACTCTTGTGGCTCTTTCTTTCTGGGATAATACACTAATTAAGAATCCATTTAAGATGTATAGGATATTTTAAAAAGTTATAAATTGGAACCTGAAAATTTTCAAGCATTGACAAGACATGCTTTGAAGTTTTCTCTATGTACACAGAAAACAATTCATGTTACTAGTCATGGATTCTCAAGATGTTTGGGGCATTTAAAAAAGTTATAAATTGGAACCTGAAAAGTTTCAGGCATTGAAAAGACATGCTTCGAAGTTTTCTCTATGAACGCAGAAAACAATTCATGTTACTAGTCAATGAGGGCCACATGGACTCACTCCAATGCATGATAGTCGGTGTGTTGGAAGGGGCCCACATGGAGGGGGTGAGTGTGCAGGGGAGGGGTCCTTCTGAAGGAGTGAATTTGAATGGGGCCACAAGGCATCCATGTGAACTGGGATGCATGCAAGCATGAAATACATGAAGAAATGAACTCTTTGAAGGGGGTGACAGGATCTATCTATAAATGTCATAAATTTTTTTTATTTTATTTTTGTAACATAAATGTCATCAAGTTTGACATGCATCATTTCAACATCTAGCAAAATCTTTGATAAATTAATAAGGGTAAGAAAAGACAAGCCTAAAAAATAGAATGTGGCATCACACAATTGGTAAAGATGCACCAGATGAAAAGATTTTGCAGTTGAATCATTGCATACGAAGATTTAGATGACAATGGAAGGCAATTTGGGGCAGGGAACATTGTAACACTTGATATAGCAGGGCATATGATTAATGCAAACACACTGGACTTCATCTATTATTGACATCTAAATATGTTACATATGAGCAAGAACTGTCTTATTCCTCAAGAGAATCAAATAGCTAGTGATACACACCTATTATTTAATTTCAGTATTTTATATTTTATTAGAATATTTTATTTAGGAATTAGGATTCTTAATTGTATTTAAAATAGTGTTGTCCAAATTGTATGTAAATATGCTATATGTATGTGGAAGAGTGGAGCGATAGTGGGTTGGTGGAGTACTAGTTAGTGGGTTAGTGGAGTAGTGGTTTAGTGGTAAGAGTTATTTTAGAATTGCAATAGTTTTAACAGTTATGAAATATCTATAAATATTTGTAAATGTTGTATGGTTGAGGATATGAATGAAGAACAATTCAAGGCTTTGCTCTTGTCTTAGGAGTTGTGGTTCTCCTCGAATTGAACCTTAGGAGATCTCTGTCCCCGTTGAAGTGGACTCTTTCTTTCCCATTCTAATTTTTTGTTTTATTTTTTATTTTATTCTGTAAAAGGGTACGTATCAGCTAGTCTACTTGGTAACCAAATGATAGAGAACACATACCCTGAACCTCTTTGAACGTGTATCATCAGAACTCAAACGTGTAACCTGTGATTGAAGTCTTGGAGCTTCATTTTTGGAATCTCTTGCCAATGGCAGCATTTGGCTACCCCTTTCCTGTACCTTATTTGTTGAGGTTTTTCGTTGTAGGTTACGGAAATATCCATCTCTATCCCAAGTTACGTCATAATCAACTCTAAGACGGGATCCTTGCTGGTCAAAATCTCAATTGAGTTAGTCAACAACATATGGATAGGCAATAAACTCAAATAAAAGAATCGAACAAGTAATCATAACATATTAAATACTTGTAGCACAAATTATCTACCAATTAATAAGCTTAAAGGAATCACTAAAACAATAAACAAAGGTATAACTGTCAAAAATAAAAGGAATAAAAGCGTGTCTATTCTGCCAATACTGCAAACTTCCTTACCTTCTGAATGGAACGCCCACATAACACTTTCATAGCATTAAAGAAATCCTGATAGTTTTCAAATTGAACCCAAATCTTGCAATGAAGACCAGAGACAATGCCTTGTTCTTTGGGCTCTTCCATTGTCTTACCCAGATCATCGTCGCCAGCAACATTAAGTTTCCTATTTAGTGAGGATTAAAAGATATCAAGAAACTGTTTGACAAAGGATGCAATAAGATTCAATAGGTCACCAAAAGAGAAACTACCATTGGAACATTGCAATGGAACATGTTCCAAATTTATTTCATGAGGTCAAACAATTCTAAAAGGAACATTGCAAACACAATCAATTCAAACAAAAAATACAAAAAAATAAACATTGTGAATTACATCTTCAACAATAAAAAAACAGGTTATGATTTTGAACAAGTAGCAAGACAAGGTAAAACTAATAAGCTCTATCCTTTTTATATAGGTAAGCATGAGATCCAAACTTCTAATCCGAAATCCAATCCATTTATCTTCATTTTCCCTTTTGGAATGGCCAAAGTCCAATCCATTAATGAACAGCAACAAATCGGATGATGAAATCATGGCCAAAGTTGAATTCAATACTCTTGAGCGAATTCCAACAACTTTGTTGCCGCAGCCCCAGACCTATAATCGAATAGATCAACACCTCAGATGGGGTTGATCGAGTCCAACGAAGGAATTCCCAACAAGAAGAACACTCACAATAATGGAAAAACATCAATACTAGAGAAAACTTGATTAATTGAAATAAACATCAAAATACAATGAGGTATAGCCTCAATATATAGGATCGTTCCTATTGCTTGGCAATCAAGACTTTTCAAATAATTAAAGGAATCTAAATAAAAGAGAAAAACACTTCTATTAGCAATCCTAATCTAAATAGAGGATAGAAAGAGGAATCCACAGGAGCTCTCGGTCAATATTGGGCTTGTGGGCTGAACCCAATGGACCAGGTTGACCTATGGGTCAATGGGTTGAACCACTTGTCCTTTTGGTCCTGGTCCGTAGTGCATCATTTGTTAACTAAATTATTCATCAACAAACAATGAAGAATTTAATTTCCAGCATGTAGTAAAACAACATAAAATTAAAACAGTCTATCATCTTTTTTGATAGGGAAGCATTAAGATGAAACCCCTTATCTCTACCTCATGTCAAGGCATTGACCTCATAATTCAACACATTCCATCTTACTTAATAAACTCAATCTTTTCTTTGATGGATAGGCATGAATATAAACCCCTTACCTGCGAATTTAATTCATTCCATCTTCGTTAACAAAAAACTCTTATGGTTCATATTTTTTTTGTCCCAGGAAAAAAAAATTGTAATATTTGAAAATGTTAAAATTTATATTTTTCAATTAGGGCACGTGGTAAAGTAAAATATCAATCTCCTAAAGCCATTGACATCTGGTAACTATGTTTAATCTTAAACTGTCAATCTGTTTAGTGTTTCTATCATTAACATGGGGCTCATCATTTCAACAATGAGTCATTGGACCATAGTCCCTGGTTCCTACTTATAAAAAATTGATAATCCATAAAAGCATCAACTCAAATTGATATAAGATTCATTCTCCTTCTTTGCCGGGCCACTAAATGCATTCCAATTGGGAGGGATGAGGGGTGGAGATATCTCATGATCGGCTAGAAACTTAGAATTGTTCAAAGATTTAGTCCATCAGCTTATCTTAACTCAGGATTTGTGGAGCTCAAAGCTTAATGGTCCCCTGTGATGTTTCCTGAGTTCTTCCCCCTTCGGTTTTCTGTACATTCACTAGTTGGGCTCCTCGTTGGGTTTTCTAATCCGTGTCACCTCTTTTTAATGTTTTCAACAAATTAATGCCAATCTTTCACCTACAAAAATTGTGCCCTGGCTATCGATCAAGAGCTAATCCCTTCAGCATCTCGAGCTATGATAATTGACCATGGTTGAATTTACCAAGAGGCTAAGTAGGCTAACAACCGTAGCTAAGAAAACCTGTTTAAATTCAGGGAAAAAACTGGCAAATGAGCCGCCATCAGAATCATCACTCAAGGGCGCTATTTCAAAAATGTTTTTGCAGTCAAGGGGATTTTATGATCAGGAGATATTTTGAATAATGGCAAACAGAAAAGTCCCTTGTAAGTATAAAAAATGAAACAAGATTAAGTACATGACTTTCAAAAAAAAAAAAGTTCATTTATACAAACAGCAAGTAAAATTAAGAATTAAGGGTGGGACAATAGAAAAGGCATGTTTGGGTGCACCTCAAAACACTGGCAGAACAGATATTCTGATGCAAAGCCATCCACTCTGACAAGTATTTAGGAGCATTAGGTGGAAACAATTTTTCTGCCAACATTAGTTATTATGGTGGAAAAGCAAACCTGCTGCTTGTCTTTCTAGGAACACCCAAACATATCTTGAAACTAAATGATGATAAGAGTAACATAAAGGAAATATTCAGGCTGACCTTATCTTTCCAAATACTGAAAAAATGGTATGTGTGACCAGCATTGAAGGCTTGGACGATACACGTGGTTCTGCAAACCATCGAGATGGCACTCCTTCTAAAACCAGAGTGTCCGGTCGGTACCTTGCTCCTCTTGAATAATATGCTGCAGAGAAATAGAACCATATCCATCTGTCAATTAAACACCACAATTTCAAGCATCACAAATTGCATAGAGAACAAGCCTTTCAAGTCTCTGAGGCGGCAGACAAACACACTTCTATATGCTTTTCCTATTAGACTACAAGAGTGAAATAAAACCATGCAATGCAATGCAATTCAATTCCATTCAACAAACCATGAAATAGAATTAAAGCAGAGTGAAACAAAATCTAATTACTGCAAAACGTGTTTTTGGAGTCGAAAACACGTTTTCCAGTGAAAGAAAAATGCAACCTTTGGATTTTTTTATTTCACTCTATTCTCATTCTATTCAGCCGCCCAAAGGGTTTAGGGTTTAGCGTTTTACAGACCTCCTCGGCCATCAAAGGCGTAGAACTCCTCCCAAGACTTGTTCACCCGATCAAAATCATCGGAATCAGGTATAGACGCACTCAATCGAAACTTCACCCCTTTAATATTCAACTCAATCCCATCGATCCGACCGAGAAAAGACTTCCTCCACTCCAAGAACCGCTTCTCCAAGGCTTCAACAGCTTCTTCTTCTTCTTCGTTCTCATCAGTCTTGCGGTTGAGAAACCCTAGATCTCTGACATAGAGAGTTCCCGAAGCTACTGGGTCCTCGCGCTTGCGCTTCTTGAGGTCCTGGGAGCGGTGGATGTGGAGATCGTCTTCAGGGATGGAGAGAGAGGGTTTGAGGAAGTCGAGGAGGGACGATTTGAGCAGCCACTCGTCGATGGGTTTGACGGAGGGGTCGGAGCGGAAGAAGGTTAGGAGGATCTTGACGCGAGGGGAGAGAGAGAGGCCGTTCGGGAGATCTAGGGTTTCTGTGGGCGGAAGAGATTGCAGTGGTCGGCAGCTCATATCTCTCTTTCTCTCTCTCTATCGTTAGTGCGAGCTTATGCTCGTGCGTTTGGACTTTGGAGTTTGGAGGGAGAAAGACTGCTGGAGCTGGTGTGCTGCTTCGCTGATGTTTGGCATCTTTATTCCGTGCTCTATTTCTCAAATGTAGATATCGGATAGAGGTTCGAACAATTAGAGCATTTAGCACAAGATTTTAGGCTCTGTCCGCTTTAGACATTTAGAGGCAAATCTTCTAAAATCCAAATGCTCCAAAAGTGGGCTGATGAGAAATAGAGCTTTTGATTCTTAAAATATAAAGGCAAGGTATTTAAAATAAATTCATGCATTACCAAATGCGTTTTTTTTTTTTATCACAGCTTCTTTTTTTTATACCTTTTTTTCTTAATGGCTCTATTTTAAATGAATCTATAAATAAAAGAGTAGAGATGCCAAACAAGCTAGTTTTTAGTTAGTTACCTTTCAGAGTCCCGAGGCCTTTTACCTGGATCAAGCTTGGATAAAAATTTTACTTCTATACAGGAGTCATCAATCATCATGCTATCAAGGGCCAAAATTTGATGAGATGAGAAGGACAATTCACCAATACCTTAGATAGTCTTCCCTTTTAAAAATAGTTGAAGAGTGTGGCCATCGTCCTACTAAAAATTAGATTGTATTAAGTGAAATTTTCACCCACTACAGGATCTATATAAGCTTTGGCCCGCCCCCGGTATGGCCTGCATAAGTTGAGGATAAGGCTTTGACAACCCTACTTTTTAGTATGAAAGAAAAGCCTGGGTTTGTTTGTTTGTTTGCATTATATATTACATTTGACTTGAATGCATAGGAGTTTAAGATCAATTTAGTTCCCGGTATTGAATTACTAGAGTGAAGCAGGTGTATTCATTTTTTTCATCTTTTTTTTATTCAATTTCTATTAAAAGAGATGCTATTTGGGATATTTATCTATCAACTTTATTTTTAACTACTTACGACAAGAAGAATCTCAATTCCTATGTATTCAAACTCATAAGTATTTTACTCAAAAGAAAAAATTCATTAAGTATTCTAATACAAACAACCCCGGTGTAAGTGTTGCAAACATACTCCTATGTGTAGGGATTGATCCCTGTGTCTTACTAGTTGATAATATGAACCACCCTACAAAAAAAAAAAAAACCCAACATCCACCCTCACATTTCTCCCTCATTTTTATGTTTAACTTTTCACCTGATCAAAACCATCCACACAATAACTAGTGGCCCACCATTTGTATAAATGACCGGCCCACATATTGAGAATATAATGGAGAGTTCTTTACTGTTAATCACTGTTGCGAAAAGTATGGTCCACTGTTTGATCATTATATGAGCTGGTGGCCTCTGGACTGCACAAGAGGATCAACAATGGCATCGGAGAATAACGCTTATGCAAACATACTGGTTTTCAACTCCCAAGACCTCCCCCCATAGTTAGAATAGAGGCTCGATGTAAGTCTCCTTTTCCAAAGAGCCACCACATTTTTTTTTTAGTCCAAACCACTCAGGTTGGATTGACTGCCCAAGGGAACTTTTTACATTTCATAAAACTGTCGAGGATTTGTAACAATTAGTCAAGGCAAATGCTTTTCTTTACAAATAGGCCAATAGTAAAGGCTTCATGTGAATAAGATAAAAATAAAAAATATAAGCCATATGTCAAAAAATGGGAATCCACTCCTAATAGAGGACTTAATGGTTTGCTCAAGGTCTTCATCCTGATGCTCAACTCATTTTCATGCCTCTGATAAAAGGGTTTGGGCCGTGGGTGGGAAGGGTGGAACACCAAAAAAGAGCCACCACCTATTGAAATGGGGGCCGCCTCAAAGCCTTACCAGTGTACCGGTTGTTCTCAAATTTTAACCCGATATGATTTTTTTTGTATTTACCTCCAATCATTCATTATAACTGCTCATGGAAATACCAAATCACAGAATTCCTAAGAATTCAATTACATGAAATAAACCAGCCCCGCCCTTCACATTTAGCCACATGAAACTGCTCATCAGTGTTTTAAAAACTAAGCCAGTGATGAATCTTTAAATTGGAAATGTTCAATCACGGGTTCAATATAACTAAACCAGACCCACTCAATTGCAAATGACCAACACAGAAATTAGCCAAACTGCCATTCCACAGCAGATCTAACGCCCTTTCTCAAACAGGAACCAAATACCCAGTGGAAAGATTTTTGCTTTGATCATAGTTGTGGAAAACCAACGTTTGGCGGTCATAAATCCCCAATGATTGAAGTTTTCCAATTTTTCTTGGCTAATTTGCATCAATATACACCGATATCAACGTGAAATCCTCCAATTTGTGACCTCCTCACCAGTTATGTCACTTTAGTTTATACACAAAGGATGTTCAATTTTTCTATAGAAATTAAAAGCTACCATGAAATAGATTAAAAGATAAATTAGTGAGATTTCCAAAAGGTCACAAACAAGTCTTTCAAAAGAGTTCATCTCAAAATTGCTTAGCAGAAATGATTATTCCTCAGGGAACATAATGACACAATTACCCTGATATCTCTATCATCCAAATCCAAGCATTGGAATTGGTAAACAAAAGCCTAAAATCATGGAACCTTGGCAAAATCATTAAGCTAGAAGGCTAATACCAACTCAGTGTGACTTGACATACTCCTGAACGATGTGAAGACCCTCTGATTCTTCTCCATAGTCCTACAAATCCGCCGCCATGATGAAAAGAAAATGCAAGGGGTTATACTTACATCAAGTGATGAATGTATGAAACAGTTAAGGGAAACATGGAAATGATGTTTCAATAATTTTACCTTGACAACAACACAGGAGCAACCAACCACCTTCCTGGCCTTCCCCTCTGAATCAATCTTGCAAAGCTGTGTACAGAACAAAGGCAATTGGTGGGAAATCACTGATCCAAGTATAGTATAAATCCAAGTGTACCTTTGTAAGCTACTACCAATAAACATTGAGATTTAAAAAAGAAAAAAACCCTTTAACAGGATAATCGTTTGTTCAATTACTCGGAAGTGTCAAGTTAACAATATTTAAAGTGGGGCCACTATGCCCATCTATCTCAAATGGTCCCCAAAAATGAACATGACATACCTGTGGGGAAATAGAACATACCCATTTGGACAATCATATCATTATGATTGGGGGATCCTCTTTTCAACCCTTGAACTAAAATCAATTAACAGGCCACATATACAGTTGTTGGACCGAACAGAATACACAATGAAATTGAGGTCATATGTAGTCAACACTGGATCATTACTCTCCAACAATCTACCATGTATGCAAGTGGGTGCAGTAGGCACCACGAGTTGGAGGCAACCCATCGTTTCTCTTACATGTGCTGCCACCTCATCATCATCATCACCACTGTTAATTTGCACTGCCTAATGGGGCTGTAAACTGTTACCAACGAGAGTAATGCTCAAAACTCGAACCTCCCTCGTGGGAGGATACGCCTCAGCCATCATTCTGCACAATACTTATGATGGATGTGGTTTTTAACCTCAAGGTGTTGTCTTTCCAATATGGAATGAAGACACAAGTGTTTCGGCTGAGCCAGGAATTTGACCTGACTAGTTCAATCCAACAGAGCCAACCAGAATGGAGCAGGCTCTAAAAAATTACTACAGATTTTTGGGTTAAGTAGCAGCTCTGTGCAATCATTCCATTTCAGCCAGTGAGAGCCGCTTTGGACACAAAATGTCTGTCAAATAAGGACATCTAGTGGGATTCTATTGTCTATTTACAGAATATGTTTTGCATGCAACAAGAGATGATAAGGAGATATAATAAATAAGTAGATAAATGAAATGCCATTTCATTTAAGATATGAGATTCTAAGAATGTCAACACAAACAGAAATGTGGTGCTGAATCATTGAATTATTTCTACTAACCCCTGCCCACTCGCCCAGTGTTTTAGCACTAGGCACTGAGATCAAGTTTACGTTGTGGTCAGCACACAAAGCTTTGACAAGTTTGACGTAATCTGGCTGGTCACAGTCCTCGGACAGGACACAGAGCTGAGCAGCATGCTTTTCAATCACCTTAGCACCTTCATGGAGCCCACGAGAAAGCCCGTCGTGTGCAAGTGATTTCTTTAGTACCAACTGTAAAGCTGTCATGATGTCCATAGGCTCGCCAAGAGCTGGTCCAGATGCCTCGGCTGCCATGCTAGAACCCTCTTCACTGTTGACGTTAAGGACAAAAGTGAATAAGTTATATCTCTAGTTATAAAGGCATTAACCAAAGAAAACATGACCAGCTCACTGATTCACTAGCTCTCTTTTCTTTTTCTGTCTAAACAAAGATTTAAAAACCATATTACATGAACAGTTGAACACTAAAATTGATTAATTAATCATTGCTGTATAATAGTTACTGTTAAACAAAAATTTTGAGTTCTTAGAATGATGCCAAATGCAGAGAAATAAAAGTGTGGTTTCCCATCTACAAATAACAAAGGAGATATTTAAAACTGTGCGAACTACTGAGCTATCAAACTTTTCAATCATATGAAACATTATATTAACACTTATGACACGAACCAAATATTCTAGAGAACGAATTTTGTTTATGCCGGACAGGTCTACTGCAAAACCCATTTTCCTATTTAGGAAACAATCGGAAAAGTTTACAGTGAAAAAAAAAAATCTCATATATTTCTAATTGGTTTAGAGAAGGTTTACATAAGGGTGCTGAGACAGGCACTAGAGAAAATCATACGAGACAAGTATGAAGAATGGAAGCTGTGACAGGCATTAGAGGAAATTATACAAGTATGAAGAGGTATTAGCCAGCGAAAGAACCATGCAGGGATGTTTGACTTCCTAGTGGAAGCACAGAATCAAAGGTCCGCTCTAAGCCCCTATCTATGTTCCTTGATTATGACAACAAAATGACATATATCCAAGATGAAGTTCTACTGTACCCAAAGTCAAACAAAAAGCCAGTAAATGCCAAGCTAGAACTTTAGAGAAAGCCATTCAAGTCAAAAAGCGAAAGAACCATGCAGGGATGTTTGACTTCCTAGTGGGAGCTAGACAGAATCAAAGGTCCGCTCTAAGCTCCTATCTATGTTCCTTGATTATGAGAACAAAATGACATATATCCAAGATGAAGTTCTACTGTACCCAAAGTCAAACAAAAAGCCAGTAAATGACAAGCTAGAACTTTAGAGAAAGCCATTCAAGTCAAAAAGCTTAAAATTTGTTGATCAAAGACAAAAGACATGGAATGCAAGTATAACAAATCTGAAAGTAGAGAAGATGAGCCAAGCCTAATTTAAAAGAACTTAAAATCATAACGATGATTTCAACATCTAAGAGCATTTACAGGGGGAAAGGGGGGTTGATTAGCAGAGTGTGGGGAAAAGTGCAGACAAGCTAGCATTATAAGATTGTTGAGTCAAAATTTGGTTATAGGGGCAAATTTTATATAACAGCAGCGAGATATACTTTGTTGCGCAGAAATGGATGTTGGGCAACAAAAAAAAGAGAGAAAGATTAAGTACATGTTCATTGAGATGCAGAAGCTAAGATAGAAATGTGGAATGGCAAGAAAGAACATATTGGGAATGGGTACAAGTAGCTTCAATAGAAGAAAAGAAAAAATAGAGGAATATTTTTTTAGATCATTTGGTATGGCCATAGAAGGGTAGGAACAACCTCAATACAACATATTAAAGGGTTACATGTTCTAGAAACTAATAGAATTGGGGACATCCGGACATGTAAACACCTTGGATCGAGTAGAGAGGAAACACATGTCATGCTGTGGAGTTGAAAAGTATATAACTGCAAGTAGGGTCGGGTGGAAAAGCAGCACTCAGAAAAGCTACAATGATGATGATGTTGATCATCTCCTGATGGAGAAATGACTAATCTGAATGTGACTTAACTTTAAAAAAAAAAAAAAAAGAAGCTAGAGAGTATAACCCATATCAGGTTGTGCTTGTTAGGGGATGCATATTGTAGGATATTCAATATTCTGTACGACAAGCTACCTACATGCCTCTCTTATTCCTATATTGCTTTCCTCAGTGTCACCAACTAGCCTCATCCACTCATTCACACAAAAAGACCTCAAATTCATGCACCATGTAGAAGATAGGATATTTGAACTCTGCTTGTTTATAAAGAAATAAGTACTAGGACTCTATAAGCGGACACCATGTTCGAAGAAGATGATGTTGTAGAATAGACACCCATATTAAAATAAACATACTTAAAAAACCAAACACTTACAGGAAATGCAGAAGAATCATATTGTACCATTTAAAAACTAACATAGAAGCACTAACGCGCAATAAAGAGAAAAAGAAAGAAATCCTAAAAACTGACCAATACCCTTTTCAAAAAAAGAAACAACTATGAATATAAAGAAGCTCCTCAACTAAATCAAGAATATAATTGATTTTAGACAAGTGTTGAACTCGGAATCAAATTAAGAATTCCAATAAACCAAAAAAGTATAGAAATCAAAACTAAAGCAAAAGGATCTTCTTCATACAAACATGACAAAAACAAACTACTTATTTACATACCCGCCAGACATATTTCTGCTTGGAGATAGGATCAGATACGTCTTTTATGAATCTGTAAAAAAAAACAGATATTTTTATTTATTTTTTAATGATGAGAATAATCTTTTATGATCAGCTATGCTACCAAAAAAAATGCTAAGCCAGGATTGAATCACATGAATGACAAGTAAGGAACTTAACAATATCAACTAATAGCAATAGCATGGCCTTATGTAGCACAGTATCAAAGACAACAAATAATTTGCATCACTAAGCTGGGCATATAACTAATTACCTGTCTTCAGTGTTTTTGAGCAGTCACAGGTAACTAGTTAACTTCAAACGGAATAAAACGAGTTAGCAGTATCACTGGAGGATATATGAGGAATGTGATTTCCTTGGGCCTCACATACAAGCACGGAATCCTAAGGATCTAATTTCATTAAGATGGAACTTGGGTGTAGGACTGCCAAACAACTGGTATGCCCCTGTGGGATGAGAGAGAATGAATAAAATAGCTGATTCCATGTGGACCATGCAATGCTTCTCCGTCAACATGGGCAAGGGCCATTCGTGGGAACTAAATTCCTATGAATTCTAAGCAATGCCTTTCTACGAAAGGGGTTAAAAGTGATGGATTGAAGGTGGAATATACACAAAGTATGGCATCAAACAATCTCTTCATCGACAGAAAATGATTACCATCCCATCACCCCCCATGTATTGAGTCCTAGAAAAGTGATGGTCCCACCTGACATCTCCACCTTGGACTCTTCATTGCCTCTTGATAAAATCCCATTTGCTATTAATTACAAAGGAAATCAATACCAAGATGTGTTACACCCCGTCCCGAACTAATTGAGATTAACACTAATTAATTGAGATTAGTGTGGATTAATCATGTTTAATTGTGTTAATGATGACTAGTGACTAAAATGAATCATATTAGTCACAAGAGAATGAATTAAGTTTAATGGAATGGATTTAGAAGAAATTGAGTTGATTGAGTTGATTTAGACTTAAATTGATGAAGATAAGGACTTTTCCGTAAATACGGATTTTCGTGTATTTTGTCGAATGCAATGGAATTTGGTACCATCGTGTGTATTTCGACGAGTACATCAACTTTCATAATACACTCGTATTCATTTGACTTGAAATGAATCAAATGGGTCTTCATTTGACTCAAAGTAGGAATAAAGATAGAAAAGAGGGTTTAAGCGCAATTTTCAGTTTATAACAGTTGAGAAGAACCCAGAACTCAGTTATTCGGTGGTTTCATCTCATCTCCAGCTGAGAGTAAGCGTAGGTTTCTTCCTTGCTTTCTTGTTCTTCATTTCTACTTCAAAGAGCTTGGAAGAGAGAGGTTACAGAGTGGGTTTTAGAGAGGAGTTCATCTTCTTTGTCTTTTCATCCATTTGGTTGTATCTTTTGGAGTTACAATTTGAGAAAAACTCCCAAATTTCCTTTCTTCAAGCTGTAAGTAAGTGATTTGAATTCTTTGTTGAGTTTCCAGGTTTGAGTGTTGTGAATGATTTCTAGCACAACCAACTCAAGAGAATTCGTTTTGGGTTGTTCATGATGTTAGGTTACATAGAGGGTTTCAAATAGAGGTTTTGATCTCAAAACTAAGCTAACAAAGGGGTGTTTATCAATTAACCTCAAGCAAAGGCAAGTATAAATAGTACTTGTGATTAAATTGCTACTTGATATGAGTTTCTTGTCATTAGATATGATTTCATTAGATTTGTATAGAAATGATTTGATCTGTGGATCATTTGAATGGTATTTGAAGTGATTACATGATAAATAGAAGTGTTAATCTTATGAGAAATGATGTTTGAGGAAGGGAACAGGAGGTTCCAGAATTTTATTGAAAGTATAATCAGTTCTTATGTATATATGCTTGTAATTGTTCATTAATTTGGTTTTGTAAACAATTTCCATTGGGTTATAATATGATGAATGAATTGTTTATGGAGTATTAGAGACTCAAATCATGTTTAAATGGTCTTTGGAAAGACCTAGAGATGAGTAGGAAAGGTGGGAAAAAGTTCAGTGCAAAACTGAACTGTACAGGTTCTTTTCTGAGAAATCTGCACTCGAACGGTCGAACTCTTATACTAAACGTTCGAACTCTTGGCCTTGCCGGTTTTTGGCTTGGAAACATCCTGCACTGAAAGTTCGAACTCTTGTACTGAATGTTCGAACTCTTGGCAGATAGTTGAATTTGGCAGATTTTCAAAGCGCCATTACTTTTTATCAGTACATCGAATTTTGGAGTTCCATATATCGATGGAAAGCTCTTGGAATGTAGAATCTAATGGTCTATAGTTTCAATCGATCGCAGAACTCAGGTTGAGTCGGGAATTGTGATGATTCTATTTGAATCAAATATTCTTTTTAATATACATAAATGATCTATAAATTAGTCTTGAGACTAATTATGATGCAATTGAGGATTAATGAGATTCGTAATGCGAATCGAGAGTGACCGAAAGGTTAACTGAGGGTTAACCGAGAGGTTAATCGACATTCAAGAACTGAATGTAAGTGAAAAATGAGCTTCTGGAAAGCTAGCCGAGGAATTCGGTTAAACGAGGGTTAACCAAGTTGTACAGTTCGGTCAACTGATAGGTGACCGAACAGTTAACCGAAATGAATAATTTTCAGACTTAATTTTTGAATTTATGCAAAAGAGCCTATTGATTATATCAAGGCTATTAATATTGTTTATACCTCCATAGGTGTTAATTAAGGGGACTTTAATGTCCAAATTCATATAAACTGTGGTGTCCATCGAGAATAACACGTACATTAAATAACTGAGGATTACACCTGAATGGTTGGTATTACTTAATTAAAATTGTACATTGAATTGTATCCGAAATGGATCATAACTTGAATTAAATTCTAAAAGACTTGTTTATTAAGTTAAATCCGTTAATTTGTAATTGAACGAAATTAATATGTTAAACCGTATTGTTTCTTGAGTCTGGCACTACATAATGATTTCGTTAATGCTCATTAGAGTTATTTCTGCTGCAGTAGATGATTTGGGAGTGTTCCAGAGCTCCGTGGTACTGCCAGATGTCCCTGGCCCGGGCACTGGTAGATCCCACAATATTAAATGATTTCTACCTTTTGGAAGATGATACTGAATGATTTCTTCTTTTGGAAGATGATACTGACTAATTTCTTTCTTTTTAGGAAGATGTGATCTGATTTGAAATGCTATTGCAGTTTGTCAAATAATAAAGACTTGTTGATTTTGAATTGTAATTGTATTGTTTATTATTGAATTTAGACAGGTTAAATGTGTAATTAGCATGTATAATAATGTATCTGTTTATACATTGCTGAATTGTCGAATTCACAGTGTTATTGATGGCATTACAGACCCAGCTACCCATGCTGGCCCTGCAGAGGCCATAGCGCCATAGGAGGCGACCGCTCCAGTTCCTCCATGAGGACTAACTGAGTGGAGGTGATGCAATATCATATGAGTATGATATTGTAAACGAAAACAGAAATGGAATTTTGAAAGGAAACTTTTGAAAAGAGAATTTGTTGAAACGTTTCACACTTTTCATCCTTGCATTGTATTTAAATATGCAAGTGGATGTTTGTACATAGTGTAAATGAAATTTTATTTTATACGTTGAACAAAGTATATTTGTTTCTATTTCCGCATAATGTATGCTTGATATCCCTTGTGAATTTTGTGTGATTGAAGTTCACGAGAGTAAGTATGGATGCAACTCGGGTCGTGTCAAGATGGCAAACAGTCCGAAATTGGCACTGAATTCCTAGGACTACATGGGGAAGATGCTTTTATCCAAGAGAATGATACTCGAGGGGTGGAGATGTAGAGGGGCAAATCATTTTCAATTTAGGCTACCATGGTAAAAGGTGGGCAGTCATTTTCCACAAAAGGGATGTATTGTGACAGTCTCCTATATATCTCCACCCTTATTGATTAATGTTTACACTCTTAAGCACCTTTGGTAGAACCACATCATATAAAATCCTAGAAACAACTAATATATATCAAAGCAAGGAGATATTCTCATAATTACAAGATATGAATACCCAATAGTAACCTCTCACACTAAGAAATAATGACATTTAATTTGAGACTCAAACAGGACTGAAAATCATTTTATCAATTTTACCATCATTAGAATAAAATATTATAAAATTCCATGCTTTTCTCTTTTCTTAAGATGCCACGTGAGTACAAATCATAACTACCCAAATTCTCTACTATTACATTTCTATTAATCATGACTTTTTTACTCCCTCCCTAACTTCTATCCATACATTTTATCGTTTCTGTCAAGCAACACTTTCTATCTCTCCTGTGATATGTCCTCAAAAATGTTGTTCTAGATCTGCCCACGACTTTATTTTCTAATTTGGAACATCAAAGCTGATAAATTTTAACTATAACCAATTCATACGATTAATTATAACCTTAAACTTATATAATACTTATTAATTACGGAAGCACTTACACGCCCATGCTTCAACTACATGCGGTCGAGCTAGTACATAGACAAACAGGCCCAAAATTGAAGGATTAAGGTGAATACAAGCAAGGGATTATCAATCAATCTCCCCTTTAATAGAAAAAAGTTACCCACCCCTGACCCAAGAACACTCCTTATCTACATCTCCAGCATAGACTCTTTCATTTCTCACCTCTTTAACACTCCCATAAAACCCCCCTTTACAATGACTTCCTAGAAACTCAATACCAAGTAGTCAAACTAAGCCTTAGTAAAACAGAGGGAACTGACACAGTGTCTCTTTTCCACAAAGAATCTGGACTAACTCATTTGATGTTTACATGAATTGGTAGTCTCTTTGAATTGGATATTCTACAAATCAATATACTGTAAAAATGGTAAGATCTTACTGGGTTTATCCAAGAATACATCAAATAGCTAAAAACACATACATATTCAATATTTTACTAAACACAATCAAACTGACTAACATTTGGGGTACATCCAAACGCGACCCAACTTGAAAAACGAAATGAGAAAGGAAGAGAAGCAGACGTACTAGAAGTCGCCGAGAAACCTTCGCTTGCGCTTGAGATGGAGCAGGAGAAGCATAGAGACAAATATATGAGGAAGCGAGTAGCAGAAAAACCCTAACAGGAGATATAAATTTACCACAATGCCCTTCTTTTGAATCTATAGAATTAAGCGGTGTTTATGGGCCGGGTTGGGCTAAATCTGGTCCAAGTATAGCCTATTTAGTAATCAGGCTGAATATTCGAGCCCCGAGCCTTGCCAGTGGCAAATTGGTTTGGATCAGGTAAAATTTGGCTGGGCCTGGGTTAACCAGAAGTGTGTATGCAGAAATGCAACTCGCATCCAACCTGTTTTTAAACGAGTCAAGCAACTCAACCAGCGCATGATTTGAGTCAATTTGATCCGACCCATATGCGAGTCAACCCATTTAACACGACCTATCCCAAATAGTAAAAGCTAGGATCAATTTATTTCAAGTATTACAAGTGAAGAGATTGGCACAAACCGCCAGCACCCTCTTGGTCAGTTGGTTAAATCCTCCACCTCTTAGTCTCACCTAGTTTCGGGCCAGTTAGTATAGTAGTGTGAAGTGGAGGGCCAATTCAATATATAAAAAAAAAAAAACAAATAGGATAAAATAAAAAATATATTAAATTTCAAAAGAGAACTTTTTTTTCGCAAAAAAAAAAGAGTCAAAAAGCTACACGGGCTTGTCTAAAAAATAAAAGCCCTCTTCTTTCTATAATAAAAAAAAAAGTCAAAATATTACTTTCTTATGACATTTGGGCCTTTTATCATTTATCACATTTTGATTTAACTGCCTCTCTTTCTTATTCTCCCCTAACATGACTCGTCACTTCACTTTACTAATTAAGTAGTTTTACCAAACGTGCGAACCCATTTTACATAGATCTTTAGAAATTTATTTCCATGCAAACAGATGGGCTCTAAAAATATCCCGATACTTTTCCCCCTTGTAATTTGGTTGGAGCCCGGATCCCTTTGAGTCCGTGCCCACCCGCCCGGGATGTGTAGAACTGCACTTTGGGCCCACTTATTGATGATCTTAACAGGTCAAATCTAATGTCATCCCCTCTAGTGATGTATCTTTCAATTTTACTTTAATATAAGTTGATTTCCACCGTAAGATTGAGCACAAGACTCCAATTCTAATTGAAGAAAAATTTGAAGATACGCCACCAGAGAGGATGGCATTCATGTTGAACCATTGACAGCTTAAGCGTGGGAAAGACATTACAGGCTCTCTGTCTCTCTCTGAGGAAAGAGACAAATGCAAAACCGGAGCCACAAGCCATCCTAAACTTCCTCACCAAGGTAGAAAGACCCGCTTTCAAATCTCTCTCCTACTGTCCGCCAAAAGAGAGAAAGCCCTCTAATTGTCCATTACATGGCAACAGAAATTCAATCTCAACTCCTTTTACTCTTTTCAAGGAAACCCATTTCATTCTTATCATGCCCATATCAAATGGGCTTCTCATCCCCATTATTCTCCTCCTAATACTTCCACCCAGTGCCCCTGTTTTGGGACAACAGAGCTTCAATAGACCAGACCCTCTGCAACATTTCAGACCATATCATGTAGATTTTGACGTCAGAAACCGCCATTACTGGGCTGTATGTATTTTCTTCTCATGTTATGATGTTAAGGAAAGGCAAGATATTGTAATTTTTGGGCGTTTTTAATGGAGTTTGATGTGTTGTTGCATTGGTTTTCTTGTGTTCATGGTTGCAGTCTGCGGCATTTACAGGCGTTCATGGATATGCGATGGCGGGGATCTGGATCTTGGGCGGTCTTGGTTTTGGGACTTTTATGGTTGTGAAGAATCTGATCGGAAATTCTCAAGAGATTGCAGAGAGACCCAAGTCTCATTCGTTTTGTTTCTTCATATTTTTTATCATCTTTGTCGTCACCTGTTTCGCCTTGTAAGTAAGAACTCTCCGCTGCTACTAATACCAACAACAACGATAATAATAATAATAATTATTATTAAGTACTACTAGTATTATTACACGAGCCGTAAAATAGTTAAAAGATAGAAAATTTTCTCTTGCAAACGTCCGTGACGCCTTTAATTAGGGGCCAAGGTTTATGACACCCCCCAACCTCTTTAACCTGTCAAGTTTGCATGCCTGAAGTTTGCATGGAAGAAAATTTCATGTTTCATTTATTGTTTCAATTTTTAGTTTGTGGGCGAAATTGTTTTAGCAATACAAAAACAAGAATAATAACAATAATTTATGATTGTTGGAGGCAATTTCAAAAATCACAGTTCAAGAAAAATGTCAGGATATATTAATCAAATGTGGGGTTTTCCTGATGAAATTGTCAAGAAAATGTTGTGGAAAATAAAGTGATTTAAAATAATAAAATTATTAATAAATTAATAGCACTATTATGCTCCAACCCAACCTGGCAGACTTGTTAATTAAGAGGTCCCATCGGATTAAATTGGAGGGTTGTACTTGTTACGTATAGTGTTCAATTTTATCCGAAAAAACCTGACCAATCCACTCCCGTGCCCTATGATGAGAACTTTCTTTGTTTTTGTTTGTTTTGGATCATATGAAGAGTATTTTCTGGCCTTGTTCTTGCGGGAAACAAAAGTTTCAATTCGAGGACAAAGAAGGTGAAGGAGAACTTGGTGGGAACAGCCTGCGACGCTCGCAAGACGATCCGGCGAGTGACGCACGCCATGGACAAAATGCACATCTTATGCCCCTACGAGAAGCTCACATGTGATCGTTCTTTGATGGCTTCTAAGAAGCTCCAAACAGACTCCCAAACCATAAGTCGGGTTGTTCACAAGAATTCCCATTCCATTGATTTGGCTCTCTCAATCTGGTAATGCTCCCATCCTTCTCTCTCTCTCTCTCTCTCTCTCTCTCTCTCTCTCTCTCTCTCTCTCTCTCTCTCTCTCTCATTATTTTATGAACAGTTTGCCTCTCAGAGGAGTCCACCTAGATGTATGGTGATTAAAATAAGTTTGAATACTGATGAGGGGAATATGAGATATTAAGTCAGTCAAATGTTCCTGGTCCTTTATTTCAAATCCTTAAAATGTAATGGCTAATGTAGCATACAATTTTCTTGAGATATGGAGAAACTCAAGGGTAGGTCCAGGAACTTGGATTGATTAAAGGTGGGCCCATGTTTGAAAACTCAAAAGGGGTGTTTTGAAAGTGGATTATGTGAAGAATTCCAATATATATTTAATTTATATATATATATATGTATGTATATATTTGAATTAGTGTGATGGGCTTATGGTGCGATGAGTGCGATGAACTCAGCTTGGGCCCACCTAGGGCCATGACAATTATGTTGGAGGACGGAGAGTTAAACACCACAATAAGACTAATGGGTGTGCAAAAAACCAACTTCATCAGATCATTCTAAACCCATGATTTATGATCCTCAAATTTAATATTTTTTAAAGATGTGTTATTATTATTATTATTATTATTATTTACTTCAATTGTATGGTGAGCAGCAATTAGATAAGTACCGAATTTGGGCTTATGGCAATTCATGAACTGTGGTGTATGTGACCAGGGCAACTTGGCCTTAGGTGAGTCCATGCGAGTTCATGACAGTTTCATCGCACCAGATCATTAGCCCCTCTCCCTCTTCATAAGGTTTCCTTGGGCGAACAGGTACTTCTCATGGCTTGCTTGAGAAGTAAATTATATGCATATTTTACTTGGATCTTAGATAAACATCAAATTTGGTGTTTCTTATTTCAGGTATGGAACAATTGCTGGGATTGTGTCTCTCAATTTGGTGCTAGTAGTTGCAGCAGCAGGCAAGTCATTGCTAAAGCAAATATCTAATGCATCCTCGAATTTTGATATATTTTAAGAAGCCAGTTTTTCTATACTTCATTTTCATCATACCTTATTATCATTATGTCACACAGGTGGAAGGCATTGCTTCCTAATGCCTCCGTCTTCACCTGCCCCTGGTTGATTATTTTAAAAAACTATATGCGGTTTTCATTATAATGCATTTAATTTTACATTTGCTTTGTTGCAGTTCTATTACTACTACACTGTCGGCCAGGGTTCATCATGTAAGTAGAGTTCTTCTTACTGAGATATACCACAAACTCTTCCAATAATCAAAGTTATAACCCTGACTTCTTTTTTTTCCTGTTTTTGCTATAGAAGCGTTTCCAATCTTTTGGACTAGACTAATCCCTCTTGACCCAGAGGGTGTTGGGAAGTCTCACATCCCACATCGCCTAAGTAATACGTTAGAAATGTCTTAATATACCTACATGGGCTTTCCACCTATAAGTTTAAGCTTTTGGGTTAGTACATGGTTTATTATATTTTATCTGAGCGGGGCCTGCACGTGAGGGGGAGTGTTGGGATATGTCTTAGGGCCTGTTTCCTGAATTCCCAGATAAAGCAGCTTGTCATATCCTAGTAGAAATTCCACTAAAGAAACATGACTCCTTGGTAGAAACTTTTGACCATTGATCAAAGCAAATATTGCTTCAAGTCTTTTAACTGTTAAGACTCATGAGTTGAGTGAAATGATGTCCTCAATATTTGGTTATAACCTTCTTGGTTAACCTATTAACAATGCATTCATATTTATGAAACTGCCCTGAGGGACTAATTATATACAATATGTTATATTATATATAAATTTTGAGTGGGCCTGACATTCAGGTCCATTGGAGTATATAAAAATTAATCAGGTTCAGGCTTTCTATTATGTTAACCAAGTGAATTAGGATTCTCTCTCTTCTCAAGAGAAGATAAAGGCGTTATTATTCTTAAATGCAATTTTCTTTCTCTCACTTTTTGCAGGATAATCGTTATGTGTTGGATCTTAACAGTTCTCTTTTGGGTCCTTTCCGGCTTTCAATTCTTCGTCTACACGTAAAGCATTTGTCTCTTCACATAATTTTTTAATCAATGGAGATATTATTGGTATGGTATGATATAATTGTGGGTTCCATCATTGATATCACAAGATTGAAAACCACTTCTATATGCAATCTCATGATCATAAACCGCATTCAAATATTAGAAATTTATTTAATTTTCCACCACATTTTGCGGCTGGCCGGCTGAAGAGCAAGGCCCACTTGGTCTACCATATGATTTTATCTAAATCCCTCGAGTTCGGATCCCGTGTTCGTAGAAATAGGGAGATGTTGTTTTGTCCGATCCACACTTGCCACCTATATAAAATCTTATGTTAGCTAATGCACCATCTTAATTGCTTTTTTGGAATGAAAAAAATCAAGGTAGATATTTTATATAGGTGACAAGTGGATCGGACGAAACAACATCTCCTTGTTACTACAAACAGGGGATCTGAACTCGAGGGGTTTAGGTAAAATCATATGGCAAACCAAGTGGGCCTTGCTTTTCCAGCCAGCCAGCCGTAAAATGTTCTTTTCCAATGGGCCTTCCTCACACTCATTGCCCCGTAATTTAGCACTCCCGAATTTAGGGGTGTTCATAGGCTGGTCTTACTAGGCTGATGAAGCATATCAAGGCCCGGCCCGGCTTAAGAAACACATCTCTGTATTTGCCCCTAGTCTGCTCATTTAGTCAATCGGGTAGAGCCGAACATGGCTTTTTTTATCAGAAGTACGGGCTTTCAAGCAATTGTTTGGACAATTTTGATCTTATTTGTTTATTTTGATGGATGAGTGAGTTTTACACAACTTGCGAGACAACCTACTTGCCAATGGATCGATCATTGGGAAGCTACATGAGATGAGACACCCTTCCCACTGGGGTCTCTTGTGTTTTTTTTTTTTTTTTTTAATAAATAGTTTGGGAAAAAAAATAACTAGCTCATAATAACTCTTTAATCGGGCCGGGCTAGGTTTTGGGCTTTCTATCACTTAATTCAAGCAGGCCCAAAAATTAAACAAGCCTAGATTTTATATCCAGGCTTGATCCAATGCATGTTGGGCCAGGATTGGGCCCAAGCTAGCACCCCTATTCCCATGTCTTGGGCTACAACTTGTAGCTCAGTTTGTTAGAGAAACAGAATCCCTCCTTAGGGCACAGGAGTGTGTTAGCTTTGACTTCTAATTTCAACCAATAACAGAAAAAATGAAAAGGAAAAAAAATGAGACTAAAAGCACTAGGGCATATTTAATTTGACACTTCAGAATTGTACCCATGTATTGATTTCAAACTTATTTAGAAGTAGGTCATGGAAAACCGTTAAGCCTTCTTAATTGGATGTCCTATCAGCGTTGTGGATTCTTAATCATGAAGTTTTTATTTACTATCATGAGCCTCAAAATTCATGTTATAAATTTGACAAAAGTCTTATGGTGGCTATTAATCTGATGCAACCCTTTTTCTTGATTTATGAATTATTATTATTTTTAAAAAAATTTATGCCGCAGAGTGATTGAAGACGGTTGTGTTGCTTTTGAGGAATTCAAAGGGAGCTCTAGCCAGAGTAGCCTGAAATCGATTTTGCCTTGCTTAAATCTAACGGATGCAGATCAAATCATGGTCGACATTCGCTTCGAAATTCACAACTTCATAAGCAAGGTGAGGCTTTACCTATTTTTCTTAATCACTATTTACCAGTAGAATAGAGAATTTGTATAAGTAATTTTGTTTCTTAATCACTAGTGCCTGTCTATCTTAAGTGCTATTAGGGGAGGCAAACTGGCCTATCTGAGTATAGGTTATGGACTTAACCAATACGTCAAAAGCCCTACAACTATTGGAACGCGTCAATTACTCTTTTTCTGTGTAGTTTGAGGCCCAACCATATATTACTCTTTTTTATTTTTCTTTGGTAAAGAAGATTAATTTAACTCAAGAAAAATAAAACCACAACAAATAAAATTAAATCAAAAGTCAATCCAAGGCATCATCAGGCTACACAACCAGCTAATTGTGAAATGAAACTCTGAACCTGCTAAAAAAGAAAATGAGCGAACTCATTTAATTTTCTAGGAACACGGCAAAACCCAACCTCTCAAAAGAGCTCGCTAACTTGCGAACATTCGGAATCTAGACTCAATACTCTAATCTCTATCTCCATTAATGGCCTTCTCTACTTCTAAAGCATCCCAGAAGAGAAAGCTCTTAAAAAATCTTTTTCCCCGATCACGTTTACAATAAAGACGATCACCCTCGCTTCTACTTTTTCAATAGAAAACAACTTTTGAGATTCTTGCACTGAAGAAACCTATTATAAAACATGATAAAGCCGAAGTCACTTCACCATTTGCGGCAACAAAAACTAATTTGTACTGTAAGTGCAAAAAATGTAACTAATAAGATTAGAGGGAGCCTCGTAGGACTTATCCAATCGACTGTAGAAAGCTAGCCGCTTTCAGGGACCTGAAAGGGAAGAAAGAACAGTCAGAGGATCATGGCCGTGGGCAGCGCAGGGCTCTCCGATGCCTAAGTTAGTGCAGTGACTAAGGTTGGAGAAAAAGAGAGGCAAAGTAACGGCTGAGAGAGTGCATGCATGCGTACCTGGTTTGGACTCGTCTTCTCTTTATAGGAGAAAAGCCTCTAGATACTTGATAGTGAGCCTAATGATTTGACTGATAAGGTCTCATCAATCCACAAAGTAATTAATGCGGATCCATTATAGCCCACATTGCATTAAATGATGGTCCGATCAGCCCATATTGTATTAAATGCCAGTCACATTGGGCTTGATCTTGTTTTGACTTGTTGGCGGCAAAGGTCCAATCGGATCCTTTTTTGGGCCTTGTCCTGATATGGCTGTAGCCGCTGGATGTTGCTTTGTTAGGGATTTGATAAGGATTTTGGATGGCTGGGATGATGTATCTGTCCCATCAGCGCGTGCTTGTATCTTGCCACGTGTTCTGAGGTGGGACATGACTGTCAGTGCTTGTCTCGGTTAGCAGTTTTTCATCCAGCTGCAGCTGGGATGCGTAACTAAAGACAAGGCGCACGGCCGAGATCGTGGTGACCAGTGTTGGTCTTGGCTAGTGCATCAGCGTCCGAGCCGAAACGCACGTAGCCGAAATGGAGTATAAGAAACTGGCATTATTGCTGGGTTTAGCATAAGTTTGGCGTATTAAGAATTGTTCCACACATGTACAATAACACATAAACCACGCCCTCTCACCTGCCTTCACCAAGAGAATGGTCCTTAGAGTTAAGGATCAACCTCGAAAGCTCTGGGAGCATCCAACGTGATTTTAGCCATTAATAACAGCTTCAAGCGTTTACCTTATAGTTCCTTTTGTCTTTCATGCATGTCAGCATGTGATAGGAAAATCGATCATCGTGATGTTAACTCTGTGACTCTGTCTCTCTCTCTAAAAAAAAACAGATGAAGAGAATGAATCACACATTGAAAAGTTAGTGTCACAAACATAACCCTTTTTTCAATCATGGTAATTGTTGTCCTCATCATTGTCAAAGCCTTTTACCAACTAAGTAGGAGTCACCTACTTGAATTCTTAATATAACTCTTTTTTTATATTTTCAAAATATTTCAAAAATTGAAAAAATGATGGTACAGAAATAAAAACTAAAACTGTGAAAAAATAGAAAAGCAGGCATAAAAATAAATTTGAAAGAGTTTCTGCTAAGAACCATAAAGATCCTGATATCATCAGACAACAACTTTCACAGAACCATATATATTTGTGGCAACGGTTGTGATCATTGATGTGATTTGCTGCAGTTGAACTTAAAGATAGCAGGACTTGGTGGCATGATTGGACCAGATGAACAACATGATGTTTCTTTTGGAGGGTTCTTCAAGATCTGTAATCCTTTCTCCAGTGGACCCTACTATAGATATGATCCAGGAAGGTGTTCCAAGGATGCTATTCCCATCGGAGATATAACAAATG
Organism: Cinnamomum chago; assembly: GCA_038049695.1. NCBI lineage: Eukaryota > Viridiplantae > Streptophyta > Magnoliopsida > Laurales > Lauraceae > Cinnamomum > Cinnamomum chago. The sequence continues at coordinate 101,950,718 of CP142451.1, read as the reverse complement.
TAAGTAAAGTTCTTATATGGCCTCCACTTGATCAGTCTGTCCTCTTTGCACACACAAAGATTAACCCCTCCTCGTATTAATTTGGTGGAGAATTTTCTCCTACGAAAGTCCCGCACAGTTGCCATTCGGTACTTTCAGTTAGCACCTTGAATAAAGTCATCTTACCCTTGTCAACATCTCACTGGAACATTTTCTTATGTATGTGTCCTGGATTGAGGATGACTCATTACCAATGGGCTAGGTGGGCTTTATGAATTAGATTTCATTAACAACTATGTAAGCGAGTAATTAATAAGGTCGGGCGGGCCAAAAAAGGCAAAACCTAAACTTGACTCAAAACCAGACTCAATTCAAAGTCTATGCCCATACCCGCTCTAATGCCAATAAAACCACTACCAAACCTACCTCTGGCTTAACATCGGAGGCGGTCCATCCTCTTTAAGTATCGTGCCAAGTTTTTCAGACTAGTCAAGCCTATTTCTTGCTATTCAGCCCAAACCTCATCTCACAGTTTGCTAAGATGGCCCCTGACCAATCTGGTCTACATGCAACCAAAATCGTTAAATTGGTTGCATTCAAGTCAGTTGCTGGGAATCATATTTATCCATTGATTTATTCGTGTGTGTGTGTGTGTGTTTTGGGGGGGGGGGGGGGTTCAGACTTTAATATAAACAACATGAATAAAAAATTTGGAAATTGGGAGGGGGGCGGGGGGGGGGGGGGGGGGTTGTTCAGACTTTAATTTAAACAACATGAATAAAAAATTTGGGAATTGGGATCCAATTTTCAGTTGGACCCAGATTCGAATTTTTGGACAAATAGTCAAGTTAAACTGTTTCAGCCCTGATGACCCAACGTGACTATTTTTCTGGTCCTCATCAATTCACCCATTCATTTTTTTTCTTTTTCTTTTTCTTTTTCTTTATCTTATATTTTAAGGCTGAATAATCCTTGTGAAATTTGGGTGATTGAAGTCTATAAATCAAGACATAAGCCCTGTACCAATGTTCCCCTTAAATTCCCTCAGCCAACTGTTAGGCTGAGGGTTGGCAGTCAAAAAAATGTGTAAAACTAAAACTACTACTACCTACCTTACTTTGTCAAAGAGTAAGTCCACTTGGACATACTCTGGGGACCGGGCCATATGAGGACCGTAGGATCCCAAGTAGTAGGATCCCAAGTAGCACTGAGGACCGTAGGATCCCAAGTAGTAGGATCCCAAGTAGCACTTGGCCCGGTCCCCAGAGTATGTCCAGGTAGCATAGCCCTTGTCAAAAGTCCGTTTGATAAAAATTACTGATCACACTTTGCCATTATCTATCTACAAAATTAACATCAAACCTTTGTTTCCATTGATCTAGGTGTTGGGGAGAATCACTTGTCCAGAGAGCAGTTCGTCGAGAATATGTAAGGGTGGTCGGAAATTCCTTTCCGACGCCTCCTTCAACAGGGCCCAAGCTTATACTCAGGCGATACAGGGACTGATAGATGTACTCCCTGATCTACAAAGCCTAACCCATTGCTCATTCGTTAAGGACACCTTCTCCACTGTTCTTCTTCACCAATGCGGGCCCATGAAGGTTTCTATTAGGCTGTTATGGGCATCCACTGTTGGCCTCTCAACTTGCATGGTCGCTTTGGAGGTTGTTTGGATAGTTAAGGCATTTCAAGACAGAGGAAGGTGCATATCCATTAGGTCCATCATAACTTAGACCAATGCTTGAAGCATACCAATGAGGGGGTTATTTTTTATCTTTTATTTTTTATAGGAGTAAGAATCCACTCCATGGGGTCTCAAGACCTACTTATGGAAGTAGGGTGGCAATCTCTCACCTGACTCCTCAACCAGATTGAAACCCTTCCTGATAATTCATGGGTTGGGTCAACCTTTTTTTAATTTTTTCTACTTTCTATTATAATTCTTGGGTTTGTTTTGGGGTGGCATTTGTGAGCTGACCAATAAATGGGTTGTAAGACTCAAGGAGTCCATTCTTACTATTCAACTCGCCAACTTGAGCTTAACCTGTTAAATAAGGATTTGGGTTGACCCTTTAACTTCTGTAACACTAATATAAGGGATGAGTTTGGTTCAAGCTTATAGGGCTTTGGTTCCACCCGTGCCATTGCCACCCCTATGGAGGGATGGATAAACTGTACATAGATTGTAGCTAGTTGTATTTTTTTTTGTCTGGATAAAATAATACAATGCTTTTGCAATTTCTGTCATCTATTCTTTCTAAGTTAGACGAATGATGATCTTCTATCGTGTGAACTGATAATTTTGAAGTTTAGTTGGAGGTCTGGCTGACGTGGCTCACTTGTAATGGGACAAGTATGGATGATCTAGTGATTCTTTTTTTTTTTTTTTCTTAGGAAAGTAAGAATAAATACATTAATAACTCTCAAAGAAGAGGCCGAAACCAATGTAAAAAAAAAAAAAAAAACAGCCCCATCAAATTATTGTTGGGCACCCTTGATTTAAAAGTCTTCAAAATTTAGTAGTTTTTTTACCATAGCTTTAAAAAAAAAAAAAAACCTCAACTCAACAGTGAGTAAAGATTTTGATGAGTGTAATTAAGATTAAGTGTGGTGCCAAACGATGGAATAATAAGAATGTGAAAGAGGCTGCACTGGGCAAAGGTTGGGCCCCACCCATAGAGCTTTCCAGTCAGCTAGATGCCAACGTGCCATTGGAGGATTTTATTAAAAATGACATGCACGTTTTATAAATGAGGCAATGAGGCCCTCCAACGTTGAAAGAGAAACACCGTTCTTTTTAATTTAGAAGAATGATGTCTTGAATTGTGTGAGCGCTGATAATCTTGAACTTTAGTTGGAGATCTGACTGATATGGCCCACTCGTGATGGGACAAGTATGGATGATGCCCAACTTTTTTTTTTTTTTCTCGGAAAGTAAGAATAAAGCAACCTGGAAACAGAGCAAAGAACATGACAGGCAACAGCCAAACTTAACCGTAACAAATGGATCAAACCATGGGACTTTGAAGAACAAAAACTAGAGAGGATAGAGACCAACAATAATCACCTAACTGCCTGAAGCAATCCAGAACAAAGGCAACTATAATAGCAACGACCTCAGGTTGAAAACCACAAAAGCAGAGAGACCAACTACACAACATCCATTAAGCAGAAGGCGGCAGGAACAAATTGGAACAGCATGACTTCTGGAGCAGAAAAGCCATCAGAGAAGCACGACCAACAAAGCATGGAAACCGCAATAGGAATCTGCAGTAGACCACAAAACTGAAAGCACCCTGCCAAACACCCAAACATCACACATACAAGAAAAGAAACCCATAGAATGAACCAAAAACCAGAAAAAATGGCACAGAGCACCCTGCCAACCGAACCAAAGAAACCCACCCCTGCTTTGGTGGGTAAATATAAAAATATAGAATGTGGCCTATCAGGTTAGCATTGTGGCTTGACCATGCTTGAAAGAGTGTGCATTTGCAGGCTCTGGACCACTGGTTTTATGAGCCGTACGCAGAAACCATCTATGTCCAAAAAAATATGGAACCGGATTCCCCTATTTGTTCCCTATTTGGACCAAACAGACAAAGACATTTAAGAGGGCGGTGGAAAGAAAAAGATTTCTCTTTCATCCACCCCCATATCCGCCCCCCTACGTGTGCCAAAATATAAATATAGTCTAAAGCCCCAATCCTCTGATGCTGGGAATTAGAAAAATTCTGTGTCCAACCCTATAAATCTATTATCTGTGGGGCTTATATATAAAGCCTAAACTACTCAAAACAAAAACCTGTTCATGCATTGGCCATCAACCAAATCTCAAATCAATATGAATTTCTCCCACCCTCAATTAATACTGTGTAAGACACATGAGTGAATTAATTAAATACAAAAAATGAGAGGGAGTGATGAAGTCACTCGTTTTACACTTGATCAACCTATCATAGGCTCATTAAAATGAAATTTAGCCCACCACTGGTACATGGTAGTTTAGTTTTGACAGGTTTGGATTTCAGAGGTTATGACCCGCCAATAGACTTGTAGCTTTGTCTGTAAAATTCCTGTGATTTCTTGCATGAGCCAATCAAAACTCAGAAGCTCAGAAGAAAGCTTATCAAAGAAGCAAATGATATTGATAGGAAAAGCAATAATTAAGTGACTAAAAAAAAATTAAAATTCTCATATTTTAGAAAATAGAGTTTGCTAAAAAAAATCAAATGATCCTAACCCTTATTTTCTAAAAACTTTCAAATAATTTCCATAAAATCACCGTTAGCATGAGGCGAGGAAATCCTCTCAATTTATACAAGGCAGTAACAAGAGTTATTCAAGGTCAAACTCAATCCTAAAATCTCTAACAACTCTCTTTTTTCTCTCATAATCAAAACCCACCTAATCCTATCTTTTCCTTAGATGATCATCTCTAAAAGTTTCAAAGTGCTCAAAGTTTAATCCCTATACATTATGCATATTGCAAATGCAAATATATTGTGATAAAATTCAATGATGAATTATGAGTGAGAATCTAATACTAGTGTCACCTCAAAGCAGGTTTGTGTGTGAAACTCATTCTAATTGATTAAACGTGGGCCATAGATATGAAAATTAATAATGAGGTGCACAAAATCAGCTTACCTGAGACCACCATTATAGTCCAATGATACTACGTGATAATTAGAACCGGAAATAACTTCCACATAATTGTTCATATGACAAACCAAGAGGCAAGAGTCTACATAATTATGCAATAGAAGAAATCTGTCGATAATAAGTCTTCATCTCACAAAACCACCCACGGTTTTATCAGGAGAAAATTGCTAGTTACACCTGATTTTCATATGCTGGAACATCTACATTTGGGGGTGAGGAGGAAGAAGGGCCCATGGGAACGTCCTCACGAGCCCCTCTGTGATTCTCCAACACGTCCTCGTGAGCCTCTCTGATGATCTTCGATTTCCTCGAGTGCTGGTTTTTCTTTTTGGCCCGTCTCTTCATGTGATCTACATTTGGGGGTGCGGGGGAAGAAGGGCCCATGGGAACGTCCTCACGAGCCCCTCTGTGATTCTCCAACACGTCATTGTGAGCCTCTCTGCTGATTTCCGATTCCTTTGGTTGCTGGCTTTTCTTTTCGGCCCGGCTCTTCATGTGATCTACCCTCCACAAAACAAAGATTGGAACAGCACAACCTAATATAAATGAGGTAACAGCCAGCCATAAGCTTTCTTTTGATGTTAAGACGTATATGCCAGTCATAAATGCAGTTATAGTTGCGGGGATTGCAACCGCTGCGATGTAGGCGCATGTATTTAATGCAGAGGTAGACAAGTGCTTGTTCGCAGGGTTGGCACTGGCATAAACAAGAAGAATAGTCGCGGCCATGGAGCTGCAAAAGGCAAGAGTATCTGAAAATAGAAAAGTTTTAAGTGCTGCATTTTTTATAAAGACAGGCAGGCCTTCTTCGATACCGTCATTCTTGTATCCTCCTGGCACTGCGAAAGCGGCAGCAAAGGTAACTGTAGCAACAAGTGTTGTGACAACTGAGAGTGTATTGATAACGGCTTCCTTGTTTGAGCTGATGTTGACGAGTTCAGGTGCTCTTGAAGGTGAATGTGGATGCATAAGTAACATCTCCCTCCATAGTTGGCGACTAGGGAGTGCTCCACACCGTTTCAATTTGTCATGGATCAATCGCTAGAATAGGCATAACAAACATGTTAATGATTTAGGGTCTCCAAGATCTGAAGAATATTTCTAAAAAAAATAAAGATTGCAGGAACATAAGAAACTACTTTTTTAGGAATTTTATAATCTAAAATGTTTCTTGTGAGAAACCCAACTGTTGGGACTTTTCAAGGGCGATAATCAAACAAACCTCTTCAGTTTTAGATTTTAAAGCATTCTAATGTCTATAGGGTGATTCACTTTGAATTAGTTATGTATATAAACCTTCTACTTGGGGTGGTTTGAACTGAAGGAACCTGAAATTTGGATCCTATGCCTCTCATTTAAATTAAGTGCAGCCCATTTCTAAAATCCAAACTTCTCAATCTAATTTAGAAGCAACTTCTATTTGAGTAAAATCATCAAACCGTATCTAAGGAAGGGTAAAAACTTGGTTTAATAGGATTCTTAGGTTTGATCCTCTATCCTCAAGCCCTTTTTTTCCCCTGATTTCCTATTATACAATATATTTATATGTGCATTCTAGCGAAAAAAAAGGTTTGATCCTCTATCCATATTTTTCTTTACTGAGACCCATAAGAGGGTCATCAAGTTTATTCTTTATTTTAGTGGTCTAAAAAATCTAGCAAACTTAGATCTTGACTTCGGTTCCTTCTTAAGATCATCGAGAAATTCAAATTAAGATTTGGATCTTATAGAAAAAGTGGTTATGAGACTCCAATTCTTGGTGCTACTTTTTTTTTTTTCGCTTGTCAGAATAAGATTTTTTCTGTGCACAACCTACAAAATCGAAACCAAACATAAAATTTATCCCGTTAAATATAATAATCAATAGGCGTGGCCATTGAATTTATCTTATTCCTGGCCCTAGGATCAATTGTTGAATACCTGTTTTGTCGTGTAACCACAAATATCCATAGCTGTGAGGCCGTCTTTATTTGTGGCTGCCAAGTCCAATCCCTCGCATGTCAACAAAAGCTCCACGATCTTATGGTAATGGTGCTGAGTGGCTAGATGCATCGGCGTGTTCCGATCATTGTCAGGTTGGTTAATTAGCATTTTGAACTCCGGCCTCTTTATCAACGAGCCAAGGGTGGATACTCTGTTATTTAACACTGCAAGGTGAACGGCATTCCGTCCGCTTCGGTTGACCAGCTCAGCCGAGTCAGGGCTGTATCGAAGTATACGTTCAACAGCTGGAAAAGGGGCTTCTATGGTGGCGATGAGAAGTGGATAATTGCCATCCTTGTCCGATTTATATGCAAGTGAAGGTTCAGTTTCCATCAAGCGTCCAAGGATCCATCTCCCTCGTATACCATCATCATCATCATCGTAGTAGCCAATAGTAGATGCATAGTGTAAAGCTGTCTTCCCAAAGTCATCTGCTTCTTTGATCAAATGACAGGCATATTTCGTCAAATGACGAACGATATCTGTCATTAATTCAAGGTAAGTTGAAAATAAATAATAAAAATAAAAAACTGGAATCACTTCATCAGTAATCACAAGGTGGGCCATATTTATCCATACAAACCCCATTTGACTATCCATGTTTATCTTTCTTATTCACATGTCTTATCTCTCTCTTTTTATCTTTTACTTGGTTGTAACCATCATATAACAATCAGTGCATTAAATAGAGAACGAGTCCTCTTTGTCTAATCAGTAAAGCTGGGAACATTACATTCTACAATAATCCATGCAGCATGCAATTTCTCCAAAATAGAACACGGGGTTGAGTTTAAGTGCTCACTAAGCAACTAAGATACAATGGGGTTTGTATTAAATACTTGACAGTATCCAATGGACTTCGAAGGACTTATTGTTTACACTGTAGTATATAATGAAGGTCAGTTCCACTAATTCAATTTTTTTTTCACAATATCTTTCAACTTTTGATTGTTTGCGTCTGTATACCACCTCTTTAGTAGCTTTCAAATAGTATATTGTCACAGGCCTACCCAACTTAACATGAAATTGTTCGCTTTGGTCCACGTGTGCATACAGAGACTTTCCAGGTGGTCACCCATCCTAGTACTGCTCCTGCTCGAACACGTTTAACTCTAGAGTTCTTACTGTTATTTTCGTTCTCATGTCTTCCCATTTTTTGTTATTTTTGAAGTTGTTTTATCATCCCATATCAACCAACACATTCTTCTAAAATCTTCAGCCGACACTAATTAGAGTCATATTCGATTACATAGTTTATGCAATTATTTTATATAGACCCTTTCTTTTGGAACGTTAAGTATTTGGAGCTCTCCTTCGTTCGTTTGTTCTTTGTAATCCCTCCTTGGAAATTATATGTGAAAGTCATTGATTTTAATTAAGCTCGACTTTTAGATTTAGTCTCAATTCTGTCTTGATTTCAATTTCAATTTTAATCTAATTTTTAGTGCCTTTTATTTTTTTTCTTCTAATTTGAGGGATATAGCCCATGATTTTTGCCTTAATCTTATTTTTGTTTTGGAGTCTTTAAATTCAACTTAACGGTAATCTCACTTAAATAGTTAATCTTAAGTTAGAATCCTTTTTCATCATCTCACATAATCTCCTGTCTCACACATGATTTAGTTAATGGGGAAATCTAAAACCTTTTGAAATTGAAATCCTTGTGTCTTTAAGCCTTTTTATTATTTCTTTTCTTATATGTTTGAAATTCAAATCCTCATTAATTATCCTTCTCTTAGCCCTACCTTCGCATTATAATAGATAGGAATTGATTACATAGGATTCATACCATAAATGATTAAAAATGCATATCACAAGTGACCTTTAAAAAATGACCATCAAATAACCATTCTTTTAGGGAAATAAAATCAAAAGAAGATATGAAATGAGTTCCCAGCCATCATCTTGTATTAATTCATTTCCCATCTTATTTTGATTTTATTTTCCTAAAATAAAAGGCCATTTGATGCTTATATTTGAAAGTTCACCTTTGATCCTTTTGTTTTTAACCACTTAGTATGGTATGAATTGTATGTGTTTAATTCCCATGCATTCTAATGTGAACAAATGTGCCCATAGTTTTTAATAATAAAAGAAGAAATTGAAACCACGGACTTAGGGTTGTAGAGCAAAGCTGTCGGTCATAGCGAAGCAAGGTCTTTCGGGACTAGAGGCATAAAGCAAGGGAGATCAGGGAATGTGGAGTTGATAAATATGACTAACCACTTTGGGTTTTAATGCCCGTGGACAAGCTGTTTAAATTATTCTTTGAAGATGGTTTCTTGCTCTGTTTTTCCTGTTTCTATTTATATCTATGCTTTGCTTAAATATATAACTATTTGGCTTTCTATTGGTTTTAATCCATTTCCACATGAAGTTTTTTGGTGTTTTTTTAATAGTAGGTCTTGGTGGGTTTGACATGACTTTATGATCTATATCTATTTTCATTCCATTTTTATTATTTTTCCTTTTTCATATTTCAGCTATAGTCCTTGTATGTTTCATTCTAATTGACTCGTTCTGCTGCAACTCAAATTAGCTAGTGTGGAATACAAGGTTTCATACATCTATCATTCCTTGTTAATTTGCCTACTAGGATAGGTACAGTGTTGCCCTCAAACTCAAAGTACTTGACACAGACAAGTCTAACTTTCAATTATATTTCTGCATTCCAATGTCATTTAAACCAAATTAGGGCATTCCCATGTGCTAGCCTAGCTTTAGTTAAATCTAAGCTAAATAAAGTCACTTTTGTTATTTCAGCTATCCTACTATTCACATGCACTTACATCAGCCTCTTTACTTTATCTTTATTTCATTTAAATATTATTTATTCATTATTTCTTTATTATTTTTTGGAAACCCAACAACTAAAACAATGGCCACCAGTTCACAGACCCATCATCAACAACAACACACACAGCAACACACACAACTGGGTATCATACCCATCAGCAATCCAATCATCAAATCGCAACAAAAATCAAAGAGATCAGGGGAAAAATCAAAAGCAAAACAGAAAATAAAAGCAAAACCGCAAGGCTGATCAAAATGGGTGTCGATCAATTGCACGCACAGACAACTGAGTATCATACCCATCAGCAATCCAATCATCAAATTGTAACAAAAATCAAAGAGATAAGGGGAAAAATCAAAGCAAAAAAAAAAAAAAAAAAAGTCAAATCACACGGCTAATCAAAACGGGTGTTGATCGGTTGGGGAAAAAATGAAGGAAAACATAAAAGAAACGACAAACCTCAAGTCCAATCAAAATGAGTGTCTATTGGCGTCGTTTACCACGCTCTACCTCCCGTCGATGAAGTCCAAGAATAGTTGTCTCGAGTTCTTGCACAGATCGTGTGAGCTTGAGAGTTGAGAGAGACACTGTTTTCTATTTTCCTTGAGTAAACATGCAGACAAAGGGAGAGAGAGAAAACAGAAAATGGTTTTTTAATGAATCCCGAGCTACAGTACCAAGTTAAGTGTAAAGAGTCACTGTTCATGAATGCAGTTTTAACGGAAGGAAAAAGAGCCTGATGTGCACAGATTTCATGCTACTTTAGCTACTTTGTAGCTAAACATTGCATTTACATAGCCACATGCGAATGCTCTTACCCCTTGACGTTACTGGGTTCTTCATAGAGGCGAGTTTAGAGGAACAACAGCACAAACAGAAGCTCATCAAGTATATATCAGGTTATTTTTCTAACATATTCTACCTCTCTCTTAATATCTAAAGGCCAGCCAAAGTAGTACACTTTGTGGTGGGGTGGATAATTGCTGAATTATACTATTACAAAATTTTCATTGCAGTTGACTGAAATAATGTAATTGTGTGGGAACCGTCCCGTAATACCGAAGCTTAGCTTGATTTCGGCAAGAGCGCCAACCGGGGTCTCGGCCACGGACATAGATCTACCGACGTGCTCGTTCCTGCACCACTTCGGTTTCGGCATCTCTTTTTGCTGGTATCGGTAAGAACCGGCTGGTCTCATTTCGGCTATACTAATGGCATCCCATTTCGGTCTCGGTTGTGTGCCTGTGGCTGCCCCACGAACCAACCAACCAAGGCAGGGCCTGTCAGCCACGCCCCACCTAAGGACGCATGACAAGATGCAGGTACGCGCTGATGGGACAGATACATCATCCCGATCATTCATCCTCATCAAATCCCTGACAAAGTCACATCCAATGGCTGCAGCCATATCAGGGCAGGGCCCAAGAAAGGATCCGATGGGACCTTAGCTGTAACGTCCCACCCTTCACTCATGCATGATATTGTCCGCTTTGGCCCACGGGCCTCACAGTTTTGCTTCTGATGGGCCTCAACCCATCAAATGCCTCATGCAAGATAAGGGTGAAAGCTCTACATATAACCCCATTCACTTTCCTCTCTATAGTCGATGTGGGACTCCGGGGCGTCACAATCCACCCCCCTTAAGGCTGCACGTCCCTGTGCAGTAGCCTGCCAGCCCTCTTGGCCCGCCCACATGGAGACCCGCCCACTTGCACCAGTCCACGGTAGGGGACCGACACTCGAACTAGTCGAGAGTCGGCTTTGATACCATTTGTAACGCCCCACCCTTCACGCATGCATGATATTGTCCGCTTTGACCCACGGGCCTCACGGTTTTGCTTCTGATGGGCCTCAACTCATCAAAATGCCTCATGCAAGATAAGGGTGAAAGCTCTACATATAATCCCATTCACTTTCCTCTCTATAGTCGATGTGGGACTCCGGGGCATCACATTAACTGCCAACAGATCAAGGCGAGATCAGGTCCAATGTGACTTGCATTTATTGCATCATGGGCTGATCGGACCCTCATTCAATGCAATGTGGGCTATGATGGACCCTCATTAATTACTCTATGGGCTGATAAGACCTCAGCAGTCAAATCATTAGGCCCACTCACACAGGCACTGAGGAACTTTCTCATTCTCATATAAGGTAATCCACCACCCAAAAACCAGGTATGCAGACATACATGCAAAAAACCCTCCGAACGTTCCTCTGCCTCTCTTCTCCAACTTGCACTAACTCAGGCATCGGAGAGCCCTGCGCTGCCCACCGCCAAGGTCCTTTGACTGCTTCTTCTTTTCCCCTTTCAGGTCCCCGAAATAGTCAGCTCTCCCCGATCACTTTGAATAAGTTCTAAGAGGCTCCTCTTAATCTTGTGAGTTATAAATTTTGCACTTACAATTGGCGCCGTCTGTGGCAAACGATTTGCATAATCTTCCCTAACACCATGACGAGGAGAGCTGCGAAAGGCGGAGAAACCTCCAAGACACAGCGTGCAGGACCGTCCTTTGACATCCTTCCTGCCAAGAAGAGGTCTGGGAAGAAACCTGTTGCAGAAGACTACGACGAACGTGATTTCGTCCAAATTGACGTCCAAGAGCGTAACATTCGCTCGAAGTCACCTTCGAGGGGAGTAACGGCGTCTCTCCGGCGGGGAGACTCTCGACAGCAGTTTAGAGAAGATCTCCGGCTGGGTCGGGTTCAACGGAGCAAGTCTCCAATGGTGGACGGACCAGCTCCCTCAGATCCCCTGGAGAACGCTGACGATGAAGATTATAATCATGATGATGACTTCGACTCCACCCTTGAGGAGATTAGGGCACAAAATGACACCATCAAAGAGAATGAAGCTTTGATCCGCCAACTCCAACAATAGCTGGACAGAGTGATAGGCTCGACCAGGCAGCAGCAGTCGCAACAACGAGACGAAGGAAGGATCTCTCGCAGCAGGCACACTGCTCCCCCCGATAGAGACTTGAGGATTATTTGAATGAGAAGAGGAGTGACTGAGCTCGCGACGAAGGCTCGAGCACCAGTCGCAGCCATTCTAGGAAGATGTAAGAAACTATTCCAGAGACCAGATATGACAACCAGGAGTGGCTAGACGAGCGCATCAGGCGGACAGTTCAGCGCAACCTGGAGGTGGCTGGTCTCACCCGAGACCGATGGGATACCTGCGAGTCCATTGATCTCGGCGCGTCCACCTTCTCTCGCGACATCAAGAGTTATCCCCTGCCGAAGAAGTTCACCGTTCCGAGGTTCGTCACTTACGACGGGACTTCGGATCCGACTGCGCACCTCCGACACTTCTCCCAGAGGATGTCTGTTTGGGGGGACGAGGGTCACCTGAACTGTCGAGTCTTCTCCTCCAGTTTGGGTGACCTCCCTTTGAAGTGGTTCTGTGCGCTCCCAGAAGGGTCCATCTCGAGTTGGCAGCAGCTCCAACAATCCTTTTTGAAGAAGTTCCAGGCCTACAGAATCTTGCCGAAAACGGATGCGGATATTATAGCCCAGAAGATGAAGGGAGAGGAGAACGTCACCCGGTTCGCGAAGCGGTTCTGGATAGTCTACAACTAGATCGAGAACTCCAAGGACGAGGTGGCGATCTTCACGTTCCAGAATGCCTTGCTACCAGACAGTGATCTTCGCAAGGACCTAGCCAGGAATCTTGTGTCCTCTATAGCAGCATTGATGTCCATAGTCAATCGCTACATCGCCCAGGAAGATGACCAGATTCGAGCTCGGGAAAGCTTCGGGGTCGCACAACGTGACCAAGATGGTAAGCCCTCGAAGAAAGGCAAGGGGTCGTTCCGAAGAGAGGAATCAGACAGGCGTTGGACACCAGCCAATTCGGCGAAGGCTCCAGCATCCACCTCGGGAGGAAGCAAAAAGCCTAGGCTGTCCGAGGACCCATACCGGGCAGTTAACACGATCTTCAAGGAGCCCATCCACAAGATCATGTACAAGATCAAATCGAAGCCGTACTTCAGCTGGCCGGAGCCCATGAGAGGAGATCCGTCTTCCCGAGATCAGGGCAGGTTTTGTGCGTATCACAAGCAGACTGAAGAATGCAGGATATTGCGGTTACATTTGGAGAAGCTCTCCCAAGGGGAGTAATCGAGCTCGTGCCGAGTCCAGGCGGGCCTCCCACAGTGAGCAGGTGATAGTGGCCGAACTTGGCCCAGCTCCTAAGAGAGCTCGGAGGGAGCGGCCCAAGATCTGGTTCTCTGATGCAGACATGGAAGGGGTCCAGCTCCCCCACAACGACCCGCTCATCGTCACTCTGAAACTAAAGGATTGCACCGTGCAGGGTGCAAAGGACTACACCGTGCAGAGGATCCTCGTCGACCCCGGCAGTTCATCCAAGGTCCTCTATTTCGATTCCTTCAGAAGGATGAGCCTGACGGAGAAGGATCTGCAGGAGGCCCGAACTCCACTCATAGGCTTCAGTGCCAAGCCAGTATACCCCAAACGAAAGGTAACCCTTAGAGTCAAAGTCGGCGTAGCAGCCGTGATGACAGACTTCCTGGTGGTAGACGCGCCCTCGCCTTACAACGCCATAATGGGCTGGACTTGGCTCCACAATATGGAGGCAGTTCCCTCTACCCTTCACCAGAAGCTGAAGTTTCCATTGGAAAGCAGGGATGGTAGGGTGGAGATAATTACTGTCCGAGGAGACCAGCAGACGGCCAAGCAGTGTCTGATGGCCGTAGTGGCCGGGGAACGAGAGCCCAAGCAGGTCAACATGGCCGAGGTGGAGAAGCAGCTGGACGAGATCGGCCAGGACCCGGAGACTAAGAGTGTGGAGGACCTGACCGAAGTCAGGATCGACTCAAATGATCCGGAACGGTTTTTCCTACTCGGTAGCCAGCTCGCGGAGCCAGAGAAGTCAGAGTTGATTCAATTTTTGGTACGGAACAAAGATGTCTTTGCCAGGTCGCCCCAAGAGATGCCTGGCATTGATCTCGAGGTCATGTGCCATAAACTGAATGCGGACTCTAACCACAAACCGGTGATGCAGAGGGCTCGCAGGACCGGGGTGCCGCAGACAGAAGCCATGGTTGAAGAGGTGGACAACCTACTCGAGGCCGGGGTGATCAGAAAAGTCCAGTACCCAACCTGGTTGGCCTATACAGTGGTTGTCAAGAAGAAGACAGGCAAGTGGAGAGTTTGTTTCGACATTACCGACCTCAACAAAGCCTGCCCCAAGGACAACTTTCCTCTCCCAAAGATCGACCAGATAATCGATGCCACTGCCAGCCACGACAGGATGAGCTTCCTTGACGCATATCGTGGCTATCATCAGATACCATTGTATGGGCCAGACGAAAAGAAGACAACCTTCATAACACCCAGAGGCACCTATTGTTACAAGATAATGTCGTTTGGGCTGAAGAACGCCGGAGCCACCTACCAGCGACTCGTAACCAGGATGTTCCAAGATCAGCTCGGCAAAACTGTTGAGGTCTACATTGACGATATGGTCGTCAAGTCCAAACAGGCGCAGAACCATTTGGAAGACTTGGGTCAGGTCTTCGATGTTTTGAAGAAGTTTCAACTCACGCTCAATGCTTCTAAGTGCGCGTTTGGTGTCGGCTCCGGCAAGTTCCTTGGGAGTTTGGTCACGCGCAGAGGGATCGAGGCTAATCCAGACCAGATCTCGACTATCCTCAGAGTACAAAGTCCCATTTCGGCAAAGGAGGTCCAAAAGCTCACTGGCATGGCGACCGCACTGAATCGCTTTTTCCGCAGATCTTCAGATAAGTGCCGGCCCTTATTTCAGCTTTTTAGAAAAAAATCAAAATTCCAATGGACTCCAGGATGTGACCAGGCCTTGCAGGAGCTCAAGGCCTATCTTTCTTCACCCCCTCTACTCTCAACTCCGATTCATGGAGAGTTTTTGTACTTGTATATGGCGGTCTCGGATCATGCGGTGAGCTCGGCTCTCGTCCGAGAAGAGGACAAGCTCCAAAACCCAATTTATTACACGAGCAAGACCCTCATCGATGCCAATACCAGATATTTACCACTAGAGAAGCTCGCTCTGACACTCGTTAATGCCTCGCGGAAGCTCTCTCATTACTTCCAAACTCACACTATAGTGGTTGTTACGGAACATCCACTTAAGTCTGTTTTCAAAAAAGATAACTTTTCAGGAAGAATCTCCAGATGAGTTGTCGAACTGGGGCATTACGAAATTCAATATCAGCCCAGGACTATCAAGGCCCAAGTATTGGTAGATTTTCTCGTTGAGTTCTCTTCGAGTTCGGCACCAACCCAGCTCGGCACCGAACTGGGGGGCAGGGGGCACGAGGCGCCCACGGGCACTGAACAATCACAAGGCCAAGCCCTCACCCCAGTTTGGAGAGTCTTCGTCGATGGATCTTCCACCTCGAGAAGAGCCGGTGCATGTGTTGTCCTCCAATTTCCAGAAGGGCCGGTCATCGAGCAGGCTTTGACCCTGGATTTCAAGGCGTCGAACAATGAAGCTGAGTATGAAGCCTTATTAGCGTGAACTGTACAGCGCCAAAATCCTCGGAGCTCAACAACTGGTGATCTTCATTGATTCACAGCTGGTGGCGAACTAGCTGACTAGGGACTACCAAGCTCGCGACGACAGGATGACCGCTTATTTAGCCCTAGCAAAGAAGATGCTCTCTTAGTTCCAGACGGCCGAAATTAAACAGATAGGCAGAGAATCAAACTCTCACGCGGACGCTCTTGCAAACTTGGCCTCTACTGTAAAAGCAGGAAGAAAAAGAAACATCGAAGTGGGATTGTTGGCCGCACCTAGCATTGAGCTCCATCCACCTCGGGAAGTGTTGTGTCTTGATCTCGGCCCGAGTTGGATGGACCCCATCATAGCCTACCTCAAGGACGACAAGCTTCCCGAGGACAGTGGCGAGGCTCATCGAATCAGACTTAAAGCAGCCCAGTTCTGGTTGTCTCCCAAAATCAAGCTCTACAGGAAGTCGTTTACAGGCCCGTACCTCAAGTGTGTTCATCCAAGCAAAGTCAAAGATTTCCTCTTTGAAATACATGAAGGGATCTACGGGAGCCACATTGGAGGGAGATCCCTAGCTTACCGAGCCATCAACCAAGGTTACTGATGGCCATATATGTAGAAGGACACGCAGGTGTACGCCAGAAAGTGCGAGAAATGTCAGAAATTCTCTCATTCCCTCCATCAACCAGCGCAAGATCTCAGTTTACTCTCCAGCCCGTGGCCATTCACCCAATGGGGGCTCGACATAGTCGGGCCACTACACCGAACTCCGGGGAATAAAAGGTGGTTGATAGTTGCCACCGACTATTTCACCAAATGGATTGAGGCAGAGCCATTATCTTCCATTACGGAATAAGACTCAAAAAATTTCTTATGGAAGAACGTGATCACGAGGTTCGGCATTCCAAGTGCTTTGGTCTCAGACAACGGGACCCAGTTCGACTCCAACCTCTTCAGAAGCTTCTGCCAAGAGCTCAGCATCAGGAACCACTATTCCATTCCAGCGTACCCTCAGAGCAATGGCCAAGTTGAGATTTTTAACAACGTGATACTCGATGGGCTCAAGAAGCGGCTTGACTGAGCTAAGGGAAGATGGGTAAAAGAACTTCCAAGTGTCATATGGGCTTACAGAACTACTCCGAGGCGCTCCACTTCGGCAACACCTTTCTCCCTCGCCTACGGGATGGAGGCGGTCATCCCTTTGAAGATCGGCCTCCCGACCCTGAGGTCCAAACTCTTCAACCAAGGACAGAATGAAACAAACCTAGCCAGGGAACTAGACCTAGCCGATGAACGAAGGGAAGTGGCAACAGTCAGATTGGCTGCCTATCAACAACAACTGACCAGGGGTTACAATTAGCAGGTTAGAGAACGAAAGTTCTCAGCTGGAGAATTGGTTCTAAAGAAAACACTCACAGGGGACAAGGATCCAAATCAGGGCAAACCGGCACTGACCTGACACAGACCATTCAAAGTGACTTCCATTGCTGGGCAGTCAGCTTATAGACTCGAAGACATGGAGGGCCGGCAGCAACCGAGACCGTGGAACGCATCGCACCTCAAGAAATTCTATTTTTAATTTGTACTTGTACTCCAAGCATTTTCAAGATTAATGGAATTGTCTTCGTTTTCGGTTCGTGATATTCTAATGATCACCGGCAGTTCGGCAACAATGTCATTGATGAGATCGCCTTGGGTCGGTGTAAACCACCTAGGCGTGAAGCCTTTATGGCCACTGATGAGATCGCCTTGGGTCGGTGTAAACCACCCAGGCGTGAAGTCTTTATGGTCACTGATGAGATCGCCTCAGGTCGGTGTAAACCACCTAGGCGTGAAGCCATTATGGCCACTGATGAGATCGCCTCGGGTCGGTGTAAACCACCCGGGCGTGAAGCCTTTACGGCCACTGCCGAGACCAAATTGCCTCTAGTTTCGCTCCCATTCCTAATACCGGAGTGAGTTAGACCCGTAAGGCTGACGGGGGCCCCAAAGGTTTATGTCACTCCTGACTAAGTACTAAACTGGCCCGTCTACTTTCACCGAACTCATATACTTGGGAAAAGTTTGAATGCAAAAAAATAACAGTAAGTCACGGGCAAGCAAAATTCAAAATAGACACTGATTTGACACAAATGGAGAAATCTTATTGATGATCTTGAGGTTGTACAAAGTTCTGACCACAAGTTTCTACCAAAGCAAAAAGAAAAATGAAATACATTTCTCGTTATACAAAAAGATATCAGGACGACCCGGCCGCAGTTTCTTTAGTGGCCACCACTTCCGCGTGGCCTGTTGGTACAGCCTCGGGAAAACCAAGCACTGCATCAGCAGGAGTATCCGGTGGAGGAAGAATCGCAGAAGCCTTGGCCGGAGCTTGGGGCACAGACGCGGCTCGACCGAACTCAGGAGGGTTTTGATATAGATGATGATCTTCGGGAACCCCCATCTCCTTGAGCATGGCGAAGCAGCCGAGCTGAAACAACTTCGGGCTGAGCTTCTTGATTTGGTCGATGTAGTTCCGGCTCGCGTCTACTGCCCCCTCCAAGAAGGCAGCGTCGACCTCTGCCTTGGACGATGCAATGAGCTCCGCCGTCGCCGCCTTCTCTCGCTCGAGCTCAACCGCCAGCCCGGCCAATCTCTTCTCTTCGGCGTTGAGCTTCCCTTGTAATTCATACGTCTCAGCTTTTACTTGGGAGAGCTCACACACCGCCAAGTCGACCTAGGCGTCGAGCTTGGCCTTCTTGGCCTCCACTGCCTTCAGTTCCTCGCACTTGGCCAGCAGAGCAGCTTCTGTCTGTTGCTTTTCATCCACCAGGCGGCTGAGCCGAGCATCTTCTTCAAGGATCCTGTTCAGGACCACTTGAAGCTTTTGTACGCCCTGCAAGAGAACAGACGGAGATGAGTCAAATATTGCGTGGAAAATTTGGAGCTTCAGTTAGGCGGAGATTCAAAACTTACCGAGAGAGAGTGCTGTAGTGTCTTCATGAGTAGCTGTGTACTGTCAGCTGCGTTGTGCCTCTCCATGTCTTGTGGGAGCGCATATGCCCTGCTGAGGGACGCAATCACGGCCGAATTGCCCATCAACCGGTCCTCGACATTCACCGGCCTCCCAGGCCACAGCTCGAGGTCCGGCCTAATGGCGTCAGGCTCGGTCGAAGTCGCGGCGAGAGGCAATTCGGTGCCCCGCTCCCCCGAGCACCCCGCCTGAGTGCTCTCCTCTTCGATGGGCCTCTCCCTTACGACCTCGAGAGATCGCGACCGATCTCCTTGGATAGGGGTCTTACCCTTGGCCCTTTTTCTGGGCCTCTCCCTTTCCCTTCCTACATCGGCAGCTGGCCGGATCTCGGTGCTCGGGAGAACAATGGGAGTGGAGGGGGGAAGACCAGCGCTGGAAGCAGCCACCTGCGCGCCAAACAGGGCGTCCTCCAAGTTCAACGGCTGGTAAGCTGGCCGGCGCCTTTCCATTTCTTCAGCACTCGGAGAGGAGTAATTCTCGATCTCTTAAAGTGGATCGCTGTCAGCACAGATTGCTGACGTAGAGGCTTCGGCACCCAAAACGATTCTGTTCTCGGTCTCGGCAAGAGCGAGAACTTCCCCCGGACGGCCCGACCTCCATGTGTACGACAAGTACTTTGGTTCGTACCCAAGCAATGAGTAGGCGGCTCTGTTCTGGTGCCCTCGGTACCGGTAGACCTTGTTCAACCAGACCGTGTTTCTTCGCCAATGGTCTAGCTGGGCCTCTCGTCTTCTTTGGGAAAGGTCTGTTTAAAAACAAAAGAAAAATAAGGGAGTCAGAACAAAGTAGAGAAACGCAATGAGAACAGAATCCGAAACCCAGAGAGGGGTCAGTGTTTTACTCGGTGGAATCCCGAAGAACCGCGGGACTTGGACCCTCCTCGCCACTTCGGTTTCGGTCGCTCTGAACTCCCAGTTGCCTGAGACGAATAGACGATCATCCCCGGCGTATTTGTTTGAGTTCTCTAAGGCCGTGACGAGAGGCTGACACTTCGCTTTGACGCGGAGGTAATACGTGCCGCCTTTTTGGGACTTGCAGAGGTCGTACACGTCCTCAATATCATGGACGCAGAGATTGATCATGAGGTTCTTGTTCAGTTCGGCGACGCCCATGATAATTTTGAAGCCGTTCGACATCAACTGACACGGGCACAAGTTCCAGGCCTGGAGGCACGACCTGAGGAGGGGATGAAGGGGGAACCTAAACCCGCCTTTGATAACGGCGACTAGGGGAAACGGCATCCAGCCTCTATGGAAGGCATAGTTGGACGGGCTGGACGGGTCGGCGGACTTCACCTGGACGTCCTCCGGGATCATATATGCCACTTTAAGCTCTACTAGGGCCTGAGGGGTATCTATCCACTAACTATAAACCCCATTTACAAAAACAAAAAAGAACTCCCTAGAAGCAGAAGCTGGGGCAGGACGGACAAAGCGGAGGACAGAAACCCTAAAAGCTAGGGTAAACAAGAAAGAGAATCAAAGAAGGGGACTCACCGGTTTGACGGTGAGGCAGGACTAGACGGATGGACGACGCTGGACTGGACGACTGCAACTGATGAAGATCACGGGGAGACGGGCCTCTGCTTAGGGTTCTTTACTGGTTCTCTGCTAAAGGCCAAAGTAAAAAACGAAGAAAGACGGGACGAACTGAAAATAAAGGAAGAAGATGGGCGCCATCCCGATTTTTAAAGAGGGGACTCGTGCAAAGCGTCGCTTCATTCACTCCTCACGCCGCCTCGAAGTGACCTGGGAGCCCGTCAGATGGCGACACGTGGCGCAGTCGGTCCACCTCCCCACATTAATCATGATCTCTGCATTTATCATTCCCTTGATTGTCTCGGGCAAGTGAAGCGGTGGCGGCACATTAAACCATTAGGACCTTTGATTGGGAGATGATTTTGGGGTGAACGCCAAACGACTTCAGAGTTCCAGCTCAGCTCACAACCTCAAGAATTGGAGAACCCTAGAGGTCAAGAGCTGGGGGGCTATTGTGTGGGAACCGTCCCGTAATACCGAAGCTTAGCTTGATTTCGGCAAGAGCGCCAACAGGGGTCTCGGCCACGGACACAGATCTACCGACGTGCTCGTTCTTGCACTAATTCAGTTTCGGCATCTCTTTTTGCTGGTATCGGTAAGAACCAGCTGGTCTCATTTCGGCTATACTGATGGCATGCCCATTTCGGTCTCAGTTGTGCGCCTGTGGTTGCCCCACGAACCAACCAACCGAGGCAGGGCCTGTCAGCCACGCCCCACCTAAGGACGCGTGGCAAGATGCAGGCACGCGCTGATGAGACAAATACATTATCCCAACCGTTCATCCTCATCAAATCCCTGACAAAACCACATCCAATGGCTGCAGCCATATCAGGGCAGGGCCCAAGAAAGGATCCGATGGGACCTTAGCCGCCAACAGATCGAGGCAAGATTAGGTCCAATGTGACTCGCATTTATTACATCATGGGCTGATCGGACCCTCATTCAATGCAATGTGGGTTATGATGGACCATCATTAATCACTAGGCCCACTCACACAGGCACTGAGGAACTTTCTCATTCTCATATAAGGTAATCCACCACCCAAAAACCAGGTACGCAGACATAAATGCAAAAAACCCTCTGAACGTTCCTCTGCCTCTCTTCTCCAACTTGCACTAACTCAGGCATCGGAGAGCCCTGTGCTGCCCAAAGACAGGGACTGCTTCTTCTTTTCTCCTTTCAGGTCCCCGAAGTAGTCAGCTCTCCCCGATCACTTTGGATAAGTCCTAAGAAGCTCCTCTTAATCTTGTGAGTTATAAATTCTGCACTTACAGTAATGAATTTTTATTTTTCAGTGATCTATATTTATTATTGGAATGTCAATGTCTTGAATGTTTAGAGGAAAAGAAAAAACAGAACATTTTTTTTTGTTTCATCAATCCATTTTGTGTTGCTTTTGGTGACAACTGAAAAGAAGTTTGTGGTTTTGATAATGGGTCCACACGAGTTTGGCATTTTGACCAGATGCTAATTCCAAATGGAAACGGATGAGCTCCTGATTAAAACATGGAAAAGACTGGAGTCCCAGAAATTTTGCATTTTTTGACCAGTGCCTTGCTTCTCTTCTGTAGTTGTTGGTTTATTATTCTCCTAAAAAGGATCTCTATCCCAAACGAATTTCAAAAGAAAAAAGCGCAGATATTTATATGTATATATATCCAACTCTTAATTAGCTACTTCCCCTAATTAGTGATAGAGAAACATACCATCTTTACCCCTAATTACGGCGATATGCAAAGGATTCTGGCCGTGAGGCCCTCGAGTGCTGAAATTGCCCCTCTCAAGCATCACCCATACAACTTCAGACAGCCCAGCTTCGGAAGCCAAGTAAAGCAAACTCTCTCCAGCGTCGCTTACATCATCCGCTGCCTTAATGTATCCGACAAATCCCAACAAAAGATTCGCCACATATTGGTATCCCTTCTTCAGCGCCTCATGAATTGGTGTATAGCCATCCGAGTTCTTCATCTTCACCGCCGCTGCACAAGCCTCCCGCCATCGTACTCCTTCCTCCAAACGGGGTGTAAGCAACTTCGTGAGGGAAACATTGCCAGCTCTAGCTGCAATGTGAAGTGGGGTGTCGCCATTGGAGTTGGGCTGAGAGATGAGGACTGGCTTACGATCAATCATCTCCCGCACAATTTGTTCATGGCCGAATGCAACTGCGATGTGGAGGGCTGTGTTCTTCTGAGGAGTTAGAGAGAGAGTGAGGTCTGGAGGGTTATTCTTTTCTAGCATACTTGTTAGAAGTTCCATGTCGCCTTCCCTTGCAGCTTCGTGAAGCCTGAAATTCATTTTCTCTTGAGGAGTCGAGCTTTCTGCTTTTCTCTGTAACCGGAAGGTGGGGAAGAAAGAGGACACATGGCCGCTCGTGCCCCTGCATTTAATGCTTTAGCGGATGGTGGGCCATACAAAGTCATCTCACTCGTAACATGTGACGAGAATATTTTCTTTTTGAACATGTCTCCTGCAAGGCGGGTCACATCAGCCAAAATCTAAAACTGGACTCAGACCAGAGTCAGTTCAAAGTTAAATAATGAAAACGAAATGGAGTTTCACACTTGATCAACTAACTGTAGGCCTTACTCATATTAAAATGAAACTTGGCCCAACATTGTGGTTTAGTTTTGGACCAGGTTGAATTCTAGAGGTTATAATCCACCCATGGATTTGTAGGTATGTCCATAAAATTTTTCATGTTTCTTGCATCAGCGGATTAGGACTCAAAAGAAAGCCCATGTATAATTTAAAGGTCCCCAAAGATGAAAAGGATGATAGGGAAAGCAATTATTAAATGAGTAAAATATTAAAAATTAAATTCTAGTATTTTAGAAATGGATTTGGTGAAAAAATTCAATTGATAAAAAAATGCCTAATAAATGAGCAATTCTAATAATAAAATGAACATAAAATAAAAACTGTTAATACCATTAAAAATATTAAATATAAGGGAAAAAGGGACAACTGAAATTTAAAAAAAAAGGAGTTTAATCATCATTAAAAGGTAAAAACAGTAAAAATGTAAATAGGAAAATAACTAATCTGTTGAAAAAAAAAAGATTTTGTTATCATTTGGAGAAAATATATAAAAAAATGAATTAGAATTTTAGAATTGTATGAGGTAGAGATTTGAGCCAATGGGAATCTTCAAAATGAAGTTTATGCTAAGAAAAAAAAATCATTAAGAGAACGGCTACTTACCTCATTGGTAAGTGGCGACAGTTTTCACCTGGTTGTCCAAGGTTTGAATCCTGAGTATTCAACATTTTCCTACTTATGTGGGCTTTCTTTCCATTTATACGGACTTCTTTTCCACTTGTGTGGGCCTTCTTTCTACTTGAGCGGGATATTTTCCCGTGTATGTGCAGGGCTCTCTCAGGTCACAGCCCCTTCGCTGGGTTAAAAAAAAATACCTTAAATTGCAGTGGATACAATTGGCCGACCCATGAGCCTCTAAGCGTATGGATAGCAGGCAGGGTACAAAATCAGAAGGACCAAGCTGAGGTATTGAGCTGGCCCATGCATTATCCGATTTTATGTGGAAAGGCTTGAGCCTGGATCAAGCCTCAAACATAAGGTGTGATCCCAAGCTTTAGTGCAATTTGGGCTGAGTTGGGTAAAATTGGGCTTAATTGGGCTCACCACTGATTTGCCAAATCTCAGAAGGATGATTGTCAGGAGTCTAAAAATTTTGGTCCCAACGGAAATGTCCAAAAACTACCATATTGCAGAGAGAGAGAGAGAGAGAATCCAAAAAAGGTTAAAAAAAAAAGGATTTGTTGAAATTTGTTCTTCTTGTTTACCAAAAAACTTATATGTTTAAGTTAATGCTAACTACAGGTCTGATGAGTGTCAAATTGGGAGATTTTCTAATTTTCGGAGAGGAAGGCTTAGGTGAGTGTGAAGGGTTGGATTGATACTATATAAGTAGCTCTCAAATGGCTAAAACATTTTCATCATAAGAGATTTTCTAATGTTTGACATGCTCCATTTCTCATTTGTGAATGTGGCACATTTGAATAAGGATTGTAACCAATCATCTTGTTAGCCTAGATGAACTCTAACCCATAAATTACATAATCATGTATTCTTCAATTAAAAAAAAATAAATCTAAAATGACTTGTGAATTATCTAACTTGCATCGAAGGTAAAATGACTATGGGACACCTTAGTCGATAGTATTCTAAGTCAGTCAGCATTATTAACTAACAATGAAGAGAAAAGGTAAAGGGATAGATAGATCGAAAACACCTCCAACACCATTTCATTGATTGCATGTGCGAGGAGTTCCCAATGATGGCAACTCTCCTCAGTGGTGGGACGTGCAGTGAGTCTCACCAAAAATGACAACTCCATGCGTCCTCCGGCTACAACTTCTTTTGAACGTGACTTGAGAAACAGTGAGAAATCCTTTTGAAACTGCACTAAGTAGGCATTTAATACACAACTAGGACTTGTCTTGGAAATTGTTAGGCTCCATCCCGAGTTAATCACGATTAACTCTAATTAATTACGCTTAAGACTAATTAAGCCGGTTTAAGCGGTTTAATGGTGATTTATCGCCAAATGAGATTGAATTAGCCTAACCCTGGGTAATTTAGGCGTAATGAAATAGTAACTAAGCTTATGAAATGAATTGAAAGGAATTAAATGGAAAATGAAGCTCAAATGAGCAAATTGAGGGTTGTGTATAAATACGGAATTATACGTATTTTCTCGGATTCGGAAACTTTTGATACTAGCATGTGTATCTCGACGAGTACGATGAATTGTATAAAAGACTTAAAGTGATTCGACGAATATCGGATCAAATGGACATTGGATTGACTCAAAATGTAAATGAATGAATGAAAGGGGGGTGAAATGTAAAATTTCCTTATATAAGATGAGATGAATGAACTCATCTCCTGTAACCTAGGCAACTTTCTTCTTCTTTTCATTTCTTCCTCTGTTTCTCTTCTTTCTTTGATTTCTTCTTCATTGAGAGTGAGGTTCAAGTGTTTGAATTGAAAAGGAGTCCATCTCCTTTGTCTTCTTCATCATCTTCTTGGAGTTCTTCTTGGAAATCAAGCTTCAAGAGAGGATTTTATCTCAAATCCAAGCTAAAAGAGGGGTTTTCCTTACCAAGCTTCAAAATAAGGCAAGTGTATACGTTTCTTATGATTTGAGCTTTTATATAACTTGTATGAACTCCTTAAGTTCAAAAATGTGGATTTGGTTCGGGATTTCTGAAGCTCAAAAATGAGCTTCTGAGTAAAATTCGGCTAGCCGCGAGGCTAACCGCGAAGCTAACCGCCAGAAAATCCGAATTTGACGAGCTTCTGGAAAGCTAACCGCCAAATTTCGGTTAGCCGAAATTCCCGCGAGGTGACCGCCGAGCTGACCGAAATTGGTCAAAAATTCCTATTAGAAAATCAGTTTCTGGAAAGCTAACCGTGAGCTAACCAAACTTGGTTCGGCTAGCTGCCAGCCGAATTTCGGCTAGCCGCCAGTATAGTTCGGCTAACCGCCTGCACAATTGCGGCTAACCGCCAGGTAGCCGCCGAGGTAGCCGAAATTGACCAAATTAATTATAGTGAGGAAAACAGTGAGTTTTGGGTTTTTGAGAGAATGAAGATCACTTATGTGGTCATAGCTACTTCTCGTATCGTTAAGTGAATTTATAGTGACATCTACCCTCCATAAGTATTAACTAGGGTTATTCGAATGCATAATCAACTAAGTAATGTCATCAAAAGTAATACTTGCATGGAGAACTATAGTTGCACTCAATGGTTGGTTAGAGGATTGGATAGAGGCTTACCTTAGAGTGAGAATGAGATTGATATGAATGGTTAACGGGTTTGGCACTACCTAGTGGTTTCTTAAACTCATTATTGAATTGCACTGAATGAATTGATAAATGAAATGACTATTCCTACTGCAGTAGATGAGAATGGGAGCGTCCGGAGCTCGGTGAGGCACCAGTGATCTCTGATCAAGACACTGGGAGATCTCACCACACTGGACCGAAAGGTCATTGACTGAAAGGTCATACACTGAAAAGCCATTAATAAAGGTTGAACCTAATGAATATGAATTTATTAAATGAATGGACTGGAGTTGAAACCAATGCTAGTGTAGTTGCCAATATTATTGTCATTGTTACTTATGTTTCTTATAAATTGTCTAGAACTGTTGAATAATGATGTTGACACCAAAAATATCACTTCGCCTCTTCACACCAAAAGCTACATGGAGCCGCATCCTACCAAAAATAGGCAGGCGCCACTTCAAGCATCAGATCTTGTCAAAATCAAACAAAAACTGTAAGGTCATTCAAAACAACCAAAAGAGAGGTACACATGAAGTTTCAGGCCATTCCGACATTATTTGGCCTAGCTTCACTTCTCCAACAGTTAAGCAGCAGCTCCCGGCGGCAACAGTGTCGAAGACCCCAAATCTTCGATCAGAGCCTACGGATGATCTCGAAATACCTCCAAAAGGCTCCATGTCAAGTTTCAAGTCAAACCAACACCGTTTGACCCGCCATCAACTCTCGAGCAGCAAAATCAAGCCCTTAGGTAGCGAGAACTACCAGGGTCATCACTCATCAAACGGAGCACATGGGCAGCTTCTACATACCTCCAAAAGAGTTGCGCATCAAATTTCAGGTCATTCTGACAACGTTTGACCCACTTTCGATGCTCGGGAACAAAATTAAGCCTACCAGCGGCGGAGCACCCCGGGACCATGGCACCCAATTCGGAACTTGTGGATCATCTCAAAATGACTCCAATAGGCCCCTGCGACCTTGGGCCCGTCGACCCTGGGAGGTCCGGGGCACCGAATTCGCCCCGAGACCCCCCGTTTCGTCCGTTTTCGAGAGACGAGTTGTTCTGTCCCTGTGATTTTTCCAGATTCAGGCTTTCGAGGCTCCAAATTCACTGATATTTATCAAGATCACAGGACTCCTTCCCAGAACTTCAAAACTTCATTGATCGCCAGCCGAACAACAAAAAAAAGTGCACTTTCTGCCCGCCCGATCGCGAAATCGACTGGACAGATGCTGCCGGCCTGCTGGTATCAACCAATGTCTGAAACTATATGATCATCTACTGTTGATTTACATAAGGATCCATCGATGATCATCGCAAAGGGAATTCCAAAAGACGCAACATGGCCCGCGACTCTTCAGCTACCAAGGCGGCCACTTAAAGCTATCAATTAGCCCGTTTATGGCAAGTTAATGCGGTCATTAACCCATTATCTTGGACGGCTCAATCAGAAGCCTCCATTTAGGAGTTACAAGTCCAAGCAATCATGGCATTCAAGCCATGAAACTCCTAACATAATGGAGATTAAAAGCAATTAAATGCCCATGACTCTCCTTTGGCCAATGAAATCCAAGGGTCAGGAGTTACAAAACAAAAAACAATTAGACCTGTAACTCCTCCCATAATTTGGCTTTATTGCCATAATTGCCATAAATGACCATAAACCACTCCTAAAGGCCACCAAAAGCCTATAAATAGGAGTCCCCTCCAAGCATTCCAGGCGGGAGAATCATCAGAGGGATCGAAAATCATCGGAAAGGGATCAGAAATCATCGAAAATCATCGGAAAGGATCGAAATCATCAGCAATTCATGCTCTAAAGATCCAGAAGCTCAGAAAGAGAGAAACCTCTGTCGGAATTCCGCAGCAGCCTCTACTACAAGGTGACAAAAGTCCCTTGGGGGGCACTCCCCCCAAGGTCCTTTACCTTCGTCTTCAACAAAAGTGGTTTAGACATGGCTCTTCAGCCCGTCTACTCGGCTTTTTATTGAACATAAGACCTTCTCTCGGTCTTTGTTCTCTAAAAATCTGAGGATATAGCCAAGCCAAGCGAATCCAAAGCATCCGACGTTCTCATTTGCATGGATGATGGCGGAGTCCATACATGACTCGCGACCGTCAATCTAAACGGGTCCCTCCCACAATCTCCTGAAAAGTTAGATTCTTCCTTTCTCGCTTTTCATTGTATTTTGTATTTTTTTTAAAGAGACAAAAAACCACAACTCTTGTCTTTCATTATTGATGAGAATTGTAAATCGGCTATAAACGCCACAAATCGGCTATAAATGCCAAAAAAATCGCCTTTTACGGCAAATTAAACAACTGTCTCTTTTCTTAAATATATGTGCAATGGAAACTTGAAAAGAAGTTGATTTCCTTTTTACTTGCGAAGATTGATCTCCGGATCATCACTTGCAATTCCAAGTAAAATAGAAAATCTGGCACACCCACAAACACACAAAAGCGTTGATGCGCGCTCCGCCCTCCGGGGGCGAAAGGGTCGGACCGAACGGACTCCCACGTCCGCCGACGCCCGATAGCGCCGGGGATGGAGCGCGTTCCATCAAATGAATTGCTAGAAATTGTAAGTGTGTTATGAATATATGTATACCTTGTTGAACCGTCGTATTCACGGTATTACTGATGATATTACAGGCACAGTTGCCCGTGCCGGTCCCTCAGAGACTGTCCCGCCAGCAGAGGAGGCCCATTCGCTACCTCCAGGAGGTCTAGCTGAATGGACGTGATTGGAGAGAGGATAACATAGAAAATTTTGGAAAGTATTTTGTACATTCATTTTGGTATTGTAAGTAGTATAAATGATGTCCCCTGCATTGTATTAAATATGCAGTGGTTGATAATAGGAAAACTGAAACGATGTAAAGTAACTTTATTGTTCATAGTAAAGTATTTGTTTAGTTTAATTAAATGATTGTCAATGTATATTATTGTATATTCCGCACTGTACATTGACAGGTACGTATGCAAGATCCCTTGTAGACTTCGTTGTAACTTCGGTTAAACGGGGTTTACGGGAGTAAGTATGAACATCGCGACCCGGGGATTAACCCTAATGACTCTGATATCGGATCCGGGTCATGACAGAAATGTAGATCTTCCCTTCATTTAGTGGGGTATCTGCTTCACTGTCAGGCTCTAGAGGAGCCTGCAAGTTAAATCCAAAACTGTAAGCTTCTGTGTAATAGATTTTAGTTCTGATTATGGAGTAGATGTCAATGGGCACGATGCCATTGGGTTGAGCCTGCTTGGCTGCCCAAGGCTCAAACCCATGATTGAATTTTGTTTCAAGAGTCAAGTAGTCCTAGAAGCAACGCACTTGGAAGCCCAATAATATCTTATAGAAAAAACTAATAGTGGGTGTTTGTTTGCTGGAATTCAGAGAACTCATGCATGTTGAGGAGAATTATAAATTCTCCCATTGTTGTTCCCCAGAGGTTTTTCAAATATTCTCATGCACCCCAACTCCCAAAATGTTTAAATTTAGATAATTTAAAAGGCTGAAAGTGATATTTCAAATGGCAAGTTTTTGGAATTCCATTAATCGATAAACTAGGAATTCCTGGAATTCCATAAAAGGCATCCAGCATATATTGTTGCCATAAATTGCCAACACAAGTTCCCAACAGGAATTCTTGTAAATTGTAATCAAATTCCCTTAAAAATGCCCTCATATAGAATATACAAGTAGAAGCTGAATAAACTAGAGATAACTTTATATTATTTTGAATATATCAGAATATGCATTATTTAAGATTAGGATCAAAATATATCTAAATTGAGAGTTACATTTTATTAGGGTTATGATAAGATCCTAACAGACTTGATTAGCTTGGAAGGATTATGCTTAATCTTTTTTTTAATGCCTTTTAAATTATAGAGGATTTTACGAGGAAAATCTCAGAATTTGGCCGTTACTTGCAAAGGGTCCATGTAGATTGTGAAGCACAAATTTAGTCTTCCTGCCACTTTTTTTTGTATTTTTTTTCTATAGACAATAGCGTCGGTCAGAAAAATTTGAAGTGGGGTGTCACCATTGGAGTTGGGCTGAGAGATGAGGAATGGCTCACGATCAATCATTTCCGGCACAATTTGTTGATGGTCGAATGTAGCTGCGATGTAGAAGGCTGTGTTCTTCTGAGGAGTTAGAGAGGGAGTGAGGTCTGTATTGGAGATTATTATCTGATGATAAGATTGGATTAGATTGGTTTTGATTATGAGAGATAAAAGAGAGGTGTTAGAGATTTTAGGATTGAGTTTGAATTTGAATAACTCTTGTTACTGCCTTATATAAATTGAGAGGAATTACTATCGTCATGTTTACGGTGAAATTATGGGAATGTAGTGATTCTCGAAAGTCTTTATGGTATCAAAGGTAGGCGCATACGATCAAGTTCAGGCACGATCCGCAATAATTATCGTAATAAAGAAATGATCATCTTCTCTTACCCACATATTCATCTAAGCCCTAAGATCTCACCATTTTCATCAAATCTCACCATCTTCATCAAAATTGCATGATGAAAGCTTCTTAAAGAAATCAAGACAGATCTAATCTACTAAGCCATCAACACCGACAGACTAAAAAAGGAGTGTGTTGCGACAGACATTTAAAGACAAACGGCGATCACCAAAAAGACATAATGATCGGTTTTGCTAAATAGGATACTTGTTAGAAGCTCCATGTTGCCTTTCCTTGCAGCTTTGTGGAGCCTGGCTTCCATTATCTCCTAATTGAGCTGGAGACCGCAGCCGATCAACTTTCCTTCTCTTGCAACTTGTTGCTACTGCTGCCCTTCACTTTTTTAGAACAAAAAGAAGGCTGTTATTAAAAGAAAACAACACAACATAACAATAAAGAAAGAAAAAAAAATATTAAAAAAGACCAACATGGGCGAGCATGGTTTCGAAGGGCTCCCTATGGGGAGAAAAAAATTAGAACTAATTAACCCATAGTTGGTCAACAATGCTTTAGTGCCATCCAACCTGCCCCCGACCAACATAACAATAAAAAAAGACCAAGAAGGAAATAATTAAAAAAGACCAGCATGTGCGAGCATGATTTGGAAATTGGAAGGTCTCCCATGGGGAGAAAAAAAAAAATAGTATCTAATTAACCCATAGTTGGTTAACAATGCTTTTAGTTACGTCCAACCTGACTTGACCCATTGCCACCAAGCCCCTAATTATAATAATCAATCATATATGCTATGTTATCTTATATATTCCTAGCCTTTTTAGTATTTTGGTCTATAGCTGGAATCCAGCGCGGCGAATCTATTCCGTATATAGTACCTACTACCCACGCTGCTTTATTAATTAATCCTACAACACAGAGATCTTAATTTTGTGCATTTCTCCCTCATCTTTCAGCTTTTACTAATCTATCATCGACGGCTCGACCCTTGAGTGCCGTTACCCGATTCTCTGATTATCCGGAGGCTCCGACCCGTTACTAGGTACGGATCCTTATTTAGGTCCCATAAGTAAATGAGTCCTGGTCCGGTTCCACCTTGGTTCGGACCCGTGGACCGATACCCGACTTATTATCTCAATTTTTGAAAATCTCACCTAAAAGCCACATTTTATTAATATCATTATCTACCTAGACCTTGATTTAGATCTGAGTCCAGACCCGTCCCATATATGGTTCTGGTTCCGATTTCAGAGCTAAGAAACTGGTTACGAAACGGTTTCAGGTCTGGATCCGATTTCACCTTCTTCTGGTGCCCGTTCCGGAGCCAAGAAACCGGTTTCGAAACGGTTTTAAGTCTGGATCCGGTTCCACCTTCTACTTAACGGTTATGGTTCCAGTTTTAGTTTCGGTTTCGGGTCCACCATGGACCCGAACCCTTTATAACTCTGGGTGCCGTAAAATTGTCGACAATGCCCCTCATTTATCGCACTTACACGGCATCACTCCTCTTTATTAAATCTAAATACAAAAGCCGGAAATTTTCACTCGAGATGTAGTTATTAAGTTCATTCTAAAAGGTTCCTCCCCTCCCCTCCCCTCCCCCTCCCGCTGAAAGAGAGTATTAAATTTTTTTGCCCCTTCTCTAAAACTCTCTCTTCTCCCTGCGTTTGGAGAAATTAAAACCATAAAAATAGAATTAATTTAAAATAAAAGCTTATGTACATGATTGATAAATCCACCTAGGAGAGAAGTTGATCAACCTACTGTAGGCCCTACTCATATTAAAATGAAATTTGGCCCAACATTGCAGTTTAGTTTGGACCGGGTTGGACTCTAGAGGTTATAACCCACCCATGGATTTGAAGGTCTGTTCATAAAATTTCTCATGTTTCTTGCATTAGCGGATTAGGACTTAGAAGAAAGCCCATGTAATTTAAGGGCCCCCAAAGATGAATAGGATGATAGGGAAAGCAATTATTAAATGAGTAAAATATTAAAAATTAAATTCTAGTATTTTAGAAATAGATTTGGTGAAAAAAATTATTCAATTGATAAAAGAAAAAAAAAGCGTAATAAATGAGGAATTCTAATAATAAAATGAACATAAAATAAAAACAGTTAATACCATTAAAAATAATGAAAAAGGAACAACTGAAATAAAAAAAAAGCAAGTTCAATCATTATTAAAAGGGAAAAAATGTGATTAGGAAACTAACTAATTTGTTGAAGACAAAAATTTTTTTGTTATCATTGGGAGAAAATAAAAAAAAACTAGTTAAAATTTTAGATTTGTATGAGATAGATATTTGAGCGAATGGGAATCTTCAAATTAAAGTTATGCTTAGAAAAAACAAATCACTAAAAGAACGACAACTTACCTTAAGTGACGGCAGTTATTATGTGGTTGTCCAAGGTTCGAATCCTAAGTACGCCACAATTTTCCAATTTATGTGGGTTTTCTTTCCATTTGTTTTGTGCGGGCTTCTTTTTCACTTGCGTGGGCCTTCTTTCTATTTGAGCGGGTTGTCTTCCCTTGTGTGCGCGGGCTCTCTCTTGGGTGGGCTGGGTTTAAAATATAAAAGTACCTTTCGGTGGGTGCAATTGGCTGACCCTTGAGCCTTCAGGCGCGTGGATACCAAGCTGAGGTACAATAGTTGGCCCACGCATTACCCGATTTTTATGTGGAAAGGCCTGAGCCTGGATGAAGCCTCAAACATAAGGTGTGATCCCAAGCTTTAGTGCAAGTTGGGCTGAGTTGGGTAAAATTGGGCTTAATTGGGCCACTACTGATTGGCCAAATCTCAGAAGGATGATTGTCAAGAGTCTAAAAATCTTGGCCCCAACGAAAATGTCCAAAAACTTCCATAGTGCCAAAAAAAAAAAAAGTCCAAAAAGGGTTAAAAAAAAAAAGATTTGTTGAAATTTGTTCGTCATTGCGCTTACCAAAAAAAAATAAAAATTCTTTGTTTAAGTTAATGTTAAGTACAGGTTTGATAAGTGTCAAATTGCGAGATTTTTTAATTTTCGGAGAGGAAGGATAGGTGAGTGTGAAGGGATGGATTGATACTATATAAGTAGCCTTCTCAAAAGGCAAAAACAATATTTTCCTCAAAAGAAATTTGAGTGGTCAATTGTCTTTTATTTCGTAATGTAGTCATGGTAAGTCTAACTCACCGATTCTCTCTCTTTTTTTTTTTTTTTTGAAGTCAAGCTCACTGTCAAAAAATTTATTTATTTATGTATTTATAAAAGGGAATTCATCAAGCTGAATAGGAAAGCTAGATCAGTCAAAGATTGGATGCCCAAGTTGTGAAAGACCATTTAAGAAAAAAACACTAAATAAAGTGAGACAATACAAGTGAACCAAGACTGTCTCCGGATCCTTCGAGGGGAAGGATTGGAACTCGATAGTAAGGATCACCTATAGAAAATCCTAG
Organism: Cinnamomum chago; assembly: GCA_038049695.1. Lineage (NCBI taxonomy): Eukaryota > Viridiplantae > Streptophyta > Magnoliopsida > Laurales > Lauraceae > Cinnamomum > Cinnamomum chago. Next base: position 101,916,540 of record CP142451.1, on the reverse strand, counting down.
CCACTCAAAATAAACAGGCCCACGTAATGGGATATACAATTAGAGGTGATCATGAGCCGGGCCCAACTCACTTTGGGTCATGTTTGGATTAAGTGATAGGAAGCCCAACACCTGGCCCAGCTCGGCCTGAATAATGAGTGCCAGTAATTTAGAAATAATTTTTCCAAAACATTTCTAGAAAGCTTGTATAACTGAAAAAAGCCCAGCCCAGCGTGATTGACTAAATGGGCTAGCTAAGCCCTTCCATTTACAGCCTATTTTAGGCTTGGGCAGGATACAGGCCTGTGCTTCTAAAGTTGGGGCAGGCCTGGATATGCCTTAGCCCAGCCTGACCAGCCCATAACAACCCTACGTACCAAAGTTTACTCCAATAGAAGTTAGGCCCACTGTAAGATTGTCCAATCGATTAAAAACACAAGTAACATAATCTTATGCATGATCATTTACTGTTCATATCATTAATCAAATGGTAAATCTTACTGTGGCCCCCACCTTCCACTGGAGTAAAATTTATGGATATCTCCTATCCTAGGAAGGGGTTCAAAGTGAGCAGCATAGACTTTCAATAAGTAGGCCCTACTATAAGAGTTTTACTTATTTAACTCAGAATTTTGACACAACCAAGACTAAACATGTAATTTAGGATCTACAGCCAAGAGAACCAAGATCTACCAATTGATCGACGGATGTGGCTCCTAGGACACTGCTGGCACCTGTTAAAATCTACAAACTAAATGACTCTGAACAACGAATTATCTCATCCTACCCTTGCAAACCAAGAGCAGTATGCTTTTCACAACCAACACCCTAGAAGAAATTGCAATCCATTGATCTAAATACCCTTGAACAATGCAAGACTCATTAAGCAATTAGGATGATAAGGCCAGTTCAAGTATGGTCAAACATATGAGAGAGAGAGTTCGGATCATCATATACATGTCCCATGTATCATTCAAGATATCATCTAAGAAAATGCTTGGCTTCAATTTCATGTCTTAGGAACATGACCCACCTTAAAAACATATTACATTAATACAAAGTGATCATATTATCAACAAGTCTACAAATAACATTACACAAACATCAACTGAAAGAGCCAATGAGCTATATTACAACATTAAAATGTTTTCCTCCAGGCTGGGGTACCAAAAATAGTTGTCCTCTAACCTTGCATCCTTGTCAAAGAAATGACAAAATTAATGTACTTGCCTCTCTTCCTGGACAAATACTCACCAACAATGTCACCAAACCATCGAAATAAATCATCCATTATTTCCTCCCCAAAATGATTTTGGAGCATTGATTCTACAACTGCTCTCTGATAGTCTTTGCGACATAATTGCCACCCATACTATTCTGTTTTTCTGCAGTATCAGTGCTTTCTGTTTGGATGATGTTATCAGAATCTGTTGGATACCAATCTACTTCATAGAGTTGTAGGCGATTGAGAGCAAATGATCCTTCTCCTTGTATTTGTAGAAATAAAATGGCTACAGAACAGAGGGCTTCTGTGTAAGAGAATGTTAAATGGAACAGTAATACCCGATCGAAGAAGGCCGGTATAACGATTTGTAGGCGGAAACAGACGAGCAGCAACAGCAGCAGGACTATGACCGAGGCACGTCTGATGACGCTCTCTTTAGGACGAGTTCCGCCCCCCTGGATTCTATTTTCAGTTGCGAAGGTTCCTAGCAGAACTGTCCCCAGGTTACAACGACCTTCTCGTTTAGGCTCTGGTCGCAACGCAGGCCTGATCAGCACAGACTCCCTTTCCAATGCTCAGAGGGAAAATCGAAAGAAAAGAAGAAGAAGGGAAAGAACAATTTTTTCTATCTCACAATAGCGCAGATAGCCCTAGTTTTATATTATGATAAAAGATCCGTTGGGCCATAAAACCTCGTCGTTTAAAATCACAACGTTAATCAACATTTAAAATCATTAATCCATATTAAAATCAGTGATTAAAATCACGTTTAAAATCACAACGTTAATCAACATTTAAAATCAGTAATTAAAGCACGTTTAAAATCAGCGATTAAAAAATTCACAACGTTTAAAAATCATCATTAATCAGTCATTAAAAATAATGGCAAAAGGATGCCATTTCTATATAGGCCAGCCGACCCGGATTTGCACCCCCCTGCGCGCGATATACACGCAGGATGCACGTCGCGGACGCACGCCCGGTTAAACGTTTTCCAGACCCAGCTCCCCGGGTTGGGCCTGGCTCGCGTGCGCGCATAGGGCCCATGGTAAAGGCCTTCTAAGATTCTTAAAGTGTAAAGGAATAAAAACAGATATAAAGTATAAACCCACCTCAAAAGTTGAACTTGAGCAATGTGGGATGTGTTGTTTTCCATAAGCCTACACAACCCATAAAGCAACAAGAGAAAAGACAAAACAACTTTTTACAAAAAACCACCTTTAGAATTTTTGAAACTAAAAAACCCAACAGTATCACAGATTCCAATTCCTTGGGTGAAGGAGAATAGTAGGGGCATTGAAAGAATCTATCTTCTCCTTCTCAAAAAGACCCTGGAATGGAATTACTAAGATTCACTTATTAGTCCAACAGATGTTGTGTGGGAAATTTGTTGGTTTTTTTAAGCTAGATGTTCACTCCAAATTTTGCAAGTGGACTACAATATTACATCATCATTGGGAATAATGTAGTTCATAGTGCATGATCCTAATGCCATAGAACAATATGAAAAGTATCAGAATTGAATTGGTAGTTTAGGTTTTCCTATCATCACTTTCATGATTTTCTGTAGCCATATTTATATATGATCACCTACTTTTTCTAACATCGATAATAGACTACCTGTATTTGTGGTTCTTACATACAAACACTTTGACCAGTCGTCCAACCTTCTTTTTCACAATGTTGATGAAACGAAAACTTTTCTGAAAAGACAATAATGCTCTTATTTTATAAAAAGAATGCTATTATTAAAAGAAAATCATAACAATAAAGAAAGAAAAAAAATATTAAAAAAGACCAACATGCTACTGCCGCCCTTCACTTTTAAAGAACAAGAAGGCTATTATTAAAAGAAAATTAACAACACAACATAACAATAAAGAAAGAACAAAAAAAAAAAAAAACTAAAAAAGACCAACATGGGCGAGCATGGTTTATAAGGTCTCCCTATGGGGAGAAAAAAATTAGAATCTAATTAACCCATCGTTGTTCAACATTGCTCTAGTGCCATCCAACCTGCCCCCGACCAACATAACAATAAAAAAAGACAAAGACCAAGAAGAAAATAATTAAAAAAGACCAACATGGGCGAGCACGGTTTGGAAATTGGAAGGTCTCCTATGGGGAGAAAAAAAATTAAAATCTAATTAACCCATAGTTGGTTAACAATAATTTATCCAACCTGCCCCCGACCAACATAACAATAAAAAAAGACCAAGAAGAAAATAATTAGAAAAGACTAACATGGGCAAGCATGGTTTGGAACGTCTCCTATGGTGAGAAAAAAATTAGTATCTAATTAACTCGTAGTTGGTTAACAATGCTTTTAGTTCAGTCCAACCTGGCCGGCTTGACCCATTGCCACCGGGCCCTTAATTATAATAATCAATCATATATGTTATGTTATCTTATATATTCATAGTGTTTTTATTATTCTGGTCTATAGCTGCTTTATTAATTAATCATACAACAAACAGATTTTAATTTTGTGCATTTCTCCCTCATATTTCAGCTTTTACTATCCTATTCTTAACGGCTCAACCCTTGGGTTCCGTAGAACTGCAGACGATGCCACTCATTAATGGCACGTGTGAGTGTCAGCATCACTCCTCTTTATAAAATCTAAATATAAAAGCCGGAAATTTTACTCGAGATGTAGTAGTTAAGTTCATTCTAAAAAGTGCCCCCCTCCCATGTCTCGCTGAAAGAGAGTATTAAATTTTTTTTGCCCCTTCTCTAAAACAATCTCTTCTCCCTACGTTTAGAGAAATTAAAACCATAAAAATAAAATTAATTTTAAATAAAAGCTTATGTACATGATTGATAAATCCGCCAAGGAGAGAAGCTGATTTATTTGTTTGCCGTCAACCAAATTTAAAATCAATATCAATTGCTTCCACCTCAAATCAATAAAAATTTAAAATCAATATGAATTGATTCCACCCTCAAATCAATAATTTGTAAAACACATGAATGAATTAGTTAAATAATGAAAACGAAAGGGAGTTTTACACTTGATCAACCTACTGTAGGCCCTACTCATATTAAAATGAAACTTGGCCCAACATGGTGGTTTAGTTTGGACCGGGTTGGACTCTAGAGGTTATAACCCACCCATGGATTTGAAGGTCTGTCCATAAAATTTCTTATGTTTCTTGCATCAGCGGATTATGACTCAGAAGAAAGCCCAAGTAATTTAAGGGTCCCCAAAGATGAATAGGATGATAGGGAAAGCAATTATTAAATGAGTAAAATATTTAAAATTAAGTTCTAGTATTTTAGAAATTGATTTGGTGAATAAGTTCAATTGATAAAAAGAAAAAAAAACTGCCTAATAAATGTGCAATTCTAATAATAAAATGAACATAAAATAAAAAACTGTTGATACCATTAAAAATATTAAATATAAGGAAAAAGGGACAACTGAAATTAAAAAAAAAGGAGTTTAATCATCATTAAAAGGTAAAAAGGGTAAAAATGTAAATAGGAAAATAACTAATTTGTTGAAAACAAAATTAAGTTTTGTTATCATTTGGAGAAAATATAAAAAAAAAAAACTAATTAGAATTTTATAATTGTATGAGGTTGAGATTTGAGCCAATGGGAATCTTCAAAATGAAGTTTGTGCTTAGAAAAAAAAAAAAATAGTAAGAAAACAGCTACTTACCTCATTATTAAGTAGAGGCAGTTTTCACCTAGTTGTCCAAGGTTCAAACCCTGGATATGCAACATTTCCCCACTTATGTGAGCTTTTTTTCCGTTTAAATGAGCTTCTTTTCCATTTGTGTGGGCCTTCGTTCTGCTTGAACTGGCTGCCTTCCCGTATGTGTGCGGAGCTCTCTCTGTGAGCAACCAGCATACCTTTGTTTAAGCTTCTTTCCAAGCTTAAGCTTCAGGAAGGAAACAGGTACCTCATATACTTGTGAATCTAGTTCAGCTTGCGGCAATGCCCATCTGCCTAAGAGCTGGAAAAGAAGAATCCTAAGAAAGTCGCACTCAACCACAACAAACAGAATGAAACAAGAATGACAATATTAGGGGTGGTCATGGCCCGGGTCGGGCTCGACTGAAACATCTTCAGGCCTGAACTGACTTTAAAAGCACAGGCCCATATCCAGGCCAAGCCCGACACAGGCAGTAAATGTCTGGGTTGATCCTACATGAAACATATATGTCAGGCCCGACCCCACTCATTTAGTCAAATCCGGTTGCTGAGCCGTTCCAGACTTTCTATCACTTGTTTAGGCTGTCTGCAACTTGGTTGGGCCATTAGTAACTACACTATCAGCGTTACTTGATCGGGCAAGGCCGGACTGGGCATAAGGTTTCCACCACTTTAATCCAAACGCAACCCATTAAACATGATCTTAGTACTAAAACTTAAGGTCCAAACCTGTCCCTAAGCAGGGTGGCCCCGGGCCACTGGCTTTAGTTTTAAAAATAAATAAATAAACTCATTCAGCATCATTGTAGGAATGTTTCATTATAGAAATGAATAAAAAAAAAATCGTAAACGAACGACGTAAATCTCGTGTTCTTGAGTGTGCTTGATCTCTTCTCCAAGTATGCTCTAGATCGAAGTAATTATTAATATACATTTTTCTCTATCCCATCACACTTAATACATTTTATTTTAGTATTTATTTAAATTTTAAATAACCTAAATTAGATTTACGTCAAATAAACATATTAGGGAGTTACTTAAAGTAGGTGGGCTCAGCAAGCCTGATTATGTGACCTATTTTAAAAATGTGTTTGATACAATTTATCTATATTTTAGTTTAGTCATTTTAATGAACTTTTAAGATAGTTTCAAAATTCTTAAATATATTATTCATTTCATTTTATTTTAATAATTTATTTTCTTTAATTTTAAACACATTTTCATTTTTAGTTTATGTAAGTTAGCTATACTTTTTTCCTTTTGAATAAATTTTGATATGCATAATTTTAAAAATGTTTAAAAATTAAGCTACCACCATTTGCTAGGTATACAAGGTCTAGATATATCAAAGTTGGGCACCAATAAAAACCCTCTCATTTAAATTCGTTTTTTATTTGAAGTTTATGTAAGTTAGCTATAATTTATTTCTTTTTAGATGAATTTGTTATATATAATTTTAAAAATGAGTAAAACTTAAGATACCGATTTTTTTGGGATTCACATGACATTATGTTTTTTTTTTTCAATTTCCTACATTTAAATGTAACATTACTGAGATTCATATTTCTTCAATTTAAATTTGTTTTTATTCATTTTACATTTTAAAAAACTATCTTTTGTTAATAATTGCAACAAAGATCAGAATTTATAAAAAATTCTATATACATTTTTGAAAATTGGTTTTATGATTTTACATTTTAGTAACTTACTAAGAAATGAGATGAATACTGTTTTAACTTAACTTGTTTTTTATCGATTGTTTCTACCTTAAAATTAATCCAGATATAATTATAGCTTATATAATTTTATAACACTACTTACTTTTTGAATGAGTTCTTAGGTATAAAATATTTTTAATGCTAAATACAAGATATATTTCTTATTTTATCTTATTTCCTTTCCATTAATATTGTAAAGAAATATATATATATATATATCTTAATATATTTTTATTTTTAGTTGCCCAAGCTTAGGATGGGACTTTATTGCTAGTCATATATGAAAGAGACTTCAATTTCGACAGAAATTAGTATTTTTGACAGAATGTTGATAGTCTGTACGGTGCGTCAGGGGTTGGGTTGGATGACTTGGATCACAAATGAAGGCTATGCTGATTTCCACATGGTCATTTAAACGTATGGCAAAAATAGAGTACAAGATTGGTTGGAGTTTTCAGTATTGGCCTAGGCCATTGACTTCTTGACATGTACTATTATCTTAACGTTTATCACTGTCATAATTGTTTTTAGCCTGACCTTGTTCCTAAATCATCTGGTTAAGAACACCAAATGCCCCCACTAATGATGCCTGAGTTCTTTTTTTTTTTTTTTACCCCAGTCAAGGAGGGCTGGGACCCAAAAGAGAGAGCCCGCATACATTTAAATTACATTTATGAATAATTTAGATTATAAATTAGGTCCCCACAATTGTGCAAAAATTAGTTCTATAAGTTAGAGTCTTTTTGGATGATTCTTGCAAGGTTCTAAAAAACCTATGAAGATTTAAGATAAGAGCGGAATGTCTTATGGTTTATTAGACCAAGAAAGAAGATGACCATCTGGGATTACCAATTTGGGGTCCAAAAAGTGCAAAAAGAATTAAGGGAACTTGATCCCAGAACTTGTACCGAGCAAATAATATTATTAGAATTGTACTTACACTTTTCCCCCATTTACAAAAGTAACTGATTGTCACCTTTTCAAATATGTAGATGATTCACTAAAAACATCCTCATTTACATACCCTTTTCACACCACACTAATACATGCATAAATGAGTACAAACAAACATAATCAGACATATGTGTTACACATGTCCATAAGTTACCCATTTGTAAATGATTTACATTCACATTACATTTATTTGACAACCCCCCCAGCCAAACAGCCACAAAACGGTCATATAAGAGGTATCTTGTGTCTTTTTGAATTTTATAAAATCTATAAATAGTCTAACCCTCCAATTCTTATTTCTCACTAAAGCATTCAACTTTTTCACTCTTTAAACACTCTCTAGCTCTCTCTCAAAGCATTCAACTCTTTCACTCTTTCACTCTCCCCTATTTGTTTAATTTAATGATTTTTTAATTCTTTTTTCCATTCATTATAAATCTAAAGAAGCAATTATTGTATGTTGTCATGTTTTCCTTTTTTTTTTTTTTTTTTTTTTAATTTCACGATGATATATATAAATGATTGAATGTTTTCTTTGAGATTTCTAATGATTGGGGATTTTAATTTTTGGATTGTATTGAATGGCTGAGATTTGGAGCTTCCAAAGTTTTTTTTAATTTTTTTTTACTCATGTAGCTCATTGCCATCACTTCTTTCCCTCGCTTTTTGAGTTTTTAGTGAATGGCTAAAACTAGAAACCTTGATTTTGTGGGTTTAACCAATCAATCCAGGTCGTCTAACTCATGGGCCATTTAGTTGATGGATCCCCAAAGGGCCAAAACTTCGTCTTCTTTTCTACATAGAAGACTAGCTTTGGAATTGGAACTGCAAGTCATGTCTTCTCTGTTTCTCTTTGTTGTTGATTTCGCCAATGAGAGCCATCCATTTGGATGACGTTTATCTTACCTATTTGGCTCAACCATATGAACACCCAGTTCATTCTATAGCTTTGTGGCTTGGGTTAGGACTTTATTAGTGGGGTGATTATACAAGGCTAATCATATAAAATTAAAATTGATCACAATATAATTATGTCAAATCAGTATGGGTGTTGATGGGCTGTGTCAAATTAGGCTAATGCATATCCAGGTTCAACTCGGCTTTAGAAATATAGAGTGCGGGGCTCATAGGTAGAGCATGTCAGGCCAAGACTGACAATTTGGTTAATCAGGCTAGCTAAGTCAAGTTCTTGTATAACATATTTGGGCTTAGTCAAGCACTACTTGTTTCAGCATGGTTGGGTTACGCTTTGGGCTTTTTATTACTTAATTCAAGTCCATAACAAACACTAAAATGGCCCAAATTTTAGGTCTTAGGTCAAGGTTGCCTCAAGTGCTAAAGCCTATAACATCCACAGCCAAACTAAAGTAGGTTGAGCTTGGGTTAGGCCCAAGCCGGCCCAATCCTTGAGCACCACTAGGCACTAAGTCTGTGCTCATCCTTCCTTTTTTTTTTTTTTCCGTGAATCTTTGCTTTTTCATCTTTGTTTTTGTTTTTGTTTTTTTCTTTTTTGGACGAAGTAAAAGAGTGAGCATATTGATTTTTTTTATATAATAAAAAAAATTAATGGAAAAGAAAATTAAAAAGGGTAAGCCGAGCACGGCAGGCATGAAGGCACAGCACGGCCCAGCCCGCTCTAGGCACAGCCCATGGCGGGTATTCCGGCCTGGCCCGTTTGACATCTCTACATCCAGGGTAACAATCGAGGCGGTCCACCTGTTACTTATTGTGCCAAACATTTTATACTAGTCAAGCCCATTGCTTGCTATTCAGCCCAGACCTCAGCTCAAAGTGTGCTGAGATGGGCCCTGACTTGTCCAGTCTACATACCACCACAGTTGTTAAAGCTAGGGCCTTAAACTGGTGAATCAATAATTTGTAAAACACATGAATGAATTAGTTAAATTTAGAAAAGTTAAATTATGAAAACGAAAGGGAGTTTTACACTTGATCAACCTACTGTAGGCCTTACTCATGTTAAAATGAAACTTGGCCCAACATGGTGGTTTAGATTGGACCGGGTTGGATTCTAGAGGTTATAACCCACCCATGGATTTGTAGGTGTGTCCATAAAATTTCTCATGTTTCTTGCATCAGCGGATTAGGATTCAGAAGAAAGCCCATGTAATTTAAGGGGCCCCAAAGATGAAAAGGATGATAGGGAAAGCAATTATTAAATGAGTAAAATATTAAAAATTAAATTCTAGTATTTTAGAAATAGATTTGGTGAAACATTCAAATGATAAAAGAAACAAAACTAAATAATAAATGAGTAATTCTAATAATAAAATGAACATAAAATAAAACTGTTAATACCATTAAATATAAGGAGAAAGGGACAACTGAAATTAAAAAAAAACGAGTTTAATCATCATTAAAAGGAAAAAAAAGGGTAAAAATGGAAATAGGAAAATAACTAATTTGTTGAAAAAATAAATAAAATTTTGTTATCATTTGGAGAAAATATAAAAAAAACTAATTAAAATTTTAGAATTGTATGAGGTAGAGATTTTAAAAAACAAAGTACCTTGAATTGAAGCAGGTACAATTGGCTGACCCATGAGCCTTCAAGCATGTGGATATCAGGCAACGGTACAATCTAAGAAGGGCGAAGCTGAGGTATTGAGCTGGCCCATCATTCCCAATTTTTACGTGGAAAGGCCTGAGCCTGGATGAAGCCTCAAACATAAGGTGTGACCCCAAGCTTTAGTGCAATTTGGGCTTAATTGGGCCCACCACTGATTGGCCAAATCTCAGAAGGATGATTGTCAAGAGTCTTTAAGTTTGGCCCCAACGAAAATGTCCAAAAACTTCCAAAAATACGAAAAAGCTGACAGCCTTAGTTTCTTTAAAAACTGAGCCACCAATTTTTTAACCAACGGTCTACTTTGATTATTAAATTCCTTGAGATTCGTAAGAAATCGAGTATTAAAATTTGACAACATAGTTGTGATTGGCCTTACAGAGGAAGCTAAGGATTCATATTTGACATTTGGGGCCCACAAAAGTAAAAGAAATAAAAATCAATGGGCCTAGGTTATTTGGCAAATATCTCAAAATATAGAAGAGTCAACTGCTAAAATTTGAATATGTGGCCGTTTTGGACCTTTTGAATATATCTAACCGTCGGATTATGATTTAGGTTCCCAAAAAGGGGAAAAAGCAAAAAAAGGGGACTGCAACGGAGGACGTCAAAAAATAGGATCCGGATCACCTGTGTGGTCCAAACAGGGAAATCCTGTTTGGACCACACAGGTGCTGCCACATATGACATCTCCCCTCCTCCCTCTCATCTAACTTAAAAAAAAAAAAATTGAAGGGGATGTGGATCCCCTTCATTGGCCCAAACAGGGATCCCCTGTTTGGTCCTTCCCAAAAAATATTGTTTCTCCTTATCTCTTTCCGCAAAAGACCCATTGCTCTAATTGAATTCTCTGCCTTTTACTGACAACTTGAAAAGGACATATTATGCCTAAGTAAATACAGATGAAGAGTATGAATCACACATTGAAAAGTTAGTGTGACAAACATAACCTTTTTTCCAATCATGGTAATTGCTGTCCTCATCATTTTTAAAGCCTTTTACCAATTAAGTTGGAATCACCTACTTGAATTCTTAATATAACTCTTTTTTAATATTTTCAAAATATTTCAAAAATTAAAAAATGAGGAATTTACCAAATAAATCCCTGTAGGTCCCTATACCACTCATGGGATCCCAAAATCATCGTATTATTAGATTAGGTCCTCAAGGGCTGTATTCGTTTTTTTTTTTTTTGTATTTTGGCTATATGGCCGATATCGGCCATAAACAGTTCCAGCAATCACGCACTGTGGCCCCTTTCCCTTTTCGTTCGACCATCATTTTCCCCCATTCCCTTTCGTCTCTCGCTGCCAACAGTCTCCCCATTCCAGTGGTACCAAGCAGGTGGTCCCAAGCACTTTGGCGCCAATTTTTCGAACGTGGCTGGCATGGAGGTACCTTTCTTCCTCATTTCAACCCTTTTTCTTTGTGCCCTGGATTTTGAATGAAGACGTCTTGTTCTAGGGTTCGGTTTCATGGCTCTGTTATTCTGTTCTTCTTCTCCTCATCTTCCCATCTTCTTCTCATCTTCATTACTCATTGTGCAGATGTGATATCTAGATCTCCAACTTTAAATTTGACATATTAAATTATATATGGCCGATATCGGCTATATTTTATAAATCTCCCCCCCAAACGAGGCAGTTTATGAATAGCTTATTCTGGGTTGATGCGCGTGACTTGTAGAATAATGGAGTTAGAGTCGTGGAATCTATTGTGACGCACAAATCTATTGCTCTATCTATTTTAGCCAACAGACTACACCAATTTATAGGTGTTTACAGATGACTTACTTGCAACTAAAAGAAAACTTCAACTGACTCAACTAAGCCACCACTACTTCCTATATTTGTGGCACTACCTATGAATGTGCAAAACAGGTTAAGACCTGATCAAACAAAGACTTGGTGATGACAGGACCCTTTATTGAAACAAAACTGACACAAATAGTTTGAGTTTATTCAATCTCCAACAGCCTTCCTTAAACTCAAACTTTCAAAGCTACAAACCCCCAACCCCAAGTTGTGTTTCAACACAAGTATACACCTTGTGGTTTGTCAATACTCAAGGACAACTCTTGTTGAATTGCTTCAGTTAATGTGGCAAGTGCAACACACTCCGGCTTATGTAAACAAAAGATGGTAAATGGTTTGGACCAATCACAGTATGCGTACTTCTGTAGATCTGTCAGGGACAGCAAATGTTAACTGTGTTGATGATCTTAATAGCCATCAGTTTGTATGCAAACAGATGTGAAGAAAGAATGCTGCCAACAATTGACAGTGAACATGAAAGGATCAACCCAGTGGAAGTCCAGGCCATGAACCATCCATATTTCTGACTTCTGGCCCTCTTTGGATACTTCCTGTAATCAAGTTACATTTCTCATATTGCATGTAACTCTGACTACATGCAGTTGGTCATGACACAGCCCAATTTAGAAAAAAAATGGTGCAACTTAAATGTAAATCATGTTGTTGAACTGTGTGAATTATGATTTACATGGAAACAGAATTCCTTAAATTAGGCTTACAATGATCTAGATGGACCTTTGGCTTTATGGGTAATAACCAAGTTAGAGTGCTCAATTTGGTTTATTGTTTTGTATGTTAGATTATTGTTTTGTATGTTAGATAAGTAGTGGAGAAACTCTCGTTCTCAACTTCTCACTGGGTATAGTACGCAATTTCATGTGAAAGTAATTTTTTATAGCTAATTCATGTGGTAATCAAATCATCTGTTTGATGGGATAAGGCTTTAATGATGATGATCAAGTGGTAATCAAATTTTTTTTTTTTTTTTTGGGCTGGTGGATGTAGTTCATAGACAGTTTGCTTAAGTGGTAATCAAAATTTTTTTTTATTTGGGTGGATGAAGTCCATAGACAGTTTGTTGCTGGACTTGAAAAGATTTACGGAAGGCATAAGGCTATTGCTGGCTACAATGATGTTCAGTTGAGAATACTTCAAAATGATTATTTCCTTTGCATCGTTTCTCATTTCTATCCATAACTTATATTTTCATTTTATTTGTTGTAAGAGGGGAGAAGAAGAGTCAGAACACCCCCATTCCAAATTTGGGTTGTACATATCCTTTATACAGAATTTTCTTAAAAGGTTTCAATGCCTTGTCTTGTAGTGCCTTTCTAAGAGATGCATTTTCAGAACTCGCCTATTCGTGGTGGTGTGGGAAGTTGGTTTTTTTTTTTGGGGAAGTTATGCAGGTCAGTTAGTAGAGAGAGAGGAGAGTGGTCCTTATTCCAGAACAGGAGTCAAATTCCCAATCCTCTCATCCATGCCCTGGATGATAGCGATCAAACCATCCAATGCAATAATGTGCATGACAGACATTGGACATTTCACTGGAGATGCGCTCTTTGACAGCAGGTTTCCAAGTCTTAAAAAACATTACGACAGGCTATGTCACAGTCCAAGTTTGCATACATCTCTGCAATGAATGACTTTTGTCTGCAGAATTCAACAAGAGACTTCATTGCAACCTCCTGTTGTTTATATGAAGCCTCATGCCGGCTTTGCGCAAGCTTCAGAATAACACATGTGAACTTTTAATAAATAGTTTTATGACAATTTTTTTTATATTTTTTCTTGAATGAATTCACATTCAACGTGTATGTTTGTAAGTTACCGACATTCATATTCTTTTGCAGAAGGTGAAGGACATGCCCCCAAGTCTCCGAAGGTTCTACTATACAACCAAAGCCTTCACGTGTCGGAGGGTATTCGGCAAGAAGAGGTATACTGTATCACACAAAATGAATTACACATTTCAAAGTATCGATGCACATTGTTATTGGATATATTCGTTTTGTACTTGCTAACCACATTTGGCAATTGTTACGTTGCTAGGATTTTGGACGACTGAGATGCATACCCACCAATCCAGACCGAAATATATGGCAGCTGACAAAACAACAAAAGGCATACGTGAGGCAGACGGGCCTCCACTACCTAGCAGAAATCGATCGCATGGTCATTGATCATGCGCTAATAACCGGTCTAGTAGAAAGGTGGCGCTCGGAGACAAATACCTTCCACTTTCCGTCGGGTGAGGCAACTGTCACCCTGGAAGATGTTGCATACATCTACGGCCTACCCGTAGATGGCCCACCTGTAGCTGGTCGAACTTTCCCGGGGAAGTTCGTCGCGTCGGTGTGCGAGGAGGTACTTGGCATTCGACCGGAGAAGCGTGACTACCATGGTATAACAGTGAAGTTCAAGTGGCTTGAAGACAATTTTGCAGCTGCCGAACTTGAGAAAAAAAAGAAGCATAAAAAATACAAGGATTACGAGATCCGGGCAACGCGAGCCTATCTCTTCTTTTTAGTGTCCGGTCAGATCGTTTCGCAGACTACTGGTGCCCGTGGACCGGCCTACATACTAGAGCTGTTCAAAGAATTTAAACCGTATGCATGGGCACCGGCTTGTCTCGCGAATCTGTATAGAATGTTGACCAATGCCTCTCGATGGGGTCCGGAGAAGTTAGTTGCTGTGGAAGAGGGGAAAGATAAGCAATGTGAGCTTGAAGGGCACCTGTGCAGGACGCCAACCGGGCCTCTACAGCTATTACAGGTCTTTATTCTCATAGTCATTGTTAGTTTGAATTTTTAATTTAATTCGAACTAACTCTTTATTGTGATGTAATCTGGTGCAGATATGGGCTTATACGAGGATGTCAATCGAAAGGTGTCCTAAGCCAAAAGAATCGTGGCAGGGGGACATACAATTCCCACTATGCAAGACATGGATGAAGAGGTTGCCTGAAAATCTACCACTCACCTCAGTCAAGGAGGTGAGAGGACAGTTAAACAATTTGAAAGTTGACGAGGTAAAACAAGAAATTGACTAGCTCCTTAGTTCGGTGTTCGATTATATGCATTCTATTTTGCTGAGATACTGGACTAACTGTTTCGTTGCTGATGTGTATTGCAGTTCATATGGCAACCATATGAAGGGTTTAGCCCAAAGTTTTTTTCAAAGGTATCTAAAGTGGATCGCACTCTCTTACATTCGTCCACTGTTTTGATATGGTATTGGATTGTCGAGCGCCACAACACTTGGCGTGTTATGAAACAATTCGGGCTCAAACAAATAGTCCCACCGCCTTTTACAATGCCGATCTTAAGACGAGAAAGGACATTCAGGTCTGTTGTCGATTATGCGGCAACGATGGATAAGGATGTCGTGTCGTCATGGGGAGCAAGAGCCCAGCTTGGACTTCAAGGTGAGGCTTGTGCTGCAGCTGCGCAGTCCGAAGAGTACATGGAATGGTATACGAAGAATACGTTGATGTTTATTGGTAGAGGAGAGGCAACGGAGCAGCCTGCGTCCGATGTCCCTGCATCTGATGTCCCCACGGCCGAGGTGCCTACAGAGGAGACCCGCATTGAGGATGAGCCCACCATCCCACAGAAGCATGTATATCAATTACACCCTATAATGGACTGTTACACTAGTTCCTTGATTTTTTTTTCAAACTGTCGCTAATTCAATTACTTCTTTGATCAACAGGCTCAAGACATGGTCGCACGCATCGAACGGAGCCTCGAACGTTCTGCACGCAGGAAAACGCCAATCGACAAGCTATCCATGTCAATTTCGAAAAAGCTAGCTAAGTTTAAGTCAGGTTTTGGGACGAATTGGGAGAACTTCTCATTCGATGGATGCAGCAGCTCGGCGTCTGATAATGACGCCACAGAGAAGAAAATCTTGATCACATTTAAGCATACCAAGAGGCCTGCGCAAAAAAGCCCCGCTAAAAAGACTAAATCTGCTAAAAGAAAATCCACGGTCGAGGAACCGAACCTCGTGAGCATAAATGCCGAGGGATCAGGTAGCAGCAGGGAACAGCCCACGACTGAGCCAGCACCCCGGGAAATTGTTCAGACCCCACCAGTCAGCAGGAATTTGTTCGCATCCCCATTTACGGTTTCCAGTGAATCTGCTATGGTGGTTGCAGCGCCATTGGCCACCCTAGAGTCATTGGTATGGAGGATCAAACGGTTGCCCCGAATGCGCAAGATACCGTTGAAGTTTGAAGACTACACGCATGATATCGTTCGGAGCGACTATGTGCTGTCTGATGGTGACAAATTCTTCCTCAAAGGTTTTCTAGAATACTACGATGACAGGTATGTTGGTTTAGTGTTGATCATGTTAATTTGTTGGATTGAAGTGCTTACCTGTGTTTGGACATATTCACTGTTACAGGAAAGATGAGCTTGGTGATGTTTGCACATTGATCAAGGCAGACAATTTGAAGAATGTCCTTGAAGAGGGAACTTGGATGGACACTAACATCATTTATTATTACTTTGAGATATTGAGAATTGGGTGTGATTCATGCTTCATTGCCGACCCGAGTGTCTGTGTAAGTACAAACTAAACAATATTTGGGTAAATCCTTTATTATTTGTACATTGGAACTTGTACCCACATTGATCAATTCAATGTATGCAGAGTTGGTGGCGCGATAGTGGTGACACAGCCATCGAGGCAGTTTTTGGGAAGTACGGGCACAGGGTGTTGGACGCGAGGGAAGCGCGAACGCTGATATTCATTGTCTATCAGAGGTCACATTTCACATTATTGGTCGGACTGGTTGATGAGAAGAGATGGGAGTTTTACAATAGCATGGAGGGCGATCGCCGATCATTTAAACATGCGCAGAAGTTTGTAAGTTTTTATTCCTTCATGCCAAGAGTCAGTTTATCTCGAACGCGTATTTCAAATTCTTCTGTCCATTGCTGACATTTAGACCCGATGTTTTATGTAGATGGGATGGTTGGCCGAATGGTATAGCCATTTTGGGTGGAGCGACCCATTTCTATGGCCACTAGTTGAAAAGACGGACATCCCTCGACAGAACAATACTAGTGATTGTGGCATATTTGCAATGGCCTTTGCCACTCACTGTGTCCACCGGCTTCCCATCGCCTTTAAGCAATCAGACATGCATTACTTTCGAAGCAAAATAGTCGTGGAAATCTTCAAACGGAGCTGGCAATTGAACGCTAATAGACTGGGCTTGACCCACTTGGCATCACTCCCATGAAGAATTTGATCAGCCAGGAACTTTGAAAGTGGATTAGTCTGCATGTTATCAAATGTGAATCACTGGGCTTCATAACTCAGATTGTATAGAAAGATTGGTGGTTGTGGTGTTCATTTTCACTTATATAGAATTTGACATTCAAAATGTTCTAAATGGGTTGTATTTAGACAGACTGTATAGAATTTTCATTTGTATATAATTTTATGGTTGTCTGTGTTTCTTGATGTCGATCAGTTGAAAACAGGCTGACTACAGGCTTGTCTGTGTTTCTTGATATCTTTCTTGATGTTCTAAATGGGTTGTATTTTGACAGGCTGTTTCTAGATGACCGATATCGGCCATCATTACATGCATATTTTCCCTTAACTGGGGCTATAAAAAACAGGTCATGTATTACTACAGCCGATATCGGTCATAATACACACCGATATCGGCCATAATTACATACCCAGGCTCCCTTAACTGAGGCTGAATAAAACAGGTCATGTATAACTATGACCGATATCGGCAAAAAAATCAGTCTCAGGCACCCTTAACTGAGGCTATAAAAAAACAGGTCATGTACAGAATGGCCGATATCGGTCATAGTATCGACCGATATCGGCCAGAAAATCAGACTCAGGCACCCTTAACTGAGACTATAAAAAAACAGGTCATTTACAAAACAGGCCGATATCGGTCATAATGTTGACCGATATCGGCCAAAAAATCAGACTCAGGCACCCTTAACTGAGACTATAAAAAAATAGGTCATTTACAGAACGGCCGATATCGGCCAAAATTTGATAGTCAGGCACCCTTAACTGAGACTATAAAAAAACAGGTCATGTACAGAACGACCGATATCGGTCGATCTGATGACCGATATCGGCCGTTCTGTAAATGACCTGTTTTTTTATAGTCTCAGTTAAGGGTGCCTGAGTCTGATTTTTTGGCCGATATCAGTCAATCTGATGACCGATATCGGCCGATCTGTAAATGACCTGTTTTTTTATAGTCTCAGTTAAGGGTGTCTGAGTTTGATTTTTTGGCCGATATCGGTCGATCTTATGACCGATATCGGCCATTCTGTAAATGACCTGTTTTTTTATAGTCTCAGTTAAGGGTGCCTGAGTCTGATTTTTTGGCCGATATCGGTCGATCTGATGACCGATATCGGCCGATCTGTAAATGACCTGTTTTTTTATAGTCTCAGTTAATGATGCCTGAGTTTGATTTTTTGGCCGATATCGGTCGATCTTATGACCGATATCGGCCGTTCTGTAAATGACCTGTTTTTTTATAGTCTCAGTTAAGGGTGCCTGAGTCTGATTTTTTGGCCGATATCGGTCGATCTGATGACCGATATCGGCCGATCTGTAAATGACCTGTTTTTTTATAGTCTCAGTTAAGGGTGCCTGAGTTTGATTTTTTGGCCGATATCGGTCGATCTTATGACCGATATCGGCCGTTCTGTAAATGACCTATTTTTTTATAGTCTCAGTTAAGGGTGCCTGAGTCTGATTTTTTGGCCGATATCGGTCGATCTTATGACCGATATCGGCCGTTCTGTAAATGACCTGTTTTTTTATAGTCTCAGTTAAGGGTGCCTGAGTCTGATTTTCTGGCCGATATCGGTCGATACTATGACCGATATCGGCCATTCTGTACATGACCTGCTTTTTTTTGTTAAAACTGTGGTTGTTACCTGAAAGTTTTATGTAGGTGAGATTTGTACTGAGGTAATTATCTTCCTGAGATCCAACATGGATTCAAACAAACAAACAATTGGACAGACCACAATTGCAGTGGACCTCAAACAAACAATTGGACAACATTTTAATTCAAATACATGGATTAAAGATGACACCATTGATGTCCATTCATTATGTTCACTCGAAGAGGTTCAACAAGCAGATACAGATTCGATGTTCACATAAAGCATGCAAAATTCAAAAAGGATCACATATCATTTATGAAATACAGTAATACAGGACTCTCAAAATACACAATTACAGTCCACATTTGCATACATCTAGGCATCATCAATGGAAGTGTATGCATCATCAAAGTACTTGCAACGCAACTGCAGCACCTGTTGTTACAGGAACTGGGAGTGTCGTGGTATGTGTACTGTGATGAAATAAAAACTCCTATGATTAATGCATTCTAAGGACAGCTATCTATATACATCATTAAGGGTCTTCTTCAAAAAACTGCAACCAGAATACATGCCAAAATGTATATACATTCTATGCGGTTCTAATTAATCAACTGAGCACGGGAGGATTGCGACAACTTCCACGGTTGTGGCCTCTCCCCTTGCAATTTGAGCACGGCCAATATCTTCAGTCCGAATCCTGTTCTTTTTCGGGCGTCCGGGCTGTTTACTGGCCATTGGTGGAATAACTCTCAATTCGGCTGTGTGCTCCCATTGCTTGCTGTCACGGGTAGCATGAATCACTTCACTGTACGTTGTACGATACGTGCTCGCAAAATACCAATGCTCACAGAATTCGTATGGATCGTAGTTTCTCATTTTCATTGCAGCTAATGCATGGCAACACGGGATACCAATATCTCTCATTTCCGACATGTGCAGGATTTCCGTTCGAGATCAACAACGTCAACATACTCCGCAGACTGAACCTGGAATTCTACGATGCCAGCCACACGAACATGCAATCGGCGAGCTTCATCCATTTCTTGACTGAGAACTTTCTCCGCATACGGGGTAAGACAAGTTGTTATGCTTTCAGACTGAAGATGCCGCTTTTGATAGAAGTCCATTAACTTTGCTCGTATCTCCTCAACTTGTTTCGTAATGGGCAGGACTCGCGTGTCTTTTAGGAGACTATTAGTGCACTCGGCTGCATTGCTAGTTAGCATGTCGTACCGACGGCCTTCTATGTATGCATTTGTCCACCGTTGCCGCCCAATTGCATCAATGTAATTGAAAGCCTCCTGGCTAACTGCACGGATATATGTCATATAAGCCTCGTACTCGCATGGCCTGTATGACGTTGCTGCACTCCAAAATTTCATCACGATTGCCCCGTCACTGAAAGCAGCTTTGATGTTCTCAGCAATGTGACGGCAGCAGTAACAGTGCATTGCATGCGGTATGGTGTTTTTCAACGCTGGAATGAGACCCTTCTGCCGATCTGAAACAATAGTAAGGTTAGTTGGCTCTCCTAGAGATATGGACAAGTTCGCAAGGAACCACTCCCAGCTATCGCGCCGCTCGGCTTCGGTAAAGGCAAAGGCGATGGGAAGTAGCTTATGGTTGGCATCATGCGTCACGGCAACAAGCAACACACCTGGATACTTGCCTCGGAGGTGTGAACCGTCCATAGCAATCACTGGTCTCAACGAAGACGTGTAAGATCTTATGCACGGTCCGAACGCTCAAAAAAATCTTCTGAAACGGTCATCCGAAGTGGTATCTATGTTTGTCACAGTGCCAGGGTTAGTCAACTCAAGTTCCTTACAATAACGGGGTAGCAGCTGGAAGGACTCTTCATATGATCCTCGCACAATACAAAGTGCCATCTCCTTTGCTATATAAGCCTTTCTGTAACTAATTATTGAACCAAACTCCATCTAATAGTCATTCATGATCTCCTTCGGTTTCAAATTCACATTCTGCCTGACCCGTTCCATGATGAACTCTCTAATAAGCGCCGAGGTTGCCTGTTGATGTGCCATGCCCATCAGTGGCTTTGAGCATCGATGGTTAGGATTGTACGTCCTAACTTTAATTGTGGTCCTGATTCGACAATCGAAGCATGAATACGCCCTGGACAATCCTGATCTTTGCATCGTGCAGTCACTTTGGTCATGTTGGTTTTCAAATGTTTAAGAGTGAAGTTACCGTATATTGCAAACTTCGCCAACGTATTCCGGAACATCTGTCGATCAGGAAAAACACGGCCAATCCACATCTCTCGTGCGGAGTTGTTGCCAAATTCCATTTCCATGTCATCAGGCTCCATTTTATCTTCAAAATCAACTTTTGGAATTTCATTAGACCGTAGATCGGTATTGGTTTGATTGACTTCATCTCTGCAACTTTCGGCCTTGAAGATTGGTTTTGAATGAAGCTGTCCATTAGAGGGATGTCGGTTAAGATGGATATCCTCAGCACGCATCATCCCAAGGTCGATATGACCATGTAACGCCTCAATGCATACATCATCATCATCCCGCACAGATGGATATTGCATGTCTGTGTCATCGCGCAGATCAGCGGTGGGTTGTTCTCGAGGACTTGTTGATAACTTCACTTGTTCCCTCTTCAAACTGGCTGACGACCTGCTTGGCATTTTAGGACTCTTAAATCCTACTGCGGTCCTTCGTAACCTACAATGAATCGGCGCATAAATAAGCAAGTGCTAACATAAATAATTAATTTCGCACTTAAAATTTAGTGAGACAATTAGTATGCATACCTGTCCTCTCCCCCTATACTTTCATTATTGTTCGGACTATTAGAGACGTACAAGTATATCCCATTCGTTTAATTTCCCGATGCTTTGAACATAAGACGGACATCATTATCATCGTCAATGCTAGCCATTGAGAATGCCCGTCCGTTGTGATGAAGGTATTGCATGCTTAAATTCTGGATGGCCGTATCCCAATTGGATGATTCCATTGCTTCGTTAGCCAGGCATTGATAAGAGATGTCTGAAGATAAATATTTCATTTTTTGTTTTCCTCCACTGTACACCGGACGGCTGATGTCAAATTGAAAGTCACCGTCATAGTGGAATATGAACAACACCTCTCTGTCTGACATGCTATCATTAAATCACAAGAAAATTATGAAGATATCAGTAAAATGTAGGCAGATTCAGGATGACAATTACAACAGATCGGTATTAGACCCATTTCATTTGTCCCTAGCTGCTAATCAAAAAGTATTCAGACCGTATTCCACCTATTCTCCTATTGTTCATCAATCAGCAAGACAACCAACTCCAATTGGATGAGATACTGGCGTTGAAGTATCCATGTTTGCAAGATCAATATAGAAAAATATACAAACATACAAACTAGACAATAACATTTATGGATTTACTGATGCACACTAAACATAAATAAAATGGAATGCACGACCCACCATAGCTCCAGCTGCTGGATTGAACAGAACCCTGAAAACGACTACACAAAATGTTTCAAAATGACGCTCTCTCAAACAGTTCTAGGGTATTCATGATGAGTGTGGATTTTCGACAGTTCTAGGGTTAACAATAATGAAATAAAGGAGAATGGGTACTCTATTGATGTTTCGAAATAACGCTCTCTCAAACAGTTCTAGGGTATTCATGATGAGTGTGGATTTTCGACAGTTCTAGGGTTAACAAGAATGAAATAAAGGAGAATGGGTACTCTATTGATGAAAGTGGGTTTTCCAGAAACCCTTCAAACAGAAAGTTATTCTATAAGCATTAAAGAAAGCTTGGTTTACAGGCCGGGTACTCTAATGATGACAGAGGATTTTACAGAGATCTAGGGTTAACAAGAATGCATTAATGGAGATAAATCAATGTTACGATGTCACATTAGAGAAGATAGTGCATTAAGATGTGTGTTTAATGTACAAACCTACCTCTTAATGAAGTCCAACAACCGATTCACAGAAGTTTCTTTACATGGTTTCTGAAAGGGAAAAAATCGCCATACAAAAGTCGAGGAGAGGAATAAATGAGAGTTGTGAGCAAAACACACTCGGGACGAGAGAAATAGGGATGTCGCATAACGGCCGATATCGGCCAATATGACTGCCGATATCGGCCATAGAGCCAAAATACAAAAAAAAATATAAATACAGACCTTGAGGGCCTAATCCGATAATACGGTCTTCTTGGGACCCCATGAGTGGTATAGGGACCTACAGGGATTTATTTGGTAAATTCCTCTTGAAAAATATTATAAGAAAATAAGATGGTACAGAAATAAAAACTAAAACTGGGAAAAAATAGAGAAAAAGGCATAAAAATAAATTTGAACAGTTTCTGATAAGAATCCTAAAGATCCTGATATCATCAGACAATAACTTAAACAAAACCATATATATTTGTGCCAACGGTTGTGATCATTGATGTGATTTGCTGCAGTTGAACTTAAAGATAGCAGGACTTGGTGGAATGATTGGACCAGATGAACAACATGATAATATTTCTTTTGGAGGGTTCTTCAAGATCTGTAATCCTTTCTCAAGTGGACCCTACTATAGATATGATCCAGGAAGGTGTTCCAAGGATGCTATTTCCATCGGAGATATAACAAATGTAAGTAAAGTTCTTCTTATATGGCCTCCACTTGATCAGTCTATCCTCTTTGCACACACAAAGATCAACCCCTCCTCGTATTAATTTGGCGGGGAATTTTCTCCTTCGAAAGCCCTGCATAGTTGCCATTCGGTATTTTCAGTTGGCACTTTGAATAAAGTCATCTTACCCATGTCAACATCTCACCGGACCATTTTCTTATATATGTCTCCTAGATTGAGGACTCATTACCAATGGGCTAGGTGGGCTTTATGAATTAGATTTCATTGACAACTATGTAAGCGAGTAATTAATAAGGTTGGGCGGGCCAGAAAAGGCAAAACCTAAACTTGACTCAAAACCAGACTCAATTCAAAGTCTACGTCCATATCCGATTTAATGCCGACAAAACCACTACCAAACCTGCCTCTGGCTTAACATCAGAGGCGGTCCATCCTCTTTAAGTATCGTGCCAAGTTTTTTAGACTAGTCAAGCCTATTTCTTGCTATTCAGCCCAAACCTCATCTCAAAGTTTGCTAAGATGGACCCTGACCAATCTAGTCTACGTGCAGCCAAAATCGTTAAATTGGTTGCATTCAAGTCAGTTACTGGGAATCATATTTATCCATTGATTTATTCAGGGCGTCAGACTTTAATATGAACAACATGAATCAAATATTTGGGAATTGGGATCCAATTTTCAGTTGGACCCAGATTCGAATTTTTGGGCAAATAGTCAGGTTAAACTGTTTCAGCACTGATGACCCAACCTGACTATTTTTCTGGTCCTCGTCAATTGACCCATTCATTTTTTCTTTTTCTTTATCTTTTATTTTAAGGCTGGATCCTTGTGATAGTTGGGTGATTGAAGTCTATAAATCAAGACATGAGCCCTGCACCGATGTCCCCCATAAAAAAATCCCTCAGCCAACTGTTATGCTGAGGGTTGGCAGTCATAAACTACTACCTTACTTTGACAAAAGTCCGTTTGATAAAAATTACTGGTGTACACTTTGCCATTATCTGCCTACAAAATTAACATCAAAACTTTGTTCCCATTGATCTAGGTGTTGGGGAGAATCACGTGTCCAGAGGGCAGTTCGTCGAGAATATGTAAGGGTGGTCGGAAATTCCTCTCCGACGCCTCCTTCAACACGGCCCAAGCTTATACTCAGGCGATACAGGGACTGATAGATGTACTTCCTGATCTACAAAGCTTAACCCATTGCTCATTCGTTAAGGACACCTTCTCCACTGTTCTTCTTCACCAATGCAGGCCCATGAAGGTTTCTATTAGGCTGTTATGGGCATCAACTGTTGGGCTCTCAACTTGCATGGTTGCTTTGGAGGTTGTTTGGATAGTTAAGGCATTTCAAGACAGAGGAAGGTGCATATCCATTAGATCCATCATAACTTAGACCAATGCTTGAAGTATACCAATGAGGGGGTTATTTTTTACTTTTTTATTTTTTTATTTTTTATTTTTGATAGGAGTAGGAATCCACTCCATGACCTACTTATGGAAGTAGGGTGGCAATCTCTCACCTGACCCCTCAACCAGATCCAAACCCATCCTGGTAATTCATTGGTTGGGTCAACCTTTTCTTTTTACCTTTCGATTATAATTTCTTGCTTAGGTTTGGGTTGACATTTGTGAGCTGATCAATAAATGGGTTATAAGACTCAAGGAGTCCACTCGCCAGCCTGAGCTTAACCTGTTAAATAAGGATTTGGGTTCACCCTTTTACTTTTGTGACATTGTTTGACTAATAAAAGGGATGAGTTTGGTTCGAGCCTATAGGGTTTTTCGTTCCACCCGTGCCATTACCACCCTTATATGGAGGAGGGATAAACTGTGCATAGATTGTAGCTAGTTGTAATTATTATTTTTTGTCTGGATAAAATAATACAATGCTTTTGCAGTATCTGTCATTGAAAGAGAATCATTATTGTTTTTTAAGTTAGACGAACGATAATTTTGAAGTTTAGTTGGAGGTCTGATTGATATGTCTCACTCGTGATGGGACAAGTATGGATAATCCATGGAAGATCCAGTGGTTCTTTTTTCATTTTTGTTTTTTTTTGGAAAGTAAGAACAAATTTATTATAACTCCCAAGGAAGAGACGAAACCTATGTACAAAAAAAATCAGCCCCGTCAAATTATTCTTTAGCTTGACATAAAAGTCATAAAAATTTAGTAGTTTTCTAACCATAGCTTAAAAAAAATATATATTCAACTGTGAGTAAAGAGTTTGATGAGTGTAATTAAGATTAAGTGTGGTGCCGGACAATGAAATAATAGGAATGTGAAAGAGGCTGCACTGGGGAACATGGGCAGACCCAGGTACAGGTTTCTGGGGCTTCAATACCCCCCACCAAACCAGAAAAGTTAAGAATTTTTTTAAAACCCCCTATAGGTTTTGAGAATTATTATTCAGATTTTTTTTATATTCTCCCATTTCACTAATATTTCTTTTACATAAAGTCCCCCAAGTTGAATTTCCTAAGTCCACCTTTTCCGGGCAAAGGTTGGCGCCCTTGGAGCAAGGCTGCATGTGCTATTGCTTTTCAGTCAGGTAGATCCCAATGGGCCATTGGAGGATTTTATTTTAATTAAATATGACACGTTTAATAAATGAGGCAATGAGGTATTCCAACGTACCATTTGAGCACTACCGTAGCTAATAAGCTCTAATTCAAATGAAGGTACATAAAGACACTGATATATACAAGAAGAAAAAAAAAAGAAGGAAGGAAAAAAAAAAAGTAAAAAGAAACTGCTATAGTGTTACATATAATAAAATTGTAAATACACTTCACATTGGGCCAGCATACATGTAAAATTATGGGTAGATAATTGGAATCTAAGATATCAGCTCGACCAAATGACTCCCTTTAGCGTTTAAGTTCACCGTTGGTCAAAATATTGTGATAAAATCCATCAGTGAATTATGTGTGACGGTTTAATATTAGCGTAAGTAAAGGGGCGCAAAAAATTGGATTGGCAAAGATGATCATTATAGTGCCATGATACTATCTCTATGATAATTAGAGCTGTAAATAACTTTCAAATCATTGTTCATGCGACGAAACAAGAGTCGACAATACATTTAATGAAAAGTAAGTAGTTAATAATTAGTGATCTTTCATCTGCTGAGGAATGGGACCCGCGGGATACTCCTCATAATACTCCTGCCGATGCAGCTCTTTCAAGGTAGCAGCTCGTCTTTTTAGCCACCTTACACGCCACAAAACATACACTGGAACAGAACAGCCTAATAGAATAGAAGTAATTGCCAACCACAAGCTTTCTTTTGATGTTAACATGTAAATAGCAGTCATAAATGCAATTATAGTTGCAGGGATTGCAACTAATGCAATAGAGGTGCACGTATTTATAGTAGAAGTATGCAAGAACTTATCATCAGGATTGACACTGGCATAAACCAGAAGAATTGTCGCGGCCATGGAGCTGCAAAAGGCAATAGAATCTGAAATCAGAAAAACGTTAAGTGCTGCATTTGTAATGAAGACTGGTAGGCCCTCTCCGATGCCGTCATTCTTGTATCCGCCTGGCACCGTGAAAGCAGCAGCAAAGGTGACTGTAGCAACCAGAGTTGTGACAATCGACAGTGTGTTCGTAACGGTTTCCGTTTTTGAGCTGGTGCTGCTAAGTTCGGTCGCGAGGGAAGATGCAATAGGTTTAGGTTGAGGTAGAGGTAGAGGTAGAAATAGAGGTAGAGGTAGACGTAGTTGTAGTTTTTCAGCTAGGGCACCAACGTAGGCTAGATGGAATTTTGGGGGTGGAGGCATAAGTAACATCTCCTGCCATTGTTCTTGGCCACTAGGGACTGCTCCATACCGTTTCAGCTTGTCATGGATCAATTGCTGGAATAGACATGAAAAACATAGTAATGAATTAGGGTCTCAATGGTTGGAAGAATTTAAGAAGCTATTGTGTTTATTGAGTTTTTACCTTGCCATGGTGGCTGTGACCAATGAGAAACCCCATCCATGGGATAGGAAAAGGAATGCAGGGATCAAATTCTAAAAAACTTAGTGAGAAGCGTGGAGTTCAACTGACAAGGCATGCAACCCCTCGTTCTCATTTAAGAAAGTCTCAAATTCTTGTTCGAAATTCTACTTTGTTATTGGAACTCTCCAAATGCTAAACTCAAACATATATTTTTGTTTCTAGAATTAAAACATTCTAAAGGCTATTTCAACCATTTTACTCTAGCTGGTCCGTTTAGAAATCCCACTTGACATTGAAAATTTTAGGAGGGGTAATTTCCCATTTCAACTTATTGAAATTCTGCACTATGAATCACAATAAGTAGAATATTAGGGTAGTTTGATATGAATTAGTTCTAGTCCTTCAATTTGGCAGTTTGAACTAAGGAATCCTGAGATTTGGATCCTATGTAGTCACTTAAATCAAGCAACCCACCTCTAATGGTGCAACTTCTAAAAACTTTTCTCATTCTCTAAGTAATTCAAATTTCACCCAAATTGAAGCTAGGCTAGCCCACAATCAAATTAGTCATGTGTAAGAATACATGATTCACACGAACACACAAATAAAGATGGATGATCTAATGCACACAATGTGCATGGTTCTTTTCTTAAGGTGCACCTAGTGGGCCCACCGAATTTATCATCATCAAAGCCTTTTTCCAACTATGTTGAGGTCAGCTACATGAATTTTATTTCTCCATTCCAGTCTATTTTGAAGGCCCACCTAATTATCCACCCAAAATCTGGATCCTGTGCCACTCATTGAGTCAGGCACAACCCACTTCTGAAAGAGAAACTTCTCCAAACCATTTTCATTATCTAAATGGTTCAAACGTCACTCAAATTAGAGTTGGTGTTCACAATCATATTAGTCACGTGTAGAAAACATGATTCCCACGTGAACACACATATGTATGTAGGTTAGGAAAAAAAGAAAAGAAAAGAAAAGAAAGAAAAACCCCCAAAATAGATGATCATGGATTGATGCATTTGATCAATCTAATTGGGGAACCAACTTTTATTTGAGTGAAATTAACTGAAGAATAAAACCTTGGTTTAATAAGATATAATGTTGAGTCTCTATTCTTATTTATCATCATTTCTGAGAAGTTTATTCTTTTGCCTAAAAAATCTAGCAAACTAGATCTTGACATGGGTTTCTTCTAAGATCCCTGCCAAATTCAAATTCAGATTTGGATCTTATATCAAAAGCATATATAAGATTTAAATTCTTGTGCACAAATCTTATAGAAAAAGTATATATAAGATTTAAATTCTTGTGCACAAGGATTCCTTTTCTGCTTGTCAAAAGTAAGAGGAATCCTATCCTATGGCCACTAAATCCTCATGCAAAACGTATAAAATTTTAACTACTAAAAAATATCTATTCTTTACCCTACTATCAATTGAGTCAGTATTACCCGTTCTGTTGTGTATCCACAAATATCCAAAGCTGTGAGGCCTTCTTTGTTTCTGATTGACAAGTCCGCTTTCTTACATTTCAACAAAAGCTCGACCATCTCTTCGGATTTGTGCTGAGCAGCCAGATGCATTGGCGTGTTCCCACCATAATCCTGTCCATTAATTAGCATTATGAACTCCGGCCTCTTCAACAAAGAGTCAAGGATGGATTTTCTCTTCTTCGTCACTGCAAGGTGAAGGGCATTTCGTCCGCTTCGGTCGACCAGCTCAGCGGAGTCAGGGCAGTGTTCAAGTATAGTTTCAACAGCTGCAAAAGGGGCTTTCACGGTGGCGATGATAAGTGGATAATTGCCATATATGTCTGATTTATAAGCAAGGGAAGGGTCGGCTCTTATCAAGACTTTAAGGATCTTTTTCCGGCTACCATGATCGCTACCATGATCATCATAGTTGCCAATAATAGATGCATAGTGTAAAGCTGTCTTCCCAAAGTCATCTGCTGCTTTGATCAAACAAGGGAAACGATCCTTCAAAAGCTTCACTACCCCTGTCATTAATTCGAGCAAAGTTGGAGAAGTAACTAGAATCACTTCATTTATAATAACAAGGTGGGCCATGTTTATTGTTAGTCCCCATTGACCATCCATGTATAGATTTCAGAGGAGTACTCCAGTACTCGGGATCCTCTGAGGCTGTAACCTAGGAAAATCCTCATTTAAAGGATTGGAACTTTACAATTGGCCCACCTATTGAAATATGAACGGTTCAAAATAAACACCCTCGTGGGAATTTTTAAAATCAACTTAAGTTCGTTCTACCATTAGATTTACTTTCTTTGTTTTCATTTTGAAAAAAAAGAAACGTGATAATAAATATGCAAGATCGTGTTAATCATGTTTTTCATCAAATAGTCAATCCAATAGTGGAATAAACTCATATTAAATTATGATTTGAGAATACTTGAGCGTTTTTATTTTGAACAGGTTTAAATTTCTATACGTGGACCACATTGAAGATTTCTACACCTTTAACTCATAATTTCTCTAAGTTAAAGCTTGGTTTTGGTTAAGAGCTCTATTTTGGATAAAGCTAATAGGCAAAGTAAAATGGGGCGCAAAGGAGTCTAAGTCCAGAGCAGCTGCTGCAACTGAATCTCTCAATCTCTCTGCATTTTTCTTTTTCTTTTTCTTTTTCTTTTTTTGATAGATGGCTGAGTTTTTGGGCCACTAGGAAATTAGATAGAAGAGGGCTTTGTATCTAACCATTTTAAATTCGTTAACTTCCAACTGCTAAATCTAAAGCAATGAAATGGCAAAGCTTCTATCTTCACATATCCATAGATTAAACACTTAACAACATTCAGTGGACCTCGTTTGCAGATGATTAGGTACCAAGCGCCTCTTATATTTAGTAGGCAAGTGGACCCCATAACCCCAGGTTAACCAAGTTAGATGATTTTAAGATAAATCAAACCAATTTAAAATGATAAAAGTTTTTAAAATGGGCAAGGCTCTCCTAAGCTAAAACTTAGGATAAAACTCCGGAAGCTCACGTTTGGGGGGCCCACCCTTGGTCCATGCAAATGGACCAAACATACGACCCCCTGATTGCACACATCCACAAACTTTCGATTGGATCCGAATTTACTGGATCGTTGAATTGACTGTGTACTGATCCGAATGAACTGTTGACCATTAAACTTTTGCGATCTAAATGGAGATGATAGAAACCACGGTTGGGGTTTATTTTTTTCCAAAGAAGAGGGTCATAGGGAGTCCTTGAAATCCCCTCATCCCCATCTCCCATGGGGACCCCACAACACACTTGATCTTACTTGAGCTTAACTTTTCCTAAGTTTTAGCATAGGAGAGCTGCCCCTTTTAAAATAGGGATTTGATTCGGTGAGAACTGTTCTCACGGAGACTCCGTTTGAACTTTTTATGGGGTTAGGAGTCCCATTTTGGGATGGAATTGGTGGGGATTGGAAGATCTATATGGGACCACCCTGAATATCAAGTTTGACCCCAATCCCAAGCACCTAACCCCTTCATTCATGACCGACAAGCCCAGTCCATTCATATGGGTATATAGTCGATCCAAGAGTCCACTTCATTCGCATTTGTGCCAAACCCTGGGGCGTATGATTATCAAAAGGGTCCTTGTTCATTACAAGGTTTGGATTGGGTGATAGGTGGGCCCCACCCATAGTTCTCACTGTTTCAAATCTATAGATTTGAGGAATCCATGTTGCCACGGATTTGGGGATTTCACTGAGGATTTAACATTGATATGATGTGTATTGGTGTGTATAAGTAAGAAAAATTGCAATAAATCACCGGTTGACTAGATTCCCTCTGGAAGCCCTTTCCAATCGCCTGCAAGGTCCAATCTTTTCCTTCGGATAGCGCCTCCCTTGTTTTTAGGGGTGAGCGTCTGTCTAACGAACCGAAGTTTCGAATTGAACCGAACCGAAATTTTTTATTTGGTTCGGTTATACGGTTAAATTGGTTAGGTTCGGTTAAGATTTACAACAAATTTGGATAATATAGTTTGGTTCGGTTTTGAATTTTTTTCACCAAATTAACTGAATTAACCGGATTTATTGATATACATATAAAAGTTTGTATTTTAGATATATAAAATATATAAACTCTTAAGGCTGATAAACTGTTGAATACTTGGCTTTAATATCTTTTTTATTTTGGATATTTAGAATTTGCTAGTTGTCTATACTTTGAGTTTTTTTTATTATAGAAATGTTCCCGACAAATTTAGGCCCCATAACAAAGCCCAACATATGACCTTTCGACCGAATTAACCGAAATTTAACAAAAATATTTTTGGTTCGGTCAAATTCGGTTACAACTCATAATTTGGTTGGTTCGGTTAAGAACTTCTTCGACCGAAATATTTGGGTTCGGTCAAAATTTCAACCAAACCGACCGAACCGACCGAATACTCACCCTTACTTGTTCTAGTTTTGTTTTGTTGTTGCTAGTTTCTTGTATTTTCCTCTTCTTCTTATAATTGTCTTCTGTTTTGATTGTTCTGGCACCTAGGTTTTTATTTATTTATTTATTTTACTTGAATTTCAAGTCTTTGTTACTCATTTCTTCTTCAATACGATTTGCAATTTAGGAAAAAAAGAAAAAGAAAAATAAAAAAATAAGAAAGATTGGTATCAGTATACATTCAAAATTGAGGATTTTCAAATCGTATGGGAAAAGAACATACTTGAAATCATAAAAAATGAGATGTTCACTGGCCCAAATCCTCAAAGATTTATAATTGCCAAACATTAATTTTTCAAACCCCGAGGAAACCCAATGAGAAATCTCCAAGGTTTTTGGTTGCAAAATGTGACCTTTTAAGGAAACAAATTTGTTGAAAATCAATACGCAAAAACAACTATAAGAACATCAATGGAAACCATGAGCCAAAACATTATACTTAATAACGATTTTAGGAGTGACTAAATCATTAAGAGATGCTAATGTGTCTTAATTGACAAATATTCCTTACGAAAGGATAGAAGACAGAAAAATGTTGTACCCAAAAACTTTTCCCAGAATTTTACTATTGAATTAATTGTAGGTAGTACATGGATGAAATCTTTGAAAATTAATGGGAAACCCAGGTCATGAGCAATATTTTTGTTGAAACTTGGCCATTAAGATAAGTTAACCGCCTACAAAAAATGAGAATCTTTAAAATATGGATCGAATGGTGGAATTGGCGTTCTAAAAAAGGTTTTGGTGGAAAATCAAACAATCTGTAGTGGCAGTGAGTAAACCTAAAAAAGATCTCATACGAAAGCGTTTGTACTGCACGAGTTTTATGGAAAATGTTGTTTTTTGTGATATTGCCTGCATAGCTGTGCATGAGATATCCTATGTCATCGATATTCTAGGGCTGCGCGATATCACACATATTGTCCTGTGCGATATCTTAGGGCAATGCTACATCGCACTATTTTTGTACGAACATCTACACGGTAAATATTTAAACTTCACATATTTTTGGACAAATGTATGATTCAATGGCAGTTTTACAGACAACTCCATTATTTTTTAATGTGTCCATATTTTGTATAATGTTTTTGTGGACACAAAACTAAATATAAATAGGGGTGCTCATGGGTTGGGCCAGCCTGAGCCTGATCTGGGCCTAGCTTGCTTTGAGCTGGGCTTAGATATGTAACGAGTGCCTGATTAATAATTGGGTCGGGCTTGGATTAAGTGATAGAAAGCCCATACACCAGTCCAGCCCGGCTTGTGTAAGAAATGCATGTAATTTAATTTAATTTAGTTAGTGCACTAAATCCCTCAAAAGTGACAAAAAGCCCAATTCAGCCAAGCACAATGGATTAAATGGGTGGGCTCGGGCCTTACTTTTATGGCCCGTGACGAGCTTAGGCTAGTGTTTCTAAAGCTGGGTTGGGCATCATTTTCTCCCTAGATTCAATCATATTAATTAAGGATCAAATAAGATCTTATCTCAACAACCCGCACTCATCCTCGTAGCCAATAAATACCCTCCAAAACCCTCTTTTGCTGCATCTCACCTTCACTAAAAAACTCTTCCTCTTCTTGAGGAATTCTTCCATATGGAGGGGCCACTATGTAGAAAAAAATTTCTTGAGATGGCCGAATAGAAAAAATGCATATAATTTTCCAAATGCATAAAGGCATATTTTGGAAAAAAAAATCGTTTGGGTGGGGGATAAGAAAGAGGAACAGATTTAGGGCATCTTTTGACACAAGTACGGAATCTACATATTTGAGGACTCTTCATTGCCTATGCAACCGAGATTCCTCATTGAGGATCTCACATGGATACTTATGTGTGTCTATGGATAATTGCTGAGAAAATTAATTTCGGACTGTACTTCACGAAAGTGAGAATTTGTAAATCCTTTGAAGGGAGGTTAGACTTGAAATCCTTAAAAATGAGGATTTCTATTGGTCCAAGTCCCTAGTTTTTACAATTTTTAGTGTGGCTTTTCCACGACTTTGTAGATGTGAAAATCTGGTTGCCAAACATAACCTTAGAGAAAGCTGGTCCTAAGGATGTTGAGAATGAAATTGGGTGAGATCATTCCATTATAGGTTCACTTATTTTGTGAATCCAATTAGATTAGATTTGATTAGACTTTCATGTATTTTCAGTCTCATAACATCTCATCCAGATGTTCATAATAGTTTCTGCCATCTATCCATTTCATATAATCTAATTACTTAATATTGCTTGGATATGGAAAGGATGAGTTTAACTTATATTTGGGAACTCGTATTAGGCGAGTTTTATTATATGATTAGGCTTCAAATTAGATAAATGATTAAGTTTCTAGTTAGAGTTTGATGGTCTTTCCTGGTTTTGATCAATATTTTTTTTATTGTACTCTCTAATTAGGGATGGCAAACAGGTCAGGTCAAATATAAACGAGTGGGGTTAATTAGTGGTGTCCAGAAGTTTAAGCTCAATCTGTGTTTGACTCATTTTTAAATTGGGTCGGGTGATGTCAACATGCTCTTGATGAGGGTGAACGCGACCAGATCCATGACTTGGAAAAATATGAGAGAGAGAGAGAGAGAGAGAGAGAGAGAGAGTGAGAGATGATGATGATGATGATGAAGAAGAAGATGATGAAATCATGAGATTTTAAAGTCGAAAAAGAACACCCAAAATATATAATAATGGAGAAATCACCCAAGAGGAGGAAGAGGTTGATGCCATCTAATATGCTGAGTAATTTTTTAGATTCTTCAAAAAAGAACGTCTTGATTTGTTTATTTCGGAATGGTATCTAAGTTCTACAATTTTCTTTCAATTGAGTCATGATCGCGGGCAAATTTTGCCCTTTATTATATTTTAATAGCAAGAATGGCCTTTCTTCAAGAAAAAGGGATTGGGATTTGCTCTCTTTTCCTTTCAAATCCCTTTCTTTAAGAATGCTCAATTAAAAGCATGTGAAAACATGGGTGACCCTCATGAAAGGTCTCTCCATGGGAGAAAAAGGAAAAAAAGAAAAAATATTAGAATCTGATTGAAACGTAGTTGGACAGCAACGCTTAAAATCCCACCTGACCCAACTCATTTGCCACCCCTATACTTACACCGCATCATAACTATGATTGAGGTGCTTACCCAAAAAAAAAAATTAACGAGGAACTTACTTAATTTGCCTGTAATTACGGCAATATGCAAAGGGTTCTGACCGTTGCGTCCTTCAGTTCTGAAATTGCCCCAGTCAATCATCTCATTCACGACACGAGTCAACCCGGCCTCGGAAGCCAGATAAAGCAAACTCTCTCCCGCCTCGGTTACATATTGTGTTAGTACCCCGAAACGTTGCTGATCAAATCTCAACAAATGCAGCGCCACTCGTTCTTGTCCCGTCCTCAGCGCCTCACGAAGTGCTGTATAGCCATCCAAGTTTTCCTTTGTCGACGCGTTGACACCATACGGCCACCCCAAGGCTCCTTCTGGAGGTGTAAGAAACTTTGTGAGGGTAAGATTGCCAGCCCTTGCTGCCATGTGAAGTGGGGTGTCGCCATTGGAGTTTTGCTGAGAGATGAGAGATGGCTGCCGTTCGATCATATTCAACACAAAATCTTGATGGCCGAATGTTACTGCGATGTGGAGGGCTGTGTTGTTCTGAGGAGTTTTACAACAAGTGAGGTCGAGGTCTGGTTTGCTGTTCTCCTCAAGGAACCTTAATAGAAGCTTTATGTCGCCTTCCCTCGCTGCTTTGTGTAGCCCGGCTTCCATTTTTCTCTCTTGAGAGCTCATGGGGAGTTTTTGCGGACTGGTTGTTACTTGTTAGATTTGTTTCTTGCCTTCTATCCTTTCTGTAACGAGCTGGAGACGGCTCAAGTTCCCTTCTCGTGCAACGCGCTGAACATGCCTGACCTCGGATTTTCTAATGGATACAGACAGACTTTCAGTACTAAAAGTTTAGAAAGAGTTGACCCGGAAAAAAAAAAGTAGTTTTAAAAAATAGTTTCAACACTAATTATAAGATAGATCAAACTACGTATTTGCGTATACATTTTCATCATACTGGATTCTAATTTATATATATTTAAAGAAAATACTGAAAAAAGGAAAATAAAAGAGAGAAAAACAATCTTACATATTACATTTTCATATGCAAAACGCAATACAAAGTTCATTTGGAACCAGCATTTGTCATATTAGTAAATGTCTACATCAAAAGGTTTTAGACGGATTTGAACTTTTTGGACTTTTTCAGTAATTTCTTAAAATCCATGTAGATTTAAAAAATGAACCTAAACATTTAAATGATTATTATTGAATGATTTAGATTATGAGTTAGGGGTTCATAAAAGTGTAAACAACTAGAATTATAGATTGGAACTTTTTGGTGTTTTCCACAAATATCTTAAAACCTATGAAGATTTAAGATATGAAACTGGATGTCTTAATGTTTATTAAACCAATATATTAAGAAGATGAATGGATTGCATTAAAAAAAGTTATTAAAATGATTCCATCCCCCAACTTGTGCCTGGTAAACACCCTTTTTGCAAGTGTACTTGCTCTTTTGTTTTATTTACGTATAATGTAAGTATTTGCCACGGAATATAAATGATTCATAAAAAATAGTCGCATTTACACACTATTTTCACATCTCACTTAGACATATATAAATTACTACAAAGAAACATCATCATGCACAAGTTTTAAGCATATGTGTCATTACCCAAAAGTGAATGATAGCAAACAAGTAACCCTTTTAAGAAACTTCTCTCCGCTGAGTGGGGCTCATTTATAAAAGATCCAAAATAATCAACCATCATCAAATTTCACACAAATGGGAGTGGAGGCCCCCAAGAGTTTCTGACAATGTCAAGTCCTGTATATTCATTAAACTAACGATGGGCCTTACTCCTAATGGAATGGAATTTAGTAGTGCCCATAAAACACACAGCCATTTATTTTGTCTTATTTGAATTTTCTATATATCGGCCACTCTTGCAATCTTTAAAGACAATATTTTTTGGCCCATTGTAATATACAGCTTAAGTAAGCCAACAAGTTAGCAATTGTTAAAACAAGTCATTTCTTAGCTGTCTCTCGAGAAGCATCACCTGTTTCTGATTTTTTCACTCATAAAAATTCGTGATATCCCTCAATGGGTCCTGTCATGCAAAATCCAAGCTGATAAAAAGTAATTGGCATGTTCAATTAAGGGCCATTGCTAAATTTCACCCGATATGAAGTGGGCCCACAAGCAAATTGATCATTATAAAATATTTTCATAATGGTGGTTGGCCCAACTTGTTAGTGTGAAATTTGGTGAAGGCCTAATGGTCCATTAGTTTTCATCAATTTGAATTTGTATTCATAGGCCAAATTGAGAAGCATAGTGAATTTACTGGCCGTGGTTAAATATTGAGAATTTAAAGATTTTCTTGTGATCAATCTGATCGGCAGGCTAACCTTTGTCTAATTTAAGCATTCCCACATACTCCCCCGTGAATTGGCGCAAGGCCAGATTTTGCACTTGTGAGACATTATTCACTGTTGGGAAAACACAGGAAAAGACTCAGAGGTCCGATGACGAGAATAGTAGGTAGCAACCTAATCCGTTGATCCTAACCCATGGTTCTAACTCCTTA
This sequence comes from Cinnamomum chago, assembly GCA_038049695.1. Classification (NCBI taxonomy): domain Eukaryota; kingdom Viridiplantae; phylum Streptophyta; class Magnoliopsida; order Laurales; family Lauraceae; genus Cinnamomum; species Cinnamomum chago. The sequence continues at coordinate 101,879,005 of CP142451.1, read as the reverse complement.
TTAAGTTATAAAATGAAGAAGGGGGAAATAAAATCCCACCTAATGAGCCACTTTATTAATGAAAACTTGAACGGCTTAAAGTGACCATAGTGAAACCAGCCTCACGGCAATGACACTGGCCGTAAGAGATTCTGTGGCACGCATGCCATGGGTCCCATGTTAAAATAATAAGTTGGCTTGGCCAAGGCTAATATCTAATAAACTTATTTCTTTAATGAGTTTGGATTGAGGCCAAATAATCGGTAAAGAATTTTGGATTGGTATCTTACTGGTTAGCTTATCTCCCTGCTAATCAAATGATGCGGAAACTCCTGATGACTGAAAACTTTTAAAACAAGCTAGTGTCGAACACATCTAATTGTTGCAATCGTCGGTATTAGAGAGGATTTGATGGTTTGGATTAAGGGATTAGGCCCTCCTTGCTCTGTCTTCTCAATTCGAGTTGAGGGAGGAAGAGACTTGAGAGCACAAACACATCTCATATTCATCTCCTTTGTTCTAAAAAAATTTACCTTTTAAGGTAAAAAATAACCTAAGGGCACAAACACAAATAACAAGCAGACTACAAACAAGCAAACAAACACCCAACAACCACACTGAGCAAATCTAGATAAAACTTTAGCTCCCTAAATTTCTGGATATATATATATATATATATATATATATATATATATGAGAATTTTGACACCAATAGCTATGCAAAAAATGAGGTGGCATTTGACATATGGAGTGAGATGCCAAATTTGGCACGCGAAAAAGCGAAATGCCATATTATATTTTACATTAATTTATTTTAAATGGACTATTATAGATGAGTTGATTTTAATATATAAAAAAGATAAAATAATAATAATAATAATAAAATACATTAAATTTAATATATGGAGTCGAGTTGGCTCCAATAAAAATGTCAAATTGCAGCAACAAAAATAGACATCTCTACGAGAAATCCTCTTCACAGGTCAAATTTAGAATCTCACTCACATATCTCAAATGAGATCTCAAATGCCGTCTCATTTTTAACATAGCTATCGGAGTAAAAATCATGCCAAAAACTGGATATGGCATGTCCTCCTTGGATATGTCATTTCTATTGCAGATGCTCTCACCTACAGACCAGCATGTGGACAGATTGATGGCTTCCGGATGGCACTGTGGTATGTATGACTATGAGCATCTCGATCGTACTGGCTCAAGTCCTTACGATGTTAGGCAATTTATTGTAGTTTCCAGTCATGTCTCTCTCTCTCAACGCTCCTGTCCGCCAAACAAATATGTCTCTAACAGGCTCAATTTATTGTAGTGATGCGACAAGCTTGTGCCAGATCCAATACAAAACTCATGTAGCCCCACAATGTCTATCTAGCAACTAGGTTTAGGGCTTAGGCTGTTGTCTGCATAATTGTTTTTATTTTATTTTTTTTTAATATTTTAACACGGGCATTAGTTGCTCGATAAAATTAGAAATTTCTTATTCTATGGGACTAATCTTCCCTTGGCTAATTGGCTTACCTCTCTATGTTATGAACGAGTATCAAGAGCGTTCATGTCCATTATCTGACTCTTGCTCAATATTTATTGGCTGTGGGTATCAATTTTATTTTTTCTTTTTAGGAGGATTTTGATTTTAGAGGATTTTACCGAAAAAACACTTAATTTGCACATATGACGTGATTAAATACTTTAGATGCTGGTGCACCAATTAGAGCAATTGGGCCGATTTTTTTTTTTTTAATCAATTTGGTACATCGTCGGCGCCGATCTTATTTACACTAAATAAGGTTGGTAAATAAGGTCGGCGCCGACCCTGTCCACGAACCTTATGTAATGCGATTTCGAGCTTCATTCTTCTTACTTCTCCAAAATCGCAAAGAAGTTGTTTCCTTGAGTATTATTGCTGCGAAACATGATGACTATTGTTTCTTTCCACCATTGACGTCATATTTATTCTGTATCGATATTCTCTTACTATTGTTTGAGTTTACGCAAAGGAGGTAATGAGAAATTTTCTCTTCACGTGATTGAACTCTAGAAATCAAGCTTCTCTTTCTATTGACACCGCATCATACATATACTATCATTTAATGTATGGGCAATTAATTCCTAGGCAGAATACATGTTTTGTTTCACTGTATACTGTTTATTTTTTGTGTCATTGAATATGGTAGATATTACACAAGAACCCTATTGACTTATTTGCAATTGACAATGTAATACATAACACCACATTCACTTATATGTCAACAACCAAAGTGTAAGGATCCGTCCCTAGAAATACCTAGTGGGACTCAATTTGACCAAGTCAACCCTAGGTTATCTTATTTAATAAGTGTTTAGCATGAGTAGTTAGTAATTCTCATTAATTTAGCCCTAATTTATAAGATTAAGACCATTGTGAGGTTGATAGTTCCATTAGGAGTTTAATTGGATTTCCTAGAACTAGTTAACTAAAAGCCTTAGCTGTAAATCCTAATTATATGAGGGCTTTCCTTAGAGAGTTGTGCAACTAACTTAGAATAACCCGATTACTCATGGCCTAATCCATTAGCCCATTAATTATATGAGGGTACTCTAGTCCTTCCAACCAAGCATTTTTTCTTTAAATTGGAAATCCAAATACCTTAAATGACATTGGCCTCCTTCGTTATCAACCAAGCAAACATGGACACTCTTGTCATTATAAATAGCCTACCTTTACTGCCCTTAGGCTTCTTCATTTACAATCACTCATTTGAGGATACCTTAGTCGTTAAATATGGATACCTAAATTACCCTAGTCATCATCCTTTATTTCTATTAGCAACCAATGATCCTTTAGTCATTCCATTTAAAATTCCTTTTCTTATGCACTTCTCTCTTTGGGAATGGGTGTATAGATTGTAAATTCGGCTATTGGGGGGGATCTTAAAGCTTTTGGAGTGAAGCTAAGCTACTTGAGGAGTTTTCGTCACAATTAGGCAAGTAGACATGCTTAAATTCCTTAATTAAATTAATTAATATACTTAGAATGATAATTACTGTCTTTTGTGGTTGTTTGGCATGATTTCTATAATTGGATGGTTGATTGGATGATATGATGTATGTGATTGTTATTTTAAGCCTTTCTTATGTATATTTGGCCATTGATGAATGGTAATCCCTCATTTGGAAGATCAATGGCCCACTTGTGATGGAGTTATGATATGGGAAGTATATTTGATTCATGGGAATGAATGGGAGTAGATCTGGTCAGAAATGGATGGAGCTTGATGGAAAATGAAAGATGACAGAATCCTGAAAATCAGGATTTTGTGTGTTCCCGGTTGACCTGGTCACCCAATAAGTCTACCAGGCATACATCGGACTTCCCCACAACTGGGAGCAGGAATTCCCGCTCAGGGTCAGAACCTAGTGTACCTGGTCGACCGGCCACACTATGGATTCCCCCCACTTGCCAGGTTTTTAGGAAAATGCCCCAGTATATCAGGTCGACTAGAGGACCCTCCAGGTCAACCGGGAACACTGTGGACTGTGAATTCTGCCTCCTTGGTTCTGCCTCCTTTCGCAGTGCATCAGGTTGACCCGAGGACCCATGATGTTGAATCGATATACTACAGATAGTCGTTTCTCACATGTGGTTTCCTTTATGACTTGATCATGTGTGGGCCTTGTTGACCTTGCATTTGGACTGTTTGGGATACGCTAGACACGAATCAAGAGCCGAGCTTTGCTTTGACCCGTGTAACCACCTAAGTAGGGTCTTGGGATATAAAACGAAACCCGATTCAATGGTTATAAACGTCATATGATGCTATACACCTACAGGAGCACCAATGATACCTAATAAGTATCTGGGACCTCGTGATCACTGTCTTAGGTGAAGTGGGACCCTGGACCTGAAGAGAGGGGCAACGATTGTGATGTATTGAGACATATGGTACTTGTATTGTTGAGAACGGACACTATGGTTGGTTAGTAGGTTCGAACCTTGGATGTAGGCCTTGGGAGGTATTATAAATCAGGGCATCGCACTTACTCTGATCCATGGTTTAAAATATCGGCTGATACCGGTTTGTATCGGCCGATACGAACCGGTATCGTCCTGGACCGTTACGATATCGGGCTGTGATATCGGTATCGGTATCATAACGGTCCATATCACCAAAATATCGGCTAACGGTCGATATTTTCAAAGTATCGGTCGTAATGGCTAATACGACCAAACTTATATATATATGTAAAAAAAAAGGAAGATGAATAGAGAAATATGCATTTGCAGAAAAAAAGGGAAACACACAACAACATGCATTTTTTTTCTAAAACAAAAGGAAGGAAAGAAAGAAAAACATAAATATGGATCACCAGAAAAAAAAAAAAAACTCACACCTGGATCTTTTAAGAGGCTAAACATGGTTGGCCTGACGCCTTTCTCCTCTTCTTCCTCTCCTCCTCTTCTTCTTTTTCTTCCTCTCTCTTTTCCTCTTTCCCTCTTTCTTTTCCCTCTCCCCACTCATTGTTGTGTCTTGGGCGAAAATGGAAAAGGCAGAGGGGACTTTCTCTCTCCATTTGTTTCCTAGGGAGTGAGTCTTCCACATTTATTGTGGCCCACATTTTTAAAAACTAAGTTGCATAAATGTAGGTAGCCTCTTAAATGGTCTCACAAATCACAATGAATTTTCGAATTTGAAAATGTAAACCATTAAATGCCCTCGCTTATTCTCTAAACTATTAAATGCCCCTTTTATATGGAACCTCAACAAATGTTAATTAAATTAGTGTTGGCCTAATGTCACATTAATCACTTATAAACATACAAATGAAATGTCAAAAAAGTCAAAAAGTATCCAAATGTTTTATTTTATTAATTAGTAAGCCTCTAACAAGGTATTCTAATAAAAAAAATCTAATCCACTAAAAATAAACGTCCTTCTCATGAAGATAAAAATGTGAAAATATTTACAAATCAAATACAAAGAGTGACAATTTTTTTTAATTAATTAGATTTGGAATTTAAATTGTGGTCTACTTGATTGATTTTTTAACTATATGTATGGATTAAGGATAAAACATTAAGACGTGACATATTCAACAATTTTAGGTAAAACAACGGTACAAGATGCTTTGCCTTAGGGGCACTGATATTTTGCTTTACGATGTGTACTAATGGGAAAAACATTGTTTTCCAGCATTTTCTAATATTATGGATTTTTCTTATATTTTTGAGAATTTTTTGGGATTAAAAAAAATTCACACCGAGACGGACCGATAACCGCGATCGATACCGATATCATATCGATTTTTTGTCCGCACCGATACTGCGACCGATACCACGATTTTGAATCATGCTCTGATCCATCATCATGGTCCGTATTGGATGAGATGTCAGGACCTTGCACTTGAAGTCCTGGCCTATAATATTGGAAACTTAACGGTAGATACTGATGGACGAACTATATAATGAGATAATTAAGTATATAGAGGAGCGGAGTGTACAACGGTATGTATTATTAACTGTTGGAAATCACAAGGATGGATTAGTTATACCCAAACTCCGTGACTCATATCGTTGAGTAATATTGTCTCATATTAATGCTGATAAGGTGATCCGGTTCAGAGTACCCCCACCTAGTGGACTGTAAGATTGTGGATGTACGGTTAGACTGCCGAAGAATTCTGGTACCGCCATGTATATTGATATTGAGATGTGATTGAGTACAGTAGGTACCTTCGGGGTACCGAGACCGCCGGCACTCGGACTGGGTACATGTGGATGGATATTGATGTTGAGATAGCACGTAAGACCAATAGCTGAGACTTAGCCGTAGCCATGGATATTGTTGGTTGAGATAGTACATAAAACCAATGGCTGAGACTTAGCCCTGGCTATAGATTTTGATGGATGAGATGGACTCTTGTACGCTCATATTTGATGAGACGACAGCGATGAGTGGCCATGACCCCCATGGTTGGTGTCCATCGACAGTTGTTGTAACGACGACGATGAGCTAGCTCCGACCCACCACGCCCCTTGTACTTCAACTGTGGATGCACCTTTATATGCTCCTATGGATGAATGTTTATTGGATATATGATTATTATGTATTATAGATAATGTTGCTTAGTGTCTTTAACTGCCGATGTTGATATAGTTGGATCTAGATACAATGGTTACAGACATGATATGGCTACTTCTTCAGGTTATCTATATTGCTAGTAACACATATGTGCTCTTGTGATTTAGATGATATATTGATGATGATGACTTCTCTTATTTAATTGATATCTTGTATCAGACGTCTGTTGTATTCCTTTCTCAATTATTGTTCATACACTACACTTCACACCATTTCTGTTGTACTCTGATATTCCTTATTTGTTATCGAGATACTAATCATGCAGGTACAACTAGGATCAGGTATGACCTTCATTTCTATCTATTAATATAATGTATTGCCATTTAAACATGCCTATTTTCTTGAACCTGACTCAATCCTTGGTGTTTTCAGGTATATTCTCCCCCTTTCTTACTTGGCGGTTGATCCGTTGCCACAGGGTTCGGAGAGTGATGCAGTTCGTGCATCAAGAGATACCTATCACATTGATGTGCTATTCTTCCCTTATTTTTAGCTGGCCAAGTTGGCCTACGATCGTACCTAGTTTAATTACGGAAAGTACCTTGTAATATCTTAAAGTGAAATAAAATTATAGGATATTGCTCATTTACTTGCTCTTATGAGATTCATACTTGCTTATCTTATTGAATTTTCTGCTTCTCTTGAGTACTTTCCCGTAGCGTCCCGAGAAATAACGTCTTAATATATATCATTTGTAGATAATATGATATTGGTAGATAAGTGAAGTGATAGTGTGACTGCAAAACTTGAGAAATGACGGGAGGCTTTAGCACCCGAAGGCTTTAAAATAAGTCATAAAAAGATGGAATATATGGATTACAATTTTAGCGGGCATATTAAAAGAGATGAAACTATTGTAAGAATTGAAGAGCATGAGATACCACAAATAGAGTCTTTCAGTTACCTTAAGTCAATAATTAGAAATACTGAGGAGATTAATGAAGATGTCAAATATAAAATAAAAGCGATATGGTTGAAGTAGAGACTAACTTTCAGAGTGCTTTAGTGCTAACGAGTTCCATGAAGATATCATAATAAAATTTACAGAATAGCGGTTAGACCAATTATGATTTATGGAGTAGAATGTTGGCCAATCAAGAAGCAACATATGCACAAAATGGATATAACCGAGATGAGAATATTGAAGTTGATGTGTGGAAAAAGTAGGAATGATCAATTTAGAAATGAGTGCTTCATAGAGCATTTATGGTTACTTTCAATAGGAGATAAAATTAGAGAAAACCGTTTGGAATGGTTTGAGCATATCCAACGCATGCCCGCAACGGCGCTGATAGGAAAAATCTTGATTAAGAAGGTTGATGGCCCACCAAGAGAAGCAGTAGGCTAAAAAGGATGTGGATGGAAGTAAGAAAAATAGATTTGAGGATGTACAACTCAGTTAAATATGGGAAATCTTCAAAAAAGCCCTTTACTTTTGGGTGATTTTCAAAAAAGGGTCAAAAGAATTTAATATTTCAAAAATATATGAAAGCTTACAAGACTCATTTCACTCAAGCCCAATCTGGCAATCCATACCCCACTGCCGGTAATTTTGTATAACAAAAACTCAAAAGGACAAAAGTGCCCTAGTGAGTAGTAAGTGAGTAAAACGGAGATTTTCAAAATAGTCTTAAACTTTTTAGGTGAGCACTCTAATTATTAACCTAATCAATAGTTAATTTCAGTTTTCACTTCATGATCAATCCAATATTTGGATACTTTAATTATTAAGGTGAATTTCAGTGCAATCAATGCATTGTGTTATATAAGTGACTTGGAATAAGCAAAAGTGATCTTATAGTTGGTCCAACATTTTGGATAAGGAATGAGATCAAATGGATTTTGTCACGTCCCCTGAACCCGATTAGAAAATAAACCGGATCCAGGGAGTGAAATTTTGGGCCAATTAAAAATTTTTGCCCCTTTTGGCCCAAGGATGGTAAGTCCGCTGTGAGGATAATGTATTTCAACTTCAAAACATAAAACAATAGCGGAATTCATACATTGATATTAACAATGGATAATAAATCTTAATTAAATTTAAAGTTGCAAGCAACAATTAAAGCTAAAGAGGAAATTAATTTAATTACTATGGCCATCCCATAAACTAAGGCCATTAAACAACATAGAGTTAATGAAAGAAAGTTCAACGAAGAATAACAATGAATTAAATAAAATCTAATGTTTGTCCCAAAGTGAGTCTCTCATGTGCCTGGTAATGATGACACTACTCTACGTCATCGGCACTCCACTCCCGTGCCTCCTCTGCTGGTTGGAGATCATCTGGGATCTCTTCACCGGCTTGCTCCTCGTAGTAGTACTGACATGAGGAGTCTGCACACCAAGAAACCTAATCAACAACATGTTGAGCAATAGATAAGCAAGATATAATTAAAACATAACATGCATCAATATAAGAGTAATGACAAGTACAAGATCGTAGGAATACAAGGAACAATACTAGGCATGTAGCATGAGCAACCATCAGAATCATAAATAGAACTCCTAGCAATTCTAACAATCACCACTACCAAAGTAATGCAATGCACAAGAGGGAGACTCCGTGGATGTCCAAGCCACCTCACGAGGTATCAGTAACAATCATATCCGGACTACTGATACCAAAGTCCGGCTCTAGGGGGTTCCAAGCTCCCGGTCCTGGGAATAGTAGCACGGTCCAAGCTCGCTCCCAACTATTCAATGCCATGGACGCCGTCCAAAGCCAACTGCCCACCCCGATGTCCGAGTAACCGGCCCATCAATAAACCCCAAACTGCAGCTGGCCATGATATGCAAATAATAATAATAATAATAAAAGTGGTGTTGACATGCGGGAAAAACCAAGTCAAGCAAGTCTGGCTAGCTCAGCGAACAAAGCGTGTTCTTAGGGATTATCTCATTTAAACAATACAAGTTAGACCATCCACACGATAATCCCTTACATTATAGCCAGTCATGTTTATCAATACACGATACATGGTTCCTAAGGTACACTCTAAATCAGGTCCTTGTTCTAATTCTACAAGAGTTTATGTTTCATAATTAATTAGGTGTTTTATGCCAAGAGAGTGTACAAGAATACAAAATCAACGGATACGATTAACAAATCAATGAGAGATTACAATCCAATCCTAGGCAAGTGTTGGCATCCATGTACCATATGTGGTGTAACGGAGTGCGTGGGGAATTCGAATCATCAATGCTTATAAAGAATTTCCTTGGTGTACAATCATGTTGAGCATCGATTGATTCAATTCAATACGCATTCGGTTAAACCATACACAATACACGAATACCTAAACAATCCATCGAAGCACATCAAGCCACGTGCTACGATTTCAAAACCCCATTAATGGTCACGTGAGAGTGGTTTCACGGTTTCCAATGTCTAAGGCCCAAACTTAGGCTAACAATCTTGTTACTAACAAGAAAGTGGTCTAAATAATTAATCTCCTTACCTACCTCCCTACCTGATCCCCAATCATCGCGAGACATGTATCATTGGATTCTACGCTCAAAGAGCTTTCCAACGGTATATGGCTCGCGAAATTCCGACGTATGGTTAAGAAGTTATGGCCCATAGAAGTTTGCCCCTTTATATATATATATATATATATATATATATATATATATAAAGCGCGACGGACCAACCAAGTCCGACTCAATGGTTGGAAGATCCAACAGTAGCCATATTCGTTAGTGGCCATCCACGTTGTTTTTTTTTTTTTTTTTTTTTTCATTCAACATATGTGCTGATGTCATGGCCATTGAACGTCCCAGCATCAAGCAACGTTTATTTTTTTATTTATATATATTTTTTCCTGAACGTTAAATACAGAACCCCATTTTTGCAGTTTTTCACCCAATCCATTTCAAAAATTCACCTGCACAAAACTGAGCCACCGTGCTCTCCCAATAATTCATTCCATCCATCATCATTTCCACTTACATCAATTAACAAACTAAAATTAACAATTAAATTAGATAAACTCAAATTAATAATAGAACATGCTTAGAATTAGGGAAACCTAATAAGAAAACACATATAATCAATGGAAGACATACACACATGCTTAATTATAAAATGCAGATCTACTTGCCTTAATCAAGAAGAAGATTGGAATTGGGGAAATCTGAGGAGAAGCCCTACCACTGCAGAAACCTCAATCTACCCGACCAAATGCAATCTATCACGCAAAGGAGAAGAAAAGAGCGGAAAATATCAAGATCTAACTTAAATATAAACCAAAGAGAATTGATTGAAAAGATGAAAGAGAGAGAAATCTTACCAAACTGATGTCAATGGAAAGAGGAGATCTCGAGGAAGAAGATGAGCGGCTCGGATCGCGGAAGTGATCCTTCATGGAAGGAGTTCTGGAGCCTTGGAAGAATGAGGAAAAAGAAGAATGGTTGCAGTAGGTTATCGTTCGTTGCAGAGAAAGAAAAGAGATTAGGGTTAATCTCTTGTTTAAGAAGAAAAGGAGGGAGAAAAGACTAAATTACCCCTTAAGTGGGTCCGGAAAAAGAATGAATTATTAGAAGGGTTTCTGGTCGTCGGATCGCAACGAGCTAGAAGACAAAATTGATCAACGCGACGAGACCTTTCCAACGAACCCAAAATCGCGGCGATAGGAATTTTTTGGAAAAACACTCATATTTTTCTTAATTTGCAAACTACCCCCTACTAGGGTCAAACGAACTCAGAATCGCACAAAACTCCGAAGGCACTATTCTAACACTAAAAGAGACTCGCTAACCATCTAAACCCACTTAAATATCTAATAAAACAATAATTATAATAATATTAAAATAAATGAGTCAACGGGCCGGTAATTGGGCCCAATTGACCCAGTAAGGTCGTAGACCTTACAGATTTTCTTTTCATATTGAAATAAATAAAAAAACTGCCAATAGTGGATGGAGATCTCCCAACTGGACCTAATTGAAAGAAGTCTTGAAAACTTTCATACCTTTTTGAAATATTCAATTCCTTGGTCCTTTTTTGAAAACCACCTAAAAAGTTTAGAAACTATTTTGAAAATCTCTTTTTTACCTACTTACTACTCACTAAGGTCACTTTTGCCCTTTTGAGTTTTTGTTTATACAAAGTTGCCGGCGGTGGATATAGATTGCCGGATTGGACCTGATTGAAATAAATCTTGAAAATCTTCATACGTCTATGAAATATTTAATTCGTTTGACCTTTTTTAAAAATCACCCAAAAGTTAAGGGCTTTTTTGAAAATTTCTCGTTAAATATTTAACTTAAGATAGATCGAAATGGAGAAATAGAATTAATAAAGCCAACCCAGCATAGTTTGACAAAGCTTTGATAATAATGAAGAATGATGTAACTCAAATCTACCTATCAAATTATATATAGTAAAACAACACCCTTTTCGCGGGGGAGCGACACGTGGCGGCAGGGGACTTCCTCAGAGGATGACATGTGGCGCATCCTCAAACTTTTTACAATGCTACATTCCGAAATTACCCTTCTAATATGATTTCATCACCTAAAATATCTCAATGCAAATCTAAGATATTCTTGAAATAAGATACTTATCTCTTACATAAAACATAGCATACAATAATGACTTCTCTTTAGTTATCTTCAAAGGGACCCACGTACTATTAAACTAACAAAAACAAAGAATAAAGGCTCTTTGGCTATGATTTTAGTGATCGGTGAACATGTATGTATTAAATGTTATTGCATATCAATTTGTGGGACCCTCATGTCAGATCTAACTTGGATAAATTTAGGGCACTTTTGTAGATAGTATTTTGCTACTTTTTTCTCTTATTTTTTCTTTCAGTACTTGGTATGGTTAATCTGTGAGGGCCATTGTGGAAACCAGTTAATTTCAAAATCCACACTGAATATATAATCATTTATATTTACTAACTTAACCAAATAAATTTTCAAGTCTTCTTTATTTCCAAACTCACAATTTACGAGGGCCACGTTTTTTTTTTTTTTTTTATTTATACCAACACATGAAGAACTTTTTTGATATCAGAGCGGAGGCTACTTTCATAGGCTGTATTCTGCTACTTTTTTCTCTTTATTTTCTTTTCAATATTCAGTTAGATTAATTTGAGGGGCCCATTATGGACATTTTTCTCCTTATTTTTCTTTAGATATTTGGTAGGATTAATTAATCTGTGGGGCCCATTGTGGAAGACAATTAATTCCAAAATCCATATTTAATTATGAAATTGTACTCAATTTATGACTAAGCACAAATATAATCAAATCAAGGTCCTAAGATCTTTACTATTTACTCGATCTTTCCCTAAATATTTTCAGCTACCTAAAATTTCTCTAATGAGTTTTCATTTTTATTATGAAATATATATTAATATTTATTTATAAATTATTTAAATATTTAGAAATATCTTCAATTTGAAATTTTAATGATTCAATGCAGGCCTATTGCACTCGTATTTTATAATGCAAATAACTAATGCAAATGAGGTGACTCCCGTCTTTGACTCTGCTCCGTCAAAAGTCGAGTTCCCCAATTCCTCTCTCTCTCTCTCTCTCTCTCTCTCTCTCTCTCTCATTCTCGCTCAGTTTTATTGATCAGGGATTCAGGATAGTTTCTCTCTATCATAGTTAATGTTTATTGATCAGGATGGTACGTTGCATGTGGATCCATAGTAAGTCGGACTCTTTGTAGGACTCACGTGTAAATCGTGAGGCTCCTTGCTCGGCCCACTAAAAAATAAAACGATATAGCTTAAGTAAACGTTCTCATATATGGGTCATAGACCGCCTCCATATGCGATGGACTCGTCCTTGTGTTGATCGATTGGAAACTTTGAATAGATATTGTAGAAACTTAAATATTTTATAATGATGAATCTAATCAAATAATTATATGTAAAAGAGACTATGCCGGGCTTTCAATGTTGATAGTCTGTACGTTGCGTCTGGGGATGGGTTGGATCACAAATGAAGGCTATGCTGATTTCCACAGGGGTCATTTAAATGTAAGGGAAAAATAGAGTACAAGATTGGTTGGAGTATTCAGTATTCAGTACAAACAAACATAATCATGCATATGTGTTACACATTTGCATCATTTAACCATTTGGGGTTGTTGGCTCACGGTTAGTAAGGTATGTAAATGATTTATATATATATATATATATATATGAAGTTTTAAGTATATCTATCCTTCATCATAGGGTGAGGGTCACTGTCCTTTTTGCACATGAAGACAAGACAAGTAAGTGTACCTCACACTATGTACTTAAAAAGTAACTCTTGTACTTGAAAATTTTCAATTATAGAAATGTCATCACCCTATAGTGAGGGATAGATGCACTTGAAACTTCCCCATATATATATATATATATATATTTGCTATTGGAGGATTCTCAATCCTTTGGACTAGACTATTCCCTCCGAGCCCAGAGAAAAACTAGGTAAATTCCCCTGTAGCCCTAGCCCCAGTATGGTAGAGTAGTTTCGAACCTACAACCTCCAAATGCAAACCGTGGTCATAGGTCAACTGAGCTACCCCTTGGAGTTAAATGATTTACATTCACATTACATTTATTTGTTCTTTGTTTGTTTGTAGTATTAACATATAAAAATGATTCTTACGAGGGCAACTACCACTAAAATCCCTTGCACATGTGCATTATAATTATTTGTGCTCATTTATGCATGTGTGATTAGTGTGAAAATGATGTCACAATAAGGCGCGGTTTACATAAGGAACTCTTCACACTTTTACACCTCTTGCAAGAGGCACTAGTACAATCTTACACAATGATTGCATTCCCCTGGGCCCCATCAATCATCTTTCTACATTCATTTGCGCGCTCTACTTGTAATCCAAACTATTCAATTTGTTTGCTGACCAAATAAATTGTGAAAAAAAGTCCAAACCTATATAGCTAATTTTTCTCACTTTTGTAGGCTCCCAATTCACGACCTGAACCGTTTAATATTTTTGTATTAATGACAAGTGGTCAAAATATTTATTTCATATATTAAATCTTCATAGATTTTGATAAACTTGTGAGAAAATCCAAATACATCTAAATTTATTGGATGTACTGTTTCAGTCATGTAAAACTGTTGATTTCGGCTATCAGGTTAATGTGTAATATTTGTACATTTAAGATTTATACATGTAAAACTCATTTTCATATTCTCAGCGTAAAATGCATATTTTCCTCCAAGAAATTTATCTCTCCTCGGTGGGGCTCGTTAATAAAAGAACATAAACAATAAAAAAGAAGTCCCTCACTAAATTTCACTCAAATGGTAGTTGGGCCCTCATAAGATTATCAAAATGTCCAGTTCAATACCGACAGCCAGCTGACGATTTGTCCAACGCCTGTTGGAATTAAATTGGTGACAGCTATAAAAGTCGGGGCCGCTTATTTTGATCATTTTAAATTTTCTTAAATGAGCCACACCTACAATCTTTAAAAATAAATTTGCTCAAATGGGTTGCCTTGAAATTTTTCATAAATGGGCCAACATGCCAGCAATAATTGTGATGCCTTGAAATTTGCTCATAAGGAAAATCTCCTCGAATGCAGAAGCATCACTCTTTTGAGAATTGTTCTCACTCATAGTAAAATCATGAATTTTAAGTTTCTTTATTTTTTTTTTTTCTAGAGATCAATTTTTTAGTGGGACCACTTCATCCACTCTAAGCATTTGTACACTTTACCCTCATGAATCAGCACAAGCTCAAGCTTTGCACTTTCTAGATATTATTCACTCTAGGAAAAACATTAGAATAGATTTGGACATAGATGATGAGAATAGTAGCTATCAGCTCGATCCCTTGACCCTAACCTAGGGCTAATGTGTGTGATATGATTAGATTGGCTTTAAGGTAGAAATCGTGCCCTAAAAAAGGGAGCCCTAAAGAGGACAGTTAAGGAACTCCTGTTGGGGAAATTACTTACGAAGAATGCGCAATCATAAAATCAAATAAACAGTTAGTATAAATAATTAGTATATAAAAGTGAATGAGTGTGAATGTGAGAAATTAATCTAAGAAAGCAATAAAAATGGGCAGGGCAAGGCACACCAATTAAGATGCTTTCTTAAAGACAACAATTTCTCACAAGCATGTGGTTTTGATGAAATTCTATCATCAGAATACAATGTCAAACTCTGATTCGAAGCCTGCACACTAGAATCAGAAATATGGAATTGCCCTTAAAATCAAAGTAAGAATAAAAAAGAATAAAATACTCTTAGACAATATGCTTATGAAAATACTGCATTATACTCATTTGGATTTTCTTTGAATTCTTTGGAAAATTTTAAATCACCTCAATTTATAATGTTTGAAAGCAACCTTTGAAATTGGGTGACATCCACTCAAATGGACTCAAAAGACACATCTCATCCAAAAAGCACAAAACACTTGATTTTGAAAAGACACATTCAAATGTCTCTTGTATTTATTTTTTTGAAAAGATACAAAGACTCATACTTGATTTTGAAAAGACACAGTTGATTTGAGTTTTTTAATTAGTTTATTATAAATGGATTTATATGCATGAGATATTAGTTTTAATATTTTATTCAGAACTTAATGGGCTTCATGCATGCTAGTATGTATTTATAGATGTGCATTTGCTTGTTGATATTTATGTGCCAACGGCCAACGTACAGAGTCTTGGAAATATTTAGTGCTAGTGACAAGGCGTGAGAGGTATAGGTGGGATAATGAATGGAGTTTGTACTGGAATTCCCAAGTGGCCCCATAGAGCTAGGGTGCATATGCTGGCAGCTCATATAACAAAATAAACCATTGGAAATATGAATTGATTGGTTTCCTGGCGTGTTATGATTGTATTTTGTCTCTAGTTATTCGGTAGGGAATTTTTTTTTCACTATTGTATAAAAAATAAGAGTTTTTGTCATTTAGGGGAGCAAATGGACTGCTTTTTTACTTTATTTTTTTTGTAAAAAATGAAGAAATTTTGAAAATGTATATTTTTAATGTGACCTCTTATTTTAAAAATGAAGAATTTACATTACTTTTATTTTAATAGTAAATTTCCAATCAATTTAATAAATATGACATGTCTATATGTCATTCATTTGTTCTCCCTTTATAAGACCTCGGGATTTGTGTTTCAAGCATGTGTTACACGACATGTGTTACAACTTATTGGCTCCTCTATAACAACTGCATCTGCATGTCTTTAATGTATTCTCCCTCTATGGGAGGCAATAGGTCTTCCAACGTACCATTCAAGGAAATGGTATTTATACATGTGTATTGGAGTTTTGGAAATAGGAAAAATTACCATGCGGATGGCCCAAAACCTGACAATTGCCAAATACTAGATGAAAGACTGAAAATTACCGGATAAAAGATTGTACATAAAAGGACGCCTAAAGTGAGACGGTTTTACCCTTTATTCTGCGATATCCTAGGGTGGTAAGATATCTCAAGATTCGATATCCTAAGCCGGTAGGATATCGCACCATTCCCTACTCCCACCCAACAGAAATCACATTCGATACTTTTTTTGCCTTAATGTGTTGGTTTGGTTAAGGAATGATTGGATTTTTTTCATATTGTGTCTTTGGCACTTTACTTCACAATGTGAGTGAGGAAGCTGGTGGATTAAGTTTCTTTCTCTAATTTTTGGATGATCGAAGGATTTTCGAATCTGATTGGGGTGTGCATGTTTTTTAGTGTTTGGAAGTGGTGTTTGAAACTTATTGATGAGGATTCTCTTAAATCTCTTGTATTTCTTTACTTGGGTGCTTGTCTCTACAATCTACAGACAGTTATTGTTTAAATGTAACTTTCAACATTTCAGTCCGAGGTGCATAAGGGGACATGTATTTGTGCCTCTGTTTTCTGCACTCATGGTGTTTGTTCAAATCTCAAAGAGAGCTGTTACATTTTCCTCCTTTGTTAATTGTTGTCTATGACTTTTCAAGCTACAGAATGGTCTTCAATTCGCGGTGAAAAAATGCAATATTTGTGGCATGGGAGTAGTGCGATATCCTAGGGCTATAGGATATCCCAGGATTGGATATCCTATGTCTGTAGGATATCGCAGGATAAAGGGTAAAACCGTCTTACTTTAAGCGTCCTTTTATGTACGATCTTCTATTCGGTAATTTTTAGCCTTTTATCTGGTATTGGGCAATTATCAGGTTTTGGGCCGTCCTTAGGGTAATTTTCCCTTGGAAATATTTAGTGCTAGTGACAAGGCGTGGGGGATAGGTGGGATAATGAATGGAGTTTGTACTGGGATTCCCAAGTGGCCCCATAGAGCTAGAGTGCATAAATTGGCAGCCCATATAAGAATATCAACCATGGGAAATATGAATTGATTGATTTTCTGTCAGATTATGATTGTATTTTGGCTTTAGTTGTTTGGTAGGGCATTTTTTTTACTTTTGTATAAAAAATAGGAGTTTTTTGTCATTTAGTGGAAAAAATAGATTGCTTTTTAACTTTATTTTTTCTAAAACAAAAAATGAGGAGATTCTGAAAATGTATATTTTTGATGTGACCTCTTATCTTAAAAATAGAGAATTTACATTACTTTTATGTTAATAGTAAATTCCCAATCGGTTAAATAAATATGACACATCTGCATGTCATTCATTTGTTCTCCCTCTATAAGAGCCTAGGATTTGTATTTCAGGTATGTGTTACACAACTTGTGTTATAACTTATACGGCTCCTCTGCCTGTTTGGTAATTTACTTTTAAAATAAAGTGGAGTGAAGTGAATTGAAAAGAATGAATAAAATATAAGTGAGTTATGATGGTATTTTGTTTTTAGTTGTTTGGAATGGAATATTTTTAACTTTTTGTATGGAAAAATGAAGTTTTTTTGTCTTTTAGTGAGTAAATGTAGTTTTTTTACTTTTTTTGGAAAAGATGGAGGGAATTTTGGTTAAAAGTGCTTTTAATGGGATGTTTAACTTGACTTGACTTGACTTGACTATATTAGTAAAATTACCAAGCGGGCCCTGTATTCTCCCTCTACGAGAGGCAATAGGTCTTCCAACGTACCATTCGAGGGACCCCTTCATATGTATTTATAGATGTGTATTGGCCTGTTGATATTTATGTGCCAACGGCCAATGTACAGAGTCTTAGAAATATTTAGTGCTAGTGACAAGGCGAGAGGGATAGGTGGGATAATAAATGGAGTTTGTACTGGGATTCCCAAGTGGCCCCATAGAGCTAGAGTGCATATGCCGGCAGCCCATATATAATGAATGGAGTTTGTACTGGGATTCCCAAGTGGCCCCTTAGAGCTAGAGTGCATATGCTGGCAGCCCATATAAGAAAATCAACCATGGAAATATGAATTGATTGATTTCCTGTAAGATTATGATTATATTTTATCTTTAGTTGTTTGGTATGACATTTTTTTTATTTTTGTATGAAAAATAGGAGTTTTTTGTTATTTAGTGGAGAAAATAGACTGCTTTTTAACTTTATTTTTTCTAAAATAAAAAATGAGGGAAGTTTGAAAATATATATTTTTGATATGACCTCTTATCTTAAAAATAAAAAATTTACATTACTTTTACATTAAATAGTAAATTTCCAATCGGTTTAATAAATATGACACGTCTGTAAGTCATTCATTTGTTCTCCCTCTATAAGACCCCAGGATTTTTGTTTCAGGCATGTGTTACAACTTACACGGCTCCTCTATAACAACTGCATCTGCATGTATTTAATGTATTCTCCCTCTATGAGAGGCAATAGGTCTTCCAACGTACCATTCGAGGACCCTCTACTAAACAGATCCCATGTCACGGTAATTACAAGGGAACAATGTAACACATGCTTAGAATCCCATCATGCATGGAGCCCACATAGAGATAATCCACACAATTTAAGATGAGTCCCATGCCCTCCAATGATATATCCTTCAATTTCAGTTCAGTCCAGTGGATCCTAATCCCCGATTGAGTATATATATGACAAAAATGTGACCGGCACAGATGAAGGAGACAAGAAGAAGGGAGAAGAAGGAGACAAGAAGAAGGGAGAAAGAAATATGAAAGAGAAAAGTAGGGAAAATGTTTTCGGATTTAATGATGTAATGGATAAGGGTAAGACCATCAAAAAAAAAAAAAAAAGGACTAACCGGAAACCCAAATCATAACTTTAAGGCCAGGGGTGATCATGGGGCTGTCTTGGCTGGGCTTGGCTATTTAGTTATTGAGCTTACTGTTCAAGCAGTCTCCAGCCCAAGCCCAATCTCTAGTCCATCGTATTCATAAGGACAGTCGTTATCCCATGCGCGAGGTGCACATGGGGTTTGCTATATGCACTTTGCTGTGGGGCCCACATGCTGGCCCCCTTCGGGATGAGGCCTTGGGGATTTGAAAATATGCTTGGGCCTTGCCTATGTACAAAAAATAGCTCCATTCGATCATCCCAACCCTATCGATCATGTGTGGTCCGCAAGTTCAGTTTATTAAGATGGGTGTTTAGTTGATCGAACGGTCAAGTCCGTGGATATGAGGTTTTTTTGTCCACTCAGGATGAACCAGTAGGTGGGTCCCACCAAGGGTGCGCATTATGTGCACTATGTGCATAGGATACTTTCCCTTCATAAGGAAAAATGTTTTGTGTCAATAAAGTCAGGGTTGCCAGGCCATTAGGCATAAATAGGCCCAATGATTGATCCAGAAAATTAGTCCCTAGACCCAGGCACAAGCCACGAACCTATAATTCAAGCCAAATCTAGCCCAGCGTGGGCAAGCCTTAGCTGGCCTAGCCTGTGAGAACTCATTTTTCAAGCCGGGGTCGTAAAGACTGTGGGCGGGAGGGGCAAGAATTTTGTAAACTTCACTGCCCTTTTACATTGGCAACCCCAAGCAAACGGGAGTGGAAATTTGGGCGGGCCGCAGATGACCGGCACCGCCCAGCATGGAAAAGACAGTGCTTGGGCCGTTGACCATGTCGATGTGGTATTTTTACTATCCCCCTCCCCCCCCCCCCCCCCCCCCCCCCCCCCCCCCCACAATCATATGAAGGAACTCTCGCTCACTGTCTCACTGTCTCAGTAACATTAAATATTAAGTATCATCTTCTTCCCTTTCTTATATAAATTATCACAGCAAACACATTATATATAATTATTTATTCTTTTTTTTTTTTTGTAAAATCTTTTTTTTTTTTAAAAGCTGGATCATCACAATCTTTTGGCCTTGACTTTTCCCTAAATGAGGAAGATCATAGAAATTTTCCTTAGGATCAGGATCGGGGATTAAAAGTAGACAGTCATCCCGAATCTGCTGGCAGTGCTGGCCTGAGTTATTTAATTAGAAAGAAAAGAAGAACGACTTCCACAGTTTAGAACAATTTTTATACAGTTTAAGTCCTTGATCCCAAAGAGTAAAAAAAAAGGTACAATATAAATAAAAGAACTTTACAACGGTAGATCATCAGGTAGCACTGACCACCTTCTTAGACACATGAAATCGCATATGCCCAGACATGTCGGAGGAAATGCGCGTGTGGGGGGGAGTGGGACCATCCAAACCTGACTTTCTCAAACCGCTTCAAGTCGTAGTTTAGGAGTTTTTAACTATGACCCTAACATTGCTAGATACCAACTTATGAAATTTCTAATAATTCGCCAATTACCATTTATGCTTGTGGAAGATTGAGCATTTGAAATTTTTTTGATGCAATTGTTTGCCCCTGCATGGCAGAAGATTTCTAGAGTCCCTGCCAGAAATGTTGCAATAAAAACTTTTCTCAAAGAAAAAGAAGATTTAAAAGTTATTTTTTAAAACAAACCTTAAACAGTGACATTAACTTAAGATTTATGAACCTCCAAACAAAATGTGGGGTATATCACATTATATTGATAGTGATTGGATTATGTAGAAGAGAATCATCACATTTTCTTTACAAGAGTTCCCATACATTGGTGCTAGGAGAAGGTCCACTATTGTTGAAAAATCAGAGAGTATAAATTGAAAATAAAGTAATTGCTATAACTTTAGATAATGTAAGCTCCAACAATGTAGTAGTGGAGTTAGTAAAATATGCACTTCAACGTAATTTAAATAGAGCTATCTTTCACAATAGATGTGCATGACACATCATAAATCTTATTGTACAAGAAGGGATAAAAGTTATCAAGCCCAACTTAGCAACTATTAAAGACATTGTAGGTATCATTTTTCCAAATCCCACAAGAAAACATTGGTGGAAGGAGATTTGTGAAAATATAAATCAAAGGCCTAAAAAAATAAAACACGATGAAAGCATAGCTAGTATTTTACTTATAAAATGTTAAACTAAAACCACACTTATAAAATGACACTCAATCAATTTCCTCAACTATATTTAGCACATGAGAATATTTTTTTATATCTAATGACAATTGGCAAATTCTTGAGATATAATAAGAGATTTTGTAGAAGTTCTTCATGATGCAACTTTATTCTATTTCTGGGGTATATTCTCCGACATCAACTCAAGCTTTGACCCATTTCTATGAAAAATAAGTATTGATTTTTGAAAATATAGAGATTTACAGCTTATTTAGTTGATGTGTAAAAAAATGGAGGCACAGTTTTCACAATATTGAAAAACTGCTCCTTTTAACATTTTGTTTATCTGCGGCATTAGACCCTAAGTTGAAATTAATAGGTGTAGAGACTTTAATTACTAAAACAAATAAAACTATGGATCAAATTAATGTAAATGACATGTGTATAATGAGAACTCGATTAGAACAACTTTATTTGGAATATGCTACCCAAATGGGTAGATCCGAAGCAACCTCTGCCTCTATGGGCCCTCCCCAAATATATAAAGAAAAAAAAGGTCACTTGGTGTATTATGAGGAGGACTGTAGGAAGTAGCTCCGCTTCTTTCATGGGGATCCACCCACAACCTTAATGAATTAACAATGTGCATACAGTTGGGTCCAATTCAAGTCCCAGATGATAAAGATGAATTTGATCATTTTGCCTGGTGGAAAACATATGAAAATAAGTTTCTCGTGTTTTTCGCATTGACCCGTGATATACTAATAATTTTAGTGTCTACAGTTGCATCAGAGCAAGCATTTAGAGCAGGTGGGCGCCATATTGACCTTAGGAGGACAATGCTGTCAAAAGAAACTGTGGAGACCTACATGTGCCTGTGGGGCTGGTATCAAGCAGAGGATAGAACACAACACCAGATGGAGGAATATGAGATAGAAGACAAGCTCTCAACGTTTCATATATCATAGTGTTCGAGATTTATCGAATTATACTTTTTTGTAAAATTTATCATAGTTTTTGATGTTGTAACATTTTTTTTTCAAAATGTACTTTTTTCCATTTGTCATAAAGTTGTAATTCTTACTTAATATTTTTTTAATGTATCATAGTGTTCAAAGTTGTAATTTTTTATTTTATCATTTCTCAAAAAGCTTGAATTTAACCATATTGTTCAAAGTTCAAACTTGTTCCTTTTAATTTTGCGACTTAATTTCATAGAGATATAATCTATTTGATGTCTTTTTTCAATGAATGTGTCATAACTCATATGTGATATTTATTTCAGTAAAAAAAAATTAATTTTAGTTTTTAGAATTTTTTATTTTAAACTTCAAAAAAAAAAAAGACGGGCATGGGCCGCCAATGGGCGGCACTGGCATGGTAAAATCTGTGCCCTGGCATATGCTGGGCTGAGCCCCAGCTGCCTGGGCCCGCTGCACGGCCCAATTTTCATTCCTAGTTCCGCCAGTGTTTAAGGCTGTACTATTGCTAATTAAGCCCCAATTCAAACAAAGGTACATAAAGATAAATGCATACGTAGTAAAATATTAAAGTATGCAGAAACCAACAATAGTTCAATAGTACACATCACATGAGACCCACAACACGTGTAGAAATAATAATGAATGTCCGTAGATGAATGGAATATGAGATATCAACTCGATCCAAAGTTCCTAGGCCATAGTTTCCAAGTCCTCAAAGTTGAATCTCTATGTACCATACTGCAAATTAATACATATAATGTGATAAAATCCAATGATGAGTTACGAGTGAGAATTAAAGATCAATGTCAATTCAAAATAGTTTGGTGTGTGAAAACTCCTCCTAACTGATTAAACATGGGCCACAGATATGAAAATTAATTAATAAAGGGGTGAACAAAATCAGATTGCCTGAGATCACCATTATAGTCCAATGATACTATCTATGTGATAATTAGAACTGGAAATAACTTTCACATCATTGTTCATACAACAAAATAAAGAATCTACGATAATATAATTAAACAACAAAAGAAAGTTGTCCCCAATCAGTCTACATCTCACAAACCCACGGTTTTATCAGGAGAAAATTGCCATTTACCTTAGATTTTCTCATGCAGGAGCATCTACATTTAGGGGTGCGGGGGCAGCAGGCCGAACGTCCAAACGAACCACTCTGTCATTCTCCAATACATCCCTCTGAGCCTTTGTAACGTTCTCGGACTCCTTTTGTTGCTGGTTTTTCCTATGGGCTCGTCTCTTCATGTAATTTACACGCCATAAAACAAAGATTGGAACAGCACAGCCTAATAAAATAGAGGTAACCGCCAGCCCCATGCTCTCTTTTGATGTTAGCACGTATATGCCAGCCATGAATGCCGTTAAAGTTGCAGGGATTGCAACCGCTGATATATAGGCGCATGTGTTTAAAGCAGAAGTAGACAAGTACCTGTCTGTAGGATTGGCACTGGCATATACAAGAAGAATTGTCGCAGCCATGGAGCTGCAAAAGGCAAGAGTATCTGAAAACAGAAAGGTTATAAGTGCTGCAGTTTTAATAAAGACGGGTAGGCCTTCGTCTACACCGTCATTCTTGTATCCGCCTGGCACTGTGAAAGCAGCAGCAAAGGTAACTGTAGCAACAAGAGTTGTGACAACTGACAGTGTATTGATAACGGCTTCCGTGTTTGAGCTGATGCTAACGAGTTCAGGTGCTCTTGGAGTTGGAGGTGGAGGTGGAGGCATAACCGCATAAGTAACATCTCCTTCCATAGTTGGCGACTAGGGCGTGCTCCACAGCCTTTCAATTTGTCATGGATCAATCGCTGGAATAAGCATAACAAACATATTAATGATTTAGGGTCTCCAAGATTGGAAGATTATTTCTAAAAAAAAAGATTGTAGGAATATGAGAAACTATTCTTTTTAGGAATTTTAAAATCTCTAAGATTCTTGTGAGAAACTCAGTTGTTGGAACTTTTCAAGGGCGATACTTAAACAGACATTTTCAGTTTTAGATTTTAAAGCATTCTAATGCCTATAGGGTGATTTACTATGCATTAGTTATATATATAAACCTTCAACTTGGTGGTTTGGACTGAAGGAACCTGAAATTGTGATCCTACGCCTCATTTAAATAAAGTGCAGCCCATTTCTAAAATCCAAACTTCTCAATCTAATGTCAGAAGTAACTTCTATTTGAGTGAAATCATCAAACCGTATCTAAGGAAGGATAAAAACTTGGTTTAATAGGATTCTTAGGTTTGATCCTCGATCCATATTTTTCATTATTGAGACCCATAAGAGGGTCATCAATGGGTCATCAAGTTTATTCTTTCTTTTGGTCTAAAAAATCTAGCAAACTTAGATCTTCACATCAGTTCCTTCTTAAGATCATCGCGAAATTCAAATTAAGATTTGGATCTAATAGAAATTAAAAGTGGACATGAGATTCCAATTCTTGCGTGCAAGTTTTCTTTTTTTTTCGCCTGTCAGAGTAAGAGGATCTTATGACTACGGCAATAAATCCTTGTGCACAACCTACAAAATCGACACCAAACATAAAAGGTATCCCCTGTTAAATATAATAATCAATAGGCATGGCCATTGAATTTATCTTATTCCTGGCCCTAGGATCAATTGAATACCTGTTTTGTCGTGTAACGACAAATATCCATAACTGTGAGGCCGTCTTTATTTGTGGTTGCCAAGTCCAATCCCTCGCATGTCAACAAAAGCTCCATGATGTTATGGTAATGGTGCTGAGTGGCTAGATGCATCGGCGTGTTCCGATCATTGTCAGGTTGGTTAATTAGCATTTTGAACTCCGGCCTCTTTATCAACGAGCCAAAGGTGGATACTCTGTTATTCAACACTGCAAGGTGAAGGGCATTCCGTCCACTTCGGTCGACCAGCTCAGCCGAGTCAGGGCAGGATTCAAGTATACGTTCAACAGCTGCAAAAGGGGCTTCTATGGTGGCGATGAGAAGTGGATAATTGCCATCCTTGTCCGATTTATAAGCAAGAGAAGGTTCACTTCCCATCAAGAGTTCAAGGATCCATTTCCGTCCATCATCAGCATCATCATAGTTGCCAATAGTAGATGCATAGTGTAAAGCTGTCTTCCCAAAGTCATCTGCTTCTTTGATCAAATGAGAGGCTAGTTCCACCAAAAGACTTACGATTCCTGTCATTAATTCAAGGAAAGTAGAAAAAAAATAATAAAAATAAAAAACTGGAATCACTTCATTAGTAATTACAAGGTGGGCCATATTTATCCGTACAAACCCCCTTTGACTATCCATGTTTAGCGTCTAGACTCCCAAGGGCTCAGTGGTTGTTGCGGCCGAATCCTCTGCATCTTTTACAGTAGGATCTGGAAGGAACTCATCAATCATGACGGTGGTCCACAAGTTTAAATTAGAAGATGGTGGCGTACATGCCCATATGCTTACTAGAAGACTCGCATATACAAAAGATGAAGTGCTTACACAGCTACAACTGTCTCTCTCTTATCCAATGCACTTGTTACAAGTTACAACCATCTATTTTCCTATCACACTTCTCTCTTATCTTTCTTATTCACCTGTCTTATCTCTCTCTTCTTATCTTTTACTTGGTTGTAACCATCATATAACAATCAGTGCATTAAATAGAGAACGAGTCCTCTTTGTCTAATCAGTAAAGCTGGGAACATTACATTCTACAATAATCCATGCAGCATGCAATTTCTCCAAAATAGAACACGGGGTAGAGTTTAAGTGCTCACTAAGCAACTAAGATACAATATGGTTTGTATTAAATACTTGACAGTATCCAATGGATTTCGAAGGACTTATTGTTTAGTATATAATGAAGGTCAGTTCCACTAATTCAATTTTTTTTCCACAATATCTTTCAACTTTTGATTGTTTGCGTCTATATACCACCTCTTTGGCAGCTTTCAAATAGTATATTGTCACAGGCCCACCCAACTCAACATGAAATTGTTCGCTTTGGTCCACGTGTGCATACGAAGACTTCCCAAGTGGCCACTCATCCTAGTACTGCTCCTGCTCAAAAACGCTTAACTCTAGAGTTCTTACTCTTATTTTCGTTCTCATGTCTTCCCATTTTTTGTTATTTTTGAAGTTGTTGTATCATCCCATATCAACCAACACATTCTTCTAAAATCTTCAGCCGACACTAATTAGAGTAAGATTCGATTACATAGTTTACGCCAATTATTTTATATAGACTTTTTTTTTTTTTTGGAATGTTAAGTATTTGGAGCTCTCCTTCGTTCTTCTGTTCTTAGTAATCCCTCCTTGGAAATTATATGTGAAAGTCATTGATTTTAATTAAGCTCGACTTTTAGATTTTAGTCTCAATTTTTTCTTGGTTCCAATTTCAATTTTAATCTAATTTTTAGTTCCTTTTATTTTTTTTCTTTGAATTAGAGGGATATAGCACATGATTTTTTACCTTAATCGTATTTTTGTTTTGGAGTCTTTAAATTCAACTTAACAGTAATCTCACTTAAATAGTTAATCTTTAGTTAAAATCATTTTTCATTATCTCACATAATCTCCTGTCTCACACATGATTTAGTTAATGGGGAAATCTAAAACCTTTTGAAATTGAAATCCTTGTGTCTTTAAGCCTTTTTATTATTCCTTTTCTTATTTTCAATTATATGTTTGAAATTCAAATCCACATTATCCTTCTCTCAGCCCTGCCTTCACATTATAATAGATAGGAATTGATTACATAGGAGTCACACCATAAATGATTAAAAATGCATATCACAAGTGACCTTTAAAAAATGACCATCAAATAACCATTCTTTTAAGGAAATAAAATCAAAAGAAGATATGAAATGAGTTCCCAGCCATCATCTTGTATTAATTCATTTCCCATCTTATTTTGATTTTATTTCCCTAAAATGAAAGGCCATTTAATGCTTATATTTGAAAGTTCACCTTTGATCCTTTTGTTTTTAACCACTTAGTATGGTATGAATTGTATGTATTTAATTCTCCTGCATTCTAATGTGAACAAATATGCCCATAGTTTTTAATAATAAAAGAAGAAATCGAAACCACGGACTTAGGGTTGTAGAGCAAAGCTGTCGGTCATAGCGAAGCAAGTTCTTTGGGGACTAGAGGCATAAAGCAAGGGAGATCAGGGAATGTGGAGTTGATAAATATGACTGACCACTCTGGGTTTCAATGCCCGCGACAAGCTGTTTAAATTATTCTTTGAAGACGGTTTCTTGCTCTATTTTTCCTATTTCTATTTACATCTACGCTTTGCTTAAATATATAACTATTTGGCTTTCTATTGGTTTTAATCCATTTCCACATGAAGTTTTTTGGTGTGTTTTTTTTTATAGTAGGTCTTGGTGGGTTTGACATGACTTTATGATCTATATCTATTTTCATTCCATTTTTATTATTTTCCCTTTTTCATATTTCAGCTATAGTCCTTGTATGTTTCATTCTAATTGATTCGTTCTGTTGCAACTCAAATTAGCTAGTGTGGAATATTGGAGACAATTACGGCACTCATCAGTTTGACCCAATCAAATCTGGAGATTGCCTTCCTTGCTTGTAGCCTAGATTTTATTCTTGTTAACTTTATTTTTGGGATTTGTTAGTTGTAAATATACAGTCAATATTCATTGTATAGATATGTTAGCTACAATCTTGGGATTTAATTAACTGTTAATATTCATTGTATCAATCATCTATAAATACAAATTGATGTAGGCTTCTCGGTCATTCAGAGAGAAAGCTATTCAGCAAATCTTCGTTCTTCTCCATATTCCATTTTTACATGGTATCAGAGCGGTAAAAGATCCATCTCTCAAAACAATGGTAGATAAAGAAAGCTCCAACACCGACGACCAAAGATCAAATAATGATCCCTTCTTCGTTCATCATTCTGATAATCCCACTGCAGTTCTCGTCTCTCCACTTCTCACAGGAGACAACTTCAGCACATGGCTTCGCGCCATGACAATGGCGCCTCGCGCAAAGAATAAATTTTGCTTCGTTGATGGTACTACCGAACCACCAAATGACATCAAAGAGCTGCAACAATGGCAGCGATGCAACGATTTGGTAAGTTCATGGATTCTCAACTCTACAGAGGGTGAGATTCGTGCAAACATTCTATATGCTGAGACTGCTAGAGAGATTTGGCTTGATCTTAGCGATCGTTTCACTCAAACAAATGCACCAAAAATCTACCAACTCAAACAATCAATTGCATCTTTGAAACAAGAAGATACCTCTGCTTCAAATTATTTTACAAAGATGAAGGCACTATGGGATGAATTGAACTCACTTACAGTGGTGAAATCCTCTACTTGTGGACATGGAAGGACAAGCGCCATTCAACAACAACAGGATCGTGCAATGGAATTTCTCCAAGGGCTCCATGATCGATTTTCAGCCCTCCGCAGTCAGATCTTACTTATGGATCCATTTCCAAATGCTACAAAAATCTATGCTCTAGTTCGTCAAGAAGAAAAACAACAAGAACTACATTCCCTATCTCCTTCTGTCAATGCACCAGAAGCCGCAGCACTTTCAGTCAATCCAGCAAATACCAGTATTAACAATGTTGACATTTCTTCAAACCGTGCAAATGCAAGTACTAATAATGGGCGCCCCTTTCACTCATCCAACCGATCGAATAATGGCCAACGAAATACTGGAAGGGACAATCACCGCAATGGAAGACCAACTCTGCATTGTGACTACTGTGGTTATAACAACCACACCAAAGATGTATGTTATAGGCTTCATGGTTTTCCTAATGATCGGTCGCGGAATATCCCCAGGAACCAGAATTTTTCAGGCTCATCTTCTTCAAGGCCTCAACAATTTGATGACCAGGCACTGGTATCTTCACCATCCATTACTCAGGAGCAATACAATAAAATCCTTGCTATGCTTTCTTCAGGTAGCATCAATGGGCAAGCCAATCTAGCAGGTATGGCACTCACCGCATTAGACTCTGCTTGGATTATTGACACCGGAGCCTACAATCACATGTGTTCTTCTTTATCCTATTTCTCCTCATATTCATCATGCTCCACTCATGTTCAGTTACCAGATGGTTCCCATGCACAAGTCACCCATATTGGCATTGTAAAATTTTCTCCAACTTTTCAAATCGATCATGTATTTCATATACCCTCATTTCGATTCAATCTCTTATCTATCAGTCAACTCACAAAATCCCACCAATATTCAGTGACATTTTTTCATGATTGATGTGTGTTTCAGGACCTGTCCGAGAAGAAGACGATTGGACTGGGTAGTGCACATGGCGGCCTCTACTACCTTCAAATCCTTGCTGCTCATCTCATCACAGGCACACCCACCATTGACATTTGGAATTGGCGACTTGGACATCCTTCTCATCACCGATTGTCTGAATTAGCTAAAATTGTTCCCTCAATTTCTTGTTCAAATAAATATGTTTGTGATATTTGCCCACAGGCAAAACAAACTAAGTTAAGTTTTCCTACTAGTTCCATTTCCTCTAAAAAACCATTTCAATTAATTCATGTTGACATTTGGGGAAGTTTTTCTCTGCCATCTATGAGTGGTGCTCGTTTTTTTCTTACAATCGAGGATGATTTCTCGAGATGTACTTGGGTATACCTCATGCGTTTTAAGTCAGACACAAAGTATTACTTAAAGTCTTTTTTTGCCATGGTAAAAACCCAATTCCATTGTCAGATTCAACATATATTTTCTGGTGATGGGGACTTGTTTCTTCCTGAGATTCAACAAGTTCGTTCCGAAAATGGATCAGAATTCTTGTCAAATGACATGCAAGAGTTCTTTTCTGACAATGGTATCATCCACCAACGCAGTTGTGTGTACACACCTCAGCAAAATGGCATTGTAGAACGGAAACACCGGCACATTCTAGACGTTGCACGGGCGCTAAGATTTCAGGCAACCCTGCCTCTTTCTTTCTGGGGAGAATGCATTCTCACTGCTGCATATTTAATAAACAAAACTCCCACACCTTTATTAAGTAACAAATCACCCCATGAGATATTGTTTCATGAGTCACCTCTATATTCACACCTTCGAGTATTTGGTTGCCTAGTCTTTGCCCACAATGCACACATCAAACACAAGTTTGACCAACGTGCAAAACCCGGAGTATTCGTTGGATATCCCTATGCCCAGAAAGGATACCGTATCTATGATATCCAAAGCAAAACAATTTATGTGTCTTGAGATGTTGTTTTTCATGAAACTATCTTTCCCTTCCATGATGTTGTTTCCAGTCCTACACCCTCACCAGTCATTCCACTACCTATTGAGGATCATCCACGATACGATTGTGCATCTTCCCCTGCACCCACCACACAAAATCCATCACCTCAGGTTCAAACAGAGCATCCTCTCATTATTGTTCAACACGATTATGTTCACACTGCACCTGCTGAAGCTCAGACAAATGGACCATCATCATCACTTCCAGAAGACATTCCTCAAGCCATAATTTTTACACCTGTCATTCGTTCCACTCGAGAACGGCGTATACCATCCTATCTTCAAGATTACCATTGTTCAGCAGTCACTCCTGTTGCACTACCCACTCCAATAGCTTCCAACCAGGCTGGTATTCTCTACCCTCTTGAACAATATATTACCTATACTAACTTTTCAAGTGCCCATCGAACCTTCCTCTCTGCCATATCCTCCAATGAAGAGCCTAAGTCATTTTCTTAAGCGGTTAAGATACCACACTGGCGTGATGCTATGACTGCAGAATGGCTGCCCTTGACAACAACCACACATGGAGCCTCACCCCTTTACCACCCAACAAGAAACCCATTGGGTGTAAGTGGGTTTATAAAATCAAGTATCGATCTGATGGCACAACTGAACGATACAAAGCTCGTCTAGTTGCAAAAGGCTTCACACCGGTTGAAGGGCTTGATTATCATGATACTTTTGCTCCTGTCGCCAAGCTCGTCACTGTACGAACACTACTATCAGTTGCTTCTATTAAGCACTGGTCTCTCCATCAACTTGATGTCAACAATGCATTCCTCCATGGTGATTTGGATGAAGAAGTGAACATGATGATTCCGCCTGGTTTTTCCCGACAGGGGGAGACTCGAGTTTGTAAACTACATAAATCCCTATATGGTTTGAAACAGGCTTCTTGCCAATGGTTTGCGAAGTTTTCTCAAACTCTCCAACATGATGGATTCTCCCAGTCACGAGCAGATTACTCCTTATTTACCAAGATCACAGGGCAATCTTCCACTTATGTCTTGGTGTATGTTGATGACATCATTGTTACCGGCAATAACCCCTTTGCAATTCAGCACCTCAAGCATTTTCTTGCACGACATTTCTTCATTAAAGATCTTGGGCGCCTCAAATATTTCCTTGTCATTGAGGTTGCACGCTCTCAGCAAGGCATCTTCTTATGTCAACGCAAATATACATTGGACATTCTTAAAGATGCAGGATTACGTGGTGCTAAGCCTTCTGCGTTCCCCATGGAACAACACCTTCATTTGAATTCTACTGATGGTGCATCTTTATCAGATCCTTCTGCTTATCGTCGACTAGTGGGCCGTCTCCTCTACCTCACCGTTTCTAGACCTGATATTGTCTATTCGGTCCAGCTTCTAAGTCAGTTTATGCAGGATCCTCGCATTACCCATATGGACGCCGCCACACGAGTGCTTCGTTATCTCAAAGGTACACCTGGACAAAGCATCATGCTCTCTTCCTCAACTTCACTCACTTTGAGCAGTTTTTGTGACTCGGATTGGGCAGGTTGTCCTATGACTCGTCGCTCTACCACTGGTTTTTGTGTTTTCCTTGGTTCTAATCCCATCTCATGGAAAACAAAGAAGCAATCTATTGTCTCTCGCTCCTCTGCTGAAGTAGAATATCGTGCCATGGCGACACTCACATCTGAGCTTTAGTGGCTAAAATATCTTTTACACGATCTTCGTGTTCCTCACACGACGCCCATCCCTCTCTTTTGTGATAACCAAGCGGCAATTCACATTGCCGTGAACCCGGTATTTCATGAACATCCAGATTGATTGCCATTTCGTTCGCGAGAAAATCCAATCCAAATTGATTTCTCCTCGTTACATTCGATCCTCTAACCAAATTGCTGATATTTTTACTAAACCTTTGGGTAAGGATCCATTTCATCGTCTTATCAACAAGCTAGGCGTTACTCACGTACACGCTCCACCTTGAGGGGGAGTATTGGAGACAATTACGGCACTCATCAGTTTAACCCAATCAAATCTGGAGATTGCCTTCCTTGCTTGTAGCCTAGATTTTATTCTTGTTAACTTTATTTTCACTACTAGAGATTTGAGCATTGGCGCATGAGAAGGCGGGCGACAGCCAGTGGCGGTCGCAAAAGGTCCATTAGCGACCGCCATAAGCGGCCGCAATAGGCCAAATGGCGGTCGCTAAAAGTCCCGTTTATTCATCCTCGCGCCAAGCCCTCTCTTTTCCTTCCCACTTCTTTTTCCACAGCTCCCGCGCTCTGCATTTCTGCTCCTTCTCCGCGCGTCCTTCTCCTTCTCTGCCTCAATCGCTCACATCTCTCTCTCTCTCCCTCTCCCTTTCCTCTCTCTCTTTTCTCCCTCTCCCTCCCTTCTCTCTCTCTCTTCTCTCCCTGCGTTCAGTACCCTCTCTCTCTCTCTCTTCTCTGCCTGCGTTCAGGACCAGCAGCCAGCGCTGATCCTCCCTTCCCACTGATTCTCTCTCTCTCTCTCTCTCTCTCTCTCTGCACGTCCCTCACCTCACAGCTTCGTCTCCTTCGGCAGCTCTCTCTCTCTGCACGTCCCTCACCTCACGGCTTCGTCTCCTTCGGCAGCTCCCTCGCCAGCGCATCCTCACTATCTCTCTCTCTCTCCGGCCGGCATCCATCAGGTATTCATCACCTCACACGCACACAAGCCCTAAATCCCTAAATCCCTAAATCACTTTCTCTCTCTGCCTCTATCTCACACATCAAACCCTAAATCCCTAAACTTCTAACTCTATCCCTGATTTTTTTTTTAATTTTATCTTCTCATATTTCCATATTTTTGTGATCTAATTTAAATGTGGTTTAGATGATCATACATGAATCTTATATTATGAATGTTTATGTGAGAGGCTGATGAGCAATGGCTTAACAAAAGCACCTCTCATGCCTGAATTTATTTATGTTAAGAGGCTGATGAGCAATGGCTTAACAGAAGCACCTCTTATGCCTGATTTCAATATTTCACAGTGGAAGGGACGTGGATCCAAGGAAGCATGGTATTTCATTCTTTATACAGAGAAATATAACATAACCCAGGTTGCAGTGTTGTGTCCATAGCTGCTTCATTCTTGGTAGTGTTACAGAAAGAAGTGTTGTTCTAAGGGCCCTCTTTGTATATTGAGCCACTAGTCGATAGGTGTTGATCCTCTGCTTTTTCAGTTTGATTAATTATAGTTGTCGTCTTTAGGTATTCTTTAATTTCCCATGTTTCTTCCTCCCTTACCCACACCTGTAGCTGTTTGTCTTGGTGGACAGGAGGTTGGCTATTGTTATATGATAATTTTTTATATAACCTACTACATCAAGGGAATCATGTATCATAGACTTCTGGTATATGTGCAGCAGATTGCCTTTTCGCGATTTCAGTTTTAGCTGATTTTACAGTGAAAGTTTTGTGTTAAAGCCTAAGGGCAAGATTGGTTGAGAGAATTGGGTGCAGTTGTGTAATTTAAATTATAATCTCATTTTATGTGATCTTGGTGCTTTTTTTTTTTTTTAGTCATTCATGTATCCACATTAAAGGTCCAAGGAAACTTCTTGGTATTTTTTTTATTCCTCCAGCGATTCTGCTTTTCCTCATAATCTGTCTTATTTATGTTGAACAGGATAATTGAACAACCATAGTCATCTGATTAATGGATCTATGCATGATTTTTATTATGAGTAACTTGTGGGTAACAAGTTCACTGCAAAGACAGACGGGTATTGGATCAAACCAACCCATTTTGTGGCCTTTAGAATGAACAGCCGGCTACACTTATTGCATGACTGGATCCTCATAAGCCCAACCAAATGGTAAATGAACTCTGAAATAGAATGGGTGAAGTGATGGAAAAGGAACCATCTTTTTTAAAAGTGAGATTTGTAGGGAAGACAAGCCCCCACTGGGGTTGTGAACATGGAAATTGAGTCACTTGATGTTTCATCTATGCAGCTGCTATCCATGTTTCTCAAACACAAGACAAAAGGTTATGGTGTTAGGGTGTTATGGTGAATGGTGTTGGTGCCGGTGCTACTCACCTCACAGAATGGAAGTTGTAAAGAGACTTAATAGGAAGAGGGGGTGAGGGAGAGTTGAATTTATAGGAGTGTTTGCCTTTTGTGCATGTGAGTGTGTGTGTGAGCATTGGGTTTTTTATTTTGGTTTAGGGGGGTGGGTTTTGATGTGGGTCAACTCATTGGATGGTGGTGGGAAGATTCATGGGTAGAGGTTCCATGTCTGTGTATGTGAGTGGGGTCCACCAAACAAGTTGATGTAATTCACATGACTGTGGACCTTGGATGTATGTAAGTGCATCCCCCCCGAGCTTTGTTGCTGGTGCTGACTTGTAGCATGGTCTCTCTGCTGTTTTTATCTTTTGTTTATCTTTTCTATCTTCAAATCCCCTCCCCCCACCCCCTACCACTCCTTTCTATTATTTGTAGGCTTTAATGTTCTAGATATGCTTTGAGTCCCTTCCAAGGGTGGGCTGGGGATGGGCTTAGGGGCAATGTTCACTACAAGAGAGAGAGAGAGAGAGAGAGAGAGAGAGAGAGAGAGAGAGAAATGCTCATCCAACATGAAATTCCTGTGCATGGGCATTAGCTAGTTTCCCCTAGAATTTGTCTTTATTGGATAGGTTCATCTCAGCCTGCTGTGGGCTGTGGCTATTATTCAATTGTTAATAACAGGGTCTTGAATAGTTTATGCATTAAGTGAGATTCCCATGCACAACTTTATAATATAAATCTTAGATTATAGGCCTTCCTTTGTAAATTCCAAGGCATGCCTTAAATGATGTATGTTGCTAGCAATTAAAATATCTAGCAAATGATCTCTTTGGAATATTGTTAATCCCCAAGAAGCTGCTCCTAGGAACTATCCCCACTTTATGCTTCTATACCTTGTCTTCCTTTAGTAACATGACAAATGCCAGAGTCTAGGCTTCCTTTACAATGAGGGTAAATTAAAGAAGAAGAAAAAAAAAATGTAATGTATGGTTTTGTACAGGTGTATGGGTATAGGATATATAGAAAGCTGTCATAGTATGTAAGCTAATATTGTGATGATTTGTAGTATTGGTTGTTCCGAAATTGTTCTAGCGAATTTGGTGATTGTGGCAAGTCCAAAGGATGATCATCTTTTCCCTCATATGGCTTTCTCAAGGCACATTCAGATCAAAAGGACCTACACCTTTCATATGGGTCATAAAGCTTATAGTATTTCAGGAAAGACTTTGTAGTCTGTCATGAGAACCAAGAATAACACGAGAAAGGCACCATGGGTCAATAGGTTTAAGTCTCGCAGGGTTGAAATCATTCTTTAGCATCGGCAAATCAATGAGAATCTTTGGTGCAATTTTCTTGTCTCTTTGATGGCAGCAGGATTCTCAGAGGTGGACCTATTTATGTAAAATGTGGGTCAGCAGTTAAAGATGGTTGGTTCTATTGTAAAAAGGCAAGGGCTGGTTCATTTCCATATAAGTAAAATTGCAGGCTCCATTATGAATTAAAATTCCTTCAGCCTGTCAGATTCACATTTTTACCAAACCTGTTGGGTTATTTTCTATCTGCAGTGGGATTCAACAGTCTAGATCGGGCCTTGATTGGTATGCCCTATGAATGATCTGTGGCTTATTGTTTTCTAGGCCTGATTAAATAAGGATCCATTTGGCTGGTTCTTGTCACAGAGTAATGATCTCAGTCCAATATTGGTGTGTAGCCATGATATGACTCTTTTTACTCAAGAATTTTTAACTTGTATTGTGGTTGATATGAACTGATGCATTGGACGATATTCAGCTGCATAGTGTTCCTTTCAAATATCTAGTTGAGTTAAGATTAATAGCAGTATTTACTGCTTGTTTATTGATTTGTATTAGTTAGTCCTGTGCCATGTTTCTTGCCTGTGCTTAAAAATCTTAATATATTGTCTTGTTGGTGGATGATAATACATTTTGTATTGTTTCAAAATGCAGATGGGTTAGGCTTTGGCCCATGTGGGTTAGGCTTTGGCCCATGTTGTAGTAGTATTTATAAATGGTCAGGTTGAATGGTCTCCTGCCCTGACCAGAGCCTATTGTGGCAAGTTTTGGTAATGGTGTTGATGTTTCTAGTACTCAAGACTTCCTCCAATGAGCTTAAGTTTATATTATTTTATGTGAGAAAAGTTGAAAACAACTCCAGATGAATACAACCAGAAAAACTCCAGATGAATACAACCAGAAAAGTTTTTTTTTTTTTTTTTATATATGCAAATGCCCCTTAAGAAATCAATAATGATTTGTTTTGAGCAGAATTTCAAACAAGGCCCTAGGTTTTAGGCTTATTTAAACAAATATTTCGTATCAGGGTTTAAGGCTTCCACGAAGATTTCAAATAAGGACAATGGGCTAAAATGTTCCATCGGTGGTGAGTTTTTTTTCCCAATTTTAGATAAAAAAGTGCCCTTGGAAATTTTAAATTAAAAAAAAAAAAAGAATCCGGAGTTGACCAGAATACAGTTGTTCAACATGATGAAGATATTAATTGGGTTCGGGAAACCATTAAAGGAGATACAGTTGACTTACATGACCAATAAACGGTTGGGAACTATTTCAGTAATGTTAAATTTTAGTGTAGATAATTTTTAAATGTTAATTTCAATTATCTTATTTAATGAAATTTATCTTACAAACATTTGAACAGATATGTCAGGACGAAAAAGGAGTTTGCCATCGGCATCTCAGCCGAGTCCATCCACTCCAGTGGATGATGCTTCAGCGTCGTCCAGTGCAGCAGCTCCACCATCTTCAGCACCACCATCAGGAGATACACTGACTGGTATAAGTTGATTTAATTAAAACACTTTAATTTTAGCAAATTATTTTATTTCAATTTAATTAGATTATCTCGAATTTAAACAGGTGCTACGAGCACGGGCCCATCTTCCAGCAGGGGGAGAGGCCCTGCTAGAGGGATCCGGACATGGAATTCCGAGCATCCCATTGACGTAGCGTTTGATGAGTCATATCATCCGGTGGGCCCTCATGCTCGCCAGCTCATCAGCCAGTTAGGACATATGGTCCGGGATCCATATGTATTTCCTTTGACTACACATGATTGGGACGCATTCCCAGTGGCGACCCTAGATCGGACCTGGCAGCAGGTCAAGGTAATAATTTAACATTTCTCCTCAGGATGTGTCAATTTAAACCATAACTTAATGAAAAATAATTTGTCAATGAAAAATTATTTGTCCTTTTCAGGACAATTTGAGAGCATGTCCTGAGCTCTTCCGGCCAGTTTGCATGTCTAAGTGCCGGAAGATGTGGAAGGATCATAAAAATAAAATAAAGATGCAGCACTGGAAGCCTCATCAGGGTGCGCCTGACATACTCCAGCGAGTTCCGACTGGCGTTCTCCCTGATCAGTGGACTCAGCTCGTCGGGTACTGGTCGAGCGAGGAGGCTCAGGTGAGAAACTTGTACTTTTTTTTAAAAATTTTAACATTTTACTAATAACTAACGTAACTAACAAAAATCCCTACTAATAAATATTGAAAACAGAGAGTGTCTGCTACGAATGCGCGGAACCGCGCATTGCAGGGTCCTGCACATAGGTTGGGGACTCGACACATCACCCAGGTCCGCCACGAGGTAAAAAGTTATATCGTACATTTAATTTATGTTTTTGTCATTCTGTATGATATTATACTAGTAATACATTCCTCCACCAACCAGTTGCGTACCGAGGGTGTTCCGGTGGATAGGATGTCCGTGTGGATGCGTTCTCGAGATCCTCACCATCCAGATGTTGCAGCTATCTTCGTAAGTTTTTATATTGAACTGTTTAAATTATGTTTCTATTAGTATGTCTTGTTATGCATGATAATATACTAAATGAATGAACTACGCAGGCCCAGTATCAGTCACGCCTCGAGGAGTTACCCGAGGAGGAGCGTGCTTTGCCATCGCGGAGGGATGAGATATTCCAGTCCGTCGTTGGCCGGGATGGGCATGGATACACGCTGACGTTTGGGACGGGCATTCCACGCTCTCACATCACGCGATCAGAGTCATCCGGTGCTAGCTCCTCCCAGGGCATACGCTTTCGTACGGATGAGGAGGTTCAGGAGTTGCTGACTTCCATGAGGGCATCGATCAGAGAGGACCTCAGGGCGGAGATGAGGGCCGAGTGGAGAGCGGAGATGGCAGAGCTTGAGAGTCGTCTATCACAGAGTCGCGCCCCGCTTGCTTCAGACACACCACCCACCACTCAGGTTAGTAAGAAAAAAAATTTGTACGTATAAATTGTCAATTATGTCTTTGATGCATCAATACTTATGTCTTTTTTATTGTTTTTAACTGTATAATAAATAATTTCAGGCACCTGACGCTGGCAGCGGCCACAGGGCTAGACATGACTTCGGTGGAGAGGGCAGTCATGATCCATCAGGCTCGACTGATCCTGACCAGGTATAATTATTTGTTTTTTAATTCAATATTTTAATTAGCCTCTGTATACAATCACCGAGCAAACGGGCTCCGGTGAGTTACATTCATCCATTAATAATATAAGAGAAGTTCCCACATTTTTTGATGAATCCAAGAACATAGTAACCAAGCAAATCTACAAGCAAATCTCTCATGTGATAGTCTCAGCTGTCTTCTTTTTTGTGCAAACTCTGTAATTTGAACTCCATATATATGGGATTTCTTCACCCAACTACTTACAAGGATTTTCTTCTCTGAACTATCCTTCTTGACAAGAGATTGGTTGGGATTTCCCTATGCAACTGCTTGAGAGTTGAGACCCCAAGTTACATGTGTAAGCTGTAAACTATCCACATGCTGAACTTCATACTCTTCTTATTCCACCCCCTTCTGTGATAGGAATGAAGAATTGGCAGTAAACTATTTACTAGAGCATGCTGGTGACTATGAAGATTGACAGGTAAATGACATTTGCAATTACCATCTCTTCATCCTATTATTTTTTTGAATATTGAAAATTTCTCATTTGGATATTTAACTTAATCATGACTTGCAGCACTCTTTGTCAATTGTGGACAGGCAATTCGTATTTCCTTTTGTTTCTTGGAGTATTTAAGTTTGTTCAGACTTGTGTGTCTGAATGATTTTGTTTTCTCGGCTGAAGGTCGTTGACTGCCGTGTGTGTGGGGATCCAAACTCTGTTCTTCGTTTTGCTTTTATAGAGTTTACTGATGAAGGTAATATTTGATACTTACATGGTTGGCTGGTGTACATGTGTATGAGTATTCTATGTTATGCTTGCAGCCAATAGTCAATAATCTAAATGGGTTTTGATACTCCAGAAGGTGCAAGGGCTTCTTTGAGCCTGGCAGGAACAATGCTAGGACACTACCCAGTAAGAGTGCTGCCTTCAAAAACTGCAATGGCAAGAGAATGGTAGGAACAGATATGAAGTCAGGTGGTAATTATTTGGACTTTGAGTTCTTCAAAATTTTGGAATTGTGGATTATTAGTTGTTGTAATAGTATATGATCAGTTACATGAGTGTGTATTGCTCAATGTTTTTAGTGCAAGCAGTGCCTGACTTATGGAAGCTAATGTCCAGTTCCTGTTTGATCAATTATTACATGTTGAGCTGGCAAATGTGTGTGTGAGGGTCTGGGAGTATGAGGAATGGTAGGATCTTTCAATCGATTCCTTTTTTTCCCTTTCTGTCACTTTATTTTTTGCTTTCTCCTATAGATCTGCTTTGAGTTTTGTTATCATTGCTCACTTGAAGATCCATCCATGTAGCTTTTGCTGATCGGTTGTTTTATGTTCATCTAATGATTGATGTGAGATTTGGGCATAGTTGTTTATATTCATACAACTTCTTTTTTTTTTTTTTTTTCCTCTTCTAAATGTGATTGATGTGCTACTGTTGGTTATGAATTTTTGTGCATCTTTTCTTCTTTACTTTGCCATGCCCCCTTTGAGAAAAATCAAGTTTTTATTAATACAGTAATACAATGTTGAATCTACATAAGATCATTGGACTAATGTGGGACACACCCTGAGCTGCCTTTGATGGTAATGTGCCATTAATTTTAGTTTCGACCAACTTTGGATTACACTCTGCAGATGATGTCTCTTGGTTTGATGGTGGATGAGTGGTGCCTACTTGCCTAAATCATGGACACATGAGCAGAAGAGACTCTGCAGAAACATGTTTATAATAATGATTTGTTCATGAAAATTCTAGGATGATCCTTTTACTGATATCTTTCATTACACAAGGACTCTAAGTTAATTCCCAAGAACTATATTGCACCACATACCTCAAAGAATCCATGAAATAGTGCTTGCCTTTTGAGTTTTGCTGCTTGTCACTGATAATGCCTGTTGGGTTGATTAGCGGGAAATTTTCACTATTCACGCATGTTTAATGGTTCTTTTAGGAGTCTCATTAGTTCTTTTAGGGAAATTTTCATTATTATTTGCTGCTATCTACTTTTTCTTTTCCCCTTGAATGCTTACTTTATTTTTTTTTTCTTTGGGATTCCAAATGATAACATTCTGTATTGAAAATCTCTTGGTACTTCTCTCCACCTAATCTTTTTCTCCATTTATATATTAGGGACTGTATTTATGCCTCCAAAATGGTCTCTCGGCTATCATCAATGTCGCTGGAGCTATGATTCAGATGAAAGAGTTCTTAAGGTGCAAAACTTGTTGCTATGCTCCAATATTAGCATAGCTGTCATAGTCGTCTGCAAAAATAACAAATTTTTTTTTTTTGTGAGGCAATGCTGGTAACAAATGGCTCTTGAAAATGTCATGTTCTTATTCATTTTTCTCTGTTTTTTTTTTACGGGAGAAGCAGAATATTAGACTTTCTAAAATTCGTTGTGGCCTTGAGTTTTACTATCTTATCATCACAAATCCTATCATTCTTTCTTTTCTTAAGTTTCTGACATTTATACTTGCAGGTTGCAAGAACATTTCGAGAGAAGGGCATACCTTGTGATGTAATATGGATGGACATTGACTACATGGATGGCTTTCGTTGTTATACTTTTGATAAAGTATGCATTTCTAAACATACTTTTGATTTTCAAACATAATTTATGATAGTGGTTCTAAAAGTGACATATGGATTCTAAAAGAAAATGGAGAACTTTATGTTGGTAAGGCGTAATGGCACATACTCTTTCGATCTCATTGTTGATTCTAAGTGGATTGAAATATTTTTCTTGCTCCATTGTCAGGGGAGGTTTGGCCTGGGTCTTGTGTATTTCCTGATTTTACACAAGAGAAAACCCGATTGTGGTGGGCACATTTAGTTAAGGAATTCGTTTCTAATGGTGTTGATGGCATATGGAATGATATGAATGAGCCTGCTGTTTTCAAGGTAGGGTTCATTAGTCTGCCTCTTTTTTTTTTTTTGTTGAAATTACTCTGCCACTTTATCTAGCAATTTTTCTATTTGTGTTTGCCCTTCTATATTTGTACTCGACCTAAAATTATTTTTATTACTTCTCAGACTCTAACAAAAACAATGCCGGAGAGCAACATTCATAGAGGTGATATTGAACTTGGGGGTTGTCAGCACCACTCACATTATCACAATGTAATGTTCTTCTACTCTGTCAATGCTATCTTATGGTGAAAGCTTGCCCATAATGAAATTTTGTAGTAGATTTTTCTTTCATACCGACATCAGTCCTGCTCAGGAATTGAAAATCTGGGAGTGCCCAAGAATGAGATTCCAACTTTCGAATTGCTCGTAAAGTTGAAATGTAGGTTTGAGTTAGAACGTTAACTTAAAACTTAGAAAACGAGCATCCGGACGGCCAAAATGAGCAAACGGGCTCTATTGCCAGCGAAACTTGACGGACACGGG
Organism: Cinnamomum chago; assembly: GCA_038049695.1. Classification (NCBI taxonomy): domain Eukaryota; kingdom Viridiplantae; phylum Streptophyta; class Magnoliopsida; order Laurales; family Lauraceae; genus Cinnamomum; species Cinnamomum chago. Next base: position 101,836,486 of record CP142451.1, on the reverse strand, counting down.
CCCCTAGTCATTCCTGACTTGCAGGAACTGACGGAACGAGATTCCGACTCCCGGTTTGATCGTACAGTTGAAAAGTAGGTTTGAATTAGAACGTAAACTTAAAACTTAGAAAACGAGCATCCGGGCGACCAAACTGAGCAAACGGAGTCTCTTGCCAGCGAAACTTGACGGACACGGGCCCCTAGTCATTCATGACTTGCAGGAACTGACGGAACGAGATTCCGACTCCCGGTTTAATCGTACAGTTGAAACGTAGGTTTGAATTAGAACGTAAACTTAAAACTTAGAAAACGAGCCTCCGGGCGACCAAACTGAGCAAACGGTGTCCGTTGCTCGTGAAACTTGACGGGCACGGGCCTCTAGTCATTCCTGACTTGCAGGAACTGACGGAACGAGATTCCGACTCCCGGTTTAATCGTACAGTTGAAATGTAGGTTTGAGTTAGAACGTAAACTTAAAACTTAGAAAACGAGCCTCCGGACGCCCAAACTGAGCAAACGGTGTCTGTTGCTCGTGAAAGTCGACGGCCACGGGCCCCTAGTCATTCCTGACTTGCAGGAACTGACGGAACGAGATTCCGACTCCCGGAATGATCGTACAGTTGAAAAGTAGGTTTGAGTTAGAACGTTAAGTTAAGACTTAGAAAACGAGCCTCCGGGCGACCAAAATGAGCAAACGGTGTCCGTTGCTCGTGAAACTCGACGGGCACGGGCCCCTAGTCATTCCTGACTTGCAGGAACTGACGGAACGAGATTCCGACTCTCGGAATGATCGTACGGTTGAAAAGTAGGTTTGAGTTAGAACGTTAAGTTAAGACTTAGAAAACGAGCCTCCGGGCGACCAAAATGAGCAAACGGTGTCCGTTGCTCGTGAAACTCGACGGGCACGGGCCCCTAGTTATTCCTGACTTGCGGGAACTGACGGAACGAGATTCCGACTCCCGGTTTGCTCGTACAGTTAAAACGTAGGTTTGAGTTAGAACGTTAAGTTAAAACTTAGAAAACGAGCCTCCGGGCGACCAAAATGAGCAAACGGTGTTCGTTACTCGTGAAACTCGACGGGCACGGGCCCTAGTCATTCCTGACTTGCAGGAACTGACGGAACGAGATTCCGACTCCCGGAATGATCGTCCAGTTGAAATGTAGGTTTGAGTTAGAACGATAAGTTAAAACTTAGAAAACGAGCCTCCGGGCGACCAAAATGAGCAAACGGTGTTCGTTGCTCGTGAAACTCGACGGGCACGGGCCCCTAGTCATTCCTGACTTACAGGAACTGACGGAACGAGATTCCGACTCCAGGATTGATGTTAATGTTGAAACATAAGTTGAAATTTTAATTTTAATTCTTAATTTTTTATATTTAGTATAAATTTGCCAATTTTTATACTAATCTTTTAATATTTATTTTTCCTTTTCTGTTCAGGTTTGAGAGCATCGGACATACCACGGCACCCGGCAAATTTTTTTTTCTTTTTCCTCTAAATGTAATGGATATATGTTATTGAAACTTTTGTAATTAATGTTTTGAATGAAATTAATATAAGATTTTATTTTTTTATTTGTGATTTTAATTGATGGTAGTGGTTGTATGTTATTTGTAATTTTAATTGATGGCATGATTTGTATAGGTACAGGTACAGGTACAGGAACAAAAACAAGTAAATAATTTGAAAAAGTAAAATGTATTTTTTTAAAAAAAAATAGACCTTTAGCGGCCGCCAGTGGCGGTCGCTAAAAGCGAAATTGGCGGTCGCTAATAGCATATAAAATAAAAAAAAATAAAAAATTTCAAAATAAATACTGTATTAGCGGCCGCCATATAGGTATTAGCGACCGCCAAGTCGGTCGCTAATACTAAATAAATTTTAAAAAAAAATAAAAACTCGAAAAAAAAATGCTATTAGCGACCGCCGTCCGAGTATTAGCGACCGCCTTGTACTAAAAAAATTTCAAAAAAAAAATAAAAATTCGAAAAAAAATGACCATTAGCGACCGCCGTCCGAGTATTAGGCGGTCGCTAAAAGTCAAAATGTTGTTTTTTTAAATTTTTTGGCGACCGTCATATGGCGGTCGCTAATAGTATTAGCGACCGCCAGTGGCGGTCGCTAATACTATTAGCGACGAGCCTTTCGCGGCCGTGGAAAGGCGGTCGCTAGGCGATCGCTAAAGAGTATTAGCGACCGCCAAAAGACCTTTAGCGACGGCAAATGGCGGCCGCTAAAAGTCAATTTTCTACTAGTGTTTTGGGATTTGTTAGTTGTAAATATACAGTCAATATTCATTGTATAGATATGTTAGCTACAATCTTGGGATTTAATTAACTGTTAATATTCAGTGTATCAATCATCTATAAATACAAATTGATGTAGGCTTCTTGGTCATTCAGAGAGAAAGCTATTCAGCAAATCTTCGTTCTTCTCCGTATTCCATTTTTACATGGAATACATCGTTTCATACATCTATCATTCCTTGTTAATTTGCCTACTTGGATAGGTACAGTGTTGCCCTCAATCTCACAAGCCATGCCAAGTACTTAACACAGACAAGTCTAACTTTCAATTATATTTCTGCATTCCAATGTCATTTAAACCAACTTACCCCTTGACGTTACTAGGTTCTTCATAGAGGCGAGTTTAGAGGAACAACAGCACAAACAGAAGCTCATCAAGTATATATCAGGTTATTTTTCTAACATATTCTACCTCTCTCTTAATATCTAAAGGCCAGCCAAAGTAGTACACTTTGTGGTGGGGTGGATAATTGCTGAATTCTAATAGTACAAAATTTTCATTGCAGTTGACTAAAATAATGTAATGACTTTTTGTTTTTCTGAGATCTATATTAATTATTGGAATGTCAATGTCTTGAATGTTTAGAGGAAATAAAAAAAGAAAAAAAGAACATTTTTTTTTTTTTTTTGTTTCATCAACCCATTTTGTGTTGCTTTTGGTGACAACCGAAAAGAAGTTTGTGGTTTTGATAATGGGTCCGCACGAGTTTGGCATTTTGACCAGATGCTAATTCCAAATGGAAACGGATGAGCTCCTGATTAAAACATGGAAAAGATTGGAGTCCCAGAAATTTTGCATTTTTTGACCAGTGCCCTTCTTCTCTTCTGTAGTTGTTGGTTTATTATCCTAAAAAGGATCTCTATCCCAAACGAATTTCAAAAGAAAAAAGCACAGATATGTATGTATATATATCCAACTCTTAATTAGCTACTTCCCCTAATTAGTGATAGAGAAACATACCACGATTACCCGTAATTACGGCAATATGCAAAGGATTCTGGCCATGAGGCCCTCGAGTGCTGAAATTGCCCCTCTCAAGCATCATCCATACAAATTGATACAGCCCAGCTTCGGAAGCCAAGTAAAGCAAACTCTCTCCAGCGTCGCTTACATCATCCGCTGCCTCAATATCTCCGGAAAATCCCAACAAACGAACCGCCACTCCTCTGTGTCTCTTCTTCAGCGCCTCATGAATTGGTGTATAGCCATCCGAGTTCTTCATCTTCAACGCAGCATCCACCAATTGGACTCCTTCCCACGAATAGGGTGCAAGCAACTCCGTGAGGGAAACATTGCCAGCTCTAGCTGCAATGTGAAGTGGGGTGTCGCCATTGGAGTTGGGCTGAGAGATGAGGGATGGCTCACGATCAATCATCTGGCGCACAATTTGTTCATGGCCGAATGCAACTGCGATGTGGAGGGCTGTGTTCTTCTGAGGAGTTAGAGAGAGAGTGAGGTATGGAGTGTTGTTCCCTTCTAGGATACTTGTTAGACGCTTCATGTTGCCTTTCCTTGCAGCTATGTGGAGCCTGGCTTCCATTTTCTCTTGAGGAGTGGAGCTTTCTGCTTTTCTCTGTAACCGGAAGGTGGGGAAGAAAGAGAAGGAAAGAGGAGAGAAGTGCAGGATCCAAGTCACCTAACAAGTCTTCCACTTTATTGACTTTGAGAATTGGATGTTGAAATCTGAGTCGATATATTGGGCATCGCATCTCCAAATTATACTTAAATGGACCCTTCGATTGGCCGTTACATGAAAAAAAAAAATGTGATGAACACAATCTTACGCTTAAAACTCTGGATTACAATTTATTGGTAGATGAAGTTCATTTTCAGCTGTTGGGATCTTAGTTTGTGGGCCCCATTATAGAGTTATACTCTTTCTACTGAGAATTTCTTTTAACTGCTCAATGAAGATGACATCACTTTTTTTTTTGTTAAAGTAGATAACATCACCTTGGAGGATTGGACTGAGGTTGTATAAGTGAAGATTTAAAATTAAAAGAAAAAAACGAAAACAAAAGTTGAGAAGTAGGAATTTTCAACTTTTTTACAGTCTGCTTGGCAAAATCCAAACCAACCCGACCAGGTCACTACCGAGTCCGAGTCGAGATGGCCAAGACCAAGTCCGTTCTCAGGTGGACCCAATTATAGACATGGCTACACTTGCCCCTACATTTAATGCAGGCCGAGGTAACTTGCTTTTGTGGAGGGTGGGCCATACAAAGTCATCTCATACGTCTGTAACCATCCGACCTAAGAATATTTTTTTATTTTTTGTTTGGCAATTTACTAAATTAAAAAAAGTAATATGAAGTTTTCAATTTTAAAAAAAAGAGTCAAATCAGATAAAGGTTGTAGGGACGGCAACGGGGCGGGGCCGGAATTGGGCTGCCCCGTCCCCACCCCGAACCTCCCTGTCCCCGCCCCGTCCCTGCCCCGCCCTGCAATTCGGGGTATATTACATACCCCGACCCCGCCCCGACATGCCCCATGGGGCCCCGCGGGGCGCCCCGCCCTGATGTGGTACAATCATAAATATAATAAATTAATTTTGAATTGACTATAAAGAAAAAGATAAATTAATTTATTTTACATGGTAAAAAGCACATGAATGATTCATCTATGTTGTTTCTAATATTTTATAAGTGTGGGGCACTGTTAGATTGTTTAAAATTTTAAAATTATCTAATATTAATAATATAAATTTCCCTTTTCCTGAAATTTTACTTATTTAAAGTGAGATTTATTCTTATAAGATTTTCTTTAAGCCCTTGAAGGCCATTAACATACACGTGAAAATATCATATATGCTTTGAAACATTCTTTATAAAAAAGAAAATATCTCTCTAAAATATCATGAACTCCATTAATACATGGTCTCACTTCATTTCTGATATTGAACTCCACTCACTAATAGAGGTTGATTGCATATAATTAACATTAGTATAATTTATAGTGTTGTTAATATGATTAGAATCATATTAAGTTACTAACTATAATTTACCTTGCTATTTTTAATCATATAAGTTATTATAAGCGTATAGCATGATATATCTTGTAATGTTATATCAAATTAATATAATTTATATTGTTATTAGTATGATTAGAATCATACCAATTATAATTTACCTTGCTATCTCTAATCATATATGTTATTATAAGCTTAAAGCATGATCTATCATTCTATTATATATTTATATTCGTTTTATTTAATATGATTTATCATGTCACAATTTAACATTATATATGATTAAAGTAAAATAAGCTTAGATAGTTAGATAGATTTTTTAACAACTTTAATTTCATTAAATTTGAATTAGAGGGAATGGGATCATATTATATGCTTTTATAATGTCTAGGGTTCATTCAATTACATGTTTAACTTTAAAAAAAGTCTTCAATCAATCTACTTAACCCTTAATAACAACATAAAATCAATACATACATTTGCATATAAATATGCTTATTTATTATAAAAGAAATCTAAAATATATATATTTTAGAAGATTAATTAATTTCGGGGCAGGTTATAGGGCAGGGCATGGGGCAATATTTCGGGGCGGGGCGGGGTAAGAAACATACTCATCCCCGCCCCGCCCCGCCCCGGATTCGGGGTATATTTTTTTGCACCGTCCCCGCCCCGTCTAAGAGTCGGGGCGGGGAAAACCCGTACGGGGTGGGACGGGCACTCCGGGTTGAGGCAGGTCGGGTTAAAAAGGCCATCCCTTAAAGGTTGTTCTCTTCTAGGGTAATTGTTAGAATCTCTATGATTGCCTTTCCTTGCAGCTTCATAAAGCCAGTCATCCATTTTCTCTCGAGGAGTATAGCTTTCTGCTTTTATCTGTACTAAAAGTCTACGGACCGACTGGGGACCGAATTCCAGCCCGGTCATCCAACGGTCCCACTGGGGGACCGGGCTGGAATTCGGTCCCCCAGTCGGGGTCCATGGGCTGCAGTAACCGGGTGGGGGTGGGAAGATTTAATGCTTTTAGTGGATGGTGGGCCATACAAAGTCATCTCACTCGTCTGCGAGCATCTGACCCGAGAATGTTTTCTTTTTAAACATGTCTCCTGCAATAAAAAGGGCTAATTACACAAGGGCTTTGTGAATTACATTCTATTTGAAACTGGTCATAAAATGGGCAAGGCGGGTCACATGAGCCAAAACCTAAAACTGACTCAAACCAGACTCAGTCCAAAGTTAAATAATGAAAACGAAAGGGAGTTTTACACTTGATCAACCAACTGTACTCATATTAAAATGAAACTTGGCCCAACATGGTGGTTTAGTTTGGACCGGGTTGGATTCTAGAGGTTGTAACCCACCCATGGATTTGTAGGTCTGTCCATAAAATTTCTCATGATTCTTGCATCAGCGGATTAGGATTCAGAAGAAAGCCCATGTAATTTAAGGGGCCCCAAAGATGAAAAGGATGATAGGGAAAGCAATTATTAAATGAGTCAAATATTAAAAATTAAATTCTAGTAGTTTAGAAATAGATTTGGTGAAAAAATTCAATTGATAAAAGAAAAAAAAAACTGCCTAATAAATGAGCAATTCCAATAATAAAATGAACATAAAATAAAAATTGTTAATACCATTAAAAATATTAAATATAAGGAAAAAGGGGCAACTGAAATTAAAAAAAAGGGAGTTTAATCATCTTTAAAAGGTAAAAACAGTAAAAATGTAAATAGGAAAATAACTAATTTGTTGAAAACAAAATTAAATTTTTTTATCATTTGGAGAAAATATAAAAAAAATGAATTAGAATTTTAGAATTGTATGAGGAAGAGATTTGAGCCAATGTGAATCTTCAAAATGAAGTTTATGTTGAGAAAAAAAAAATCATTAAGAGAACGGCTACTTACCTCATTGGTAAGTGGCAGCAGTTTTTACCTGGTTGCCCAAGGTTCGAACCTTGGGTATGCATCATTTTCCCACTAATGTGGGCTTTCTTTCCGTTTATATGGGCTTCTTTTCCACTTGTGTGGGCCTTCTTTCCGCTGGAGCGGACTGTCTTCCTGTGTGTGTGCAGGGGTGCTCTCTCTTGGGTCCCAGCCCCCTTCACTTGATTAATATATATATATATATATATATATATATATATATATATATATATATATATGTACACCTTGAATTGCAGTGGGTACTGACCCATGAGCCTTCAAGCGTATGGATATCAGGCAGCGGTACGGGCCAAGCTGACGTATTGAGCTGGCCCAAGCATTACCCGATTTTTATGTGGAAATGCCTGAGCCTGAATCGATGAAGCTTCAAATATAGGGTGTGATCCAAGGGTTTAGTGCAATTTGGGCTGAATTGGGTATAATTGGGCTTAATTGGGCCCACCACTGATTGGCCAAATCTCAGAAGGATGATTGTCGAGAGTCTAAAATTTTTGGCCCAACGAAAATGTCCAAAAACTTCCATATTTCAAAAAAAAAAAAAAAAACAGAGAAGAGAAAGAGAGAGAGAGAATCCAAAAAGGGTAAAATTAAAAAAAGAATTTGTTGAAAACTTTTCTTCGTTTGTATACCAAAAAAAAAAAAAAATTCTTTGTTTAAGTTAATGCTAATTAAGTACAGGTCCGATGAGTGTCAAATTGGGAGATTTTTTAATTTTCGGAGAGGAAGGCTAGGTGAGTGTGAAGAAGGGTTGGATTGATACCATACAAGTAGCCTTCTCAAAGGACTGAAACATTTTCCTCATAATAAATTTGAGCGGTCAATAGTAAGTCTAACTCACCTGTTCTTTTTTTTCTTTTTTTTTCTCCTTTTAAGTCAAGCTCACTGTCAAAATTTTTATTTATTTATGTATTTATAAAAGGGAATTCATCAAGCTGAATAGGAAAGCTAGATCAGTCAAAGATTGGATGCCCAAGTTGTGAAAGACCATTTAAGAAAAAAACTAAATAAAGTGAGACCATACAAGTGAACCAAGACAGACTCTGGATCCTTCGAGGCAGCCTAGTGGAAGAATTGGAACTCGATAGTAGGGCCCACTTATTGAAAATCCTAGCAACTCAAAATGAACAAGCCACCTCAATAGGATATACAATTAGAGGTGATCATGAGCTGGGCCCAACTCACTTTGGGCCATGTTTGGATTAAGTGATAGAAAGCCCAACGCCTGCCCAGCTCGGCCTGAATAATGAGTGCCAGTAATTTAGAAATAATTTGTCCAAAACATTTCTAGAAATCCTGTAAAACTGAAAAAAGCCCAGCCCAGCGTGATTGACTAAATGGGCTTGCTAAGCTCTTCCATTTACAGCCTGTTTCAGGCTTGGGCAGGATACGGGCCTGTGCTTCTAAAGTTGGGGCGGGCCAGGATATGCCTAAGTCCACCCAGCCCATAACATCCCTACGTACCAAAGTTTACTCCAATAGAAGTTGGGCCCACTGTAAGATTGTCCGGTCAATTGAAAACACAAGTAACATAATCTTATGCATTATCATTTACTATGCATGTCTTTAATCAAATGGTAAACTTACTATGGCCCCACCTTCCACTGGAGTAAAATTTAGGGATATCTCTTACCCTAAGAAGGGGTTCAAAGTGAGCAGCATAGACTTTCAATAAGTAGGCCCCACTATAAGAGGTTTACTTATTTAACTCAGAATTTTGACACAACCAAGACAAAACATGTAATTTAGGATCTACAGCCAAGAGAACCAAGATCTACCAATTGATCGATGGATGTTGCTCCTAGGACACTGCTGGCACCTGTTAAAATCTACAAAGTAAATGACCCTGAACAACGAATTATCTCATCCTACCCTTACAAACCAAGAACAGTATGCTTTTCACAACCTACACCCTAGAAGAAACTGCAATCCATTGATCTAAATACCCTTGAACAATGCAAGACTCATTAAGCAATTAGGATGATAAGGCCAGTTCAAGTAAGGTCAAACATATGAGAGAGAGAGTTCGGATCATCATATACATGTCCCATGTATCATTCAAGATATCATCTAAGAAAATGCTTGGCTTCGATTTCATTTCTTAGGAACATGACCAACCTTAAAAACATATTACATTAATAAAAAAGTGATCATATTATCAACAAGTCTACAAACAACATTACACAAACATCAACTGAACGAGCCAATGAGTTCTATTACAATATTAAAATGTTTTCCTCTAGGCTGGGGTACCCAAAAATAGTTGTCCTCTAACCTTGTATCCTTGTCAAAGAAATGACAACATTAATGTACTTGCCTCTCTTCCTAGACAAATACTCACCAACAATGTCACCGAACCTTCGAAATAATTCATCCATTATTTCCTCCCCAAAATGATTTTGAAGCATTGATTCTACAACCGCTCTGATAGTCTTTGCCACATAATTGCCACCCATACTATTCTGTTTTTCTGCAGTATCAGTGATTTCTGTTTGGATGATGTTATCAGAATCTGTTGGATACCAATCTACTTCATAGGGTTGTAGGCGATTGAGAACAAATGATCCTTCTCCTTGTATCACAGATTCCAATTCCTCGGTTGAAGGAGAATAGTAGGGGGCATTGAAAGAATCTACCTTCTCCTTCTCAAGAAGACCCTGGAATGGAATTATTAAGATTCACTTATTAGTCCCTAGTTTCATGCTTTTTTGTGGGAAATTTGTGGTTTTTTAAGCTAGATGTTCACTCCAAATTTTGCAAGTGGACTACAATATTACATCATCATTGGGAATAATGTAGTTCATAGTGCATGATCCTAATGCCATAGAAGAACCATATGAAAAGTATCAGAATTGAAGTGGTAGTTTTAGGTTAAAAACCTAGAACCATATGCAATATTACATCACCAGTGGTCAGACCTGCTTTTTCACAATGTTGATTAAAAAAACCCTTTTCTGAAAAGACAAAAATGCTCTTATTTTACTCTAGTTTGTGTAAAGTAATTGGTGTTAGCCAACACACTCACGGTTGAATGGTGTTGGCACCCTTGGTTATACATGAGTGTTGGAAAAATTTAAAGACACTTGTAGAACAGTGCCCCAACATAGCAAAATAGAAATACATAAATAAATAAAGGTGATTAATTAGTGTTTGAACCAAAATACTGCATCAGCATATCGACCTTGAACTAACTAGAGTTACCATGCTGTACTTGTTTTAGCTGAAAACTACAATAGTTTAAGGTTAAGTATAAGGTAAACTATGGAGGTTACATGTAGTTAATGTATTTTCAACCTTTTAAGTTGGTTTTGATGAAAATTGGTTGGAATTGGTCAAATGTTTTGTTTTCTTCCGACCTTGTACTATAGTCAAGGTAGCTGACTGACTGATATTCTTAGGGCAATAGGTGGTTGTATGTGAAGAAGGAAAAGCAGAAGTAGTGGCTTGTAAATACCAAGATGGTGATCATACATATGTAAATCTTTCTTTAAGTTTTTCTTCTATGTATGTTCTAGAAGGCGAACTAGAAACAAAAGAAAACTAAAATTATGATTCAATATAACTTTATCACAGACTTCCAATCTTATGCCAACACTTTTTAGGCTTAAGGCATGGTAGTCAATTCCGTTTCATTTCGACTCGAATGGCCGAAAATTTTTATTTTGCTCCTTCAACCGAAATGGAATGGGGGTAAAAAAAAATTCGATTTGAATTCTGGTCCATTCTGACATATTCCGGTCCATTCCGGTTTGTAGCACAATTTTTTCTATTTTTATTTTTTTCTCAATATCCATAACAAGACTTATGCATAATTTATATTTTCTTTTTATTTTTTCTATCTTTACATATATGTATATATATATATTTTAATTTTTATTATTCTGAAAAGTTTTTCTGAAATTCTAAATTACTGAAAAACTCCATTTTTGAGATTAGACCGAGATGACAACAGAAACGAAATTCACAACTATAGCTTAAAGGTGGGTATATGCGGAGAGATAACATGTGGAGGAGTTATAAAAGTAGAAAAATTCTCACCTATGGGAGACAAAGATGGTGCAAGATCTTCAATCCCCACCATCCACATAAGCAGACCATTCCGTACAAAAGGCATCCACTGACATGTTTGACATGCTCCATTTCTTATTTTTATATGGGCACGTTTGGCAAATTGACAAGAATCCTTTAGTTAGAGATTTTCTTTGATATGTTGGAATCAAGTCATCCTCAGAGAGGATTTCCTAAAAATGGTTCCATGTTTGGCAGAAGAGAGGAATCATGGAGTCCATGCATTGTATGATCCAACAATCAAAAGTTTTTAGTCAATTTCTCATAATCCATGAAATATCAAGGGCTGATCTTTCACTTCACAGCCACTTTTGGCTCTTTAGATATTCTGAACGGCTCAGATCGTGCAAAGGGGGCCACATAAATAAAAAAAATTAATATTTTAGATTTTGGACGTTTTTGCAAATATCTCAAAATAGAGGACAGATCTACGGTTGAAAGTTGGGCCCCTAGTTGTATTTGGTCTCCTCTAAACTATTCACGGTTTAGATGATGATTTCGAGGGCCCACAAAAATTAAAAAAAATGAAAAAAAAATAGACTGCCAAATAATCCCATTTTTTTTTATTGTGGGGCATATCAATGGTCAGAATGGTTTTGCAAATATCTCAAGTTATATATGGAATCAACGGCTGATTTCTAATATGGTAGCTGTTTTGGACCTTGTGAACACTTTTACCGGTTTAGATCTTGATTGTGGGGCCATGAAAACAAAAAAAATTTGCAAAAACTGGTCTCTCCTATATTAACGTCCGGAACACTGTAGCTCCGCAAATCAGCGCGAGCGTGGATTCCGCTTATCCTATGGGGGGGTGTCTGACTTCCGAAATATTTGCAAACCAAGATTTCTCTCTTCCTCCATATGCTTTTCCATGCTTATCCAAACGTGGGTTTTCCACGGGGTTGCGGAAAAACGACAAAAATCTTCTCTGAGGACGTGTACCAAACATGCCCTATGTGTCCATGCTTAGTGAATGTGGTACATTTGGATAAGGATCGCAACCAATCATCTTGTTAGCCTAGATGAACTCTAACCCATAAATTACATAATCATGTACTCTTCATATAAAAAGAAAACTAAAATGATTTGTGAATTATCTAACTTGTGTCTAAGGTAAAATGACAGTGGGACGCCTTAGGCAATAGTATTCTAAGTCAGTAAGCATTATTAACTAACAATGAGGAGAAAAGGTGATGGCCTGATGGGATAGAGAGATAGAAAACACCTCTAAGACCATTTCATTGAGTGCATGTGCCAGGAGTTCCCAGTGATGGCAACTCTCCTCAGTGGTGGGATCTGCAGTGAGTCTCCCCAAAAATGACAACACCATGCGTCCTCCGGCTACAATTTCTTTTGAACGTGACTTGAGAAACAGTGAGAAATCCTTTTGAAACTGCACTAAGTAGGCATTTAATACACCACTAGGACTCGTCTTGGAAATATAGATCTTCCCTTTGTTTAGTGGGGTATCGGCATCACTATCAAGCTCTGGAGGAACCTGCAAGTTAAATCCAAAACTATAAACTTCTATGTAATATTAGAACTTAGTTCTGATTATGGTGTAGATGTCAATGGGCACGATGCCATTGGGTCGAGCCTGCTTGGCTGCCAAAGGCTCAAACCCATGATTGAATTTTGTTTCAAGAGTCAAGTAGTCCTAGCAGCAACGCACTTGGAAGCCCAATAATACCTTATAGAAAAAACTAATAGTGGGTGTTTGTTTGCTAGAATTCAGAGAACTCATGTTGAGGAGAATTATAAATCCTCCCATTGTTCCCCAGCAGGTTTTTCAAATCTTCTCATGCACCCCAACTTCCAAAATGTTAGAATTTAGATAATTTAATAAAAGGCTGAAAGTGATATTTCAAATGGCAAGTTTTTGGAATTCCATTAATCGATAAACTAGGAATTCCATAAAAGGCATCCAGCATATATTATTGTCATAAATTGTCAACACAGAGTTCCCAACAGGAATTCTTGTAATCAAATGCCCTTAAAAAATGCCCTCGTATAGAATATACAAGTAGAAGCTGAATAAAGTAGAGATAAGTTTATATTATTTTGAATCTATTAGAACATGCATTATTTAAGATAAGGATCTACTGATATCTAAATTGAGAGTTACATTTTATTAGGGTTATGATAAGATCCTAAAAGACTTGATTAGCTTGGAAGGATTATGCTTAATCTTTTTTTTTATGTTTTTTTTTAATTATATCATCCACCGTAATTTATTAACATAGGATTTTTCCAATGCATTAATATAATTTTTGGGGGGAAGACCAATGCATTAACATAATTAGTTTCATGTAACCTCAATGTTTCAAAGCCATGATCAGCTCCAATCTTGTTATTAGTGGACTTTGGATATAAGTATTGAAAGGAACTTGTTTAACACATAAAAGTCATTTTTCTTTCACTAGCTAGTTTAGATCCTTTCTGACTCAGGAGAAACTCGTGAGGCTCCATATCAGGGCCTGGGGGCTTCAATAGTAAAAGTCTAAATTGATGAAAACAAATTCATCTTCACTTAATTATATGATTTCTAATCAAATCTCACTTCAATATAAAAATATATGAGTAAAATATTATAAAAGAATAATGGAGATTTTCCAAAAAGTGTAAAACTTTTGGCTAGTTTTAAAAAAAGGACATGAGGATTTGAATATTTAAAAAACAAGTATAAAAATCTTCCACTATTCTTTCAAACAAGTCTCGTCTCCATAAAATATTTTTGAGAAATGACAAAAATACCCTTCCCGTGTGACCATTTTTTCTATTTTCTTTAACCTCCTTCCTCCCTAAAAACTGGTCATTTTGACTTAAATGATCACAACCATTTAACAAAACTAGTTTTTTAGTAATTTAAAATCCCTTTTTTAAAGCATCAGCTATATAAAGATAGTTGAAGTGGGTCTTACTAGGTTATTTGAGTTGTGCATGATTATTTCTCTTAAATGATTTGTTATAGGAAAAGTTTTGTTATAGGAAAAGTAAAAAAGAAAAAAAAAGTAACGTAAGGGTATTTTTATCATTTATCAAAAACTTTTTTGGTAAAAATTTGATTGAAAGAATTGTAGAAAACTCTTATATTTTTGTGAAATACTTAATTCTTCGTATATATATATATTTAAATGAGTCAAAAGTTTTATACACACCGCTTTGCAGTCTTTCCAAAAAGTAATCTCGTGATTCACACGTATTCATCTAATAAAAGTGGGGGCAATTTTAATTAGAGTAAAGTAAACCTGAGGCAAAAGAAAAAGGTAATTTATATTGAACAGTTAAGATTTTTAAAGAGGTGGGTTCCCGTATTATTCATCTTCATAGTTTGTTGTCCTCGTGACTCGTCAGTACGAGCCTACGAGAGTCGTGTTTCGCATGTTAAGATTCCTTTTGCGGTCAGCTCCTAACACGTGAAAGGTTTAACGATCGAACGTAATGAAACAGACAGGCACACCAACTTATTATAGTGGGTCTAGTTCTTTACCAAAGAAGTGCCTATAGTTTTGGTGGTCTTGGCATGTGGATAACCTGCAACGATGTAATCAAAAGGCTGGCGACAACGACGGTTAACCATTAACATAAGATTCCTTGTCTGAAACTTTATAAGGTGGGGGCGCATTCGTTAAAAGCTTATTTGGTTGCAAACATTTTAGAAACCCTTTTTTCCTTTTTTTTTTTTTTTTCTTCTCGAGTACTATTTGAAATATCTTAAATATTGTCACCTGAAGTGAAATTGTGGAATGCCTAGAGTTGTTTAGCATTCCGTATAGGAATTCCAAGCAAAGGAATGGAAAATCTTGCTGGAAATGCTTGCAATCTAATGGATCCAAAATATACTCCACTGAAAACAAACTTTCTTTTTGTGCATGGGTATATATTCTAAACTCCTACTCCTAACTGAGTTGATTACACTGCTGGATTGGGCAAATAATTAATAACTTTATTGACACAATTTTATACGTCATTACTTCTATTCTTTAATCATAGCATAATGATGAGATCAATTCTTATTAAAGCATAATTTAAGAACATCTCATAAAAATAGAGGAGTTCATTTTGTGTGGTTTTGATTCTCAACAGATGAACTCCAGGAGGCAACTCCTTGTACGGGCCTATTTCTATAAGCTTATTTATTGACAGGTGTGGGGAAGAAAATTTAAAGTGGATAGCAAATTAGAAATTAAGTAAAAATAAAAGTGGCTAAAGTAAAAAACACATTTTACAAAGTTTACTTCAATTAGATATATCACACTTGATTGTAGTAAAGAAAAAGAGAGGACAAAGAGGAGCAGAAGGGGCACTTGTGTCAGATAAAGAACTCATTGCACCTCTCCCCTCTGCTATTTTCATCTTCACCTTTTCCAGCTAAATAGTAATTAAGTAAAAACCTCTCCCATCATCCTACTTTTCCTGCTCCATTTAAAGTGTTCCAAATTACTTTCCTACTTTCCCTTCTCCTACTCATGCATGTATAGTACAGAGTCTCCTAGGTTGGCAGAGGCCGAAATTTATTGCCGGGGCTAGCAAGTGGGTACGTACGTGCAACCGTAAACTTACCCTGGGTAACAGATGTCTCCCACTAGCCTCGTCCTAGACCTAGGATTGTAAAATGTGAAAACGTCGAAGTTCACAGTAGATTTGAAGCTGGAACCGTTAAGAAAAATATAGAATCGGATCTAGATCTATAATCGTTTTGGAACCGGTTTCTTGCCTTTGGAATTGAAATCATAACTATATAAGAGATGAATCTGGTTCCGAGTCCAGATCTAAGTAGGGAATGATATTGAAATATATATATATAGTCTTTAGGAAAGATTTTCGAAAATTGATATAATATGTCGAATCTCAGATTCACGGGTCTGAATCAAAATGAAACCGGACTCGGACTGATTTACTTATCAGTGCCTAAATAAGGACTCAAATCCGGTTTCTAACGGATCGAAACCTCCGAATAATCAAAGAATCGGGAACCCATTTACATCCTTACCTACACCTTATCTGAAAAAATTCCTTAAGTCGGATCTGGAACCAATCCATATTAGAGTGAAGCTTCCATTATAACTGATGAGAATAGGGCCATTTCTTTTTTCAGTTTAGATTCTTTTCAAGTGAGATCACACTTAAGAAGCCTCACAAGTTTCACAAAGAATGACAGCTTGAAAGGATCTGAACACTTTTTGTCGACCATTTTGACAATTGAAATTCATTCTTTATTTCTTTTTCCTCAATGCTAGTATTGATAATAATTTATTAAAATCAGACTTTCAATAATTTATTAAAATAGAAATTTTTTTTGTTAAACAACATTTAAGAAGTAATACATCTAACAGTTTTCACTTTCAACCCTAATTAGACCATCAAACCATTAAGTAATGTCCAACATTAAAACTTTGATTTTAAAAGTCAAAGATAGAAGAAACTGAGCTTTCTCTTTATGAAGCTGCATTTTAGTCATGGTAATAATTAGAAATTAAGCCAAAAGACAGAAACAGGAAGTATATTACTCTTTTGACAATGTAACTATGAACAAGAACCTTGTCAATGCAAGTGATCAATATTTTTCATTACTGTTCCTGAAAAATATGTAATGGTGTTTGAGAGAGCATTTATCAATCAAGAGAAGATAAGGAGAAAAGAAGACTTACCCTAGAGAGCCAGTGTAGACTAGAAGAAGAATGAACAAAGTCCAGACTCCTGCTAGGAAAAAGCCTCCCATAAAAAGTGCCAGGCACTCCAGCAATAAAGCATTCCCCATAATCAATCCCTTTAACGTTCATGAGCTTCATATGGAATTCTGGCAATGACTTGAAGATTGTGTTGAAATCATTTCCTGGTAAATCATTTAAGAAAAAGCGGAGTTCCGGCAACGGCCGGCCCAAGATGCTACAGACCTTTTGGATGGCCTCTATAATCTCCCACACAAACATGAGAGTGTTTGAACCTGAAGAACAGCCCAAATCTGCTATGCTGATGCTGTGAGAGAAGGTGGTGCGGTAGAAATCTACAATAGCTGCTTCTGTAATCGGTCTGTTTTGGGATATCATCTTATTCTGCCATGAAACAAGTGAATTTTATTTTATTATGATGCTTAATTCGTATGTTGAACTATTCATAGTGTGTGGTCTAATAAAAGAGAAGTATCTTGTTTTTAAGTGGTGGATCATCAATGTGACAGAATGGTACCTCCTCAGGCATGATCAAAGCCCATTAGCATGATCAGAGTTAGATGATATGCATGTGTAGATTCATATCCTAAGCCCCCCATATGGATGGGGATTTGAGAAAGGTAGGGAGAAAAACTTTTTATCTAGATAAACCTCTTTTTATCTTGGTTTACATTTAAGGGTTTATTTGTGGATACAAGTGGAGTTTGGATTCTGGATGTGTCACCCAGGCCTTTTCCCATTGTGTGCGGAATTCTTGCAATCCTTCCATTGGCAATGAATCCAGTGGGAATGGTCCAAGTGTGCAGTGCAGTGGGGAATGGTCTAAGTGTGCAGAGCAGTGGGCAGGATTCACCAGCACAACAACTGCTTCTACAGTCTTACGAATGGAGCAGCAGCGGAAGAGCAGATACAAATGGTTGGGTTCGGTGTCACTCAAAAGCAGGTAAGAAAACTGTTTATTAGGAACAGGTGGAGAAGATCCTGGTTGCCAACTGCGAGGATCTGTAAAACCAGTGATGGAGACTTGACTCTTCCTTGTTCTTTTCATTCACTTTTCCTTTTCACCTCATTCCACTTTTATTCTTCTCTTCTTCCCATCTTTTGGGGAGGGTTTTTCAAATAATAAGACGTACAAAAGGGTGGTAAGTTGTATATCTACTTTTTATAAAATGCTAGTTTTTTGTGTACAGTAAAAATAAATTTGCAAGCTAGTAGCAGAAAAATGGATATCAAAGATATTGATAAATCTTATGATATTATGGAAATAGTGTGTCACAGAAATTGGTAAATCCCATGAGTGAAATATTTTCAAATGATAAAACCTAAGAAATAGTGGTTAGATATGTATTTACATTTCACAAAATACTATTTTCATGCTCTGAAAAAAAAAAAAAAAAAAAGCTTGCGCGCTTGCTATTTATAGAAAGTTCATGTGACAAAAAATGATAAACCCCATGATATCATGGAACTGTGACGAAGGGATAGTCAAGTAAGGTAAAGCCCCCATTTAAAAAAAAATCTTATCAAAAGCACTTTAATTCAAACTTTCCACCATATTTTAAAAAAAAGAATAAAAAAGTAGCCTCATTCCTCCACTAAAAGACAAAATAAACTCCACAATCAATACAAAAAGTCAAAAAGATTCCATAATAAACAACTAAAAATAAAATATCATCATAACCCACTTATATTTTATTCTTTCTTCAAAATAATCACTACTTCACTCAACTCCATTAGTAAAACCCTCAAACAACCCCTAAAACGAATCTCTCTAATTATCTAATTGAGTAGTTGGTGATTTAAAACACTTATTTTCTAAGGAATACTGATAAGATCATGTAGGCACAACATCCAAATTGCCCATCCAACTAATGGCTTAGTAGGTAGACATCTCCCACTCCAAAAAAAAACTTTGGGTCATTCCCATTGTATTGATGAGGGACTTTTGTAGCGTGTATGAGCGTGGTTAACAGAGTATTTCTTAGAGTAGAAAAAGAAAAAAAAAAAAAAAAAAAAAGGGGCCATCATCAAGACCTCCATCTTCACAAAAAGTGTTTAAAGGCCGATTACAATATAGGAGTATTTTAAAACAGTAGTAACAAATAATTGTGGGTCTTCCACTAAACCAACATTAGAGCAAAACAAGACTTGGAAACAACCTGGAGCTGGGAGTTCTTAGCATAGCTGTTTTCACCATTGCCTCCATTCATCCGGAGTACTCGTTTCACTTCTTCCATGGCTTTTAAGTCACCTTGTATTTTCAGAGAAGCATATATTATTCCCACCACGCTAAGAGGAAGTCGTCGACCCTCCTCCTTTTATAGGCTAAACCGGACATCACCATGTGGTTGCAATAAGTTTTGCTGTCCTTCTCAAAATGAAGCCCTTTCCTCTCGATCACGTTTTTAATGAATGTCCTGACATCAGTGTCACATTTCTTTCATGGGCTGTGGTAAATACACCCACCCTATGTGGTATTTGCACCCACTCTATCTATGCCTACAGATGACTTGACATGAGGGAATGGGAGAGAGAGAATTGAGTATTGACTTTGAGTTGATGTTACTTTTTAGTGTACCATCTCCATCACCCATGCTACCAATCCAAAAGGACCACATTTTTTTGTCGGTTTCGGAATGAATGACGACGGTACCATGTGAGACCCACCACCCAACAAGAGAGAAGAAAAAACAGAAAAAAAAAGCACTCAGCTTCTCCTTTCCACTGGCTTCTCTCGGGCCCCAACCGCAGTCCATGCAGGCCTCATCGGTAAACTTATCTCACTAGCGGAAAAAAAGTGAATGATATATTTAAGAGATAATAAAAGAAGCGTGGACAAATTAAAAACTGTTAAATGATAAAAAAGAACTCATGTCATAGTAAGATAGTTTTTATTTTATTTTATTTTATTTTTACTTTATTAATAATAAGAAGAAGTGATTTAGCTCTTGGATATTTTCTAAAAACCCAGAATTAAAAAATAAATGAAGATGCACTTGACACTTGATGTATCTTTTCAAATATTGTGGATTTTATGTCTTTTCAAAATTAAGTGTTTTGTGCTTTTTGGATAAGATGTGTCTCTTGGGCCCATTTGAATGGATGGGATTCAATTCTAAAGGATGCTTTTCGACTTTATAAATAAAGGCGATTTTCAAGTTTTTACAGAACATTAAAAAATGAGCAGAATGAAATATTTCAAAAAATACAAGAAGTTTCTTATATTTTATCTTTACTTTGATTTTAAGGGCAATTTCGTATTTCTGACTTTGAATCAAAGTTGGGCATTGTATAGTCCGTACCTTCTGATAAAGCATATTTAGGAAAATTTTAAATATCTCAAAATAAGTTTCTCCCGGTTGATCCCATTCAAATTTCACTTCAACAGTAATTAGCTCGCATTAATCAAGATCGATAAAGATATTCTAATTCTTTATAACATTTTATTCATGTGTTTTGTAAGTGATCAGCCTCATGGTGGGACCAACTTCTATACCAAATTGATGAGGGCTTATAAAAGAGAGAGGAAGTTACTTAACTGCATGTTTATTTACTAGAATTTTTTTTATCAAAATTCAGTTTCTTCACCGTAATTCCAAATTTTCAGCCACACAAAAGGTCTCTAATGACCTTTGGAATTTCTAAAATTCTACCCTGGCCGCTTTGCTCTTTGGTAGAATTTTTAAATGCTCAAATGTAATGGAGGATTCATGAATTCCACTATATCTTAGAATTCAGAAATTCTCTAGATATATATTCTCTGAATTCTAATAAAGAAGCATGCCGGTGGTGCCTCATGTATCGCTTTTGGTTTCTATCATCAAAATAATTGGGACTCTCCTTTAAGGCATTTGTAAGGACAAGTATAGCATTAAGAGGTGAAAATTAGTTGGTGGTCATTTTTTATCATAAGAATCTAGGAAAAAAATAACTTTTTTTTTTTTTTTTTTTTTGTGTTCTGGGTTTTTACACATAAATGATTTAAGCAAGGCGCTCAAGCAATAGACCTAGAAAGTTTTCATTGGAGGACCACTAGGGGGGACCATATGTAAAAGACATATTGTTGTTAAAAAAATTTGGTGGGACCACAACAGCCCCTTCTCCCAATTGTTCTACCCTTGGTGGGATCCGGATCCCCTGTTTGGTCCAAAGGAAAGAGAGTGTGACTTTTTCTTTCCTCCGCCCCCCACGTGGAGGGCCCTGTTTGGTCCAAACAGGGGATCCTCTTCCCCCTTGGTAAAGCTCCATAGTCGGCCAACAGAATATAGGATCTTTTTTAATTAGCCTAATTTCTTTTTATTTTGTTTTAGGTTATGTTCTTGGTAATTATATTAGATATCTATTTGTAATTGGCAAGTGATGCCCAAAGGTAAAAAAAAGACTTTATTGGTTGTCTAAAATTGTTTCTCTTCAGTTTTGATTAACATCCACAAATTGCTTGCCGTACATAGATTGGTTTCACGAGTTTTTTTTTTTTTAATTGTTCTCTAGAAAGGTAAGTAGTGAGCACGCATACAAAACCCCAAAACCTTCACCATCAATGCTACCATCAGGGATTGATCCTACCTAATAATGGATTTGCTTCATGAGTTATCAATTGAAGTGGATCTCTGGGCGATATGTTTGGGAAGCATTGGTTTTTTATAACGTGGGTTTTCCTGAGGTCTTTAATCTAATATGACTATTTTCTCGAGTGGCACCCATTAAACCTACACAAATGCACACCAGACAAATATGGAATGAGTTTCAGTACAAGACATGGGGAGTAAACCCATGCCTTATGCCACTCATCTCATGGCAAGAAAAATGTTAGTTAAATGATGTTTCTAAAGGTTTTCCTTATTTAGAGATGTTCTTAAATTTGGTGATATGGACCAAGGGAACATTTTGAGATAAGCCTTACCAAGAGATTGCAGTTGGAAGATAATTTAATCTTAGTTGGTTTATGAAGAAATCAAAGTTAGCAGCAAATTGCTAATCTAAGTTAGTCTTCCATCATTTTTTCCCTTTTTTATTTCTTCTATTTCAATGTATTTATTCAAAGCCCTTTGCACGCCCATGCCTGTTTATTTCATGTAATTGAACTCCTAAGTTGTAAGAAACGATTATCTGGCTACCCAGGGATTGATTCCTCGATATGCACTCTTTTTACATTTGTGAGCTCCTCTTCCCACTTATATGGGTTACATTGGGCTAAGGTACCAAAAATAAATCAAAGGTGAATATCCAAACACTATGAAAAAACTCTCCTCATTAATGGAAAATGAATCTAGGGGAGATGGAAAATGTATGTTGAGCCATCACCCTAATAATTTAAACACTAAGAGCGCCAAACTCTCATCTATGTCTACACCTTATATCCTTCCCCTCTTACCCCTTTAATGAGCCTTTATTGCAACTCATTTTATGATGAATTCTTTTGTATTTATAAGATCACAACAAACTAGTATCAGAGCGTTTTGACGTGATCGGAGGAGATCCATTGAATTGGATTTTGAAAGGGCCGTGGATCGTGCGGAAGGTCGAATGTTCTGATCAATCAGGTGGACCACGAGAATCAAGGATTGATCTGTTCTTCCAGATCGCGTTTCAGAGAAAAAAAAATGAAGTTGGTTTCTCCATTTGACTTCCTGCAGGAACAGAAGGTGACTGTGGTTTTGGTTTCCAAAAGACAAAAGGATTCTTTTGTTATTTGACAAGTGGAGAGATTAAGATTATTAAAAAAAAAATTTGGAAAGTTGCAGAACCCATTCAAGTCTGTCACGCCAATCATTGCTGCACGATTGTCGTCCCAGCCGCAGCCGTCGCCGGAGATCCCACCCGCTGTCGTCGTCGTCGCCTCGCCGCCTGCCGCCCATCGTCGTCGGAGAAGACAGACGCAAGAAGGAAGGGGTTGCAGTTTCTGCGTCTTGATCTGTTGGAGAACTTTGGGAAGAAGAAGGGTGTTCTAGGCCTGCAGTCTAGGTCGGGCCAGTCCAGGTCAGCCCGACCCGTTTGCAGTAGAAGACCCTTTGTTGGGTTAGTCCAGCGCAGGTCAGGTCGGGTCAAATCCGACCCGCATGCAGAAAAGCCCAGAAGAAGCAGAAAGGCCCTAATGTCATTGCTGACGTCAGCGCGGTACGGTCAAAGTCAGATTTGACCAGATTGACGGTTGAAATTTTTTTTCGCGATGCGATATCTTGACAATCCGGAGTCCGATTTGAGATCCATTTGAACCTACGGACTTGTCTTGAGGAGATCTATGCAGGTGTAGTGAAAGATCCGCGGAATGACTGCTAAATTTGATATTGAAAAATTCGACGGAAATAATGACTTCGGTCTATGGTGTTTAAAGATGCATGCTTTGCTCGTTTAGAATGGTTTGCAGAAAGCTTTGAAAGGAAAGAATGCTTTGTCTGACAAACTGTCAGATGAAGAGAATGATGAGTGGTTGGAGAAGGCGTATAGTCAAATTCTGCTATTTTTTAGTGACTGTGTACTGCGAAAAGTTGTTCAGAAGAAAACTGCGGCTGTCATATGACAGAAATTGGAGAACTTGTACATCACGAAGTCCCTCACAAATCACTTGTACCTGAAAAAGCGATTGTTCACCTTACATATGTAGGAAGGTACGTCTGTTTTAACCTATCTTGATTCTTTTACAAAAGCTGTTTTGGATCTTGAAAGTATAGATGTTCATAATGATGATGAGGACCAAGCTATAATGTTGCTCTGCTCTTTACCACCCTCGTATGAGAACTTTGTTGATACCATGATGTATGGTAGAGAAACTCTTTCTAAGGAAGATGTTGAGTCAGCCTTGAACTCTAAGAGTTAAAGAAAAAGGTTGCCACTGAAAATACTGACAATTCTGGTGAAGGTTTGGTAGCACGTGGCAGAACAAAGAAGAGAGAACAGAATAGAAGAGGCCGATCTAGGTCAAAATAAAAAACTAGAAAATTAAAGTGCTTCAAATGTCACAAGGAATGGCACTTTAAAAAAGATTGTCCATAGCGAAAAGGGAAGGAGAAATCTGATTCTGAAGAAATTGCCGGAGTTGCAACCGAAGTAACAGAGAGTAATTCTGATGGTGCAGAAGTTCTTTCGGTTACTGTTGGTAGCTCAGCTACTGAGTGGATTCTTGATTCAGAGTATTCCTATCATATGTGTCCTTACAAAGATTGGTTTACCAATTATCAATCGATTGATGGTGGTAAAGTGCTTATGGGAAATAATGCAGCCTGTAAGGTTGTTGGGATATGTGCAATCAAAATTAAGATGTATGACGGTATTGTGAGGACTTTGTCAGATGTTAGGCATGTTCCAGAGTTGAAGAAAAATCTAATTTCCTTGGGTACGCTTGACTCCAACGGTTGTACCTACAAATCTGGAGGTGGAGTTATGAAAATTTCGAAGGGTGCTCTTGTAGTGATGAAGGGACTGAAGCAGAATGGCATTTACTTTCTTCAAGGTAGTACAATTACAGGTGCTGCAGCTGTGTCGTCCTCAGATTCAGATTTAGAAACTACCAAGTTATGGCATATGCGGCTTGGGCATATGAGTGAGAGATGTTTGGATGAGTTTACTAAATAGGGTTTGCTGTGTGGTCAGAAAACAGGAAAGTTGGACTTTTGTGAGCATTGTGTCTTCGGAAAGCAATGTAGGGTCAAGTTCAAGACAGCTGTTCATCGGACCAAAGGTACTTTGGATTACATCTACTCTGATCTTTGGGGTCCCTCTCGTGTTCCGTCTCTTGGTGGTGGTTTATACATGTTGACTTTCATTGATGACTGTTCTTGGAAGGTCTGGGTGTATATCTTAATGCACAAACATGAAGCTTTTGCGCAGTTCAAGCAATGGAAGGCTATAATTGAAAAGCAGACAGGTAAACAAATCAAGCGCTTGAGAACTGACAACGGCTTGAAATTCTGTAACAGTACTTTTCATGAGTTCTGCAAGAATGGAGGGATTGTGAGACATCGCACAGTCCGGCATACACCGCAACAAAACGGAGTTGCAGAAAGGATGAACATGACTATTCTAGCAAAGGCTCGATGCATTCTCTCCAATGCAGGGTTACCAAGGAAGTTTTGGGTGGAAGCTGTTAACATAGCTTGTTATCTGATTAACCGGTCTCCATCAACAGCTATAGAATGTAAAACTCATACAGAGGTGTGGTCTGAATCTCCTGCTGATTACACCAACTTGCGGATATTTGGTTGTCCTGCCTATGCTCATGTGAATGATGGAAAACTTGAACCAATGGAAAGAAAGTGCATATTTTTATGATATGCAGATGGTGTGAAAGGATATAGGCCATGGTGCCTAGATGGGAAATCTCTCAAATGCATTATAAGCAGAGATGTGACCTTTGATGAATCTACTATGTTCAAACCAAAGGAGTGCCAAGATGCTAGAAACAAAAATGATGTCCGTAAAAAGGTGGAGGATAAAAACGGTGGTGTCAGTGAACAGGTGAAGCTTAAGAAGGCAGCTTCAGGAAGCTTGCAGGATAAGGTACAAGCAGATGTCCCAGTTCGACAAGATGTAGAGGAGATGTAAAGCTCAAATGAGGAAACTGTTGTTCCAAAGGATTACATGCTTACTAGGGATAGAGAAATGAGGCATATTAAGCAACATCAGAGATCCGGGTATGAAGATATTGTTGCCTACGCTCTTAATACAGCTGAGAGTATTGAGTCAGAGCCGGTTACATATTGGGATGCCGTCACTAGCAAAGAATCAGCAAGATGGGCTGTAGCGCGCCATGGGTGAGGAGATTGAATCTCTTCACAAGAATCAAACTTGGGAGTTGGTGAAACCTCCAAAAGGCCAGAAGATTGTTGGTTGCAAATGAGTATTTAAGAAAAAGGAAGGACCTCCAGGGGTGGAAGATGTTAGGTTCAAAGAACGACTGGTTGCAAAAGGTTATACTCAAAGGGAGGGTGTTGACTTCAATGAAGTGTTCTCTTCTGTAGTGAAACATAGTTCTATCCGAGTGTTACTTGCTATGGTTGCTAAATTGAATTTAGAATTGGAGCAGCTTGATGTCAAGACTGCGTTTTTACATAGCGAGCTAGATGAACAGATTTATATGCATCAGCCAAAGGGGTTTGAAATTCATGGAAAGGATGACCACGTATGTTTGCTGAAGAAATCGTTATATGGCCTGAAACAGTCCCCTAAGCAGTGGTACAAGCGTTTCGATACCTTTATGGTTGGAAACAGTTATTGCAGGAGTGCATACGACAGTTGTGTCTATCACAAGAAGCACTCAAATGGCTTATATATCTATTTGCTGTTATATGTTGATGATATGTTGATTGCTGCAAAGGACATGTCTGAGATCAACAGGTAAAGGTTCAGTTAAATGGTGAATTTGAGATGAAGGACTTAGGTGCTGCAAAGAAAATTCTTCGAATGGAGATACGAAGGGACCAAAAAGCGAGAAAATTATTTTTGTCACAAAAGGGGTACCTTGAAAAGGTTCTGGAGTGCTTTGGTGTGCAAAGTTCGAAACCTGTAAACACTCCATTGGCAGCCCATTTCAAACTTTCCGCTGCTTTATCACCACAAACTGATGAAGAGGTGGAGCACATGTCTCGTATTCCTTATGCTAGTGCAGTTGGGAGTATCATGTATGCCATGGTTTGCACGAAGCCGGATGTTTCTCATACGGTTAGTGTAGTTAGTAGAGACATGGATAACCCCGGGAAAGCCCATTGACAGGCAGTGAAATGGATACTCCGTTACTTGAAAGGTACTACTGATGTTGGGGTAGTGTATAACAGAAGCAACAACACTTCTGGAAGTGTTATTGGATATGTTGATTCAGATTTTACTGGAGATTTAGACAGAAGAAGGTCCTTGACAGATTGTGTCTTCACTTTTGCTAGCGGTGCCATTAGTTGGAAGGCAGCATTGCAATCCAAAGCTGTCTTGTCTACCATTAAAGCAGAATAAATGGTAGCTACAGAGGCAGTGAAGGAAGGTATTTGACTGACAAGCTTGGTTGGAGATCTGGGATTGGAACAGAAGCTGACAATTGTTTTCTGTGACAGTCAGAGTGCGATCGATCTGACACACAATTCTAAGTATCATGAAAAGACCAAACACATTGATGTTAGGGCACACTTCATTCGAGATGTCATCGCTGAGGGTGCTATTGCAATGATTAAGATTGCTACGGCAAATAATCCAGTAGACATGATGACCAAGACTATTCCAGCAGTCAAGTTCAAGCATTGTTTGTACTTGATCAATGTAGTTAGTACCTGAGTGCCCTCAAGGGCAGGTGGAGACAGTGAGACGTGTTCTGTGCATGAGGATCAGTTTCAATGTTCGCCAAGGTGGAGATTTGTTAATTAGAATGGCTCACTATTAATTAGTAAGTCTTGACTAACTGGGCTCCTGGATTGCCCAAGTTGTACTGTGATTAGAAGTAGGCCTATTATAGTAAGTCTACTGAAATTAGAAGTAGGGTTTGGGTGTAACAGAGTTTGGAGTTGATATTATAAATAGAGACTCAGAGTCTCTAGCATGTACACACAACTATTCTGATTGCATAATGATTCTTCTGTCTTCTCCGTGGACGTAGGCCAAAAGCCGAACCACGTAAATCTCGTGTCCTTTTGTGCGTGATTGATCTCTTCTTGTAGCCCTAGATCACAACAATATGCAAATGAAAGGGCCCTCGTAATTGAAATACTACGAATTCTAAGCAATGCAATCCTGTATAAAAAGGCTAAAATTGAAGAAGTAAAAGAAAGGATCACAAGTAGTTATCAAGTAGTCTCATCTTTCTTTTACAAAATAATATAAAATAAAATAAAAGTTGTGTCATCGTTATTCCAAGCCGTTGGTCATTTATGGACATGAGTGCGTGACTGAGAGTGGGTGATTAGTCCAAGTCTAAGAAGAAAAAATGTGCCAACCTTTAGTCAGAAAATGATTCTCCAACCATCTACATCTACATCTACGTAACGTTTTCTCATTTCCTCTGCTCCTCTTAATACTCCATTGAATTTATTTTGAAGGTAAGGAGTCGGAAAATCCCACCTCGTCTCTTTAACAACTCCCCTTTTGGGAGTTATTAGAATCCATTTTAATATAAATTTCAAGAAACTCAATAGAAAGTAGGCAAATGGGTCCTTGGGTTTTCAAATTCAACAATGTATCTACCATCTGATTATAATTTGTTAGAGCTTGAAAAGTAATATTAGAGCCCATGGTGTAGGAATTAAGTGGTTGCATATTTATTTAAAAAGGAGGACTTTGCAAGAAAAATAAAACTTTTGAGGAAAACATTTTTTAAATAATATGCTTTTCAAGAAATAATTTTGAAAACTTTTATTAATAAAAAAAAGAGTTGATTGAGGAAAGAAAGAAAAAACCTTGAGAAAGATTTTGAATGGCTAATAATATTTTCCTGAGATTGAGATGGCTTTTACCAAAAAAACCCAAAAATAAAAAGGGACAGAGATGCCAATCTCAACAAGGATCAAAGTGATTGGGCATGAAGCCTGATGAAACATAGAGATTTGATCGAAAGGGAGAACCGCGTGTCCTATAGATCAACACCGTTGATGTTCATCATCCCCCCTTGATCATTCAATTGAGAGGTTGGATGAGATCCGACCCAAAACTGTGATGGTTAGCAGGTAAGCAGTTTCAGTGATTCACACCATTTCGGTGAGTGACAAGTTGAGTTAAGATGTAGGAAGAAATATTGTACATAACTAAATGTTATGATGATATTTTTATTTTTTTTCTCTTGCAACAATGGAATATGGGTCCAATTGATAAATCTGAGCACATGAGCCTCTTGGGCTGGGCTAAATCTGACCCAAACCCTTGTTTTTTTTATTTTATTGAGCCAATATTGAGGCCTGGATCCAGCCCAATTTCTGGTCTATCCTATTTTAAAGGCACACATCCTCTATGTGTTACATAAGTCTGGTCAGGCAAGAATGGCTCCTTACACGGCGAGTAAGGAGTGAAAGTTCTCACCTAATTGTCCAACGTTCGAATCCTGCATACGCCATCTTTTTCAGTGTGTGGGGGCTCCCTTCTCACTTGTGTGGACTTTCTTCCCGAGTATGCGTACTCTTTTCCCCGTTGAGTGGGCTGTCTTCCCACATGTATGCGGGCTCTCCATTGAGTTCCGCCCCCCATTGACTGAGTTACCAAAAAAAAAAGTCAAGGCAGGCCAGGCCACTAGCATAAATAGATGTAACAATTAATCCAGAAAATAAGGTGCAGGTACAGGCCACGGGCCTAAAATCAGAGCCTAAATCCATACCAATTGGGCCAGGCTCTTCACCCATCAGAACCTGTGTTTGAGTCCCCGCTGTTATAGCTTTACCCTGGTCCAAACAAAGGGACATAAAGAAACTGATATGGTGTTGCTATAAATGTGAAAGGAATGCAGACAGAAAAAAAATCTACTGCAATACACATTGCAGGGGACCTACCACACATGTCAATTGATAATGGATGATGACCAGAGTTTACCAATAACTCTATCTAATGATGATTTTGATCCCAATTGAGTGGCATTTATCACAGATACCAGTACCCAATCGACATGCTTGGGTAGGACTGTCCAAGGGCCTGCATCAGGCCCTGGTCCAACTGAGTTTGGCCCACAAGGAGGTTGGCTAAATCATCAGTTTTGACCATCGGACCCTTTAGAGACTAATTTTCAGTAAGTAGTCATCTATTTTAGATGTATTGTTATCAGTGAAAACGATCACATGAGAGATGTCACTTGTAGAAAGAAAACAAGCTACATTTTTGTGAGGCCCAGCAGGATCGATGTAGATCGTACAAATCTCCCCATACTTGCCACCCTTCATGAACCATCACTCACCCAAATTTAACTCTAATCTGACTAATGTTTACTAAATTTAACACTTAGGGGCCGTTTGTTTGCATAGCATACATAGGAATCCATGCTTCAAAAAGTTAGAAATGAAAATCCAAGGTGAATATATAAAATTAACCATCAAATAACCTCCCCTCTAATGTAAAGTGAATCAAGACAAAATGAGGAATGAATACCCAATCATAACCTAGAAATTCAAATTCTAGGAAAGTCAAGGTATCATCTACCTTATACTCTTCCCTTATATTCTTCACCCTTTTCACACCTTCTCCATTGAAATCCTATAAATGTATAAGTGGTTTAAAATGAAAAATCAAAGGTGAAATATCAAAAACTGATCATGAAGTCATCCCCCTTTATGGAAATTTAATCAAGCAAAATGAGAAATGGCCACCCTGGCCATCAAGCTAATAATTCAATACCTAATAAAATCAAGCTCTCATTTACATCCCTACCTTTTTCCTTCACCCTCACCATCCATCCTTCACCCACCCCTCATATAGAGCTCATCTGATGATGAATTGCTACCCCTCATAAGAGCTCATATGATGATGAATTGCTACCTATTCTATTCAAACAATCAATTTTCAACCCAAATTGATCACGCGACTTTTTTTTTTTTTTTTCTGTCAGAGAAAGGAAACCATGAATTTTCTGTTAGGAAATCACGTTTCCTTCACTAAATTGGGCAACATATCTTTTAGTTTCTTCAATTATATTAGCTATTTAATTTAATGGGCTGAAATCAAGTGGTCTAAGTTTGGTAAACCCATTGACTGCTCGAATTGATATGGACTAATTGAGTAGGTACCGATTTTGACTTTAATTAGGGGATTATGGGAACCCTAATTAAGCAATATATAAAGACCCTTTCGGTTATGGTCCCCAATATACTAAATCACAACATAGTTTTCCCTTCTCCCCATCTAGAAGAGAGATGACAGTCCCATTGAGGAACTAAAGCGATTTGGTTGAGGAAGATCACAAACCACCCATCCGTTCATGATTGATTGTCGTAGTATTTCCGCAAGAGGAGGCGGTCATTCACAATGGATCCAGGTATCTCACCCGAATCCATAAATCCTTAATAATCTGACATGATGTAGATCCTAGGATTCTTGGTGTCATATTCTAGTATATTTGCATCTAGAATTTGTTTATGGCTTTCAGTATGATTTATTTTTTCAACAAGTGGTATCAGAGCCACCATCATTGTTAGATTACTAGGATTTGTGTATATTCTATTCGTATGGCAGTATTTGGACATGATTTTATTGTGTTCATATTCTGGGATTGGCGACCATGCGCTGGGCAAAAAAAAAAAATTTTTTTTTGGTTGTTTTATGTATTTATTATTTTTGCCCAGTTAGTCTAGTATTTTCAATTAAATTGATTGAAACAACATGTTGCCAAAGTAACCCTTGTTGTGAAGATTAATTTGATTGAAAATACATAGATGTTTGTGCGGAGTTATTTATGCGATTTGTGCTTGGCACAAAGGAGGACACAGTTTGGCCAAATAACAACGCGCATGCATTGATAAATGCGTGACGATTATAAAAACTTTTTCATGTGAACAACAGTCGGTCCAAAGAAAGGTTGTTGTTTGACAGAACTGATTGTCAGTATTTGATCATTGCACTAAGAGTACCACTTGTAGTTAATTTCTCTGTCCAAAGACTAGGAATTAATGCTGTGCTAGGTATCTTGAGATGGGTCCCCAATTTGGATTATTTGTTAATGTCTTGTTTTTTATGACATGATTGTTAATGTGAGTGTGCTTGTTTATTTTGTTCTCTATCCAGTTTCTGTTGCTACTGCTACGAATGTTTCTGCCCAAGTCAGCAATATCCTAATGCTGAGCAGGATGAACTTCAAAGCCTGGAAAGAAACCGTGGAGATTGTCCTCGGTTGTATGGATTTGGATCTTGCACTTCGGTCGGATCAACCCACTACTACTACGGATAACCCCAATGAGGTTAAAATTGAAAAGTGGGATCGATCTAACCGAATGTGCTTGATGATCATGAAACGCTCCATTCTGGGAGCGTTTCGGAGCTCGATTACTGAGAGCTAGAGCGCCAAGAAGTTCCTAGAAGAAATTCAGCAATATTTTGCCAAGAACGAAAAGTCGGAGGCGAGTAACCTTTTGGCTAAACTCGTCGCGATGAAGTATAAGGGCAAAGGGAACATAAGGGAGTACATCATGGAGATGTCTCATCTCGCATCAAAACTCAAGTCGCTTAAGTTGGAGTTGTCTGGGGACTTGCTCGTGCACTTGGTTTTGATTTCTCTTCCTGCACACTTTGGGCAATTCAAAGTGAGTTATAACACTCAGAAGGACAAATGGTCCCTCAATGAGCTTATATCTCACTGTGTGCAAGAAGAAGAAAGGCAGCAGCGAGATAAGACAAAGAGTGTTCACTTGGCCTCAACCTCTCAGAATGAGAAAAAGAAAAGAGCTAAGGTTGCTGCTGAAGGATCTTCTCAGCAGAAGAAACAAAAGAAGTAGGATGAGGAGTTTACCTGCTACTTCTACAAGAAGTCAGGGCACATGAAAAAGGAGTGTTCCAAGTACGCTGCCTGGTGTGTAAAGAAGGGTATGCCTATAGCTTTAGTTTGTTCTGAAGTTAATTTGGCCTTAGTACCTACAAATACTTGGTGGATAGATTCCGGTGCTACTACTTACATAAGTATGTCTATGCAGGGTTGCCTGTGGAGCCAACCGCCAAGTGATGCTGAAAGATTCATCTTTGTGGGTGATGGCAATAAAGTTGTGGTGGAGGCTATAGGGACTTTCAGATTACAATTGAAAATTGGGTTTTATTTGGATTTGTTTGAGACGTTTTTTGCACCGTCTTTTAGACGGAACTTAATTTCTATTTCTAGTTTGGACAAATTAGGATTTTCTTGTTCTTTTGGAAATAATAAAGTCAGTCTCTATCAAAATTCAAATTTTATTGGTTCCGGTTCTTTAATTGATAATCTATATATGCTTGATATTATTAGTTCCTATAACGAAATACTGCAAACAAGTTTACGTGGTACAAAGCGAAAATTAAGTGAAAATTCTGCCACCTTATGGCACAAGCGCTTAGGTCATATCTCTAAGTAGAGAATTCAGAGAATTGTGGCGGATGGAATTCTTGAACCCCTAGATTTGACAGACCTTCAAGTCTGTGTTAAGTGCATCACGGGGAAACGAACAAACGTAAGAAAATTAGGTGCCAAGAGAGGTACGGATGTCTTAGAACTCATAAATACTGATATTTGTGGTCCATTCCCTACGGCTTCATGGAATGGACAACAGTACTTCATTACGTTCATAGACGATAACTATAGGTTCGGTTACCTATATTTGATACATGAGAAGTCACAATCTCTAGACGTTTTCAAATGTTTCAAAGCTGAAGTTGAACTTCAACTTGGAAAGAAAATTAAGGCTATCAAATCAGACCGTGGTAGTGAGTACTAAGGGAGGTATGACGGATCAGGAGAACAACGTCCAGGACCCTTCGCTTTTTTCCTCAATGAGTGTGGAATTGTTCCGCAATACACCATGCCGGGCAAACCCACCATAAACGGTGTTAGACAGCGATGGAACTAAACTCTTAAGGATATGGTAAGGAGTATGATTAGTCATTCCTCCTTGCCAGAGTCACTTTGGGGAGAATCTTTAAAAACCGTAGTATACATCCTTAATAGAGTACTGAGCAAGGTAGTTGCCAAAACCCCATATGAACTTTGGACAGGCAAAAAGCCTAGCATCAGGCACTTGCACATTTGGGCTTGTCCAGCTGAGGCACGGCCTTATAAGCCACATGAAAGAAAATTGGACTCAAGGACGGTTAGCTGCTATTTCGCTGGTTACGCTGAACGCTCTCAGGGCTACAAATTTTACGATCCCACATCAAGATCCTTCTTTGAAACGGGAAATGCGAGATTCTTTGAGGATGTTGAGTTTGGGGGGGGAAGAAAACATAAGGAATGTTGTTTTTGAAGAAGAATCTGTTATTGACGATGATCAGGTCTCTATATCTATTGCTATTCAAGACTCAGTTCCGACACTAGATAACAATGTTCAGGCTCATATTCCTGACATTGTTCCAGACCAAGACAACAATGAGATTCTTCCTCATGCACCACCTATAGAACAAACTCAACAACCTCAAGAAATGCCATTAAGGAGATCCACTAGGGAGAGGAGAAGTGCAATTCCAGATGATTATATCGTCTTTCTCCAAGAACATGAGGATGGCATCGGTTTAACAAAGGATGACCCGATCAACTTCTGTCAACCCATGCCCAGTTCTAACCCTCAGAAATGGATTGATGCCATGAAGGATGAGATGAAGTCTATTAAAGACAATGATGTTTGGGATCTCGTCGAGTTGCCTGAAGGTGCGAAACCCATTGGTTGTAAATGGATATTTAAAACCAAGAGGGATTCGAAGGGTAATGTCGAGAGATATAAAGCTCGTCTAGTTGCCAAAGGCTTTACTTAGAAGGAAGGCATAGACTACAAAGAGACTTTCTCTCCGGTATCTTCGAAAGACTCTTTTAGAACTGTAATGGCACTGGTGGCTCATTTTGATCTAGAGTTACATCAGATAGATGTCAAGACTGCATTTCTAAATGGAGACATTGACAAAACGATTTATATGATACAGCCAGAAAATTTTGTATCTGGAGATCCAAAGTCTATGGTCTGCAAGTTGAAGAAATCCATCTATGGTCTCAAACAGTCTTCCCGACAATGGTATCACAAGTTCCATCAAGTCATTACCTCGTACGGTTTTGAGGCGAATGTCGTTGATGACTGTGTATATCACAAGTTCCGTGGGAGTAAATATATCTTTTTGGTATTATATGTTGATGACATTCTGCTCGCCAGCAGCAATATAGGCTTGCTGCACGAAACCAAGAAATTTTTTATGAAGAAGTTCGAGATGAAAGATCTTGGTAATGCCTCTTTTGTATTAGGTATTCAGATACTAAGAG
Organism: Cinnamomum chago; assembly: GCA_038049695.1. Taxonomy (NCBI): domain Eukaryota; kingdom Viridiplantae; phylum Streptophyta; class Magnoliopsida; order Laurales; family Lauraceae; genus Cinnamomum; species Cinnamomum chago. The sequence goes on along the minus strand of CP142451.1, from coordinate 101,801,682 downwards.
ATCGTTCTCAAGGTATCCTTTGTCACAAAAGAGCTATATCGATAAGGTTCTGAGTAGATTCGGCATGAAAGATAGTAAACCAGAAGACATGCCCGTGGCTAAAGGAGACAAGTTTAGTCTCAAACAGTGCCCCAATAACGATCTTGAAATGACAGAATGCGGAAGATTCCCTATGCGTCAGCTGTAGGGAGTCTAATGTACGCTCAAGTTTGTACTCGTCCCGACATAGGATTCATAGTGGGAGTTTTGGGCAGATATTTAAATGATCCAGGAATGCAGCATTGGAAGGCAGCCAAACGCGTGATGCGTTATTTGAGAAGAACAAAAAGACTACATGCTCACTTATCGGAGTTCAGACAGTTTGGAGATCATCGGGTTCTCTTACTCCGATTTTGCGGGATTCTAGGATAGCATGCGCTCCACTTCAGGCTACATCTTCATGGTTGCTGGAAGAGCCATATCATGGAAGTCTGCTAAGCAGACTCTCACAGCTTCTTCAACCATGGCTGTGGAGTTCATTGCCTGTTATGAGACGTCCAACCACGGGATATGGCTGCGAAACTTTGTCACTAGGCTGCGTATGGTAGATGGCATTGACAAGCCATTGAAGATTTACTGTGACAATGACTCGGCGGTGCTTTACTCCAACAACAACAAGAGCTCGACGAAGTCGAAGTTTATCGACATCAAGTTTCTAGTTGTTAAGGAGAGAGTTTAGGATAAACAAGTTTTCATAGAACATATAGGAACAAATTCCATGCTTGCGACCCATTAACCAAGGGCTTAGCACCTAAAGTTTTTCATGAGCACACTGCTCACATGGGTGTTATTTCTGATAATACCTTGGTTTAGTGGGAGTCATTTTTGTTCTATATGTTTTACTTTAAACATTGAATTATTTAGTTTTATGCAGAATAAAATTGATGGTTCATGATTCTATTTCTGAGCTTACTTACGTTTTTCTATGTGCAATGTTTGCATTTCATTAAAGACTTTGGATTGATCTCACTAAAGACTAAAGATGGACCAGTTGGGAATAGGCATTTGTGAGATCACATTGCATGTAATTTCCATGCTACTCATCCATATTTAATCTATGTCATTGAGTGTATTAGTATGGTGATCATCGTGGTTTAGTCATGCCTATATTGTGATAAAAAGCCGTGGTGATTTCATTGCTGATATATGAGATGGACCAGATTGTTTAAGGAGAAGTCTAAGGATAAATAGCATACAGATGCGCGCCTAAGGAATTTTGTGATGTAATTGTCTCAAGAATAATATGTAGCCCAAGTGGGAGATTGTTAGGAAATCACGTTTCCTTTACTAAATTGGGCAACATATCTTTTGGTTTCTTCAATTATATTAGCTATTTAATTTAATGGGCTAAAATCAAGTGGTCTAATTTTGGTAAACCCATTGACTACTCGAATTGATATGGACTAATTGAGTAGATACCGATTTTGTCTTAATTAGGGGATTATGGGAACCCTAATTAAGCAATATATAAAGACCCTTTCGGTTATGGTCCCCAATATACTAATCACAACACAGTTTTCCTTTCTCCCCATCTGGAAGAGAGACGACAGCCCCATTGAGGAATTAAGGCGATTTGGTTGAGAAAGATCACAAACCACCCATCCGTTCGTGATTGATTGTCGTAGTATTTCCGCAACGGTAGGCGGTCATTCACAATGGATCCAGGTATCTCACCCGAATCCATAAATCCTTAATAATCTGACATGATGTAGATCCTAGGATTCTTGGTGTTATATTCTAGTATATTTGCATCTAGAATTTGTTTATGGCTTTCAGTATGATTTATTTTTTCAACTATAAAAAATGACACCAAATAGAATATTTCTGGGTGTATTTCTTAACCAGATCTTGATAGAATTCTGTTCCGGGACCTCCAAATTCATTTTTTAGTCAAATGAGCAGGTTTGAAAACCCCCCAACCAACACACACACACAACTAGTCAAATAAATACTGACTATGGCCGGCCAATTAGCAGCTCTATGGGCAGGCAGCCGAGCAATTACAGTACTATGGGAGTTCAGAAAGAAGTTGAAAATTGAGATGCAAGTCTTCCTTGCCCGAATTTGTTGAAACGTGGATGACAAGAACACAGCAGGGGAAATAATTGTCAGTATGTCACATGTTCTAGGTGCTTAAATTGGCTGCTGCATGCGGCTATATCTCAAGTTCTCAACAGACCAAGCTAGTGGATGTCTTGGCATTATCAATCGCTTGATGTCACGCCCTCATGGCTCATTGCACAGGTGCTAGCTAGCCTGCTAATGGATGAAAGGCGCTATTGTAGAGTCATTCCACATTATCGTATGTAATCATTACACTCCATTCTTCTCTTCCCACTTTTGTAAGCTTCATCTTCCCACTTGAGACTTGAGTAGCGTCGAGAGGGCCCAGAGCCCTTTCATTCCATGAGGCCCATTAAACTTCTTTTTGCTGATGGACCTTTATTCGAGATCTCAACTGTTTATCTTCTTTATATAAGTAAAATCAGGACAATACAAATGGTCAAGACAAAAATGCATCTCACTCACGTAAAGGATGAGAATTTTCAAGACCGTATTCTAGAATCTCCCTTCCAACTCCACCCTTTTTTATAGTTTCTGTTGTAACATTAAGGTGGTCAACATACGGCAGCAATTTATTTCGAACTGTGACCTGTTGACCACTCTTTCTCACACAAAAAGCAATGATTTTACCAAATATTATGACAGTAGGTTCAGCTGCAATTTAATCCACCTAAGTGTTGGTGGGGGTGGCAAAAGGCATAATAAATTGGACGAATATTCAGCTCATGGTCCAGCCTATGGGTTTGATTCTCAGGCTCAGACCTAGCCCATTTGTGCTAAATATGCCGTGCCAGGATGAGACTTTAACCATATATAGGCCTAAGTTGGCCCATCTAATAATTGGGCCCGGAAACTAGTTTGTATGCGACCTCAAGGAGCAAATTATAAACCATAAAAGCTAAAACTGTTTGGTAGCAGCTGAACTAGGTCAAGATCAAGGAGCTCGGTGAAGGTCAAAAGTGGTTCAGAAGTAGATACCGAAAGAGCAAAATTTGTCTGTTGTCTTCCCCTTCCTGTACCGGAACATTTAAAGAGACATTAATAGGTGGGGCCATTTGTTTGCTAGTAAACTTGGTACGTGGGGAATTTCTTAGGAATTCCCTAATTTGGTGACAAAAAAACCCGCCTGGATTATAGAATTCTCCAAGTTCTAGATTACAAAATGCTCAGTATTACTTGAGCATTTGTGAATCTAGCTGTAAGGACAACAATTGCGGAATTCAGATATCCCCAAAATAGGAATTCTAAGATTTCCGGACAGACAAACTGACCCATAGTGCGGAGAGTGCTTGTTGATTCGAGAATAGATGAAAACATCAATGGATGAGTGCCACAATTCATCCTGTTCACGATGCTTTTAGAGTCTTTGAGTTAGCTATTCATCAGAGGTGTGATCCATTGGGTTTTTCTGGCGGTTTCCCATGAAAGATTTGATCAATTTTGCTATGGACATGTTTGCTTCATTTAATTGAATTATTAGGAATTTCAAGACTTGCATTCTTAGAAGTGGTTAAAATTGAAGATGCGAAAAATGACAATCAAATAACTCTCCCTTTAATAGAAAATGAATCAAGGAGGGATAAGAAATGATACCAAGCCATAACGAGGGGCGGACCCTTGTACAAGGGCCTCGGGCTTGAAGCCCCAACCTATATCTCGGAAAAGTTTAAAACTTGTAAAAAAAAAAAGAGATAATTAGCGAAAGGTCCCTCATATAGGACTTGTAAGGCCTCCAGCCCATCAACTTTTCTTATAAAGCCTGTAGTTCATACAGCTGGATATATTTCGGCGAGAGGTCCCTGGATAGATTTCTCATGACTAATTTACCCTTTCATCTGTTTTAGGCATAAAATTTTGAAATTTCAAATTTCAAATTTTCTATTATCCCTCTTTTTCTTCAACCTAGAGTCTTAGGTCGTCGGACTGGATCTTAAAGGGGCTGATATCATATCAACTGCTTCATCAGAGAAGCAAAGAGCATAAGATGTTTGATCTCCACGTTCCCATTTCGCAATCTCCTTTTCTTTCTGTTTCTTCTTTCAGAATCAAAGACCAAAACCTCTTTACTTCTCCAAAACTCGCATAACTCGTCGTTTCAGAAAAGTTCGTCTACATTGCAAAACTCGCAAAGTAAGCCGAGCGCTATGAAGAGATGGTGGATTCGATGAAGGAAGTCGTGGAGCTCATGGTCGAGGAGCAGAACCTCCTCTTTGTCGACTACAAGAACGTGCTCGGCGCCGTCGGGCCTCGTGGTGAATCTTCTTGTCCATCGAGCAGAAGGAAGAGTCCAAAGGGAACGACTACCACGCGCGCCGGATCAAGGACTACTGGAACAAGGTGGAGTCTGAGCTCTCCGGCACCTGCAATGACCTCATGGCCGTCATCCACGAGCATCTCATCCCCTCCTACTCCGCCACCGAATCCATGATCTTCTACTACAAGATGAAAGGGGATTAATTCCGTTACTTGGCCGAGTTCAAGACTGGTAATGAGAAGAAAGAGGCTGCTGATTAGTCACTAAAAGGATACGATTCCGGTTCCTATTGCAGAGAAACAGAGGAGGAAGAAGACCCTGATGGGTCTGTTCCGGCGCAGGTCAGGTCGGATCAAGCCCGACCCGTTTACAGAAAAAGCCCAGTAGCCAGCCAGTCCAGTTTGGGTCAAGCCCAGGTTGACCTATCGCATGAAAAATTTATCTGAGTCTTTTGAAAAATCTATATGAGTTTTAATGAAATTTATCTGAGTGTTTGTAAAATTTATCTAAGTTTTTTTCAAGTTTATCTGAGTTTTAACAAATTTATATGAGTTTATGTCAAGTTTATATGAGTTTTCATTTTTTGTCAAATTTATTTAAGTTTTGCGCAAATTTATCTGAGTTTTAAAACATATTTCTCTGAGTTCTGGACAAATCTATCTGAGTTTGTGGCTAATTTATCTGAGTTCTGGAACAAATTTATCTAAGTTCTAGACAAATCTATCTGAGTTTTTGACAAATTTATCTAAGTTCTGAACAAATCTATCTGAGTTCTGAACAAATTTATCTGAGTTCTGAACAAATCTATCTGAGTTTGTTGAAAAATTTATTTGAGTTTTTGAAAAATATAGCAGAGTTTCTGACAAATTTATTTCCATTTTGAAAATTTTAACTGAGTTTTTGAACGAATCTTTCTGTGTTTTTGGAAATTTTATTTGTATTTTTTAGATCTATTTGTGTTTTTGAATTTTATTTGTGTCTTTTGCATTTTATTTACATTTTTTGAAATTTATTTGAATCTTTTAAATTTTATTTGGATCTTTTGAAACTGATCTTCATATTTTGAAATTTATTTATTATTTTTTTGAAATTCATTTGGATCTTTTGAGATTTATTTGCTTCTTTTTAAATTTCTCTGCGTTCTTGTGAAATTTATTGCGTTTTACGAAATTATTTCATTTTTTAACTTTATTTACGTCTTTTGAATTTTTGAGTTTTTTGAAGTTATTTCTTTTTTTAATTTTATTTAAGTCTTTTCAATTTTTTGCTTTTTTGAAATTATTGCGTTTTTTGAAAATTTGAAATTATTGGTTTTTTTGAAATTATTGCCTTTATTTACTTCTTTTTAAAATTTCTTGCGTTTTTTCAAATTATTACGTTTTTAAAAATTTACTTACGTTTTTTAATTTTACTTATGTTATTTTGAAATTTATTTGTGTTTTTTTTTAGAATTTATTTGAAAATTTTAGTAATGGGATTCCATTAATCGTGGTCAATTAAATGGTAGTTGACCATTATTAGTGGCATATCCCACTAATTGTGGGATATGATTTTGAAGAAAGGGTAAATTAGACATTTTAGGTCTTTAAATTTGAAAAAATGACCTACCACACTATGAAAAAAGATTGTGGATCTAAGGCAATAAAGTGAAATATTCAGGGACTTCTCGCCGAATTCCCCAAAAAAAAAAACCCTACAAATTATGAGAAATAGTATGTTTTTCTTTTATATTTGCCCCTTCTCCCGATATTTCTTTTACATAGAGCCCCCCAATTTGAATTTTCTGAGTCCCCCTCTGGCCACAACCATATAGAAATTCAAATAATATGAAAGCGTAACAGTCCACACAGATGCAAATATCTAGGTATCATGGACATCTGGGTGTGTTTGGTGCGGTCAGAAATCGAGAAAGGAAAACAGAGTTTTTATGCGGCATTGCCACCATGTAGAGGATACGGACTTCCTACCTGGGACAGTAGGAACCGTGGCCTTTACCAAACGCACCCTAAATGACTACATGGCTAGTAACCAGTCAAAATTAAGATCTATAGCCACATTGGACACTAAATACTTTCTTTACATGGATTACCTCAGTATAGGTTAGGTTTATATGGAAAATTGAAGAACTCTTCAATAATAATTTACGGTGCTCATAAAAATTAACACAGATATATGTAAACTTCTTTTCTATATTGGTAAAAGATCATCATCTATACTGTAGTGCTCTGCACAGACACTCCAAAGGCCTAAAAGTTCTACTTTTCAACAGCTATCCAGAAACTTATTCCTGAATTAATTAGTTCTTTTCACAAAGAAGCAGAGTATGACATGAATCTGCAGTCTGGACGCAGATATCTCCATCCCTTCAATCCAAATTCGGATTGAGGACATTTGCCTTGGATGTCCAGAAGGCGTTTTTTAGTCCACTCATCAACTTCTGGCTGAAACTCTTACCAGTCCTTGGAGTAGTAATACTACGAGCCCTCTCCATTGGAGGTGATGTTGCTGCCTTCATACCCATATCTCCCTTGTTGACTTCCCAGCTGAACCGGCAGCTCGCGGACTTGGTTGAATCCAACACCTCGCTCTTGTTCCCTGACTCATGCAGGCGCTTCTTCATGGATATGAGCTCATGTTCCAAGCTTATAATTCTTGCACTGGTGGCCTCCATTGTGGCCTTCAGTTGTGCGTTGTAGCGCACTGCTGCATCACGTTGGAGGATTGCACCGAGCGTTGCGCAGTTGTTCTGGGGCTTGGAAGTAGGATCAATTGAGGCGATGTCGAAGGTGTGGCGGGTGTTGAGCTGCTCAACCAACATGGCCCGGATGACGAACCGCAAAGGCATTTCTGGGTTTTGAACAGCATCCATGAGGAGGTGCTGGGAGAGCTTGTTGCAATCCACAGCACAACAAATTCGATTTTTCTGTTCTTCTGTTAGATTGCAGCTGTGTTCCTGCATTAGAAATGTGAAGAGTGAAATGCCAGTTTTCCACATTCTTAGAGGTTAGGAAGGAAAAAATAAGGGATAGATAAAGATAGATATGATCAATAGACGAAAACTTCAGTGTATTAGATAGTTTATTCTTTTGACTTGACAATGGGCCCAAGATTGAGCAACTCAAACAAATATTAAAAGGTTGTAGGCCACTTGCTGACAAAGTATAGGGTAGTTTCAAGCTTTAACTACCTCAGTCAAGTTGAAAGCCTTTATGTTTAAATTTTTCATTTGTTATCTTTGTGTGGGAGCCAATTTCATGAACTAGTTCCTCTTGGTCTCGGCTAGGGTGTGCTCGGTTTGCTACTATATGTGGGACCACGTCCCTTGATCTCGGCTACAACCCGATCCATATCGGTCTCGGCACTACGTGCTGGTCTCGGTCAAACAGTATCCAGCTCGGCCATGTCACCCGGCCCAGTCTCGGCTGTGCAAGACTACGTTTGCACCCGTCAGCAGTGGCCCTGTCAGGGCAGAGCCCAAGGAAGGTATTTGATGGGACTTCAGCCACCGCCCGATCAGGGCATGATCAGGCCCAATGTGCTTTGCATTAAACGCAGCATGGGCTGATCGGACTCGCATTAAATGCAAAGTGGGCTGTGATGGACCTTCATTAATGACTTTGTGGGCTGACAAGACCCAGGTCACATCACGAAGCCCACTAGCACCCTCATCAAAACTGTTCCATATAAAAGGCACGAGCCAGACAGAATGGGGGTAAGCACTCTCACATAGACACCCAGTCTTTCTTCTTCCTCTTCTTCTTCTTCTCCGATCCATTGCTGACTTAAGCATCGGAGAGCCCTGCGCTGCCCAGAGCCAGGGTCCTCTGACCTTTGTCTTTCTCTTCTCTCAGGTTCATACCGTCGCAGCTATCTCCTCCATGCATTGAGTAAGTCCTAAGAGGCATCCTGATCTTGTGAGTATTATTATTTCTGCACTTACAATTGGCGCCGTCTGTGGGAAGACTTTTTCTCTATACACTTTCTTAAACACCATGACCATGACGAGGAGAACTGCGAAAAGCGGAGAGACTTCCAAGACAAAGCATGCAGGACCGCCCCCTGACCAGCAGAGGGCTGGGAAGCAAGTAGTCGCAGAGGACGATGCTGAACGCGCTCTCATCCGGATCAACGCCCAGCAGCCTGCAGGTCTCCTGACAGGGCGAGACCAGCGGGATAAGTCCCCAGTGGTCGATGGACCACGCCCTTCAGGTCAGGAAGGACACGTCGAGGACGTTGAGGATGAAGAGGATGATGACTACAACCCTGGCGACAGCTTGAACTCCACCCTTCGGGAGATTAAGGCACAGAACGAGGCCCTCAGGGAAAAGGATGCTCTAATCCGCCAGCTCCAGCAGCAGCTGGAGAAAGCTGCGGGCTCAGCAAGGCAGCAGCAGCGGACTCGTAGGGAGCAGTCCCAGCAGCAACAGTCTCGACAGCAGCAGCGGACTCGTCAGGAGCAGTCCCAGCAGCAGCGGACTCGTCAGGAGCGATCCCAGCGACAACATGAGGAGAGGGTTACTCGTGTTACGCGCATCTCTTCCTCAAAGGAGGATCTGAGGGACCACTTGAACAGGAAAGGGGACGACCGAACCCGAGATGAAGGCTCAAGCACCAGCCGTAGCTATTCCAGGAAGGCGTCCGAAACCATTCCGGAGAACATGTACCGAGACCAGGAATGGCTGGACGCACACATAAGGGAAACGGTCCAGCGCAACCTGGAGGTAGCCGGCTTCGGCCGAGACCAAAAGGATGCTTGCTGTAACCCCGTTGATCTCGGTGCGTCTCCTTTCTCCCAAGACATCAGGAGGTACCCCTTACCCAAGAAGTTCACCGTACCAAGATTCGTCACCTATGATGGGGTCTCGGATCCAGCTACGCATCTCAGGCACTTCTCCCAGAGGATGTCTGTCTGGGGAGATGAGGGTCACCTGAACTGTAGAGTTTTTTCTTCCAGTCTGGGTGACCTCCCCCTGAAGTGGTTCTGTGCACTACCGGAGGGGGCCATTTCGAGCTGGCAGCAGCTCCAGCAGTCCTTCTTGAAGAAGTTCCAGGCCTACAGAGTCCTTCCGAAGACAGATGCAGACATCATGGCCTTGAAGATGAAGCAAGGAGAGAACGTCACCCAGTTCGCCAAGCGGTTCTGGGCGGTCTACAGTCAGATAGAGAGCTCCAAGGACGAGGTTGCCGTCTTCGCATTCCAGAATGCCTTGCTGCCAGACAGCGATCTCCGCAAGGACTTGGCTAGGAACCCGGTGTCTTCCATAGCAGCGCTCATGTCCATCGCCAACCGGTACATTGCCCAAGAAGATGACCAGATCCGCGCTCGGGAAAACCATGGAACCGCGCTGAAAGACCGGGGTGGGAGGACATCCAAGCAAGACGGGGGACCGTCTCGGAGGAGTGAACCTCGGAGAGAGGAGCGGCGGAGAGATGAGCCAAACAGGCGTTGGGCGCCCACCAGCTCGGCAAGGCCTCATGCGTTCGTCTCGGAAAGAAACAAGCGACCCAGGCTGATAGAGGACGCATTCCAGGCGGTCAACACGGTCTTCAAGATGCCAATCCACAAAATCATGTATAAGATCAAGAGCAGGCCGTACTTCAGCTGGCCAGAGCCCATGCAAGGCGACCCTTCTAGACGAGATCAGACGAAGTTCTGTTCCTATCACAAGGAGGGCGGCCATAAGACTGAAGATTGCAGGATACTGCGGTCGCATTTAGAGAAGCTTGTCCAGGATGGACACCTGCAAGAGTTTGTCAGGAGAGAAACCAGGGCCGACACCCGAGCCCCGCGCCGAGACGAAGGGGGTCACGACAGCGACGGGACAGAGAAGATAATTGACGTTATCCATCTGGCACCCCCGCCCAAGGGGAGTAACCAAGCACGTGCCGAAGCCAGGAAAGCCTCTCACGGCAAACATGTCATGGCCGCCGAACTCAGTTCAGCACCGAAAAGGGCTCGGAGGGAGCGTCCCGAGATCAGGTTTACTGATGCAGATCTAGAAGGGGTTGAGCTCCCCCACAACGACCCCCTGATCGTGACTCTGAAGTTCGATTGCTCTAAGCAGGGCGTGAAGAATTGTACTGTGAAGAAAGTCCTTGTTGACCCCGGTAGTTCTTCCGAGGTCCTTTATTTCGACAGCTTTCGAAGGATGGGACTGACGGAGAAAGATCTGCAGGAGGCTCGAATTCCCCTTATCGGCTTCAGCGCCAAACCAGTCTATCCTAAGGGGAAAGTGACATTCAAGGTCGAGGTCGGTGGCGCGTCTGTCATGGCAACCTTCATGGTGATCGACGCACCCTCTCCCTACAATGCTATAATGGGCAGGTCTTGGCTCCACAGCCTGGAAGCAGTCCCTTCCACCCTCCATCAGAAGCTGAAATTTCCATGGGAGGGAAAGAGCGGCCGAATTGAGATTATCACGGTAAGAGGAGATCAGCAGGCGGCTAAGCTGTGCTTGACAGCTGTGGTACCTGGGGAGCAAGAGCCCAAGGAGGTCAATGTGGCCGAGATGGAGAAGAACCTGGAGCAGGGGCTGGATGAGCTCGGCCAAGATCCGGGCAGGAAGAGCGTCGAGGAATTGGCCGAAGTCCGGATCGACCAGAAGGACCCGGATCGGTTCTTTCTACTCGGCAGCCAGCTTGGAGAGCCGGAAAGGTCCGAACTGGCCCAGTTCCTGATGCAGAACAGAGATGCCTTCGCCTGGACGCCTCAGGAGATGCCTGGCGTCGACCCCGAGGTAATGTGTCACAAACTAAATGTTGACCCTAACCACAAACCTGTGATGCAGAAGGCACGGAGAACTGGGGTCCCGCAGACCGAAGCCGTCGTCGAGGAAGTGGATAAGCTGCTTGAGGCCGGAGCTATCAGGAAGGTTCAATACCCGAAATGGTTAGCCAATCCGGTGGTCGTCAGGAAGAAGACTGGCAAGTGGAGGGTGTGCGTCGACTTTACCGACCTCAACAAAGCCTGTCCCAAGGACAGCTTTCCCCTCCCGAAGATTGACCAGTTGATCGACGCCACGGCCGGGCACGACAGAATGAGCTTCCTCGACGCCTACCGCGGCTATCATCAGATCCCACTATTTGGGCCAGACGAAGAGAAAACAGCTTTTATCACGCCCAGGGGAACCTACTGTTATAAGGTGATGCCGTTTGGGCTGAAGAATGCAGGGGCCACCTACCAGAGACTTGTCACCAATATGTTTCACGATCAGCTCGGCAAAACCGTGGAGGTTTACATCGATGACATGGTGGTCAAGTCCAAGCAGACGCGGGATCATCTATCAGACTTGGCCGAGGTCTTCGCTACTCTGAAGAAATTCCGGCTGAAGCTTAACGCCTCGAAGTGCGCCTTCGGCGTTGGCTCCGGCAAATTTTTGGGCAGCTTGGTCACACGCAGAGGCATTGAGGCGGACCCAGATCAGATCTCGGCTATCCTCAGAGTGCAGAGTCCCACTTCGGCCAAGGAGGTTCAGAAGCTTACAGGGATGGCCGCGGCACTGAATCGCTTCATCAGCAAATCTTCAGATAAGTGCCGACCTTTCTTTCAGCTTCTTAGAAAAAATTCTAAATTTCAATGGACTCTAGAATGTGACCACGCCTTGCAGCAGCTCAAGGCTTACCTTTCATCACCACCACTGTTGTCAACCCCGACCCACGGGGAGACCCTGTATTTATATTTGGCGGTCTCGGCTCATGCGGTCAGCTCAGTCCTCATCCGAGAAGAGGACAAGGTTCAAAAACCAGTGTATTATACGAGCAAGACCCTTATCGATGCCGAGACCCGGTATCTGCCTCTGGAGAAGCTCGCCTTGGCGCTCGTTAGCGCCTCGCGAAAGCTCTCCCATTACTTTCAAACCCATTCTATTATGGTTGTTACGGAGCACCCACTCCAATCTGTTTTCAAGAAGGCCGACTTTTCAGGAAGAATCTCCCGATGGGCTGTCGAGCTAGGGCAGTATGAGATTCAATATCAGCCACGGACAGCAATAAAAGCTCAGGTTCTGGCAGATTTCCTCGCCGAGTTTGATTCAAGTTCGGCACCAACCCCGCTCGGCACCGAACTGGGGGGTGAGGAGCATGGGGCTCCCACAAGTTCTGAACAATCACCATCTCAAGCCGAGACCCCAGTTTGGAAAATCTTCGTCGACGGATCTTCCACCTCGAGAAGAGCCGGAGCAGGAGTTGTTCTCCAATCGCCGGAAGGACTGGTCATAGAGCAAGCTCTGACACTGGACTTCAAGGCGTCAAACAATGAAGCTGAGTACGAAGCCCTTTTAGCCGGACTTAACAGTGCCAATATCCTCGGAGCTCAACAGCTGGTGGTCTTCAGTGATTCACAGTTGGTGACAAACCAGCTGACTGGAGATTATCAGGCTCGCGACGACCGGATGGCCGCGTACTTGGCCCTGGCAAAGAAGCTGCTGGCACAGTTTCAGTCAGCCGAAGTCAGGCAGATCGGCAGAGAAGCGAACTCTCACGCAGACGCCTTGGCTAACTTGGCCAGCGCTGTTGAGGCAGGAAGAAAGAGGAGCATCGAAGTCGGATCGCTAGCTGTACCCAGCATTGAGCTCCGTTCACCTCGGGAAGTGTTATGTATTGGTCTCGGCCCGAGCTGGATGGACCCCATCATCACCTACCTTAAGGACGACAAGCTTCCCGAGGACAGTGGCGAGGCCCACCGGGTCAGATTCAAGGCAGCCCGGTTTTGGCTGTCTCCCGAGGTCAAGCTCTACAGGAAATCGTTCTCGGGACCCTACCTCCAGTGCGTCCATCCGAGTAAGGTCGAGGACCTCCTCTTCGAGATACACGAAGGAATCTGCGGAAGCCATATCGGAGGAAGATCTCTGGCCTATCGAGCCATCAGCCAGGGTTACTGGTGGCCGTACATGCAGAAAGACGCACAGGTATACGCGAAGAAGTGCGAGAAGTGCCAGAAGTTCTCCCACTCCCTCCATCAGCCAGCGCAGGATCTCAGCCCGCTCTCTAGCCCGTGGCCATTCGCTCAGTGGGGGCTCGACATTGTGGGACCGCTCCACCGAACTCCGGGGAACAAGAGATGGCTTATTGTGGCAACAGATTACTTCACCAAATGGATTGAAGCGGAACCACTTTCATCCATCACAGAGCGGGACTCCAAGAATTTTGTATGGAAGAATGTGATCACAAGGTTCGGCATTCCTAGAGCGTTGGTCTCGGACAATGGAACTCAGTTTGACTCCAAGCTCTTCAAGACCTTCTGCCAGGAGCTCGGCATCAGAAACAATTACTCCACGCCAGCTTACCCACAAAGTAACGGCCAGGCCGAGATCTCCAACAAGGTGATCCTCGATGGGCTCAAGAAACGGCTGGACCAAGCGAAGGGGAGATGGGTAGAGGAGCTTCCAAGCGTCCTATGGGCCTACCGAACCACTCCAAGGCGTTCTACTTCGGCTACCCCCTTCTCACTCGCCTACGGCATGGAAGCAGTCATCCCTTTGGAGATCGGCCTCCCCACTCTGAGGACCGAACTCTTTGACCAAGGACAGAACGAGACTAACCTGGCCAGGGAGCTGGATTTGGCAGACGAAAGAAGAGAAGCGGCGGCAATCAGACTGGCCGTCTACCAGCAGCAGCTAGCCAGGGGCTATAACCAGAACGTCAGAGAAAGGAAGTTCTGCGTGGGGGAACTGGTTCTCAAGAAAACGCTCCCAGCCGACAGGGACCCAAATCAGGGCAAGCTGGCGCCGAACTGGCATGGTCCGTTTAAGGTGACTTCTATCGCAGGGCGGTCAGCTTATCGGCTCGAAGACATGGAAGGACGGCTGCTACCGAGACCGTGGAACGCTTCACACCTTAAGAAGTTCTATTTTTAGTTTGTGTGCTTGTACAGTGCTTCCGGATCTAATAAAACTGCGTTTGTTTTGGGGCAAGTTGATGATCAATGACAATGTGACAGCGACTACGGTGCGAAAATGGAATACCGTCTAAGGCTGGCACTCAGCCACCTAGACGAGTTGCCGAACCGGCCCATGTCTAAGGTTGGCACTCAGCCACCTAGACGAGTTGCCGAAGCGGCCCATGTCTAAGGCAGGCACTCAGCCACCTAGACGAGTTGCCGATACGGACCATATCTAAGGCTGGCACTCAGCCACCTAGATGAGTTTCCGAAAACGACCCATGTCTAAGGCAGGCACTCAGCCACCTAGACGAGTTGCCGATACGGACCATATCTAAGGCTGGCACTCAGCCACCTAGATGAGTTTCCGAAAACGGCCCATGTCTAAGGCAGGCACTCAGCCACCTAGACGAGTTGCCGATACGGACCATATCTAAGGCTGGCACTCAGCCACCTAGATGAGTTTCCGAAAACGGCCCATGTCTAAGGCTGGCACTCAGCCACCTAGACGAGTTGCCGATACGGCCCATGTCTAAGGCTGGCACTCAGCCACCTAGACGAGTTGCCGATACGGCCCATGTCTAAGGCTGGCACTCAGCCACCTAGACGAGTTGCCGATACGGCCCATGTCTAAGGCTGGCACTCAGCCACCTAGACGAGTTGCCGATACAGCCCATGTCTAAGGCTGGCACTCAGCCACCTAGATCTGCCGATACGGCATCATTCGATGATGATACCCAGTCTTATCGATGCCTTAGGAGGTCAGATGCGATTCTCTGGTTTCGCCGAAACAAAAGAGGCCTCCAAGAAATCAGAGCACTCACAGGGAACCCTAACCTGGTTGGTCTGCTCTTGTCCGAACTCACACCCAGATTCATAACACATGGAAAGCGTACAAAGGAAAGCAAATAAAAGCCACACCACACAGGAGACAGATATGAAAAAGGGCCTTTCATTAATAAATATGATATGTACATTGGAGCTCACATCAAAATCAGTTCGGAACAAAAATTACACCTTTGGCAAAAAAATATATACAAAGTCAGGTCGACGGCCCCGCTTCTATGTCTTCGATAACGACCACGGCATCGACCTCGGCTTGAGGAGCTTCTTCAACGGGGTCAGGCGTTGGCTCGGAAGGGACTTCGGCCGAAGTGGCAGGGTTCTCGGCCAGGGCTTCATCTAGGGGCTCCTCTCCGAGCTCGGGGAGATTCTGATATATCGGATCATCAGCAGGAACCCCCATCTTCTTTAACACGGCCTTGCAGCCGAGTTGGTATAGCTTCGGGCTGAGTGCTGTGATTTGATCAATATAAATTTTCGCAGCTTCCTCAGTCCCCTCCAGGAAGGCGGCATCGACCTCAGCTTGTTTCGATGCAAGGAGTTCCTCCTTCGATGCAAGGAGTTCCTCCTTCGCCTTACTTTCCAGCTCCATCTCGGCCTTGAACCCCGCCGACCTCCTTTCCTCTGCCTGGAACTTCGTTTGCCACTCGAAGCTCTCTGACCTTGCTTTGCAGAGGTCGCTCGCCACTACATCAGATTGAGCTTTGAGCTCTGCAGTCTTGGCCGCCTCCGCCTTCAGCTCCTCCTTGGCCGCCTTCAGTTCGGCTTCGGCTCCCTGCTTTTCCTTTGCTAGGCGGGCCAGCCGGTTGTCATCTTCTGTTATTCTGTCAGCGACAATCTGGAGCCTTTGGACAGCCTGCAGCGGAGCAAACGAAAAAAGCTCAGCATGAAAGCAAGAAATATTTAAAGATAGAAACACCTGTGACCAGGAAAGTCGGGCACTTACAGCGAGGGAGTGCTGTATGGTCCTCATAAGCAGCAGGGGGGTGTCTTCCGACCTGTGCCTCTCCATGTCCCTGGGGAGTGCACAGGCTCGGCTGAGCGCCGCGATGACATCCGGGCTCCCCACCAGTCTATCCCCAGCATTTAGGGGCCTCCCCTTCCTCAGCTCCATGTCCGGCCTGAACTCGGCCGGCTCAGCACCCGAGGACGTTGCCGCCTGGGGCTCGGAGCGACTCTCCACCAGAGGAACTGCCGGGATGGGCACCATGTCCACTGCCCTTTCCCTCGCAGCTCGGGGGGAACTTTGCCGCGGTCGCTCCTCCCGCTCCGGCTCCTTCCCCTTCGCCTTTTTCCTCGGCCTCTCGCTTTCCGAGACTGGGGGAGGTCGGGCCTCAATTCTAGCAGGGACGATGGTCCCGAAGGAGGGCGAGGCAGTGCGGGTTGCGGCAACCTTTCTACCGCCGCCGAGGACGGCGTTCGCCAGATTCTTTGGCTGAAACGCGGGCCTGCGCCTCTCCATATCGTCGACTTCGGCCTCGGCACCGGAAGAATAGTTCTCGACTTCCCTTGTCGGAGAATCTACCTCGGCTCCGGAGGTATAGTCTTCAATATCCCTTAGCGGGATGCCCGCGACAACGGCCAACGTTGTGGACGCTCCCGCAACCGAGATGGTCCCGCTGGTTTCTGCTAGATCGGGGGCGAATCTCTCAGGGTTGCCGGATTTCCGTGTATAAGACACGTATCTCGGCTCGTACTTCAGGAGAGAGTAGGCAGCTCTTGTCTGGTGGCCGTGGTAGCAGTACACCTTGCTCAGCCAAGGTGAGTGCCTTCTCCAGCCGTTCAGCTGGGCTTCACGCTTGCGCTGAGAAAGGCCTGCGAAAAACAGCCGAGTTAGAATTCGGCAGCAGAAATAAAACAAAAAAAAAAAAAAAAAAAAAAAAAAGAAAGGGAAAATCCGAAACCCAAAGGGGTTAGGTCTTTACTCGGTGGAGTCCCGAAGCGTCGAGGGACTCGGACCCTCCTAGCTACTTCGGTCTCGGTCTCGCCGAACTCCCAGTTTCCCGAGACGAGCAGACGGTCATCTCCGGCGTATTTATTGGAGTCCTCCAGCGCCGTGACGAGGGGTTGGCACTTCGCCTTGACGCGAAGGTAATAGGTGACCCCGTCCCTGGTCTTGCAGAGGTCATATATATCCTCTATATCATGGACGCCGAGACTGATGTCTAGAATCCTATTCAGCTCGGCGACGCCCATGATTATTTTATACCCATTGGGCATTAGCTGGCAGGGGCTGAGGTTCCAGGTCTCCAAACAAGACCTAAGAAGAGGGTGCAAGGGGAATCTGACCCCACCCTCGATGACGGCTATCAGAGGGAACGGCATCCAGCCGTTGCGGAAAGCGTAAACAGAGGGGTCAGCTGCCATGATCCGGACCTCGTCCGGGATCATGTAAACTCTCCTAAGGTTAGCCAGGCCTGACGGGGAATCTATCCAATGGGTGAAAATCCCCATTTCCGGATCTAAGAAACCCTAGGGGCTAGGTCTGGAATGTAAATGAAGGAGGAGGGAGCGGAAGAAAACTCACTGGTTTGACGGGGCAAAGTCAGACTCCGACTGACGGATGTGGGCGACTACTGTTGGGAAACAGTACGAGGTCTGGTCCTAGTCCGGTGGCACTAGTTCTAGCAGGAAGCAAGAGTTCTAGCAGGAAACAGAAGTCCAGGCAGAGAGCAGAGGAATTGAGAGCGAAAATGGCAAAGGAAGAAGACGAAAATGAATATAAAGGGGAGGAATGGGCGCCATTCCGGAATTCGAAGCGGGACACGCGTGAGATGTCGCCTCGGCTTGCGTCGCATCCCCCCTCGAAAAGACAAGATAGCCTACCGGGCAATAACGCGTGGCGCTGTGGCAGTGATGGTTCGCCTTCCCATGCTAATCATAGCCCCCGCATTTATTACCCCCTTTATTGCCTCTGGCAGACGAAGCAGTGACGGCGTCTGGCGCCGAACGAATCACAACCCTTGACCAAAAGGCAGATAGAAGGCAAGTACAATCCGTCTCGGAAGATCGGTCCAGCTCTTAACCCTAGCGCCCAAGAAAGCCCTAGAGGTCAAGAACTGAGGGGCTATTGTGTGGGGGCCAATTTCATGAACTAGTTCCTCTTGGTCTCGGCTAGGGTGTGCTCGGTTTGCTACTATATGTGGGACCACGTCCCTTGATCTCGGCTACAACCCGATCCATATCGGTCTCGGCACTACGTGCTGGTCTCGGTCAAACAGTATCCAGCTCGGCCATGTCACCCGGCCCAGTCTCGGCTGTGCAAGACTACGTTTGCACCCGTCAGCAGTGGCCCTGTCAGGGCAGAGCCCAAGGAAGGTATTTGATGGGACTTCAGCCACCGCCCGATCAGGGCGTGATCAGGCCCAATGTGCTTTGCATTAAACGCAGCATGGGCTGATCGGACTCGCATTAAATGCAAAGTGGGCTGTGATGGACCTTCATTAATGACTTTGTGGGCTGACAAGACCCAGGTCACATCACGAAGCCCACTAGCACCCTCATCAAAACTGTTCCATATAAAAGGCACGAGCCAGACAGAATGGGGGTAAGCACTCTCACATAGACACCCAGTCTTTCTTCTTCCTCTTCTTCTTCTTCTCCGATCCATTGCTGACTTAAGCATCGGAGAGCCCTGCGCTGCCCAGAGCCAGGGTCCTCTGACCTTTGTCTTTCTCTTCTCTCAGGTTCATACCGTCGCAGCTATCTCCTCCATGCATTGAGTAAGTCCTAAGAGGCATCCTGATCTTGTGAGTATTATTATTTCTGCACTTACAATCTTATTTTCTCGAGTTATTTAGATTCTATTCCAGTTAAAGCAGAGTTGATGTAACTGTTAGCAAGAAGAATTAGTTGAAATTGTAGTAGATCTAGAAGACATCAATCACTTGAATCCCAAGTAATAACATACTTAAATACATGGAGTAGACATCTCATTCAATATTAATTCATATTATAGGGTAAAGGAATTGCTTCTGTTTGTGTATGGTGATGATTTTATGCAGGTTCAATCGTGAAGATTTGAATATAGGAGAATAAAATGCATCAATTAATGATGTTAATTTAGGAGGTTTGGAAGACTTGAAGGGAGACATAAATTCCCAATGGTATAACAGTGATATACCAAAAAGGACTAAACAGGTTGTGGTGGACAAATCTCATGCATCAAACTATGTCCAATGCTGTATTTGATTTATCTGATTACTAATCTAGTGGCCTCAAGATTGTGCCATTCTAAAAAATACTAAATAAGTCATAGCCAATTTACTGATCACTTTAAGCAGTAGCGTAGTTCTGAATTCAAGAGGAGAGAAGGAATGATCAGAACTATAGTAGAGTAAGAGGCTATGAAATGCATGCATTGGACATCTCATTCAACCGTACTCAGATTAATATTTGAAATTGCTAGATGGTGATGGCTTCATACAGTTTTGATTGTGTAGATGCCTTCAGAAATCCCTCTCCTAGGTGATAATCACTATTCACTAGGATCTACATGTAGTTGAAGCCCAAAGTATTAAGGGTGTATTTGTTTGCATTAGGGAGGCATAGAAGAGTAGGATGTTGCATGAGGATAAAGTTAAAAAGGAGTGGGTTGAAATAAATTAGTAGATGAAGTACTTTGTATGCATTTGGATAGTTGGTGTGAAGTAAAATGATTTAAAATTTGTATTTGATTGGATAAAGAAAGTGGGGAATGAGTTACTCTACCCCCCTTTATCATGGTATCTCCGAGTAATTGTGAGAGAGAAAAAGTAAAGTTGGAGTAACTGCCAACTAGACAGGCCTATTTACTTTACTTTATGGGATAATGCAAACAAACACATCATGGAATAAAGAATCTAACCATTGGGATTTATTTTAACCCTCCTTTACTTCACCCATTTGCAGACAAACAGGCCGAAAAGATCTATTTACATCTTTTAATTGTATAAAAAAGCTGCCTTTTGAAAGGTTTTAAAGAAGCTTTTCTCCTATGCAACTTTCTACAAAACTTCAAACATAGTGAAGAATCACTAGTAGTGAAAAGCAATGAATCTCCACAGGGAAATTCTCCACCTCCAAATTTCTCCTCATTTCTTCATTAGGTTGGAAGTCCATGGCTATCACTTTCTCCACATCCAAAGAAACCCTACCGAATTTTGTTGAGCATGAGGTAAGTTCTCAAACTCGGCCACTACTTCAACATCGAACATTGTAGTTTTGTTGTCTAGGTAGATAGTTTAAGAAGTCAATGAAAATGCTTATTAATTATGTTAGATGTTTAATTCACAAAGCTCTCTTTCATTTGAGAATCTATTGCCACTATTTGTAATATTGTGATTTCAACAATTTAGCCAAAAAGTCAGGCCATAATATTTTGTGGTAACTTGCCAACGGTGCCCGTGTTAAGCACTACAATGCTACCAATTTTCCCGAATAGAATATGCATCATCCATAGGTAAGGCGCTATGCTTTTTTTCTCCATTTGTGATTGAATTTCTTATCATTATATTATCAAACATTTTGAAGTTATAGAAACTCAAATTTTACATCATACTTTTCAGGCATCCAAGGAAATAGTCTTATCGGATAAAAATACCACCGGAGTACCCACTAAATTAAAAAAATAATAATAATAATAGGGACACAAGGGTAAATATTGCTTTTTGAGAGGGGTATAAATGGAATGTTATTTACCTTGAGAAAGAGATCCACGACCTTGTACAAAAGATCGTGATTGCGAGTAAACCGTCCTTTCATCGAGTTGGCAACAAGGTGAAACTCATTGAACGTCATGGAATTGACGCCGTCAATCAATCCGTTACTAACGCCGTCAACACAGCCAATCACAGCCAACGATTCAATGCACCTGCTCGCTAGAAACGCCGTCTCCTCGGCCTCTGGAAGCAGTCCGAGGCACTGATGGAGAACGACGTTCGCGTACTCTCCGTTAACAGTAACTGCTTGAGAGAAGTATGTCTCCGTTATGTGACGAAGGTTCCTTTCAAAGTCACTAACGTCGTCCATCTCCAGGAGCTCTGCTGCTACACGAAGGGGCACGACATTAAATGGCGTGATGACGACTTCCGTGTTGTAACAGAAGCAACCGACTAGAGCAAAAGTCTCCAACGTTATACATGACGGCAAATGGACGGTTTTGAAGTTGGGTTCCGTTAGCTGCCTTTTAATGGAGTGGCTCATGGAGGTGAGAGGTTCCTGTTCAAAAGAAGAAAGGCCGCGCGAATAATTGAGATAAAATTTGCTGGAAATTTTAATATTCATAGAAATAGATATTCAACATATTGACAAGTAAGAAAAAAAACAATCATTTCAACATGGGAATTCTTTTGCTATGATGGAGATCGCAGGGTAATAATGGCGGACTCAAGATTTTCATTTCGAATGGTAGACTACACCTAAAACATTGAAAATAATACGCGACCTTCAAAATTAGGTTAGAAAGAGAAATGTGATAAAAAAAATCTAAACTACACCTAAAACATTAAAAAAAAACTACAATTCGAAAATAGTAAAAATAAATAAAAGATAAAAGTAAACCTATAGGAAATAAAAAAACAATACAAAAGGTCTAGAATAGACAAAGAAGTAAAACCCTAAGAAAGGTGCCGCCAGTCCCCAAGTAAAAGCATAAGAAAACTAAACATCCAAAGCAAGGAAAAAAAAAACAACAGAAAGGGAATGAAAGATAAGAGAAAGGCTAAAGTTGGAATCGGGGGGCAACACGCGGACATGGATGTCCACAGTCCAACCTCTCTCTCATTTTCCTTATTTCCACCTAAGCATTTAAGTCCCGCTCCTGATTTGTCCAAACAGGGCTCTCTTGTTTGGATGAAAGAGAGGATCAGGACTCCTAAAGTTGAGATGGGAAGAAAATAAAGAGGAAGAACAATAAATCCAACAAGTGCCCTTTCAGTCAAAATTAATGGCCAGATTTTATCCATAAACAAAAGCCAAATTGTCGACAAAACAATTAACATTACAACATGAAAGTAAAAGCATGGGAAAACTAATGTGCACAACACAACTTGTGATCAACCACAACCACAATGCCAACAACAATACAAGCAAGCGCAAGAAGAATACAGATTGCAAGATTCAACGTGGTTCACACCACCTTGACTTGGATAAGCTACCTCGAAGATTACTATAAATGTCTCCACTCTGGTATACCTCATAGAAAGGTACTCTCTTCCAGCCTCTTTTAGCTGGGTCAACATTGTGACACGGTAATCAATCCAAAGAAAGCTTTAGAAGGCTATTCGACTCTTCCTACCACATTCTTTGATTTTAAATCAATCTATAACAACTATTAAGTAACTCCACTTTGGTTCCATGGTTACTCACTCCTGCTATACAACAAAGCAATGCTTACATCTAATCAAAAGCAGCTTGAAGCCACAAATCAGATATATATTGGTGGTTCTTGATTTGTAATTGACAAGCCAAAGAGATGAAGTCACAGAGGGCAAAAGAGATTGCTTAATGTAGAGACTGAGCACGCAGAAAAAGAAGTAGTTTCAATTGCAACCTTAATGTATTTAGAAATGGAGAGAGAGTTCAAATGGCATACACAAAATACCGAAAAAGAATATATATATATATATATATATATATACACGCGCGCGCCAAGAGAAGTTACCACTATCCAAGGAAAATATAAGAAGAGGATCTTAATTGGTAATCGTATACATAGAATAGGATAACTTCCCTAGATAGAAAATGCATATTAAGAATAAAATTAAAAGGTGAAGGATTACGTTGAGATCATCGCATGGAAAATGACAGAGAATACATATTAGGAAGGTTGTGATTGTTAGTTATGTTCAAGATCTTATTAGTATTTCAGTATTATTATTAGAGCTTTTTGTATATACCCCCTTAAGGTTTGTAGGATTTGTAAATAAGCCCCTGAGGTTTAGGTATTTGTAAATAGGCCCCTGCATTTTCTTTTTAATACCTTTCATGTCCCCAAAATCAATAATCGCGGATGCGACCGCACTTGCGAAGTTCGAGAAATTTCTTAAATAATACTATAAATTCTTTTATTTTATTATTTAACTTTTTAACTTGACCATTGCCCGTACCACCCAAATGAAAATTCTGGGTCCGCCATTGAGTGGAAAGGCCATGGTCGATCTGATTATGAAGTTGTTAGTATTTGATGGACTTCTTTCTTGATGAACTCATGTGGGCCATCATTATGATTTGGGTGCTTCTATAGTTACCATGATAAACTTCAAAGCTTATATCTGAATTCATCTTAAATTTATTGAGGATTACAATAGAATAATAGAGTACAATGAGATATATCAAAAAACTCTAACACATCATAATATCAATTTTAATGAAATCGTAGTAATGAGGTATTATCTCTCATTCTAACCTAATCACACTACCAAAAATATTAATGATAATGTCCTAATATATCTAAAAAGATCCTAAACATAACTAACAACGACTTCCTTATTTATATTCTTTATCACTGTCTCAAGTTGTAGCTTAACTTATTAGAAACACCCTCTCCCCTTTAGCTTTGGGAGCAATAGTGCATCACTATTATGGAAGTGGGAGTAAAAGCAATGGTCGGCCTGATTATAGGGTTAGAGTTGCCATGGCTAGATACCATGAAAAACTCCAAAAGTTGTGTCTTAATCATCTTAAATTGTTTTGGAATTACAAGATTTTTATAGTATTTAGAAAATATAATGAAATAAGTCAGGAAACTTAACCACATCATAATATCAATTTAATGAAATAATGATAATGAAAAACTCTCTCTCAATCTAACCTAATCACACTAATCATGTTATCAATGATAGTAAATGTTACCCACACTTAAAATGTTCGTGTGGTTAGGAAGTCCAGTTTTAACCTGGAGGTCCTGCCTTCGAATCCTTAAGGCCTTACCCGATATATATGGCTTGTGGGTGGTTCTATGTATCCGTGGGTTTACCAATGATCTCCCAAAGGGGGGTCGGCGGGTTCCCATGTTATCAAAAAAATAAAAAAAATAAAAAATGATAGTATATATCCTTACATAGCAAAAGGCTCCTAAATGTAAATAACAAACACAACCTTCCCAGTATGTACTATTATCCGAAAGCATATTACCAACTTTCACCTTTAAATAGGAAATTATGTCTTGCATGGAAAAAGACAACTTTGTGCCCTAATTTTGAGTGGAGAATTAGTTAATTTGAATGGTAATTTGGTAAAAATATGTGAAGAGTCAAATTTGGAGTCCTTTCTTATATTGTCAAATGATTTTCCAAATGATATCCTAATCAGCACAAATGCATGTCAAGTTTGGACATGGTTTCTTATATCCCAATTTATACCTAAATACAAACATAATCAAATCAATGTCCTAAAATCTTACTTGATATTCCCCTAAAATCTATCTACTTCTTGAAACTTCTCTCATGAGTTTCCATCTTAACCACAAAATTATTATTATCATTTGCATGTACTAATTTAACTAAATAATAAATATGCAGAATCAAAGAAGCAATTAAATGCGGTAAACGATGAATTTAAGATGTTGGACCAAATAATAAATAAAGTCTTCCAAGTATGAACAATTTTTATAAATTAATTCACTCTTTATACCATCAACAATTTAAATTGATTATTCTTTTATATGTTTTCTTCTTCATCATATAATATATTATTCATAATTACTCTTCAATGTCTCCATTTTCTTTGACCCGTTAGTCTATGTAATTGAGTCATTCTTTCAATATCACATGTTAGATAATTTGATTAGAAATTTTACTTATTTTTTTTCACTTAAAACTTTGATTTTTGAAGTTCAATTTTAATTGTGTTTTTATTATGAATTATATGTTAATATCTATTTATAACTTATTTAAATATTTATCGATATTTTTATTTAAAATTTTAATTATTTTTTGTCCAATGCAGGCCTGTTGCACTAGTGTGTACGAGAAAAACTTACGAACATTAAAGAAGTCACTTCAAGTTACTTCAAGTTGGAGCTAATGCAAGTTTGGTATTGCTTGACCTTGAATTAAGTTGAACTGGGTTTGATGTTATTGAGTTGAGCTCGAGCTTGATTAGAACTTAAACCAACAAAGCCCAATTTGGACTTGGCTTAACAAATGACATTGCATGTCAAATTAGAGCTTCAGTGAAGAGCAACTCAAGGATTGTCAAGATCACTCTCAAGAAATTATGATCTTGATATAATGTGAATATATTTTTAAATTTGAGAATTTTTAAAGATATTTTGAATAAAATGTTGTGAAATATTAGTTATAAATAGTTAATAATAAATAAATAAATAAAAAATATATATTGATTCTGCATTTCTTGTAATTTATACATAATATTTTGAATATATCACATTACTATCAAGAAAATGTTGTTTCAAGTATATATTGTGATGCAAATACCACCTACATATATGACAATGAACGCAAACATTAGGAATACAACTTGGGCATGGCCAAATGCCAATTGCAAACTTAAACTTGTTTGCTCAATTTTACTAAAGAAAATTTTGGTTTGTGTTTGTTGGGATTTGGGTTGTGTTGAGGACTAGATTTCCATGAAATTGGGCCGATCAAGCAATAGCTCTACTCAATCACACAACTGCTAAATTTTGCAACAACATGGAGTAATACCTCTAAATTTCATTTTTATCCAAATTTCAGAAAAGACACTCTTCATTGCGAGGAAGACCAAAGTTCAAATCCTAGAATTTATCTTGGAAGGAGAAAAGGCTTATCAAAGAGGAGCCACCACAACAACAATAAAAGAAAAGTTTCCATCTTTCTTTATAGGTAAAGAAAAACGTTTCCATCTAGAAAGGCTTTCAGGTAATCTAGTTGCATGTTGGCTGCAGGGCCTATTGGTTTCAAATACAAAATGGCTTTAATTGAAACCTTGCAGAGCTTATTGCAAAATGTTTGCAGGGCCTATTAGTTGCTGTTCGTTTAATCTACTCAATTTAAAAGCCATAAAATAGATGTCAAAACAGAAACTTTGCTCACAATCTCCACACATAATTCAGAGCTAGAAAGATTCAAATAACCTAAGTTTTAGATAGCCTGGTCCTAGGATATAATTCAGAGCTAGAAAGATTCAATAAACCTATAGATGGCCTGGTCCTCCTTGAACCATTGGGAAATAACTTGTACAAAAGTAAATGGTCCTCTTTCCTAATGTCAAAGCACAGTGTTTTGGTTGTTCAGCTAAAACCACTGCATCTGACACATGTGAACCATGACATGTACGGACATGGCCAGGCCGGTATCCATTACATCAAGTAGGCCAATGTTGGATAGCCAATTGCCCAACCAAACATAAAAAATTTCTAACAACCCTAACCATCCTTCCATTCAGACTACATCTTAGGACTATGATCTGTGACCTGTCCCTAACCAACCTGGAACCTGACCCAACCAGCAAACAATACTCCTGGGATAATGTAATTTATGTATAGAGTCCAACCTCCGAGTCCCTAACAAATGGATCGTTGAAAAGAAAATTTGGCAAATATCCCATTTTTGTTCTACATCCTATCCTTAGCAAGTCCCACCAGATAAACAATGTGGGGTCCTGTGGCGTGGTTGGATGTAAGGCAGCGAAATTAAACGGCCCAAAATGGCGTGGCTCGAGATTAACCCAATGGTCTTTCATATCTTCCAACATATTTAAGACATTGGACCTTATCCCTATTTATAGATTTTTTGGGCCTTTCCTATTGGACGTGGACTCATCGTCAAATTCTCCGCATCCAATTGGGCTTAGGGCTTTTAATTATACCATAATAAGAATTATTAGAACTCGGTATTATTCGTTAAAACCGTTAAAGCCACACGTTTAACGTCCATCTCCCACAATAAAATGGCCCACATGATTTAGTTTTTTCCATTGGCGCGAATAAGCTAGGTTGGTAATCTGAACCATTAAAGCTAGGCCCCCAATTAATGTTATGTCTACATGGCCCATATATGAAAATGATTCAAATTAAGGCTCAGTCACCTTAAGAATCAGTTGATTAGTACCTTGTGGAGATGAAAGCATCGACCATGCACATGCACAAGGATGTCTGCCTCCAGTCCGGTTGCCTTGGACCTTGCAAAAACCCAAGAAAAACGTAAGAAATGACGGAAAAGGCGATTTTAAGGCACGTTTGTGCGGCAACTTTTTATAAAAATTATTTTGATTTTCCGTGCAGACTCATTAATTTTATATCGTGATCCAACATCTTTCTCCAAAAAATAAAACTGCCCCATTGAGCTTAGTTTTTCGGGATGGAGAGGAAATCGAAATCCAGGGGAAGGAGTACTGGACAGTGGATCGAATTCCGCGTTAATAAAAAATCTCTCTCTTAATCAAGCATCCCCAAAAGAAGAAAATGGAAAAGGAGCACATGAATGGAAAATCCTCTTACCATGCCTCAACACTTCTCTCAAGGGAGAGGATGACACTGATAGAAGTAGTGGGACTGAGAGGGCTAGAGCTGTTGGAGAGATCTTCAGAATCTTCTTCATAGATGGTCTCCACAGTGCCAAAGTCTCTCCAACCCCCCATCATCTTTCTCCTCCTTGGAAGCACTCTTTTCCAGGGTTTCCGATGTTATTTCCTCTTGTTGTTATTATAGGGTGACAGATAACATTAGGGTTTTGGGCTTGGGTTATGTTGGAATAGCATTGAATGCTAGCATGTGAGGATTCATAAATGCTGCCGTTACTACCCCACTTAGAATCTTTGTGAATTTGAACCGTTTTTGGGAGATCTTTTTGGAGGGAGACGTGAAGTTTTTTGTAACTGTGTTTTAACGGAAAGGGTTCTATCTAATAAGAAGATGATAACAGTGAAAATAAATCATGGTAATTTCACATGCATGCATGGCTGCAAGAGAAAAAAAAAATGTCGTGTGTTAAATTGAGAACATGATTTTTCCTGGGTCCCACCATGGATGGGTTGATGGATGGTTCTGATCAACTTGATGGGTGGCTGTGATTAGTAAAAGTAGAACGTCAGCACTCAAGAATAAGCAAATATACAGTGGTCAGAAGGTATTTTTGAATTATCTCTTAATTATTGGTTGCAACCGAGTAATATCGCTTGCAAAGATTTTGGACATGACCAATGTTGGTCTTCAACTGTTTTGGTCCAAAATCTATTTTACTCTAAACAAGGGGAAAGTCCAGAAAGAATCATGCTTGTCTCTCTTGAGAAAACTGTAATTATCTCATGTACTCTGAGAAAAACCTCAAATACCTCTCCATGTTTGTGATGATTAAGAAATTTCTTATCTATATTAATACAATGAGTCTTCTATTATATATGCCGAGAATCTGTAGTTTGTTAATTAAACATTCTACATTCTAAATAGATCCTTGACTTTGTCCTTCGGGGAATAGAAAGGTGTTCTTTTATTATCAATAAAAAGGGAATTTATATTCTACCGCTTTAATAGTGTTGCTATGCAACTTTTCAAAATATGATATATGGTAGAATCTGTAGTGTCCACAAGACTTGCCAAATACAGGAGATTATCGGAGTCTAGCCAACTATTACAATATCTTGTCATAATCAGTGAAGCAATATAAACTTGGGTTTAGATACAAAAAATGAGGTAACTATCCATGAGAAATGATTAATCCGTTTTATCATTGGAGAATTTTATTATATATACTTGTGTTTGTTGTGACGTAATGCCTGTAATTGATGCCTATCGCCTCTTGGTAGGAAAACACATACACCATTGATAATCAAAATTTGATGGAGACACCACAAGAAAATATAAGAAAATGAATAATATCTAAATTTATAAAATTAAAAATTTTGAGTGTTTGGCAAATTAAGGACAGTGAGAAGAAAAGATAATTTATAGGGGTGTAAGAAAACCGAAAAATCATCTAACCGATCAAACTGAACCGACAGTTAATAACCGTGTTTCTTGATTCGATTACAGTTATAGTTATTAAAATAAAAAAATTGTGCTTCATGGTTCGGTTACGGTTTTTAATCTCTACTCACGATTATTAACCAAATCAAACCGTAAAATACGGTTCGGTTAACCGTTTTTCCAAAATACACGGTTAATCAAATCATTACACTAATAAAAAAACCAAATGGCCTAATTGAAATAAAATAACTTATGTTTAGCTCCATTTCCCATTCTCGCCTCTGAGAATACAATTATTTTGTAAGTTGGATTATGCTTGTCTCATGTTTTATATAATTATATTGCATGATAGATATTTTGTAGTATCATTTTATACTTTAAATTATATTTATTTTTGTGAAAAATGATAGTGTTGTTTTGTTTGCTTGTAAAAAAATGATAGCGTTGTTCTACATGCAGAGTTAAAGGGCAAAGATAGATTTTTTTAGTGACAACTAACCGCAATTGAACCGTCTAATACGATTACCTGCTGTTCGATTTCTAAAAACTAAAAATCATTAAATACGGTTCGATTAACTGTTTCCCCTGAAAAAAACGGTTAACCAAACCATTACACCCGTAATAATTTGCATTCAAAAAGTACAATATTTTTCATAAAAGCTTCCTCCTTTGGTAAACTCTATATAACATATCTTTCAAAATGTAGTCCTTATGAAAATATTTCACCTCTCGCCCTTTCCAAATGAGAGTGCACTTATTAGCACAATGATGATGATGAATGATGCTAGTGGTGTTAGTGACAATGATGATGGTGACGTTGGTAATGATGATCATAGTAGAGGTCATGGTAATGTGACGACGATGGTGATGGTTATGATAATGATGAGGATGTTAAGCAGTGGTGATGGCGATAAAGGGGTGGGTACTCATGACGGGTGGTGATGATGAGTGGCAGCAATGCTGACGAGTGGTGGTGATGGTGTTGGTGATGGTGGTGTTGGTGATCATAGTGGTGGTTGCAGTGATGTGATGGTGGTGGTGATAGTTATGATGATGGTGATGTTGATACTAAGTGGTGATGGTGATGATGTTGATGCTAAGTGGCGTCGATGAATGACGATGATGGTGGTGGCAGTGATCACAATGCTGATAGTGATGGTGATGATGATGATAATGAGTGGTGGTGGCCATGAAGATGATAGGATGATGATGGGATGTTCATGATAATGCCCATGATAATGATGGTGACGGTGATGGGGATGAGGCTGACGACGATGATGGGTGGTGGTCATGATGTAATGACGAAGGCGATAATGGTGGTGGGATGGAGGAGCTGATGATGACGATGGTGGTGAAATTTTCCTTAAAGCATATTTATGCATCATGATTTTCGGCCAAAATGAATCATCATTTCCTTACTTTTGGAAATTTTTGTTTGGTGCAACTTATGTTGATGAGTTAAGTCAACAATAAATAGCCATCCATGGTACTTTAGAGTTCGGAGTTTAAAACCCCCCCCCCCGATCGGGTCTTTGTTTTTGCTCCTCCTTTCCTATGTCACGGCCTTACACGACAAGCCCGTAATAATATAGAATAGTGATGTGAAAGTAAATTTGAATAGTTTAATTTCAAAGGTGAGCACTAATGACTTATTTGAAGCGACAAATTACACCAAATTAATTGCTTTTATAAGTGATTAATCTGATGACGAAAGCTACTACTACAATAAATAAAATTAAAATTATATTATCATGAAACTTTTTTAACATATATTATAATCTCTTGCATTTGTCAAACAACTCAGTTTAAATCTATGGTATTCTTCAAAATTGTCAAATAGCAAAATATTATAATATCTAATAACACACTATTTTATTCTATACTACTACTCTATTCTAGCAATGATTAAATTTATAAGCATTTTATTCTGTAGATGCAAGGGCCCTAAGATATCAAACTATTGGGATAACCAAACTTTATGTTACAAGTGTGAGTTTCTTATGTATGCAACATATTATGAAAGGGAAATGATCGGATGAGAACTGTTCTCACAAGGGCCGTGCGAAGTGTAATCTGGACCATCCAACTGCGAGGCAGATCCGACAGTTTAGGTCCTTGACATAAAACCATTCCAAAAGGGCGAAAGCCCTCCAAATCTCTATTTCGCTCCCGCTCCTGCTCACTGAAAAGAAGAGGAAAGACGACTGGGTCCTCTTCTCCTTCAACCCCGACGCCTTGCTCCGGCTCCGACTCCTCTGCGCAGATCTTCTTCGACGAAAAAGATCTGGAAATCTCAGTTATCTCTTCTTCTTCTTCTCCCCCCCCCCCCCCTCCTTTGATCGCCCTCGACGCCTCAGAATCTGCCCTACCTCAAATCCGCTCCATCTTCTCTTCCCCTCCATCTGCTCCACCGCGGCCTAGATCCTCCCCACCTCAAATCTTCTCAAATGGACTCAAAAAAGGGAAATCATTTGGACGCATAAGACCCAGCTCGAACCCAGTGTTTAAGGGTCCATCCTGGCGACCAACCATTCTGTCCCCAAATGGAAGCAGAAGACCCAGCTCTCCAACTGCGCCTCCAGGTCTGGACTCCCTTGTAGCAGCCATCCCCATCTCAGTTTCATGGCACATGGCCGTCAGGGACGTCCATCCCCGTCGATGTCCCAACCCTCTCGCAGCAACCATTCCCATGTGAGGCGTCCATCCCAAGCTAGCTTTTGCAGGTTTCCCTCTCTCCCCGTCTATGTGATTTGGTGTTTTTTTGTTCATGTCATGTGAATTTTTTCCTATGACGCGCTGCCTGGCTTATGGTCGAAGGTGTACTGTTTTTCAACTCGCTTGATTCTGACCACCTCATCTGATGATTTCTCAGGCCCTTTAAAATCTGGAACATTATCATTACATGAATGCATGCTCTATGATTTAGAAATCTCATGTTTTTTTTTCTTTCATCATCCATCCTTTTTTAAGCTTCATCTTATACCCAAAAAGCCTCTCCTCAGATGTCCATTTATTTCTTTGTTTTATTATTTGATCTCATATGCAAACGCACTCTGTCCCAAAATGCTAAATGTTTTGTAGCAATTTCTTCGTTTGCAAAATGAAAAAAGGATGGATGCCTGTTTTATTATGATTTCCAATTTACTCGTCCCTCACTCAGTGAATGATATGGGGATCTCAGGGACACATGGTTGGAATACATTACTCTTAATTTTATATTTTCAGCAAGAAACAGGTTCTAAGATACTGTTTCTTTCTTTTCCATTTACGTGGTTGTTGGATCAAATTGATTGATGACATGCAGACATGGGTGACACATTGAATTTTGGTATGTCTCTGGTTTAAGCTTGGGGTTTGGGTGCTAGGTTTTATATGTTTGCTGATGTGTGTGAGTGTTTTGGTATAACATTGCTGCAAAGTAGTATATATATATATATATATTTGATTAGGCTTCTGTTATAGATTAGAGGACACTCTTGTTGGCAATGTTTGGAACATAATTGTTGATTTAAAAAGCGGCCAAAGCAACGTTCTTATTACTTTCATTTTGTTTTTTGTTTCATGTAATTTCGTGGCGTGGTTCTATTGTTGTCCTTAAACCGTCTAAATGAACAAAGCAGGTCCATCTTTACCAATTAAAACATTTATACCACAAGTTAAGGAGGAGAAAATACCCAAAGTTGGATTTATTTTTTATAACATAGAGGAGGCTTACGACGCTTATAACATTTATGCGAAATTGGCGGGTTTTAGTATCAGACGAAGCTCTGAGATAAGGGTGAACAATAGCGTTGTGAGGAAAAAAATTATTTGCTCCAAAGAAGGTTCTAGGAATGAAAAATTAGGCGTTGTCTCTATACAGCAGAGACTGAACTCAGAAACGCGGGAAAATTGTGGGGCACACCTTCAAATTAAAAAAACAAAGGAGGGGCAATGGGTGGTGTTTAAAATTGTTGTGGAACATACTCATTTATTAAGTACCCCTAGAAAGACTCATATGCTACGATCACACCGTATAGTCAGCGCTCCCAAGAAAAAATTGATCTATACTTATGGGGCTGCTAATTTACGGCCAAGGGTTCAAATGGCACTTCTAGAGCTACAGGCGGGTGGGAGGGATAAAGTTGGTTTTACTGAGACAGATTTTCGAAATCAAATTAGAAACAAAAGGGAAGAAACAAAAGATGAAGATGGTGAAATGTTCTTTGAATACTTTAAACAAATGAAAGAGAGAGACCCAAGATGTTATTTTGCTATTGAGAAAGATGATGACGATCACATTAAACATGTGTTTTGGGCTGATTACTATTTTCAGAAGTCATATTCAGAATTTGGGGATGTTGTCTCATTTGATACAGCATACAATACAAATAGATACGGTCTTGTTTTTGGTGCGTTCACCGGAATTAATCACCATGATCAATCAATATTATTTGGATGTTGTCTAATATCAAATGAAACTTTTGATACATTCGTGTGGGTTTTTAACAAATGGATTGAAGCAATGTAAGGGGACCCGCCAAAGGCGATCTTAACGGATCAAGATTCTACAATGACAAAAGCGATCAAGTTCGTTTTTCCCACCACATGCCACCATTATTGCTTGTGGCACATTATGTAGAATTTACAAAAGAATTTGGGTGGAATTGCGATTCATAATCCGAACTTCATCAAAAAATTTAAGAAGATTGCATACAATTCCATCACAAGAGAACAATTTGAGATGAATTGGAAGGATATGTTGAAAGATTTTGATCTTCTAGACAATGAATGGCTGCATTCAATGTACAATATTCGTGAGATGTGGGTGCCAACGTACTTGAGAGACATATTTTTTGGAGGGATGTCTACAACTTCAAGAAGTGAGAGTATCAATGCATTCCTTAAGCAATACGTGACACAGAAGAATGGTTTATATGATTTTATGTTGTGATATGAGCGAGGCATCGCAACTCAAAAGTATCGTCAGTTGAAGGCTGATCATGACACTATAAATGGAAGACCAAAATTAACGACAGATCTGCCAATGGAGAAGAAGATGTCTGAAATATATACGAAAAAGATGTTCTACAAGTTTCAAGAACAATTCTATTACATAACATGCGGCATTGTTGAGCTCATATATGATGATTTCGAGCAACGTGTTTATAATGTTTCTTCATTCAAAAATAATCAAGAAATTGAACGAACCGTCCTTTTTAAAAAAGACGACAAAGAAGCAAAATGTTCATGTCAATTATTTGAGATTCGAGGAATTCCATGTGGACATATCATATGTGTTTTCAACCAAGAGAAAATTTATGAATTGCCTCAACAGTATATTTTAAAAAGATGGACAAGGTTCGCAAGAATAGACAATGAATCTGACAGCAGAACATGCTTTTCATGTGATGGTTCATTGCTTGAACGACATGGAGATTTATCATATGATGTGATGAGTTCACAAAAAATACACTTTCATAGCATTATTTTATGAGGTTTCAAAGATAAAAGAACTCAAAACACTATTTTTAGTATAAAAATAATAAATTTCCTCCTCATCATGCTTTGCTCATATCTTTCCATTATAGATAGCCATTTTTATGCATTTTTATGAGTTCCAATGTCCTCCATACAAAATATGTTAAAAAATACTCTCAATTATGTTAATTTCTCTTTGTAGGTATTAATTGAAGATTAATTTGAAGATTAAAGTTGAGATTCAAGAGTTAAAGAGAGTAAGGCTAAGTTTGGAAGACAATTGGATGAAGAAATGACAAAGATAGGCCAACAATAAGAAGAAAAATGAAAGACCTGGGTTGGTATTTTGACCATATCTTTTCACTCGGATGTCCGATTGAGGTGATCTCAGAAGCATTGGAAAGCTTGTTCTAAGATCTACAAATCATATTTCACAACTTTTTTCCCAATTCTGACGTTTCGGGGGTCAAAATTGCACATCAATCTGGGGACTGTTTTCTAACACGAGAATTACATTCATATGTTTATATTTCCATTCTTGTGAAGTCCCACATCGAAAAGAAACCAAAAAGAGCAAGGCAAATATCTCTATATAAGGAAGGGAGCTCTAGGCATTAGAGACACACAAGCAAGGAGAGCCTCCTCCTCTTTACTTAAGCTATTCATGTAATTGAGAGCAATTGTAGAGAGAAAGTGAGGAAAGCCTTGTAAAATTTGAAGATTTATAATGAAAGCTTTGTCTTCTCCAATGGGTGGCTAATCACTTTGATTGGATCTTCTAGATGAAGCTAAGTTAATACTTTTCCTTTTGCTTATGCTCTTTCCCTTGTTTATATGCTTAATATGTTAGAATAGATTTGTCTTCATTGCATTGTGCAACCTTCTATGCTTATTTTATTTCTTAGCATTCTTTTTACTATCTATGCTTAGGTTTGATAAATCATGCTTAGGAGTTAATATCTTTTGATGGTTTATGCTTACTTTTGATAGATAGTTATTAGGAATCTTTTCCTTTATGAAGGGAAGAAAATCTTGGTTATTAGATTGTTAATTTCTATCTTAGAGCTTTAAAGTTATATTTTTCAAATCTAAGCATTGATTTGTCATTAGATTTGAGTATTTGTTTGGGAAATTAGAAGAGCATTAGCATTGGATTAGTGTCACTTAGTGGATTCTAGATGATTCAATCTATCCATTAGTATTGCTTGTTGCTTATTTTTTACTTTAGCTTGATTGTATTCACATTCCCACACACTCATTCTCTTGTTTTTAATTCCCACACTCCATTTCTCTATCCACACCATTATATCCATTAGCTTAATTGTTCATACCTTCTATGTGTTTGTTTTTATTCCTCCTTTCATTTTACACTTTTAGCATTTCCTTTGATCTCCATTCACTCATTTTCTATCTTGTTCTCCTTATTAGTTAGTTTTTATTGATGCTTTTAGTTTATTTCTATCTTGATCTTTCACTTATTTTCACACACTTACTCATTTGATCTATCTAACATTATTCATTTGTTCTTGTTATTAACCTTGTTGTTTTTCTTTTGTCATTAACTTTGTTACTAACTTGTTACTAACCTTGTTCTTCTATTTCTACTTATATCTCTTTGTTATCTAGTTTTTTGTTTTCTTTTAGTTTGCTTTTTTTTTTTTTTTCCTTGTTATTATCTTGTTTCTTGTTTCTTGTTTTTGTTATCTCCATTTGTATTTATTAGCTATATTTGAGTTGATACTCCTTTTTATTAATCATTGTTATTTCTCTTGTAACGATCCTCGTGGGAACGATATTCGGACTTACATAGTCTATATTACTTGAGACAACCGTATACTTGCGGAAAAGTCCCAAACAAGATGCTGCAAAAGTCATTGATGAGGCGTCCATGTGTAAAACAGCATACCAACATGCGAAGAAGGTTTTACAAGAGTTAAAGAAGAGTATTCGTGAGATCAATGAAAATGAAGTAACAACAAAAGATGACAGTAAGAGAAAAGACAAGGGGACTTGCCATGAAGAGAGATATCTTGCGCCAAAGAATGCGAAGACAAAGGGTCGTCCAAAGAGATTGAAGTCTTCTAAGGAAAAAGCAATGAGAAAACCTCGGCTTTGTCGTGGATGTGGCAGGCGTGACGTTGCACATGACATGCGCAATTGTCCTATGCTTGTCAAGAGGTATAATTTGTTTTTAACATTACAATTTTTATATTTGATTTTAAATTTTATTATCATAAAGATTGTGCTTTCTATTCTTCTTCAGTCCTATAGATCATGTTTCTGGAAACGATATGGGAGTATTTTAGAAGACGAGGACAAGGACCTTATTGAATGTGAGGGCTTGGAAAGGGCTATTTCCGATGATGGTACTTTGACACAGATTTAGGTATGCAATTACGTTGTAGAAAGAGATATTTTATTTATGTAGTTCACTGACATATATTTCAGTTTATATGAATGCTAATGACTTATACAATTTTCTTTTGTAGGCCTCAAATGAAGATGTGCACTACAAGTTTATGTTGTTGCAACTAGTAATGGTTCAATTGGTGGAGAACATTTGTGTCACATTTGTGTGTTTTTTATTGTTAATAGTTGTGGTGCTTGGTGGTTGTTACTACATTTTGACTTGTAATTGTTTTGATGAATGTTAATGTTAGATGTTGGACTTTGTAGTTTTTGTGTAAATGCTTTTGCATAGTACTAGATTGTGAGCAGTTTCATCTATATATAGTAGGAAAATACTGTTACAGTGAATAAAGGAGATGGAACCTTCTATTTGGTCAAGAGGTCCAAGCATGGGACTGAGACTATCAATTGGAATACCGGGAGAGATGAAAAAACACCACTCCATGTTGAAGGAGTCGGTTTCAGAAGACTAAACTAGCTATCCAATTGTTGTAGGTGCTGTGAATGGCACAAGAGACTTTTGGGCATAACTACCATTTCACAATGGAGGGATGGTGCCTATGTCTAGCAGAAATTCTAGATACATGAATGAATTCCTTTTTTCGTGCAATCATAGGATTTCTTTGTTAGGAAAGAGAGTAAAATCTTGGACTCTTGCCTGATGTCTTAGATTTTGACTTTTGTAGTTTCATATGAATGCTAATGTTGTTTTGATGTTGGACTTTGTAATGTATTATACTCATTTGTTTTGAATGAAAGAAGTGCCCCACAGGTGCTTGTTTATGCTCATGCAACAACCATTTTCAAGGTGCTTGTTTATGCTCATGCAACAACCAGCTAGTTTATGTTGACTTCTGTTTGATGCTGATGTAACATATCATGAAAGAGAATATGAATAGCAGGAGGAAGGGGCAGCTTTGGTGGAAAGAAAGTCTTTTTTTTTTTTTTAAAGAAATGAAATGGATGAATGTTGTTTAGAAGAGGTTGTAAGAGGTGAATATGTATAGATTTTCAAATATTGTATGTTATACATTTGAGTTATGTATATCAATTTCAATTTTATAAAATTTGAACCATTTCATAATTGTACATTTGAGTTACTTAGTGAAAATGTGCGATGTTGTGGTGGTTGTTGGTTCATTTTGATTTGTAACATTGAGGTGCTCCACAGGTTATGTTGTCAATTTCTTGTTTGGGTGTTTCAAAATTTTGTTTAAGGAGTCAAATTCTTGTATGGGAATTTGAAAGTGCATTGGCACAGCTTCTAAACCGAGTTGAAAAAGTGCGACAGTTGAAAACACATCAAACGTGGTTGTAATTAACTGCAAATTAGTATAATTTAATTTTCATCATATGTACTTGGAACTCCCCAAATTTGAGAAGAAAAAAACATCTGGAAGTGGGTTAAAAACTATCCTAAACAGGGGTACTCAGCAAGGGTAGTGCAGATTTTCTAAACCGAGTTAAAAAAGTGCGACAGTTGAAAAAATCACAAACGTGGTTGTAATTAACTGCAAATTAGTAGAATTTAATTTCATCATATGTACTTGGAACTCCCCAAATTTGAGAAAAAAAAACATCGGGAAGTCGGTTAAAAACTGTCCTAAACAGGGGTACTCAGCAAGTGTAGTGCAGATTTTCTAAATCGAGTTGAAAAAGTGCGACGGTTGAAAAAATCGCAAACGTGGTTGTAATTAACTGCAAATTAGTAGAATTTAAGTTCATCATATGTACTTGGAACTCCCCAAATTTGAGAAAAAAAAAACATAGGGAAGTGGGTTAAAAACTATCTTAAATAGGGGTACTCAGCAAGGTTCATTGAGTCCGTTGTAGTGTTGATTATCTAAAAGGTGGTGTTCATTCATATTGTAGTGTAACATGTATTTAGGAAAAATAGCACCCAATGTGACTTACAATGTCACAAATCAAGAGACAACAATAAACATGAGAGGATAACCATATATACTATTGGGCTAACATCCATTGGATTAAATTTTGTCAACATATACAACATCCATTCAACACTTCCTTCCTCCAGTTCTTAAAGACATATTTTAACATAATATTTTCAACATGCAAATTACACTCATAAGGCAACACAAAAACATCACTAGACAAAATGCTTTTTATGATTTCTTCCTTTCTTCGGATGCATGTTTTATCTCTTCAACTATTGCCCATAAAATCTCATTTTGCCTATCCATCATCTTTTTTCATATCTTCGATCATTGCTGCTAGATTCTTTTCCTTGTCAATTTCATCTTTCCATTTGAAGCTTCCACAACCATGTTCATGCTATAAACAAAAAAAAACCAAAACAAAACAACAAAAATTATCTCTAATCAGTACATCATAGCATTATTGCTAAACACAAGCATATGAAACACTTACTTTCCAATTAGGACATCTCCAAAACTTTCTATTTGGATTAGACGCTGTATGAGAGGTCAAACAAATCATATCACCACATGAGCACTTTGGCACCCATTGATTGGAATTAGAATTTGACGATGACATGGCCATGCTTCTTTGAAGTAAGTTGAACTCGGGAGAAATCTACTAAATAAAAATAATCAGGATTCAGAAAAGTAATTAAAAAAATTTCTATGAGTAAAAAAAAATCAGATGGAAATTATCAGCAGATTTTTCATTTGGGATTGTAAAATAACACTAAATCAAGGTTTTTGAAAAGAATTAAAATAAAATGATAATGCTTGTATTGTCTTTATCAGTGTTCCCACTTCGTCAGCTCATACCCACGGTTCTGAAACCAAAGAGTAAAAAAGATCACAATAACAGAGAAAGGGATGATTTACCTTTCCAAGCAGAAAATGAGGTGGAGAGGATCCGAGCTCACCAGATCTGAGCAGGGGAAGAAGACAACCGTCTAAAAGAACCAGATAAGCTTTTCCCTCTTTTTTCGTTGACGAAGAAATGAAAAGGGGAAGAGTCCGGTCGAAGCTGAGGCGTCGAGGATGACAGAGGAGATGGGGGAGACCGCTTGTACTTGTTGAAGAAGAAACGAGAAGCGGAACAGAGGTTCGCCTGGTCGTTCGTCAATGGTGAGCTCGCACCCTAGGTTTTCGTCGATTGAAAATGAGCAGTGGTCGATTGAAGCGTCGAAGATGAATCTCAGAAGGGGAAGAAGATGATTGTCAGGAAGAGGTTTTTCCCCTTTTTCGTTGAGGGATTTGGAGGGCCTTGGAGCGGGAGCGATTGAGAGATAACTGAAATGAAATAGGGATTGAGCAATGGTCGATTGAAGCGTCGAAGATGAATCTCAGAAGGGGAAGAAGATGACCTAGTTGTCTGCAGATCTTCTTTTCGTTGAACAGGAGCGGGAGCAAAATAGGGATTTGGAGGGCTTTTGCCCTTTTGGAATGGTTTTATGTCAAGGACCTAAACCGTCGGATCTGCCTCGCAGTTGGACGGTCCAGATTACACTTCACACGGACCTTGTGAGAACAGTTCCCATCCGACCATTTCCCATTATGAAATAGTTCTGCAATTACTACATTGTCAGTTGTTCTCTTCCCATGACAAATGCTCATTGGTCTTTTTTGGCAAAAATGCTCATTGGTCAGATATAAATTTGGAAAGCAGCAGCTTGAGAGTGGGAAACTAGTATATCTTGGAAAATGATCTTATAAAATGCATTATATATATGAGCTTATAGGCCATTTGTCTGCTAACATTCCTGCATTTTCCTTTCTAGGAATGACGGGCGGTTGTTTGATTGACTACCCAAGTTGGAAAAATATTATATACCTTAAAGCTAGATGGGTTTTTTTTTTTTTTTTTTTTTTTTGCTATTCGAGGGTTCCCAACTTTTTGGGTTTGACTAATCCTTTCGGGTTCAGAGGGAAGCCGGTAAACACATCTGTGGCACTAAAGTGGTAGCACTAATGGACTCAACCTTCGAATTCCTAAAGAAGGGGAAATCGAGGGTCGATACCAAGACCTCTAGCTCCAAAAGAGGGAGGGGCCGTGATCCTGACCACTCGACCAATCCCTTGGAGTTAGCTGGATGGGGGTTGATAATTGAAAAGGTAGGGTAAAAGGACTGAGGTGCGGTTTAACAAAAGGATACATATAGAAACCGCACACGTTTGATTAGCTACACACAATAAGACAATGGCTCGCCAATCTGACAATGAGCCTTCGTCCAACCAATTGGGCCAAGCCAAAATAGGCATAGAGCCTTGTTATCCAACCAATTGGGCAGGACAAACAACGTCCCATAGGCTGTGGGGAAATTGCTTGTGCCCAAACTTGCATTACTTTCTTCTCTTTGCTCTGCCTCTGTCTATGTATCTATATTGTTTTGGAACCTTTTTTTTTATTAGGATTTCCTTAGAGTTTAAACTAATAGCATGCAAATATAAATAAATAAAGAAATAATAGGTCACACATTCTTTAGCTATTTTTTGGACATTTGAAGAGAAACCATCCCTTGGGGCTCCAAATTCCTCTGTTCTTCATCTATATATCTCTTTATTATGAGTTGTCATGTGTCATTTGGAATTTCAGATGTTGTGTGTTTTTGTTGGAATTCAGGAATCCCGTTCGCTTGAAAAGGTCAAAAGTAGCCCTTGCAATTCCTTGAATTCTAACCTCCTTCGCATACCTCCTTGCATTTTTGGATGCTCAAGTGGAGAGGAAGATTTAGGAATTCCACTTAGGGGTCGTTTGTTTCGTGTGAAAGTGATTCACATGTGTAAATGACCCACATGTGAGTTATTTACATATGTAAATGACTCACATGTGGATCAGATTCCACTGTTTGTTACTAGCATAACATTTCACATGTGAATCTATGAATAAGTTGTAGATTGTTTGATGATATCTCAACATCCAAGCAACATCAATGGTTGAAAATTGGACACATGACCATGTTTGAGCTTCTGAAGAATATGAACGGTCCTAATT
Source organism: Cinnamomum chago (assembly GCA_038049695.1). Classification (NCBI taxonomy): domain Eukaryota; kingdom Viridiplantae; phylum Streptophyta; class Magnoliopsida; order Laurales; family Lauraceae; genus Cinnamomum; species Cinnamomum chago. Next base: position 101,759,919 of record CP142451.1, on the reverse strand, counting down.
TTACAGGTGGGGCCCAGAACATTAAAAAAATCATAAAAGGCGGACTAAGTATGTTAGTAACAATAGGTTGTATATTGTTTGATGATATCTCAACCTCCATGCATCATCAACGGTTGAAAATTGGACACATGGCCGTGGTTGAGCTTCTAAAGAATATGAACAGTCCTGATTTTACAGGTGGGTCCCAGAAAAATAAAAAAATATAAAAGGCGGACTGCTATATGTTAGTAACAATAGATTAATCAAACGACTGTGATTATGTTGATCATATCTCAACCTCCATGCATCATCAACGGTTGAAAATTGGACACATGGCCGTGTTTGAGCTTCTTAAGAGAATGAATGGTCCGGATGTTACAAGTGGGGCCCAAAAAAAAAAAAAAGGCGGACTGCTCAGCGAGGCACTATAGCACTCCGCCTGGTAATAGTGCAGTGTGAAAGTGTTTCACACCTCTTGAGGTGTGAAAATGCAATGCACAAAAACGGCCATCTTTCACACCATTTACACAACTATTTTACACATGTGAATCAAAATCACACCAAACAAACATGATTTTTGTGTATCCATTACCCATGTGATTCAATTACATATGTAAATGAAAAAAACAAACATCCCCAGGGGACAACTTTTTCCAGAATTATACCAAGAATTTGAAATGTTGGTGTTTTTTAGACATGATGTCACATCTTATCCCCTACATTTGAAATGCTATGTTTATTTCACAATAATTTCAAATTTCAACCACCTAAAAGGTTTCAAATGACCTTTTGAAATTTCTGAAATTCAACACTCAATACATTTTGTTGGAATTTCAAATGCTCCATTTAGAGGATGGATTTAGAATTCCACTTAAAGGGGCAACTTTTGGATAATTTAAAATCTCCCCAGACATGAATTCTTGGAATTCTGGTAAAGAAACGGACGAATTTATAAATTCTCCAAAAAAGAATTCTTGAAATTTCGGTAAAGAAACATGTCCTTTATTTCATTCCATTTCTTGTATTTTCACGAGGATCCATCTCAAAGCCTCCCGCTTCAATACTTTTTATATACATTTACTTCAATGATTATCAATTGTGGGTGCCGAATTGGGGTTAGCCGTTAGCATCAATTCATATGTGAATGACTCCATTCGTCAAACATGCATGTGTAATGTGGATTTGTCTTTGATATCTGGAATAAGACTTTTATTAGATACCGCTTTATCATTATTTTCTTCTTCCTTTTAGCCTACTAGCCAAGAAGGTTTTTTTAAGGCTTAGGGATCGATATGAGGAATGTGTACGATGCCAATGTGCCAACACCACACAATCGCGAGTGAGTTGGCCAACTTTTCACAATTTGATGAGGTAGCACCGTAAAATCATTTTTAAGCATTGAATATCCTTTTTCGATTTATCAGAAAAGTCCAGTAGGCATACTTTTGGTGAGAGAAGACTTTTAATTGAATTTGAGATATATAAAATTGAGCATATGAAATTTTTTTTTTGGTAAATAGAATTTCAAAACCCCAGACCTTAGAAAAGGTTACTTTTACTTTTATATTCTCCAATTCTCCATAGCATACATACAATTTGTGCATCCAAAAGCAGGATAATCATCAGATATCTTACAAACAAACGGCATTGTGGAATCCACTAAACATAGTGACTTTTCGTCTGCTCTTTTCAAACAAAACCAACGGATAAGCTCAAAAATATCAACTCCCTTGTAAAGCATTCTAGTTTCTCTCCTTGGCCTTCCCATGTGTCTGCAAATCTCCTATAATAGAAGTTACACTTGCATGCTCTCTCTTTTTCAGACTTCCTCTCTCCATCAGATTATTCTCCATCAGATTATTCATTTCCCACTCTCTCTCTACAGGTGTGTCTACTCTTCTCCCTTTGTCTCAACATTTTTACTCTCTCTCTCTCTCGTTGATTTTTCATTTCTCCATGAGATGGGGGTTGGGGTTTTCAGTGGTAAATGAGAAGGCCTGGATGAAAGGTTCAAATTCAATGTGGGATATGTGGGCCCATCCTGAGTGGACCCCTGACCACCACTCAATGGGTGCACGGATTATAGGTCTGATTCCTGCAATGCTCACAATAATTACTAGAACTAGCATAGGATGAAATGCGGTGTGGATACTGAGATGGTCTATCTGAATTTTTTTTGCTCTCTTCTTTGATTTGATTAGTTCATAACATGGTTGATTTGTGTGTATAGTAGTTAAGTTTTATGCATATGGGTTTGCAGTTGATGGTTTTCATATTAGATTTCAGGGTTGTGCAAAACTTATTTGGTAACTTCCATTTCTTCCACTTTGTATGACCCTGTTGATCTCACCCATACCATGAACATAACCCCACCCAAGAACATTATTCAAACACCTTGACACCACCACCACTGAAGCATTGAATCCAATAGGCAAAGGCCCATTCACTAGCAGGAATCCAATCCCATTCAGTGCCTGATGAATGAAATTACTGCTCAAACTCATCTTCTTCCTCATCTTGATAAACCCATTTGATATCTCTGTCTCCACCAGCCTTGCTGCAGATCTGACAGCTGCAAAGACCATGCCTTGTTCCTTGCATAGTGATTTCTTTATTATAGGTAGAAAACCCCAAAACAGATTCAAAATTTAAAAGATAAGTGGTTTTGAGAGAGAGAGAGAGAACGGATTCAAAATTTAAAAGATAAGTGTTTTTCAGAGAGAGAGAGAGAGGCATTTGGTGACATCAAGGGTTCTACACGCATAGGAAGAGTGTAGGGAGATTGCCTTCTTCAGAAAGTGTCCCAACTCCAAGAAAGTGTCCACCAGCTCAAGAGCCCTTGGGGTGAGCTTGGGTTTTGATCTAGGGGACTTCTTCTTCCCCTTTTCACCTTCTTCACTTTACAAAAAATCCTATGTGATTACATCAACCACACTTTTCTACTTCTTGCTAGCAGAGGATTAGGGTATGTTTTTCAAAATCCAAGTTCACCAATTCCTTTGCTTTCTCCATCTATTTTCTTTCCATAGCCTCCCACTTTTCTCATTTCTTAAGATAAAAAAGAACTGCACTAAAATATGGTGTAACTATATGTACTATCACCACACAAAAGAAAGAAGGAAGGAGCAGAGGGTGTGCACTCAGAATGGATATTATTTACTGCTCAATCTGCCAAATGTGCCTTCTTTGGGTATGCACTCAGAAAGGGTATTTTGTTACCATCTAACCATTCATGGCTGGCATCTGCACATCTCAAAACTGAACATAGACACTGTTGTGCAGAACAACAAGTGTGCTGTGATGGACTCTGCCAAACTAAATCTCCACAAAAACAGCTATGTTGTCAACAATTGGGTAGACAAGATGTTCTGCACAAAACTCTACATAAATAGCAATACAGGCTGGGAAAATTTGGAGAATTTTTTGTTATAAATTTAGGCTTGGAATTTTGAGGTGATTCAAGGTTTAAAATGGTGTGGATTGAATGGGGAAGCATGAGGGACTTGGAGAGTTATGCATTGGGGATTTTTTGACTTGATTTTAAGGATTTTGGGTAGGTTTTAGGGACTGATATGGAAGGGTTTTTAAGGCTGGCGAAATTGAAGGAAAAATGAAAAACGAAGGAAGAAGGAAAAAAAAAAAAAAAAAAAGAAAGAAAGAAAAGAAATGAGGATTGATGGATCATTTGCTTCATGTTAAGACTTTTAATCTATAAGAATGTTAGGTAAAAAACCTATTACATTAAATGAAGAAATAAGAGGTTAGAGAAAATTATTAGGCTTATTAGAAAAAAGAGAGAATTTGGAGAGATTAACAAAGACTGTTGTCCATCCCTAATTATGACCAGCACTAACACTTCATTTATATTATTTACTACTTTCAGAAATTACAAAAGAACTTTCTCACCAAGTTTTCCATAATTACGAGAAAATCACAAATAAGTATTGTATTCCACTAATTACTAGAAAATCGCAAATAAGTATATGAATTCCACTTTTGAAGTATAGCCTTACTGTAGGTACTCCACTGAAGTATCATGTTGAAATATTTTCTTCTTTTAGTTTTATTTTTCTTTAACTTTTGCTTTGTTTAACATTCTTGTACATATACTGCAAGTGGAAATGCCTTAATGAGCTACTATGCTAGTATAATGTGATAGTGGTCTATCAGACATGATATAAATTATGGTTAAATGTCAATAAACGATACGGTTAACATTTGCAATTCACAATTTATAGGTGTGGGAGAGGATCTCTCTTCTTAACTAGTGGCTATTAGTTTCTTACAAGAAACACATTCTGGATGCTAAGAGTTAGAAAAGGATAAACCTGTCATGGCTTCTCTTCTGTTCTCGTTTTCCCACTTTCCAGGCAGGCATAAAACATCTGTTCGGAGCTCTAGCGAACGCCAGTTGCTCTTCAACCGCATCGCCCCTGCTTATGATAATGTAAACTCCTACTTTATTTCTCATTTCCTACAAACATTCTACTATTATAGACCACAGTTCTGTACAAAATTCTCCTGCACACCGCCACTGGTTTTATCTGCTGGACTGTATCCATTTTGTTTTTTTCCATTTTTCCTGATTTTGGTGCCTAATGTTCATTGTTTTGAATTTGAGCGCATGAAGAATTGAGAATATGTGTTCATTTAGCGCAAATATTGAAAGATGTGTTTTATTTGTTTTCCCTCCATGCACTCAAGAAGAACTAGCCTTCATTCAGCTTATATCAGAAAGATTTGGTTTAGCTAGTTTTCCTGTTGTGATTATTTGTTTAATTAAATGTTGCAGTTGAATGATCTGTTGAGTTTGGGGCAACACCGCATATGGAAAAGAATGACTGTCTCTTGGAGTGGGTAAATATGCTACAGAATACACATCATATATCAAATAAAAATGTACATTTGTTTTAGAAAAGAAGAGAAAGCTGGTTAAGTATAGCCATATCCTGGTGGGTGGATTTATTTTTATTTTTTTGGGTTAGAACTAACCCTATTTTCTGGTACAAATAACTGAATGGGTTTGAGGTATGGTAACATTCACCTAAGGACATGAACATATCTAGCATAACTGGGCCTCATTTATGAAAAAGGCTTGAGAACTGACTCTTAGGTTTGCTTGCTGGATCTTGTGTTGAATTTTATGCCAGATAATAAAATGGGCTGATATGATAGTCATTGTCCTAGTTCTGCCCACCTATTTTGTAATGGTTCCGTGGCCCACCAATGTTTTTCCTTTTATCTTGGGCCTGAATTTTAGGCATGGAATCTTTCTACAATATAGGAAGACATGCCAGTTCATGATTCTTATGGGCTACATTTGTCAACTTGGGCTAAGATTTATTAAATGGGACTTACTTTGGCTTACCAAACATAGGCTGGACTTGATGCATAGAGACTTTGAATATCAAGGGCCATCAATGGGCATGGCCCAGCTCAAGCCTCAAGAGCTGACAGGTAGGCCTGTATATCCGTGGAATCCTGCCAGATCCCAAATTGGGGCCTATTTAGGGGCTGTTTCGTTGAAAAGGAAGTGGAGCCCTTGGATTTCTGGGAGATATGTGTGTGTGTGTATCTATATATATATATATATATATATATACATAATATAGGGAGAGGCTTCTATGAGAAATATCTCTGACCTTACTATGAAAGATAGAGTGGGGGGCCTCACATTTAAGTTGTTGGGCATTGGATATTGATGTGAGGGCCCCACTCTATCTCTCATAGTAAGGTGAGAGATGCTCTCATAAGAGCATCTCCCATATAAATATTTATGTATGTATGTGTGTACACACACACACGCACACACACACACACACACATATATATATATATATATATATATATTCTGGTGCATCTAGTTAGCACGGGTTTGCACGGTGAGAACCACCTGGTACCCCCTTGATAGTCACCGATCTTGGGGTTTGGCTTGACTACATGAATTTTTTTTTTCCATTCCGATCTACCATGAGCCAAATCCTCCGACACATTCCACTTCTTCATATTTATCCTTTCTATGTCCATCCATGTCCTCTTTGGCCTGCCCCTTTTCCTTGGTGGGCCATCAACCTATGTAGAAAAACTTTTCCTCAACGTTACCATTGTTGGCCTATGTTGGACATGCTCGAACCATCTCAAGCGAGTCTTTCTTAATCTATTCCCCATTAATGCTAACCCTAAATGCTTCCAGAGTGCTCATTTCTTATTCTATCTTTCTAGTTTTAGCACACATCCATCTTAGCATTCTCATCTCTGTTATGCTCATTTTGTGTATGTATTGCTTCTTGATTGACTAACATTTTGGTCTATAGGTCATAGCTGATCTAAATTCTAATCACATATCTTGTAAAAAATTTCTTCAATTTTGGTGGTATGCGGTGATCACAAAGCACTCCAGAAGCAAGTCTCCACTTCAAGTCTACTCTTATCATTTGTTCTACATCTTATTTAATCTCTCCATCCTTACTAATTATCGTAGCCAAATTATTGGAATGAATCTATTTGTGAGATCTATTGAGCTTTAATTCTCATGGGAGTTTCAACTCTTTACACATTACCATTGAAGTTTCAATTCATATATTCTGCCTTTGTACAACTTAGTTTAAAGACCTTGAATTTTAAAGCCTCCATCCATTTCTCAAGTTTTCCATTTGCAACATCTTTTGATTCATCCACCAACATGTATCTTGTACAAATAACATAGACCAAGGGGCCTTCTCTTGAATATGAACAATTAACTTGTCCGTTATCAATGTAAAGAGATCAAGGCTTGAAACTAGCCCCTGATGCAAACCTATGGTCACTGGAAATTCACCAACCTCTCCATAGATAACCCTCACACTCGTTATCGCTCATTCATATATGTTATTAATGATGTCAATATAACCTCTTGGGACACTCCTTTTTTTCTAAAACCCAAAAAATCAAATATCTTGGTTCCCTATCATATGCTTTCTTTAGATTGATGAAAAGACCATATGAAGATTTTCCTCTTTTCTCCATATTTTTCCATTAATTGCCTAAGTGAGAAGATGGCCTCCATAGTTGACCTCCTTGTCATGAACCCAAATTGATTTTAAAAAATCTTGGACCCTTATTTAAGTCTTTGCTCCACCACTCTCTCCCATAGTTTCATAGTGTGACGCAAAAGTTTAATCCACAATAATTGGCTCAACTTTGTATATCTCTTTTGTTCTTGTATATAGATACTACAACACTTCTCTATCCACCCGGCATCTTTGTCCTTAATTCCTTATTGAAGAACCTAGTTAACATACCCATCTAATTTCTCCTGAGCATTTCCAAGCTTCTATTAGAATGCTAGCTAGGCCTACAGCCGTTCTTTCTTCATTCTTGCCAATGGCTTTTTTACTTCTACCACTTGAATTCTGCGGTAGAAAGTATGTCTTGCTGATGAAGTACCCTCTCTTGATCCTAAGGCTCTTATAGAATTTTTGTTTATTGTATCGACAACCATGCTTTTGCTTATCCGACATTAATTATTCTTCATTGTGTTGACCAACTCCATGCTCTTGCTTGTCAAAGTTTTAAAGTTCCAATATTCCAAGTAGCAAGTTGAAGTACATCACTTAAAGCGGGAGACACCCTAGCATGAAACCTTTTCTTTCTTTTCTGTCACGATAAAATGTAAGTAATATTTGTCGCAAAGGAGTGTTAATCAATTCACTTCATCCCGTCATGAAGATTCATTTTTGTTCCATATGAACATTTTATTTTCTTTACAAGAAAACAGGGCCCGAATTGTTAGGCTCATCATTTTTTTGGCTTAAATTATATGGTCTGGAACTCAAAGTCATACTATTGACTGCCCATTTTAATGGGTTGTTTTGTGAGTGCGCGGTTGTCCTTTTACTGTTTTATATTTTATTTTGCAAGCAGGGTGAAAAAGGGTGATTGCGTTCTTGATTTGTGCTGTGGGAGTGGAGATCTGGCATTCCTTTTGTCTGAGAAAGTTGGATTGGAGGGAAAGGTGGGTCAGTTGTTTATTTACTTATTTTGGTATTTGGCACATGGTCTTGCAGGAAGCAATATGGATAATCCATCCAGTGGATCCCACTGTGAATGTTTAGATGCAATAGGGATTGTATGTTAATTAATGAATTAGGCCCAATCAGTTGATTGTTGTGTCCAAAATTCAGGCCTAGGCCTCCTAGGATCAGATGGTTCTCAGTTCAATCTCTTTATTAATAAGGCCTGAATTCATGGCCAACATTGATGGGAAACCCCTGGGCCTAAAAATAGGCCCAGTCCTAGCCCTATCTTTTCTTGCCAGCTTTTCCAACCCATTGTGCACTTTAATAAACAATTGAAAAATCACATTGACTTTCCTATTTGCTAAGTGGCATGCTAATTGCTAACAACCACATCAGCGACCTTTGGAGTCTTTTAGGAGTCCTTTCAGCCAGACAACTCCATAATTATGTATTCACATTAATTTATAGTCAGCTTTGGTATATCACTTGGAAACTTGATCGTGCCTTTTGCACTTCAATAAAAAGGGAGAGCCCAAAAAACATGGGTCATTGTTGTAAATCGCTAAGTATACGAGCAGTTGGCTTAATCAGCATCGGAATAGGTAATAAGCTGAAGACATAAATCAGATAGACAGGATAAGCCACATCCAATTGTTCTTGAAATAATGTATAAGTCTTACCACAGTTGTAATATTATGATGTTGTGGACTAATCACAAAATGACTGACAATATGAACAATATATGATATATTGGGACACAGTTTTAAAATAGATGACATTCCTTATGAAGTTCTGGCAGAGTAGGGTCAGATAGAAGGTCATATTTGACATTTAATTTTATTGGTGAATCAACAGGTTGAAAGTTTGTAAGCCAAGCCACATCAATTAACTCACTTGCGTATTTAGGTTGCATATTTTTTTAAATCTGAATATCCATTTCTAGATTCTAAGGAAACAAGTCAACTTCCCTAGATCCTACATTTTTTTTATTGGTTAAGGTTATGATCTATTTGAGGGCCCATCCGGGTTCGAACTGGTGCCCTCTTGAGCTGCAGTCAAATGCTCTACCACTGACCTATGAACTGTTTTTTTCTCTAGATCCTACATATGAGTAGAGTATTTACGAATAGTTTGAACAGTGTGGATCTTAGTGTCATTATTTAAAGAGATGAGCATGTTATTAATAAGACTAAGAAAAGTGCCAATCCATTACAGAAGTTTTATGCACAAATGGGTGTTTACTTTTTGGTATGTAACATGTTCCGAACCTGCAATGTTGTGATTGCAACAATGGGCCCCTTACAATTGTGCTCATCAATAAACATTGAGTGATTGGAGTGGCTTTGTCAAAATCTGACGTGAAAAATGGGAAATGAAAGTCACCAAACCAAGCATGGGAAGCTCATTTAAAACATTAATGATGTGAATCTTGTGACATTCCAACCATTATATGTTCACATGTAGACTGTCTTCTTCATATTTCTTTGTAAGAAGACATTTTTCACACCAATTTACAAAATCGTCACCAGACTTGTTTGAAGCAACCGTTGAAAAATACTTACGATAATCATGTTTGCAACAGAAGCTTCATCATAATTTAAACGTTTAATCATAATCTAAACTGTACAATTTTTTGTTTCCAAGATCTTCAACTCTAGCCGTACACATATTGTAGCCTATTGCAGCGATTTTAAGCGGATACTGAACTAGATTCCACATATTCTTTTCATTCGAGGCATTCCATTCTTGCTTTCTTTGATTTAATTATGCATACATGCTTTAGATCCTTTCCAGATTTGTTTGATTACAAAACAACAGCATCAACAACAACAACAACCAAAAAAAAAAACCCACTAATAATAATGTGTGTTCCCAGAAATTATGATTTTTCATAAATATTTAGGAGGCAGACTCCAATTTCATGTTCCCGGGGCAGATGCAGAGGTATCCAAGGATTAAAAAAAAAAAAGCAGTTCTGGTAGGTGTATTGGCGACCGCTCAATGCGACATGTATTGGGAAATAAATGTAGGTTATTGGCATGAATCTAACTGAGGATACAAGTATATGGATAGAAGGGAAAGTATATATTTGTGTAAAAATAAGTGTGATCACTCAAACTGAAGATACAAGTTTCTTATCATAATTATCCGCTGGAAGGAGAGTGTAGAAATCCAAATATATATTTGGTGTGTTATACATGATCATAAAGGTGCATGAGGTACTAAGGGTACTTTTGTACTTGTGCATCTTTAAGTGATTAAAATAATATATTAGGGTTAGTCAACTATTCTATTAGACAAATTCAGCTGCTTGTACCTCTCTTTCTCTTACTTTCTGCCCTTGATATATTATTTCACAAATCAACGGTTGTATAACTAACTATATGCAAGAATTTTATAACTTAGAATGAAAGCAAAACCAATGAACAACATATCAAATTCCATTGAGGATCGGCTTCCACTGATCCAAATATTTTGACCTTTTGGTTTGATGATCAGATAAATGTGTTTTCTGAGTCCCTTTTTCTCATTCAAGGCGTGAATAGGTCCTCAGTTTTTGGTGGAAAACTTGCAAGCGTGGGATCTTGAGGAAGTCATAAGGCTGGAGGAAGATATTCATTCGTCAACATGTTCGGAGTGGTACTATAAAGCTCTTCCAGATTTCCTCAGCTGCCCATATAGCTGATTTTTTCACCAAAAGCCACTCCACCTCTCGTTTTTCGGAGCTAGTTCCCAAGCTCTCGATGGTCACTTTCTCCCATCCAAAGCTTGAGAGCGGGGTGTAAAGAAGCAGGTCAGCAGTAGGTCGGCCCACAACCCATGTATTGGGTCAGCCCACAAGTCAACATTGTATGATTTGTCACTAGATATTAGATAGATATTAGTTTCCTTAACTATGCCTGTAATCTTGTAATCAGATCTTAATCAGATCCACTAATTTAGGCTATAGTGTTATATATGTAACTATCGTCAATACAATCATATGCAATTCTCTTGCAACTGAGATTTCTCTTGTATGCTTCTTGCTTTGTTCACGTATCTCTAACATGGTATCAGAGCAGGTTTCGATCCCGGTGTTCTTATGTAGCCCACGTGACAGGCCCGTTCATGAAATCTGTTGGGCTTGCACGTGAGGGGGAGTGTTGGGAAGTCCCACATCCCACATCGCTTAACTAATAGGCTTGACATATCTTAATATACCTGTATGAGCCTTCCACCTATTAGCTTAAGCTTTTGGGATGATATATGGTTTCTTACAGTGAGGTGGTGAAAACTGATGTGAATCTCAGAAGTGAAACTTCAATATGCCAGATTCAAGTTTTGGGTTTAGCACTATTATAAGGAAGTCAATCCTGTTAAAGGTTGAGCCGTTGAGAACTCATGATTCTATGTAATGGTGGAGAAAGCATGCAGGCTTAAAAAGGATGCTAGCACAAGATTGGGAACTTGGCTGGAGGGAACAATCATCAACCTTCTACCTTGGAATCCTATTTTTCATGTTGTATCTCAACAGGAAATAATAATCAATTACAATGTTAATTTTAATCCATAAACCATTAATCTATCATTTCCTTTATGATTTTCTAAGCTTCAACAAGGAGATGACAACATCATTTTACAATGTTCTCTTCACCTTATTCTTGCGTGATTATGGTTTCCTATATAAAATTTGAGCTAACATGGTCACGATAAATGTTATATTTTAGAATCTTAAAAGTCATATTTATGTCAAATATGCAGGTGACCGGTCTTGATTTCTCAAAGGAGCAATTGCTGATTGCTTCCACTAGACGAGATTCCTTTTACAAACCTTGCTACAGGAACATCATGTGAGCCTCTTTTTTCCTAGGAAAAGTTTTATTTCTATTACTATAAATTTCTGATATTAAAAGATTGTGTGTCATCCCACACTCATACTTCTGTTGTTGAAAGAGAGGATAAAAGCTCGTGAATCATCCCCTGCTCATATATGTGTGTGTAGAGTTGGGGAGGGGGGTGTTCGGGGTTCCTCTCAAGACTAAATAAATTAGGCTAAGCTGAGGTTGTCATGTGTCATGGGATCAAGACACATTGGCCACATGGTTTTTGCAAGTATACCACCCAACAACAAATTCAAGGTCAGACCAAAATCTCAACAACATTGGTAGAGCTGTAGAGGTGCACATTGAAAGCCAACCAATCTATGTCAATAAGTTGCAATGGAAATGAAATGGAAAGAAAGCAATACATAGCCAAAGCCGACTCGTGGTCAATACTTTTTTGAGAGGGAAAGTCTGAAATTGGGCCAAGTCCATGCTCAACTTTTGGTTTCTTGGTTTATTTGTAAGCCCATTAAGCATAAAGGCATTTTTGTCATTTGTGAGTAGTTGAGGGGTGCAATGGGAACAAAGGTTTCTATAAACTTTCTACATAGGGTTGGATATCTGAGTTCATTGGAGAATTTATGACCATCTTAACGGGAACAAATTTCCTAAGAGATGGCACACTTTCTGTTTCTTAATGAGACCAATTTTCTAAATATGCAGAGTCTCCTAAGAGATGGCACAATCTCACAAGGGATGGTTTCTTTCCCCATTATCTTGATGCGAGAAACCATTAACGGGGTACACGTACCCCAAGGGAGGAGTAGTGAAGAGTCTAGAGTCTTCATGTGGCCTATATAAGGAGGAGTGTAAGCTTGAGGGGGAATTCTATTTGATTGTTTTTATTAATGAAATATCCATGATTTGTATTTCTCTTTAGCAACTACTTATCATCCTATCCAATCCTTGTCAAGGATGGTTAGTTGTTGCAACCGAGTCTTGGTTCATCTTTTCAAGCCAATCTGGTTTTCACCATTTATTAACAGCATGGATGTAGTACTACCAAACTCTTCTTTATGATGTCAGTTTTACAAATTTAACTTCACTAAAAGTAGGAAAACCATATTCAAATATTTTTTGTGGATTGCAGATGGGTTGAAGGTGATGCACTTGATTTACCTTTTCCAGATAGCCATTTCGATGCTGTTACAATGGGTTATGGATTACGCAACGTGGTAGATAGACATAAAGCTATGGAGGAAATGTTTCGGGTTCTAAAACCAGGTTCCTCTCCTCTCTTTCTTTCCTGTTTATTAGCAGATTGCAAAATACAAATGTATTAGCTTTCTTTCCTACTTGTTTGCAGGCTCAAGAGTCTCCATTTTGGACTTTAACAAGAGCACAAATGCATTTACGACCTTAATTCAGGTGCGTATCAGCATTGGGTTGAGAAGAGTTACATGGTTGATCATCTATGAGAATTGAATACAATGTATTGTTCTTTGAAAACATTTACCTGTTGAAATGGTCATCCTTTATCTGCTCCAGTCTCAAAACATCTTTACAGTTACAAAATAAAAAGGTTTCATTTTGAAGCCTGCTGTAATTACCAAATTAGTTATTCTACAGGCTATCCTCTTGATGGTCAACAATCAGATGGATCTAATCATTTTTTGGTTTTGACCGTAAATCTCGTCAAATGGGTGCTCCACCGCCATCTTCCTTGGCCTTGGCCCATCTATCTGGAGTTAGGCAGACCGTCTTTCCCATTTTAAGAGGATGCAGTTGTTGAGGAATTATATCCCTATGATCAATCCCTATCTATATTCTATGACTCAGTCATCCTGCCTAAGCTTCAAAATCTCTCTCAATACATATGATGTTGGCTGATAGGTAGTGGGTATCAGTCATCCACCATTATGCGATGTAGGGTGTATCAGCTGATTATATCTATACATCTCAGCTGAGACACATGGGCTGTCAGATTTGATAATTAATAGTCTGTTTCATGCATAGACATGTGCTTTTTGGCTTGCTTTTTCAACAATGGAAGATCAAACACTAGAATTGCCTGACCAAATCATGAATTCAGATAGGAAAGAAGTTTTAATGTGGGTATCTTATGTGATAAAAAGCCTAAAAAATGTCATATATATATTTACTTATTTACAGTTGCGAGGGTAGTGGGGCGGGGAGGAAGGCTTAGAATGTATTTTGGTTCCAAATCAGTTACAATCCACTAGTAATGCAAGCTTGGAGCTTCGATTTTCCCCTACTTGCACCATTTGAGACTTTTTGAAGGTTTTTTTTTTTCTAAATAATGTTCCTTGTTCAGACCTCTTTGTTCCTCTTCAATCATAATTCATATAATCGCTCTAATTCAATATTTTAATATTTTACTATTCTTTGCTTTTCAGGTAGCTAGTCTTTCAATTATCATGGTGTTTCTGTATAATTGCTTCAATTGTTTTGTCAATTTATTTTTATAACACAGTTTTTTTGTCAATTATTAATTGGTTTTAATTTTGATGTCTTGAATCACATCACTGAACTCAATGAATTCAACAATTTTGTTCATTTAATATCGTATGAGGATGATGAGAATGTTGAGATGGATGTGTGGCAAAACTAGGATAGATAGAATCAGAAATGAGTGCTTTCAGAAACATTTAGAGTTGCATCAATAGGGTATAAATTAAGAAATACTCATTTGAGATGGTTTGGGCATACTCAACACGGGCCAACAATGGCACCATTAAGGAAAAGTTTTTCTATGCAGGTTGATTAGCCACCAAGGAAAAGGATTAGGCTAAAGAGGACATGGATTTAAGTAGTAAGAACTAATGATAAATTTGAAGAAGAGCAACATATCCAAGGATTTGGCTCAGGGTCTTTTTGAATGGGGAAACAGAATTCATGTAGCTGACCCTAAAATAGTTGGGACAATGCTTTGATAATGATAATGAATGTTGTACGAGAACGCAACACATTTATGACATCTAAGTTTAATACATACATACTAGTTGATATTGTAAAAAACCATCCAAACCTAACATTTTCTGATATTCAGGACTTTTGGATTTTTTAGTGAATTTGATAACCGATACATATGGCCCAAAATTTTAATATGTATTATTTTTTGGACGGCCCAATATGCCTTTTGATAATAATACTTTGAGCCTTGATCCTACCTGCCCTCTATAATTATCATGCGGGGTTGGGGGATGTGGTAGGTGGGTGTTGTCCACGGAGGGGTATACTATTGTTAAAACACCTGGGCATAAATTAGACAACCTCATACAAAGAGCTCGGAGTTGTCGAGTGCAGGTCCCTGTGGGGTTTGTGACTTGTACCAATGTTGGTGCCTGTTTAAATAAGGGGAGTAGACTTTCTGATCCAATGGATGTACCATGAGCAAGATATGACCGCCATAGAACCCCTTGATTTTGGAAGAAATAAATTCTTATGGAGGAGGGACTAGATAAAAAAAAATGTTTTTTAGTTTCTTGGAGCCTGGTGATGACAGGCAGTCCATGTGGGAGGGAGAGTTGGGTTTGGTTGAGGGTTGGAGGGGTGTGGTTTTGGGGATTTTTTTTTTTTTTTTTTTTTTTAAGATTTTAAGAAGCCTTTGTATTGGGTTGAGCACTTTGGACAAAAGTGCTCAAAATAAAATGGGTATATGGTAGTAAATCTACCCATTCCGTCTCTTAGAGCTTTAGAGGAATATACTCCTGTTACATGTAGAATCTACCCTTTTGTTTAGAGGCTTGCCTCAACTTCTAATTTAATTAGAACTCTAATTATAGGTTTACCAAACACCCTAAAATTCAAATAATCTTTTAAATTTAGAATTTGCAAATGCCCCCTTGGAATATACAACCAATTATCATAGCTTCCAACAGAGCTAGATACAACAAAATGACAGTCAACCTGATATAGGATCATCCTAAACATACTGGAAATAACTTGCAACAGATCACCAAATCTGAAATCTCTCCAACTTAAAATGCCCTCCCAACATCACTTCTAGCAACTGTTAATTAGAAGGCAGAAAGCACTGGCTGTGTGTCAGTAACCCCTCGAATTGAAGAGCACAATCTGATTTAACCCTTGATCACTTTTGGAGTTCTCCTTGTTTTTTCTCCCCGAGTTCAAGAGATGCACCCTGCCCCAACTCTTCAGAAAAGCTTGGAAAAAAGTATCACAAGATCTTGATAATTCTCTAGCTTTCAGCAGAGTCCCTGGTAATCTTTATGGGCTTTTGGCATCAGCCAATTGCCTGGCAATGCTGAGACCCACCATGATCAGATGAAACATAGCCACAGACAATGGCGGACCCAGGATTTTCATTTGGGTGGAGCGGGCAATGATCAAGGGTAGAATTAAAATAATAAAATTGAATCTTTCAAGGTCTTATATAAGGGGTTTCTCGAATCTCACGGGTGCAATTACATCTGCGTGCTAACACTTGGGTCTGCCCCTGGCCACAGATACCTATAAAAACCTTGGAGAAATCATCATAAATCCTGATAATCCTTAGAACCACCATGATCAGATCAAACACACACCCACATACCATTTAAAAACCTTGGGAAAATCATCATAAATCTTGATAATCCTCAGGCATACACACACCTTTATGAAAAATCATGGAAAAAAGCATCATTGATAATCGTCGGGCTTTCATTTCATGCACTGCTACTTTTGTCTTTGATCGGGAGAATTTAGCTGTATGCTATAGGCATCAGACGTATAATCACTCAATGTTGGGATCAACAAAGATCAGGTGCTGACTTTGATACCAAAAAGAAATTGAGGACGGATGTTTGGAATGGAACTTTGGGCCAAAGAATGGAAGAGAGGATGAGAAGGAATCAAGAAAGGAGAGAAGGGAGGAGTTTACACGAGAATTAACTTAGCTAACTATGTTTTACACACATGTGCACGTGCACACACGCGCGGAGAGAGAGAGAGAGTCGCCTAATGGTACCAAGGATGAAAATAGCAGCTACGCCCGCCGCCAAACCGCTACGAAGTGGGCGATACGTAGCGGCGTAGCGGTGCGATTTTAAAAAATCGCCAAAAAAATCTGAAAAAATTCCAGAAAATTGTAAAATGAAAGAAAATGTGGTTCTTTTGCAAAAGTAAGTAAGAAAATGGGGCGTAGCGGTGCCCTCAATATATGAGGTCCTGTATCGCTGTATAAATAAATAATAATAATAATGATTAGTTTTTTCACATGTATTCATGTTTCTTAGTCATGTTAACTTAAAAAGTAATGGAAAGCTCATTAAAAAAAATTAGAACATGAAATAAAGGCATAAGAATTAAGAAGACTTAAGAGTTACGTCATTACTCATTAGTGAACATTGAACAATCAAATATCAATACTTCAGCATTCAAGGTTCAAATTCAATCAAGTGAATGAGCTATGAAGTGATCAACAATCAACATTCAACACCAATTTAGAAATGACAAAGAGAGTAGAGAGTTAGTGAAAGAAATAGGAAATTAGGAATACCTTAATCACCACCAAAAGGAATGTCTACCAAGATTCAAGGGGCTATGGTTATCCTCATCCCCATCAGTGTTATCATTTCTATTGGCACCATATTGAATTTGATATTGATGAGTATTGGGATCCACAAATCCAAAGGGCAGCCGCACCCACATCATAGGAACTTGGAGGAGGTGGAGGTGGTTATCTACCATATTGCGTTTCACCATAGTCACCATATGAGTAGGACCCCGAAGTTGAAGACTGTTCTTCACCTTGTTGTACTTGACCATATGGAAAAAAGTCAAAATACTGTGAGTGTGAGGGTCCTTGTCCACTGTAACTAGGGTTCCTCGAATCAGTCCATGATGTTGCTTGTTGTCCTCCAAAATCTCCACCCATATTTCCTTGTTCATTACTACCTCCAGCCCCAGGTGGTGAATCTCTTCGGCGCCATTGATAACCACGGCTTGGATCAAATCTTCCAGATGGAGGTAACTCCTGTACTTCCTCTACAAGAATGACATCGTCTTCATCATGTTGATAGTATTCACTAGTACCACCTGTCCCAGTGTCTCCTCCTCCATCTCCTCCACCATGGCTACTTGAAGAGATTGTGGTGGAACTAGCTTTCTCAGAAGCAGGTTCTTTCTCATTCCTCCTAGTCCTACTACTGGTACCTTCTCCCTGAGGTGGCTGACCTTCTGCAGGTGCCTCACCTATCAACTCTTGAACCGTTTCCTGAAACCCCGGCTCTGAATCTAGCAGTGGATCCTCTATCTCGGCTAGCCATGGGAGTAAGGGATCGTCCTCTCTAAATATGTGATCCAAATTAATGGGATAATAATTAGGACTATCCCTTACCCTTCTCTCCCTAATTCTGTTTCTCAACTTCAGATTGTAATGACAATATACAAGCTTGTTGAGTTTCTGCATGGTAAGCCGATTCCTGACCTTCGTGTGGATCAAAGAGAAAGTGCTCCAATTTCTTTCACAGTTACAGTTGGAAGATGTTGTAGTTTGACTAAGGATGCGAACAGCCGCACTCCTTAGATGTGGAGCACTCTCTCCAAAATTCATCCACCAATCAACTGAAATGCAAAAAATAAATAAAGAAAATTAAATCGTATGACAAGATATTTACAATGTGGATTTGTCTTTTGTTCGTAGTCATACCAGGTGGCATCCTTCCAATCGATCGTATCACAAGATGGTCAGCAAAGGTTCCTCTCCTTTGTGTATACATAGATATCTGCAATGTGAAAATTAGATATAAGTCAGTAAACCCCTATAACATAATTAAATTCTCTTAAGTAACCACCCACTCACCTCTTGTATGGCATCAATTTGATCATCTGGATTTAACAATTTCTTCAACACCTCCCGTAATCCTACCCGCAAGTCCGTATCTATTGCTTCGGTGTGTGGTTCGACATTGCGGTAATAGAATTCGGGATTCAAAAAGTAACCTACATTATAAATATGTAGAATGTACTGTGAGCAAACAAGAAAATAAATGTTAAAGTATAAACTTGTATGATAAATAGGCCCAGCTCACTTGTATGATAATAGGCCCAGCCCACTTGTACATATGAGATCTAGTCATAACTTGTATAGTAGACTAAATCGTATGCTAGGCTGTTTTACCATATTTAGAGATTTAATTAGGTTCTGATTTGATGATTTGTAGCCTAAATCTAGGCAATGTAAACTCTATATAAAGAATAGCAATCCAAGAAGACTGGGAGGTCGATTGAAATCATTTTCACAAAAGTCTCTTTCTCTCTCTCTCTGTCATCTTTCTCTTTCTCTCTCTCTGTCATGGTATCAGAGCTTGGGATATGATCAATCTTCTTCTCTCATTGATCCACTGAGTCTTCCTGGCGTGGATCTTCTTTCTGGCTTGCTGATCTTCTCTGTTACTGTCACTGATCAACAGTGGCCCACCACGGATCATCCTCGTATCTCCAAGATATCACTACAGTTGTGATCGACTATCCTTGAGGGTCTTTTTAAGGATTTTTATGGAATTTTTCCATCAGCTTTGAGGTAGGTTCCAGCCACTTCTTACTCTATCGTTTTTAATCAAGTTTGGTCAGATAGTTTTCATCAAGACCGTCCAGATTTGTGGATCTGTATCCAAATCTCCTCATACTTGGACTGAAGGAAGTAACTTTGATCTTCTTTAAGATCTTCAAACCTGATCTGTGTTTTGATCACCCTGTGGGGCCCACGAACAGATCTGGTCCCAAAACTCCAGATCGTCTGGCACTGTCTGGGCTGTCTGGCATTGTCTGGCGGTGTCTGGGGGCTCTCTTCTGCTATTTGTTAGTCTTGTTTGCTGTTGTTGATGCTGCTTGTTACTGTTAAGGGCTGATTAATTGGGTACTGCTTAGTGTTATTGCTGCTGTTAGTACACTGATTGCTTGCACTATTATTTAACTGTTGAATCTGCACTGTTGGGGTTGTTTTTCTAAGAATATTTCTGCATTGATATTATGGAGAAAAATGATATCACTCTGGTTAAGTTTAATGGTAAAAACTATACCACTTGGTCTTTTCAATTTCAAATTTACCTTAAGGGTAAAGAACTCTGGGGACATCTTGATGGTTCAGATCCCAAACCTACTGATGATAAGCTTCTCACTAAATGGGAGGTTAAAGATTGCCAGATCATGACTTGGATATTGGGATCCGTCGATCCACAGTTTATCCTGAACCTTCGCCCATACAAGACGGCCCAAGAAATGTGGCTTTATTTAAAGAAGATATATTTACAGGGAAATTCTGCTCGACGGTTTCATTTAGAACACGAAATCTCGCAGTTTGTTCAAGGGACCCTGTTGATACAGGATTACTACTCTCAGTTTACAAGTCTGTGGACTGATTATGCTGAGATTATTTATGCTGACCTTCCCGTTGCCCTCCTTATCCTCTATTCAAGAGATCCATCAAACAAGTCAGCAGGATCAGTTTCTGATGAAGTTACGGCCACAATTTGAAACTGTCCGCTCCAACTTAATGAGCAGGGTGCCATCCCCCTCACTCGAATCATGTTTGGGCGAACTTCTTAGAGAGGAACAGCGCTTGGTGACTCAGACAACACTTGCACAGACTTCTCCTCAGGCGGCTCCTATCGATGTTGCTTATATAGCCCGGGGTAAGCCCCAAGCCCGAGACATGAGCAAGGTCAAATGTTTTTGCTGTCAAAAACTCGGACATGTTTCCACTCAGTGCAACCAGAAGTTTTGTTCCTACTGCAAAACCAAAGGTCATGTTCTTCCGGAATGCAGGACACGACCTCAGAACAGGCCACAGCAACAAAGAGCTTATTCTGCACATCTTCCTGAAGCTTCTTCACTAGTCATGCTTGCACCACCTGAAGCGTCTTCACTAGTCATTCCTGCACCACCTGCTGCCACTTCTTCTTCTACCCTTACTCCTGAAATGGTCCAACAAATGATCATAAATGCTTTCTCTGCCCTTGGCCTGTCAGGTAAACCAAAATCTTCAGAATCCACCTGTTATATTGATTCAGGGGCCTCCAATCATATGACACACTCTCCTGCGAATATGACTCATATTAGGAAGTATGATGGAGACCTCTGCATCAATACTGCTGACGGTGGCAGTGTTCCCATTACCGCTGTTGGCCATGTTCCTCACTCCTTGCCCTTGCATAATGTTTTTTTGTCTCCTCGCTTAACCACCAATTTGTTATCAGTTGGTCAACTTGTTGATAATAATTGCTCCATCCTTTTTTCTCGCTCTGGTTGTGTTGTGCAGGATCAAGTATCGGGGAAGGTGCTAGCGAAGGGCCCTAAGCAGGGAAGACTGTTTCCTCTCCAGATTTCGTCACAAGAAAGGCCTCCTTCAGAGTCTGCTTTGCTTTCTCATTCTAGTCATAATAAATGCCAGTTGTGGCATAATCGTTTAAGACATCCTAATTCCAAAACTTTGATGTTTTTATTGAATTCTGGTTTAATTAATGATAATAAAGTTTCTTTTAAGGATGTTTCTTCTAATTGTGATAGCTGCAAGATGGGGAAAAGGAAAACCCTTCCGTTTCCTCTTCATGATTCTTTGGCTCTGAAATGTTTTGATATTGTTCATAGTGATGTCTGGGGTATTGCACCTGTTATCTCTCATTCTCATTATAAATACTTTGTTACATTCATTGATGATTATAGTCGTTTTACTTGGATTTATTTTTTGCATTCTAAGTCTGATGTTTTCTCGGTTTTTAAGGTTTTCTTGTCTTATGTTGAGAATCAGTTTTCCACTACCATTAAAATTCTTAGATCTGATTCAGGGGGGGAGTATGTTTCTAAGGATTTTCAACTATTTTTGCAAACCAAAGGAATTATCTCCCAACGATCTTGTCCCTACAACCCCCAACAAAATGGTGTGTCTGAACGAAAAAACCGACATCTTTTAGATACTGCTCGTTCCCTCTTGTTAGCTTCTTCTGTCCCCACTAGGTTTTGGCCCGAAGCCCTCTCAACCGCTGTGCATGTAATAAATCGTTTACCTTCCTCTAGATTAGATAACCAGACACCTTTTTTTAGACTTTTTCAAAAAAATCCTCTTTATGATCATCTTCGTCCCTTTGGGTGTGTGTGTTTTGTTCTTCTCCCTCCCACTGAGCGTACTAAGTTAACAGCACAGTCCTCCAGATGTGCCTTTCTTGGGTATGCTCTTACTCAAAAAGGCTATCTATGTTATGATCCTATAGCCAAAAGAATTCGGGTGTCTCGCAATGTCGTGTTTTTCAAAAATCAGTATTTCTTTCCAAGGCATGGTGATTCGAATGACTCTGTCCCTTTATCTTTTTTACCACCCTTTTCAGATGCAATACCTCAACCGGTTACTCGTATTAGGCCGAATTTTGTGTATGAACGACGGAAGGTTACAACGGATTCTACCTCTGGGTCTCTCCCTACGCCTACCATTCCTGCACCTGATCCTGCACTTGATCCACCTCCGGAGCCTCCTGCTCTTCGCCGATCCACTCGCCACATCAGGCCACCTGATCGTTATGGCTTTACCCATGCTTCATTATTAACCACTTTATCTTCTGTTTCTATCCCTAACTCATACTCTCAGGCAGTACAGCATGATTGTTGGATACAGGCTATGCAGGAAGAACTTACCGCTCTTCAAACAAATCATACATGGGACGTCGTTCCTTGTCCTTCATCTGTCAAACCCATTGGATGCAAATGGGTATACTCGGTGAAATTGAAATCTGATGGATCCTTGGATCGCTACAAAGCCCGCCTGGTTGCACTTGGAAACAGGCAGGAGTATGGTATCGACTATGAGGAGACTTTTGCTCCGGTGGCCAAAATGACAACTGTACGTACAGTTCTTGCAATAGCCGCTTCTCAGTCGTGGCCCCTGTATCAGATGGATGTGAAGAATGCATTTCTTCATGGGGACCTTCAAGAGGAAGTTTATATGCGTCTCCCTCAGGGAATTCCTTCATCTTCCAAGACCGATGTCGCTCGTTTACGACGCTCCTTATATGGCCTTAAACAGGCGCCCAGAGCCTGGTTTGACAAGTTCCGTACCACTCTCCTCTGGCTTTCTTTTATCCAGAGCCCGTATGATCCTTCGATGTTCACGATTCATTCATCCAGAGGATCTACAATTCTCCTTGTGTATGTCGATGATATCATCATTACTGGCCCACACAGTGATATGATTCTACAGATACAGGCCGCTCTGCAAGATACATTTCATATGAAGGATTTGGGACCTTTGAATTATTTCTTGGGTTTAGAAGTTCATCAATCAAAGAAAGGTTTGTTTCTGCATCAACACAAATATGCTACTGACCTTGTGGCTCTCACCGATCTAGGTGATTCTACCCCAGTTGACACCCCTTTGGAAGTGAATGTTAAGCTTCGTCAACAAGATGGTGAGCTCCTTCCTGATCCTACTTTTTATCGTCGGTTAGTTGGTAGCCTTGTCTACCTAACCATCACCTGACCAGATATCTCTTATGCTGTTAATCTGGTCAGTCAGTTTATGACAGTCCCGCGGCATCATCATTTGGCGGCAGTCAAACGGATTATTCGATATATCCTTGGTACCTCTACCTGTGGCTTATTTTTTCCAGTTGGCACACCGCTTACACTTACTGCTTATTCTGACGCGGATTGGGCCGGCTGTCCGGACACACGCCGCTCTACCATAGGATGGTGCGTTTACTTGGGAGACGCCTTGATATCCTGGAAATGTAAAAAATAAGATAAAGTCTCAAAATCTTCCACGGAATCAGAATACCGTGCAATGTCTTCCGCTTGTGCTGAGATCCTATGGCTACGTGGGTTGCTCTCAGAGCTTGGATTCTCACAGACTCAATCAACTCCTCTTCATGCTGATAACACAAGTGCTATTCAAATCACTGAAAATCCTGTGTTTCATGAACGGACTAAGCATATAGAGGTGGACTGTCACTTCATTCGGGACGAGTATGATCGCAAAGTCATTACTCTTCCCCATATTTCCACTGAGTTCCAGCTTGCTGATATCTTCACCAAGGGCCTTCCACGGCCGCGGCATGAATTCTTGGTTCGCAAATTGTTGCTGGTTGATTCCCCGCATCAATTTGAGGGGGGGTGTTAAAGTATAAACTTGTATGATAAATAGGCCCAGCTCACTTGTATGATAATAGGCCCAGCCCACTTGTACATATGAGATCTAGTCATAACTTGTATAGTAGACTAAATCGTATGCTAGGCTGTTTTACCATATTTAGAGATTTAATTAAGTTCTGATTTGATGATTTGTAGCCTAAATCTAGGCAATGTAAACTCTATATAAAGAATAGCAATCCAAGAAGACTGGGAGGTCGATTGAAATCATTTTCACAAAAGTCTCTTTCTCTCTCTCTCTCTCTCTGTCATCTTTCTCTTTTTCTCTCTCTGTCAATAAATACATTAGTTAGGAAAACAAAAAAGTATCAACAAACACAGATATATATTAATTACCTGCAGCATGCAATGGATGGTGCAACTGGTCGTTCCAACGGGCATCAATAATCTTTATATATTTCTCGTGATATCTAACATTTTCCATAATGGATTGCTTTGCCCGATCCATTGCTTCATATATAAAGCCCATTGTCGGCTTGTCATCACCATCTATAAGCCACAATACTTCAACTAAAGGCTCAAAAACCTTTAATATCTTCCTCACTTTCTTCCAAAATTTATTGTCCCTCATCAGGTTTGGGACTTCAAGCTCCAGACCACTAGTTGCATTGCCCCATTTCGAACGAAGCCATTCTTCTGATGCAAACATCTGAATGAGCTCTGTTCTAAACTTTACAAGGCTTTCCAGAGCCAGAAAATGGGTTGCAAACCTAGTTAATTCTAGACGCAGCAAGGCATGGTTGTTTGTGTATCTTTTCATCAAGCTTAACACCCATGAATGATTATATATAAATCTTGTAATTCTTCTACATGCCTTGATCAATGAAGCCACTTTTGTCTTCCTTCCAATCTCTTCCAAGATGAGATCTATGCAGTGTGCTGCACATGGGGTCCAGAATAAATGGGTCCTCTTCTCCATTAATTTCAAACATGCTGCCTTGAAATTAACGCCATTATCTGTAACAATTTGTACAATATACTCCTCTCCCACACTCTCTACAACTTTATCCATAAGAGTATATATATATATATATGTGACTGTCCGTCTATGTTCAGATGCATCAATGGACTTCACAAAGACGGTCCCAGCGACTGAATACACCAAAAAGTTTATTAATTGTGTTTGGGCGCCGCTGGTCCATCCATCACACATGATGGTAACACCATTCTGTTGCCACATGGGCCTAAACTTTTCCACCCAAGCCTTTATTTCTTTATATTCTTCTTTAAGATATTTAGTGTCATCATATACGGAGGGCGCCTGTATACCCCGCCCAGCTTCTGCGGCAACATCAAGAATAGTTTGGAAATATGGGGAATCTACTGCTGTAGGTGGTATGTTCTTGTGAATTAGCCATTTTGCTGTAGCTTTGGCCAATCTATCTCTTGCAGCCTTCATTACCCCTTTCACAACACTAGATATTTTTGGTTGTTTAGCTTCCTCTTTTCTATGTGCTAGAGGATCAACAGGGGGAGGAACTGCTCTTCCCGTAGAGATCAACTCTACATCAACATCCCGTTCCCAGGTGCTAAATGCCCTACGCATGGACCCCACAATGCCCTTACCCTTGCTTGGCACATAAGCAGATGAGCCCCCTGCATCATAATATCTGCTTCCAGCAAATGCACGACGTTCATGTTCTTCTTGTTGACTCATCAAAGACTCTCGGCGTGCAGGCTCCATCAGTCTATCTTCCTCCTCATCAAAGTATTCATCTCCAAATACATCATAACGGGCAGCATCAACATCTTACCGCTTCTTTTCTTTTATCTTTACTTTTCTAGCTTTGTTTTGGCCAACCAAAGCTTTCATTTCTTCCCTGACTTCCCTTGGTACTTCGGTACAACCAGCAACATTGCCAGAAATGTGACCCAAATGGTGCTTGAATCTTGTAATGCCTCCATTGGTGACTTTCCCACAAAACTTGCATTTGATTTTCAACTGCCTCACCAAAGCTCCATGCGGGATCAATATCACGAGGCATTTTAACTTATCAATTGGCAAAGACAGATAGTTTGAATACCTGGCTGACTATAAATATGAACAAGTAGTATGTTAAAAATTAAAAAAACAAAGAAACATGTTAGAGGAAACATATATCACAAATCTAGGAACCATTTTCAAGACATTTGATTGTTATTCAAATATTAAAAATTATTTTAAAAAAAATCCGAAAATAAAAAATGAGAAAAATCAACAAACATTGAACATGTGATGGATTCATCTATGGGAAACATAGATCTATCATTTACAAGCAATTTCCAAGTGGTTTCATGGGTTGTCCATGAGTATTCAATTTTTTTTTTCAAAAAAAATAAATAAATCCGAAAATAAAAAATAGACAAAAATCAACAAACATTGAAAATGTGATGGATTGATCTATGGGAAGCATAGATCTATAATTTACAAGCAATTTCCAAGTGGTTTCATGGGTTGTCCATGAGTATTCAAATTTAAAAAAAAAAAAAATCCGAAAATAAAAAATAGAGAAAAATCAACAAACAATGAAAATGTGATGGATTGATCTATGGGAAACATTGATCTATCATTTACAAGCAATTTCCAAGTGGTTTCATGGGTTGTCCATGAGTATTCAATTTTTTTTTCAAAAAAAAAAATCCGAAAATAAAAAATAGAGAAAAATCAGCAAACATTGAAAATGTGATGGATTGATCTATGGGAAACATAGATCTATCATTTACAAGCAATTTCCAAGTGGTTTCATGGGTTGTCCATGAGTATTCAATTTTTTTTTCAAAAAAAAAATCCGAAAATAAAAAAATAGAGAAAGATCAACAAACAATGAAAATGTACGGATTGAGCCATGGGAAACATAGATCTATCATTCACAAGCAATTTCCAAGTGGTTTCATGGGTTGTCCATGAGTATTCAATTTTTTTTTTCAAAAAAATAAATAAATCCGAAAATAAAAAGTAGAGAAAAATCAACAAACAATGAAAATCTGATGGATTGATCCATAGGAAACATAGATCTATCATTTACAAGCAATTTCCAAGTGGTTTCATGGGTTGTCCATGAGTTTTCAATTTTTTTTTTCAAAAAAATAAATAAATCCGAAAATAAAAAGTAGAGAAAAATAAAATAAAAATAAAAATATGTGTGCATGATGAAAGGGAAACATGGATCTCATCATATTACAAGACAATGAAGCTTTTTATAGTACTTAGACTCTTAGAAAGAGATAATAGATGATCTCAATTCTCAAAAGTCAAAAGACTAGAAAAAAATAAAAAAGAAAAACATACCTAGGTGGAATGGAAGCTTGGGCCTTGGATCTTGTAGTTGTTTCACTTGTTTGTGTTTGATTCCTTCGAATTTGATGTTTCTCTTGTGGTTGAAACTTGAAAATGAGATGGTTTGGAGGCACACACAACACTTGAAAATGGAAGGAATGGAAGCTAGGGCCGGCTGTGGGGCTTTATAAAGCCCCACGCAACGTAGCGGCCGCTACGCTTTGTGGCGGCTGTAGCGGCCAGTACGATAAAATATCGGCCGCTACGGTGTGATTTTCCGTAGCGGCCGATATTTCTCCCGAGTCTGTCACGCCCGATATATAGGCCGCTACGACGATTTTGCATCCTTGAATGAGACACACAAATATTTGTGTATCCCTAATTCTCTACTGAAATAACCTATGATGCACGGATACTTCAAAATGGGCAACGTATTGTGTCGTATCGTATCCAATACTTCATTTTTTGTGTAAAATCCATGTCCTTTCCGTGTCTATGGCATATCATAGCCGTATCCATGTCGTATCTAGGCATCATAGGAAATAACGCTGTGTAAGAATACTGCTTCTTTTACTTTTCCACCCTAATCAATGTCAGTAATTACAAGGCACTGATAGTTTAGTAGCAACACACCTGTAGTCTCACCAGAGAAACCAGGGATCGATTCCCCTGCCACTTTTTTTTTCTTGACAATAGAAACCTTAAATTAACAAAGGAGGAATTACGAAGACCACAACGAAACAGAAAAAAGAAAAAAGAAAAGAAAAAAAAGAGGTATAAAAGCCTTATACCCTAAACAGAAAACGCAAGCCATTATATAATGCACGCAATCAAAGGAATGTCCCTATCCACCCCTTGCTTAACTGTGGAATCACGCCATGACATTGGCCAACCTCCCTACATGCTTAAACTCAACAAGACGTTGGTGAGACAGAGATTTAATCTCCAAAAGAAGAAAATAAAACCTCCAGGGACCTGCATTTGAAGATATTTAACAGATGGCATTAGAGGAAGAGAAGAACAATTAGAGAGCTTCTAAAATGGCCATCACCTCAGTCTCATTACCCATTGATTCCCACATTCATCACCTTTGTCATCCTAAGTACACCTTCAATACCTGTTGGCCCAGGCTTTCCTCTGGCCACGCCATCCACGTTGAACTTCAAAAAACGCATAGGAGGGGGATGACCAAACTGTCAACTTCCTCACATGAGGTGCTCTTCCTTGTAAACAAGCCTCCCAATTGTGCAAAATGTCATCTCGCCCCACATTAACAAACTCCTCCCTAAGCATGGCGCATTTTGCCACTCTCCAACTGACAACAGAAAGATCAGAAGAACCCAAACTCTTCCCTCCGAAAGTTCTATCATTGCTCTCTTTCCAATGGACCAAACTATTGCAAAGGGATTGAGTTTCCATAGAATAGCACCACAGTCGGATAAAGCACAAAAACTCCAAGCCTCAAATATGCCAAGTTACCGACCAAAGAGCCTAACAAGCATCACCCTAAGCCATTTGGCGGTATAGAAGAACAGGTAGAAAGTTCATCTATACACTAAATCTTTCATGCAAAATGTGCTGTTTATTTGTTTTGTTTCGGAATGCATTTTGATGTACTTTTAAGCCTAACTAAAATTTAGTTGAATATTTTGCAGGTGTGGCAAACTCTAACTTGACCCACCTAACTTGACCTAAACCTGATCTGCAATATACGTGGGCCAGTCTCATGTCTTGGAACTGCAGTTAAATGGGGTTAGGACTTAGGGTTGAGCCCATAGAAACTGTTTATGTTATTCCTTACATATTTATAACACCAAATCAAGTAATTAGTATATTATAAACTATACTTAACTGTTCCATTATAACTTATTGCTACCTTGTTGGGGTTCATTTATAATTAAAGTTTCAAGTTATTCTCGTTGACCAGTCATTTGGGCCAGATAGTACATAAATTCTAGTGCATAGATAACACAATTTGAGTCATTAATAAGGCTTAGGTCTGCCTGAGTTAAATATGCCAAGCTTGGGTCATGCCCAAGCTTTGAGAAATTGGAATACTTGAAGTGGCAAAGTTTGGGCTAAGCATCTATTGTACACCCAACTTAAGCAAGGTATGCTGATGGGATTGACCCACGTCGATTGTTGGTTTGGGTTGGTCGACCCATTGAGTTGATGGTGAGATGGGTTGGGCCTCAACCCACAGGCCTCGTTCAACCTGACTTGTCTAGAGCCTAATATTTTGGCAGAATGAACCCTATTCACACAACATCTTGTTGCATAGAATACTGCATACAACTTTTCCACAACCAGTTTCAGAAATTACCAATAGAATCTATATTAATGATTTTGATTTAGAGTGGAAAGTAGAATTGAATGCTTGTATTTATTTATCTCCTTCTTCAAATCTGTATCTCTATCTGCCGAAATCAAATCTCTTAAGGGACATTTAGAAGTTTCTTATTTGTTTATTCGTGTGCTAGGAGTGGATGATAGACAATGTTGTTGTCCCAGTGGCAAGCAGTCATGGCCTTGCAAAGGAGTATGCATACTTAAAGAGTTCAATAAATAATTTCTCAACAGGTATCAATGGAATCTATCTGAAAGAGTCCCAATTTGCATTCATTTCTAGTCTGATGATCATTTCAATGGTTGGACACTGGCAAAATTCAGCGTAACAGTTTTTTTGCTGTTGAACATACCTCTGTGATGGTATCTAAATGATCAAATAACATTTCTTCTTCGTCCTTTTTTTTTTTCCTTGAAATGTTGCAGGAAAGGAGTTGGAGAAGCTAGCAAAGGAAGTGGGATTTTCCAAAGCCAAGCACTATGAGATTGGTGGAGGCCTCATGGGTAACTTGGTAGCAACTCGATAAATTGTAAATTAGAAAGTAGTGGTATCCAAGAAACTCGTCAAATTTTAAAGAACAAATAAACGGGAAATCTGTCATTTACATGACTCTCAGCAGTTCCTTGGTTTTCTTTTCTGAAAATACCTTGAGAAATTCTCAGCATTTAGTATATAAAAAAGAGGAAATTACAATGAAACTCAACCCATAAAAATTATCCCCAGATGTTACAATGGTAACCTGTCAATCTTTGGCATGCACGTAGATGATTAAGCAAGCAATCAGCATTGGTTGCCTCTTCATTGGCAAAGTGGAGTCTGTTACATAGATTAAGGCTTCCTTCTCTTTATAGGGCTTTGTTTTGATGTAGAGAAAACTATCCATAGCACCATTTTTAACTGTGACAATTTTCTGCAACTCCATTTTATCTACCTTCTCTCCACACCACCACCACCACCACCACCACCACCACCACCCGCCCCCCCCGCCCCCCCACAAATATATATATATGAAAAATATTCATGTGCATCCTTCACTCATCATATGATGAGGGATAAACTTAATGGGACCACGTAGGCCCCCATTGATCATGGGACTTGGGGGGAATGGAAAAAGACTTCTTGGATGGGCCCATATATCAAGTTTGGGGTCAATCCCATGATTCTAACCCCTTCATCCATGGCCCACAAATTTAACGACTTCATTAAAAAAATTGACCTTCGAACCAACAGTCCAATCCATTTGAATAGGTGAAAACTTGACGGGTTTAGTGCACTTAAGGAGGTCCTCTGTATGTAGATGGTTCAGATGTATCATAAAATCAGCCCTACTATGTTGTCCCTCACCATAATATAGTGAGGGATGGATGCGCATGAATATTTTCCACATATATTTCCTTCTTTCCTCCCCTGTTTACAACTATTTTCGCTAACCACAGAGCATAATCTGTGGACCAATAGACTAAAATTGTACTGCTTCACTTTAAAAAAATAAAGTAAAATTGTGCTACTTCATATCAGACTCGTCCATTGCGATTCAGTGACCCCTTGTGGAGTCGAAATCTGATATGATACCATGCTTCAGTTTTCAGGTCTCTTCATTTTATTTTTAAGAATTTTGGCCCATTCTATTGAATGCTCAATGGTTGCATAAGAAGCACATTTTATAGATTGCATATGGCTAAAAATCTGCCTCCATTTCTTGATTATAAGTTTTTAGCTGAGAGGTCTCTGAACAAATGGCTACAGAGCAGTTCTATTTGAGCGTTGGTGTTGCATGCTCATGTTCTTGATTCAAAGACGGATCAATCAATTATAAAAGAAGGCCACTGATTTAGTTCAGTGATTGTAAGCATTAGATTAAGGGCATGCAAAATGAACAATTAGGCCAAATTGTTTTGAGCATTTGTGCTGGAGTCCCCAAAGTGAAGATTTTCTAGCCTAATTCAATTTTTGCAAAGCCCTTAGATGGCCATCCATCATACCATTAGGTAGCCAAAGCGAGCCCCGACAGATGGGTTGAACTTTAATGGTTGTCCAACTGGTTGACTTGATCATTTATTAAAAGAGTTTTGGCTTGAAGGGGGCAAGGGTCAATCTAACTCTCACACCCACTAATCCCCATGAATTGGTGCTCACCCTAATGACACTAATCTCAATTACTCAGAGATTGAATTTCATTATAAAGGTAACTGAAGAAACCAATAAACTTTATTGCCACTAATCAAGGCTGTGATGATCTGATTGGGATGATTTTTTTACCAAAATCATGTGAATCAGTTCTACTGTCCAAAATATGCAATATAGGCCATAGGAGATATCATTCAGAGTCATTTGGATCAAACCTCGGTCACGCATCGTGACTGAGCCCATTCAGAACCATTACTAAACCCCTAGATGGGAGCTGAAATTCTTGCTCCCAGGAGCTTGCACTATTTATTGTCTTAAAGCTCAATTTAGAAACCTACTTGGACAGTTGGACTTGATCTGTTTTTTGTTTTTTATTTCTGTTGTAATCTTCCACTGCAATAATATAGGATGTGATGCCGATGCGATTAGGGCTGCAAATGGAATGATTCCAGATCGGAACTATAGTGGACCTGGACCCGTTTTTAAATAACGGTTCCGGTTCCGAATCCAGTTTTGAATTGGAACATGTTTTGTTGGTTTCGGACCCAGTTTTGATAAGAAAACCCGGATCCGGTTCTGGAACCAGTTCCACCTAGAGGACTTGAATCTAGTTTTAAGATCGATTCTATTTTCTCTTTATTCTTCATTTTTTTAAAATAAATATATCATTCAACTTATAACAGTACATAAAGTCTAAAACATCCAGTATTATACATAAGAATGCCCCAAAAGAATTAGTTTTAAAGTACAAATTGTAATATCAAAGGCTCATATGCTAGGTCATGGGTCGGAACCGATATAAACCCGAAACCTAATCCGTTTATCAATCGGAATCTAAATTAGGTTTCTGACCCAGGCCCGTTTATGAATCGGAACCTAAAATAGGTTCCAGATCCAGTATTTTGCTGGTCGGAACTTTTGGGTAATCGGAGAATCGGATACCCGTTTATAACTCTAGATGCGATTGCAGTTTAGCAGCAAAGTATGCTTCACTCTACACCGATCATAGTTGCATCTCTATTGATTAGGGGCTTAAACATCGTGCTTGTGGTATTTTTTTTTCAAATAAAAAAAAAAGGATGGATATGCTTAATTACGGATACAAGTATAGAATGATGGATATGCTTAAAATAGGATACGACTTTATACTTTTGAAAATTTAGGATAATGATGGTTCCAAACAAATGCTTGGGTTGGTTTTCAATCTAGCACACTGTAAGCCAACATGCACTAATTGATGTGCCTTTTTGTATATGAGGAAGGTGACTTGCCGGTCGTTGCCCAAATCATCTTAAGGAAAACAACTTTATAATTAACCTCCAAAACATTCCTCTTCCCTTGCTTTATCATCGCCAGATCCATAAGCTTGTTGCTAATATAGCAGAGCTAATAACAATGAAGGATTCAAGCTGGAATTACTGTCCATTTGTTTGTGTATAATAGATTTTTTGAAAGATTCTAAGAAATGTATTTTTAAAAGCGAACTTTTTAATAATTTATCCTTAAATGAAAAACGAATCAAGGGAGACAGAAAATAAATACGGCTGCATATCCATCACGGCTTTTTATTTCTTGTCATTGAATACATAGTAATAGTTAACCCTTCTATTTCTAAAAGTGATTAAAATTTAAGAAATTAACTAAATTTTTTTAAAATGAACAAACTTATCACCCGTTTATTAGATAACAAAGTCGGGGGGGGGGGGGGGGGGGCATGAATAATACTCTGCCATCGCCCTAGTAATTCAAATCTGATAGCGAGGGCTACATGTACCTTATATCCTTATTTCTTACATCTTTAGTAATCCTTGAACTTTGTTGAAGACCATCTAACCACGAATTACTATGTTTTCAATTCCAAGCAAACAAAAATGCGCTTGTAATAATACTTTCTAGTCATCCTTTTTTACCATAAACTCTTATATATTCAATATATACCACACACCCTGTGAGTGCATAGGGTTGTAAATGGGTCGGATCAGGTTCGGGTCCACCATGGACCCAGAATCGGAACCATTAAGGAGAATGTGGAATCGGATCCGGACCCGAAACCGTTTCAGAGCCAGTTTCTATATTTCGGAACCGGAACCAGAACCATATATGGGATGAGTTTGGATCCGGGTCTGGGTTTAAGTAGAGAATGATATTAAAAAATATGATTTTTAGGAGATATTCTCGAAAATTGAGGTAATATATAGAGTCTCGAGTCCACGGGTCTTAACCAAGGTGCAACTGCACCCGGACTCATTTACTTATTGGAGCTTAAATAAGGATCCAAACTCGATTGTTAATGATCGAAACCTCTAGATAATCAAAAAATCAGATACCCATTTGCCATCGGATACCCATTTACCAACCTATTAGAGGCTTGCAAAATACAGCACTGCATGGGATGAGTTTAGTTAAGTCGTTCTGCTGAGTCGTCGATGCACTGCAGTGGTTGGGGCTCTGCTTCATGTCCTGCCTGCTGAAGATTCTCCTCTTCGGCTCGTCCTTCGCGGTACAATACGATACGATACAAACCTATCTTTCCCGAACTCTATATACCACAGCCAAATCGATTTCTAAAGCCCGTAATGTAATGGTCGATCGAGATCGTCTGGCCTAAAGCCTAAAGGCCAAACCCTAAACCCTAGCCGTAATTTGTCATATTCCTCTTGAGTTTTATTTCTGCGAGAAACCCTAGCAATGGTGATTAGGTGTTTTCTGAGCAGAACGCCATTCCACCACGCCCTCCCAAAATTACCCCAAATTGGAGGGATCCCATTTCGAAAGTTCCAATCTTTGTCAGAACCCCCAAATCTTCCTCCCCGAATCCCGCTAGATTCCCCTGAAAAATCCCATTTCCGCCGTCAGGTTTCCCTTTCCAATCTCCTTCAGAGGTTCGGATTTCCACCGTCCCATCTGCACGAGTTTTTACGAAAGAACCAGTTGTTA
Source organism: Cinnamomum chago (assembly GCA_038049695.1). NCBI lineage: Eukaryota > Viridiplantae > Streptophyta > Magnoliopsida > Laurales > Lauraceae > Cinnamomum > Cinnamomum chago. Next base: position 101,725,314 of record CP142451.1, on the reverse strand, counting down.
TCTGATTTCAATCGATCAGACATTGAGAAATCTCTGGGAACTCTTCTGTCGTTCCAATTGTCGCAGAAATCGATTGTTTCGATCTTGCTTTCTTGTCCTAGGGTCCTGGAAGTAGGGTTTCTGAAGAGGTGGGAGGTGATTTTTACTGGATTAGAGTTTTCAGATGTTAATCCGGGTATCATTCAGAAGTTACTAGAACAATCTGGAAGGTTCAAGGTCAACCCAGAGGAATTCCATCGGAATATACAGGTTTTGAAACGTGTGGGACTTAGTAACGAGGCTGTAATTAGGGTTTTGGAGGAAAATGAAAGTTGGGTCATGATGAGGGCAGCTGATACCGACAGTTGGATCGAACTTTTTATGAGCATTGGTATTAGAAGTTTTGAGTTTGACAGGATCTGCTATTTGTTTCCAGGCATCTTAGGATTTGGTATTCAAGGTAGGCTAAAACGCCTGTTTCAAGAGATTGAGGATTTGGGCTTTAGCAGAATTGAAGCTAGGAAGACTATTGTCCATGATCCGCGAGTTCTTTGCATGGACTTCGGAGAGCTCTCGCGATGTGTTGATTTGCTGAAAAATTTAAAATGTAGGCTTCCAATTAAAGAGAAAATTTTACAACAGGGCCCTTTTCGAGCTGGTTTCGAGGTGAAACTGAGAGTCGATTGCTTGTGCAGACATGGATTGATTTGTAGAGAAGCTTTCAATGTGTTGCAGAGAGAGCCTAGAGCTGTTATATATGAGTTGGAGGATGTAGAGAAGAAGATTGATTTTCTACTGCACAGGATGCAGTTTGGTATTGCTTCTATAATGGAAGTTCCAGAGTATTTGGGTGTGAATTTTGAGAAACAAATAGTTCCTCGATACAAAGTTATTGAGTATCTGAGATCGATAGGTGCGCTTGGTCTTAAGGTGGGGTTGAAGGAACTTATAAGGCCCACTCGGCATAGGTTCTACAACCTTTTCGTCAAGCCCTATCCAGAATGTGAAAAGATATTTGGGGGATATCCAAGAGCTGTTGAAGTCAAATCCAGGCATCCGATCGGGTTGTGGAAGTTGTTTAAGCCACAAAGTTATCCCGAGTCCAAAGAGGATTTGAGGAACATTAAGTTGTTCATGGAGGCTTTGGCTTAGTACTGCTGATTGTCCAAACCAGCCTTTTATCTTTAAATTGAAAATGTTAATACATGGGTACCTTTTCCCATGAATTAGATTCATGAAATTTTGGGTGCTGAGGAATCATTAACCATGAATGCAGTTTGACGTTTCTCATCCATGGACCTCAGCAATTGCTTATCAAATTTCCACATTCACCCATGTTCCATGTTGGAATTTGGTGACTCTCCAACGGAAATTGTTTTTGGCATCTAGGGTCGCCCAGTAGATTTCTTGTTCTGGTGTTGAAAACCTGATTCAATCTTTTGAAAGGATGAAATTCGCTTCCTGCATTGCCTCAACACTTCTTGTGTTCTTATGTTCAAGTTCTCATTCAGTTTGGGTTGGCTCCTATAACACTTCTTGTGTTCTCATGTTGAAGATCTAGTTCTGTCTGGGTTGGCTCATACTGTGTTTCCATGAGGGTGCTAGGATTTTGGGAATTCGGCACAGTAGTGCCTCTTCAAACATAAAGGCGAAGATGGTAATTAAAGGTCACTAGAAAGCAAGCGCAGAAAGTGTTGATTCTTGTGGCCTTGTTTGGCTTTGTATTTGAGCTGCCACATATTATTCCTTCTGGCCAATAGGTTATTTAGTGGCATCCCTGGACTACACATAATGCATTCTGCTTGGCTTTTGAAGGACTTCAGTAGATGCTCCATGATGCTTGATATTCAGTGCTCTATGAATTCATTGCTAGAAATGGTTATTGATGTTGAACAATGCTCCAGTAAGATATTCTAATTTTCTGGTAAGCTGTTTCTTCTTAGAAAGTTTAAATTTTATTACAGTAACTATGTATGCATCTAGGAGGAGAGGTTATCATATGATGCATGATTGAAGGATCTGATATTTTTTGTTTGATCTAACAGCTTAATAGGTGGACCCTGGATGCACCTGTCAGTGATCTGAAATTCTCTTCTGGTGGGCATTATTTATGGATGGGTCATGTGGACTGTTATGTTGGTGAATGGGTTTTTCACTTGATAGTCAGCATTCGTCTAGAAATAATTCTCAGTGCCTCTTTGGTTTCTGTTGCTCACCAGCAAGGACAGGGAGCAAGCAAATATATTGTTCCTTCAGACGCTTTGTCAGATTCCCATGAGAGGCTGGTTTTTCTTGGTTCTAGTTAGTAAAGGGCGAAAAAGGCACTGTTTCAAGGATAGCAAGACTGAGAAGGGGTCAGTTGGGAAGCTGAAATTGTGGAAAGGGTTGTTTGCGAGTCTGTAACAGATGGAAGAGCAGCAGGCATGGTGAAAAGGTGGGTCCAATTGCACCAAGTTATGATTAGAAAACATGCCTGTCCGAGAGTTCCCAATAGCAGCTTTTTTTTTGGATGTTTTTGCCATGCTGATATTTTTAAAGGAGAGAACAACATGGTAAAATTGCAGCAGAATTGCTATAAGAAAACAGAGGGAGATAAGCAATGCAATGCTAATATACCATCTGTGGCAACAACAGATATGATTGCGGTGCTTCCTTCTTTTATTTTTTATTTATTTTTCTTTCCCTCTGATCCTTCTACTTAATGAATATGAGAGGGTGCAGCTGTATGCAGTTCATACGTTCTTTCCCAAAGCTATATGATTTTTCTTAACTTGGTTCATATGTACTATGCATGCATATATGTATGTATGTGCACGGGAACCCACACACACACAGATATATATATATATATATTTAAGTTGTTGGCATTGGATATGGATGTGAGGGCTTATCTCTCATAGTAAGGTGAGAGCATCTCTCATAGGAGCATCTCCCATATATATATTTAAGTTGTTGGCATTGGATATGGATGTGAGGGCCCCCACCTCATCTCTCATAGTAAGGTGAGAGTATCTCTCATAGGAGCATCTCCCATATATATATATATATATATATATATATATATATATATATATATATATGGGGAAGTTTCAAGTGCATCTATCCCTCACCATAGGGCGAGAGGCACTTCCCTTTTCGCACATGAAGACAAGGAAGTGTACCTCACCCTATGTACTTAAAAAAGTAACTTTTGTACTTGAAAATTTTCAATTATGGAAGTGTCCCTCACCCTATGGTGAGAGATAGATGCACTTGAAACTTCCCCTAAATATATATATATGTAAATTTTAAACTTTGAAGTGTGTAAGATCCCAATATGGATGTGGCTAAGATGATGGTGGTGGTGGTGATGATGACGATGATCTAAAATCTCAGTGAATAGGTTCCTTTTTTGTGTTGATTCACAATTTTATTGCATATTTATAATGTTTACCTCTTTAAACTGTATGATCAAATCAGGGACTACCTTTGAGCACCTTGTGGGCAAACCTTGTTGAAAGAGTATTGAAAATAGTCTAGTAGAACTTGTGCTATAGCTTGTTGTTCATGTTTTGTTGCAACAAATATAATTGTAGGTATCTCAGTGAATATTCAGTTTTCCATATTCGAGTCATATTCTTGATTTGAACTATATAGGTGTTAAAAGTTTCAGCCTGCTACAGCCAGCTTCTGACCCTGGGCCTGGATCCAGCCTGTTACCCTAATCATTGGTTTAGGTCTGGCCTGTTGGACCCAGGTGGCACCTAAAAGGACTCGGATCTGGGATCGACCCAGACCTGATTTAGGCCCATTCGCATCCTTAAAGAGTGGTCCTTGGGATGATATCCGAAAATAAATAGAATATCCATCCACAAAATGTTCTAAACAAATATCATAAAATCTAAAAGTCTATTTGCATTTAACATTGTAATTGTGTAAATTGCAATTTGTTTATAGGCTTTTACTGTAATCATCTTGTTATGGGTACCATTAAAAAAAAAAAGAAAATCATCTTGTTATCGGTATTTTCATAAATGAAGATTCCATGCTATTTGCATAGTGGCCTTTTCATTGTTAATTTCTTGGGAGGGCCTCCATTGTCATTTCTAAACTAAACCAAAATGTCTGTTTAGTGTCCTGCCAAACAAAGCTTATATAGTTGTAGTATCAATGTATCATTTGGTGGTTTAATCTTCAAAAAAAAAAAAAAAAAAAAATTTGTATAATATCGTTGAACTGCTATCTAAAAGTATATTTTAAGTATTTGATAATATATTTTGACACTAGTACAATGAAAATAACAAAGTAATTTTCAGTACTCTGGCGTGATGCCTTTCCAGAATGATAATTCAATGTCTGATCTGAACTTGTGAACTGAAATGATTATGGTTTGGTTGCTGCACTTGTCAGTCTCATCTGTTCATTTAACATGTCTCTCTGTATATTACACAGTATTCACAACCATTGTACTGTGGATCTAATGCTTCATTGTTGCATATCAAGGATTCTGGTTGTGGGCTCAGTTACATAGTTGTCAATTCTGTTCCATCCTAGCTAGAATTGTTGGGAGGATCCATTTGGAGATGAAACTGAAATGTAACATTCACCCTTGAATTCAGGATCCTGGCCAATTCTGTCCAGAATGGTGTCTTTTGGTTGAAATTGACAGACCAGGTCTGTTCCAGCTGAAATGAACCTACCTTGTTCCAGTGTGACCAATTTCAACCTTTTATTTTATTTTTTCATTTTTTTAACCTCAAAAAACCTTAAAATGAAGGACATATCAGTGTTTTCTCCTCCACAATTGAATGAGATGGTCTGTGTCTCCTTAAAGTTGTGTTTCATGTGGGGATCGTGCAAATCCCTCGCCCAAAAGAAGGACGTCTTTTTTCCCCTTGTTCAGAACAAAATACAGAACATTTTTTTGGTAGGATATCGCTCCTCTTTCTTTGAAAAAAAAATAATTTTAATGCATTTCAAAATGAAAATGCATGAGACAATATGTAAATTTATATATTTTTTGTTGCTCCTCTTTGAAACAGAACACCAGAACATTTCATTTCAAGGCCAAAGCAGAGGGGGAACTGCAATGTAATTGACAAATATGGTGGGCTTTCAATATTTTTCAAATCCACAAGATTTGCTTAGTCAAGAAGTACAATCAATGAAGTCAAGTCAGAATGTCTTGAACCCCCTGTTTGTGAGAGTTATTTTTCCTGTGCCTAAACCCCTTTCTTGCATGTACTCCCCCATTGTTTTTCTTCTTCCTTTTTTTTTTTTTTAAATGATAACTAATCACTTTGTGAAAGAAGAAATATGGTGCAAAATTGGAAGCACAAATAAGCAACACACATGACATACCAGCCAATAGGGCCATAAACACTGCAACTAACCTGTGGCATTGAACCCACAACATTCTCTGATGTTAGTCTCTGATATTAGTCTCTAATAAGATTGAATGATCATACCAGCACAAATTTGTGTTGCATGGAAGAGTAGAAGACATAAAGAAATCTCAAGGTACAAAGGGAAGAAGACGAAAATATTGTCTATTGGGTGAAGAGGAGAACTTGCCAACACTAGTGTAAAAAGGTGAAAGGAGGAGCAAAAACCCTCTTTCAGTTAACCATTCCCCACACTTAAGATACTGTTGTATTTGTCTCTACAGAAAGAAAAGCTATTTAACTTGACTTAAAGTTTCTATATCTGGTGATAGAAAACTTTTTACTTCTATTAAAACACTTAACATCTATTAAACCACTCAAATAAAATATATAAAGGAGTCCTAGTTTACCAATTATTTGAACATGGAGGTATAAGCATTGATACTAGTCTGTGGCATTGATCCTACTACATTCTTTTCAACACTAACATAGGCCAGAAATAGTGAACCCACTAAACTTTTTGGTTAAGATTGCCTGCTCAACTATCTGTCATATTTAAAACTTCATTTGAAAAAAAGAGTCACACACAGGGGCGGGGAAAAAAGAAAAGAGACATTCAAGCTTCCAGCTCCATCGGTTAAGTGAACCTTATATGATTAAAGATTGTTGTAATTCTTATCTGAGAATCACATAAATGTCTATAAATATCATTTCAGATTTGAATGAGTAAAAAAGCATTTTTCATTTTCATTGTTGACAACTTGGTTCTCATTTATCACTGATGCAATATTTGATCTGTTTAACAGAATCAATTTTTTTTTTCCTCTTTGAAAACCCTGCAGTCTATTTACTGATTAAAAAAAATGTACTACCTACTTGGTCTTCCCTTTTTTTGGATTGTGATGTACAAATATTGTAATTACCGTTTCCTTGTTTGAAACTGTGCAACCAGGCTCATAAATCTCACAGAAAATGGTCAAGCTTACTACTGTTAACTATTTGTGTAATTCTTATCTGAGAATGAATCATATATGTCTGTAAACATCATTGCAGTTGCGAACAGGTGAAAGGTATGTTTCATTTTCATTATTTAGAACTCGATTGTCATTAATTGTCAATGACAATATTGGATTCTGTTGAACATGCCAGTGTTTTTTCTTTTTCATTTTTTGAAAACCCGACTTTCACTGACTACTTGGTGTCTCTCCTTATTTGTTTTGGATTCTGTCATGTGAAAATGTTGTAAGTACCATTTGGTCATCTGAAACTTTGCGTCCAGGCTCATAAATGTCACAGCATATGGTGAACCTTACTGCAATTAAGTATTAATAATTCTTTTCTGAAAATCAGTTGCATACGTCTGTCAAAGTCATCTCACTTCTGAGCAAGTGAAAAGCATGTTTCATTTTTCATTTTTGAGACCTTGATTGTCAATCACTGCTTCAGCCAATGCTTGATTCTGTTAAAATGCACCTGACCACGAGTGACTAGTTGTTCTCACCTTATTTTGGATTGTGTCGTGCACAACCAATAACCATCATCAATACCATTTGATCTTTTCAAACTCTGCATCTAAAAGCTTGTTACTCTCATTGAATGTCATATTCAGAAGGGCACATCCACGTCGCACTATACAAAATCTTTCTACACATAAACCTTTCTTTAAAAACGAAAATACTGTATATTCTAGAAATTTGGTACCAAAGGAGAAGTTAGATCCAGCACTGAATTTGCAAACATTTAGGGCCCCCTTTAGTCAGAAAGCTTCAGTTGAACTAATTTTCATATGTTTCAAGTCAATTTGGAAGCTTATTTTGCTGTGACAATGGTGACCGCAGAAGACTTAGTCAAACTTATAATGGTTGATATATAATTTGATTGGAGAGCATGTGCTTCCCAAACCCAATTGAACCTGATAGAAATTTTAAGTACCATTCATTTGTATTGCATTGGTAACATTTAGAGCTAATTTGGTTTTAACCATTCTTTTTTTTGGTGTCAGTTAACATTTGCGGATTTTTTTTTTTTTTTGTTTTTGTTTTTGTTTTTGTTTTAGGCCTTCTGTTGATCTCCCACAGTAGATCATGGAGGGAAGGATAAACTTCCCAGCAGTTCTGTAACTGTTTGGGTCATGAATAATGCCATCAACCAGTTCCATTACCGTTACGCGCCACTCTGCTACAGCATGTCTGATTGCAACTCTGCTCTAGTGTGACCACTTTTTATAAAACCAAAGCAGCCATTGAACTGGTGAAAGCGAATTTTAGTTCGGTTCATCTGGAGGTTAATTTAATTCGAAGTCTTTGGGTGATTAAACCACATAGTTCATACTTTTGAACTGGGGTCTGGGAGTAAATGGTTCTAGATGAACTGAACTGCAACGTGTAGCATTTATGTGTCAACCAAGTCGGACCGCCATTCTGGTGTAACGGGTCAACCTTCACCCTTTCTTCCAGCTTCTTAGATGCATATCCACTATGCAGGCTTCTACTTTATAATTGTTTTAGAAGAATCCAGCTGTTGAAGATCATATCAGATTCATTGATCTTGGTGGTTAATGATCAAATTTCTAAAGTAACACAAAACAAAATAAATGATAGCAAGCGACAGTCCAAAACATTTGGAGAATGTAAGCATGGACCAAGATAAAACTACTGCAACTGTCTAAACATGTAACTGGAGATTTTTGAGCAATTTATACTTGGAATATAGCCATTGAAAAATAAATTTACTCCATCCGAATGAAAGTTGAAGTCAGATAAATTTAAATTTTCATGTACATTGGTGTGTACTGGACTACTGGTGCAACATCTGAAACAAGATGCCAATTAGAATGAGCTGCAACTAAGAAATTAATGGTTGTCAACTTTGAGAACAATTCAGCAAGCAACACACTCAACTTTAACCTTTTTTAGACTGTGCTGTGACTGTATTGAGCAGAATTAAAGGGCTATGAAAGTGAGTTCATCAACTTTAGAAAGGCACCAAAATGAGAATGCATTGGAGGGTATGAGGCTATGGGCAATTGCAAGAAGCCCTGTTTACATAGGAGTGGATCAAGATTTCAAGACATTTGAACCCATGTAGGTCATGCTTGTTTACCTTATAGAAACCAGTTTCCACTAGGACTGCACGTGAAAAAAAAAAAAATAGCCTATGCTCTTTTGATTGGTGTGTCTTTGTGCAATTGTCATCCATGTAGATCTGATTAATACAATCCAATTCATTGGATTCCACTTGCTCCCCACCCTACAAGACACAATTATATTGGTAGATTGGAATCCATTAGCATTAACCTTCAAAATACTATAATTTCAGAGTTCCCAGTTACACGAAATTGAATGCTTGAGAAGTCCAACAAACATTCTGACAATTGGTATGACAAAATTCTTATGTTAGCAGATATTGCACTTGATCTGTGATGAAGAGTGGAAGTTGGTAAAAAGAGAGCTGCACCAGCATGAGAATGAAGATGGCAACCAAGGCAGACATGAATGACGACGGATTGCTGAAATAAGTATTTTTGAAGCTGGCCCAGTGCAGATGCCAGGTATTCCTATAATAGCTGTTCATATCTTTAAACTCTCTTAAATGATAGCAATTTCGACATCAAATATGATTTCTTTTCCCTAACCCATTGAAGAATTGGGCCATCTGTCTGTTCCAAGATATTTTTCTACAGTTTTATCATCACATAGAAATCCAACATCTGTAGGAGTGTGGTGGAGGCAGTCCATGAAGGTTGCCATAGGTAGTGAAGTGCTTGGAGAAATTGATCTTTAATCAATTTATACTGTATTGGATGTACTAAAATGTTGGATAGATTTGAATAACCCTATATCTAATTGAAACATAAACGCATATTTGATTTCATCACGAATGCTAGATCTCTACGAATTCCTTGATCAAAATTGTTTTTGTAAGATCGGAGATTTACTGCACTCCTCTTCTCCATTATATATGATTAAGGGATGGGGTATAATTATGAAGAGAGTATGGATTTTGGTATACCTACGGAGCATTATACTTTACAAGACTTGAGTCCCTCTAAATAAGTACTTGTAAAATAGTTCTTCCCAAAATATCCTTGTACATATACTCCCTTCGAATCCTTTGAAAGGGGAATTCATGAACACTATTATAAATATAGGGCTATTCTTCTAAGAGGGTACGACATGTTTTATCATGCAAATTGTAGTCTTTTTAGTAATCACTCATTGATGAAGTGAGGAGCTCGAAATCTGGAATCCCTAAAACCCTATTTATAGGCTTTCTTAGACAATCCTCTCCCTATCATGGAGTCCTAGTTATATTAAATTTTAGAAACCCTCTTTGCAATGGAAATCCTGACAGTTGGCAACTTTCTGTCATCATCAAAGATATTCTAGGGAGTTGTCTTTAATTAAATGGTTTCAATTAACCGTCCAAGTGGGCATTTAGTCACATGGGCCTCACAGGCGCTACCTGGAGCTTTATCACGCATGGAATCCGTTTAGCTGATGGATTTTCCCCTTGGATCCTCTGGAGTAGAAATAATGTAACTAGCGCTTAATAAGTGAAGCAAGTGTTACATCTATCTTTCACAGATGACAGTTTTATATTCTCGCATCTATCTTTCGCAGATAAGAGTTTTATTTTCTTTTATCTGTTTTTCAGAGACGACAATTTTATATTTTCCAATGCCACTGTCATGGAAGCCAGATACTTCAAAGATGTTCTTCTTGACTATTGTGATATATCAGGACAACTGATTAATTTTGACAAACCAGCTCTCTTTTTTCCAGAGGGGGTTGTGAAAAGAGATGTAGAATAACTGCCGCTATCTTATTAGGAGTGAGATTCATGGAAAATTACAAAACATGTCTTGGGAATCCTTAAAAAGAATCGGCATGAACAAAAAATGCCATTTGAACCCTTAATCAATAAAGTGAAAGCAAGAATTAAAATTTGGCAGGCCCTTCTTCTCTCTGTTTTTTTTTTTTTTTGGGGGGGGGGGATGTCTACACACTACTAAATGGAAAGAGATCTGTAAATTGATTGAGGACAGAGATCTGGGTCTAAGAGACTAATAATAATAATTTGGCTCTTTTACCAAGGACTTGGTGAAAATATCTATCTAATGAGGACCTCCTTTGTTCTAAGGTCAAAGAAAAATACTGCCCGAATAAGTCTCTTTGGGAGGCTGAATGCAAGAGAGAAAACTCAATTGTTCTAGAAGGCTTTGTGGAAGCAGTTTAATTTGTCAATCCTAAAGTTGGATGGGTGACAGGAAAGGGGGAGAACATATCTATGTGGAATTGTAAATGGATCCTATGTAGTGAAGGCCTTAGAAAACCTCCTTCCTCTATCTCTGACCCAACTCTAGTTGTCAAAGACCTTGACCTTGATAAAAAAAAAAAAATGGGAATATTGATGAAATGAAAAGTGTCTTTGATGTGCTGAAGGACATTGAAGACCTTATAAAAATTTTACATTCCCAATTATCCCTTTGAAGATTAGAGGGTCTTGCCAATAGCCAAAAATGGTCAGTTGTCTACTAGAGCAGCTTTTAAGGAGATTGATAGAGACAATTCATTACTGATGATAGGGTTCTCATTAACTGGAAGGCATTGCGGAAACTTCCCCTTTCCCAAATGATCATCATGTAGGGATGGAAGTGTTTAAGAGGTATATTACTGGTAAGAGCCTTCTTCTAATCTAAAATTTCAACTTCTAATTCCCTTTGCCCTCTATGTGATAAAGGGGGAAAATCGATTGAACACATCCTCTTTCAATGTGATCTTACTCGTTCAGTTGGGTTTGGGGCCTCTCTAGGGCTCTTGACCCACAAATTCAACATGTATAATATGCTGTCTTGGTGGAAGTACTGGTTTGACTGTGGTCAACCAATTCTTCTCCTAGCTAAGAACCCTCATAACCAGGCTTGGGTGGTGGCCATATGGTGGGCCATTTGGAAGTAAGGAATGACTAGATGTTTAGGGAGGAAAAGCCATCTCCTGCAAGTGTGATGTCTATGGCTAAAAGCACCATTCTATCCCCCAAGGCTTTGGAGGACACTATTTTGGAGAATCTATTGGGCCATCGATCTCGGAGTGGCCTTGAGGGGATTGAGAATTTTGGAATCGTATTTTCTGATGTAGACGAGGAATCTGCTTTTGGTTTTGCTATTTTCTACTATCGAAACTTTATTGATGCAGGCACAACCAAAGGGCCAAGAATCCTCTCTTCCGAAGAAGCTGAAGCGAGAGCACTTATCGCTATGATAAAGACGGCATCGGACATTGGAGTCTCGGGTTCAGATCTTCTGTGATTGGAGTCTCGGGTTTATATCAGTTTTATCCTTAGGGACTGGAATTGGATCGCTCATGCTCTTGCTTAGTTAGGTCAATCGGGGGTAGTTTTTGGGTATTTTGGAAACTGATGTTTGGGCTTTGTTATTCTCCTGTTTGCTATTGTTGGTGTTTTCTATTTTCTTAATGTAATTCTCATTTACCGAAAAAAGAAAGGTGAAAGGTGTTAAAGCAAGTGTTTACATCTCAAGGTTCGATGCCTTTTCAATGGCTTCCTTTTGTCTTCCCATTGCATGGTTGAAGAATTTTCAAGCATCTGTAAGATGATTCTATCTTCATCTCCTTAAAGCTTTTTTAAGACTGATAGTATGCTTGTCTTACGCAAGAGCTCAACAATAAAGCAACTATCCAACACCAACATTTGATCATAGTCATTGCATTAAGGTTGACAGCCTCAGAGTAGGACTCCCTTGTGACTCTATGGGCATCTAAACATCTAGATGCAGTTGGTTCACCTTTTTATAAAGAGGGAGGGTAGAAGATGCCACTCCTGCTTTTCTATTGCCTGCAGATTCTCTTCACCATAAGGACCTACTGAGACAACTGTGGGTGGTAGGCTCCGTGGGATTCAGAAAATGTAACATGAGCTCCCCACCTGTTGGACTTGTCAATAGTTGTAGCTTTTTGTCTGACTTCTCCTCCATAAAAGTCATCTAACTACCAAATCCTAAATGGATTCATGGCATCTCTCTCTCTCTCTCTCTCTCTCTCTCTCTCTCTCTCTCTCAAAATGTGGTTTACAACACAAAGCAAGAATATGGAAATTGGGTCATGAACCTTCCTTCAGGACTAGTAGTTTTTCTTTATGAGTGTTATATATGTCAAACACAGAACTTGATGGAAGTCTCAACCTCAACCAACCATGAGGATGAGAAATGGTGAATATGGTCAAATTCAACGGCTCATTGATGTACTTTCTTTTTGTATTTTGAACTAATGACAACAAACGACGAAATGTTGGTCAACTATGGAAATTACTGCTTGCTTCTTTACCCATTTTAGCTTTTTAGTTTTGATACTTGCGTGTGTGTGGAGCGCGTGGGGAGCACATTTCTTATGCAGTGATCCTGGAAAGATTCTGAAAAAGAAGCCACGAACAGTTCAGAAAACTTGGAGAAGTTGGGATTTATTATGTCAAATTTTGGCCATCCAAACCGAGGGCCCATTCTGTATAAGGGACAACCCAGAACCTTAGCTTAGTGTGATGCTTGGGGTACTTGTTATTTTAGTTCTTCTTTCCATCTTGGGTACAAGTATCAGGTCAGGTCAGGCCTGAGGTGGGGCCCATCTCTTCCACCGCTCATCTGCGCGATTCGCATGCAAACTGTGCGCAAACAAATCTGGGTATTCGTGCACGCAAAGCTCGAATCTTGGTCCAAATTACGCTTATGCTTCAACATCTAGGCCTTAGCCCAAAATGCCAAGGCTTTAGGACACATCTATCTCCTCGGGCTCGACCCGGCCCAAGTAGCACCCCTAACCCCACCTCGCATTCCACTATGGGAATCTCACATGCCCCATCTATCTGTGCACAGATACGGCAATGACATGCCGTAGATATGGTTGGGACACGGATTTTACAAAAAAAATATAGTATCGAATATGATACGACACGATACATTGTCCAAGCATCATAACCATCCATACATTCCCAAGATTCATGGGCCCACTTCCTATAAATCACAACCCTTGGATGCGGCGAAAATGCTCACAACATAAGAAAAAAAAGAAAAAATGCAAGACAGAGACACCCATTCACTATAAAATCAGGTCTTTTCTTTCTTCTACTAAGTACTAAGTATAGGAAAATCAACACAGAAAAGGAAAAAAAAAAAAAGAAAAGAAAAAGGAAAAGTGGGATAAGGTGGCATCACGTGCATATCACGTGAAGGACAAAAGCTATCTCTCCCCCTGAACCAAACCAAGGGGGAAGACAACAAAAAATCGCCCCCCATATGAAAGAAGTGTTGTCCACAACTTATTCGCCACGTGTCATCGCCACCTCCACCTTATTCGTGTCACCAAATCCGACCGTCCACGTCTCATGATCTGGAGAGCGCTCTCCTCAGCGCCGCGGCCAGCAATGCCGGCGCGCTCAGATGCGGCAAGTGCCCTTCGGTCGGCAACATCTCCACCGTGTTCCGGCCTCCCAGATGCGTTTTCAGGTACGTAGCAACCGAAGTCGGCACCGACACGTCCTTCGCCGTCTGAACTATGCAGCAGGGGACCTTCACCATGCCCAAGAACTCCCTCAGATCACTGTTGAAAACAGTCCTCGATACGAAAAGCGTTATATCGGGCCTCATGTTGAATAGGGTCCGGCTGAATTCACGCACCGCCGCCGGCACGTCCGCCCCGACAGCGGTCGGCGCGAAGCCCGACACCCATGCCTCGTAATTCGCCTGCATCGCCTCGAACACTTTCTCCACCTCCGCCCGCTCGAACCCACCATGGTAATTATTGTCGTTCAGAAACCTACAACCAACCATATTATATCAGATACAGAGGAGTGGACCACTTACACAGAAATAAAAACACTTTAACCGAACAATTGGGGAAGGACGGATCCCAACTATTAGATTGTACCTTTATTCTCATTTGTATTGGAGAATAGTAATTGCCTATGATCATTAAAGGTACAGTGAGATTGGATATATGCTTTTAAAATTTTTGCTATATGTAGGACTAAAACTCAGACTGCCAGCTGAGCAATGGTTTGGAATGTGAAATCAGATACTTTGTGTTACCATGAAAGACAGATGTTGTGGAGAATTTGGATTTGGAAGGAGATGGATGAGTAACATTCTATTAGCTCATGTGTTAACCAATTGTGGTGGGAGAAATGAGAAGGTGCTGAATTTCATACCTTGGGGAGGCGCCAATGAGGACCAGCTTGGAGAAGAGGTTGGGGCGGTGGATGGAGGCCAAGATGCCGATCATGGCGGAGACGGAGTGCCCGACGAAAGCGCAGCTATGGACATGGAGGGCGTCGAGGATATTGAGGAGGTCGTCAACGTAGGCGTGGAGATTGGTGTAGCGGTCGAAGTCGAAGTTGTTTGGATTGACACTGCCTGCACAAACGAGATCATACAGGATGATCTGATAGTCGCCCTGGAAATAGGGGAGGATGCGCTGCCACGCCGACTGGTCAGTGCCGAAGCCATGGGAGAGGACGAGGATCTTGTTGCCGGTGCCCTCCACCCTGACGTTGAGGATGTCCAAGATACTGTTGCCCATGTTTTGGGATGGGAGTCAATTGGAAACCCAAAAAAAAAGGGGGGGTCTTGCAATGGAGTGAGTGTTTTGATTGGGAGGTGGTTTGGGTATTGGGGGAAGGTGGGGAAGGTTGGTGTGGGGTGGGACTGCTCTGTTGTTAGGAGTAAGTATAAGTATTTAATGGGGTGGATGGATCATAGATAGCTCTCTGCCTCTCAATGTCCTCCAGATGGGTATTTATATACCTATCATGTTGTTATCTGAAACTTGATATGTTATCCAAGGAAAAAGGCAACTTTTACACTTAGCTGCATGTCTTTTTCTAATATTTGAAAACAAATGAACTTTATCTTTGTAGTTGTATACAAGCCCCTAAAATTCCACTTTTTTTAATCACTAGGACCTATGATATGCCCCTCCTTTTATTTAAAACAAAAAAAAAAAAGCAAAAGTGTTCTTACATTAAGCTGGTTTATAGTAAATTTCAGCTCAATTCACTTACTTTTTTTCTTTTTATCTAAAGTTCTTTTGTAAAGTAGGTTCTTATGAAGGAAATTAAAGAGGGGACTAGCTAGGGATTTAGGGTTAAAAAGTAGTACAAGCCCCTCTTTCCCTTGGGGGGGGGGGGGGGGGGGGGGAACGAAACTACCAAATTATGTACTCATGGCCAACTAAATTCACCATGATAAATTATGATGTTTTATTTTTAAAGTCAGGTGAGCCAAAGGTAACATGTGGATGTCATTGACTCATTGTAGCTAAAGCTGATTTTTGTTCTTTTAATGATTTCTCAACAAGAAAACCATAGCAACTGGTTAATAGCTGATTTCAGGTCCATGCCAGCTAGTTACAGTGGCTAACTTTTTTTCCTAAGGAGCTAACCAATATTATCAGTAGATAGTAAAGATGGCAGCATATAAAAATAAAAAGTATGGGTAGCAGTTTGTAAATATGAAATGACAAGGGGGTTATATATAATTTTTCCTGGAAAATACCATCATCCTTCCCCACAGGGCCACATCTGCAGCCTGCAGCGACGTACTCATAAAACCGACAAATGAATTCAACATGTAGCTGGACTGTATAACGACAAAACCTAAGAAGAATATATACATATATAGTCCTTAGGCACCTTGTTTATGCAAGTGGGCTAGGTTTATGATGATTTTTGTGGTTGATCTGATAGGGTGGGCCAAGGTTCTAATAAATGGTGATGTTTTTATTTGGGTGACTTCTTAATGGTGGCCCAAATGAACAAACTGTAGGCACTAAGGTGCAAGGATCAAGGGGGCCCTCCATCTATATTAGTAGAACTTATGTAAGTGGGTTTTTTTTTTGTTTTTTGGTTTTTGGCAGAAAGGAAGATATATTAAAACAAACAACAGCAACCGCAACAATCTCCAGATTACCCAAACCATTCAAAATTGGCCCTGTTAATAAAACCAAAGAAAGTTAGCTAAAAGGTGAGTCAGCTCATTAAACTTCCTATGGATATGCAAGCACAAATGAGTTGGCTTGGCAAGTTTTAGGGTGAGTTGGGTGAGTTATTTGAACTGTGGCCGAGTACAATTTCATATCCTTGGGTTGAGGATCCTATGCTTCATTTGTATGTAGAGCATAGGTTGTAGAGCAGTAGTGTAGCCTCTACACTGCATACACTAGCAGATTACCAGTAGAAAGTTGATCCCCATCACGATCTGGTAGTGACACTGGTGGGGCACACCACTTACTGCACTAATTTGGTGGGTCCGACCCTTTTTTAGAAAGTGGTGGGCCCACATGATTGTGACTCGATCATTCTGCTATGCTTGTGGGCCAATGTATCATCCATACACCAGACTCTTCTGAATCTGCTTGCTCTTTTGCAGGGTAATGGATAATGTCCCCTCTCTCTCCTGTTTCATGGAATGGGGTGGCCTCTAATTATATTTGATTGGACACGTTTGTGTAACACTTTTATTGGATAAAAGCCGTGAAAAAAGAATTGCTTTTCTCTGAATTAAAGGTTTTAGAGATCACTATAAGTTTTGGAAAAAAAAAAAAAATTAGTTTCTTATGATACCACCGAAAGAAATTATTTTAAAATGCAAACCTTGAAATCACTTTTCCAGGAAAGAGAAAATGAAAGTCTATTGAAATAGTAGTTATCAGCAGACCTTACACATGAGCACATTGTGTGGACATGAATTCCAAAATGGATTTTCCTTTACTGCAAGGTCAGCCAAGATAAGCTGACCTTCATCAAGATCATGCTCAAATCAGGTAATGAGAGCTCAATATTGGCTTGAACTCGACTCACTCTTGAGAGGCCTAGCTCAAACTCAGCTAGCTTTTTAATTAACTTGCCTTCTCTAGTGTTACTATCTATAAATATATCTAGATATTAAATAGAAACCGAATCCATCAAACTTATATTTCTGTGATCCTTCAAACATCTCCTCCCCATAAGTAAATGTCTTTTCATGGACCCAGAAATACATTTACCAAATGAGAGGTAGCTTGGTTGGCCCAAGGTACGAGTTTGGTCCCAGTGGTCGTGAGTTTGACTCTTCTCTATGTTGGGACCCCAGGAGCTGGAAACAGCTCCCGGCATGCACCCAGTGAGTGGGACAGGGGAAAACTACTGCCCGCGGATTAGTCAAGTGCTCAAAGAGGATTGGACACGTTGGAGGGTTCCCCACCCTTTAGCATATATATTCTACAATATATAACAATACAAGTAGATTTATCATAGTGCTCTCCACTTGAAGATAATATAAGATGTAGAAATATAATATTTGAGTATATATAATAATATGATCTCCTTCTCATGAGGGTACGCTCCTGACTTGTGTGAGAGAACAATTTGGGCACCATATGGAACTTACCTATCATAAACCAAACTCCTCGGACTCACTATGCTCCCACGAACTAGCTCCCACCATAACTTGGCACTAATCTGAATTATTAACATCATTGAGTTGAATTTCATAGCAAATGAAATTTGAAAATTCATTTAACTGAGTCCCTTAAATCAATGGTTTTGATGATCTAAATGAACTAAATGAAATGGGTTTTCAGAAAATTAATCCATACTAAGACCTTTCCATTTCCATTACACTATTCCTCATGATTGATAGACTTTAAAGTGGGCTCTACCCGTCCTTAGCTAAGTATGGTTTTGTCAAGACAGCTAATTTTGAATCGATTGTTTGGTTGGTGTTTTTATTGGTCGTTGTTGTTGTGGTTGTTGTTGTTTATTTCCTTGTTCTTTTCAATGAAGGAAATTTCTCTTCTACCAAAAAAAATCTTTATCTTAGATAATGGAAAATCTATAATAACATCTATATATGTTTATATATAAATGTATGATAAAAAAATTAAATGAGCGAGCTCAAGTTCAGGCATGCCCCCAACAATCCAAGCTCGAGAGAAACTGGCTCCAGTTCGAGCTCAACTTATGAGCTCATAAAGCCAGCTTAAGCTTGACTTCATTTGCAAATGAGCTGACCTTGAGCTCAACCCAAGTTGGTTCACATCCTTGAGCTGACCTTGAGCCAAAGTAAGCTTGCTCGCAGTTGGTTCACATCCCTACTTCCAAAAGAATAAATGCCTCGATTGAGATATTTTAGAAATATTGAATGGCTCGAGTGTCGTGTGATTTCTCTATCCACTCCTACTTCTTGCCTTTCTAAACCATTACATTATTATATATAATCCCCAAATGGATTGCATAATTTTAGATAAAATGGCTTTTCTTATAGAAGTGTGCGATGACTCATTGTTGTAGGTGATATTTGAAAGTATCCTCTTGGTTTGCATGGATTTGAATACACAGAAATTCAGGGTTAAATGGGTTCAACAAAGCATTGTCAAAGAGATGGATGAAGAATATAAGATAGAGATGTAGAAGATACAAGACTTTCCCATGATCTGATTTACAAAAGTCTTGGTTGGGTATTCATTTTTCATCTCCCCTTAATTCATTATCCATTTAATGGCAGAGCATTTGAGGGTCATTTTTGGTAAATCACCTTTGTTATATTCAGTTTTAATTACTTTAAAAAATTATGCTTTCTTTGTAGCATATTCTCACAATTGGATTTGAGATCAAAGTGGCTGTTTTTGGAGGTCTCATATTTCCATCATGATAGATGCGTTGGATCTAAAAATCCACTCCTCTCTGTATAAAGTGCTGGTTTGAAGTTTAAACTGTGGCTAGTGAGACAAACTAGGCCATATCCATCCATCCCATGTGAAAATCAAGCGTGCTTCAAAGCCAGCTTTGGCTTGTCAATAGCCTTACTGGAGGAAGCATTGCAGGTCAACCCCTTAGAAGTAATCCACGCCGTGCATTTTATATGCATGCCTTTGATTGGATGACCAAAAGCATCCCATTGTTGTGTATTTCACTATCTCACCAATCAAAATTAAATAATGGACTCTGATCACTGATAACATTACACGTGGATGGATAGCTTATTGTATGCTTAGTGAATGATTAAAGATTGATAGGATGTGGAGCTGATCATGTAAAATTGTGTCAAAATCCCAATCATTTGATTGAAGATTAAACAATTATGGGTCCTTTTGTTCCCTGCCCATACATATGTAATAGGGCTAGTATGATGATGATGATGATGATTGATGATGATGACGATGAAGAAGAATTAATAATTCATTACCAGTACTTGGATTGAATGATCTCGATCGTCGATTTTAAACCGAGATTTTCTGTGGTCTATACCAACTGATCATCCCTTCAACATTGATGAATGCATTCATGTGTTTATAATAGATAGGATTGGAAGAATCTGATTCATCTTGGTGGGCCACAAGTACTAAGCCTTACTGGTCCCTCTTTTTCTTGTAGCCGCATCCGGCTAATAGGTAGTCAATTGCCAACCCACCCCTCTCTTTTTTTCTCTCTCATCCAGATAGTGATTGAATGGAACGTCTTCTCAATTATCAATGTCATGAGGCCTGTGTTCCCATATATGGTGGTTTCTCCTTTATTTTGGTGCCTTCTTCTAGTTGCTATAAGCTGACCTTCAAAATAATATATATTTTGTATAAGCTGGCCAACAGATGCTTTCTATTTAGTCAAGGATCCAGGACCACAGCAAGAGCAATATTTCACACTGGATACACAGGAGAGGGAGAATGGTATACTGCTTACATTCACACACCCCAAAAACCACTCTCCAAACTGACTGGCTACACATGGGGAGAGAGGATGGTAAACTGCTTACATTCACACACCTCAAAAACCACTCTCCAAAACTGTGGGTACAATATGAAGAAAAATGTAGTTCTCTTTCTTTAAAAAGTGGGGAAAAGGTGGGAAGCAATTTTGGATCTAGCAACTACTAGTGAACGGAGTGGTTTAGCATCATCCATCTTAGCTTTGTGTAGAAACTTCATAACATGCTTTGTCTAAATTGGATAGTGATGTTTAGTTGTATGATGGCCCTTAATCCTGAGATAATTAATAATGTTAAGGTCCTAAGTCTTTCATTCAGAAGATTAAATTGAGATTAGTAATTAACAATGCAGTTTTAGTGAAGTTGGTCTACACTACATAATTACTTGGAAGCATGAAGCCATGAACCATATCCAAGAAGATTGTTTAAACCTATATTCATAAACTTGTGGAGCTTGCATACATGGACTTCTCAGGATCAGTGAATCCTTTAAGGTTGATGCATATAAATTCTTTCATTGGGAACCTCATGAGGAAGGCATTTTCAACATTCCTTTGACGCACGGGCCAATTGAATTGCATATATTACACTGTCCAATGATATCCTAACCATGGTGGGTTTAACCACTAGGCTAATTCTCTTAGTATTCGATGCCAAATTGCTAGTGAACCCTTTACTTATTGATGGTCAAAATTAAAAGTCTTGAGCTTATTGGTTATAGGCCTATTGTGTTGGAGTCTTCGAAACAGGGAGACACTGTTTTGCATAATCAGAACTAGCCAACTGTATAAAATCTCATGCCAACTAATAAATCATCTCTATTGCTTCCTTGGAATGAAAAGGTCAAGGAAGAGGTTTTACAAAGTTGACTAATTTTAATTGGAAGAAACACTATCTCCCTGTTCCAGACTCAGTGTGTTGATGATTGATCCATCACTTTCACACTTTTTTCTAATTGGCATCTTCTTAAATAGAGAACACTTTAAAATAATATATATTTTTAAAAAGGGGTAAAGTGCTAGCATCATCACCACCATCATCAAAGCCTTGTATCAACTATATCAGGGTTGGTTACATGAATTTTGTTTCTCCATTCTAATTTTTCTTTATTCAAGTCTTCAGAAAAATTGTGTTTCTTCATAACTATTCTTACCACTCCCATATGTCTTCTTCAGCCAACCCATTTCTTTACGGGCTATTAACCTAAATTGAGTTTCTCTTCAACAGTAACATTGTTGACCTATATTGGACATGTCCAACCATTTTAAATACGTCTTTCTTAATTTATCACCTATTAATGCTACCCATATAATCTCCTGAAGTGTTCATTTTTTTTGTATTAATCATTTTCTAGTTTTTTTTAAATGTCTATCTTAATACAGTCCTGATTAGGAAAATCGAACTATCTAATGAGCCTAAAAGAATAAACCTTAATTGATTTGGAAAACCCGAGTAAGGATTAAACTCTAACCAAATCAACAATCAAATAAAGAAACACAATGAGCAAAGTAGGACCCTTACAATAAATTGCAAATCCACTACTTAAATAATTTTCAATCCATTTCAATCATTCTGCTATTATCTGATTTTCATCTTTCTAATCTCTCCATCCTTATTAATTACGAGCGAAGGAATAAATCTCTTTGCGTTAACTCTTATGCTTCAATTCTCATAAGAGTAAGATTCCTACTAAACTTACAATTCACATATTCAACCTTTACACGACTTATTTTAAAACCTGTGTATTTTATTATGATATCTTGACTTTTATTTTTACCTTATAAAGATCACTTTATTTTCAATGATACGTTCCAGATATGATTCGAATAAAACCTATAAAGTTATCCCTTCAATAAAATTCTGTGGGAGTATTCACACAACCTATATTTGCACAATGGTGAACTGCATGCATCTGGACCTTTTCTATTTGTGGACATGGATTGCTAGCTTAGTAAGCCCTTAAGTTAGTACACTGCATTTGGCCAAATTCTAAAAAATTGTGTGCAACTAATCATGCTAAGATTCTCTTACATGCACTTTATCCTGACTGTACAATTTCTGGATAACACTCTTCTGCTGATCTGAACCATTGGATTCCACCTGCAAACCATTCTATTCTCATAACCCCATCTGGAATTGGAAAGTTAGGACCAACTACTTGATGGTGGCATATTTGGGGTATGCTCTACCGACAACTTGTCAACCATGTTAAATGTAGAGATTATTCTTGTCGACAGCCACGCCATTTTCTGCTACAATTTCGCAAACTGTGGCAAACACCAAAGGAAGTATAATCCTTAACTAACTATGTTAATGCAAGGTATATTAAGTATTGGGGCACACAAAACTCTAGTTTTGTAAGTTAGAGATGACATTTGATGCTAATGGTTGAACTTAGATAGTAGGCTTTTCTTATTAATTGCATCTTGCTTGCTTTTTTTCTTCTTGTGAGAAGCCATCACAATAGGATCGGTCTCTTTCAAGATAGAGATGGTGAGAGACATGTGATACTGAAAGTAGCCTCCAAATGCATATAAGTCCTGGATTTTGGGCTCCACCCTAACGCTGGATTATGGTGAAATAGTGACATGTTAGAGAAAGAGAGGGAGAGAGGTTGATTTGATAATTCCTTGTGCTAAAAAATCCCTTCTTTTGGAGGTAATTTCAAGGGTTTTGATGGTTTGATGGGTCATGTGTCCTTATCCTCTCTTAGCTTTGGTGCACTTTTTTGTTCTAACTTTGTTATATGGCATCTAAATATTCGATCGTTTTTAGGTTTTTGGATGGAATAGTGACTAGGACTAGGACTAGAAAGAGAAGGGGAGTTACCATTTCTCATCATCTTAACTTTCTCTTTATTGGATTCCATGTTATCTTGGTGACGCTTTAAATCATTCTTTTATAGGTAGATTATTATAATTTATTAGTCATATGTCATTTTCTTATAGATTCTTTATTTGGAAAGATAGTCTATAATATCTTTGCTCCTACTTCTAGGTGGAGCATGCTCAACTTTCCTTTCTTTTTTTTGGAATTCATGCATCGTGCTTGTTCTATATGTATATTAGAAAATGTCTAATGTAAGAATTTTTTTCTGGTACGCAATAAGGGGGCCGTAAAACGAGAAAACTTACACACATAATAGCCCACTTGAGTGGAAAGAGAGCCCCCCGCACACACGTGGAATGAGACAATGTACCCAAGATTCAAACAATGAGAATTGTCGCTTTATACCACACGAATAAGGAGCTATTATAGTATGTTTTGAGTTATAAACTATATCAGAAAAGTTAAAGTTTGATGTTTCTTGAGCTCTTTTCGAAAACCGTATAACTTAGTATTAGAAAATAGCTCAAGAAACATCTACCTTTTTTGAAATTATATAGATGCTAGGGTTGCTTTATTCAGGGGGTAGATATGCAATTTAGCTTAGGTAGTTTCTCTTTTGTGTATATCATCTGTCTGATGGTTTTGTTCGGTTTTTAGTTATAGTTGTCTGTATATGTTAGGTATGTAGGTTACTTTGTAGTTTCTCCTGTATGGACTTTTTTCTTGAATAATATTAACGTTTTCTAGCAAAAATAAAAAAAATTAGTTTTTTGGATTTACTTCCAATAACTTTTATGCCATTAGTTAACATTAACACCTTGAGAAATGACCCCTAGGGAAAAGGAAAACTAAAGTAAATGTTGGCGTCTACAAGTTTTTAAATGAAATCCTATAAATAATTAGGGTTTGCTTAGCCAATGCACTCGTGTTTGATTGGTGTTAGCGTCTTAGTCTTACATGTATGCCCAAAGATCGATCCACGAGTCATCAAGTTTTGGGTCATCAAATTTAAGTATCACTCCTACACCGGTTACCCATTCTAGTAAACTCCATTAGCTTCATTACAGTCCATTTTCGACTAAAATTCAACCACATTTACCCAAATAACTTATGATAGTTTAAAGGTCATTCAAAGTAGAGTTTCCAATTTAAACAGACAACCCTTCTAAACTAAATTCAACCACCACTTCATAATTCGGTTCCAATGGGTGCGTCACCTTTACTTTTTCCAATCAAACCCTGTAACCATAACCATCAATGATTTTGCTTGTACAAGAACTTAAGAATATCAAAACCTTTTGGTCAATACTCTCCTAAATCCACTTCAAATCTTAGCAATCCACTGAAATTAATTTCAAATTACCTACATTATGCTCCTTCGCAATCTATGAAAGTGTTTTTTTTTTTTTAAAGAAGGAAAACAAAAAAAAAAAAGAAAAAGAAAAAAGGAAAAGGCTAGGAGGAGATTTGGAGACGCCCCTTCCTAGCAGGGATGGCAATGTGATGGAGCGGGTTCGGGGTTTAGGCATCCTCGAATAAAACTCGATTGGTATTCGCAATGTCTCATACCCACCCTAATCCTTGGATGAATTTGATGGTAGTCATACCAAACCTTTCCAATGATAGTTACGGGTTGAACTGGATTTGATAGTTTATGGTGAAGGTTTGAACCCATGATACTTTGGAAAAGGTCACTCATTAATACCACCTATACTAATGACATTTTTAATTAAAAAAACATAATTAATATATAATATATAAAGTAAATATATATATGGAGTTAGACCCACCCAAAACCCAAATCCGGCCCAAATCCAATTTGAAATCCTATTTAAATCCAACCCATTGTCATCCCTACCCCTAACCATCATACAAAAATGCCAGGTGTATAATCCATAATCCTAATACACAGACATAAAACTTCAATGCTCCTCCCAACCACAGCTCCGCTGCTGCATTTGCTGTCGGCATCATGATTTCCATTAAAACATGTCCCTGCAACTGTACCTTATTTGACATTGTCTTCCCTCGTGACAAAGAGGATAAGGTGTGCATCATGTCCTCCCCTCTTCCCCTCTTGACTTCCATCCTCTGTGCTCTTCTACTCAGCACAAACTAGTGAGGCTCCTCACCCTATCCCACCTACCTACAGTTGTAAATAGGTCGGATTGAGTCCATAGTAAATTTAGAATTGGAACAGTTAAGGAGAAGGTGAAACCGGATTTAGACCCAAAACTGCTATGAAATTGGTTTTTTTGCTCCGGAACTAGAACTATATATGGGACGGATTTGGATCCGGGTCCGAACTTAGATAAAGAATGATATTATAAAAATATAAATTTTAGGAGAAATTCTGAAAAATTGAAGTAATATATTCGGTTTCAGGTCTACGAATCCGAACCAAGTTGGAACCAGACCCATTTACTTATCGAGAGTTAAATAAGGACCCATGATCGGTTTTTAACGGATCGGAACCTTCGAGTAATCAAATAATCAAATACCCATTTACATCCCTAATCCTACACTTTAAAAAAATCTAAACCATTCAAACTGAATTCCCCCAACATACATGGACCTTCTTTAGATCTCATCATAATAAGAGTTTGATCTACTTTCAGATTGATTAATTATAAAACACATCGAGACAAAGTAATATGGTTTGATTTTTAGTATTCAACAGTGATGATATCTATAGATTTTTCAAAAGTGAGGCCTATAGTGATTAGTGAGAAAGAAGCATCATCAGGGGACTTCTGAATTATGATAGTTACCACAACAGACAGTCCGGACACCTCCCTCATTTATGGCACGTAGACTAGAATGGAAGTCTTTTGTAGGCTTACATCACTCAGGACTTCAATTGATTGCAAGTGCACGTTACCCTTCTTTTTGTCTGGTGTCTACTTTATTTGGATCTCAACAAGTGCTGGCTAATAATGCAAGTTCTTATACCAATCTGATGGTTCATCTTCTTTATGTCAGATATTTCACATGGACTCATGGAGGGCCGTTCAAAAAACTGCTTATTCCAGTTGAGGCATTCCTGATTCCACACACAAACTCAATTCCTTACATGTTTGAAATCAGTAATTAAAGCTCTCAGGACTCTCCCATTACCATTCACCTCTGTTGATGAGACTATAGAGATCATTGGGCCCTAGATTTTGTGCCTGATTTATCATGAGATTAGTTTGGATTAATTGATTAATACTTGTGGTTGATTTAGAAAGCTTTAAATACCAAGGATGGAAAACTTGTGTGACTCCGAGTGGCCTCCTCAAGCTCTAAACTTGACTAGGAAGAGTCAATGCGGTGACTTGAGAGTCATGTTTAAAAAAAAAAAGACCATGTAAATATATTTAAAAAAAAATATCAAATGCTAATAAAATTTAGATATACATCTATTTACATGTATTAATAATAATGAATTCATTAAATGTATTAATAATACTAAATCCATGTTATTAAATTTATATATGCAAGAAAAATGCTATAATAAAGAAAAAGACTTGCACATTATATAATCCTAAATCCTAACATCAAATGCTAAAGAGCATATATAAGTCTTAAATTACATTTCAATCAATCATTTTTTAAATTACTAACTCTATACATCAAGCATTAATTACTTAAAAATAAACACCATTTGTTTAAAATCAAATCTACCTATAAAATGGTTCGAAATGCATACAATTGATCAAAATGTGGTGACTCGGCCTGGTTTTTCCTATATTTGACTCGGCCTTCCGTCAAAACGAGATGACTCAACAAAGTTGAGTCAACTCACCCAGTTTTCCTACCTTGCTAAATACATTTGATGGAAGCAGATATGATGTGTTGCTGATCAAGTGTACAGTTTTGTAAGTGTTTAGATTGTGTGTTTATGGAGAATGGATGTTATCATCTTATAATTTGGATTAATAATAAATTAGATTAATATTATCATAAAATTAATATAAAATAATCATATTGTACTTGGTTCTTGAGCCCAGTACTGAGTTAGATCCAGGTCATGCTTGGCTGATCAACATTAGACTCAAGTCAAGTTTGAGTTCAGGCATAATACAAAAAGAGTACTAATCAGTTCAGGGTCTGCGTATAAGAGGTCCAGGAATATTATGGATCACCCACCATAGATAGCAAATGGCACATATCTAGTGACCCATCCACATTCCACCATTCTCTGGCCCAAATTTGCAAATGCAGTAAAAGCCAGTAGAAAAAATTGGAAACCAAGGCAGGATGAGCAGTAAATAATGGATGCTTTTAAAATAGAGCTCGCAAATTTTTGTTAGAAATTTTGCTAAAGAAATAGGGCCTTAGAAACATCTAAAATGTAGGATCTTACAAATTCTCGTTAGAAATTCTGCTAAAAAAACATACCCTTAGAAACTTCTAAAATGTAAGATTTTATCATAGTATGGCCCCACCAAAAGCAGAGAGCAGCAGATGGTCCAAGTAATAAGAAGATGTGTTACACTTGCAATTTGGATTGCACGAATCAAACATGTGAAACGAACGTGCTGCGACAAAGGAAACCCACAACTGTGGCAACTTGTTTCCTTCCTTCTTCTTAATTGGTTACACATGACTCAGAACACACAACCTCAAAGTTGCAGTAGCAATCACCTTCCACGACACCCACAAAAAGTGTAAATTCTCCTTTCTATATGTCAACACAACTTGATCCCACAAGAATATGCACCCGATTTGGAGCTGGCCGGACAATTCTAACAGTCCAATTTATCACCATGCCTTGTAATGAAAAGTTTGTGTTTTTTGGGTAAACCATGTAATGAAGAAATGAAACTTACCATTAACAACTAAAGAAATAAATTGCCCTGGACTCAGTAGCTACTTAGATCAACGCAAACTAATAGTAAGTTGCAAAAAAATGTTTTCAACCAATGAGGAAACGAAATTTATTGAGGGCCATGTTTGTTTGAATGGAAATTTTTTTTGGAGAATTCCAAGAAATGTCTTCCCATAGTGGCGGCTGAAATTAAAGGGAGAAACTCATCACCCTAGCAAATCAAATACAAAGAAAATGTGGGTCCCCTCTACATCCCCACCGTAGATGCTTCACCCCTCGC
This sequence comes from Cinnamomum chago, assembly GCA_038049695.1. Classification (NCBI taxonomy): domain Eukaryota; kingdom Viridiplantae; phylum Streptophyta; class Magnoliopsida; order Laurales; family Lauraceae; genus Cinnamomum; species Cinnamomum chago. The sequence continues at coordinate 101,697,301 of CP142451.1, read as the reverse complement.
ATCTTAATATTTCCTTCATTGGATTATTTTAAACTGAGTTCATAGGTTTGAAGAGATTGGAAAGAGAGGTTAAAAACACATCGATATCAATGGGATTACAAAACAGTGCAACAAATTTGAATATCACACCCGTTAGCAACCCGTTTTAAGTGGTCCGCAGTCCTCACAACAAAAGTGCTATACGTAGTAGCCGTGTCCGAATTATGGATGTCTGAAATCCAATTTTTCTGTGTCTACTTTTGTAGCTAACTAAGTTTTTTTTTTTTTTTTTTGGTAGAAGCTGCTGAATTCAAGCCCCTAATTTTGTTCTTATTCCTTCTCATAGGGTAATTGATACAAGTTTCGTTGCTCAAAAATCAAAACAAAACATCACATGAAAAGAATAAAAGGTATGTATAAAAAGCACTAACACTGAATGAACATCAGATATCCAAGTTGTCCTACACTCCTACTACCATCCATGATCCACCACTGGAGACATCCATTGAATGGTGAGGCACCTAAGCCCAATCAGCAAGACCCCCACTTTCAAATACTCAGCTTTGTTGGAGCTACAGATAGTGACTGATCTGAGAACAGGCTCTTACCCCCTAGTAATTGCGGGTTCCCATTATATAACATGTGCAAGTTGTAACCCATTGGGTGTAGAGTTTCCATTATCTGACATGTGCAACGCAGTCGGGCTCCCAGAGACAATACCCAAAAAAAGAGAAAAAGAGCTACTGACTGGTCTGACATGGGGTTGCTTGGTTAGAAACCACGGATGTCACTTCCCTACCCAGCCATGACTGCTATGGGGTATGCCACTTTTCCCACTTGCCTGGGCTCTTCTGCCCATATGTGTGGACTTTCTACTTGTGTGGGGCTACTTTAGTCCTGGCCCCTTGGCTGGGGTCAGAAAAAAAAAAACACCGAATAGTAGTCAACTGATGTGGGCAATGGGCAGATTTAAACTGATGGTCCAAAACTGTTACACTCAATTTCGAGTTAATCAAGATTAATTTTAATTAATTGAGATTAACGTGATTTAAGTGTAATTAATCAACTTAATGGTGATTAACGATTAATATAGGTCAAATTAGTCTCAAATAGATGAATTAAGCATAAGGAACCAGTTTGGAAGAGATTAACTTAATTGAGTTGATTTAGACTCAAATTGGTGATATAAGGACTTTTCCGTAAATACGGGTTTATGTATATTTCGTCGAAAACGGTGAAATTTAATACCATCGTGTGTATCTCAATTAGTTCAATAATTTTCATACTATATGCATGTTCATTTGACTTCAAATGAATCTAATGAGTTCTCATTTGACTCAAAATATGAATGAACATAATAAGGTGGGTTAAGCGGCAAAAGTGTCGTTTATAAGGTTCTAAAAGAACTCATTCTCAGTCACTCAATTGTTCCAGAGAAACCAAGAAAGACCTGAGTTTATTCCTTCTTTCTCTTCTTCTTTCTTCTTTGATGAGTACTTGGGAATGGATTTTTGAAAGTGATTCTCAAAGATGAAGTAGTGTTGTCATCTTCTCCATTTGATTGCTTGGTTTTTTCTTAGAGTTAGAGTTAGAAAAGCTTGTGATTTCTCTTTGTAGAACAACAAGTAAGTATATCATACTCTTTTTAAGTGATTTTCAATTGTTTAGGTGTTAAGGTGGTTGTTTATTCAACACCTTATGTAGAAGATTGATTTTTGGGATGTTTTGTGAAAGTAGGGTTTGGAATTTGGTGATTTTGGATCAAATAGAGCTTAAAAAGAAAGGGGTTTTTGTGTGGATTCGAATTTAAGGCAAGTATAAAAACTTGTTTATGATTTTATGCTATTTGTTTATGAATTCATACAAGTATTAGCATTTATTTATGATTAGTGTTAATCATTGTAAAAGTTCTTAGAAATTCCATGGATTTAGGTTTTGTGCATTTTCCATTGAGTTTTGGGATTTGTTATGGATTAAATGGAATGATTAATGGATGATTAGAATTAGTGATTTGTGGATGAAAGATGTTGTTTTGGAGATGGTATTTTTGAAGGAAACAGGAGGTTCCATGTATTGTATAGGTTGAGAATGAATGGGAGTGAAAATGGCTTCAAAAAGTAGCATCAGGCTGCTGTTTTGGAGGCAAAACAGTAAGTGGTCTCGCTATAGCAAGCTAGCCCAGTGGGCCCCGCAATGACAACTTCAAATTACCATAACTTTTGAACTGTTGGTCGGAATTTGGACTTCTAGATATCATTGGAAAAGCTCTTGGAACGTAGAATCCAATGGTCTATATATCCTAGTGATTAGAAGACTCAAAGTTGGGTCCAAACAAAGGTGATTCTAATTGAATCATAAAAACTCATTTGATGAGTGTAAATAGGTCTATAAATCAGTCTAAAGACTATTTATAGTATAATTAAGGTTTATGGACTATAGAAGGAGTATTGATGAGTTTGAACCTTATTAGTGGTGTGTGCTAATCTTTCGTTTGTTACAAACTTCCATGGGTGATAATTACGGGGACTATGCAATGCACACATTAAATATATAAATGTGATGTCCATCAAGAATAACACGTGCATTTAGAAACCAACGGTTACACCCAAATGGTTGTTTAGATTTGAGATAGAATTAAGTAGAATCATAAGTGATTAGTAAGTACTCTCATTGTATCGTGTTCCACATTGTTGGGTCCCAATCTAGTGAGATTGGTATTATTGTTATTCCATTCTCTTATTATAAAGAGAATTATTGAATTGAATTGAATCCAGAAATGGATTGCTTATTGGAAAACATTAGTTCTTGAGTCTGGCACTACCTACCTATGATATTAGAACTTTAAATGAGTTCAATGAATTAATAAATGAAACAAATGACTATTCATACTACAGTAGATGGCTTGGGGCGTTCCGGAGCTCCATGGTGATATTAGTTGTCTCTGACTCGGGCTCTGATAAGTCCCACAATATATGAATCCTTCCGTGTGAAAGATGGAAATCCTTCCTTTTTAGAAAGATGAAATATGAATTGAAATGTGAAATCACTACAAGAAATTTGGGGTTGAAGGACGACACAAAGTTGTCCCAAAATGTACATATTTCGTCACCAAAACTAATTGAGACGAAAAACTTTCGTCACCCGTTTCGTTGCCAAAGCCTTGTCGCTAAAAGGTAATGGTGACGAAAAAAAAATTCGTCATTGAAAAAGATAAATTTGTGACGATTTTTTTTTGTCTCCAATACACTCTGTTGGAAACAAGTAATTTTTTTTCGTCTCCAATACACTATGTTGGAAACATACTTGTAAGTAATTAGTGACAAAATATTTTGTCATTAAAGGAAGAAATTAGAGACAAAAATATTTTGTCATAAATATAAGAAATAGAGACGAAAAATTTTTGTCGCATTTACCCCGCCCAACTCAAGGACTTCCCAAGAGGTCACCCATCGTAGCACTGCTCCCACCCGAGCACGCTTAACTTTAGATTTCTTACGATTTTTAGAGCCGCATGATTTTAGAAGACTTCATGCTAAGTTAATACGGGTTTGACTTATAAGCCATGGTCAAGACTTGGATATTTCCGATGCGGGCTAACGGAGACTCATCGTTTGAAGCCGGTGGTTGACACGCTACGCCCCGTGATTAAGAGTACCGCCCGGACCAAGATCTCACATTCTCCCCCACTAGAAATAGAGCCGTCATCGGCTCTGATACCAACTGTCACAGCTTCGCCCAACTTAGCATGAAATTGTCCGCTTTGGCCCACGTGTACGTGTGAGGACTTCTTAGGAGGTCACCCATCCTAGTACTGCTCTCGCCCGAGCACGCTTAACTTCGGAGTTCTTACGATTTCCGGGGCCGCACGGTTTTAAAAAGCCTCATGCTAAGTTAATACGGGGTTTAACTTATAAGCCCATGGTCAGGAATTAGATATTTTCGATGCGGGCTATCGTAGACTCGCCGTTTGAAGCCCGTGATTGACATGCTACGCCCAGTTGTTAAGGATACCGCCCGGACCAAGATCTCACATTCTCCCCCACTAGAAATAGAGTTGCCATCGGCTCTGATACCAACTGTCACAGCCCCGCCCAACTCAGCATGAAATTGTCCGCTTTGGCCCACGTGCACGCCGAGGACTTCTCAGGAGGTCACCCATCCTAATACAACTCCTGCCCGAGCACGCTTAACTTCGAAGTTCTTACGATTTTCGGGGACGCATGGCTTTAAAAAGCCTCATGCTAAGTTAATACGGGGTTTGACTTATAAGCCCAAGGTCAAGACTTGGATATTTCTGATGCGGGCTAATGGAGACTCACCGTTTGAAGCCCGTGGTTGACATGCTACTCCCCGTGGTTAAGGGTACCGCCCGGACCAAGTTCTCACGGTAGCAGAGACTGAGAGAGGTAGGTGTACCTGGTGGTGGCGGACTCCTGGATGGAGGATGATGGGCACAGATGATGGTGATTGGTGATGGTGGTTGCGTCTGGGAATTCTAGGCGAAAGAGACTGAGAGAAGTAGAGATGAGAGGGATCACTAATCAGGGATGGGTCTACACTGCGTGTGTTGATGGAGGGTGATGATGATTGATGGGGGCCAATAATGGGCCATGGGGCTGCTGCTTGAGACGATGGGTGAGAGATGTTGGAAAAGGGTTTTGGAAAATGGGGAAAATGGTTCTTCTCTCCTCTTCTGGAAAAGGGTTTTGGAAAAGAGAGATCGGGATAGATGGAGGGACAAATGGGGAAATGAGTTTTGGAAAAGGGGCGTTGGATTGGGGTGGGGGGGGGATGGACGTTAGGGCCTTGGGGGGCTCATTTTAGTCATTTTAAAGGCTTTTCCAAAGCAATACTTGTAAGAGAGGAATAGGCTCAAGTGTGAACGAAATTGGTGCCACTGCAAATGAAATTGGCGCCTTATTTTGGTGACCAAATATTTTCGTCTTCCATAACTTATCTTTAATAGCGACGAATTATGTTCGTCACAAAAATAAATTATATTTTGTGACAAAAATTTTCGTCTCCAATGAGCTAAAACAATTCGAGCCAAAGCAAATGAAATGGGCGTCTTATTTTGGTGACGAAATATGTTCGTTGTCTATAACTTATCCTTATTGGTGACGAATTACGTTCGTCGCAAAAAAAAAAAATATTTTGTGACAAAAATTTTCGTCTCCAATGAGCTAAAATAATTCGCGCCCGCAAATGAAATTGGCACCTTGTTCTAGTGACGAAATATTTTCGTCTTCCATAACTTATCCTTATTAGTGACGAATTAAGTTCGTCACAAAAACAAATTATATTTTGTGACAAAAATGTTCGTCTCCAATGAGCTAAAATAATCCGCGCCAAGGCAAATGAAATTGAAGCCTTATTTTGGTGACGAAACATGTTCGTCTTCCATAACTTATTCTTATTGGTGACGAATTACGTTCGTCGCAAAAAATATTATATTTTGTGACAACAATTTTCGTCTCTAATGAGCTAAAATAATTGGCGCCAACACAAAACAAGTTGGCGCAATATTTTTGTAGATGAAATTTTTTTTTCGTTTCCTATACTTTTGAAAAAAATGAAAACAGACGACAAAATTTATATTTCGTCCCCTTTGAGTGTTCTTTTAAGACCAAAAAAAAATCCGTCATCAGATTTCGTCGCAACAGCCTAAATTTCTTGTAGTGAATGCTATTGTAGTTTGCCAAATAAAAAGACTCTTATTGATTATAAATTGAATTTGTATTAGTCTAACAATGAGTTAGATGAACTAAATGTTTGTTTAGTATATACAATCATAGAATTGTTTATACATTGTTGAATTGTCAAATTCATAGTGTTATTGATGGCATTACAGGCATAGCTGCCCATGTCAGTCCTTCTAAGGCCACAGCGCCAGCGGAGACGTCCAATCTGGTTCCTCCAGGAGGACTAGTTGAGTGGAAGTGAAACAATATCATATGATTATGATATTGAAACGAGAATTGGAAAGAAAACTTTTGATAATGGTTTTGGAAATGTTTAATATGTTTCACACTTTAAATCCTTATATTGTATTTAAATATGCAAGTGATTGGGTTTATAAATGGTGTAAATAAGTTTTGTTTATATTGTAAATGAGATTTTGTTTTGGAGCAATGTATATTTGTTAATATTCCGCATAATATGTATTTGATAGCCCTTGTGAATTTTAATGTGTTGAGATTCATGGGAATAAGTATGCGACGCGACTCGAGGTTATCTCGGATTAATTATAATTTCGGGCTCGGATTGTGTAAAAAACACAAACAAATCTCGGGCTTCATGGTCTATCTGTATTTCAAAGAGACTATACCAATCATGTATTTCATGATCAAGGTTTAGCAAACCACCATTTTTACCCCCACCAAACAACCAACTCTTCAAAACACCTGCTGCACATTTAATAGATATCTTCTCTACACGAAGATGTAATCTAGGTTTTGAAGCAAGTCACTTTTAACCTATCAAACCACCATCATGCCAAAACATCTATCGGACATTAATATATATAAAATATACAAGAACATATCTAATCTGAGGATGTATTTCACGATCAAGGTTAAGAAGCCTGTCATTTTACTAACCAAACCACATCATGCTGTCAAAATTCCACTGGACATTGGATTGGTATAGCATGAAAGTCCCAATGCAAGATAAAACAACACTACAACAATAAATTTGAAGCGGAAGATTGAAGAATGACATAACTCAACTAAATAAAAGATGTTCATCATTTCTTTTTTTGTGTTTCTTTTTTGTCATCATTGAGTTATTGTCTACAGTAAATTAGCTCCATATCATACCACATTTCATCTTATTATTGGAGTTTTGTTATGCTTCCTGACAAATAAAATTTTGGAGTTTCAATTCCTTTTCTGCTAGAAGGTCCGACAAACCTTGATTCAGCGTGTAACTTCATCAATAAGTCTATATGGACATACTCAAAGGACCGGTTTTTGGACCGATCCTATGTGGATGCTGAGGTGGCCCAAGTGGGCATTTTCATTTTCAAAGCCCACTAGAATGGGGGGAAAAGCAAACGTTGAATGAAAAAGCCCTCCTCCATTTTCATTTTCAACGTCTCTCCTCTGGTTCTTCTCCCTTCCCAAAACCTCCTCCACATCGCCACGCTGGATCTCATCTCTCTCTCTCTCTCTCTCTCTCTCTCTCTCTCTCTCTCTCGGCGACAACGCTTCTGCGCCCCCTCGCATCAGCAAGAACCTCGTCGCAGAAGCGCGTCTCTCCTCCACATCGCCTCCCCATCTCTAATTTCTCTCTCTCGCTCGCTCGGATCTCATCTCTTTCCCTCGCTCGGCGAGAGCCCGCAGCACCACCTTGCATCAGCAAAGACCTCGGAGCAGCACCCCCTCGCAGAAGCGCCCAAAAGTCTCTCCTCCACATCGCCTCCCCATCTCTAATCTCTCTCTCTCTCTCTCTCTCATGCTCGGATCCAACGCAGCACCACCCTCTCTCTTAGGTAATAAAAAAAGATTGCCAAATGTGGAAGATTTTGATGTTTTTCGACATGGGTTTTCATCCAAATCGCTCATGGGGATTTCTGTTTCTCTGTTAATCGCTCATGGGGATTTCTGTTTCTCTGTTATTGTTTCACCAATAAGGGTTGTTTAATTGAGAAATTTCTGATAGCTCATTTTATTGCAAGTAGAACTATAAATACAGGAAAAACAATGACATACTTCACACTAATGGCTAGTCCAACGTCTTCCATTTACCGTCAGAATAGAATAGCTCAACATTCCTACCATTTAGCGAACAAACTCACACATGAGTACTACTTATTCAAAGTGGGCAACCTTTTCAAAACAACTCCTACTACATTGATAATCACACACAAAAGATGATGCTTGCACTTGGGATGGAAATGAAGCCTTTTATGACAAGTGGGCCATGCATAAAGTGGCTTCACTTTATGCATTCGTTTGTACCCCTGTTTTTGTGAGGAATTTGTGGCATTTGTTGGAAACAAGAGTGAAAGATTGAAACTTGACATGTTTCATTGATAGTAGTTTTAAATCCAAATGGTTTAAAGATTTATGAGGTTATGGACTGTCTATTTCGCTGTTTATATGTTCATTCTGGTAATATAAAAACAAAGAAATGCTCATCTTTGATCTTGCCTGCGGCATCTCTATCTGGCACTCTGTTTTTTTTTTCTTCCTCATCTGTACCTCCGAACCAACAAAAATGATATTTCACATGGTCTGGAAGAAGAAGAAAAAGGAAATGGCCTGATTCACAGATCTTGTCCACAAGGCAGTATTTTCAAATTTGAATGATAAAATGGTATGAAATTGCAAACATCTTCCGGCAGAAATACTTTAGTTAAACTGTTTGCTTTGGCCATCTCTGTTTATAACAAGAGGATTTTAAGACTTCCTAAGAATACTTCAAAAGAATTAGATAAACTCTACAGGGACTTTTGGGCGGGTTCGAAAGAATTAGATAAAATCTTCAAAAGAATTAGATAAACTCTACAGGGACTTTTGGCCGGGTTCGAAAGAATTAGATAAAATCTACAGGGACTTTTTTTTTTTTTTTTGGGGGGGTGGGGGGGCGGCGCGCAAAAGTCTACACACTACTAAATGGAAAGAGATCTGTAAATTGAAGACAGAGATCTGGGTCTAAGAGACTAATAATAAAAATTTGGCTCTTTTAGTAAGGAATTGGTGAAAATATCTATCTAATGAGGACCTCCTTTGTTCTAAGGTCCTCAAAGCAAAATGCAGCCCGAATAAGTCTCTTTGGGAGGCTGAATGCAAGAGAGAAAACTCAATTGTCCTAAAAGGCTTTGTGGAAGCAATTTAATTTGTCAATCCTAAAGTTGGATGGGTGACAGGAAAGGGGGAGAACATATCTATGTGGAATTGTAAATGGATCCTATGTAGTGAAGGCCTTAGAAAACCTCTTTCCCCTATCTCTGACCCAACTCTAGTTGTCAAAGACCTTGACCTTGATAAAAAAAAAAAAAATGGGAATATTGATGAAATGAAAAGTATCTTTGATGTGCTGAAGGACATTGAAGACCTTATAAAAATTTTACATTCCCAATTATCCTTTTGAAGATTAGAGGGTCTGGCCAATAACCAAAAATGGTCAGGTGTCTACTAGATCAGCTTTTAAGGAGATTAATAGAGACAATTCATTACTGATGATAGGGTTCTCATTAACTTGAAGGCATTGCGGAAACTTCCCCTTTCCCAAATGATCATCATATTGGGATGGAAGTGTTTAAGAGGTATATTACTGGTAAGAGCCTTCCTCTAATCTAAAATTTCAACTTCTAATGCCCTTTGCCCTCTATGTGATAAAGGGGAAAAATCGATTGAACACATCCTCTTTCAATATGATCTTGCTCGTTCAGTTGGGTTTGGGGCCTCTCTAGGGCTCTTGACCCACAAATTCAACATGTACATTATGCTGTCTTGGTGGAAGTACTGGTTTGACTGTAGTCAACCAATTCTTCCCCTAGCTAAGAACCCTCATAACCAGGCTTGGGTGGTGGCCATATGGTGGGCCATTTGGAAGTAAGGAATGACTGGATGTTTAGGGAGGAAAAGCCATCTCCTGCAAGTGTGATGTCTATATGGCTAAAAGCACAATTCTATCCCACAAGGCTTTGGAGGACACTATTTTGGAGAATCTATTGGGCCATCGATCTCGGAGTGGCCTTGAGGGGATTGAGGATTTTGGAATCGTATTTTCTGATGTAGACGAGGAATCTGCTTTTTGGTTTTGCTATTTTCTACTATCGAAACTTTATTGATGCAGGCACAAGCAAAGGGCCAAGAATCCTCTATTCCGAAGAAGCTGAAGCGAGAGCACTTATCGCTATGATAAAGACGGCATCGGACATTGGAGTCTCAGGTTCAGATCTTATGTGATTGGAGTCTCGGGTTTATATCAGTTTTATCCTAAGGGCATGTTTGGATAATTGATGAGTAGAGTGAAGTGGAGTGAATTTCACATGAAAAGTGAAGTGGGGTGAAGTGGGTTGAAGTTGATTAAATTAACTTCACTTCACTCTGTTTGGTTGCTTTGTGTAAAGTAAAATATAAAATACTTTATATGTGTTTGGATACCTATGAGTAAAGTGAAAATGGAAATACATAGAAAAACAAGCTCTCTTTTATTCTTTCTTAAAACACTTCATTCTTTCATAACTGTCGATGCAAACTCAGTGTTCCTGACCTTGGCATAGTTACTAAAAAGAAGCAGAAGAAGAGATACACCCAAACATTTTTTGATTTCAAGAAAGCTGAAAGCATGCTTTCCATCACTCCCTTGTTACAGATAAAAGTGCTAGTACAGTAGCAGCTACAGAACACTCCTCTGAGCTTCACACATGCATATTTAGGCTGAAAAAAAAACGCACACTACAGAAGCCACTTGGGCTTCTAAGTAAAAGTTACAGAATATCTATTAAAAGCAAAGGAAACATAGAGAAGCACAAAGTCAGCCATGATCTTGATGATACTCGCTGCCTTGGTTGCTACTTGATGGCTGGTTCCCCTGCACAGAAAGGTAATGTAAGTGCCATATGCTGATAGTCTGATTTCATGCTACTGTTGCTACTGTTGTTTCAGCACTGGCTGATACAGAGTCAGAGGCCAACACTATGTTCTAGAATGATAATTTAAATACAAATAAACAGTCCATTGCATTTATAGTAGCAACAGCAGCATCAGTGGTAGGAACAACAACAGCAGCAGCAACAAAAACAAAAAGGGGGTAAAAATCCCCTGTAACTCCCTGGATGCAAAAGAATTACATAGACAGAAGACATGCATGGACATCAGGATTCCACAATATTCCAATAAGCTTTAAATGTGTACTTTATAGATGGCAATAGCATATACTTCAATTTGTTTCTAAACAAATAGCCTGCTTCTGGGCTAATGTGAACAAAATCCATGGAACAAAATGTCCACGCTTTGAATCAGGAAAAGACTGGATGCCCATCAGCATATAAATTATCTAAACCCCAGTTGTCCTTGAGAACAAGTATGTGGCTATTACTACATGTGTCTATGAGTACAAATACAAACACACAGATGGGCAATGGTTGCCATGGAGAAAATGGGAACAAGGCCAATGGAGCCCACCTTGGAGGGTGGGTTGGTGCAGTGAAAAAAAAAAAAAAACCAAAATCAACAGTTCAAAAAAGCTGGATTTCAAATCCAATGATCACCAGTCTGGACAAGTGTCAAATTGGGTTTGGTGGTAACTAGCAATCGAGTAATATATAATTGTGTGTGTGCACGCTATTAAGGTTGGCCTATTTGTTCCATAAATCAATAACCATTGAATGGAACAAGAAATACATTTCACATGTCACATTTGAAACTAAAGCATAAAATCAACCCAATCTCATGATATAAATGTGTTGTTAAATAAATCCTACCTAAGGAAAGGATGAAGCATGAATTCTATGCAAGCGTCTTAGTATCCATTCCTTCTTATCTCCATGCGACAAGAAGACTGCAGCCATCTCCTTTCTCAATGTTAGCCACTCATGTGTGACATCTATGTCATCTCGAGTAAGACCCTCTATCTTCATCAGTTCTCTGTAAACTTCATCACCTAGTCGCTTATGTGGCTCCGAGTTCTTAATGCTATCAGCAAGATTGTCTAATGCATGTTGCACTAAAGTCGCGGATTCTTTCATCCCCGTTACAAGTACTTCTACATCTCTTGCCCTCTTTCGTCTCTTCGATGAAGATTCCCCACTTGTCCCCCCACCTTTAGAATCACATTCTAAATCATCCACGTGAATTGGGACATCATCAGAGTTACTAAAATTACTTGACTCCTGCATCAAGTCAACAGACGGTGCACTACTTGAAGATCGAGCAAACTGTCCTGTTGCCATATCATTGCCACAGACCAATCCCATCTTTTCATAGTCAATACTCTTAGTCTTCAATGGTCTTGCTGTTGGATGTCCCTGTACCATAACAAAAACTCTCCATTATATTATAAACCAAGTGTTCCACAATGCCTCGTCTACAACAATCTAAACTAAAAGATGAGAAAAACCTTACAAAGAAAGCATCAGATCTACTAACTTATGAACAACACCCCACCCATGTCCAAAACCCAGGACAAAACTTCACAAAATCTAAGGCCGGGAGTATTAAATGGCAGTGATATTTGGCCCACCTAATTCATCACTTTGAGATCTTGCCAACCACTTCAACCCCTCTACATTGTGATGCATCCAGGTTGGCCTCACAGATGCACCCAAGTGAGCTGTGTGGCACAGTACCATATTTTCTTTGGTTAGCTTGGATGGTTTGAATAAATATATATTATAAAAAGTACAATAAAGGAGTTTGGTATAACCATTACTAACACCAAAGGAACTACAGTCGTATACTCACTGAGCATCCACAACAACTGCCAACCAAAATCATCTTCGTTAGTCAAAAACCTGTTTGGGCAAGAAGGGTTGAGAGAGAGTTTAGCTCAACAACCATCTCCACTTGTGGATTCTTTTCGGCTAAATGCTGTCAATGTCAACATTGTTGCACTTCAAATCCTTTTATGGATCTGTTATTCATGATTGACTGGGCCACAATCATCATCATCAGGTGGGCTACATGTACCAAGAAATGGATTATATATTGGATGAAAGCTTGGCCAATGGCCCACATACAAAATATATACATGTGGGGGTGCATTTGAGGAGTATATGGGTCATGTGACTCATATGGTTGCCCCGTTGATGCATGGCTTGGATGTTGTAAAAAGAACAGGAGGGATGGGTTTAAAAGCAGCTGTAATGAGAACAGATCACCAGCTGCTCTTCTTATCCTTTTCACCCCATTTTGATAGCAAAAACTCTCCATTATATTATAAAATCACAAACAATGAAAAAAGTACATAAAAAATTAGCATTAAACATTATAATACCTCCAACCAAGTGTTCCACAATGCCTCGTCTGCAACAACTCGTTTGCTCACTGGATCGTATCCGAAACCAGATGCATTCATCATCTCCTTCATCGCATAATATAGCTGCTTCAAGTATTTGTATCTATTCTTAACACTGGATGATGTCATGACATATGCACCGTTACTGCTTTCAGTCATGGCTAATGCAACAGCATTATAGGCCTCTTCTTTAAAGCCTCGATCCCCCTTCTTGCCCATCTCAATTTGTTCTTGTAATAGTGTGAGCATCTCATCATCCATAACAACATTGAAGACGTTATTCTTTTTTGTTGACATAGCTACAATATCTGCCTAGACAAAAGTTGTATAAGAATTATAAGCAACATGTAAAGCCCCTTACATAGAGTACACAGCAGGATATAAAATTACCTTGTGCAACTTCTTAAACTTCCTCCAACAAGAGCTTCAAAACCAGCAAGAAGACCACCCAATGCAGGAAAGAATGCTGCTGAAATCAGAATGCTACCCTAGGCTAAGCTGCTGAAAAAAGGATCAGCTTGGAGAGTATTCAAAGCAGAACTCAAGGATCCCTACAATTCCTTATGCTAAACAATCATGTCCAGTAGTACCCATAGAAATCATTACTAAAACCAAAACAATCCTATAGGGCATGACAAACATCTCAGAGAACCACAGCACTGAAAACTTCAGAAGATGAGTAAAAAAAAAAAAGGGCAGCAAAGCAGAGCTAGTAACAGATTTTAGCACACTCAAATTATACTATTAACAGAAATCAAGTAGAAAGTGAGTATTATTATATCATCCCTATCTGACCATGCATCCTCCGTACAAGATGGGTTAAATTGCTATTTTAACCTCAGTTAAACTTCAATCATTTTTAATTGTCTACGTAGGTACTAGAAAGATATAAAGATCTCCATTTTGTATTACATCTTGCCATCTGGTTTGGTTGGCTTGGTCTACTTTAAGGCGCCTAATCCAATCCATGTATCTTGTTACCAGTAAAGTAACTACTGAAACACTGTCAAGGCTCCTGACATACCCACTTTTTTTGTATGGTTGTTTACTTTTTTTCATGATTTTTTTGTGTGGAAAAATTCCCTGTTTCGATGTTTCATGTTTGGACAAATCTGGGGGTGACACTCATGGACTCTCCTCCGCCTTGTTTGGATGAAACAGGAGATCCGATTCCATACTATATACATTGCACGGCAATTAAGAGACTGAGAATGGTGTTTCTATTTTTGCTACAGACTGGTGCGGTGATGCAAGGAGTGATACAGCAATGTGAGGCTAAAAGTTGGCTTAGCAGTTAGCAGTCATCTACTAGTGTGGTTTCAAAAGGTGTAAGCACCTCTGTAATCTCTCATGAATAACCCCACAGATGCTGACATCAGCCACAAGGTCCACACCAAGTCAGCAACCAGATAAAAGAAAGTGAACTTCCAAAATACCTTGGATGAATCCGCAAGCTCTAATGCAAGCTGAGATTTTAATCTTGATCAAGTGAAAAGATGAAACAGTAAGAAGGAAAAAGTAGGAAAGGGAGTAGAAACTAGAAAGAGATGAAAGATGTGAAAGTAGTGCTTTAGTCACCCATTAGGCTGACATACATAATTTATTATTCTAGGATTAGCAAAGTACAATGCTAACATGCATATTAAAAGAGACAGAAAGACCACTGACAGTAGTATTCAATTAACATTCTTTACAATTAGAGAAAGCTAGATACAACATTCAATCAACATGGCCCATGTGTAGAACTTGTTATTCTACTAACTGCGCTGAGTGTTACGAGGATATTCGTTCCACAGTTTTTCCGTCAAGTTCTCTCTAAATCGACTCCATTCATCTTTCTCTCTCTGTGAGAATCTACACATTCGCGATGTTCCCGCCACATCGGTTGAAGCAAGTGCACTATTGAGATCATTTTCCTCATTCGAATTTACATCATCAAGGTGATCTTCCAAGAGCTCTTCATCGAAAGTATGCCCACCATTCATTCTGATAAAGTTGTGAAGCACGCAACATGCTATTACAATGTCAATTTGTACATGAATATCATATGGAGGTGCTGTCTTCAAAATTCCAAACCTATTTTTCAAGATTCCGAAAGCCCTCTCAATAACATTTCGTGCTTGTGAATGCATTTTGTTGAAGACCTCCCTTGAATTGACAGGATTCCTCCTTCTAAAATCAGCAAGATGATATCTAGCCATTCGATACGGAGCTAGAAATCCAGGTTGGTTTGCATACCCTCCATCGACTAGATAGTATCTACCTACTCCCCATGGTTTTAAAGCATTAAGAGTTAGTTAAAGACTAGCCATTTTCAAATAGAAAAATAAGTGGGAAAAAAAAATCAAATTAGTAGACTTCATTACCTCGAGGAACAACAAGTGGATCGGGTCGGGCGAGTGCATTTTGTAGTACACGGGCATCGGTTGCTGACCCCTCCCACCCCGGAAGTACGTATTGAAAGTTTAAATCGAAGCCACATGCAACCATTACAGTTTGTGACAATGTGCCCTTTCTATTTCGAAATGTGCTTTGCAATTGAGAAGGCACAAAAGCAGGAATGTGGGTCCCGTCAATAGCTCCAACGGCACCCTATTAGAATGCAAGAAAAAATGACAATAATTCTTTATTTTTGTTGATTTATGAAAATGACTAGTGTGCTATAATATGTACCTCAAAACCAACTGGCCCTCTAGGTGCATCATTCCCCACTTGTCTTATAATATCAGGAGCTAAGGCATTAATCGCTCTTAGTACTCGATGGAATTGACGACTTATTGTTTCTCCACTTCTAAAAAATCGCACTGCATTTGTTCTATTCCTAACATTGTGTGCAACAGTGTGCAAGAACAAAACAACTTGCTCCTCCACTTTCACTCCACGAGTGTCTTGCAAAAGCCCTCTATTTCTCAAATGACTGCATAGTAGATCAAAACATTTCTTGTTCATTCTCAACTGGCTTATACAGTGGGCTTCTTGGCCTCTCGTCAAGGTGGATATATAAAGTTCTCGTTCTCTTTTTCTATCTTCTCTTTCTAATGGGTTTCGAAGCATTGCATAGTAAGCAACTGCTGTTGTCATCTGGTTCCGCCATATTTCCACCGCAGCAGTTGCTGCCCCAAGGATGGCAACATTTCTATGGCTAAGTTCCTCTTCCTCTTCTTCCTCCTCTCCGCGATTCGAAGTTGACCCATCCATCTAATATTAAAAGGCAAAGTATATAATTATACATACAACCATCTTCATAAGTTATCTTCATAATTGTATATTAACTCCAACATTCTGATCATCAAATGAAGCTATAGTTTACCCCTTATCAAAACAAGCAGAGAAAAACTATTAAAAACGATAATGGAAAAAAAAAAAAAAAGGGACAAACAGAAGCAGTGGAGTAGAGAAAGAAAGGAAAACAGTGATGGTAGTGGCAGCTCAGCTCAACCAATCTCCTTCCCCAAACAGATTATTTTCCCCATTATGCTAAAACTATCTTCATCTATCTACACTTCTAAAGCCCATCCATGTTCCCAAATCCCCTCTCTATCTCTTGCTATTTACAGACCCATTAAAGAAGGATGATATGATAATCTCCTGTTTTAGGTGTTAAACTAAAGAAACAAAAAGACCCATTAAAAAGCAAGATGAGATGGCTCACCAAATAGCTGTGACTGGAATTTAGAATTCATCACAAACAGTAGTTTTCTGCAAGTTAAAGAAGTTAAGGGAAAAAAAAATCCCAAAAGAAGAAATGATAAGACATGAATCAATAAGATCAACAAAAACAGTCGTCTTCTCCTTAACTTTATCAAAGTCCAAGACTAAAGAGATGGTACATGAAATGATAAGATTAATAAGAACAATTGTCATTTCCTCAAACACTGCTGTAAGAGAGTACAGAATTAAAGAGTCAGGACATCAAACAATAATAAGATTAACAAAAACAGTTATCTTTTCCTCAAAACACTACTATATCAGAGTTCAGAACTATATGTACATACCATTAAAAAAAAAAAACCAGAGAGAGAAACCAATTTCTTTTTTATAGTTAGCATTACTCAAACCTGCAATTTGTTTCCAAAAAAAAGAAAAAAAAGAAAAAGAAAAGATCTATAAAAGAAGCAGAAGAAGCCATTGCTCTGATCATGAAGCTGGAAACAAACCCATTAATGGAGTCACTTCCTTATTGCAAGAAGAAACTGCAAAGGGGGCTATCGTCCATGGCCAAAAAGAAAGAAACCCAGAACTTGGAGTCAGATTCGGACGAATTGCAATTCAGATGCAACAACCAGCTTCCGAAACCAACCAGTTCCACCAATGAAACTCCCAGCTGTGAACTGCTGTGCCTCTGTGGCACTCGTAATTACCCTGTATCCTCTTCAAAACCTCAAACCCAACCAAATCAGCCCTAAACCAAGTCCCATTCACCACAACTGCCGAAACCCAAACCCCCCAAACGATTGCACTCGTCCCAAATTGTTCCAATCCTAGTCACCCACCCCATCTCCAAACCCTACAACCTCACCAGTCCTTCAATCCCATCTATCCCAAAACCCCAAAATCATTCCAAACCTAGCATTCGAAAATTCCAAACCCTCTCATCAAATAATAACCCAGCCCTAATACCCCTTTCCCCTTACCAAACCAGACCCAAACCTTAAACCGAGCGAACATCCACCACGATTCAATCGAACCCCAAACTGAACCTAATCCACCAGAACCCTGCAACAAAATCGTAAGCCCTAATCCAATCCTTCAAACCGTGTCTAGAAACCAGAAATCGTCACCCATTATCGAGAGAGAGAGAGAGAGAGAGAGAGAGAGAGAGAGAGAGAGACTACCTGAAATCAAGATGCAGCCGGTTGCGTTGAAGTGAGAGTAGAGGAGAGGAGAGGAGATGAAGTAGAATCGATTTCACCCAGAGAAACCGAAGTAGTTTGCGTTGAAGTGGAATGGTATCCACGTGGGCCGACCACAATACTTCATCTGTCGGGCCAGCCCGATCCAAACAACGATGAGTTGAAATTTATAACCGTTGGGCCTCATTTAACTTCACTTCATTCCATTAGTTCCCTATCCAAACAGGCCCTTAGGGACTGGAATTGGATCGCTCATGTTCTTGCTTAGTTAGGTCAATCGGGGGTAGTTTTTGGGTATTTTGGAAACTGATGTTTGGGCTTGGTTATTCTCCTGTTTGCAGTTGTTGGTGTTTTCTACTTTCTTAATGCAATTCTCAATTACCGAAAAAAGAAAGGTGAAAGGTGTTAAAGCAAGTGTTTACATCTCAAGGTTCGATGCCTTTTCAATGCCTTCCTTTTGTCTTCCCATTGCATGGTTGAAGAATTTTCAAGCATCTCTAAGATGATTCTATCTTCAGCTCCTTAAAGCTTTTTTAAGATTGATAGTATGCTTGTCTTACGCAAGAGCTCAACAATAAAGCAACTATCCAACACCAACATTTGATCATAGTCATTGCATTAAGGTTGACAGCCTCAGAGTAGGACTCCCTCGTGACTCTATGGGCATCTAACCATCTAGATGCAGTTGGTTCACCTTTTTCGAAAGAGGGAGGGTAGAAGATGCCACTCCTGCTTTTCTATTGCCTGCAGATTCTCTTCGCCATAAGGACCTACTGAGACAAGTGTGGGTGGTAGGCTCCGGGGGATTCAGAAAATGTAACATGAGCTCCCTAGCTGTTGGACTTGTCAATAGTTGTAGCTTTTTGTCTGACTTCTCCATAAAAGTTATCTAACTACCAAATCCTAAATGGATTCATGGCATCTCTCTCTCTCTCTCTCTCTCTGAAAATGTGGTTTACAACACAAAGCAAGAATATGGAAATTGGGTCATCAACCTTCCTTCAGGTCTAGTAGTTTACAACACAAAGCAAGAATATGGAAATTGGGTCATCAACCTTCCTTCAGGATTAGTAGTTTTTCTTTATGAGTGTTATATGTCAGACACAGAACTTGATGGAAGTCTCAACCTCAACCAACCATGAGGATGAGAAATGGTGAATATAGTCAAATTCAACGGCTCATTGATGTACTTTGTTTTTGTATTTTGAACTAATGACAACAACAAACGACGAAATGTTGGTCAACTATGGAAATTACTGCTTGCTTCTTTACCCATTTTAGCTTTTTAGTTTTGATACTTGGGAGTGTGTGGAGCGCGTGGGGGGGCACGTTTCTTATGCAGTGATCCTTGAAAGATTCTGAAAAAGAAGCCATGAACAGTTCAGAAAACTTGGAGAAGTTGGGATTTATTATGTCAAATTCTGGCCATCCAAACCGAGGGCCCATTCTGTACGAGGGACAACCCAGAACCTTAGCTTATAGTGTGATTCTTGGGGTACTTGTTATTTTAGTTCTTCTTTCCATCTTGGGTACAAGTATCAGGTCAGGCCTGAGGTTGAGCATGAGCCCAGTTGATATTACAAGTATACAGCTGTTTATATTTTAAATTATCTTTTTATTAATCATATTGTAAATTAGTGAGAATATGAGTCTTAGGAGCCATGAACGGTGATTCAACATGGGTGGGGCCCATCTCTTCCACCGCTCCTGTGCACAATTCGCATGCAAACTGTGCGCAAACAAATCTAAGAAATCGTGCTAACTTTGTGTTTGCAAAGCTCGTAACTTGGCCCAAATTACACTTATGATTCAACAGCTGGGCCTTAGCCCAAAATGCCCAGGCTTGGGGACACATCTATCTCTTCGGGCTCGACCCGGCCCAAGTAGCACCCCTAACCCCACCTCACATTCCACCATGTGAATCTCACCTGCCCCATCCATTTATGATGCACACATACGGCAAGGATATGGGAAATGGATTTTACACCAAAAAGTAAAATATCAATACAATACGACACAATACATTGTCTATTTTGAAGTATCCAAACATCACAGTCATCTATACATCCCCCACTTCCTATAAGTCACAACCCTTAGGGCATGTTTGGATAGCCCATTTCCGCGGAAAAGATCGTAGTTTTCTGCGGAAAACTTCTTTTTCATGTGTTTGGTGCGGCAGTTTTCCGCGGAAATGCTTTTTCGCCACGTCAGTTTTTTCCTTCCTAACCATGGAAATAGACTTCCTATAGAGGGTATGGGAAGTCCATTTCCACGGAAAACCGACCCCCCAATTTCCTCTCTCTCACCCTCACTCCACCCAACCATCCTCTTTCTTCCTCTTCCCCTCCCAACCCACACACATACCGACCCACCCACCTAATAGTTTTTACTAAAAAATGATTTTCACTAAAGAAATCAATAGTTGCACCAAACAACATTAGCACTTATTCATCGAGAAAAACCTTTTTGCACCAAACACAAAATTTTGACTTCCGCAGAAAAACTTTTCTAAAGAATTTGAAACCCATAGATTTTGCTGATGTGGCAATTTTTAATTTCCACGAAAATTACATGTACACAAACGTACCCTAAGATACGGCGAAAATGCTCACAACATAAAAAAAAAAAAAAAAAAAAAAAAAAAAAAAAAAAAAAAAAAAAAAAAGAGCAAGTCAGAGACCCATTCACTATAAAATAAGGTCTTTTCTTTCTTCTACTAAGTACAAAGTATAGGAAGGAAAATCAACAAAGAAAAGGTCAAAAAAAAACCAAAGGGGCAAAGAGGGTAAGGTGGCATCACGTGCATATCACGTGAGGGACGATAGCTATCTCTCCCCCGCCGAACCAAACCGACGAGGAAGCCAACAAAAAATCGCCCCCCATATGAAAGAAGTGTCGTCCACAACTTATTCGCCACGTGCATGTCATCGCCACCTCCACCTTATTCGAGTGTCACCAAATCCGACCGTCCACGTCTCACGATCTGGAGAGCGCTCTCCTCAGTGCCGCGGCCAGCATTGCCGGCGCGCTCAGATGCGGCAAGTGCCCCTCGGTCGGTAACATCTCCACCGTGTTCCGGCCTCCTAGATGCGTTTTCAGGTACGTAGCAACCGAAGTCGGCGCCGACACGTCCTTCGCCGTCTGCACTATGCAGCAGGGGACCTTCACCATGCCCAAGAACTCCCTCAGATCACTGTTGAAAACAGTCCTCGATACGAAAAGCGCTATATCGGGCCTCATGTTGAATAGGGTCCGGCTGAATTCACGCACCGCCGCCGGCACGTCCGCCCCGACAGCGGTCTGCGCGAACCCCGACACCCATGCCTCGTAATTCGCCTCCATCGCCTCGAACACTTTCTCCACCTCCGCCCGCTCGAACCCACCGTGGTAGTTATTGTCGTTCAGATACCTACAACCAACCATATTACATAAGATACAGAGGAGTGGACCACTAACACAGAAATAAAAACACTTTAACCGAACAATTGGGGAAGGACGGATCCCAACTATTAGATTGTACCTTTATTTTCATTTGTATTGGAGAATAGTAATTGCCTATGATCATTAAAGGTACAGTGAGATTGGATATATGCTTTTAAAATTTTTGCTATATGTAGGACTAAAACTCAGACTGCCAGCTGAGCAATGGTTTGGAATGTGAAATCAGATACTTTGTGTTACCATGAAAGACAGATGTTGTGGAGAATTTGGATTTGGAAGGAGATGGATGAGTAACATTCTATTAGCTCATGTGTTAACCAATTGTGGTGGGAGGAATGAGAAGGTGCTGAATTTCATACCTTGGGGAGGCGCCAATGAGGACCAGCTTGGAGAAGAGGTTGGGGCGGCGGATGGAGGCCAAGATGCCGATCATGGCGGAGACGGAGTGCCCGACGAAAGCGCAGCTATGGACATGGAGGGCGTCGAGGATGTTGAGGAGGTCGTCAACGTAGGCGTGGACATTGGTGTAGCGGTGGAAATCGAAGTTGTTTGGATTGACACTGCCTGCACAAACGAGATCATACAGGATGATCTGATAGTCGCCCTGGAAATAGGGGAGGATGCGCTGCCACGCCGACTGGTCAGTGCCGAAGCCATGGGCGAGGACGAGGATATTGTTGCCGGCGCCCTCCACCCTGACGTTGAGGATGTCCAAGATACTGTTGCCCATGTTTTGGGATGGGAGTCAATTGGAAACCCAAAAAAAAAGGGGGGGTCTTGCAATGGAGTGAGTGTTTTGATTGGGAGGTGGTTTGGGTATTGGGGGAAGGTGGGGGAGGTTGGTGGGGGGTGGGGCTGCTCTGTTGTTAGGAGTATTTAATGGGGTAGATGGATCGTAGATGGATCGTAGCCTCTCAATGTCCTCCGGATGGGTATTTATATACCTATCATGTTGTTATCTGAAACTTGATATGTTATCCAAGGGAAAAGGCAACTTTTACATTTAGCTGTATGTCTTTTTCTAATATTTGAAAACAAATGAACTTTATCTTTGTACTTGTATACAAGCCCCTAAAATTCCACTTTTTTTAATCACTAGGACCTATGATATGCCCCTCCTTTTATTTAAAACAAAAAAAAAAAAAGCAAAAGTGTTCTTACATTAAGCTGGTTTATAGTAAATTTCAGCTCAATTCCCATACTTTTTTTTTATCTAAAGTTCTTTTGTAAAGTGGGTTCTTATGAAGGAAATTAAAGAGGTGAGTAGCTAGGGATTTAGGATTAAAAAGTAGTACAATAGTCTATAACTTTTGATCCGTATGTCGGAATTTGGACTTTTACATATCGTTGGAAAGCTCTTGGAACGTAGAATCCAATGGTCTATATATCCTAGTGATTGAAAGAATCAAAGTTGGGTCCAAATAAAGGTGATTCTAATTTAATCATAAAAACTCATTTGATTAGTGTAAATAGGTCTATAAATCAGTCTAGAGACTATTTATAGTATAATTGAGGTTTATGGATTGTAGAAGGAGTATTGATGAGTTTGAACCTTATTTCAGTGGTGGTGCTAATCTTTCGTTTGTTACAAACTTTCATGGATGATAATTACGGGGACTATGCAATGCGAATAACACGTGCATTTGGAAACCAACGGTTACACCCAAATGGTTGTTTAAATTTGAGACAGAATTAAGTAGAATCATAAATGATTAGTAAGCACTCTCATTGGATCGTGTTCCACATTGTTGGGTCCCAATCTAGTGAGATTGATATTATTGTTGTTCCATTCTCTTATTATGAAGAGAATTATTAAATTGAATTGAATCCAGAAATGACTTGCTTATTGGAAAACATTAGTTTTTGAGTATGGCACTACCTACCTACGAATTAGGACTTTAAATGGGTTCAGTGAATTAATAAATGAAACAAATGACTATTCCTATTGCAGTAGATGGCTTGGGGCGTTTCGGAGCTCCGTGGTGATATCAGTTGCCTTTGGCCCGGGCTCTAATAAGTCTCACAATATATGAATCCTTCCGTGTGGAAGATGAAAATCCTTCCTTTTTAGGAAGATGGAATATGAATTGAAATGTGAAATGCTATTGTAGTTTGCCAAATAAAAAAACTCTTATTGATTATGAATTTAATTTGTACTAGTCTAACAATGAGTTAGATAAACTAATTGTTTGTTTAGCATATACAATCATGGAATTGTTTATACATTGTTGAATTGTCAAATTCATAGTGTTATTGATGGCATTACAGGCACAGCTGCCCATGCCGGTCCTTCTGACGTACAGCGCCAGCGGAGACGTCCAATCTGGTTCCTCCAGGAGGACTAGTTGAGTGGAAGTGAAGCAATATCATATGATTAAGATATTGAAACGAGAATTGGAAAGAAAACTTTTGATAATGGTTTTGGAAATGTTTTATATGTTTCACACTTTAAATCCTTGCATTGTATTTAAATATGCAAGTGATTGGGTTTATAAATGGTGTAAATAAGTTTTCTTTAGATTGTAAATGAGATTTTGTTTTGGAGCAATGTATATTTGTTAATATTCCGCATAATATGTATTCGATATCCCTTGTAAATTTTAATGTGTTGAGATTCACGGGAGTAAGTATACGACGCGACTCGAGGTTATCTCGGATTAATTATAATCTTGGGCTCGGGTCGTGTAAAAAACACAAACAAATCCCAGGTGTCATGGTCTATTTGTTGTTCAAAGAGACTATACCAATCATGTATTTCATGATCAAGGTTTAGCAAACCACCATTTTTACCCTACCAAACAACCAACTCTTCAAAATACCTGCTGCACATTTAATAGATATCTTCTCTACACGAAGATGTAATCCAGGTTTTGAAGCAAGTCACTTTTAACCTATCAAACCACCATCATGTCAAAACATCTATCGGACATTAATATATATAAAATGTACAAGAACATATTTAATCTAAGGATGTATTTCACAATCAAGGTTAAAAAGCCTGTCATTTTACTAACCAAACCACATCATGCTGTCAAAAATCCACTGGACATTGGATTGGTATAGCATGAAAGTCTCAATGCAAGATAAAACAACACTGCAACAATAAATTTGAAGTGGAAGATTGAAGAATGACATAACTCAACTAAATAAAAGATGTTCATCATTTCTTTTTTTTGTTTTTTTGTTTTTTTTTTTTTGTGTCATCATTGAGTTATTGTCTACAGTAAATTAGCTCCATATCATACCACATTTCATCTTAATATTGGAGTTTTGTTCTGCTTCCTGACAAATAAAATTTTGGAGTTTCAATTCCTTTTCTACCAGAAGGTCCGACAAACCTTGATTCAGCATGTAACTTCAACTATAAGTCTATATGAACATACTCAAAGGACTGATTTTTGGACCGATCCTACGTGGATGCTGAGGTGGCCCAAGTGGGCATTTTCATTTTCAAAGCCCACCAGAATAGGGGAAATAGCAAACGTTGAATGAAAAAGCCCTCCTCCATTTTCATAATTTTCAACGTCTCTCCTCTAGTTCTTCTCCCTTCCCAAACCCTCCTCCACATCACGACGCTGCATCTCATCTCTCTCTCTCTCTCTCTCTCTCTCTCTCTCTCTCATTCGACGACAGCGATTCTGCGCCCCCTCGCATCAGCAAGAACCTCGTCACAGAAGCGTGTCTCTCCTCCACATCGCCTCCCCATCTCTAATCTCTCTCTCTCTCTCTCTCTCTCTCTCTCTCTCTCTCTCTCTCTCTCTCTCTCTCTCGCTCGGATCTCATCTCTTTCTCTCGCTCGGCGAGAGCGCGCAGCACCCCCTCGCATTAGCAAAGACCTCGGAGCAACACCACCTCGCAGAAGCGCCCAAACGTCTCTCCTCCACATCGCCTCCCCATCTCTCTCTCTCTCTCTCTCTCTCTCTCTCTCGCTCGGATCCAGCGCAACACCACCCTCTCTCTCAAGTAATAAAAAAAGATTGTCAAATGTGGAAGATTTTGATGTTTTTTGACATGGCTTTTCATCCAAATTGCTCATGGGGTTTTCTGTTTCTCTGTTAATCGCTCATGGGGATTTCTGTTTCTCTGTTATTGTTTCACCAATAAGGGTTGTTTAATTGAGAAATTTCTGATAGCTCATTTTATTGCAAGTAGAACTATAAATACAGGAAAAACAATGACATACTTTACACTAATGGCTAGTCCAACGTCTTCCATTTACCGTCAGAATAGCTCAACATTCCTACCATTTAGCTAACAAACTCACACATGAGTACTACTTATTCAAAGTGGGCAACCTTGTCAAAACAACTCCTACTACATTGATAATCACACACAAAAGATGATGCTTGCACTTGGGATGGAAATGAAGCCTTTTATGCCAAGTGGGCCATGCATAGAGTGGCTTCACTTTATGCATTCGTTTGTACCTCTATTTTTGTGAGGAATTTGTGGCATTTGTTTGAAACAAGAGTGAAAGATTGAAACTTGACATGTTTCATTGATAGTAGTTTTAAATCCAAATGGTTTAAAGATTTTTGAGGTTATCGACTGTCTATTTCGTTGTTTATATGTTCATTTTGGTAATATAAAAACAAAGAAATGCTCATCTTTGATCTTGCCTGCGGCATCTTTATCTGGCTCTCTGGTTTTTTTTCCCTCATCTGTACCTCCCAATCAACAAAAATGATATTTCACATGGTCTGGATGAAGAAGAAGAAGAAGGAAATGACCTGATTCACAGATCTTATCCACAAGGCAGTATTTTCAAATTTGATTGAATGAGATCAGATGAAAGAGTTCTTGATTACTTGAATAGAGCCATAATGGATCTGGTGCAGAGTGGGTGTACTTGTGATGGTCTGATGGGTTTTTGATGTGATAGATGGGTTTAGAGTTTTTGAATTTTCATGTGTTTGGAAGGTGAATTTGCTTGATGTACCTTATATTAGCTCTCATTTGTTGTTGAATTGCAGGGGGGGTTGCTTAGCAGTTTTTGTAATTGAATCCCTATGTCTTGTTAGAAATTGTAAAGAACAGAGAGCATGTTGAGCCAATGGCGTACCTGAAACATTTTTTTTTTTTTTGGTCTTGCAAATTCCCTTCATTGACACCCGTGGAGTGCGGCATTGCAATCTTTTTACTTGCAGTGGCTGAATTTTCTTATGCTACTTGATATGAGCCATGAATTCTGAAGTGAGTAGGATTGGAAAGTGCTTTTTGATGCTGTATCTTTTCAAGGTGCCTGGTTTTGCTTCAACAACTGATATTGAACGAGAAATCTAGAATGGGTAGCATTGAAAAGCTCAACTTGGTTCTGTTCTTATCAGTACTGGTCCTATTCTTGCTGTTTCATTCAATGATACTTCCAAAGACTGAGCTGGCTTTTGAGGATCAAATCAGAGTTTATGGGCAATAACATGTTATCAAGAGAAATCACAAACAATTGGCAACTGCGAAGTTTCTTTTTTTTTTTTTGCCAAGTTGGGTTTTAAGAATGTTTTTATGTAATTGGTTGTTGAATGGATGGAGTCATAGTTTTTATTTTATCGCTTCCAGCGGTTGTATGAGAGTTGTTTTTGGCCTTTTAGTTTTACATGTTACATAGTATTCAGCTGAATTGAAATAGAGGATGGATGGTTATGGATTGATGTTTTATTTTGGATAGATGTAACGGGGGCTATGATATGCTTATTTCCATTTACAGAAACATTTGTTTACAACAAATAATTTTCTACAGGGTTTGTGAAAATCAGCAGCTTAGGTTCATAATATGGTACTCAGATTTTGTGAAAAATCTGCAGATTTTTCTCAATCGAGTTGCAAAAGTGCACGGTTTGAAACACAGGCAAACGTGCTTCTAATTACGTGAAAATTAGCAGATATTAGGTTCATAATATGGTCTTTCTAATCACCAAATCTCAACAAATAAGACCTTCGAAAAGTCGGCAAAAAAGTGTGCCAAACAGGGGTACTCAGCTTGGTTCCTGCAGATTTTCTCAGCCGAGTTGCAAAAGTGCGCGGTTTGAAATGCAGGCAAACGTGCTTCTAATTAGGTGAAAATTAGTAGATATTAGGTTCATAATATGGTCTTTGTAATCACCAAATCTCAGCAAAAAAAACCTTCGGGAAGTGGGCAACAAAGTGTGCCAAACAGGGGTACTCAGCTTGATTCCTGCAGATTTTCTCAGCCGAGTTGCAAAAGTGCGCGGTTTGAAACACAGGCAAACGTGCTTCTAATTAGGTGAAAATTATCAGATATTAGGTTCATAATATGGCCTTTACAATCACCAAATCTCAGAAAAAAAAAACCTTCGGAAAGTGGGCAAAAAAGTGTGCCAAACAGGGGTACTCAGCTTGGTTCCTGCAGATTTTCTCAGCCGAGTTGCAAAAGTGTGCGGTTTGAAACGCAGGCAAACGTGCTTCTAATTACGTGAAAATTAGCAGATTTTAGGTTCATAATATGTTCTTTGCAATCCTCAAATCTCAGCAAAAGACTCCCTCGGTAGGCGGGCTAAAAAGTGTACCAAACAGGGGTACCCAACTTGAAAATTCAATTCACATTGCACGATTTTTTCATATCTGCAAACATTATAGATTTATCAATCACTTTCTAGTTCTATTTTTAATTTTCTCTTCAAATAGAATCGACGAGAATACTTGCCTCGTGGGCCTCTTTCGACAAAATCTGACAGGATTCAATATGTCAAATCAAACTCTATCAGGTGCTCAAAAGATGAGACGATAAAATGAGAATATAGAGATACAAGAATTCGTTCTTCATTCATTCACCCCATATACAATTGGTTCATACAAAAACAACTTTCATTGAACAAAGTTACAAAAAAAAAAAAAAAAAAAAAAAAAAAACATTTGGAGTCTATCATTTCACCTATCAACCAACCCCTTACATAATAGTAGCTTCCAATCTGGAAGAGTATAGCTTGGATGCTACATTCGACACAATAATATCACAAGCAGGACACCATAAACAATCATAACAACCGTGAATACTCGACAAATTTATTCAAGCTTCTCCAATCTTGTAACAACATTTGCCACACGGCTCTCAGCTTCGGGGGGGCATAGTGCGGCGTACTCTGGCAAGGGTATGGGTGATTGCCCGTCGATTTCACATATTCATCACACCAACCAATGAAGTTGTTGCAAGCCTGTTATTTCCTCTCACAAATAATGGCAAATATATGTCGTTAGTTGGTACATATTTGTCTATATGCAAAAATAAATAAGAATTGAGTGGAATGAGGAATTTGCCAAAGTTTATTACATTCTTACCGATGGTCGTGGACATGAATAATATTGTCTACCATAATTATTTGATGATCGTGAAACTTTGACTACACAGTTGCCAATACCACATTGACATAAACATTGAGGCCAATTCGAATTTCCAGAAGCGGCATACGAAGCCATTTACTTCAAGATCTTCACAAACAAAAGAAAGGATTGACAGATGAAGACTTTAGAACACATAGAATCAAAAATATATTGACTAAACAGTCACAAGGATAACATTGTTCCATCAAATACAAAACCGTACACTATGCATGTTACACTCTGCCTGGTCAAGACTCTTTTTTTCTTTTTCTTGTTGAAAATGAGGTCAAGGCTCATACAATGCCTCTTACATAAAACAGAATATAGCCTGGCTAATAGCATGTTAATTAACAACTAATATCATGAGTGGAATTCCACCATGTGAATAATTTAATGCTGTATTTGTTTTAAAAAATAAAACTCTTAGACTAACCTTCTTTGAGAAAAAAATAAAACTCTTAGACTAACCTTCTTTGAGAAAAAACACAAAGAGAGAGAGAGAGAGAGAGAGAGAGAGAGAGAGAGAGAGAGAGAGAGAGAGAGAGAGAGAGAGAGAGGGAGAGGGAGGGAGAGGGAGAGGGAGAGGGAGAGGGAGAGTGAGAAAAAACAAGAGCAGAGCCTCCACATACCTCCTCATCTCATTCCACATACCCAAATCAATATAAGTATGGAACACATATAATCAGAACTATATTGCCTTAACAAGATTCACACGTAACGTACCACTTGCCTGTTCTAGTATTTTTCAAACAATTATCTTTCAGTTTCTCACTACCGAGGATAAGTGCCCATGGCACCTTGCAAGGTGCTCATTGTTATAAACTATATTTTTTATTTCAAATCAAGTCACCCACTAATGAAGTAAAAAAAAAAAAAAAAAAGGGTCCTCATTCCTCACTGTTGCAACTGTGGCTTCAAGTTGCATTACTTGATATTAACAAAAGTAGAAAAAAAAAAAAGTAGAAGAAGAAACATGTGTGCCCTCGTGAATATCAATCAACCCCATTAAATGTATATGGGTAATTTAGATTAGTCTTGTACTAAGCTTACTCCAATGCAATCTTGGTTAGGATAAGTTAGACTCAAACTGCAACAGTTAGAGATTATGGTTCAACTAGGATCGTGTCTTGAAACATTACTATAAATCAAATACATGCACCTTTAGTCTAGTTTAACACTAATTGTAGGGATGATTAATCTCAAAGGCCAGGAATCATAAACTCCAGGTATGATAGAAAAAAAAAATATCCTGGGCCATTATAGACTCATGATGCCGAAGACTGGATTGGTGAACAGTATCCAAGATTGACTTGTTAAGGTTGGCTAGGAATGTTTGGCTTGGATCACATCACGGGGGTGCCTCAAATTATTTGCATGGTCTAAGAATTTCTCTGGCAAGAGAACCTTCTCACCTCTTTGACCAAGTCAAAACTTCTTAGAATCCAGAATAATAAACTAAGCTTTCTTTCCAAGTTGTAACAGTTACCCCATTTAGCCAAAAAAAAAAAACTTTCTTTGGCCACAAACAAAAGAAATATTCATAGAAGGAAAACAGAAATTTGACTAGAATGGTGGTTCTTCCTCCTAATATGAGGTACTTGTAAATTTGCAGCTCAAATACAGGCCTGCTGACTGGTAAATTCAATAGATAACTCATTCTTGAGAGATGGAAGAAGTTTGCAATTTCATACAATTTTATCATTCAAATTTGAAAATACTGCCTTGTGGACAAGATCTGTGAATCAGGCCATTTCCTTCTTCTTCTTCCAGACCACGTGAAATATCATTTTTGTTGGTTGGGAGGTACAGATGAGGAAGAAAAAAAAACAGAGAGCCAGATAGAGATGCCGCAGGCACGATCAAAGATGAGCATTTCTTTGTTTTTATATTACCAGAATGAACATATAAACAGCGAAATAGACAGTCTATAACCTCAAAATTCTTTAAACCATTTGGATTTAAAACTACTATCAATGAAACATGTCAAGTTTCAATCTTTCACTCTTGTTTCGAACAAATGTGATGCAGCAAGCAGTGGTGGATGATTTCTGGATGCCGATCTTCCACGAAACCTGTTGATTATTCTCAAGAATAATACCAGGAACAATG
Organism: Cinnamomum chago; assembly: GCA_038049695.1. Lineage (NCBI taxonomy): Eukaryota > Viridiplantae > Streptophyta > Magnoliopsida > Laurales > Lauraceae > Cinnamomum > Cinnamomum chago. Next base: position 101,666,615 of record CP142451.1, on the reverse strand, counting down.
GGTTCTATTGTTTTGTTGATTCCAATGAATTCCAAAACAATAGGGAAAGAGAAGAATTCTCTAAAATAAACTTTCAATATCATCCAGCAATACCTCCATTCCTGGATTACAATCAAATATATAGGAAGTTGTTTCTAAATCTCACAAATCACGAGATTTATTACATATAATAAATAGCAAAAAAAACCTACCGAAAATAGAAACTGCTAATAATGAATTTGACTTATTCAAAAATATAGAGAAGTTGCTAGAAATAGCGAAAAAAGTCTTTTTCGAGGCCTAAACGATGGAATTTGGCCTAAATATGAGGAGTCCATTGTGTTACTGCTGGTAGGTCACTAGGGAACACATCCTGGTACTCATCGATTATTTCCTGAACAAGTTTCGGAGTCTCACCCCCGACGATATGGTCTCTCCCTAATAACACATACACAACCCCGGTCTCTGATACTTCTTTAATGAATCGGCTCATAGATAAGAGGTTGGATCCCTCCCCCACTATTAGTTTGGGTACCACCTCTCTTTTGGGTATAAGCACGATCTTCACGTTATTAAACATGAAGTTATAAGTATTACTTCGTCCATCATGTGAGACACTTCTATCATATTGCCATGGCCTTCCCAATAAAACATGGCTTGCATCCATGCGAACCACATCACACCAGATTTTATCTTTATAATTAGAACCAATTGAAAGAGGAACTAAGCAGCGTTTAGAGACTGTAACCTCATTTCCTTTCTTTAACCATGACAGCTTGTAGGGATTTGGATGTTCTTCAGTCGGTAACCCCAACTTGTGAACAGCATCTTCCGCAATCACATTCTCACAACTGCCTGCATCAATGAGGAAGCGGCACACCTTTCCACCAATAGTGCAGGTGAACTGGAAGATATTATTGCGAAGCCATCTATCGCCGTCCACCTCTCGGGGGCGTGAAACAGGTTCTACTACGTACTACCAGCAGTGGTTTGTCATCACCCTCAACCTGTTCCTCCGGTGAGTTACCACCCTCCTTTACATCGTGTTCAGATTCCTCAAGATGATCATACAAAACACCATCACAATCCACGAACAAACCCTTGGCAGCACGATCGCCCTTCCGACAGTCTGCCATCCGATGCCCAGATTCTCCACACTTAAAACAGCGTGGTCCACCACCCGTGGCAAGAGTTCTATTGGGCAGCCCCCCTACTTGTGGTTTTCCAGCACCACCCGGTTGGTTGAAAGTCCTGGCGGGGATAGCTGAGTTCTGATTACTGCCTCCACCACTAACCCACGTAGAATTGCCAGTCTTACGACTGAACTGTTTCTCCAACTGTATGGCCCTCTGGTGTGCTTCTGAAACATTCAATGGGTCGAATAGGTTAAGTGTAACTTGAAACCGAGGCCGCACTCCTCCAATATACCAGGATACCAGTTGTTCTTCCGTCTCAGCAAGATCATTACGAGCGACCAACTGGTAAAATTCTATGGTATATTCATCAATCGTCTTGCTGTTCTGCCGTAAGTTCTGCAATTGTTGGTACGGCATCCTTGTATAGTTGTGGGGTAGGAATGTTGCACGCAGATGCTTCTTCAGTTTTTCCCACGAATCAATCTTCCGTTTTCCTTGGCGAGCACGCATCAACTTAGATTGTTGCCACCACGCAGCAGCTCTTCCCCGAAATCTGGGTGCTACTAAGGGAACTCGTTTATCTTCGGGGACCTCTTTGAAATCTAGGACCTCCTCCACGGCATAGATCCAATCCATAAATTCCTCTGGTTGTACGCTCCCCTGAAACTCTGGTACGTCAATCTTTAATCCAGCGTCCCACCGTGATCGTGATTCACAGTTATCCCTAGGGTTCCCCATCATGGGTCTCCTTCCTCCTTGGACATGATTTGCAAAGGGGTTGTGGAATTCGTCATCAGCTTCCTCCTCTTCCACAGAGTGCAGAGATGGAGATCGATCCCTCCGTTGATCGTCCCTAGCCGTTAGTGCAGCGACCTGGGTAGTCAACTCCTCGATCTGTCGTGTTAAGCGGGCTACGTCATCATGCACGAACACATCGTTGATGTGTGCGTTTCGACCACCAGCAACACGTCTAGGTGGCATGATTTGCAGGAACGAAACTTGGCGCTCTGATACCAACTGATGCAGCAAGCGGTGGTGGATGATTTCCGAATGCCGATCTTCCACGAAACCTGTTGATTATTCTCAAGAATAATACCAGGAACAATGGGTTCTACTGTTTTGTTGATTCCAATGAATTCCAAAACAATAGGGAAAGAGAAGAATTCTCTAAAATAAACTTTCAATATCATCCAGCAATACCTCCATTCCTGGATTACAATCAAATATATAGGAAGTTGTTTCTAAATCTCACAAATCACGAGATTTATTACATATAATAAATAGCAAAAAAAACCTACCGAACATAGAAACTGCTAATAATGAATTTGACTTATTCAAAAATATAGAGAAGTTGCTAGAAATAGCGAAAAAGTCTTTTTCGAGGCCTAAACGATGGAATTTGGCCTAAAAATGAGGAGTCCATTGCAAAGCAATGGATTTTGAAAATCTTGTCGTTTCCGTTCCAGAATGGGGCTCCGTTCGCGATTCTGACTCCAAAACCCAAATTTGGGCCTAGTATCGTTTGGGCCCTGCACGGTGGGCCTTACCTCGATCCACTGCATCCATGTATTCCTCTGCTTTGGTTTGCACTACATCAAAATGCCACAAATTCCTCACAAAAACAGAGGTACAAACGAATGCATAAAGTGAAGCCACTTTATGCATGGCCCAATTGGCATAAAAGGCTGCATTTCCATCCCAAGTGCAAGCATCATCTTTTGTGTGTGATTATCAATGTAGTAGGAGTTGTTTTGGCAAGGTTGCCCACTTTGAATATGTAGTACTCATGTGTGAGTTTGTTAGCTAAATGGTAGGAATGTTGAGCTATTCTGACGGTAAATGGAAGACGTTAGACTAGCCATTAGTGTGAAGTATGTCATTGTTTTTCCTGTATTTATAGTTCTACTTGCAATAAAATGAGTTATCAGAAATTTCTAAATTAAACAACCCCTATTGGTGAAACAATAACAGAGAAACAGAAATCCCCATGAGCAATTTGGATGAAAACCCATGTCGAAAAACATCAAAATCTTCCAAATTTGGCAATCTTTTTTTATTACCTTAGAGAGAGGGTGGTGTTGCGCTGGATCCGAGAGAGAGAGAGAGAGAGATTAGAGATGCGGAGGCGATGGGGAGGAGAGACGTTTGAGCGCTTCTACGAGGGGGTGTTGCTCCGAGGTCTTTGCTGATACGAGGGGGTGTCGCGCGCTCTCACCGAGTGAGAGAAAGAGATGAGATCCAAGCAAGAGAGAGAGATTAGAGATGGGGAGGCGATGTGGAGGAGAGACGCGCTTCTGCGACGAGGTTCTTGCTGATGTGTCGCCGAGAGAGAGGGAGAGAGAGAGAGAGAGAGATGAGATCCAGCGTCGTGATGTGGAGGAGGGTTTGGGAAGGGAGAAGAACCAGAGGAGAGACGTTGAAAATGAAAATGGAGGAGGGCTTTTCCATTCAACGTTTGCTTTTTCCCCCATTCTGGCGGGCTTTGAAAATGAAAACTTGGGCCACCTCAACATCCACATAGGATCGGTCCAAAAATCGGTCCTTTGAGTATATCCATATAGACTTATTGTATGACCAAGTAATCGGCGCATCTTGCATTCTTCATTACCTCCCATCATAACTTCGAAGATCCCTTGAAAACCTTCTTGCCATGTTTTCTATTGATGTACACAGCTTTCTTAATTTTCTTTTAAAAAGCATAACATTAGCATGCACGTGTTTCTTTCATGTAATGGAGTGCCTAGGATTGTATTTCTGTAAGGGCCCGCTTGTTTGCATTACTATACATATGAATTGAATACATAGCTATTACACCTTAAGTGGTTTAAAATGACATTTAAGAAAATGAGTAACGAATAATCTTTCCTTTTATGGAAATAGAATCAACAGATGATGGGATAGGAACAACTAAGGTGATGGCTTGTTATTCATTTTCCATTTTTAATTTATTCTATTTCAGCAAAAGGAAAAATTATTTGATAATTTATTTTTTTTAAATTGACATGTCATCTCCTTTTTTTTACTACTTCCAGCAAAAATCTAATGCATGCAACTCCTATGTATTTTAATGCAAAGAAACAGGTTCTTAAGTGATTAAAAATGAAGGTCAAAGGTGAATATCCATAATTGAGTATCGAATAACTTTTCATTTCATGGAAATAGAATCGATGAAAGATGAGAAATGAATACCCTGCCATTGCCCAGTAATTCAATACCTAGAAAAGTCAAGGTCCCATCCATCTCGCCCTTGTATCCTCTGTCCCTCGCCTCTTTCCTTCAATGGAGCTCATTCACCATGAATTCGTATGTATTCAATTCATAAGTATTGTATGCAAACAAACAGACCATAAATGAATAATGGATGATAAAATAGCAATGCAACTTTTCCACGATCCTTCTTCCAACCATCACACACCAATAATAGCTGCTTATAGTAAATTGTTAAAAACCTTGAGTTGTTTCTGTCAGACTACTAACTTCATTTTATTTCATAAAGCATAACATTGAAAGAATAATGGGAGACAACATAGCAATGGTGGCGAGTAGTATTGCAGGGTCTTCTGCCCTCCACCCTTCTTCCAGTCATCCCCCACCCATCCATATATAGCTGCTTAAAACCTTGAGCTGTTTCTATCAGACTACTAACTTCATTTTATTTCATAAAGCATAACATTAAAAGAGTCATGGGAGACAACATAGCAATGGTGACGAGTAGTCTTGCTGGGTCTTCTGCCCTCCACCCTTCTTCCAGTCATCCCCCACCCATCCATAGCTGCTAATGCTCACTCATCATCCTCACCTTCATCATCTTTAGCATCATGGACATCCTGTGAGCCCCCAGATACTACCTCTTTGCCATCAATTGGAACATCGCCTACAACCTGTCAGTCTTCTGTACAGAGTAATTCCTTCCCCTAACAGCACTCCTAGTAACACTCGCATAATATTACTAACATGGCACGAACCCATGGCGCTGGAGAGTGGGAGAATCTACACGTGGGAAGAAAACCTTTCAATGTTAGATGTTTCACATCATTTTGTTGGATGTTTCTTTCATTCCAATGGAATGAGAAATTAGGGAATACATTTGGCATTGACATCTTGAACTTAAAATAAAATTGAAAAAAAAATCTAAGCAAACCACCCCTTGGAGGATGTTGGATGTTGGCAGAGTAAATGTGGACACTCTGTTACACACACATAAAGCAAACAAAGAGTATCAACAGTACGAAGAGGAATAGAAGACTATTTCATTCATTGTGCTATCTCATTTACATAGACCATTTAAATAGATGAAGATGAATAACAATAAAGGGACAGGTGTCCCATGAACACCTGCTCTGTTGAACTAACAGAGTTACTGAAAGGGCAAGTGTCCCATAAACACCTAGTCTATAGAACAAACACAGGGACACGTTTACAGACTTCTTCAACTAAAGACTTATTCAAAAATGACATAGCATAACATTTGAATTATTTTAATATTCTAACACTCCCCCTTAATTCAAATGCCTTCAACACCGAGCATTCTTCGTAATTTGAAAAACTTTTCTCTTGAGAGAGCCTTTGTGAAAATATCAGCAACTTGTTCCTCCGTGCTACAATATTCCAGCTTTATCTCTTTCTTAGCTACAAGCTTTTGAATAAAATGGTGTCGGACTTCTATGTGCTTTGTTCTTCCATGGAAGACTGGATTTTTTGTCAATTCAATTGTTGACTTGTTGTCACAAAATAAGATTGTAGCTTCTTCTTGCTTTTGCTTCAGGTCACTTAGAATCCTCCTCACCCACACAGTTTGACAAGCCGCACTTGTTGCCGCCATATATTCAGCTTCCGTTGTAGAAAGTGCAATAGTTTGTTGTTTTTTTGAAGCCCATGATATCAATGCAGACCCAAGACTAAGCCCATAGCCTGCAGTACTCTTCCTGTCATCTGCGCAACCAGCCCAATCACTGTCAGTATATGAGACAAGTTTACAAATATCTGATTTTTTATACCTGAGTCCGAGATCCAATGTTCCATGAATATATCGTAGAACTCTCTTGGCTGCACCCATGTGAGCTTTACTTGGACTGTTCATAAACCTTGAAATCAAACTCACTGAAAACATTATATCTGGCCTTGAATGTGTGAGATAAATCAAGCCACCAACCATGCTTTGGAATTCTTTTGCATCTGCCTTTTCAATTCCATCCTCTACCATAAGCTTCTCATCTGTATTCATGGGTGTTTTAGCTGGATTGCTATTTGACATACGAAACCTTTTCAACAAGTCTCTTGCATATTTTCCTTGATGCAGAAAAATTCCATTTGAGTCTTGAATAACTTCCATCCCCAAAAAATAATGTAACAAACCCAAATCTGTCATTTCAAATTCAGCCATCATATTTTTCTTGAATTCTTCAATCAATTGTGAAGAGTTACCAGTAAATATCATATCATCAACATATAAACATACTATGAGAATTTCATCCACACCTTGCACTTTCACATAAAGGGTTGGCTCACTTTCACTTTTCTGAAAATTGCGGCCCATAAAATATTTGTCAATTCTGCTGTACCAGGCTCGTGGAGCTTGTTTGAGCCCATACAAAGCCTTTTATAATTTGTACACCTTTTTTTCAGACCCTTTAATTTCAAACCCAGGGGGTTGTTCAACATACACTTCCTCTTGCAATTCACCATTTAAAAATGCGGATTTGACATCAAATTGAAAAGTTTTCCATCCTTTTTCAGCAGCCATAGCTAGAATAGTTCTAATGGTATCAATTCTAGCAACAGGAGAAAATGTTTCAAAGAAATCTACACCTGGAACTTGTGCATACCCTTTTGCCACCAAACGGGCCTTGTGTTTTTGCAAAGACCCATCAGCATTAAACTTGGATTTGAAAATCCATTTGAGCCCAATGGGCTCTTTACCTGGTGGTAAGTCTACCAGCCTCCATGTTTTGTTTTTTTCAATGGCATTCATTTCAACTTTCATTGCATCATGCCAATTTTTCTCATTCATTGCATCTTCAAAGCAAGCAGGTTCAGAAGCAAAGCATACAAAATCACCTGACTGGTTAATATCAACAAGACTTCTTACCTTTCTTGGAGGTGATTCTGACAATGTGAATCCAGTCGGACTTAATTGAGCATCAGGTGGTGAATCAAAGGATGATGTTTCTTCTTCTTCAATAATTAGAGGGTATTGATCGACATCAATGTCCCACTTCCACGCATCATTTTCATTAAAGATCACATCACGACTAATAAATAAAGCCTTGTTTTGAGGAGCATAAAGTCTATAGCCTTTAGTTTCTTCACTATAGCCCACAAAAACACATTTAATGCTTTTGTCATCTAACTTGTGCCTTTTTTCATAGGGAATATGAGAATAAGCTATAGAACCGAAGACTTTTAAATGACTTACATTTGGCTTTCTCCCAAACCATGCTTCATATGGTGTTTTCCCATTGACTGCCTTTGTAGGAGAGCGATTAAGCAAATAAACCGTTGGAAGCCCTTTTTCTTTCAACATGCATCTTGCAGTTTCAACAATGCTACGATTTTTTCGCTCTGCGACTCCATTTTGCTGTGGAGTGTAACTTGCAGTAAGTTCTCTTGGTATTCCTGCATCTTTACAGATCATAAGAAAATCTTTTGATGTAAATTCACCCCCTCGGTCAGTTCTTAATGTCTTCAGTAGAACCCACTTTGTTTTTCAACATATGCTCGAAATTGTAGAAAGCATGAAAGAGCTTCAGATTTTTTTCTTAAGAAAATACACCCAAATCATCCTTGTGCAGTCATCAACAAATATTAAAAAATATTTGCTATCACCAAGTGAATTTGTGCTGATAGGGCCACAGATATCAGCATGTACCAACATTAAAGGTTGATTAGCCCTCCAAGATTTACCCGCTGGAAAAGGGGTTTGGTAATGTTTTCCAAAAATGCATGCTTCACACATTTTGTCACCATGATGCACAACAGGTAAGCCAACAGCCATGTTTTTTTTATATAGTGAATCCAAACCATGAAAATTTAGATGCCCATATCGCTTATGCCAAAGCCATGAATTATCATACTCCGTAGACTTGAATGCATTGAGGGTAAGATCTGAAATTTTGAGAGGAAACATTTTGTTTGGAGTCATTTTCACTGTCATGACCAACGCCATATTCTTCTTTTTAAATATCATGCATTTATCCTCATCAAAAATCGCATAATACCCTTTTTTCATTAACTGTCCCAAGCTAATTAAGTTTTGAGCCAAACCTGGTACATACATAACATCATGTATGAGCTTTGTACCTGACTTGGTGTTCACAGAGACAAGTCATTTGCCTTGCACCTGAACTTGACTATCATTTCCCATCAGGACTTGTGATCTGACTGACTCATCCATCTCAACAAACAATATTTTATCACTAGTCATATGGTTACTGCACCCACTATCCAAAAACCAAATATCTCCAACAAATTCAGCATTTGCAGATAAACATGAGAGAAATAAATTTTCCTCAACTTCATCATTTGTCTTTTCTTCATGGAAATTTGCTTGATTTTTGTTTTTATGCCAACAATCCTTTTCTTCATGTCCAAATTTATTACAAATTGAACATTGAGGCACAGTTGAGGACTTGTTTTTGTACCAATAATCTTTTTCAATATGACCTCTTTTTTTGCAATTGTAACATTGAGGAGGTTCATAATTACCTTTGTTGCGGTTTCTCTCATTTCCATCATGCATGTTTCTTGCTCGGCCTCTTCCACGAAAATTTTGCCTTCCGCGACCTTGGCTATTTTGCCTTTGGTTGGAGGTACCCCCTGCATTGCTACTTGATCCTTTCAATTCTTTAAATCAAGTGTTGTTTGGAAGACCTGTTCAACTGGCTTATCTGCATTTTTGTTTAATCTTTCTTCATGTGTTTGTAAAGAACCCATTAGTTGATTCAAGGATAATTTAGTTAAATCCTTGGATTCTTCAATGGCAGCAACAACATGGTCAAATTTGGGAGTGAGACTTCTTAACACTTTTTCAACAATTTTTTGATCACTTAGGTCCTCACCAAGAGACCTAATTTGGTTCACATTGGTTGTAACTCTTGTGAAAAATCCCTGAATGGACTCAGAATTTTTCATCAACAAGGTCTCAAACTCACGGCGAAGAGTTTGTAATTTTAAGGTAACAACTTGACTTGAACCTTTATATTCATCTCGAAGCAATCCCCATGCTTCATTTGATGTGGTGGCTCCCATTATCCTAGGAAAGATGGTCTCATCCAGAGCTTGTTGGATGTAAAATAAGGCCTTTGCATCCTTTTCTTTATTTTCTTTCATCTCTTTTTTTTGGGCTGCAGTAACTCTTCCTTCTTGTGTGTCATATTCAGGTAAGTCATTCTCAACTAAATCCCATAAATCATATGAAATAAACAAGGTTTTCATTTTGATACTCCAAAACTGATAATTATCACCTTTAAAAATGGGAACCAATGGCTAAGAAACACTTACAGAATTATTGTTGGCCATTCCTTACTCTCTGTGTTTTTTTTTTTTTTTTTTTTTTTTGTTGTTGGCAGCACCTCCAGAACCGTTGTATAGAGAGGTTTGTAGCTGACCTCCAGAATCGTTGTGTTTTTTTCTCAGGCTCTGATACCAAATAATGTTGGATGTTGGCAGAGTAAATGTGGACACTCTGTTACACACACATAAAGCAAACAAAGAGTATCAACAGTACGAAGAGGAATAGAAGACTATTTCATTCATTGTGCTATCTCATTTACATAGACCATTTAAATAGATGAAGATGAATAACAATAAAGGGACAGGTGTCCCATGAACACCTGCTCTGTTGAACTAACAGAGTTACTGAAAGGGCAAGTGTCCCATAAACACCTAGTCTATAGAACAAACACAGGGACACGTTTACAGACTTCTTCAACTAAAGACTTATTCAAAAATGACATAGCATAACATTTGAATTATTTTAATATTCTAACAGAGGAATAGATTTTCCAAAACAATTGAAGATAGTTTTTCTAAGGAGAATGCTGTGGGGCATCCCTCTACATACCCTTTTCAAATTTTCTTTCAAAAGTAAAATTGTCTCTCTCAAACCAACTCTCTTGAATCCTTTCAAAAGCAAAATTCTTTGACTTACAAGCAACTCTTACAAATCCATTAAAAACAAAACAGCTCTCATTCTCAGATATAATTTAGAAAAGAAAAATGCTGTGTCAAAATACCTATCTCATCTCTCTCATCCCGGAAAACAGAACCTACCATCTCGTATCCCTCGTCTGTCAAAGGAAACTCTCCCAGCAATGTTCTCTCTCTAATGTGAGGGTCAACCCCACACAAGGTACATGTGTCTCTCATATCTATTTTACTCTTCTCCATAATATCCTTGTTTATGAAAAATCCTTCTCTTCCTCAAATTCTGTATTTTTTTTTTTTTTTACTTTTCTGCTTCTAAATTCTAATCGCCTTGGAGATTACTTTTTCCATGATGGATTTTTAATGTTTTCTCATTCATGGTTCTAAAACTGGGTGTCGGTTCAGACTTGGAACGAGGCAGACTCGACCCTTCCGTCAGTCACTTTCTTACCGATTCCGAGAGAAAAGCCATATATACTAACTTTTCCATATTTGAGGAATTGATCTTTAATCAATTGATACTGTATTGGCTGTACTAAAATGTTGGATAGATTTGAATAACCCTGTATCTAATTGAAACATAAACGCATATTTGATTTCATCACGAATGCTAGATCTCTACGAATTCCTTGATCAAAATTGTTTTTCTAAGATCGGAGATTTACCGCACTCCTCTTCTCCATTATATACGATTAAGGGATGGGGTACAATTATGAAGAGAGTATGGATTTTGGTATACCTACGGAGCATTATATTTTACAAGACTGAGTCCCTTTAAATAAGTACTTGTAAAATAGTTCTTCCCAAAGTATCCTTGTACATATACTCCCTTGGAATCCTTCGAAAGGGGAATTCATGAACACTATTAAAAATATAGGGCTATTCGTCTAAGAGGGTACGACATGTTTTATTATGCAAATTGTAGTCTTTTTAGTAATCACTCATTGATGAAGTGAGGAGCTCTAAATCTGCAATCCCTAAAACCTTATTTATAGGCTTTCTTAGACAATCCTCTTCCTATCCTGGAGTCCTAGTTATATTAAACTTTGGAAACCCTCTTTGCAATGGAAATGCTGATGGTTAGCAACTTTCTGTAATCATCAAAGATATTCTAGGGAGTTATCTTTAATTAAATGGTTTCAATTAGCCGTCCAAGTGGGCCTTTAGTCACATAGGCCTCACAGGCCCTACCTACCTGGAGCTTTATCACGCCTGGAATCAGTTTAGCTGATGGATTTTCCCCTTGGATCCTCTGGAGTAGAAATAATGTAACTATCACAGAATAAGTGAAGAAAGTGTTGCATCTATCTTTCACAGATGACAGTTTTATATTCTCGCATCTATCTTTCGCAGATGAGAGTTTTATTTTCTTTTATCTGTTTTTCAGACATGACAGTTTTATATTTTCCAATGCCACTCTCATGGAAGCCAGATACTTCAAAGATGTTCTCCTTGACTATTGTGATATATCAGGACAACTGATTAATTTTGACAAACCAACTCTCTTTTTTCCAGAGGGGGCTGTGAAAAGAGATGTAGAATAACTGCCGCTATCTTAGGAGTGAGATCCATGCAAAATGACAAAACGTGTCTTGGGAATCCTTAAAAAAAATCGGCATGAACAAAAAGATGCCATTTGAACCCTTAATCAATAAAGTGAAAGCAAGAATTAAAATTTGGCAGGCCTTTCTTCTCTCTCAAGCCGGCAGAAATACTTTAGTTAAACTGTTGCTTTGGCAGAAATACTTTAGTTAAACTGTTGCTTTGGCCATCTCTGTTTATAACAAGAAGTTTTTAAAACTTCCTAACAATACTTCGAAAGAATTAGATAAAATCTACAGGGACTTTTGGCGGGGTGGTGGGAGGGCAAAAGTCTACACACTACTAAATGGAAAGAGAACTGTAAATTGATCGAGGACAGAGATCTGGGTCTAAGAGACTCATAATAATAATTTGGCTCTTTTACTAAGGATTTGGTGAAAATATCTATCTAATGAGGACATCCTTTGTTCTAAGGTCCTCAAAGCAAAATACTGCCCGAATAAGTCTCTTTCGGAGGCTGAATGCAAGAGAGAAAACTCAATTGTTCTAAAAGGCTTTGTGGAAGCAGTTTAATTTGTCAAAAGTTGGATGGGTGACAGGAAAGGGGGAGAACATATCTATGTGGAATTGTAAATGGATCCTATGTAGTGAAGGCCTTAAAAAACCTCTTTCCTCTATCTCTGACCCAACTCTAGTTATCAAAGACCTTGACCTTGATAACAAATTAAAAAAAAAAAGGGAATATTGATGAAATGAAAAGTGTCTTTGATGTGCTGAAAGACATTGAAGACCTTATAAAAATTTTACATTCCCAATTATCCCTTTGAAGATTAGAGGGTCTGGCCAATAGCCAAAAATGGTCAGGTGTCTACTAGATCAGCTTTTAAGGAGATTAATAGAGACAATTCATTACTGATGATAGGGTTCTCATTAACTAGAAGGCATTGCGGAAACTTCCCCTTTCCAAATGATCATCATGTAGGGATGGAAGTGTTTAAGAGGTATATTACTGGTAAGAGCCTTCCTCTAATCTAAAATTTTAACTTCTAATTCCCTTTGCCCTCTGTGATAAAGGGGAAAAATCGATTGAACACGTCCTCTTTCAATGTAATCTTGCTCGTTCAGTTGGGTTTGGGGCCTCTCTAGGGCTCTTGACCCACAAATTCAACATGTATAATATGCTGTCTTGGTGGAAGTACTAGTTTGACTGTGGTCAACCAATTCTTCCCCTAGCTAAGAACCCTCATACCCAGGCTTGGGTGGTGGCCATATGGTGGGCCATTTGGAAGTAAGGAATGACTAGATGTTTAGGGGGGAAAAGCCATCTCCTGCAAGTGTGATGTCTATGGCTAAAAGCACCATTCTATCCCCCAAGGCTTTGGAGGACACTATTTTGGAGAATCTATTGGGCCATCGATCTCGGAGTGGCCTTGAGGGGATTTAGAATTTTGGGATCGTATTTTCTAATGTAGACGAGGAATCTGCTTTTGCTTTTGCTATTTTCTACTATCGAAACTTTATTGATGAAGGCACGACCAAAGGGCCAAGAATCCTCTCTTCCGAAGAAGCTGAAGCGAGATCGCTTATCGCTATGATAAAGACGGCATCGGACATTGGAGTCTCGGGTTCAGATCTTCTGTGATGTTCTAGAAGATGCTCTAGAAGTTGTCAAGGCTGTTAAGGGCACCAAGGACTACTCAATCCATTATTTTGGTTATTAAAAAAAATTCTAGGAGTTTTGCTCATTTTTATATATCAATTTTATCCTTAGGGACTGGAATTGGATCGCTCATGTTCTTGCTTAGTTAGGTCAATCGGGGGTAGTTTTTGGGTATTTTGGAAACTGATGTTTGGGCTTGGTTATTCCCCTGTATGCTATTGTTGGTGTTTTCTACTTTCTTAATGCAATTCTCATTTACCGAAAAAAGAAAGGTGAAAGGTGTTAAAGCAAGTGTTTACATCTCAAGGTTCGATGCCTTTTCAATGGCTTCCTTTTGTCTTCCCATTGCACGGTTGAAGAATTTTCAAGCATCTCTAAGATGATTCTTTCTTCATCTCCTTAAAGCTTTTTGAGATTGATAGCATGCTTGTCTTACGCAAGAGCTCAACAATAAAGCAACTATCCAACACCAACATTTGATCATAGTCATTGCGCATTAAGGTTGACAGCCTCAGAGTAGGACTCCCTTGTGACTCTATGGGCATCTAACCATCTAGATGCAGTTGGTTCACCTTTTTCGAAAGAGGGAGGGTAGAAGATGCCACTCCTGCTTTTCTATTGCCTGCAGATTCTCTTCGCCATAAGGACCTACGGAGACAACTGTGGGTGGTAGGCTAAGTTGTTGGTTAATTTCAACGAGGCTACGGGGGATTCAGAAAATGTAACATGAGCTCCCCACCTGTTGAACTTGTCAATAGTTTAGCTTTTTGTCTGACTTCTACTCCATAAAAGTCATCTAACTACCAAATCCTATATGGATTCATGGCATTTTTCTTTCCTTTCTATTACCATGTAATCTCTCTCTGAAATTGTGGTTTACAACACAAAGCAAGAATATGAAAATTGGGTCATCAACCTTCCTTCAGGACTAGTAGTTTTTCTTTATGAGTGTTATATGTCACACACAGAACTTGATGGAAGTCTAAACCTCAACCAACCATGAGGATGAGAAACAGTGAATATAGTCAAATTCAACGGCTCATTGATGTACTTTGTTTTTGTATTTTGAACTAATGACAACAACAAACGACGAAATGTCGGTCAACTATGGAAATTACTGCTTGCTTCTTTTACCCATTTTAGCTTTTTAGTTTTGATACTCGGGAGTGTGTGGAGCGCGTGGGGGGCACGTTTGTTATTCCGTGATCCTGGAAAGATTCTGAAAAAGAAGCCATGAACAGTTCAGAAAACTTGGAGAAGTTGGGATTTATTATGTCAAATTCTGGCCATCCAAACCGAGGGCCCATTCTGTATGAGGGACAACCCAGAACCTTATCTTATAGTGTGATTCTTGGGGTACTTGTTATTTTAGTTCTTCTTTCTATCTTGGGTACAAGTTATCAGGTCAGGCCTGAGGTTGAGCATGAGCCCACTTGATATTATAAGTATACAGCTGTTTATATTTTAAATTATCTTTTTATTAATTATATTGTAAATTAGTGAGAATATGAGTCTTAGGAGCCATGAACGGTGATTCAACATGGGTGGGGCCCATCTCTTCCACCGCTCCTGTGCACAATTCGCATGCAAACTGTGCGCAAACAAATCTAAGAAATCGTGCTAACTTTGTGTATGCAAAGCTCGTAACTCGGCCCAAATTACACTTATGATTCAACAGCTAGGCCTTAGCCCAAAATGCCCAGGCTTGGGGACACATCTATCTCTTCGGGCTCGACCCGGCCCAAGTAGCACCCCTAACCCCACCTCACATTCCACCATGTGAATCTCACCTGCCCCATCCATTTATGATGCACACATACAGTACGGATGCGCCGTATACACAGCTGAGAAATGGACTTTACACAAAAAAGTAAAATATTAAATATAATACGATACAATACATTATCTATTTTAAAATATCCGAACATCATAGTCATATATACATTCCCCACTTCCTATAAGTCACAACCCTTAGATACGGCGAAAATGCTCACAACATGAAAAAAAAAAAAAAAAAAGCACAAGACAGAGACACCCATTCACTATAAAATCAGGTCTTTTCTTTCTTCTACTAAGTACTAACTACTAAGTATAGGAAAATCAACACAGAAAAGGTAAAAACAAAAAACAAAGGGGAAAAGAGGGATAAGGTGGCATCACGTCCATATCACGTGAGGGACAACAGCTATCTCTTCCCCTGAACCGGAAGACAACAAAAAATCGCCCCCCATATGAAAGAAGTGTCGTCCACAACTTATTCGCCACGTGTCATCGCCACCTCCACCTTATTCGTGTCACCAAATCCGACCGTCCAAGTCTCACGATCTGGAGAGCGCTCTCCTCAGCGCCGCGGCCAGCAATGCCGGCGCGCTCAGATGCGGCAAGTGCCCCTCGGTCGGTAACATCTCCACCGTGTTCCGGCCTCCTAGATGCGTTTTCAGGTACGTAGCAACCGAAGTCGGCACCGACACGTCCTTCGCCGTCTGAACTATGCAGCAGGGGACCTTCACCATGCCCAAGAACCCCCTCAGATCAGTGTTGAAAACAGTCCTCGACACGAAAAGCGTTATATCGGGCCTCATGTTGAATAGGGTCCGGCTGAATTCACGCACCGCCGCCGGCACGTCCGCCCCGACAGCAGTCGGCGCGAACCCCGACACCCATGCCTCGTAATTCGCCTCCATCGCCTCGAACACTTTCTCCACCTCCTCCCGCTCGAACCCACCGTGGTAATTATTGTCGTTCAGAACCCTACAATCATCTTATATCAAATTTATATACAGGAGGGAGAGGGACACCGCTTACACATACACAGAAGATAGAAAGAGACTTTAACCGAACAATTGGGGGAGGACAGATCCCAACTATTGGACTGTACCTTTATTCTCATTTGTATTGGAGAATAGTAATTGCCTATGATCATTAAAGGTACAGTGAGATTGGATATATGCTTTTAAAATTTTTGCTATATGTAGGACTAAAACTCCCACTCTCACATGTACCTCACATGTACCTGTGTCTCTGTACAGCTGAGCAATAATTTGGAAGGTGAAATCAGATGCTTTGTGTTACCATAAAAGACAGATGTTGTGGAGAATTTGGAATTGGAAGGAGATGGATGAGTAACCTTTTATTAGCTCATGTGTTAACAATTGTGGTGAGAGGAATGAGAAGGTGCTGAATTTCATACCTTGGGGAGGCGCCAATGAGGACTAGCTTGGAGAAGAGGTTGGGGCGGCTGATGGAGGCCAAGATGCCGATCATGGCGGAGACGGAGTGCCCGACGAAAGCGCAGCTATGGACGTGGAGGGCGTCGAGGATGTTGAGGAGGTCGTCGACGTAGGCGTGGAGATTGGTGTAGCGGTGGAAGTCGAAGTTGTTCGGATTGACACTGCCTGCACAAACGAGATCATACAGGATGATCTGATAGTCGCCCCGGAAATAGGGGAGGATGCGCTGCCACGCCGACTGGTCAGTGCCGAAGCCATGGGAGAGGACGAGGATCTTGTTGCCGGTGCCCTCCACCCTGACGTTGAGGATGTCCAAGATACTGTTGCCCATGTTTTGGGATGGGAGTCAATTGGAAACCCCAAAAAAAAAGGGGGGTTCTTGCAATGGAGTGAGTGTTTTGATTGGGAGGTGGTTTGGGTATGGGGGGAAGGTGGGGGAGGTTGGTGGGGGGTGGGGCTGCTCTGTTGTTAGGAGTAAGTATAAGTATTTAATGGGGTGGATGGATCATAGATGGCTCTCTGCCTCTCAATGTCTTCCAGATGGGTATTTATATACCCATCATGTTGTTATCTGAAACTTGATATGTTATCCATGGAAAAAGGCAACTTTTACATTTAGCTGCATGTCTTTTTCTAATATTTGAAAAGAAATGAACTTTATCTTTGTAGTTGTATACAAGCCCCTAAAATTCCACTTTTTTTAATCACTAGGACCTATGATATGCCCCTCCTTTTATTAAAACAAAAAAGGCAAAAGTGTTCTTACATTAATTAAGCTGGTTTATAGTAAATTTAAGCTCAATTCACATACTTTTTTTGTCTAAAGTTTTTTTGTAAAGTGGGTTCTAATGAAGGAAATTAAAGAGGGGAGTAGCTAGGGATTTAGGATTAAAATACAAGCCTCTCTTTCCATGGGGTTAGCTGGATAATTATTTCCTACTAAAAGAGAGACACTTTAATTTCTTTGTATAAAACATCACTGTTAGTTAACCCCTTTGATTACATAGAATTCTTGGAATCTAATACCAATTACACAAATTAAAAAAAAAAAAACAAAGTTTAATGTTTCTTTACCATAATAAAATTAAACGGTTATGTACTCATGACCAACTAAATTCACCATGATAAATTATGATGTTTTATTTTTAAAGTCAGGTGAGCAAAAGGTAACATGTGGATGTCATTGACTCAATGTAGCTAAAGCTGATTTTTGTTCTTTTAATGATTTCTCCACAAGAAAACCATAGTAACTGGTTAATAGCTGATTTTAGGTCTATGACAGCTAGTTAGAGTGGCTAACTTTTTTTTTTTCCTAAAGAGCTAACCAATATTATCAGTAGACAGTAGAGAGTAAAGATGGCAGCATGTAATAATAAAAAGTATGGGTAGCAGTTTGTAAATATGAAATAACATGGGGTTATATATAAATCTTCCTGGAAAATGTCATCATCCTTCCCCATTGGGCCACAGCTGCTGCAACGTACTCATAAAACCGACAAATGAATTCAACATGTAGCTGGATTGTATAATGACAAAACCTAAAGTCTGTGAGAATATATACATATATATAGTCCTTAGGCACTTTGTTAATGCAAGTGGGCTAAGGTTTATGATGATTTTTGTGGTTGATCTGATAGGGTGGGCCAAGGTTCTAATAAATGGTGATGTTTTTATTTGGGTGACTTGTTAATGGTGGCCCACATGAACATACTGTAGGCACTAAGGTGCAAGGATCAAGGAGACCCTCCATCTATATTAGTAGAACTTATGTTAGTGGGTTTTTTTTTTGTTTTTGGCAGATAGGAAGATATATTAAAACAAACAACAGCAACCACAACAATCTCCAGATTATCCAAACCATTCAAAATTGGCCCAGTTAATAAAACCAAAGAAAGTTAGCTAAAAGGTGAGTCAGCTCATTAAACTTCCTAGGGATATGCAAGCACAAATGAGTTGGCTTGGCAAGTTAGTGTGAGTTGGGTGAGTTATTTGAACTGTGGCCGAGTACAATTTCATATCCTTGGGTTGAGGATCCTATGCATCATTTGTATGTAGAGCATAGGTTGTAGAGCAGTAGTAGCCTCTACACTGCATACACTAGCAGATTACCAGTAGAAAGTTGATCCCCATCACGATATGGTAGTGACACTGGTGGGGCACACCACTTACTGCCACTAATTTGGTGGGTCCGACCCTTTTTTAGAAAGTGGTGGGCCCACATGATTGTGACTCGATCATTCTGCTATGCTTGTGGGCAAATGTATCATCCATACACCAGACTCTTCTGAATCTGCTTGCTCTTTTGCAGGGTAATGGATAATGTCCCCTATCTCTCTCTCCTGTTTAATGGAATGGGGTGGCCTCTAATTATATTTATTGGACACGTTTGTGTAACATTTTTATTGGAGAAAAGCCGTGAAAAAGGAATTACTTTTCTCTGAATTAAAGGTTTTAGAGAACACTATTAGTTTTGGAAAAAAAAAATTTAGTTTCCTATGATACCACAAAAAGAAATCTTTTTTTTTTAAATGCAAACCTTGAAATCACTTTTCCGGGAAAGAGAAAATGAAAGTCTATTGAAATAGTGGCTATCAGCAGACCTTACACATGAGCACATTGTGTGGACATGGATTCCAAAATGGATTTTTCTTTACTGCATGGTCTGCCAAGATAAGCTGACCTTCATCAAGATCATGCTCAAATCAGGTAATGAGAGCTCAATTGACCTCGGCTCACTCTTGAGAGGTCTAGCTCAAACTCAGCTAGCTTTTTAATTAACTTGCCTTCTCTAATGTCACTATCTATAAATATATCTAGATATTAAATAGAAACCGAATCCATCAAACTTATATTTCTGTGATCCCTCAAACATCTCCTCCCCAGAAGTAAATGTCTTTTCACGGATTTAGAAATACAATGGATCTGTAAGTGCAAAAAATGTAACTCACAAGATTAGGGGGAGCCTTATAAGACTTATCCAAATGATTGTGGAAAGCCAGCCGCTTCAGGGACCTGAAAGGGGAGAAAGAACAGTCAGAGTACCCTGGCTGTGGGCAGCGCAGGGCTCTCCGATGCCTTAGTTAGTGCAGGGACTGAATTAAGGTTGAAGAAAAAGAGGGGCAGAGTAACGGCTAGTGAGAGTGTATGTATGCGTACCTGGGTTGGACTGGTATTCTATTTATAGGAGAAAAGTCTCTAGATACTTGATAGTGGGCCTAATGATTTGACTGTTAAGGCCTCATCAGCCCACAAAGTAATTAATGAGGATTCATCATAGCCCACATTGCATTAAATGATGGTTCGATCAGCCCATATTGCATTAAGTGTCAGTCACATTGGGCCTGATTTTGTCTTGACTTGTTGGCGGCAAAAGTCCCATCGGATCCTTTTTTGGGCCTTGCCCTGATATGGCTATAGCCGCTAGATGCCACTTTGTCAAGGATTTGATAAGGATTTTGGATGACTGGGATGATGTATCTGTCCCATCAGCGCGTGCTCATATCCTGCCACATGTTCGAATGTGGGATATGGCTGTCAGTGCCTATCTCGGTTGGCAGTTCGTCATACAGTTGTAGCTGATATGCGCGACTGAGGTCAAGGCACACGGCTGAAATCGTGGCGGCCTTAGGTCGGGGCTGACCGAGGTGATAATGTTGGTCTCGGCTAGCGCATTAACATCCGAGCCGAAACGCACGTAGCCGAAATGAATATAACAAGAATTGGTATTATTGCTGGAGTTAACATAACTTTGGCGTCTTAAGAATTTCCCCACACAATTGCCCCCTAACTTCTGACTTCTTGGAGTCCCGGACCCTTTGAGGTCGGAAGCTATAACAATGAAAATCTGTCAGAGATCTCCTCATTGATGACCGTTGTTGACGTTTGGTCTTCATCCAACTTCCCTCCATATGCCCGAGGTAATAAGTAATATGCCTTAATTATTGCGGAAAACAAACCGACGATGACACGCGTCACCATCTGGTTTGTCATGCTGTTAAGCAGTAGGCGCGTGCAGCCTTTTGATGCGACGTTTTCGAATTTCGAAAACGGCGCCTTAAGATGGCGTTTCTTTTTCTATAAATAGCAACATTTTCTTCTTCTTCTTCTTTTTTATTTCTCATTTTTTAAGGAGGCCTTCCTAGAATCTTTCAGAGCAGAAGAACCTGCAGCGACGCGCAGGAGAGACCCTGAGTAAAGATCAATTTCCGATCTAGATTCATTTTCTGTCTGTAAGTTTCGTTCTGTTTAGCTTATTCTTGCTTTCTTCTAGGTTTTTTTTTTTTTTTTTTGCCTTTAGAAATGGGTGTTTACAGCCATTGGTTAGAGAACTTTGCAGCCATAGAGGGGTTTAAAATGGCATACGGCATACCGGACGATGTCCTTGTCAGGCAGACGGATCCTCTGGATCATCTAACTCGTTTGTAATCGAACGGCTGGATGCCCATTCCATTAATTGCCATCATCGAAGGGGGAGTTAGGTTTCCTTTAGACCCCTTGCTTAGGACCTGCCTTAGTGTCTGGTCCCTTAGTCCCTGTCAGTTGATGCCTAACGGTTATAAAATCATCATGGGCACGACTGTGATTAATAGGAAGTTAGATATTAACCTCGGCATTCACGACATCGAGGATGTATACTACATCTGTAAGTCTCGAGAAGGTACTTATTACCTCCGAGTCAAGCCTTACCGAGAAAGCTTTGTTACGGCGCTTGAAGACTCTAATAAGTATGTGGGGACGACCTCTTGTGTGTCTCGGGCAACTGGGAGTTCAGCGCCGAAGCGGACAGAGCATACATGGTCCCATGTCGCCTTGGGGTCGTTCCAAGTAAATATCATTCTTTTAGATTTAATTGTCTTGTTCTTCACTTTGCCGAACTGATGTTCTGCTTGGCCGTGCAACTGCTCGCGAAAGAAAGCGATTTGCCAGGCAAATTGGTTGGGAAAAGAACGAGGCCTAGCATCGGAAGATTACAAGATGCACAGACTTCTCAAACAGATCAGCCTGGGCGCTCCTGGGCTATGAGCCGAAATATCGTGGCTATTATAAAAGAGTCGAGCGCCTCAACAGTTGCCCCGAGAAGATAGTCCGGAGAGAGGTGAGCCCGAGGACGAAACGGGAGGCCGTGCTGCAATCGTAATAGAAGAGGGAGGTCTTTCTCAGGCTGCGACTGACATCGCTAGCCGGATTGTGTCTGGTGCCGAAGCGTCTTCCTCCGAGCCGGGGTCTAGCGGGACTCCTCTCAGGAGAAGACCTCGCCGTTCTTCGCCGAATCCACTAGAGGAGGAAATGCCTCGCATCCCGGTGTTCGTGGATCTGGAAGCCTTGGCGCTTGGGGACGAGGCTCCTGAGTCTCCTCCGCCTGTAGTCCCGGACACTGTCGAGACCTCTACCTGCGAACCCGTCATGGCTTCTGCTGCTGTGGAAGGGGAGGCCCCTGTATTCGGGCCTAACCCTGTTCGATCCCCAAATCCGGAGACTCTGCCATCTTCAACTGAGGTTGGGCAAAGAGAGAGCCACTCGAGGAAAAGGCCGAGAGACGAGAGTACTAGCTCGGGCGCGACACTGCCGCCAGTCGAGTCGGCTCCTTGGGAGCCGAGCTTTTTGTTTGAGGCGGGCAGACCTATGACGATCAAGGATTGTATCCATAAGAAGCCCAACTCCCTCGTCCTCGAGACGCTTGGCAAAGCCTGCGCCTTGCCGCAAGATATGGCTCATTTGGCGAAGTTCAACGATCCAAAGCTGTTGTCGTCGCTGATGCAGTCCTGCTTTCAGGTGAGTTTTCCTTGAATTTTCAACTTTTTCAGCAAGTGTAATGTTTGTCTCTTCGTCTTTAACAGACGCTACAGAAATCGATGGTGGTCATAGATAGATTCAACAAACAGAGCCCTTTGATTGCCAGGCTTGACGAGGAGAGGAAAGAACTGGAAGAAGCTTTGGGAGCCAGCACCCTAAAGGCGAATCAGCTGGAGGCGTTAAAGAGCGAGCTTGAGGCTAAGCTCGGGGATGCTGGAGCTAAGATTGAGGCAGGAAAGATGAAGATTGCAGATCTCGAAGCTTTTGTGGAGAAATTAAAGAGTGACCTCCAAGCCAAGACGGAGAGAGCGACAGAGGCCGAGGCTAAGGCCGAATTTGAGGGCGATGCCATTTTTCAAGACGCGATAACACAGGCGACAACCCACTATGAGGCCAAAGTGATATGCGTGAGGAACAGGACTTGGGAGAAGGCGTGGCGTGCTGCTCTGAAGGAAGTGGGGATTCCGGAGGGTCACCCGTCCTTTGTGAATCCGCCCCGCTGCCCAGGCTCGTCAACTCCTGCAATTTCCATTTCCATTTCGGTAGAAGCTCCTGAGGCTACTGTTACTGGATCTGTCCAACCCGAAATCGACATCAACGCTTCCACTGGCCCCAACCCCCTTTGAAGGCTTTGATGCATTTCGGCAACGATGTGTTTTTTTGTCTTTCAATTGCACTATCCGATTTTAAGATGTAATGACTATTATGAACCAATACAATTGAATTTTTGTTTTGACATTGTGGATTCTCTGTTTTCCTTTCGTCGTGTTTTTGCGTTTCCACTTTTGTACAAGTGTCTGAGTTCGGCTTGATTCTTGATCCAGACTGGAGGAACTGGCCGAGCTAAAACACTTGGTCAAGATAGAGAGTCTGACATCTATTCCTTCCCATTGCTGCTCGTTCCTGACATGGCTCTACGAATTCCAAGGCACCATTTCTTCGTTATCTCATGGCCTTCCCTTCTTCATTTTTTTTTTTTTTTGCATCTTCTGTGTATGAATTGTTCATGCTTGCTTTTGCACGCTGCATGTCTGCTAAACTGAGCTTGAAGGAATGCTGAAAAGCTATCATTTCGGCATTGTATACAATGTATTCGGTTTGCGACCGAGGTTGGTGTTGTGGCAATTGCCGATCTTTAACATTTTCTCTGCTTAAGTGGAGAAACCCGGGTGTGTCAACCCGATGAGCCTTTTTGGCCGAAATGGATTCATGCCTAGGTGGAATGTACCAACCCTAAGGCAATCTCGATGGCCGAAATGGCTTCATGCTTGGGTGGTATATACCGACCCTAAGTCAATCTCATCAGTGGCCGTAATGGCTTCATGCCTGGGTGGTATATACCGACCCTAAGGCAATCTCATCAGTGGTCGTAATGGCTTCATGCCTTGGTGGTATATACCGACCCTAAGGCAATCTCATCAGTGGCAATGCCGTCGAGCTGCCGATAGTCGCCACCAAGTTCTATGACTATGAATTGAGTAACAAGAATGAGGACTGCTTTCATTGATCTTGAAAATTTTGAGTATAGATTAGAAATAGAACTTTTTGAGGTGTGACACGTTCCATGGCCATAGTAACTGTCAGCCATCCATATCTTCAAGTCTGTAGGCTGACTGTTCGGCAGTGAAAATTACTTTGAATGGTCCATGCCAATTTGGTGCTAGCTTGCCCTGATTTGGATCTTTATCGCCTGGGAGTGTTTTCTTCAGAACCAGCTCACCAACTGAGAACTTTCTCTCTCTGACCTTCTGGTTGTAGCCTTTAGCCAACTGCTGCTGATAGGCGGCCAGTCTGATAGCTGCTCCTCTGCGTTCGTCGTCCAGATCTAACTCCCGAGTTAGATTTATTTCATTCTGGCCTTGATAAAAAATGTCGGATCTCAGAGTCAGGAGGCCGACCCCTACAGGAATGACCGCCTCCATCCCATAGGCAAAGGAGAAAGGCGTTGCCGAAGTGAAGCGCCTCGGAGTCGTACTGTAGGCCCACGGGACGCTTGGAAGTTCCTCTACCCACCTTCATTTAGCTCAGTCTAGTCGCTTCTTCAGCCCATCGAGTACTACCTTATTAGAAATTTCTTGACCATTGCTCTGCGGGTACGCTAGAGTAGAGTAGTGGTTCCTGATTCTGAGCTCTTGGCAGAAGTTCTTGAAGAGGTTGGAATCAAACTTGGTCTCGTTGTCCGAAATCAAAGCTCTTGGAATGCCGAACCTCGAAATGATGTTTTTCCATACAAAATTTTTTTAGTCTTGTTCAGTAATGGAAGATAATGGTTCTGCCTCTATCCATTTGGTGAAATAGTCGGTGGCTACTATCAACCACCTCTTATTCCCCGGAGCTCAGCGAAGTGGTCCCACGATGTCCAACCCCCATTGGGTGAAGGGCCAAGGGCTGGAGAGCGGACTCAAATCTTGTGCCGGCTGATGGAGGGATTTTGGCACTTTTCACATTTTTTGGCGTATAATTGCACATCATTCTGCATATACGGCCACCAATAGCCCTAGCTGATAACCTGGTATGCTAATGACCTTCCTCTGATATGGCTTCCACAAATCCCTTCGTGTATTTCGTAGTGGAAGTCTTCGACTCAACTTGGATGAACACACTGAACGTATAGGCCTGTGAATGACTTCCTATAAAGCTTGCCTTCGGGAGACAACCAGAACCGGGCTGCTTTGAGTCTGATTCGGTGAGCTTCACTTTTGCCATCGGGAAGTTGGTCATCCTTGAGATAGGAGATGATTGGGTCCATCCAGCTCGGCCCGAGATCAAGGCATAGGATTTCCCGAGGTGGATGAAGCTCAATACTGGGCCTTGCCAACGATCCTACTTTGACGGTTCTTTTCTTTCCTACTTCGACAGCGGAGGCTAAATTAGTAAGGGCATCGACGTAAGAATTGGACTCTCTTCCTATCTGTCTGATCTCCGCTGTCTGGAACTGAAAGATGAGTTTTTTTGCAAATGCTAGGTAGGCAGCCATCCTGTCATAGCGAGCTTGGTAGTCTCCAGTCAGCTGGTTCGTCACCAGTTGTGAATCACTGAAGACCACTAGCTGTTGAGCCCTAAGGATTTTGGCGTTGTTTAGTCTTGTTATTAGGGCTTCATACTCAGCTTCGTTATTTGACGCCTTGAAATCCAGGGTTAAAGCCTGCTCAATGACCAATCTTTCTGGAGACTAGAAGACAACACCAGCGCCAGCTTTTCTAGAAGTCGAGGATCTGTCGACGAAGACTTTCCAAACCAAAGCAAGGAATTGATTCTAAGATTGTTCATCAGTCTCCATGAGTGCTTCATCATGTCTTCTGCCCCCCTGTTCGGTGCCGGGCTGGGTTGGTGCCGAATTTGGAGAGATGAACTCCACAATAAAATCTGCCAAAATTTGGGCTTTGATCGCCGTACTGGGTTGGTATTGAATATCATGCTGTCCTAGTTCAACGGCCCATCTGGAAATTCTTCCTGAAAAGTCAGCTTTTTTTTAAATAGATTTTAGTGGATGTTCTGTAACAACCACTATGGTGTGAATTTGAAAATAATGAGAGAGCTTACGCAAGGCACTGAAGACCTCCAACGCGAGCTTCTCCAATTGCAAATATCTGATGTCAGCATCAAAGAGGGTCTTGCTCGTATAATAGATTGGTTTTTAAAGCTTATCTTCCTCTCTGACGAGGACTGAGCTTACCGCATGATCCGAGACCGCCAAATATAAGTACAATATTTCTCCTTGTTTTGGAGTTGAGAGTAAGGGGGTGAAGAGAGATAGGTTTTGAGTGCTTGTAAAGCATGGTCACACTCTCGAGTCCATTGGAATTTTGATTTTTTTCTTAGAAGTTGAAAGAAGGGCCGGCACTTATCTAAGGATCTGCTGATGAAATGATTCAGTGCGACAACCATGCCGGTAAGCTTCTGGACTTCTTTTGCAGTGGTCGGACTCTGCACTCTGAGGATGACTGATATTTGATCAGGATTGGCCTCGATTCCTCTCCGTGTGACCAAGCTTCCAAGGAACTTGCCGAAGCCGACACCAAAAGCACACTTGGAAGCATTTAGCTTAAACTTGAACTTCTTCAAAATGTCGAAAACTTGGGTTAAATCTTCCAAATGATTCTGCGATTGCTTGGATTTGACGACTATATCATCAATGTACACTTCAATGATTTTGCCAAGCTGTGCCTGAAACATTTTGATGACGAGTCGCTGATAAGTCGCTCCCGCGTTCTTTAACCCGAATGGCATCACTTTGTAACAGTAGGTGCCTCTAAGCGCTATGAATGCAATCTTCTCTTCATCAGGTCCGTACATCGGTATTTGATGATAACCCCGATATGCGTCGAGGAAACTCATCCTATCATGACCAGCGGTGGCGTCGATCATCTGATCAATTTTGGAGAGTAGGAAGTTGTTCTTGGGGCAAGCTTTATTTAGGTCGGTGAAGTCGACGCACACTCTCTACTTGCTGATTTTCTTCTTGACCACCACCGTGTTATTCAACCAGATTGGGTATTGGATTTCTCTGGTCACTTCGGCTTCCAGCAACTTATCCACTTCCTCAATCACGGCCTCTATTTACGGCACCCCAGTTCTGCGAGCTTTTTGCACCACTGGCTTGTGATTGGGGTCTACATTCAACTTATGGCACATGACCTCAGGGTCAATGTCAGGCATCTCATAGGGCGTCCAGGCGAAGACTTCTCTATTCAGCATCAAGAATTCGACAAGTTCGGACCTTTCTGGCTCGGTGAGTTGGCTCCCGAGTAGGAAGAATCCTTCCAGATCATGCGGGTCGATCCTGATTTCTGTCAGATCCTCCACGCTCTTCTTCTATGGATCCTGGCCAACTTCGTCTAACTTTTTCTCCAATTTGGCCATGTTGACCTGCTTGGGCTCTCCCTCTTCAGACACCACGGCCATCAAGCACTGCTTGGCCATCTGTTGGTCTCCTTTGACCATGACTATCTTCATTTTGCCATTTTTATCCTCCAATGGGAACTTAAGCTTTTGGTGGTGAGTAAAGGGGATCACTTCCATGTTATGGAGTCATGTCCTGCCCATTATGGCGTTATAGGGGGATGGCGCATCAATCACCAGAAAGTCCGCCATCATGGATGCTCCTTCAACTTGAACTCTGAGGGCCACCTTCCCTTTAGGGTACACTAGCTTGGCGCTGAAACCTATTAGAGGAGTTCGGGCCTCTTGTAGGTCTTCCTCTGAAAGGCCCATCTTCTTGAAGCAATCGAAGTAGAGGACCTCGATGAATTGTCGGGGTCGACAAGGATCCTCTGTACCTTGTAGTTTTTCAGCTTCAGGGTGACAACGAGCGGGTCATTGTGGGGGAACTGGACCCCTTTCAAATCTTCGTCTGAGAACCATATCTTGGGCCGTTCTCATCGAGCCCTTTTTGCAGCTGGTTCGAGCTTAGCCGTCATCACTTGTTTACCGTGGGAGGCCTACCTGGATTCGGCACGAGCTTGGTTATTCCCCCTAGGAGGGGAAGCTAGGTGAATGACATTTATGAGCCTTTCAAACTCGTCATTGTCTTGGCATTTTTCGTCTCGACGCGGAGCTTGGTTGCCATCCCTAGTGCCTACCTTGATATAATCCTTCAAATGCCCATCTTGGACGAGCTTCTCTAGATGCGACCTCAGGATTCTGCACTCTTCGGTTTTGTATCCGCTTTGTTTATGATAAGCACAGAATCTGCTCTAATCACGGGCAAATGGGTCTCCCCACATGGGCTACGGCCAACTGAAGTACGGCTTTGACTTGATTTTATTCATGATCTTATGAATAGGCTCTTTGAAGATGGTATTGACGGCTTTGTAACGGTCGAAGGATGGCCTGGGTTTCTTGCTGCTTACTAAGGTGGATGCTGGGGCCTTTGCTGAGCTTGCGGGCGCCCAGCGTCGGTTCGGTTCTTCTCTCCGAAACAATCCCTTGTCCTTTTTTGAAGGTTTGCCACCTCGGTCTCTCTGTTCGACGCCGAAGCTTTCCCAATCTAGGATCTGGTTTTCTTCTTGAGCAATAAAACGGTTTACTTTGGCCATTACTGCTATTATAGAGGTCACATGGTTTCTTGCCAAATCTTTACAAAGATCATTATCTAGCATTAGAGCATTTTGAAAGGCAAAAATCGCCACTTTGTCTTTGGAGTTTTCAATCTGGCTGTAGATCGTCCAGAATCGCTTAGCGAACTGGGTGATATTCTCTTCTTGTTTCATCTTCAGGGCCATTATATCCACATCAGTTTTAGGTATGACTCTATAAGCCTGGAACTTCTTCATAAAAGAATGTTGGAGCTGTTGCCAACCTCTAGATAGATTTCTCTAGGAGTGCGCAGAACCATTTCAGGGGGAGGTCACCCAAGCTAGAGGAAAAAGCTCTGCAGTTCAAATGACTTTCGTCTCCCCAAACAGACATCTTCTAAGAGAAGTGTCGAAGATGTACGTGCAACTGGATATGAGGTCCCGTCATAAGTGACGAACCATGGGACAGTAAACTTCCTTGGGAGGGAAATCTTTGATGTCGCGAGTAAAAGGGGACGTGCCAAGATCAATGGATTCGCAGAAATCTCGCTGGTCTCGGGTGAGACCGACCACTTCCAGATTATGCTAAACAGCCTGCTTAATGCGCTTGTCGAGCCACTCCTGGGTGTTGTGTTTGGCCTCTGGTATGGTTTCGGACTCTCTCTTAGAATTGCTGCGACTGTTGCTTGAGCCTTCATCACGAGTTCGATCACGCCTCTTCTTATTGAAGTGAGTTCTCAGGTCTCTCTTGGGAGGAGTAATCTGTCTACTATGAGAAGCCCTCTCCTTGTCATGTCGTCGTAAGTGTTGTCTGGTTGAGTCTGTTGCTCTCCCCTTTAGTTGCTGCTGGAGTTGATAGATCCGGGCATCTTTCTCTTGGATAGTAATATTTTGTGGTCGAATCTCTTCAAGGGTAGAATCAAAGTCTTCGTCAGGATTATAATCTTCGTCGCCATCATCCTCTTGATGATCGGATAGACACGACCCATCTACCATTGGGACTCACTTCGTCGAGTTCTACCCGGTAAAGGATCTTTCTCTCTAGGATGCTGTAGAGAATTTCCTCGCTGGAGAGATGACGTTACTGCCCTTGAGAGTGATTATGAATGAAGATGGTGCTCCTGGATGTTGATCGGGATGAAATGGCATTCATCGAAGTCATCTGCAACGGTTTTCGCCCCAGACCTCCTCTCGAAAGGAAGGACGAGCGAAGACGGTCCCGCACAGTGTGTTTTGGATGTTTCTCCGACTTCCGCAGCTCTTTTAGTCATGGTGTTAGGGAGGACTTTAACAATCGTCGTTTCCCACAGATAGCACCAATTGTAACTGCAAAAAATGTAACTCACAAGATTAGGGGGAGCCTTATAGGACTTATCCAAATGATTGTGGAAAGCCAGTCGCTTCAGGGACCTGAAAGGGGAGAAAGAACAGCCAGAGTACCCTGGCTGTGGGCAGCGCAGGGCTCTCCGATGCATTAGTTAGTGCAGGGACTGAACTAAGGTTAAAGGAGAAGAGATGCAGAGTAACAGCTAGCGAGAGTGTATGTATGCGTACCTGGGTTGGACTGGTAGTTTATTTATAGGAGAAAAGTCTCTAGATACTTGATAGTGTGCCTAATGATTTGACTGCTAAGGTCTCATCAGCCCACAAAGTAATTATTGAGGATCCATCATAGCCCACATTGCATTAAATGATGGTCCAATCAGCCCATATTGCATTAAATGTCGGTCACATTGGGTCTTATCTTGTCTTGACTTGTTGGCGGCAAAACTCACATCAGATCCTTTCTTGGGCCCTGCCCGGATATGGCTGTAGCCGCTGGATGCCGTTTTGTCAGGGATTTGATAAGGATTCTGGACGACTGGGATGATGTATCTGTCCCATCAACGCGTGTTCATATCCTGCCACATTTTCGAAGGTGGGATATGGCTGTCAATGCCTGTCTCGGTTGGCAGTTCGTCATACAGCTGCAGCTGAGATGATCGACTGAGGTCAAGGCGCACGGCCGAAATCGTAGCGGTCTTAGGTCGGGGCTGACCGAGGTGATAATGTTGGTCTCGGCTAGCACATTAACATCTGAGCCGAAATGCACGTAGCCGAAATGAATATAAGAAGAACTGGCATTATTGTTGGAGGTAACATAACTTTGGCGTCTTAAGAATTGCCCCACACAGGGTCATTTACCAAATGAGAGGTAGCTCAGTTGACCCAAGGTACGAGTTTGCTCCCAGTGGTCTTGAGTTCGTCTCTCCGCTATGGTGGGACCCCAGGAGCTGGAAACAGCTCCCGACATGCACCTAGTGAGTGGGACATGGGAAAACTACTGCCTGTGGATTAGTCAAGTGCTCAAAGAGACCTGGACACCTCGGAGGGTTCCCAACCCTTTAACATATATATTATACAATATATAACATTACAAGTAGATTTATCATAGTGCTCTCCACTTGAAGATAATATAAGATGTAGAAATATAATATTTGAGTATATACAATAATATGATTTCCTTCTCATGAAGGTACACTCCTGGCTTATGTGAGAGAATAATTTTAGCACCATATGGAACTCACCTATCATAAACCAAACTCCTCAGACTCACTATGCTCCCACGAACCAGCTCCCACCAAAACTCGCACTAATTTGAATTATTAACATCATTGAGTTGAATTTCATAGCAAATGAAATTTCAAAAATCATTTAACTTTGAGTCTCTTAAATCAATGGTTGTGATGATCTAAATGGAATGAGTTTTCAGAAAATTAATCCATACTAAGACCTTTCCATCACACTATTCCTCATGATTGGTAGACTTTCAAGTGGGCTCTAGCCGCTCTACTCGTCCTTAGCTAAGTAAGGTTTTGTCAAGTGAGCTAATTTTGAATCAATTGTTTGGTCGGTATTTTTATCGGTCGTTGTTGTTGTGGTTGTTGTTGTTTATTTCCTTGTTCTTTTCAATGAAATTTTTCTTCTACCAAAAAAATCTTTATCTTAGATAATGGAAAATGTATAATGACATCTATATATGATTATATATAAATGTATGATACAAAAATTAAATGAGCGAGCTCAAGTTCAGGCATGCCCCAAACAATCCAAGCTCGAGAGAAACTGGCTCCAGTTCGAGCTCAACTTATGATCTCATAAAGCCAGCTTAAGCTTGACTTCATTTGCAAATGAGCTGACCTTGAGCTCAACCCAAGTTGGTTCACATCCTTGAGCTGACCTTGAGCCAAAGCAAGCTTGCTCGCAGTTGGTTCACATCCCTACTTCCAAAAGAATAAATGGGAGGGATTGAGATATTTTAGAAATATTGAATGGCTCGATTGTTGTGTGATTTCTCTATCCACTCCTACTTCTTGCCTTTCTAAACCATTACATTATTACATATAATCCCCAAATGGAATGCATGATTTTAGATAAAATGGCTTTTTTTATAGAAGTGTGCGATAACTCATTGTTGTAGGTGATATTTGAAAGTATCCTCTTGGTTTGCATGGATTTGAATATACAAAAGTTCATGGTCAAATGGGTTCAATAAAGTATTGTCAAAGAGATGAGTGAAGGATATAAGGTAGAGATGTAGAAGATATTGAAATTTTCTATGATCTGATTTACCAGAGTTATGGTTGGGTAGTCATTTTCCATCTCCCCTTAATTCATTATCAATTTAATAGCAGAGCATTTGATTTAATTACTTTAAAAAATTATACTTTCTTTGTAGCATTTTTGCGCCCCCCCCCCCCCCCCCCCCCCCCCCCCATGCAGGTCAGGGATCTAGAGGTGTTACTTTGTATAATTTATGTTTTGGTCCCAGTTAATAAAACACATCTCTATCTTTCATTAAAAAAAAAAAAAATTTGAGTCTTGTAATTCCTAGGACTTCAATTTCATGAGACCCTTGGTAGTCTCACAATTGGATTTGAGATTCAAGCGGCTGTTTTTGGAGGTCTCATATTTCCATCATGATAGAAGCATTGGATCTAAAAATCCACTCCTCGATGTATAAAATGCTGGTTTGAAGTTTGAACTGTGGCTGGTGAGACAAACTAGCCCATATCCATCTCATGTGAAAATCAAGCGTGCTTCAAAGCCAGCTTTGGCTTGTCAATAGCCTTACTGGAGGAAGCATTGCAGGTCAACCCCTTAAAAGTAATCCACGCCGTGCATTTTATATGCATGCCTTTGATTGGATGACCAAAAGCATCCCATTGTTGTGTATTTCACTATCTCACCAATCAAAATTAAATAATGGACTCTGATCACTGATAACATTGCACGTGGATGGATAGCTTATTGCATGCTTAGTGAATGATTAAAGATTGATAGGATGTGAAACTGATCATGTAAAATTGTGTCAAAATCCCAATCATTTGATTGAAGATTAAACAATTATGGGTCCTTTTGTTCCCTGCCCATACATATGTAATAGGGCTACTATGATGAGGATGATGATTGATGATTGATTGATGATGATGATGATGAAATGATGATTCATTAGCAGTACTTGGATTGAACAATCTCGATCGTCGACTTAAACCGAGATTTTCTGTGGTCTATACCAACTGATCATCCCTTCAACATTGATGAATGCATTCATGTGTTTATAATAGATAGGATTGGAAGAATCTGATTCATCTTGGTGGGCCACAAGTACCAAGCCTTACTGGTCCCTGTTTTCTTGTAGCCGCATCCGGCTAATAGGTAGTCAATTGCCAACCCACTCCTCTCTTTTTTTTCTCTCTTATCCAGATAGTGATTGAATGGAACGTCTTCTCAATTATCGATATCATGAGGCCTGTGTTCCCATAAATGATGGTTTCTCCTTTATTTTGGTGCCTTCTTTTAGTTGCTATAAGCTGGCCAACAGATGCTTTCTATTTAGTCAAGGATCCAGGACCACAGCAAGAGCATTTCACACTGGATACACAGAGGAGGGAGAATGGTATACTGCTTACATTCACACCCCCCAAAAAACCACTCTCCAAACTGACTGGCTAAACATGGGGAGAGAGGATGGTAAACTGCTTACATTCACACACCTCAAAAACCACTCTCCAAAACTGTGGGTACAATATGAAGAAAATGTAGTTCTCTTTCTTTAAAAAGTGGGGAAAAGGTGGGAAGCAACTTTGGATCTAGCAACTACTAGTGAACGGAGTGGTTTAGCATCATCCATCTTAGCTTTGTGTAGAAACTTCATAACATGCTTTGTCTAAATTGGATAGTGATGTTTAGTTGTATGATGGCCCTTAATCCTGAGATAATTAATAATGTTAAGGTCCTAAGTCTTTCATTCAGAAGATTTAATTGAGATTAGTAATTAACAATGCAGTTTTAGTGAAGTTGGTCCACACTACATAATTACTTGGAAGCATGAAGCCATGAACCATATCCAAGAAGATTGTTTAAACCTATTCATAAACTTGTGGAGCTTGCATACATGGACTTCTCAGGATCAGTGAATCCTTAAGGTTGATGCATATAAATTCTTTCATTGGGTACATCATGAGAAAGGCATTTTCAATATTCCTTTGATGCACGGGCCAATTGAATTGCATTACACTGTCCAATGATATCCTAACCATGGTGGGTTTAACCACTAGGCCTAATTTCTCTTAGTATTCGATGCCAAATTGCTAGTGGACCCTATACCTATTGATGGTCAAAATTAATAGGGTCTTGAGCTTATTGGTTATAGGCCTATTGTGTTGGAGTCTTCAAAGTATAAAATCACATGCCAGCTAATACATCATCTCTATTGCTTCCTTGGAATGAAAAGGTCAAGGAAGAGATTTTTCACAGTTGACTAATTTTGATCGGACGAAATATTATCTCCCTGTTCCGGACTCAATGTGTTGATGATAGATCCATCACTTTTGCACCTTTTTCTAATTGGCATTTTCTTAAATAGAGGACACTTTAAAATGATAAATATATTTTTAAAAAGGGGTAAAGTTCTAGCATCATCACCATCATCATCAAAGCCTTATATCAACTATAACAGGGTTGGTTACATGAATTTTGTTTCTCCATTCCAATCTTTCTTTATTCAAGTCTTCAGAAAAATTAAGTTTCTTCATAACTATCCTTCCCACTCCCATATGTCTTCTTCAGCCAACCCATTTCTTTACGGGCTATTAACCTAAATTGAGTTTCTCTTCAACAGTAACATCGTTCACCTATATTGGACATGTCCAACCATTTTAAATACATCTTTCTTAATTTATCACCTATTGATGCTACCCATATAATCTCCTGAAGTGTTCATTTTTTTTTTTGTATCAATCATTTTCTAGTTTTTTTTTTTTTAAATGTCTATCTTAATACAGTCCTGATTAGGAAAATCGGACTATCTAATGAGCCTAAAAGAATAAACCTTAATTAATTGATTTGGAAAACTCGAGTAAGGATTAAACTCTAACCAAATCAACAACCAAATAAAGAAACACGAGGAGCAAAGTAGGACCCTTACAATAAATTGCAAATCCACTACTTAAATAATTTTCAATCCATTTCAATCATTCTGCTATCATCTTATTTTCATCTTTCTAATCTCTCCATCCTTATTAATTACGAGCGAAGGAATTGGAATAAATCTATTTGCATTATCTCTTATGCTTCAATTCTCATAAGAGTAAGATACCTACTAAACTTACAATTCACATATTCAACCTTCACACGACTTATTTTAAAACCCGTGTATTTTATTATGATATCTTGACTTTTATTTTTACCTTATAAAGACCACTTTATTTTCAATGATACTTTTCAGATATGATCCGAATAAAACCTATAAAGTTATCCCTTCAATAAAATTCTGTGGGAGTATTCGCACAACCTATATTTGCACAATGGTGAACTGCATGCATCTGAACCTTTTCTGTTTGTAGACATGGATTGCTAGCTTAGTAAGCCCTTTAGTTAGTACACTGCATTTGGCCAAATTCTAAAAAATTGTGTGCAACTAATCAGGCTAAGATTCTCATACATGCACTTTATCCTGACTATACAATTTCTGAATAAAACTGTTCTGCTGATCTGAACCGCAGGATTCCACCTGCAAACCATTCTATTCTCATAACCCCATCTGGAATTGGAAAGTTAGGACCAACTACTTGATGGTGGCATATTTGGGGTATGCTCTACCGACAGCTTGTCGACAATGTTAAATGTAGAGATTATTCTTGTCAACAGCCACGCCATTTCTGCTACAATTTTGCAAACTGTGGCCAACACCAAAGGAAGTATAATCCTTCACTAACTATGTTAATGAAAGGTATATTAAGTATTGGGGCACACAAAACTCTAGTTTTGTAAGTTAGAGATGACATTTGATGCTAATGGTTGAACTTAGATAGTAGGTTTTTCTTCCTAATTGCATCTTGCTTGCCTTTTTTCTTCTTGTGAGAAGCCATCACAATAGGATCGGTCTCTTTCAAGATAGAGATGGTGAGAGACATGTGATACTGAAAGTAGCCTCCAAACAGTAGTGCTATCCGGACAAACTTTTTTGCCAGAATTTTGGACAACCCCTAAGATATCCCTTGAATATCAGGATATTCAAGGGATATCTTAGGAGTTGTCTAAAATTTTGACCAAAAAGTTTGTCCAGATAGACTTTTTGGCCTCCAAATGCAGATAAGTCCTGGATTTTGGGCTCCACCCCAACGCTGGAATATGGTGAAATAGCGACATGTTAGAGAAAGAGAGGGAGAGAGCTTGATTTGATAATTCCTTGTGCTCAAAAGTCCCTTCTTTTGAATGTAATTTCAAGGGTCTTGATGGTTTGATGAGTCATGTGTCCTTATCCTCTCTTAGCTTTGGTGCCCTTTTTGTTCTAACTTTGTTATATGGCATCTAAATATTCGATCGTTTTTAGGTTTTTGGATGGAATAGTGACTAGGACTAGGACTAGAAAGAGAAGGGGAGTTACCATTTCTCATCATCTTAACTTTCTCTTTATTGGATTCCATGTCATCTTGGTGACGCTTTAAATCATTCTTTTATAGGTAGATTATTATGATTTTTAAGTCATATGTCCTTTTTTTATAGATTCTTTATTTGGAAAGATAGTCTATAATATCTTTGCTCCTACTTCTAGGTGGAGCATGCTCAACTTTTCATTTTTTTTTTATTTTTTTTTGGAATTCATGCATTGTGCTTGTTCTATATGTATATTAGAAAATGTCTGATGTAAGATTTTTCCTTTTTTTTTTCTGGTACACAATAAGGGGGCCGGGAAACGAGAAAACCTACACACATAATAGCTCATTTGAGTGGAAAGAGAGCCCCCCGCACACACGGAGAATGAGACAATGTACCCAAGATTCAAACAATGAGAATTGTCGCTCCATACCACACGAATAAGGAGCTATTATAGTTTGTTTTGAGTTATAAACTATATCTGAAAAGTTAAAGTTTGATGTTTCTTGAGCTCTTTTCTAACACAGTAAAACTTAGTACAAGAAAAGAGTTCAATAAACATCTAACTTTTTTGAAATTATATAGATGCTATGATTGCTTTCTTCAGGGGGTAGATATGCAATTTAGCTTAGGTAATTTCTCTTTTGTGTATATCATCTGTTTGATAGTTTTGTTCGGTTTTTAGTTATCGTTGTCTGTATGTTAGGTATATAGGTTACTTTGTAGTTTCTCTTGTATGGATTTTTTTCTTGAATAATATTAACGTTTTCTATCCAAAAAAAAATTAGTTTTTCGGATTGACTTTCAATAACTTTTATGCCACTAGTTAACATTAACACCATCAGAAATGATGCCTAGGGAAAAGGAAAACTAAAGTAAATGTTGGCGTCTACAAGCTTTTAATGAAATCCTATAAATAATTAGGGTTTGCTTAGCCAATGCACTCACGTTTGATTAGTGTTGGAGTCTTAGTTCTACATATATGCCCAGAGATCAATCCACGAGTCATCAAGTTTTGGGTCATCAAGTTTATATATCACTCCTACACCGGTTACCCATTCTAGTCAACTCCATTAGCTTCATTACAGTCCATTTTCGACTAAAATTCAACCACATTTACCCAAATAACTTATGATAGTTTGGGAAGGGGGGGAAAATGGGGGGGAGGAAAAAAAAGGGGGAAAGTGGAGGGAAAGTGCTTTTGGGGGGTGTTTGGGAAGGGGGGAGGGAAAATGGGGAGGAGGAAAATGGAAGGAAAAAAACACATTTTTGCCTCAAAAATTTTCCCCCCAAAACAAGGGGGAAAGTGAGGAGAGAGGGAAGAAATGACTAAAATGCCATTTTACTTTATTTGAATTTTTTTTAAGAGCAAGGGTAAAATAGTCTTTTTTTTGTACCTCACTAAAAATAAAATTATACTTTTTCACTTTCATTCCCCTTACTTTTTTACTTCCCAAACAAGAGGAGGGAAAATTAATTTTTCCTCCCCTCCCCTTCATTTTACTTCCCCCTCAAATTTTCCCTCCCCTCCCCTCCCCTCCCAAACGGACCCTAAAGGTCATTCAAAGTAGACTTTCCAATTTTAACAGACAACCCTTCAAAACTAAATTCAACTACCACTTCATAATTCGGTTCCAATGGGTGCGTCACCTGCCCAAAATCAATTTGGGATCCTATTTAAATCCGATCCATTGTCATCCCTATCCCCTGACCATCATACAAAAATGCCAGGTGTATAATCCATAATCCTAATACAGAGACATGAAACTTCAATGCTCCTCCCAACCACAGCTCCGCTGCTGCATTTGCTGTCGGCATCATGATTTCCATTAAAACATGTCCCTGCAACTGTACATTATTTGACATAGTCTTCCCTCGTGACAAAGAGGATAAGGTGTGCATCATGTCCTCCCCTCTTGACTTCCATCCTCTGTGCTCTTCTACAAGTAGAAACTAGTGAGGCTCCTCACCCTATCCCAGGAAAACTCCACATGGCCCGACGGGCCCGGTCCTCCAGTCGGGTCATGTAGCACGACTCCTCTATCCTACATACAGTTGTAAACACGTCGGTTTCAATTTGATTCCATAGTAAATTTAGAATTGGAATCGTCAAGGAGAAGGTGAAATCAGATCTGGACTCAAAACTGTTTCGAAATTGGTTTTTTGGCTTCGAAATTAGAACCATATATGAGACTGATCTAGATCCGGGTCCGGATCTAGATAGAGAATGAGTTATGAATTATGATAGTTATCACAACAGACAGTCCGGACACCTCCCTCATTTATGGCACGTAGACTATAATGGAAGGCTTTTGTAGGCTTACATCACTCAGGACTTCAATTGATTGCAAGTGCACGTTACCCTTCTTTTTGTCTGGTGTCGTATCCAATCTCATACTTTATTTGGATCTCAACAAGTGCTGGCTAATAATGCAAGTTCTTATGCCAATCTGATGGTTCATCTTCTTTATGTCAGATATTTCACATGGACTCATGGAGGGGCATTCAAAAAACTGCTTATTCCAGGTGAGGCATTCCTGATTCCACACACAAACTCAATTCCTTATATGTTTGAAATCAGTAATTAAAGCTCTCAGGACTCTTCCATTACCATTCACCTCTGTTGATGAGACTATAGAGATCATTGGGGCCTAGATTTTGTGCCTGATTTATCATGAGATTAATTTGGATTAATTGATTTATACTTGTGGTTGATTTAGAAAGCTTTAAATACCCAGGATGGAAAACTTGTGTGACTCCGACTGGACTCCTCAAGCTCTAAACTTGACTCGGATGAGTCAATGCGACGACTTGAGAGTCATGTTTTTTAAAATATAAAAAAAACCATCTAAATATATTTTTAAGAAAATATCAAATACTAATAAAATTTAGATATACATCTATTTACATGTATTAATAATAATGAATTCATTAAATGTATTAATAATACTAAATCCATGTTATTAAATTTATATATGCAAGAAAAATGCTATAATAAAGAAAAAGACCTGCACATTATATAATTCTAAATCCTAACATCAAATGCAAAAGAGCATATATAAGTCTTAAATTACATTTCAATCAATCATTTTTTAAATTGCTAACTCTAGACATCAAGCATTAATTACTTAAAAATAAACACCATTTGTTTAAAATCAAATCTACCTATAAAATTGTTCGGAATGCATACAATTTATCAAAATGAGGTTACTCGGCCTAGTTTTCCCTCTATTTGACTCGACCTTAAGTCGAAACGAGATGACTCAACAAAGTTGAGTCAACTCGCCCACTTTCCCTACCTTGCTAAATACATTTGATGGAAGCAGATATGATGTGTTGCTGATCAAGTGTACAGTCTTGTAAGTGTTTAAATTGTGTGTTTATGGAGAATGGACAATCATCTTATAATTTGGATTAATAATAAATTAGATTAATATTATCATAAAATTAATATAAAAGAATCATATTGTACTTGGTTCTTGAGTCCAGTACTGAGTTAGATCCAGGTCATGCTTGGCTGATCAACATTAGACTCAAGTCAAGTTTGAGTTCAGGCAAAATACAAAAAGAGTACTAATCAGTTCAGGGTCTGCGTATATGAGGTCCAGGAATATGATGGATCACACACCATAGATAGCAAATGGCACATATCTAGTGACCCATCCACATTCCACCATTCTCTGGCCCAAATTTGCAAATACAGTAAATGCCAGTAGAAAAAATTTGAAACCAAGGCAGGATGAGCAGTAAATAATGGATGCTTTTAAAATAGAGCTCACAAATTTTCGTTAGAAATTCTGTTAAAGAAATAGGTCCTTATAAACATCTAAAATGTAGGATCTTATAAATTCTCGTAAGAAATTCTGCTAAAGAAACATACCTTTAGAAGCTTCAAAAATGTAAGATTTTATCATAGTATGACCCCACCAAAAGCAGAGAGCAGCAGATGGTCCAAGTACTAAGAAGATGGGTTACACTTGCAATTTGGATTGCACGAATCAAACATGTGAAAACATGTGAAAGGAACGTGCTGCGACAAAGGAAACCCACAACTGTGGCAACTTGTTTCCTTCCTTCTTTTTGATTGGTTACACATGACTCAGAACACACAACCTCAAGGTTGCAGTAGCAATCACCTTCCACTACACCCACAAAAAATGTAAATTATCCTTTCTATATGTAAACACAACTTGATCCCACAAGAATATGCACCGGATTTGGAGGTGGCCGGACAATTCTAACAGCCCAATTTATAACCATGCCTCGTAATGAAAAGTTTGTGTTTTTTTGGGTAAACCATGTACTGAAGAAATAAAACTTACCATACACAACTAAAGAAATAAATTGCACTGGACTCAGTAGCTACTTAGATCAACGCAAACTAATAGTAAGTCGTAATAAATGTTTTCAACCAATAAGGTAACAAAATTTATTGAGGGTCATGTATGTTTGAATGGAAAAGTTTTTTGGAGAATTCCAAGAATTGTCTTCCCATAGTGGCGGCTGAAATTAAACGGAGAAACCCATCACGCTAGCAAATCAAATCTAAGGAAAGTGAGGGTCTCCTCTACATCCCCACCGTAGATGCTTCACCCCTCGCATCTTAATATTTCCTTCATTGGAATTTGGAACCCATTTTAAACTGAGTTCCTAGGTTTGAAGAGATTGGAAAGAGAGGTTAAAAACACATCGATATCAATGGGATTACAAAACAGTGCAACAAATTTGAATATCACACCCGTTAGCAACCCGTTTAAGTGGTCCGCAGTCCTCCACAACAAAAGTGCTATACATCTGTAGTAGCCGTGTCTAAATTCTAGATGTCTGAAATCCAATTTTTCTGTGCCTGCTTTTGCAGCTAACTAAAAAAAAAAAAAAAAAAATTTGGCAGAAGCTGCTGAATTCAAGCCCCTAATTTTGTTCTTATTCCTTCTCATATGGTAATTGATACAAGTTTCGTTGCTCAAAAATTAAAACAAAACATCACATGAAAAGAATAAAAGGGTATGTATAAAAAGCAACACTGAATGAACATCAGATATCCAAGTTGTCCTACTACCATCCATGATCTACCACTGGAGACATCCATTGAATAGTGAGGCACCTAAGCCCAATCAGCAAGACCACCACTTTCAAATACTCAGCTTTGTTGGAGCTACAGATAGTGACTGATCTGAGAACAGGGTCTTACCCCCTAGTAATTGCTGGTTCCCATTACCCAACATAACATGTGCAAGTTGTAACCCCTTGGGTGTACAGTTCCCATTACCTGACATGTGCAACCCAGTCTGGCTCCCAAGACCCAGCCCCTTGGCTGCAATACCCAAATAAGAAAAAGGGTTACTGACTGATCTGACATGGGGTTGCTTGGTTAGAAACCACGGATGTCACTTCCCTACCCAGCTATGATCCCTGTAGGGTACGCCACTTTTTCCACTTGCGTGGGCTCCTCTTCCCATACACTTTCTACTTGTATGGGTCCTCTTCCCATACACTTTCTACTTGTATGGGGCTACTTAGTCCCAGCCCCTTGGCTGGGGTACCCAAAATAGGGGCTACTTAGTCCCAGCCCCTTGGCTGGGGTACCCAAAAAAACGAATAGTAGTCAACTGATGTGGGGAAGGGCAGATTTAAACTCATGGTCCAAAACACAAACAAATCCCGGGCTTCATGGTCTATCTGTTGTTCAAAGAGACTATACCAATCATGTATTTCACGATCAAGGTTTAGCAAACCACCATTTTTACCCCACCAAACAACCAACTCTTCAAAATACCTGCTGCACATTTAATAGATATCTTCTCTACACGAAGATGTAATCCAGGTTTTGAAGCACGTCACTTTTAACCTACCAAACCACCATCATGTCAAAACATCTATCGGACATTAATATATATAAAATGTGCAAGAACATATCTAATCTAAGGATGTATTTCACAATCAAGGTTAAGAAGCCTGTCATTTTACCAACCAAACCACATCATGCTGTCAAAAAATCCACTGGACATTGGATTGGTATAGCATGAAAGTCCCAATGCAAGATAAAACAACACTGCAACAATAAATTTGAAGTGGAAGATTGAAGAATGACATAACTAAATAAAAGATGTTCATCATTTCTATTTTTGTTTTTTTTTTGGTGTCATCATTGAGTTATTGTCTACAGTAAATTAGCCCCATATCATACCACATTTCATCTTAATATTGGAGTTTTGTTCTGCTTCCTGACAAATAAAATTTTGGAGTTTCAATTCCTTTTCTGCCAGAAAGTCCGACAAACCTTGATTCAGCGTGACCAGGTAATGGGCGCATCTTGCATTCTTAATTACCTCCCATCATAACTTTGAAGATCCCCTGAAAACCTTCTTGCCATGTTTCTATTGATGTACACAGCTTTCTTAATTTTCGTTTACAAAGCATAACATTAACATGGACGTGTTTCTTTCATGTTATTGAGTGCCTAGGATTGTGTATTTCTGTAACGGCCCGCTTGTTTGCATTACAATACATATGAATTGAATACATAGCTATTACACCTTAAGTGGTTTAAAATGACATTTAAGAAAATGAGTAACGAATAATCTTTCCTTTTATGAAAATAAAATCAACAGATGATGGGATAGGAACGACAAAGGTGATGGCTTGTTATTCATTTTCCATTTTTCTTTTATTCTATTTCAACAAATGGAAAAGTCATTTGATAATCTTTTCTTTTTTTCCAATTGACTTGTGGTCTCCTTTTTTTGACTCCTTCCGGCAGAAATCTAATGCATTCAACTCCTATTTATTTTAATGCAAAGAAACTGGTTCTTAAGTGATTAAAAATTAAGGTCAAAGGTGAATATCCAAAAATGAGTATCGAATAACCTTTCCTTTCATGGAAATAGAATCAAGGAAAGATGAGAAATAAATATCCAACCATTGCCCCAGTAATTCAATACCTAGAAAAGTCAAGTTCCCATCCATCTCGCCCTTGAATCCTCCATCCCTCACCTCTTTCCTTCAATGGAACTCATTCACCATGAATTCGTATGTATTCGATTCCTAAGTATTGTATGCAAACAAACAGGCCATAAATGAATAATGGATGATAAAATAGCAATGCAACTTGTCTGCGATCCTTCTTCCAACCATCACACAGCAATAATAGCTGCTTATAGTAGCTTGTTAAAATAGCTCTCATCCTCATCATCACCACCACCCACCCAGCATAGCTGCTTAAAACCTTGAGCTGTTTCTATCAGACTACTAACTTCATTTTATTTCATAAAGCATAACATTAAAAGAATAATGGGAGACAACATAGCAACGGTGACGAGTAGTCTTGCAGGGTCTTCTGCCCTCCACCCTTCTTCCAGTCATCCCCCACCCATCCAAAGCTGCTAATGCTCACTCATCATCCTCACCTTCATCATCTTCAGCATCATGGACATCCTGTGAGCCCCCGGATACTACCTCTCTGCCATCAATTGGAACATCGCCTGCAACCTGTCAGTCTTCTGTACAGAGTAATTCCTTCCCC
The DNA here is from genome assembly GCA_038049695.1 of Cinnamomum chago. NCBI lineage: Eukaryota > Viridiplantae > Streptophyta > Magnoliopsida > Laurales > Lauraceae > Cinnamomum > Cinnamomum chago. Next base: position 101,622,672 of record CP142451.1, on the reverse strand, counting down.
TAACAGCCAGAGTAATTCCTTCCCCTGACGGCCCTCTAGTAACACTCACATAATATTACTAACATGGCACGAACCCATGGAGCTGGAGAGTGGGAGAATCTACACGTGGGAAGAAAACCTTTCAATGTTAGATGTTTCACATCATTTTGCTGGATGTTTCTTTCATTCCAATGGAATGAGAAATTAGGGAATACAATTGGCATTGACATCTTGAACTTAAAATAAAATTTTAAAAAAATCTAACCAAACCACCCTTGGAGGAATAGATTTTCCAAAACAATTGAAGATAGTTTTTCTAGGGAGAATGCTGTGGGGCATCCCTCTACATACCCTTTTCAAATTTTCTTTCAAAAGTAAAATTGTCTCTCTCAAACCAACTCTCTTGAATCCTTTCAAAAGCAAAATTCTTTGACTTACAAGCAACTCTTACAAATCCATTAAAAACAAAACAGCTCTCATTCTTAGATATAATTTAGAAAAGAAAAATGCTGTGTCAAAATACCTATCTCATCTCTCTCATCCCGGAAAACAGAACCTACCATCTCCTATCCCTGGTCTGTCAAAGGATACTCTCCCAGCAATGTTCTCTCTCTAATGTGAGGGTCAACCCCACACAAGGTACATGTGTCTCTCATATCTATTTTACTCTTCTCCATAATATCCTTGTTTATGAAAAATCCTTCTCTTCCTCAAATTCTGTATTTTTTTATTTATTTTTTTTCCATTTCTGCTTCTAATCGCCTTGGAGATCACTTTTTCCATGATGGGTTTTTAATGTTTTCTCATTCATGGTTCTAAAACTGGGTGTCGGGTCAGACTTGGAACGAGGCGAGTCGAGTCGACCCTTCCCTCAGTCTCTTTCTTACCGATTCTGAGAGAAAAGCCATATATACAAACTTTTTCCCTATTTTCCTGCTGGAAGAAGCTATGGGAGCTTTTGGGGATCTTGTACACTAATTTTAGGACATTGAAATCACATTTTGTGACAATCAAAGCATCACCGATTCTACCAAGTGCATAGGACAAGCATTAACAATGACAAACTTCTGCCTCCGCAAATTATCCTGAGTCTCTTTCTTACCAATTCCTAGAGAAAAGCCATATATACTAACTTTTCCCTATTTTCCTGCTGGAAGAAGCTATGGGAGCTTTTGGGGATCTTTGTACACACTAATTTTAGGACATTGAAATCACATTTTGTGAAAATCAAAGCATCACCGATTCTAAGCGCATAGGACAAGACAAACATTAACAATGACAAACTTCTGCCTCCGCAAATTATCCTGAGTGAGAAGTCCTCCACGCAACACCATTCACCTAAAGGGAATGGCCCTCGGAGGGGCCTTTAGCTTCCAAAGCCAGAGAAGTGGATAAGGGGGAGCCTAGCCTGACAAAACAGAGAAGAAAAAAAGAAGATACTGAAACAGCACCATCCAGTGACGGGATCCACTCTGCTATTTTGACCATCCTCAGGGATGACGATATGACTGATGACATCCAAATGAGAAAAACTGCCCCTCTAGATCAGAGAGGTTTCTCCTAAAGATAGGGCTCCAAAGAATTTTTCTAGACAAAGAATTTTTCTAGATCAGAGAGGTTTCGCTTCCCAATCTCTAGCACATGCAAATAGTTTAAGGTGAATGAAAAAGATTGATCTCTGGCCCAAGTCGTCGTCATCATCATCAAAGCCTTGCCCCACTCTGTTGGGGAATCTCTGGCCCAAGTATCAAACAAAAATAGAGTCTTGTCTCCAGAAGCAACCTTGAATGAAATTTTAGCGCCAAAAGCCTCTCAAACAGAAATAATCCCTTTCCATATGCTTGAGAACTTATAACAGGACCACTAGAGTCCCACTCATTTCTAGAGACACCATATTAGGCCACAATAAGCTGATATCAAAGACTGGTGATCCTCCCCCCTCCATAACCACTTCCCAGAAGAGCTTGACTGGTCTTCAAAATGGGCTTGAAACCAGACCCATGTTTATTTGGTTTGCAAACCAAGACCCCATCCTTCTTCGACTCCTTCCCTTCCCATAGGAAATCACACTGCAACCTTTCTATATGCTTAGCCACTGACACCAGGCACTTGAAGATTGACAAAAAGTTCATTGGAAGCGAAGGTCATCAGCTATATGTTCAGAAGAGAATATATATGCCAATCTTGAAACTAATTACAGCATTCTCCTTATCTAAAACTGATTACATATGATATGCCAATCTTGTTGGCATGCAAATATCACTGCACTACGTAAAAGAACATATTCTGAAATTTTACTATACTAGAGATAGGGTTCAGTAGAACATGAGAATGAGATGCACATACTAAGAAGCAGTTAAGCATATGCTTAATTAATTTTAAGTTGTTGTGGGCCCACCAATAGGGCTAATCGACCGCCCAAGGGGCTGGTGGACTATGGGCCAAGTCATCAATCTCCTTTTGTAGACGTGACTCATGAGGTAAGTCCCACGATGCACATGAACTAAATCTACCTTGCTCTGTATAATTTGTTGCTGTAACATGTCTTTCACCGTTATTCAAGTGCTTTGATAGTGTCCCCATTTCTCATTTCTTTAGCATATAAGTTCTCAATGCATTTCATAACTCCAATTTGTTGCCTTATACACATTGTGCCCATACCAACTCAAACAAAATTCCTTGATTTCTTTTGTTTCAATTTGAATCTATCATGCAGCGTAGACCTCATGGCCACATGTGTAGGGCCCACATAGATTTAGGCGTTTATTTTCATGTCATTAGTTTCTTTAAATATTGTTATTAGGATTAGATTTCCTATATTATTTAGTTTCCTAGTTTTATTAGGTTTCTTAAGGCTTAAGTTTACTTTTACTATTTATATGGCATTGTAGAGAATTATTTGATTAATTGAAATAGGGTTTTCCCACTGAGGTGCGTCCTCGTTTATTATCTCTACGGAGATTTATTGTGTCATCTAACAGTGCTTCGGCACCCATTATGCTTTTAGCACTTCCCATGCAAGCCCTAACCATAAGGCCTGCATCAATTGATATCAGAGTCAAACGATCTCCGATCATCGGCATGACATCAAATCCAACCCAACCCAAATCGCAGAATCCCCAAACCCATTCCACCGGAATTCCAAAACCCAGCCCAGACCGCCCAATCTAGCCCATCGTTGTTGGCTTCCAGCCAACAAAAACCCCAGCCTGTGAAAACCCCCCCCCCCCCCCCCCCCCCAAAACTGTCCCACACCCGTTGCCAACCCAGCCACAACGAAAAGGAAAAACAAAAAGAGGGAGGAGCAGAAAGGAGGACAGGAAAGCAGAACAAACAAAAAAAAAAAAAGAGACACAGTGAAGACAAGGATGGTGTGTACCGTGCACCACAGTCATCCTGCTGCAAGTGCCGCCTGATCCCCACCTTGTTGCTATCGCCCGCTCGCCATCGCAGGCACCACTCTTCTCTCCATTTGCCAGCACCTCATCTGGCCATCCTTCCTCTCCTCTCTTCTTGTCAACAGAAACCCTTTCTTTTTCTTTCCCTTCCTCACAAAGTCCGAAGCAGCAACAAGTTCTCACATGCAATCCCATCACACGTGCCACATGTCTTAAGTTTTAGTTAGGCCTAGTTTCTAGTTCGGGATCCGACCCATTGAAGAAGCCCACAAGCAGAAGATACATACCATCAACAACATTAGAGCTACCGTCATCACTGCATCACAGAATCTGATCACAACATATTTGACGCGATCAACGGTTGAGATTTCTTTTACGATATCCAGCACATCCACCTTCAGATTTCATATCCGTTTTCGCTATTGTGATCGTGGAAAGGCATATCTACAGTTAAGGTCAGTCCGTTTTCAAGTCAAGATGAAATTCCATATCAGTAGCTTTTACAATAATCTTCAAAGACTCAAATATGTGACTAAATATGGAACATGGTATGTTGAGAATAAAGTCTATTTTCAGTCCTTCCTTGATTTGAGACAAGGAGAATTATTTGTTCTTGAATATTCTGACCAATTTTCAAGGCTCCAAGATGCATGTGGAATGGAGGATGCTGGAGAACATGATTTCATTAGTTTTGTAAGAGGCTTGCAACCGGACATAGTAGAGAGAATGACTAACTGCAAGACCATCCATGAAACATTTTGGGAAGCAATTCATGTGGAGCGGATGTTTAAACAGTCTAGTTGAGTGGAAGTTGCGTCTCAAGAAGAAAAGTCGCCACACCTAATAGACTGTGTTGAGGAACCAATGTCAGCGGCTATGCAGACCGATCAACCACAGTTAAACACAGAAGATTCCATATCTACAGTTGGCCTTAAAATTTCTTCTATGAGTACTAATAATCCCGACGTCCACACACCAAGCGATGAAGAGCCAGTTGTTGCAATTCCCCACATAAATTCTCCCATTGATTTTGTCTTTGGAGATCCACAATGCCAATTGAGAGATGACCAGCAGATAGTCAGAGATTATGATTTGCTAGTGCATGTTCTACAAGTAAGGCACATCAACACATATTTCAGCCATCAAAAGCAATTATGCATGACGCAGTGCCAAGAAGTTATAAATCGACCAACAAATCAAAAGTTCGTCAGATTGATCTTTGATCCAGGTGGACATTTTCCGAACTCGAGGTCGAGTTCTTTTTCAAGTGAGGGAGAATGATGTTGCGTAGACCTCATAGCCACATGTGTAGGGCCCACATAGATTTAGGACTTTATTTTCATGTCATTAGTTTCTTTAAATATTGTTATTAGGATTAGATTTCCTATATTATTTAGTTTCCTAGTTTTATTAGGTTTCTTAAGGCTTAAGTTTACTTTTACTATTTATATGGCATTGTAGAGAATTATTTCTCAAAGTTGTTGATTAATGAAATTGGGTTTTCCCATTGAGGTGCGTCCTCGTGCTTCAGACACGTGCTTCGGCATCCATTATGCTTTTAGCACTTCCCACGCAAGCCCTAACCCTAGGGCCTGCATCAATCTACCTATAGGCTTCCTAATTAAATCTTTTCTTGAAAATCCGCAGATCCATCTTAACATTCAGATTTCGGCCAGATTTACTCAAAATCTTCTCAATTCTCTTTTGCTCAGCATTCAACTTCATACAACAAAGTAATCTAACTGTCACCTAATTAAAAGGCCTCTTTAATTTTAGTGGTACTCCATGATTACATAATACTCCAATAGTTTAATCTCCACTTTGCCCACCCTATGATGATCCCATTTACTACATCCAACTCAAACCCATTTAATCTCCACATTTAGTGGTAGAATCCAGTGTTAGCTGCTTGGTGGAGAAAACTAAGTTCTTAGTTGCTCTCTCGGTGTCCATAGCACGGTTTTTAGAGAATACTCCACGTATCAAATAATGTTTCATTGGAAGGAGTTAGCTTTTTCATGTGCTAGGCCTTAGTCGTTTTGTTTTTGGGCCTTTTCCTTTTTATTGTGTTCTCCTGTTTTCCTGTTTTGCTCATCAGTACTCATCTCTTGTACTGCTTGCTTTCATTAATACAAGTAGGCATTCCAAAAAAAGGGTATAGAGGTAAAACCATGGCAGAACAAGACCCTAATCCATCTTATAGATTTGGCTCCGGACAAGACGCAGATTCTGTGTTGTGGAGAACGCACTAGATAAAAAATTTAAATACACAATGGGGCTATTAAATGCTATACGATTAAAGCTAAGTAGACTCTAAAATATAGTATAAAGGAGGGTTGCATCAGGTAGGTTTACGGCCAGCGAAAAACTTTTCTCACAAGTCACAGCCCCAACATGAATTCTGAATGGATGAAAACCAAGGTTTTAAAAATCAGCTGAGTCTGAGTCTACTCATTGAACAAAACTTGGGCAAGTCCCACTAGTCATAGAATTGCACATTGGCAAAAAAAATAAAAAAGAAAGGAAGACTAAAGGAGTAGCTTTGCTATTGTTGTTGTAGAGAGAGGAGACATCTCTTAATAAAAAAAAAAAGGCACAACTGTTGCTATTGTTGTTGCTGCTGCTGTGCTGTTACTGTAGCTGTGCTATAGCTGTTGCAGTAGATGTGCTGTAGCTATAGTGGTAGCTGGAGCTGGAGCTGGAGCTATAGTTGTTGCTGCATTTGAGTCGAACTCGGCCGAGTCAGGTTCGGTCTAGAAAAGTTACTAAAATATAAAGAAAAATAGAAGAGGGGGGAGGGGGAGATGAAGAGGAGCAGAAACCCCAGCCAAGAGCCAGCACAACAATAGCAAGAGCACATTAACAGCTACAGGCTACAGCAACAGCAATAAGTAAAGCTAAAGCTACAGCAGCAACTACCAAAGACTTCGTATGCTCAGATAATTAGATAACCACTTGTAAACTAGTAAGAATAGGACATAGGCTCATGCTCTCCCAAATATAACCCCTTTGATGAAACTCATCAACCAGTCAGTTCAACTTGCAAGCTCCATGGGATTTAGGTAGTTTACGAGGGGTCAATCCAAGCACTGGATCAATAGCATGCAGGATATCTCTCATCGGTGGTAACTCTATTGAAGCTCATCATAGATCAAGCCCTCAAGTCATGAAGCATGGACTTGACCTCTAGTAGTGTGGAATCTACCCTTTCAACATCCAGTTTCTTTGGTACATTTGTGATGAGAGTGCATTATCCCATATTCCTTGCCTACTTCAAACCTCCTCACAGTGAGAATGCGAGTTTGATCATCTCTCTACTTCCTTTCGTAAGAATGGGAGTCCGCTAGAGTGGCGCAAGAATGATTGTTTGTTCTTATATCAGAAACCAGGTGTTAGCCTCTCCGTCATTGTAGGCCTTGTGAACATAGAGCCAAGCCCGAGGCCTCACCAGTAGGATGCATGTGACGTTCATTAGAATGATATTTACACCAACTCGTGTCTTCATAGACTCCAATCTTGAATATCACTACGTGATGCTTGGTTGCAAGAATAGCTACATCGACCCAAGCAACCTTGTATGTACAAAGGTGGAGTTTCAATTCGTCTATCACTTCTTGTGAAACTACATTTATCGCACTTCCTCCATTCATAATGAAATTGCATAATCTACCATGACACTGCCTATAGTATGGTTTTCAATTCATCGCCAATCCTTCACTTCTTCTATGTTGGTGAGGAGTTGGTGAACAACATATGTAGGACCATACACATATTCTTGAAAAATGGCCTAGACATCTTGTTCAACTTGAGGCGGTTATTGCTCCTCATATGGGAATCTCTACTTCACAGTTCTCATCAACATGCTCTAACTTATACCTTGCTAATATTGTAATTCCTTGTGACTGGGCATTTGGATTTATAGTAAGTGCCTTTGCTTCCACAACAAAAGTAGTCAACATCCTTCCTATCTGGCTGCAAATTAGGATTAGTCATACCCTTTGTTATCAATGCTCGATGGTGGTTCTAAACAAGGTTTGTTAGGGTTTCTACAGATAAGGATTTTGCTCTAATACCAATTGGCATGGGAAAGGGAAGAGTAACCAAGCCGAATCTTATAGCACAAGCATATTCAAACATCTTGGTCTCGCATGAACATACATCCAACACCAAAATAGAGAGAGAACAACAATTGTCATTAAGTGCCCTTTAAGGATAAGATCACACATGATTTGACTTATTCTTCCACTAATTAATCTTATCTATCAAATCATAAATTATATTTAGATTATTATCACCTGTCATTAATCCAATCAAGTATGATACCCAGATACTTGTACAAGCCTAACGTATCCATATCGGACCGATACGACACTTGTATTGGTACTTGATATTGCACCGATACTTCCAGGGAACAAGTTTAACATATCCTACCTATAAATTCCATTATTTCATATAGTTCTTTTAATATTTTTACTTCTCACCATAAAAAAATGCTAGAAATGAACGAAAACAATGATAATTTCATTGATTCAAAAGTGATCTAAAGAAAACATTAGGACGCATGTATCCATATCAGTATTCAGTGTCCTGGATTTTCAAAAGTGAGGAGTCGTATCCCCAATCCCCGTATCAGTATCCATGTCCATATTCGTATCTAGGCATCATAGATTCTAAATATGAAAACAACAAATTAACTGCTCTAGATAAGATCCTTATCAAGGATTCTAAAGATACAAATAAAGTTTTTTAAAAAGTGCAAAGTTAAAAGATCTTCTAATTGGTTGCAAGAGGACCATGGAGCAATTGCCCCAGTAACTGGGCTTTAGGCCTCATACAAAATGTTGGGTCCACTGAGCCTTTGGCCAGATGGCTCCTCTCTTATCATCCATCTATCCAAAATTATATCATATGTGCGCTCCATCTAACCATGTCATTTCTTCCCTATGACCATTACAAGTCTCCCATTTTATAATAATTTTCCAAATAGGTATATGTTGTACTACCTCATCTACCAAGTCCCAAAAATTCTTTTTTGCCACTTTCACAGTATTTAGGACTTCGTATTTGTTGCAATTTTATCTAATACAACCCTGTCATTCTTTCTCTTAACATCTACAATCTTCTCATTCTGCCATCCATCAAATACAATGCTTACCACATTTTGGAATTTAACTTTCCTAAATTAAAAGTCTGAAAACCCTCACAAGGTCCAAGCTTTTTCTCAGTTCTACTTCTCTTAAACAAGCTATGTTTATGTTCCTCTTCTATATAACATCTACTTACTCCATTGATCCCTCCCAATAAAATACCCACATTCAAAATGGATAGAAGCTACTACTCCTTATCAAGCCCCCACACACAACAATCACGGTGGGGGACGCATTGCTTATTTCTCACATTATACTTGGGCCTTTGTTGCGGTTACTTCTATCAGACATACTAACCAACCCGTTTATTGTTTGTAGAGATGGCATCATAGTTTGAAACTAAAAGTACACCCCCCCCCCCCCCCCCCCCCCACCCCCCCCCCCCCCCCCCACCCCCCCCCCCCCCCCCCCACCCCCCCCCCCCGCTCCTCTCTCTGTGACCTAGCAAAGAATGACATGCAGCAGAGAAAAGAAGTTTTCTTAACACTCTTATCAGTGATAATAATAGAACGACCAAATTCATGCACTGAATCTTAAAAGTACCTAAATCTATCGACACTACAGCATAAAATCGACCAACAATTTATTAGTGATACATTCTTCTTTCCTTTGATCTTCATTTACCCCAGGTGTTCCTCTTTTTCTTTTATGGCCAAAGTGATACATGATGAACAAGTTCATTCATGCAATTCAAGGACTTGGACACTTCTTGAAATGAAATTAGAGAGATTTACATGAAAACATTACACAATTAAGAAAGTCTACTTGACTACAGTCAATTGGAAGCATTGCCATTAAGGAGCACAGCTAGTTCCTATCCACAACCTAATGAATCATTAAAATTTTAATGGCTGTTCCATCTTGTCATTCACCCTCATAGAAAGCAGCCAGTATAGCATAATACAGAGAATGACAAGAAACAAGTAAGTTATAAGTATTCATGTAACAACACCATTGACAAGAGCAAATGCATGATAGATTATAGATGCTAACATAGTACGACATCTGAAAAGCTAGAAACAAACAGGAAATTAAACCCATACCAGAAAATATCAAGGAGCAAAAAAAACCATTCCTACTACTACTGTCTGAATATCAGTGACCAAGTCAAGACAAATAAAAGCTAACCGGTCTACAGAAAGCAAACAACATAGATATCAAAATTAAAACCTTCTCACACTTAACTGCAACCACGTTTTGATGAAAGAAGCCCACTACCTCACGGTAATAATGTCATCGATCTTCAAAATCATTCTCACACACTCTGTTGCCAATGTGACAGCACTAGTACTCACAAGCAGCGGCTGCACCACATTCTCCTCAAGGATGTTTGTGATCTGCCCCTTCCTCACATTGATCCCTGCATTGATCTCACCCTGTGCGTGGCGGTTCCTAAGCTCCGTCACAATTGAAATTGGATCCAAACCTGCATTCTCTGCCAGCGTGTAGGGGATCACTTCCAACGCCTCCGCAAACTCCCGCACACAGTAGCTCTCCATGCCCTGCAGCACCTTCGCCCATGCCCCAAGCTGCCTTGACAGCTCAATCTCAGGTGCTCCACCACCCGCAATTAAGAAGCGCTTGTTCACCAAGCACCTCACAACGCAGAGCGCATCGTGCAAGCTCCTCTCCGCCTCATCAAGGACCAGCTGGTTCGATCCCCGGACGAGGACGGTGGTCGTGCGTCCCATGTCCTTAATCCCTGTGATCTGCACAATCTTTCCACCATCACCAAGCGAGACCTCCTCAACACAATCTGCAAACCCAAGCTTCTCCTCGCGGAAATGCTCAATGTTGGCAATGGGCAAGCAATTTAGGGTTTTGGTGATGAATTCAATCTCATCGCGCTCCACGTCTTTGACAACAAGGATCTTCGCCTTTGCGAGGTAGTGGAGGGAGAGATCAGTGACTGCGTCACGCAAGATGCTCTTTTGAATCAAGAGAACATTGCATCCGGTGGCGCGGATCTTTTTTATCATGCCAAGGATGTAGTTGCGCTCCTCCTTGAGGATCCGATCCATCTGCGTGTAGTCGGAGACGACGATGCTCTGCTCAATGTCGGTCTTGGGCGGGGAGATCTGGAACTGGATGACGGCGATCTTGGCGTTCTCGACGCGGGTAGGGCCGCCAGCAGAGTGGCTGACCTTCTTGTCGAAGACGAGGCCGCGGACGAGGTGGGTGTCGTCCACGGTGCCGCCGGGCTTCTTGACAATCTTGACATCGCGGAGATCAACGAGGTCGGGGTGGGCAGGATCGACGACGGAGAGGACGGAATCGACCGCGAGTGGGGCGAGGAGGGTGGAGTACTGGCTGACTACCTTGGAGTTGAGGGAGGTGGCGGCGGACTTGATGAGGGAATCGCGGTCGGAGAGCTCGACCGGAACCGCCATGGCGGTGAGGATGTCGACCGCCTTAAGTGCGAGCTTGTGGAGGGAATCGGAGACGACGGTGGGGTGAACGCCGCTGTTGAGGAGGGAGAGGGAGTGTTTGAGGAGGGCGCCGGCGATGACCACGACGGTGGTGGTCCCGTCTCCGGCGGCGGAGTCCTGGGACTTTGAGAGCTCGACGAGCATCTTGGCGGCGGGCTGGAGGACCTGCATGGTGTTGAGGATGGTGGCGCCGTCGTTGGTGATGATGACATCGCCGTTGGCTGTGGAGATCATCTTGTCCATGCCCTTGGGGCCGAGGGAGGTGCGGACGGCATCCGCAACGGCGCGGGCGGTAACGATGTTGGAGCGGCGGATGTCTTCTTTGCGCTTGTTGTCAACATAAGATTCTGTTTTGGAGGAGGAGGAACGAGGGGCTTGGATTGCTGCTACTGCTGCCATTGATGGTGGATCGGATAGTATGTGATTAGGGTTTTAGGTATGATGGAATAGAGAATGTGAGATGTGGTGTTGTTGGAAGTTGAGGGGTTTAAGGTTGAGGAGGGAAAAAAGGGGGAGATAGAACTTAGAAGTAGTGGAAAGAGTGATTTTGGTTGTTAGGGTTTTTGGTTCGAAGAACGACGAAATGAGAGCAAAATGGAGAGAGGAATAGAATATTCGAGAATGGGAAAGCTAAATAGGAAATGGAGAGAGTATTAAAAGCTCCGCTGCAATGCCCGGGTGAAGAATAAAATTATAAGAGAGATTTATAAAAAGATAAAAAAAAAAAGTTGTAAATTTTTTTTTCTTGTTTTCAAAAACAGTAGAAGAAAATTTGAATATTTTAAAAAAATATAAAATATTTTCATATTTCTTTCACTTAAGTACTCAATAAGATAAGATTTTAAAAAATAATAAAAATATCTTGGGGGATTTAGTCGAAAAATCACACTAGATGTCATGTGCACAAAAAAGTCCCCCAATAGTTTTTAATAAAAAAGAAACGATCTTTTAGCCAAAATTTCTTCTTTTTTTGTGCCCTTTTCAACTAGTATATGTATGGTCGCTCTACTCTATATATACTTTATCACTTCATATTCTGTAGAGCAACAACAGCATTGCTCATTTCAGCTGTATAAAGCTTGATATCATCTTTTGTTAGTTTGAAAAAGGAAAATTCAATACATTCGCTATATTGGACACACGCATTACATGCTTCATATAAGTGATTTTTTGAAATTCAAACCATCATACATCCACTACATGCTTCACTTCAGGCATAATAACAAATCATGAAATACAAATTCAATAACTTCATATTCAAGTCATTATCACCACTTCCCTCCAACAACACCAAAATAATCTAAATTGATTACATACTAATTAATAATGTCTTAACACACATATCATGTTTCACTTTCAATTTATCTTCAACTCTAGTCTCTTTCTAGATACCACTGATTGATGTCTGAAGTTAAAATCGCAAAGGAATTGACATCATGGGAAGAGAAAGATCAAAGCCACAAAGAAAGAAAATTATATATTTGTTCACTTCTTGGGCTAGATTGCTAAAAAAATTGGCCAGAATTCATACTCTTGGCTAAATTCAAGTATTGCAAAATCAAATGTGCATTGACCACAACCATAATTACTCTATCAACAGAAATCTCCTTTTAGGATTTCTCAATTTGTAAAACATTGGTACTGTTTCATTTTGAATTTGAAGGTCTTGACTTATTCAAAAGTACAATTCTCAATCATTTATGTTCAGTTTGGCATCTCTTAAATTTAACTCTTATTGTCTTAAATTGGTTTAAAACAGACATTAAAGCGTTTGGATATGTATTTTACTGTGTCCATTTGAAACAGGAATAATACATAAAATGTTTGTTTCATGTAGTCAAGAAAGTGGCCTGATTTCAAACAGAGACATATGTCTTAAGCGGAAAGACATTGCCATGAACAGTGAAATGGACGTTAATCACGACAGTCTGATTTTTCCAATTTTGCCTTACCTTATGGGACCCACAACCATGATCCACACCGTTAGAAATGTGAAGAAGGCCCAACACGGCCACGTGTCCAAATTTCAGCCGTTGATCTTTCTCGAATCTCGAGATATTTGCAGAAAATCGTGAGCCGTTTGATGTAATATTCCGGACATTGTGGGCCCCACCATCAAGATCTGAACCGTCCATCCTATTTAGAAATCTACAAATAGCCATGGGATCAAGTTTAAGGTGTTAACTCATTATAGATAGTGAGATATTTGTTAAAAAGAATGAACCATTAGATGTAAACAAGCTCTCTCTTTCATATTACTTATTGTCATTCCGTTTTTTATGAATTCTAAATTATTCTGGGCCGCTAAATGAAGATCCAAACCGCCTATAATCATTAAAATGTGGAACACGTGTTTGAGATAAAATTTCAACCTATGGATGATCACAGATCTTGAGATATTTGCAAAATGCCCATACCATTAAATCTATTTTTACATGTGTCTTACCAAACCGTCTATTTTTAAAATATTTATGTCTTACCAAACAGTATATTTGTAAAACATCAATTTCAAACTGCTCCATTTGAAATAGATCTATATCATACAAATATGTTTCGTAAAAATAAGATTTGTCAAACAAGCCCTTAGACAATAAGAAACCAAGGCTAATAAATATTGTAGATGTGGCTCTCTAATTCTCTACCATTAGGTCAGCTTTTCTTGTTTCCAACATGAGTGAAATATAGCTACACTTCTCAATAGGGCACCACACCATGTGGTATTGACGGACTACAAGAAACATTGGGTCATCCCTCTACATCCATGGTATAAGTTGAATTTCAATGGATCTCTCAACACTGTCTGGGATCATTGATGGAGCCACGAATTTCTCCCAGAGAGTGCAAAAAAGAATTAAAACTTTAATAAAAAAAAGATGCATAAAATAAAAATAAGTTGTATAAATATAAATACTTGTATATCAATTAGCCATTCGATTACATCAATGTTTGTCAATTAGGAATGAGAATAAGACATTTTTTTATTTTGTTGACCTTTTTGCTTATTATTATTTTTTTATTTTTTATTTTTTGTAAAACTGCAATTTTTGTATGATTTGATACGAACACAATCAGTTATGTGCTCAATCGGACTACCGTGGAAGAATTATCTATATGGCTATATTTGAGAACCAAGAGAGAAATATGGTAGAAGAAAAATGAGATAAACTTGTTGTGCATCGTCATCTTATCAAAAAACTGGCTTGCTTTTGAAGAAAAAAAAAAGACAGTTATACCCTAGGTTCTCTTGTAATTTTATGACTTGTTGTATCAATAGGTGAGAAGAGGTTCTGTTGTAATTTTATTGTTTGGTTGTAGCAAAAGATAGAAGGGGCAAAATGTAGTTCCGTTCCTTTTATGGGATGTCCGGTATTATTGAAAGATGTAGTTCCGTTCCTTTACGGGATGTCTGGTATTATTGGAGACAACATTCGTTTAATCTTCCAATATTAAAAGTAAAAAAAAATAAAAAATCTATTTTGTTGATGGTTCCTTCCCTACACCATCATCTACTTCTAGTTATTCACCATGAAAAAGATGCAATGATATAGTTCGATTATGGATAACACCAACAATGTTATCTACACTACTACTTCATGGATTTTAACCTAGTTAAGAAGGGGAAAAAGAGAAAGACTAATTGATAGGTTGATTCATTGCAAAAAAACAACACATGTAATGCATGAATATTAACGATTTTAAAATGCAATGTAGGAAATAAGTTGAAGGAATTGGAAAGAAGATGAAAAAGCTCATGCAAATCGTCATTTTGAAAAACAAAGGAAGGAAAGACGACAAGAAGAATACCTCCACTTGATAAGATGCTCGAATCGATGATACTTCAATCCAAAAGAGGTTGGAAAACGACCTCTAGGACCACATTGCAGACTGTCGAGGAACAAAGAGGCAATGAAATTACCAAACAGGGCAAAACGATGGGCAGGAAGAAAGGAAAAATAGGGTTTCATGAATTTTGTAAGGCTTCAATGAAAACTGTAATAAAAAAAACGAAAAAGGACCACTTTTGTGTCATATGAACTATTGGGCCCTTTTTTATTTAGTGACCATCTAAGGTGATTTTTCAGATAATTTTCTCAAATATCTTTATATTATTTTTGCAGTTTTTCCTTTAGTAAACTACATGCATTGCTTTTTCTAGGTGGGGCGAGCATTTCTAGGTGGGGCGAGCATTGGGCTTCATACCACTTTATCCGTGCTAGGTCCATATACTACATATGCCAAAAAATTATATCAATGCCCGGCCGAAGTTCTAAAACCCAAGGTTAGAACCTATCCCAAAGTTTCAGAGACCAGGCCCATGTCGTCCCTACCCTTAAGCACCCCCGATTCCAAGGCTTTAATACTCAAATAATCCGGTGCCTATTTCCAAACCCATTTCACCTAGACCCAGCTCTTAAGCTCTACTTCTGACATCCTTTTTCAAGGCTTAGAAAACAAGTTCAACCCATACCAATTTTTCTTTAATCAAGTACATCAATAAGTCAAGCCTTGCTCCATCTATCATTAAGGGCTTATTTCTTTATTAGAATTCATGTCTGGTGGTTGTCTAAAAATTTCAAATGCTGGTATTTGAAATGCTACCAAATTCTGAAATTTTAAATTCGTTGTTTTATTCATGTCCTGAATTCCTGCCTGAGAATTTTGAATCCCCTGTCTCCGCAAATTCCTTGTTTCATGGCTAGAAGAAATTCTAACTGAAATTCTTGTTACATATGTATTATTTATATGCAAATTCGACTTTAAATTACCCTCCAAAGTCTAATATGATACATACATGGGCCCCACTCATACAAATCCAGAGAGAGAGAGAGAGAGAGAGAGAGATAAGCTTCTTTTAACTCTACATGCTTTTTGTGATCATTCATTAAAAGAAAAAAAAATAACAAAGCCACAAGCTGGCACTTGTATGTTCATCTTTCCCCAATAGTTCATGTTGCACAAACTGGGAGGATCTCCAATTGGGAGGATCTCCATAATTAGAACCGTGTAATAAAAAAACCCCCTTACATACAGCAATCCCCTTCAATAAGGTGGGTCTTTTAGCACATCTTTAAAAAAAAGGACAATCACAACAAAGACAAAATAAAAATTTTGATGAAGAAGATGACCGTTGAGCTCTCGGAATGCCGTCCTTGTTAAACTGGTTTTTCAAATGCAGAGTTTTTTTGGGGTTTTAAATACCCATGAATTATAGTAATGAAATAGAGAATTCCTCGCAGAAATTCTGAATTTCCAAACAGCCTGAATTCCTGTCAGAAATTCTAATAAAGAAACGAGGCTTAAGGACTAACCTGACCCAACATATTAAACACAACATATTGGGCCCAATTATGGCCAGTGGCAGTGCAGGTGATGTCCCATTTTTCTTTTCTATATCATACTATGATTAAACAATCCTAAATAGTAAACAACTCTTTGGTTCAGCCAAGACCCATATGGTTAACTAATGGGGCTAAGAAAGTATGCCCATGTCCAATTAAAGCTTGACTCTTTTTGAAGATTCATTTTACTCGGAGAGCTCTCTTCATACCATTTAAGCAATTTCTTACTGAGTATCTTATATTTGAAAGTGACCAACCCAGAAACACATATGATATGGATTTTTTACCCTAGGATCTATCATGAGTGGACCCCACGCTTCTAGAAACTCTCAACCCACTAATCACTAAGTTCTATAATGCATTTATTTTTAAAATTTTAATATTGCATTTAAGGGAAATCATGTTCATGCACCTGCTGCATCATGTGGGACCTGACCCAGACCAACCTGGAACCAACGTGCAGGTTTACCGCCGTATGTCATTGGTAAAATCCAAAATGCAGGTTTTCTAATGCTTAAAACGGCGGAAATCCTGCATTTCCAACGGAAACCCTGGCCTTCTCTTAGTCTATTGACTTTGTCGTGGAATTCTATATATATATATATATATATATATTTTATTCATTCTTTGGGGTTTTTTTAATCCTTTTGTGAACCTTGTTTCCACTTTTGATATAATCGTGACTTTACGTAAAAAAATAAAATAAAATAAAAGATATATCTTATTACATTTATCATATTATAAATAACATCTTATGTGCGTGAACCTGAGTTTAGACCCAATAAAAAATTGGATCTTGAACCAATCCCGACCTAACAACCTGGCTGTAAGCTACAATTTGGATTTAATCTTTAGGTATGAGTCTAAGTCCATAATCTGAAAAAAAAAAAAAAAAAAAAAAAAAGGAGCCCTCTTAATATTTTGCATTCAAGCAATTTGTTAATGTTGTTTTTATAATACGTTGGCTATAAGAGTCCAATGGATGCCGAAACACATACATGTTTTGGCGATCAAGGATTCTTTGCCCTAACAATGGATCTGAATCCAACTATTGGATTAAATGAGGTACTCTTCGGAAAAAAAAATCATATACATATGTGGTATATATGGAAAGTGCTCCTGTGCATCCAGTGTGCAAGGTATCCATTTGTTAGGGTTCATAATAGGACCATGGGGAGGGGCGGTGTGGGGGGGATGATCTAGGTTGGAACATCTTAGAAAGGAAGTATCAAGTATTTCCAATAATTCCAATATCCTGGTCTTGTATAAAAAGGAAAAATCGTTGAGCTGTGACCCACAACTTTAATGCTTTTAATTAAAAATGAAGAAAGTGACTCTAAATCCTCTTCCATGGATCCATGACATATTGGGTTTGGTTTGGGTGAGGGTTGTGGAGATACTGATTCTGGATCCTCCATTCAGATTGATGATAAGGTGGGACCCACCTGAAGGAAGGACATGAGCAAATTTGTCTGTTGTAGAGGAATGATCTCTATTTTGAGCATCACCTTACACATTTTCTTCATGGGTTCCACTGTTCACATTTATAGGGGTTCCTCTTGGTGTTGGTTTCCAAGGTGGGTACCATTCTCATATCGCAATGGGTGGCCATGGTGCCACTATTTTTTAGTATTACCTTCCACGATGGGTTCCTAGGAGGGTACCATTCTCATGTCGAAATGGGTGGCCATGATGCTACTATTTTGAGTATCACCTTTCACATTTCCATCATGGGTTCCACCATATACATAATTTATTGGGGGTTCCTCCTTCTGTTGCCTTCCTAGGAGGGATTAACGTAACTTTGTGGAAATTAAACAAAATGGCCTCTGCCATGTCAAAGGGGACATTTATTTGCGTTGTGTTATGTAACTATAATGGCTTACATATGTAATCTTGAAATTGTTCATGGATTGTGTTCGTTATATATGTAACTTATTTAATTCCCCTAAATTTACACATCTAGACCTCTGCATGAGGCATTCTATAGCGCAAATAAAATAGCCCCCGTGTTTGCTTCTTTAGAGGAAGAGAGCCTTGGCGTAAAGCGAGTGCCTGCGCCTATAAGAGAATTATTCATCATCAATACATAACCATAAGAAGATTTTCTATCTTTAGACTTCTAAATAGCATCCGTTAAAACCAATGAGGTATCATTACAAGCCACATCAGGATGCCTTGAAGATTTGTGACAGAAATAAATCTTTTGTATATTCGCTCTCATGTTGAATGGACACATATTTTTCGATAATGCTAATAACATCATGAGGGTAATTTTCACCTTCAGGAGTCTTGCATGGTTGTGGAGTAGGAATTTTGGTCCACACCTTAATTCAATAGGGCCCCACTTTCTTGCACAGGTGAAAAAAATGTTAGAAATCAATAATATTCGACTTGTTAATTGACACATATATAAGCGACAATAAAAATAGAAGATGAATATAAAATCTAGATTGTTCACCACAATCAGATTCTTGGTGACCTATAAAGTCAACTTGATGACCTATTAAGTCAAGGAAGGCTACCTCTAACTAGTTTTTAAATTAGGAATTGCAGCACACATGGAAGGCTGCATTTTGTTCTCCAATTAGATACTTTGAATCCTATCTTGGCATGTCCATTGTCCCTACTAAATGCATATAAGATATAGATGGAGGCTATCATACTACTCAGTTTCATCGATCATTCCGTTATGCTTGATCGGATGTCAAAACAACAATTTTTAATCCTCCATATTATTTCTGCCTTAGATCTGAGCTCAAATGGCGAAACTTGGAGAATTACTTTCCCTAATCTCAGTGGAGCCATGCATCTACTAGGGGCCATTGTATCCCACAATAATATCACATTTTACTCTTTTTAATTTTTAAATTTATATTACCCAAGAAACAAGCCTTCACATCTGCTAGCTTGGTTCATGGTGCCATATCTTAGACAACCTTTAGTTACCTATTTTGGTAAGCATAAAATCTAGATATGTAAGAAAGAAGTTGGTTGGATTCTTCACAAAAATAGTAAAATGATTTAAAATATAAAAAAAATCTACAAACACAATCTTCAATTACTTCCTTTAGAAAAGCAATAGATACGAAATAATAAATGTGTTATTGGATTTCAGTAAAATAAAGTAACATATTAGTGACCAAAATCTTTAAAGATTATTTCAATCTGAATTTCAAAGAAATAGTTAATAAGGGATCTGAACATGGACTATTTTGCATTCCTCACTTTATATGATCTAAAAGGGGAAAAATGCCTTCACATATGCAAGCTTAATTCATTGAATCATATCCCAAACAACTTTCAGTTACCTATTTTGGTAAGTATTAAATTTAAACATATATGGAAAAAAGTTGGTTTGATTCTTCACAAAAATAGAATAATGAATTAGAATTAAAAATCTACAAACACAATCTTCAATTACTTTTTTGGATGTGCAATAGATATGAAATAATAAGTTTTTTGTTGGGTTATTAGTAAAATGGAGAACTGCATTAATCATCAAAATCTTTGAAGATTATTTCAATCCTAATTTCAAAGAAATTTGATCAGGGATGAACATGGACTATTTTGCACTTCCTTCAGTTTGGTGTATAAATAATGAGTTCTATAAGTCGTAATCACAAGACACACTAGTGGTATCACAAAACAAATGAAGTTATATTTCTTATGGTGTTTGCTTGTATCTTTTCTCTAACCTCTTTTTTTTTTTTTCAGGCAATACAAATGGTGGCAACCTATGTACGATCCTTCTTTCTCTGGTATATTTATCTTTGCGAACTTAAATTCCTACTTGTTATGTGTATATTTCACCATGTTCCTTGTTTAAAGGCCTTCGCTGATTATACCACTAAATACCTTTTTGAACAATGATGAGGTAATCACCTCCTCTTTGTTTGACATCAAATTTATTCCTAATTAATTGATCATATACTTTGGTCATCCCGTAAGCATGCATTTGTATAAAAAAGATTCACTACAAGAATAGGGACTTTTAGCGGCACAAAAACCTCTACTAAAGCTCATTCCGCCGCCAAAACCTATTGAGATGGAAAATGGGCCACAACTAGTTCTGTATGCGAAGGATACCATCACAATAGGTTTTAGCAGCATAAAATTTTCATCGCTAAAAATGTACATTACACCCAGTCATTTTTCAACACGAATTCAAAATTATCCACCACATAAAAGGTTTTTAAGTTAGAAAACTATCTATTTTGGTTATTAGTTACATATTATAATAGAATTAGCAACGGAAAAAGACAACTGTTATTGGTAACTCTTCATAGGCAGCAAATTATTTTCATTATTTTCTTTCCATATAGTGGCAATTTGTTTTCGCTTATAATAACATTCACTTCAGTGGTGGTTTATTTTGTTCGCCGCTGATGTATTTTCTTAAAAAAATCACAAAAAAATTAAAAAAAAAAAGAAAAGAAACCTGCTACTTGTAACATTCACATTTGCACACATTCATACAAAACAATCATCAAATTGAAAAGAACTAGTAGTGGACAAAAAAAAAAAAGCTACCGCTATTGGCAACTTTTATCTATCAGCAGCACTTTATTTCTACCGGTATTCATCCCTATAGTGGAGGCTCGTTTTCGCTTCTAGTAGTGTTCACTTTTGTGGTGGTTTATTTTATTTGCCACTAGTGATGTTTTAGAAAATATCACCAAAATATATATATATATATATATATATATATGATACCGGTAACCTTTGGCATTCACATCTATACACATTCATACAAAACAATAATCAATTATAGAAATCCATAATGTCTTGAACTCAAATGTACGCACAAATTTAAAAATTGATACACCCCACATTCCCCTCTTGCAACTTTCTAACATTTCATTTGTAGAAAAGAAACACAGACACATAATAAAAAAAGAAACCAAACGAAACCTCGACTATCATGAAGACCAATAAACAATGCCTTAACCCCACATCTTGCCCTCTTGATGGTAGACTAGGATCATCCGCTGATGCAACCAATTACACAAATCTAAGTATTCTTTCAAACCTATTAACCGTTCAAAAACTGAGTGAATGTTGCCTTCTTCCTAGTCTTTTGACTCCCAGGGACGGACTCAGGTTTTAGCACACCGGTCATACCCATGAGATTCGAGAAACCCCTTATATGAAATCTTAAAATTGAAGTTTTAGTGAAGTAGAAAATCCACATAAAAGACCTAGGCCTGCAAGTAAGCTTAAAATGGAGTCGCCAGCTCATCAACCAATAAGAAATACGCAAGTGTGAATGTCTTCGTCCTCCAATCTAGGATATTAGTAGCTCTCAGCATCAAAATTCAAATTAATTGTTTCCCCTTCTGCATGGACCCATGTCCAAGAGAAATATCTTATTGACCAGAAACTATTGTTTTGCATGCCTTACATTACTATTTAGAAAGAAAGATAAACTCTAAATTAATGTGATACATGCATTGAACAATAAAGATACTCAATCCTGATGTCTAAACAGACTCCTAATCATAGTAATTTCACCATAACTTGGAGTAGGTCACTCGTGCTATCATGCTAATTATATTACATTATTTTTATTATTATATTAATAAACAAATCTCCAAATATAAGTAAAACCATATTCCATTCGTATTTCTCTCTCTTGGATAGATATTGCTTAAATATTTTCCTTCTTTGGGAATTTATATAGTCTAAAATAGTTAAAATCATAGGTCAGCTTTGATAACTTTTACAAACCATAGTACAACATAGATCAGAAACACCACCAAAAAAAAAAAAGAAAAAAAACCCTGGCAACCCATGAAACAAAGTTACTGACCACCTTTCATTTCTGCATGTGTCTTCTATCTTCATGTATATATAAAAATGATATTTCCATTGTTAGCAGGACAATAGCTACTCTTCCAGGCCTGTTCTCGAGAGAAGAAAGAGACATGTGTTCCATTCCTCCTCTATTTCCCATCTATTCCATCCGCATGGTTCAAATTGTATCCTCGTTGAATTCCTGCCATGAAAAGCCATATTATGGTGCAAAGGGCCAAATTTGAGAAAGCGTCGTTGAATCAAGGGTTGTGTTCTCCAAAAGGGCAATTGGATGTATTTTCCATGCAATACCATAGAGGCTCTGAGACTGCTTTTAGTTCCTAAACTTTGACTCCGATATCAAATTCTATGGGTCTCTCTCTAGTCTCTATGTACATTATGATTTTCCTCGGATGTTGAAGTTTGATATGATGGATTGAGCTGAGGGCACCATTGCATATAATGATTTTAACTGGACGTATTTCTTCCCAAAAATGGTTATCAAGGAAAAATCTAAAATGCCCAGAGACTCATTGATTACAACATCAGCTCAAATTCTGGAAATAAAAGCAGTTTTCAGAGCCTTTTTTGTCTTCAAATGGAAAATTTATCCAATTGTCTTTCCAGAAGAACATGACCCTCCCTAGAATGATGCTTTTCTTAAAGTTGGCCTTTTCAAACATCAAAGAGACTTTCTCATGGTAGGAATTTAGCGGTGATATAATGGAAAAGAGCGGGCTCCTCCTTGCATTGATTGATGTAAACAGAAGGTAATGTTCTTCCTAAGGGCCTGTTTGAATGTAAGGTGAATATTGAAGGATGATGAGGTGAAGTATCAAATCAAGAGAGAATAAAATATAAAGTGTTATGATGATGTTTTGTTTTTAGTTGTTTCGTATAGAATCTTTTTGACTTTATGTATAGAAAAGTGGAGGTTTTTTTTTTTAGTGGAAAAGGAATGTTACTTTTTTTACTTTTTTTTTTAAAATTCGGAGGGAATTTTGAAATTATATACTTTTGATATGACCCTTGTCATTTCTTGTTTGTATTCACTTTACTTTACTTTAACTAGTTAATTACCAAGGGCCCCAGTATACTACCCAATAATCACTAGTAGAAACTTGACTTTTAGCGGCCGCCAGTTGCCGTCGCTAAAAGTCAACTGGCGGTCGCTAAAGAGTATTAGCGACCGCCTAGCGACCGCCAAGCAGCGGCCGCGAAAACGGCGTCGCTAAAGGTATTAGCGACCGCCACTGGCGGTCGCTAATAGTTTTAGCGACCGCCAGATGGCGGTCGCTAATAATTTTTGTGGCGGTCGCGAATAAATTTAAAAAAAATTTTTTGGACTTTTAGCGACCGCCATGGCGGTCGCTAATACTATATTAGCGGTCGCTAATGGCTTATTTTTTTCAAATTTTTTTTTATTTTTTTTATTTTTTTTAGTATTAGCGACCGCCATGGCGGTCGCTAATACTCATATGGCGGTCGCTAATGCTTTTTTATTTTTGAAATTTTTTTTTTTTTTTTTTTTTGGAACTATTAGCGACCGCTAATAGCACTATTAGCGACCGCCACTGGCGGCCGCTAAAGCCCCCCTTTTTTTTTAAAATTAAATTCCCGTATTTTATCAATTTTTTTCATTTTTTTATACCTGTACCTGTACCTGTACCTGTAGCTATATATCTACGGCCATCAATTAAAATTACTGATGACAAAGACTAAATATATACAACTAGTACCATCAATTAAAATTACAAATAAAAAAAGAAAGTCTTATATTAATTGCATTCAAATATTACAAAAGTTTCAGTAAAATATATCCATTACAATTACAACAAAAAGAAAAATTTTCCGTGCCGGATGCCGTGGTATATATCCGATGCTCTCAAACCTGAACAGAAAAAGAAAAATAAATATTAAAAGATAAGTATAAAAATTGGCAATTTATACTAAATATAAAAAAATTAAGAATTAAAATTAAAATTTTAACGTACGTTTCAACATTACGATCAATCCAGGAGTCGGAATCTCGTTCCGTCAGTTCCTGCAAGTCAGGAATAACTAGGGACCCGTGCCCGTCAAGTTTCACGACTAACGGACACCGTTTGCTCAATTTTGTCGCCCGGAGGCTCGTTTTCTAAGTTTTAAATTAACGTTCTAACTCAAACCTACGTTTCAACTGTACGATAGAACCGGGAGTCGGAATCTCGTTCTGTCAGTTCCTGCAAGTCATGAATGACTAGGGGCCCGTGCCTGTCAAGTTTCACGAGCAACAGACACCGTTTGCTCAGTTTGGTCGTCCGGAGGCTCGTTTTCTAAGTTTTAAGTTAACGTTCTAATTTAAACCTACGTTTCAACATTACGATCAATCCAGAAGTCGGAATCTCGTTCCGTCAGTTCCTGCAAGTCAGGAATGACTAGGAGCCCGTGCCCGTCAAGTTTCACGAGCAACAGACACCGTTTGCTCAATTTGGTCGCCCGGAGGCTCGTTTTCTAAGTTTTAAATTAACGTTCTAATTTAAACCTACGTTTCAACTGTACGATCAAACCGGGAGTCGGAATCTCGTTCCGTCAGTTCCTGCAAGTCATGAATGACTAGGGACCCGTGCCCGTCAAGTTTCACGAGCAACGGACACCGTTTGCTCAGTTTGGTCGCCCGGAGGCTCGTTTTCTAAGTTTTATGTTAACGTTCTAACTGAATCCTACGTTTCAACTGTACGATCAATCCGGGAGTCGGAATCTCGTTCCGTCAGTTCCTGCAAGTCAGGAATGACTAGGGGCCCGTGCCCGTCAAGTTTCACGAGCAACACACACCGTTTGCTCAGTTTGGTCGCCCGGAGGCTCGTTTTCTAAGTTTTAACTTATCGTTCTAACTCAAACCTACGTTTCAACATTACGATCGATGCGGGAGTCGGAATCTCGTTCCGTCAGTTCCTGCAAGTCAGGAATGAATAGGGGCCCGTGCCCGTCAAGTTTCACGAGCAACGGACACCGTTTGCTCAGTTTGGTCGCCCGGAGGCTCGTTTTCTAAGTTTTAAGTTAACGTTCTAACTCAATCCTACGTTTCAACTGTACGATCAATCCGGGAGTCGGAATCTCGTTCCGTCAGTTCCTGCAAGTCAGGAATGACTAGGGGCCCGTGCCCGTCAAGTTTCACGAGCAACGGACACCGTTTGCTCAGTTTGGTCGCCCGGAGGCTCGTTTTCTAAGTTTTAAGTTAACGTTCTAACTCAAACCTACGTTTCAACTGTACGATAGAACCGGGAGTCGGAATCTCGTTCCGTCAGTTCCTGCAAGTCAGGAATGACTAGGGGCCCGTGCCCGTCAAGTTTCACGTGCAACGGACACCGTTTGCTCAGTTTGGTCGCCCGAAGGCTCGTTTTCTAAGTTTTAACTTATCGTTCTAACTCAAACCTACGTTTCAACATTACGATCAATCCAGAAGTCGGAATCTCGTTCCGTCAGTTCCTGCAAGTCAGGAATGAATAGGGGCCCGTGCCCGTCAAGTTTCACGAGCAACGGACACCGTTTGCTCAGTTTGGTCGCCCGGAGGCTCGTTTTCTAAGTTTTAAGTTAACGTTCTAATTTAAACCTACGTTTCAACTGTACGATCAAACCGGGAGTCGGAATCTCGTTCCGTCAGTTCCTGCAAGTCATGAATGACTAGGGACCCGTGCCCGTCAAGTTTCACGAGCAACGGACACCGTTTGCTCAGTTTGGTCGCCCGGAGGCTCGTTTTCTAAGTTTTATGTTAACGTTCTAACTGAATCCTACGTTTCAACTGTACGATCAATCCGGGAGTCGGAATCTCGTTCCGTCAGTTCCTGCAAGTCAGGAATGACTAGGGGCCCGTGCCCGTCAAGTTTCACGAGCAACACACACCGTTTGCTCAGTTTGGTCGCCCGGAGGCTCGTTTTCTAAGTTTTAACTTATCGTTCTAACTCAAACCTACGTTTCAACATTACGATCAATCCAGAAGTCGGAATCTCGTTCCGTCAGTTCCTGCAAGTCAGGAATGAATAGGGGCCCGTGCCCGTCAAGTTTCACGAGCAACGGACACCGTTTGCTCAGTTTGGTCGCCCGGAGGCTCGTTTTCTAAGTTTTAAGTTAACGTTCTAATTTAAACCTACGTTTCAACTGTACGATCAAACCGGGAGTCGGAATCTCGTTCCGTCAGTTCCTGCAAGTCATGAATGACTAGGGACCCGTGCCCGTCAAGTTTCACGAGCAACGGACACCGTTTGCTCAGTTTGGTCGCCCGGAGGCTCGTTTTCTAAGTTTTATGTTAACGTTCTAACTGAATCCTACGTTTCAACTGTACGATCAATCCGGGAGTCGGAATCTCGTTCCGTCAGTTCCTGCAAGTCAGGAATGACTAGGGGCCCGTGCCCGTCAAGTTTCACGAGCAACACACACCGTTTGCTCAGTTTGGTCGCCCGGAGGCTCGTTTTCTAAGTTTTAACTTATCGTTCTAACTCAAACCTACGTTTCAACATTACGATCGATGCGGGAGTCGGAATCTCGTTCCGTCAGTTCCTGCAAGTCAGGAATGAATAGGGGCCCGTGCCCGTCAAGTTTCACGAGCAACGGACACCGTTTGCTCAGTTTGGTCGCCCGGAGGCTCGTTTTCTAAGTTTTAAGTTAACGTTCTAACTCAATCCTACGTTTCAACTGTACGATCAATCCGGGAGTCGGAATCTCGTTCCGTCAGTTCCTGCAAGTCAGGAATGACTAGGGGCCCGTGCCCGTCAAGTTTCACGAGCAACGGACACCGTTTGCTCAGTTTGGTCGCCCGGAGGCTCGTTTTCTAAGTTTTAAGTTAACGTTCTAACTCAAACCTACGTTTCAACTGTACGATAGAACCGGGAGTCGGAATCTCGTTCCGTCAGTTCCTGCAAGTCAGGAATGACTAGGGGCCCGTGCCCGTCAAGTTTCACGTGCAACGGACACCGTTTGCTCAGTTTGGTCGCCCGAAGGCTCGTTTTCTAAGTTTTAACTTATCGTTCTAACTCAAACCTACGTTTCAACATTACGATCAATCCAGAAGTCGGAATCTCGTTCCGTCAGTTCCTGTAAGTCAGGAATGAATAGGGGCCCGTGCCCGTCAAGTTTCACGAGCAACGGACACCGTTTGCTCAGTTTGGTCGCCCGGAGGCTCGTTTTCTAAGTTTTAAGTTAACGTTCTAATTTAAACCTACGTTTCAACTGTACGATCAAACCGGGAGTCGGAATCTCGTTCCGTCAGTTCCTGCAAGTCATGAATGACTAGGGACCCGTGCCCGTCAAGTTTCACGAGCAACGGACACCGTTTGCTCAGTTTGGTCGCCCGGAGGCTCGTTTTCTAAGTTTTATGTTAACGTTCTAACTGAATCCTACGTTTCAACTGTACGATCAATCCGGGAGTCGGAATCTCGTTCCGTCAGTTCCTGCAAGTCAGGAATGACTAGGGGCCCGTGCCCGTCAAGTTTCACGAGCAACACACACCGTTTGCTCAGTTTGGTCGCCCGGAGGCTCGTTTTCTAAGTTTTAACTTATCGTTCTAACTCAAACCTACGTTTCAACATTACGATCGATGCGGGAGTCGGAATCTCGTTCCGTCAGTTCCTGCAAGTCAGGAATGAATAGGGGCCCGTGCCCGTCAAGTTTCACGAGCAACGGACACCGTTTGCTCAGTTTGGTCGCCCGGAGGCTCGTTTTCTAAGTTTTAACTTAACGTTCTAACTTAAACCTACTTTTCAACATTACGAGCAATCCGGGAGTCGGATTCTCGTTCCGTCAGTTCTTGCAAGTCATGAAAGACTAAGGGCACGTGCCCGCCAAGTTTTACGGGCAACGGAGTCCGTTTGCTCGTTTTGAGCGCCCGGAGGCTCGTTTTCTAAGTTTTAACTTAACGTTCTAACTTAAACCTACTTTTCAACATTACGAGCAATCCGGGAGTCGGATTCTCGTTCCGTCAGTTCCTGCAAGTCATGAATAACTACGGGCACGTGCCCGTCAAGTTTTACAGGCAACGGAGTCCGTTTGCTCGTTTTGAGCGCCCGGAGACTCGTTTTCTAAGTTTTAACTTAACGTTCTAACTTAAACCTACTTTTCAACATTACGAGCAATCCGGGAGTCGGATTCTCGTTCCGTCAGTTCCTGCAAGTCATGAATAACTACGGGCACGTGCCCGTCAAGTTTTACAGGCAACGGAGTCCGTTTGCTCGTTTTGAGCGCCCGGAGGCTCGTTTTCTAAGTTTTAACTTAACGTTCTAACTTAAACCTACTTTTCAACATTACGAGCAATCCGGGAGTCGGATTCTCGTTCCGTCAGTTCCTGCAAGTCATGAATAACTACGGGCACGTGCCCGTCAAGTTTTACAGGCAACGGAGTCCGTTTGCTCGTTTTGAGCGCCCGGAAGCTCGTTTTCTAAGTTTTAACATAACGTTCTAACTTAAACCTACTTTTCAACATTACGAGCAATCCGGAAGTCGGATTCTCGTTCCGTCAGTTCCTGCAAGTCATGAATGTTTAGGTGCCCGTGCCCGTCAAGTTTCACGGGCAACGGAGCCCGTTTGCTCGTTTTGGGCGCCCGGAGGCTCGTTTTCTAAGTTTTATGTTAAGCTTTTAACTTAAATGTTGAAATCTTGAATTATAAAAAATAATTTTACCTGGTCAGGATCAGTCGAGCCTGCTAAATCATGACTGCCCTCTCCACCGAAGTCATGTCTAGCCCTGTGGCCGCTGCCAGCGTCTGGTGCCTGTAATTATTTATTATACAGTAAAAAACATAAAAAAAAAGACATAAGTATTGATGCATCAATTACATAATTGAGAATTTATATGTACGAAATTTTTTTCTTACTAACCTGAGTAGTGGGTGGTGGGTCTGAAGCAAGCGGGGCGCGACTCTGTGATAGACGACTCTCAAGCTCTGCTATCTCCGCTCTCCACTCGGCCCTCATCGCTGCACTAATCTCTGCACTGACCTCTGCCCTGACCTCTGCCCTGAGCTCCTCTCTGATCGATGCCCTCATGGACTGCAGCATCGCCTGAATCTCCTCATCCGTACGGAAGTGTATGCCCTGGGAGGAGCTAGCACCGGATGACTCCGATCGCGTGATGTGCGAGCGTGGAATGCCCGTCCCATACGTCAGAGTGTATCCATGCCCATCCCGGCCAACGACGGAGTGGAATATCGCATCCCTCCGTGATGGCAATCTGCGCTCCTCCTCGGGTAACTCCTCCAAGCGTGACTGATACTGGGCCTGCGTAGTTCATTCATTTAGTATATTATTATGCATAACAAGACATACAAATAGAAACATAATTTAAACAGTTCAATATAAAAACTTACGAAGATAGCTGCAACCTCTGGATGGCGAGGATCTCGAGAACGCATCCAGACGGACATCCTATCAACCGGAACACCCTCGGTACGCAACTGGTTGGTGGAGGAATGTATTAATAGTATAATATCATACAGAATGACAAGAACATAAATTAAATGTACTATATAACCTTTTACCTCGTGGCGGACCTGGGTGATGTGTCGAGTCCCCAACCTATGTGCAGGACCCTGCAATGCGCGGTTCTGCGCATTCGTAGCAGACACTCTCTGTTTTCAATATTTATTAGTAGGGATTTTTGTTAGTTACATTAGTTATTAGTAAAATGTTAAAAATAAAATAAAAAAGTACAAGTTTCTCACCTGAGCCTCCTCGCTCGCCCAGTACCCGACGAGCTGAGTCCACTGATCAGGGAGAACGCCAGTCGGAACTCGCTGAAGTATGTCAGGCGCACCCTGATGAGGCTTCCAGTGCTGCGTCTTTATTTTATTTTTATGATCCTTCCACATCTTCCGGCACTTAGACATGCAAACTGGCCGGAAGAGCTCAGGACATGCTCTCACATTGTCCTGAAAAGGACAAATAATTTTTCATTGACAAAATATATTTCATTAAGTTATGGTTTAAATTGACACATCCTGAGGAGAAAATGTTAAATTATTACCTTGACCTGCTGCCAGGTCCGATCTAGCGTCGCCACCGGGAATGTGTCCCAATCATGTGTGGTCAAAGGAAATACATATGGATCCCGGACCATATGTCCTAACTGGCTGATGAGCTGGCGAGCATGAGGGCCCACCGGATGATATGACTCATCAAACTCTACGTCAATGGGATGCTCGGAATTCCATGTCCGGATCCCTCTAGCAGGGCCTCTCCCCCTGCTGGAAGATGGGCCCGTGCTCGTAGAACCTGTTTAAATTCGAGATAATCTAATTAAATTGAAATAAAATAATTTGCTAGAATTAAAATGTTTTAATTAAATCAACTTATACCAGTCAGTGTATCTCCTGATGGTGGTGCTGAAGATGGTGGAGATGCCGCACTGGACGACGCTGAAGCATCCACTGGAGTGGATGGGCTCGGCTCAGATGCGGATGCCAAACTCCTCTTTCGTCCTGACATATCTGTTCAAATGTTTGTAAGATAAATTTCATTAAACAAGATAATTGAAATTAACATTTAAAAAGTATTTACACTAAAATTTAACATTACTGAAAAAGTTCCCAACCGTTTATTGGTCATGTAAGTCAACTGTATCTCCATCAATGGTTTCCCGAACCCAATTAATATCTTCATCATGTTGAACAACTGTATTCTGGTCAAGTTCTTGTTGGGCGAATGCATCAATATCTGGCTCATCACATTCAATCTGATACACTCCCCTCCTTGACATTTTAACTGCAACCTGCCAGTTAGGATCTTTTGGATCTCTAACATAGTAGACTTGCTCAGCCATTGAAGACAGAATGTACGGTTCGGCACTTATTCGATCATCACGGTATAACAAATTGTTAAAATTTACCAGTGTAAACTGGTAATTATCTGTTTTCACCCCTCGGATGGGATCCACCCAATCACACTTAAACAATAGAAACTTTAGCCCGTGATTATACACAACTTCAACAATATCTTTCAACCGGCCATAATAGTAACCAGCATCGACGGATGGACAACCGAGCCCACTATTTTGCGTCGCTCGTTTCTCATCTACATCCTTGATGCGAAATCGAAAGCCGTTGACATCACAAGTTGTGTAACGTCGGGCCGTTATAAATGGGCCATCAGCTAACTGGTTCATTTCATCAGTCAAATAAGAATCGCCCGTTCTTCGTAAGCTACATACCTACGCAATGCATGTAATCAGTGAATATCACTACATGAAAGTAATATGACAAGAACAAGTGAAACTACTCCTAATGATTGAGTACATACGTGATTCTTGAACCATTCATGAAATGACTGATAATGAGACTGATGAATTTCATTCTCTGTAGCATGAGGCATGTCCCGTTTCAGCTCATCAATGTGTGTCCTGCGATGCATAATACGTGTTAACGACAAGTGTGATGTTTTAGGCAAAAAACTGACAAGTTACACGCATAAATGAGTGATCACTTACCGAGTGAAAGCCACAACAGATGGGGTGTTGAACAACACCCACCGGTGAGCTTGAATCCACTCAATATTGTTAAGATCAAATGGCGTGCCATCCCCAACTGGACCATCATTAATCCGCGAGGGCCTAGTTAACTTTGTTTCAATATTCTCTTTAAGATATGCTGCGCAGAAATTTGTGCACTCATCCATCAGATACCCCTTTGCTATCGATGCCTCCGGACGAGCTCTATTGCGAACATATCTCTTCAATGTGTTCATATACCTCTCGATCGGATACATCCATCTGAATTGGACGGGGCCACCAAGCAGGGCTTCACTGGTTAAGTGTATGGTCAAGTGAACCATGACATCGAAAAATGCAGGTGGGAAAATTTTTTCTAAATGACACAACGTCACAGCAATCCTCTCTTGCAAACCATTCAACTCATCAATTCGATGAACTCTAGAACAAAGTTGTCTGAAGAAGTTACTAAATTCAATCAACGGCGCTACAACATTCTTAGGCAGACAATTCCGTATGGAGATAGGCAGTAATTGTTGAATAAGAATATGATTGTCATGACTCTTCAAACCCTGTAATGTTCTCTCTCTCATGTTCACACGCTTTGCGATATTCGAACAGTACCCGTCAGGAACCTTGACACCCTTCAGAACTGAGAGGAAGACATCTTTCTCATCTTTACTCATCGTGTACTGCGCAGGAGGCATGTATGCCTTGTTAGACTCTCTCAACTGCAAGTGCAACGGCTTTCTCAAGCCCATTTCTTCCAAGTCACGGCGTGCATTGACACCATCCTTCGACTTCCCCTGAGCACCGAGAATGGTCCACAGTATATTATCACAAACGTTCTTCTCGATGTGCATAACATCTAAGTTATGCCTGAGTAAGTTATCTTTCCAGTATGGTAAATCGTAGAAAATACTTTTTTTCTTCCAATTATGACCTCGCCTTCTACTTGCACCGGGAATAGAAGGCAGCACCGGGGCCAGTAAATCTTGAAAATCATACACAGTACGTATTTGCTCATGCTCGAGCTGTGACAACAAGTCAACTCCCGTCATTGTTCGAGGTGCTGGACCATATTCTCGACTCCCATCAAATGACACTTTGTCCCTCCTGAACCTATGCAATGGAGGTAGAAAGCGCCTATGACCCGTGTATGCCCATTTTCTGCCGTGCTTCAACCAAGTTGACTTCTTCTCCTTATTGCAGCAAGGACATGCAAACTCTCCCTTTGTGCTCCAACCCGACAAGTTGGCGTACGCAGGGAAGTCGTTGATTGTCCATAATAATGCGGCGCGGAGTTTAAACATTTCATTGCCTTCGGCATCAAATGTCATCAGACCATCAGCCCATAATTCATTCAATTCATCTATCAGAGGTTGCATATATACATCAATCTTGTCCCCTGGTCCTCTTGGTCCATCAATAAGTGTGGATAGGATAAGAAAAGGTTGCTTCATACACATCCATGGCGGAAGATTATAAGGTATCAAAACAACTGGCCACGTACTGTGATTTGCCCCAGTCATGGATCTGAACGGACTGAAACCATCTGCAGCCAAACCAAGCCGCACATTGCGACAATCCAAGGCAAAGTCTGGATTCCTCCGATCGAAGTCTTTCCATGCTGGGGAATCTGCTGGATGGGTCAACTTACCATCGTCCCTGCTATTCTCGGCATGCCATCTCATCAGTTTAGAAATATTTGATGACATAAAAAGCCTCTTCAGCCTTGGCTTAAGTGGGAAATATCTCAATTGTTTTACTGCCACAAGTTTGCCATGGTTGATAACATTTGTAGAACTATTCTGACGATTGGAACCAACCCCGTCCTCCTTCCATCTCGAAGTCTGACACACAATGCACTTATCAAGATGGGCATTCTCATTCCTAAACAACATGCAATTGTTCGGACATGCATCCAGAGTCTCATATGTGAAGCCTAAATTTTCAGTTAACTTGCGAGCCTGATAGTAGGACTCAGCAAGTTTTGCACCGGATGGGAGCGCTCGATGCAACAACTGGAGGAGCATATCAAAAGACTTGTCAGACCATAGGTTCAATGCCTTCAAATGTAACAACTCAACAATAAAGGACAATTTACTGAAGTCATTGCATCCAGGATACAATTCTGTCTGTGCATCGTCTAAAATTTCAAAATATCTCAGGGCTTCTTCATCGGCACCAGAGCGAGGATTACTCCCACCCGCCCCCTCAGTCGCATCGCTGAAGTATTCGGGTGCCAATCCGCACGCGATATCATTTAACATCACGTTCATCGGATCAGCCTCTGACATATCATCCACCTCAATTTCATCTATTTCCACTCTGCGACAGGAAACATACTCTTCTCCATGTTTTATCCAGTTCTTGTAGTCCTTCAAGAATCCGTTCAGAATCAGATGCTCTCGGACAATCTCTCTTCTGTAATAATACCGATTCCCACATTTTCTACATGGACAACTGATGAACTCATTGTCAAACCCATTGGTAAATTCCATGAACTGGTTAATCCCCTCCATGTATTCCCGAGACATCCTATTCGGTAAATCAATCCAACTCTTGTCCATCTCCGTAAGTGCTTCTGTGGAAGTCTAAAATGAACAAGTACAATTAACCCAATGTACCGTGTCATCATGCAAGTCACCTATCCATAAACTGCAAACTACTTACTACAAGGTGGTTGGTCCTATCCCATTCGAGAATGCACGATCCAACTTGCACTCAACAACTCGAATGCTTCGTCCCCTAGTCAAACAAAATTTCGGCAGCATGTCCGCGTGGTTCTCCAAGTACACGACACAGGTACAACATCAGTCGTACCTATGTATGTACCCAGAGAACAATGGGACATCAACCGAAACTCTGTCTAACATCAGACTTGCATGAGCTATTGAGTATAAGATGTATAATTGCATTCTCAAACTGTCCGAACTGGACAATTCAAGAATTGTATACGACAAAGTTCGAATGTACATCACAAGAACAACGAATCTAGTCGAAGACCCAATCCGTCGCGTCAAGGATTACCGAACTTATGTCGTACACAATTCTCGAACGGGTCTAAGTTTCACTAATGCATACAAATGAATAGAATAAGTTGATAATGAAAGGTTCACAACCAATGAAATCTTCAAATATAAAATTTTCTATAAGTAAATCTTGAATTGGAGAGTCAAGAACACCCTCCTATAATTTAAGTAAAATTGCATGAATTGGAGAGTAAAAACCCTCAATGTTTGGCATCTAATGAAATTGCTATTCTCTCACACAAATTCCCAACTGTTCATGTTTTCTCCTAATTTGTAAGGGCAGTTTGGTTTTCATGCAGCATACTGCTGGAAGTAAGGAAAGTCTGGGTATTGTTCTTTTGTTCTAAAAAAACTCAAAATGGGGATTTAATTTAAGATGAAATAGGAAAGTGATTGAATGTAATTATACATGTATGTGTGTAACAGTACTGTTGGGAAAATCTGAAAATGGTCCCTATGTTTTGTCCTAATTTATTGCATTCCAAAACCCCTACATAGTAGTATAGTATCAATAAATGGACAGGGGGTAAAGAGTAAAGCTTTCCATTTATTCCGGATATATATATATAGTGTGCAAGATCTTGTCCTTCTCTATGAGTACTTGAAGAAGCTTTTCAAGTTTGATTGGACAGGAGTCAGGTAGCATTAGTCTAAAGCTTGTCCAAGCTCAAACTGTTTACCTATAGGGCAACTGCTGATCCATTTTTAACCCAAGGGCCTAATATTCATATGTTGGCTCTAGAGTTCAACCTTAGGAAAACATTCTCCCAGCTAACCCGTCCAGTTATTGGGTGAATTCTGATAGGTAATGAATCAGTATGTTTTTCCCAACCCTTTTGATAACTCTAGG
Organism: Cinnamomum chago; assembly: GCA_038049695.1. NCBI lineage: Eukaryota > Viridiplantae > Streptophyta > Magnoliopsida > Laurales > Lauraceae > Cinnamomum > Cinnamomum chago. The sequence continues at coordinate 101,587,248 of CP142451.1, read as the reverse complement.
TGGAGATCAAAGGACATAAACCCCAAAAGCCCAGAAGGGCAGCCCTTCCATGCTAGTTTTGCACAAAGTTAAGGTTTGTGTTATTGTCAACTTACATATGGGACATACCAGGCGAAAAAGTCCAAGCTGTCCAAATCACAAACTGCCTTGGAATGGACTGACCCAAACAAACAAGCTACATAAGACGAATTGTAACTTTGTAACAGGTGCCCAGTTCATAAAAACTTTATGGTAAGAAGATAAGGGAAACACAAGTGGAGGTTTTTTTTTTTTTTTTTTGCATGGTTTGAATTGGATGCATCTGTTTGTTTTGTACTCTTTAGAAGAATATAACACTACAAACTAGAACTTTGAGAATCTACACTCTAATTATGGAGTAGTTTTTTCTGGTGACAATGGGTGTATGAAGTCTTTTGAGGGTCACCCTTTAATGGATGACCATCAAAGGTGCAGGTACGAGCTAGAATGCCAAAAAGGGCCTTCTCTTTATAATATCTTACCATTTAATATTGAGTTCCACAAGTGTGAGAATTCTGGGTTTTCTTGGATGGAATTCAATTTTACAGAACAAAAATACAAATCTGAGTATCTCTCTGAAATACTCATAAATCTTGTAGTGCAGGTTCTGGTATTGAAGGTCTTTGTAAATTAAATAAAACATCTTCCTACACCCAATGTTAGTTATGCGAATGACTTTGGTATTAGGTGATGGTTGGTGATAACTTTGTGGAGTTGTTGTAGAAGAAAGAATTTGAAGGTGGGTTGGTAAAGGAGCTCTTACAGTCTCCCAATATTTTTAGGTGCTGGTGTAAATTGCACTTGGGGTTCTTTGTTTCATGTAATTAAATTCATAAGAATTTTGTCTTTATATTTTTTTTATTAAATGGTTAAAAACAAAAAATCAAAGGTGAATATATATAAAAAAAAAAAGACTATGAAAGAACCTTCTCTTTAATGGAAATTGAATCAAATGAAGATTGAAGAACATAAAAAAAAAGCCTAAGCCAGCCAGCCATCAATACAAAGATTCAAATAAGAGGAAAGTCGAAGTTTCATCTACATCTCAGCCTGCCTTATGTCATTTACTCTCACCTTTTTAATAATCTTTTGTTAAGCTCATTTGACTTTGAGTTTGTAAGAACTCAATTCATATTTATGCATTCTATAAAATAAAAAAAATAAAAAAACAGAGAGAGAAGGATTTAGTGCTAGTACAAAAACATGTACAAATTATTGGCAGTTCTTCACATCTCATATGTATTACAAGTCAACATTATGCTAATTATCTTACACAGACAGCATTATCCCTTAAAAAAACCTAAATACCATCAACGGCCTCCAGATAGGAGTGAATCAGCAACAACAGTGGATGAAGAGTCAAAAAATGACCTCTCCATCATACTAGCACTACTGAAAGGACTAGAAGAGTCCAACTCTGCTTTCACTGTAGATGCAACTAGAGAGCTCCATCCGCTCGATGAAATTTCTGGCAGAGGACAATCCCCATCCAAGAACTTCATCACATCCCTCATTGTAGGCCTAGCTTCAGCCAAATCTGAGTGCCCACATGTAAATATATTCTTGAAAGCATTTCCCAAATAATTTGTCTTGATGTTTTATTGCAAGTCTTCTCTAAATTAATAAAATTTATATCTATAATGATTCCTATTCTATCTATATTTTTGTTAGGTCAAAGTAGTAAAATGACTTTGTAACATTCTTGTTTTTTTTTCATAAAAATAAAGTTTTTCTTGTTCTAAGAGTTCATCTATTTTACTTGGGTTCAATAAAAATTAAGTTTGAAAACTTGGTTGCTTGAACATTTTGAAGTATCTTTGTTCTTGTAGAAAGGGACTGTAAGGATGATTCTCCTCTACTGCGCATTCTTCTATTATGGATTTTGTTGAATGATAATTATTTAATGAAGCAACCACAATTTCTCCCAAGAAGAACCATACATTATGTGGTTGTGATTTTATTCTTCTTTGTCTGAAAATCTTCATTGGATGAAACCCTTCCTTCAAATTGCAATAATGCAACCCCTCCAACAGTCACTCCTGCCACCAAGCACTTGGAGGATTTTTGTAGTTCTGGGCCAACAATCACTTTTGCTACAGGCCTTTTGTTTTGGGTGCAGTTCTATTGGCACTTAGTACTGATCTGATGGACTATAACATTTCCTCTAAACCCTAATTAGAGGTTATATCAGCCCATGAAAACAGATCTCAAACACATCAACCAAATCACAAACCAAAAAACCCATCAATTTCCCTGCCATCAACAAAACATTTATATAAAAACAAAGTCCCATTCATTCATCGATAATCCACTCACCCATTCACAGATCAAACAACACAAAAAACCAATAATCAAGTAATGTAACAAAGACAACCATAAATAAAGTGAGTGGGAGAGGGAGAAGGAGGGAGAGAATGAGTACCTGTGGCGGATTCGGCGCAGGGAGGGAGAAACAGAGAACTGGTGGCGGTAGGGCACAGTGCAGAGCGAGAGGGAGAGGAAGGGAGAGAGAGAGAGAGAGAGAGAGAGAGAGAGAGAGAAATAGAGCAACGAGAGGGGGAGGGAGAGAGAGAGGGCGTGCTGGTGCTGGTGCGGCGTTGGCGTGCTGGTGCTGGCGCGGCAGGAGGGGATCTCCGTTCCTTCACTGCAGAGAGAAACAGAGAGAGAGAGGGAGAGAGGGAGAGGGAGAGAGAGAGATCCGGCTTCGGCGCAGGGAGGGAGGAGAAACAAAGAGAACTGGTGGCGGTAGGGCACAGTCCAGAGCGAGAGGGAGAGGAAGGGCGGGGAGTGAGAGAGAGAGAAATAGAGCAACGAGAGGGGGAGGGAGAGAGAGAGAGGGCGTGTCGTGCTGCTGCGGCGGTGGCGTGCTGGTGCTGGTGCGGCAGGAGGGGATCGGAGTTCCGTCGGTGCGGAGAGAAACAGAGGATCGAGTTCCTTCACTGCAGAGAGAAACAGAGAGACAGAGAGAGAGAGAGAGAGAGAGGGAGAGAGAGATCCGACGACGACGATCGACGACGACGAGGAGGGAGAGAGCGCGGGAGAAGGAAAATGCTGGAGCGCGGGAGGGAAAGAGGAAAAGGGGAAACGGAAATAGCGAAAGGAAAAGAAGGAGGGAAGGAAAAGAACGAAAAAAAAAAAAAGTATGCATTTGCGACCGCCCAGTGGCGGTCGCCCGCCCAGTGGTGTCGCCAATACTCAATCCTCTAGTAGTGAATAAGGCCCAGTTGAACTTTTTTGAGCCAAATCTAACAATCATGATCATGTTACAACAAGCTTAGGGGAAAGATCCTGAAAGTTATGGCTTAGAACAAACCATATGGATTGATAAACTCAACATAAGTTTAATGTGAGATGATGTTCACTTCATAAACAAGCAGTGACCATCGACTTAAATGTTCTCAGCTATTAATCAAACTATTCATCTGAAGAGATCAAGGGGTTACAATGTTACATTCAAAGTAACCGATTGCAAAATCCTTCTGAAGACCATGCGATTTTAGGAGTATATTAGAGTACGTATTGTGAATGTTGTAATTACAAAATAGGATTGTAATAAGAGCTGTCAAGATCATAAGGTCGTTTTGATGCCGATACGATTAGTTTCAATCTTATTTCCATATTTATATCATCCATTGTAACCTCTTAGTTTGAGATTTTTCCAAACATTATTACAAGTCATTTTATGAAAGGTAACACAAAATTCATCACTTTTATTTTTAGACAACGGCATGGTGCCAATTGTGTATCATGCAGTCGACCATCATGTAATATCTTAATCTCCAATCTGCAATTTGGGGGATCTTCAAAGCCTTCCATAACTGCAGGAGATGCATCTACTATATTGTTGGGCATTCCTTTGAGTTTGTTTCAAAGCAAGTAGTTTCAATAAGTTTTCAAATAAAGACCTTGAGTTTGAAAGGTTTGAAATTGCTCTTTTCCTTTAATTAGACTTGTGGTTGGTTAATCTCGTTGCGAGTGCCTAGATCACCATCACCTGCGTTGGAATTTTATGTAGCAGAAAATCCACTTACAAGACCTAGTTTTGCAAGGAAGATAAAAGTACAGTTGCCATCTCAAAAACCCATAAGAAATAGCCAATTTTGAATGTCTTCGTTCTCCATTCTGGAATAGAAGTAGCTCATAACATCAAGGTTTTTTCCCTTTCTACAAGGATTCATGCCGAAGAGAGATCCTTTAAAAAATATATCTTATTCCCCAAAAAACTATGGTTTTGCCTTACATCCCTTTTTAGAAAGAGATAAAATCTTAATTAGTAATCCATCGATCAGTAATGAAACTAAATCTTAATGTCTAACTAGGCTCCTAAGCGAGTAATTTGACCATCCACTTGGAGACTATCGCTCTTTCCATCATGTTAATTATAGACATTGTTTTTTTGGATATAAGTAAAACTCCATTCAATGTGTATCTCTCTCAATAATTTGCTTCTTTGAGAGTTTAAACAATCTAAATTAGGTAAAATTGCATGTCAACTTTGATAGCTTATACAAACCATAATATATAGAGATCACAAACACCCCCTCCCCTCTCCCTATCAACTGGTGTAGATTTCATGAAAACACCTCAACCCATGGACCAAAAATACTGACCACCTTTCCTTTCTGCAGGTATGAATATCCATTATCTTTAAGTATATGTACTTAAAAATGAAGCCAAAGAGCGAAAAATATGATCTTTCCATGGTTACAAAGGATAATAACTACTTTTCCAAGCTTATGCTCAAGAGAAGAAACTGACCTCTGTTCCATTCCTCTTCTATTTTTCATCTAATCCATCAGTGCAGCTCAAGTTGTGTCTTTGTTGAATTCCTGCCATTGAAGGCCATGTTATGATGCAATCCAGGCCAAATTTGAGAAAGCTTCGTTCGACCAAGGGTACTGTTCTCCAAAAAGACAAGTGGATGTATTTTCCATGGAAGGCCATAGAGGCTTTGAGAGTTGAGGGGCTTTTAGTTCCAAAACTTTGACTTCAATACTGAATTCTACGGATCTCTGTACATCATGTGATTTCCTTCAAAAGTTGAAGTTTGATATAATGGATTGGGGTGAGTGCTCCATTGCATGAAATGCTTTTAATTAGATGTGTTTCTGCCCAACGATTCACTGGGGGAGAAATTCAACATGCACAGATCCTCATTGATAACTAACATCAGCTTTCAAACTTCCGGAAATGAAAGCTGTTTTCAGGGACTCTGTCTTCAAATGGAAAATTCAACCACTTGTATTTCCAGAAGAACACGACCCTCTCTAGAATGACGCTTTTTCTTGAAATTGGTCTTGTTTAGAAACACAAAGAGGTTTTCTAATTGTAGGAATCTAGCAGTGCTATAAACGCCGAGAGTGAGCTCCCCAATGCATGGATTGATGTCAAAAGGTAATCCTTCCTAAAGGCGGTCATCAACGGTGAAGATCCCAGTTGTAATTCGTGTTCTGATCCAATTAAATTAAGAATTGAGAACTTAGGTAGGAAGAGAATGGAAGAGAAAAGAATTATTACATCTCTTCCATTTTTTAACTAACTTGTGGAAATCAAGGATTCGCCTAGTGATGGTGACTCAAGGAATTAAGACATAATGAGAAATGCAGGATCTCCTTGACAGGTAGCTTATTAGACTCAATATTCCCATAATAGCTCTTGGTTTCTTTTCAAGGTCAATCCACTTTACATCTTCTAATGCAAAAATTAATAATAGTTGACATGTGAGAAGTGATGGTTCATTTGGTCTAGTATTCATATAGTTGCCCTCGTTTTCAATGATACAAGGCATTTAGGAGTACTTTTTGTGGTTGCTGCTATTGCCATCTGCACACAATCTTTGGCATTTTTTTTTATTGGCGGCTGAAGTAGAATCTAGCCAACAAGCATATTTAGCTGCAAATGGGTAAGAAAAACATATTTATTTTCAAATGTTGATGGAGGAGGTTTTTTGTTTCTATTCTAATCACATAGATGCTGCAAGGTTTACAATTAAATCCCAGAAAGATAGACCTCCATATAAGGAATGCCCAGCTCAAATGAAAAGGCTAGTGATCATATTATACTATCAAGTATATGGACATACTCTTTTTGGGTATCTTGGTTTCTTAGACAATCATTGTATGGAACTCTTTCTTGACTGTCCATCTTACCATGTATTATTTACCTTTAGTAAGAGATGGCTTACTCTGTTCTTCAGACTTCATGCATTCCCACCCTTCATTTACTACATTTTTCCAAGGTCCTAGAGGAAACCTCCCAAATATTATTATTGAGAATGTATATACTGACAACTAGATAATTAATTTTCAACTACCAACAATCCATTCATTTCTCAGGTTTAGACAATTGATTAATCTGTATATCTGTTTTCCTTCACAATTTGTAGCTGGTGGACATTCATACAAGATCGTTTAGGTTGATTGTTGGAGACAAGTTAGACTATCCTTTAGATTCTCAGCAAGGTAAAGAAATAGTACATCATTTTGTGTTCAGAACTCGCTTCGACGGATAGGGTCATTAATAATGGAATATAGAAACGGCTAGAAATATTAAGATACGTTTAGGATATGATATGATTTCTTAAGACCATAAGACTTGTCAAGATCCCAATAGGCTTGGATTCAATCTTCTTTTACTGATTAATGTCTAAAGCATTAATACAAGTCAATTCATGATAATGTAATCTTTGAAGCTTATAAGGTATCAGAGTCATGGTCCAGTCCAATCAGAAATGATCAACCTGACCATGATCAAACCTGCTCATGGTTCTGCGTTACCCCTCACTACCTGCCTTTTCTTATCTCCCATCTCTCCTCATCTATAAGCATCAGTTTCTTATATATAAACTATAAACTTTAACCCACTCATCCACACAATCATTCTAGTCTCACTGAGTTGTACTTTTGTTTCTACAATCTTCTCTAATGAGAATTTATTAATCAAGTTAATATGATTTATTGGAACCATCGACTCAAATAAGCTCAAAATTAGCAGTGTGTGACAATGATGCACTCCATAAACAAACAGTGGACACCAACTTAATGTTCTACCGGCGATGAACCAATTATTCATTTTCTGTTGTGATCTAGGGCCTACAAGAAGAGATCAATCACGCACAAGAGAACACGAGATTTACGTGGTTCGGCTTTTAGCCTACATCCATGGGGAAGACGGGAGAATTCACTATGCAATCAGAAGAGGTTGTACATCCTAAAGACTCTCAATCTCTATTTATAATATCAGCTCCAAAACCTTGTTGCACCCAAATACTACTTCTTAATCACAATAAACCTATGACAAGCCTACTTCTAATCATAGTACAAGTTGGGCAATCCAGGGCTCGGTTAACTAAGATTTATTAACTTATTATATTGAGCCATACAAACTAACATTTTAAGAGATCAAGGGGTTATACTCTAAGTAACCAATTGCACAATTCTTTCCAAGACCATGTGATAGAAGGTTGTAGTTATGACATGTCGCAATAAAAACTCTTAAGATCAGAATGTCCATTAAGATGTCGATAAGTTAATTTCAAACTTGCTTCCTTAGTTTTCTCATTCATTGTAACCTCAAATATGAGATTTTTCCAAACAGTAATGCAAGTCAAACTATGTAAAGTAACCCCAAATTATTCATTTTTATCTAGGCATAAAACAGCATGGTGCAAAGTTTGTATCATGCATCTGACCATGTAATATCAGAGTCTCCAATCTGTGATTTTGGGATCTTTAAAGCCTTCCACACTGCAGGGGATGCATCCACTATGTTGTTGGGGCATGGCGGTTGGTAGTCATGATCTGCATCACACCCGTTCACCGAATCACACTCGTCCACTACCTTGGCCAGCACCGATCGACCGTTGGCATTGATACTGATGTTCTTGAGGCAGCGGCTCCCACGGTTGTACCATCCTGTCGAAAGGGCCACAATCATTTCCTTGTTGCGATGAAATTTGCCATCACACGTGTAGGGGATATCACCACCTTCCTCAAAGCTATTGATGGTCATGTGTGCCTTAGTACTGTGGCCAGTGATGGGAGGCGAGCAGTAGTATTGTGGGTACTTCCTTCCTGCCACGCAGCAATCGGAGTCGTTCTCTCTGTTGCAACCACCTCGCCTGCCTATTAAGTAGCCGCTGGGGGTGCAAGTTCCTAACAGTGTATAGCAGTACCCCATGTTGAGGCTTGCTAGCAATACCATCATCACCAAAGCAAGTAGAGAACACTTAGCCATTTCTTTGAGTTTGTTTTGATGATTGTTTTGGTGATCTGTTGGTGTGAGTCCTATTGTGGAGTTTGGCAATGCATATATATAAAGCAATTGACATTGACCCCAATATGCCTCCAACAAATGGGCCCAACGAGCTTGCAAAATTGTTGTCCTTAACTTAAAACACCTATCCAGGTTGTCCACCTCAGAGATTGATGACATCTAAAAGATATATTGATCATTATCTGATGATGGGTTAGCTTTTTATTTTCAATGATAATATAGAGTGCGATATTGGCCTTGATCCTTTTGGATTTCAAAGAAAGTCATAGTTTATGCTACAAGAGTTGTGCCCTCAGGTATCAAAATAGGAGTCGTGATTTCGTGTGATAACTGAGCTGGTTCTTAGTGTCGCAACTCGCATGAAAGTAACATGCTCATAATTTAAATCGATGAAACGGTGGATAAACTAAGCAAGTGACGTTGAAATGCTAAAACGACACCAACAGGCAACAGGGAAGAAGTGGCAACCAATGACCATGATGTGTGAAGTTTGGCTCAGTCGGACCCTTGTAATGTCAGCGTCCTTCGGCATCTTGTAAGTGCAGTGCCTGTATGTCATCTTGTAAGATCAGAATTCAAATAGCAAAAGTAGGAGGATAGAGCCATGCATCTAAGAGGGGCGAGGGCGAGGGAGAGGGAGAGGGAGAGGTGCGGAGGAGAGACGGGTAGTTTGCAGTGGCGGATCCAAGATTTTCATTTGAGAGGTGTGGGCCCAAACAAGCAATTGACCTTTTGGAATAAACCCCGGATTTTCTTGTGTGTTTTGAAGGCAGGCGCGGGACTTCTATGTAGATTTTTAATACAGAGTTAGAATTTTCATAATAGTTTTAGAAGTGGAACAAGGTCCAACGGGTGCGTCCGCCCCCATATGGATGTATGGGTCCGCCCCTAGTAGTTTGGGAATTTTTCATAGGGGTATATTGGTAATATTTTTTTTAATAAAAAAATGGTGAGTGCAGAGGGAAAAAAAATGGTGTGTGTTTAGCAGCTCTCTACAAATACCACATTTTACTCTTTTTTTATTTTTAAATTAATATTACATAAGAAAAAAGCCTTCAAATATGTTAGCTTGGCTCATCCAACCGTATCTTAGACAACCTACCTATTTTGGTAAGCATGAAATTTAGATATATATGAAAAAAGTTAGTTGGATTCTTCACAAAAACAGCGTAATGATTTAAAATTAAAAAAAAATCTACAAAAATCTTCTATTACGTCTTTTAGAAAAAGTAATTTTATGAAATAATAAGTGTGTTATTGGATTTCTGTAAAATATAGTAACACAATAGTGATCAAAATCTTTGAACATTATTCCAAATCAAATTTCAAAGAAATTGATAAGCAGGCAATGAACATAGACTATTTTGCATTCCTCACTTCAAGTGATCCAAAAGGAAAAAATCCCGTTCACATATGCAAACTTGATTCATTATATCATATCCCAAACAACCTTTGGTTACCTATTTTGGTAAGTACTTAATTTAAACATATATGAAAAAAAGTTGATTTGATTCTTCACAAAATTAGCACATTATATTAAAAAAAAAAAGAATTCTACAAACACAATCTTCAATTACTTTTTTGGATATGCAATAGAAATGAAACAGCATGTATTTTATTGGATTATCAGTAAAATGGAGAAGTGCATTAATCATCAAAATCTTTGAAGATTATTTCAATTCCAATCTCGACAGGGGATGAACATGGACTGTTTTGTATCCCTCACTTTGGTCTATAAATAACGAGTTCGGTAAGCTTTAATCACAAAACTTTTACACAAGAGGTTATGGTGGTTGCTTGTATCTTTTCTCTGGCCTCTCTTTTCTTCAAACAATACAAATGACGGCAACATATGTATGATCTTTCTTTTTCAGGTATATTTATCTTTGAAAATTCAAATTCCTACTTACTATGTGCATATTTCACCAAGTTCCTTATTTAGAGTCTTTCACTGAGAACACCATTTTATGCCGTCGTTGAACAAAGATAAGGTAATCACCTCCTCTTTGTTTGATATCAAATTTGTTCTTAATTAATTGATCATATACTTCTGTCATCCCATAAGCACGCATTTGTATCAAATAAAACTTCACTACCAGAAAAGTGACTTGTAGTGGCCGTTGCTCATTCCGCCGCTTAAACCTATTGAAGGGGAAAGCCAACCACCGTGGGTGTGTTTGGAAGACGCCGCAGAAGAGGAAAACTTGTTTTCCTCTTCCGCGGCAAACGATTCCGATCAGGGGAGGTGAGAAACCATTTTCATGGCTTATGGAAGAAAATAGTACAAAAGGGAAGGAAACCCTTCCCCTTTCTTCGCTGCACCAAACGACTGAGCAGGGCACCGGATTTTCCGGCGCCCTGTCTCCTCCCCCTTTCCGATGAAAACGGAGCTGCACAAACAGCCCCAAGAGTGCTAGTTGTGAAGGATATTGTACTTACAATGGGTTTTAGCGGCATAAAGTCTCTGCGGCTAGAAAATGTACATTAGAGGCGTTCATTCTCCAACATTAGTTCAAAACTCTCCATTGCTAAAAAAAAATATTTTGAAGTTAGAATACTATCTATTTTGTTCATCAGTGGCAGATTATATTAGAATTAGTGGCGGAGAAAGACGAATCCTACTTAGTAACTTTTTGTGGGTAGTTATTTATTCTTGCTATTTGTCACGGCCTGTGCCCAAGATCAGAGCAATTAGGGCTAAATCCTGAGTTGCAAAGACAATCATACTTACTCCCGTAAACCCCGAATTAACCGAAGTTAAGACGAAGTCCACATGAGATCTTGCATATGAACCTGTCAATGTATAACTGTGCGAAAACATATATACATATACATTGACAACCATTTAAAAACTAAACAAATCCTTTACATGAGAGTAAAGTCAATATACATTCCTAATAAAGTCAACCATTGCATATTTAAATACAATGCATGTGACATCTATCTACTATTCAAAACGAATAAATAAAATACTCATCAAACATTTTCCCATAATATTCCTTTCAATTTCGCACTTCGAATCATACCCGTTCTATTAGACCTTCTGGAATTACCGGATGGCCTCCCCCACTACCGGCACGGCCTCTACGCGACTGGCACGGCAACTAGGCCTGTAACATCATCAATAACACCGTGAACACAACGGTTCAACAATGCATATACAGATCTATGATAGTACATGTTATATCTATCAATCATTTGATTTAACAGTTCTAGACAGTCAATTCTATAATAGTGTCATGTACAGTAGAAACAAGTAATACAACAATTGAGTTGGCAACTACAATAACCATTAGTTTCATTTAATCCAACATTTTTCCAAAAGGAAATAGTCAGTTAGTTCATATTCATTCATTTCATATCTCCCTAAAGAGGAAGGAATCATTCGGTAGCATTGTCCTCTTTGGCATAGGGTGGAAGGGCGCACCATTCATGACCCAAGCCTCAAGAAGGATTCATTTCATTTCATTTACCATCTTCCCTCAGGAAGGATTCATTTCATTTTATTTACCGTCTTCCCTCAGGAAGGATTCATCTTCCAAATGGAAGCATCAATTAATACCCGTCGATATGATCGAAAAATATGGGACTTACTAGTGTCCGGGTCAGGGATCACTAGTATCACCACGGAGCTCCGGAACGCCCCCAAATCCATCTACTGCACGAGGATTACTCATTTACTCGTTGTTACCTTTAGTAACTATTTATTATTCAGTGTCATATTTAGTGATCATTCATCAATTCAGTGTGAGTTCAATGTCAATTCAGTGTGGCTCAATAATGAGCTTAAGAAACCACTTTGTAATGCCCTCTAAAACAATCATCTAAACCAAACAAATGAGTGAAACGTTCGTTATCAATGTACGTGTTACTGTGGATGACATTACTTTAATTAGATTGTGCATTAGATAACCTTAGCTAACACTTATAAAGGTTTAGATATCACTAATATTGGCCTCAACGACTAGACTTTCCATTTAGATCAATCACAATTTACCTCACGACTCGTCTTAACTACATGAGGAGTATCTATGATCACATAAGCGATCTTAATCCACGCAAAATCCAAAAATCACTGTCAGGTTCGATTACTTCGACGGCTACCTGGCGGTTAGCCGAAACTGCGCTGGCGGTTAGCCGAAACCTTATTGGCGGCTAGCCGAAATTCGGATGACGGTTAGCCGAATCAAGTTCGGTTAGCTTATGATCAGCTTTCCAGAAGCTCGCCAAACTGGGGATTTATGACGGTTAGCCCTGCGGCTAGCCGAAACTCACCCAGAAGCTCATTTTCGAGCTTCAGAAGTTCTGAACAAAATCCATATTTTTGAACTCTTTGAGTTCATACAAAATCTATAAAATCATAAATCACTATAAATGTATATACTTGCCTCTAATGAAGATTGATCTACAAAAACCCTTTTGTTTAGCTTGGATTTGAGTGGAAACTTCACAACTTGAAGCTTTTCTCCAAGAAAACCCAAGAAGAAGACGAAGAAGATGAAGTAGTTGAAGCCTCTTCACTTGAATTACGCCAAAACCTCACTCTTGATGCGTAAAGGAGATGGAAATGGAAGAAGAAGAAGAAAAGGAAAATGGAAGGTGCCTAGGGTTAGGAAATGAGTTGAATGAACTCATTGAAGGCATTTTAGCTTATATAAGCTGCCTTTTTTCTTTTAAGTCCACAATCTCTTCTAATTTATGATTCGAGTAAAATGAAGGTCAATTTTATTCGCTTCTCATCGAACGACTTCAAGTTTTTTACGAAAGTTAACGTACTCGTCGAGATACGCGTGTTGGTATCAAGAGTTTCCATATTCGACAAAATACATAAAGATTCGTATTAACGAAAAAGTCCTTGGCTAAGTCTAAAATCCATTCAATTCATTCAATCTATTTCCGTATCATTCCTTACCATTTCATTAAGCCTAAATCATTCATTTTAGGCAAATTCAATTCCATTTGCCTATAAACCACCATTAGCTTAATTAAACATAGTTAATTAGCTTAAATTCTTAATCAATTAGAGTTAATCTCAATTAACTCGGGACGGGGCCTAACACTATTTTTTCCATATAGTGGCCGTTAGTTTTCGCTTGTAATAATATTCACTATAGTGGCGGTTCATTTTGTTCGCTGCTAATACATTTTTTTTTAAATTCATCAAAAATGCTAATTATCCTTTTCATCAGTTCTATGTTCAAATGCTGATATCATGTGGTTTTTTCGAATTCTTTGTTCTTTTTTCTTCTTTAACTCACCTAAATGTTAGTTGTACTATGATTTCAAAGAAAGACCTCGAGTTTGAAAAGCTTTAAATGGCTCGTTTGCTTTATGCTAGAACTTGTGTCTTTTTCTTTGTGTTAGACTTCTGCTTGGATATATAATCCTGTTGTGATGTTAAAAATCCATGAATGGGATCCATATAAAGGAGTTTGCGTTTCAGATTACGTTGTTATAAGATTAAAGGCAATTGCCCTAGATTACCAGCAAGACTTTCAGCTTGAACACCCAGATGAAATTGTTTGCATGAAAATGGTTGCGATAATCTTATACTCATTATGGACATATTGCATTTTCTTTATTTTATTTTATTTTATTTTAATTTGATATCTTGGTAGCTTAGAAATGATCATGTGTTGTGCTCTTCTGACTGTCATGTTGGGTATTTTCTAAAAAACCCTAATTAATAAAAATAAATTTCAAGAGACGGTACTTGAGATTGGATGTGTCTTTTTAAATGTTTTGAGTTTTATATCTTTTTAAAATTAAGTGTTTTGTGCCCCTTTGGATGAGATGTGTCTTTTGGGCTCATTTGAGTGGACATGATCCAATTCTAAGGAATGCCTTCTGACTCTATAAATTGAGGTAATTTTTAAGTTTTTATATAACATCCAAAATTATTAGAATGCAGTATTTTCAGAAGCACAATGTCTAAGAGTATTATATTCTAGTTGATTTTTATTTTGATTATAAAGGCAATTTCATATTTTTGATTTTAATGTGCAAACTTCGAATCAGAGACGTTGGGCATTGCATCCTAAAATAGAATTTCACCAAAATCACCTGCATGTGAGAAATTGTTGTCTTTAAGAAAGCATCTGCATTGGTGTGCCTTGCCCCATTTTATTGCTTTCTTATTTAATTTCTAACATTCACAATTATTCACTAATTATTTCTACTAATTATTTATTTGATTTTCTGATTGCACATTCTTCGTAAGTAATTTCCTCAACAAAATCCATCTTAACATCATATCTTTTAGCTTTTGACATGAAATATTCTTCAATTTTATTTAGACATAAAATCGTACTTGACAACCACTCCGTGCGGGCTTTATATGGAAACTTACACAACACTTTTGTGGACTTGATTTGATGCCATATCAATAACCACTTATTCTAAAAGCTTAACCTGGAAGAGAACAACATAACAAGATATATCACAAAAACAAGAACAAAATGTTGTGAAGTTTGTATCATGCATCCGACCATGTAATATCAAAATCCCCAATCTTTGATTTTGGGATCTTCAAAGCCTTCCACACTGCAGGGGATGCATCCACTATGTTGTTGGGGCATGGCGGTTGGTTGTCATGCTCTGCATCACACCCATACACAGAATCACACTCGTCCACTACCTTGGCCAGCACTGATCGACCATTGGCATTGATCCTGATTTTCTTCAGGCAGCGACTCCCACGGTTGTACCATCCTGTCGAGAGGGCCACAACCATTTCGCTGTCGCTATGAAATTTGTTGTCGCACTCGGAGGCAGCGCCACCTTCATGACCTCTCTCAAAGCTATTGATGGTCATGTGTGCCTTGGTACTTTGGTCAGTGATGGAAGGCGAGCAACGGTACTGTGGGTACATCTTTCCTTTCTCACAGCACTCAGAGTCATTATCTCTATTGCAGCCACCTCCCTTGCCTCTTAAGTAGCCACTGGGACGGCAAGTTCCCAACAGGCTATAGCAGTACCCCATGTTGAGCCTTGCTAGCAATACCATCATCACCAAACCAAGTAGAAGACACTTAGCCATTAGTTTCTTTGGTTTGCTGATTGTTTTGGTGATGTGTTGGTGTGAGTCCTATTGTGGAGCTTGGCAATGCATTTATAGGAAAGTAATTGACAGTGACTCAAATGTGCCTCCAACAAATGGCCCCAACAAGATTAAAAAATTGTAGCCCTTGTAAAATTTTATAGCCAGATGTACACCTCAGCCAGTCTTGCAATGATCGAACATTAAGATTCAAGGAGGAGATATTTATTAATTGTTTATGGCCAGGCCTGCTAATCGTTGGGAGTATCATGTGGGCCCTTTTGGATGAAGTAACAAAGTAATTAGTATCAGAGTGTGGATCCGCTAAGCTTATAAAAATTGGTCACATCTAAAACAAATAGTATTACTACTTCATTTTCTTTATTTTAATCATGTGTTTTATCAAACCAGCTCTGATGATGGGTGTGCTTTCTATTGGAATAATATTCTTATTAATGATAAAACAGGGTGGGATCATACTTATCATGATCCCTTTGGATTTCAATGAAAGATGGAATCAATACTAATAGAGTCTTAATAGTGTCTACTGCACTGGGAATTCTCCAAACCCGAGTTCTGTCTTCAGAGAATCGAGATTTTTGTTTTATACTTCATGTGCACCCATCCCTCATCACAGGGTGAGGGACACTTACATGGCTTTCCCTTTTGGCACATGAACATTCTTTTTCTACATGCGACTATATATGACTTTTCCTCTTTTGTACATGAATATTTCCAATTGTGTAAGTGTCACTTACCCGTTATGGATGACATGAATATTCTTCATATATATATATATATATATAAATATTACGCGTTACCTCATTTCCAACTGTAATAGGATTTTACCTAGGTATTGCCGGTACACCATTGGATGTTTCTGCATCTTACTTTCCAAAGAAAGTCTCCATCATCTACTGATTCTGCATCTTACTTTCCAAAGAAACACACCAACATCTATTGTTACCCCATTGACAGCACATATGAAGTAACAAGAGAGACAAATGAATCGTTGTGAGCAGCCTACCTGGGTGAGCTTATTGGATTTGCAATGTCATTGTCATCACTTGTTTCCTACTTCCATTTCTACTGTGTGATAAGCTTCTCGTGGAAAGAGGGAAATTTTTTTCTATTTTTTGCTTAATGTAAAATTGTATTAAAATAGAGAGAGGAGGAGAGCTGTACAGGAGCAGCCAAGGACATGGAAGCTGGGCGGGGAAGCCTACCTACCCAGAAAGGAACAGAGCTCCAAACAAAGGTAAAAAAACAAAAAGGGAAGGGAAACAAAAAACCAACAAGAGAAGGAAACAAAAAAGCATTAGCTGATCACTCCAACAAGCACCAGGTTCGGATGAGGAGTTGAGGAGCTGGCCATTTGTTAGGCTCCATCCCGAGTTAATCAAGATTAACTCAGGTTCGGATGAGGAGTTGAGGAGCTGGCCATTTGTTAGGCTCCGTCCCGAGTTAATCAAGATTAACTCTGATTAGTCAAGCTTAAGACTAATTAAGCATGTTTAAATAGACTAATGGTGATTTATCACCAAATTAAATTGAATTAGCCTAACCATGAGTAATTTAGGCTTAAGGAAATAGTAACCAAGATTAGGACATGATTTGAATAGAAATGAAGCTTAAACAAACCAAACTAAGGACTTGTGTATAAATACGAATCTTTACGTATTTTATCTGATACGGAAACTCTTGATACCAACATGTGTATCTCGACGAGTACGATAACTTACGTATAAGACTTGAAGTTATTCGACGAATATCGGATCGAATGGAACGTCAATTGACTTGAATTGGAATTAAGAGAGATTAGTGGGCTTAAATGCAATTTGGAAGCTTATATAGCCTAAATGACTTCATTCATCTCATGAAACCCTAGGCAACTTTCATTTCATCATTTTCTCTTCCTTTTTCTTATGTTTCATCTTCACCAAATAGCAAGTGACAAGTGGGGAGTGATCCAAGTGAAGAAACTCCATCTCCTTCACCTCCCTCATCTTCTCCTTGAGTTCTTCTTAGAATTTCAAGGCTTGAATTAAGGAATTCTACCTCCAAAGCTAAGCTAAGCAAAGACTAAGCTTCATAAAAAGGCAAGTAGATACATATGTTTCTGCTTGTTAAGAAGTTGTAGTCATTTTGATGGAAAGAAGTGATGAATCAGATGTTAAGGTAATTTAGGGGTTTAAAACCCTAATTAGGTTATACGCTTGATGTAATAAATTAAGATAAGTAGGGTTAGATTAGTTGGATTATTAATCTTGAATTGCTTTTGTTAAGTTCATAAAATCATTGTCAATCAGGTTCATCAGGTACAAAGAAAAAAAAGGGCTGAAAGCCCTTCACTGCACTGCAGTTACAGAACCTGTGTTTTGTTTCTGCAGTGTGGCCGGTCGACCGGCCACCTGGGCCCGGTCGACCGGGCACACAGGGTCAGGTTTGCAAGAACCTGACCAAATTACTATTCATGAATTGTTTGTTTACAACTGGGGGTTAACCTGGGAAGGCCCAGGTCGACCTGGCCTACTGTGAAATATTGGAAAACTTCCGATTTCTTCCGAATTTCCGAAATTAAAAGTCTAAGCATAGAAACTAATATTAATCGTATTTAAACCTCCATAAGTGTTAACGAGGGTTATTTTAATGCATACATTTAATTAAGTGATGTCATCGATAGTAATACGTGCATTAATAACCATCGTTTCACTTAATGGTTGGTTAGAGGATTGGTTTAGAATTAGAATGAGATTAATGTGAATTGTTAACAAGTCTGGCACTACCTAGTGGTTTCCTCAACTCATTATGGAATGAAATTGAATGGATTAATAAATGAACAGTTACGAAAAGTAACAATGCATTGAATAATCCTACTGCAGTAGATGGAATTTGGAGTGTTCTGGAGCTCCGTGGTGACACCAGTGCTCTCTGATCAAGACACTGGGAAGATCCCACCTTATTGGACCGAAAGGTCATTGACTGAAAAGTCAGATATTGGATTGACGAGTCCTATTGATAAGCCATTAATAAATATTGAATGTAATGAAGAATGAATATGAAATGCTTCCTTTTTGGAAGAATAGAATTGAGTTGAAATCAATACTAGTGTAGTTGCCAATATTATTGTTAGGATTACTTGTATTTATTATTGATTGTCTAGAACTGGAAATTAATGAATTGTTATGCATTATCAAACATGCCATAAACATGTATATATCTTGTTGAACCGTCGTGTTCACAGTATTACTGATGATATTACAGGCTCAGTTGCCCGTGCCGGTCCCTCCGAGACCGTCCCGCCAGCGGAGGAGGCTCATTCGATACCTCCAGTAGGTTTAATTGAATGGACATGATCGGAGAGCGAATACATTGGAATCTTTTGAGAACTTTTTAGAAATTGTTTTAAATATTCATTTTGGTATTGTAAGTAATGTCCCCTGCATTGTATTTTAAATATGCAGTGGTTGACAGTAGGAGAAATGAAATCATGTAAAGTGAACTTTACATTTCAAAGTAAAGGATCTGATTCATTTTGTTAAATGGTTGTCAATGTATATTATTGTTATTTCCGCACAACCGTACATTGATAGGTACATATGCAAGATCCCTTGTGGACTTCGTTTTAACTTCGGTTAATTCGGGATTTACGGGAGTGAGTATGAGCATCGCGACCCGGGGTTAACCCTAATGACTCTGATTTTGGGCTCAGGTCGTGACACCATTGCAGGGACTTGAGGCTACCAGATTCTGCATGCGAACTTGGAACAGAAACTTAGCTTTCTTCAAAGAAGGCTGCTGGCTGTTGTGCTTGGCGAGTTATTCCGAGCAGCCTCATTATGAACTCAAAAAAAAAAAAAACTACAGTGAGGTTTAATGTCCAAAATAATAGAATTGCAAGGCATGTGGGGTATTTGGTCGTTGAACAAATAAGCAAGCCCAGATATAGCCCACATGCCTTGCAATTATCTTCATATGCAGACCATTATAAAATTTATATATGTGCCCGTTTGCATCTAAAAATGCGTATTCAGGCTCTGCTTTTAAGTATATATATACGAAGGTCCAAACCTTTCCATTTTAAATATATATATATATATATATATAAATATATATATATATATACACGCTCGCAGCTGGGCTCGGCCAATCAGCACTCGTACAGCCAATAAAATTCTTAACTTGGTGTACTTGATGACCTATGAAGTCAAGGAAGGCTACCCTATGACTATTTTTAAAATTAGGAATTATAGAACACAAAAAAGGTTGCATTTGGTTCTTCAACTAGGTACTTTAGATCCCATCTTAGCATGCCTACCATCCCTACTAAATGCAAGCAAGATATAAACTGAGGCTTTAGCAATACTCAATTTCATTTTTGTTCTGTTTGATCGGATGTTAAAACAACAAATTTTTAACCTCCATACTATTATTGCCTTAGATCAGAATTTAGATGGAAAAACAAGGAGGATAACTTTACCAAAAAAAAAAAAAAAAAAAAAAAATCTCTACGGAGCCATGCATCTGTGTTGGGGCCATTGGGTTCCACAAATTTTTTTTTTTTCCGATTTCTAACTTTATGTGACCTAAAAAGAAAAGTCTTCCCATCTGCTATCTTGGTTCATTGATCCAGATCTTAGACAACTTTTAGTTACCTATTTTGGTAAGCATAAAATTTAGATATATATGGAAAAAGTTGGTTGGATTCTTCACAAAAACTGCATGCTGGTTTAAAATTAAAAAAATAAATCTACAAACACGAAATTCAATTACTTCTTTTAGAAAAGCTATAGATATGAATGAAAGAATAAGTGTTATTGGGTTTCAATAAAATGTACGTAGTAACACAATAGTGATCAAAATCTTTGAAGATTATTTCAATTCAAATCCTGAAGAAATTAGTTAACAGGGGATGAACATGGACTACTATATATTTTCCATTCCTCACTTCATATGATCCAAAAGGAAAAAAAAAGGCTTCACGTATTGATTTTATTGAATTATATCCCAAACAACCTTTAGTTCCTATCTTGGCAAGCATTAAATTTAAACATATACGGAAAGAAGTTGGTTTGATTCTTCAAAAAATAGCACAGTGAATAAAAAACAAAAAATCTACAAACAAAATCTTCAATTACTTTTTTGGATATGCATCAGATATATACGAAGCGATAAATGTGTTATTGGATTATTAGTAAAATGGAGAACTGCATTAATCATCAAAATCTTTGAAGATCATATTAGTCCCCAATTTCAAAGAAATTTGACAGGGGACGAACATAAACTTTTTTGCATACCTCACTTTGGTATATAAATAACCAAGTTATATAAGCTGCAATCACAAAACTTTTACTCCAGATATATCACAAAACAAATATAGTTAAATTTCTAATGGTGTTTGCTTGTATCTTTTCTCTTACCTCTCTTTTTCAGGCAATACAAATAGTGGAAACCTATGTACAACTTTTCTATGTACGACATTTCTTTCTCAGGTATATTTATCTTTGAAAACTCAAATTCCTACTTGTTAGGTGTAAATTTCACCATGTTCCTTGTTTTGAGGCCTTCACTTAATAGAACAATAAATACCATCTTTGATTCCCATAAAAAAAGTACTGTCTTTGAACAATGATGAGGTAATCACCTCCTCTTTGTTTGATCATATATTTTCATCACCATGCAAACATACATTTGTATAAGAGAAATTTTCACTACAAGAAAATGGGCTTTTAGCAGCGGACAAAAACAACTACTAAAGCTCAGTCCACCGCTAATGCCCATTGAGGCGGAAAATGGGCCACCTCTAGTTCTACCTGTGAAGGATTCTGTCACAACAGGTTTTAGTGGCATAAAATTTCCGCTGCTAAAAATGCACATTAGAGAAAATCATTTTCTAATTCAAAATTCTCTACTGCTAAAAAATGTTTTTAAGTTAGAAAACTGTCTGCTTTGGTCCTTAGTGGCAGATTATATTAGAATTAGTGGTGGAAAATGACAACTGTTATTGGTAACTTTTCATAAGCAGTTATTTATTTCTGCTATTTTTCTTCCATATAGCGGCAGTTCATTTTTGCTTCTAATAATATTCACTTGAGCGGCAGTTCATTTTGATCACCCCTAATGCGCATTTTTTAAAAGAGAATTAAAAAAAAAAAAAAAACATCAACCCATTAAACAAATTTACGGATCACCTTTCATATTTGGGGTATCTATTATATTCATGTATATATAAAAATGATATTTCAATTGTTAGAAGAACCGTAGCTACTCATCCAAGCTTGTTCTCAAGAGAACAAAGAGGCTTCTACCAAACAAAAAAAAAAAAGAAAAGAAAAAGGAAGAGAACAAAGAGGCATTTGTTCCATTCCTCCTCTATTTCCCATCTATTCCATACGCGTGGCTCAAATTGTGTCCTCGTTGAATTCCTACCATGGAAAGCCATATTATGGTGCAAAAGGCCAAATTTGAGAAAGCGTCGTTCAATCAAGGGTTGTGTTCTCCAAAACCGAAAGGACAATTGGATCATGTATTTTCCATTCATTACCATAGAGGCTCTGATGATATGGCTTTTAGTTCCTTAACTTTGATTCCGACGTGATCAAACTCTATCTATGGGCTCTATACATTATGATTTTCCTCGGATGTTGAAGTTTGATATGATGCATGGACTGACCCAAGTGCTCCATTGCATATTATGATTTGAATTGGACGTGTTTCTTCGCGAAGATGGTTATTAGGGAAATATCTAAAATGCACAGAGACTCAATATTGATTACAACCTCAGCCCAACCTTTTTGTCTTTAAATGGTTTCTTTCCAAAAGAACATGACATTCTCTAGAATGGTGCTTTTCTAAAAGTTGGGCTTCTTCATCAACACAAGGAGACTCTCTCATAGTAGAAATACAGCGGTGATATGAAGGAAAAGAGTGGGCTCCTCCTTGCATGGATTGATGTAAACAGAAGGTAGTGTTCTTCCTGAAGATGCTCATCAATCGTGAGAATCCAGTTGCAATTCACATTCACCAAATTAATTAAGAAAATGAGAACTTACGTATAGGACGAGAAGGGAAGGGGAAGGAATTATTATTGCATGTCTTCAATATTTGGACAGGCTTGTTGATGGAAACTCAAATAATTAAGAGGTAATGAGAAAAGTGGGATCTCCTTCAAAAGTAGTGTTAAGCAAGCCAATCGATCATAATTTCACGATCCAACATTAAGCATAATTTTACACTCATTGAAGCTTCACTTACAACTAGCGACGTGCTAAGCACGGGCAAAATAACTTCTAACATTAAATATATCATAAGAATTGTTAAAAAGTTAATAAAACTTTAAAAATTAATGTGGTAATTGTAATTTGAAGGCATATAATAAGAAATCATCAATAGATTTTAAGCACAACCATCAGTTAGTTTTTTTTTTTTTTTAAACAGTAACAAAACTTTATTAAAAAGAGAAAATAAGTGCGAAGATGAAAAAGTAAAAAAGAAGGTACAAGAGTATCCGTCTAAACAAAAACAACCATCACTTATATAAACTTTACAGCTTAAGATTGAAAAATTCAGTGGCATCCATCTAATTTAGCACAATTTGATTTCCACTAACACGGACTAATTATATGCATTGTGTCTAATGATAATTTGTATATTACTGAAATTACCAAGTTCTTTAGTCCCAGTAGATCAATACTAAAGTAATGATTGGATTGGTCATTCTAAAATCACAAGGTAGAACTGTATGAAGGTGAACTAATCTTGAAGGCCAATATCTATTGTCCAAGGTCAAGTAATTGATAGAGAGAAGTTTAAGGCGTGCATAAATTAGTATTAATCCACTTAAGAAATATTTATCAAATGATTACATTCAATAATGAGAGTTCCAAATATATAAAAATAGATAGAGCAATATATAGCATGATGGACTACTATTCAATATAGGAAAAAAAAAAATTGAAAAGCAAAGTATGCTAAATTCCAATAAACTAAATAAGTGCAACTTACTTTCATTCCCACACAACATCAAAAAGATAAATAATGATTGCATTAGGTATTCTCAAATCCTAAAATAAAAATATATAAAGGTCAAGTAATCTTGAAGGCTAATCATCTAATTTCCAAGGTCAAGTAACTAAATGACAGAGATGTTTAACTCATGTGAAACTTAATATTAATCCACATTAGGATATATTACTCAAAGGACCTTACATCATTTATGGGAACTCCAGATACAGAAACAGACATTGCAGTAGATAACATGACCGTCTGCTATTCATTATAGTAACAGAACTTAAGAAAAAATTTAGCATTTTTCCCTTTTTTGTTCTTTTTTTTTTTCAATGGTGGTTGAATCCAGTTGGTGCTTTTGAGAAATCCAATTCATAGGCTCCTCACTTGAAAATTAAGGGGTATTGTTAAGCAAATCTCTAATCTGCTATCCAAAATTGAATTATTGACGCCTCTTTAATTAAAACTTCCAGAGAGTGGAATGAAAATAACATACTCCCTTTAAAGTCAAGAGTTGATTACAAGTTTTCTTTTCGCTCTTTAAATTCATATTTCATTGTTGCCAGGCTACTGCTTTATAGAGATTCCTTTAATTTTATTCAAGTACAGTTTTGTTTAGTTAAATAGAATTTCCATTTGTTACTTCCAGGAAAAGAGAAAAAATAAAAATAAAAAGGACTACTACTTTTGTATCCTCTAAGCTGAGAAAATGTCGATTTCACTTCATTTCCATAATCTTTCCGATGTATGTACTTTGTTTTAATATTTCCTACATTTACAGGAAGATGTTCACTTCCTAAGATCAAAGGCAAGGAACTTTTTTTTTTTTTTTTAATTTCTTTAGAACCCAAATCCAAAATCCAAATATTTTTTTTCACACAACAGAGAATTTATTATGGATTAAAATAAAATTAAAAATAAAAGCAACCACAAAGAAGTCTCCTAGATGATAAAAAGGAATGTTGCAAGTCCAAAACTCAAGAAAGCCATGATTCCAGTCAAGGTAGTTTCCACATCATTAAAAAATGCATGTTAGACACATGTTGATATGCATTATAATGTTTCGAACTGTCAATTTTAATAAAAATGGAAAATTTGGCAATCATTGCGTGAGGGAGAAAAAGAATAAGAAAAATTGATGATTATCCCATAATTAGAATAACACTACATCAAGAAGCTTGCATTTCTCCCATATCACCAGATTTTCCATTATATGTATGATGAGGATGGGTGCTAAGTTGGATAGGTTTTTTTTTTAAAATCTATCTCCAATTGCAAGATGGCCTGCACATGGGCTGCAATCGAGATAAAGTAATTTAAGGAAATCTTAAATAATCGTATCACAAGGAGATTAAAGATTCAAATCGTGAGGATTTGCAGAGATTTCAAAAGTGGGCTTCCATATATTGAGACCAAAGGCATTGGGCATGGTAGAAAATATATCAGGTTCAAACATCATGTTACATTGAAAATAACTATCGAAACCAGAAAAAGACGTAAAGAGAATAAAATATTATTATAGAGAAATGAGGAAAGAGAACATAATATCAAAATAGAGAAATGAGGAGTCATGATTCGACCTTCTTCACCTCTTTGGAAAAAAGTGCGTGGGTGAGAAAGAAAGCAAAAGGCATTAAGACGCAAACTATTTGCTAAATTAGTAGGGTCAACTGGTTACATAAGTGAAACAAACGTTAGAAGGTATTATCCGAACACAGAGTCAACCACATCTTACTATCTGCTAATGATATTTGAAGATAATCTACAAGAACATGATATTTGAAAATACTCTTATCGTTTTAGTTTAAGTATGAGAATTTGATTAAGAGAGAAGAGTTTTGGATCATTGATCGACCCCAGAATAGGGTTTGCAAATATAATTATTCTCCGCTATTATCTCTGCTTGAAAAAGTAGAGATGCTAACCGAGTATCGTATCCACTGGGACAAAAAGGCTAAGTTGCGTTGTTTCCTAAATTCCTAAACTAATTCTATTGGAAAATAAAGCTCTGATTATTAAACTAATCCTATTAGAAAACGAAGTAATGGGCTGATTGGTTTTGATTAACAAATAAATGATTTCTAAAATAACAAATTAAAGATAACTTTGATTCAGTCAGAGAAAAGATCTAAGGGTACGAATCCACTCTAACCTCGCACAATGGCAAGTATAGGCTTTAGGGTTTAACTGTCAACGCTATAAAGACTCGTCTTGGTTACAAACCTTCAGAATCAACAAATAAAGGATGTGGAAGTAAATCAGGGCATAACCTATCTCTATGGCATAGATTATCCTAGATCTAACAAACACATTCATTCAAGCACCATTATATGACTTAGTATTCGAATCTACAAGATTAAAATACCAAATAAAGAAATATTGCATTCATAAAATCCAATCAATGGATTAGCATCTTGTCATATAATCAAAAGCGTTTAAAATAAACCCTAAACCTATACATCACCATAAACAAAAGGTTAGGGCTTCATCGCAACCCAAAGATAAGGAGTTAGTTACGCATGGACGACGATTGGCAAAGAATCTCTGATGAAATCGCCATGGCTCCGCTTCCAAAAGCTCCAAAACCTTGCTCTAGACCTTCTCCCAAAGTGTGAATATCCCCAAAAACGAGTTAGGGCTCCTATATATAAGTTCTGGGGTGAAAAAGGATCTTTAATTCGGGTAGGAGATGGATTCCCGTCGGGTCCGGGCCCACTGGTTATCACAGCGAACTTCGCGAGGTCATATCTCCCTCGATATAGCTCCGATTTACATAATCTTGGACTCCACGGATATCTACTCGAAAAGAGCTTTCCAACGGTATGTAGATTTCACGAATCCGACACTCGAGTTGAAAGTTATGACCATTTCAAGTTGCTGCCTCTGAAAATTCCGAGAATCATGGTTCAATTAGAAGACCTTCCATGTTGGCATGCTATGGGATGAGTGGGACCCATGTTGGAGATCCAAGGCATGTTTGGACTCTTGCTTTGCTTTCTTATTTGAGTCTCCTCCCATAGTTGGCAATCTTTCTTACTTGCAACTCCTTCTTTGTCATGCTTTGTGATTTCTTCCATTTTAGCTATGAATTTCTCTCCTTGCATTTGTAGGGCCTACAAACAATAAAATAACATAATTAGTTTAATTAATCTCTATTGACGGTATAACCAAGTCCTCGTTAGGGGCCTAAAATGCATCTTTTAGGCTCTCATCACACCCCCCCAACTTACACTTTGCTAGACCTCGAGCAAAGCTAAAACAAAAAGAAAACTAACTAAGGCCACTTTCGTAGGGAACACGGCTGCACTTAGCATGTGCAGCAAGCCTTTAAACCCCAAAGTTTCCCTTAGAGGACGAGTTATAGTCTCGTGAGGGTTTGCAGTGAATCTACCCACAAAATTCCTAAAACAAAAAAGAAAAACAGGGAGCATTTTCCACCAAGGTATCCACGAACACCGGATATTCCTGATTTTTGGGGTTTTCAATACACACTCAAATGTGGTTCACAAATCCTATCTTTTGGTCAGAAATCCTCAAAATCATGCTGGAAAATTAATCGTGCACAGTGGAAGGTGTGTACATATAGAAACATGAAAGCATAAAACGATTCACTAAAAATTTCCGTGAAAACACATCTTGTTCTTTCGAAATGCTGGGCCACCGAACCTCAGTAAAAGTTAACATGATTCCTCTCAAGGCATTAGTGGTGGCTTTCACACTATTGTTTTTCAAAGGACATGAAAGCACTATTTTGATTTTTTCTCTTTTTTTTTTTTTTTTTTTTTTTTTTTTTTTAAGCAATGACTGTGCAATGCCTAGGTCCCTTAAGCTTTCTAATTAACCCATGTAACGAGCATTCAGCCAATGACTCCCAAGACAGATGTCCTTAGGGCACTAGATATGGCAATACCCCTATGGGCTTACTGGCTCGAGTTAAAAAGGCTACGAACCCAAACTAAATTTTTTTTTTTTTTTTTTTTTTTTTTTAAACGGTCCCTAACAATAGGTAGCCCTTTCCATATGCCCGACTTCAGTATGACCGAGGGTCAGCTTTCCATCATAATTGCGCTGAGGTTTTCACTAGTATGGAAATCATAGTTTCACATTTCAAATTTTCTATATAATACGTGTTAAGTGAGAGATCAGTAATTCAACAATTTCTCAAAAACTCTTTCCTAAAACAAGATAGTGAACCATTTCTCTCTTTTTCCTCACATAAAGTTCCAAAAACAGGGTATCTTCGTTTCATAAAAACCAAGTTAGAAAACTCCCGAAAGACTACCAATCATAAGCAAAAGAAAAGACAAATAAAAGACAACAAGCCAACAGAAATAAAACTGCTAAAACAACCCCTAAACTACTCCCAAGGTCAATACCTCACCCCCCAACTGAATGTAACAGTGTCCACAATGTTAAACATAGAATAAAAGATAAAGGACAATAAAAGTAAAGGGAAAATGAGGGATATCACCTGGGTAGTGCTAAACAAAACGATGCATAGTAAAGAAAAGTCGGGTAGACCCCCTAACTTGCACTGAAGAACCTGCAAAAAATTAGCACCAAAGACCCACCCCGCAAGAGGGTGTACAACTGAAAAAAGAAAAAAAAACAACCTAAACTACCTCAACACAAGTGCAAAAGAAATAAGAAAAAGAACAGTAAGGAAAACAAGTAAAAAGTTTTTTTTTTTTTTTTTTTTTTTCGGAAAAATTTCCGGCGACCAAACGCCCAACTCCGGGCAGAGAAAAGACCGTTTTAAAAATTTTCCGGGCGTCCGGACGCCCCAAAGCAGAGAACAGGGTGTTTTTGAAACAAACCGGGCGTCCAGACGCCCAGGTGGGGCGTCCGGACGCCCCAAGGCAGAGAGCAACCTGACATAACACTTTTCCGGGCGTCCAGACGCCCGGCTCCGGCGTCCGGACGCCGGAATTTTTTTTTTTTTTTTTTTTTTTTTTTTTTTTTAGGAAAAGACTACAAGTAAACAAAAAACTAAAATCAAAGGAAAGGACTACAAGTAAAGAGCACTAAAAACATGACTCAACACTTCCTTTATGTCTACCTCCTCCAGGTTAGGATCTAAAAATCTCTGCATATCTCGAGAAAGTGTAACATCAGCAATGCAAGGAAGACGGGATATGCAAATAGAGGAATCAATATATTTTAACTCGGCAATTGAACAGCCGAGTGCACTCTTGTGCATTTCCAACACATCCAAAATTTGAGCTTCCTGACCGTCAGACAGATCAGGAGCAATGACAGCTGGCAAAGTATCCCTAGGGTGAAGAGTGTTTTCTACAAGCTCATCAACAACATTGACTGCAAAGCTTTCCTCTTGGTCTGAAGGTTGATGAGAGGCCCTAAAAGCATTCAGCCTCACTTTCATATTCCCGAAGGAAACATCCATAACTCCGGTTCGGCAATTAATGTTCGCATTGGCCGTGGCCAAAAAGGGCCGTCCAAGAATGACAGTAGTGTGCTTCCGTGAGTTTTGCACTGGTTCAGTGTCAAGGACGATGAAATCGACAGGGAAAAAGAACTTATCGACCTTGACCAGAACATCCTCAATTATTCCCCGGGGTACCCTAACAGACCTATCAGCAAGTTGTAAGGTTACCGGAGTGGGCTTTAAGTCCCCTAGCCCAATCTGCTCATACACCGAGTAAGGCAAGAGATTGACACTTGCTCCCAGATCCAACAATGCATGATCAATAATGTGACTCCCAATTGTGCAAGTAATTGTGGGAGTGCCAGGATCTTTCAGCTTAGGAGGCGTGTCATTATGGAGAATTGAGCTCACCTGCTCGGTAAGTAAAACCTTCTTTGGCACATGAGATTTAGATTTGCGTTTTTGAGTGCACAAATCTTTCAGAAATTTAGCATAAGAAGGAACCTGCTTGATAGCATCTAGCAAAGGCAGATTAATCTTTACTTGCTTAAACACTTCCAACATTTCATCCATGGTTGCTTTCTTTTTACTAAAGGGAGAGGGTGTGTCAAGACAAGTGGGAAAAGGGACTTTAGGCACATATGGGGGTGCCTCATTTCCCTTAGAAACCATTTCAGCCCGAGAGCTCTTGGGATTTGTTATGGGCTCTTTCACACCTTGCTTAGGCTCCTCAGGCCTAGTCTCAACCTCACGCTCATTCCGTAATGTGACAACCATTTTCACTTGCTCATGATAGGTATCATTATGTTGCGAGCCACTACCCACATCAAAAGAATTCTTAGGATTAACCGTGGGTTGGCTAGGCAAGCGTCCTTCCTCTCTTTTGTTAAGAGCATTAGCTATTTGCCCAATCTGGACCTCTAGCTTAGCTATGGATTGAGAGTGGGAATGGACCAGCTGAGTGGTTGCTTTGAGCTCTTTGAACTCTTGCAGCACTGTCTCCTCAAATGATGGAGTTCTTTGAGGTGGTTGAGGGTTGGGTTGCTGGTAGGATTGTTGGGAACGATAGGCCGCAGGATTGTATTGAAAATTAGGCCCATTTCCCGGTTGAGAGAATGAAGTGCCTTGACCGGGCGACTTCCATGCAAAGTTGGGGTGATTGCGCCATCCCGGGTTAAAAGTATTCGAAAATGGATCATTACCCGGTTTGGAGAACCCCTGTGCAGCATTCACTTGCTCTTGCACAAACTCAGGAAATTGGGGTGCTGCAGGACAATTGCTCACAAAATGAGCAGGACTAGAGCACAAAGCACAACCACCTTGAGAGGGTGGGGATTGGAGAGTTTGACCCACAGATAATAGCTGATCCAATTTTTGGGTCAAGGCAGCCACCTGAGTGGTGAGTTCATTAGATGGTTGAATTTCAAACACACCTCTAGGTTTTTGCAAATTAGAGGCTGCCGGCCTTTCTAATCTAGCAGTGGAAGCATGGTGCTGAAAGGTCTCACTCATATTCTCAAAAAGCTCCCATGCCTCATCCTCATTTTTCAGCATAATTGATCCCCCACTGGCGGTGATTACCATGTTTCGCCATTCAGGAGACAACCCATCATAAAAGAACTGAACCAATTGCCACTTGGCAATTTGGTGATGAGGACATTTTCTAATGAGATCCTTGAATCTATCCCATGCCTCATGAAATTGTTCGTTATCAGTTTGGACAAAGGATGTGATAGATCTCCTGTACTGATTTGTTTTACCCACAGAGAAATATTTATCTAAGAATTTTTGTTGTAATTGGGCCCAAGAAGTGATGGAGTTTGCAGGCAAGGTACTTAGCCAATACTTGGCTTTGTCCTTCAACGAAAATGGAAAGAGAAACATTTTCAAGGCCTCATTACTGAAATTGTTTATCCGCACTGTAGAGCAAATAACCAAGAACTCATCAATATGATTGTATGGGTCCTCATTGTTCAAGCCATAGAAAGAAGGAATCAGATTTATTGTGCTGGGCTTGATCTCATATTGAGCTGCCTGTACAGTAGGCAGCTGAATACACGATGGTGACGCGTATTCTGAAGGAGTATAGTGCTCCTTCAAGGGTCGGAGAGGTGGAGCCTCAAGACCCTCATCCTCTTTTCTTTCTTCAGCCATTAATGAATTTGTGTGTGAGACAACAGAAGGGTGTTTAGATGATCTAATTTGTCTAAGGGCTCGCTCTAAATTTTGGTCTAGAGAAATCAAATCTGGGTGACAAGAGCGACGACCAAGCATGCACACAAAAAAAATTTACTGCAATTAAATGAAAAGAATCAGAAAGTCTAGGCTTACAGTGCACTTGGGAGGAGAAGAGAGATTTCTTTTGAGTAAAACTTTGTCCTTTGTGAACTCTCTTAGATCCCTGCACAAATTCTAGAAATCTGTGTTAAAATCAAAGCCCTGCAGTAAGGATAATAAACAATGTGACTAAAGCTGAAAAAGTAAAATAAAAAAATTAACTAAACTAAACTAATATCAGAATTAAAAGAAACAAACAACCGTGCTAATTGTCCCCGGCAACGGCGCCAAAATTATGATCGACCCCAGAATAGGGTTTGCAAATATAATTATTCTCCGCTATTATCTCTGCTTGAAAAAGTAGAGATGCTAACCGAGTATCGTATCCACTGGGACAAAAAGGCTAAGTTGCGTTGTTTCCTAAATTCCTAAACTAATTCTATTGGAAAATAAAGCTCTGATTATTAAACTAATCCTATTAGAAAACGAAGTAATGGGCTGATTGGTTTTGATTAACAAATAAATGATTTCTAAAATAACAAATTAAAGATAACTTTGATTCAGTCAGAGAAAAGATCTAAGGGTACGAATCCACTCTAACCTCGCACAATGGCAAGTATAGGCTTTAGGGTTTAACTGTCAACGCTATAAAGACTCGTCTTGGTTACAAACCTTCAGAATCAACAAATAAAGGATGTGGAAGTAAATCAGGGCATAACCTATCTCTATGGCATAGATTATCCTAGATCTAACAAACACATTCATTCAAGCACCATTATATGACTTAGTATTCGAATCTACAAGATTAAAATACCAAATAAAGAAATATTGCATTCATAAAATCCAATCAATGGATTAGCATCTTGTCATATAATCAAAAGCGTTTAAAATAAACCCTAAACCTATACATCACCATAAACAAAAGGTTAGGGCTTCATCGCAACCCAAAGATAAGGAGTTAGTTACGCATGGACGACGATTGGCAAAGAATCTCTGATGAAATCGCCATGGCTCCGCTTCCAAAAGCTCCAAAACCTTGCTCTAGACCTTCTCCCAAAGTGTGAATATCCCCAAAAACGAGTTAGGGCTCCTATATATAAGTTCTGGGGTGAAAAAGGATCTTTAATTCGGGTAGGAGATGGATTCCCGTCGGGTCCGGGCCCACTGGTTATCACAGCGAACTTCGCGAGGTCATATCTCCCTCGATATAGCTCCGATTTACATAATCTTGGACTCCACGGATATCTACTCGAAAAGAGCTTTCCAACGGTATGTAGATTTCACGAATCCGACACTCGAGTTGAAAGTTATGACCATTTCAAGTTGCTGCCTCTGAAAATTCCGAGAATCATGGTTCAATTAGAAGACCTTCCATGTTGGCATGCTATGGGATGAGTGGGACCCATGTTGGAGATCCAAGGCATGTTTGGACTCTTGCTTTGCTTTCTTATTTGAGTCTCCTCCCATAGTTGGCAATCTTTCTTACTTGCAACTCCTTCTTTGTCATGCTTTGTGATTTCTTCCATTTTAGCTATGAATTTCTCTCCTTGCATTTGTAGGGCCTACAAACAATAAAATAACATAATTAGTTTAATTAATCTCTATTGACGGTATAACCAAGTCCTCGTTAGGGGCCTAAAATGCATCTTTTAGGCTCTCATCAATCATCCTTGTCATTTGAGTTGACAGAGTCCAATCGAGATTCTTTGAAACTCCTTTCAATTCTTTGAAATTGAAGCTTGTGAGATAAACTAAATAAAGAGTTTCGATTGTCAGTTTGCAAGGAAATTCTATTCTGCATTGGATTCAAAAGTGTAGATAAGTTGCAGAGTATAAATGGAAAGAACACATGCAAGTCACATGAGCTGTGTGGACTGAAGCTAACATAAGAAAGGGAAGTGTTGTGTGGAAAGAACTCAAAAAAGTGGATACATTCATGGAGCATTGAGACAGAGGATGACTACTCATGGGTGCGCTCCCTTTAATCATATTTGATGAGGTGTGCCCATTACCATCGTCATTGAAAGGGAGTTCATCTTATCAAACACATTGGAAGAGATAACAATCTGTTCTCATAATATGGAAGAGATAACAATCTGTTCTCATAATATTCAATCCACTTATGATGTGCGCATTCTATATAGCATATAAGCCAAAATTAATGGAGTTATTTTGAAAATAGTAAGTTATTCTCATAGAATTTTCATCATATATCTGGTATGCATGATCAAACCTAAGAAAACCACAATTGGTCAATGAAAAAATAACAAATGTCCACCATAAAATACAACAACAGAATATGGGCAGTGAAAATGATGAGGATTATGGAAATGACGATGAAGATAGATGTAATTTTTGGAAGGTGGGTGTCCCATATTTTGCCATGGGATCTAATTCCATTAAATTTTATCTATTATCAGATAGCCCAACATAAGATATACATTGGCTTGCTTGCTGTCACCTGGAAAAGAAAACTCAATAATCTTCAATACAAAATCCAAAAAATAAACTTTAAATAACTTAAAAATAAAAAGAAATGCATATAACATAGATTAAATGATTTTAAAGCATAAAACTTACCTTCAAAAGATGAACAACATTTGTTGCAAAGGAGAAACATTTGGATTGAAGAGGTGTCCAAACAAATAGGCTCAAAAAAGGAGAATACTGTACAATAGAATTCGCAAAACTGACTCGTGGGAGATTGATCATCGATGCCTCCTCCCTTCGTGTTGCTTCTTACCATCCTTGTGAATGGATACCACCATAATAGAAGTCAATGGAAATCACATAGAAAAATGATCG
This sequence comes from Cinnamomum chago, assembly GCA_038049695.1. Classification (NCBI taxonomy): domain Eukaryota; kingdom Viridiplantae; phylum Streptophyta; class Magnoliopsida; order Laurales; family Lauraceae; genus Cinnamomum; species Cinnamomum chago. Next base: position 101,553,442 of record CP142451.1, on the reverse strand, counting down.
TTTCCCAACAAAGTACCAAAAAAAAAAAAACTCTTTTCGGATCACATAAGGAAGAGGGATTGATAAATAGCATTTCGTAATGAGAATATGCATGGTGGAGGTGACACTAATAAGATGAATAGCTGCGTGTAAGGAGTCTACTTTTTAGAAGAACTTCATGGATACCTTACGATGTATTGACATCTTACTGAAATGAATCAACCCGGAGAAGAAGAAAAGCAAAAGGCACAGAGAAGATGCATTCACACAGAGAAGTCATGAAATTGAGGAACGTGGGGAGCATGCTATTACAAAGCATTTTCTCCACAGACCGTTTCAGTTAAAATAGGGGCCTCCATAATCATTTCAGTTACAGAGCGAAATAACCCTTTCAGTTACAAAATACTTCTCTTATCATTAATGAGAAAGTCAAGATAGAAAGGCTAGTCAAAATTGAATTAGTAATTACCATCCAAAATCGAATTTGAGGACAGTCACTTTCATATATATATTAATTGGATTGAATCTAAAATAAACCTATGGTTTAGAGCATATATGGTAATATATGAGGAATTTGTAGGTATGGGGCCTCCTCACTACCCTTAGAAAAGGGATTCCTCATTAAGGATTTATGTAGTTGAGGATTTTATATTACTATCGATGGTATCAAAGCATATAGCTAAGAAAATTTGGTTTTGATGTATAACTTTACAAAAGTGAGGATAATTTAATGGGTATGCATGTCAATATGGCCCTGAGACAAGGGGGCCCAACTTGGTCTTCAAAAAGCCCTAAAAATGATAGCTTTTGTTTATAAATAAAAGCCCTAAGGCCAGACTTTGGGCAAATTTCCTAGGCCCTAAATTTTGAGGGCTTGGCTTGGCCAGCACTGGCCCGATTTGGCCTAGCCCTCGTGCTTTTATTTTTTTTTATATATAATAGATATAATTATATATGTAAATATATACTAAGCACACCCTTATCATGATCACTTAGTAGTAATAAAATGAAGATATGAAGGCTATTTCATAACCACCTACCGATAAAAGGAAATTTTTCGAAACAACATATATTCTCCAAATATTTTCTTAATGATTCATTCTTAATTGACGTTATACAAGATAATGCATGATCGACGCTTGATTCTTGGTAGCAATGTAATAATAATAATAATAATAATTTTCTTATTTTCAGGCCCTGAGCCCCATGCCTTGGCCCTTGTGGGTAGGGTAAGGGCCTAAGTAGTGCAAGCCCTCCAAAGGCTTTTTTTAGCCTACGTAGGCTTGGCCCAGCATATATTGAGCTTAAAAACCCGGGCCCTGCCTGACCTAACCCTTTGACAACCCTAATAACGAGGCCACAAAGACACTCACTTCATAGAAACATAATTATCTATTCAAGTTGAATTTTCACTCGTCCTTGTTAGCATGTCCACAAAGAGACTTTTGAATCTTCTCTCCTTTTCATTCATAGACATACATCTAAGTGAGCCCCATAACCTCATGGGAGAATATTCTCCTTACACTATGTGTTACATTAATAATCAATCTTTAAAAATTCTAATTGTGTATCCCCCCACTTGACATCTGTGTCAAAGTATAAATATTTATCACATAGGTGTTCATGCAACATCCGAGGGTTATATAACATCACACCCATGATATACCAAGATTTAAATTTAGAACTGCTCGAAAGTAAATGTCATATCTAAGAGTAGGCATACAGGTAAAATTCCTAATTCTAATCCGAGCAAAATTTACAAATACCCATTTATAAGGACATTATACACTAAATTTAATATAATTAATTTTTAAAATTAAATAGCGATACAAAATGTTATGGTTCAGGAGGACCGATATTTTGATTTAGTGTTGTTATTAATGAAAAAATATATTATTTTTTAATATTTTAAATAATTTTACGAAATTTTACCGCGACCTATCGATAAGGGGGAATAAATATCCAGTAGCCTGTAGCCCCTGCCGAGACCGAAACTGCGATTTTAAAGCAACTTGTAGCACCAGCAGCTCTCTTTCTTGGTCTCGAAGCCTTATAAGAGAATCTGGACACGTTGACATCACTTGGGGACAAGTGAGTGATTTCCTCCGTACAAATTCCTCTGACGCGAATCCGCGAAGAAAAATCATATGGCCCGTAACAGCGTCCACTCGTCAACGCTCTTTCCCTCTCTCTAAAAAGGACTTGTGATGAGAACTTAGGGTTCTTGATAGGGTTTAACAGGACTGGATTGGTATTTGATGCAGAGGAATCATACCATTGATTTGTACTTCCAAATCCAAAGATTTGGTTTCTATCAGCATCATTAGCTGCTGGCATCCGCTGGCCAACGAGAGAGGTATGGATAGAGATTTTGCTTAATCGGTAGATTTGGAACTGCTTGTTTTTGCAATTTTTCTTCGACTTTGTGGGATTAGTGTTGGATGAGATTAGTTGGGTTTTCCTGGTCTCTGCTAATCGATGCAGAAAAGCTGTTATTTAGGATCATCTGAGTCTGATTGTTTGTTGTCATCGATGTAATTGAGGGGAAAAAAAAGGTTCTGAGATTCTGGGAATGTTTCCTGAACAGGATGTAGGGAAATGGGAAATGGGGAATGGGGTGGAGCAAAAATCATTGCTTTCTTTACCAGTTCAAGAGAAAATCGTTTGGGTGCTATTGCTTTTGGGAGAACTCGTGAAGATTAGTACGGGTTCATCTTAGTTTCTTTTTTTGTATGTCAGTTTGGGACAATTAGTTTTGGTATCTCAGAATGTTACTGGGACATTATTGCAAATGGGTGGTGATCGAAAGTTAAAATCTTTGGTTTTAGATGATTGAGAAGAGAAGATATCTAGGTTCTCTTTGTTGCCAGACGTCATGGTTATGAAAAAAAAAAGGAAAAATAAGAAGCTTTCAATCATGTAGTCGTTCACTAGAAAGATTAGTTTTTTGACTCCCAGGCTTATATTTCTGCTCCCAGGTTGTTGTTAAGGTAATAGTTTTGAGTGGAGTAGACTTGGGTGTTTCTTTTGATTCATCACCATCCATAAATTGTTGTCGTAAATTAATTAATTTTGTTTTCATAAAGTATTTCATCTCTCTCTCTCTCTCTCTCTCTCTCTCTCAGCTTATACAGAAAATTTCTCAGAAGCTCCTGCTGGAGGAAACTGTATGCCTGAAGTATGCTCTGAAGTTTCTTGCAATTTCTTTCTTTCTTTTTTTCCTTTTTTAATTTATACATTTGGATTATGTGTGGTGTAATAGATATGATATTTTTATGTTTTAAGGTATTTTAGATGTACGATTCGGTTTTTTGGATTCAACCATGAGAATCAAACACTTTAAGGGTGGAATGTATCTGGGTCCAATTCAACATTTTAAGTCTAAAGGTTTTTATATTTTTGTTTTTACATGATATATAGGTAAAATGTCCTTATTTAGTTAAATATTGATGCAGTGCGAAAAGGGTGAGCCCAATCGAGAGGGGAACTAACTCAAATCCCTAACCTTAAATCAGCAGCAGCTTAATCAGTAGAAGGAGAAAAGAAGTAGAATGCTTGTCCCAAAACTCAATCCACCAACTGAATAGTCTTCAATCCTTGGGAGACACTCTCACACAAATATAGAAGAATAATAATTGCAAACCAATACACTATTATTGAAAGAGAATAAACAAGGTCCAAATGTGGGTTGGCCTTCCCTTATAGCTTGCATATCCATATCTGTATGTTATGTATATAGTTTCTTCTCATAAAATAAACCTGTTCTTAAATCCTAGCCATTCATCTCCTCTAGCCAAGAAAGAAAATTTACTACTAAATTTCCTTATTATAACGCATTATTAAAAAAACTACAATTTGAAAGTTGTAGAATCTCTACTTGCATTGTACGTCCCTCTTGTTTATCCTTGCCTCTTATATTTTGGAAAATTTTCAAACTCTTGAATCTTTCTTGGATTGGTGGGACCAGACACGTTTATTTTTGTAGATCATACTTGGGTGCTCCATGGGGGCTGGGCCTGGTTTGGGTCATGATCTATGGGCCCCAAGTTAGATAATGTCCAGTTCATTCCTGGTGACCTGTTTAGATCAATTGGATCCTTTTGGGGGGCTTGGTCAATGGGGGACTGGTTTGGATCTCCATAAAGTTCAGCATATTTAACTTAAAATTTGTGACCCATTTTCAATCTATCTGGGCCATCCAAAACTTTGTTTAAGCTCTTTTCCATGATTGGGCCCCAATTAACATGGATAAAATTGTGTGATCGATTACTTACTAATTTGGATCTCCAAAAATTTAGCATATTTAACTTTAAATTTGTGACCCATTTTCAATCCATGGCCATCCAAAACTTTGTTTGAGCCCTTTCCCTGATTGGGCCCCAATTAAGATGGAGAAAAAAAAATCTGTGTGATTGATCAAAGCGATCTGTATAACCGAGATCCTGATCAACCACATGTCAACTACATGATCCATGAAATCTATACCATCTGCTCGTGCGTCAAATATGGCTACAAAAATTAGTTTTGTGCAATTTACACCTGTAGCTAGAAACAAATGTTGTAGAATGAATCAAAGGTGTAAAAGGTCTGAAAATTTTATTAGTAGACAAATGCATAGTTATCAGAATCCTACGATTCGTATCTCGAATCCCGATTTGTATCCCGAATCTTAAGGAAAACGATTCGTATCTATCCAATGAATCACATTTATAGATGAATCTTAAGATTCATGTGTGAGTCTTATGATTCGATATTCGTTTTGTCGTATCTTATGGTTCAAGCAATTCAGCTGAGCGAGAATAGATATAACTAATAAGTTAAATAGTAACAATCTTTTACCTTTTCTTTTTCTTTATACTTTCTTTCTTTTAGCCTTTTTACTTTTAGAATGTTATTTAGTAGTTAACGAAACCTTTTAAGGACTTTTTCGGCTTTGGGGAGGTTTTAAAGATGAATAAAGAACACGTATTTAATTAAAGTGCTTGACTGTACGCCTGGTGCTTATCTATATTTGCCTTTTTTTAATGGTTTTTTGTTTTTTTTCTTCACGAACACTTTCTTAACTTGAAGAGATATCTTATTGTGTAAGATTAATGGTTTTGATTTTATTTTTTACTTTTATATTTTGATTTAAAAGTAACAATACATATACCCCTTAAACTTATTTAACTATCTACACATATCATTCATTATATATTAAAATATGTCATGATGTTCTTGATATGATTTTATGATGGACTTATTTGTCATGGCATGTATACCATTATAAATGGGAAAATGGATGGTTTTGAATAACTACCTTTTTTTAAAATTATTTTTCATTTTTATCAGAAAAATAAAAAATCCTATGATTCACAATTCAATTCGATTTATGGGTATAAACGATTTGTGATACGATTCGATTTTCAAAATAATGGACAAATGTTATAAAATGAATCTTTTGTATAAAAGGTACTATGTAAAACTTACGTATATATTCAATCCCATGCGCACACAACCACTTAAAGCTCTCTCTCTCTCTATCTCTCTCCACTTCATCTTTTTTTGAGACTCTACTACTCACTTTCACCTGCGTACATGCAGACTGTGTGTGATTGTGGGCTTCTAATATCTCTGAAGTGATAGAAAACCATAAGCAATGAATTATCTCTCAAATGCCTTCTCTGTCCTCACTTTGGATGCTGAAGATGACAAAGAGCAGCATATGGTCGCTTCTGCTGCTGCCAAAAAGGCTGAAGATGGCGCTTCAATCAAATCAGGTAGGAATTTATTTTTTTATATCTTTAATGCCCCATTACAACCTTTAAGTTATTGCCACAACACTATACATTTGCTCACGTCTTCACCTTACTATCATTATTACAAATCTGAACCCTTTTAAATTTCTGTCTCAAATTCTTTTCACTGGATGCGTGAGTTTGATGTATATCTCATTTAATATCTTTGTATTACAGAATCAACAATTTTGACTCTGCCGTGTTCATAAAATTTAGAATCTCTCTCTGTTTTTTAATTTTTAATTATCGTAAACCAAATCTCATCAAACTGGGGTGGCTAAGTACTACAAAATAGAACTCGAATCAATTTGGCAGGATTTATATTGTACAATAGACTTGTTCTAGGCCATACCATGGGTCGGCCAACCCATTGGACTCAATCCATAGGCCCAACGGGACATCCAGTTATTTAGGAATCTTGTTCAGTAGTTTAATTTGATTAGGATTAATATTAGTCAATTTCCTATTCTATTTAGGCTCATTCAGAATTTGAAAGTTTTGTTTCTTAGGAATCAAGCCAATTCCTCTATATAAGGATGATAGGCCTCGTTGTAATGGCAATGCTTATTATCAATTAAATCTGAGTTTTTCTGAGTTTTGAGATTTTCTCAGTTATGGTATTTCTCCTCATCATGAGCGTGCTCTAGTGGCTGAGTCCATCCTTGGATTTGATCAATCCTTCGGGAGATTGATCTATTTGTGATAGCGGATCCGGGGCTGCATCGTGATGTAAATGTTTGGTGCCAATTTTCCTCCTTTATCTGGGCCTTGGACTAACACATGCTGAGGCATTGCACATGGCAGCGGAACAAAAATTGAGGGAGAATTTGCCGACAAAACAAGGCATTTGAAGGCCCTTTGCATCCCTGATGCCATGCTTTTACTTTTAGTATTGCTAACAGAAATTTGTTCATAATTGAGATGAGTTGCGAAGTTATTTGTCAAATTAATCTAGTTTAAACAACATTTTCATAGAGCTTGTGGACTTAATGCTGTTATTTTTGTGGGAAATTTGACATTATCACTGTTTTTCACTGTAGATGCCAAGAATTTGTTAGTAGTATGTCTTCCACATTGAAACTAATCACTCAAAGGATCTAAAAATATCTGTAACCAAGTTGATGCATTGGCTGAAACGGATGAGTCATACGACTACATGCTTGAATGCAAGGCTCTCTTGTACCATTTGGTTTTAGTTATTGCTTGCTGCTGTATTTAGGCAGACCTCTTAATACTGAACTCTACCCATCAAGACACTATATGTGTGCCTAAGATTCTTTCTTTCCTTGTTTATGATATTTTCCTCTCTTTTTTAAAGTAGACTTACTGTTATTCACATGTGGTACAAATTTGGTGAAGCAAGTTTACAAACTGCTTGGAGTAGGAAGCAAGTTAAAAGTGCAAACTGCATTGATGACACTATTTTCTTTATACAGATAATGGTAAGAAGAAAGATAAGGGTCCAGCGAAAACCACAGTTTCTACAAATGATATAAATGAGAAGCAAAGCCTTTCATCATCTTCTGGAGAGTGCAAGCTTTCCCTACCCCTAGTATGGATTGATTTAGAAATGACTGGTAGGCAGCAGTTCTGTTACGATTGTGGATTTTATCTGTCATGACCATTGAATGCTTACTTTGAGTTTTTTTTCTCAGTCTCAGTTTGGAATGTTTGATAAGCTTCTCATCGTAAATGCTATGCTTTTTTCCCCTTTTATTTTGGCATTGTGGTAATTGTAGTATTTATCCACATATGGCATGCAACATTGATTGATTGATTAGGGTACACCAATATAAGCTTCTCCTTGAGGGAATTTAGTTAGAAACTATGCGTTGTGTAAATTTTTTGAAATGAGCAAAAATATTGTGTGAGGCACATATCAGAAACGACATTGTCCTTTTGCCCACAAATTCTTCTCATACTAATTTAAACTTTGTTTCGCTGTTGATAAAATCAAGATTTTACTACTTTTTATAGTGAAGTTTACACAGTTTTCACTACTATCAGTACTGGATATTATTTCCAAGTTAACACAAACATTTACTTAAAATAAGTTTGAATATCATTTAGGGCCCACGGGTGAGTATTTGGGACATTTCCGAATTGGACATCTCCTTATGGTTTGGAATTTTGACATAAATATTTGTACTTTCTACATTTTTACTAGTATTTTTATTTTTTACTGCATATTATTTTTATGTTAAAAAAAATCTCGTTATGGCATTGGGTTTTTAAAACATATTTGTACTAATATAACTAGCTTTGGTGACTGGTAGGGGCCAACCTTATCACTGTTATAGATTACCTTCACCATAAAATACAATCTTATTGCTGAACGCAGATAGGTATGATGATGGTGATGTTGTAATATGCTTTAGTTTACTATTTTTTTACAGTGAAATAATTTTCATATTTATGCATATCTTTTGATATTATCAATTGATTGGTTATGAACGCTGCCATAGAGTTCTTGCACTTCCATTTGTAACATTGATAAAATGTTCTTACATCACATGTCTATGACAATGTCTGAACCCTGTCACTTGACTAAAAGGACTATTTGACTTAGATTTTGGCATACCTTTCTCTTATCACTTGTCACACTGAAGGTCCTGTTTTTTCAATCAGTAGTAATGTTGAAAGAAATTGGTTGTTTTAAGTTTTTTATCTTCTAGTTTGTCATTTTTAGGTTTGGATGTCGAAGTAGATCGAATATTGGAGATTGCTTGTGTGATTACAGATGGTAGATTGAACAAATTAGTGGAGGTGAGTTTTATTCCTTTCTTGATGAGACTGTTGGTTGATTGGTAATTTGAACATCTTGCTATTAATCTTTTGAAAACTTGTATTATTTACTAATGTTGGTTGTTGACTTTTTGTTTAACTAGTTATATTGGCAGGTGATTTGGTGTTAAATTTTTTTGTCAACTTCTCCTAAAGTCGATTTTGTTTCTTTTCAGCTGAAATGGCCAAAATTTCCATTTTTGTAAGCAAAAACACTTTGAACTTTTCGGTTAAAAACTCGGTCAGTTTCGGTCATGCGAGTTGAATTTTAGTAAATTTTGTCAGCATTTGACCAAAATCATCTCTGAGTAGAAATGCTATTTTTTTTTGTTGGAACTTATTATTTTTGGACTAATGGCCTTAATAAAACCCTAAAAATAGAGGCATAAATGCCTTTTTACGCTCCCCAAAGGATTTTAGTTGATGTGCTTTAGAGCATGTTTGGTAACAAGCAAGGAATTCCTGTATAGTTGAAGAGTTCACATTGATATTGGTGTGTATCGATGCATATATAGCTCAGAAAAATAGAGTTCGCTGTGCAAATCCACTTAAGTGAGGATTTTCAAATCTTATGGGGGTGGCCGGATATGAAAATCCTAACAAATGAAGATTTCTATTCATCCAAATCCTCATGAATTTGCAATTGCCAAACATTGATTTATCACAACTTTAGGGAAACCAAAAATCTTTTCCCTAAAGATTTGGTTGTCAAACATGACCTTAGGATTTGGGGAGATTGTCCCTTAGAGTTTGCAGTTCTTTGTGGTGAAAGTCAACTGATGATTTATCATTAACCTAGCCCACTATAGTTCATTATAGATTCTGTACAATGATGTAAACATGTAGTCTTTGTGCTTTCTTTGGTTTTGTACTATCTTTTTTTTTTTATCTTAATGCTCTGCATTTTTCATTATTTAAAAAGAAGAAAGCTGAAATGAAATGTTGACACACCAAATGGTCAAAACATTTCAGTCCTGAGGCAAAAGCGAGAGTTAAAATAAAAAACCTATGAAATGAATTATGACATTGATAACTATACATCTGCTTGGAGATCGATTGATCGTATTCACTCCAACATACAAATCCCAAATGTTGTAAGGAAAATAATCAAGTATTAATTGAAATCAATGATTTTTTATCTAATTAAAATCTGACCATAATCACCACATTTGAATACCTCTCGTAACTTATACAAAGCCACTTGTTTTTAAGATAATGGACTAGAACTTTTCTCTGGAAGTTAATGAAAGGTTTGATAATTTCCAAATTTATGGAACTTAATCTAGCAAACCAAAATGTGAATTAGCTAAAGTATATCCCTACAATGGACGTTAACTTTCATAAGCCCATGGCATTTTTTGTGCAGCATTCCTTAGAAATTAATCTTGACATGCATTTTCCAAAATTCCAAAAATAATTTTCAGCATAAAATAGTATTAAAATCACTTTACTTAGGGCGAAAGCATTTTGTTTCATGATATCACTAAATAAAATTCTTATCTTCGACCACTTAAAATCCCGATTTGCATTGCCAAATACATGATTCATTTTTTTGGATCGATGAGATATTTATAAGGGAAGGGTTTATCTTGGGCATTGGTGCTTGCTATAATTAAGTGCATTGTTTGAAATGGGGATTAGGGAAATAGGCTTTCTTTGCATTTGATCTAAACAGACTTTCCAATTTCCATCGGTGGTTTGGTAATGGGCCTTGTGTACAAATTGAATGAGACCATTAGGCCAACATTGAATATTGGTGGTGGTTCATAAGGAAAGTAGTTTTGCATGTTCTTGGGACCAATTGGAATTTAAGAATCAAATAAATCATAAATATTTTCTTTAAAGGCAGGCTTAATAATGATTGTAATGGAAAAGTTTCAATGGTAAATTTTCGGATTTTCGACCACATGTTCCCCCACCCCATACCACTCAAAACAAATATCATCATCATCATCAAAGCCTTGTCCCAACTATGTTGGGGTTGGCTGCATGAATTCCGTTTCTTTATTCTGATTTATCCTAAGCCAAATCTTCAGATAAGTTGCACTTTTTTAGATTTATTTTTACCACATCCGTCCACATCCTTTTCGGCCTATCCCTTGCCCTTGGTGGGGCTATAAACCTGCATAACCAAACTTTTGTTTACCAGCACCATTGCCGACCTGCGTTGGCCATGTGCAAACCATTTCAAATGGGTGTCTTTAATTTTATCTCCCATTGATGCTGCCCCAAAGTGCTCTTGAAAGCGCTCATTTCTAGTTTTACCACACATCCACTTCAACATTCTCATCTCTGCTACATCCATGTTGTGCATATATTGCTTCTTGATTGACCAATATTTTGTTCCATACGTCATGGCTAGTCTAACCACTGCCCTGTAAAATTATCCCTTCAATCTTGTTAGCATTCGTCGGTCACAAAACACCCCACAAATAAGTCTTCATTTCAACTATCCTGTTTTTATCCTATGTTTAACATCTTCATCAATCTCCCTATCCTTACTAATTTTCGAGCCAAGGTAACGGAAAGAATCTCTTTATGGTATCTCCTGGGACTTAATTCTCACAATAGTTTCGACTTTTTGCATATGCTCACTGAAGTTGCAATCCATATATTTTGTCTTTGTACAGCTTATTTTAAAACATTTGGATTATAACGCCTCTTGCAATCTCTCCAGTTTTACATTCACATTATCTTTTGATTCATCTGCCAACACTATATCATTTGCAGACTACATACAATAAGGTACCTCCTCTTGAAAATGAGTAGCTAACTCATCGTTAATTAGTACGAAGAGATAAGGGCTTAAGTTGGCCCATTAAGGCAAGACAAAACTATTGTTGTAGTTCCGACTTGCATTGATCCTGAGAGTTGGCTAATAGAAGTCTGCAAGAAAGATGAAAATATTGCGCTTACCACTGAGAATGGTTGATTGTTCCTTTTATAAGGTTTAGTATAACCTAATTATAGGCAGCTACCATTGAGGTAATTGGATTACAATCAAATCAATTAAATCTCCTCTATGATTCTATCTAATTACAGAGATACTAATCCTAATCTTCTTGGATTACAATGGGTATTAAGTATTTCCTAAGAAATTTACGTACAAGCACATGTCATGTGGAGTCATTTTTGTGGTCTCCAACTCCGCTTCCAAACTCCCTCTCAAATTGATGCGTAAGTAGTAAGAGAATCATGGCCAGATTTCGTCACTACTTTGGTGAGGAGATAATCAATTGGGAGGAAACCATGCCGAGTCCTATGGGACTCGGTGTTCCAATTGAAATCGGGACTCGGCCCCACTTGGCCATGGCCAAGTCGGGTCCCAAGTCTGATATTTTAAACCTTGGAGGAAACATGAGGTAGTGCTAGATAAGACATTATTTATGAAGTGGCAATCCACCTTAATGTGTTTGGTGCACTTTTGTTGCAATTTGGATGGGACTCGAGTTGTTTGCATAAAGTGGTGTGGAACTACTAAGAAAGACTCCAAGTTTACGAAGAAGACGTCAGAGCCAATTACTTAAGTACTTGCAAAAGACATGGATCTGTACTTAGCTTTAGCGGAAGATTTTGATACAATGTGGTGTTTTTTTATATTTCCAGTAATACTTAGCAACAAAAGGGAATTACTTTAAAACATTGTGTCATCATCCTCTTTAATAAAATGAGGTAGTATAATATAAGCATCAGCACATCCCTTCCAAATTATTATCTCTGTTTATTGATTTAGGTTTTCCTAAATCTTTTTGGGTGAAAGTAGTAAGCTCTGTTGCGTATGTCATCAATCGTCAGTTGTACACATGGTCGTCTAACCAATATAGTTGTCAATTCTGTTTCAGTCTTCATTTCGGTCAGGTCTTCAAAATGAAATATTTCTGTGTTTAGGAATTTCGATGGAACTTTTTGGAAATATATATATATATATATATATATATATATATATAGTCAAGAAATTTTAAAATAAAGTTGGCGCCATGAATCAAGCCCAGGCCCCAACTCCTTTTATAAAATCCACCCTAAACCCCTCCTATTTTCCAAACTCACACTAGGCCCAGCCCTATTTTCTAAAATTGCCCTGGGCCCAACCCTATTTTCCAAACCCTCAGACCCAACCCTATTTCCTTGCTTAAGGCCTAGCTTTAACTCCTCGAGCCTCACCCAAACCACTTTTCGATGCTTTTCTTCTGGAAAAGACTGACAACTCATCACTTCAGTAGTCATGGTGTCATTCCAATTCTTTACTCAAACTGGAAAAAAAAAAAAAGAGGAGGAGAGCGCAGTGGTGGCAGCATAGTCGACGGCAACGGCATTGACGACAATGGTAGTGGTGGGCACAATTACTATCTCCCTCTCCCTTCTCTCCCCTGTCACTTTAAAATTTTCAGCGACAAATCTTTTTCTTCTCCTCCTTGTCCGGTGTTTTCTTTTATTTTTCTTACTGCTAGCTAGGGCTAGATTTTTCGTATATAATATCTCTACTTTTCTTATATAAGTCACTGTTTTTTTTTTTTTTTCAAAACCTGAAAACCAATGCCAAAAACCATTTTGGTAATTGCAGATATTTCGGCCGGAGACCTGGATTTCGGCCTGTATAGATGGGTATGCTGACCGAAAACTTTGAGGCCTTCTCCATTTCGACTAAAGGACCGGCACAAAAAGTTTCAGCCATTCCAGCTGAAACGAAATGGAATTGGCTACTATTAACCAGTATCCATATTTTCATCTTTTTCACTATTATCATCATCGCCATCATCATCGAAGCCTCATCCCAACTATGGTGGGGCAGCTATTTTCGTCTTCTTCGCCATCATCCAGATTTGTCTGACTACATCTCTCCCTATTTCTTTAAACTCTATTTCCATCTTATAAGCAAGCAATGGAACATAAGTATGGGTAGATTGCACTGAATCAGGAGTTATAGGCTCCCCTATATAAGCACACCTTGTTGCATGGGGCTATTGGTTCTGGTGATTTACCCATTTATAAATGGGTTTATATAATAATGATAAAATCATATGGAAGTCTTGACAAATACAAAGCACACCTTGTTGCATGGGGCTATCGCATGGCTTAAAATATCAGCCGGCCGATACCAGTATATTTCAGGTTATAAGTACCGGCATTGGCTGAACTGATAAGTACATACTTTTTTTTGAAATGGTAATTAAATTGAAAAGAGCTTTACAGTACACAAGAACTATACTGAGAAGCAGCTGGGAAACATCCCCAAAATAACAGCCACCACCCAAAAGGAAGGGGAGCAAAACAAGGGAGGCAAAGGACCTCAAAGCAAACGAGAGAAAAAAAGAACAAGATCATGATCAGCCAGCTATGACTTCCCTCCAGTTAAACATAATAGCATTGGTGGCTCTGATAAGTACATACTTATTGGTTTCCTTTTCGGTCCCCTAAAATATCGCCAAAATATTGGTAGGTCAGCCGATATTTTCAAATATTGGTAAGATACTAGTATTGGCCGATATCTTTTCAGCTTGTATTTTAAAATATCGGTATTGGCTGAGATTTTGAAAATACCGGCCGGATAACCCTAAATACCTAAGAAGCACGGACACGGACACGGGACACGGACACGACACGACACGGACACGCCGACACGGCATTTCTCAAAAAAGTAGGACACGGACACGTCGGGGACACGTTAATAATAATAATAATAATAATAATAATATATCTAATAATATACTAAAAGATACTATCATTTTAACTTTGTAATCAATTTAGCAATCAAATAAATAAAAAATCGAGTACCACTGTGCCAACTATCAAACAAATCAAATTATCAAATAGCAATACAAAATTGGAACATAATTAATAATCATTAAACATGAAATATCCATAGTTCCATAAAATTCATACAAAGAAAAAGGGAGCATCATCAATTTCCTTTTACAAATAGCCCCCTTTGCTTTTCTTTTTTTAAGGATGGCCCTTTTATTCTATTTTTTTTTCAATTAAAAAGAGGCCCAGCGTGTCTCCAACGTGTTCGGACGTGTCCAGAACGTGTCCCCAGCGTGTCCGAAATATAAAAAATTAAAAAATAAGTTGGACACTCTTTTTTGCGTGTCCGACACGTGTCGGAGCGTGTCCGTGTTCGACAAGTGTCGGACACCGACACTCTGGCTCCGGAGAGGTGTCCGTGCTTCCTAGCTAAATACCTATACTCCCCTCTTTTGTTGCCGATCCTCCATTCCCCTAGGTGATGTAGGTTGAAAAAAGGAAAAAAAAAAAAGAAGAAAAAATCAAGAATGTTGCAGATAAAAAAGGAAGCTAGAGAGAGAGAGCAATAGAAGGAGGGAGGAGATGAGTGAAGAAAGGAAAGCGTAGTTGGGATCCTAGACACCAGAGTTGTACCAGGCTTTTCTGCTGCTGAAATTGTTGCTGCCGCCGCTACCGAAAATGTAGTCGCCGACCAGGTTCTCCTCCTGTTCCTCCTCCCATTCTCTTTCCCTTTTCCTTTCCCTTCCCTCATTCCTTCTCCTCCTTTTCTATTTCAAACAAATGAAAGGGCAAATGCCCTTTTAAGGTTTTCCTGTTTTATATAGTAGTCAAGTTACAAAACTTGAGTGGTGTTGCCATCTTAGTATCACACGTGCCCAGGTCCTTGGCCTTTAAGTTAAAGTAAAAAATTATCTAATAGTGACACATCTCCTCTTAGAATGAAATTTGGCTGGGGCCCATACAAGAGGAGGGCAGTTGTTTTTAGTGGTTTAGATTTTTTTAGATGGCCCACCTTAAGCCTGCAAGATTTCCAAAATATCCTCTCTTTTTTTAATTACGCCTTTACTAAAAGGGCCCACTTAATAAAATCCAAAACCACTCAAAACAAATGCCCCTTAACAAATTTTGCTCAAGTAGGAATTGGTCCTAGTTAATTAATCACTTATAAAACATGCAGACTAATGATTCCAATCATGTAGTATCACAATTCAATTATGGGTCCAACTTTGATTTGAGTGAAATCTTTTACGAAGCTAATATAAGAGGTGATAGTTTTAATGGTTTTATAAATTATAAGGAGGGACCCCCAGCGGTAACCTTTAAAAAGTTGACATATTTAACAATTGAAGATTAAACAACGATACAAGGTGCTATCACTTAGGGGGACCGGTATTTTGGTTTATGATCTGTACTAACGAAAACAAACACTGTTTTCTAGCATTTTCTAATATTTTGGATATTTTTTTTTAACTTATTTGGTTGAAAAAATTCACGCCGCGACATGACACGGCCTTGTAAGTATTTTTAGGCTGACCGCGACTACGATTTTCATCCATGGGTTACTGAGGAAAGCATGGTATTTTACTATGACGAAACATCCGCTTATGTTGCAAAGATGACAACTATATGAGTGATTTAGCAATTGTTGCTATTAAATCCTATCCCCTTTTCAACTGCATGTTGAAAATCCTTTCCTCCATAGGGATCCCAAAGAAGCAGTGTACGTGACTCTTCTTGGCTTTATAGTTCCAAATTCCACATATGTTTATGGACTTTACAGATATCTAAATCTCGAACAAGCTCCGCGTCCATGGTTTGAGAAATTTTGGACTACAATTCTTAAAAATGGGTTTAAACGATCACTCCATATTACTTAGAAAATCCCGAAAGGGTATTACTTTAGTTTTGGTATACATTGATAATATTCTAATTTATGTGGATGAAATGATGTGCATTGCATCCTTAAAGCAAATATTACATTTATCTTTTCACATGAAAGATCTAGGGCACCTAACTTTTTTTAGACCAATTCTTTTGTTTGGAACCTACTCTCTCTCTCTATCTATCTCTCTCTCTCTCAAAATAAATACCCAAAAGGATCTAATTGAAATGGCTTGGGTGTCAGATGCAAAGCCAGTTGATCATGTCAAGCACAGTGGGGACCCTGTTTTTGATCGGCTCTTTACAGTGCATTAGTTGATTATCTTACAATAACTCAACTAGATATTTCCTGTGCAGTTCTTTGTCAGTTATTTTATATCTAACTGGCATCATCTTCACTGGAATTTTTTTCTTCGCATACTTCCATACCTATGAGGATCTAAAAGACATAGGGTTTTATTTTTCAAATATTCTTCCTTGCAGCTCAATGCCTATTTTGACGCTGATTCAGCAAGATGTCCCAGCACTCATTGATCAAGAACACGATGGTGTATCTTTATATGGGATTTCTGGATTACTTGGATATTTAAGCAACTAGGCACGGTCCAAGACCCCTCTAGAGAAGTTGAATATCGATCCATATTTTATGCATGTTTTGAATTTTCTGGCTTCTACGCTTTCTCCGAGAACTAGGATTTCTATTTTAGCGTGTACTCCTCTTTATGCTGATGCTTGGCAATAAAATTGCTATATGAATCACGACAAAGCCAGAACTTCACATGGCAATAAAAGTGCTATATGAATCACGACAAAGCCAGAACTTCACAAATGGACCAAGCACATTACAGTTGAGTGTCATTTCATCCGTGAACACTATGAAGCTACAACTATTATGCTTCCCCATGTATCTTACCAAATTCAAGTTGCAACCTTCACGATGTCATAATTTTCTGACGCACAAATTGATAATCTTTAATAATCTCTTTAATATTTTTTCTGGCCCAAAGGGCTGGGAACCTGAGTTATAAAAAAAAAAGTTATTTTTACTGATTAAAAAAAAGCTCTTTGATAATCTTCATCAATTTGAGGGGGAGTGTGAAGAGAGTACCAATTTCACTACACCCGGGGAGCATGATATCTCTACAAGATTAGTTCAAAGATAGGAAAGCTTATCTTGCAGATTAATCTTGTAGATAATTGACAGGCTTATCTTTTTGCAAACCTCCTTTAAGGGATATTTATGTAATTGTACAATGAGGATGTTGACATATAAATCAGGCACTCGCCTAAAGATGGATGGCAGTTTCACACCATTTAGTCACATTGCCAATCAGGATCCCAACATTTTAGGAAATTAAGTGTAACTGAAGGTGGGTGTTTTGTAATTTTTTAAAGGATTTTACTAGGGTTTTAGAAACTATATATTGGTGTGCTGGTCGACTGTTTTTGCATACATGTAGACAGTTCCAGTTTCAGCAATTGCTTAAATAAAGCATAGTTAATTTCTCTCCTTTGGATTGACTGTGGTTCCCGTTGGATTGAGAAAGCTGCTTCTATAATCAGGTCAGGTTAGTTGCACGTTATTTGTGTTCCTTTCCTTCTTCCAATTTACTGTAATTTTCTAGATTTGTGGATTGTGGGTCTGGGCATAGTATGACGGACCAATTTGTAATCAGGGCCATCTTAGTTTCAGTTTAAATTTATGTTTAGATTCTCCTCCCAATATTTTGCTAATTTTAAAGATAGTTTAGCTAAAAAAAAAAAAAAGAAAAAGAAAGAAAGAAAGAAAGAAAAGCACTACTATCTAAGAAATCTGTGTGAAGCCTTAGACAATATCTCTGTAATACTGAGCAGTTTTTGTTCTGTTTCTAACTGCTTATTCATGCATCTGTTATCACCTAGGGTGTACCTTTTCCTATACTCCATTGAATCTTGGTTTTGGTTTCAGCATATTTTTCTTTCTTCAGTGCGCGTTTCATTTAGGTAACCTAGTCCTTTTTGCAATTCTTTGTTGTTTTTATGTGACAAAGTAAGTGCTAGAGTTTGTATGCATGGATCTTCAGCCATTGAGTCTGTCAAAGAACATCATACTATTATAGAGTTTATTTCTTTTCCTATTCTTGTTAATGACATTATTCTCACAGTTATTTATTCTCGATAAGGTATAAAGTTTATGTAATGCCATATTCAATTTCTTATCTTACAACATTTCTACAATGATTTTGTACATTCCTCCTTTTTTTTTATGATATTAATTATATTTAACATTGGAAAAGTGCTTTCTCTGGGGTTGTTACTTTGATATGCTACATCTATATATCTAAATTATGATTTTTTACCTTTTAGGGTCCAGATTTGGTAATTCATCAAACAAAAGAGTGCCTTGATAATATGGGGGAGTGGTGTCGAAACCATCATGCAGCTAGTGGTATGCTTTTCTTGATATTGATAGTTTAAGGTTTGAATTAAAGTATGATCGGACATTCTTATCATTCAAAAAACAGAAAGATCGGACGCATGATATTCTAGTGCCCTCCTTTTCTTTTATATGAATATATTTCAATGAAGTTAATGGGATTTTAACTTCCCAACTCATTTCAGGTTTGACTGAGAGAGTGCTTCAAAGCACAACCAGGGAACAAGATGCTGAGAAACAGGTACGTCAATACCTGAAAAACAGGTTTGTTTCTAAAGATTGGGGTAACATTTGATTTAGAGCATGTGTTTGTGGCAATAGAAATAGCATGTGTTTGTGGCACATCTTAAGGTGCTTTCAATTGCAACCTTGAGGTTGTGGGTTCATGTCATGTCCAATAAGGGGAAAAAAAACTGTTAGTGAAAGGGAAAATTATTTAGGTCTAGTGCATTGAATGGAGACAAACTTAATGGCATCTGCAGGATTGTGGATTATGGGATTTCCATTGAATCATTGTAATGGCAATGAGAACCTATACTTTTTGTGTGCTTTTTTTATTGAGGGAATCCTTGTAGAAATTAGCAGCTTTAGACTGCCACTGTTGCATATGGCATGAGCTTGCCTTTTTAGGCTAACCTGTTGTATAGATCGTTGCTATTATCTTATTCAAGTGCGTATTTGAAAACATGATCAATTAGTTCTAGTTTTGGACTATGCTAGTTTATACCATATCCAAAGATCAACATCATTATGTTGTTTACCAAAAAAATATTACCATCTTTATGTTGGCCAAATGGTTTAGAGTTTCTTCCAGCATAATAAGCTGGTCTTGAGATGCAATGCCCATAGGCTGGGTTTTGTGAAGTGTCCTGAGATAACTTGGTCAACATTCAAGGTAAATATCTAGTCCTGTGTTAATAGCCAAATTCATTACTTTACAAAGTACAAACTTAATGGAGCTTTTGGTCACTGAGTTGATAGGCAATAAAAGAAATGCTGCTTTCATTATTTTGTACAATGGTCTAAATTGTCTTCAAAGCATATCTGACACCTTTAGAAAAGCTAATTGATTTTAGATGATCAAGCACTGTATGGTCATCTATACGAGAGAAAAAACTGATAAAAAAAAACACCATTAAAAAATACTGGTAAAAAAAATATTCCAAGAGACAAGTTTGCTGTGAGAATGAAACCTGCATCTTTTAGTTTTGGTTTTGAATGAATTTTCTTTTTGCGATAAACCAGGTTGTGAATTCTTTTTTGATTACTATGTATGGTGCTGTCTACCAGTAACCACTGGCTTTATAGTAGATTCTGTTTTGATTATAAAGGAATTGATGGATAAATGCAAATTCTGCGATTGCTTCTTTTCTGCTATTTTGGACTTCATAAAGGTCATGCTTCATGAAAAGGTTGCCCACTGCAGCAAATTTTTCATTATAACATTGAATCTTTTTTCAGCCATTCGGAAATATCTTATCCTTTTGACCGTGTTTGATAGACACATTAGTATCACGAGTGCTCCATCATTAATAGAAAGTTGCCATCCATTTCATTGGCTCTTGAATGATTGCTTTGTACTTGATTGCTGCTTATTCATCATTGGGTGTTTGCATTTCATTAGCTTATATAAAAATATGCTCTGAATTGTAGGTAAAGGAATTTGTGGAAAAACATATAGGCACATATAAGCCCCTTCTAGCTGGAAATTCTGTATATGTGGACTTCTCATTTTTGAAGGTAAGTCTTTACCATGTCCTTTACTTTTTCTTTCTTTTGAATGTGGGAGTTGATTGTTCATACACTAAAATCAAGGGTAGTTTAACAGTAGTACTCACTGATGAAAGTTTAAGAAATCTTAAATGATTTATCAGGGATAAGGTTTATATCATGTACAGTAAGAAGTATAATTTATTTATTTTTATAACTGGAAGAACTATGAAAGTTTGCCTTATAAAGTATGAAGTTTACAAAGAAAACTGATGGAAAAATTGAAGCTTAGAAAGGAACATCAAACAATTGTTGGCATGAAAAAAAGTCATCTAGACCCCACACATGATTTTCAGGCCAATGCTAGCAGGCTTTTGGTTCCAGGCCAGCAACATGAAGCCCATGATCCAATAAGCCTGAGCCCAACAAGTCATGTCACATGTATTCCATTGTCCTCCCATGTGTAGATGGCCATGAGCCCAATGTGGCATTAGGTTCAAACCCAAAGACATGTTTCATGAATTATTGAATCCCGTCCCATAAACCAGACCGGTAGGCCCAACTCCAATTGGAAAATCCATACAGCCTGGAACTTGCTAATGGCTGATCAGGCTTCTATTTATGTCTTAAGTGCGAATAGGAACAGCCCATTGGAGCTGAACGTTGTCCAAACCTAGTGGTTGTTCTTTGCCCAAAGTCCCAAGTCTGTGATCCTGATGAGATTTTTCAAATCTGATGTATTAATGTGCTAGCTCAGGCCATTTTCCATTAATGATAGTAACTCTTATGGAACTGTGTATGTGCACTTTATGGTGCAGAATAGTACGCATTTTTCCTTGACCTTAGGAATTCAACCAATCCTTCTTTTTCCCTCTAAAAATTATTAGGCCTTGCTTGGATAATTGTGGCCTTCCTATCTTTACTTGAGCATTTTGTTGATTATTATGATTTTTTTTTCATTATCATTCTTGCCAGAAGTATATGCCAGATTTGGCTGGTTTGTTCTCCCATGTCCTTGTGGATGTTAGCAGTATTAAGGCTCTTTGCATTCGCTGGTATCCAAGAGGTAAATATTTTTTCCCATTTCTAATATTGTTATGAAGTTTGCCTTCTTGATATAATATTTATCTTGTATTGATATGAACATATTTGTTAAGTATGCTATATGAGAGTTGTCTTTTTTTTGTTTTTGTTTTTTGAGAAGTAATGGTATAATTATATTGAGAGAGCAGATTACAAACACCATACAACGAAAATAGAGAAAAAAAAGGATGGTATAAGCCTCCAACCAAATGAAAAAAACACACATAACCGAAGCACTCAAAGTTGACTCTAGACACTAGACACCACTTGCTTGGCTAAAGCATCCGCAAGACCACTTGCCGATCAACTCACATACCGAAAAATCACATGAAGAGAAGAGACCGATGATTTAATTTCCTTGAAATAAAAATGAAATCTCCAAGGGCTTTTATCCAAGGAGGAAACTCAGAAAACGGCTTGGAAGAATCATTCATCGTCATCAAAGCTTTACCCTGTCAAGTGGTGTAGGAGACTATTCAAAAATAAAAATAATAACTAATAATAGAAACTATTGTATGAGGTAAGGAAACAATATTGCCAAATGCCTCTGCTGGTTATCAACCATATGAAATTCTAAAAAAAAAAATGATAATAATGGTAACATCACCTTAACTTTCTATTGGAGAAACTATATTTACACATTCAATTATTCCGAAAATAAAAAAGAAGTCAAATGTTTAATTAGCTTGAACCATTGGTCTCTGCTCCAGTAAATTGTATTACAGGTTCCACAGTGAAATCTCATTACAGAACTGAAGTTTAAATAAATGAAATCATGGATTTGAGCACAGCTCAAAAGCATCCTGATGGGACGATCCTGACAATCTGATTAAGAAACTGCTTGTTGAATTTGTAACACTTAACTTCTTTTTTACTCTTAATTATCTCCTTGGCAAAACATGGTATTCCCAATAAGGAAACTGAATATAATGTGTGTATATGACAGCATTAGCATCTCATATAAACTTGCCCTCCGTAATAAGCCCATCTGCATGTGAATCGATATACAGAGTTTTAGTCAACCTATATGGCTGCCCATATCAGCCGATATTGATGTGAGAGGCCTTTTTTAACAGATATATATTAATAATATCGGCCATTGCCAATATGGCCTATATTTTGATCCTTAGTTGTATCTTTTGTTTCTGCTTAATACAATCTCCTTTTTCTACCAAAATAAATGAATATATGAATGTACGAAATGGTGGTAGCAAAGTTAGCTTCCAATCTTACTAATTCTGTGATTGCACTAAGTGAATGATCTTTATTTATGAAACTTATGGTTTAATAACTGCCTTAGGGTCTGTTTGTTTGCTAAATATCTTAGAATTCATATTGGGAGGATATTAGAGATCCCCAAATGCTGCCCCTAGATTGATTCACAAATACTCAAATTTCTCCCAGCATTTTGGACGCTGGATTTTGAAGCTTTTTATAAGCCAAAAGTGACTGTACACACTGGATTTTTGGAATATCACTACTCAAACAGAGATTCCAAATGCTGGGGACAATGACATTGCTGTCAGAAATTTTCAACATATCGAATTCTTGTCAAGAATTCCTCTAAACAAATGCCTCCTTTGTAACTATTGTACTTTATGATGATGATGTGGTGATGTTAATTGAATTGAATCCTTGCATATCAGTCAGAGCCTTGGATGGTTTGCTGGAAACTGACCTGAACTGAACTAAGGATGCAAAAGAAGCAATATTGTTCAATTGTAACTTATGGAAAACCATATAACATTTCGATTGGTGTTGTTTTTCATATCAGAGAATAAAAAGGCTCCTTCCAAGGACAACAAACACAGAGCTATGGATGACATCAAAGAAAGTATAAAGGAGCTCAAATACTACAAGGCAAACATTTTCAAAGAGTCCAAGTCTGGGCGGCAATCTCAATGTACTTTGTGAATATTTTTAGTTTATAAGGTGTGTTGTGCTGCTTTCCTTAAATTGTGAGTATGAACATCCTATACAATGTAGATCATCCATTCAGTAGCAAACTACACTGATTTTTCTTTTGCAGGGAATTGCCATTGAGGTTCAGAGACTCGACAATTCTAACCAACCAGTGTGTAGAGTACAAATGGGTGAGCATTTGACATTGAAGTCGAGATCTGCCTATATATTTATTTTGAGTACCTATTTACAAGTAGTGGGATGTGATGATTCACATCTAAAATGAGGGCCTGCTATTGTATCAATCATTGGATCAAACTTATTGGAAGTTTTTCTTTTTATTTTTTATGATGAAACTTATTGGGAGTTTGCCTTTTGATTGTATGTATCTGTTCAATCCTTCACCCTTTTAATTAGACACTTGAAGAGAGTATTAGCAATGAAATTGCATAAAAAAGTTTGAAGGCTAATTATGTGTCTGGATAATGGATAGAATGTAATTTAGTTGCAATCTTTACCTTATAGCATTTGGGGGCTACGGCATTTAGCCCCTCAGTTCCTTTTAGCAGAGACATTTCAAATGGCAGTTACATTTTTCTTTTCGTTCTAGAATTCCCTTTTGTTTTCTTTTTGAATATCTCGTACTAGAATTCTGAAACTTTAAAATAAATGAAATCTGCATTTCCTTGTTTTCCTAGCTTTCAATTTTGGTTTACTGATGTGTAGAAGTGAATTTGATGAGGACCAGCATGGATAAGTATTCCTGAAAAATCCGCCTGATAGAGTTTGTATTGGATTTTTCTGCAGAGTCTGCCCTGATTCTCTGGCTGATTTTCTGTTATTTTGTGCTAGGGGTGCTCATGGACAGGTAGGGATGGGCTAGAGCTTGTTTTGAGTGCTGCCAATTTTTAGTTGGGTGTAAAAATTCAGCCTGGATCAGCCCTGTTTGCAAAATGTATACACCCTATTGTGTTAATATATATGTTGTAGCACACTGCGCCTTCAGCTATATATGAGCTCAGACATGACCATTTAACAATGAATCCAATAGGTTAGTCCCAGCAGACTTTCTGCTGCGATCTCTCTCCTTATTCTACCGACTCCACGGTTTCCATATGATGATGGCAAAGCACACGGTTGGGATAAATTCCCGTGAAAGAGATGATTCACGGTTTCCATACGATGATGGCAAAGCACATGGTTGGGATTAATTCCCCTGAGAGAGGATTCACGGTTTCCATACGATGATGGCAAAGCACATGGTTAGGATTAAATTCCATGAGAGAGGATTCACGGTTTTCATACGATGATGGCAAAGCACACGGTTGGGATTAATTCCCATGAGAGAGGATTCACGGTTTTCATACGATGATGGCAAAGCACACGGTTGGGATTAATTCCCATGAAAGAGAGGATTCACGGTTTCCATACGATGATGGCAAAGCACACGGTTAGGATTAATTCTCATGAAAGAGAGGATTGATGGTTTCCATACGATGATGGCAAAGCACATGGTTGGGATTAATTCCCATGAAAGAGAGGATTCACGGTTTCCATATGATGATGGCAAAGCACATGGTTGGGATTAATTCCCATGAAAGAGAGGATTCACGGTTTCCATACGGTGATGGCAAAGCACATGGTTGAGATTAATTCCCTTGAAAGAGAGGATTCACGGTTTCCATACGGTGATGGCAAAGCACATGGTTGAGATTAATTCCCTTGAAAGAGAGGATTCACGGTTTTCATATGATGATGGCAAAGCACATGGTTGGGATTAATTACCTTGAAAGAGATGATTCACGATTTCCATATGTAGATGGCAAAGCACACGGTTGGGATTAATTCCCATGAAAGAGAGGATTCACGGTTTCCATATGATGATGGCAAAGCACATGGTTGTGATTAATTCCCGTGAAAGAGATAATTTGATGATGGCAAAGCACACGGTCAGGATTAATTCCCGTGAAAGAGATGATTCACGGTTTCCATATGATGATGGCAAAGCACACGGTTGGGATTAATTCTCGTGAAATAGATGATTCACGATTTCCATATGATGATGGCAAAGCACAAGGTTGGGATTAATTCCCATGAAAGAGATGACTCACGGTTTCCATATGATGATTCACGGATTAATATTTGGAAAGTTAAAAACAACAATTACCACTATCATTCGTCAATCACAGCATTAGATTTAACCCATTAAATATAATCTTTATTACCTTATGCTAAATAAATAATGTTTATTATCTTTCCATTCCATTTGACTTTACATAATATAAAAAAAAATGTATTTTGGAGGAACAAAATCCGCCGCTGGTTTGGACATTGAATAAGTATTATTTCTCATTGCTTTCATCTTCGTTTACTTTAAAAATGGAACACTAATTTTAACTTCATGTCTGAATATTAAAATATTAAGGTCACATTTCTCCATAAAATCCCCACATATTCTTCCTGTACAAGCCTGTGTGCGAGAGGCCCAGGTGGGTGGGCTGGTCCAATATAGGCACAAAAATTGAGTATCACAACCAATGGGATCCCAAATCAGAGAAAATTGATGAAAGAAGTGGGGACAACTCATAGGATATTTGAGGTCCAGAGGATATGAGGAGAGTTCACACATGACGAATTGGTCCACACATTGCAGAAGAGTGAAGACTTATCTTTTATTACATTTTGAAAAGAAGTGGGGTTTGAATTCCATGTGCGTCACTTTTTTTTCCTTGTGTGGGCTCCTTTTCCACTTATGTGAGCTTTCTTTTCAAGCCCCCTTAGCTAGGGTACCAAATTTTTTTTTTTTTTTTTTTGAAGAAATCTTAAAACCTATAAGGGTCTATCTAAGGGCTGAAAATTTATATTTTAGGTTTTTGGGTGTTCTTAACCAGATGAATGGTCCGAAACTGGAAAGTACCCACTAAAAATTACAGGAAGGAGTAGGGATGAAACTTACAGATGGGATTCAAGTTACCTACGGGACCAAATGTGTATCAGAAAATCGGGACTTTTTCCTTTTCCACGGAATCACAAAATATTTAGCTCATTTTGGTACTATTCCTCTAGGTAAAACAGCCACCTCAAATAAAAATTTATTATAGTGTGGAAAAGCATTTTTGTGGAAAACTAGCTCCACAAATGCGCCCTAAATATAAATGTAGTAGTACTGGACAAGAGATGTAATGTGAAATCAACTCCCCTTGTTTCAATGGGATGGAAACATTGATTGAAGCATAAGTAATATAAAAGCTGGATCTTGGACATTTCCATTTTCCACTTTACTCCAGGGGGTGGATATATAGCATTCCAAGGTAGGAAAGTCAACTAAGAGCATCTCCAACAGCTGTGTTATATTGCCACATAAGCCTCCAACAGCTTAAAAAAATGTCCTGCACATGCTCTAAGAGAGGGGCCAATCCTTGCTGGATTTTGGCATTGCAACTGGTATGCCAAAAATGGCATATGGGAAAAGTCCCATGCCATTTTATTTTTTTTAATTAAATAATGAGTGTTTGAAGTTTTCCAATGGTCACCTGCTATTTTTCAATCGTTGGAATTTTTTTTTTTACCGTTTGAAATTTTTTATTATATTAATTTGAGAAATCTTTGGAGCTGGGATATCTATAAATAAGGAGTGTTTGAAGTCCTTTTCTTTTCCTCATTCACACCATGGATTCTCAATTCTCTCAATTTCCTAATTTTTCTACCCAATATTCACAATATTTCGGTGAGGCTTTTGAACTCCCTACTGATGATGTCCCAAAGAAAAAGAGTGTTGGTCGAGGTGCCGGCTTCAATATAGAAGAAGACCGTCTTCTCATCGGTTCATTGTTGAACACTAGTTTGGATGTTGTGCATGGAAACGAGCAAAAACTTGGGGCTTTTTGGGAACGAGTGGGAGAATACTATCACACCAATAAACAATTTTGATGTGAAATTAATTTTAATCTTTTAATACTGCAAGTGCATAGTTGTCTTTTTGAGACAGTGACAAGTACAAGTCGAATCCCATATGGAGCACTACTAAGTTAAAATTTAAAATCTAATTTTTTTTATAATGAAAATAAAAATAAATCAAGATTTGAATGAGAGATAAAGCTACTATGAAAGATGAACAGATAACAATAATGATAAAGGTAGATCGGAGCAACAAAGAATCCATTAATTAATTTTAATTCCCAATCCACATACTTTAATTTAGTCTTTTGTCTTGCAAATAACTCAGATCAGAAACAACTCAATGTTTCTGATCCGGAAGATATTTTTCTTTTAAAATCCAATTTTTAAATAGAAGAACCCAAGATCTCTATCACCTCATAAAAATATAAATTACTTTGAGCATCAGTTAACAAATTAAGCATAAAATATCAAAGGTATAAAAACCTAAGTATATCCTATCAAAAGAAAATTAACTGATAAAAAAGAAATTTATTTAAAATATAAAGCAGAGGTTTGCCTGTGGCGCGAAGGCAGATCTATTATTCTATTAAACAATGCATCATAGGAACAAAAGAATTAAATTAAAGACATAGAACAAAAATAAAATTACTTAACTTCACTTTGTGCTCCGATCCAGAAAATTCTACTCCTCCATTGCAAAAGATATGATCTTCATTAAAAACTTCATGGCAATTACAATTTTCTCTCACACTCTTCTAATCTAGTTCTGGAACAGGGCTCCAGAATACCCACATATTTTTCTTTTCTTTTCTTTTTTCTAGAGAGAGAAAAGGTTGAGAGAGAAGTGGGGAAGAGAGGGTTGGACATGGGGTATTTTTTTTTGTGGAGAATGGGGTTTCCAATATATAGAGTTCTTCCCACGTTGATCTCCATGCCACAATAAATGCAAGTGTGAATTACTTCCTTGTTTAGATAGAAGTCTTGCTAAATCAAGCTCTTTCATTGGCCACCAAGACATTCTCCTTTTATCATGGTCATGCTTTGACTTCCTTGCATTCTTAGTATACTTTCCAAGCATAGGTGGTAAGATCCAACGTGTCTTCCTTCTTTGTCTCTTGGCTTGCTAATCTTTTGCAACTTCTTTTCTTAGATTCCAAATTAAAGTGGATTTCTTAACAACTTGCAGAGAGATTTTAGCTGCTTCTTATTTTTTTTGGGAACAAGACTTCCTAAATTTGATCTCCTTTTCATCTTGCAACTTCACATACCTTGGGCCCACTTTTGGTTTTGAAAAATTCTAAATCTGATATTCAGATTTAATCATGCAAATTGGAGCACATGATGGCCCCACCCACATGAGTCATGCAAATCTTAAAATATCCTTGTATGGACGCGTACTGCATGTTGGAAACTTTATTGGATTTTTTTTTCTTTCTTTGCTTCTTTGCATTTCTTAGCCATCAAGAGATCTTGGATTTCCTTCCTTGGAATTTTCTTCTTTTTATTTCTCATCAATTCTCTTTTATCCGCGGGCCCCAATATCTGAGTATTTTTTCGTTCACATGAGAGTGGACCCGCATGGGCATGAAATCTTGAGGTGGCATGGCTTAGACGTCCTCTACGAATTCCTTCTCTTCTTTTCTTTTCAAGGTGGGTCCCAATTAACTGAAGATTCCCTACAAGAATAAAAAGAATAATTCAGTCATATGTATAAAATTCATAAATGTCATACACGGGACTCGAATGAGATCATGCACATAAATGCACAAAACTGGATGATTTTCCATGAACTAATTAATAATGCAAGAATCAAAAAGCTAATTTGTGTGACACTAAGATGATATAAACCCATGATTTCATAAAATTCATGCAAGATTGATGATTTTGAATGATTTTGACTAAAATTCCAACTTTAATGCTCAAATGCATGGAATTATAAAATTCTATGAAATTGAGTGAAATTACCCTAATTAAGTCCACAAAGTAACATAAAATGATGAATGAGAACTACAATTTTGTGGACTTATCAAATGTCCCAGTGATCGAACAGACAAAATGTTGTCACAACGATGGCAAAAGATTCAAGCTTCTGTCAATAAATTTTGTGGATGTCTTGCACAATTATTTCCAGAAATCAAAGTGGCTCGAATGAACAAGACAAGGTAAAATTATATATATATATGTGTGTGTGTGTGTGTGTGTGTGTGAGAGAGAGAGAGAGAGAGAGAGAGAGAGAGAGAGAGAGAGAGAATTTATTCTTAATTTGAGCTTACATTTAATTTTCAGATTGTAGAAGCAAAAAAAATTTACGAACATCTATATGGATCAAAATTCACCTTGGACCATGCTTGGATCTTGTTGAGGCACCAACCAAAGTGGATACAATTGCAGCAACAAGTACTAGAGAAGACATCCATAAAAAGAGCAAAATCTTCAACTTCTGACTACTCATCATCTTCTAATCCAAGAACTCCCATAAATATTGAGGAGCATGAAACAATTAACAATGCTTATGATCTCATGATGAGACCACCAGAAAGGTTGAGAAAAGAAAGATGAAGCAAACTACTATCAACGAGCCAACACCTGTTGCAGATCTCATCCAAAAAATGATGGATGAAAAAAGGAAAGAGATGAAAAAAAATTAGAGCTTCTTAAGCAAAAAATCGAACATGATGAGAAGAAGGTGAAATTAAAGAAAATACATATGGAGATGCAGATCATGAGTATCGATACGTCCAATATGTCTTAGGAGCAACGACAATACTATGCTAAAAAAAGACTTGAAATTCTAAGAGGATGGTTAGATGGTGGTTTTTGAATTGTATTTTATTTTAGAATTAATGTGCATTTTTTGTTTTAATTAATGAATTATTGTTTGTTTAAATATAATGTTGTACTTCAATTTTATAAAGTTGTCATTTCACTAGCCATTTTATAGCCGTCGGAGAAAACTAGCCGTTTTATAGCTGTTGGAGAAAACTAGCCGTTGAAATATTTCATATATATAAACCATTCTGGAAAAAAAATCTTACACCGAAACTTCTTACTTCTCTTCATCTCAAAATAAGAAAATCTTTGGTTCATCAATTCGGAGATGTTTCAAAATTATATTGATTCCTCTTCTGACACGACGGATGAGCTATGACATACCGTCATAAATCTCAATTCGGATGAAGAGTTGCAGATGTTGTGTAGGGCTGCTCTAAAAGAAGAAAGAGAAAACTTATGAAGGAGAACGAGAGTGCATCGTGGTTCTATTCAAGGTCACCAATCATCCACAGAGGACGAATCTCAGGACATCGCAGGCTTTACAATGACTACTTTAGTGAAAACCCTGTCTATACTCCCTCTCAATTTGGAAGGAGGTTTTTGAATGCACAGACCTCTTTTTCTTCGAATTGTAAATGCAGTGGAGGCTCATGATCCATACTTTCAACAAAAAAGAAACTGAACCGGCAGTCTTGGTTTATCAGCTATTCAAAAGGTTACAGCTGCAGTGAGGATGCTTGCTTATGGAGTTGTGGCAGATGCTGTGGACGATTACGTGAGGATTGCTGAAAGTACCTCTATAGAATCATTGAAAAAGTTTGTTCAAGCGATCATTGATGTTTTTGGCAATGAGTACTTGAGAACACTAAATAGTGCTGACATTTGTAGATTGTTATCAGAAGGTGAGAGACATGAGTTTCCTGAGATCCTATGTAGCATAGACTGTATGCACTAGAAGTGGAAGAATTGTCCAGTTGCGTGGAAGGGCATGTATGCTCGTGGAGACCACCATGAGCCTTCTTTGATTCTTGAAGCCGTGGCATCGTATGATCTTTGGATATGGCATGCTTTTTTTGGACTACCGGGATCGCACAATGATATCAATGTGTTGGATCGATCTCCTATATTTACCGACCTCGCTGAAGGCCGAACTCCTCCTACTAACTACTCAATCAATGGTTATGAATATACAACTGACTACTATCTTGCGGATGGCATATGTAACGCCCCAATTTCGGATACCGATATACTCGTTCGATTACCCGAAATTGGCGCGCTACTTCCCGGAAAATCCGAGAACTTCCAAGATCGTAGGCCGCAGTGAGGTCCAATTTAAAACTTTTTGACCAACATAGTTATAACATTTAAATTGCGGAAGCATAACGATTTAAACAAAGCGGAAGCAATAGGTATCGATGTATATATATATTAAGTATGAGCGGAACATCAGTCTAATTAAAATGATTCAATATTAATCAAAGTTAATACATTTTGAGTCTACCCAACTCACTACAAAGTTTCGCTCAAACCCAAAATAAATGGAGTCCCTCAAAACCCATGTATAAACTCCTCGTCCTCCGGCTCGACATCCGTGTCTGCCGGGCCCCAAGCGTACTCTCCTGCAACGGGTGCCTCCACTAGGGCTAATGCATCGTCTGGGATCTCGGGATCAAGGCCTAAGCACCAATGAATGGGTCAGATCTAAACGATCTGGCAAGTTACAGCATACTACTAACATAGAACATATATATCAAAGGAAATAAAGACGAGTACATAAATTAAATGAATAGCAAGGGAAATGAACTAGGCAGGTGTGCATGATAATCATAAGGAACCAAGATAAATAGAAACATCTAAACTACTGTAAACAAAGGGGCACATTCACACGAGCTGGAATACCGCGGGATATTATGCCGCGGCCCTCCCATACTGAACACAGTTGCGGCGGGGAAATCTCACCAGTGGGAATAACTAATCCCAAATCTCACTCATCATCTCATCATCTCAACACTCCAGATCGGCACGGTATCACACCGTCCGTCTCAACCACACAGCTCATCATGATAGCTCCTCAACACTCAACTAGCTCCTACCGGGGATGATCAGTTCACAGGCTGAGCTTAAATCAACCGAGTGAATGTTCATGCCGACTCGAGAATAACTCTACGGTCTGTGTCTGTCTAGGCTTTGCCTTGCGTGAACAAGGTCCTATCAATATCCCTAAGAGGTCTACACATCTCAATACAGTCTCTGGATCTCATTCAAGGTCCAGGCCCACTCGTTGGATCCATACCAAGGCCCATCAGTACATGGCCTGGTCTAATACTGTCCATACGAGGCAACTAATCCACTTATACTGATAAACAGTTCCATTCCAATCCATATAACCTAACAGTCCAATAGAAACTACCTCTTCAAGCTAAAGGGTTCACATCTCCACACTTAGGCCCAATAAGGGCCCGCCTAGACACAGACACGGGTCAATGATCTCCGAAATCACACTATCGGGTCACCTCTAGATACCCTAGGTTCAGGTCTTCCAATTATGTTTAATTAACAGTGAACAGCTAATCTAAAGATCTAGGAATGACAGAACAATAATAAGGAAGTATGAACTTCAACATAGGAATAAATAGGGAAGAACAACGGTCCAATCCTAGGTAATGGGCCACTTTAGGTTCGGGTCTATCTCCGGTAATTCGATCTCTAAACGATGTCATTAATGCCGTAAAATACTGTATTCGGTGCTTAGTTGATTGAGGGCATCGTTGACAACTTTTAGAGGTCGAATCATCTTAGATTATCAACCAAAACTCTAAACAGTGGTCCCCGCGAGTCAAGGTTGAGCCACACCGTTGACTCGGGCTTAGGACACTGATAAACACTTCATTTGGATGGTCAATGGCCCCCACAACTGATCATATCTCCTAAATGTTGAAAACTGGAACCATCAGGGTTTTCCAGGTGAACCTGATGTATGGTGAGCTCGGTTGATCTCCTGGCCGGGAGGATCAACCGAGTGCACTAGCTAATCTGAATCAGGCTTCCTGGACAACTCAATTCATTTCTAAAGGCTTATAGCGTGTCCGGTCAAACAACCAGGCCTAGGTGATTGACCGCATACTCTAAAAACCTTAGAAAGATTGATGTTCCAGCCTTAAACACTTTCTAAATGCTAATTCTAAGTTTCGGGTTGATTTGGGTGTAAACAGTCTGAGTTTCGGGTGCAAAACCAACTTTCAGTCATTTCCCGCGAAAACCATGTATACCGGGTCAACCTGGGTTAAGCCGGGTCAACCAAACTAATTGAAATGGGTTTTCTGCAAGAAAATGGCTGATGGCCAATTTTTCATCAAAAACTCAGTGGTCTCGGTCGACCCAGAACACTGTCGGGCGAGTCCCGGGCGTGTCAGGTCAAAACTGCAGGAAAATAACTGAGGCTGATTTTTTTGGAAATTCCAGTGTTGCCGGTCGACCGAGGGGGGTCTCGGTCGACCGAGAACACTGAAATTTCAGTCCCAGTTGCATTTCTGCAACTTCTCCGTTTTGACTCCTTTTTCGCCCAAACCACTTCCAATTTCTTCCAAACTTCACCCAAACACTTCTAATCAATTAATAACACATAAACCATCCATCCATCACCTTATGGCCCACTGATCTTCCAAATGGGGGGTGAAAACCCCCATCCATCAGTGACCTTCCATCCAAAATACAAACACAAAGCTCCAGGTAGAAACTACAACATAACAGAACCTCTTATGAACATGAAAACTACTGAATCACAAAAGAGACAACATATACTCTATATTAACAGTAAGATGCACTTGCCTCTTGTAGTGAGAATTTGATTTGTAGAGAGAAAGAGGGAAAGATAGCTCGAAATGAAGGTCCAGACCCAGTCCAGCTGAACAGAGGAGAGGAGAAGAAGAAGATGATGACCCAGCAGATGCTGTAGCAGGTGTAGCAGCAGGTCCACACAATCCCAGCAGAAATAAAGCCTCCCAGGTGAAGAAAAGAGAGGGGGAGAGAATGGAGAAAAGGGTACAGCAGCTCCAATTGGAAAAATCCCCAGTAACAGTAGCTTCCCAAGTGATGTGTAGAAGAAGAAGAAGAATACAGCAGCAACTCTCAAGAGTTATTTCCAGCACAGCAGCAGTCTCCCAGTGAAGAAAAGAGAGAGGAAGAAGAAGGAGTGGCAGCTGCTGTAGCTCCAATGGGTGCCAGCAACAGTCACAGCTGCAGAGCCTTGGAGAAATGAAATGGGAAATGAAGATGGGGTAATAACAGCAGCTCTTGGAAAATTCCGGCAGAACAGTAGCAGAGAAGAAGCAGTTGCAGCACAGCCCAACAGCTTGGAGGAAAAAGAGTGAAAGAGGAAGAAGGAAGGTGATGTAGTGGCTGTAGCAGTAGTAGTTCCTCCGGATGGAAATTCCAGCAGCAGAGTCTCAGCAACAGTGAGATGAAATGAGGAAAGGAAGAAGGAAGATGGGGTGTAGTAGCTTCTGGGAAATCAGTAACAGTGGCTATCTCTTGCTCAAACGTAGGGTGACTTGAAATGGAAGTTGGGAGGAACAGTGAACAGGGCTGGAGGCAGTTTTCTTGGGAAGAGGGCTGAGATTAGCTTAGGGTTTTGGGGTTTGCAAGAGTTAAGAGACATTTTATAGGTTTAGTGAGTAGATTTAGGACCAAATTAGCCCTAGGGTTTAATGGGATTAGGGTTAGGGTTTGAGGGTAGTTGGGTCATTTGGTTAGGAAGTTTCTAGAAGAGGGCACCTTGCACTAACCCAACCTTAATTAACTTAATTAGACTAAACTAACTAAGCCTACCCCACACTAATGGCCTAGGATTGACTCAAACCCTTTTCTAATTAAAAACACTAACCCACTAAGCTAATCTAACTAACTTAGGAATCTAACTAGTCAATCTAATTAGCCCCTAATAAATCAGTAATTAGCCAAGATTAGCAAGGATTAGCAATAATTAGCGAAGATTAGTAGTAATTAGCAAAGATTAGCATAATTAACCAATAATTAACATAAATTAGAGTTAATTAGTCTATAAAATACCCCTTAGAGGGCCCACCAAGGGTGGGACCTCACATCATTCCCTCCTTTTAAAAACATTTGTCCCCAAATGTAAAACAAGATTAGAACATACCTGCGGTAGAAGATGTGGATAGTCCTTCTCCACCTGGTCGCGTAGCTCCCACGTAGCCTCCTCCAGAGTGTGATGCTCCCACTGAACCTTCACCCAATGAATGGTTCGGGTTCGGAGCACCTGCTCCTTGGTGTCGATGATCGCAACTGGCCTGGCGACGTACGAAGCATCTGGCTGGATGTTGAGTGGCTCGTGATAAAGAATGTGGGTCGGGTCCTCCACGTACTTCTTCAGCATGGAGACGTGGAACACGTCATGCACTCCCGAAAGCTCTGGTGGTAGCTGAAGCTTGTAGGCAACATCTCCAACTCTCGATCTGATCTCGAAGGGTCCAACATATCTCCGCGCTAGCTTACCTTTCTCACCAAATCTCAGGGTACCTCTAGCTGGAGAAACCTTCAGGAAAACTCTGTCTCCTTTCTCGAACTCGAGAGGTCTGCGCCGGTTGTCTGCATAGCGGGGCCATGTGGCCCCCCTTGATCATGGATCTGTCCCAGAGATCTGGAAGCAGACCTCTGGGCGACCTTAATGGAGATGGACCCATCTAAACTGGGTCCCATCTCTTCTCCCATCTGAAATCTAAAAATCTCTGCATTGGTACTTTCGGGCATTTTTGGGTTTTTAGTGGATTAGGTTGTGGGACCCACTGGTCCACCTGATCAAGGATCAAGACCAGTCACCTGCATGGTCCCTGATGGGCGACCAAGGTGAACCGGGCCCCAGGTGAGTTGGACCATAGAGGGCCCACCATTTGATCACCCCCTGTCTGGATGTGTACACCTATTAATGGCTGTTGAACAGTACTGTCTATTGTTTTGAAATACTGGAATCCCTTTTAGATGATGTGAGATGATACAATGGGGAAATTCATATTGGTTTGGACTTCATCTCTTGAAACAAATTGTATAAAGATGAACAAACAGAGAAGAAGAAGAAATTTACAGACGACAGTGGCTTCATATCACAAAGTCGATCAGACTTGTGAGACCACTGGGCCCACCTAATCTTTGATCAGCACCCCACACCTTGTAGTGGACCCATGGTCGACCAAGGAAGACCTGGACCCATGTGAAGTGGGCCCTAACATCTATTTGATCCTTTGCAGTAGAGATGTCATATGGAGAAAACAGTGTAGTTGGGTCGACATCCATGCTGGGACCCAATACCTAAGTTAATCATAGATTAGGCTCCCACATCTTGAAGAGGGTACATGGACGATCTGAATTGTGGTGGTCCCATGTGGCCTGGTCTCCATCTGCCTAGTTATCCAGAAACTTCAATTTTGTTAATCGTGAGGCTTATTCATGAATTTTATTTGTATTTATTGAGACTGTGGGGCCCAGTAACGATGATTGATGGTGAATCCAATCCATTAAGAGTAAAGCCTATCCCTAGGTGACCTTAAACATTAGGTCTGATCTTATTTCGGTCCAAGGACCCTGGCTATTCCCAGAAGTTTTCAAAGATTCCTTTTATATTTATCATGTGCAGAAATTTCCATTCCAACCTTTACTATCACAAGAATTATAAACAGATTGTAACTATTTAAGATTTTGTTTATGGTTCTGAAGATTCTAGAATAGACCCTATTTAATTGTATAACTTAGTGTTGCCTCATATAGATATATGTTTATGGAACCTTAACCAAGGTACATGATTTTAAAACAAGTAATTAAGTACCAAGATCATTCTTAAACTTCTGAAGTTTTTATGAATGATTGGAATTGCAACTTAGTACTAAAGTATAAGGGTTGTGCCACATAGGCGGGTACCAAATTTGAATTTGGAGTGGGGCATACATATATATAAATCTAGTTATGTGGAACTAGCCCTACAAGAAAATAATTAATATGACTCTATAATAGTTCCTCTACATGCATAATAGACATAAAGGAATTATGATCATATCCTAATGTAATTAGGATATGTTATTATAAACATGGTTTAAGACAATGACACCGTATTTAGAATATCAGTACTGACAGCTTCTCTGAATATTAATTGATCAATGAACCCCTTGTGGGCCAGGAGGAATAAGGTTGGACGGGGATTGAATTATTGTTTATGGAATTAAATCTCCTTACGGAGAGTTTTTAAATGAATCATGGAAAGGACTTCCTTTCGGAAGTGACTGAAATACTGAAATCTCTTATGATAGAGTTCCATTGTAGTACAAAAATTCCATAATTGGGATTAATGAACTTACCAAAGTTAAGAAATGAATATGAAACCTCATTAAATAATAAGAAAAACTCTGCAGAACATCCATTATCATCTCACAGATTCTTCTACACTTCTGTTAATGACTTATGTTAATAATGTCATGTGTATTTTAAAATATTATTCACCAGTTTTTTGATAAGTGGTTTGCCCCACTTCAAGTGTGCAATTTTTGGGGAGCATGGCAACAATAGAAATCAGCCATTGGACTTCAATTTGCATGACTAATGAGAGAGCGTTACAATTGTGATGGAAAAATGATGATTTAGATTTTAGTGACTGATTGCTTTCTTAATAATGTTGAACATGTTTCGTAGTGGACTTGTTATCACTTCTCTAATATTTAATTGATCTCTTAAATAAATTGAAACTAGATGTAATGCTCAATTCCTTGTCATAACTTGATTTATGGAGCGATATTGATTTCCTTATAGTAAGGCCCCGGGTCCTGATGAGCTCCGGGATTCGAGGTGTTACACCAAATAACTAAAAAGATACCATCATAACCCACTTATATTTTTTTCTCTCTTGATTTGATGCTTTACTTTAATTTATCTTTATTTAACGGTAAAATTACCTAATGGGTTTGGGACTTACAATTGTCAAATGTGGGTTTTCCGTAATTTTGTTGAAAGTGAAAGTTTTTTCTCGAAGGATTTGGTTGCCAAATGTGCGGCCTTAGGGGCTGTTTGTTTGTATTAGCAATTAAGAATACATAGGAGGTTAAAAATAAAAATTAAAGGTAAATTTTAAAAAATGAAAATCAAATATCAGTTTTTTTTAGGGAAATAAAACTAAAAGAAGGTATTTTTTTATGCCCATTTTTTGAAATTCGCATTTGGTCTTCTTTTTTAACTACCCTATATATATATATTCAAATTTTATGTATTTTAATGCAAACATACAGGGCCTCAGAGAAATTATGAGTTGAAGAAGTGAAACCTTGTTGAGGCCTACCTGCTAAAATATGAAAACTTAAGCTGCTGAAACTAAATCCCATCCTGATGTATGTATGTGGTATCATAAATTTCTCCCTCATTAGATTTGATCCCACCATTAGAATGACCATTTAAAAGAAAATATGTGAACACAACTTTATGCATGATTCACCATTAACTTTTGTTACTCAAAAGAAAATCTTATGTAGGGGTTAATTCCTATTATGGTAAAATTTAGGAATTCCGTGTTTACTAATTAAATTTTCAACAGATGGGTCTCATTTCAATTCCTTCAATTCATGACTTCTCCAAGTCAAACTTGACAGGATCAACCTGCAGCACACCTCATCTGATAGAGATATATATACCAAAAAACAAAAAAAACAAAAAACAAAAAATAAAAAAATCCCCATACATGCCATGATTCCAACATACAACGATGCATAAAATAAAATCCCACCCCCCTCTATAAATCCCTCACCAAACTGAACAAAGAGACTCACTCCCACTCAACATACCCCAAGCAAAAAAAGAAAGCAAATAAAATACATTGAGAGAAACCCCATGACCAAGTATCTCCCACTAGCTCTTATGATGCTATTACTACGAAGCCTCAACATGGGCCACTGCGATACTGTGTTGGCAGCTTGCAACCCCAGCGGCTACTTAACAGGCACGGGAGGTGGCTGCAACAAAGGGCACGACTCCGAGTGCTGTGAATCAGGAAAGAAGTACCCACAATACCGTTGCTCCCCTCCCATCACTGGTGGCAGCACTAAGGCACACATGACCATCAACAGCTTTGAAGAAGGTGGTGAAGGTGGGGGCCCTTCCGAGTGCGACGAGCGCTTCCACAAAGACAGCGCAATGGTTGTGGCCCTTTCCACAGGATGGTACAGTGGTGCAAGCCACTGCAACAAGAGCATCAGGATCAACGCCAACGGTCGATCAGTGATGGCCAAGGTAGTGGACGAGTGTGATTCGGTGAACGGGTGTGATCAGGAACATGACAACCAGCCGCCATGCCCCAACAACATAGTGGATGCATCTCGTGCAGTGTGGAACGCTTTGGGGATCACCGGATCTCAGGTTGGTGATCTTGATATTACATGGTCGTATGCATGATACAGGCATTGATCTATAAGCCTTAAAGCCTAAAATAAGCATGGGTTTGAAACTGCAGATAAGAGGCAATGAATGCCTTGTGTTGTTCTAGTCGCAAGACATGTTAATAAAATATTATGTATTATCTAAGTTGTACAAAGAGTGCTCTCTCTCTCTCTCTCTCTCTCTCTCTCTCTCTCTCGTTTTAGGGTAGGGATTTGCATCAACTACATATGTACAATTTGTAGTGATGAATATTGTTATCCATGTTGCCAACATACTCATGGTTGAGTGATAGGAATTTGCATCAACATAAGTACAATTTGTAGTGTCAGTGTTGTCCATGCATGTTGCCAACACACCAGTGGTTGAGTGATATTGGCACTTTAGTTTGACACACGTGGAGGGTTCAAGCTGTCAGTTACTCAAACTAAAAGTATCACACCTGTAGTCTAAATAGCAATAACCATGATGGATAGCTTGTATCAGCTATAGATATATATTAACGGTTGCTTAGGGCCCGTTTGGTAATTTACTTTTAAAACAAAGTGAAGTGAAGTGAAATGAAAAAAAAATTAATAAAATATAAGTGAGTTATGATCGTATTTTATTTTTAGTTGTTTGTGATGAAATATTTTTGACTTTTTGTATGAGTAAACGGAGTTTTTTTTGTCTTTTAGTGAGTAAATGTAGTTGCTTTTTTATTTTTTTTGGAAAAGATGGAGGGAATTTTGGTAAAAAGTACTTTTGATGGGATGTTTAACTTGACTTAATTTTACTTGACTATATTAGTAAAATTACCAAACGGGCCCTTAGGGTTATAGGAGTTGGTTTAATTGAGAGGCATGAAGACATTAGAGCGATCATAAATTATACCTCTAATTTCTCAGATGCAGTGACAAAAATGTGGTCCCTTTGCACTGTGGGCATAGAAACACTAGCTAGCTAGAGACGTAAAGTTTGTCCCTTGGTTAACTGTTTTTCTTATATTATATGTTGTGTGGTAATTGATTGTGTTCATAACGGAAAAGAGAGAATAGACTATATATTAACTGGGCATGTTTGGCATCATTATGGAATGTTGTGACAAGGCTTTGATGATAATGAATGACATAAAATGGGAGACTCAACTGCAAACTGGGTAAATGGGCGACATGGATGATAGAGGAACATCAATCCAAACCATTGACAGAAGATGAAAAGTTGGTTATGTTCTCTTTACAATCTATTCATTTTTAAAGTAATGATCAATATCACACAATCGGAGTACTGAGCAACTTGGAACATGGAATTAATACAATAAAAAAGTTATTTTTAGTGCGGGTGGGGCCGGGTGGGGTGGGGTCGGGTGGGTTTTCCTTCACTAAAAGTGGCGTTCTTACCTCAAAACGGACCGACGTCTATGCTTTTGGGGTGGCTTTTAGCAGCAAGAAACAATTTTCGCTGCTACAAAAGACTTTTAGCGATGGGAAAAAATGCTACTAAAAGTGAATTCTTTTACTGCTGAAAGTCACATTTTTTTTAGTTAATCATGGACACCACCTACAATAGAATTGTTAGTTGAACTTTGTATCTAGAGTTGAACAAGCTTTGTTTATTTTTCACTTATCTCACTGCATCAGCTTTTATATTTTTTGTTATAATATTTTATCTTTTTCATTTTTACTTGTGTTGAGCACATTTTACTAGTTGTTTATTACCTATTACAATATATTAAGGACAAGGGTTTTGGCTTTAATTTTGACTTTTGATTGTGATTTTGATCGACAAATTTTTTTTATTCCACATTTTATTCCCACTACTTATCTCATCCAAGTACTTGCTCAGATCGTTATCTCATCAAGCCGCTGACCTCCGCTCTCCATTTTTGAAAGTTTCACTTTTTTCTTTGGGTAGGAAATCTCATCTCTATTTCTTCTCTCATATTCCCTTGTTATCTAAATTTTTCTACTTCTATTTTATGCAATTTGCTCTATGAAATGAGTTACTCTCATAATCTTTTTAATTTTTAATGTATTATTATATAATTCGCAATGCATGAACATACAGTGCAGAGCACGAATTATAACGCTTTGCACACTTATGTAAGGAGACCCTGTAGAAGGGCAAAAGCCACAATTGGTATGCATGAGGCGGCTTGAGGTGATGACTAACAATATTGTCCCTCTTAGTTAGGCTGTTCATGGTCATAGGTTAGGCCCAAATCTATGTGAGCTAAGTCTAATAAAAATGCAATTGGATAGTTGGTTCGGCCTTTCAACCCAGGATTGGGCCTAAATTCAGGATCAAAACTCTTACTATGCTGAGCTCAGCCCCTAGAAAATTGGCTCACTGTACGTAATAAGCTTCAATAGAAATGCCCAAAACACAATAAATAATACATTAAACTGATGATGGTGACAGTGATAAGAGATTCTTGTTATGAAAATTTTCAGTTTTTGTTTTTCCCCCCCTAAGAATCGGGTTTTTACCCAATAAGAATTCGGCCTTGCTTAACCATAATCCAACGAGCTCAAATTTGTCAATCCTTGCCATGCATATGCTCACACCTGTGAAATTTCAGCCATTGACCATCCCTGGATCTAGTTAAAAGTGCCACCATGGTCCACAACTACTTGTGGATCTACTCAAAAACCTTTTTAAAAAGGGAAATCCTATGGGGGGCCTCACCGAACACAACACCTAGTGGGGCTCCTTATGACCGATCCGAGCGGATCATAAAACAAGGACTTGTTATAGTCATGGGTCTCGGGCTTCGTACCTATTTAAATGGATTAGACTGTTGGACCGACTATGCACTTATTTTGGACAGTAAAATCTTACGAATTGTTGATTAAGTGGTTAGGATAATCATGCAAACTCCAAATTTTATACACATAAAGATAGGACCCACCTACTAGATCTTTCAACTTCGATTGGTCCCATTCCCCATTGGGGCCTCATGTGGGTTCACAAGGAAGTAAGTTCAAAACCATGATCCTTTGAGTGGGTTTCCACACTGAATTGAAAGCCCGATGCGATGTTGTGGACCGTAAATATTTGACTCATGATCACCGTGGGTTTTTACCTCATTAAATATGGACTCGTAAGCCCACTATGCATAAAGTGAGCTCATGTACTCACTAGAGGGGGGGGGGCTCTTGAAAAAATACAGTCCTATTTTAGTAATATAGATTTCTCAATATATTATGGACTGAACCTTGTTGAGATTACAAGAAAAGGTAGGTACCCTTTTATCATGAAACTGTCCTCTTCCTATTTCAACTCCAGCGTCCCTCCCTTGTCCCAAGCTCTCCTGCTGCTGCTCCTCTCTCAGCCCTCCTGGCTCCTGCAAAAATAACCATCTCCTCTCTCTCTCTCGTTCTCCTATGCCAAGCCCTCAGCGCTAGGGCTCCCTATCCTCTCCACGTTCTCCTGAAGGTACGTTCAAGAATCCTTATCCGTCGTTTGGATGCGGAGAAAACTAACTCTCACAGTCGAAATTTGAACTTGAGATAATTTTCTCCTTATTTCAGCCTCATCCAATCTGACCCAAAGACTTCTCTT
Source organism: Cinnamomum chago (assembly GCA_038049695.1). Classification (NCBI taxonomy): domain Eukaryota; kingdom Viridiplantae; phylum Streptophyta; class Magnoliopsida; order Laurales; family Lauraceae; genus Cinnamomum; species Cinnamomum chago. The sequence continues at coordinate 101,510,530 of CP142451.1, read as the reverse complement.
TTCGTAATATGTATATCTCTTTCTCTATGTTTAGATTTTTAATGAAACTGTGGAGAGGACAGTTTATTTTCCTTGCTTTCATTCTTTTGTCAGTGATGGGAAAATGGGAATTAACAGCCCCTATATGTGATTCTGATGAAAACTATCAAGTACCACTTTTGGGTTTCACCCAAAAAGCTATGGTTTATCATTTAAAAAGAAGAAGAAGCTAGGGCTTATGAAGATGGGTGATTAAAAAAAACCCTTTTTTATTTTTTATTTTTATAATGTGTTTGATGGCTATTAAGAACATGAGGAATAGATGCTAGGATTTTGTTGAAAAAAGGAAAATTCTCTAGTGTAAAAGATGGATGTAGATGATAGTGTGGTCATAGGATACCCCGTTGTGCCATGGTCGGGTTGAGTTCGTCGGTTTAAAGTGTGGTATTGCTTGAGTTGCATCCTGATTTGGACATCTATCAGTTTGTCATTTTAAGATGTGGCAAATTGCAGTGATATTAGTTTATGGTGTATTGGATGTAACCAATCTGCTATAAACTTAGATGCACTTAGTAGAATAGATGGCCATCTGTTCTGCGGCTGGTTTACATTCGCATTGGAATATGAACTTGCGGATTCTGGTTTTTTGTACTGACTTTTTAGCATCCCCAGAGAGCTTGATCAATTGCAGTTGCTGACTTGGGCTGAAAAGCTCAAGAATTCAATATGACAACCCGATGGCACAAACAGAATGTGCTCATTGTTGCAACCATGAGGTTGTGAGTTCACGTGATGTTAATAATAATAATAATAAGTTCATTTTGCTAATGTTTTCAAATCAATTTAACAATTGGGAACTTAAATTGGGAAGCTGACACATGGTTCTAACATAAGAAATCAGTGATCTTACCCTTAATTCTGGCAAGTTAATTACACAAGCACATTCAGCCGCTCTTAAATGAAGAAAATAAAAATATGAGAATGAATGTTAAAAGAACGAAATTGAACACACCTTTAGCCTGATTAGATGATTAAAGAAAAACCTGGTAAAATGATTGACTGCTACATTTCATTAGTAACAGTGGGATCTTTATGTTATCTCCTGGGTTCTGCTTCGTTGACTGAAAATTTAAATGCTAAATATTTCAGGTTTGTTTCATCCCGTGACAAAGAAGGATGATGTATGGTGACCCGCAGCAGCAGGTTGGTGATTTCCATAGGGGGCCACCTATGCGTCAGCCCTCGGCTTCTTCCAATAATGTCCAGCCAGATTATCTTCATTCCAGCACCCCTCCTCTTCCTCCTACTCCTTATGAAGGTAATATGAGACCAGAAGAATGAGGATTTCTGCCATTTTCTTTTGGTTTTCTCTTTTGGGGATGGCGACTATGATGAAAATTCATGGCCTAATTGTTTCCAATGTTTGGTTTGTTTTATTTCATTTTTTTTTTTGTTGCAGTTTTTTTTAATTTTTTTTCTTTTTGGTTAGTGGAAAAAATATTGCTTAAACAAGTGCTGTTACAGTGCTGCTGAAACTCCAGAACTTATATGCATTACCCTTTAATTAGAAAAAGTGTTGGGCTTTGCTGCTCATGCATCTGTTGCCAAACACAAGAAAAGAAAATGAATGTGAGTTACAAAATATCTCATATCTTATTTGTTACACTGAAATGGCTGGCCTCCATGCATCTTGGCATCTTTGGCAAGATGAATTCTTTGAAGCATAGATCACTTGGCTTGTACCTTTGCACCATGAAACTTGGATTAACACAATAATGAAACAAAAAATTGTGTCAGGAGTTGTTTTATGTGTTGGTGTGGCCAAACAACTCTTTCTCTCTCTCACATAGTTGTATACACTATAGGAAATTGTCAAGATGGATTGCTTTAGATGCTTTACAAAATAAACATTTGATATGATAAATTCTAGAAGTAGTCTTTATGTAGTCCTAGAAGAAAGGTATGGTGGTCCTAAGGAACAGCTGCGCTTTCGTTTTTAAACTCCATCAAGCACATGATGCTTGATTCATAACATTGAGCGATCAATCTACTAAATGTGAAAACCAAGCAATTCGGTAAGTCTTAGTAAATAAACTAGTCTATTGTGGAGGAGACTAAACAAAGATGTAGAGTGCTTTATTGAAAATGTTAAACTATGACAATCTATCTTAATATGCTTCCTTCATTTGTCAAGGACGTCACTGTCAGCAATGTGAGTGTGTAAAGAGGTGTGGGATGGTGCTGATGAATCTCTGTCTAACTAGGTAACCATTGAAGCCATAGGATTTCTAAGTCATATAAGCTCATACATGATACATTGGCAGGAGATGAGAACACCTAATCGTTTTCTCAATGCCGATAAACGAAAATAAAAACTATTTGTTTCTCAATGGCAATAAAAAAACTAATTTTCTTGCTTCCAAGATATAAGACCTTTTCAAACACTCGAGAGTTTGGGGTTAGGTTTTTTCACTGTTTTTTTTTTTTTGGAAAGTGAAAAGTGAGAGAAAGGTGTTTGCAGGGAAAATGACCCTCCCTTCTCATTGCTTTTTTGGGTTTTAAATAGCTTTTACCCTGTTTTTTAGTACTTCTAGAATGGTAGTTATGGGGGAAAAAAGAAAAAAAAACTGTTCGAACAGGAACAGATCTGACTAGAATCTTTGCAGGTAAATTACTCTTTTTTTAAGAGGAAAAGGGAAGAGGGGGAGGGAGGGAGTGGAGGAAGAAAAGAGAGGGGGGTTGGGGGAGGGGGGGTGGTTGGTTTGTTGGGTTTAATTCCAGTTTCCTTCCTCGAATGTAATGTCTCATGAATTTCTGCTGGAACAGAAATGTGTGACAACTATTCTCTGAATGCTTACCTATGAATGTGTTAGACTTTCAGAAGGCTTCTTGGCTTGAAAGAGAATTTTCAGAAGAAGAGATCAAATCTGCAGTGTTTGATATAGAAGGAGAGAAGGCCCCTGGCCCGGCTGGTTTCCGTATGGTGTTCTTCCAAAGGTTTTGGGAAGATATTAAAGAAGACTTATTTGCATTCATGCAGGAATTTCATGATAGGGGCAAACTCTCCAGACACCTAGGGGCATCTTTCATCACGCTTATTCCTAGGAAGTCAGGTGCTGTTTCTATAAAGGATTTCCTTCCAATTAGCCTAATCGGTTCTGTGTATAAAATCCTTGCCAAGGTGTTAGCTAGTAGACACAGAAGATGCTGCCTGATCTAATTTCGCTCACTCAAGGGGCTTTTATAAATGGGAGACAAATGCTAGATGGGGCTCTGGTTGCCAATGAGTGCATCCACTTTAGGAATCTTCATAAAAGGCCGGGATTGATTTGTAAGTTGGTTGGACCTGGAAAAAGCTTATAATAGGGTGGATTGGGATTTCCTAGACTAGGTGGATTGGGATTTCCTAGACTATCTAATGGGTAGAATGGGTTTTGGGAATAGGTGGAGGAGGTGGATTATGGAATGTGTTTCCTCATCCCATTTCTCTATTTTGGTAAATGGAACCCAAAGGTTTCTTCCCTGCTTCGAGAGGCCTCAAGCAGGGGGACCCTCTATCACCTTTCCTGTTTGTCTTTATAGGTGAGGCTTTTAGTCGTATCATCGCAGCGGCTGCTAATGAGAATCTTATTAAAGGATTTAAGCCAAGCACTATGGCTCCCACTGTCACTCATCTTCATTTTGCTGACGATACACTTCTCTTTTGTGATGCGGAGGATGAAGAAGTCCAGAATGTGAAAGCCAGAATGTTATGTTTTGAAGCGGTGTCAGGTCTCAACATCAACTTCTTTAAAAGCGAAGTGATTTCTGTTAAGAGTGCATGAAGATCGCCTTCATGACTTTGCTGGGATCCTAGGATGTAAGGTCGGCACGCTTCCATCTTCCTATCTGGGTTTATCCCTTTGTATTGGTACCCCATCTAAATCTTTGTGGTCTCCAGTGATGGAAAGGTTAGAGAAGAAGCTACCTTCTTGGAAGGCTAATTATCTCTCTCTCGGAGGAAGGATTACTCTCATTAAAACGGTTCTATCAAGTCTTCTTATCTACTTATCTCTATTCAAGTGCCCTAGGGAGATTATTAGACGGATCGAGAAATTGCAGCAGAACTTCTTATGGCAAGGGTCTGAGGCTAAGAAAAAATCCCACTTGGTGAGGTGATCTCTTGTTTGCAAACCCAAAATCAGGGCGGTCTGGGCATTATACTAGTTAAAGCTATGAATCAAGCCCTACTGGCTAAATGGTTATGGTGCCTTGGAGATGATTCTATTGTTCTTTGGAAGGAGATTATTAGTTCAAAATACAATGTCTCTAGAGGGGGTTGGGAGGTGCATGGTGGTTCTGGTCGTCTCTCTGGAATTCGGAATGGAAGTTTGTCAGTCTTGGAGCCATTCAATCAATCCATTCACTTCCATGTCGGTAAGGGTGATAGGGTCTGATTCTGGTTGGATACTTAGATTGGGGACTCTCCGCCAACAACGCAATTTCCGAATTTGTTTCGCTGTGCCCAAACCGGGAGAGCTCTAGCCAGCGAATATAGAGCGAGTTGGAGAACTAGGTGAGGCCCTACTTTTAGAAGGAATCTATCGGTGGAGGAAGACAGGCAGTTTTGCTCGTTGTTGACCCTTATTGAAGGGGTTTATTTTCCATTGAATGGTAGGGATTCCAAGATTTGGACTTATTCTACAGATGGGTCTTTCTCGGTTGCTTAGTTCTATGATGCTTTCAACAGGGATGATTTCAATGCCTCTCCTATTTTGCTGTTGTGGAAGATTAAAGCTCCTCCAAGAGTCCTTGCCTTCGCTTGGATAGCTTTGCATGGTGGGACCTTGACCATGGATAATCTTAGGCGTCGGAATATGGTAATTGTCAACACCTGTCCCATGTGCCTGAAGGATGGAGAATCGGTCGACCATCTTTTTTTGAAATATAGGGTGGCCCAAGGCCTTTGGAAGTCCGTCTACAGCTGGTTTGATATGAGTGGTGTCCTTCCAGCCCATTTCTCTCAACACTTTGAGGCTTGGAAGTTGGGGGTGGGTTCCAGTAGGGGCCGCATCATGTGGCGGACTTCTTTTTTGGCTATTATTTGGGTAATTTGGCAAGAGAGGAACAATAGATGATTTAATGATAAATCGTTAGCTGAGGATAGTCTTAGGGACAAGATAAAATACTATACTGCTTCTTGGGTGTCTCATCTTCCCTCATTCAAAGTGATCTCTGTAAACGTAGTTTCGAGAAATTGGAAAGAGGTGGCCTTCTCCTCTCTGGCCTCTCCTCCTAGTGTTCAAAGATGGATTCCTCCTCCCCCTCAGGGTTTTGATTTAAACTTCGACGAGAGTGCCATGTGTAATTCGGGTCTGGCTGGGGTGGGTGGAATCATCCGTAACGGTTTGGGGTTGCTTGTTCTTTCCTTTTTAGGGCTTGTTTTGGTATGCTCTGCCAATGAGGTAGAATTGTTGGCATTCAAAACTGGCCTTAGAGAAGCTCTCCTTCTGAATCTCCCTAACCTTATCGTGGAAGGGAACTCTTTTTGTGCAATCCAATGGCCAAAGCTTCTGCTAGAGCCCCTTGGAAGCTGGCAAGTGTGGTGGATGAGATTTTGGATCTTGCTAGAAGCCTCCAAGTTACCATCTCCCACATTCTCCGCAGTGCTAATTCAGAAGCTGATTTTCTTGCTAAGGAGGGCGCATCTCTTCCTACTCTTTCTATTAACATGTTCCCCTTGTAGTTTTTGGGGATGGGGTTGGGGTTCTTTCTCTTTTGGGACTTGGCTTCATGCTTTTTTGTTACAATATACCTCTCTTATACTATATAGTTTTCTTTTATAAATACAGTCACTTTTTCAAAAAAAAAAAAAAAACTATTTTCACTGAATGCTGACTGCTGAGCGTTTCAGCAAATTCACCAAATCTTTCAAATCCCTCAAGTCCTCTTTGGCAACTCACATCAGTTATGCTCGGCACCTGGTGAGAACCAGTTATCTTGTGGACTGGGTAAGTAGACCCATTGACCCATTGGATCCTTTGGCTGTGATCCCGTGAAACTTGGATTAACACAATAATGAAGTAGAGAAATGAGGTTTGGAATTGTCAGTGCCATGGTGTAATCAAATGTCCGATGCAGACCTATTGTCTGGCCCTCATCATTTCCTATTGTCTAGCCTGCATCATTGTCTCTCTTGTACAGATAAATTTATAATTTTCATCATTTATCTGTATATTGACCACTTTAGTGTATACACTTTAGGAAATAATGAAAAGGATTGTGCAGGTGCTATACTATACAAGATAAACATGTGCTATGATATGTTCCACGGGTACTCCCTCAATACAATCTTCAGATATAGGTATGGTACTCCTATGGAGCAACTGCATCTTTAGCTTTTACAGTTCAGCATGGAATAGTTAAAGAGTCTTGGAAGAGCCCTCCCATGCCTGCTGGACATGGATCTCCTGAAAAGAGAACAGTTTGAAGCCAGCTTGAGAATTTTATTAAAGTTCAGCTTTATAATTTCTGGTGCAGGTAAACTACCAGGCATGAGAAGGTTTAATCATGTAAGAGGTAATCTCGAGGAACTATTGACAAAAAAGGGGGAGTTAATCTCAGGGAGCCCTCCCGTGCATGCTGGACGTTGGTTTGGATTAGGTGATAGATGGGTCCCACCCATAGTTATCACGGTTTGAACCATGAGATCAGTTCTCACCAGATTATTTTCTCAAATATAAAATCCAAGCAGACAACTGCTTGGAACAATTTGAGTCAGGGTTCACTGACTATACAATTAAGGCATTGGTATTTTGGCTTTTATGGTGTGTTTTTTTTTCCCCACTTGAGATATATAAACCAAATTAAATATGTAAGATTTTGTGTGTGTGTGTGTATATATATGTATACATATGTTTTACATCTTACAATATTTGTTTCCAATTACCTTTCTCATACAAAGGGAGGGGCATGGCCCCAAGAAAGATTGGGAAGCCCCTCAATGTTATGGAATATTTATGTTAATTTACATATAGCCCACCCAAAGAATTTTTTTTTTACACAGTGGCCCCACACTAAGTAAAAGTTTATGGTTTCACCACTAATTATTGTTTCTTTAACTAAATCTGAAAACAGAAAAGTTAAGAAATTAATGCTTGGGAAAAGAAGAGGAAAGGGAGGAGATCTATCTTAGTTTTCCTAAGATTTAGTGGGTTCCAGGGTCCCGAAGTTATTTGTAAAGAAAATGGTAGGTCTCATACACTGATAAACGGTTCGGAACAGAAATTACAGACCCACAAAAGTGCATAAAATCAGAAATTCAGATTATATTGTTCGAACAGTTTGCATGTTGACTTTTTAAAAAAAAAATTATATATTTCTCAAAATTCATGAGGATGTATATGAAACTTCATATCTTGGAGTTTATTAGCTCTATGAAAAATATTGAATGGTTCGAATAACAAGTTTGGGGGGCATAAGAGTGAAAAAAAAATCAGAAAACTGATGGTAGCAGCAACTAGCACCAACTCGGTGCCCTTAACCACAGGGAAGCATTAAAAAAAAAAAAAAAAAAAACATATATAAAATAGAGGAGTGCTCCAAAACTCCGAGGAGCCTTTTTTAGTAAAAAAAAAAAAAACACGACTCCCATTAGGGCCTACTATGATGCATGACAATCATAGAATGCCATTAGATCGAAACATCTGGATAAAACCTACTTAAGTGCAAAATCTCACTTCCATTAGATCATCCTAACTCCTTGATTTCTGACTCTTAAAATTAATGGTTTCAAAAGACATTACTTTCTTAAGATTTCAATCCAACAGTGGATAAAAGTTAGATGAATGTCCAATTTAGACTTGTAACAATTTATGATGGGATAGTGTGTGTGAAAACGGCTGAATTGGCTTAAGGCAGGCTCCTCAACATGAAAAAATAGGGAGCAAAAGGGGGCATTTTTTAAATGAAAGTTTTTTGAGAATTTCTCTTTTTGTTATCCTATATCTATACACAATACACCCTAGAAGTGATCATCAATCTTGCTGGTTCACGTCTTTTCTTCACATCTCACTTTATCTTCTCAGTTGCTTCCATCATCGTTCACTATCCATCACAGCAAATGATCTAAGTGCCCTTGCTTTGCAGAGGAAAACCACAGTATTCCGAAAGCAAAAGTCTAAATGGCCAGAAGTCGGTCCCCCAGTGGACCGTGTAGCAGGGCTCATTCCGAAACCTTCATTGTCCCTCTTGAGTCCTTTAATGAACAAAATGATCACTATGATTAAATCAGTAGCACCATAAGCCTGTTGGTACATATTTAAGACAAGGCCCCGTATCAGTTTGAATCAAGGGTTGTGATGTTTTATTAGTGATCATCTCTCTGCTTTTCTGTGTCTCAATCTATTAAGAAGTTCAACAATCTTTTGATGTTTTATTAGTGATCATCTCTCTGCTTTTCCGTGTCTCAATCTATTAAGAAGTTCAACAATCTTTTGAAGCTATAGGTACACAATGTTCGACATTGCTCATAATATTCATCACAAAATAAAATAATAATTATATTTGTTGTTTACCTTACCTCTTCTCATGCCTATCAATTGATGATGATACACAATGTAGGTTACGGGTATTAAGTTTTCTTCGTTAACCATTTCTACTAAAACTTCAAGGCTACCTCATTTGCTAACAAAATGAAAAGTAGAATGGTTTTTTTAACTGTTTTAAATTTTAGTTGCAGATCCAATGATGGAGTTGTAGCATGAACAAAGATAAATAAGTTGATAGAACTCTTTGAAGTCTAACTCAAATTCAGGCAAATCAATTGATCATACTCCACCAATTTTTTTTTTTTTAAATCATGTTATGTGTCGAATAATAAATTGCAAGTTCAAATGCCAATTAAGCAAATTGCAAACTAGATATATGATGTGAATCATATGTTGCCCCCATATATGAAATTGTTTCATTGAGCTTAAGATGGTGAGAAGCAGAAAACCAATCAACATAACAGATATGACATTTTTTGAAAAGAAAAAAAGACTTTGGCTACATTGCGCCACTGGTCAATGCGCAATACTTTAACTTGAAGACCCAGTGACCGATCCTTCGGCATGTGTGTGGAAATATGGTGCTAACACCACTCATCTATGAGTGTGTAGGCAATATGACATATACCCTTTTATCATTTGTTATCATCAAAACCTAGATATTTTTATCTATATTTCTATTTTAGGGCATGTTTTGTGTACGTGCCACAGAAAATCTCTCTTCTGCGGGGAAAATTTTCGACCCCCCTTTGAAATTATTTTCTAAGGACTTATAGAAAACTTAGTCCATTTTATGCTTTTATGTGAGAAAAAATGGCTATAGCAAAACACGGATTTTACTTAATGCAAAAAATCATTTCTACAATCCTCATTTTATCCTTGGAAAACTGGCTACACTAACTTGCCCAAGCCTGTTTCTTTAGCAGAATTCCAAGAATTCATGTCTAAATTCTCCAAAAGTTGTCATTTTAGGTGGAATTCCAAATTCCTCTTTTTTATGGTGAACTTGAAATTCCAACAAATGGTATAGAGAGTGGAATTCCAAAAAGTCTTTTGGGTGGTTGGAATTTGAAATTCTAATGAAAGAAACATAACATTTCAAACGTTGGGGACAAGATGTCACATCATGCCTAAAAAACTCCAACCTCCCAAATTCTTGTCATAAATTTCGGTAAAGAAACGGGTCAAAGTGTCTTGTTTCTTTATCTTATGTATCTTCTTCTTTGGATTTATTTTATTTTATTTGTCATTATCAATAATGCCCCCTCTTTTATTACTCTCATGATTCGGTTTGAATCTCAATAGTCAATTAATTCTTTTCTTGTATTTTACTTTTGTTGTCATTTGAATTGGCTTACTTAATTAGTGTTCTAGAATTCATGTTTAGATTTTCATCATTTTAAATTTATAATGTTTGGAAAGTTAAAAACAACAATTACCACTATCATTAGTCAATCACGGCATTAGATTTAACCCATTAAATATAATTTTTATTACCTAATCCAAAAGAAACAATGTTTATTATCTTTCCATTCCATTTGACTTTACATAATATTAAAAAAGTATTTTGGAGGAACAAAATCCTTTAGATTTTTACCTGCCACTGGTTTGGACATTGAATAAGTATTATTTTTCATTGCTTTCATCTTCTTTTACTTTAAAAATGGAAAACTTATTTTAACTTCATGTCTGAATATTAAAATATTAAGGTCACATTTTCTCCATAAAATCCTCACAGATTCTTCCTGTACGAGCCAGTGTGCGACAGGCCCAGGTGGATGGGCTGGCCCAATATATACACACAAAAATTGGGTGCCACAACCAATGGGATCCCAAATCAGAGAAAATTGATGAAAGAAGTGGTGACAACTCATAGGTGTTTGAGGTCCAGAGGATATGAGGAGAGTCACACATGATGAATAGGTCTACATATTGCAGAAGAATGAAGACTTCTTATAACATTTTGAATAGAACTGGGGGTTTGAACCTCATGTACGTCACTTTTTCCCGTTTATGTGTGCTCCTTTCCTTTTTGTGTGGGCTTTCTTTCCAAGTCTCCTTAGCTGGGGTACCATAAAAAAAAAAAAAAAAAAACTTTTTGAAGAAATCTTAAAACCTATATGGGTCTAAGGGTTGAAAATTTATAATTTATAATTTTGGGTGTTCTTAAACAGATGAATGGTTCGAATCAGGAATGTACTCACTAAAAATTACAGGAAGGAGTAGGGATGAAACTCACAGATGGGATTCAAGTTACCTCCGGACCGAATGTGAATCGGAAAACCGGGACTTTTTCCTTTTCCACTGAAGAAATTTGTCCAACCCAAAAAAAAAATTTCCACGGAATCACAAAATATTTAGCTCATTTTGGTACTATTCCTCCTGGTAAAACAGCCATCTCAAAAAAAAAAAAATTATTGTAGCGTGGAAAAACATTTTTGTAGAAAACTAGCTCACAAATGCGCCCAAAATATAAATGTAGTAGTACTGGACAAGAGATGTAATGTGAAATCAACTCCCCTTGTTTCAATGGGATGGAAACATTGATGGAACCATAAGTAATATAAAAGCTGGATCTTGGACATTTCCATTTTCCACTTTCCTCCAGAGGGGGAATATATAGCATTCCAAGGTAGGAAAGTCAAAAGTCAAGTAATTATTTCCTACTAGAATACATCCAGAGAGAAGTGTCCCCACTTCCATAGCAAGCTGACTGAACCAAGTTCACCATTTCTCAAGTTTGGGTTGGATTAATGGTCAGCTCAAGGCTCAAGCCAAACCCGACCTGGCCCCACCCATTGACACCTCTACAAGTGAATATCGTGCCATAGCTGAGCCCACCATTGTATTGGTGGGGTCCTCCTGAGAGATACGGATTTGAATAAATTCAGGAGTTTGTTCACATTTGCTGAAATCACTTGATATTACATTTGAAAGATAAGGAAATATTATTATACCAATCATAGAGGAATAACCCAGGAACAAACCATACAAATGCAATTAAAACTGAGTTCTCAAACAAGAAAAGAACAAGGACCCTCGACATCGCCTAAGCATCTAAGCCTCAGTAAACCTGTATTTCATGGGACCCATGCACACGCGTCAAGAGAGCCGGAGATCCCATGAGATCTTGACTTAGGGTACGTTTATGTAACACCAAATCCATGTAAAAGTAGCAAGATATGGATCCGATTCTCTGAGCCTAATTCTTTTTCCTCCTCATTTGGTGTAGTTGCACTCTCAAGTGGGAATTCAAACCCCACCCACCCAAGGTTTCCCCTTTTGTGGTGTTACACCAAGTCCTTGGAGCACATTTGGTAACAAATGAGGAATCTACAACTTTGAGGATGCCTCGCTGTGTTTGGAATAGGTATTCCTCATTGATGATTTGTATTGTTGAGAATTTTACATCAATATCAATACAAAATCGATCTATATAATTGAGAAAAATTGTTTCGATATGGACATCTGAATTAGTGAGGGTTTTCAAATTCTATGAGAAAATTTGTGTAAACCCAGTGCCCGTTTGGCGCTTTACTAGTTTAGTTGAAGTCAAGTAATGCCTCCATTTTTCAGATAAGGGTCACATGAAAAGTACAGTTTTTCAAAATCCCCTCCTTATTTCAGAAAAAAAGAAGTAAATAAGCAACCTCATTTCTCCACTAAAAGACAAAGAAACTCCACTTTTTTTATAAAAAAAAAGTCAAAAAGATTCCATACCAAATAACTAAAAAAATTATCATCATAACTCACTTATATTTTATTATCTCTTGATTTGATGCTTTACTTTATCTATATTTAACGTTAAAATTACCAAACAGGTTTGGGACTTACAATTGTCAAATGTGGGTTTTCCGTAATTTTGTTGAAAGTGAAAATTTTTTTTCTAAGGATTTGGTTGCCAAATGTGCGGCCTTAGGGGCTGTTTGTTTGTATTAGCGATTAAGAATACATAGGAGGTTAAAAATAAAAATTAAAGGTAAATTTTAAAAAAATGTGCATCAAATAACAGTTTTTTAAAGGAAATAAAACTAAAAGAAGGTATTATTTGATGCCCATTTTTTGAAATTCGCATTTTATCTTCTTTTTTAACTACCCTATATATATATATTCAATTTCTATGTATTTTAATGCAAACATACAGAGCTTCAGAGAAATTCTGAGTAAAAGAAGTGAAACCTTGTTGAGGCTCACCTGCTAAAATATGAAAGCTCAAGCTGTTGAAACCAAAATCCATCCTGATGTATGTATGCGGTATCATAAATTTCTCCCCCATTAAATTTGATCCAACCATAAGATTGACCATTTAAAAGAAAATATGTGGACACAACTTTATGCATGATTTACCATTAACTTTTTTTATTCAAAAGAAAATCATATGTAGGGGTCAATTCCTATTCCGGTAAAATTTAGGAATTCCGCGTTCACTAATTAAATTTTCAATAAATGGGTCTCATTTCAATTCCTTCAATTCATGATTTTTCCAAGTCAAACTTGACAGGATCAACCAGCAGCACACCTCATCTGATAGAGATATATACCAGAAAAACAAAAAACAAAAAAAAAAAAACTTATACATGCCGTGATTCCTACATACAACAATGCATAAAATAAAATCCCACCCCCTCTATAAATCCATCACCAAACTCATGAACAAAGAGACTCACTCCCACTCAACATACCCCAAGCAAAAAAAAGAAAGCAAATAAAACATATTTGAGAGAAATCCCATGGCCAAGTATCTCCCACTAGCTCTGATAATGATGCTATTACTACAAAGCCTCAACATGGGCCACGGCAATACTGTGTTCGCAGCTTGCAACCCCAGCGGCTCCTTAACAGGCAGGGGAGGTGGCTGCAACAGAGGGAACGACTCCGAGTGCTGTAAATCAGGACAGAAGTACCCACAATACCGTTGCTCCCCTCCCATCACTGGTGGCAGCACTAAGGCACACATGACCATCAACAGCTTTGAAGAAGGTCAAGATGGTGGGGGCCCTTCCGAGTGCGACGACAGCTACCACAGCGACGAAGAAATGGTTGTGGCCCTTTCCACGGGATGGTACAGTGGTGGGAGCCGCTGCCACAAGAACATCAGGATCAATGCCAACGGTCGATCAGTGCTGGCCAAGGTAGTGGACGAGTGTGATTCGGTGAACGGGTGTGATTCGGAACATGACAACCAGCCGCCATGCCCCAACAACATAGTGGATGCATCTCCTGCAGTGTGGAAGGCTTTGGGGATCACTGGATCCCGGGTTGGTGATTTTGATATTACATGGTCGGATGCATGATGATACAGGCTTTGATCTATAAGCCTTGTAGTCTAAAAATAAGCATGGGTTTGAAACTGCAGATAAGAGGCCATGAATGCCTTAATGTGTTGTTCTAGCTAGTCGCAAGACACGTTAATAAAATATTATGTATTATCTAAGTTTACAAAGAGTGCTCTCTCTCTAAAAATAAGCATGGGTTTGAAACTGCAGATAAGAGGCCATGAATGCCTTAATGTGTTGTTCTAGCTAGTCGCAAGACACGTTAATAAAATATTATGTATTATCTAAGTTTACAAAGAGTGCTCTCTCTCTAAAAATAAGCATGGGTTTGAAACTGCAGATAAGAGGCCATGAATGCCTTAATGTGTTGTTCTAGCTAGTCGCAAGACACGTTAATAAAATATTATGTATTATCTAAGTTTACAAAGAGTGCTCTCTCTCTCTCTCTCTCGTTTTAGGGTAGGGATTTGCATCAACATATGTACAATTTGTGGTGATAAATGTTGTCCATGTGGCCAATATATTCATGGTTGCGTGGTAGGAATTTGCATCAACATAAGTATAATTTGTAGTGGAAATTAAGTGTTGTCCATGTTGCAACACACTAGTGGTTGAGTGGTATTAGCACATTCCTTTCACACCCATATATGGAGGGTTCAAGCAGTAAATTCCTCAAACTAAAAGTATCACTCCTGTAGTCTAAATAGCAATAACCATGATGGATAATTTGTATCAGTTATAAATATATATTAAGGGTTGCTTAGGGTTATAGGAGTTGGTTTAATCGAGAGGCATGAAGAAACTAGAGCAATCATAAATTACACCTCTAATTTCTCAGATGCAGTGAGAAAAATGTGGTCCCTTTGCATTGTGGGCATAGAAACACTAGCTAGCGACGTAAAGTTCGTCCCACGGTCAACTTCTTTTCTTATATTATATGTTGTGTGGTAATTGATTGCGTTCATAACGGAAAGGAGAGAATAGACTATGTATTAACTGGGCATGTTTAGCATCATTATAGAATATTGTGACAAGGCTTTGATAATAATGAATGACATGAAATGGGAGACTCAACTACAAACTGGGTAAAAGGGCGACATGGGTGATAGAGGAACATCAATCCAAACCATTGATAGAAGATGAAAAGTTGGTTATGTTCTCTTTACAAGCGGTTTTTTCCTTTGCTAGAAGTATGGTTCTTACCTCGAAACGGACCGTCTAATCTTTTGGGGTGGTTTTTAGGAGCGAGACTCAATTTTTGCTGCTACAAATGACTTTCAGCAACGGGTAAAAATGCTACTAAAAGTGAATTTTTCCGCTGTTAAAAGTCACATTTTTTTGTAGTTAATAATGGACACCAGTCCACCTACAATAGAATTGTTGTTGAACTTTGTATCTAGAGTTGAACATGCTCTCTTTTTTCACTTATCTGATCACTGCTTCAGCTTTTATATTTTTTGTTCTAATATTTTATCTTTTTCTTTTTTACTTGTATTGAGCACCTTTTACTAGTTGTTTGTTACCCATTATAATATATTAAAGACAAGAGTTTTGGCTTTAATTTTGACTGATAATTGTGATTTTGATCGACAATTATCTCTTTTTTATTCCACATCTTATTCCCACTACTTATCTCATTCAACTACTTGCTCAGTTCTTTATCTCATCAAACTACTGACCTCCACTCTCCATTTTTTAAAGTTTCACCTTTTCCTTTGGGTAGGAAATCTCATCTCTATTTCTTCTCTTATATTCCCTTGTCATCTCAATTTTTCTACTTCTATTTCATGCAATTTGCTCTATATTTTTAATGTAGTTACTCCCATAATCTTTTTAATATATTATTATATAATTTGCAATGCATGAACATACCATGCTGAGCACGGACTATAACGCTTTGCACACTTAATTATGTAAGGAGATCCTGTAGAAGGGCAAAAGCCACATTTGGTATGCATGAGACGGCTTGAGGTGATGACTAACAATATTGTCCCTCTTAGTTAGGCTGTTCATGGTCATAGGTTAGGCCCAAATCTATGTGAGCTAAGTCTAATAAAAATGCAATTGGATAGTTGGTTCTGCCTTTCAACCCAGGATTGGGCCTAAATTCAGGATCAAAACTCTTACTATGCTGAGCTCAGCCCCTAGAAAATTGGCTCACTGTAGTAAGCTTCAATATAAATGCCCAAAACAGTAAATAATACATTAAACTTTATATGATGATGATGGTGACAGTGATAAGAGATTCTTGTTATGGAAATTTTCAGTTTTTGTTTTTTTCCCCCAAGAATTCGGCCTTGCTTAACCATAATCCAACGAGCTCAAAATTGTCAATCCTTTCCATGCATATGCTCACACCTGTGAAATTTCTGCCATTGACCATCCCTGGATCTAGTTAAAAGTGCCACCATGGTCCGCAACTAGTTGTGGATCTACTAAAAAACCTTCTTAAAAAAGGGAATTCCTAACCTTTGTAAAAAGGGAATTTTGGGGGCAACACCTAGTGGGGCGGGCTCCTTATGACCCATCCGAGCGGATTATAAAACAGGGACCCCCTTATAGTCACTAGCCTCAGGCTTGGTACCTATTCAAATGGATTACACTGTTGAACCGATTATGTATTCATTTTGGACAGTAAAAACTTATGCATTGTTAATCAAGTGGTTAGGATAATCACGCAAACTCCAAAATTTATAAGATAGGACCCCACCTACTAGATCTTTCAACTCCGACTGGTCCAATTCCCCAGTGGGGCCTCACGTGGGTTTACAAGGAAGTAAGTCCAAAATCGGGATCCTTTGAGTGGGTTTACACATGAAATTGAAAGCCTAAGGCGATATGTTGGACCGTAAATGATCAACTATGGACCTCACCGGATCTCGACTCGTAAGCTCACTATGCATGAAGTGAGCTCATGTGCTCGCTGTGGGGGGGCGCTCTTGAAAAAACACAGTCCTATTTTGGCAATATTAGATTTCTCAAGGGACCTGTTGAGATTACAAGAAAAGGTAGGTACCCTTTTATCATGAAACTGTCCTCTTCCTATTTCATCTCCAGCGTCCCTCCCTTGTCCCAAGCTCTCCTGCTGCTACTGCTCTCTCTGCCCTCCTCCTTGTTCCTGCTAAAATAACCATCTCCTCTTCTCTCTCTCTCGTTCTCCTATGCCAAGCCCTCAGCGCTAGGGCTCCCTATCCTCTCCACGATCTCCTCAAGGTACGTTCAAGAATCCTAATCAGTCATTTGGAACTCTCGCAGTCGAAATTTGACCTAGAGATAGTTTTCTCCATATTTCACCCTCATCCAAACTGACCCAAAGACTTCTCTTTTCGTAATATGTATATCTCTTTCTCTATGTTTAGATTTTTAATGAAACTGTGGAGAGGACAGTTTGTTTTCCTTGCTTTCATTCTATTGTCAGTGATGGGAAAATGGGAATTAACAGCCCCTATATGTGATTCTGATGAAAACCATCAAGTACCACTTTTGGGTTTCACCCAAAAAGCTATGGTTTATCATTTAAAAAGAAGAAGAAGCTAGGGTTTATGAAGATGGTTGATTAAAAAAACCCTTTTTTATTTTTTATTTTTATAATGTGTTTGATGGTTATTAAGAACATGAGGATTAGATGCTAGGATTTTGTTGAAAAAAAGAAAATTCTCTAGTGTAAAAGATGGGATGTAGATGATAGTGTGGTCATAGGATACCCCGTTGCGCCATGGTCGGGTTGAGTTCATCGGTTTAAAGTGTGGTATTGCTTGAGTTGCATCCTGATTTGGACATCTATCAGTTTGTCATTTTAAGATATGGCAAATTGCAGTGATATTAGTTTATGGTGTATTGGATGTAAGTCATGTAACCAATCTGCGATCATCTTAGATGCACTTAGTAGAATAGATGGCCATCTGTTCTGCGGCTGGTTTGCATTCGCATTGGAATATGAACTTGCGGGTTCTAGTTTTTTGTACAGACTTTTTAGCATCCCCAGCGAGCTTGATCAATTGCAGTTGCTTACTTGGGCTGAAAAGCTCAAGAATTCAATATGACAACCCCATGGCACAAACAGAGTGTGCTCATTGTTGCAACCTTGAGGTTCTGAGTTCAGGTGATGTTAATAATAATAATAATAATATGTCCATTTTGCTAATGTTTTCAAATCAATTTAACAATTGGGAACTTAAATTGGGAAGCTGACACATGGTTCTAACATAAGAAAGCAGTGATCTTACCCTTAATTCTGGCAAGTTAATTACACAAGCACATTCAACCGCTCTTAAATGAAGAAAAGAAAATATGAGAATGAATGTTAAAAGCACGAAATTGAACACACCTTTAGCCTGATTAGATGATTAAAGAAAAACCTGGTAAAATGATTGACTGCTACATTTCATTATTAACAGTGGGATCTATATGTTATCTCCTGGGTTCTGCTTCGTTGACTGAAAATTTAAATGCTAAATATTTCAGTTTTGTATCATCCTGTGACAAAGAAGGATGATGTATGGTGACCAGCAGCAGCAGGTTGGTGATTTCCATAGGGGGCCACCTATGCGTCAGCCCTCGGCTTCTTCCACTAATGTCCAGCCAGATTATCTTCATTCCAACGCCCCTCCTCTTCCTCCTACTCCTTATGAAGGTAATATGAGACCAGAAGAATGAGGATTTCTGCCATTTTCTTTTGGTTTTCTTTTTTGGGGATGGTGACTATGATGAAATTCATGGCCTAATTGTTTCCAATGTTTGGATTGTTTTATTTCATTTTTTTGTTGCAGTCTTTTTTAATTTTTTTCTTTTTGGTTAGTGGAAAAAATATTGCTTAAACAAGTGCTGTTACAGTGCTGCTGAAACTCCAGAACTTATATGCGTTACCCTTTAATTAGAAAAAGTGTTGGGCTTTGCTGCTCATGCATCTGTTGCCGAACACAAGAAAAGAAAATGAATGAGAGTTACAAAATATTTCATATCTTATTTGTTACACTGAAATGGCTGGCCTCCATGCATCTGAATGATCTAGCTTGCTACAAGGCATTTTTAGAGTCTCAGACCACGGTGCAAGAAGCACATGGCATCTTTGGCAAGATGAATTCTTTGAAGCATCGATCACTTGGGTTGGACCTTTGCACCATGAAACTTGGATTAACACAATAATGAAACAAAAAATTGTGTCAGGAGTTGTTTTATGTGTTGGTGTGGCCAAACATCTCTCTCTCTCTCTCTCTCATAGCTGTATACACTATAGGAAATTGTCAAGATGGATTGCTGTAGATGCTTTACAAAATAAACATTTGATATGATAAATTCTAGAAGTAGTCTTTATGTAGTCCTAGAAGAAAGGTATGGTGGTCCTAAGGAACAGCTGTGCTTTAGTTTTTAAACTCCATCGAGCACATGATGCCTTGATTCATAACATTGAGCGATCAATCTACTAAATGTGAAAACCAAGCAATTCGGTAAGTCTTAGTAAATAAATTGGCTGATTGTGGAGGAGACTAAACAAAGATGTAGAGTGCTTTATTGAAAATGTGAAACTATGACAGTCTATCTCAATATGCTTCCTTCATTTGTCAAAGACGTCACTGTGAGCAATGTGAGTGCGTAAAGAGGTGTGGGATGCTGCTGATGAATCTCTGTCTAACTAGGTAACCATTGAAGCCATAGGATTTCTAAGTCATATAAGCTCATACATGATACATTGGCAGGAGATGAGAACACCTAATTGTTTTCTCAATGCCGATAAAAGAAAATAAAAACTATTTGTTTCTCAATGGCAATAAAAAAACTAATTGTCTTGCTTCCAAGATATAAGACCTTTACAAACACTCAGACAGTTTGGGGTTAGGGTTTTTCACTCTTTTTTTTTTTTTGGAAAGTTAAAAGCGAGAGAAAGGTGTTTGCAGGGAAAATGACCCTCCCTTCTCATTGCTTTTTGGGGTTTTAAATAACTTTTAGCATGTGTTTTAGTACTTCTAGAATGGAAGTGATGGGGAAAAAAGAAAACAACTGTTCAAACAGGAACAGATCTGACTAGAATCTTCGCAGGTAAATTACTCTTTTTTTTTTAAGAGGCAAAGGGAAGAGGGGGAGGGAGTGGAGGAAGAAAATAGAGAAAATAGAGTATTGGTGGGGGGCCGGGGGAGGGGGGGGGGGTGTGGTTTGGTTTGTTGGGTTTAATTCCAGTTTCCTTCCTCGAATGTAATGTCTCATGAATTTCTGCTGGAACAGAAATGTGTGGCAACTATTCTCTAAATGCTTACCAATGAATGTGTTAAGACTTTCAGAAGGCTTCTTGGCTTGAAAGAGAATTTTCAGAAGAAGAGATCAAATCTGCAGTGTTTGATACAGAAGGAGAGAAGGCCCCTGGCCCGGATGGTTTGCCTATGGTGTTCTTCCACCGGTTTTGGGAAGATATTAAAGAAGACTTATTTGCATTCATGCAGGAATTTCATGATAGGGGCAAACTCTCCAGACACCTAGGGGCATCTTTCATCACGCTTATTCCCAAGAAGTCAGGTGCTGTTTCTATAAAGGATTTCCGTCCAATCAGCCTAATCGGTCCTGTGTATAAAATCCTTGCCAAGGTGTTAGCTAGTAGACTCCAGAAGATGCTGCCTGATCTAATTTCGCTCACTCAAGGGGCTTTTATAGGTGGGAGACAAATGCGGGGCTCTGGTTGCCAATGAGTGCATCCACTTTAGGAATCTTCATAAAAGGCTGGGATTGATTTGTAAGATTTTCCTGGAAAAAGCTTATAATAGGGTGGATTGGGATTTCCTAGACTATCTAATGGGTAGAATGGGTTTTGGGAATAGGTGGAGGAGGTGGATTATGGAATGTGTTTCCTCAACCCATTTCTCTATTTTGGTAAATGGAACCCAAAGGTTTCTTCCCTGCTTCGAGAGGCCTCAAGCAGGGGGACCCTCTATCACCTTTCCTATTTGTCATTATAGGTGAGGCATTTAGTCGCATCATCGAACGGCTGCTAATGAGAATCTTATTAAAGGATTTAGGCCGAGCACTACGGCTCCCACTGTCACTCATCTTCAGTTTGCTGACGATACGCTTCTCTTTTGTGATGCGGAGGATGAAGAAGTCCAAAATGTGAAAGCCATAATGTTATGTTTTGAAGCGGTGTTAGGTCTCAACATCAACTTCTTTAAAAGCGAAGTGATTTGTGTTAAGAGTGCATGAAGATCGCCTTCATGACTTTGCTGGGATCCTAGGATGTAAGGTCGGCACGCTTCCATCTTCCTATCCGGGTTTATCCCTTTGTATTGGTACCCCATCTAAATCATTGTGGTCTCCAGTGATGGAAAGGTTAGAGAAGAAGCTACCTTCTTGGAAGGCTAGTTATCTCTCTCTCGGAGGAAGGATTACTCTCATTAAAACGGTTCTATCAAGTCTTCTTATCTACTTATCTCTATTCAAGTGCCCTAGGGAGATTATTAGATGGATCGAGAAATTGCAGCAGAACTTCTTATGGCAAGGGTCTGAGGCTAAGAAAAAATCCCACTTGGTGAGGTGGTCTCTTGTTTGCAAACCCAAAATTAGGGCGGTCTGGGCATTATACCAATTAAAGCTATGAATCAAGCCCTACTGACTAAATGGTTATGGTGCCTCAGAGATGATTCTACTGTTCTTTGGAAGGAGATTATTAGTTCAAAATAGAATGTCTCTAGAGGGGGTTGGGAGGTGCATAGTGGTTCTGGTCGTCTCTTTGGAATTTGGAAAGGAATTTTTTCAGTCTTGGAGCCATTCAATCAATCCATTCGCTTCCACGTCGGTAAGGGTGATAGGGTCCGATTCTGGTTGGATACTTGGATTGGGGACTCTCTGCCGGCAACTCAATTTCCAAATTTGTTTCGCTATGCCCAAAACGGGAGTGCTCTAGTCAGCAAATATATAGAGCGAGTTGGAGGAGAACTACGTGAGGCCCTACTTTTAGAAGGAATCTATTGGAGGCGGAAGATAGGCAGTTTTGCTTGTTGTTGACCCTTATTGAAGGGGTTTATTTTTCGATGAATGGTAGGGATTCCCGGATTTGGACTTACTCTACCGAAGGGTCTTTATCGGTTGCTTAGTTCTATGATGCTTTCAACAGGGATGATTCCAATGCCTCTCCTATTTCGCTGTTGTGGAAGATTAAGGCTCCTCCTAGAGTCCTTGCCTTCACTTCGATAGCTTTGCATGGTGGGTCCTTGACCATGGATAATCTTAGGCATCGGAATATGGTAATTGTCAACATTATCCCATGTGCCTGAAGGATGCAGAATCGGTCGACCATCTTTTTCTGAACTGTAGGGTGGCCCAAGGCCTTTGGAATTCCGTCTACAGCTGGTTTGATATGTGTGGTGTCCTTCCAGCCCATTTCTCTCAACACTTTGAGTCTTGGAAGTTGGGGGTGGGTTCCAGTAGGGGCCGCATCATGTGGAGGACTTCTTTTTTGGCTATTATTTGGGTAATTTGGCAAGAGAGGAACAATAGATGATTAATGATAAATCGTTAGTTGAGGATAGTCTTAGGGACAAGATAAAATACCATACTGCTTCTTGGGTGTCTCATCTTCCCTCATTCAAAGGGATCTCTATAAACGTAGTTTCGAGAAATTGGAAAGAAGTGGCCTTCTCCTCTCTGGCCTCTCCTCCTAGTGTTCAAAGATGGATTCCCCCTCCCTCTCAGGGTTTTAATTTAAACTTCGATGGGAGTGCCATGGGTAATCTGGGTCTGGCTGGGGTGGGTGGAATCATCCGTAACGGTTTGGGGTTGCCTGTTCTTTCCTTTTTAGGGCCTGCTGTGGTATGCTCTGCCAATGAGGTAGAATTATTGGCAATCAGAACTGGCCTCAGAGAAGCTCTCCTTCTGAACCTCCCTAACCTTATCGTGGAAGGGGACTCTTTTTGTGCAATCCAATGGGCCAAAGCTTCTGCTAAAGCCCCTTGGAAGCTGGCTGGAGGTGTGGTGGATGAGATTTTGGATCTTGCTAGAAGCCTCCAAGTTACCGTCTCCCACATTCTTCGAAGTGCTAATTCAGAAGCTGATTTTCTTGCTAAGGAGGGCGCATCTCTTCCTACTCTTTCTATTAACATGTTCCCCTTGTAGTTTTTGGGGATGGGGTTGGGGTTCTTTTGCTTTTGGGACTTGGCTTCATGCTTTTTTGTTACAGTATACCTCTCCTTTATTGTATAGTTTTCTTTTATAAATATAGTCACTTTTTCAAAAAAAAGAAAAGAAAAAAAAGAGACTATTCACTGAATGCCAAGCGTTCCAGCAAATTCACCAAATCTTTCAAATCCCTCGAGTCCTCTTTTGCAACTCACATCAGTTATGCTCGGCACCTGGTGAGAACCAGTTATCTTGTGGACTGGGTAAGTAGACCCATTGACCCATTTGATCCTTTGGTTGTGATCCCGTGAAGCTTGGATTAACACAATAATGAAGTAGAGAAATGACGTTTGGAATTTTCAGTGTCATGGTGTGATCAGATGTCTGACGCAGGCCAGACAATATGTCGGCCATCATTACCTATTGTCTGGCCTGCATCATTGTCTCTCTTGTACAGATAAATTTTTAATTTTCATCATTTATCTGTATAGTCACCACTTTAGTGTATACACTTTAGGAAATAATGAAAAGGATTGTGTAGGTGCGATACTATACAAGATAAACATGTGCTATGATATGTTCCACGGGTACTCTCTCAATACAATCTTCAGATATAGGTATGGTACTCCTATGGAGCAACTGCATCTTTATCTTTTACAGTTCAGAAGAGTCAGCTCACTGTGATTAGGCCTGAGAAGGTTTGATCATGGAATAGTTAAAGAGTCTTGGAAGAGCCCTCCCATGCCTGCTGGACATGGATCTCCTGAAAAGATCAGTTTGAAGTCCAGCGTGAGAATTTTATTAAAGTTCAGCTTTATAGTTTCTGGTGCAGGTAAACTACCAGGCATGAGAAGGTTTAATCATGTAAGAGGTAATCTGGAGGAACTATTCACAAAAAAAAGGGAGTTAATCTCAAGGAGCCCTCCCATGCATGCTGGACCTTGGTTTCCCAATTATCACAGAAGATCCATCGAAAACCCTGCTTTGTAGTTAGTCTCGGAAGAGCCCTCCCATGCCTACTGGAGTTGGAATTCCGAAAGAAGATCCACCAATGTCAGCTTGATAGTTTATATAAAAGTTCAGCTTTGTAATTCCTGGTGGTGGCAGCTACCATACTCCCCAAATTGCATGTCCTGTTTTTTTTTTTTTTTCTGCTCATTACGTCTACATAGCTCGTAGAAAATTCAATGGAAGACCATTCTCTAATATTAGAATTCCAAGGAAGCGCAACACACACACACACACACCCAAAAGAAAAGAAAAGAAAAGAAACCTGTTTCTAGGCCATGTGGAAGAAAAGGAAGAAGAGACTTTCAAGGATAAATTTTGACCCCCTGGAAGGTGAAAAACGGAAACATAAAATGGTCGAAAATGATCTAGTGTTTGTTTTTGATGAGCATCGCTTGGATTATATATATAAACTAGGTTTATATGGTTTTTCTATTATTTGCTAATATTATCTATCTATTATAATGAATATATTGTAGCACATGGAGACAGTTTTGCTGCCAAAACTATGAATGCAGATAGTTTTGCTGCCAAAAGAATGAGAAAGATTGTACATCGTCGAGCTGTTGACTATACTAGCACTGTGGTTCGATACATGCAGGTGAGCTTTATCAATCATCTATAACTTTTTCACATTTATGGTGACATCATATGTTATGAATGTCCAGCGATTAAATTCAATTCATGGTGAAATTTTAAATCCTTGGGATGTATTTTTCCATGGTGGACCTGACTTCTTAAATCTGTAGGATATATTTTGTTCTATTGTTACTTTCTTTTTCATGAAACTTTGTAGGATATTATTTTACAACATGAGCTTGTATTTATGTTTCTGCAGAGGAAAAACCTTGTCCTGTTTCATCTACTTTGAAATCAAATACCTTCTCATATGGTTTTATGAAAGAAGTATTGGTTTCTATGTGAGACTTGTCACCATGTAAACCAAGTCAATCCTCCAGTCACTTCACTTGGTTTAGTTCTTGAAAAACTTCTTAACATGTCTTATGTTACTAATTAAAAAAAAAATCTTTAACAAGTTGAGAAAATTAAAAGAAGGGGTGTTTGTTGGAAGAGGGGGAGAAAGGGAAAATGAAACATGTGGGTATGTCCAAACTCCAAACTGCATATTTTATTTGTGTTTGAAAATTATGTGTGTGTTTCAGCTTTTACTTTATTTTGTAACTGATTACATTGTCAATAATTAGTATCAGACATAATGAGAACCATCTGTCATTAATTATGTGAATCTCAAAATGATTATATCTTAGCTACTAAGTGTACATGAGTGAAATGGGAAAATAAAAGCATGAAAATAACATATGAGTAGCAACTTTTCGTAGACAATGAATTCTAGAAACCTAAGATGGTAAGACTTAGTAATCTTAAGAAGGCTCAAACCTTTTGTCAATTTAGAAAATAAAAGCTGCTGCCTACCCAATCAGCAAAATAAGATGGACCCACCACTCTTAGTTCCATGATAGGAAAGGAACCTAATAGAGACTAGAAATAAGAGTATATGGGTAACTCACAACACCTCAAGGATTTTGATCGGCACCTTATCGATAAACAGGCAGAAAGGGAAGTGAACATGAGTTGTAAATCCTGCAAAGAATAGCCTCATGTTGTGATCGACTAACTGATCAATGGATTCAAGTACGCTTGAATTAATGATTATGTTTTTCAGATCTAAGACCCATGATAGTTGATCCTGTGTGGCGAATTGGACACATTAAAATTTCAACAATAATCATGTTTTCATCTTCCGCAGGAATAACATTTTTCATTTGTTTATATGGAAGGAACAGATGAAAACTGTCCACAATAGTTCTTGGAGCGTTATAAATTACAATTCCCTCTCCATCTCCACTTTTAGGGAACATTTGTGTAACACCAATTTTGCTCAAGAGGAACAGAAACTGGACATGTTTCTGCACTCATCCCTTTTTTCTGCAGTTAGGTGCAGCATGATTTCAAGGAAAGGAGGAAAGAAGCAGTTGATTTTTCTGCAGTTCTGCGGAAAGGTGTTTCCCACGGGCGGGTGGGGGCTGTTAATAATTAAAGGTTTCCATTTTTTTAGAAAAGCAAAGTTCCCAGTCTCCGGGATTGGGAAATGAATATTTGTAATATCCAGTCCAACAGAGGCTTCATGCTTCTTTTCTAGGATTGACTTGATTTATTTATTTGTTCATTGTGGTTGGACACTTGGACTGATCAATGGTCCTATTAATGACTCTGGAGGATACTCCTGATGCCTACACATGGGAGGTTGCATGTGAGATGAGGAGGCTGAATCAAGCGAAGGTTGATCCTACATAAGTCAAATCAGGTGGTGAGACTGGTTTGGTTGCCAAAACAGGATCTTTTCTCAGTTATGTAGGCCTCTTGTTATCACTGTCCTTCCACTGAGAGCTCACTCCTCCAGTAAAGTTAAATCTTTATAATACATTGGTGCATTTTGCTGCATATAGAATCTAGGAGGTGTTCAGCTATTACCTATATAAAAATGGAATCTAGGAGGGGACTGTGGTCCTTTGTCTTAAAACTTGACTAGATTTTAGTCACATCAATTAGACAAGTTGTTGAGTTGAGGAAGCCTCAGAGTTTGACCTGCATAGTTACTGAACTTGAAGCAATTCCGGTTGCATGAGTCCCAGGTTATAAAACAATGATCTTGGCTCTTCTGTGTAAGCATTCTCACGACAACCTTGTAGCTAGCGTGATTATTTTAGTGTAATATAGCGTCATGCTCCCAACATTCTCCCAAGTTGCGGTCCATTATTCTTTTCTATATGTAACTGTTGTCCATAACTGTATTAACTCCAAAATGTATGAACAGTCATTGAGAGCTTTTGAATGAGCAATATTGAGGTAATATTGAGGTAAGAGGTTATTATATGAAAAGTTAGAGTTAGTGGTTAACATTCTCCTTGATGCATTGTGCATAATGAACCTATTTGGAAATTCGATCTCACTTCATTGAAAGATGTCCTAATTTTAGCACTATGATGTCCTAAATCCTAATTTTAGCACTATGTATTGAATTATACCTTTATGCATAAAAAGTCATTATAATTTATCTTTACTTGATACTTTTTTGGCCAGTGTATTCTTTCTGAAGAATGTCTTCATCGAAATAAATTTAGATATTTTATCACCATATTAGATGGTTATTTCTATACCTTTTTGATTGATTATATTAAAAAAAGGAACCAGTACAAAGAAAACAACAAACAGCACACGGTATAAGACTTGTACCACTGAAAACAGAAGTGACAGCAAAAAAACCAAAATTACAACAATGCACCAACATAAGGATGAACCCAATGTACCCCTTGGCCAACGATTCTGCTAATTGCAGACCGAATGGTTAATTTTATATTCATATTTTAACTTTTCAATCTATGTAATGAAATATTTAATAAGCTGTATCACATGTTTTGCAGATGAGGATGTCGCAACGAGATGCAAGGGACAGAACAGTATTGCAACCTACTCCAGCTGCAGCTATAGATGTTAGTTAACACTTCATTTCTTGTGCTATGTTGATATGGAATCCATCATTGTCATCATTAGTGCCTTCTTCCAACTATGTTGGGGTCGGCTACATGAATTTTGTTTCGCATTCTAGTCTATGTTGCGCCAAATCCTCAGATAGGTTGCATTTGTTTAGATCTAATCCTTGCTACTTATTTCTGTTGCCTCTTCGGCCTACCTCTTTTTCTTGAGGGGCCAACAACTTCATAGAAAAACTTTTCCTCACCGGTGCCATTGTTGGCCTGTGTTGGACGTGTCCAAACCATCACAGATGAGTCTTTCTTAATTTATCACCTATTGATGCTACCCCTAAATGCTCTCGAATGCGCTCATTTCTGATTATATCTTTCCTAGTTTTGCTACATCCATTTCAACATTTACACCTCTGTTGCACTCATTTTTTGCATGTCACATGTTTTCTGATTGGCCAGCATTCTACTCCTGAATGGTGAAAAATAGTGTGATATAAAATTCTACGATTCGTATCCCGAATCCTAAGGAAAACAATTTGTATCTATGCAATGAATCCCATTTACAGATGAATTTTAGGATTCATGTGTGAATCTTACGATTCAACA
Organism: Cinnamomum chago; assembly: GCA_038049695.1. Lineage (NCBI taxonomy): Eukaryota > Viridiplantae > Streptophyta > Magnoliopsida > Laurales > Lauraceae > Cinnamomum > Cinnamomum chago. The sequence continues at coordinate 101,482,531 of CP142451.1, read as the reverse complement.
CTTGTTTTTATCGAATCTTACAATTCAAGCGATTCAGCTGAGCGATAATATCTACAACCGATAAGTTAATATTAATAATCTTTTATATTTCTCCTTTCTTTCTTTGACGTTTTTACTTTTAAAATGTTATTTAGTAGTTAACGAAGCCTCTTAAGAATTCTTACCATTTTAAGGAGGTTTTAGAGATGAATAAAGAACATGCATTCGATTAAGAGCGTTCGACTGTAAGTATGGGGCTTGTCTATGTCTTTTTTAAAAATATTTTTCGAGGTTTTTTTTTTTTCATGAACACTTTCTCAACTTTTAAAGAGACATCCTACTGTGTAATTGATGGTTTGGATTTTTATTTTACTTTTATATTTTGATTTAAAAATAACAAAAACTTAATATATATTTATACCTTAAACTTATTTAACTATTTGCACCTATCATTTTTTATTTATTAATATATGTCATGATGTTCTTGATATGATTATATGATAGACTTATTTGTCATTGTATTTATACTACTATGAATGGAAAAATGGATGGATTATGAATAACTACCTTTTTCTTTTTTAAAGTTTTAATTATTTTTTATTTTTAATGGAAAACTAAAAAAAATCGTACGATTTGTGATAGGATTCACGATTCGATTCATGGGTTTGAATGATTTGTGATATGATTCTAATTTTCAGAACAATGGTTGGACCTATTGAAGTAGGATTAAAAATGTATAATATAATATTTTATTTATGCTATTATGAGAACATACAAATACAACTACTATAAAAAGATGCTAATAATTATTATGGCTTATTTTGATATTTTTTATTCGAGTCTTACCCTTTCTTAAAACCTTCGAACTTATTTGAAGTTGATGTTTTAGTACTTGTAGATAATGTGTGTGGTAGTATATTTAGTTGTCCTTTTTTTATTTATTTATTTAAGCTTTTCAAGCACCTTGCTATGGCAAGTTTTTTAAAAACTCGGAATTAGGGGGGGTGGGGGGCTACTCCCCCTGGATTGGGGTGAATCAGCTGAGTTGCGACGGTTTGGCCCCTATAGCCCAAAACCTTAAAAATGTTGAAAGGTAAGCATAAAAATCTAATTTTTTTTTTCAAAATAATGTCATATAAAAATAGAGCTTTAAGAATCATCATGTTTTAGTTAGTATGAACAAATTTAGGTTTACGTATAAGTAGGTGTTGTCGTTTGTTTTTCATTCATCTGATGAACAGTGCATCTAATGTTTGAATACTTAGATATTCTATAAGACGCAGTTTTAATCTCCTAAAATTAGTGTGAAAGATTAAAAGATCCCCAAAAGCTTCCTGGGGAAAAAGGGAGAAAATATGTGTTAAATGCCTTTTTTTTCCCTTTTTTAATTGAGAAGGGAGACTTGGGGATTGGGGTTGGGGCGGGACTCAACTTGGCCAATTTTTAAAACCGTGTTCAATGCCTTCGATTTTGTGCTCCTAACCATAGTGATTCCAGGTTTTTTAATTCTAGATAAAATTTAGTCATGATATTACTTGAATTTCCAACAGGTCTGCTTAAATGTGTTTATGTTTTTGGTCATATATGCAGATGTTACCACCAATTGCATATGCAGACAATCCAGCTACAAGCTTTGCGACAAAATTTGTCCATGCTTCTACAAACAAAAATCGGTGTTCAATAAATCGTGTCTTGGTAAGTTGTTCAAATTTATCTTTAATTATTCAGTTGCAATCTGTATGACATAGGTTTTCTTGTTCTATTAAAAAAAAAATCATAATAGGGAAATAGTTTTTACCTCTTCAGTGTTCTTAGTAACTCCATGAAGGAAGTGGATGCAGGAGCTTAACTATGAGAACTGTAGCACTGGATTATGCTTTTTAGGATAGTTGAAATGAAAAGTTAGAAAAGAAAGGCAATATGGTCAACCAGTGATTGGTTTACAGTAGTAGTGAAGATTGTAGTTGTTATAATTGAGATGATAATTCACTCACCAGACTAGGAAAAAAGTTTGGAGTCCAAAAGTAGGCATTGTTTCAGGTATTGTTATCATTCATATGAGCCCAGTTAAGACACCAAGCCTTTTGTGCTAGGATAAATATAACCGTTGTATTAGTGCCCTTCAACAGCAATATCTATTTGATCTAGAAAGCCTAAACTATACCAATTTTTTGTTCCCAGCTTCATATAATTCCTGTAAATGACCTATCTACATAACTTTCTTCTGTTTAATCTCTTAATATGTATGATCTGCCAATGCCCATGACACACGTCTGTCTGATACAGTCAATTGGACCGTAATGCAAATGGCTGTAAGCTCTTGGCACATAATTTGTTTTTTCAAAGATCAAGGTAAAACTTAGCAACATGTGATCTCTACTTATGGTGGGATGTACATGTTCAAGTTCCTTGAAGGCGGTTGTTTCCCTAGGAGACAATCTGAAGAAACCCCCTCCATTGCTATGGTTTGCTCCCCACAGTTGTGCTTGATTTATTATTTTCTTATTCTTAGTGGAGCATTGAGGGAAGGTTTAGATCAGAGCGAGGGAAAGGGTGGCATATTACCATGTTACAGCCAAAAGCGTGGTCAAGTATGTTTGAGGCACAATGGCTAGGTGAACTTTGTCATCATGCCTAGCTGCTTTGGGTCCCATTAACCTTGATCATCGCATGCAAAACATGATCATGGTCCTGTACACCTAGATCAACCCTTATAGAGCAGTAACCAGGTTTATTGCACCTTGGTTTGCTTTGTAATTATGCTCTTATGCGCCCAACCAACTGACTCATGTCAACTTGGATATGGCCCCAATATCTCTAAATCCATCTAGTTAACAAGATCAGGTCAAAATCTATCAAGATTGTTGAAAATCCATGAAGATCGACAGATATTTGTGAAAATTGGTCAAAATGAACTGTTGATCAGTCAACATTGACAAAGATCCATGAATATTGGTCAAAGTTAACTGTTCGTCGGTCAAGATAGCTGAGGATCCATGAACATTGACATCAATCTCTGAAAACTGGTCAAAATCAACTATTTATCCACAAAGGTCAACATAGGTTCGTGAATAATGGCAACAGCAAATAGGAAATTTTGAAGATGATAAAGGTTGATGAAGATCAGATAAGACTGACATCTTTCAGCTGCTGTTTGAATCTTAAACCTGATCATGTCCGACTTAATATTGATGTTTGATCTCATTCTCCTGCCCTGAAATCCACTAATATTCACAATTAGTGGGCCACCTGGTTTTTAGAAGACATTGGGTGATGTGACACATGACCTAAGTCTCGTGACCTAAGTCCCATGCGACCAAAGTTGCCATCTCCCCCCATAGGAAGTAGCTTAGGGGAGCGTGGCATAGCTATTCCATGTCCTAAGGGTGACAAGGGGGGTTTCTGAGCCTATAAATGATACCCCTTTTCCCATTTTATTTCCTTTTTTATGTCCATTTACACACAAGACATCCATTCTTCTCACAAAAATACTTGAAGAGTTCTTGTTTCCCCTTAGCCTTTCAAAACCCTTCAAGCCTTGTCATTGAGCCGTGTGTTGAGCCATTTTGAGTTCTTCGAATTGTTGAGAGGTGTGGAATTGCAGAAACGATAATTTCTGGTTGATAGCGAGTCCACACATTCATCCAGAAAAGAGAGTTCTGTAGACTCTTATATGAAGTGGTCATTTGGATGTGGAGAAAATGAGTGAAGAAAACTGTCCATAGTAATTCGAAGTGTGGACAGTGTTCTCTACCTTTTGTCACTCCTCACCCAATCAAATCTTAATCAGTATAACACTTGTAAAAAACTATTGGTTGGAAATCTCTGTTGCCTTTCTGTTATGGTTTATTGTTGTTGGCATTTTTCTTCTCATACATAACCAACACTCCTTTGTTATCTTTTCTCTCTTTAAGTGGACCCCTTCAGGGCGACGCCTCATCACAGGTTCACAAAGTGGTGAATTTACTCTATGGAATGGTCAGTCTTTTAACTTTGAAATGATTCTTCAGGTATGAAAGGGGCAAATGATGTTTTTCCTCATGTAACTTTTCGGTTATAAATGTCCCAAGTAGAATTTTATTTTCCCAGCATCTTTTTGTGTTTTGTGCTGCAGGCTCATGATCAAGCAATTAGATCCATGGTATGGAGTCATAATGAGAACTGGATGGTTAGTGGTGATGACGGGGGTTCAATAAAGTATGAGACACTTTCTTATTGTAACTTGAGAATTATCTTTACCAACTTCTGTTTATTTGATCTGATATTGCACCTATTTGTTGGGCATGAACCATGCTCCTCTTGTTTAGGTATTGGCAAAATAGCATGAACAATGTGAAGGCGAACAAATCCGCTCATAAAGAATCAGTACGCGATTTAAGGTATGCCTTGCATGCAATTCATTTACTGATATGAATAAAAAAACCCTGAGATGAGGTTTCTCAGGTGATAACTTTTTGCTCAACAGTTTCAGTAGGACAGATTTGAAGTTCTGCTCTTGTTCTGATGACACTACCGTTAAAGTTTGGGACTTTGCGCGGTGCCAAGAAGAACGGTCATTATCAGGTAATTATTGTGTCTAGTTAGCATTTGCTTTCGGACTGTGTTGCTATATATTGTGGAATACACTATTGGTATATGTTAGAATTCACTTGAGGCTGCTCTCCCTTCATCTCTGTTGGCCATCTATTTAAGGGTATTCATTGCTGAGATTGAATGCTCTAGTTAAACCTACCTTTCATGTATAGATCTTTGTTATCATGGTTACATTTGTTGTGTGATACCACATATATTGATTGAGATGAAGCCATTTATGGTTTAGATGGGTTGTTTCATTAGTTAAAATAGAAATCATGCTTAATTAATTTAGGATCTGCTACATGCTCTCTCTCTCTAAATCAGAAGAAGCTGCCTGCTTGGAGCAGGGATTTTGATCCATGTTGTTAACATGATAATTGTCTTGCTAGGTTCTATACACTATAAAAAAGATCTCATCAAGAATGAAGCAATCTGAGGAGATGTATTTGCCACCCAGGATAGAACTGGGTTGCTTGAAAACTGTGCAGTCCCCTGACCCTCATTAGATTTGGATCTGAAGTTGTGATAATCTGAAAATATGTTAGTCTTCTATCTTGATCAGATTCGATCTGTGCATGATCTGTGAAGTCCTTGCTACAGCAAAGATTTATTCATTAGCAATAATTTTACATTATTCAGTGTGTTAATGATGCAGTCACAAGTATCAAAGAAACCCAGCGGCAGTATCCTAATTGTATGATATTGCTGTTACAGTAGGACAGCAGAACTGATCTCTGTCTCTGCCAGTCCACTGGTAGCTCTGTTGGTGAGGCACCTGCGTACCGCAGAAACAACTAGGGATCAATCCCTGGATGTAGCGCTGATTGTGAGGGACTTGTGTGTGTGGGTGGGTGAGGAAAAAAAAGCCTAAGGTGGGCGACCACCCTAGATATTCAATCCCATGCAACTACCACTCTATTGAATTAATGGAGAAGTGAACAAGAATAGAGCCTGAAAGAAACAATGGAGAAGTGAACAAGAATCTAAAGACCACAATGGCTTTATTCTGAATATGACTCTAGACTGAAAACTCCAGAGTCAGATTATTACATTTTGTAGAACTCATTGAATATTCTAGAGAAAACAGTTAAATCTTCCCCATATTCACATTACAGTTATTTCTAGTCGTAAGGATGATAGATTGATTTAATTACAAGCTCAAAAAGGCAAGAAAAGAAAGAAGCAGCAATGGTTTCTGGCTGGGTTCTCCAGAACACTCTGGACGGTCCCACATGGACCACTTTATGTAGAAGTGGCTTTCAGCATTTGAAGCACTTATGGGCAACCCATGGGGTATAGGGCTTCAGTGGGTTTGGGCCCTCTATGGTCCATTTATTTGGGCCCAAAAGATCAGTCGGTTTGCTTTATTTTGTTTTTCACAAATTTGGTTACTGTAATTTGGTTGCTGTAATTTGCAGTTTTTAAAAAATATTAAATAGCCGTCTCTTTTATAGTTACATGATAACGATGGGCTGTTAAGGCTTCCAGTTTGAGATTGAGCCTTTTCATAATGTTCGGACCCCATGTGTTTGATCAAATGCTTCCACATATGCTAAAGCTTGCCCCACTATAAGATTTTCTGGCACTTCATCATTGCAATCCTCATCAGTTAAGAATATGGAATGATATTCAAGTCCCTCTGCTTCAATTAGGAACAAAGAGACAAATCCCTTTGCTCTTAGGTTGGAAAATCCTAGCCTATAAATCACATGGAATAGATCAAGTGGTGCAACCTTTCTCTCATGATATTAAGCTGTGAAAATGGCCAGAAATTATGTTCGTATATCCTAGTATTCTTTCCTTCTTGACCGATAAAAAAAAAAGTATTCTCTCTCCTGTTCTTCTTTGTCTTCGTCAGAATGCTACACCCATAGACCCACAAACTTTTTCTTCTTATTTTTTTAGAGTGATTTATATTGTTATGCCCGAAGTCCCATGAACCTCCTCACTTAAAGATTTACGTACTGTTGAAAGCCACTCTAAACAGTATAAGAGTTTGTTTGTTTGGAGTTACTTCTGATGAGAATTGTGGGTGTTGGTGATTGTTGACACTGTGTTAGATCATGTTCCCTGAGCAATCAAAATGCTGTCCATGGTTGCTATGTTACGACCCAAATTTCGGGGCCCTGTCGAATATCCGGATCGTGATCATATAGCAATATTCACCATGCACACATCAAATAATTTCCACAAGGAATCAGGCATTTAGTTTCAAAATATATTTCCCATTTATAAATATAAAAAAAAATCTCTGAGTAATCAACTTGTTATGTCCTGCCTCAAAATTCAATAATGTGTTTAAATCATTAAATAATTTTTCCTAAACAAGTACTAATGATTCCATCATCTATTTAAGTTTTTCTCGTTCTCTCCTTTCAGCCACGCATTCCGAAATCTACGTGCTGATCGTCAATCAGCTCTAGCGCTCCCGCAATTTGATTACCTGAAGGGGGGGCAATACATCAGTATTACTGGTGAATGAATTTTCCTAATTACATAAGTCCCATATAACATAACATCACATAATCATCTAATCTGAATCAATAATCAAATATCAATAAAAGTACATTCACATACAAATCCGTGCCTATGCACATTACCACGTCTCAAAGGCCCATCGTATACATGTGGTATGATCACCATGATCCTGTCTCATCAGACACGGCCACTAAGGACCAGCAGCTAAAACGGCCCGGACACTAAGTCCAACATCCCAAGTCTGGGACTTCACCATCACATAACAACCACAACTCAGTATTATTAACAATTTACATCATTTACATAATCAATAATGTGGGACTCCAACAAATTTCACCTGGTGAATTGGAAAACAGTTTGCTCACCTAAAGACTTGGGTGGCCTCGGAATAAGACCTTTAAGGAAGATGAACCAAGCTCTGTTGGGTAAATGGCTTTGGAGACTTGGAGATGATTCACAAGGCCTTTGGAAAAGCATCCTGGTAGCGAAATATAAAGTGAGAAGAAATGGTTGGGAAACCTTTCCTCCTTCACGAAGAAGTTCTAAATTCTGGAAAGGGATATACAGTTCCAAGGTTTCTTTTACCCAATCTATCCGCTACCGCGTTGGCAATGGAGAGAAGATCTTCTTCTGGCATGATGTTTGGGCTGGTGAAATCCCTTTAGCGCTACAGTTCCCTGATCTCTACAGATGCGCCAGAAACCGGAATGCCAAAATCAGTGAGTACCTTGACACAAGCAACAATAATCAATTGTGGTGGCCTATCTTCAGAAGGAATCTTTCTGAGGAAGAAGAAGTTAATCTCTTAAATCTTATCGAGATTCTCAATGGCATAGATGGCCCTAGAGAAAGGCAAGATAGCAGGATCTGGATACATTCTAGTGATGGCTCCTTTTCGGTCTCCTCTTTCTTCTCCGCCTTATCAAACACTTCTATGGCTCCCCAAAGCTGGCATCGTTTATGGAAGATCAAGGCCCCTCCAAGAGTCATCGCCTTTACTTGGATTGCTCTCCAAAAAAAGATCTTAACTATGGACAACCTCCGCCGCAGACATATTCTCCTAGTCAATGCTTGCCCCCTTTGCCTAGCGGATGAGGAAACGATTGATCATCTTCTGCTACATTGCAAGCAGACGAAAGGCATCTGGTCAGCTATCCTGGAGGAGTTTAATTGCAACTGGGTCATGCCACAATCCTTGCCTGATTTGTTCCTTCAGTGGGCTAACCCGATTTTCACTTCCAAAGGGAAGACCATGTGGCACATCTCTTTCTTGGCTTGCATTTGGACGATTTGGAAAGAAAGAAATAGAAGATGTTTTGAAGGGATAGCTTCCTCCCAAGAAGATTTAATTCTTAGAATGAAATTCTGCGTTGCCTCGTGGGTCTCCAATCTTCCGGAGTTTCGAGGCTTATCTACTGATGCTATTATGTACAATTGGAGGGAAGTCATTTCGGTTTGATCTGGCTCCCTTTTTCCTCCTCCTTGTCTTTGTTTCCCCTCCTCTTGGGAGGTGGCTATTTTTGGGGATTTTCCCGGCCGCTTCTCAGTATAACTCTTTTATACTGTAAAGCCTTTTTGTATTTCTCCTTTTTCCTTTGAATACAAGTTACCATTTCAAAAAAAAATAATGTGGATCCAACCCTTACTAAATTCACTGGTTATTGCCTCACTCCAATTCATAATTGGTATTGTTGGAGTATGGTTGGTCCACACCATAAAACAAAACATAACATTAAGTAATCATAATGCATATAAATTGATTAGTCACTTATTCACAATCAATTAATCATCTAATCTTTAAGTTATCTGTATGTAAACTTTATATGATCATCACCTACCAATCTTGGGGCTAAACCCAATTACAATTGTCACACATTCACACCCAAACGAACAGAACCAATCACCAGTTTGTCCACATCTGAAGGCATACCCATATAACATCCGGTGGGTCCCACTGGACCAAACCAAGATCAGACCTAATGTCTAAGGTCACCCAAGTATAGGCTTTACTCTTAATGGATTGGATTCACCATCAGATATCTTTACTGGGCCCCACAATCTCAACAATCACAAACAAAATTCATGAATAAGCCTTTCTGTTAACAAAATTAAAGTTTCTGGATAACTGGGCAGATGGAGACCAAGCTACATGGGACCACCACCATTCAAATCGTCCCTGGGCCCCCTTCAAGGTGTGGGGTCCTAATCTATGATTAACTTAGGTAGTGGGTCCCACAACAGTTATCAACCTTCAGCCCTTTTTCCATCAGTTTCACGCCAAAAACTTGAAAATCCATTGGATGATGGCCCAAACGGGGCCCACCTCTCTTGGGTACAGTTCCTCTTGGATCGACCATGGATCCTCCTTTGGATCCATGGTCCAGATGCCCCATCTAGTGGGCCATGGGGTCCCACAACCTCAACTGCTATTTTTAAGCATTCACGCCATGCTTCTGTTTCCTCAGATCTCATGCCTATACGATGGTTATTATGGATTTAAAACTCCATATTGACAAAGTACTAACAGCAGCCAGTTCCACATGATCCCCCCTTGACTCAGGGATTGACTTATACAAGATCGATGGCTTCCAGATGTCACCCTGTACACTACCACTATACAGCAATTGAACAATTCTCATTACCAAACATCTATATCATCGATTAGAAGTATCCAGGAAGATTAACTCACCTTTGATACGCGATCGTTGCCTTTGCAATATGTGGATGCGAATAGGACATCAGATGATCGTCTTCCCACTGATTGGCTTCCTCCTCTTCCCCTGGATTTCAATCACAACTCTCCTTCTCAGATTGTTTTCTCTCAAAAGATAGAAGATAATTCCATACAAGGGATGGTCGATGGTTGTCTATATATAAAGAGAAGTTGGAGTCCTAGTCCCCTCATACGTTCCTAATTAGAGTTGTTATACAACTCCTTATGTTTCCTTTCTAAAAACTATCCACGCGAGACACTTCTCATTCAAAAACAAGTTAACAACTAATCCTGGGCCCAGGTACTCAAGATATTACATGCTAGAATTTTGAAAACCTACCTGCCCAAAAAGTCACTTTTAGCATTTTGAAAATTCAAAATTCATTTCTCAATGCTGGACCACACTCCAGCATTTGGAATTCAACTTGAGGGCAACATTTGGAATTCAACTTGAGGGCAACATTTGGAGAAATCTACGAAGACAAGAGTTCTCAGAATACTTGCAAACAAACAGGCCCTAGGACAGTTATACTGTGGAACCCAAAGACCCACAAACTTCCTCACTGGACACATCGACTCTTCTCTACAAGCAAGTTAAATCTATGAGCCCACTTCTTCTTTCAAGAGAGCTATACTGTGAGCTGCGCGCAAATTTCCTCAACTAAAACATCAATCTGATTAAAGTCACCCTTCAATGTTACACCCAAATTACTCACCTAAAACATCAACCCATCTCTATAAGAGATCTATGAACTTTCTCCTTTTCCAGCGTTGCTGCTACCTCAATGCCTGATATACTCATATGCTTAAATTCACATCTGAGTTTTGATTGAAGAGTCCATATTTCTCGTATAACACCATGAAACTTCAGACTTCCTAGTTGCCCTAGTGGAACCTCTCGAGTCACCTTCGACTATCAGATTCCCTGAAAATTTTTCTTTGTATAATCTTAGATCCTTGCTCATTGCTAGGTTCTCCGCTAATTTGATTCCACAATACCCGCTGGACCAGAAAAGAAGCAAAGAACTTTGCCTCTTTTGTTTCTTAAACCACACCACACCCACCCCACCCGAACAATGCCTGCCTGCCTGCCATGTTTTACGTTTAGAAGCACCACCAACACTTAATTTAACACAGCTGTTGGACGGAGGAATGCAATTTTGGCATGGCCTGACTTCTTCCTCCCTTCCATCATTGGCGTGACTTCTTTGTGCAGTCTTCTTTTTTATTTTATTTTAATCATTCTGTTTTAAATGATGTTCATAATAAAATTAGACTGCTATATGCGATTTTTGCATTTGGGTGGTAACCTATCTCTGTTTTATTTGCTTTGAACTCAGACAGGCCATGGATGGGATGTTAAGAGTGTTGATTGGCATCCAACAAAATCTTTACTAGTTTCAGGTATATATATTTCTTATATACTTTGTACACTATTTAGGATACATCTTCCATTGCTTGCTTGCTATCATACTTTACTAATTTTTGTCTGTTATAATAGGTGGGAAGGACAACCTTGTCAAACTGTGGGATGCCAGAACAGGGAAAGAGCTTTGTTCTTTGTAAGTATTTTATCTTAGATGTACCCAAATTTTGATATGGTGATCAGATAGTCTTGGTCTAGTTATGTGTGTCTTTTACAGCCATGGTCACAAAAATACAGTGCTGTGTGTCAAATGGAATCAGAATGGCAACTGGGTGCTAACTTCTTCAAAGGACCAAATAATTAAGGTGAGCAATCTCTAGTTATTTCTTGGAAATTACCCTCATAATTGACAGAACATGCAGCATTGGATCTTTCTATGACATTAACAATCCGTATCTTTTTCCTAAACTTCTTTTTAGTTCACTGGATATTTTCAGATGTACTGTTATTCTTATTTAACTATGTAAACATTTTAAAGGTTTCTGTTTCTAAAATTCTTTCTTGGTGGTCTGACATAATGGTTCCATCATGAATTTTCAGCTCTATGATATTAGAGCAATGAAAGAGCTGGAATCATTCCGTGGCCATCGCAAGGATGTGACTGGTTAGTGGGATCTGTATCTCTGTTTTCCCTAAATTCCTGTTCAATATTATGACCATGTTATAAAACCTGATTGTTTGACCTATATATTGATGCAGCAGTAAAAGATTAAAAAAATCTTATGAGATCCCTTGAGATATTATGTGGGCCTCTCATTGGAGTTGCTTCACAGAAATTACGAATCTGCACAACCCCCAAATTTGTGCAAGTCCTAAAGTTTCCGACATCTTGCTTTCCTATTTCACTTAAGACTCTTCGTAATTAATGAAATCTTATATTTTGTTGACTTAAGACTCCTAGTTTAGGAATTACTGTGATAGGTTTTGAGATCTATTTTTTAATTAGATTGAAGGCTTCGATTGGAACTAAGATTATTTCCTGTGAGAGACTTACATGCACTCATACATACAAACAGACGAGTCATTTTTCGGAATGGATAGGCTTCCTAAACTAAGAATGGTCTGGTCTATGTGGCCTGCCTGGAAGTATGACACTCTTGGGGCATTAGGGGTTCGAAAGGTCTCCCTATGACCTATCTATATGTGTGAAGAATGGGTACCATTTGATCAAGGAGGTATAGTCTGTAGGCCACAAAGTTGTTGAAGTCCTATATTAAGAGACACTTGCAGGATTCCCTGTGGGGTGGACCATTCAAGTCTTGTACACCTCTTGCACACCATATGTATATTTATCCATTAGGAGCTAATAGCTAGGAATTAGTTCCAATTAACCCAATTAAAGGGATTCATATGGCTGTAATAGATACACAAGGATATCAAAAGGGCTGATCGATCTCAGTGGACGCCCCCCAATTTCCCAAAAATCAATTTTCTATTATTTTTTCTTGTCTGTTGTTGGAATTGGTATGTATCAGAGCAAAGAAACTTTGAAGGAGAGGAAAGGTTGCCCGATTAACATTGTGGGGTCCATTGTCCAATGCGAATGTCGTTTGGATTTTCCCCTTTTTCTTCCATTTTGATCAAGCTTGTGTTTTGTATGGCTATTGCTCTAGAGATCTACACATTCGATTGCAAAAATCAGATCCTTTATGACTGATTGAACCATACAGTTTGAGACTGCATAGTTTGTCTTCACCTGGTTACCTGTGGGGCCCACTGCTGATATCATCTTAGAGTTTCATACCATGAAGGTCGCTTAGATTTGGAGATATTTATTAATATTTTGTGGGAGTTTATAAGTGATCAGAGATTGGACTTTTACTCAATCTTCTATTTGATTGTTTTTCTGGACTGTTTTTCGATTAAACCATACAAAAACCTTGTTTTTCAAGATTTCCGCCTGAAAATAAATCTCCAAGTTTGCCACTGATTGAGAGATCAGTATTTGATGTCTGATTTGGTTTTGATATCCATTTGATTGGGTCTGTGGCCCATCTAGTGCCAGAGATCTATGACACTCTTCTTGCCCTGCTGTATATTGAGAAAACATTGAAAACATTGGATTGATGGCTCGTTTTTTTTTTTTTTTTTTTGCTTCAGTAGGGCGTTATTTGCTAGAGACATCATTTTATCTGATTGGATTGTTACTTTTAAACTTTAGATCCCTTGATTGATACTCATACTTGAATACTTATGGCTTCAATTTGATATTCTCCCCCATCAAGTTCACTGATAAAAACTATTTTGCTTGGGGATTTCAGTTTCATGTGTACATTTTTGCCTAGAGATCAGCTACAGCACATTTTTGGCTAGCTTGGCATGATTGGTATCTGTGCCTTGCCATTCAAAAAAAAAAAGGAGAAAAAAGATATTTGTGCCTTAGCTTGAGGAGAGGAGGCTTGAGGACAGGAGGGTTGGCAGATATTACAGAAGTTGTATTTGGGCGTTTATTTGTTTTTGTTCCAATCGTTTATATTTGTACACTATAGACAGTGCTTTCTTTAAGTATTTGATTAATCACAAATACCAAATAAAATCAAGACAATACCCGTGCATATGGGGTATTGTGCTTGTTTCACAGGTCAATTGACCTCGTCTTCCTCTATTTCCTTTATCTTTTGCTCTTTAGAAACCTTATGATTTTTTAAGCTTCTTTGAATATATCAAGCTTGGAAGGCCACGAATATCCTTTGTCTACTAAAACTAATTTTTCTTGGGGGATAAATTTATAGAATGGATCAAAATTCCAAGTAAAAGCCATAATATCAAATATGAATAGTATGATTTGAATTGGATATTCTTCTTTTTGTACGTTATTTAGGATTTTGAGAAATGGATGATTGGATTCCATACTGTCTCCCTATCCAATTCTTATCAAAGAAATTAGTGTATTTTCAGATCTGTCATGTTTCTGCTGCGATATTGAGCACTAAATCTTAGACACGCAGTCACACGCTTGTATTCATTTTGAACTTCTGAACTATTTTCCAAGTATTTCTAGTCCCATACTGAATGATCTCTCTTGTTCATGGATAATGGATTCCTCTTGTGGTACAATGTTTTCTAGCATCAATTTAAGGCCAAAAGGCACTAGTAATTTTGTCACGACCCAAATTTCGGGGCCCTATCAGATTCCGGATCGTGATTCTTTGGCAACATTCGCCACACAATCATCAAATAACTTCCACAAAGAATTAGGCATTTAGATCAAACTATAATTTCAACTAACTTATAAAAGTCAATTAACATCAATAATAACTGAATAAGTAAAATTCCCATGTTCTGACTTAAATGAATAATGTCCTAAAACATTGAATAAAATCTCCTAAACAAGGGCTAATCCCTCTATTTATTATTTGAATTTTTCCTGCTCTCTCTCTCTCTCTCTCTCTCTCTCTCACCACGCATGCCGAAGTCTACAGGCTGAACGTCGTTTTGCTCTGGCCCACCCGCAACGTGATTACCTGAAGGGGGCAACACAAAATCAGTAACACTGGTGAATGAATTTTCTTAACTACCCAAACAACATTGAACATAACATCAAATAAAACGTACAAGTCTAAATTAACAAGTCAAGTACAATTAAAAGTTCTCAAACTACTTGTTGAGTCCCACTCAAACTGGACATATAGTCCTACTCACTTAAGTCACGCACAATATACCCAATTTGAGTTGATATACAACTCTTTCCTAATTCTAATTCACATGCGACTCTTCCAATACATTGAAATAAATAAACATCTAAGTGTCCCACCTGGGCCATACTAATAATGCTAATCCTTCGGCCCAAGTTACACAGGATATTACAAATTTCATCGCTTCTTTAATACTTATCTTCAGGTGGCATGAAGCTTGAACTCACTTTGTTTCATGTATTTCTAGTCCCATACTGAATGATCTCTCTTGTTTATGGATAATGGATTTCTCTTGTGATACAATGTTTCCAGCATCAATTAAAGGCCAAAAGGCACTAGTAATTTCACGGCTTCTTTAATACTTATCTTCGGTTGGTATGAAGCTTGAACTCACTTTGTTTCGTGTGTCTTTTCCCTTTTAACTTTTCTAGCTTTGGCTTGGCATCCATTCCACGAGGAATATTTTGTCAGTGGGAGTTATGATGGATCCATCTTTCATTGGCTTGTTGGGTACTTATCTCTCTCTCTCTCTCTCTCTCTCTCTCTCTCTCTCTCATATTCATGTAGTTAATCCATTTAATGCACCGGTAGCTGAATGGCATGGCAATAGCACTTTGTTGTGCCATCTCTCTCTCTCTCTCTCTCTCTCTCTCTCATATTCATATAGTTAATCCATTTAATGCACCAGTAGCTGAATGGCATGGCAATAGCACTTTGTTGTGCCACTTCAACTCTTCAAGCATTTTGGAATCCTTCTATTCTACTTGGCAAGAACAAGGCCATGGCCCTTTATCTGTTGCTCCACATGTGACAGTGCACGTTAGCCACCTAAAGGCTGTGCACGTGCAGAAGCTCATTGTGATTACCTGGACCTGAAGAGAGAGGCCTGTTCTTCATGTTGGCAGATGTACACTGAACTGGACTTCTAAACGTTTTTTTTTTTTACTGTCCATTTGCTTTATACATGTGCTACTACATGATGAGTGGACCTGTCTATTTTTACCATGGATACATGTTTGATGTAGCCTCCTGATGGGTGATTTATCTTGAACTTGTGCCATTTTCAAGTGTCTGCATTTACAAATCAGTGGAAATGCTGGGCTATACTGAGCTGAATGCCCTTCCTGTATGTGGTGGTCTTTTGCTGCAAATATGTTTGAAACAACAAATATATA
Organism: Cinnamomum chago; assembly: GCA_038049695.1. Lineage (NCBI taxonomy): Eukaryota > Viridiplantae > Streptophyta > Magnoliopsida > Laurales > Lauraceae > Cinnamomum > Cinnamomum chago. The sequence goes on along the minus strand of CP142451.1, from coordinate 101,466,550 downwards.
CCACTAAATTGAACTCAGTACATTCTAGAATGCAACTAGTTTTTGTTAACCTTTGCAATCAAATTTAGTAATATATTAGGCATGCGTTTACAATGTTGAATGTGTGTTTGCATCTGGCGTCTTCTTGCTCTTGTTATGATAAATTGCATTTTTACCCATAATTATGTGCCACTAAGATTTGTTCTGATCCACAGGAATGAAACTCCACAGATTGAAATGGCTGGGGCACATGATAGTAGCGTGTGGGACCTAGCTTGGCATCCTGTTGGATATATTCTATGCAGGTACTTCTGATCTTTCTTTGCGATAATATTGTCTATGATTACCATTTTCACACTATTGAGAAGCCTTACTTGATTGGGTGACTTGCTTTAGACCATTCTTTTAGTGAACCCTTCTTTGGTACGATGGGGGATGAGATTATGGTTAAAAATGTAGGCAAGGACTAAATGGATATTGATTTGGAAAAATATCGGCCATATCAGCCGATGTTTTCAAAATATCAGCTGTAACAGCCATATTGGTGAAGAAACTCAAAAATGGAGAGAGAGAGAGAGAGAGAGCACTTCCACTTCTTCCCCCTCCTTCCTATTTTCTTCCTTTTCCTTTGCCTCTCTCCATCCACATAAAGCGCTAATGGGATTTTTTTACTCTTTTAAAGAACGGGGTCCTTTCAAGCTTGGACTCACGAGAATTAAGAAATAATTTCTGGGATGTTAAATATGTTTGTTCGTTGATGATGGAATAAGGCTATAAGTTGTTGATGATGAAAGATGATGGTCGAGTTTTGGCTAATTTGCCCCTAATCTAACACCTTTTTGTTTCTTTTGCAGCGGTAGCAATGATCACACAACCAAATTTTGGTGTAGAAACAGACCAGGGGATCCTTTCCGTGAAAAACTTGCAGGCTACAATCAAGGTAAAAGCCAATATTCTTTTGTCCCATATTGTGGTGGCTATAGAATGGATGATTTACCCCATAAATGGCCATATGCACCATATTCAGCAAACATATATTCATCAGTCGCAGTTCATTTAATTTAAATTTGGGCTATGCCATTGAAGTCAAAATCAGTTCATTTGGGCTGAATCAGCCGAAACTATTCGGTTCGGTTAGTGTAACTTGTCAGCCAAAATCTGTGTTTCAGTTTGGAAATCATTGATCCAAAACAGGCCAAATTTCCCAATTTGGACCAATGCTGTGTAGATTTTTTTTCTAATTCCAATTTTATTGACAAAATGCCATCCATTAGGGCAAAAAACCCAAGGGTGCTTTTGTCTCTAGTGAATAGAAAAGGGTTCGTGTTCAGTGGTACTTAATTATTTAGACAGCCTCAATTCATGCGCATGTTTGCTATCTGCACATTGGTAGCTTATGCTCATGATTGACCATTATATTGCTGAGTAGAGAGTATTTATCAGTGATACACTCTGGGTTTTTTTTTTCCATTAAATTATAGTGACTATTTTCCTATCTAGCATACATGTGTGAGATCTAAACACCCAGCTGTCACTATGCTAGGTGCTTTGTAGCCCAAAACATTATACCTATTTGATAATGGGTGCATCAGAATAGAGCCGACCAATATTGATAGGGGCATAGGGCCACTTTCTATGTTTTGTAAATCTTACGTGTTGAAAACAGAGTTGGTGATAACTTAAAAAAAAGAAAAAAGAAAAAGAAGAAGAAGAAAAGGAGAATAAACAGAAGAAAGAGCTAGTGACAACTTCCACTTACTGAAGCAACCTACGTTGTTTTTTTTTTTTTTTTGAGGGACGAGAAAAAAAAGAACTAGTGATAACTTCCACTTATTGAAGCAACCTACGCCTTTGTTTTCCAATAATTTTCCTCCACCACCCTCTCTGGGGATTCTGGGGATCTTTTTTGGGCTCATCACCTTAGGCTTGATGAGAAGAAATCCTGTAATTTTTGTACTGTTATTATTCATGTCAGAAATTGGTGTCATCATTAAATATTTATTTTTCACAGGTTATGGAGAGCAAAATACTGTAATTACTGGACTCTCTGCTGGTGGTTTCCCACTACCTGAACCCCCAACAACTCCAGGACCATTTGCAGCTGGATTGACACGAAATGAAGGTACTATTCCTGGTGTTGGAGTTGCGATGCCGTTCTCTCCCCCATCTTTGGATACATCTGAACAAGGAGAACAGAGGCAACCTCTTCCAGGTACTCTGCCTGTTGGGGCTCCTCCTCTTCCACCGGGCCCGCATCCATCAGTCCTAGCATCTGGACAGCAACAAGCTTATCAGCAATTTCCTCAAGTTCCACCACAGCAGCAACACTTAGGGCTTCCACAGCAAATGGTTTCTCTACCACTGCAGCCACCCAATCTGACACAGATGCAGCCTCCATCACACTTACCGCTGCTTCCACATCCGCATTTACCTCGCCCTCCACCCCAATTACCACCCCCTGGCATGCCTATGAATATCCCAGGATCACTGCCCATGCCTCTGCAGATGCAGATGCCTGGTCCAATGGTAACTTATCTTTTCTTTTATGGAGTAAACTTTTCTCTCGAATCTGCAAAATGTCCAATCATACTTTTTGCTCTATCTTAAAATCATGTATGTGGGAACATCCTTTGGGCCATCCACATCTTTATATGATGGATCCTAAATTGATCGGTAAAATCTAACCTATTTGATGATTATCACCATCCGATTTTCCATAATTAAGTGTTTCTCATTGGCTATCATTATCTATAACCAAGCATGAATGGGCTAGCATGATCATCTAGTAGGGGGTGTCCATGTATCAAGTGCCTGCTGGAAGAATGATGTATTCACGGAAATGTGCACGCACCTGCATCATTGTGATCAATGAAAACAATTTCTTTTATTATTCATGCATTTTTGTGGTGAATCTTCTGCTGTGATTGGGAACATCAACAAACTATCTTATTTAGGGGATGCAAGGTTCAACAAATCAGATGATTCCACCAATGCCACAATCACACATGATGGGCATGAATCCGATGCATTCAGGACCTGTTCACAACAACAATGTACCTCCTACAATTGGGAACTTTGCAAATGGGATAGCAAATACTCAGGGCTTGAGCACACAGCAGACGTATCAACATGGGGGAGTATTCAATCGAACACAAACAGGACAATTTGGGCCAGCTCCAGGGCTAAATGCATTCCAGGTATACAAGCATTTTTCCCTGCCAATTTTCTCTGTTCTGTACTTCTATTGATAATCCTAAAAGGATTGTGAGTTGTCTATCTTGAGGAGAAAAAATAGTAGTAGTTATTTTCAAGAACAATCTTGCAACAGATTGAATAAATAACAATCTAAGAGAAAAGAAAATTAAAAAATAAATATTGATGAGCTGAGTGAGAATAGCGTTACAGCTGTGTGATACAGACCTCTGTTTGTAATCATAAGGAAGGCAATGAAAGGCTATTGCAATCATTAATTAAGGGTCTCTGAGTTTCCGTGCAGCCCACTATTGCATGCTTGGTGTGACACTTCTTCCTTGTGGAAAAGGGGAAAAATGATTGATTTTGATATTCCTCAATAAAGAGGATCTTGATTTCCTATGGGAGGGGTAGGGATGCAAGATTCTTCTCCCCTATGGAAGCAAAAATCCGTGGAGTGCAGAGTCCTCTCATCGTACAAAGAAGTCCTTGGGCCCGTTTGGCACTTTACTATAATAGTAAAAGTCAAGTAAAGCCTCCATTTTTCAAACAAGATGTCACATCAAAAGCACTTTAATTCAAAATTCCCTCCTTATTTAAAAAAAAAAAGGTCAAAAAGCAACCTCCTTCCTCCACTAAAAGACAAAAAAAACTCCACATTTCTATACAAAAAGTCAAAGATTCCATACCAAACAACTAAAAACAAAATACCGTCATAACCCATTTATATTTTTTTCTCGCTTGATTTGATGCTTTACTTTATCTTAATTTTACTTTTAAAATAAAGTGAAATGAAGTGAAGTAAAACATCAAATCAAGAGGGAATAAAATATAAGTGAGTTATGATGGTATTTTGTTTTTAGTTTGGTATGAATTTTTTTTGACTTTTTGTATAGAAAAGTGGATTTTTTTTTCTTTTAGTGGAGGAAGGAGGTTGCTTTTTTACTCTCGTTTTTTTTAAAAAGGAGGGAATTTTGAATTAAAGTACTTTTGATGTGACATCTTGTTTGAAAAATGGAGGCTTTATATGACTTTTACTATTAAAGTGCCAAACGGGCCTTAGGGATCTTATTGGAGTAATGTCATCACAAAGTAGTAGTCGACCTATTTGGTGATTGCATGTAAGAGAGTCGCCTTGTTAGCCATGACCCCAATTCTTGCACAGGGAATTTAAGCTGAATAATTCTTGTTAACCATGTGGTTACATGATTGGAACCCACAACTTCTTGAGTACGACTATGAGCGGCATTTAGCTGTGCTACAGACTCTTGTCAAGCAAAATGCTTTCCCCAGCAGCTGGGGTCATGGATCTATATTTTGCCTCATTCTCAGATTTGAAAATTAGTGGCTGCTTTTTACGCTTTTCCATTATCTTGCCTATTCTGCATCTGTATCATAATCGTCAATTTCATTTCATACTCTGTTTTATTTTTTACTCCCAACTGAAACGGTTTGGTGTCTGGCATTCTGGTGATTCAATTCAGAATTCTCTGTTTGTATGTTTTAAAATTTTAATGTATGTATATAAAATTAGAAAAATAGCAATAGGTAGCATATATACTACATACAAATTTACGTAGTTTCTAATTTCTGTTAAATCAACAATGAAATATGTCACTCATATGTGATTTTAAATATTGGCCAATAAAATGTATATCAGCTAGTGTGTGAGGCTACAGGTGTTTACCTTTCGGAACCAAGGACAGAGAAGCTTCAAGAGCACAAATCATGATTTTAAATATTGATGTTAAATAATGTCCATGGTTGATTAATTTTCCAATTTCCCTATTTTTAAAATAATTTGATTTCCCTATTTCATTCATGAAATATATTGTTAGTGGGCCTTGCTCAACCTGCAGAATTTTCTTGCTGTGTGCAGACTGGAAACCCAGCCATGGATGTTCGTGGGACCAGCATGGGGATGGGACCCAATATGGGTCCTCTATCAGGTCTTCCGCCGCCGCCGCCAGGCCCGCCACCTCTGCCACATGGCTCAGCACCCAAATAGCGCGCCACTCTTATCTGTGTACATTAGGAATGGTAATTTGGAAGAAGTGTTTTTGGTATTTATCTTTTGTTGAGTTTTGCTTGGAGGATGAAAGGAAAGAAAAAAAAAGAGGTCATCTTTGATGTTGGTGTCCCTGCCTATTCAGGTTTTTTCGTTTTTTCAGCTTTATCAGGGTCCCCTATTTATTCTCTAATGAGTGTAGTGTAACCATCATCGAAAGGTGAGAAGCGAAGGATTGGCAAGTCCAGAGCAAATGAATGCAAGCAATAACAGTGCTATCTTTACTTCTGTTTTAGTACTGTAAAATAGTCCAAAATGTCCCGTTGACCTGCATGTGAATTGGAGCAAATATCATTCTATTTTAGATAATTTCCTTTCTAATTGCAAATTGCTAAATGGTGTTTTTTTTCTGAGTACTTAGTTGATCGGAAAGGTTATAGTATTCCCTTTTTCCCTATTTTTTTTTCTTTTTTTTTCCCTGCGAACACGGAACCCTTGAACCCTGAGGAGTGGTGCAGTTGGCTAGGACCATGGCTGAAGAATTGGAGGTTATAGTTTCAAATTCACGCTCTCCCCTAGCAGTCATTTATCTAGGAGCCTGACTTAACCAGTGCATGGGGGAGACAGGGGCTTGCCCCGGGGAATAGTTGGTTCTTGAAGAGGCTGGACACCGTCATCACCCAAAAGAAAAACAAGGAGCCTTAATATTATTTTCTTCTTTCCCCAGTCATGTTGGTGACCTGACTCATAGGTTGATTAACCGATCTTTTAGTTGTCCTCTTCTCTCTTGAAGCCTTATTTTCTTTCCTCTCTTTTGTTCCCTCTGCTTGACGTTGAGATTCCATTTTGGCATTTTATTTACATCGTTGCATATCTTTTCTGCCGTTTCTTCTTCTTCTTCGCTAGATTGGCCTATTGGCCAGTAGTGATATTATCAACCTGAAGACACGGGGGACCGTGTCACTCAACAATGAGTATTTGTCTTGATCCTAATTTAAACGTTTTTACGAGTTACAACTTCATGACCTAAAGAATGTTGTGTTGCACTTGGCTCGATCAAGATTGGGTGGCTGAGAAGGACCTAAAAATAGGTCCCAAAGATGATTGTACTGGAGCTGAAATTGCAAGGGATATGATACAAACTATTATCGGCCCAAGAAAAATTGACAGCAGGCCACACCTGAGTAGGACCCATCAAAGATGGGCCAAATCAGACACTGTTCACAAGGGGTAGCAAACCAAAATATCAGATTAGTCGCCCATAGGTGTGTGCCCTTGATTCTGGTGGGCCTTACCAAAGGTTTTGGACATGCAATGTCCTAACAAATTTTTGGAATTTTATCTCCCAAGATTAAGGAGTTTAGGAATGGATTGACAATAATTTGAATTGTTTCTAGTGATTTAAGATAATTATAAATAGAAAAATCGTAAGCGAGTTGCAAAATTTTGAATGAGAGTTTCTTTCCTTTATTCTCTTTTCTTTGAATTGATCAAAACTTTGTTGATTTAAAGGTTTAAGCAGTGTTAATCATTTGATATTTGAGTATGTTAATCTGTTTTTACTTCTTGTTTAGCATGAGATTTTCTGTTGATGGAAGATTTTGGTTTCACTAATGATTGGGAAAACGTTTCATTGGCTGTGTCAAATGGTCAGACCATTAATGCAAGGAATGGTCCAGCCTATTTTGAAGCATGACAACGTGTTGTAGGTTTTTGAAAGGCTCCTCTTATGGCCTAAATGTGTGCAAATTTGCATAAGTCTTACATGCCAACACACTCATAATTGAGTAGTGTTGGCACTTTAGTATTACACACATGCCTAGAGATCAGCCTCCAGTCTTCAGTTTGAAGTGTCATTCTTGACCAATAGTCAAATTTTGCAAATAAAAAAAGGCCGTACATAATTTGCTTTGAGTGTCAAATTTTGGGTGTTTGGAAGGAGGTAAGATTTGATTATAGGCTTGCAATACATAATTTGATTTGAGTGTCAAATTTTGGGTGTTTGGAAGGGGGTAAGATTTGATTATAGGCTTGCTCCAAGGTTGCAAGCTGGTCTGTTCCTGTGTGACTCTTGATATATTCATCTATAAAATTAGGACAAACTAAAATGGCCGAAACCTTACAATAGTTATTTACAAAATTTGCCTAACCAAAAACCAGCTTAAGTGAATCTTGCCCTTAAAAGGAGTGTTTTTGGTCTTTCATTATAATAAAACATCTTTTATAGGCCAATTCATCCTTGAAATGGCTATATCTTCTTAAAAAGGATCAACTTTTTCATGTTAATAATTTTTTTTCCAATTTTTTGGAGTGTCAAGTAGGAGTACCATAGGTATATGCTGGCTCTCTTCTTTCTGGAAGTTAAAATGGACATGCTAAAGGAGTCTTCAGGCACATCCTAAGTCTGCCTGAGGCTGAATTTGATGTTTGATGATTCTCACTGTCCGAAGGGCTGGGGATTGACCCAAATTTAGTGTTTGAAACTTTGAATCCCTTATGCAGTACACAGGCCTCAGGCTTCAAGCCCATTAAGACACTAGTTAGAGAACTAAGGGTTGCTCGTTTGGTTAGCAACCCCCTCACCTAGATGTGCTAGTTAGAGAACCTAGGCATGCTGCCCTCTTCCCACGTGTTTGGGGCAATCTCTTCCCACATGTCCAGGCTCTCTTTCCAAATTAAATGGTAAAAATAGAGCTTTTTTTTTACTAGAAACTAAGATTGTAAAGGGGCGAATTTGGTAGGTTTACTCACAGAACCTCATTTGAATGCGATTTCACTCAATATAGGTTACTGATATGTGAAACCAAACTTACCACGGGTTTGGGTTGGGTTGTGTTTAATGTTGTTTGCTCTTTATTTTTTAAATTTTAAAAAACAACATTAGTTCAGGCAGCAAGGAGGAATCAAACCCTAAGCTCACATTTTGGTCAAATGCCTAGTAACTGCAAGTGTTTTATAGTCGATACTTTAATTATAAATCTCCAAATTAACCATAAATGGGGTGAATCATGATTGGGTAAAAACTGTGCATTTTTAGCTTAATATGGAGAGAGAGAGAGAGAGAGAGAGAGAGAGAGAGAGAGAGAGAGAGAGAGAGAGAGAGAGAGATCCAAATTGTCAAGTTTTAACTAGTACTGCCGGAACTGTATAGTAAGTAGATATGTGGCTAATACTATACAATTTACACTGTTCCTTTATTGCCAATAGAACATAGAGATGTTTAAAGAAAAGAAATACGCCTACTTTCAGCTGTAATTGATGCATATGTTAATACATATAAAGGTAGGTAATACTTTGGCAACCTTCACTTTGAGCTGGAACTGGAAACTCTGCAATAAAAGAACTTTGCTTCCTCTGTAGGCTACCTGAGTGGGTGATCAGAATCCCTAACATGAGAAGGTCAATACAGAATAGTAACATTATAAACAATCCTCGTCATTTGTATGGGTATAGATTTATGGATAAATAAAGACAATGATCGACGGAAGGGGGGTCCGCTAGTTTTACCAATGATCAATTGAAGGGGGGTCGGAGGGTTCCTCGTCATGAAAAGAAAAGAAAAAGACAAATTCCTGTGAACTCTACTATCTAGGGTTGTAAAAGAAAAAGGCTTGGGCCTAAAAAAAAAACCTTGGATTTTGAATATACCCAGTCTGGCCAGTTCAAACTCTAGTCCCTAGTTCCCAGCCTATGTAGTAACATGGCCATCCAAGGCAGATCTACATCTTGACACCAATCATGCTCACATGTGAATAATTGGGTTGGGCCGAAGTTCTCTCAAGTCAATCGTTGGTCCAGATATTATGGCCCATGGCCCTAAGAATCAAGCCCAGCCTAGTCTTTCCATAAAACATTACATTATTACATCCATTTATGTTACGGTAAAACATGAGCCACAAGTAGTAAGGCTTTCAACGGAAACTCAGTCCAATTGCTTTAGATACCAGACCATAAAAACAGGCTTGGGAAAACCTAGAGGCCTTGAGAACCAATAAAATTCCAGTCTAAAGCAGGCTAGGCCTGCCCCAGTTTCAACCCTTCACTACACATTCATACCTCCCATAGAGAAAGAAGATGAATGTTGGGGATCATTTTGATGCATGAATTCCTACCCTGGAATTCATGGAATTATGTAATTAGCTTTATTCCATGTTATGTGGCCCCCATATTAAGAATTTGATTTTATAGCAGGAATATGATTAATCAAATCATGGACCTAAATGGTAAAACATGGGGTGTATACATCTTTCAAGAAGTTCGGATCTTCACTAAGTGGACTGCAAGTGTGCTGGTTTTGACTCGATCTTACTTGACCACATGGTCAATCTTATTTTATCATTTCCCATATATAAAATGTTTTAGAACATGTATAAATTTTGAAAAGTGTGATATTCAAAGAATACCTGCTTGCAGCATATACCTAATCATCATACATTTGCACTTGGATTCTTTGTTATGGGCAAGCTCCCATCATATGAACATTTCATCACATCAGGTTTCCTCACCACTCGAGGCCCAACAGGCGCTTTCCCTGTTTTAGGTCGAATGTCCTGCGCGCGCGCACACATAAATATGATACGAGTCAAGGCATTTAAAAAAAAAAACAAAAACAAAAAATAAATAAAATAAAAACAGTGGTGTAGTCAACAGGCTGGACCTCAATCAGAAAAATAAATAAATAAATCTTTCTAGCAGTCTGTCCAATTAGTTCAAAGTACAGGCCCAAGTAGCCCATGTTGATAGATGTATGAGAGGACTTAACACTTTGCCTATTACTTAATACTTACCCAATGGTGTTTTTTTTTTTTATAGCAGAAATGGAGCAATGTCCAATTAGAACTATTATCCTTATTGTTTTTTATCATATGATTATGTTCAACCATCTATATCAATATCTAGGCTAAGAGTATACAATATTTACAAACTGAACTATATCCCGAGGCTAATGACAAAAATAGCAACAAATCTAACTTTCAGCTTGTACTTCTCACTGTCCCCAGTCCCAAAACTGAAAATAAAATAATTTTAAATAATAAAAAAGATTAAGTAATTAAAAATATACGTTGTTTTAAATATCATTTTAGGTTTTAGCACATTTGTAGCACAATAGTATCTCTATAATATAGAGATAAATCCATTTTTAATGAAAATTTGACTTTTATCATATGATAAGATATTTTAAATAAAATATTGTGATATTATTATGGGAAATGCAAAATATTGAATATATATGTTACATTGCTGTACACTATCTTAATGCTTATCCTTGTACATTTGCTATATATAGGAATAGTGATTTGGCATATTCTCTTCTTTAAAGGTATACACTCCTATAGACTCAGTGTGACGTGAAATCGTTCCAACCTTAAAAAAATCCGGTTTCATCCTGAATTTCTACGCGTGCGCAGAGAGAGAGAGAGAGAGAGAGAGAGAGAGAGGAATTGTTCTTTTATTACCATCTGTTTGCATGGAACTGAATTCATAGGAATCTAAGAAATGTATTCCTGTCGAACTGGCTAAAATTGGAGACGCAAAGTTGAACGTACACAAAAGTGTCAGATTCAGAACTTTGAGATGAAGAGAAGAAGCTTTGGAATAATGGATGATCGAAACGATCAGTCCTTTGCTTTACTTATAGACTTAATGGCCTTAATCAAGGCAAATTACAATCTCTATGAGAGGAAAGAATATTGATACAGTTTGTATACATGGAAAGAGATTTAAAATAGATTGATGAGTCACATTCAACTAATCCTAATTCCACGTGATGTATGAGAATGAGCCAGTGGGCCTATTGTACATGGGTCTTGGGTCAGCCATTGTTAACATCCCCCCTCAAATTGATGCTGGTCAAATAGGGGCTATTTGCGAATCAGGAACTCATGACGTGGCCGAGGTAGTCCTTCGGTGAAGATGTCTGCAAGTTGAAGTTCACTTGAAACATGTGGAAGACTATTGACCTTGCGATCATATTCATCGCGAATGAAGTGACAATCCACCTCAATATGTTTTGTACGTTCATGAAAAACTGTATTCTCATTGATACGGATGGAACTAGTATTGTCTGCATGAAGTGGGGCAGCTGATGTTGCCAAAAAGTGGCTTTCGGGCACCACCGGTCAAGTGATATGTAATAAATGTGAAAATTAATGAAGAGAGAGAGAGTTTATAGTGGTTCGGTCTGGATGACCTACGTCCACTTCAAGTGATCGCTTTATTGCTCTGGGGAGGAGATTACAAAGTAGTCAGATACAATAATGATGTGTAGAATTTGAGAGATCCCCCTTTCCTTTGCTAGGACTCCTCCTTTTATACTCTTTCTCCAACGGATGGGGAGATTCTCCAGGGATCTCCAATGATGTACACTCCAGTCTGGTGGAGTCTTCCGAACTCTCCTCAACAGATGAGCAGATAAGATTTCCTCCGCGGGAATTGGTAAAAGCAGGTAGGTGAAACGACATGATGACTTCTTCCTTCAATGGATCCGGACCCGGCCCTTAACGAGTAGATGACGACCCGGGCTCACCATGGACTAAGGTCAGTTTGACCTGACCAGTTATCGTGGACCGGGCCACTTGGGCCTAACCTGCCACTACGGACCGAGTCATTTGGGCCTGACCCATCATTTGCCCTTCAATGTCTCGCGCCAAAGAAAGATTTGAAAGGGAGACATTAGTACAATCAAAGCTTCTTCATGTCAAGCAATTTGTAACTTTTCTGAACATTGAACCCTCTTTTAGTATATGCCCTCCGCAAAGGGGGTCCGGGGGTGTCCCCCGGCGGTGGTCGAGCAAGGCTGGGGCGCCCCTACTGGCGAGACGACCAAGGCCAGACGGGGCGCCCCAGGCTGCGGGCGAGGCGAGCAAGGTTGGGCGCCCCTACTGCGGGCGAGGCACACACCCGGGCGAGCAAGGCTGGGGCGCCCCCACTACGGGCGAGGCACGCACCCAGGTGGGCGAGCAAGGCTGGGGCGCCCCCACTGCGGGCGAGGCACGCACCCAGGTGGGCGAGCAAGGCAAGGCGCCCGGGGCGGTGCAGCTGTTGGGCGAGCTGCTGCCGCGGGCGAGGAGCGCTGGGCGCGGGGAGCTCGGGCGAGGAGCGCTGGTGGGCGCTCAGGCGGGCGACCTGCTGCTTGCTGCTGCGCTGGCTGCGCGTGGTGGGCAGGCTGGGGCGCCCCTGGCACGGACGACGAGGCAGCCTGGGCGAGCTGCTGGTGGGCCCGAGGTGCTGGGCGCCCAAGGGCTGCTGGTGGGCGCCCGAGGTGCTGGGCGCCCAAGGGCTGCTGGTGGGCGCCCGAGGTGCTGGGCGCCCGGGTGCTGGGCGCGACTCCCGAGGTGCTGGGCGGCCAAGGTGCTGGGCGCCCGAGGGGTGTTGGGCGCGGCTCCCGAGGTGCTGGGCGGCCAAGGTGCTGGGCGCCCGAGGTGCTCATGCTCCTGGTCGGGTGGTGCCCGCGGTCTACTCAGAGGAGGGACTGGGCGCCAAGCTGCTGTGTGCCAATGTGTTCGAGCACATGGGTGAGCAGGCTACTCTAGTCCATCAGGCACCAAGGGATGCTGATACAGGCGGTCATTTGGCTCATCTGGGCGGTCAGACAACTGGGTACGCTAATTCAACGTAGTCCCCGAGTTGCAGATGATCTGGTGAATGAAGTAGACTGCTTGCGTGAGAGCAAAAACAGAGTCTGGGGATTGCTCGTGAGAGAGCTTGAGACCGTGCTTTTGGCGCCCCAAGAAAGAGCTGCTAAGCTGGAGAAAGGCTACCTGTTTGAGAACAGAGTAGAGGTAGGCTAAGCTTTTTTGGCGACCCGTGAGAGAGCTGCTAAGCTGGAGATAGGCTGCCTGTTTGAGAACAGTGCAGAGGTAGGCCAAGCTTTTTTGGCGACCCGCGAGAGAGCCGCTAAGCTGGAGATAGGCTGCCTGTTTGAGAACAGTGCAGAGGTAGGCCAAGCTTTTTTGGCGACCCGCGAGAGAGCCGCTAAGCTGGAGATAGGCTGCCTGTTTGAAAACAGTGCAGAGGTAGGCCAAGCTTTTTTGACGACCCGCGAGAGAGCCGCTAAGCTGGAGATAGGCTGCCTGTTTGAGAACAGTGCAGAGGTAGGTCACGCTTTTTTGGGCGACCCACGAGATGATTCACCTCGCCTAGACCTGTTGATTTCCTCAGCGTTCATATATTTTTGAGCTTTTGCCAATAGTTCTGGCATGCTCTTTGGTGGTCGCTTCATTACTGAAAAGAGGAATCTGGATGAACGGAGGCCTCCCAGAAAGGCGGTCATGGCGACGTTGTCATTGGGCTCCTCGACTTGAAGGACCTCCTCGTTAAAACGAGTGAGGTAACTCCTCAGACTCTCATCTCGGTCATGTTTTATGCTGAGCAGGTGGGCGGCAGGCTTCTGGGGGCGGCGTCCTCCAATGAAGTGCGACACGAAGGACTTGCTTAGCTCTGCAAAGGTGGAGATGGAGGCTGGGGTCAGACTGGAGAACCATTGCCGTGCGGAGCCCTTTAGGGTGGTTGGAAATGCTCTACACATGATCTCATCAGAGATGTTGTGGAGTTGCATTAGAGTTTTATAAGTTTCCAAGTGATCCAGCGGGTCCTTGGTTCCGTCAAAGGTCTCCATGGTCGGCATTTTGAATTTTTTGGGGAGTGGGTAGTTCGCCACGGAGGGTTTGAACGGTGTGTCCGTTCGTTGCACCAGGTAGTCAATGGATTCTGGTACCTGTGCCTTTATGGCATTGAAGACATTGCCAATCTGATTTTGCATCTCTTTGAACTTCTCATCCCAAAGGTTGGGAGCTTCTCTGGATTGACCTTGGAACTGGCTCTCGTCTTCCAAGCTGTAATTTCCACTTCCCATCTCCTGGAAATTAGGATCCTCATGATTGGAAGCAGAGGGAGGAGGTGGAAGTCCACCGCGATTCGACCCGCCCGGGGGAGGGGGTACGTCGAGATGAGCGCGGCCTTCAGGATCAACCAGTAGTCTTCCGTGTGGGACGACCAGCGGAGCTCCAGCAGATGTCCCATGGGCGTGGGCATCATGATGACGGGCGCCCAGGGCGCCATGAGGATGGGCGGCCTGGGTCTGGGCGCCCAGGGCTTGGGCGCCCAGCTGCAGTCCTCGACCCTGGGCGCCCGGGGGTTGGGCGCCCAGGTGATGGCGGCCTCGGTTGGCGCCTCGGCCCCGGGCACCGTGTGGACGGGCGCCCGGCTGAGGTGCCCCTCTGCGTGGAGCTACCAGTTGCTCCGAGAGTGGTGCTTCTTGCGGTCCTGCACCCAGCGCTCCTCCTTGACTCGCCAGCATGAGCTGCAGTATTTGTTGGTTTTGAGTTACCAACTGCTGCATGGTCTCCAGCATCTGCTGGGGAGAGGGAGCGGGAGCATTCGGTGCAGGGTTGGTCGGTGGAGGATTACCCTCGCCCTCGCGCGAGGGGTTACCATCTTGTCGCCTTGTTGACCTGGTGATCGGCATGACTTTTTGAAAAAAGGGAATTCTTTTCGTCCCCACAGACGGCGCCAAACTGATGATGCCAAAAAGTGGCTTTCGGGCACCACCGGTCAAGTGATATGTAATAAATGTGAAAATTAATGAAGAGAGAGAGAGTTTATAGTGGTTCGGTCTGGATGACCTACGTCCACTTCAAGTGATCGCTTTATTGCTCTGGGGAGGAGATTACAAAGTAGTCAGATACAATAATGATGTGTAGAATTTGAGAGATCCCCCTTTCCTTTGCTAGGACTCCTCCTTTTATACTCTTTCTCCAACGGATGGGGAGATTCTCCAGGGATCTCCAATGATGTACACTCCAGTCTGGTGGAGTCTTCCGAACTCTCCTCAACAGATGAGCAGATAAGATTTCCTCCGCGGGAATTGGTAAAAGCAGGTAGGTGAAACGACATGATGACTTCTTCCTTCAATGGATCCGGACCCGGCCCTTAACGAGTAGATGACGACCCGGGCTCACCATGGACTAAGGTCAGTTTGACCTGACCAGTTATCGTGGACCGGGCCACTTGGGCCTAACCTGCCACTACGGACCGAGTCATTTGGGCCTGACCCATCAACTAGTATTGTCTGCATGAAGTGGGGCAGCTGATGTTCGAGGAAAACCAAGATCTGTAAGTAAGCCACGAAGCCAAAGGATTTCAGAACAGGCGGGGGGGGGGGGGGGGGGGGGGATGGGGGGGATGTTAACAATAGTTGACCCAAGACCCATGTACAATAGGCCCACTAGCCCATTCTCATACATCACATGGAATTAGGATTAGTTGACTGTGACTCATCAATCTATTTTAAATCTCTTTCCATGTATACAAACTGTATCAATATTCTTTATATTCTTTCCTCTTATAGAGATTGTAATTTGCCTTGATTAAGGCCATTAAGTCTATGAGTAAAGCAAAGGACATGGTTATGTGATCCGAGGTGGGCCCCTAATGATCCGAGGCCATTAAGTCTATCATCCAATATTCCAAAGCTTCTTCTCTTCATCTCAAAGTTCTAAATCTGACATGGTTATGTGATCCGAGGTGGGCCCCTAATGAGTTGCTTCAAATGGCTGACGAGAATGGTTCCCAGAACCAAAACAGTACTTAGATTCCTCTACTAAGTCAATCCACAGTCTCTGATTAACTGTAAATTAAGATCGGATGATGTCCTTGATGAACTTTGATGAACTTGGAGTGATCAGAGGTGGGCCACTAGTGATCAGACTTCAAGATATTGATGAAAACACTATGTTAACATGCACAAACAGTCACAAGCAGGGTGCCTATGACTGTTATATCACCAAGAGTCGACAATAAGGTCGAAGAGGAAAGCTAGAAGGAGAAGAAGAAGAAAGTCTCTGATACCATGTCAGATTCAAAACTTTGAGATGAAGAGAAGAAGCTTTGGAATATTGGATGATCGAAACGATTAGTCCTTTGCTTTACTTACAGACTTAATGGCCTTAATCAAGGCAAATTATAATCTCTATGAGAGGAAAGAATATAAAGAATATTGATACAGTTTGTATAAATGGAAAGAGATTTAAAATAGATTGATGAGTCACAGTCAACTAATCCTAATTCCATGTGATGTATGAGAATGGGCCAGTGGGCCTATTGTACATGGGTCTTGGGTCAACTATTGTTAACATCACCCCCGCCTACTCTGAAATCCTTTGGCTTCGTGGCTTACTTACAGATCTTGGTTTTCCTCGGACATCAGCTGCCCCAATATGGATTTTAGGGCCCCAATTTGAGCGCAATTCTGACTACAGTTCATGCCCGCTTGATACAGCCACGGTTTTCCATTCTGTCTAAAAGGGCCCAATCTCATTAAGAGCCCAAGACAGCTAAAAACCCGTTGGGTTCATTGGACAGTCTTAGATCTAGTGTCATCTCAATATGTCTCAAGGTGGATTTAAGCTTAGACCCAGTTCAGTAGAATGCCATTCCACCTGTCGTTAAGTTCAGTACTTGGAGCCCTGTTGTGCAGCCCACCTTGGAGCACACAGATAATAATATTTAGGTGGGATTGAAAGTGTTTAATGTTAATTGGTGTTAATTAAAAAGCAGCAATTTATGAGCATCAAAGTCTGAACAGTTATATTAGAAGTCTAATCCATTAAACTTCTAGATGGTTATGAACTTATGATCTTTAGATCATGTTGATATTTGTCCCATTTTATCCCATATAAAGAACTTTCAATCCCACTTGAATAAGGAGGTTGAATCGCATCAAGGCAGGCCCTACTAACAGTTCTAGCTGAATTTTCTTTATATACAAGGAATTATCACCCTGTTCAAAGTAGAAAAAGATTGAGAAAATGAAGATGGAAAAAATTGTTTACAGTTTCAATTTATGTTATTAACTACCTGATCTATTTACCAAAAAACTACCTGATCAAAGATGGCAGTTGGGATTGCGAGTGTGGCCACGGCATTTGGAGAATCCACGATCCCTGAAATCCTTCCTTCACAGGGGCAGCATGATAACAGCAGATACATCTGCCAACATCAAACATCGAACCTCACAAAACAGAATCTCTTATCTCTACAGCCATCACACTGTCAGTAATCCACATTATTTCAGGGGATGTGTAATCTCTCATGTATTTCTTTTGTAGACATTCTGAGTGTGGACTTCATGAATCACTGAGTCATAAAATTCAAGATTTTTGTCTAGAGAATAAAAATCTTAGGAGAAAAGAACACGCACATGCGTCCACAAAATTTTTTTATTCCAAACATTGAATTTTGCATCATATATTTATGAAAAACTTGTTTCTAAAATGCCAAGAGCAAAATCTTTTTCGAGCGAAACCACCAACCTGTTCTTTTGAGTATCCAAATTTGGAGAGATAGTCAATGGCATTGAGGACTGCACGCTTATATGCAACACTTGCATCGAGATAATGCTGTCTGCCGCTCTCATCAACGCTGATTCCTTCAAAAACTAACCATTCGGAGAATCTCGGCTCAACGGGGCCTATCTCGAAGATGGGATTTACATGCAGAGGTGTTGGACCCATGGGCGTCAGGTATTCTCGCATTCCATCCCTTATGATTTCACACCTTATAAACAAGATGCCAACAAACACAAGTCAAAACCAAATGGATTCTAATCACGAAGATGGCTACAGAGTGAGATTTTGAGGACATTTCTGATTATTATGTATGGATTTCTGTAACAATCACTAACACTAAAAGATGGATGAAAGAGAGGAGAAACTCTCAATGGAGCAGTAATTTTCCGTCAATCATAATCGAGCAACATCAACTGATGAATTCAAAACCATCTCTAAAATAAATGCACAAACATTGATATAACTGAGAAACCATTTAGAGTTTTGGGTTGTTCATGTACATTTTCATTCTTGAATTACTTCCTATCCGTTATTGGGCCATGTTCTGCTAGGAGGCAACTCTCATGGATTTGCATGAAAGGTAACCATTTTACCACCACATGAAGAGTTGCTTCTACTATTCCAACTACAGAATTGAAAAAAATTTCATGTCTTCTGTTGCAAACATATACATGAGCAGAGGTATTAAGTCCTAATCTGGTTAAGGGCTTGACTGCTCTTGTATCAAACCGATGTGAATATAGTAGTACTTTTGAGAGTGTTGCACAAGGGTTTCTTTAGTGAGCAATTGAAGATTTTCTTCTTATTCCATGATTGATTCAGTTCTTTTCATTGTTTTAATCAGATAGTCTGATTGTATTTGAAAAGAATCTTTCTTATAAACTTCATCTATTGGAACCTTACGAAGGTCCAATCATGGATAGATCTTTCATGTTACTATAACTAATCTCTTCACTATTTTTTTGGTAGACATTCTACAAATATTGGTTGACAACAAAAATGATGAGGAATATTGAAAAGTATTTGTGTTGCCTCTACTAATACCTCAAGTTTTTGGTAGGAATGGTTAGCTAAAGAAACTTAATAGGGTATCAAAGTCTATCGGCCACAAGTTCGAATCGCAGGAGGAACGACTCAGTGCTATAAAAAAAAATGCATGTCACCAAAAGTGCTCCAACGGAGAGCCGCCTGAGGGTCAGTGTTGAGAAGTGGGCCCCAAGGGGGAGTATTAAAAGTATTTTTTCTGCCTCTACTAATGCCTTTGGGGTTTTGGTAGGAATGGTTAGCTAAAGAAACTTAATAAGGAAGAAGCTAAAGATGAAGATCCTTCGAAGTAAGATTTCAAAGACGTGACATTTTTAACAATCTCTTTATTGGCAAAAGATTACTAGTGGCCTGTCAAAAATTATGTATCCTACATTAAATGCCTAAATGCATATCGCAAAAATGGCTAAAAATTGGACAACCTTGCAAAAAGAGGCCTCAGACATGGCTTCTCTTAAACCAATTAAGAAATATATCAAAGAATATACAAGCTTTAAACTACTAAATCTCCTGCTTTAGTATTTTTCTTAATCAAAGCTTCTTGTCATCCTCAAGAAGTGTAGCACAAGGAAGAGCAACATAACAGAGAAATAACATGTAACATGTATTGCTGATTAACAACATAAATACACGACTAGTAATAAAATACAACTTGTGTAGAAATAATCATAATCATATCACCACAAATGTTAAGACCGATTGGCTCGGATACCAACTTGCCAGGATCTCAGTCAGCCAGTCTCGCAATACACTCAGAAAAAGCAAATAGACAATGATTTAACAAACAGAAGCACTCTTAAATACTCAAGAGTTATTCAGACTTCACTCTTGTCCTATACTTCTACAAACACTTGAACAAGTTTTAAAAGCTTAAACTTTTACACTAAAATTTCTCACTAAAACCAAGCACAGGACTTTTCCACCCTCTAAGGCCTGCCTACAAAACAAAACAACTCTTCTATTTATAGATGCGAAGGGGCAGCCATCAGCTCTGGACTTCACAGTGTTTAAAAATCCACTACGTAGAATAGAATATTGTCACGACCCAGTCCACCCAGGCTCTGATACCATATTTATATGTGACGACCCGGTCCGCCTAGCAGATATTGTCCTCTTTGGCTCATGCGGCTCGGGCCCCGTGGACTCTGGCCCAATCTTGCCTCAAGGTTTTGTTTTCGGGTCCCTTTGAGACCCAAAACGCGTCTTACTAGACTCACAAGCGTGAACATATATAAGCCCAAGCTCTGGACAGCCTCTTGGCGATGTGGGACACTACAAATATGCTTTTAACTGCATCGGTCATTGTAACTTTCACTGTAGAATTCACTGTAGTTGCATGAATAATTCTTCATGATCTTTATACTATGTTGCTAGTAGAAGATAATTTTACCGGGATAGACTTTAATCTTTGGTTCACTATTAACCTTTAATTGAAAAATGAAGGTAGTCCTTTTAACTCTTGTTTGGAATGATAAAGTCCAAACCATGGCAATCATCTCCATTGTCATTCCAGGAGAACTTGTCTTCTCTTGATTCTTCTCATGTCAAAACAGAGTTATTTTGGTTAAGTATATTGGTTGTGATTAACCTATATCTTTAGAGTCTTTAAGGAGCTCAAAAGTAGACTTATCCAAAGTAAGTTTACTTTTCTGTCAAAGGAAGCATCAGATGTTTCCAATCCTACTTTAATAGTTCTGCTTTTAACTAATCTTTGAGCTGTTGATACGTTGAATCTTCAATTGGAATTTCATTGGCTTTACAATCACTTCATTGATTATAACTATTGCGGGGAGGAGCAGCAGTGTTGATATCGTACTTATCCCACCATTTGGAAAAGAATAATCTTTCAAGATAAGGGAAGTTCCTGATGGATAATCTGAAAATTCCTTTCTGTATTTCCATCTCAAAATTCATTGAATAATAAAAGTAGGCAAAGAAACTCGTACGAATTTTTTCGAGGTTATGAATGTAATCATCATCATGATGAATGTCTTTTAAACTAATCAAAAAGTCCATCAGCTTCTTCAAAAAAGACGGACTGATGGTCCCGAAATGCTCCACCAGTCTTCAAAGAACAAATTTGAGATTAAAAAAATGATTTCTTGTGGTTGGAATCTTATAAACCAACAGTGTCCAAAATGATGATTTTGAGTCAACAAAATAATTTTCCATGCTTGTTGGTAGTCCCAATAATTAAATTTAATTGACCATTGGGCATATTTACCTTGTCTGCTTTTAACCAATTCTGGTTCAATTAATCAGAAGATATAATCTTCAAAATTCTGGACTTAGAGAAAACAGGTTCCTCTTTACCTACCCCTCGAAAGTTGTGGTTAATAAATTGAATTAACACTTGTTTCACGTTTGAACTTGCTGGAAGAAAATGGTTGTTATATGGATAAACTTTAGGGATGATTTTATTATCTCGAGTCTAAAAATCTGATTCATCCAAATGTATTAATGGATCAATTTCACTAAGAATATAAGGATTGGCGGAATCATTAGAGGTGGTATCTTTAACCTCTTTTCCTTTTGATGAGATGATCTCTACACACACACACACACACGCATACAGATATAACAAAGGTTACTAGCTATGGACAGGAAGAAACACCCTTGGTTTTGCATAACAAGAAGATACCCAATTGGACTAGGACCCTGGTTTTCAATATCTCTGTTGTAATTGAACTAAACGAAGGGTGAGTTTGGAGATCACCCAAACCGCAGGTGATTTGGATATTCTGGGAGGATAGATCCATCCCACTTTTTCTGGAGTGATACTGAAGAGGAAATCTCGTCTGGTGGGATTTTGTGATTCTGCATTTCCACCCCAAAACATTCTCTCTATTTATTCTTGTAAAGTAACAAAGAAATTAGGAAACTAGAACAATCTTAATAAATAATACTGGTAGCATTAACCAAACTAGTAGTCACCTAAAAAAAAGATCAATTTAATTAATATTGTGTTAATAATTCCCACTATTGGCAATGGCAAAGATTTTTGCTCATAGTAAAAATATGTGATTTTGAGATCTCTGCTTTTCCCAAACACATAATGTCATGGTATGCCATAATGTCCTTCAAAATTCAAACCAATTACATTTGTGAAACATCCAAATATACCAAAGATCATCTGAAAATACATCTATTGTTTCTACATTATAGAGTGAGTGTTTAAAATCTTGACTAGCTAGGGGAGAACATGAGAGGATTAACATGTAGCAGCATAACTGTATCATTCTCTAATGAAAGTAAAATAATTGGGAACTGAGATCCAAGTAGAAATTAGTTTTGTCCTTCACTTTATGTACTACCAGCAATCCTTATGGAACATGCTTTAAATTATTCAATAGAAACATGTACAAGCATATGACTAGTTGATTTAAGACAAAATGTGTGTTGTGTGTGTGTGTAGAGAGAGAGAGAGAGAGAGAGTACTTGAGGTCAAGGTATCCACTCATCTCTATAGCTCCACAAAATGAGATCTCACCATCACCTTGAGAGAAATGCATGTCACCAGTACTGAAATTTGCTCCATCTATAAATACAGGAAGATATATTTTAGAACCTCTACTAAGATTCTTGATGTCACAATTCCCTCCATTTTCCCTTCCTGGGGTTGTCCTTGCAGCCTCATTTGCAATCTTCTCCCATTCTGGTGTGCCCTCTGGGATCTACAAATTCCAAACAACCATATGGCCAATACTTCAGGTTGTCTAAGATAAAAAGATTTGTAATGCTCAATGCATTAGTCACAACATGATGCCAAATCATACAAAAAAAAAAAACCTTTGTAGATGCCCAATGCATTAGACACAATATGTTACCATATATTTAGTGGATATACTCGAAATGTGAAATGTTTTTTTTCAAATAAGTCTTTTTTGTATTTTTCTGTGATTGAACTTGTAATTATTTTTCTATACTTTTGGCAAAAGAAATATATAAATTTCATATAACAATCATACTGATAAATGGAAATTTATGAATTTGGGCACATTTATAATGCTTGAAATACCACATTCATAAAAATGTTCTTTAAGTATTATGCTATGAATATGATTCCCATATACCTCATTTCCTTGGTTTCAAAAAATCTGTGTTGTATTTTCATTTTCAATATCCACTTTCGTTCCAAGATCTATATTTGTGCATAATAGCTACATTTAGGTTTGTTGTGCGCGTACGTGAGGAAGAGAAAATACCTGCGCCAAAGAGAATTCACTATCTCTATATTCCACTATTAGGTTTAGGGTTACAAGTTACAACATATAAATAATTTTCTCTTTCATAACTCCGAAGAAAGCTCTGGTACAATTACCAAGATACTCCTAACTTAAAGCATGGTCCCTGGCTAACCCGGAATACATGACATAAACCCAACAAGGTTGCTACAAGATAATATAAACTAGTGAAAAAGACGGGTATTTTAACAAGCACACATATATAAATAAATTACCGCAAATTGGATACAACAGAATATGTTACTATTGTCTGAATCTTTGCAAAACTCTGCAAACTAATCAAATTGTTGCCTAAAGTTTAGCATGTGTAAACTTGATTTAAAAGTTGGTGTCGCTTTATGTAACTTGTTTCCGGTGAAAGGATTAGAATTGATTTGAACAACATACTCTTTATAGAGACTCTGTCATGTTTTATTTATCTTATCCATAACTTTCTGACGGGTCATTTTACCCATGACTAGTCAATTTCTCATTTCAATTTCCATGTTTTCTATTATGGTTAAACTTCACCTCACCTCTAGAGAAGTCTGTCCTTCTACATGTATTGAGAAATAATCAACAATTAATGGTTATTGCCAACATGTTTGGTCCAAGAACCATTCCAATGGTGAAACTTTACATTCATATTTTTCCCATCCATACTTTTGGTAATTTGTGTAGACTGGTTAGCTGGACACATATTTATGACCTCTTAGTAAATTATATTTGAGCTAAAACTCTTTGGGTGCATTTGGAATTTTTCCAAGTTGTTTCCAAGGAAAGCCATCTAGGAAAGAGAATTAGTCATAGTGATAATATCATGGCATATTCTAAACTGTTTTGATGAATTTTCATATGAAAATCATTCAACCTATGAAAAGAATCCAACCATGAGGGAAAATATTTTTGACAGTCGTCTAGATCTCTACCTCTTGACCCTTCAGCGCTTTGGTCAAGGTTCATTTCATAGGAAAACTCCAAATGTGTTGTTGACACAGCATATTGGTGAAGAGGATTGTCCTAGTCAAGGAACCTCCAAGTCCAGGTTAGCACCACTTGATCGAGATTCTGTAGCCTAGAATCTAGGCACACCTCAAAGGAGAATAAAAGACTTTTCTTTGTACTAATGCCACAATCTCCTCAAGTCAAAAGTGAGATCACTTTAGATATGCCTTGTGGCTGCACAACTTGGAAAATCCTCCCCAAGTCTGAGTAACGTAAATTCCTAAATTATAGAAGTAGCTTGGAAGTCCTAATCCCTCTTAAGGGCCCAATTATCCAGAGATATTGGTAATTAGTGTGTGTGTGTGTGTGTGTGAGAGAGAGAGAGAGAGAGAGAGAGAGAGAGAGAGAGAGAGAGAGAAGAGGAGAGAAAATATGAGGAAAAAAATATATAGTAAGGAAGAAATAGTAGAAGATTTAAAATTCATTGAAAAAGTCTCCATTGCCATTCTTTGATACTGATGTTATATGATGATACAATGTATTTGCAATCTGTTTTTGACTTTATTCTATTCCTATGTAATTAAATATTATCAACCAAGGGTCTGATGATTGACCGCATTAGCACATCTTTAGGACACTTTTGTTCCCAGTTCAAGCACAAAAATCTTGACTGGTCTGATTTTGTAACTAAGATCAAGTCCAGAGCCTTGAAAATAGCATAGTTTGCTGACGCTTAATTTCCAAGAATTTGGGGCCCCTTATTTAGTGATTGAAGCCATTGATGCATGAACCTTAAGGTAGATTTGATATACAAAACCTTTCTCATCCTTCTGATGGGAATGCATGAGAAAACAAAAGCATAATTTATCATGAAAACAATAGCAGAATGCATGAGCAGGATTTAAAACAGTCAAGTGAAAGAGGACAATGGCTTGAGTCCTCATACCATTCCAAGAAGGCAACCTTTGGGTGTTGGTAGATTTGCCAGTGGGCGTATATGCAAAACTTCACATAACTTCAGAGATTTAGGGCCATTCTCCTCGACATCTCTCTCTCTTTCATCCCATATTCTCAGAAGTTCAATTGATGGTGCAGTTCCAATTAACCCTGGGTGAGTTAGACCTGGGAAGCGCACGCCTATAGAGCAAATATCAGTTGGTAAGATCTGATGCGTGCTAAAAAGTACACTTATTTCATAAGCTTGTTAGGAAAGGAGATGCGAGTAAGTTTCCAGTAACAAATTGATGATAATCTAGAAGTTAACTATGCACTCCAAAGTCCGAAGTCATGTTCTGCATGAGTATTTTGCAGCTGGATGTTTCTGCTCTGCTGATACTCTTAGATATGCAAATCCTTCTGCCACTTCATGGACCTTTAACCAAACTTAGCAATGGCAACTGTTGCTTTGCCAATCAAGTGCTTGCAGTTGAGTGAAGGGGCAGGATGAGTGAGGGGTTGTTTCCATAATCTAGTGAATGGGCAGGAAATTTCCTGGCTGCGCCCATTATGAGATCCGCGTATGGCATGCCTTGGGTGACTAAGGGCATGTTTGTGTAACACTTTTCCGCGGAAAAGTTTACGGTTTTTCGCAGAAAACCCATTTTTCCGGCGTTTGGTGCGGAACAATTCCGTGAAAATGTTTTCCTGTCTCGTCAGCATTTTCCTTAATAATTGTGGAAATGAGTTTCCCATGGGGGGTATGGGAAATGGTTTTCTTAGGAAAACTTCTCCCTCTTTTCCTCACTCTTGTCCATTTCAACCCAAAAACCATATAACTCTTTCATTTTTTATTTCTTTATATAAATTATTATTTAATGTTAAATAAATAATATACATGTTATGTTATTTTCTTCAAAAAATTATATCACCAAATAAAAAATTTTGATTTTCTATAAGGAATTCACAGCCGCACCAAACAACATCTGCACCAATTCAATAAGGAAACTCTTTTTGCACCAAACATGAATTTCTAAATTCTACGGAAATCTTTTTCCGATGTTTTCATTTCTATGGAATTTGCTGACGTGGCAATTTCCTCTTTCCGCATAAAGGGTGTGTACACAAACGTGCCCTAAGTCATAAAACAGTATCCAATTTCCACCGTTGTTGATTCATCATATTTCATTGACATCCCCAAGTAACAATGAAACATTAAACTATTCTTTTACTGTGTAAGTCTCAAATATTCAAAAATTTTAAACTGATTCGAACCTAGACTAGAGTACACCTAAATGCATCAAATTGAAGAGGCATGATAAAGACTTTACCTGGTATGTGAGGGGAGTAGGCATATATTCCTTCAAAATACCAAATAGCTTTGGTTGCTTGAGGGAAGTGGTCAGTCAGAAATCCACTACCATTTTCTCTATCAAAACTTGCTGTAAATCCCCATTCATCTCCAGGAAGAGGACCCAAGTTGCAGATTTCAACTACAAGTAGATCACCAGCTTTGGCTGGAACTCCATCCACATCACAGACTCTTATTGGTCCACTTAGATAATGCACCTGACCAGAGGTTGAAAACGGGAATGTTACTTGCAAATTGAAAATAGTATATTTGCCCCAGAATCTATGATCGATATTGGAGGGAAAATCAAATTTAGTACAAGCTATCATATTTCAAATATTTTTTTATTTTTTTTGCTAAGTTGGACACTTGGACTAGTGGTTAGGTGTATTACTTTAAGCATGAATACCTGCTTTCATTTACAAGGTCCTCTTATATCGTATAATTGTATTCTAATCTGAGGATTACAATTTGATTTCAATCCGAGGTTTTTGTGACTCATTCAATTTTAGGCCCAAATCAGAAAAGCCCCCCATCGTGTTTTTTTTTTTTTTTCACCCCAGCAAAGGACGCTGGGACCCAAGAGAGCCCACATAAGTGGGAAGAGTGGCCAGCCATGTTTGATATCATGGAAGTACTTACAATAGAAAGATCTACTTGTTTGATGTCATGGGCAGAGTCATTGTTTCCAATATGACTACCAAAGCTATCTACCATCTCTACTCTAAAGAGCTCTCCAACTCTAACTTCAGCAACTGCAGGTATGTCTGGGTGCCATCTATTATGAAGGGGCAGCTTCTGTTCCCATGGCTGCTTCTTCAAATCTATAGGCACTACCACTCTAGGACCATAGGGAGGAGCCATGGATTCTTGACCCAAGATTGGAATAGGGAGGGATACTTTCTGGGGTTGGAACTTGGAAGATGAAGAAGTGAGGGGTTGCCAGGTCGTACTGGTAGTCTTGTATCATTGCATCATCTGATGACAAAATTGTCTTAATCAGTCATTTTCAGCTTTAGCAAGTGGAAATTTACATCATTGGCTCCACATTTCAGTCTATTTCAACTTGAATCATCTGATGACAAAATTGTCTTAATCAGTCATTTTCAGCTTTAGCAAGTGGAAATTTACATGATTGGCTCCACATTTCAGTCTATTTCAATCTGAATTGTTCAACACTCACTTCATTTGCACGGGTGGGGTTGAATAAAATTAAAGATAAAATATAAAGAAAAATGAAGGGGGAGTTGAAAATAAAAGTACAAAATAACAAAAAATTATTTTTCTCCTTGTTATAATCTAGTACTTTTAAGAGTATCTATTTTGTCATTTTATGTCTTTTAGTAAAAGTTTTTATTTTCATTTGTGCTCTTACCCTCAACTCTCTCACCTTTCGTTTTCTTTTGATATGAAACTAGATTGAGGGAGAGTCAATTTTGGGCATGCTTCCTTACTTTTATGAATTCCTGACAAGAATTTGGTGTGTGGGGAATTCATGATATGAAATGATGACTTTTTCAATTTTTTGGAATTTTATCACCCAAGATTAAGGAGGTTAGGAATGGATTGACAGTAATTTGAACTGTTTCTAGTGATTTAAGAGAATTATAAATTGAAGAATCATAAGCGAATTGCAAAATTTTTGTGACGCCCCGAAGTCCCACATCGACTATAGAGAGGAAAGTGAATGGGGTTATATGTAGAGTTTACACCCTTATCTTGTATGAGGCCTTTTGATGAGTTGAAGCCCATCAAAAGCAAAACCGTGAGGCCCGTGGGCTAAAGCGGACAATATCACGCATGCGTGAAGGGTGGGGCGTTACAAATGGTATCAGAGCCGACTCTCGACTAGTTCGAGTGTAGGTCCACGACTCTCGACTAGTTCGAGTGTAGGTCCCCTACCGTGGTCTAGTGCAAGTGGGCATGTCTACATGTGCGAGGGGGGATGGGGTTATATGTAGAGTTTACACTCTTACCTTGCATGAGGCCTTTTGATGGGTTGAGGCCCATCAGAAGCAAAACCGTGAGGCCCGTGGGCCAAAGCGGACAATATCATGCATGCGTGAAGGGTGGGTCGTTACAATTTTGAATGAGAGTTTCTTTCCTTTATTCTCTTTTCTTTGAAATGATCAAAACTTTGTTGATTTAAAGGTTTCAACGGTGTTAATCATTTGTTATTTGAGTATGATAATCTGTTTTTACTTCTTGTTTAGAATGAGATTTTCTGTTGATGGAAGATTTTGGTTTCACTAATGATTGGGAAAACGTTTCATTGGCTGTGTCAAATGATCACGCCATTATAATGCAAGGAATGGTCCAGCCTATTTTCAAGCATGACAACGTGGTGTAGGTTTTTGAAAGGCTCCTCTTATGGCTTAAATGTGTGCAAATTTGCATGGGTCTTACATGCCAACACACTCATGGTTGAGTAGTGTTGGTACCTTAGTATCACACACATGCCTAGAGATCAACCTCCGGCCTTCAGTTTGAAGTGTCATTGCTGACCAATAGTCAAATTTTGCGAATAAAAAAAGGCCGTACATAATTTGATTGAGTGTCAAATTTTGGGTGTTTGGAAGGGGGTAAGATTTGATTATAGGCTTGCTCCAAGGTTGCAAGCTGGTTTGTTCCTTTGTAACTCTTGAAATGTTCATCTATAAAATTAGGACAAACTAAAATGGCCAAAACCTTACAATAGTTGCTTACAAAATTTGCCTAACCGAAAATCAGCTTATGTGAATCTTGCCCTTAAAGAGTGTTTTTGGTCTTTCATTATCCTAATAAAACATCTTTTATAGGCCAATTCATCTTTGAAATGGCTGTATCTTCTTAAAAAGGATAAACTTTTTCATGTCATAATTATTTCTCCAATTTTTTGGAGTGTCAAGCAGGAGTACCATAGGTATATGCTGGCTCTCTTCTTTCTGGAAGTTAAAATGGACATGCTAAAGGAATCTTCAGGCACATCCCAAGTCTGCCTGAGGCTGAATTTGATGTTTGAGGACTCCAACTGTCCAACGGGATGGGGATTGACCCAAATTTAGTGTTTGAAACTTTGAATCCCTTATCAGGCAGTACTCAGGCCTCAGGCATCAAGCCCATTAAGACATTAGTTAGAGAACCAAGGGTTGCTCGGTTGGTTAGCAACCCCCTCTCACCTAAATGTCCTGGGTCCGACCCTTAGGTATGTTGCCCTCTTCCCATGTGTATGGGCAATCTCTTCCGGCGTGTGCAAGCTCTCTTCCCAAATTAAATGGTAAAAGGAGAGCTTTTTTTTACTAGAAATTAAGATTGTAAAGGGGTGAATTTGGTAGGTATTTGGGTAAACCTGAACTTACCTAAGCTCACATAACTGCATTTGAATGCTATTTCACTCAATATAGGTTATTGATATATGATACCAAACCTACCACGGGTTGGGTTGTGTTTAATGGTGTTTACTTTTTAGTTTTTAAATATTTAAAAACAACATTAATTTAGGCGGCAAGGAGGAATCAAACCCTAAGCTCACATTTTGGTCAAATGCCTAGTAACTACAAGTGTTTTATAGTCGATACTTTAATTATAAATATCCAAAATCAATCATAAATGGGGTGAATCATGAGAAGGCAAAAACTGTGCATCTTCATCTAAATATGGATGGAGGGAGGGAGAGAGAAATTTTTCATTTTTCAAGTTTTCACTAGTATTGCCAGAACTGTTTAGTATGTAGATATGTGGCTAATGCCATACAATTTACAGTGTTACTTAATTGACTATATAACATAGAGATGTTTAAAGAAAAGAAATATGCCTACTTTCAGTTGCAATTGATGCATTTCTTACACACAAATAAAGGTAGGTAGGTAATGCTTTGGTAACCTTCACTTTGAGCTGGAACTAGGAATTCTGCAATACAAGAACTTTGCTTCCTCTGTTGGCTACCTGAGTGGGTGATCAGAATCCCTATCATGAAAAGGTGAATACAGAATAGTAACATTATAAACAATCCCAGTCATTTGTACGAGGAACAATTTATGGATAAATAAAGACAATGATCAACCGAAGGGGGGTCAGCGGGTTCCTCATCATAAAAAAATAGAAAAAAAAAAGGAGACAAATTTCCATCAACACTACTATCTAAGGTTGTAAAAGAAAAGGGCTTGGGCCTAAAAAAAACCCTGGATTTTGAATGTACCCAGTCTGAAAGGCCTGCCCCAGCCAGTTCAAACTCTAGTCCCCACTTCCCAGCCTATGTAGTAACATGCCTATGTAGTAATATGGCCATCCAAGGCAGATCTTACATCTTGAGTCAGTCACCAATTGTAATATCTTGAGTTTTATGGGCCCAGGATTTGTCCGGCCCAAGTAGTACTCTTAGTTGATTTCTTAATATGAAATTAGAAGTGCTGCTTATTATATGTTTGGAGGTATTCCACGTGAATGAGTTTTGGAAAGAAGAGGAGTTGTAAAACAACTCTAAATAGGAAGCTTGAGATGACTAGAATTCCATCTTCCTTTATATATATATATATATATATATATATAGATAACCAACGACCATTATATTAGTGTCTTATTCATCTTCCTTTGGAGAAATTCTGAGAGAGCTTTGTGGGCTGGAATTTAGGAGAAGGAGAAGAAGGTTGATGTCCTATTCGCGTCCTCATATTGCAAAGGCGATGTTTGTTTACCAAAGGTGAGTGGATTTTCCTAGTTAACTAGTTGATCAATTAAGATGATTGATATTGTGATGTGATTTGGATAATCTGTGTTGAGAAGATCCACTGGTTATGAAATCATATGTTATGAGTAATTGACATTAAGAAGATCTGATCGAACATATCTTATGTATATTCTGTATTGCAAGAATTGTTGAATCTCATATTAATAGATAAGGGAATGGTGTTATTAGATTTGGATGCAAGAATATGAAACAGTTCTGCAAATTTGATGGAAAACAGAGGCCTGACGAGGTGTTAGATAATGGTCGTTTGTAGTTGTGGGACCCATCTATTGACTTGATCAATGAGCAAGACCAGGGGACCCCTGGTCGACCTTAGGAGACTTGGACTAATGAGGAGTGGGCCACATCTGGGCCCTTATCCAATAGGTATGATGAAACAGAACGACTGATACATGATTTTTACAGTTTCTTGTCGCTAAGCTTTATGGGTCCCACCTGTACACTCGATTGAAAATCAACTCTGACCATCAAGTGTGGGACCCTTGGGCGACCTTTGTGTAGTTGGACATCTGGGTTTTGAACCATTGGGTCCCATTGTTCAAGAGGTGTAATGAATTTCAGACGTGAATTTGATGAATACAGGGCTGAAGGTCGACATCCATGGTGGGACCCACTACCTAAGTCAATCAAAGATTAGGACCCCACATCTTGAAGAGGGCCTAGGGACGACCTGAATGATGGTGGTCTCATGTGTCCTGGTCTCCATCTGCCCAGTTATCAAGAAACTTCAATTTCGTTAACAGTAAGGGTTATCATGAATTCTATTTGTGTTTGTTGAGACTGTGGGGTCCAATAGAGATGTCTAATGGTGAATCCAATCCATTAAGAGTAAAGCCTATACCTAGACAACCCTAGAGAGTAGGCCTAATCATGTTTTAAGCTAGTGGGACCCACTGCACTTTATACCAAGATGATTTCAGGCGTGAATTGTTGTTTCCTTTATTTCTCTGTGTAGAGGAGGTTTGGATGGAATCTGTCAATTGGGATAGCTCCTGGATATCTTATACAGTTACAATATAACCTTCCTACTTAGTTAAATGAAGATTTTATGTAAATTATTGAATGGGCTGTTTTCTCGGAATGTCGGCATGATTCTGTAAGCTTGTGTAATTTGTTGTTATAATAAAGGTGGGCCACCCCTACATCAATCACTACCAGTCATGAATAGAAGTGGGGCAACGACATGTAATTTGTGTAGGGAGCTGGTCCACATTGTTGATTTGTGTAGGTTATGGATAATTAATTGAATTCTGATTATTGTAATGTTATGACATGTCTAGAAAGGTGAACATGGTAATGAAATGTTGTACACTGGATTCTATATGTGGGTGTTGGACTTAGTGTCCGGGCCGTTATAGCGGCTGATCCTTAGTGGACGTGAGTGGCCATTGAGTTGGCTGGTCTTTAGTGGACGAGGCTGATGAGACAGGGTCATGGTGACCGATATACATGTATATGATGGGCCTTTGAGGCTTGGTAATGTGCATGGGCATGAATATATATATATATATATATGGATGTACTTTTGATGGTATTTGATATATTGATTCAATATGTTGATCATGGGATATTATGTTTTATGCGGTTTGTGTTATTAGTAATACTCATTCACCAGTAATACTGATGTTGTGTTGCCCCCTTCAGGTAATCATATTGCGGGTGGGCCAGAGCGGATTAACGATCAGAACGTAGATTTCGACATGCATAGCAAAAAGGAGAGAACGAAAAAAACCTAAATAGATGATGGATTCATAAGTACTTGTTTAGAAAAAGTTATTTACTATTTTAAGCACATTATTGAAATTGAGGCAGGACATAACAAGTTGATTATTCAGAGGTTATTGATGCTGTTTTGACTTTTATAATTTAATTGAAATTATAGTTTGATTTAAATGTCAAATCTCTTATGTGAACTATTTAATAAATGTACGGTAAACATTTCCAAGTTATCACGATCCGGATATCCAACAGGGCCCTGGAATTTGGGTTGTGACACCAATCATGCCCACGTGCATAATTGGGTTGGGCCGAAGTTCTCTCAAGTCAATCAAGTTAATCGTTGGTCCTGATATTTTGGCCCATGGCCCTAAGAATCAAGCCCAGCCTAGTCTTTCCCTAAAACATTACAGTATTGCACTCATTTATGTTATAGTAAAACATGAATCTCATGTAGTTAGGCTTTCAACAGAAACTCAGTCCAATTGCTTTGGATACCAGACCATAAAAACAGGCTTGGGAAAACCTAGAGACCTTGAGAACCAATAAAATTCCAGTCTAAAGCAGGCTAGGCCTGCCCCAGTTTCAACCCTTCATATACACAATTCATATCTCCCATACAGAAAGAAGATGAATGTTGGGGATCATTTTGATGCATGAATTCCTACCCTGGAATTCATGGAATTATGTAAATGGTTTTATTCCATGCTATGTGGGGCCCATATTGAGAATTTGACTTTATAGCAAGAATATGATTAATGGAATCATGGACCTAAATGGGTAAAAATAGGGTGTATACTTCTTTTGAGAAGTTTGGATGTTCACTAAGTGGACTGCAAGGATGCTGGTTTTGACTCAATCTTACTTGACCACATGGTCAATCTTCTTTTATCATTTACATTATATAAAATGTTTCTAGAAAATGTATAAAATTTTGAAAAGTGTGATATTCAAAGAATACCTACTTGCAGCATATACCTAATCATCATGCATTTGCACTTGGATTCTTTGTTATGGGCAAGCTCCCATCATATGAACATTTCATCACATCAGGTTTCCTCACCACTCGAGGCCCAGAAGGCACTTTCCCTGTTTTAGGTCGAATGTCCTGTGCGTGCACATAAATATGATACAAGTCAAGACATTTAAAACAAAAACAAAAATAAAAAAATAAAAATAAAAACAGTGGTGTTGTCAACAGGCTGGACCTCAATCAGAAAAAATAAATAAATAAATCTTTCTATCAGTCTGTCCAATTAGTTCAAAGTACAGTCCCAAGTAGCCCATGTTGATAGATGTATGAGAGGACTTAACACTTTGCCTATTTCTTACCCAATGGTGTTTTTTTTTTATAGCAGAAATGGAGCAATGTCCGATTAGAGCTATTATCCATATTGTTTTTTATGATATGATTATGTTCAACCATCTATATCAATATCTAGGCTAAGAGTATACATATTCACAAACTTAACTCTATCCCAAGGCTAATGACAAAAGTAGCAACAAATTTAACTTTCAGCTTTTACTTCTCCAAATTCCAGTCCCAAAAATGAAAATAAAATAATTTTAAATAATAAAAAGATTAAGTAATTAAAAATGTATGTTGTTTTAAACATCATTTTAGGTTTTATCACATTTTTAGCAGAAAAAGTATCTTTATAATATTGAGATAAATCCATTTTTAATGAAAACTTGACTTTTATCATATGATAAGATATTTTAAAGAAAATATTGTGATATTATTATGGGAAATGCAAAATATCGAATATTTATGTTACATTGCGGTACACCATCTTAATGCTTATCCTTGTACATTTTCTATATATAGGAATAGTGATTTGGCATATTCTATTCTCTAAGGGTATACGATCCTATAAACTTTCAGTGTGGCATGAAATCATTCCAACCTTACAAAATCCGGTTTCACCCTGAATTTCTTCACGTGCGCTGAGAGAGAGAGAGGGGAAATGTTCTTTTATTACCATCTGTTTGCATGGAATTGAATTCATAGGAATCTAAAAAATGTATTCCCGTCAAACTGACTAAAATTGGAGATGCAAAGTTGAACATACACAGAAGGACATCAAATAATCCCTCCTTTGGTGGATAATGATTACTCAACCATCACCTCAAAAAATCAAATCCTAAGAAAGTCAAGGTCCCATCTGCATCTCTACCTCATTCTTTACCCCTCACCTCTTTAACTGTTTTTCTTGTAACTATTTTACAATGAGGATTCAATTCCATGCCAATAAACATACCATTAATGAAATAAATTGGGACTTTTGTGCTAGTTTCTATATGAATGCAATTTTGGACTTTTCAAATCTTCATTTTTTCTATATATCATGAAGCGATAACCATATTGGTGGTTACAACACAGTGGCAGCTGATATGTACATTGTGGCCATTTATGTGGGACTGATTCCCATGTCAGATCAATATAACAGAATCAAGAGTCACAGAAAAAACGATAAAAATCATCCATCTGGATCCCAAGAGTAATAGGCAGATACTGACATGCAAACATCTAGCAGCCAGAATTTTTCTTGACTTACATGGGCCAAGGTTTGCCTCTAATATGGATTTTAGGGCTCCAATTTGTGCCCAAGTCTGACAACAGTTCATGCCCACTTGATACAGCCACGGTTTTCCATTCTGTCTAAAAGGGCCCAATCTCATTCAGAGCCCAAGACAGCTAAAAACCCGTTGGGTTCATCAGACAGACTTAGATCTAGTGTCATCTCAATATGTCTCAAGGTGGATTTAAGCTTAGACCCAGTTCAGTAGAATGCCATTCCACCAATCCTTAAGTTCAGTACTTGGAGCCCTGTTGTGCAGCCCACCTTGGAGCACACAGATAATAATATTTAGGTGGGATTGAAAGTGTTTAATGTTAATTGGTGTTAATTTAAAAGCAGCATGATCAACTAATTGCAACCATCAATTTAAGAGCATCAAAAAGTCTGAACAGTTATATTAGAAGTCTAATCCATTAATGTAACGACCCAACCCAGGCCCGGTGCAATATTGTCCTCTTTGGCTTATGGGCTACTCGACCAGAGGACCTGGCCCAAGCGCATCCAATCTTGCCTCAAGGCTTTAAAACGCGTCACATCAAGTTAATTAGGAAGACATCGCACATTTAAGTCCCAGGTTTGGACACTCATATGAGCGATGTGGGATGTAACAATCCCCCACCCTCAGTGGTGAGCCGTCCTTGGCTCCGATTCCATTTGTAACGCCCCACTCCTACGTGTATGCATGGTATTGTCCACTTTGGCCCACCGGCCTCACGGTTCTGTGCAGTAGCTTGCCAACCCTCTTAGCCCGCTTACATGGAAACACACCCACTTGCACCAGAACTCGAACCAGTTGAGAGTCAGCTCTGATACCATTTGTAACAACCCAACCTAGGCCCAGTGTAATATTTTCCTCTTTAGCTCATGGGCTACTCGACCAGAGGATCTGGCCTAAGCGCATCCAATCTTGCGTCAAGGCTTTAAAACGCGTCACACCAAGTTAGGATGGCATCGCACATTTAAGTCCCAGGTTTGGACACTCACATGAGCGGTGTGGGATGTAACAATGTTTCATATCGTCAAAATCTGTTTTGGTCAACAATAGTTGTGGGAACATCTGACCCACTCGATGGATGATCTGAACCATAGATTGGGATGTGAACGCATGGGCGACCTCATGGGTGGTGGACCCATGTGGAGTGGATCCTATCTGGCCCACCATCCAGTTTCTTGAATTACATGAGGCGTGAGTCACTGTTGATGGGTTTTCTTTTATGTATACAGG
This sequence comes from Cinnamomum chago, assembly GCA_038049695.1. Taxonomy (NCBI): domain Eukaryota; kingdom Viridiplantae; phylum Streptophyta; class Magnoliopsida; order Laurales; family Lauraceae; genus Cinnamomum; species Cinnamomum chago. The sequence continues at coordinate 101,430,276 of CP142451.1, read as the reverse complement.
TTGTGGGGCCCGGCAGGATCACTTGATGCCAAATCAGAACCTTATGATTTGTTATGGGGCCCTGGGCAACCTTGGAGATCAGGTCCTATCATGGATTGGGCCAGTGGGACCCACTATCCAAGCAGGATGAGTGATGGGTTGTTTCCATAATCTAATGAATGGGCAGGAAATTTCCTGGCTGCGCCCATTATGAGATCCGCGTATGGCATGCCTTGGGTGACAAAGTCATAAAATAGTATCCACTTTCCACCATTGTTGATACACCATATTTCCTTAACATCCCCAAGTAACAATGAAACATTAAACTATTCCTTTTCTTTTTTTTTTAACAGTAACTGAAACATTATAATAAAAAGAAGGCAAACAAAAAACTAAAACACAACCAAGAACAGGTATAAGAGCCTTATACCCAAAGAACAAAAGAAAGACAATTACATGGTGTAAGCAATCAGGGAATAACCCTATCTACCCCTTGTTTCGTTAGAGATTCTGCCATTGCATTTGCCGACCTTCTAATATGCCTAAACTCGACATAACCTTGAGAAGATAGGGACTTGATTTCCGCAAAGAGGAAGTGGAACCTCCAATGAAACATTAAACTATTCTTTACTGTGTAAGTCTCAAATATTCAAAAAAATTAAACTGATTCCAACCTAGAGTACACCTAAATGCATCAAATTGAAGAGACATGATAAAGACTTTTACCTGGTATGTGAGGGGAGTAGGCATATATTCCTTCAAAATACCAAATAGCTTTGGTTGCTTGAGGGAAGTGGTCAGTCAGAAATCCACCACCATTTTCTCTATCAAAACTTGCTGTAAATCCCCATTCATCACCAGGAAGAGGACCCAAGTTGCAGATTTCAACTACAAGTAGATCACCAGCCTTGGCTGAAACTCCATCCACATCACAGACTCTGATTGGTCCACTGAGATAATGCGCCTGACCAGAGGTTGAAAAGGGTAATGTCACTTGCAAATTGCAATTAGTATATTTGCCCCAGAATCTATGATCAATATTGGAGGGAAAATCAAATTTAGTACATGCTATTATATTTCAAATATTTTTTATTTTTTTGCTAAGTTGGACACTTGGCCTAGTGGTTAGGTGTATTACTTAAAGTATGAATACCTGCTTTCATTTACAGGGTCCTCTGATATCGTATAATCGTATTCTAATCTGAGGATTACAATTTGATTTCAATCCTAGATTTTTGTGACTCAATCAATCTTAGGCCCAAATCAGAAAAGGCCCCCATATTGTTTTTTTTTTTTTTTTTTTCACCCAAGCAAAGGAGGTTGGGACCAAGAGAGCCCACACAAGTGGAAAGAGTGGCCTGGCATGTTTGATATCATGGTTAGTACTTACAATAGAAAGATCTGCATGTTTTATGTCATGGGCAGAGTCATTGTTTCCAATACGACCACCACTGAAATCTACCATCTCTACTCTAAAGAGCTCTCCAACTCTAACTTCAGCAACTGCAGGTATGTCTGGGTGCCATCTATTGTGAAGGGGCAGCTTCTGTTCCCATGGTTGCTTCTTCAAATCTATGGGCACTACCACTCTAGGACCATTGGGAGGAGCCATGGATTCTTGACCCAAGATTGGAATAGGGAGGGATATTTTCTGGGGTTGGGAGATGAAGAAATGAGGGGTTGCCGGTCCTACTGGTAGTCATGTATCATTGCATCATCTGATGACAAAATTGTCGTAATCAGTCATTTTCAGGTTTAGCAAGTGGAAATTTACATCACTGGCTCCACATTTCAGTCTATTTCAACTTGAATCATCTGATGACAAAATTGTCTTAATCAGTCATTTTCAGCTTTAGCAAGTGGAAGTTTACATCATTGGCTCCACATTTCAGACTATTTCAACTTGAATTGTTCAACACTCACTTCATTTGCACGGCTGGGGTTGAATAAAATTAAAGATAAAATAAAAAGAAAAAGGAAGGGGAGTTGAAAATAAAAGTACAAAATAACAAAAAATTATTTTTCTCCTTGTTATAATCTAGTACTTTTAAGAGTATCTATTTTGTCATTTTGTGTCTTTTAGTAAAAGTTTTTATTTTCATTTGTGCTCTTACCCTCAACTCTCTCACCTTTCATTTTCTTTTGATATGAAACTAGATTGAGGGAGAGTTAATTTTGGGCATGCTTCCTTACTTTTATGAAATCCTGACAAAAATTTGGTGTGTGGGGAATTCATGATATGAAATGATGACTTGTTCCAATTTTTGGAATTTTATCTCCCAAGATTAAGGAGGTTAGGAATGGATTGACAATAATTTGAATAGTTTCTAGTGATTTAAGAGAATTATAAATTGAAGAATTGTAAGCGAGTTGCAAAATTTTGAATGAGAGTTTCTTTCCTTTATTCTCTTTCCTTTGAATTGATCAAAACTTTGTTGATTTGAAGGTTTCAGCAGTGTTAATCATTTCTTATTTGAGAATGTTAATCTGTTTTTACTTCTTGCTTAGCATGAGATTTTCTGTTGATGGAAGATTTTGGTTTCACTAATGATTGGGAAAACGTGTCAATGGCTGTGCCAAATGGTCAGACCATTTTAATGCAAGGAATGGTCCAGCCTATTTTGAAGCATGACAACGTGGTGTAGGTTTTTGAAAGTCTCTCTTACGACGTAAATGTGTGCAAATTTGCATGAGTCTTACATGCCGACACACTCATGGTTGAGTAGTGTTGGCACATTAGTATCACACACATGCCTACAGATCAACCTCCGGTCTTCAAGTTTGAGGTGTCATTCCTGACCAATAGTCAAATTTTGCGATAAAAAAGGGCCGTACATAATTTGATTGAGTGTCAAATTTTGGGTGTTTGGAAGGGGGTTAAGATTTGATTATAGGCTTGCTCCAAGGTTGAAAGCTGGTCTGTTCCTTTGTAACTCTTGATATGTTCATCTATAAAATTAGGACAAACTAAAATGGCCAAAACCTTACAATAGTTATTTACAAAATTTGCCTAACCAAAAATCAGCTTATGTGAATCTTGCCCTTAAAGAGTGTTTTTGGTCTTTCATTATCCTAATAAAACATCTTTTATAGGCCAATGCATCCTTGAAATGGCTGTATCTTCTTAAAAAGGATCAACATTTTCATGTCATAATTTTTTTTCCAATTTTTTGGAGTGTCAAGCAGGAGTACCATAGGTATATGCTGGCTCTCTTCTTTTTGGAAGTCAAAATGGACATGCTAAAGGAATCTTTAGGCACATCGAATTTGATGTTTGGGGATTCCGACTGTACTCAGGCCTCAGGCTTCAAGCCCATTAAGACACTAGTTAGAGAACCAAAGGTTGCTCGGTTGGTTAGCAACCCCCTCTCACCTAGATGTCCGGGCTCCAACCCCTAGGTGTGTTCCCACATGTATGGGTCTTCTGGCGTGTGCATGCTCTCTTTCCAAATTAAATGGTAAAAAGAGAGCTTTTTTTACTAGAAATTAAGATTGTAAAGGGGCAAATTTGGTAGGTATTTGGGTAAACCTGAACTTACCTAAGCTCACATAACCTCATTTGAATGCGATTTCGCTCAATATAGGTTATTGATATGTGATACCAAACCTACCATGGGTTGGGTTGTGTTTAATGGTGGTTACTTTTTAATTTTTAAATTTCAAAAAACAACATTTATTCAGGCGGTAAGGAGGAATCAAACCCTAAGCTCACATTTTGGTCAAATGCCTAGTAACTACAAGTGTTTTATAGTCGATACTTTAATTATAAATATCCAAATTAACCATAAATGGGGTGAATCATGATTGAGCAAAAACTGTGCATTTTTAGCTTAATATGGAGAGAGAGAGAGAGAGAGAGAGAGAGAGAGAGAGAGAGAGAGAGAGAGAGAGAGATCCAAATTGTCAAGTTTTCACTAGTACTGCCACTCTGCCAGAACTGTTTAGTAAGTAGATATGTGGCTAATACTATACAATTTACACTGTTCCTTTACTGCCAATAGAACATAGATGTTTAAAGAAAAGAAATACGCCTACATTCAGTTGTAATTGATGCATTTGTTAATACATATAAAGGTAGGTAATACTTTGGCAACCTTCACTTTGAGCTGGAACTGGGAACTCTGCAATAAAAGAACTTTGCTTCCTCTGTAGGCTACCTGAGTGGGTGATCAGAATCCCTAACATGAGAAGGTCAATACAGAATAGTAACATTATAAACAATCCCTGTCATTTGTATGAGGATCGATTTATGGATAAATAAAGACAATGATCAATCGAAGGGGGGTCCGCTGGTTTTACCAATGATCAATTGAAGGGGGGTCGGAGGGTTCCTCGTCATGAAAAGAAAAGAAAAAGACAAATTTCTGTGAACTCTACTATCTAGGGTTGTAAAAGAAAAAGGCTTGGGCCTAAAAAAAAAACCTTCGATTTTGAATATACCCAGTCTGAAAGGCCTGCCCAAGCCAGTTCAAACTTCAAACTCCAGTCCCTACTTCCCAGCCTATGTAGTAACATGGCCATCCAAGGCAGATCTACATCTTGACACCAATCATGCTCACATGTGAATAATTGGGTTGGGCTGAAGTTCTCTCAAGTCAATCGTTGGTCCTGATATTTTGGCCCATGGCCCTAAGAATCAAGCCCAGCCTAGTCTTTCCATAAAACATTACATTATTACATCCATTTATGTTACAGTAAAACATGAATCACATGTAGTAAGGCTTTCAACGGAAACTCATTCCAATTGCTTTAGGTACCAGACCATAAAAACAGGCATGGGAAAACCTAGAGGCCTTGAGAAACAATAAAATTCCAGTTTAAAGCAGGCTAGGCCTGCCTTAGTTTCAACCCTTCATATACACATTCATACCTCCCATAGAGAAAGAAGATGAATGTAGGGGATCATTTTGATGCATGAATTCCTACCCTGGAATTCATGGAATTATGTAATTGGCTTTATTCCATGTTATGCGGCCCCCATATTGAGAATTTGATTTTATAGCAGGAATATGATTAATCGAATCATGGACCTAAATGGCTAAACATGGGGTGTATACATCTTTTAAGAAGTTTGGATCTTCACTAAGTGGACTGCACGTGTGCTGGTTTTGACTCGTTCTTACTTGACCACAAGGTCAATCTTATTTTATCATTTCCCATATATAAAATGTTTTAGAACATGTATAAATTTTGAAAAGTGTGATATTCAAAGAATACCTACTTGCAGCATATACCTAATCATCACACATTGGCACTTGGATTCTTTGTTATGGGCAAGCTCCCATCATATGAACATTTCATCACATCAGGTTTCCTCACCACTCGAGGCCCAGAAGGCACTTTCCCTGTTTTAGGTCGAATGTCCTGCGTGCACACATAAATATGATACGAGTCAAGGCATTTAGAACAAAAAATAAAATAAAATAAAATAAAAATAAAAACAGTGGTGTTGTCAACAGGCTGGACCTCAATCAGAAAAAATAAATAAATAAATCTTTCTAGCAGTCTCTCCAATTAGTTCAAAGTACAGGCCCAAGTAGCCCATGTTGATAGATGTATGAGAGGACTTAACACTTTGCCTATTTCTTACCCAATAGTGTATTTTTCTTTTAGCAGAAATGGAGCAATGTCCAATTAAAACTATTATCCTTACTGTTTTTTATGATATGATTATGTTCAACCATCTATATCAATATCTAGGCTAAGAGTATACAATATTCACAAACTTAACTATATCCCGAGGCTAATGACAAAAATAGCAACAAATCTAACTTTCAGCTTGTACTTCTCACAGTCCCCAGTCCCAAAACTGAAAATAAGATAATTTTAAATAATAAAAAAGATAAGTAATTAAAAATATATGTTGTTTTAAACATCATTTTAGGTTTTAGCACATTTGTAGCACAATAGTATCTCTATAACGTTGAGATAAATCCATTTTTAATAAAAAATTGACTTTTATCATATGATAAGATATTTTAAAGAAAAAAAGAAGATATTTTAAAGAAAATATTGTGATATTATTATGGGAAATGTAAAATATCGAATATATATGTTACATTGCGGTACACCATCTTAATGCTTTTCCTTGTACATTTGCTATATATAGGAATAGTGATTTGGCATATTCTCTTCTTTAAAGGTATACACTCCTATAAACTCAGTGTAAAGTGAAATCATTCCAACCTGAAAAAAATCCGGTTTCACCCTGAATTTCTTCGCGTGCGCAGAGAGAGAGAGGAATAGTTCTTTTATAACCATATGTTTGCATGGAACTGAATTCATAGGAATCTAAGAAATGTATTCCTGTCAAACTAGCTAAAATGGAGGCGCGAAGTTGGACATACACAAAAGGACATCAAATAATCTCTCCTTTGGTGTTTAATGATTACTCAACCATCACCTCAAAAAAATCAAATCCTAGGAAAGCCAAGGTCCCATCTGCATCTCCACCTCATTCTTTACCCCTCACCTCTTTAACTTTTTTTTCTTGTAACTATTTTACAATGACTATTCAATTCCATGCCAATAAACATACCATTAATGAAATAAATTGGGACTTTTGTGCTAGTTTCTATATGAATGCAGTTTTGGACTTTTCAAATCTTTACTTTTTCTATATAGCATGAAGCGATAACCATATTGGTGGTTACAACACAGTGGCAGCTGATATGTATATTGTGGCCATATATGTGGGACTGATTCCCATTTCAGATCAATATAACAGAATCAAGAGTCACAGAAAAAAGGATACAAATCATCCATCTGGATCCCAAGAGTAATAGGCAGATACTGACATGCAAACATCTAGATGCAGCCAGAATTTTGCTTGACTTACAGGGGCCAAGGTTTGCCTCTAATATGGATTTTAGGGCTCCAATTTGTGCCCAAGTCTGACTACAGTTCATGCCCGCTTGATACAGCCACAGTTTTCCATTCTGTCTAAAAGGGCCCAATCTCATTAAGAGCCCAAGACAGCTAAAAACCCATTGGGTTCATTGGACAGTCTTAGATCTAGTGTCATCTCAATCTGTCTCGAGGTGGATTTAAGCGTAGACCCAGTTCAGTAGAATGCCATTCCACCAGTCCTTAAGTTCAGTACTTGGAGCCCTGTTGTGCAGCCCACCTTGGAGCACACAGATAATAATATTTAGGTGGGATTGAAAGTGTTTAATTTTAATTGGTGTTAATTAAAAAGCAGCATGATCAACTAATTGCGACCATCAATTTAAGAGCATCAAAGTCTGAACAGTTATATTAGAAGTCTAATCCATTAAATTTCTAGATGGTTATGAACTTATGATCTTTAGATCATGTTGATATTTGTCCCATTTTATCCCATATAAAGAACTTTCAATCCCACTTGAATAAGGAGGTTGAATCGCATCAAGGCAGGCCCTACTAACAGTTCTAGCTGAATTTTCTTTATATACAACGAATTATCACCCTGTTTAAAGTAGAAAAAGATTGAGAAAATGAAGATGGAAAAAATTGTTTACAGTTTCAATTTATGTTATTAACTACCTGATCTATTTACCAAAAAACTACCTGATCAAAGATGGCAGTTGGGATTGCGAGTGTGGCCACGGCATTTGGAGAATCCACGATCCCTGAAATCCTTCCTTCACAGGGGCAGCATGATAACAGCAGATACATCTGACAACATCAAACATCGAACCTCACAAAACAGAATCTCTTATCTCTACAGCCATCACACTGTCAGTAATCCACATTATTTAAGGGGATGTGTAATCTCTCATGTATTTCTTTTGTAGACATTCTGAGTGTGGACTTCATGAATCACTGAGTCATAAAATTCAAGATTTTTGTCTAGAGAATAAAAATCTTAGGAGAAAAGAACACGCACATGCGTCCACAAATTTTTTTTTATTCCAAACATTGAATTTTGCATCATATATTTATGAAAAACTTGTTTCTAAAATGCCAAGAGCAAAATCTTTTTCAAGCGAAACCACCAACCTGTTCTTTTGAGTATCCAAATTTGGAGAGATAGTCAATGGCATTGAGGACTGCACGCTTATATGCAACACTTGCATCGAGATAATGCTGTCTGCCGCTCTCATCAACGCTGATTCCTTCAAAAACTAACCATTCGGAGAATCTCGGCTCAACGGGGCCTATCTCGAAGATGGGATTTACATGCAGAGGTGTTGGACCCATGGGCGTCAGGTATTCTCGCATTCCATCCCTTATGATTTCACACCTTATAAACAAGATGCCAACAAACACAAGTCAAAACCAAATGGATTCTAATCACGAAGATGGCTACAGAGTGAGATTTTGAGGACATTTCTGATTATTATGTAGGGATTTCTGTAACAATCACTAACACTAAAAGATGGATGAAAGAGAGAGGAGAAACTCTCATTGGAGCAGTAATTTTCCGTCAATCATAATCGAGCAACATCAACTGATGAATTCAAAACAATCTCTAAAATAACTACACAAACATTGATATAACTGAGAAACCATTTAGAGTTTTGGGTTGTTCATGTACATTTTCATTCTTGAATTCCTTCCTATCCGTTATTGGGCCATGTTCTGCTAGGAGGCAACTCTCATGGATTTGCATGAAAGGTAACCATTTTACCACCACATGAAGAGTTGCTTCTACTATTCCAACTACAGAATCGAAAAAAATTTCATGTCTTCTGTTGCAAACATATACAAGAGCAGAGGTATTAAGTCCTAATCTGGTTATGGGCTTGACTGCCCTTGTATCAAACCTATGTGAATATAGTAGTACTTTTGAGAGTGTTGCACAAGGGTTTCTTTAGTGAGCAATTGAAGATTTTCTTCTTTTTCCATGATTGATTCAGTACTTTTCATTGTTTTAATCAGATAGTCTGATTGTATTTGAAAAGAATCTTTCTTAAAAACTTCATCTATTGGAACCTTACGAAGGTCCAATCATGGATAGATCTTTCATGTTACTATAACTAATCTCTTCACTATTTTTTTAGTAGACATCTACAAATATTGGTTGACAACAAAAATGATGAGGAATATTGAAAAGTATTTGTGTTGCCTCTACTAATACCTCGAGGTTTTGGTAGGAATGGTTAGCTAAAGAAACTTAATAGGGTATTAAAGTCTATTGGCCGCGAGTTCGAATTGCAGGAGGAACGACTCAGTGCTATAAAAAAAAATGCATGTCACCAAAAGTGCTCCGATAGAGAGCTGCCTGAGGGTGAGTGTTGAGAAGTGGGCCCCAAGGGGAAGTATTAAAAGTATTTTTTTCTGCCTCTACTAATGCCTTTGGGGTTTTGGTAGGAATGGTTAGCTAAAGAAACTTAATAAGGAAGAAGCTAAAGATGAAGATCATTCGAAGTAAGATTTCAAAGACATAACATTTTTAACAATCTCTTTATTGGCAAAAGATTACTAGTGGCCTGTCAAAAATTATGCATCCTACATTAAATGCCTAAATGCATATCGCAAAAATGGCTAAAAATCGGACAACCTTGCGAAAAGAGGCTCAGACATGGCTTCTCTTAAACCAATTAAGAAATATTTCAAAGAATATACAAGCTTTAAACTACTAAATCGCCTACTTTAGTATTTTTCTTAATCAAAGCTTCTTGTCATCCTCAAGAAGTGTAGCACAAGGAAGACCAACATAACAGAGAAATAACATGTACATGTATTGCTGATTAACAACAAAAATACACGACTAGTAAAAAAATACAAATTGTGTAGAAATACTCACAATCATATCACCACAAATGTTAAGACTGATTGGCTCGAATACCAACTTGCCAGGAACTCAGTCAGTCAGTCTTGCAATACACTCAGAATAAACAAATAGACAATGATTTAACAAACAGAAGCACTATTTAATACTCAAGAGTTATTCAGACTTCACTCTTGTCCTATACTCTTAAAAACACTTGAACAAGTTTTAAAAGCTTAAACATTTACACTAAAATTTCTCACTAAAACCAAGCACAGGACTTTTCCACTCTCTAAGGCCTGCCTACAAAACAAAACAACTCTTCTATTTATAGATGCGAAGGGGCAGCCAGGCAGCCATCAGCTCTGGACTTCCCAGTGTTTAAAAATCCACTATGTAGAATAGAATATGCTTTTTACTGCATCAGTCATTGTAACTTTCACTGTAGAATTCACTGTAGCTGTATGAATAATTCTTCACGATCTTTATACTATGTTGCCAGTAGAAGATAATTTTACCTGGATAGAGTTTAATCTTTGGTTCACTATTAACCTTTAATTGAAAAATGAAGGTAGTCCTTTTAACTCTTGTTTGGAATGATAAAGTCCAAACCATGGCAATCATCTCCATTATCATTCCAGGAGAACTTGTCTTCTCCTGATTCTTCTCATGTCAAATCAGAGTTATTTTGGTTAAGTATATTGGTTGTGATTAACCTATATCTTTAGAGTCTTTAAGGAGCTCAAAAGGAGACTTATCCAAAGTACTTTTACTTTTCTGTCAAAGGAAGCATCAGATGTTTCCCATCCTTCTTTAATAGTTCTGCTTTTAACTAATCATTGAGCTGTTGATACGTTGAATCTTCATGTGGAATTTTGTTGGCTTTACAATCACTTAATTGATTATAATTTTTGCGGGGAGTAGCAGCAGTGTTGATATCGTACTTATCCCACCATTTGGAAAAGAATAATCTTTCAAGATAAAGCTAAGTTCCTGATGGATAATCTGAAAATTCCTTTCTGTATTTTCATCTCAAAATTCATTGAATACCAAAAGTAGCAGAAGAAACTCGCACGAAATTTTTTGACGTTATGAATGTAATCATCATCATGATGAATGTCTTTTAAACTAATCAAAAAGTCCATTAGCTTCTTCAAAAAAGACGGACAGATGGTCCTGAAATGCTGCACCAGTCTTCAAAGAACCAATTTGAGATTAAAAAAATGATTTCTTGTGGTTGGAATCTTATAAACCAACAGTGTCCAAAATGGTGACTTTGAGTCAACAAAATAATTCTCCATGCTTGTTGGTAGTCCCAATAATTAAATTTAATTGACCATTGGGCATATTTACCTCGTCAGCTTTTAACCAATTCTGGTTCAATTCATCAGAAGATATAATCTTCAAAATTCTGAACTTAGAGAAAACAGGTTCCTCTTTACCTACCCCTCGAAAGTTGTGGTTAATAAATTGAATTAACACTTGTTTCACGTTTGAACTTGATGGAAGAAAATGGTTGTTATATGGATAAACTTTAGGGATGATTTTATTATCTTGAGTCTAAAAATCAGATTCATCCAAATGTATCAATGGATCAATTTCACTAAGAATATAAGGATTGGCGGAATCATTACAGGTGGTATCTTTAACCTCTTTTCCTTTTGATGAGATGATCTCTATACACACACACATATAGATATAACAAAGGTTACAAGCTATGGCCCAGAAGAAACACCCTTGGTTTTGCATAACAAGAAGATACCCAATTGGACTAGGACCCTGGTTTTCAATATCTATGTTGTAATTGAACTAAACGAAGGGTGAGTTTGGAGATCACCCAAACCGCAGGTGATTTGGATATTCTGGGAGGATAGATCCATCCCACTTTTTCTGGAGTGATACTGAAGAGGAAATCTCGTCTGGTGGGATTCTGTGATTCTGCATTTCCACCCCAAAACATTCTCTCTATTTATTCTTGTGAAGTAACAAAGAAATTAGGAAACTAGAACAATCTTAATAAATAATAGTGGTAGCATTAACCCAACTAGTAGTCACATAAAAAAAGATCAATTTAATTAATATTGTGTTAATAATTCCCACTATTGGCATTGGCAAAGATTTTTGCACATAGTAAAAATATGTGATTTTGAGATCTCTGCTTTTCCCAAACACATAATGTCATGGTATACCATAATGTCCTTCAAAATTCGAACCAATTACATTTGTGAAACATCCAAATATACCAAAGATCATCTGAAAATACATCTACTGTTTCTACATTTTAGAGTGAGTGTTTAAAATCTTGACTAGGTACGGGAGAACACGAGAGGATTAACATGTAGCAGCAAAACTGTATCATTCTCTAATAGAAGTAAAATAATTGGGAACTGAGATCCGGCTAGAAATTAGTTTTGTCCTTCACTTTATGTACTACCAGCAATCCTTATGGAACATACTTTAAATTATTCAATAGAAACATGTACAAGCATATGACTAATTGATTTAAGACAAAATGTGTGTTGTGTGTGTGTGTAGAGAGAGAAAGAGAGAGAGAGAGAGAGAGTACTTGAGGTCAAGGTATCCACTCATCTCTATAGCTCCACAAAATGAGATCTCACCATCACCTTGAGAGAAATGCATGTCACCAGTACTGAAATTTGCTCCATCTATAAATACAGGAAGATATATTTTTGAACCTCTACTAAGATTCTTGATGTCACAATTCCCTCCATTTTCCCTTCCTGGGATTGTCCTTGCAGCCTCATTTGCAATCTTCTCCCATTCTGGTGTGCCCTCTGGGATCTACAAATTCCAAACAACCATATGGCCAATACTTCTGGTTGTCTAAGATAAAAAGATTTGTAATGCTCAATGCATTAGACACAATATGTTGCCATATTATAAAAAAAAAATACTTTGTAGATGCCCAATGCATTAGACACAATATGTTACCATATCATTAGTGGATATACTCGAAGTGTGAAATGTTTTTTTTTCAAATAAATCTATTTTGTATTTTTCTGTGCTTGAACTTGTAATTATTTTTCTATACTTTTGGCATAAGAAATATATAAATTTCATATAACAATCATACTGATAAATGGAAATTTATGAATTTGGGCACATTTTTAATGCTTGAAATACCACATTCATAAAAATGTTCTTTAAGTATTATGCTATGAATAACTCCCATAGACCTCATTTCCTTGGTTTCAGAAAATATGCATTGTATGTTCATTTTCAATATCCACTTTCGTTCCAAGATCTATATTCGTGCATAATAGCTACATTTAGGCTTGTTGTGTGTGTACGTGAGGAAGAGCAAATACCTGCGCCAAAGAGGACTCACTATCTCTTTATTCCACTCTTGGGTTTAGGGTTACAAGTTACATCATATATATAATTTTCTCTTTCTTAACTCTTAAGAAAGCTCTGGTACAATTACCAAAATACTCCCAACTTAAAGCATGGTCCCTGGCTAACTCGGAATACAAGACATAAATCCAACAAGGTTGCTACAAGATAATATAAACTAGTGAAAAAGACGGGTATTTTAACAAGCACACAAATATATAAATAAATTACTGCAAATTGGAAACAACAGAATACGTTACTATTGTTTGAATCTTTGCCAAACTCTGCAAACTAATCAAATTGTTGCCCAAAGTTTAGCATGTGTCAGCTTGATTTAAAAGTTGGCGTCGTTTTATATAATTTGTTTCCGGTGAAAGGATTAGAATTGATTTGAACAACATACTCTTTATAGAGACTGTCATGTTTTGTTTATCTTATCCATAACTTTCTGACTGGTCATTTTACCCATGACTAGTCAATTTCTCATTTCAATTTCCATGTTTTCTATTATGGTTAAACTTCACCTCACCTCTAGAGAAGTCTGTCTTTCTACAAGTCTTGAGAAATAATCAATCATTAATGATTATTGCCAACATGCTTGGTCCAAGATAAACCATTCCAAAGTTGAAACTTTACGTTCATATTTTTCCCATCCATACTTTTGGTAATTTGTGTAGACTGGTTAGCTGGACACATATTTATGACCTCTTAGTCAATTATATTTGAGTTAAAACTCTTTGGGTGCATTTGGAATTTTTCCAAGTTGTTTCCAAGGAAAGGGGAAGGATTGTACCATCTAGGAAAGAGAATTAGTCATAGTGATAATATCCTGGTATATTCTAAACTGTTTTGATGAATTTTCATATGAAAATCATTCAACCTATGAAAAGAATCCAACCATATGAGGGAAAAGATTTTTGACGGTCATCTAGATCTCTACCCTTTGACCCTTCAGCGCTTTGGTCAAGGTTCACTTCATAGGAAAACTCCAAATGTGTTGTTGACATTGACACAACTTGGAAAATCCTCCCCAAGTTTGAGTAACGTAAATTCCTAAATTATAGAAGTTGCTTGAAAGTCGTAATCCTTCTTAAGGGCCCAATTATCCAGACATATTGGTAATTAGTGAGAGAGAGAGAGAGAGAGAGAGAGAGAGAGAAGAGGAGAGGAAATATGGGGAAAAATATATAATAAGGAAGAAATAGAAGAAGATTTCAAATTCATTGAAAAAGTCTCCATTGCCATTCTTTGATATTGATGTTATACAATAATACAATGTATTTGCAATCTTTTTTTGACTTTATTCTATTCCTATATAAACAAATATTATCAACCAAGGGTCTGATGCTTGACCGCATTAGCACATCTTTAGGACACTTCTGTTCCCAGTTCAAGCACAAAAATCTTGACTGGTCTAATTTTGTAACTAAGATCAAGTCCAGAGCCTTGAAAATAGCATAGTTTGCTGATGCTTAATTTCCAAGAATTTGGGGCCCATTATTTAGTGATTGAAGCCATTGATACATGAACCTTAAGGTAGATTTGATATACAAAAATCTTCTCACCCTTCTGATGGGAATGCGTGAGAAAACATAAGTACAATTTATCAAGACAACAATAGCAGAGTGCATGAGCAGGATTTAAAACATTCAAGTGACAGAAGACAATGGCTGGAGTCCTCATACCATTCCAAGAAGGCAACCTTTGGGTGTTGGTAGATTTGCCAGTGGGCGCATATGCAAAACTTCACATAACTTCAGAGATTTAGGGCCATTCTCCTCGACTTCTCTCTCTCTTTCATTCCATATTCTCAGAAGTTCAATTGATGGTGCAGTTCCAATTAACCCTGGGTGAGTTAGACCTGGGAAGCGCACACCTGTAGAGCAAATATTAGTTGGTAAGATCTGATGCGTGCTAAAAGTACACCCATTTCATAAGCTTGTTAAGAAAGGAGTTGCAAGTTTCCAGTAACAATTTGATGATAATCTAAAAGTTAACTATGCACTCCAAAGTCCAAAGTCATGTTCTGCATGAGTATTTTGCAGCTATATGTTTCTGCTCTGCTGATACTTTTGGATGGTTCAAAATTGAAAATTCACATTAGACATGCAAATCCTTCTACCACTTCATGGACCTTTAACCAAACTTAGCAATGGCAACAGTTGCTTTGCCAATCAAGTGCTTGCAGTTGAGTGATGGGCAGGATGAGTGATGGGTTGTTTCCATAATCTAGTGAATGGGCAGGAAATTTCCTGGCTGCGCCCATTATGAGATCCGCGTATGGCATGCCTTGGGTGACTAGGTCATAAAATAGTATCCAATTTCCACCATTGTTGATTCACCATATTTCCTTAACATCCCCAAGTAACAATGAAACATTAAACTATTCCTTCTTTTTTTAACAGCAACTGAAAATTATAATAAAAAGAAGGCAAACAAAAAACTAAAACACAACCAAGAACAGGTATAAGAGCCTTAAACCCGAAGAACAAAAGAAAGACAATTACATGGTGTAAGCAATCAAGGGAATAACCCTATCTACCCCTTATTTCGCTAGAGATTCTGCCATTGCATTTGCCGACCTTCTAATATGCCTAAACTCGACATAACCTTGAGAAGATAGGGACTTGATTTCCGCAAAGAGGAAGTGGAACCTCCAATGAAACATTAGACTATTCTTTACTGTGTAAGTCTCAAATATTCAAAAAAATTTAACTGATTCCAACCTAGAGTACACCTAAATGCATCAAATTGAAGAGGCATGATAAAGACTTTACCTGGTATGTGAGGGGAGTAGGCATATATTCCTTCAAAATACCAAATAGCTTTGGTTGCTTGAGGGAAGTGGTCAGTCAGAAATCCACCACCATTTTCTCTATCAAAACTTGCTGTAAATCCCCATTCATCTCCAGGAAGAGGACCCAAGTTGCAGATTTCAACTACAAGTAGATCACCAGCCTTGGCTGGAACTCCATCCACATCACAGACTCTTATTGGTCCACTAAGATAATGCACCTGACCAGAGGTTGAAAACGGGAATGTCACTTGCAAATTGCAATTAGTATATTTGCCCCAGAATCTATGATCCACATTGGAGGAAAATCAAATTTAGTACATGCTATCATATTTCAATTTTTTTTTTTTTTTTTTTGCTAAGTTGGACACTTGGACTAGTCGTTAGGTGTATTACTTTGAGCATGAATACCTGCTTTCATTTACAGGGTCCTCTTATATCGTATAATCGTATTCTAATCTGAGGATTACAATTTGATTTCAATCCTACATTTTTGTAACTCAATCAATCTTAGGCCCAAATCAGAAAAGCCCCCCACCGTTTTTTTTTTTTTTTTTTTCAACCAAGCCAAAGAGGCTGGACCCAAGAGAGCCCACACAAGTGGTAAGAGTGGCTAGCCAAGTTTGATATCATGGTAAGTACTTACAATAGAAGGATCTGCATGTTTGATGTCATGGGCAGAGTCATTGTTTCCAATACGACCACCACTGAAATCTACCATCTCTACTCTAAAGAGCTCACCAACTCTAACTTCAGCAACTGCAGGTATGTCTGGGTGCCATCTATTGTGAAGGGGCAGCTTCTGTTCCCATGGCGGCTTCTTCAAATCTATAGGCACTACCACTCTAGGACCATAGGGAGGAGCCATGGATTCTTGACCCAAGATTGGAATAGGGAGGTCCGGATGGATATTTTCTGGGGTTGGAAGATGAAGAAGCGAGGGGTTGCCAGGTCGTACTGGTAGTCATGTATCATTGCATCATCTGATGACAAAATTGTCGTAATCAGTCATTTTCAGCTTTAGCAAGTGGAAATTTACACCATTGGCTCCACATTTCAGTCTATTTCAACTTGAATTGTTCAGCACTCACTTCATTTGTACGGGTGGGTTAGATAGAATCCAGAGAAAAAGGAAGGGGCAGTTGAGAATAAAGTATAAAATAACAAAAAATTATTTTTCTCCTTGTTATAATTTAGTACTTTTAAGATTACTATATATATTTTCATTTTGTGCCTTTCAAGAAAAGTTTTTTTTATTTCTTCTGTGCTCTTACCCTCAGCTTTCTTATCTTTTGTTTTTCTTTTGATTGACCTCTCATCAAACAAACATGCACTAAATTTGAAACTGGATTGAGGAAAGTTAATTTTGGGCCTGTTTCCTTACTTTTACAAATTTATGATAAGAATTTGGTGCGGAGAATTCATGATATGAAATGATGATTTGTCGTTGTTTCGTGCATTTGCAATTGACATATTTTTCTACTAAATTTTTTAAATCCTAACCTCCTAAAAGTCTCAAATGATCTTTGAAAGTTTTGGAATTTTAGACCATTTGCTTTTTAATAAGAGTTTTATATGGTCAAATACAAAGGAGGACTCAAAATTTTCATGTCTAAAATTTTAAAAATTCTTCAAACATGAGTTCTCTGAGCTCCAGTAAAAAAGCAGTCCCTTCATTTATTTATAGTGAGCATTTAATGGATTGTGACCACCCTAATGTAGGTGAAACAAGTGGTAGATTTTGAAAAACTTTTTAAGTTCGTTGTAAATTTCACCATATTTAAGTGGATGGATAATGAATATTGAGAGTGAAACTCTGTACAAATTAATCGCAAACTAGGTGCTTAGTAATGAGTAAAATCTCAATTACTTCGGGCTTGTTTGGGAACTTCACTAAGTAGAGTGGAGTGAAATAAAGTCTCTAGTTTTTAGACAAATTGTCACATCAAAAGGACACATTTTAAAATTTCCTCCTTTAAAAAAAAAGTAACAAAACAACCTCCCATTTCTACTAAAAGACAAAAAAAAAAAAAAAAACACCCACCTTTGTACAAAAGGATACCCTACTAAACAACTAAAGACAAAATATCATCATAACTCACTTATATTTTATTCTTTTATTATTTCAGGCTTTACTTCACTCCACTCTACATGTAAAGTTTAAGGAAAACTCTTACTCCGGGATCCTATTTCTTTGGCCTATTAATTTGTTTGCATTAAATATACATAAGAGTTAAAAACATGTGACTAATACAATTAGTGGTGAAAAATGAAGATCAAATGTGAATTTTAAAAAATAAGCATCAAATAACCTTTTCTTTTAGAAAAATAGAATTAAAAGAAGACATGAAATGATTTACTTGGGTGATGGCTAGTTTTTTTCATTTGCCATCTTCTTTTGATTTTATTTCTAAAGCACTCTTGGATCTTATTAACTCAAACAAACTGCAGACTGTATTTTTCATATTGTTATTACAATACTCTAGTTTATCTCACACACATGGCTACTTGATTAGTACCTTTCTGTAGGTTATTTCCATCATGAGAATACTGATGACTGAAGAGTCCAATACAGCACTCAATGATGCCTTTTTGTTGGTGTACAACTGCAGGCCTGAAAATTACCCTCCTGTACGGTCATAACTATAAAACAAGGAGCATGATTTAAATGCCTGTTGTGCCATATTCTCCAATGCAGCATTCCATTCTTAGTTGATTCTCTGCAAGAAATGGATTTCTCAGATGGCCAACCTGCGGATGAACTTCTCCACAATCCAGCCTTCAATTTTTCACATGAGTGAGGCTGTGGTATCTCAGGCATTTTTTGTTTCTTTTAATATCGTGCATCATTTCCATCCTATTATTACCCACGCAATTCTCTGTTTTATGTCCCTTTAAGTGTAATTACAGGTTTTTACTGTTTTCACTGTTTGTCCAAGAACTTGAGAATTTGTGTGGGTTTGGTTTATTAATCTCCTTTTTAACCCCAAGGGATTGACTGAGTAGTCAGGAACACAGTTCTTCCCTCTTCCGGAGCTAGAGGTCTTGGTATCGACCCCCGGTTCCCCCTTCTTCAGGAATCGAAGGTTGAGTCTACTAGTACTACTACTTAGGAGCTATAGGGGTATTTACCCGACTTCCCTCTGAGTTCAGAAGGATCAGTCTAGCCCAAAGGGTTGGGAACCCTCCGATAGAAAAAAAAAAAAAAAAATCTCCTTCGAAGGCTATGCCACTGACTATGGTTCACATTTCAATCGGAGGAGAACAAAATAGCATTCTGAAAGGCCCCACTTAGATGGCTATGATCATCTTATCAAAGACATACATGTGAGTCAAATGAGTTTCACAGGGCCCCATTGTTGATTGTTGATGGAATAGGCACTATACAACAAATTTTTAAAGCAGTAGGAAACTGTTAAATTTGTAAACAATTTTAATTAGAGTAGCATGGAGTTTTTTTTTTTTTAAAAAAAAAAGTGACTACTTTAACTTTACTGATATTATAGCACTGGTACAGATTGTGATGAATGGAATACATAGTTGCAATTGTAACGCTTACAATGTACATCAATTGGATATTTGTGGTGGGAGGGTTGTTTCTTGGCCATGGTAATTAAGAGAGCTGGCTTGTGATATCCAATGCTCACTGTCTGAATTATCAGTCCATAAAATATAAATTCCTAATGCCCTGAAACATGGAAAAAATGGGATCATACTTTGTAGTCAGTGCCAAAACACCACTTGGAAATTCGTATACATAACTAAAATCCTTATTGCACATAACTCACAATATAATTGGCTGAAATCTTCTTTCTAAATTTCTTTAACTTAAATGCACAAGCATACGGTCGACTGGATAAATCTTGGTTCTTAATTTCGTAGGTCAAATATTCGAATAGATTTCATTTCTTTATATTTATTGTTACTATTTCCATCAGCGTCATGTTTGACCTACCCCTCTCTTCTGTCGGGGCCATCAACCTGCCTAATTAACTCTTTTTTTTATATTTTACTTATTATCTATTATGTTTCTTACTTATCATCCTCATCTATACTTTTAACAATTTTTAAAAACTACTACTACCCGAACAAACTTATAAGGCATGAAAAAAGAAAAGCACGAGATTAAGAGAGAGAGAGAGTCCATATGGAAGAATCAAAACACTCCAAATCCAAAGCACTGGAGATCATATATTATTTCAGAGATGTATGACAGGACCAAGATAAGGATCTTTTTTCTTCTCTGTAAGAAACAACAACTGAAGTTGACTATTATTACTCTTTCCTGTTCTAATATTGGCTAGTTGATGCTTCTTCTCTTTGTAGCTTTTCTTCTTTGTTCGCTTTAAACATCCAAGAATTAGTTATCACTACCCACGACTTAGATAGGAGATCGACTCGCTCCCACAAATATCTTCCAAAAGGGTCTCTTCAACTTCTTCACTGGCGCCCGCCTATGCTTTTCTTCATTGGCCTTGTGAAGCAGCTCCCACATCACATGCACATCTTCATACTTGCAGGCACTCACATGATTGCGGAGCTTCAACAGCCCTATATATATAATTCAAGCATCCAACCATGATCATTATTTATCAGGTTCAAAATGGAAAGCTGGTCAAAGAGGAATGCTGCAACAATTCAAAGCTTACCACTCATCATTTAGGGATATCAATGGAGACACTACTTAGTTTAATACACCAAGGGGTTCAATATGAAGAATGAGGCATGGGGCTAGGGTTGTAAACGGGTTGGTTCCAGTCCAGGTCCAAGGTGGACCCGAAACCGTTTCGGATTCGGTTTCTTGGCTCCGGAATTGGAACCAGAACCATATATAGGACGGTTTTAGATCCGGATCCAGGTTTAGGTAGAGAATGATATTAAAAAAATATAGTTTTTAGGAGAGATTTTTGAAAATTAAGGTAATATGTTAGGTCTCTGGTCCATGGGTCTAAACCAAGGTAGAACCGAAACCAGACTCATTTACTTATCAGAGCCTAAATAAGAACACATACCGAGTTTTTAACGGGTCAGAACCTTCGAGGAATCGGATAATCGGATACCCATTTACATCCCTACATGGTACCTATTTTTTAACCTGGATAACATTTTTGTCCTGGATTTGGTATGTATCTGACTAATTTAGAAATGCCACCAAACCAAGGAGTGTTCATGGGTCGAGTCAAGCCGATAAGGAATATTCGACGCCAATTTTAAAAACACATGCAAGCCCATATCTGGCCTTAATCCAATTTGGCTGAAACTCAGCCCTCATGAAACATATCAAGTAAGACTGTAAGAGCCCACACACTTATACTACAAGCACTGCTTCTATGGATTGGGCCCAGCCAAGCTTCGTGAAGGGACCCAAATTCTAGATCCGAGCTTGGTGTAAATACTAGAACCTAAGTTCGAAACCCAGCCCAAATCAGGCTGGGCCATGGTTGGGGCCAGCTCATGAACAACTTTCATTTTATGCATGAAAACTAATTAGTGTTTGTGGGTTTGCATTGAATACATCGGAATTAAATACAAAGAAACTCATGCCATAAGTAGTTAAAAATGAAGATCTGAGGTGAATATTCAAAATTGACCATCAATTAATCTCATCTTTGATAGAAAGTAAATCAAGGAAAATAAGAAACGAATACCAACCATCACGTCATTCACACATGATAAGTTCTACTATTGTATGTTCTTTAAAGATTTCTCAATTAGTTTTCATGCATATAATGAAAGTTGTTCATGAGCTATCCCACGGATCTTATGTAGAGTTCTTTAAAGATTCCTCAATTAACTATAGTGTGTAATTGTTGGACACCTCCCACATGCATAAACTTTGGGCTGAAAAAAAAAAAAAAAAACCATGTACACATCATTTATGCATGTTATGCATAAATAGCGCTGTCATAGATGATTGTTGTGCAACCATTACATGGGATCTTTATTTACAAATTGATGATTGTTGTGCAACCACTACGTGGGATCTTTATTCACAAACGTAAATGAGTGCAAACAAACCTTTTAATGAGATTCTATGTAAGCACTATTTTAAATAAATCAAAGCTACCTAAATCTCAGCTTCTTTACAAAGTAGATGAATGCCAAAATTATGTGTGATCAACTGAGGGTCTATTAAACTTGATTGGGTGTCAAATCAAATGAGTCCCACAGATCTTATGTAGAGTTCCTTGAGTATGCGTATAGGTGGCAAATATGTTGGGTAAAACAGATCAGGTTAACATGGGCCTCTACGAGTGGAACCTCAATTAGCATATGCCCCGTTTGTAAAATGGGTCACTGACCCGAACCCAATGCAGGTAAATCCAACTCAACACAGAGAACCTGCATTTAATGCATATCAACCTGTTTAACCTGATTAACTTGTATAAGATTAGGGCAAGCCCAATCAATTTCAAAGAATAAAGCTAAATTTAGGTTTATAGTTGCAGATAATAAAAAATAAATAAAATAAAGCCAACATAAGTTTAGCTCATTTTATATAAAATAAAATATTCTGAGTATCCTACCGAAATATTAAACCCACAAAAAACTATATGAATCTAAGGGCCTCTTCATTTAGTAGAATTCCTTATGGGATTTCATAATATCGGGAGTTTCTGTTATCCTGTTGACAACTATCTCGTTGAGATTTTTGGGTTTTATACAAGTTCTGCTAAAGAAATAGGCCCAAAGTCACATATATGTACATGCGTTTGAGAAAAAGCTTGGAAACCGTAAAACCTTTATTACACTATAGTTAAAAACACCTTTGATGCAGCCACTCCTCACGAAAGTGGAAAATATAACTTAGTTTTCCCTGATTTCGCAGCAACCAATTCGATGGTGTTGGTTATTTTTATTTTCCTACGTTGGGACCCTAATTAGGGTTGCTAACAAGACAGTTCCGACTTGGAATCATGCTGGACCCGGACTTGGACCCATTTCTAAGTAACGGTTCTGGTTCCGGATCTGGTCTTGACTCGGAACCTATTTTGTTGGTTTTAGATCCGATTCTGATGAGAAAACCCGGATCCAGTTCTAGAACCGGGTCCACCTAAAGACCTAGAATCTAATTCCAACACCGATTCTAATTTCTCTTCATTTTTTTTATTTTTCTTAAAATAAGTATATCATCCAACTTATAACAGTGTATTAAATCTACTACATCTAGTATTATATATAACAATATTCAAAATAAAATTGTTTGTGAGGTACCGTATACAATATCGAAGACTTATATGCCAGGTTCCGGTTCAATCGGAACCTAAATTGGGTTCAAGACCCCGGACTCATTTATGAATCAGAACCTAAAATAGGTTTCAGACCTTTTTTTTACGAGAATTGAAACTTTCGGGTAATCAGATAATCGAATACATGTTTGCAAACGTGCCCCTAATTATGTGGGTTGACTTTAACCGGACCATACAACTTGGTTTTCCAGGTCATACGGGTCAGCCCTAATTCGACCCATTTAAATGCAGAACAAGTTTTTCTCACTCCTAATGAGTCAAGAAGATTTAATACACGTTAGATTATGTGGGTCAAATGACTCAAATGTGAGTCCATATGGGTGGGGTCACATATAATTTTACAAGAACTACACCATCATTTCACCAACTCGGAGGCCAAACGACCCAATGACCCGATCCATCATCAAAATCAAATCAATCACTTACCATTTTTTCTGATCCCCAGGCGTATGGCTGCTCGAGCCCAAATTCTCCTAATAGGTCGAATGGCCTTCAGCCACCACCCCATACGAAGAACAAAGACACAGGGCTCGATCAGCGAGGAATTGAAAGAGGAAGAGATATAGAGAGAGAGAGAGAGATTGGAAGAGTTTTTTTTTGTGGAGGTACGTGTGGTGTAGTAAGATAGAGAACCTAAGAATGGAATTGACTATGAAGAAAAGTGCATAAAAAGATGAGAAGAATAAGAATGAGAAGAAGAAGAAGAAACCCTTTGTGTTTTTGTCTCTCTCTCTCTCCTCCAAGGTTCCGACTCTCGTCGTAAAATCTTCCTCTCTCAGCTTTTAAAAATTGGAGTTTTGAAAGAGCTTTTGAAATCAGTCAGCGCCACGCGCCTGTTTGTAACCGTTCGGGACTCTTGGACGAGGACCGAGTAATGACATTACGCGTAGGGCATTCTTGGTCATACACATGGCTGGCTAATGGTGTAATTTAGGTCTTGACCCTCTTTGATTTTTCAATTTCCATGTTTTCAAAATGTAGAAAACACGCGGTACCTAATGGGCCCACCTTATGATTGATCTCAGTGGATCATGAAACAGAGACCCTCTCTCTCTCTGATGGTCACCGGTTCTAAATTTGGCATTCATCCGAATGAACTAGACTATTGGATTGACTGTGTTTTCATTTGGGCAATAACAACTTGTGAGGATGATGATTTGTGCCGCCCTCACTAAATACAGGTAAGTGGGCCCCACAAGGATCAGTGCTCAGCAGAGGGGAGTTTTTTTTTTTTTATAAATGTGATTTATTTATTGGATCTTATTTGTATTTATTCTGTCAAGTATCATGAAGTGACAGAATCATGAAGGGAAGGGGGGGTAACATTGAAAATATGGCACATCATTTGCATGGCATGATTTCTTGTACTGGACCCTATTGATGATATTGTTTAAGTATTTACGTTGACAATATATAAGGATTTCAATTGGTACATTAACTTCATTTTATTATGAATCTATAGATATAGGAATGATCTTGCAAAGAAATGAAATGTTTTGCTAGCACTTCTGAAGATTGCAGCAAGTAGAAGGTAGTGGGCCTTGAGTTAGGCAAGGCACATGAGTGTTCTCTTAGTCCATTGCTTTGAACTCATCATTTGGGGATTGGTGATGATTGGCTAGAATTGCTTTTCCAAAACGTGCTACTTTTGGTGCAATGATTCTGTATGTGGATAGAGGAAAAATTGAACTACTTCCCATAGATGGTATAAAATCAGTTTCTGAGCTCAGGACTACTACCCATAGATGGGAAACTCAAAGAAAAATTCATATAATGCAAAATATTCCTGGAGTTGCAAGGCCTCAGGGTGATACTGTTTGTCGAAATTTGTAGAATTTCTATTGGAGAGAACTATAACATTGGATTCGATTATAAATTCGACCAAACAAGTACTCACTCAAGTTACCTCTTGTTTGACCATTTTACTAGTAAGGTGGAGTGAAGTAAAGACTCATTTCACCAAACAAGAAAAGACTAGGGATCATATTAAAAGTACAAAATTTCAAATTTTCCTTCTTTATTTTGAAAGAAAAAAAATCAAAAAGTAAAATTCTCATGCTACTAAAAATAAAAAATCCATATACTTTCTATCCAAAAAGTCAAAATAATTCCTTATCAAGCTACTAAAAACAAGTTTTCATCATACTATGATTAAACCTATTAATATTTTATTCTCTCTTCAATCTTCACTTCACTTCACCCTATAAGTATTTTTACCAAACAAAAGCCACTCCAAAACATTGTACCTTACTTGTATTAATACCGCGTGTGTCTTAGATTTTACTTTGATAAGAGATATGGCTTAACTAGTGCTTTATGATGTGATTAATCTGAAACTATTCATAACTAGCATTAAAGAGAACTTCGGTGGTTAAATTGGATTTTGTAGGTGATGATAGATTAACATGGACGGCCTAATCATCCTCTAAGCCTACTCCCGCGGGATTTAAACTAATGTGGCTTTTGGCCACATTTCAACCGCTCCACCAGTCCACATGTTGCCTTTTTTATTTTTTATTTTACTTCAGCCAAGGGGTTGGGACCCATGAGAGAGCTCACACACATTGGAAGAGATCATCCTTGCACATGGGAAGAGAGCTCACACAAGTGAAAAGAGGGCAACATATTAATTAGGGATCAAACTAGAGCTCACCCGACCCTAAGAGGCTGGGTAAGAGATGGGATTGCTTACCATTCCACATATTGTCTTCTTGTTTCAAGTGATAAAAAGAAAAAGGTGTTGTGTGGGGGCCATTTTATGAACCCATTTCTCTTGGTCTCGGCTATTGATCTCGGCAAGGGTGTGCTTGGACACTACTGTATGGGGACCATGCCCCATGATCTCGGCTACATGATCTCGGCTACAACCCGATCCATATCGGTGTAGCCCGATCCATATCGGTCTAACCCGATCCGTAGCCCGATCCATATCGGTCTCGGCATCGCATGCTGGTCTCGGTCAAACAGTACTCAGTTCGGCCATGCATCTCGTCCAGTCTCGGCTGAGCAAGACTACGTGTGCATCCATCAGCAGTGACCCTGTCTGGGCAGAGCCCAAGGAAGGTATCTGATGGGACTTCAGCCACCGCCCATTCAGGGCATGTTCAGGCCCAATGTGACTTGCATTAAATATAGCATGGGCTGATCGGACCCGCATTAAATGCAAAGAGGGCTGTGATGGACCTTCATTTATGACTTTGTGGGCTGACAGGACCCAGGTCACATCACGAAGCCCACTAGCACCCTCATCCAAAGCTGCTCCATATATAAGGCACGAGCCATACTGAGAGGGGGTAAGCATTCTCACATAGACACACAGTCATTCTCTTTCTCCTTCTCCTTCTCTGATCGATTACTGACTTAAGCATCGGAGAGCCCTGCGCTGCCCATAGCCAGGGTCCTTTGACCTTTGTCTTTTTTCTCTCCCAGGTTCAGACCGTCGCAGCTATCTCCTCCATGCATTGAGTAAGTCCTTAGAGGCATCCTGATCTTGTGAGTATATTATTCTTGCACTTACAATTGGCGCCGTCTGTGGGAAAGGTTTTCTATACGTTTTCTGTAATCTTTCCTAAACACCATGACGAGGAGAGCTGCGAAAGATGGAGAAACCTCCAAGACAAAGCATTCAAGACCACCCCCTGCCAAGCAGAGGGCTGGGAAGCAACCAGTCGCAGAGGACGATGCTGAACGTAATCTCATCCGGATCAACGTTCAGGAGCGTGACCCCCGCTCGGAGTCCGCTCCCAAGAGGGGAGACATCCAGCAGCCTGCAGGTCTCCTGACGGGGCGAGACCAGCGGGGTAAGTCCCCAGTGGTCGATGGACCGGGTCCTTTCGATCAAACGGAGGATATCGAGGATGTTGCGGATGAAGACTACAATCCTGATGACGACTTGGATTCCACCCTTGATACGATTAAAGCACAGAATGAGGCCCTTAAAGAGAATGATGCTTTGATTCGCCAGCTCCAGCAACAACTGGGAAGATCTACGAGTTCGGCAAGGCAGCGGCAGCAGCAGCATACTCATCGGGAGCAGTCCCAACAGCAGCGATCTCGGCAGCAGCAGCGATCGCCACAACACGAGAGGAGATTTACTCTTGTTAGGCACACCTCCTCAAAGGACTTGAGGGACCATCTGAACAAGAGGAGGAGCGACCGAACCCGAGATGAAGGCTCAAGCAACAGCCGAAGCCACTCGAGGAAGGCGTCCGAGACCATTCCGAAGAGCATGTATCATAATCAGGAATGGCTGGACGCGCATATAAGGGAAACGGTCCAGCGCAACCTGGAGATAGCCGGCCTTGGCCGAGACCAAAAGGGTGTTGGCTGCGACCCCATTGATCTCGGCGCATCCCCTTTTTCTCGAGATATCAGGAAGTATCCCCTGCCAAAGAAATTTACTGTCCCGAGGTTCGTCACTTACGACGGGACTTCGGACCCAGCTACGCATCTCAGGCACTTCTCCCAGAGGATGTCTGTCTGGGGAGACGAGGGCCACCTGAACTGCCGAGTCTTCTCCTCCAGCTTGGGCGACCTCCCCCTGAAGTGGTTCTGCGCACTCCCGGAGGGGTCCGTTTCGAGTTGGCAGCAACTCCAGCAGTCCTTTATGAATAAGTTCCAGGCCTACAAAATCCTCCCGAAGACAGATGCTGACATCATGGCCATGAAAATGAAGCAGGGAGAGAACGTCACCCAGTTCGCCAAGCGGTTCTGGGCGGTCTACAGCCAGATAGAGAGCTCCAAGGACGAAGTTGCCGTCTTCGCGTTTCAGAATGCCTTGCTGCCAGACAGCGATCTTCGCAAGGATCTGGCCAGGAACCCGGTGTCTTCCATAGCAGCACTCATGTCCATCGTCAACAGGTACATCGCCCAAGAGGACGACCAGGCCCGGGCTCGGGAAAACCATGGAATCGCGCAGAAGGACCGAGGTGAGAGGCCCTCCAAGAAGGAAATGGGACCGTCTCGGAGAGATGAGCCTCGCCGAGACGAGCGACGAAGAGGTGAGACGGACAGGCGTTGGGCACCTGCCAGCTCGGCAGGGACTCAGACGATCACCTCGGCAAGAGGCAAAAGGCCGAGGCTGTCCGAGGAGGCCTATCGGGCTGTCAACACGGTCTTCAAAATGCCAATCCACAAGATAATGTATAGGATAAAGACAAGGCCGTACTTCAGCTGGCCAGAGCCCATGCAAGGCGACCCCTCTGTCCGAGATCAGACGAAATTCTGTTCCTATCACAAGGAGGGCGGCCACAAGACTGAAGATTGCAGGATGTTGCGGTCGCATTTGGAGAAGCTTGTCCAGGATGGACACCTGCAGGAGTTTGTCAGGAGCGAAGCCAGGGCCGATACCCGAGCCCCGCGCCGAGACGAGAGGGACCACGACAGCGACGGGTCCGAGAAGATCATCAACGTCATCCATCTGGCATCCCCGCCCCAGGGGAGTAACCAAGCGCGTGCCGAATCCAGGAAAGCCTCTCACGGCAAGCATGTCATGGCCGCCGAACTCAGTTCAGCACCGAAAAGGGCTCGGAGGGAGCGTCCCGAGATCAGGTTCACTGATGCAGATCTGGAAGGGGTGCAGCTCCCCCACAACGACCCCCTGATCATTACTCTGAAGTTCGATTGCTCTAAGCAGGGCGTGAAGAACTGCACCGTGAAGAAGGTCCTCGTCGACCCCGGCAGTTCTTCCGAGGTCCTCTATTTCGACAGCTTCCGGAGGATGGGACTGACGGAGAAAGATCTGCAGGAGGCTCGAGTTCCCCTTATCGGCTTCAGCGCCAAACCAGTTTATCCTAAGGGGAAAGTAACATTCAAGGTCGAGGTCGGCGACGCATCCGTCATGGCAACCTTCATGGTGATCGACGCACCCTCTCCCTACAATGCCATAGTGGGCAGGTCTTGGCTCCACAGCCTGGAAGCAGTCCCTTCCACCCTCCATCAGAAGCTGAAATTCCCGTGGGAGGGGAAGAGCGGCCGAGTCCAAATCATCACGGTCAGAGGAGATCAGCAGGCGGCTAAGCAATGCTTGACAGCCGTGGTGCCCGGGGAGCAGGAGCCCAAGGAGGTCAACGTGGCCGAGATGGAGAAGAACATGGAACAGGGGCTGGATGAACTCGGCCAAGATCCAGGCAGGAAAAGCGTGGAGGAACTGACCGAAGTCAGGATCGACCAGAAGGACCCGGATCGGTTCTTCCTACTCGGCAGCCAGCTCGGGGAGCCAGAGAGGTCCGAACTGGCCCAGTTCCTGGTGCAAAACAGAGATGCCTTCGCCTGGACACCCCAGGAGATGCCTGGCGTCGACCCCGAGGTAATGTGTCATAGGCTGAATGTTGACCCTAACCACAAACCTGTGATGCAGAAAGCCCGCAGGACTGGGGTCCCGCAGACCGAAGCCGTCGTCGAGGAAGTGGATAAGCTGCTAGAGGCCGGCGCTATCAGGGAGGTTCAATACCCGAAATGGTTAGCCAATCCGGTGGTCGTCAGGAAGAAGACTGGCAAGTGGAGGGTGTGCGTCGACTTTACCGACCTCAACAAAGCCTGTCCCAAGGACAGCTTTCCCCTACCAAAGATTGACCAGTTGATCGACGCCACGGCCGGGCACGACAGAATGAGCTTCCTCGATGCCTACCGCGGCTATCACCAGATCCCACTGTTTGGGCCAGACGAAGAGAAGACAGCTTTCATCACGCCCAGGGGAACCTACTGCTATAAGGTGATGCCGTTTGGACTGAAGAATGCGGGCGCCACCTACCAGAGACTTGTCACCAAGATGTTCCACAGTCAGCTCGGCAAGACCGTTGAGGTTTACATTGATGACATGGTGGTCAAATCCAAGCAGGCGCGGGATCATCTGTCAGACTTGGCCGAGGTCTTCGCCACGCTAAAGGAGTTCCGGCTGAAGCTTAACGCCTCGAAGTGCGCATTCGGTGTTGGCTCCGGCAAGTTTTTGGGCAGCCTGGTTACTCGAAGAGGCATTGAGGCAGACACAGATCAGATCTCGGCTATCCTCAGGGTGCAGAGTCCCACCTCGGCCAAAGAGGTTCAGAAGCTTACAGGGATGGCCGCGGCACTGAATCGCTTCATCAGCAAATCTTCAGATAAGTGCCGACCTTTCTTTCAGCTTCTTAGAAAAAATTCTAAATTCCAATGGACTCCAGAATGTGACCATGCCTTACAGCAGCTTAAGGCTTACCTTTCTTCACCACCATTGTTATCAACCCCGACCCACGGGGAGACCCTGTATTTATATTTGGCGGTCTCGGATCATGCGGTCAGCTCAGTCCTCATCCGAGAAGAGGACAAGGTTCAAAAACCAGTGTATTATACGAGCAAGACCCTTATTGATGCCGAGACCAGGTATCTGCCTCTGGAGAAGCTCGCCTTGGCGCTAGTTAGCGCCTCGCGAAAGCTCTCCCATTACTTTCAAACCCATTCTATTATGGTTATTACGGAGCACCCACTCAAGTCTGTTTTCAAGAAGGCTGACTTTTCCGGAAGGATCTCCCGATGGGCTGTCGAACTAGGGCAGTATGAGATCCAGTATCAGCCTCGGACAGCGATCAAAGCCCAGGTACTGGCAGATTTCCTTGCCGAATTTGATTCAAGTTCGGCACCAACCCAGCTTGGCACCGAACTGGGGGGTGAGGAGCGTGGGGCTTCCACTGGTTTTGAACAATCACCATGCCAAGCCGAGACCCCAGTTTGGAAAGTCTTCGTCGATCGATCTTCCACCTCGAGGAGAGCCGGAGCAGGAGTTGTTCTCCAATCGCCAGAAGGACTGGTCATCGAGCAGGCTCTGACCCTAGACTTCAAGGCGTCAAACAATGAAGCTGAGTATGAAGCCCTTCTAGCCGGACTGAATAGCGCCAAAATCCTCGGAGCTCAACAGCTGGTGGTCTTCAGTGATTCACAGTTGGTGACAAACCAGCTAACTGGGGACTATCAAGCTCGCGACGACCGGATGGCCGCATATTTGGCCCTGGCCAAGAAGCAGCTCTCTCAGTTCCACACGGCCAAAGTCAAACAGATCGGCAGAGAAGCGAACTCTCACGCAGACGCCTTGGCTAACTTGGCCAGTGCTGTCGAGGCAGGGAAGAAGAGGACCATCGAGGTCGGATCATTAACTAAGCCCAGCATCGAGCTCCTTCCAGCTCGGGAGGTGTTATGCATCGGTCTCGGCCCGAGCTGGATGGACCCCATTATCACCTACCTACGGGAAGACAGACTTCCCGAGGACAGTGGCGAGGCCCACCGGGTCAGACTCCAGGCAGCTCGGTTTTGGCTATCTCCCGAAGTCAAGCTCTACAGGAAATCGTTCTCGGGACCGTACCTCCAGTGCGTCCATCCAAGTAAAGTTGAAGACCTCCTATTTGAGATACATGAAGGGATCTGCGGAAGCCATATCGGAGGGAGATCTCTAGCCTATCGAGCCATCAGCCAGGGTTACTGGTGGCCGTACATGCAGAAAGACGCACAGGTATATGCGAAGAAGTGCGAGAAATGCCAGAAGTTCTCACACTCTCTCCACCAGCCCGCGCAGGATCTCAGCCCGCTCTCTAGCCCGTGGCCATTCGCTCAGTGGGGGCTCGACATTGTGGGACCGCTCCACCGAACTCCGGGGAACAAGAGATGGCTTATTGTGGCGACAGATTACTTCACCAAATGGATTGAAGCGGAACCACTTTCATCCATCACAGAGCGGGACTCCAAGAATTTTGTATGGAAGAATGTGATCACAAGGTTCGGCATTCCTAGAGCGTTGATCTCGGACAACGGAACTCAGTTCGACTCCAGGCTCTTCAAGACGTTCTGCCAGGAGCTCGGCATCCGAAACCATTACTCCACTCCAGCTTACCCACAGAGTAACGGCCAGGCCGAGATCTCCAACAAGGTGATCCTCGATGGGCTCAAGAAACGGCTGGACCAAGCAAATGGGAGATGGGTGGAAGAACTTCCAAGTGTCCTATGGGCTTACAGAACTACTCCAAAGCGTTCCACTTCGGCTACCCCATTCTCGCTCGCCTACGGCATGGAAGCAGTCATCCCTTTGGAGATCGGCCTCCCCACTCTGAGGTCCGAACTCTTTGACCAAGGACAGAACGAGACTAACCTGGCCAGGGAACTGGATTTGGCGGACGAAAGAAGAGAAGCGGCGGCAGTCAGACTGGCCGTCTACCAGCAGCAGTTAGCCAGGGCCTATAACCAGAACGTCAGAGAAAGGAAGTTCTGCGTGGGGGAACTAGTTCTCAAGAAAACGCTCCCAGCCGACAAAGATCCGAATCAAGGAAAGCTGGCGCCGAATTGGCATGGTCCGTTTAAGGTGACTTCCTCTGCAGGGCGATCAGCTTATCGGCTCGAAGACATGGAAGGACGGCCTCTTCCGAGACCATGGAACGCTTCACACCTCAAAAAATTCTATTTTTAGTCTCTGAATTTGTACAACGCTTCTGGATTTAATGGAACTACAGTTCTTCTCAATTTATAGCGATCTGGCGTCCTGATAGTGACAAAAGTGACAATGGTGTCAAGTTGGAAGACCATCTAAGGTTGGCACTCAGCCACCTAGATGAGTTGCCGAAGCGGCTCATGTCTAAGGCTGGCACTCAGCCACCTAGACGAGTTGCCAAAACGGCCCATGTCTAAGGTTGGCACTCAGCCACCTAGACGAGTTGCCGAACCGGCCCATATCTATGGTTGGCACTCAGCCACCTAGATGAGCTGCCGAAGCGGCCCATGTCTAAGGTTGGCACTCAGCCACCTAGACGAGTTGCCGAACCGGCCCATATCTATGGTTGGCACTCAGCCACCTAGATGAGCTGCCGAAGCGGCCCATGTCTAAGGTTGGCACTCAGCCACCTAGACGAGTTGCCGAACCGGCCCGTATCTATGGTTGGCTCTCAGCCACCTAGGTGAGCTGCCGAAGCGGTCCATGTCTAAGGCTGGCACTCAGCCACCTAGACGAGCTGCCGAGAACGGTCCATGTCTAAGGCTGGCACTCAGCCACCTAGACGAGTTGCCGAACCGGCCCATGTCTAAGGCTGGCACTCAGCCACCTAGACGAGCTGCCGAGAACGGCCCATGTCTAAGGCTGGCATTCAGTCACCTAGACGAACTGCCGAGAACGGCCCATGTCTAAGGCTGGCACTCAGCCACCTAGACGAGCTGCCGAACTTGTTAAGGTTATGGCTAGCACTCAGCACCTGCCTTAGGAGGTCTGATGCGATTCTTTGATTTTGCCAAAACAAATAAGGCCTCCAAGGGGTCAGAACGCTCGCAGGGAACCCTAATCTGGTCGGTCTACTCTAGTCCGAACTCACACCCAACTTCACAACACTCATGGAAAGCGCAAACAAAGGAAAGCATCAAGAAAAAGCCAAGCAAAAAACTGAACCAGTGCAAACCAAGTAAGACGTTTGCGAGCAAAAGGGAATTTTCATTTATGAACCATTCATGTTTACATAAGCAGAGGATTGCATCCGAAAGCAAATGAATTACATGAAAGGAGAAGAAAATTCAAAAGAGAAAACTAAGACGCCCCAGCACCGACCTCGTCAATAATCACTAGCGGCACATCGTCGGGCTGTGCGTCTTCGGCAGGAGCTGATGCCTCGGCTTGAGCTTCAGAGGGCGGCGGCGCTGGAGTCTCTGTGGGGGCTTCGGGAGAAGGAGGGGGAGGTGTGTCCGCTTCGGCAGAGGCCTGAGGAGCTAATGTAGCTGGGTCGAACTCGGGGGGGTCCACATAAAGCGGGTGATCTTCATCCGCCCCCATCTCCTTAAGCCCAGCGCGGAAACCGTGCTGGTATAGCTTGGAGCTCAGCTTCTTAACTTGAGCAGTATAGCTCCGGCCTGCTTCTGCGGCTCCCTCCAGGAAAGCAGCATCGACCTCGGCTTGGGCCGACGCCTGCAGCGTCTCCTTTGCCTTCTTCTCTCCCTCCAGTTCGGCTGCTATCGCGGCCACCTTTTTCCCCTCGGCGACGAACTTGGCCTGCAATCCGTAGTGTTCTGATTTGATGTTGCAGAGCTCGCTCGTCATCAGCTCGGCCTGAGCATCGAGCTCGGCCTTCTTCGCCGCCACCTCCTCCAGCTCCAAACATTTGGCCTTGAGTTCGGCCTCGGCCATCTCTTTCTCCTTTGTTATTCGGTTCAGGCGGGCGTCCTCTTCAAGAATCCGTTCCATCACTACCTGAAGCCTCTGGACGCCCTGCAAAGAAACAGACGAAGAGATTAGTAGTGTGAAATCTACGTTGAGAGAGATCTGAGACTAGGATACTTGAAAAATTCGCACTTACCGCCAGAGAATTTTGCATCGCCCTCATCAGCAGCTGGGGGCTGTCCTCTGCCCTGTGCCTCTCCATATCCTTGGGGAGTGCACAGGCTCGGCTGAGGGCCGAAATAACGGCCGAATTCCCAGCAAGCCGGTCTTCAACATTCATCGGCCTCCCCCTCCTGAGCTCAAGGTCAGGCTTGAAGAGCGCGGGCTCGGCCGATATGGCAGGACTGGAGGGCTCCGAGCGCCGCTCCACCACGGGCCCTGCCGAGGCGGCGGGCTCCCCCGATGAGATCCTCACCCCTGTGGATCGGGGAGGGTGGGACCGCGGGCGCTCTTCCTGGATGGGATCCTTCCCACGCGCCTTCTTCCTAGGCCTCTCCCTCTCTGCATCGGCGAGGGGACGGGCCTCGGCATAAGCAGGGGCTAGGCAGTGGTGAGGCGGGGATTAGCGCTTGGGGTCGCGCCCCGCCCGCCGAATGCTGCCTCCTCAATGTTCAGCAGCTGCAAGGAAGGCCTCCTTCTCGCCATGTCCTCGGCTCCGGAGGAATAGTTCTCAACCTCCCTTGTCGGAGAGTCTACCTCGGCTCCGGAGGTATAGTCTTCAATTTCCCTTATCGGGATGCCGGCAAACACCGCAACCGAAGCGGAAGCCTCCGCAACTGGAACGGCACCGCTGGTCTCGGCGAGATTGGGGGCGAAGTTATCCGGGTTGCCGGATTTCCGTGTATAAGACACGTATCTCGGCTCGTACCTCAGAAGCGAATAAGCAGCTCTTGTGTGGTGGCCGCGGTAGCGGTACACCTTGTTCAGCCAAGGTGCGTGCCTCCTCCAACCGTTCAGTTGGGCTTCGCGTCTGCGCTGGGAAAGACCTGCGAAAAATGCCCAAGAGTTAGAAACTGGCAGCAGAAATCAAGCATAAGAAGGAATCCGAAACCCAGGGGGTTAGGTCTTTACTCGGTGGAGTCCCGAAGTGTCGCGGGACTCGGACCCTCCTAGTTGTTTCGGTCTCGGTCTCGCCGAACTCCCAATTCCCCGAGACGAGCAAGCGGTCATCTCCGGCGTATTTATTGGAGTCCTCCAGCGCCGTGACGAGGGGTTGGCATCTCAGCTTAACGCGAAGATAATAGGTGCCCGCCTCCCTGGACTTGCAGAGGTCATATATGTCTTCTATATCATGGACGCCGAGGCTGATATCTAGAATCTTATTCAGCTCGGCGACGCCCATGATGATTTTATACCCATTGGGCATTAGCTGGCATGGGCTAAGGTTCCAGGTCTCCAAGCAAGACCTAAGAAGGGGATGCAAGGGGAATCTGACGCCTCCCTCAATCACGGCTATCAGGGGAAACGGCATCCAGCCGTTGTGAAATGAGTAAATGGAGGGGTCGGCTGCCATGATCCGGACGTCGTCCGGGATCTAGTAGACTCTCCTAAGAGTTGCCAGGCCGGCCTGAGACTCTATCCAGTGGGTAAAAATCCCCATTTCTGGATCTAAGCAATCCTAAAAACCTCTAAGGGTCCTTACAGCCAAGAGCGGTTAACGGAACTACCCCTGAGAAACCCTAGGGGCTGGGTCTGGAATGAAAGCGAAGAGGAGGAAGCGAAAGAAAACTCACTGATGTGATGGGGCAGGGTCGGATTCTGACGAACGGATGCAGGCGACTACTGCTGGGAAACAGGCAGAAGGTCTGGTCCTAATCCGGTGGCGCTGGTCCTAGCAGAAAGAGGAAGTTCTAGCGGAAAGCAGCAGTTCAGGCAGGGAGCAAGAGGAATCAGGAGCGAAAATGATAGGAGGAAGAAGACGAAGATATATATAAAGGGTAGAAATGGGCGCCATTCCGGAATTCGAAGCGGGACACGCGTGAGATGTCGCCTCGGCTTGCGTCGCACGCCCCCTCGAAAAGACAAGAAAGCCTGCCAGGCAATAACGCGTGGCGCTGTGACGCTGATGGTCCGCCTTCCCATGCTCATCATAGCCCCGCATTTATTACCCCCTTTTATTATCTCTGGCAGACGAAGCAGTGGCGGCGTCTAGCGCCGAACGAATCAGAACCCTTAACTCCAAAGGACGGATGGAGGCCAAGCACTATCAGTCTCGGGAGATCGGTCCAACTCTTAACCCCAGAGCCCAAGGGAGCCCTAGAGGTCAAGAGCTGAGGGGCTATTGTGTGGGGGCCATTTTATGAACCCATTTCTCTTGGTCTCGGCTATTGATCTCGGCAAGGGTGTGCTTGGACACTACTGTATGGGGACCATGCCCCATGATCTCGGCTACATGATCTCGGCTACAACCCGATCCATATCGGTGTAGCCCGATCCATATCGGTCTAACCCGATCCGTAGCCCGATCCATATCGGTCTCGGCATCGCATGCTGGTCTCGGTCAAACAGTACTCAGTTCGGCCATGCATCTCGTCCAGTCTCGGCTGAGCAAGACTACGTGTGCATCCATCAGCAGTGACCCTGTCTGGGCAGAGCCCAAGGAAGGTATCTGATGGGACTTCAGCCACCGCCCATTCAGGGCATGTTCAGGCCCAATGTGACTTGCATTAAATATAGCATGGGCTGATCGGACCCGCATTAAATGCAAAGAGGGCTGTGATGGACCTTCATTTATGACTTTGTGGGCTGACAGGACCCAGGTCACATCACGAAGCCCACTAGCACCCTCATCCAAAGCTGCTCCATATATAAGGCACGAGCCATACTGAGAGGGGGTAAGCATTCTCACATAGACACACAGTCATTCTCTTTCTCCTTCTCCTTCTCTGATCGATTACTGACTTAAGCATCGGAGAGCCCTGCGCTGCCCATAGCCAGGGTCCTTTGACCTTTGTCTTTTTTCTCTCCCAGGTTCAGACCGTCGCAGCTATCTCCTCCATGCATTGAGTAAGTCCTTAGAGGCATCCTGATCTTGTGAGTATATTATTCTTGCACTTACAGCAACTTTGTCTCTCACCCAACTCCTAGGGTTTAAATCCTAGGTATGCTACCTTATTCCCACATGTGTGGGCAAACTCATGGGTCCCAACCCCTTGGTTAGCTACCAAAAAAAATTCCTTTGATCCATGGACCATAACTCCCAATTTTAATGGCTTCAAAATATATCAAATTTTAAATTTTTTGATGAGTATCAAATTTGTGATGGCTTCTGGACTAAACCTCTGTTACAGGTGTTCTTTATTCAGTATGTCATTTTGTCAACAATAGAAGTCCGCCCAGAGGACTTTGTGGTTATTATGATCCTGTCATTTAGAATAGTGAAAACTACACCCCCGATTGGACATCATTTCATTCTTTCATCTCAATATAAAAATGTATTTTTACACTAGAGAAGAAAGAAAAAAAGCAAAATCTAGTTTTGTGAAGAAATTCATCTTAATTGAAGAGTATGAGCTGCATGGTTAGCCAACCAGCACCTATATTTTCACAAGCAAGGGAGTGGCCATGGCCCCAGAGAGTTCTCGAGGGCCTTATGATTTTTATACATGCACCCTCTCAAATTCCATTTTCTTCTCTTCTTATAGTAGTCCATTAAATAAAAGTTTTCAGGACCACGATTCCTCTCTCTTTCAGAACTAGAGGTCCTGGTATTGATCTCCAGTTCTCTCCCTCTTCTGGAACCGATTGTTAAGTCCACTAGTGTTGCCACTTGAGGGCCATAGTAATTTTACCCGGCTTCTCTCTAGGGGGACGGGCGAAGGTTGACTCCACTAGTACTGCCACTTGGGGGCTATAGGAATTTTATCCGACTTCTCTCTGAGACTGGAGGGATTAGTTCAACATAAAGGGTTGCAAACCTACTTAATTATAAAAAAAGAAAAAAAAAGGTTTTCACTTTCGTCCATTGTGCACAAGCCACTCGTTTTTTCATAATATTGGATGGACAAATGCATCAAACTAATGGTCTGAAACCCCCATGGCCCCACTATAATATGCAGCTTGTGATTATGTAGATTAACAGACATGTAAAGTGGTATCAAATGTCAGTGCCCATCACATCAACTTGTTCATCATAGAGACATATGGGTCCACCTCTTGGGCCAACCCCAACATGATAAAGACTTTTGAGATGTGGGGCTTAAAAGGGGCTCATCTCAGCATGAAAGAGATTGCTGTGTGTGACTGAGAGAATGAGAGTGATCGATGTCACATATTCGCTGGAGGTGGCATGGAAAAAGAAGGTTGTGGTGACAGTAATGGTTGAGTGGGTGACCAACCTGCTGGCATAACAGGATCATGGTCTCTTTATAATTTCCTGAGGAAATTATTGAAAAA
Organism: Cinnamomum chago; assembly: GCA_038049695.1. NCBI lineage: Eukaryota > Viridiplantae > Streptophyta > Magnoliopsida > Laurales > Lauraceae > Cinnamomum > Cinnamomum chago. The sequence goes on along the minus strand of CP142451.1, from coordinate 101,391,658 downwards.
ACCAACTTATTCGGTGCACTAAAAATATCCTTATAGGTTTTTTTTTTCAACATCAAACAAAAGTATATATCAATGAAATTATGAGAGCCTTTTTAGTTTACCGGACATTTACGGTGATTTTTTTATTAACTTAGGCTTGTTTAGAACTAGGATAGTTTACCATGGCAGTGGTAGAACATGGAGGTGGAGCTAGGTCCTTCTGTAGAATACTATAGTGGTCATACACTAGGTGCACAATTGATGAGGTGTAGTCGCAACGCACAGAAGAAGCAGGAGTACCATAGAGGTTATCCCTTAATTTAGGCTAGTTTAGAACTAGGATAGTTTACCATTCCTCTATATACAATTAAAGAAAAAAGGAAGCAGGGAGGAAAGGGGATGTTCTCTTGAAAGATTCCTAGAGAGAAAAGCAGCTCCATATGTTTAAGGGTGTCGATACATTTGCTCGGCAAACTGGCCCTCTCTTTCATCTTTATCTTGGATAGAGACACATCTATTAATTGATGGGAATGTTTACCATACGGTTGTAGATGAGCCTTTTTGTTTTTACCATGCACAACCAACGGGTCTCGGACCCAGGAGAGTCCACACGTGTGGAAAGAGGAAGTCCACACAAGTGGTAAGGAGAGAGTCCACACAAGTGAGAAGAGTGGCTACACAGGGATGCCATGAGGATCGATCCTAAATTAGCCAGGTGAGATGCGAGCTTGCCAACCACCTATAAGCAACCAGCTGGGCCATGTTGAAACATTGCAACCACCACCTTTCCTGAGTGATATTTACATTTGATTTATATGATCAGTGTTTTTAAGTGAAAGTTTTATATTAAATTACATGTATATTAAATTACATGGCTTTTTTAAAATAAGAATTAACTCATTGTTTTCAAATAGATATGAAGTCCAAGATGTAAGTTGTTTTCAAAAGTTTTAGTTTTACCTTTGTGTGGTGTTTTGGACCAAAGATAGATTCTTAGCATGTGACTTCACATGCAAATGGCCAAAACGACCACCCGTTTGTGTATTGGGTCTCATATATAAGGACAATGGACCATCACCAACTTGCACCTAACTCTCCTATAGGCTATAGAGTGGGGATTTTTTGGGTGTTCAAAACTACTTGAACTTCTAGAGCTGTAATCTCTTTCAAAACTGATATTTTCGTTCGGCAAAGTGTCCTGCAGTAAAATTACCCCTTGGGAAGGTGTTAGTGATGGCTTACTAATAAAATAAAGGTTTTGATCAAGGATTTTAGGCCACTCCTTTCCCAGTTCTAATTTGCATCTTGGAGGTCCCAGTTTTATATTTTGTGTTTCTATTACATACTCACTCTACCCAGTTCCCTGTCTGACATATCCAGGGACCCTGGAGATACCTCCCCACTTGGGCTACTACATTTGGATTGGCAAAAATATGAATTGATGCTCTTGTGGAGCAGGTGTAGATTGCCATCCAGCTGACAGAGCATGTGATCCACGTTGAAGAAAGAGGCTCACAGCCAGGCATTTGAAGATCTCCATTCATAGTTACATGTACAGCTTATACAGACAAGGATTTATCTTGGATTCCTTCTAAAGTAGCAGACAAGGGGATACTGAGGTACAATAATTTCTATCTGTAAGTAACTTGAACCAAATCCAGGTTCACTACCCTGGCATACACATTCTTATTAACTACTAGGTAGTCCAAGATCCATCTAGACTCCACTTGGGTGGGTCATCTTAATCCTACTTTCATCGATTTGAGTTTGGATTTTTCTAGCCTGAGGCATGTAACATGTTCCTGGAACACCATGGAAAAGTTGTTAATCTAATGCACAAAAGAGAGTGTTGTGCCAAATCTTATCTATTTTTCCATACTTCCTGGGCTTCGTCTTTCCACTTTTGTGTGCTCTTCTTCCTATGGTGTGGACTTTCTTTTTCCACCTAGCCACTAGATTGGGATACCAAAAAAAAATCTAGATCAACCTTGGCGATGCATTTCAACATCCAAGACCAATAGATGCCTTTCCTAAATGCAAAAACAAGATTTACACAATGTCAAACTATAATGACGGTTAAAATCAAGATGATTCAGGCTAAAGTTTTATAATCATGTATTAACACTAGGATGCATATGATATAGATTAAATGAATGAAAGCTGACATGAATTACTTAAATACAATGTAGAAAAATAGAGACAGTGATACGGAGTGATCAGACCCGTAGGTTTTGCTATGCTCGAGATTTCATAAAGTTTTCCACAAATCTCCTTGAAGTTCTTCATTCTTAGGTCCTTTATTGCGTATATATAGTGTTCATTTCCTTTTGAAAATGTCGCTTTTTTTTTTATATTGTAAAGAGGAAAAATCACATTAAAAGAAAACAAAGAAAGCAGGAGAACAAAACGGGCCCCCAAAACACAACTAAGGGAGAGCATCAAAACAGACCTCACCCAACATCCAATCATAAGACCTGCTAGCATAGCCATGTGCAATCCTATTAAAAGTTCTAGATACATAACGAAACTCCACTAATCCAAAATATTTGGCACAATCCAAAATATCAGAAACAATGGATGGGATAGACCAATCTTGACCACCCTTAAGAGCCTGGATCACATCTAGCGAACCGGAAGCAAAATGAACTAATGAGCAACCTTGCTATTTGGCGACATATATGGCTAAGAGGATAGCCCTTTTGTGAGGCCCCACCTCTTGTGGACCCTCATTTTTGGGTTAAATACTATTTAATAGTCAATATTAGCTAATTATACTATTTATTGTGGATTAGTAAGGGTAGATAGGTATTTTTTTCCTAATTAGGCATTTGTTGTAATTTATAGAGCTTTTAGGGTGTCTTTTATAATTTTTGAGTTAGTTAGTTGGTTAGAAACCCTAGCTAGTAATTAGTATTTACTATAGGGGTTAATCCACTTAAGAAGCTTCTAGATTCCCACCTAAAGACCAAACTACCCATGACTCTAACCCTAATCTCATGTTAACTAAAAGGGCATTCTTGTACCTAGCCCAAACCCCAACCTATATATCCTACATTCATCCCAATCACATACTCTAACTACAATTCCCTCTTGCATTTCCCTCCAATTCTATCTCTCATTTCCCTCCAATTCTCTCATCTCTCTCTCTCTCTCTAAAACCCCAGATCTAGAACCCAAACAAGAAGAAAAAGGTCTTCTACTACAAGCTACAGTCACTATCTATCTTAAGGAGTTCTTTCTTCTTGCTACTCTCTTCTTTTCCTTCCAATTAAGGTATTCTTCTTCATCTAGTTCTATTTCCTTAGATTTCTTCTTTTCTCTCTCTAGATCTCCTTCCTTATAGTAATTCTCTTGTAGATGTGGGTGTAGGAGTTAGAGATCTCTCTAGATCTAAGTTTTGGGGCTAGTTTGTGTGTTGGAGACTATAGTAGCTTTGGATTGCATTTTATAGTTTAGATCTCTCTTTTCTCTCTCTTCAATCTTACAATTTGATCAAGGCAAGTGCAATATACTTCTTTAGCATAGAATACATGTTTTCTCTTCTTTTGATTCTGTAATTTCAATTTAATTGTTGTAGTTATGTTAAATCTACCATTTGAACTTAGTTTTATGGATTTATGGCCATTGGTGGATGAAATCTCTCATTTGGAAAATCAATGGCCCGTTTGATGACGGATGGTTGTGTATTGAAGTGCTTTTTATGTTCTATGATGATCTTGTGATGTTTGGATGAGATTTGAATGAGTTTGATGGAAAATTGAATTGAAGGAGAAGAAATCCAGAATTCTGAAAATTCTACAGGCTACATGTACTCGGTCGACCAACCTGCAGGGAGGTCGACCGAAGACACTGCAAATGGAAAGAAATCAAGTCTCAGTTAATTTCTACAGGTTTCTCAGTCCTATGTACTCGGTCGACCGAGGACACAGGTTTTGCAGGAAATAACTGAGAGTTGGATTTTTTTGCCTCAGGCCCAGAATTCAGTGTGCGATCGATCTAACCTTGTTCCAGGTCGACCGGGCACAAAGGAAACTTAGGATTTGGACTGAGAGCTGTGACATCTAATTCTTACAGGATTTCAGTATGTGCGGTCGTCGATCGCCCAGGCCAGGAGGTCGACCAAAGATACAATGAATTCCTGATATCAGGACATTGTCTGCGAGGTGCTTGACTCTACTTTTCCAGAGTACTCAGTCGACCAACCAGGTCAGGAGGTCGACCGAGCACACTGCGCAGAGGTCGACCTGGGAGTCAACATCCTGACAGACCAGTGCACTCAATTGACCGAGCCCTATGCCGGGTCGACCGAGGACACTGCATGCAGTGATTTTTCAGTTTTCACATTTTGAGGTTGTGATCGTTTGTGTGGCTCATTAAAGATCCAAATGGACTTCTATTGATGTGTCAAGCACGAGTCAATGGTGTGGCTCAACCTTGACTCGTGGGGACTACCAAGTTGGGTCTTGATTATATAATCTACGATGATTCGATCCTTAAACGTTAACAATGATGCCCGTAACTTCAGGAGCACCAAACACAGTGTCCATTGGCATCTGAGACTCCATTTAGAGATCAAATTACCTGAGATAAACCTGGACCCGAATGTGGACCATTACCTAGGTTGGATTATTGATATCTCCATGTTGATTCATGTACTTGAAGTTCTTACTTCACTTATCTTAACACTGTCACTCTTACGTTCTTACTATAGATTATAACTGTTAATTATATAGAAAATGGATGACCTGAACCTAACACTACTTAGAGGTGACCTGATGGTGTGATTGGGAGAATACTGACCTGTGTCTGTGGCTAGGCGAGCCCTTATATGGCCTAAGTATGGTTGTGTATACCCTTAGATTGGAAAGGTGGATTATATTAGACTTATAACTCATTTTGTATGAGAATGTACTGTTTATCATTGGAAATGGACTTGTTACCTCATTTGGACTGTTTTAGACCAGGCCATATACCTGATGGCCCTTGGTATGGATCCAATGAGTGAACTTAGACTTGGATTGTGATCCATTAACTGAATTGATACTTGGACCTCTTAGAGACTTTGTTAAGACCTTGTTCACGCAAAGCAAAGTCTAGATAGACACAGACCTTTAATGTTTCCTCGAGTTGGCATAGTTATTCACTCAGTTGTATTAAGTTCAGCCTTTGGACTGATCATCACTGGTAGGAGCTATTTATGAGTGTTGAGTGAGCTATCATGATGAGCTATGTTTTAGAAGGACGGTGTGATGCCGAGTCCAGTCTCCCCAAGTGATGAGTGTGGTGAGACTGTTGAGTCTGATTTGCGGGGCTAGTCATTCCCTAGCACTGTAAGATTTTCCGCCGCGACTGTGTTCAGTATGGGAGGGCCGCGGCATAATATCCCGCGATATCCAGCTCATGTGAATATGTCATATTGTGTTAGACTAGATATTATGTTCATCCTGATTCTAAATGCTTATCTTACATAACTGCCTAAATCATGTATCTTGATATTCTCTTTAACTGTGTAATTGTCTTTACTCCTTTTGATACATATATCATATGTTACTTGTATACTGTGACTTGTCAGATCATTAGATCTGACTCATTCTTTGTGCTTAGGTTTTCGACTCCGATCCCGAGGACGGCGCACTAGCGCTAGTTGAGGCACCCATAGTAGGAGACTACGGATGGGGACCAGCAGACCACAAAGTCGAGTTGGAAGATGGAGAGTCGGCACCTAGGGTGTAAGAGTTCCTTATTTTGGGTTTTTGAGTGATTTCTGTAGTGAGCAGGGTAATGGATTGAAATTGTAATAATCTTTTATAACTTTGACACTTTAGGCTGGATTTTAGCCCTACTATATCTGTTACAGACTTATGATACCTTATCATTGCTTCCACTATATTCACATGCTTCCGCATTATTAGCTATTGATCTTATATCGTTTAAAAAGTTTTAAATTGGACCTCACTGCGGACCTACAATCTTGGAAGTTCTCGGATTTTCAGGGAAGTAGCGCAGCAACTTCGGATATTTTGACGACTTTCTCGTTATCCGGAATTGGGGCATTACACCTTTCCTCGAATTCTTTAGCAGAAGAGACCTTTGTTGGAGATTAGTTTATTAGTTTGTTAGGATGTTGGTGACATAAGTAGGTTATACTTATTGGGGAGGGGGTTCGGTACAAGCTAGCGTTGTAGTCCCCTATGTCTAGGGATCCTTTTTTTTTTTTTTGGGGGGGTGGGGTGGGGCGGGGTTCGTACAAGCTAGCGCTGTAGTCCCCTATCGGTACAAGCTAGCGCTGTAGTCCCCTATGTCTAGGGATCCTTTTTGTGTGTGTGTGTTTTTTTTTTTTTTTTGGTTGGGGGGGGCGGGCGGGCGGGCGGGCGTAAGGTAGCGTTGTAGTTTCCTATGTCTAGGGGTCCTTTGTAAAGCGGTTTTTTTTTTGGTGGGGTGGGGGGGGGTGCAAGCTAGTGTTGTAGTTTCCTAATGTCTAGGGGGCCCATTGTAAGGCGAACTTTTTTTTTTTTTTTTTTTGGTTTGGGGGGGGGGGGGGGGGGGGGGGGGGGGTGTCATAGGATTTTGTAATGCAGTGTAGAAGACCTAGACCGTCGTAGGTTGGGAAAGGAAAAGGATCTCTGAAATTTGAATTGATGGGGCTATTTTCTATTTCTCTCTTGATCTTGGGTTTTTTAAGTTACTTCGAATGAATTGAGTCTGAGCACAAGTCTTATAAGACAATATGGGCCTTTTTTTGTTGATGATCAGCGCAAGAGAATGAACTAGAAACTATAATTCATGATATGACTTTTGAGGATCCTAGCTCAATGACTTCAAGAAGAATCAATGTCTTTTAAATCAGCTTATATTAAAATCAATTAATCTAAATACAATGAAGGTAATATTGTATATGGCAGATATTTTAATTATATGTAAGGTGTCAAATGAGGTATCTACAATAACCATTTTTAAATGGGTGGACTCAGACTCTCCAACTGTTAATGGACTCAAGCTATAGAGATAGGTGAGTACTGCCTCAGTTTATAGCAAGGTCAGATATTTTAATTATATGTAAGGTGTCAAATGAGGTATCTACAATAACCATTTTTAAATGGGTGGACTCAGACTCTCCAACTGTTAATGGACTCAAGCTATAGAGATAGGTGAGTACTGCCTCAGTTTATAGCAAGGTCAGATATTTTAATTATATGTAAGGTGTCAAATGAGGTATCTACAATAACCATTTTTAAATGGGTGGACTCAGACTCTCCAACTGTTAATGGACTCAAGCTATAGAGATAGGTGAGTACTGCCTCAGTTTATAGCAAGGTGGGGATCCATTTCCGACAGCCTAAGGTGAATCCTGATCAGGGTCTGTCGGACAAAGGTAGATACAAGAAAAGTGTATGCCAGGTGGGGTGGGGTGTTCCTTTTGGTTTGAATCCATATTCAAGCCTAGGTAGCATTCTACAACCCACCTTCAACATTTAGAAAGAGTGTGTTATTTACTTGTCTTAATTTGTTTGAACTTTAGTGCCTAAGGGTCCAGATGATAAAGAGTGATTAACCAAGAACTCACACATGCTCTTCTGAGAAGGGACGTTTGAGTTAGGTGAACACACAAACCAGGAAATCATAGAACGGCCAGTCTTAATTGCAAAGAAGCAAAGTCTACAAGACTGGGAATGAAGACTAAAACAAACAAATGAATATACTGCACACTTATATATAACAAGACTCAGCAAATTTCACCAAGCAAGGAAAACCTATTTTTTCAAGCTCTTTTTTTTTTTTGTTGAAGTTACCACTAACTCAGATATACACCGGAGAGGTTGGGCCGGTGGCGGTGACGCGTAGGCTAGGATATTATTAGAAATATTCTTTTTTTTTTTTAGATTGATGAGATGAGATCTATAATAATCTCTTATGGTTGTGTTTCTTGTTTAAGGTGGGGGTCTAATTTAGCATTTTTTTTAATTCAGTTTCCTATATATTGGTACCTGTAATTCAGTTTCATTAGAATGTAATAAACCAGTTTTACTTGTGTTCTCATTTTTTTTTTCTCTTCCCAAGTCCCTCAACACTTTTAACTTGCAAGAGAGGATTTCCAAATTTGAAAAAATAAACACTACCCCACCCAAAAAAAAAAAAAAAAACTCTTTTAAGGTCCAATGACTCTAGAAATGCTGCTTTTTCTCCCCCACTGCTTTCAGGGTGTCCAATGGAGTTTACATTTCCACTCCCTTATTAGTTCATCCTCTATCCTTCTGTTCAGTTCATTTTCCTTGGAGATGTGACCCTCGTATAATGGCAAAGCCTTCCTTTGATAGCGCTAATAACTTGTATTGCCAACTAGGCTCCTGCCCTAGTCAACTTTAAATTAGGCATATGTAAGAAAATGGTCCAGCTTTTAGACAATCATCTCACACATGAAGAGTCACTTTTAACACGTATTGGAGTGATACATGCTTCATTTTTTATGTGAAAGTCATGAAATGATCCATGGGTAGAGTATAAGACTTGTCTTTGGTTTGGATGGGAGTGGCAGACCGCAGACCTCACACCAGGGCGGGTGCAATTAAATCAATGAAAGATGAAAAAAATAAAATTCAGCTTTCACCCTAATAATTTAAATCGTAGGAATGTCGAGATCTCATGTCTATTATGTCCTTATATAATTAATCCCTCGCCCCTTTGATCAGGAAACGAGGAAATTAGATGTGGGGGCCCCACCATGTAAACAAATCACAGTGGGGTGGGCAATGTAAAATAAATTAATTAAAACTCATAACATATATGGATTCCTTTGATAAATCCTTCAACACAACTCATTTGACCATATATACACATGTATTGGATTCCTATGCATTCTGTTTTACCAAAAACATTCATATGTATTCGATGGAGCTCAGTTGCTCCCTTATGTGGTATTTCAAAAAGAACGGCTCCTTGTTTTTATCTGGCTATATATTTGTAGTTTGAATCCCAGATACTTCACCTTTTTCGATCCGTTTGTGTGGACCTCCTTCCTACTTGAGTAGCTACCTTCCTCTTTCTTGAGTCCCACCAAGAAAAAAACCCTCAATAGTCAATAGTCAATAGTCATGGGCCTAGAAGGAAACGGATGGAAAGGTGCACGACAAAGGGTCATTGAGAGGAGGGAGAAAGGGATGGTCCCTCTCCTTTCAAGTTTTAATCTTTATAGGTTCTTCAGACACTGTTGTCCTTCATTTCAAGCCTTACAACACTAAAAGTGGTGCCCTACATGGGTACGTATAGACCTGGGCCTAAGAAAACTAAATGTAGTGCCCCTCATTCAAAGATTGAAAGATAGCACTAGCAGCGAAATGAAGGACCACCATCAGTAACGTCCCACTGTTTTCACAAGTATGGCCTACTGCAAGATAGCTTCTAAACAGCCGTATGCAAAAAAACAGTTTGAATTCAACTCATGTATTGCAATAAATTCTTGTCCTTATCATGGGTTTGGTCAGCTCAATCACCACCCACTTGTATCTAACTTCTTACTAGTGGCTTAGTTTTTCTTCTTACTGATCCAGACTCTTACATGTGGACCCCCAAAATGCCACTTGGACACCCCAAACCATAGGGTCCTAATCACCCAAACTGTGAACACTTACCCCATTTTCTGTATTTGTCCTTAATGTATTGTTTGCCAAATATATGTAAGTTTAATTACCATGTTACATTACAATCAAGAAGCTCTTTGAGGCATCATCCATCCACCATCAGACCAATGGTCAGGATAAAAAAATTATGGGACATACCCGGACGGATGTCCTCTATCTTCCAATCTAGATAGGGTTGGGACATCATCACTTCAATATGTCCACTGAAACTTGTCTACATATGCTTCATGCAAGGACCCCTCCGGAAACCTGGAAACAATGGTTAAATTTTCCAAGATTGCATCAAGAATGGGTGGGTTTACAAGTAAATCAAAGGGGATGTTTGACCAAAACAGTAGTGATACAAGAGAAGTTTCAATCACTGACGTTTTATAATTGAATTCTTAGGAATTCTAATGCTTTTGTTTTTTAAAGTGGTTTAAAAATGATGGGACAAAGGTGAACATCCAAAGATGACTATCAAACAATCCCTCTTTTGATAGATAATAAATAAAGAGAGATGAAAAGGAATACTCCGATTATTTTTTTAGTTTTATTTTTTGCTTTTTATCATAGTTTTGTTTTCTTATTTTTTTCGGTTTTGATGAGTTCTGTTAGTTTCCAGTGATAGTGATAGCTTTTCGTAGATTTATATTTTCTTTTCATTTATTCCTTGGTTTCAATTTTTGGCTTTTAGGCATTGAATTTTCATGAGTTTATTTGCTTCTTCTAAGTTTTTTTTTTATTATAATTGGGTTATCTATGGACTTTTATTTTCATATTGTATATTTGTGGTGTTTTATCAAATTTGATTTTTTAAAATTATGGGTTTATTCATTTAATTTCAAAAGAATGTCCCTATTAGTTCAAATCATACAAAAGTCATAGCGTCATTTACATCTAAACCTAATATTCTACACGTTTGAGCTCTTTAATAATCCATTGTTAGAGCCCATTTGACCATGAATTCCTATGTACTCAATTACTGCAAAAAGATGGCCCTTGAAAAATTAATAAAGACTTCGTTGTTGATTCACGCTTCATTTAATGTAGATTAAAAGCAATTACAAGGTAGATGCCACAAACTTTTAGGTGATTTTGAGTTTTCCTCCTCTAAGAGAAGAGGAAAAGCTCCATGAGACCCATACTACCTAAAACGCATAATGCCAAGATTTCCTCTTTGAATCACATGTTTTACTCCACTAATGCTACATTGGTCCCATAATGCCTAAATCAAAGGTTTTTCTCCACTAAAGTTACATCAGGCACATAATGCCTAAATCACAGGTTTTCCTCCACTAAGAGAGGAGTAAATGCTGCACATAATACCTAAATCACATGTTTTCCTTCACTAAGAGAGGATTAAATACTGCATCAGCCCCGTAAAACCTACATTAGGCCCATAATGCCTTAAATTGCAGGTTTTCCTCCACTAAGAGAGGAGGAAAAGCTACATTAGGTGCACAATGCCTAAATGTAGGATTTCTTCCACTAAGAGAGGAGTGAAAGCTGCATCCGGCACGAAAAAGCTACATCAAGCCCATAATGCCTTCAATCGCTGGCTTTCCTCCACCAAGAAAGGGGGAAAATCTACATCACGCCCATAATGCGTAAATCACAAAATTTCCACCACTAAGAGAGGAGAAAAGGCTCCATCAGGTCCGAAAAAGCTACATCAGACCCATAAGCTTTAAATCGCAGGTTTTCCTCCACTAGGAGAGGAGGAAAAGCTGCATTAGGCCCATATTGCCTAAATCACAGGTTTTCCTCCACTAAGCTGCATCAGGCCCATAATGCCTAAATCACAGTTTTTTCTCCACTGAAAGAGGATGAAAAGCTGGATCGATCAGCCCCGAAAAAGCTACATCAGGCCCATAATGCATTTAATCGCAGGTTTTCCTCCACTAAGAGGAGGAAAAGCTGTATTTGGACTATAATGCCTAAATCGCAGGTTTTCCTCTACTAGAGAAGAGGAAAAGCGGCATCTAGACCACCCCCCGCCCCCCAAACCAAAAAAAAAAAAAGGGGACTACGTCAGGCCCATAATGCCTTAAATCATAGCTTTTCCCCCAATAAGAGAGGAAAAGCTACATCAGGCTCATAATGCCTAAATCGTAGGTTTTCCTCCACTATAAAAGGAGAAAACGCTGCATCAGGCCCGTAAAAGCAACATCAAGCCCATAATGCCTTAAATTGTTGGCTTTCCTCCACTAAGAGGAGGAAAAGCTACATCAAGCCCATAATGCCTAAATCATAGGTTTTCCACCACTAAGAGAGGAGGAAAAGCTCCATCAAGTTCAGAAAAGCTACATCAGGCCCATAAATCCTTAAATCGGAGGTTTTCCTCTAGTACTAGGAGAAGAGGAAAAGCTGCAATAGGCTCATATTGCCTAAATCACCGGTTTTCCTCCACTAAGAGAGGTGGAAAAGCCACATTAGGCCCGAAAAAGCTACATTAGGCCCATAATACCTAAAATCTCAGGTTTTCCTCCACTAAGAGATGAGGAAAAGCTGCATCAGATCCGGAAAAGTTAAATCAGGCCCATAGTGCCTTAATTCGTAAGTTTTCCTCCATTAAGAGAGGAGGAAAAGCTGTGATTTAGGCATTATGCAGTTTTTCCTCCACTAAGAGAAGAGGAAATACTCGATCAGGTCCAAAAAAGCTACATCGGCCCCATATTACCTTAAATCACAGGTTTTCCTCCACTAAGAGAGGAGGAAAAACTGCATCAGGCTTTTAATGCCTAAATCGCAAGTTTTCCTCTACTAAGAGAGGATGAAAAGCTGCATGGGCCCATAATGCCTTAAATCGCGAGTTTTCCTCCACTAAGAGATAAGGAAAAGCTGCATCATACCCATACTACCTAAATCATAGGTTTTCCTCCACTAAGAGAGGAAAAGCTGCATCAACCCTTGAAAAGCTACATCGAGCCCATGATGCATTAAATCGCAAGTTTTCCTCCACTAAAAAACGGAGGAAAAGCTGCATCATACCTATATTGCCTAAATCAAAGGTTTTCCTCCACTAAGAGAGGAGGAAAAGTTGCATGAGGTCCACAAAAACTACATAGGGCCCATAATGCCTTAAATTGCAGGTTTTCCTCTACTAAGAGAGGAGGAGAAGCTACATCAGGTCCATAATGCCTTCAATCGCAAGTTTTCCTCCACTCAAAGAGGAGGAAAATCTGCATCAGCCCTAGAAAAGCTACATCAAGCCCATAATGCTTTAAATCACAGGTTTTCCTCTACTAAGAGAGGAGGAAAGGCAGCATCAAGTCTGAAAAAGCTAAATAGGGCCCATAATGCCTTAAATCGTAAGTTTTCCTCCACTAAGAGAGGAGAAAAAGCTACATCATACCCATAATGCCTAAATCGCAGGTTTTCCTCCACTAAAAGAGGAGGAAAAGCTCCATCAAGTTCGGTAAAGCTACATCGGGCCCATTATGCCTTAAATTGCAAGTTTTCCTTCACTAAGAGAGGAGGAAAAGTTGCAACAGGTTCATAATGCCTAAATCGCAGGTTTTCCTCCCTTAAGAGAGGAGGAAAAGCTGCATTAAAGCCCGAAAAGGCCCATCATGCCTTAAATCAAAGGTTTTCTTCCACTAAGAGAGGAGGAAAAGCTGTTTCAAGCCTATAATGCCTAAATCAAAGGTTTTCCTCCACTAAGAGAGGATGAAAAGCTGCATCAGACCTACAAAACCTACATCAAGCCCATAATGCCTAAACTTGTAAGAAAAGCTCCATCAGGTCCGGTAAAGCTACATTGGGCCCATTATGCCTTAAATCACAGGTTTTTCTCCACTAAGGAGGAAAAGTTGCATCAGGCTCATAATGCCAAAATCACAGGTTTTCCTCCCGTAAGAGAGGAGGAAAAGCTGCATGAGCCCAGAAAATCTACATTAGGCCCATAATTCCTTAAATCAAAGGTTTTCCTCCACTAAGAGATAAGGAAAAGCTGCTTCAAGTCTAGAATGCCTAAGTCGCAGGTTTTCCTCCATTAAGAGAGGAGGAAAAGCTTCATCAGGTCTGGAAAAGCTAAGTCAAGTCCGAATTGATACTAAACATGACCATTAGTCCTTCGTATGTAATTTGAGGATCCATACTCGGAAAAATTGCCGGTTTATCTTTAGTTGGCCTTATCATGATTTAGATCATTGATTCATGTGACAACAAAAACATCCAACGTGTGTCAGACAAAGGCACCCATTCATGGGCCCCACAAAACATACAACATGTTGGGGGACTAAGTTGCCAACACTAATAAAAAGAGATAATTAGCCAAAAGTCCCCTAATAAAAATGGGTTGGTTGTATTAATTGGATTAGATTGGGCCCATAAACCTCTCTACCTGTGTAGATTAGAAAGAAACCTACCTTGTCACAAGAAGATAAAGAGAATGAGAGAATCGAAGTTGACTTTTAAATATTCACTTAGATATATAACCGAGATTAGATGATAGATTTGACCCAAAAGTTTAAATCTTCGGATTGGATGCGTATGTGTTCCTTTTAGAAATGATAATAATGTGATTTGCCTAATTAACAGGGGATGAGTATTATGAAAATTGGTTTGAGAGATATGAGACCAAAGTGACAAATCTTTTAGGACAAGTTGCTATGGAGTTAAATTAGGAGATAATAAAGATCCGAAATTAGAGGATATTTGGGGAACTTACTATGTATGTGATGGTTTTTTCACGTTTGTATTCTCCCAATTCTAGATCTGAACCATTCAAAAATCGCATGGATTTTTGAGAAAATGTGAAAAAACATAAAAACAACTTTAGTCTATTATTTCAGTTTTATGCACTCTTATGGCCTCCCAATTAAGGGTCTAAACCATATAACATTTTCATATACCTGGACTTCAAGGTAAGAGCAACCCCAAGGAGTTGGCTGAGTGGTCAGGACCAACGGTTCCTCTCTCTTCCGGAGCTAGAGGTCTTTGTATGGATCCCCGGTTCCCACCTCTTTAGGAATTGAATCCACCAGTGCTACCACTTAGGGACCACAGGGGTTTTACTCGACTTCTCTCTAAGCCCAAAAAAAAAAAGGAAAATATATGAAAAATATCAGAATAGATCAATCTCAGTAGTTTGATTTTTCTGCACTGCTGTGACCCCTTTTTTTTAATCCAAACTGTTCAACAATTGTAGAATCAATAAATTGAAGTTTTTGAAGTTTCATATCTTAGATCCTCACAATTTTTGAGAAATATATAAAAAATGAAAAAAATAGCCTTATCCCTTTTTTTATTGATTTCTTTACACTCTTACGGACCTCAATTCATGATTTCAACTGTCAACTGTGTTTGGGACCTGCCATTTTCATTCTAGAAAAGTTATAAGGTCTTTAAGTCAACTCAATTAAATAGGAAATGAGGAAGACTCTTCATCTTCCACTTCCACCCCCATACATTAATTTTGCTAAGACATAGTAAAATGCATTGCACAAAAAAATGGTATTTGCCGTCAAATGTTGTTATATATTCTAGAGGAATTTACCAAAAAAAATATTTTAGATAACCAGTGGGCCAAAACAAACACTTTAACCAACCGTGCACCAGAACAATCAGTTTGCCTGAAGCGGTTTTTTTTTTAGGAGTTTCAACTAGCGTCCCTAGGGACCTTATTTTTATTAAGCTAAGGGTCCCTAGGGACCCTGCAGCGGACACAAATTAGAATAAAAGATGCGTTTTGCTCGTATTTCGCTGTCAGGGCTTTACATATAGGCTCCTCTGCGCCCATTTCTTCCTCAAAAAACTGTGGTCCCCTCCAACATCTGCTTCGACTGCTGCTCCTGCTCATTGCCCTCCTACCAACTGTGGTCACCTCCCATACGTCTTTGTCGAAGGCTTGTCGAAGGTATGATGCTCCCCTTTGGCCTTTTCTGACTGGAATGTCATCTAGGACAAACCCAAATTGCGTCTCCATGCCTTTTCATTTTGTTATTGTTTCCTCATGGCAGACACGTACTCTCCACTCTAAAATCACTTTCTAAAAGGGTCTCCGTCGTCCTTGTGTAACAATACTCTTCATAGCTTGAAAAATGCCCTAAAAATGGCGTTTGCCTTTTCTTGAAAGACAATGGGCAGAGACAAATGCATGATCTACTTTCTATTGTTTTAGGTTCTTAATCGCTTGCCAAAGGCAAATGCATGATATGGTTTATATTGTTACCGGTTCTGAATCACTTGCTAAATACAAATGCATGATCTTGTTTATATTGTTTCTGGTTCTGAATCACTTGCTAAATACAAATGCATGATCTGGTTGTCAAAGACAAATGCTCATGTAAATTAGGGACCACATGTGTAGAAATTGTTGGACAAAAAGGTGTTTGATGGGGATGATTAAAAGAAGAGTGTGTCATGGGTGTACTGAGTTGGCTTTTTTTTTTCACCTTTGAAATTCTTGAACCATACAATTCCAAATACTCATGAGAGATTGATTAAGCTATCAACATTTGCCAATTTGAAAAATCTATGAACTAGAATTTTACAGACTCTTCCAATCAAACACACACTTATAAGACATTCCTTAGTGGATGTGATAGGACATGAAGTAGATTTGGGAGTACTGCTTTGTGGTTGGGAGAGGTCAAGGAAAGGGCAATGTAAAAATGGAGGTATAGTAGTAGCAGTGGCAGGTAGTGTTGAAAAAACAAGGCCTAAAATAGAGGTGAGTGTGGAATTTAAATGTGAAGTGGAAACAGGTCTAAGAACAGAGGAAAGTGGGCAAACAAAAGAGAACCAATGAAAAGCTAAAAAGGACTTGTGGGTTGAAATGGGTGAAACAGAGGAAGAAGAAGATTGAGAGGCCTGTTGAAAGGAGAAAAAATCCTCATTGAAAACAACTTGGCAAGACAAATAAACTCCACCAGTAATCCCTTTATGGTTGAGACTATATCCAAGAAAGATACACCATTTGGATCGTGGGTCTAGTTTGTGTGGTGTGTATGGTCTTAACCAGGGATAACAGGCACTGCTAAAGACCCTTAAAAATGTAGAGAGTAATCATGAGTGTGCTGGAAAAGTTCTGCTAAGGGGATGAGACCTGCAACTGTTTCACTTAGAGCCTGTTGATAAGATAGGTAGTTGTGGTAAAGACATAAGCTACAGAATGCATAATAGAAGGAAACAAATGGCTAGACAAATTAACAAAACAAAAGAAAGACAAGGAGCAGATACAAACCCAACGAAGCCCAGCTGGAACAAAAGACAGACGGCATCACATCACCATTATCATCATACAACTAACATCATAGAGGAATTTCTATTGGGGTATAGGGCTCACTGAAAGAAATGCCATCAATTTCATCTTTTATTACGAAGGTTCAGATTGAAATTTCTTCTTAAGGTGGAGGCCACATGCAAAGGGATCTCCAGATTCTTTTGGGATGTGTCTTGGCGGATCCACTGGTCCCAATTGGCATTGCCTATATTTTATTCAAATATCTATTTAGATATGCATGTGGACTATTGAGTCCTGGGCCCATCATTCCTCATTTGTGATCTTGGTAAAGTCCAGTGTCTTTTTGCCTAGGTGAGTAGCTCCAAAGTAGTTAGCAGTGCATTCCCCAAACTTGACCTTTCTGTACACTGTCTTTCCATCCTTCTCTGACAGGCCCGGTTGAGGTAATATTATTATGGGTTAATATTGTTGCTTTTGATTGTAACTGGCAGATGTCTGAAGCAGAGAGCAACAATGCAAACGAAAATGCTACAATTGATCTTCTCTCTGAGCAGGAAACACATATTAGTTCAGCCATATATAATGGGACTGTATGTTGATAAACCACCTACCATTTTCAAATGAATATCAATGCATGGTTTTTGGCGTGCTCTCTTTTACATGTTGACAGGAGTCGTCCCATTCCTAGCTTGTTTGAATTATCATTGTTTGAATTATCTTGTTTGAAAACTTTTGAATCTCATGGGCTTATACAACTGATTTTCATTTCCTAATCCAAAGATTGTGTTTCATATTTTCAACAATTGCGGTTTTGAGAATTTAACTGTTATCATCAAGCAACAGTGCCCTATGACTCTTGACTCTTTCTAATTTTAAGTTCTCAAATTACGCTTCATGAGTGCATGATCAAGCCCTTTCAAGTACTAAACGCCTGAACTTCTTATGGTTTTATCATTTATGTACATGGATTTGCCATAATCCAATATTAGTCTTAATTGAGTCAACAATGTAAGTCCTTATGAAACTACTTATTGTGTTACACAGGTCCGAACGCCAAGACATGTCGTACCCAAGAAGCCTGCTTCGAAGAGTCCGGGGAAGAAGAAAAAGCGAGGACGGATGCCACAGCCACAACCACTGAACATTGATGATTCTCTTTTGAATGCATCACCCCCCAAGAACCATGTTCAAGAACCAAAGTTGCATTATGAGTCTGTTTACGTTACCCCACCTGATGAAGATGTCAGCAATATACCAATCGAGGATCTGTTTTCCACTTCGCCTTGTCTTGAAGTGTTAACAACTCCACCACCAGTACAGCAGATTGCCATTGTGGTTGCCCGTTCGCCTGCAACCATTGAGTCACTTGTGTGGAGGTTTAAACATTTACCTAGGACGTAAAAAGTTCCAGACAAGTTAATGGGATTTCAGCATTCCATAATTCAATCTGAATATATCCTCTCGGAGCTGGACAAGGAGATACTAGATGGTTTCTACAAGTACTACCATTCAAGGTAGATATACACGCTTTAACAATTATAGGTAAGTACTACGATTCTATAAGTACCTTAATGATATTCCAATTTTGATTATAGGAAGACAGAACTTGATGCTATATGCTCGATGGTCAAGAGCGACACACTATATGCATTATTGGAAGATGATACTTTGCTAGACACGAACGTCATTTATTATTACTTCGATTGTATTAAGAGCAGCTGCAAAGATGAATATTTGGTTGACCCAAGCATATGTGTAACTGACATCATTACATGTTGAAATATAGAAGTCTTTCAATGGGCTGGATGGCTTATGCAGACTACTGATTGGCGGGTTCCTTTGTAGCAGATGGTGTTTATTTTGAAATTTGGATTGTGGACTGTGAACTGTGGACTGTGGAAATATGGATTGTGGACTGTGATATTTGGGTGACTTGTTTATTTTGAGATTTTCCCATTAATTGTTATATTGTATAATAAATCTATCATTTTCCTTTACAGGGTTGGTGGCAAGGAAAGCTAGAAAATCGGAGATGATGCAGCGTTTGGCCCAGATGGATCCAGAGTTTGGGATGCAAAAGAGTGTAAGACCCTCGTTTACATTCTACACGCGCACAATCATTTCACTCTTCTCGTCGGTTACACGGACGAAAATCGCTGGGAATTCTACAATAGCTCGAAAGTGACCATTATCATCAGAATATTTGTGATGGTTTCATGAGTATAAAACCCATCAGTTTCTTGTTATTCATGGATTGCCCTTTCGCATGCTATTATTTATTTACTTTTTTTCCTACTTAATTTGTAAACAGAGAATGTGGTTAACTCAGCGATTTGGAGATTACGGATGAGGTGAGCCATGGGTGTAGACGAACATCACAAAGACTGATATCCCTTATCAGCAGAATGAGACGGATTGTGGTTTCTTTGCTATTAGATACGCAGAGCACTGCATACACCGTCGCCCGATAAGGTTCACCCAGGCTGACATTTCCTACTATCGCCGGAAGATTTTGGTTGAGATATTCAAGAGAAGCTGGCTTATGAATGCTGACAGGCTTCAACTCCCGAACTTCCCAACTTTATAGACTTCTGTTTTATTATATGCCAAGGACGTATGAAATTCTTTTGGCGAAATTGATGTAATGAACTGGAATCCTTTTGGATGAAAATGATGTAAAGAACGCGTAGTTTGGATGGAATTTATTTGGATATAATTTTTTTGTTGAATTTAAAGTTGATGTATGATGTGTAATGAAGTTGTTATTTTCGGTAAAAATAATGTAATGAAATTGTTGTTTGGGTTGAGATTTATTTGTTGAAGTTGAAGTTGATTTGTTATGTAATGAGGCAACAATTGTAAAGTTGTTGTTAATCCACTGTGATTTAAACACACAAGCTTCCTAGCGTCCCTAACGACTCATAAAGCAGCCCAAATTTCCTTCCCAGCGTCCCTAGCAACCTTTATTAGTTATAAATAAGGGTCCCTAGGGACAAACAGCATCTGTTTCCTTCCCAATTGAACAGCATCTGTTTCCTTCCCAGCGTCCCTAGCGACCGATATTAGTTATAGATAAGGGTCCCTAGGGACCAATTGAACAACATCTGTTTCCTTCCCTGCATCCCTTACGACCGATATTAGTTATAGATAAGGGTCGGTAGGGTCTCATACATCAACATCTGTTTTCTTATACATATTAAGACAAAGTGCATAGCAAAATTAGTCTTTATGGGTAGATAAGGTCCATTCCAACATAACTGCAGAGGGAAATCCAACTTGAATTTGGAATTATTCAAGGGAAAATAATAAAACGAAATGAGGGAAATTATACATTAACAACCAAGAGGAAGTCAGATGGAACATTACATCTGGAAAAACACAAAATGTCATTGACATGTCATTA
This sequence comes from Cinnamomum chago, assembly GCA_038049695.1. Lineage (NCBI taxonomy): Eukaryota > Viridiplantae > Streptophyta > Magnoliopsida > Laurales > Lauraceae > Cinnamomum > Cinnamomum chago. Next base: position 101,371,470 of record CP142451.1, on the reverse strand, counting down.
AATTTCTTCTGATTGCATTGATGTTCGTATCCATAAAGAAGGAGTCATAAATAACCATTTGAAACAAAATGTCATTAAATCGGTTGAAATTTGTTGTTAATATACATAAACAAAACCCAAAAAATTACATGTGATATTAGACATCAAAAAACAAAAAACCGGTTCCTTTACTGAATAGTTGGAGGATTACAGCAGGTCCCCCAATTGTGTCCCCTCTCTTTACAGTTGGAGCAGGTTGCAACCCTTCTGACGTGGTTGCGGTCTTCCACCCGGACCCTATTCTTCTTTGGAAATAACTAATGATTTGTATCATGTGTCACAGCGTTTAAGGTCCACTGAGATCTAGAACTTGTCTGGTTGGGTCACCACCACCACCATCAGAGCCTTGTCTGGTTAAGGTCCATTTGCATCATGTGTCACAGCTACTAGTAGACCACCGGGATATTTGCCACGAAGATGTGACCCATCTACTGCTATCAATGGTCGCAAAGAGTTTTGAAAAGCTCGAATGCAGGGACCAAAGGCCCAAAAGAAACGTCTAAAACGGTCATTAGATGTGATGTCGATGTTGGTCATTGTGCCCGGGTTTGTCCTTTTAAGCTCATTACAATACAGTGGTAGAATCTGAAACGACTATTCATACGACCCTCGAACCTTGCGCAGAGCAACTTCCTTAGCCATGTGTGCCTTCCTGTAGCTAATTAGGGTACCAAACTCCATTTGATATTCACTGATTATCTCTTTTGGTCTTATATTATTATTGCACCGTACCCTCTCTTCAATGAGATCTGCTATAAGCCTCGCAGATGTCTGTGGATGAGCTGTCCCCACCATAGGCTTCGAGCAAGAATGAATTGCTATATACTTCCACACCTTGAAATATGGTCCTGATTCAACCATGGACGCATGTATTCTCCAAGGACAATTTGCATCTTTGCAGCGCGCAGTTACTTGCTTCATGTTGGTGCGCACATGCTCTAACGTGAAGTTACTGTAAATTGCAAACTTTGCAATGCATCTTCTGAAAACTTCACGATCGTTAAACTCACGACCCAACCACATCTCCCTTGCTGAATCAACTCCCTCCTCAGATATGATTGCCTCGGGCACCATCGTGTCCACTATTGTGAAGTTCTGCTTGGTGGTTGCATCGTTCAACCCTCTAGTAATCCACTCGTCCGGAACATGAAATTGTTGCTCCTTGTTTGAACTATGTTCTTTCGTGTGTCTTGAAATGGAGGGTATACTCGTAGAGTAATGAACATCCTCTGAACGATCCATACTTGCATCATTGTCCAAAGCCCGAATGATTGGTTCCTCCTCTCCTATCATACCATTCGGCGTTGATGGAAAATTGATATCGCAATCCTCATTCAAGTCGATGGTGGGAAATTCTTTCGTGTGTGGCTCGATCACCAACTCTTTTGCTTTGGTTAACCTAATTTCATTGATCAAGGCTTCTCGTTGATGTTTATTTCTTTACCTATTATTGTTTCTGCATAAAAAACACATGGATCAATTAACTTTGGATTTATATAAACACAATTATGGATTAAAAATAAATTTCACTACGTACGAACCTGGTTCTCGGGTTTCTTTGGTAGCATATGTGTCTCCTTCCCTTCTTGCAACGAACAACAATATATTGTTTCTTGGATAAGTCCCCGAAGCTCTGAACATTCCCTTTACATCATTGTCATCATCAATGTCTATCAATGGAAAAAAAAAAAACTTCCATTGTGAAGAAGGTGCTTTATACATAACGCTTCCACACTTGCTTCCCAGTTTGATGCTTCGAGTGCTACGTTCACCAGCTCACTATATGTTATGGTTTTAGGGAGATGCCTCATCTTTTGTCTTCCTCTGATATGTTGAGGACCTTTGAGATCAGATTGAAAATTACCATCATAATGTAATATTATTAGGACATCAACATCCGAAGGAATACTGCAACATTAAAACATTTCATATTAGTTGGTTAAATCAGTAATAACAAACATGCTTCACTGAACATATATAATTTGCAAAAGGAACATTTGTTTAATACCACAAGTCCATTTGGAAGTTGACTGGTAAGTAAGGCTATTCATCAGCAGTGGTACAATTATTTCTGATAACATTGATTCGATTAATCTTGCTTTTTTTACAACCCCAAGTGGTAATCAAATGAAAATTTTATTTTCATATATGATTCTCTACGTTCTTTCTAATCACATAACTTATTTCAAATCATTTTCTTTATGTTATCTACCAGTTTCTCTAAAACCCAAAATTCAATTGTATGCTGACATTTCTTTTGGTCCATATTATTCTCACATCAATGTCAGTGAAAAATAAAAACATAAAAAATCATATCAAAGATTTTTGCATGCCAATCTCTATCTTGGCTTGAAACATTTGGTTCAAGTCATTAGCTGTTGGGTTTGAGATCTACAAATATCAGTCACCTTCGAAATCTTAGATCAATCGCACAGTTGTCAGCAATCTGATTTGTTATTTCCCTTGAAAGGGCCCAATGGGTTTTTGATCAATGGTCGTGATAAAAATACAACGTTTCTTCTTATTATCATGACAGAAGTATTTTTATTGGAAATGAAAAGGAAAGCACAAACACTTTGATTTCAAATCTCTATCTGTCTATTTTTTTTATGATGGGATATTGTGGGGAAGAAGACAATGAGATGCATGTAGAAATGGTTACGTGCAACTAGGTATTATGAAAAGGGTTTATCAACGGTAGAAAATCATGTTTTAGGGCAAAATACAAACTTCACCTTTCCATTGCTCTACCCCAAACAGAGTATCATATGCACTTTATTGTTCCCCACCATACAAAGGCATGTGGCTTTAATGGTCTTCAAGAGGTGGGAATGACCTTCAAAAGGTGGCTTTAATGCACTTTAATGTTCCCCACCAAACAAACAGTCCAACCTAAAAGACAATCCAGCCTAGACGACTAAAAAAAGGCCAGAAACCTTCGACAAAGACGTGTGGGAGGGGACTACAGTTGGTAGGAGGGTGATGAGCAGGACCAGCAATCGGAACAGATGTTGGAGGGGACCACAGTTTTTCGAGGAAGAAATGGGCGTAGAGGAACCTGTATATGAAGCCCTAACAGCGAAACACAAGTAAAACGCCTCTTTTATTCTAATTTGTGTCTGCCGCAGGGTCCCTAGGGACCCTTAGCTTAATAAAAAAATAAGGTCCATAGGGACGCTAGTTGAAACTCCTTAAAAAAAACACCGTTTCAGGCAAACTGATTGTTCTGGTGCACGGTCGGTTAAAGTATTTCTTTTGGCCCACTGGTTATCTAAAGTTTTTTTTTTTTTTGTAAAATCCCCTATATTCTAAACTGTATACATGGGAAAAGTCAGATATGTAAGAGTTTTTACATTAGACACAGGAGATCAGTAGCAATAACAAGACAAATCTGGCAAAATTGCCACAAAGTTTTGCCATGGCTAAAATGTCATATGTATGGCAGAGATTTTATTCGATTGGGCAATCTGACATATCTTGGAAGATAAGGGGTGAAGTCTGAAAACACACCAGTTCTTTTATTTCTCAAAAGGGAGAAAATTTGGTGTAGACAAGTAGACATTGAAGTGATGATAATGCAATAATGAGAGCAAGAAGTATAGCTTTGTTATGGAGATTCTCTACTATAGTTGATGGAATAGTTTCCTACTCTGCTTACTAGGAACTACTGATGGCATGCTTTATATCACTTCACAACCTTGAGAAAGTAAAAGCTTCTCCTCCTTCTCCTTCTCCTCCTTCTTCAACTAACAAGATGGAGACAAGTGAATAGAAAGAACATAAGCTGTTTTTTTAACAGCAACAGCAATGGTGGGGATTGATAAAGAAGCTGCACCCACACCAGTTCACTTGTCAACCACCAAGAAACAGCTACTCTTCACTGCCATGAAGAGAACTGGTGAATGGTATGCTGTTTTCCTCTCTCTCTCTCTCTCTCTCTCTCTCTCTCTCTCTCTCTCTCTCTCTCTCTCTCTCTCTCTCTCTCTCTCTCTCTCTTCTTCATCTTCTTCAGCTTCTTGTTACTGGGTTTCTCGAGTTCAGGAAGTGTAGGTTCTGCTAGTGAAAGGAAAATAATTTGATTTAAGTGAAGTCATGAAGATGGTTTGTTGAATTTCAACAGGATTTTGTCTCAGGAGATTCCGAGCGACTTTACGGTTAAAGCTGGGGGAACCTCCTTCGCATTGCACAAGGTAATGAAGTCATGTTGGCTCTTCAGCAATCTGCTGTTTTTCATATTCTAGTGCAGATGGTTGCCAAATTACAGCACAACAGGGGATAATGCAAAGAAAAAGCAAAACAAGACTTGGTGAAATTGCTACTTTTGGTGGCTCTAGATCATGTCACAAACGAATTGAAATCGTGGATTTTGTTTGGCAGACCTTTAAACATGGTTTGAATCATCTTTTATTCGTTTATTTATTTTGATCTCTCCAAATGCCTCCCTCAATGAGATGATTTCATCTTCTTTTTTTTATGTCAATGGACAAGCATTTTTGGCTATATATTGAAAATTAAAACCCACGATCATGTTTGTAGAGAGGCTACTGATATCTGGATCCTTGAATTATAAGTTGAATTCAACAGACCAGAAAGATATTGAGTACATGAACCATGTTAGGAACATGATTGGATGTACCCCAAATCACAGTGTCTCAATTTTATGTTGAAAGGGGTCTTATCCCACATTATGTGGGATATTATTTCTGAACTTTCCTCCCAAGATCACTATGGATATTAGCTGACACTGATAAAAAAGGAAAAGGCGGAAAAACAAATTCCCTCCTTACTTTCTTTTCTGTTCAAATTTTACTACAGCATATAGTCTTCATCATATATCTAATCTACTGCAAAATGTATTGCAGTTTCCATTGTCATCCAAGTGCGGATACATAAGAAAACGGGTATTGGAAGCCAAAAACAAAGATCTCTGTGTCATCGAAATTCCAGACATCCCAGGTGGAGCTGAACTGTTCGAAATGGCCGCGAAGTTTTGTTATGGAATCAACTTCGAAATTGCCATAGAGAATATAGCTACACTTCGGTGTGCAGCAGAGTATCTTGAAATGACAGAGGAGTATGCCACAGGGAACCTTGTGGATAAAACAGAGGCCTACCTGTCTGAAGTGGTATTCAAGAGCCTCTCAAACGCTATATCTGTTCTGCATTCTTCGGAGAACCTCCTTCCGATGGCGGAGGATGTAAAGCTGCTTAGCAGATCAATAGACGCAGTCGCATTTCTAGCATGTAAAGAAAGTCAGTTCTCTTCATCTTGGGGGACTGAAAATAGCCTAGAAAGCGCAAGTTCTTCCACGTCACACATTAAGTCCATTGTAGATTGGTGGGCAGAGGACTTGACTGTACTTAGGATTGATGTTTTTCAGCGTGTTCTCATGGCCATGAAGTCCAGAGGCTTTAAAGAATATGCACTTGGGCCTATACTTATGCTGTATGCACAGAAATCTCTGCGAGGGTTGGTAAGATACTTGATACTTCCCCCACCCAAATTAATTCACTTTATATACTACATTAAATAGATATGAAGATTGATATTACCGACACGGGGATTCCTCCATTTGTGTCGTAGATCCATTTCGATGGTGTATATCCTGAAATTCACTGATAAGGCCATCCTAGAAATCCAATCTATGAACATCTAGTGAATGATTAAGAAGAAATTGGTTTGTGGTCAAAATTCAATGGGCAGAATCAGATGGCAATGTTAGTCCAATCAGTGTAATTTTGGGCTCTACTCCATTCCAAATGAGGCCAGAAGTTCTGAGTCTAGATTGGAAGTAAATGACATCTTATGGTCAATGAGTTTTCATAATGTATTGATTTGGAGAAGGCATATATTGGTATAGGACAGATGTGAATTCCAATTTGTCAAATTTCAGAACACAGATATGGGTACAAAGATTTCATTTACAAACTATAGTCTTTGGCTCCATGATCATACCGCTCCTCTGTAATATGATAGGATTTGGCTAAAACATATATACTAGCCAGTATTTGAGTTGTCTGACATGGTACACTGAACATACTCATATATTTGGTGCTTGGTTTCTATGATGTTATTAATTCAAATTTGAAGCCCGGATGCAGGACATGTTCAATAAAGGGATGAAGAAGATCATACCTAAAGAAGAACATGAGAAAAGGGTTGTGTTGGAAACAATTGTAAGCCTTCTTCCAAGAGAGAAGAATGCAATGTCGGTTAGCTTCCTCTCAATGCTTCTACGATCAGCGATTTATCTAGAGACTACTGTCTCTTGCCGGCTCGACCTAGAAAAGAGGATGGCTTCACAACTTGGTCAAGCTGTGTTGGATGATCTTTTGATCCCCTCATTTTCTTTCACTGGCAGTACCATTTTCAATGTCGACACCATCCAGAGGATCTTGATAAACTATCTAGAATTTGAAACTAATGGAAGCCACCTGAGCTATAACACAGATGAAGACAGCATATCACTGCCTGGCGAGCTGGAGAGAGTTGGAAAGCTTATGGAGAGCTACCTTTCAGAAATAGCATCTGATATCAACTTAAATGTTTCAAAGTTCATTGGCCTTGCTGAACTAATACCTGAACGAGCAAGGGTGACTGAAGATGGCATCTACAGAGCAATAGATATCTACTTGAAGGTGAGTTATGTTTTGTGGAATACCATTATGATGTCTGTGTTTCTCTTGCAATGGCTTGTTCAGGAGTTCTTTTTCATTTATCTTGTCTCGACTCCATCAAGTTCACAATCTTATCTCATACATGGAATACTTGTATCCTTGACATTTGCTAGTTTGTAAATTTTGATGAACAGAACTAGGTCTACTTCGGAAGGTAGTACTCTTAACTACCCTACATTGTAGGGAGTTGGTATGAGGAAAATGATGATTATGATATGTAACATAGTATCCAAGTTGGGTGTTTCAAATATCAGTATATTTTCTCTTGCCGAGTTTTCTCGGTTATTATATGGCAACATAGTTTCTAAGATGACCAGTTTGTTTTAATTATACAATGCTATTGATTCAATTCACAGGCTCATTCAACTTTAAGCGACATGGAAAGGAAAAAAATTTGCAGTTTGATGGACTGCCAGAAACTTTCAAGAGAGGCCTGTGCTCATGCAGCTCAGAATGAAAGGCTTCCTGTGCAGACGGTTGTCCAAGTGCTTTACTACGAGCAGCAACGCTTTCGGGATGCAATGAATTTAACAAAGGAAGGGGAGATTTTAGCTTCTCCGGCTAAAATGAAGTACATGACTGATCATCATCGTCATCCAGATGAGCTTTCAAGCTTACGCAGAGAGAACGAAGACCTTAAACTAGAATTGGTGAAAATGAAGATGCGACTGAGAGAAATTGAGAAAGCAGCAGTAAACTCCCCATTAGCAGATAAGCCTCCATTGCCCAAAAAATCTATAATCAACTCGATATCTAAAACGCTCAGTCGTCTGAATCCCTTCCTCCACTTTGATGGAATCAAGCCTTCCAATGCCAAAGGCCAGACAAAACCAAGCAAAAGTCGGCGGCATTCAATATCCTAGTTCTACTATATCCATGCTGCGCAATGTCTCAAAGCTATAACTGTAGAAGCTTCCTGCATAGATCATTACCAGCCTGTTGTTTTTCATCTAGCTGCTTTGTTCACATATGATGTAAATAATTTTAGTAAGTTCTCATGAAGGGAGGAGAATAATGTTTTCATGTGCTTTCAATTGTTTGCTCTAAATTAAGAAACAAGGACCCTGTATGGTGCTGATGGCAGCTAATATCTGATTTATCTTATGAGGGATCCATCTTTGCATCATCAGATCTACTCATATGACAGGCACCTCTCTATCAGAATTTTAGAAATTTGACTAAATTTTAATAACAACAAAGTTCTGTGCACCATTGGATTGATTATAAAGAAATGTAACAATATTTCACACAAGACCAATCCAAAAGTTAATATCATACCGAATGAAGTGAAAATCGGGTTCTTTCCTTTCTAGAGGTTTCTGTTTGACATGAGCAAATTTGATCATTGTAAGTAATCACCGCATAGAATAAATCATATTTTAGCTGCCATTAGCACCATACAGTAACTTGGGATAATTACTTTGTTTACAACTGGAGTTGCAAGTATATATGATTTTTTTTTTGTTTAACATATATATATATGAGTTATTGAAAATAACTCTTTAACTACTGAGTGGACATTGTATTGAGTACCTATTAGACCCAGGCACCATCAGGAATGACCTGAAGCAAATAGAATAAGGCTTTGATGACAATGAACTTCCATTCTATTGAATGTGCCTCTAATGTGTCCCTTTTGGCACCACAATGGCGTAAAATAGTGCATAATTACTTGTTAGACATGGTTCAACTGTCTCTTAATGGATTAAGTTCCTTTCGTCTTAATCCTTCACTTTTTGTTTCTTTCCCATGTTCTTCTAATGTCCAAGTTTTCCATAATGATGTATTCATTTACTGGATCGTCTGTGTATCCATATATATATATATATATATATATATATATAAATCTGGACATCTTACATTCCCCCATCACATTGATGTGACGGAGAAGAAGGTAGTGGAAAATGATTTAGCTGCCTTTTTCTTTTGGATGTTTGCTTTTATGTTATACATTTATATGTATAATTGAAGCCTTTTGTTTGGACTCGTAAAATTTGAGACTTTATAAGTTTGATTTTATGGAAAAAGGTTGAAGTTAGAATATTATAATGTTATAGAGGAATAATTTGTAATAGAAAAATATTTTTTTATGGGCCACATGAATGCATGCCAAATTATGGGAGAAGGAATGTAAAGGGCTTCATGCAGATTAAGTGTATACCAAAAGTGGTCCTAATTTAGTCATAATAATGTAAAAGAAATGGAGAGAAAAAGAAGTAGGATTTTGTTTTATAGTGCTTTTTACTTTAACAGTTTAACCCTCTTTCCTTTATTCATGACTTGACTCCAACTTTCCTTTGACTCTTCTTCTCATGTAAACAAACAGGCAAGTTCCAACCCTGAGATGAAGTCATTTCTCCAATTAATTTCTCAATCTAATGGTTTCATATTTAGTCCTATGAATGTCAAATTGAGGTGAGAGTCAATTCATCAAGGGTCATATGTCCCACTAAAAGGTCCCTAAAAATAAAGGAACTTGTTCCCTATTGAGTATTCTTCTAATATTAATATATATTCAGAACAAAATGTGAGGACCTTGGCTACATTGGGAAACAACACTACATGCCAATGTACTATAATATCACTATCACACAAAGGAAAAAACAAACAAACAAACAAAAAAAAAGAAGCAATAATGCAAACCCTGATAAACTCTAAAACCTCACCAATGAATCGAATATGACAGACACCAAACACTAGTTCCCCACAACCTAACACCATGCAGGCATGTATACAACCCAAAACGTCTCATCATCAATCATACAATGGATGTGGAGTGGGTATGAAGTCATAAAAAAAGCGACATTTCATTTGGGGAAAGCTTTGCCAGTGCATTTGCATTGCAACCTATCCTATTCATGAGTAAGGTTTTTAACTCTTGCTGTGTAGTTTACTAGAAGCTGACATTTTAATCAGAAGGCAATAGTTTTTCATTTTGTTAGGACAACAATAAAAGCTTTTTCTTCAAGAGTGTAGCAAGATCTTCAGTGCATCAATGTTCCTTACTATACCCATCAAGGAAAAAAAAATGGTAACCCAGGGTATCTCCCACCAAACCCAGCCCAGGAGCCTTTGGCCCTTAGTCCAAGGGACACTCGATTCTGGAGAGCCGAGAACTAATCCCTCCTATCCTCATGCACCGGATAAAACTATGGGAGGTGGCCATATACGCAGCAGAATTATGCAAGGTTTAACATGAATGAAAAAATAGCTTCTTTTTTTTTTTTTGGTGCGTGGGTGGCTGCATGAATGCATGCAATTGCAAATCATGGGAAAGGAGGAATGGGTAGGGCTACATAAGGATTAGGGGTAGACCAAAATGGTCCTAAGCAATCATCACAGCCATTGATCTTGGGTCTGAAAAAGTCTCAACCTAAGACAAATTCTCTTTGTTTTTTAGATCTAATGGTTTATATGTAGTTTAACCAAATGAGTGTCAAATTTGATTGAGTGCCAATTCATGAAGGGATACATGTTCCAGTAAATGTTTCCTTTAAAGAAAAAACCAGGAAACTTGTTCTCTATTGAATATTCTTATACATAATATGATATAATATTTTCAGAGAAAAATTTGAGGACCTTGGCTACAGCTATGAATAATACTACATGCCAATATGGCAATATACTTTATCACACAGAGAAAAAGGAGCAGGCATGTAAACCCATATAAACCCAGAAGCCTCATTACTGACCCGAAGACAGCAGACACCAAAACACTCTAGTACCCTACACCCTAACACCATGTGGACATAGTACAACTTAGAGTGCTTCCTCATCAATCAATACCATGAATGTGAGGTGGGTATGAAGTAAAACAAGAGAAGCATGGGGGTGTTTGCGTTCACAGCCAGTCCTATTTCAATTGCTACAAGTTTGTTTTGCTATCCTCCTTTTATCTCTTTACCTTCTATCCTTCCATGCATCCAATTCACATCCTACAGAGCTCTGGAAAAACATTTTTTAAATTGTTCTAGATTAGGACTCTGATTGTTTTTTAGTTTAAGTTGATTTCAAGTTTTGATTTTCTGAGAAGGATATCATTTTTCAGTTTGGAATTGCCCACCGGGCACTTGTGGTGTGGCATAAGACGTGGGTTTGCTCCTCATGACTTGTGTTCGATTCTACTCCAGATTTTCTGGTGTGTATTTGTGTGAATTTAGCGGGCATCATCCAGACGACTTGCCTATTTGATCAAAGACCTCAACGATCCCCACATCATTAAAAACAAAACAAAAAAGACCTTCTAGCAACTTAGCTTATCAAGAAAGATTTACTTCATCTAGATTTACCTTTTAATCTTAATTACGAATTTAAATTTAGATTCATTTCATATTAAATTTAAGTTTAGGAAAATTACAATTTACCAAGCCCCTCTCATTCTCATTAAAAAAAAAAATTGGTGTGTATGTGCATGTGCGTGTGCCCATATGAAAATTAAGTTTCACATGAGTATGTATATTTTTTTTTTACAGCTGACACCAGATTTTGATCAAACTATAATAGAGAGTTTATTATAACTACTTGAAAAGGAGGATTTTTTCACAAACAGGCCAAAGAATTTTTTTTTTTTTTTTGGGGGTGGGTGGGTGTTGGTTTTGGTTTGGGACCTTTTTACTTGGAAGAAATGACCCTTTTTACTTTCCCATTCGGCAGTTTCCACCTTACATAATAGAGGAAGTAAAATTTGTTCTGGGTAGGACTAGGACTAGGACTAGGACCTTTCCATTTCTGTGAGACATTGAAAAACAGTGTTGATAGAGTAGGAGGAGTCGGCCTTGAATTGTCTTGTGTCAAATGAATGATGTTGGAAAATTAATAGTGACAAGTATACGTCAAAGCAGCTCTTTGTTCTTTGGCTATTTGTCTTGTTCATATTCTATTATTGTTTGTGGGCCTTCTCTATTGTGTGTTTCAGTTCAGTAAATAGACCACAATGTAAATCTTTCGGTTTAGAGATAAACCATTTTAAGGCATCTTTGGATCTTCGTTAGCTGAGTTAACATTTTACAATTTCCACAAATGGTTTTCAAACTTAACCAATTGTGTACTTCTGGAGAATTTTTTTTCTTATAGAAAAGAAGTCGCATCAAACGTGGATTTTACTATACTACGAAAAAGGATTTCCGCAATCTATACTTTTTCCATAGAAATCCAGCCACACAAACGTGCTTTAGAACTTGGACTCCTAGTTGTTGCAAAGCAAGCTCTAATTTTCTTCATATGGCACTTTTTCTTGGCCGCTTTACTGCAAGGGAAAATGTTTAATTGATTTTCCTTGAGTCATCTCAAAATCATTTCCTCTAGGGGAGAGAGGATCAAAACTGCTTTACAATGGGACTGCATAAACTAAAATGTTTGTATAATGCTAGAATTATGCATTTCCTGGATTTCTACTTTCGGGGTGCTATAGAAAAGAAGTTCAAAACTGATGAGAAATAGTTTTTCGTGAAGTAGAGAAAAAATTGTTCATTCATTTTCCCCTTTTAGCATGGAACAATACCACATGAAACCAGAAAAAAATAGCATGTATGAAAAAACAATTTCTTTTTTAAAAAGATGTTTGTATAACATCCGCAGAAAGATCATATTATAACGTTCTACTTTTCCTCTGGAAGGAAAAGCCTTTACCATCATATAGGAAATAGTTCTCTACAGAAGTAAAAACAAAAAATACAGGGACCTTTTTTAGGTTGGTTGGAAATACGAGGGCGTTAATTAAAAAACCCTTAAGACATTTATGATTAAAACGTAAAAAATGATAGAGATTGGATGTAAACTGATCCACATTTGCTTTGACTTCTGAGTCCCTATTGATTCAGGATGGGGCCCACTCTAATCATAATTCCACCAATAGCTCAACCATGAAATCTTTTCTTCTATCCAGAATTAAAAATGAGCAACAAAAGAAGAGATATCCATGTTACATATATTCCCCAAAGAGGGGAAAGTTAGATGTATCAACTGGTGCCCTGCACCCTACAGTACCAGCAATATCACATGGGGGCTTGTAATTTTATGTGGTGACCTAAATGCCTTGAGAATCAATTTGATGTGGTCCTACCATCGAAATAGATTCATATTCAACTCTGTTGTTGTTTCTTGTGTATCCCAGGATTAACCGCCATAGCTTTTCACAGCTTTCTCTGCCACAAAATGACAATGGCTGATGTATCTTTATCAGGCACAAATATTGGGAAGGAGTTGAGTGTGGCATAAGTTTAGAACAGACCTGAGACTGCTTGAATTGTATGTTTTCATTCCATAAGATATTGTACTGGTATTCGGTATTCCTATTTCTGACAGCAATGCTAGTGGATGGCTATAGAATTTCTAAAATTGCTTGTTGCTAAGTGAGGAGCACTTCTCCCGCCACACAAAAACAACCATGGATCAATTTCTTGCTGCAGTGCTCATGGTGACGAACTTGGTCGGGTAAGGGGGGTGTAGGTAGGATTGCAAATGGGACGGTTGCAGATCGGAACCATAGTGGACCCGGACCCAGATCAATTTCTAAATAACGGTTCCGATTCCAGATCCAGATCCGGATCCGATTTTGACTCGAAACTTGTTTTCTTGGTTTCAGACCTGGTTCCGATAGGAAAACCCAGATCCAGTTCCAGTACCGGGTTCACCTATAGGACTGAAATCTAGTTACAAAATTGATTTTAATTTCTCTTTATTCTTCATTTTTTCTTAAAATAAGCACATCATTCAACTTATAACAGTACATCAAGTTTACAATCTTTAATATTATACATAAAAAATGTCTCAAAAAATTTAATTTTGAGGTACAATTTGCAATATCAAAGGCTTATATACCAGGTCCCAGGTCCATAGGTGAGACCCTACATGGACCCGAAACCGGACCCGTTTATGAATCGGAACCTAAATTGGGTTCCAGACCCAGACCCGTTTATGAATCGAAATCTACAATAGATTTCAAATCCGGTTTTTTGCGGTCGGAACTTCCGGGTAATCGGAGAATCGGATACCAATCTACAACCCTAGGTGTAGGTGAATGAGTATTTGAAAGGGAATCATAAAATATAGCCATTTGAAATGAAATTTGACCTTCCATGTTCTCCGAGTTCTAGAATCTTGTGTGCTAAGTTACACCCCAAGAGTCTGGAGAATATAGAGGCAGAAGGGTTTATATAACTATGAATCTCTGGAGAATCACAAGACAGCCCAGTGGCAAGGTCCAGGTCCCTGAGCACAACAAGAAGCATACACTAGCAGAGTGCAGATGCAGAGGCTTTGTGACAGAGAACGGATGAGCATGGAACAACACCAAAGCGGAGCACCCTAGGGATGATCCTTGGGCTGTAGGTTAAGATAGTTTACCATTCCTCTTCCCATGTACAAGCAAAAATATTATAATAATTGTGAAATCTCTAATGAGAATTCCCCAAATTCCCTTAACAAAACTGGCTTGTTGCTTAAAGGAATTTGAAGTCCTAGGACTTAAAAGGGGCAAAGAGTAAAGGATTGTAATTCTAAATAATAGTCCCATCTAAATCTCCACCTTAGACCTTAACTCCTCGCTCATTTTATACTTGATGCAGCCATCTTTACTACAGATTTCCCATATAAATCTCCACCTTAGACCTTAACTCCTCGCTCCTTTTATACTTGATGCAACCATCTTTACTACAGATTCCTAGTCCCATCTAAATCTCCACCTTTAGAACTTAACTCCTCGCTCCGTATATACTCGATGCAACCGTCTTTACTACAGATTCCTACCAATTAAGTATGAAGCACGAAGGCAAACAGGCCGTCAGAGTCTGAAATATGGTAAAATTTTAGTAAACAAAAAAGGCATAGTTGGTTTGCAATTATTTTCATATGTAAATGTTCTATGTATAAGTTATACCCTTGAAGACATTTGTTTTCACTCATTTACTCATCACATGTGTAAATTTTATGTGAAAATGGTACGAAACTGTTACACCTTACACCTCAAACGTCAATACAATTATCGCCTGCAATGTGTTGGGGGATAAAAACTCATTAACCATCTTCTATTTTATTGATCCCGTTGGTCCTATGCAATCCGAACCATTTAATTTTTTTTATTAAACCAATAAACCCTAAAAGAGATTTAGTTGTACATCTTAAATCTTCATAGATTTTGAGAAATATGTAAAAACACCCAAAAAAACCTAACCTATAGATCTGCACTTTATGGGCCCCAAATTCATGACCCAAACTATTTCATATTCTCATATAAACGATAAACTTCAAGACATTAAGTTTCATGGGTTAGACGCTCATGGATTTTTTTTTTTTTAAATATGAAAACCCCAAAAATAACTAAATCATATATCATTTATTGTGAAAATGGTGCCTCTAAACTTCTGTTATTATAGCTATTGCACTTTCAGGGAATAAAAAGGGTATTTTCAATCAGGAATGATAATGTGTTTCACTTACATACGTAAATCTCATTTTAATATCCCACGTGTAAAAGAAAAACGACCCCAAAGACCTGTTGAAACTGGGGAAAACATGTTTGGGGAGGATTATCTCCAAAAAAAAAAAAAAAATGCACCCAGAGTCTGGTCTTTCCTGCAAAAAAAACTAGTGGATGTGATCATTCTTAGAGCAAAAATCAATACTTCTAAATGTATCCTCATCCTATTGCTGCACACACAAAGGAACCAGCACCCTGTATACAGCAGTGAACTATCATGTAGAGAGATCACAGGAAATTATTCTAACCCATTATTGGCCCTTCATCTGCTGGGCTTGATGTGGATATCACAGACAATAATTCTGACCTTACACTCGAAGGGCTTGACTGTCCAGAAAAGAGGAAGAATCGGCTATGATGGGTTTGGCTTCAGGGGACCACCACATCAATGTCCATAAGCAAAGAACGAAGGGATTGGTTGTGAGGGGCACCTCATTTCACCTAAGACCATCAGGACCGCGCCCACTTGGGGCAATTTAAACAGAGACCTTTAACCACCCCCTGATATGGCATGCTGTTAGGTGGGCCCAACAACCAGGTTCCCCAATTCATGTCCGCATATCCCACAGAGTTGCCCCTAAATTTTACTGGCCACTTCAATGTCATTAGCTGATAAAGCAAACAAAATACAAAAAGTGGCCAATCTTGATAAACTGGGGCACACATCTGAAAGAATGGTAGCACCATGAGCTGGTGGACCAGCAACTGAAAACAGGCCATGGCATGAGCCCAGGTGATTTTATAACAACCGAATCTGAACAATAAAGGATGTCAGCATTTGTGAAATAATGAGAATGAAGGGATTATAACCTGTAAAACATCTCATGACATCTACAACAACAGACCTTGCATCAGAAATGATCTAAACAATCACCTAGAAGACATGCCTTATGCAGTCCTCCAGACAAAACTGAGGCAAACATCAAATTTGGCCTCTGTCAACAGTATTCAGAAGCTGTTAAGAAGCCCATAATGTGGGCACTCTGGTAAAAGGAAGCGGAAAGTATTGTCATGTTAGTATCCCCTGTGTGACGCAATCAGTTGCAAGGAGAGAGAGATCACTAATAGTTTAAGACGTAAAAAAAACTGGAGAATAGTTGATAAGGGGTCCACCGGTCAGGATCTAATCCACGTTCACTTTCTTTAAGCTCGCCATATATGTAATGTAGATAGTCCATAGAAACGAAAATGAATTGCTCACCAATGGCTGCAACAAAAAATGGAAAAAAAAAAAAAAAAAATTGACCATCAACAATCTTCCATGTATAATCAGACTAGGTGCAGAGCATGGCAAATCTTGGAAGTTACCTGTAGACGGACAGGGATGTATCTGAATGTGATAAAATCGCACATGGGCCAATACACAAGCCCATTTATCAAAGTAGGAACCATGTCTCGCTTCAATCTGGCAACAATCTCAGCACCACTTTCACCTGTAGTTGAAAGTCAGCAATGGTATGAAATAAGAGAAATCTAAGACCATATGTAGTTGAAGCATATAAGTGATGAAAATCATAATGCATGTTTACGTATTTACATATCTACGAAAGATTTTTATAGTAATTTTGATCAATTCAATCTTGCTGCATGGGCATGTCATAATGAAAACAGTGTTTTTTTTTTCAGTGCCGACAATCCTATTTCAGTTTTCAAATGGACAGAAAGACCCTAACATGGGAATTTCTAATTTGATATCATTTAATAATTGAGTTAGCTAAGGTTTATGGTGTCCAGTGTGATGGCGTAGCCCGGAGGCCACGGTGAAGATCTACACCTCCGACGGTGAGATCGAACCCTAAGACTCAAAACCTTAAGATTACTTAGGGAAAATACCCCAAAGGGGAACTCACTAAACTTCTCTGAACTTTTATTATCAATATAGCATAACTTACAATCAAGCATCCTTCTCTATTTATAATAGAAGAATGGTCTAAATAAAGAAACTACTATTATTCAGTGATTCCTAAAATCACTCCCTAAAATCTCTCACTAAAATCTCTAAGTAAATCAAATCACTAAAATCTCAAATTACTAAAATTAATAAACTATTTAAAGAAAGTAAATCATTCTTGGTGGGGTCCATTAGGGGCCCACTTCTTCTTGGATCTCACTGCATCACAGTGTCTACATAGCCATATACAATCAACCCAGCAGCCTAACCAACCAAATAAAACAGAACTAGAGGACATCTGATGAACAATTACAAAAGGTGAGAAATAAAACAAATAAAATAAGACGGACACAATTTAGGCTGTTGGAGGTAAGGCAAGAAAGGTGTAAAGTAGCGGAAAAAAAAACTATAAGCAAAGCCAGGCATGAAGCCTATCATAATTTGGTGAGCAGCAGGGAACCAAGTTAGAAAAAGGGATTTATAAGCTTTGCTCAAATGAGAGAAAGAAGAAACAGAGACCTTGGTCAAGTAAGATTGCATTTAGATATGAAAATGAAAGGGTTTTTTTATAAAAGAAGAGGAGATTGGAAAAGATCTGTGTCTGTGTGTGAAAGAACGCGTTTTGATCACTGAAAAGAAGGAATTTGACCTTGAAAACAACTTCATAAGTATAAGGCTTGCTTGCCATGCTGATCTCCTCAACAAGAGCTTTTCAAGTTTCAACGATATATAATATGTAAAATTTTGACAAATCAAAACACAATGGCCTCTAGAAGTTATCAGCATGAAAAGGAGGAACCAGCCCCAACTGTGCATTGCACAAGGCAATAGTGGCATCATTATTGGCACCATAGCAGTTCAGACAGGGTAAACAGCCACCGTGCCACTAAAGCAGCACCAGAGCAGTCTGTCCCAATTTCAGCCCAACAGCAGCTTTTCTCTTCACTTTTCTTGAGTTTCTAGAATATCACAGAACAGCTGGTAATATCCTAATGCATTACTAGTTAGTTCATGCTTTCATTTCTTTAGTGTTTTCAGGGAAAAGGAGAGTGAGAGTAGGGGATTAAACCATAGTTACCTAGTTCGCAGTCGATTGATTTGCATTTGAATTCGCAATTCGTAAATCGATACTTAGCTTGATCAGAAATCTTGATGGAGTAAGTTCGTTTGATTCGTTTTTCAATTTCATCTAATGCGGAGTTCAAGTTTGACAAGTTCAATGAACTAATTCATCTGTGCCTAATTGCCTATGCTATAAGTCCATAACTACGGCCTATATCTTAAATCCAAACCACTTAAAATAACTATTCTTCTTTGCATTTGCTCAAGGTAAAATTATACATGAATCAGGATGGGGCCCATAATCCATATTGATTACACGTAAAACACAGGGTTAAAATAAAAAGGGGTAAAATTCCATGTTTTACTGGTGATCAATCTTAAGGTGGAGTCTACTCTAATTGGAGTTGGATGTGGATTGTACTAACACATAGGAGTGCAATGCTTTTGAGTGGCTTGGATTTTTAGGTGGGCAGCGCTAATCAGTTTGGTGGACTGAAATTTTAGGTGGGCACCACTAATGACTTTATAGGACTAGGCTTAGAGAAATCCTACACCTAGAGATTTGATTTTGTGGGGTTTAGAGAAAATAAATGCTCCAAGAGGTTATACTGACATTGTCAAACATGTACGAGGGAGCGGTAACAAGTATGAGAATTACCTATGGAGAAATAGGTGAGCTTCTATTGGCCATAGGTTTGCATCAAGGGTCACCCTTAAGACCTTATCTCTTTTCGCTAATTATAGACGAGTTAAATAAAAAAGTGATACCTTGGTATATGTTGTTTGCAGATGATATAGTGGTGAACGAATCAAAAGATGGCGTAAATGTGAAAGTTGGCAGATAGTAGGAGGCTATGGAATCCAAGGGCTTCAAAACAAGTCGTACAAAGGCAGAATATATGAGTCGCAACTTCAGTTGGGATGTGCAGATGTAACTCCTATAACACTCAAAGATACTACAAAGAGAGTCTCTTCGATACTGTGGCTCTATAATTAGTATGGGTGGGGAGATGGAGAAGGATGTCGAACATAGGATAAGGGCTAGATGCTTGAAGTTGAAACTTGCTTCTAGAGTGTTTTGTGATCAACACATACCAATAAAATTGAAGCGAAAACTTTCAAGAAAGTGATTAAACCAGTTATGACCTATGACGCAGAATGTTGGCCAATTAGAAAACAACACATGCAAAGAATGAGTGCAGCATAGATGAGAATGTTGAGATGAGTGTGTGGTAAAACTAAGAAAGATGGAATCAGAAGGAGCACATTCGGGAGCATTTGGAGGTATCAACAATAGGTGATAAAATAAGAGAGATTCGTTTAAGCTTGTTTGGATATGTCCCATGCAAGCCAACAATAGTGCCAATGAGAAAAAGTTTCTCTTTGGAGATTGATGGCCCCTCAAGGAAAAGGGGTAGGACAAAGAGGACATGGATGGAACTAATAAGGACAAATTGAAATAAATGCAACAAATCTAAGCATTTGACCCAAAATAGAAAGGAATGCAAAACATAATTCATGTAGCTCACCCCAAATTAACTAGGACATGGCTTTGATGATGATGAGTCTCTTGAATTATCATAAAATCTAAGGACAACAAGAAGTTGGATTAAATAAATAATCCGCCTCGGCCTGCACATATCAAAGGCACGTTTCGTAGTGTTTTGTCGGGTTTAGGGCAGGTATGAGTTTACATATTTTAATGCAGGCCTGGTTCATGTTTTGGCTGCCCCACCCATGCCTGCCCTGTTTGTGACCAATTTATATATAAAGGAGTATTGATACGTAAGAAGGCTCTCTTAACCTAGTTGGTTATCAGTATCAAATCCAACCCAATTACCCATCAAGGGATGGGTTTGGTATCACATATTATAAATGAAAGTGTCGGGGTAAGTTGAGTACAGGGCAGGGCCAATGCGAGTCAGATCAGATTCAGGTTTACACCAACACACTGCCATATATATGACAATATCAGTTTTCTTCTTACAACCTCCATCATATGAATTCCTTCTCAAGAGAGCCCAATCTTCAAATATTCCGAAGACACAACCTTCATATGTTTATGAATGTTAGTTTCCATTGGTAGCTCGATAGAATTACAAATAGGAAGGTATTACCAAACCAAGCATTTTCCCACTAGGTGGGGTCGGCTATATGGATTTGACGACGCCAATCAAATCTGTTTAGGGCCATGTCCTCCGTTAGATCCATGTAGGCAAGGTCATGTTTAATAATTTCTTTCCAACTTCTCTTGGGCATGGTTGAAAAAATCGGCTGATACCGGTTCATATCGGCCAATATGAACCGGTATCGGCCGATACCGAGCCGATATCTCACTAAGATATCAGTCTCGGTAAAAATCGCCAAAATCTTGGCCCATATCGGTCGAGATTTTGGTCATCTCGGTGGAACCGATATCTTGGCCGGTATTTTCAAAATATCGGCCGAGATATGTCAAAAATGGTGAAAACCCTAATTTTTTCATTTTTTCCCCATCTTCATCTCCTTCTCCTCTCTTTCTCATCTCCTTACTACCCATAGCAGCAACCACACTCCATCACACATCTCTCTTGCATATTTTCAAATCTCACTTCTATTTTTTGAAGAAAATATTATCTAAGGTAAGAGAAAATCAACTTAAAGCATTTTATCATGTTTTTTTTTTTTTTTTTTATAGATGAAGCATAGAGGTTTGTCACTTGTGTTGTTTTCTTCATTCAGAAGTTAGATCTACATACTTTCATGCTAGATCTACTCATACATATGATTTTGAACTTTTTTTTCAATTTTTTTTTTTTCGGATTTTTTAATATTTGAATTATAATATATCATTTTTTGGGGATTTCATCATAAATATGTTCTTTTAATGATTCATGATCATTGTATGGTGTGTAAATGATTGATCTACATACTTTTATGTTAGATCTATATATTTAGGATTTTGAAAATGATTTTATTAATTTTTGTTTTCCAAAAAATAATTGTTGTTACTTGTTAGGATATTTGTGATACCAAAGGTTTAATGGCTTATTAATAGTGTGTAGATAGATCTACATCTACTCATCAGCCTTTACTATCCACTAGTCCCCCTCTAATTTCAGGTAAACCATGAACATTTTGATGCCCAAGCGCTTTATGATTTATCTATCTTAGTCACTAACTCACTATCTCAGTCACTAATCTTCAGGGTCTTGAATTTCACAACTTTATTTGATGATTAAGTTAGCATTAAATGATGATTAATGTGTTATCTTTATTTTCTTATATTTTACACTAATAAATTGATCATGAGCATCAATAATGTTTGCATTATATCAAATACTGGAAAAGACAATGAACTGCGACACAGACGGGACTCATAACTTAAGGTGACCGAGATTTTGATTTATTGTTGTTATTAATGGAAACAAATATTGTTTTCCAGCATTTTCTAATATTCTGAATTTTTTGGATATTTTTGCGAATTTTTTTGGATTAAAAAAAAAATTCATACCGCGATGACCGCGACCAATACCGATATCATATCGGTTTTTTGGCCCAGCCGATACCACGACCGTGACCGAGATTTTGAACCATGCTCTTGGGTCTCCCTCTCTTTCTCTTTCTCCTACTCCTGACAATCTCCATGCTTTCACACCTTTTAACAGGTGCCTCCGTTGGATGCCTTCTAACATGGCCGAACCAATTCAGTCGATTTTCTCTCATTTTATCTTCAATCGGTGTTATTTCTACTTTGCCCTTAATATCCTCATTCCTAATCCTATCTCTCCTAAATAGAAAGGTATTATGAACTCTAAATAAATTACGAACACATTAAATTTTAGTTTGAATAATCAGAACACTTTGAACTCCAATGATCAAATTGAGACCTTCCCAAACCCTACAAATGGTAATGAAGCTTCCACTTAAAATAAAATTCCCAATATTCTTCAAGAAACACGTTCTTACATAAGATGCGTAGGTTAAGAAATGCATTTAACCGCCTAATTACTTGAAGATTTAGGAAAAACGAGAGATTCATGAATATTGAGTGGGTAAGAAAATGCAAATCAATCAAGGACACCTAACAAGATTAAATCAGTTAATGAGACCAAACTATGGAAAATAAATTAAATGAAAGAAAATTTTCAAAACTTCGCAATGCAATTACACTTAACAATGTTCTAAAGTTGCTGGTATTTTCGTACTATTGATCATTATTATTTTCTGCAACTCTGATGCGAAAGAATTTAACAGAACTTCAGCAATCAAAGTTGATCAAATGTCTCCATCATGTGAATAGACAACAGGCTCTAAATGATGGCTGATGAAGTTAAACAAATGAAACAGAACAAGTAACATGACCCTAGAATGAAATTATAGAAGATCAGAAGGATTAACATAAGGATGAACATCATCAAAATAACAATCTTTTCTCTTATTCCAATCCTCTTAATTCTGATCTCTTATCTTTTGGTTTTTAAATGTATCCTTTTAAATTATATGTAGACATACACAACTATGTTTAGCAATCTTAAATTGTATATAAAGGTATAGAACTCATCCTCTTCTCACTAATTGTGTGTGTGTGTGAGAGAGAGAGAGACGCTCAATCCATTGTGCTCTTTGATTCTCTTCATGGTATCAAAGCAAGTACACAGCTTTAGTTGTGTAAACAATCCTATTTCATTTAAATTTCTTACAAGATCATTCATGGTTTCCCCATGATATCTTTACCCTTCAGCAATGAATGTTGGGAACTTCATATCAATCAAGCTCTCTCAAAGCAACTACTGGTCAAGGCAAAATCAGATGCTAGGACTGCTTATGAGTCAAGATCTGAAAGATTTGTCAATGGAACAAGTCGCACATCCGGAAGAGATGATCGCCACCCAAATGCTCACAAAACAACCAGCAAGAAGATTATTAAAAACCAAGATTTTATTGCATGGAGACTCTTGGACCAAATGCTACAAGGATGAATTACGGATACTTCCGGAATGGATAGGTTAGAGACCTACGGACAGCTATAGAAGAAGCCCTTGCCTAAGACTCCAGAGACAGATTCATCTTGAACAAAAGCTACAATCTCTTTGTAAGAGGGCATCTTCTCTTCCAACCTACTTGAAAGGATGCAAAATTTTAAGTGATCCTGCAGCACTAGGGAAAGCTGTGAATAATAGAAAGAAATTTCATTTCATTTTAAATGGCCTTGGAAAAGAATACAAGTCCTTTGTGACAACTGTGTATAAACCTCCCATACCTCTTTGAAGAGATTGTTTCTCTTATATAAAGCCATGAAACTTGGATTTTTATTCATGAACCTGAAGCATGCATCTCCCTGAATCAGACTGTAGCTTTTATTGATCAAAAGCGACCTAATGGAGGCAGGACCTTCAACAAGAAGGGCTGAAAAGAAGGAACTAATTTCGCTTCATGGGGTCATGGTTTTTTTAAATAAGGACAAAACAGTAGAAATGTTGTTATTCAAATAACAAAATTCAAGAAGTGAATCAGTCTCATGATCAGATATCAACCGAGTGTGTCAAATCTGCATACTGACGCTCCAACCTCACGTGTTGGCATCATTTCAATCAAGCCTGCACTTCAAATGGCATACCAAAGGCTCTCACTAGAGACAATCAAGATGTTGAGTGGTTTCTGGACTCGGGCATATCTACTCCCATGACCAGTGACTCAAGTAACTTACATAATCTGAGGGATTACAATGATTACAACGAGTGTTATAACTGGGAATGGCCATACCTTGAAAATGTGCCCGTGATACACTTTTGGACAGAGGTACACAGAAGTTTCTTATTAAAAATGTCCTTGTTCCTGAGTTAAAGAAGAATTTGTTATGCATTAGTCAATTTACAAGCCTTGCGGTTTTGAGTTTTCGGTTACTGGTTTTGTGATGAAGGACAAGGACAGTCGGCAAATAATAATGGTGGGAATTAGAAAAGAGACTTGCATATGCTCAAGACGTCCACTTTCAAGCATTTTTCTCTAATCAGAATAGGTCTACAACAAAGGAAGTGCAGCATAGGCGCTTGATGTTAAATCCGGTAATAAATGTGATGTTTTATGTAATATTTGTCAAATTGGATGTTAAGAATCAGTTCTCCGTGACAGTGACTAGCTTTCTTCGAGAAGCGGTTTTCATAGAGAAGCCCTGGTTTCATTAACTCATCCCATCCCAATCATGTTTGTATGCTACATCACACTATGTCGTTTACAATAGGCCTCATGGGCCTAATTTGATCGACTCGGGTTCTCTTGCAGCGTTGGCGGTTCTTCTATGTTCATATGTCGGTCTACCATAGTATCATCGTCTTTCTACTCCATGTTGACGATATAATTGCCACTAGTAGCAATTGAGATCTCTCAAATTGTTTAACCATTGTGTTGGAAATAAATTTGCTATAAAAGATCCTAGTTTTCTTCACAACTTATTGGGCACATTGAAGTTACAGGAACTAAATATGGGCATTATTTGTCTCAATCCAAGTAAACTCCTGATCTTCTCAACCGTGCTCAAATGCATGGATGTAAACCTCTCACCTCCCCTATGGCTCAAAAGAAATCTCCTGCTCCAGCAGTGCCCTTGTTCTCTAATCTGACACACCATCGGAGTTTGCTGGGAAACTTCAATACCTCACCACCACACGGCCCAATCTCTCCTACAGTGTCAATCATGTTTATCAATTCATGGTCAAACCTACTGATGATCACTATCAAGCACATGTATTATTCTATCTGTGGTACGTTATAACATGGTATTTGCATTTTTGGCACCAGTCCATTCGCCCTATATGCTCATTCAGATGTTGATTGGGACGGCAAACCCATCAAAAAACCAACCCCACCCCACACCCCCACCCCACCCCCCCCCCCCCCCCCCCCCCGCGCCCCCCCTCTTCATAAAAAAGAAAAAGAAAAAATCCACTCTGGATTTTGTACCCTTTTTTGGAAATACAACTCCTGGAGTGCCAAGAAAAAGGCCAAGGCTGCCCGAGTGCCAAGACTAAATACTGATCCATAGCTGTTACAGCTACTGATCTAGGTTCGTGATCTAGGCATTTTCTATCTCAACCACCAACCTCATATTATGATAGTCTCAATGCTATGCACATGCCCATCAACCTGGTGTTTCATGAGCAAACGAGATAGATTGAAGTCGACTATCACTATGTTTGTGAGAAGGTAGCACTTGTTTCTTGCCACTCAATGGTTCTCTTCAACAAGGCAAGCGGTTGACATCTTTAATAAATCTCTCTGATGTTCTTAATTCCAATTTTTTTCACCAAAATGAGCCTTCAACCTGTACTAGAGTTGCAAATGGCTATCCGATTATCCAAATATCTGAAGTCTCCAATTCTAAATAAAGTTGTACTAGAGTTGCAAATGGCTATCCGATTATCCAAATATCTGAAGTCTCCAATTCTAAATAAAGCAGGTATGGAACCTATTTTTGGATATGGGAGAAATTCAAATCCAGATCCCCAGATTCATGCACATAGGACTAGGATTTGGATCCAAATATGTTCTGACCTGAGGATCCAGATCCAGGATGATTACATCCACATGTTAAACTGTATATAACTATAGGTTTTAAGGGCTACATAGATTGAGCCCTATTGACATTTGAGAGTCTAATGCTTTAATCATATACCATTGGTTGAATATTTTTAAAAATAATTTTGAAGCTTTTTTATCCAGCTATACTAATGTACTCCACATCTTATTTTGGATCTGGATCCGAAACAAGATCTTCTTTTTTTTAAGTTGATGCCATATCCAGCGACAACACACAAGTATCGTGTGGGAAACTGATCTGGGAAGATCCAACATGCTGACCCAAATCCAACCCATTTGCATCCCTAATCTACCACCTAGGCCCGCCCAATTTATGGGATATTTTAGAAGATCAGAAGGATCACAAAAGGATAGACATAATCCAAACAACCGATCCAAATAACATTGTTTTTCTCTTATCCCAATCTTACATATTATCTCTCATCTTTTGGTTTGTAAACTGGGTGTCATATAAAGCCAAAAACGCAACATATTTTTGACGAATAAATGCGGAGTTGTCATGAAGAATAGTTACGTACGTTTCTTACTTTTTCTCCTTTAAAAGTCTTAAAAGCTTCTATTTTGTTGCTTCTTTAAACAAACAGGTGATAACATATCCTCCCTACCTTTTCTCCCTCTTAAAAGGAAGGTTTCTATCTTACAATAAATACACACCAAGACAGGGTGGGGCTCTCTTATAAAATCAGGTGGTGGGCCTAAGTTTGATTGAAGTGAGTCAATGTTAATTTAGATAAAGTCTTTAATTATGAGTTGTCTAGATTATATAAGGGGTCAATTATTTATTTACAACATTGCTTTAATTTAAAATGGTTTAGATTTTATGAGGGTCCACTAATTTATTAATAGGCCCACTAATGGATTTTATTTTGGCATGCTTGCTAATGGATTTGTAGCGTCTCATCATTCAGACTTAAGCCTAATTCGATGGTTTAGATTTTATAAGTGGGCCCACCCATGCAGTCTTATGTCCAACTATTTTCCTAATTTAATGGTATAGATTTTATAAATGGGCCCACCCATGCAATCTTATGTCCAACTATTTTGCGATTTCATAAAGCCTTATGTAAAGGGCAGAAAAAGTAGGAAAAGGTAATTTAATCGATGTTGCTTTTAAATAAGGAGAAAAAGTCTCCACATGAGTTGTCTTTCGCTGGACATTAGATACGGGCAGAAATGCCTCTTTTTGAAGGGGGCAATTTGGAGAATTCCTCTTTAAATTATATAATAAACATATAAAAAACCTGTATGTAACAATCTCAAAATGCATTTAAAGTTATAGACTATAGAACTCATTCTCTTCTCACTTGTTGTGTGAGAGAGACGTCCAATCCATTGTGCTCTTCGATTATCTATTTGGAAATCATATACATAATCATTAGATTATGTACTGTAGCTAAATTTCTTCACTATCTTGTCTTCCTAAGGAGTCAAGAACCAGCTCTCGATTTCAGCTCTCAATATGAATTATGGCACATTTACCAATAGATAAAAGACATAGCACATATAAATGATCGCATAGCAATCCAACTACTTATCATACAAGTCATAAGTGAATACAAACAGGTGCTGTTCATAAAAAAGTAAAGTGCATTGCTGTACCTTGTACAGCTGCGTTTGAAGAGAAGAAAATAGCAGTCATAATAGGTCCATAGACAGTCTGCCCCAATATCATCTTCTTCAAAGTACTGAATAAATCCCGCTTTGGTACAATCTTTGAGGCGAAATTGAACCATAAGTGCAGTGAGGGTCCTGAAATCAGCAGTCCATATCCAGCCATACGCAATGTCCTTATTGGGTCAAAGGAATCTGAAGGTGTAAGTGTAATCATCTGATTGGAACATTTACAGGAACAAATCATCCATCAGAATCAAAAGTAGAATTCAAGAGGTTTCTCCCCCAAAAAAAAAAAACAACTGAACGAATGCAAATTTGATTTGAAAAAAGAGAGAAAAAAAAATGGAAGTTGAATTTTTGGTTCTTTGATTCCACTGGGCAGAAACCATGTTAAGAACAACATTAAGATGAGACAACTAAAGGGCTATGAAGTAATTAAAAGTCCCAAAAAAATGATTTAGAAGTGAACAGAATCCTCACAAATAAAGACTGTAGCAGAAGATCAAAACGTTCAAATCAATCACCATAGATTTATCATAAAGTTAGTGAATAATCTCAAAGGCATATATGGCTCTATACAGATCATCATCATCGTCACCATGAAAGCATCTATTTGGGATCGGCTTTGTAAGTTCTACTTTTCCACTCATCCCCATCTAGGATTTGGAGCTATGTACTATATCACTCCACGGTCTCAAACTTCATGTCATCAAAGCAGTTCAATTCTTTGATCAGTAGTTGTTCCAAGTTCCAACTTTCTATTTAAATTCGCAAACCATCTTAAACAACATTTCTTGCTTTTCATTTTTTATTAGTTCTACCATATGGTTACTCTCACTTACAAACAAACAAAATGACCCTCACAAACAACCCTGATGAGGGGGAAAAATAATAAATGGTGAATTGCAAGAAATCACATCTTCATGGACCTAATGGTAAGTAGAAAACGGTATAGGTGGGGTAGGTAGCCCAAAATAAGCCAGATCACATGATTCTTACATGTGACATTCTCGCTACTAAAAAAAATTTCTCTTAGCCATCTAAGGGCATTTATTTGGAGAACTTTCTAACAGGAATTTGATGTGTTGAGAATTTCTAACATCAATGTCGGTTGTCGTCTAAGCAAAATTCCAAATTCCCTGTTCTATAAAATGGAATTTAAAAAATCCAGCCTTCTTAAATGGTACTTCTGACCTTCCAAATTTTCCGAGCTCCAGCTTCCCAAATGCTGGGTTGTACTCGAGCCCCAGTATTTGGGAATCCTGCTGTCCCCCAGCAGTTGGGGAATTCACATTTCTCCCCAACAGGAATCCAGCAAACAAAAAGGCCCTTCACGGAGAAAGGGGGCTTATGCCAAGCCAAACCCTCTCCTTCTCGCAAATGAGCAACACAAATCCCCCTCTCTAAATGAGCTACTCTCACCATCAATTGCCCAAACGCTCCGTTTATGAAACCTTGACTTGCATCGAATAAAAACCTTGACACAAATTAAAACAAATCGACAACATATCTAAAACCTGTTCCAATTTCAATTTCACAGAACTAATCCAAACACTCATTTCTCCAAAACACAACAACCCCATCAATCATCATCAAAAGGGAGAAAAGGGTAAGCCCAGAAAATCACAAACATGATAGAAACAGTCATTACCTGAGAAGAGACATCAGCAGCAGTGAAAATAAGACCTGCAGTGATGCTCTTAGTGAGCACAGGATGTGCTTCGATCATACCCAAATACCAACTAATGAGTCCATTCCTCGAACCATTAGCAGCAGCAGCAACAGAAGAAGAGGAAGAGATGTGGTTTTTGGAGAGAAAAGAGGATCGAAAGTAAGGTCTGATATTTAAATGGTGATGGTTCGGGAGAGCGGGAAATGATGGAGATGGTGATGGTGTTATGGAGGTTAGAAGAGAGTTTCGTTCGACGGAGGCATGAAATTGAGAGAAGGAGCGTCGGTTTCTTGTTGCTTTGAGGAGGTGGAAGAAGACGGCCCTCATTTTCACCTGCTTTGTGTTTTTTCCTGAGCGACACCGACCTGTCGAGTTTCGTGTGGGAGCGCGAGAGAAAGAGAGAGAGACACAGTAGGCGGGTATTTATGTTATTGTGTTGGGCTGTTTGGTGGGAAATGTTGAATAAAGGTTTTGGAATCTACGGACTCGCAGGGAATTCGGATCCTCCGACTCCATGACCTAGGGGCATGTTTGTTTGAACTACGAGGAATTCCAGTCTGAAAATTTTATGGAAATTCCAATTTCCAAATGCTGCCTTTTAATTTAAAATTTTAAATGCTAAATCCCCCTCTTCCAATAGAATGTTCGGGTTTTCGTAATTTATTTATAAGGCTAATAAAAGTATCTTTTTTTTTTTATGTGGTTTGAAATTCTAAATTCTTATATCAAATAAAGAATTTGGGTTGCTCGTAGGAAAGAAAGTGAATAAGGCAAGTCATAAATTTCTAACAAACTCAATTCCTTTTACCCTCAGTTGGTCTAGGACTAGGGCTGCACAAAAAATCAGATGTCACTGCAAAATCGAACCGACCGAAAAGGGTGGTTCAAATCGGTTTATAGTAGATTGGTTCGGTTAACAGTTTGAAAATCATAAAAACCGCTTACATCGATCGGTAATCAATTTGAGCCCACGGTTAACCGCTTAAACCGAACCAATCATATGTAGTAACTTAAGTGTTTCTTTTTTACTATTTTAGCTTTAGGGTTTCGTTTTTTACTACTTTCAAAGTTACATTTCACAGCTTCATTCTCTTATGAACTCAATCGTCAACGTTGCCTCAATGCATCTCCTCTAATCTCTCAAATGTTTTTTGATACTTCGTTTCAGATTGATGGATTACTGTACAAGGTGTTTTCCTTCTATCATAATTCCTACCTCGTTTCAATGAAGTTTTTATCAGAATGTTACACTCTTGAGAATGCTAGAAAAGCCAGTAGAGCCTAGCTTTTTGATTGTTGGTTTTAATCTCACCTAACCAATGTGTTAAGAAACCTTCATTTTTGAAAAAATATAGTGGGTTCTGATATAGATTCCATTTGTGTGTGACTTTTCTTGACATCAACTATTATTCTATTGTAATTCCAAATGGTATCATGTGGAATGAAAGTTTCACTGCAAGCTGGTTATTGTTTTATTTTTATTTTTGCGCTTGCGTTTAGTCTAAACTCTATTTTTAAAGTATAATTATTTTTTATATGCGTTTAGTCCAATGTGGAATGTTGGATTTTTATGTTTACACTAAACATTGGAATAAATGCAAAGAACGGAGTATCATCATATTGAAATATTCATTGCCTGATTTTCAAAAAAAAAAAAAAAAAAACAACGGTTTAACCGACCGAACTGAACCGAACCGCTCCATCGGCCGGATCGGATTGGTTAATTAAAAAACCGACAGGTTTGATTTAGTTGTTGGTTTTAGTGTTAAACCAATCCGACCTGCCCATGTGCAGCCCTACCTAGAACCATGGTTTGCATCCGGAGGTGGTATGTTCCAAATTGGAATACCACACTAGAGTTACAGGGGTTTGTTAAACATATAATTGACGCAATCTCATCAATATTCATTAATCGTGTATTTTCAGTAACAGCCATTGTGTGTGTTTTTGGTCGATGATGGCGACTTTGGCGACAAGGCCTATTCTTTCAATTTTAAATATATACTTGTGTTTTACAGATTGTTTTTTGAGGAAACTTTATTTTTAATCTTTCTGATGCTTCACCCTAGACTTCAATGTTAAGGAAAAAATAATGAAAATTGTAAAATACAATTTGGAGCCTATTTATTTGCATTAAAATACATAAGAATTGAATACATATAGTGGTTAAAAATTAAGGTTAAAAGTTAATTTTTCAAATTAATATCAAATGATATTTCTTTTATGGAACTTAATTAAAAATTTGTTGTTAGATACTCATTTTTGAAAATTCACTTTTAATATTCATTTTTAACCACAAAATGTATTCAATTACTATGTATTTTAATATAAATAAACAGGGCCCATGTTTGTAATGGTTGTGTTTGTAAAGGACAGTGCTGGTGATGCAGTGTGAAAGCAGTTTCTCTTCTTTATTTTGAAAATTCAATGTCCATATGGTTTTCTGAAATCATCTGAGTTATTAAAACACACACACACACTTACACTTATTCACTTAATTGAGATGGCATGAGGGCCACAATATATAAGGCATGTATTGTTTCATTGGTGCCCAAAACGAGGTATCCTCAGCAGCATCTGCAACCCAAAATCCTGGGAATCCATTTTTATCCTCTGTCATGTGCTCGGTTCCCTTGAATCAATTATCTAATGGTTAGAATCTTTATTAGTGTAAAAAGGCTTCAACATAAGCCCACATTAGTGAAAAGATTGCAGTGTGCATACTATGTTAAACATGAGCAGTCCTTCGAGATGTGGCCGAGATCTCGACACTTGTAACACTAATTATTATAAAAATCCTGGTAATCTATTTCCATCCCTTGTGGTGGAATCAAAATTCTCTTTTTGGACCAATCACAGGGTGAGACATAAACTTTTTGAGTTTAAAAAGGGGGTTGTATTTAAAAGTCAGCCCCGTCTTTTAAGTGCAAAATAAGTACAAAACGATATGTCATCCCCTCATTGGTCTAAACAGGGACCAAACAAGGGATCCGGATTCCCTGTTATGTGCTTGGTTCTCTTTGAATCAATTATCTAATAGTTAAAAGAATCTTCATCAGCCTACTGGGCTTCAACACCAGCCAACAACAGTGAAAAGAATGCAGGGAATTCTGTGTTAAACTTGGGCAGTCCTTGGAAAAGTGGCCAAGATCTTGACACTTGTAACACCATTTTTTGGCAAGGTCCTCAAGCCCACTGCAAGTACTATACTTTCTTTGGTCCGATCAGGGGTGTGTAAGGTTTTATTGTGCATGATCTCATAGTTGTGGCCTCTAACAATTTTTTTTTTTTACAATAGTTGTGGATGCCCCTCCACGATTTTGGTGGGACAATGTTATTGGAAAATTATGTGGCCCGATTACTATGAGCTCACTCCAGATCAAGCCTGGCGGTGTGCCACGAATGAAGTCCCAATGATCTAGTAGATTGTCAGAATTTCCGCACTGGTAAGGAGATGTATGATTCCGAGAGGGGTACATACAGTCCTTACAGTTGTGACTTCTGGAGATTACTCTATACTCTATTTAAGAGAGATGGGAACCTTAGTTGATTATTGAGTAGAATTGAGAGCATTCACTTCGAGTTCGTAAGATCGATCTTACATTGGAATACATAAAGGTTCTCACGAGTTCGATTCCGACACTCATATGGGACCGGCATTTTCTTTCAAAATTTTGGTGGGACCACTTTTCTTACGAAAAAGTAGAGAAATGTACTTACTTTTCTATGATTATGTGGATAAATACCTTTTTATTAAATCTTCATTAGCTTTCCTCAACAGAATTGTCCAGTACACGTAAATCGCACCTCTATGGGGGGCCACTTTGGCCTACCTTTGATTAATGTAACCCCTTTCACACTCTTATCCCATGTGATCTTGCACCATTCCCAATTTTATACCCATGCACATTAGATTAAATAAAAATTAACAAAAGACCACTAAACTTTAGGGTTGGTAATCAAAGGTTGGTAGCCTAATTGTGTAGATTTTTTTTTCCATCTACCCTATGCAATGCCTCTAAGCGAGCCCATGAGTTGGAATACATAAGCAAAATATGTTGTTAAGTTGTTGAGTTTCTTATGCAACTTAAAAAATTAGAATCATTACAAGGAACTGTTTAAGAAAATGAAGAGTAGGAAAAGGAATGAATGAATATGAGCTTTAGGAATAAGGATTATGAAATTATATGTGGCTCCAATGAGAGAAGCTTTCTCTCAAATTTAAGAGGAAGAAATTATAATAGAAACTTCCTTCTCTGTCTGCTAATTGTATTTTCAAACCTCACATCATTACCTGCAAAAGTTCAATTTATCTTTTTCTCTCTCTTTTGGGATAGAAACAGTTGGAAAGGTTAAAAACAGTAGAAAAGAGAGTTTAGCATGATGATTGGATTCCTTTTTTATGTCCCTTTTATATTTTTGTAGTAAGAGGGAATATAAAAGAGTTGAGGCATTTTGTAAAAGTAAAATGTTCATTTAGAAGCAAGAAGCTTTTGGGTCCCCACTACTAAGTCCAAATTGAGGCTTGGGTTTCCATATATAAAACATAATAAAATCCCCTTAGTTTAAGTGGCTGAAATTTTTAGGGCCATGCCACCCCTTAAGCCCACTTGAAGG
Source organism: Cinnamomum chago (assembly GCA_038049695.1). NCBI lineage: Eukaryota > Viridiplantae > Streptophyta > Magnoliopsida > Laurales > Lauraceae > Cinnamomum > Cinnamomum chago. The sequence continues at coordinate 101,337,843 of CP142451.1, read as the reverse complement.
TGGCACTGGGTGTTCATAGACGAATTGGACCAGGCTGAGCAATATCCAAATTTGGCCTGGCTTTTAAACTATAGCCCTGAACCTACCATAACATCATATATAAAATTGGATAAGTTTCAAGTGCATCCATCCCTCACCATAGGGTGGGGGCACTTTTACTTTTTGCACATGAAAATAAGGAAGTGTACCTCACCCTATGTACTTAAAAATTCACTTTTTGTACTTGAAAATTCTTATTTATAGAAGCATCCATCACCCTATGGTGAATGATGGATGCACTTGAAACTTCCCCTATAAAATTTGATAAAATAATATAATGATTCACGCATTTATATAAAGATTAATTACCTTAGAGAAAAACCATACCTTAACGTAGTTGGGACAAAAGGCTTTAATAATGATGATGATAAATTTCACTTGTATAATTATCTCTATCAACACGTTATTTTGTGAGGGCCCACAAGTTGACTTTCGAATTAAGTGATTCTGAACATACTATCGATTTTTCTGAACACACCCACCTTTTTAATAAAAGACTTGCGTGTATATCTCATGCGTACAGGTATGAAACGCCGTGCATATGATATATGCACTGGGTTTCTTAGGCGTACACCTCTTTATGTGCATGGCTCTGAAACTCCGTGCGCCCATGAAAAAAGTTCATAAACTACTGCCCCTTTCCCTCTCCACAAACTCAATGCTCTTGAAATTCCCCAGAAAATCCGAAGAGGAGCTCTTCCTCTCGAACTCCCGCAACGTCCTTTTCAACACCCAAATCAGCTCTCACTCCTCATCCCCATTATAGTCCCAAAGAAACTCCTTCTCTTGAATCTTCCCCCTTCAACTGCGCCAACTCCTTTCTCCATCCAATTCAACGAGCCCCACAAAGCCCTTGACCTCGGAGACGACCACGTTCTTGATGGCGGAGAGGTTGATGCGGATTCGAGACCTTGGAGTCCATTTCTGGAGCACTTTTCAACTGAATTTCGGCGCCCGATGAAACTCAAAGAGCTTAGGCTCGAGCTGCTTGGCAAACTCGAGCTTCGCCGAGGAGGATGGTGGGGGCAATAGCAAGCATATGGTGGCGGAGAGGGAGGGAGAGGGAGGCTGACGATGGGTGAGGGAGAGAGGGAGAAGAGATGAGAGGAGATGAGAGAAGAAGAGGGAATTTTGGGTAATTTTGGAAAAGTGGGTGGGCTCGGCAAAAGAAGTGGGTGCATCTAGGATTTCCTTTCTCCCAAATAAATTTGAATTGAATGGGTGGGGCCCACCCTAAAGGGCCCATGAATTAGGAATTCCTTGTTTGTCCGAGCCCCTAAAGAATCTGGATTCCTCGCGGAAAAAAATCAGAAGGCACTCTCGTAGGGCTTTCTGTTCGAACCGAGAGAAACAAAAGAGAGCGAAGAAAAAACCAAGAGAGAGAGAAGAAGAAGCAGCACCTGCAAGCTTCTCGCTTTTCATCCGATACGCTGTCACTAAAATATCGGCTGCTAGCTATATACATCAGTTCGACCGCGGCGGATTCCTAAGAGCTATCGGCCGTTACGCTACATTCCGGCCGAAACCCAAAACTCGTTGAACTGTCGTGCTCTGGGCGCATCATTCTCGCATGTAAAGAAGCGCCAATCCCATCGAAGATCGTCAAGGAATCACTTGCAGAGAGAAAGAGAGATAGATAGGGGTATGGGGTTGATAACTGAGGGCCGGATATCGGGGTTTTTGCCCGATTTGGAGGCATTCTCGGTGCACTATCCGGGCTATCCTTCTTCCACCTCTCGAGCCATCGAAACCCTTGGAGGAACTGAAGGAATCCTCAAGGTTGGTTATTCTGCCAACCCTTTGAATTGTGATAGCTGTTTGTTTTACTACCTTCCCCAAAATCCAATTACGTGCCAATGCCTTGTATTTTGAGTGATTTTAGCATTATCTCCTCTTCTACTTCTTATTTTGTACTTAGTAATGCTTTGGTTCTTTTATTTTAAAACGCTATTGTAATCCCCCACTTAGTAATGCTTTGGTTTTAATCGCTAAGCGCAGAATACATGATTTTCTGAATGAGGGAGTCAGTAATTATCATTGTAGATCTATTTGTGGATCTTATATTTGAAATCCAAATTAATCAAGATTGTTGTTCTCACCTTGTTATATCACCAATGTGTGTGCGCGCGCCTGTGTGTTTTTTTTTTTTACAATTTGAATGGAGTTATGCCCATTGGTTCATTGATTGCATCTGAAGCACATAATTAAAATAAGAAAAAAAAGTCAAATTGGATGTTTCAGACATGATCAATTGAGGGTGGATACAACTCTGACTGGAAAGAAAAGGGTTTTGCTAATGATGGAACAAGGTGGGAGATTGATTGTCTGGAGTTCACAGCGTGGCACTGATTATAGGTACCTCAGGGAATCTGCTAAATATCAACTAGAAGAGAAGGTTGCTGTCAGTTTGTGTATGAATAAATTATGTGGAGTTCTGCTGAAGAGCTTTACACTAAAAAACTCCAACCAAATCAGACCATGAAACCTGCCTATTAGAAATTGAGGTCTCTCTTTCTGTGTGCATGCGCGCACTACAATCTGAAAAGTGATTTCTTTTTGTCTCTTTCTCTCTCTCTCTCTATATATATGTATATGCCTGCATGGGTCTCTCTCTCTCTCTCTCTATATCTATACACACACATATATCTATCTACTTGTGTATGAGTGCATGATAAGAGAGTACACACACATATATCTATCTACTTGTGTATGAGTGCATGATAAGAGAGTCTCTCTACCTGGTATATGCTATATGTGCATTATTTTCACTGGTTAACTAGATACGGATACACTTGCTTATCTATATATCCAGTAGGTGAAACGTGTTGTTTACGTCACTTTCTTACTTGCCAAGAATCCATTATACTCATCCACAGTGTTGTCAAAACAACCTATACTTGGTCTTCTACGTACATGCCATTTCAAATTGGCATTCCTTGATTTTTTTCTTTTATTAGATCCACTGAGAAGTTTTCTTTTATGCAGTCATTCCTAAAAGGCGCCTGAGAATCAGGAAGCAAGAAAATTAGTACTTTAAGGCCATTTGCTTGCGAAGCAAATATTGGGTTTCTTATAAATTTGGAGTCATTTTTTTTTTTTTTACTTGAACACTAGATTTGGAGATATGGGTTGCTACAACTTGACGAATTAAATTGGTTGCCAACTTGTTTTCAAGGAAAATGAATCAATGCATGTGTCATTTTTTGCTGTAAGTATTTCAGCCCCATGTCACTGGGAATTGCTTCCTCTTGGTATAATCTATGGGGGCTAGTAGTATTAGCTTTTATTTATTTATGTGTTTATCTATTGATTGATTGGAAACTGGCTTTTATGTTTTCTAAAGGAAACTTTGTTCAAGGGGCTGCTGATGCTTAATACTGCTTGCCATTGGAGGTTTTGTATAATCCTTAACGAGTTTGCCTTAGTGCGGTTATTGTTCTTTGGTTCAGATTGTTAATCCAATGGGGCCCATTGGAGGACAGACCATGTCTCTAGAATCTTTCAGTGGGGGAATCCCAACCCTTTGATTGATGGCCTTTAATTTCAAGTTAACAGTTACAAAAGAAATACAACTCTAAACATTCCCCTTCTAAAAATTCCATGCATGGGATGACAATATATTTTAATCTGCTTATTTGGGACTATTTCCGTATATAATGGGGCCTATTATAGCAAAAGTGTGGATCACCCAACTATGACTAGGATATATAGGACCAGACTATACTGTGCATATCTTCATGTTTAGGATCTTATAGTTTCTTTTTGCGTCATATTAACTTTTTTTTTGGCTATTAGCCGTTTTATTTTCTCATTTAATATAAAATCTTTTTTTTTACAGACCCGTAGTTCAAAGTCAAACTATTTGGAGCTTCATTTTCGCCCTGAAGACCCCTATTCACATCCTGCATTTGGGGAACTTCGTCAATGTAGTAGTCTTCTGCTTAAAATATCAAAAAAGAAAGATGCTGTTACTTCTGAAAATAGGCAAACACCTTTATCTCCAGAAATTCCCAATTTGGAGTCTGTACCTGGCTTTAGTGAATCAGGGCTAGAAGGACAACAATTGATATCCGAAAGTGATTTATCTATTGTTAGTGAAGGCAACAATGCAAAGATACTTGAAGAAGAATCACCGTTCAGGTTGTGTGCTGCTATTGTGGCTAGAGTGCCTCAAGCCTATCATTTTGAAGGTGAGAGTGGGATGCTTTTGTTCTTTTGAGAGTTTGCTACCACTGATAGCTGTATCCATGTGCATTTGGAAAAGCTTATCATACAATATCTATTGCGATATTATGAGTTAGTTCAATATAATAATATATTATCATTGTCAATATTGGTGGCCATCCAAACTGTGAGTGCTGTGAAAGGAACATTGCAAGGTTCAGGGCTGATTTTCACTTAATATTTGAGATAGTACTAGTCAAATGACAATTTAATTTTGCACTATTGTGCAAAGGGGTGTAAATGTGCTGACATTGCACGCTGTCCTAAAATTTGCTAATATTTGAACATTTGGTATGCAGTGGTAAACTTGCAATATTTGCCCATCTGCCCAAATAAAGCCTTAATGTATAAGAAATGCATCGATAATTTGTGAAATTTTATGATACATATGCATGCACACAATTCTGTTCTAAGCACATGTAGGTCAATTATAGCTGTTGATTTTCTGGCTGCCCTTTAGGTTGCCATTACTCCAAATTGGACTGTTTGAACAGCCTTAGATTTGATGGTGATGTTACTGTATTTGAGCAATTTTATGATTTCCCATTTTAACTAGTCCGTCTGATGCTAATTCTGCAAACAACTCCGTGTCTGGGGACTAGTACCAATACAATAATGGGCTTCCATATACTGTAATAGAAAATATTGCTCGAGCAAAATGATCATAAATGACGGTTCTTATTCAAATGCAGGATTTCTACTAGTCAGATGATTGGGATTGTTTCATGGAGGAGTTTTTCCCAATATCCTCCAACATAATCTATAATGAAATGGCTGAACTGTTTGGTTACAGAAAGAATTTCTGGGAGAAATATATGTATTAATGTTTTGTCAGCAACTTGATCTGGTTTGTTCCTTGAAAACATGCACTAGTTCTTTATTTATATTTAATCCTAGAACATGGGGAAAAGGACTTCTTACACCGCCAAGCAAAAGAAAGAAAAGAAATGGGAGGGCTTAAAACATATAAAGTATTTTGTGAGAACTGAGAAATAAAATCTTTGTCTCTTGACCTTAGTACTTTACCATGTGAAAAAAATAATTTTGGAGAATCTTGTGGCAGCCACACTATCGAACATCCTTTGCATCTGAAGGTTAAAATCGACAAGTATATTAAGTTCCTTTTATAAGCATGGAGAAAGATAATGAATATAAATTATTTTGGTTGATTTTCTTCCCATTTTCTATTATATTTTGTGAGGAAAGATGAAATTAGATATATCCTCTAGTGTTGAAGTTGGCACTTGGCAGTCAGATGTAATATTGTAGAATGGGAAGTGAAGAATGATATGACTGCCTCTCTGTTACTTAAAATTTTCACTTTAATTTTTTTGGTGTATAATTCCAAAACAGAACACAGTTGGCTGAGATAAGGAATATAAATTATTTTGGTTGCTTTTCTTCCCTTTTTTTCTGTAATATTTTGGTGAAGAAAGACGAAATTGCATATATCCTCTAGTGATTGAAATGACAATCTGACATGTAATAATGTAGAATGGCAGTGCAAAATGATATAACTGCCTCTCCGTGTTACTTTAAACATTCACTTTTTTTTTATATATATAAATTGTCATGTATAATTCCAAAATAGAACACAAAATTACCGAAATGGGCTTCAAGACGTCTCATTTTAGAGGCAAACTGAAATGGGATCCAAAATGGAATGACTATGATCCAGAATGGCTCTTCGAGATGAATGAATGAATCACTAGAAGACACCCCCAACATTTGGATTGATTGTTTCAAATGAAAGTCCTATGATACATTGTTTAATACTTTTACTTATGTGGACATGTATCTGTGCATTTTTCTTATGGTTGATCTTTTACATTAATTTTGCCAGGAATGGTAGACTACCAACATGTTCTTGCTGTTCATGCGGATGTGGCCAGAAAGAGGAAGAGGCAATGGACTGAAGTGGAAACACACTTTGGTGAAGCCTGGATTTCCTTATGATCTTAGATTTGGCAGTGTTGTTGAAAATGCTTGTTCTTGAGCTCATTTAGAAACAGCTACTTCTATTATTGCTTTTGATGCTTCTCTAGTATTTTTTTTATATTTATTTTTGTTCTTTTTTTTTACTTTTACAGAGAAGGGTGGTCTTATGGATATAGATCAAGAGGACTTGATGTTTCTGGTACCCCCCCTTTTCACGTCCAAGGACATGCCAGAGAATTTAGTGTAAGTTTCCTTGTTTCTCAGACACTTGATAGTGATTTGGTTTTTGTGTTATTTTCTATAGCATTGTAGTTGTTTCACTTGCAGCTTATTCTGGCTGTTCCATGGTTGAAATTATATTATTTTTGTGTTGTTTCTTGGTTTTCTTTGGCATATGACTTTTGATACTTAATTACTTTGCTTGCGAACATTATTTATTAAATTGTGTACTACAGATACATGTGGCAGGATGAAAGATTAATTCTTCTTTTATAATGTGTTTCCATTGGATTTTGTTGATACTATTGGACTCAGTATAATGAATCATCATTCATGTTATATATTGTTCTCTGTTTTCTTCTATCTTCTCTCTTTGAATTGTGTATTTCCATGAGTTTATTTTCCTTGACGTTGTTCAGGCTAAACCCATCAGTCTCCTTGAATTCAAAACTGAAGCAGCAGGCAGTTGTAAGACAACATTGGGAGGTATATACAATTAAACATAATTCTTTAATTTGTAGCTGATCCATTGATCTATCAAGAGGAAATAGTGTCTTGATGCTACAATGTGTATACAGTATCCTGACGTGCCTAATAACATGCAACTGGGGCCATGATTTGGTGGTCCTGACTGTTGGTCAGATTGGGGCTCATCCTGAATCTGTGCTATTTAAAGTTTCCCATATCAGCATATTTTGGCTGTCCTACACTTGGCCCTTTATGAGGCTGTTGCTCTATTTTCCTCTTGATATCGATTGGTGTCCGCAGGCGGCCCATCATATCTAGTCAATATCACCAAATGGTGGGCGGGCGGTATTCAAATGGAAGCATCAGGATCTTTACATGTTTTGTTGCATCTTGAGTCATGGCCTAATCATTTTCTTCAGATGTAAAATTGTTCATTTGATTTGTAAATTATTTTTACCTCTCTCTCTCTCTCTATATATATATATATATGTATGTATGTATATATGTAGGCAAATGTTCCTGTGAGAACTCCTCTCACTGTCTTACGGTGAGAACTTCCAGCGGGCCCAGCTTTTGGTAAAATTTTTTCTCTAAGGAGAGAACTAGCATTATTACATCTAATCTAAGAATTTTATGTAAATCAATATATTGAAAAATCAATCGATACAAAGCAATGACAGTGGCAAAATGATGCAGGCCCTAGAGTTAGGGCTTGCATGTGTCAAAAGATGCCTCAAATTATCTCCGCAGAGATTTCTAACACGAGGAACAACCTCTCCAAAGGAAAAATCCCAATTTTACTCAATTCCAATTCTGAGATTATCATCTCTACAAAGTAATATAAATAGGCAAAGTAACTTAAGGCCTAAGAAAACCTAATCTAATAATAGAAAGTATCCTAATCAAACTAGGAAATCAGAATATTAATCCTAATTACAATATAATTAAGAAGTTACTAAAAATAAACATCCTCTCTGCATCATTCCCCCTAGGTTGAAAGAAAAGTTCGACCTCAAACTCGAGTTTTCTTCAAATTGCCTCTCTATATATGATGTACATGAAGCACTTCCTTTGTAGCATGGGCCCTTGATTTCCTCTTCGGTGATTCTGGTTTCTTGGGATGGAGATTAACTTCCTTTCCACCGTGCATGAAGGTATACGTGTTGTTGCGCATCCCATGAGTGCCATTCCTGTCATACATCCATGGGCGACCCAATAGGATATCTCCACTGTCCATTGGTAGCACATCGCACCAAATTGTATCTTTGTAATCATTACCAACTGAAAAGTAACCTGACATGTATGTCGCACGTGCACTTCATCACCTCTCATTAGCCATGTGATAGAGTATGGACGATTGTGCCTGTAAACCTTCAACTTCAAGCGATCAACAAGAGATTGAGAGATAATATTCTCACAACTTCCACCATCAATTACAACTATACAATTTTGCCCATGTATTGTACCTATGGAACGAAAAATATTTTTCCGCAACCATTTCTTCTCAACAATGGGAAAAGACTCTTGTTGCACCAAGAGAAGTGCACCATCTGTTTCAGTTGCTATTTCCTCCACTTCATCGGATTCTTCACTTTTAGGATCATCTTTTGGTTTCGGTTCTTCTTGTGCAGAACACGTGCCAAAGCCTCGATCTATGTGTCCAGAAAGAAAAATAAAAGGGCTGAAGTTTGCTGGAAGGTACGTATCTTCTGCTTGTGGGCTTCTTCAACGGGTCAGATTCACCTATGGGCCGAACTAGAAACCAGGCCCTATCAGTGCCTTAGTTTTCGTGCCCTCAGAGAATGAGAAAAAGGGTTTCGAAACCCTTTCTTCTCCTGTTGCTGCTTACACTCTATGAAGAGGAAGCGAAGGATATGTAGCTGGCGCTGGCGGCTTTCAACGATGGAGGAGCCCAGCGACGGCACTGCTGGTGTGGGGCAATGGTGGTGCACTGTGCGAGATGGAGACGTCCGGCGCGATCGACCGGTGCACGATACCTCTTCCTTTCGTGCTTTCTGCTTCTTTCGTCTCTGCTATCTTTTTTTTTTTTTTTTATCTCTGGTTTGGGGCGACGAAGACTCTGGTTCTGGGTTTGGGATGACGAGGGTATTTGACAGAAGGATGGGATGGGTGGAGCCCAGCGCACGGGATGGGTTTAGGGTTTTTGATGCCTAATTTTTTTTTCTCGCTGGAATGGGTTTTGTGGGAGGGGTTTTCAGCAGGACTGAGTGAGGAATTGGAATGGGGCAGTGGATATGGAATGGGAATGGATGGTGGATGATGGGTGTTATAGATGGATAGGTTCCGGTCGGTGACCGGAGGGTGATAGGAGCGTTGTGGATCTTCGCTCTGATACCAACTAATGCAGGCTCTAGGGTTAGGGCTTGCGTAAGTGCTGAAGCTTGTGTCAAAAGACACCTCAAATTATCTTTGTAGAGATTTCTAACACAAGGAACAACCTCTCCATAGGAAAATCCCAATTTTACTCAATTCCAATTCTGAGATTATCATCTCTACAAAGTAATATAAATAGGCAAAGTAACTTAAGGCCTAAGAAAACCTAATCTAATAATAGAAAGTATCCTAATCAAACTAGGAAATCAGAATACTAATCCTAATTACAATATAATTAAGAAGTTACTAAAAATAAACATCCGCTCTGCATCACAAAAGGGTTCACCAGTTATATGGTATGGACCACTTTGAGACGTATTCACTTGTGGCAGAGTTAAATTCAGCGCGATTTATTCTCTTTCTTGCTGCAAATCATGATTGGACTTTATACAAGATGGATGTAAAAAATGCATTTCTTCATTTGGATTTTCAAGAAGAGGTCTAAATGGAATTGCCACCAGGAAGTTCCTTAAAAAAGAGGAATTTACGGGACAAATCGCCATAGGACCCCATACGTCCTACCAAGACCCCATATCACATTGGACACGGGAGGGGTCCTCTTGTGGCCCTTTTCTTTTCTTTTTTTTCCTGTCGTTTTGTGATATAGTCGATATCGACCATTATGTCAGTAAGATTTTCTTTAACATGTAATTAGTCTTATTTGGTCGATATCGACCATATCGCGAAATAACAAGAAAAAAGATGGATCTGAGTTTTCTCCCTGGGAGGAGGAGGGAGGAGGATCGCCTCCCTTATTCGAGAAACCCTAGCGAGAACCCCATACACTCCTCCCGTATCATCCAACATCTCCATCAAATCTAGGCTTCTAGATCTTCTCCCCAAATCCAGTTCCCCATCCCCTCTCCAAATTGACACCGACGCAATCCGAATCTAGTCGACCAATCACTCTCATGTATATAATACCCATTAGTAAAGGGAGAGAAGAAAGAAAGAGAGAGAAGGGGTGAGTGAAATGCGTTGTCGGCATTTTCTGCATCATCTCGTTCTTATATGGCCGTCAACAGTAGCATTTGATCCGAACCCCAATTGCCCTAAGAATTGTGGTCTCATTAACATTTCATACCCCATAGGCATTGGAGATGGCTGTAGAATAGATGGGCTCTGGTTCAATGTATTCTGTAGCAAATCTTATCACCCTCCAAAACCCTTTTTCATGGAATCATGGGTAAGCCTCCATGGCGATCCTCCCTCCTCCTCCGACGAAGACAACTCTATGCTCGCCGCCCTCCATTCCTTCGTATCCTCCCTCCCTGCATCCCCTGGCCGCATCCACGGCTATAGAGCAGCACTAGCAACCAAGGGAGAAAACCCAAATTCATCTTTTTTCTTGTTATTTCGCGATATGGTCGATATTGACCATTCTGCTACGTTCAGTAAATAAGACAGTTACATGTTGAAGAAAATTTGAATGACAAAATGGTCGATATCTACCATCCCTGATGGTCGATATTGACCATATCGCTAAATGAAAAAAAAGAAGAAAAAGGCCACATGAGGAGCCCTCCCGTGTCCAATGTGATATGGGGTCTAGGTAGGACGTATGGGGTCCTACGGGGATTTGTCCCGTAAATTCCTCCTTAAAAAAATTAGGGTGGCAAGGTGTGTTGCTTGAAAAGGCCTTATATGGGCTAAAATAGTCTCCATGAGCTTGGTTCAGCAGATTTAGTCACGTTATGTTAAAGACGGCTTATAAGAAGTGCAATGCAGATTAGACATTGTTTGTGAAGAAGAATGGCTTGAGGATTACTATTCTGATTGTGTACATAGATGACATTGTTATTATTGGTAATGATATGGAGGTGGAAAGGTTAAAGGAACATCTACACTTCGAATTTGAAATCAAGGATCTTGGCGAGTTAAGATATTTTCTTGGTATTCAACTCATTCCAATAATGAAATTCATTCTATGTAGAGAATTGAATGAGTTGAGAATGAAATATTTCGAGAGTGGACTGTGCAAAATTTGTTTAGCAATGTAGTGTCAAGGGCTTGTTTTTTAGGTGGAGAGAAGGAATTTTTAGGTGGCAGCAGACCCCAACAAAGTAGGCTTTGATGATGATAAAGGAATTTTTAGGTGGGTGGAGAGAGAGAGAGAGAGAGAGAGAGAGAGAGAGAGAGAGAGAGAGAGAGAGAGAGAGAGAGAGAGAGAGATGATGATGATGATGAGGTGACGCAGGACCAGTGTTACGAAATTCGGTTTGGATGTCATTTCGGTTTGCCCTCCAAATGAAATGTTTCGGCCGATTCGGATATTTCGGTGAAATATTTTGAATTTTTTTTATATTTATATTAAAATGAAAAATAATATATATAGATATAGATATAGATATTACAACGGAGGGGGTCCCAGCCCTTTCGGCTGGACTAATCCCTATGGGCCTAGGGGGAGCCGGGTAAATCCCCTGTGGCCCCAGTGTGGTAGTGCATTTCATTTATATATATATTAAAATAAAAAATAATATATGATACATTTAATTTATTGTACTAAATCAATGCAATATGTCGATTTATATTTGATAGGTTATTTCATATTAGAGTGAAACTTGGCTAGCTTATTCATAATAAAATGTTTTTTTATTGGAATAAAATTTGATTGGGGAGATAGGGCCCATATAGTTATTTAGATTTTAATAGATGGTTGGCTCCACTTTGGAGCCCACTAAGCCAAAAGGCCAAAAAGGTAATTTTTCTTTTACTTTTAAGTTAAAAAAAATGTTTAGCCCCTTTAGTTTTCATTTTTATTTTATTTTAAAGGGAACCGAAATGTTGGGACGAATAATTGGACGAATCGGCTGAAATCATAAAATTCGGACAAATTGGAACGAATTCTGGGACAAATTGGAACGAATTCTGGGACGAATAATTACATGGTCCTGTTCGTTTAGGTAGAGCGAACGAACCGAAATTATTCGGAAATTTCGGCCGAAACGAACTAAATCTTGTAACACTGCGCAAGACCCTAGGGTTAGGGTTTATGTGAAAAGTGCTGAAGCACGATAAAGGTCTTCGCAGAGACTTCACACGAGGACGCGCCTCAAAGAGAATAAAACCCACACCAAAATATGCCAAAATATTATTCAACTTCAATTCTTTGCAATTTCATTCTCTACAATGCATATAAATAATAAATTTTTTTAACAACTAAGATTCCTAATCAACTGGGGAAGTAAGCAAAATTAGAAACTATCCTAATTACAACTCGTTAAATAAAATTAGAAAGTAATGACAGCTAATTGGGGAAATAAAATAAATAAACAAATATTCCTAAACAGTCTTGGGCCCCATATGTAGGCCGCAATGCTATCCTACATCATGAGGGAAGAGAGGCAATTCGGAATGAAGAAACATAATTCGTGTAGCCGACTCCAACATAGTTAGGACAAGGTTTTGATGATGAGAGAACCGGGACGAGACTTTTAAGTGGGTAGCATTCGTTTCGTTTGAAAAACGATTGTGAATTGTTTCAAATTTTCCATTGATAGTTTAGAGTTATTTCAAGAATTTTTTTCCTTTTGAAATGATTATGATAACATAGCCAATGGATTTTTTAACTTTTTTGTTTCTTACAAACGAAAACAGTTCTGTAGAAAATGATGCCAAACAGGCCCAAAGCCTGCAGCTACTCCAATTGAGCAGAATCACAACATTAGTGGAGTGTAAAGAGTTACTTTATGACAGCAGATCATATTAAAGACTGGTTGGATGATTATTGTACTTAACCATAACTTGCCCAAATATAGCGTATGCTGTAAGTGCTGTTAGTTACTTCATGCACGCTCTAAGAACAGGACAATTAAATGCTGTATATAGGATTTTTAGCATCTCAAGAAGTCATCAGGACAAGGGATTTTATATGCTAGACATTGTTCATTTAGTGGTGGAGTCCCATATTGATTTGGCTGGGTTAAAGACAAATAGAAGATCAACAACCGGCTATTTTTCCATCGTAGGTAGAGACCTAGTGTCCTGGAAAAGCACGAAACAGCTCGTGGTATCTAAATCCAATTTTGAAGTGAAGTATCGAGCTATGGCGTACGAAACTTGCGAATCATTGTGGCTGTGGATTTTGTTATACGAGTTGGGCTTTATATGTAAAGGTCCTATGGTGTTAGTTTTTGTATTACTTCAGCATTACAGATTACGAGAAATTCAGTCTTCAATGAACTTACAAAACATTTAGAAGTTGATGTCCATTTTATTGAGAAAAGACTGAAAATAATGAGATCAAAAAGTATGAACACACAGATGAATAGTCGGCAGATTTTCTTACTGTGGCAGTTTTAAGAGGAAAGTTAGTATCATGCGCTGTCGAAGGTGGGCATAGTAGATATTTATCCACTAGCTTGAGGGGGAGAATTAAGAGTTACAGTGAGGATTGGTTGATATAATTGGGATATTTTGGACTGTTTTGCAAATAAGACAAAAGTTGGTATTTTTTTTAAATATTCAAAATCTCATAAATTATATATTGGTGGCAATGCCCAACCCTAGGTGCCACCACCATGCAGTTCGTTTGGCCCTAGTTGCAACTGTCATGCGCTTTGTCTGATTCAAATTATCTTCTATCTTGGTCTTCCTTTTTTTTGCTAAATCTAGGGTTTCTTGACCTTTGAGAAGACTTCAGATAGGGTTAAATCTAGGACTTTACCAGGAATCACCTTTTTCTCCCTCTTTTCACCCTTATGGGTCCTGACATTAGGATAATCTTAGGATATTTGGTCCTGAGGACCTGTCCTTAAAGCCAAGACAGGTTGCAAGTTTGCACTCAGATTTGTGAAAACATATCTGGGATGACCCCAGACAAAAACTTGTCAGGGGTGTTCAAAGCACGCTCACAAAAAAGATACCCTTACTTGTCACCTTTTGTCTTTAGACTGTGGAGAGCTACAATCCTGTCCAATGGCTACATTACTTTTCCACCTTCCCTTGATCCATTTTCCATCAAAGAGGAGATAGTTAGATGCCCATTTATTGATATTCACATTTGTTTCTTCAGTTTTAACCCATTTTGAAAATTCATTTCTAGGAATACCTAGGAATTGAATTCCATGCAAACAAATGAGCTTCTGTTTGTTTGCCATGGAATAAAATAACAATAGAGTGAAATAAGCTCTACCAGTTGTATTCTTTTTTACTAAAAAACGTGTATGCGGAGATTGCAAGCGGCAGGTAAGGATAGCTAATTGGCCAAGCTAGCCTTACTTATCGCTTGCAATCTCCGCAAACACATTTTTGAGTAAACAAATGCAACTATTAGATTTCACTCCTTTTTTTTTTTAATTCTATTCCATGGCAAACAAACATGCTGGAATTCAAATTCAGTTTATTCTTGCTTCAGTGAGAAACCTATGAAAGAGTGGATCCTGAAACTAGATCAGGTTCAACTTCATGTTATTGCTCATCTTATCCGATTCTTATTATAATGACCTGAAATTAGATGATTTTACCATTACTATTCCTTATGATTGACCATGGGGTAATGGTCAACAGTTGGATCCTGCATGGGTTTGTGTACCAGCGCCTTGGTAGAAATGCGTTGGGCGATTGTGGCGAAAGAAATAGATCCAGGTTTATTAAATAAATTGAAACAAGACCTTGTATTAGTCAGGGAATTCCATACTTTTGGAAATGGTTCTCCATCATCTATCCTGTCACAAGGAATCCAAGAATACAAGGGAACATTGTATCCTCGGGGAATGGTATTCCTAGAAAATGGTGTTGCACCATAAATGAGAAAACCACCTTTTCTTTCTATATTCTGTTCTTAGGAAATGAAAAAAAAGGTGCCTTTCAGAGCTTTAAAACATGTCACATAACATTTCATACCCGAAAATTGGGGCAGACTGACTCATCTTTTTTATTTTTGTGCTGCAGATGAATATTGAGCCTTGTCTTGCAATCGATTTCAACATAGAAGATATCCTGATTGTTTGGTTTATATTAATTTCTTATGCAGTTCTCTTCTAGGTCTTGTTCGTAAATTTTTAGGAAAAAGGGAAAAAAAATGTGGCTGTCTCTTCCACAGTTTTTTTTTTTTATTTAAAAAAACTCAGTATCATTATTTTTTTTCTTTTTTTGAATGGTAACTTGAATTTAAAAAGAGCTTAACAGTACAACAGAATAATACCGAAAAGCAAGGGCCAAAACGCCAAAAAACAAGAACCACTCAATAAGGAGAAGCCAAAAAACTAACCAGCACATCAAAACAGCAGCTCAAAAAAACCAAAACTGCTCATCTGAAAAGGGAGAAAATAGCAAATGCTGCCTCTTGACACCGTCCTTAGCTAGCATAGCTGTCGCACCATTCGCTCTTTACATGAGAAAAGGAAGCTGAGGTAAGATTCGCAAGATCCCAAATCTCCTCTACAATGTTTGCAACCTCCATGGTGGGCTACAACTCCTCAAAGCCCACTCGATAACACTAGAGGAATCACCTTCCACCAGAAGATTATCTGTGGTGCAGACCCTGTCATTTTGGTCAGAGGGTAGCTGAATCCTCCACCTGTAGAGGGTGCAGCTGTTTGTTTGGCTGAAATGAAGTGTCATAATGGTTCAAGGGCCCTGTGTGAGTCACACACTGAAGATCGGGTTATTAAACTTATTTAATTAGGCATATCCATGCGTTGATAGTTAGATTGAAGTCAATTCAGGTTCTTATCACCATCCAATGTCTGATGCCCATTGTCGGTAGAAATTGCATGGTATTTTTTATTTTCCTGCCGAACTTAACATTCATACAGGTTCCAAAGAAGATTAATTGGGAGGATAACATTCCCCAAGGTTCACCTCAGTGGGCAAGGCAGATGGCTATATCTAAACTGTTTGAAGAACGGCCGATATGGCCCAGATATTCTGTTCATCAACGTCTAATTGATGATGGAGTAATGGTCAGCGATGATCAAATGAAAAGGTATTTCGTCTGGTTCATCAATGTCGGTCCTCTTTGATTCCTACTTGTCCTCAATCCTCATAATGCATACTTCTTTATTTGACGTTATATATTATGATGAAAAGCACTCAAAAAGAAAGACAGTGATAAGGAGAATACAATTTTCAATTTGAGTATATTTTTGCATATTGTACATGATGAGGACCATGCTTGGATGGTAGGTGCTCCACAACCCTCTGATTAGAAGACCCTAAAACCCCTCTTGTGGAGGTTCTATTCTTTGAATTAATCCGTCGTTAAATGTTGATTGTTTGTTGTAGCTATGATGCAGCCCTGGATCCTTGATTGGAAAACTAGACCAATTTCCCAATGGATTGATCGAATCCAAAGACGGATTCAGCCACTAGGGTACACTCACGACAGTGATAATAACACCATGATAAGAGATAAAACTCAGATAAAACGCAGAGAAATCTTTAATTAATTGAAGTAAGCATGGATTACAATGAAGCCTGTCAACCCTTATATAGAGTAGGATCATTCCCTTCTATTACTTGGACACTAAGGCTTTCCTAAACAATAAAGGAAACTAAATCATCAACTTGCCTAACAACAATCCAAATTGAATAAAAATCCCAATTTTAAATACTTCTAAATAAATCAACCCTCCAAATAATGTTCCTAATTAAATTGATGTCCCGTTGGGCCTATGGACTGGGCCCAATGGTTGGCCGACCCATGGTCTGACCTGCATCAAGTTATCCATTTCAATTGGATTGCTACGATTATTTCACGAAGGAATGGCGCATGGTTCATTTCACCATGGGACCCAATGTTGTAAATTTTTTTCTTTAAAAATGTAACATGTCTCGAGTCTACTACATCATGGTTTGTATTCTGTGCATCTTCCAACTGTCTGTAATGCTGAAAGAGAAATTATACAACTCACGATTATAATTGTATGGTACAAATTCAATTCTTGGTTATAATTGTATGGTACAACTTGAATTATATGGAATATGTTTCAAATTGTAGGTACAAATGTAACTATAACTATCATTTTGTTTTCAGATTGTACGTATAGTTAAATTATCTTTATTTCCCTAATCAAATGTACATCTTTAATTGCAGATCAATCTGCATGAATTATGTAAATTAATAGTATATACTTACCATGCAACTGCTTATGAGCTATGATGCACAAATATGGCATGGATACGGCAAAGACATGCCATAGACACGGCAGAGACACGAATTTTACACATAAAAAGTGAAGTATTGGATACGATATGACGCGATACGTTGCCCATTTTGAAGTATCCATGCATCATGGCTTATGAGTAGTGATTTTTCACAAAACTGAGCCTATATTTTTTACTCTCCAGTTGGTTTTGTTTCTTACTAGGAGACATATTAGGGCTATTCAAGTGTCTTAGATCCTTTGAGGGAGATTATTTTGAAAAATCAGAATCTTGATTTGCTGGAGAAACAATTGTTTTTCTTTTTGTCATTATACATAGTGAAATGGGAAGTAAATGGTAAATACCTTTATAACCTTATTGGATATATTTGTGTCAATGTTTTCACAAGCGTTTGGAGCTTTCGCCTTGAGGCTTTCCATTAGGGCTAGGTGTCCCAAAATGCCTTGGGGCTTAAGTCTGGGTCATGACTTGAATTTGGGGCAAACATCTCTCATACGAGGCTTTGTTGAGAGATACACCCTTGATGAGCTATGCATTTTCTTCATTCTCTATATTAAGGGATCTATCAATTGCCAATACAAAAGGGATTTATCACCCATACCCAATGTAGTCAAAGAGCAAGGAGTAGGCTAGGTGTGAGTTTAATTTTCCAGCATAGCTTCAACGCAGAACAAGGAAATAAGCATTTGAGTGGCATATAAGTACTAAAAGAGAGGGAAAAAAATACTATCTAGAAAAAAGAAATTTCATCTCATGGAGAGGAAAGAAATCCTATCTAGGATCCCTAAAGGTGAGATTGTTATCCTATCCTATAAAAATTTCTTGCATTCTCTCATTTGTATATTCAATGAAAATCCTCTTTCCTTCACAATAAAAAATTCTCTCTTCCCCCCTCATTATTGTGAATGCATTGAGCAAGTGTTTGCCATTGTGTGGAGAGTCCTTAGGCTGCCAATGGTAATGACTCCAAAGGCTGAACATCTGCGGTGAATGAAGGCTCTGTCCTTCAGTTAATACTATCATCCCATCAACACACCTTATTTATTTATTTTTAATGGTGACAAAATTTTTTTAGAGCAGCACATCAAATGTACTAGATGGCCATTGAGACCACCCAGAAAACACAAACCCTACAAAAAGGGAATCACCCATACCACTACATTAAAAAAACAAAGCGTGCACAAAGAACAAGTAACTCCCTTTAGCCAAAATGTCAGCTGCCAAGTTCTGCTCCTTTCGACATGAGAGAGAGACTGCCATATCCTTTGCTAAATGCTAAGTCCTTCACATCCTCCACTGTGTATAGGAGGACCCTAGGGACATTGAAAAAACTAGAAGCACCCACCTCATGAAGCAAGCGGAATTTCACTCCACCAATAAGCTTCGAAAATTAGCATGCTGGGCATGCTGGGCTTTTAACACTTCAATTTTACGAAACAATTTGTTTTCTTTACCAGAATCCATGAGTCGTACTTTTTTTAATTGTTTCTTCTTTTCTTCTTTTATTCATTAATTGCATTAAAAAAGTAAATAACATAAATAACAGGTACCAACTCTTATCAGGAAAGAGATATATGAACACAAGAAAAATAGGCTATGTAACGTCTTATTTTATTTATTTATTATTATTTTTTGAGATATGTAATGTCTTATTTGCTAAAAAATAGAAAAGATCCATGCAAATAGAGCTTGGACCCTAAATAAGAAACCATTCAACCTAGCCATTTATTAAAAACTAATCTAAAGATTGTTGTAAGTTGTAACTGTAAGACGGTTTGATCGTTAACTATTCAGCCCTAATGGAAGATAATTTTACCAAAATATCTCTGCACATAAACTGTGTCTTCCAAAATAATAAACAACTCTTAATTAATATAATGATAAACAGAACTTTTCTAGATAATTAATGGAATTAAATGTCCTATAAAAATAGATGTGGGGACCCAAATGGCTCAATGGTGCCACTTTTTATTGGAAGTGGGCCTTCTACTCCTTGGACCATTTCCTCCTGCGCTCCTGCACTTTGCACTCCATTCAGATTGGTGCCGGTTGTAACATGGGAATGTGAAATTCGGAACTTTGGGTATGATCTGGATGAGCTCTCCCATAGAGTGCGGTGAGCTGGAGAAAATTTTCCCTACCTCAGGCTTTTACATTGATTTGTCTTTTATGAGTGGTCCAAATTGCTGGTGGCATATGCACTTTGAAGCCTTCTAAACAATTATCCATAACCAGACATTTTTTTGTGTATTCATAACCTGAACTATGAAGGCGGAAGATGATCTTGTTTTTTTCTTTTTGCTGGGAAGGACTTGAACTTACGCACTTTCATGCCCTCAATGGGGCATTTGGTGTCCTGAGCTACATCCCGGACAGAGGAAGAAGATTCAAACCTATCTGATATCATAGGTGTATGGAGTTTTGTATATGGCTTCAGCTTTGACAAGTTAAAATCTTATGATCTTGCAATTTACAGTTCATATATTAGGACCCCTTGTTCAATTTTTTGGAACTTTGGTGGGATAGAGCAGACCAAGTACTGATGTTCCCTAAAGGCAGGCTTAACTGTACAATCGTTGGGTATAAAAAAAATTCTCCCGTTGAACATGCTTTTGTACTTGTAGATAATCCACTGGTTCTCCTTTTACTTTGTTTTGAGATGGGCATGGTGTCTGAGTTTCTGATAAATCTAGAACATACACTCCTGAAATCTTTCTTGATTTTTGCAGGCTTCTCTTTAGAATGGGATACTACTTTTCCACAGGACCCTTTGGCCGATTCTGGATTAGAAAGGGATATGATCCTCGTAAGGATCCTGAGTCCCGGATGTAAGAATCCTGATCTCAATGTATGGCTGAGGCTATGTTTGGTTGAAGGAAGAATATTGCAAGATTTCCTTTTAAGGCCTATTTGTTTGCATAGAATACATAGGAATGCATGCCATAAATGGTTAAAAATGTGACCAAAAGGGAATATACAAAAAAGAAATGGAAATTGAATCGAGGAAAGATGGGAAATGAATACCCAGCCATCACCCTACTAATTGAATACCTAGGAAAGTCAAGGTCCCATCTACATCTCCACCTTATTTCCTTCCCCTCTCACATCATACCCTTCAACCCTCACCTCTTTAATAATCCTTTGGTGAAGCTCTTTTGAACATTCCTATGTAATCTAATGCTAACAAACAGGCCCTTAAAGAAAAATCTGCTACGATTTATGGCGGAGATCTTGCATTATTTTTGTATTTGGAGGTCATTAGTATGCAAAATTAACAGTTTTGCAAATTGAAATGTTGCAATATTGGGCTTGTTTATACACAGCCTAAACTTATCTGTATGTATGGACGTCTGCTACTGTTTATATTACCTTGAGACTTAATCCTATTTTTTCTTTCTCTTGTTTGATCATCTCATTTGTTGATTTCATGAACATGTAATGTGTCAGTTCTTGAGCAGTCTAGTCTAAGTTTTGATGCCAAGTTGTCCTTATCCGCCACAGATTGTCAATTTTTTTGTTCCATTGTCTGAATTTATAGCCTTGTTTTTCACGTTTCTATTTTTTTGGTGCTCTCTCTCTCTCTCTCTCTCTCTCTCTCACACACACACACACACACACACACACACACGCACGCACGCACAATCCCACCCTCCCAGACTCTCATTCTTACACACAAGCACAGTCTTTTTACTCACCCTTAGTACTATCTTTGATGGGCTTGTATTAGCTCTTAAGTAGGATAGGTGGCCAACCGCCAACCTCCTAGAGAGCAATGTCCATGGACCAGGTTGAGTAGGGATGCAGCTCCACTGACCGCTTATAAGGCCTGATATGTGGTGGTATCACACCCTTCTCGAAGGATCCATTCATGACACTCGTGTCTTACTGATTTGTCCCGGAATCTGGACCTCTCCTTTCCTTTGACCAGTGGGTCCTTGAACCAACCTGTCCTCGTAGCAAGTGTAGGCTGAAAATCCATAGCACACCTTCTATTATAGGGCGCTTGCGCTAGCCAGCAACCTGCAGTTTTTGGTCGCTTTTCTTTGTTGTTTGGATTTTGATCTCTAGGTGAGTGGTAGAGATTGAAGTTTGAGGATTAGATGAAGAGAAGTCAATGAACAAAATAAATATCATGAAATAATAGGTGTGATTTATTGACTTTATATTTTATAAATTGTGGCTGAAGGTGAAAGGCTTTAAAGATCTGTGCAAAAGTGGGGGGGTCTTATTTTCATGTCTCTAGAAGGATGGGTTTGCATATATATATATACATAAATATAAAAGGGGGGGTATTCAAGTGATGGATTCCCTCACCATGTGTGGTGAGGGGCTCCCTTTTTGGGGAGGTTTCAAGTACAAAAGGGTGTACTCCCTTCAAGTACAAAAGCCCTTTTGTACTTGAATACACCCCAAAAAGGGTAGTCCCTCACCACACATGGTGAGGGAATCCCTCACTTGAATATTTCCCATATATAAATATACATATATTCTTTAGAAGTTGAAGCTGCTAAAGCAAATATTAATAGGTGGAAGGATTCCATGCTTGGGTAGATAGAAGATTCTATTCAGTGAGTTGGGATTTAATGGGAGGATCCACATGCCTTTATACTATGATAATATTGCATCAAACCCAGTATATCATGAGCAGACAAAACATAGAAAAGTTAAATCATCATCGAAGATCAAAATAATAGTTGTAGTGGGTATAGCGACAAGTAGCCAACATGCTACGTAGCGAGCGATATAGAGTGGTTGCGGTGATATATAGTGGCGTAGCAGTGTGAATTTTTTAAGTGGCAAAAAAAAAAAAAAAAAAAAAAAAACCTGAATCTTGTGTAGGCGTGTAGCAGCCTTTTTTTTTTCTTTAATTATTTGGAACCATATAAGGGTAGAGACAACTTTAAGAAATGGCCTTGGGGACTGCGGAGAAAAAAAAAGAGGGAAAACAGTGTTTTTAATGAAAACTACTTGGCTCAGCTAGGTTTTATACTGCAGTGGCAATATCAATTTAGCATAGCAGCCATGGCCGTGGCCGATATTTGTTCCTTGATTGTCATTTCATTAGGAAGAATAGTTATATAATTACAGTACACAAGGTGAGAAGATCAAGTAGCATTCATTTATGGAAAAGTAGCAAGAAAAGATACATAATTAGAGTACACAAGATGAGAAAATCAAGTGGCTGATCTCCTTACATAAGGTGTTTTCATGAAGCATTTATCGGCTCAGGTGTTTCCTCTAAGCTATGCATAGTAGACATTTATGCATCAGCTTGAGAGGGAGTGTTAAAGATTAATACAGAGTCATTCTATAATTCATTTCCGCTGTTCAGGGACTGGGTTGTAATTTTTACAATTGTAAGGAAAGGTCCTAATTAAAAAAAAAAAAACTGCAGTTTTTTTGGTAAACAGTCAAAGCTTCAACAAAATAAATAAAGAGGACTAGATGTTTGGTCAAACAAGACTACCAATCCTAGATTGCTCTCTCTTCCTCTCCACTTCTGTAACTATTTGTTTCTTTTTCTATATGCACTTGAGTTTTCCCAGTTTATTTATTCCAACTGTCAAGGGGTTTTTCCATAGAACATTATGATATGGAGGTAATCTATGTGTAGTTTGTTGATGACACTGTTGTGTTCACTGAGCAGATACGAAACGTCAACATTGTTTTCAAATGGTCCACGGTGTCTTCATGCCTCAAATTAATCATTTGAGATGTGGTATTTTACAGGACCAATTGATGCAGGAGTAGACAATTGAGTCTGCTAACATATTTGGTTGTATGGTTTGGTGGGTCATTTCTTTCAACTATTTTTTCCTGGCCTCTTTGTATTGGGAGCCTAGAAATCTTTTGCAAGGACTAATCATTGAATGGTCAGATGGGAAGTTTTTACCTTCAATCAGTAGGTAATATCTCTTGGTGGACATTTCACATTCCTCAAGTATCCTCTTTATTGAAATTCTATAGGCTTCAAAGATAAAAGGGGCCAACAACCTAAACCCATGGCCCCACATATTTGCACAAAACTCACAAAAGTTTTTAGACTTGTATGTGAATCTTTATACGAGTGTTTTATTTATTTCATTATTATCATAATCTTATTTGATTTAAATGGGGCAGACCTTGTGGGTTTTATGTTTCTACTCACCACTTTTAAAAGCCATGATCTTTATATTGCAATAGTCTGTCATATCTTTCCTTACCACTCCATATAAGGTCTTTCTTGTCTTTCTTTACTTTTCCCTTGCTCTTAGTTCCTTGAATTTGTGACCCTTTAATACATCATTCAGGGCTTGTTACTAGTCTTTTCGTCCTCTAAATGTTTCCATTGATTATCTTAATGTGGAAATGGCTTTTGTTATCAATTTCCCATGGGTGACAGCCTGACAGGATGGGATAGAATGTTCACATTGTTATAATATGTAATGAGAGAGGGAAGAAGGAGACGAAAGTTGGAGAGAAACTGATACCTCAATGGGAGGATCATCTGTCTATTTATAATCTCATTATCCCCTAATCAAGGGCTCTAAACATGCTAATAATACAATCAGAATAGTAAACAATATCTCCTAGTCTATACATGGAAGTAATATGAGACAAATCAGCATAAACTAGATCCTAACTAGATCCCACACGTGGGACTATATACAGGCTGTATATGACCTTGATGGGCTGGGCTTAGGCCCAGTTCTACAGGGCCCATTATCTTCTACACTCCCCCTCAAATTGATGTGGTAAGGCAGAAAACATCAATTTGCTAGTGAGATCATGATGACGCGTTTTGGGAAGAGCTTTTGTGAAGACATCCGCCAACTGGTTAAGAGTAGAGACATGGGGCAGAGTTATCTTTTCAGTAACAACATGCTGACGGATGAAGTGGCAATCAATCTCAATATGCTTCGTTCTTTCATGAAAGACCGGATTGTTTGCAATTCGGGTAGCACTGGTGTTGTCCCCATGAAGAGGTGTAGGACTACCAATAGTGACACCGAATTCACAAAGAAGACGGCGTAGCCAGATGATTTCAGCACTCGCGGAGGACATGGCCCGATATTCTGCCTCAGCAGAAGATTTCGAGACGGTGGTTTGCTTCTTGCACTTCCATGAGATCAGTGAGTCTCCAAGAAACATACACCAGCCAGTGGTAGATCGCCGAGAATCGGGGCAACCAGCCCAGTCAGCATCTGCATAAGCGGATAAGTGTAAGGAAGCGCCCGAAGGGTAGAAGAGACCATGATTAAGGGTGCCTTTGACATAGCGAAGTATGCGCAAGGCAGCAGCAAGGTGAGGTTTGTGAGGATTGCTCACAAACTGGCTAACCGTATGAACGGCATGAGAGATATCCGGCCGAGTCATAGTTAAGTAGAGCAAACTACCAACTATCCGCCGAAACACAGAGGGATCATCCAGGGGAAGGCCATCATCCGCACTGATCTTGCTGTTTAACTCCATAGGTGTATCACAAGTGTGAGCATCATCAAGTCTTGCCGAAGTGATCAAATCTGTAGCATATTTCCGCTGATGAACCCGAATGCCAGATTTGCTACGCAAGAATTCAAGCCCCAGAAAGTAGGTGAGAGGTCCAAGATCCTTCATTCTGAAGTGTCGAGTGAGATGATGTTTGAGATCCGTAACACCAGCACTGTCATTGCCACTGATAATCATATCATCAACATAGACTAAAAGGAACGTGTAGCCCTTCGTAGTCCATCGAAGAAACAGGGAGCTATCCGAATGACTCTGACGAAATCCAGCTTGAAGAATTGCAGTCCGGAATTTATCAAACCACGCTCTGGGAGCTTGCTTAAGTCCATACAAAGATTTCCGCAACTTGCAAACATGCTGAGGAGGACATGCATATCCGGGAGGAGGCTTTAAGTAAACAGTCTCTTGCAACTCGCCATGAAGAAATGCATTTTTGACATCCATTTGCCACAGAGGCCAGTTACGTGCTGCAGCAACACAGAGGAGAGTACGAACGGTGGTCAT
Source organism: Cinnamomum chago (assembly GCA_038049695.1). Taxonomy (NCBI): domain Eukaryota; kingdom Viridiplantae; phylum Streptophyta; class Magnoliopsida; order Laurales; family Lauraceae; genus Cinnamomum; species Cinnamomum chago. Next base: position 101,312,460 of record CP142451.1, on the reverse strand, counting down.
TTTAGCCACTGGTGCAAATGTCTCCTCATAGTCGATTCCATACTCCTGTTTATAGCCCTGTGCAACCAATCGAGCCTTGTAGCGATCAAGACTCCCATCGGAGTGAACTTTGATGGAATATATCCATTTGCTGCCAATCACAGAGGCGCCTTCAGGAGTCGGTACCAAGTCCCATGTATGATTAGCTTCGAGAGCGAGAAATTCCTCATGCATAGCATCCTTCCAGTACACAATCTTCGAGGCCTGTGAATATGAGGTGGGTATAGGAGTACCATCTAAGGATGAAAAGAGAGCAGGAAAGCCATAACGGTTAGGGGCAATGGAAAGACGATTAGATCGTCGCAGAGAGAAGCGATTATCAGAAGAAGCATGGTTACCTGTAGGAGCAGTAGGCGGCACTGGGAGATGATCGGGAGAGGGAGGCAACACAGGAGGAACCTTGTTACGCCGGACATAGACCTTGAGAGCAGGTGATGGAGTATCAGACTCCGGGAATTGTGGCAAATAGGACACCGCAATGGGATGATGATCTAAACGTAATGAAAAGAAAGGAATATGTTCCAGGAATATCACATTACGAGAGATCCGCATGCGTTTTTCAAACCGATCATAACACAAGAACCCTTTGTGTTCAGAACTATAGCCAAGAAAAATGCATTTGGCAGCCTGTGGGGATAGCTTAGTGCGTTCAGTCGGTGGAAGATGAACAAAACACAAGCAACCAAACACACGTAAGTGAGAGTATAAAGGTGAATGTTCAAAGAGAACTCCATAAGGAGTAGTTTTGCCGAGAACGGCACTGGGAAGACGATTAATCAGATATACCGCAGTCTGTGCAGCATCACACCAAAATTCTGGAGGAACTAAAGATGCAAGTAAAAGGGTGCGAACAGTTTCAAGAATATGTCTGTTCTTTCTCTCCGCAATTCCATTCTGCTGAGGAGTGTGCGGACAAGATTTTTGATGAAGAATTCCTTTATCAGAAAGGAAAGCAGAGAATTCATGAGACAAGTATTCTCCGCCAGAATCGGATCTAAGGATCTTGATATCTTTCTTAAATTGAGTGTGTACCATGTTATAGAATCTTTGAAAAATAGAAAACACTTCAGATTTTAAACGCATGAAATAAATCCAAGTATAACGGGAATGATCATCAATAAATGTCACATAGTACTTGAATCCTGACCTACTCAAGGTAGGAGCAATGCCCCAAACATCAGTGTGAATGATATCAAATGATTCTAATGAACGAGAGTTATGAACAGAAAATGGCAAAATATGACTCTTACTTAAACAACAAGTTTCACATTTTGATTGAGATAAAGAAGACATTATTTTATTATCAATTGAAGAGTCCAAGCAACCAAGTTTAAACAAAGAAATTAAATTGGCATTGTTCACATGACCAAGACGTTTATGCCAAACCGTCCACAAATTTTTGAAATTATTAGAGGAAGAAGCAAAGAAGGAATGATGTCCAATGTCCAGCAAAAACAGGCGCCCATGTTTACTCCCCGTCGTGATCACCTTCCCAGTTTGTCGCCCCTGTAGGACACAACCAGAAGAAGAAAAGTTAACAAGGTAGCCCTCATCAATAAGTTGTCCTACAGAAAGTAGATTGGCCGATAATTTTGGAACAAAGTAGACATTGGAAAGGGTGATGGGCTGGCCAGTGACACTAGATAAAGTAATGGTACCAACTCCAGAAATGAGTAGTTGATCACCATTAGCAGTGGTAATTTTTTCTTTTCCAAGATAAGGGTGGGAATCTGTAAAGCTATGTTCTACAGATGTCATATGATTTGAGGCTCCTGAGTCTAAAAACCAGGTAGAAGTGGTGATAGAAGAAGAAAGAGATGCAGAAGAATGAAAGGCAGGAGATGCTTTATGAGAATGAGGTTGATACCGACCACCAGAGAAGCCCATAGACGCATATGCAGATGTGACTGTGCTCTGGATCAGCTCTTGAATCTGAGCAGGAGTCATGGATATAGCTCCGGAGGAAGTGCTGCCTGTATCTGATAATAGCTCCGGAGGAAGTGCTGCCTGTATCTGATAAGGGCGCTTGAGCCTGAAAAGCGGATGGAACATTCTGTCTTGGCATATGGGAGGGAGGCTTCTTAGGCTGTGTCTCATTCCGTCTCTGCAGGCTTCGGCATTCATCAATCACATGACCTGTCCGTTTGCAATATCTGCAAACCAATTTCTTGCGACAATTTTTGGCAATATGTCCGAAACCTTTGCAATCATAACATTGAGTCTGCTTTGGAGTTGCCAGAAGAGCCGAGTCAGCAGGAAGAGGCGCAAGGAAGGCTTTGGGTGCTTCAGGTGCTTCCAGAATAGTGCGCTGTGAAGTGAGACGAAGTTCTTCGCGAAGGACTTCTTGGAGGCAAGTATCAAGATTAGCAGTATTCTCCCTATTCATAAGTGCAGACCGAACAGATTCAAATTCAGGTCGGAGATTCATAAGAAACTGGCTGATATGAGTTTCTTCTTGTAACTGGAGAGCCTCAGATAGAAATCCAGAAGAGACCGTTTGGATCAGCATGGAATCCCTTTCAGTCCACAAGGTGAGGAAACCATTAAAGTATTCCTGCACAGTTTTATCCCCTTGACTGTATCTGGCAATTTCACTATCCAGATGAAATTTCCGGGCTTTATTTGTTTGATGGTAGACTTTCTTCAGATGAGCCCACATATTAGCTGCGGTGGTGTAGGCTTGAAGAGCCACAGCAAGAGAGGGATCAATAGAGTTAAGGATCCAAGTGATGACTTTCGCATTTTCTTTGGACCAGGTGGCTAGTCCTTTTGAGTCGGAAGTGCTTGTAATCTGAGGTTTGGTTATTGATCCATCAAGATAACCAAAAAGACCTTGTCCTTCAACAAAGTTCCTCAAGTGGAAGGACCAGGACATATAATTCTGTCCGTTGAACTTAATTGGGATGACATCGTACTTTTCCATTTGTAAGAATGTAGTAGATAACAAAGCAAAACAGCAGAAAAAGGAAGAGAGCACCACCCAACCAACCAAAAAGGTGTTCTGATTTGCTATAAAGAGGCTTAATACAGCAGAATCAGAGCAGTAAACAGCACTGAACAGAATTTAATCAGTCATAAGCAGCATTAACAGCATACAGCAGCAATAGGAGAAGAGATCAGAGAAGTGACAGAGGCATCCAACGGTACACAAAAGAGTGCAAAACAGTAGTGCAAAAGGAGACCAGCCCTCAGATCAACAAAACAGAAGGTAGAGTTGATATTGATCTGCTATAAATCAGCTAATACAGCAGGAAGATTGCACAGTCTTGATCTGATGAGGAATCCAGCAACAGAAAACAAAATAGTGCAGAAATTTATCCCAGACAGAGCCAGGCGACCATGGATTTTGGTGCAGGATCTGTGCGTGGGCCCCACAGGGTCATCTAATCTCAGATCAAGTTTGAAACTCTTGAAGGAGTTCAAATGTACTTCCTCTAGTCCAAATCTGATGAGTATCGGATAAGGATCCACAAATCTGGACGGTGGAGATGAAAACTTTCTGACAATAATGTGTCAAAAACGACTGAGGAAGAAGATGATAAAACCTACCTCAGATGGTGATGAAAAATTCCAGAAAAATCCTTACAATAACCCTGAAGACCTGGCGAACACAACTGTGGAGGGTGCTTGGTGATAGGAAGTTGATCAGTGGTGGGCCATAGTTTGATCAAAGGCACGTCAGACACTATTATCAGTAATGACAGCAGCAATGGAGAGGGAAGATCCACGCCAATAAGAAGAGTTTGATCAATGACAGAAGATGGATTGATCACAAACTTGGCTCTGATACCATGTTATAATATGTAATGAGAGAGGGAAGAAGGAGACGAAAGTTGGAGAGAAACTGATACCTCAATGGGAGGATCATCTGTCTATTTATAATCTCATTATCCCCTAATCAAGGGCTCTAAACATGCTAATAATACAATCAGAATAGTAAACAATATCTCCTAGTCTATACATGGAAGTAATATGAGACAAATCAGCATAAACTAGATCCTAACTAGATCCCACACGTGGGACTATATACAGGCTGTATATGACCTTGATGGGCTGGGCTTAGGCCCAGTTCTACAGGGCCCATTATCTTCTACACACATCTGCCTCAAATCTCATCCTTTACCAAAGAAGAACTTTTTTCTGGGTGGTAGAAATGTTTTAGTGGACCTCCTTGAGGAGGAAAACTTATCTAGTCTTTGGACTGTCTGCATGAATGTAATCCGTACTTTAAAAAAAAATGTTTGCATTAATTTATCAAACTTCTTCATATGATTGCAATGATGATAAGCCTATATAAAACACAATGTTTTATGCCATGTACATCTCAACCTGTACCCCTAACATAGGATGTACAACACCTGGTGTTAGCTTGCAGCCTGCTAATGTCAGTACTAGTTCTGCTGCAACTGGGTACCTGCGGTCTTGTCTCCCTTCCTTCTCTGGTACTAAGTAGAAATTTATGTCTAGGCGAGAGTTTGGGGTTAGGTTTTAAGGTTTAGGATGAGGATTAAAAAATGAATAGAGTGAATGTCTTGAGTTAGTCAATGTGATTCTACCCACTTATCTTTATTAAGTTCGATGAAGCATACATTTATCATATTGCCCTTACAAAAATTGGTGCCCACAATGCCCTTATTATATTAAGCAATATTCCAACTGTTAAGATGATTCTTGATTCATGAACTTCATATTCATGTTCTGCTCTTTATGAATGCATAGTTTCTTCTATCTTGTTTTGTCTTTGTACCTGGGTGGAAATTTCTTGGATTCTTGAAGTGCTTGATGCTATCTTCATGCTCATTTCCATCCTACAGATACCAAAGAGTTGATTTTCGATTACCACCTTGCTTACGAAGTTATGGAGACACTGAAGGGTGAGTTATTTATTTTTTCCTCAGCTTTTCGTTTGAAAGCTGCATGTTGAATATTATGTGTAATCATATTGATGTATGCACTTGTTTCTTGGTAGAATTTGTTGTTATTACCTTAGGTGAAAAGTGAAATAAGATGATCTTCTCTCTCTTAATTTAGAGACTGTTTTAGAAGCTCATCCCTTTTGCATTTTTGAAAAATGGCGGCAAAAGTTGTCAGTTCCGTAACCGCTTTGGTTATTTTCAATCAGAAATTTTGAATAGCTTTTGTTGAAACCGTAGATTGTTCAAAATCATAAGAACCTTTTTTAAGTTGCCCTTTTTATATTGATTTTCAGAGGATTTCATGTTTAATATATACCCTAAAAGCAGTCTAAGATCACTAAAATTGAGGTTTTCTAATAGATTTGGATATATTATATTCGTAATAACTAACCCTTCTGATTCAACAAGAAAATAACTTCTGTGAATATGCTATATGCACTATCAAAGAACTCTTCTATTTCTATGATATTTCATGAATTGTCTTTTTTTGTGTGGTTTAGTTTGCATCCAGGGTCATTTTTCATAGGCTAATTCATCTGAATGGCATTTTGCAATGGAATAAGGGTGAAACATGTGAGATGCATAAAGTTTCTCCAATTTCTCAAAGGGGGTTGGCATTACTGCTGAGAAGATAACAGATATCTTGAACTTGATATTAAGATGAAAGCCTTGGATGAAAATACTCTCCCTGCTCCCACCCATCATCGTCAGTTGTTTGGTAGCTTAGTTTATCTCACTACCACCCTCCCTAATATCATTTTTGTCATACATGCTGTAAATCAGTTTGTTTAGCTCCACCACTGTTCATTGGGCTGTTGTTTTACAGATCATTCGCTATCTTCATGGCTTTCCATTCATCAATCACCACCACCACCTTGTCCGAACTACGTTGGGGTTGGCTGCATAAATTTTGTTTCTCTATTTTGATCTATCCTAAACCAAATCCTTGGATAGGTTGCACTTCTTCATGGCATTCCATTATTGGTTTTTATTTATTATTTGTTCTTATCTCCTTGAAGAGCAAGAAACAGTCTATGGTCTTTGCTCCTTTGTTGAGGTAGAATATTGCACCCTTGCCTATACAATTGCATAAATTGTCTGGCTTCGCTGATTACTTGCAGGCATAGGCATTTATCGTTCTCAGCCAACCCCTCTCTAGCTATCACACCAGAGGTGCTATCTGCTTCTCTTGCAATAAGGAGTTTCATGAACAAACTAAACACGCGTGATTGATTGTTAGTTTGTTAGCCAAGCATCTCCTCCAAGGGACTATTCATCTTATTGTATCTCTACAGATGTGTAACTACCAGACTTTTCAGAAGTCTCATCAAGTTTTGCCGGTTTCACCATTTGCTTACCAATCCCTTGATGCTTCCCCATCCTGAGCTCGAGGGGAGCTGTGGAGGAGGAACAATCCGTTCCCATAATCCCTAACACTCTTTTATGCATTTCCATAGACTACTATATCTTTTGTAATCCTTCAAGTTAAAAATCTATCCTTTAGATAGACTTGATGCACAAGCTTTCTAATATTGTACATTCAGATTTGTACTGTACTCCATTGTAAATTCAATCTCTGTGTCACACCGATACAATTTTCCTGAAAGATTTCTTCTTTTTCTTTATTGCTTCAGGTCTGTAGCTGAAATGATATCTTTTTTATTTATTTAAATTGAAATCGTACCACAAATTGTTCAAGGTGATTAATCGAATGGTATCATGAATTATGTTTCAACTTGGATCTACTTCTTATTATAATTAAACAAATAAAAAAAATTTAAAAGGGAAAAAAGAAGTAGTCATTCATAATCCTTCCTATATCCATGTATAGCAGCATCAATACAGTGACAAATTAGACTATGGCATCATCATATGAAGAACACCATTGACATAGATTTATATATACATATATATATATATATTTGATTGGTGACATATATTGATATATCATAAATGATATGCATGAATAATCATTAAAAAAATAAAATAAATGATATGTATGAATAGTTAAATATCTCTATGATATCAATGTTACTAGGAAACTTAAATGAGTTGCAGTGGTTTTTTCTTTCTTTCTTTTTTTTTTTTTTTTGATCTCTTTAAATAAAAAATAGAACTAAAATTCAAATCATCAACATTACATGGTTATGATTTCTCCCAAAGTCGAGATAGTGTTCAGGAAGAAAAAAAAAACCAAAAAAATAAAATGAAAAAGAATATAGGACGAAACCCATAAGTATAATCGAACAATCTAGTCACATGCCTGTTCCATATTTTATCTCAAAATTCTCTCCAAAACCACACAAGTATTTTAAGGGGTTTTGTTACTCACTAAATAACATCTCAAATAGAAATACTAACGGAAGAAGAAAAAAAGATAGTGAAAAAGTCTGATATTAACCATTTGTCAGTGGCTATTCTCACCTAGACAAATCACCTGATTTGTCAGATTCAATAAAACAAGTATCAGCTTGTTAGATCCACACTTGAATCCTAACATTCACTTGAAAATGGGATTCGTTACATGGATATGAATCTTTTTCCTTAGGGTATGATACAAATTGTAAGATTCATGATACAAATCCTAAGATTTTGACAACAATGACTTAATTAGATGAGTCCGGAAACTAAGCATCGACTACTTGCAATCTGTGGGTCTCATGTTGAGTGACCATGACCCAGCAGATAATTGTTTGTTCTAGTTTGGGTTTTGCAAGTTCTGAAGAGTTGGGAGGTTGTTTTAGTTATTTTGGTGTTGTTGGATACCTAAAGTAAAATCTAATTCCCATTTTAAATGGATTTAAAAAAAAAAAACTGTCGTAATAACGTAAAAGTTGTTGGGAGATGCTCCTATGAGAGCATCTCTCACCTTACTATGAGAGATAAGGTGGGGGGCCTCACATCCATATCAACTTAAATGTGAGGGCCCCCACCTTTATCTTTCATAGTAAGGTGAGAGATGCTCTCATAGGAGCATCTCCCAAAGTTGTTTACTTAAGATAGCTTGCATTTATAATTTTATATAGGTGTTCTACACTTGTTTCCTATATGGCTATATACAAGAAAAATCTTCTTGTTTCCTCTATACAGAAAAATCTATGTACAGTCTTTGTTTTTGTAGTTGATATCCACTTGTTTCATCAGTTGCTTGAGTTCTATTTCTTTTTTGTGTCTTTAGGTCAAACTACGCGTGGAAAGATATATGCCAGTTTCGAGCTTTCCCCTCAAAGAGTTTTATTTCCTTGCAATTCTTTGAACTTGATGATGATTACATTCAAGAAGCAATCAGAAAACCTCTACATCAGATGACTTTTACAGTAAGTTATTCACTTTCGAGTTCTTTCAAGTTTGTACAGGTTTCTTGCTTTCTAGAACTTGTTCGTGGTTGTAACGCGAAGATTTCGCATTTTACCTTATATGAAGATTGTAGATAGGCCTCATAATAATAGCTGATTGATTGTAAATGTCTGTCCTTGATAGCTGGAGTGAGGTTTGTGCATTCAACATTTACAGAGCTATATTCTGTCACTTCAGTCTTAGATGTCGCTTTTGATTACTTCATTCCACATCTTTGTCAGTCTCCTTCTAGTTCATAGGTCTTTGGACATTTAAATTTTCCAGACGGGGCTGTTTCAGATCTTGTGTGTTTGCTGAAACATCTAAGATATTGTCCCTGATTTTATGTGCACATTTATGACAGTTCTCATAAATGATGTATGACAATGGTTGATGGGGTGTTGATGACGATAAAGGTGATTTATGAAAATAGTTACAACCATAGACTTGTTGAGATTAATTATTGATCTAGGAAGATAATACTAATCCAACAACTTGTGGGTGAGTGTTGTGAGACAATAGCTAGTTAGTTTTAAGAGTTTGTTTATAGTGTTTTCAAAACAGTCCAAAGGAGGATCATGCATTTCGGGTAACTCTTTTATTTTCGGAAAGGTTAGTGTGTATATATTTCCAAAGGGGAATTGCGCAGATGGAGTATTTTTTAACTTTTCATATTGTTACTATTATAAATTAATGAAGAGGGTCATCCAGACCTAAGAAGGAGGACCAGCAAGTCTTTTCTTCTCTTATTCTCAAATCTCCCCATATTTTATATTTTTCTTTTTTTTTTCCTTTTTTCAGAAATTTCTGGTTTTCAACAAAAATCTAATAGTATATACAGAATTTGTTCTGCAACGTGTACCTTAATGAATAGCAACAGCCCAATATTCAATTTTCTTTCAATGTGGGTGACTATCACCATTGGACTAATGTAACACAAGGAGGGTATGTTGTTTGACATGAGCAAGTTGTATCAAGGGTAGACCCCAAATCACTAGAATCATATACTCTCTATTTGATGTAAAGTGAGTGAGGCCATGCTTCGGAATGAGGTTTTATCGGGCTGAGATTTTGAATCCCGTGTCAGAGTTGGGCTTGGCAAATCGGGTTTCATAAGTCTTAGGCTTTGGCTCAGGCCTACTCACATCCATTCCAGGTCCAGTGTGTTCTACTCTAAGAGAATTTAGTCATTTTTTAGTTTTTACCATTTCATTTAATTACCTTTGGCCGTTACTGTTATGAAAAAAGAAAAAAAAGAAAAAAAAAGGCCATGGCATGTGAAATTTTCATTCTGATTAAGTAGAGATTGTTTCTTTCTTACACATAAAGAGAGAAAATGTTCTGAATGTCAAGATTCAACAGAAAAATAAGATTCAGCAGTGTTCAAAGCAATGCCAAGGCTTCCAGTCTTTAAATGTAGTAAAACTGAGACAAAAAACTGCAGTTACAAGATCCCAAATAGGCAGAAAAGCTGAACTTCAGGCCAAAAACTACGGCTAATAGATTCCAAGACATCTTTAAAACTCACAAGAAGCCTCAGAATAACTTTCTAAAGTGGAAAATCTTCAGAAATTACAGAACCAAAAAATTGGGCCAGGCAACTTGCCTGATTGGGGACTTGAACAACAAGATGCAGTAATATAATGCCAGCTAAGCTGTAATCAAAGGATGAGGAACAAAAATTTTCAGGTCCCCAGTTTTTGTTGCAAGAAAATGCTGTCCCGAAGAGCAGTGATGAAGATTAGCCACACTTCAGATATTGGCTAAAAGGAAAAAGGCTTCTTGAAAAAGAAAAGACCAAAATGGAAAACGGTCAGACCTCTAACATAATGTGACCCAAAACTACACTGAAAATGCCGGCCAAGACTACAAAATAATATATATCACAGAAATCTTTCTAGTTAAAGTATTAACTATCTCCTCTAACCAAATAACAAACAATAACAATCCCCTTGATATAGGAAAATTCAGCTAATAAGTTAAAATGTATGGTACACAACAGGAACGAGATTTCTCTGTTCCTTAATGAAATAGTATTGTGTGCCACAAGATCATATTTTTTATTCTATATTTGATGTATGACCTGTTAATTTCTGCATTTTTTAATGTCTATTCTGTTTCACCCTATTCCCTTCTTATATTCTTACTTTCCCTTCTCAAGATCATTTACTATTTTAGTTCATGTTGAGCATGTCTCAGGATTTTTAGTTCCTAGGAATGCGGGTTATTATGGTATTTTTACTGACTATGTGGTTTTCAGCGTTCTACAGGATGGTTTTCTGGGGACCTATTTCGAACCTTGATGTTGCGTGTTAGCATGAGGTTTCTTTCAATATTTCCTAGAACTGGTGCAGAAGCTTTACTACAATCTGTATCTGAGCGCTTTGAGAAGTGCAAGAGTACGCAACAATCTCTAAGAAGAAATTTGAAGTCCAATGAAAAGGAGAATCAACATGTTGGCACAGGTTCGAAATGGATTAGTGTACTCTGTTAACTAATTTTTTTTAGTGGTACTAGTTTCCATTATCAAAGGTGATCTGGTTGGAAAGCTTTTCACCTTACAAATGGCGTAAAACATTTACATTGTACATGGGGAGTGGTGGCTTTGGATAAAAAGGACAACCATGAATGACCTATTTCTCCCTTCTGTCGACTTGGTTTGACAATCATTTTCGTTCCATCTAGAACTTGCAGAGTGGATGGTTTGTTCTAGAAAGTTTTGTCTTAGTATACATGTCATATCGTTTCTAGTGGATGGTTAAAATTATCATAATAGGAAGATGGGGACCCTTTGTCATTCTTGAGTGCCCTTCTTGTCCAAATGATCTGTTCATCACCGTTCAGTGCAAGTGCCTGTGTTCTATAATTTGGTACAAATGTTTCGTGCAGGATATTTTATTCTGCCAGGTTTTGGTTTTATGCCTGGCTTTTCGTTTATATCTGGCTGATAGTTAAGGTGTTTTGCGATGCTCAATTGATTTTGAAAGAAATATTTATTCTATTGAACCCAACGGTTGTAGGTATGTGGCTTATGTTTTGTGGGTACAAGCTCTCTATCTGGTTGGAACCCTTATGGAATGTACTGCATCTGGGAATCTCCTTTATCTGATAGTCCTTCCCAATTAATGAAGATGGACAACTCAAAAGTTAATTCCCCTGGTGAAGCCCAACTCCAACATGGAACTTGGTTGTCTCCCTACACAATTCTTACACTTGTTACTATTCCTACCCATCATCTCTTCAATCTCTGTGAAATCAAACTACCTTGATTATTTGCTTTTTCATATAAATTTCATTACCAATCAGAATAGAAAACTATGTGCCGTCTTTAACTTTTCTTGTGAGTTGTCTCAAATGGATAATCACTTTCAAACCAATTTCTTCTTTGGTCTTTGTGGTTGTCTCCATCAAAATAGACTTAAAGATCAAAGGATCGAGTATTGGCATACCCATCTCATGGATAATCACTTTTAATGTAGACCTACCATTCGTAAACTCAAACTGGTTCTATGAAACATTACATTCTTGTCTTAGGTATTAATTAATGGGTCCCTTCTGATCTCTTTTTGCTAATTTTTTATGGCTCAACAGTCTTCTCAATTATAACTATCTCCTTTATTCCTATAAAAGGTTCAATAGTGATTTTTCCTCATCCTTCTTGTACATAGTTTTTTTTATTTTAAATATAATTTGGTTCACCAACTGACCCCAACTTTGTCTAGATCTTCATCAATATTTAAAAACATTGAGGCATAGGTGATGCATTCATTTTCCCCAAAGAGTGAGGTATAAGCCTCAGTGTCTAACGTATAAGCTCATGAGCATGTCTTCTAATAAATAATTGGTTACATTAAAAATTAATTCAGCAGGTTGGCTATTTTAATTCTTTTAATGAGTTAACAAGGGTTAAATTAAGTGAGATTAGCTACCATTGTTAAAAAAAAGAGGAAAAATTTTCAGTTGTTAAATTTAAAAAGTGCACCTCCCTTTTTCTTAAAAAAAAGAAAAAAAGATTAGTAGGGCATATGTTCCCCAATATGGAGTGACTGAAGCATACACTTCAACTGGGGTAGTCTCCTTAAATATACTTCATACAGTGAGATGTATACACGAAATGGAAGTCATGCCTAATTGAGGCACAACCATGTGGCGGGGGCATTTTTGGAAGCTACTCCCTGAGGTGCTCCTCAAGGTGTAACCCAAAACGCTTCTAAAAAATTTGACTGCGTCGTATCTAAGGTTGTCTTGGTATTCTAATTTGGTTTGTTTTTCTTAATTATACTTTTCTTGGCAAGAAGAATGTGTAGTTCATCCACTTTTTGGTTTCTTGTTGCTTTCAGGCTCCAGTAGTCATGATTCTGAAGTGCACCAAACTAGTCATATTGACATGGAAGCTATTGGTGATGATGACGATGAAGTTGAAGATGGCGAAGATGAAGAGCAATTTAATGAGTACCAAGTAAGTAAATCTGTAAGGTTTACTTGTGAATGGAAAAAGGTTTATAGTCTGCCAGCTCTCATTAGTGAGAAGTGATAGGACCTCCTTGTCTAATGTGGGTCCCAACTGCACGACCAATAGGAGCCAGGGCTGTTAAAATAATCCGCCAAAATAAGCTTCTCCACAAAATCCTGAAGTTTACTTTTGCCGCATCGGTTATTTTAAGTTAATTGAGCCTAACATAATAACTTTCACTTCTGCTTGTAGGGCGAAGCAGATGATGGTTTTCCTTTGCAACCATGTTCCTGTATCCTTAACAAAATGTGTTTTCAGTTGCTATTTACTAGCTAATTTACTTGTATAGTTGCATTTAGTCCATACTGCGCTGGACTAGATTTGATCTTGATGGTGTTTTTGTAGGGTAATTGCAGAATATGAATCTCTTTTTTTTTTTTTGGCTAGTGCCTCACTGGAAGAGGTGCAGAATATGTTCTTGGTGAAGTCTTCTTATACCAGTTTCTGCAATGTAGGACAATTATAGAATATGTTTTCGGCTGAGTCTTCTTATATCAAGTTCTGTTGATTGAATTAGTATTGATTTTGCCAATCCACTGGTAGCTCAGTGGTGAGGAATCTGGCACTTCCCTTCCACATAAACAACCAGGGATCAATCCTTCGTGGTAGTGCTGATGGTGAGGGGACTTGGGTGAGTGTGTTGGGTGTGTGAGTATTTACTAGAGCACAGAAAGAAAAAAAGAAAGGGAAAGAAACAGCTAGTATTGATTTTACTGCATCTTTGTTGGAAGAAATATATCATCATCATCATCAAAGTTGTTACATTTCGACAACACTCTCCTAGTTGAGTGGTGTTGGCACCTTAGTTTCACACATATGCCCAGGGATCGATCCTTGGATCCTCAAGTTAAAGTATCACTCCTTAACCAGTTGCTCAAGATACATAGCACAAAAATTATAATAATAATAAGAAGTTGTTACATTTCATTTTCTTGAAAGATTGCTCATTTATTCAAAGTATTAATGGGAAAAAAAAGATGCATAGATTAAAGTTTCAAGAGAGGAACAAAAAAAATAAAAGAAAGAAAGAAAGAAAGAAATTACTTCTAAGTGGAGTGTTTTGAATGGGTAACTAACTGTATTGGCATCTGCTTACCCAGATTTAGAAAATGAGGTGCTGTACCTCTGTTTTCCATGTGTCCAACTGGTACTGTAAATGTGGAGCATATGTTGTCAGCCGTTAAGTCTTAGATAATTTGGCTTCTCTATCAGTAAATTTAAATAATCTAATTCGTAGTTTTGCACTGTTTAACATGGCTAAATAAACTGGGTAAAGCATTCATTACCAATCACCAATGCAAAGGACCTTATTTTATTGAATGTGGATGGATTAACCTTTTTGTTTCTAGTCATCCTTTAGATGCTGTCCGACCATAGTGAGGGCCCACAAAATTGATTCTGTTCTTCTGACCATGTATCTATGCACATCCCACTGAAGATGCATTTGTAATGCCCATTACTTTCTAAATGAATGCTCAGCATTGAGTATTTTTACCATTTTACAAGGCTCTGTTTTCATATCCCTGACTGGATGTTCATTAACAACGGGTTGTCATTTCATTTCCTTCCAATCTTAATCTATTCACTTCAGGCAGGAGCTAAAGAATAGTGATAGGATATCCTTATGTTTTTGGTTTCTATGCTGTCCCATATTTCAACAGACAATAACCTTAATGGTAGCTTGTTAATTATCCACCATCAAAGGTCATCATTTTTTGATGTCTATCCATGTAATAGGTTAATTATTTTGTTCTCCAGGTAGGATATTGTAATGGGGTCCTGGTCTTTTGTGCTAAACAGCATGCATGGCATTTTGGTTGGGCAACTCCTAGGGAAGTACCACCTGGGATGAGATCAAGTTCATGAAAACTACTGGACTATAGCCCTTGTCACAGTTGGAAGGTACTTTATTGTCACAACCATGGGGTTGTGAATTTGAGTCCTGTTTTTCTTTTTTCTTTCTTTATTTTTTGATAGACAATGTGATGTGAAACAACAAACTCAATGTTGCACCTTACACTATGCCATGGGCTCTTGTCGTGTTTGAGTCATCTTACTGGTCAAGAAAAGAAGAGTTAGTGAAGATTTACTAGTGGTTTTCGTCTTGCCTGAACTGATGACATAATTACCAAAAGATAGCTTTCTTGATATGGGTTCTTTACTCAATCTCATTTGGCTAATTACTGCATTCAGCTTGTCTAATTCCCATAAAACAAGCCAAATTTCCTATATTTAAGCAGATCCAATTGGAGAAAACATCAACCAGGACTATCTGCAACAGATCTTTGGCATTCTTCCATTCCCTAAAGATGGCACCAGTGGTGCCAACAACGGCATTGCCCAAGATGCCGATGCAAGTGATGGCGAATATCAGATATATGAGCAAGATAGCGATGACTATTACGATGGCAATGATGATGGAGGTGGTACTTAACAGCATGATACTGGTAGCTATGTCACGGTGAAAATCTATATCCTCTTGATGCTTTCAAAGAGCCAATAGTCCTAATGGCACACATTGGCAGATAGATTGTACACTTAATTAGGTTTATGTTCTCCCCCATATAGTAAGTTAATATTTTCTTAATTGTATTTGCTGGGTTTGTCATAACTCATAACATTAAGCAATGATGCAAGCCTATGATTGTAAGGCATTATTCCTTTTTTTTTTGGTAAATTGTTAGGCATTAATCTTGAATACTGGTGTTTATTCTGTTTGAAATGTCTTTCAAATTCTACCTATCTATATACAATGGTGAACAATCTGATCAGTTTTGCATAAATTACCTAGGAATATGACACTGATTTAATGATCACGGTGGCCATCTGGTAGGAGAATTTGACTAATACATTCTCTTGGTTCATCGGTCATTATTATGTATGAAATCAAATTGAAATTGAAATTATATGTAATCAACATTGGGTAATTTCTATCTACATACAAAATATACATAAATAGGTGGCTCAAACAGGCTGCGTTAAACGACAAGCTGCGATGGGACATTTATTTGGACCTTAATGGCTACAATTTTGAACCTGTTGGTCCAGTAACATTTAAACTGTTGGTGTCTTTGGTAAAACAATATTAGTTGCAACAACTAGTGTTTTTAAGGTTTCAATTTACTGCAAGTGGTTATGTTTTTTGGTAACTACTTAGAAGTGTGCAATTGTTGTGCTTGTTTTGAGGTATGGGATATTAGTGCACCTGAATCACTGAGATGTATTTTCACTGAATGAGTTTGTATGTTTGTAAAATTATCTTGAAGCATTTATAAGCCTTTGGAAGATTGTTATTTAGTATCCTTCTCTTCATAGCATTATGTTTACACCATTAATACCCATTTGGCTATGAAACAGGAAGTTACTATATAAATGAAGAGTTTCTGTTTTGATCATTCATCTCATGTAACTTATATAAAACAGCTGGCAACATCCATTGAAATTCTCTTTTTTTTAGAATTGCTTTCATCCTGACATGACCTGAATTGTGAATTCACTATGCACTAAAACAAAGCCTGATCGACATTTCGAGCTGTACAGTAAATGATTTGGAAATGCACAACATAATAAAGGTGGTAAGTAGCAAGCTTGCAACTTATGTTTGATAGTTAGCAACCTAATCGCATCCCTTAAATCCTCAATTCCTCTAATTGAGGATAAATGAGCATGACAGCTGAGTTGTGAAACTGAGGCACCCAGAGAAAATAAAGAGTTTTCTGTGGAAAGCTCTTCATGGGCATCTTCCAACCAAGAGTTACTTGCATCACATTTGTGCTGTCCTCAACACAACAGTTATCTTTACAGAACGGTTCTGGAGGGCAACAAATCCTAACACACTAATAGTCTCTAATCCCTTTGATTATTTTTGCTGTTTGATCACAATGTTTTCCTCACGTGATGCCAATCATTGGAAGAGTGAATGAGTGGGCATCAAAACATAGTATCTTTCAGCTGACTGAATAAATAACACCTGAACATATTTTGGAGAGATTGTGAAGTGAATACTGATGATGCATTGCATCCATGCCTTGGGATTTTCTCTGTCATTATGGAACAAAACAATATGGGCAGGGTATATGATCACGTCTTATTTAGTACCTAATCCCTTCGTCCATTCTTCCATTTGATCACAATGTTTTCCTAGAAGGTGATTACAACTGTTAAAAAGTGTAAATGAGTGGGCATTGAGACATGGTAACTGTCACTTGACTATATAACTAAAACCATGTCTCAAGAATGTAGCAGGGGTATTGGATTGTTTGGCAACTCTACTAATAGACTCAAGTAAAGTGATTGGATTGTTTGGATTGTTTGGCAATTCTACTAATAGAGTAAAGTAAAGTAAAGTCTCCATTTCTAAAAAAAAGAAAAAGATCACATCAAAAGTACTTTATTTCATTTTCTGCCATATTTAAAAAAAAAAAAAAGTAAGAAAACAACCTCCTTTCTTTACAAAAAGACAAAAGAACTCCACTTTTTTATAAGTAAAAAAGATTTTAGAACAAACAACTAAAAATAAATACCATTATAACCCACTTATGTTTTATTCTTTAAAAAAAAAATCTTTACTTCACCCGACTCCATTAGTAAAGCCCTCAAAAAGCCCCTAATAAAAAACACAAAAATTAAGTGAACATATTTCTATGAAACACAAGAATGTGGCAGGGGGATAACAAATGAATTTTGTGAACCAAAAAATGGTAGATAGAAAATGAAAGTACCTGTTATAAACTAAAGCAATAAGAAAGTTTGAGATTGGGCCACTTTGGCAACTCTACTAATAAAGTGAAGTGAAAGTAAAGTTGATTTTGAAGAAAAAATAAAATATAAACAGATTATGAAGAATAAAATATAAGTGAGTTATAATAAAATATTTTATTTTTAGTTGTTTGTTATGGAACAATTTTTTTTTTTTTTTGTAAGAGAGTAGAATTTTTTTTATATTTCAATGGAGAAGGTGGTTGCTTTCTTACTTTTTTTGAAAAGGATGAAAGGAGTTATAAATTTAAGTGCTTTTGATGAAACTAACTTATCCGAAAAATGAAGGTTTTACATTACTTTTACTATACTAGTAAAGTGGATTCGATGATGAGGAGGTTCCGGCCATTTCAGGATGGAACACGCTCTTCATATTCCTTCTACTGTGAGGATTCTTCTTCTTTCTTTCTTTCTTTCTTGACAATCAATGGCTTCTCTCTCTCTGGAGTCGATTTCAACACAGATAGAAGCAATCTCATGGAGGAAGGAGAACCTCCGAAAATCCTTCCAACAACTCCAACCTCATTCATCCGCCCTCTCCCTCTCCCTCCAATGGCAAGACATCGAACACTACTTCGATTCCATCAAAAAATCCATCGACGACAGCTTCCGCGATCTCCAATCCAAAGCTCAAAACCACCACCACCAGCAGCTCACCAAATCCACTCCCCAATCTCAGTCTCAGGTCTACGAAGGCATTCCCCCGCAATCACAAATCGACGATGAAAGCACGAATGCGCATTCTCCTTTCCAATCTCAGATCGATGAAAGCTCTAGTGATCTCGAATCCAAGTCTCAGAAAGACGAAAGCTTTAGCGATATCGAATCCAACGAACCCGGGGGAAACCTTTTTACGCTTGGTTTGTTCAAATTTCATCCTGAAATTGAAATCATTCCAGAGAAAAAAAACCCAGAACGCCAAGAACAAGGCGTCGTCGTCGACGGATTGCGCTCTCTCATAAAAATGAACCAGTCCTCTCTCTCCACGATCTATGACAAGGTGACAGAAGTATTGAAATCCTCGGCCGACCCTGCGAAGATGGCGTTTGATTTGATAGAAGCTTTGGATTTTTACAAAGGGCAAAGATTTGTGCTGGAGACGCTGATGAGGATCGCGCCCGAGATGGAGATCACAGTGGCGGAGGCCGAGAGGAAGAGAGCGCTGAAATTGGCGGGCATTTGGAAGAGCATTATGGGGGCCTTTAACTATTCCAGGTTGCTGCCTGTGGCATATTTGAAGCTTGTAACTGCATTTGAGTTGATTTCTGATGTTGGGGTGGATGGGCTATTTGTAGCTTTTAGTAAATTTGGGCTCAAGAAGGATCGAATTAGGTATTTCAGGCAATTGGGACTCGAAGACAAGGCTTCTGGTAAGAATCTAGGTGATGAGATCTTCATTTATTTATTTTTGTTTGCATTGATTTTTCCTTTAAATGTTCATGTTATCTTTGTTTGTTCCATTTAGAGAGAAGTATATTAAACCACAAACAAAACAGACACACACTACAAAGCATCAAAGGTGCTAACCAACCGTACAGTCAGCCATACAGGAAAGTCCTTCAACCACTGAAAATCAGCCAAAAGGGTAGAACAAATTTTAGCTGACTGATGTGGTGCCCCATTATAACTCCTAGAAATGTGATTAAACTCAATGTTTTCAAAATAAACTGAAGCTCTAGCAATATTCAAGGTGATTCGATTCAAAGACATTGCTTAATCTCATTGATAGCCTGTGTGTGGATGATTGAATGCCTTTATGATTAGGCACAAATGCCTCATTCTAAATGCTGCTTCATTTCTTTACTTGGTAGCATGCACTGCACAATTTGGATTGTCTGTATGTTTATTTCTAAGAGAATATGGAGTACTGGACAGGGTGTCTCTCGCTCTCTCTTCTCCTTTTCTTCTTAGTTGTTTCAAGTTGAGTTGTTTGGAAGACGGGTTCAGCGTGCAAGTGTATATAGGGGCTTGGGGTTTGGTTTCCTATGACAAATACCGGTTATATTTGACACAGTCATGGGTTGTGTATATGGAACCTGTTGACCCGATGACTGTATTCAATATTAGCAATGCAGGATGACTGCAACCTCTAAGGAATTTGGTAGTAGTCAAGGAATATAGAGGACCGATCCAACTAGAATGTTAGATATCAAATCAAAACACCATAGATTGGTTTGCAGCCACGTGGTGAGCACAGAATGTGATCTGCAACTACTTCGCTTGCGACTTCTAACATTTTTTGGATTATCAAGCATTCCTGGATCTGTCTCTGGATTGCAGCTCCTTACATTTGGGAATAGGGTTACAATCAGATTCCTCCCTTGGATGCCGTGTGTTCTCCCCTCCATTATAGATCGTTCCTCAGTCAGACACCCATGGTCTTCCCAACAGGAGATGGTGAGCATTCATGGCGGGCATCACATGAAACCAAACATTATCTAGTTAATTACTACTAGCATTAAATCGAATTAAACATGCGGACAGGTACCTCTGGGCCATTTCTATCCATGACAGTTGGTAGGGCCATGTCATTATTTTGGTGTGCAGTTGGAGATCCTAAACTAGGCATTGAGTGACCAAATTGGTGCTACACTGCTACTGCTACTGTGAATGACAAATTAGACCCATCTCCCACGAATCAAATAGTCGGCCTGGAATAGTTCTCTCTGCTGTATTAGCCCATCTTGTCAGTCAAATAGTCAATACTTGCCAGTTGCCAAAACTAACGGATCGTGCCAGATCATTAAAGATTGATTCTCATCTCCATTGATGTTCTTAATCTCTTCAATTTCTGGGTCTTATTCTAATTCTCTCGGTGCCAACAAACACCTGTGGACCATCAACATCTCCGCTCCGTCGTCAACTAGCCCATTGTCAAATTCATCATCATAAAGAACAACTTCCACCACCTCCTTCGGGCTAGTCTTCACTCTCATGCTCTGGCATGATGCCTTTATCTTTTGATGTTGATACCAAAGCTCTTTTTCGCTTGGTAGCATTCAAATGAGATTGGCCTGACCTTGTTGCACTTGCTGCAGTGGATGTTTTTTTGACCCGGTCAGTTAGCCGCCCTGTCAACATGACTCTTTGATCCGGCCGCTTGGCTAGGGTTAGACGGTTGGATTGGCTCCAATCTGGAGCAGCTACTGCTGCTCTTGACCTGACTTGATTTGATAATGGGATCCCATGTTGTTGCTGCTTTTTCAGGCGCTTTTTAGCAAGGCTCGCTTACCAGCATGCCTCGGCAGCGGTGAAGGTTGGTCCAAGGCCCATCTGGTCGGTGATTGCGGGCCTAAAATCATGGATCAAATGTGTCACCAACTGCTCATCCAACTTGTTCAGATCATTATGCCCTCGAGTTGCTGAAACTCCTTTGTGTATTCGTTTATTGTCGGGTCTCCTTGTTGGATATGCTATAATCGTTGGAACAAGAATCGCACATAATTGACGTGGAGAACAGCCCCGCGCAAGGCGCTTTGTCTTCTCCCATGAAGTTACCGTGCACTTCCCATACCTGTCTTGTCGCCGTAATTTGTGCCCACCAATTCGAAGTTCGACCTCACAATCACCTGGCCACTAGCTTAACTTTGCACTAGTCAGGGATCTCTCAATAATTGAAGATCCGCTCTGTTTAAGCTCGGCCTCCCATTTTTGGAAATAGAAGATTCTTGTCCTAAATGGTGCTGAAATACTCTCTGAACATTGTCTTATGATTCTTAACCCAACCATTTGGCAGGCTCAATAATTTGACGCACCAGCCGCCAAGCCAAGTAAAGGAGGTTTCTTTTAGAGAGGCAACAGATGTTAAAAATTGGTTAAACCATTGTAACAAATTATGCTACTTACTAAATATATAAGTGAAAATGGGCAGGTTAATAGGCTTAATTATTGGTTGAACTGCTCACAAAACCTGTCATGGACCATCTTGAATGGTTGCTCTAAGGACCCAAGTCCTTACTCTCATTTTGGTGGTTTTATCTGTTTTTTGGCCCATGGGGTTGGCCCTTTTCCTATTTTTGGGCCCAATAATGAACAGCTAGGGCTGGGCCTATTATAGATTGAGGCCCAACCTCACATTTAGTACAGAGGGCAAGTATATTCTATAAATGGTTTGGGCTCAGGCCAAACTTTCAGGCATGTTGGCCGACGCTGGCCTGGAATACGACTAATAATTAAACAGGCTGGGATGGACGAGGAAGTTTTGGTCCAGCCTGATTCAGCCTATGAATGCCCCACCATGGGCATTTCTTGTAAACAGATCTAACATTTCTATCCCTGAATAAGTGCATTTGATACCACCTCTGTCATTGTTATTGAGTTCCATTTCATCCTTCCATCTCTCTTCTGTCATGGACTAAAATGTTAGCCTGATAACCTTAAATCAACAAACTTTCTTGGAACAGATTTTATTCAAAAGCTGATCAGTGAGAATAGGCACGTAGCTGCTATTGAATTTGTCTTTGCTTTTAAGCTTGGGGATAAATTCCCTCCTGTAACCCTATTGGAGGCTTCTTTGAAGGAAGCCAGGAAGCAGGCTCAAGAAATACGTAGAAGTGGAAATGGAAATCCGCATGAGGTATGCTTGGTGTTTAGATGGTTCTGTTTCTTTCAATTAAAAGTCAAATGCTTTCATTTATGTATCTTCCACAGGCTTATACAGCCACAAAGACAGAACTTTGTGCCATGAATTTGGTGATAAAAATCATTAAGGAATACAATATCGAAGCTGAAAGCTTGCTGAAGGGTGTTGTAGAAAGTATGTCCGAGTTGAAGGAGCAGGCAGAAAAGGAGAGCATTGCGGCAAAAGCAGCACCAAATGAGCAGGCAGAAAAGGAGAGCATTGCAGCAAAAGCTGTACCAAAGCCCCAGCAGCAGATAGGGAACAAGCGGCCTCCACCAGCTGCCGAGGCTAGAGGGAATACGAAAACAGCTAGACGAAAGCGACAGCGTGCAGCGAAGAAGCTTACAAGGCAGCTAGTCGATCATGTTTCTGCACACTCATATTCACCTGGCTCATATGGATTTGCAGAGCCCAGTGCAGGACTTGCTGCATCTTATGACCATCTGGGTTCCAGACTACCAGTAGGGCCTCCGGTTTTTGGTGAGAGCTCCAACCAACCACATTCTCAGTTTATGACCATCTGGGTGCCAAATCCACACTATCCATCTTACTATCCCTAGAATTGGTGGCATGAGTTTCCTATTTACTGATTTCTGCAATGGGTTTGGTTGGACCACACTTATCTGCTGGTTTTTTAGATGATGCTCAAACTGTTACTCTTCATCATTTCTCCCCCCCTGTTACCAGGGCTTGTATATTTTTCAACTTAATTTGTAACATATGCATGTGATCTTAGCTGTTCAACTGGTGGCCCAACATAGATATGGCCTTTTTAACTTAATCGAATTTCACACCAGCTGAAACTTACCTTTTTCCAGAATTTTGCAAGCTAGGATTAGTAAGCAATAGAAGAACCGAATCCCAAATTCAATTAGGATGTAAATGGATTGGGTTCAGTATTTTTCCATGGAAAACCAGGATCCAGACATGATTGTACCTTTGGTGCAAATCCAGTGAACCCGACTAAACATGATTTGTGCCTATGACTATCTAATCACAAAGTCCTGCATGTTTCAGTTATTGCATAAAAACGACGTCTGCTTTTTCATAAGTATCTTATTCTTTTATCACTTGGGGTAACTTAGATATTCATGTATGGACTTGACTGGACATAGATTTGGATCCATGGTCGGGTCAAGAATAAGGTTCATACAAGATTTTTCAGGTTAAACCCGTTGAGTAACTTTGGATTTTGGTGAGAGCTACATGCCTCCGTCGAACTAAGGTCTCATCTGCATCACTTGTTAAACTAAGTCTGAATCATAAGAAAATGGTTTTTCATTGAATCACGAAAAAGTAACTTGCATCTTTTCGCCTTTTTCTCGCAGAAATGGTGTTTTTACCCTTTCAATTTACAACAAGTGGTTTTGTTTTTCGGTAACTAGTTAGAAGTGCACAATTGTTTAAAAGAAGACACAGGCATTGTGCTTTGTTTTCAAGTATGGGATATTAGTGCACCTGAATCACTGTGATGTATTTTCACTGAGTATGTATGTTAGTAAAATTATCTTGAAGCATTTAAAAGCCTTGAGAGGATTATTATAGTATCCTTCTTTTCTTAGCAATTTGTTTACACCAACCATGGTTACCCATTTGGCTACTAATGGTCCGTTTGGGAAGGGAGTAAAATGAGGGGGAGGAAAAAAAAGAGGGAAAAATGGAGGGAAAATGAAAAATGAGGGTGTTTGGGATGCGGGGGAGGGAAAGTGGGGGAGGGGAAAATGGAGGGAAAAAGAGTGTGGGGCCACTCAAAAATTTTCCACCCAAAACAGGGGGGAAAATGAGGGCAAAAGAGGGGAATTTGTGGGAAATTACTAAACTGCCCTTTTTGTCCAATGATAACTTTTGCCAAAGCAAGGGTAAATTGGTCTTTGTCTCTCTACCTAACAAACAAACAAAATTATAATTTTTCACTTTTCTTCCCCCCACTTTTTAACTTCTCAAACAAGAGGAGGTAAAATTAATTTTCTCTCCCCTCCGCTCCCCTTCATTTTCCTTTACCCTCAAATTTTCCCTCCCCTCTCCCCTTCCCAAACATAGGGTAAATGGGGGTAGTTACTGTATAAATGTAGAGTTTCTGTAGGATCTTGAATCGCTCACTAGGTTTCAATGTTGCCTTGATATTTGTCTCCAACCATTCACACTTGCCAGAGTTAATGTTGAAGGGGACCCTAATTATATTGCTTCACTTTGTCTGTACCTTCTATATGGGACCTTGGTAGCTTTACTGCAGTGGGTTCTGTTGACCTTATTAGCTGGATCGTTCCTGTTTTTGTAAAATCCTTTTGTACTTAATGTGGAAGGTAATGACACATATCTTCAACCATGGTGATTGGATTTGATAATTTCTTATGGTCTTGAAAATCACATGGACTTCAATTTTTGAGAGAACAAATCTAATCTAAGCATGGAGTTTTCTCTTCTTAGAGCCTGTTTGGATACACACAAAATATAATATTTTCATATTTAAATAATAAAAGAATTAAAAATTATAGAATATAATAGTGCAAGATTATAATATTGCAACACCGTCACTGTTTGGCATTTTTTTTTTAAGAATTCAACCGATTTTAAACTAGTAGTTTGGCGGTTACTGAAGATTATAATATATACTAAAAAAAAATCATCATACATTTAAATCCAAACAATAATGATCAAACAACGATATGCCATCACCATTTTCTTGGGTCTAGCAATTTTTTTTTTTAATAGTCATAGGAAACTGGGTTTGATCAGGGGCATAACTGTGACATCAAGAAATGCTTGATTTTACATTTCCAAAAGGCCATGGAGAACAACTTCTGAGTGATATTGAGCATCTACTTCACTTCAAAGTGAACAGGGAGAATGCTAATAGTTCTCTGAATGATTTCTCCTCATCGAAACAGAAAATTTCTTGAACTTTTGTCCTCAATCAGATCACTGTGGCCATGTGGGGGTCCTTTTGGTTGAGAATAAAGAGCTGAGTAAAGGAAACAGATTCCCTGTCCAAACAGGGAATCCGGTTCCGTTGAGTAAACTGTGTTCAAACTTGTAGAGGTGGTAGAGATGACTAGATGAGGCTCTCTCTCTTCTTTTTTTTGGTGGGGCTCTCTCTTTCTTTACTTCTTTCTCATACAAAAATGAACACAAGCATTACTTCGCCAATCGCCATGACGCTTTCTCTCACCATTATATATCCTTTTATCTTTTTCATAAGCCTGTAACGACTAACGAGTCAAGTATAATGGAATGCATTGTCCGAAACTCTGCAAAATCCTTGTGTGTTTAGAGTCGTCTTCTTCTTCTTCGCAATGGTTTCTGTTTCTGTCGAATTGATTTCAAAGCTGATAGAAGACATCTCATGTAGGATGGAAAACCTCGAAAACTCATGCCAACAACTCCAACCTCATTCATCCGCCTTCTTCTTGTCCCTTCAATGGCAAGAAATCGAACACTACTTCGATTCCATCAAGAAATCCATCGACGACAGCTTCCGCCATCTCGAATCCAAAGCGCACTACCAGCAGCAGCAAACCAAATCCACTCCCCAATCTCAGATCGACGAAAGCATTCGAGATGTCGAAGAAATCATTGGCGATATCAAAACGAAAGCGCAGCAGCAGCAGCAGAATAATTCTACTTTCCAATCTCAGATCGACAAAAGCATTCGAGATGTCGAAGAAATCATTGGCGATATAAAAGAGAAAGTGCAGCAGCAGCAGCAGAATAATTCCACTCTCCAATCTCAGATCGACGAAAGCATTCGAGATCTCGAAGAACGCATTCGCCATCTCGAATTGAAATCGCAGCAATCTCAGATCGACGATCTCGAAGAACGCATTCGCCATCTCGAATTGAAATCGGAGCAATCTCAGATAGACGATCTCGAAGAAAGCATTCGCCATCTCGAATTGAAATCGCAGCAATCTCAGATGTACGAAAGCGCTAGCGATCTCGAATCAAAGTCTGAGAAAGATGAAGTCTTTTTCGATGTCGACGAATCGAAAGAACCCCGACGAAAGCTTTTTACGCTTGGTTTGCTCAAATTTCAGCCTGAAACTGAAATCATTCCGGAGAGAAAAACCCAAAAAAGCCGAGGAGAACCAGGCGCGTGCGAATTACGCTCTCTGATAAAAATGAATAAGTCCTCTCTCTCCACCATCTCTGACACGGTGACGGAGGAATTGAGATCCTCGGCCGACCCTGCAAAGATGGCGTTTGATGTGATAGACGGCTTGGGTTTTTACCAAGGCCAACGGTTGGTAATTGAGGCGCTGATGAAGATTGCGGCCGAGATGGAGATCACTGTGGCGGAGGTGGAGAGGGAAAAAGCACTGAAATTGGCGGGCAAGTGGAAGAATATCATGAGTGGGGTGAACTTCTTTTCCGGGGTGCTGCCATTGTCGTTTTTGAAGCTTGTAAGGGCGTTTGAGTTCATTTCTGATGTTGGGGTGGATGGGCTATTCGTAGCTTTCAGTAAATTTGACCACAAGAAGGAGCGAATTCCGTATTTTCGTGAATTCGGTCTTGAAGACAAGGCTCCTGGTAAGAATCTTGGTGACAAGATTTTCATTGTTGTTTGCATTGATTTTTCCTTTAAATGTTCATGTTGTGTTTTGCCTTTTTTTTTTTTTAATTTATGCGTGGAGAGAAATATATTGATCATCAAAGAGGAAAATCACAAACAAAACCATACAGGGGAAGTCCTTCAACCACTCAAAATCGGCCAAAAGGGAATAACAAATTTTAGCTAACTGATGCGGCGCCCCCATTATAACTCCTAGAAATAGATTAAACATAATGTTAACAAAATAAACCGAAGCCCTAGAAATATATGAGAGGATTAGATTCAAAGACATTCATTCCTTGATCTCATTGATATCCTGTGTGTGGAATGTGGATGATTGATGAATTCAATGAATTATCCAGTATACAAGGAAACCTATTCAGAAGTCAGAACTCACATCTAAGGTCATGAAATAAGGGTTTTTTTTTTTTAGCAAAACACACGAGGGCAGCAGGTGTGTGTGCATGATTAAAACAGATGGAATCCAGTGGAATTAATGTAAAATCATAAAGGAAACATGCATAGCACAAAAACCCTATACTAGGATAACCATAACATGTAGTAAATCCCACCCTTTGGCAAATCCACTTCAATGATTCTATAGTAAAGGCTTGAGTGACCTTGCCAGCGCCTGCCGCCTGGGATGGCAATTGGGCGGGTTTGGTATGGGTTGGGGTAAGCCCAAGCCTGCCCCATCTTAAGTTAATCTCATCGAAACCCGCCCCGCCCCATGACAAGTCACTGGTACGTGATACCAACTCAGCCCTGTTTGGGTTGGGGTCCGTACAAATTTGAAGGTTAAAACTTTTAAAATAAATAAATGTGTGGGAATGAATGTGGTAGAGATCGAATACACCACTTTTTCTTGCGGCATGCATTAAGTTAATGTCCAGCACCACTTGAACCACATGAGTTTTATTTATAACTTTAATAAACGAGGCGGGTGTGGTAACAAACCCCAAACCCGCCCCGAACCATGAAAACCTACTAAACCCACCCATAATAGTAGGAGGGCAGGTCCCTATTTAAACTCAACCCATGGCCATCTCTACTAACACCTGATTGGGTCAGATTTGACCCACTAAACTTTGACCAAAATATCCAGCAGGTCCTTGCTCTGTTTTGAGTTTCAGTTCTGAAATCTCAAAACAGTCCCTATCATTCACTGTTATACCAATACAGTCCCTGAAATGTGATTTGAAGCTAATATATAGATTGTTTGGCCATCAAATCTGGACCAAAACTTGCTGGGACCCTTGCGGGCCTTCTTAGGATGCTCAATCTTCTCCATATAAAGCTTCAGTGACATAAAATTCTTGACCAAAAACCAATTCCGCATCATTCTTCCCCACTTGAGAGAAACTTGACCTCGAGTTGTTGCTCACTTCTCGGCGTCCCTTCTTTCTTTTCTGCTTAGACCTTTTTTTTCGTGGTTATTTTTATACTTTTGCAAACTAGGTTTCGGGTCACTACAACTTGAATTTCTTCATGAGGTGTGCTGTTATGATCATCCTAAATCTGCATCTATATATGATGTTCATCCATTTGTCGGATCCCTTGAGGAGAGGATCAATGTATTCCGACTCTGATGCATTGGAGATCTGCAAATCCATGACTTTCTCGCCTGCGACTTCTAACACTTTTGGATTATCAAGCTTCTTAAGTTGCTAACTAATACACCCAAAATGCCTAGGCGTTAAAGGTGCGACAAACTAACTACTTAACATCCTCCCCCCTCGGGTGGGACACCGCCCGGATTCGAAGCACACGCCCGCACACAACGCAACATGGGGCATTTTTGTCCTGCGCACATGCATGCACCCGCACACAATACGCAACATGAGGCCTTTTTTTTTTTCCTTCGCGGATTTGAAACGGGAATATGTTGGCTCTAATACCATCTCAAGTTGCTAATCAATGCACCCAAAATGCATAGGCGTAAAAGGTGCGGCAAACTAACTACTTAACAAAGCATCCCTTGATCTGTCTCTTGATTGCAGCTTCTTACATTTGGGAATAGGGTTACAATCAGGTTTTTTCCCTTGGATGGTGTAGGACTTCTCTTGTCCATCATAGATCACTCCTTAGTCAAACTGCCATTGTTCTTCCAGTAGGAGATGGCCAGCATTCATGGCGGGCATCACATCGCACCACACAGGCACAAATTATCTAGGTAATTGCCACTAGCAATAAATCGAATTAAACACATGGACAATTACCTCTGGGATTTTTGCTATCCACGATAGTTGGTAGGGCCACGCCATTATTTTGGTGTGCAGTTGGAGATCCTGAACTAGGCATTGAGGGACCAAATTGGATTAACTTGGATGTTTCTTTAACCCAGTTGGTTAGCTGCCCTGTCAACGTGACTCTACAATCCGGCCGCTTGGGTAAGGATTAGATGGCTGGATCGGCTCCAATCTGGAGCGGCTACTGCTTCCCGCCTTAGTTTGTGCCCACCAAGCTGAAGTTCGGCTTCGTAATCGCATGGCCACTAGCTTGACCTTACACTTGTCAGGGATCTCTCAGTAATCGAAGATCCTCTTGATGGCTTAAATCCACTCCATTAAAGCTCGGCCTCCAGATTTTGGAAATAGAAGATTCTTGTCCTAAATGGTGCTGAAATACTCTATAAACATTTTATCTTATGATTCTTACCCCAACCATTTGGCAGTGCTCAATAATTTGACGCACCATGCCAAGTAAAGGAGGTTTCTTTTAGAGAGGCAGCAGATGTTTAAAATTGGTTAAACCTTTATGATGAATTATGCTACTTACCATATGTGTAGGTGAAAATAGGCAGGGTTTAAGTGCCTTAAGTATTGATTGAACTGCTCACAAAACCTGTCAGGGACCATCTTGAATGGTTGCTTGCTTGCATTTGGTGGTTTGGGCTGTTTTTAGGCCCATGGGCTGGCCCTTTTCCAATATCTGGCCCCACTAGTAAACAGCTAGGCCTAGGCCTATTATGCATAGAGGCCCGATAAATGGCTTGGGCTCAGGCCAAACTTGCAGGCAACATGGCCGACTCCAGTCTGGAGTACGACTAATAGTAAAACAGGTTGGGATGGAGGAGGAAGTTTTGGCCCAACCTGATTCAGCCTATGAATGGCCCACCATGGGCATTTCTTGTAAATAGATATAATATTTCTTTCCCTGAATAAGTACATTTGGTACCTTCTCTATCATTGTTATTGAGTTCCATTTCATCTTCCATCTTTCTTTTGTCATGGACTTAAAATGTTCACCCGGTAACCTTAAAATAACCAGCTTTCTTGGAACAGATTTTATTCGAAAGCTGATCAGTGAGAATAGGCACATTGTTGCTCTTGATTTTGTCTTCGCTTTTAAGCTTCAGGACAAATTCCCTCCTTTACCCTTATTGGAGGACTACTTGAAGGAAGCCAAGAAGCAGGCTCAAGAATTACGTAGAAGTGGAAATAGAAATCCACATGAGGTATGCTTGGTCTTTAGTTGGTTCTGTTTCTTTCAATTACAAGTCAAATGCTGTCATTTATGTATTTTCTACAGGCTTATACAGCCACAAAGACAGAACTTCGTGCCATGAATGCGGTGATAAAAACCATTAAGGAATACAATATTGAAGCTGAAAGCTTGCTGGAGAGTGTAGCAGAAAGTAGCTATATGTTAAACGAGCAGTCACAAAAGGAGCGCAAAGCAGCAAAAGCAGTACCAAAGCCTCAGCAGCTGCTAGGGATCAAGCAGCCTCAACCTGCTGCCAAGGCTAGAGTTGGGCCCCAGAATATGAAAAAACTTGAACGACATCCACTGCCGGCAGCGAATATCAGTCCACCGCCACAGCTTACAGGCCAGCAAATTGATCATGTTTCTCCAGAGTCTT
The DNA here is from genome assembly GCA_038049695.1 of Cinnamomum chago. Taxonomy (NCBI): domain Eukaryota; kingdom Viridiplantae; phylum Streptophyta; class Magnoliopsida; order Laurales; family Lauraceae; genus Cinnamomum; species Cinnamomum chago. Next base: position 101,281,866 of record CP142451.1, on the reverse strand, counting down.
ATTCACCTGGCTCATATAGATTTGTTAAAATTGGAGAAATAAATATAAAGATCTATTATTGACCATCAAGTAATCTCTCTTTATTAAAATGAAAATGAATGCCGGACCACAACCATAGTAAATCAAATCGGTAGTAAACTCATAATTCTTAGAGAACTGCAAGAGAGCCTAAGGGCCTATTTGGATAGCCAAAAAATAGAATAGAGTTAAGTTAAATGGGCTCTAACAGTCTAAAATTTCAATTCTACCATGTTTGGATGAATCTTACCCAATAGATGAAGTAATGTTGTGAGCCACATGTATTCTATTTCACTTCAACTCAAAATACTTCAATTTCCTTGAGTAAAAGTGGATTCTACTTCAAACTAAGCATCCAAATGGAGTGAAGTGAAGTACTCTACTTTAATTTCAATTTACTTCTCTTCACTCCACTTTATATGTGAAATCCACTTCATTTTACTCCACTTCTCATTTATCCAAACATGCCCTAATGGTAAAGAGAGCATAAAAGTGGAGTTTCGCGGAGTACAACAGTGGGTTGCTCATCCAACGGTCGGCAGTCATCAACAAGCACACCTGGCCTGAGGGTTTTCCGTTGCATATAAGTTGGCATCACCATAGCCCACAACGCAAACAAGGAATCATTTCTCTTCCTTGTGCTCATTGAAATGTGTGTTTTGAACTCAACATTTATTTACAAAAAGTCTGGTCGACCCGATTTTGGGGCTCGGTCCCCGGCCCGGTCCCCGTCTGGCTCATTTATTTATGGAACTCATCTGCAGGATTAAACCTAAGTCCGAACTTGATGGAAAGGATGATGATGAGAGATATGCAAAGTGAAATAAATGTTGAAAAGAAAATATGAAAAAGAAGTACAACCTATGGGTGCGTTTGGCATTGTGCCATTTGGATATTCCCATATTTCCACGAGATAAGGGTATAGAAAACATGTTGGTATGTGTAAATGATTGTTCCGGTTGGTTCTCATGGGAAGGAATTTCAAAATCTTAACTCGCCAGCGCCAGCATAAGAAAGTTGGAAAAAAAAAAATTTGCTTTTTTCAAGAAACAACTTGCTGGCACAATTGTTTCTTTTTCATCTCTTATCTTTTAAAGAAAAGCATTTGAAGATTCTAAATCCTCTCACTTATTTTAAATGTAGGCCCCACCTTCATATAATTTTTTACCACTTACTTTTATTAAGCGACAACAACATCACACATTTACATCTTTAATAATAAAAAAAAGGAAGTGGTCACATGGAATCACTTCCGTGCAATATTGACTAGTAGCATGTTTTTTGATTAGTTACCATCTAGGGTCCTTTTTTGGTAGTTTTCTCTATATTTAAATTCAACATTATTGAAAAACATGATTTTTTTTTATTATTTTGTCTCTTATAACACAATTGTTATGCTATTACCAAACAAGTTCCAAACAAAATATTCTGTACAAATCAGTTTAATATAATGTTGCCAAATAAGTTCCGTAGATAATGATCTTAACACAACTCAATCTCGGCACAACCAGGTCTCAGCATAGAATCGGAAACAACACGAAATGATCCCAACCAGAGTCTAAGGTGCCAACACCACTCAAGTATGAGTGTGTTGGCTACACAAACATCACTTCCCTATAAACAACGACTCAAGCATGAGTGTGTTGGCTACACAAACATCGCTTCCTCATAAACTTTATCTCACCGCATTATTTGTCGTTATCTTTTTTGCGAGTCTAAAGTCTATAACGAGTCAAGTATAGGGTGCAAGGTGATTGTGTTAATCACATTCTTAATCAAATAGTCAACCCAACGGTTTTGACATGTAGCTTATCTATAGAGATAAGCTCCCCCTGCACCTTCCCAAAGAAATTAATTTTTCCTACTTTTTCTCTATGCTAGAGGAAATGACAAAATTGCCCACCTTAGGAACAAAACTCAAACCCCTCGAAATCTCTATAAAAATAAACAAAATAACCTTACAATAACATATTGCACTAATAATAATAATAATAATAATAATAATATAATAACATTGTAATATACTAGAATATTTTCACGTATAAATATTAGTATACCATTGATATATCTTACTTTAAATAGAGTATAAGATGAATGATCCATTGATCCATTGATCTAGCCCATTAAACGCATGGGCCGGGCCGGGCCGGGCTAGGGTGGCCCGGCCTGGCCCTTTGCCTGGCTTTGGTTTGGTAATTTCAGTTTCAGAAAGCATAATCCAAAAGCTGCAAAATCCTTTCATGGTTAGGGTTTTCTTCTACCTCTCTCTCTGTATCTCCTCAAATCTTTTTAGGGTTTTTCCTCTTCTTCTTCTTCTTGTTCCTTGTTGACAATGCAATGGTTTCTCTTTCTCTGGAGTCGATTTCAAAGCAGATAGAAGACATCTCATGGAGAAAGGAAAACCTCCGAAAGTCCTACGAACAACTCCAACCTCATTCATCCGCCCTCTCCTTGTCCATTCAATGGCAAGAAATCGAACACTACTTCGATTCCATCAAAAAATCCATCGACGACAGCTTCCGCGATCTCCAATCCAAAGCGCAGCAGCAGCAGCAAACCAAATCCACTCCCCAATCTCAGTCTCAGATCGACGAAAGCATTCCCCATCTCGAATCGAAACCGCAGCAGCAGAACAATTCTACTCTCCAATCGCATATCGACGAAAGCATTCGCAATCTCGAATCCAAGCATCAGAAAGACGAGAGCTTTAGCGATCTCGAATCGAAAGAAGCCCGACAAAAGGTTTTTAAGCTTGGTTTGTTCAAATTTCAGCCCCAAACCATTCCTGCGAAAAGACCCCCAGAAAAGCGACAACGCCCAGAACCAGGTAGCGACGGATTGCGCCATCTCATAACAAAGAGCTCCTTCTCTCTCTCCACGATGTATGACAAGGTGGCTGAAAAATTGAGATCCTCTGCCAACCCTGCGAAGATGGCGTTTGATGTGATTGAAGGCTTGGAATTTTGCTTTTACGAAGGGCAATGGCTGGTGCTGGAGGTGCTGATGAAGATGGCGTCCGAGATGGAGATCACGGTGGCGGAGGTGGAGAGGAAGAGAGCACTGGAATTGGTGGGCAGGTGGAAGAAGGCTATGAGAGACATTAACTTGCTTTGCACGGTGCTGCCTGAGGCATTTTTGAAGTTTGTAAGGGCGTTTGAATTGATTTCTGATGTTGGGGTGGATGGGCTATTCCTAGCTTTTAGTAGATTTGAGAACGAGGAGCGAATTAGGCTTTTCCGGGAATTCGGTCTTGAAGAGAAGGCTCCTGGTAAGATTTTCATTGTTGTTTGCATTGATTTTTCCCTTATGTTCATGCTGTGTTTTGCCTGTGTTGGATGATTTTTTTCCCTGGCTACAGAGAAATATATTAATCATCGAAGAGAAAAACCACACACATTACAAACCATCGAACATGCTTTCCTAGAAATGTGACTTAAACTCAGTGCTATCAAAATAAACTGAAGCTCTAGCAATATCCATGATGATTGGACTCAGAGATTCCTCAATCTCATCCATAGCCTGTGTGTGGATGATTGAATGCTTTTATGAATATGCATAAATGCCTCATTCTAAATGCTGCTTCATTTCTTTACCTGGTATGCACTCTGGAATTTGGTTGTCTGGATGTTTATTTCTAGGAGTATATGGAGAACTGTAGAGGGTGTGTTTGGATGCGAGTGAAGGATTCACACACACAGGAAATGAAGCAGTGCAGAATGTCAACCCCACTTTTTTTTTATTTACTTTTACTCTCTCTCTCTCAAAACCCATTCCATGACCTCTCGCTCGTCACTTCCACGAAGCCTCTTCAAAAACAAGATGAGCAAGCCCCAGCTTGGGACCTCCATCTCGATGAGGGCAACGCCTGCAATACTTACCTTATGCACCTCACTGAGGCCTGTCAAGGAGAGCTTCCGCGAGGCCGGCATAGTTAGATTCCAGTTCGACACTACTATCAGCATCAATGATGCCATCTCCATGGTACCAGGGGCATGTGTTGCAGCCTCTAATCTAGGGATCTTATTGCCAGGGTGGGGTTTTGGTTGGGTTTCACATGATTTGGGTGATTTTGCAGGTGGGACGAAGGGTTTGGGGCATGATCTTTTATTCGTTATCCAGGTAGGGCTGAAGGGTTTGGGATTTGGTTGGGTTTTTGAAAAGAATTGAAAGTGGTAATGGTGGGTAGATTTTTCAAGGTGTGTCAGTGGTGATTGTGGGTTTTGTAGAATGTTGTGATAGTGTGTTTGGGAGGGTGCATTTGGACTGGGAGTGTTTGGATGGTGGGTTGTGACGATGGGATTGGGTAAAGGGTTGGGGATTAGTTATGTTTGGATGGGTGTATTGGGATGGGTGGTGATGGATAGGTGTATGGGGATGTGTGATGGCATAAGAGTTGGAAATGGATGATGAAATCAGTCACAAAGAAGTGAAGATGGACCGGTGATTATTCATGAATCTTGGCCATCCCCTATTAAGCCATAAAAAAATAATAAAGAGGATTAGAGGAGCCCAACTCAAATCTTGGATAAAATCAAATATTGAATCGATCTTCATTGTCATCAATTAAATTATAGCCAATTCTTCTTGGAGCCCCAATTGGGCCATAGTGTGCGGCCCATTAGGACCAACCTCGGCAAAGTAATAATTTGACTTAAACTGACGTTAAATTTCCTAACTTGTAAGTGAGCAATTTATATCACCATCATCAATTTCTTCTAAGTGAGCAATTTGTGTCAAGGGAGCTGAAAACCATGGCAGGAGATGTCAAGGGTGACAGAATAGCAAGATCAACCAAAAGAAGATTATACGAGAAAAAAATCAAAAGAAGCAACTCAAAAGTTCTCATGATGGCCATACTTTACAAGAACTAGAAGAAGGCAATTTGATTACGTTTCCTTCTATGGACAGTGTTGATAAGAAGAAACAAGAGGCAAAGGAAGAAAAAGGAAAAAGAGGACACTGAAGGCTTAAATTTTATGAGCAACAATCCTGATCATCCAGTGGTTTTGGTGGTAATCGAAATTTCAGAAGAGTCATATGGATTACCAGTGGACAAATCAATTCTTTCAGTAGTTTCACAAGATGATCCAACTGTTGCAGTCTGCCACATTGACTTCATCTTTGGGGATGAACAATGGATAGTGAAAGTTTGTGATAAGATGGTGCAAATTCAACAATAGAGACATTTAATGGTTCGATGGCACATCCAAGCAAAATAAGTGACACCTCCAATCTACTTCTAGTTGGAAGAATAGACCAACTCCTTGTTTGGTATCTTTACTTTTATTCCAAGAAAACCATCAAAAAAGAGGGTAAAACTCTTATTTTCACAAGCCTAGAAATGGGGCCTTTCATTCTAAGTGGGTTTGCCTCTACTTCTTTAAAGCGGGTATAGGATAGAATTGTGTGCCAAATGCTCTGTTTTTTCCAAACCTCTACCTGCTATAGACATTTAGACAAATAGAGGTTGGAAATTGAGATGCCAAACACAGGCGAAGTAAAGTTTTCAATCCATGCAAAGAGAATGAAGATCAACATGAAAATCAGAAGTTTGTATGGTGGATCTTCGATCCTGGAGGAAACTAATGGAACTTGAGGGTCAGTTCTCTCCAAGCGAGGGAGAACTAATGCAGCCCAAGACTAATGGGCCAAGCCTAGGTCCATTGGGTCCAAGCCTAGGTCCATTGGGTCCAAGCCCAAGCAACGGTTGGCCTAATGGCCTAGTACAACCCTAGTCCAGTTGTGTGCAAAATCAACTGAATTGATTATCCTTTGATATCTCCATTAGGATAATTAGCTTCTACTGGTTTATTTTTCTTATTTAGTTATAGTTTAGATATAATGAATGTTAGCGTAGGAGCTATAGTGCTATAATGGATTGCCTTCTTTGGATTCTAAAGAGGCCTGTTTAAAGGACCTCTCTGGTATCTTGAATCTTCATCAATTATGTTTAGAAAATTCTTCTTCCCTTGAGTAGAACTCTTGAGCGATTGTGTTCTTGAAGGTGCCTACACTTGGGTGGATCCTTCCACCAATCCAGCTGCATCAATTACTTGAGTCTCCTTTAACTTCAACCGAACCCAACTTGTGATTTAACAATTTGAATCCCTTTTTGCATAAGTCTGGTGAGTTTGCGACACTAATGGTGACTAAATAAAATCACCAAATTGTTTCTATCATCACATTCCAGAATGGCTTTCCCATGCATGAGACTTCGGATTACCCCATGAGCGACCATCAATATGACATTAATTCATCCTTTTATAAGACACTCTCAGACAACCTAACTCGGATGCCTATCCTTGTCCTTTCCACTCATTGCCCTTTCCCAAGTCATTATCTATAACTGGCCCCAGCTAATATAGACATGTAAGACTAATTACCAAACAATTTTATGTTCAGCATACTTGATACTTAAATCCATAGGGTATTAGCTGTTATCACAAGAATAGGCAAATGGGCATTATTTATGAAGGTGCTCAAAGTTTATTGTTAGACAACATTTTGCATACTTTGGAAGCTTGGATGGTTGGCACATCAAAGGCGAAAAGGTACAGTATTGGTCTCTTCCTCAGGGAATTGGTAACACGAGAATAGGAAAATGGGCAATATCTAGGAAGCAGCTAAAATTTTTGTCCTTAGTATGGTTCAAAGTCGCAGGTCACGGTCGTCATCACTATTAATCCTAAAAAACGATATATCGTGGCTCATGGCTTGAATTTTTTCAACCTCAAAAAGAATTGAATAAATATCCAAAACATCTAGAATATTGGAAAATACTAGAAATCAATTTTTTTTTCATTAATATACACTGTAGACCAAAAACCGTTCCTCCCGAGTCAACATCCTGTGTTGCTGTCTTGTCAGAATTGTTCAAAGTTTGTTCAAATGAAATGATGGATTTACATGTATATGTTAAAAGTACTAGAAATATCATAAATTAGTAATATTAAACTTAAGTAGTAAGTAGTTAAGTACTCAAGTATCAAGTATCAAGTAATTTATGACTTACAAACATTTTCCACCTTACAAATTACAACAGTGAACTTCATGGAAAATAACATAAAATGACATTAAGAGGGTGCAGTGAGAGAAACTAAGATTTAGGCTCAAAATCACTAGATCTAGAAAAGCCCAAAATTTTCAAAACCAGAATTTGTAGATTTAGGCTTAAAACCATTAGATCTATCAGAAACTGAGAGTCTATAATCAAATCTAGCTCATTGTGAGGCCTTAGTTGCATTTATTTTACTTTTTTTTTTTGAAGAAAAAATCATAAATCGGGTAAAAATAAAAAAGAATAATAAAAAGTGCTTAAATCTTTTGAAGATTTGCTCCAAAGCACAGCCTGTTTGGTAACTTCACTAGTAAAGTGAGGTGAGATGAAAGGTAAAATTAAGAACTTAAAAAAAAAAAAAAAAAGATGACCTTTTGTCATTTAGTGGCATGGGAAAGTAACTTTTTTGAATTTTTTTGGTAAAAAGTAGAGGTTTTTTTTAACAAGCCCACCAGTTGGTTGAGTTCTTTGGTTTTGTCGTGATAAAACCCACTCAAATCTTGGAATTTTGGAATTCTTAAAATATGAGGCTAGAAGGGCCTTAACTATGTGTATGTTTGGAGAAAAAAAAAAAAAAAACAAAAACATATTTCATGTTGATGTGCATGTAAATTGACAGGTTATTTTGTACATTATTTTCCTTTTTTTATTATTCTTGTGAGTTCTTGGAAATTTTTATGGACTTTTAATATCGGCATGGACGGCACCAATTCATCCTGGTTTTGATGGGCACAAAGACCAGCATCCAAATTTAAAACCCTGATTTCAATACGGACAAGGTCACTTTTGAAACAAAACCCTAACAGTTTTTGGAAATAGAAGATTCCTGTCTTAAATGGTGCTGAAATACTCTGAACATTTTGTCTTATGAAGATTCTTTACCCAACCACTTGGCAGTGCTCAATAGCTGGACGTGTGCCAAGCCAAGTAAAGGAGGTTTGTTTTAGAGAGGCAGCAGATGTTAAAAATTGGTTAAACCTTTATAACGAAAACGAATTATACTACTTACTAAATATGTTAGTGAAAATGGGCAGGTTTAAGAGACTTAATTATTGGTTAAACTGCTCACAAAACCTGTCAGTTACTATCATGAATGGTTGCTCACAGGACCCAAGTCCTTGCTTGCATTTAGTGGTTTGGGCTGTTTTTACTTTTTAGGCCCATGGGGTTGGCCCTTTCACTATTTTTTGGGCCCAATAATAAACATCTAGGCCTGGGCCTATTATGCGTGGAGGCCAGACCTCACATTTAGTACAGAAGGCAAATGTATTCTATAAATGGGTTGTACTTTAGGCATGTTGGCTGACTCCAGCCTGGGATACGAGTAATATAATTAAACAGACTGGGATTGGATGACAAAGTTTTGACCCAGCCTGTTTCAGCCTATGAATGATCTAATATTTCTTTCCCTGAATAAGTACATTTGGTACTGTATCTATCATTGTTATTGAGTTCCATTTCATCCTTCCCTCTCTCTGTGTCATGGACTTACAAGCTTTTTTGGAGCAGATTTTATTCAACAGCTGATTGGTGAGAATAAGCACATGGTTGCTCTTGAATTTGTCTTTGCTTTTAAGCTTGGGGATAAATTCCCTCCTTCAGCCCTATTGGAGGAGTATTTGAAGGAAGCCAAGCAGCAGGCTCAAGAAATGCGTAGAAGTGGAAATGGAAATCCGCATGAGGTATGCTTCGTGTTTAGATGGTTCTGTTTCTTTCAATTACAAGTAGAGTGCTGTCATTTATGTGTCATCCACAGGCTTATTCAGCCACAATGTCTGAACTTACTGCCATGGATTTGGTGATGAGATACATTAAGGAAAACAATATCAAAGCTGAAAGCTTGCGGAAGAGTGTAGTAGAAAGCATTTCCAAGTTACAGCAGCAGGCACAAAAGGAGCATATTGCAGTAAAAGCAGCACCAAAGCCCCAGAACAGGAAAAAACTTAAAAAACGGCAGCCATAGCCTGCAGAGAATAATAGACCACCACCACAGCATACAGACCAGTTGATTGATTGATCATCATGTTTCTCCACACTCATGCATATTCACCTGGCTCATCTAGATTTGTAGAGCCCAGTGCAGGGCTTGCTGCATCTTATGACCATCTTAAATGTATTTGGGGATCCAGACCTGATTAGATGTACATGATTGAACCCTGGGTACAAATCCAGTGGACCCGATTAGACATGATTTGAACCTATATTTCTGTTTGATCACACGGTCGAGCCTCTGGTCCCCCTACCTGTTTCAGCTATTGCATAAAAATAAAGTCAGCTTTCTAATGAAATATTTATTCACTGTCTCTCGGGGTGTATACAAATCCAGTGAACCCAACTGGACCTAGATTTGGGCCCAATTATTGGTCTGGTAAAAAATAAGGTCCAGGGCCATGTTTATCGGTTCCAAAACCCTCAGGCTTCTTGTAAAATATGTTGTAAGATACAATGGTAATGGGTGTCTCATCTCACAACCAGTGTCGGGGATTGATCCCCAGCACTGGTAGAGCACGAAGGTGGAGTTTCCTGTGCCGTGGAGTGTAACAGCGGGCGTACGCTGGCTGAACACAGATAGAGGTCCTCTAGCAGAGCACTGAAATGAAATACCCTAGGGATGATCTCTAGAATAAGACCAAGGTAATTTAGGACTAGGACAGTTTACCATTCCTCTCATATACAAGAAAAAAAAAAAGAGTCAAGGTTCTATCAACAAATCCACCTTGTATCCTTCACCCCTCAACTCTCTTTGTTGCCACTGATTTTACAATTAGTTTTTAGGAGTTACATTCCATGCAAACAAGCTCATCATCAAAAGATATTTCAAATAAGATTGGAATCAATGCAGCAACTATCTAATTAGGTTACATCAACTCTCTAAAATGGTGAAAAAAATATGGTCACCTATTTTCAATTATGTTACAGCAAAAAGCATGGGTTATTAGATGGAAAAGGAGATATTGGATGAATGGGAAAGGATAGTTACCACTAAATGCATTTGGCTTTTGAGAAATATAGATGTGTCAGACCGGTGAGTATTGAATTTCTTCTTCTCTATCAAAAATCTAAAAACACAACCTTGTATTCTATTTTAATGACAAAGACATCTCTCTAACTACACAACTTTCTTTATATGTCATTTGCATCGACACCCTTCGCCCTTTGACAATTCCAGATTAAGACACCACCCAATGGGATTTCTTTTTCTTTTCTTTTTTTTTTCTACAATTACAAAGATTTGCCTATAGTTTCAAACAAATGAATCATCTCATTTTAAAAACTAAAACTTAAAGACCTATAGTGCCTGAATGATCATAAGACCCATTCATAGAATTAGGGCCCTGTAGATGTATCACAAAACATCCCATCATTATCCAGAAGATTAATCCCACTAAATGTCCCATTTGATTGTAAAGTTGCCACCGGATACTCCAAATTCTGATGGAATGATGGGAATCTTAACTCTTAAGTCACTTTCTATACTCAGTCCGGAAGTCACACATGACATACTCTGAGCAGATGATGAGCTTGAGCAAGGATTGTTGACAAATTGCATGTTTCCATCAAATTGAACATCTATCATTGTATTCGAAGGCACAGCTGGAATACTTGGAGCAGTTGATGAGCTTGACCAAAGATTGTTGACGAATTGCACATTTCCATCAAATTGCACATCTATCATTGTATTGGAAGAAGTTATGCATGGAATACTTGGAGCAAATAATAAACTTGACCAAAGATTGTTGGTGAATTGCATGTTTCCATCATCTATCATTGTATTGGAAGGCATGCATGGAAGACTTGGAGCAGATGATGAGCATGACCAAAGACTGTTGACGGATTACATGTTTCCATCATCAAATTGAATATCTATCATCGTATTGGGAGGCACGCATGGAGTACTTGGAGCAGATAATGAGCAAAGATTGTTCACGGATTGTATGTTTCCATCATATTCCATATCTATCATTGTATTGGTAGAATAATAAACTTGAGAATCATAACTATAGGGTACCAAAGCTGTAATGGATTCTTGTGATGTGTTGAGACGATAGCTAGCATCATCTGTATTGAGCTGTTCGGGCGCTGCATCGCTTACTCCCTCAGCTTCTTGACTGCTTTCAAATCCACTTGGATGATGATGGATTTTGCATAGAACCCACTGCAAAGACAAAATCTCCAATTAAAAATAAGATTAGAAGGTAAGCAAACAACATTGATTCTTTAGAAATGAAAAAAAATAAAGATGCATCCATCCTTACGTTTATTTTATCATCGATGGTGAACTCATGCATGATCCAATTTGTCTTGCCATCCTTTGGTTTTGTCTGATGGTTTGTCTCGTCTTTCTTTGGTTTTTTCTGGTAGTAGCAAAAGCTCCTCTTATGACCCAATGTGATGTTTTGATCATCATCATCATCCATAATAGGAGTAGGACATCCAGTTGCCGTCCACACACCCTCATTCAGTCCGGTTATACGATTGGGTCTTTTCCTAGATGGAGTCTTCGATTTCGGTAGAGTGAGAAAGTACCAATTCTTTTCTTTTCCACAATCCATCTGCGGCCTGAATTTCTCTGCAAAATTTGATTGTGGGTTTTTAGTTTTTAAGTTGGTTTCTTGATGAAGATGCAAAAAACAAAAGAAAGCTGAAGATATATATGATTGAATTCTTGAACAAATACATACCTAGAAGATATTCTGGACGACCATATTCGTATGAGTCAACTTCTGGTATTATAATATCACGTGGGAGGTCCTGAGAAAGGATCTTTCTCTTGAGAAGGTGCAGTACCAGCTCTTGATCGATGGGACAAAATCTAAATCCCAATGGGATGTCCATTGAAGGCTATTTCTTGCAACCAAGATCAAGAATCAATATACCCCTCGTCTTTTTGAATGCTGTTCAAAACATAGGAATTCAAAGTACGTATTTGCTTAATAATGCTCTTTTCTACACGATCAAATGAAGAATAGCAAAAGGCATGTGAAAGAACAAACCAGGAAAACTTATTGCTACGAGAGAACACAAGCATATATAATAGCAATCTAAATGAAGTAGAAGAAGAAGAAGAAGAAGAAGAAGAAGAAGAAGAACTGTTAGATAAAAGATAATATTCTGCTAGGTGTGGCTTTTGCAATGGCCGTTTGGACACAAGGATAAGGGCTCCGTTTATTTTGGTCACACGACAATCTTTTCTATATCAGTTGGCCTTCACAAATAAGGACTCATATTTATGTAGGTTTGGTGCGAGACTATACTGTCTTTCATTTTAGAACTTTAAAATTAGCAGTGTCAATTTCTGATCTAGCTTGTCAATCAAACCGAACCCAACAGTTTCTTTTGATTGATCAGTTTGGGTTGACAATTTCTGACACACACAACTCTCAAGGACTCCTTTTCTTGATAAATCAAAGAGAAAGAGTATAAAGTGACTTACCAAGAGAGAGAAGGAGAGATGAATGACCCAACCTTAGATAGCTTTTATATGATCAGCGTTCTGTAACAAACTACGCAGGCACAACAAATAAAAATAGAAAGTTGTTCCCATCACGAATCAAATTTGGACACTTGAGACCCATTAAGGGAAGGAGACTGATTGCTTTACATAGGATGCAGCCTGGGCAGTGGCACATCTTTAAGAAGAAAAAGGTGTATGAACTCTTCACCCTACTGCAACAACAGACAGTGGAGCCCACTAATCCAAGATGATTGAAAACCTCTCTAATTAAATCCGTCAGTACTGGGTCTCACAATAGGAATTTCAAACCTCTTAATATCTTTACGCCTCTTAATTTCAAACCAAATGAGGAACAAAAGTAAGCAAAACATTGTTTAATTTTTCACCTACTGATCGTGGACCCAACTCATATGCATGGCTAATGGTAGGGCAAGGACTTCAACGTTTATCATGTATAACTATAAGAATAAGGTTTCGGTTTTCAAAATAATAATAAACTCATGCTGGCCCATAAATAAATAGATAAGAAAACCTTGTTTAAACATTCATTTTGCAGATTTAGGGGATATTCCTCTTTATTTAATTTTTTATAACCAGGGATATCTCCCGCCTAACCCAGCCTTAGAAGCTTTTGGCTTTGAGCCCGAGGGACACTAGATTCTAGACACTTGAGAACTAAATATATATATATATATATGATTATTCATTTAGGTTTGATTATTTGACGTTTTCTTTAGTATTGTATTTGTTATTTTAGCTCATGCATTTCCCCGAGTTTTTACTGGTCTAAAAGCGGGAATGACACCCATGAAAATTTAGTTAGGAACAATGGACGTGGGCACCCATTGAATGCAAGCAAATCAATGGATTAAAAGGAATGGTTGGCCCCACATGCCATCTCTCAGATGAAGCTTAGTCGGAGATAGACTCACAAGAGCATTTTCATATCAATTATTTTTATATTATATTATATTATTATAAACTTGAGATATAGGCATTTGAGTGTAGAATCGAATGAGCTCCTACCTAGATTCATTGAGCATTTGCACCCAAAAGCCAATTTTTATGGAGTCCAAAATGGTGTATACTTGGTTTAACGCCCCAATTCCGGATACCGATAAAGTCGTTCGAATATCCGAAGTTGGCGCTACTTCCCGGAAATTCCGAGAACTTCCAAGATCGTAGGTCCGCAGTGAGGTCCAATTTAAAACTTTTGAACAATATACTATCAATGGTTAAATTTACAGAAGCATAATAAATAAAGCGGAAGCAATTTGGTATCGATATATATTAAATGTGAGCAGAACTACAGTCTAGTTAAAAGGTTCAGTTGTTAATATCAAAAGTTAATACATTTTCATAACTATCCGGCTCACTACAAAATTTCTCTCAAAGCCCAAAATAAAGTAAACTCTCAGAACCCTGGTAATAGCTCTCCGGCTCGACATCGAGGTCGGCCGGGCCCTACGCAAACTCTCCAGCTACGGGCGCTTCTACTAGCGCAAGCGCGTCCTCTGCGATCTTTGGGTCAAGGCCTAAACACCAAAGATGGGTTAGATCTAAAAGATCTGGCAAGTCACAGTATACTAATAACACAGGACATATATCAAAAGAGTAGAGACAGGTATATAATTTAAAGAATAACATGGTAAATGAACTAGGCAGTTGAGCATGTTAAGCATAAGGAATCAGGATAAATATACAACATCTAATCTGCTACAAAATGACACATTCACACGAGCTGGAATACCGCGGGATATTATGCCGCGGCCCTCTCCTACTGAACACAGTTGTGGCGGGGAAATCTCACAAGTGCTGGGAATTACTAATCCTGCAAATCGCTCATCAATCTCATCACACTCATCATTCAAGACCGGACACGGTATCACACCGTTCGTCTTAACAACATAGCTCATCATGATAGCTCCTCAACACTCATCATAGCTCCTACCGGGGATGATCAGTCCACATGCTGAGCTTAAATCAACCGAGTGAATGTCTATGCCGACTCAAGAATAACTCTAAGGGCCTGTGTCTGTCTAGGCTTTGCTTTGCGTGAACAAGGTCCTAACCAAGTCTCTAAGATGTTCATACATCAAATCAGTATATGGATTATATTCCAAGTCCAAGCCCACTCGTTGGATCCATACTAAGGCCCATCAACACATGGCCTGGTCTAAAACAGTCCAAACGAGACATCATATCCATTTCTACTGATATACAGCTCCTTCTAATTCATAAGGAGTCATAATTCCAATATAAACTACCTCTCCAGTCTAAGGGTACACATATCCAAACTTAGGCCCAATAAGGGCCCGCATAGCCACAGACACGGGTCAGTGTTCTCCAAATCATACTATCGAGTCACCTCTAAGATATCCTAGGTTCAGGTCCTCCATTTCCATTAATTAACAGTCATTAGCTACACTAAGGATATAAGAGTAACAATAATAGAAAGGTGAAGTGTGAACTTCAAACATGAGAATCAATAGGGAAAATACAAGAGTCCAACCTAGGTAATGGACCACAATCATATTCAGGTCCATCTTCGGTAATTAGATCTCTAAACGAAGTCTCAGATGCCAAAGAATACTGTGTTTGGTGCTCCTGAGGTTACGGGCATCATTGACAACGTTTAAGGCTCTAATCATCTTAAATTAACGACCAAAACCCTAATCAGTGGTCCCCGCGAGTCAGGGTTGAGCCACACCGTTGACTCGGGCTTAGTACATTGATAAATGTCCATTTGGATGGTCAATGGGCCCCATAAATGATCACAACTCCTAAATGTTGAAAACGAAATCAGGGTTTTCCAGTGTGCTGGGTCGACCTGGCACACTAGGGGTTGACCCCCAGGTTGACCTGATGTGCAGTGTGCTCGGTCGACCTCCTGGCCTGGTGGGTCGACCGAGTGCACTAGAAGAACTGAATCGGGCCTCCTGGAAGATTAAGTTTGTTTTCAAAGGTTCTCAATGTGTCCGGTCAACCTCTTGGCCTGGGTGGTTGACCGCATACACCAAAAACCTTGAAAAGAATGATGTCCCAGCTTTCAGACACTTTCTACTGCATTTCCAGTGTGTTTCAGGAGAAAAAAATCAACTTTCAGTCATTTCTTGCAAAAACAGTGTACCCAGGTCGACCTGGGCAGGGTCAGGTCAACCTGGCCCACTGAAATGGATCTCTGCAGGAAAAATTAACTGAGAGCAGGTTTTTCCCAAAATTCAGTGTTCCCGGTCGACCTGGGTAGGGCCCGGTCGACTGGGTACACTGAAACTCAGTTTCTGCAGAAATTACTAACTGTGAGCTGTTTTTCCCAAAATGTAGTGTGCCAGGTCGACTTGGGCATGGCCCGGTCGACCTGGTATACTGAAGAATCATTTCTGTAAAGATTTTTAACTGGGACCTGTTTTCTGCAAATTTTAGTTTGCTAGGTCGACCTGGTACACTACAAAAATCCTACAGAACCCAGTTTTCGGGATTTTTCCATTTTCAACCCGATTTTCCACCAAAACACCTCCAATCACTCCCAAACTTCACAAAATCATTGAAAAACACAAAACCACTACAATGCCCATCATCCAACACCAATTTGGCCCATTGATCTTCCAAATGGGGGGGGGGGGGTGAAACTCATCCATCAATGCCACATTATCCAACAAAACTAAGCTCCAGGTAGTTCTAGCATATGAACAAAAATCTGAACTATAAATTGCAGAATCAATGAAACAAAAGCATACACCTAAGTTAAAAGTATAATGCACTTGCCTTGCTTGGATTAGAAGGTTTGTAAGGAGAGAAGAGAAGAAGAATATATAGAACCAAGCTAAATGAAGAAGATGAAGTGACTGCTGCTCCTAGGGTCAATCCTCCAGCACAACAGTAGCCTAATTCTAGAAGAGAAATGAGAGAGGAAGAAGAGAGGAAGGAAGAAGAGATGAATAGTAGTAGGATTTCATTGAGATTAGTGCTGGTTTTATAGATTTTGGGGGTGGCTAAAGACTAAAAAGTCCTTTGGGTTGTATAGGATTAGGATTAGGGTTAGGGTTAGGGGCATTTGAGTCTTTAGGTTGGAAGGTTCTAGAGAATGTGCTTTTTGTGAAAATCCCCCTATAGTTAACTCAAAATCCTAGCTAGGGCCTCCCTACACTAATAAACTCTAGAATTTACAAAAGACTACACAAAACCCTAATACTAATACAACTAAACTAGTCTAACACAAACTTAGGAGATTAACACATAACTACCCTGATTAACATAATTAGCCACTAATTAGTATAATTAGTATTTAAAAATACAATTAGAGGGCCCACAAGGGGTGGGGCCTCACACTTGGATTTTCTAGATTAGAGTCTTTTGGGTAATTAAGGTGGGGTCTAAAGTAATGTGGACACCCTCCGTTATTATATATATATGGGAAATGCTCCTATGAAAGATGCTCTCACCATACTATGAGAGATGAGATGGGGGCCCTCACATCCATATCCAATGTCAACAACTTAAATGTGAAGGCCCCCACCTTATCTCTCATAGTAAAGTGAGAGATACTCTCACAGGAGCATCTCCCTATATATATATTCGTTTATTTTTTTATTCATGTTACACATTACTTTGCCCTATTAAGAAAATATTTTCTTTATTTATTTCTCCATTGCTTTTTTTCCATAAGCACGAACTTTTGGGATGATTCAAGCTATTTTCCAAACTAATAAATTCTTTTATTAATTTTTTTTATCAAATGATGAAATTTTAAGAAAATATTAAATTTAAGTGTGTTGCTAGTTTTACGTTAAAAGAAATGGAAAGGCATCATGAATGGATTTGGGCACTCAAAAGCTTTATCGCTGCTTGTATGGGCGGTAAAGTGGCACTTGCGAGATTTCCTCCGGTACGAGAGGAGGAAAACTTCTTGCAAGATTTCCTCCGGTATGAGAAGCGGAAAACTTGCATTTATAGCTGTACCGTTGATGCATACAGCGCATTTGCAAGATTTCCTCCCTTATAAGAGGAGGAAAACTTGCAAACGGATTCTTCTTATCCCTTTCCTTTTTGTTTTTACATCTTGGTAGGGTCATGGGTCAGGGCTTTGGTCCACACAATGTTGGACTGACATTTCTAATTAACGTTTAAATGCAATACTGTCAAATCACACAATAAATCACCTGTTTGGTCAATTTACTTTACCAGTGAAGTAAAGTAGTGAAGTAAAGTGAATGGTTAAAGGCAAAGAGAGAACAAAAGTAAAGGTTTGGAAAAATCAAAAGGCGAGAGAGTAGCTCTTTGAATTTTTATTTTAAAAAGATTTTTTTTTTTTGTAAGGGTGATCGTGGATAGGGCCGGCCTGCGTTGGATCGAGTATGGGGTTTAGGTTATAATAGATGGGTCATACCTAGATTTTTTTTTTGGACTCGGTGATTAAGATTCGGAATCCTTGCCCGGCCTAAATATACATGTATAATTGTAAGAGAGAGAGTAGTAATAGGAGGACTCAAACCCATCACCTCTCACAGAAGGTGAAATGACCGGACCAGTTGTGCTGGCCTAGGACATCGTAAGAAACTCATTTTTTTAATTCTATAAGTCCAACAAGGGTCGAGCTCGGGCTCCATCATTTCCATGCGAGCTAGGCTTAGCCGGCAACACTCAAGCTTGGGCGAGGCTTACGCTTCTAGTTTAGAAATTGAGCCGTTTTGAACATTCCTCGGCCTAGCCCAACCTAGGCCATGAACAGGTCAGGCTCTTCTTGTCATTCATTGGCATCAGAAAGTATCTTTTTAACTCTTTTCTTTTGTTAAAAGGAAAAAGTGATTCTCAAAATTTAGAATTTTTAGATTTGACCTTTCTATTGTCTCTTGAATTGACATTCACTTTAATTCCCTGGTAAAGTAAGTTCACGAAATATGAAGCAATTAGTTAGTGAGAAGTGAAAAGATTAGGTGGTGTCCACTTGTTATTAAATCCTATGGTGAAAAAGCAATATCATCTGGGGTTTTGGGATCAGATCCTCACAGATGAAAAGTAAGTTTCGTGATGGAATAGGTAGGGGCAAAATGAGCTCTATCGAACCAAGTACAGGGTGGACTCAACACGAAAAAATTGATCAAGTGCAGGCATGCTTACTTGAATTTAGGATGAGTTTGGGCTAACCTCGCTCATTGATCTAGTCCTAACTGGACCACTTTCCATGTCTAGGCTAGGCATATCTCTGTTGGCGAAAAGGTCTCTCGAGGTTTGATCAAGCTTAGCCTAACGCGTGTCTAGCCTTTTTGGTCAAATCAAAAGTAAAGGCATCTTTACAGATGGTGAATGAAAAATCTTAATGCTTAAACTGCTAAAAGGATTATAGGTGGATTGAGTTAGGTTGTCATGCTAGGATAGCAGGTTTAAGTTAAAAAAAAAGATTATATTTATAATATGAGTTGGATTGGTGGTGTACTGTATTGAGAATCGAGAGTAATTAATCTTCCTTGATAGAGAGGATTTGTTTTTCATGATATATAGTTTCTCCTATTGCAGTGACATAGATATGAGCTAGACCAAATACTCTATCTCAACCGTCACATAGTAATTGTGTAGTACTTTTTCGGAACTACACCAAGGGCCCACATATCTTTAATCCTGATCATTCATGATTAATCCTGATCATTCATGATTAATCCCATCCCATCCAAGGATAAATCTTGAAGCCTCAGCCCAAAATGAGTGGGATGTTATGCTTTCGTTTTTTTTTTATATAATATCATGTCTTCTACATCTAAAAATAAAGAAGCTACCCCACATGTACGTAGGTTCACCAATTATGTTTTGTTACTGTATCATGTATCATTGGTACTTGCTACTCATGTTGATCTCTATGCCAAAAAGATCGTGATCATTACAAGAATGGCCTGCTTCATAAATTTACTCTTCCCCTAGTTATAGTCTACTAAAAGGAATGCCTCATATGTAGATTCTTTCATTTCACATTATAGGGAGAACATTAAGGCCTGTGTCAACAGCCAAAGTTCACGACTGTTTTTTTTTTTTTTTTTTCTGGCTCTCTGATCATTAGATGGCAGTTCAACTAGATATAGACTACAATAAGAAATGCTACGTACCGATCAAAAAAATGAAAAAAGAAAAAAGAAGAGAAAGAAATGCTTCATACATTGATTAAGGTATTTTGTGGTAAGAAAAAAAGTAATGAAAAAGGAATGTGATCTTATTATGGACATGGTGAGATAAAGGAGTTTACGATGGAGATGATTTTACAGAGGATTTCAGCTTAGGATCTTAGGATAACATAAGTTGCAGCTTAGGAGAGCCCCTGCTATATATATATTATTATTCATTTAGGTTTGATTGTTTGACATTTTCTTTAATATTGTATTTGTTATTTTAGCCCATGCATTGCCCCGAGTTTTTACTGGTCTAAAAGCGAGAATGACACCCATGTAAATTGAATATGACTCATGTCAGAAGTAAGTGTTTAAGTGTCTCATGGCAGTGTACATCCTAAACTTGATTTGCATGGAGATATTCAAGAAATTTATAAACTAAACATATCTTTGGTTCTATGAAGTACTTGACTCTTGAACGAGTTTATACAGGGTAAAAAATTATTACCAACAAAAGCCGAAGAACCTAATATCTTGGTTTGAGATCAAATTTCAGCCATAGATCCATCGTGGGTCTTTAGATATTTGCAAAAATGTCCAGATTCTAAAATATTTTTTTTAAAACTCCTATGGGCCCCATCTGAAACATCTGACCCGTTCAAACTCTCTAGAGTGCCATGGCTGGTTAAGGAGTGAAAGCTCAGCCCTTGAATTTTCATGGATGTTACGAAAATTGCAGTAAACCTACAACCAGTGGATCACATAGAGTTTAAATCATAGGATTCCTCTTTTTTGCCAAACTTGGAATTCTCCTTAAAAAAAAAAATCCTCTTTGAGGATGGCTTGATTCTACTGCAATATGCTCCTTATGTGCCCGCTCCATCACATGAGGTATGCTTCATGTTTAGATGGTTCTGTTTCTTTCAATTACGAGTCAAACGCTGTCATTTATGTGTCCTCCACAGGCTTATTCAGCCACAGTGACAGAACTTACTGCCATGGATTTGGTGATGAGATACAATAAGGAAAACAATATCAAAGCTGAAATCTTGCGGAAGAATGTAGTAGAAAGTAGTCCAAGTTACAGGAGCGGGCACAAAAGGAGCATATTGCAGCAGAAGCAGCACCAAAGCCCCAGAATAGGATAAAACTTAAGCGACAGCCATAGCCTGCTGAGAATGTCAGACCCATCACAGCCCTCATATTCACCTGGCTTATATAGATTTGTAGAGCCCAGTGCAGGACTTGTAATTGAATCTTATGACCATCTGGGTTCAGATTACCAGCAGGCCCTGGATTTTTGGTGAGAGCTCCATCCGACCAAGTTTTTAGCTTATGACCATCTGGGTTGCAAATCCATACTATCCATCTCACTATCCCTTGATTGATGGCATGAGTTAGCTCCTATTTATTGATTTCTAATGATTTTGAAGATGTTGCTCAAATTGTAACACTTATCATTTTGCCCTGTTACCAAGGGTGGTATATCAGAGCAATATAGATCCTTGATTAATTATCAGTATGATGCTTCAATAAGCATATAAATCAGAGCAATATGCAGGCCAACCCAATAGACTGTTGTATGACCATCCATTTGGTGGCCCGGCTACAATGTGACCAACATATATTTTCAATTAGCATTGTCATGTCGATATCATTCAATTTCTGTATATACAAACTGATCCAAGAATCGAATATTGAGTCTACTTGTGCTACCACTTTGGGGCCACAGAGGTTTTATCCAGCTCATCTCTTAGTCTGGAAAGAATAGTCAAGCCCAAAGGGTTGGAAACCCTCTGTTAGCCAAAAAAAAAAAACTGATCCAAGAAGTTGGACCCTATTGATTGATGACTGTTCAGATCTTTCTTTCATGCACTAATAAAGCGAAAACAAATCCAAGGTAGCAAGATCCAAAACATTGCACCATGAAAAAAACCCTCTAGAGCTTAAGCTACCTAATAAGGTTCCATCAACTCTCTAAAATGGAGAAACAATATGGACATGGTCACCAATATTTTCAATCATGCTACAGAAAAAAAAAACATGTGTTATTAGATGGAAAAGGAGAAACTAGATAAATGGGAAAGGGTAGTTACCATTAAATGCATTTGGCTTTTAAGAAATAATATAGATGTGTCATGAGACCAATAGGTATTTATTTTCTTATTCTCTATCAAAAATTTAAAAACACACCCATTTTCTTTATTTTAATTACAAAGACACCTCTCTAACTGCACAACTTTCTTTTTATGTCACTTGCATCAACACCCTTCCCTCTTTTACCTACCTTGCCTGAATGATCATAAGATCCATTCATGGAACTAGGGCCCTGTAGACCACAAAACATCCCAGCATTACCCAGAAGATTAACCCCACTAAATGTCCCATTTGACTGTAGAGTTGCCACCGGATACCCCAAATTTTGATGGAACGATGGGAATCTTGAGTCATCTTCTCTACTCAAGCCGTAAGGCACACATGGCATACTTTGAGCAGATGATGAGCATGGCCAAAGATTGTTGACGAATTCTATATCTATCATTGCATTTGAAGGCATGCATGGAAAACTTGGAGCAGATGATGAGCTTGACCAAAGATTGTTTACGGGTTGCATGTTTCCATCAAAATATTGCATATCTATCTTTGTATTGGAAGGCAAGCATGGAATACTCGGAGCTAGCAGATGATGATCTTGACCAAAGATTGTTGACGAATTGCATGTTTCCATCAATTGCATGTCTCTCGTTATATTGGAAGGCAAGCAGGGAATACTTGGAGCAGATAATGAGCAAAGATTGTTGACAGATTGTATGTTTCCATCATATTCCATATCTATCATTGTATTGGTAGAAGAATAAACCTGAGAATCATAATGGTAAGGTATCATAGCTGCAATGGGTTCTAATTGTGATGTGCTGAGACAATAGTTAGCATCATCTGTATTAAACAATTCAGGCGCTGCATCGCTTGCTCCCTTAGTTTCTTGACTGCTTTTAGACCCACTTGAATGATGATGGATTTCACATAGAACCCACTGCTGCAAAGACAAAACCTCCGATTAAAAATAGGATTGAATATGTAAGCAAACATTTTTGAGAGAGAACACCACATGCATCCATGCTTACATTTTTATTATCATCGATGGTACTGAGCTCATGCATGAGCCAATTTGTCTTGAGCATCTTGCCTTCGTTTGGTTTTTTCTGGTGGTAGCAAAAGCTCCTCTTATAACCCAACGTGATGTTTTCATCATCATGATCAATAATAGGAATAGCACATCCAGTTGTCTTCCACACACCCTCATTCAGTCCGGTTACACGATTCGGTCTTTTCCCACTTCCATTCTTCGCTTTCAATAGAGTGAGAAAGTACCAACGCTTTTTTTTTCTAGAATCCATCTGCGGCCTGAATTTTTCTGCAAGATTTGATCGTGGGATTTCAGTTTGTAAGCTAGTTTCTTGATGAAGATGCATAAAAGAAAGAAAAGAAGACCCAGATAGAAAAGATGATTGAATTCTTGAACAAATACATACCTATAAGATATTCTGGATGACCATATTCGTATAAATCAACTTCTGGTATTATAATACCGCGTGGGAGGTCTTGAGAAAGGATCTTTCTCTTGAGAAAGTGCACTAGCAGCTCTTGATCGGTGGGACAGAATCGAAATCCCAATGGGATATCCATCGAATTAAAGCTATTTCTTGCAACCAAGATCAAGATTCGATGTACCCCCAGAAAAAAAGAAAGCACCCCAGACAAAAGAAAGCTCTCCTCTACTTGATCTAACAGGAAGGGACGAAGGGTTCTTGAATGCTATTCAAGAGATGAGAATTGAAGGTATTGATTGAGGTTTACTGTTCTAGCAGATGTTAGGATACTTATAATAGTTTTAGATGAGAAAAGGAAGAAAGGTAAAAGGAGGGAGAACAGAAGAATCGATAGTGAATCTGGTTTCAAAACAACCGGGAAGAATGGAAGAGCAATCAGAACCGTTGTAGACCTTATACTTGTGATCATATAATCGTAGGAACTCAAGACTCACAGGGACTACTCTCTATTTGGGTTTGTCCTTCTCATACAGGACTCTGTTATTTCGGTCACACCAGGACTCTTCTATTTCGGACACACAAGGAGTACTCCTTTTTATTTGGGTTTGATAACCATTTTACCATGGCTTTCTAGGATTTCAATTCAAATGCAAACTTAACCAAAAATATGCGAAACATCAATCAAACAAATGGGCCCTCCAGGTTTTAAAACTTTGCCAAACGAGTGGGGATAAGAGCTGAAATGTAAATACTCGGAAGGGGTAACTCAGTTGGCCTGCGACCATGGTTTGCATCCGGAAATTGTATTTTCAAAACTACACTATCATACTAGGGCTGCAAGAGAGTTTACCCGGCTTCCCTCTGGGCCAGGAGGGATTAGTCCAGTCCAAAGAGTTGAGAACTCACTGATCGCGAAAAAAAAAGTGTCGAAATGTAAGGGTTTGGGCCTTGACTATATTATCTTTTCCAGCTTGCCAACTGAACCGAACCGAACCCGACCAAGTAATTCAGGATTTAGGTTGAGCCTTTTATTTATTTATTTACTTGAGTTCGGGTTGACAATTTCCTGACTTGATCAACAAATGGGTTGGGCTTGGATTAAGTCGATCAGCTTGTTCTTTTTACACAATGCGCCAACTCATCATGAACGTTACTGATTTGAGTTTTGCTTGAGCCCTTTAATTTTGAATTTAGTTTAATTTTTTTTTTAATTTACATGTTTTTTTTTATAAAATTCAATTTAAAAGTGAGTATAATTTTTATTAGTATTATATCAGGGTGAGTGTAAAAAATAGTTCATGGGGGATAACCAGGAAGGGGTGGGATTAATCACAAAGGTCCGCGGAGGTAAATTTTACATCTAACCTTCAGCCCTTTTACACACACAAAAAAGAAAGAAATCAAAGAAAGTAATGTGAGAAGCATGAGAAAATAAAATCCAACAAATAATTCCAAATGAACAGGAATAATGGAAGGCTATGGTTTCTTGAGTTACACATTTTATAAATTCAATTTAACCGTGAGTATAATTTTCATTAGTGTTAAATTAGGATGAGTGACAATAGTGAGTGAGAGGATGAATTAATCACAAAGGGTCCCATGAGGTGGTAAATTCTATAGACTGCCTCCTTCCTGGATTGTTTTTTGCCTTCGTCCTTTATGAAGAAAAGTAAACAAAGTAACAACCCAAAACTCAAAAGGTGTGAAGGTCGCTGAAAGTCAAAGCAAAAAATCATGGGCTTCTTTGGGATTATTTTCATGTTGTTTTCAATTTTATAATCGGATAAGGTTGTGTTGAGTTCGGGTTGTGCTAAAACTATATATACTCTCTAGAGTTTGTCTGAAAACATTATATTAAATTACTCTACAGAGAATATATTATACGAAACTTTTTTGATAATATTATAAAAGTTTTACTTTAACGAGTGGACATAAGATTTACAATGTGAGACCCGCCTTTTATTGATTGCGGCACTCTATTATTATTGTACATGGGCCCACTTGTAGAAATCACAATGTACTACCGACCTTTAAAAATTAGAACATGGAACCCATATTCATAGGATTTGCAATGTGGGCCCACCTTTATAAAAATTATAATGTCAAGCTACCTTTTTTGTAAATGTAACTATGGGACCCACTTTTATAAATTACAATATGGTACCACCTATAGAAATTAGAAAATGGGGCTCACATTCATGGGATTTACAATATGAGTCCACCCTTTGTAATGGTGACCATATGACCCACATTTATGAATGACAAAGTGGATCTACATTTTTTGTGATTATGGACATAGGGTCTGCCTTTAAAAACTATAATGTGGTGCCCCACCTTTAAAAATTAGAACATTAGTACAGTGCATTCATAGGATTTACAATGTGGGTCAGGAATTATAATGTGGGGTCATTTTTTTTTAATTATGAACATGGGGCCCACCTTTAAAAAATAACAATGTGGTACCCACCTATAGAAACTTGAACATAGGTCACATTCATAGGATTCACAATGTGGCTCCATCTTTTGTGATTGTAACCATATGACCCACTTTTAAGAATTATAAAGTGGAGCCACATTTTTTGTGATTGTGGACATGGAACCCACCTTTAAAATTTACAACGTCATTCCCACCTTTATATATTAGAAGACAGGCCCGTATTCATGGGATTTATAATGTGGTCCCACCATTATAATTTTATAATATGGGCCCACCTTTTGTGATTGTGACCATGTGACCCACTTTTATAAATTACAACATGATGCCCACCTTTAAAACTTGAAACATGGGTCCCACATCCATAGAATTTATAATGTAGTCACACCATTATAGGAATTATAATATGAGCCCATCTTTTGTGATTGTGACCATATGACCCACCTTTAGGAATTACCAAGTGTGGCTACTTTATTTGATATAAATGAGAGGATTTGAAATCTTTAAATGTCATTTTTTTAAAGGCAACAGATCAGTATGAAACAATTGTTCCGGTGGGTTGTTTCTTTAAAAAACAAAGTATTTTGGTTCCAACTTTTGTATGCTAGTGGGTTAAGATTTTGAGATTCCCTCCAGTGAGACCAAATTTCAGAATAGTGATTTACACATACCAAATATGTTTTCTACAATCTTATCTCGTGGGAATATGAAAACATCTGAATGACACGATACCAAACGCACTCTCAGTTGAGATAGTGATGCTCCTCATTGAGGCCTACAACCTACCTATATAAAATCCAAGCCATTTAAAATGAATTCATCTTTTATGGGTCCTCGTCAAATCTCACTTAAACAAAATTTCATCCCATCGTCGCATTATAAAAAAAATGTCAACTTCTTACAATGTTCAATCTTACGGTAGTCCAACTCTTATTGGAATGAGATTTAGTAAGACTATATAAATGATGATGCCCGAGAGATCAATAATATAAAAATATAGAGATGGAGAGCAATTCTTGTTTAAATTCATAAACAGGGCTGACCTGAAAAGCAGTCAACACAACATGCAATCGACCTCTAGGAGGGTCTATGGGAGTGGGTGTTGCTGTGTGATTCCACACAACATGCAAGTTTACACTTGCGCTCAACGTAGTGAGCTATAAGGCCTTTATTCCCGTGCAAGTGCTAGGCCACAGACTGGAGAATGGATAATAAGCCCATGTTTAGGCATCTTCCCTCTAGTTTTTTATGCCCCATTGACAAATAACATAAACAAGAGAGCTTACAATACGCTCTGTGAATGGATGCTCAGTCTTCGCTTCAAAGTAGGAAAAAAAAAAGAGATTTCGACGCTGGGCTTCAACAGATGAAAAAAACACAAAATTGGCCCACAGAGCCATTGCTGATCACACCTATCTATTGGGGCCTTTTTTATAATGTAGGGGATTTTTTTTACCATAAATTCCTCTAAAGAATTCTTCCATATTGTACGTTTATATACCAACTCACAAGTAAAGTAATCCTACCGTTTGGTATTTTACTTTTAAAATAAAGTGGAATGAAGTGAAATAAAATGAAGGAATAAAATATAAGTGGGTTATGATGATATTTTGTTTTTAGTTATTTGGGATGAAATATTTTTGACTTTTTTTTTATGGGGAAATAAGGTTTTGTTGTCTTTTAGTGAATTAAGGTAGTTGCTTTTTTACTTTTTTTTTTTAAAAGATAGAGGGAGTTTTGGTAAAAAATGCTTTTGATTTGATGTTTAATTTGATAAGTAAAATTACCAAACAGGTAGGGGAGGTGGCCTATGACCACGGTTTGCACTCGAAACCGCAATAAGGGAGTTTACCCGACTTCCCTCTGAATTCGAATGCAATCGTACATACCTTTTGGTTGGGTTGGAGACCCTCTGACCAACAGAAAAAAAAAAAAAAAAAAACCTCATAAGTCACAACTTAAAATCTGTGAAAGGCATTTCCCTTGCATGAAATTATTTTTGAAATCTTATATTACACACGCTATGTTGATAGCCTATCTGATCATTTGAATCAACTCCATTCAAATTCAATCCCTGGGTGCAGTACAATGAAATGCAATGCAATTGCCCGTTTTAGTACAATGAGCACATTCTTTTTTCACTCGAGTGTCCCGTGCTTCTCCAAACAGCCCTTATTTTTATACCTTTGAAATAGAACGTGGTAAGAGTGAAGTGGGCCCATCTTTCGCGAGGACAGATTATCAATCGAAATAGAAGATTTGGAGGCATACCTGGGCGTCTGATTCATAAGGATATAAATAAACCCAAAACAAGCAAATGGGCCATCATCATCATCAGCTCCTCTCTTTCACCCTTTTACTAGATTGAAAATGAGATACCGGAATCAGATTCTCACCCACAAAAGTACCAAAGTCTCTGTAATAATATCCCTCCTTTTAGGGCTTTGAAATCTCCCTCTCCCCATCTCACCTATTCAAAAATCTCTGCAATATGAAAACTCTTTCAAACCTCTGAAAAAAAAAATCCGATTTTTACCTTCTCTTTATACACTAATCCATGGATTTCGCAGTAGAGGCTTCTATTCTCCGACGAACAAGATTCATATCCCTCCCCAAACCTCCAGTTCTCATCAAAATCAATTCTTGCTGTCGAATTTCAGGGAGGTTTCGACCAAGAACTCCCTTTCTTTCGCTTCGGGTCGCGAAGAACTGCGGCGGGGTCGGCCGAGCTGATTTCAGTAGCCACCGTGATTTTGATGCTTTGGGGGGATGGGTTGTTTCGGGTGGTAGGGAAGTAGGCCGAGGTTCGATTGAGGAGTCGGATTTTGAGATTTTTAGGGTTTTTGCGAGGCGTGGATTGTTGCTGGCGTCGGTGGTTTGTGGGGTTTTCTTGATTGGTGGTTGTCGGAGGGTTTGGGCAATGGAAGGGGTTTTAGATGCGGGGGTTAGGGTTTTTGAGAAGGGTGAAGTGCTGTTTAAAGGGGCGTGGCCGAAAATGTTGCTGGTTTTAAAAGTCTTGAGAGAGCAAGGGTTGGTTTTGACAGCTTTGTTGGGTTTGTCTGCCTTCTTTTCGATGGCGGAGACTTCCATCACTACGTTGTGGCCTTGGAAGGTACATTTCTTATCCTCGCAAGTATGGGTATTTGTATACTATAATCCATGTTTTCCTAGTGGCATCTCGCATCAAAATCAATCACAATAAATGAATTTATGGAAGATGCCATGAACTGGGTTTTTTAAAAAATGGTTTTTTTTTTTTCTTTTGGAGTTCAATTGAAACAGACTTATCTCACATTCATATTTCATTTAAGGCACTTGCATAATTTGGGAAAGATATAAACTGGGTTTGGTTATTTGGTAGATATATTGTGTTGAGATTCAACTAAAAATAATGCATGATTGAAGAAGAGAATTGCGTTGGTTATGGAGTTTGATTTGGAAATGCGAGAACGGATTTTTTTACCTATGTAGTTCTGTGCATGGAATTTGGCCAATCACTGAATGGGCTCAGGCTAGATAATCTGGATTGTCCATGGTATTGGCCTTAAAGCACCTGCGCCTTTCTCATTTTGGTTAGTCTGTGCAACTTTTGAATGGATAATAAGAGAATTACATAAGGCACTGTAATTGTCCTAACATAAAAAAGAAAAAAAGAAAAAAGAAAAGAAAATTCAAATGACATGCTGGAAAATGTTTATCTCATATATAAACCTTGTAGTGGAAACTGTTGTGAAGAAGTTCTCTATATTATAGAGGGACCTTGTTAAGGGGAAAACGGCAAGGGGAGCCCTCACTATTCCTGCAAATGTAGAATATATTAAACCACATATTTTAATTATTTAGAATGAATTTAAATACTAATTAGTGGGTCGTGTTTGATTTTTCACTCAGTTGGATGAACAGTGCTGGCTACTCTTACTGTGGCTGCACTGGAATTTGAAACTTTTCTTTACTCAGTAACAGCTGTGATTTCTAAATTGAAATCCAGCTAAGATTCTTTTCTTACTAGCTTACTTGGAATTATAAAGAATGGCTAATCTATGTGTGGTTTTATTGAAACTAACTTGTGACTAAGTTGTCAAGTAAAGAATGAAATCAATGAGGTTATAGTGGGAGTGTGGGACCCTACCTTGAGGTGGTTGACCAAGGCCTTGGGCCTCTTGTACAAGACAACTAGCTGCATCACATTTGCGATTTCTGTAGCAATCTGCAATGGCATGGCCTAGTCTGAGTGTGTTGGTTTTTTAACCCTGTCCTTATGGCTTCTGTTCATCAACCAGTGTGTTCTTATACTGCCCTTCTTTGGAAAAGCATATCCATGATACAAGGATACTATATCCCTTTATGTTCCAGAGACTCATCTCATAGCCAACTTTTCAGCCGTTTTCTGGAAGGGACGATGATTTTCTCCCAGTGTTTAATCCATCCTCTTAAATGTAATTTTCTGGAAGGACATCAGTGAAAGAAATTACCAATGCATTGCTGATTTTAGGCAACAAGCTGGTTTGCAGTTATTTAGTTTCATCTGATTAGTTTTTTAACTTGTTTACCTTTTGCTATGGCATTTTGCATCCCACATATATCATTATGAAGAAACTAACATTGGAAGTAATTTCTTTGAAGGTTCTTGGACAAAGATTTTTACTTTTCGGCATTATTCTTCTCATTAAGACCTTAGTAAGAGTATAATTGATAACACTTCTTATGAGCATTAATTGAATGTTTTATCTATGATTTTGTTATTGTGTATCCATAGTTGAATGACATCATAGAAGTTGGTTTAAGTTATAACTTTTAACATTTCACTTGCACGAATTTTCTGTTTGGAGTTTGCAATTTTTAAAGAAAAGTTGGTTTCTGGGGTTTCCAAATATTCAGGAAATAATTTGGATTGCACATATGTGCATGAACTAAAGATCACGGCTGTTTTTGTATCTCTGTAATAGTTTCTTATTTGTCATGGTTCTATAATTAGATAAGTTATTTAAGCCTCATGTACATTTTTTATCAGGTCCGTGAGTTGGCTGAAAAAGAGCCTGAGAATGGTGTCTTCAAAATGCTTCGTAGTGATGTTACTCGATTCTTGACGACCATTCTTATTGGCACAACGTACTGCTTTATTCATAATTTGCATAGTTTGTGTTTCTTTCTACAGTTTGTTCCGTTCTTTTGCCTTAGACCTGAAGATTTTTCTTATTGTTGTCTTTTTTCTACTCAGTGTGGTCAACATTGTTGCAACTGCACTTGTTACTGAGGCAGCAACAGCAACTTTTGGTGAAGCTGGTGTTAGTGCAGCAACAGGAGTTATGACTGTATGTCTCAAAATTATATGATGGGTTCAAATTCATTTGTTTATTGGCTTCCTATTTTTCCCTTTTTTTTAAACTGCTTTTGGATTATGACCTATACGAACACTGAAGCTTAACTATGGTAGTCAGTCGCAAGCATATATTTTCACTTTCACGGCCGTATATTGTGTTCTGATTAAGCCTGCTTTCTAGATTTTTTTAATCCTCTTTCTGTCCCATACTGTTACACTCGCTCTTTCTCTCTCTATATGTATATATTAATATATATATATATATGTTTTTTTCTACAGATAGCCATATATTGTGAATGTGGCCCACCTAGTATGTTCAAGATCTATGATTACCACATATGGCATAGATATAGATATGCTAAGTACATGCCATGGATATGATTGACACAAACATGAAGTATCTGATAGATACAATATGGATATTTTGCCTATTTTGAAGTATTAATGCATCATAGTTCAACACATGATGGGATACATTATCAGTTCTAACTTCTAATTACTAGCTCTATGGTTGAACTCATTGATCTGACAATGCATTTGCAAAATTGTACCAAGTAGCGTGTAGAGGAAGATCACCACTGCCTTTTAGCATCCTACATCGGAGGGACCCTATGAGTGGGCTTTGGATGGGTGATCAGGTGGGCCCCACTAGGGGGCGCGCAGGTGTGCCAGGTGTGCACCCGAACACTAGAAAAAGATAAAATATTAAATTTAAAATAAAATATCAATTATTCATTTAATTTATTCAAACAAATCACTAGTGCAATTTGTTATTTCTACATGCCAAATGAGTAATTTTTAGGGGTTTAAATCTTCCTTAATTGGGCAACTAAAAGAAAGAAAATTTGGATACCCAAGTTCTTTAGTGCTTTTTTATGATAAACAAAGTTTCCTCTGAAATCTGAAATTTTGGTCGAAATGGTCTGAAATCCAAGACTTCTGTGGAAATGCTCTGAGCTCTGGACCGAATTTTTTCAGGGGAGCTGTTCGATTTAGACCACTGTCCAAACTGATATTATTCATCGATTTTGGCCAAAACTAACCAAAATTCACAACTATGCTATAGATCCACTTGACACATAGGTTTTCATAATTGACCTTTAATTTCTTGATAAAGGTAGAAAGCAAGTAGTTTCCTGAGTCTAAATTTCATTACTGAAAGAGCATAATATCAGTTTCTCATGCAGTTCTCATTACTGAGGCCTTGTCAATCGGTTTCTCATGCATACATTTCCTATTAGATTTCATGTTGTAGCGAACTAGCAATTAAAATTTAATTATTTGTACTGATGATTAAGAGCTAGGTGTTCCCTTGGCTTGATGGTTTTTATCATTGACTATGTATGGGTTCTATTTGGCTATTATCAGAGTGAGTGACTTAAAAACCACTTACATTTCAACCAATTTTCAGGTGGCTATTTTACTTCTTACAGAAATTACTCCTAAAAGCATAGCTGTCCATTATGCCACAGACGTAGTGAGATTTGTGGTAAGGTGAAACATTGATTTTTTTTCCTTGGATTTAAAATATCGCTCACATTTTAGTGCTTTTGATTATTCACTTTGAAGATTTGGATTTCTTATGTTGTGATGTATTAATTTGTATGAGTGAGTTAATTGATAACCTATACTTTAAACTTTTTTGATGAAAGTGTTGCATTCAACTATATAGGTCAGGCCAGTTGCCTGGCTTTCCTTTATCTTGTACCCTGTGGGAAGAGTTGCCACTTTTCTTTCAATGGGAATGCTGAAGATTCTAGGTCTGAAAGGTAGAAGGTATGTTTATATTATCCATTCTTTGATTCTTTTCTAATTGCTCTGTTTAATTGTTTCACTTCTATAAATTGTCAGTTTTCCATAGTTCATTTATCTTCTGTAGCCTTTTTTCAGTTAATTTCTGCATTATTTGTGAGTTTTCTTCTTACAATCAAAGAGTATTCCTATCAATATGTATTTTTTGAATTGCATTAAGAAGCCATCTTAGGTCTTAGGTTGGTAAATTTAGGGTTGGTTAGAGAGGAAAGAAAAGGGAAGACATGAGAAAGATAAGGTTTTGTTCTGTTATGGTGTGTTGTGTGTATTTGTCCCTTGATGAAATCAACAAAATGTCTGTTATATTTTATTTGTCCTTGATTCAAGCTTGGTGGAAGGATATTGATATGGAAGCGTGGGCTGGTTTCCTAAATCTAGGGTTTCTTGACCTTCAAGGAGAAAACCCTATAGAGTGTTAAATCAAGAGCTTTAATGACCAGTATAGTTTATATATGAATTGATCAGTTTTTTTGGTTATGAATTTTGGAAAGACAACGAACTACTAGACATAAACATATGTATTTATGCTACAATATGCTGCTGCTCTTTCAACTATATATATATATATATTATATTTTACCAGATCTTACACTGAGATGGGAGGGTGGTAGCATTAGTAAACATCAAATTATCAGTTTGGGCAAGACAAATCAGTACGTAGCCCTCACATGAATGCATAACCTAGCTTCTGTAATTGGCGGTGCTATGTTGTCTATAGTTAATGAGAACTCTTCAATGCTCATGATGATTGCTGGCAGAAATAAAAATGATTAATCCTTACTGCATCCATTTTCCGGGTGTTCTCTTGTAATTGTGCTCTGTCTATGCATTTGTTGCTTGAATGCTCATAAATGTTTTTCTTATATCCCTTTTATAGATCATTTTCTTATAGTATATAGAGATATTATAACTAATCTTGCTGCTGTGGCTTAGTGAACCATATGTTACGGAAGATGAATTGAAGTTGATGTTACGGGGAGCAGAGTTGAGTGGGGCAATTGAAGAGGAAGAACAGGTGCTTGTACCACTGATGTTTGGTTGGGTTACTTGTGTCTTATTTTTCCTTCTTTTTTTTTTTTTGTGCTTTTAATTGCTACTGCAACCCCACACATGTGATTGACTTGCTGAAAATTATGCTTCAGCATCTCTAGGCAATGAACAGCTTTTTTTGACTAATCCATGTGGTTTGAATCTGTGACTTTGAACCTTTACACTATTAATTCTCACAAGAGGCAGAACGGACCGAGGTTTTAAAGTTTTTTAAAGTCCCTTTTGGGTGATAGTCTGAACTTCATTGTTGGTATTCATTCTAGACTTGGAAGCTTTCATTGTAATGTGGTTCTCATAATGTGAATCCGATTTTACATCAGCAAGTTATGTTTTCGGGCTGTTTGATCTTAAACTAATTGACTTGGAGCCCGTTAGGATATTTGCAGTAAAATATTTTACAGGTTTAAATATTACTATAGAAATGAATAGTGAAATATTAAATTATTGTAATATTTTTGCTGTTTGGCAGTTTCTAAAGAATGCAGCAGATTTTAAATTACTTGTTTGGCAGCTGTTGCAGATTATTGTATATGTTAAAAAAAAAAGTTTTAAGATAACATTTTTCAGTAGTAAACTGATCTAGTGTTTGTTATCAGATTACTCACTTATAAAGCCTTATTTTTGTGTAATTTGTTGCTTCAAAATCCATTAATGGAGCCAGTTTTGAAATTTAAATTACTCAAATGCACTTTCCCACTTATTCTATCATTATAAGATTGATCACATCTAAATGAACATGATGAAAATAAGGAAAAAAATTCAAATCACATGCTTTACATGAAATCAGATGGTGGGAATAAATCTGGTCGGAGTAAAACCTTCCTTGATGATATAACAAGGTGGGACATCATCATCACCACTACATCAGCAGCAGCTTCATCACCATGTTCATCATAGTGGCTGCCGCCATCATATTCACCATCATTATTTTTATCATAATCATCATGGCCACCACCCCACCATCATCATCAGTTCTTCATAGTGTCCCAACAAGTTTTATGCAGACAGTACGAGTGCAATTTCCATAGGCCCACAAATCCTGTTTTTCACGAGCAAACCCAACACATCAAGGTTAACTGTCACTTAATTTGCTAACATCTCATCTGGTGCATAAGTCTGCCCCATGTGTCTTCCCAATATCAATTGGCTGGTCTCCTCAACAAGGCAGTGACGAAATCTCAGCATGATTTCCTTACTACCAAATTAATGCTTTGTCCAACTCTGCATCAATTTGAGGGGGGAGTGTAGAGATGGGGTCCAGGGACCACAAACATGATACCACGTGAATGTAAATGTCCTGTGACTGTAAATGGGAGAAAAGTTATTTTTTTCCTATAGTCCTAATAAGCATCCAATTATATATAAGTAGGATCATATGGATCATAGGAGATTTTAGCATGATTTGATTGTAAGCATACCTTGATTGCAGCCTTAATTGGGTTAACCCCAATCCTTTTAAAGGGTCACCCTCCACCGAGCACCATCTGTGATCACTGCCTTGTGGGGCCCACCCGGGGCCATGCCAATCATGGGGGAGGTGGGGGATCAAAAGATCTAAATAAGGCCTACAGATATACAAAATATCGAACCCATTAGATCATCTTATCCCTTTGATTTTTGGCCCTCAAGTTTTAATGGTTTTAGAGGGTGTCATTTTATTTGATTCTAATCCAACTATGAGTAGCAATTGGATGAGTGTCAAACTTGGACCTATGACAATTTATGGGGTGGTAGACTAGTAGTGAGTGTGAAGGGGTCGGATTGATCATAGGGTGTCCCACGTACTAAAAATAGGAGGTGCTCATATAAGGGTGCTCACTTAAGAATTTCCTCCTTTTCAAATATATGGATTGACAACACAACGTGTTACAACATTCACTGCATCTTCCTTTTCTTTTTTGGGTTTATACTACGCTGATATAGTCACAGTTTGATTGGAGAGAGAGAGAGAGAGATGTATTTGTGGTTTTCAAATTCGGCCTTTTCTATTGTTGATGGCTATGATGCACGGATACTTCAAAATGGGCAACGTATCGTATCCAATACTTCACCTTTTACATGTAAAATCTGTATCCCTGCCATGTCTATGGGGTGTCCCTGCCATATACATGCCGTATCTGGGCATCATAGGTTGATGGATTCCCTATGTAGGATCCCCTCTAGTTAGTGTCAATTTACAAACAAGAATCAATGTAAATTTCATTCTTTTTGTCAATCGTTGGTTCTTCACTGCTTACAAGCATGTTGGACCCCATTCCTAGGGTAACCTTTAGTTAATGCTTTGGAATGCCCCATCAAGATTGGCTGGGTTTTAAATGCTTACAAGTGACCCTTTTTGCAGGATATGATTGAAAATGTGTTGGAAATCAAAGATACACATGTCAGGGAGGTGATGACACCTCTGGTTGATGTTGTTGCTATTGATGCTAGTGCAACACTTAATGATTTCCAGAAGTTTTGGGTGATTCATCAATATTCCAGGTTTTTCAGAGATCTTTTGATTGAACCATTCTTTATGTACATTCATTTTAATGCATCCTTATGAGTTTTATGGACATTTTACTAGGGTACCTGTTTTTGAGGAGCGTGTTGATAATATAGTTGGTATTGTATATGCTATGGACATGCTAGAATTTGTTGAAAAGGTAAGTTTTGATTGAATTTGGACTTTTGATTTAATTTTCTGCTCATCCTTGGGCATCTGTTTGTGCTATGTTTAGGAGTATATGCCCCTCTTTTTGTAGCATTGGAAAACATGATCTGTCTGCTTTTGAAGGTTGATCAACTTGAAAGTTCCACTGTTGGAGAAATTGCACACAAGCCTGCGTTCTTTGTACCAGGTACTTAAATTTTCTTTTTTGCTTATTGGTCGTGAAGCTGAGAAGTTCATTTACTGCAATGTGTGTTGAACTCCGTAGATTTACTTGCTCCATTGTTTTGGAATGCAGCATCTGTAACTCAAAATGATATGATGCAGATCCGCAGATGCTTGTTGTGACCCATTTTTTTGGCTAGTACTTTTACAATTTTTTGGAAGAATTTTGACATTTTGATATCACAGATTCAATGTCAGTCTGGAATTTGCTGAGAGAGTTCCGCAACAGAAAGGTTCACATGGCCATTGTTCTAAATGAATATGGTGGAGCAATAGGGGTATGTTCATGTCATTTTCTTTCAATGGTTTGTTGCTTAAATTTGAATTCTTAATAGCAATATTTTGTTCTATGGCATCATTGATATTTATTGTCAGTTGCATTGAGTGGTATTGGATGCTTTGATTCTTTCTTACAACGGATGTGCTTTTCACTCCATCACTTTCAGGTTGGATAACCATAGACAGCATAACGGTTTCCTTGTGAGAATGGCAACTGTCCATCATTCAAAAGAAAAGAAAAAAATGGCGACAAGCATATAGTTGGCCTTTGAGTTCCATTGAGAAGAACCAACAGTAACAACATCGTTTGAAATGGTGACATTTTGGACATGTATGAGCAGGCATAGGATTGCAGATGGGCCAGACTTAAGAAAGCTGTTCCCTGCCTATTCTGTATAGTTTTTAGGATTCTGTATAGTTTTTCAGCCTAAAATAAAGGGCGGAACAAGTTTGCATGCCTGCAAATCAGGATCATGTGTTGTCAGGATGGATCACTAGTTGGATCTTTAGGCATGCGTAAGTTCACCCTGCCCCCATTGATCTATATTAGGCTTAACAATAGGCTGGGGCCAGCAACATGCCAAAATCCCAGATCCATCCTTGATCTTACCAGCCCCACTTGGTCCATGTAGAACTTTACTTTGGTTTATCCATGTTATCATATGCCATGTGCAATGTTATCTGCTCCTACAGTACATAGTTTATATCAGTTAGCTTCCTTGGCTTTTTGGGTGGATATACATTGGAGGAACTATTATCCATTATGTGACAGTCACTGCATCTCCCTGGATTTGCAAACTGAATGATGCTTTGAACATCTTTCAGCTCCTTACTGCCTTTTTTCAGAAGAAAAGATGGTGGAGGCTCAACCTGGTATGAAGCTGAGTTCTATTGCCAGAACTCAAACATGGCTAACTTGCACAGAATCTCAATGCATTAAAAAGTACAGAGAAGCAAAAATAAAACTTGAAAACATAATTTTTTGTTGTTATAAAGCAAACGAAATATAAGTAAGTGTTTATCATAGCTGCTAAGCTCAAAACAGTGGTTTATGAGAGTGAGTCAAACATGTTAAATTTGGTGATGATCTGTGGATAATCAGCAATATGGACCAACTGTTAACATTGGCAGATTATTACTTTGGAGCACCTAAATCAGTCGGTGAAGCTCAAAAGGGTCAGACCTATCATATGGCTTGGATCCCACTTCCATTTCTTTGTTTATTTAATCTTTTCTTTATTTCTTTTAATTAATAGTGGCATTTCTGACATTTTGACTTTAATAAGTTATAACGACCTGGATTAGAATATCTGTAGCATAATTGTAAGGCTAAGATTGCATTTAGGGCATCTTTTGTTCATAGACACTATATACAAGCAATAACTCCTCAACTATTCCATTCTTTGAAGTTTCAAATTTTTTTTTTTTTAAATACTTTCTCTAACCCAACATAGATTTTTAGACATGTGAGCCTTTTGAATTGATTGTGAGACATGTGAATCAACACTTTGGTGGCTATTTCGTGTTAGTATTCCTTCATATTTAGTTTCTCTTCAGAACTTTGGATATTGGATCATTAATCAGGTTGACCCAAGTGATTCAATATGATGCCTGACACTTTGAGTTTCAAAAACTTCAGAGGCAAGTCAATGTTTGACGGTTGACCCAGTATCTAGAGAAGCTAAGACGCCTAGTCCATGATAGAAGTCACCATGAGTCCAATTCTTATGTTTATTTTCCCCAGATCACTTTATTTCCCAATTTTCTGTTTGGAGAAGCTCTAGGAGGTCCTTAGGGGCATATGCATTGAATAATTGAATCCGGAAGATCAAAGTCACATATTTTAGAAGATCAAGCATTCAAGGATTGGAGATACTATTAATCAGACAGAAGGAAGCATAAATGTGCTTATTGCTACTTAAATTCATTATTTGTA
Source organism: Cinnamomum chago (assembly GCA_038049695.1). Lineage (NCBI taxonomy): Eukaryota > Viridiplantae > Streptophyta > Magnoliopsida > Laurales > Lauraceae > Cinnamomum > Cinnamomum chago. The sequence goes on along the minus strand of CP142451.1, from coordinate 101,242,985 downwards.
AGTAAAACATAACACATCTTATTATTATTCTAGATTCATATAATATAGGAGTTTTTTTTATTATTATTTTGCTAAATTTTTTTGCCTTTTTTTCATTTTTTTTTATGTTGTCAGGAAAGACTTGTTCCAGCTCAACCCAGTCTCATTCAACTTGGTTGTGTCAACTCAACTCAAGGGAGATTGAGTCGCTCCCCCAATCCAAGTTTTAAAACCTTGTGGAGAGTTGGCAATTATTTAATGGCCACCATCTAGTGAGAGGGCAGTGTGCTGTAGGGCAACAATACTATCCTTGAGGGAGGGGCAGATCGCTTTAAATTATCTTGAGGATCCCTGAAAACAACGGTAGCATGAAAGGGGGAAAATAGTTGATCGATTGAGCACAGTGGAAGGAGCATGTGCTATAAAGATTTGTCTAATGCAAAGAAAGTTGGAGTCGCTGCCATAAAACTTGGGACGAGCTTTGTCTTGAAAACTAATGGACGTTAGGGAGCAGATGGGAAAGAGGCGATCACATCTTGGGGCAAAATAAAGCAGTAGATGAAGGGTTTCTTCCTCCAACTTTGAGCCAGAGCGATTGCAATGTCTCTGATCTTTATGACAAGGACACCAGAGCTTAGCGATATGTATCAAGGATTTCCAATACTTGATAGTGCAAAAGTACGTGATGGAAAGCAAGGGGCAGCTACTTTTGCTATTTGAAATGTTTGCATCTGACAATTCAAGAAGCAATTTTTTTAAATTAAAAAAAAAAACCATTATGGTGTGTGACTAAGTCTTACCGAAGGGCTTTTGCATTGAGAAACATCAAAGGAGATGCCCAAATGGGTCTGGAAGTGTTGTAAGGAGATCCATTAAGGGACTGCTCTGCAAAGATTTAGGTCCTACAGTGCTGGGCAGGAGTGTTGGATGATTGGTCCGGACTTGATGCACATTGATAGTCATGAAATGCTTGAAACAGATGATCAGAGTAAAGGTAAAGCAGTTTTCAGATGTAATGAAATGGGGCTCATTTCATTGGAATGCTAGAGAAGGGAGGCACGTGCGGTGGAAAGCTCACATAATGAAGAAGGAATATCACCTAGTGAGGAAGATGATCATCCAAGTTATATTGAACTTGAGGTTGAGGAAGATGGCATTAGGTTATGTGCAGTGATCTATAGTCATTCATACAATCTTTCTAGCACCCAACTGTCCAATGAGGAAGATTAACTAAGGTTGAGCATTTGGACACTACTTGCATGATGAACGGATGCATTTTTCGGATGATTATAGACGTTGAAATTTGAGGAAGTACTGTGCCATAGAAAGTATAAACAAGTTCAGCTATTGGTGGAGCAACCTTTTCACCTCATTGTCCCTCTTGGTTCAATGGCAATGATTGTGGCTAACAGTCTCTAAATCTATGATGCACGGATACTTCGAAATGGGCAACGTATCGTGTCGTATCATATCCGATACTTCACTTTTTATGTATAAAATCCGTGTCCCTCCCGTGTCTATGGCGTATCCTAGCCGTATCCATGCCTTATCTGGGCATCATAGCTCTAAATGGTTCCTAGTATGGATACATCGTGTGAAGTTATGGATACATGCCATGTATTACTATCATGGTCATGTCAATCACTATATAGCATGGTGAGAAAAATACTTCCACCTTATTGAGGGATAATGTGAGAGTGGTACTGGAGCCTTCTAGGGAGAAAATTATTCTGAAGCCTCTGCTCTGGTATGGGAATTCTAGTTTTCTCTGTCAGTCTGCGGAAGAGGTGTAAGAATCTGGACATTGCCGTGAGGAATTACATCCTAGATTGCCACCTGTGAGGGGCATATACACCAGATGACCATGGCACAATCTTGTTTGCACCTATGAGGGGCATAATACCAGAAGACATTGAAGAGTCTAATCAGAAAGTAATGGAATGAATAGGGTCATATATCCAAGAGAACTTGAGCCCCTGGGTGGTTCTAGTGCTCTTTGAGTCAATCAAAACATGGATCTTAGTGGTGTGTACAAATATGAACTATTGACAAGATCACCTTAAAATATAGCTTCCAATTACTCCTTTTAGTTGATATGCTTGGTATGTTGACAATAGAAAAGGGAGAACAATATTTTAGAATAACCTAGAAGCTTGGTTAATAAGAGAAAAAAAAATGTTGCAAGTGATCAAGTTGTCTCCTTCCATCCTTGACCAGGTTTCATTGCCATGGATTGGGATTGTCAAACAGGCCCAAATTGAGCTGGGCCTACCCATGCCCAAGTTTCTGCCCAATGAGGATTGAATGATACAAGTCCTAGTCCTGTTCCAGCATGAACCTCCAGGCCTGACCATGCCAGATAAGGAATACAGGAAGCCCAAGCTGCCTGTTAAAGGTTCGGGTCCTGTAAAGGCCCAAGTGCATTAAAAGCTCATTTTTAGTCAAAGATCTCTCTTTGCACAATCCAAATAAAATATAAGAGGTATATTATATACATTTGTATAAATATGGTATACATGTCCATATAGGCTATAGCTATATTTTGGAATCTATGTATTCCTAGATCCCAATGGACCTGGATCCAGAGGGCCTAAATGTGGTCCAATTAGGGATTTGGACCCTGGACCCAGGTCCGGGCCTGTCCTGTTAGGCTCATTGGACAGTCCAAATTCTCAATTATTGTACTGATGTGGGTGGAGTTGGGGCAGACCTGGGTCCATACTCCATTGATAGCTCTACTGTTGATGAAGGAAAAGAAATATATTAATGCATCAGGTAGCATATAGAGACTGGTCCTGTCAACAGTGGCATTTCTGCACTATAGGTCATAAATAGTCTGGCTGTCCAATTGCTATAATTTCATAATCTTACCATGCATTCAGTTCAAACATGTCACCTGCTGAGTAATAATTCCATTTTTATCTTTTGCTGATCCCAAGTCCCTTCAATACGTTCTCTAGAAGTGCTCAATTGATATCTCATCACTTTTGGGTCATCACAATTCACAAGGTAGATGGAACCAGTTCCTAGTGTCCTGGGAATATGTGAGGGGATGTTGACCTTGTGTTCTATCAGGAAGCCAAGTGGGGCATTTATTTATTCATTTATTTATTTGCTGTGCATTTAATCTGTCTGGAACCAAGTAAAACATTTAATTTGATAAACCTGGAACCAATTGCGGCAGTACTTCAAATCATGGAATATGCATTATTAAATCTCAACTTCTACTTATTGAGTGTTTGTGGGAATTCTGCAATAAATTATTTGTTGCCTTCACAGGTCCAGTGTCCATCATACTTACTTATCTTTTGGCATGACAGATAGTGACCTTGGAAGATGTTGTTGAGGAAATTGTTGGTGAAATCTTTGATGAGAATGATTCAAAGGTAAAATTCTATAATAATTTTAAAATTATCTTTTTGTGCCTTATTTCGAAACGTCATTACTCTTTGCAATAATGAATAACCTCATTTACATCAGTGCCATATTGAGCTTGTTCATATAGAAGAATACCTTGACAACCATAAAGAAGAGAAGTAGGGCAGGGCCTTTTGTGCCAAATGGGCCAGTGGCCTCCACCAGCAGAGGGCACGATCACACACAGTCAGGAATGCACGAGCTGCTGGGCAGAATCCTGACATCTTTAAAAAAAATTCCAGATGAAGGTCTTGAGAAGAAAGTAGTAATTGAACTTCAGAAATCAATCTTGGATCAGAACTCAGGGCTCTGATGCCATGTAAAATGTAGAGGAAAATGGGAATTTCAGGAAAGGTTTTGGTGGTGTTATCTTCTCTCACTTACAAAGTTTATATTCTTAAATGAAGAATATAATTTGGATTGATAACCTTCATTAACCTAATTACAGGAGATGAGACCTAGCTGGTAGTTACATCAACTTTATCTTAAAGTTACAACAGAACTGTGGGCTATCCATACCACTGGCCCATGAGTGACGCATTGAGCTCTTGGACCTATGGCCCATTTAGCCCAGAAGGACAAGGCTTGCTTCTCTTCTTTACAACAACAGCCACAGCTAGCACATGTAACTGAGACAAACTTGTTCCTAGATATTTTTAACTTGATGCAATCTGGTGAGAATAATCCTCAAACTATATCAATCAGTGACCCTTCGAAAATACAATCTCTGCCTAAATGTATATTACATAAGTCAACACTCCAAGCTGTTACAGCAGTCTTAATGTTAACAGAAATTTACTGTAGCTGCAAGTATGCTGGGCAGATTTTTATGGTCGAAGACAGACTTGCGCCAGTGCCAGGATCAATGTCTTTGATACAATAAAGTAAATTTAAAAATTATGCACCCAATGCATTCAGATTGAGGAAAATATGCCTAGGATCTGGGAATCCAACTGATCACCAAATAGTACAGATTTGTGTCAAGGTGTCAGTACTTATTTTCTATGTTGGAGTGCATTATATATCCTGAATGTGAATGTCCCTTATCTCTCATAACCAAAACTCCTAGGAATTCAATCAAGAAAGCTCAGTCTAAAAGCTGTTGATTGCAAGTACAATATAACATATCAAAATGGCATGCATAAGTCGATGGAGGTCTCTTCCATCATTGTCAATCCTGAATGTGACTAGTTCCTCTCCTTATCTCTAATCAGCATTAGTCCTACTAATTCAATCAAGAAAAACTCGGTCCAATAGCTGTCGGCGTAAGTACAAACATGTTCAAATGGCTTTCCTCGATCGAGGTCTCTTTCTTTTATAAAGTAAAATTCGTGTTCATCTCACCCTTTTGATTTGGGATTTTACGTTACAATCGCTTTTCACATATCTTAACTGATCACAGTTAAAAAGGTAATTATATTTAGAAGAAGTTGCTCTTTCCCAGTTCCTTGGAATTTTTTGAGTCAGTATATATATCCTATACTGTAGTTCCCTTTGAGTAATGAATAGAGTCACTTTTTTTTTTCAAAAAAATTATATATATTTAGAAGTAAATGGTTCAAGTTAATATGCAGAAATGTGTCTTGCAAGACCATGAAGAAGGGTACTCCATATTTAAGATGGTCCACAGAAGAATATTCGTGTCCTTGCTGAAGAATAATTTCATGAATATCTTCTAAAATGTGTTACAGATTTAGTTTTAGCAAGATAGCAATAATATATATATATACATGCAGAGTCTGCAGAAGAATGTTTGGGTCCTTTGGGAAGAGTAATTGTCTTGACATCTCCTAGAAAGTGAAACTGGATCCAGTCTTAGTGACGTAGTAATGATACAGATGCATGCTCCCTTATAATGGTTCTAATAAATTCTGGCTTTTCTTTTATCTTTGTTTCAGATAGTAACTGGTTGGACTCGGCAAGTCCAATGCGACTCAGCCAATTATACTCAACTTGAGGATGACCTAGTCACTCCCTGAGTCTGAGTTATTTAAACTTGATTCAAATGGCAGAGTCATGTAGGAGTATTGTAATCTCTTGCTGGAAGTCTGTCTTAGATTTTCTCTGTGATTCTGGTTAGCTTGGTGTCCAATTTAGAAGAATCATTGATTTCAGCTAGATTGTGGTCATCTTTTACCTAAACCATGTCTGTATCGGCAACTGGTTGCTGAACTTTTTTATATGACAATCACAATGTCTGATATCTCTCATGTGGTTAGAGCTGTTAGTCATCTTGTGTATGCATCAGGGTGAGGACATCTTAATGCAGTTTATTGCATACTTGCGTACTTAAAGAATTCTCCAGGGGATGGTTTGTTGTATGCTAATTATGCTAATCTCATTGTCGAGATCTATATGGATGCCAATTGGGCAGCATCATATGATGACAGATCTACCAGTGATTACTGCTAGTTGGAGGGTAGAAGTCTTGTTTTATATAAGCTATGATGCCCAGATACAGATATGGATATGGACACTGATACAAGGATCGGGGATACGACTCTTCACTTTTGAAAATCTAGGACACAGATACGGATACGGGTGTCCTAATCTTTTCTTTAGATTACTTCTGAATCAATGAAATTATCATTATTTTCATACCTTTCTAGTTTTTTTTTTAGTGAGACGTAAAAATAGAAAAAGAACTACCTAAAATAAAGGACTTTCTGAGTAGGATATGTTAAACTTGTTCGCTAGAAGTATCGGTGCAGTATAAGGTACCAATATAAGTTTCATATCGGTCCTATACGAACACGTTGGGCCTGTACAAGTATCCGGGTATCATAGTATATAAGGTAAGAAGCAACATATTGTAGCCAGATCAAGTGCCAAACTTGAGTATCAGGCCATGGCACATGGAGTTTGTGAACTTTGTGGCTTAAAAGTCCATTGACAAAGTTGTATCTCTCCGATGAAAGCTCACTGTGACAATGACAACTATATTCATTTCATCTAATCCAGTGCATCATGAGCGTATTGAACATATCAAAGGTGATTTTCATGTCATAAAAGAAAGAGTTGCTATTGAGAAAGATATAATGTGTCATCAAAGATCAGACGATGATCTCGTAAATTATCTTGCTAAAGAAATAAGTAGAGGGTGTCTTCAGCATAGCTGTGGCAAGTTGGGCATGATCAATATCAATGCTCCCACTTATAATAATAATAATAATAATAATGAACCTGTTATGTTATAGTGTATGTTGTGTGCATGTTTATATGTGCATTTTCTTATCTGGCTTTTCTGTATAACAGGAGGAGATTCAGAAAAAAACTGGTTATATTGTAATGCGAGCTGATGGAACATATGATGTGGATGCAAATACATCGATTGATCAGCTCTCAGAAGATCTAAATATCGAAATGCCAGAGGTTTGCATGTTTTACATTATGAAGAATAACTAAAATCACTTCTTCGCATGGAAACCTAGTATGGATTGTTTCCCGTTTTGCTAAATGCCAATTGCAGAATTTGTAATGATTTGTTTTCATTTAATGATTAGTGTCCGACTTTGGAGACTGTTGGTAAATAATAATATTAAGTGTATGTGATTTTCATTTGTCCATTATCCTTATTAATTCCAAATATTTACTGTTAATCTTATCTCAATTAATTGCTTTTTAGTTTCTCAATCTGCCCTATATATCTTGTAAAATCTATCATGATTCCTAATCTGTAGTGAGGTGTTGTCATGCTTATTCATATTGTGTTCGTTGTGTTTTATGATGATCCTGAATTACTCTTGAAGATATGTCTATCATGATTCATGAGGCATATTTTTGGAAGGAATGAAATGGTTTCCAAGTTAGAATGTTTTTTTTTTTTTTCCATTTTTTCCACTTTCCTTTATGTTCATTTTCTGAGGTAGAGGCATTTTCCACAATTTTTGTGGAAAGCAGATTCAGATGCAGATGGGGCGAAAATCCATAGAAACCATCTTCCGTGGACTTCATGGCACGTGGAACCCACTGTTCTTTTTCCAAGGACATCTTTAGGGATGGACTCCACACCCATGGAGTCTCCAATTTTCTTAGTGCAGTAATGGAGAAAGGAGGGGGAGCCCACAGTTTCCGTGGAAAACTGCACTTGTCCAAGACCTCCCCTCTAACTTCAAAATCCTGAAGATAGTGGATTTTTGCTGAAAATTTTTCACAGAAAATTGTTGCATCAAACATCAGATTATCATTTATGTGTGGGAAACTTTTACTTCTATGTGGATATGTTGCCGGCGCCGCACAGAAAATTTCTGTATACAACAAACAAGAAGTTCCCATTTTCTGAAGAAATGAAATAACATCAAATAAAATTGCTACTGAAAATTCTCTCATACAAACATGCCCTAACTTATTGTTATATTTAACACTCCCATTTTTATTTTCCCATTGTTTCTAAATTAATTCTACTTCATACACAATAAAAGCTAAGGAGTGGAACTGCTACTCTATTTTTCGTGAGGTGCTCATTTTCGTTCTTCCTTTTTGATCTGTTGCAGGGTCAACAATATGAAACTGTATCTGGTTTTGTGTGCGAGTCGTTTGGCTATATTCCTAGGTCAGGTGAGAGTATCAAAGTGGTACTTAAAGATGCAAACCGAGAAGAGAACAGTGAATATAGCGAAACTGGATCTGATCACCAAGATCAGATGGAAAAGAATCAGATTTATGAACTTGTGGTAAGCTTTTCATATTGTTAGTCCTCTTGTTGACTTTTTTGGAAGCACTTAGTACCTGGACTGTAGGTTTCAAATTTCAGTGGGAAATGTTTTCTTCTCAAAGTTGGGGCTAGTAAATGGAGAGGTTTTTTTTTTTTTTTTTTTTTAATTCATAAGTTTGTTTCTATTGGATGCTTTGTTTTGTACTGAACAAAAAAATGTCACTGTCTGGTATGGACTTCAGCAACTAACTTGGGAATTTTAGAAGATCACACACATTATAGATTTCTAGTATAGTATCAAGATGTCAGAGTTCCAGTTCAACTGATCTGAATCCTGTTGTTATTATGATGTAATAGGGATCTATAGACTATCAAGACTAATCTTCTTGCAGCTGATTGTGGTTGCTCACCTAGTGATCAATTTCAAGACCTAGAAATGCTTCTGTGATTGTATACATGAACTTCAGTCAACTTCAAGTTAAGAATGTCTTCCCCATACCACCATAGCCAAATGAAATTTCTCTTTTGTAATATGAACTGTTACCATGCTTTATTTTGGTTAGTTTGTCTACTCTTCACAGTTCCATGTATTAGTTGATAGTGATTCCTCAACCCTTCAGTGACTTCGATCTTCTGTAAAATCCACATGTTATGTAGAAAATTGATTATGCAAATATTATGTGAGGCCTCTTGCCTAAAGTTCATTAACCAATAGCCACACCTTGGCCCTGTAATGCTCTAGAGTCCACCCATGCTTTGCTTGACTTCAGCCTCAAAACCTTGAACTGCACATAATGTGGCATTCATTTTTGCAGTTAATACTTGCTTGCTTGTTTGCTACCTCAGCTCCCCAATACCTGCTCATACACATCCTCAACTCTATGGAGAACACCAGAAACTCTCACCATGTACCACTAAAAAATGTCAATAAATAACTAAAAAGCATCTCTCACTATGTTAAAAGGTTATTTTGAAGACAACATGCACATGTGCACACATGTAAACTTGCAGAGTCACACACCAACACACGTGTAAGTAGAGGCACACATGCTCATTCATATAGACTGAAATATTAAATGTTGCTTTTCCCATCAAACACTCGTAGATACATGATTTAATCCCCTTCAGCTTACATGACTTATACCCTTTGTTGTTGTTCTTATGTAACCCCAAACTTTGTGTTTATACTATGTAAATCTCATATTTTTTAGCGTTGTCACCCGGTATCTAGAAACTCCTACCTAAATTTGTCTAGAGAGTGTGAAGTTTCCTATGCCTACTTAATATTCTTCAATATATACATCAACAAACTTGTGTTGGGAACAAGGATCAAAATAGCAGTTGTGGTGGGCACAGTGGCCAGTGGCGAAAACGCTACATAGCGGTTGCAGCAATACGTAGCAATGTGAATTTTTTAAGTTGGCAAAAGAATTTGAATCTTGTGTAGCAGTCAATCTTGTGATTTTTTAGTGATTTGAAACCATATAAGGGTAAAAACAACTTTAAGAAAGGCTATTGAGGAGAAGAAATAGGAAGAAAAACAATGTTTGAAATTAAAATTATTTGGCTCTATTAGGTTTTAGACCATAGGGCCGCTATTTTCGAAATAGCATAGCGGCCTTGACCGCTACGGCGGATAATGTGGCGTACTGGCTGCTATTTTGAACCATGGTTAGGGATAATGACTCAAAATTCCTTGAGTTTTGATCTCTAGTGGTGGACTGATGGTGTCGAGCATTTAGTATTTAGACAAAATCATTGGCATGTGGTCTTTTAGATTTTTTTAGTGAAGGGTTTATTAGGATGTGTTGTCTGGGTATGTCACACGAATAAAAATTCTGTTATCCATTGTGAATTTGTGATTTGTCCAATATAGGAAAGAGTGCTGGGATTCTTTTTTTCACTCAATTCAATTTTTGAAAATTAAAATAAAAGGTATCTGCTTCAAACCATATACACCACATATTAAAAAAATCTATTGTGCCTGCCTTTTCATAACACTTAAAATTTTTTGTTACATTACATAAATCTTATTTGGGAGGCATGTATTCTTTTCAGATGACTGCATTTTTCGCAAGTAATTCCGTTTCTGTAGCTTTCTTGTATTTGCATTCAAAATCCTCCATCTAAAGTTGCTTTGAAGTCTTAAGCTGTTTCACCAATTGCAACTTGTTGGTTTGATTCTGTTTAGATATTGGAAGGGAATGCAAGAAAGGTGAAATCAGTACGATTCGAGCGGATTAGCCAGGATGACACCAAATTAAAGACCAAGGCAGTAGCACGCATGATACCCAAAATAATGAAAAGGAAATGGTTAGGGAGACCTGACCACGAGGGTTTAAGGAGAACTTCAGGAGACAGCTTCTCAGATAGCCATATTGAGGAACATGGTGGCGGTGGTCCTGATAATAACAATGAACAAGAGTTACAATAACTTTTCTGTCTTTTCATTTTTTTTCATACGAGATGAAAGTAGGAAACTGGAGAGAATAAAAACAGAGCCCACAAAAATATGCAAGCTTTGTAAGGATGAAGAGAAGTATCAATGCCCATGTCAAAAATCTGAGATATGCCTGACAGCTCTATTAGTCCATGAGACCATTTATAGCAGGCAGTTGGCATCCTTCTGGGTTGAGTTGAAGGGAGACGATTCTTGATTGTGCCTCGAAAGAGAGGATTAAGTCGGGATGAAAGAATGGAGCAGACCGCTCATAACAAGTAATTGGCTTTGCATGGTCAGTTTGGGCAAACATTCTCAGGTGTTCTCTCCCTCTCTTCCCTCATTTCCCTGTCTTTTTGCGATTTTCCAAACCTCTCTTGCAGGAGAACAATGGAATAATGCTGAACATAACGAGCTGTACTTTCCCTGCACATGAATAGAACAAATGTTGTAATTCAGGTGAGCTTTGATAAGGGTTTGTTTTGAAGAGGGTTGTGTATTGTATATACAGGAATATATGTTTTCTAGCATTAATTCATAGATTTTTTTTTTTTTTCATGTCCTTTAATTGACTGAGTGGTCTAAAAGAGGGTGGAGAATATTAGAATTGGCAGGGTTGCAAAGTCCATCAAGGAGAGGCTCTGGCTGCATCAGTTATGTGAGGTGTGGCCCAATAAAATGTATAGCACGCTTGGCTTTTCAATTTGTGGGAGTGGGTCACACCGTTTGTGATCTAAGCCTCTAGGATAAGAAAAATGATCTCATGCTAGATTGTTGAAAGCTTAAGCTTGTCAAGATGTGCGCGCCCATGGTTGTATAATTCAACTCACTTGCACTACATGCCTCCCTATGTTTAGGTAGACTAGTGTCCCAAATTCTACTTAAATCCTAATGATATGATTGAAGTGAATTTGGCAAATACTTTCATAAGAGAGTGGTGTTTGATATGAGCATCTTTGATCAATAAAAGGTGGGCCACGTTTGCTAAATCATCAGTATCATTATTCTCATAGTAGTGGATTGATCTTGTGGTCCAATAGGCTGCATGGGAATCCTCAATTCTTTAGATTCCTCACATGTTACCAAATGTATCTATGGTCCTATATATATGGGATGGTTCCTGGCCGTATGCCATTCCATTGGTTAAATGGCCCAGACCAGTGTGTGCTGGGTCCATCTGTCGTGTCTAATAATAAGCCTGGAATGAACTTGCGTGGGCCCATTGCTACCAAACCCAACCTCTGCTACATTCCTTTTTAATCTAACGACCAGTCTTGACTCTATTTCCAATCAAGTGGCCCATATAAAAGCATATGGTCATCTCTAGAGTAGTACCTACTTTGGAATGTGAAATTGGAAGAAACCAAAAAATAACCTGTTGTGACACATCCAGTGCCTGTGGCCCCTCATTACAAATGATAAGGTACAAGTTCAGAAGGATGAATCCACACCATCTAAACTGTGTGCACCCTATTGCACATGATCCAGTTACTCGATCAGCCATAAAAATTGGGTCTTTACGATCGCCACTGTGGGCCCTATTGAAGATGACCCAGATATCAGTTTGACCCAAAAAAGAGGGTTTATATCCATGGTCATAAATTGTGCGGCCTTACAAAACAGATCTTTACAATCCAAATTTTGGGTCCATTCTGGACTCCCCAGAAGATGACCTGGGTGCTTTCTGACCCCATAGCAGATTGATCCACATAATCTTAGCTGATCCAAAAGCCTTTTGATCCATACCATTATAAACTGTTTGGACCCTCCATTGCCACGGATCAAAACCCAAAAAAAAAAAAAAAAAAAAGTGACGGTCCGAGTGAGACGGCCCTTGGGGTATACTGGACCTGAGTCTGCACCGACCCAGATATCTGTTTGGCAACCCGGGTGCTTTCTGGCCCATGCAGATTGATCCACATAATCTTAGCTGATCATAGAGCTTTTTTATCCGTACCATTATAAACTGTTTGGACCCTCCATTGCCACAGGGATCAAAACTAGGGGTGCACTAAAAAACCGATATTTTGTAGTAGATCAGTTCGATCACAGTTCGAATTTCCTCCAAACCGTTCGGTTTTCGATTTGAATGTGCGGTTAAACCACTCAAACCAATTATATAAATATATACTTTTTTATAAAATATATAAAGGAATATAGAAAATTACTTGAAGAAGACTCGAACCCTCGCTTCGTTACTCGAAGTCCAACATCTCTCACTAATTGAACTGTCATTTTTTTGTGGAAAAAAAACCATAACCTAATAGGGCTGCACAAAAAATCCGATATCACCGCAAAACCGAACCGAACCGACCGAACCAGACGGTTCGGATTGGTTTTTAGTAGACCGGTTTGGTTAACGGTTTGAAAATCATAAAAACCGCTTACATCGGTTGGTTATTGGTTAGAGCTCAAGGTTAACCGCTTAAACCGAACCGACCGTATGTAGTAACTTAAGTGTTGCTTTTTACTATATTAGTCTTAGGGTTTCTTTTTTTACTACTTTCAACATTACATTCCACAACTCCATTCCCAAATAAACTCAACCGTTAACACTGTTTCAGTGCATCTCTTCTAATCTCTCAAATTTGATACTTTATTGCAGATGCAGGGGTTACTGTACATGGTGTTTTCCTTCTATTATAATTCCTACCTCGTTTCAATGAAGTTTTTATCGGAATGCTGCACTCTTGAGAATATTAGAAAAGCCAGTAGAACCTAGCCTTTTGATGGTTGGTTTTGGTCTCACCTAACCAATGTGTTAATAAACCTTCATTTTTTTAAAATACAATGGGTTCTGATACAGATTTCATTTGTGTGTTACTTTTTTTGACATGAACTATTATTCTATTGTAATTCCAAATGGTATCATGTGGAATGAATGTTTCACTACAAGTTTTTTTTTTTTTGCTTCGCTTGTGTTTGGTCCAAACTCTCTTTTTATAGTAGAATTATTTTTTATATGCATGTAGTCCAGTCTGGAATGTTGGATTTTTATGTTTGTACTAAACATTGGAATAAATGCAAAGGACGAGGAATCATCATTTTGAAATTTTCAATGTCTGATTTTCAAAAAAATAAAATGAAAAACAATGGTTAAACCGACCGAACCGAACCGAACCGTTTGGTTTGGTTTGGTTCAGTTTAAGCCCTCTCCATCAGTCGGATCGGATCGGTTAATTAAAAAACCGACAGGTTCGGTTTGGTTATTGGTTTTAGTGTTAAACCGATCCGAACCGCCGATGTGCAGCCCTATAACCTAACCAGTTCAGTTCAATTTGGAAAAATAGAAAACTGATGGATTCGGTTTGGTTAATGACTTCCCCTCTAAACCAATCCGAACCACCCAAGTGCACCCCTAATAAAAAAAAAAACCCAAGAAAAAAAAAATGGTAGTCTGAGTGAGATGGGCCTTAGGTATACTGGGCTGGTCCACACCGACCCAGATATCAGTTTGGCAACCTGGGTACTTTCTAGCCCCATTGTAGATTGATTGATCATTTGATCCACATACACTTATTAGCCTAATTAAAGAACAACTTGATCATCATCATCATAAACTAACTGTTTGGACCCTCCAAAACCCAAGATAAATAAAAAAACAAAAAGTGGTGGTCCGAGTGAGACGGCCCTTAGGGCACACTGGGCCTGGGTCTACACCGGCCCGTTATCCTTCCACTGTCGAGAGTGGGAGGTAGTCGCTGCTCTGTGAAACCAGCCTGGCGCAGTGCCCTCCCGTCTAAGGCCCAAGAAGCCCAGGCCTTCGCCCAAGCCACAAGGCCCACTACCCGACTTGGAACGGGCGAACCAGCATTGCAGTCCCTGACCCAACCCAGCAGGTCGTTTCAGCTCGTCCACACCACCTCATTGCCCTCGCTCGAGTTACAAGCTCACGCTACTGAGCTCGGCGATGTCTATACCTAACGCTACTGCTTATAAAGAGTTTGGGAATCAACTTCTTTAGCGATGTGGGACTTTAAAGAGAGAGAGAGGCCTTGTTTGCCTACTTCTCTCTCTTGTAGTTTCATTGAGAGCATTGATTGGTAGGCAGGTATTGTGGCAAATGGTAGAAAGAGACTTGGGCAATGAGGATCGTATGATTCATAATCATGATGGGGTCAACGTAATTATGGGATTGATGGTGGTGGGGCCAAAAGATTGGTTGGAAAATGAAGGTTCACCAGGTACAGAAAGTACTGCATTTTGAGAGAAGTTCATCCATCCTGCCTGCATTTATTATTTTGTTGGATGTATAGAGCGTTGCTGTATGAATTCCCATGTCATCAACCAGTTCTAGATTTGAATGATAAGATTCTTACATCTCGATCAATGGTGTGGCCTTTAGTAGTAATTTTTCACTTACAAGCTGAATATCTGATGGAAGTATTATACTCTCTGTTGGGGCCACCTGCTTTGACAAAAGTTTGATTACGTGCTTGAGAGAGGTAGGTACTTCGAATGCCTGAAAAAATAGTCAGTTTTTGAAGAAGCCAGACACCCTCATAAGCAATATATATCGGCCACGGATTTGAAAATCAGTTGGGTCCCATTCGGGTGTGGACAAAATTAGTGGCAAAGACTTTCCATAGTACAAAATTGAACAGGGGATAGTTGTTCCCACGTACCATTTCTCTACGTTCAAGTGGTTGGGGGCCTGGAAGGCACTTCATATAATTAGAATTCACTGAATCATTCAAGTTGCTGGCCCACTATATTTACCTGTATAAAAGTTTGGTCGCTATTTTTACCGATTGTCAGCCCGACACACACTACTGAGACTCTGGGTGTGAGTTGGGCGGGGCAGGTCGGGGCGGGGCGGGTAAGATATCGTTGGCTCCAAACCCTAGCTATTAATTTTACGTTGATTCGGCCGAAAAGACCGAAATAAAAAGTTTGGGGGTTAAAATTCTTCATTTTGGTTATCGGCCTATTTCAGCCGAAATTTTCTTTGACATAATTAATATTGAGTTTTTTATTTTATTTTTACTTTTTCAGCATATATATATTTTGTATTTCTTGTATTCTCCCCAAAATGTAATTTCAAAGAGTTTTACTAGAATGGGTTAAATCCATAATCTTATATTATTTTATATATATATATTAATTTTTTTACATTTTCTCAAAATGTAATTCCCACCGAAATTTTGAATCGGCTGAAACTTTTCATTTTATAGGCCAAACTGAAATGGAGTCCAAAACGATATCGACAACTATGCTCCAAACCATGATGGGATTTTAATAAACTTGAAAACGCATGGCTTGAACTCATTCCAAACTATAAATTACCCTCCTAAGTGCAATTGGGGTTGAGTGAGGTGGGATTTGAGTATCCAAATTTTGAGTTTGATTTGTTTTTCAAATGATACAAAATTTAGAAAATCTTGTTACCATTCAAAAAAATAGAAAAAAAATCAATATCATATTATTACCATGTCTATATATTCCATCAAACAATAGGTATAAGACCGAGAAAGACATAGATGAAACTAATAAAAATAAATCTAAAAAAGTACAACATTTTCATGTATTTAATAACCCCAATATAGTTGAGACAACGCTTCGATGATTTCGATGATGATGATATATTTATATTTTTATCGTAAATATATTATACATTTATGCTCCAACATAGTTGGGACAAAGCTATGATGATGATAATGATGATACATTATACATTTACAATAAAAGAATCATCCATAAATCAGCTGCGTGAGTTGAAATCAAGTACCAAAAGCCCAACCCCAAGGAATCATCCATAAATCAGCTGCATGAGTTGAAATCAGGTACCAAAAGCCCAACTCGAAACCATACTTGAATTTCATTAAGGGCTCAAAAAACTCAGTCCTCTTCAAAATCCAAACCTAAAGTAGCCCAACCCAAATCTCACTTCTAACCATGTCAATTCAGGGCTGTGGTCAGCTATAATGTCTAGATACAATATAGATACAGCAAAAATACGCTATAAATACAAAACACGAATTTCACACATAAAAAAAAAAGTGAAAATATCACATACAATATGCAATATGATATAATATAATCCCCCTTTTGAAGTGTACAAACATCATAACTGGTTGGTGCCAAACCAAGTCGCACCCCAAAAGGCCAAAACCCTCAAATGGTCAGGTAGTAGTAGTACCTCAAAATTCAAATCCATGCATCCAACTTTGAAAAAACTCCCGCGAGTGGATGGTTGTTGAATATGCGATTCAAATTAGTGATGTCTCTCCTTCGCGACTCAGCTACAACGAACCTCGACCATCTCCTCCAAATCCATGCTTTCATCCTCAAAACACCTCTTCACCACGACCGCTTCATACTCGCCAAGCTCTTGAACCTCTCCCTCTCCCTCTCAAGCCTCACTTCTTCACTTTCAACCTTACTCTACGCTCGCTCCATCTTCGATCGAGTCCCCAACCCCGACGCATTCATCTGGAACACCATGATCCGCGCTTACTTGAATGCCCATGACCCACAAGAATCCATCTCTCTATTCTCCCAAATGAGGCTCTTACACGCCACTCCTGTGGATAGTTTCAGTCTCTCTCTTGTTCTTCAGGCCTGCGGAAGGTCGAACGATGCCCAAATGGGTAAAAAGATCCACACCCATGTTTTTAAACTCGGGTTTGTTGCTGATTTGTTTGTGCAGACTGCCCTTGTTGAAATGTATTCGAGATCTGTTGATGTTAGAGTTGCCTTGCAGGTGTTTGATGAAATGCGGAGGCCGGATTTAGTTTCGTATAATGTGTTGCTGGCGGAGTGCGTTAGAGCTGGTGAGATTGGGTGTGCGAGGAAGGTGTTTGATGAGATGCCCGAGAGAGATTTGGTTTCGTGGAATACTTTGATTCATGGGTATGCTGCGGGTGGCGATTTGGATGCCGCGCGGCAGCTTTTTGATTGGAGTTGTGAGAGGGATTTGGTTTCGTGGAGTTCGATGATTACGGGGTATGCTAGGAGCAGGCGGTCTAATGAGGCATTGAGGCTGTTTAGAGAGATGCAGTTAGCGAAGATTGTGCCTGATGGGGTGACAATGGTCAGCGTGCTGTCTGCCTGTGGGGATGTGGGTGCATTGGCCATGGGCAAGATGGTTCATGAGTATATAAGAATGAATGGAATTGAGATAGATGTGAAGCTTGGGACTTCTCTTCTGGACATGTATGCAAAGTGTGGGGACCTTGAGAATTCACTGGAAGTCTTCAATGATATGCATGTGAGGGATGTACTTACATGGAGTGCCATGATCATGGGTCTTGCAAACCATGGGTGTGGGGAGGTTGCTCTTGATCATTTCTCAAGGATGTTATCAGAGGGAATTAAACCAAATGACATTACATTTGTGGGAGTACTATCCGCATGCAGTCATGCCGGTCTTGTAACTAGGGGGTTGTCATATTTCACATCCATGAATGAATATGGTGTTAGTCCTAAGATTGAGCATTATGGATGTATGGTTGATCTTTTAGGTCGAGCAGGGCGCCTTCAAGAAGCAAAAGATTTTATTGTAAACATACCCTTTGTACCGGATGCCGTTGTTTGGAGGGCGTTGCTTGGTGCTTGTAGAATTCATAAAAATGTTGAATTAGCAGAGGAAGCTATAATCAATCTTCTTGAACTAGAACCCCATGTAGATGGCCATTATGTGCTTTTGTCAAACATATATGCTCAAGGCAAGCGATGGGACAACGTTGCTAATGTTAGAAAGATGATGAGAGGCAAGAGCATCCAGAAGGTACCTGGGAGCAGTACGATCGAAGTTGACAATATGGTTCATGAGTTCATTGCAGGTGACAAGTCTCACCCTCAGTCGGAGAGAGTATATGAAATGTTAAAGGAGATGATTGTTCGGTTAAATAATATTGGTTACAGCCCAATGACGGCCTTGGTTTTGCAAGATGTGGATGAACAAGCAAAAGAGAATGTGTTGGCTCATCACAGTGAGAAATTGGCCATTGCTTTTGGGCTTTTGAATACTGCTCCTCAATCCCCCATTCGGATTGTGAAGAATCTTCGAGTATGCGATGATTGCCACCATGCCATTAAGCTTATTTCCATGATATACAATAGAAAGATAATCGTTAGGGATCGAAACCGGTTTCATCACTTTTTGGATGGATCATGCTCTTGTAGGGATTATTGGTGAGTGAAGAGTTCATATTTTGACTTATTTGTATAGGTGATTCTTTATGACAGGAAATATAACCCAAGTTCTAGCATAAGGTCCATTAGGAATAAGATTCAAATTAACAGTGCCCATCTGATTTTTTTTCTTTTTTAACTAGATATTGGCTGGAACCTTTGGTGGCATAAACATGAAGTGCTCAACCTGAAAGATTTGTGTTACACTAACACAAATCTTGTCTCTGATTGTTAATTTGCTGCCTCAATTGACATTTTCAACCATCCTATGTTCACTTTTTCAGAATATGCAAACCACTCACTCTATGACTCATTTAACCATCCATGAACAAATTTTGTGATCTTGGATAAATGTTAGGGAAGCTAAACTCTAAATATCTCATCTTAGATCGAGGATCCAAAAAAGCGGCTGATGCTAATACTAGGTTACAATCTTTCCAATAGATGTCAAGCTTCATTTGCATTCTTTTGCATAGAAAAAATTGATGGATCCATACTATTTGCAAGTTCAATAAGATAGATCACGATTTGAGGAAAACCACTCACTGGAATCTGAAAAAGAAAACGCTTGCCTGGTTTGAGGGGAAGATGAGAAAGAGGCGAAGAAGAAAAGGAGGACACCATTGTCAGGGCATCTACTTTGCTCTTGAGAATACTAATTAGCATTGTAAAATACATTATAAAATTAAAAAACTTGTCAAGTAATGATGCTTTTTGTAACACCCCGAATCCCGGAGCTCATCAGGATCTCGGGTCTTACTAAAAAGAATCCAAATCATTCATAAATCAAATTAAAACAAGGAACTGAGCAACGAAAAGATTTATTTGAGGAATCAATTTAACTAGACATGAAACATAAATAAGTCTTTCAATCAAAATCCTAGAACTTCAATATTTATTAAAGAAATAAACTGATATCTAGTTCGGTTTCATTTAGACGCTCTCTTATCAGCCACGCATATTGAAGTCCAATGGCTGATTATCTCCGTTGCCACGCTCCCCCAAACGGTGCATACCTGTGGTGGGGCAAATCACTTATCAGAAGTCTGGTGAGTAATATTACCACATACACAGTTCATTTATAAAATAATAAACTAACAAAAGTGCGGAAGCATTCACTCGATAAATAACAGATTTCATAAATGGTTCTTATTGGTTAATACATAAGGGAGCATAGTCAGTCTGTAACTTTGATAGGTTCTGAATTCCCAAGTTATGGGTTCTTATAATAGAACTCTAACCACAGAGTTTCAATACTTCAGTCCCTTCCGGGAGAAAGTTCTTATGTAATACATTCAAAACTCCTAACAATGGAGTCCATTGCGCAAATGGTAGTTCAGTCCCAGTCCAACCTTATTCCTCCTAACCCTTCAGGGTTCAGTGTTCGATTCAATAAACTCAGGAGCAAGGCTCCTTTCTGTCATTCCAATAAGATATCACTGTTTCATATAAATTTGTAGCAAATATTCTCCTAAGCGAATTCATTAATTCGCGTAATTTCATTATGCGTTCAATAACATTATCAAGGGATTTTTACACACCAATTATATTATATTAACATAAGATTAGTTCCACAATATCGGGATGAATAAGGCCCCACTTTAATATCAACATTTAGTACCCTCTTTGTGTACTAATCCCATGTTTATTCTAATTCTGTGATGTTAATAGGGTCTAAACTAACAACATAATTATTATTAGTTTTAGAGTTTACCCTGTTAACTTGAGTATTCCTTCATAAACCAATAACATGTTTCAAATTTATCAAACTATGTACTTAATAATATATAACTTTGAGGTATATAACTCCAACAGTCCCACATAAGAATACCCAGCCTATACAAAATTTGTATGAATAACAGTTAGTTATAACTCTTGGAACACTACCTGATACAGATAATGTTTCTGTACTTATAATAATCATGAAAGAAGTCCTTGGGGTTCATCTCAAAGTAGTTGACAATATTTGGTCTTTGGTAGTATTGGATATGTACTCTGTTATTACTATGTTGGATTGACAGACACTGTTCCTCACTATTATACAGTAGTTCTCACTCCCAGTATTTTGGATGATAAGAAATAGTGAATCCTAATGGTCCAAATCAAGATTAGACCTACTGTTTAAGGTCACCTAGTGGTAGGCTCTACTCTTAAAGGATTGGATTTACCATCAATCATCGTTATTGGGCCCCACTATTCAAACAGTTACAACCAAATTTCCTAATTCCCTTTTATAGCAGCTAACAATATTGAAGTTCCTGGATAACTAGTCAGATGGAGACCAGGACACATGAGACCACCACCATTCAGATCGTCACTGAGCCCCCTTCAATATGTGAGGTCCCAATCTCAGATTGGATCAGATAGTGGGTCCCACTATGGATGTCGACATTCACTGTTACTATAAAAATGACGTCTCTGTTGCACAAGAAAGAAATAATGGGTGGGCCCCCCCCCCAAGCTGGGTCCAGGTCACTTTGGTCGCCCATCAGGGGTCAAGTAAGTGACTGGTCCTGATCCTTGATCAGGTGGACCAGTGGGCCCCACAATCCAACCATGGAAATTCCAGAATTTCCCAATAGTGACGATGCAGAGACTTTGTGCATATGATGTGTGGTTGGATGGGACCCATCCTGGATGGGTCCATCTAGGCTATGGACGCCCAGGGGTCCCCTTCCAGATCCCTGGGTCAGATTGAGGCTGTAGTGGGCCACGTGGTCCCACTACTAGATCTCCCTACAGACGTCCAACGCCCAGGCTGGACGTCATTCCATCCCTTGGAATCAATTGTGGCCAAAGTGGGGCCCATCTCCACAAGGGTCCATCTAGGCAATGGACGCCCATGGGTCCCCTACCAGATCCCTGGTGGTGATGCATGATTAGGTGGGCCCCTTGATCACAGTACTCCCATCGACAGATCTTGTATCTGTCGATGGGGTTGGAAACCAAGCCTCTGGCTTGAGTTTTTCACTTGTTTCCTCTCTGCTGATCCAATCAACACCCATCTATCATTACATCTCAAATCAATATTGCACAGGCATCAATAATCTCTAACTGATTAAATTGAACAAGTTCAGATCTTGGTCTGTCCAATGTAATTTCCAAGATCTGGCAGAATTCAGGTTCTGTTCCTGATTTCCTCCTTTAACTGAATTCATTTTATCCATAAACCACATGATTACATATAAACCAGAATCTACAATTCTATGTACTGGAAAGATTACTCACCTCCTAGTGTAGTAAATCGTAGCACGGTCGAGGTGAGAACTCAATCGCTGCATCCACTATACGTTCCCGCTTCTTCTTCCTTCCCACAAGCTTGATTGGCCTCTGTTGCTCTTCAGAAGAGTTCCCTCTTTCCCTTCTCTGCTACCTTCTTCTTTAGAAATCAATTGCAACTCATGGGGATCAATATGAGAACTAATAAGGAGAGGGAAGAAGAAGTCATCTGGGGATAACCCCAGATATCACTCGTTGGAACCACCCTACCCAATTGAGATATCTATTCCCCTCTATCAGGGAAGTTGTTTCTAACAACTTAACTACACACATGGGTCCTAGTGGGTTAGAAATAGGTCCAAACAACTTAACCCAGCCCACTAGCTTATGGGTCAGATAGATCTGGGGCCTATTCTGGCCCAGGTATTACATACTCCCCCCCTTAGGAAATTTGGTCCTCCAAATTGAGCACATACCTGGTAGAAAAAGGTGGGGGTGCTTCTTCCTGAACTCATCGGCTACCTCCCAAGTAGATTCAAGCTGGTTATGATGTTCCCACAGAACTTTGACTAGTTCTATTGTCCTGTTCCGCAGAGTTCTCTCCTTAGTTTCAAGGATCTTCACCGGCCGTTCTTCATAGGATAAATCTGACTGCAACTGTATCGAGTCATAGTTTATCACATGAGAAGGATCAGGCTGATATTTCCTAAGCATGGACACATGAAACACATTGTGTACTCCAGCTAATTGCGGTGGTAGACCAAGAGCATAAGCGTTGCCATCGCTGACACGGCCAATGATTTCAAATGGTCCAACATACCGAGGACTCAATTTTCCCTTCTTGCCAAACCGCATGATGCCCTTAGTCGGAGAAACTTTAAGAAATACATAATCACCCACTGCAAATTCCAGTTCTCTCCGCCGGTTATCTGCATAACTTTTCTGTCTGCTCTGAGCTGCTCGCATTCTGTCTCTGATTTTCTTGATATTGACGGTGGAAGCTTGAACCCAGTCGGGACCAAGTATTCTCCCATCGCCAACCTCTTCCCAGCAAATTGGGGATCGACAGTTTCGCCCATAGAGTGCTTCGAACGGCGCCATTTTGATACTAGAATGATAGCTGTTATTATAAGCAAACTCAATAAGTGACAACTGTTCATCCCAGCTATCTTTGAAGTCCAGAGCACAAGCCCTTAGCATATCTTCAAGGGTCTGATTAGTCCTTTCTGTTTGCCCATCAGTCTGCGGATGATATGCCGTACTGAATCGCAATTTAGTACCCATTGCTGCTTGAAGCTTCTTCCAAAAATTTGACACAAATCTCGTATCTCGGTCAGAAACTATTGATACAGGTACACCGTGCAACCTCACAATTTCCTTCACATATCTCTGTGCCAAGTACTCCATAGTAGTCTTGTTTTTAATGGGAAGGAAATGCGCCGACTTTGTCAACCGGTCGACGATCACCCAAATGACTTCATTGTTCCGAACCGTCCTTGGAAAACCTGACACAAAGTCCATTGAAATATGTTCCCATTTCCATTCGGGTATCGGTAATGGCTGGAGTAACCCTCCAGGCTTCCTGTGATCAGCCTTTACTTGTTGACAGGTGAAACACCGACCCACAAACTCAGCAACGTCATTCTTCATACCAACCCACCAAAACCTTATCTTCAGATTTTGGTACATTTTGGTGCTCCCCGGATGGATGGTGTAACGTGTGCAATGTGCCTCCTTCATAATTTCATCCTTAATTGTTTGAATGTTTGGGACACAAAGCCTATTCCGGAAGTATAATGTACCATTGATGATGGAAAACTCAGGCTTGTTATCCTTCTTATCGAATATCTCCACTAATGCTGGGTCGTCTCTCTGGCGATCTTTGACCCTTTGGATCAACTCAGGCTGAACACTGAAGTTCCCCAATAATACTTTTTGGCTGGTCGCCTCGAGGTTTACATTCAGATTTCCGACTTCCTCCGCGGATGTCTTCTCTGCTGTTAACGAAGTCATCTGCGCAGATTTCCTGCTTAAAGCATCGGCCACAACATTTGCTTTACCTGGATGGTAAAAGATAGAGAAGTCATAATCCTTCAGAAATTCCATCCACCTTCTCTGCCGTAGATTCAAATCCTTTTGAGTGAACACATATTTCAAGCTTTTGTGATCTGTATAGACTTCAAATTTTTCTCCATACAAATAGTGTCGCCAGATCTTGAGTGCAAAAACCACAGCAGCCAGTTCTAGATCATGAGTGGCATAATTCTGTTCATGTGATTTCAACTGTCGTGATGCGTAGGCAATTACCCTGCCATGCTGCATGAGCACGCATCCTAGACCATTCAGTGAGGCATCACAGAATATCACAAAACCGCCGTTGCCAGAGGGTAGAGCTAAGACTGGAGCTGTAGTTAACTTATCTTTTAGCCTTTGGAAACTTGCTTCACATCTCTCATCCCAAATGAATGGCACGTCCTTCCGAGTAAGTCGGGTCAAAGGACCTGCTATAGAAGAAAAACCTTGCACAAATCTTCTGTAGTAACCTGCTAGCCCAAGGAAACTACGGATTTCAGATACAGTCGCTGGTCTCTTCCAATTGGTGACAGCTTCGATCTTGCTGGAATCTACGGACAATCCTTCACCTGAGATGACATGGCCTAAAAAGCTCACTTGATCTAGCCAGAAGTCGCACTTACTCAGCTTAGCATAGAGCTGGTTTTCTCTCAACAGGTTAAGAGAAGTGCGCAAGTGATCCCCATGATCTTCCTTTGACTTAGAGTAGATGAGTATATCATCTATAAATACCACCACAAATTGGTCTAAGTATGGTTTAAAGATCTGGTTCATTAACGCCATGAACACCGCTGGCGCATTAGTTAGCCCAAAAGGCATTACCAGAAACTCATAGTGCCCATACCTAGTTCGAAAAGCTGTCTTAGGTATATCTCCTTCCTTTACCCTTAACTGATGATATCCCGACCGGAGATCAATCTTCGAGAAATATTTCGCACCCTGCAGTTGATCAAATAGTTCATCAATACGTGGAAGTGGGTACTTATTCTTGATGGTGACCTGATTCAACTGACGATAGTCGATACACATTCGTAAGGACCCGTCTTTCTTCTTAACAAACAAAACTGGTGCACCCCATGGAGAGACGCTGGGTCTAATGAACCCCTTTTCCAGTAATTCTTGCAATTGTTCTTTGAGTTCTTTCAACTCAGTAGGCGCCATACGATATGGAGCTCTGGAAATTGGCGCGGTCCCCGGTACCAGTTCTATGGCAAAGTCCACTTCCCGAATCGGTGGCAAACCGGGCAGATCTTCCTGAAACACATCAGGAAATTCACAGATTACGGGAATTTCTCCCAGTCCCGGTTTCTGCTTTTCTCCTGTAACAAAGGCAAGATACCCATCACATCCACTCCTCAATAATTCACAAGCCCTAACTGCCGAGATGACTGCCGTGTGTATCGACCTTCTCCTTCCTGGTACACACACATCTTCGAACCCTTCCAAATTAAAGCGGACCTGTTTGTTAAAACAGTCCAATATTGCCCTATACTTTGCTAGCCAATCCATTCCCAAGATGATATCAAAATCATTCATGGGTAACATGATCAAATCAACCGGCATATTTACTCCCCCAATGTTCAGGGAACAATTATAAAATATTGTGCAAGTGTTCAAGTGTCCTCCAGTGGGAGTTGCTACTGAAATTGGTGGATCTAGTGTAGAGGGTGGCCTATTCATTCTGGAAGCAAATACAGATGACACAAAGGAATGTGTAGCGCCCGAATCAAATAAAGTATAAGCTTCAACATTAGAAATTAGAATCATACCCTCCACCACATCATTGGCGGCTTGAGCTTCTTGTTGAGTAATGGCAAGAATCCTAGCCTCAGGTTGTTGCTGCCTCCTTTGATGTCCGCCCTGATTGGGTCGACCACGGTTAAAGTTCTGTCCTTGGGGCTGATTCGGTGGTCCCCTAGGCTGGTTTTGCTGGTTCTGGGCATTGTACTGATTTCTTGCTGGTGGATTCTGCTGATTGGCCGAGCGGGGATTGCCGTGGTACCCTTGCTGTTGATTCTGCCGTGGTGGCTGTTCTGACTGCTGTCGTCTGTCCTTATCCTGTTTCTTTGGACAATCCTTGATAAGGTGACCAACCTGGCCGCACGCAAAACATGCACCTGTAGACCAATGGCACTCTTCAGTGTTATGATTCTTCCCACACCGCTGGCATTTTACCTTCCTATCCAGTTTCTGCTTCTTTGATGGCGCACGGTTGCCTTGGTGGTCTCTCTTAGCCCCTGTTGCCTTAGCCGGGACCGTCCCGTTCATTTCGGCAGTCGTTTCTTCTGATATAAAGGCTCTCTTTAAAGCAGCTGCAAAGGTAG
Organism: Cinnamomum chago; assembly: GCA_038049695.1. NCBI lineage: Eukaryota > Viridiplantae > Streptophyta > Magnoliopsida > Laurales > Lauraceae > Cinnamomum > Cinnamomum chago. The sequence goes on along the minus strand of CP142451.1, from coordinate 101,216,743 downwards.
CAGGTTCACCCAGTTTCACATCTTTCTTGATGTCTGGTCGTAGCCCTTCGATGAATTTGTTCCGCTTCATCTCATCAGTGGCTATCAACTCCTCTGCAAAGTGAGACAATTCTGTAAATCTATTGGAGTACTTTGCTACGGTCATATCTCCTTGTACCAAATTCTGAAATTCTCTCTTCTTCCTTTCTCTGATATGCTCCGGAATGAATTTCAAAATGAATTCCTTCTTAAAGAATGCCCAGGTGATTTCATTCTCTGGACCTTCGAAGGTTTTCTTTGCGGCCTTCCACCACTCCTTTGCATCCCCTTCCAGTTTGAAAGCGGCCAAGATTGCTTTCTGTCTGTCCGGGCACCCCATCACTTCAAATATCCCCTCCATGTGTTCCACCCATTTATTAGCGTCCCAAGGATTGGAGGTTTCCTCGAAACTCTTGGGTCGGAACTCATTAAACCGTTTGTATAAGGTGTCTCTTTCTCTGTCTCTGCCTCCAGCAATAGTTCCACTTCCTTCATTGCTTGTGCCTGTGTGAGCATCATTACTCCCTCCTTGACGTGCTGCCAAGGTCGCAATTTGTTCCTGCACCTGACTGTAGGCCATCATGAATGATGCGAACATCTGTCGAGCATATTCTGGCAGTTCAGCTTGTCCCCCAATAAGGTTTGGATTAATGCCCTCATTGTTATTTATGTTCACATTCTCATTTTGGCCGTCATTGACGTTCTGAGAGTTCTCTTGGTTGTTCATGTTCTTTCTCCTACAAAAGGAGTCACAATTTAGCATATCATCATAGACAGTGAACTTCTATCTTACTAATTTCCCCCTTATAGCGTCCTCACCACGTATCCTAAGGGTTGCTAAGATTTTTATATTGCTCAAGACCATGCTCTGATACCACTTTGTAACACCCCGAATCCCGGAGCTCATCAGGATCCCGGGTCTTACTAAAAAGAATCCAAATCATTCATAAATCAAATTAAAACAAGGAACTGAGCAACGAAAAGATTTATTTGAGGAATCAATTTAACTAGACATGAAACATAAATAAGTCTTTCAATCAAAATCCTAGAACTTCAACATTTATTAAAGAAATAAACTGATATCTAGTTCGGTTTCATTTAGACGCTCTCTTATCAGCCACGCATATTGAAGTCCAATGGCTGATTATCTCCGTTGCCACGCTCCCCCAAACGGTGCATACCTGTGGTGGGGCAAATCACTTATCAGAAGTCTGGTGAGTAATATTACCACATACACAGTTCATTTATAAAATAATAAACTAACAAAAGTGCGGAAGCATTCACTCGATAAATAACAGATTTCATAAATGGTTCTTATTGGTTAATACATAAGGGAGCATAGTCAGTCTGTAACTTTGATAGGTTCTGAATTCCCAAGTTATGGGTTCTTATAATAGAACTCTAACCACAGAGTTTCAATACTTCAGTCCCTTCCGGGAGAAAGTTCTTATGTAATACATTCAAAACTCCTAACAATGGAGTCCATTGCGCAAATGGTAGTTCAGTCCCAGTCCAACCTTATTCCTCCTAACCCTTCAGGGTTCAGTGTTCGATTCAATAAACTCAGGAGCAAGGCTCCTTTCTGTCATTCCAATAAGATATCACTGTTTCATATAAATTTGTAGCAAATATTCTCCTAAGCGAATTCATTAATTCGCGTAATTTCATTATGCGTTCAATAACATTATCAAGGGATTTTTACACACCAATTATATTATATTAACATAAGATTAGTTCCACAATATCGGGATGAATAAGGCCCCACTTTAATATCAACATTTAGTACCCTCTTTGTGTACTAATCCCATGTTTATTCTAATTCTGTGATGTTAATAGGGTCTAAACTAACAACATAATTATTATTAGTTTTAGAGTTTACCCTGTTAACTTGAGTATTCCTTCATAAACCAATAACATGTTTCAAATTTATCAAACTATGTACTTAATAATATATAACTTTGAGGTATATAACTCCAACAGTCCCACATAAGAATACCCAGCCTATACAAAATTTGTATGAATAACAGTTAGTTATAACTCTTGGAACACTACCTGATACAGATAATGTTTCTGTACTTATAATAATCATGAAAGAAGTCCTTGGGGTTCATCTCAAAGTAGTTGACAATATTTGGTCTTTGGTAGTATTGGATATGTACTCTGTTATTACTATGTTGGATTGACAGACACTGTTCCTCACTATTATACAGTAGTTCTCACTCCCAGTATTTTGGATGATAAGAAATAGTGAATCCTAATGGTCCAAATCAAGATTAGACCTACTGTTTAAGGTCACCTAGTGGTAGGCTCTACTCTTAAAGGATTGGATTTACCATCAATCATCGTTATTGGGCCCCACTATTCAAACAGTTACAACCAAATTTCCTAATTCCCTTTTATAGCAGCTAACAATATTGAAGTTCCTGGATAACTAGTCAGATGGAGACCAGGACACATGAGACCACCACCATTCAGATCGTCACTGAGCCCCCTTCAATATGTGAGGTCCCAATCTCAGATTGGATCAGATAGTGGGTCCCACTATGGATGTCGACATTCACTGTTACTATAAAAATGACGTCTCTGTTGCACAAGAAAGAAATAATGGGTGGGCCCCCCCCCCAAGCTGGGTCCAGGTCACTTTGGTCGCCCATCAGGGGTCAAGTAAGTGACTGGTCCTGATCCTTGATCAGGTGGACCAGTGGGCCCCACAATCCAACCATGGAAATTCCAGAATTTCCCAATAGTGACGATGCAGAGACTTTGTGCATATGATGTGTGGTTGGATGGGACCCATCCTGGATGGGTCCATCTAGGCTATGGACGCCCAGGGGTCCCCTTCCAGATCCCTGGGTCAGATTGAGGCTGTAGTGGGCCACGTGGTCCCACTACTAGATCTCCCTACAGACGTCCAACGCCCAGGCTGGACGTCATTCCATCCCTTGGAATCAATTGTGGCCAAAGTGGGGCCCATCTCCACAAGGGTCCATCTAGGCAATGGACGCCCATGGGTCCCCTACCAGATCCCTGGTGGTGATGCATGATTAGGTGGGCCCCTTGATCACAGTACTCCCATCGACAGATCTTGTATCTGTCGATGGGGTTGGAAACCAAGCCTCTGGCTTGAGTTTTTCACTTGTTTCCTCTCTGCTGATCCAATCAACACCCATCTATCATTACATCTCAAATCAATATTGCACAGGCATCAATAATCTCTAACTGATTAAATTGAACAAGTTCAGATCTTGGTCTGTCCAATGTAATTTCCAAGATCTGGCAGAATTCAGGTTCTGTTCCTGATTTCCTCCTTTAACTGAATTCATTTTATCCATAAACCACATGATTACATATAAACCAGAATCTACAATTCTATGTACTGGAAAGATTACTCACCTCCTAGTGTAGTAAATCGTAGCACGGTCGAGGTGAGAACTCAATCGCTGCATCCACTATACGTTCCCGCTTCTTCTTCCTTCCCACAAGCTTGATTGGCCTCTGTTGCTCTTCAGAAGAGTTCCCTCTTTCCCTTCTCTGCTACCTTCTTCTTTAGAAATCAATTGCAACTCATGGGGATCAATATGAGAACTAATAAGGAGAGGGAAGAAGAAGTCATCTGGGGATAACCCCAGATATCACTCGTTGGAACCACCCTACCCAATTGAGATATCTATTCCCCTCTATCAGGGAAGTTGTTTCTAACAACTTAACTACACACATGGGTCCTAGTGGGTTAGAAATAGGTCCAAACAACTTAACCCAGCCCACTAGCTTATGGGTCAGATAGATCTGGGGCCTATTCTGGCCCAGGTATTACACTTTTCCGAGATTAATGTAGCTGGATTATCTCTAAATTTTGAATCTCCATCTCCAAGATGACAAAATGCTCATTTACATTCCAGCATCAAATGTATTCCAAAATTAGATTCCTGAGATTTCTTAGAAATGCAGTTAAAATTTCACAGCGGTGAAGAGGATCATGAATGGCCATCAAATAGTTTAGTCTCTTTAATGAAAAATAAATTAAAATAGGATGGAAAATGAATACCCAACCTTTACCCTGGTAATGGTAAATTAAATCCATGTAAGGTCAAATTTACATCTACATGTCCCCCTTATGTCCTTCATCCATCGCCTATTTGATAGCCCATTGTTGGATTTATTGGAACCCATTTGACCATGAAATCCTAAGAAATTAATTTTATCAAAGGCCCTAAAGAAAGCACGGCAATATGGTACCTGTTCTAAATTACGTATACATTCCTCTCTCTTTCTTCCACAAGAGCTGACTGTACTGGAACAACAGGAGACTCTCCAAGGACCCTAAGTTCTGGTCACTCCCTGACCTTGGAACGACTGGCTCAGCAGGGTCCACCTTCGCGTGCTCAAGATTTGGTCAAACAAGTCAGAAGTGGTGACAATGGCTGTGCCCACCAACTTGATTAGAGTGACTAAGGTACGGTTGGACTGGTTGTGGTTTGGGACAAGCCCTAATTGACTGTTATTTTATGTATTAGATTCCATTATTGCTATTTGTCCTTTTCCACATTCGGCTGTTAAATTATTTATCATTTGCACTTCTCATATATCTTACTGTATTCTTAAAATGTATTTTATTTTCTATCTAGCTAAACAGTTTTTTTGCTGGGATACATACTAATTTTCAATGGCTAGATTTATCAAGTTGAAGCCTAAGAGCTGCATCACCTAAAAGGCCTGTTTGTCCCATCCCAACCCAGCCTTCATTACCTTAATAGGGGAGAGTAGTACCAAGTGAGACGTGGAGCTTTCATCTCTGTTAGCTGATCTCAAATCCAATTAAAAAAGGAGAGTCACAGCCCTAATCACGGACGCAATAGAAGCATGTATGTGCAGAACAACAATTTCACGCTCAATGGACTAGAGTGCAAGATTTACAAAATTGCAGAAATGAAGTTTCATTCCATAAGGGCCTCATCTTCTGCTTCGTCGTCAGTCCCACCAAGCATGCCCAACATGATTGCAGTCACCATCAGTTTTCCAGCATCAGGAAAATCCTTGTGCAGCATCAGAATCCCCTCTACAGAGCCTGGGTCTTTCAACATGGGATACTCTAAATCTTCTTGTCGCAACGGCAGCACTTCCTCAAAACCCCCTTCATAAATTTTTTCATCTGGACTGTAGCACATGTTTGAAGCCTGGAAGAGAATTGTTTCTCTCAAATGCCGCAGGTTCTCTTCATCACTCCACCCTTCTGCCAATGATGCTTGATAAAGGCCTGCCCAGTCGTCCTGATCAGCAGCATTTTTCCAACACTCTTCCAACAGGCTTCTGTTTGACCTCCAGAAAGAGGAGCTGGTCCATGCAAACACATCAAATGATCGCAGGGAAAGCTCCCGGTTTTTGCTCTTTAAGCACATCTCAATCAATTCTGCAGGAGAAAACAATTGTGTAGTATCTTGCACTTCTTTGTCATCGGAAAACAAACTCATAATCTCTTCCTGCATAGACGAGAAATGCATTTCAGTAGAACGTAAAACCAAGTTGAGAAGAAACATCCAAGTGCAACTAATATAAGAAACATCCATGTAAATATTCATTTGGACGTAGATTGCAACACAGCATAGCAAGCTCAAAGAATTGAAATGAAGGACCAAGACCAATGAAGTTCAAACAAGCTGCTCATTTAACCTTTCATTCTGTGTGGACTACTCAAACTACTGTCTGTCAAGAAGGATTCAAATTCCTGAACTACTCCCAATTATTTCTCTCAACTGAGAAGTATGCAACAATTTTGGCTTTGGGTGGAAAAGTAGAATCCTAATAAAGCACACAGGGCTGACTCATTTTCCCTGCTGAAATCCACTTTCAAGTACCAGAGACTATGAAATTGGTTCCATTGAAGAAGTCAAGAGCAACCTTACCAACAAAGTCCAACTTGTGCAACCCTGATGAACTGGCGAGTGTCACTCAGAAAAGAAAAGTGCAAAAAAAAAAAGAAAGAAAGAAAGATAAAACAGGGTTATGACCGATTTATGGATGGGTGTAGTGACAAAAATTAGAGATGTATTGGTTGAACAAGGAAAAGCTAGATATGCCATCTTACAGAAAAGTACGTATTTGGAAAAGGCTTCAAGTAGGTGTAACTTTGCATCTAGTTATAAATATTAGATATTCATAATTTGATATTTTAAATCTTTTGGAGAACAAACATTTGCTGTTTACATACTAAAATTTAGGCCTCAAATATTGATCCTTCAGGTATTTCTTTCCCCTTCTGTGCAAGGATACATTTTTATTTTTGAAAAGCAAGTTTTGAAATGAATAGTCCCCTTCTTCTAATGAACTGTGCAGGGCTCTCTTATGGTAGTAACTTGTAGGGTTGGACATCTGTGGGTGCCTTATAATCATTGTTTTGGAGAGTTTATAGCATGAGAGAAACAAAGTGAAAATGTTTGCCACAAAGCGTTACCCACATGGAGTCATCCACAACGTCATATCTCTTTCTAGGATATCTTTGCTCCTCTCTCTAAGTACTCTCATGGATTAGCTTTTGGTGCTAATTTTTACTTGGTTGGATCCTCCTGAGCCGCTTGTGAAAGTTTGTACCATTTCACGTATCAAAATTCTTATAAGTTAAAACTCTACAATGATAATACTGCTGTTCAAGATAAACCTGCTGCAGGTGGTCTTTTTAGGGGCGGAAATGTAGAGTTTATTTTGGGCTACACCTCTTTTTTGACACGATTACCTGGTTCGAAATTTGATTAATTTGAATTTGAGTGTTATCCAAAAAAGAATTCAATGGCATTTGAGTTTGTAACTCATAATTCGAGACTTAGCTTCATCAGAAAATTTGATGGAGTAGGTTCCACTGATTCGCTTTTCAATTCATCTGATTTGGAATTTGAGTTTGACGGGTTCGATGAATGAATTCGTCTATATCCATGCTATAAGTCCATTGCTAAGGCTCACTTCTACATCCATGCAAAATAGATATTCTATACATTTAAACTGGGCCAATTTCAGCTTCAATCAGATTTGAGCCCACCATCATATTGATCGCATGCAAAACTCCTTTCTTTCCTCCAGCTCCCCTCTTTTGATTGAATCTAATTCTTCAGCTTTTGTGGTGTCTTGCCTCATTGGTTCCTCCTCTTAAAGCACTCGGTTTAATTCATTGCTTGAGGATATTCCTTGGTGCATCATTCGTGCTGAGTGAAAAGGGAACTCTCTCTCATTGCTTGAGGATATTCCTTGGTGCATCACTCATGTTGAGTGAAAAGGGAACCGTCCCAAAAAACCTGGTTGGCCATGGTCTCAACAGTTACTCAGGAGCAAATTTTCCTCTCAGCCCCTATTTGGCAATCCACCGCACTAGCTGAAGGCCAATGGGTTACCCCAATACAAGTTTCACTGTTCTTTCTTCCATTGTTTCTTTTGCATGTGTTTTTCTTCCTTTAGTGCTTCCCCTGGATTTTGTTTTCCTGTGCGGGTGCACTCCCATCTACCCCTTGTAAATTCTTCTCTCTTCCCTTAGTGCTTCCCCTGGATTTTGTTTTCCTGTGTGGGTGCACTCCCATCTACCTCTTGTAAATTCTCCTCGCTCTTAATGAATTCTAATTGCATTTTAGCAGAGAAGGGGGGAGGGGCCAACGATTATACTTGTGTTTTGTGCATATGTGGTAGATTATATCCATTCAAGAATTTCTTTCATTGGGCGGATGAATTAACGAGATTTACCTTTCATTTAGTTGCTCTTTCCTCTTTTTTTTTCCTTTGGATGGACCAGAAAAGTCTTATGTTTATTGATTGGGAATCATTCTCCTGCCTCAAAATAGTGATTCCTTATCTCCTTTACCCTTGAGTAGTATCAAAGGCTTGGGTCGGGTTAATGCACATAAAAGGGAGACTAAGTATGAACCCAGAACTGAACCTATATTATCAAATGGCTCAGGTATGGCCGGGTGTAGCAAAGGTTTGGGTCGGGTTGAAGCACATAAAAGGGAGATCAAGTATCAACCCAGACCTGACCCTATTATCAAATGGCTCCAGTATGTCCAACCCGAACCTGATCGGTTCCTTTTCTTTTCCTATATCTTTAAGGATAGCAAAAGGCAATTTGATGACGACAGAAGGGACAAAAATAGAAAGGGAAGAAACCAAAACAAACAATCGATGCATAGACACACAGGTGTGCACACAAACACTGTGTAACACACACACATGGATACACATGGCACACAACACACGTGTGCAGAATTCCAAATGGGGAAGGGAGATTGGAAGACGACATGTGGGTTTGCCGATTCTATAAGCATGCAATTATTCAACAGGTCTAAAAGGTTAAACCGAATCCGATCTAGTTATTAAATGGGTTAAGGTTTATAATCAATAACCAAGCCATCTATAATGTGTGTCCGTAATTCGTATAGGAGGGTGGGGTCTGGTGGGATCAAATTTTGTAACCCCTACTATTAGGCCATTTCAACATCATCTTAGCCTTATTTCATTAATCTGAGGTTGGCTTAGTCCTTTACCTATAGGTGTAATGCTTAAAACAGAAATGTTATGTCAGTCCAATAAGATGAAATCTGTTTTTTTAATATCTGTTCAGATCCCTATTAATTGCATTTCCCTTGTTATAGTATTGCTCAGGTTTGGTGACTTATGATATGGATTCAGGATTCCCATTGTTTTGCGTATTTCACCAGTTCGTTGCATCATAAGAATAAGAATACAGTATTAAACTATCTGAGTAAATTCAGATTGGAGTTTGTTTGATTTTGCTTACAAAAGGCTACAAGGAGTCTTTTTCAATTGAATACTATAGACTGTTGACTTCCAGTAGGTTATTAGAGTGGATTCTCCAACTTATGTCAATCTCTATTTATTTTCCCAATTCATATTTCACTGTTTCGTGAGTTCAGAAGGGAATAATGGGTTTTTTTTTTTTTTTTTTTTTTTTTTTGAAGATTCTCAACCAAAATGGAAAAAGTAGCTGGTTTCACATGACACTAATTGATTGCTTCATGTTAGAGACCTAACAGATGGATTCGACTTGCAGTTTGTGTTTGTTTGAGAAGAAAATAGGGGTTGATTACACTTAACAGTCGTTTATTTGCTTCATGTTAGTGAATTAATGAAACTACTCTGCAAATCAGCCCCTAGTCTAATGTAGTTCCACTTAAATCACAGAAACTGGGATGAAGTTGACCGATGCAAGTAGTCACTGAGGACACTTCAGAAAATAAATAATTGGGTAAGCAGTGGGTGCCACATCTTTCAGAAAATAACCAACATAATAGATCACTGATGGAATCTAATAAATGGGAATGAACCAGGGTGGATACAGGCACAGGTGCATAAGGTTCCAAAAATGCAATAATGTCTAGGAAGTGAGTGGCTCCCAGAGGATAAGGTTCATAGAACAGAACCACTAAAAATTGGAGAAATGCAGCACTAATTGATTTGTTCTTTCATTAAAAGAAAACCACAAAAATTGGAGAAATGCAGCACTAATTGATTTGTTCTTTCATTAAAAGAAAACCACTAAAAATTGGAGAAATGCAGCACTACTGGATTTGTTCTTTCCTTCTACAGCTTAGAGGTTTCTAAAATTTCAAAACTAACCTGTACAAAAATAATGTTGCCTAATAATAGCTGATCATGGAGTGTCAGACAATCATAAGCACCTTTTCAGATGTTCTGTGATCAGCAACTGTCTTATCCTAGAGTAGTGATCTCAAATTGAGCGACCCAGCAACAGTTGCATGACTTCAAATGCATTGAATAAGGTTTAATCATACATAGATGTATGGAGAGAGATTATTTCTGACAGACAATGGATGATAGAAGGCTGTAATTGAATTATCTTCCACAAAAGTGCAATTGGGAATTTTGGATAGTTGGTGAAGGTTTGAAGGAATAATGATAGTTCCCACATTCTCATGATTGGAAGAGAGATTAAATCTTCTAGTTTTATAACTACTCTTGGACCAGGAGTGCTACTCTTTCTGATTGGACTCACTCAGTTTTCACCTTTTCACATTCTTCCGTCTTCTATTTTCTTTTCCCTTTCTTCTTCTTTCTTTTTTTTTTTTTTTTTTTGTTAACATGACTTAAACCCACGACCACAAAGTTACAATAGTGAGCACCTTCAGCTGTGCCCAGGGCTCTTGCCCACAATCTAGTGTTCGAAAAGTTTAGTATTTCAAAGCAACTTGTAGCATCAAAAATGTGTCCTGACAATGTCTTTTTTAACTCAGGTGATACTAAAATATAAATTTGGGAAAGACTAAGGATGAAAAGGTGCAACTTTACATGCTTCCAGAATATGACATACCTGCAATTTTAGAATACGCAAATCAGCCTCTATGCGCTGCGTCTTCAACTCAAAATCAGTATCCCTACCTGATACATTACATGCCTTATGTTTGAGTTGAACAAGAAAAAAATATAGAACAAAATGTGAAAAGAAGTAACAAGATCGACAATTCGTGGGAATAGCTACACACGAAGTGATTTTGTCAACTGAAAGGAAATATTATTCAAGAAAAAGAAAGAACAGAAAACAGAGGTACTGGATATCATTAATTCCAAAAACTTAGTAAAGTCTTCTGAAGATCAGAGGCTTGGCTCTTTAAGTACTTCTTCGTCATTGAGATTGCAAGATCTAAACAAGGAATAGCTATAACTCAAAGTAAGTATGAACTAGGCTTTCCTGAAGAAACTAGAATGTTTGGATCCAAAGTCATTTGTTTGCACTCATTTACATGTGTGACATTTATGCATGAACAGGTTTGTTTGCACTCATTTACAAAGCCTTGTCCCAAGTATGTTTGGGTCGGCTACATGAATTTTGTTCTTCATTCCGACCTATCCTGAGCCAAATCCTCATGCAGGTTGCACTTCTTTACATCTATCCTTCTACTTCCATCCATGTCCTCTTTAGCCTACCCATTCGCCTTGGTAGGCCATCAACTTGCACAGAAAAGATTTTCCTCAATGGTGTCATTGCTAGCCTACGTTGGACATGTTCAAACCATTTCAAATGAGTTTCTCTTAATTTTTCATCTATTGATGTTGATGCTACCCCTAAATGCTTCCACAAGAATACATTTCTGATTCTAACTTTCCTAGTTTTACCGGACATCCATCCATGCTACACTCATTTTGTGCATGCGCAGCTTCTTGATTGGCCAACTTTCTACTCCATAGGTCATAGCTGATCCGACTGTTGTGTGTAAATTTTGGTGTGAAAATCGTATGTAAATCATGTGTATCTAGCGACATTTTCACATCAAATTTTTTACTCCTCTCCAAGTGTGAAACCATTACATACCTCACGTTCAAAGAGGCACTGATACACCTCCCCGCCTTATTTCCACCAGCAATAGAGCACTGGATCAGCACCCATCAACTACCTTCTATTTTTTCAGTCCCGTGGGCCCCAAATTTGTAATCCGGTGGTTTGATTTTTTATCAAACTAATAAACCCCAAAACATTTAGTTTTGTATCTTACGTCTTAAGCATGGCCAGTTCTAGGGGCATGTATAAATTGATTGACAGCCTAAGAATCAAATCGTGGTGTAAATTGATTGACAGCCTGAGAATCCAATAATGACCATGATTTGTTTACTCAAGACATCCTTATCATTGGGGAATTACTCCTATCATGTAGGAAAATCTGAGTTGTAATCAAAGTTTTCTTTAGAAGTCTATTTAATTCTTAAGAGTCCTTGGTTCCATAAGTCTCCAAGTCATCAATTTTTTCTAAAAATAATAAAGTTCTCGACCAAGGGATTGTCTGGTTCAATTTTATTTTATGAGGTCCAAAGGATTGGTTGAAATTCATTGATACTAGGATTTGTAATCCTAGAAGTGGCACAAATTTTTTCTTGAAAAAAAAAAAAAAAAATTATATGTATGCTCCACCTACTCCATTGAAAAAAGATCACATTATTTTAAGCACCTTGTGTGTGGTGATGACTCGATGCAAAACCCTCATGGTGATCACTAAAAGACCCTTGGTAGTGAATTCAAGGGCCCTAGGTGCAGATCCTTAGGTTTATCCTGCAGAAGAATCCCAAAGTGCCATCTCTGTGGGATCCATATTGCATCTATGGGCTAAATCATTCTAACCTTTATTGTATCAGGTACTCAAGCCAATGCTACAAAGTTAGTAGATAAGCACATTTCACATTCTCAATGAATGTATTAAATAAAAGACGGAAAGTAGTAGCAAAGCTCTTCAAGGATGAAATGAATGAAGAAGACAGCATGTAGTTTACATCAAGGTGAAAGAGCACTAAAAGCATGAGATAATCATACTCAATACAAGAGCGAGGAAAAAAAAAAGATAGAAGGAAATAGCAAACCTGCTACAGTGGCAATTTTAGAGAGATTGAGTAATCGCCTTCGATCTGCTAGAGATGGCCTCTGCTTCGTTTCTTGAGAATCTGACCCACCGTCGGTCACTAAGTCAGAACCACCATCATTTGAAAGAGCTAAAGCATGAAGAGTTTCTGAAGCAGCGGAAAAATGATTTAAAAAGATTTCATGAAGCCACAACAAATCTTTGTGCTCCTTCAAAAAAATAGCTAGCTCCTCTTGAAAGTCTTCCCCAAGCCTTAAAAGCTTAGCATACTGGTGTTTTCCATACAGTTGCTTAAACACGAAATAACTGAATCCAGCTTTTGGTCCCACACTATCATGCTGCATCATAAAATTATTCTGAAACTGTCATGGAAACTCAATTTGGAGTAAGGAGGACAAAAATGAAGATACCCATGGACAACTTCAATGGTATATTTCATTCATTGGATCCAGAAAATCCAAAACAAAATGATCATAAAGTGGTTTCATTTTTTTTTCCCTTGGCCGACAGGCAAAATAGAGAGGAAAAAAAAGTAAAATATGAGCTACATGTATGTAAAATCATACATAGTTTTTCTAGAGAACTACAACTGCAGTGGAGGCATTGTGCTATGTTTGGCCATCCACTGTCGGTAGAAGCAACAACATAGTCCTAATTATATGTTTGGTTTTTATTTGCAGTTCTCTCCCTTCCTTCCAGAATGTCAATCATGCCCATCTACCACTGCATTTGTTTAGATCCAATGGCTTGTTAGCTTCATTCACAGCCCCACCCCCACTGTATGGATATGCATTGACCATATTGAAATTTCAATCCATTCAAACTTACGAAATCCTCTCACTATACGAACACACACAACCCTGGGCACTTTATACCAAGTTAATTGAATGATCAGACGGTACAGACAAAGATGGACTTGATTGACTTGATTACGAGGGCAACTCATGATCAGGATTAGAAAGATCATCCTGTTGTTCCTGAGTGATTTGAGTTGACACACCTCCTCGAGTAGATCAAAAGTTCCTTCTGAGGGATTTCCTGTTTCTTGTCAAAAATCTTCAGACTGTTCTGGGCATTCCAGAACTGGAGCCTTGTGACCAGAAAATCCAAAAAAGTCCCTCATAATGAGGCAATGCCTCCAATGCCTAAAAGCATGAACGATGGCGTAGAATTCTACATCATAGGGAGAGTTACCAACCTCTTCCTTGTCTCATTCAATTTCTCGCAGTACAAGGCAGTCAGTCTTTCCCTTCCACCTTAGGAGATCTTCAGCAGAATGTAGCGAACTACATCCAGTCAATCCCACAGGGTCATCCATTTTACAATCCTCATTTAAGGGTGGTGTTAGTAATCTCTCACTGCAGCTGGCCTAATGAGGGAATTTGATCCTAAACCTTGGCAAGGGTGTAGGCAACTATGGGAATGGAAACGAGGTGAATTGGGCACTACTGCCCCTAATCCATAGACTTCTCTTCAGATATATCCTGCTCTTCTCATGTGATTCAACCAATACGCCTGCATATGAAAGAAAGATGGTCGGAGTTGTTAGCTCTTATGGATCCCCTGAATCCCTCGAAACTACTGAGACCCTCCCCTCAAGGGGGGTAGCTCTGATCTCCACCATATCAGACGTACACACTCAAGAGAGAGTAGCGAGCGGTTGAAGAGACAAACACACACACACACACACACACACACACACATATATATATATATAGAGAGAGAGAGAGATGCATATGACCACCGCTGCACAGGTTTGCATTGACCTTACTGAAACATCAATATTCTTCATCACGTGATTCAACATAGAATTGAGAGGCATGCCTAACATGCGGGAGTCTGAGAATACAAATTAGAAAGGGAAGAAGAGAAATAGAATGATGATTTTGTTGAAGGGTCATGTGTCCTCAGTGTGAGAGATGACACCTCTATATGTGTATACACATTAAAAAACAGAATCTCTTCCGCTTAATTAGAGTTAATTGCAATCAATCATTTCCCTAATTACATCATTTAGCATCATAATTATAATCCAAAATCCATGATTGCAATCTTCTAATTTGTAATGATACAACCACCACAGTATTCTTGTAGGCTATGCTAATCACTGAACCTCGCTACTGTATGGTTCAAAGGAAGATCAAACTTGTCACAATCCTCCTCAAATTATTGACATTGGTTAAGAAACATCAATTTGCCAGCCAAGAAACGATGCCGGCCCCGTTTAATGGCCTTAGTAAAACTTTCTGCAAGCTGCAGCCTAGAAGACAGGTGTAAAAGTAATTAATGGCCACATTCTCCACTTGATCATGAATTTAATGGCAGTCAACCTCAATATGTTTGGTCCATTCATGATAACCCAATTGGTTGCAATCTGAATAGACTAGTATCATTGGCATATAGTGGAGCAGGCCACTGTAAGGGAAACCCAATCTGTTCACTAGTCCCTAAAGCATAGTTGTGAAGTTCATTTCATCTCGGACGAAATTTCCGAGAAATTTCGTTTCGGTCTACACACCAAAACGAAACAGCCCTACACAACTTTTTGGCTAACTTTTTTGTCAACTTCAGTCGATTTCAGTCAATTTTGGAAATTTCGATCAATTTCGGTGGATTTTGGTCTGTTTTGGTGGACTTCAGAAATGTCGGCCAAAGTTATTTTAAAAAAGAACTTGTTGCAATTTTTTTTTCCTAAAGGCCAACACCCCTACCCTAAGCCCTCTTTCAAACAGAAATAAAGGAGGAGGAAGAAGAAGAATTACACTTAAAATAAATTCCCTAATCAAATAAATTTATATTTTTTTTCCGAACATAAGTCTGAAAAGTTTCACCAAAATTTACGAATCGGCCAAAAAAATTCATTTGGAGGCCAAACCAAAATGGCATCTGAAACGAAATTCACAACTATGCCCTAAAGCCAACGAATTTTCGAAACTATCAAAAACATGGCCTAGTAGCATTCTGCCTCAGTAGAGGATTTATATGCCAGTATCCGCTTTTGCATTTCCAAAAGAATAAGGAAGAGCCTAAGTAAGAACATAAAGCCAGTAGTTGAGCATCTAGCATTAGACACCCAAATTAGGACGCCAAGCCCAAATTTTGTCTACACTAGAGTAGGTAGTGAGGTAAAGCGATTATTAGGATGAGAAGAGTAGTATGTCGGTTGGTGCCATTGAGGTAGTGAATGATATGTTAAACAGTGATCATATGAAGATGTCAAGGATCAGTCAGAAATTGACTCATTATAGGTGCAGCATGAGAAATGTCGAGTCGAAAGGAAAAGGGAGCACCAGCTACAATCAAACCATTGAAGCACAGATCTCCAGATCTCTTGTGAAACCATACAATTAGGAACAAGGTGATCCACTGTTTCTTCCACTGCATGGTGATGGCACGTAAGTCAAGCGTTAACAATTACTATCTTCCACATAAAAAAGGGGGGGGGGGGGGGGGGGGGGGGGATTATCCATAGTAAGGATAAATCCATGAAGGAATATCCACCCAAAAGCAACTGCTCTTGGAGGAACCTTAGCCTTCCATAGACTGCTGAGCAGACTAACAGACGAAGGTATAGAAGCCAAAACTGAGAAGAAAGAAGCCACATAGAAGATGAAGGTATCCGGGTTCTATTATCCTGGAAAACTGTTGTTTTTCTAATTAATCACCAAAACTAGTTCCATTTTGAAGAATGATACTCAGGACGTCTGCTTTATAAATCTCACCCTACTATGGCTTATTCCACACTTTCAAGTGTCTTCTTAGATCACCTCCCTCCACATGAAAGACACGAGTTATCTACTTAATATGCATGGTGTATGTCCCTCTGATATGCACCCGGACAAAAAGGAATCTTTTGTTATGATCTAGCACTTTAAGAGAAGCTGTAATATCATCTAAAATTAATTTTAAAAAACTATATTTCTTCAAATGGGCATTTCTACGTTGCCAAACATATTCAGCATGCCTGCCTTCTCCACTTCATTTTTGTTTAACATAGTTGGATTGGTCTGTACAAGAGAAAGATCTCCCTAATCCCTATGACTCATACCAATACATCTTCCTCTATCCTGGATCAAGATCACACAGACGTTCCTCCAACATTTTATATTCTACTAGATAGTCAACGCTAGTTACACCGATTTGGTTTCATGTTTCTTCTTTTTTTGCTTCCATGGATATTGTTGTTGTCTCTATACCTTATTTGCAAACCACCACTTGTAATTGTTGGCAGAAAGACATGGAAGAAGGATTAGCTTAGCTACCAATAATACATAGTATCTCATCCCATGTCCTTTGAATATTACTTCAATTGAGTGTAAATGGGTCTACTTGATTGAAAAATCAGATGGGAATTTGGACAGATCCCATCTAGTGGCTCTGAGAATCATCAAGAATATGTTGTTAACTATGAGGAGACCTTTGCTCCTATTGCTTACCATTGAAGGTTGCAGATTACATTGATGAAATTGAAGACATTCGATCAACCATGATATATTATTAGTCATATTCGGCAAGATGCTAATAGTGAGGGGCCTTGCTTTTTTGTTGGATTAGTTCTGTTCTTAATACAAATATCATCGTTCAGAAAAAATTGACTTAAATCAGCACATGCTAAATGAACATGTTCTACATTTATAAGGAAACCACTATAGAGAGATTCAATTTTGAGTGCCAGAATAATGTCAGCCTCCTTCTAAAAGCAACATGGTGATGTTACACATATACTTGCCTGCCAATTCATTTCTTAGTTGGAAAAAGAAAAATGCATTAGCTACATATAATAAACAGTACAACATAAAAGGCAAAATGAAATCCATAACAAAGAGGTCCGCAAAAGATTTATACCATGAGGCTTCGAAGGAGCCCGGTATCATTGAGGTCACAACATATGTTCCAGAGAGTTTGATAGCCCTCATTGCGCTTAGCAATAGACAGCACGGATGAAGAAAGCTCCCTTAGATTGGCTTCTTTTATGTCATCAATGTCAGTACCCTTGTCTAAACCCTGCAAATCATCAGAAGGCTATGATGAGATAGAATGAAATAAAAGGGGGGATGTCATCAATGCCAATACCCTTGTCTAAACCCCATAAACAATCATAAGGCTATGACAAGATAGAAATAAAAAGGGGGGGTTCCTTTAGTTTCTGCGACTTAGCTGCAATTCTTATCTCATGTCTAAATAATTTGATGGGGTAATGATAAGATGAACAAGGAGAAGAAAAAGATGATGATGATGGTGATTGATGATGACGACGCCAACGATGATGAAGCAAACTAATATACCATTGACAATAAATTATGCAGCGGTACTAGACTGAAAAGAAGGGTCTAGTGAAGCCACGAGTATTATTGTAATTACTATCAATTGATAATTTAGTATGCAATAATATAAAAGGTTTGATCCAAAAGATTGGTAGAGCAGCGCAAGAACGCCCATCGGAGAATATTCTGCCAGCGATGATTTTATCCTAGTGATGAGCGATGACTACACAGCAGCAATCCAGAGGATACACTATCCTATTCTCCTTTTTAGGTGATTTCACTCTGTTGTCTCTCCCTTATCATCCTCTTTTTTTTGAAATGGTAACTTGTATTGATAGAAAAAGGAAATTACAAAAGAGCTTTACAGTATAAAAGAATTATACTGAGAAGCGGCCGGGTAAAACCCCAAAAAACAGCCACCTCCCAAAAGGAGGGGAAACAGAAACAAGGAGAGGGACAGAGAATCAAGTCAAGATGAAATGATTTCCCTCCAATTGAACACTAGAGCATTAGTAGAATAGCCCCAAAAATCTGAAAGATAAGAGACCCACGAGGCAACGCAGAGTTTCATTCTAAGGATTAAGTCTTCTTTGGAGGAAGTGATCCCTTCGAAACATCTTCTGTTTCTCTCTTTCCAAATCGTCCAGATACAAGCCAAAAAGGAAACCCACCACATGATCTTCGATTTGGAGGTTTTGAATGGGGTAGTCCACTGATGAAACAGGTCTTGTAAGGACTGCGGCATGACCCAGCTACAATTGAACTCAAACAGGATTGCAGACCAAAGGGCTTTAGAATGCTTGCAATGGAGCAGAAGATGATCAACTGATTCCTCATCAGCTAAGCAGAGGGGACAGGCATTGACAAGGGTGATGTGCCTTCTGCAAAGATTATCCATCGTTAGAATTTTATTACGGAGGGCAAGCCAAGTAAAAGCAATAACTCTGGGAGGGGCCTTGATCTTCCATAAAGCTGACCAACTTCGACAAGCTGCTGAAATTGGTGATAGAGTGGAGGAGAAGGAAGATACTAAAAAAGAGCCATCACGGGAAGGGATCCATATTCTGCTGTCTTGCCCTTCTCTAGAGATATCAATGCCATTGAGCACCTCAAGGAGATTGAAGAGATTAGATTCTTCTGCCTCTGAAAGATTCCTTCTGAAAATAGGCCACCACAAATTATTGTTGGTGCTTGTGTCAAGATAGTCTCTGATCTTAGCATTTCTGTTTCTGGCACATCTGTAGAGATCAGGGAACTGAAGTGCTAAAGTGGAATTCCCAGCCCAAGTATCGTGCCAGAAGAAAATTTTCTCCCCATTGCCAATTTTCTCCCCATTGCCAACGCGGAAGCGGATAGAACAGGTAAAAGGAGCATTTGAATTGTGAATCCCTTTCCAGAAGTTAGAGCATCTTCGCGGGGGAGGAGAGATATCCCACCCTAAACGTCTCACTTTGTATTTTGCTACAAGGATTTTTTTCCAAAGACCTTCTGAATCGTCTCCAAGTCTCCAAAGCCATTTACCCAGCAAAGCCTGATTCATGATCCTTAAAGGTCTTATTCCAAGACCGCCAGAGTCTTTAGGGGAGCAGACTGTTTTCCAGTTAACCAGGTGGAATTTTTTAGAATCCTCACTGCCTTGCCAGAGGAAGTCTCTTTGAAGCTTCTCAATGCGGTCAATGATGGCGGCGGGGCATTTGAGGATGGACATGTAATAGATGGGAAGGTTAGCAAGGGCCGATTGGATCAACGTAATTCTTCCTCCTAGGGATAAATATTTTGCTTTCCAAGAAGATAGCTTTTTCTCGATCCTTTCAAGAACTGGGTTCCAAACAGATTTAGGCACTCTGTCTAGGCATAAGGGAAGGCCAAGGTAGGTGGATGGGAAGAAGTCCACTCTGCACCCCAAGATAGTAGCAAAGTGATGAAGCAAGATGTCTTCAGTTGAGACTCCGAGGATGGAAGTTTTAGAGAAGTTAATCCTGAGACCCGAGACAGCTTCAAAACATCTGAGAATAGCCACCAAATTTTTAATTTGGTCCTCATCAGCGTCGCAAAAAAGGAGGGTATCATCTGCATATTGGAGGTGAGAGACAGAAGGAGCATTTGGAGAGGGCTTGAAACCATGAATCAGATTGCAATCTTCTGCTTTGGAGAGCATCCGGGTTAGGGCTTCTCCAACAATGACGAAAAGAAATGCAGACAAGGGGTCCCCCTGACGTAAGCCCCTCTCAGCAGGAAAAAAACCAAAAGGGGATCCATTGATAAGAATGGAGAAGGTAGCAGATGAAATGCATTCTTTGATCCAGGACCTCCCTTATCATCCTCCTCCTCCTCTTCTTTGTATTCTTTCTTTTCCTCTCTTATTTTACAGATTTCAGCATAGAAATGTGAAATAGCTTAATGGTAATAGGCAGCTTGTTCTTAAAAAATAATGAACAATTGTCAAGCATTCTGGAATATTCAAAAAAAAAAAAAATCAGTGGCTGAACTCCATTTAAATTTTCTCTAATGAAGATGAGGACTTCTTTGTCTGCATGTTAGATTTTTTTTATTTCTTTGATCGATGATGATGATGAAAATGCTGATGGCCTTTCAGGTTTTTTTATATGTGCCAACGGTGATGGTACTGATGATTGTCCCTGTTGGTGATTTTAATTTTTATAAGTGTTTGTGGCCTTGATTCACGTGGTGCTGATTCAGTTTCGGGCCTATGGCCTTCCTCTTCATGTTGGATATCCATCCAACACGAAGGATATGTTTCAGATCCAATCCGTAGATGGGTCAAACCCCTTCAAATGAAACCTGGCAAAGATTCAATCAAGTTTTGATCAACATGAAGGATATGTTTCAGATCCAACACGCTCACAAGGATTCAATAAAGTTTTGATTGAGATTCGGAGCCAGCCCAAGCAGTTTCAATGATTAAAAGAAATATGATTTCAGGGGCTGTTTTGGGAAAAGACAGAACAGGGGCTTATTTGAGAATTTTCATATTCTACAATGTTAAAAGGAGCTGATCGTGCAATCCCTTTGGGCAGCAGGTTAAGTGGGTCAAACCCAACCCAACCAAACCCATAGAATAACCATTTCCCTAGAGTCGCCCATGAGTGCCCTTACTGATTGTGGCGTGCACTTGATCAAAGGGTGAGCCACGTGGGGCCCACAGACAATCTTCTACATGAGTGCAGTGACATCTGGTAATCTAGAAATTTCTAATTTTTTGCTTTTTTTTTTAGAACATTGCTTTTTACTAGGGAATCATGTTTGGAAAGATTACTAGGGTTTCTTACAGTTTTTTGACGTTTTGAAAGGTTATATATACCAAACAGTGGTCGACTGCTATACAGCATGTCGTTGGACAATTTCTTAAACATAATAAAGCAGAGCTTTTATGTCATGTCTCATCTCCGTTGGACCTGTTTCTTTACTAGAATTCCTGACAGGAATTTGGCTGGCATGTCGGAGTTTTTTTGACATGATGTTACATCTTGTCCCATGGCATCTGGAAATGCCATGTTTCTTCACAAGTATTTCAAAATTCCAGCCACCTAAAAGGTCTCAAATGGCCCCTTGAGAATTCAGGAATTCTAGCTCCTTTGCTTTTTGGTGAAATTTCCGGATGCTCAAGCACAAGGGATCATCCAGGATTTCCACTATGTATGGGAATTCAGAAATTCCCCAGACAAGAATTCCTTGAATTCCAGCAAAGAAACAGGCCCAAGAGTTGTTTGGATGCCAATTGCCAAGAGGAATGAGAAGGCTCTAGAGGTCAGTATTGGGCTAATTTCAGATTGTTCCTTGCTTAGTTTAAATTCTAAATTTTTCTGTGAATTGTTTGCAACAATCCTACTTGCTGGAATTTCTGTGTTCTGTTTAATTAGGCCCTAGCAGTCCGATTGTGTCAAATCGGGACTGCGTCAAGAATTGAACAACAAAAACATATAGGAAGAAAGAATAAAATTACAGATCTTCAAATGCCATCACTTAAAGCACTCCTTGGAGGGTATGAATTTAGATCAGCCACTAGGTAAACAGTACGAAAATATTCATCAACACTGGAAAACTAACCTGGTATCTGGCTTCTACTAAACCTTTAACTTGTTGATAAAGTGAATCAAGAAGTAAATCCCTCCTTTTGCTTTGTTCATCTACAAGGCCTTTGTGCTCTTCTCCCCGCTCAATCTTTGCTGTGATAGCACCAGCATAAGCCTCGAGTATAACATCCGTGAGCCCTTCTAGATGAGATATTATGTCTGATTTTGACGATGAATCAAGTCCTGTTGCCTCCTGTGACAGCTGAAGCATGAAAGAAGCTACACTCCACAGACCAGAACGCACCACAGGTTGACAATACCAAGGCGTTAAGCCTTCTGGTGAGGGATACCAAGCCTGGTGCACATCTTTGTAATGCATGGCAGTGCGAATTATAGTTGTGCATGCATTTGAAAGTTCACAAGCTCGCTGAATTTGAAATGAAAAAGGTTGCTCTTCCTTTATTAGATATTGTTGGTGATTAGATAGGCAGTAGAATACTTCTTCAAGATCAGAAACTTTGCTGTAGAATACCTCGGCGTTATCTCTATCCATCAGAAGCACAGTATTTCTACGAGATTTATCTCCAACTAACTGAATCAAATCCCAGAGAGGACCACATGTCTCATTAGGAAAATCTGAATATGGAGAGTTGGACCCATTTGATCGATTCTGGTTGAGCATATTCTGCAAATCCCTCAGTTGTATCATGCCAGCAAGCTTTTCACCATGCTCCATGATAGTTTGCAAAGAATGCCCTGATAATGAGAAATGACATTTAATATTCAAATGAGAAATGATATTTTCAGCTTGAGATGGCCTTGCCTACATCGAAAAACACTATTTACAAAACATCCTACATCAAACAACACTATGATCAAAACATACCATCTATCGATCGTTTGGTTTTTAGTCGGGTTTGATTCGTGCCGCTTCTCATTATCCCCCATGCCTATCTATTAAAAATATTTACTTGATTTTGAATATTCTCTTTCCATACATCGAACAACACTATGACCAAAACATACCATCTATCAATCGTTTGGTTTTTAGTCGGGTTTGATACTTTGATTCCTGTTGCTTCTCATTATCCCCCATGCCTATCTATTAAAAATATTTACTTGATTTTGAATATTCTCTTTCAATATTCTCCAAGTAGCAGTCAAAATTTTCTTTTTTCATGAAATTGTGCATGGGTCAGAAATATCATGACCGATTCATCAGATATATCATGGCCAATCGTCAGAAAGACGAGAAGGAACTGCCAGAGCATTCACAATCAAGTTACAAAATGTGAAACTCAGCAACTACCGAAAGTCAAGTCCAAACTCCCAAGGTAACTTCTTGTATGACATCACAGATTTTGAGTTTGTTACTACAAATTGCCCCAAATTTTAGCAGAGAAATCCATCGCAAATATTCTTAATTCCTTATCAGACATGCATTAGAAAAAGATTTGCACTGTAGGGCATTAGTGATAATCTGCAAAGAATAGGAAAACTCAACAAACTACTGCATTAAAAGTTAACTGTTTCAATTTAACCAAACAAATTATGGCAAATCAAACTGCAATTTTTTTGAACAATCTGATCCACGGTTTGAAAGTTTGCACAGATAATGTAACTTGGGGAGAGATAAGTCACATCATAGTGGTATTCGTTGTTGAACTTAAAATGATCGTCACTAGGTGAGTGCACAGCACCATGTGCATGGAAAAGGATAGCTTATGGAAAAGGATTTGATATGGCTAATTTTTCAAAGGTGACCACTTTGTAATAAATATGAAGGGACTACTCAATCATCTTTTCACCCACTGTGCTTTCTAGCGCAAGATTTGGCATAGGCTCTTCTATCTTTCAACCTTTTCGGTTTACAGTGGGTCTTCATAGAGTCCTTGGACGAGAAAATGAGATTATGGACCATGGTGCTCAAATCCTTTTTCAAAGAGGGCCAGCTTAATAAAGAATGTCACTAGAATCAGTGTTTGACCTATTCCAAAAGAAAGTAATGAAAAGGATTCAGGAGTAAAGCAACCTCAAAGAAGGAGCTTAAGATAATTAAAACCTGATTGGCAGGATGGATGTAGGAAAAACACTGTCATTGTAATTTAGTAAAGGTTGTTTAGGATGGTGTTTGGGAGGATAAGTTGTTTCCTGTACATTTTGAGTACTTCTCTTTGTTTATGTGAACTGTTAATTAAAAAAGGACCACTACAGTTCAACCATGAGAATCAATCCTCCCATGGTGAAATATTCAAGCAACTGCTAATTCAAGCGAGGTGGTTTTGCTTGATCACTACAGTTCAACTGTAATACCTGGGCCAGAATAGGCCCAGATTTGTCTGGCCCATGAGCTAATGGGCTGGGTTGTATTGTCTTGATCTGTTTCTTAACCACTAGGACCCATGTGTGTAGTTAAGTTGTTAGAAACAACTTCCCTGTTAGAGGGGAATACATATCTCAATTGGGTAGGATTGGTTGCAACGAGTGATATCTGGGGTTATCCCCAGATGACTCCTTCTTCCCTCTCCTTATTAGTTCTCATATTGATCCCATGAGTTGCATTTGAATTCTTGAGAAGAAGACAGCAGAGTGGAGAAACAGAGACCCTTCTGAAGATTATCAGAGGCTAACCAAGCTGGTGGGAAGAAGGAAGAAGCAAGAACGCATAGTGGATGCAGCAACTGAGACCTCACAGCGACCGTGCCAAGATTTACTACACTAGGAGGTGAGTAATCTTTCCATTTCATAGAATTGTAGATTTTAGTTTATAATGTGACCATGTAGTTCTGAATAAAATGAATTTAGTTGAGGAAATAAGTATCAGAACATGATTGTCTTAGAAATTCCATCGGGATGTACCCAGATCTGAATTTCCAATTCTAATCAGTAAGAGATTGTGGAGGCCTGTATAATATTGATAAGAGATGGAATGCTAGATGGGTGGAGATTGGATCAGCAAAGAGGAAATAAGTGGAATACTCAAGCCAGAGGCTTGATTTCCAACCCCATCGACAGATACAAGATCTGTCGATGGGAGTACTGTGATCAAGGGGCCCACCTAATCATGCATCACCACCAGGGATCAAGTAGGGGACCCATGGGCGTCCATTGCCTAGATGGACCCTTGTGCAGATGGGCCCCACTTTGGCCACAATGAGTTCCACAGTATGGATTGACGTCCAGACTGGGTGCTGGACGTCTGTAGGGAGATCCAGTAGTGGGCCCACGTGGCCCACTACAGCACCAATCTGACCCAGGGATCTGGGATGGGACCCCTGGGCGACCTGGGCCTAGATGGACCCATCCAGGATGGGCCCCATCTGACCACACATCATCAGCCTAAAGTTACTGCAACGTCCCTTTAAGGGAATTTCTGTTTTTTTTGTAATTGGATTGTGTGGCCCACTGGCCCACCTGATCAGGGATCAGGACTGACCAAATTGGAGGTCTCCCATGGGCGACCAAGGTGGGCCAGGTCCTAGGGGAATTGAACCATTCAAGGGCCCACCACCTGATCAGCCTCTTTTCCCTGTAATATGAATTGATTAGGACTGTAGCAGGTTCTGTAATGTATTAGAACAACTGTAGCATAATAGGTAAGAATAAGAAACTCATCTAGGGTGGAGCCCAGCTCTGGAAACCATGTATGTAGCAGAGAATTCATAGAATTAAGGGGAAACAGTGACAAGCCAAACCAAATCCTAATTAAGGATGATTAGGAAACATCAGACCCACCAGTGGATTGAATGGACAATCAAGACCAGTCAATTGGTTGATCATTGGAGGAGAATCAGGATGGTCCTGTGCCCTTGATGAGCGGACCACTAGGGCCCACAGATCAACGGTCCTTAAGTCTTGGGTGTGAGATCTGATAGGATCAAGTAACAACAACAACATGGCAGTCACTAAGAATGGATGTTGTCACTATTGAACATATAGACCTCAAGTCCTCCTCAACCATAGAAGTACACTAGCAATTGTAAACAACCTGTTCACCTCAGGAGTGTAGTTTAGTGACTTGGATAACTATATATTATAAGATATAAATCCATATGAAGATTTATAGATAAATATTTGATATTATTGACATGCTACTGGAAATTCAGAATTATAGGGTTGATCTCAGATTGAGTCTCCCAGCCATTAGGAACACCTTGAAATAAATAGTGATTCACACATATGAGGAGACAGGTACTAGAACCAAGCCTACTTAATATAAGAATAGTACTACAACAGTGGGTACCAAATGTTGAATCTGGGTGGGGCATGTGTATGTATAGACCCAATCATGTGGAACTAGTCTTATATTAATATAATTAGTGTATAATTCTTTGTTGATGTTACTAAGTGTATAATGAGTATACACCAGCTAATGAATCTCACATCTGAGGATGTTAGTTACGAAATTATATGAAACAATGATATATTATTGGAATGACAGACAGGAGCCTTACTCCTGAGTTTATTGAATCGAACACTGAACCCTGAAGGGTTAGGAGGAATAAGGTTGGACTGGGACTGAACTACCATTTGCGCAATGGACTCCATTGATAGGAGTTTTTGAATGTGTTACATAAGAACTTCCTCCCGGAAGGGACTGAAGTATTGAAACTCTATGGTTAGAGTTCTATTATAAGAACCCATAATTTGGGAATTCAGAACCTATCAAAGTTACAGAATGACTATGCTCCCTTATGTATTAACCAATAAGGACTATTTATGAATCTGTTATTTATCGAGTGAATGCTTCCGCACTTCTGTCAATTTATTATTTTATAAATGAACTGTGTATGTGGTAATATTACTCACCAGACTTCTGATAAGTGGTTTGCCCCACCACAGGTATGCATCGTTTGGGGGAGCGTGGCAACGGAGACAATCAGCCATTGGACTTCAATATGCGTGGCTGATAAGAGAGCGTCTGAATGAAACCGAACTAGATATCAATTTATTTCTTTAATAAATGTTGAAATTCTAGGAGTTTTGATTGAAAGACTTATTTATGTTCATGTCTAGTTAAATTGATTCCTCAAATAAATCTCTTCGTTGCTCAGTTCCTTGTCTTAATTTGATTTAGGAAATGATTTGGATCCTTTTTAGTAAGACCCGGAATCCTGATGAGCTCCGGGATTCGGGGTGTTACATCAACCATGAGAATCATTCCTCCCATGGTAAAATATTCAAGCAACTGCTAATTCAAGGAAGGTGGTTTTGCTTGAGCTGTCTACCACAGCAAGTGGCTCAACAAAGCAATTTTCCTTTGATGCTACCACAAATATTATAACGTCTAAAAACAAGATGAAGTTCGATGATTGAAGATGAAAGAATGAAAACTACCAGAAATGATCCTTTCACTGTCTTCTGCGTATTTTGGATGGGAAGGTCAACAATTATAACTGATGCACCAATTCAAGGCAGAATGAATAGATGGCAACATGACCTATTATATACACTTCTTTTTTTCATTTTTCAATTTGTACTTCCGTTTAAGTGATCTAAATGCACCCTCCTCCAGGGAACCAAATTCCGCAAGTTATGTTGTTTGTCGCCTTCCATTTAAGTGGTCTATATGTAGTTCCTTTTATGTTATAATAGTTTTGATAGTCATGATTGAGATAAGGATCGTGAAGATCCTTGATAGAATTTGTTTCTTGATTTAGATATTTATTCCAACTTACAAGTATAATGTTGCTTTAGTAAATGATATTAATACAGTTGACAGGAAATCTCTGGAGTTCATATTGGGGAGATCAGGCCTCGAATCAGGATTGCACAAGGGATGATAGTGATGATGTTCCATTTCAAATTGGTCCACAGTTGCAGAAGAGCAAGGCAGGATGGAGAAGCAAATGATTAAAATAAAAAGTGGGAAAGCAGTTGGGCTTGCTCGTACTAGCAATGACATTTAGTATTTGTAAAAGGGCTTTTGGGAAGAGTTCTCAAGAAGTAAAAGGGGATGCCACTTCAGAGAACATCTAAAGGAATAGGGAAATGGAAGCTTTGGAAATTGGAATATCCATTGCTCCATTAATTGTGATCGAGCAATAAACCTTGCTTAATGATGCTTAATGAGGTTTTAAGCATGATCTGTCGGTCTTGGATTTCTTTGGGGATGTTTCTTGGGTTGTGAGGGCTTGGGATGGTGCTGCAATTTGTATTGTGTGTTTTTTAATTGGGCATAGTGGGGGTTTTTAGTTGTTTCCCTTTTCTTCAGTGAATAAAAACTTTAATACTGTTCATAAAATAATTAGTTAAAAAGGCAAGAGGAAAGGAACATGAAAAGCAATGTATCCAACACAATGCATGTAGATCGCCAAACAATTTTATTGAGAAAAATCAACATAATAGGAAAGAAACAAACTCTGTTTGGAAAGCAGTTCCTCATGGCACTTGGATAAAGCAAGAAACTGAAGATATCGCTGATGCTTCTGCTGCTTATCCAAAAGCTGGGATGACACAACAGCCATTGCCACTATTTCAGCTCCTTTGGTTGTTGTCCAGTGTTTCGCCAAAGTATCGACAATAGATTTGCTTGTACGAGCAAAAACATTTGTTTCTCCATCCTTTAAAAAGGCTCCAGAATTTTTAAGCTTTTCAAACGCACCGTCAACTTGCCCAGATGATAGAAAATCATGGAAAAAGCGACCAAGCAAGGCTTCTGATTCTTCATCTTGAGCAGTTCGGTGTGTAATACTGGCTAACACATCCCTTCGTCTATTGCCAGCATCCCCTGCCTCAGAACTAGCTCGTCTAGGAGCAACAATGCCTCCAAATACAAGGCTTCTTTTCTCTTCTTCTGTGGTTCTTTCATTTGAGCTTCCTTTACGGGACAAGCTTCTCTCTGGTGGTTCAACACCACCTACTAAAACGGCCTTTTCATGTATTGCCCATACTCCAGCTTTCTCAGTCATTACAACCCATGCTCCTTCTTCACCGTCCTCTGTGGAAGGGAAAACAGAAGCATCAAGAACTTTTCCTGCATCCCAAGGCAAATCAAATTGATAGAGTCGTGTTGAACCCCTCCAGTAATTAGTGACCGTTGCAGTTCCGTCTCCTGAAAGAATGACTGCAGATCCTGAAGGCTTGCCACCAACACGGAGTCTCATGGAGAACAAAATGTTCTCATCTTCCACTTTTGCTTTTGGGATTATAACTTGGATGGGAGCTTTTTTCTCCAAGACCCTTTCATGCATTGACCCAATACTTTCTAGTGACACATTTACCCCCGTTTTATATTGCATTGTTAGAAGTGAATATTGTGTATAGCTTGAACCACTTATTCGATCCTTGCAGAAGGTGGCAACAAGAATAGTGAACTCCTTTCCATTGTCATCTACCTGCATATCCAGAAGCCAGATCTGCTTCTGGCCTGCCAAATCCTTCTTTATACCCAAATCACCATCAGTACCAACAATTTCATGGGACCAAATCCTTGAAATGTTTATGTTGGCTGTGAAAGAAATGACCCAACACTGTAACTCATGATCTGTCATCAGAAAAAATTGGCGACTGGATACATCTGAGGGGACAAAGTGACGAGATCGCCAAACAAGCGATCTTGCATACCCCTTGTTTGCTGAAGTTTGCCCATTATCACTACCACATGTAGATGCAGCACCCACATCCTGAGAAACTTTTTCCTGATGAATTCCTCTGGCTGTGCACCTAAACTGCCACAGCTCTCCATTGGAACAACAAGCTATGGCAATACACTCATGCAACAAACCAGGAATTGCGGAAGCGATCAAAGAGTTAAAAACATTTGCTTCAACCGCGCTACTACTTCCAGTCCAGTTGGGTTGTTGGTGCCAGTTTGGTGTAGTTTTCCTAACACCAGGTGAAGCAGTCTCTCGGGATTTATCCGTAGGGGGAGGGCTAACAATCGGTGTGTTCCCACCTTCAGAGTAGATATCAGGCCAGTAAATAACAGCCTTAGTTTTCTGGTTGCAGACAACTATGCCTGCTGAGTTGCACTGAGATACCACATTGTTCGTGTTTCCATATGTGCTGTTCCATTTGACAACAGAAACCATCCAGCTACTGCCATGCCTAAACTTTGTGTTAATATCTCCACTTTCTAGAACAACAGAAGGAATTTCAAGGACAACACAGTTTTTTGAAACAGCAGGTGATAAGTAGCTCCAGATGAAAAGTTTGTTTCCACATATTATCCAAGACAGAGATGTTTCCCTGTCAATGCCGCCAGATATCCCTCCATCACCTAACACAAAAAATAAAAATATTTAATCTCCAGCAGGAACTTTTACACGGACCCAAACAGCCAGTTGATCATTCCAGACACTGAGAATGACAAAATTCCTAACACAAGCAGCATACTCACCAGGAGCACTCTTCTTCAGAAAGTCAGCTTCTGAACTACGAACTACTTGAGGAAATTCTCCAACAAATATAGGTTGGGTTGGGTCAGCCTCAGCCCCCTTATCAGTTCTCTTGGTTGGTGGGATTCTGAATAGGAGAAGAGATTATGCTAATTGATCATCAGTTTGTCACTCTATGAAAAGGAAGATAAGTGAAAACAAGGTGCAAAGATGCAACATTCATTAATCAAGGATAGAAAGACATATATTACCAATCCAAATAAACTAAAACGATAGTCACAATGTCTAATCATGCAATTGACACCATATTGCGATTAAAACATCTCATATAACCCAGTGTCCAGCCTACCCCAAAATCCAGACGAGTCAGCCAGATCGATGAACAATATCATGTATGTAAGAAAACAGCAGTCCGCGAAATCCGGCCAACTGCCACAATTGCAACAAACATGTAGCGATCGACGCTTGCCCTAATGAATAGGTCAAATCTTACAAGCAGAGGTGTTTGTAATTACATCAGTAATTACAGTCATGAACACGCACTCTTCTAATTCCCTTTTCTTTAAATTGCAACCAAGTAATCAGATTATCGAAAACAATAGTACAATAAGGAAAGAGTCCAACAACACTAAAATCATCACAGCATTCTTTTCACTTCTCTTCTTCCAGTGTTTCCTCTTCAAAAGAAGATTCATCGTTAGACAAAGGCGCCAGAATCGCAACAAAATGTTAAGAGTGTAATCATCCACAAATGAATGAAAGTAACAGTTTAACAATCACAAAACTCATTCAATGCAACACTTGGGATCGGCGCACGACACAATTCTCATGTTGTTTCTACAACAAATTCAAAACATCACTACTTCAAGAAAAGCTGGAGGGTTTTGTGAACTCTGAGATTTTGGAGAACCCTAACCTGGCGATGACGGAGAGACGGGAGGCCCAGGGGGCGGGGGTGCCGGTGGTCGGACGGTCGGGGATGGAGGAAGCACCGGACGGGAGCTGGTTGTGGATGGCGGAGAGAGGCGTCGCCGGAGAATCGGGGGGTTCGGCGGCGAGATTCCGGCCTTTCTGACGAGGTTTCCCTGTGGCGGGAGAGAACATGGCTGGGAATGTTTGTGTTGGGGGGTGTGAGGGGTTTCTCTAGGGCTTTGAAATGGCTGCACTTGTGTGGAGACGGCGACAGGGAGTTAAAAAGAGAAGCAATTTGAAATGGTTTGAAGCAGACAGTGGAGACTGAAGACTGTAAATTCTCTGTTGGACCTTATTAAAATAAATCTTGAAAATCTTAAATATTGAATTCTTTTGAACTTTTTTGAAAATCACCCAAAAGTTAATGACTTCTTTTAATTGTTTCATTTTTTTTTATGTTACTTTTTAGATCTGATGTGGGGCCCACCTTTGATCAATGGTACATAGCTGGGTATTAATGGACTAATCTGAACTCGAGCGGTCAAAAATTTTACTCAAATTGGTATTTGGATACAACCCAACCGACAAATGAAGTAAATATGTCAGCCCACATGTCTTTCACTCGATCCGCTTTTATAACACTCCAGATTGATGGAGTAAAATCTTGTTCATTGTGTGCGTGTTAGTGGTTTAAAAGGCTCCATTGACCACCTAAATGTTACCTTAATTTTTGGGTGTATTCATATGGATCCATAGTCTCTCATCTAGGTCATTAAAACCAAAAAATCTTGTTCATTCTTTGATTCTTTCTTCGTCATTCTCCAATGACTCAAGGCCAAGTAGAAACGTCTCTCTCCGTCTTTGACTCGGATAATTCATCTTCTACTCTTCCTCTTCTTATTGTTTTTTTTTTTTTTTTACTTTTCTTCTTCTATGATTTATAGGTTTCTATTCATGCAATTATTTTTATCAATATTCTTGCTGAATTTTTATTCCCTCTATTTGGAGAAAGACTTGGGCTTTGATTTATTTCTGATGTAATGGGTGGGTTTGTCATGAAATATTGCATGTGATGTTGGTGACAATATTTTTGAAAAAAAAAAAAAATTCCATATGATGTTGATGATGAAATATGCAGAAAATTTTTATATGATGTTGATGATAAAAATCTGTAATATTTTTAATTATGATAATAATTATGACTGGGACAACATCAAATCTTATAAAAGCCACCAATATGTTTGGCAGAATGCCCGAAGGGAGGGGCAAAATGGTTCCAAGTACACTCTTGTATCTAGCCTGGGCATTTTACGAGCATCCCAACATACAACAAAATAACTCATTCACCTTCATTTCACTCATGATGTCACATTTCACTCCACTTCTACTCCACCTCTCGTGCATCCAAATGGGCCTTATAATATATGAAACTTTGGAACATGTCTGTGCAAAACTTGAATTAAGCACGTAGAAATTTGACACCCACTCGAATTGACTGGACCGTTGGAATGACGTTTGTATGGTGAAAACTTATGGGTCATTGATTAAGTGGCTAGGAAGACGTTTGTTTTGTTTTAGGCCAGTAACTTGGTTGGAGATACTAATTTGATGTGGTGTCATTTATTGTCTTAATAAAAGCGTGATCTGTGACACGCCGTGACACGGGCGATTTATGTCGAGTTGTCAACCGTATATATTACAGGGAAATTTGATTCTTTTTATTAATCCATGCATTAATAGGCTTTGATGGGCAGATCCTAATTCATTCCCAAATAGGCAAACCCGGATCCAAGCACCATTGGGCCTAAACTCCTCAATTTAAATGGACGGTAGCTTGTAAATGGTGAATTCCATACACATATATAAGGTTAACTTTCAGATTAGGCATTTAAAATACAAAAGCTTTCATAAACACCTAACAATTCACGTCATACACCATCTCAACCCCCGTGATCATCACATCTTGGTGTAATTTCTCTAAGGTTGTAGTGATTTCACGATCGACAAAAGGCATATAGCACAATGAAAGGTGCTCACCATTGCAACCTAATGTTTTGGGATTTGATCATTAGGTAAAACGAAAGACTTATTACGGATGAGCTGGGTTGGGATGCTGCATTTGGGTAAAGCATCTCAAGTTAATGTCTATGATTTCACCAACATGGATGCTAAAAATGTAAAATTTTGAATTCTCTCTCTCTACCAAAGGTGTTAAAAATGAGCCCAACTCTATGTCTCTCTTCCTAACAAAGGAAACTCTATAGTTATGACATGAGAGTGAGACATGAGATGTGCCAAATATATAGAGAATAAATAATCTAAAATTTCCAAGGATACATAGTCATGTACCTGTGACAAAATGGATTGAAACCTTCTCTTAGCCAAAATTTTGATGCATCCATATAGTAACCCATTTGCATGCATCATGAGCCCTCATAAGGTGAAGCTTGTAAAAAAAAGGATAATCTTTTTTTTTGTTGGTAAAAAGTAAAATTTTATTGAAATATTAAACAAAACACAACATGACAGTCTACAACCAAGTCACAAACACTATTAAGTGTGATTTATAAAAGCACAATACCACGCAAAATAATAAAATACAATACAACAAATCACAAACAAACAATGCTATAGCCTGTCCAATTTCAGCACATAAATTTGTGACCCTTAATTTTCACCATTTGCTTAGCAAAAGCAACAGTCGTGATGCTGAAACTAGATTGGAGAGACAAAGAAAGGACTTTTGAACTCATCCATGAAATATCATTGAATGGTCACTCTCAATTCTCAATGACCAAGTTATGAAGAAATCTAATAAAAAAGAGAATTGCTAGCACCTCTGTCTCATTAGAATATGTAAAACCCACATGCTTGGACTGAGCTTGGACATGGTGATGGACTTGATAGTGATCTCAAGCAAGTTGGATTCATGCTATGGTTCTCCAATAATAAATTTACTAAGATGGCCTTAAAAAACCCATAGAGGTGTCCACTAATGAAAATTCTAAATTGCCCTTAATAAATGCCGCTCTTCATCGCAACATTCACTCGTACGTGACTTAAGCGTCACGCACAAATTGCCATTGTTTAAAATGTATAAACCGGAAAATTCAAGATCCAGTAATTAGCTTTCGCTCAAAAGGATTGTTCGTTTGCAGCTATTTACGTGTGTAAATGATTTACAAACACAATGATTATATACCATGTCCATCACGTTTGTCCCCTCTTGTAAAAAAAAGGCACTAGTGCACTCCTTACACGGTGAATGCATTCTTGTGGGGCCCATCACTATCTTATATTATTTTCATTCACGCGGGCTCCATATTTTCAATCCAAACCGTTAACTCCACTTATTGAACAAATATACTTGAACATATGAAAGTAGATTATCTTTTCTTTTTTTTTTTTCATAGATATTGATCAATTTGTGAAAAAAAAAGTATAAAACAAGTATATACAAATTTCGCACTTTTGTGGGCCCTATGTTATGATCCGAATAATTTAAAATTCTCATATTAATGGTTAATACCAAGATATCTAATTTTATATCCTAATTCTTCATGAAATTTCAGAAATTTATGAAAAACATCTAAAAAGTTAAACTAAATATAAAATCACTGGATATACCAATTTACTAATGTGAAAAATGGTGAATTTGACAAACACAGTAATGTGTTCGCACTTAAAACACATAAGTACATGCATCCGTAACATCTACACGTCTAAATGTCATTTTCCTATCACGTGTAGAAAGCAAAAGGTCACTTTGGAAAGATTTTCATGGGCTTCATTGTGAGGCACGTGAGTCCGGACAAGTTTGAGCCAAAAGGATCCACGTACGCATACAGCGCCCAAGCATTTTTCATGACAAAAATGTCCATCCTAATTGAGCAATCATGACTCTAATATTTAATGATTTAAAGGCATCATTTTATCATGATTTTAATCAAACGGTTATAAAAAATTAAATAATTATCAAATTTAAACTTATGACTATCCATGAGTTCATGTTGATAGTGTGTGTTAAAAAATTAAATTCCGCGAGGGCAGTGACGAAAGATACAAAGGCGGAAAGTGGGCCGTTTTCGAGAATTTTCACATATATATATAAATATAAATATAAATATATATAAACCCCACCCCCATAACCCATTTCCTCGCTAGTTTGACGTTTCTGATGTCAAAAACCCAAAACCCTAGCAAGGCAGCAAGCCTCTTTTGCCCTCTTATCTTCATCGACCAGAGCAAGGCAGCAAGCTGAAGAAGACATCGACCTTCTGCAGGTAATCTCTTTTCCCCCCATTCTCTCTCTCTCTCCCACTCCCTCCCCTATTGCGATGGCGACGCCCCAACCTCCCTGCAACCATCACAGCCTCCCCTTACCAACTGACGACACCCCCCACCTCCCCGGCAGCCACGCCCCAACCCCTATCCCCGACCCAGCTGCCCTCTTTCTTCCCATCTCACCTATTGTTGTATCCATTAATGGAAGGGGTGCTCTTTGTAACCCAATATGTTGAATCTGGGATGGTGTTGACGGGTTTATGGTTTGGACTCACGTTCAGTGGGTATAAGCATCCTACAGAAATGATGAGTTCCGGGCATTGTCAATTGTCGTTGTCCAATGGCATTGTAAAATTTGAATGGCATCTAAGGAGACCAATTTCAGACTATAGAAACAGAGCATCTTAACTGGCCTGCTAGTGCAACATCCCCAACAATTAATAATTGGAGAGTTTTTGCCCACAGGAATATAAATATATATAAACCCCACCCCCATAACCCATTTCCTCGCTAGTTTGACGTTTCTGATGTCAAAAACCCAAAACCCTAGCAAGGCAGCAAGCCTCTTTTGCCCTCTTATCTTCATCGACCAGAGCAAGGCAGCAAGCTGAAGAAGACATCGACCTTCTGCAGGTAATCTCTTTTCCCCCCATTCTCTCTCTCTCTCCCACTCCCTCCCCTATTGCGATGGCGACGCCCCAACCTCCCTGCAACCATCACAGCCTCCCCTTACCAACTGACGACACCCCCACCTCCCCGGCAGCCACGCCCCAACCCCTATCCCCGACCCAGCTGCCCTCTTTCTTCCCATCTCACCTATTGTTGTATCCATTAATGGAAGGGGTGCTCTTTGTAACCCAATATGTTGAATCTGGGATGGTGTTGACGGGTTTATGGTTTGGACTCACGTTCAGTGGGTATAAGCATCCTACAGAAATGATGAGTTCCGGGCATTGTGAATGTTCAATTACAAAATGGCATTGTCAATTGTCGTTGTCCAATGGCATTGTAAAATTTGAATGGCATCTAAGGAGACCAATTTCAGACTATAGAAACAGAGCATCTTAACTGGCCTGCTAGTGCAACATCCCCAACAATTAATAATTGGAGAGTTTTTGCCCACAGGAATATAAATATATATAAACCCCTGATCTGTCGTGGAAATCAATCAAATTACCTAACTAAACTACTAGTATAGTAGTAGAGTAAGGGTCGAACCCACAGAGATTGCTAATTGTTTAAAAACCAAGGTTGAATTTAATTTTAATTCCAAAAAGAGTGATTGATTGTTGAATTTTCTGAAATAACTGAGAACTGAAATTAAAACAGAATTATAATTAAATTAAACGATGAACAAGTTGAAAAAGGAATTCCTAGGGCTGTCGAATTCACCACTAATCTTGCAACTATCTTCAATTGTATTAATTTCTGATTATTATATTAGGATGTAAAGATGTATTTTAGCTACAAGCCAAAATACAATCACCAAGAAAATCACGCAACAAAACCCAAAGTACGAATTATCTTTGGATAATACGAACCGTCTACGCTACTTATACTGTCATAGACACGACTCGTTTTCCTAAGTTATAACTCGTCCTACGGTTTTGGTGTATGTATAAGAATCACCATTGTATAACCACATATGCAAAATCACAGAAATTGAACATGTGAAAAGAAAATAAAATCATTGATTGCAATAAATCTCAATGTTATACAATCAACATCCCAATGTAATTACTCCAAAAATTAAATACAAAAAAGGATAAAGTTACTTGACTAGGGTTTCATCTAAACCCTAGGAATAGGAGAAGCTTAGCCCATGATGGTGGAAGAGGAGAACACCATAGCCATGGAGTTCTTCATCTTCTTCTTTTGAGTTGTCTTCTTCTTCTCCTTCCTCTTCTCCTCTTTCTCTCCTTCCTCTCCCAGAATAGAACCACCGAATGGTAGATCCCCTTTTTCTCCTAATCTCCCTCCTTTTGTTAAAACCCCCTTTGCTTATCTCTTAAGAGAGAATCAATGAGAATCCCGTAATTAATCAAAAGGGGCCCAAGGAATGGTGATAAAAGGCTCCAAATTGGGCTCTTTTATGCTAAAATAGGCCCTAACCCACTAACATATGGGCCAAGCCTTTCTTCTAACCCATAACCACTTGTATTCCATTTCTTTTAGCACTTCAAAGCCCAATATTCTTCTTTTGCTCCAATTTCACCATTAAATCATCAACTTTGCCAAGCTTTCTCTGCAAAAAGATGAAACAAGGATTAACTAGCAAACGCATATAAATTGAAGAAAATAAAATAATAAAAGTGCAAGAATATCTAGGATTAACATAATAAATATGCACTTTTTAACCAGTTATCACACCCCCCAACTTACACTTTGCTAGTCCTCGAGCAAAGCCAAGGAAACAAGAGACAAACAAACTAACTAAATCCTCTTTCGCGGGATACACGATTGCATTTACCGTATGCAATAAGGCTTTAAACCCCTAGGTTACCCTAGTGGACGAGTTATAGTCTCGTGAGGGTTTACAGTGAATCTACCCACAAAATTCTATCACCCCCAACTTGAACACAATATACTCCACAATCAACAAAATGAAACTTAGTGAATGTGTATATGAACTACAATTGAAGCAATGTATCAATAATATCACTAAAAGCAACCTGTGAATCCCCAAATGTTCATAACCAGATAGAATTATTGTGCACTCAAGTAACAACCACAACAAGATGTTTAGGCAATGAGACTCCTTTTTCAAACAGGCATTACTTTGACTTCAAATCTCACCAATAGATATCACTCACAAATGAAGCTCACAGAGATGGGATGTATATGTATTCTCTCATACACGTGGATAGAATAAATGTTGAGTACAACCCAAATAATCCACATGCAAATATGAATGAAAGCTCAACAAGAACATCATAGAGAGGAGAAAAAAAAAACTACGAGAAATCAACTCTCAAAGTCACAAGTTCACTACAGTCACATCCTCAATCATCAACTACTACACCTTTGGGGTCGGCTAGGTCTTTATTCCGGTTGTAACGTAGGTCAGGGTCAAGGATAAAGTAAGGGTAGACGAATCCCAATCTCATGACATAAGTGAAGAAGCTGAAGTGAACAAACTGCAGTTTTTTTTTTTTTTTTTTTTTTTTTTTTCAAACTCATCATCTCTTTTGAACTTTTCATCACCACTCTCAAACTCTAAATGAAACAATTCCAAACTACTTACAATCTTCTACTTGAGCAAACAAAAAGAAAATAAAACAAATGAATCGAAACTTCTTCTTTTTTTTTTTTTTTTTTTTTTTCATATGCTCTCACTTTTGCCTAGGTTATATCTTGGATGTCCAACCTAGCGAGCACTTTTCATTTATTTTTTTTTTTATTTTTTTTTGAAAAGAAAAGAAAATACAATGACAATAAAAACAAAGACAATTACCAAATAACATTACATCTTCACTTCTATACTTTCAAATCACCAAGTCCTCAAAAAGTTACCCAACTTCTTCACCCAATGCGAGGCTATGGGCTATGAAAATAAGGATATGCAATGAAGGCTCAACTTGGTTCCTATCAGGTAAATAATGTGTGGATGCAAGAAACAAACGAACAGGCTCAAAGTAGAAAAGATGGCCTAGTTTCATTCCCCAAAAGTAAGAAGTGTCATCTGACATCTAGATTGACCGACCTTGAACATGTGACAATGGCAGTTAATGGAATGAATATGCAACTGTATAATCCTCAGAATAAAGTTCAAGCTCAAATCTAACATAACATGGGTTATAAGTCTCAGTTAATGCCATTATGATATGAGAATCTCAAAGGCTAACCATCAACTCATAGAGTCACAAGAGTAGCAACCTAATTTATCTCCAATGATGAAAACCGGGGAAAAACGAATCACTAACAGTGCACAACTAT
This sequence comes from Cinnamomum chago, assembly GCA_038049695.1. Classification (NCBI taxonomy): domain Eukaryota; kingdom Viridiplantae; phylum Streptophyta; class Magnoliopsida; order Laurales; family Lauraceae; genus Cinnamomum; species Cinnamomum chago. Next base: position 101,177,600 of record CP142451.1, on the reverse strand, counting down.
GATAATGATTCTCATGCAAGCTCAAAAATACACGAATTAGCTTAAACAAATGAGTTTTAATCATGAAGTATATTGAGCTCAAGTAGGCAAAATAATGGCAACTCCCCCCAACTTATTTGTCACCTTGTCCTCGAGGGGACACAACATAAAAAAAAAACATGAAATAAAAAAAAAGAAGTAAAAGGAAGGAGTGCACCTGATTGAAGAGAACTAAGGGGGCAAAGAGCCCGGTGAATCAGAAGGCGGGTGCTGAGCAAAGCTAGTAAGTGGCGGTTGGAGAACTCTTGGACCGCCCATTCGGATGTAGGATCTTCCTGAAAGAACTGGGCCACATCAAATGTAGTTTGTATGGCAATTGGTTTTGTGGCCCATTTCTCATTTGGCTGCTCAGTCTGAATTTGGCGGGGCCGAATAGGCTGTTTGCGCGAAGTGGAGTCACCTTCAATTGCGTGGCTCTTGGAAGCTTTCTGGCGACCCATGAATCCCTACAAAAATAAGTCAAACAATGAAAACCATGAGGGCAATAGAATGCAAATGTTGGCACAACAAAATATGTAAGAAAGAGTGAATCAATATGCCAAATTCATCGAAGAAGATAGTGAATTCGGAATGACATTCTCTGCACAAGTGGACAATCCTTGGAAGCCATTCCGGTTGCCACAATGTGTATATCATGAAATAGGCAAACAAAGCACTGTTAAATAATCACTAAGAGACTGAATACCAAATGCACAAAATCACAGCTCACAAAGTAACACAACGCACCTAGAAAAAGGCGAAAGTAATGAATCAATGCGATTGCGAACAGAAAAATGTGAATGAGTAATGTGTGCAAAACTAAACTGTAACAGCCATTGACCACAAACTGGAACACTCAGCTTCCCAAACATTATTACAGTAAAAGAAATAAAAGAAAAGAAAACATAACTAAAAATAAAGACTAAGAAAAGAAATAATAGAGGAAAAGAGAAAGAAAAAAAAGAAAAGAAGTAAACACACAAAACAGATCGCTGGGTCATGAGGAGTGAGGGACAAAAGCAAGGCAAGGAGGAAGGCTACTGAGGGATGAAGTGATATAGATGGTGAGGTGAGGGTGAGTCAGGTTAGAGAGAGAAGAACAGTGGTGCTGCTGTGAAATGCCGAGAGTGAAAGATGGGAACAGGGGTGGGTAATGGGTCGTCGGCAGTGACGTTGGGCGTCGCCGGAATGAGGGCTGGTGTGGGAAGAAGATTCCGGAGAAAGAGAGAAAATGAGAGTAAGAAACCAGGTCTGGGACGCCCGTGATTGGTGGTGACTTGTGGGGAAGAGGGAGAACGAGAGGAAGAAACTTACCTATGCTGTCAACCGGAGAAGGTGAACACACCGACGACGGCGAGAGTGTGGGTTGCAGTGGGAGATAGTGAAGAAGGGAGAATAGAGAGAGAGAGAGAGATATGGAGATAAAGATAAAGAGAGAGATGGAGGAGAGAGTGGCTGGGATAGGGAAGGAGAAGAGGGGCGGCGTGAATGAAGAAAGGAAGAGGAGAACAGAACAGGAGTAGGTTTATCTTGTGAAAGTTTTGACTTTTAGAATTTTTTTTTTTTTAGAGCAATCAAGAGTGCTCGAGCTTTGTGAGATAAAGCTCGAGCTCTATGGGACAGAATGTTACGTGCTCAAAGGGAAGAAAAAGTGCTCGAACTTTTTGGGATAAAGCTCAAGCTTTCAGGGACAGAAAGTTTAGACAATTTTTTGACAGAAAGAGTGCGCGAGCTCTTTGAAGAGTGCTCGAGCTTTCTGAGACAGAAGGTTGAGGCAGTTTTTTACAGAAAGAGTGCGCGAGCTCTTTGAAGAGTGCTCGAGCTTTCTGGAACAGAAACATTTGTAGACAGAGCATGAAAAAATAATGCTCGAGCTTTATGAAATTGCTCGAGCTCTCCTTTTTTTTTTCAAAACAAAAGGAATAAAAGAAATACTAAACACTGATAAAACACTAAAAACTCAATTAACAAAATCACAAAAAAATTTGGGTTTCCTCCCAAAAGAGCTAAGTTTAATGTCTTCAGCCAGACACAGCAAGAGGAGAAAAATCAATTAACATAAACCGGGTCTTCAAGATCAATCTCCGCAATCAAATTCCCTTCCTCCACACCTTCAACAAACAATTTCAACCTTTGGCCATTAACTTTGAAAGTTTGGCCACTCCGAGGGTTATGAATTTCTACCGCACCATGAGACCAAGATTGAACAACGACATACGGACCATCTCATCTAGACCGTAATTTCCCAGGAAACAACCGTAACTTAGAATTGAACAACCATACCTTTTGACCGGGCTCAAAGGACTTGCGATTAATGTGAGAATCATGGAATGCCTTGGTCCGAGCCTTGTAAATACGAGAACTCTCATACGCATCATTCCTAAGCTCCTCTAACTCATTGAGTTGGAGCTTTCGGTTGGAGCCGGCAACAAGCATATCAAAGTTGAACTTCTTAATGGCCCACATGGCCTTATGCTCTAGCTCCACCGGGAGATGGCAAGCTTTACCGAAAACCAATCGGTAAGGAGACATGCCAATAGGGGTCTTATATGCGGTACGATACGCCCACAAAGCATCATTCAAACGCAAGGACCAATCCTTTCTATCGGGCCGTACCATTTTCTCAAGAATTGACTTGACCTCCCTATTTGACACTTCAACTTGCCCACTAGTCTGAGGATGGTAAGGGGTGGCGACCTTATGAGTGGTGGAATATTTTTGAAGCAAGATTGCAAAGGGTCTATTACAGAAATGGGACCCTCCATCACTAATAATCGCCCGTGGCATACCAAACCGAGAAAAAATATTCTCTTGAATGAATTTGACCACCACTTTGTGATCATTGGTTCGGGTTGCCACAGCCTCAATCCACTTGGACACGTAATCCACTGCTAACAAAATATACTCAAAACCAAACGACGGTGGAAACGGTCCCATGAAATCAATACCCCATACATCAAAAATCTCAACAACTAAGATTGGGGTAAGAGGCATCATATCTCTGCGAGACATTGTCCCCATTTGCTGACAACGAATGCAAGTCTTGCAAAAATTGTATGCATCCTTGAATAGAGTGGGCCAATAGAACCCACTCTGCAAGACTTTCGCTGCCGTCTTGCGACCACTAAAATGGCCACCACAAGCTGAAGAATGACAGAAAGTAAGAATGCTATGAAACTCACTCTCTGGAACACAACGGCGGATAACTTGGTCAGAGCAATACTTGAAAAGCACAGGATCCTCCCAATAAAAGAACTTTACTTGTGAGAAAAATCGGTCTTTGTCCTGTTTGGACCATTGGGAAGGAATTTGACTGACTGCAAGATAGTTCACGATATGAGAGAACCAAGGAGGTTTCATTAATGACACCGAAAAGAGTTGCTCGTCAGGAAACGAGTCATGCAAAGGTTGAGTGTCACTCGTGTGCTCAACAAGAATGCGGGACAGGTGGTCAGCTACGACATTTTCGGAACCTTTTTTGTCCCGAATTTCTAAATGAAACTCTTGAAGCAACAAAATCCACCTAATCAATCTCGGCTTGGTCTCTTTCTTGGTTAGCAAATGCCGCAAAGCAGCATGGTCGGTAAAGACAACAACCTTAGAACCAAGGAGGTAAGAACGAAACTTGTCCAAAGCAAAGACTACGGCGAGTAACTCTTTTTCTGTGGTGGTGTAATTCAACTGAGCATCATGAAGAGTTTTACTCGCATAGTAAATAGCATATGGAACTTTGTCTACTCTTTGTCCCAAGACAGCTCCAACTGCATAGTCGGAAGCATCACACATGATTTCAAAAGGAAGGGACCACTTGGGTGGTTGCATAATTGGGGCGGAGGAAAGACAGTCACGAAGCTTTTCAAAAGCCTCCACACATGCACTATCAAAGACAAATGGAGTATCCTTGGCAAGTAGATTGCACAAGGGCCTAGAGATCTTACTGAAGTCTTTGATAAACCGACGATAGAAACCCGCATGTCCTAAAAACGATCGAACTTGCTTGACCGTAGTAGGATGCGGAAGCTTAGCAATGAGATGGACTTTGGCCTTATCGACCTCAATCCCTCTCTTGGACACAATATGTCCCAACACAATCCCCTCTTGAACCATAAAATGGCTCTTTTCCCAACTAAGCACAAGATTTGTCTCCTTGCAACGCTTCAAAACTTTGGTCAAGTTTTGGAGACAATCATCAAACGAGGGGCCAAAAACAGAGAAGTCATCCATGAAGACTTCTAAAAATTTCTCTACCATATCGGAGAAGATAGACATCATGCACCTCTGAAAGGTTGCAGGTGCATTGCACAATCCAAAAGGCATGCGGCGATATGCATATGTGCCAAATGGACAAGTGAAAGTGGTCTTCTCCTGATCTTCCGGAAAGACCGCAATTTGGTTATATCCAGAATAACCATCAAGAAAGCAATAATAGCTTTGACCCGCTAACCTCTCCAAGATTTGATCAATGAATGGGAGAGGAAAGTGGTCTTTCCGGGTCATAGAGTTGAGCTTGCGATAATCAATACAAACTCTCCACCCTGTGGTGGAACGCATAGGGACAAGCTCACCCTTATCACTCTCAACAACAGTGATACCAGACTTCTTTGGTACCACTTGGGTCGGACTCACCCACTTACTATCAGAAATTGGGTAAATAATACCCGCATCTAACAACTTCACAACCTCCTTCATGACAACCTCCTTCATGTTGGGATTAAGCCTTCTCTGCATTTCTCGAGATGGCTTTGCATCATCCTCTAAATGAATGCGGTGCATACAAATAGATGGATCAATCCCTTTCAAATCAGCTACGGACCAACCTATAGCACCCTTGTGCTCTCTAAGAACCTCAAGAAGACGACACTCTTGCTCACTTGGAAGATTGGAAGCAATGATAATAGGAAGAGTTTCATCGGGTCCCAAGAATGAATACTTAAGAGTATCCGGGAGCGGCTTCAGCTCAAGCTTTGGAGGAATTTCTAATGATGGAGGAGCAGGAGTGCTCGCAAGATTAGGAAGGGGTTCCGGTCTAGACTTCCAAGGAGGATAGTCTATAGAAGGAGAACAGTCAAGCAATGAATTGACTTCCTCAATAGAACCATCAATATCAAAAACATCACTATCAAAGTAAGTCAAACATCTCTCCAAAGGATCCTCAATCAAGATTTGAGGGAGAGAATCCTCAACTATCCCATCTATCATATCCACCGAAAAACAATCCTCCTCATGCGGAGGTTGTTGTGACGCATTGAAAACATTCAGCCTCATTGTCATATTTCCAAAAGAAATATCCATCACTCCGGTCCGACAATTAATACATGCATGAGCAGTGGCTAAGAAGGGTCGACCTAAGATGATGGGAATCTGACGCTTAGGGTCATGAACGGGCTCCATGTCTAAAACCAAAAAATCAACTGGAAAGTAGAACTTGTCTACTTTCACCAAAACATCTTCAATTATCCCACGAGGTATCTTGACGGATCTATCAGCTAACTGCAAAGACACCGTCGTAGGCTTCAACTCACCTAACCCAAATTGCTTATAGACAGAGTATGGCAATAAATTGACACTTGCCCCCAAGTCAAGGAGTGCCCTCTCAATGGTGTGATTACCAATGACACAAGAAATTGTGGGGGCTCCAGGATCTTTGAACTTAGGTGCAGTTTGGTGCTGGAGAATCGAGCTCACTTGCTCTGTCAGAAAGACCTTCTTTGACACATGAGTTTTAGCTTTACGCTTTTGAGTGCAAAGGTCTTTCAAGAATTTGGCATAGGAAGGGATTTGCTTGACTGCATCAAGAAGTGGCAAGTTAATCTTAACTTGCTTAAAAATCTCAAGCATCTCCTCCATATTTGTACTCTTTTTCCCAAAAGGAGAAGGGTCGGCCAAGCAAGAAGGGTAAGGGGCCTTGGGCACATAGGGTGCCACAGGAACACTCAAAGGATCACATGGGGATGAAGAATCCCCTTGCTGCAAATTTTCATTCCCAGCTTTGCCTTTTCCAGAAGAACTCGTCAACTCACTCTCAGCCTTATACTCAACTTTGTTGTCTACCTCTCTCCCGCTCCTAAGGGTAGTTATGGCCTTAGCTTGCTCATGAAATTGTTCATTGGAGTTAGAAAACTCTACCCCATATTGGCCTTTAGGGTTGTTCACCGGCTGACTTGGTAAACGTCCCTCATCTCTTCTACCCACAGCTTGTGCTAGTTGTCCCATTTGGGATTCTAGCTTTGAGATGGACTGAGTGTGTGAATGGAGCAATTGAGTGTTGGACTGATGATTTGACTCTAAAGCTTGCAAAGCACTCAACACTTTATCCTCAAAAGCTGAGTTTCTAGGAGGAGGTGGTGGTTGTTGATATTGTTGAGGAGGAGAACGGTAGGATGATGACGGAAAAGAGTTAGGCACACTTGGCCTAGAATTTTGTGCGAATGGAGGATTTGGGGCTTGAGGCCTCCAAGAAAAATTTGGATGGTTTCTCCATCTCGGGTTGTAATGGCTAGAGTGTGGATCATTACCCGGTTTGGAAAAACCTTGAAGAGCATTAACTTGCTCTTGCACAAACTCTGGATATTGCGGGGCTAAGGGACAGTCTGTCACATAATGGGTTGGGCATGAACATAAAGCACACACCTCTTGAGTGACAGGAGCAGAAGTGGAAACTTGTCCCATAGCCAAGACTTGGTCTAGTTTCCTAGACAATGCCGCAACTTGCCCTTGGACATCCACAGATTGTCCAACTTCATAAATGCCACCTCTCTTAGGGACACTAGAAGAGGTGGGTGGAGCTCTCCGACTTGCTGAGGCATGGTGTTGGGAATTCTCACTAAGGGTCTCAAAAAGATCCCATGCCTCATCCTGATTCTTGTTGAGGAAAGTCCCTCCACAAGCAGAGTCAATCATTTGACGGTTTTGTTCAGTGATACCATCATAGAAACTCTGTACCAACTGCCAACGCATGATATCATGATGGGGACACTTCCTATGAAGGTCCAAAAATCTCTCCCAAGCTTCATGAAAAGACTCGCTATCGAGTTGAGTAAAATTTGTAATGGCTCTTCTCATATCATTGGTTTTGCCTATAAGAAAGTATTTTTTTAAAAACTCTTGTTGAAGTTGACCCCAAGTTGTTATAGAATTTGTAGGCAAAGAACCGAGCCAATGTTTGGCTTTATCCTTTAATGAAAAAGGGAACAACCTTAACTTAAGAGCATTCTCACTCAGATTTTGCACATTGACAGTGGTGCATAGCTCCAAAAACTCATTCAGATGTTGATATGGGTCCTCATTTGATTTCCCATAAAAAGATGGTAACATCTGAATGGTTTGGGGTCTAATTTCATAATGCCCAGTGACAGTAGGCATTTGAATACATGAAGGATTGGTGTATGTTGTAGGAACAAAATGAGCCTTAAGAGGCTGTGGTTGTTGTTGTCCACCATTATTAGCCATGTCTATAGAAATAGGATCTCCTAAAACACTAGACTTAATGGACAAACCACGAAAAGCTCTCAATGTTCTTTCTAGCTCAAGGTCTAATTTTTCTAAGTCTGGGTTGCACGAACGGCGACCAAACATAAAACAAATAAACCTATCCAATCAAGTATACCAACTGTAGCAAAAATAAAATGCAAAGAGAAAGGAAAGATTTCACCGTGATCAGTTGCAAAGAAGGTAGAATTTTTCTTCTTTTTTTTTTTTTTTTTCTTTTTAACAACGTTTGCTCCAATCGACTCTGCTTCTCTTTAACTTTTTATAATTGCTGCACACCAAAGACAAAGAAAAAGAATAATGGCAGGGAAAAAAAAAATTAAAATAAAAATCAACTAAAGGCTTCTTAACAATTAAACAATCCCCGGCAACGGCGCCAAAAATTGATCTGTCGTGGAAATCAATCAAATTACCTAACTAAACTACTAGTATAGTAGTAGAGTAAGGGTCGAACCCACAGAGATTGCTAATTGTTTAAAAACCAAGGTTGAATTTAATTTTAATTCCAAAAAGAGTGATTGATTGTTGAATTTTCTGAAATAACTGAGAACTGAAATTAAAACAGAATTATAATTAAATTAAACGATGAACAAGTTGAAAAAGGAATTCCTAGGGCTGTCGAATTCACCACTAATCTTGCAACTATCTTCAATTGTATTAATTTCTGATTATTATATTAGGATGTAAAGATGTATTTTAGCTACAAGCCAAAATACAATCACCAAGAAAATCACGCACCAAAACCCCAAGTACGAATTATCTTTGGATAATACGAACCGTCTACGCTACTTATACTGTCATAGACACGACTCGTTTTCCTAAGTTATAACTCGTCTTACGGTTTTGGTGTATGTATAAGAATCACCATTGTATAACCACATATGCAAAATCACAGAAATTGAACATGTGAAAAGAAAATAAAATCATTGATTGCAATAAATCTCAATGTTATACAATCAACATCCCAATGTAATTACTCCAAAAATTAAATACAAAAAAGGATAAAGTTACTTGACTAGGGTTTCATCTAAACCCTAGGAATAGGAGAAGCTTAGCCCATGATGGTGGAAGAGGAGAACACCATAGCCATGGAGTTCTTCATCTTCTTCTTTTGAGTTGTCTTCTTCTTCTCCTTCCTCTTCTCCTCTTTCTCTCCTTCCTCTCCCAGAATAGAACCACCGAATGGTAGATCCCCTTTTTCTCCTAATTTCCCTCCTTTTGTTAAAACCCCCTTTGCTTATCTCTTAAGAGAGAATCAATGAGAATCCCGTAATTAATCAAAAGGGGCCCAAGGAATGGTGATAAAAGGCTCCAAATTGGGCTCTTTTATGCTAAAATAGGCCCTAACCCACTAACATATGGGCCAAGCCTTTCTTCTAACCCATAACCACTTGTATTCCATTTCTTTTAGCACTTCAAAGCCCAATATTCTTCTTTTGCTCCAATTTCACCATTAAATCATCAACTTTGCCAAGCTTTCTCTGCAAAAAGATGAAACAAGGATTAACTAACAAACGCATATAAATTGAAGAAAATAAAATAATAAAAGTGCAAGAATATCTAGGATTAACATAATAAATATGCACTTTTTAACCAGTTATCAACCCCACCCCCATAACCCATTTCCTCGCTAGTTTGACGTTTCTGATGTCAAAAACCCAAAACCCTAGCAAGGCAGCAAGCCTCTTTTGCCCTCTTATCTTCATCGACCAGAGCAAGGCAGCAAGCTGAAGAAGACATCGACGTTCTTCAGGTAATCTCTTTTCCCCCCATTCTCTCTCTCTCTCCCACTCCCTCCCCTATTGCGATGGCGACGCCCCAACCTCCCTGCAACCATCACAGCCTCCCCTTACCAACTGACGACACCCCCCACCTCCCCGGCAGCCACGCCCCAACCCCTATCCCCGACCCAGCTGCCCTCTTTCTTCCCATCTCACCTATTGTTGTATCCATTAATGGAAGGGGTGCTCTTTGTAACCCAATATGTTGAATCTGGGATGGTGTTGACGGGTTTATGGTTTGGACTCACGTTCAGTGGGTATAAGCATCCTACAGAAATGATGAGTTCCGGGCATTGTGAATGTTCAATTACAAAATGGCATTGTCAATTGTCGTTGTCCAATGGCATTGTAAAATTTGAATGGCATCTAAGGAGACCAATTTCAGACTATAGAAACAGAGCATCTTAACTGGCCTGCTAGTGCAACATCTCCAACAATTAATAATTGGAGAGTTTTTGCCCACAGGAGTGGCAATAAGATAGGCCGGGCGAGCCGAGCGCACTGTGGGTAAGGCTAAGCTTACCCAAACCCTTTTCTTAATCAGGTTGAAAGTATCACAATTTGCCAACTTACTTAGTTAAAAGAGTCAACCCAAGCAGCTAATTAAGAGGCTGGTTCTTTAGTTAAGTTGGTGAATCATAATGCAATTAGATAGGTCAGGATGGGTTCATGTAGCGTAGGAAGGTCGAAAAATGAGAGTGTACTCAATCTGAACCTAACCCATTTATTACTTAGAAATGTCATCACACACACACACACACAGAAAAAGGTTCAACATGAACCTTGAATTATCAGGCTGGATAGATTGGCTGGGTCAAGAAATGTTACTCCTAATTGACCCACCAAATTGTTTCTGATGCCTACATCTGGAAACCATGATTTTTGAATTAATCAAACAACCAAAAGGAATAAACCATTTCAATGTTGAGGGGTGTCTATGCCCTTTGTTAAAAGGAGAGAATGTAGAATAAATTTTCCAACCATTACCGTCTAAGGCCCTCAGTCAAATGGTTATCATAATTAGATTATGCTCATATGGGATCCATTGGCTGACCCTTGCACTCATCCAAGTGGAACCACACGTCCAAGTTGCCGACCGTTCACAGCATAATATTACTCCATACAAATTGTGAAATGGAGATTCTTTACAATTTGAAGGGCCACAAAGAATCTTGATTTCTGCCAAACTACTCCCTTAATATTATTATCCTAGGGCCTTTGACAATCAAGATGGGTCCAATTCCATATTTGTTATTTTTCCGAGGAAAATTGTTGCACCAAACAATAAATGATAGTTTTCAATAAGGAATCCGCAGCCGCACCAAACAACATTAGCACCAATTCATCAAGTTTTTTTTTTTTTTTGCACCAAACATGAATTTTTAACTTCCTCGGAAAACCTTTTCCAAGGTATTTAAAGACCATAGAATTTGCTGATGTGGCAATTTCATCTTTCAATTGGAAGTTGTCTGTACACAAACGTGCCCTTAAAGAGCTTCAGAAAGCCTAGGGTTGTCTGCAGGGCAGAACAGAAACGAGACTACTGACGTAAAAGGGAGGGAGAGGGTTCAAAAGAGGAAGGCGGCGACGAAGAAGGAAGAAGCAACGTAGAACTCTATCTTTCTGTATGCGCCTCGCTCTCTCTCTCTATTCTAAGTTTATCATCCGCTTCAGTTTGATGATGATTTGTTACCCAAAACCCTAGACCTTAAACCTCAGCTGTTTTTGTAAAGATAGCTGTATTTTTATTTTTTTTTCAGATGGAAGGAGAGCTACTTTTATAAAGAGATTTTGTTTAGTTGTTCATGTTTTATGATTGTTACATGTGTTTGATAGTGTGCATCTTAAAATTTACACTCTATTTATTTCTCATAGATAAGATAATTAGTGGGAAAGATGATTGCTGCTGTGTGTTGGGTCCCTAAGGGAGTTTCAAAGGTGGTTCCAGTAGTCGCAGAACCACCTTCTAAGGAGGAAATTGAAGAGATTCTGAAGAGCGGCACCCTCGAAAGAAGGTAAAATTGCTATGCTCTGGACACTCTTTATTGCTTATTTTGCTCTTTCATTCAGTATAGGATTAGACCCACTTGTAGTATTATTTTTTGTTCACCAGATATCTAGCTCAAAATAAGATAAATTTTTTTGGTCTTTTTATGCAATAATTAACTATTGGCTGTTGAGTGTCACCTGGTGACTGCTTGGTGCGATTTGTCACTGATTGATTACGGCAGCTGGATGTAAATTACGTGGGTGCTGAGGACTGCGCACACATTTGATACAAATCTCACCCACCCATCAGTTAGTGCGATATTTCTACCGAAACTGTTGTACTAATATAAAGATGAAACAATCACAGAAACTGAAGTCAGATTTTGTCCTTGGATATAACTTCATCCTTTCATTGAACTAGTGTAATGTCACACTGATCAATTAAGCAACCACTCTTCAATTGAGAATGAGATTCATTTCCAAGCTGTAAGTTGAAGAATGCTCTTTTCCTTAATTATGATATTGAAGAGTATTTTCTTTTTATACATAGCTTTTATAGAAGTCTGAAATGAACTGGTGTCACTGATCACAAAAAAACATATCTTGATTTTAATGGGTTAATGCCATCCATCACAACTGATTCAAGTTTGTCCTTCTCCCAAACACATCTTAATCTCTTTGAGAATTTATAAAAGCCAGATGTCCTGGCCTACATAATATAACAAATGGAAACAAAGAGAAAATGCTTTGCTGGCTTCAGTTTTCTGGATCTGTTTTGAACCATTATAGGGTTCTTGAACGAGGCAACTGTTTCGGCCAAAAGTCCCAATGAAGCCACATGAAATGACTTTGTAAAACTTCTGTGCACTGTGAGATGGAGGGAGAGGGGTTTGTTTAGGTAGCTATGCCTTGGTCTGGTCTGATTGGTGTTTTGCTTATGCAGTGGATATGGCGAGGATGAAGAAGACGAGGAAATGGATGTTGATGCTGCCAAGGATACTGATGAAGTCGCCCATGCATTGGCAGCAGCAGGCGCTCTTGGAAAGACACCTGGGAATAACTTTGAAGACATAGCTGATGGCCTTAAGGAACTTGACATGGAGCATTATGATGAAGAGGATGACGGTACCTTCTGTGCTTTAGCAAGTTATCCTGTAGTTCCAAAGCTTGGATTCATTGATCTTTGAGAATATTATCAATTATAAATTATATGATTTATCCTTTCTTTCGAGGGTTATTTCTCATGTTTCCAATGAATATTTTTCTTCTGGACTCGGATCAGGCATTCAAGTATTTAGCACTGGACTCGGTGATGCTTACTATCCAAGTAATGACATGGACCCATATCTGAAGGATAAGGATGTAAGTCTTATTCTGTTGTAAAAGGTTGCAATGTTTCTTTAATTTGCTACTGCTTAATTTCGAACTCAATAGATGCCTAGATATGGTGTTATTGCTTCATTTTCAACTCACTATAGATGCCTAGATATGATCATGGTATGTGTGATCTGTGCATGGAAACAGGGGTTGGCATATCTATAAATCTCGGATATGGTTATCTAATCTGATACATCTATCTATATTTTCTGAAATGGTTTTTGTTTTTGTTTTTATCCCATCTGGTTATTACCTCAGCAAAATCATTAGGATTTATAAAGTAATCAAATTGTTGAACAAGGATGCTGTTAAAATTGTAAATACATATATTCCATGCGCACTACTGGCATTGGTCTTATCAAAGCTATCATTGTAACTTCTCCTGGATCTCAATGCATGTTTCATACTTGTATCTGGATGCATATGCTAGGAAATATGAGATGCTTGTCATACCATGGATTAGGTTGGCTGTAAAATAAAGTATGAAAGATCTGGAAAGAAATGTGAAAACTTACTAGAATCAGAAATAATCAAATAATTGACCTTTGGTTTATTTTGTTCACGTGCACAATGTGTTGTTGGAGACTGCAAGTATCATGTGCTGTTTCATAACTCTCTCCATTTCTTCCTCTGGACACTTGCTACCATGCTGTCAACCTGGTACTGTATCGGTACCTAAAGTGTTGTGGCCTGCAATTCATGAACTAATAAATGGTGCTTCTGGCAGGAGGATGATGATGAAGAAGAAATTGAGGATATGGTCATAAAGCCAACAGATGCAGTTATAGTTTGTGCACGTAATGAAGATGATGTCAGTCATCTTGAGGCATGTGAATATCTAGACCTGCACTTCCTTTTCATTCTAATTTTTCTGTCTATCATTGAAATTATTGAGCCTTTGGTAAATAGTTTCTTTTCCTGCATTTGTTTCTGTAACTGTGACTTGTCGGGTGGAGTTGACTGTGAGTTCCATTTCGACATTAGACATGATTAGCACTCAATTGATATAGAACATATTTGTGAAAGTGCCCAAAGCACGTGCATTTTTAAAAACTTGGTTAACGGGTGGTGATTCATTCTGCCCACTCTTGTTCGAGCAGCATGGAAACTGGAAGTGCATCAGTACTTCCTTCCTTTTCCCAAATCAATATCTGTGCCGTTTCCTCAGTGGAGAGAGAAGTTAGGAAAAATGTCCTACTTTTCCACACTGCTCCAGGCCCACAACAGATTGGATATCCATTTATTTCCACCCGATTGTGACTTGGGATACATCCTCCAAAATATCAAATGCACCCTTTATCAAGATAAGGAAGTTGAAATTTTGTACCGTATTATCATGGCAGGTCTGGATATTTGAAGAATCAGGAGACGGTGATTCAAACATGTATGTTCATCATGATATCATCCTTCCTGCCTTTCCTCTGTGCACAACATGGATTGATTGTAATCTTAAAGGTGGAGATAAAGGTGAGTTATGGTTCTGAAGGACACACCAATTTAAGAATGTCACAGTGTACTTTGGGTCATATTTAAATTTTAATTGATTTGAAGAAGTCTTTATCTTCTTCTTTTTTTTTTCCTTGTGTGTGTGTGTCTTCTCAGAGAGGATTTTGCTGCTACCTACACTGGATGTTTTTTTCATGGCAAATTTATCAATAAAGAGGGCAGTACTGTATAAGAAATATACACTGAAGATGCTTAGGACTCGGAAACCAAAGCCCAAAGCAAAACCAAAAGCAAAACGTTAAAACCAACAACATAAGCAAAGGAGCCATCACTATGCCATCAAGTAGTATAACCAAAATTATGATGTTCCACTCCCATCAATGATATTAAGTGAGGCCATTAGAAAATTATCATTTCATTTTGCTTATGAGCATCACTTTGTATAAACATGCTGCTCCCATTAGATGCTATTGTATTCTGTATCAAAGTTATCTAGTGTATATTGAAATGCCAGTAGTTGGTTATTTGCACCATAGGGTTTTATGCGATATGAGATTGGAGCTTCAAAAAGTGATAATGACTACCCTGACCCTGCTGATGATTAGAACGTCGAATTGATTAGGTTTTACCAGCACGCATGGGTTGTATTTGTTTGCCTTTTGGTGTTATTATTATTATTATTATTATTATTATTATAACTTTTTGGATGGTGTATTCTGGTGTCTTTTGCTCCAGTGATTTTACAGAATGCATGGGTTATATCTGTTTGTCCTCGAGTGTGTGTGTGTGTGTGTTTGTGTCATTGCTTTTTTGTTTTGCATTAGACTTTTACCTTTTCTTTTTAGTATACAACTGATTATTTTTCATCTTGGCAGGAAACTTCATAGCTGTAGGCTCAATGGAACCTTCTATTGAAATTTGGGACCTTGATCTTGTATGTAACTTGTTCTTCATTTCACATTGTCCCATGTTTTGAACATACCGTAGACCTCATATGTATGTATGTACATGCACACACATGAGTCTCTTTCAGGTGCACACATGCTCATTTAATCAATTGGTGCTCAGCCTTGTTGGGCCCATGACAATTCATGGGAAGGTGGGGATTGAAAGATCTAGATGTGACCCATGTGTCCAAAATTTCATGTCCATCACAGCATCCTAAGTTCCTAACTTCTTGATCTGTGATCCTCAAATTCAGATTTTTTTTAATTTCAATCTGATGGTCGATCCCATTTAAATCGGTGTAAAAAACATGGGATAAGTGACATTCAGTAGGGTGGTAGTGCGTGTCCCATTTGGATTGATCATAGGAGGATTTTTTAGCTAGGCTGTACACATCTTACATCTAAGCTATTTTTGCACGAGCTCACCTGAAAAGTCCCCCCATATCTATATCTTTTATTGAATGGACAGATAAGTATTTCTCAGATGAAGTCCTTTATGACATTGATGCAGCCAAACTGAAGAGCCCAACTGATCGGGGAAGCAACTCAATTTCCTAACCCAAAATCAACAACTACTAAATCAAATGCAAGGAGATAAGCAGTATAAAGCTTGCCCCAAATGCATTCCACAACTCGAAATAGTCTTCAATCGTCGGGAGAAAATCCATTTCAAACCAATAGGAGGAGTGAATTTGCAAAACCATTCAAAAAATTTTGAGAAAAATATCATAAAAATCAGCCTAGGGCTGGACGTCCAACATACATAGGCATTTATAATGTCTCCAATGAAATAATAGCCCTAAATTACTTCCTCATGCCAACTTGTATCCTAAAAGACTAAAGAAAGGAATCTCATAATAGAGAGTTCTAACTTGCTTATGTAACATAATAATGTAAACAAAACAAAATAAAGAAAGTTTGTAAGTAGGCTGAATAGATTTCGATGCCCAATTTAGGTTGGGCATGGGCCACACTTGAATCTCCTTAGCTGTAGTTGCTTGCAATTTTGTAAGATCTCCAAATGTAGCATCTCTCTTAAATATTTCTGATTTTAAGAATCCTTCATTGATATGGAAACTGATTTTTGAAAGTGACCAATTTCTGAAATTGGCTGTTTGGTGGAATTCATTGGGCGCCGCATATAGTGGGAACCAAGGGTTCTACATTCAGCTGTTAGTGGGCCCAGCTGTTGGCTGGATTTAATCTTCAGGCTTGGACGTCTAATCAAAGTGCCACCCCAATCTGGACCGAGCTGGGTTTTGGGCCTGGTTTTGTTGGGAGTTGGGTCAAACCCAGCATAATGCCATCCAATGGTTTCAGCACTATAATGCCGTCCAATGGTTTCAGCACTATAATGCCGTCCAACGGTTTCAGCACTAATGGGCCCTTTTGAGTCAAATTGAGCTTGATGGATGAAATCAATCAATCCTTCATTTTCTTGACTTGGATACCTAAATAATTCAGAATTTTTTGACCTTAGTCTGGAATCCACCCTGCATCCATCGTGTCCCTTCGCTTCA
The DNA here is from genome assembly GCA_038049695.1 of Cinnamomum chago. NCBI lineage: Eukaryota > Viridiplantae > Streptophyta > Magnoliopsida > Laurales > Lauraceae > Cinnamomum > Cinnamomum chago. The sequence goes on along the minus strand of CP142451.1, from coordinate 101,161,034 downwards.
TGTTTTGACCCAGATTTTTGGATCCTGCACTGATTAACATGCATCTTGATCAATCAAGTTGATCCAAATAATTGAAAGACTGATCAATGATAGAGGGTCCTTAAAATCTAGGCTATCCACTCCTGCATTGGGCATGAGTATATTTCCTTTATTTAATTGTTTGTGCTACCTTTCCATTTTCAGATTGATGAAGTTCAACCATTTATGTCATTAGGAGGCATTTCCAAGAAGAAGAAAGGAAAGAAGGTTTGTGATTGTTTTCTTCTCCTAATTTTAATTTCATTTGAAAATTAATTTTTGTGCTGTAATCTTTTCCTTTGGTCTGTGCTTATATCGAGTGACAATGGAGGCCGTGCCTTTTTTTTTTTTGGTCATAGAGAGTTCATTCTTGTCTTTTTATATTATTTGTCCTCATCTTGGCTTGTCTCATCCACCATATTTGGAATATGAATTATTTAATCTATTGGTAAAATCATCTGCATTAAATAAATTAAACAGTTTTTTTTCCTAGTTTTCTGCTTTCAGATAAAGAAGGAATTACCTCTCTTTTCCCAATCCTGATTCTTTAACAGGGAAAGTTATGATAGTATCCAAAGGAAAATTTATAAAGGCTTTACTGTGTTGACCCATAATGGAGGCTTGCAAGGGTTTTGTCACCACATTTTTGCTTGTGAAGTTTTGTGTCTGAAGCTATGATTTTAGCAAAATTTATTATGCTCTTATTTATCTTCATAAAAAATGAACTTGGAGGTCTATTTATTTTCTTCTTGGATTTCAATTCCCGTAGACTTCAGTCAAATACAAAAAGGACAGCCATAAGGATTCTGTACTTGGTCTTGCATGGAACAAGGAGGTCAGGTAAGCACATGATGTATGTATATTATTTTAGCATCGAGCCCTTATTCCAGTTATAGTTTTAATGTCTCTGCTTCTTCCCATGTTTAGAAATGTACTGGCCAGTGCAAGCGCGGACGAGTCAGTCAAAGTGTGGGATGTGGTTACTGGGAAATGTTCTCTCACATTGGAACATCACACTGACAAGGCAATTATTCTTTACCTTGGTAGATTAATGACTTATTTTAAGAATGCTCGAGTTTCCCTTGGAGAAACATTCTTCACTTTAACATCATGTTTTTGGCTTTCCTTTAATATTAATCTCTTTCTTTTTTTTTCTCTCTACCCTGAGGATTTTCTGGTGGTAGAAGCATGTATCTTGTTTATTTTTCTTTTATTTTTTGTATTGGACACTGATGCAGTGAGGCCTAAGAAGAAGAGGACCCACTAATGGGTCATACCAAGGAACCTTCCATTGAGTTGCTTTCCTTAAATAGTTTAGTAATTTTAGTGGATTTGATTTAATAAGAGAGATTTTAGTGATTTGATTTACTTGGAGATTTTAGGGAGTGATTTTAGGAATCACTGAATAATGGTAGTTTCTTTATTTAAATCATTCCTCTATTATAAATAGAGAGGGATGCTTGATTGTAAGACATGCTATATTCTAATAAAATTTAGAAGTTCTCGTGAGTTATCTTTGGCTAGTTCTCCTAAGTGATCTTAGGTCTTGAGTTTTCGGGTTCGATCTCACCGTCGGAGGTGTAGATCTTCATCGATCGGGTCCGGGCTGCGCCATCACAAGCTTTAGTCCCTTGTTTAAAATCTACTCTAGAAATAGTATGCTCCCCCAATGATGCCTCAATACACCAGGGACACACCATGAGTATGGAATTCACATGGACTTTATGCGAAAATAATGAATCATCAGATATGATACACTATTATTATGCTTTTATTCTGAAATATTATTGTATAAACCATTCCCATAAAATAAAATAAAAATTCCATTATCAAAGTTTTCCCGCTAAAACCTTTCCCAAGCTTTTGGTATCAAAGCTTTCCCCCTAAACCACCTCCCAGCAGCACTTTAGCTATCCTTATTTTGTTTTTAGTGAAGTGTAAGTATCTTGGTATGAGTAATGGATTATAATGACCCCTTCTTAACTAATATCTGATGGTGTTTTCTCTCTGTTCCCTAATGTCACTACAGGTTCAAGCACTTGCATGGAACCGGCATGTGCCAGAAGTTCTTCTTAGTGGATCCTTTGATCACTCTATAGTCATGGTAAACAGTGCACTTGTCCATTTTAAGCTTATTCGTTTCTCATGTTATCATTGATGTTTTTCTTGCATAGTTATTGGAAAATTTCTTTATTCTGACAGATGCCTTCATCTCTAGCTTCACATGTTATACATTTGTTTTATGCTTCTATGTGAATTTTGCGACAAAATTTTGGAAATGAGGCATTTGTGGAAAATGCTTCTTGCATCATTTTTCATTCTGGAAACTAGTGTATTTTGGGCCATTTGCAGATGCATGTGATTAATGGGATGAGTGAATGGTTTAATATGCTTCTTAGAAAATGCTGAGTGGTGACTATTGTAGTATTGTTTATTGCTCCCTCCGATTAGATCTCCATCTTTACTATAATGGTTCCCTTTTGTAAATGCCAAATTTGTAAGTGGATATTGGGAATTGAGCCTGATTGACTTCCATTTCTCCACTGGAGAGTTTTTTGGTTGAACTCTGCTAGCCTTTAGTATATGAGGTGATTGGTGGCATGTTGTCAGCACCAATTGGCCCCACTGTAGACAAGAGGATGCTGTGGAACAGCTATTTACTAGCCATGATACGCAATACTTTGAAACAAAACATTCAACCAGCCAAGCTCACTGTGTCAGACTGGTCCACTGGTGCCACAACATTTGGAGTTTTGGACTATTGGATCCCTGATGTGCCCATGGATATTTACATTGTCTTTTTTTTCCCTCCTTGTCAACATTTGGACTTTGTCATGATTTATTTGTGGGTCTGCTAATAATGGAGAGAGCCACTGCAATTGCATTTCTTTGTGCAAAGTATTCGATGTAATTCATATAAATATAATTTTACCCTGGATGAAATTAAGGATTAAGCAATTTCATGGAGGTTGAATTTCATCATATGTTAGGGGAGCCAGTGAAGTGGCCAATGTTCTAGCGAAACAGGGAGTGGATTAGATATTATGTTTCTTGGCCCTTTGATGTTCTTTTTCTTTTTCTTTTTTGCTGATTTGTGGCTTTGTGCCAGTCTTTTTTAGTTTTTCAGTTGTATCCTCTTTCGTATTAATGAATCTTAAGTGATTTATCCATAGTTGTGAGTTTCGTTTCGGATGCCATTTTGGTTTGCCCTCCAAATGAAAATTTTGGGCCGATTTGGAAATTTCAGTTAAACTTTTTGGACTTATGTTTCGGAGAAAATATAAATTTATATATATATGTAGAAATTTGATTGGGAATTTATTTTAAGTGGAATTTTTATTTCAGTTTAGGGCTCAAATATGACGATTGGCGAGGCCCACTAAATGCATCAAATTTAAATGAGATGGGCAGTGTGTCTCACTGTACCGATAACCTATCATATAAAAAAAGAGGAGGGAGGGAGACCAGTAGCCCAACAATAGGGGGGAAAAGATGGGCTGTATTGGTTGTTAAAGGTGAAAGGGCCTTTTGCCCCTTTCTTTTCGTTCGTTTGAAAGAGGGCTTAGGGTAGGGTTGGGGCTTTTAAGGAAAAAAAATTGAAGTGAGTCCCTAAAAAAATAAGTCATTTTGGCTGAAATTCCCAAAATCCACTGAAATTGACCAAAAAGTTGTATAGGGCTGTTTCAGTATGTTGATTGAAACGAAATTTCCGAGAAATTTCGTCTGAGACTACGGATTTCACAACTATATGGACTCATCACGTACGCGTTCACACAAAAGAAAATATCCCTCCTACTGGACACATTTTTGGAATGCCGAGGATTCTTAGTCGCACGGAATAGCCTCCAATTTTCCGCTCTTATCAATTTTCTGCCGTTTCGTGAACTGCTTTTTTTTGCATGGAAAGGAAAAAGTTGAACTATTTTTCCTAAATTCAAGTACAACCATTTTCTATGGACGGGGTTAGGACCGCTTTACCATGACACTGTAGAAAAGGAATCTGCTGTGCCATGGAATTCCGGTGTTAGCACATACAAGTCCATATTGTCCACATGGAATAAGCTTAGAAACTCGATAAGAAAGTCAAGTTGTGTTTCCAGATTTTTTGGAACTTGACATTGATACATATATTTATTCTTTGAGCTATTAAAGTAGGAGAATATTCATGTGCATCCATCCCTCACCATAAGGTGAGAGACACATAATTAGAAATATTCATGTGCAAAAGAGGAAAGGCCATATATGGACATATGCAGAAAAAGAGTGTTCATGTGCAAAAAGGGAAAGCCATGTAAGTGTCTCTCACCCTATGGGGTGAGGGATGGATGCACATAAATGGCCCCCATTAAAGTATATCCATCTAAAAAATATATACTTTAATACCTCAAAGAAATGTTCAGGGTTTAAAGAAAATTCAATAGACAAGGATACTTGTCACGGTTCCTGAAGTAGTGTCCTAGTGTCATGAATCATGATACAGTATTGGTGCTTGAACTGTGGTCATGTACTCGTGTTAGGTATCCTGTCTGGCATTTCAGAAATTTCTAATATGTTGGTTTTCTGTCCCTGAACCAACATGCAATCTTCCATTTATTGTGATTTGCCTTCTGCTTTCTAAGTTCTCCTTGTCTGACATCTGATTCAATGTGAAACTTGCCCTTTTATTTTAAATTGGGTTGACGGGACTATGTTCTAAGTGCTCATTGATTCTTCGACGTATTACTGATTCCCTTTTCGTTCAAAAGAAAATCTTTGCTGTTTGAGAACCATGGAAAGTGAATGTTATTTATCAAGGAAAGAAGATGATAGTTATACTGTAAGCCACTTTTAGTAACTGAATTTACTTGATTTCCATAAACTGTTTTCGTGCTTCTTGCCCGCTTCCTACTTGTTAGCGTGAGCGTACATATATTGTACTAACTTTAGTAAACAATTGAATGGATGAAAGTATTTTGATCTTGATTTTGTGCTGTTTTCAATTTATTTGAAATCCTTACTGTGGAATATTTGCTGTGTGTATGAAATGCAGATGGACATGAGGTCTCCCTCACACACTGGTATTAAATGGTTGGTTAATGCTGATGTTGAAAGCTTGGAATGGGACCCACATACTGAGCATTCATTTGTGGTAAATTTCTGAAATTTTTACTCTCTTTGCCATTTTCCCTGCTGTGAAGACTTTTGCTGGAGATTTGAACATCACCAGTAATGATTTAATCTGAAAATTTGCAAGTTTTTATTTTTGAACACCAGTTGTTTTTCTGGTTGACGTTCATTCAAAATTGAGTCTGTCAATAGATTTTTGATTACCCAGTTATCCCAAGGATCCCACTCTGAAAGGTTTGGGGGTGGACCTTTTTTTAGGCCTGTTTGACAATGGAGTCTGGATTCAGGTCTATGGTTGGTTTTCATTCTAATTGAGTCGGGCTTATAATTGTCAATTCCATTTTGGACTCTACTCTGGTTTTAGTCCAGATTGAAAACATTTTGGCCAGTTATCAGTGTGTCATGTTGGGGTTTTGTTTCAGTAAAATTTAAAATATATGTAGCTGAAAAATGTGAGAAATAATAAAAGAGAGTGAAATTAACATTTAGCTACTATATGTCTCTGATTCATTCTACTAATTACTGAATAACATTATGATATGTTATTTCTACATGCTATAAATAATTTATAGGTTGTTTTGTTTCGCAGTCTCTAATTATCTATATTGTGGCCTAAAATAGCGTAAGATAAACATTTCACATAAGTCTATTGGACTTTAATGTGGAAAATGAGTACCTAAATCAAAAGGAATAGTGTTGTTTTTTTTTGGTTAAAAAAAAAAATGGAAAATTTTTCTTCGCCATTTGCCTATTCGGTTAAAATCTAGCCATTTCGGCCTGTTTGGCCAAATAGGCCAAAACTTGGACCAGAGCAGCCAAACGGGGCCAGGTGAACTGAAATTGGCTGCTTCCAGCTTTTGAGTCTAGTTCTGTTTAGCTGCATATCTGAACATCAAAGCCTTCCCAACCATGTTCGTGTCCGCAATGAATTTTGCTTCACCATTCCAGTATATCCTGGGTGATATCCTCAGATAGGCTGCATTTCTTTAGACCTATTCTTATTACTTACATCTAGTCACAGAAAATAAAAAAGTAACAAAAATAATTGTAAAAATAAAACACAGCAACGGGTTTGGATTAATATTCTTTAAAATAAATTTCAGGTGAGCCTTGAAGATGGTACAGTTCAGGGATTTGACATTCGGGCTGCTGCATCCAGCCCAAATTCCAAATTGACGCCAAGTTTCACTCTTCATGCACATGATAAAGCTGTTTGTACTATCTCTTACAATCCATCTGCTCCTCATGTATGTGCCCTCTAATTTAAGTTTAATGGAAGCCTTCTCTAGCTTATTTCTTATTAATGAGAATAAATAATAAGAACTTTTTATGGTTATAACCATGTCACTGTTCTTTCTGCAGATGCTTGCAACAGGATCGACAGATAAGATGGTAACCTCACATTTGAAGATTTCTTTCTTTCAGAGTTTCCACTTCTATGACAATGTTTTTTTACATGTACGTGTTTCAGGTTAAACTTTGGGATTTATCAAATAACCAGCCATCATGCGTTGCATCAAGGAATCCTAAAGCGGTATGCAACCCTGATTTATTTACTTATATTCTGCACGTTTTATTCTCAATTTTAATTTATGGCATTTGCTGGATTCATGCCCATTTGATCTTTGAGCCCCAGCATAGACACATGAGGTCTTTTGTTTGCCTTGGCTTGTATGTGTCAATAATTCACTTGTGTGGCTGGATTGGACAGCTTTCTATTAGATTCCATCTTAAGTTTGATATGAAGCCAATAGAGCTAACAACCAATAGTTTTTTTTTTTTTCTCCCCAACAAGGGTCGAACGGGATCATGGCTTTCTATGTTGGTCCCTTTATCACTTGTTTTCTACAGGGTTGCTTCAGCCATCTTTTAAAAGCACGGATAAATGCATGAACCTTGAGACAAGAGGGAGGCCATGACCCTCCCAAATTTTCGGAAAACTCCTTGGGGAGAATTTTATACTTTTTTTATTTTCCTTTATTCATGGCCCCCAAAGGTTTTTTTTTTTTAATAAATATAATGGCCCTCCCAAGGAAAATTTCCTGGTTCCACCACTGTTGAGACAAGTTATTAATGCTTTTGATCCATATATTGTTTCAGGGAGCTGTGTTTTCTGTATCTTTCTCTGAAGACAGCCCTTTCTTGTTGGCCATAGGAGGTTCCAAGGGAAGATTAGAAGTGAGTCAACTACCCTCCCTCATGTCCCAGTTCTATTTCATCTCTTTACTCCTTTCCTGCTTTGAAATTTTGATAATTTTCTGTTATACCTTTTCTAGGTATGGGACACCTTATCTGATCCTGGAGTCGTAAAGAGATTTGGGAGTCATACTAATCGAAGAACTGTACCGGCACTGGGTGTTACATCAAGCTAATAATGAAAGATGACAATGTTGAGCTATATGTATTGTGTATTTTCTTTTCCTTTTTATAAAAAGAAGTGTTGAGGTTCACATTGGATTGTAGTTCTGCAGCCATATAATTTGTTCCTGTTGATTTTGTCCTGAAAAATATGGAGGGAAAGAGTTTTGAAGGTTTCTGAATATTCTTATGTTGCATATCTCTGAGTTGAACAGCCAGTTGGAAAAAAAAAAACCTTTTCAGAAAGCATGTATCAACAGATTTATACTTTAAGGAGATTAACCTTGGCTTAAGCCCACTGCTTAATTTGACTTGGCCCCGTGGTAGGGGGCTGTTTGGTAATTTACTAGGTAAAAAAAAAGTAATGTATAGCCTTCATTTTTCAAACAAGAGGTCACATCAAAAATATACATCTTCAAATTTTTTTTTTTTTTAAATTGAGTGAAAAAGCAACATCATTTTTCAATTAAAAGAAAAAAAAGCACACGTTTTACACAAAGAAGTAAAAAAAAATTCCCAACCAATTCACTAAGATAAAATACCATTATAACCCATTATCTTTTTATTTGATGGTTTACATTACTTTTACTTTAATTATAAATTGCCAAATGGATGCGAAAGAACTTCATTAAACTTTAATAAGAAGATTGAAGCAGCTATTTGAAGTTTTCCTTAGCTACGGTTATTAGTGCGAAGGCTGTTTGAAGCTGCACTCTAAATGGAAGTCTACTCCAATCAAATTCAGGGAGAATCACAGGGTCTACAGTCTACTATTGTAGTTCAGCAAATGGTTCAAGGAATTGTTCTTGAAGCATTCAAGAAAAATTGAGTTCGAGACCAGAAGATTATGAACTGATTCACTTACTAGCATGGACATCTCTAGACAGTCTTTAAAATCTGAGTGGAACAATTATAAAATGACTTAAGCTGTTAGATGATGGATTAAAGATTCCTAAAAGGTGAGAGATTTAGAGAAGGTGGTCACTGGAATGCATGACATGAAGAAGACCCAAGACAAGAACAATTTAACCAACGTCAGTTGCCAGTTGCAAGTTGTAATTGTAAAATATCTACTTGGGACTTCTAGTGCAAATTTGGACCAAAAGTTTGTAAAAAGAAAACTCTCATGAACCCCTTCCAAAGCCATTTTGTACCAAGGTGTCTGAGAAATTCAATTGCCTTCACTCAGATTAGTAGTGGCAGAAAAACTTGCAGACGAAAAAGATGCTGAATTGAGACTCCAAGAGCTAGACTCGATTTAAAGAGACTCGCAGCCAGGCAAATCATCAAAATCTATCAAGCACGCATGGCATGGTCTTTTGATAAGAAAGTACGAGAAAGGGTTTTCAAGAAAGGAGACCTAGTCCTCGCAGTTCGAAGACCTATGATCCTTACTTATAAATCCGAAGGCAAGTTCGAGCCCAAATGGAAACGACCTTATGTCATCGATAAAATTTATTCAAATGGTGCATGTGTTGTCCTCATTATTAAAGGTGATCGGTGCATGACGCTATCAATGGAAAGTTTCTCAAACGTTACGATTCCTAAATCCCACACTTCAAATTCATTTTCAGATTCATCTTCGTTCTGATAAGGGGAACTTCCAATCTCCTTGATTTGAACATAAGTCTTCTAGCCAATGTCCCTTTCATGGACCCTAGTTGACTTTTCTTTCGTCATTTGGCCAAAGTCCTTGTATAGACCCCATTTGATTCCCATATACAAATATCCTTTGAGTCTACACAGCAGAAGTCAAACCCCAACTAATAGGGGTGTACACAGAGCGGATTGGTGGTGATCAACCCAAATCAGACACTAATATGTTACCTACAGATTGATGGATTTGGAATCCGTCACTAATCTGTGGTTGTTAAAAATTGATCTGATTCAATTTGTGGAGGACTGGATCAGATCGGTTTAATCCGATCAATCCGTTGAATCTAATGTTAATTTTTTTTTGAAGAGCATGCTCTCAAGGATATGGTGAAATTTGGTATACGGTTTCATTTGTTATACTTATATATAAAAGTGAATTACATTTTGAACCCTGAAGTTTTTTTTTCTTTTATATCTCGACCTCATAACTTTTATTTAGACACCTTAAGTTTTTTTATTATTTATATTTAATGTTAACAGATCGGATCGGATTGAATCCGCGGATTGAGGGTGAAATATATCACCGATCCGTTTCTAACGGATTACAAGATTTTCAATATGTTTACCATCGTTTTGGTTAAAAATCCGCGGATCGGATTGGTTTTATGGATCGGCGGATTTTTTGTCCACCCCTACCAGCTAATGCCCTTATCAGGGCTCAGCTAAAATTCATTCTACTCGATTGGTCTTAGAATCAAATCTATTAAACAAGGGAATCAAGTTAAAGACCCCCGGCTAATGTCTTTATTTGACCCCGGTTAATCTCTATCCTTACGACCCCTTCTCATTATAATTTTGATCCACAGTTTCATAACAAAAAAATCGTGAGTTGTTGAATCTGAAAATCAAAATCACACATCCAATCCATATTTTAAAAATTATCAAAGAGACAGTGATTCAAAAAGGTCAATTGTCAATGACAATTAAACAAAATTCATCCAAAGGGTGATTGAACAAAATACATGGAAGGAAAAGGCATCCTAGTTTTCGAAGAAAGCTTGGAATTTGACATTGAATTCATCCATGCGCCTTCTTACCATGGCTTGCTTGGCCACGAGATACTTCTTCACCAAGAATGATTTGTCCTTCTGTTGCCAATCAGCCCCAAACCACTCATTCAGCATAGCCTCAAATTGTTTTAATTCATTCTCAATAATTGAACAACTGTATTGGCAAGCCTCCAGCCTTGAAGATTGCTCTTCCAGTCGCTGTTGCTGCAAAATATATTGCTGCTCCAAATCGACAAGAACCAATCGAGTCTTCTCAATAATATCTCTAAGTTTGTCCAAAGAAGCAAGAGTCACATTCTGAGCAACTATAGGAGCATCTAATTCTTGGCGTTGGGATTCAAGCTGTGCTCGAAGACTGACTAGTCTCTCTTCTACTTCTTGCTCAAACAAAGTATTGGGATCATGACTGCGAAATTCCTTCAGATTCTCCAGGTAAACAAAAAGCTCATCAAAAGCAATTTTCAGAGGCCTTATATTCAATGGCGCCCAATTCATATTGAAAATATTGTCCACAACAAGGCGACAATTGAACAGCTGATTCAACTTACACGCTGTAATAGTTTGCGTTACCCCAGTCAGCATCATCCTTATGCAATTCTTTTGTTGCTTCAGTAAAAGTGGCGATGGAGTGGGCACAAAAGATGCATCGTCCGGAGTCTCTGGCATAGGAGTCAAAATGACGTTGTCTGTGTTTCTTCCTGTAGCCGTGGGAGCCCGAGAAGAAGGACCTTCGCCAATTGCATAAATGAAGTCATGTTAAGCATCTTGAGAAATAATGAAATGCAAAGGAGTTAATTGTACATCCAGAAAGGGAAAAAGGTTACCTGGTATAATGGGTGCCTCCATCTCCTCCTCCCTTTCACCCATCACAACCTCAGGTTGTTCCCCCAGAAGTTCCGCGGCTCTAAAACAAATGACTCGAGCCTCAATGTCAAGAGCTCGGGTTGTTTCATCAATTGCAGCCCGTGTTTCGTCGGTGCTAACCATTGTAGGAGATCGGTGAAGAACGACCAGAAGCTTAGAAGCAGTTGTATTATCTAGGTCCTCCACTGAACCCTCAGGCTGCACAAGAGACTTTGAATGTGAATGATCCGCAAAAAGCAAACAAAAATGGATAAGCCATTTATAACAGAAAACAAATGTACTGGAAAATAAAGCTAAGTGTTTTCGAATAATTCCATTACTATGGGTCAAAATTCCTAGAGTCTCACTAGATTGAACGGGAGGCTTTGAAGTTATCACTTTAGTACTGGCATCAATGGCTGGGGCGGATTCTTCCATCGAAACCGCCTCGTTATTTATAATGGGGTCCGCTGTCCCATCTAGCACTAGAACACCACCAGATTCAGCGGAGTGAATTGGGTTTGTTTCATCTCCCTATTGTATGGGGAATGCAACTCCACTTTTCTCTTACTTACGGGCCTAGATCTTGAAGAGCATACTCCTTTATATGGATCCCATTCATGGACTTTTTTCTTTTTTTTGGTGATTTTTTTCAAATTCACTAGCCGCCGCTACAAAGTGAAATAGCGGTGAAAATAAAGTACAACGATAAATGTTACAATAGCGACAATCTTTTTCTACCGCCAATTCTTTTCAATTTGATTATTGTTTTGTATGAATGTGTACAAATGTGAATGCTACAGATTACAGGTTTCTTTTTTTTTTTTTTTTTTGGTATTTCTTTAAAAGCTATATTAGCGGCGAACAAAATGAACCGCGGCTCAAGTGAATACTATTAGAAGCAAAAAGGAAATGCCACAATATGAGAGAAAATAACGGAAAAAAATAGCTGCCTATGAAAAGTTACCAATAGCAGTTGTCCTTTTACGTCACTAGTTCTAATATAATCTGCCAATATTGACGAAAATAGACAGTTTTCTAACTTGAAAAGCTTTTTAAGCGGCGGAAATTTTATGCCGTTAAAAACTATTGTGACAATGTCTTTTATAGGCAGGCAAAACTATCTGTGGCCAGTTTTCCGCCTCAATAGGTTTAAGCAGCAGCTTTTATCTGTCGCTAAGGTCACGTTTGGCAACCAAATCTTTTGGAAAAAGAATTTCGGTTTCTCTAAATTTGTATTGAAAATTTGGACGAATAAAAATCTTCATTTGTTAGGATTTTTAGATCCGACCACCCTCCATAAAATTTGAAAATCCTCACTTAATTGGATTTTCGCTCCCAACCCTATTTTTCTCAGCTATATACATTGATGCACACCAATATCAATGTGAGATCCTCAATTATACAAATCCCCAGCGAGGAATCCTTGTTCCAATGGTAGTTAAGAATCATTAGATCTATGTATGGATTCCTCTTCTGTTACCAAAAATGCCCTAAAAGTCCCTTTTCTTATAGTGAGATTTTCTTTTATACAAATGCATGCTTATAGGATGATGGAACCATATGTTCAATTAATTAGGAATAAACTTGACGTCAAACAAGGAGGAGGTGATTATCTCGTCATTGTTCAAAGAAGGTATTCAATGGTCTATTCAGTGGAGGCCTCTAAACAAGGAATGTGATGAAAGATACGCATAAAAAGTAGGAATTTGAGTTTTCAAAGATAAGTATACCTGAGAAAGAAAGATCTGACATAGGTTGCCACCATTTGAGAAAAGAGAGGTCACAGAAAAGATACAAGAAAACACCACAAGAAATGTAACTTCATTTGCATTGTGATACCTCTAGTGTAAAAGTTTGTGATTACAGGCTATAGAGCTCGTTATTTATATACAAAAGTGAGGGATGCAAAATAGTTCATGCATGCTCGTCCTTGGTCAAATCTCTCTGAAATTGGGATTGAAATAATCTTCAAAGATTTTGATAATTCATGCACTTCTCCATTTTACTGATAATCCAATAAAACACTTATTGTCTCATATCTAATGCATATCCAAAAACATAATTGAAGATTTTGTTAGTAGATTTTTGTGAAGAATCAAACCAACTTTTTTCCATATATGTTTAAATTTAATGCTTACCAAAATACATAACTGAAGATTGTTTCAGATATGACTCAATGAGTCAAGGTTACAAATGTGAAGGCCTTTTTCCCCTATTGGATCATATGAAGTGAGGAATGCAAAATAGTCCATGTTCATCCCTTGTTATCTAATTTCTTTGAAATTTGGATTGAAATAAACTTCAAGATTTTTTGATAACTAATGTGTTACTATATTTTACTAAAACCCCATAACACACTTATTATTTCATATCTATTGCTTTTCTAAAAGAAGTGGTAGAAGATTGTGTTTGTAGATCTTTTTCAATTTTAAATCATCATGCTGTTTTTGTGAAGAGCCCAACCAACTTTTTTCATATATATCTAAAATTTATGCTTGCCAAAATAGGTGACTAAAGGTTGTTTAAGATCTGGATCAATGAACCAAGATAGCAGATGTGAAGACTTTTCCTTTTAGGTCATTTAAAGTTAAAAATGGAAAAAAAGTTATTGTGGAACCCAATGGCCCCTACACAGATGCATGGCTCCACAGAGTTTAGGGGAAGTTTTATATGCTCCTAAATTTTCCATCTAAATTATGATTTACGGCAATAATAATATGGAGGATAAAATATTGTTGTTTGAACATCCGATCAAACAGGACGAAATGATCGATGAAATTGGGTATTGCTACAGCCTCATTTTATATCTTGTATATATTTAGTAGGGATAGTGGGCACGCTAACATGGGTTTTAAACTATCTAGCTGAAGAGCAAAATGCAGCCTTTTATGTGTGTAATGATTCCTAAATTGAAAACTCGTTAAAGGTTGTCTAAGATATGGATTGATAAGCCAAGCTAGCAAATGTGAAGGCTTTTTTCTTAGGTAATATAAATTAAAAAAATTAAAAAGAGTAGATGCATGGCTCCCAGAGATTAGGGAAAGTTGTCCTCGTAGTTTTCCCCATTTGGATCCTCATCCAAGGCAATAATAATATGGGGGATAAAAGTTTTGGTTATATTTTGGTTGTGTTCTTAGGCCTATAGGTTGGACCTGTGCCTAATGTCCTTGCCTGGCAGTTAAATAGACCTTCATATACTTAGAAGTAGAGTTATTAAAAGGTCAGGCCCGGGTAGGGCTTGGCGACGTTGATAGGATGAAACGGTATCTATCTCCTTGTTTCATCGAAACAAGTAAAAGGTCGCTTTTTATCTTTCCATATTTCTCTGTCATCTGTTTGTTTGAAGATGCACTCTTTGATTTTTATTTTCTTTTTTATATTATAATCACCTATAAGATGAGAGTAACATAGTAGCATATATGATGTGGGCCTTTTTAGTTCACTTTGTCCCTTGCTCTAATTTTATTTTTTATCGAATGCAATACTTCTTACTATTTTTTTTTCACTTTAATTTCTTATTAAGAACAACATTAATAATTATTATGTTTTACCATAAAATTTTAAGCTCTATTCTCATCTTATTTTCTCGGGACATCTACCAGAAAAAATCCTCTTAAATTGAGTAACCACAGTTGAGGGCTTTAAACTTTTATAATGACGGCCAGAGTTTAGGGTCTTCAACCGTGGTTTCCCTATTTAAGGAGATTTTTCTGATAGATGACCCAATTTTCTTCTAAAGTTTTTTAAGAATAACAATAGTAGATTCCTTTTTCTAGTTTTCACTATTATATTAGGGTCTTTGTTGCTCGTGGATTTATGAGTATTTCAAAACGCACGATTAAGTCGATTTCTTGTACATTAGAGATACCATGAAGACTAGGGATAAAACAAAAGTATCTTTGTAAATAATGACACACCTACCTACATTTATTCGTGGTGAATATAAGAGCAGAGACATCACTTTCAAAAAAAAAAAAAGAAAGAAAAGAAAAGAAAGAAAGAAAAGAAAAAAAGAGTGAAGAAAAATAAAATCCACCATAAGCATAACTCTTGACTGTCCATTATCTTTAGGCTATAGATAGGGACCTGGACGTAGGTCTGTCAAAGGCCAGAGCCCATAGTTGTCCTTACCCTACCCTCAATATAAGTAGGGGCTGGACTTGGGCGGGCTAAAGCACTTGGAATGCCCGCACTGCTTAGGCCCTTACCCTACCCTTCTGGGCCAAGGTCAGGCCAAGGAAGGGCCCAGGGCCTTAAAACTAGAAAATCATTATTTATTTATTTTAACACTGTTACCTAGTATCGAGTATGGACCAAGCGTTATTTTGTCTAACCTTTACTGCAAAGGGACCACCAAGAGAATGTTTGGAGAATAGAATATGTCTCTCTAGATTTTTTTTATCGAACAACATCATATGTGCTTTGGTGACTTGGAATCTAAACGTTCAGTTTTATTTATTTACCAAAGAAATAAAATGGTTAAAGAGTATGCTCTATCCCACATCTTTCGCATGAATTTCCACATACTAAATCATTCTAGTGGAGTCTTATCTTTGGGAAATTTTAAAACACTTACATTCACCCTCCTTTTATGAATTGACAATTGACAATATTTTCAATTTAACATTCATCTGACTATTAAGCATTGTTGGATTTCAATCACAAGAATAAATGTACTAAAAATTCACTGTTAATTTAGGCTTTAAAAAGTTGAGACTTAAGAGGAAAAAGTGAATTATTATTAGCAAGAATACATCCCTTTTGCACTAGTAAGAACATATAAAGATAATATAAAAAACTTAAATAAGAAGCAACAAAGCTAAAATGACAGGCCTACATGGAAGGTATTAAAATGAGAAATGAGGGGTATATGAGTAAATATTGGAATTATAGGGGACTATTTTAAAATTAAGGAAACCTTTAGTGGGCTGTATAATGAAACTCAAAAATTAAAATAAAACAAAATAAAATGTAGAATCACATAGGGCGTTCGTTCCTCTTTTATTTTGGCGCCAAAATGCCCGACATTCCAACCCGTGTGAAACCCCAGCACTCAGCGACCTGAACACCCGACCCAACAAAGCTCTGATACTACTTGTAGGATCTTACACCCCATTGAGCTACCACTTATCCCATGGTGAGAAGAAACAACACAACAATAATTTTATGGTGAGGACGAGGGCTAGACCACAATTATGGCAGCTCAAGAGCTAGGATGGATGTTGACATCAACAATGTCTTTGTTAAAACCCTCTCCGGTTTCACAGAAACCTCTCCAATTGCGCACCTTCACTACTCTCCTTCGAAGCTTTTCTCTGAGTCTCAACAAAAGACCCTATCCCTGTTCTGTATCATGTCTGGCGCCCTCTCTGAGGTCCGAGTCCGACCCACCCAACCCAACCCAACGTCCATCAAAGAAGAGATGGTTTGGTGGTTCCTTGTGGATGAACTCCTGTACTTTCAATTGCCCATTTGAAAGCATTATTAATTCATAAAAATCTTAGGAACTCAATGTTGATTTAATGAGCCAGTAAAGAAGGAATTGCTCAACTTTTCCTTTTCTCTGTTTGGACATTTGGGAACTCATGTAGACACCAAGAGAAGATGATGTGTATGAGACTCTGAGGTGGGAACATGATGGACAGGTGCATGTGATTGTAGCTGTATGCCTTGTGTTCATACTACTTTCTTTATGGGATGAGCTACTCTATGAAATCTGATTCTTCTAATGTACAAATCCATTTTGTCTCTAAAATTTGATTCTTCTAGTGTAAACGGCTACACGAAATTGTCATTTTCAATCAATACAAAGGCCTTTTTTAGGTGATTTTATGGTGCTTCTTGAATGCTCTGTTCATCTTCATGGAACTGGTTCCTTGCAGCCCTTAATTCTTTGTAATTCCCTTCTTTTTTTTTTTTCCTCAATGCATTCATGTCATTTTGTTTATGTTCACCTATCATAGGTCGTGGCAGAGAGCAATAGAACTGTTGAGAAA
Organism: Cinnamomum chago; assembly: GCA_038049695.1. Taxonomy (NCBI): domain Eukaryota; kingdom Viridiplantae; phylum Streptophyta; class Magnoliopsida; order Laurales; family Lauraceae; genus Cinnamomum; species Cinnamomum chago. The sequence goes on along the minus strand of CP142451.1, from coordinate 101,144,044 downwards.
AAAATTATTCTTGGATTGGTAAATTCTTTCCCTGTGGAAAATCGCCTCACCAAACATGAAAAGTAACAAATCCGCAAAAAAAAAAAAAAAAAAAACCGCACCAAACATAGATTTATGGAAGACCTTTTCATTCAATTACCATGGATTTTGCCGACGTGGCAGTTTCCGTATTCCACGGAAAATGTTTGTATACAAACATACCCTAAAAGAGAACGAGAGAGAAAAGCTCGAGAAATTAAAAGACTTGTACACGAACATGCATTAGTAAAAGCAGAAACGATAGTGAGTCTGGTACTCTCTCTTTTTCTCTTCTTTTATCTAAAAATGCCGGGTCATTTACAAAGTCCTCCCAATTTTAATGGAAAATGCCTTTGTTTGGTTCTAAATCTATAACAGTCATCCAGACTTGACCCCCTTTTGTAAGGGTTATAGTGTTATTAGTATGTATTGCTCAGAAGCTATCCTTATATCTAACATTCATCTATGAGCGGTCAAAGTTTAAGTACTTTTCTTGTGTGGGATTTTAAAGCCCGATGTTACACAAATCATATTGCGTGAGATTTTAGGCCATGTGATAGCGATATTCGAAAGCCGTGCAATATCGCAAATATGACTCTGCGCCTTATGATATTGTCAACATTATTGTACAAACAATTGTATGGGGAATATTTAAAGTTGGACGGTTGTCGGGGCAAATGTCACATGATGTAATTGTACGATTCCTTCTCTTTTATTTCGCTTCCTTTTTTTTTTACTAAGAAAGAGTGAGAGAGTAGTAGATGTTGGATACTATTCAAAACCATATTTATTGCTAAACCTTTGCATTCTACTAGTGTTTTGTGATTTTCATTGGTCATTCTTTTAGACCCACATATGTATTGGGTCGGATCCATATGGCCCATTACCCTTTTCGTAAAGCCATCGCAGGACTCGAAAAACCCTCTTGGTCTCGATATCTCCCAAGCGAAAAACCTAAAACCTTTGTCAAAACCCAACTATCGCTCTGCTCAATCGTCTCCTTCTTCCCCTTCCAACTCCATTTTGCCCTCTCTCTCCTTTTCTCTTCTCTTTCCTCCTCCTCACCAACAACACCTCTCTCTCTCTCTCTCTCTCTCTCTCTCTATGCCTCTTTGCAAATGGATTTGATTGATTTATACTTTTCTTCTTGAATCGACTTCTGTTCTTGGAATCGACCTTCAAACATATAGTTGGTATCTGTTTTGTCCACCTTACCTAGTGCAAAAGTATTTCTAGTTTAGTTCCTCTGCTTTCTCACTGTAGATCCGAAATCCCAAAAAACAGAATAAAAAAGTATGTGATCTTTTCATTGTTTTGTCCAGCTGATTCTACCAATACTTGAATTTTGTTTCTTTTAGTTTTTTCTAATATGATTGTTTGTGTTAATGGGGTTTGATTTATGATTGATATATATATATATATATATATATATATTTTGGGGGGTTTTGAGTTTTGGCTTGTATGTAATTTATGTTTTGTTGTTTTGTTGTTTTTCTGAATGATGGTGACCCAGTACTCTAATTTTCTCCCAAAACTGCTTTGGATTTTCTTTAATTTATTTGATGGGTCTTGAGTTTTATCGACTTTCTTTTTGCTTTCTTATTAGATTTTTTTCTCAAGTTGATTTTTTTCTTGAATCGCAACAATATGATGTTCACGATTATGTTGATAATTTTCATTTATAAATATAGGTGGTCTAATTTAGATTCGTATGATAGAGAAACTCTTAGGAGATTAGATTCGTATGATAGAGGAACTCTTAGGAGATTAAGAAATAATCAAAGAGGTATTAATTTTATATGATAATGATTAATACTTCTTTGGAGTTCTTTAAGAGTTTATTTATTATTGTTGTAGTGTGGTTGTTAATTTGATTCCCATCTCACTTATTTGGAAAAAAAAAATTCTTGAAGAATTGGCTGTTGTAGTTAAAACCTTATGCGAGTAGTAGGATGTGAGTTCTTTATACTTAATTTATCAAAAAAATAAAAATAAAAAATCATGTCTTTAAACCATGCAATAATTGGAGATTATTGGTAGTTGGCGTTCATTATTGGCACTTGGTGTTATTATTGGTTGTTGGCATTCATTATTGGCACTTGGTGTTAGTTTTGACTTTGTCAATTGATGATCATCCGCCCCACTCAAGCGAAAATCCTGGGTCTGCCAATGTTAAATTATATAAATTTTGTTTGTGGGTGGTTGCTGATTTAAGCACTTATTACTCCTCCCATGTTTTCTATCTTGAACTTTGTAATTTGCAGTGGTTTAAGAAATAAATTTAGAACTAAATATTGCATTGCAGCTTTGATTTTTGCAGGAAGGTAGAGGCTGGTTATTTCATTCCTCTCAACAATGTCATCTTTAAGGAATGCAGTCTATAGAAGGGCTCACAAGGAGCGAGCTCAGCCGTGAGTGAAGACCCTTTTTTACTCTCCAATGTGTTCCTTTTTTTTCTGGGTTGCCATCCAAAAAAAGAAAAAGTGATGTTATCAATTTTATACTTTTGTCACAGGCATTCAAGGAAAAAATTTGGACTTCTTGAAAAGCATAAAGATTATGCGTTAAGGGCACAAGCATTCCACAAAAAGGAGGAAACTTTAAGGGTATTCTATCTTGTTTATGTTACTTTAATTTATTTTTCTACTTTCATTTTGTGTGCGCATGTGTGTCATAGCTTTGGTTAAATAGCTTAGGTTGTGTTGGGATTTTGAACCCACAAAACTCAAAAAATGAAAAATGATATGTCCCATGTGGTGGCACAAAATAATTTTTCGTCATTTCTTATTTTTTATCTCCCTAAATATAAGGTTGATTCCTGTCCAGGACAAGCCATTTCCAATGTAGCTTGGGCTGATATTATTGATTCAGGAATTGAAAGAAACATAACCTTTTCTTCTTCCTGTATCCATATGCTACCTTAGTTATTGTAATATGAAATGCGGTTTTGGCTCTTGCTAGCAATGTCTTATATATTCTGATGGTTTGATGGGGGTATGCAGAAACTTAAAGAAAAGGCAGCATTCCGGAACCCAGATGAATTTTACTTCAAGATGATCAAAACAAAAACTGTGGATGGAATCCATAGACCAGAGTAACGTTTTGACATCTTCATTTTCTTGATTTGATTACTGTCTCGTCTGTCTTTATTATGTGTTGAGTTACAAATTACATTATTTGTTTAGGAGTGAAGCAAACAAATACAGTCAGGAGGAACTGATGTTGATGAAGACCCAAGATATTGGATATGTCCTTCAGAAACTTCAAAGTGAAAAGAAGGTATGCATGTTGCTCAGGGAATAGATTGCAGTTTGACAGAAGGACTATCTTGTTCGTCATTAGTTTGATTGATTAATTCTCTTTTCTGCCTCAGAAAATTGAAAAACTCAGTTCTATGTTGCATTCTCTTGATAATCAACCACCAAACAAGCATGTGTATTATGCCGACGACAGGTTTGAGCCCTCAACCCTTCAGAATATACCTAGGGGTAGACTGGTAGTAGTTGCTGTTTTTTCTTGTCAGAATAAGTGCACTGAGGTTCAATGTTGGTTCTTTCTAGGCAATTAGCCTCTTAAATGGTTGAATTAGGGGTTTTTATTTTTTATTTTTTTGACCTTTTGATTGTCTTTTGAAATGGAACATGTGGATGGAATTGATCTTTGTTGCCCAAAGATAAATGTGAGATTATCAAGTGCTATAGTTGACCTTAACTGAGATCTTTCTGTTCCACTTCCAGCTATTGCTTTTGATATACTTATTTTCTTCTTTTCATGCTCTTCTTTAATCTTGTAATTCTTGCTGTTTTTCATTCATAATTGTTATCTTTTCAAAAAGAAAAAAAAAGGAAGGAAACTACTTTGATCTGAGTGGTGATATTCTTTGCTCAGTGGCAATTTGTGAGGGTTGGTCTTTATCCAACATCAACAACAATCAGAAGTGGCACCATTTTGCAGATTTTGCTTGGCTTTACCTCTAGTCACAATAAAAACAAAAAAGAATAACAACTAAAATATGGTTGCTCGCCCCTGAATCAGATATGGAAATAGCAAGGAGAAAGAAAGGACATTATTATTAGTGCAAGGAGGATCTTTAGTTGCTCTCTTCTTTTCCTCTGGATCAGATATGGAAATGGCTTCTCTTTGTATAAAATTGGAACTTACAACACAAAATGAAAAAGAAACGGAAAGTTTGGAAGAATGACTTTGGTTGTGACAAGATTGTGTCTCCCTCTTTTGGAAAAGATACACACTTGAAATTGTAATCTTCAGCCTGAATTTATGGGTTTTACAATCTCGTCAAGATACGATACAACCAAATAGTTATGTTGCAATTTTCCTTGTTTTAGTTTAGTGCTCCACTGGACTGTTTCCCTCTTCCCTCAAATTGGTGATGGAAGGTCAAATAACAACCATTTGCGAATAAGTTACTGATGACAATCACATGTCATAGCCTGGCCAATGATGTCCACTATCTTAGGTTGGACAGCAGATGTGGAATTGACTTCTTGTAGATCAAAAACTTGTCAAATGAAATCACAACTACTTCTATATGGGTCTTTATGAAGTGGAATCAATTGTGCTTTTAGAGTAAGCATTTGGCGTTTTGTATTCTGTTTCTATGGAAAATTTGGAAAACCTGATCTTGCTTCTTGCATTTCAATGAAACCAAATAATTCTGAGAGACATTCCCCAGTTAATTGTAGAATGAAAATTATTTTATATCCCACCTAATTAACATTCACAAGCTGAGAAAGTAAGAACTGAATAGTTGGGAAGATTAAGGCGTTATCTGAAGTCCGTCAAGGACAGCATGATTCAGAAAACTGTAACCATGTGAAGATGATGTCAATTAATCAGAGATAACTATGTGGACAACATAAGATATGTCAGGTTGAGTACTGGTCATATAAACCGGACTTCTAACCAGCTTTCCAGAGTATATGATCTGAAACTAGGCCCCCGTTAATCCTTCTAATTGAATGATCCACACTTTCTGCCACTAATAAACACATTATGAAAACATCAGGAATAATATGTTTTGTGCTGAACAAGAAATTGATTGCCAATTGAATTGTTTCATTGCAGTCCAATGAAAACCTATAATATGAGGCAGAGTGAGAGTTTTCCTAATGACAGGTGAAAAGTTGGCTGAGAATCATGGGATGAAAAGTACATAAAAATTTCTGAACCGAGAGTCTACCATGTCTGCTGATTACAAATTTTGGTAACCGTTACCCATTAGTGGAATATAAAGGAGATCAATTGGTGCTGAATTAATAAAAACTGCATTTATCTGGCCAGAATGTGCCATGATCATTAGTTTTTTTAATGGATTTCTTCTTGAGCAGTGGTAATTATTAATTGTTGGTGAAATAAACATGGTGTTGAAAAAATAAAAAATGAACTGTCCCTAATCATTCAAACATATTTGAAGATAATGGGAGACCGAACACATGGTTTCGGACACTATTTGTCAATGTTGAAACTTTATAAATTGGCTGATAGATTGGTTCTTGACTGATGTTTTAGTTTGTTTTGGCCTTTTATTTCTGAAAGTAATGATTTTAGAAAATAAAAAATTTGTGGACCTTCATTTTCAATTGCTTTTAGGATGTTTTAGATTTAAATGCAATAACAGCAATATAAAAGCAGTGATGGGATTAGAGTTCCAATGAATTTTTGGGTTAGAATGACTAATATAAAATTGGTATCAGTCACTCATGACATAAACTGTTACGAATTGGAAATTTCGACTCAGTTTCGATTGAATTTTACAATCCATGGGCGAACACAGTCATGTTACCTTCTACCTGATAGAAAGGAGGAGGAAGAGAAGTTAAAAAAGGGAGTCCAAATGGTATTACCCTGAACTTGAAAGTTATACCGGATCATTGCATCTCAGTCCATAGCAACAAAATAAAGACTTGGGAACTAAAAGCTCAAAGGGGAGAAAGTACCACACCGAGTATCCTCCAAAATTTGATGCTGTTATCTTCTATTATCCTATATCTAATTCCCTTGGTAAAAACTGAAGAACATTGATTTGGATCTCAATATACCGAGAAGGTTTAAAATCCATTTATGATGAATGCTACATTTTCTGTTATATTTATTATTTAGCAAATAATGTATTTGCACCCAAATATCTTCCAAAGCAGCACCACCGTACGGCGTGGATCCCTTTGCAACTAAAAAATGAAACCCTCAAAAAATACCTTTCCAACATTAGGCTCGAACTCTCCAAACCAAACACAACCATTTCCATAATTTAGACCTCTTACTTTAGGGACTCTAGTACCCTTTTCTGGACCCCCAAACCGCTTTTCAATGATAACCCTTTTCCAAAACGCATCCCTCTCTAAACCAAACCTTGATTACCACTTAATTATTTATGCACAACCCTGTTCCACTGTTCTTGTGTCTTGAACCCCAATCTCTTCTTGACTTAGAAACTTTTCTCAACTTAAACAAATGAAGCCTTTTTTTGTTTTATTTTTCTCTTCCTTTCGTCTATAAAAAAAAATCATGCTGCGGTTTCTCTGTTCTCTTTGCTTTTGCCACGTGGATCTTAAAAAAAAATATTGGAAGATTTGTGAAAGAGGCCTTAATTCAAGTGATTCAGCCACCAAAAGACTATCCTTTTCCATGTTGCATACTTACTTTCCATTTGTAGCATGCCAGATTCCACACAGATTCTGAACTTGCGTTTGTTCCAAGTGGGAAGTTTATATACTTAATCAGAAGACTTGCTGCTCTGCATGTTACAATTTGAGCCTTCCCAATCTTCTCTAATGGAACTACAACCCCTACCAGTAAAAGCTGACCAATGTTGATTCCTTAACCAGAAACTGCTTCAAAGTACTTGATGATGCCTTTTGATGATTCTACTTCTATAAAAGTTGCACCATATAACACAATTTTACTTTGAACAAGCTTTAAATGATTGAGCTCCATCCCTCACTTCTGAGTTTGAATCCTTTGCCAAATGTGTGCAAGCCTTCTCCATTACATGACCAAATCCTTTTGTAACAATGGTGATAAGGAAGGTCAGAGGGGATCACCTTGCACCATGATTGAGTTCTTACATATATTTAAAACTGTGGTTTTTTAATTTTTGGATTCAACAGAATGTTTGAAAAACAAGTTTGCAATCTCTCTGTTGTTGTGCTAGCATTATTTATACACTTGGCTCTGTGGGTATTCATGAGTGTAACCACACAGGTGTAAGATCTAAAGAACATACATAATGGAGGAACATGCGGTCCTTGTGGGACATGACTCTTCTTTCATTTTAGTAGTGGTGTTTTTTTTTTTTTCAAATTTCTTGACACCGACATGTTGATGCTACTAATGCATATTCCGTAAATTGCCAAATAACTTGAACATCCAAAGAACTTTCTTTCTTTGCTCTAGGGAAGAAGCTGAAGAAATAAGTGCAAGGACATTGGAAAAGGGGAAATCACCTACCTTTGAAGGTATTCCAAAAAAGATCAAAAGGTAAGAATGTGTTCTTTAAGTTTTTGCTTTTATCCATTTTTCTTGGGAGTGTAGCATTATTATTAGTCCATGCATTCCTCTTTCAGTTTTTCAAGAACCACAATCTCTTTCTATTTTTTTTTCCGAAAAAGGGGAAGAAACCAAGCACCCTTCACTATAGACAGTCTTCCTCTCTTATGAAACTCATGCAAGAAATTCATCACATCTTCTTGGACCACTCCCAAAACTTTCGGAAAAACAACCATGCGAAAAGTTCCATCACATTTTCCTCAACCACGTAACAAAATTTATGGAAAAATGATCATGCAAAAAAGTTCTTCACATTTTCCTTAACCACCTATCAAAACTTTTCGGAAAAAAACAATTGGAAGCCCATCCAGTCCAAGAGCCCGATCGCCAAGAAGGGAGCTTCCTGCAAATCTGTTACCTCCAGAAAGAATGAAATGAGCTCAAAGCCTTCCGACAAAGGACACAATTTATCATACTTGGTGCAATGGCCTTGTGAAAACCAACTAGCTCTTGTTCAATGTCACTATGGTCCTCTCATAAAATGCCTCTGGCCTCTAGACCCTAAATTCACTTGGCTTTTCTTCTAGCATTCATTTTTTTAATGGTAATTAAAATGATTTCTACTAGCTAAATTCGCTTGGCTTTTCTTTTAGCATTCTGATAAGATCACAAAGGAAGAAGAAGATAGGTTGTCCAAGTTTGGGGATGGACTGAGCCTCCTTGTGCAAGCACAGATTTGGAATAATTTCTCCTCCTTTTCTTAATTGATTTTCCTCTACTAAATAGCTATTCCAGCTTACATGGATAGAAATAAAATTAAAAAGGATCGTCCAATCAAAGAAGGATTACTACTTATTATTTAGAAAGAAATCCTATTGACAACTCTTATTCAATCTGCAACCTAGTATGATGATCAGGCTAACAACTCAGTGTTAATCCTTATCACTTATTCAAATCTTAAACTGATGAGCCCATACTTAGCAGTGGGCCTACCTGCTCACCCCATGGTTCCAGTTGGTTCCGGTTGTGGTAATCAGTTCCACAGAGAGATTTTGTTTTTGTTCTTTGGCCACTGAGTTAATCTAGGATGAGCCACTTTCCCAACAATTGGTATCAAAGCTTTAGTCTCTTGAGCAGTGCAATACTTTTTAGGGGAAATATCAACTACAAGTTTAAGGTGGAGAGAGATTACAGGCACAAGAATTTTTAATTGTGAAAAGTAAAAATAAAGTATTTAATTGATCCAACAAAAGCTGCATAAATCATTATTTGGTGGAAAGGAAAGTAAACCTGAATCAAATGTTGAAAGGCTTTAAGCCCCATTCACGTAGGCCGTCTTTTGCATGGAACTGACTTCCTAGGAATTTTAAGAACTATTTTTCTAAAAGTGGTTAAAGTTGGAGGTGTAAAGGCGATTATCCATAATTGTCCATCCAGTAATTCCCTTAGATGGAAAATAAATTAAAAGGAGATGGAAAATAAATGCCCAGCCATCCACTGCTGCACCTTATATCCTAAGCCCTTCTCCTCTTTAATTATCCTTTGTTGCAAGAAATGACATTTTGTTTTCATATGTTTAAGGAGCGAGGGAGGGAGAGAGAATCTGCTATTTCTGGATTTCTATTAATAAAAACCAAAGACTTACAAATTATTTTTTTGTCATTTATAATTAATGAACTTAAAAAAAAATAAAAAATGCCAGAATAAGCCCCAGTTGTTGCCCTTTTTTTGGGCTAAATTGGGCTACGGTCAGGAGTGATGCTTTAAACTGGAAGCCCCAGGGATCAATCCCTGGGCATGTGTGTGATACTAAGATGCCACAACACTCAACCATGAGTGTGTTGGTCCCAGTTGCTGCCTTGGTTCCTTTTCGGCAGTGTTGTCCATATATGGATGTACACATGTATGTGTTCCTGTTATGTGTCCATACAATATATAGCATTTACATTTGTATGTGTTTTGATTAGATCTGTAATAATATCCCACCTGCAACTGACTTGATTTTGCAGGAAACTTGCTGCTTCTTACAAAGAGCTGGAGGACAGAAGCAAGAGGGCAGCTGAGCTGGAAAAACTGTACATGGACATGGCCTTACAAAAGGAATTACAGGTATTAGTAACTGAGGAATTTAAATTAAATAATGCAGTTTGCTCTTAAAATTCTGTGGAGATGTGGACCTATTGTTTTATTAGAGACTAAGAAAACAGATACTGATGGTTTGCACACACTGAAGATAGTGGATGCCCCATTAAACTGACTTTAGGAGACCATATTTCCCTCTTTAATGTGAACAGATTCTGTCTCCTTACAAAATCACCTATTTATATGTCTTGGATCAAATGGCCATGATCATATCATCTGTGAGATTTTTTTGGAGCATCAGCCACTTTATACAAAATTGCCGAAGGTTAGGTTTGTCTCCGGTCTGAACTCTCCTAGGACCCTGAAATCGCACTGAGTAATGACCCTTATCCTCAGTACCTATAAAGTCCCACATGTAGGTGTTGTAGGGTGTGGACAAATGTCATAGCTTTACCTACAAAATTTTCTTTTTCTCCCTAGTTGATATTGTTTCCTAACTGTGTATACTTGCCTTACAATGTATTAGTAGTAATTGAATGATATTTATTTGTTGAAAACAGAAAAAGGGCAAAAAACGCAAGCTTCGTGAAGATGAGATTGTTTGCCCTACCACAAAACCTGTATATAAATGGCGCACGGAGAGGAAACGGTAATCTAAGGGGAAGTAAACAAGCAAATTGAAAGCAATGGTGATGGTGAAGTCCTTGTTGTCTCAAGTTCTTAAGAAGTGGTGTATGTTTATCATTTATTGTTGGGAACTTGAAAATCCCCTTCTTTATTTGAACAATTATTTAATTGAACAGTTAAAATTGAAGTCTAAACATTGATTTCCTATGAAAGGATTTCTTTTTGAAGATTTTGGAATTTTCAAAAATATGCAGTAAGTTTTATAAGATTTGACACTCATCTGATGTATATGCTCATCATTGGATTGATCATACAAATAAAAACAAAAGAACCTTCATCTAGGGGACACAAAACTTCATCTAGGGTTAATTTGCCTTTTCCACTGTATATGAAAATGGGATTTCACCATAGAGTTTGAAATCACCATTAGTAAATGACTGAGGATAGAGAGAATCCATAGCAGTTTTTTTATACAATTTTTGTGGGTTCCAAAAGTTTTCTTCAAAGGAAACAGTAGGTCTCACGGATCATGAATTAGGGCGCACAAAAGTGCAGAAAATTAAAGTATGGAATTAAGTTGATTGTATGTAAACTGTATTTATTTCTCAAAACCCATTAGGATATAAGATTTGAAACTTCATAAAATGGGGTTTATTACATCTATGAGAATATTGTATGATTTGGATCGCGAATTGGTTTCACACCTGGAGAGGTTTAGAAATGACTCAATTTACATGCCCTTTTTGCACCAAAATTTACAAATGCATTACATGTTCATGTGCGAATGTTACATGACCTACGTAATTCAGGGAGGGCTGTCCGGGGTTCAAGCCCCGGGTACGTCATCTCTTCTGCTTGTGCAGGCTTCATTTCCATTTATGTGGGCTTTTTTTTTTTGCTTATGTGGGCTTTTTTCTCACTTGAGTGAGCTGTTTTTCCATGTGTTTGCTGGTCTTTTGTTTTTTTTCTCAACCCCCTTGGGTGGGTTACTAAAAAATAATTGATCTAGGGCTAACCAATGATCCCTCTCAACCCCCTTGGGTGGGTTACCAAAAAGTAATTGATTGAGGTCTAACCAATGATCCCTAGCTGAAAAGAAACCTGATAAATTGCTAGCATAGAATTATAAATCTAGATATGCAAACTGAACCTGGTTATGATAAGAGGATCCGGATCCAATTTTAAAACCAGTTTCAACTACAAAAGGGAGATCCAGTTTCAAACCTAGTTCTAACTTCTTTTTGTCATTTTTTTTTTCTTAAGGGTCTGTTTGGATAAATGAGGAGTGGAGTAAAATGAAATGGATTTCACAAGTAAAGTGGAATGAAGAGAAGTCGGTTGAAGTTAAAGTAAATTATTTCACTTCACTCCATTTGGATGCTTATTTTAAAGTTAAGATTTGGAGTATAATTTACTTTTATTCAAGGAAATGGAAGTATTTAGAGTTGAAGTGAAATAGAGTACATGTGGCTCACAACATTACTTCATTAATGGGTCCAGACTCATCCAAACGGTGTAGAGTTGAACTTTTAGACTGTTATGACCCATTTAACTTCACTCTACGCTATTTTTTGCCTATCCAAGGCCTGTTCGGATAAATGAAAAGTGGAGTAAAATGAAGTGAATTTCACATGTGAAGTAGAGTGAAGAGAAGTAGGTTGAAATTAAAGTAGAGTACTTCACTCCACTTCATTTGGATGCTCATTTTGAAGTTAAGGATTGGAGTAGAATCCACTTTTACTCAAAAAAATTGAAGTATTTTGAGTTGAAGTGAAATGGAGTACATGTGGCTTTGCAACATTACTTCATCTATTGGGTCAAACTCATCCAAACAAGGTAGAGTTGAAATTTTGGACTGTTAGTGCCCATTTAACTTCACTCTATTCTATTTTTTGGCTATCCAAACAGGCCCTAAAGTAATGATATGATTTTTTTTTCTTAAAGTAAGGATATGATTAAACTTATAACAGTTTGTTCAGTCTACCACTTCAGAACTAAACATAAAAATTTCCAAGTCAATTTTGAACTACAGTTTACAAAATTAAAGACTTGTATGCTAGATCTCAGGTCGAAAGGTCAGAAACTGTATGAATCAAGAACCAAATTCATTTAGCCATTGGAACCTAAATTACATTCTGGACCTGAACCCAGTCATAATTCATGACCTAAAATAAATTCCAAACCCAATTTTTACGGACCAAAATCTCTAGATAATCAGAGTGAGCCAGATGCCCATTTGCATCCCTATACAAATCCTGAAATCCATTACCAAAAGAATCCTGATAAAACTCCTGGAGCAAACATGAACTTGATTTGCATCCCTTTACAAATCCATTACCAAAAGAAACCTGATATAACTCCTGAAGCAAACATGAACTTGATTATCTCATACGTGGGTCCATACTATCCATGAATGCCATGAAGGTGAGGGTAGTGGCGGGATCAGGATTTTTTTTTTTTTTTTTTTTAAGGAGCCTCAATGTTTTGAGGAAAAAAAAGCAGCACAAAAACAGGTGGCATATATAGAATAGGGCTGTCAACAGGGTGAGCCTGGGCTTTATTACATCTGGATTTGGAACTTTCATGCCCACCATGATGGGCTGGACTCAGCCATAGGATCCAACATTTGGACGCATTTTTTATGAGGTCCAGGTTGGCTTCACTATGTGGACAGGAATTATTTGGGCTGGTCTACTTCGAGCTAATTCAACAAAAGCCAGATTATGTTTTGAAAAACAATTGGATTTGTTTTTAGTTAAAATTTTGTGAGCACTTAACCGACCTCCGGGTGCAAACTGTGGAGGACACTTCAATTTGATCCGATCCACTCATGTCCGGTTACTTATTCATAACCACTTAAGAGACTGTAATTGTTTGTTTTTCACATGTTAAATCCAATGTTGTTATGTGAATATATGATTGGAGTGAAATTTAGGCGGTGGAATATACTTGCATGGGCAGGAGGTGTGCTGATGGAGACTGGAGGTTGCAGGAAGAATTTAAACGGAAGAAACTACTTTTATATCCCATCTGTTCATGATGATAAAAAAAAAAAAAAAAAAAACTGAAATTTCAAATCATGGTTACGAAAATAGAGCAAAAATCTAGAAAAAATCAACTAGTTGTACTTGTATCTGGTTAAAAACAAAAATGATACAAAATTACAAAACCACAATTAGAATTGGATATCCTTGTTAAAGGGGAACATGGCGATGTTGGAAAAGTCGTGACTATAACTTGACTCTTATAGATCTAAAATACTGACTCGGAGAGAGTCAACTCGATAATTTGGAAGAGTGATGTTTTCTTCAAATATATTTTAAAAATAGATCAAATGCTTATAACATTTAGATGTACATGTATTTAAATGTATCAATAACAATAAATCCAAAATTAAATTTATTACAGTTCGATCAATCATTTTTAAATTACTAGCTCTAAACCTTAAGCAATTACTTATATTTGACTTCGAGTTTACGTAATATTTGACTTAGTATTTTAGTGAATTGGTAGCGTTAAGGAGTAAGGAAGATTTCAAAAAATGCTTTAAGTTTTTATCTTATTTTAAAAAATGATACAAGTTTCAAAGCTTCTCAAATTAGTCCCTAAGCTTTCTAATAAGTTTTCAATTAAAGACATCCATCTATTTAAAGCCATTTTTGACAACTTGTTTCCCATTTTTTTTAAAACACCCAAATTACCCTTCATTGAAATAAAACCGCCCTTTACTTCTTTTATATTCTCCTCAATTACTTCACTTGCCCTCACTATGAGTAAGGATAACCAGTATTCTCACAGCGATCGGCTACATGTAATAACTGCAAAAACCATGCTATGACTTTAAATGAGGGGTAATTTGGTTATTTTCAAAATATTAAAGAGAAAATTTGTAGTAAACACCTTGAAATGGCCCAATGGCCTTAATTAAAAACTTACTGAAAAATCTAAAGACTAATTTGAAAAGTTTTAAAACTTGTATCTTTTTTTTAAATAAAATAAAATTTTAAGGCTTTATTTAAAAAAATTAAGAATAAACTAAGAATGTTTTCGAACTTGGAATGTAGACCCCCCATGGGTTGTCATATCATATAGATTGCACTTTTTCAATTCTACCATTATTACTTCCATCTATATTATTTTCCTTATACCAATTTCACTTTGTGCCATAGTTTGCATGGAAAAGCTTTTCCTCCGCGCTAGTATACGCATGAAAGACTTGGGAAGCGGAGAGAATTAAATTAAAATTGAAGTCGCATGGACCTTCTTCTAAATCTGGATTATCCAAGGATGGTATATTAAAAAAATCGAAAGTGATAACTTGAATATTCCAGGGACCTTTTTGAAATTGTAGCCATTTGTAGGGCGGAAAAAGAGACCCAGTGAGGGAGAAGGGGAAAAAAGGGGAGAATGGAAGGAGAATAGAAGCAAAAGCGGCGGCGGCGGCGGCGGCTCGGAAGGAGGAGGAGCCTCTCATCATCATTCAACTGCCTGCCTTATGCAATAGTTGTTTTGTTGGATCCTATTCAAAACCATATTGATTGCTAAATCTTTTCACTTGGTCTTTCTTTTAGACCCAAATATGCATTGTGTTTGGTAGGAATAGCCTTCATGTTAGTGGGTGGTCACTCAAATGAGCATTTACCCCTTCTTAAAACTTTGTCTTGAGTTGCAGCTGTCTAGGGATGATTTTCAGAACAAAGTATTGTATTGCAGCTTTCACTTTCGCTGGAAGCTAGAGGCTGGCAGTGTACAAATTTCATTCCTCTCAACAATTTCAGTCTCTAATGAATGAGATCTATGGTCTATGGAAGGGTGCACAAGGAATGAGATCAGCTATGTTAGTATAATTTTATTTATTCATATATGTGTTTGCTTTCATCTTTTTTTGTGTGTCTGTGTAGCTAGGCATATCTTTGGTTAAATAGCTTAGGCTGTGAATTGTGATTGCCATTTGGAGTTGGCAAAACCCAAATGGTGAAAAATGATGTCCTTTGATGTGGCTCCATGCCCCACAAAATAACTTTTCTTCATTTCTTGATTTTTTTCTCTCCTAATTGAAAGGTTGATTTCCGAGTCCATTTGGACTGATGTAATTAATTCAAGAATTGAAAGAAAGAGAGCCTTTTTTCTTCTTCCTGCATCTAGATGCTACATTTAATGTGATTGCCATTTGGAGTTGGCAAAACCCAAATGGTGAAAAATGATGTCCTTTGATGTGGCTCCATGCCCCACAAAATAACTTTTCTTCATTTCTTGATTTTTTTCTCTCCTAATTGAAAGGTTGATTTCGGAGTCCATTTGGACTGATGTAATTAATTCAAGAATTGAAAGAAAGAGAGCCCTTTTTCTTCTTCCTGCATCTAGATGCTACATTTAACATGAAATGCAGTTTTTGATCTAGCTAGCAATGTCTTAAATATTGGGATGGTTTTTAAAGTAAAGGCAGCATTTCGTAACCCGGATTAGTTTTTCTTTGAGATGATCTAAACTAGAACTCCGGATGGAACCCATAGTCCTGGTAACATATTGACATCTTCACTTTTGTTGCTGTGATTATTTTCTTGTCCATCTATGTGATGTATTAACTTACAATATTTGTTTAGGAGTGAAGCAAACAGAAGAAACTCATGTTGATGAGGACCCAAGAAATTGGATATGTCATTTAAAAACTTCATAGTGAAAAGAAGGTATACATGTTGCTTATGGAGTAGATTGCAGTTTTACAACACAAGGACAATCATGTTCTTCCTTAGTTTGATTGATGAATTTTCTCTTCTGCCACAGAAAGTCAAAAAGCTCATTCCCATGTTGTTGTTGGGCTATGCCTTGTATTCCGATTTCCGAGTCGATCGGATCGATTCATCTTGGCCATCAATGATCCATGTTTAAGGCATGTTTGTTTTTCCATGTGGTAAGTTGTGGTAAAGTAGTCCCAGCCCCTAGAAGGTCTACTTTTAACCACGTTTGGTTGGTAATAACAAGGCTAAAAGTAAAGTTTTAGCCTCCAAAGCTTTCTTTTACTTTACCAACAACCAAAACACCTTACCTCTTAAAAGGAAAGTAGTTACTTTACTACTCTCTCGAATCACTTTTAACTTATATCTCATGCAAAACAAACGCAACTTTCCTTTACCAAACACTATACTTCACCTTTGCCAAACCATTATCTTTCCCGTTGATTTGGCATTTAAATAAAACAAATATGCTATTTGGAGTTGAGGATGTTTTGGTCATTTACTCATTTGTACTGATACTTTCTTAGGGCGTAAGAAAAACTTATGTTATATATATTGATGTAACTTGTAACCCTAACTTAGAGAAAAAAAGGTTATAGACATGAGATTTTCTTTACCCGTGAACATAGGCGCATTGCCGAATAATGCAAGTCTTGTTTGTGTTTTTCATGTAATTAATTACTTTATTGGATTTGTATATTCATCATGGTTGTGTCGATTGTAGTTTTTGGCTGCATCTAAACAAATGGTATCACTGCTAGGTTGAGATTGCTTGATCGACAAATTGAGGGTTCCCTTTGATGATCCTATCGGCTATGTGGAGGAGGAAGAAGATCAGTCTCCAGATCCATATTCTTGTATGAGAAGAGGGCCTGATTGCTGCAGAAAAATGCAAGAACGAAATTGTGACGTTCTTCCAGATGTTACATGGCACCAAAATGGAAAAAATGAAGGGTTAGTTTTCATGTTAGAAGGGATCTGCTTCCCACCATCGTAGCCTAACCGACCGCGAGACAATGTACTTTGTCTTACCTTGGAAGCCACTCCCCACCGCATGTCCTCAGCTGCCTGCTGGTAGTGCTATCTTTAGCTTCCAGATGTTTCACATGCAACAATCAGACACCATTGCCACAAGGCAGATTTTCAAAACAAGCTACTGTAACATGTGTGTGCCTTTGGTGATTGTTGGCCATATGCTAACAACAGGCGCCTTGAACGATATGGTCAAAGTCTGCTTTGGCATCACTGCCTTCTTTAGCAAGCCAACATTAGACATGATGTATTGATGTCAATACCTCATCATCAGACTAGTCAGAGGATGCTTTGACCAAATCAGAGGGCCAAGATTCATTCTCTGATTGTGAATCTATCCAGAATTGAATTTCAAATCTGTTTTTGCTTGCGTGCTCTTGATGACCAGGTCTACACAGCAGTTCAAAAATCAGGATTGTTTAGCAGTTTAGATAGAGAAGACTTAGGAAAGTAGAAATCTGGTTCACGATGTCAATAAGGGGTTCAAAGCAGGTACAAGGTTGAATTGTTCACTGGGGGAACAACTTCAACCTTTAACTCTGAGCCTTCATGTCTGAAGTCAGCATGCCTTGCTGGCTGTATTTGGGCTTTGGATGTTGGACTGTCCTCTATAAACTTGTCAGGTCAAACTGACCCAACTTGGACTTGACATGTTCTGTCCAAAAAAGTGAAAGTGGGAGACTCTAATGAGCATTGTAGCAGTGCAAGTTTCTCACTGTAGATCCCTTATGCAGTGACCGCTTGTCTACCTTTGTCCGGTTGGCGGTCGGCGATGGGCGGCTGCTGTCCAATAGGGATACATGGCCGGATCTTGAGATTCGTGCCCTGAAAATGACAAACAATGGGGCGAGGTGGGTCAAATACACCCAGAACCCAAACCCAACTTGAACAAGACCCAGGTCATAGTGCAAAAACCCATACCCACCCCAAAACTAATCAACTCACTACCAAATCCGACCTTATTCTGAGCAGGTTGGGGCGGGTCCCCATTTAAAACCTACTTGTTGTCATCCATACTTTGCTGTAGCCGTTCTTTGCAACAACCTGTCTTCTGTCATTATGTTTGGATCTCTAACGACAACCCATGGGGAGGCCCTCATTTTGCAAGCACTAGAAAGACGAGATTTATCCTGTATACCTGAAAGTCTATACCTCAGCCGTGCCAAGTCCAATTCCTCCTCTCTTTCTCCGAGTACGTAGCAACTGTTGCCCTTCTTCGATCTGTTCTCTATTACAGACAAACTGACCCTCTTGTTCTACGAAGGGGTTGTTGCTTTAGCCAGGTTCACTTGTCTTTGGCTGAAACATTGATCGAAGGGGTTCCGTGACAAAAAAAACTCTGCCAATCATAGAATAAACTCGAGATACTTGTCTCCTTGCTCTCTTTCTCACCCACAATCAACCATGTGAGTTTAAGAAATCCGATTAATCTCCTTTACAAACCTGAAGCTCTAATATCACTTGTTGAGGCGGAGCAAAAACTTGGGATTGGCACACAAACATGATACACAAGTAGATCTAATCAAGCGAGTCACATACGAAGAACACTCACCAAGATTGCGTACTTCAGCAGTGTGTCCACGTCCATAGGAAAGGAACTCTTGTCTACTCTTCATTTCTCCCACTTAGAGTTAGGGTTACAAGTTACATTGATATATATAACTTTTTTTTTCTTAAGCTCTAAGAAAGCTCAATGTAAATGACCAAAATACTCTGAACTTAGATTTAGGTACTTGCTGTCCTAGATAAATCAATCTGGTTAACTTGGAACACAAGACATAAACCAACAAGTGCTTGCTAACGAAGGTACTCCAAGAAAGATTAGATGGTAAGAATGTGTCCTTTAAGTTTTTTGCTTGTATAGATTTTTCTTGGGACTGTTGCATTATCATTAATGCATTTTTTTCCTTTTTCAGTTTTTCAATAATCACAATCTCTTTCTTTTTTTTTTTTTAAGAAAATGGAGGAAATAAAGGAATCACCCTTCACTATAAAAAGTCTTCTTCTCTGGTGGAACTCATGCAAGAAATTCATCATATCTTCCTTCACTCACAAAACTTTCAGGAAAAAACAATCATGCAAAAATTCATCTCATCTTCCTTAACCACCTATCAAAAATTTTGGAAGAAACAATTGGAACCCAGGTCACTTCCTAATTAAAAACAGCTCCTTTACTTCCTCCAATAAGGGAGAAGTAAATATCTCATACCTTCCTAAGGGCATTATCCGGTATGGCATGCGGAGGGGCTTCTCCGCACTACTTGAACCAGAGGAGTTCAATCCTGCCGCTTCTATCTGCTTTCTACCGGGAGTTCCCCTTAAATTCTTTCTGCCTGGGGGTCGGAATACGTTCCGGCACAAGTTGTAGGACCACTGCCGTCTTGTACACTTGAGCTCTAAGGGAAATCACCATACCAGCTAGAGCGCTAGCCTCCTGGTGAACTACTTCGATATTAGTGACTCATTTTCCAAGCTCAAAGTGTGTTCAGTGGTCACTCTATGAAGTAACAACTTGGGCATAAATGCCTGAAGGTCTTTTTTGGCATTAGTTATAAAACACCTGGGGATTTAATGAGAGAATTGGCTTTGTGTGAGGGAGGGCTTCCCGCTAAGGAGAAGCACAACCTACTCTCTAGTCTTTCCCTTCGGGTCAGTATTAGGGAACCAAGGGACTTAGGCTTCGCCGCTTGAGAACATAGGCCTTGCCGCCGCATACTCTTATCTATCGGTCTCAACTGGATCATTCGCTTTGTCGGAGCTCTTCCCTTGCTTGCTTCATCTCGCCTATAGTTCGATAGTATGGCTCCTACAGTCTTCTACCTCCGGACATAATGACATGAGTTCAAAGCCTTTCAACAAAGGACAATTTATCATATTTGGTGCAAAGGGCCCTGTGAAAACCAATTAGTGTACATGCAATGTTACTATGGTCCTCTCATAGAATGCCTCTGGTCTCCAGACAGTGAATTTACTTGACTTTGGTTCCAGCATTCAGAACCCACAAAATAATTTTTCAACATTTCTTGATCTTTTTCCCCTAAATGAAAGGTTGATTTCCTGTCTAGGACAAACCATCTGAGTCCGTTAGGGTTGATGTATTTAATTCAAGAATTGAAAGAAACATAACCCTTTTTCTTCTTCCTGTAGCTAGATGCTACATTTAACATGAAATGCAGTTTTTGATGTAGCTGCCAATGTCTTAAATATTCTGATGGTTTGATTGGTTGTGCAGAAATTTAAAGTAAAGGCACAATTTCATAACCCGGATTAGTTTTACTCTGAGATGGTCAAAACTAGAACTCCGGATGGAACCCATAGTCCTGGTAACATATTGACATCTTCACTTTGTTGCTATGATTACTTTCTTGTCCATCTTTGTGATGTATTAACTTACAATATTTGTTTAGGAGTAAATCAAAAGAACAGAGTCAGAAGGAACTCGTGTTGATGAGGATTGAGGACCCTAGACATTGGATGTCATTTAGAAACTTCAAAGTGAAAAGAAGGTATACATGTTGCTTATGGAGTAGATTGCAGTTTTACACAAGGATAATCATGTTCTTCCTTAGTTTGATTGATGAATTTTCTCTTCTGCCACAGAAAATCGAAAAGCTCATTTCCTTGTTGTTGTTAAGCTATGCCTTGTATTCCGAGTCATTCGGATCAATTCATCATGGCCATCCACGATCCATGTTTAGGGCATGTTTGTTTTTCCATGTGGTAAGTTGCGGTAAAGTAGTCCTAGCTTCCAGAAGTTCTACTTTACCCATGTTTGGTTGGTAATGGCAAGGCTAAAAGTAAAGGTTTAGCTGCCAAAGCTTTCTTTTACTTCACCAACAACCAAAACATCTTACCTCATAAAAGAGAAGTAGTTACTTAACTACTCTCTCAAATTACTTTTAATTCATGCAAAACAAACGCAACTTTCCTTTACTAAACACTATACTTCACCTTTGCCGGACCATTATCTTTCCCATTGATTTGACATTTACTTTACCGTAATGGTAAATAAAACAAATATGCTATTTGGATTTTAGGATGTTTTGGTCATTTACTCATTTGTATTGATGCTTTCTTAGGGCTTAGTAAAAACTTATGTTATATATATTATATATATTGATGTAACTTGTAACCCTAACACTAGAGAAGAAAAGGTTATAGATGTGAGGTCTTCTTTACCCGTGGACATAGGAACATTGCCGAACAATGTAAGTCTTGTTTGTGTTCTTCATGTAATCAATTGCTTGATTGGATTTGTAAATTCATCATGGTTTTGGGGCGATTGTAGTTTTTGGCTGCACCCCAACAAGTGGTATCAGAGCTAGGTTGAGATTGCTAGGGTTTGATTTCGTGATCGACCAATTGATGATCCTATCGGCTATGTGGAGGAAGAAGAGGATTGGTCTCCAAATCCATCTTCTTGTAGAAGAAGAGGGCTTGATTGTTACAGAAAAAACACAAGAAAGAAGTTGTGACGTTTTTCCAAATTTTATAGTGCACCATGGATAAAAAATGAAGGGTTAGTTTGCATGTCAGGAGGGATCCGCTTCCCACCACTATAGTCTGATCGACCGTGAGACAATGTACTTTGTCTCGCCTTGGAAGCTACTCCCCGCTACATGTCCTCGGCCGCTTGTTGTTAGTGCTATCTTTAGCATTTGATGTCTCACAAGCAACAATTAAACACCATCACCACATGGCATATTCTCACAACAAGCTACTGTAACAAAGATCAAAATTGCAGTAGCAGCGGGCGTAGTGGCCCGTGGCTAAAACGCTATATAGCAAGCGATTCATAGCAGTTGTGGCTATACATGGTGGTGTAGCGGTGTGAAATTTTTAAGTGGTAAAAAACACATGAATCTTGTATGACAATCAATCTTGTGTATTTTTAGCGATTTGAAACCATATAAGGGTAAAGACAACTTTAGGAAAGGCTATTGAGAAGAAATGGGAAAAATAATGTTTAAAATTAAAATTGCTTGGCTCTACTCGGTTTTAGACCTTAGCGCTATTATTTTCAAAAGAGTGTAGCAGCCGTTATTTTGAACTATGTACTACAACATGTGCCAACTACTCCTTCGATGATTGTTGGCCATATGCTAACAACAGGCACCTTGAACGACATGGGCAAAGACTGCTTTGGCATCACTGCCTTCTATAGCAAGCCAACATCAGACACAATGTCAATGCCTTGTCATCAGACTAGTCAGAGGACACTTTGACCAAATTAGAGGGCTAAGCTTCATTTTTGCGATTTTGAATCCATCCAAACTCAAATAACAAATCTGTTTTTGTTTGCATGCTCTTGATGACCAGATGTACGCAGCAGTGCAAAAATCAAGATAGTTTAACAGTTAGAAAGAGAAGACTTAAGAAAATACAAATATGGTTCACGATGTCAATCAGGGGTTCAAAGCAGGTACAAGGTCGAATTGTTCACTGGGGGAACAATATACCTTGGCCTTGCCCAGTGCAATTCTGCCTCTCTTTCTTTGAGTACGTAGCAACCGTTGCCCTTCTTTTTCAATTTATTCTTTATATTAAACCCTCTTGTTCTATAAAGGGTTTGTTGCTCTAGCTAGGTTCACTTATCTTTGGCCGAAACATTCATCAAAGGGGTTCCGTTACAAGAAAACTCTGCCGATCACAGAATAAACTCAAGATACTTGTCTCCTTGCTTTCTTCCTCACTCACTATTGACCATGTGAGTTTAAGAAGTCTGATGAATCTCCTATACAAACCTGAAGCTCTGATACCACTTGTTGGGGCGAAGCGGAAACTTGCGATTGACGCGCAAACATGATGCACAAGCAGATCCAATTAAGCAAGTCACATATGAAGAAAACTCACCAAGATTATGTAGGTTGGCAGTGTGGCCACATCCATAGGAAAGGAACTCTTGTTTACTCTTATTTTGTCCATTTATTTTTTTCTTAAGCCCTAAGAAAGCTCGATGTAAATGACCAAAATACCATCGACTTAGATCTACATACTTGCTGGCCTAGATGAATCAATCTAGTTAACTTAGAATACAAGACATAACCCAACAAGTGCTTGCTTACGAAGGTGCTCCAAGAAAGGTTAGATGGTAACTGGTAAGAATATGTCCTTTAAGTTTTTTGCTTGTATCCATTTTTCTTGGGACTGTTGCATTATCATTAATGTATTTTTTTTTTTCCTTTTTCAGTTTTTCAATAATCACAATCTCTTTCTGGTATTTTAAGAAAATGGAGGGAATAAAGAAACCACCTTTCACTATAGGGCCTTCTTCTCCGGTGGAACTCATGCAAGAAATTCATCATCTCTTCCTTGTTCACTCACAAATCTTCCAGGAAAAACAATCATGCAAAAATTGGTCACATCTTCCTTAACCTCGTATCAAAACTTTTGGAAGAAACAATTGGAACCCAGGTCACTTCCTAATTATAAACAGCTCCCAATAAGTGAGTTTCCTACAATCTGCTACCTCCAGACATAATGAAATGAGCGCAAAGCCTTTCAACAAAGGACAGTTTATCATAATTGGTGCAAAGGGCCTTGTGAAAACCAATTAGTGCTCATGCAATGTTACTATGGTCCTCTCATAGAATGCCTCTGGCCTCCAGACAGTGAATTTGCTTGACTTTTCTTCCAGCATTCAGAATTCCATGGGAAATTTTAGTTTTTCTGGATTGCTCGTGGATGTTGTTGGCTTGTTTGTTTAATGTGTGGAGGAGTAAAGGGGAGATGGATGTCAAATCATGGAAAAAGTAAAATTAAGGCCTCTTAACGTAAAAAGTAGAGGTGTAGTAAAATCCTTATTTGGATAGTATGAGGTGAAGTATAGGTGAGAGACAGAGTGTAGTCTAAAAAGCACTTTTTCTCATAACTTTTTTGTGGTAAAAAAAAAAGGGTATGTGGGGGACTAAAAGGTAAGTGGTGTCACATCATAAATTTACTTCTCCACATCACTTTTTTCATCCAAACATGGTGAACTAAAAGCATCACACCACATACGTACTTTTACTCCACCTTTACTTGCTACTTGTGCTAAACAAACAGGCCCTAGGATGAATCACGTAACCTTGGTGTTTACTGATAGTTTTATTTAGACTGTTCCTGGCCGTTGCATGTTGCTTGGCAACTGAATCTACCTCAGCATGCATAGCCTAGTCAATATCATAGGTAGATTTTTTTTTAGGTGGAATTGTTATGGGGCTCCTAGTATTGGATTTTGGTTAATGAATAATACATCAACAATTTTATTGTCTCTGGCCAAAATGATATGTGCATATTTGTCATTGTTGGCATTTCTTAAAAATCTTTATATTAACACTCTGTGTGATTGGAATTGTCAGTTAATGCTGTTCACTTGGGGCATATGTTGCAGTTTCATCTCTTGGGGTTTTATCTCACAAAATGTCATAGCCTTTGTTTCTTTTGACATGAGATTTCACGTGTATTTGTTGAGTGACAAGGTTCACCTTTTGACTCAGCTTTACAAGATGCAATGTGGCGGCGCCTTTATAGTGGGTTTCATGATTCAACATGTAAATGTCTGATCTCACAGCCTAATTACACTGACAAGCATCTCATTGTATTTACCAATAAAGTTCTTTGGTTCATTTTAGACTCAAAGGCTGCACTTGTTTTTTGTAGGAAAACATTTTTTAGCTGATGCTGACAAACTCTCCAGTAGATTTATTGCACCCTATCACTGTGTTGGGTACTTGGGTATCTCTTAAAGAATGGTCAAGCACATATGCACCACATATGCCTCAAGAACTCTTCAACTTGTGACACTCCGAACTATATTACATAGCAGGGCAGAAGCAACGGTTTCCCATCCTACAAATCCCACGCCGATATCCTTTAGAGACACAAGCCAAGATAGCTGTTGCTTAGGTCATGCACACTTTTTATCAAGCAGTGAGGTGATAACAATGAGATTTTACGAGCATGCGAGTGACAATATCAGTGATGATGATAATGGCAATGATGACTGAGAAGTAGCATTGGTTCGACAAAGGATGGGGACTCAATTTGTGAGCCGAGTTACGAGACACACTTAAGTGGAATGTGGAATGATCATTAGTCTACTAGATGCCATGGGGAACTTGTTTGACTTTTTTTGTTTGTTTTTTTTTTATATTTAATCGTGACAGTGTGCGATTACATATTTTCTATTGTTAATCATTTCCAAATGCTGTGTGCTCTCTTTTATTTGTCAAACAAAATGGTGCCATTTATATTCATATCACAAAATGATTATGCTATGTCATGAGCAGTTTTTCTGGGTAGTCTTGTGCATTCGAATTCTGTATACATTGCATTTGAATACTTTTAATCCACTTCCGGACTAAATAATTTTGTATGAATGGATGCCTATTTCTAGGAAATTGTCAGTTGGGATTCATATGAAAGAATCACAAGGTTCTTCAGAATCTAGTGCTGTGTTAACTTGTTCATGATCAAGATCCATGTGAATAGGGGATGTGCAAGTCCACAGATTTGGCAGTTCTCAAATTGTGGCCACAGTTGTGAGGTCTGTATCCAGTTTAAGTTTCTGACATGGACTAGCCTAAAGGATATTTATAATTTTGGGCCACTGTATTGATCCAATCAAAATAAAGTAACAAGTTCTTCTATCTTATTTTCATCTTCATCTTTTCTTTTGATAATATGACTGATTTTTTTCCACTTTTCGAAATCGTGAAAGAATTGCTGCAATAAACAAAAAAATGTCAGTCCTTGTTGAGGAGTTGGCAGCCACACCAAAGCATAAAAAGAACTATTTTACCAAGAAAAACTTTTTTGCACCAAGCATAAATTTTGAATACCTATGTAATTCTTTTTCCGTGGCATCCATTTATCCAAGATTTTGTTGCATGACAATTTTCATATTTCATGGAAAGCACCTTGGCTATTGGGACCATGTATTACCTAGAGCTAGTATTGGGGGTTGAACCAAGTCTTACATAGAGCCCATGGGCATATGATTAGGAGTCTGAATTGCGACTTTCTCCCTCAGTCTTCAAATTTTATGCCAATAGAAGTTCGATCCCACCACTAAATCGAGCTATTATCAACCACATAATCATTGCATATGATTAATAATAATGCATTAGATTGCATTAATCACAATCTTAATCATAAGATCAATCCTAAAATTTAAAACATCTGATAGATAAGAAGGACGTGCATTTTGAGCGGTTCAAATTTGAATCCATATTAATGAAGTAAAGCCTTACGGAAACCGTTAGCGGACCATGAATGTCACCGCGGGCAACTTGCCATGCATCCAGGTAGGGGCTCCCCGCGGTGACACGGCGGACCTTGAGTGGTCCACTCAAAGTCGTCATAAGTAGACTTACTCGGGGCGATCCTGATTTTTCGAATTTTTAATAGATAGGACCCACTATGAATTGGAGTTCTGCTCCTTTTCATGGACCAACTTGACAGAAGACTCACATATAGCAGTTAGCAACGAACCTCATCCATTTCCAACGGCTACAATTTGGCGCCTAAACCCCGCCAGCGCACGTTAGCGCTGAGCACTCTACAAAACCCCACCTACGCGAGCGTCTTCTTTTTCCCTTCTCTGTTCGTAGAAAAGACATCACAAGAAAGAGAGCAAATGGAAATTCGGATTCCTTCGCCCGTTTCAGTTATTCGGAGCTCCGAATCCCTCTTCAAGACCCGAATTTCGATCAACCCTAACCCGAATCTCCTTCAAAGCATCAGAGGACGGAGGAGTAGGACCCAGCTTCTGATCAGAGATTCGAGATTCTCCACGAGGATCCGAGCAGTTGATGAGGCTATATCCACCGTGGATCCGGTGCGGGCCGAGATCACATGGCAGATTATCATTGGCGCTTTAGGTATTTTGAAATCTCTCTTTTTTTTGGTCCGTTGATTCTGCTCTGATTCGTGCGAGGATTTTGACCGCATCCGTTAAATATTGGTGGGCCACATATGGCCTACAAACGGATGGTTGAAATTAGGAGTGGCAGGTAAGGCAAAACTTGATCCGCACTTAAATGGGTCGGGTTAAAATTGACCCGTGTGATCTGCATAACCCATTTAAAAAACTTGATCCGCACTTAAACGGGTAGGGTTAAGATTAACCCGTGTGATCCGCGTAACCCATTTAAATATGTCAGGTTAGAGTCAATTTACATGTCTAAACCCATTTAAACAGCTTGGTGGTTTAATATTTCGATTCTTAAAATAGTTGTTTTGTTTGAATTTTGAAACGAGTTGAGCTAGGGGTGGTTTTTTTTTTTTTTTTTTAATTTACCAGCAACCAAACTTAGATATAGTCTTAATATTTGAAAAATATTGGACTTAGGTCAAGCTTCTACAGGTTGGGTCGGGTTGGGTCATATTAAACAGTTGACCTGCATTGGATGTAGGTTGAGTTGAGGTGAGCTGGATCAAGTGCCCGTTGGTTGGGGGTTTGCTTGATATTTTTTTTTAAAACAGGTCAGATATGGGTTGCAGTTCGACCCGTGACACCTCTTCTCAACCCGACCCGCCCCAATTGCCACAAATAATATGGCCACATACATTGCACATTTGATAAGCTAATGTCAATAATTACTTGTATGATTGAGATCATTTGATGGACTGCTTTTATTTTTTTGGTGTGGGGCCCAGTGAATAACCAGTGAGATCGGTCCATGTGGGGAGGAGAAGTGATGTTCTTTTGGGTTTGATTATGATGTGTAAGCCCCACTAGATGAATGGTTGTGATCAGATTATGTTCAGTGGAGGTCCTGATGACAATGAGTTGGGTCATAATCCCTGTGAATTACTAAATCTGCATTGTAATCTCTCTTAATGAAACTCTAAGCATCCATACTCCCACAAATCACTTTTTTCACGGCCTGATAGGTTCAAGAATTATATGAATTCCTACAATAAAATTGTCGTTAAATGGTGTTAAATTGGGGCTGTTTGGGGATGTTTTCATCTCATGATTTCATTGTTTGAACGATGCGTGAGTTCGAATCTCTAATGTAGAAAAAAAAAAAAAAAGAGAACAAAACAGAGTCATTCTTGGAATTTTAATAATTCTAAGTGCTTTTCACTTACCTATCCCCTCATTTTTAGAATCACTTTTTATGCCAATATAATATTGTAATGTTTTCATTCCATTCCATTCCATCCCCACTAATTCCTCAACTGAACTGACCTTAATGACAAAATTGAGCAAAGGATTCCATTCAGACCACTAGGTTTGAACACTAATTCCAGACACTTAGTTAAGTTCTTGATCATTTTTTTGAATGGTAAGTTCTTGATCATTATGCTGGATATGTTGGCGGATCCTTAGAGATCATCCATTTCTTTTCTCAATTGTGGTACTAAGTAGTAAGGATTGCCCACCTGGCCTAATTTTAGGAGATCAAATGATGGACCTCACCTGATTCATGAGTCTGGCAAGTTCATATATGTACTGTATCAGTAGGCCCAACAGGGAAAAGTCTCATTTATCTGAAGTTTCTTATCTATTTTGCAGCTGGAATTACGCCTTTCTTGATCGCAGGAATTGAGTTTGGGAAACGGATTGTGAGTATTTTTTTTTTTTATTGTTTAAGCAATGTTTTAAAGACTAGATCAACCCAGGCCAACCTACATAATCCAACCATACTTTACTGTTATTATTGTTATTGTTGTTGTTGTTGTTGAAGTTGGGTACTCTTATCTTGAGGGGGGATTAGGTAGGTCTGATTGGCTTCTCCATTCCTTGTTTCTGAAACTTTGATTTTGACACAAATCAAAAGTTCTGATACCAAATTAATACAATATGGGATTGGTCCAGACCAATCTGAGGATAGATCTGATTGATCTGACTCATCCTAAAGCCCGTTTACAAGTCAGAGAATATTTCACTCAGCAGTTTAACAGAAAACTTCAGCAACAATATAGTTTCAATATTGAAATGAAGTGAAAACAAGCAAATCTATTGCAGCCCCACTGGAATAACATTTTATCCAATATGCAAACATACAAAAAACACCACTTTCAGTTGCATACATATTCAAAGTGGACTTCTTTTCGTTGTCCAAGTTCTTTACCCATGTGGGTGCAATTAGTAGATCCAACTCAAGATACTAATGAGGAGTTCTGATTAATACTGATCTAAGCACTTAATGAATTGATACGTTTAGAATTTTAATAAATTGTGGTACTGCAACCTATCCACAAGGTTAACCAAGTTCTTTACCAACTTTAGTCCAACTTCTATAGAAGGTTATGATATTTCTCGAAAGTATAAACTACGTTAAGAGTGCAGATATATTAATGATGTTTTAAAGACTAGATCAACCCAGGCCAATTTACATGATCCAACCATACTTTACTGTTATTATTATTGTTCTAGTTGTTATTGTTGTTGTTGAAGTTAGGTACTCTCATTTTGATGTAGTTGTTATTGTTGTTGTTGAAGTTAGGTACACTTTCAGTTGCATCATATATCATCATTAGTTTGCTTATTTTCAACCCATTTTTCTTTAACTCATTTCTCCACACTCCCTAGATTCTTATTAACGTATGTCCTGAACTCATTAATGAGTATTGCATCATGAACAAACAGCATACATCAGTAGATCTCTGATCATTGATTAAGCTTATGTATCGAACTTCTGGGTAGACACTTGTTGCACTCTTAACTTTAGATGTCGACTCCATTATCGCCCTCCACATAGTCTTCACACTCGTATGATACCTACATGTGCATTAATAGGAAAGCCTTTTTTTCCTTCAAACTCTGTCTTAAGCCTTCACTAAGTAGATAGATAAAAACCATATCTAAGATCCTTTTTCTCTCTTCTTCATCAGTTGTCCCAATAAGAAAATTGCATCTGTAGTATATCTACCTAGCATAAACCTAAATTGATTTCGTGAAATATCCGACTACTCTGGTTGGCTCTTCTCTATTACCATGTCCCAGAGTTCCTTTGGTTTTGTGTTTTAAGAAAATTTCCATGAGTGATGTCTTCATTCACCAGGCTCTTATTCTATGTCAGTATCTTTAACATCTTTCCATTCTGCATTATTTACTTGTTACTTCAGAGACTTGAAAGTTTTGTGTCCCTTGTGGCATGCATCAATAACATACAGTCAAACTTCCTCGGCTCTTTTGTAAGAGCTTATCGTTCCGAACTCCCCCTGATCCTTCAGAGCCTTTTGTGAAGCTTCGAAGAGAGCCCCAGCCTGGCCACTTTTGTTGGTCCTAATTTCCATTTTTGATAGTTTGTTATTTCAACAGACTAAAGTCCATGCAGCTACACATTTGTCACTGTCTCAAACAAAGCACTGAAAAATCCAACTCTAACCAAATGTACTGCCAAAGACCACGAATATATCATCTAGCAGTGAGCTCCTTTTGTTTCTCAAGTCCATGATGGCCTTCAACATGGAGTAATCTTCAATCTGCTTGTGAATTGACCTTGTTCTCTGCGAAAGATCAATCATCTTATTATATGGATCTCAAGCATAATTTAAACAAACTGGATTCACATCAGTGCATGTCCCAAGTCGCAATGGGCTTAAGATCCTACATACGATGTCGTTTTTGCACTTCAGAACACTAGATTGTTGCAAACCATTGAAATCAACTAGCCAAAGGGGACACCTCGTATGCTTTTGTCATCTCCATACTGGTAAAATTACTTTCCAAGTAAATCGGCCAATTGAAAGGAACACCTTGGAATCTGGCTTTCCATAAACTTGTGAATATCAATTTTTATGCCTAATGTGGTCCACTTTTTCAGTGTTTTGTTCCTTCTGATGTTTGTTGACTGAACCCTGTCACCATTTTGGTTCCGCCAATAGTTCTTTGGAGTCTTAACCCGATGCGCCAAAGCGACAGTAGATGGCTACATTGAATAATACCTCCCTTTTTATTGCTTAAAATAATTTATTTTCGTTGAAACTTATGGGTTTGGGTTGTGATTATTCCTTTTTCTGCTTAGATATTGGTTGTTTAAAGATTATATTACACCAAGGATTTTGTTCACACTTACCCATAGGTGGCACAAAGAAGATGTGGAGTTTGTGGTGGTTCTGGACTTGTTCTTAGGGATCAATACTACTTCCGCTGCCCTGGCTGTGGTATGTATGTTTACTACTTTTGCCTAGTTTATTTTATCACACTGCAATGAAATAAGATTACAAGAATTATCATAGTTTTATCAGGCATAAAGTTCTTAATTAAGTTGAATATTATATAGATTTTTTTCCTTAGAGTACCATGGATGAATTTGTAGTTGATCTGATGCTATTTTTTTTTTTTATGATTTTGTGCATCCTCTGCAGGCGGATTTCTCCCGTGGAAGTCATGGAAAAGGTTCTTTTTAGGCTAATATTCAGTCATCGTGAACAGGCCGTTGAACTTAATGTTATTTAAAGTTTAAATCAGTAAGATATGTTTGTGCATATTGATACATTTATTTATTTTTATAACAGAGGGTGTTCCAACCCTTTGAGCTGGACTAATCCCTAATGCATGTATACAAATTTATGAATTGAGAAATTTAGATAAGTTATAAATTACGAGAATGTCTATTTAGAAATATTTCTTGAAAAGGTTCCAGGGTTACTTCCTGAAAAGATTCATCCCAAGGAAGTAGCTTCAAAATCAGAAAGAAGATTGTGATGTTAATATGCTGAAAGTTTAGTAGTCCCATTTCAGTACTAAATAGTTCATAATAGAGGAACACAAGTATGATTTTGTTACTAACAGAGTACAAATTTTCTTATATGTTTTCTTCATCAGAAAACATAAATGCCCTAATTTAGGTGATGTAAATAGTTCTATTTGGGTTTTACAGTGGTTCAGCTAACTATTGACATTGATATTATCATTCATCAAGAAAATGACCCACTCCACATGCTGTGGCATTAAAGAGAACGGGGTTCCTTTGTTATCTTCATTATGTTTTTGGATTTCAAGGGCCTCCACTGATGGATTTCTATCCATGGCTCAGATACTATTGTGAGTAGGGCCTTCAAATGTTCCTCACTCTAAAAGTTACTGGCCATAATTCCTCTACTGCTTCAGGACTGGATGCTCTCTTTTGTAGTTAAAAATTGAACACATGGCATGGCAGTGAGGCCCATTTTCCCTACCAGATGCAATGGAGCCTAGGATCTATACATCTGCAAAAATAGGTCCAGTGAATGCTGGTCACAACTCACAATCTGATCCAATCACAGATTCAAATTAGGGGCCGATGCTGATCAAGCCTGGATCAAGTACTTTTTAGGTGGGTAAGTAAACAGGATCCATTGAGATCGCTAGCTTCAATTACATATTTAACTTAATACAGCTTAGATGTTATAGTATCAAGTATGACCCATACGGATATGGAGCTGATCTGATCACCCAAAAGGTCCATAATTTATTTATTTTTTAAATAACGGAGGGTCCGAGTGTATCTCCCAAGTCCCGCCCTTTGGCCCTAAACTCGAGGGACACTCGATTCTAAACAGCTGAGAACTAATTCTAGGTGCACATGTAAACTCTCTTATCCACATGCACCGGGTAAAACCATGGGAGGTGGCCAACGAAGGTAGGTGTCCAACACAGAACCTCTCCACTTTCTGAGGCGTAGAGTCCTTGGCCAAAAAGTCCATAACTGCTTACCTGAATCTAAAAACGATCGTTAAATAGCCCCTAAATCAGGGGAATTTTATTTATTTATTTATTTTGGTCTCTCCCTTTAGTCAGGTTAAATGGGTGTCCATTGCCCTCTACGCATACAAAACTTGCTGGCTAGAAAATCTCCCATTGAACCTGTTCTAGTCAGGTAGCTGGGAGTTACAAAAATGAACTTGCAACAAAATAAACCTGGAATTTGTTTACTCACTTCCAATAGATTTATAACAATTCAAATGAAAATAATGCAACATCAAAGTTGGTTAATCTCTGAGATGCTTTCATCTCTCATTATGTCAGGGGAAAAAAAATCTTCACCTTCATGTCCATCATATTTGGAGCCTTTTTTTCCAAACCATTATCAGAAACTTTGTCAAAAGGGTTAGATTTTGGTCTAGGTGTTACAGAATTTTTATTGTCAGCTTACTCCAATTTGCTAGCTGGAGTGTGTAATCTACCTACGCTGCTGCTTGCACTCTATTGAAGCAGAGAGTTATATCTGCAATTCAGCCTCGCTTGCACTGGTGATGTATGGTTGGGCCTCAACCTGCCCAACAAGAATTCCGTGCCATTTGGGATTGACTTAGAAGCATCTGTTCACATGCCACCCTCTATGTACAGTATGTCATCCTTTGATATCTGCATCTGTCCCTTGTTAACTTTGCTGCTCCTCCGATTATTATCAAGTTGACCACGCTGAAGTTGGAAAAGGCATAAATATTATTCTAAATCATGAAGTCTACTAATTGAAGAAGACATTATAGGTCTCCATGCCCAAGGATATGCTCTAGAATTCCACACTTTAGGATTGAGAAGAGACCAATGGTTCAGTATATAAACAATTGATTTTAATGGGGTGTGTGTGGACTGACTACTCGAAGAACCGAGAAAGGAAAAGTCTCCCAGCCACTCAACACCTTCCATTATTCTCATTCAAAACCTATTGATTGTTTATTTCTTCTCTCAACTGGTTACTTGACTGTGTCAATAAGGGCTAGAAATGACCCATCTAGAGGCTTTGGGGCAATTGTCCACTGATGGTGGGTCTACAGTATTCCAACCTTTTTCTTTTTTAAAGAATGGCAGTATGGCTCAAACCCACGACCTTGTGGTTGCGACACTGAGCATCTTTCAACTATGCTGTAGCCTCTTGTTACAACTTGTTTTTGATATGCTGCCTCTGAGGCAGAGGGAGAGTCTAAGCATGACCCAAATATCCCTGCCTATCATGATTAGAGGATATGTCTTACCATTGAGCCAAGCGCCGGAAGAACACCATTATTTAACTTGAACATGCTCAAGGCCCAACCATACTTATGATGCACATCCTTGGGTCAAGGGTAATATAAGTTATAACAACTCCCACTTGAAAAAAAAAAAAAAAAACCCAGTATTGTCATCATTTCAGCACAGTAAAAACCATCAAATTCTGAAACTTACCTGTATTTTCAGTTGGGGTTTCTTTTTCTAGTTTTCAGAGGTTTTTTTTCTTTATAAAAAAAACATCAAGCCCAATTTAGAATCTCAATGGAGAAAAACGTAAGGTCTGAAGGATCTGTGATTAAGCCATCTAATCAGATATCTCAACTATGCCAATTTTCCAAAATTTCATTCTAGAACTATTGAAATGCTTAAACCTGTTAATTTTCCCAAATTGGCCATATATTGAAATATATAGATCAAAGATCTCAATTCAGAAAACATGCTAACTGATGTCACAGAATTTGGGTGAAGTGATTTACTCACCTTCCTCAAGACAAATGACAAATACAGGTAAGCAACTTCCCATTCATCCTGTGATAGCGTGCCTACATGTTACAGATCACAATCATTCCACATATATAAAAAAACTTAAGTAAAAATTTAAGAAGCCAACTAATGGAAAATTTAAGAAGCCAACTAATGGAGGTATTAAAATATATCAACTTGGACAGTAAAGTGTTTGTTTTGCTCCACACATGAGAATGCGGCAAACGTGTAAGATCCAGGTGCACACAACCTAAAATCCTATTCATATAATTATTAGTTTTGTTAGGATAGGCATCAGCTTGGTTTCATTACTGAAAAACAACAGACTTTCTGAAAATTTTGAAAGAGGGGAAAAAAAGGGGGAGAGAGAGAGAGCAATAAAAGCACACTAACCAGAAGACCAAAAGTTGGCCCTGTGCATTGCCTCCTTAAACTACACAGCATTACACTATTACAGTCTTTCTACGTGGTCTAGTAGGTTTTACGAGCACTCAATCCATAACTCACCACAACAATGGATGAATACTCACCAATAACTCACTAATTACTTAGACCCACAGCACCAACCTACCGTGTGGTACTGACACAGTTTTCTCCACCTAACTTCAACAATCTCATAAACTCTTGATTTAATTAACTTGATTATCGTGATGAAAAAACACTGCAGATATCACACACCCACAAATTCGAGGTTGTGATAAACACCTTCAATGCAACCCATAGGTCAATGAAACACCTAAATTTAATCTAGATGACTCTGAAAACTTCAAAAAAAGCAAATGTGTTTTTAGTGGGCATGAGAACATGTCAGATCTTAAGTCTGGCTTGATTTACTCAACCTGAGTGACCACCAATAAACTTAATCCAAAGTGCAAAAGAGCCTCAGTAAAACATGCCAAACGAGAGAGTTGAGATAAGAGAGGAGCATATGCCCTTTTTGTTGCACCTAAGCTGGAGAGAGAGAGAGAGAGAGAGAGAGAGAGAGATGGCCTCTTCTCTTCCAGCAAGCACCCAAATTCATCCTCTTCTCAACACCATTTCCATCACTTTCTTCTACCCATGACCAGTCGAAGACGACGAATGAGAAGGATGGCGACGACAATCTATATGTGTCTTCTCTATAATCTAGTCTTCATCTCACGCCATAGACTGTGATGAAGCCAAATGCTATGATTTGTTAGGGGTTTCTCAGAGTGCCAATGCTTTGGAAATCAAGAAAGATTATTACAAGCTCTACTTGCAAAGGCAACAATGGCCTGATAGCTTCTCAATTTTATCACTTCCGAGCCCTTCGATTGCTTCTTAATGAAGCTGACATTGCTCTCAAAACCCATGGCCTGGGACCTTACTCTGATCTGGATTTGAAACTACAACTGCTCTCTCTCTCTCTCTCTCTCTCTCTCTCTCTCTCTCTCTCTCTCTCTCTCTCTCTCTCTCTCTCTCTCCACTGTTGATCGAATGGGGCCTCCTCTTGCAAAAACTCTTGACTGAACTCTTGGAGAAGGGTCCTTCGAACCTTCTGCTTTGGTCAGAAGCGCTACAGAGCTCTCGTCTACACCTTCAACAGCAACTGGGTATATTCTCCTTTTGAACAAAAACAACTGGGAGAAGAAGGAACAAATAAGCAAGGAAACTTAAAACTAAACCTACTCATAAACCTATGATGACGTAAGCTCTGATACCAAGTACAAATCTTATGGCTTCATCTTTGAAAAATTCTGGGTTGATTTCATTTAGAATAGCCAACAGCTCTTTGCACGGCTCTGATACCAGGTAAAAATCGCATGGCTACATCTTTGAAAAATTCTGGGTTGATTTCATTAAGCCAACAGCTCTTCACCCACCCCCCCAAAAAAAAAAAATTCATATATTCCATCTTTGGGCAGCTTGTTTTAAAGCCCTTGGATTCTTCTAAAGCCTCTTACAATCTCTCAATTTTCGCATTCACGCCATCTCACGATTCGTTCACCAACACTACATCATCTGCAAACACCAAAGTACCTCCTCTTATATATAAGTAGTTTGCTCGTCCATAATCAGTGCAAACTGCAAAGAGATATAGACTTAAAGCTGACCCTTAATGCAAACTTATGGTCACTAGAAAATTACTTGTCTCTCCAAATGTAGGTAGTTCCTAGACTCATTATCACTCCCTCATACATGTCTTTAACAATGTTAATATAACCTCTTGGTATACTCCTTTTATCTAAATCCGAGGAAATCAAATCTCTAGGTAACCTGCCATAGGCTCCTTCTAGATCAACGAATATCATAAGAAGATTTTTCCTCTTGTTATTTTTCCATTAATTGTCTAAGTGAGAAAATAACTTCCATAGTTGACCTCCCTGGATGAAACCAAGTTGATTTTCAGATATCTTGGTCTTTTGTCTAAATATTTGCTCCATTACTCTATCCATAGTTTCATAGTGACTCATAAGTTTAACCCTACGGTATTTGTGCAAGGTATTATATCTCATTTGTTCAAGTATTCAAGTGTTTCAACATTTCATTTGTGACGCCCCGGAGTCCCACATCGACTATAGATAGGAAAGTGAATGGGGTTATATGTAGAGCTTACACCCTTACCTTGCATGAGGCCTTTTGATGGGTTAAGACCCATCAGAAGCAAAACCATGAGGCCCGTGGGCCAAAGCGGACAATATCATACATGCTTGAAGGGTGGGGCGTTACAAATGGTATCAGAGCCGACTCTCGACTAGTTCGAGTGTAGGTCCCCTGTCGTGGCCTGGTGCAAGTGGGCGGGTCTCCATGTGGGCGGGCCAAGAGGGCTGGCAGGCTACTGCACAGGGACGTGCATCCCTAAGGGGAGTGAAATGTGATGCCCCGGACTCCCACATCAACTATAGAGAGGAAAGTGAATGGGGTTATATGTAAAAGCTTACACCCTTACCTTGCCTGAGGCATTTTGATGGGTTGAGGCCCATCAGAAGCAAAACCGTGAGGCCCGTGGGCCAAAGCGGACAATATCATGCATGCGTGAAGGGTGGGGCGTTACATCATCTCCATTCATTTGGCATTTTCTATCCCTTCTATCTTATTTAAGAGCCTAGCACTAGTTAACCAAATTCATCCAATATCTCCTAAGCAAATATCAAGCCTCTGTCAAAATGGCATCCAACCCGTAACCTTTCATGTCCAAATTCTTGCCAATGCTTTCTTCACTCCAGCTACCCCAATTTTGCAATGGAAGGCATCTCCCGCTAATGAAGTATAACCACCCATTTCCAAGCCTCCCATTGAATATTTTGGTCATCGCTCTTTATGCATCTAGCATAATCTAAGTCCCTACTTTTGCTTTCCCCCATCTTGCAAGCTTGAAAATACCTCTCTCCCTCTCTTGTTCCCAACTTATTATATAGGTCATCATATACTTTGGACTTTGCATCACATACTAATTTCTTAGGGCCCGTTTGGATGTCTACAGAATAAAATACTTAGAGATTTAGATATTGGTAGAATAAAATAGTATAGAATAGAATGTTGTAATATTAAAAAAATTATAATATTTTATAATATTTTTGTCGTTTGGTAGTTTTTGAAGAATACAATAGATTTTAAATTGAGTTGTTTGTCAGGTGCTACAAATTACAATATATGTCAAAGAAGTTTCAAGATAACAACATTTTAATGTTATTAATCAGAGTAAAGTTCATTATTAGATTAATTACCTATAAAACACTTTTATTTAGGTGTGATTTAATGCTTCAAACCCATCAATGGGGCCCACCTTCAAAATGCAAACTACTTAAATTTACATTCCTGACTTGTTTAATCATTAAAGAAGATTTCGCCACCACCTCCACCATCTTCTTCATCATGACCACCACCCCAGTGACCCCACCAGCATCGTCGTCGTCGTCGTGGTGGTGACAATCACCTTATCATTATCATTATCATCACCATCACTATCCTCCCACCATCATCATCATCATGAACACCACCCCATCATCATCGTCACCGTCTATCACTATCACCACCACCACCATCATGATGATCACCAGTACTCATCATCATCATCACCGTCAACATTATCACCACCACCACACAGAGCATTATCATCATTGTCATAACGATCACCATCATTATCAGCATCACCATTATCATCATCATTTCCATCATCGTCCAAACAAATTTTTATAGAGACACATTTTAAAAAAGTTTTATACTAAAGAAAAAAAATTAACTGGGGGGAGTTGTAAGAAAAAATATTAAGCTTTTCGAAAGAAAAGAATCTCATCTTCTTATTTCTCGTCTAGCCAAACATACAAATGTTTTTCACTTTGGAAAATGAAAATTATATTCTCTAATATATCATTTTCTTCGCCTACCCTTGCTATTAATACAAAACACACTGGCCCCTTCATCAAGCCTCTTACCTCGTTGATGATGTAAGCTGTTTCATACAGCTCTCTTTAGAATTGAAGACCCATGCCATGAATATTTAAATAGCTTTCCATCACAATGCAAAGACTCCCTTTTTTGGGTAGGCTGCTATGCTGGCTCACAGGACTGACTTCCAGTTCCAAGTTCCAACTGGTTAAGCAGAGTTCAAACCCTTGGATCACCCATTCTTGAAACTGATCATTGCATCTCTAAATGCTTATTTACCTTTGCCTCAAGAGAGCTTTGAACCGAACATATCCATTACACACCAACATTATGAACGGCCCCAGCACAAGCATCAATCACCCAGAAATAAATTTGGTTCACTCATCAGATAGGTCAAAAATTAATGTTTAATATGGAGGGTTTGTCCTTTCATTTTCACATGATAAACCTTCATCATTCAAGCATATGATAAATGGATGAGCCTATTTTTATGGGTAGGGTATGTTTATGGTGGGCTGCACCTGACGAATGGCCCAAATGGCCAAATCTCATATAAGTCTGCCATATTGTCATGTGTCAGAAAGGTCTCTTCAACTTCTCCCCACTTTTTGATAGATAATGTGATTTATTAACTCAGCCTACTAGGAGCATTTTCTAATGTGAAATTCAATGCTCGCCTTCAATGCGGCAAGGGACCTTTGCATTAACTGCATGGATTGAATCCTTCACCAATCAAAATGCAGACATCCGCAGGAGCAAATTCTGCCAGCAATATGCTTAGAGTAGTGAACATCGAGGTAATTGATACAAGTCAGCATTTTCATCACATCGTCACAAATTGATTCTGTAATGAGTAATAATTCTCTTTTCCCACCCAATTTCTCAACAAATATTATTTACTTTCTTTATTCAACCAACACAACATATTTTAAATATGAGATGCAAAACGAGGAGGATATGCACTCACTGTGATCCAGGTTTCCGTCACCCAAGGCACCAAGTCTCCGCATGAGCTCAGCAAATTCAGGCTTTTTCAAGTATTCGGCAACAAATTCGTGGGAGTTCTTTACAAAAACAAGCTCCAAATCATACTGGAGAAGCACAAAGACAGGTGACATGGTAAATCTGAATCATTCCAATTTATCATGAAGTGAAACAAACCCAAAATGAACTTGCAGAACATGGTAACATCATTATTAAGGGTATGCTTACAATAGGTGAAGATTATGCTGTTTGTGGAATTCAA
This sequence comes from Cinnamomum chago, assembly GCA_038049695.1. Lineage (NCBI taxonomy): Eukaryota > Viridiplantae > Streptophyta > Magnoliopsida > Laurales > Lauraceae > Cinnamomum > Cinnamomum chago. The sequence continues at coordinate 101,104,050 of CP142451.1, read as the reverse complement.
GGTGTACTTTTTCCATGGATATTTAATTAAGGGTGTGGATTATGGAAGCCATGGAATCAGCAATTTTTATTTGTTTGAGAGAGAGACCCCTCAGAGTTAATCCTTAAAGACATTGATTGATTTGGGCAGCAGTTTTCCGCAACACTTCCAGCAGAAAGTTTTTCCCACCAAACTTCAGATTTACACATCCAGCAAAATGTTCACGTTTTCCATGGAAATGTCGTTCTGTGAATGTATAGTGTCATCATCATCAACACCTTCAAAGCCTTGTCACAACTATGTTCAGATCAGATGTGAATGTATAGTGTGTCCATGCATATTATAAACTATGATTCCAAAGCATCCAAATTTGTAGATGATAAGATACAGATATGCCACCTATGTTAAAGTACCCAGATTTAGAGAATTTATCACAGTTATATAGGCCTATTTGCAGCTTCCATTACAGGTGAAGTGTTGAGAATAAACCTGCATGTGTCAGGCTGTAGGGCCCAGCTGGAAGCTTGCAAATCATGGCAGTTATTGGTTTGGAAGGTAAATCTAAGACATACCAGTCAGCAAAAAATGAGACCACCCAGTCATGAGAGGTACGTTTTGAGGGTCCCATGCTGTCCCCATCTTAGCCATTAGATAAACCCAGATGGGCATTGAATTAGGGCTAGTCAAAACCGGGGAGAGAGTGCATGCACAGGGGTCAGGGATGGGGAGAGCACAGCCTGGGTTGTTTGGAGAGCATAAGAGCTGTGAGGTGTCTAGATTGATCATATGCAAGGGGGGCAAGTGGGCCCAACAATTGAGCTGTTCCTAGGTTGGGGATGGCCAAGTCATCCCCAGAACTCTCTCAATATATAATCATATGCAGAAACATTCAGATGATAACAATTTTCACGATTCTTTACGTGCAGTCTGCCCACTTTTTGGGGCCACTTGGACCGCCTGTGATCATCCTCCACCCTCACGCACATTAAAACCAACCCACCTGCCCACCCTTTCTGGAATTTTACGAGCTCAAATTTGGAACTCAACCAGCTGGACATCACCATTGGATTAAAATAAGAAAAGATGATTCTTTTAAAACCATTAAACTTGAGAGCCATAGATCAAAGGATATATTTTGCACACCCCGAGATTTCTTTGAGAACCCCCCCAAAAAAAACCCTGCGGGGCAAAAAAAGGGCATGGCCCTTGGTGCGTCCCACAGAGCAGTCCTCATGGTCTTATGTGCCTGCTTGTATGGCCTACTTAGAAGCATGCCAATCATGGAGAGAGTGTGATGGAAAGGTCTCATTGCAGATTAGATTTTGAGCAAAAACCATCCTAATCAAATCATCACGAAAGTGTCTCAACTCAAGTCACATTTTTATTTTATGAATTACAATCCAACGGTGTGTATAGACGTATCGTTCAGAAAAGTCCCAAATTCGGGTGAGTGCCAATTAGTGGGGGTTAGTGAATGTGAGAGGGTTGGATTGATGAGTGGGACCCATGAAGTGCTATTGTTACCTCTCATATGAAAGTTTTTTTTTTGTGTGTGTGTGTGAGATCCATGGGCAAGGCCCCATGAGGCCCTAATGGGGAAGATGCAAGTTTAAATTGGTGGTGCCGCAATTTTAGATCCAATTGGATTTATCATCATTGAGATATAGGCCATGCAAAACCAACAGTCGGAAACCCCTTTGATCTCAAATTCAACTGGAGGGGTAGTACGTATTGGGCTCAAATTCGGCCCATGGGGCTGTACAAGCAAAGATCTTTCAACCAACAGTGGGGAAGGATCACATGAGGGCCTATGAGTGGACCCCACAGAGGTGTCACTCTCTTGGGTGACATCACCCAGGAGATCACTTGTGTACATGCATAATATTATAAGAGAACAAAAACTTACTTCCAAAATAAAGACCCGTGTGGACCTTAAATGGTCAATGTAAAACCTTCACTCTAACCCAAATCTATCTCCTTTCAAGATTTTTCTAGGATACCTATCCCTGTCACTATCCATGTCCTCGTACAAACTTATTTGGAATCCAAAGATACCAGCACCTTCAATCTTCATTTTTTCCCCCTAGAGACGGCCTTAACCTGGCATTTTTGTTGTCAAAATCACTTGTTAATTCTTTTCCACTAACTGATTTTGGTGAAAATGCCCATCTTTCTAAGAAAAATTGCAAAATATCATGAACTGCCTAAATTCCCATCAAAAGGAAGTTGAGGATTTCACAACTTCAAAGAGAGAAAAAGGCCTAACGCTTTAAATTTGACTGGACAAATTTCTAGCATGACTGTAATAATAAGGTCATGCAAATGTTAGAAGAAAGATGAATACACACACATACAAGAAAAATCAGGCAGATGAGAAGAAGCGTCACAAAAAAGGAGACTATACCTCTTCAGCCAATGATTTGAACACATGGAAAGGAACAATCCACTCAGGGCAATCAACAGCATCCTGCAACAATCACTATGTCAGAAACATTGCATGACACTTCCTAATGTACTAAATAATTAAAGCATAAAAGCAAGAACGAATTATTGAATCATAGCCTTGTCCCAACAATGTTGGGATCAGTTACATGAATTTTGTTTCTCCATTCCGGTCTATCATAACCCAAATCCTCAGATAGGTTGTGCTTCTGCAGATCTAAGATTACTACTTCCATATATGTCCTCTTTGGCCTGCCCCTTTTCCTTGGCAGGCTATCAACTTGCATTGAAAGACTTCTCACCAACGCAATTCCCGGCTTGCATTGAACACGTCCAAATCATCCTAGAAGAGTTTATTTTATCACCTATTGATGCTGCCCCCAAATGTTCCTAAATGCGCTCATTTCTATTTCTTTGTAGTTCTACCACACATCCATCTCAACATTCTCATCTCTATTGCACTCATTTTGTGCATGTGCTGCTTCTTGACTCAACATTCTGCTCTATAGATCATAGTTGGTCTAATCGCTATATTGTAGAATTTCCCCTTCAATCTTGCTGGTACGTGCAGATAACAAAGTAGTCAAGTAGCAAATCTTCACTTTAACCATCCCACTCTTATCATATGTTCAGCATCTTCTTAAATCTCTCCATCCTTAATTAATTATTGAGCCCAGAATGAAATATTCAATAAATAAAAAACACAAATCATGGGTTCAATATAAATATAGGATAGTTGTGTATGCTTAAAGGAATGTTGATGTCTCATTTCTGTGACAAATACAACAACCAAATACCACATAGATACTTCAGTTAGAAGTCTCCTGATGAAAAGGTTTGAAATTCGGGAAACTTTATGGGTTTGTTTGCATGGCATTTAAGTATTAGATGATATATCTCGTCATCGTCATCATCATTGAAACCTTATCCATCTCTATCTGGATTTTCTTATTGAGTTCTGTTTTTCCAATCAACCCTGTTTAAGGCCACATCTTCTGAAACTCTACAATCTTTCATGCATTGTATAACTTTATTCAAGGTCTTTGACACATTCCAGTTGCACCAAGTTCTTTGAAATTGTATTACTTTAATAAAGCATTCCTTGATTTTTATTTTATTTTATTTTTATTATCTTCTTTTTTTTTTTGTTTTGTTTTTGTCCTACTCAGGTTATCCATAGGCTTCCAGATGAAATACTTATCTCTCTAAACTAAATACTTGTACCATTGCTCTGGAATCAGTATCTGTAAATCACTTGTTCAAACCATCAAATGGAATTTCAAGGTACTCAAAATGACTTCAAAGGTTAACAGTCCCTTTTATTCTATTCAGTAAGATAATGATGTTCTCAAATTGAAGTCTTATGCCAACAAATTGTACACTTCCTAAAGCTCAGGTTGTTATTATATCATTATTATGGCATGAACCAACCAATTATGATAGAATTATTATAATATTTGCAAGATTAGAGTTCTGAAATACACAGATTTTTCCGTACTACTATTTTGGGTCAAACAGGCCTAAAATGTTTGATTTGGGCACTGAGTAGCCTTGTGTAAAAATTTTCTCGATTTCAAACCATTATTTTTCGAATTGCCTTAGTGTAAAAATTTTCTAGATTTCAAACTATTGCTTTTCGCTCTAGTACAGACTAGAACTCACGGACCCTCATCCACCATATGATGTCCCAAACTAACTGAGCTACAGACTTGAACTTGTTGGCCCTACTTAGTTGTTTCAGTCTAGATTTCAGCCTGTTTGGCTGAACAAGCCAGAATGACCAGATTTTGGTGAACAGGAAAAATAACACATTTATTTTCAATTTTTTTAACACAAAATCACAACATTTTAATTTAGGAAATAATCTGCCTGTGTAGTGTGGTGATTATGTAAATGCGTTTATTTTATATTATTTTAGGCCGTGGGCCCATGACATTAACAATTGAAGATGAGAGTTGGGACGTCACAATTTCAGTGTCACAAATAAAAATAGCATATAAAGTACGTATTTTGCATACATAACTCATATACTGGATTTTTTATTTAGTAGCATGACTTAAAGATACATAGAATGCATGTTAATTTTAACTTTTCTTTACAATCTTTCACCTTTTTTTTTTTGAATGGTCCACATTTTTAATAATATTTTTTAAGTTTTCTCAATTTTATCAAAACAGAATTCCAAAATGGAACACTGAAATGTTGAGCCAGCTCGAAGTTGAACTACAGGCTCTCCTTAAGGCCAAGAAATTTGCCACAAGCTGAAACATCAGCATATAGTCATAGAGGGATACTGTCTAGTTATAGTGGACTGACTTCAGAAGTATGGCACCCTCTCATGGTCTTGTATGCTGCATTGGAAAAGGGTGATCCAAGCTCTTACTCGGTTTTCCTGGTGGGAGGCTAAATTCTGCAAGAGATCTGCAAACAAAGTTGCAGATATGCTCGGCAAACTGGATCGCCCATCCCCAGTTTTGTTTCCATCCTCTCTCCCCCGGGGCATGAGCAATATCTCCAGGACATGCAAGTAGCGCTGACGTACAACGAGATGATCGCCTTTGCCCAATGTTGTGCTGCTGCTTCTTCAACTACTATGGCTGCTGACTTCATTAACCAAATGAGTGCTCTGCAGGTTTCAAAGGCTGGTCCTTCTACTGGTGGTCTTAATCACATGAAAGAATGGTTGTTCTCCTACCTTTCCAGTGTGGGTTTTTGGCACAGGCTCCTAGTTGCCTAGGCTTGTGTTGATGTAGTTGGTAGTCTGTGAGTTTCTTGATATTCGGTATGTTGTTGGGTCATGTTCTGTGTTCCTAGTTTTATGTTGCCTGTTATGTCTTGTAGGATTCAGTGGGTCTTTTCTGTGTCCATGTTTTTTTTGTAGATGTTCTGTCTGGCTGTCCTTTTGTGTTTAATATAAATCTCCTATTTAGCAATAAAAAAAAAGCTAAACCAAAAGGGGGTCAGAAATGAAATTGACAGCTATGGCTTTTTTCTCCATTTAATCTTATGCATTTCAATGTAAGATGTAATTTTGTGGCGGTATGGGTGGAGATAAGACCACATGAGATCAAGGGATTAGTTTTAGGATATTCTTGCTTTTAAGTAAAAAAAATATTCATGTAGGACAGTGGACCATGCAGCTTTGGAGCTTTTATTGTACTTCTGAATATATGCTACATTCATTTTGGCTTCTGCATGTAAGTTGCAAATATTCTTGTTTTCTTTGTGAAAACTGGGTGTGAGAACCATATTATCATCATATGAAGCCTCAAAATGGGCATGAGACCCAAATGTGATCCTCTACCCTGCATGTGCATCAGATTTTCAGGATTTTGGTTGATGTTCTCCCCTTTAATTTTCTGGTTACTGAATACTACAACAATTTAGTGCTGAAATTCATTTGATTCGGGGTTCATCCGCAGTTATTAGTTCGATGTCTTTGCCATTCAATCAGCTCAAAAAAGAGGAACAGAGCCAGTCTTTTGGACTACATGCATAATAGTCTAGTTGTTTTGCCATTTGACTGTCATTATCTGGTTTATCGTGGGTTTGGTTCTCGATGAACTATTGTCATCAAATCATCTGCTGAATATTTTCAGTTGTTTGTTAAATACAGCAATATACAGTCAGTGCCATATCATTACATTTACTAACTTGTCATTTGCGGGATTTTGTTGAGCTTAACATTGTGGAGACCTGGAAACCTGAGAGATGTTCAGCCCAAGTTATATTAATTTGTGTTTTACCTGAGATCGATTTATAGTTTCTTACATTTGTATCTTGGTCCTGTTAGCATGATTATGAGTGGATTGATTTAGCAAGCTATGGTTCCACCATGGTAAGATCTATCAGACAAGGCTTAGAGATATCAGCTAAAGAATAAGTACAAAAACAGTAGTTCATATACGGATATACCAACGTACTAGATTTCAAAAGAAACATCTGTGAAAAAATTACAACCACTGTCAAAATAGGTTTAAAGAGGATTAATTTCCTCTATGAATTACCTCTAAGTGGAACTTATATTTGATTCCATAGGGACTAGACGACTTGAATCTCTGAACCAAGAAAGACATAGATAAAAGCATTTAATATTAGTGGCTCCACACCCCACTGCAACTGAATGATCACACATGTTCTAGAAGAATCTCTCTTAAATATGAAAATATATATAATAGCAGATATGTTGGCAAATCATGAGGGTACAAATGTTCACCTTTTGAGCATATTCCTCATCAAAACAAATCCAGTACACACTGTTTCCAAATGAAAGTCCCTCAGCTGCATGCTCACAAGAGTAAAAATTTCACTTGTTCAATGCATTAAAGAAATTGCACTCTTTTTTACAGGCACATGAAAATGCGTTTTTTTCACAGACGCAAAACCAAAGCAGGATTACAGAGAAGAAAAAATTATGACAATAGGAGAGATATCATGGCATATTTTTCTCTATAATGGGGCCCAATAGATCAACTGTTTGCAATACAAAGGACAGCCCCGTAAATATACTTGCCGAGACAAAGGCTGAAAAAGCTGATTCTCTCTATTAAGGGCCTGTTTGTTTAGAAGAATTTGGAAAATTCTTGTCCGGGAGAATTCTAAGAATTCCAAATGCTGCCCCCCCATAGTAGAATTCCAAATGCTCAACCCCCCTCTGGCATTTGGAATGCTGGAATTCTGGGAATTCATAAGGCTAAAAGTTCATTTTCATGTCGTTTAGAATTCTGAATTCTTGCATCAAACAGAGCATTTGGAATGCTTAGGGGACAAGATGTCACATCATGTCATAATTCCCCAACAAGCCCAATTCCTTGTCAGAAATGTCTCTAACCAAACAGGCCTCTAAGTATGACATGATATCTGATTTTGTACCCTTTCTAAAAACAATATAATGCGTGTCCTATCAAACTCTGACATAAAATATGAACCTGTAATTTTGATTGGAGGCAAGGAAAAAAGGAGTTGATAAGCATAGTACAACTACAACTGTATAAGGCAAGTACCTTCTCTTAACTTTTTAATAATAACATTAGCATCTGGCATTGTTCCAATAAAGGTGCCTCCTGGACGAAGTAATGCAGATACATTGGCCAAAGCTCGCCGTGCACGTGCTTCAGTTGACCATGAGTAATGCAAGGCAAACTGCAGAGTCGAGAAAATTTATTAGGTTAATGCATACTACCAATCAATACTAAATTTTAAATTGGTAAATAGGACCTCTAATACAACATTTAAAAAAAAAAAAAAGAACAAAATCATAAAGATGGTATAGGTTTTCCTGTGTGCAAATTGACACATACTACCAATAAAAGAATAAATTTTAATTAGTAAATAAAACCCCTCACACAACATAACTTTCAACAACAACAAAAAAAGAGGAAAAGGGAAAAGGAAAAGAACAAAATCAAAAACGTGATCCAGTTTTTTTTATCAGTAATGGGAAATTACTAGTTTTATGAGTAGAACAAGCCCAGTTTTATGAGTAAAAAATTTATTAGGATTTAATTCAACAGTCCACAATGATCAGATCAGTGTTAAATTGGGGTTTTTGACAATGCTTATTATTACGCCACAAAGGAGATTACTTTTTTTACTCCCTTGGCACATGTTGGCTTGTTGGGTGTCATCTCCTTCCTCTTACATTTATGTCACTCAAGTGGGTAAGCCATGCATGGAGAAGAAGTGTGTGATAATGTGTGAGGAGGGTTTGAATCAATGTAGAGAAAATAAAAAATAAAAAATTGAGTGAATTTTTTGAGAAGCATGCCTGAATTTTTTGTAGTTTTAGCCATATATTTATACACACAAGAATCCTAATCCAATGCCTGCGTTTTTGTCTAGGCACCCATGTGCGCCTCCCATGTAGGACCAACATGGCTACGATGCCAGAATACAGTACAGACGCGACAAGAACACACTAAGGATATGGCAGGGGCATGAATTTTACACATAAAAATGAAGTATCGGATACTATACGACGTGGATGCATTGCCTTTTTCTTGAGTATCACCTATTTTAAAACATCCAAGTATCATGTGGCCCACCTATAACTGATAAGTTCACAAAAATAAAGCCACTCACCTGACAACTACATATATCAAACGGTGCATCATCTTCCAGAACTTTATCCAAGTGAACCTGGGAGCAATCACATACAAAGTAGAAATGAAAACCATCCATCTTCAACCATTTAACGTTACAGTAATGATAGCAGTCGATGCCCAGATTAAAGTACTGAAGCAAGTATATGTCGATGCCAAAAGTTGCCCTTCTTTTTAAGGATAACCAGTCCCTGGTGAGTATTGCTCAAGAGAGAAAGGCATGAAGACCCATCCAAATATTGGGGAAGGACATTCGAACCAACCCACAAAATTAGGACGGATGAGGAACTAAACTAATTGCACCCACAAAATGGGCCTCGACTGATGATGGCAGGAAAAGATAATAGTGATTACCTCATAACAGTCTCCACATATAAGACGTGCAGGAAATGTGAACCTTTTCCTTCGGGGATTTTGGTCTGCATCACCATTGTATCGTGTCCGACAATCTTCTATCTGTACATAGTAGAAGGCAACATACAATAAACTATGATATGATTCAAACAAGATAGAGATTATAGGGGTAAAATGTATACACCTGAAGACAAAGATACAGGTGCATAAGAAACACACTTGAACTGAATAACAAAGAGATACAGGTGCATAAGAAACACTCTTTAACTGAATATGCATAGCACACACAAAACTTGAACACGTGCAAGACATGCTCAGCTGATATCATAGCATTTCTTTTATCCTTTCGAATAGGTCACATTCAGATGTATCCTAAATTGCAATCTATATGAACATTTTTTAATAATGGGTGATAAACATATTTATTTTTTCAAAAATACAAAATACATCAGGCAGGATAAATTTTTCCCATACCCAAATAAAACACTTGAAGTGAAACCCATATAGATTGGATAAGGCTTGGATGACAGTGAAGGATATTTCTCCAGATCAGACAAGTCTAGTAATAATAACAACAACAACAACAATAATAATAATGGTAAAATTAAGAATCACTTACCGAGCCTTCAGCTATATCAACGCCGACATAGTATCCAACCTTTGCTTTGTCCCATTTGATCAAGTCACCGCCCTAAGTAAAAAAAAAAATTAGGTCTTTATGATCAAAATAAGAAATGTTTATGATCAAAACAAAATTCAGGCGAATAACAACGATTTAAGGTGACTAAATGTGATCCAGATACTCATGGGACAGTTGCAATGTAAGCTAATTGGTGTGATCGTATGGTAGATGGTTGAAAATGGAAAAAGATACGACATCATGAGAAGAATGGTTCTCACTACCATCAAGGGCCCCGCCTGCCATAGGAGTGGCAAAGTGTCATGTGCACTGAGCCAAAAAAAAAAAAAGGCAACTAGAGCGGAAAGAAATTTATTTATTTTTCTCCCATTCAATTTCTGGCTTTGTTTTAGGGCTCATTTGTTTGCTTTATTCTGCGACTAGAAATCCATTTTTCTCTTTTAATGGAACAAAAAAAAAGGAGGGGGACTATAACAATCAATCCGAGAACAACAATCAAAAAGAAAAAAGAAAGAAAGAAATGGCTCAGTGTACACGTGAATCTGTTACATGTGCAAATGACACGCGTGAATCAAAATGTTACATACCTTACCACAAGCTAAGTCAAGAACAGCATCGCCCCGGCGAGCATAAAGTTGAATCAATACACTTTTAATCTGATAAATGAGAAGTATTAGAACCACATAAGACAAACCATATACTAACCATGCCATAAATTAATCAAAAGGATGTTTGGCCCAAAGGGACTAATCCCCCGAGTGGCACCTGCTAAACACACACTGGACAAATTTGGGCCAGTTTCGAACACAAAACATGGGGAGAAAACCTACACTTTATGCCACTCCACCAACTTTGACTCATTAGAAATAGTTCACCCCATACATGTGATTTTACTGTTATATTATAAAAAAGTATTACTCTTCTTCACAACATGTCTAAACTTAAATAAAGTACTACCATGTGCATTTATTTCTAAGATCTTGATGTTGAAAATCATAGAAACTTATGGAATAGTGACAAAGTACAGTAGCTTACCCTAAAATAGCATCCTACAAGTATTGGTGCAGCACCAGTATTTTGTCCCATGGACATGGGTGTGTTGGGAATTATAATAAATCTTAAAGGAAACTACCAACCCAAATGAATTACATTGAGAGAGAGAGAGAGAGAGAGTATCATTACAAATAAATTTGCACCGCTGCTTATTACTATACACTGGACGGGCTCCAAATTGTGAAATAAACTAACTTTGGCAGAACAGATATTCCCAAGTCAAATGATATCCACCATACTACTGTGTTTTACACATGGAGAAAAAAATGGGATATCCTTCACTCAGTCAACTGGTTTGGCATTCTGCTTTCCTATTTCAAAATGGCCAATCAGATTATAAAATGCCCCTCCCACCTAAAATAACCATGATGTCTTACCAAAGCCGAAATAACCCAATTCTCATTCATATTGATAAGTCTTGATTTCCAATTATCGTTCAGGCACAATAAGAATAAGTAACTAAAATGAATTCAGATTTCATGGGAAAAGAGAATCAAAGCAAATACCCAGTTATTCAGCTTCTTCAAATGGATGATTGGGCTTGCCTCTCGCTCTTCAAGAGTCTGATTCGTCCTCTTGCTATAATGATCGGCCACTTTCCGCGCGAGATTCTCAGTGCTCCCATCCTCAAGAAAACTTGAATCACCTGAATAATTGATGCAAAACAAAAATTAAAAAGAAAAATCACATAGAACCCAAACTAAAATTTACAACAATCATGAGATATTGTTCTAGCTCAAACATCTCTCAGAAGGTATAGTCCTAAAACATCAATATATGACAATATTTTAGCTCAAAATAGCAATTCAAACAAAAAACTATATAACCCTACCTGTGATATAAATGCAAATAGCAAATTTCTACCAAAACTGCCACTAAAGTGAAAAATGGGTTTTCCTGAAATCAAATAAAAATTAAAACTTTGAAGCATAAATGAAAAAACAGAGGCCTAAAAGATCAGAAACCCAAAACAACAAAATCTGCGAAAACTACAGGCCTAAAAGATCAATCTGACAAAGATGAAAACTGGGTTTTGCTTCAAATTACCAGGAGGATTCAATCGAGCTCTCGATTGAGGAGGGCCGACTGATGCAGATGCATCCTCTTCGTATCCTCGTCTCTTCATTCGTTACGATTCTTAGAGAAAAATTGGATCTTTCTCTTCTCTTTCTTTCTACTGGCCTTGTTTTTTAAAGGACTGAATGAGCAGGGTATTCAAAGAAGTTCAAGATCGAAGTAGAAGAAGTGAAGAACGAGATTCTAGAAACCGGAAAAAGATCGAACAGGAGATGGATGATGGAGTAGGATCAAAAAGGGAGGTGAGTGAATTTTCTCCTCTGTGTTTTTGACGTTTTAAGCGTTTATTCTCGTAGGAGCGTGTAAGCAATATGAGCTTTTTGTCTTTTTGGGTGGGGCCTGTATTATTGACAAGCCCACTTAGGCCAGGCCAATCACTTCTAGGATTATCAAACGGTTGGGCCGGCTCGACGTATTTGCATGCGACAGTAGGCCCAGTAGAGGCGAACATCCCAATAAAGTGCAGAGAAGCGTCAATTTCATAAATTAAGAGACAAATAAACAAAGATCGGTCAAATCCAAAAATAATGACTTATCGTCATTTGGTAGAATGAGAATATAATATTTTCGGCTTTATTACTAAAGAAGATCACTTTTTGTCATTTTATTGAATTGAAAAAGTTTTTTCTTTTAACTTTTTTTAAGTAAATTTGTTTTTTAAAATATGATGGCTTTTTATTTAATCATGTTTCTATTGTCTCGTGACCATTCACACTTTAGTTCAGTGATAAAGTAAATTTACCAAATAGAGGAATGTATTTATTCGCCTTTAGCTTGTTCCAACCGACCATGGATATATGAATAAATGGAGAAAAGGAAAAAAGAGATGCCTTTTTTTCCACACAAATGTTATAAACTCTTCCCCTCAAGAAAATAAAAATCCCCTCTTCCCCTCATTTTTTTTTTGAAAAATCCGACAAAAAATTATGAAATTATTATTCTAAATATCACGACATATTTTGAAAAGATTGTGTGCGAGGGACACGGTGGTTTATATTTGATCATTTAAAACCAGGATCTTGTTCCTATAAGGTCCCTTGTGCTCGGATTTCCCCGCCATTTAGTATTTTTCAGATTTTCCCTACATATATGCATATGTAATACAAAAAGCAAAATATTTGAAATGCCCCTTTTATATTAAAAAAAGCTCAAAATAGTGAAATCACATAATTTTTTTGCACTTTTAAAAGATTGAATGCGAGACTCGTAACTTGATTAGTACATTCTCATGCGTTATTCACATTATCAATCATGTGTTCAACATGAGGCTAACGCGTATTTAAGTAAGATTTTAGCATATGAGCCAACACATTTATAGTTGAGTGCTATAACTTTATAAACTCCTTGGCAAGTGATGGATCCCTCCTTCTCAAATTAAGGTTTTCACTCCAAACGAATGACCCAACATAGAGAGAAAAAGAACTTTTTCTGAAGATATGTCATGCGCACGGATGAAATTCATTATAAACCAAAAGGGATTATCAATATATGGGCCCCACGGCGGGGTCCCACACATTCAAAGGCGTCTAAGACACCAAACTACACACAACGTCATGGAAGTAGTGATTTTGAAGCGAGAGCTTTTAAATGCACCCCCCATTTCTCTTGAGGCTTGTTGTTGGCACACAAAATTTATCTTTCCCCGCACAAATTCTCTCCACACACATCACAATAATTTAAAATTTACATTATTTCTTTCCACGCACGGCAAAAATCCTCATTTTACCCCTCTCTCCATTTCCCTCGTTCTCCCCACACACATCGTCTTCCCTTTCTCTTCACCCACAAATCAACCGAACTCTCTCCACTTCTCCGACGTCTCTGTCTCTCCAACGTTTCTAGTCCTCTACATCATCTCCTATTCCAAAGGTAAATCTCTATCTCCACCATTGTCAGTTCATTTTTCTTCACCATTTATTCTTTACCATTTTATCTATCTTATATTACCTTTTTTGTTATGAAAACTTGTTATGGGGATAGATTCTCATTCAATGTAAGATTTTACAAACAATGCTAAAGTTTTTTCATGCATTTGGGTTGGTTTCCATCCATCATTGCAACCATTCTTCGCTCAGAAATCGCGACTTGTTAGGACGTGAACATCCAAACATGGTCAAATTGTTCGAACCTTAACAGCCAAACAAAGTCCTTATATTTAGAACTTAATGTCTGAACAAACTCATATTGTTCGAACATGAACATCCGAACAAAATAATATTGTTCGAACATGAACATCCGAACAAAGTCCACTTGTTCGGAATTGAACATCCAAATAGCCTACTGCAAAAACCATTCATGTTATCCTATAATGTTTGTATTTTTATTTCAGATATGGACCGACCGAGCTCATCCAGGGTGCGACCAACCGCTTCAAACAGAAGGCGTCGCCACCGAGTGGAAGAGGTTGTAGAAAAACCTCTTCTTAGTGAGGAGGATGTTGAAGAACAACCTGAGATGGAAATGGAACCAGGTTCGAGGCCACAAGATAGGTCCTTATTGACCAACTTTGATACACATATAGCTGGCTATATTTGGAGTGGACAAGTGTGTTTTGTTTGTTTCATATCAAGATTGATTGATTGATTTAGTTGTGAATTTCTTCAATAATGTATCAATTGTTGAATGCAGGATTGAGGAGCACTGAAGTGTCTAAGTCATGGTCAGAAAGTGTCATTGTGGCAATGGTAATTGAATGGGTCTGATAGGTTTAGGCAGTGGATGTCCAGGTCCATATTGGCTCCCTTAGTGACTGCATCATACCGCTTCGTCAATAAGATTATTGTATCGGGTTTTGTGGAAAGGTGGCAACCTGAGACTAACACCTTTCACATGTCATTTGGTGAGATGACCATCACTTTAGATGATGTTGCATCCGTCATAGGCACCCCAGTGATGGGGTGGACTGTCTCGTATAATAATAAAATGGCATATGAGGAAGTCCAAGCACTCCTTATTGATGCACTAGGAGTAGAACTCATAGAGGCACATGATGAGCTGATCCAAGTGCGGGGCCAATCTGTTAGATTGGAGTGGTTACGAGAAAGGTTTGGCGAAATGTCTGACGATGATGGGGAGGAGATGGTTGATTGTGCAGTCAGAGCCTACCTTTTGTACTTATTGGGATGTACGTTGTTCACAGACAACAGTGGCACGCGGGTGGCAATCATATTTCTTAGTTCTTACACATCTGGTGGATTTGGATAACGTACATTCATATGCATGGGATACTGCTGCACTGTCATACTTATATAGGTAGTTGGGGTTAGCAACCCGGCATGAAGTTAACAAATGGCCGGTTACCTGACTCTATTGGAAGCTTGGGTGTACGAGCACTTCGAATGTTTGGCTCCAACTCCAAACATTCACTATCAACCCGATCAGGCCCGGGTCCATCGATGGGTCCCTCGTAGGGAGTATGCTCCTTTACAAGCACTACGAAAGAGACTTGATTCCATGAGCACTGACTTGGTAATTACGCATATTTTCATACTTATTTTCTATTACGTGAAGTTATTATTCTGTATTATGTATTTTCATATCTGATGCTTGAATTCAATATTTTCAAGTCACTTGGGACCCATATCGTGATGTTATGCGCTATCACCCTTTCAATGAGGTTGCATGCTACTGTGGATGCATTAAGTGCATGGATGTTGTTGAGCCTTATCATCCGGATAGGGTGCTCAAACAATTTGGGAGAGTACAAACCATTCCTCGACCGCCATTAGCCCCCATTCGCGCTACGCGAGGTCCGATTGCCCGTGACTACCATATCGCATATCAATACATCAATCAAGTTTGGGAGGGATGGCCTAATCACCTACTGTTTGCATTGAACCGTAGTCAACCAGTAAGGCGTCCTGCAGATTTGCGTACTCGGGTATATGGATTGGTATAAACGAGTCTCGTGGAGGATAATACAAAACTCAAACCATCAATCTAATTTTGCTTCCCGTCCCGAAGAAACACAGTCAAGCAGTATAGTGGACTATAAGCAGCATAATTCGAATGCACTATTCATTCTTGATGAAGTAATGGGAAGGGGTGAGGACCATTGGGTAGAAGACCCACGGGGACTATATACCCATATGAATCAGGTTGCCCATGTGTCACGGGGAATGTCAATTGCCGATGCTCAACGAACCATTCGACATCCCCACATGAGTTCACAAAGCTACACCCGCAGCAAGTCAACAAGGGGAAGGAACACCTGATGAAATTTGAAGAAGTTTGGCTAACAAAAATGAAAATTTGTATTTCTTTTTATTTTTGTAATTTGGATGGTTGTTATAAGACTTGGATCCTCTTATAGGGCATGTTTGTGTAGCCCATTTCTATGGAAATGGAGACAGTTTTCCGTGAAAATGGAACTTTTCATGTGTTTGGTGCAGGTTTTTTCTTAGGAATCACTTTATTGCCACCTCAGCATTTTCCTTCCTCACTATGGAAATAGACTTCCCATGGGGGGGTATGGGAAGTCTATTTCCTCAAAAAACTTGCCCCCCTTTATAAACCTCTTTTCCTATCCATTTCCCATCCAAAACCCTAGCCCCCACTTCTGCATTGCTGGAAAATCTCCTTCATCGACGAGCTTCTTCTGGACTGCAGCGGCCATCGCCCCCTTGCAGGTAAATCCCCACTCTCTTATCTTCTCTCTTCTCTGCCATGTTCTCTCTGCCCTGTGCTTGCAGTTCATCGTCCCATCATCCTCTTGTTTGTTCGAGTTGGAGAGCTCCCTGCGCCCTGAGCAAGCAGGGTCATCGCCTGCTCTCATCCTTGGACCCAAACGACCCTTAATACTTTTTCCGTATTCCGCTCAGCGGATGCCGCCGGAGTTGGCGGCGACCGAAACGAGAAGGAAACCGGCCTCCTTTTCTTTCCTCAACTAACCCAGCACTTGTTTCTCCAACTGGGTGAGCACGTTAACATCAGTCATCAACAACAACAACTCCATAAATATCGTCAAAAACCCAAATCAAATCACCCCATCACCATTCAAATCCCATCTTCTCCGATACCCATCTCTTTTCTTCCCTTCACCTCTCAACCTCCTCCAAATTCACCTCAATCCACTGCAACTCCACATGAAGATTTTACCTCTCATTCTCCAACTTTTCTACGGTGACCATCGTCATCATCTACTTTTAGGGCTGCGTGCAGATGGGCATGTGGGTCAAAGAAGGTAGGTGACATTCATGATTTCATTTTCTATCTATTAGACGTCAGGGCTTGCGTTTTTTAACTCAATTGTAATTTCATAAGCCAAGACCTGAATACTAATCGGTATGCATATTAAGGGCCTCTTTCTTTTTATATTAAATTAAGTATAAATATTCTAAGCTCAAATGAACTCCACAAAAGACATTTATCAACAACTGATCTACTCATCCGCAAGTTCGTGGCTTCCTCTTCCAAGTCACTCCCTCTCACTGCTTTCTCCCATCTCCTCTCCAACAACAACAACAGTGATTGCTCCTCTTTTGCCCTTCCTGTAACTAACTGCTCTCTCCTACTTTTACCCCCACACAAACACATTGATACATACATACATACCCACTAAGACTTTCACCTACTTGCACACAGGACAATTGGGTAGGAACTAGGAAGGCCCACCCACCACAGATTTCACTCTGATTGGATGTTCTTCAGTTCAACGGTCCTGTTCTTTCAATCATGATGATTATTACATCCGCTATAATCCTTCCATTTTTTGCCTGTTTCAGATCTAAAGGGATTTGTACCCTTTATGATGACTGTGGGTTATTTACAAGATATATAGGGTTTGCTTTTGATAATTTCTTTTAATCTGATTTCTAGTTTTTAATTATATCAGGACTAGTTATTGTGACTAGTTATTCCTTGACTTTACTTTTATAATGCAGATAACAAAATTTTATACCTTAAAATGTAGGACTCAGGGCCGACTTGCCTGCTTGGTATTAAATCTCTATGCTAGTTTTTTTATCTCTGTGCTAGTTTCAACCCAATGTGGGTGGATTCTTCCTACTCCTATTTTTTGGCAAGTTAAGACCCTGAGGCACATGTACAATATGTTGTTGCATCAATTGCATCCATATTGGGACCATTGATCCAAAAAGTTGATCTGGTGGGCCGCGCAGTCAATGCGGGTTCCCCCTAAAAATCCTTGTGGAAGATCCTAGCCACCCAATTTTGCATATGCAAATAGGCAAGCAATAACAAAATGACAGCAGGAGCCTGCCCCTGGAGAAAATGTGATAGCAGATGCTGTGCATGTCCCCTTACTACATTTGATAGCAGATGCATAGATAATTGTTATAGTTTTAAATTAGTATATCTTGCTTATGTTTGGCTAGTATTGTATAGCTAGCTACATTTGATCTAAAACAATGGGCAGTTTTATTAGTTTTTCACTTATAAATTATATGGTTATGTTAAAAATTATATGGTTATGTCAGTGACTTGGGTCACTGTCTTTTGAGCAGTCCACATTCATGCTGAATCAAAGGATGATTTTAATTTTATGATGGATTCCTAAGAAGCCCTGCCATCCCATTGTAATGTTAGATGACTTTTATTATTCATTCAATATCAAGTATATGAATTATCATTCAAAGGATCATTGTTGTAGTGTTGTTTAATCTAATGGATTTATAATAACTGTTGCCATTTATTTAGCATCATACTCATTTCTTAGTTGCTTCACGATGTTGTTGTAACCCATACCGGTGAAATACTAATTTTTCATATTTGACATAGTATATAAATATTCACATCCTTACTAAAATTTGTAGGAATGGAGTCGCAAAATATAAATGATAATTTCGCTCCCCTTCCAAAAAATCTGAAATGGACGCCAATGCAAGATGACACGCTCATCCAACTTATGGTTGAGCAATGTAAGGAGGGGCGTGGCATAAAAGGAGGTTTCACCTGTGAAGGGTGGAATTTATTAACAAAAGAAATGAAGACTGCTCATGGTGCCTTCTTTAGTAAGGATAAACTGAAAAATAGGTTTAAAACATTGAAGAAGACTTATGGGGATCTAAAAGCAATGCTAGACCTCAGTGGATTTGGATGGGATGATACAAGAAAAATGGTGACTGCTGAACCGGATGTTTGGAAAGAATATGTGGCGGTGAGTAAATTCATACGTCTATTTTTTTATAGGTCTTATTAATGTGGTAAATGAAAATTTGTTACAAGTATGAACTATTTTGATTCACTTGCAGGCACATCCTAAGGCAGCTCTTAATAAGAACAAGACCTTCCCAGACTGGGTTTCTCTGGCCATTATCTTTAGTGACAGTGTTGCAGATGGTAGAGATGGTTTTGCTAGCAATGATCCGGAACCTATAGAAACCCAAGCTGAAGAAGAGACGCAAGCTGATGATATGGATAATGCGTTTGATGATAATGCATATGAGGATATTGACATGTCCATAGGCACCAATAGGAGGCAACGTCAGCTGAGTACTACACCGACTTCTCGCTATTTAGCGAGAAATCGACCAAATATGGGTCAAGCTTTGATTGTTGCAATGGAAACTATAGCATCTGCTATGTCTGATTATGCAAACAAAAGAGCTAAAGAGCGTCCAGACATGGATAAATGCATTGATTCTCTTCGTTCTCTTGGACTTCTAAATGGTATATATTTTAAAGCACCAAACGTAATAGAAATTGAGAGGAATGCTGAATTCTTTATGGCGTTGCCTGCTGGTGATCGTGAGCCATGGATACTGAGTCAACTTGGATTAGAATTCAACTTGGACTAGAGTGCTGATGGGAAAGCTAGCATTATGGAGATTTTGGAACGTGGCAACTTTTTGGCCTTGTAATAAAAAACCCTAGTTGTGAATACATGGCACTTAGAATATGGTAGTAAACTATGGATATGCACTTAGAATATGGATGCAATACGATCATCTAACCTTTTTGTCTCTTATTGAGAGAACCTTTCAACTATGGATATGCATGAACTTCACTTTTGCTATGTATATTGTTCTATATGGCTGTTATGCTTTATATGCTTGTTATGTTTTATATGGTTGATTTGTTTTATGTGGTTGATATGCACCAGATGATGACTATACAATTATATAGTACTTTGTTATTAATGTGCTACTTGTTGCAGATTATATTTTGTTACGAAATGGATGAGGATATGGAGTTCCTTTTCTTTTGTGCCCAAACTGTGGCTCTTATTTGTGTTATTGGGTATTGTTATTCGTATGGCCATAGAGAAAGAGTTCATAACTCTATCTTAACAGGCGATTCTTTTGTGGATGAATTATTGAATGGACATGAGCGTAATTGCTTTGATCTATTACGAGTGAGCAAGGGATGCTATGTTAATCTGTCAAATGAGTTGAGACAAAGAGGTCTACTATTCGACTCACGGAATGTTAGGGTTGAGGAGCAAGTTGCCATTTTTTTATTCACGATTGCTCACAATGAGCGTAATCGAGTGATGCATAATCGATTCCAACACTCTGGTGAGACTATTAGTATGTACTTCAATAAGGTACTGGGTGCGATTATGAGGCTTTGCCCTCACTATATTAAGCCCGTAGGAAGTGAGACTCCAACAGAAATTGCAACAAACCCAACCTTCAACCCTTACTTCAAGGTAATCTAAATTTGATTTAAATTATGTCATTTTCTTACAATGGGTTTAATAATATTATGTTTATCATTAGGATTGTGTTGGAGCAATTGACGGCACACACATACCTGAATGGGTTTGTTTAGAAGATCAAGTGCGCTACCGAAACAGAAAGGGTTTCCTCTCACAAAATGTCATGGCTGTTGTATCTTTTGATATGCGATTTCAATACGTATTTGCTGGTTGGGAAGGGTCGGCGTCTGACTCTAGAATACTGCAAGATGCTTTGTGGAGACGACTATATAATAGGCTTCATGTACCAACGGGTAAATTCCAATTCAACCATTCTAGAACTATGGATTATTTCATTGTTGCAAAATTTTATAAGTGATTATATCTTGAATGTTCTAATAGATTGAATCTATTTCTTAGGTAAGTATTATTTGGTGGATGGGGGTTATGTGAACACCCGCGGATTTATTGCACCATATCGAGGAGTGCGCTATCATCTCAAAGAGTGGTCAACCATACAAGCACCTCAAACACCCAAGGAACTCTTTAATTTACGACATTCTAAATTGCGAAATGTAGTGGAGCGTACTTTTGCGGTATTAAAGCAACGATTTCCTATCCTACAAACTGCACCACGATATCCTCTCAAGACACAAGCGAAAATAGTAGTTGCTTGTTGTGTTATGCACAACTACATCAAACAATGGAACTATATTGATGAAATGGACGAAGAGCATGCACAAGAGATGGGTGTTGATGAAGACATGTGTGCTGAGGAGGGAGGGGAAGTTGGATTGGGTTCGACTGATGCAGACAGTCGATTTGCATATGAGCTACGAGATGCAATTGCTCAACAAATGTGGGATGGGTATTAATTTATTTGACGTTTATTTTTAATGTTAAGACCTTGTACGGTTGTTGGTACTTCATAGAATGTGTTGCAGTAATGGTGTTGAGACTATTTACATACATTTGACTAATTTTCTAATCATATAATGCTATTTGTAACCCAATATATTGATGGTGTTGACATGTGTTCATAGTTGATGAACAGAGCTAAAAAGGTTGAAGAAATGCTTCTAGTTCAGATATACTATCTTGCATTTGAAAAACAGGGTCCTTATTGGTTGACTTGTGATTTCCCTCCACATGGGAAGCACAGTTTTTTAAGATAGATGAACTTGAGATTGTGTCTGTTTTATCTTTACATAGCTTTAATTTGGCTCTTGGGTCTTACGATTTCAATTGTAGAAGAGACTTGTTATGGGATAGAGGCACTTGTGAAGGTTGATATGCTGATGAAAGGAAGAAAGCTTCAAGGGTTTGCTCTGTTTGTTATGGGATAGCTCCTGTTTGTTTTGTTATGCGGTCTCTTACTTAAGTATGACACTGCAGGTAGCTCAAGAAATTGAATCTGAGGCAAAGTTCCAAAATGATTTCATATCTCAATTGGTAAGTCACTGGCTTATTCATATCTCAATTGGTAAGTCACCGGCTTTAGAAAAGTCCACTGAGTGTCTGAGCCTGATAACAACCTTTGTTCTGTCTCTTTGTACAGCAGAGAAGGCTTTTCTTTCTTTTTCCCACCATAAAAATCATGGCAAAAGGCCTTTTTTTTTAGTCTATATGTCATGGTTTATATAACAACCTTTGTTCAGTCTCTTTGATGTCTTGCATTTTTCTCTTTGGTTTTAATTTCTTATTTCTATAAATTACATCAAAGGTTATTATCATCATGCTCTAAATCATTGTTATTGTGGCATATAAATAGCAAATGACATTGATCAAAGCTCAAGCAGGGGTTAAGAACAACATGGGAAGGTTGAACAAGAGCATCATCCAAAAGGGCTCAAACCATGTCATGCACGTTGTCCTCTTTGCACTACTTTGTTTCTTTGCAGTATATTTCTGGTCCAAAGTTTCTAGAAGATGAAGATTTGCCATGAATGTTTGAAGATTTGATAGAAGTGAATTTTAGAATTCATTAGTGTGTCAACATTCTGCAATCATATACAAGTTCATTGTAAAGCCTTCCCGAATTGTTATGGTTGCATGTGTTTACAATCCAGAAGCTGATATCTTTTGTTCCGGAGCGTCATCATTGTATTTAAACATTTGTACTGCTAAGATAATCTATGTTGTTTCTGAAACCACAGTCTGCTTAAAATTTTCAGAAAATAATAGCTAGGCATGGCCAAGTGAAGCAGGTAGTTTCTCTCAAAGCCCGTGCATTTGTAATAGTTATATGGGCTTAGTTTTCTCTCTCTCTCTCTCTAGATTTGAATTTTAATGAGAGGTCCCTTTCTTCCACTGCTTGCCTTGTATTGTAGGACTTTTGAAGTTGTAGTTTGTTGTGAACCAACAAAGTCATCACACACCATTTGGCCCTAGCTGTGCTTAGCTAGTACCTTGTGTCTTGTATCCATCTCTAATGCCAAACATGCTTTATAACTCTCAATCAGAGATGACAGAATAGAGATTTATGAAGAAAAGCGTCTTTATTTCTTAATAGTCATCGTTGAAGCTTAGTGCAAAGTGTTTGGTTGGCCTGATGGGTTTACATCTCTGCCTTGAAGAAAAGTTCATTTTATGGGTTTTGTAAGCCTTCTACAACTACCTTGCCAGTTTGATGCAAGTGTCCCGATTGGAAAAGCATATTTATTTCCTAGTTTTTCATTGTTGAAGCCTAATCCTATGTGTGGTTGGCTTGTACATTTCTAAATCTCTGCCTTGAGTAAAGCTCATTGTATAGGTTTCTTGAATATTTTAATGCAAACTGACAGTTTGATTAGTCCACTGGTCGAGGCCAGTACATGACACCACTACCAGAATGCTTGTATCTTATTTACTTGTTAAAATTTGGGCATGATCAAATTCTCCTTGATTGCAGCAAATGATGGTTACTTGTTCCTCTGTTCCTTAACCTGTATGAACTTGAGTCGTAATGAAGGAAACATGGATTCAACAGCCCCCCACCCCAAATCTCTGCATGAACTTGAGTCTTAATGAAGGAAACATGGATTCAACAGCCCCACGCCACCCCCAAAAAAAAAAGAAACATGGTCTCTGTCTGAACTAGGTACAAATTCGAGTAAGACTTCTGGTCTCAAGGCATTAATCTCATAATTTCTGTTAAATGCTGAGTTTTTGAGTTGTTAGCAACATTGCATCATGTGTCTGCATGTCAATCCAGGCATTCAAAGAATCCAAGATTATCGTCCTAATCAATTTAAGTTGACAACATCTCAACCATTGGATCATTAATTAACCAATTGCATTAGGTTCCACATCATTTGTTTGTCAGAATCCCCCAATAACTAGAACTAGTCTAGCTGCAAGGGCATTTACTTGGTTTTACACAAGTTTTTAGAGAATAATACACAGTAAACAGAAGGGTTAATTTTTTGGAAGGACAAATTTTTTTAATGAAATATGCATCAACAACAAAAAAAAAGACCTCTGATATTTAGACTCCCACCATTAACAACAAAGGTACAAATTAGACTCCCACCTAACCTGATTTCTAGTTTGTGGGTCCATGGCCTCTGTTCCACAAGACCTCTGATATTTGGGATTTAAGATGAAGTATTATTGATTTGGATCAAGAGAGAGAAGTTCTTGTGTGTACATACCCATTACTTCACACACTTTCATGGTCCCACATGGCCATTTATTTTGTCCTAAATTTTTTAGGATCCTTGATTTTATACATAGAAGTGTGAACAAATGAGTAAATAGAAAGTAAATTACAAATGATAATACCATTGTAGTTTTATTATTTTTCCGTAGAAAATTGTCGCACCAAACAATAAATTCTAGTTTTCCGTAAGGAATTCGTAGCCGCACCAAACAACATCAACACCAATTCATCAAGGAAAAACTTTTTGCACCAAACATAAAATTTTGACTTCCACGGAAAAACTTTTCCAAAGAATTTAAAACCCATGGATTTTGCTGATGTGGCAATTTCCAATTTCCACGGAAATTACATGTACACAAACGTGCCCTTAAGTAGTTTTTACTTTGGAAAGTGATTGTACTTTTTTAGTTAGTTTATATGCATTTTGGTAATGTTATCTTTGATTATATATTCGGAATATGCTTGAATTGTTACAGACGTATATGTAGAAAATTTCAAAAGTGGATATGAAAATCTTCAAAAAGGACGATATGAACATCTTTTCGGAAACACAGTGCCGAACAAATGGCATTTGTTCGGCACTGTGTTTCCGAACATTTTATGTAATTCCCATCACTTTAAAAACCTGTAATACACATCAAAACCACTGCATCCGAGTAGTTTTAAAACTTGTACATACTCTAATATACATCAAAGCATTCATTAAATACAA
Organism: Cinnamomum chago; assembly: GCA_038049695.1. NCBI lineage: Eukaryota > Viridiplantae > Streptophyta > Magnoliopsida > Laurales > Lauraceae > Cinnamomum > Cinnamomum chago. The sequence continues at coordinate 101,079,453 of CP142451.1, read as the reverse complement.
TAAAAAAAAACTACTAAAACACATTACAAACTCCATCAAATGTTTCAAAATACTTGTTACATTCAACATAAACTCGCTTGGATGACCAGGTAGTTTTATTCAATCCAAATCAATTGTCTCACATGTTGATATGTCTAGAGTTACGAGCTCTTTGAATTGTACAATCCGATCCATGTATGGAGTCTCCAAACCATTCACACGAGAATGATGAAATTGTCTTCACTTATTTGCAATAGGCGGAATTGAATGACCAGGTACTAAGAATAACTGAACAAAATTATTCCGATTAACAAAACCTATTGTTCGCTCGTTCCGAGAAGGCGTCGGCACTGGCAAAGACCGCAATGGGGGGAAAGTCAGACACTGTTCAATGCTCAAGTGGTATAACACCAAATTATAACGAGACGCCATGAGGTGCCCCATCTCAGGCATAGTCATCCAATAGTCTACCGATGGGTTGACATCATAGTATGATAATGCTTCAACCAATTCCTCAACTCTGTTCTCCACCGCATATAATTATTTGTAGTGGTCTACATGTGCGAGTAACTCTTGTAATAAATCTCTCCTAACTTGTCTCCATTCATCATCGACTAGACCAACCAATCCAGCGATGACTCTAAAGTCACAGTTACCATCAGCTGCGACGTCCTTTATATAGCGAATATAAGGTCTCAACCCCACGGGAAATGAGAGAACATAATTATCGATGCTTTTTGACCTCGTACGAATCGCACTAATCTTTTATCTTCTCTTTGGTTTGCATTCTAGCCGTCCTTTATCTTTAACTCCTGTCATTGTAACTGATTTAGGAGAGTAACTATCATGTGCAGATGGTACCAACTCAAATGCGCTTGGATCTCGTCGAGTTGAGGTGTCAAGTTTCATACTTGGTCTACCTCTTGTTCTTGATTTTACTTCGAGTTCTATCAAATGAGTACTGTCTGGTTTTGATAGTTCCCGTATCTTCTTTAGAAGTTGCAGTTTTCTTGTGGAATCATACTCATTGAACCGTTTTTCAAGTAACTCCAAATCTGCGTTACAATCCAAGCCCATAGAAGAACTTGTTGATGGGGCAGTAGGCAACATATCAAGCTTGCACCAATGCGGATATATGCAACTTAGAGGAATAGGCCGCCCTTGACTTATATATTCTGCAATCTCGTGCGCACAGGGTAATCCATGTGTACGTCGAATAACACAACTACAAACATTGGCGTCAATTCCAATTAGGTTGGCTCTCTTGGTTTCTGTTAAGATTTTTTTCAAGTGCATTCTTAGAGACATTACCATGAAGCTCTTTGTATTCGGCCGGCTTGAAATTATGTTGCACCATTCTCTTACTTTTCTCAAACGAAGCTTTGATACCGGTATGCTGCAACTCAAGCAAACTGTGGATTTAAGTCCAAACCGCTTCAAAATTTCCTTGACTTGATCACAACTGCTTCTTAAGCTGTGCATGTGAACTCTCAGCCTTGCATAGGATTGTTAAGAGGTGATGCATAGTAATTAATAGGCATAAATCAAATAATCAGTATCTTTTTAAAAGTACCTATTCGAGGTAGTATTCCCAAAATGGACACAATTGTCTTTCCATGCGAAAACAAATCCCTCATTGTAAGAATCTAACCAACTGTCATTCACGTAATTGAGTGCATCAGGATACGTAATGAATTCTTGATTTAGTTTACGTAGTTGTTCACCAAACTCCTCTTGTGTTGATGAATACACTAACATATTCCAACTCATAATAAACCTGTCCCATTTTTTTTCGTTTCAAACAATTTTTTGCATCTCGCCAATACGTTTCTATTAATATGCCATTTGCATAATAAATGAGTAGCACTCAGGAATACTCAGCTAATGACGTTCATGAGTGATAGTTCTCTGTCCGTTACAATGACGCCGGGAAGAATACCATCACCAATAATAAAACGCAATACACCCAATGCTCATGCATAATTTTCTTCACGTTCCGCATGAAGGTATGCAAAGCATACAGAAATGGTCATGTCCGTGGATGTGACTCCAACAACCTCCAATAGAGGCATGCGATAACGATTGGTCTTGTAAGTACAGTTCATTATCAAAACATGTGGAAATGCACGTAATAAATCTAAACTGCTTGGGTGCGTCCAAATCAAGTTAGTTATAGTCTCGCTATTCTCACAAGTCTTATGCCATTCAATGTAATTATGCTTTGTTAACTTTCCAAGCAGTTGTTGCATCTGACTTCTTCCACCCCGCTCATTAACTTTATATCTGTAGCGTGCATTGTATATTGTCTTCATTGTGGTTACGTTTAATTCACCTCTTTGTTTCAACGTAACTAACATTTCTTTTGGTCTAACCATGCTCTTGGACATATCAACCAGCAACTGAGTTTTCTCTTTTAATAATCTGCCTGCATATGAATGCCCCTTTAAATGTTCTGCTGCCAAATGATTATGCACACCACATATGACCTCCAACATCCAATCATCATTTGAGTCTAACTTTATGCCTTTTGATGCATAAGGGCATCCACATTTTTTTGAACCGGTTTGTTTGATCATTTTTCACTTTTGGCCCTCTTCATGCTTATATTGTTCACTTCTCTTGCATGTAAGGAGTACTTTAGCTTTGACACCTATCCGAGCAGCATTTGAAACTTTTATCACAATGACAAACTCATTTTTTCCTTCCTACACCACGAGCCCAACTGATCAGCGAATCACGACTGTGAAATATATACAATAAACAAGTTTAATACGAATTTAGTAACAAATCATTGTAATTTGAGTAATAAATTCACAGTCGGACATATCTCTTGAGTTGTAAACTCACTGGTATAATCCATGACAAAGTTCGATCCAACCTGACTTTCCTGTGTAGAGACCTGCAAAAGTACAAAATCAAATATCATTGTTTGGTATGAAACATCCGAACATATGGTGTATGTTCGGAACTGTATGTCCGAACATAAACCATATGTTCGGACATTTAGGTAAGGACATACCCCATATGTTCGGATCTACAGTTCCGAACATATGATTTATGTTTGGACCTGAAAGGCCGTACATATCGGGAACCTGCAGCCCATTCCGGGCGAAAAAAAAATTAAAAAAAGAGGCATAAATACAAAAAAAAACACAAACAAACAAAGGGACTGACCTTTCCACTACTGCTTTGATTTAAAGGCACAATTTGATTGTTGTTTTCTTCCCTCATTACACTAGAAAGTAGAGGAATGTGAGTGAAGATGAGTAGACAAGTGGATGGAGGAAGTAGAGAGTGAGAAGTGGAAAGTGAGATGAGTTGACTAGGAGAAGAAAATGGATGAATGTGAGTGAAGATGAGTTGCCCAAGGAAGATGGAGGAAGTGGGGAGTGAGAAGTGAAGAATGAGATGGGTGAGAGAAGAAGAAGAGCAGCTTGTGTGCGAAAAGAAAATGGATTTTGAGTTTTGATTGTATTATGTCCATTTTGGTCATTTCATGAAGGGCTATGAATGTAATAAAAAAAATTTCTTTGTGTTTGAAAAGTAAAATTTGATGTGCCAATAACAACTCCCTTTCTCTTTGCACACCCACCATTTTTAAGTTTTGTTTTACTACCAATATACCCTTGTGGTAAATTACCTAGAAAGATAATTAACGGCCTTTCGACTCTCTCCTATTTATTTCTCCACCCACAACTGCCAAACTCTCAACTCTCCCTCCAATTCTCAAGAACCACTATTCCTCTAATTCTTAGACAATCTCATTCACTTTTCATCTCACTCGTACTCTAAATGTTCATCCCCCGCTCTTCTTCCACTCTTTATTTCTCATACTTACTCATTTATCATTATTGAGCTATTGACGGGCAAATCATGGTTTGTGATCATTTTAGTAGCGAAAAGATACATTTAGGAAAGTTTTTTTTTTGTCACATTGAAGCAGTTGGGTTTATTGTTTTAGCACTTGTGGCCAAACGGATACGGGAAAAAAAGGTTGAGGGAGGGAGGAAGAGAGAAGGCCTCTCTATAACTCCTTCAACAATCAAATGATTGAACAACCGGGGTCCATTTACTTACGATACTTAGTTGACATTCATAAAAAGTATCTAATGAATTATGAGTTCAATAGATCATGTTTAGCAGAAAGAAGGATATTCCTTACACATTATCAGACAATCACTCATTCACAAACCTCGTGTGGGGTTAATAGTTCTCATTTCCTATCTCATGGAAAACCCTTTTCACTCCGCTTAGTCCTATCCCCTTCTATGGGTATTTTAGTGAGAGGTTCTATAGGAACTGGACGATCCTATTTGGTCTATTTTGAGGCCAATCCAACCACCATAAAAAGGCCTCCAATATATATATTAAAATTACATCAAAACATGAAAGAGAGATGGAGAGGAAGAGAGAGTATACACGAGTGAGGAGAGTGAGGGGGAGGAAGGGGGTGTAGAGAGAAAAGAGGGAGTCGAGGTTAGGGTAGTTTATATATTATTATGAGGAATTTATGGCGTAGGTCACCATAGGACCCCATATGGCCATATCTGATGTGAATTTAAATTCAATCTTTTAATACTGCAAGTGCACGACTGTCTTTTTGAGACAGTGGCAATTACAGGTTGAATCCCACAGGGAGCATTAATAAATTAAAATTTAAAATCTGATTTTTTTTATAATGAAAATAAAAATAAATCAAGATTTGAATGAGAGATAAAGCTACTATGCAAGATGAACGGATAACAATTATGATAAAGGTAGATCAGAGCAACAAAAAGTCCATTAATTAATTTCAAATCTCAATCCACATACTTTAATTTAGTCTTTTGTCTTGCAAATAACTCAAATCAGAAACAACTCAATGTTTATGAATCGGAAGATATATATTTTTTAAATTCAATTCTTAAGCAGAAGAACCCAAGATCTCCATCACCTCATAAAAATATAAATTACTTTGAGCGTCAGTTAACAAATTAAGCATAAAATATAAAAGGCATAAAAAACCTAAGTATATTTTATCAAAAGAAGATTAACAGATTAAAAAGAAATTTATTAAAAATATAAAGCGGAGGTTTGCTTGTTGCACAAAGGTAGATCTATTATTCTATAAAACATATATCACAGGGACATAAAAATTAAATTAAAGACATAGAACGAAAATAAAATCACTTAACTTCACTTTGTGCTCCGATCCAAAAGAATCTACTCATTCATTGCAAAAGATGTGATATTCATTGAAAACTTCATGTTTACAACTTTTCCTTCACAAAGATTCTCTTTAAAAAAAAAAATCCTTGGACATGGCCCAAGGCTACCAAAATAAAATAATGGAGAAAAGAAGTAAGGAAGAACAGGTGTGGTTTGGAGAGAATAAACCAATAAAGAAAGATGGGGTTGAATTGTTTGGACGTGTGGGAGCCTCCTTTTATGCTTTTTTGCAAAGCCTTTTTTAGTAAGGAAGTACCACCTCTTTAGGTCTCTTATTTCCTTATTTGTAGGGATTCTTGCTTGTGCTCCAAGCTAACTTTTCCTTTGGAAAGACTTTTGACTTTGTAATGATTCTCTTTCTTAATGTAGATGTCCTTGGTGCACACACCTTCCTTGTATAATTTCAAAAATATCTCCCAAGATTGCTCGGTGATGTGGATGAGAAAATCAAAAGTTGTGCACATAAGAGAGTCTCTAAAGTATAGAACGTCTATGCAAGTGGGGGACCCCTTGGATTTATTTTCTTTGAATTTTCTCCTTTTTATTTCTCATCAATTCTCCTCTATCCGCGGGCCCCAAAATTTGAATTTTTTTCCCTTCACGTGAGACTGGGCCCGCACGGGCATGAAAATTTGAAGTGGCATGGCTTGGACATCCTCTGCGAATTCCTTCGCTTCTTTTCTTTTTAAGGTGGGTCCCAACACAAATTGAAGATTCCCAATAAGAATAAAAAAATAATTCAACCATATTACGTATAAAATTCATAAATGTCATGCATGGAACCCGAATGAGATAATGCAAATGAATGCACCATTGGATGATTTTCCATGAACTTAATTGATGATGCAAGAATCAAAAAGCTAATTGGTGTGACACTAAGATGATGTAAACCAATGATTTCATAAAATTCATGCAAGATTGATGATTTTGAATGATTTTGACTAAAATTCCAACTTTAATGCTCAAATGCATGGACTTATGAGATTGAGTGCAAATTACCCTAATTAAGTCCACAAAGTAACAAAAAATGATGAATGAAAACTACAATTTTGTGCACTTATCAATACCACTCTTGAGGTCCCAAACACACCGTATTTATGGATAAGTTCCTCAATGTGCGGTTTTTTTTTTTCGTTCGTTTAGCGAATGGTTGATATCGACCATTCTGTGGGAACCCAAATAAAAATTGGGTTTTTCAGGAGGGAGAAGAGGGGAGGGGAGGGAGAAGATTGCTATTTCCCAAAAGGAAGATGAACTGTCGTGTTTGTTTAATGAAATGACTCCAGTGAAGGCTTGTGGTGATTCCAATTACCATGTTCCTAATATTAGTGGTATGGTTTTTGTGACCGTCTTAAGTTATTTTGGCTTTCTATTTCTTCATTGAAACTATGTCAAATGATGAATTTTTTATTTGGAAAAATGGTATTTAGGAAACACGAGCAAATGATTAGAAGAATGTCGAGAGTCTTTACAGTTGAAAAGACGACGCATGCTTCAGCTCAGTTCTAATATAACTGATCCCTACATTTGCAATGAGCAGACCCTATCTGCATGTGTAGAATAAAAGGTTGGTGAAGCATCACTCTGTTTAGGAAATCTTTCCTCCTGAGTTAAGTACTAATCAATTACTCAGTTTTCTGCTGGGAAATAGCAATCTGCTCCCTCCTCCCCTCTTCTCCATCTTGAAAAACCTAATTTCTATTTGAGTTCCCGCAAAATGATCGATATCGACAATTCCCCTTTTCTCCCTCATCCTCTGCTCCCCTCTTCTCCCTCCTGAAAAACCCAATTTCTCACATTGAAGACTTTATCTATAAACACGGTGTGTTTGAGACCTTAAGAGTAGTATGAGGTCCTACGGGGACCTGCACTATGAATTTCGGGTGTAGATAGTAAATTTTGCACTGTATAAGTTAATTGGTGGGCATAGAGAAAGAGGAGTGTTAGAAGCTCCCTTTTGAAGCCTCACCGGTTCAGCAAAATGTCAAAAATGCCCCCATCTCAGACCTCCTTCCCTGTCCAGAAACTTCTCCCCGCCCCCCTTTAAAACCCTCCATAAACCCTAAAAATCTAACCATCCCCCTTCTCTCTTTCACTAACACTCTCTCTCTCTCTCTCTCTCTCTCTCTGCGTGGGGAAGATGCAAAGGCTATCGAGGCGTTCCGTTTCTGCCATCCTGCGCACCGGGTGCGCAACCAGCCGTACATCGGCTCCTCCTCCACTTCCCGTCTTACACGATTCGGTAATCGACCCCTTAAAAACCCTAAAAACTGCTTCACATCTCATAAAGTCTTTGAAAGCTCTCTCTCTTTTTCATATATTGATTGTATTGTGCTCTTTGAATTGTTCTCCACTTTCAAGATCTCTTCTTAAACGATATCTCACTCACTTCGATTCGATGTGTAGTTGTTCCAATCTTAACATGTTTGAATCTTTGAAAAGATTCATGCGTCATTGCTTTACATTTTATCTTTCATCAGCAGTGATTCTCATTTTTTACTGTTTAATATGATCAACTTCTGAAATTGAAGGAGATGATATTTCATAGTGTTTGTGGTGCTTGCTAGTTAATCTTATGCATTTTGTCTTCTCTTTTTATAGGGCGAGGGCGGTGATTTGCGGCGCCAGTCCGAGTTTGCTAGTAGATTGTATTCAGTTCTGATACCAGTGAAGCAGAGTGCTTCTGACTCCGCTAAGCATCCTAACCTTAGAAACAGCCTCCTCGCGTTCAACCGATATGAATCAACTGCTGCAGCCACAGATTCATCTCTTCCACCAGAAGAGAAATTTGAGTACCAAGCTGAGGTCTCTGCTCTACAACTAAAAATTGTTCTCCATTCAAATTCAAATTCTGGTCTCAATTTTGTTTCATTTCATTTGTTTGTTTGGGTTGTATTGTAGGTTAGTCGCCTTATGGACCTTATAGTTCATAGCTTATACAGCAACAAAGAGGTGTTTCTTCGGGAGCTGATTAGGTAAGCTCTCCACATCTTGATTCTTGTCACTAGCATCTTTTTGGCTGCAGTGTCAATTATCGTCGTTATGGTTGTTGTCGTAGCTCAATCTCAACTATGTAGGGCTGAATTTGTGAGTTTAAGATTTAAAAAAAAAAAAAAAACTCAAATAGAAGCAACAGCAGAGTTTTATTGACCTACGCATGAAAGTAAAGTCTTTGAAGATCTCTCTCTCTCACACACACATACACAAGCACATATATGCATTGCAAAACTATTTCTAGTTACGCGCCTCACTAACAGGGGCAATGCCCAATGGTCTATTAATGGCTGATAAAAAAAAAAGTTTTTTGACTTGGTTTTTTGAAGTAAATTTGTGCATAACTTCTTACTGATGCTGTATCACTTATTTTATTTGAATATCTGGGGATTTTATAAATTGGACACCTCATACCACTATTGAATACCACTAGTTGTGCTTGTCTTCACTTTGGCTTCCCAACCGTTATCAGTAGTTTCGTTCTACAATTGCTCATATAAGTATAATTAAAAAAATATTTTGGAGTTTGTCTCGTTTGTCAAGAACATTAGTGCCTCTTTTTTGGAAATAGCTTTCCAACAATTTAAAAAAAAGTAAGGAAAGAAAAAAGAAGGAAAACGTGATCTTTCCAATTATAAGAAACTAGTGTGATGTATCACTTCTTGGACGCTTGTAATTTGACAAGAATAATTAATACAAGAAGCGCTGCATGGATACTTTTCACCTGTAGAATGTGCCAGGTTTAGGGTACAACCAGATATCATGCCTTCTATATAGAGAACACACCTTCTGTCCCACCAATCATGAAAAATATTAAGCTCTCTCTCTCTCTATATATATATATATCCATGCTAACAGTCAATGCCTAATCATCGTATTAAATTTGCACAGGTGTGTAAGCCGTGCTTATTCAATGTAAGAAACACCTCTCTGTATGCCTAACTAGATCTAAGACATCATTGGATTTTTTTTTTTTGCTGTTTTTTTCTTGGGTTTTTTGTTTTTTGGGCGTGGGTGTTGTTTTTTGGAAAGGTCTTATTATAGGTTAGGTCTTGGGGGAAAAAAAGGGAAGTTACTGTCACCTTTGATTTAATTGGCTAAGTTGTGGCTGTATCAAATTTCAATCTGGTGGTGCATATAGGTTTGATAAGTTTCAAAGTTTGGTTTAGTGCTATATCATTTGTTGAAGGGACCGATCACAGGCGCTTGCTGTTCAGAAAAGGGACCTGCTTACCTTTCTCAAGGAAAGCACAGTACTTACCTAATTGAGCTTTGTGTTGTAACTTGTAACAACTAACAACCAATAATATTGGTAGGATTTATAGATTGCTCTTATTACGGCAGCATGTCAAAATTGCTTTTGAGTTGTATTAATCATTAAAAAAATGATTTTTTGATCGCTCTTAATAAGAGCTAATTAGATTAAGTTCTAGAATGGAAGCCCTAATTTTAAGTTCTAATTTGCAATGAGTCTGTTGGGTAAAATTATAGAAAAGCTCTTATTTCACAATGGAGTGTTTGTTGAACATACAAATAAGAGCTAATTAGAGGGCATTTCTCTGTCATTTCCTAAAAATTCTTTGCCTATGGGGCCCACCTTTCGAAATACAACATGAGACCCACCTTTAAGAATTAGAAAACGGCCCCATCTTTATAGGAATGGAAGTGTGGGCCTACTGCCCACCTTTCCTGATTGTCAACATGAGACTTTAAGGATTATAACATGGGCCCACATTTATGAATTGTTGTACATGGGGAAATTACAGGGGACTAACGTTTAGGAATTAGAACATGGGGCACACCTTTAGAAATATATCATGGGACTCACTTTTAGGAATTAGAACATGGGGCCTGCTTTTATAGGATTAGAACATGGGCCCCACCTTTAGGAAGTGCAATGCAGCCCACCTATAGGAATTGCAAAAAAGGACCCACATAAGAATTCTTGTGCATAAGACCCACCTTTAGAAATCACAATATGGGTACAACATGGGAATCACCTTCAGGAATTAGAACAAGGGGCCCACCTTATAGGAATTACCACGTGGGCCCATCTCAAAGGAATTATAATGTGGGCCCATCTCTAAGGAATTATAATGTGGGCCACCTTTTGTAATTGTGAACATGGGACCCACTGTTAGGTAGGTGATGGGGACATCAGGCAAAGGAACAAGAAGAAAATAGCGCACATGATCCCATTGTGGATGGATCACCCTTTCTTAGGGTTAATCCGTCAAGATCAGGAGAATCCACCATTGGATCGAAGTTTGGAAGAAGATCTGCCATTGGATGTGATGGACGGCTGGCCGAAGACCTCCCATGGCAATCATAAGGAAGGCCCCACAATGGGATGTGCCAAGGGTGAAGATATGTTGCTGATTCAAGATGTTCTAAAAGGATTTAGTGGCCCAAGAACTTTTAAATGAGTTTAAGTTAAAAAGAAGGGGCCCAAGGAGTATTGTATTAAATAAAAGATGTACGCGACTTAAGTTTCCTAGGGAAAAGTGATGGGATGACTTGCGCACGTCTTCCAATGCGCAAGTCCTTCCCGACTCACGACATTCCTCCCTCTTTTGCTTGTTTTTATTTATTTATTTTCTTGTCTTTGGTTAGTTATTCTCATCTAAGGACTACTAAGATGTTTTAATCTCAACCATCCATTGTTAGGGTTGAGTTCTTTGTTTGTTCTTTTAAGCTTGTAACTCCATTGTGGATGCCATTATTGAATTATTAACAAAGAAAACTCTTCAATGGAAGCTTTCTTGACTCATTTCCTCGCCCAAGATGGGGAGTTTGGCGCGAGGCCAAGATTATTTTCATCTCCAACCAGGTGTTTCTCCCATCTCTTTCTTTTCATTATTTATTGCAACCTGATCCAGTCCATTTGGGCCTAATCAGGCCTGGTTTATTGCTGTACAGCCCCTTTAAAGCCTGAACTTCAGATTTAATTGTATATATTTGGATTATCCGTAAACAAGTTGGAAGTCCTAGCTTCCCATCGGTCCTCTCTTTACTTCCTAGAGGTTTCGAGGTTTCGATTGCAGGACTATAACTCGGTCTCGGATCAAGACATGATCACCCTTGCTAATTTATTGTTTGAAATGTGTTTAGTGCCAATTTTGAGGATGATTATGGTTGCTATTAATTCAATATTTTGATCTCACATTTGCATTTCATCAATTAAGTAGTAGGTCTTGCATCACTAGGTGCGGTTTCCTTCCACAGAAACAACCAGGGATCAATCATGGTTGTACTGCTAATGTTGAGGGACTTTGTGGGTGCGTGAATACTTGTGCTAGAAAAAAAGGAGAAAAAGAAGGGGGTGGGGCTTTAGATTTTAAATTTTAGGATGTCATTTTCTTCCAAAACACTACTAAATTTTCAATTGTCCACCTCCTTCCACTTTAGCTGAAAAAGCTCTACTAAAAAATGCAGCTCCCCTTAGCTTATCTTTTTAGAGGCCAAAACTTTATTTCTGATAAGATAGAAAATAAAATTAGAGATTTACCGAATGCTCTAATATGTGAATAAGCTCTAAATCATAAAATAAGAACTTAGTTTTAGAGTTTCCAAATGCCCCCTAACAATTAAAGGAATTGAACAGAACCATCATTTACTGATCAAAGCAAAGTGTTTTTTTTTTTTCTTGTATTCCATATTATGTTTAATTTTTCATTGATGAAGTTGATGTTTTCCAGCAATGCAAGTGATGCCCTGGACAAACTAAGGTTTCTCAGTGTCACGGAGCCTGCACTTCTAAAGGATGCTGCTGATCTTGATATTCGTATCCAAACAGACCAAGACAATGGGATCATCACTTTAACGTGAGATTCAGTACAACAGATATAAGCGATCTTTTCCTCTATATTGTTTGGGAAGCCTTACATATGAGTTGTGTTTTGCCCCTGGTGCAGTGATACAGGCATTGGTATGACCAGAGAAGAACTTGTTGACTGCCTTGGAACTATTGCACAAAGTGGAACTGCAAAGTTTTTGAAGGCGGTCAAGGTAAATTTGTGCATACAATAATTGTCATCAAATTTTTTATTTTAATACCTTTTCTGATGGGGAGTAATATAATGTTTGACCTTAATCATTTACTCGGCCCTCTACTGTCCAAACTGTAATTGCAGTGGTGACCTTTTTGGTGATTAAAACCATTTATACAACATTCTATTTCATGAAACGTCAAAACCATCCACCATTTCATGAAATCTATCATCTGCTTTTGTGCTTGCGAAATATGCCCCATTGGCTCAGTAATCCATATGAAACAGACAGCAACTGCATGAATAGCTATAATTATTTTACTACTGCTGCTATTAACCATAGACAATCCCATCATGGTTTCTAGAACATAATAAATTTTATACCAGAAGCGGCCCATGCCTTCTCTCTGTCAAGGAAACATCATATAATCAGTAATCTGGAACTTAATTGACAGGAAAGTAAAGAATCTGGTGCTGACAGCAACTTAATTGGCCAGTTTGGTGTTGGATTTTATTCAGCATTCCTTGTTTCTGATAAGGTACAGTTCAATGTTTAAATTATTTTAGCTCACTGGATTCCCACCTAGTTTATCCTTTTGATTTCAAATTCAAAATTCAATTGAATGCTTGGAATTGGAGATTCTTTTTTATTCTGTGTTTCTTGTCATTATCTTTTGTTAATATCTGGTTATTGATATCTCAAGGTTGTGGTTTCTACAAAGAGCCCAAAATCTGATAAACAATATGTTTGGGAAGGGGAAGCCAATGCAAGCTCCTATACAATTCGCGAGGAGACTGACCCAGAAAAGCTCATTCCAAGAGGAACCCGCATCACATTATTTCTTAAGGTCCTTGACATGGTCAACTTTTTTCATTGTAACATTTTCAATTGTTTCTTGCTAATACTTGTGCAATGTTTTTGTGCAGAGGGATGACAAAGGTTTCGCACACCCAGAAAGGGTTCAGAATCTTGTGAAGAATTATTCACAGTTCGTATCTTTCCCAATATATACATGGCAAGAGAAGGGATTTACTAAAGAGGTAAATTAATATCCTTGGATTGTGCTGCTTGCAGTATATGCTTTTGCATGAAAATTTAGATAACTCAGAACATGCTCTTATGCCCTGGGGATGATACACTGGTGGCCAATTACCTGATCTGCCTAGTAGGAATGTGAGCTGGTATTTTTTAATTTCTTATTGCTGCTAGTATGCTTTTTGGTATTTTTAGCTGTCTTCTTGGGCGAAAATAAGAATTAATGAGCATTTTCATCTGGATTTTGGGGAAGTGGCACTCTTTCCCGCCTTATGAGAAATGGGGATAAAGGGGGTGGTGAATCTGCAAAGAGGTTTCTAGAGTTTTTTTTTTTTTTTTTTTGGTTCATTTCTCATTCTCATTGCAGGCTGTTAACCGGCAATTCCACATTAATTCTGTTGCATATCCAGATTTTGAATTCAACCTTTTCTTCTAACATAAGAATGAATTTATCAGGTTGAGGTTGATGAAGACCCAGCTGAAGGTAAAAAGGATGAGGAGAATGCGACCAAAACTGAGGTATTTCATTTTGTTTATCAATCCATTCTTGCAGCGAGTAATGTTAAGTTCTATGTTGCTGTCTTCAAGATGGGTTTCTTCATGTTTGTGTTTCTTTGGTCTTTTGTACAGAAGAAGAAGAAAACTAAGAAAGTAGTTGAGAAATATTGGGAGTGGGAACTTACCAATGAAACTCAACCAATTTGGGTGAGCCATGATGTTATGCTTTTTTTTTTTTAGTTCTTGACATTTGCTTTCTTTCACATTTCGGCTGGCTTCATCTTAGTTTTCTTCCATTTATATGGTGCATGCAGCTCCGCAACCCTAAAGAGGTTTCAACTGAGGAATATAATGAATTCTACAAGAAGACCTTCAATGAGTACTTGGATCCTTTAGCTTCTTCACACTTCACTACAGAGGTAATATCTTGTGCATATTTAGGTACTTCGCTTTGCTGTCTTGCTTTACTATCTGCTATTTACTTGTGCCGAGCTAATGAAGGGTGGATGTTGCAGGGTGAGGTGGAATTCAGGTCCATACTTTTTGTGCCAGCCATGTCTCCCATGGGAAAAGAGGATATTAGCAATCCCAAAACAAAGAACATAAAGCTTTATGTTAAACGTGTCTTCATTTCAGATGACTTCGATGGGGAGCTGGTGTGTATTTCCTGGGCATTATTTATTTTGATTGATATTTCATTGTTTTATGTATGTAGAACATCCTCTAAGGTTGAGCTGCTTTTTCCTGGATAGTTTCCAAGATACCTTAGCTTTGTCAAAGGTGTTGTGGATTCAAATGACCTTCCACTCAATGTCTCGAGAGAGATTCTTCAAGAAAGTCGTATTGTAAGTATATTCACCTGATCTTTCCTAATGTTAAAAGGCTTCTTTGTTTCTCAGGCTAATTAGAGTGTGCTGTTTGAAATATTCTTTTACCATTATGGGCGATTACTTATCTTTCGGATAGGGAAAGAAGAGGTGTTGGTGACTTACTAGAATATGTGGTTCGAGTTGATCATCTGGCATAAGGCTTTACCTCAACTGAGCTATAATGACAGGGTTTTATGAATCGGCCTAGTCCGAGTCGACTTGTCCGAGTCCCACAGAAGGGTTAGAAACCCCTAAATCTAACTCTTATCTCCACCTTACTATGAAATCTCTGCTACTGTGGAGTGTGGAGAGCAATCTCATTAAAATATTCAATCACCCTTCAATTGCCTCCTTTGAAACTCCACCAAACCTTCTTTCTAAAGCCATTATCACCAGACCCTCTCTCTTTTAGATGGTCAGTCAGAGGGAGGCATAAGAGTTGGGTTTGGTTTGAGTGATGGAGATAAGGCCATGAGGGAGGTCGAGGTGAGCAGTGGAGGTAACGGTGATGGAGGAAGAGAGGAGGAAATGGTGGTGGAGAAAGAGAGAGAAGGGAAGGACAGGACTGGCGGGCATAGCCGCGTAGGAGGCTTTCCATCTCAATCTGCAATACTCTCCCTCTCCCTCTGCGTGCGTGGGGTTTTTATGTAAAGATTTGATGACCCACAATTCATGGGTCGAGCTGACCTGTATCTTTACATTTTAAACCCTGCATAATGAAGCTGTGTTAGATGTAACCATGTGTAAGACGTGGATGCTCCCATGGCTGCTTATAGGAATCTTAAAACACACTGGTAGATTTTTATCAAGCCACACAGGAAAGAAATGTTGAATGCCATATGTTTGTCTTACGAGGGTCATTGCATCCTTCTCCATCATTTATTTTTCAGCGATCTCTTATGTGTGCTCGCTTGCTCTCTCATATTTATCTTGAATTTTGTCTGCTACCGTGGCAGACAACATTTGCTATGTGCAGTTTTCCTATTTTAATAAAAAAATTGTTTGTTGCTTTCAGAAAAAAATAGGTTCTTATGTTTGACTCTGCCAGGTACGAATCATGAGGAAGAGGTTGGTTCGGAAGGCATTTGATATGATTTTGGGCATATCTTTGAGTGAGAATAAAGATGTAAGTTCCTTTACTCTTTATGCTTGCCATTGAGAGATTGGCCCTTAATAATTTTACCTCTTGATGGCAAGGTATGAACCATGAAGCAAATGAGATTGGTTATCATTATGCTTATCTACTCTTACAGTTTGTATTTTGTTTAATTATTACTTTTTTTTTCTTTCATTTCATGATGCAGGATTATGATAAATTCTGGGAAAATTTTGGCAAGCACCTGAAATTAGGTTGTCTTGAGGACCACCAAAATCATAAGCGCATTGCTCCACTGCTGCGGTTTTCCTCTTCTCAAAGTGAGGAAGAGCTGATTAGCTTAGATGAGTACATAGAGAACATGAAACCTGAACAGAAGGATATTTACTACATTGCAGCAGACAACCTGAAAAGTGCAAGAAATGCACCCTCCTTAGAGATGCTTCTCCAAAAGGACTTTGAGGTATCCCACATGAAATGAACGTATTGTTCTGAAAATTAATTTATCTCATCCAGGGCTTTCATCATATATAATTTATGCATGTCAGAAGTTTTATCCAAAATGTGAGTCAGGTGGGCCTCCCCAGAGATGGTTGGGCTAGCCATTCTGCCAACTTAAGTCGCAGTTGGATGTGCCCCAAATAGCAAGAGTTGGTGATAATATATTGTTCTGCATTTTGGTGGTGGATGGGTAAAAAATTAGATCAGGTGCATTCTGGTCTTTCAGCCTTCTCCACTCAAGTTGATATCGAATGCATATTGTTTGTACCTAGATGAGCATCCAATATTGTTTGGGTGGAAAAATGCCCTGCCTGCCCTGTGCTGGAAAAGCTAACAAAAGAAAAGAGATGCCATCACTTATTTTTTGTTGGCATAGTTAATTTGCTGGTTCTTATGTTGTCCAATTTGATTCTAAATATTCTTCCACTGTGGTTAATCTTATGCTAGCACAATAACCATGCTAAGCATGGACACGTTCACCCCCAATATTTGTAGAAAAAAGTAAATAATAAAAGCACGTGCACTTTATTTTTATTATAATATTTTAAAATTAAAAGATTCGAGTATTAAATCCGATCCAACCTGTACAATGCCTATCATTGGTCAGGCTGGGTTTGGATTTAGCCCAACCGGTACCAAAGCTGACCTGTTGTGATGTCTTATTGATAGTTGAACCTGATTAGAGATTACTCTTAAAGAAGGATGTGGGCTTTGAGGATGTAGGCCCCGTTTATGGTCAAAATTAAGAGAAAGCGGTCAAAATTGAATGCAAAACCTTCCAACTATAACATATTCTTTCTGCAATCTGATTGTAACGTATCTTGACAAACTTATATTTAACATCGAATGGAAAAATGTATTGAACTTTTAACATGTTCCACATTTTCTGCTTCTAAGACCTGTCTGGATACTGGTACTGTACATTTTTGCTCTATTGGGGTTGCAACTTGGAGGCCCTGGCCTGATTCCAGCCTGTTTTCTTCTGGGTTTAGCTTGAGCAGTAGGCATGTCGCTGGGGCTTGGCTGTCTGCCAAAAGCACCTAACCAAGCTGGGGCTGGTCCAGTTGCTATCTCCACTTTTGTAAACCCTGCTTCTCTTTCCTGCGCTAAATCTTCTTGGCTGCTGTTACTGCAGGTGCTATTCTTAATTGATCCGATAGATGAGGTTGCCATCCAAAACCTTAAGTCCTATAAGGAGAAGAACTTTGTTGATATCAGCAAGGAGGACTTGGATTTGGGTTAGTTAGTTGAATCCTCCTCGTTCTATTTATTCCCTTTGGTCTAACTTCTAGAAGGGTCTTTAGCGTTTCACTGAAAATACAGGTGATAAGGATGAGGAGAAGGAGAAAGAAATCAAGCAAGAATTTGGCAAAACTTGTGATTGGATCAAGAAACGGTTGGGTGACAAGGTTGCAAGCGTACAGATATCCAGCCGTCTGAGCACCTCCCCTTGTGTTCTTGTTTCGGGGAAGTTTGGGTGGTCTGCCAACATGGAGAGGTGAGGCTCTTTGGTGATAGCTAAGCATGTGTACTGAATGGAGTTGTATTGTTTTTATGAAATTTCTTTTCTTGTAGGCTGATGAAGGCACAAACAATGGGAGATACTTCTAGTCTGGAGTTCATGCGAGGGAGAAGAGTTTTCGAGATCAATCCTCAGCATCCCATTATCAAAGACTTGAATGTATGATCAATATGGATTTTTTTTTTTTTTTTTTTTTTTTTTTTGTGTGTGTGAACTATTCACATGGAGCACAGCCCACTGTACACCTTGCATATGCAACTCAGTCCAAATTTTCTATATCATCATGGGCCTTATTCTTGAGACTTGAGAGGGCCAAACTGAAAGTCACAAAATGCACAATTCTATCAGATTGGTGACCGTCAAATGCCTTGATAAAATGAAACTGGTCGTCTGCCCAGATTCAATAAATAAATGTCCATTGATTTGAGGTTGAACCTTTTAACCATTCTAGTTTTTCTGCAATGGCATGTCCATTATGGGGCCATGATTTGGACATTTTAAATTGGTGTACAATGTGTACTTCTGCTGTGTCCATGCTGTCTCTAGATGGCATGCTCTATACATTTTTCCCATGTATTTTGCTTTGTTCATGATGCATATGGGTTGTAATTTACCAATTTATCTGTGTTTTTCTTTGGTAATACACTCCCCACTTTTCTATTGTGCAACTTGTTGATGAAGCTACTGGCTCATTCTCCTTGCCATTGCCATACAGGATGCATGCAGTAGAAGCCCTGATAATCCTGAGGCACTGAGAGCTATCGATCTTTTATATGACACCGCCCTAATTTCTAGTGGTTTCACTGTAAGTATTCGATCTTCAAGGAGTTTGTTCCACTTTTCTACTGGTTTTATTAATGCTGCTGGCTTTTGGTTAGGTACATTAGACATCCACAACACCTTTGATGATTCATATAACTAGAAGCCCAAAGGAGATTTATATAGAGCTTTTCTCGGGTTTCTTCCTTTGTCCCCTTCTTGACATCTGAGTGAGAGGTTTACTGATGTAGCTCATAGGCCAATTGTCTGTAAGAAAAGAAGGGCCTATATCAACTCAACAACTTGGATGTGGGACATGATAAAAATAGGATTTTTTATTAGTAAATTTTTTAGAGACGGGCTGTTATATGTCAAAACCATGGATCAAAATATTGTTTGATATGTATCGTATCGGTTGAGTCCACTCTGGCTTTTGCAATTTATGGTCGTTCACACGTGTCACAGTGCATTGGCCAATAAATTCCTTATATGATGTTTATTGGCCAATTTATAGCTGATATGCCCTGATATTTTGTAAGACATTTTTTTAAAAATTAAAGTGAATACGTAACAAATAGCTTGGGGGCTTAACTTTAAGCTAAGACAAATTTCAAATTTAAGCTTCTTCTTCTTCTTCTTTTCTTTCTTTCTTTCTTTTCTTCTTTTTCTTCTGTTTTTTTTTTGTTGAGTATGAATGGTTACAAAATTATCCATAATGCATGTTTGGAATATAGATCTACCCATACATGTGCTATTTCAGCCATTTGCAAATCATTTTGAAGTTTTCTCATAAATTTTTTTTTTTTTTTTGAGTTTGTGGGTATTTTTAGAATGATGAGATTTTTTTTTGGAAGTGTGTTCATTAAGGTAATTTTGTTGGTATTTTCGTATTTTGTACACTTTAGATCAATCCTTCAAATCTAAGTGTAGCTATTAATTAATAAAGTATAAAGCACTAGGTAGTTACTATGAAATCTGTACTAGAATATTGCATGCTACATAGTACATGATTGAGTATGACATGATACTATATAGTATATACTACACATGTAGCATATACTATCTAGTTATCAAATTTTGATTCAATTGTTTGACCATTAATATTATATTAGGTCTTAATCTAATGAAGTGGTGATTGGTGAATGAATACATCAATGTTAATTCTTTTAAATGATATAGTGATACATGAACTTTATGGCTAGTATGGTCAGATATATTTATTCTAGTTGTTAATGAAATAAACATCAAAATCCATCATTTTTCTAATATTCTAGATTTTCTAGATTTTTTAGACAAAATCTTTAGTCTTTTTTTTTTTACTTCAAATTAATTTCACGCTCAGCGACCAATAAGTATCATTTTTGGGGGAGCGGCTAGTATGCCGTACACAGTCCACAATCCCTTTTTTGGTCCCTGGTCAAAACTTTCTAGGTTGTTGTATTAGGTTGCATCTTGTAAGGGTGTTTTGGCTTACTGATGGTATGAGGAGACTTGGGAAGAGATGGGTCTAGTCAATTTTTTCATAAGTTTATTGCCCAAGTTGAATTCTATTCAGTACGAGTCACTTATCCTATATTTTAATAGCTTTTATATTGGCAAGGATGCACCAGATGTAAATGATATGGAGATCAATCCTATATTTGATCAATCCTATATTTTAATAATTTTTATATTGGCAAGGATGAACCAGATGTAAATGATATGGAGGTGATCTGTTGATGTAGAATTTCTAGCCCCACCTCCATTGGGTCATTTGTGTTCTATGCCTTGAAGGTCTCTTATTTTTAACAAAATTTTGTTGCTATTGATAATTTTTTTTCTGAGAAATAATTCTAAGTTTATTGAGATAATCATAGGTTGAGTCGCCTTCAATAAATGAAGGAAAAGAAAATCCTTAGGTTGGATGCCTCTTGAATGTCAGTTAAGAGTGGCAGGGAACTCAGCATTGTTAATGCTTCTAAAGTTGCCTGGCCTTGAGAAGGACCTTCTCACACTACCAATGGAGTCTAATTAAGCCATTCACAGCCATCCATAGGACTATAATATCCTCTAATATGGCTACAGTATCCTCACGCCCCTGTGATGAGATTGATGACCTTCCCCCTTTATCATAAATGGTAGAGCTAGCTAAATTCAGGAGCTCTATCTTGGCGTTAACACAGTTGTTTTTCGGATGTAGCTTCCATTTCACTAGAAGCCTCTCTCAAGCACACAAAGTCCAGGGGCTTCCTCAGGTCCTCTTCCATGCTCCCAAAAGTGAAGCCCACCACTTTATAGATCCCTTGGATTGTCCTCCACCCAATCCAAATATTTCAAACCTGGTTTTTCGCCACCGCCAGTCCCGACTATCTCGATTCGTTTGCCTTGGCTAACTTATAGCTTGAGACAGCCTGTGGACAGAAGATGGTGCTAAGGATTCCTCGCTTCAACCGGAGGGAGATATCAGAGGCCCCAGGCTTCATTGAACTACCAACTGTATTTCTTGCAAAACTGAAAATGGGAGAGGTATTATTTCCTCTTAGCACTGCAGCAGACTGCTCCATTGCTGTCTGCTTGCTGGAATGGTGAGAACTGCCTACCACCAAGGGGATGGTGGAAAGTCAAATAAAACAGATCTGCCAGAAGGCTACAGAAACGGAGGTGGACAAAAATGATGAGCTGAAAAGAAAACGGGCGTAACCCAAGGCAGCCAGGCTTTGGGTTGAAGTTGGTGGGCTCTGGGGCGAAATAGGTAGGCTCAACTGCAACAGCCTAGCTGCTCTGTGGACTTGGGTCCCATTATGCTGAGGTGGGGCAACAAGTGAGCTAAGCTCATTTCTAGAAGCATCCACTCTGTTTCAAATTTGAACCTGTCATACTTACCCATCTCTTCTGCTGTACTGGCACTCCTTAGGGACTTTCCATTGGCATTCAGCAGACAATGACCAACCTGGTTTGTCTCACCCCTGAGCATTTACCTGGCATCTGGTGATGCAACCTTCTCTATGCAGTGGCATCCACAAGTGGTGTGGGGCTGGGCTGCAACTGGTGACAGGTTTTCAAGAGCTTATTCAACCTGCAGATGGATCATGGAAACAAGATCCCTAGCCGCCAAATCCAAATCCAAAGACTCTCTGGGGGAAGAATCATAGCAGTTAGCACGAACAAATTCCATTGCCTCCCTGGATATTAGTTTTGTAGATGATTGTCACATCTGATGCAAGAAGGGAACTGATCATTGCTAAGATCTTATGGTGGCAGGCATGGAGAGAGCCACAAACTCTGAAGGTGTCCCTAGCTCCTCCATCCATCTCTGGAGGATGGAGGACTTTTCATCATCCACAGTGGCTGCCAACACCTCTTCAACATCAGATTTAGACCTGGTTTCTGATAGTTGATGAATGCCTACTGGCATTTTCTGTTAACTTTATAGTCTTAAACCTGAATGAGGCTCTCCTTCTGGATTAGATTACTTGCTAAGCTACCGACCAATTCTGGTTTGAAGGGCTTGGGAACCAAAATCTCCACCGAAATGTGTGTTCTGTATCTTTCACAACAAGAGCAGCACTAGATTCCAACAAAACCACTTCCTTCACAGAAACCTCCATGTTGCAATTTCCAGCTCCTAGGGAAGCCGGAGAGCGCTAAAACGAGCAATATTAGCTTGAACTCTTCTTCCCCCGGGATCTTCTCTTCACTACCTTGCTTCTCAGTCTCCTAGTCATTGTAAAGAAACTGATGAACTTGCTGATAAAAAAAAATGATACCTCTCAAACCTTCCACACACACACCCCCGTTAAAACTTGACCATCACATTCCTTTATACACTCACTGTATCAGGCTAGGAACTTGGCGCCCTTATTTTTTTTTTTGTGCGCGCGCGCTTGAGGTCATGCCACCAATTTGTTCAATTCAGGGAGGTTCGGGGCTTTCGAGCTGTGTGGTCAACTAAATTCTTGGTGTGATTTGAGGAGAAAATGGAAGTGGAGAAACCATCCACAGTTATCATTCCAGAAAAAAAAAAAAAGGAGAGAGTCCATGGTTCAGTCTTTTCTTCCCTTAAAACTTGACAAACTGAACAAAGACTTCACTATATCCAGATATTGCCATGCCATGTCTGATCAATATCTATCTTTATTGCAGCCTGAAAATCCAGCAGATCTTGGTGGGAAGATATACGAGATGATGGGAATGGCGCTTGCAGGCAAATGGACAGCTCCAGAAACAACAGGACAGTGGGCTACTGCCCCCCAGCCAGGGGTATCTGGGAACCAGGAAGCTGTGGAAGCTGAGGTTGTGGAACCTTCTGAAGCAGGTCAGAAGTGAGAAGGCTATTTATTATAAAGTAGAGAATTAAGTTTTGCACATAAGATGGTGAGGCTTCTAGAGAAAAATGTTTGTAGAACTTATAAGAATCACATGATGCAATAGAATATCGATTTTTATGTTATGGGATAAATTTTGTTGGTAATCTATCTGGCTTTATGCCTAAATTATTATGTAATTTTAGAATGTGCATTGTGCACCCCAGCTTTTGGTAGTCTTATGTTTATATATTTATGGGCCTTGTGATGGATGGCTGTCTGAGCCACCCCACATTAGATGCCGAGGCTGGTCGGGACAATCAATTTTTAATTGAAAAGCTAGGATCTTTTGTCACATGGTGTCAAATCTTCATATTAGATTATTTGAGGACATGAGGTAGAAAATGATCCTTTATTTCAATGGGTGATAAGTTTTAGACCAATATTGTAAGAAATAGCATATCATAGTGGTGGTCCACTCTGATTTCTAACATTGGTGGTTCTTAAATGGGCCCACAAATAAAGACGCTTCCATACTTGAAAAAAGAAATTTTCGAGTGCTGGGCCAAAACAGTTCATTCAGGCTTTTACAAACGTCTGTTCAAATGATTTCCTGTGTAAAATTGAAACTTTCATATGATTTCCTTGCAAGAGAGGAAATTGGAGCTGCTTTTTGTTGGGTTATACAAAGAAGCCCTAAATCAAACAGTCGAGCTAACAAGTGAGATGAATCTAATTTATTGGAATGTGAGTATGTGACCTTACCTCATAAGACCTGGACGGTGCTTATCCATGAGATATTGTCAGGGAGAGCCCACAAACTAAAATGGGTTCTCAATTCCAAAATTTTGGAGTCGTTGTCCTATCAAGTCCCAGTGTTTGAATCAAATCAGAGAGGAATCCAGCCCTCTGAACCATCCAATTTGACGAGGAAGCTTAAAAAATGGAGACTAGAAATACCATCCATTAATTCCTGTAAAGATACCATTCTATATGCTTAAAAAAACACACATAAGAATCTTTACAGCCACTATTTGCAAATGATGAGAGTGCTTGTACTCTACCAAGTCCAAAACAAAGAGCATCCACTCATCTCCATGAAGATACCCACTGGCCACTGATACAAAAATATTTATAAATTCACTTTCCTAGCCATTAACGTGGCCTCATCACAAAACCTCTACGGCCCATATATATACTATTCACATTGTGGGAACCAATTAAAAATCAAGCCTTATTAATTACAAGAGAAGTCAAGGATTACATTGGACTCCAGTAAAAAAAAAAAAGAAAGGGATTAAATTGTTACAACAGGGACAAGAGCCCACAGCACAGGTGCAAGGTGCCCATTTCTGCACCCATACCACAAGGTTGCAGGTTCTATCCATGATACCATAAAAAAAATAAAAAAATTCATGGACTGGGTCGGGCCAAGGTGAAACATGTCCATGTATGCCCATACTCGAAAGCAAAAGCCCATATCCGGTCCGAGTCTGACATGGTCCGCAAGTGCCCGGTTTGAGCCCAAATTGCCTCAAACAT
This sequence comes from Cinnamomum chago, assembly GCA_038049695.1. Classification (NCBI taxonomy): domain Eukaryota; kingdom Viridiplantae; phylum Streptophyta; class Magnoliopsida; order Laurales; family Lauraceae; genus Cinnamomum; species Cinnamomum chago. The sequence goes on along the minus strand of CP142451.1, from coordinate 101,055,177 downwards.
GAAAGGCCCGAGCCCACCCATTTGGTCAATCAGGCTGGGCTGTGGTGGGCCTAGTCTGGCCCGGCCCATGTGGCATGAGCACCCCTACTCTCAGCTCAGGGTCTATTTGCAAATAAGCAAAAAGTGACGGGGTGCATTTGCAGAAAAGACGCTGGGCTTCACTCTACTTTATTTTTATCTGTTCTTACTTCTTAGTGGATATAGCAGTTGATGATTTCTCTCGATGGCTGGGGCTGCTGTTGCTCTTCAGCAGCATCTGCTCTGCTTCCAGAAGCAAAGAACATGGCTTCCCAATACTACCCATTTCACCAAATCTCTTAAAGCTCGTCGTATCCATCTCATCTCAGCTTCTTCATCTCAGTCATCAGAAACAGACACACAGACAGCAGAGTCATGTGTGAATTTGGGTCTCTCCCTCTTCTCCAAAGGACGAGTAATTAAACTTTTCTCCCAAGTTTCCTTTTGTTTTTTTCTATCTCTATCCCACATTCTCGTTAAACCCATGTTGTATTAGCCTTAATTCTAATGTATCTTCTGTTCTTTCATTCAATATCATCTGAAAACCAATGTTTGGCGAAATGGGTGGTCTTAGTTAATGTATCCAAGGGAATGGGTAGCCTTTATATTAGTATTATTTTTTGTTTATCCAATAGATACTTTGGTTCCTGCATTTGTCCATGTGTTTTATGTTCTTTCTTTTTTTTTAATTTCATCTGAAAACCAATAAATTGAGAAATGGGTTGTCTCAGGATTTGTGTTTTTAATGTTTTTGTTCATTGAGTGGAGTGTAGTTGTGATTCTTAACATTTAATCTGCTTCATGAAATGGGTAGTCACTGTTTTGGCATTATTTTCCATTTACCAAATAGAAGTTTTGGTTTGTAGCTTCTATTCTTGTCTTTGGTTCCAATTAGTTTTACTGTTTTCACTAATATGATGCTTTAGTATGTGTCTAGTAGCAACTATTTTCCATTTGATATACTTTTTTAAAGCTATGTGTAGTATATGGTTTGAATCCCCTCATATGATTCAGTTGTTTGAAATGGGTGCCTATTGTTTCCATATTTTTTCTTTGTCAAAACTGGTACTTTGTGAAGTTGGTAGTTACAGTTCTTATTCTTGTTAATTCTGTTCATAATTTCATGAAGTTCAGTTTTGATTCTAGGTGCTACATCTTTGCTTGTTGTGTGAACTGAATAACTGTTCTTCATCTCTTTCTTTTAAATATAATTTCACCTGAAATTGCTGGTTCATGAATAAATGGCAGTGTTTCTTTCTTGACTATCAACAATTGAATATCTGAAAAAGCAGTGAATTGCTTGTGTACACCAAGATATTTTTCCTTCCAAGTAGTACAAATATACAAATTTTCTGATGCTGCAATTTCTAAAAGGTGTAAGAATCTGGAAGTACAATGTGTCCAAACTTTCAATATTTGCCATACTTCAGTTCAAGGAACTAGGGTGTTCCCATTCAAGAATCTAAGGATAAGGGAGGCCAACAAAGGCCTGGAACGAAGTAGTGAGAAAGAACTTTCAAAGTTTTGGAGCTACAAATAACATGGTTTTAATTATGGTTGTGGAGAGTGTAGAACTCACAAAGCCAGCCAGCCCATGGTAGATGGGATATGGATTTAGGAGTCAATGATGATCATGATTCGCATGTGCTTTATTCTCTTATTCTTATTACTTATCATCAAGGATCTAATGTTCATAACTCTTTGACATTTTACGTGCATTGAATGTAGTCTGTATTGACAAATGTGCCAGGTAAAAGATGCTCTTTCTCAGTTTGAAACTGCACTTTCTCTAGATCCAAACCCGATTGAAGCTCAAGCTGCACTGTATAACAAGGTGTGCTGCCATGCATATAGGTAGGAATCTTGCTTTTCTTTCCCATTGCTTTTTTCTCTGAAATCCTACCAGCATTTCTTGCTTTGTTTCAAACTTTGATTCAACTTGTTATAAATCTTGGTAATTCTTTATTGAGAATTAGCAGCAAAACTTCTCAATTTAACCATTTTAAGCTCCCACAACAGTAAGTTGATCTCTATGATTCAGATATATTATAATTGATTTTGCTTCTCCTAAAGTTATTTTCTGATTCACGAGGGTAAAATCTTCAGTAGATAGTTGCATTAGTAACCAAATCAATATGGAATTGAAATTCATCAAAAAAATTCAATTACATAAAGCAGACATCTACCTCTAAGCCTTCACAAAAAAGTTGAATTACACTGGTCAAACTTCAAATGTCAGACTACGAAATAGTGACTTCAGGGTGGAATTGGGAGTTCCCTCCGCATGTAATTCGGTTCTTTTAGAGAGAGAGAGAGAGAGAGAGAGAGAGAGAGAGGGACAATATTTTTCTGCTTTCTGCACCCTAAATCATTAATAATGTTTATCATTGAAGTTGATTTAGAGCAAAAAAGGTGGAGCCAGTGTCCCAGCTGATGTCATTTCTTTCATGCGACCCCAATGATTCGTAAAACATATGGCCATCCATTATTCCAAAATATTCTAACTGATTTGGTTCACATCTAATGAAGTTCAATAGTTTGAATTCTTTTTTAGGATGGTAAGTTGGATAGTTTGACTTATTGCCCTTTTCTAATCATCATTTTGTTTCCTTATGTACATTGTCCTTTTTTAATCATTGTTTTCTTTCATCGTCATACTCACTATCTTGTGATACACATCCTATGACTCTGGAGAGGTCAAGAGAGTTGGCAAACCTTCTCATAATTTTATATTAATTCTTTCATATTTTGGTAGTGAGTGAAAATGTTGCATGGCAGGTCCGTACTAAAATGCAGTGCTAGGAGAAAGCTGGATCCTTTTGCTCTAAGTTCGTAGATTCTTCTTGACTTACTATTCTGAATAAATGTTGTCTCTGGATTTTTCCCTAAATGAAGCTGATAATCTGAATAAAGTACATCATTACAAGGATTTCTAAATCTGTCATTAAATGTGATTGGATTTCTTCTTTAATATTTTGAATTTGGGCAGAGGGGAAGGCAAGAGAGCTGCAGACGCACTTCGGACTGCATTACGAGAATACAATCTCAAATTTAGCACCATTCTTAATGATCCGGATTTGGCCTCCTTCAGAGCCACACCAGAATTTAAGGAGCTGCAAGAAGAGGTTCATAGCTTTGTTTCTGTTGTTTATCCCGCTATGTAATGTTTGCTCTTATACAGTTTGGAATGATATTTAGTCTATCATTCTCTAATAAAGGGCATCTCATCTTTTAGCACCAGCAGAGGTAACAGGTTTTTTTTTATCACCTTTCATAACTAATGGTGCATGGGCGAACCTCAAATCACATGCTGTTTGGATATTCTAGTATATTAGAGTATTACTGACACCTCAAAAAGTTAGGCAACTGTCTGTCAATATTGTTTTGGGGCAGAAAATTTAGATACAGTGTCCCACCTAATATAGTTTTTGTTTTCCTTGCTTTCTCAAGAGTGCTGCTGAACAGATAACAGTTTGTTCTACCAACAATTTAACCTATTGCAATTTGTTTGTGTCCAAAGAAATTGTAACATCATGTCTTGTTATACTTTTCAAAAAAAATAAAATAAAAACATCATGTCTTCTTATTGATAGGGTTTCCTTTCACAGGCAAGGCTAGGTGGTGAAGATATTGGATACAGTTTCAGGAGAGATCTTAAGCTCATCAGTGAAGTCCAAGCACCATTTCGTGGTGTTAGGAGATTTTTTTATGTAGCTTTTTCTGCGGCAGCAGGGATTTCAACCTTTTTCACTATACCTAGATTAATAGCTGCAGTCAAAGGTGGTGATGATGCTCCTAATATCTGGGAGACTTCTGGTAATGCTGCCATCAACATTGGAGGTAAATGGGGAGCTTCACTGTAAATGAAATGTTTCACATAGTTGTCCATCTACACCTGCCATTGATGATGAAATTTTTTTGTTGTTAATTAAACAAAGTATAACAATAAAGTGTGTGCTTAGATGTTTCGACAGGGTAGAAAGTAGTCTATGCTTCTATTTCAGATGACATGGAATACAATTTCTCTGTCTTTTAGAACTGATACTTATTCTAGGTGGAAAAGGAAGATAAGTAGTGTCACACCTAATGTGTTTTTTGTCAGTCCCCAATCGTAACAGAATTCTGTCTTGCCAAAATATTTAAACCAATTCTGATTTACAAAATATCCCTTGTGCATATATACAAATCTTTCTCCTTAGGATTTGATACGAATTGTTGGACTTGGTGTATGAGTCCTAGGATTTCGACAACAATGATGGTATCTACAAAGAGTCCATTTTTCTGTATTTACATAATCATTCACTTCTTATTTCACAATTATTTAAGGTCAAGGATGCATCAGTTTGGTTTTACATTATTCTTGGATAGGGGGGATCCATTGTCCATCCAAAATTTCCATCTGGGTAATGTGCCTCCCAAGGATGTGGTTCAAAGAATACCAGTCAAAAAAAAAAAAAAAAAAAAAAAAAAAAGAAAAGAAAAGAAAAGAAAAAAAGAAAGGAAAATAAAATAAAAAGGTTGTGGTTCACACAAAAGCACCTGTTATACACAGGCAGCCTACTAGCCTTATGTTCTATAATAATGCTGGTTTTGGGTTCATCCAAACCACTTATATACTATTTTGAGTTCTTTGAAATTATTTTGGCTTCAGTTTTCTGGAGTTAAGTAGAATGTCACATGGTCCTACTTTGATATTGTAAAGCCATCTTTAAACAATTTGGTTCTGATCTAAAAAGTTCCATCTTCGATTTTAACACACTGATCCTAGTTATTTGATTCTTTCATTGACTACACTTTTGAACCAGCACTTTACAGGTATTATTGTTCTTGTGGCCTTAATTTTCTGGGACAACAAGAAAGAGGAGGAGCAACTTGCACAGATATCTAGGGATGAGACTCTGTCTAGGTTGCCTTTGCGTCTTTCAACCAATCGGATTGTTGAACTTGTGCAGCTACGAGACACTTCTAGGCCTGTGAGTAATTCCATTTCTTTTCTCTCTTAGATGTTCGTTTATAACTTTTGGCTGTGCTTGGATGTTTACTTTTTCTGGCCCAGGTCACTTTTCTACAAATTGGCTGCATTACTGACCAGTTCAGAAATACATGGTGGTGGTGCTGGTGGTTTTTTTTTTTTGGGTGGGTGGGGGGTGGTGTATTGTTTTCTGCTCTTGAGAAAGGGGAAACTGATACATAATTCAGTTAATATAGAGTTCACTTCTGATTTGGTGAAAATCCAAACAGACCCTTAAATGGATTGTTGGAGGCAGTCTTTCTAGTTTCTCATACTTTTGTTCTGCTTATTGCTTTTAGGTAATTTTAGCTGGGAGAAAGGGGAAACTGATACATAATTCAGTTCTTCTATTCAGCACTGCCCAAAATATGCAGTGGAACAAATCATCCGTTTTGCCTAATATAGAGTTCACTTCTGATTTGGTGAAAATCCAAACAGACCCTTAAATGGATTGTTGGAGGCAGTCTTTCTATTTTCTCTTACTTCTGATCTGCTTATTGCTTTTAGGTAATTTTAGCTGGGAGAAAGGAGTCTGTTTCTGCAGCTATTCAGAAGGCTGAAAGGTTTCGAACTGAACTCATCAAGCGAGGTGTTCTTCTTATTCCTGTTATTTGGGGTGAAGATGGAAGGCCACCCATGGAGAGGAAAGGCTTTGGTCTAACTCCGAAGGCAGCCACATCTCTTCCTTCTATAGGGGTAAGGATGCAAAGATTTCATTATGCATGGTTGTTCTAAATGGCTTCTAACAGTATGCTGTCTTTGAACTTCCATCATGTGTGCAAATAATGGCCAATCGAAATAGTGTGTTAAAGGCTGGACTAGATGTCTCACCTTGCACATTTAACAAAGGCAGGTTAATATTTTGAAAGTGGGTTGCATTGGGGCTCAACTTTCAAAGCCTGTTGGCTGGATCTGAGAATGAATGGCTACTAAAGAGGCTGGGCTTGGACAAATTGTGGCTTGACTTGGTGCATGAACAGAGCCAGTGGTGACCAGGTTTTGTCATTGACATTTGAGATTTGACAATTAATGGTTATTTGGTTGAATTGGAAAATATCTAAAAAATATTATATTAATATTATATGAATAAACTCTAATGAGAATTGGGTGGTAACAGGGTGATTGTGACTGTCCTCCACTAGTACTCTGGCCATGGCGATGTGTCCATCCATTGAACACAGAAACTATGAGTCGGGGTTTGTGGATTGGCAACCTACAAAAATCAGCTCCATCAATTAGAAGATGCTTAGTAACACAACCACAGCGTCATGGGTTTGAATTATGTTGCCATTCAAAAAAAAAAAAAAAAGCTCCATCAGACATTCTTATCTATTAGATCCAAGGGTTAGAAATAGATAGAAAAGAAAGTTTGGTTGCCGGTGCAATAGGTAGCAGTACATTATGATCCCAATAGAGTGAAAGAGCTGCCTGGTGATCCCTAGGTTGCAGCATGTCCGGTTGTTAACTCCTTGTGCCCTTGCCGCTGTTTCTAGGACATGCCAGTTCAGGAATAAGAATGCATAAGCCAGTTGAGAAATCCCTTACTCTTTGATCCTAGCCAGCATGAACAATTTCCATGCAAGGGTGGTGGAATCCTTCACTGAGCCTAAAGTCTTTGATCCTCTCAAGCTCAAACCAGAAAATCGAACAATGGCTCTTGCTCTCATGATTGGTGTTATTATTTTTATTCTAGCATTAGATGAATCTGTTATGGAGAAGGGGGTAATGTTATAATTTATGGCTAGTCAGTTAAGACGTAGAAAATTGTTCCTAATCTTTTGCACACATTTGCAATGAAAGGATGCTTATATTAATGTTGCTATCACCGTAGCAGCCACAAATTGGGGTGGGGTGGGGTGGGAGTATTTTTAAACTAGCAGATGTTACAATCTAGTTTCCCTTCTTTTTCTTAATTTGTGGTTCAGAGAAGAATGCTTCCATTTTTAGTTTTTTTTGTAATCAGTAGAAGAACGCTTCCTTTCAGTACGATAATTGTTATTACGGGGACAAAAAGGAAGGAGGAGTAGGCTAAAAAGCAACAAGTGGAGGTGCACATTTAAAAATGGAAATGAGCGTGTGAGCTACTGGAAAAAGAACAAGCTTCAAAAAAAGGTACCCATAGATCAATATTTACTAATAGATTGACTTTCGACTTCTTGTTTTTTTCACCCGACTTTGACCATGTCTCCCAAACAATCTCAGTATATATATATGCCACAAGACGATTCCACATATTGAGGTGGAAATGGGATTGGGTGTTTTCATGTCTCATCGTAGTGCTTGGTTTCTCTTTCTTTCTGATTGATGTACAAGAAGGAAAGTGGAACTATTGGATTTTTTGATTTGGCCCAAGCAAGCAATGGCATTTCAGCATTGACTCAGCCCGATGTGCTTGCAGGTCCATGGAAGAGGGCATTTCCGTGGCAAAGGATTCAATCCAGCCTCAGGTTCCACTATTGCGATCTTTGGCTTCTTCGGTGCGGTTTTCTTTGTAGTAGATGAGCTACTGCAATAGCGCAAGAGTTTGATGTGGGATGAAGAAGACAAAGAGGAATGAAGTAAGAAACCTTTAATGGTGACGATGAAGGTTGTTGTCTACCTAAAGCAGGAACGAATAGCAACATGGACTTTCAGTTGTTTAGAGGGCCGAATGAGATGAACTCTTTTGAACAATAAGAAAGAAGGGGAAAATCTATACCTAACCATGGTGCCAAATTGAGATTTAGGGACTACATCTTGACAAAATTCTGTATTCTGGTTTATTGATTTTGAATAGCCACTAAAGTTGTTATTATGATTTTTAAAGTGCAATAAAAGGATTAACCTAAACCAGGAAACTTGATTAATCTAATCCTAATTTAGGACAACCTTATCCTCATAATAACAATTTAACCTCGAATTATAAAAATTAGAAAGTAATCCCTCATATATATACATGTATATATATACATATATATAGATACACATATGTGTATGTGTGTGTATATACATGTGTATATGTGTGTATATATATATATATATATATTTATTGGGAGATGCTCCTATGAGAGCAGGCCCCCACCCTTTATCTCATAGTAAGGTGAGAGATGCTCTCATCGGAGCATCTCCCATATATATATATATATATATATCAAGATGATGATCTTGACACTTTTATGTTCAATAAGTATCAAATTTATGATTGAGATATGTACCTGAATGTCGTGCCCTAGTAGCGGTCTCGATCCAAACATGAAAGGCATCATGGAATACCTTGTCCTTTCATTTACTAAGTATCCTCATGTCAATACCCATTATTGTGAAGATCCATATGATCTGGTCCATTATGTGCTTTGCATCTTCAATCCATCCATAATCTAATTATTCAACATTGAATCAAGATATATTGGGCTAATTGGATGAATGTTGTACAAAGATTTTGAAAATATATCATTCAATCACAAATTCAAGAATATATATTTTCAACAAGTGTTGTCGGAGACTCGGAGTACAACACTAGCAACTTATATGTTTAGCTAATTGCAATTTTATGCATTGCATTAGCAATTTTGTGACTATACAAGCTACTTCAGTTTGCTGACACTACATGTGATGCCAACATGGTAGGATGATATATTTATTTATTTATTTTTTGAAATGGCATGGTAGGATGATTTTGAGAAACGAACTCAGTCTATAACAGCAAAATCGCGCTTGAAATCAGAGGTGCGGTTTAAAGCCGAAATTGTTTCGCCTGATGAATGGGAAAGGTCACACTCTTGCTTCTTTTTTTTGCTTCATCCACTCATGTTTCAAAATGGTTATTAACATTATGACTGCTGTTATATGATCTTTTTCTTCTTCTTTTTTCCCTTTATTGCTATTGCTTCATTGGGAGGTCTTTCAGGTCATAAATGCGATTATTTAATTGTGGGAATTTTGGAATTGACAGTTTGGTCTGTTGATTCTCTAAACTATTTTATTTATTTATTTTATATAATCCAGTTCTCACTTTGGAGGGAGGTTTAGGTAACTTGAATTTCCACATGGAACAAGTTCCATAGGTACATGGTGTATGTTGAAAATACAAACACAACATTGTTTTGAAATTTTAGAAATTAAATATCTTATGCAATTTTCTATGTTTTGACCTTAGAAAGATGACCTTTTTTGGTTGGATGATTATCCGACAAATTTACAAACACACTCCTTTATTTTCTAACCATGACAATGGCGCCCTTCTAAATTGGTATTTACAAGAAGACACCCCTTATTTTCTTTGGCACACACGAAACTGTCCCTTGACATTCATATCTATCACGATTTTTTTTTAAATGGACGCAGATACTACGTTTTATTTTGTTAAGTTTACAGCTCCCCCCCCCCCCCCATCTCTCTCTCTCTCTCTCCACTGCACATAAGACGGTCACACGATGTAATCATGAGGATCCACCTAAATGATGAAATGATTGTGGATCCACCTAAATAACATAATCATGGGGGATCATGTAAATGATGTAATGATGGTGGACTCTGACCCATTAGATCCAACTAAGTTGTTTATCTATATGGAACCACTTGAAGAAATATCTAACCATCTACACGTGCAATGGGTCCCACATAGAAAGGTGGATGGTTTGTGTGTGGTCAGTCTCATTTAGATGGGCACAAATGGTAGGTTGGGTAAATGGGGTTCAATTTAGTGGGCCCCATTTATGCTAGGTCAGACATGTAGAATCTTCATCTAGTGGGTTTCATGCGGATGGGTATATGGGTAGTATATTTCAACTTGTTGGTCCGAATAGATGGTGTCAAAAGATGGGGCTGCAGATTAGCTTACGAGAGAATCATGTACATTATCTGCTGTAAGCTGCCCCAATTTAGGGGATTCTAATTGTTGTAACTTACACCAAATTTGGGGATTCTAATTGCTGTAAATTATAGGAAGATGCTGGACTTAGCCTACAAGAATTCTATAAGATGTTGAGATCTCCTACAGTGAGGATCACTGAATTCAACCAAAATTCCTTTGTTCATCTGGTGTGTGCCATTGAATCTTGAGTAAGGAGGGTTAGATCTGATAAATGGGTCAAGGGAGGCTTTTGTAAAGGAATGATTTTGGGCCTGTTTGTTTGCATTGAGTACATAGGAATTCTCAAGGTCAAATTAGCTCCACCAAAGGATTATTAAAAGAGGTGAGGGGTGAAAGCTTTAAGGCAATGATGTAAATGCAACCCTCAATTTCCTAGGACTTGAGTTCTAGGGTGGTGGATGGGTGCTCATTTCCCACTCATTCTTGGATGGGATATAATTGATGGTCATTTTTGAATATTCACATTAGTTTCTTCAATTTTAACCATTTTTAGAAATGGAAATCTTACAATTCCTGTGCATTCAATTACATGAAACAAATGCCCTTTGTGAATGTTAAAGCAGCAGAAGGATGCATTTGTTGATACTTATCATAGATGGGGTCTATTTATAAATTTCCATGTATTTTTATGTATAACAAAAGAACTTTATTGAACATACCCAGCTGTTGCTTTAACTGGTTAGTGGCATCATCGTGTGTGCGAGTTCAAGATCTACTTGTAGCCGGAAAAAAAAAAAGAAGGAAAAAAGGAGCTTTAGCAAACCAAGCACTTATTCTTTCCCCTTCTTTTTTTCAGTTATGAATTTAATCTTCTTACTGATAATCTTTTGTGTGTTAGTCACCATGATAAAAATTAACACTTTTTCAGAACCTGATTTTCTTGGTGAACTTTTAGGTGGATACGTGATCAACAGAAGTCTGAAGGTGTTAATACAGAGGAGGATGTGTACATAATATTACGTCTAGATGGTCGTGTTCGAAGATCAGGAAAGGTAAGTGTAGAGAATAGATATATTTCGGTAAACTTACTCTGTCAGAAAATGAAGTGGTCTCTGACTCTCTGATTAGTGCCCTTGGTTTCTCTGATACGCATAATATGTTAGAAACCTTTGTAGAAAGTAAATGAGAAAGTTGATTCTTAGCAAATTTGCAATCTTGTGTGAGGGCCTTTTAGTGCGACTATAGGTCCAGTGCTCCATTCTGATAATATTTATGCCATGGAATTTTATATTGTTCCTACTATATATGACACCCACTTCTACATATATTGGTTTATATGAAACAATGAAAATGATATTGGTAAGAACCAATAACATATGTGATCTTTTTTCCATGCCCATCTTGTGGTCAGTTGGATCCCTTCATTCTCACCTATCAATGTGTGCTAGTATTGGAAGGTATTTTATCTTGATTGGAGTGATTCACCACTGGATTGAATCATTTTAAGTTTACATTGGTAGTTATCTTCGGGTTCCTTAAATTGATAGCTGCCACAGACCTTACCGTCTTACCATGCACCATCATTTGTGGTGGCCCAGTTGTCTCAGAAAGTGGGCTGCATAATTAAATTTTTTGGGGCCTCTAAATTGATTGTTATCATCATCTAAGGATAATCTTTTAGCTGACCCCATATGTGATGTAACCTTCCCATCCCACTGTGCATTGTGTTTCCCCAAGTGGGCTCTGCAAAGAAGATGCACCTTATTAAAAACGTGCAGTAGGCTCATACTACATCAAGCTTTGTAAAACACTCTGGTAGAGATGACAATAGGCCAGGGAAGCACCTTATTAAGATGCAGTATGCTCATACTAAATCAGGCTTCAAAACACTTTATGGTAGGGGTGTGACTCAATACTCAATAGGCTGCGCACAGAAGGCATGCACTGCATTAGGTTTCGTAAAACACTCTGTGGTAGGGCTGTAGGGTGTCAACTTGCACCTTATTAAGGTGCATTGAGCTCATACTACGTCAGATTTCATAAAACATTTCGTTGTAGGGGTATCAATAGGTTAGGCTGCCTAGTTGTTTATAATCAGGTCTCAAAATTAGGACAGGCCCCATGGGCCTACATTCCAACCCAAGCCTTGCCCATGTGAAAAACGTCAAGCCTGAGCACTCAAGCCCAATAGTTTTAATTGTTAAATGGTAAATTATTTGTGTTCAATTTGAAAATTAAATTTGTCACATCATCTCTTTTAGTTTTAAATATAAAATGTGAAAATCTCATTTGAAGGTTAGTTAAATTGTTTGTAGTGCTAAATATGATAAGCTGCATGGTCAACAAAAATAAATGTTTTTGAATTCTACAAAAAAGGTAACTATGTTAATTTATCTATAAATGAAAATACAATATTTTATATAAAACTTATTAATCAATTTATACTCAGTTGCAGTTAGGGCCTAATATTTTGTATGGAGCTGAATAAGCATGTGGCTAATATACGCATGCTCAGAAGGATGCATGGTATGACTAGAAAGGATAGAATTAGAAACAAGAAGTAATTTTCAGATAGCTGCAATTGAGTAATATATATATATATATATATATATCATTTGAGATGGTTTCGGCACATGTATAGATGGCCAGAAACTGCTTTTTTATGACAAACCAAAGGGGAGAGACTATTTTAGGCGTTAGGCTTACCATTGAGGAATAGCATGAGTAATAGGGAGCATTGCATTGAATGGGTTTGGGCGGAACAACAAAACTCACCAAAAGAAAAAAGAAAAAAGAACTGTAGGTCGCCATATGCTTTGCACCGCTGGTTGCCTATCGGGGTGTTGCAATGGAGATGGGTAGATTCCTTGTTGTATAGTGGGTTTTCACCCTTGTTTGTGATTAATACATACTTACCTTTCAAACTGGTGGGGGGGTGCATTGGTCACCTTGGGGGACTGACGAAGGTGGCCCTATATGGATGGGTTTCTCAAAATTAATGATGGTAGGTATATCCTTAGCTACTTAGAGGGTGACTATTTATAGTGTGTCTCAAGACTCTCATATACTAGATAGAGTGAATTGTCATCCTTATATGCACATAGTGAGAGAGATAAAGACAGAGGCCTTATGTTCTTGTTTGAATTTCTTAGGTAGATTTTGTGGTCTATAAAAAAAAATTAGGTGCGAAGTTCTATATTGGAACTTTTTAGGCAAACCCAGATTGTTGAGATAAGTGTCTGATGACGACGACGATGAAGACAACTTATATAATGATTATGATATACTAGGCCATAAACAGATTAGGTTGATTGGGCTGATTGGATTTGATGTCGAAGCCAGGGCCCAATCACTTAAACGGGCTTACTTTTTGGCTGATCTTGGCGGACAGGCCTTAAGAACTGGTCCAAGCCTGGCCTGAAGTTTAAAAAGTTCTGATGGGGAAGCCCAGCCCATTGCGCTATAACAAAAATCGAGAAAATATCTCCTTTTAATTGACGACTATCAAACAAATCAGAAAATGTTACGAGATTTATATTAACCGCATTCAGTATAAGTTCAAGACACATAAGTGCTCTAACCATGTTTCGACTTGTGATCAATCCATAAATACCGATAGAAAATAAATAGGCACTCAAAATAAGTACATGTTCGGTCATCATTGACCAACCCCTCATCAATTTTGACCAGCTACTCTGTAGTCTGTAGTAACATCTCTTGAAATCAAATTTGTTGTTTTACACTTCTGTGAATACCATCACTTTTTCACATTTAATGGAAAATGTGCCGAGGTCATTTTACTTAAATTCTTGTGAAAATGGCTTAAAGAAATCCCTTTTACCTTAGAAAAGCCTACAAATCATGATGCATTCAAACTAAGATGCAGCAGCTGGGTTTCATCATAATCTTCAGCTGGAATCGGCATACGGCCTTGTTTAGCTTCAATTTCTCTGTTTATTCCAATATCTGATCTGCCCTAAAAGAAACCGATAAACTCAAATCCCATTTTCCTAAGAATGTTAATATGGTTACTTAAAAGTTAACTTGAATTTAATTCCAAATGGATGCAAGCCTTTAACATCCCTCTTTCTATCTCTAAACAGAAATATGATGAGATCCAAAAGATGGAGGATGATAGAATTCCTTTCTAAGCATCTAACGTCTAATGTGATACCAAAGTACTAGCCTCCAAAAAGTTCATTTGGTTGCCCTGCCATGGCCATTGCACAACACCACTGCGATTGGATGATCCTACTAACTTGACTGGCACTTTCAAAATGTACACTGTCAAGTTATTGCCGATTTCTCATGAGTCTCCAGTAAAACAAATGGTCCTGATAACTATATATATACATTTGCATGACTGATGACTGTGATCGCCCCACTCTGGTGTGCTTCTATCGCTGAACAGGGACTCAAGAGAGACGCTACATACTTGGTCTAGTTTGTTTTTATTGCTTTGTTGCCTTTTCATTCATTGATATATTTCTCTTATGCTGAATTGGTATTTCCTTCCCAGTATTTTCCTTTTGGTTGGAGTGAACTTTCTTACTTCTACCAACAGAAGGCAGGCCCCCCCTTCGCGATTTACAATTTCTTTCGTTCATAAAAGGAATAATTCCAACGAAAACAAGGCAAAAAAGTTTATACTCTTTCCATTTTGTTAGCCTTGTAAACCTCACCAAACATCTAAGACCTAACTTTGAATTATTGCTTATTTATGATTCAATGGATAAATGATGTTTCACAATGCATATTCCCTGGTGAACATGGAAGCCCTCTAAACCTTTTTTCTAGTCGCATGATAAGTTGTGGATTACTCAATTTAGACTTGGAGTTTCATTGCACTCATGTGAGTGTCTGGGTGGAAATAGCAATTGAAATGATTGCTTTTAGATTGAGAGGTCTCATCAGATTCGAAGTGTATAAGCAAAAGGTGTAAAAAATCGCTCACAGGTTCACCAAAACACCTAATTTACAAGTTTATTCATTGTAGAAAAGAATCCCTTTTACGTAATTTTTTTTGTAGGATGTCATTGTAGTGGGAGTTCTCAAGCAGTTTTGGGGAAAATCTCTAGGACTAAGACTACTGTTGCTGTTGATTAATTCCTTTTACATATTTATAGTAGTTCAAAAAATAATATAGTTTTCTTAATTTGCTATCTTATATTTGTTTTGATTTAGTGGCCCATTGCCGTAGCCAGATTTCTTTGTTTTCTCAGGAGAGAATTCCAGATGCCTTATTCCTACCTGATTTTATTTATTTATTTATTTATTTTCTTTGATGATTGATGATGCTTTTCTTTCATTCTATAGGGCATGCCAGACTGGCAACAAATTGCGAAGGAGCTGCCTCCATTGGATGCGCTGCTTAGTAAGTTAGAACAATGAAGTTCTTGCCTCAGAATGATGTCGATCAAAGCAACAAGACCATGCAACATCTGCATTTTTATCTCTGGACCGTGATTTATTTGTAGATAGGAAGGTATCATTTCTTCAATTTCTATGTTGTGTGGATCCAATTTATAAGAAAGACTGATTATGTGAGATGTAACAAGAAGTCAACATTTACTCAAGAAAAAACGCTTTTTTTGTTAAATATAACAAGAAGTCAGAATTTTCTCAAGAAAAACTATTTTTTTGTTGTCAAAACGTAAACCAGATAATATTATGAGCTTGATCTATAGGTGGGGCCTACAAAGGATGCATTCATATCCTGAAACCAGGTGGGTGGGACCATGCAAACCTCAATATTTGAGGAAGGACATTGGTCAAGAAAGGTTGGTTGTTGCTAAATGATTTGCATTCAGTGCTGGATTTTTCTGTTTAATATTTGTCCGGCTTACCAATTATCTGAAATAGCTGCTTCGATGTAGGCCCCACCGAGCAGCTCATAAGTGCATGCCCTGTTCAAAGGCACACACTTATGGACCCATTTGCCTATGCTGCATTGAATCTGTAGTAAAACAGAGTTTTATTGATAATTGATGGGTCTAAGGTGGAGATTTAGAGGGTCCATCACAAATCTTGGATTTAATTTACTAAGTTAATGGGCGGGCCGGGTAATCTCAGCATAATTTGCTAAATGATGATTTTTGGTCATGGATGCTGCTGTAAATCTCAGCAAAAGTCGAGTAAAATGCGTGCCATTTTTATTTATTTTTGTTAGAAACTCCTATGGTTATCATTCATATGTGGAAGAGGAGATGACTTCTTAAAGAGTTAAGGTCCCCCCCTAACTAGGCTCCCCTTGGTAGCTAAGTACTTGGTAAATTTGGGTATAGGATACGAATTTGGATTCATTTTAAACCAGTGTTTTTTTTCTAAAACCCCTTGATGTTTGCCTTAATTCTATTAAAACCCTGATCTCAATCAAATTTGAAAACCCCCTTTAACTTTGAAACTATTTTAGAGAAACGCGCTTTACTGCCTTTGTTTATAATTATAATTATTATTATTATTTTACAACTATTTTAAGCTATTAGAAGATCAAAATGCCTTCTATTTCACATCTAAATCCCTCCCCTAACCCATTGTCACTGTTATTGATGTTATTTCAAGAATATCCAATAATATTACAATATTTATTAAAATCTCTTGATATATTCGGATATCTGCGAAAGTTTTTAAAAATCATGAGAAAATCATGATGGTATTTGGAATAACAAGACACTACTTACATTCTTTTTTCCTTCATTTGTGTTCCTATTAGTTAAAAGTTTAATTTATTTTTGTGGAATTCCTTTTAATGATATCCCAAGAAACCCAATTTTTGAGAATATCCTGATATATCTCGGAGCTGATGATTTCTTGAGAATGATATTTGTGACCATACCCTAACTCAAATAATGTAACCCTAATATGAGTTATTCCACCTTCACAATTATAATGATTCATCTTCGAAAGGATTTTGGTCTTAGAATGTCTCATGGTAGAGCATAGTGTGATTGGGTTTGGGCAAGATCTTGGGTTTAAAAGGGCATGCTCGCTTAAAAGGATAATAGGAAATGTTAATTTTTTTTAAAATGAGATTTTCTCCCACGGGAATGTCTACATGCATATGTTCCCATTCGACCATCAAAGAGGCAGGGTACGTGAAAAAAAAATCCGGGAAGTCCCTAAATTAAAGGCGTTCACTATAAACTGGGAGAAAATCATTACATTTTTCAAAAGAAGCCCAAGATTCCACACTAATTGATTTGATGTAAACTGTTAGAATGATAGATAAATTTAAAACCAGAATTTGACTTGTTATTCAGTTCTGTTTATCCGAGCATTAATGGGGCTAACAGCATACAACACTTGGATTTGGATTGGAGTGAGATTCGAGATGGTAGGTGTGCAATCTGAAAGGCTTGGACCAATCAAAAGCGGACCCAATGTTGTGAATTCAATTGAAGCTGTTCATATGGAAATTCCATGAGGATATCTACCATGAGTTTCTTTCTTTTCTTCTCTTTTTTTCTTTTTTTTAAATAATAGTTTGAAAGTTGAGAATAAACTTAAGAATTTTCTAAAGGTAATGCGTTTTTAAATCATACCTGCTATGATCAGATGATTTCTTTACAAGATTGTCGTGCTTTCATGTAAATTTCACAGGAAAGGACGCGTGCATGTGCGGAAGTAATTAAAACATCCAAGTGAGAACCATTCTCATTAATGTACTTAAGCATGGACCCTAGTTTCATACTTATCTAAATTATATTGTCATTGCTACTCATTGGATTGAATTTCATTAAAATTACAACTTAAGAAAGAAACCGGTCAAACTTAACGCACTTTAAACAATGGTTCCAATGATCCAATTGGGATGCCTTCTTCTTGGTAAAATGTAATCCACAATAAAATCTAAAAGAAGCTTATATCTATGCCTCTAGTAGAAACCACATGAGGATATAAGATAGCAATGGAGATGAGAATACCACTTTTCTAGATACAAGTAATTAAAGTTTCACACGAATGAAAAAAAAAAAAAATCTAAGATGATGAATGTTACTACTCATTCCACCTTATCTACATGGGACCTACAAGATCTAGCCTGCTCGGCCATGTTGCCTATCTACATAAGAGACGATTTGATTTTGGATCCATTAAATCATGTGTAGGTGAACATCCAGGGAAATACGTGTATGGGGTGGGGTGGTTGACAGTCCCACGCAAATGGATCATGTAAGCGGGTGAGTTACATTGGAGTGGGTCACCCATCATTTGCATCATTCAAGTGGGCCAATAGTGACCACTATTAGGGTCGAACATTACCATCTTTAGATAGATTCATATGGAGAGAGAGAGAGAGAGAGAGAGAGAGAGAGAGAGAGAGAGAGAGAGAGAGAGAGAGAAAAGTGACGTGTAAATTGATGAAATTCCCTATTGATTCCACCATTTCTACCCGGGAAACATACAAGATCCAAAGATCCAACTTGTTCAACCATGTTGCCTATCTAGTTTCTAGATAAGATGAACATCATGGGTAATATTGGTGGATGGAGCCCAAAAGCCCAGCCCCGCCCCCCCTCTTCCCTTTTTCAGTAAGGTAGAAGTTCTGAATGTACTCTTTTAAGTTTGAAGTTTCAGTCATCCATACAGAACAATGATTCCATCACCCACCCACAGAGTCATACAATACAGACAACACATGTAAAACATGGCTGCAGAAACTGAGTATAATGGAACACTCGTTTAGATTTTAGATATATCGGGAGGTATCATTTATAAAGAACTAGTATTTTAACCAACAGAAACGATTTTCATCTATCCACTCTTGCCCAACACAGTAGACTTTAAAAAGATATATTATCACTAGTAGATCCATGAGCATCCATTCCCATCAGAGAACATTGTCCATTACCTCAGGCCGCTCCACCACTCGTGGCTGTTCTAATTATCTGAAAAAGAGCTGCCAATAAAGAAAAGGGGGAAAAACAAAAATTTAGTCACACATGGAAATACAATTGAATTCTCATTTCTGAAGTTAAAAGAAAGCGGATTAATTTGCATTAAAAGATGGGGATATTGCATGATAAGGAGTAGAAACTGGAATGGATGAGAAATCTCCCATCAGATGGACTAGGGAGAAGATGGTGGCAACAGCAAGGGTCACCAACTGAAAGCCGTAGATTAAAAAATAAATAAATATCACTGCTGTCTCTGGCTCAACAATCACTCATTAAGGACCCCATCCATCCAATCAGTGGACAGTTACCTTGGTTTAGAAGTGAAAAAAAAAAAAAAAAAAAATGAGAGAGAGAGAGATAGGAGAATACACCCTGGTGAAGAGAGACACGGAGTAAGAACAAGCCAAAATCGAAGTAAAGAATTAGAGAAAGATGACAATGTCTATGATGTTGGATTAAGAATTTTAACTCTCACATGGAAGATAAGACATTACCAGCAGACATTACCAAGTTTGGGTTCAATCCCATGCCTCTAACCGCTTGATCTGTAGTCTACAAGTTTAATGACTTGTACTAAAGAAAGTTTTTTTACCCAAGATCCAACGGTGCATTCCATTCGGATGGGTGCAAATCCATGGGCTTCAACATCATTCGGGGGGTCCCGTGTGTGTGGATGGTTCGGATTGGTGACAGGTGGGCCCCATCATGGTGTCTCTTTCCGTAAGACGGTGAGACAGGATCATTTCCTATATATATATGAATGGTAACTTGTATTGAAAAGGCTTTAGTAGTACAACAGGATTATACTGAAAAGCAAAAGGCCAAAATGTGTTGGATTATAATATTAGAAGTTCAAATTATAACACATGGATAACATGATAGATAAGCCAATAATAAATAAATAAATAACAGCAATAAAAACCAATTATATGGTCAATCTGACAGGAAGAAACCATGCAAGCCAAAACCAGAACTGCATCAAACAAGGTACAGATTTCAGCTTTTATATATGTTTGTTAACAATGCCTTAGTGTAACCTAAAAAGTATCAATAATGATTTGGTCATGAAAGAATCCATTTGTCTGCTTCATCGGGACTTCCCAAGGCAAACCAATTGACTTCCAAACGCACAACATGTTAGGCCAACAAAGATTCTCAGTTGAGAAGCCGTAAATTGCATATCATAGTAGGATATTAATAAAGTGCATTAGGATATCATCATGGATTTGATTAGGATGCATATTAGTAGGATCACAGCAATCAACAGATTTTTCTCCTTAGATTTCTTTGATTGCATGATTGCTAAAATCATCTATATAAGAGTATGGCTTGTAAGAAGGAAAAATGAATAACCAGCTATTCATTGTCCAGTTTCTTAAGAATCTCTCATTATCTCCCCGAAATGAGATTGTGCAGTCTCTAATATAGGATCGTAGAAACTGGTATTAGAACCTTTATGCTCCCAGTCCCAAGATGATGGTCCAAAAGCGATCATAGGATGATAGCTTGTAAGCACACATGCTCAAACATGGTCAAGAAGCGATCACCCAATTACTGTACGGTTTATTATTTATACCCAATTATTTTTCAATGGTACGTTACATGTAGTCTATTATACACTAAAACAATCAGTGCGTGTTGGTTCATCGAGTATTAGGTTATTATAAAAAATTTAATTGAACGAGAAAGCAAGTAATTGATAATAAAACTTCAGAGAAAGGCATTCAAGTCAAAGCAATGGGTTTAGAAGATTAACACAGGAGAGGAGGGGGCGCAGGTTGTTTGTGGGGTGGGGGGGCTGGCGAAAGTGTTGTTTAATGGGAATGGATCCATTCAACATAAGTTGTGTAAAAGGTAATTGAAAAAAATAGGAGTAGGATACAATATTAGATTATCTACACAACAAGCCAAGAAATTGCATTGTGACAACTGACAAGTACTAAAGCAATTATAATTTATAGCTCAACATTTTTATATGCAGGGAAGATAATGATGCTAGAATTTCGGAGCACTCTTTCTCTAGTCTTTTCTCCTCAAAATCCTTTTCCTTGGCATTGGAACTGCCGTATCTAGGTCACTGACAAGTACTAAAGCAATTATAATTTATAGCTCAACATTTTTATATGCAGGGAAGATAATGATGCTTGAATTTCGGAGCACTCTTTCTCTAGTCTTTTCTCCTCAAAATCCTTTTCCTTGGCATTGGAACTGCCGTATCTAGGTCACCCTCCTCGTTCACAAATCTAGATAGGCCAGGCTACTTCAAGAGTTTAGGCTTTTTGTTGGTTGGCGGAGGTAAGATATTAAGAGTTGAAACTCTTAGAAGGTTTTTGTCTCAAATTAGTTTACTTCACTTGCAATATGCACAGTGAAGCAACTTATTCATTGTGAGATACCTTCTTGCATCTGGCATTTTCTTGAAAAATTTCGGTGTCTCTTGAATTTCCCAAGCTCTTTAGGGAAAATTCTGCAACTTAGAGGTTTTATTTCTATTCCTTATGAAGAAATCATATTTCTAATTATATGTTACGTCTCAGGCATAATAAAGTTCCACCATCATAATCAAAGCCTTGTTCCAACTATATTGGGGTCAGCAACAAGAATTATGTTTCATCATTTCAGTCTTATTCTGAGGCAGGTTGCACTTCTTCAAATCTATCCTTACTTCTTTCATCCATGTCCTATTTGGACTACTCTTTTCCTTGAGGGGCCATCAACCTGCATAGAGACTTTTCGTCACCAGGGCTGTTATTGGCTAGAGAGAGACATATCTAAACCATCTCAAACGAGTCTCTCTTAATTTATCACTAAATGCTCCTAAATGTGCTTATTTCTGATTTAATCTTTCCTAATTTTACTACACATCCATCTTAATATTCTCACCGCGAATACAAAAATGTATGTGTTGTTTCCCAACGTTCCTAATTGTCTCAAGCACAAGGGCAAAGGATGGGGGTTGCACCTTTGAGTGTTTCTCAAAGGAACTACCTATTGAAAATCTGAACGGTTAGAAATGATGGGTTGACTCCAAATTTTAAGTCAATAGGAGTTGGTCCCACCATAAGATTGAGCATTGGCATTCTTAATCATATATTCAATCTTATGGTGACATCAAACTCTTGTTGGAGTAAAATTTGGAGAAATCCAAGGGGAGGGTGTTTATTTCGAGCAGTTCATATATTCAATAAGTGAGGCCCATTCTAGAATTCCACACCCCTCATGGGAACTGCAAGTGATGGACTCAAAGGATGTGGACCCTTAACTTTGCATTATCACATCATTTATATCTTCGCATCTTATCTTTTCATGATTTGATGATGGGTTTAAGTGCTGCACTCTCAACTGTCCATGACAATCACCAATCGTGGACCATCAAATGATCACAAGTAACCAATTAAAAGATTTAATTGTGGGTGGATTGGTTTATAAATTCTACTTGAGTCCAAATTTGATTAGAGAGAGATACAACTCTTGGCGCCAAAAAGAAAGGAGAAAACGATTACTTTGAGCGATTTGCAATCATTGGCCTACTCTTTTCATATTAACTTCTTTTACAAAGTTTTGAGAACATATGTCTTGGAAAATGTTGGGATATTTACAAATTTAAGATTTTTATTCCGATGTTATTAAAAGAATCTTCAAAAAATAGTTTTGCTTTTTAATAATTGACAATAAACGATCCTGTCAAAAGTGGAGTATTTCTCCAATACTAGTCAAAATTACGCATATTTGGGCACATCGGATAGGTAACTATAACCCATCAAATGTTACAAGTTCCATATCAGACACCGTTTGTGATGTGGATAGCAACAAAAATCACATAATTGGGCACGCTCTAGCACATTTGGAGGAATATGAGCACACATATGGCGTCCAAACCCATGTGAGATCAGTTTATTTGAAGAAAGGACACAAACGGCTCAAAGAACTGCTAAAAAATACATCCATTAGGGTCTGTTTACATGTTCCAAAACATAACAGGAGGTAATTGCAACAGCGGCTCGACATGTAAGTATTTGGGCTGTAGTTTATAGGGCCCAACACACTTTGTGTCAAACACCAGCTGGGCTGCCCAGGGGTGTAGATGACATGGACATGGGCCTCCATCATAATAGATGGACCATGTGGGCCCCTTGATCAATTTCATGAAAAAGGTCTGGAACGACACAAGTTTTGGAAGCTTCATCAAAACCTTGATTTCCTTCACAAATTAATGCTAATTTCTTTCAATTATGATGTCTCAAAAAAGGTAGTTATCAGAGGCTGCAGTAATGGGGATTATTGATTGTAATTGGGCCTTTTAGGATTTTATATAGTTGGAGGTAGTCGACTGTATGGGGCAGTGAACAGTCGACATACTACTTTGGCATAACAGTGTGTACTTTCTTTTCATGTCCTTTTCCATTGTTTATTTTAGCAAGTTGAGGTGTATTTGGTCTTATTTAGGAAGTGTTAATGTGTAGGATTCTTAGAAATTAGCGTTTTGAGGATTTTTTTTATATACAATGTATGGTCGGCAGTGGGAATACAGTTGACACTTTCAGATTTGAATAACAGTGTGGTTATTTGATATTTTATATCTCTGTGCTTAATCCCTTGTCTCTATTCACTTTATCTTGGTGTTTAAATTGGACATTCAGTGAAAAAGGGTAGTTCAACTCAACTCTAAGTTGCTGAATTCCAGTTTACAGTGTAACAGTCCCTGTTACACAGTTATTGCAGTCTTTGACGCAGTTTGCATACTGCCAAGGGGCTCCACATGAATCCATGACTGTGTCAGTTTGACACATGAAAATAGAAATGTCTTCTACTTTAAAGGAAAGGGGGGAAAAAGAAAAATAAAAGGAACCCAATGATGCTAGTTTCCGCATTGCATGTGGCAATGGCTTTTCTAAAAGAATTGTTCTTGGATAAGATCCACACAGCATCAAGACTCTTTTTTCTCTCTCTCTCTCTTTTTTTTATATTTTTTAACCCGTGTTAGTTTTCCTCATATAATTTTTAAAACAACCAAAAAGCACCATAGACATTTTCTAATTCAATGAATCATACAGATGCCACTAATAATCCACTAGAAAGGATACCAGCTATTACGTCAACCAATTTCTATTCTCCTCCAAGATATATATATTGTTGCAGGGACAACAAACTCATATGAACGCTTTAGATTAAATGTCTACTGTTGAAGGATCATAAGGAAAGGAGAAATAACGTACATGATCCAATGACCACAAAGACAAAGAAGCCGAGAACAATTGGACCAACAGGGTAGTCATTGCCTTTCTTTACTGTTGTTTCAGGGACAGATCCCCTCTTTGTGATATTTTTCTGAAACTTCGCCACTTTTCTGTCAGCAAGGCGCCTTGAAGTTGTCTGTAAGTAAAAAGATAATGTGTCACGTACGAGCAACTTGTGGCATCAATTCATAATAATTAATTTGCAACTAAACTTTTGTATGGCAGTGAAAGAGCATCAGTCAAAGAAACACGTGCTGGATTCAAGGAACAATTCACTAGAAAAAATGGTTAATGCAAAACTAAAAGTTGTGAAACTTGCTAAGTAGACCTAGTAAACCAATGAACCGTTGTCAAGGCATTGGGGAGAAATGAACACGATACATGGTTGATAATATAGTTCAATTTTAATTTTAAAAATAATGTAGAGCATTAAATCGAGTTCTTCATACAGTAAAAGAACAGAGGTGTGGCTTCTGTTGATGGTCCTGCTATGCTCTATAGGGCCTTCCAATAATTGGATCATCTTTCAGCTCGCTCAGTTCTATTTGTGGACTATTGGATGAATTTGTTACTCGAAGACATAAAATCGATCATATGCATTCAGGTATGCAAATGCTTGGGCAGCAAAATAGTCCCTGGGGTCTTCCTCTAATGGTGGCATCCACTTTGCATCACAATTCCTTGCATTTTTATCATTTTGATTCATTAAACAGTTCCATTTTGGCCTTCTACGCGCGCGTTCAAACCATCCAAGTGACCTTGATAATTTTATGCTATTGGATTTGGAGCTACTCGCAAGTTGACGCATGAGCTTATGATCGAGATCCATGTAGATATATGACAAATCTAGCCGTTGAATATCTTGATCAGCTTGATCAAAAGACAGCCAAAATTTCATGTAAATCAGGGAAGATCAAGAAAAAGGGCAAGGTCTGAAATTAGATGATCAAGATGGGTTTAAATTAAATTTTAAATGTTCTAAATTAAATGGGGAACAAATCAGAATATTATTGACCCATCTGGATTGGTCCATGACACTCGTCCACTCTTAAGTAAAAACCTATCCATCTCCCTATCCCCTTAATGGTCAAGCCTTCAAGTGGATCCCCGCAAGCAGTGGGTGTTTCTAAAGGGGAAACACGCTCGAGCACTCTCCAGCGCGACTCAAGAAACAAAGGTTTAAAAAGAATATTGTTTGAAGTTTACACTTGAGGTCCATCTTTATTGATTCACAAGATTAAAGGCAATTAATTCCTGAATGATGTAGTTGATCAATTATTTCAAAAAAAAAAAAAAAAAAGACTGTCATCCAAGTATTGCACACGTACTAACTAAGAACCTCAAAAGATTAAAAATAAACTAACGGCGCATGTTTATATTTCACAAAAACATGGTACATGTTTATGAAACCACACTCATAAAAAGAACACTGAATTTAGAAGTCAACACACTTGAGCATGAGTAACGCAATTGCGGGCAGACTATGCTTTAGAAAAGGCAAAAACTTTACTTTGTTTCGCTAAAAATTAGACAGAATCCATCTTGTAAGAAACAGTATCTTATATCAGTGTAAAAATTGACACACACACAAAATGGGGTGGATCAGTTAAATTTCAAATTCTAGGATTTTCCCTTTTTCAAAGGTTTTTAGACAATTGTCGGAATTTCTTATGCTTCCTTAAAATCACACAGATATGGCCAATATGCCGATGATAAGTGTCATCGATACGGCCAATGTTTAGGAAAAACCGGCAGTCAGATCATTTACAAAACAGATAACATGAACAGAAGTTCTATCAACGCAAACAACAATAAACCATAACAGATCCCATCAAATAACACAGAGATAGAACAGATTATCTGCAAAATCAACAGCACCAAAAATCTAGTTCCACAAAAGAGAAGATCAAATCATGCAATTCCTTTGAAACTCAAAACAAGAAAATAATCTAATCGGATACAAAACACATCATAAACAAAACTCCTCATCGAACCCTAAATTTTTCGCCAAAAAAAAAAAAATCAAAACCCTAATTTCTCAATGAAGAAAGATGCAAACTTTCAACCAATCTACGACGATCTGAAACAAACACCAAGATCGGATAAAGAGATTCCAATCTCCGAAATCAACACGAGATCGGATGAAGAAAGTGAGAGAATCACAAGTTTGAAATGCAAGAAATGCAAATAGAGATAGGATCCAAAGCTGATAATGAAATCTCTTACCATGTTTTTCCTTGCGTCGGAGAAAACGAAGAAGGAGAATCTCTGAAATCTCTAGCCTTTTTTTTTTCAGGTAGACTCCGTATAAATAGAGAGAGAGAGAGATGCAACATACCGGCGTTTGTTTTAATTTATACAAGTACTAGTATAATAGTAGAGGTTCTTTTTAGATTTGTTGGTGGGAGATGAATCGTAGGAATTATTACCGGACCGGCGACGCTGTTGGGTCGTGGGTCCCACCTAAATTGAAGACTAGTTTATCTTCTCTCATTTTGTTTTTTTTTCTTTTAAATAATCGGTAACGTTACGGGCACGTTTGTGTACATGTAATTTTCGTGGAAATTAAAAATTGCTACATCAGCAAAATCTATGGGTTTCAAATTATTTGAAAAAGTTTTTTCACGGAAGTTAAAATTTTATGTTTGGTGCAAAAAG
Organism: Cinnamomum chago; assembly: GCA_038049695.1. Classification (NCBI taxonomy): domain Eukaryota; kingdom Viridiplantae; phylum Streptophyta; class Magnoliopsida; order Laurales; family Lauraceae; genus Cinnamomum; species Cinnamomum chago. The sequence continues at coordinate 101,028,567 of CP142451.1, read as the reverse complement.
GTTTTTCTCGATGAATTAGTGCTAATGTTGTTTGGTGCAGCTTATGGATTTCTTTAGTGAAAATCACTTTTTAGTGAAAACTATTGGGTGGGTGGGTGGTACGTGTGTGGGGTGGGTGGGGTTGGGAGGGGAAGATGAAGAGGAAGAAAGAGGGTGGTTGGGTGGAGTGAGGGTGAGAGAGAGGAAATTGGATGGTCAGTTTTCCGTGGAAATGGACTTCCCATACCCCCCCATAGGAAGTCTATTTCCATGCCTAGGAAAGGAAAAATTTGACGTGGCGAAAAAGCATTTCCGCATAAAACGATAGCACCAAACACATGAAAAAGAAGTTTTCTGCAGAAAACTACAACATTTTCCGCGAAAATGGGTTACACAAACATGCCCTACGTGTAGTCCATTTCCGCGGAAAAGGTTGTTGTTTTATATGGAAAATTTATTTTTCATATGTTTGGTACGACAGTTTTTCGCAGAATTATATTTTTACTACGTCGGACTTCGTATGGGGGTATGGAAAGTCCATTTCCACAAAAAACTGACCTCCCATTTCCTCACTCTCATCCCACTCCACCCGGCCACCATCTGCCCCCACCCCCCCATGTACATACCGACCTACCCATCTAAGCAGTTTTCACTAATCAGTAGTTTTCACTAAAGAAATCTACGGCTGCACCAAACAACACTAGCACCAATTCATCGAGGAAAAACTTTTTGCACCAAATATGAATTTCTAACTTATTTAAAAACCATAGAATTTACTTACGTGGCAATTTCATCTTTCCATGGAAGTTGCCTCTGCACAAACATGCCCTTAGTATTTGAACCCACTATCATATAAAAATCACAAAATTTAGACGGTTTAAAATAAATATTTTTATTAAATGTTTTAAATTTTACGTCAATAGGAATCGATCTTAATTAAGATTGAATATAGAACCTGTAATAGAGTTCCACTCTTGATGATTTTCTCTTGGGCTCCCCTGCCCTAAAATTTATTCGGATTGGTGCCCATTGTCGTTAGCAAGCAAGAGAAACTTAGGGAGTTCCCACCGATAAGACGGTCCAGATGGGCTCCTAAACAGTGCTTTCTACATGAGTGAGTTTCCATGAGAGAATTCCCCCCACTCTTAATGCAATGAGACTCAAGGTTGTACAAACTCTATATGTATTAACCTAGAGAAATTCAAAGTTAGAGAATGGATGTCTATAGCGGAGCTCACATGTTGAAATCCCAAATAGTTCAAAGTAAACCTCCTCTAGAAATATGGAAAATTATCAAATTTTAGGCTAACTAGAGTTTGTTCCACCGTTGAATTGACTATATAGTTATATATGTGATGATGAATACGCATAAGAATTAGTTGATAATGTTTTTCATTAAGGGTCTGGTTGTTTAATTTAAAATACATAGGGATTGAATACATAATATGTATGCCATTAGTAGTAAAAAAATGAAGCTCAAATGTAAAATTTAAAAAATGAACTTCAAATAACCTTTCCTTTTAGAAAAATAGAATTAAAAGTTCTTTTCATTCTATTTTCCTAAATATTTAATGCTCATTTTTAAAAATTCACATTTAATCTTCACTTTTAATCATTGATGATATGAGTTCTACGTGTTCAATTTCTATGTATGATAATGTAAACAAATAATTGCTTTCTCTTGGTGTGTTCAAATTTAACGTAGATGGAGTTGTAAGATGTATGGTAGAGCCAGCAAGAATTGGAGGTGTGCTTAGTAACAATAAGGGCAAGGTTATGTTTATTTTTCTAAAAATATGGGTTTTTGCAATTCTAATGACCCGGAGGTGTAAACTAATTTGGAAGTTTTTCGTTGCTTTTCAAGAAATCTTCATGACAGGGTTATGTGAAAGCAATTCTTCAAATGCCCATGCTTGGGTGTCAAAATCAAAAGGAGAACCCTTGGAGATTACACTTAATCTTCAATAAGATTCAAGTTTTGTCTTCAAGCCTTAATGTAATATTTCCTCATGAACTTAGATCAGTTAATTCCATGCCAGATGCTTTAGCTAAATAGACGGTGCAGAGAATGTCTCCCTATGATGATTTTGTTTGGGGATATTAACTAGAGGTTAAATCGGGTTTAGAACCTATTTTAGGTTTCAATTTATAAACAAGTCCGAGTCCAAAGCCTAGTTTAGATTCCAATTTATGTCTGGTCTAGCTTTTAATCCATACAAGTTTCAACCCATGGATCTAGGAAATATGAGTCCTTAATCTTACAAATTGTAGTTAAAAATCAACTTTAGTTAGACATTTTTATGTTTAATCCTAGATATAGTAGGCAAAAAATGAAAATAAGTCAACTATTTCAGAATTGGATCCTATGTCCTCTAGTCAAAACCGGTTCTTAAACCAGATATGATTCCTTTTATCAGAATCGGATTTAAAACCAACAAAACAGGTTTCAAGTTGAAACCAGAATCATCATTTAAAAACAATTCTGGTTCCTAGTCCAATATGGTTCCGCCCTTGAACCGATCCGCTTGCATCCCTACTTTAATTATGTAATTGATGGGTTAGTGGGGTACAACGCTCTTGTACCTTTAGTTTCTTTCATTTTTTTTTAATCTATTTCTCATTTTAATGGAAGTTTTTGTTACTGATAAAAAAAGAGATTTTTATAGGAAATATCCCCTTAAACTTCAATGATGGAGGATCCCAAAACTTTAATGTTGACACTAAGGTCCTCTCTCTCTCTCTCTCCTGACTTCTCAGCCCATGAACAACGATATCACCATTCGCTTATTCTCTTTCTTCTTCATGTTTTCCCCTCGACCAAGTATATGAGTTCACATATAAAGATTGGCCTCGAAAATTAAAAAACTACGTCAAGATTACTTGATCAAATGGTCAAGAGTAATTAATTAGTAAAGACGGAGAATTGCAAAAGACGTGAAAAATAAGATGATAGCGATATGGTTTAAGTGGAGAATTGCATCTAGATTGCTTTATGATTGCATACCAACAAGATTGAAGGAAAAACTTAAAGCAAAATGTGTGGCAAACATGAAAATGTTGAGATGAATGTTCAGATTGATGGCCCACCAAGGTAAAGGGAGGGTAGACCAAAAAAGATACATATGTAAATACTAATGCTAGATTATGAAGTGCAACCCATTCAAGAGTTTGGCTCAGGATAGATAGGAAAAGAGAAACAAAATTCACGCAGTCAACCCCAATATAATTGAGACAAGGCTTTGATGATGGCGGTAACTACCTAATGGGGAAAAGTAACACCAGCTTCTCAACCTACATGGACACTTTTTAGGCCATCTAGTATCTTTTAGCTGAAACAAAGAAACAACCTTTTCTGATGACAATCTTTTACAAACGATCGGAGATGACACTTCTTTTTTTTCTTCTCTTTGCTTGGTAGGTTGTCAGTGGCCAGGCTAATGTCGAGCGACACTGTCATGAGCTCCCTGCACCTGGAATACAATAGCATCGCCTCAATCATGAGTTCATCAGTATGACCCATATTTTTAATCTGATTTTTCAGAAAGGTTCAAGTGATCTACATTGATAGCAAATTGTGTTGAGTGCACCATGACAGTATGAACTACTTATTCAAATAGATAGGAAAACTTATAGGTATTTGGTTTTCTAATTAGGCCTTTATTGCATTTACAAGTTAACAAATGCAGTCCGCTTCGCCATTCCATAAAACAAGGAATGAATCCCAAGCTTTATTGGCGTAGCAGGTCGAATAAATAGCTGTTCTTCCCGAATCCTGCACAACCAAAACACTGAGTTGCATTTTACATCCTCATTTGGGCACTAAATACAGTGCACAACAAAAGGCAAGCTACTTCAGGATCTTTAAACTGGGCCAGATTTTGTGACATAATAAATCCATGAGACGACCATCACTAAGGATTGATGAGAAGAATCACGACTGTTGCATACTTGGGAAAAGTTAAGACGCTATTTTAGTCTCTGCAAATCTCAAATGCAGGCACTTGACTGACAAGAGGGGTGGGACAGTGACCTGTATTTAATAAAAAGAGAATATGACCAAGTTATGTTAAGACAGCATTATATTTTGATCTATAATTTATGTGCTTAATTTCAAATGGAAATGACAAAAGAGAAGCCAGAATTACACACAATACTTGGAAAAAGAATACATAGGACTCAACTACTTACAAAATCCCCAATGAGCAGCTATTTGTTTCCGGAGACCTTCAGGAGCTCATGAAAAGCCTCTTGCGGTATATCAACAGAGCCCACACGTTTCATTCGTTTCTTGCCTTCCTTTTGCTTCTCCAACAGCTTCCTCTTCCGACTAACATCGCCCCCATAGCATTTCGCAAGGACATTTTTCCTCATTGCTGAGATGCTATGATATGCAAGGATGAAGATGACCATAATCAGCACCCACAAGCATTAATCCTTACCATGACACTAATCAGAAGCATCTTATTAATATCCAACTAGCACATTAACCCATGCTAGGTATGGGCATACTTACCAATAAAATTTGCAGCAACATACATAAAAATCAATTTAAAAAATTTGAATAACATAGAATCATCCTCAAACACTTACCGAAAGAAAACAATGGAAAAGAAGATTATGACAGTACCTATTTTCTTCTCTTTTTTTTTTTAAATCCAAGAGTTAGGTGTAAAAATAGAGTAAGAGAAGTTGGGTGGAAAGGAAAGAAGAGTATACATAGAGTAAGTGTATATCAGATTTGGCATGAAAATGAAGTGGTTGAAAAGAGGAGGGAAAAGTGGGAAGAAGTAGAGTGGTTGCATGTGGAAGTGGAAGTGGGGGGATAACGTGGGTTAGTTACAGAGAAGGTTTATAACTCCCGGTCAAAATCAATAGTTACAGTCAAAATTGGCTTTAGAAGGCTTGGCTTTAATATATTATAATTTGCAAACAATGGTACAAATAGTGAAAGAAAAAAAAGAGGAATTTGTGGCCTTCGAAAAACTACTTTAAGTTAAATCTTCATAGAATCAGAAATTTGAGAGGAAGAAACACGAATTTATAAAGAAGGGTTTCAAAATAGTCCCTATATAGAGAAATCTGGATCCCAAAATGCCACCAAAAGTCAAGGCCAATCTATAAACAGGACACCACAGAAAATATGTCCTGCTCGACATTTTTTCTTACATGTCTAGAACCCCACAGTTCTTATAGTTTGTACCCAGACCTCCACAGTTTTCATATCTTGCATCTAGACATTCAATCAAGATAAATTATGAAGTTTTCCATCCCCCAATCTTCCACATAAGCCTCTAACATGATCAACTAGACCAGGATTGAAATTAACAAAGGGAAATTGCTTGACTTCATCATCAAGTTTTCAATACCAGTCAACCCCCTGCAAGTGTGTGATAGAACCCAATCCACAGCCATATAAACCTCAGAACCAAAATGTCCATGATTAGTATAAAATATAGCATCCTAGAAGCTGCATCAGGTATTTGAACATACCTCGTGGTATGCAACATCAAAGCAACCTGTCCACGAGGCACGCATAAACTAACGATACTAACAGCAAAGGAGATATCAAACCAAGTTATCGTTCACATATATTAGATTTTTTTACTGGCAGATCTAAAGTCCTAAATCAGGTTTCAAATGAACTTTATCTAGCTTGGGGCGATGATTTTGCTCTATGAGAGTGATAATTGATTTTTCCCTTATCTACTCAGTTCAACAATATAAATTTATAAAGAATTTCTGTTAAGAGATGACAAACACTTGCATGACTTGATCACTTCAATGCCTAAGAAATATTTCAACTAACCCAAATCCTTAATATCAGTAATGACACAGACTTTCAGATATTAAATTGCATCAAGATCATAACCAGCAACAACCGTATCGTGCATGTACACAATAAAGAAAAAACTATTCCAACATTTTTTCTGAAAAGAACTGCATATAATCAGAAGTACTTTTAATGCATCCAAATTTCAACATGGCATGACTAAATTTGTTAAACCACAGATGAGGAAATTGCCTTAGCCCATAAAATCCATTTTCAATTTGCAAAAGCACCAGATTGGAATGGTTTAAACCATACAAAATGATCCATATTGACCTCTTACTCTAAGTCTCCATGACGAAATGCATGTTGTACATTAAGTTGGCATAATGGCCAAGAATGATTTACAGCAAACAAGAGAATGGTGAACTGTAACGCCCCACCCTCCATACATGCATAATATTGTTCACTTTGGCCCACGGGCCTCACGGTTTTGTTTCTAATGGGCCTCAACCCATCAAAATGCCTCATGCAAGGTAATGGTGTAAGCTCTATATATAACCACATTCACTTTCCTCTCTATAGTCGATGCAGGACTCCGGGGCATCACATTACACCCCCCTTAGGGCTGCACGTCCCTGTGCAGTAGCCTGTCAGCCCTCTTAGCCCGCCCACATGGAAACCCGTCCACTTGCACCAAACCACGACAGAGGACAAACACTCGAACTAGTCGAGAGTCGGCTCTGATACCATTTGTCACGCCCCACCCTACACGCATACATGATATTGTCCGCTTTGATCCATGGGCCTCACGGTTTTGTTTCTGATGGGTCTCGACCCATCAAAATGCCTCATGCAAAATAAGGGTGCAAGCTCTACATATAACCCCATTCACTTTCCTCTCTATAGTCGATGCAGGACTCCGGGGCGTCACATGAACATAAATTATTCTTTCCAATAGCACAAAATATTTCGTCGTAACCAATCTCATATCTCTATATGTACTATGAAGCCTTTTGGACACCACTCAGACAAATAACATTCATTTTTCCATTTGACTTCTAGTTCAAGAACACCCCCTTGCACCACACTACACATTTTCCTCCAAGAAACTTCGTAAGTCCCCATGTTTTACTCCTTTCGAGAGCACTCTTTATTTATAACCTCATTCCAGGCAAGGCATCTTTGACCCTGGAAGGGGTACAAAGGAAAGAAAAAGGCAAAAGGTCATAATATGAAGGAAAACTGACTCATAAAAGATAACTCAAAAATAAGATGAGAAAGACAAGAACACTTCCCCTTGTGCAGGCAAGGAGAAGATCATACCACTTTCAGAACTCAGGAGAAACAAAAGCAAACCACATTAATATGTATAGATTAACAAATACCTAGATCAGGAACAGTTGGTGACTAAGCATTTAGAGGTAGAAAGCTTTCCTTGTTCTTGTATCAAGTGTAGGGGTGCACAAAAAAACTGCTAAACCGATCTAGACCGATCCGAACTGCCCTGTAGTAGATCGGTTCGGTCACGGTTTGGATTTCCTTCGGATTTCCTTCGAACCGTTCGGTTCGGTTTTCTGTTTGAAGGTGCGGTTAAACCGCTCAAACTGAACCGAACCGAACCAATTATATAAATATATAAAGGTATATGAAAAATTACTTGAAGAAGACTCGAACCCTCACTCCGTTACTTTAAGTCCAATGTCTCTCACCAATTGAACTGCCATTTTTTTGTGAAAAAATATAAAAAAAAACAAAAAAAACAAAAAAACAAAAACAAAAACAAAACAACCATAACCGAACCGAACTAGTTCCTTTTGATTCGGTTCGGTTTGAGCACATGGGTGGTTCGGTTCAGTTTGGTTCAATTTGGGAAAATAGAAAATCGATGGATTCGGTTAGGCCGAACCGCCCATGTGCACCCCTGGTCAAGTGTATGTCTTTAAAGATCTATCTACCAACAAGGCAACTAAACAATTGACAAAGACGATAATCTCACTGAAGTACATAAAATGGTGACTCTAAAATGGGGGAAAGACTTTCATCATTCACAGGAAAATTCCCTAAAGAGGTTAAGAACATGATATTTGACAATCTTGTAAAAGATAAAATAGAATGTTCTAGGTAACATCCCTAAGGCATAGTGCTTGCTGTTCTTGTCAGGTATTTGACCCTCATTGAGACTAGGGTAACTTAAAACATGGGATTTACTTCCTTGTATTCAGTTAATCATAAGAAATGTTATGAACATGTATAAAGCAAACCACTAGCTAAAATCCCAAGAGGTATGCAGAGTAAAGGTTTAATCGGATGACGAACTTGGACAGTAGTTTTCTGTTAAACTCTCTAATAGGCAACCATATAATCGAACAACCAAAAAATAATAATAATACTCTAGTAGGCAAGTGGTTTATCTGATACAAAGTACTGAGAACAACAGTTGTCCTCCCTCCCTCCCTCCTCCACAAATGTATATGTCCAGAATGATATCAAGGAAGCTACCTTCATAAATCGGATGCCGGAGCTAAACTAAAAGGACGCGTCATCCTCTCTCTCCTCTTTTTTTCCCTCTTCTGATCAATGCACCATGGGACTACATTTTTGTTTTTCTTTTATTTTCTTAACTTTTTTCAGAATATTTTACAGCAAAAAATGGGCCCAAATCGGACAAGTAATAGGCACCTCAGTGAGTCGACTCGACCCAACCTTGGACTAGTCGAGGTCTGAGTCTGAGTTTTAAAACACTAGTCTATCATGGGCTGCACTTCTTCAAATCTATCCTTCCTACTTTCATCCCCGTCTTCCTCAACCTACCCCTTTTACTTAGGGACTATCAACCTTCATAGAAAATTTTTTCATCACCAGCGCGTTGCTGGCCAGCATTGGACGTCCAAACCATCTCTAACAAGTGCCTTAATCTATCACCTATTGATGCTAACCCTAAATGCTCTTGAACACAGACATTCCTGATTTCATCTTTTCTAGTTTTACCACACATCCATCTCAACATTATCATCTTAGCTGTACTCATTTTTTGCATGTACTGTTCCCAAATTGGCTAATATTCTGCTCTATAGGTTATAGCTGGTCTAATCACTATCTTGGAAAATTCTCTTTTCAATATCTTGCATGTGTTCCATTCTATAATTACTAACAATTTAAAATTGAGCAAGAAAAACGAAATAAAGCAATTCCCACTAGATACTCACCACATGGACAACTAATACCGGTAAGGAGTGTATGCAAAAAAATGCAATCATTGAATTTTCATAAATCACCATTACCAAGCATAGAGATACATTAAAGAAAAATAATGTTTGTGAATGACAAGCAAAACCTAGAAAGATGGCATTTTCTATAGTATCATATAAGGAAGATTGAGGCCAATATCTTACGTCTCCCTAGCAATAACCTTGGACCCAATGGCAGCTTGTATTGTTATCTCAAACATTTGCCTGTCAATTATCAACAAGATAATCAGCCTTGTAAAAGAAAAAGGAATCCGCACCAAGGGAGCTAAGTTAAATGAAATTAAAGGATGCATCCCAAATTAATCACAAAAATGTTAAACCTGTCTATGAACTTCTTCAACTTATCAACTAGTTCACGCCCAATCCTCTGCGCTTTTAGTTTATGAACGATGGTTGCCATAGCATCAACTGGTTGCCCATTGAGAAGGATGTCAAGCTTCACCAAATCAGATACCTGATACCTAGAAAGTGAATGCCCTCATGTAAATTGGAATGCAATTATCCAATGAAACAGACCTAAGAAATATGCCAACAACTAACAAATTGAAAACTCAGAATTTTGTAATTTTTTTCTTAAAAGAGTTCTAAACAATGGTCCTTTCCAGTTCAATTCACTACTACATCCTGCAATTTTTATGACAAACAACCACAACAAAATGCTACTGAAGAAGACTGGACTGATCCTCACAACCTCCATCTTCTTCAACCATTCAATCCATGTGTATCTTTGGCCTACAGTACATATTTGTACGCTACAAGCAATTTTTATTCAGATAACCACCAAACCCAATATCTATTGCAATCTATGAAGATACACTAGTAGGCTCTATACAATCACTGTGCTCTAAGACATCCATAAGAAGAAATCATAGTCACATTAACCTACACTGATTCCAATCAAATTTTCTTTATTATTTTCATTTTTTTTGTTAATTTTCATAGTGCCAGAAGTTGCATTCTTGTCCTATAAAGAAAATCAGTTATGGAGTAGCCATCACTGTGTGAGACGAGCTGAGCTTCATAGGGCTCATCTACGTGGGCATTATTCAGCAAAATGATCTATGGCTGCTGAGGATATTTTCTGCAAGATTTTTTTCATTTCTGGCATTACCATGTGTACCTGTCACTCTTTGGTGGGGTCCACTGTAGTTGATCAAAGGCATCCAAAAACAAAGGGATCAGCTTTGATTGTTTATCAGGATTCAGGGACTATCAGAGTTTTTGTAAAAAAAAATTATATACAAAGAGGTAGGTCTTTTGCCAACCTTTCGTCTTTGGAAATTAACTTTATCTGATTTCATCAGGACAATACAAGTTTATGGAACTTGACCCTGGTATGATAAAAATATGTCAGGTCTTTGAAGCAAACCCAAATCTGCAAGTGAAAATGGAATGACTGAGGAAAAACTCCACGAGGGGGTTTGCCGAATCCTAGACAGATTCCAAGCAAGGACCAGCTCCACCATGGGGGTCAGCCAAATCTCATGAGGGACTCAACACATAGAAGTTCCCTCAACCATAGAGAAGCAATCACAACCACAAGGAAAACCCATAACAATTTTTTTTTTTTATTGAATAATGAAAGATGTATCTCCCAATGGAGGGATAACATATTTTATAAGAAGGATTGGACATCCCCTTTCCTAGTAGGACTCTCCATTCCTAGACATTAAAGGAAACAATATCTCCTAGAAACTTGCTAAAACAGGTTTAAAAACAAATCAAACTAAATTCCTAATTTAAAGACTTCTAAATAAATCAAGACTGCTAATTAAAACTCCTAATCAACTTAAATTCCACAGTAAATGGGCTGGTCCCATTGAGCCAGTAGAATAGGCCCAGTGGGCTTGGTCGACCCATAGATCATGGGCCTGGCCTGCATAAGGCTTGCCTTCCTTTTTGCCTACATAGTTGAGTCCAAAATCCAGATCCTCTGAACCTCTAACATAGAGAAATCCTGAGTGGAAGGAGGGGAACTCCACAATGAGGCCCCCTATCGAAAATACAAGCCGCTCAAAACTAATGCCCTCCTGTGTATGAGATATCCCCAAATTTTACTCAAATAGGAACTGGTCCCACTATAAGATTGACCATTAGAATTTTGGAAAGGAGTTCACCCAGACAAGTATTTCACAATTCTTCGTATGTTCTGGTGAAATTGTCACATACGAGCAGGTCAGCAAGCAGAAAAGCGGATGCCTTGGTCAAGCAAGGGGTCGAAAGGAATGTAAATCTAAGTGCTCTCATCATGTAGTTTACAGTGTTGCCTTATGGTGTAGTGCTCCTATAACTAGGCCCTTTTTTTCCTTTTTTTCTTTTATTTATTAATTTATTTTGGCTTCTGTAGTACATTGTATGATATGTATTTTCACATTTCTCTCTTAACAACATTTACCAGCACAAGTCTCTTGTGCTTTTAGTTTTTAATGAATTTTAAATATTAAAAAAATCATTTACCAGTTGCCAATAAAAAAACAATACTTCACAATTTTTATGGTGAAAAATCAGGGACATCTGTGCTATTTAGGACCAATCTTTTTTTTCCCAAGTATATCCTCTAGTATCGGAATGATCTTTCAGATAGTTAGATATATTATGATCTCTGACAAAGCCATTTCTCTGTTGGCTGACATCAGGTTCCTATTCAGTGGGCATAACACCTGGTTCAGGTGTTCGGCCAATTTTTGTTCTGTATGTCTAGTGCAGCATTTATTTTATGGCACCTATTTGATAAACAATATGAGTTCCGATCGAACGCATCAAATTCAAATCGAGTTAGCACCGACTATGGCTATTGTCCCATCTAAGGCAAATTTTTCTAAAAGGGAAGAAATCGTGGGAAAATGTTTCTGGAATTGTTGAGTGAGTTGAAATCCCAAATCCAAGACCTTTACTGCAAAGAATGCGAAGCTAATATTGAGAAAATTTCTTGAATTGCCAATTTCCTGTATGCATAGTGTGCATTATATGCACTGTCTACAAGGTCAAGTGCACCGTCTGCACTCTCTACTAAAAAATCCTCGATCGATAATCAATTTATTGTATAATCAAGAAGTTTGGGTCCTTTAATAGGTCAAGATCTGTTGAAATAACAACCAGATCTCCTCCTACAGTTATCAGTGACTACTCTCTGCTCCTCTCTTCTGCAACACCATCCACTGCAGTATCAAACAAAGTTAACCTAACCCAGTGCTGAAATTTGGCAACCTTAGAAAACCACAAACATTTCAAAATCTTCCAAATCAAGAACTTTAATCTTGATAGACAGAGTCTTCTACTCAGAGGAAGCTCTGATACCATATAGAACTAATCCATCAAAAAATCTCTATTTTCCTCTAAAAGGTCAATAAGCCAGTCACATGAGGAAGAAGAATAACTCAGAAAAGGGGAAATTAATTCAAACAAAGGGTATTGGAGTCACCATCAAGGTTGGGTGACAGCAACATATAGTTATCTATATTTTTATGTATTTAAAAAAAAAAAACCCAACTTTTTGTCATTTTACAAACCAGTCCACAATACCCAATAATTGCAAACAGGTCCTCACCATCACTCTTGACAGTATCTAGATCTTAGGACCAAGGAGGGTGGACCTCAGGGTGATTTGACTCGTAAAAAAATCAAAAGACAGAGAAATTACAAAAGAGGGGCAGAGATGATGATCAGGGAATATGCAATGGAGCTGTGGATCAGATGAACTCATGGTTCAAAATCGCTGTATCGGTCGCAGTATCAGCCTACTCCAAAAACTGATACGGTATTGGTATCCCGTCGCGGTCATTTTTTGAAAAAATATCCAAAAAATAAAAAAAATATTGTAAAATACTGGAAAACAATGTTTTTATCCATTAGTAACAGCTTTAGATCAAAATATCGGTCTTCCTAATTTATAACCTTGTGCATCGCTGTCTAAATATAACAACTGCCAAGTATTAATGTTTCATCTTTGTGTCTATCTTTATAAGTTACAAATTCATTAAACTAGTTCATATCTAAAATCTAAACCATTAACAATAGCTATGACCTCTTATATTAGCTTTGAAATTTTCACTCCAATCAGACCTGCCCACAGTTGAATTGGACATGTTAAATGATTACAAGCGCTTTATTAGGACTAATCCCATTATTGGATTGACCACACTTGGTTTATATTAAAATTCTGTTAACATTTTAATAAGTAATCATTATAGAAGTGGCATAACTCTTGAGTAAATTTTTTTTAGGGCCCATTGAGATTATTGGCACATTTTTTTCTAAAATTGATCAATCTGACAGTGGGTAAATCTCCTATTACAATATGAAACTTTTCCAGTACCAATATAAGAGAGAGCTAATTATTTTGAGCGGGTTAGATTTTCTATAGGTGGGCCATAGTGTGGAGACCCAAAGACCATCAATATTGAAAGTTAGATACATGTATGTAACTGAAGGGAAAAAAAAAACGTGTAAAAGGGCATTTGCCCTAAAAGGCTCATTTACCTTTCTACCATCCAAAACTGAAACAGAAAGCGGCAGCTGCAGAGGGAGAAGAAAGAAAAAAACAAGAAGAAAAGGGAAAGGAGGGGGAGGAAGGAGGAGGAAGAAGGAAGAGGGCAATGGTGTCACCCAGGTCCAGTGGCTAGGGTGATGGAGTCAAACACGCCGACATGCAGCAGCTCCTAGTCTGCCATTCATGTACGCCTCTATTCCTCTCCTCCTCCCTCTCTTTTCTTTGTTATCTTCCATTTTTTCACCTGCATGTTTTCTGTATTTTTTTATTTTTTTTCATTATTTTCAATTTGCTCAGACAAAAAAAGGAACAGGGAAGGCTTTCTTCGTCCGTAACGGCCGATATATCGGACTCAAGCGATATTTTCTAGGTATCGACCTATATTTTTCGATATTTTGGCGATATTTTGATGAGTGACACCGATACCGGTTCCCCATCAAAATATTGTACCGGTACTGGCTGATACCGGTTCGTATCGGCCGATATTTTCAACTATGGATGAACTAGATCTTGAATAGAGAGAAATCGTGATTAGAGGTTTCAATACATGTTGACAAGAAAGAGGAGATATAATAGGTTTCAAAATCAGATAAGGGTTTGACAAATCTGCTTAGACAGAGAACAAAACAAGGAAACCTGCCACAACTCCTCCTGGCTATGCCATTCAAGGAAAGATGAGTCTGTAAACTGAACACAACAATAAAAACGGTCTTAGCAATCTCCCTGTACTTTTGATTCTTTGAAGAAAAGGTTTACTGTGAGAAATGCAGATCATACACAATTTCTGAAATTCACCTATAAAGGGATAATTTTTGTCATCATGTAGAAAACAAAATGTCATTGAATGTAAAAAAGGAAAAATATTTAAAGGTTTATGACGTGGGCCTACCAGAGCATCTTTTGAAAATAGCAGTTGCAACAGAAAAGAGATTACAGTTTCACAAAGAAAGTATGTATTAGTTGTTCAGAAGGAAACCAGAACACTAGGATATAGACCATGTATGCTCTGAAGGAAGTGAACCATTGTCTTCATCTGATGGAAGAAGAACTTGTAAGATCTTAAGTATCATCAACGGTTAGTGGGAAAATTGATATATCTAACACTTACAAGGCCTGATATTGCCTAAAAAGTGGAAGTGACAAAGTCAGTCTAAACATACACCTCATAACTCGTGTGAAAATTGTTTATCAGAGCCAGATGTATTCAAAATCCACTTAAGGAAAGTGGCTCATTTTTTGAAGCATGGGCACCTAGATCTATAAGTGATCGAAGATATTATTTAGGTTGGTAATCAAAGGGATAGACAATCTAGCCCATGTCATTGCACTAGGTGGAAATCTAGTTTTATGGAGAAGCAAGAATGTAGTTTCAGGATCAAGTGCATAAGCAAAGTATGGGGCAATTGGACAAGGCACATGGTCCCTGGCTGTTGCTCAGCTTGCAACGGACATGTGTAGTTTGCATTGGTGCATGAGTTTTGAGTCCCTGTATAAAAATAAAATAAAAATACAAGGCGCATGTGGAGATTCAGGGCAAAAACTTTCGCTGGCAGATTTGTGAAATCAAATGCAGCTTACTAGTTGTCATGTAGTAATAATCTGGCTGCCTCATGGACTCTTGGAATCTAGTTTACCATTAGTGTACAAACATATATAAATTGAATGTCATTTTATCCCCCACCCAGAAAAATGTATCTTTAAAGATTATACAATCTCTATTTGTAAATATGAGAACTATTGATAGAAATGCTTACTTAAGCTTATAGAAAGAGTATCCATCATCATCTAGTTACCGAGCTAGACAAGATTGATCATAATGCTCTAGCTTAAGGAGCTCAGAAACAGAACCTTCTCAAGCTCCTTTATTGCCTCAACCATACAGCTAAAGAAACTAAGCATATATATCATTAAGCTTTTCGAAAATTTAAAAGGTAAACAGCTTGAATGTAGCTACAGTGAAGTAAAATAAATGGTCAAGAATGAAGTATATTCAACATTAAATGAGTTGAACTTGGCTGATAATAAACTATTCAAAATACTGTGTAAAACTTACTCAGCGTCCTCATAGTCAAACGAGGCATATCCAGATGTGATACTCTTCAATTCATTGTAGAAATCCACAACAATTTCCCTCAATGGTAGACGATATTTCATAAATGCACGCTGACTGCATATAAAGCTCAGACAATCAGATGGCAGCCATCCTTCAATTTGCAAAATTATCAAGCTAAAAAATTATCACCTGTCAATAAATGAGTACTCTAGCTGCTCTCCTCTCCTCTCAGAACAAAGGGTAATTATAGGCCCAACATATCTGTAAGTAGATAACTATTCAGAATGACGAATAGCGGCTTTAAATGCTCTAAGAAAGAACTATAAAAGCAGTTACAGACTGAATGAACACTTCATTACTATTAAGAAAGAACAACCAAACAATCCAACATACAATTTAAGATGAACAATGCAAGGGAATAGAGCTTACTCACTAGGAATAATAATGGTAGCAATCACCGATGGCTCCCAACATTTCGTTACAGATTTTCCAGGATTTGAGGCCAATGCAGCAGGATTTTGAACTTTTACTTTGCTAATAATAAACCATTATGTCATCATTAACTGTTATTACGTGCCGACCCAGTGACTGGATTAAAGCAGCAAATCCATTACCATACCTTCCATCTGAATACTCAAAAATATATGGTACTGTAGGAATAGTAGAAATGACACAGGCACCATATTCCTGCAAGGTAGATAGGTTTGAGATAAAACAAAAGCAATAGTTGGAAACTTGGACAGGTATGTAATCTATGCTCAAAAGAGATGAAACTGGTAACCTGCCGTAAGACTATATGAGAACGAGCCACAAAAATCAATATCAGAGGTTCCTACATGTTGTAGTTAGCTGACACCTTTTGTTTACTAAATCAATTGGATGTTATCACAAGACTGCTATCATATCATGAGCACATTACTTTTCTCAATTGATATTAAGAAAGAGAGATGCGACAGTTCCAAACCAATGCTGATTATTTAATTTTTTTAATCAATTTAGTTGCTTTTATAATTTATATCGGTTCTTCACAATCAACAATTTTGTACTGATCGTTAAAGTGCTTCTACTATTTCCACGTCTGGCTGTATGTGGATACCCCAGATATATTCGCCTTGAAGCACTAGGAACCCAACAGCTTGGTTTGATTTACAATAGAAAATATTCAAAAAATGTTTACAAGAGAGAATAAAAATGAAATACAAAAAAGAAGTTGATATCAAATCACTATTAAATCAAAACTTGGAAACAAAGGGAAAACAAAGGGCAGACAATGAAAACTTGAGAAGACGATCAAAATTGAAAAAAAAAAAAAAAAAAGGAAAACGAAAAAGGAACAGCATTGAAGAACTTGGAAAGTGTACTTGTTCAAGCCGCTGATGAAAGACATCCATGTGAAGTAAACCTAAGAAGCCACACCTGCATCAAGAAGACAACTTGTCAAGCCTAAGACAGAACCACACTCTTCACCTCTTGCCATTTAGAAAGGAGGGAAAAAGCATCTCAGAAAAAAGTAATATTGAGCTACTTGCTAGGTAATCACGTTTACCTGAAACCAAGGCCAAGTGCTGTGCTGCTTTCTTTGGTAACAGATACGCTGGCATCATTGCAAGTTAGTCTCTCAATTGCATGGTTAAGAGCATCAAAATCAGATCCATCTGCAGGATAAAGACCAGAAAACACCATATGCTTTGCAGGCTTGAAACCTGAAAACAAAAACTGGAAATAAGATCATGAACAAAATGATCGAAAAGGGAAAGTGACACCAAGAGTTAAATTATATCATATCAATAACAAAGGCATTCTTTTTCGATGGGGGAAAAAGGCATTCTTTACATTAATTATTAAAAATGGAAATTAAATAGTTGACTTTGAATTATCACTTGGCATCAAAACTTGATGTTTCTAATCATAAGCATCTAATGAAGCCAAGCTGGGAGTGAAGATGCCCAGATATGCATAACAATGGAAGGATAATGCAAGAAGAATGGATGACAAGAGAAGGGAAATTGCCAGTGAGTTGAGTGAGTCTCCAAGGGAGTCAGTCAACCCCAATATCTTATAGAAGCGTGCCCATCTAATTACAGAAACTATATCCAATCTTCTTCTTTTTTTTGAATGGTTAATTGCATTAAACAAAAAGTACAAGAGTCTTGTACTGAAAAGAGAACATGGTGGTCCCCTTAATTTGGGTGATATGGGGTCCTATCCTAATCCTGTAGATACACTGGATTACAAATGTATCACAATTATGGTTGTCCCCAGTCCCACAATAATACCCACCCCACCCCACCCCCCACAAAAACAAAAAAAAAAAAAACAAAAAAAAAAAAAAAGTTGCTTCTCTTCTCATCCCCTTCTTCTCAAATTGATCACGGTGAATCAACCAACATCAATTTCTTAGTAAAGAATTGATGCCTAAGCCGTGGAAGAGCTTAGTGAAGATGTCAGCAACATGGAGATCAATAGTAACATAAGGAAGAGCGATGAGTTTATCTTCAAAGGCAGAGTTCGTTGCAATTTGTCTTGCATTTTTGTTGTCAGCATGAAGGGAAGTAGCATTGTACTGGGGAATGTTAGAGAAGATCAAATAGAAAGATTAAAGATTCCCAATACCACAATGTGTGGTCGATCAACTGTATCCTATCTAATCACATGCTGTAATCAAGCTACAAATTATCTATAATCAAGGATACTAATCCTCTCTAGATATACAATGATTTATCCTATCTAATTACAGTATACAAATACAATAGGGACTACATTGGTTGAAATCATAACTTCTTTGAGTATGGTAGTATACACATCCTATTTGCAAAATATATACACATCCTTGTGTCAAGTATGTCGGCGAGGGCCGGGGCTTCAAGCATCCATAGGCCGAGGCATGATCCATTTAATAATGGGCTAGAAGTTAGGCCGGGGTACAGCCCAAAGCCTAAAAATAGAGCCCAAGTCCACCCAATCGAGGCCAAGCTCAGGTTCGTCTTTGGCTGGTCCCACCCATTGATGCAGGCCCTAGGTTACGGCTTGCGTGGATGTGCTGAAGCACAATCAGCGCCGAAGCACGTGTCTGAAGACACTTCAAAAGTCTCCACAAAGACGATAACGAGGACGCACCTCAATGGGAAAACCCAACTTTAATTAATCAACTATGAAAAGCCATTCTCTACAATGTCATATAAATAAGAGAGCAAATCTTAGGGACTAAGAAACCTAAACAAACTAGGAAACAAATCAAACTATAATCCTATCATAATTACAACTCATAAAAACAATTAATTAAATAAAGAATCAATATCCCTAAATTATCTTGGGCCCTACACATGTGGCCTGAGGTCTATTTGCATCATTCTCTCTGGCTTGGAAAGAACTCAACCTCGAGTTCGGTAAAAGTCCACTTGGGTCAAATATCAGTCTGACGAACTTCCAATTTATTGGTCTATCTGCAGCTTTCGTGCAGATCTTCATGTATAACTGCTTTTGATGACTGAAAATTGTGTTGATGTGCAATTGAACTGTTTGATGTTTTACTTGTAGAACCTGCACCATTAAATCACAATCTTTGACTATCCACCAATGTTCATCTCCAAGTTTCTATCGTTGATCCCCGAGGATAAAATCAATGTGAGGGTGGGGGATTTCAATAAGCTCTTCGTCTTTCCGTGATGCTTGCAGCTCTTGATCATCATTGCTCATAGAAGAAAATCTAGGCCCCTTTTCGTCTTTTTGCTCATTCTTTGGTTCTCGTATCTCAATGTTAATCTGGAGATCCTCCACCACATGTTTCACAACAGGTCTTTTAGTTATTTGCCGCATATGAGACCTTTTAAGTATGCGTTCCACACGAATTGCTTCCCAATATGCCTCATGAATATTTTTGCAGTCATTCATTCTCTCCACTATATACGGTCTCAAGCCTCTTACAAAACTAATTAAATCGTGTTTCTCATCATCTTCCATTCCACGTGCATATTGGAGCCTTGAAAATTGGTCAAAATATTCAAGAATGGACAATTTTTCTTCTTCTTGCTTTAAATCAAGAAAATTGCTGAAAATAATCTTCATTCTCAACATACCAAATTCCATATTTAAGTGCAGATTTGGCTCATTGAAGATTATTGTAAAATCTACTGATATAGAATTTCATAATGGACTAACCTGATGTGTAGATCTGTGCTCCATAAATACGATGAAGAAAATAGATTCCAACTCTGACTTCTGATGGCTCCGCAATCGAGAAAATAAATAGTGGCAGTTGATCTGGTCAAATCTGGCCCTTGACTCTGCTAATGTCACTGGCTGATGTCAGCAATAATCTTGTTTGGATTCTTTTGTGCAGTCGGGTCAGAACTAACTTGAACCTACCCGGATATGGAATCAGGCCTGGTTGTATTTTTGGCCCAATCACCAAGTGCCAAAAATAGCACGTGTCAGTGACACTTGTGTCTCCCTCTTGGACTTAGTGTGTGAGAAAGGAAAGTAAAGGGCTTGAAACCGTTTTTCGATTTCTCTCTTTACAGCAGAGAGAAGAGGGGGCGATGGAGACAATTTGAGGTGATCACGCACCAAAGATTCTCCCAACCTGGTCTTTGATCAATCTTGGAGGAGATGACGCAACCTGTCGTCGATAGATTGTGGCAACCCTGACAGAGGAGACTATGGTGCGATCAGCGCTGCGGTGGTGTGCACACAACAGTGCAGTCGGGTTTTTGAGATGACGGTGGCTGGTCGTTTGGGCTGGCCTTTGTCACAGGATTTTGGCTTCATGGGGATGAAGTATGAATTTTTGGCGCTAGGGTTAGTCTTTTTTTTTTTTTTTTTTGGCTACAAGTTGGGGAAGGGTTTGCAGTAGGGGTTTGAAGATGATGGGTGTGGCTGGGAAGGAATTTGTGGTGGGGTTGGGGGGTTCGATATGAAGGAGGAAGGCGGCAGATGGTTGTCGGGGGGCAGTGCGAGCTGGGGTTATCTGAGGAGGTCAGGCGAGGGGGCTGGTTTTGCTGGGATAGGGGTTCTGTGGCTAAGATTTTGGACATCGACAGAGGTGCAGATCTCTTCTTTTTTTTTTTTTGTTGGCAGTGGGATCGGTTGATGGTTATAGGGATTCTAAGGTAGGGGATGGAACGGGGATGGATTAGGGATTCGACGAGGGATGAGTTTGGGAAAGGGGAGGGCTCTCAAGATGGATGCGATGGAATGGTAGGGAATGGTAGTGGATAGATTGAGTGGATGACGGATGGATAGGCTCTGATCAGTGACCGGAGGGTGATCGGAGTGATGTGGATCTTCGCTCTGATACCAACTGATGCAGGCCCTAGGTTAGGGCTTGCGTGGAAGTACCGAAGCACAATTAACGCTGAAGCGCGTGTCCGAAGACACTTCAAAAGTCTCCGCAGAGACTATAACGAGGACGCACCTCAATGGGAAAACCTAATTTTAATTAATCAACTCTGAAAATCTATTCTCTACAATGTTATATAAATAAGAAAGCAAATCTAAGGGACTAAGAAACCTAAACAAACTAGGAAACAAATCAAACTATAATCCTATCCTAATTACAACTCATTAAAATAATTAATTAAATGAAAAATCAATATACTTAAATTATCTTGGGCCCTACACATGTGGCCTGAGGTCTATCAGCATCACCCATGAACATCCCTAGTAGTGAATAGTTCATAATAGTAATGAATGCAAAAGACCCACCAAATCACCATTACTAAGAATGGGGCCAACCTCACCATTAAAGAGAGGTTTAAACCTCTAAGAACATTGATGATGAAACTCATGCCACTTTTTCAAACTTCTTGAAACAACAATTTACGATTTTTAGTGAGAAACCTGCAATTTTTCATGACATTAATGCAAATTTTCAATATTGAAATATTTTGAAAATATCATGCTATTGTCAAGAAAGTACTGTCACCAATAATATTGTGATATTTTCAAAACATCAGCACTATTTGTGACAATGGATTGACATGGCATATGAGGGAGTAACGCAATGGTCACCTAGTGTATATGGTCCAATGAATAAGGACCGTAGTAACCCATAAGCAGAAGTGATACATGAAAATACAAACCCTGTCAAGCACCCTTTTTCCCTTCTGAGGGGAAAAAAAATAATCAAATAGTAAGAAGTATATGTTCTTCATCTATTTCAAATAATAAGAAGAAAAAGAAGCTAATTCATTCTGTTTGACTATTCAGTAACGACGCTAATAAAAATGATGATGAGAAAAAAAATGGTAATAATGTGAAGAAAGTGATAAACATACCAAGAAGAGGCTCTACCACGCTTTTTGCATGATAAAGAGTATCTCCAACACGGGCCTCTTTGGTTGAACGCATGCCACTGACAACATAACCAACTTGTCCAGTGAAAAGCACCCCAGTTGGAGTAAGCTCAGGATGCATGATTCCAACATCCAAAACATCATAAACCTGGTTAGTTGCTGCAGATGCAATCTTATCCCCTTTTCTTAGAGCACCGTCAACAACCGCAACATGGCATATTACCCCTTTGTATTCATCATAATAAGAATCTAACAGAAGCATCCGTAACGATGAGTCAAATTTCCCAGGAGGAGAAGGTATCCGCTCAATGACTGCAGGAAGGACATATTCAAGGCCTTGGCCAGTTTTGGCAGAAGTCAAAAGAGTATCATTTGGATCAAGATCAAACATGGATTTTAACTGAGCCTTAACACGATCAGGATCAGCAGTAGGCTGATCAATTTTATTTATGATTGGGATAATGGTCAGGTTAGATTCAAAAGCCAGATAAAAGTTGGCAACTGTCTGTGCTTGAACACCTTGGGCGGCATCGACAACCAGAAGGGCGCCTTGGCATGCTGCAAGGGATCTTGAGACTTCATAGCTAAAATCGACATGACCAGGTGTGTCAATTAGATTAAGCAAAAAAGTAGGGGACTCTTCTGTATCCTTTACATTGGGACTAGAAAATGTATTCCTGTAAAACATGGTTGCTGTCTGAGCTTTTACTGTTATTCCTCTTTCCCTCTCTACCTGAAAAGGGTGGTCAAAAGGTAATTGGAAGCAGTTCATGATAGATGAAGAAACAAAAGGACTTAAAAGTACAATTGTCATGTTCTTGCTCACAAAGAGAACTCAGGTCACAAATGTAACAAAACGGGGAAGGCAACATCCAAGTGGAACAAAGAGAATGTTATTTCACATTTGATTGGAACTTCAATCCCAAACCCAAGAATAGCCTTGAATTGCACCATTTTATTTTATCAATCAACCAAATCATATAGTAACCCACAAAGGTTTAAAGGATCAATATTCAAGAAATATTCATAGTCTCCTTTTTTTTTTTATTTCAGCTTGGTAACCATTTTATTGAAAGCACAAAAAAGAAGATTCAGCGCAGCTGTATAGCAATACTACAACTGGGTACCATAGAACACCACTTGGTCTCACAGAACTAGTGTTTGTAAGTTGCATTTTTTTTTCCTTCTTCTTCTTCTTTTCTTTTTCTGCTTAAGGAGTTTTTCAATTAAAATTTTGAAGTCTCTAAAATAGAAACACTTTTCTTTTTTTTTTTTGTAAATAACAACTTTTCGCAAATCCAATAAGATAGAACAAGGAGCAGAAGTTGGCATCCTCAATAGAGAGAAAACAAAAGAAAACAGAGATAAAGGTTAGCCCAGACAAGGTATACTAATAACCAATAGGCATCAACTAGACCTAAACTGCCTCGAACCCAAACTGACTGCTATCAATCTATTCATTCATAGATAATAGCAAAACAACCCTCAGCTGAACCAGCTCTGCTGTTGAGTAGACACGATTAGACACTGGCAAGACCACAAAGGTGCCCATGACATGTATTAGAAAGTATCACATAAATGACCAAAAAGAAACCTCTTGAACAATCCTTGTCTGTAACAACTTGAGAAATGTGTTTTTAAAAGCGGCTAGAGTTGAAGAAACAACTGTGAACATCCATAAATTACCATCAAGTAATCTCCTTTCAATCAAAATGAAGTAAGGGGAGATGAAAAATGAATACCCATCAAATAAAATCCTATAAAATCAAGAACCCCACCTACATTTCCACCTTATATTCTTCAACTTTCTTTTTTTGTCTGAAAAGGTAATGGGATTTTATTTACTTCCCCCTCACCTCTTGAACAATCCTTGTCTGTAACAACTTGAGAAATGTATTTTCAAAAGTGGTTAAAGTTGAAGAAACACCTGTGAACATCCATAAATTACCATCAAGTAATCTCCTTTCAATCAAAATCAAGTAAGGGGAGATGAAAAGGGAATACCCAGCAACCACCCCATCAAATAAAATCTAGAAACCCATCTACATTCCCACCTTTTATTCTTCACTCCTCACCTCTATTAACAATCCAATGTTGGAACCCATCTTACCATGATTTCCTTGCAATTCAATTCCATGCGAAAAAAAAACAGGTCCTAAGAGGTATTGGGGATGTATCTCTCTACCTGCAACTTGTCGAGGTATTGGGGCTGGCCATGGCCTCTCTTGATGGTACCAGTGAGCTCCAAAAGGCGGTCGGCGAGCGTAGATTTGCCGTGATCGACGTGGGCGATGATGGAGAAGTTTCGGATCCTCTCTGGGGGGTACTGGCTCAAATCAATGGGACTTTCACGGTTGTTTTGGCGAGAATGAGTACAGTAGGCAAATCTAGAGCGAAGATCGAACGTAGACGGTCCATATGCAGAGAAGGCAGATAGAATAGATAGGTTTCTCGATTTGATGAAGGACTTTGAAGCTCGTCTTAGAGAACCCATTTGTGAAATCTCGCTCTCTCTCTCTCTCTCTCTCTCTCTTCTTCTCCTTCTTCTCCTTCTTCTTCTCCACTTGTTGCTTGTTGCTTATTGCTCTCTTGTATGGAGAGCTCGTTTCTTCACATGTATCGCATGCCCTAATATAAGAAGCTCTTCAGTTGGCGCCCGTGTAACAACACACAAAGGTGCCAACAACAATCAACAAATAGTGTGTTTCTTCTAAATTGTTTTTTATTATTGGATTGTATGTGAATTTTTGTTTTCATATTATATTTTTATAATATTTTATCAAATTTAATTTTTATTATAATTTTATGTTGTTTAATTTAAAATAAATATTTGAAGTAAAATACTCAACTTATTTGAAACAAATTAAAGTGCTTTCCTTTTGAAATTAACCAACTAAATATTATTATTATTGTAGGTTTTAATTTTGATTGTAACTTTCATCATCTCAATATAATTTTGATAAAATATTATTTAGAGATTTTTTTATTTTAATATTATAAATTATATTGCTGCTGCTAAGAGTGGACAAGTTTTGCTAGTTTTATATTATTACCCTAAAAGATTTTCAATTGCTCAATCATTTAAAAGTAACTTAGTCATTATTTGCTTTTCAAGTATAATTAAGATAGTTATCTCATTTGTTTTCTAATTTTGTTGGTTAAAATAAGTAAAAGAAATACTTTTATCTCTTAAAACAAAACTTCATATGTGTCACTCGCAATTTAAAATTATTATCAATATAATCATCTTATCATGATTTCCTCACAATTAAATTTCATGTAAACAAATAGGTTCTAAGGGGTGTTGGGGACTGCATATCTCTCTACCTACAATTTGTTGAGGTATTGGGGCTAATCACAACCTCTCGATGGTACCATGTTAAAAGATTAACATGTGTAATACAGTCATTTTCTAAAAACTTTTTTACGGAGAGGACCAACCTAAAGGAATTATAAAAAACTTTTATACTTCTTCAAAATATTAAAAACTTCATGTACTTTCTTTAAAAACGAGTAAAAAAAGATTATACCTTTTTAAAATATGCATGGGTAAAGATTTCATATCGCTTATCAATCGGTAAGATACATGCATTTTCAAATACGAAGAAGGAAGGGTTAACCTAAAAATCCAAAAAATAAAAAACAAAAAAAGAATTTCTACTAGCCCAAACTCTCTAAAATTATTAATTGCCAACAATTCTTAGGATTTATAGACGTCAAGGTTCAAAAGGATTCTAATACTATTAATTCATATGTTTCCATATGTCACTAGTAAAACCTACACGTATCAAATACTACCCATGTATTACATACCTACCACCAAATCTGCTTTGTATTATTACGTGTCTCTCTCTGTTCCTCTCCGTACTCAATCCGTTCAAGTCGATACCTTCGTAAACTACTCTATATATACGCACAAAAGCAGAATCCACGACGAAAAACGAAAGCAAAAGCGGAGGAGACTCATCATGGCAAAAGTCATCGACGCCTTTTGGCTTCTGTTTACGTTTCTGTTTCTATCCATCCATTCATCTTCTTCATCTTCAAATCCCTCCCAAAACTCTAACCCTAACCCTAACCCGAATTCGGCACACGACGAGCTGAAGAGCAAGGGTTTCCCGATCGGATTGCTCCCAACGAACGTGTTGAATTACTCTCTGAATCGCACGTCGGGCGATTTCTCCGTGAATTTGGACGATATCTGCAGGATCACGCTCCCTCCCGACAACTACCTCGCCGCATACTCCCGCCGGGTCACGGGGAAGCTCGTGGAAGGGAAGATCTCGGAGCTGGACGGGATTCAGGTGAGGGCATTCTTCAAGTGGTGGTCGATTACTGGAATCAGAATGAGTGGAGAGAATCTGGTGTTTGAGGTTGGGATGGTCACTGCAAAGTATCCTTCCAACAACTTCGATGATAGCCTCGAGTGCGAGGGCCGCCATTCGTCCTCCTGATTGTAAGTCCTTGTGGTTTTTGACCAACCGTTGTTGTTGTTATTGTTGTTTTCTAGTGGAATTTTGCTGTTTTTTATGGTTTGAGATTGGGGTGGTTGCCAATTATTAGTATGGATAAAGCCCTAGATTAAATTAAGAGTTAAAAAGAGAGATCGCCTTGGTCATAGCTTTCTAGATCACACAATGGATAAACCCAATAGGACCAGTTGCTTGATGTGGGGGTTTTGAGTCATTGTTTGTTTGTTTGTTTGTTAGGGCATGTGCTTACAAGAGCAGGAATTGTGAAAAGAGCTACAATGTTGAAGTTGCTACAAGGAACCATGTAAGGGGGAAGCTAATAAAAACCTGGAATTAGGTGATTCAAGTTACATGTTGGATTCTTAAGAGCTAGAAGTGGTGGTCCTAAATAGAGATGAGTGGGGAAAAATAGCTCACAGGTCCAATCCTTGATAGGATAATGATTCAATGACAATTACCACGCTGAATTTTAGTGGTGTTGCATGTGGATTAGGGTTGTAAACGGGTCGGTTCCGGTCCGGGTCCAGGGTGGACCCGGAACCGGACCCGGACCCGGATTGGAACCAGGAAACTGGTTCCGGAACCGGTTCCGATAATTTTAATGGGAACCGGAACCATTTGTGAGGCGGGTTTGGTTCCGGTTCCGGGTATGGTTCCGGGTCTAGACTAATACTTGTGTTTTTCTTTTTAAAAAATTTATGCTTTTTCTATATTTCAATTGGATCACCTGCAAACACTAATGTGACTTTTGTCTATCAATAACATGCACTTTTTACCAAAAAACTCAGAAAGTAGAAAAGTAAAAAGGATTCTATTTTCATATACGAAAGTTACCTTATGTTAGTGTATATTGGGTCGGGTCTCGGGTCCACGGGTCTGAGCCACTGTGGATCCGGAACCGGACCCGTTTAGGTATCGGTTCCAAAAAAAGGATCCGGAACCATTTGCTTATCGGGACCAAAATAAGGACCCAGACCCGGAACCTAACGGGTCGGAACCTTCGGGTAATCGGAGAATCGGGGACCCATTTACAACCCTAATGTGGATAGGAGGGTTTGCATCTGCCCCTAGCACATGATTGATGGGCACCATCATTGATGGGTCTTGCCCATTAGGAAGGTTTTGTTTTCCATATGATTGATGTGGTTTCTTGAAGTGGTGGTCCTAAATAGAGATGAGTGGGGAAAAATAACTCACAGGTTCGATGGCAATTAGGACGCTGGATTTTAGTGGTGTTTATTTGCATTGATTTTATGAGGAAGGCACCCACAATGTTTGCTTCTGCTCTTTTAATGTTATACAAAAATTAGTTGTTGCTCACTTTATGGTGATCTGGACTGTTCAACTATACACTACCAAACAGATAATGTTGCACTGGAATGAGTTGGCCTTTTCCAATGTGGGGCCAAATTAGTTTTGCAAGGGCCCTTTCTTGTTTCTTTTTTTTTTTTTTTTGGTTTTCCTCTTAGCTTGTCAGTATATCTGTCTCTTGTACTGCTTGCTTTAGCTAATGAAAGTAACCATAAAATAAAATAAATCTAGAGTCTAGACTGTTCAACTGGTGGGCCCCATCATTGATGGGTCTTGCCTATTAGGAAGATTTTGTTTCCCATATGATTGATGAGGTTTCTTGAAGTGGTGGTCCTAAATAGAGATGGGTGGGGAAAAATAACTCACAGGTTCGATGGCAATTAGGACGCTGGATTTTAGTGGTGTTTATTTGCATTGATTTTATGAGGAAGGCATCCACAATGTTTGCTTGTGCTCTTTTAAAGTTATACAAAAATTAGTTGTTGCTCACTTTATGGTGATCTGGACTGTTCAACTATACACTACCAAACAGATAATGTTGCACTGGAATGAGTTTGCCTTAGTTTTGCAAGGGGCCCTTTCTTGTTTCTTTTTTTTTTTTTTGGTTTTCCTCTTAGCTTGTCAGTATATCAGTCTCTTGTACTGCTTGCTTTAGCTAATGAAAGTAACCATAAAATAAAATAAAATAAAATAAATCTAGACTGTTTAACTGGTGTGCCCCATCATTGATGGGTCTTGCCTATTAGAAAGATTTTGCTTTCCATATGATTGATGGGTTTTCTTGAATGAGCTCAGAGGGATTCTAAGCGGAGTTTTAAGTATTGAACTAGGGTGGAAGTTGATCACTCTTTGAGTCCTAAATTGAACTAGGGCGCAAGTTGTATTTGCATATACTGATATGACTTGGCGGAATGGGACTGTGTTATTCTAAATTGCAATATAAGTGGAAAATATAGAACAAAACATAAAGAACTATAAAAATTTGTAAATTGGGTATAGAACACTAGTATTTAATGGATTGTCATGTCATAATGGTCATCGTTGATTCTCTATGTAGATATAGTTTACATGTCTTATACTGTATACCTGGATTTTGATGCAATAATTTACATTTTTCATATATATATTTATGTAGAGAGAGAGAGAGTGAGAGAGGAACCTAACAATTGGTTAATCTGGATTGATCTCAACAATCTGATGATTTGTGGTGTCCAGTGTGGTGTCTCAATATATATATATATATATATATATAGAGAGAGAGAGAGAGAGGTGACCTAACAATTGGTTAATCTGGATTGATCTCAACAATCTGATGATTTGTGGTGTCCAGTGCGGTGTTGCAAACTGTACCTGATGTTTAAATTTTTGGTGGTTTTATTATCACAGCTTCACTAACGAGGCAAACAATTGTTTAATCCAAATTGATGGGACATGCTCAACAATCTTGTGATTTGTGGTGTCTGGTTCACTTCTGTAAACTCTACTTTTTGTACATTAGAGTTTAATATTTTATTTTGGTGGTTTCTCTTTTGTTTGATGATGTAGCTATAGGAGATAGTTTTGAATGTCCACATTATTTTTAAATGTTTCTCCATGGATCAGTTTAATGTGTTGTTATTGACCTTAAATATTTGCAGAAGTAAATGGAGCCTACTCTTCTTTTTTTTTTTTCTTTTTTTTGTCTTTCCCTTTGATGATATAGCTAATGGGATGGTATTTTTTCAGAACTTGAATGGTTACATTTATTTTTTTGATGTGTGGTAATGGATTATTTTAATGGATTTTTAACTTCTTATTGAACTTGAATGTTTGGGGAAGTAACTTGAACCTTTCCCTTTGTTTTTGGCAGGGCACGGGTGGCTAATAAGGTGTGTCATAGGCACTAATTACTAAATGTACTTCACTAAGACCGCCTTAATTATGATGTAAGTGGGAATACTGCTGCATACATCTCTACGTATCTGTGAAAGATTCTGTCCTTTATATTTTATTTTAACTAAAAACCCTGTATAAGTAGATTAATGCATATTCAACTTTTCATCTTAAAGTGCTTTTTGATGCACCCCAAATCTACATTTGCATCAACATGTCAGCAAATGAGAGGCTGCTCGGAAGAATTATAGGCCCATCTGCATTATGACTAACCGGGGTTCCAAGTAATTGAATTATGAAGATGGGCCTATGCTTTCTAGCAGGCAGAAGTAGGTAGTGCATTTGAGTTTACATACACTGCGCGCGCGTGGGTGTATTTGTATATAAATGCCATTGCCATTGCCTGCATAATCCCGCTTGTCAACTAGTAATTCAGTGGTTATGTCCCTCTTTTCCCTCAAATGCCAAGAAAGTTTGGGGCGCATCTGTGAATTCTGTTACTGCAACGGGAATCCTACTTTCTATGCCCGGCAAAGGAAAATCAAATTCTTTCTATTGAAGAAAATCAGTTTTTAATTTTTCCCCCCAAACAACTGCACAAATGCACCAAAGCACGTTGCCTTTTCCTTTTCTTCCTCCCGGTTCCTGCGGCCGAGAGGACTCGAACACACATTCCCTTCCTACGGGAGTGTTTGGTGTCCCTAACAAGAATGAACACAATCCCCTCTTAAAAGGGGTTCTTTGGTGTCCCTAATAAGAATCTGAGCCCTCTCAAAAGGGAGTCTCTGGTGTCCCTAACAAGAATCTGAGCTAAGGACCAGGAGGAAGATAGAAGAAAATTGAAACTCCTGGTCGTAATGGGGTCCTGCCTTCTGGGACAGCCCAGATGAGCACTCATACAAAATGCTGCACTCAGGAGAAAATTTTCCTTATTTTAGGATGATTGACTTGATAAATTTTGTGGAGGGGAGCTATGCCAACTGCCAGCCGTTCATATATTCTGAATATGTCTATCCTTTGTTTTATCCTATCAAAAATTATGTGAATCGTGTTTGGGTGACCCTGGAACCATTTTCGATGTAAAAAACAGATGAACTTCTTAAGAGGATCTCATGGTGGGTCCAGTATTATCAAGGTCCCAGATGTTTAATAGTGCCTAGATCATACCAATATGCCTTCTGGAAAATGGCTCGTCTGCAATTGTATGGGCGCGAAACACTTAAAACTAGAGGTCGATATCGAAAATTGCCTCTATTACTAAGAAATTGCTATTAGAGAAAACTGTCTCCAGATTGATTGTCTTTGTCCTGTGGAGAACGTGGAATTGATAATTGGGTATAATCTTGTTTGCAAATTCTATGGATGTCTAAGCTTATGGGTCTTTTTTGGACGGAAGATTGTCTAGAACTTGCCTGATTGGACGACCCTAACAATCTATATTTTGTATGTCAAGGAATGGCAAAATCAAACTGAGACTCTGAAGGGCATCCTCCATACACAATCCCAACCATTTACTTGATTGGCCTTTTTTGTTGTAAATGTTCTTCTCTCTTATGGGCCACCAAATAAGAGTCAAGAACTTCTGATTGCTGAGCATGCCTTGCTTATCAGCGCAGAGTTGTAGCTATTAGTATTGCTCTGTACGCATGGAAGTTATGTTATTAATTAAGAGTGTTTGCGGGGTTCCTAAAAGTCGAAAGTGCTTTATTAGAATAGCTTTTAGAAAACATTGATTGTGGAGACTTTTAAACTTACATTGTAGCTTTAAAAGCATTTGAGGATGTTTGGTAGACATTTTAAACATGTCATTTTACGTGTGTTCCAAAAGAGACAATTTGGGGATGACAATCTTTCTCAGAAATAACATTTAATATATAGATGCTAGTTTTTCCCTTTTTCTTTTTTTTGGTACGCGGTTTAGGAGGTTGAGACCCTAGCCCTCTACTGAGGGAAGTAGACCTCGGGTGAGGTGAGGGAGCCCTCTGGCGAGGGAAGTAGAAAAGACATACAAACCGGAAAAAAGTGGTTTGACCAGTGATCGGAGGGATCAAAACAAGACGTCTAGAACACTTGTATCAACATATTATTAAAGTTAAATGAAAGTATTTTCTCATGTTTATTTGTATTCAGTTCTTTTAAATAAATAATTTTCAACATATTTTCAAAGTTACAACATATAAAACAGGAGGATCGGTATAAGATGATGCACCACATCATACAATAGTGTTAATATCATAGTGTGTACATTTTTTTTGGGTACCCAGCCAACGGGGCTGGGACCCAAGAGAGAGCCCGCATATAAGTGGGAAGGAGGTCCGCACAAGCAAGAAGAAAGGTCACACAAGCAGGAATAGGTGACCACTCGGGCAATGAGCCATTCTTCATAGTGTATACATTTAATGTGCGATACCAAGCAGCAGCTAATCTAGCGTCCAGTTAATCACTCATTAATCTGAATGAGGCAAACAAGACTATGATTCAGTCTCTGATTCTCTTACCAGGAATTGTCAAGGGCAGGTTAATTTTGGCCTGAATACCGGGTAACGATAAGGGGTGAAAAATGCAAATCCAACATCATACAAAAGAAAGAAAGCTGAGACCCTAAAACCATCTCAAAGTCTATCTATCCCAAGTGCTTATTGCCATGATGATGAAGAACACAAACGGACTCTCCGATGTTCTGAACAAGTCGAAAATGGTAATCATGAGACGAGAATTGTTACGACATATTTGCTAAGAGCGTATGAATATATTGGAATTCATGCCATAAGTAGTTAACAAAGAAGATTATAGGTGAGTAGACAAAAATGACCATCAAATAACCTTTCATTTAATGAAAATTGAAGATGGGAAATGAATAGCCGACCATTACATTTGTAATTCAATACCTAAGAAAGTCTAGGTCACATCTACATCTCCATCTCCGCCTCATTTCCTTCCCTCACCGGTTGAAAAAACCTTGGGTGGAGCTCATTTGAAATTGAACTACTGTGTATCTAATTTCCATACAGTATAACTGAAACAAACTAACCAGTTTAAACATTCAGCCTCAACCCACTTAAATGTATCCCACAAGAAAACTATAAATAAAAAAGCTTACCTTCCATTATTGTTTTCAAGCTTATAGATCCTCTAAATCTAAAGGTAAAACTGAGTCTAGGCTTTATATTCCGAGGATCCAGAGAGCTTAGATGAAACACAAGGATATAAATTAGGACGACCCAACACCATCATTGTAGTAGAGACTGGTAGGGATATATAAACGGGTGAAATTTTCACAAGGGTCTTAAACTTTTTCCTAATTCTCAGAAAAGGGTCCTATAAATTGGTTATCTAAAAAAGGGATTTTTCCTTAAGATTGAATAAAAATGACAGAAGAACAAAACTCGTCAAAATGCTACCCCCACCAAGTATTCCATGACATCATGGAATTACAGATATTCCATGCTATCGAGGAAAACTCGTTTTTTTATCCTTTCAAAAAAAGAAAGAAAGAAGAAAAAGAAAAGTTTAAGTTCAGTTTATGATATGGTCTTTCAACTCACTGGTGATAGTGAATTTGTTCATTGCTTATATTATGATGGTCTTATAAATAACACCATAATAAGCTAATGGTCAATGATTGAGACCCATTAAAACAGTTGGAAAGTGCTCATTGTGTGGCAACTCTATTAAGGTTATAGGTTTCAGTCATGTTACCAGTAAGAAGAGGTCGTCCTGAAGACCTAACTGTTCTTGTCCAACCTGCTTGACCCACAGGTCTGACTCAGGTTCCAAAAACATGTTGGTTTGTTAGCAAAAGCAAAACTCTACATGAAAGTGCAGAATATGCAACAGGGGTTCTAATCTCTATTAGAGAGTGTTGTACAAATTAATTGCATTTCTTTAGGACATGAATCATTCAAGAACACTTCAAGCAGGAACATCATATAGACTGCATTTTGTAAACTCCAGCAACTATGGAAGGTTCCTATATACAAAATCAATCCATCAAAAACAAGGGCTCCATCTTCTGGACAAAGTAATTCAGATCAATTTAGCAGGGTTTGTATTATTAAGGCCAATTTTTCTTTAGCATTGCTACATATGCACTTTGAAAGGAGGAAGGCAACAGGGTTGAAAAGGAATTCTGTACAGAGATAAACAACCAAAATTCTAGCACCCACGCTTTGCTGAATAGAAGAGAATACCTACATCCGCAAGGGTGACCCTGGTGAACTCAGTCGCCATACAACAAAACTTAACGCGACAATAACTCTCTGTTCCCACCATGTCAAAAGTTCACTTGGAATCCATCACTGATGACGATAACCTTTCATGCAAGATCACATGCCAGACTCTTTGCAGAGCAACCTTTGGCCATGATTTTGTAAGAAAATGCCTGTGGTGTTCGAAGTAAACTTGCCCTCGTTGCCTCTGATTCCATTTTAACTCACTCGTCGACATTTGACTCTCTCTCTGATGCTCTTATAGACTCTGCAGTCATTAGCGCAACCACAGCCTTGTGCATTGCAAGATCTGCTTTGAAAAGCAACCTGTGAGCTCTTTCCCTCTTGAGCTTGGCCATGTTTAATGCATGCTGTGCTGCACCAGATGCATCCCGCAACCTGAACTCATCGAAATCTGGACCACCTAACTGATCCCCTCTGTGTCTCTGAAACCCATCCAGTTGGCTGCGTTTAAGGCTATGATATTCAGGTGAGGCATTGTTCCATTGACAGTCTCCATTCCTTTTACCCGTTGTCCTCTGATAAAATGGCATTGAAGTAGTTAGAGCTTCGCGAGGCGAGAGATGCATGCCAGATTTCTTTGATTTATTTCTTTGTAGTTTTGGATACTGGTTTCTCCCTGACCGGTCGTTGCTCACTGATAGATTTCCTAGCCCTGCTGCATCCCTTGGTGATAATTTTGATGAGGTCTGAAGCCGAGGAGAAACATCTGAAGAGGCATGGTTCTGGTAAGTAACTAAAGCCTTCTCATCTCCAACAGCAAACCCATTAAATTTTCTGCCTGGTGCCAGAAAAAAACAAATAATATGAAAAATTGAAAATGATAAGAACAAGTGCGAAAGTAATAATGACACAATTCAAAAACAAACAAAACCAACAGAAGAAGAATTACCATTAACATGGAGGCCATCTGAGTCCCTTGAAACACCACCATGATGACCAAGAACTGTAAACTTCCTGTGTGACCTTTGCTTTGTGCCCTTGTTTGGAACTTCCAAGCCCCGTGGTCTCAAGCAGAAAGCAAACATGGGAGGCTTCTCAACCAATGTTGCTTTCTCGGTGAATCCATTAGTTGAATTTTGTGTTCTGCTTTTCACAGATTCCCACTCCTTTAATTGCTGCTGGTATCGCTCCCATAATGCAGGCTGAATTGAGCAAAGGAATGGTAAGTCATTGAGAAACCTTCTTAAAAGCGGGAAAACAGAGTTCACTATTAGCTTAGTGCCAGATCAGATTCTCTTTCATTAAACTTTTATTATTTTAAGAAGGGATTGTACAGATGACAATCTAAGGATGAAAGACAGAGCACTGCCCTCTTAAGCAGCTAATCTGAGCCTTTAATCCAATAATGGGAAACAGGATATGTGTAAAACAAAACAACTCTATGACCATCCCTGGCTGTCGCTCAGCTGGTCAGGGACACGGCAAAAAGTGCGCGTCAGTTTGTGAGTTTGAATCTGAAACAACTCTCTGAACCAGCAGAGCAAGCAACAAAAAGTCACTTGCTATTTTAAGAAAAAAATATCAACCGTCTTTTTTAATGGTAAACATGACGTCTAAACCTAAAGTGTCAAATACAATATAAAACAGAGAGAAGACATATTGTATAAATGATTTGAATACTGTGGGGATAAAAAATAAAATACACGTCCATAAGAAGAAAGTACTTCAGAAAAGTAAAAACTAGCAGGTATATATTATCCTTGTTCTGTTTAAGCTCAGTATAGCAATTGCTTGCATGTTGGGTGGCAAGGCTTGTCTAATGATTTCTTCCTGTTGGGTTTGATACCTACTTCACCCATTTGATATTTTTCAACCTATGATACCATAAATATTGCGATAAAAACATATCTGACCATAAATTCAATTTGTTGCAATAATATAGTGATAAGAAATTTCCAACAAATAGTGATATTATGGCGATAAATTACAAATATCGGTGAAATTAGCATAATGGATTAGGTCCTAACCTTTTAAGTGATTACATGCAAATGCATAGTAAGGAAAACAATGCACCAAGGTTGAAAGCCCAAAAGAAAGGAAGATTATGATACGACTAACTGCCATGCATGATAGATCAATCCTTATCCCTAAATCACTGAAACACCCACATACTGAACAAATTTTTGGCATCAACTGCAAATTTGTCATTAAAAAAGGCATTGGGAAACTACATTTCTTGAGGCTAGAAGCCTAGAATCCTTAATTTCTGCTAAGAGAAATTATGCCCTGTCAACCTTAAAAATCTCTATAGAGACAAGGTATCATAGAGAATCTCTGTGGCATCTCTTGAGCTTAAATCTCACAGTACGGTACAAGCTAACAAAAATACTGTTTAGAAAAGTATAGGTAAGAGTCAAGACCAACTATGAAGATTTTTTTTGTTTTTTGTTTTCCCTTTTTTTTCTAAATGGTAAAACCAAGTACATAGCGTATGACAATTTATATGGGTAGTTGAATAATTGAGAGAATGAGAAGAAGGGATTTTATAAGCATGCTAAGAGATGGAAAAACTAGAGATTTAGAACATAAAATGTGAATTAAATATAAAAAAACTAAAAGTTTCCAAGGTAAAGAAGAGGTAAAAGATAGATGTGGGCTTTCTTTATGGTGAATTAAAGATAAAAAATAAAAGTGTCCAAGTTAAAGAAGAGGTAAACGATAGATGTGGGATTTATATTAGAAACTCTTGAACTATGGAGCATGTGAGTGAAGAAAATTATTGGTTTGAACCAAATCCATGAGATATCCAGCTAGAAGTACAGACGGCCTAAGCTAGGCTGAAAAAACAAAAAGAGTATTGGCCAGAAATATAGTTTCATGGGTTGCTATAGCAAAATAAGGATCGATAGGTTAACCAAGTTGTTCAAAAAAATTTAAGACAGAGGAAGAATCAAACACTTCAAAGAAACAATTTGGGTATATGACAGATAGATCTATCATGGTTTAAAATGGCAGGCAAAACTGATGCTAGGATATTTTACTACTAAAGCAATATCAGCCTGTATCGCCTGTCTCTTGTCAATATAGTCATTTTGGCCACTGACTGCAAAATTATATATATATATATATAATGAAAATATGAAAAATAAGAATAGAGCATGTTTATTTAAAAGGTATGGAGTTCCTAGGATTTCTAAATAATTCCATTCTGCCAAAGGGACCTAAAGTGAGAGATTATAGGTAAAGATCCACAATGGAGCTGCCAAATCATATAACATTGATAAGGAAATTCTTACCCAACCATCACCATCATAAATGAAATCATAAGAAAAAGATGGTTCTATCTAGATCTACACCTTAGACCCTCCACCCCTCACCCTTTAATACAACTTAAATAAAAGCACCGTCACCCTGAGCTATGAATTCCCACGAACACAATACCAAGTAGGCAAACAAGCTGTTAATTAAATATAGTACCAATTATAGTGTGATCTCTTTGTGGGGTCTACTTCCTGGCACCTACTTGAGGCTACCACCAATTGTAGTGTAGTGGAATAGGAAGGATTCAACATAGATGCAGTTTTGACAAAAAGGGTATTAAAATGTTATAGCAATCAATTTAAGGGCTCCAAATGTTCTTAAAAAATGTAAAACTGGGATGATCCAATCCAGCAGAAGATGTCATGTCACCAGATCATTTTTGTCATTGCCAACATAGATAGTGGTTGAGTGTGAGGAAGTTGGATCAATGGCCAAAAATTATAAAACAGATGGCTTAATAATAAGGCATCATTTTCTATCTATGACTTCTGAACAAAGAGGCATATTCCAGCATTGCGTGCATAGGATCAAATGCAATGGAAGGAAGAGCACATGGAAACAATGCATCAATGATAAGAATTACCTAAAATGCTCATGCATATGCAGCAATCATTTTAGATCAAAAAGGAAACATCAGATTGACACTTAAGAAAATATATTTAAATCAAACACTAAACTTCAATAAATTCAAAAGTTTAAGACAAAAAAAATGGTATAGAACTTGATCACTTTGAGGGGCTGCCACATGCCCTTATGCAACATGCTCTAATGGAAAAAGACATTAGATTCCAAAAATTTTCAATATCTTAATTTTTTTTTTAAATTCTGGTTCAAATTAAGATTATGTTGCAACAGCTGCGAACCACTGTGCATCTGCGCAGCATGTTGATTTTTTTGGAAAGACTTGACAGTCTGACACCTTCAACCTATAATTTTAAATCATTATGTCTCGCTACGAAAGTCACTTTCTTATCAGGACAACTAATAAGAAAGTCTAGAAAGGGAACAAAAAGGTTTTTATTGACTTTGAGAAGACAATGAAAGGTACTGAGGCAGTTAATTGACAGACTTTTTTTTTTTTTTTTGGGGGGGTGGGGTGGACAATTTCCTGGCATCTATCTAAGACAATGTATGGTATAAGTTTGAAGGATGATGTCGTATTAATTGATTGGGCTTGGGGTGTGAAGAAAAGAAAGGAGTGGGGTGGATCAAATTTAGCAATTCAAGCTCTGTGGATTCATGCGTGGGTAAGTTAAAGATGATCAAAATCGAAAAACAACATACCATAATGTGAATGATTTCAATATCTAAGCACAGTCATAGAACAAATAGGAGAGAACACAACAGCGTGTAGGATACTTTAATATCTTAGTGCAATCAGAGAACAAAACGAAGGTATTGAATTAAATATGGATGATAGGATCACGCAGATTGGACTAAGTGGAGACAAAGTGACAAACTAGTTGACTGTTATGTGATTATGGACAGCCACTCCAATCAAAAGGGCATTTTTTATTCAACAGCAGTTAGTCCTAGTTTTGTTGTATGGAGCTGAATGTTGGGCAACGAAGAAACAAGAAAAGCTAGATTATATGTAAATGCGCACACTAAATGTGGAGTTACCAGAAATGATAAAATTAGGAATGGATACATAAGGAAAAAACTAAGAATAGCTACAGTTTAAGATAAAAATCAAGGAATATCATTCGAGATGGTGCCGGCCATATTTACCTAATTCGCAGTTCGTCTGTTCGCATTTGAGTTCGTAGTTCGGCTGCTAAATAAATTCAAAAGTTTGCTGCGGTCGGCTTATTTAGTTCGTTTTCCAATTCGCTTCAATCGAAGTTCGAGTTCGATGCACTAATTCAATAATGCAATGCAGTTAATAATTACTAATCCTCTACGACATGCAAAAAGAGATCATGATTAGAAGGGTAATTCTAGTCTCTGAGGCTTTAACTTAAAAGAAATCCTGACTTAAAGGAGTGAAACTCTACAATGGAGCCCATCTATTGAAAATGTGGGCCACTCAAAATAAATGCCAACTGATTGTGTGGGCTGCTTGCAAATTTTAGCCAAATAGAATTCGGTCATGCCATAAGATTTGATAAATAAAATACGGAAATATTCAGGTGAGAACTATTATATGAGAACTTTTTTGCGGGGCCCACATTTGGGGATGAGACCAGGGGGATGGAAAGATCTATGTGAGACCACTCCAATATCAAGTTTGACCTCAAACCCATGCCCCTAACCCCTTCATCCGTGGCCCACAAGTTTAATGGCTTCCTAGTCAAAAAAAGGGTCAACCCTCGATCCAACGATTCAGTCCATTCGGATGTGTGCCTATCCTTAGAATAAGTGACTATCAAGGGGGATCCCTATTTGTGCATGGTTTGGATGGGTTGCTAGGCGGGCCCCACAAAAAAGTTCTCATATAATAGTTCTCACCTGAATATTTCCGAATAAAATATTAGTGAATTAATGCATTAGGTTGTGTAATCACTTTTTTTAATTAAATGTTTATTCTTCTAGTGATACCAACTCCTAAAGTAAAATCTGAAGGTATCCTCATACCCTCGAAGGTAATTTATTTTGAGTTGGTCGGATTTTTGAAGGTGGGTCCTACTATGGAGTTCCACTCCTTTGCCTTTGGATTTCTCTGAGTCAAACACTTAGAGAATCTTGACTACAAATGGATATACAGTTGGTCTTTTATGCGGTGTATGTTTACCTACTTTTCTTCCATACATTCACTTATTAACATTGGTTTTTGTGCATTGTGAGATGCTAGTCATGTGGTATGTACAAGTATCCTAGCGGTCTCCCCATACAGAAGAGAGCTTGATGGATTAGTGAAATGAGAAAAATAGACCTCATCGGGCATATTTGGTCATACAAAGGAAATGATTTTTAACCATTCAATGAATCTATATTCACCATCTGTTTTTATTTCTTTTGATTGGATGATTAATAATTTTTGGTGAAACCGATTTTTTATTAACAACCAATCTAATGGGCCCCTGTTTTTGTGGTGGTGCTATTGGGCCACACTATGGTCTATCTTATGCATATTTTGTCCTTGCATGGTTACTCAAAATTCACATTTCATGCTATTCCTTTTCAAACTGTGCAGAACCTCATCTTTTTGCTCAACGAACTGAACCGAATTGGACTGTTCTAGGACCCCGCATTTCAACGAATCGAATAGCGAATTGTTCAGAATGAACTGTTTGCAATTCAAAACCCTGTGAAACGAATTAGGTAACTATGGTGCCGGCACATTCACAGAAGGCAAAAAATAACACCCATAAAAAGAACTGAACAGTTAAATGTCCAATGAGCTAAGATAAAAAGATCAGTTAAAAATCTTAGGTGAAATAGTGAAAAACAAGTGTGTCAAAATGTGGAGTCACTAGGAGCATGGCTAGGTTCGAGTGGAAGAGCAAAACTCATGCAGTAAAACTTAGGAAATGTTGAAATATTTCACATCTAAACACAAGTATGTCTTGGAAAGGAATGCACTTACAAATTGATTAGCAGAAGCCCAGTCAGAGTCCTGTCCCATCATACTGTTGTGATAGTCTTATCTCCTCTCATTCATGTATTTGATGATAAGGAAGACGTTGTTGTTGTTGTTGTTGTACAAAATGGGGAATATTGATTTTATGTTGTCATAGGTTGAAAGAATTTAAGGTTCTTGATTTTAGGTCTTTTAAATTTCTTTTGGATGAGAATGGGCTCAAATCCTTCATAATAGAATTTTTTTTATTTTCTATTTTTAAGAATGGTTTTGCAATACATGTTTGGAGAATAAAGCATGCATTACTTGGGCCACTAGCAAGTCCTTTGGGGTTTTTCTCATCATATCTATGGATTCTAAGTACTAGTATACTATATATAGTACATAGCACATAGTCCATGATTGATGATACCATACGTAAAGAATACTAAATACTAATCAAAATTAGCTTCAAATCTTTGTCCCTTAACATTTTATTAGAATTTAACTTCAAATACCTAGGTTACATGAGTATAGGTGAGCCAATGCATCCAAATGAATCATTCTTCTGGTCTCTCTCCACTCCTAAAAAGAGATAGAACCTCTATAACATTGAACAGCCTAATACATACATTTATTTTTTAGTTGCTGAAAAAAATAAATGTAAAGATCTAATAATTTCTAATATTTTGGATTCTTTGATAATTTTCGGTCTTTTTTTAACATCAGATACAAGTTGAGATGATATACAAGTTGCCAAAAATGATACGGCTCGCTCTGAGGGGTGGGTGATACATCCACCGCAACTGCTTTTTATTCTTGCTGTCAATCTCAATATAATTGACACATCATTAACATGGGCTAATAACCAAAAAGACCTATCTCTGTTGAAAAACTGATAAGTTTTCAACCTAATAGTTGGTTGGAGCCCTTTACAACTACTTCTCAGCACACTTCACTTCACGTTGCCAATTTTAGATCACAGCCTATTATCCTCCTAAATATCATCTTAGAATCTTGGGGTTTGACGCCTTTTTTATTTGAGTTATTGTCACAAAAAGAGAAAGGAACTTTTTTCCCTTTTCGTTATTATTATTATATTTTTGTGTGTGTGTGCGTGTTTTTTTTTTTTTTTATGTGGGGGTTGGGGGGCGGGGGTAGATCGACGTTAGGCCATAAGTGTAGGGCCAAGATAGTTTAGGGATTTTCTATTTTATTTAATTAGTTGTCATTAGTTATTATTTGTTATTTTAATGAGTCCTAATTAGGATAGGATTCTAGTTTGCTTAGTTTCCTAGTTTAATTAGGTTTCTTAGGCCTTATGTAATGCTTTCTTACTTATATGGCATTTTAGAGAATGGAATTTTAGAATGAATTGGGTTTTCCCATTGAGGTGCATTCTCGTTATCGTCTATGCGGGGACTTTTGAAATGTCTTCGGACACATGTTTCGCCACTCCACAGGAGCCCTAACCCTAGGGCCTACATCATCGTGGGCCGGGGGGGCTTATAATTGTAAAATACAGATATTCACAAGGAAAATGGTTAGCTTTCCACAAGCAGAAGCTTCAATGAGGAAGACTGGAGGAAAATTTCAAAAGAAAATCTCCATAGGAAAAGATCCATGAATAATTATGGAAAAGACCCATGAATAAATGGATAAATAGGGCCATGGAATAAAGAAAAAAAAAATCCACAATCTAGCCAGGGATTGAAGGAATAGCTGTATTCAAACCATGGAAGTAGAGGAATTTTGTGTGAAGCTCGGGAGGGTATCGCATGCCAGATTGTTCATTTTGTGAAGAATTATAAAAAGAAGTGCAAAACTGTAATTTCTAAATTTGGATGGGCTATAATTTGAAAGGATCTATTTGGATATGGAGTTGCAAGCAAGGATCGAAATAGCGGTTGCAACGAGCGTAGCAGCCAATAGCCAAAACGCCACGTAGTAGGTGATATGACGATACGTAGCGGCGTGAATGTTTTAAGCAGTTAAAAGAACTCAAATCTTATGTAGCAGCCAATCCTGTGTTTTTTTAGTGATTTGGAACCATACAAGGGTAGAGACAACTTAGAGGAAACTTCAGCAAAGGCTATTGAGGAAAAGAAATAAGAAAAACAATGTCTTAAATTAAAATTGCTTGGCTCTACTAGAGTTTAAA
Source organism: Cinnamomum chago (assembly GCA_038049695.1). Classification (NCBI taxonomy): domain Eukaryota; kingdom Viridiplantae; phylum Streptophyta; class Magnoliopsida; order Laurales; family Lauraceae; genus Cinnamomum; species Cinnamomum chago. The sequence goes on along the minus strand of CP142451.1, from coordinate 100,985,924 downwards.
CCGTAGGGCCGCAATTTTCAAAATAGCGTAGTAGCCTCAACCACTACGACTGATAATGCAGTAGCTGCCGCTATTTTGAACCATGGCTGCAAGCTCCTTTTTCTAGAGTAAAGCCAACAGCATTTGATTTTGGTGGTCATTTGTTTCATCAGAAAATCTAGGATGAATTTAAAGACAATATGATGGCATTCCTTGGAGAGTTTCATCATTGAGGTAAGTTGTCTAAAGAAATGGGTTTCTCTTTTAGTACTCAGTCCAGTGAGGGTTAGTGAGTTCTGCCTAATCAGCTGTGGAAAGTGATTACCTCGCTAATTGATTATGACCAACTCTAAGGAACAAGGTGCATTTGTTAAAGGTCAAAAGACATTAGATTCAGTCCTGATTGCGCAACTGTATTAAGTACAAACATAAAACCTGAAAGCTGGGATTGTTTGTAAGATAGATTTTGAGAAAGAATACAATATGGTAGCAATGCAGCTGGACAGAGGAAATGGAATAGGATTTCGAATCATGGATCAGATCCAGCCCAGGGCCCAAGGGCTAACATGTTCAAAGGGAAGGTCCAACTGGATAATTTATCACATGACTAACTGCAAATGTGGAACCACACAATTTAAACAGTTTTATTTCTTTCTTATATCCTAGTATAGAAAGTGTTTTTTTTTATGTGTTTCTAGGGAGTCCTGGAAAAGTTTCCTAAGTCTAGTGAGTCCTTGTTTTAGAAAAGCAAGAGTCCAATATTCTTGCAATGTTTAAGCCGGGAAATAAATGTATATATATATATATAGAGAGAGAGAGAGAGGCAGAGAGATCGGTAACAGAGACTTTCATTAGAGAAAAGAGATTACAAAAAAGGAGAGCAAAAGGAAAGAGAAAAACAGATAAAATGAGTATAGGTCCAAGGAAAGTTTTGGCAATATATCAATAGAAAACTTTTCTAAAGTGGTCAACTATTGCAAGGAAAGTGACATCTCTATCACTCTATATATTGCAATGCAAACAATCGCTGTTGCAGAAATCTTACGATTAATGTTGAATCTGAAGGAAGAAGATTATTATCTGTAAAACGAATCCCATTTATAGGTAAACCCTATGATTCAAGTGTGAATCTTGTGATTCAATACTTGCTTTGTTCGAATCTTATGATTCAAGTGATTTGTCTTTCAGAAAAAAAAAAATTGGCATTTTCTCAACAAATAGATTGGTTTGTGATATGAGCTCCAGAATCATTACATTTCTGTGCATTTGTTCTTCTGGTGATTTGACCCTCTTTTTTTTTTTTTTGTGTGCGCGCGCGTGCATTACTTCTGTTGCTTTCTTCTGATTCTAGAAGCAATATCAACATGTTATCTTTTTAATGTAGAATAATGCATTGACCAGATATTTTAATTGTGCTTGCAACTTTTTTCCATTTTTTAACAGCTTGGCACTAAACTGCAATAATACATGTGCACTGGTTAGATGGCCAGCCAGCAATTATTTTGGTCCTTAAACAATAGTGTATTCATGCAAAGAGTGTGCTAAGATGGGAAACTAGAAGGGATGTGAAAGGGTAACAATGATAGGGGAAGGTGAAGTTTCAACACCGTCCAATCTTTTACCAAAAAAAAACTCACTGTCCAGTCATAACTTTTATTTTATCCATAAAGCCCCCATCTGTTATATATAAATGGTAGAAAAGAGTATATCTAAATTCTAAAAGGAATGATGAACCTTTTTCATTTCCATGTGTATGCATGCATGTATGCACAAATGCATGATTGCAGCAGTAAAAGTCAGAGAGGAGTATTGTCACCTGCAGATGTCGAATCAAGGGCATGCCTTTCTTCAGCCTCTTCTGCTGCCAATAATCATAGATAGCTTTAATAGCATCTATTGGTCCAATGCCAACCATGAAATGCTCTATTTCATCACTTGTAAAGTTCTCACACTGTTGAGCATATGCAAGTTTCTCAAACAAGTCCATCACCCTCTCGAATACTTCCTCTGTTATCTCAGGTGGATTAGTCCCATTAGTAGCTGAAGAACTTTTAAATTTCGAAAACCAGTCCTCATCATCATTCTCCATGTCATAAAAAACACGTGATGGATCCATGGCCATATCAACATCAGTCCCAATCTGCCGAAAGTACTTTGGGGAGCGAACAAATGGCACTTCAAGGGTACATTCATCGCTATCCTCAATCAAGCGAACCCCTGGAATAGGAATGTTCTTAACTGAAGCAGCCCTAATGTTCCGATTGTAGCATTCTTCATGCATCTCTTTGAAAAGAGCCCACTGTCTTCTATCAGGAAATTCCAAGATCCAGTCCTTCCCTCCTTTCCACATCATATCATGTGTGTACTTATTAGTTGGCCCCGGCTGCAAAAACTGGTGTGCCTTGTGTGAATACTTAGTAACCCCTGAAATTTTCACCAAAAGTCTCCAGTCCTTGTGATCAACGGACTCTAACACAACTTGGGCACCCCTTTCTCTCCACCCTCTATCACTGACCGTCACCAAGACATTTGCATCACAGCATAATGACTCCAGGTACCTCTGAGGACTTCCAGCACCATCAGAAGCCTTTGCATTCTCATTACTGATCCTTTTATAAGTATGTCCCTTTCGGCGATGGCTTCTAGGCTTTGAGCCAAGGTTATAACCTCCAAATGGCAATAGGGATGAAACCTGAGTACGAGGTTTCCTAGAGCCATTAACAGAATCATTGCTAATAAAATCTGGCCACAATTTTGAGTGATAACCAAATGATGATGACACAGAGCCATGTCTACTTCGATGCCACATACTCCTAGGTGCAGTTGGATTTGGGTTGTAGATGTTGCCCTCAATCATGTTCCGGGCACCCAAATTGTTCGCGGACATTTTTGCCACTTGTGCTGGGTGGTCCAATGGTTGATCTTCCACATCAACAGATGACGAGGACTGAATGTCACTATCATTAAAAAGAGAAATGCACCCATTAGCCTTTTCAGGAAAAGATCTGTCAGGAACTGAAGAACATGTCCCAACAGATCTCTGAGGCCCACTATGGCATGGACAAATCTCAGGCCCAGCAACATTCCTGTCACTTTGACTCTTTCCTGCTCCTCGGCAACCTACAGCAGTTCCACATACATCCAACTCACCATGTAGGGATTCCTGACATGTCTTCATCCAATTACCATCATCACCTCCAGAGGGAGCAACCGCCTCCAACTTTCTGTTTACATTAGATAACCATCCAATGGAAGCTGCATCACAGCTCAAAGAGCACTGCATGTTCTCAAGCATAGTTTCTGAATCTGGGTCCAAAGAATTCCCGACCAGAGAACCACCATCACCAACCAATTTGGGAAACCCCTCTAGACGCTCCCGCAAAGACATAAGGTCATGGTTTTGAAGGTTGCCAGAAGCAACATTATTTGCAATGAGCAGACTGAGATGTAAGCTCAGAAAGAAAGTAGGAGCAGCAGCAAAAGAAAGAACTAATGGAGGGAGCCTTCTGAGCTTCCCATCAAATTTGCAAGATGAGCAATTCCGACAAATAATACTTCGCCTTGACTTCTTCTACAATTCATGGATGAAACAAATGAGAGCAAAATTATCAGCATCTCATTACTAGTTCAGCATTCAAAAAAATTGTAATTTTACAATTAAGGCATATAATCAATATTCTAATTGCTAACACAGCAATTACAAGCTGACCGATGGATTTCTCATTCATTGCTGTTGTTGATGCTATTTTGTAAGAGAAACTTTTTTTTATAAAGAAAACAGAGAGGAAAATTTTTTAAGAGCGAAAGGACAAAAGAATGCAGGGGGGAATTAACAAGGTCATTGACGCTATGTGTATCTTGTCATGCCACTAATACAATTGTATCCATTGTTTCACAATCCAGATTGTGGAACATTGGTCTGATGGCTCTCGTCTAAGAAAGAGGATAAACCCAAAAAATAATTTCCTTAGAAGGTCAACAGATTTTATATATATAGGGCAAAAGACTAGGGCTGGGCGGCTAGGAAGTTCCAGTCTGAAAGGATATTTAGAAACACCCTTTCTCAGAAAGGCCATCAGATCAATGCCTAGATCGCTAAATCAGAGACTATGATTATGCTAAATGGGAGCATAACATCACTTAACCCATTGTAATGTCAGGATCTCTGTTATTTCATTATCTCCAAATTCAATTGCATGAACTTCCAGGACAATCCAAAATTAAAATAACAAACAAAGAAAGCATATGAAAATGGAAAAAGGAAAAGAAATACCTGAAGGGAAACAGGCACCCCACAAACCGGAGAGACAGGAATTTTATCACTTCCACTTTGAATGGTCTTAATATTAGCATATGTGCACTCTGAAAGGGGTAGCTCCTTGGAGATTATACAGTGTTGTTGAAGTTTCCTATCCAAGTGAGCCCACTTTGAGTTTTTGAGCTCCAGGAAGTTGTAGAACACGAATTCTAACTGTCTTCCAATGCCTTGCAAGCCCAAAAGCTTAAATCTAATTGATGTTACAGGGAACTGGAAGTCTTCAAGCAGGCCATGTTCTTTAGGCCGATAAAATACCACCATAATATAACATAAAAAGGCCACAGCCTGCTTCAAACACCCTTCAAACAACATAAACCTCAAACCCACAATGTTGTCAACAAAAAGCATTTCAACTCGAACACTTGGCCAAACAGTTGTCAGTTTACCATATTTAAACAGCAGAAGCATATGGTATAGCCAAAAGCTTTCAGCTCCAAATGCAAGATCAAGGACCCGCAGTGGTGGTAGGCTCAACATCAAATTTATTTCTGATTTAGTAGAAGAACCAGGCAATTTTGACATAAGATTTTCCAGAGACATCGATGAGCTGTCCTTTTCCGCAAGTTTCAAATCTTTTATACTGGAACTTTGTAGAGCAATATCAAATTCATCTAAAGGCACTACCTTGTCAATGACAGAAGCAAACAAAGTAACAGAATTATCCACACTTCTGCATGCAGATTCCTCCAATATATTTCCCGACCCTTGACGCCTATTGCGGAAGCGCCTCCTGAAGTAAACAAGAGGCATCTTTCTATCACTGGAACATGTGCCTGACTCCTCCAAAGATTTTTCTGCAACTTCTTGGATAACTGATCGTACCTCAGAGCTCATAAATAATTTACTTGTACCTGAACTAGAGGGACCAATATCACTGCACCCATTAGGCATCTCAACTGAATTCTCAGAAAAGATATGTTGTGGAGAATTCTTTGACACATGAGATTGCTTCTGTTTCTTCATAATATCATGTGAGGACGATTTCACTCGATGAGTTGATCGAGACAACCAAGATATAATAGGCTCTGATTCCGTAAAGTTACCCATGCAGTTCTCATCCATGAAATTCGCATCAACGTCCTCTTGCAAGAGCCTTCGTTCCCTCCCTCGTTTCTCTGGATAAGATTTACCACGAACTTCATCAGGAAGGAGCAAGAGCTTGAATCTCTCATTTTGAAGGTTGATCCATTCCTCATCCCGATCATCGTATTTGATATGGTGTGACTTGGTCACGGTATCATAAGCCTTGACAGTGCCATAATACCAGCTCTGATCCAAGGGCCAAAAGACCTTGATCCTCTGGTTTACAACCCAATATGGATCCATGTCCAAGTAGCAGACCTCATAAAAGTGGCGCCGCTGCCGTTTGAAAAACCCCTTCTGTATTTGCTGGTTCCTGGGCCGCAATTTTCTACCAGCAGTCTCTGAACCCATTGAGGCATCCTTAGCCAAACTCTTGTATGCCCGTTCAAGAAATGGTGACAAAGACAACCCATCAGCAGATTGTGATTTCAAAGCACCTCCTCTCCCAGAAAACCCAGTACAGCTGGGATCAAAGCGAGATGAGAGCATTCTTGCAGCATTCTGTTCAAGGTTCTCCTCATCATTTTCTTGAGAGTTTTCAATGGAATTTATAGAGGTCTCAAGTAGTGGCCGCTTGTCCTCCTGAGTTTGCTTCTCTCCTTCATATTTCTTCTCCCTGAGACGGAGCCTGTGAGCCCTCTTTGGAGCGGGAGAGCCAGATTGGACTGGATCATTGTTTTCATGCTTAAACTGTGAAACTGAATTTGAATTAGTTCTATTGCCCTTCACTTTGTCAAGAATCCTTTTCCTTTTATCTAAGAATGACTGGACCGGTTCTTTACGAACCCCAATTAACTTACTCCTTTTAAATTCAGCACCACTATTGTGGTTCAAAGTAGGAGGCTGACTGATCTCTCTCCTTGAACCAGAATTTACTGCTTGAAATTTGTTTCGACCAGAAAAGCCTCTTGGGCGCTTTGGAATCACAATAACATTGTCATTATTGTCATCTAAAGAATGGGAAAGATCATTGAGACTTCTCAAAGTCTCAAGCTTTTCTTCTTGAACATTAGTTCCATCCTCTGTGCGCTTCTTCCCCACCGTGTTCTTCTCAAGCAATGCAATACTACTCAATTTTAGCCCAAAGTCATTCAAATTGAAGGGCGTGGAGTCTAAACTGCCACTCTTCTTAGTGGAATCTTCAATACTACTCAGAGAAACCTCTTTTCGACCCTTCCTTCTCTTCTCTTGCAGAAAGCTGCTCTCACTTTTATTCGTCAGCCAACTCTTTCTCTTCATAACCCTATTTTCCTGCCCATTCTGAGCCCCAGATTTCCCAGCTGGGGCACTCTGCCCATCCAAAGATTTTGATTTCTCAGGAATTTCAAGAGTTTCCGGATTCCTTAATCTATCTCCCATCTAAAAACCATAAATCCCCAATTCTCATCTCCCATTATACATTCTGCAAAAAAAACAATCAAACCGATCTCAGATTTAGAACCGAATTCCCAATACAAAAGCACTAAAATCATCCCCAAATCGTCCCAAATCCCCCCCAAATCGCCCCCATATCTTCCAAATCGTAAAAACAACGAATTGATTGAACAAAAAGAGCCAGAAAACTCATACCTGAATCGAAATAGCCCGAAAGATCGGATTTTTACCACCGATCCAAGAGAAAAACATCACAATCTGACGCTTTGGCATGAGAATCGGTAGATTCCTCAATCAATTTCACGATTCCTCTCTCGCAGGAGCCACAACAGAGAGAAATGTTTCTTCGATTTCACGAGAGTACACCTAGGGTTTAGACGAGAAGCAGAAAACGATAGTTTTCTAAAACAAATAAAAAAATTTACAGTTTCGATATGCGACGACTCCGTTTGATATGGACCGTAGGATCTGGATCTGAGGGTGGAGATTGTTTCGAAAAAGATTGAAACCCTAACGGCATTTAATAGACTCAGAAAAAGTCGCTTAAAGGGACGGCGGATGATAGGCTTATGGATCAGATGGATGGACAGGATGAGATCAAAAGGTTGGGAAATGTAGTCGAGCTATGCGATACGGCAGGTCCTAAAAATCTCCAAAGTTGTCAACTTTTCCTTTTCTGTGAGAAAGTACGTGGAAAATGCCCTTGAAAGAGTGGGAAATCTCAGACAGGGGCTGTTGTGAATTTTTTTGAATAAAAAATAGAAATTCTTCCTCCTCTGTCTAACCTCTCTCTGAGATGGTTTTTCCCTCCCCTCCCTTTGTCAAAGTTATCAATATTTCCTCACAGCTATAATTACTACATTTTCAGACTATCATATATAAAAGATGTATATTTTGAATGGATTTGGGATTTTGGCAAACTTATATTATTGTATTTGTGGGGGTGAAAATACATCGATGTAAATGGATTAGATAAAAATATATAGCATTATTATATAATTGAGTAGTAGTTATCGAACATGCATTTTTATAAATTCTTTTGGATCTTAGGGTCTATTTGGATATGTATAGAATATGATATTTTTACATTTAAATACTAGCAGAATAAATTATTACACAATAAAATATTCTAATATTATAATTGCAGTACTGTTGTTCTTTTGCAGTTTCTAAAAAAAAAATCAGTAGATCTTGAACTGAGTTATTTATCAGTTATCACATTTTATAATATATATTAAATTCAAGATTGACCTCAATTTCCAAATCAAAGAAATGGTCAAGAACTTTATAATTTTGTTTTCACAATTTTATTAAAATTTTAAGACAATTACAATATTTTCTAGGAATTCAATTCCATGGAAATAAAGAAAATCCAGTTATATTTTCATGATAAGGAATTCAAGGTCGACTAGTTTTTTTTATTTTCTAAGAATTCTATTCATACAAACAAATATATTATAAATTCTCAAGACAAGGGAGTTTATTGTAAAATGAGTTCCTTTGAATTCACAGGAATTCAATTTAATGCGAGCAAATAGGTCCTATTGTTCATAGCATAATGGATTCCTTTGAGTTTTTAGAGATCTAGATCCATACTATTTAACTGACCTGATCATATTTTAACAATAATGAATTCATTTATGTAAATATATAAGAATTCAATTCCATACAAATAAACAGACCATGTAATATGTTTAAGATAAGAAATTATTGATAAAAGTAACTCCTTATAATTCCTAAGAAATATTCTCACGCAATCAAATCGGCCCTAAGCAAGACATGCAACTAAAACTTCATGAGTCTTTCATCCTCACCATCTATCAGTCAAAGTGATTCTTTATGTTAGGACCTAGAAAATGTACATTTCGGACCATTGACAAAAAGACTACTTTTTTAAATAAATATAAAAATAATTAATTTATCCTATTCAAGGCCCTAGAAATTTAGACTTTGCCCTAAATTATTTTTGAATTAGAATACATAGTGTGGTTAAAATGAATATTAATGATGAATTTTCAAAAATAAACATCAAGTAACATTCTCTTTTAGGAAAATATAGTCAAAATAAGATATTTTTTATGCTCATTTTGGAAATTTACCTTTGATCTTCGTTTTTTTTAACCACCCTAAGCATTTAGTATTTATTTTTTTTGAACGGTAACTAAAGATTTCATTCAAAATAAAGAAGGTAGAAAGTACAAAAGAACAAAGAAAGAGAGGAAGTGGGAGTGCAAGAGAAATGCACCACCTCCAACCCTACTAACAAAAACCCACCCACCCAAAGAAGCATTCAATATTTATGTATTTCAATGTAAACAAACAACTCCTGAAAGTTGCACTTCCCCTAATTCACACTAGCTCAAATAGATTAAAGACAATGGTAAGATTGATTACATTTAGGAGTACATATATTGCAATGCATAGAAAAGGAGGAAAATCAAATGGTTAACACGTGATAAGATAGTGGGCCTAGCTCCAATTGGAATGAATTAAAAGTGATGCTAGGGTGATGAAAAGAGTTATAGAACAATGAAGAGAAATAGATAACTAGTAATAGTTTTTTCCTTTCAAAATTTGATGCATGGAATAGAGATGACATCTATCGGGAAAAAATATGAGACCAGCAAAATCAGTTTAAGCCATTTGAGTGAGAATTTTTCATTCTTTGCCTTTCTCCAGATATACCTTTTGTCGTTCCTACAGTTTAGGTTCGTTATTAGATGCCTTCTTAGAAATGCTTGTTGTACTATCTTTCAATTTTTCATCTAACTCCACTTCAGCTCACTTTTCCTTTTTCATAGAATCTACTCTACAATTATAGGCCAAGTTAGAGCGTATCTACATAGCAAAGTCTTTGACAAACAAGAAATTTTTTGAAGAAACAATTGTACTATTTGAAATGCCAAAATGATCAAGGTTATTGGAGCAACTCAATGAATTTAAAAGGATTGTCATATAACTGTTAGCTCTTGAGGTCAAGACCGAAGAAGAAGACAATGCACTTTTTTTTTTGTCTTCATTGCCTCCATTGTACAAGCATTTGGTGAGAACTCTGATGTATAAGAAGGAACGCTCAACGTTGACGAAGTAACCGCAATAGAAGAATCAGAATCATAATATGTAAGCGTGACAATAGAAGAATCGGAATCAGAATATGCAAGTGTGTGCAAAAAGTTCAGACAACAAGGATCCCTTAGGGTTACTTTCTATCACCAAAGGCATGGATGGTATTACCGATTCTTAGATTCCAGATTCCAGTTGTGGTTGTTATATGTATTATAGTATAGGTATGTTCGACAATCATACATCTTGTGATGATGAATCCATTTTCATATGCAATAATGCGGAATGCAAGAGCATTGCGAAATACACAGTGGAGATCAAGATGTTTGGCGAAATTGTTTAGACCCTTATAAATGTATGTTCTAGAATTGAAAAGAGATTTGATTTCTTTAGGGACCTCAAACTCCAAGGACTGTAAGTCCATAGTAGTAGGTGCAGTCATAATGGTGGTTAGAGGAGCAATGGTCATTATGAATGATAAATTGGTCTAAAGTCTTTACAAATTGGCAGGGAGCACGGTCACAAAAAGAGGTGGAGCATGTTCATAGATAAAGAAAAGATCAGTTGGGGTGAAGTTAAATAGAAACTTTGAAGGTGGTGCAATAAACGTTTCAAATAAGGCATCTAACAATGGACCAAAGCTACATGAATGATGAAACGAGCACTCAAGAGAAAGGCGAATAATGAAAAATTCACTACCTTTGACCCAGAAAAATATACAGTTGAAAGAATGTTTACATTTACCTCAATAGTTGAAAGTGAAAAGTCATCGTGTTGTAAGGATGCGAGTAAGGTCGTCAATAGATGGGCATGATCAAATTGGACTGAGGATTGACGGAGTACAAGCCAATGTGGAGATCGTTCGGAGTATGTCTTCAATTCTGATTTAGTTAATAAGTTCGTCTTGGTTAGCCAGGACCAAAGTTCAGGGCTCGAGGGCATATTGTAGTTTTTTAGTGACACTAATTCTAAGTACAAAAGAGAAATTATATGGTTCAGGCATGATATGGTAGTAGGCCTGGCTCTTATTGGAATGAAATTATGTCCAATGGCAATACACAGGGGGAAAATGATTTATTTATTTTTTTTGTTATTAGAAAGTAGAAATGAAATTAACATTGAACCCTCATCATTTTATTTTATTTTTGAATCGGGAACCCTAATCATATCTTTCTTAGAATGTGGGATAATTAAGGTCAGGCCAGATTTCTGAATAGTTGCAAAAGAAATTTACCACATCATAGTTTTGTCTAATATGAGGTTTTAGTTTTAGGCAAAGTGGAAGAATGTCAACACATGGGGCTAACTATTGGTGGTTCTCAGGACCACATGCATGTATGAAGCCAGACACATGCACAGGTGTATAAGCTACCCCTTAGGTTTGTTTTTTCTTTTCTTTTTGCTTAAAATACTTCATCTTCTAGATATATAATCTAATTGAAAGAATGCTATTTGTTTTGGCCAAGAGCTATAAGATGCTAAGCCTTTGGAGAAGGTCCTAATGATGGATTAAGAATACAATAAAGTTTTCAATAAAGGGCTTTAGGTCCCCACTCTTCCATTTAGGAATCTGCATCTAAAGGTTAGTATGTTAGGTCTCCTTTTCCAGTTTTGCAGAGGGCTTGTAAAAAATAAAATAAAATCATGTTGGTGTTAGAAAAAGGGTTCGAACCCGGGATATGCCACCTCTTCCCACATGTGCCGACATCCCTTCCCACTTGTGTGGGCTTTCTTCTCACGTGTGTTGGCTCATTTTCCGCTAGAGTGGTTGTCTTCCCGTGCGCGTGCGGGCTTTCAATTGGGTCCCAACTCCCTTGGCTGGGTTAAAAAGAAAAGTCTTTAGTTGCTCCCTTTGCTAGAGTAATTACATACCACATTCATAAAATAAAAATTTGTTCTCAATTCTTGGTGAACAAGCATGTGTGGCCCATTAATAGGGGCAGAGCTAGGATGTCCTTGTAGGAGGTAAGGGTGCTCGACTAATGGTGTCACTAGTCCCACGCATGAAAAATCTAGACTATTCAAGAAATGGTCCCTTCCCTTGTATTCTTCACAAGATTTTACTTAAATGGTCCATAACCAGAATGACGAATTTTAGAACACTTAGATAAAATATTATGAAAATATAAATCTTTTAAAAGATTAATTTGACTGTGGATTTTGGAGTGAAATCTCTCACAAAAATTTGGGGCAATTCTTTTGTAGTCCACTAATGATTTCAAAGTTTACCCATCCATGTTATCTGCATAGTAAGATAGGGGAAAAAACCCGAAGAGAAAACAATGATTCACAATAAAGATCCATGCTAATGGATCCACTTACAAGAAATCTCAATCTTGAAAAAACAACCTCCCCATGTAATGGATATTCCTCATTAGAGTTCAGTTAGATGACCCACTTTTAGATTGATAGCTTTTGAAAAAAACTAGAAAATATATAAACAACTCAACCATAATATATAAATTAACTTGAGGCTCATATCATTTTAAGTTGGATTTTCATAGAGAATAATGCATTTCAAGGTTAAGAGAAACTCGTTTGAGATGATTTGAACATTTATAGAGAATAATATTGGCCAATCAAGAAGCGATACATGTACAAAATGAGTGTAATAGAAATGAAAGTGTTGAGATGGATGTGTGGTAAAGATAGAATAAAAAAATGAGCATTTTCAAGATCATTCGGAGCATGTTTAGTAACAGGCGATGAATCCATAGATTTGATGATTCTTCACTACACTGGAACAAAGATTTCTCACTAGGAATTTGTATAGTTGATGGTTTCATATTGATATTGGTGTGTAACGATGCATATAGTTAAGAAAAATATGGTTTGGTGTGCAAATCTACGTAAGTGAGAATTTTCAAATCTTATGGGGGGTGGTTGAATCTAAAAATCATAACAAATGGAGATTTTCATTCGTTTAAATCCTCATAAATTTACAATTGCCAAATATGGATTTATAACAACTTTAGGGAAACCTAAAATCTTTTCCTTAAAGATTTAGTTGTCAAACGTGACGTTAGGGTGGCATTAATGATTTAATGGGTGAAAAATAAGAGAAATTCATTTGAGATGGTTTAAACATGACCAAGGCAAGCCTCAAGAATGGTGTTAATGAGAAAAACTTCTTTTATTCAAGTTGATGGCTCGCGAGAAATAAGTGGTACGCTGAAAATGATAGATGAAAGTAGTAAGGGCAATCTAAAGAAGTACAACTTATCTAAGGATTTGACTTAGGATGTATCGAAATGGAGAAATAGATACCCTACAGCCAACCCATTATAGTTGGGGCAACACTTTGATGATATAGGCCTCACCTGCGAATTAGTTGCATGAAACCCGCGTGACCTATGCCCCTTTTGTATTTGAATATACGTTACTTCTTCTTGGAGCAGCAAGCCCACTCAATATACCCTACAGCCAACCCATTATAGTTGGGGCAGTGCTTTGATGATATAGGCCTCACCTGCGATTTAGTTGCATGAAACCCACGTGACCTATGCCTCTTTTGTATTTGAATAGACGTTACTTCATCTTAGAGTAGCAAGCCCACTCAATAGAGCAACCATCAAAATCAGAAACCACCAAACTAACATCAAACACCAAAAACTTAGTATAATGATCATCTCATATTGAAATATTTCAGTGGAATCATACCTGAAAGTTGTTGAAATGCTCGAATAAAGTAAGACAGGGACCAAGATAGGGCTCCATTGGAAGAAACTAAGAATAGGAGTATGTAAGAAGGATTGTGAGGAGCCATTTTCATGCTGGATTGTGTTGGAACTCTAGCAAAAAGAGATTGATGATGCTTTGATGCATATGCCATGGCTGATTTTGCTCCTTCACAAATCCTAACAAACATATTTAACATGGACAAAGATTGTTTGACTTTTCAAAATTAGGAAATGTGGCAAAGCAAATTTATTTTATTCTTTAATTGCGTTGAAGCCCTCGCCTCTCCTGCCTTATTTGGACAATAACCCAAACGACTAGGATTTAAAGTTCGCCTATTGGTTTTGCGAGTTCAGATATGGTGAGGCTTTTCCCCACGGGTGACCGTGAGGAGATATATCACGATCCGTCACGTCACTGCGGACAGCCCATGGCAGGCTGCCTATGGTGACATGGCAGACCATGATTGGTCTCCCTACGTGCACCATCAGTAAAAGCCTCAGACGATCCTAATTCCTGATTTTATAGGTGAGTGCATCCCTAGATATAATGGTTAATTAGAAAACCGATATTGATCGAGGCTAGATATGAAAGTCTCTATACTTGGAAGCTAAATAAGTTGAAAAGGTTAAACGGTCTTTATCGATCCTTCCTCAAACCAATTCTCAGATTCTCCATTATTACGTGAATCAATTATTTTAAAAAGGGCAATTCAAAAAAAATTATTAAAATTTGGTTTCCCCCCAAAATTCTACTTTGTCTCCAAGAATTCTCAAACGCACATTTAAGACATTTTTAAATTTCAAAACACAATGGATACTTTGAAAGAAGAAAAATAGCTAAATCATCTTTAGACCTTTGATTTATAGCAATCTAAATTCAAATAAATGTGAAAGGAAGAGTTTAGCTGTTATTTGCACCTATTGACAATTCCAAATGATGCATGTGTAACATTTATATGCTAGGTCATTTTTGTTTGCTCTATTGAAAATGGTTGTCGTTTTATATATATATAATGCTCCTATGAGACCCAAACTTTTTATCCGAACCATTTAATTTTTCAATTGACCCATTAACCCCAAAATGATATTTTCATAGATTTTGAGATAATGAAAGTTTTTATTTGTAACTCGAACTATTCAATGTTCATTCCCGTGTGAATGGTTCTCCCAATGAACCATGGAAATGTGTTTCACGTGTAAAATATTTTACAAATTTATGCAAACTTACATTTATAAATTCCATTTTCATTTCCCATCCATAGAAGACAATGATCCATATATAAGTCTAGGTAAGTTCTAATCATCCATGCAGCCAACCTCATCTTTACAAGTATTTTGAACTACTAAAACATTAGCCCACCACATAGATGAGATTTTGCAGCTTTGGAAATATTACATTTCCCAAATCCCAAAAACATTAAGAAGTCGAGCACCAATAATTTACATATGTAAGTGATGCACATATATAACATTTGTGAATGGTAATATTTATTTGCACTCATTTAAACAACAAGGTGTGAAAATAGTGTAAAAAAACCTTTATATAAAAATTTTTGCACTTAAAAGGAATGTGGATGTGTTACACTCTTTTTGGCGAACCCCCCCCCCCCCCCCCCCCCCCAATCTATTATTTTTTGCAACTCCTATAGGCTCTAAACTTTTATCCCAAACCAGTCTTTTTCTTGACCAATTAAGCTCCAACATCTTAAATAGTGATGGTTTTTTAGACAATGAAATTTTTTAATACTTGACTCAAACCATTCATCATTTGCTTATGTGAGCTTCGAAACAAATATGGTAGTGTTACGTATAAGATTTTTGCCTATGAAAGGTTCACAAAAGCAAATTGTACATATATAAATTCCATGTACTTATCCCTATATAATGGATCTAATGATCCTTCTTGGGTATTGTGTAGGGTATAGAATTTTATCAAAGATTAAATTCAAAGATGAGGATTTGAAGATAAAATAAACTGAGGATGCAACTAGAGCCCTATATATTTTGACAATATTGTTAGATTAGCAAAAAAATTATTGTTTTTATACGGGCCACATTGTATAATGCATTTTCTAAAGAAAAGAACAAAAAGTGTTCCACTTTTCTATAGACTTCATTTTCCAACATTTGGTGTAAACAGTTTTTTTTTTTTTTAGAAAAAGCAACTTTATTTGCTTGATTTTATGCAAATTTGCAAAAAAAGCCTTCCATTATTTAGTGTTTTTTTTACACTATTGCTCTCCTTATCCCAGTATTGATTTATGAAGAATAACCATAAAATGAGATGATTGTCCGTACATGTTTTTTGGACGAAATTACCCTAGTTGACTATCGTCAACCTTTTGCAACTTTTCTTCTTCTTCTATGGTTTCCATATCTGATTGTCTTAAGTTTGAAGAGAATGATACTAAAATTTAGCGGTTTAAAATATATGAACGAAAATCAAAAAGAGGTGATGAGTGCATCAAAGAAGAAGGGTTTGACAAGTCTTTCACAAATATATCATGAAATATGTTCAATCCATCCACTATCAAATCCATTCTTAAAGCTAGTTCAAAGATTATGGATTAAGGAAACAAAAGGTACTCTTAGGATCTAAAATTCCATACAAACAAGACAAGACCTAGGTGAAAACCTCACACTCACTATGCAAAGATTGCCCAACTGTTAGACCCCGTCCTGAGTTAATCGAGATTAGCCCTAATTAATTAGAAATTAAGCTAATTAACTGTGGTTAACTAAGCTAATGATGGTTTATGACCAAATGGAATTGAGTTTACCTAAAATGAATGATTTAGGCTTAATGGAATGATAACCAAGGTTATTAAATGAATTGAAAGGGGCTTTGGACTTAAACAAGAGAACTGAGACTTTTTCGTAAATATGAATTTCTGCGTATTTTGTCGAATACGGAAACTCTTAATACCAACACGTGTATCTTGATGAGTACGTTAACTTTCGTATAAGACTTGAAGTCGTTCGACGAGTATTGAATTAAATGACCCTTCATTTGATTCGAATTGTAATTAAGAGAAACCAATGGACTTGAATGCAATTAAGAAGCTTATATAAGCTAAATAAGCTTCAATGAGCTCATTCACCTCATTCCAAACCCTAGGTGTCTTTATCTTCTCCTTTTTTTTCTTTTTCTTCTTCCATTTTCATCTCCTTTAAACATCAAGAGAAAGGTTTTGGGGTGATTTAAGTGAAGAGGCTTCATCCACTTCACCTTCTTCTTCATCTTCTTGGATTTTC
This sequence comes from Cinnamomum chago, assembly GCA_038049695.1. Classification (NCBI taxonomy): domain Eukaryota; kingdom Viridiplantae; phylum Streptophyta; class Magnoliopsida; order Laurales; family Lauraceae; genus Cinnamomum; species Cinnamomum chago. The sequence continues at coordinate 100,969,172 of CP142451.1, read as the reverse complement.
TTGGAGAAAGGCTTCAAGTTGAAAAGTTTTCTCCTCAATCTAAGCCAAGCAAAGAAGTTTTTGTGAATTAATTTTCAAATAGAGGCAAGTATATGCTTTTCTATTGATTTATGATGTTATAGGACTTGTAAGAACTCAAGAGTTTAAATTCCAGGATTTTGCTTCAGAAATTCTGAAGCTCTTTAATGGAGTTCTGGGAGCAGTTTGGTCGACGAACACCTGACCGACGCCCAACCGACACCTGACCGAACCTATTTGGGTTCATTTCTCAGTGTAATTCAGCTTCTGGAAAGCTGACCGACATCTGATCGAACCTATTTGGGTTCATTTCTCAGTGTGGTTCAGCTTCTGGAAAGCTGACCGACACCTAACCAAACCCACTAGGTTGAATTGCACAGAAGAATCAGCCTTTGGAAAGCTGACCGAGTAAGTTCGGCTAACCAACATTGTGATGTCGGTCCGCCGAACGCCGACCGACAGGTCGACCGAGAGATCTTGAAGTATCAGAATTCCTCAATTTCTGAGTTGCAAGCTGGGGTCGACCGAGGGGTCAACCGGCAAAGTTCAGTTGATCGAGGGTTAACCGAGTGTGAATGTCGGTTAACCGACACCTGATCGACAAGATGACCGAACTTAGAGGAAATTTCAGATTTGAAGTCTGATTTTTCTGAGTAAAAGTCTAATGCACGTGGGCTGATATTATTGATATCTAAACCTTCATAGGTGTTAGCTAGGGTTATTTTAACGTACAAATTACTAAATAAAGTGATGTTCATTGAGGATAGCACGTACGTTGGATAACGAGCACTTCACTCATTTGTTTGGTTTAGAAATCTAGATTTCACAATAGATTGAATAGATTTCTTGAGTCTTGGCACTACACAGTGGTTTCTTAACTCATTATCAAATCGAACCAATTAAATGAATAGTTACTAAATGTAACAATGAATTAATGAACAATCCTGCTGCAGCAGATGGACTGGGGTGTTCTGGAGCTCCATGGTGATGCCAGTGATCTCTGATCAAGACACTGGTAGATCCCATACATATATGGACTGAAGAGTCCAACTTGATAAGTCATCTAAAAGACATAGACTGAAAAGTCACTGAATGCATAAGCCATTTAATAAATATTCAATGAAATCAATGAATGGAATGCAAATGAATGAACGTGAAATGAATGACTGCTTCCTTTAGGAAGAATTGAACCGAGTTAAACAAATGACATTGTAGTTGCCAATTAGTAATAGATAATGCTTGACTCACATGCGTAGTTACTGTACTGAATTGAATTGTCTAAAACTGTTAAATTGATTAATTAACAGGGTATTGTATATGATAGCATGAACTATCATAATGAACATTACAGGCCCAATTGCCCATGCTGGTCATGCTGAAGTCGCACCGCCAGCGGAGGAGGCTCATCCGATGCCTCTAGGAGGTTTAATCGAATGGATGTGAATCGGAGTGTCAGTATAAAGGAAATTGGGGAAATGTTTTTATAAATATTTTTGTATATTCATTTTGAATAGTAATTAGATGTCACCTGCATTGTATTTGAATATGCAGTGGTTGACTTTGATAGAAAGTGAATTATGTATCAATCTTACTCGAAGTAAGGACTTGTTCAGTTTTTAATAGTTGTTAATGTATACATACATATGTTTCCGCAAATTGTACATTGACAGGTACGTATGCAAGATCCCTTGTGGACTTCGTCTTAACTTTGGTTAATTCGGGGTTTACATGAGTAAGTATGATTGGATTCGCGATCCGGGGTTAATTCTAATTGCTCGGATCTCGGGCTCGGGTCGTAACACCAACATGGCACCCTACATGTTGTTCACAAATATAAAAACCTACGAAAGTTCCCCAAGCAAATGGCTTCAAACTCTTAATGTTTACAAAAGTATATCCGAATTCATCCCCTCCAACCTCACTTCGAGAGAAAATCCTTATTTAAGCATTTCACCAAACACCTTGCACTTCAAACTTGAACTCTCAAAACTCATGCGAAGGAGGCAACAAACATGTAGAAACTATGCATGTGAACCACACACCTAAGGAATATTGCCAAGACTACTAAAGGAAGATCATTGGGACATAAAATGTAATGATATGCATAACCTTTCCATCACTAGGTAGAAGAAAATAGAGCTAAATATCATTTTTTTGCCATGAAAGTTGACGAGATTGAGAATAGACAAAGATAGAGCAAAATATCATTTTTTTACATGAAAGTTGATGAGATTGACAATATTGTCAATTGGGTTGATGATATCGTCAAGTGGGGTGATTTCATCATTTTTTAAAAAGTACAAACAATTATCTCATCATTTTATAGTTTTTCTTCATAAAATCATTTAATTAAGGTTTAAGCTTATTTTTATCATAAAAGTCCCTTTTAACTTTTAAGCAATCTACTTTTTCTAGGGAAAAAAAGCCTAGTCCTAGTAGGCGCTCCATATTTTATTAGTTTGTATAAGGCCCTTTGCTAGATAAATCAGAAAGTAAATTGTGATATATTTACATGTAAAAACATTAGACTTTCAGTTTCTGATGGATGAGAAAAATCAAGGATTAAAGCATGTAACAAAAGGAAGCTCTATATTATTATTTAGGGGCCTCTTCAGTCTGCTAATAATAGATACATAACTCATGCTGCCATTCCACTAATGGAGTTTCCAAAAGAAGCCTCTACCAGAATGAAGTGGCTGATTGGTAGAATTGTTCTAACATATTATATGTTGGAGTGCCCAGGCACCTAGCCTGGCCATGGAGCCTCTGGTTGTTGCTTGATTTAGCTGGTTCGTGTGCAGGATGGCTGTACAATGCTTTGGTGTGCAACTCCAACTTCTCTGTTCTTGAACAGAGATTTTAGTTAGCAACCCCACACTTGTTTACACTCCACAACTTTGCTCAGTTGGTTGGGAACCCAATTGTCACCTGATTGTCTAGGGATAGATCCATGGGTACACCAGTATTCCCACACGTGTGCTATCATTCCCACTTTGTGGGCTTATTCTTCCTGCTTATATGGGCTCAGGTACCAATGAAGAAATGTTAAATCATGTGCACATAAATGGATACAATCCATATGAGAGAGTTGAAGTGAGAAGAGCCATGGTTCAAATCCTCCTACAAGTGGAAAGGTGAAAAGGTACCAAATTATCCCAAAGGATCAAGAGCAAGAGGGCCCAAAAACACTTGGTAATTGGTACAGACCACCTGAATCCAGGTAAAATGAGAAATTCACCAGGCATTGCACCCAATTTTATTAGAAAGATTAATGACAAACACTAGTGCTAAAATAGGAAACAGTCAAATGAAGAGCAAATACTGTGGTATTTCAAGACTTGAACAGAACCAAAGAACCCTCTATTTTATCCAAACCATAAGTTTTTACCAATTTTATGGCCAAATAATTCAAGTCATAATTTCTTGAAGCATAGGCAAGGATCAAAAGAAGGGGGCAACTCTGCCCAATTTGAGTTGAGTCGGGACCATTCACTTTGGGCCCTTATAATAATCCCCTAAAAGCCTAAAACAGTAAAACTGAAGAACTCATTCTTGTAGGCAAGATCCTCCCTCCCTGCAAGCTTCTACCAATTTCCAAGGATAGGGTTTCATATTTCTTTCGTAGAGGGAAAGATTAATGCACTCAAGTCTCAGCCTTTCAAGTGTGGCAATTTGCAGCCCCAGTTTACAAGGAATGGGAGAGCCTTAGTGCTCCTAATCTAAACTCTGATCAATGGAGGAACTTGGCTGCAGTGGAGTGCATCGCAGGTCAAACAGAAGGCAACTCAACTCAGCTAGCACTGAATCCAAGTTTTAAAAACCCTGAGCATCTCTTACTAGAGGCACAGAAGAAATGTCTTGTGATATGTTTAAAAGATAGATTAAATTAAGCAAGATGATTGAAGTTAAAGCAGGTTACAAATTGATCTATACACAAACTACATAAAGCTATAGATACAAAAACTGCCTGGTCATCAACAAAAAAGCTAGTTGTAAGGAGATCTATACTTCTCCTTCCAACTTATCAGAACAGGCGCTTACGTTTGCAATTATCATTTTCTGGTGTATCATCAACAATTGATTCTTCCTGTATGATCAAGCCACGGTTCCTGGACAGCTTCCTTATAGGTGTTGTAGGTGCAGAAGGCTGTGAAGCATTTTGTGCAGGCACCATCTGATTATTACAAGATATGAGTGCATTCCTATGAGGCATCAACTCTTCTCCATCCACAGCTGAATCACTCATCAACTACACACAAAAAAAAAAAGGCACTCATTCATTAGAAAAAGGGCAGAATGCAAAGACATGAATATATTTGCAGTAATGTAACCAGAGAGTAAAAAAAACTACACTTAGTAACTGGTTTTAACCATTTCCTAAACAAGGTATTGCTGTTATGATATCATGGGAATCATTAGAGGGATGTTTGCTCAGAATTCATAGGAATTCTAAGTAATTGCTTCCCATCAGAGGGGCTAAAATTAAGTAATGGTGAAGATCTACAAAAGAGCATCAAATATTCTCCTCTTTAGTAGAAAATGATTACCCAACCATCAGTTTAGTATCAAGTCCTAGGAAGTGAGGGTCTCATCTACATTTCCACCTTATATCTCCTCACCTCTTCCATCATTCCCTTGCAGCACCTAAGTTTACCATGAACTTCTAAGAATTCAATACCGAGAAAACCAATGGGACTTAAGTTCCCCAAAGCCCTTTCTAGCTTAATAGAGAGTCCTGAGAAAAAAAGAAAAAAAGACCCAACAACTCCCCATGCAGAAAATGGGTGTTCTTTGGGAACTCTCCATAGCATTTCCACAAAAATAGTCTGAATCCAGTCTTTCCAGATAAATACAAGGAATCAAATCATAAAAAATATCTGCTCTGTACCTTCCAGTCCTTGAAGTCAAATCTGAAAACAAAATGATTGTAAGAAACATCTCCTGAGGTTACTGCATTGGCAGCAGGAGCATTTCTAGGTGCTGGCAAAAAAACAGAATACAATAATAAGTAACTAAATTAAAACTTGAAAGAAATCAAAGAAAAGCATCTACCTTTACCACTGACACTTACAGACTAGATGATGACCGTGGTCATTTACAGCTATTTCAGCTCTCCCGTCTTTAACCAGAAAAGAGAGAGCAAATAAATTCTCTACTGTCTGTGCAAAAGACTTCCTATTTAACACCAAGGCTTCAAGCTTGACATGTCTCTTCCTCCTCAATATCTCAAACATGGTTGACATGTTCTTATCGGTATCTGTTTTCTCTTCTGTGCCTGTGTCATCAACCTGCACACAAATACAAGGTCAATTACATAAAATCAAAATTTTGACAGCTAATTCTAGTGAGCTCTCCGTGCAAAAACACAAATTAGTTTAAATCAAGTAGGAACAATTGATTGAGTTCCACTTCCATGTTCATCTGCAGAATTCTAATAATATCCCAATACCTTGATTTACTTTATGAAGAGGAAGGAAATGCTTTTTGTGAAGAAAGCATGAGTTAGTTAATCAAAGTTCCCTAACTATCAAGGACAGCACATTTTACATCCAAATAAAAAAGGAAAGGTAACACCATTGTTAAAAAGTAGAATCCTCTAGTAGTCACATGATAGAAGAGATGCCTAACTGGAAGAAACGTATTTCAAAATAGAATCCTTTTACAAAACAGAAATATTGAGACAACAGCATTCATATGAAGTGATTGGAAGATCTCCAACTTTCTATTTCTTTGCTGCTCTACCAAGGAGCAAATAGCTCAATTTTCCAAAGAAAAAAGAAAAAAAAAAGTAGGAAACAGCATGTAACTTTTTCCTATATCTATAAAAATTACTTAAAATCATAGACAACATTTAGGAGGATTAGGTGTCACCAAAATTTTAATTTGAACCATTCAAAATTTTAGTCAACCCATTCAACCCCAAAATGGTCAGTTTAGAAGTGCAATTCAAGCAATTCAATGTTTACTCATGTGAAAATGGTTCTTCCAAAAAAAAAAAAAAACATGGTATTAGGTTTTAAATGTGTAAATTTTACAAATGTAAATCCAATATGCATATCTCATGCATAAAAGACAAACAACACCTTATATTTTCTTCTTTTCATATTAGAATGTTATGATCAATATTATAGTTTGCAGATGCATATTTTCTGAAAGAAAAAAACTAAATGCAGTGACAATCATAATTTCTCAACAAAAAAAAAAGGGAATAAAGAAACAACTTTGAAAGGCACAAAAGCACATGTTGGAAATGGAAACAAGACAAAACTACCTCTTCAGGACAAGTTCTTTCAGTTGGCCTTGCACGTTTTCGTTGAACCGCAGCCCTCCGTTGCTTAAGTTCATTATTCATGGGCCCAACCCTAACAGCCAACAATGGTAGAAGAAATAAATAAGAACTTCAACACAAACTTTCTCCAGCCTTTTTGCTCTAATGGGGTTATAAATATGATCTTACATGGTGCAACATCCAGAGGCTTTCCTAAAAATACAAGAAACAGCGAGGCCAACATCCTTCCAGGAAATCAAATTGCCAGAACTCTCCCCAGCTCCTGCTCCATATTGTTGCCCATAATTTTTAAGCAAAGATGTTATGAAATCTGATGGTGTCAAGCCTTCATTCCCCTGTGATTTTACAGATACCACCAAAGTATTGGCAATATCTAAAAGAGCCTCTGCATCTGCAACTTGTTCTCGAGGCCGCTGAACTGTAAACAAAAAGAACTACTTGATTTCTGCTAATCAATTATAAATACCTAGTTCAAAGCTGATATCACAAGACTTGTCTTATATACATATTGGTTCCCAAGTGGCAATGCCCAGTTGGCTCAAACCTTCATGATGTTCCTCCCTAAAAGGAGGATAAGCATGTCATAACAAACTGCAATAGGCAGGAAAATGATTGTAAAACTTGTCTCACTAAATAAAGAACAATACTAGTAAACTAGTAATGATTGCTGCATTATAGCAGGCAACCAATAAATCCATCCCATGGTATCATCTGATTGGTGACCTGAGCATGGATCTTTGAAATGATCAGCAAGTATCATCAGGATTTATGCAAAGAAAGTTATATGCACAAAGCACTTTAATTTGATGGAGACCCCACTTATTAAACTAAAAGGCTTAAAATAGGCTTTTGCCTTGTTTTAGAACTCACCAAATTTCACTACAATGAGTAGAGCCTTGGTAGATTGATAACACATGGAACACACTATTAAAATCTAACAGCAGAAGTCAACTTTTGCCCAATTCTACAACAAGGAGAGAGAAATGTTTTGAACAATTTAGAATTGAGCAGGTAGGCCATATATTGATTTAATGGCAGCAGATAGATAGAAAATCCAACCCAACCAACCATTGCTCTTCCAAATCCTTATTAAAAAAAAAAGGAAAAACCACAAGACAGGAAAAGAAGCAAGATAATTCTACATTGTTTAATATCCTTTTATTTACCACCGCCACTGACTAATATTGTGTTGCAAATATTCAAATGTCATCAACATAAATTCACATCTAACTCTAGTGCTTCTCTCATCTATACTCAAGAATCTTTCATCTACCAAAACCCAAATTCTTCATAGGTCTGTCTTATTCCTAGTAGTTTAAATGAGTAAACTTCATAAGCATGGATTTTGGGCAGGATTGAGTAATGCTGATGGATAATGTGTAATGGGCAGTGGAAAGATTGATTGACAATTACTTGGGTTTTAGCCAATTACATCGAGAGACAAGAAAAACCCCAACTTTGTAAACACCCCACATTTTCCAGATATTATAATCTTCCAATAAATACTTGTGACAATACAACCAAACCCATAATAATATCATACCAAGATACTGGAATACTGCATTTCCCACTCTTGACCAGACCCATAATAATCAACATAACTCTAGAAATCCAACAATGCCCAGTAATATCTAATGAAAACTAGAGGCATCACTCATCTAAAGACAAGGGTAAAAAAAAAGGGAACCTTGGGTATTGACCCAAGGATGGGGAAAATGAAGAAAACAAGATTTGGGGTTTTCTTTATTCAAATTACCAAACTGATGGAGGCTTTCTACTTCTCCAATAATCGATCCAAACTTGTCAGAATCCACTTTAGAAATATCATCCTTTTCATCTGCAAAAGAAAAACAAAAGAAAATCTTCACTTTCCAAGTGAAACACACACACGCACACAGAGACAGACACAGAGAGAGAGAGAGAGAGAGAGAGAGAGAGAGAGAGAGAGAGAGAGAGAGATTCCAGACCGTTGATCAGATTCTTTACGGCAAGATACCGGGATCGGAGGACTCGGCGCTCGGTCACGCCTTGGCGAGTCGACTCGGCGCGATCGTCCGGTCGGGCTGTGGTAGACTCGCGTTTGACTGTCTTGGCCATCGAGGATTTTGATGGATAAGATACTGGAAACCCTAGGCCTAGATGGAGAGAGTGGAAAGTGGAAAGGGGAGTGAAGTGGAACGAGGGGTATAAAAAGAGTAGAGAAGAGAGAATGAGTTGATGTCTTTTCAATTCAACAAGGTACTGTTTGCCGGGTTTTTTTTCTTTTCAAATTCTGCGATTTCGTCTTGTGTTGCGAGTGAATTGTGATTTGAGCTTCAAAACGAGTTTCACCGCGCTCCCCAAAAAATTAGGAATTTTCACCATCGCGCCTTCTTATGCGTTTCCAGTGCCAGCGAAGGGTCGGGTTAAAACGGCTGGGTCTGGTCTAGGGTTGTGGGACCTAAGGACCTCCTTTTCGCCTTCTCGATCCCGCTCTAGAAATGTAGATGGTGTTTTCGGAGAAGATTTGTCAACGGAGTGCAGTTTGACATTCCTTATAGTGTGATTCGATAAAATATGGAGCGAACCATACAGTATCTCTGGTTTTTTGTATATTTTCTTTTTTATAAACTTATCATTTGTCTTTTGAATGAAGAAACTTCCTCTTTGACTTATTAATTATCATTAATTTTATGTGATTAAATTGTAAAATTAAATCTTTTCTCCATTTTTTATACTTGAATATATGGATAAGACATGTTTTTGCACATTAGTTAATTGTTTATAAAGCCACAAGCATTATATTTATATTGTATAGGTGCTCCGGAGGCGTTCTGGATATACAATTATTTTAAAATTTGGTGTTTCGACGCTCCCACTCCGCGATCTGGCCACTTAGTTTTGAAGAAAGTATGAATGCACTTAACCCAAACCCAAGTTTTTATTTTTTTTTATTTTTTATTTTGTCAAGGTTGGGGTGATGGTGTGGAGTGATATTTTAAACTTGAAGATCGAGTGATGGATCATGTTCACTTCTGATACTACTGTACCATGAGTGTGTTGGCAACACAAACCCAAGTTGATTGCGGGCCTTCAATATTTATGCAAAGAAACTCCTTTTTTTTTCATATTCATATATTGAAAACTCAAGCTCACGCACTCACATCCGTTACTGGATCAACTGGATTGTAGGAGCTAAGGAGAACCCATTTAGTTTCTAAGCAAAAAAGAAATAATTCAGTTTTGATTTCTTTAGCCTCTCAATCTTGTGTTTTTTCCTCTCTGACGAGGGTATTTGGCTTTTTCGAGAACCAGCTATTACCTTGGAAATATAAGGTCCCTGCCTCCCCATGCACCAGGCAAATCAGATTTTTATCTATGCAAGTGGCCTTAGAAAGAGAGCACAAGCTCGAAACCACAACTAATAATTCTTGAGCAATGGTCCTAGCCAACTAGTCTACCACTCAGGGCTCAATCTAGTTTTGATTTCTACCAATCCCACTGTTGGGATAGAATTTCTAATTAGTCTGCTTCCGAATTGGAGAAATCAGTTTTTAAGAAAAGTCTCTTAATTATAAGTTGTGTCCTCTCTCTCTCTCTCATTTTTCAATTATACATTTTGATTGATTTTTTTTTACAATTGCACATCTCCTAGACACCTTGGGTCATGGACTCATATGTTAAAAATCATAGTATGAGCACGATGATAAATGGTTGCTCATGGACTCCTATGTAAGACATTGTGTTAAAACAATTTGTACCACTGTCATGAGCCCAAATCCACCGTGAACAAACAAATTGGGGTGGTCTTTAACTCTTAACTTGAATGATTTAGTCCACGAGTGGCGGATTCTCTGCCATGTTCGATTTCACCGTAGGCCTGTTTTTTTTGTAGTGGGGCACATGAAATTGAAGATCCTTGAGATGTGAACCCTCCAAAAATAAACGGTCAAGATTTTTAAAAATACAAAGGTTGCAGTCAAGGCGGTGGCTCAGCTAGTTTGAGTCTTGGATTAAATTCTCGAGTTCAGGTACTTAGGTTAAACTTTCGTTCGACTCCCACCCCTTGCATTATCCAGGTACTTAGGTTAAACTTTCGTTCGACTCCCACCCCTTGCATTATCCAAGTACTTGGGTTAAACTCTCGAGTTTGACTTCCAACCCTTGCACTATCCGGGTACTTAGGTTAAACTTTCATTCGATTACCACCCATTCATTATCCGGATACTGTATGTGCTAGCGAGGGATATCCTGGGTCATGTCATCCAATCATCCAATTCTTGGTCATGTCAAATTCGGATTATCAGCCCACACCCGTGATTATCAGCATCAAAACAGGCCCCATAGAGTAGATCATTCTTCGCATCACCTCTTTGATGCGAAGAATGATCTACTCTATGGGGCCTGTTTTGATGCTGATAATCGCCGGTGCGGGCTGAATCTATGACGGTAACTATTCTGATCCCTTTGGCAAAGATCTCACTGCCCATTGTTGGATTAAAAAACATGCCCAATCAGTTGTCCAAGTCCCAACAACAATTGTTAATTGTTTGTTATGGAATCTTTTTGGCTTTTTGCATGGGAAAGTAAAGTTTTTTTTTTTAGTGAATAAAGGTAATTGTTTTTTGACTTTTTGGAAAAAGATGAAAGAAGTTTTAAATTAAAGTACTTTTGATGTAATATTTTATCCAAAAAATAGAGGGTTTACTTGACTTTTACTATATTAGTAATGTGGGTAAGTTTGTGTAGAGTCGTGTAAGCATTTCCTCTTCCACAACACTGGAAGTCTGACCTTGGATGGTAGAATTCTCGAATACCTAATAGCGCAAAAAGCATAGCCAAAATCAAAGATTTTCAGGTCATTTCATCATTGCAATATTATATTGCCACCTATGAGCAATTTCTCCAAAGAGAATATCCCATTCTTTTAGTTACCTTATATATATATATATATATATAAATTCAATCCTTGACATTAATAGTGGATTAATGGATTTCTTATAATTTTTTGGAAAAAAATCCAACATATTTTTTAGACAGATCAGAACCCAACCCATTTAAGTGGCAGGTCAAGAATTCCTAATCCACATCCTACCCATATAAGTTGTGGGTCAGTTGTGGATTAGGTTATACATAGGTCAAATGCAGGTTGGGCTCATGAGGTCAGGTTTATTCACCCCTAGGTGGAACCCACAGCAAGATTCTTAATTAAAACTTATAATTAACTGTTGCAAGTTTTTGCAACCGACCGTTCATGTGACACAACCCTCTTCATCCAGGCTGTTGGAAGAAATGCGACGAAAAAAAAAAAAAAAAGGGACAGGTAGAGGGTAATTATTCATCATCATCAAAGCCTCATGCCATAAACAATAATACAAATTAGTGATAATAATACGATACCATATTTCATGCATATTAAATTATTAATTTTGTAAAGACCTGAGAAACAACTAGATTCTGATTAAAAATGAAAAGCATATGCTTGAATCTTGATCTTAGCATCCTCTCTCAATGCAAGAATCTTGAAGCAACTACATCAAACAAACTCAAGGATCTCAAATGTACCAAAACAGAAATTGCATATAATCAACTAAATGTCATTCAAACGAAGCAAACGCCTATGTCTTCTGGAAGAGCCTTCGCTTGGAGAACCAATTTTTGAAAAGAACGTGCATGAGAACACAAGTTCATTGTATTTTCATTAGCTCAACCGAGAAGCATCTTACAAAAAAAAGGTAAAATAAATCATGTCATTTACCAAAATTCGATGCTTCACAGCTAGTGAATGCAAGTTGGGTCACAAAATGACTTCCCATGTGCCGCTTTAACTTATAACAATCCTTCCCCTGCCAGCAATTGTTAAAAGTAAAATAAAATCACAGCAGGAATAATGAGCATACAACACAACCATAGTAGGAACAATGAGGATAGCTATGATTCTATGATAAATAAGCTCAAGAGTCAAGAGAGAAATTTACTTATATCATCCAGTGAAATGTTGCTGATGCCTTCTCCTGTTTTTATTAGATGAATCCTGCCTGCAATGATAAATTGATAGGAAGCAAGTTGAAGAAAATAAATCTTATTGAGAAATAGGAACCATCACATCTGAATTTCCAAGCAATCTAAGGAAGAACATTATACATAATAAATAAGATACTCATGTTGACTACGAAATTTAGTGGAGGGCATTATCTGTTTGTACCATAGGTGTACCATATGGATTTCTGATTCTCATTATCCAAGTCAAGTGTAATTAGAATATTTGATTGATTGTAATTAGGAGAAGATTGATTAGAATTATCTTGTAAACAAGGAAAGAGGTGAATATAAATGGAAGAACAAACCACAATAGGAGAACACTCAATTCAATCTAGGTTCTCTTTAGCATTTGCTTCCGGTTTGTCATGGAAGCAAACTATAAAAAAAAAGGATTCTGCAATTATTTATTTATTTTATAAAAAAAAGGAACGGGATGTCACTGTTCATGAGATCATGGGTTACTATGATGGCTTAGGTAAATCTTCTTGAACATTTTTCGAGAACTTTTCAGTGCTCAGAGGTAAGTCATTTTGCCTCTTTATTGTTGGGTTCATTTTTGGCCCAACTTTTATCCAGGCCGTCCAGATATGTGCATTTAAGGAATAACTTCGCTAGTTTTTACTGCCGGTCCCAAGCCCTAGCCAACATAAAATTTTGTCACAACCCAAACATCCCACCAATGGGAAGCGTAGGCTGAAGAAGATGTGGATGGAGATAGTAAAAATAGATTTGAAGACATGTAGCTTATATGAGGATTTGGCTCAAGATAGATAGGAATGGAGATGCAGAATTCATGTAGCCGACCTCAAACATAGTTGGGATAAGGCTTTGATGATGATGATGATTCTTTTACATATGACCAATATCAAAGTTCAAAAGTAATGGAATCATTGTATGGATACAAGAATGCTTTAATAAGTGAGTATTGTGCATAGATCTCTAATCCCTGAATGTGAGGTTTTACTCCTTTTTTTTTTTTTTGTTTTGTGTGTGTGAAATGGGATGTGAGGTTTTACTTTGAAGAAGCTTATCATTTTTTCACAATCTATGGCTCCCATTGCTCATTAATTATAAAAAAAATCTGGTAACTAATTGGGATTCAATATGGTCGGATCACAGTACCAATACTTATAAAGTAGGGGAATGCATACTGTTTAGAAAAAAAAAAAAAACAATAATAATAATAACTAGTGTAAAACAAAGGTATTCAGCCTATTCTAGTAAAGAAAAAAAAAAAGAAGGTACTGATCACTTCACATGTCCAACTAATGTAGGGCAAGAAAAAAATTTGTAAAACATAAATACTTACATGGTATAAATAAACAAATAACAAAATATCGATTGATAGATGGATGGATAAATAGATTACCATCACGGCGGACACAAATCTCAGGGACGTTTTTAATTGCACCACTGATGCTGTCATTGTAGACTCTAGTTTCAATGTCTCCCTCCACAAAAACTGGTGAGCTGATAGAAGGGACAAACATAAAAGTATCAACAACATAATAACATGAAAAATAGCATTGACAGAGAACTGATATAGGAGAACAGGCAAACTCTTCCTACAAACATTGAGAACATCATGTTTAATATCCCAGGGAAGCAATATATACTTTTTCACTAGTTTCTGTACGGCATATGCCCCAAGCAGGTCATTATGCACTGCAATCCGGTGCCATTGAGCCGGTTTTGGCAAGTGCTCCGCTCCTACAATTCTTTGATCATACAAACCCCCAGTTCCAACAGTAAAAATGGTCACTGTCCTTCCATTTCTCAAGATCTTCTGTATGGGAGCTTGCCCGATTTTGCCACAGATGATTGCCTACATATAACCATAAACAACAATAAATATTCATATCTTTAAAGTGCTCAAAAAATAAAAAATAAACAGTTTACAGGTGCAGTACAATGAGAATACCTTATGCACTCCTCTGAAACCCCAACCCCTTTTAGGGTCAACGCCTTGTGGTTCTAACTCTCTCTTGTTAGACATAAAATCATCATCTTCTATTTTTGCATCCGCTGCTTCATATTCTTCATCAAATGACACAGTCGAGTAACAAAACTGTGAACCTTTGAGCAGGCCTATAGATATTAAGCACTTATCAGCCAAGACTAGTATTTGCAAATACACACAAAATGTCTGCACCAGTTTTCAAATAGAGATCCACAACAACCTTTGAACTGTGGAATAATATGTATCTAGAAAGACAATCATCCTTTGAAAAAGTACTTAACATTATCATCTAGTGCTTGCATTATTTTTATCTGTGAGTCTGTAACAACAAAACAAGAGTGTTCTGCCTGCTCCTTTATTGTGAAACCAAGGCAAAACTAATGCATTGACCATATCAATAAGTTTAAATATGCTTAAGCTTCGCTAACTAAAATGAACTGTGGAAAACAAACTACTAGACCCAGATCAACTTATTAAGAACTCCAAAAAAGAATCCATGCTACCTAAATTGAATACACAAACCCTTGGATTTAATAAATAATAACACTAGTAATAATACAGTCAAAAGAATCTTAAAATAAAGCAACAAACATCTCCCTTGAACTAGTTGAACACAAGGTATTCGTCCAGTCTTATGCTCTCATCAATCAAGCTCTAGTAACTTGGGACCTATCGTGAATGGGCCCAGAGAGAAGCTTAGGCGCCCAAGTGTAGAATTTCATGGACTTGGCTGCATAATACCTAGATTTAGAACAAAATTGACTCAGCTAGTAAGCCCAAAGCCTGTCAGCACATATCCCATACTAAAGTGAAAACAATAAAAGCGGAACAAGCAACATGCTGGTGGGGTTCACGGTCCCCATCAGATAAGGTTTCATGGATGAGTCAGCTATACAAAACCAGCCCTTAAAAGCTATGATGCCCAGATACGACAGGGACACACCGCCGTAGACATGCCGGGGACACGGATTTTACATGTAAAAAGTAAAGTATCAGATACAATACGAAATGATACATTGCCCATTTTGAAGTATGTGCACATCATAGCTTTAGAAGTCCCTACTCATCTGATCAATGAAAATGAGGGATCCATTCACAAGTTATTTTTTCCAACCAACGGTTTCATTGCCTAATATTAGATGGTAAAGTAGAAGAGACATCAATTTATCAGCAATGGAAATACAAAATCTTGATTTCTAAACAAATAATATGACCAATGCTTCAAGAACCAATATCAAACACCGAATACAAATACAAGGAGGAAATCTTACCGAGGGAAAGGCGTGGCATGCTGGGAACCACTCTTAAACACTTTGCAAGTCGCATTGCAAACAAACCAATTGTCAGATTGTATAAATAAATGGCCTGCAAAGAAGCAAAGAAAAAGCAATATCAGGTAAAATCAAAGGAACCCCAATTTTATTTTGGATGTAGACATGAAGGAGGAGGAAGAAAGACGAGATTTTTCGACGATAAAGTTACATTTCCAACCCCTCCCCCCTCAAGATTGCGGATTTTTGTCAAAATTCTCCACGCAAAAGCTCGTATAAGCACATATTCACGGGAAGATCGGTTTTTCTGTAGAAACATGTCAGATTAACGTGCCCTAAATCCAAAAAAAAACTGATCTTTGATCGTTTTGCAATGGATAAAATGAAGGAAAACAATGCATCTAACCTTCAAAAAGTCCCGAAATCTAATCTCATAGAAGGAATGAAGGACTAAATCTATGATACTTTGGGCAGAAGATCCTCAATTTCACGTTCCTTCGATGTCGTATCGGAGTTGGGAGCACAGAGAGTGAAGAACAAAGTGGTTTTACATGGGTTTAGGGTTTATAAGAAAAAGGAATGAGAGAGGTCAAGTATCAGGTTAGGGTCGGGTCAGGTTACCTCGCTTGCAACACGAGTCTGACCAAACTAAAGTGGTTTTCTTTTTTCTTTTCTTTTTTTTGACCCAATAGGATGATGAATTCTCCAAGTGGTGCCCATAAAATGCACACAAACGCACATCAAAAATATCTGGAGCAGTTTCGAATGGAGTGCTCATTGGCCAGGTTGAGGCTCTAAAAATGGCCGTCTAAAAATATGAGCCCGGGGCCATCCCGATTTACTTTATAAGAATAAAATGGGGCTTTTTTTGCTAAGATTCTAAGTGGGTTTCTCGAGTGGTGGTAATCTATGAGTGATGCACGGATATTTTTAAATGGATAACGTATCATGTCATATCCGATACTTCACTTTTTATGTATAAAATCCGTATCCCTGTCGTGTCTATGGCGTATCCATGCATCATACGTCGTCATACATAGGTAAGTTGGATCATCACAAGTCGTTAATGACATTCTTTCTCAAAAAAAGAAAAATACTATAGGGATGATAATATGTTCTTGTGTGACAATCTCAAAATATAGAACAATAGGCTTTCCTAGTTATGATTGGATATGGGCAATTAAAATGGATGAAAGCTAGGCATAATGCATGGCTGAAAAATAGATCTCCAATGTTTGTACTGTCTGTAACTAGTTTTGACAATTTTTTTAGAGAATTTGTGCATGAGAGTTTTACAAGGTAAAATGGTAAGAGTATGTGATAATAAGATTTTATGAAGTGAGAATATGGGAACCACCAAACTGCGCAATGAGTAAACCTCAGACGATGGGACCTTATCAGGTCAATGGCACAGTCCATAAAACCAAAAATTCCTCAAAACAAGCGTCAGTGAGCTGTGGGAGTTCTCAGTTCTCGCCAGGTAGCATCTATAAGCTTAAAAATACAAGTCCATCACATAAAACCAGCAGGCAGCATTGATATTTCACTACTGCTTTGATATTTCAGAAACCCTTCAATCAAAAGTAGTGTCTAAGTGAATTACACATCTGGGTATTGAAATTATACCGCGCATCAAGACTTTTCAAGATTGAAGATGGTAACTGCTATCTTCGGCAGTTAGAAATCAGGAAAATTTTCTCAAACTCAAATTAGCGGATTTTGGTCCTTAAAAAGAAGAAAATAGAGGCTATGAAACACTGCACATAAGAGACAATGCAACATTATTATGAATTTATACAGATTGTAAAACTCAAGAAACTCGAGGAAGATAATCAAATCGCCCAAAATAATGGGCCAAGACGACATGTACAGAGCATTCATATCATGGCTACACCTCTCTCGTTCTAGAACTACAGAAAATATTCCTATCAAATTTTCCCTCTATAATAAAACTTTTAAGTCAAAGCAGTAGACGCATTACTGCTTGGGAACCTCTGCCTGCGGCACCGCCTTGTCGTCTTCCCCCAGCCTTGTAGGCTTATTCCACCCTCAAGTTCAATTTCCTCATTACTTGATTGCCTTGGCAGTAGACAACCCCAATTGCCCATCGCAGCTGCAGCTGAGCCTCTGGGCCGCCGCCTCCCTCTTCCCCGGCAGTGCCATCCATTCCTTGCTGCATTCTTCCTTGTCATCCCTGTCTGCCAAGAGTAACCAGAAGCTATCATCAGCCCTTCAATAATCTGGAGATCCTCGGTCACTTCATGCCTCGAGAGGGAAACAAGACTAGGCAGGATGTCCTTCTGAAAGTCCCTCCGTTGCCTTCCCCTCCTCTGGGTTCTCCGTGGTCGGGTTAGCAATTTTGAGGAACGAGTTTCTTCCTCCTCTAAATTTTCTCGGTCCCAGGGCTTCCAACAGCACTCCTCCACCTGCATCTCAGTCAGTTTCAACGTCATGGCCTCAAAGAAATCAACCCCATCATCTGACAACTCACTATCAGCATCCCCTCTTCCCTTGGATGCTGCCACCATGCCCTTAAGTTCACCTGAGTTTAAAGAAACCACTTCCGAGAACCAAAGAAGGGAGTCCTTAAGGGCAGAAGACGAGAGGTAATTGGCATCATCCAAATGGCTATAATTGCATGTCGACATGGCAAGAATAGCCTCTACTGCCGATTTGACAAGTGTATCATTTGAGTCTGTCTCACAATGCTTCAGTTGGACAAGTTTCACTGATTGGTTCCATCCTAGAGTTTCACTCTCTGTAGGAATATCCTTCACTCCATGCGACAATAGTACAGGGGCCTCCAAATCTATCTTAGCTGCAAACTCAGCAGTAGGTTCTGGAACAGAAGGTATCAGAGCATCTCTGTCATTTTCAGATAAGATCTCCATCTCCAACGACTCAGGTGGCTGCTCCTTACTTGAAACCGGCACAGAATTCAAATTAATGTGGCCTCTAAAATCAGTTGAGCTTCTATCACTCTCTTTTTCTGAGAGATGATCTTCTACCAACAGCTTCTTTTCCAAGTTGAGAAATGGAGGCTTACTAGATGTGTCAACACAAGGTAAACCGGCTGGCACACCATTATCACTATCAGCAATTCCAGATTGATTCTGATATGACATGGGCAATGAGCTATATGGACATGGATCCTCTAGAATAGGACAGCTTGTTAGTGCAGGAAAACCAAAAATCTTCATGGTTGTGCCATTGGCCTGTGCAAATTTGTTGGCTTCTGCATCCTTGGTATGAATAGGATATGTGAAATCCTTTATGGAACCTGAAGGACCTTTTTCTTTTTCAATTTTAATATGAAATGGCTGGGAATCTAGCTCTCCACTAGACACCACCTGAGAGCAACCCCTTAGCCAACCCAAATCCTTCTGGGTAAAACCTCCCCCAATACTTGCTGCTTCATTCGAGGTTGACATTGTCCTAACCCATGATACTCTGCTTAATGGATCTCCATGCTTTCCTTCCCCATCAACTTGCACATGATCCACTATAGAACTAATTCCATCCCTACAACCATTGGGAACACTGACATTCAAATTCATGTCCTTCACAGAATTCACATCTGTGTAGTGCATACCCTTGGATAGTTTTCCATTCCCATGAACATCATTATGTTCATAAGATGAACAATCACCGCAATTTAGGTTCAGCTTATCAATTGACATACTACTTTCTGATTGAAACCCATAATTATACCCATTTTGACAGGGCACCTCAGTCATCGAACTTAGATGTGAGCTCAAGCTAACATTAAGATCCCACAAATCTTTCTTAATGTCGGGGCATTGCAATGATGAGTCGGAACTCTTACTGTGTCTGTCCAGCGCTAATGATCCATTCATACATGGAAGTGCTTGAACTGCTGCTAATGGGACCTGGGATATGCAGTCTGCTGGCTTTCTCCAGGGCGAAACTGAGGGAGATGCAGTATTGGCATCATCAGTGCGAGAAACAGCTGAATGAAGAGGTGATATTGGAGAAGCCACCTGTTCTATAACATTAGAGACAGTGCGACTAGATTCTCTTTTAGTCATCTCAGCACAAGTTGCTTTCCCTCCAAACCATGTTTCTCTTCTACCCTGATCTGATGCAAGAAATTTTGGCAGTTCATGTGCCTTTTTTATATCAGCTTGTGGGTGTTCAGATGACACATTCCATTTCTCATGACAAAAGGTGGAAGTAGCGGAACTTGGGTTTACTCTACTTTGCCCTGTAAAATCGATATTAACATTGCTATAAATACAAAAAAGTAAAACACAAGTATGCAATCATTAGATCGAAGAGTTCAGCAATAGACAACGTGCTATTTACAGCATGATAAAGAAATGCCACTATAAAAGTGATCTGAAAGCCCCTCCAGATTCCAAACCAATGACTAAAAGGTAACATGAGGCGGATGTCTATGCTGTTTTCATTTATTCATATAGTTAATGATTGTCATAATAGTTTTTCCTTGTTCTTTATTTTCTTATAAGTGACTACTGAGGCCCCACATGAGCCAGACCAATAGGAAAAAGTCAATTGAAGATACATGGTAAACATAGATTTTCTCTTTGTTTTTTCAAATGGGAGCCCAAGGCATAGTGGAAGGTGCCCACTGTTGCAACCTTGAGGTTGTGGGTTCAAGTCATCTTACCAAGAAAAAAAAAAATCATAATAGGTTATACACTGCTTAGCATGCAAATCATAATGTGTGCCCATGGTTGAATGAGTACTTTACAAGAAGAGTTGGATTTAGAGATGGCTTGGGGACCATTTGATCAAGTCCAGCACACATTGAATATATGTACAATCCTTGTACACCATTTGATCAAGTTGGACGCTAGTTTTTTCTCACCCCATCAATCATGTTGGTACTGAAGCAGGTAATACCCATTCATCAACAGTATCCCCTAATTCTGTTTTTGTTCAGCTCCATAACCTCTGTTAAGCCCATTTCTAGATCAGCATTTAGGCCAATACTTCCTCAAAATTAGCATCTCAACCAGTAGTGATTAAGTTACCCCAAGATGGGGTTCTTCCTTTCAACAACTTCATTCTGCTCTAAAGCAAATATGAACATTCGATCTGGGACTTGGTGACACCCATTACTTTTGAAATGCATTTGACAAGTACTTTCATCCATTATGACCAAATTATGGGAAACTTTGAAACAAAGAAAATACTCAATCTTTGCCTTCCAACAAGTAAATCCAAGTCATTCTAAAGGCATCATCAACGAATGTAGAAAAACAATGATAGCCAGATGAAGTAACTGGGGCAAGACGATATATATATATATATATATATATATATATATATATATATATATATCAAAGTGAGTGAGAGAAAACGTAGCATCAGATCATCTATTATCACTGGCAGGATAAAAACTATAATCATGTTTGGACAAAAACCCATATTTCAAAATTAAAGTTCCAAGTATCCCATGACTGAAATATAGATGGAAAGATGACTTTCCAAACAAAACCAGAACATTAGGTATAACTTGTGAAGATGCTATAACTGCAGACAGCAAGGATCCAACTCTAGCGGTGCATGCTGATGGCTTCCCATGTAGATCCCAACATGACTCAATCATTTGATTCCAACGGCCACAATTTGCAGTAGCAATGTGCCCTTGGCCTATACCACAGCCTTCTCCATCACAATCACCACTATCTCTTCATTGGCCTCTGTCTTAACCTCATCCCCCATCACGAACATACAGGTGGTTTCCCATGTAGATCCCAACATGACTGAAGCTTTTGATTCCAACCACAATGTATAGTAGCAATCAGCCATTGGAATCTACCACGGCCTCCTCCATCACAACCACCATCTTCCTTGACCTCATCCTCCGTCTCCAATGAGACAATTTGTGGCATATCGGCTAATTCAAAAACTCCCTTGTTGGCCCCTCATGACAGATATGGGACTGAATTGAACAATTTTTTATTTTTGTGTTTTTTTTACGGTGAAGATTTGGGGTAATGTTTCTTTAGTGTGTAGCATTCGAGGTAATATTTTCAGCATTTATAAAAACAAGTATTTCCAATTGATGGATGCCTGAATTTTGAGCTGTTTTTTTCATGTTTTTACTAAATTTCTTAATAAAAAATATTTTTTTACTACCGTGCTTAATGCTCCAAGTCTCCAACTTTCTAATTAAGGCTCATTCAGTAATAAAATAATTAGCTCTATTTGATTACTTATTAATTTGATATCTAGTTATCTTCTTGCTTCATTTGTATCAATTTTTGTACTTCGTGCTTTAAATAATTCCAAACTTCAGTATCCATTTGGAATGAGTTTATATTCCTTAGTTTATGAATAAAATAATAGCACATCAATTACATCTGATGTAACATTTGTTTGTGATAACTTTAAGATAATAGAGTACATAGTAACTACACCTAAACAAAGGACAGCTTAGAATCAAACAACATACAACCTAAATGACCTTTCTGGTTCCACCTCATACCCATATACAATGGCCTAGTGAAGAAAAAGTAGAATCTACCAGATAACAGTTTAGAATTAAACATCGTTCAAGAACCTACATGACCTTTTGGGGTCCGACACATACCTATAAATTTTTTTCTAAATTTTTTTCAAAAAGAAACAAACTACCATTTTAAGATAAATGAATTTTTTTCATATTTTTCAAGTTATTGGAGCTCAAAAAAATTGAACCAATAAGAACAGATACAACCAATAATGGGTATGTATCAAATAATTCTGATATTTTAGATCAGCAGATACACCCCACCTGATGCCTCTGTATACAGAACCATGCAGAAAATAAGTAGAAAAAAAAACTTGTAATGGACTAGCTTGAATAGCTATCAAGATGAAATTCCAATCATAAACCTTTTGTCATGGGTTCACTGGCAGCTCACATACCACTAAGAGAATATGTTTTTTGCATATTGAGTTTTCTAAGCTTGCTCTGTCTGAAGAGTCATGCACCTGTTCCTGTATATATCATGAAGGCTACTATAGAACATGCAATATAATACAATCTGACTGTTATCTATTGGACCCCAGAAGAACATGCATCACAGCATGAGAAAGAGTATATACATGTAAAATAAAAATGAATCAAAGGTTCTCGTGCTGATTTGAAAATATGGATTGAAGGTACTGTGGCAACCACAGGTTCAAGTCATGTTATCTATTCAAAAATTAAAAAGAAAAAAAAATTAAAGGAGCTCTTACCAGCTTCGAGGCTATGGGCTAGCCATTTCCTTTTATGTTCTTCATTCTTTAAATGCATCAAGTCCGGGAAACTCCACTCATTGCTGCATTTTCGGTTATCTTGTGAGAAATCCTTTGACACGCCTAAGATGCTTAGATTCTTCTGTTCCATTGGCAGTTCTTGCCCATGAATCCCTTCATGGCAAGACACAGGACCTACATGTTTAACAGAAGCTGAAGCTGAAGCTTCCTCAATGCAAATTCCTGGGATAGGTTCATTTAAGTCAGCCAAACAGTGGGTGCTGTGACTACTCCGTAGATGAGAATCTATTTTCTTATCATCTCCTCCATGTATCATCTTGTCACCAGCACCAAGATTCAGACTCATGTCATCTTCACCTTCAGATTCTATACCATACTTTTTATTTTGACTATAGACTGACCCTAAAGACACCTCAGGAAATGTCCGCTTTTCAGTCACTTCCCCTTCTTCACTGTCAATGTACGCATCAGCAGGAAGTTGTAAGTCAAACATCCTTTTCTGAAACTTCTTGACTTTGGAGTCCAACAAATCATAATCATTAATACCAATGCCATTCTGGAGTAACCCAGAGTCTGACTGCACTTTGCTTTCCTTCATTAAGTGTAAAGGAGATCGTCTATCTTCAGTGCCATAAAAGGATGACCTGCTATAAGTGGAATTCACTGCAGTTACTGAAGGCATTTGCCTTATCTTTTGTGTGTCTTCAGATGGCATGTGAAATGAAAATGGATTAAATGGTGATATTTCCGTTGTGGTGGAATATTTGCATAGTTCTTTCCTTTGAAGCTCATTCATCAAGTCCCTTTGTATTTTATAAAGACGGTGTAGTTCAAAGACCTGGATCACAAGAAAATACATGCATTTACTCAAAATATACTGATATTCTAGATTTTGTATGAGTGCTTGACAAACTCAGTGATTTAATACCATCAAGCCTATTATCAAACTACAACTCTGCAAGCATTATCAATCAATGTAAAAGCTGAGAAAAATTAGCAAACTAAAAGTAATTAAAAAATAAACAAAAACAATAACAGTGATAATCTAATAAGCCTTCTTTTCACAAAAAGTAATTTACTGAGCTTTTAAAACTTGAGAAACATTATCAAGTTCCATGTTGACAGCAGTCAGGTCTACGGTCAAAGCCTCATGTTTTTAATCCTACATCCACCAAAATAAATGATAAAAGAATTCCACAAAGTAGGAACTAGTGCTATATTCAGATTGGTTCCACATGGGCTGAGACCAGATTATTTATAATCAGGTGTGGTCGGGACCATGATTACAACGTGAATAACAATTAAAAACCACATGGAGTCTCATTTAGGTCCATAAGGTCTTCGGCCCTCAACTCCAGGCCCAGACCTAGACCTAGTATTTTTTGGGGAGTAATACTGTCCAGGGTACAAACCAACCCATTTAAACATAGCAGTAAAAATCCGAACAAACTTCTATTGTTTCCTGCACACTTAACAGATTAAATGCATACCTTGGTCTGAAAATAACACACTAAGCATACCTGCGTCCTGAAAATGGCTTCATGCTGAAGAATTATCTGCTTTAGGACTTCCTTGTCACACTCCAGATATCCATTCTGAGCCATTGGCATAAAACAGCTGAAGTATTGACCATTCTCATTAAGATCCCTCATGGAGTAATATCCTGGCAAGTAGCTTTTACAGTGTACTTTTGTTCCCATTTCTGCCGAATCTCAAAAAAGCAGCAGAAAGTCCACCAAAAACATTCCTTGAGAGAAACTTTTAAATAGGACTGAGTCAGCCTAGAACCCAAGTTATACACAATTCTATGACTTTCAATTTCAACACAAACAATTTCAAAGAAATGTACAATGAAGAGGCAGAATAAAAGATGAAAATTAATTACCATTCAAAAGGAAAAGAAATATGCTTGATGACAAATTTTAAGAAACAGCCCCCCTCACTTTACACATCCTTTTGTTTTTGTAGACAGGCCACCTATGCTTAATCCAACGCCTTCACAGTTCACACACATCTACCTTCGCTGAATAGCAGTAGAACAATTTAACATTGATCCAATATCCACGATTGGATTTAATTTTAATCACAAAAATATGCACTGTAAAGGGTTTGGAACATTTGATCTTACAGCTATTAGGTTCACTCGTAATACACATCAGAATCAAGATATCCCTTGCTACCTAGGGATGAAAACGGGTACTGAAGGACCAAGTTGGAAAATCTGGGCATGGGTCCAATTTTGGAACCATTTTTAATTTGCATCCAAGTTGGGGTCGGTGGAATCCATTCCTGAGGACTCCAAATACCCAATGTCATAGCTATACAATATGTATTATTATGTATATCAAGTATTATTATTCATATCAAGTATATATAGTTATATTATAGCAGCATATATGTAAGTAGCCTTCATTTGGATCTGGTCCAAGCCCTTTTTTTTTTGGAGTCCAAGTCTGGGTTCAGGTCTTTAATAATATAGAATTTCGGTTCCAGGTGTGTCCTGCTCCTGCAACCTAGACCCGATTCGTGTCTAGTTGGACACGATCAAACATGACCTTTTTTTTTCAACTCTACATTGCAAAGTATCCAGGTGGGGCCCTAGAGAGTTTTGTAGCTGTCACATGTTTAATATTGCATAAAGAAAAGAAGACAAGATGGCACCTGCATAATAGCGAGGAAAGAACCTCCAACACTATCAATCCAATTAGGAAAAAAAGAAAAAGGCTGATAGAAGTTCCGGTGCTTATGGATAGTACAGTGCTCACATTTGTGTTTTGATATGGAGACAATATATTCAGTAGCCATCTATTTCAGCCAGTCAAGACCTCATGCACCACCATGATGAAATGACAATGATCAGGCTATGCTATCCACGTTAACATTTGTAATTTTTCCCTTTTCGTAATCACAATGATCAGGCGGCCATGCCATCTACCAAGCCACAGATATGATAGGTTGGATTTAGAAGATCTAGATGGTTCTTTCAAACCATTCTAATATATGAAAGGAATTCCCATATAATGGGTGGTTCAGTTTAATTATTAAACCCATCTTCTAGCTGTATATTTTTCAAAAAAAATCTTTAAGCTGTATATCTTTTAGGCCTTGTTGATCGTTAGCATTATTCAATCAACATCAGTGGTGCTTACAGCTAATGACCAATTGAGTCAAACAGGAGGAATGGTCCAGATTGGTTTTGTTGGACTATCCATAAATTGAAATGCAACAATGAGCCATAAAACTTAATGAGCGCATGGAGCACTCATCATTCATCTAGGTTGAATACAGCATATTTTACGCTTGCTACCTATAACCAGTGGGAATGTATGGAAGGAATAGTATGAATTTTATAATCGGACTTTCAATGAATCAAAATGCAACAATGAGCACTAAAAATTGTAGTCCACATGGAAAACTGGACCATTTTCCAGATTGGGAAAAAACATGCATACTCATTTGTGCTCAAGGTCTATGACGTGGGGATGAATATAGAAGGAATGGTCTTAGTTGATTGGACTATCCATGAACCAAAATGAAACTATGAGCAATAAAACATATATCACACATGGAGCACTGCATCATTCATGAAGAATATACTGTTGGAAAAAATCGTTTAGAGTATATATGCAAGCATTTAGGGCTGATGCATCGAGGCTAACCTCAGGCGAGGCATCCCAGAAATGCCCAACAGCTCAAGTCTGAAGCCATGGCTTCCATGTGAAGCTTCCACCACAGATGAAACTTGCATTTTAGTCAACAATGATCTGGGCTACCTTCTAGGCCATGAGGTTCTCAAGTAAACCTCAATCTTCACCATCAGTGTGGTATCTAAACTTGGGAGCATCCAGTCACATGCCTTGGATCATTCTTCCATTCAAAAATAATATGGTACATCTAGAGTCCAAACTGCAAATGGAGCAAGCATTCCTATAAAGAGACAGTAAAGTAGAAGTTGCCTCACCACACCAGTTGTACGATCTCAAAACAGTGTTTCTTGTCCCGTAATTGTCTAATAATTTGTTCTCTGTTGAACAATTCGTTTGTAGTAAGTGTTCAGTTTTTCTTTCCTTGCCAAGGTTGTAATATATATGACCATGAAATTGGGAATTATTGCGATGGAGAAAGGGATGAAGAACTCTTTTCTCTAAATTTGGGATCCTCACTAGCTTTTTTCCTTTCTCACAAGTGTTCTTTTACTTTCTATATCTTCTAATTCCTCTAAGCAAACTATGTGCTTTTGAGGCAACGTCGACCATATCCTTATAATTTGAGAAAATTATCGTTAATCATGGATTCTGGGTTATTTTGGGTTACTTCATAATAAGTTCAATCCCACGGTCAAATGTTTCTTGTGTGTGTTGGATGCTTGGATTGTTGGTTGGTGTCTTGAAAAGAGTAAAGATGCAATACAGTCGTCCGACAAACAGTCAGTACTCTTGGTGATATCTTATCTTCTACCAGTAAACCTACACTTTTGAAAATACACTTTGGCCAGTCAAATGTTCATAAATGACTTAACAGAGAACATTTCATCTTTGTGGCTTCCAAGTGCAATGATTACTTAATCAGCAATATCATACACTGCAAAAAACACCCTGAAGAAAAGATACGAGCTCACGACTGACGTATCTCCTCATCTGGAAGATTTCTCTGAAATATTGATGTTCAAACCACTATATTCCCAACTAACTCCAATTAATCAAACAACAAAGCCATTGGACAAATTTCTTCCTGGGACTAAGTATAAAAAGCTTCAGCAAGTGATACATGACCACATCAACAAGCTTCATGCGTCCCATCAAACACCCTCAACAAAATAGAGTTACTGAAAGAGAACATTATCATCTACTAGAAATGGTTTGCAGTCATTGAATCACCTGTTCCAAGAACTTTCTGAACAGAAGATTTAGGTTTCCTCTAATCAATCGACATGTTTCTACCATTCTAAGCATTGAGATCCTTTCTCCACCTCCATAAGTCCCATTCAATTTATAAATGTTGGATGCAGGTGTTTTTTTCATCTTCCTCCTTAAGTGTTCAACAAACTTTCTAATCAGTCACCCCAATGTATCTCTTTAGGTTATACAAAAGGACAGAAAAAGGTTTCCATGTTACAAACCTCCTGCAATAAACTATAGATGTGTATGTTTTGTTCATCTTCATCCCTACAGATGCAGCAAACTTTCGGGTCAGCCAGCAAACCTGTCATTTTGAATTAAGCATCTGGACAGGACGGATTCTTGTGTTAAGGTTAAAAGGTTTTGTATATCTCATAATATCATTTTTTATTGAACAACGATTCTTTCCTCATCATAAATTAATCTCCTTCTTCATCCATATCTTTGCTGCATGATTTCTCTGACTATAAATAATATTTTATTCCTCACATTGAGGTAGAGAATTTCATCAATGGACTCTCTGCCTCTCCCTTGTATTCCTTTTATGTGGTGATTTTAAGATGCTGGACTTTCCCAAGCAGGCAATATATGGTTTTATAGTAAACTGTCATCTAAACACCTCTTCTTTTTTCTTTTGACAAGTAATAGGACTGGAAGTCGCAACCTCATGGTTGAGACAATGAGCATCTTCCAACTTGGCAATAGATTATTGTCGTCATCATCGAAAAGCTGGAAGAGATGAATTAGCCGTTGAGAAGTTAAATAAGATACATAACACTCGATGTCAGTGCTTACAGCACCATGCACTAGACACTAAATAGACACCTTTTATCATCCACCAGGTCAACTCATAAACCATTTCATATGAAATCAATTTACAGTACATTCTAAGAGAACGGGGAAAACAAAAGGAGAAACGAAAGAAAGAAAAAGAAAAAAACAAACTTTGACTCGAATAGCCGGGAGCTTCAAAAATGAAAAACAACAAAATAAAGGCAGCCGCATCTCTTCTTTCCCACCAGTAACAAAACCCAAAGTTAGATTCTTTTTTTTACCCCTTGCCCTTTTTGTCTATTGTTTGGAAGCATTTAGTCCCAAATAGCTGAAGTCGTCGTCATCTATAGAAGGAAAAAAAAAAAAAAAAGAAGAAGATGGAAAGCTATCGAGATCCTAATAAAAATCAACAGATGCTGTGAATCAAACGATACCATAAAAAAGTAACCAAATTAAAAACAAACATGCAAACAGAGACCTAATCATCAAACATTCAAATCAATAACAAACAAAAATTAGGATTGCAATAACATGATTAGGAATCCAAATCAATAAATACAAATCACCAAGACCCTCAAACTAAATGAAAGACAACATAAACATAGTAATACTAATAATAATAGTAATCCAAATCTCTCAACACACACCAAAAAAAAAAAAAAAAATTCTAGCTTTAACCCATTAACCAAATCATCAAAACAGAAAAAACCCACCAAACAGGAAAAAAAATCAAGAAAGAAACAAACCCATAATAACAGAAAAAGAAAATGATAGATGCAAATAGCCAAAAAGTAATGAAATGAGGAAGGGAAAACGTAAATTACCTTAAACCCACATTCTCTAACATAGATCTTCGACGACCCAACACGGATTTAGTAAATCCCAGATAAAATTAGAACCCAAGAACCCGATCCCAGCCACTGCAATACACAGTGGTCGACCCCCTCCAAAGGAAAAGGACAAGAAGGAAGAAGCAACTGAGAAGAAGACCAAAAGACTAGCAACAAAGCCAAAGACAAAAGTGACCAAATGAAGAAACCAACAAGTGGGTTTTTCTCCAACGCCATTGAAGAGCTCAGATCGTCATCGAATAGAAGAATTGATGGAGAGATTCGATCTGCTGGGCCAGTCTAAGAGAGAGATCCGAAGGAAAAGAAAAATCTTCCCCGCTATAAGCATATGACCTTCCACTAACAGTGACAGGAAAGTTGTCAATATCTGTTCTTTTTTCTATTCCTGGCTTTTCTTTTCTCCAACTCTTCTTTGATTTACTCTCTCTCTCTCTCTCGGGTTTTTGAGAAAGAGAGGAGTTTGGAAGCTCCCTTGTCTCACTTTTGGCCTTTTGTAGATGAGGATAATGAAACTTTAAAATAGACTTCATGTGAACAGCTCAAAATCAACACTCTGTATTCATAATTTTTATAATAAGATTTGAAGACGGGGAAATTCTATTTGCAACGAAAAAAATAACTGAGTATGCCCACTTTTTGAAAAAACAAATTTATTAACAAAATATTCTTGTGTGAAATGACAAAAATACTCGTAAACTTTATCTTCTATGCAAGTGCACGACTGGAAAATCCCATGCATACGCTCTGAATGCGCATGGCCTTAAAACTTCGCGCACCCCATCAGTGAATGATACACGTGAAGAAAGAGGTGAAGATGGTCGTCGGTGATGGTGGGGCAGAGAGGAGAGCTCGCCAGAGGGAGAAATGATCTCCAGTGATGAGGCGGGCGTCTGGGTTCAGTCGCAACCGGTGGGAGGGGTAAAAAAGAGGAGAGAAGAGGAGAAAATGGTATTTTGAGTATTATTGAGGGTGGATTCAGCAAAAATGACCTTTTTTTATGTTTGTAGGTGTGGTGAACTCAGAAAATGGATAAACTCAGCAAAGCACGTGGGTGCAAACAGAATTTCCCTTTGTAACAACGAGCATATGGTTAATAATGTGATTGATAATTATATGTTCAATCCCGTCGAATAACCAACTTTTTTTTAAATAAAATTAGAACAAGACCTATATAACATGGGAGTATTCATTTTGAAAGTTTTAGGCGTGTTTGGCAATTAACCAGATAAAGTTAAAAGAAAGTGAATTCATACAAGAAATGACAAGGGATTATATCAAAAGTACATAATTTTAAAATTATCTCATAATATTAAAAAAAATCAACCTCCTTTCTCCACTAAAAGACAAAAAAAAATACATTTTTATACAAAAAAGTCAAGAAAATTTCATATAAAATAACTAAAAATAAAATACCATCATAACCCCTTACATTTTATTCTCTCTTAATTTAATACTTCACCTCCCAATACTTCAAATCACCGTTCATCCAAACACGAACAGTAAAATTTATTATATAGTACCATTACTCTCACTCATTGAAAACATTGCCCGTTTGGTAATTTACTTTTAAAATAAAGTAGAGTGAAGTGAAATGAAAAGAATGAATAAAATATAAGTAAGTTATGGTGGTATTTTATTTTTAATTGTTTGAGATGGAATATTTTTGACTTTTTGTATGGGGAAATGAAGTTTTTTTGTCTTTTAGTAAGTAAATGTAGTTGTTGTTTTTACTTTTTTTTAGAAAAGACAGAGGAAGTTTTGGTAAAAAGTGCTTTTGATGGAATCTTTAACTTGACTTGACTTCACTTGACTATATTAGTAAAATTACGAAACGGCTCAGTGAGAACATTGAGTGAGGCACAAGGAGATAGTACTGGAAGCCAGAGGATGCATAGAGCTTCGTTCGGATTCTCTTCGCATCTTACTTTTGGGAGTCTGGATCGTTGTGGGCAAGAAATGCGCCTTCACATTCTGTCCGACACAAAATAACCGCCCCCTTTATCGGCCATTCTTAAAATCTACTCAAGAGCAGGTAGTAACACCCTGGATTGGCGGTTTGATTGAAAATGTAATTAATATTACCTTATCCATGTTCATGGATTACATTTTCTATGGAATGGTTAATATTTGAGAATATCTCATATGTTGAAGGGGAGTCTATTTTGAGTGGCTCGTATTTAAAAAAGTGAGCCCTATTGTAAAATTCCACTCCTTTAATTTAGGGTCAGCGTGGAAAGAATAAAAGTAGTATTTTTTTTATTTCTTTAAACTCCTAGTTTTAATATGGTAGATTTTATATGAAATCTCCTTAAAAATCATTTTTTAAGGGGGGTAAAGAAAAAAAAACATGGTTTTGATTATATAAATTTAGACTTTTTCTTATTATAAAGTTCTCCTACATAAGGAAGGATTAGATAAATTTATCAATAGAATGTACATGTATAGATGTAAATGGGTCCCCGATTCTCTGATTCTCCGGAGGTTTCGACCCTTGCAAAACCGGGTTTAGGTCCTTATTTAGATCTCAATAAGTAAATTGGTCCGGTTCCAAGTCCCTTTTTTTTTTACCCATGATCTAATCTAAACGGGTTCATGTCTGGTTCCACCTTGGTTCAGGCCCGTGGACTCGAAGCCAGATATATTACCTTAATTTTTTAGAACTCCTCCAAAAATACTAGGCCTTTTCACATATCATTCTCTACTTTGTCCCATACCTGGATCTGGACCCGTCCCATGTACAATTATGGTTCCGATTCCGATTCCTTCTTCTCATTAAAGGTTTTGGTTCCACGACCAATAAACTAGTTCCAAAACAATTCTAGATCCATGTCCAATTCCACCTTCTTATTAGTGGTTTCAGTTCCGGGGCCCATCGCCGATGCAACACCTGTACGAACTTTACATCCCAATGTACAAGGATTGCATCTGCAGAGCTTATGGTTATAGAAGATCACAAGGGTATTTTTTTCCTATATAGCTTGATGGTATGAATATGGTATATTGTGTGCGCATGTTAGGCCCTGTTTGGCAAATCTTATCTGTAAGTGCAAAAAATATACTCACGAGATTAGAGAGGTGCCTCAATGGACTTATCCAAAAGACAAGAGATAGAACTGCTTGATCTAGGGACCTGAAAGGGGAGAAGAAGGAGGCGTTAAAGGACCCTGGCTGTGGGCAGCGCAGGGCTCTCCGATGCCTGAGTGAGTGCAGGTTGGAGAAAAGAAGTAGAGGAACGTTCAGGGAGTTTTTGCATGTAAGTGTGCATACCTTTTCTCAGGTGGTGGATCTTCTTATATGAGAGCCTTGAGGGATATTGGCTAGTGGGCTTCTTGATTTGACTGCTAGGGATCCATTAGCCCATAGAGCAATTAATGAGGATCCATCATAGCCCACATTGCATTAAATGGGGGTTCAATCAGCCCATGCTGCATTAAATGCTAGTCATGTTGGGCCTGATCTTGCCCTGACCAACTGGCGGCTGAGGTCCCATCGGATCCCATCAGATCCTTCCTAGGGCCCTGCCCTGATACGGCCGTAGCCATTGGATATGATTGTCAGAAACGTGGCAAGGACGGACGGCCTGGATGACGTCCATCCCATCATCGCGTCTCCAACTTGCCACGTGACCCGACATCGCCCGTGGCGATATAAGCCCTTTCTGGGCAGCTGCCTCCATCTCGGCTGCACCCGAGATGCCCATCGCCTTCGATGAGTGCGGCCGAGAGGGCGTTCGATTGTGCTGGTCTCGGCCAACGCTTCAGGGCTTATGCCGAGGTACGTGCATCCGGGACGAGTTCAGGACTGCACTTGTTGCTGATCTCGCATATTTAGGAACTGGTCCACACAATTGCCCCCGAGTTTCCGACTCCTTAGGATCTCGGATTCCTTGGGGGTGGAAACTGTGATTTCAAAAATCCATCAAGGGATTTGAACAGCCAAAGATTTTTGCTCCGACGTCCACTGACGACACGTGGAGCTCATCTGACCCTTGGCGTGCTGGGGGTATTTACTCGTAATGAATACCACGCCCTAATAATTGTAGGAGTCGAATCGCCGACGCCACGTGTCTCTTCCGGATTCAGCGCTCTGTCACTTAGTACGCATGCGGCTGCTGAAGAGACTCCTTTCGAATTTCGGAAACGGCGCCTTTATTTGGCGCTCCTTTATTCTCTATAAGTATAAGCGCCCCCTTCTTCTTCTTCTTTCCAACTCTGCCTTTTCGAACATCGCCAAGAACCAGAGAGCATACAGAGAAGTCGGAAACGGAGCCATCTGTCCTGGAAACTCCGGAGCAATCTTTCCATCAACGTGCTGGGCCCCCGCGACCTTTTTCATCTCCGTCACTGCTCTACATTGTAAGTCCAGAGCTCCCACTTCTTTTGCACTTTCCTTCTTGTTAGATCAAGATGGGGATATACAGCTTCTGGCTTGAGAACGAAAGAGCCCTAGAGGAGTTCAGGTCTTCATTTGGGGTACCGGATGATGTATTCGTCCGGCGGGCGGACCCAGTAGACCACTTTAGTCGTTCTTTCTCCGACGGCTGGATGCCCATCCCGTTGATAGCCGTCGTGGAGGGAGGCGTTAGATTTCCCTTGGACCCGTTGCTCAGGGCTTGCCTGAGCATGTGGAACATCACCCCTTGTTAGTTGGCACCCAACGATTATAAAATAATCATGGGCACCGCTGCGCTAAACAGACACCTCCACACAGATCTCGGCGTTCACGATATAGAGGACGTCTATGACATTTGCAAGATAAAGGAGGATACTTATTACCTCCGGGTCAAGCCGAGATGGAGGGGCTTTGTCACGGTGCTTGAGGACTCGCACAAGTATGCCGGAGACGATCTTTTGTCAGTCTCGGGCAAATGGGAGTTCGGCGCCGAAGAGGTCGGAGGCTACAAGGTCCCGCGTCACCCAGGGGCCGTCCCAAGTACGAGTTCGCCCTCTTTTAATTTCAATATGCATCCTTGATTTTTACGAGCTGATGCTTTTCCCATTTATGTAGACGCCCGAGAGCGGAAAGCCAGACTAGCTGGCTGGATAAAAAATGAGGCTTAGCACCAACGAGTCTCCAAGTGCACCGACTTTTCCAACCGAGCTGCCTGGTCTCTTCTCTACTACGAGCCGAGATACAAGGGGTATTACAAGAGGGCTGAAACGGTTCAGCAAGCCATCTCCGAGAGCCCAGAAAGAAGGGAAACCCTAACCGAAGCGGGGCCTTCTCGAACCGAGGCCGAAGTCACTGCCAGGACTGAGGTTTCTTCCTCGAGCCCGAGTCGGAAGGCACGCCTCTAGCGAGACGCCCACGACGCTCTTCTCCTAGACCGGAAGAGATGGCCCGCAACATAACTTACCTCGACCTGGAGGCGCTCGCTTTTGGAGACGAGTCCCCCGAGTCTTTTGCCCCCGAGTGCCGTCTGGACCTCTGAGGCAATCATCGCTGCAACGGCCCGTGCCGAGGAGGGGGATGCTGCCATACACTCTGATCATCAGGAAGACCGGCCCCTCTCCTCCGAGGTGGTTCCAGGGGGGAGTGCCTCAAGAAAGAGGTCAAGGGACGAGGGCGCAAGTTCGAGTGCCCCCCCCCGCCTCCGGCTCCTTGGGAGCCGAGCTTCTCCCTCAGTACTGGCGAGCGGGTGACTGTCGAGGACTGCGTTCATACGACAAACTCCCTCGTCCTTGAAGCGCTGGCCAAGGGATGCGCCCTACCACGGGACATGGCGCTCTACGAGGGGTTCAGTGATCCGAAACTCCTTGCTTCGCTACTGCAAACTATCCTCCAGGTGAGCCTTTCCCCGAGTTCCTTTCCTTCTAACCCTTTATACCTGCGTTTGATCATGGATAACCTTTTTTTTGCCATTTTTGCATCACAGGCCTTGCAGAAATCGATGGTGGTCATCGATAGATATAATAAGCAGAGCCCCGTGATCGCCGTGCTGGAGGCGAGGAGGCTGGAATTGGAAGAGGCACTCGGCGCTGCCACTCAGAGGGCATATCAATTGGAAGCCCAGGGAGTTGAGCTCATCGCCGAGCTGGGAGGTGCCAGGGCCAAAACCGAAGCTGAAAAGAATAAGGTTGCCGAGCTTGAGGCCGTAGTGGACAAACTAAGAGGTGACCTTCAGGCCGAGACAAAGAAGGTGTCCGAAATCGAGGCCAAGGCCCAAGCCGCCCAGGCCGAGGCCGACGTCGCCTTCGCTGATGCGGTGAAGCAGGCCACCACTCATTACGAGACCCGGGTGCTGCGGGTCAGGGATAAAGCATGGGAGAAAGGGTGGTGTGCTGCCCTGAAGAAGGCCGGGGTTAACGAGGACCATCCGTCCTTCGCAGAGCCCCCTCCCTTCCCTGGCCCCACAATTCCCAGGGCAAATATTGTGATCGAGCCCACGGTCCAGCCCGAAGCCGGGGCCACTGCATCTACCTCTGCTTCAGCTCCTCCCTCATAATTATGTACTTTGGATGATTCTCTCTTTTTGGATGATTGTTTACAATTTTTGTAAAGATTATTGTACAAAGAAGTGAAATCAATGGAATCAAACTTTTTGCTTCACTGTGTTCTTTTGTGATGGGTTGAATTGATGTGGTTGGACTTCTGCCTTCTTTAGTGCACCTCGTCGTGACGATCACCCTGGTTCCAATGTTGTGCTCACCCCTTCTATTGGTACAAGTGTGCGAGTCCGGCGCAGTGCGCACCGAGTTGGAGGCAAAGCCCAACTTATTCAGAGCAGCTCCGTAAATACGACGCCCACGACCTCGGCATATGCCATAATGGCTCCAGGCCCGGGTGGCGCATAGGCCGACCCTAAGGCAATCTGATATGTTGGTCGTAATGGGTTCACGCCCGAGTGGCTTACAACGACCCAAGACGATCTCACAATTGGTCATAGAGGCTTCACGCCCGGGTGGCCCGTAGCCGACCCGAGGCGATCTCATCATTGGCCATAAAGGCTTCATGCCCGGGTGGCCCGTAGCCGACCCGAGGCGATCTCATCATTGGCCATAAAGGCTTCACGCCAGGGTGGCCCGTAGCCGACCCGAGGCAATCTCATCATTGGTTCTGGGCAGCTGCCTCCATCTCGGCTGCATCCGAGATGCCCATCGCCTTCGATGAGTGCGGCCGAGAGGGCGTTTGGTTGTGCTGGTCTCGGCCAGCGCTTCAGGGCTTATGCCGAGGTACGTGCATCCGGGACGAGTTCAGACCTGCACTTGTTGCTGATCTCGCGCATTTAGGAACTGGTCCACACATTATCTATGTAAAATAGATCTACATGAGATAGATCTGTTTCAAATGACCCCATTTGAAATAGATGTTTTAAAAATAGTGTGTTTGGTAACACAAAAAAATTGATTGAAAGAGATCTTTTTAAGCAATGGCTGAAAGTCTTTCATAAATATCTTGAGATGCATAAGGAGTAAAGCATTGAGATTTGGTGTCATTGCCGTGTTTAGCCTTATAAAGAGAATTACCGGTATGGATCTTGCATTTGGGGCCCACGGGTGTTGAAAAATATATATAAACGTCTGTATCTTTTTTGCAAATATCTCAATATCTATGATGATCCAACGGCTAGAATTTGGACTCGTGATCATTATTGATCTTCTTAATATATCCAATGGTTTGGATCATGCTTTATGGTCCCAAAATTTATTAAAAAACACAAAAAATGGATTGCCTGTGTCCCAGTCAACCCATGCATGGTATGTCAACGGTGGAAGGCGTTTTAGCATGTTTGTTCAGATCCACATGGAATTAGAGAGCAATTTTTAGTCTCATTGTTGTTGTGGACCTTGTAAAGAGGAGCAACGGTTCGGATCGTGATTATGGATCCCATAATGATAAAAAATTGAGATCAAATGGTTTACATTGTTTTACACATATCTCGAGATCCGAGATAGATCAACGGTTGAAATTTGGACCTCTAGCCGTTTTTGGCCTTTTTAATACTTTCAACGGATTGGATCATCAACGAGGGTCCCATAATTTGAAAAAAAAAAAAAAAACGCACTGTCCAAAAAGGACGCCCGTTTCATTGTAGCTCCGCCATCTACCCGCTTTAGACTTATTCCTCTTATTCAAATCTCCCCAATTTCCAGCCCATTTGAAATAGAGGCAAATCATCTAAACATCATTTGAAATAGAGGTTGCAAGATATGTTTCCAAACAATCTAAAAACATACAGTTTTTAGACAATAAGATGCAAGAATCATATTTGCCAAACACAACCTTAGTCTTTCTGTAAAGGAAAAAAAAAATTATGTGAGTGGACCACTCACAGTGAACTACGTCAGACAAAAAAACCATGTATAACTAGTGAGCATATATATACCAACTGCGATAGAGGACCCAGATTCTACAAGATAGAGCGATTTCATATAGGCATTTATGCATTTGTCATGCCGCTTGCAAACCCTACCTGTAAACTCAAACCATCCTGTGGATCCACCTTGTTCACCCCAAGTAGGCTTGAGTTTTTGAGATAAAACAATATCAACAGTTGGATTAGAGAAATATGATTCAAATCCTAATAAACTAAGTTTTATTTCATCTGTACCTATGATTTTATTTGCTTTTGCTGTAAAGAATTTTTTTATAGTACCTATAAGATTGCAATATGAAGGGTACTTTGGCTTTCAACGCTGCAGAATGTTTGCAGTAGAGAAATTTGGACACCTTTCAGCAACATTAAAAGACATTCATAGCTTGAAAATGACATAGATTCCGGAAGATAATCAAAAGTTTGCTGTATAGAATGAGGGTAAGACAACATTTACTGGGCTGACTTGGTGTTAATTATAAAGCACTAATCTATCTACGAAGTCATGGAATCTAATATAAATAACTAGTAAAACATGCCTTTGTTTAGCACGGGCAATATAATTTATAATAATAAAAATAATAAAGTTTTAAATAATAAGTAGTGCATAGAATAACTAAAATACTTTATGCAATAATTAAATAAAATATAACTAAAGAAAGATTTTGAAAAACAAGGTGAAATATAAATGAATTTAAAGAAAAAAAAAACTAAAAATGAAAGTAAATGATGATTATGTAGCCTTTATTCAATTCATAGTTAAGAGTGGGCTTCATTTCTCATAAAGGTGAGAGTTATGATGGTATGTTGTAAATGCCTCCTAGTGAATCAAGACCACTCACTCTTCACTCCTTTCATAAATATCTAATCCAATAACCTTCTTCTTCAAAAAAACAATAAGAAATTATAATGAATAATAGTAAGTTAACCGGCTAAGTTCAAGATCATAGATTTTGGCATGAAGAAAAAAAAATACAACAAATCTCACAAAAGCTCGGCAAGAGAAAAATCTAAAATCTACAATCTTGACAACAAACTTGCTGATTCCATATAAAATATCCATACAAAAAAAAAAAATTTCTTCTAAATAGTGAATGAGTATTCTTAATATTACCATAACGACCAAGGTAAAAACTAGCTCGTAAAAAAAAATACACTACTAATAGCAAGAAAATGATCAAGAGCACAATAACACTCTGAAATTTGAGAATGAGTTATGCTTTAGCTCGCGTCTTTATGTATTTCATGTAAAGTTATAAAAATACCATCACCCACTCCTATAACCTTTTTACTTCCTTTTGCACTTCACATTTTGTTCTCAATTTCTTCTTCCTCTACTTAGCTTTCCCTTCTCATTCCATCATTTTATTATCCGATGACTGCTTATATATGGATGGCATTTCATACGGTCAGTGATTGATGACATCCTCTCTTTTTTTCATGGAGGTGAATTTCCTGTTTATATATGTTTTTTTCCTTAAAACATTACCCCGGCATCAAGAGGCGTCAATTTTTACATGAATGCCAGGGTTCGAACTTGCATAGTAACCTTCCCTTGATCAAGAGTTGTTCTACCTCACCCGAGGTCTACTTCCCTTAGTAGAGGTCTGGGGTCTCAACCTCGTAAGTTGGGTACCAAAAATATTGAATAAAAAAAATAGTTTATTGCATAAACTAAATTATTTATTGTTGTAAGATACCAGTTTTGGTTGGGATATGTTTTCTTTTTATGTATGGCAATGTGCATTTTATTAACGTTTGAATGTGGTAGAGAATAGTTTACAAAGTTTAGAATAAGAATGTAAATAAATATTTGTTTGTAAACAACATGGATTATTGCTTTTAATTGGTATTTTTTTTATTTCTCTAAAGCTTGCAACATTCGTTTTTTGTATCAAGTAATCAGGTATATTATTTCTCAACTTAATTATAAAATACTAGTATACGTGACGGGAGAGAGTACGGGTGTTCATGGCCCGGGCTAGGGTGAGTCGAGAGTATCAGACCTAGCCCGCCTAGAGAAACACAAGCATGAGCCCAATCCCTTACAAATGTAAGGCCTGAGCTTGCCCATTTAGCCTATCAGGACAGCCAGGCTGAGTTTTTTTTTTTTTTTTTTTTAATAATTAGTTTGGAGATTTTTTAATTACTAATTTTGGGTGAAAGAGTTATCATAGGTACAGTGTTTGAATCAATAGAGAAACTTTTCTTTTATATGAATCGATATTATTACATACCAATTTCTTCCCGATACCTCCCAAGGAAAATCTCGGATTGGATCCCAAATTGACAGGTTGGTGTGAGCTTACTACACAGTCCACACCGCATGTATTAATTATTCCGATGGACCGAGCTTCAGGCTTTCTACCACTTAATCCAAGTCCGATCCATTTATTAAACGGGCAAAAAACCTAAATCCAAGCCCAGCCCAAGCACTAAAATCAATCCAGAACCCAGCCCAAAGAAGTCTGGCCCAGGCTGGCCTGCTCCTTGAACACCGATATAAGAGAGTAACCTTCCATAAATTCATTTTTATCAATATAGGGCTCATTTTCTCAAATCGAAATCAATTATAACGACATCAGTCCATTTACTTATAATTGTTTGTAATCAACCATAATTAATGCACAATTTACCAGTTGACTTGACTGACAAAAGTTTCAAAACATGTGATTGGAAGCGAAAGAGAGAGCTGAGATTTGGTTGGTACAAAGTAATTGTATTTTTATAAATAATAATGACATGCTCACATCCATTTCTCATTAATAGATGTAGGAACACAGCTGGTATTTTCACATGAATTTGGAACAAATCTAATGTGGTTGTACATTGTGACTAGGGCTTTTGACTTTGAGAACACACAAGGTATTAAAAATAGAAAGATACAATGATGTATGACCAAATATTGAAATCACAGGAACATTAATCTTCAAAATCCAAACCCTTCTGGATCCTCAGAGGCTTTTAACCTAGAGAATTTCTGTTAAAAGGAGTGAAACTGTACACTGAGCCACCTTCTTCATATCTAAACCAATCAAATTGAATGCCCACTGCATATCCTCAATTTTTACTAAAAATCTGAGTATGTTCCAATGTGATCAAACAATCAATTTAAAGAGGATGCCCCATCAATAAGATAGAGTTTGTTTTGAACAGCTCAAATTTTAATGGCTGAGACCGCGGCAAAGTTCCACTCTTTTTTTCTTTAACTCCTTCAATGGTGAGTGGTATATAATCAGTGATATGTTGCTGTGTGAGATGAAACACCCTTGTTATTCGATCGGAACTTATGTCCACTCCTTAGAGTAAAACTTTTATAATGTTCCTAAACAACTTCCGTATAACATATTTTTTCAATTGAGTAATTTAATATAATATTTTCAAATGAGCTTAGGAGAATGTAGTCACGGTACAATCCGATCTCAAT
The DNA here is from genome assembly GCA_038049695.1 of Cinnamomum chago. Taxonomy (NCBI): domain Eukaryota; kingdom Viridiplantae; phylum Streptophyta; class Magnoliopsida; order Laurales; family Lauraceae; genus Cinnamomum; species Cinnamomum chago. Next base: position 100,928,113 of record CP142451.1, on the reverse strand, counting down.
GCAACTTAATCTCGATTTAAAATTAAGAACAACACAAAAACGATGCCACCAACAAGCCGTTGGTATCCCAACCTTATGTTCTCATTTTGATAAATCTTGTTTCAATGGGAGGGAGTTATGGTGGGTTTCATCCATCTGATAAACACAAGGTGGACAGTGGTTTGGATGGATTTGGATTTCAAAGTAGGCTCCTCTGATGGATCAAAATAATTGGGCTCAGACAATTTCCTGTCTCCTGCCTACAGGGAATCCTCTTGTCCCAACCCAACAACAACAACACCCATGACATAAAACATTCCTTTCCTATCCAGTGAGTTTCACAGATACCCAGCGACAGGAACCGGTTTTCATCCTGGAGACTGGAGACTGGAGACAAACAAGTAACAACAACAAACACAGAGGAAGAAAACGATTTCAGATTTCTCTCTCTCTCTCTCTCTCTCTCTCTCTCTCTCTCTCTCTCTCTCTCTCTCTCTCTCCGCTCTAAGATGGATCTGGATCCTCGGCAGTACGAGCATGTGGTAAGATCTCTTCAATCTCAGAAAACCCATGCACATACTTAATCTGTGTGGTTGTAGAAATGATGATCTTATTTATTTTACGATCTGGGTTATTGATATTTTGCAAGATTATCGTTTGGGTCTGTTGATTTGTGACCTTAATTACAATCTAAGAAGTTGGGGGACATGCTAGAAATTAATATCGATGATTGTGAATAGGATATGATCAGGTTTTTAGTTTCTGATGCTGGGTTTTGATATTTTTTGTTTGGTTGCCTGTTTTTGTTTTGTTCGCGGAACTTTGTGCTTATGTGGATTGATTTGTACATTGAATATGAATATTTCATGATTTATGATGGTGAACGTTGAATGAGAGAATTGAATTTGGATTTGTTCCCCTGATAAAAAGCACTCTTTGACAGCAAATGTGGCAAAGAAGCTTTATTTAATTTTTTGTTTTTTGGTTTTGTGAGAAGAAATATAAGATTTGCAGGGTTTTTCAGCTTGCACATGTAGTTAGGTAATGATTGGTAGTCCAACTTCCAAAAGTCTCCTAGATGGGAGAATCTAGGATGAATAGATGTTTAAGAATGAAATTAGAAAATGACACATCCTATTGATGAAAAAAATGAAGAGTGGTCCATATTCCAGCAGAAAATAAGAAAAAAGAAAAAAAGGATGGCGAGGTCGAAACTATCTAGTAGATTTTTTTGTGATGTGTCCTGTTAGTGTTGTCCCTTTTACAAGCTCAAACCCAATAAAATTTATGCATTCTCCTTTTTCATTGGTATATACACTGGGTTTGTAATGTATACATGAATGGGTGGTGTACTCTTGAAAAGTTTGGTGGGGTATTTGCATATGCACTTGAAGGGTGCAATCTTGAAAAGCTAAGCTAGTGTACTTTTATGGGTTGGGGTCTTTGTGGAATATAAATCAGGTTAAACGAACATAAAATAGATTGCCTCACAAGTTGAGTCTTCAAATTAGTTACAGGCTTGCATGTAATTAGGGAAAACTGCAGTTTTTCTTTTAATTGTGAAATGATCAATGAATTATATATATATGGCTGTGGTCTGCCAACCCTGGCCACCACTACCATATCATTCTTCATCCTCAACTCCTTTTCTTCCTCTTTTTTCCTTATCTTTTCTACTTTAGGATTTTTTCTGTCTTTCTTGGAAACAACCCTAGATCTCTTTACACCAAATAATCCAACTAAGAGAAGCCCTAGAAATCTTTAAATGTCAACCACAACTTACTTTAGTAAATCTTTAGTCTAAGCTATCCATCTAATAGAGTTTTAAAGAAGAAACTAGATAGAAGAGGAAGAGGTTTTGAAGAGGAAATCAAATAAAGTGGAAAAGCAGTAGGAGAATCATCGAGTAAGGAAAGTGAGCGGAGCTGGGATGATTTGCACAAGCTGCACAGGCCCAATAGGGCCGCGATGAATTGATTTGGGTCCCATGTTAGGCCTAAATGGACGTGGTTAGGGTAACGAGTTAGTCTATTCAGTGCCTATTTCTCAAATTTTGATGGATTGCAAGCCCTTTTAAGAGACTTAGTTTGGTCCTAGTTTCCAACGGGCCTGTAGTCCAACACCAGATTATTCTTGTTACCCACTAAGCCATCTTTGTCCCCATTACTCTCTATCTTTCTTTGGCTAGGAACTGACTGCAAAAGTGAGGGTGCAATTCATGCTTGGGGGGCCCACCTTGATGCATGGGAATGTCTAGGGTGGGGGAATTCGAAGGTCATGCTATCCATTAGGTCAGCCAAATATCACTATGTTAAGATGGTTGTAGCCATCTATTTAAAGGTCTCAATTTTAATGGTTTTGTAAGTGAATGCATAACGGGTAACTTATTTTAATGGTTTGGTCCACCACTAACAAATACACAGTGAAACCGTCCAACCCTGGATCCCCGCAATTGGTACGTAATGATACTAACCCTAAATTTTGTGGCCGATTCTTAACTGACAGAAAAAGTTCCTATCAATGGACACAACACACCCTGTTCTCCATCTACCAAAAAATACAACACAACTTGTTAGCAATGTCCATTCAGTTGAAACTGACATATTTATTATTTTTATCGTCAGCATTCCTCCAACTTTCAATTATTCTTGCATAAAAATCATTTGATCCATTTAAGCAATTTGTTTTTCCTCCAATGAAATGTAAGATTGCAAATTTCTTTCTCTCTCTCATGATATTTTTTGATTGATTTTTCTGTCTATTGTTTTGTGTTGTCTCTTAATTTTGATAGGAACTTGGATTTATCTCTATAACCTTCATTCATTGTTAACTTCTAAAGACCTCTATTTTTCTGCATTGTTGCAGGCTATCAATGAAAATGATGTTCGCAGCATTGTCCTATCGTACCTTGTGCATAATTGCTTCAAAGAGACCGCAGAGACATTCATTGCTTGTACTGGAATGAAGCAACCTGCTGATTATCTTATAGATATGGAAAAAAGAAAATGTGGGTTTTTCTTTGTTGGTAACTTGGACATGGATGTGTGGTGACAGACATTGGCGTGTGTTTTGGACATGAAATTCTTCAATAATCTGATATTGAAACATGTAATTAAATAATATTATAATATATAGACATGTATACTAAACATATTTTTATATGACGAAACTTGTTTAAAAACTCTAACAACAATAGTAAGAATTTTAATCCTTAGAGACCGGATCTGAAGACATGAGGAAAACGGTTTAGGAGTGGGGTATGGAATAAACAATTTCCATGAATGCTGGAACAGAAGTATTTGCTACCTGATGTCTTTTAGACACTGCAATTTATATATATGTGGAGTCTGAAATGTTTCTTTACGTGGTGGTTATAATATTTTCTTATTTTATATCTGTGAAGAATTAGAGTTTTGAATTCTGTTTAATAGAAAACTATGGTACTGAATTCATTGGTTTCATATTGTAGCAATTTTCCATTTTGCATTGGAGGGTGATGCTCTCAAGGCCATAGAATTGACAAAACAGCTAGCTCATGGCTTACTAGAGGAAAATAAGGACCTGCATTTTGATCTTCTAAGCCTTCATTTTGTTGAGCTAGTCTGCTCTAGAAAATGGTGAGCAAACTGTTAAAGTGCTCAGTATGAATTATACTCATTTTTTAAACTGCACAAAACATTCACTTTCTTTCTATGGCAGCACAGAAGCTCTAGAGTTTGCACAGACCAAGCTGACACCATTCGGGAAGGTGCAAAAATATGTCCAGAAATTGGAAGTATGTTTCTTTTACAAATCTCATCCTTCAATCTTTTCTAGTTGATCTTCATTTAGAAAAATAAAAAACTTAAACAGCATATGGTGTGTGCTGAAAATGTGGCTGATTATACCACTTCTACCGGATTCTGTTTAAATCGCGTGTAAAAAATATGACATATTGGATGGCAAAATTATCACATATTATATTTTACTTTTCCTGTCGTATTAAGCAACAAATGCTGTCAATCTTATGAGAAGATGAGGTAATTTTTAAGAGTGAAATATGAGAAAGCAGTTTCTCACAATGTAAAGTCATAGGTCCTATATGCTTAAATCCCAATTTCTGCAGGAAGATCTTCAACCACAACAATTCACAACTTTCATGGGCCATGTCTTGTTATTTGGCTTTAGAACTTGATCGTGCAATAGCTACCACCAACATGTGTGTGGATCTTGTAGTCAATCTCTTATCGATCTTAGATCTTTTCCAATTAACATTCTTATATGCTTTCACATTTAATGACCATGACAAGCATACAAAATACCTTGTGCTGATGCTCTTTCTAAGTATCTCAAAATCCTGTTAACTGTCACTAGATGTTCAGTTCCTTGGAGCATGCATAAACTGACTTACATATGTCTCGTTGGGTTATAGCCAAATTAATTAATTTTCTAACCAATCTCTAATATGCATGTTGCTCATGTCCCCTGATTTTGCACCTTATTTTCTTGTTTCTTCAAGCATGTCTAATACATACTTCCACTGTGTAATCACAATACCCTTCTTCGATTTTGGGTCCAAAAAATATATATGGCTCTTGAAGATCTTTTGTTTCCAATTCTTTCCTTTGATGTCTTTAGATTTTTGACATCTTCTCTATCATTGTTGGTAATCACCATGTCATCCACAGGCAATGGGAATAGTAAGATGACGTTTAGCATTTTTCTCAGATACTATGTGATCTGCCTCTCACATCCACATGGCACCTTTTTTTTTTTATTACATATTGCACCATTGCTTTACTAATCCTATCAAACCAAGCAGAAGGTGAGTGTTTTAAATCTTATTATGCTTTCATCAGTCGACAACTCTTTCCTTCTTGCCCCTTCGATATAAAACTATCATGCAGAATTACCTTTAGAGTTATGAATTTGAAATCGCTAGAGCCTATTTGGAGTTGATTGATCATCACAAGAAGGCCCGCAAGCATCTAAATAATAATTGAAGTGGAATTGGAGCCCAAACAGTGAAATTCCTTTGAAATATATTCTTTTCTGCTATTTGAATGTGAAAGATCAAACTTTTGCATCAAATTTTGTAATGGCCATTTTACGAAAATTCACAAATATTGCGAGTAACTCCCCATGAGTGGTTGTTTAATACTCAAGCATGCCTCGTTGCATGATCGATAAAGGAAACAAAATTCCAATGGCCAATAATTGAAGTCAAGGAAGCATACCGAACACCAGTATGTATTAAAAATAAATAAAAAATGAACTTCATTCTTTTCACTAACACTTAATGGAGAAGAGCTCCTACATTTCTTTGACAGTTGACAAACCTCACAATCAATGTCCTTTTATTATTATTATTTTAACAGTAATAGGAAAAATATACTAAACCGAAAGATTTGAAACAAGATTACAAAAAATAAAAAATAAAAAATAAGGGCGACCAAAGTTATAATAGCACTATACCCACCAGCCCTCCAGCAAAAACAGAAACAGAAAAAAAAAGGCTCAAAAACAACAATAAGGGTGACGAAAAGATGTTATTCACTTATTCTTATCGTTGTCCTCATGAGTTCTAATTTTTCTAACACACTCACCCATGTTGACATGTGTGAAATATCTTTTCTTCTTTACAGCCCTTAGTCAACCCTTGCTTATTTCTCGTTACAAGTAAGCTTTGTAGCAGCAGATTTCTTGTAGTGCAGGCCCTGGTATTAGAAATTTAGGATTTATTCTTCAAGTAAAAGTCTTCTAAAGGTTGGCATGTCTCCTTCAATTGTGCTTGGGACCGGCAAGTGATGCAACTCTTTCCTCCTTTTATGCTCGCCTGCTAAAAAACATAGAAGTGATGCGAAGTTGAGCAACATTTTTGAAGGAGGAAGAATGGCTATAAAAGAATGTGACAATAATTGGTTGTTGGCGCAGTACTTGAATTTTCATCCAACCAATGCCAGAAGGTGTCTGTAAACCATGTTTGATATGGGAGGCTCTTTGGAGAGATGAAAGGTTGTCAAAGTCCTTGAACCACTACTTGATTATCTAAGGTGAGGCAGTTGGGAATGTGAGACAAGTCAGACAACTGAAGGGAAAGAGCCTCCTTTGCTGAGAAAACCTGGACAAGATTCCATAGCACTATTGGAAAGTGCTCAATGCCACAAGGTTGCTGGTTTGACATTTGAGTCATGTTACTTATCATATATTTTTTTATATTACTATCAAAAAGAAGAAAAAAAAGGGAAACCAGGACGCGTCTTCTTAACAGTTAACAACCATCTTGTTTCCTTTTATTTTGTATGCTTCAGTTGAAGATTGTTTTGAGGACTTGATTTCATACTACATTTTTGTCCAAACTTCTTTTAATCCTTTTCCCTGGAAGATAATTTATTATTTGGGTATGTTTATTTCTGTTTCCAATGGAACTTTATTGACTAATTACATAATTTGTAGGCTTACATGATTATTATCTGTTAATACATAGACCCCGAGTAGATGCCTACATTTTCTCATGCTCTCACCTTTCACGATCAAAATGCCTAGTGCCTGCTATGAATATGATGATCACAATCACTGCAGGATTTAATGGCCCTGCTAGCATACGAGGAGCCGGAAAAGTCTCCAATGTTCCATCTACTCAGCCTAGAGTATAGACAGAGTGTGGTGGACAGCCTCAATCGAGCAATCCTCGGTATGTTTCCTTCATTATATTTTCACCCTTATTTAGAATATTGATTACCTTGCCGCCATAAAGTTTAACCAGTTTGCTGTTTTGAAGATGACTTCATTTTCCCTATTCACATACTTGAATGAGAACGAAATCTTGCAAGCTAAAATCTCTTAACTTCTCTTGTTGTCAGCCCATTCTAATTTACCTAGCCATTTGACAATGGAAAGGCTGTTACAACAAACTACAGTGGTTAGTCTCTGCTTAAATCAAGAACTTGGCAAGGTATGTGACCTATGGAATTTGTTAAGGCGTCTTGTCTTCAATACCAACCATCTGTTTAATTCTTGTTGCTGGTCTGGTACAAATTCCTAGACCACAACTGTTTCCTGTTCTCCCGCCATCTTTCAAGAACTATTTGGAACTTCGTGTGATTTTAATTAATCGGTTATGTCTGCTTTTGTCTTGCTTGCATGCTGTATAAGGGATATACTTATTTCATGGCAAATAATTTTCTACTGCAAAGTTTAGGACTTGAGACCACGGAACAAACCGCTCTGCTTTATAGGTTCCCCGCAGTTTGAAGTCAAATGTATAACATCATGATGAGACTCGTGGGATTGTTGAAATGGTTATCCTGAATGATCTTGATTGAAGTGTGTGAGCATGATCTTACTCTTTTTCAACTTGTGGATAACCAGGATGGGCCGCCACCATTTTCATTGAATACCTTTCTCCGAAGCTAAATGATGATGCTTTTAAAACTTGCTGCCAATATGTGACCATGGTTTGTTCCATTGTCTCTCATCACTTTGGGTCAAGTATGGCTTCTGGTACGGGGTTCCATAAATGGAAAAGAAAGAGTGGCATGGTCTGCACAAGTGAAGCGAGCTTAGAAGGCCGTGACTGTTTCCTCTTTGGCATCAAGTGAGGTATGTCACTGACTTATTGTCTGCTTCAGCACTTCTCAGGTGACGATGTTCGATTCTGTTCATCTAAGCTTGCTGCTTCTGCTGCTGCTGTTGGAATTAATCAGGGAATGCCATTTGCATGTGTTGTTTGCATATTGTAAGAGATTACAAGTTAGTTTGAGATTTTCTGTTGTTTTATGTCAGGTTTTGGCTCACCAGAACCAAAGCTTAACCTTACATTAAGAGGAAAAGTTGTAAGTTCATTTGTGTTATATATTTAAAAAGACATGGGGACTTGTGGTCATGGTATCATTTATTATGAAAGGAAATCCTAGAAGTGGGGTGGAAGAATGTCTTTCCTCCAGAGAATCCTATTTCTCCTTTTTTTTTTATCAGTAGAGGAATTTCCATTAAAAAGAAATATAAAGAACCACTGGCCCCGACCACAAAGGGGGCCTAAAGGTATAAAAGCATTATACCTACAATAAGAACACAGAGAGCCACAGCAAGGTTACAACTTACAACACAACCAAAACAACTAGGAGAAAGCAACATATGGAAGGGATCTATCCACCCCTTGCTCAGCCATCTAATCGGCGAAACCATTAGCTGACCTCCCCACATAATGGAATTCCACAGAGATTGACGAAGACAGCTCCTTAATCTTGTTAAAATATAACTGAACCCTCCAAGGATCTGTCAACCCCTTGCTTGGCCATTGAATCGGTGAAACCATTAGCCGACCTCCCCACATGACATAATTCCACAAAGATTGATGAAGACAACTCCTCAATCTCGTTAAATAAAACTGAGACCTCCAAGGAGGCGATGCACAAGAGCACACCAACGAAATGACATTTAAAGAGTCTCTCTCTACTGTAAGATTGTTACAAAGTGGTGAACAAAAAGCTGAAGAGCTTCTAAGATAGCAAAAAATCTACGCTTCATTAGACTCCATGTACCCCCATAGTCTTAGAGAACAAGGCCAACACAACCCCTTTGCTGTTGCGAAGCACCCCACCAATCCCGGGCCGGCCCAAGCGCCTTTTGCTGCTCCATTAACATTAAAACTTCAGACACACTTGAACTAGGAGGAGCCCAAGAAAGCAACTTTCTCACCTTAGAAATCTCACCTAAATGAGAGGCCTCCCAATTGAATAAGACCCCATCCGGCTTCACATCTTCGAATTCCATCCTACAGGAAGCCCACTTTGTTATATGTAAATTCATCAAGTGAGCTTCTTCAACTCATTTCTTTGGATATTCAAGGACTTACTATTGAAATGGATCCACAAGAATTATTGCTTTTTTCAGTAATCCATGTTCGACTCCATGGTTGTATTAGTTTGACATCAGAAAAATGGGTTTGTTTCTACAGCAGTGAAAATGTGCATTTCGTTCAGTTGCATCCTCAATCAAGGTGTTTTAGTAGAAGGGGTAGGCATGCTCTTGCACGATCAACCTCTATAGAGATGGAGATGACTTTACATGATATATGATCATCTCTTTGTTTTTCCTTATGCTCGAGATGTGGGCTGTCTAATTATGCTTCTTGATTCTTAAGCATTTCTCTTTGTTCGAATGGGACCCCATTGGGGTTTTCCCTTCTGACTTGGAAGGATTACTCTCCTGTAATTAATATATGTTCCTTGTAAGTAAATTGAAATACTTGCCTCGCAAAAAAAAAAAAGCGTGCACGCGGGCGTTACAGATGGTATCAGAGCCGACTCTCGACTAGTTCGAGTATGGGTCCCTTGCTGTGGGCGGGCCAAGAGGGCTGGCAGGCTACAGGGACGTGCAGTCCTAAGGGGGGGTGGAATGTGACGCCCCGGAGTCCCATATCGACTATAGAGAGGAAAGTGACCGTGCGGCTCCGGAAAACGTAAGAACTCCGAAGTTAAACGTGCTCGGGCGGGAGCAGTACTAGGATGGGTGACCTCCTAGGAAGTCCTCGCGCGTGCACGCGGGCCAAAGCGGACAATATCATGCATGTGTGAAAGGTGGAGCGTTACACACATTCTCCAAACCTCAGACAAACCGACCAACCACCTGGGGAAACACCAAGAGACACCACTCATAGCAAAAAAACGCTTCACACCCTATAAGAGAAACCGCAATTAAGGAGTAAGTGATCCATCGATTCCCCCCGGGCACCTTCTCGGAAGCCGCAAGCTAATAGAAAGCCTCCACTCTAGGAGGAGCCAGACCTTGCCAGTCAAGAGAACTAAGAAGGTCAACGCCCGACTCCCCACTAACAAGCATCTAGCAAAGGACTTGAAAGAGAAAACAACTAAAGGACATGTCTTCCAAATTCGCTGATCTAAGTAGGTGGGCTTCATGGATATATTTTCAAAAACTTTTGACTCACTTGACTCAATGATCATGTATCCAGAAGGCTATAGAACCAAATCCATGATCCATGTCCTCAATCTCAGCCATCATGATCAGTAAATAAACTTATCGAGAAGATAGAACAACAGCCAACACGCATACATAAAATCTACAACAAGTAAGGAAGTAGATTATACCTTTAGAGCTTGATTGCGCTCTAATGGAGAAGTTGCGTCTTTCTTTGATGATGAAACTCTTTCACGTATCAAACAAGAATCTCCAAGACCTTTTGATCTTCCACGCTATGACCCTCTAATCAGATCTCTTTTCTTAAGAAGATAGGTGGGATCTCCAAGAGAAAACCCTACTAGAAACTCCAAGGAACTCGAAAAGAAGTAGAAGAGGAGAAAATTGTGCAACACTTACACAAATAAAGAGGGCTGGGCATGAATCAATGTGTGTAGGATGTCCAAGGGGATGCATCCCTTATTTATAGCCGTAAAACAATCTCCTCTCTACCTCTCTTACTAATTGAATTAGTAGCCTCACTTCCGCACAAATTAGTAGCTTACTATTACCACTATTAGAAGTCTCACTTTAAATAGAAATAGTAACTTTCTAATTCCTTCATTTTGGAGTTCAAGTAGGATTAGTATCTAATAACTTAGGCTAGCGTGGGGACCACTAAGGATTCCTTAGAAAGCAGGCTCCAACTGGGACACTGCGACCTCACATCTCATGTGCAATCCGGGCCCATAATTAATTACAAATAATACCACTATATAAATGCAATTGCACTCCAGTCTTATGAATAAATTACAATGAAGACCCTAAACTTTCATATTACTACAAGTAGGCCCCTCTATTAATATCCATGGATCAATTGAAATAAATCTGTCTCATCCAATCTTAGAACCACATCTTACTATCCTTGAGCCCCAATTGATCACAGTGATCATTAGCATGGATTTAAAAATCGGCCGATACCGGTTCATAGCGGCCGATATGAACCGATATCGGCCGATATCGCACCGATATCTCACTGAGATATCTGTAGCGGTTTTATTCTTCAAAATCTCAGCCCATCTCGGCCGAGATATTGTTCATATCGGATTTAGCGATATCTCGGCTGATATTTTGAAAATATCGGCCGAGATATTTTAAAAAGGGTGAAAACCCTAATTTTTATATTTTTTCCCCCATCTTCATCTTCTTCTCCTCTCTTCTCAACTCCTTACTAGCCATAGCAGCAGCCACCATCTCTCTTGCATATTTTCAAATCTCACTTCTATTTTTTGAAGAAAATATTATCTAAGGTAAGAGGAAATCAACTTAAAGCATATTATGTGTTTTTTTATTTTATTTTATTTTATTTTTTATAGATGAAGCATAGAGGTTTGTCACTTACTCACTTGTGTAATTGTGTTGTTTTCTTCATTTAGAAGTTAGATTTACATACTTTCATGCTAGATCTACTCATACACAGGATTTTGAACTTTTTTTTCAATTTTTTTTATTTTCATATTTTTTAATATTTGAATTATAATATATCATTTTTTGGGGATTTCATCATAAATATGTTGTTTTAATGATTCATGATCATTGTATGGTGTATAAATGATAGATCTACATACTTTTATGTTAGATCTATATATTTAGGATTTTGAAAATGATTTTATTAATTTTTATTTTCCAAAAAATAATTGTTATTACTTGTTAGGATATTTGTGATACCAAAGGCTTAATGGCTTATTAATAGTGTGTAGATGATAGATCTACATCTACTCATAGTCATAAAAATGATTTAGATTTTTATTTTAATTATTTTATTTTCGGATTTTTTAATATTTGAATTATAATATATCATTTTTTGGGGATTTCATCATAAATATGTTGTTTTAATGATTAATGATCATTGTATGATGTGTAAATGATTAATCTACATACTTTCATGTTAGATCTATATATTTAGGATTTTGAAAATGATTTTATTAAAAAAAAATCCAAAAATTAATTGTTGTTACTTGTTAGAATATTTGTGATACCAGAGGCTTATTAATAGTGTGTAGATGATAGATCTACATCTACTCTTAGTCATAAACATGATCTAGATTTTTATTTTAATTATTTTATTTTCGGATTTTTTAATATTTGAATTATAATATATCATTTTTGGGGGATTTTATCATAAATATGTTCTTTTAATGATTCATGATCATTGTATGATGTGTAAATGATTGATCTACATACTTTTATGCTATATCTATATATTTAGGATTTTTGAAAATGATTTTATTAAATCTTGACTTTTCCTAAAAATAATTGTTGTTAGAGTATTAGTGTATTACTATTGCATGAATCTCTTATTTTATAGGAACAAGATGGTGCGTGAAATGGATCCGGCATGGAACCATGGTGAAGCAGTTGGAAGCAAAAGTAGAGTGAAATGTAATTATTGTGGAAAAGTGCTCAATGGCGGGATTACTCGATTGAAACAACATTTGGGGCATGTAACAGGACAGGTGATAAAATGTCATAAAGTGCCACTAAATGTGACTGCTAAAATGAAGGAGCTCCTAAATGCATCAGCAAAAAAAAAAAAAAAAAAAAGTGTTACGACAAAGAAGAAGAACTGAGGAATTTGATGCATGTAGAGAAGAAGTATTCGGTTCCTCTGATGATGATGACGATGAAGACCAGGAAATGAGGACGGCTAGGAGAGAAAGTGTTAGGTCACTTCAGGAGGAGGAAGAGAGAAGAAGAATGTAATATGAAGCAGCCTCTAGAGGTAGCCAATATGAGCAGGGTGGATCATCTGAACCTGGGGGAGCAAGTTTGCGTTGGGCATTTAGTCAAAAACAACTCCGTCGAGATCCAGACATTGAGGAGATTGAAAGAACTCCTACACATGCACCTCAGCAAGTGGGGCCAACTGACCTATATGCTTATAGAAAACCAACATCAAAGCAGCCCAGCATTATGAAAGCATTAAATGGCAGGCTTGGTAAAGCAAGAGAACATTTAGTGAGAGCCACTAGGAAGTTTTTTTTGGATGGAGGCATTCCTCCCAACAAGGCATCATCTCCTTATTTCACCACCATATTAGATACAGCTGCAGAACATGGTCCAGGTATAAAGGCACCTACTGTAACGCCCCAATTCCGGATACCGATATACTCGTTCGAATACCCGAAATTGGCGCGCTACTTCCCGGAAAATCCGAGAACTTCCAAGATCGTAGGCCGCAGTGAGGTCCAATTTAAAACTTTTTGACCAACATAGTTATAACATTTAATATTGCGGAAGCATAACAATTTAAACAAAGCGGAAGCAATAGGTATCGATATATATGTTAAGTATGAGCAGAACATTCGTCTAATTAAAGGATTCAAGGTTAATCAAAGTTAATACATTTTGAGTCTACCCAACTTACTACAAAATTGTCTCTCAAACCCAAAACAAAGAGAGTCCCTCAAAACCCATATAGATCGTCTCCACCCTCCGGCTCGACATCCGTGTCGGCCGGGCCCCATGCGTACTCTCCAGCAACGGGTGCCTCCACTACAACTAGTGCGTCGTCAGGGATCTCTGGGTCAAGGCCTAAGCACCAATGAATGGGTCAGATCTAAACGATCTGGCAAGTTACAGCATACTACTAACATAGAACATATATATCAAAGGAAATAAAAATGAGTACATAAATTAAATGAATAGCAAGGGAAATGAACTAGGCAGGTGTGCATGATAATCATAAGGAACCAAGATAAATAGAAATATCTAAACTACTGTAAACAAAGGGGCACATTCACACGAGCTGGAATGCCGCGGGATATTATGCCGCGGCCCTCCCATACTGAACACAGTTGCGGCGGGGAAATCTCATCGGTGCTGGGAATAACTAATCCCTCAAATCATCTCATCAACTCATCATCTCAACACTCCAGACCGGCACGGTATCACACCGTCCGTCTTAACCACACAGCTCATCATGATGGCTCCTCAACACTCAACTAGCTCCTACCGGGGATGATCAGTCCACAGGCTGAGCTTAAATCAACCGAGTGAATGTTCATGCCGACTCGAGAATAACTCTAAGGTCTGTGTCTGTCTAGGCTTTGCCTTGCGTGAACAAGGTCCTATCAATATCTCTAAGAGGTCTACACATCCCAATACAGTCTCTGGATCTCATTCAAGGTCCAGGCCCACTCGTTGGATCCATACCAAGGCCCATCAGTACATGGCCTGGTCTAAACCGTCCAAACGAGGCAACTAATCCATCTATTACTGATAACAGTTCCATTACAATCCATAACAGCTTAACAGTCCAATAAGAACTACCTCTTCCAGCTAAAGGGTTCACATCTCCACACTTAGGCCCAATAAGGGCCCGCCTAGACACAGACACGGGTCAATGATCTCCGAAACCACATTATCGGGTCACCTCTAGATACCCTAGGTTCAGGTCTTCCAATTATGTTTAATTAACAGTAAACAGCTAATCTAAAGATCTAAGAATGACAGAGTAATAATAAAGAAGTATGAACTTCAACATAAGAATCAATAGGGAAATCCAACGGTCCAATCCTAGGTAATGGGCCACTTTAGGTTCGGGTCTATCTCCGGTAATTCGATCTCTAAACGATGTCATTAATGCCGTAAAATACTGTATTTGGTGCTTAGTGGGTTAAGGGCATTGTTGACAACTTTTAGAGGTCGAATCATCTTAGATTATCAACCAAAACTCTAAACAGTGGTCCCCGCGAGTCAAGGTTGAGCCACACCGTTGACTCGGGCTTAGGACACTGATAAATACTTCATTTGGATGGTCAATGGGCCCCACAACTTATCACAACTCCTAAATGTTGAAAACTGGAACAATCAGGGTTTTCCAGGTGAACCTGATGTGTTGTGAGCTCGGTTGATCTCCTGGCCGGGAGGATCAACCGAGTGCACTAGCTAATCTGAATCAGGCTTCCTGGACAACTCAATTCATTTCTAAAGGCTTATAGCGTGTCCGGTCAAACAACCAGGCCTAGGTGATTGACCGCATACTCTAAAAACCTTAGAAAGGTTGATGTTTCAGCTTTAAACACTTTCTAAATGTTAACTCTTAGTTTCAGGTTGATTTGGGTGTAAACAGTCTGAGTTTCGGGTGAAAAACCAACTTTCAGTCATTTCCCGCGAAAACCATGTATACCGGGTCAACCTGGGCTAAGCCGGGTCAACCAAACTAATTGAAATGGGTTTTCTGCAAGAAAATGGCTGATGGCCAATTTTTCATCAAAAACTCAGTGGTCTCGGTCGACCCAGAACACTGTCGGGCGAGTCCCGGGCGTGTCAGGTGAAATCTGCAGAAATTTAACTGGGGCTTATTTTTTTCAGATTTGCAGTGTTGCCGGTCGACCGAGGGGGGTCTCGGTCGACCGAGGACACTGAAATTTGCCTCCCAGGTAGATTTCTGCAACTTCTCCGTTTTGACTCCTTTTTCACCCAAACCGCTTCCAATCACTTCCAAACTTCACTCAAACACTTCTAAACTATAAACAACTAATAAACCATCCATCCATCACCTTATGGCCCACTGATCTTCCAAATGGGGGGTGAAAACCCCCATCCATCAGTGACCTTTCATCCAAACACAGAAAACAGAGCTCATAGATAATCTAACACTTAACTGAACATGTTTAAGAACTAAAAATCACTGAATCACGAAATAAACATACACCCTAAGTTATTAGTATGATGCACTTGCCTCTTGTGAAATGGGTTGTAGAGAGAAAGAGTAATAGAAATGAGGAATTCCACCCAATAGAGAAGAAGAAGGGCAGCAGTAACAGTGTAGCAGGAGCTGTAACTTCTTTAATAAATTTCCAGCAGTTCCAGGGTCTCCCAGGTGAAGAAAAGGAGAAGAAGAAGGTAAGGCAGCAGCTGAGTCAGAGGAGAAGAAGGTGATATAGCAGAACAGCAGCTCCTTTATGGAAAATCCCAGCAGTAGTAGTGGCTTCAACAGTAGTCTTGGAGAGATTCCAGCAGAATATCAGTAGCCCAGAGAGAATTGAGAGAAGGAAGAAGGGGATATGAGAGAGATGGCAGCTGCAGTAGCTCCAATGGGTTCCAGCAACAGATTCAGCCCAGCTCAATAAC
Organism: Cinnamomum chago; assembly: GCA_038049695.1. Taxonomy (NCBI): domain Eukaryota; kingdom Viridiplantae; phylum Streptophyta; class Magnoliopsida; order Laurales; family Lauraceae; genus Cinnamomum; species Cinnamomum chago. The sequence continues at coordinate 100,912,099 of CP142451.1, read as the reverse complement.
AGTGACTGGGAAGGGGAAATAACAGAGGAAGAGGAGAGATGAGTGAGATGGGTTGCAACAGCTGCTCCTAGCTGAAATTGAAAAAGAGGAGGAGCACAGCAGCAGAGTGGGTGTAGCAGCTCTAGAGAATGGCTCTTCCAGCACAACAGAGTAAGTGAAAAAGAATGAGATGACCCAGCAGCAACTCCTAAGATGGATTCCAGCAGTAACAACAGTGGCTTGGGGACCTTCCAGCAGAGTGACAGTATCCCGGGTGGAGAAATGAGAGGAAGAAAATGAAGAAGAGGGTGTAGTAGCTGTAGCTCCAAGAGGTGGTTCCTTCCAACACAGCAATATCAGCCGTTTGGAAGAGAGATTGAGGGAGATGGGAAAGAGGGAGTGGAGAAGAGGAGTAGTTGCTGGTGGTTTTCTTGGGATGGGGGCTGAGGGTAGTTGTCTTGGGATTAGGGTTTTGGGTTTGCAAGAGTTAAGAGACATTAAATAGGTTTAAAGGGGTGACTAGTGACTAGTTTAGCCTTAGGGTTTTATGGAAATTAGGTTTAGGGTTTGGGGTAGGCTGGTCATTTGGCTAGAAGGTTCTAGAGAACACCATTAGCATAACTAAACCCTCCTAATTACTTAATTAGACCCAACTAACTAAGCCTAGGATTGACTCAAACCCTATTCTAATTAAATTAAACCCAACTAACCCCAAAACTAACTAAACCAAGCTAGTCTAACTATAACCTAGGGAAATCTAACTAGTCAATCTAATTAGCCCCTAATTAGCCCAATTAATTAGTAATTAACAATGATTAGCCATAATTAGCAATAATTAGCAGAGATTAGTAGTAATTAGCCAATAATTAACATAGATTAGCATAAATTAGTCTATAAAATAGCCTTTAGAGGGCCCACCAAGGGTGGGACCTCACACCTACCCCTTATGAGATTAGGCATGTCTGTGTTGAGAAAGAGTATGAAGAGTTGCAGGCTTGGGTGCAAACTTTCAAATGGGCATGAAAGGAAAGAGGTTACACACTAATGTACGATGGGTGGACAACCATCACACATCGTCATCTCTTGAATTTTCTAGTCTACTCGTCTATGGGCACGGTGTTTATCAAATCAGTTGATGCAACTGATTACATTCAAGATGAAAAATATATTAATAAGTTATTGAATGAGGTGATTGAAGAAGTTGGGGCAGATTGTGTAGTTCAGGTTGTTACCGACAATGCTGCAAACATGAAGGCTGCAGGAATGATGCTTATGAAACAAAGGCCAAGGATTTTCTGGTCTCCATGTGCAGCACATTGCTTGGATTTAATGCTTGAAGATATTGCAAAAGGAAAAGTCATGAAGTTTGTGATTGGTAAGATAAAGAAGATCGCCAATTTTTTTTTGTCAATCATATAGACTCATTTCCATGATGAAAACGCATACAGACAATCATGAATTACTACGACCTGGCATCACTAGATTTGCCACCTACTTCATTGTTATCGAAAGTGTTTACAAGTATAGAGAATGACTTCTCTGATTGATAAAATCAAATGAATTCATGAATTCAAAATGGGGAAAAAGGCCAAGTCCCATTACTGTTAAAGTATGTAAAACAATTGAGTCCAACAAGTTTTGGCCTCATGTGAAGGGTGATTTGAATGTTTTTGATCCCCTAATAAAGGTTCTTCGATTGGTTGATGGCGATGATAAGCCAACAATGGGCTTCTTACATGAGGCCATGGAGAGATCAAAGCTGGCTATTCAAGCAGATTGTAAATATTACAAACAGTTTTGGAAGATCATCGACGATCGATGGGGACGACAATTAAAACATGATTTACACATTGCCGGTAAGTGAAGAATATCCTTTAATACTTGAATTGTTGTATTCAACTCTCCATTCTCTCCTCAGTCCTCACTATATTAATTTATCAATGACTAAAATTCATTGGTTTTACTGTTACAGGATACTTCTTTAATCCTCAATTTACGGATGGACATGTATCTGATGAAATCCGTTTGGGACTAAAAAATGTAATTGAAATATTGGCAGAGAGTACAGATGAAGCAATTTGGGCTACTAATCAGGTAGGAATGTAGGATAATTAAGGAAAAAAGTATATAACATTGTAATTTTTCTAATTTATTTTTCTACGTTAATGTCTTCAGATTGACATATACAATGTATGAGCTGGAAGCTTTGGAACGACGACTGCACAGAGAGCTGTGACACAGACTTATCCTGGTATTGATTGTAATGTCATCTCTATATTATTTTTAAGGACTTATTATTTTTTTTATTGACTCTAAGATCATTTCAATTTTTTTTCAGCTGAATGGTGGTTGAATTATGGAGAGAGTGTTCCTGCACTAAGGACGATTGCTATTAAAGTCCTTAATCAAACCACATCGTCTTCCAATTGTGAAAGAAACTGGAGCACATTCTCATTTATCCACACAAGACCAGGAAATAGATTGACAATGCAAAAGCTAAATAAATTGGTCTACATTCACTACAACCTCAAGCTCCGGAGTAGAAATAGAAGGAGAAGACAGTTTGAGGATCACCGGGATTATTTTTGTCCAATTAATTTGGACTATATCTTTTCAGAAGAGGATACTGTGTTCGGTCAATGGTTGGAGGAACAAGAAGAACCGGTGTTAGATGTTTGCGTGATTTTCCGCAAGTATACGGTTGTCTCAAGTAATATAGACTATGGAAGTCCGAATATCGTTCCCACGAGGATCGTTACAAGAGAAATAACAATGATTAATGAAAAGGAGTATCAACTCAAATATAGCTAACAAATGCAAATGGAGATAACAAAAACAAGAAACAAGATAATAACAAAGGAAATAAAAAATGCAAACTAAAAGAAAACAAAAAACTAGATAACAAAGAGATGTAAGTAGAAATAGAAGAACTTAAGTGAGAACAAGGTTAGTAACAAAGTTAATATCAAAAGAAAAATAACAAGGTTAATAACAAGAACAAATGAACAATGTTAGAAATTAGTAAGTGTGTGAAAATAAGTGAAAGATCAAGATAGAAATAAGCTAAAAGCATCCATGAAAACTAACTAATAAGGAGAACAAGATAGAAAATGAGTGGATGGAGATAAAAAGAAATGTGCTAAAAGTGTAAAATCAAAGGGGGGATAAAAACAAACACATAGAAGGTATGAACAAATAAGCTAATGGATATGATGATGTGGAAAGAGAAATGGAGTGTGAGAATAAAACAAGTGAATAAGTATGTGGGAATGTGAATACAATTAAACTAAAGCAAGTAAAATAAGCAACAAGCAATACTAATGGATAGATTGAATCATCTAGAATCCACTAAGTGACACTAATCCAATGCTAATGCTCTTCTATTTTCCCAAACAAATACTCAAATCTAATGACAAATCAATGCTTAGATTTGGAAAATATAACTTTAAAACTCTAAGATAGAAATTAACAATCTAATAGCTAAGATTTTCTTCCCTTCATAAAAGAAAAGATTCCTAATGACTATTTATCAAAAGTAAGCATAAACCATCAAAAGATATTAACTCCTAAGCATGATTTATCAAACCTAAGCATAAATAGTAAAAAGAATGCTAGGAATTAAAATAAGCATGGAAGGTAGCACATTGCAATGAAGAAAAATCTATTCTAGCATGTTAAGCGCACAAAGGGAATTAAGAGCATAAGCAAAAGGAAAAGTATTAACTTAGCTTCATCTAGAAGATCCAATCAAAGTGATTAGCCACCCATTGGAGAAGACAAAGCTTTCATTATAAATCTTCAAATTTTACAAGGCTTTCCTCACTTTCTCTCTACAATTGCTCTCAATTACATGAATAGCTTAAGTAAAGAGGAGGAGGCTCTCCTTGCTTGTGTCTCTAATGCCTAGAGCTCCCTTCCTTATATAGAGATATTTGCCTTGCTCTTTTTGGTTTCTTTCCAATGTGGGACTTCACAAGAATGGAAATATGAACATATGAATGTAATTCTCGTGTTAGAAAACAGTCCTCAGATTGATGTGCAATTTTGACCCCCGAAACGTCCGAATTGGGAAAAATGTTGTGAAATATGATTTGTAGATCTTAGAACAAGCTTTCCAATGCTTCTGAGATCACCTCAATCGGACATCTGAGTGAAAAGATATGGTCAAAATACCAACCCAGGTCTTTCATTTTTCTTCTTATTGTTGGCCTATCTTTGTCATTTCTTCATCCAATTGTCTTCCAAACTTAGCCTTACTCTCTTTAACTCTTGAATCTCAACTTTAATCTTCAAATTAATCTTCAATTAACACCTACAAAGAGAAATTAACATAATTGAGAGTATTTTTTAACATATTTTGTATGGAGGTCATTGGAACTCATATAAATGCATACAAATGGCTATCTATAATGGAAAGATATGAGCAAAGCATGATGGGGAGGAAATTTATTATTTTTATGCTAAAAATAGTGTTTTGAGTTCTTTTATCTTTGAAACCTCATAAAATAATGTTATGAAAGTGTATTTTTTGTGAACTCATCATTAGACCAAGACCCAGAGTTTGAGCAGTTGATGGAGGAATTGACTGGAGATAGGCCTGAGCCAGTGAGGGCTGTAGAAAGGATAGAAGAAACAAACTTGACAATGCAGCAGGGGCGTGCACCTAATATGAGTGAGCCAAGGGGAAAGGAGGTGGATGAAGAGAGTGAGTCAAGTATTTCTACTTCTTCATCATCAGCAGGAATTCCACCTGACTCTCCCGGGGATGAGGGTCATTATAGAGATGATGAGCCTGTCACTTATGAGACAGTTGAGCATTTTCCTCATGCTACTGAGTTAGATCCTCGCCGTGGCTATGTCAGACATGTTGGGCAGACTGAGGCAGGGGATAGTAGTAGCGCCGACGCCGCTACTCATGGTCATCATGGGAGTTATGTTGGCCAAGGTGCCATGTATGGACAACATGGGGATTATGTTGGCCAACAAGGTGCCATGCATGGACATCATGAGGGTTATTCATATGACCCTAATTGGGTACCCCCTTCATCAGCACCAATTATTTATATCGAATAGATGTTAATTGAGCAAGGGAAGCTTCCCCCACCAGTTTCTCGACGACTTATTTATGCCCCTCATGACTATTTCATGCCATTTAATTACAATCAGCCATCTCAATCCACAGCCACATGGGATCAAGATAGTTCATCATCTTATCAAGAACAATCTGAATATGGTTATGGGTATGGTAGTGCTGGTGCTGCACAGCAGCATGGAGCATATCTTTTTAGCCAATACCGAAGAAATGATGATGATGATGATGATATCGAGCCAGGGCGACACTCCACTTGGTATTAGGCTGTCAATCTGTCATACACTCATACTCATCAGTCTCTCTCTAGTCTCTACTAGTACTCTCCACTAATCCCCTCTAATTTCAGGTAAACCATGAACATTTTGAAGCCCAAGTGCTTTATGATTTATCTATCTCAGTCACTAACTCACTATCTCATTCACTAATCTTCAGGGTCTTGAATTTCACAACTTTATTTGATGATTAAGTTAGTATTAAATGATGATTGATATGTTATCTTTATCTTATTATATTTGACACTAATAAATTGATCATGAGCAGAGCATCAATAATGTTTGCATTATATGAAATACTGGAAAAGATAGTGAACTGCGAGTCTGCGACACAGACAGGACTCATAATTTAAGGTGACCGAGATTTTGATTTATTGCTGTTATAATGAAAACAAATATTGTTTTCTAGCATTTTCTAATATTCTAGATTTTTTGGTTATTTTTGCGAATTTTTTTGCATTAAAAAAAATTCATACCGCGATGACCGCGACGGACCGATATCCGCGATCGATACAGATATCATATCGGTTTTTCGGCCTGGCCGATACCGTGACCGAGATCGAGATTTTGAACCATGATTATTGGTACCATCCAATTAACTCTTAATTGAGATAGGTGCGCACTTACTAATGATAAATCCATTAATTGACACAATGGGATAATATAGATAGATTCCATCTTGATCGTTGTATGTTTCCACAGTCCTACTACCACGTACCCAAGACACCGAGGTGTTGACCCGCAGTTAGCATCACTCATTGGTGACTAAAAGCAAATGAATAGACAGAAACTTGAGTTCATCAATGTCTCAGGATTGAGAGCCTAGTGTTAGGGATTTATGAGAGTAGTTCTTAAATCGAGACAATATTTCATAAGGTGTTTCTCATGGTCCTTCAATACATCCAATGTACCAGCACTATGATCTAGAATCTTACATTCTGATTATCGAGATAAATTACACTATCTCATAGTGATAAAAGTGCTGCAACCTTATCAGATGAGATGCCTATTCTCATCACTGGTTGTGAATATATTTTTAAGTATAAGATTTGTGACACATGTCTCCTGTATGTGGATCTCATCCATATATATATATCACATCTAATATACTAATGGGACCCGGTTCATCTCATGAACTATTATGTCATGTGTATTAGTCATGTGCATTAAGTAACAAAACACTATTCATCTCATGAAAGGAAAGCATGATATTATTGATAAATAAAGAAATTAATCAATTTATTACAACAACTGATGGATTGAGACCGTACAAACTAACGATCCTTGCAAATAAAAACACAAGAAAGGAGACTGAACATAGACTGATAATTTGACTTTGCATACCGACACAAACCTTTGGGTAATTCACTTGTAAATTGAAGTGAAGTAAATTAAGAGAAAATAAAATATGAGGGGTGGTCTAATTATAATGTGATGGTGTTTTGCCTTTAGTAGCTTGATAATGAATCTTTTTTTCCTTTTCTTTTTTGAGGATTTTACTAAAAAAAAAGAAAGACCTTTAGATGCACCTTATATCAAAACGGTCATTTTAGTTTTCCTCCTACCAAAGTGGTCTTCTCGGCAAAAAATTATTTCTGCTTTTACTAAAATTTTTGAGGGTCAATATCAACCATTGTTTTGTATCTAAATTCTAAGGGTCGATATCGACCCTCCGCATGCGAAAAAAATAGTTTTTCATCATCTTCCTCCTCTCTTCCTTAGACCCAACCCAATGGGGAAGACTCAAATACTTAGTTTCACACCAAACACTTAGATCAATGAACCAAATGATCTGATGGGAGATTGGGTGGTGTATTTGCTAATCAGATGGTATACTTCCCCACAAAAAGCTTAAGCTCTTAAGCCGTTGTTTTTTATGTAGCATGGGAGATTGGGTGGTGTATAGGCTGATCGGATTGTATATATTTTTTTAAGTAAAGTTGCAGCCCTAGATCTGGTTCGAAGGCTATCTTGTGCAAGGTGTCCATTCATATGGAACTGTCTTCAAGTGGATACATAGATGGACGCCTCTCAAGATATTGGTTGAAGGCATGCAGATTGTTTCATTGATCTGAATGGCTGGTGTAGAACTGAGCATTTGGGTCTTCCCATTAGGTTGGTTTGGGGAAGAGAGGAGAAAGATGACGGAAACAATGTTTTTCACAGGTGGAGGGTCGATATCGACCCTTACAATACAAAACAAGGGTCGATATCGACCATCGAGAAAGTTGACAAAAAAAGGATATTTTGGTGGGAAGACCACTTTAGTAGGAGAAAAACTAAAATGATTATTTTGATATAGGGTGCATCTAAGGTGTTTTTTTTTTTAGTAAAATCCTTTTTTTTTTTTAAAGAAAATAGATAGCTTTTTATCATTCAGTGGCTTAAAAAAGTTGTGTTTTTTTCACCTTTTTTTTTAAATGGGGAATTTTTTTATTTTTTATACTTTTATTCTGACCTCATCTTTTCATGCCTGTTAAATGGAGGCTGCACTTTACAAGTGATTTATCCAAACAAGCTCGCACGCTTCCTTTTGCTGCCCCCAAAATCCATCCAAAAGAGGTCCTTCGGCTGTCTCACAGCTGGCCAAAGACATGAGTGTGAGAGTGAAGGGTGTGAGTGCGAATCCCAATAAATAAATAAATCTTAAAACAATTCTGTTCTTCTCTTCCCCAAATCCAAAACTATCGATCTCTTTGGAAAAACAAAATATCGGTCTCCAAAATTTTTGGTATGTTAACAACTGTTAATTGTTAGAGACCTTGAAATGATTTCAAAATTCTCTGCTATGGGACCTATCGTATCGTATCAGGCTCAAGAAAGATGACAAGGTTAGAGTCCATATATAGATTTAAGAAACCTTAATTAAGCTTGTCCTAAAGATGACTTTCCTTACCTTCGATGTCCTCCCTCGCCGTGGCTTGTGATTTTTGGATCAGTTTCAAATCAGTCTTTAAACTTTTATCTTATTTAAAGAGAATAGACATAAATATTAAAGCTTTTCAAATTAGCTCTTAAGTTTTTCAAGTAAATTCTCAATTAGGGATGTCCGGTCATTTAAACGTATTTTCTAGCAATTTTTTCCCTAACTTTTTTAAAATATCCAAATTACATTTCATTAAAAGCCATAACATAGTTCTAGACTTCTAGCAACCGCTACATACAACCAATTGTCGTGTGGTTGCCAATTATCTTTGATCACTAGAAGGACACTTAAGAAGAGAATGAAAAAAATATAGAGAAAGTGAATAAGAGTTTTATTGTGTATTTTTTTTAAATCGAGGAAAAAATTTGCTAAAACCAACTTTAAATGGATGAATTTTCTTAATTAAAATACTTCTACAAAACTTAGGAACTATTTTGAAAAGTTTTAAAACTCGTGTCTTTCTTCTTAACAACACAAAAACTTTAGTCCTTATTTGAAACTTTCCCTTTTGATATTTTCCCAATGTCCATGATTAGATACCAATGGTGGGCCATTTACTATGGACGGTGTAGATTTTCATACATACTATACGCACTTTTATTAGTCTTAGACGCCGCCTTCACGAAATCCCTCATACGGATTCTTCGTTGTCAAACAAAATCTATGTATAGAGACTGTAAATTCTATAAATTGAAGATCTCGATCCCAACCTCATTGCAATCCATCTGTGAAGACTAAAGAGGAAAAGATGGCAGAGGAAGGAACCGTAATCAGTTGCCACTCTCTCGATGCATGGAACGAACAGCTCCAAAAGGGCAACGATTCTAAGAAACTCGTACGATTCGATTCTCTTTGATATTTTTTTTTCATGCCTTCTTTGCTGATTCTTTCTAATGTTTCTACTACAAAATTATTGAAATTGATGATGTTGATCGATGTCTCTCATGTCTGATGATCTGATTGGTTTGGTTGGTTTTCATGTCTGATGATCTGATTGGTTTGGTTGGTTTTCTGTTTCGTGTTTGTTAAAAAAATTGGGCATATACCCGATTTTATCCTACTATTATTCTAATCCGATATAGAGAATGCGATCGGAAGTACTTGCCATAGGGTTTTGGATTTGGTGGTGAGGGAAAAAGAGTAGAAGATACAAAGGTTGAAAGACGTAGACAACTTGGTGTGGGATTGGAGTCAAAAAGGCTTTTTTTTGTTTTTGTTTTTATCGTTTCTGAGTTTCGGTCAACCGATGAAAGAAATTAGTAACTGGGTGTTAAAGTCAACATGTGGAAACTATGATGCCTAGATACGTAGGTAGGACGTTGGGGGTGGAGGGTATGGTACAAATATCATCATCATCATCAGAGCTTTGCCGGAACGTACTTGTCCCAACTATGTTGGAGTTTGCTACACGAATTCTGTTTATCCGTTCCGAATAATCTTGAGCCAAATTGTCAGATAAGTTACATGGTATGGATATAAATATGGGGTACAGTTGCTGGCTACGTATAGTCTATTTGTGACAGTTTTTTGTTTGTTTGTTTGTGTTGAAAAGTAAGACAGCTAATAAAACTCTGAGCCTGTTCGGATGGAGAGAAAAATAGGATCCCCACTAGTAAGTGGAGAAATGGAGAGAAATTTAGGTGTGGGATATTGTTTCATGAAAATCATTACTTTTCTCTGGTAGTGATTGTCTGATGATTTTGGGTTTGAAAGGCAAAAGATCTTGAGGAGAAAAACAACTTGGACCCTCTACTTAAGTAAAAAAATATATTATTAAGAGGTTAAATGTTACTTTTAATAATAAAACTCATTTCACTAAAGAAACTGGGGTTTTCTCCACCTTATGGAGGAGAAGACCATTTCTCTTACCTTTTACAAAAGCTAGTTCAAGGAAGGGGAGGATTACTTTTCTCCTCTTAAAAGAATCTAAACAAGGAAAAGGATGTCCTATAGGAAATTTGTCTCCTTAATTTTCTCCACAACCAAACAACCCCAGTGAAGTAAGGGAATTAGAAGGGTAGGATACCCTGAAACTGTATCATACAAGTATTGGTGTAGTAGCAATTACCAGCACTAGTATGGGTATCGCATCCTTTGGATACCTCTGTCCTTGGCTTGGGTTATATTATAATATATATATATATATATGTGTTTATAGTATCTAAGATATCGAAAATGTATGCAACATTAGAAAAAGTGTATGTTACTCCTAAAATATATTTTAAATTTTATCATTTCTACTAATGTAAGGCTTATATATGACGTTTGGTAGCTTTTATAATATTTAGAGATAGAAATGCCTTAAGATGGACTGATGCAACCAAATCATGACAAGTCAAGCTGAGACAGTCATACTTGCTGGATTGACTTGGTTTTGAAGTTCAAAATAGCAGTACCGGTACATGTGTTGGCCAGTTCGAGAAATGATATGCATCTTAAGGTTACTGGATTGACTTGGTTTATTAGCATATTGGTTATGGAACCATTTCTTTCCTTTCCTTTCCTTTTTTTTTTTGGGAGAAACCTTAAAAACATCAAAGATACTAGAATATGTTAACTTTGATGTTTAATTGCAGTTTCAAGTGGTATATACATATTATTGAACTGTTAAATGTCATGTAGATCCTATATACTTCACTGGATGTATGACTTTAAAATGAACAAAACTGTTCAATTTGTTCTGCTGCATTCATGTCATGGATGCTATCGATTGATATTTCTATTTTACTCTACGCTGTTAAATTTTAAAGCCAGTAACTCACTAAGACATTAAGTGACAAGCAATTGAAACAAAGCAATTATATAGCATGAATGCATGATAATTAACTGTTTGACTGAAAGTAGATGTACTCAATAGTTTACACTGTATAATGAACAATGAATATGGAACAGCATGATTGGTTGAAGACATGAAGAAATAAAATTGACTGTTAGACCGTACCTATGGGCTAACAAATTGCAAGTCAGTGCCAAGTAGAATGTTGAGGAGATCATCAGTTTCATAACGATGATATTTTTGGGCTTATCCATATGCGTGGTGAGGATAAGGATATGAAACTCTGACAAGTTATGTACACATGACGATTGATGATCATCTTAACCATAAGGCCCTAATGATTGTGGTTACACTGGCTGGGGATATACAGGTATTGTCTTCGTACACCCATTGGACGTCTAAGCTGAATTGTAGAAGCCATAATCCCGCATTATTTGTTGCCCTCTAATATCTTGTTGTTTGCCTATGTCCATCCCCAATATCTTCATGAGATTCTTGCTCCTCACCATTTGATTGTGGGGGCCCGTATTTTCTATAATAACGATCTCTGTCTGCATGGGCACTATCCAGAAACTCTTGGACAGTCTCATGGATGGCCATGCAGTCCTCATCATGTCCCCCACCATTTTTAATATCACCTTCAAGTGGAGCTTGAGTATGTAAAGGAGTTTGCAAGGTACTTTTGTCTTCTTTGACTGAGGATCCACGTTCACTTGTTAAGGCTGATTGCTGCTTCCTGTTTATGCTCATATCCTAGTGGGTGCTCCAGTAATGTTGCTTATCTCGTTGGAATCTTCATCAGGTCTCTTGCCAAATTGTTCATCAGCATCTATTACGGTCTTCCTCTGCTAACCAAGGATGTACAAGATGATCCTCCTTGAAAATGTGGTCAAGGTTAATTTGGAAATATTCTGATGAATTCCTCTGCTTCCTCTCTCATGCTAAATTCCTTAAATTCAAGCTGTTACAATGCACAATTACCAACTTAATTGGCTTCTCTATGGATAGCCAATTTTTTGGGCGCGCTATGGATTGTAAAGAATGTAATATAATTCTTTCAAATTTTGATGATATTGTTTCGATGAGGAGTCCAATGGCTACTTTCCTCATTTGTGGACCTCTTTCTTTGCAACTGATCCACCACTAAACCAGAACTAAAAAGAAAGAAAGAAACGTATAAATAATTATATAAATGACTTATTGTTTAAATCGATCATCACAACAACTTAAAGATGAACTCTTACCTTGGAAATTTCTTTTTATCAACCTCTCCACGATTGTGTTTGGTATTGCACTTAGTAATCTACAACATTTACTTATTGGTTTATTCATGAGCGGGTCAACAAATTAACTCATAAATGCATAAAAAGATTTAGCCCACTTTAGAAGGAGAACAACAACGAATGTTTTGATGATAAGCAGAAGGGCGTCAAGAGCTTCCTCATCCTTGTTAGGAAACAAGTCATCTCTGGGCCCTGTCTTCAGATTCGTTCATTGGAGTTTTTTGCAGACCTATTGGATGGGAGTTGGATTGAGGTGATAGAGAATGTTAGCTCTCATAATCACCTGTAGCTCCCTTGGAAGCCTCCCCCACTAGGTTGTTAGGAACTCATCTTTGACGCTTGCGCCTTGGGTATCTAAGAATGATTGGTTCCCCACTAGGTTGTTAGGAACTCATCTTTGACGCTTGCGCCTTGGGTATCTAAGAATGGTTGGTATTGCGGGTTTGATTCATGACAGCATGGATACAATGTGGACATAGCATTGCTGGTTTTAAATGACATCATGGATAAAATACGGACAGATGGTTTTTAGGTTCTGGTGGCCACGGCATAGAAACAACAATAAGCCGAGTCTCTTGCAATGTTGGTGAAAATGCAAGTAGCTTGTGACTTTTTTCTCTTTTGTTAGTAATGGAAGGTGATTTTACTTGTGGCATCTTGTGTGCATATGGTTCATGCTTGGAAACTTGCAGAACTGGGCCCTGGTTGGATGAGATGAGGGATCATTCTGTTAAGCATGAGGCCTCTTTCTCCCATTTATTGATAGTGGCAAATTTCGAACCAGATGCATTACCTAGGGGCGAGGTTGTATGGAATAATGCTATTATTTTTGTTCCATAAAACTGTTCTTACTGTTATGTTTGCTTCTTCCTTGTTTAATGTGGCTTTCCACTTGAGAAGTGCCCCTTGTATCTCCATATGCTTGCTTAATTTTTTTTTTATTTTTATTACCATTCAAAAAAATAAAAATAAAACTTTGAATTCTTCAACTTGTTCATCCAATACTTACCTGATGACCACTCTTGTCTTGCTTGTAAGTCACTTGTATTTTTTTTACAGTGCTTCAACTCTGTCATCCAATACTTTTCTGATGACCATTCTCAATCTATCTTGTTAGCCACTTCCATTTAGTTTTGTATGGCCATTCTTGTTGGGATGGGAAAATTGACAGTTCAAGAAGTTGCCTATATGAAAAAATGCAGGGAGACTAAAAGTAGGGGTGAAAAGATCAATGCAACCTAAATTGGAAAGGTGGAAAAAAAAAATCTGCACGTAATATATTACCTGCCATGTAATTGCCAGTAATGGATATCATGTTGCTGACATGAACTGCCGCCATCGTAGAAAGAAGATATATAGTGTCAGTCGTGGAACTTTCAGCCTTCGTCACGTCTCCAGTGGTTCTCTTGCAGCGGGCAGTCTCATCAGCTAGAACACTCCAGCTGACAGCTTCATACTCAGAACTCAGGGCCCTAACAAATCAAAGATTGTGCTGATGCTCATTCAACTTCCTTTGTACTCTGAACAACACGCATAAATGGGCTGATAGTTAGTTCTTCCCACAACTCTTTTAGTCCTGAGTTGTAATTCTCCAAGCTATCCAAATTTAGTTGGCTGAAGCCCAAAAGTCTAGCCTAGGGTTGTCGAAGGATAGGAATAGACATGATTCATTTCAGATACAGTACAAAGAAAATACAATCCCTTTTCATTTCTGAATATCATATTTTCTTGCATATTCTATTTCTTCACTCCCTCTACGTGACTACCAGGGGTCCACCCAAGTGATACGCACGGTACAAAGTTCATTATACAAAACTCCTTTGATTCATACTATTGACTTTCATTATACAGAACTCTTTGATTCATACTATTGGCTTTACTCATCGATTTGTCTCCTTCCTTGAATTTCTAACCGGAGTTCATGCAACCAAGTGATACTTTTTATGAGAATGAGACTCTTCCACTTCAGATGTCTTAGGAAACTGGAATGTCTGAAAGAGAAACTTCTCCCTAGAATGAAGGAGAGAGAGTATCATCCAATACATGGCATCCAAAGAAGCTTATTCTTTATCATCCTCTCTGGCTTTTTGGTAGAGTAATATCAATATATTCAAGTTTCTTCACTCCACAATCCAATGATGCCCATTTGAGGTAATTAGTCATTTAGTCTCATTAAAATTACGGTATTAACCTGAAGAGGCTGATTACTAATGTTTTGTTGACCAACAGCAGTTCATACAACACTAGTATTCTCACTACTACTTGATTGATTTTTTTCTCAGCCATGGCCCATATCCCTTCAACACCAGTATGACGATTTCTGAGGGTAAAGAACAAAAAGTAAAGCTTGCCAGTCTACACAATTTGGAAGCAGGAAAAAAATGGAGTTTTCACAGTCAAATTATGGCTCTTATTGTCACTCAATTAGGGCACAAAAAATCGTCACAAACTGTCTTCCACCTCAAAGAAATTCTGGACCATTACTCAGTGAGTTTCCTTCATAGGGATGTTGATGCTCCTTCAGTAATCAGAAGGTGGTTTTTGACTCTCACTCTCTAGTGGATCTTGAGTGGATCTCACTCTCTAAGACAGAAAGAAATTTTCTAGGAATTTCATTTTTGGAGAGAGGAGACAACATAAATGCTTTAAGATTTCGAAAAAACCCAGCAAAAATGACTAAAGAGCCTAAAAATCCAGGCGAATCAGGCCATATTCAACTTCCTCTTGCTTCTGTCCATGCAGGTGCTGTTGTCAGCATATGGGTTATTGAGTAAGACTTATTGGTGGTGTGAGCATAAAACAAGAATGGATGCCTGTGCTGACACCAATTATAATAAAAATGTGGAAGTCCCAAGGAAAGAAGGATAGGGAGAAAGAAGGAGAAGAATTTCTCTCATACAACCAAATCCTGTTTTATTAGCATATTCCTGATAAATTGCAGAAAACATGATACCCCAAGATGCCCGTATACTAAAAAACAGACAACGTATTGTGCCATACCATATCCAATACTCCAGTTTTTATGTGTGAAATTTGTGTCCCTACCATATCCATTACATCTCCCCGTCACATCCATGCTGTATGTCAGCACCATAGATGATACCACATCCTATTTTATTAGCGGTATGGTAACAGCAAAAGGTTTATAATGTCCCATCAACAAATTATAAATTAACTCACACTGTATCGAATAATTTCTTATTTCTACCATACCAAATTCTTTTTTCACTCTTTGCATTCTATGGCAAATACTTATTTTTCATATCCTCATCTTGCATGAAGTATTAATTTCTCGATGAAACCAGCTTTATCTTTTTTGTTCAGTCTTTAATAAATAGGAGATTCTACTTGATCTGGCCTCTATATTGGCTGCCGGCTGATATTTTTCTTGGTCCTCACCAACACAGTATTGCTACTTTGTTATTATGCACAGGTGGTGGTTGATTTTACTGCTTCATGGTGCGGGCCATGCCGTTTTATTGCCCCATATCTGGGAGAGCTGGCTCAGATGCTGCCTGACGTTACTTTTCTGAAGGTGGATGTTGATGAATTGAAGGTAACTTCCATCAACGCCTCACAATCAGATGATGTGTTGAATATGAATCTACTGTTTCACTAGTATTTGTGGTTCTTCATCCAAATTTTTGTCATTTACTACCTGAATAATCAACTAAATTACATTATTGCAGTCTGTTGCGACGGACTGGGCAATAGAGGCGATGCCAACCTTCATGTTCCTGAAGGAAGGGAAGATAGTAGACAAGGTTGTTGGTGCAAGGAAAGAGGAGTTGCAACAGAAGATTGCGATGCACAAACCCAATTGATCTGTTTTTGTGCTTTGGCACTAAGCTTTCTTACTGGTTCTGGTACATGCATATGGAAAATTATCTAATAAGTAGTTGTTAGAAGTTCTCATTTCAGTATGCCATCGATGTTGGGTTTCTGAACATGAATTATTCATTTTCAAGGTCTTAAGTTGGATGGCTGTAATAATATCAAACATATTTCTGTGCTTTTGGTGGTTTTTCTTTGTTGTTGCAGTGCCATTGTAAATCATATAAGCGGGTGATCCTTAATATTTTGTTTGCAAAACCATTCTACTAAATCATTACATTCCATTAAAATTTCTTTTTAAATATTGAGAAGGATTTACAGGGCTTTATATGGGACATTCCATGAAGTTAAGGCTCTATTGGTCCACCGTGTAAGAGAGGTTTTGGTGGATTAGCTATCCATAAAAGATAGTCTTCTTGGATTTTGGCTAATTGTGAACCGTTTACTGTTTATTTATTGATGTGCTCTTACTCTGCTTGGTCGGACAGCTTACCACTTCCAAGAGTTGGGGTAGGGTGTGTTTGTAAAGCCCTTTACATAAAAAGAACTAGCACGTTAACAATGAATTTACATGTGACACTCTCTTACTAGTAAAGTCTTTCGGCGCACGTTTTGAAGATCTGAATTGTTCAAAATATGGATACCCTTGCTGATAGATGTCTTTCAGTGCACCAATTTTGGGTTCGGTGGCTGTGAGGTATTTGGAGGATGAAAGGGGTTGGAAATGGGATCGGAAGCTGTGAGGGGTTTGAAAGGTGGATGAGAAGTGGGTTGACAAGAAAAAGTTGATGGAAGAGTGTGGGGTTCGATGGAAGGGGCAAATGGTGGTGATGATGTTGGTGTGTTGGTGGTGTTGGGAGAAAGAGGTTAGGAATACAGTGGGGAAGGAGGAGGTGGGTGAGAGCAGAGAGATGGTGCCATGGCAGGGGCAAACTCACTTGTTAACACCTTGCAGCCATTGGGCCCCACACCCTTTCATCTTCCAAACACTTCACAACCACCAGACCCACATCTCATCCTTCTTCCAAACCGAACCCACTTCTTTCCCATTCATTTTCCAAGCACCCTTCCCAAGACTGGCGCACCAACTTCATCATCCATCTCAGGCCTATTACCTCTTTTTTTCTTCTTCAAGTGGAAGAAGACGAAGCAGATGTTTTTTTTTTTTTTTTTTAGCAACGCAGATTGACGATATTGTCAAAAGGAGTAATTTCATTAAAAATATGTACGAGCAACTCTTCGGTCGTTTTATGATTTTTAAATTCGTAAAATCATTTAATTAAGGTTTCAACTTAATCTTTTATAAAAATCCTTAAGTGAAGGATATTAAAGACCTCTATTCATTGTTGGATTGATTTAGAGAAAAAGATATAAGTAACATACTGCCACTTTTTCTTGATTGATCGAAGCCATGCATATTAGTAGCTTAGTTGGCCTAGGACTACGGTTTGCTCCCGGAGGTTGTGGGTTCGAAACTCCGCTACCACACTAGGGCTACAGGGGATTTACCCGGCTTTCCTCTGGGCCCGGAGGGATTAGTCCAACCCAAAGGGTTGGGAACCCTCCGATAGCAAAAAAAAGATAGAAAGTTATAAGCACAACTTTCACGCCATTTATAATAAACTAGTGGAGCCTTGCACGTACAAGGAACATACTTTTTCAGTATGATAATCTGAAAAAATAAAGTCATTGAAAAACTCAATATTAACTATCCCAATGGAAAATGACCAGTTTACATATAGCTCATTGTTTTGGCAAATTAAGTAATTTACAATCACTCATTATTCTTATGAAATTTAGTAAAAGCTTCAATAGAAAAAAGTAAGAAGAAGATGGAATAACAAGATATATGGAAGGAAACTAATTAAAAAAAAGAGAGTTGAAAACCAACCTTTTCTGACCATATATGATTAGGCAAAACACTCATCAATTTCAATATAGATCGATAGTCCGACCTATTTCCCATTAAAATTTGTCTAAAACCTAGCGCCAAATACATACCAAATTCATGTTGAGAAGCACCGAATGACAGTAATACCAATACAAAGAAATTTGAATATCATGGAAAGAAACAATATTGATATGTCAAGATGAGGGCCAGAGCAACAACTTAAAAAGCTTTCTTGAATTAAGATGACCCCGCTACCAAATTTTGAATCATGTACATTTGTGGCACTTCTGTTAGCTTTTTATGTATCATAAACCAGTTCTGTTACATTCTAATTTTGTAGTAAGTGAATCTTTGAAACAAATATCATAATTTGAAGTAAGAGAACCAACTACAAAGAGATCTTTAGCCATGCACTCTCAGGGTGGGCACAACTACTTCCTTCAAACTTCCTAAGAAAATTTAATGGAAAATTCATTATCCTAGTATTATAGTAATGTGGTTGCAATGTTAGACATGAATCAAGTCCAAGAGTAATACTGGTTCGACCTGAGATGATGCCTTGGATGAAGCAAGCAAAATCATAAAGAAAGACAATTAGCACCCTCAAACACAATTTAGCACGTAGAATGATAATGAAGAATGCATATTGCCAGAATTGCCTAAAAAAAAAAAAACACAGGGGCCCAAAAGCAATCACTTCAAATCAACATAAGAGGGTGGATCTAAAAACATGAGTTGCATATCGTAATGATGGGTTCCATTACATCATACTCATAAAAACTTGAAAGGAATAATAAAATACCTTATCATAATCCAAGAAGTAATAAAACAAGACAATTATTTTTTTTTTTTTTTTTTCAGAAAGAAGGGAACGCATTAAAAGATTAAAAAACAATTATAAATGTGCCAAACCTTCTGGCAAAACCACTAATGTCAAAGATGGCATACAAGATAACCAATCCACCAAGCTGGCTAATACAACACAAAAAAAAAAAAAAAAAAAAAAGTGCAACTGGTCACTACCTCCCCTGAATGTTAAAATTCTATTTCATTTATAACATTGCTGGTCATTTTTGAATATTCAACTTTTCTTCATTTTTAATTGCTTATAAAAATTTAAAGTAAATCTCACTATTTCAGTAACATTAAAAAGAGATTTTCTATTGTCATAAAGTTCACTTTGTCGAATGTTGTTGGAGCACTAAATGTTTAAAATGTCACAATTCTATTTCACATATTTCATTTCTAGCATTGCAAATTCAATGAAACAAAATACCAACCAACCAAAACAGTACCCAACTCATAACTTTAAACGAATTGACAACAAATCATAAGGATTCTAAGCAATCTTTGACATTCTCATCTCTTCCTCTGACAAGCAAATCGTATCTTTACAGGCATTGGGATCGAAATTGAAATTTTCTACACATGAAAATCTCAACTGAAACTTCTCATTTGAGTTCTTGTAGCGAATGAACAAATTCTTCAAACACAACCCTTTTCATGATCATTTGATCTAAGCATTTCTTCGAAATATAATAATACTAAGTGGGGCCCACAGATGTGTAGAGAAAAAGCATGACAATTTCTTCTTCTGAGTGGGGCCCACAGATGTGTAGAGAAAAAGCATGACAATTTCTTCTTCTGAGTAGGGCCTACAAATGTGTAGTTCTCTTTTATTTTATATATATAATATAATAATACTAAGTGGGGCCTACAAATGTGTAGATGTAGAGAAAAAGCATGACAAGTTCTACTAAGTGGGGCCCATAGATGTGTAGTTCTCGTTTTATTATTATATATATATATATCTAATTTAATAATACTAAGTGGGCATACAGATATTATAATAATACTAAGTGGGGCCTACAGATGTGTAGAGAAAAAGCTTGACAAGTTCTTCTACGAAGTGGGGCCCATAGATGTGTAGTTCTCTTGTATTTTATATATATATAATATAATAATACTAAGCGGGGCACACAGATGTCTAGATGTAGAGAAAAAGCATGACAAGTTCTTCTACTAAGTGGGGCCCACAGACGTGTAGTTCTCTTTTATTGTATATATATATATATAAAATATAATATAATAATATTAAGTGAGGCCCACCGATGTGTAGAGAAAAAGCATGACAAGTTCTTCTCTTTTATTGGGTCCCACATGTGTAGTTCTCTTTTATTTTATATATATATATATAATATCATAATACTAAGTGGGGCCCACAAATGTGTAGAGAAAAAGCATGACACTTTTTTCTCTTTTATAATAAGGGTATAGATATTATATGATTATTATTATAATATACTAAGAATATATTATTATATTATATTATATTATAATATTGGGGGGCCCACAAAGGTGTAGTGAAAAAGTATGCAACTTCTCTTCTCTTTTATAATAAGGGTATAGATTTTATATTATTATTATCATTATTATTATATAATATATTATTATATTATATTATAAGATTTGGGGGTGGAGCCTACAAAGGTGTAGTGAAAAAGTTTGTAATTTCTCATAGTAATATATTATTATATTATATAATACTATTTGGAGGTGGGCCCCACAATGGTGTTGTGAAAAAGTTTGTATTATAATATTTGGGGTTGGGCCCCACAAAGGTGTAGTGAAAAAGTTTACAATTTCTCATAATAATATATTATTATATTATATTATAATATTTGGGGGTGGGCCCCACAATGGTGTAGTGAAAAAAGTTTGCAACTTTCCCTCTTTTTTAATAGTAGAGACATATTATAATATTGGTGGGGGGGGGGGGGGGGGGGGGGCACAAAGGTGTAGTGAAAAAGTAGGCAACTTCTCATCTTTTATAATGAGGGTATAGATTTTATATTATTATAATATTATAATATATTATTATATTATATAATACTATTTGGAGGTGGGCCCCACAAACGTGTAGTGAAAAAATTTGTAATTTCTCATAATAATATATTATTATATTATATTATAATATTTGAGGGTGGGCCCCACAATGGTGTAGTGAAAAAAGTTTGCAACTTTCCATCTTTTATAATAGTAGATATAGAGATATATATAGAATAGTAGTAGATAGTAGATAGTAGATATTTGGGGGTGGGCCCACAATGGTGTAGTGAAAAAGTTTACATTATAAGATTTTGGGGTAGGCCCCACAAAGGTGTAGTGAAAATGTTTGCAATTTCTCAAAATAATATATTATTATATTATATTTTAATATTTAGGGGTGGGCCCCACAATGGTGTAGTGAAAAAGTTTGCAATATCTCCTCTTTTGTAATAAGGGTATAGATATTATATTATTATTATAATATAATAATAATAATAATATATTATAATATTTTGGGGTGGGCCGCACAATGGTATAGTGAAAAAACTATGCAACATTCCCTCTTTTATAAGAGTAGATAGAGATAGATATTCATCATAGATTGATCAATATGAAAGGTTAACAAAGTTCAATCTAACCATGTATACCGAATTAAATTTGACAAGAGCATAGCTCTTGCGGTAGTGTAAATTAAGTAAAGGCCAACCCTAGTTGACTTATTTTGGCTAGCACAATAACACATGCTAAGTATAAGTATATGTTCATATATTGCAAATTAAACGTCATTTCATTGTAGGAATATATATAAGAAAAAAATAATAATTAATTACCATTGCAAGTTTTGCAAATTAAACATCCATAAAATTGAAGAAATGTAAACGAAGAATTTGTAAAGTGAATAGTCACTTTGCTTATTGTTTGATCATTCAATCGACCAGGACTCTATCTCCTCCAGATTTCCAACATTCCAATTCTGCTCCATGGACAGGGTTAAAGACATTATCCATGAGAATTCTTGGACTATCCCTCCCCACCTGTCTTTTCACCTTAAGGACTATCTGCTTCAATTGACCAAGGATATCTTGATAGCTGACCACTCCAGCCCTGACACTTTATCTTGGATCGATTCATCTTCTGGAAATCTCTCTCAAGGCTGCTTGGCATATCCTGCGAACCCGAGCAATTGATCATCCTTGGACAGGCCTTATCTGGAACAAGTATGTGAACCCCCGGTTAGCCTGTTTCTCCTGGCGTCTTCTCCTTGGGAGAACTCCAACAGATTCTGTGGCCAAATACAGAGGATTCAACATGGTTTCAAGATGTTATAACTGTCATCTTTGTGAAGAATCAAACATCCACCTTTTCTTCTCCTGTAATCTGGCAAATGCCTTCTGGTCATCGCTTCTCGGTCCCTGTAGCTATCCCCCTCCTGCTATTTGGGAAGTCATCTCAGATGTTGGAGATGTCTCTGGAAGAAAATGGGCAGCTGCTATCTTCTTCCATGCCATCTCTATCCTTTGGCTTCTTTGTAATGATGCTAAGCACAACAATAGGAAGTCTACTTTAGAGCGCTTAAAGGTAATTTTCGAGGATCGGATTAAAGGTATGATCATATATCTCTCTGCTGTTAAGGTTACAATCTATCCCCATTTCATTTTGGTTTTTCTGGGCATCGTCTGACTTTCTGTAAAGATACTGTATCTTTGTTTTGTGGGCTGTTTTTCTGGGCATGGCCCAACTTTCTGTTTCATCCTTTGTAAAGCTTTTGTATCTTTGTTTTTGTAACCTCTTACCTTAGGGGCCTTTTGCCCATGTTTCTTTCCTTTTTTTTTTTCTCTCAAAATACATTTTACCATTTAGCAAAAAAAAAAAAAAAGTGAATGGTCACTTTAAAAGAAAAGAAAAGAAGAGGGGTCTTATAAAAAAGTGTAAATTTTTAAATCCTTCTTGACCTTTTTGTCATTTTGTGGCATGTGAAAGAGCTCGTTTTACATTTTTTTGGATAAAAAGAAGTGGCCTATTCGTCTTTTAGTGGAATGAGAGATTAACTTCTTTTTTTAGTAAAAAAAAGAGGCAATTTTTAAAAATTTGTAACTTTTTTATAAGACTCATCTTCTTTTCTCATCTCTTAACGTAACCCTTAACTTGAATTCAATTTACAACTGAATTATCGGGGCAGAAGAAAGGAAGAAAGAAGAACTCCTAGAGTTAGGAATCATTTTTCTCATGTCCACATCTAGGACCTATATATTCAGGATTGGGCACTTGGGTCCAGGCATGGTTTTATACATCATCTTATACATATTTTGTTGGACATTATGCATTGGATGTTCAAACAAATCAATAAAAAATATCATATGATAGTTATTTCAAATTGTATCGTCAATATGACTAGCAAGTATCATGGAGGCAAAACAAATTGGTAAACCCAACGTATCCAATAGTAGATAAATGGGTCGACCCTTGGATTTGAAATACTACTCACTCTAGCCCTTTCAATTAAAATGGCTTTTAGGAGATTAAGGGTCACTCACCCACTTTCACTTAAAACAATCACTTGCTAATCTTGCCCCTAAAATT
Source organism: Cinnamomum chago (assembly GCA_038049695.1). NCBI lineage: Eukaryota > Viridiplantae > Streptophyta > Magnoliopsida > Laurales > Lauraceae > Cinnamomum > Cinnamomum chago. Next base: position 100,888,637 of record CP142451.1, on the reverse strand, counting down.
TTGAAAGAAAAAAGAAAGAGTTTACGACTATGCATGTTTTCATAAGAGGAATAGAAAGGGAATGTGTGAAGTGGAGGAAATGGGAGAACATGCAAAAATGAAATACAAAAAGTGGGGTAGAAATGAAAGCATTGTAGAAAACAAAAGGAAACTTGAAAAGTGGGGAGTAGACATGAGTGGTTGATGTAAAGAGATAAAATGTGAGTTGTATAAGATAACGAGTGGGGAGAGAGAATGCGCAACATTTGAAGAAAGTGGGAGAACTTATAATCAAAATCACAAGGGTGGTCTAAAATAAACCCAAGACCCTCCTCTCTAATATACACACATTATATATATTATATATACTAAAGCAAAGGGGGAGGTCGGCTGTGAGGGGTGCCACCTCAGCACCCATGTAAGGTCCGCGACCTTACGGTCAATTGGGCCCAACAGCAGGCCGTTGACCCGTTTATTTTACTGTTATTATAATTAATTGTATTATTAGATATTTAAGTGGGTTTAGGCCTTGAGTGAGTTCCTTTTAGAGTTAGAATAGTGTCTGCGAAGTTTCGTGCGATTCCGAGTGCGTTTGACTCTAGTGAGGGGGTAATTTACAATTTAGGGAAAATTGAGTGTTTTCCGGACAAATTCCTATCACCGTGGTTTTGGGTTCATTGGAAAGGTCTCGTCGCGCTGATCATTTTTGTCTCCTGGCTCATCGCGATCCGATGATCAGAAACCCTTTAAGTGGTCTATTCTTTCACCGGACCCACTTAAGGGCAAATCAGTCTTTTTTCCCTTCCCTCTCTTCTTAATCAGGGATTAGCCCTAATCTCTTATTCATCTCAGCAACGAACGAGAGTTACAGCAACCTATCTTCTCCCTCTTCATCTTCTCAAGCCCAGATCTCTCTCCGGGAGATCACCTCCGCGATCCGGACCGCACATCTTCTTCCTCTTGATCTTCTCTCTCCATTGATACTAGTTGGTAAACCTTTTTCCATTATCAACTTTTCCATTCGTTTTGTCTTTTGCTTAGAGTAGGTAGAATCTTGATCTTTTTCCTTTTTTTCTTCTTCTCAGTGTTCTAGATTACTTTTGAGCGAGGTCGATTGTGGTTTTCGTGGTAGAAAGTTCCTCCTCAAGCTTTTCCAATTTCTCATCATCTTCTTGGTTGAGGCAAGTAGATATGCATTTTATATTTAATCATGTGTGTATGTTTTCTCCATTGATTGTAATGATTTCCTTGCTAGATTTCCTTAAAACCAAGCATGGTTATGATAGTGATTTTGGATTACATGTTAGATTAGATTTGTGGTATGGATTGGATTAATTGTTAAATTGGTACCCCTTTTGATGTTTCTAATTTGTTAGAATGGATGTAAAATTGATGAGAATGGATTTTTGGGAGAACAAGAGGCTCAATTTCGTGCAAGTTATTGTGCTTGTGAAGGCTAGTTGAAGAAACAGGGTAAATTCGGATGTATGGGGAGGGTTTCTGCCTCCGTCCGGACACCAGAAGGCAGAAGCCCAGGGCGCCCTTTCTGGTTCCTGGCGTCCGGACGCCGGGAACCCGTAGAGGCATATAAACGGACCATTTTGGAACGCGCATAACTTTTAATCCGCCCGTCGAATTTTTACATTTAATATACCGTTGGAAAGCTCTTGAGATGTAGGAGATTTAGAATCCAATGGTTTTGGTTTCATAACGATCGAAGGTCGGGAAGTGATGTAAAAACTCAGATTATTGATCCAGCCTATATTTTATTAGAAATGAGACTAATAACTTAAGTTTGGGCCTTAGATGTTAGAAACCATGAACCTACTATCAGTTGACCATTAATGGGGATTACATCGTAGCACGTGGCTTGGTGTGCTTAGAATAGGTGTCTAGGTATTTGTACATTAAACATGGGATAACCGAATGCGTATGGAACTGAATTAATGGATGCTTAACATGATCCCTCCCCTGCCCAAAGCAAGCTACTATTCATCTCCCATTCCTATCTCTCTTTTCTCTCTTCTTCTTTTCCATTTCTCTCCAACGGGCCCTCATCTTCCCCTCCAATTCTCTCTATCTCCCTCTCTTTCACTCCCTGAAATTCTTGGTGGAAGGCCCATAACAGAGACCCTGCTGCTGGAAACCTCTTCTTCTCTATTCCGGATTGGTTCTGTATCGTCCTCTGTTTCTTCCTTCTGACTGCAATTGATCAGGCAAGTTCCATGTGCTGAATAATCTAGAATGCATGTTTTTCCTCCCTTTGATTTGCAATTCCAATTCCAGTTGCTGTATATTCATGTTAGATCTAAATTGAGTTGTCTGTTGGTTTTTCCTTCACCATTGATGGATGAGGATACCTCATTTGGATGATCAGTGGCCGGGTGATGATGGATGGATGGATAAAAGTGTGTTTCTTCTTTGTTTCTAATTTTGTGATGGTCTGGGGAGGAATCCAGAGGAGATGGGTATTCTGTATCAGGTTTTCGGAAGGGAAATAGTGAAAAGGCTATTTGTTGCGTTGAGACCGGGACCCAGGTGGGCCACCCGATGACTGATTTGAACCGTGGATCTGATAGAGGACCCACGGGCGACCTTAGAGGGGCTGGTCCCATAGTGTGTGGACGTCCCCATGCCCTCAATCCAGTAGCTGATCAGAGAAGGAATTGTTTTAAAAAGAAAACCTAGTTTTGGCTTGAACTTTTACGGGACCCACGGACTGATCTGATCACAGATCTAGTCCGTCCATCAGGCCTGATTTGGTGGGGCGACCATGGGGGTGAAATCTGATCCGGATTTGATCAGATGTAGGACCCTAATCCATGCGTTGGACACTAATCTATTAAACCCAAAACCGTGAGTTGTTTTTATTCCGTTTTTGTGAACGGTGGGGCCCAGGTGGGCCACGTTTGGAGATCCGGACCACACGTCATGTAGAGGGACCTGGATGATGAGGGTTGATCGTGTGCCCTTGATCAGTGGGGCTCACGATTTCTATTTCCTCAAAACCCCAGGCGAGAAACTCGTTGCTGCTGGGATATTCTGTTACAGAACATGTTCTGTTAAGAGAAGAAGATGAGTGGGAATGGTGGTCCATGGGTGCATGTGGGGATAAGTGAGAGAGGTGGTGTTGCCATGTGGCATGGAGAAAGAGAGAGTAAAGGTGACCTTTGTATGACATGTGTCATTGTTTTAAAAGTTAGAGATGAGTGGGTGTTTGAGTAGTCTGTGAGAGCATGGGAAAAGAGGTGATGCGAAGGAGTATGGGAAAGTGTGTTCCACTGAAATTGTGGGCCCCAGGTCGGTCCCTGATTTCAGATCAGGTCCGGACATTAGATCAGGGGCTGCTTAGTGACCATGATGTTGAGGACTAATCTAGGACTGGGCCCAGTGGGGCCCACCAATCCAATAACCCACTAGTTGTATTAATTAAAATAAATCCTATAGTTTTTTATGTATATAATTAGCCCGATTAGTTTTAGAAAATTAGGAAAGTAGGACCCTTAGCCTTTATGGAACCCAATTAAAATTCTTGTGGAGTTTTCCTCAGACTCAAAGTTTATTATGTGTAGTTGACCGAATTCAGGTGTTTGGCCGAGCCCAGTGTCTTAGCCGAGTTCAGTGTTTGGCCGAGCTCAGTGTTTTGGTCGAGCTCAGTGTTTTAGCCGAGCTCAGTGCTTGACCGAACCCAGTGCTTGACTGAGCTCAGTGCTTAACCGAGCCCAGTGCTTGACCGAGCTCAGAGCCAAAAGACAGAGATCCGGTGACCGAGATCAGAATTTTCATATAAAGAAGCTAAAATCTTGGACACCCCCTAAGCTAGAATTTGCAGTGCGCACGGTTAATCGACCAGGCCAGAAGGTCGATTGAGCACACTTGAAATTCCATTAATCAGGACTTTACCTGAAGGGTAAATACTCTCTGATCCCAGTGTGCCGGGTTGACCCCCAGGCCAGGAGGTCGACCGAGCATACTGTGTACAGTAAGTTTCTCAGACTTTGGTTTCTTATGCTGTGATCGTTTGTGGGGCCCATCGACCATCCAATCACGGTGCCAACCACGAGTCAATGGTGTGGCTCAACCTTGACTCGTGGGGTTCACTAATTAAGGTCCAAGTTATGTAATCTAAGATGATTCAACCTTTATACGTTATCAATGATGCTCATCACTTCTAAGCACCAAACACAGTATTCCTTAGCATATGTGGTTTCACTTAAAGATCGAATTACCTGAGATAGACCTGAATCTGAAAGTAGATCATTTACTTAGGTTGGACTATTGTTATCTCCCATTGATCCTTGTACATGGAGATTCATCTCCCTCATATTATTATTGTCACTCTATTGTCCTTATCTTTGGTTATACATGTTAATTAAATGGAAATGGAGGACCCGAACCTAGGACTACTTAGAGGTGACCCGGTAATATGATTGGGTGAACATTGACCCATGTCTGTGGTTAGGCGGGCCTTTTTATGGCCTAAGTTTGGATGTGGACTACCCTAGATTGGTGAGGTTGGATTAGATAGACTATAATTAATTAAGAATGTAAATGGATTGTATATCATTAGACATGGACTCATTACTTCATTTGGACTGCTGTAAACCAGGCCATGTATTTGGTGGGCCTTGGTATGGATCCAATGATTGGGCTTGGACTTGGATCTTGTTCCATGGATTACTTGGACCTCCTAGGGACTTTGTTAGGACCTTGCTCATGCAAGGCAAAGCCTAGACAGACACAGACCTTTATTGTTTCCTAAGTTGGCATAGACATTCACTCAGTTGATCTAAGCTCAGACAGTTGGACTGATCATCACTGGTAGAAGCTATTGAGAGTGTTGTGTGGCTATCATGATGAGCATTATTTGGAGACGGATGGTGAGATACCGGGTCCGGTCTCAGTGTGTGTTGTGGATGTTGATTGCGGGGTTAGTAATCCCCAGCACTGTGAGATTCCCCCGCCGCGACTGTTTTCAGTATGGGAGGGCCGCGGCATAATATCCCGCGGTATCCAGCTTGTGTGGGTGTGCCATTTTGTGTAGGTTTTATATTACGTTTATTCTGATTCTATATTGTTTATCTTGCTCAACTGTCTTGGATCTGTATCATTATTATTCTTTTAACATCATTACTATCTTTACTCATTTTGATGCATGCATCCTATATTACTTGTATACTGTGACTTGCCAAATCTTTAGATTTGACCCATTCTTGGTGCTTACGTCTTGACCCCGAGTTCGATGACGACGCGCTCACGCTCGTAGCAGCACCCGTAGTCGGGGACTACGGATGGGGACAGGCCGACCATGAGGTCGAGCCTGTGATTGAAGAGCCCACACCTGGGGTTGAGTGATCTTTTGTTTTGGGATTTGGAGAGATTCTTATAGTGAGTTGGGTAATACTGTAATTAGCTCTGGTTTATATTATTTGTCACTTTAGGCTGGACTTCAGCCCGTTCATATTTGATACATTGATGATACCTTATGCTTCCGCTATATTTATTATGCTTCCGCAAATTAACCATTGTTATTATATTGTTGAAAAAGTTTTAAATTGGACCTCACTGCGGACCTACGATCTTGGAAGTCCTCAGATTTTCCGGGAAGTAGCGCACCAATTTCGATACTTTGACAACTTTCTCGGTATTCGGAATTGGGGCGTTACAGGCTTGGACCGTGCTACTATTCTCAGGATCGGGAGTTTGGATCCCCCTGGAGCCGGACTTTGGTATCAGTAGTCCGGGTAAGATTGTTACTGGTACCCCGGGAGGTGGCTTGGACATCCTCGGAGTCTCCCTCTTGATTCTTGCATTGCATCGTTTGGACAATGGTTATTGTTAGTATGTTAGGATTTCCTGTCATTGTTTCTGGTAATTTATTCATGCTTTATGCCTAGCTTCGATTCCTTGTATTCTCTTGATTATTATGCCTGTCATTACTCTTATACTTGATGCATGTCATGATTACTTACATCTTGCTTATCTATTGCTCAACATGTCGTTAACATTATTCCTTGGTGTGCAGACTCCTCAGGTGAGTACTGAAAGTATATGCAATACATATCTGAACTCACATGTTAGGGACGTCCATGGCTGATATTTGGATCATCTAAAACAGATCTGATCTGGCAGCGCAAATCAGCCAAAAAATACGCATAAAAACTCCATGAAATCATGATCAACAAGTGTATAATAAAAGGAGATGAGAGAGGACCGATACCTTGATAATATGAAGACTTCAAATATCTGAAACTAAACTCCCAAAGGACTGATCACAAGCCTGCAATCAGCAATACAGGTGCAGGAATTTTCTGCAGTAACTCTTCTTTGATCTTCTCTTCTATTCCACAACCCAATCTGATTGGCTTTGATTGTGGGATCAAACTATGGATTCCTTGAGAGGTTTTCTGAACTTTATTTTGTGGAAAGAACCATACCTATTTTCCTCTCTTCAATGAAGGAAGAAGAAGAAAGCAATGGGCGTGTATCTCTCTCTCTTTTGGGCAGCCAATAGGTTTTGTACGCCTAGGGTTTTTTTCCTCATTCTCCTTGTTGCACACGTAGGGGAGAGACCTATAAAGATGGTTTTAGTTCTCTCTAATAGGTAGGACCATCCCATGAAGTTAGCAATCAGCTACCTTAGGAGTGCAATACCTTCTAATTATAGATACTAAAATAATTAGAAAACATTAACCATAGGATTTCTTACCCAATGAGGAATTCAACCTTCCAAGTAAAGGTAACTATTCAAAGTTTGAAACCTCACACAAGGGGCTCCCTTTATGGCTGGCCCACAAGACAGATAAACGCACCATGGCCCACAAGTTAATAATTTAGCTAGAGTTAAATTCATGTATGCCATCAAAGGCCTATTTGAATTTAAACTAAAAAAATATTTTTCCACAAAAAATAATTCAACCACATATCATCTAATGAAATTAGGAAACCATGCCAATATAGGAAAATGGCTAGAGGAGGGACCAAAAGACATATTTGCCCTTGGCTCCCAAAATGACCAAAATGTCCATGCTAACCCCATAGCAACATTAAGATCATTTTAACCCTAACTCATTCCACTAAAGAGTTATGGTTGCACTCCAGGGACAAATATTAAATATGAAATAAACTCGTCAGGTAATGACATTCGTCTTCGACCTACTAAGTGAAATGACCGAAATGCCCCTCTATGTAACATCCTTAATCAAGTCAGGTTATCCGATGTACTATCAACCTTCTTGATTATATCTCAACCTCAGAACTTCATATCCTTGACTTAATCATCATGCGGATATCATTCTCTTGGTCCAAGGAGCGACCCACAAGTTCAATATCCATATGGAATATCCATATACTAAGATCTTAGATTTTGATGATTAATCGGATAATTCTAAGGGGACGATCACTCCATCACAAGATGGCATAGATTCTTTATTGCATCTGTACGTCCCAACTAATCAAGCTCGAGTACCCAAAACACAGAGCTGTTGATCCATGAACATGATCTCACCCATAGTGAATTAAAGTACAAGAACTCAGTAGCATAAGGTGACTTGATCTCTCTCAGTGATAGTACTATTTTAGAGATCATACCTACAAATGGTCCTGTTCAATGCATGACACATGCACTAATGAGATAAATCCGGAAAAGGCTCCTGTGACTAAGGTAAGTCACCCTGAATAAAGGAGAGTATCTCACTATAACTTATACCAAGATGAAGTGCCCAACTCCATCTCTCAGTTATGAACTAGTTTATTGTTTCAAGTGTCCATGACTCAGACCTGTCTGTGTGTAGCCACTACACACCAAAGTCATTTACTAGAAACAATGGACCTTACACAAACATACATATATACATGCAGTAAGAGAAAAGAATAAATCTAATAAATAACCAGTAAATATCCAGTAACAGAGATGTGGATGCTGTCAGTGGGCTTTAGGGCATACACAAAACCCAACAAGTACTACTATGAGGAGCAAGCATGTGAGGAGATCCTAGAGAATCTCCAACCGGCTGAGGAGGAACGAGAGTGGCGTGCCGATGACGTAGAGTATCGTCATTGATCCTGGCACGGAAGAGATTCATTGGGCCTTCATTAGATTCTTTATTCTTTATTTATCTCTCGTTGAAACTTTCATATCATTGACATCACTATTGTTTTAAATGGCCTTGATTATTGGGATGACCATTGTAATAAATTAACTTCATTGTTTAAGTTTTATTTTATTCTTTGTTCAACTTTAATATATATTGAGATTCATTATTCCTTGTTGATATCCAAATAAGCCTAGAATTGTATGAGTTCCGCAAATTCTTATTGTATTTGAGGCTTGAAATATTATATCCTCACAGCGAACTTACGATCCTTGGGCCTAAAGTATAAATTTTTTAATTAGTCCTAAATTTCACTCATCGGATCCGGTTTATTCTCTAATCGGGTTCGGGAGACGTGACAACCCATAATTTCTCCTTTCAGAAAAATACTTATAAAATCATACATAGCTTTAGGTTTAATGTGGGCCACTACACTCCTCTCAAACAAGTCTCAACCCAAACAAATCAACTCAAATCCCCTCCCTTAATCCTAGGAATAGTGATAATCTTAAATCTAATCGCTTAAATCTAGATCACAATGCCATCTCCTAAAATCTCTCCTCTATAGTTATAATATCCACCTAACATTCCCTATTTCCATATAAAGATAACATAAAATTTAAATTCAAGAAGATTTGAATCCCAACTAATTTGGACGATAGTTTTGACCATCCAACTCTCTATATTTCAAAACCCAATATGTCTGTCGTCCGTAACAAATCTCTCCATTTTAAATACTAACATCTCTCCCCATCTAAATAATCAATATAAACCATTTAAATCCTCTATATCCCTCTAAAATCTCCCTCCCTCTCTCTCAATCTCTCATTTTCCTAATTTCTCTCTCAACTTCATTCCCTGAAGTTTCTTTTATGTGATTGAATCTTTCAATAATTGTACTCAAGCAAAAAGAACATTGGCAGGCGAGCCTTTTTCATTGACTACACTGGCGGATTCCCCTTCCAACAATTGGAAGACAATCAAAGAAAGATTTTTCTGAGCGGACCATGTGAGGGAGATTCGCCTACATCGTCAATACATGGCAATGAGTGTGTTGTGAGTCGCGCTTGGTGTAGCATCGGCATGGATGGGTTGGCCAATGGGAAGATGAGGGAAAGGTTTGAGAAAGAGAGTAAATGTATAGGTATTGGTAAAGCAAGAAGGACAGTTTCCTTCCATTTTTTAAAAAAGTTTATTCTTTATTATTTCTTCACCTTTTCTTTTCTCCTTCCTTCTATTTTCCAATTAAATAGCTCTGATTTTGACGCCATCCATGTTTTGTAATTTATTTTTTTTAGAGTGTAGTAGTCCACGTTTCGTAATTCATACACTTGGTTGTGAGAAGAGAATCCCACTAATATGGGGGCCATTGTTAGATGATCGTTCATATTTTTAGAGTTCAAGATGAACTTTATTGCTATGATATTCAAAAGGAGTACCATTTGAGAAGCCATCCACATTTCATAAGTCATTTAGCAGTAGGAAGAAAATTTCACACGTTATTTTTATCACCTTATCTTCTGATCTATTGCCTTAAGTTTCTCTAAGAATATCATCATTTAACCACTATTTTCAATCCTTTTAACTTTATCCATAAAATCCCTCTTCCCTACTTTATATCATTCAATTCAATTTTCAAAATTGATTTCTTCTACACTTGTCCATAAAAAAGGGTGGCCATGAGTTTGCTCAACCAGTGAGCATTTCCTCCCATGGGTTCCATACGTTCAAAATCCCTTGATTTTATTTTATTATTGTAGTTTTGAACATGATTAAAAGACGTTTAATTTATCCTTATATTATTATTATTTTGAGTGTTTGTTTGTTGTTTAATAGATGTGATCATAATATTTTGTCTGCCTTTACTCATTTCTGGTTATTAGCGTTATGTCATACCCATTTATGCTTATTAGGAGTATGTCAGGCTACTTTTTGCGACAAATATCATTCTTCAATTATTGGTTTCAGAAATGCTGGGCATTGTTAGACTCTTTCGTGTTTGTGTTTCTATTTAATAGTTTGGATTGGAAGATCTTTGTGTATGTAAAACTCATTCGTGATAATTAATGGCATGTCATTGTGTTAACTTGGTCACAAGTATTGTTCTTCGATTATCGGCTCCAAAGATTGTTGGGTTATTATCAAATTAAGAGACATAATGGTTGTCACGATGGGCGCCTTGGTCCATCATATATAAGTCTACTTCATTTTTTCTCTTTATATTTTGATATATAAAATATATAATATCTTTTTTTTTTTTTAAATAAAATAAAGTTTTAATATATCTTCATTTTTTTGCCCGGCTAAGCAAGGGCCTTTTTTGCTAGTATGTATATACTTGAGACTTATATGAACATTAGCGTATGATCATTTCTCAACATGTAGAAAGATGATAATTCAACTACGATGCTGCATTGAATTCCATTTGTCCTCTTCTTGAACCATTGAACATATCTGGTGGTAGAGGAGTTGCCCCTCCTCAATTTTCTTTTTACAATGAATAAATAAGAGTGATTTTAGGGATTGCTATTTGGATTTTAATTTTATGCATGTCATTTTGCCTCTCCTCAATTTATATTTCGTTTCCAAAAAGAGAGAATTTTAGCAAACAATAAAGGGTATTCTTGTCTTTTTCTTTGTTATGAAAGAGTTAAAAGAACAAACTTATCATATCCCTTTTCGAGGAGGGAGTTTTCTTTATTCTCTTTGCATCCTTAACCGTAGGCATTTCTCTCAAATAGAGTTTTATCATTTTATGAGACTCTTGAACATGGGCCACTTTAAAAATTGAAAATAGACTAGAAAGGCGGATGTTCAAGAGCTGATCTCATGATTGGGGCCCATTAAAAAGAGTCTAAACCTCACAAAAGAAATTCACTGTTCTCTGTGAAGATTCTGACTCACTATAGTTTGGGCCCAACATTAGACTGATTTATATGAAATATTTGAATTGTTTATAATAATATTATTTTAGTGTTTTAAAATATATCAATTTGAAGGTGGGTCATTTGAGTGAAATTTGATGGCACCTTACACTACATGAGGAGCCCATTTTATCAATAACTTAGATGTCTTATAAATGGACCCACTATTATAGAACTCTTATTCGATGCATTGGTTTCTCTTCTTTTTTTTTCTTTTTGTTGTCTCTAATGCATAGATATTATTAGGGCCTTGAAGAATTTGCTCCTTTTCTATGAGAAGTTTGATTCCAATACGATGTAGGCCTACTATGAAATCGATCTTTGCAAAATATTTAGATTTTTATAATATTTTATCTAAGTGCTCTACAAAAAAAATAATATTTATTTAAGAGTGTCATTCTGACTTGGACCATTTAAGTGAAATCTTATGTGGGGATTATAGGGAAGGGCCATTTATTAAATGGTTTAGGTTTTTCATAAGTAGGTTTATTGAAATTATTCATTGATCATATCCCCTGCAAGCAAATCTTGACTCCGCCATTGAACATATTTGATAGTCATCAACAAAGTAATAACAACTTTGTGCAGCTGCATCAGGTTTGTGCTAAATTCTTGTAAAAAGAATATCTTTGTCCCTATTAATATATATTATAGTGGAAGTCTTTCAATTCATTAATTTTGACAACTACCTTTCAATTTTAACTCTCACTAGAACTGGCATCAGTCTATTATTATATATTATACCAGAAGGTTTTCAATTCAATTTTGATAGCCACCTTTCATTTTTACCTCTCACTGAACCCCTCATCAACCTATTATCATATATTATAGCGAAAAGCTTTCAATTCAATTTTGATCGCCACCTTTCATACTTGACTTTCACAGAACCCCTCACCAACCTATTATAATATATTATAGCAAAAGCTTTTCAATTCAATTTTGATTATGACCTTTCAATTTCGACAAATCTGGAATCCACCAAATTCGATCAAGAAAATTAAGAAAATAGAAAATATCTAAAATGTGATGTACCGGCTTAATGATTTTCATGATTTAAAAAAAATGAAAGTGAAGTTTATAATTGATTTTAAACAATTTTCATTTCTTTTCCAAACCACCAAAGGGGCTCTCATTTTGAAATTAACAGTTCAATTTTGACCACAACTTCCCTTCTGAGTGGTGGCCATATTTTTAAGGAGTTTTGCCTTGTCAATTTTTAGTATAATCCTGCAAGTATATTTTTATAGTTTAATTTTGACATATCTCAATTAATTTTAATTTTTGATGGAGCATTGTCCCTATAATCCATGTACTTGCCTTATATCTGCTTGGGGGGTTGTAACGCCCCAATTCCGGATACCGATATAATCGTTCGAATACCCGAAGTTGGCGCACTACTTCCCGGAAAATCCGAGAACTTCCAAGATCGTAGGCCGCAGTGAGGTCCAATTTAAAACTTTTTGACCCAAATAATACTCATTGGTTTAAGTTGCGGAAGCATAACAATTTAATAAAGCGGAAGCAATTTGGTATCATATATATTAAGTGTGAGCAGAACAGTAGTCTAATTAAAAAGATTCAGTGTTAATTAAAGTTAATACATATTTGATTCTACCCAACTCACTACAAAATTTCACTCAAACCCAAAATAAGATGAGCTCTCAAAACCCTGGTAAATAATCTCCACCCTCCGGCTCGACCTCTGGGTCGGCCGGGCCCCATGCGAACTCTCCAGCGATCGGCGCCTCAACTAGCGCTAGTGCGCCCTCTGAGATCTCTGGGTCAAGGCCTAAGCACCAATGAAGGGTCAGATCTAAAAGATCTGGCAAGTAACAGCATACTACTAACATAGAACATATATGTCAAAGGAATAGAGACGGGTAAATAAATTAAATGAATAGCAAGGAAATGAACTAGGCAGTTGTTCATTTTAATCATAAGGAATCAGATAAATATAAGCATCTAAACTACTACAACGAAATGGCACATTCACACGAGCTGGACTACCGCGGGATATTATGCCGCGACCCTCCCATACTGAACACAGTTGCGGCGAGGAAATCTCACCGGTGCTGGGAATTACTAATCCCGCAAAACACTCATCAACTCATCACACAAGACCGGACACGGTATCACACCGTCCGTCTTAACCACACAGCTCATCATGATAGCTTCTCAACACTCAACTAGCTCCTACCGGAGATGATCAGTCCACAGGCTGAGCTTAAATCAACCGAGTGAATGTTAATGCCGACTCGAGAATACTGCTAAGGGTCTATGTCTGTCTAGGCTTTGCCTTGCGTGAACAAGGTCTTATCCAAGTCTCTAAGAAGTCTGTACATTAATCAGTCTATGGATTATATTCTAAGTCCAAGCCTACTCGTTGGATCCATACCCAGGCCCATCAAATCTGTGGCCTGGTCTAAAACCGTCCAAACGAGGCATCATATCCATTAACTACTGATAAACAGTTCATTCAATCCATAATGACTTAAAAGCCCAATATAAACTACATCTTCCAACTAAAGGCACACATCTCCATACTTAGGCCCACTAAGGGCCCGTCTAGACACAGACACGGGTCAGTGATCTCCAAATCATACTAACAGGTCACCTCTAAGATATCCTAGGTTTAGGTCCTCCAATTTCCATTAATTAACAGTTAGCAGCTACTCTAAAGATCTAAGATTGACAGCATTAAATAAGGTGAAGTGAGAACTTCAACATGAGAATCAATAGGGAAATACAACGGTCCAATCCTAGGTAATGGGCCACGTTTAGGTTCAGGTCTATCTCCGGTAATTTGATCTCTAAACGAAGTCACTGATGCCTTATGATATTGTGTTTGGTGCTTAGGAGGTTACGGACATCATTGACAACTTTTAGGGGTCAAATCATCTTAGATTAAATGACCAAAACCCTAATCGGTGGTCCCCACGAGTCAAGGTCGAGCCACGCCATTGACTTGTGCTTGGCACATTGATGGAAGTTCATTTGGATGGTCAATGGACCCCACAATCGATCAATCATAGTACAAATGCTAAACTCACATCTTAGTGTTCACAATGTGACAGGTCGACCTGGCAAGGGTCGGGTCGATCTGCTCCACTGGAATCAAAGTTGGGACTTGGTTTGGATTCTGGAGTTTCCAGTGTACCCGATTGACCAGGTGGCCAGCCGGTCGATCTGGTACACAGGTGTACCTGAGTCAACAGACTCCAGGCCAAATCTCAACTTTTGCACTAAAGTCTGGGTCTGATGGAAATATCCAAGTCATACACAAACTATTCGAATTGGGTTCGTAAAATACCCAGGGTGAAATCAAATTATAAAATCTAATGAAATTTCTAAAAGTGTAAAATCTAAAGGGTCCAAACTAATTTAGATTAATTAAAGACTAAGGGGTCTTTTATTTCTAATTCCTAAAATTAATAGGGTTTCATAAAGGCTAAGGGTCCTACTTTCCTAGTTTTCTAAAACTAATGGTACTAATAGTATACATTAAAACTAAGGGATTAATTTTAATTAAAGTAACTAATGGGTTATAGATCATTGGGCCCCACTGGGCCCAAAGCCCTCCATCCAGAACCTAAGTCCACTTACAAAATTTGAAATGAAGTGTGGACCACCTTTTCCTGTACTCCCTCGCGTCACCTATTTTTCCATGCTCCCATGGAGCACCCTTTCCCACTTTTATCTCACCCATCACCACCTTTACACGTGTCATCTACCCTTCCTTTCTCTCTTACCTTTCCAACTCATGTTCTAAGTTACAGAAAGTTACAGAACCCATTTGAAATGGTTCAACGACAGCAACATCAAGGCACTACGGTAGTGGGCCCCACCATGATTGATGCCGAGATCAGCCCACACTATCAGGGTCGCCCAAGCCCCATCTAAAAGATGTGTGGCCTGGATTTCCAAGGGTGGCCCACCTGGGCCCCATAGTTACAAAAAAAACGAAATAAAACACTCACGGTTTGGGGGGTTTATCAGTTGGGTGTCCACCACATGGGTCGTGGCCCTTCCCGGATCAAATCCGGATCAAGCTCCACTCCCATGGTCGCCCCACCCAACCAGACCTGATGGACGGACTGGATCTGCGATCAGATCAATCTGTGGGTCCCGCAACAGTTGAAGCCAAAACTGGGTTTCTCCCCTCACTAACGCCTGCTGGTCCTTGAGTGCATGGATGGTGGGCCAAACGGGCACCACCTTGCACGGGTCCACCACCTATAGGGTCGCCCGTGGGTCCTCTATCGGATCCACGGATCAGATTGATCATCGGGTGGCCCACCTGGGTCCCGGTATCAACCGAACAAAACAAGTTTCTCACAGTTCCATTTCCTGGAACCTGTAACAGAGAACCGTCCCTGGATTTTTCTCCCCAATCCATTTTCCATCCAATTCTCTTCCAATCACTTCCAAACGACATAAAATCAACCCAGAACATCAAAGAACACTTCTAATCACCATCCATCACCTCCTTGGGCCATTGATCATCCAAATAGGTAAAACCCATCCATCATGGCCATTAATTCCATGAACATAGCTCAAACAGATAGAAATACAGAATATACATCAACAATTGAAATGAATTAACAGAAACAAAGGGAAGAAGCATGCATTCCACGAAATCCAGTATAGGGTACTTGCCTTTTGGTAATTGAGAGATGGTTTTGTAGAGAGAGAGAGAGAACTAGAAGAGAGAAGGTCGGAATTCCAGCTGAAGGAAGAAGAAGAAGAAGAAACACAGCAACAGTAGCAGCTACTTAATGTAAATCCAGCACAGTGACAGCAGTAGCTTGGAAGAGTGGAAATGAGAAGGAAGAAGGTGGAGTAACAGCTGCTGCTCCCAGGGAACAATCCCAGCACAAGCAGTAATGTAACAGTGGCTTAGGGGGGAAGGGGAAATGAGAGGGGAAGAAGAGAGAAATGAAGAGGAAAGAAGAGTAGTAGCTGCAGCAGTAGCTCCAAGGGGATTTTCTTAGCACAGCAGTGGCTTGCAAGAGAAAACTGAGGGAGAGGAAGAAGAGAGGCAATTGGAATGAATAGTGTTTTAGGGTTCTTGGGATAAGAGCCTATTTATAGCTTAGGAATGGGTGGTTAATGACGGGACTAGCCCTTAGGGTTTCATGGGATTAGGGTTAGGGTTAGGGTTAATTTGGTCCTTTGGGCTGGAATCTTCTAGAGGAGCACAATTAACAAAAACCCTCTCTTAATTAATTAAAACCTATACTAAGGCCTATCTACACCAATTAGCCTAAAATTAACACAAACACCCAACTAACCCCAATACTAACTAAACCAAGCTAGTCTAACTATAACTTAGGAAAATCTAAATTAATCACCCTGATTAACCCCTAATTAGCACAATTAGATTGTAATTAGCAATAATTAGCATAATTAACCAATAATTAGTATTAATTAGCCTATAAAATAGTAATTAGAGGGCCCACAAAGGGTGGGGCCTCACATCCTATGTGGGGCCCTCTTTGGCTCATGGCCAAGTGTGGTTTGCCACTTTTTCATGTCTTTCATCATTATTTGAAATTTCTTATTGATCTCTGTCTTTATAGATTCAACTATCTACCTTTTTAATCTGTAAACACAATTAGAGGTGAATTAGGGCATGTAGAATCGAATCCAAGCTTGTCCTCATCAATTTTCACTCTCTAGAACTTTCTCTTTTAAGCTTCTTTCTCCTCTTTTCTCTACTCGCTTTCTCTCTCTTTCTTTCTTTGTGTTTGGGCTTGAGATCCCATTATTGGATGTGTGGGGTTTAAGAAAGAGGGTTGGTTGAGTGTTTGAATGCTATCAGTACTCTTAGTTGTACTAGGATCTTTCCTATTTGTCCTTTATTTTCAATTTAAAATTTCTAAGCAACCACTCAAGGGTTTCTCCTCAATGTGTTCATGTTGAGTGTAAGTCATTTTGAGTAGTTGTCATCTCATTCAAAAAGGGATTCATGATTACCTAATAATTTTCTTACTTCTTATTTTATATATACTACTATTTTTTTAAATATATTTTAATGCAACAACTAGGGGGAACATATTTTCATACGTAAGGCCCCATGTATTTTTGGTCATTCTAGTTAGTTTCCTAATAAATATAAGATTATTAGTTTATTTAGAAAGCCTTTTCTTACTCTAAACTTTAATAAAATATTGATTTCTTTTTCACTTCTAACTTGAAATTCAGTAGCATATCGTTTGGGAAGGAGGTAAAATGAGGGGAAGGAAAAAAAAAAGGGGAAAATGGAGGGAATGTTGAAATTGAGGGTGTTTGGGAAGGGGGGAGGGAAAGTGGGGGAGGGAAATTTGGGGGTAATATTAGTGTGATGCCCACTCCAAATTAAACTTTGCCTTCAGAACAGGGAGGGGGGGGGGGGGGGAATATGAGGCAAAGAGGGGAATTTTTATCAAATTACTGAACTGTCCTTTTGTTTCAAATATAATTTTGAAGCTTTTGCAAAAGTAATGATAAAATGGTAATTGTCTCTCTACCTCATAAACAAACAAAATTACACTTTTTCACATTTCTTTCCCCTACCTTTTGACTATCCAAACAAGAGGAGGTAAAATTAATTTTCCCTCCCCTCCCTTCCCCTTCATTTTCCTTCCCCCTCAAATTTTCCCTCCCCTCCCCTCCCCTCCCCTCCCCCCTTCTCAAACAAAGTGTTAAGACACTAACTCATGAGGCCCTCTTGCACATGTTTCACAAGTGCGCAAAGTCACATGGCTTTCTTGCCATTTATGACATTTTTGTTTTATTTATAAAAAATCCACTTTCTAGTTTTTGAACTTTTTTCTTAAGAGAATCTTTTTTCTTTATTTAAAATTCAACATACATGGGATTTTGTAACTAACTTTCCTAACCAATTGGGAGTTTGTTGCTAACCAAGTAGGGTCCACATGACTAATAATATTAAATAATAATTAATTGGCAACTAATAAAATGCCTTGACATTATATAAAATTGCATATAGGTCATTTGGCTGCCTCAAACATGGTGTTATGCCCCCCTTGGGATACGTGTCACATGTGTGGATCCCAATGCAAGTTCACCCACACTTTCATTGATTAATCTCAATGTTGTATAATTCTCCTTATTTAACTGTAATTCTATTTAAAGTAGAAACTCAATATTAAATAATTCAGACATAAGTAGGGTCCATGGGTACCATCGTATACAATTTAAAATAATTATAAGCAAGTTTTGGGGTTGGGTTGTTATAGAGCCCATCTCAAAACACTCTTTTTCCCTCTCCATTCCACTAGCCAATCTTCCCTCATATCCATCACTTTTTCCAATATCAATGATTGACTCTGACTCTACTTCATCTCCATCTTATGGACTCAAGTACCCATATCCATCTACACTAAACATGGTAAACTTTGCTGCTATTAAACTAGCTCAGTTGAATTTCATTTTTTGGAATACCCAGATCTTCTTAGACCATCTCCAACCGAGACGGCAATTGAAGTAGCAACTCAAAGTTACTATGTCATGTAGGATGTTCAGTTTTCCAACCGAAACAGCAAGTGTCAAGACTCAAAATCGCTAGCTCTCCCAAATAACTCGACTTTTCCGTGTAGCAACTCAAAGTAGCAAATGATAAAATGGAATAAAATAATACAACACATGGAATACAATAATCCAACGGCATGGGTTCCAACGGGTTGAAAAGTCAAAGAAATAATAATATAATAAAATTTGCTACTTCTGTTGGAGTGCAACTTTTTGAAAGTAGCAAATTTGTATTTGAGGTAGCAAAGTACACATTTGCTACCTCAAATTTGCTACTCCTCTTGGAGATGGTCTCGGGCTTCATTAAAAGCCAAGATATACAGAGGTTACTTTATGTTCTTGCACACTCATTTGCGGCTGCTGCTACAAGAATGATGACTAACAAGAAAAAAAATTCCAGATTTCAATGGTTGGGTCATTGGTATACTCTCTAAAGAAGTTATGTGCGTAGTTGTTGGATCGATATCTCTATAAAAGTACGGCATGACTGCTATGATACTCAGCATTTCAAGAATCATTAAATTTGTAATAAATTCATTGTAAGTTTTATTAAGACAGGCTTCTATATAAATGCAACGAAGAAAACAACATAAATCAAATCCAAATTAACCCAACCTGTAAGGAAGGTAACCAATTCTAATCTCAAAGGAACTAGACCTATCATCTCATAAATATTCTTAACAATTATAAAATCCTTTTTATGAAAGAGGAGGTTTTTAAGGATATTAAGTCTATTAAGTTAGAGATAAATGAGAATAGTTGAGGGGCTAAGAGATATGAGGTATTATTGAGAAAAGTGAGGAAAGAGATGCCACAAAATTAGAATTTGAATTCATCTCTTTTTGTATTAACTGAGGTGTAGCTCTCTTAAGAATATTAAGGTGATTTTATCATAGTGATATTACCTTTTGAAATTCTTCAAGCCACTCATATCACATGTCCATAAATGTAAGGTCAACATAAAAGAGTTGAAAACAACATTGGGATATTAGCCACCTGTAATACGCTTTAACTACAATGGAATAACTCAATTCAAGTTTGGCATACAACAATTGGATGAGTCAATTCAAAGGGGAAAGAGGGTAGGGAGCTATGGATGGTGGCTTTTAAAAATGGAGGCTTAATCTAGCTTTGAAAGTGGGAGATAAAAATTGGTATAGTTTAAAGTAGTTAAGGTCCACAAAGCGTGCTTCCACTTAATTGGATAAATTTTTAAAATTTTTCAAAACCCATATATTGAACTTACTATTCATAATTATACCCATATGCTAAAAGGAGCTTCATCTCCTTTTGGTTGGACACATCCTTGCTCTGCTCACAAGGCCCACTTAGTGTATCTCAATTAGTATTAGATAAATTGACAGATGATATTTCCTACAATGGAGACTCCACCTTTACCGTTAATGCTATCTCCACCATTTAACCAATCTATAAATAGTGTTTGCAAAGAAACCTGTGTACAACACATAAAAAAAAAAAAGGTCATCACCCAGTGTGGCCCTACCGAAACAGGGTCCTGGGAGGGTCCAGACCAAAGACAAGCCTAAACTTTGGCAATTTTTGCACAAAGTGGCTGCTCGCATGTCTTAGTCCTATGTTATCACGCATGGCACCCGAGACTTTTACCATTGCACCAAAGCAATGACCCTAAGTGCGCAACACATGCTATCCATGAAATGGTGACTCATAGGACCCACTTAGATGCAATGTATTTTTTTTAACCTCTTTGTATGGGACCAACATATATACAAGGTTTTTTTCCCCACCACTGACCCACTATATCTCTGCTCATGGGACCCACTTAAATGCAATGCATTTCTTTTCTCAACTCTCTACTATATCCTTGCCGTGGAACCCACTTAAATATAAGGTGTTTCTTTTAAACCTCTGATTGTCGGGCCCACATACATGCAAGGGTTTTTTTTCCACCACCGAATATGCAAAGGATGAGATCGTGTATTTGTTAAAAGGCCAAGGAGAGTTAGGGCTTGTTTGGCAAGTCTTAACTTTATGAAGCAGATCTGAATGAAGTAGATCTATATGGTATAGATCTGCATGAAATAGATGTTTTCCAAAATTTATCGTTTGGTAAAATGAAAAGACTATGAAATAAACATTTTTTAATCCAATGATTTGCGATTTTTCACAAATTTGTCTAGATTGATGATGAATCAAGGCATTAAATTTGATGTCTTAGTTGTTTTAAGCCTTCCAAAGGGAATCAACGGTTCGGATCGTATTTTGGGGCCCACAGAAAATAAAAGAATTGTAGATCTAAGGTTTTTCCATTTTCACCAATATCTCAAGATCCGTGACAGATAAACGGTTCAAATTTGATGCCATTGCCATGCTTGAGGCTCCCAAGAAATACAAAGGTTCAAATGTTATTTCAGTAGGCCATAATTAAAAAAAATAAAGAAAAGACAGACTGATGTTTGTCAAGTGAAACGAAGTCATTTTACATAGAGTACATTAAGTGGTAACATTGTTTCATGCATTTCTCGAGATACGTAACAGATCAACGACACAAATTTGATTTTGTAGTCAGGTTTGAGGTTACAAAGAGATATACCAGTTCAGATCTCAATTAATTTCTCATAATTGAAAAAAGAAAAAAAATCTGACTTATATCACGTGAAACCAACCGAAGTGCACATACAGAGAGGATCAATGGCTCACAGTATTTTACAATTATCTCAAGATCCTTAATGAATGAAAGGCCGAGATTTGACCTAGTGACCACTTTTGGCATGCCAAAGAGGATCAACGATTTTGATTTTGATATTGGGGCCCACAAAATTCCAAAAATGCACATCCAATGGTCTATGGTTTTTGGAAAATATCTCGAGATTTGTGTTGAATCAACGGTTCAAGTTTTACATGATGGTCGTGTTTGAGTTGGTTAAGATATCTAGCGGTTAGGATCTCGATTCAATGGCCCACAATTTAAAAAAAAAAAACCCAAAAGAAAACAACACACACTTCTGCCAATATTACTATAGTAACGCATTGTTTGCGCGCTTTAGATAAAACGTCTGTTTTGGAAAGCCTCATTTCTGGTACTTTTTACCACACACAAAAATGCCTATTAGACAGGTTGAAATAGACATTTAGTATGCATTTGTCAAATGGTCTATTTAAAGAAAATGTCTATATCAATCTGGTTCCAGACATTTAGAGCTAAGAAATAGAGATGTCAAACAACACTTTATTAGAAATCTCTCCCACTCAAATCACTCTCTATCGTCTACAAGCTTAGACATGGATGCTTAATGAATGAGCTAATGGGTGGATTAAATCTTAAGGATAAGTTTGTTCCTCTTATGATTTCCTCAATGGTTTCTTAGAACTCTTTCCCAATACACATAATAATCTAAAAGGAGGAAGAAGATGAGGATTCTAAAATCTTTGTTTCTATGCTTCCTTACCATCACTTTATATAGCCAAAGGAGAAATAGACGTTTGAGGATGGAGGTAGATCTATAATGGCCTTCTTAGACTTCCTCATTGAAAGAGAGGAAATGGAAGAAGTAGTCAAGTGAGGACTTTTTTTTAATGGTTGGGGCCATGTTTAATGTTTTGCACTATGCGTGGAGAAAATGCTTCCCATGGAATGATAAGGTTTTCTTTCACGTGACACAAATATATCGTAAATAGTTGACAAAGTACATGAAGTCTACTCCCCATGGGCAATTTTGGGAAACCCCATTTTTGGGTTTCTTTACATATTTCTACCCTTGTTTCTCCCACTTTACAATTGAAAGCATTTTCTTTGTTCAAAACCCAAACATTGAGCACACAATTTATTTTTATTTTGAGATGACTATATATAAAAAAGAGCACATACAAATCTTACATTAAATAGTTATATGAATATTTCAATATTTAAATATCAAAATAGAAATATAATCACCTTTTGTACATTATCCTCATATTTAGAACAAGAATTTAGCTTAAGTACCTAAAAATGCACATTGAAAACCAACATTAGAATTGATTCAATAAATCCCCAACCAACATTCATAAATATGGTACGTAGAATATTTGAAGTGATTTAAATGTGTCAATTTTTAATTAAAAAAAAACATCAAACTAAGCATTTCAACATCAAACACAAGGTTCTCTTGTGTTGGGTTGTGGAGAATAAATGATTGGAAGATTTGATACCTTATGGCCCAACTATAAGTGGCTCACGGCCATGATCAAGTTGATACCTTATGAATTTTCATTTTAATTGAAGTAATGCACAATGTTCCATTGATCATATCTGGTCTTGGTAAATCCCAGAGTCCATCTCATGGGATTAATATTTGACTATGCATGCTTGTTTACATGAGTGGAGTATAAAGCTGACATGGATGTCACATCATGAAAATGATAGAGATCTACAAATATATCAGTATAAGTAAGGTAAAGGGTGTTAACGTTTACACCCACCCTATATGGCTATGCCTATGTAATCTAGTCATACACATGCAATGAACTCATGTGTTGTCTTATTATGTCTTATCTTGTTTTGCTAAATTGGACCCTTTTAAGCTTTACATGCGCATGGCATATTTCTTTTCACTTAGAAAAAAGGGACCCATCGTACGACGTAAATATGTGTGTCTTAATTTGTTAACGTTTACACCTGCAGGGAGTCGTCAACTCAAGTGTCAACTTTAGTTTCAGGGAATATATTCTCTGTTAAACGTGTCTCTTTAGTTCCATCAGACCTGTGTACATAATGTATTAGTCTATATATACATAGATATGGTTCTTCTTGGCAATATACATACCAACAGAAGATATGAATTTGGATCAACTGAGGATTTGGGCCAATGATCTGCGATTGTCAAGTGGTTCAAGTGATCAGGTTAATATACAATTCTTTAATTATTTCAGAAAATATTTTTTATTAATTGCAGATGCTCAAGTGAATGTATACTGTTGTCAAGATGATATTCTCAAAAACGACATAAAACAAGAAGACGAAAATGTGGATGAAAATGTTACCAAGGAATTTTCCACCGACATGGTATGATATTAACTCAATTCCAATTATGTTTTATTTTGTCAATTTTTAATAAAAAGTTGTTAATTTCTAACAGAATTAATACATTTTCAGGTATACAATTCGCGTCAATCTCTAATTGATTGGATTCAAAATACTGGACGCAATTTAGGATATATCATTGTCATTAAAAGGAAGACTAGTATAATCGGGAAGAGTCCAAGACTGTTGTTCCAATGTGATCGTGGTGGCACATACAGAAGCAAGAAAACTTCCACGAAGGTTACAAGCACAAAAAAACTTGATTGCCCTTTCAGAGTGAAAGGGGTGAAAATGCGAACAGATTATGACTGGATGGAAAGAGTGGTATGTGAAACACATAACCATGCCCCTGCATCATATATGGAGGGACATCCATACCCCGATCGGCTCTCTGAATCCGAAATCCAGTTGATGGTACATCTGTCTACGAAAAATGTGAAATCACGAGATATCTTGACATCGATGAAGAGGCGGAATCCGAACAACATGTCTACCATTAGGACCATATACAATGCTCGCCAGAAACTTCAGACTGCAGAGAAAGCCGGTAAAACCCAGATGCAAGTTGTCATGTCATTCCTACAACGTGAAGGATACATTTTCGAGAGTCGAACAAATGCTATAACCAACGAATTTGAAGATTTATTCTTCGCACATCCAAGATCATTAGAGCTATAACGTGCATTCCCGCACGTGTTATTGATGGACGCAACATATAAAACAAACAGGTACATGATGCCTCTCTTTGAGATTGTCAGCGTGACTGCAACTAATATGACATTTTGCATAGCATTCGTGTTCATGCACTCAGAAAAAGTGTTCAATTATACTTGGGCTTTAAGGTGTCTGCAGTCAACAATGGATGGATGGACCGGCCCACGAGTTATTGTCACGGACAGAAAGTTGGCTTTGATGAATACGTCTGCCCAAGTATTTCCCGAGGCTAAAAAATTACTCTGTGGGTGGCACATTTATAAGAGTATTTTGAGCAAGTGCGGGCCATCAATAACAAACAACAAATCTTGGAATGCATTCTACAAAATGTGGAATATGTTGCTGGAATCTGAAACTGAGAATGCGTATGTGTGCAAATTGGTGGACCTTGAGGTAGTGTTACAAAACTTTCCAAGTATGATTAATTATATTAAGAATGTATGGTTGACACCGTATAAGGAGATGTTTGTATCCGCTTGGACCGACATATATCTGCATTTTGGAAACCAGACAACTAATAGAGTCGAGAGTCAGCATGTGAAGTTGAAACGATACTTGGAGTCATCACAGTCAGATTTGGAGACACCGATGTTGTTTATTCACCAAGTCATCCAATCACAGGACATAGGTATCAAAGCGAGTATTGAGCAAAGCAAAACTATCGTCCAACATCGATTCAATATACTGCACTTCCAGGAATTATGTGGTTTTGTTTCAAGCTGTGCATTGCATCTGATTTTGAAGGAATTTGAGCGGTCTAAGGATGTCAGAGAAGTTTCATACAAATGCGGATGTCAGCTTCGTACGAGCTACGGACTGCCATGTGCGCACGAGCAAGCAATATATTTGAACGATAGTCGTCCCATACCAATTGATTCCATAGATAAATTTTGGAGAAAACTTGACTTATTACCGTGTATGTCTCTTCAAGACGATGACATCAATTGTGACGTCGAGCTACAAGTGTTCACGAAACAGTTTAAGTAGCAAACAAGGCATGGTAAATTCAGTCTTCTAAGGAAGTTGAGGGAGATAATCACACCATCAACAACTTCAATTCGTGAACCTGCTGTTAAGACGAACACTCGTGGACGCCCCTCCTTGAAAAAAAATTGCAACAAATACTCGTGTTAATCCGTCTGCATTAGTGTTCGTTGAGTCTGATTCCCTTCATTCTCGGGAACCAAGTAGAAACAGTTATTCGTTTGGAGGCCCCGACTTGAATGACATGGAAGATTTATCAACTCGTGCTAATACGGATACATTTGAGTTTGTTGAGCCAGATATTTTCCAGTTTCAAGAACCAGCGAGACACAATTGCTCCTCTATTTACAACTACTCTATACATGCCTATGTTCGTCAGTTTTCACCTATACTGCATCCATACATTATGCAAGTACAAGACGTAAAACCTGATGGAAACTGCAGATTTCAAGTGATAACTGTCTGTCTTGGTCTTCACGAAGATGCATGTGCAACTATCCAGTATAACTTAATAGAAGAGTTGCACACATTCAGGACACAATATGTTGCAATATTTGATAGTGATGACCAGTGGACTCGAGTTTACAACTCACTGAACTTTTTTGCATTAGATAGAGGAGCACCGATTGAGCATTGAATGACCATGCGCTTCAAAGTTCAATGTGATATTACACGTTTTAAGTACTGCACAGAACTTTACGTATTTGCCACTTCGATCTACTCCACCACCGTCATACCAACATGTTGCTATTGCTATCGGGTACGTAAATAATAATCACTATGTCCAGGTTGCATTGACAGATGGTTACCCGATGCCTCCCATTATGCCTACATGGATTCACTTCAGGCATGATTGTGCAGTTGCATGGGCTACCCCGTTTGCGGAGCGAATTAATGCATTCATGCAGTATATGCGTTCTAGGTTTCCTTCTGAAACCATTGTGTTGGAAGATTAGGAATGTAACATGTGTTAATATGTTTGAATAAATTTGTTTTAAATATCCAAAAGTTTTGAGATTAGGAAGATTTTTGTGTTATTAGTATTTAGTAGTTATAATCTAGTGTTTTAAGATTTAATACAGAGTTTAGAATATAAGGTTTAAGATTTAGAATCCGACATACAAAGCTAGTGAAAGGTGATGGACATTTATAATACGTTGAGTCCAACTTGAATGTCTGCATAATTCACAATATCCAAAAAGCCATATAATTAATTATATTTTAACATTACAATCATTAAAATAGTTAACAACACAACAAAATCTTTTTTTAAAAAAACTTGGCAAATAATTATGCCTAAAAGTGGAGTTTTTTGGCTAATTAACAATTATTAATTAATTAATTAGTGCTATAACAAGTGGTGATATATTGTGGGTGTATAAAAAAAATTATTTGGTCAATAATCATACTGTCATGTGTGAAGGCACTAGCTAAGAACCAAGAATGACCTAATTAGAACTCTCCACGCAGCAAAGAGTCGTTAAAACAGAATTTTAAAACTTTATTGGTAATTTCAATCAATCATCCTTGATGCATTTGCTTATCTCTGTCCAATCCTAGCATTCGTCAGGGGAACATTAGTCTTGGCCAGCGTGAGAAGCCTTAATTGGGATATAGGGTGGGTATATCAAGTAAATAGGATGAGTGTGCTTAAAAATTCCCTAAGGTAAAATGTTCGTTTAGATTGGGTGAAGTGAAAAATGTCACATTAAGGGGGGGAGGGAGTGATTTAAAATGTTTTTTTTTTCCTTTCTTAAACTTTCCTTCTCTTAATTTTGTCACAATTTTGTGTGGTATTAAAAAAATAAAAAATGAGCTTGTGAAGGAGTAAAGGTTGTAAAACATAACATCATACGTTTACTTCCCCACTCTACTTTTCTTATCCAAATATGGAAAATATTTATAAACAAAAAACCCAAGCATGTGACATTAGTGAACCAGGTAAAGAAAAAAGGAGCCCACATTAACTAAACCATGAATGGTTTGATAGTAAAAAGATCTAGAAGGATTTTCTCCAGCGAGTATACTTCATGTATGGTCCTTCCGCACTGGGCTCACTTAGGCCTCCCCTTTTTTTATTTTTTTTTTAATGGCCACTTGGGCCTACCTTTGATCAACGTTACTCCCTTTACAATCTGATCCCCCATGATCTGGCACCATGCTCAACTTTATGCCCATCATACCTTTGCACACTGTTGAATCTCAAAAGATTTTATATGGTTAAAAGACCATTAAACTTTTAAGGCCGTTAAATCCAAGGACTTGGATAATTTGATTGGGCCCATTTTCCACTTGACTCTTATCTGGCAAAGAGACTAGACCTTTCCATCAATTCAGAAGGCATCCAAGTAGGACCCACGAGCCAGACTGCATAAGCATGGCATACAGCTTGCTAGTAGGTGAAAATCTTCCAAAAGATCAAAATCTAAGAAGCTAGTGCCAAGCGCAGATAGTTAGACATATGGGGCAGATTCAAAAAAGGAAATTCTCCAATCTCCATTTGAGACTTCCAAAAGGATTTTGTCTGATTTCCAGAAAAAGTGCTTGCTTCAATCTTATGTGTTTTTTGGTAATTTACTTTTAAAATAAAGTGGAGTAAAGTGAAATGAAAAGAATGAATAAAATATAAGTGAATTATGATGGTATTTTGTTTTTAATTGTTTAGAATGAAATATTTTTGACTTTTTGTATAGGAAAATGAAGTTTTTTTATCATTTAGTGAGTAAATGTAGTTTTTTTTTTACTTTTTTTTGAAAAAAATGGAGGGAGTTTTGGCAAAAAGTGCTTTTGATGGGATGTTTAACTTGACTTGACTTGACTATATTAGTAAAATTATCAAACGGGCCCTTAAGGATCAAGTTGGACGATGGAATCAAACTCACCATCCAATGACTTATATAGGTTCCATTACATCTCAAATGCTCAATTACATAAAGTAAGCGACTAAAATTGTGAACTGACTGGAGAGAAGCGACAACGTTGGATTGATCATATAAAGGCAAGAAGCAAAATGTAGGCAGTTTTCAAAGACTACGCTGTTTTACGAAGATGCATGGTAAAACAAAGACATCATACAAAAGGAGTAAAATTGAATTTAAAAAAAAATCAAAGGAAATGCCAGTAGATTCAAGGTAATCCATCTGGGGAAGGGAAAACTTTTTGATTATATCATGGGGAAAGGATGAATTGGAAGCTTCGCTTTTCTTTCTTTCTCTTTCCTCTGTGTATTTACATACAAACAGAAAAGGGAACAATACTCCAAGCAATGGCATCAGCTGATGGTATTAACCTAAATCAATTCTCCACAATTTTGGGGCCACTGTATTGAGCTCCATGTACAGAGAAATCTTCCAGCTTCTCCTTCTCTTCCAACCATGCAAACCCCTCTCCTTCATAATCCAGTTCTTTATCCACTGAAACAAGCAATAGAGCAAATGAAATAAATGACATGATACTGGTAGGATGATTGCACACATCAGAACCCCAATCTGGTGAGTAGCAAAAATAAAGATGATCCAAATTCCAAAATGCGTTTAAAGATTAACCTTAGAAAGTGCCACAATATTAAAATCGGATGGACCTCACTGTGGATGAGACCATATATGACCATGTTGACAGTTAGATGGGCGGCGGCCCCACTGCCCCAGCCTTCAACATTTTATATTCTTGGCCATCCATCAAGAGCCTCAAAAATGGACAGCCAGGCCAATTTATTGAGCCTCGATTTCTTTCCAGAACGACAAGATCATCTGAGCAAGTTGATACATAAGGGATAACGCTTCCTAGGTGCACCACCCATCCGAGGAAGTCATCAAAGAAACTTAGGCCCCACAGTTCAGGTTCAGGGTGAATAGATGCTTGTTCTGAACATAACTAGGAAGAGAGTTTTAAATTTATTCGCTCCTCAAACCATCTGAAAAAGGTGGCCCACCAACCCCACAATTCAAAATCTTAGATAATGCTCTACTCTCACCCTTTAACTCAATGCAAAATTACTGAGTCCTGACTTCTGCACGTGCAATGAATAAGGATTCTAGTCTGTTACTAAAACTCAACATGGTACCTATCTCCAAAAGTCAAAATTAAAAACATAGGCAACGTAGGCCCCACTTAACAGGTCCAAGACATCACAGTTCCCTTATATAGTTATGAGAAGACTATGCAAGACAATCTGAAGTACCGAATCTATATGAAGCATGGAGGAAACAAGAGTGATACAGAATGCCTTCGATATTTATAGGTGATGCAGGTGCATTATACTAACTGATTGAAGAAGAGTTCAGCAGCAAAGCATACAAACAAAGATACCACATTCTGATGATAAATAGAATAAAGCAGGGAACTTAATTTGCAATCAGGTGGCAAGAGTAGTTTTTCACTTCAAACAAAGTATAAATTGGAACAAAAAAGGATTAGAAATTCTGAATCCATCAAATAGAAATCAGGACTATAGATTTGCTATTAACTAGGTTGATGAAATGGCATAGGGATAAATATCCTTTTTTTTTTTAGTAGCATAAGGAAAAGTACCCATGCAATATTTTTAAGGTATAAATGATAGAAATTTTCAAGCAGGCGGAAGAAATACTGGGAAGCACATTATACAAAATTAAATGTTCAATCCCGATTCAGTAGGGCCAACAGTACTAATCCTTCTGCATCATTTACACAGTGACTTCTTAGCACCTTCCATTGCAAAGGACTTTTCGCACAGTTGCAATACTCACCAATGTCCACATCAACTGTAATATGAATATTATATTTTCCATACAGACCAAGGCCTAAGGGAGGTTTTACAAAACCACTTGTTCTAATAAAATATGAAATATATGCCGGATGGTGGTTAGTTGCCTATCCAAAGAAATACTAGTTATAAAAGACCGCTTGTTCTAATTCGAATGATACTAAATGTATCCACAACATAGTAGAATCACTAAAATACAATCCTAGAAACATATTTGTATGAAGAAGGGCACTGGCAGATTTTTTAACAAATGCACACAAGACATGCATACACAATGCAAAACAAGAGACTAGACAACAAACCTGAGTTCACTGCATATGGAAAATCACGAAAATATGTGCAATGCCTGCCTTCAGGATCAGAAGGATCAGAATAAGGAGGCCCAAGAACATCCAGAACTGCACACGACGTCTTTGCTGTGAAACGATGCATGTTGCCTCCTTCAGCTGGGTAAAGTATCGATGTATTGCAAGGAGCAGTGAATACAGCATCTGTTTTCACCTTTGCCAAACGCATCCCAGCGACCTGGACTACAAGATTTTCAAAGGTACCTTAAAATGTGCAAGAAAAGAACAGCAAAAGGATTAAAAGCATCACAAGATCAGGTGTGCGCCACCCACACCTAACTTAGCATGAACCTAATGGAGCCCACATAGATGCATGGCAATCATTTGGGGGATTGGGGGATGTGAAAAGATCTCATTGAGATCTAGGATTGGGCAAATTGGGCAAAAGATCAGGCCAATGTGCATCATCCTAAACCCTTGAACTATAGCCCTCTAAGTATAATGGTTTACAAGGTGATTGTGATGTAACCCTCATCCATGCATAGAACCCTAGGCTCCCATCCTCCCATCCCCAATGTGGGCCCACAATGTTGTGTAGATCATGCTCATATAAGGATGGCACAAAAGATCAATGTCATTTATACACATACACATCATCGAAGTTCTATGACCGACACCTGTGCAACATGTGTGGCCCACCTTGAAACACCACTAAACAAGGGGGTGGGAGGGATAGGAAGGTCTACGCATGGATAAGAGATGCTCCAAAAAATCAACGGCGTCAAATTCTGTATGGAGTGAATTTCTAAGGCCAAAAAATCAAAGATGAAAAAGGTGTTTCAAAGGGGGAAAAGGAGAAGAACATGATGGATCAAACCTCATGTCACACAGATACACGGTCACATTCTGCTAAGAGGTATTTAAGGAACACTTTTTTTCTAAGAGGTGCCTCTCATGGATTGCTTGAGAAGGGAGGTAACCTTTCTACCGCCGCATAGGACCCCCACTGACCATTCCAACCCCTCACACTAACTAACGCTCCATGAATTGGCACTTGCCCTAATTTTACACTAATATGTACTACACTCCTTGGTAGATTGAATTTCATTTTTTTTTTAAATGTAACTTACCAACCGTTAAATTTGAAGGTGCTTAAATCAATGATTGAGATGATTTTTCCCCAAAGTCATATCCATAGTGAGACCTTTCCATCATACTATTCTCCCATGATCTTCATGCGCCAAGAGGGGCTTACATTTTTACCTCAAGAAATCTATGATAATTACCTCTTAGCAGAATGTAACTATATATATAGTAGTGAGTTTTGCATTTCTACTCAACCTTATTTACAGCCATGATTTCAATAAATCCATAATCCAGGTACACATACCCATATATATCTAGGAGATGCTCCTATGATAGCTTCTCTCACCTTACTATGAGAGATAAAGTAGGGACCCTTATAACTTAAGTTGTTGGCATTCGATATGGATGTGAAGCTATATATATATATATATATATATATATATATATATATGGGAAATGTTCAAGTGCATCTATCCCTCACCATAGGGTGAGGGATGCTTCTATAAATGGAAATTTTCAAGTACAAAAGGGGCATTTCAAGTACATAGGGTGAAGTACAAAAGGGGGATTCATGTGCAAAAAAGGGAAAGTGGATGCACTTGAAACTTTCCATATATATATATATATATATATATATATGGGTATTCAAGTGAGGGATTCCCTCACCATGTGTGGTGAGGGACTCCCCTTTTTTGGAAGTTTCAAGTACAAAAGGGGATCTTTCCAAAAAGTACAAAAGTCCTTTTGTACTTGAAACTTCCCCAAAAAGGGGAGTTTCTCACCACACATGGTGAGGGAATCTCTCACTTGAATATTTTCCATATATATATATATATATATATATATATGAGAAATGTTCAAGTGCATCCATCCCTCAGCATAGGGTGAGGGATGCTTCCCTTTTTTGCACATGAATCCCCCTTTTGTACTTCACCTCATGTACTTGAAATCCCCCTATTGTACTTGAAAAGTTCCATTTATGGAAGCATCCCTCACCCCATGGTGAGGGATGGATGCACTTGAACATTCCTCTATATAGGGAGATGCTCATATAAGAGATATCTCTCACCTTATATGAGAGATTGAGTGGGGGCTTTCACATCCATATCAAATGCCAACAACTTAAATGTGAGGGCCCCCACTCCTATCTCTCATATAAGGTGAGAGATATCTCTCATAGGAGCATCTCCCCCCCACACACACACACATATATAGTGAAATTTTACAAATAACCCACTTTTCTAGTGCCCCTTTCCTAAGGTAGGCCCCCCTATACAAAAAAACTCCCCCTTTCTCACCACTGATCCGAGTTTCACACAATTCAAATATTACGCCATTGGGTTTTATCACAACAGATTTGCTATTAAACCTTCCTCCAGAAATTGGAATACACAATAGACTTTAGGCTACTTTAAGTAAGATTAATCACTGGATTGATCACATGTGATTATGTGAAAAACATGACTAAATCGTGTTTGTCCAATCCAACGGTGAATATATAACTTCAATTGAACTGAAATTTCGTAAAGTTATCAGGGAGTAAATTTTGCAGGTTATGGACAATCTGAATCACCAATAGGTGGGGGACCTACTACGTGGTAAAATGAATTAACTAAAAATCATTATCAATTAGTGCTTTAATCATGTCTTTCTTGAACCTAATGGTGAGGATTGCTTTCTTTTGAGAAGAGCTATAGCTAAATATTATGGGGCCACAACATGGATGGTTTGGATCTTTTGGAAGGCAGGCTCCACATTTACAGAATTAACTTGATTTACCATATAGTGCGGCTAACCAATTCATTTCTAACTCATCACTTATCTTTCTATAATTCTGATGAATAATAGTCCTTAAAAAGGAAATGGCCCAATCTATTAGGGCACTGCAGTCTAACTTTCCACATGCAGTTATACATATTTCTATTCTTACTATAGGTCATGCAACCATAAAGGGTTACAGCTAGTAAAGCAAATTTGCATGCAAGCATCAGACCAGGGTTTCCACTTCTGGAAGCTTATCTTAAAAGCATTAGAGCATGCTAATTCCAAACACATGAACATGATTGCATGGGAATACATTTGCATATCGAGACCATGCAGTAGTGGTTGAAACTTACAGTGTGAGGGATTGAGAGTTTTCTCAGAACTACAAGGAAAATCAGCCCAATCATATGATTTAATGTGCATGGAGCCAAAGAGAAGCTTGCTGAAAACAGTCATGCCTGGATGGTTGTGGAGTGGAATGACAGCCGACGGAGGCAAACAGAAGATCGCAATCTAAAGCAATGGAAGAAGAGAATGAGCATTGAATGAAACCAGATGGTCCATTTACATCTAAACACACTCATAGTGGTAAGATTTAACGCAACATACAGAGAACTTGTCACAATCATAGAGGTGCAGATATGTTACTGGTGGGGCTTTGTCAGACTCCTCCGTCCTGAAATATGGCATTTCTTGACTCAATCCAACATCATGTGGTTCCAGGCTATCTGGACCGAAAAAAAAAAAACCCATCTTCATAAGCTTTAGAATAAAACCATCCAAATCACGACACATCCAAAACAATAGATATAAATGCATTTGTATGGATTATTTGTTTAAGAGGAGATGGTGGGAATCAGGTGCATCACATTCATATATGCCACAAGTGCTTCAAGATATGTTAACAGGTATGCCACTTAACAATCACGTTTATGCGATTAAAATTGTGCATGCATAGTTGCAATACACACAAATTCATGTCTGATAGACAGGTTAAGATATAACAGCTATTCACATTTCTTTGGGATTTAGTTGTAGGTCAGTCTTGCTTTTAGTTGACTTACAGCACAGAACGACACTAGTACGTAAGGATCTGCATGCATTTTCATTTGACTTGTGAACACATAATACATATACATGTTGGTTTTCAAAGATGTGCAGCTCTGGTCTCAGGTACTTCACTTTTCTTAGTTGGACGTGGTAAAATAATATCTTTTTTAGTGTAAGCCATTCTGATTCTTGTAAATGTGGAAATTTGACCGGTCATGCATCATGAAAAATGTAAAAGACCTGAACTGTGTTGTATAAGATTGTGCTGCAAAATAACCTTGTGTCAATAAATGTGCATGAGTATATACACGACATGATGCATTCATATGTCTTGTATGATAATGAATAGAACTGTTGCCCAAATGTGCATGAGTATATCCACTGAATGACACATCCATATGCATTTAGCCCATCCCAAATTGATGGGGTAAAGCTCTGACAGTGGCAATCAACAAAAGAGAACATTGACCAAAGGTTCTAATAAGCATATGGCAAAAGCAAGAAGCATTCCTAAATTATACAGAATCACCCGTTCAAACTGTGTTAGGAGCTATGTTGTTAAGCCTGGATAAAGACGGGCAATCAGGCATCAATGAGGGTATCTTTCTATAGAATAAAAAATTAATAGCGCAGAGAAATTTCTGAAAATCCATGAAATTGAATGAATATTAAGTAATGAAGGAACAATTCTCCAAGCATTAAAGAATAAGACATCATCATCACCATCAAGACCTTATCCCAGCTATTTGGGTTGGCTCTATTAGTTCTACTTTTCAACTCCTTTTTTGCAGCCATGTTTTCAGATACTTCATAATCCATTGACTCTCTTCTCACCGCTTCGTCATGGGTCTTTACCTGTCTCCCTTTTTTCCTATTTCCTTGAACATGTAACTTCCAATGCACTTTATAAAGCATTAATCAGATGTGTAGATGTGGATCTTACAACCCATGTAAGCAATAAAAGGATCATGACCTGGTTTTTTTTTTTTTTTTTTCAAAGTTGAGATAAGACTTCATGAAGACTGGCTTCCAAGTTCCATCGTAATGTACTTATTACCACACTTACAAAGAATCTCATTACCCTCATAATTCCCTACATTTCCCAATTGCCACTGCCCCATTACCATATACAAAAACACGTTTTTCTCCTGCAAAACTAAGTATTTGGTGCATTTGATTCCTATTTCTTTTCCCGCATCTGTTCTCCATTGAGCAGCTTTGGTTTAATAAATTATTTCAATCAAGATTTCTAAAGCAAATGCTAATCATATATGTTTCTCCACATATGGCAGCAAAAGCGCACAAAACATCCCACAATTCCTAGAATACATTACCATTAAAACAAAACGTATTCAATCAAACACAACTCATTCATTTCCTCCCAAATCAAAATAAATCTCTGCTCCAATACACGCAAAGCAATCATTTTTCACAAAATCACATTCATCTAACAGTCTGACAAGCAAAAGACATCTAAAATCAGAAAACCCAACTCCAATTCACAGGTTTCAGCTTACAATAACAAAACAAGATTCCTCCTTTACTCCAAATAAAGCCCATTTTCATCCAAAAGAAACGAACCCAAATTCAAATAAGGCCGAGTGAGCAAAACCCAGATGCCAAATCAACCCAGGAAGGAAAAAAAAAAACCATACCAAGAACTAATCGAATGCGCTCGACGTCCCGCGAAGACGGAACGATCCCAGCCCCACTTGCAGAGAATACATCCCTGCACGTCTCAAACAGCTTCTGCACAACGGCCTTCTTCTGGCGCCTACGGTTCTTCTTGCTGCTCCTGCTCATCTCCAAGGGCAATTGACAGTTTCCTTGGCGTTTTCGATCGACTAAACCAGCCTCAATCTTCATCCAAACAAGAGAGAGAGAGAGAAGAAAACAGGAGTTTCCAATGTTCTATTGAATGATCTTGCCGTACAATGGTGTGGGGAGGGAGATTGGAAGGGTCTGTATGTTGGGATGTGTTTCTGATGAGGGAGAAGAGGATTAAAAGGGAAAAGAGTTGTGGTTGGAGAAAACAATAACAATGTTTTCTGGGGCTGAAAACCAGGGGCCCTGAAAGGGGAGGGTACAGTTTTCCGTGGGCTGCAAAAACAGCTTTACTTCTTCTGCCTTTTGTTTTAACTTGTTTTCATACTATTGATGGAGTGGTTTCTTAACGTTTTTATCCATCCTTGTTTCTGGTACACGTGACAAACGAGTGAGGTGTGAAGTGTGGATTGAGTACAGGGGTGATGAAACTTACGCTATCTATATCTAAGATAAGGAAACGGATTCCTGTTTGGTCCAAAGAGGGTGGGGGTGACACGTAGGAGGCGGGTGCGGGTGCGGAGGAAAGAGAGCCCTCCTAGATGTCTTTCTCTGTTTGGTCCAATGGAATCTGTTCCCTAAGATAAATAGGAGTGTGGGATCTCTGAGTGTTGCCCACAACATTTCTTGTGAGTGTGATGTCTGACCTTCACCATGGAGCCACCTAACCTTATTGGTCCCTACAAATATTCAAATTTTACTTTGGTATGAGTTGGTCTTTTGGTAAGGGGAATGCATATGATTAATGATGAATGAGATTTCTATAATAGAAAATTGATAGATAAGATTTTATTAATCATGTTATTATTGAAAATGGACAATGATGTAGAGGGACGGACTCCTTTTAATTTAAAATTTGAAAATATGTCACTAGAGGGGATGAAATTCATTTTTAACAACAAAAAGTCTACACACCCCGGGATTTATACCCCGGCTGGATCCCGGGGTGCATATGGACCATTGGATCCAACTTGGATCCAATGGTCCATATGCACCCCGGGATCCAGCCGGGGTATAAATCCCGGGGTGTGTAGCATGGCTCTTTTAACAATCGGTCTGTAGATGGCCTGGGTGGTGGAGTTCCGAACATCTCACATCCGGGAAAGTGCGTACGTGGAAGGCACTCGGTCCTCTAAGTATTCGGTCCTCTAAGTATTCCACTCATGCATTCCACGAGTGGAAGCCCATAGTAGAGCCTAGTTATCATAAGCCAAGCATGATTGGAGTCAGGTACGACGGAGTTCATGTAAGGATTAATGCTAGTTTCCATTCCTAACTACAAATTTGACCCGTTTATGTTCTCTCAGATGCCCTTCCATTCCTAACTATATTAGGAGTCACGGATCTCTGAGTATTGCCCACATCATTCTTGTGAGTGTGATGTCTGAACCTTCACCATGGAGCTACCTAATTGCACCTTCAAATATTCAAATTTTACTTTGGCATGAGTTGGTCTCCTAGCATGGGAAAATGCATATGATTAATGATGGATAAGATTTCTATAAAAGAAAATTGATAGACAAGATTGTATTAATCATGTTATCATTGAAATGCTCAATGTTGCAGAGGGACCAGTTCCTATTAAAATAAAATCTGACCGTATGTGGTTTGAGGGGATGGAATTCAATTTTTTTAACAATCAATTGATGGCCCGACTATGATGGTGTTGGAAGTAGATGGGCCTCGTGGATAGATTTTCAAAACTTTTGACCCATTTGATTCAGGAATCAAATACCCATAAGGCTAAAAATTTAATCACAATATCTAAAGCCCTCATCTCATGCATTAAGATCAAAGATCCATCAATA
Organism: Cinnamomum chago; assembly: GCA_038049695.1. Taxonomy (NCBI): domain Eukaryota; kingdom Viridiplantae; phylum Streptophyta; class Magnoliopsida; order Laurales; family Lauraceae; genus Cinnamomum; species Cinnamomum chago. Next base: position 100,850,809 of record CP142451.1, on the reverse strand, counting down.
AAATATATATCAAGAAGAACAAGCAAGCATATCAAGAAGATCTACAAAACAAAGAAGTTGTAGATCTATATCTTAAGAGCTTGGTTGTTCTCAAGTCGATAACCTAACTAGTTGATTCCACAAAATATTTTCATAAATTTGATCTCTGTAGACTTGGTGTTCTTCCACGCTATAACCTTCTTGTTAGATAACTTATTAAAAGAGAATGATGGGATCTCAATTAAGAAGAAAGCCCAAGGCACTCTAGTAGGAAACCAAATGAGAAAAGAAGAGAAGATGCTTGGGCATCCTTTACTGGAGTGTATGCTTTGTATGGGATACCCACCCCTAGCATCTAGTTATAGTACATAGATTACCTCCACTTAGCTTATAATTAGAAGTCTTACTTTCATTATTAGTATGTATCCTACTCCTCCTTCCGAGTTCCAATTGGATTAGTAACCTTCTCTTCTTAAGGGGACCGCTAGGTATTCCTTAGAAACCGGCTCCAACTGGAAATTTGGACCCCACATCTCATGTAAATTTCGGACCCATGGTTAATTGCAAATAACTCCGCTATATAAATGTAATTGTACTTTGGTCTTATAAATATTTATAAGAAAACCCTAAACTTCTCAATTATTGCAAGTATGCTCCTCCATCAATTATATCCATATGGGTCCATTTGAATAAATATGTCCAACCAAATTAGATGCACATCTTATTATCCTCGTGAATCAATTAATCGCAGTAATCATTAGTACCATATGATTAACTCTTGATCAAGATAGGTGCACACTTACCAATGATAAAATTCATTAATTGGCACAAGAGGGATATTTATCTCTTAGAGAATATATTTCATCTTGAAAGTTATATGTTCTCACAGTCCCACTACCACGTGCCCAAGATACCAAGACACCTATAGTTGGCTTCACTCATTGGTGACTTAAAGTAAATGTATAGTAGAACTCGAGTACATTAATCTCTCAAGATTAAGAGCATATTGCTTGGAAATTATAAGAGTAATCATTAATCAAAGACAGATTTGCATAAGGTGCTACTCACTATCCTTCAGTACAATAGCACAACAATTCAGAGTCTTACACTTTGATGGTTGAGATAAACCATACTATCTCATAGTAATTGAAGGGCTATAACCTTATTCAAATGAGATGCATAGCCTCCTTGCTGGTTGAGAAATTACTTCAAGTATAAGATTTGTGATCCATATCTCCTATATGTGAATCTCATCAACACACATAGATGTATTACATTTAATATACTTGTAGGCTCCGGTTCATCTCATGAACAATCATGTCGTTTTGTATTAGTTTTGTGCAACCATAGAATAAAACATCATTCATCACATAAATAAAGCATGAACTATAAATCAATCAATTTATTCACATCATCCGCTAAATTGAGTACATATAATCTAACAGACGGAGTTTTGGACACCCGGGCAAGTGTACCAGAGCCAAGCATGGCTGAAGAGAGGCAGTTCATGTAAGGTTAGGGCCGACTAGTTTCATTCATATGTACAATTTTGACCCTTCGATATGAGAAATTCTATTTCAAGAATAGAGGTGTTCAACTACCTACCGACCTCCTAACGTGGTTGTGGACCCCAACACATCTTATGTTGATCCATGAGGTAGGGAGCAATTAGAAAGTCACTCTCCAGATTATTTGATGGTTCCCATATGGTTGAACATTATACTTATGACTAGGGGTGGGACTAGGTGGTGGGTTGGGGAGCCATGGGCCCCAAAGATTCCGAAAGACCCCCACTGAGGTTATAAAAAAAATTGAGCTTTTTTTTACAATGGCCCCCAAAAGACCTGGAAATTCACTTTAATGTCATGGAGCTTTTAATTTATTTTTTAATATCCCCCCGCACGCCCCATAATGACCCTAAGGGTTTTCATTTTTTTACATAATGACCCTAAGGGTTGGGGACCCATGATTCCCATAAGGCACATTTGTGTACACACCTCTTTCGTGAAAAAGGAAAATTGTTACGTCAGCAAATTTCATATAAATGAAAACCTCGGAAAATGATTTTTACTAAATTTAGAAATTCATGTTTGGTGCAAAAAAAAATTCTTAGTTCCACTCTTACTTATAGCCATATGAGTAAGGTCTCTAATGTTTCATCGATTTTATAGGTGCATATGTACCAAATAAATTGTGGTTCTCATTAGTTTTCATTGAAAGTTGTGATTTGGGGCATAAAATGAAGGCTCGTATGTGTTCTCGATAATAAAGAATGCTATTTATTTTATATTCTGTTTGGATGAATAAAGAGTGTAGTAAAGTGGAGTAGATTTTTGTAGAAAAAAAAAGTTGAGTAGATTTCACACGATGAGTGAAGTAACGAAGTAGTTGAAGTTAAAGTAGAGTACTTCACTTCACTATGGTTAGAAGTTTGGTGTGAAGTTAAAGTTTGGAGTAGAATCTCCTTTTAAAGTATTTAGGGTTAAAGTGAAATAGATGACTGCACTATTTTCTTTGTCGGAGTCAGACTTATCCAAACATGATAAAGTTGAAATTTTAAATTGTTAGGGTTAGGGCCCATTTAACTTTAGTTTACTCTATTTGTTTCATATCCGAACAAGCCCACTTGAGAAAACTTGATGCACATTAAGCTTTAAACAATTAGAGCTTTTAGATACTTAATGCGATCATGGCAAGTCTCGATCAAATGGTCAAATCTAGTGATTTAGAAAATAGTCATTATGATAAAGTTGAAATTTTAAATTGTTAGTGTTAGGGCCCATTTAACTTTAGTTTACTCTATTTGTTTCCTATCCAGACAAGCCCGCTTGAGAAAACTCGATGCACATTAATCTTTAAACAATTGGAGCTTTTAGATACTTAATGCGATCATGGCAAGTCTCGATCAAATGGTCAAATCTAGTGATTTAGAAAATAGTCATTTTCTAGGATAGTATTTTCCTAAAAAATCCAAAAAAGTCACTCTCAAAGTCTAGAATACACAACTTAGCTTCCGGCAATGGCACATGTAATAATGAAATGGACTTTCGCAATATGAACAATGAAATGGACTTTTGCAAGATGCTTGACTTATTAAGTTTTAGTGCCGTTTAACCTCTTTTGTTGAGTGTTGTTGGCTGATGATAGGGAAGTGAGCTCTGGCCTAGGAGACATGAACTTGAGAATAGGAAGGCCAGCCATGGGATGATTGTTGACCATCAAAAAGTTTTGAAGACAAGAGTCTTAAGATCAAAGCAACAAGTGAGTTATTCACAAGATTCAGCTAGATTTGAATGGGTTGGATTTGTCACTGGTTGTTATTTGTGGAAAAATATCATCGTCTAATAATATTTGTGCTAATAGTCTTATGTTCCGAAATCTTATTGAGGGACATATGAATTGAAGACAAGTGGGCAGGGCCGGTCAAGCACAACCAAAACCAAAACCAACCCACTCCAAGCCCAACTCGGGCTAGAGTCTAGAAATCCATTTAGTGAGGGTATTTTAGATAGATTTGGAAGGGGTCTTTTGTTCACAATCTTTTACATATGTTAACCTTTATGAAAATTCCTCATAGGAGGTATGTCCAAGTCTTTTTTTTTGGCCCGGGGGAGGTGGGGTTTGCCAATTTAAACGGACAAAATCAATCTCTTAACAATTTAAATATCAAATTCAAGTGCAGAAGCAATAAGAGATCAATAGCGAATGACTAATACAAAAATAAAGAGTAGTAATTTGAATATAAATCTAACACGAGTTCCTGCTGGTCAATTTAAATATCATACATTCTCCTCGTACATCCCAGAGCATGGACATAAAATAGAAAAGTGATAATGAGATGTAGATTCACAATTTTATAGTGGTCCGGTTCTTGACGTGCACTGATTCTCAAGACCACCACGCTCATTGTTCTCTTGATTTTCATTTTGTGAGGTTTTCAAAGGGTACGCCTACTTCAAAAACTTTTACACAAGTATTTCCCTCAAAGATTTGGTTGTCAAACGTGACATATAAAATTAGCTTATTGTCACAAGGTGCACCAATAACTCTTAAGACTCTTAGAATGAGCTCAATACTCAAATAATTGTTGGAAAAATGGTTAGAATGACCCATTATTTTGGTCATCTTCGACCCAAAATAAACGTGGGACCCACTTATCCTTTTAAGTGTGAATACATGGGAATGTAATCTACTCTATGAGTAGTTTAAGGACATGTATTGGGTTGCTCTAATCCATTATGAAATAAATGAGAAATTGCCTCATTTACACCACTACTTGAACATGCTAAACATGGAAACAAAAGGAAGTGGTAAACTTGCATCCCACATTGCTTGGGAGCAAAACATCCATTGGGTATAAATATACTTACCTTGGTAGTATAAAATGAGCCCCAAGGGGCACCCCACTTTTGTGGGGGAGGGAGGACCTAGATCAAGGTAGGGTCACCACCACACGTGCGCGCGCCGCCCCGCAACCGGGCCGGGCCTGGGCTTCACACGCGAGTGTAGAAGCTAAACTTACTAGAACTTCTGAACATCTTCAATTAATTCATTCTGATATTCTGAACCTCTTCAAATTATATTCTCAACCGAATACCTCAAAAGAAAACCAATAAATCCCCCTATGAATTGTGGAAAGGCAGAATGCCTACTTACAAATACTTGAAAGTGTGGGGGTGTTTGACTAAAGTGGCGGTTCCTTTCCTACACATAAAAAGGTTAAAATAGGACAAAAAACAGTTGATTGTGTATTCATTGGGTATGCTCATAATAGCAGTGCGTATCGGTTTCTAATTCACAAATCTGAAATCCCCGATATGCATCCTAACACTATTATTGAGTCAAGGAATGCATCGTTCTTTGAACATGTATTTCCTTACAAACCATCGAAGGAAACGAGTTCTCCTAAAAGAACTCATGATACTGCTAGTAGCAGTAATCAAAACCAACAAGAGATTGATGAACCTAGACGAAGTAAGAGGGCTAGAACATAAAAAATGTTTGGTTCAGATTTTTTAACATTTATGTTAGAAGACGAGCCTCAAAGCTTTAAAGAAGCGGTGTCAAGTCCCGAGGCACCATATTGGAAAGAGGCAATAAATAGTGAAATTGAATCCATTTTGCAAAAACCATACATGGGAACTTGTAGATCTCCCACAAGGTTGCAAAACTCTTGGATGCAAGTGGATATTCAAGAGAAAGATGAAAGCAGATGGCTCAATCGATAAGTACAAGGCCAAGCTTGTTGTTAAAGGGTACAGACAAAAAAAAGGCTTGGACTATTTCAATGCTTATTCACCAGTGACGAGAATAACATCCATTCAAATGTTAATAACAATTGCTGCTATATACAATCTCGAGATACATCAAATGAATGTAAAGACAGCTTTTCTCAATGGTGAATTAGACGAGGAGATATATATGGAACAACCAGAAGGGTTTAATGTTCCAGGTCAAACTAAGAAAGTTTGTCGGCTTGTCAAATCTCTATATGGATTAAAACAAGCACCAAAGCAGTGGCATGAGAAATTTGACAGTTTGATGATGTCAAATGGATTTAAGATCAATGAATGTGACAAGTGTGTATATGTCAAGAACACTAACAATGGTTGTGTCATTATTTGCCTATATGTTGATGATTTGCTTATTATGGATAGTAATGATGATATCATTCAAGCTACCAAGAAGATGTTGAACAATAAGTTTGACATGAAAGATTTAGGTGTTGCCGATGTAATACGAGGAATAAAAATTTCTAAATCATCAGATGGACTGATATTATCTCAATCGCACTATATTGAGAAAATACTCAAGAAATATAATCAAGATAATAGCAGTCCATCGAGAACACCTATAGATATTAGTATCCATTTATCCAAGAATAATGAAAAAGGCATATCACAACGAGAATACGCACAAATAATTGGCAGCCTAATGTATGTGATGAATTGTACTCGTCCTGACATTGCATATGCTGTTAGTAAATTGAGTAGATACACAAGTAACCCAGAATCAGACCACTGGAAGGCCTTAGTTCGGGTTTTAAGATATTTAAAATACACCCAAAACTATGGTTTGCATTACTCTAAATATCCAGCTGTACTTGAGGGCTATTGTGATGCCAACTGGATATCAGATATTAAAGATTCAAAGTCCACAAGTGGATATCTATTTACACTTGGTGGTGCAGCGGTATCATGAAAATCTTCTAAATAAACATGCATTGCTAGATCCACTATGGAATCTGAGTTTATTGCATTGGATAAAGCTGGCGAAGAAGCTGAGTGGCTTCGTCAATTCCTCGAAGATATTCCAATGTGGTCAAAACCTGTGCCTCCTATCTGCATTCATTGCGATAGTCAATCAGCAATTGGAAGGGCACAGAGTACAATGTATAACGGTAAGTCTCGACATATTCGTCGAAGGCATAATTCCGTGAGACAACTGCTCTCTAATGACATTATGACAATTGAGTATATATAGTCCATAGATAACATTGCAGATCCTTTAACCAAAGGATTAGCGAGAGAGCAAGTAAATCGTTCATCGAGGGGAATGGGCTTAAAGCCTATAAATGAAAAAGTTGCCATAATGGAAACCCTACATAGTTGACTGGAGATTCCAAGATCTAGGTTCAAAGGGACAACCAAATTGTGTGTGACTTAACGAAATCACTATGGAGATAAAATCTCCTGCTCATTCATATGATATTAACAGTGATACCTGCAGCGGAAATTAGGATAAGCAGCGCTTTTAATGATTCTTATATCTTGGTTAATCAGATGGGGTATAGCAGAATACTCTTAATAAGAATCACTTATGTGAGTGTGAACTGGGCCGATTCTATGAGAATAATAAGGCTAAATTCTCTAAAGCTCTCATGAAACCAGGTATTGTTCAGGGCCAAAATGAACACAATCATGAGAACCAATTGTGTCCGGGAAGATTCTGTGTGAACTCTATTGTCTCGGTTTACGCAAAAGGCTGAACAGTTCAAGACATCATGTTCACTGTTCAACCAGTAAATCCGATAGTACTTCATAAGGGAAGGTTCAAGGCCACAAGCTACCTCTCTCTATACAGAAAATTTCAAATTTACTCTCTCTGTGCGTGTCTGCATATCATTTCATTGCTTTCGGTCAATTTCATTCATGTGGGGGATTGTTGGAAAAATGGTTAGAAGGACCCATTATTTTGGTCATCTTTGAGCCAAAATAAACGTGGGACCCACTTATCATTTTAGGTGGGAATACATGGGAATGTAATCTACTCTATGAGTAGTTTAAGAACATGTATTGGGTTGCTCTAATCCATTATGAAATGAATGAGAAATTGCCTCATTTACACCACTACTTGAACATGCTAAACATGAAAACAAAAGGAAGTGGTAAACTTGCATCCCACGTTGCTTGAGAGCAAAACATCCATTGGGTATAAATATACTTACCTTGGTAGTATAAGATGAGCCCCAAGGGGCACCGCACTTTTGTGGGGGAGGGAGAACCTAGATCAAGGTAGGGTCACCACCACACACGCGCGAGCACGCCGCCCCGCCCCGCACCGAACCGGGCTTGGGCTTCACACGCGAGTTGGGCCTGGCTCGGCCCACTACCCATTTATAATTTTTTGGATAAATTTTATTTAATAAAATTTTTCTTTTTTCAAATGGGGTGTGTCCCAAGAGGTGTGTGCCCTTTCGTATATGAAAGGGTGTGTCCCTAGTCCTAAGAGGTGTGTGCCCTTTCATATATGAGAGGGTGTGTCCCTAGTCCTAATAGGTGCAACCCCACTATGAAGAGACCTGATTGCAGGCTATATATTCATCTCGTTTCATGTTGTTTTGATCATTCCATTTTCGCTGCTGATGCTGCACTTGCATTGAGTCACTCATTCAGAGTAAAAAAGAGAGAGTTGTTATACACTAACTGGCTCGACAGTCACACAGTTTGTAGTGCTGCAACTATTGTGGAATAGATCATTGTATCCTGGGAGACAGACGCCATTGAAGCTCGTAAGCACCATTGCGGGGGGCGAATTTTGTCTTAAGGACATAGTGTTCACACTAGCCTTGATCAACTGCGAATCTCTGATCTACTAACTACAACAACAGAGTACTGTTTTCCTGCCTTCAAACAGTAAGTTCATTTCACATTCAAAAAGAGTATTGTTTTGTTTCATTAAAATGCCGAAGTAGTTGTACTCGAACTAACAATAATTGGCTACGATAACTTCAACCATGAGAAGAGTTTGTGGGTGTACATAGGTGAGTTATCTTCTAGTTCAAGATGGTATAATGGATTTGCTGGTGCAAATGTGGAAGCAGAAGGTTTTCCTTCATAATGCCAACCTTTTTTTTTTACCGATAACAAAAGATTTCATTCAAAAATGAAAGGGCTGCAAAGGAACGCAAAACCCAAAAGCATTAATGCCCAATGATATAAGAACATCATACACAGGGACAACCCAACATTACATAGAACTAACAACCAATGAAGACAATCTGTCCACTCCTTATTTAGATAAAGAGTCTACTAACGATTTAGGTATTATGGGCCTGATGCAGCATTTCGTCCTCTCTTAGTGGATGAAAACCTGTGATTCAAGGCATTATGGGCCAGAAGTAACTTTTCCGGGCCTAATGTAGCTTTTCCTGTGATTTAGGCATTATGGGCCTAATGCAACGTTTCCCCCTCCATTAGTGGAGGAATACTTATGATTTCAGGCATTATGGGCCATTGGTAGCTTTTCTGGGCTTGATGCAGCTTTTTCTTCTCTCTTAGTGGAGGAAAACTTGCAATTTAAGGCATCATGGGCCAATTGTAACTTTTTCGGGCCTGATGCAGCTTCTCCTCCTTTCTTGGGGGAGGAACACCTGTGATTTAGGCATTATGGACCTGATGCAACTAGTCGAGAAAAACTTGTGAATTAGGGATTTACAGCTTTTCCTCCTCTCTTAGTGGAGGAAAACCTGCAATTTTAGGCATTATGAGCCTGATGTAGCTATTTTGGGCTTGATGCAACTTTTTCGCCTCTCTTAGTGGAGAGAAATATGTGAATTAGCTTTTCCGGGCCCGATATAGCTTTTTCGGGCCTGATATAGCTTTTCCTCCCCTTACTGGAGTAAAACCTACGATTTAGACATTATGGGCTTGATGCAACTTTTCCTCCCCTCTCGGTGTAGGAAAACTTTCGATTTAAGGCATTATGGGCCAGTTGGAGTTATTCCAGGCCTGATGCAAAATTTCCTCCTCTCTTAGTGGAGGAAAACTGTGATTTAAAGCATTATCGGCTTGAAAATAACTTTTCCTCCTCTCTTAGTTAAGGAAAACCTGTGATATAAGGCATTATGGGCCAGTTGTACCTTTTTCGGGCCTGATGCAACTTTCCTCCTCTATTGGGGGTGGAAAACTTGTGATTTAGGCATTATGGCCCGATGTAGCTTTTCTTCCTCTCTTAATCGAGGAAAACCAGTGATTTAAGGCATATTGGGCTTGATTTATCTTTTGCTCCTCTATTTGTGGAGGAAAACCAGTGATTTAAGGCGTAATGGGCATGCTTTAGCTTTTCCTCATCTCTTTGTGGAGGAAAACCAAGGCATTAAGGGCCTAATGAAACTTTTCCTCCACTCTTAGTAGTGGAAAACCTACAATTTAAGCTATTATGGGCCGGATGTAGCTTTCCCAGGCCTGCAACAACTTTTCCTCCTCTCTTATTGGAGGAAAACTTGCGATTTATGACTTTTATAGGCTTGATGTAGCTTTTTCACCTCTCTTAGTAGAGGAAAACCTATTATTCAAGGCATTGTGAGCCTAATATAGCTTTTTCATGGTTGATGTAGCATTCCTTCTCTCTTAGTGGAGGAAAACGAGTGATTTGAGGCATAATGGGCTTGATTCAGCTTTTCCTCCTCTCTCAGTGGAGGAAACCCAGTAATTTAGGCATTATAGGCCTAATGAAGTTATTCCTCCACTCTTAGGAGAGGAAAACCCGCGATTTAAGGTATTATGAGCCGGTTGTAGCTTTTTCGGGCCTGCTGCAGCTTTTCCTCCTATCTTTAGTGTAGGAAAACCTACGATTTAAGGAATTGTGGGCGGGATGTAGCTTTTTCGAACCTAATAGAGCTTTTCTTCCTCTCTGAGCGGAGGAAAAATTATGCAATTTAGGTATTATAGGCATGGGGCTGCTTTTTCTCCTCTCTTGTTAGAGAAAAATCTGCAATTTAAGGCATTATGTTCCATAGCACTAGCCACTAGCTGAGGGATCCCATTGTAAATTATGTGCCAGGGTGAAAAATCTTAAAAAAAGAAATAGGGTCAGAAACATCATGGACCATACCCAAACACAAATCCGACCCAATTACTTCTCATCTAAATCCACCTTCCTCTGCCGCGCAACAAACACTTCGCAGCTCGCTCGCTCTCTCTCTCTCTCTCTCTCTCTCTCTCTCTCTCTCTCTCATCTCCCTTCCCGCAATGTCCGCCTGCAAAACCCTAATCCGCACATCTCTATCTCTATCTCTATCCTCCTTCAAAGGAACAACCACCCGACGAAAACTCCTCTCATTCCCTCTCAAAAATCTCAATCCCATCTCTCTCACTCTTCCCTACTCCCCCTTTCCACCCCTCAATCTTTCCTTCCTCAGTTGCAGATCGAGACCAATCCATCTAGGGTTAGGGTTTCATCGAAACCGAACTTCTCCTCTATCCACTGCAGCACTCTGCATAGAACCCTCAAAAGAAACTCCCAACGATCTGTCGAAAGACACCGTCGAGGAATTGCTTTCTAATGCAGATGATGTTGCCAGGTCGACGAAGATGGAAAGAAGATCCGAAGTACATGACGGAGAAGTAGCACGTAACTGCATTTTCAGTTTTGATCGCTTTATCTTCTGTTCTCATTTCGTATAATCTCATATCTGTTTCTTTTGTTACATAGCTGGAAATGGAAGGCGGTGGTTTCCGTATCTGGATAGACTTCGATGCGGAGATGCGGACATGACAAGCCGTGAGGTGATTGATGCTCTGGGTCCGTGTATATTGGAGTCGCGGATGGAGAGGATGCGGACAGTGGCGGAGAATCGGAGTTACTCTGTTTGTTTGGTGGTGGAGGGATTGTCGGATTTGGGAAATGTGTCTGCGGCGTTTCGATCGGCGGATGCGCTTGGGATTCAGTCTGTTCATGTGGTTTCGGGCCACGGCACGAAAAGGTGCAGAAGAAATTGAGGTGAAAGCATTCTTTGTTTAATTTATGGTCTGTTTGTTTGAGGTGGGATACATACAAATTCATGATCAAATGAGCTCCACTGAAAGCCTTTTAAAGTGGTGAAGTGTGGATGATATGGGGTGAGGGGTGAAGGATGCAATGTAGCAATGTTGATGGTAACTTGTCATTTCTGGGATTTAAATTACTAGGGTGATGGCTGAGTGTTCTTTTCTCACGTTCCATTGGCTCACTTCCCATAAAAGGATAAAAGGGGAGCTTATTTGATGGGCATTTTTGTATATTCACCTTGGATAACCACTTATGGTATTAATTCCTATGTATTCTATGCAAACAAACTGGGCATTAGGGTCTGTTTGTTTATGTGGAATTGAGTTTCTAGGAGTTCTAAGAAATGTGTTTTTAAAAGTGGCAAGAATCAAATAAAAAATGGTGAAGATCCATGAATGGCCATTAAATAAGCTTCCCTTTAATGGAAAATGAATAATGGCAGATGGAAAATGGATATTCAGCTGTCACCATATCAAATAAAGTGCTTGAAATTGAGGGTCGTATCAACCTAATATCCTTCATCCCTTACCTCTTTAGTAATCATTTGTTTGAACCCATTTACCATGAATTCCTAGGGATCCAAATCAAAGCAAACAAATGGGCCAATCACTTTTGTGTACTTAATGTTGAATTCCTAGCATTTCATAATGAAGTGGGTCTAATGAAGCGACATTGAAGAGGTGAGGAATGAAAGATATAAGGTGGAGATGTGGATAGGACCCACTATTTCTTAGGACTTGGTTCACTAGGCGATGGCTGTGTAATCATTTCCCACCACAACGTAGACTATCTGACCGCCCTTTGTAGATCTTCACCTTTACACCTTTAAATTAAACCCATGATAGGATTGCATTGTTTTGAATCTCTAGGAACCCAATAGGGATCAAACAAACATGCTTTTAAATTCAGAGAGAAATAAAGTGAAGAAAGCTATTTGGCTAGCTAGTTTGACTAGTATACTGATTTTTGGAGATCTATGTAAATTGTATGTAATGCTTGGTCCTATTATTGGTGAAAAGAAGAATACTACGAGCAAAAGCATTCATTATCACATTGTTTTTGAATGGTTGCCGTCAGCTTTCATAAAAGGAGATCCACCTGGGAGTTGGTGGAGTGGCATATGGCATGGGGCAACCCCGCGCCTTGTGTTCGAAACTGTCCCTGATTTGCCCGGTGTGCGCTTGTGTGGGTTTAGCGGGTGCCACCTAGGGGATTAGTATTGTTGGGTCATAGACCTTAGGGACCTACATCATCCAAAAATAAATGAATCATAAGAGAGATATAGGTGTTATAGGAGACGTATGCACAAAGTGGAAATCAAGGAAAGAACACTTATTAGACCACAGGCCCTACATATGCTTAGTTCTATTCATTCATTGTTGAGGTAAAGAATCCAGTGTCTCATTAGTTCCTCGAGTTATATGTAAATACCACATCCAAAAACCTACAAAGCTCCTTAATCTTGTATGTAGTAAACTTTGTTATCCACAGACTTTTTACTCCTATAGAGACCACTTAATAGCTTTTGTGGATTCCTTTTTTTCAATTAGGTTGCTTGAAGAAGAGTTTTTCAATATTCTTAATGCTTCTCTAATAAACAACACTTTTGCGAAGTCTCTCAACTCTGATAGAGCTGGAGAAAGCGACCTTAAGGAAAGCATTTTTGTCTCAAGGGGCTCCACCAATATCCTATGACTCCATTTTCCTTTTGTGCCATCATCTACATTAAACTTGAGACGTCCAGTTGGAAAGCATATCCACCTTAAGACCTTACGCTTGCTTGCCCTAAGAAACAAGCATTTTGATTTCCCACAATGTTGTAAAATGCAATATTTGTCAATTCCTTCCCAGCAGAAACCCATAGTCCTACCCTTATTTTAATGAGGTGATGTTTTCCAAGCAGATTTTGTTAAATTTCTTATTCCCCTCCTCTCCCCATAATGAACAAACATGAAAGTGCATTAAATTCTAGAGAAATCATTAAAAAAAAGGGAAAGAAGTAAAGTAGTTCTAGTAAGCCTGTCTCATTTTTTTGATAAGAACCATTTCCACAACATTTTAAGAGTTATGACATCTCCCAATGAATTTGGAGAACTCTCCAATTCCAACAAAGAAATAATTAAGCACAAGAATTTCTATGAAAACTCATAATGAAGGAAAGGATGTTCCACTCTCCTCATCCTTTTTGAATTAGGCGTGAACCTACTATATAGATAAAGGCCCTATTAGATCGTCAAAAGCGGATATACTGCAATTGCCAACTAATAGAATGCTTCCACTTTAGGAGAGGCCAAACCTTTCAACCCAAAGTACATGGAGGAGCCACTTTGAGATTGGGAGGCGAACTCTTTCAGGAAAGTTTTTGAAGGTTACTCTCCTGAGGAGCTAGGAATCCAAAACCCAGTAATGCTATCATTCTTGCAGATAAACACATTTACTACTAGACTTGAAAAGTAACTTTACTTCTCTAACTTCAATTTCGGACAAACTTCTTCTAAAGACTATACTCCACCCTACTTCACCTCCAACCATTTAACACTCACTCACCATTGGTGTTTTGTTAGTTGCAAGTTGCAACTCTAAGCAGCCTAAGAAATTTGATTCTTTTAGAGACTCTCCCACCACCCATTCAAAAGTTGGACTATTGCCTGACCAAACACTGAATCAAATCCCCTTGTTGAAGATAACGATGCACCAGTCTCTCTCTCTCTCTCTCGCTCTCGCTCTCTCTCACTAGCTATGAAATATCTTTGCCACCATTGTTACTAGAGATTCATTAAATCAAAATTTTACCTCTTGCAAGTTATGAATGAACAAATACCAACATACTTACGTAGAATGATGTACCTGAAAACTGTTTTCCTCTTGGATAGAGTAAATGCTTATTTTACGACCTATAATCCATTGTGAACTTCTTGTCACCCGTTATTGCTATGGTGGACATAAATTCTATTGAGGCGTCTATGGCTGGATGTTCAAGATGCTTTTTACAAGGGTAACACCAACACCTATACATTCAACAACGGCAACTTTAATGTGACCTTTTATCCATGATAAAAGCTTCCGATCAAGAAGCATTCCATCAAAGACAAATTCGCCACAAACTGAGAAGCCAAAAGGCCTTGAATGCTACCGTTTGAGTTAGAGAGTAAGGAAGGAAATGTGGTGTTTGTGTTGGTTGCAAGGCCAAAGCTCCCACAGAAAGACGAGTTCATCTTGCCACCAAGCCATTATCAAGTGAGTATGTAAATCTTGCCAACTAGTTTACCACCAATGTAATACTTTCACCATACATTGATTTGGTACCTGAATTGAAGCTGCATTGCCAACTTGGTCACATTATCAAAGGAGTCCATCTAAGAATGTGGAACTACATAAGCAGGTTTAGCACTTCTACAAAAGGGGTTGATTAGGAAAAGCATGCCTCTTTGAACAGTTCTCGCACCATTTATAGCTAAGGTTGGTTCATGGAGAATAAGTTTTTACTGGCCAAGCAATTAACTAGATTATTGCTAAATACGAGCTTCCCATTCCTACGTTATATTAGATGCCTGACGTATTGCATGGTGCTAGATTCTTCTCCATGATTGATTTGAGTGGTTATCATCATTTTCAAATTCACACAAGAGACGAGTGGAAAACAACTATCAAGGCAAAATATTGAGGGCCTCATCATGCCATTCGGTCATCAAATGCTCCAAATACGTGTAATTGCAACCATTCATGTGGGAGTTCAAAGCAGTTCCCTTTGACGAAATCTTTGTATATAGTGCTAATCCGAAGGTTTTTTTTTTTGAATGGCACTTATCTAAATATTCATCTTGATCATTTTAGACATTCTGATGTCTTAAAGGCTAAAGTTTCTATTTTGAATGAAGGAGAAGAAAGTGGTTTTGGAGAAATTTTGGTGACCTTTCTTGGCACCTCACTAGTGTGTGTGTGTGTGAAGGAGAAGAAAGTGGTTTTGGAGAAATTTTGGTGACTTTTCTTGGCACCTCACTAGTGTGTGTGTGTGTGTGTGTGTGTGTGCACGCGTGCGTGCGTAACCCTTATTAGCCTAATCGCAAAGGATTATAATTATTCATAGAAGCGACTATTGTTACTAAGCTTAATGTTTAAAGTATATTTGTGGGTCATTGACCCATGGGCCTATGATCTAGGCTTGGCCCAAGCACCCACAACTGTCTCTTTTTACACCTCCAGCGTGTTTGGATGTACGGTGAATTGAAGTAAAGTGGGGTGAATCATCAAATCAAGAGAGAATAAAATATAAGGGGTTATGATGATATTTTATTTTTAGTTGTTTGGTATGGAATCTTTTTGACTTTTTGTATAGAAAAGTGGAGCTTTTTTGTCTTTTAGTGAAGGAAGGAGGTTGCTTTTTTGACTTTTTTTGAAAAAGATGGAGGAAATTTTGAAATTGTATACTTTTGATATGACCCAATGTCTTTTCTTGTCTGGATAATGGAGGCTTTACCTCACCTCACCTCACCTCACTTCACCACACATCCAAACACGCCCGCTAATATGAGAACATTGAGAGATTGTGAAGCAGTTGATTAAACCACTAAGTCGAATGAGAGTTTCTGATAAAGTCAGCCTGTCGGTCAGTGGAAGAGAGAAATGAAGGATGATGGTGCATTGAAGAATGTGCTGGGAATTGCTGCTTTCATGGAAAACATTATTGTGGCTCTGTTCACAATATGTTAGTTTTGATGCTGTTGTAGTAAAGAGGAGTGGGCTGTAAAAGTTGAATGCCAATGTGAATAAGAAGGTGAATCTAAACAATCTTGGTGGTAGTGTGAGCGGGAGCACAGTAGGCTTTGGCAAAGGAGTGAGAGAAACATATTTTTTTTCCTTATTTTTTGAGGAGATGAGAGTGCTGCAAAGGAAAATGCAATATCTTATAGAGGAGTGGCGCAGTAAGGGTGAGATTAGAGAGAGCTATAGGACGGAAAGGGTCAATGTATGATGAAGATACCGAAGAATGCTTAGTACGACTGCCAATGAGTTGCAGTGGAAGCGGAAAGAAACTGATTGATAGTATGAACAACAAAGGCAATAATGATTACTGAGTCAAGTAATACTAGGTTGCCAACAACTTGACAATAGTGAGTCAAATCAGGTAGAAGACTTCTATTGCAAATGCCTAATTCAGCATTAACTTCCAATGCTGTAGACACTCTCTTATCATCAGTAAGACCTGCTCAAGAAATAATATCTCGGATATATTCTTGTCATGTAAGGACTCCTTGGGGTGAGGCGGTGACTGATGTCCGAGAAATAACAAAAACCCCAAGTCTTTCATATCAAATTGTTTGTGAAGAAACTGCTTCATTAGTTGAATATGATGCGTAATGATCATTTAATCGACATACAAATTCAGTAAGTCATGCTCAAGAGATGTAATGCGATAAAACAGTGTGGAATATGAATGGCTCTGAGTAAAGCCAATTTTACAGATGGCTTCAATTTTACGGATGGTCTCACTAAATCAGGCAAATCAGGCACAAGGAGATTTTTAGTAAGCCACAAAGGGCAAGATAAAGATGGCAAAAATGTCCAGAAGGATGAAGCAAGCTTGGAGGAGGTTTTGTATAAATTTCTTTTAAGATAAAACCATTAAAGGAAGCATTTTTAACATCCCTTTGAAAGAGGAGCCACTTTTGAGAAGCGGATGTGGTTAAGAGAGTGTGAATAGTGGTCATTTTAACAATTGGTCTAATTGTTTTTATCATAATCATCTCCATACTCTTAAATCAAGGCCTTGGCAATGGGATTTGATTGATTGTTGCAGTTGAAGAAGGGTGTGTATGACTTATAGAAATTTTGAGTATTTGGTTTGTATGGAACTATGAATTCATAATTAGCTAAATACATTTAAGACGGCAGTAGTTCGGTAACTTCCTCAAAGAATAGTACTATTTTGGTGAAGAACCCTTTTCTAAATGGGTTTCTGTGACCAAGGGCATTTTGATTATTTGGAACAATCTGCATTCGTAACTAGTTAAATACATTAAATGTAGAATTAGCTCCGTGACGGCGTGACTACCTCTAAATAGGGTACTGATTTGGTAACAACCCTTTTCTAAATGATAATGTTCCTTAACTGTTTTGTTCTGTCGTTGATTTAAAAAGTGGACAAGTCATAAGGGGCTGTTTGTTTGCACTCATTTACATTCGCATGCCAAACCTATTACGCATGATTGCGTTTGTCTGTGCTCATTTATGCATGTCTGAGGCATTTTCGGACTCTCATTTACATGGCCAAGGAGGTGGTAAACCATTACATATGTCAGATGAGGAGAAGTGGTAATAAATCTTAAGGGCCCATTTTCTGCACTTTTGAGGGTGCCAGATTGGTAATCTGAGCTGCTGTTCTTCTTTATTGGTCTAATAAACCCGAAGACGTTTAATTTCGTATCTTAAATCTTCAAAGATTTTGACAAATCTTAAGAACTTCCAAAAGATTCCAATCTGTAGATTTAATCTTCTGCACTTTTGTGGGCCTCCGTTGTTTTTTTTTTTTTTTTTTGAATGGTTACATTAAGTGTAGGCCTCCAATTTATGGTCTGAACCATTCAATATTCTCATATTAATGATGAGCACCAAGATGTTTAGTTTCATATCTTAAGGGTGCAGTTGTGCAGCGAGAGGATTCCGCTCTCTATGGATTTCCATTTCCGCGAGTGAGAATCCTACATTCCCATCTGTCACATTGGAAATTAAAAAATCCTCTCTATCTAGGAAAATTAGTTTAGTTTTTCCCTTTTCCGAAAACGGGTCACGCCAAACGGCCAAAAAAGAAGCTGCGTGGAAAATTAGGGCAATTTTTCTCTTTACCGAGGATTCCTCTCGTTGCACAAATGCACCCCGTAAATCTTCGTAAATTTTTTAGAAATTTATGAAAGAAGTTCAAACATCCAAACACATCTAAGCCCGTTGGATGTGCTCTTTTTTTACTTATGGGAAAATGGTGATTTTGACAAACATGGCAATGTGTTTCACATATGTAACATTTTGCATTTGAGTCCTTCACGCATGTAAAACCCATTTTCTTATCCCATGTGTAAATTGAGTTCTTGAGGGTTTTATATATATTATCAAGCACTTGGCAGTTTTGCCCTGAACTTCTCTTGGAGTGTTTGTTTTGGAATCCATTCTTGGAATTTGAGCTTTTGCTATTAAATGAGTTTTTTTTTAATATTCAGTTGAGTTGTCCAACCATTTATTGCGTTTTTGATGTTTAAATTATGAACTTTTGAATCCTACATATATATGAAAAGTCCTGTGGTTGAACATGATTACTTGATTTAGTTCATGTTCACACTTATGGTACTCTAATATTCTATGTATTCCTCCATCCCAAAAGAAAAAAAGGTAAATAAATGAAAGGGGAAAAAATCTATGGTATTCTGACTAGTCTGTAGCACAGTTGGAAGGTGCTCACTGTTGCAGCATGTGGTTGAAGGTTCCAGTCTTGTTATCAATGACCAAGAGAGACAAGAGCCTATGGTACAGTGGAAGATGCTTGTGTTTGCAACCACAGGGTTGTGGGTTCATGGTACCTTAAAAAAGGCAATGAGAGAGAGAGAGAGAGAGAGAGAGAGAGAGAGAGAGAGAGAGAGAGAGAGAGAGAGAGAGAGAGAGGTGTAAAAGTAGCTTGATTGGAGTTATTTAACTCTCATGTATGGTAGTTGGTAATGAAGTGATCTTTAAAATGAATGCACATTGGTTTATTGCAGTTATTTAGGTCATGAATTTCAGGACTGACGCTTCCTTATATGACAGGTTATCACATAGCTTTCCCTCATGTTTTCACGCTAATTTATGGTATTACTTTCCTAATTACAGGTATAGAGACAATCGCCATGTTAGCATGGGTGCTGAGAAATGGTTGGACATTGAACTTTGGGAGTCCACCCAAGAGTGCTTTAAAGTGTTGAAGTCGCGCGGTTATCGCATTGCTACAACCCATTTGGGAACTGATATGGTATTGTTCTCTCTCTCTCTCTCTCCCTCCTGCTATGGGTATTTTTCTCATTCATCTCATTAAAACCTTTTTTATTGAAGTTTTTTTTTTCTTGGGTAAAATCTAAACTTTAGAAAGCAATGGAAAGGACAAAAAGGAGAGAAGTAGCTAGTGGAATGAAGAATAAAATTTGAAAAAATTAGTGCAACTGCTGCTTATTAGGCAAAAAGTGGACTATAACACCTTGCCTAACCAGCCTAACCATAAACTGGGTCTACTATATACAGATAGTACTCTGCCACTAAGCATAGTCTGCAAATTGGTATTAGAAAATAAGGATTTGATACCTGTCCTTTTTTTTGCTTGAAACTCAAAGAGATAGAGTGAAAAAAATTAAAATCTCTTTATCTTATTGGTTTAATGAATCACCACTCTACTCAGTTCGTGTTGGTCCCATGGCTGTTTGTGCCAGCTCATGCTGCAGTTACTCAACTGAGTTGTTGTTAACCGTGTTGGGGCAATTTCACAATACTAGTCATTGACCCATACCATTACCGAGTCAACTGATTGGCGCGAAATCGACTTGCCTGTGTTGAGTCTGTGGTGGACAAAAATTTAAACCATAATGAGCACTCATGGCCAATCGTGAAGCCACATTCGAGGTGCAAAGAGTAACATCACTGGATTGTCGATTTCTTGTAGATCACTACGTTCAAAGTGATCCTCAATGATGTTTTGAACTCGCCATAAAATATAACCATTAAAGTTTTGCCCCTTGAACTGATGGCTATTATCCTTCAAAAATGCAACGAGGATGATGTTTGGGTCATTTGCAATCCATGGTGTGCCCTTTAATCCCCTTGATTGGTAATAATGTAGGTGGGTGCAATGTATATCCAATCAGATCATCTCTTCGTGAGACAAAATATGACATAATTGACTTACTTGAAATTTGCATTCCCTCACAAGTCTTACCTCCATAAGTAATTTGGTTTTTGACTCGTAATAATTGATTTCTTATAGGTTTCCATTTATGACATGGATTGGTCGTGTCCAACTGCTATAGTTGTTGGCAATGAGCACAGGTAGTGTAAACCTCTTAGTTTTGACTATGTTTTTGTGCATTGCTTCCTTTGTAGTTAAAAGATATATCATTTCTTATGGTAGGTTGAGCCAATTTTATTGTTAAATGATATTCTTACACCTTGTGGGCAGTTTTGTTTTTATTTTCAAAAGTGGACATGCCACAAACTTTGACACCCAAAAAATCATTCATGCCAACATCCCCGTATCTTAGGATGACGGTATTGATATTGGTATTCGGTTCTGCTTGGAGACTTGTTAGATACCATTCAAGTACTCTAGCACATGATTTTTGCTATTCTGAACTCTCTTTCTCGAAACATGAGCCAGGAGAGGAAGTCTCCTTTCATTATAAAACATGTAAAAACAGTTGAATGCGATAGAAGTTTGTTCGAAATGGGAACATATCTAGAATAAGAAGCAAATGATAATAGTAATGAATAAAATAATAAAACAGCGACCAATAATTACCTTTAAGTTGATGTTCCTTCTCTCTAAGCTTTTGTACGAGTGATCTTGTAAGGAAAATAACTTTTGTAGTAGATCTTGGCATAAATCCAAACTTTTATATGAGCGATCTGTGAGCCCAGTCCATTTGGATAGGTATTGACCCCATGGATCTGGTGTAATGTGGGGGATTTTTTTTTTTTTTTTTGGCGGGGCTTGTTTTTGGTCCATTTTGATGGATCAACATTGGGCCTCACAACCAGGTGCGCACCATGCACCCAGTGTGCACCTGATAACCACCGTGGGTATGCACAACACTGTTACATATTTAATTGTTGTACATGATCTCTGCCAACCCATTGTTTGATGCAGTGGTAAAGCATACCCTCTGTTGGCAAGAGGTGGTGCAACCTAAGCTCAAACCAATGTTTACTTTCAAAATAGAAAATTCTCTTTAGTGAGGCGGATTCCAAATCAGAGGAGAAAAAAAATGATGTACATAATCTGATTGCAGGGGCATAAGTGATGAGGCTTTGGAACTGTCTGACCTTCATTGCAGTATCCCAATGAAAGGCATGGTAGACTCTTTCAATGTGTCAGTTGCTGCAGGCATCGTCATGCACCATGCAGTTTATGATAGAATGTCTCGCTTGGTAAGAGTTACAATCTTCTCATACTTGAAATGGTAGAAAATTTTTGAGGGCTAAGCCCATAAAAATAGTCGAGTTTACTGTTGCAATCGTAGGACTTCTGCTCTTCTCAGCATATCTACAAAAGAAAAAGAATATAGAAGAAATATTATTGTCCATATTTTTTTTGACATGGGAATGCAACTTGTAATTGATACAAAACGAATTCGCATGTCCTGACCCTCATCAAACTGGGGATTTCTTACATTCGAGGCTGATTTTCAGTAATTCATATTATTGATTATTAGGAGGGCCATTGTGGATGAGATTTCTTACAGATCTTCTAGATCTCCCATATTGGAACGTTGCAGTTATTTAGTTGGAAGCTTATTGATGAGAATCCAAACTCTGATTTTTCTTCATTCTGTAATATCTGACTTGCTTCCGATATAAGGTGCAACATGGCTGCAGGTTCATGAAATTGACAGCTCATGAAACTGTATGGCCCCTCTATTCCTGTCTTACAATATGCATCCTCTATGTATCATGCATACATTTGTTCTTTCCTTTCATGCGCTTATATGAATGTGTGCATGTCGGTTAGTTTGTTCCTACTGTTTTTTGGGTCTTTAATATGGATAATCTGTTCTGCGTTCTAGTTGATCACGTTTCCATCTGCTTGCAGATGTTAAATTTCAAGAAACCTTGGTGACGATGTTTCTATATGTAGTAGGTTCTTACTAACATCAATTTAAATGTCCAGATTATTTGCATGAAACTGTCTTTTCTTAAACTTTTAATGTTTGAAGCATTTCAATGCCCACTGTATCTGACATTATTGATGAAGTGCGGATCTGCTAAGAGGAGTCTTGATGCTGTCAGATCATGTATCTCCCATTAGTTGGGTTGATGTTGTCCGTTGATCTCAGTGGAGACGCAGTTAACAATTGGAATCCTCAACAGTGGCGTAAACCCAACTTAAGAAAGAATTCTCGAAATTGAAATAATAATCTCAGAAGCTCCTTTTTTCTGATTAACTATAGTGCAATACATGATTATTAATTAATGAGCAACAATCTAAAACTAAGATAAATTATAAGAAATTCATAACTAATTTAAAATAATCTAATTGAGATAGACGTTAAGTAATATAAAAACAGAAGGCATGCTTGTAAAAGAAGTTGGGTTTGATGGGCCTAATGAGGACACAGTGCATGGACCAGGAATTTCATGGCTGGGTTTATTCTGGGACTGCATCATTATCATGTTTGGCTTTGGCTTATCCTATCTTTGGAGGGGTCTAGCCCAGATATGGCCTGCTGAACAGTTAACACTATATTTATTGCTTCTATTCACTCGAATGCATTTTAGTGTCACATTGTATTTTAGAATGCAGCATATTTTTTCATCATTAGGTTTACTTAATCTGGTGGAAATGTTACGGTTTCTGGGAAAATGGAGTCCCTACTCATGGCAGCATTTTACCATTTCATCTTTAACAACCTCATGCTTCTTGCTGGAACATTGTTGCAAATTGATGAGAATGAGAAATAAATGCATTTTTTGTGGACTACCCTGAATTGACCTTTTGGGCCCTCTTTGTTCTACAGGGTAGGCATGGTGATCTGATGCCTGAACAGTGCCAGATCTTACTTGCAGAGTTCTCTCTGCGTCACAGCAAGAGTGCCATCAGGATCGCCCAAGAGTATGCTAAGCGGTTGGAGAATCCAGCATCTAAACTTTGACAGGAGTCTTAACTACCAGAATTCTGTGTTGGAGCAAGATGCACCATCAGCATTGCCCATGACGATTCAAACCTGCAGCTGAAGAGTCCAATTCCTAACCTTTGATGCTGTAGCTCAGAAGATGTAGGATTTGGCTTTACCTTCAGATGAGGAAAAATATTGCCTGAGGTTCCATCTTAGAAAATGCAATTGCTTCTTATCCCTGTGGCAATGAACTTCAAAAGGTTTGATTTCAAGGATATGCAAAAGGTTTGTTAGACGGGGCAGTTCTATTTTAATGTTGTAAGAAAAAAGAAAAAATATGAAAGCCTGGAGAAACCGGCAAGTTTGCTAGTAATTTTTTACAACATTATCTATAGCAGCTATTCTTAATTTGAAGTTAATCTGGTATAAATCAGTTTTTTATTACTTTAACTAGCAACAAAGCCCCGGGCTTAGATTGAAGATATGTTAAAATTTAGGACTTTATAAATATAATTAATGAAAAATAAATCTAAAAATTATGTTAAAAAGAAGAAATGAAGGGAATTAAATTCTGTTGGATTATAAAGTTCACTAAAAATAATATCTTTAAATGGAAAGAAAAGCCATATGCTAGAGGATTTGGAAAAAAAAACCCTAACAAAATAATAAAAATAAGATGTTGCTCTCCTAGAAAAAAAAATGTATGAAACAACCCCAATGAAATTCACAAAATGTGGTCATATTCTCTTTGGACAAAAATCCACAAAATTCAAAGGAATAAGAAAACCCAATAAAATACATAACAATTTGATTTTCATGTCTTAGAAAATAAAAAAACTAACAAAGCCCACAAACATTATCCAAGGCCTTACGTGCAATCTGGGTTGTATTGTACCCAATTTGGATCGAATCTTGATTCTTAGATTTTTCTTGAATTTAAATTTTGATTCTTAGATTTGAAAGGAAAGGTAAATGTCATCCTTATGTGCAATTTAAATTTTGATCCTTAGATTGGAAAGGAAAGGTAAATGTCATCCAAAATAATAAAAAGAAAAACCACAAAAATAGAAAGAAAATCCACAGAAATATAATGAAAACCCAACACCTTTTATCCCACTACTCCTTTCTTTCAGTTTTTTTCCGGCGTACCCTCCAAACTCTACGACCTATTGGCAAAGGAAATAGTTGCAAAAGACATGAAATTAGAAATTCAACATACCCAGTACCACGAATCCACAAAAGATGATAACTCGGCTGACTCATATAAAGTAAACAAAGAAAGAAACCAAAACTTCCGACTTTCCACGATCAAGAATTCCACAGTTACTTAAATGAGAGCCAATGCTAACATTGTAAACCTCTCAACCAACCAGTGGTAGCTTTGTTGGCAAGGACTTTGCGTGCCTCAGGAAGCGGAGAAGTCTTGTGTTTGACATTTACCTTCGTTGGCCATTTCCCATAGTTTTACCCGTGTCCAGGTGAAGTGGACAAGAGGGTATGCATGTGCCCTTACAAATTAGTTTTCGGCTATCTGAAAGGTTACTGGGATGTGCTGGGTGAGAGATATCTTGAGTTATAAAAAAAAAATGATAAATCTGTCCCGATTTACGTGCAATTTGGCCTCATCTTTCAGATATCCAAATGGTTTCATCCGGATGTGAGAACCCGAACCCTTCAATTAGTGCCCAGAAATGGATTGAGAAATACAGATACTCTGCTTTTGAAAGAGAGCGCTCTCCTGGGCTCACTAGGGCCCACCGTAACTTGATCTCCTGGGCTCAGCAGGGCCCGCCTTTGATTACCATCTCCCCTTCCCATGCATGAAGTGCTCCACCAGAGACCCAATTTGACGCCCAACAAGATTATACTCATCGTTAGATTCACCCCTAGAAAAATTTTAAGCCGTTGATTTTGGGGGGGGGGGGGGGGGGGCTGATATGTCCATCCTGCCGTTGAGAATTTGATAGACCAATCCGTCCCTCATCCACCTCCAATGTGGGCCCCACTTGCCTCTCCCCGTGAAACCCATGGACGGGTATGCCCAACAGCCCAAGAGACTGAAAAGTATGTTCCATTTTCATAAACGTCTGTCCTTAAAAGCGTGGAACAGTGGGCCCACCAAAAATATGATAAAGATAGGACAGGAGGGATTCTGGGTTTGAAAGCTTACAATTAGTAGTTATTGCATTGACAAACCCATCAATTTCATCTTCTTCTACCCTCTGTTGTCAAAGGATTGCTAACCTCCTTTGCCCTTTACTCCTATGCTGGTTTCATTTGTCTTGTTAAAGAAGTTGTAAAGTAACATTTGGAGTCGGTGAGAATTCCGAAGTCTAGTCTATTTAATTGGTCGTCGATAGTGAATGGTCCAGCTGGAAGGAATAACGCATCCATGGAGTTTTGAATCTAGGTCCTTTTGAACATATATTTCTCCCATTGATGCTTTCTTCCTCTCTTCGTTTTTTTCCTAAACCTCGTTTATTAGAACTCTACTCCATATTTCTTCTTCAAAACGCCAACAAAATCAAAGATCTTGACCTTTGAGACACTCTCGAGATTCATGATGTCCCTCACAATGTGAGAGCATGACTTTCTCTCTTTTAGGACAACTGAGGGCTCAATTCATGCCGCGGATTTATGAACCCATCCCACCCTCGGTCTCCAATTACTACAAAAATATCTGAAAAGACACATGGGCCCTTTCTTCTTTTTGCAATGACCTACATGTCCCAAAATTTGGATCCTCCTTAGTTCAACAAGTGGAAACAACATTACGGCATAGGACTACGGTTTGCACTCGAAGGTTGTGGGTTCGAAACTGTATTAGGGCCGTAGGAAAATTTTACTTGGCTTTCTCTTCTGAGTCTGTAGGGATTATTCTGGCCTAAAGGTCTAGAAACCCTGCGTTATTAAAAAGGGCACTTAGAAACTATAAATCTCCGGATACAAACCGTGATCGTAGGCCAATTTTCGAATGATTTAGAAGAAAAAAAAAACTCAACTTTATTGAATATTCATTGAATAATTCATGTCCCTTTTGAATTAGTTGATAATTAATTTAAATATTAATATTAATCAACTATATCATTTGGATGATACCAAGGTCCCTGTCAAAATCCCTCGTATCAGCCAAAATGAACGCAGGTGGGCCCCATTGGGAGGAGTGCACGGTAGTCCATACACCAGCCAGTCTCACTCGAGTGGAACCTCATCTCCTCGGATTGGAAGGGAAGAAATTCCCACCTACCGTTCATCGTATCCACTTTAAAGCCTTCCAAATCAATGGCTCAGATCGTCCAGAGGCCCCCTTCTATAAGGTGGGGCCCACCGATTCCCGCCACGTGTACAAAAACGCAGCGCTGACAAGGGGCTGTGGAAGGGTATATATAAAGCGTCTTTTCACACCCCCTCCTCCACTCCCTTGTTCGATTCGAGGGAAAAACAAGTAAAAAAAAAGCAAATCCCTCTCTCTCATATTCTCCGTGTTTGTTTTTCTCTCATTTTGCCGTTCTCAGCGAGAAAAATCTAGGGTTCTTCGCGTCATGATCGAGTACCATGAATGATTCGAAGTTCTCCTCACCTTCGATTGCGATCCCGATCGAGCACCAGACGCTGCTCATCATCCGCACAACTTGAAAGAAAGATCGAGAGCCTTTGATCCGTCGCCATGTTCGAAGCGCATGTAAGGATCTTCTCTGATTTCATCATCTATTTCTCTCTCTGCTTTTTACCGATCTCATTTGGAATGTACGACTGCTGTGATTCTTCTTGAATTCGTAGAGAATCGGTTTTGAATTTGTATGTTTTGTGATCTGAGCGATGAATGAGATGTTATTTTGTTTTGTGTGTGAACGGAAGGGGATAATTGAATTCGTTCCTTGTGAGCTTGCGCATGAATTGCCCATCATCGAACATTGATAGGTGTTTGGAGACTTCGCGTTTTATCCGCTGATTGCATGAGTGTCTCTACTGTGACAATAATTTGCAAATATTGGTATCGAGATCATGGAATGCAAAATATTGCTAAAATACCGGTTGTTCTCGGCTGATATTTTCGGGATATTGGCCTGGACTGATACGTCTTTGTCGATTTGAAAATATCGGCTGACAGTCCATTTTTTGGTTAAAACCCTATTTCTCCCTCTTCTCTTCCATTTACTCCTTTCCAAACACAACAATAACCACTATTTCCACTAAAACTGAACTGAAACACAGAATTTTGACGGATTTCTTTGAACAGACTTTATATAGTTTCAGTTAAAATGGGACTGATAAATTTTGCTTTATAGACTTATAGTGTTTACTAATGGAAAAAAAGTAAAATTGTTTTATAGCATTTTACAATATTTGGGATATTTGGTCAAATTTTTTTGGGGTAAAAACAAATTTACTCCGTGATGACTGAACTGTGATGCGCTGCGTCATATTGCTTTTCGGGGTTGATTGCTATGGTGATGCCTTTAATCCAAATGAAGGACTTTAAGTTTTACCCTATAATTGGGATTGACATGCATCACGGTGGGCCATACAAAGGCTATATGATGGACATGGATCCGTGAATGAGAAAATAGACCAATTCTGCGTAGGTTTGGCCGAATCCATGAAGGATTCAATGATAGAGACCAAGCTTCAAAAGAGACTCAGAGTATTCTCAACCTAGAGAAAACCTCACAATCATAGAAAAAACCCATAATTTTTCTTTAATTGAATAATGAAAGCGATCTCTCTCAATAGGGGGATTACATAGATACACACATATGTATGTATATACACACACACACACACATATATGGGGAGCGCTACACAGCGCCCGAGCGTTTCTTAGAAAAAAACTCTCCTCCTAGTTCGGCCCATTGGGATGCATGATGATCATGGAAGTCCATTGGATGGAAAGATTCATATGAGGCCTACTTATATGCAAGATCTTGAGCTCATATCATCCTAAGCTTTTGATCCATGGCCCTAAAACTTAATGGTTTAGAGGCATCATTTTATTATGATTTCAATCCAACGGTGAGGAAAAGTTGGATGAGTGTTAAATTTGGACTCGTGACTATTCATTGGTGGGTAATGTGTGTGAAAAGACTTGATTGGCACAACATGGGCCCTATGACCAAAAATAAGAGGGGCGCAAAAAGGGTTGTTTTTAAAGTGTGGTGTTATTGAGAATTTCCATATATATATATATATATATGGGTATTCAAGTGAGGGATTCTCTTTTTGGGGAGGTTTCAAGTACAAAAGGGTGTACTCCCTTCAAGTACAAAAGCCCATTTGTACTTGAAACCTCCCAAAAAAGGGGAGTTCCTCACCACACATGGTGAGGTAATCCCTCACTTGAATATTTCCTATATATATATATATATATATAGAGAGAGAGAGAGAGAGAGAGAGAGAGAGAGAGAGAGAGAGAGAGGCTCTCCTAAGCTGCATCTTATGTTATCCTCAGCTGAAATCATTTGCAAAATCATCTCCATTGCAAACAACATCAAATCAGCGTCTCCAAAATCAAGAAAAATCCAATCAGGACTGGATTTTCCAATTCCATTAGGCCAAAAGCAGAGATAGTCGACTTTGATTGTGGGACCAGCACTGTTTCAGCTTAGGAAAACATAAGTTGAAGGTTAGGAGAGCCCCTTTCATATAATATATATATATATATATATAAGAAGGGTTTAAACGTCCCCTTTTTGAATTGGACCCAACTTCCTAAACAATAAAGGAGCTAAATCACTAAATTTGCATAACATTCCAAAATAAAACCTCTAATTTTAAATATTTTTAAATAAATTAACTCTCAAAATAATATTCCTAATTAATTGGATGTCCCGTTGGGCCTATGGACTGGGCCCAATGGGTTGGCCGACCCATTGCTTGGCCCGCATCACTATAATAAGTTTCAAACTTGCAAAAGTTTGTGCCAGATTTTTTTCCCACTACGGTGATCAAAATATAGGTTGTGGCTGGCATATTGGCTGGCGGCCAAAGCAATATGTATCGGGTGATACATATTGGCTGCGGTAATAGTCAAGTAAGGGGTATTTCCAGCGATCCTATTAAGGACCTAGGTGCGTGCGGGAAATGGGAAACATTTTCTTCGGGGGCTAAGAGTTTAACCAAATTCCTAAAATGTTAGATGAAGTGGCTATGTATGTGTTTTTTGGGTGATCAATCCAAAGTCTAAACAAAACCTGGTCGAGTGTTGATCATGGGCTACATGGGCAGCCAAGATGTTCCTTAAAATCTCTGATAGACGCGCACACATATAGCCCTACATGTGTTCATTGTTATGCATCTCTTTTTATGGCAAGTTTCTTGTAGCAGCCTTCCAATCTAATGCAACCTTATCCTTTATCAGCTTGGCCTAAATGAGGAGTTCTACTGCTCATTGTGATTATGACGGCATCACGTGCCTTTCATTATTATTATTATTATCATTATTATTTGTATTGTTGTATTTGTCAAATTTTTATTCCTATATTATTATGTAAAACTGGTATTTAGAAAACTAGAAAAACTTCTTAAAACTTTTATTTTGATTTCATTCCTATGTATCCAATCACAGTTATTGCCTGTACCTTTTCTTTTCCTGCTCATATTGATTTGATGCTGCTATTTTTGGCATGTTTCTTCAGTTCTTTTTGACCTTATCTTATAGTTTTTTCTGCAAAAAAGGAATGTCAGTGGACAGAGTTTCTTTTCCTGTTTGTTGAAAGTGTAATTGTAATGGTCACATCTAGTTATAGACTTAATTATGGTAGTACAGTTATGGGGTAGGTTTAATTTCTTGTTTGTGGACATGCAGGCAGAGAAACTAATTGCTGATCTGTTTTACTGATTGTAGGCTTTGCATCTCCTTCGCAAATATTTAGGGGAATATGTTCAAGGACTTTCAACAGAAGCTCTAAGAATTAGTGTTTGGAAGGGTTTGTGTTTATATATTCACTCTGATTTAATGCAGTGTTTATTGATATTCTTGGGAATCTGGGTTCTTATTTTTCAATTTAACTCTGGGTTATATCACCCATTTGCATAGAGAATTTAGACCTAATTGAGTTGCACTAATTCATTGTATTTTGTATTGGTTGGTTATTAATATGTTAGACTATGTTATTTCGTTTCTTAGTTTCTCCGCTGCGTGGAATAGGAGAGGATGAAATTTGATTTAGGTGGGCCGTAAAATCGATAGCATGGACATGGGAGTACTTGAAGACCCTTAGTAAGTGAATTTGCACAGGTCTGCTTGAAGTATCATTTTCATGATCAACTTTCCTGCAGACGACTGCCTGAAAAATCCTTGGAAGAGCTTCTCTAATCGCCAACACTCCTGTTTCATTTGGGTCTTTAATCCCAATTGGACTGAAAGAACAAGAGCTCATGCTCATCATTTCGTAAAACCCGACCGTTTCCACCCCGGCTTTTGCTGCCCATCCACTGATATCAAAAGAAACTTGTGGAACATGTTGTACACGGACCAAGATTATTTCCTTAGGCTGCCCACAGAACATAGCTGCTTCCCAAGTAATCAACAAATCATCAAGGGAGATATGTTGAAACTCCTTGTAAATCAAAGTCCATTTTTCATCTTTGTGCTTGACGATATTCTTCATCTCCTCTAGTTAGCTTTGTTCCATTGAAGATTTTGTTGTTTCTTTCTCTCTGTAAAGACCAAGCTGTTTCAAGGAATTAAATAACTTACACAAAATCCGACTACAATCTGTTGGATGACTGGATGAGGGCTGAACCATGACTTAAAAGGCAAGATTTAGAGTTTGGAGAACGCCACCCTAGCTCATATATTCTTTTTTCCTTCACACATTGTTCAAATATATAATATATAGCTGAAGAAATGCCACACATTCTTCATTAACTGTAGAAATCTGCATGCTACCTCAAACCTATATAAGGTCTCAACCCTAGACTGGTCAAGCCTTACCAAACAAGTTTACAAGCAGAACTAAAGCAGATCTAGCAAACAAGCCCTTACAGAGGCTTGGATGAGAACATCCCAGAAGGGTAATGTTTCCAAAATGAAGGGTTGGGGTCAAGGAGGGAGGGAGGTGGGGTTGAGTGAGGGCACTTGCCCCCACTCAATTTTCCTTTCATCTTTCATAAACAAGAGAATATCGGAGTGTATTTAGGCATTTCTATTTTATGCCATTTTTTTCCTCGTCAACTTTCTCTACTTTTTGAGAACTTTTAGAGAAGGGTATTCTTGTCTTAATAAGGTTATTATTGACATTTTCTTTTCCTAAAAGATAGAATCTAATGGCTATCTCTCTCTTTGCAATGTCATCATTCTCATCTCATCCATTGTCAATGTCTCATCCCACGTCCAACAATTTTTAGAGAGTATTTAATGAAGCTCTTGAGTGGAGCCCACTTAATAAAATTAAACAGGCTTGGAATGTGGGTCCTTTTGGGCCGATGCTCTTGAGTGGGCCATACTTTGGAAAAATATAAACCCCATAACATAAATGCTCTAATTCTCTATGAAAAATTTAACTCAATATGATCTGGGCCAAGTCAAATTGATTTATATGAAAAAATTGAATTTGTTTATTAGGATTTTATGGAATATCTTTTTTTTTTTTTTTTTTTAAATTAACAATCTTAAGCTGGGTCATTTGAGTGAAACCTGATAAGGTCTATACACTATATGAGGAGGTTGTTTCTCAACAATTTAGATGTTTTATAAGTGGGCCTATTGTCGTGGAACTCTTATATCATGTTTTTTTTTTTTGCCATCTTTACTACGTAGATGGCATCCAAGGACATTGAAATCATCCTAGGTCTTGATTTGACAACCTTAAAGTATAATACTTTTTTAATAATAATAATTATCTCTTTTTTTATGAGAACCAATCCATTAATGGGTAAAGGATTGATTGATGAGCATTAAAACTTAGCATGGTGCCAAATCAAGGTGGGGATATAAGTATAGAAGGAGCTAAATTGATCAAAGGTTGGCTCAAGTAGGCCCCATAGAGTTGGACTTTACATGTGATCTACCTGTAACATTAATTTTTTCTTTAAAGTGAATTTTATTTGAATAAGGGAAGGGGTCATTTCTTGATTGGTTTAGATTTTTCATAAGCGGGCCTACTAATATTATTGGTCAATCAACTTTGCCCCCACTAGAAGAAAATCCTAGCTCCGTCCCTGGTTGGGGTTTATCCCTACAAATACTTACAGTTGTAAGATTAAATGAAGACATGTATTGTTTTTGTTCCACTCCAAAAGATATATTCTAAACTTCATTCCCCGTACGGACCTCTCCCCTACTCCCTCGTTGCAATCTCAACAAGGCGCTTCTTATTCCAAGTAATCCTTAAAACTGTTGTGAGTCAAAGAATGAGACTTATTTAATTTGTAGTGAGTTAGGGACTTTTATGTAAATATTAGAAAAGGTCAAGGTCTTTTTTGTAAATCTTAGGAACTTGAGTGACTTATTTGTAATTTCCGAAAATAATGAAATTCCCACATAAAAAAGGTCGACTAACCTAGTTGGTTATACAATCCTTTTGTGGCTTCCTGAAATTATTTTTCTTTCTCTGTTTTTTTTTTAAAGGTAAATTCATTAAGAAACAACAATCAGTACAAGAGAGATTACTGAAAAGCTTACAAAGAACACCAAAAAAGGAAACAACCAAACAGGATAAACTAAACAAAAAACTGAAAGGCGGAGAGGCTAATAAGACGGGGCAATTTCCTTCCAGTTTTACAACAATTGGTTTAGTGGAATCGAACTATATGGAAAATTCGAACTATTTGTTTGCATACTTATGAATGAGGCGACCTTGCACCTTTTGTTTGAATTACTGAGCCTAGTTTGATGGTGAAGTCCCACGTACATTCAAATGCCTTCTTTCCCTTTGGTAAGTTTAGCTTTCAAGCGTGTTGTTTTTTCTCAAAATGTTCATTTCCTCAGATTGCCGTATGAGCCACAGCGCTAGATGTTATTTTTATTGTAGACAAATTATGTCACACCCTGAAACTGGATTACTGTAGCTATTCGATCTCGGGATGTGAGTAGAAGAATTAAGGAATGAATATGTTTCTTCCTAGGATCCGAGTGTGTGAGGATAAGAAAATTCCATCTCATGCATGAATATTTCGCGGAAGCATATGTGGCATTGCGACTTCGAGTCTGTGGCCATTGGATTCCATGTAGGCCCCAACCACTGAGCACAATCTATCATAATTTGATACCTCATTAGACTGGTACATGACATAATAAAAGAAAATAGAGAGCAAGACAGTAACCAGGATAATTTATTGTCCACTGTGTTCAAGTTACAATATACAATATCCATTAATTACAACCCAAAGATAAAAGGCCAACAAAGGTGAGTACACCTAAACTAAACTAGAACACATAAGATACCCCCCAGGTGTTACGTAATCTCAATGTAAGACTGGATGTCTAATTGACATCGTCAGCACAAGTCTCACTTAAGATCCGCGGCTCCATGCCGCCTCCGCAAGCACTCCTTCTCCTATGTGCCGGGGTAAGACCTCAACATCAAAATGGATCAAGTCAAGCATGACGGCTGGTAGGTGTTTCATGAGAGTAAAATAACATGTTTGCTGTATAAACAATGAACAGGAAATAACCAATAACATATGACAAGGCATGAGCATACTTGAATAACATATTGAAATAAAATGAACATGAGCACCAATGAATCGGCTCTAATAACATACTCACCCTCGCAACATGGCAACCACATAAAGCTCCATCTCGCCAATACCCACGGTAGAGGGGAGCATACATGCATGGAAACATATATAATTATAGTACGCCATACCTCACACGGAGGCTTTTATAGATGGCGCATACATACATACATACATACGAGGCATCAGCCATGGTTCCGGAGAACATCTCATACAAAGCATCTCAAACGGAAAAATCCCAATCTGCAGATTGTTACATGATTAAGGACCCTAACATGGTTGATCAGACCGGAGAGGGTGCCCAAGCTTAGTGATGCTGACTTGGATTAGCAATAACATATACTGAACATACTTGTAGAGATGGTCATAAGATGAGGGGTGACTCTAGGACAAAACATGCATACATGAGCGTGCATACATGGTGAACACCCCTCGAGAATCCAATAGACCATAACATGCATACGCGGGGTAGAAATGACAAACTTCTACAACCCCCCGGGGGGGGGGGGGGGGGGGGGGGGTGGACATGACGAAATTAACACGACGGAACTGGTCCTAGAGTCTCTAGAAAAACGGGCAGCATTCCGGCATGCAATGGCTTAACCCGAATGGGTAATATGGGAAAAGGGCAGATCCAGGTGACCGGGAGGGAACAGGGCATCCAAATGCTCGCTACACAACCCTATACACCACACCGGAAAATACTAAATCATAGGGCAAGCAGGGGAAATAGATGCTCGCTACACAACCCTATACACCACACCGGGGATACTAAATCATAGGGCAAGCAGGGGAAATAGATGCTCGCTAGAACCCTGTTTGCAAGTGACTAGTCCTACATGCCATGTGAAGGTCGGGTACGGAGGAATCATACAAATTAAGGTCAACCTACACAATGTACATGAATAAACAATAACTTAGCAGTTAGACGGGATAAATCTGTATAATAGTCAAGGAACCATTACAAACTGCTAATCCTATGGTGCGGGCTGCCATTGACATGTCGGGGTAGTAGGATTTGCCATTGCGTACACTTAATAGTTCGGTTACCGGTTATTTTGTTCCCTAGTGCTGAATTGTGTTGTCCGGCTCCCTAGGATCCCTAATCATGTGCATCCCCAAGTCCTATTACACCTACATGCCTTTGGACAACGCTCTGGCTTAGATAAAATCGATCCAAGTCCTAAGGTGGATGTCGGGAAGGACGGGTGCAGCAAACCAACAATGGGGGTCTTGCACAACCGGGCACATGTCCGATTGTGCCTAGCACAACCAACGCCCGCGGGTCTGCCGAGCATCTCCCGGCCAGTTGTGCCTGGCATCCCCAGGCGCTACTAGTCTGTCTGGTTGTGCCTTGCACAATCGGCGCCTTGGGCACAACCTGGCGGCATGGCGAGGGCTAGGCAGTCCTTGCATGGGACAACCGAGCGCCTGGCCCGGTTGTGCCATGCAGGAACTGCCGAACTGGGCAGTTTTGGGCACAAGTTTGGGAAAATCTGAGGCTGAATCTTGGGGAAAATTCTGAATTCTTAGGGGGAAAACATTTTCCTACAATTTTACACTAGTAATTCCATCATTTTGATCATCATACAACCTATGGAAAAGTAGAGAAAAGTACATGAACAGCTGCTTAGACAAACAAGAGAAATTCATGGAAATTTACACTAGGATTGCATGCATGTTGTAAAACTCAAATTAAACACTTGCCTCATACAATGGAGCTTCTAAAAACACCTTTAACACTCTCCAGACAGCTGGGATCTCCTAAAATAAAAAACAATTAAAATCAACCCATATATCTACCCGAAAGTGGCAAAAAAGGAAAGAGGGGAAGAAACACCATGCATGTTGGAATCCAAGCCATTAGAGGACTGCTTATTCGAATTATGGGAGGAGGGAAGTGAGTGCCTACCTGTAGGGGGTCCGACCAAGAAGAGAGAAGTGAAGGAAGGGGCTGCCAAGCTCGAGATGCACAAAGGAGTCTTTGGCATGGGGGAGGAGAGATAGAGTGCGTTGGTGAGTTTCGTTTGGCGAGTGGTGGCCTGAAGTCTGGCTTAGAAGCAAGGAAGGAGAGAGAGATGGAGGAGGAGCTGCTGCAGAGGTCTGGGAGAGGCTGGGGAATCAAGAGAGATGAGAAATGAAGGGGAAGAAACGGCTCGGTCCTTGTATAAGGGTGGTTTGTTGGTGCTCACAGCTGAAGTGACTTGAGACGCAAAAACCAGAGGATTTCTGGCCTCGGATCGAAAAAGTCAAAGAACAAAAGTTGCTCGAAATTAAATGTAGTTTCTAATGAGCGCAAGCATGACATGATCAGGGGTTTTGGGAAAAATCGCGAATTTTAAGAAATGGTCCTTTTACCCTCGAACATACTAGAATCATTGGATATGTGGTTTCGGGGCTCCAAATGCCCAAGGCATGTACGTGAAAATAGTCGGGAACGACAATCTCTATCTAATGAGCTCAAGAATGCAATTTTCCAGAATTTACGAATAAACCCCTAAGCTTTCCCAAAATTACAAATAGGACCCTATAGGCCTCCAACTAGGTTCAAAGGCTCTCAAAACTTCCCAAAGCTATTCAAATCTATTCTAGCCCTCAAATCAAGATGATTAGCCACTAATCTCACTTAGTACACTACTCACAAAGTAAGTTAGTACTAATCTAAAAAATTAGGGGTCGGGGTCTTACAAATTATCAAAGAGTTGGCGTTGAGCAGAGGACGTGTGACAGTATGAAACAAACTGATGAATGGGAAGTTTGTTACACTCTCTTACAAGCAAGGTAATTGGTAAATTAGCGATTGAAAACAAGAGAGGAACTAGGAATGACAATACTTGGTGCTGGAGAGTCATTTGGTCATCATGACTGTTTCAAGTTGATTCTTAGTTGTACATAGAGCATCTAGAAAGTGGCATTGAGTAGAAGATATGCTATTGAGAAGAATAGATTTTTAATATGCTTTCTTCTTACCTTTGTGTAATGGAGTAGTTAAGTTATTTGAACTGATAACGAGGGGAGAGGAACTAGGATTGGGAATATCTAGCATTAAAGAGTCATCTGGTTCACTCAGTGGCTATTTCATGCTTTACTTATTTCTCATATGTTTCATGCATCTTGAGCAGTTTGGAGATTGCACATGATCATTGATTTCAACATCATTATAAATAATATTTGAAAGGAGGTAGCATCTGAAGAGATAATTCTAGTTGAGAGAGAGGATAAAACATCTGTATCCCTTTTAGTTGGATAAACAGTCAACGAAGACACATATGACTATCCCTGGTGCTTTTTGTATCAAGAACATGGACAAACCAGAAACATCCTTGCAAGCCCAAAGCCCCAAACAACTTTCAATCAATACATTTTAAGATCATTCTAACAACTTGCAGCAAATGTCTGTTTTCAATGAGCCTATTTTGTTGGGTATGAGGATATAGTTCAAAGGTAGATACTTTCTTTCATCAAACAACTCAACCTACTGAACACATGTTGTCCTCTGTTATTAGATCACAGAATCTTAATTCCAACCTTAAGTTGAGTGTTGACATTTTTTTTTATTGAAGCATTAAAACGTATATATCACCTTCTTGGTGTTCCTTTATTAAAAGGAGGGCCATTTCATTTTATGTTCTTTAGTTGAATCTACTGACGTAGTGTCACCTTTCCTGTTCCAAGGGCCAATCTCTTTCTTTTATACATGAAATCTGTTGGGGATGGACTAAATTGGTCACTTAGTACATTATGGATCAGAAGGATTTTCTTCTACAATTCGGTCATTGATCGTGGCACATTTTTTTCTTTTTGTTGTTACTGCAAGAAGTTTTCTCCTCCTTACATTGGCATTGAATTCACAATTTTTCATAAGCTTCAAATCTACTAGCAATCTTTCTGAATGGGCTGTGCTTGTTTCCCTTTTATTTAGGAGATGTTGTCCTTAAAGATTTGCAGTTGAAGGCAGAAGCATTAAATTCTTTGAAACTTCCTGTCATTGTTAAAGCTGGTTTCATTGGTACTATAACCTTGAAGGTACTTTTATGTAATTTTTATTCTGTTTTTGTTCTTTATGTTTCTTTTTTATTCAAATAAAGATATTAGAACATAGGGTCACACATTATGCCGGACAAATTGTAATGTGCTTTTAACTCTTTATTGCCTTCTATGAAGGCAACAAAAAGATGTCTGCTGTACAAGTATAAAAAAAGGTGGTTGCAGAAAAAATTATCCAAAAAGATGTTAGAAGAGGTTAACATTTTATGTTTATTTTCATCAGCAACTAAAATAAATGGGATTTCATTGTGATAGAGGTCCTGTATAGCTGTATTATTTTAAAATAAGAATACTGATGTATTTGTTCACCTATATTCATGTTTTATTTATTGTTAGACTTAATATAATGTTAATAATAAAGTTTATTATTTATTATTTATTATGTATATCGTATGTAGTATTGACATCATCAATCACATACAATGTTCTATGTAGTATGCAGTATACGAGGGTTCTGTTTGCCACATCTACGTTTTTTGGGTTGATTTGACTTAAAACTAATGCACGCAGATGTTTTTAGTGCCTTTTACTATCTGGAAAAGTTTATTTGAATGTTGGATTGAATCAGCTTTAAGGCCTTTTGTGTCTTTTTCAAAATGTAATCAAAGGATAACTTTTTCAAACATACATCAGTGTCTAAAGCGAGTGAACAGACAGCCTTTTTTTTCCTTGACAAGTTTTCCCTTATAACTTTCACCATATGACAAGGTTGCCTTATATAACTTTTACTACATGATGAGTTTGCTTTTTAATTGAATTGGACATGCCAAATGGTCTACTTGTGTTAGGGTCTAGCTGAAACAACTCTATTTTAAATAGCTATACTTGAGTCATCTTTATTTTAAATAGATAAGAGTTTCCAAACAGGTCCTATTGCTTAGATACTACTCCTTATTTAATAGATACTACTTATTTAATACTTACTAAGTAGTTAGTGCTTACTAATTACTCGTTAATGACCATGCTTAGATCTATTTGACCCAATGTAGCTTGGACAAGGCTTTGCTAATGATGATGACAGCTGCACTTAGATCTAAAGGATTGATTTATCATCATCATCAAAGCCTTGTCCCAACTATGTTGGCGTCACCTATATGAATTATGTTTCTTCCTTCATGTTGCGGTCGGCGAAAGGTTGCACCGTCTGTAAACCTACTTGGCGCAACCCTCATCCTTTATCCGGGCTTAGGACTGACAAGTAACTGGCTAAGTTAAGTGATTGATCTATGCAACATATAAATTTAGGGGATAGAGCTAATGAATGATCTTGGTCTTTGTGGGCTAAGTTTTGGGCAAAAGATCGTATCTGTTAAAAAATCCCCAAAAGTTCATGGTTGTGAGAAAGAAAAAAAAAAAGAAAATGGCCCAAATAAAAACATGCATCTTGAATGATTTTCAGATCATTCCTACCCAAAACAAATGAAAAACCTGAAAGTTTTGCTTTCGTTTGGATTTTTCTTACCTTAAAGGAAAGCCCTTAGGGCCCGTTTAGCAATTTACTATTAAAGTAAAAGTAACGTAAAGCATCAAATCAAGGGAGATTAAAATAAAAGGGGGTTATGATGGTATTTTGTGTTTAGTGGATTGGTATGGAATCTTTTTGACTTTTGGTGTAAAAAGTGGTTTTTTTTTTTGGCCTTTTAGTGGAGAAAGAAGGTTGCTTTTTGTTTTTTTGTTTTTTTTTTTGGGAAAAAGGAGGGAATTATGAATATGAGTACTTTTGATGTGACCCCTTGTCTGAAAAATGGAGGCTTTACATTACTTTTACTAACCTAGTAAATTACCAAACGGGCCCTTAGCTCTAAGTGGTGTATTGGCTTTGATTCTGACTTAAAATGTTTTCATTTTTTTTTTAAAGAATCAAAAGGGAAACAACTCTCTATTCATCTTTCCATAAAAGAAAGATGCAGGAGAGGTTTTGGTTTAAAAAGGGGTAATTCGATACATATCGAGGCATATCAACCTTGACAGATACACCTGATTTTTCGCCCAGTACATTTTGTTTTGGGTGTATCGGCCCATTCACTTTGATACATATGTGTACACTGATAAATTGTAAAAAAGAAAAGAAAAAAAAACGGAGTGTTCTTATGCATATCAGCTGATATTTTGATACTTGTGCTATATATGTTATCCAGCACTATTGTTATAGAAGATGAGATCACGTTGTTGTTAAAAAGCTATTAAATGAACTCATAAGTTGTGAAGTAAATCAACACATGTTTATTTTGGAGGAATGATATAGGGCAAACTAGTTGTGTTACAAGACTAGCATACTAGATAGCTCAACAAGGAGGGCTATGCTTGTATTGCTTATGGCTAAAAGTTTACCTTTGTTTTGATGATCAGAACCATCTCTTACTGGGCCTCCAAAATAGATGTGTGGAACAATTTGGTGGTTGTTTTGAAATAATCTCTTTCATTGATTGCAACCCTATTTGTTTTTAGTTCAGCTTCCATTGGAAAATCTTGACTGTAGACTTTAATTGTAGGTTCCTTGGAAAGGCCTAGGAAAAGAACCTGTGATTGTTCTTATTGATCGACTTTTTCTTCTTGCGCATCCT
Organism: Cinnamomum chago; assembly: GCA_038049695.1. NCBI lineage: Eukaryota > Viridiplantae > Streptophyta > Magnoliopsida > Laurales > Lauraceae > Cinnamomum > Cinnamomum chago. The sequence continues at coordinate 100,810,428 of CP142451.1, read as the reverse complement.
GCTCCTGATGGACAGAATCTCAAGGCAAGAAGTCCCTGATCTTATAGATGAACTTTCTCTCTTGCTTGTTATTGCCTCAACTAAAATCATGCACTAGTTTCTGTCTGAGTTTAAATTGTTCCTGGTGTTTTATCATTAGGAGGAACACAGAGAGAAACTTTTTGAAGCCAAACTCCAACAAATTGAGGTACAAGATGTTACCCTATACTTCCTATTTGTTTTATTTTCATCGTACTTCATGTTTGTTTGTTGCTTTATCATGTTGTTACTCTGATCCTTGCTTTGGCACTATAATAATATCACATCTATTAATTTTGTGCTATGGTTACAATGTTGTCAAGGAGCCATGTCTTGGATTTACAATTGTGAGTGAACATGTTGGGAACATTCTTGTAAAAAAAAAAAAGTTCATTTCGCAGTGTGGGTCCTGCCGAAGCAGGGTCATGGGAGGGTCTGGTAAAAGAGACCTAATCTTTGGCAATTTTGCATAGAGTGGCTGCTTGTTGGTCTCGAACCTGCGTCATCACGCATGGCACCCAAGACTTTTACCATTGCACCAAAGCAATGACCCTATCACACATAAATGAGCACCTATGGTCAAAATTTTTTTTTTTTTTATATAAATTTTATTATTAATTTGTTTTTGTGGCTCTGATGTATTGAATACAGCCTGTTCCAAGAAATTTTCCCGCTGACTAGCTTAACTTTTTTGGCAGCAGCTTGCCTGGGTAGTTGGGAGGTTGAGGGGGTGTTTGGAAACTCCCTAGTCTAAGAGCTTATTTCAAGTCCCAAAGGTTATTTATATGTTAGGGTGTTTGGTAAACCTCTAATTAAAATCTAATTTGTTAAACCTCTAATTAAAATTCTAATTGAAATAGAAGTTAAGGGCCTAGTGGCAACACTTTAAATTAAATAGTAGGTTGCACATTAGTTTTTTTAGTAAGAGGTTATTCGTCAAAGTGATAAGAGATGGATGAGTTGATTTATAAATTTTTTGAACAGTAATGCCCATGATAAAATGGTTTATTCCTAAAATGCCCTCTGTGCAGACCGCAGACGAGAGTGTGCGAGTTCAATTCCTTCCAAGCAAAAAAAATAAAAAAAATAAAATAAAAAATCCACCAATGCACAAGCACAACTATCACTTGATACAACAGATTTGACTGTCATATCCTGGCAGCTACAACTCCAAGACCCTTCTATTCTTTAGAAAATTTATTATATACAACAATATTTATGAAAATGTTAATAAAATGGATAATGTATATAAAGATGAAATTGTAAAATTTTTACCTCATTTTGTTAGCTATCTCCGACATCATAATATATTTCAATTGCACCTTGGAACAGAATAATAGAAAATTACAATACCATTAGGATAAAGAATTGTTATAAAAAAGACAAAAAATTAGGATAGAGAATTCTATTTAATCAACCTAATATGTTAGCTAGCGAAAATAATCTGGCTTACCCCAATACACTGCAAAGTGTAATTCAACTTGAGAGATACCAAAGTCTGAAATGTAATTCGTATGTTTTCCTTGGAACTCATCAAAACTCTGAAACAGTATGAGAAGAAAGAAGCTAAAGATAAAATAAATTTCATGAAAGGGATGTGGAGTCAAGTAGGAATATTGTTATGTTATTTAATTATGCATAATTTACTCTCAAGGCATTATACATGTATGATAAAATAGAAGTGCAATTCACGCTGTAAAGCAATTGTTCCATCATACATTGCCATTAGTGAGGTTACATGTAGACCTTAATTTATCTATCACAGTGAGCCCATGTTTTACATTTAAATTCACATATCCTCTGTGAATTGACACACCCCAAATTGGGGTGAGCCTTCTCTAGTTAAAATTATATTTTGAAAATGAAAAAAATGCACCTATTATAATCTCTGATTTGTATGTTTACCAAACATATTGGTATGAAGCGAGAGCTTTTCTTTAGAATTTTAGGAAGGGAGCCAATTATAAATTAGAATTTACAAATTACTGAAACTAGAACTATTTGTACTAGACCTAATGTAACTAGCTCTTATTAGATCAGAATAGAGTTTTGATGAGTGCAGGTTGGAGGGTGTTTTGTAATCCTTTTAGTGATGTTACGTGTGATTTGTCGATCCTATTGAAGGTGCTAGTTTGAATGAAGCAGGTGTGAAGGTAATGCTTAAAGATTGCTACAAACTTTGATGTAGGTGGGAGCAATTGGTGCCAGTGTCAGGTGTGGTTCTTTCTGTGTGGTCAAATGGGCTTCCTGGACTTCTTATTCAGAGAGAGAGAGAGAGAGGATGTGGTAGAATAAATTTTGGACTGGCTCAGGAGCTATGTTCTTTTAGAGAGTCGGAGTTGGAGCCTTTGTTGAGTGAGGTTCTTTTTTTGTAAATGGGCTTCCATGGATTGCCCGACACTAACCCCGAGAGGGGGTAGTGTTGGGATCCGCCCAAGGATTAGGCCACTGCTGCTTGACCTCCAGAAAGGATTTGCCATTTGGGAACGCATGCCTTGGCGCTGTAGAGGATCTCCCCTATTCAGTTTTCTTCTTTTTTTTTTTTTTTTTTTTTTTTTTTTTTTTTTTTCAAGTTGTTTTGCTGTCTTGGTTTTGGGAGGAAAGAGAAAAGGCGGGGTGGTTGGGGGGGGGGGGATCTTTTTCCTGATTCAATCCATACATTATTACAAGTCATTAAAATATGGTAGCAATAATGGGAGCAGCTTTATGTTGATTCAATCCATATGTCAAATCATTGAGTCAGTGTCACTGTCAACAGACCGTTTACTATTAGGGGTTTGGACTGATTATAGGCGGGTACCCAATCAGCTGTGTATGTTTGACTTTTTTCTTGTGATTGTGAAGATTCTGGAGCATATTTGTTTCTGGAAGGGTTCTGACTTATGACACGTGTTACTTGGTGAAAATCCTCTTGGTAGATATACTTTGATTTCGTTCTATTGTTTAATGAGTGTAGCTCTCTGTCTCATCTGTCAGTTTCTTCTCAGAATCTGGGTTTAGTATATCTGGATTTTGTGGATTCTCAGTTTCGTGAAAGTCAATGTTTATCTAGCATCGGATGATGGTAAATTTACTTTATATTTTCATTGCTTCTAATGCTTGTAGTTCTGCATGTGCAGGAGGCAGAATCGGCGACTCTTGAAGCAAAATCTAAGAAGGAAAAGTTAGGAAATGTATGTGATTATGCTTGGTAGTTATGTTTATATATTGTTCCTTATCAACCATCTTTTTCTTATTGCTGTGATCATTTTCTCTGATCATATATTGCATCTAACAGTTGCATTTGGAAATTGGATTCTGTCAATGCACTTTAAATCTTGTATCCTGAAGTATTAATATGAGTATGAGCACTAAATTCTGATAGTTTGTTATGACCACTAAATTCTGATAGTTTATCTTCTTTCTTTCTTTTTTCTTTCATGATGAATCTACCTCTGTTGTAGTGGCAGAGCTGATGTGATAAGTTTTGCCAAATGGTCTTATGATTCTATTTGGCGAGTGGTGAAGAAATACAAGTGAGAATAAAAATAAAGCTATAGAGTTTGAGGATTTCTGTATCAATATGATATTGGGACCTTGCAAGGATGCAAATAGCGGCCGCTATGATAAATCGGGCGTAGCGGCCACATGAAATATTGCCGTTCACGACCGTATCGGTGTGTAATAGTGGCCGATACGCACCAATACGTTGCGTTTCGGGCGCAACTCGGGTATGAAAGTTACAAAAAAAAAAAAAAACCCAGCCAGTTTTCTGTTTACTGGAGGAAGAAGAAGATGAAAAAAAAAAAGGGGAAGAAGAGGAAAAGAAATACAGAGAAGAGATGCAGGAAACATACTTGTCCTGAAGGCAGCTGCAGCGGACGAATGCAGCAGAGGCAGCAGCGGGCAGCGGCGGCAGTAGAGGCGGAGGCGGCGGCAGCAGAGGACGGACTCAGCAGCGGGTGGAGGCAGAGGCACAGCAAAGCAGCGCCTGCTCTTTGTCTTCTCCTTCTCCTCTTTTCTTTTCTTTTTTCTTCTATTCCTCTCCCCTTCTGGATTTTTGTCGATCTTGTGTTGGGAAAGGCAAGAGGCACCAAACCCTATTTAATTTAAGCCTTGGTTTTAATTCACTGGGGCACTTAATAGGCCCTATTGAAGTTCTAAACAAAAATTAAATTCATTTGGGGGCACTTAAAGGGCCCTATTGAAGTTCTAAACAAAAATTAAATTCATTTGGGGGCACTTAATGGGCCCTGCTGAAAATCTAAACAAAAATTAAATGGAGCCCCTCTTTTATTTCTCGATTTGTGTGTGTTGACCCCCTAAACCTTATTCAATTTTGGCCCTGATTTTAATTCATTAAGGGGCACTTTATGGGCCCTATTTAAATTCTAAAAAAGAAATTAGATGGAGCCCCTCTTTTATTTTTTGATTTGTGTGTGTCAAACCCTCTTTTATTGAATCATTAGAGGGCACTTATGGACATTTTGAAAAGTATAAATATAAAAATTAAATGGACCCCCTCTTTTATTTCATTAGAGGCCGCTTATCGGCACTTTGAAAGGTATAAATAAAATTTAAATGAACCCTCTAAGAAAAAATAAAACCTGAAGCTCCTATAATTCCTTTAACCATTGATAGGCTCCACAATGGGGCGTAAATATAAAAAATAAAAAAGTCATGCCTTAGCCAAATATTACTTAATTGAAATCAAAACGTTAGCCAAATTCCACTCTACTTGAAAATAGAGCTCATTCAAATTTCACTCTAATTAGAAATAGAGTCCATTCAAATTTCACTCTAATTGGAAATAGGGCCATGGCCAACTTTCACACTAATTGAAAATAAAGTTTAATCAAATTTCACACTAATTGAAGATAGGCTGTAGGCTGTAGCAAAATTTTACTCTAATAGCAAATAGGGCTCAACCAAATTTCATTTTAATAGAAAATAGGACCCTAACCAAATTACACTCTTAATAGGAAATAGGCCCTGATCAAAATTTTTTTTTACAGAAAATTTTAGACTATATATATATTTCAAAATACAAGAAATGTGATTTTCTAAGCAAAGATGGTGATAATATTTTGGTGACACTGTTTGATTACAAACATGAATACATGTGAAAAAAATGATTATTACTACTATTTTCTATCCATGCAGTGATACAGGACCTCATACAATGAGGGGACTGCTACGCTCCCTTATCTCAGTTACTTTTTAAAAAAAAATACATTTTCTATCATTTTCCAGTATTCTGGATTTTCTAAAATATTTTTAGAATTTTTGGACCTATTTTTCAAAACGCACCGTTGCATCGATACGCTATGTAGCGCCCGCTTCGTATCGTTTTGGCGGCGTGCTGCTGTGCCCGGCGCTACTGCTATTTTCATCCTTGAGACCTTGTTTCCATAGTTCAAAATAGCGGCTGCCACGTAGCTTAGCTGCTGCATTATTAGCTGTAGCGGTTGAGACCGCTGCGCTATTTTGAAAATAGCAGCACTGTGTTCTAAAACATAGGAGAGCCAAGCAGTTTGAATTTAAAACACTATTTTTCCTATTTCTTCTCATCAATAACCTTTCCAAAAGTTTTCTCTACCCTTATATGGTTCCAAACCACTAAAAAAACACAAGATTAAATTGTTTTGACCACTTAAAAAATTCACGCTGCTATGTATCGATACAACTGCTACATAGCATTTTTTTCATTGACCGCTACGCCCTCCGCTACCGCTATTTTGGTCATTGTTTGTATTTATCCTTGAGTGTTTTGGATGATTATGGAAGTTACAGATCCGGGTAATTGTCCTAGATGTGACGACCCAAAGCCCTGGTACACTCCGGATTTCACTTCATTAACATTCACGTGTATGGGTCAAATCATTTGCAGTGGACTGTCGTTCACATCATAACATAGAGCAGGGGCATTCTGATTTTATTTAAACCAATTAAATTGAAGTCAGCTTCCAAAGAAATCGTAAATCAAACCCGATGTTAGAAATCACACTCAAAATAAACAGTCTAAAGAACTAACTAGATGACTTCACAAATTTCTAAAACTCCAAGCTGTCATTGACATTTTGCATAGCTCATCCTTCTACTTCCCCTAGCTCATCCATCTACTTCCCCATGGACGTGTTCCCATCATTTACATTAGCATCTACCTCGATATCTGGAAAAAAGAAACAGAAGTACAGGTTAGTGAGCTAACACTCGGTGTAACCAATCTACCCTGCTACAACATTTTAGATTCAATGAAATAGTGGATATACAAGTGGCAAATTATTTAGGACAGAGCACTATTCCATAGATCAAATCATGCATGTCAGCTCCACACTGCATATTCAAAGTTCATCAAGATTAAATAATTCTATTTGGGAAGTCAGAGTTTTCATTTAACAATTCAATATTGTGGTTCCATATACTTTACACACTTCCTTTTCAAGTATAGTGTATGATTCATGCTAGCAGCAGACTAGCATGGTGGCGCACTTGGTAGTGCTTACTTCCCAATGGCACTTAGTAGTGTCCAATTGAATTTCTGCACAATTGATAATACCAACTTCTCAATGCCCGATATTGTTTGATAGTGCCAAATCTCAAGAACGTTGTCTGGGTAAATCATGGATTAAGGAAACATAATACACATGGTGTCTCTCTGTTTTTTTTTTTTTTTAAGATCCAAGAGTGACTTCAATTTACGTCATAACAGGACTTGAATTACTAGAAACATAAGCCAGTTCAGAGGATAGCTATCTCCCTTGATGAGGACTAGAACTAGGGAATGTCAGTCATCCACGTTTTGTCAAATCTAGAAGTTCTTTGTATGGGCAGATTTGATCCATTCCTGCAAATCAGTCATATCTCATTGGTCCGGTTACGGAACCATGCGAAATTTCATTTGATTCTGTATCCTTCGAAAAGATGAATGCTATGGAACCAAAATCTCCAGATTTCAGATTCGTTTGTTCCTTCCAAATTAGGTTGTAAAGGTACCGTCATGTACAAAATATCTGATTACGTCATAACTTAGACATCAACATCCTCTAGTGATAACTAGGATCAAGGGTGTGTTCATATCAAATCCTTGTAACCAAAGGGTCTTTTGGGGATAGAAACAGGGAATACATCATACATTTATGCTCTAACAAGGTACTAGATCAAACGCTAGGTCGGGGGATCAATAGATTTCATCATCATTAAGTTATTATAAATTAGTACACAATGAACAGTCATTTAGCAACAGTAAACCTCAATAACTAATCAATTCAACTAGAGAATATAATAGATAAACAGGAAGGATTATAAGAGAACTAGGTTTATGTTGTGAATCTCATCCAGTGTGAGGGATACAAAATACCCATATGGATCAACTTTTAGGCTTGGCTAGTCTGAACAGTCTGTGTATGATTATGGTAACATGAAACAGTTCATATCTATGGATTGTTGACTTTACAGTTCACAGTTACATGGTGGCTTACCTTGAGCAACCCATATTCTTGGACTCATAACAGTCATCTTCTTGAACACAACATCATCATATAATTTTTCAGACCATGAGGAACGTTAGATAATCAATTAGAAACGAGTAACTAGGGTTTGGAACTTAGGATCAAAATCTAACATTAATCTCACCCGAAACCCATCCACACAAGTCACAGAGGGGGTTCGGCCACTTTATAGATGTGATGTAGAACCTGATGATGGTGATATTGTTGCGCTGGCTGAATCTTATATGTGGCACAATTGGAGCATCCAAAGATGGCCCGCAAGGTTCCTGTTTAGTTCTGATTGAAAGCTTGGGTCCAAACAGCTTGGAATTATGCTTAAATATGAATCTCAGGGGCTTTTTGGGGAATAATACAGAAAACTAGGACTATTTTCAGTTATTTTTTTAAAATTCTGAAACCCAAATATTGAATAAAACCAGTTTACAGGGGCTGTTTTAATAAAATAGTTTGGTATTGCAAGTTTTAGAAGTTCCAGATATGAAAAATCCCTTGTGCAGCTGTTTTGAACTACAGTTTAGCGGGCCAGATCTGAACCAATCCAAGGAAGGAATACATCTTTAGGTTCGCATGAGTGTCCTCTTTCAAATTGTTGGATGCTAGCTTCCAAAGCATGGCCCATGTGGACCCCACAGTGATTCTTGCCTGAAGTAGCAAATACAATCGGGATTTTGATTTTCTTTCAATTTCTTTATTTCTTTTTGAAATTTCAGTTTGATTTGATTAGGAAAGATAATAGGAATTCCTATTTGTATTATGATTCTATTATGGTAAGAGTTCTAGGGTTTTGGAGAGGTTTTTAGCATTGTATAATGCATACAGTAGTTGACTGGGAGGGAGCAGTTCATGTTTGACAGTTTCTCTGATTCAAATAAAGCTTTGTTTGGCTTTGTGTTTACCTCTCTCCCTAGTATCTTTGGTGCATGGTGATTGAGAAGGCTTTACAGGTCAGATTTTGGGGTTTTCTGCATTGTTCCTTACACTAATTTAATTCTGAAATTTCATCAATCTACTGCAAAGAATTCTGTTTGCTGGTATATTTTCTGTTTTTTGTGGTCTGGGCCCTAGACAGTCGGATTGCGTCAAATCGGTAATGCGCAAGATGCTTTCCATAGTGCTTGGCCAACACGAACTCATTAGATTTAAATTAATATCCTTAGATTCAGCACATTGAAGGGGCTGTATGTATTCTGCCATTACAGATTGAGCCTATTTACTGTTCAACTAATTTAATTAGGGCAATATACCATTCGGCTGATGGGATTAGGGTATATACACAGTGTGGTAGGTATGCAGCACCTTGTTAAGGGATAAAACAGCTATGACAGTCCATGATCAGGCTCTTAGATGATGAAACTTGTTCTACTATCCATTGCTGAACTGATTTTGAGTAAACTGAGGTGCAGCCAATTACCTACCCAGCACCATTGTATACATTAGGCTCCTGATTTGACGAAGAGCTCCTTAATCGTGGTTCGGTCAGCATGCAGTCCTTGATTTTCTGCACAGTTCATTCGTAGGCGTGTATTAGTGGCAGCTTAGATGAGATTAAAGAGGGAAATTAGGGTTTCTTCATATGCAAGAGATTTGACATTAAACCTAGACCAAACATGCATAAACAAGGGGAAAAAAACATTAGAACTCTAGAGTTTCATGCATTCATCATAGAATGAAGACAATTAGGGCACTACAACTAGTTTAGGAACACTATGGATGTGCTTGATTATCGACTTGGTGATTTAGTGCAACTATGGCCCTGTTTGGAATCATGCCACTCAGACATTCCCAAGTTCCCACGAGTTCAGGCATTGGAAAACATGTTTGGTAACTTGATGTAGACCAGACAATAGGTCGGCCAACCCGTTGGGTCTAGTCCATAGACCCAAGGGAGCATCCATTTAGTTAGGAAATATTATTTAGTAGTTTGGTTTGTTTATGATTAATATTAGTTAGTTTCCTTTTTATTTAGATATAATTCATATATTAGGAAATATTGTTGCTTAGGGATCAAGCCAACTCCTTTATAAAAGGATGTTAGGCCTCATTGTAATAGATAGGCTTATTATCAATTAATCTTTTGAGTTATGAGAGTTTTCTCTTTAGTTATGGTGTTTTCATCTCTTGTGAGGTTGCCCTAGTGGCTGGAATCCATCTTGGATTCGATCAATCCTTCGGGAGATTGATTTATCAATCCGATCGCGGATCTTGGCTGCCTTAATTTGTATCAAAGCTGAAGAGTGATCGCTGGGGAGACGTCCGTCCTTCTCGGAATTCCTATTCCATCATCGTCGTGCCACCCCATCCCTCTATCCCGTCGTCATCTAGCCACCCCCAATCCAAACCATCCGAACAGTACCACCCACTCCCTCTGCCCTTCGTCGAACCATCATCCTCCATTCATCCAGTCGGTCCCAAAACCATTCATCGTCACTCTTAAACCATCACAAAAGAAAAAAAAAAAAACCAACAGCCGACCCCAACCCACCTTTGCCCACGCCTTCCAAAACCAACTGAAACCAAACCCAATCGAATTCCCTAACTCCTAATCCCGACCCTCCTTTGCCACAAATCCCAAAACCCTAGCGTAATTCCCCTCAATTATAGAACCCACATTCCCTCTCGATCAATTACAGAACAAAAACGAAGAGAGAGAAAGAGGGCTTGAGATCAAGACGTACCTACCGTGCACCAACGTCGGCAGCATTGCCGGTCGTCGACGTCCGGGAAACTCCACCTTCACCTCCGTAAGCAATCAGGTGCCAGTGTTGGACTCCCGCAATCGCACCTCTCCCCTCGTCAGTCTAGTGCCAGTAGTAGAGAGAAGACGAGTGCCAACCACGTCCCTGCTGCATCGACGCCGTTGTCTCCGTCTCCACTCCATTGCTAGGCTGCCTAACAAGAAATCGTTAGCGTTTTGCTTCCTTCCCCTTCTCGTTGCAGCAACAGTGCCTCTCCCATCTCCGTATTTCATCTCAAAGCAAGTAGAAGAGAGACCCTCCCCCCCTCCATATACTCTCTTTGCGCACAAGCCCTGAGGAAAAAGAGAGGATTTTTTTTTCTTCTCTCTCCTTCACACGTGTTCTGTCTAGGCACTGAACTAGGCCACAGTTTTGGCCTAACCTGCCATCTGGGCTTGACCTGAGTCCAAACTTAACCTAGCCCACCAATAGCAAAAAAAAAAAAAAAAAAAAAAAAAAAAAGAAGAAGAAAAGAAGAGTGCAGATTTTTCTTGACCGAGTCAGTGGGCCTAATTCGAATCTGACCCGTTTAGAGTGTCATTAGCCCAGCCTATCAAATCAATATGAGACACATTGAAGCTGTTATGTATGAGTTCAGATATGGTAATCAGTATCATGAGAAAGAGCTCTACTTTGAGTAGCACATTAATTTGAAGCAAGGTAAATTAACTGTTGATGATTATACCTCTCGATATCAAGAGTTGGAAATTTTATGTGGCTTATGGGAGAGCAATAAGAATGATGGAGCTCGATATATCAAAGGGTTAAGACCAAGCAACGAGCAAAAGTAAATTTTTGTGAAACCATTCCAGAAGCATACAAAGAAGCTATTCGTGTTGAGCACATGCTTCAAAAATCTCGCATGTGTCAATCTCAGTGTCAAGAAAGAAATATTCAGCAATGATCAAGAGCTCATATTGTGGAAAGACTTTTCGCAGGAGAAGATAATCCCACTCTTGTCATTCGTCGATTGCTCAATACAAGTGAAAAGGAAGAAGAAGAATGGAGACAGGTTCAGAAATTTCACACATGGGTAAGAGTAAAAGACAAGTCCGCTAATTTGATTATTGACGATGGTTGTGCAATGAATTTTGTTGCACAAGAGGTCATTGACAAACTTCATTAGCCAATTGAGATGCTTCCTAAGCCCTACCAAGTCACATGGTCCAATGGTCATATTATCCCCGTGACCCAGAGATGTTTGGTATCATTCAAAATGGGCCATTATGAAGACAAAGTTTGGGCCTTAAACATAATCATTGACCTCATTGGGCCTTCGTATGAGGGTGTCACCGTGTATGGTGCTAGCAATTTAGTGGTGTCCAGAAAGAGCCTCCTCCATTCAACTAGGTTGTTCGATTTGATTAAGCGCTATCTTTATGAACCCCAATACCCATAAGGACTTGTCCTGATGGCAGTCCTGCACACAACCAGGGTTTATTTTGCCCCTGCCTATGTCATCTTTGGTATCCATTGATGCACCAGCTGTCCCATAACTAAAATCTTTATGGGTTTGAGATGCATCAAAACCACAAAACAACGTAGTATCATCATCATGAGTCACCATTAATGCCACCGATTTCATAGTTATGGCATATGGCTCATATGTGCAAGAACCACACCAAAGCAACATAATACATGTATGTTAAGCATAAGTTCCCAACATCAGATTATCATTTTTAATGTTCTAGCAAGATTACATAAAGACCAAGCATTTAAGGAAACAACCATTCTCAAAACTACAATAGGGTTCACCCATATCTAACATTCCAATAATGGAGTCAGGCGGCAATAGAAAACCCACCGTTAAATTCAGCTAGAAACCCATGCACAAACATATCATGTATGCAAATCTCATAACTAGTGACACATTTTGACATAGTTCAGATCTGAAACCATACGACAGCTCCTACAGTTGATCAATATTAGAACTAAAATTAAAAAAATTGTGAAGAGGTGCCACGTGGATAATGCAGAACTTTTAAACTATTCAAAAAAAAAAAAAAAAAAACCAGACCATTAATCCTACCAGAATGCAGTGGCAAGAAGTGCCACCAGATTTGGTTCAACCCAACAAAATCCCCAAATATGGGGATTCAGCCAAGACCTGAACCCAGCTGATTGTGCTCGACCAACTTAGAATACCATATAGAGTTCAGATTTCACCCAAACCCACAATACCCAGTTTTGCCAAGCTTAGTCTCTGCTTGGTGGAGGTTGGCTATTGTATTTTCTCCTAATGTTGTTTTCCAAGTAATAAAAATCCCCTCTTCTGAGATTCAGGTCTGGTGGTTTTGATTTACATGCATTAGGGTCCCAAAGTTGAAGAGAATCCAAGAAATACGAGTAGATGGGGATTGGCACTCACCTTGAATAGAACCTTGCTTCCCTAATGACTTGAGGAAGCCTTGTAAGATATCCAAAACGAAGCTTTTTCTCCTCCTCTCTCTTTTTCCTTTGGCTTCCTTCAAGTTCTTCTCCTTCTTGCTTCCAAGGTGAGTATAGGTTTAGGTTTTTTCTTAACGAGAGGTGAAGAGAAGAAAGAGAGTAAAGGGAGATGGGGGTGTGGCTGCCGACGTAAAAAAAAAAAAAAAAGAGTGGGCTTGAGTTGTGCGCAAGACATAATCCCATCGGAATTATGCGCCTAGCCCTCCCCAGTCCTCACTCACAAAGTTATCAAATCATGGGCCCCATGCTTGCTAAGACTTCACACATATTTAATATAAAATCATGGGTCCCCAATCCTCATGATAAAACTAATTTTCTTACTAACACAAGTTGTGGGCCCTTTTCCTTATTAACATAGAACCAACTTCTTAATGGATTAATCCCATGGCCCCACTAATTACTTAAACTCTTTATAATAGTCAATAATAACTCAAAATACCCTATTCTATTGATTAAAATTCACCACCCACATTCGAAGAAATAATTAAGATTAACACAATTACAAACACAACCCTCCTTTATTTGGGCTTGAGACCAGCAATAAAAAAACTGGTGAAGTTAATAGGAATAACTAGTTCAATAGAACTGAAATTAGATGGGATACTGGAGGTATTAAATTCGAGAATTTAGGCGTTGGATGTTTGGGAAAAAACAGTAGTCTTGCCGTCTCTTTCCTAAGGAAATGAACTTTAAGTTTTCAGGACTTCTTTCAGCATGCTTTTGCTAGCCACACCGCCAGATGATAACAAAATAGCATACTAAAGTACTTCTAACTGAAATCTTGTCGAAGAGATTCTACCCAATGTCAGGGTTTTAACAAAACCTTTTCCCATACTTCATATTCCATGAAAAACATGTAATTTGATTACTATATGGCTTGGAGACACAAAACAACCCTTCTCATCATCAAAATCATCACCAAAGCAACCCGATCAATCTTGAGCCAAATCTTGAGATAAGTTGCACTTCTTCATATATATTTTTACTACTTTCATCCACGTCCTCTTTGGCCTACTCCTTCCCCTTTGTAGGCGATCGACCTTCATAGCTAAACTTTTCCTTATCGGCGCCATTGCCGGCCTATGTTGGACATGGCCAAACTATCTCAAATGTGTTTCTTAAATTTTATCCCTTATTGTTACTACCCCTAAATGTTCTCGAAAGCGCTCATTTCTAATTTTGTCCTTCCTAGTTTTGCCACACATCCACCTTAACATTTTCATCTATGCTACATCCATTTTGTGCATATGTAGCTTCTTGATTGGCCAATATTCTACTCTATAGGTCATAGCTGGTCTAATCGCTGTCTTGTAAAACTTTCCCTTTAATCTTTTTGCCATTTGTTGGTCACAAAGCACTCCAGAAGCAAATCTCCACTTCAACCATTCCACCTTTATCCTATGTTCGACATCTTCATCAATCTCCCTATTTTTACTAATAATAGAGGCAAGGGAATAGAAAGAATCACTTTGTGGTATCTCATGGTCTTCAATCCTCACATTAATTTTAGCTCTTTCTATGTGCCCACTGAAGTTACAGTCCATATATTCCGTCTTTGTATGGCTTATTTTAGAGCCTTTGGATTCTAAAGCCTCACAAAGCAACCCTTCTAACAATGTTAAATATACTAACTAGAGCCTAAGAGAGATGAATAGTGATCCACTAAAATCAAGCCAAAAACTGCAACAATTCGTTCATTGGACAAACTACCGGTTCAGGTTCAATGGTGCATTGTTTGTTCTGTGGACAAAATGGTGGTCTGATCGATCATTGTTCAAGTTCGGCAGTGTACCACTTTGTCCAGTGGTCAAAATGCTGCCTTTGGTTGACAGGGCATTATTTTGTTGGACAAAATGCTGGTTCAAGTTTTACAGTGCACTGCTTTTCTTGGTGTACAAAACAACGCTTGAAGTCTGACAATGCATTGCTTTACTTTGTGGAAAAAATGATATTCCAAGTTTGACGGTGCGCTGCTTTACTGGGCTGGAAAAAATTATGCTTCAGGTCCAACCTGCTTTGATACCAAGTTGAATTTCAAAAAATTATTTATTTCAGATTTTAACAGATGAAGGTTTGAAAAGCTGATGAAATTTGAAGAATAGAAGAGAAGGGTGAATAAAATAAAGAAGAGAGGAACTAAGAGGAAACAGACTGTATGGTCGTCTCAATTTGGGTTGGGCCAGCATCACTAGATATCTATATTATAATATATATTTTTTCAAAATTACAGAAAACCCTTGGCAATTTAACATAGTTACCAGTCAGATTTTTCAAAGCCTGAATATCAATCCTTTTTCCCTTGATCTCAACAGAATTACAGATTTACTGGGTTTTGGAGTTTTCTTTTGACCTGTCGTGTTTGCGTCAGTGGTAGTCCTGCCTGACCTTTATTGAGGTCAGCCTGCTTTTGGCTGGATTTGTTTATTTACGCCTGTGGGCAGTTCGTGAGCTGCATTTTTGACAGATTAGCATATGGATTGGGCCTGGGTCTACTTTGTATGGATGTTTGATTAGGTGGCCTTTCTTGACCTGAGGCTTAAGCATCAAGGGCCAAATACATTGCAAATTTGCTGAGTGCAGCCGTTGTTCAAAACCTGTGTGCCGGATCCATAACTGAAAATTGTGTGCCGGATCCATAACTGAAAATTGTGCTCAGTAAGTGAATGGGCTGGCCTGGACTGGGATCCATCCTCATGCTACTTTGCATTGCATATTTACTGACCGAACCTCAGTTTGAGGTCTCTGTACTGGATTTATGCCTGAATATTAGTCTCAACAACTGAATGGGTTGGTCCTGAGCAAGGATCCATCCTCGTACTGCTCCTGTTGTGTTATGTCTTTAAATTATTAACTCAAATCTTCCTTTTATTATGTTAACTCTGCCAGCAATTTCTGCCTGATTGACTGATTTGATTATATATTTTATAGTAACATATTGCATTCTAATCCCACATAAAGAAGATTTTGACATTTGCACCTCAGGTAATGCTGACGTGAACAATGGGTTGATTGTTTTGCAGCCACCTGGTGGAAATTCATGGTTCAGCTCATTAATTGGAACTATCATTGGAAATCTTAAAATCACCATTAGTAATGTCCATATTAGATACGAGGATTCCATGAGGTAGGCACTAAATTGGATCTTGATGTTATTTTTCTTAGTTCTAACACTTGCTTTCTGTTTATTTTGATATGTAATTACTTTTGGGGCCTATATAACTCTGTCAATGCTCACAGTTTTAGTAGATCAGTGAATATTCTTGGAAAAGTGTGACCCACTGGTGATGCAATTCCACGAACAGTGCTCTTTTTCACTGATTTCTGACCTGAAGCAGGACACACTTTTATTGCATGTCCTAGAGTTGACACTGCATTAACATCAGGCAGTAGATGTGCTTGGTTGGCACATCATTGGTCAGTGCTATCTCTGTGCCATACTGGCCCCTGCCCTTTAGTTTGTGGCCATATCCTTGCTAAAGCTTTATTTCACAAATACTTGAAGGATTATGTTTTTTTTTTTTTTTTGAAATGTTTTGCAGTAATCCCGGGCACCCCTTTTGTTCTGGTGTGACTTTAGCAAAGCTGGCTGCGGTGACGATGGATGAACAGGGTAATGAAACCTTCGACACCAGTGGTGTACTTGATAAGTTGTGCAAGGTAAGCTCCATTTCTGATTTATCAAACACTTTAGCTTTTATTATGAAACTGCAAATTTCTATAGACATAAATCTATCAATGCAAAACATTAGAACTTGTATTGGTTTTTCTGCTAAGCCTTTGATGACACATTCTATGGACCTGCTTACTCTGTCAATAAAAGAAATGCACAATTCACTTTCTAAATCTTTATTTCTTTCCACCACATCTTCCTTAAAGGAAGATGAAGCGGATCCTGTAGCTAAAGAAAGTGTGGCTTCATTTTCTTTTGGTGTACTGTTTTTCTGGATGGATTTTTCAATAAAATTACCTTCTACAATGAAAAAGGAGGGGCACTCATATTACAGTTATGGGAAGTGGAACTATATTCTGATCTAAAGTGGCAACTAATGTAAAGAAAATTGTATTATAGTAGTTTCCAATATTCTGAGGTTTTTTTTTTTTTTTTTTTTTATAACATTTTTCATAATTTAATGGGAAGAAGTCCATGTTGTGACCAGCAGTGCTTGTCATCATGACGTATTGCGTTTTGGATTGACTGCGATGGTGACTGTGACAGTGATTTTGATCCATTGTAATGTAACGGCAAGGCACTCTTTGGAAGATACCTAAAGAATTTAAGACATTTGTATTGTTAATTAGTTGGGGCCAATGTTCTCCTATGGTCAGACTGCATATAAGCAATATGCAGTCCAGCCCGTGGGGCCCATTTAAGATGCCTTCTTATTAGTGGGGTGGGGTACATGGAAAGGTCTCCTTGAGGATAAGAGCCAACAAAAATAAAAATAAAAAAATCAGCCCCATTAGATAATCTTAGCCCTTGATATAACCATACATTTCTTTGAGATTCAATCCAACAGTGGATAAAGGTTTGGTGATTGTGAAATTGGGTCTGGTACAAGATCATTTTTTTGGGGGAGGGGGGATGATAGTGTGAAAGGGCCTGCATTGATTAAAGTTGGGCCGAAGTGGGCCCCATAGAGCTGGGTCACATAGCAGTAGCTCGTAGGCGAACGGTTCTCTAATTTATTGTACCCTTTTATGTTATTTTTACGAAATCCTTGGCATTTTTGAAGTTTTTTCTTTAAATGAATGAAATTTCGCTTTTTTCTTGGAAATGAGATATGTATTAGGGCATCTGCAAGGGTCAACAATTGGTGACTGATGAGTTCAGGTTGATCACCTAAGGTAAGGAGTAAGGACCCAACCCAAACTTAACCTATTTTTAAAATAGGTTGAAAATGTAAACCCTAACCCAACCCTCATATAATTGATTCAATCTGACCCAATTTGACCCACTAAAAACTGCAATGGGGGAAAAACTATTTATTTTTTCCGGCCAACAGTAACACTGACATTCCAATCTATAATTTTACAAGCCATCAAATGGGAAAATACATTGAAATACTACATATGATTCCATAGAGAAAACATTAATAACTATAATATCACTGAAACAAAAAATCAACATAGTCGGAAGAAATCAGCCTCAATTATAAGTTCTTCCATTTTTAGACTTCTTTCACATATTGAAATAAAACAAACCTAAAAATTTGAATAAAATCAAATTTATAGGATTCATTACTTGTATGCCATTATAATACAAAAAAGTTGAGGCCAGAAGGTCATTGAAGGATGAGACCCTGAGGTACTAAGGAGTGGAAGGAATATGGGAGTGTGATTTTGGCAAGTAGGAGGTGTTTGGGAATTGGTGTTTATGAGGGATTCCTAAATGGAATGATGAAGTCTGAGACGTTTGGTTTATGAGTGTACTATGAACTGTTGTGTCTGGTTTACACAACTTGACCAACCCATATAGCCTTCACCCAGAAATCTATTATCTGTCTTCCACTTGCATTACGTGTGGTTCACATAAGTCAGGTTCATGGTTGGACCAGGTTTTGTCACCCCTAGCCATGCCTCTTGAATCCTGATATGGAGTGTGATTGAGGTGCATGCTTGATTTTGGACAAACATCACAATACAGTGAGGTGTAGGACCCCAATGCAAACCATGCCTTAGACTCAAGCATTGAATGTAAGCCCCCAAATGCTTCTAGAACATTTCTTGGAATCAAATCATAGTTGTTAGTATATTTTGTTTCGGCTATGCTACCAAAACTAAAACCATTTTATAATTTTTTGGTTTAAATTTGATTTCGGTCGAAATCCATGATTTTGGTCCGAAATCATCGATTTTGCATGAAATGACTGGAATCCTAAAAATGGGCCAAAACTGGTTGGAGGAAAAGGAAAAATGGGCGAGAAAATGAAGAGGGGGGGCGGGGGGGGGGGTTGCCTTCACCTACTCCTGTGAGCATTTCTCGAAAGGGCCTAGGGCTTCTCGAAACGGGCTGGGAGTGGGGGAAATTCACAACTATGAATTGAATGTATGTATTGAACAAATAGGCAGAAAATCAACTCCAAGAAACAGTACCTTTTATTTTGAATTCTTGACCCAGCATAATTTTTTGATCAATAAGGGCAAAAAATAAAACAGAATGTGCTACTATTGGGGAAAATAAAATTGAAGAGAGAGGCACATAATAATTCCAGTATAATGAAAGTGATTAATGATTTCAACAAGGTTAAACATCAAAATGAAAACACAAGGTAGGATGATCAATAAAAAGTATTAGAGAGTATTTTTCCCATCTCTTAATGGCAGTATGAAGGTTATCTTGTTTCTGGTCATCACCTAGTTGTCTGTGCTTGCCATGGTAACATCCACCAAAACTTTTGGCTCTTTAGACTTGCCTACAAAACCTTCCATTCTTTTCTTTGCTAGATTTCCAAGAAAGTGCAATCAGGATGGATTGCAGAATATCCACCTATTTAATGTGATGGTCTCCCATTCACATTAACTTAGTCAGGGAGCTCTTGATAGCCCAATTAACCTGGTGGAAAGAAAACTGAACATAGCACCAGAGGAGCAGTTATTTGATACATCCTAAGATTTAATACATCCTTAGGACTTGTAACACATTTATCGGGACTTGTGATGCAGGCCAGACCATGGTCGGCCAGCTAATTGGGCCTAGTCCACAGGCCCAACAGGATATCCATTTAGTTAGAAGTTTTAATTACTTAAAAGTCTTATTTAGAGAGTTGTGATTTATTTAGAAGTCATTTTATTTGAATTGTAAGCAAGTTTTGTTTCCTTTATTGTTTAGGAAAGTAGAGTCTTACTAGGAAAGGGGATGTCCAACCCTTCCTATAAATATGTAATACCTTCATTAGGAGAGTACTTCATGATCATTCAATAAACATTGGTATGCTTGGTTTGCTGTTCCTCTTCAATGGAAGAGTGCTCGTAGGTGATGCGTTCCAAGACGATTTCGGCCAATTCCCATCTGCGGAGTTGGTTCTCATTGGAATCCTTCCTGGATTTGGAAAACTCGTCCGGAGAGTTTGTCTACACCCATTCCATCACCGCTTGCGGATCCAAGGTTGCATCAACTTGTAACACATTTTTTGGGGAACTTTAATATGATCCGACAAATTGTATCAGCTGCTGCAGTCTGAAAGAAGTTACAGCTGTATATGTATATGTAACGCCTGTCCCACCACACTTTTGGACATGGTTGGATAAAGTTATCTTCCCCAAACAATTTTCTAACAGAAATCCGGTTGAAAAGTTGCCATCAGTGCTCGATTTCAACACTTCTGAATCCTCCAGCTTCCTACTCTGGGTTGTAAGAATGTTGTATCAGCTTCCTACTCCGGGTTGTAAGAATGTTGTATTAGCTTCCATTTCAACACTTCTGATTGAGAAAATTGCATCAGCTGCTGCAAACTGAACGAAGCTACAGTTGTAGATGTAACCCTTTTCCTGCACCTTTGCTCATGGTTGAATAAACTGACCTTCCCCAAACTATTTTCTAACAAGGATCTGGTAAAAAATTTGCCATCAGTGCTCCATTTCAACAATTCTGAATACCCCAGCTCAGTCCCTCCAAAAACTCCACAATGGTGCGTTTAAAATCTTATAAGCATCTTTGAACCATATTCAGGGCAGCATGCCCCTTAACTTCATAGTTCTTTTGATCTTCATCATGTTTGGGTTGTGTCAAAATTTTATACTGGCTGCATCCTACCTAACACCACCCTCCTCCTCTAACTAGTTTGGGACTGGGGAGTTCTCTTACTTCTTTTGATTTGGTTGCTTTCTTATGTTTGTTGCAATGCAATTATTGTAGATTTTTGGTCAATATATCCATTACTACCCATTAGAAAAACTCATGAGGTATTCCAAATGTCCGTGAAAATTAATGTCTCAAATGTTCTTATTATCTATTATTCATAATGGCCTAAGGAAAGGTTGTCAGTGCTTCAATAGCAAGTTGATTTCTTTTACATGTGGGGTGCAGTTAGAAGCTGAGGATCTGGCCTCAGCCTAAGAAAGCATAAATATTTTGTTACCTAAAGCAAAGCAAGTTTGTAATAAAGACCAAGTGAAAGATGGCCCTTTTCTTAGGCCCAAGAAAGGAAAGACATTTTGGCTTAGTTATGTAGGCCTAAGAAAGGAAAGATGCTTCTGGGTTGTAAAAGGGTGCTTTCTCTTACATAGATTTTTGTATGCGCGCGCGCGCAGTTGGTACTCTCTTAGTAGTGATAGGCTTAGTGAGAATAGACTTGCATAGATAAAGGTCAGTCAGCCAGCTATTGAAATCTAAATAGACATGCGTAGATAAATATCGGTCAGTCAGCTATTGAAATCATCGATCTTAGATTTCTGGTGATTATTTTTTCTTCAAGGTCTTGTTGAATTTCAAATTTTACAGCATTTTTGTTTATTTCTCATTTCTTATTTCGAGTTCTATACATGTTTTTAATGATGCCAAGGGGCTTAATTCCAGGCTTAGGATAACTATCTGAATAGGCCTGGCCTGTCAGGTCCAGTCTGATCAGTTCTATATTCTTGAATGGACTCAGACCTTGTCAATGAACTGCCCTACTTGTCTTCTTTATTTGATGGCATTGTTGGATGTATTCTCTGCATTTTACTGCCTTCTTATTGTGTAAGGGTATCAAGAATGTGGTATAAGATTTTTTTTTCCAGACCATTTAAAAGTATATGTTTTATTTATACTGATCATGAACTTTGTTCCTGGTTAGTCATTGCAACTACAGAGGCTAGCTGTGTATCATGATTCTGATGGTTCCCCCTGGATACTGGATAAGGAATGGGAAAACTTGAGCCCCAAGGAATGGATAGAGGTTCCTTTTTTTAATACGCTTACTTCATTATTTATACATTTCTATGTTCTTTTTTTGTTGGGTAAAATCCCTATTGGAAACATTTGTGAAACTATTTTGGTTCTAGATATTCGAAGATGGGATCAATGAGCCTTCAACAGATAATGCAATGGCTTCTGTATGGGCGCTGAATCGTA
This sequence comes from Cinnamomum chago, assembly GCA_038049695.1. Classification (NCBI taxonomy): domain Eukaryota; kingdom Viridiplantae; phylum Streptophyta; class Magnoliopsida; order Laurales; family Lauraceae; genus Cinnamomum; species Cinnamomum chago. The sequence goes on along the minus strand of CP142451.1, from coordinate 100,788,685 downwards.
AATACTTGCTCTCCCCAATCAATGGAGTACTAAAGTATCATCGCCTTGGAAAGCAAGAAAGGACCGACCCAGAGATACCTTTTGAGAAGGCTTCTCTCGTCTTGGATGATGTTTCTCTGACTGTGTCAGAGGTTTGACCTGTTTGTTCGATGATGCTTTGTACCTTTGCCTAATTCTGTTTTTGGTGTTTTTCTTTTCATTTGTTTAACATTTCAATTATTTTGTAATATTTCAGGCTCAGTATCATGATGGCATAAAGCTTCTTGAAGTTTTCGCACAATATAGGACACGTGTTGATGTTTCTCACTTAAGACCTATGGTTCCAGTCTCTGGAAACCCTCATCTTTGGTGGCGCTTTGCTGTTCAGGCTGGTCTGCAGCAGAAGAAAATGTGGTAATTTTATTGTCATTTGCCTCTTACCACTTTCTACTTCAGATGTTAATCTTTCACTTTCCAATCTGCCTCGATTTAAAATTTAATCTACTAGAAAGTTCCACTTTTAACAATGGATTTTACAGCTTCAATACTTGGGTTTGAAATTTAATTTCCTTTTTCATGGATTGACAATAAAGATAATTTTGTTGAGAAAGCAATGAAACACACCATGCACCAAAATAGGGATCTCGTATGAGAGCTCTGTTACCACTATGTGGCTGGAAAGGGAAGGAAGAACGAAAAATTAAACCCCATTGTGAAAGGGCTACAAGGGACCTAAGTTTAAGTGCATAAAAGATCTGTCGTTCCCTAGTTTGGTAAGAGGCGTGCCACTAATTGGTTCCTGCAGAGTTTAATAAAAATACTACGTTTGAAGATTCTGCATTGATTTTGTATTTTTAGATGAAGTGGTATTACGGGGTGAGCCGTGAGCTACAATCGACACCCATCTAATAAAAATCCCGGCAATGAGCTTGCCAGAGAATGATGCTGTGAAGAACCTGAGTTTCCCTGATAACCCAAACCTCTGCTTTGTTGGAATCTCAAATCCCAGTGGCATCGGACAATGCCATAACTGTAAGAGAGCCCCTTAATCATCATAGAGAACACCTTCAATGCCTGCACCGCCCCATCTAGCAGAAACTTTCGTTTTAAAATTTCCAGTTCTGTTGTTTGTTGCTGTGGTTATTCTAGAATTTCATGTATTGTGACAATCTTGTTATTGCTACAGTCTAAAGAATTATGATTTTATTCGTTTTTTTCAGCTATCGTCTTTCATGGGACAGAATTCAGCATCTCTGTCAACTTCGCAGGCGCTATGTTCAACTTTATGCAAGTTCACTTCAACATTTGTACAGTGTGGATGCTTCGGAGATGAGAAAAATTGAGAAATATCTTGATTCTAAAGTAGTTCTTTTGTGGAGGTGTGCTATGTTTCACTTCTTGCTGTTACTTGCTTTCTCTGTTGTTTTCTTATTTGATCAGTAACAAAAACTTATTTTAAGAAGGCAAAGGGTATACAAGAAGAAACAAATGAAAAATAAAAAAGGTATAAGAGGAATGTACCCTCAACCACAATACCATTACATTACATTGCCCTCCCAAGGAGACGACCTTTCAACCCCCTGCTTGGCCAAAGCATCTATGAAAGAGTTGGCTGATCTAAGTTCATGGTGGAAGACTATGCCTAATCTAGTAGATAGAAGACGAATTTCATTAAATAGAAATTGGAATTCCCACGGGTTTACCTTCCGATTAGACACCTACACAGTGGCATTAGAGGAATCACTCTCAACAATAAGGTCACTATGGAATAGTCTCGAGAAACACTGAAGAGCTTCTAAGATAGGTAACATCTCTGCTTCATTGGAATCATAGACACCCATATGCTTGGAAAACATAAATAAAACGTCACCCTTGCTATTACAAAGTACTCCACCAATACTCACCGGCCCTAGTTTCCCTCTGGCAGCTCCATTGACATTGAATTTAAAAACACCAATGGGGGAGGGGACCATAGAACTGATCTCCTTACTTTAAAAGGGCCACACCCCATGCAAGCTTCCTAACTCAAAAAGAAATCATTAATATTAAAATTGGAGAACTCCTGTCTAACCAACTCACATTTAACGGTCAATTGGGTGACCCTTTCTATCAACTCTGCTAGGGAAGAAGATGCACCTTTGAAGATTCTATCATTCCTTTCTCTCCAAATATACCAGAAAAAAAATCCTCCAAAGAATACGGACACTTCCCTGGAAGTGTCCTCCTAATCCGCCATAGTCTTTGGACAAATAAGACTGCATCTACCAATGACATGGCTCCAAACAATATCTGTAACCTCACAATGAAGGAAAAGATGGTTAACTGTTTCACCCTCCTTGTGACACATGACACACACATCTGAGATGTTTGTTGATGTCAATCATCTTCTTAGATTCTCCGTTGTAGATACCTTGGCTGAAACAACTAACCCGCAGAAAACCTCAACCCGTGGAGGAGCCAACCCCAACCAAACAAGAGAAGCAGGATCTCTTGGAAGATGGTTCCCCTCCAAGATAAAGGAAAACGCTTTCGCTGAGAATTCCCCCGATAAGGAGGGCTTCCAAATCAGAGATTCTTTATAATCCCTGCACAGAAATATGTTAGAAAGAAGACAAAGCAGCTCCTCATACTGGATCCGCTTTGAAGGATGAAGACTTATCCTAACACACACACACGCTAATCTAAAAATCCTTGCAAACAACCTGCACAAAGGACGCACTCCCACCGAATCATCAACCAAAACCTCACATTTCTCCCATCCTCCATGAGAAAACCCACCCCTTTGGACATAATTTCCCCCCTTACAGTAGATACATCCACCCATAACCCAGACCTCCTGTACCTAGGGCTAGGAAGAGGCCACCACCCCCACTTATATTTAGAAGCAATAACGCTTCACCATAACACCTCCCTCTCATCCCCAAACCTCCACCACCTTTTAGCCAATAAAGCCCCATTCTTATTCTCAAAACTTCCAGACCCAAACCCCCACTTCGTTAAGGCTTAATCACCTCACTCCACTTCATCAAATGTAACAGTTTCTTTTCACCTTGACCTTCCTATAAAAAATTCCTGAGTAAACAGTTCAACTTATCCACCACTGCCTTTGGCATTTTGAAGAGCGACATATAATACACCAAAAGATTAGATAAGCAGACTTTAATCAAGGTGTTCTTCCCACCCAATGACAAACAATGTTTCTTCCTAGAGGACAATTTTCTCTTTAAACTATGAATAATAGGGCCCTACAATGAGATAGACCTTGGCTTTGCTCCGATAGGAAGCCTAAGATAAACCAAAGGGTGCCTCCATGATTTACAATAAATACAGGAAGCCAGAGAGTGAGTAGTCTCCTCCGCACACCCTGTCCCCACCAAAACACTCTTGGACATGTTAACCTGCAGGCCTGAATCAACTGGAAGCATCTTAAAATCCTCTTAAGTGCCATAATTTCTTCCCTCCTTGACGAACTGAAGAGAATTGTTTCATCTGCAAACAACAAGTGAGTAATTGTCTCCTCACCTTGACACGCCTCAAAGCCATTGGCGGACCTAAGTGTATTGGGTTGGGGCCTGAAGCCCCCTCCAAAATTGAAAAATACCCATAGTGTCCTTAAGGCCCTTATGTCTTAGCCCCCACTTAAAATTAACCAAAGACCCCACTACCATTTCCCAACTCCAAAAACCCACAACCCCTTCCCGACTCCAAAAACCCAAATCCATCAGTTTACATGATGGGGCACACATTGGATATCACAGCCATATACATTTTTTTCTTTCTTATAATTATAAACCAATTTGTCGGGGGGGACATTCATGTGCATCCACCCTCACCATATAAAGAGGGACAAACTTGATGGGGCCCACCTAGAGCCCCGTTAATCATGGGACTTGGGGGATGGAAAGAGACATCTTGGATGGGCCCATATATCAAACTCGGTGTCAATCTCATGCCTCTCTAACTTCTTCATTTGTGGCCCATAAATCTAGCGTCTTTATATTAAAGGAAGAAAATTGACCATTGATCCCACGGTTCAATCTATTCGGATTAGTAAAAATCCAATGGATCCAATATAATTTAGGGGGTCCCATGTGTTCGGATGGTTCAAATGGATCATAAAGTTGGCCCTGCTATGTTGTCCCTGACTGTGCACATGAATATTTCCTCATTTTGTTAATAATATCGTTACTTGCTATATCTTTCCCTCTTTCTCGTGTGGTTAATTTTTTTCCTCATATTTTCTTTTAATTAATTTTGAAATCTATAATAACATCGATTTTACATTTAGCTCCATTGAAAAAGTACAACTCCATTTATTCTGTGAAATCCTAAATTAGTGGACATGAGAAGGGTGAAACATGTTTGATCAAATTTTTGGCAAACTTAAAATTGACAAAAACCTAAGTTCAACCTGGCCTAACTAATGTTCCCAAATGGCTAACATGAACCTAACCTAAACCTAACAAGAAATGAATGTTAGAATTTTTAGGCAACAACCAAAACCTAAATCTATTAACCTAAGTTTAAAATTTGATCAGTTTGGGCCAATGGAGGTTAGTTTAGGCTCAACCAAAGTTTGGCAAATGTGTACTTAGTGCAAGAGTGACAAAGATTATCTCTTAATTAAATGCAATATATTTTCTCTTTTATCATAGTTAACGTGAAGAAAGTATAACAAAATTGTGATTAACTTTTTGAAGTGACCATCGTTAGCCCCCCTTAAGCAAATATCCTGGGTCCGCCACTGCTCAAAGCCATTAATCACCCCCATCTCACAAGCTCTAACCAGATGTGAGCTTAAGGCCTCCACCATACTGATAAACAAGAAAGGGGAAAATGGGTCACATTGTTGAATACCTCTGGAAAATTTAAACAATTTGAATGGAGAACCATTGACCAAGTCAGAGAAAGATGATGTAGAAATGCACTCATGAATCAACCCACTCCAAGTTTCCCCAAAGCCGAATCGTAGTAGCATGCAATCAACAAAATTCCAATCATCATGATCATAAGCTTTCTCCAAATCAATTTTAAAAATGTCCCCCTCCTCTTTTGACCTCTTGCTGGAGTGGATGAGCTCGTTTGCCATTAACACCCCATCAAGAATTTGTCTTCCTGCCACGAAAGCCCCTTGAAAAGGACTAATTATGAAATAAAGGACTTGCTTCAGAATTCAGCCTATTCACCAAGATTTTTGCCAACAACTTGTACAAACACCCCACAAGACTAATAGATCTATAATCACGTAACTCCACTGGATTAGGCACTTCTGTTGATTATATCCCTGTTGTGAAATTCAGAAAGCATATCGTTGAAAACCCTGCTTTACAGAATGAAAAATTGAAGCCGTTAGGTCTTGGGGCCTTATCCCCTCCACATTCCTCTAAAGCTGCAGTCACTTCCTCCTCCTCAAACTCCCTTTCCAACCATCTTTGAATATCAGCATGAAGAGTAGTGAAGGAAACACCCTCCAACTAAGGCCTACAACCGATATCTCCCTTATAAAGATTTTCAAAGAAGCGGGCAACCTCATCCTTAATCTCATGAGTCACGAGGTCTCTTCAGCAATCTTGCGCCCTGTCTAAGCCAACCCATGTAATTGACTTTGCTCCTCATATCGATGGAAGAATTTTGTGTTTTTATATCAGCCTCCTTGAGCCAACTTACTCTGGATCAAGGATCAAAATAGCGGTTGCGGCGGGCGTGGTGGTCAATGGCCAAAACGTTTTGTAGTGGTGTGAAAATTTTAAGTAGTCAAAAAAATCTGAAACCTTTTATAGCAGCAAATCTTGTGTTTTTTTAGTGATTTGAAAGCATATAAGGGTAGAGACTACTTTAGAAAAGGCTATTGAGGAGAAGAAATTGGAAAAACAATGTTTAAAGTTGTAACTACTTGGCTCTATTAGGTTTTAGACTGTAGTGCCGCTATTTTTAAATTAGCGTAGTAGCGGCCTTGACCGCTGCGGCCGATAAACCATGCTATGGATTTCTGCCTCCACGGAATTTCCTCCATATGATTGTATCTATGGATTTCTACTTTCTTTGGTCTTTCATTCATTTGTTTTGACTGAAGCTTGATCTCAATAGATTCTGTTTATGTTCTCTGGTATTTAGCTTTCAGAGTGTTTTTTACTCAGGTTACTTGCACATGCTAAGGTTGAATCTGTAAAGTCAGTGGAAGCTGCTCAACGAAGGAGTCCTAAGAAAGGAAGCTGGTGGTCTTTTGGATGGTTTGTTTTGACCACGATGTCTGTCTGTTACTTATTATTTCATTATAATTGGAGTGCCTTGCGCTATGATTGTTTCTTTAGTTATTTCGTGGCTTATTTATTGTGTATTTTTTCAGGAGTGCCTCCTCTAAAAATCTTGCTATCGATAAAGATAATGAGGAATCACAGTTGGGACAGGAAGACAGACTGACAAAAGAAGAATGGCATGCTATCAATAAGTTATTGAGTTATCAGCCTGAAGAGGATAGCACTTTTGTTTCAGGAAAGGAAATGCAAAATATGATACTGTCTTTGGTTAATGTGTCTATCAGTCAGGCTGCTGCACGGATCATTAGTACTGATCAGACAGAGATTATTTGTGGTAGATTTGAACAACTTGAAGTAACCACTAAACATTATTATAGGAGTGTCCATTGTGATGTTTCATTGAAGTTCTATGGCTTATCTGCTCCCGAAGGTTCCCTTGCAGAGGTTTGTTCTTTCATACTTTTAATTTTATTGGGGTGTGGCTTTTACTTCCATGATGCAATCATCAAGTGGTTTGTGTACTACAGAGTGTCAGCAGCAGGACAAAGGTAAATGCCTTAGAGGCCACTTTCGTACACTCACCAATTGGGGAGAATGTGGACTGGCGACTTTCAGCAACGATTGCGCCATGCCATATCACGGTGCATTTTTTTTTTCACTTATTTACTTTAGAACGCTGTAGACGTTATAAATTCTGATATTGTCTACTCTTTCATATTGTTGAAACTTTCCTCTTTCTCCCAAGGAGCTGTGTGTTCATGTTTCAGTAGATTAAGATTCTCGGATTATTTTCATGCTGCCCATCTTTTTCAAGGAGTTGGTAGGGTGTCAATGTTTCTACCTTTTAGAACTTCTAATTAACAACTTGCATCCTATTTAAAACATAACATCGACTCCTAAGTTGTGCCAGTGCTGATGGGACCTAACCAAAAGGAAAATTTGATGCAATATCAACAAAATTGCGAATTGCATCAGTGCTGGGTTTTGGTCTGATTATTTGATCAATGTATGCTTGGGTTTTACTTTTATGAAGTCCTTCTCATATTCTTTTCTTACATGGAAATGTTGCAGGTCTTGATGGACAGTTATAACCGCTTTTTAGAGTTTGTAAAGAGAAGTAATGCTGTTAGCCCTCTTGTTGCATTGGAAACGGCAACAGCTCTGCAGGTAAATGATGCAGTTTAACCTATGCAATATAGATCTGGACATTTTTTTTTAAATGTTCCATTTTTTATTTGAAAACCTGTTAATGCTTTCATTGATTGGATAATTTCAAGTGCAGATGAAGATAGAGCAGGTGACTCGCAGAGCTCAGGAGCAGTTTCAACTGGTCTTAGAAGAGCAAAGCAGGTTCACTTGTTTGACCTCTTTTTGTTTCCTTCTTTTGGATCTTTTGTGAATAATTGTTTAATTGACATGGATTGGTTTCATATTTGCAATCAAGACTCTAAATGATTTCCCTGCTGCCAGTCTAAACTTCTTGACAACCATCAATTTTGTTGCACTTTTTCATACCATTTCGTCATGGTAGAAACATGTACTGCATCACTCTTGTAAATTTAATATGCTGCTTATCATGTTTGATTTATATATTCGTTCTTTTTTATATATTATTTTTATTTTTATTTTATTTTATTTTTTTATTTTTTTTGTGGGGGCGCCGGGGGCTTGAGCACACACTCTCACAAATGCAAGAAAAATGATAGAAAAGGGTAGAAGCTTTATGTTCTGATTAGTTGATGCTTTGAATAATTTTGCTAGTGAATTTTTTTTTCAATAAATTGCTTATTATATGAGATGATTGATGTAAATTCTCAAATTACTGATAACCATGTATTGTCTGGTGAGTTATGTGAATTGTGGCTACTTTATCATCGTTTTTCCATATGCACAAGTTATGCAACCTACATGCAATGATAAAGTGGTATTCTCTCCTCAATTTTTCCATATCCATCAGTTAAGCAATTGACATTCAATGATAAAGTGATATATATATATATATATATATTTTTTTTTTGCCGAAAGATGAAATGATATTCATCTTTCTTTGTTTTTTATGTTTCTCGTCAATAACCTTGGTAATTTGGGAGGATGACTACTTTTTGTTATTAGTTTTTTTATTTTTTGGTGGGGGGTGGACCCGCAGTCTTGCCAAACCAAGGCATACTGACGAAGATCATCAGCAGTTTTTCATAAGTTAATTCTGCCTATTTTATGGGGTTGTGAAGACTGAATGTGAATTTATTTGCTGACGTTTTTCTTTCCTTTATTCTTCTTTCTACCATTAAGGTTTATGCTCGATATTGATTTTGATGCTCCAAAAATGAGGATCCCTATGAAGACAATTGGATCCAGCTTGTGTCATGACAATTTTCTTTTGGACTTTGGTCATTTCACATTGCATACCAAAGTAAGTTACTTCAGTTGGCCAGTTAAATAGCTTGCATGTTGATTGGCACTTACCTGAAATGTGATGAGGTAATTGCAGGAAGGCCAATGTGATGAACAAAAGCAGAGTTTATATTCCCGTTTCTATGTGATGGGAAGAGACATTGCTGCATTTTTTATTGGAGGTGGTACCGACAGTGGGAATGGCACTTCAGACTCTTCAGTTTTCAGTGGTCAACCTACCACTTTTCCTGTCTCAGATGAAATGGATCACTTCTATTCTGTCATTGACAGGTGTGGAATGTCAGTGCTTGTTGATCAGGTATGCAGTATGCTTGTTTCCAGCATGGACTGTTTCTTAGCGAATATGTGGTTCAGTACATATTTTGATGTCCATTTTTCTTAAGCTGCCTTGTACTCATGTAATTGTTTTGTTTGAAGATCAAAATACCTCATCCAAAATATCCATCAACTCGGATTTCAGTTCAAGTACCTAGTCTGGGAGTTCATCTCTCTCCAGAAAGGTATCGCAGAGTCATGGATCTGCTAGCTATACTCAATAACGCACAAGAACGTAGTGACTTGGGATCTAATAAATTTTCCCAAACTGGTGTCCCATCTTGGTATCCTGCAGATCTTGCCACGAATGCTAGGCTTCTTGTTTGGAGGGTATTCTTTTTTATTTTTTACTTTATTGGTCTGAAATTGACTTTAAGCATGGTTCTGTACTGATTTTAATTTTTAATTTTCTATGAAGGGAATTGGTAATTCTGTTGCTGAATGGAAGTCCTGTTTTCTTGTGTTATCTGGATTATGCCTATATGTTTTAGACTCTGAAGTATCTCAAACCTATCAACGATGTTCAAGGCATGTGTTTTTGTCTATGCTTTGTTTTCGATATAATTTTTCTGTTGTAGTTGGTCAGTTTGCCATCCTCTCTATCATTTCCTATTATGCAGTATCTTGTATTGAGAGGTTTCTTTAGGGATCACAGTCTCTGTTGACATTTTGTAAACATCACAGCATGGCTGGTCGTCAAGTTTTCGAAGTTTCCCCTGCAAGTGTTGGTGGGTCACTGTCTTCTGTTGCAGTGTGTTTTAGGGGCATGGATATTCAGAAGGTAAAGCATTTTAGTTACTTTGCTTACATGTAGCAGTACTGAGAAATATAGCTTTTTGTTTTTAATATATTATAACAGTAAAATTTGGCTAGAAGTAAACAGTATAATTGTGAAGGGGATGATTGGGAATGAGGAAAACAGGTGTGGGTGACTGGGTGAGAAAAATTATGAGTTAATTTTTTTTCTCTCTAAATAACTTGGATTTTTTTACAAGAAAAGTGAAACCAAAATTGGGAAGTTTGCCCCAGGGTGTAAACTTGGATATATTACAAGAAGGTACTAATCCAATCGCCCATGTCGAAGATAACCCCTCTCCTATGCATGAAACTGCCTTCTCTACAATGGCACTTATATCCAATGTCCTGTAATTGAAATCTGGATCAATAAAATCTAGTACAACTAAAATTGTGAATCTTAGATCATAGATCTCAATAGTGCAAGATTGATAGAGTTCTATATCGTCATTGTTGAAGTTTATTCTATGTTGTGGTACATTACCTTTTATTGATACCAACTAATTTTCACCATCTGTTGTTTTTTAATTTTTACTTTATTTTATTTTGGGAGTTGCAATATCAGGCCTGAATCTTCTCTTGGAGGAGAAGATTCAGTGCACTACACTGTCGATTGTTTCACCTTCTAACTAATGCTTAATTAGAAATGAAGGCAGAATGAGCCTTTTCAATATTGCTTTACATAAGTTGAAGAAGATAATATTTTGGAGTAAATCAGGCCTCAAAGAAAACAAGTGAAAAAATAGAACAAATTAGTTCGATCCCTTGGATACTATTTTGCACAGAATTATGACACTTGCTTCTTAAAGAAATCATTTGATTATAGTATGTTTTTAATTGTAAATTGAGGTTCACCAAGAAAAGTGTTAAGATTCTTCGAAAAGGGTTCCAAGTGAATGATTCAATTTCAGATCATTTTCTGTAAGTTTTGGTTCAAATTTTAAATTTGAAAACATAAAATTTGGTATGGGTACATGCATCTAACTTCAAAGTTTCTTGGTCTTGGACTGCTTGAAACCTATACATAATTTTTAGTGGACATGGCCTGCTAAACTTTATATGTAACTTTCAGTTGGAGCCTTGAGGTGGGTACTTCTATTATAATCTGTTGGTCTTTTTTGGACCCTTTGACATTGACCTATATCTAAAATGTTGTCTATTACCGTTTATCTTTCTTAGTTTCTCCCGAACGATTGGTTAAAAGTTTTAAGCATAATAGTCATTAGAACAGATTGGGACCTTAATGTAGAGTTCCATGACCCAAAACACCACTGAATGAGAATCTTAGTGCTTGCCTACCTGATGCAGGACAAACCCATGGTCCCCATGGGTCAACTAACTTATTGAATGGAAATCTGAGGGTTTCCCTACCTGATTCAGAATAGACCCATGGTCCCCATGGGTCAACCAACTTATTAAATGAAAATCTGAGGGCCTGCCTACCTGATTCTGGATAGACCTATGGTCCCCTTGGGTTGACCAACTTGACCAGCCTTTAGGCCCAAGTCCAACCCAACCATTATATATGGTTTTGTTTTTTTTATTAATTGAGTTATTAGTAAGGTCTACTAGTCTTTATTTCATTAATTGAGTTATACAAGTAGGGTCCATAGATTTTATTTATGTGTTTAATCCTAGCCATCAATGTATTTGGATGGTTCAGATTAGTTTTTTGGTTTTTTATTTTCCTATCTAAGGATGCAAATCCTCTTGGCTTTACTAATGGTTGAGAATAATGAAATTAAGTTTTGAGTGCTTTTGAGGATCTTCCCCAAGTTCTCTTCGATTTCTCTCTGAGATCTCTATGTCCTAGATTGGAATTTGGTGTGAGGCCATTTTTCCCGTCTCTCAATCTTCTATCCTGCCCGCCTTGTATCTCCCCTCCGTTCCACATTATTTGTTATCACAGACGAAGATCAATCCATCAGATTCGAAATTCAACACAATCATCTTTACTGTATTCGAAGTTTTCACCCCCTATTCCACATCAGTTGAACCACGCAACTCCCATATTCGTTCAGCCGATTACCATTGGAGGTCCTTTCCTTCGGCCGACTACCATACAAGCCCTGTCTCACAATCGACTGCCATCAGAACCCCAAACCTTCTCAATCCCAAAAATCCCAATTTTTCTTAAATCTCAGAGCCCTCGTCGAGCCCTAACTGAGACACTACCATCCCATCTCATATCCAATCAAACCTTAAACCTCCACAACCAAATGTTTTTGGATCCCTAATCCATCTTCAGCTGCCGTCTCAGAATCCAGATTTAGCATAACCAGAAACACTGTGTGGCACCTTCATCCCCGTCACTGAACTCGCCAAACCCTAGATCCTAACAACTATTCATCAGACTGAGCCTCTCGTCTTCCATTCCAGCCTTGGCCTATCATCAAACAAACAAACCTAGTCCTAGACGAACATCGCCAAACCCAAATTCTAGCATAAAAAAAAAAGAAAAAAGAAAAAAAGAGAGAGAAAGAGGGAGCAAGAACAAAGCAGAGATTAAAAAGAAAAAAAAAAAAAGAAGAAAGGAGAAGAAAAGAATCAGAGAAGATTGTGAGTACTTGGCTTTAGACTGTCATCAACCAAGCTCGCCCGCACAATCGCCTCACAGCAGCAGCGCCATCACCACAGCCATCTCTGTTGCAATCAGCTACTAATGAACCATCGCTGCCAAATTCCAAGCTTCTATTGCCCTCCCACCATCATCTTCAACATCTTCCATCAACTTCGTTGTAGTCGTCTTTGGTTGATCTCGCCGTAACACTTCTCAGCAGCACAATTCCTCTTTCTCGTCTTACCACAGTAATGGCAGAGATAAAAAAAAAAAGGAAAAAAGAAAAAAAGAAAAGAGAGAGGGCGGGGGGTGGGAATTGTTTTTGTTCCCCTTTTTTGCCCTCTCTCCGGCTCCGAGTTTAAGGTGGAGCAAAGAACCTAACACATCTGAATTGGACAGTTCAAATTTGATTTGCTGATATTTTGATCATCTGATCTCTGATATGTGATCTGTCTTTGCGTGTGTACTCTTGGCAATAAGATCTTCGCAACAGGTCAGTCCTTTTTTCAAAAGGGATTTGAAATTTATTTTCCTCACATCCACGGCAATATGGTATTGCTAGTCAACGTAGAATTGCAACTTGCTGAATTTGACAAGGGTCAAGGAACCTCAAAGAATGAAATATGCATGTATATATGGAAAATGGTATTATGAGAATGAGGACTACTTGGAGCAGTGTCTTAATTTGAGGCAAGGAAAACTGTTTGTGGTTGAATATGCCAATGAATGATAGATTGCATTGTTTATGTCAACTGAGTGAAACACATGATTTCAATTGCTTTCTCAAAGGTTTATGATTGGGCACAATGAAAAATATGAAGAAGGACCGCAAGACCATGCATGATGCATTTTGGAAAGGAATTTATGTTGAGCTTTTAATAATATGTTTTCACCTCCGAAAAGCTAAGTTTCAAGAAGGAAATTTTCTGGAAACAATATTAGCCAATGTTGTGGAACCAATTGTGGAGAATGTCAAGACTGATATTGAGGGGCAAAAGTAAGAAACAACTGATTTCACAATAAATTTATATGAAGTGATGATAGACAAGACTCCCCTAAAGGATTTTACTTCAGATGAATTGGAAGGAAAAAAATCCGGAGTCTCTTTCTTCTGACAATATGGGTCAATCGGTGCAGGTTGATAAGAAAGAAAAAGTGGACATTGAAGAATTGAATATAATCAGCAAGGAAGTCACTGAAAATTCAGAGGAAACAACATGTGAAATTCTTGACATGAATGAAATTTCAGAAAAACTCGAAAACAACAGATCTGAATTGCCTTCTTGGGATAGTGTTGATCAACAGATGCAAGCAACAAAGAAAATTGAAGACTTGGATATGGTTAGCAAGCAAACTGAAAATGTGATGGATATGAATGTAGGGCCGCCTCCAGAAAAAGTCAATTCAATCATTAAAAGAGAATGAAATTGTTCAAGAAGTTGGGAATAAGGATCAAATTATTGAGTTTCCCCATTAGTACTTGGTGATTTTGAGCAGCTGATACCGTTGGTGGGTGGGCCTTCTAGATGGGTTTCAAAACTTTTGACCCACTTAATGCAGGGATCAAGACACCCAAAAGGCCAAGAACCTAATCCCAAGATCTAAAACCGTAATCTCATGCATTAAGATCAAAGATCTATCCAAAGAAGATAGATCAAGAAGAACAAGCAAGCATAACAAGAAGATCTACTAAAACAAAGAAGTTGTAGATCTATACCTTAGGAGCTTGGTTGCGCTCTAATCGAGAACTTAAATACTTGATTCTACTTAACCATTTTGCACATTAGACCTCCTTAGCCTTGTGTTCTTCCACGCTGTAACCCTTTTGTAGAGAACTTCTCAAAGAGAATGGTGGGATCTCTAAGGAGAAGAAACCTTAGGCACTCTAGAAGGAAACAAGAGGTGAGAGGAGGAGGAAGGAGAGAGAGGGGCTTGAGAGATTGTGTTTTGAGATCTCTAACCCTCTCCTCTTATTTATAGTTTATGGAACACCTCCTCTTTATCCAAAATTAGAAGTCACTTCTATTCTCAGGATAAAAAAAAATTAGAAGTCTCACTTCTATTCTTAGTATATATCCTACTCATGGTTTAAAATCCCGGTATCGGCCGGGGCAAAAACCGATATGATATCGGTATCGGTTGTGGTTATCGGTTTGTCGTGGGCGTCACGGTGTGAATTTTTTTTAATCCAAAAAACTTTCCAAAAATATCCAAAAAATTCAGAATATTAGAAAGTGCTGGAAAACAATATTTTTTTCCATTAGTAACAACAATAAATCAAAATATCGGTCACTTTAAGTTATGAGTCCTGTTTGTGTCGCAGTTCGCTGTCTTCTCAAAGTATTTCATATAATACAACTATTATTTTGGCTCATGGTCAATTTATTAGTGTAAAATATAAGAAAATAAAGATAACATAACAATTATCTATACACTATTAATAAGCTATTAGTATTTACTATTTAGTATCATAAATACTGCAACAATTTTTTTTTTTTAAGTAGAAGATTTAAAAAAAAAAACTATTTTTCTACACCCAAAATCATGTTGATAAGTAGAACTAGAAAGAAAGTGTGTAGATCTAAGTGAAGAACACAACACAAACCCAAAAATGACATGCCAATTCTATGCTTTATCTAAAAACAAAAAAATAAAAAACGCATAATAGTAAAAATAAGGGAGTTAAGTTGATTTTCTCTTACTAAATAAAATGATTTCTTCAAGAAATAGTGTTGGGATTTGAAAATCTGTAAGAGAATGAACTATGGAGACATGGTTGCTTTAAGGAGATGAGGGGAGAGGAGAAGAAAATGGGGGAATAGGAAAAAAGTTACAAAAAATTAGGGTTTTTGACCATTACTCCATCTCGGCCGATATTTTCAAAATGTCGGCCGAGATATCGGTTAAACCGATATTTTGACCATATATCGGCCGATATTTTGGGGATATTTTACTCGAATCTGTATTGCGGTAAAACATCGCTGTGGTATGGGCCTATACCGGTTCATATCGGGGTATCGGCCGGGATTTTAAATCATGATCCTACTACTCCTTTCCTCAAGTGTTCCAATTGGAATAAAAACCTTCTCTTCTTAGGGCTAGCACGGGGACAACTAGGGATTCCTTAGAATCTGGCTCCAACTGAAACATTAAAACCCCGCATCTCATGTGAACTCTGGACCCACAACTAATTGCAAATAACTCCACTAAATAAATGCAATTGCGCTCTAGTCTTAGGAATATTTACAAGAGGACCCTAAACTTCCCGATTACTGCTAGTAGGCCCCTCCATCAATTATATCCACGAATCTATTGGAAATAATCTGTCCAACCAAATTAGATCCACATCTTATCATCCTGGTGATCCGATTAATCATAGTGATCATCAGTACCATCTGATTAACTCTTAATCAAGATGGGTGCACACTCACTGATGATAGATCCATTAATTGGCGCAATGGGTTATTTCTCTCTTATAGGATAGATTTTATCTTGAGAATTATACCATTACCACGTATACAAGATATCAAGGTGTTGACCTACAATTGGCCTCACTCATTGGTAACTCAAAGTAAATGCATAGTAGAAACTCGAGTCCATTAATCTCTCAGGATTAAGAGACTGTTGCTTGGGAATTATGATTGCAATCCTTAATCAAAGACAGATTTGCATAAGGTGCTACTCATGGTCTTTCGGTACATCTATTGGACTAGCACAACAATCCAGGGTCTTACACTCTGATTGTTGAGACAAACCATGTTATTTCATAGTGACTGAGGTGCTACAACCTTGTACAGATGAGATGCCCAGTCTCATCATTGGTTGTGAAAATCCTTAAAGTATAATAGTTGTGATCCGTGTCTCCTGTATGTGAATCTCATCCACTGATAGTGGTCCCAATCAAAGGCAGATAAAATGGAAAGAATATAATTCTCTTTGGGTGAGAATTTTACCATAGTTGGTGTAACGCCCCGAATCCCGGAGCTCATCAGGATCCAGGGCCTTACTATAAGGAATCCATATCACTTCATAAATTAAATTAAGACAAGGAGCTGAGCAACGTAATAATTTATTTGAGGATCAAATTAAATAGAAAAGAGACATCAACAAGTCTGCCACCCAAAAATCCTAAAATCAACATTTATTGAAAGAAGTAATGCTAGTATCTATTTCAGTTCCATTATGACGCTCTCTTATCAGCCACGCATATTGAAGTCCAATGGCTGATTTTCCCCGTTGCCAAGCTCCCCCAAACGATGCACACCTGAAGTGGGGGCAAACCACTCATCAGAAGTCTGGTGAGTAATATTACCACATACACAGTTCATTGATAAAATAATGAATTGACAAAAGTGCGGAAGAATTCACGAGATAATAATGGATTACATAAATGGTCCTTTTGTTAATTAATGAGGGTACATAGTCAGTCTGTAACTTTGATAGGTTCTGTGATTCCCAAATTCTAGGTTCTTATAATGGAACTCTAACCACAGAGTTTCAGTACTTCAGACCCTTCCAAGGAGGAAGTCCTTATCTAATACATTCAAAAACTCCCAGTAAGGAAGTCAATTGCGCAAATAGTATTACAGTCCCAGTCCCACCTTATTCCTCCTAACCCACCAGGGGTTCAGTGTTCAATTTGATAAAACTCAGAAGTAAGGCTCTTTTCTGTTATTTCAATAAGGTGTCACTGTTTCATATAAATCCATAGCATACATTCTCAGAGGCGAAATTCATTAATTAGTGTATATTTATTATGCACTCAGTAACATCATCAAGGAATTACACACCAATTATATTAATCTAAGATTAGTTCCACATAATTGGGTTTATAATTATACATGCCCCCACTTAGATTCAACATCAGGTACCCACCGTTGTGGTACTATTCTTATATCATACTTTCTGTGTCCTCAGTACCGATCTCATCATATATGTGAATCATTATTTATATTAAGGTTTTCCCAATGGCTTGGAGACTCAATCTAAGATCAACCATATGATTCTGAATTACCAATAGCATGTCAATAATATCAAATATTTATATGGATATATAATCTTAAAATATATAGTTATCCAACCCCACACTAAAATACACCCCTGACATGAACAGTTTGTTTACAACTTCTAGTGTAATCTATGGCTGAAAAGGACTTGATGTATACAACCCATCGTAACATAGTCTCAGCACACACTATAGTGACTGCCACCAGGGGTACTACTGTCACTTGGACACAATGGGTCTCACGCCCAAGGCTTAAGGAAATATTAACCATTTGGGCCCCTAGTGGTCCACTCATCAAGGGTCCAGGACCATCCTGGTCACCCACTAGGGACAACCAATTGACTGGTCCTGATATTCCATCCAATCAACTGGTGGTTTCTGTGTCTCCTAAACATTCTTAAGTAGAACCTTGTTGGCTGGCTCTGTTTCCCTTATTTTCTGTTAATTCCTTGCTTCATAAATTGTTTCCAGGGCCGGGCTCCACTCAGGATAAGTTTCTCCTCTCTACATATCACACTACAAAGGTTCCAAGAATCTCAGAACTAGTTGCAGGAATTTTGACAGCCATGTACAGTTAATTTAACAGGGAAAAGGGGTTGATCAGATGGTGGGCCCTTGAATGGTTCAACTCCCCTGGGACCTGGCCCACCCTGGTCGCCCACCAGAGACCAACAATCTGGTCAGTCTTGATCCTTGATCAGGTGGGCCAGTGGGCCCCACAATCCAACCATGAAAACCTAGGAATTCCCCAAAGATGACACTGCAGGACTTTGGGAATCAGATGTGTGGTCAGATGGGACCCACACCTGGGTCGCCCAGGGGTCCACTACCAGATCCCTGGGTCAGATGGGTGATAGAGTGGGCCCCATGGTCCCACTATCAATTCTACCTACAGACCTCAAATGCTCAGACTGGACGTTGATTAGTTCCTTGGAAGCAACTGGGGGCCAGGTGGGACCCATCTCCAGATGGGTCCATCTACAAAGTTGTTGCCCAGGGGTCTACTCTCAGGTCCCTGGGTGTGATGCTTGAATGGGTGGGCCCCCTGATCACAGTACCCACATCGACAGATCTTGTATCTGTCGATGTGGTTGGAAACCAAGCCTCTGGCTTGAGTTTCTCATCCATTTCCTCCTTCCTGATCAAATCAACATATATATATATATAATTACACCTCACATCCAGTCTTAAATAGACACCCATAATCTATTACTGATTAACTTGGGGATTACAAATCTTGGTCTAACCCCAAAGGAATTTCCAAGATCCGTCGGTAATCAAGTTTTTGATCCTTGTTCCCCCTTTTTGGGTTATATTTAGGAACCACATAAACACAGTATAACCCAGGGATCTACAGATCTATGTATTTGGAAAGATCACTCACCTCCTAGTGTAGCAGATCGTGGTACGGTTGATGTGGGAGCTCGAGTGTTGCATCCACTAGGCCTTCCGGCTTCTTCCTCCTTCCCACGAGTCTTGTTGGTCTCTGTTGATCTTCATAGAAGATCTATCTTTCTCCACTCTGCTACCCTCTTCTTTGGAAACCAAATGCAAACCACGGAAATCAATAAGGAAACTAATAAGAGAGATGAAAAGGCCATATGGGGATAACCCCAAATTTCAGTCGTTGAAATCACCCCCCCTAAATTCTAAGATAGATATCCCCCTCCTTAAGGAATATCGTTCTAACAATCTAACAGCACAAATGGGCCCTAATGGGTTAGAAGCAGGTTAAGACAACCCAACCCAACCTAGTAACTCATGGGCCAGACAAATCTGGGCCTAATCTGGCCCAGGTATTGCAGTTGGAACAATTTTCTGATGATTTCTTATTGCAGCCGAATAACATATAAATAGCCTGAGTGGAAACCGAATGCCTATCCTCAAGGCCCATGATTAACAATAAAGAAACTAAATAAATAACAACTAAAACAATCTAGACTCTAACTAACAGGAACGTTGCTTTATTTGTGGAAATGGAAATCAGGTAGCTGCTTGGACTTGATCTTGCATGCATTCTTTATGCCACGTCCTGGTACCTAGGATTCTTCATAGGGGCTCTACTGGATCTTCGTGGTCCATCAATGCCCGCCCGATCAAGTGGATCCTTGTCCTCAAGGTCCACTGTAGGAAATTGCTCTTTCAACATTTCTGTCTTCTCCCATGTGGCATCCTCTGTTGGTAATCGTTTCCAGTGTACCAAGCTTTCCTAAACAAACTTGTTACCTTGTTTGATCCAACGGGTGTCAATGATGTGCGCGGGCTCGAGCACCACCGCTCCTTCATTGGTAACAGGGGGTAAGTCGGAGCTAACTGCATTTGGATCACCCACATATATCTTCAGCAATGATACGTGAAAAACGGGATGGATGCGTGATCCTTCTGGTAACTGTAGTTTGTAAGCCACATTGTCAATTTTTTTCAGAATGGTATAGGGTCCAAAAAATCTACTTGCTAATTTTTGGTGGGCTCTTTTAAATGCAGTGCTTTGGCGATAAGCTTGGAGTCGTAAAAACACCGTATCACCTTTAAATTCCACATCTCTGCTCTTCAAATCTGCCGCTTGCTTCATTCGATTAATGGCGACCTCCAAATTGCTCTTAAGTTGTTGCAGTAATTCATCGCGATCAATAAGACTTCTGTCTACTTCATTCACCGGTGATAGCCCAGTTCGGTAAATTGGAAGTGCATGTGGTAGCCGTCCATAAAGGGCCTGGAAAGGCGACATTCCCGTAGAGCTGTGATAGGTTGTATTGTACCAGTACTCTGCCCGTGGTAAAAACTCCACCCATTTCTTCGGCCACTGATGAACGAAGCTACGCAAGTACTGCTCCAAGCATCGATTAACCACTTCAGATTGGCCATCCATTTGTGGGTGATAGGCGGAGCTGAATTTTAGTTTAGTATCGGACATCAAGAAAAATTCTTGCCAGAACTTACTGATAAATATAGGGTCCCTATCACTGATAATTGACTGTGGCATACCGTGCAATTTAACCACACCACTTTCAACCCTCTCTGCTACTGTTTTGGCTGTGAAAGGATGAGTAAGAGCCATGAAATGGGCATATTTACTCAGTCTATCTACGGCCACTAGCACTGCATTTTTCCCGAGAGAGATGGGCAAACCTTCAATGAAATCCATTGTGATATCATCCCATACTTGACATGGAATGGGTAAAGGTTGGAGAAGACCTGCTGGAGCCAAGGTTTGTGTTTTAGTCCTTTGACACGTCTCACATGAAGCTACAAAGGCTTGGACCTCCTTATACATAGTAGGCCAATAAAATTGTTGGGCCAACCGTTTGTACGTTTTGAGCACTCTTGAATGACCTGCGATTTTGCTAGCATGGAATTCCATCAATAATTTGCTTCGGATCTCAGGCACCCGCGGCACTACAATTCGATTCTTAAAAAACAGCAGCCCTTCACGCCATTTGTAAGGCCCGTCTGGCTTGTCCTTAGCAATATTTCCCATCTGCTCATTGTAGGCTTCTCCTTGTAAGGCCCTTTTAATCTCTTCCCACAAATGAACCTGTGGCACAAATAAAGCATGAAGAATAGGACTGTCAGGTTTGCGAGATAATGCATCTGCCGCGGAATTCTCACGTCCTGGCCTATAGATAATCTCATAGTCATAGCCGAGCAATTTAGCTACCCATTTCTGTTGCTCCGAGGTGGCCGCTCGCTGTTCCAAAAATATTTGAGGCTGCGTTGATCTGTGTAAATGAAGAATTTCCTTTCCAATAGGTATGGTCGCCATGTGCGAATGGCCTCCACAATGGCCAGCATCTCTTTAGCATAGATGGACCATGATTGCTTGGTCACTCCTAAGGTTCGACTCGTGAAGGCAATGGGTCGTTTTTGTTGGGTGAGCACTGCCCCTATCCCTTCTCTAGATGCATCAGTTTCAATGATAAATGATTCATTGAAGTTGGGCATAGCTAATGTAGGAGTAGAAGTGATGGCCTCTTTTAGTGCTTGGAAAGCGACTTCTGCTTCGTCACTCCAACCGAACAGTCCTTTTTTAAGGAGACTAGTGGAGCCCTACACGTGCAATGCACGTGCACCAAACACATAGTTTTACTAAGAAAATTTTTAAAAAATAAAGCTTTTAAAAAATTTAGTAGAAGCTGAAATACATTTAAAAATCAACTTTCAACAGAAAATGAGTGATTGTAAATTGCAAGGCCCGTGCAATGTCCAAATACAGCTGATAATACTTTTTTCATATACATTTGAAAACAATAAAACGATGATATAGTGAGAAAAATGAGATCTCAAAAGACCATCGATATGGAATTTATATAACTTTTTGAGGATATAAATCACATATTTCTAGATATTTTATCATGAATGTCTACTAAGAAATTTAAATTTACTTTATTTAATCTATCAGGTCGACTTATCAGTTTCTTGGTAGACTTGACATGCTAAAGTTGGAATCCAGTCAAAAGCATAGTCAAATTGATAACCTGAGTTTTATAAAAAATAAAAATAAAAACTAAGAACCAGATGAGCTTACTGTTTTAACCAATTACCATGAACATTATATGTTCACTACAAAATCAGATTCTATTAATGGAAAAAATTAATTATATCCTACCTAAGGACATCAGAATAAAAAAACTGAGATGGTGGTTTCAGTTTTAACTTACAATGAAGAATAACATCTCACACAGATTGTTAAAAATAATGAAGTAATTCGACTTGTCCTCAAGCGACACGGTGGAACTATTATATGAACTCTGACTAGTAAGATTTGCAGAGCACCTGTTGATAAATATTAGTATTTAACATGTGCGTTGTTTTATTTTATAAGACGGACCACTATCAGGTAAAAAGAGGCAATACCTCTCCAAAAGTCGGCATCTTCTTTTTACTTGATATAAAGTGTTATATTTTATACCCAGTAAGAAAAGAATAATACAAAGTAATCATAGAAGTTTAGTTAAATGGAAGCTCACAAATAGAGATATCCATAGGGAAAAAATATCAAAAAACAAAAAACTACAAATACAAATCTGGCAAAAGAATTGGACATTCCTCTTAAGAAATGCATAAAAATGTAACATAGGTATTCTAGATCAACTATTCTACTTTGTTCTGTATAGAGGATGGGAGTGCTGATTAAAGTAAGAAAAATTCGAAATGAACAAAGACAAACTGAATTTGTTGCAGTTCAGCATCAAATACTTATTTTAGTTGTTTACACTTAAAATGATCACTTCATTCATTGACTCTGAAGTTAGTAGTAAAGCTATCATAACAAGCAGTTTCTATGAGATTCTCGTTTTTTTCCTTTAAGAAAATGCATGACGCTTCATTGAAATATATGAAAAGAAGAAGAAGAACAACAACAACAAGAAGCTTGCAATGATGAAAGCAATAAATGTGTTAGAAAATGATCAAAGTTTTTCAATTTAAACCTCATGAGTAAGAGCAATAATAAATAAATATATTCATGCCCTTGAAATGCCCTTTTATAATAAAAAAACTCACAAAATCTTTATATTAAGAAACTAAGAAATTGTACAGAACAACAATAATTTTACGATAGCAATCTATAAGACCTACCACTAAATTGCATTTATGAAATTATCTTTAGCAATCATTAATATTAGAAGAGAACCAATATTTAGTAGTAGTTATTACATTATCCAACTTGTGATTATTCTTCCAACAGGGGTATAAATCAAGATCGATACAACTATTATGTCAGATTGAAAACTCAATTATTCTAACTAAATAAAATACGAACACATGAAGCAAAAGGAAAAGGAATATTTAAAAAAAAATCATGCTAACTTTCATTAAAAGAGAGAAAAAATCAGGATGGACATAAAATGAGTTTAAGTTTGTACATTTCACTTTCTTATTTATGAAAATTTGTCAGTTGCTTTTTTCTTAAAAAAGAAAAAGAAAAAATTAAACATAAAGCAATAATGCAAACGTAGTACTTGTATATATGGGATTTGCTTATAAGTTTTGGAGGTCCCTATACCTTTTGCAAAGGCCATAATAAATAATATACAACTAAAGGAACATCAGATTACAAATATTTAAGGTTAGTGCACAAAAGATTAAAGGGTTAATATTTAAAAAATAATAACAAAGGGTTACATCCGTACAAAGAAAATAATCTCATATCTTTTGGAAACCTCCCGGAGCTCTCTGATGTTCTTAACTCTCAAATTTCAAATACAAATACCACTCAATTATCTTTTACTTCCACCAAAAAACAAAAATAAAAATAAATAAATAAATAAATAGAAACTATTTGCACAATTAGCATTGTTTCAGGTAAAAAAAGAGAATGTTAATTCTCTTGTGTATAGTCAATTTGATATTTGAATGATAACATAACCACCAATTGGCCACCAGCAACAATAACAAAAGTAGTAAGCTAGCTAATACCTTTTGTCGCGACTTTTAAACTGATTTTTAAGCTGATGGCGAAGTATTTAAATGTTCCCACAAAATTATAAGTATTGAACACCAAAAAGGTACTAAGTAAAATACACTTGATTCCTTTTCTTGCATTTTATTGGGCAGGTGTATAGTGAAAAATAATAATACTAAGAGGGGCCCACATCGTGCAGTTTGTTGGGAATATCTATATATATAACTATAATAATACTAAGTGGGGCCCACATCTTGCATTTTATTGGGCATGTTTGTAGTGAAAAATAATCATATTGAGTGGGGCCCACATCTTTCATTTTATTGGACAGGTGTGGTGAAAAAGTACTACATTTTAGTGAAAATTATAAGTGGGCCATGGTGTGTAGTGAAAAGCATTGTTATTTTGTTCTCTTTTATAAGAGTGTAGATGTAGATAGATAGATAGATAGAAAGATAGAGATAGAGAGAGAGAATACTAAGTGGGCCCACATCTTGCATTTTATTGGACAGGTGTGTAGTGAAAAAGTTTTATACTTTACTCTATTTTATATAAGGGTATAGATGTATAGATATAAATAGATATAGATATAGAGATAGAGATAGAGAAATAGTAATAATAATAATAATGTATAGATTATATTATTATTATTATATAGGTGGGGCCCACACAAGTTCTTTTCTTTTATAATCTTATTATTATTATATAAGTGGGGCCCAAGTTCTTCTCTTTTAGAAGGGTAATAATAATGTATAGATTATATTATTATTATCTAAGTGGGGCCCACACAAGTTCTTCTCTTTTATAATCTTATTATTATTATGTTAAGTGGGGCCCACATCTAGCATTTAATTGGGCAAGTGTGTAGTGAAAAAAAGAAAAAAGTTGTGCATCTTGCTCTCTTTTATAATAGTAGTAGATTATTATTATTATCTTAAGTGGGGCCCACATCTAGTATTTGATTGGGCAAGTGTGTAGTGAAAAAAAAGTAAAAAGTTGTGCATCTTGCTCTCTTTTATAATAGTAGTAGATAGTAGATAATCTTATTATTATTATGTTAAGTGGGGCCCACATCTAGCATTTAATTGGGCAAGTGTGTAGTGAAAAAAAGAAAAAAGTTGTGCATCTTGCTCTCTTTTATAATAGTAGTAGATTATTATTATTATCTTAAGTGGGGCCCACATCTAGTATTTGATTGGGCAAGTGTGTAGTGAAAAAAAAGTAAAAAGTTGTGCATCTTGCTCTCTTTTATAATAGTAGTAGATTTGTGAGAGGTCGAGCTAGGATCCCGTAGTTCTTCACAAATTTTCTGTAATACCCTGTCAATCCTAGAAAACCACGCAACTCAGAAATGTTAGTAGGACGAGGCCATGCTACCATGGCTGCAATCTTGTTATTATCTACTTTTACCCTTTGGTATGTCACAATGTGTCCCAAATATTCAAGCTCTTGCTGTCCAAAGGCGCATTTGCTAGCTTTAATGAAGAATTTTTGTTGCATTAAAATCTCTAAAGCCTTTCCCACATGTATCAGATGAGCTTCCCATGTCGGGCTATATATAAATATATCATCAAAAAATACCAGGATATATTTTCGAAGGTAAGGTCAAAAAATGGAATTCATAACGGCTTGGAAGGTCGATGGAGCATTGCATAAGCCGAACGACATTACCAAATACTTGTAGTGTCCATTATGAGTCCGAAAAGCAGTTTTAAGGACATCTTGAGAATGAACCCTTACCTGATGATATCTCGCCCTGAGATCTAGCTTTGTAAAATAGGCAGAATCATGTAACTCGTCCAGCATGTCTTCTACTGTCAGAATTGGGAAGCGATCCTTGATGGTTACTGCATTAAGTGCACGATAATCAGTGCAAAATCGCCAACTTCCATCCTTCTTTTTGACTAAGAGTACTGGGGATGAAAAGGGGCTTGTGCTTGGCCTTATAATTCCTTGGTTGAGCATCTCCTGCACCTGTTTTTCAATTTCTGCTTTCTGGAAATAAGCGTATCGGTATGGTTGAACATTTACAGGTTCAATCCCTTCCTTAAGTGGAATGCAATGATCTATTTCCCTCACAGGTGGTAATTTGGTAGGCTCCTCAAACACGTCGGCGTATTGCTCTAACAATTTATGCAAGTTTGAGTGCAAGTTTTCTTCATCTGTATTGGTCCCGGATTGTACACATATAGCAAACAAGGAATGTCCTTGCCTCAGCTCCCGAGTTGTTTCTTTAAGTGAGGCGATTTGGATAGGTGATTGATCTGTCCCTTGCAATTTCCTGACTTTATTGCCCCACTGGAATTCCATGGTTAGCGTCTTCCAGTTACATACAACTGAGCCCAACATCTCCAACCATTGCACACCAAGTACTACATCGAGGCCTGCTATAGGAATGGCATAGAGTGTGAGTATGAATGGGATATCCTGAAGATCTACTGGAACTTTATCAAATCTGCCTTGGCACTCTAGCTTATCACCATTGGCCACGCGTACAGACATTGGTTCGGTTGGCACCACGAGTAGACGAAGCAAGTTTGCCACTCGGTTGCTGATGAGGTTGTGGGTTGACCGACTATCAATTAACACGTTGACTTCTTGGGGACCAATCTTGGCTGAGATCCTCATGGTTTTAGGAGCTGTCCAACCTGATAATGCATGAGGAGTGATTTCAGGTTCTGGAAGTCCTTCAGGGTCATCCTCAGCTACTTGCTCTTCGGTAACATCTTCTACATATTCTATGGAGGTGTGTCCTTCTAGTAAAAGGAGTTTTGGTCCTTGGCACCGGTGACCTGCTATAAAATGCTCATTACAATGGAAACATAACCCTTGAGCACGCCTCCTTTGCATTTCTTCCCAGGTCAGTTGTTGAGCAGATGTTGCAGGTGCCGCAATTGCAGCCCGAGCTGGTGGTGGAATGGCTAGTGGGGGTTGCATTGCTGGAGGTGGACGGATGAATCTCCGCTGTCTTGTGAGCTGATCGTCCTTCATTTTTGCCAACCTAATGGCATCCTTCAGCGTTTGTGGTTTAAACATTCGAATCCCGTCCGCAATCTCGGCCTTCAAACCTACCATGAATGCCCCAACAAGTGCCTTTTGAGTCCACCCTCTAACTCGATTCCCAAGCCTTTCCAACTCACGTTGGTACTCCATTAGAGAACCGACTTGCCGGACCCGTGAGAAGGCCTCATCAAAGTCTTCGCAATCCGACGGTCCAAATCGAGCCCATAGTTCGTCTTCAAAACCTTCCCATGATATTATCCGACCTTCATTTCGGTATGTCTTCCGGAGCCACTGCCACCACTGGTTTGCCAGGCCCTCCAAGTGGAAAGCTGCCAATGACACCTTCTGGGTTTCGGAAATGGCTTGAAATTCAAAAAATTGGTGCACACGGTTGAACCATTCCGTAGGATCCTCTTCAGTGTATCGCTGAAACTCCAATTTTTCCATTTTTGACGAGCACACCAATCACATTCCTTCAGTCTCTTCCTGCAGGATATTATCACGACGGTTCTGGGAATCTTCTCCTCGTTCATTATTGTGGATAGTATTATTTGATCCCTCCCCAAATGAACGCAGCATTTCAGACATTCGATTGAAGTTTTCTTCCAAATGCATGAGCTTATCGGGGACCCCCAATTCCATACGGTTCATCCCTTCTTGAAGGCCACTGAGCCCAGCCTCCAAGCTCTCAATCCGCTCCTTGTTAGTTGCCATATTAACCCAAAAAATTCCGGCTCTGATACCACTTGATAGTGGTCCCAATCAAAGACGGATAAAATGGAAAGAATATAATTCTCTTTGGGAGAGAATTTTACCACAGTTGGAACAATTTTCTGATGATTTCTTATTGCAGCCGAATAACATATAAATAGCCTGAGTGGAAACAGAATGCCTATCATCAAGGCCCATGATTAACAATAAAGAAACTAAATAAATAACAACTAAAACAATCTAGACTCTAACTAATAGGAACGTTGCTTTATTTGTGGAAATGGAAATCAGAAAATCAGGTAGCTGCTTGGACTTGGTCTTGCATGCATTCTTTATGCCACGTCCTGTTGCATGCATTCTTTATGCCACGTCCTGGTACCTAGGATTCTTCCTAGGGGCTCTACTGGATCTTCTTGGTCCATCATCCACACACATGGATTACATTATTATACTTGTGGGCTCCAGTTCATCTCATAAACCAACATGTCGTTTTGTGTTGGTTATGTGCAATCATTGAATAAAATACCATTCATCACATGAATAAAGCATGAAATAATAAATCAATTAAGGAATAAATCAATTTATTCACACCATCCATTGGATTGAGGACATACAATCTAACAGATACAAATCCAAGACTTGAAGCATTTATTCATTTGAGCGCACATCCAATCCAGGTATTTTATATGCGGAGATCAACAATGGAAACTTGAGGATTGCATTTAGCTCCGACAGATTCAACGCTTGCAGCATCGAAAGGTTTGATCACACATGAAATCACAATTTAGCCATAAAAGAGGGGATGTGTCAAGCCAACTTTGAATTGGAAGTGTAACGACCTGGAATGAATTCCGTGCCGAGACTCGTAAGCATCACACTCATAGGTTAAATCAAGGATCAAATAAAGATTGAGGCATTTACCGGTTTAAACCAACTTGTATTAAAAGTCCAAATCTAATAAACAAATGTAACGTTGACGAATAAAATAAATAAATAATTGCAACGTCTTCCAAATGAAATAATCTAAACAACCTATTAAATCTATTTCTTCTTCATCTATGTGGCTTCGACGCTCATGTACACATCCCAAAGTTTATCTCCCGATCACCATGATTTTTCCGAGCCGCTAAGTTCTAGTTACTTGGATTGGGGCAAATCCACAAAATATCAGTACAACTGAGTGAATAGATATTCTAATCAATTTGTGCGTTTAAACATATACTTAGATAAGATTACATAACAAATTAAAGTAACATCCAAAGTCTCATTCAAGCCAAGGTTGGAATCGGGTCAAACAAACGACAACCTCCTAGCCACCTTACAGCACCAGCCTAAAGTTTATGTTCCACAAAGATATCACATGTACACAGAGTTCCCAAAACTCATTCTTGCACATCTCAAAACCATTCTTTTCTGTCCCAAACAAAATCGACCACCAAGGTCCAAAACCATCAACCACCAAGGTCCAAAGTAAAACCGACCACCAAGGTCCAAAACAAGCAAACTGGTTCCACAAAATCGATCTTTCCCAAGAAGGTCCAACATGAACAATCCTCACAAAATCGGCAATACATACTCGTGGTCTAGGAGTGTCCAAAAGGTTCATCCAAACAAACAAAGTCATCGTATCTCAGTATTCCAAATCAAATAGCAAATATATGTCTCATAAAAAATATGATATTTAGCATGTCCTCAACATTAGTAATGGGCAAATTCCGTAGTCAACTCCTTCTCAAATTATGTGGATTTAATTTGCCCCAGTCCAAATCTAAATTGGTGTACAAGATGAGAGAGGTCAATTACATAACTCACCCTTTACAGTTTTGAGGGAAAATACTCAATTACCAAATTAACTGCAACATATACATATACAAACCACACAATCTACCATTTGAGATCCCCAAATAACAAAGACATAAGCATATTAATCCATATACATATTTCAAGTCACCATATATTTTAATAACAGTGTCCAAAATTCAGATTTGACAAATCAAGAACTAAACCATTCAAACAATCTACAAATAATAACAATGAATAACAAGCCTTGTTTGCAATTTCAGAAAACTTAGGATCCCATTACAATTAATATAAGACAGTAGGGTCTAATGGTAATTTCAGAAGAGTTACAAAGGTAAAACACAGGTTCGACAGATTCCCAACATGGTCTCACGCTTCTCATATTGAAGGCAACTGGTTAGTGGGTCCCACTCTATTGTATACACATGGGATTTGATTCTAAGAGGGTCTGAGTAAAAATACTAAACCAGTAGGGGTTGTTTGCATTCTTTGCAAGTTAAATCCAGGTTGAAATCATCTAAACGGAACTCAGCTTTTGGTAGAACAAGGGTTTACGTCTGGAACACTTGGGCTAGCTGGATAGTGGGCCCCATTGGTCCAAACCTAAGTTGGACCTAACACCAAGGGTGCCCATCAGTCCTCTACCCATTGTATGGACCTGATCTTTGATCAGGTGGGCTAGGGGGGTCCCACTAGGGCATGTTGACATTCAGCCCAAAGTGACAATCAACCTCGATGTGCTTAGTGCGTTCATGAAAAATCAGATTTTCAGTAATTTGAATTGCACTTGTATTATTCGCATAGAGGGGGGTAGCTCCTTTTGCTGGAAAACCAATGTCAGAGAGCAGACTGCGGAGCCAAAGAATTTCGGAGAATGCAGCAGACATGGCAAAAGGATTTGGAAACTTTTTCATGTTTCTTGCATTTTCAAGAAATGAGACTTATCACCCAAAAACATGCACCATCCTGTTGTCGATCTGCGAGTATCTGGATAACCAGCCCAATCAGCATCTGAATAAGCTTTAAGAGATAAAGGATTGTTGGACGGAAAAAATAACCCACGAGTCGGTGTGCGAATAAGGTACCGAATGATGCGGCGAACAGCAGCCAGATGAAGGTGACGAGGAGCAGTCATGAACTGACTCATCAGGTTGACCGCATTAGAGATATCAGGACGAGTGATTGTGAGGTAGATCAAGCTACCAACTAATTGGCGATATGCAATAGGATCAGAAAGAAGATCACCCTCATCTCGACTGAGTTTGACATTCAGTTCGACCGGCGTATCTACAGGAGTTGAAGCAGTAAGACTAGCCAAGGTAATGAGATCAACAGTGTATTTGTGCTGATTGAGAACGATACCTTTAGTCGATTGATGAACTTCAAGACCGAGGAAATAGTGTAGGGGGCCGAGATCCTTCATGTGAAATGTCTCACGAAGAGACACTTGGAGCTCCTGAATCATTATGGCATTAGGACCAGTAATGACGATGTCATCAACATAGACAAGTAGTACAGTGATCCCGGATGGAGCATGATGTAAAAACATAGAAGGATCATACGGGCTTGGGTGAAAATCCAAGCGGAGAAGAGCAGCTTGAAATTTCTCAAACCATGCGCGAGGAGCTTGTTTCAGACCATAGAGGGAGCGACGAAGTTTGGCAACCATACCCCTCCCGGATGAGCATCCCTGAGGCAGGCACATATAAACGTCTTCTTTGAGATTACCATGTAGAAACGCATTTTTGACATCCATTTGATATAGAGGTCAAGACTGAGATGTAGCAACATCAAGAATTGTGCGTACGGTGGTCATCTTGGCAACCTGAGCAAAAGTTTCACCATAATCAATGCCATATTCTTGCCGATTTCCAAGAGCGACAAGACGCGCGCCTTATATCGATCTAAAGTACCATCAGATTTTAACTTGAGAGAAAAAACCCACTTACAACCAATAGGTTTGACACCCACAGGAGATGGGACAATATCCCACGTATGATTTTGCTCCAACGCAACCAATTCATCTTGCATAGCCTGGTTCCAACATGGGTCCTGCACAGCCTAAGAATAGGATTGGGGAATGTAGGAGGAAGATAAAGTGGCCATTAAGGAAGCATGTGAGAATCCATAACGGGCTGGTGGTACCGAAATACGAGAGGAGCGACGCAATGAAGGATGTCCAGTGGGAGCAATTGTTGGGGGCGGACCGGATGCCGGAGGAAGATCAGGAGGAGAATCCCTAGTAGGCGCTGTGCTGTTTCGTCTGTAATAAACAAATTTAGGATTAAATCGAACAACTGACGAGTCTTCAGAAAAACCCGATAAAGACACGAAAGAAGAGGAGTCAGGAGGGTCAATGTGCTTTTGAAAAAAATACTGCTGTTCAAAGAAAACGACATTCCTAGAGGAACGTAAACGACGAATATGAGGATCATAACAAAGGAACCCTTTTTGAAAGGGCGCATAACCTAAAAACACACACTGAGCTGATTGTGCGGTTAGTTTTGTTCTCACAGAAGGAGGCAAGTGCACAAAGCAAGTAGAACAAAAAACATGAAGATCATCATAGGAGGGATAGGTCTTGTACAATCGGTAATGTGGGCTTTGATTCTCAATGGAGGTTGATGGCATATGATTGATAAGTTGAACTGCTGTAGCCAGTGCCTCAACCCAAAAACGTGTAGGAACCGATGATTCAAGAAGGGAATGGGCGACATCAAGGAGATGTCTATTTTTCCTTTCAGCGATCCCATTTTGCTGTGGAGTATAATGACAAGTTCTTTGAGAAATAATGCCTTTGTTTTGCAAAAACTGTTGAAAATTTGAGGACATATATTCCCCGCTCGAATCAGATCGCAAGATTTTAATGCAGATGGAAAATTGATTCTCAACATAAGCTAAAAAGATTTTAAAAACATTAAAAACATCAGATTTTGAATGTAGAAAGTAGACCCATGTGAACCGACTGAAATCATCAATAAAAGTCACAAAATATTTATAGTGAGCGTGGGAAAGAGCTGGAGCAATTCCCCATACATCACTATGAACTAAATCAAAACACTGAGTGGTGAGTGAAGTGGAATGAGGAAACGGAAGAGTTTTGTTCTTTCCCATTTTACAAGTAGCACAATCAAAAGGCACACAAGAAGATAAACCAATGGATTTATTTAATAAACCAGAATTTAACATAAGGGACAAAGCCTTGGAATTAGGATGTCCGAGTCTATTATGCCACAATTGGCAATTATCTCTAAGAGAAAAACAAAACATATTATGGTCAAATTGATTCCTAGAAATTCTAGAAAAATCCAGCGGAAACAAGCGTCCACACTTAGGCCCCCTCACGATCTCCTTCCCGGACATCTGGTCCTGCACAACACAACCAGAAAAAGAAAAAGAGATGTTACATTTATTTTCAACAAGCTGTCCGACTGATAAAAGGTTGGAAGTTAAATTGGGACACAGTTAAACATTTTTCAGTGGAATGGGACCAGGGATGTCACCGATAGCAGTAATGGGAATATGGCCCTCGTTAGCAGTTTGTATTTGAAGAGGGCCATTGTAGCTTTGCACATTGGAGATTGGTGCACTGGAAGATGTCATATGATTAGACGCCCCGGAATCAAGAAACCAAGTAGAAGATGGAGGGGATGTACCTGAGCAACCAAAAGCAGAGAGGGCGTTGACAATCATCTGTTGAACTAATTCAGGAGTGAGAGAGGATGAGGGCCCAAGCTGTGAGGGTGCAAATGTTGGAGCAGGTATATCTGAAGAAGCAACATACGCATGTGGTGGCTGATATTGTGGAGTCTGAGACTGTGGTGATGGACGTTGTGGGCGGCGGCGACATTCAGAGATGATAGGTCCCGACTTTTTACAGTAGCTGTAGACCTTCTGCTTGAATTGAGTTGTAATGTGCTCAAATTTTTGACAGTTGTAACACTGTGTTTTGCTCAAGTCTCGAGGCGGAGAAGCTTTATTTGCCGAGAATGCGACTGAATAGGTTTCCGTCTTTTGTTGGGCGATATGAGTGGAGGTCGCAATGCGCTGTTTTTCGTGTAGGAGTTCATTCAAGCATACATCCAAGGATGGCGTCCGATTCATCAAAGCAGATCAGACACTTTCATATTCATTTCGAAGTTTCATAAAAAATTGATCCCTTTGACTAGAGGCCTGAAGATCTTGAATCACTGTCAACACATTGTCAGCCACATCCGCATACTTAATACTATCGTATTCCGACCAGTGTATGGAATCCGGAATAGTAGTCTTGTACCGACAAGGTCCCTTGTGCATACTCAACAATTGCACATTCAAGATGAAATTGACGCGCAGAGTTATTTTGATGATACATTTTTTCAAATACTCCCACATGGCTTTAGAGGTTTGAGTAAGGCTTAAGATTCATTATCAGATGTGGCTTGACGGATCCCAGAATCCATGATTTGATTTTGGCATCTTTAGTATGCCATGAGGATATCTTCTTTTCATCCTCAGTGGGTTTAGGATCAGCACCAGAAACAAAACCCCACAATTCCTTAGCTTCTAGGTAGATTTGGAATTGGAAAGACCACACAGGGTAATTTTGTCCTGTGGATTTGATCAAAGTAACCTCAGATTTATCCATCTCAATGTTAGATTGGAAAGAAATTGGATTGAATAAGTAACAAACAGTAATCAAAACAAGCAACAGTTGTATAAAAAATTGTTTGGGTGTGCAGATGGCAGGATTCAACCAAGCAGAGAAGAAAAAATCCATGTCAGACCAATAATAGTGAGAAAAAAGGCCATTGACGACCCAGATTGAAGCTTCAGATCCTCTACGTGGGCCCCAAGATGGATCTGAACACTGATCAGATGTTTGATCCAAGAAAGCACTGTATTTTCGCACCTACTGGAACAGGTTTGAACTTATTCCGTCGAATATCCAAGATTCTGGACGGTTGTGATTGAAACTAGTGGAATTTTTTGAAAGAACATGAGAATGATCAGAGAGGCTACCTGGAGGTGCTAAAAAATCCTGAAAAAATCGCCAATAATCCTAGAAATATCAGGTGACCATGTTTGTGTAGGTTTTAGAGATTGATCTTATGATCCGGGGTGGGCCACCGAGATGATGGAACTGTCGCCAATGGTGGATGTCGCTTGAATTCCTTGAACAGATTCCTGGATCTGTTTTCTGCACAAGAGAGATTTATTCCTCTCTATACCTTGATTGCTTTGGAAGAAAAGAAACTAGATGTTCATGAACCTTGCTCTGATACCATGACAATTTCAAGAATTGTATGAGTGACAAGAAGTTTCAGAATTGTATTCTGTTATTGTGTGTCTCTCCTTTGGAGATCGACCCTCGATTTATAGGTATATACATGCCTTTCATCAAGGTCCTAAGATAGGAAAGCAACTAATTACATCAATTAGGGTTCTAAGTTAGGAAGGAAACTAATTACATCAATTAGTATATCTAAGTTAGGAAAGCAACCAAAGAAAGAAATATGTACAATGGTCTAATATTGACCCAACTTAAATCCACGTGAGATAGATGGGCCCATAGATGGGCCTTGGGCCTGTTTAACACAGCGGACGTGTGAAAGTATTTCTGTTAGGTTTATATTATGCAGCTGGCCTTCTGTGAACTTAATTTTACTTAATGCACGATGTTACGTGTTTGATATATTTTTGTTCATGATGTTGGATATAGGATGGAGGCTATCCACAAATGCTTTAATATCTCTCTCCATCCAACTGACCATGATATTGCATGCTATAGCATTTCCATAAAAGTTTTCTATTAGGGAAAAACTTCTGAATAGATTTAGAAAGGCATGAGGACGTGACTTTCTTTTTCGGTTTCTGATGTCAACTGAAAATATTCAGTCTGCTTGTGAAGTGTAAGAGGAGTCTAATGCTAATTACTGATGGCGTTGGTGTATGCTCTTGTTTGGTTGTTGTGAATTGTAATAATGTTCATGGTTTTATCATCAAAGCCTTGCCCCATCTATGTTAGGGTCAGCTACATGAGCTCTGTTTCGCTATTACAGTTACATGAATAATGTTCATGGTTTTGAAGTTCTAATTTATTTTTGTCCATTTTCAGGCTTTGGAGTCCTCTAACACTTTGATTATAGAGTTTCAAGATGAAGAGAAGTCTGTGTGGCTGAAAGGGCTTACCCAAGCAACTTATAGAGCTTCTGTAATTTTTTTGACCTTTCTTTATCATTCTCTCTTTTGTTCATTTAATTGTTTTTTACCCTCTCATTGTTTCTTGTAGGCTCCTCCATCCATCGATATTCTAGAAGAATCGAGTCATAATCCCTCTGAATTTGGAGGGCCTCGGATTAATAATACAACAGCAGACCTTGTTGTCCATGGAGCATTACTGGAAACAAAGCTTATGATATATGGAAAAGTAAGATCTTTAGACACAAAGGGAATTTTATTGTGCTGAAAGGTTTTCTTGGCTCGTAATTTTCTATTATAATAGCTAGTTGGGTTTCACCTAGTGCATCTATTTTTGATCTTTTCCCACACTTTTTCTCTACCAATTGAATTGTTCTTATTTAATTGGTCTTAGTGATCTTTAATTTCTATGACGACCCAAATTCCTGGCCCTGTCGGATTCCGGATTGTAATTCATGGACACTACTCACCATGCATAACTCAAATCAAACAACATAAGAAATCAGGCATTTACTTAATCAAGTCTTTTATTTAAATCCCAAACAAAAAATAAAAGAATAAACAATGTCCCAAATACTAATAA
Source organism: Cinnamomum chago (assembly GCA_038049695.1). Taxonomy (NCBI): domain Eukaryota; kingdom Viridiplantae; phylum Streptophyta; class Magnoliopsida; order Laurales; family Lauraceae; genus Cinnamomum; species Cinnamomum chago. The sequence continues at coordinate 100,752,682 of CP142451.1, read as the reverse complement.
GAAAGTCCCATTCAGTCCATCAATTAAAGTTTACTAAATTAAACATCTAAACTACAGGGATAATCCTTTGAATTATTAAGTCTTGAATTGCTCTCTTCAGCCACACATGCCAAAGTCTAGGGCCTGATCGTCGCCATTATCCCATCCACCCGTGTCCTAGTTACTTGAAAGGGGCAACGCAACATCAGTACATCCTAGTGAATGAATTTCCTATTCTAGAAATCCTATCACACACAGATAATATAAAACATCTAAACTACAGGGATAATCCCTTGAATTATTAAGTCTTGAATCGCTCTCTTCAGCCACTCATGCCAAAGTCTAGGGCCCGTTCGTCGCCATAATCCCATCCACCTCTGTCCTGATTACCTGAAGGAGGCAATGCAATATCAGTACATGCTGGTGAATGAATTTCCTATTCTAGAAATCCTATCACACAAAGATAATATAAAATATGCAAGATCAATTACAAAGATCAACAATAGAGGAATAAAAGAATCATTCCAATTACTGTGGTTTACAATTCAATTATTACTCCATTCCATGATATATCTCGGAACTACATCCTAGCACCGGTTTACATCATCTTGCCACCAAGGCACAACTCATACATAAGGCTGCTACTCAGGCACACAGTATCTCTACGTATGTCCAACAAGGACCTGTCAACACAATGACCAACATAGGTTGACACCCATAATTCATCCACATCATATACATATCATAACCTGAACCCCAAGGTCCAGAATGACGTATCCACTAAAGATTCTGAGTACGAATCGTCACCTCGCACTGTGCTAGTAGCTCAGAGTCCATGATTTCCTTTAACTTGTTTAATTCCTTAATCTGAATTTTCATATTATGACACCAGACATGACGTTACTCATAGAATGCCGAGTTTTATACAGCAGTCATCACTGTGCGACCAGCCTCATACACAAGACCCAGTTTGTCATTGCCCCACTTCTCATCATAATTGGTGTGTGTCTATGTAGGAACAGTTCACACCCTTTTCATCATCAACACCACCCATTTAGGTTCAGAATTTCAGCATCATACACATGCAAAGAAATCTGTCCTCATCCATGATTCATCTTACCATCATAGCATTAATGCAGTCATCATATCACATAAACATTCTAACAAACATATACAGAAACATATGAACTTTCAGCCACATGATCGTTTCAGATACGTAATTTGGAGTGATTCATAGAATGAAGAAGGCTCAAGATTTATTTCTATCTATCATGATCATGCATTATTGTGATGCAAAGAAATCTGTCCTCATCCATGATTTATCTTACCAACATAGCATTAATGCAGTCATCATATCACATAAACATTCTAACAAACATATACAGAAACATATGAACTTTCAGCCACATGGTCGTTTCAGATACGTAATTTCAAGAGATTCATAGAATGAAGAAAGCTCAAGATTTATTGCTATCTATCATGATCATGCTTTATTGTCAGAACATCTCTTTATAATAGAACATAAAAAGTCCCCAAACCAGACATGATGGGGGTCGGGCAGTTCAATATGTCTGAATACATGGTTCAGCTATGGTCGAGATCCTCACCAGTTCCAGATGAATTTCTCTTTTAATCATTGGGTTAATCTTCTTCATGCAACCATCATGATAAATACTTTATGTAACTGAGAGTTACCAACATCATAAAGTTCAAATCAAGAGACTTTACATTCTGGCATACCATATTTCATCTTTCATTGAAATATCTAAATATTCATTAATCACACTACAAGGACTCCCTTGCTAGGGTTTCTCTCAAGGTCGACCCAAGCCAACACCCCTAGATGACGTTCAGTCATGGCCATCTTCTCGTGGGCTTTGAACATCATCTCACCCTTCCTCTAGGGTTTGGCCAAACACAAGGTCCATCCCAATATGGATCGGCCCTCCCTTAGCATGACTTGGGTTCTCAAAGCAAGGCTTGAACCCAAGTTTCAGTTGGCCATGGGAGTGGAGTTCTACATCAGATTCGGCCTTGATTTTATTAGCCACAATTATCAACAACTGTTCTTATTCGTGTTCCAGAAAGGAAGTCTGATTCGACGGTTATGGCTTCGTAGAGTTATGATTTAGTTGTCCCCTTTTGTATATCAATGAAACAACCACTAGCCTACCATAGCACTCCAAAACCCTAGATCTAGATGAGGATTAATGCCTAAGCAGCCAAAACGAGGAGATTCACTCACCTCTTCTAGAAAAACGCCATGTTCACAATGTCTGGTTGGGAGTAGGACATCCGCTACTTGCGTCGCTTCTGGTCGTCTTCTTCTGCCACGTGAAACTCCGAGTCTTCTCCTAGATTCTCAAGCAAAAGAGTCTTTTCTTAGGGCTTCTCTCTCAAAAGTCTATGAAAAGAGACAAAATATGGCAAATAGAAGTGGGTACTAGGGTTTTATGGTCAACGAAACTTTACTTTCAATAGGAGTGTTGTGCATGTCCTAGTTGAAAGTTTGGGATCCGAACCATAGAGACCAGGTGAATAGGGCGAGCTTTGAATTAGTGACCAATTATGCCAAATTTTAACTTTAAATCAATTAGTCACAAGTGATGATATAGAACTAAAGTGCATAAGCTAACAAAAACAATCACCATAACTCATCCACCATAACACAATGATTTATAGTGGTTTGGCCTCAATGCCTATATCTACTACCGGCTTTCCTACACCCCATCGGATTTCCACTATTTATTCTTTTCAATAGGCTAAGCAATAACTTTTACATTATGCTTTCCAAAGCTAAGCAATAACCTCTTGGGTTTTATGGTTCACCCCTAACCTTTATATACATGCGTTTCTAAGGCTAAGCAATAACCTATGCAACCAAAATGTTTGTTCTCTCTCTAAGTAGTGTCTAGAGTACACCTGATGGAGACACAATTTTGGCTCAATACAATGTCCCTAAATAGGCGGATATAAAAGTGAAAATCTAACTCACACATACACTATATGTATATAAAGATGAATGCTCAATGTGTATGCATGATGTCTTCAATCAATTTGAAAATAAATGCTCATAAAAACATTTATGATTGAGGTAAGAATGCTAATCACATGTTAAAAACAACTTGTAAAAGAAATACCTATCTAGTCCAAGCAAGTTGTGAAATTTTAAGAACAGAACGTGTGATGCATAAGGACTTCAATCAATTTAGAAAAGAAGCTCAATGAATGTATGCTAAAAGCATTTGAAAGTGTAAAAATACAAAAATAGATTTGATTGAAGTCAAAAGGCAAATCACATGTAATATAAAAATCAACTTGAGAATGATATACCTATCAATGCTAAGCAAGTTGTGAAACTTTAAAAACAAGTACATGTGATTTGTGAGTGTTATTGAATCCAAAACATAATATTGATTGAAAATGAGTCTCGTCATGGAAATAAACAACCTTAGATTCAACCAAGTATAGGAATCATGTTACATATGATTTCAAAGATGATTTCAAAACATGATTCACTTAGATATACCAATTTGTGTCCTACTTGGTATGAATCAAGGTGATGCATCCAAAACAATAAATCAATTCAAATCATATACGTGTTAAGGACACAACAAATCCTAGCTTAACATGCTAAAAATACTTTACCAATAATTTAGACAAAACATGAAAACATATGACAAGGAAAACTATGCTTACTCAGATGATTTTACTTTGATTCCAAGCTTTAGCTTGTCTTTTGACCAACTAGCCTGCCTTAGCTCATTCCCCTTTGTTTGGCCTCAAAACACCTCTTGGAGTCCCTCTTGGTTCCGCAATTTTGGCCCTGGATTGAGCTTGTTTTTATAGCAAAAAGTGCCCAACGGTTAGTCCCTGGCCGACCTGGTACCCACCCGGTCGGCCGCATGCTCAACGGTAAAAAATCTGTCCGTTTGGAGCCAACAACTCTTTTCCCGGTCGACCTGCACTGGGTTTTTTTTTTCCCAAAAATGTTGTTTTTTCAAAGTTTTTCTACTGTGGGAACCCTGGGCTATGGAATCATGCCCAACTTCATGTTTAAATCAATCTAAAGGAGTTTTCAAAACATGAACCTAAAATGCCTAAGATGATTTGAAAGTTTAAAACCAAGGCTTGCATGATTCGAAAATCTTCTTTTAAAAAATTAATGCATCCATGTTTAAAATCGAAAACATGCTTGAAATACGAGTTCTAAAAGTTTTAAAACCATGCATGTGTAAGTACAAGATTTCAAGTTTTTCAAAACAAGGCATATGTGAAAATTCAAATGATGATAACATGATAATGCATCCATCAAATTGCAATGCACAAAATCCTTGACACTAGTATCCAACTAGAAAGCATGTGGCAAGTCTCTTTTGGGGTATGAGGTTGGTGCTCACCTCTAGATGGAGTCCCACCATACTACTTAACATGCATTCTTAATTGCTATGACATCAAACAGGGTCCCACTACTCACCTCCTTAAAAATCATTTAAACGAAGGGTCCCACTATCCTAATGCTTAATTAAAACTTAAACAATTGGTCCCACAATTAGAGATAACTAACTGAAAGGCAAAAACTAGGGCCCCACAGTGCATTAACTTATTGGGATGTGCTAGACCTAGGGCCATCATAGGGTCCAGGATATTACAATTTCTATAGGAAGTGTGCATATGCATGCACGTGTCACTTGCATGGCTTGAAATATCTCAGGCGTTATGTATCGATAATTGGCTGCAACCATACCAATATATTGCCAAGATATTTGAATTGTGGAAAATTCTGCAAAATATTGGTCATTACTGTCGTTGTCGATTGAAAAATTCTTGATTTCAAACTTGGTGAAGACCCATGCAAGAGGACATTTATTCTTGATTTCAAATATTGTCCTTCTCCCCTGCACATTTAGGTAACACTTTACTGATTTCCTCTAACTCCCATTTTGATGATATCCTGCGATCTGAATAGTGCAAAAGGAATTTAATAGACTTGGTTAGTAGGATATGCTAAACTTGGACCCTAGAAGTATTAGTGCAGTATGCCAATACAACACTCATAATGTCCGACATGGATGCTCTAGGCATTTACAGCTATCCAAGTATCATAGATCCTAACTTGACCTTGGGAAAGACTCTAGTTACTATCCTCAAAAACCTTGACCAGCCCTTTTCCTTTTGCTCTTTTAAGAATCTCTGGCCCTTTCTTAGCTTGCTGGTAAACTTGATTTTTGGTCTTCATAATCTTGATACTGATCAAAGTTTATTCTACCATCAAAATCACAATCTTGAGATAAATCAAACATCTCATCATTTGAGCCCCACGGTTGGTGTGGAAGCACTAATCCCAATTGATCGTAAACACAAAGTACCCCAATCTTCATTCAAACAGAAAATCAACTTAAACAAGGAGAAAAGTAGATTCTCTTACCGTTGATTGAATCCAACGTCAATATCTTCGATCCAATGAGAGAGAATGAAACCAACTTTTAGAAGATATTCAATCAATTGACTTCAAGGAAGAATCCCAAGGACTATCTGAAGCGGATATCACTATGAGGTTGAACCTAAAAGATCCTTTTGAGCGCAAAGTCTGTGAAGAAGAGATCAAATGGAAACAAAGATCTAGATGTCGTTGGCTAAAGGAAGGGGACAAGAACACCAAATTTTTCCATAGCCTGGCCTCCACTAGAATGAGGGGCAACAAGATTAACTACTTGATGGCTGACGGCAATAGATTAGAGGATAGGGATGGGATCACTAACCACATCCTCAGTTTCTTTCAAAGCCTGTATAGAAAAGATAGCTCCAGCAAGACTTCCTTAGACAATCTCAATTTCTCCACCATTAGCGAGGAGGATGCGCATTGGTTGGAAGAAGAGTTCCAGGAGGAAGAAGTCAAATCAGCGGTCTTTAATCTTGCTAGCGACAAAGCTCCAGGCCCAGATGGTTTTCCCATGTCTTTCTTCCATACTTTTTGGGACCTTCTCAGAGTTGATGTTATGGCCTTCATGAAAGAATTTCACTCTAGAGGAAGGCTCTCCGAATCGATCGGTGCCTCTTTCATCGCCCTTATCCCAAAGAAGACCGGGGCTGATAGTGTTAAAGAATTTAGGCCAATCAGCCTCCTAGGCAACATTTACAAAATAGTGGCAAAAGTGCTAGCTTCCAGACTCCAAAAAATCCTTCCTTCCATCATCTCTCTCTCAAGGAGCCTTTGTTCAAGGCAGATAGATCTTTGATGGGGTTCTTGTTGCCAATGAATGTATCCACTCCAGATACGAGGACAAACTTCCAGGAATCATTTGCAAACTTGACTTGGAAAAGGCCTTCGACATGGTGGACTGGGACTTCTTCATCTACTTGATGCGCAGGATGGGCTTTCAATCTAAATGGAGGTCTTAGATCAAAGAATGCATTTCATCTGCTACCTTCTCCATACTTATGAATGGCTCCCCATATGGATTTTTTCCAGCTGAGAGGGGCTTTCGCCTGGGGGACCCCTTGTCTGCATTTTTATTCGTCATTGTTGGTGAAGGCCTAAGTCGGATGCTCTCCAAAGCAGAAGACTGCAACCTGATTCACGGATTCAAGCCTTCTCAGAATGCTCCTTCTGTCTCCGACCTCCAATATGCAGATGACACCCTCCTATTTTGCGATGTTGATGAGGACCAAATTAAAAATTTGGTGGCTATTCTCAGATGTTTTGAAGCTGTCTCGGGTCTTAGGATAAATTTCTCAAAAACTTCCATCCTTGGAGTCTCAATTGAAGACATCTCGCTTCATCACTTTGCTACTATTTTGGGGTGCAGAGTAGACTTCTTCCCATCCACCTACCTTGGTCTTCCCTTATGCCTAGACAGAGTACCTAAATCTGTTTGGAACCCAGTACTTGAAAGGATTGAGAGAAAGTTATCTTCTTGGAAAGCAAAATATATATCCTTAGGAGGAAGAATTACGTTGATCCAATCTGCCCTTGCAAACCTTCCCATCTACTACATGTCCATCCTCAAATGCCCCGCTACAATCATTGATCGCATTGAGAAGTTTCAAAGAGACTTCCTCTGGCAAGGCAGTGAGGATTGTAAAAAATTCCACTTGGTTAATTGGAAAACAGTCTGCTCCCCTAAAGACTCTGGTGGTCTTGGAATAAGACCTTTAAGGATCATGAATCAGGCTTTGCTGGGTAAATGGCTTTGGAGACTTGGGGATGATTCACAAGGTCTTTGGAAAAAAATCCTTGTAGCAAAATACAAAGTGAGAAGATTTGGCTGGGAAATCTCTCCTCCTCCGTGAAGATGCTCTAAATTTTGGAAAGGGATCCACAGTTCAAACGCTTCTTTTACCCAATCTATCAGCTTCCGCGTTGGCAATGGGGAGAAAATTTCCTTCTGGCACGATATTTGGGCTGGCGATTCCACTTTAGCGCTTCAGTTCCCTGATCTCTACAGATGTGCCAGAAACAGAAATGCTAAGATTAGAGATTATCTCGACACAAGCACTAACAATCATCTGTGGTGGCCTATTTTCAGAAGGAATTTTTCCGAGGCAGAAGAATCTAATATCTTCAATCACCTTGAGGTGCTCAATGGCATAGATATCTCTAGAGAAGGGCAAGACAGCAGAATATGGACCCCTTCTCGTGATGGCTCTTTTTCAGTATCTTCCTTCTCCACTTTTTCAACCATTTCAGTGGCTTCTCGAAGTTGGTTAGCTTTATAGAAGATCAAGGCCCCTCCCAGAGTTATTGCTTTTACTTGGCTTGCCCTCCGTAATAAAATTCTAACAATGGATAATCTTCGCAGAAGGCATATCACCCTTGTCAATGCTTGTCCCCTCTGCTTAGCGGATGAGGAATCAGTTGACCATCTTTCGCTCCATTGCAAGCAATCAAAAGCCCTTTGGTCTGCAATCCTGTATGAGTTCAATTGCAGTTGGGTCATGCCGCAGTCCTTACAAGACCTTTTTCATCAATGGACTACCCTTATTAAAACCTCCAAAGGGAAGATCATGTGACGGGTATCCTTTTTGGCTTGCATCTGGACGATTTGGAAAGAGAGAAATAGAAGATGTTTCGAAGGGATTACTTCCTCCAAAGAAGACTTAATCCTTAGATTGAAACTCTGCGTTGCCTCGTGGGTGTCTTATCTTCTAGACTTTTGGGGCTTTTCTACTAATGCAATCGTGTTCAATTGGAAGGAAATCATCTCATCTTGACTTGATTCTCTCTCCCTCTCCTTGTTTCTGTTTCCCCTCCTTTTGGGAGGTGGCTGTTTTTTGGGGTTTTACCCGGCCGCTTCTCAGTATAATTCTTTTATACTGTAAAGCTCTTTTTGTAATTTCCTTTTTCTATCAATACAAGTTACCATTTCAAAAAAAAAAAAAAAAAAATCAAACCAAGGAGACGGAAAATTGATAAAAGTGCACACATACACATGCTACTTTACTCAATTGTTGTATAAATATTCAAGGTTAGAGATTGCCTACCCACCCCTTACATGTGTATTTATACAACTTAGAACATCCTTACAACCCTAAAATCATAGCCACCCATCAAGATTTCAAGGATAATGAAAATCCTAAAAATAGAATCCTATTACATTCAAGTCTAGGTCATCCTCTAGTTGCTTCAGTCCTGGTTGTCTTCTTCCTCGTGAAAACCCGTGCTTTCCCCTAGTTCCCAAGCAAAAGTCCCCCTCTCATAGGGTTCTCACACAAGTAGGAATAAAGAAGGAAAATTGCGTGAGGCACATAAGAGAATTCAGAGGGATATAAGTTGACTATAGTTTGAATCCCTTTAGAAGTCTTATGTGTACAAGGGAGTTCTCCTGGGGAGACGTGCGCAAGTCCTTCTTGGACATTGATGCTGGCGCACAAACAAGAGTTGGGCTCCACATCTCCACTAAACATTATTTCAAGGTTATATTGCCTCAAAAGGGGTCCCGCTACTCTAATACCTAGTTTATAACAAAATAACTTAAAACAACGGGTCCCACCAATTCGTAATTAATAGACGGAGCACACTAGGGCCCCACAGGGTTGGGGATATTACATGAAACTTGTGGGGTCCTTTATGTGTTTGTGTGTGTCCCCATGAATTAGAGCTAGATTGAGTGCTTCAACAATCTTCAATACCAATTTTGTAGGTGGATTTTTTTTTTTTTTTTTTTTTTTTTTTTTTTTTTTGTCCTGGGTTGTCCAGGGACTTCACTATATTTTCACAATTTCACCAGAAAAAAGAAAAGAAAAGAAAAGAAAATATTCATATAATCAAATGGTTGATCAATGATATTGGATCATTAACACGTGTATTGCAGTCATGGGGGACCTTCTGCTGCCTCTTTAGAATGCAACTGTGTTTAATGTGTGGATTTCTTTGTTCAGATGCATCTCATATGTTAGGTATTAGTACGAGAATAATGTTTCTTTTCTCTTAGGGAATGCGGGCATAGGCTTTAAGGATTTTCTGATTTTAATCTTTAAAACTTGAATGATAATGATAATTGTCGGTCCTTCCATTTTATACATTATTTACTTTACAGACAGCAGAGGGAACACGTGAAACCCTTGAAGAGACATTGATCCTGGAGCTCCTTGCTGGAGGAGGGAAGGTTAGCTTGTTTAGTGTACTTTTAACTTTGAAATCCTGTTTCTCTTTTTTGTGATGGTCAGATTTTTATCTTCTGTTTTCTGCAAAGAAAATTGTCATAATTAGCAAACTAGAAATTTTTACTTGCATCTTGAGTTTGTTATGAATTCTCAATGGTTTGAAGTATTTCCTGTCTACAATTCTACATTACGAATATGAAAACAATCTTTTGTTGAGGTCAATCTTGCTTGTTCTTTCATCAGCTCTATTTTTTTAATATATATTTTATTAAGGAAAGTTGCTTCACTATACATACCGATTAAAAAAAAAAGGAAAAGTTTCTTTATTATCAGTGTGTCAGTCAAGGATGAAAAAAGCGTCCGATATGCAATCGGGCGTCTCTCACAACCATAGCGGCCAATACATTCCTGTAGCGGCCACTACGACCGCTATTTTATAGTAGCGGGCGCCACAACTTGGATACAACTTTCAGTCTGTGAGAGAGAGACGTGCATGATGTGTTGCAGAAAAAAAAACCTAGAGAGAGAGAGAGAGAGAGAGAGAGAGAGAGAGAGAGAGAGAGAGAGAGAGAGAGAGAGAGAGCATTGTAATAGAAAAAAGCAATGAAAGAAAGGAAAAGGACTGACCTGGTTCTTCTTCCTTAGTAGCATGCAGCCCTTGATCTTCCCTTCCCCGATTTCCCTTCACAGAAACTTACTGAGATCTTGCTGTTGTAGAAAGTTTAGATGATTCCCTTGCCAAAGATCACGTTGCTGGCGAAGCTCAAATCCGTTGCCATTTTCGTTGCTCCTCCTACTCCTTCCTTTTCTTGCTTCGTTTTCTTTTCTTTTTTTCCTCTTCTTTTTTTTTTTTCTTCTTCTCATTCTTCTCCTTTCCCTCCTCTCTTTACTTCTCGACCCTTCTTATGTTCGTACGAAGAAAAAAGGGAAGCAGCCCTAAACGAAATCTCTTCATTTTTTATTCTTTGAGATTCATGCCCCCATGTGTGGCCCATCTAACAAAAACAGACGATCAAGTGTACCATGGGACCCCTTTTATAATTATTTGAAAGTATCACCTATGGCCAGTAATCTAAGTGTCACGGTCCCCACCTGGCTGCCCACCTAAATTAAAGATGTGCACCATCTATTATATAAGAGAGCCAAATTTCACTTTAATAGATATGGGGCCTATCCAAACCCTAGCCAAATTTCACTCTAATAAAAAAATGGGCTCTAGCCAAATTCACTTTGATTGTAAATAAGGCTCTAATTAAATTTGATTCTAATATAAAATAGGGCCTTAGCCAAATTTCAATTTAATACGAAACGCGTTCTTAGCCAAATTTCAATCTAAGCAGGTAGTTGGACCCGAGCTAGATTTCATTCTAATAGAAAATAATACCTTAGTCAAATTTCAATTTCATAGGAAATGAGTTATAACCAAATTTTACTCTAATAATAGGAAATAGGGACCTAACCAAATTTCACTCTAACAAAAAATATGACCCAAGCCAAATTTCTATATAATGGTAATAGGAAATGAGTCATAGTCAAATTTCGCTATAGTAGAAAATAGGGCCCTAGCCAAATTAAATTTTTTTTTTATTATTGCTTAGCAACATAAAATCATTAATACATATGAAACAATAGATTAATACTATTATTTTATAATCATACAGCGAAACAGGACCTCATACAATGAGGGGACCGCTACGCCCCCTTATCTTAGTTACTTTTGCAAAAGAAACACATTTTCTATCACTTTTCAATATTCTAGATTTTCTAGAATTTTTTCAGATTTTTTTGACGATTTTTTCGAATCACACCGCTACGTAGCTACGTTGCACCCGCTTAGTAGCGTTTCAGCGTCAGTTGGTTGATTGATGCCTTTGACAAATTTTTCGTTAGAAAAGTGTTTTTTTTTTTTAAAGGTTTAACATTCTATTTCTTAAAGTTTGATTTCATCACCTTTTTCTTTTTCCGTTTTTTTACAAGCATTTTCATTTCATTTCATGACCGTGATCTACTTGACCGTTATCTGTAATTCTGAAAATAATTGAATGAAAAAGGATTTGCGTTGGAAAGTATAGAGATAAGGTTTTAAAATAATCAGTCAACTGTATGGAGATATCATTACCCTATCTTTTTCCCCCTTTAGAGTATGTTTGGTAATAGGTGAGGAATCCACAGATCTGAGGATTCCTCACCGTCCTTTGAACGGGTATTCCTCGCTTTAGATTTCACATCAATATTGGTGTGTGTTGATGCATATAGCTGAGAAAAGTGGTTTCAGTGTGAAAATCCGCAAAAGTGAAGATTTCCAAATCCTATGTGGGGTGGGCGGGCCTGAAAATCCTAAAATATGAGGATTTTCATTGGTCCAAATCCTCGGGGATTTACAGTCACCAAACATGGGTTTTCCATGTTGCGGAAATCTTTTCCCCCTTGTATTTGGCTGCAAAACATGACATTTTTGACTATATTGCTCTTATTATCTTTCAAAAAAAAAAAAAAAACCTATATTGCTTTCATTCTTTTATGAAAAAAGTTTATATATTGCTCTCATTTGTTACATATTCTAGTTTGTGTTTAACATGAAATGCCCTTTCTGTGTTTTATACTAATTGAGTTGTGATAATTTCCACCAATACTTGTTATGATAAATGTAATTGTATTGCAAATTGCATAACAGGTTAACCTTGTCAGTTTAGAAGGCGAGTTGACTATGAAGATGAAAGTGCATTCCCTTAAGATCAAAGATGAACTTCAAGGTCGTTTGTCTGTGTCTCCCCAATATTTAGCCTGTTCTGTTGTGAAGGATGAAAAAAACATTTTTCCTTTTACCTATGATCCCGTTGCGATTGAATTGCCTAAAACAGTTTTAGAGGAGGATGATGTTTTCAATGATGCATTGTCTGACTTCACGTCCACTCCTGATCATAGTGTTTATTCACAAGGTTGTGAGATGTCTTTTGGTAGCAAGCATAGTACTTCATATGCACTGGAGCACAGTGCCAGTGTTGATTCCATTGATGGTTCATCATACGACAAAGAACTAGAAAAAGGGAAGGGCTTAAGCAGTGAGATATTTTACGAGGCACAAGATACTGACGCATCTGATTTTGTCACAGTTACCTTTTTGACACGACATCCTGGGTCATCTCGGTATAATGGTGTTGATACACAGGTAACTTGTTGAGATGGTATTTTGTGTCCATCTAGGGGCCAATGACCCTCTATTAAGTATACTTTTACTGAAAATTGTATTATCATTCTCTTCCATTAATTTTGAGTTAATGATTTTCAGATGAACATCCGCATGTCCAATCTGGAATTTTTCTGCAATAGGCCCACTCTTGTTTCTTTAATTGAACTTGGTGTTGATCTGAGCATGGTGAAGTCAGGGTTAAGTAGTACAGTTGAGCTTGATTCTCCCAGCCCCATATCTTCTGAAGATAAAGGCAAGACTGGAGAGGATGGGCGTGCTTTCGTTAAAGGATTGCTAGGTTATGGCAAAGGCCGTGTGGTTTTTAATCTGAACATGGATATCGATGGTGTTAGCATTTATCTTAACAAGGAGGATGGCTCTCATCTGGCAATGCTTGTCCAAGAACGTTTCCAGTTAGATCTGAAAGTAAGAACCATTCAATTGGGTTTTCCCCCCTTCTCACATCTGTGTGTATAAATTATATAGTTCTTTTGAACTCATTGTCATATTGCTGTTTGTTTTGTTTATTCTTTCTTATTGGATGGCCTGTTTGATTGAACTAATTAATTGATCCCATTAAGTTGGAGCTGGTCTAGGGTCATGCAGTAAAACTCTCAAAATGTGACAGGGAAGAGACCTTTGAATACGAAAGAAGTTTTGAGAGAATTGATCGAGATGAGTGCCTATCCTTTAATGGCCTCATCAATTTATATATCATTGGTTGCCATTATCATAAAAATTACAATGGTTTAAATCCCCCTTGATTGGGGCAAATTACATCAAATATCCTATCTAAAAAAGGAATGTACACTTGTTTACAAGATTCTGTCTATGTTTTCAAAAACTTCCACAATAGACCCATGGCCTATGAATGGGCCCAATCCAACTCAGTTGACCAGAATTGATACTCCCCTTCAAGCAATTTGTTTACTAAAAACTGATGACTAGGCCCTGGAAAAGCCTTGGTAAAAATATATGCATTTTGAAGATCCGTTGGAATATGTGGAAGATCAATTGTACTATAATCAAAGGCATCCCGTATGAAATGACAATCCACTTCAATATGTTTAGTACATTGATGAGAGACAAGATTTTCTGTTATCCGGAGAGCACTGGTATTTTCATCATATAGAGAAGTGGACTTCACCTGAGGAAATACTTATTCTGATAACACCCTTCGAAGCCAAATAATTTCTGAGGAAGCAGAAGACATGGCGTGATATTCTGCTTCAGTGGAGGATTTAGAAACATGGTAATGTTTTTTTCTCTTCTAGGAAATTAGTGCATCTCTAAGATACATGCACCATCCAGTGGTTGGCCGTCGGGTATTTGGACAACCTGCCCAATCTGCATCACAAAAACCTTAGAAATCAAGAGAACTGACAGAGTAAAATAATCCTCGATCCAGAGTTCCGTGTATGTATCGAGTGATCTATTTCATCACACCTAAATGATGATGATGTGGTGCAATCATGATATGACTCATTAAGTTAACAATGTAGGAACTGTCTGTACGAGTGATGATAAAGTAAACAAGACTGCTGACCGATTTTCTATAGTAAGACGCATCATAGAGAAGATCACCATCCTCACGTCTATACTTTACATTAACCTCCAATGGGGCATCAACTGGAGTGGAACTGTCTAAGCGGGCCAGTTTTATCAAATCTGTAGCATATTTTTATTGATTGATAAAGATTCCACCTTTAGAGGTATGGACTTCTAGACCCTGGAAATATTGAAGGTGTCCCAGATCCTTCATATGAAATGAGGAATTAAGTGTATCTTTGATCTCTTGAATGCCAATCATATCGGAAATTGTGATAATAATGTCATCTACATAAACAAGAAGAACCGTAATCCCAGATGACCTTTTCCGAATAAACATATATGGATCATTTTTACTTTGCACAAACTGAATCTTTTGTAGAGTTTCTCAGTAGGACTTGGCCAGACTTGACAGTGGGGTGACTTGAGTAAATGGGGATTGGGGTCGGGTTGAATCAATTGTATCATGAGAGGATGGTGCATATTGTGATAGATTGGCTCCTTGTAAATGATTATGCAGCCTGAGAGAAGTTTCTATGCCTATTTAGATGGCCCAAAGATAAATTTACCAGAATTTTCACCAAAGAGTTTAGCACGAGCTCCATCCGTTATGTCTTCTTCTTTCTTTGTTAGTTCTAGCAGGATTCCCTTTTTTAATCTTCTCATGCTCGTCAGATTCTTCATTTTCCTATGAGCTTCCAATCATCCATGCGGGTCACATGTATGCGCACTATCATCTGTGTAGATCATGGATGCACACAATTTGAACTAGTTTTAATGCAGTGGTTGCACTTGACCATTACTCTACATATACACTGAGAATTTATCGTAAGTCTTTTTATTTGTTTTATTGTTTCAAATTTGTGGAACTGTCTCATATTTTGCCACTGCAATGTTTAATGACATGTTATAACTGTTTATTTTTATGGTATATCATTGGTGACTCTTTTTCCTAGAAAGTTTTTATTAATAATGGCCGTGCAATGATTAAATTTTCATCTTATTTATATGCATGCAACCTCATTTGTTTATTTACTAATCATCATCATCGTCATTATTTCTTTGCATAATTTGACATGATTTTTCTTTTCCAGGTTCATCCAACTTCTCTTTCTGTTGATGGGATTTTAGGAAATTTGAGATTATGTGATATGTCCCTTGGACAAGACCATTGTTGGGGTTGGCTTTGTGATATTCGGAATCAAGGGATTGAGTCTCTTATTAAGGTTCCTCATTAATCTATATGCCCTTTCACTCTTTTTAACTTTTATAGTTCTCTTCTTCTTCTTCCTCTATTTTTTTTAATTCATGTAGAATCTTGCAATTGGGATGTGGTTACTGCATTTAAGTAAATAAAATCCATATGATGCCTATAAATGAAAGTATGTGACAGTTTTCTATGACATTTGCTTGTGCAGCACAAACAAATTCAAGTCTGATGACTTCACATAACATTTTTTTTTATCTGTAGTTATTATTTTCATTTATTTATAGTGTTCCTTCTTAAAAACGATGTTTTGAGCACTCTAATTTCTTTTAACTAACAGCGCCTTTTAAAAACAATATTTATTCATATAGTTTATATGGTCTATGATGTTTACTTGCTATCACCAATTTATGGTCTTAAAATCTCGTCATTATATAGCTTGTTGCCATATATACCTCTTTGTTAGCTATTCTATTAGTTAAGCTTTTTAAACCAGATAACAACAGACTGACTCTTGTCCAGTTTCTGAGCTTTCTTAAAAGCAATTATATTTGATGTTCCAGTTCAAGAATTATGTTATAAAAATGATATTATCTTGGCAACGTGGAGGCACATCACTCCATATTTAAATTTATATTTAGGTTGAAAATGTGAATTAAACAATTTTGGTCGGTATGGTAGAATTGATGCTTCCCTCGCAAATGGCAAATGCTAAGCAACTAGGTCCCTTGCATTTAGTGGTTGGGATTCTGATTGTGTCAATCACTTTCTCCCTTCTGTTAGATAGAAGCAGCGTGTTTTGTAGGAAGACATGATTTTAAACAATTCAGTTATGCATTAGTGCATGATGGATGCCTTCCACGTGTGGTGTGATGGTTAATGGATGGCCCGGTTTAGGGGAACTACTTACTGGGTCCCAGGCTTGATGTATTTGAGATGTGGCTGAAAAAAAAAAAAAAAACCAAGAAAGCTTGGTCTAGGCCATATGAGCATAATTGGTACTTAAGTTAAGGGGAGTTTGATCTAGATTGTGAGATGGAGCTAATGTAAGGAAGCAAGAAACAACAAGAAGTCAAAGTACCTATGGGCATGGTGCAAATGGTAAGAATGATGTGGGGGAGTAACAAGATAGGATAAAATTCGGAATGAGAATGTAGGCTGCAATCTATGGACAGCTTCAATGCAGAAAGTTGAGAATTCCATATGAGATGGTTTGGACATGTTATCTAGAAGTAACCCTTGTAAAAAAATATAGTGCTTCTTGTATTAGGTACCAATGTGTAAAAGGGAAGGGGGTAGTTAGGGTGGGGAGGCGTGATGTTGATGCGGTACGAATTAGGCCCAAGAAATCAACTGGGCCAATCCATTGACCCATAGGTCAACCCCGCCCATTGGGCTCAACCCATAGGCCTAATTGTGACTGAGAGCTACTATGGAATTCTAATTTTAACCCTGTTTCTAATTCCTCTGATAAGGGGATTGCTATTGGCTAATTTCTTCTTTTGATTTAGTATTCTATCATGGTGCTTGTTATGAGTGTGAGTGATATAGTCTTTAGATTCATAGCATTGAGTGAGCTTCGGATTGGGGGTTGCTAGAAGAGCAGAGATAGCCGGAAGGGGTGTGAGGAAGGCCTTTGGTTCTTCAAGAATAGCACATTGTGAGGTGAGACAAAGTTCTTCGTGAAGGACTTCTTGAAAGCAGGTATCAAGATTAGTCGAAAGTACTCTGTTTATGAGGGCAGACTGAACCGATTCAAACTCTGATTGTAGATTCATAAGGAACTAGTTAATGTGAGTTTCTTCATGTAGTTTAAGAGCCTCGGATTGAAAGCTAGGAGTGCCTGTCTGAATCAACATGGAATCCCATTTGGTCCAGGTGAGGAAGCCATTAAAATGTTCCTACACAGATTTATCCCCTTGAGCATGGATGAAAATAGCGGTACGGCCCGCCGCCAAACCGATACGAAGCAGGCGATACGTAGCGTATCGGGGATACGTAGCGGTGTAGTGGTGCGATTTAAAAAAATCACCAAAAAAATCTGAAAAAAATCCAGAAAATCCAGAAAATTGTAAAATGAAAGAAAATGTGGTTCTTTTGCAAAAGTAAGTAAGAAAAGGGGGCGTAGCGGTGCCCTCAATATATGAGGTCTTGTATCACTGTATAAATAGAAAATAATAGTAATGATTAGTTTTTTCTCATGTATTCATGTTTCTTAGTCATGTTAACTTAAAAAAGTAATGGAAAGCTAAATAGAAAAAAATTAGAACATGAAATAAAGGCATAAGAATTAAGAAGACTTAAGAGTTAGGTCATTAGTGAACATTGAACAATCAAATATCAATACTTCAGCATTCAAGGTTCAAATTCAATCAAGTGAATGAACTATGAAGTGATCAACAATCAACATTCAACACCAATTTAGAAATGACAAAGAGAGTAGAGAGTTAGTGAAAGAAATAGGAAATTAGGAATACCTTGATCACCACCAAAAGTAATGTCTACCAAGATTCAAGGGGCTATGGTTATCCTCATCCGCATCAGTGTTATCATTTCTATTGGTATTGGCACCATATTGAATTTGATATTGATGAGTATTGGGATCCACAAATCCAAAGAAGCCAGCCGCACCCACATCATTCAATATATGAAAAGTACTGATAAAGAGGCCGAGCCCCGGAGGGCTGTCCGACGGCTCTTTTTTTTTTTTGAACTTACGCAGGATGGACCACAAAGAGGTGAAAACAACAACCATAGAGGGGAAGAGATGAAAGAGAAGGGTAAAAAACCCTAAAACGTCCAAAAGGGGGGGTTCCACGTCGTATCGGCCGCCACGTAGCGTGGCGGCGTGTATCGGCCGATACGGGCAGCCACGGGTGCAATAACACGTGGCGGCCGATAAATCCTTTGTGGCGTATCGGTCTCGGCCGATACGCCTGATATATCGGCCGATACGCTTCGTATCGGCCGATATTTACATCCTTGCCCTTGAGTAAATTTAGCAATTTCACTATCCAAGTGAAATTTCCTGTCTTCGTTGGTTTGATGGTTGATTTTCTTGAGGCGAGCCCACATATCTGCTGCTATAGTGTAGGCTTAAAGAGCCACGGCAAGGGAGGAATCAATAGAGTTGAGTATCCAAATAATCAGTTTAGCATTTTCCTTGGACCAGTTGGCTAAGGCTTTGGAGTCCGTGGTACTTGGAGTAGGAGGTTTTGTTACTGTTCCATCCAAATAACCAAATAGCCCGTCTTTCTATGAAGTTCTTCAGATGGAAGGACCAGGCCATATAAATTTCCCATTAAACTTAATGGTGATAACATCATATTTATCCATGATTTTTAGTGCAGCAGAACGCTCAACAGAGGAAGAAAAACAGAACAACAGCAACCAAGGGGTTCTGTTCTGCACTAATCCAAGCCGAGAGAGAGATGGAGAGGACTAAACAGCATTTAGTCAGCAATAACCAGCAAGAGAGGCTGAATGACTGGTTTAGATATGTTACTGGAGCACAAAGATGAACCCCAACACAAAATAACCCAACAATGAACAAAACAGGGCCAGACAACCACTGTTATGGTGCTAGAGTGGTCACGTGGGGCCCACAATGGGATCAGACCTGTGATCAGAGAATGTAGTCCTCTGTGTGAGACTTTTTAGTTTTTACTAACTTCCAGATCAGGTTGCATGTCAAATTGATGAGAATCCGCAAAATTGAACGGTTCTGATGAAAACTATCCTGTAAAATTGGGAAAACACAAGTAGCAGTAGGTGGCCTACCTCAGATGTGCCAAAAATCCTAAAAAAATGCTCATAAATCTTAGAGAAGATGGGCGACCGATGTGGTGGTGATTGGTTTTGATTTCTGAATGATCGGAAGATGGCCACCTTTAATATTCACTAGCAGAATGACGACACAGAGATTCTGCTGAGAGAGAGAGAGAGTCTTTAGATCCTTGAGAAGAGATTGTGTTGATATGAAGAGATCCCACAGTGCTCTGATACCATGTAATATTATGTGAAGAAAGGAGAGGAAGAAGAAGAAGAACAGTGGGAGAAGGTCGTGCCTACAATGAGGATCGACTTTTGTATTTATAATCTTTATGTGCCTTAATCAAGGCTCTAAACATGTTAATAATACAAATTAGAAATATCAAAGAATAGAGAGAATATCTCCTAGCTATACAAGGAAATAAAGATGAGAGAAATCAGCTCTATCTAATCTAGCCTGAGTCCCACGTGTGGGAGCCTGTACAAGGGCCTCTTTGGGCTGGGCCTTGGGCCTGATATCTTTTAGCCCTGTTATCTTCTACAGTTGGCAGAAAATATCATGATAATTTATGGTGCGATATGGTCTGGATGAATGCATTTAACATTATTGGGTAGACCAAGGCAATTTTATAGGAATTCCATGCATCAGATTGGAAAACACTTTCACTTCTTGGAAAAATAATATGAAAGTAGTTTTGGGCCCCACTAATGCGATGGAGCCCAGGAAGCCCACTTTGTTAGGGAATGTGAGTTTCCTTCGCATGGCACTGCTTGTGGCTGGGATCAAAGAGAGTGGTAGTCTTTGCCGTGGTTGGAAATGAGATGAAGTATGGCGTAAAAGTGTTGGATGTGATGCAACCCATCATGACTGAGTTTGTTGATGCCTTTGTCGATGACCTACTAACCAGTTTACCACCTCTGAGGGACACACAACATTACATTGATCATGATCCTTGGGCTAGTTTGCTCAATAGACCAGCCTATTGAATGTGTCCCAAGAAGCATGAAAAACTCAATTCGTTGCTAAGGAGTTGTTAGGCCATGGTCAAGAGAATGACTCGTGTGTTGCTCTATCCCTCTTGATGCTCAAGGACGGATCCTGGCAGATGTGAGTTTGAGTTTGAATTTGAATGATCAGATGAGATTATATTGTTTCAGTATTATTTAAGCAAAGTAAGGGTACATTCAGTTCCAATTATGTTAATGTTCATTTTATTTTCAATTGAAGTTGCTGTTCTTAGTAGTTTGCGATTCTTATTCTTCCTTGGTTTAAGGTTAAACCATAGGATTTAAGGCGGTGGTGGTTTTAACTCCTATTGTTAAGTGAACTACTGCTTTTCTCCACTTAATTGTGTGTGATTACAATTTAATTGAGGATTCGGGTATTTGGGCTCACAAACAATTGGAAATCAAATTCTTTGGTTGCGTCATTTGTTATCATAGCAAAAGTGTTTGATTCACTATGAGATCATCTTTCTATGTATCTACAATGCAGATAAGCTGAGGTCCTGACCCGACGTTTTGATAGAAAACCTTGGGATCAGCCATCTGATGAGTCATCATATGATGGTGAATGGTGATCATGATGATTTGATTTATTATGCTGGATTAGATGAAGGCAGTGGTGATGAAGTTGTTGATGGCCTGATTTACGATGAACATAAAGAAGATGAGGATGACACGGCAAAATTTGATATTGATGGTGATGGAATGGTGTCAATGATCAGATGTCTAAAAATAATGTAATTGATGGTACTTCAATCTTTGGTTAATGATAAAATGGTGATTTTGTTGATACACAAGTCTTAGTTGTGTATACCAGGGGTGATTTTGGCACTTAATCTTCTATACATACACCGATGCAAGCTCCTTAATAGTCTTAACTTAGATTCAAGTGGCATCATGTTAGACTTTGTTTTTAACTTCACTTAGAATTGGTATGACAATACTGACAACTTTGATGATCCGTTTAATCAGAGCTAGATCCAACAATTTTACTTTAAATTCATCAATGATTTGATTATGCATCAACAGATCCAGACACACTGGGTAGGCCAGATGAACATACATTGGTTTTTACAAGTATATGATGCAGTCCCAATTTGACGCAATCAGACTGTCTAGGGCCCAATGTAAATTAATCTGAAAATTTCAGCAATTATATGGTGTGCAAAACTATTCCGAGAAAATTCAAAATTAAAAATTATGCAAGGAAGGAGTGTAATACTAATCCAATCTGACAACAGAGGTCTTCTTTTATCTGTAGTAGCCATTCACGACCAAGAGAGAGGATAAAAAGACGAGCAACTGCTGCTTTTGTAAAATATACTGTTTACTGTAACTTTTGCCTTCTTTGACTGTTAACACTTATGTGCGTATATAAATACTGCCAAAACCACTCAAAACCCTAAGAAACCCCAGGAGACATCTTTCCTACTACAATTGGGACTCTTAGTTATTGTTTCCAAATCAAAAGAGTTAGAAAATACTAAAAAAATGAAGAAAATTAGTTATTTCTATATTCTGGTCGTCCCAGACTTGTCCAAACAAAAGCATCTGTGGGGCCCACATGGCCCACTCTTTGATGAATCAAACCACATGATCCTGCAGCCAGCTCCCAGGCATCCCTAGCGGTGCAAGTTACAGCTGGATTGGGTCAGTTTTGACCCACCAAACTGTAGGCCCAAAAAACTGCACTTACAGGCCCTTATGCTTCAGAATATTCTGAAAAACTAAGTTCCTGTTATTCACTGTTTTGGTTAAACAGTTCCCGACAATTGATTTTCCTATAGTTTTGGAACTGTTTGGGGCCCAAATTTTCATCAGTTCTTCTCAGGACCCTTATGGGCCTTCTTGGAATATGCTCCATTTTCTCCATATAGGCTTCAGCCACTTCAAAATTGCAGTACAATATCCTTTCCAAATCAGTATACCACCTTGAAACAGGCTCAAAGTCAGACTCACTTAATAAGCGTCTGCAGAGGTGCATCCTAAAAGTCGAGATTTAACCAGACAAGTCTCATTAGAAGTGGAAGTGGAAAAGAAAGAGGAAATTCAAGCGACATGTAGCCAAAGCCGACTTCAGGATGAATCTTTTCCGAGCAGTGGGGAGTGTGATGCAGGCTCTAGAGGCTAATCGATGAGGATGCTGTGTTAGACCATACTATGGATTATTTTGAAAAGTTTGATCTTGCTAATGGGATCTTGATACATCTTAATGAAGTTTAGATATGAAAGATTTGCAATGTGGATCTAACTATCTATTGTGGGGAAGTGTGGACAGTAGAGTTCAATGGATCCTTGTATTGGGTCCATAGTCCCTGCCATCTTTGAATTTACATTTGAAACCGAATTTTAAATTGCACTTGAATTTGAATTTGAACTTAAATTTGTGTCTGATTTTGAATTTGAGTTTGAGTTTGAGCTTGAGATTAAATTTGAGTGATAGTGTCAGATTTTATGGTTTTAGTTTTATTTAAGCAATTTAAAGGGACATCTAGTTCCAAGTCTATTATTATTCGCTTTATTTTCAGTCAATGCTGCTGTTCTTAGTAATTTTGCAATTCCTTCTACTTGGTTTAAGGTTACTCCCATAAGATTTCAGGTTATGTGGTGGTTTAAACTCCTATTGGCTAGTGAAACTACTGCTTTTCTCTTTTAAATTGCTCTAGCTTGATGTTTTTTTGAGGATTTGTGTATTTAGGTTAAAAAAATGGAATCAATTTATTTTGCTGCATCACCTTGACCACTAGAAAGGTTAGAGGATTACGTGGATCCTGAAAGTCTTATAGCTTTAGCAATCATGAGTTGACCAATCTCGTTTTGGGAAGCCAATGAATGGAATGATGCGAGTCATTGGTAAAACCCTAGGAAAGGGGAAATGATTATTTTTCATAAGTATAGAACTTAGGATTTGGCAGGGTTGTACTGCAGCCCCGATTTGATGCAATTGGACTGTCTAGGGTACAAATACCCCAAAACCAGAAATATCCAGCAACTTGAATTGGTTGCCGTAAAATAACAGAAATCCCAGAATGTAAACAATGCAAGGAACTAGTCAAATCAATCACCAACTGAACTTAAGACTTAATCACCATAGCATTACATGACACAAGGGTGAGGGTGAAAGAAAGCAATACTAGACTGCAAGTGTGTGCAGCAGCCGACTACATGCCAACATGTATAAGGCTAAAATATCTCCAAAATTCCAAGAAGACCGTATTAAATTGGACTCCTACCTCAATTAGAAGTTCTTAGAATAGTTTCTAAAAGAAACTTTCTAAGAGAACTTAAAGAAACTTTTGTAGGACACTTGTCCGGACGGTTCCAATAGTGTTTGCATATCAGACCCACCTAGTCCATACTATGATGCCAAGCACTACTCAAATTGAAAGGGGCGTCACGCTTGTGGCTCTCTTGTCAAAGGGCGTTGAGTCTAGCGAGCATTCTCCTAGAGAGAGAGGGTGGGGAAACTCTTAAGGACTAAGTTTGCAATGGTGCATTAGTCTCACATCGGAAACATCTAAGTCTTGACCCTGGGTATATATGTGTGACCTATCCTTAATCCCACGACGTGTTTTAAACCCATGCGGCCCTTGACCCCATTCCGAAGTTAAGCATGCTCAGACGAGAGCAGTACTAGGACCAAAGCGGACTATATCTTGCTGAGTTGGGCAAGGCTGTGACAATTGGTATCAGAGCCAAGGACAACTCTATTTCCGATGGGGGAGAGTGTGAGACCCCAATGCGCTTGAGTAATCTCTTGTGGCGAGACCTAGTCAAGTGGTCTTGTGAGTCGAGAAAGGGGAATCCGCAGGGTAAGGGTAAAGTGCTTTGGTTAGCACCGTAAGACTTTGTCCAAGTCCCACTTTGGAAATATCCAAGTCCTGACCCTGGGCTTATAAGTTAAACCCCATCATAACTCAACATGACACGTTTTAAAACCGTGCAACTTCGCTCAAAGCGGACTATCACGTGGATAGTGGGACTGGGTCGTTACAAGGGGGCCCTTGGGTGATCCCTTTGGTATAACTCTTTCTTGAGTTGGGCCCTTTCCAGGCCACCAAACTCCAGCTCAATCAAACAGTACCATCCCTGCCCTGTTTTATTTTTAAAGTTTCTGAAAACTGCACAAAAACCCCTGCCTTTTTTTTATTTCTCTAAAACTGCCTCCTGAAATCACGTTTTATTTAATAATGGGACTGTACAGGGCCTGAATCCTCACCAGTTCTTGTTGGGACCCTTGCAGGCCCTCTTAGGATGCTCAAACCACTCCATGTAGGCTTCGGCCACTTCAAAATTGTGATGAAAAACCCATTCTGCATCAGTTTGCTGGAAGGTCAAATGAGATTTGGATTCGAGTGGGGTATTGAACTTAAAGTTGGGGAATGACAAAGATGTATGCTATCAAGCAAGAATTGTTGCCCTGGGCTTGTCACAAAAAGGGCTGGTTACCTTAAAATATTTTCTTCTGTAATGAATTTTGTTAGAATCCATTTGGTGTTTAGGCTTGCTATAATATTCGATTTAGAGCTTGTGAAAATGGGTGTCGAGATGGTTTCTTTTCTTACATAGCAACTTTGAAGAAGAAACATGCGTGATGCGACTCTGAAAGCATTTGTTGTCTAAGGCAAAATGATAGGGTTGAATGCTTGTGGTTCTAAACCTTGGACCTAGGATGCAACTTTGTCACCATTGAGTCGAGTTGTAAACTCTGTGTCTAATGCAACTCAACTGAGTTCAGCCAAGTCTGGCCCGATATTTTGATACAAGTCAGTTGATTTGGATTATTCATACCCAACCACCACCAAGTTGAAGCAATGACAATCAGCCGAGTTCCGTAGGGCTTGCTTGCCTGAATCCAACATAAATGTGCATGTCAAGGGTGTTAGATTGAGAAGAATGAGAAGAAAGAGATTTGGAGAAAACGTGATACCATCCTTGGATGATCCACTGTTCTATTTATAATCATGTTAGGCCTTAATCAAGGCACTAATTATGTCAAGTGTACAAATTAGAATATATAAAAGAATAGAAAGAATCAATCCTACTCTATACAAGGAATACAACCAGCAAGAAATCAGGAGTACAAAATATACACAATCTTTGACACAGTCAACCCACGTGAGTGGGATACTGTAATGGGCCTTGGGCCTTGGCTGTAATGGGCCCTTGTTATCTTCTACACTCCCCCTCAAATTGATGTGGTAGGACAGAAAACATCAATTTGCTAGTAAGATCCTGATGACGTGTTCTGGGGAGGGCTTTTGTGAATATATCTGCCAATTGGTTAAGAGTAGAGATGTGAGGCAGAGTGATCTTCTCAGTAACAACATGTTGGCGGATGAAGTGACAATCAATCTCGATGTGCTTTGTTCTTTCATGAAAGACTGGATTGTTAGCAATCCTAGTAGCACTGGTATTGTCCCCATGAAGAGGTGTAGAACTACCAACATGTACACCGAATTCACAGAGAAGACGGCGTAGCCAGATGATTTCAGCACTAGCAGACGACATCGCGCGATATTCAGCCTCCGCAGAAGACTTGGAAACTGTAGTTTGCTTCTTGCACTTCCACGAAATCAGAGAATCCCCAAGAAACATACACCAGCCAGTGGTTGATCGCCGAGAATCAGGGCAACCAGCCCAGTCGGCATCAGCATAAGCCGAGAGGCGCAAAGAAGAGCCAGAAGGGTAGAAGAGACCATGGTGAAGAGTGCCTTTAACATATCGGAGTATGCGCAAAGCAGCAGCAAGGTGGGGTTTGTGAGGATTGCTCATAAACTGGCTAACCGTATGAACTGCATGAGAAATATCAGGCCGAGTCATAGTTAAGTAGAGCAAACTCCCAACTATCCGCCGGAACACCGAGGGATCTTCCAGAGGAGGACCATCATCCATACTAAGTTTGCTGTTAAGTTCCATAGGCGTATCAACCGAGTGAGCAGCGCCAAGTCTTGCCGAAGTGATCAAATCGGTAGCATATTTACGCTGATGAACCTAATGCCTGATTTGTTACGTAAAAACTCAAGCCCCAGAAAGTAGGTGAGAGGACCAAGATCCTTCATTCGGAAGTGGCGAGTGAGATGATGTTTGAGATCGGTAATGCCAGTAGTATCATTGCCACTGATGATCATATCATCAACATAGACCAAAAGGAATGTGTAGCCCTTTGGTGTCCATCGAAGAAATAGGGAGCTATCAGAATGACTCTGACGAAAGCCGGCTTGAAGTATTGCAGCCCGGAATTTATCAAACCAAGCTCTGGGAGCCTGCTTGAGGCCATAAAGAGATTTCCGCAATTTGCAAACATGCTGAGGGGGACAAGCATATCCCGGAGGGGGTTTTAAGTAGACCGTCTCTTTCAACTCACCATGAAGAAAGACATTTTTGACATCCATTTGCCATAGAGGCCAGTTGCGGGCTGCAGCCACACAAAGAAGAGTACGGACAGTGGTCATTTTGGCCACTGGTGCAAATGTCTCTTCATAGTCAATGCCATACTCTTGCTTGTAACCCTGCGCAACCAATCTGGCTTTGTAGCGGTCAAGACTCTCATCCGAGTTAACTTTTACGGAGTAGATCCATTTGCTGCCAATCACAGAGGCTTTTGCAGGAGTCGGTACCAAGTCCCATGTTTGGTTTGCTTCAAGAGCAAGCAATTCCTCATTCATAGCATCCTGCCAGTAAGCTATTTTGGAGGCCTGTGAATATGAGGTGGGGATAGGAGCACTATCTAAAGATGAAAAGAGAGCAGGAAATCCATAACGGTCAGGGGCAACAGATGGACGACTAGAGCGTCGCAGAGAGATGGTATTGTCAAGAGGAGCATTATTACCTGCCGGTTCAGAAGACGTCAATGGGGGAGGATCAGGAGAGGGAGTCACCACAGGAGGAACCGTGTTGCGCCGGACATAGACTTTGGGAACAGAGGATGAAGAAGCCGATGCCTGAAAATGTGGTAAATAGGACACAGCAATAGGATGATGATCTAAGCGTAAAGAAAAGAAAGGAATCTGTTCCAAGAAGATCACATTGCGAGATATGCGCATGCGTTTCTCGAACTGATCATAACACAGAAAACCTTTGTGCTCATTACTGTAGCCAAGAAAAACGCACTTGGCCGCCTGTGGTGATAACTTAGAGCGCTCATTAGGAGGAAGGTGAACAAAGCACAAGCAACCAAAAACACGTAAGTGAGTATGAAGGGGTACTACCAAAAAGAACTCCGTACGGAGTAGTCTTTCCTAGAACAGTGCTGGGAAGACGGTTAATAAGATACACAGCAGTTTGAGCAGCATCACACCAAAATAGGGGAGGGACTAAGGATGCAATTAAAAGAGTACGAACACTGCCAAGGATATGTCGGTTCTTCCTTTCTGCAATTCCATTTTGCTGAGGGGTATGTGGACAAGATTTTTGATGAAGAATGCCTTTATCAGAAAGAAAGGCAGAGAATTCATGAGACATATATTCTCCACCAGAATCTGATCGAAGAATCTTGATCGCTCTCTGAAATTGGGTTTGGACCATGTTATAAAATTTTTGAAAAATAGAGAAGACTTCAGATTTCAAGCGCATAAAGTAAATCCACGTGTATCGAGAATGGTCATCGATAAAAGTCACATAGTACTGAAATCCCGTCCTACTCAAGGTAGGAGCAATACCCCAAACATCAGAATGAATAATGTCAAATGATGCTAATGCACGAGAATTATGAACAGGAAAAGGCAAAATGTGACTTTTACTTAAGCAACAAGTTTCACACTTTGATTGAGAGAAAGAAGACATCATTTTATTATCAATTTTAGAATCCAAACAACCAATCTTAAATAATGAAAGCAAATGGGCATTGTTTACATGACCAAGACGGTTATGCCAAACAGTCCACAATTTATTGAAAGTTTGAGAAGAAGAGGAAGCAATGAAAGAATGATGTCCAATGTCCAGCAAGAACAGGCGTCCATGTTTACTCCCCGTCGCGATCACCTTCCCAGTTTGTCGCCCCTGTATAACACAACCAGAAGAAGAGAAGTGAACAAGATAGCCATCATCAATAAGTTGTCCTACAGAAAGTAAATTGGCTGATAATTTTGGAACAAAGTAAACATTGGGAAGGGTGATGGATTGGCCAGAGGCACTAGCTAAGGTAATCGTACCAACTCCAGAAATGAGTAGTTGATCACCATTAGCAGTGGTTATCCTCTCTTTTCCAACATAAGGGTGGGAATCTGTAAAGCTATGTTCTACAAATGTCATGTGATTGGAAGCTCCTGAATCTAAGAACCATGTGGATGAGGTGATAGGAGAAGAAAGAGAGGCAGAAGAATGGAATGCAGGAAAAGCTATAGAGGAATGAGTTTGATACCGACCACCAGAAAAGCCCATAGACGCATAAGCAGAAGTAACTGTGTTTTGGATCAGCTCTTGAATCTGGGCTGGAGTCATGGACATAGCCCCGGATGACGTGCTACCTGTATCAGATAAGGGTGCTTGAGCCTGAAATGCTGCAGGAATGTTCTGTCGGGGCATATTAGAGGGAGGCTTCTTAGGCTGTGTCTCATTCCGTCGTTGTAGGCTGCGACAGTCCTCAATAAGGTGACCAGTCCGTTTGCAATATCGACACACCAATTTCTTGCGGCAATTTTTGGCAATATGTCCGAAGCCTTTGCATTCGTAACATTGAGTCTGCTTCGGAGTTGGGGTTGCCAGAAGAGCCGAGTCAGCGGGAAGAGGTGCAAGGAAGGCTTTTGGTTCTTCCAGAATAGTACGCTGGGAGGTGAGACGGAGTTCTTCGCGAAGGACCTCTTGAAAGCAGGTATCAAGATTAGCAGAATTTTCTCTATTCATGAGAGCTGACCTTACAGATTCAAATTCGGGTCGTAGATTCATAAGAAACTGGCTAATATGAGTTTCTTCTTGCAACTTGAGAGCTTCAGATAGAAATCCGGGAGAGACTGTTTGGATCAACATGGAATCTCTTTCAGTCCATAAGGTGAGGAAACCATTAAAGTATTCCTGCACAGATTTATCCCCTTGATTATACTTTGCAATTTCACTATCCAAGTGAAATTTCCTGGCCTTATTTGTTTGATGATAGACTTTCTTGAGATGAGCCCACATATCAGCAGCAGTGGTGTAGGCTTGAAGAGCCACAGCAAGAGATGGATCAATGGAGTTAAGGATCCATGTGATCACTTTAGCATTTTCTTTGGACCAAGTGGCTACGTTTTTGGAATCAGTGGTACTTGTAGGTTTTGGTTTAGTGATCGACCCATCAAGATAACCAAAAAGCCCTTGTCCTTCAACAAAGTTCTTTAAATGGAAAGACCAGGACATATAATTCTGCCCGTTAAATTTGATCGGGATAACATCATATTTTTCCATGGCACAGTGTAGACAAGAACAAAGACAGTAGCTATTTGAAGAAGAAGGCAGCCAGCAGCCGGTCAATATTAGTGAGTAAGGAGTTCAAACAACCCCCAAATCCAAGACAGCACTTCAATAGTAGTGGATGATGCTTCCAGTCATACACAGCACACACAGGTGCAATTTTCCAACAAAAAATCAACCCAGAAATAGTCCAGACGAACTGGATTTGAGTGTCTGGATCCCTTCGTGGGACCCACAGATAGATCTGATGGATAATCAGATGAGAGGCTAGAATCCAGGATGAAAATCCCTTTCCAGCCGTGAAGGTCGCATCAAAATCCAGTCAGAATCAAGGATTTTGTGCGGCTGTGATGAAAACTATTCCAGAAAGTTAAATAATCACAAGATTGATCAAACGACCTACCTCTGATCTCTGAAAAATTCTGGAAAAATCTCCAAAAAGATAAGAGGAGATGGGCGACCAAGGCTGGAGGGAGACTTGTGGATTTTGTGATGATCGCAGGTGGGCCACTATGATCACGTTGAGAAAACAGTGAGTTTTAACCCACGTTTTGCTTCTGAATGATACAGATATGTGATCTGTATTGCTGTAGGTGATGTCTCCAAGAGATTATGGCTCTGATACCATGTTAGATTGAGAAGAATGAGAAGAAAGAGATTTGGAGAAAACGTGATACCATCCTTGGATGATCCACTGTTCTATTTATAATCATGTTAGGCCTTAATCACGGCACTAATTATGTCAAGTGTACAAATTAGAATATATAAAAGAATAGAAAGAATCAATCCTACTCTATACAAGGAATACAATCAGCAAGAAATCAGGAGTACAAAATATACACAATCTTTGACACAGTCAACCCACGTGAGTGGGATACTGTAATGGGCCTTGGGCCTTGGCTGTAATGGGCCCTTGGCTGTAATGGGCCCTTGTTATCTTCTACAAAGGGGTGGCTTGAATTGTTAGTGGTCTAGTTTGTGTGGATTCAGCTGATTTTATGAGGCAAGTGTGTGCAACATGATAACGTTTTGGAAGCTAAAGTAAATTTCCGTTGGATAGCTCGCTTCTACTTTCCAAGGGTGAGGTTAAGGTAGATGAACTGAATAGATGCTTTAATGAAAGATTGGAAATGAACGAGGAAAAGAATTTCATGGCAAGAGTTCGTTGTGCAAGTTGAATGGTAGTCTTGGTATTTGCATATGCGGTTGGGGTTTTGATCCTTTATGTGCAAATCCCAAAAAAGTTCATTGTTCATTGGGAAGAGCCTAAATGAGTAATTCAATGCTTGAGAGAAGCTAGCATTTATTTCATCAGATCTTTCAAGAGAAAAGAACCTATGCATGGATTTGCTGATGCTAGGATGGTTGTGGCAGTTTTAGAGGAAGCTTGTTGGTTTTCACATATTGATTGTGTGTGTATGTGTTTTCCATGTAAACAAATAACCTAATTATTCTTCTGTTGCCGGCTCAGTGACCAGACATACTGTCACTATGGAGGGAGATGGCATGGGTTCCAACATACTCCGAAAATGTAGTAGTAGCTGTTGCCACATGGGGCAGTACAAAATTAAGGGAGAAAAAGGAAAAAACCTGTTTAAGTTTAAAAAGAGCTCTGAAAAAACTCTTAACTATCCAAATTCCAAACCACTCATGTATTAACAGCATTTGCTTCAATAATTAAGTGGTGCATACATGTTTCTAGTTTATAGTTAGTGGTTCATAAGTTATGGTTAGTTCTATAACATATATTGGGTTGTGGATCTTGCATATTGGATGGCTTCATTCACGTTTGATCTGGTGTGGAACTTTGAGGCTACTATTTCTCATTTTAGAGTAACAGGAGAGATTAAAATGGTGTTGGCTTATTTCTGTTATCCTCAAAAGCAAGGAGGGCAAGGAATTAGGAAACAGACTTTACAAATATACTGTGTGTATCCCTTTTTCATTTGTTCAGTTGAACTGATTTTACCTTTTACCAATTTTTTCATTGTCAGTCACGTGACTGATCTGTGCCTTGAGTTCTAGCAAAAATATAGTGTTGTTTGGTTTAAGTAATTTTACTTTTACGAAGTGTCTCTTGGTCAGTTACATGTTACTCATCTTCCTTTAAAGGAAGGTGTATTATGTGCCTTGACTTCTTGTGAAAAGAATATGCTTGGAATTCTTGCCATAAATCATTAATAGGGGCAGTTCTTTTCCTTTAGAGACCACTAATTGATTCTTCTGATAATTGTTACCTTTCTTACAACTGGACATTGTTACTCATGTATGGTACCTATGTTACCTTTCTTCTTTTTTTTTCTTTATTTCCAGTTATTTTATGTTCTCAAACATGGATCTCGGTTTTCAGTTTACCTTTGAGTCCTACAGTGCTGAAGACGATGATTACGAAGGTTATGATTATAGCTTACGAGGTCGACTTTCTGCAGTTCGTGTAGTTTTTCTGTACAAGTTTGTTCAGGAGGTAAGCCACTCTCTCTGACCTTTTGGATTGGCTTTTAATTGAATTTCTCTTATGGTTTTGTAGAAATTTTGTCATGCTAATGCAGCAACTGCTTTTTGAGAATAAATTTAACCCACAGTGATATGCTTCTGAGCTGGTTTCCTGGTAGCAGTTTTGAATTGTTCTTGCTGATGTGTGTCCAACTGGAGATCTTACACATACTACTGTGCAGTTTACTGCATATTTTATGGAACTTGCCACCCCACGCACTGAAGAGGCGATTAGGCTTGTTGATAAAGTTGGGGGCTTTGAATGGCTGATTCAGAAACATGAGATAGATGGAGCATCAGCATTGAAACTAGATCTATCACTTGACACTCCCATAATTGTTGTTCCCCAGAACTCTACAAGCAAAGAGTATGTCTATCTAACTCCATTTTATGTACTTCATAGCATAATTTATTGATAGTAGATTTTGGTCATCTGGATTAGACACTTCTCTTTCTGGTGACTCTGGGAACTTTTTGTTCCACACCTACATAAGTACTGCAAATGACGAGAGCCCATTGCACTGTTGGATGGTGATCAATGTCACAGCCACATGGTTGCAGGTTTGAGTCACCTTATGATTCCAACAAAAAGAGAAAAAATTACTGCAACTGTGTAGATACAACAAACTTAGGGATATTTAACAGAACGTTTGGGTTCTACCATTAGTTAAATGATATCATAAATTTAATTCTAAAAAAGATGATATTTGACTATGATTATTGTTTACATTAAATTTTTTGTGAAGTTGTTCTTTTGTGAGCCCCAATTGATGGGTTAAGGCCCTGTTGATGACGATGACAACGACGACGATGATGTTTTTTTTATTATATTTGCAGTTAAAAGTTATACTAAAATTTGGTGGTCTCAAATTGATTATAATGGAAGATGTGTGGTAACTGATCATTCCTGAAGAGGCCCCACAATGTACCCACCATCGGAAAGAGGTGTCATGAAGGATTTATACTGGCCTTCTTGCCACTCACAAGAGTGGGTCACTTATTTCAGTTTGGTGTCATCATCAAAATTCAAAATTATCGTTGCTACTAGCCAATGGTGTTGCTGGCAGGATAAACAAATGCAAATAGTTCTGTCAATTGGTAGTTCAGCCTTAAAGCTTTGGAGTTTCAAATGCCAATTAGCCATCATAGATAATTGTTAAATTTTTCTACTATATAAATTAAGATTCACTATTGAGATTATCTTATTGCAGCTTCATGCAACTCGATTTGGGGCAGCTGCAAGTGAGGAACAATTTTAGATGGCATGGAGGCAATGATAATGATCCTTCTGCTATTCATCTTGATATTCTTCATGTTGAGGTCTCTCTCTCTCTCTCTCTCTCTCTCTCTCTCTCTCTCTCAACAACCCCCAGATTCTCTCCCACTCTCTCCCAAACACACCTCCCTCTTTCTCTCTAAAAAAAGGAGCTAAAAACACCTACTGCAAAACAGGTCAATATGGATCGGTTCTGGTTGACCTGTTGCGGATGCTGGTTGGGAAAATATGATCTGTTTTAAAAATGGATCAGATATGGGTTGGGGTTAAAACTGTGGACCCCACATACTGCTCCGACCCGTTTTGACACAACCCAACCTGTTGCCACCTCTAGATGTTAGATATGATAGATAGTGATGATTTATTTTTATATGGATTTTTTAGTCATGAATAATCTTGGAACAATCCTTTTCAATTTAAAAGTGGGCAGGACATTGGAATGCTCAAAATATAAAACTCACAAGTTTCCAACACAAGGGATTTTTGGAAGCCGAGAAATGCTCGCTTTTCGGTTTTCACGATTTCATTTTACATTGGACTGGGCTCATATTTGAAACATAGTTGGTTGAAATCCATGTTATGTCTCAGAAAAATCACCATGGGTCCCAGACCACATTTGGTCCTCGGGATTGGTGCACAAAAACAGATCAAATAAAGAAAATTCTGCACTGCAGAAACTGAAAACTGCGACAGAGTCTCTGGTGGAATTTTCGTATTTTTTCTGTAAAACATCTGAATCTGGAGTTCTTTTCTGTAAGGTTCTTGATGACAAATGAAGCTTCATTAATTTTTGTGGAATTAATTATGTTCCATAAGTATTTATTAAAATTCAAACTAAACAGTGGAGATTTACTGAGATCACTTTTAGCTGAAAAACAGATTTTACACTGTTTACTAGAAAATTGTAATTATTCTGAGAAATTCCTAAAAATGCGATGAGGATGCCAGCTTGGAAGGAAAGTCGACCCTCTACAACTTTTATGTTTTCACTGCCAAAACCCTGTTCCTTGTGGATTTTTCCCAGAAATTCACTGAACATGGTACAGGTTCTGTTCCAGACTGTTTTGACCAGTTTGAAAGGTTCGATTGTATCTCCTAAGCCTGTAGGAATTAGAAAAAGTACAAAATATGAAACTTGTTTCCAACTGGCCAAGGAAGCTCCTTTAATTTTTTTCAGAATTATTAAAAATCATTTTTTATTTTTAAATCTCAGTCAGACAGTATGAATTTTTTGCCAAATTCAGTTGTTGCAAAACATCAAAACTAGTCCCGACTTGCTCAAAGATCAATTCAAAACCAGAGATGTAATTCTAGAATACTTACATTAGTTCTAGAGTCCATTACTATCTTGACTAAAGCAACACATAAATTAAATAATTGGATCATTATAGATCTAAGTACAACCATTATTTCAAGCCATAATCATCATTACCGTGCCATTGATGCAGCTAGATCAATGCATAGCATGAGCTCAATATTAATCAAAGGATGTAAACATTGTGTTTAATCCACTTACGTGATCTAGATGATGCCAAAAATAGGAGAAGAATGATGCCCTACGCAATCCCCTTCTATTTCTCTCTCCTCTTTCTTCTATCTCCAGATCCCTCTCTCTCTTGTTTCTCTCTCTAATGTGTTGTTGGGCAGGAGATGGGCTGGTTGTGTGAATGGAGTAGGTTTTATAGGCGTTGCTTGGAGTTTCCAAGTACAACTAGCAACCCACTTTCTAAGATTTTTGTTACGGCTTTGCTTGGAGTTTACAAGTACAACTAGCAACCCACTTTCTAAGATTTTTGTTACAACTTGGAATCTTTTTCCTTCTTAGTGTAAGACATGCTTGTGCAAAGCAAGGGACTAAAACATTCACACACAAAATAATAATAATAAATAAAATAAAATAAAAATAAATAAACGTGAGAGAGGTGAGGGTGCTATATGGTTGTTGGATTCTCTTTCCTATTATGGAAAGGAAACATAATGGAAGGAGTAAACTACCTACTAAAATTAACCCAACAGAAAGAAGTTAGCTTCTAACTTGTTTCCCATTCCCTTAACGCAACTAATAGGATTTCAATGTTAACCCAGCCTCATGCCCAGACCATGCAACATATTTGGGATCTCACCACGGGCTCCACACACTGCCTTAATGCATTAAAGCATGAACTAGACTTAGCCGCCCATGATATGCACTAAAATAATAGCTTATTTGATGCATGCATGATGAGATGGAATGATGCAAATGGTCCTGCCATGTATGCATGCAAACTTAATTATTTTAGTTTACTCAAGTAATTGCACAGTTAATTGCATCATTCCTTTCTCTTCTCTAACGAGGTAAACATGATAATGCAATTATTCTAAATTTTGTTGATTTATTACATGAAATGGGTCCCACATGCTCAATTAATTATGCATGATCAATTCATTTAAACAATGGGAAACCATCATCATTAATAACGATAATTTACAATAATACGCCTATGATAATGTCAAACATGATGAATGCAAACAGATCTGGGGTTGGGTTCTTACAGGTTGCATCAAATACACAACCCAAAATAACCAATTTTGTTTAATTTTGTTTTCATTGATACAATTTTTGCATGTGCATTCTGTGTCCTTGGTATTGTTAGTACGTTCTGACTTATATATTGCAGATACATGGAATCAACCTGGCTGTTGGAATTAATGGCATCACGGGGAAGCCGATGATACATGATTGTCAAGGAGTTCAAATCCAAGTGCGTCGTAGTTTGAGAGATATTTTTAAGAGAGTTCCAACAATAAGCATTGAAGTTAAGGTAGTCATCTTATTTGTAAATTCTTTCCCTTAGAATTGGCTTTAATTTTATCCATCTTTTAAGTTTTAAATGACTTATTAACCTAACCCTCTTGTAGTAACAACTTTGGTGAGTGGATGAGGTTTATTTTTGTTTTCTTTTTTTAGTTGGTTAGATGATGTTTTGTAGTTAGATTTATGGAGGCTTGACTTATTCGATTAGTCTAATAATAGAAGCTTTTGAAGCTGAACCAATGTTTGACAGAACTAGGCTAGGATGATGGTAATAGTGGTGATGAATGTAGTTTGAAAGAGATTTTCTACAATTTTAGTTTCTCCTTACCCTAGAATTCAACTGGAAACATGGGCTTTTGGGTCGGTCATTTTATAGAGTTTTTAAAGTGGATTTCATGCTTTATCAGACAAACTTTTATCGGCTTTACTATCACTACTTTGCTTTGCTAGCCATTCAGGCAATGTTTGTTTTTCAAGAGGTACAATGAAAACTATGGGAAAGAAATCCCAACCGTTGGTTTTTATTTTTATTTTTTCCCCATGTTTGGTTGGTCACAGCAAGTGGGAAATTAAAGTCCCAGATGCCAAGAGTTTTCACTTAATAAAACGCTAGAGAGCTCGTTACTTTAGCAGTTCATAACTTCTGATCTCAAAGCAAATTGCTTTACCCTGTGAAAACAAAGTCAAATATAGTTTACTGGAAAGTATACTTCTTTACACCACATTATCTTTCCCACTGTTTTGAAATTTACTTTACTTTTCTCAGTAAATTATTCAAGCATCATAT
The DNA here is from genome assembly GCA_038049695.1 of Cinnamomum chago. Classification (NCBI taxonomy): domain Eukaryota; kingdom Viridiplantae; phylum Streptophyta; class Magnoliopsida; order Laurales; family Lauraceae; genus Cinnamomum; species Cinnamomum chago. Next base: position 100,715,639 of record CP142451.1, on the reverse strand, counting down.
GAATGAATAGATTTGAAATGATTTCTTTTAATCTTTTGTGCAGGTTGGTTTACTGCATTGTGTAATGTCTGACAAAGAATATAGTATTATTCTGGACTGTGCAAACATGAACTTATCTGAAGAACCTAGGCTTCCTCCATGTTTTCGAAGCCATACCTCTAACAAAAAAGATTCACTGCGCATTCTAGCTGATAAGGTTAATTTACACAGTCAGATTTTACTGTCAAGTACTGTTTTTCAATTGGCAGTTGAAGTTGATTATGCTTTGCTCGAGTTGTGTAATCGGATTGATGAAGATTCTCCTCTTGCTCAAATTGCTGTAAGTGCTTTTATTTCTTCTGTTCTACAAATTATTTTACTGGAAGTTTCTTCCTGGATTTCATTATATCTAAATTTTATTTTTAAATTATGCTGTTTTCTGCCATTATTCGCTTTCATAACAGATTTTTTTAAGCAAACTAGAAGTTAGTATGGGCATTCTAGATATCTTGAGTAGGGTCTGTTTTGATGTTTCTGATGAGGAATGTAGACAGCAAGAAGAAACTGCAATCACAGTAAGAGATAAAACAGAGGAGCCAAGCTCTCCACCGAATTAACATTAATCAAAATAAGACAAACATAATCTACCCCACCATTGGACTCTTACAAGATACATATAGTACTCTTCTCTCATGAATACTTGCTGAATCCCAAGGATAGCTATATTCAATGCTACAACTTTCTAAGTAGTCAACTTATACTCCCAAAACAATCACAAGTTAACTGCATTCAATGCCACAACTTACTATGTAGTCAGCTAAGACTCCCAAAGCAAACACAATTTACTAAGAACTAGTTACTAGGCAACATAATTACTGAGAGTTCCAAGAAATTCAGAATAATACCAAACACTTCCCAAGGTCACATTAATTGAGCAAAAGAAACATAGTCTTCCATTGTGCCACCAAGGAATCCACATGGCAATGAAAATGACATGGTGCCGGCTAAGCTACTGCATCTGTGTCAAAGGTGGCTTACAGGAGAAACATATTTCTCAATAGCGGCCCAGCATCATCATTGCATTATATCACCAAAATGGTTGTGATTTTGTTACTTTGCTTGCAACAAAGTGCAATTATGGAGCTGCAGACTTTCTCGATAGTGATGTTTCTCTTGTGACAGTGCTCCTTTCAACCAGCAAATGAGACGTTATTGGCTCAAAGCACATGATAACTTTTTTGGTGTGCAAACTTTATTTCACCATATGATGATCTCTCTCTCTCCCCTTTATTTATTTTTTTATTTGTGTGATGCTATCTCATCTTTTATTAATGATTGTGCAGCTTGAAGGTCTTTGGTTGTCGTATCGTACAACATCACTTTTTGAGAAAGATATTTATGTGACTATTCCTAGATTTTCTATATTGGATATCCGTCCTGGTACAAAGCCTGAAATGCGGCTGATGCTGGGGTCTGATGTTTCAAAACAGGGCTTATGTGGTATTCTAGGTTCTAATGGAAATTTACTAGCATCCATAACTGATGGTGGTTCTGTAAGGAAGAATTCTGCTGCAGCTGATTCAGATATTCCAAATTTGACAATGCTTCTGATGGATTATAGAGTACGGCCATCTTCTCAATCATTTGTCATCAGGATCCAGCAACCTCGAGTTCTTGTTGTTCTGGACTTCCTACTTGCGGTGTGTGAATTTTTTGTGCCTGCTTTGGGGACCATAACAGGAAGGGAGGAAATACTAGATCCTAGGAATGATCCCATATTTAAAAATAACAATATAGTACTATCTTCACATAACTACAATCAGAAAGATGATTTGGTGCACCTATCTCCAACAAGGCAACTGATTGTGGATGCTTTTGATATTGATGAATTCATATATGATGGTTGTGGAGGGTCTATTTGTTTAAGTGAAGAAGTTGATTTAAAAGATGTTTCATCTTCTAAAACTCAGCCTATCATTATAATTGGCCGTGGAAAGAAGTTGCGGTTCAAGAATATTAAAATTGAGGTATTTAATTCCCTACTTTCTGTTGAATGCTGTGAAATAAGAATTCCATTTTCCCTAATATCTATTCTAGTTATTTTGTTCTTGGTCACTTTCCATATGAACAATCTGCTTCTACTGTGTGGCTCGCATGCTTGCATTTATCTGTGTGTGCGCATTTGTTATATGTCTAAATGGTGTTTTAATGATTGCAACTCATTTATTTATCTTAGTTGTATTCATATTTTATTTACCTATTTACACTTATGTCATTTATGACATAGTAAGATATGTCAATGTTGTTCTCTATATTGTTGATCATAGTGTTATTTCTCGCCGTGTTGATGCGTAGATGAATCTAAAATGGATGGATTATGAATAATTATTTTTCATTTTTTTTTTATTTTTCTTACTTTCATGTCAGAACTTCTTTTTTCATAATTCTAACATAATCTTTAACCAATATCAAACAATACTTCTTTTTTAGGTTTTCCTACAATTTTATAGTAGTTTTTATCATTATTTTTTTTCCCCTATCCCTAGAATGCTGCTGTTTTAAGGAAGTGCACCTACATGAGTAATGATAGTAGCTACTCTATCTCTCCGGAGGATGGTGTTGAAATTTGTTTCTCAGAGGTTTCTTTTTCTAAGATAGATCCATATAGTCTAGATGCTTCAGAAGGATCATCGAATGCTTTTGCTGCTCCTACTGACACAAGAACTGCTTTGAACCCCACGCAAAGTTTTACTCTTGAGGCCCAGGTAAACTACTTTACTTTTCTTTGACATGAGTGAATTGTTTTCTTTTTGCTTTGTATCCCATGATCATTTATTTTGCTTTAGGTTTTCAATTTGTATTCTGCTACAAGTTTGGATGTTTGCAAGCACATTTATGACATTTTGATACTACTCATTCTCCTATTCCCTTCTGAATATTGTATTGATATTAATGTTGTTCTTTTCTGTCAGTTATTCTATTCCTTAATTTATTTTCTTTTAGCAATGTTTAGATTAATTAGTTGAATGTCCTCTATGGGATCCTAGGTTTGGGATTTTGAGACCTTAAGGAAAAATGAAACAAGAGGAAAAGATAAGAAAACAATGAAGAGAATACATGATTTTGGATTAGTTGATTACTGACCCTTTTTTATTAGAACCTGGAAAAGGTGCACGGACGGTCACCAGCAAGCTTATGCATGTCCTGCAATACTCATCTTTCATGCTAGAGCATGAAAATCACTTGTATTCAACTTGGAGAAGTTGCTTGCATCTGATTTTGTCCATCACTTAAGGAGAAATCCATAGCTTAATCTTCTGGTTAGTGTCTTTGATTATCACCTTCTTGCCGATGAAGTGGCAGTCAACTAATGTATGCTTCAATCTTCTTACCTTCATGATGAACTGGATGGCGCAGGGTATGCATAGATACCAGGTTATCTAAATGTAGCTTCATAGGAAGTTGGGTAGCAACACCGAACACAGCCAACATTTGCACTAATGCAGGAAATGCTGAACATCTTTTTGCTCATCCCCAGCTCTGGATTGCCTTCACAAAGGATACAAAGCCTGTAGTTGACCATTTATCAGATTGGCCAACCAAAATTAGCGCGAGCTTGAACTTCTAAGTGCTCATAATAAGATCGAGAATGCCACCGGTAAACTCTAGATACATAGCACGAAAAAAAATGCAATTCCCTTGTAAGTGTCGACTGCTGAACTTGCAAAGCACGATCACGACACAGAAGGTATCAAGGGAAATCATTATGACTCCCCTATTACTGGAGCTGATTATTTTGTTCAACCACCATGTCAACAGGTCAAGTTCCAAAATTTCTTGTATCTCATAGGTGATCCTGTGTCTGTTTATCTTTGAGATACCATTTTCCAGTCCTTCAATCTGAGACCTAGGTCTCTTGAATATTAAATTTATTCCCCTAGAACTTCTTCAAACACTAAACTTCTAAAAACATATTTGCAAGGTATCATGATTTGAGAGTTCGACAAAACAAGTTACTTGAATGAAAGAGCTTTGCACTTCTACATAACAGATTGGCTTGGTATCGCTTCTCTAAATTTTAAATATTTTTTGATGTCTGACTCTTGCTATTTTTAATGCCTTAAATTTCTAATTTAGAAGAAAAAATACATCAAAAATATCATTTCCCTTGGTAAGGTTCCAGCCTTCCAGGTGAATGAAAATGTGGATGCTTGTCCATCAAGAATTGATATGGCTGTGTTTTATACTATAATAAGCATTACGGATGATTGCTTGTATAATCTATGGTAGAAAGACTAAAGGTTTTCTCATAGCCTTTTGTATTACGTAAATAAACAAAGCATACCTAACACCACAAAGTATGGTGTTTTTTTTTTTTTTTTTTTTTTTTTTTTTTTTTGGAGATAGCATCTGAATCATTAATTGAATTTGAAACTAATTATCTGGCAAGCATTAAAAGAAATTTGGTTGAAAATGAGTCTTTCCGCCGTGTTGTGGACTAGATTATATCACTTTTTAGAAATACATTAAGCCCTAAACATAGTCTAATGTCAGTCTATAGTCTAATGTCAGTCTTGATAACCATGTATTTTTCCGTAGTAGATCTCTACACTCTGATCATAAAAGTGTTTGGTTACACTTTAGCTCATTGTAGATAAAGCAAGTTTAGACTTTTAAGGATAAAAATTATCAAGCATACTGTGGCCTTCGTGTGAATTTGTTACCACTGTTTTCTCATGGTTTTATGAATTGTAATGCAATGGTTTGTTTTGTTAGGTACTTGTGCGGGCTGAATCTATTCTGGATTTATTTTTTTGCTTACTTGGTGTAATGCTTTTTTATTGGTACTTAATGATTTTGTCACTTCAACCTTTTCAGGTTGTCTCTCCAGAGCTGACCTTCTATGATAGTACAAAGCACTCCTTGGATCATTCTTTACATGGTGAAAAGATACTCCGTGCTAAATTTGATCTGAGCATTATGTGAGTATTTAATTCATTTATTTCTAGATATGCTTCCATCATGGTTTTCATTTGGACTGTCTTTTATTGAGTTGATTAGGCTGACGAAAGGGAAAGGATGAGAAAGAAAGGTACATGAAGATAAGATTTAAAGATGACTATCGTCTTATTGAATTTACTCATTCATCAATAATAATAGTAATGTATAGGAAGAAGAAAGGAACAAAGAATGAAAGAGAATAATAGATGAGCACTTGTCATAATAGAGAGAGAGAGAGAGAGAGAGAGGTGGGGAAGGAAGTTGAGAAAGAAGATCAAGATGGTCACAGAGATGGTTAGGAAATAGTTGATCAATTTTGTTTACTAATTGAAAGTTTTCGTCATCAAAGCATTGCTCCATCTATATTGTGGTCTGCTACATGAATTATTTTCTCCATTCCGATCTATCCTGAGCCAAATCCTCGGATAGGTTGCTCTTCTTCAGATCTACTGTTACTACTGTTAGAGACTCTTGATCCAAACTAGAAGCAACCAGAGTGAGAACAGAACTATGCAAGAGAGAGAGACGATTTGCAATAGAATTGCATATTACTGTATATTCCTTTGAATGGACGATGGTTACATATATAACATTGTAGCCTAAATTAGTGGATCTGAATTAGATCTGATTACAAGATTACATGTATAGATAAGGAAACTAATATCTATCTAATATCTAGAGACAACTCATACAATATTGACTTGTGGGCTGACCCAATACATGGGTTGTGGGCTGACCCATTGGTCAAGCTGACTTGCTGTTGACCTTCTTCTTTACACCCCCTCTCAAGCTTTGGATGGGAGAAAGTGACCATCGAGAGCTTGGGAACGAGCTCCAAAAAACGAGAGGTGGAGTGGCTTTTGGTGAAAAAATCTGCTATCTGGGCAGCTGAGGAAATCTGGAAAAGCTTTATAGTACCACTCCTAACATGTTCAAAATCAGGGCGGAGGGCCATAAGAAACTGAACCAGGCGAGTCTGTTGTCTATAGACTTCAAAGGCGTGAGCATCATCAGTTGTTTTAAAAGTGGGTTCCATTAAAGCCAATTGATCCCATAAGGCAGTCATTTTGATAAAGAAATCATGAAAGGAGTCATTCCCTTGGTCTGCAGTTTTGATTTCCCATTCTAACTGATATCGGCGAGCAGCATTAGACTGAGTATACAATCGTGCCAAATAATCCCAAGCAGCCTTAGGATAATTGAATTTAGCTAATTGATTTCCAATAGATGGATTGATTGAATTGGCAATCCAAGAATTTATTTTCCCAACAGAAGCTTCCCATTCCTCAAAAGTGGCATCCTTACTGTTTGGTTGAGGGATTTGCTGAGCAACATATTTCCACAGTTTTTGACCTTTGAGGAAATTTTGCATGAGATGGGACCAATAGGGATAATTTGTGCCATCAAGGATGACAGTAATTCCCAATAATACACTTCGATCAGAAGACATTGAACCAAAACAAGGTGCTCACAGTCTGAAATAAGGAGAAATTCAGCCCCAGAAGTCTATCCAGATTTGAAATCAACCCACAGTACCCAGAACAGGTAATCAATCCAGAAAGCAGGAAGTACTAACAGCAGTAGATCAACAGTAGTAATAACAATAATGATAAATTATTGCACTAACTAGCAGTAACTAATAGTACCCAGCAGTAAGCAAACAAAACAGGCAGTAGAACAGGCAGCAGCAGACAAAATGCAGAAACACAGCACCCAGAAGACAAAGTCGTCCAGGTCGTCAGGGGAGATGAGCAGTACCTGGGCCCCACCTGGTGATCTCTTGATAGGTCAGAGAGTGGGGATGGGTGAACAGGAAAATCACGCAACTATTGGAAGTGGTTTCGATCAAAACAAATCCAGATCTAGGATTTTGGACGGCCGAGATGGAAACAAGTGCAAAAAACCGAAGTTTCACAAAAATAGGTAGAAGACCTACCTCTGATGAGCAATAAACGTTGGAAAAATCTTCATAAATAGGAGAATATTCAGGCGACCAAGATGGAAGAATCCGCTGAGATGGTGATGCTGATGATCACAGGTGGGCCACGCCTGATCTGAGATGATCAGGTATGATCAGAGAGGATCCGGCTGAAGAAGATGATCTCAGATGATCACAGATTGACTTTCATGGCTCTAATACCATGTTAGAGACTCTTGATCCAAACTAGAAGCAACCAGAGTGAGAACGGAACTATGCAAGAGAGAGAGAGACGATTTGCAATAGAATTGCATATTATTGTATATTCCTTTGAATGGACGATGGTTACATATATAACATTGTAACCTAAATTAGTGGATCTGAATTAGATCTGATTACAAGATTACATGTATAGATAAGGAAACTAATATCTATCTAATATCTAGAGACAACTCATACAATATTGACTTGTGGGCTGACCCAATACATGGGTTGTGGGCTGACCCATTGGTCAAGCTGACTTGCTGCTGACCTTCTTCTTTACAACTACTTCCATCCCCGTTGATCCAAGTTTCAGTTCACACATCCCCATTTGATTTGGCAGGTCATCAGACAAAAAGTGACTAAATCCCACAATAAATGACTATATATTGAAAGTTCAAATTGTCATACATGGTTTAATGGATATCTGAGATTCTTCTCAGTGATGTTCACTTTTTGACGGGAAGCATTTAAAAAGACAATTAAATTGTGATTTTATCCAATCCGATGTTTAGTATCACCCTGATGAAAACTAATTTCAGTGGTGGATTAACCAACTATACATCACATGGAAGCTTTGTATCCCTGACAAGTAAACCCTATTAATGATTATTTATTATTAATTTAATCACATGTTGTTTAATCCGATGTTGAATGTTGTTTGATGAAAGAAATTATTGGGTTTTATGCATGGTTAAAAATATCAGCTGATACATTATGTATTGGCCGATATGAATCGAGAATTGGTCTTGACAAAACTAATACCTTGCTGCGTTATTGATCATGTTCCGGATTTGCTAAAATCTCAGCAAAATATCAAACATCATGGGCTATATCGGTGATAAACTCAAAAAAAATAAAAAATGAAGGAAAGGGAAATAGAGAGCAGAGGAAGTGATGCAGGATCAGATGGTCCAGATTTCATGGATCCTGTGTTTAATCAAGCCCAATCAAGCCTTGAGGGTGGCTCAAATCTAAAATGGACTGGGCATAATTTAGGTTTCAAATTAGAAAAAAAATTGAACTTAATGTGGACCCAAAGAAAACACAGTTGAGTCCTAACCAGGTCCATAATGGACTAGGACCGACCCGTGTGCACACCTCCTTAATTTGCTCAACAAGCTCAAAACGTTGTACCCATAGCCCATAAAATGTTGGACTCTTAGTCACTTTTAATGCAATTCAGATTGGAAATTGGAAACTTAACAAAGAGGAATCCTAGAGGGAAGGCTTCCTAATTTCTAGGGGGGAAGTTAAATTAGCAAGAGGAGAGAAAATCTCGCTATAAGGGGTGTCCAAATTCAAATTTGAAATGCTAAAAACTTTATAATTTCTTTATTTTTTTTTTTTATGGTTATGTGCGACTTTTATTTAAAGATCCTTATAAATTGGTCAGATTAAGATGGATGGTTAGGATTTAGCAAAGATTTGGTTTTTTTTTAAGTATTATATAAACAACAGTGTGGGATGTCCAACCCCATCTCTCTCTTCTTCATTGGTTTGAGTGGGTTCTTCGAAAGAATTGAAGACTAATCAGTGGTGGATTAGTGATTAGGTGAAGTTATCTTCTACTTTTTTTGCCTTGTATTGCTTATTTGATTGTTAATCCATGTAGAGTTGATCTTTGTTGTGGGGTTTTTTTAATCAATTGGGATTTATTGTTTAGCTTCATTGGATAGTCCATTTTTTCGGGCGGGACACCGCTTGGACCCGAAACGCACGCCCACACAAGACTACAATGCAGCATGGGGCCTTCTTGCCCTAGCAGCCTACGCACTTGTGCCCTAACAAACACACAACGCAGCATGGAGCATTTTTGCCCAGCATGGTTTCAAACCCTGGACGTGTTGGATCTAATACCATCTCAAGTTGCTAGCTAGTAATCCCAAAACCAATTGGTGAACTACACAAACAACTATTAACGGATTTAGCATTAGCTGAATCGCTCTCTACAATCATGGTTCAAAATAGCGGCCGCTACGTAGCATAGCGCCCGCATTATCAGCCGTAGCGGTCAAGGCCGCTACGCTATTTTGAAAATAGCTGCGCTGCGGTCTAAAACTTAATAGAGCCAAGTAATTTTAATTTTAAACACTGTTTTTCTTATTTCTTCTCCTCATTAGTCTTTCCTAAAGTTATCTCTACCCTTATATGGTTTCAAATCACTAAAGAAAGATAATATTGTTTGCTATACAAGATTCAAAAAAATTTGACCATTTAAAAAATTCACACCGCTACATATCACCGCAACCGCTACGTATCGCCCGCTACATAGCGTTTTGGCCACTGACCACTACGCCTGTCGCAACTGCTATTTTGATCCTTGTCTACAATAAGAAAATAATGAAATAAGGTATGAGAAATATGAAGAGTTTCCAGAATTGCCTTAACCTCGACTTTATTAGAAACTTTGGTCCCTACATGCTTAGAGAACAAATAAATAACTTTCCCTTTATGATTTCATAGAACGCCTCCTATGCCTTTCCTTTTGCTGCTCCATCAACATTGAGTTTTCATACCCCACATGGTGGACAATGCCAAGGAACTAAATCTTTCTTTGCAACACCTGTCTTCAAACAAGCTCCCCAACTTTGCATAATGTTAGCTATGTTAAGATCTGAAAATTCTTTTCAGATGTACATGCTGGGATTGTCCAATTTTACTAATCAAGACTACGTCAAAGAGCTTTCTTGCATGCTTCACAAAGATTGGGAAAAAAATGAAACTGTGAGCAGAAGCTTTATTGCATGTAGGTTGGAGGGAGGTACCTGGACTCTTAGAGCCATCGCTACTGGTGTTGGAGTGAAGACTGCTGCAGACAACTGTAGCTACTGCCTACGACAAGTTCATGTGCTTGTGCCTCTTATTCTCCTCTCCTCTTCTCTCCTCTCTTTCTGTAATGACCCAGAATCCGGGGCCCTTCGAATTCCGCATTGAGACTTGTAAGCATCACACGCATAGGTTAAAGAAAACATCACAAAGATTTAGTTATTTACCCGCTTAAACCAACTTGTATTAAAACCCAAATCTAATAAACAAATGTCACATTGTCTAATAGAAATAAAATAATTGCAATGTCCTTAAAATGAATTAATCTAGACAATCTAATTCTCTTCTTCAGCTATGTGGCTCCAATGCTGAAGTTCGCATCCCAAAGTGTATCTCCTAGTCTGAGTCGCTAAGTTTTGGTTACCTGGATTGGGGCAAATCCACAGAATATTAGTACAACTGAGTGAATAGATATTCTAATGTATTTGTGAATTCAAACACATACTTAGATAAGATTACATAACAAATTAAAGTAACATCCAAGAGTCTTACTCAAGGCAGGGTTGGAATCCGGTCAAACTAACAGAACCTCCTAACCACCTGATAGCACAGGCCCAAAGTTCGCGTACCACAAATATATCACATATAACAAAATAGTTCTCAAAAAGCAAAACTCATATCTGCACATCACAAAATCATTATTTTCTGTCCAAAGCAAAATTGACTGCAAGGTCCAAAACTATCAAACTTGTACCACAAAATCAACCTTTTTCCAAAACTGTCCAAAGTCAACAATCCTCACAAAATCAGCCATTTGTTCGGGGACATCATCCCATATAGTGCTAGTGGTCTAGGGGTGTCCAAAAGGTTCCTCCAAACAAACAAAGTCATCTTATCTCAGTTTTCTAATTCAAATAGCAAATATATTTCTCTTCAAACTCTGATACTTAGTATGTCCTCAACCTTTGTAATGGGCAAATTCCATAATCAACCCTTTCTCAAATTATGCGGATTTAATATGTTCCAGTCCGAATCAAAATTGGTGTACGAGGTGAGGGGGGTCAATTACATAACTCTCCATTTACAGTTTTGAGGGAATTTTTATCCAGCTTTCTCTCTTGGGCCCGTAGGGATTATTCTGGCCCAAAGGGCTGGGAACCCTGCGTTATCAAAAAATAAATAAATTAACCACAACATATACATATACCAACCACACAATCTACCATGTGAGATCCCCAAATAACAAAGACGTATTTTAATCCACATACATATTTCAAGTTGCCAATAATCCAAATAACAGGGTCCAAAATGCAGATTTGACAAATCAAGAACTAAAGGAAACAATTCAAACAGCTTGCAAATAATAACAATGAATAACAAGCCTTTGTTTGCAATCTCAGAAAGCTTATGTCCTCATGAATTAAAGAAAACTGATTCAGATATGAAAACAAAGGGTGTCAGGCCCTTTCTTACAGAATCTTGGAACTCAACTAAGTAATCAATAAAAGGCCCAGTTGTGATTACTATAATTATTAGGGGCTTAATTTAAATTTCCAGAACAGTTATAGAATTCAAAGAACTGAAGGAAAAGGGCTGGTGTGAGATTTCTGCATTCCTTTGGTGTTTATATGCATAACTGTAAGTCCACATTAGGTTTCTAATAGCCCGTTTGGTAATTTTATTGTAAAATATAGATAAAGTAAAGTATCAAATCAAGAGAGAATAAAATATAAGTAGGAAATGATGGTATTTTATTTGTAGTTGTTTTGTATGGAATCTTTTTGAATTTTTGTATAGAAAAGTAGAATGTTTTTTTCTTTTAGTAGAGAAAGGAGGTTGCTTTTTGACTTTTTTTTTTTTTTAAACGGAGGCGATTTTGAAAAGATGTACTTTTGATGTGACCCCTTGTCTGAAAAATTGAGGCTTACTTGACTTTGGGACCGTTTGGCACTTTACTAGATTAGTAAAAGTCAAGTAAGGCCTCCATTTTTCAGACAAGGGGTCACATCAATAGCACTTTAATTCATAATTCCCTCCATCGTTAAAATTTTTTTTTTCGAAAAGCAACTTCTTTTTTCCACTAAAAGACAAAAAAGCTCAATTTTCCTATATTAAAAGTAAAAAAGATTCCATACCAAGCCACTAAAAATAAAATACCATCATAACCCCATTATATTTTATTCTCTATTGATTTGGTGCTTTACTATATTTTACTTGTAAAATTACCAAACGGGCCCCACTGTAGAAAATTAAGGACACAGAACTCCTCTGTAGAAGAGAACCAGTTCACGCCTGATAGTTCTAAGGCTGATTGGAAAACTGGCCAATCTATGATAGGACTTGCTTTTCCAAAGTCGCCCAGGGTGTTCTCTGTTAAACAGGCACAGGCCCATCATAGGATCCAGTCCAGCCTGTTATCTCCACGTGGGATTGATTTGGTCAAGATCAACACAGCTGTACATATTCTGTAATTAGATTGGTTTCCTAACTTAGATAGAAATTGGTTTCCTAAACTTAAGCCTTGATTAAGGCATGTAACACTATATATATTGAGGCTGGTTCTCCAAAGGAGGATACAAAATAATAATACAATCTCAAGCATTCTATTATTTCAAGTTCTGTGCGTGAGTCTGTCATGGTATCAGAGCAACTGATTCATGCCCTAGCATTCTAAGTTTCCTCAAGTTTTCAAGGACCTATAGATCCTCCCTGCTTCCACGTTTGGAAGCTCTTTGTGTATCTCCAATCATCTTCGATAGTCTCCGATCATCTCCGATCATCTCAGATCATCTCAGATCAGGTGTGGCCCACCTAAGATCGTCTTCAACACCTCTGCGGAACAAGCCCAAGTTGGTCGACTGGAATTCTCAGTTATTTTGGTTATTTTTCAAGAATTTTTTTCTATTCCCAGGTCTGTCTTCTACTGCATTCAGTGAATCATCAAGTTTATTAATCTGATTTCATCTCAGCCGTCCAACAAGTTGGATCTGGACTGTTTTTGCATGAATCTTCTTCCATAAGTTGCGTAAATCTTATGTGCTTTCTTCCATATCATCTGATTTGCCAACTGATATTCTGGTGGGGCCCACGTCCAAAACCCAACCCAATTTTTTGGGTCGTCAGTCCTATTTGAGGACTCCTCTCTGTGCCACAGTTACTGTATCAGCAACTATCCTCTCTGGGAACAACTTTTGCTTGCTGTTTTTTTATCAAAGACAGAATCGAAGGCTTCCTATTAGCAGTCCTCCATACTGTCCTTGTCTGTTGCTAGTGAGGACAAGATCTCTGCTGTTTCTGATTGCTGCTGGTTTCTTCTCTGTTTACTGTTTGGCCAGTATCAACTTGAGATGGAAAAATCTGAAGTTAGCTTGATTCGGTTCACGGGGAAGAATTACCCTGCTTGGTCTTTTCAGTTCCAAGTATACCTTGAGGCTAAGGAATTGTGGGGTTATATTTCTGGATCTGACCCTAAACCCACTGAAGATGAGAAGAAAATCTCCTCTTGGCTTACTAAAGATGCGAAGATAAAATCATGGATCCTCGGCTCTGTCGAGCCACATCTGATCATGAATCTCAAACCTTACCCCACTTCCAAAGACATGTGGGGGTATCTGAAGAAAGTATACCATCAAGATAATTCAGCACGTCAATTTCATCTTGAATGTGCAATTGCTGAATATACACAGGGAACCTTGTCCATACAAGATTACTATTCTGGCTTTCGTACACTGTGGTCGGAATACGATGGTATTAAGTATGCTGATGTAGCTCCGGATGTTTTGCTCGTTATTCAGGATCTTCAGGCCTCTAGTCAAAGGGATCAGTTTTTGATGAAACTGCGCAGTGAATATGAAAGTGTCCGCTCTGCCCTGATGAATCGGACGCCATTACCTTCTTTGGATATATGCTTAAATGAACTTCTCCGCGAAGAACAACGCATTGCGACTTCGGCTCATCTAGCACAACAAACGGCTGAGACCTATTCAGTCGCGTTCTCAGCTAATAAAACTTCTCAGCCTCCGCCGCGTGACTTGAGCAAAACGCAATGTTACAGTTGTCAAAAATTTGGGCACATTGCAACTCAATGCAAACAGAAGGTCTGCAGTTACTGTAAAAAGTCGGGACATATCATCTCTGAATGTCGCCGCCGCCCACAGCGTCCATCACCACAGCCTCAGACTCCACCGTATCAGCCTCTGCATGCGTATGTTGCTTCTTCGGTTATGCCTGCTCCTACATCTGCACCCTCACAGCCTGGGCCCTCATCTCCTCTCACTCCTGAATTGGTTCAACAGATGATTGTCAATGCCCTCTCTACTTTTGGTTTATCAGGTACATCCCCTCCATCTTCTACTTGGTTCCTTGATTCCGGGGCGTCTAATCATATGACGTCTTCCTACGCCCCACTCTCCAATGTGCAAAGATACACTGGTCCTCTTCAAATTCAAACTGCTAACGGGGGCCATGTTCCCATTACTGCTGTCGGTGACATCCCTGGTCCCCTTCCATTGAAAAATGTTTATCTATGTCCAAATTTAACTTCCAACCTTTTGTCAGTTGGGCAGCTTGTTGAAAATAATTGTAACATCTCTTTTTCTTCTTCTGGTTGTGTTGTGCAGGACCAGATGTCCGGGAAGGAGATCGCGAGGGGGCCTAAATGTGGACGCTTGTTTCCGTTGGATTTTTCCGAGACTTCTAGGAATAAAATTGACAATGATGTGTTTTGTTTTTCCATTAGAGATAACTGCCAATTGTGGCATAACAGACTTGGACACCCGAATTCAAAAACTTTGTCCCTTCTGTTCCATTCTGGTTTATTAAATAAAACTACTGGTTTATCTTCTTGTGTGCCTCTTGGTTGTGCTACTTGCAAACTGGGAAAGAGCAAAACTCTTCCTTTTCCTATTTCAACTTCACACAGCACTGAGTGTTTTGATTTGGTTCATAGCGATGTATGGGGAATTGCTCCAGCTCTTTCTCATGCTCATTATAAATACTTTGTGACTTTTATTGATGATTTTAGTCGGTTCACATGGGTTTACTTTCTGCATTCCAAATCTGATGTCTTTCATGTTTTTAAGATTTTTCTGGCTTATGTTGAAAACCAATTTTCCACCTGCATTAAAATCCTACGCTCTGATTCAGGCGGGGAATATATGTCCTCTGATTTTCAACATTTTTTGCAAAACAAGGGAATTATTTCTCAAAGAACTTGTCCTTATACTCCACAGCAGAATGGAGTCGCTGAAAGAAAAAATAGACATCTCCTTGATGTCACTCGTTCCCTTCTCCTTGAATCATCAGTTCCTACCCGTTTTTGGGTTGAGGCATTGGCTACCGCAGCTCATCTTATTAATCGTATGCCATCCCCTTTGCTTGAAAATCAGTGCCCATATTCTCGCTTATACAAGACATCTCCATCCTATGATGATCTTCATGTTTTTGGCTCAGTTTGCTTTGTTCATTTGCCTCCTTCTGAACGGACTAAACTTACAGCTCAATCCGCTCAGTGTGTTTTTTTAGGATATGCACCCTTCCAGAAAGGGTTCCTGTGCTATGATCCCCACATTCGGCGCATCCGTACCTCTAGGAATGTCGTGTTTTTTTAGAACAAGTATTTTTTTCAAAAACATCTTGATCCTCCAGATGACTCCTCTCTAGTTTTCTTACCTGGTTTTTCCGACGACACATCTATTGTTCGCTTTAATCCTAATTTTGTGTATCACAGACGGACCACAGACGCGCCTCCCAGGGATTCCCCTCCCGGTTCACCTCCGGCATCTGGTCCACCTCCTGCATTTGGTCCATCTGGACTTCCTCCATTGCGTCGCTCCACTCGCATTTCGGAACCACCCGACCGCTATGGGTTCTCTCATACTTCCTTAATGGCTACTTTGTCCTCTTCTTCCATTCCCCAATCCTATTCTCAGGCTGTGCAGGACAAATGCTGGAACCAGGCTATGCTCGATGAATTGACTGCTTTAGAGAACAATCATACGTGAGATATTGTCCCCTCTCCTGTGGGCGTCAAACCTGTTGGCTGCAAGTGGATCTTTTCTCTCAAGTTAAAATCAGATGGCACTCTTGATCGATATAAGGCGCGCCTTGTTGCTCTCGGAAATCGGCAGGAATATGGCATTGATTATGATGAAACTTTTGCTCCCGTCGCCAAGATGACCACCGTACGCATCATCCTTGCTGTTGCTGCCTCTCGGTCCTGGCCTCTCTATCAAATGGATGTAAAAAATGCGTTTCTGCATGGTGATCTCAAAGAAGATGTTTATATGCGTCTGCCTCCGGGGTCCTCATCTGGCAAGGGTATGGTTGCTAAGCTCCGTCGCTCTCTCTATGGTCTGAAGCAAGCTCCTCGCGCATGGTTTGAGAAATTTCAAGCTGCTCTTCTCCGCTTGGATTTTCATCCGAGCCAGTATGATCCTTCTATGTTCTTACATCATGCTCCGTCTGGGATTACTGTGCTACTGGTCTACGTTGATGACATTGTAATTACTGGTCCCAATGCAAAAATGATTCATGAACTCCAAGCTTCTCTTCATCAGACATTTCAAATGAAGGATCTCGGCCCCTTACACTATTTCCTCGGTCTTGAAGTTCACCAATCGCCAAAAGGTATAGTACTCAATCAGCACAAATACACGGTTGACCTCATTGGCTTGGCTGGCCTTACTGCTTCAACTCCAGTCGATACGCCCATCGAACTGAATGTCAAACTCAGCAAAGAGGAGGGTGACCTTCTTCCAGATCCTACTGCATATCGCCAGTTAGTGGGGAGCTTGATCTACCTCACGATCACCCGCCCTGATATCTCATTTGCGGTCAACCTCATGAGTCAGTTCATGACTGCTCCTCGTCATCTTCATATGGCTGCTGTTCGCCGCATCATTCGGTACCTTATTCGCACACCGTCACGCGGGTTGTTTTTCTCATCCAACAATCATTTATCTCTCAAAGCTTATTCAGATGCTGATTGGGCTGGTTGTCCAGACACTCGGAGATCAACGACAGGATGGTGCATGTTTTTGGGCGATAGTCTGATTTCCTGGAAATGCAAGAAACGTGAAAAAGTGTCCAAATCTTCTACCGAGGCTGATTACCGAGCTATGTCTGCTGCGTGCTCCGAAATTCTTTGGCTTCGAGGTCTGCTTTCTGACATTGGATTCCCCGCAGAAGGACCTACCCCCCTCCATGCAGATAATACAAGTGCCATTCGGATTACTGAGAATCCCATTTTTCATGAACGCACTAAACACATCGAGGTTGATTGTCACTTCATACGAGATGAGCTTAAACGTGATGTCATCAGCCTTCCGCATGTCTCCACTGAGCTTCAAATTGCTGATATTCTTACTAAAGGTCTTCCCCGCCCACGCCATCAATTCTTGGTTGGCAAATTGATGCTCGTTGATTCTCCCGCATCAATTTGAGGGGGGGTGTTAAACAGGCACAAGCCCATCATAGGATCCAGTCCAGCCTGTTATCTCCACGTGGGATTGATTTGGTCAAGATCAACACAGCTGTACATATTCTGTAATTAGATTGGTTTCCTAACTTAGATAGAAATTGGTTTCCTAAACTTAAGCCTTGATTAAGGCATGTAACACTATATATATTGAGGCTGGTTCTCCAAAGGAGGATACAAAATAATAATACAATCTCAAGCATTCTATTATTTCAAGTTCTGTGCGTGAGTCTGTCATTCTCACATATCCCTGGATCTGATTGCTCATCAAATGCCCCACAGCCTGCACACAGTTGCCCTCAAACATAACTCACGCCTCCCAGATTTGTAGACACAAGTTGGTGGGCCAAATGGGACCCACTGCATATGGGACCAGCAACAGTAGGGTCACCTCTGGGTGCCCAATCAGATGTGGGGACCTGATCATTGATCTGGTCAGCTCTGGGGTCCCACAAAGGCTGTTGACAGTCAGCCAGATTTCTGCAAAAACTCACGCCTCATACAATCCTAGGGACTGGATGGTGGGCCATCCGGGGTCCACTCAAAGTGGGACCGGCACTAAAGTAGTCGCCCCTGGGCCCTCTTGCGGATGTATGGTCCTGATCCAGCGTCCAGTGGGCCATGAGGTCCCACAATCAAGGTCAACTTAAAATATTCTTCACAGGACGAAAGTGCAGAGTTCCAAATTCTGCATTGGATCTTCGTTGATTCAATATCCTTTGCAAGAAAACATTACCCCAGGTATTACTCTGATCTAAAGGTCCAATTACCGTGATTAACCAAGAAATTTGACTATTCAATGCCGTGATACGTGGTCTGATTCCAGCAGCATGAAGAAAACAAAACGATACAGATTCATACTTTAATCAATTCACAAACAAAACATCAATTATAAGAAGAAATTTACTCACCATAAAATAGAGGTATCGAAGATTATACAAGAGCAAAACCAGAAATTTAAAACCATACACAATTAGATCAGAATCTCTACTCACCTGTTATGGCTAACTAAAACTGGTTCTTCCTTCTAGTTTTTTCAAGGCTAATACTAGTCTAGGGTTTGGATGGATGGAAAAGAAAGTGGAAAAGAGAGAAAGAAAGAGAATGGCGTGAGAGAGGCTTGGGGTCAATGAATATACAAAAGCTAGGAGTTAGAATCCTTCTCAAAGTCCTCTTCCGAATTTCGCTATTTCCTTCTCACATGACACTCCTATTCCTAATATTACTTGGAGTCTATGGTATAACCAACACAAGCCCCACTCGAAATCCCCCATCAAACTATGGGTCCCACCACATAAATAACAAAGGGTCCCTAAAGCATCTCCCAGCTAAATCCGACCATAATATTTGTTGCCCTAATAATTCTAAGAAAAATCAAGGAAATTAAATATAAAATACCAGAAAAGAATCTAGCCCATATAACTTGGCTGGGGTATTACACTTTCCCTCCTCTTTTTCCTTTTGATCTTAACATGAAGGGCAGAAAGTGTAGGTGCCCTTTTAAAGGTTATGAAGGGCAGAATGGGCCCTTTTAAAGGCTTTTATTTTCCTCTGTCCATACATGTAGTATATGAAGTAGCTAGAAATTTGTGTGCCCCACAGTAGGGCTCACATGTTGAAAATCCAAAACTCTCAAATTAAATGGCCCCCATTGTGAGATGAATCTGACAGTGGGTGGACTCATCTCCAAATGGAATGCAATTTGGTCATAGCCTGTACTTGGGGTTGGGGGTTATATATTTTGAGCGGTTTAAATTTGTAAAAAAATGACCCCCACTGTGGAGCCTGCAAAAAATTTCTGAGTATCTAAATTTTTTTCTATAATTGTACCATATGGTCAGTTACAAAAAATCGAAAGCACTCAAAATAAATGCTTCCCCTTAAATGAGCCCTCAAATAAATTTACTCAAATAGGAGCTTGGTCCACTGGGAAGTAAATCACTTAAAAACATGTTGATATTGATAAAAATCAAATGTTTTACAATGGTCAATATGACAGTGGGCCTTAGTTGTTGGAGCATTCAGACATTTTCTTTTCTTACTTTTACTCCCGCTAATGAATAATTTAAACTACTCTAAAAGATTGTTCTCCCAATGTAGTGTTTTACGTATATTTTAGTCAGCCCATTGTCTATTGATTACTTATTAATTATTGTGATAAATTCGCATCCATTGATGTGGATCAAGAAATATGGGGCAAAACAGAATATGGATGATAAGATGGATCCATAAATATATCCAAAGTAAATTATACATATTCTGAATTTTTTGGAGATCAAAATCAATCCCCAAAAGATCCAAATGACCCAATCCATCAAGCTCGACATGACGCACAAAAGATCCGGTAGTTCAAAAATATATGGATAGCAGTCAATTGGTTTCCACCCAACTAAACCAGGCCCAAATAAGGTCCAGGCCAGCTGGGACAGCACCCAAAAGGGTCTGTCAGACCTGGCTACCCATTCTTGGTTTTTCAGCTGGTGCGCCACAGGGCCATCTAAAGGGCCACACAGAATATTTTGTGCTGATACATCCAGCTGGCCATCAGTGTGCAGTTTCCCATACATTAGGCATCTTCTCTTAGTATTGATCTAGTTGGGTTGGAAGAGGAATGTAATTGCAAGGTACAGCTGTACACCCACCACAATCTCCAATTGATCATGAAGAAAAAGGAGTACAAGCCAGTCAACTGCCTATATCCCTTGTGCAACAAGACAGCTCTTTTGTAGTTGTTTTATTGTGTTGATTTACGTTTCAAACTTGATTGTAGTGTTCTTTAGGCTAGTTTCCTGCTTGTTTTGAACTATAGATGGATGGTTAATATCAAAGATAGGTTTAGGGTTTTACATGATTTGTAACATATTAATCGGATCCTTTCTCCTTGTTTTGGCTTAATTTCTTGTTGGTTGAGAGGACTCAGGTATCTTGGGCTCACAACAGTCTGATTTTTGAATCAGGAGTCGGGACTGTGTCACTTACAGCACCTGAATAATTTACAGTGGTTAATCTAACCATTGCCCCAAGTCCTTGGGGTTTCCAGACGCTTAAGGGGAAAAAAAAAAAAAAAACTTGTGCTCCTCTAACAGGAAGAAGTTGTGATAAATCTAAACCGCTCGAAACAAGTAATGTGGCCCTTTGTAGAAGGGCGTTGGGTCTGCGAGCATCCGTCTAGAGAGTAAAGGCAGGGGAAATTCTAAAGGACTGGGTATGCAGTGGTGCACTAGTACCACATCAGAAACATGCTAGTCTTAATCCTGGATATATATGTGTGTGACCTGACCTTAACTCTGCATGAGGCCTTATAAAACCTTGAGGCAAAATTGGGTCGGAATCCCAGGAGCCAAAGATGACAATATCATGTGGATGGCGGGCCTGGGTCGTTACAGATGGCACCAGAGTCGAAGACAGCTCTATTTTCTGGTGGGGGACTATGCCACGCTTGTGGCCCCCTGTAGAAGGGCGTTGGGTCCGGCGAGCATCCGCCTAGAGAGTAAAGGTGGGGGAAACTCTAAAGGACTGGGTATGCAGTGGTGATGCTGGGTATACATGTGTGTGACCCGACCTTAACTCCGCATGAGACCTTTTGAAACCTTGAGGCAAGATTGGGTCGGAATCCCATGAGCCAAAGATGACAATATCATGTGGACGGCGGGCCCGGGTTGTCACATATGGCATCGAAGTAAAAAACGGCTCTGTTTTCTGGTGGGGGAGTATTCCACAGCTGTGGCCCCCTGTAGAAGGGCGTTGGGTCCGGCGAGCATCCGCCTAGAGAGTAAAGGCTGGGGAAACTCTAAAGGACTGGGTATGCAGTGGTGCACAAGTCCCACATTGGAAACACGCTAGTCCTGATCATGGGTATATATGTGTGTGACCTAACCTTAACTCCACATGAGGCCTTTTAAAACCGTGAGGCAAGATTGGGTGGGAATCCCATTAGCCAAAGTGGACAATATCAGGTGGACGGCGGGCCCGGGTCATTACACTGACAACATTTGATGACCTAATATCTTAAGTCTTATATATGTCTGGATCTAGAGGTACAGTATGAAAGCTAATAATGTGGCATGGATTGACAGTGGACCTAACTCTGATTGCAATCAAATTTTTTGCAAAGCTAATATAAAGAAAAATTGTTATTTTGAGTGGTTTGGATTTTGGGCTACATTGATGGATATATAAATTCTAAGGGTGGGCCTAAAGATTAAACACTGAAATATGATATATTTAACATTAAAGATTAAACAGAAATACTGGATATTATGGTTTATAGTGTGCTAATAAAAATAAATACCTAGCATTTTCCATTATTTTGGGTATGTTGGGTATTTTTCTGAGTTTTTTGGGGTCCAGAGAAATTAACTCTGTGATGGCTGCTAATCGCAATTTATTGCATTTTGGGGTTGACCATGCAACCACAACACAAATTTTAGACCATAACTTAATAGGATATAATTGTGTTAAATTATCACATTTGCAGTTTAGATGTTTGAAAGATGCCCCATATGCACAAATCAATATCGGCTCACTTGACTTTATCAGTAAGGTTAATGTTATTTAGTCACCCACACCCACACCCACACCCACACCCACACATCTATTTACTGGCTGTTGGATTGATCCTATTAAAATTCAAAACAAAAATAAAAAAATAAAAAAAAATAATCACTTCTAAGGGCTAAAAATTGTATAACTTTGAGGATTCTAAGCATGCATTCATGTAGCCTTTGCAGGCTGGTTGCTATTTGCGGTGGACTGAGAAAGAAATAATTGTTGATTATAAAGACTAACCCTAGTGGAAAGCAATAAGACTAATAGGAGCTTAATTTTAATTGAAGCTTGATTGGATGTCTGGGACCTGTGCTGGGGACTTATTAGAAAAAGGTTCTCCTGTCCTATCATTGGTTCCTGTAATAAAAGGGAGGTCAAGGTGTTGGTTTAGACGGATAAATGCCAAAGTATTACACTCTTTTTTCAGTTCTCTTGAGACATTGGTTATAGAAATTATTCAACATATCATAGGTCTGGTTGTGGAGTGAGACGAGGAAACAAATAGATTTTCTTATATTTAGTTTGTAGAGAAAAATCAGTAACCACTTGAATTTTTATTTCTTTCTATACGGATGCCAAGATTTGATTTGTCAAATTGAAATGGCATTTGATCATGAAAATGGAGAAGCTTATGGGGAGCTAATGTAGAAAATAAAGACGTGTTGTTCGACTAATTGTTGCCTTTTTTATCTTCTTTTCATTTAGAGCTGTTTCTTGTACTATCCAAGGAAAGGGAAAAAAAGGAGGAAAGAAAAGAAAAAGAAAATACAGTTGTTGAATTGTCAAACGTATGGCTCACTCATTTTGTTTATATGAGTGTTATTTCTTTCTATCTTTTCTTATCAGTTTCTATGTGAGTTCATGTTTATGTTAATTATTACCATGTATCTTTCATTGAATGATATGTGTGTACCCACATAAAATGTTCTACATTGTTATAAATTGAAAGATATGTGATGCTGCACAGAAAAAAAAAATTTGTTTGCATCAGACACCCAGTTGCACAATAGAACATCTTCAGGCCAAATTGAATGAGGGTAGCACTCAACCTACCCCGGATGGCTGGAGTTGGTTACAGCGAATCTTGATATCATTACCATTTAACTTCTTTTTTTTCTTATGGACGAACTGTTTCCTCTAGTCAGTCCTTTTCTGATGTTGCCTGATACACAATAATTATAAACAATTTACATGTTTGTTTTTATTGTCAAGGTATGCATTGAAAGAAAATGATTCGTGGATACGGGCCCTTGTGAAGGATCTCACTGTGGAGGCTGGTTCAGGTCTTGTTATTCTTGATCCTGTGGATATATCAGGCGGATATACTTCTGTCAAAGATAAAACAAGCATCTCTGTTATATCAACTGATATATGTATCCATCTTTCTTTGAGTGTCATTTCCCTTGGACTCCACTTACAAAATCAAGCAACCGAGGCATTACAATTTGGAAATTCCAGCCCACTGGCTTCTTGTACCAACTTTGACCGAATTTGGGTAGCACGCAAAGGTCTTTCTCGATCTTGTTACATCAATTGGGATTTGTTTGGTTAAAACCTTGTACTAGGTCGATGGAAGATTCTGATTATAGCAGTTCCCTTTTTCTTAAAATAAGTCCAATCACATTTGGATTGCCTTCTAACCTTCCTTCAGGAATTGGGCCCGGAGACAACCTCACGTTTTGGAGACCTCAAGCTTCTTCAAACTATGCTATATTGGGTGACTGTGTGACTTCAAGGTAAGTAATTTGAATGCTATTGGAAAAGACTTGTACTGCTGCAATATTTCCTTCAGGTTGTTGCAATCTTTCTTATCTAGTAGTAAATATTTTTCTTTCATTAAGAATCCTTTGTGGCTGTAATAGACTAATGAACTTCATCTGTCCAATCCATTCCAATGAAAGTAAAACTCCATGTATCTAAAGTATATGTAACTTAAAAATGAACATGATATTTTCTGAACTAATCTTTTGAAAAGCAACAAATTTTTTTTGTAAGTAAACAAAAAAAAAAGGCAAGTAAGAAGCTAGAATTTTGTGTGAAGGCTGATTCTTATGGTTTAACAATTTGTGGAACTAACACAACATATAGAGCGCAAGTTAAGCTGATGACTGATCTAAGAGTTGGAGGAGAATCAGGTCAAAATGTAGAACAACTTAATGCCGTGATGCCTTAGTCTCCGATTCATGGGAGCAATTATAGTCCACGTTTGTGTAATGTCTTAGGAAAGTCGCTTCTGCATACTTCCACTTTTCTGTTGAACGGGAAAGCAACTCTGAAACGGTTTCTATATCTATGGCATTGCAGAAAATTAGTTGCTTATTGGGTACATTTGTGTAATGAGAGAATCTCGTGATAAAGAGGAAAATTTCTAATTTTCCATGTAGCCCATTCTTCTTTTGTTTGGTGCGACACATTTTCAATGTAGAAAAAAGAAATTGCGAATTGATTTTTCTCAATAAAGTAGACCTCAGTTTCCTATGGTATTCGTCAGAATACAAAATTCCACTCCTGTCGAAACAAAAACTGTGGAGTATGAACTCCTCTTGTTACACAAATACAGCCTTTGTGACTTTCCATTGTCAAAATGGTGCTGCAATAAACTGCGGAAAAGCAAGTGCAAAGTGGAACCTTTTCGGCTGCATTTCCACCGCAGCGGTGTTAAACAAATGTGGCCTAAATGAAGTAGTGAAAAAATACAGAGTGGATTGTGGATTTCTTAAACGTGGCTAAAGGCAGTGTTAAGTGAAAATTTAGAACCCACAAAGCTGACACCAAATAGAGGGGATAAGGTTTCAATAATAACAATCAGGGTGATTTTGGGAGAGTAATTCAAAAAATAGGGTGCCTTGTAGTTGATAAAGATCTAAATTACGGATAACATGCTGATCTGGAGTATTAAAACTTTTCTTTTCTTTTGTCACATCAACCTTCTGTCAGTTGAGGTAATTCTTATGAGTGATTATTATTGGAATTATACTCTCTTTCCATAAAGAAGTAGCTTCCATGATGAGGAAACTAATTTGTCTTCCTTTCTTTCCCTTTTAAAAAAACTGTTTATTCTCCACAAAATGGTAATAAAGCAAGGAACTCAATGGCAGGACCATAGATGAAAATATCGGTATCGGCGGGCGTAGCGGCCCGCCGCCAAACCGATACGAAGCGGGCGATACGTAGCGTATCGGGGATACGTATCGGCGTAGCGGTGCGATTTTAAAAAATCGCCAAAAAAATCTGAAAAAATTCCAGAAAATCCAGAAAATTGTAAAATGAAAGAAAATGTGGTTCTTTTGCAAAAGTAAGTAAGAAAAGGGGGCGTATCGGTGCCCTCAATATATGAGGTCCTGTATCGCTGTATAAATAGAAAATAATAGTAATGATTAGTTTTTTCACATGTATTCATGTTTCTTAGTCATGTTAACTTAAAAAGTAATGAAAAGCTCATTAAAAAAAAATTAGAACATGAAATAAAGGCATAAGAAATTCTTAAGAGTTAGGTCATTACTCATTAGTCATTACTCAATACTCATTAGTGAACAACTGAACATTGAACAATCAAATATCAATACTTCACTACCTTCAGCATTCAAGGTTTAAATTCAATCAAGTGAATGAACTATAAAGTGATCAACAATCAACATTCAACACCAATTTAGAAATGACAAAGAGAGTAGAGAGTTAGTGAAAGAAATAGGAATTAGAAATACCTTGATCACCACCAAAAGGAATGTCTACCAAGATTCAAGGGGCTATGGTTATCCTCATTCCCATCAGTGTTATCATTTGTATTGGCACCATATTGAATTTGATATTGATGAGTATTGGGATCCACAAATCCAAAGAAGCCAGCCGCACCCACATCATAGGAACTTGGAGGAGGTGGAGGTGGTCCAGGTGGATATCTATCATATTGTGTTTCACCATAGTCACCATATGAGTAGGACCCCGAAGTTGAAGACTATTCTTCTCCTTGTTGTACTTGACCATATGGAAAAAAGTCAAAATACTGTGAGTGTGAGGGTCCTTGTCCACCGTAACTAGGGTTCCATGAATCAGTCCATGATGCCGCTTGTTGTCCTCCAAAATCTCCACCCATATTTCCTTGCTGAGTACTACCTCCAGCCCCAGGTGGTGAATCTCTTCGGCGTCGTTGATAACCACGGCTTGGATCAAATCTTCCAGATGGAGGTAACTCATGTACTTCCTCTACAGGAATGTCATTGTCTTCATCATGTTGATAGTATTCACTAGTACCACCTGTCCCACTGTCTCCTCCTCCATCTCCTCCACCATGGCTACTTGAAGAGACTGTGGTAGAACTAGCTTTCTCAGAAGCAGGTTCTTTCCCACTCCTCCTAGTCCTACTACTGGTACCTTCTCCCTGAGGTGGCTGACCTTCTGTAGCTGCAGGTGCCTCACCCATGTCCTCACCTATCAACTCTTGAACCGTTTCTTGAAACCCCGGATCTGAATCTAGCAGTGGATCCTCTATCTCGGCTAACCATGGGAGTAAGGGATCGTCCTCTCTAAATATGTGATCCAAATTAATGGGACAATAATCAAGACTATCCCTTACCCTTCTCTCCCTAATTCTGTGTCTCAACTTCAGATTGTAATGACAATACACAAGCTTGTTGAGTTTCTGCATGGTAAGCCGATTCCTGACCTTCGTGTGGATCAAAGAGAAAGTGCTCCAATTTCTTTCACAGTTGGAAGATGTTGTAGTTTGACTAAGGATGCGAATAGCCGCACTCCTTAGATGTGGAGCACTCTCCCCAAAATTCATCCACCAATCAGCTGAAATGCAAAAAATAAATCAAGAAAATTAGATCGTATCACAAGATATCTGCAATGTGGATATGTCTTTTGTTCATAGTCATACCAGGTGGCATCTTTCCAATCGATCGTATCACAAGAGGGTCAGCAAAGGTTCCTCTCCTTTGTGTATAGATAGATATCTACAATGTGAAAATTAGATACAAGTCAGTAAACCCCTACAACATAATTAAATTCTCTTAACTTAAGTAACCACCCACTCACCTCTTGTATGGCCTCAACTTGATCATCTCGACCTAACAATTTCTTCAACACCTCCCGTAATCCTACCCGCAAGTCCGTATCTATTGCTTCGGTGTGTTGTTCGACATTGCGGTAATAGAATTCGGGATTCAAAAAATAACCTACATTATAAATATGTAGAATGTACTGTGAGCAAGCAAGATAATAAATACATTAGTTAGGAAAACAAAAAAGTATCAAATTCAAAGATATATATTAATTACCTGCGGCATGCAATGGATGGTGCAACTGATCGTTCCAACGGGCATCAATAATCTTTATATATTTTTCGTGATATCTAACATTTTCCATGATGGATTGCTTTGCCCGATCCATTGCTTCATATATAAAGCCCATTGTCGGCTTGTCATCACCATCTACAAGCCGCAACACTTTAACTAAAGGCTCAAAAACCTTTAATATCTTCTTCACTTTCTTCCAAAATTTATTGTCCCTCATCAGGTTTGGGACTTCAAACTCCGGACCATGGGTTGCATTGCCCCATCTCGAACGAAGCCATTCTTCTGATGCAAACATCTGAATGAGCTCCGTTCTAAACTTTACAAGGCTTTCCATAGCCAGAAAATGGGTTGCAAACCTTGTTAATCCTGGACGCAGCAAGGCATGGTTATTTGTATATCTTTTCATCAAGCTTAACACCCATGAATGATCATATATAAATCTTGTAATTCCTCTGCATGCCTTGATCAATGAAGACACTTTTGTCTTCCTTCCAATCTCTTCCAAGATGAGATCTACGCAGTGTGCTGCACATGGGGTCCAGAATAAATGGGTCCTCTTCTCCAATAATTTCAAACCTGCTGCCTTGAAATTGGCGCCATTATCTGTAACAATCTGTACAATATACTCCTCTCCCACACTCTCTACAACTTTATCCATAAGAGTATATATATATGCGGCTGTCCGTCTATGTTCAGATGCATCAATGGACTTCACAAAGACGGTCCCAGCGACTGAATACACCAAAAAGTTTATTAATTGTGTTTGGGTGCCGCTGGTCCACCCGTCACACATGATGGTAACACCATTTTGTTGCCACATGGGTCTAAATTTTTCCACCCAAGCCTTTATTTCTTTAAATTCTTCTTCAAGATATTTAGTGCCCACATCATATACGGAGGGCGCCTGTATACCCCGCCCAGCTTCGGCGGCAACATCAAGAATAGTCTGGAAGTATGGGGAATCTATTGCTGTAGGTGGTATGTTCTTGTGAATTAGCCATTTTGCTGTAGCTTTGGCCAATCTATCTCTTGCAGCCTTCATTACCCCTTTCATAACACTTGATATTTTTGGTTGTTTAGCTCCCTCTTTTCTATGTGCTAGAGGATCAACAGGGGGAGGAACTGCTCTTCTTGTAGAGATAATTTCTACATCAGCATCCCGTTCCCGGGTGCTAAATGCCCTACGTATGGACCCCGCAAAGACCTTGCCCCTGTTTGGCACAGCAGATGATGAGCCCCCTGCATCATAATATTTGCTTCCAGCAAATGCACGACGTTCATATTCTTCTTGTTGACTCATCAAAGACTCTCGGCGTGCAGCCTCCATCTGTGCATCTTCCTCCTCATCAAAATATTCATCCCCAAATACATCATAACGGGCAGCATCAACATCTTGCCGCCTCTTTTCTTTTATCTCTACTTTTCTAGCTTTGTTTTGGCCAAGCAAAGCTTTCATTTGTTCCCTTACTTCCCTCGGTACTTCGGTACAGCCAGCAACATTGCCAGATATGTGGCCCAAGTGGTGTTTGAATCTTGTAATGCCCCCATGGGTCACTCTTCCACAGAACTTGCATTTGATTTTCAACCTATTATTCTCAACTGCCTCACCAAAGCTCCATGCGGGATCAATATCACGAGGCATTTTCACTTATCAAATGGCAGACAGATGGACCGAAATTTAATACCTGGCTCTGCCTATAAATATAAACAAGTAGTATACTAGTATGTTAAAAATTAAAAAAAACAAATAAACATGTTAGAGGAAACTTATATCACAAATATAGGAACCATTTTCAAGACATTTGATTGGTATTCAAATATTAAAAATTATTTTTATTTTAAAAAATAAATAAATCCGAAAATAAAAAAATAGATAAAAATCAATAAACATTCAAAATGTGATGGATTGATCTATGGAAAACATAGATCTATCATTTACAATCAATTTCCAAGTGGTTTCATGGGTTGTCCATGAATATTCAAATTTTTTTTTTCAAAAAATAAATAAATCCGAAAATAAAAAATAGAGAAAAAGCAATAAAAATTCAAAATGTGATGGATTGATCTATGGGAAACATAGATCTATCATTTACAATCAATTTCCAAGTGGTTTCATGGGTTGTCCATGAATATTCACATTTTTTTTTTCAAAAAATAAATAAATCCGAAAATAAAAAATAGAGAAAAAGCAATAAAAATTCAAAATGTGATGGATTGATCTATGGGAAACATAGATCTATCATTTACAATCAATTTCCAAGTGGTTTCATGGGTTGTCCATGAATATTCACATTTTTTTTTTCAAAAAATAAATAAATCCGAAAATAAAAAATAGAGAAAAAGCAATAAAAATTCAAAATGTGATGGATTGATCTATGGGAAACATAGATCTATCATTTACAAGCAATTTCCAAGTGGTTTCATGGGTTGTCCATGAATATTCAAAAATTTTTTTTCAAAAAATAAATAAATCCGAAAATAAAAAATAGAGAAAAAGCAATAAAAATTCAAAATGTGTTGATTTGATCTATGAGAAACATAGATCTAACAATATGAAGCTATTTTCAAGTTGTTTCATGAGTTTTCCATAAGTGATAATGTTTTTTTTTTTTTTAAATAACATAAATCCGAAAATAAAAATAACAATATATAAAAAAAAAACAAAAGATATGCATGTAAGATCAAAAGGAAGCATGAATCTACAATAAAACAACACAATGATGCCATTATGTTGTGATTCATAGTAGTTAGAGAGTGATAAATGAAATGATCATGTCAAAAGTTGAAAAAATAAATCACATATACCTTAATGAAGAATCTTGTTTTGACTTTTGAATCTCTAGATCTCTTTCAATAATGGTTTGTTGGTGATTTGGTGGCAAAATATCTTGAAAAGAGGGATTTGGGAGACATTTGGGACCACAAAGAAGTGAAAATGGAAACTATAGAGGGGAAGAGAACAAAGGGAAGGCACAAAAAACCCTAAAAAGTCCCAAAGGGGGGGTTTTATACCCCCCCCCCCACGTGTATGGGCCGATACATACCGTATCGGCCCGTATCGGCCGATACGGGACCGTATCGGCCGATACGCTAAAGTATCGGCCGATACGGTCCCGTATCGGCCGATACGGGTGCGATACGCATGTATCGCCGATAATATCAACTTATCGTATCGGCCTTGGCCGATACGGCCGATATATCGGCCGATACGCTTCGTATCGGCCGATATTTTCATCTATGGGCAGGACCATACGACTAAAATCAGTGGTCGTACAATCAAGGGTCCTAATCTCTATTGAGGAGTTCATGCTCAATTATTTGGAATCTTGAGATTATTTCTTTGAATTATAATCATTTGAAACTCGACTGGTTTCTTTTTTTTCTTTGGATGTATACAATCCAAGGTGGCGATTTTTCCAGATATCCTTTTGAAGCATCGGGTGCACAGATTTTTCAATGGTGATGTGATCAGCCATCATTCAAATTAAATCTGGTTCGAAGGCCATTTGTTGTAGTTTCAATCATAAATCCAACTTGATGTTGTCGATTGTGTGGCTGATCTGATTTGACGGGCTTGACTTGATTACATATGATCTAGGAATTTTTATTTTTTTTTTTAGAGAAAGGAATGTTACAGTTGCAACCCTTAGGGTTGGGCAACCACAACCATATATAAGTTATTAATTTTCACAAAGTTACCAAAAATCCCCTTTACACCTCTCAAATTACATGCAAGCATAAGTCTTAGGACCTGATTGGCATCGTTTTCGTATTGTTCCCAATTTTGTGCTTGGATATGGTTGTACCGAGATCATGTTGTATCGAGACTCATACTCTGTAGAACTTGTTTGGAAACATTATCTTAAATTACTCTACTGAGTATATGCCTTGCGGAACTTGTTTGGTAATATTATAAAAGTTTTGCTCCAAGGAGCGGACATAGGACTTACAATGTGGGACCCACCTTTTATTGTTTGCGGCGCTATATTATTATTGTACATGGGGCCTGCCTACAGAAATTACAATGTGGTACCCACCTTTAAAAATTAGAACACAAAAACCATATTCATAGGATTTACAATGTGGGCCCACCTTTATAGGAATTATAATGTTGGGCCACCTTTTTGTGAATGTAAATATGGGACCTACCTTTAGAAATTACAACATGATAGCACCTTTAGAAATTAGAATATGGGGCTCACATTCATAAGATTTATAATGTGAGTCCGACTTTTGTGATCGTGACCATGTGACCCACATTTATGAATTACAAAGTGGAGCCACATTTTTTGTGATTGTACACAGGACCAATTACAATACGGTGCCCACCTTTAGAAATTAGAACATGGGGGCACCACATTCATAGGATTTACAATATTGGCCTACCTTTCTAGGAATTATAATGTGGGGCCATCTTTTTTGGTAATTGTGAACACGGGACCCACCTTTAAAAATTTGCAATGTGGTACCCACCTTTAGAAATCCAAACATGGGGCCACATTCATAGGATTCACAATGTGGGCCCACATTCATAGAATTATGAAGTGGAGCCACCTTCTTTGAGATTGTGAACATGGGGCCTACCTTTAGGATAAGTGGGAGGATTTGGAGTCTTCAAATGATATTCTTTAAAATGCAAGAGATAAGCAAGAACAATTGTGCCAGCAAGTTGTTTCTTACAAAAACAAAGTTTTTTCATCCCAACTTTCTTATGCTAGTGGGTTAAGATTTTGAGATTCCTTCCCGTGAGATCGCACCCTTACTCTCGCATCATAAACCACGCGCCCCACCCCCACAGCTGGTGCATATATATTTACTGTGCCCAACTTGAACAAATCCTCATGAACTGTTTCTAGTCACTCCTTTTGTGAGGATGTATGCAATCTGATCATTTGTCTGTGTAAGCTAGCTTCACATCCTTGTTTTTATTTTTTTATTTTTCTCTGACGAAGTGGCATTCAACTCCTTCTTGCTTTTTTCTCTTCTCTCATGATATACTGGATTTTAGCAAACTTTATCGCTGGATCACTATTATATTGTAGAGTCATAGCCCCCCCAACCCTCCTCTCCCCCCCCCCCCCCCCCCCCCCCCCCCCCCCCCCTGCTTGCAATGTTACCCCAATTATTCTAACAGTATTCTCAACCATAACAATTCGCAACACCATGAGGCATGGCTCGATGATATATAGGTTCAGAGCTTGCCCTCGCAGCTGCCACTTGTTTTTTGCTCCTCCGCGAAACCAGGTTTCCAACAACCTCAGCACAATACCCCATAGTTGAACTTCTTTCTGTTTTGGATCCTGCTCAATCAGCATTACTACATGCTTCTTCTTCCATGTGCCCTGCTTCATTTGTATTCTGTTATTCTGATTAGAACTTATAATTGGATGAATACAGAAAAAATAGTACTTTAGAGTTTATGATATGCAAAAGACTTGATCGTCTGTAAAATTTTGACCGATAAAAAAAAAATCTTTAAGATTTTGCATGAAATTGCCAAAGGCTGTTCTTTATGGGTAATGAGATTATACAGATGGATTTAGGGATAAAATCTCTTCCTTCCAGACTTGACAGATCATGAAATCAAGAAATCAGCAATTTCAACAACTCAGATGAAAATGGTACCGTAAACCGTTGACACGGAGAATGAGCAATAAGCCTCTTGGAGAAGCTAGAAAAACACTAGAGAAAAAGAGCAAAAAAAAAAAAAATCCTCAATAATACTGGCCATCATGAAGGTATCAATTTCAGAGACTGTAATATACAGTGGGCCCCATGATCTGGAAACCAGAGATTCGTTCCTGACGCAGAGTTGTCTGATTGTATTCTTGAAATCCAGATCCAAGATTGAAAATTCAAATAGATTGATGAGAACAAGATATTGAACTGATTTGCATGATTCAAAACAGGTTCGGTGAAGCTCCTGTAGCTTCCTCCAGATACCAGGCAGATCAGACCTCCTATCTGATTTAATTCACTGCAGCAGAAAGATCCTTTTAGGATCAACTAAAAGATATACGACTCCTAGATATCTGAGTTCCATTAAAAGATATCAAATGATGAGAAGGAAGAAGATTTGAATGCAGAACTGTGTCGTTTGTTTTTTCTGAAAGAATAACAGAAAATTTTATTGATATACCAGAAAGCCATAACATCAACCCCGAGGGGAAAAGGGTATAAAGGCATACATGAATTCTATTTCTCCTTCTCAAATTTCATGTTTGAGTTGTGACAAAAGCTATGATACCCGGATACTTCCAACCAGGCAGCATATCATGTCGTATCCAATACTTCACTTTTAATGTGCAAAATCCGTGTCCCTGCCATATCCATGGCGTGACCCTGCCATATCTGGGCACCATACCCTAACAAAAAGATTTCATGAGAACTCTGTTTGGCTAGAGCATCTGTCAAACCATAGAATCTCTCCATTCATAATACAAGCTTGTCTATACATAGAATGCAATTGCAGTAAATGGAATCTAATCTAATAATTATAGAAGTATAATCTGTCACAATAACACAAGATACTATACAATAAGAGTAAAGCTTTGACCGGACCGAATGGGTTGGGTTGACCCATTGGACTTGTCTTCACATAATTGCTATACATTGTGTGAAACTCTGATGATAAAATTCTATGTTGAATAAAAAAATTTGTGTGAATGGGATCACCTCGTATGGGAATGCACTGGATTGATCAAAAAGTGTGCCCCCTTTACAAAAGCCTAAAATGGAGCATTTGAGAAGAAAGGCATATTCATCATTTGATTCGTTTGAGTTTTTTTTTTTTAAGATGTAAACTGGTCTAAAAATGGAGAGTACAGTTGCTTTTTGTACTGTTTGACCATTAGTCAAGGAAGGTTTTAGTAGACACAACATGTAGGGGCCTTTTTGAGGTTGTGTAAAAATGTAGGGATCTTTTTGTAAAAACATCCATAGTAAATAATAAGTAGTTTCTCATCTTTTGCTCTTTAGTGCACAGGTTTTGGCAAACTCTGATATAAAACTCAATTTTTCTTTACATGGTTGGATTTCTAATTCATCTTCATGTTTATTGACCAAAACCATGTTGTACTTGTTTACATTGATAAAATTGCAGTGACATGTTTCTTATCTCTTTCAGAACAGCGAATATTTTGCTATGGTATTCATAGAGTTGAATTGTCATAATTGCATGCAGGTCTGTCCCTCCTTCACAGACCGTAATGGCGGTCAGCAATGCATATGGACGTGTTCGCAAACCTATCGGTTTTCAGCTCATTGGTTTGTTCTCTAGCTTTCAAGGCTTGGAAGAAGATGGAGTCCAATATGACACGCATAATGATTGTTCTCTTTGGATGCCAATTGCACCACCAGGCTACTCAACTGTAGGTTGTGTAGCAAATATAGGAAGAGAACCCCCTCCAAATCATATCGTTTATTGCATCCGTTCTGATCTTATTACGTCGACAGAATTTTCAGATTGCATTTGCAGTGTTGCACCTAATGCAAGGTATTTGTGTTAAGTGTTAATTCAGTATCTTAGTCTTCCTTTAATGTGGTATTTCTATATATCTGTATGCATGTGCACAATTGTGTATCTCCTGATCAAGTTTGCTAGGTGATGGTGCTATGAAATATGTGGGAACCACCTGAGCCAGTGACAAATTGTAGAAGTGGCTACTGTACATTGGACCAAATGGAGGAGGGGTGGATGAACTCTCAATAATACTATGACTCTGATTAGATGATGGAAAATGTTTGACTTGTATGATCTCTCTACTTTCCCCCCTCAACCCATTTCACAAGCCTATGATGATTTAATTAGAGTGAAGGTCACCCTGCTCCTGTCAATGTTGTGCACTAGACAGCCTATCTACTCCAATGCATTACAACTGGCCTAATAATACACACAGAAGTGATTCCCCTATTATCAGCTACTTATGTACGTGCATATGAACATAAATTTGATTGATTCCATGATAGCTGTCCCAACCACGCCAACCCCAAACAACACCCCAGCCCCCTTCTCTCTTCTTCCTCTCTCTTATCCTCTTCCTTTTCTGAATTTAGCACTTCTTTGAATTGTATAGACTATTGGATTTTACTTTATTTCTTTTAATTGCATTATCTCCCTTGATTTTGAGGCCTTTGTAATATCCTGTAGTATATGGGCCCAGGATCAGCCTGGCCCAGGTATTACTTTGGATTGTTTCCCTATTATGAAATTAGTCCATTCCATTCAACCGATTTTTTGGTCCACTCATCCATACATATACTTTTCCATTTACACATTGGGGGGAATTTTCTCACGTGGACATTCCCATCCAACGGATGGGTTCCTGAAAAGTTAGGGTTGTCCCGGCCTATTGACAGGGACCTGCACTTCTTTAACGGTTGCATGGGAACATCCGCATGTGGGCATTCCTGTAGGAGAAAATTCCCGTATCCATTGAATGATCAACCGCATGGTTTCCACATAATGTCGCTCAGGTCTAGCCCAAAGAGCATTCCATCGAGATCTATGACTTCTATATGCTTATTATACATATTTGTACACATTCACGTGTATTTAAATAAATTAATAAAAAAAAGAGAGAGAGAGATGTCCCTCTTATAAACTCTATACATACGTAATATGTCAACACCTTGTGGGGCCATTGGGCTTACTCATGCCAATAGAACCCATCACGTTCACTTCCTCATGAATTCGTACTCACCTCAAATTGACCCATCCTACTATTTATTACTCACCATTGATTGAAGCACCGCATTTTTCATATGTTTTCACCATTGTTTTTGGAGGCCTTAAATTTACACCGTTTGATATCCAGTTAGGCTTTGGTAAATTCCAATTCCCCCTCTCCCCTTGATTTGCGGTGGCAACAAATGGGCCTCATAGTGTCCCTCTTATTATCTTATAGTTGTATCAGGGATGTCCCTTGAGTAGGCTTCTTGAAGGCCTAATTATGCTTGTGTCAAATCATGGTGGTGGGTGATGATGAATCAAGCAAACCAGATAATTTCTACTGTTGAAAGGTTCATGGAGCAGTATGAAAACACCAAGAGGATCCTCAAGGGTTGGATTAGAGATTGAGCTGCTCTGATCGAAGTGCGGACACATGGGGCACCCAAGGGCCTGTTTGGTATCATTCCTGTGCTGAGAAGTAGTTTAGTCTAAGAATAGGTTGTGCTGAGAATGTTCTCATTCTGAGTCTGAGCTAAGCTGGACTTGTTTGCCAGCTTTCTTTTAGAATTGTTCTAAAAAAATAGAATAGAATTCACTAGAACCGTGTTTGACGCTGTTCTTGAGTTAAAATCTACTGAAAAATATCAATACATCCATTTTTATACATAAAAAAAAAATTAAATAAAGAAATAAATCAATTGCCAATCTTTTATAAAAAATTTAATGTAATGGAAAGGATACCGGTATCCATGTCCGTCATTTCATAAAATGCAACTTTGTACTCCCCATTCCTGATTTTCATATCTGTAAAGGCATAGCAGCACTTTCTTTGTGTGTGTGTGTGGGGGGGGGGGGGGGGGGGGGGAAGGAAGGGCGGGCGGAGAGAGAGAGAGAGGTTGCTGGATTTCGAACAGTTGAGGTAGACGATTGAGAGATTCTCTAAGAGATCGAGGGAAGTTGGAGCAATGGAGAGGGACTACTGCAGCATTGTTGATGAAAAATGGATTTTGATTGTTCTGAGATTTTTCTGCCTGTGGGAGGATTTCCCGTGGGAAGAACACTTAATTTATTATGACCAAATGCATGTTTAGAATTTTCATTCCGTAGGAATACTGAAATGTTTCCATGTAATAATGCCAAATGGGGCCCAAATTAATGAACAGTTAATGAAAAAAATCTATTTAATGGACCTCATTCAACTAGGCCTTAATGTGCGCCAACCCCCTGGGTCGTCCAGCACTGCTTTGAAGATAGTGAGCTTCTTTTCTCTTGCTGGTGGCCACATATCCTCCACAGCCCCTCTATTCCCAGATGTCCAGGACATTTTAGCAATCACAGCTTTTCTTGTTTTTATTATTTTTAGGGTTTACGGAGGTTACTTAATGTCAGTTAGGACTCCTAAATCTTAGGAATTTTAGTTTACAAGAGATTTGATCGAGGAAGGCGGTGTAATAAAGCTTTTGCACATTTAAAACAGTATCTAAGCAAAAGCATAGGACATTCAGCCCTAGTTTTAGTTCATTCATTCAAAAAAAAATTATAATTATTATTAGTCTCCTTTGGGTCGAATCATCTCCATTGTGTTGAAGTTCTGCATTTGAATTATCCTATGTTAGAAGTGAGTATTTGTAGTTTTCTACTTAGATTCTTTATCTGTTGCTGGATTTATTTATTTTTTTCTTTTTTCATTTTTGGGGCATTAGGAAATTATCAGCAGATTGTGGTTTCAACTTGGACTTCTTTGTGGGTGAGCTGTGTGCTAGGATACCAAAAGGAATTAGGGATGGTTGAAACCAATCATCGTTGGAAAATGAGATGGGCCATGAAAAAACAATGGTCCACATGTCAAATTTTCATTCACATAAATCAAAGCCCTCGGATTTGATAATAAACTTCACCTACCTCTTCCTCGTGTCCTACTTTACACATCTTACCACTTGTGAATTGGCACGGGCCGAGGTGGGCCC
The DNA here is from genome assembly GCA_038049695.1 of Cinnamomum chago. Lineage (NCBI taxonomy): Eukaryota > Viridiplantae > Streptophyta > Magnoliopsida > Laurales > Lauraceae > Cinnamomum > Cinnamomum chago. Next base: position 100,677,751 of record CP142451.1, on the reverse strand, counting down.
ATTATAAGTCATTATACCAATTTTTGATCTTGTAGGTATCGACTACAGTTTTTTTATGTGTGATATATATATATATATAGAGAGAGAGAGAGAGAGAGATTGATGTATTCCTTTTGCAACACTTGTGTACAATCTGTCAGGCCCACATCGGGCCACTAATCAAGGGGTGATTATTAGGTTTGTCCAAGCATTGAGGATAAGGGTACGCAAGTGTTGTTCCATACCTGAATCTTCCATACTTTTATGGGCCTTCTCCTATTGGATGAGGTCTTTGCCCTTGTTTCACTCAACAGTCAATTTCTTTCCCTGCTACCGGACTGTTGGGATTTTCTGTAGCTATATTCACGACATTCGCACAATGGAGCACGAGACCATGTTAATGAATCCTAGTTTCATCAAATGATATTTTCTCCTTAAAACTTGACTCTATTCAGTATTTCATTGTGTCACGACCCAAATTCCGGGGCCCTATCGGATTTCCGGATCGTGATAACATGGCAACATTTACCATACATTCATTAAATAGTTGACAAGAGTTAGGCATTTAAAACAAACTATAATTCCAATTAAATTATAAAAGTTAAACAATATCAATGATCTCTAAATAATCAAAATTCCTATGTCCTGACTCAAATCAATAATGTACTAAAACATTGAATAAATTTCCTAAAACAAGAGCTAATCTCTCTAATAATTATTTGAATGTTTCTTGTTCTCTCCTTTCATCCACGCATGCCAAAATCTACGTACTGAAAGTCATTCTGCTCTGGCCCACCCGTAACAAGGTTACCTGAAGGGAGCAACACAACATCAATATTACTGGTGAATGAATTTTCCTAATTATCAAACAACATAGAACATAATATCACATAGTAAACAAATCTGAATTAATAGATCAATTACCATTAAAAGTACATCCATTTACATATTCGTGCCCATGCACATTACAACGCCACCAAGGCTTATCGTATGCATGTATACCGGCCACCGTGGCCCTGTCTCATCATTCACGTCCACCAAGGACCAGCCAATACAACGGCCATCAATTATCCGGACACAAGTCCAACATCCCAACTCTGAGATCCAGTGCACAATATCTCATAATCACATAGCAACCAGAGTATATTATTATTAACAATTTACACAATCAGTAGCGTGGATCCAACCCCTACATAATTTACTGGTTGCTGCCCCACATCTAATCATAATTGGTATTGATTGGCATAGGGGTGGCCCACACAACACCAATTATAATTCCAATTATAATTCATCACAGTCCATACAATTTATTATAAACTACACAGAACCTTAAATAATTTATCACTGATGTTTTCTTTGCAATAAATGTCCTTGTGCTTGAAGGCTTGCGACTGGATTTAGCATTTGGCGTCTTGATAATGCTGTTGGATCATTTTATGCACATGCTGCAATAGAACATCCTCCCAAGATCAGTGGTTGTGAATTGCACCAGGTTCTTTTTAGGAACCCGAGCCGTCTTTATTCTTCCACGCATAGTGCAACTTCAAACACTTCTGTTGGCAGTGGTGGTAAGTGTCAGGAACAAAGTAACCACAGTAGTTCCTCTGGATGGGATATTCTCAGGTCAATTTCAAGAGGAAGTGATTGTATGTCAACACCACATTTTGAAAGGATATGGTGGGATAAGGGTAGCGAGCTTCGAAGACCAGTGTCAATATGGCGACCGCTACCACGTCCTGGTTTCTCCGTACTTGGTGATTGCATTACCGAAGGGTTAGATATATGTTAACTTGTTGGTTTGCTTGTTAAGAATTATTTGTTTTCTCACATTTTTCTGAAATAAAGTGATATGTTTTGCCTCTCAGGTTAGAACCACCTTCTCTTGGTCTGATGTTCAAGTATGATGGTTCTGGGATATCTGCAAAGCCCCTACAAGTCACACTTGTTGCTCATATTGTGGGAAAAGGCCATGAAGAAGCTTTCTTCTGGTACCCAGTAGCCCCACCAGGTTACGCTTCTTTGGGATGTATTGTATCGAAAACTGCTGAAGCACCAAACTTGGATTCCTTTTGCTGCCCAAGGATTGATCTTGTCAATCAAGCAAATATTTCAGAGATTCCAATTTCCAATTCTTCTACTTCAAAGGGTTCTCCCTGCTGGAGCATCTGGAAAGTTGAAAATCAGGTCCGCTTTTGTTGAATTGTGAATTAGTTGATCTATCCTTTCAGATTTAGTCAATAGCTTTTGCAAATGTTGCTTTGTTCCATCAGTCGGTGCTGCTCCATTGTTACTGGCTCATGGATGCATGAACTGCATTTCCATGTTTTTGCTATTTCCTTTAGCTTAATATATTGTGACAAGAATAATTGTTTATAAGCATTATTAACTATTTTCTGGTGGGTATCATTTTATTTTGTAGGCGGGTACATTTCTTGCACGATCTGACCTGAAAAGACCATCAAACCGTTTGGCATATAGTCTAGGTGATTACGTGAAGCCTAAGACACGTCAAAACATAAGTACTGAGATGAAATTGGGACATTTTTCCTTAACTGTCCTTGACAGTTTGAGTGGAATGGTATGCATTTCTATTACTAGGGACTCAGTGATTAGATTTTATTCTTTGTTTTATCTATGGCTATTTCTTTTCTTTGACTTACAGATGACACCACTATTTGACACAACAATTACAAATATCAATCTTGCAACTTATGGTCGGCTAGAATCAATGAATGCGGTATTGATTTCTTCAGTTGCTGCATCCACATTCAACCCACATCTAGAATCATGGGAGCCTCTTCTGGAGCCTTTTGATGGGATATTCAAGTAATGCATTTAAATTGTCTGTCTGTGTCCTGTAATGATCCTTTCTTATTTATTTTTGTCAAAGCTTCCTTGAACTTCTCATAAGTTGCTTGATAAATGTGGACTTGCGTCCAGGTATCACACTTAACAACCCCTAAAACATTTTATAGGAAAATGCCTGCTGGTTGATATCTTTCTACTACCAAATTATTAATTTTATAGTTCTTTGTTTTTTAACTTCAATTTATTTTTGTACTGTGGACATATATCCGTGACAGATATGAAACCCATATTGTATCAAATCCAACGCTGACATTATTGAAAATGAATGATCTGAGTAATTTAGCTTGAATGTCCTTCAATGAGGAATTCTTTCCTGATGGGTTATTTTTTTATTTTCTGGAGGTTTGAAACATATGACACTGATGGTCATCTCCGAGAAAGCGTCGGAAAGCGAGTTCATGTTGCTGCTACAAGTACAGTAAACCTCAACATCAGTGCAGCGAATCTTGAAACTTTTGCAGAGTCCATTATTTCTTGGAGAAGACAGGAAGAACTTGATCAGAAATCAGTAAAAGCCAATGAGGTCACCTGAGTCTTTCGACATAACTTCTATTTTATTTTATTTTTTACTTGAGCCAGAAGTGTTTGTTCCTGTGCTTCCTGCCACAGTACCTTACTGATCTCCAATATTTTCAGGAATCTAGTAATCATTTGAGAGGCAGTGATGATGCATCTTTCTCTGCATTAGAAGAAGATAATTTTCAGAAAGTGGTTGTAGAGAATAAACTTGGCTGCGATATCTATCTGAAGAAGTTCGAACAAGATTTAGAAACAATTGAAATGCTACAGCATGAAGGCCATGTTTCTGCATGGATACCACCTCCCCTTTTTTCAGACAGGTTGAATGCTGGGGCTGGATCTAGGGAGCCACGCAGTTATGTTGCCGTGCAGATATTTGAATCCAGGGTCTCTCTCTCTCTCTCTCTCTCTCTCTCTCTCTCTCTCTCTCTCTCTCTCTCTCTCTCTCTCTCTCTCTCTCTCTCTCTCTCATGTATTCTTTTTTTAAATTACATTTCATTGCCTGAGTAAAACACGATTGAGTTCTCCTTATTTGTAGGGACTGCCTATTCTGGATGACGGCAATAACGATGACTTCTTTTGCGCCTTACGACTGGTAATTGATGGTCAGTTATCTGATCAGCAAAAGCTTTTCCCGCAGAGTGCAAGGACTAGATGTGTCAAACCATCAGTTTCCAAGATTAATGGGTTGGATGAAGGAACTGTAAAGTGGAATGAACTGTTCATATTTGAAATTCCTAAAAAGGTAGAAACGCTGTAACTCTTCACTCATGTTCTGATGTTGAGATCCCTTTCCTCACAATTTCTATTGCCATATGCACTAATGTTTCTTAATTTGCTTGTGCATGTGAAGACAGCAACACATTGTGTAGTACTCTTGGTCCACCAAGACTAAAACATTTCTTGTAGTTATCCAGTATAGATTAGATTGTTTGTGATCGTAGATTGATTGTATTTATTATCATACCTACCAAAAATACAATTATGGGATTCAATTTATAATTTTATGCTTAAAAACAGAACCATTCTAGGATCTACTAATCGACAAGGGAACTAGCAAATTTAGAGCAAGGAGATAGACCAGTGTTGAGAAATTCGTTTCGGAAAATGTTTCGGTTTGGCAACCAAACTGAAATATTTCGGTCGATTCGGAAGTTCATCGAAATGTTTTGGAGTTACATTTTGGAAACATATAAATATGTATATATATATATATATATAAAATATAAAGCATATATAAAAATTAGATTTGGATAGGGCCATGTAATTATTAGTGGAACATTTAATTTATCTTAATTCAAGGCTCAAATGTGGCTAGGGTCATGCAATTACTAGTTGGACATTTAATTTATTTCAATTTAAATCTCAAATGTGGCCAGGGGCCCATGTAATTATTAGTGGGTATTTAATTTATTTCAATTTAGGGCTCAAATATGGCTAGTGCTCATGTCATTATTACTTATTAGTAGGGTATTTAATTTATCTTAATCTATGAATCAAATGTGAGGAGGGCCCATGTAATTTTCTCACATCCCTTACTAATGGAGCCGACACTTGGAAACTAGGCCCATTAAATTTAATGGCTCATATTTTCAATGAGGTGGGCCATCGTTGGTTCCACCACTCCTTAATAAAGGACGAAACGTCCTTTTAAGATATGAGGAGGGCCCAGTGTCTTAATAAAGTTCCAAGCTAAGAAGCACGGACACGACACGACACGGACACACCGACACGGCATTTCTCAAAAAAGACACGGACACACCGACACGGCATTTCTCAAAAAAGTAGGACACGAACACGTCGGGGACACGTTAATATTTAATGATAATAATAATAATAATAATAATAATAAATCTAATCATACACATGGACACAGACATGCCGACATAGCATATCTTCTTTCGTTAGGACCGGACGGACGAATGAGGTTTTTTCTCTTTCGTTTATGCCTGGACGGACGAATGAGGTTTTTTTTTCTCTTTCGTTTAGGGCTGGAGTTGGATGGACGAATTAAAAGAGCCTCATTTTCCTCTTAAGTTATGACTTTTTACAAACAGTCCCGTTTTGTTTTCTTTTTTTACTCTTATTAAAAAAAATCAATTAAAAGAGGCCAGCGTGTCCCCAACGTGTCCCAGTGTGTCCCCAACGTGTCCGGAATATAAAATATAAAACAATAAAACAATAAATATGATACTCTTTTTAGCGTGTCCGGAGCGTGTCCGTGTCCGACACGGACACGACGGCCCCGGAGAGGTGTCCGTGCTTCCTAGGTTCCAAGTCTCCAGACTCATTCTTCCCCAGACTTTCAAGTTTCAAGTTCCAGCACATGTGAAAGGAAGAAATAAAAAAGAAAAAGGAAAGAAGAAGAATGGAGAGAGAGAGAGAGAGAGGAGAAGGAGGGACGACCAGCAGCCCCTTTCGGCGATGGCTTGAGCATTGGCGACGGTTAGGGCAGCGTCGACAGCTTCGGCAGTGGCAGCAGCGACGGCTAGGGTTTCCGATTCAGGTTTTATCCCTTCCTCTCTCTCTCTCTCTCTTCCTGCCTTTCTCTTCTTCTTCTTTTTCTTTTTCTTTTTTCCCCTGCAAGCAGCCTGTTCTGGTTTTTTTTCCCCTTAAATTTTGGAACGAATTTTTTCCATAGGGTTGTTTTGTTCGGTTGCATGTCCGAACCAAAATTGTTTGGAAAATTCGGCCAAACCGAAACGAATTTCGTAACACTGAGATAAACCCTTAGGAGACTATTGTGCTCGAATGCAAATACTCTGGAGAGAGCTTGAGCTATATGAACCCATCACCATCAGCCAATAGAAAGTTATTGAAATTGGTTCATCTATAAATTATTGGGTGGTGTCATGACTCATGAGACAATTCAGTCAGAAGTATTAAGCCAGGATCCTCTTCCATCGATTGATACAGTTTTTGCTCTCCTTAAAGGAGAAGATCGCAGACATGTCATGTTAGGAAAAGATCAACCAACTCCATCACAGGATCAATCTACCCTTGTGATAGTGAAGGAGGGGCTTTTGGTATTGGTGGTCACAGTCAGGATTGTGGTGGTCATGAAGATAGAAGAGGTGGATGTGGTAGAGGTCAAAAAAAAATAAAAAAAAATCAACTCCATTTTGCACACTAGGGGAAGAATAGGACACCCATGAATATTATTGGGATTTAATTGTAAAGCCGCCACAATGTAATTCTAAAAATACATCTGCATCAGAGAAATTTATCGATGATGCTGGTGCAAATGATATTTATATGAATATTACAGAAGGGATTTCTGCACTTATACGAAAGTTGAAGACACTTGAAGGCCTGACTACTTTGTTGTCAACAAGAAATGGCTTAACAATATGGAAGGGGTGGAGTGGTTAGAGAAACATTTACATTCCAAATTTGAAATCAAGGATCTTGGTGAGTTAATTTTTTTGGAATTAAATTTGAAATGTCAAAGAGAGGCATTGTGATATGCTGTCAAAAATATGCTCTCGGTATATTGGAAGAAACAAGAATGTTAGGCAAAGCCTGTAAGTACTCCAATTGAGCAAATCAATGGTACTGCTGAGTGTGGAGAGTTACTTTATGATATCAGATAATATCGAAGACTAGTTGGACGGTTATAATACTTGACCATAACTCGTTGGAACATAGCTTATATTGTTAGAATTGTGAGACATTTAAGGTTGTATACAAGATTTTGAAGTATCCCAAGAATTCACCAGAACAAGGGATTTGGTGCTATAAAAAGTGGTCATTTAATAGTGGAGGCAAATACTGATGTAGATCGGGCACGTTCAAAGATGGACAGAACATCAACAAGGGGGTATTGTACCATGGTAGGCGGAAATCTGATGTCTTGGAAAAGCAAGAAACAGCCAGTGGTATCTAAGTCCAGTTCCGAAGCTTAGTATCAAGCAATGGAACTCAGAACTTGAGAATTGTTGTGGCTATAGATTTTACTATATTTGTGGGGCTTTACATATAACGGCCCCATGGTGTTACATTCTGATAGGACTTTAGCCTATGATGCACGGATACTTCGAAATGGGCAACGTATCGTATCCGATACTTCACTTTTTATGTGTAAAATCCTTGTCATTGCCCTGTCTATGGCGTATCCTAGCCGTATCTGGGCATCATAGACTTTAGCATGGTTGATTGTGACAAGTCCAAAGTCTTCTACATATGGGCAAAAGCTTTTGACATTATGTCCATTTTGTAAGAGAAGATTGAAAACAAAGATATCTAAATGAAGTATCGGATTTCTTGACTAGGGTTGTTTCAAGAGAAAAGTTATCATATGCATTGTCCAAGCTAGGCATAGTAGATATTTATGTACCAGCTTGAGAGGTAGTTTTAAGAGTTAAGTAAGGACTTATTTGTAATTATTGGTATATTGTGAACTATTTTTAAATACTCAAAACATTGGGTTTTTAGTAAATAGTAAAAATATGGAAAAATATATTGAAGGGGTCACCTATTCCTAAGAAACACACCAATCATGGATCAAAATAGCTATGCAGTGGCCGCTCTTCACCGCTACACTAAATGGCATTTATCGTACGTAGCGGCCGCTATATTAGGCGTAGCGGTCTAAATGGCATTTATTGCCGTTCACATCCGTTATGCCCGCTATGAGGCTGCTATAAAGTGAGACAGATTCCTACTTTCCAAAAAATTTTAAAATGCATAATAAGATTTATTTCTTTTCTTCTTCTCTCCAAATAACATTTCTAACAACTTTTCTACCCTTTTATGTTTAAAATAACACCAAAAAGCACATGATCTCGCCGAATTACAGTCAATAAAGAGAGTTCTTCTCTAAGTACATCCTATTAGACACCTCATTTGGTAGGTGTATTCTTTTCTCTAGGTACTCTTAAGTCTTACATCTTGACTTCAGGACATTTTTTATTTTACGAGCGTTTCATTAGTTTCTAAGTTAGCATAACTAAGCAACATGAATACATATGAAAAAAATGATCATTACTATTATTTTCTATTTATACAGCGATACAGAACCTCATATAACGAGGGAACCGCTACGCCCCCTTATCTTAGTTACTTCTGTAAAAAAAAATACATTTTCTCTCATTTTCCAATATTCTAGTTTTATACAATTTTTCCAAATCGCACCGCGCTACGTAGCGTTTTGGTGGCTGCTACCGCTATTTTCATTCTTGACCCCAATGACTTATGTTGATTCAATTCCTCTCTTTCTCTTGTTTTTCCTTCTTTTCTCATGTGTCTCTTGCCTTTAAGGTAAAAAACCCTAGAGATTAGTAGTTTGATTACTTTAACACTGAAGATATTTTTTATTGGGTTTTGAAAATAAAAGCTTATTTAATGCAATAGATTTAATACAATTTAAAGAGTTGATGAAGTGAGGGGTTGTAAGCTTCAAACCCTTTTACTTACATTTAGAATTTGGATAGCTTAGTTCTTTTCTAATAATATAAAATTATACTATGAAACCCAAAACCATTCCCATCAAAGAGCAGGTGTGTATTCCAAATTAGGAACCCCTCGTGGGTCAGGTAGAGGATGAGACTGTGTGAGTTGGGGTGGCTTCAGTTTTTGTCAGACCCTACTAAACCCGACATGCTGGCATCCTTGATTGACTGTCAAAAATGATAGGAACTGGTCAAAATTGAATTCAAGAATGCTTGGTTTTAGTATATAATAATCGATTACTCCTCCAGCTATATGATATCGAAAGACTACACCAGCTCAGCTTTTGGTAATCCAGCACCAAATTTCTAATGAAACTTTTTTTTTCTTTTTTTATCATACGAAACTGTTATTCATTGGTTGTCATTATCATGCTCTGAGTTGCTAGATAGTATTTAATTCTTTTCTGAAATTTGTGACTAATGTTTGATCATTTCATTTGACTATGTAAATAGAGATGCTATTGTAGATGTATGTGGATTAAGATGCTTTCAGATGCATTGGGGATTCTCTCCCATTACTTGTTGTATTTTGTTGGTTTTTCTAATGGGGAGATTTTATTCTTCCTCATTTAGAGGAAAGGAAATGGTTATAATTTTATTTAGACAATTATATTGACTCCTCCTCGTCGTCGTCGTCATTATCATCTTTTTCAGGCCGGCCTTGTCCTAACTATGTTGGGGTCGGCCGGTGAGGGATCAAGGAATTTCTCCCGGAGGGAGCAAAGAGAAATTAAACCCTTTAAAAAAATTAATAAAAAAAGTAACAAGTTATATTAACATAAACACCTATATATCAATTAGCCATTCAATTACATAAAATAAGATCTTTTTTACAATTGTCCTTGATGCGTTTTAATCATGGTCCCATTTTCATCACTACCATCAATGTTTGTCAATTAGGATTGATAACTAGTGACCTTTTTTATTTTTAATCTTTTTTTTATTTTCTTCATAAAACTACATTTTTTTCACGATATCATACAGACAAGTAATCATGTACTCAATCAGACGATGGGCCCCACTCCTATTGATATGAGATTTTAAAGCATATCATTTGAGGGGATGGTGTTCATTTTGAACGGTTTGGATTATAATCATGTCAGCCCTACAATGGGTTTGCGGAGACCAGTAAGTTAGCATATAATAGTGGTTTTTTTATATTTCTAACCAATAATAAAATAATCTAGTGGGCCATTATTCTTGATAATCTAATCTATCCATTTACATAGCTTGATAGCCCTAGAATTTCAACCCAATCTAATATAAATCAATATTCTTCGCAAATTTTTAAATAACATAGGATTAAAAAATAGTATTAAAAAAAAAATTCTCACAACATAAAATAAAGAATAAATAAATAACATCAAAAAGTAACTGTATTTAACCAAAATACACAGACGTGAAAAGAAAATAGCATATGCATTTAAAGATACTCATTAAGGGCCTGTTTGGATGTATGGTGAATTGAAGTACGGTGAGGTGAAGCATCAAATCAAGAGAGAATAAAATATAAGGTGTTATGATTGTTAAATGGGTTAGTGCTAAATGGGTCAGTGGGTCAGCCCATGACAAATAAAGCCCAAACTTGGGAGATAATTTACTTCACATGTACAGCTATGTAATTTATATCATTGTCATATTAGGAGATGTAATTTAGATTATGATTAGATTAGATTGGCTATAATCTAGTGATTGCTACAATTATGTAACATGTATAGCAACTATATTCTATAAAGGAACATCGTGAGCCCTCAATGGGATCATCGAATTCACAAACATATTGTTTCTATTGTTTCTATCTTCTTCTCTCCCTACTGGCTTTGACATGGTATCAGAGCCCTGAGTAAACACAACTCTATGCAGAGTTTCTGAGTGATCTTCATCTTCCAAACATTGGAAGTCATCGAGTGTCTTCTCTACTCAAGGAATCTTCATCCACTGGTCTGATCAAGGTGTGATCATACGTGGCCCACCCCAGATCCACACTACTGCATCTGGATATTGCAACCAATCTGGTCGACCACTCCTTCTGGTATTTGTGGGCATTTTTTGAGGATTTTTATCATCTCAGAGGTAGGCTTTCTACCCTTTCTAGAGAAATTCCAATTTCTGTTGTATCTTTTCATCACAGCCGTCCAAGTTTTTGGATTTTGATTCTTTTTGTGAGCAATCTGGTTTGTTTGGTGCGAATTTGTGGTCTTCATCATCCTATGATCTCTGATTGATCATATATTACACTGGTTGGCTGCTGCACCCTCTTCTCTCTGAAAAATCCTGGTCGCCTGGGCCTATTTTTTGTTTTTTTTTTTTGCTTGAAAGGTGCTGCTTTTGGAATCTGTCTTCTCTGATTTCTCTGTTGCAAACTTGGACTTCTCTGTTGCACACTTGGAACTCTTTCTCTCATCTGGTTAGCCATTCTTTAAGAAACAGTTGGATTTTCTTGCTCATACATCTACTGCCATGGAAAAGCATGACATTGCATTGATTAAATTTAATGGAAAGAATTATACTTCCTGGTCCTATCAATTTCAAGTCTATCTTGAGGGAAAGGAAATGTGGGGACTTGTTTCCGGATTAGATCCACGTCCTAAGGAAGATGAGAAAAAAATACTCTCTTGGAATACAAAGGATGCCAAAATAAAAATCTGGATTCTTGGTTCTGTTGAACCCCAATATATCCTGAATCTCAAACCTTTCAAGAACTCTAAGGAGATGTGGGAATATCTAAAGCAAGTATATCACCAAGGGAACTCAACCCGACAATACCAGCTTGAACTGGAGATCGCTCAGTATACCCAAGGGACTTCTTCCATCCAGGATTATTATACAGGTTTTCTTAATTTATGGGCTGAATATGATGAAATCAAATACCTCAATGTCTCTGAGGCCGCTCTTTCTGAGATTCAAAAATTACAGGCAACTTCTCACAGAAACCAGTTCCTCATGAAATTAAGATCTGAGTATGAGATCATTCGTTCCAATCTGATGAGCAGGGTTCCATCTCCATTCCTGACTGAGTGTCTAAATGAACTCTTGCGAGAGGAACAAAGTCAGATAACTCAGCATGCTCTAAAGCAACAGTCCTCCGGAAACTCTTCTGATGTCGCATTTGCTGCCACTACCAATTACACCCCGGGAGGAATCGCTCATCATACTATTTCTGCTTCGAAAGGACAACCTCCAACAAGAGATCTCAGCAAAATCCAATGCTTTGGCTGCAAAAATTATGGACACTGTCTCACAGTGTAAGACCAAGTTTTGTAATTATTGCAAATCGAATGGTCATGTCATTACTGAATGCAAAAGGCGGCCACAAAATCGCACTCCACGAGCCTATCATGTCAATACTACAGATGCTACTTCTTTTAGTGCTAGTCCTTCGGCACCAGTCATGCCTTCACCACCTCCTGCCACCGATATTGTTCCTCAAATCACCCCTGAGCTTATTCAATAGATGATCATAAATGCCTTCTCTGCACTTGGCATTTCAGGTAACCACCACTCCTCTTCCTCCCTATGGTTTATTGATTCTGGAGCTTCCAATCATATGACCTCCTCCACCGCTCATCTATCTAACCTGCAACCATACAATGAAAATTTACAAGTCCATACTGCTGATGGTCAAAAGCTTCCTATTACAGCTACTGGTGATATCATTCATTCATTACCTCTCACAAACGTCTTTCTTTCTCATCTCACTACAAATCTTCTGTCTGTTGGCCAATTGATTGATGATAATTGTAATGTTTCCTTCTCTTGCTCTGGTTGTGTTGTGCAGGATCACGTGTCGGGGACGGTGATCGCGAAGGGGCCTAAGTGTGGACGCCTGTTTCCTCTCGTTCTGCCTCCTCAGAATAATCAGCTTTCTGCCTTTTCTTGTTTTTCTCCTCAGGCTGTTTGGAGGCTCTGGCATAATAGATTAGGCCATCCTCATTCAAAATTGTTATCTTTGATGTTAAACACTGGTAGTATTAATGAAAAAAAAACATCTTTTCGTCACATTTCTGATGAGTGCTCTGTTTGCAAACTTGGAAAAAGCAAAGTTCTTCCCTTTCCTTCCAAATCTACTATGGCTTCAAATTGCTTTGACATTATTCATAGTGACGTCTGGTGGATTACTCCGGTAATCTCTCATACAAATTTCAAATATTTTGTCACTTTCATTGATGATCATAGTAGATTCACTTGGGTTTATTTCTTACACTCTAAATCTGAAGTATTTGATGCTTTCCAAAAATTTATGGCATATGTTGAAAATCAGTTTTCTACTCGCATAAAAGTTCTTCGATCTGATTCCGGAGGGGAATATATGTCCCATCCATTTCAAACTTATTTGCAAAAATACGGGATTTTATCACAGCGATCGTGCCCTTATGTTAAACAGGCCCAAGGCCCATAACAGGATCCAGTCCAACACATATCACGTGGGTTGATTTGGTCAATATATCATTCAGCTGTACATATTCTATTTAGGTTTTGGTTTCCTAACTTAGAATAGAAATTGATTGTAAATAGTTAGCTTCTTAAATTGGAGCCTTGATTAAGGCATTGTAATAACTATATATTGTGAGACAATCTCCAAAGGACAACACACAGAAATAATACAATCATCATTCAAGAACTCTCGTTCCATTCTTGCATTCTAAAATTGTGAGAATGACATGGTATCAGAGCCATGTTCAAAGAAGTCTAGGTATTTGGTCTTACACAGCATCAAGGCAATAGATTAGAGAGAAACCAATCTCTCTCGTGAAGAAAGACAGATCAGGGATCTGTTCCAAGAAATCCAGAGAGTTTCGAACAAGACAGATCACGGATCTGTATGGTGGCCCACCTCTGATAATCAAGACTACTTCAGCAACCTATCCAGACATGGTCGCCTGGATTTTCTAGGAATATTGGACATTTTTTCAGATTTTTTCATCTCTTCCAGGTTGGTGATTTACACATTCTCGTCATTGTCCAGATTTTTAATACTGTTTTCATCTGGACCGTCCAGAATCTTGGATCTGTTGTGGAATTCGATCATTCTTTTTCCAGTTGAAAGCAAATTACTGCACTTCTTCAGATTAGTGATCTGATCTTTCAGTGGGGCCCACATAGCAGATCAGCAGGCAAAATCCAGGCCGCCTAGGGTGATTTTTGGCCTTTTTTAAGTTCTGTGTTGATTTTTTCCATCTTTGATTGATCAGATCTTAGTATCTACACACAGTACAGTTTATTATCAGCATTTAGAATTCATCTCTTCACTGTTATTGGATTTTCTTTGCAATCAAGATTGAAGATGGAAAAATCTGAGGTTACGTTGATCCGATTCACCGGAAAAAATTATCCCGCCTGGTCATTTCAGTTCCAGATTTACCTTGAGGCTAAGGAATTGTGGGGTTATATTTCTGGATCTGACCCTAAACCCAAGGAAGATGAGAAAAAGATATCCGCCTAGCTTACTAAAGATGCAAAAATAAAAACATGGATACTGGGTTCCGTCGAACCACATCTGATAATGAACCTCAAACCTTATCCCACCGCTAAAGACATGTGGGGATATCTGAAGCAAGTGTACCATCAAGATAATTCAGCCCGTCAATTTCATCTGGAATGTGCGATTGCTGAATATGCACAAGGGACATTGTCAATCCAAGACTACTATTCAAGATTCCGAACCCTATGGTCAGAATACGATAGTATTAAGTATGCAGATGTGACTCCCGACGTTCTGATCGTGATTCGTGATTTTCAGGCCTCTAGTCAAAGGGATCAGTTTTTGATGAAACTGCGGAATGAATATGAAAGTGTCAGATCTGTCCTGATGAATCGGACGCCATTACCTTCCTTGGATATATGCTTCAATGAACTATTATGCAAGAAACAGCGCATTGCGACCTCGGCTCATATAGCGCAACAAACGACTGAGACCTATTCAAGTGCGTTCTCGGCTAATAAAACTTCTCAGCCTCCGCCGCGCGACTTGAGCAAAACGCAATGTTACAGTTGTCAAAAATTTGGGCACATTGCAACTCAATGCAAACAGAAGGTCTGCAGTTACTGTAAAAAGTCGGGACATATCATCTCTGAATGTCGCCGTCGACCCCAACGTCCATCACCACAGCCTCAGACTCCACAGTATCAGCCTCCGCATGCGTATGTTGCTTCTTCGGTTATGCCTGCTCCTACATCTGCGCCCTCACAGCCTGGTCCCTCATCCTCTCTCACTCCTGAAATGGTTCAACAAATGATTGCCAATACCCTCTCTGCTTTTGGTCTCTCAGGTACATCCCCTCCATCTTCTACTTGGTTTCTTGATTCCGGGGCGTCTAATCATATGACGTCTTCCTGTACACCACTCTCCAACATGCAAAGCTACAGTGGCCCTCTTCAAATCCAAACTGCTAACGGGGGCCATGTTCCCATTACTGTTGTCGGTGACATCTCTGGTCCCATTCCATTGAAAAATGTTTATCTGTGTCCAAATTTAACCTCCAACCTTTTGTCAGTCGGGCAGCTTGTTGAAAATAATTGTAATATCTCTTTTTCTTCTTCTGGTTGTGTTGTGCAGGACCAGATGTCCGGGAAGGAGATCGCGAGGGGGCCTAAGTGTGGACGCTTGTTTCCGCTGGACTTTTCAAAACTTGCTAGGAATAAATTTGACAATGATGTGTTTTGTTTTTCCCTTAAAGATAACTGCCAATTGTGGCATAAAAGACTTGGACACCCTAATTCAAAGGCTTTGTCCCTGATGTTCAATTCTGGTTTAATAAATAAAACTGGTGGTTCATCTTCTTGTGTGCCTTTTGATTGTGCTACTTGCAAATTGGGAAAAAACAAAGCCCTTCCTTTTTCCATTTCCACTTCACACAGTACTCAGTGTTTTGATTTGGTTCATAGCGATGTATGGGGAATTGCTCCAGCTCTTTCTCATGCTCGCTATAAATACTTTGTGACTTTTATTGATGATTTCAGTCGGTTCACGTGGGTTTACTTTCTGCATTCCAAATCTGATGTTTTTCATGTTTTTAAAATTTTTCTGGCTTATGTTGAAAATCAATTTTCCACCTGCATTAAAATCTTGCGATCTGATTCAGGTGGGGAATATATGTCCTCTGATTTTCAACAGTTTTTGCAAACCAAAGGTATTATTTCTCAAAGAACTTGTCCTTATACTCCACAACAGAATGGAGTCGCTGAAAGGAAAAATAGACATCTCCTTGATGTCACTCGTTCCCTTCTCCTTGAATCATCAGTTCCTACCCGTTTTTGGGTTGAGGCTTTGGCTACTGCAGCTTATCTCATTAATCGTATGCCATCCTCTTCGATTGACAATCAGAGCCCATATTATCGTCTCTACAAGACATCTCCATCTTATGATGATCTTCATGTTTTTAGTTCCGTTTGCTTTGTGCATTTACCTCCGTCTGAACGGACCAAACTTACCGCTCAATCCGCTCAATGTGTTTTTTTAGGATATGCCCCCTTCCAGAAACGGTTCCTTTGCTATGATCCCCACATTCGTCGCATCCGCACCTCTAGGAATGTCGTGTTTTTTTAAAACGAGTATTTTTTTCAAAAACACCTTGATCCTCCGGATGACTCATTAGTTTCCTTACCTGGTTTCTCTAATGACACATCTATTGTTCGATTTAATCCTACTTTTGTGTATCACAGACGGAACACAGACGCGCCTCCCAGGGATTCCCCTCCAGATCTTCCTCCCGCATCCAGTTCCCATCCGGCATTTGGTCCATTTGGACTTCCTACATTGCGTCGCTCCACTCGCATTTCGGTACCACCCAACCGCTATGGGTTCTCCCATACTTTCTTAATGGCAACTTTGTCCTCTTCTTCCATTCCCCAATCCTATTCTCAGGCTATGCAGGACAAATGTTGGAACTACACGATGAATTGGCGGCTTTAGAGAAAAATCATACGTGGGATATTGTCCCCTCTCCTGTGGGTGTTAAACCTATTGGCTGCAAGTAGATCTTTTCTCTCAAGTTAAAATCAGATGGCACTCTAGATCGATATAAGGCGCGCCTTGTTGCTCTCGGAAATCGGCAGGAATATGGCATTGATTATGATGAGACTTTTGCTCCCGTCGCCAAGATGACCACCGTCCGCATCATCCTTGCTGTTGTTGCATCTCAATCCTGGCCTCTCTATCAAATGGATGTCAAAAATGCGTTTCTTCATGGTGATCTCAAAGAAGATGTTTACATGCGTCTGCCACCGGGGTCCTCTTCCGGGAAGGGTATGGTTGCTAAGCTCCGTCGCTCTCTCTATGGTCTGAAGCAAGCCCCCTGCGCATGGTTTAAGAAATTTCAAGATGCTCTTCTCTGCTTGGATTTTCATCCCAGCCAGTATGATCCTTCTATGTTCTTACATCATGCTCCTTCCGGGATTACTGTGCTACTGGTCTACGTTGATGACATTGTCATTACTGGTCCCAATGCACAAATGATTCATGAACTCCAAGCTTCTCTTCATCAGTCGTTTCAAATGAAGGATCTCGGCCCCTTACACTATTTCCTTGGTCTTGAAGTTCATCAATCGTCTGCCGGTATAGTTCTCAATCAGCACAAATACACCATGGACCTCATTGACTTGGTGGGCCTTGCTGCTTCTGCTCCTGTCGATACGCCGATCGAACTAAATGTCAAGCTCAGTAAAGAGGAAGGTGACCTTCTTCCAGATCCTACCGCATATCGCCAGTTAGTGGGTAGTTTGATCTACCTCACGATCATCCGTCCTGATATCTCCTTCGCGGTCAACCTAATGAGTCAGTTCATGACTGCTCCTCGTCATCTTCATATGGCTGCTGTTCGCCGCATCATTCGGTACCTTATTCGCACACCGACTCGCGGGTTGTTTTTTCCCTCCAACAATCCTCTATCTCTCAAAGGTTATTCCGATGCTGATTGGGCCGGTTGTCCCGATACTCGCCGATCGACGACAGGATGGTGCATGTTTTTGGGTGATAGTCTAATTTCCTGGAAATGCAAGAAACATGACAAAGTTTTCAAATCTTCTACCGAGGCTGAGTATCGAGCCATGTCTGCTGCCTGCTCTGAAATTCTTTGGCTCCAAGGTCTGCTCTCTGACATTGGTTTTCCAGCAGAAGGAGTTACTCCTCTCTATGCAGATAATACCAGTGCAATTCGGATTACTGAAAATCCGATTTTTCATGAACGCACTAAACACATCGAGGTTGATTGTCATTTCATACGAGATGAGCTTAAACGCGATGTCATCAGCCTTCCGCATGTCTCCACTGAACTTCAAATTGCTGATATTCTCACCAAAGGTCTTCCACGACCTCGCCATCAGTTCTTGGTTGGCAAATTGATGCTTGTTGATTCTCCCGCATCAATTTGAGGGGGGGTGTTAAACAGGCCCAAGGCCCATAACAGGATCCAGTCCAACACATATCACGTGGGTTGATTTGGTCAATATATCATTCAGTTGTACATATTCTATTTAGGTTTTGGTTTCCTAACTTAGAATAGAAATTGATTGTAAATAGTTAGCTTCTTAAATTGGAGCCTTGATTAAGGCATTGTAATAACTATATATTGTGAGACAATCTCCAAAGGACAACACACAGAAATAATACGATCATCATTCAAGAACTTTCGTTCCATTCTTGCATTCTAAAATTGTGAGAATGACACCTTACACTCCTCAACAGAATGGAGTTGCTGAACGAAAAAACAGACATCTCCTCGATACTGTTCGTTCTCTTCTCTTAGAATCATCAGTTCCCGCACGATTTTGGCCCGAAGCTTTAGCCACTGCAGTTCATTTAATCAATCGCTTACCATCCCATCGCCTCAACAATCAAACACCACACTTTCGTCTCTTTCATACCGAGCCTACTTACACCCACCTACGCATTTTTGGATGTGTGTGTTTTGTACATCTACCCTTAACCGAACGTACCAAATTAACTGCTCAATCTGCCAAATGTGCGTTCCTTGGCTACGCATCTCACCAAAAGGGGTATCTCTGTTATGATCCTGTGCTCAACCGTCTTCGCATTTCTCGAAATGTCACATTTTTCGAAAATCAAAATTTTTTTTCTACCCATTCCTCTCCTTTACCTTCTTTTTCTCATCTACCAGATTTTTCTGACTCGACCTCTTCTCCACTCATTGTTTATGAACGACGTCGTCATAAGGATGTTCCACTACTGCCTCCCCCTCCAGATCCCTCGCCGGCACCTGATCTTGTCCCCGCTTCATTACAAGATCCTTCCTCTCCATTTCAGCTTCGACGCTCTACGCGTATCTCCAAGCCTCCTGACAAATATGGGTTCACTCACACATCTTTGCTTGCTGCCCTCTCCTCCATTGCTATTCCGACTTCTTACTTGCAGGCGGTGAAGCATGACTGTTGGCAAAAGGCTATGCACGACGAATTAACAGCACTGCAGGAGAATCATACCTGGGATATTGTTCCATGTCCCTTATCTGCGAAACCTATTGGCTGCAAATGGGTTTTTTCTGTCAAACTTAAGGCTGATGGCTCTTTGGATCGTTATAAAGCACAGTTAGTCGCTCTCGGCAACCGACAGGAATATGGCATCGACTATGAGGAAACCTTTGCTCCAGTTGCGAAAATGACTACAATCCGTACTGTTCTTGCCATTGCTGCTTCTCACTCCTGGCCTCTTTACCAATTTGATGTCAAGAATGCCTTCCTTCATGGTGATCTCAACGAAGAAGTCTATATGCGACTTCCCCAAGGCATTACGAGTGCATCAGCAGGCGATTGTGCGCGCTTACGCCGCTCTCTATATGGTCTTAAGCAAGCTCCTCGCGCCTGGTTCGAGAAATTTAGGGATGCTCTCATTCAACTACAGTTCACTCAGAGTGCTTTTGATCCTTCTATGTTCCTTCACCGCTCCTCAAATGGGCTTACTGTCCTATTGGTGTACGTAGATGATATCATCATCTCTGGGACAGACTCTGGCATGATCACACATCTACAAGCATCCTTACATGAATCTTTCCATATGAAAGATTTAGGGCCACTCACATACTTTCTAGGCCTTGAGGTTCATCAGTCAGCAAAAGGTCTCATCCTTGATCAACACAAATATGCTATGGATCTCATTGAGACAGCTGGTCTTCAAAACTCCACTCCTGTAGATACTCCTGTTGAGGCCAATCTTCAGCTCGCGCACGATACGGGCGATCTTCTTCCTGATGCCACAATGTATCGTCGTTTAGTCGGAAGTTTGATCTACTTGACTATCACTCGGCCTGATATCTCCTATGCAGTAAATATGGTTAGTTAGTTCATGACACAACCACGCCATCTCCATCTAGTTGTTGTTCGGCGCATTCTTCGATATGTTCTTCATACACCATCTCGTGGTCTTTTCTTTCCTGTGGGCAATTCGACGTCTCTCATTGCTTATTCAGATGCTGACTGGGCTGGTTGCCCTGATAGTCGCCGATCTACCACTGGTTGGTGCATGTTCCTGGGGGACTCCTTAATTTCCTGGAAATGTAAAAAACAAGATAAAGTCTCCAAATCTTCCACAGAAGCAGAATATCGTGCTATGTCGGCTGCCACTTCTGAAATTGTCTGGCTTCGGGGTCTTCTTTCTAAGCTTGGATTTTCCCAATCTGGTCCTACTCCTCTCTATGCCGACAACACCAGTGCCATACGGATTACTGAAAATCCTGTCTTCAATGAACGTACAAAGCATATTGAGGTGGCTTGTCATTACATACGTGATGAATTTGTGCGTGGAGCAATTACTCTTCCTCATGTTTCTACTAGCCTTCAAATTGCAGATATCTTTACCAAGGGTCTTCCCCGGCCACGACACCAATTCTTAGTTGGCAAATTGATGCTCGTGGATTCACCCGCATCAATTTGAGGGGGGGTGTTAAATGGGTTAGTGCTAAATGGGTCAGTGGGTCAGCCCATGACAAATAAAGCCCAAACTTGGGAGATAATTTACTTCACATGTACAGCTATGTAATTTATATCATTGCCATATTAGGAGATGTAATTTAGATTATGATTAGATTAGATTGGCTATAATCTAGTGATTGCTACAATTATGTAATATGTATAGCAACTATATTCTATAAAGGAACATCGTGAGCCCTCAATGGGATCATCGAATTCACAAACATATTGTTTCTATTGTTTCTATCTTCTCTCCCTACTGGCTTTGACAATGATGATGTTTTGTTTTTAGTTGTTTGTATAAAATCTTTTTGACTTTTTGTATAGAAAAGTGGAGTTTTTTGGTCTTTTAGTGGAAAAGGAGGTTGTTTTTTTTACTTTTTTTGAAAAAGATGGAGGAAACGTTGAAATTGTGTACTTTTGATATGACCCTTGTCAATTCTTGTTGGATTCACTTCACTTCACTTTAACTTAAGTTAAGTGCCAAACACGCCCTAAAGAGGCATCCATTGAACTGAAGCAAAAAATTAAAAAAAAATACAAAAGAAACGAAAGGGAAGATGGATTTTTCGAATTACTTGTATAGGTGTATTTGAGAACCAGTGCAAAAGAGTTAAGTGTTGAAGAATGAAGGAGGAGACAATTGACAATAGACAATAGACAATGGACATACACAATAAAAAAATAAAAAAAAGACTGTAGTATGTACTTGCGATTGGAAACTAAGAGAGAAATAAGGAAAATAAGAAAAGAGGTGAAAAAGGAGGAGATAAACTTGTTGTATAAGGAGAGTCATTATCTTGTCTGGAATCACTTGATTTTGAGGAAATAAGAAAGACAGCTTTTCCCCAACTCCTCTTATGATTTTGTGACTTAGTTGTAGCAAAAATTGAGGGGCAAAAATAGTTAAAAGACAAAACTGCCCATTGAAAAAGTTTAAAACACCTTATCCTCTTATAGAATTTCAACTCCTCACCCTTAACGTTAATCCGTCCCTGGGGTATGCTTCATGAATTCTGTTTTTCAATTCCGATCTATCTCGAGTCAAATCCTAAGACAACAAACTATTGACTAATACATTCTTATCCTTGTTGCTTTTAACAAATGATTTGTTGGAAATTTTATCAGAAGTACATTCCTTTTCTGAGTTTCTGCAGGGACTGGCAAACTTGGAATTAGAGGTCACAAACCTTGCATCAAAAGCTGGGAAAGGTAAATCATGTTTACAAGGGACTACATTTTAACTATATTCTTATGTAGGATTGTTTGCCACAACACTGAAATTTCTAGTTGCTTCTTGATGTCATGCACTAAAACAAGGGCATGTCAAATGATGTTTTACTGTTTGACTGCTAATTCTCACTATGCATGGATAAGTAGCTGCAAAAGACATGGGTTGGATATTCTACTCATGGGTTTCTGGACATTTCCTGTTTCAGCTCTGAGGACTGATATCATTATTCTGTGTCCATGTCCTAATCTAGTTAAGCTCTAGATCCTCATCCAATTTCCGACCCAATGAATGGTCAGGAACAACAGTGGCATATGTCTGTATTTGGGTAGAAATTAGAATTCACTGGATAATTTAACCAAAACACTCATCTCAAATCGGTTCTACATATCTCATCTGCAACAATATGGCTACTGAAGCATCATTTTTTATTACCTTCCATAGTAGGGGCCTCATTTATAAAACCCAATTTTTAAAAAAAAGAAAATTGCATTCCCAAGTTAGTAGGGGTGGGCCATTTCACATAAATCTGAGCTTGTATTAGATTGATTAAATATTAAATATGTAACATTAACTATTTATTTATGTGGATTCGAATTAGCATATCGAACTCATTGAACTCGAATTTCGAATTAAGCGAGTCAAAAAAGCGAATTACGTAAACCTACCCTGTCAAATTTCAGAATCGAAGCAAGTGTCGAACTGCGAACTAAGAACTCAAGTGCGAATTGAGATAATTGCAAATTAGGTAACTTGGTCTAATCGTTGTCCTGTAAAATTTTCTACTATGGGGGCTATTGATTAAAAAGTAGAACTACCTATATATTAGTGGCTAAAGAACTTTACTTTTCACTAATTAGAAAGATATAGATTATTAGTCTTTCAAAACAAGGTTTTACAATTTTTGTAATGGCATTGTTCCATCATTTCATAATTATAACTGAAAGTTGATTGCTGTCATCATCATTCAGTCTCATTTTCTTTTTCTTTTTCTTTTCTTTTCTAGTTGCATTTATGAAGTCCAATGTAAACTGAGATATCTGCCAACTTGGCCAGTATGAAAGCCTGATAGATCTGCCAATTTGACGAGTATTACTAAGCATATGGCCACTTTAGTGGTGGTTCTCTCTTTATTTTCTTCCTTATCTTGATGTTTTCTTGGAGTTTCCATTGTATTACTGCTGTCGCTTTTCTGAAACATCTTGAATGCATCATAAACGTGCAGTTATAACAGTCTTGTTTAAAAAAAAAAAAACTTGTTATTTTTCAATCACATTTTGGAGTATTGATCTGTGCCACTGAAATGTCAGTGATGATGGATAAATTATGGACATTGTTCCCAGAGGTGGGTTACCATTATTCCCCGGTCAATATAAATTCTTGCTTATATGTTACTGAATTGACTTCTTGGGGAGTTTTACAAGAATGATATGCCAGAGAAAAATGAATTTAAATTCCATAGAAAGGTTTATTAATAGGATGTATATGCAAAAAAAAAAAAAAAATTAACTCAGGTGGTAGGGATGTGTAGAACATGTCATGCATCAAGCATATCTTTGGTGAAATTTTATTGGTCTGCTTATTCACTTGCAATCATTAACTGGTCTCACAATTAGTCTCCATTTCAAGAATTGTTTTAAAAAATGTAACAGTAACTCTTAGACATCTTTCCTTGTTCTAAAACTTTGATACAATTAATCATCCTTGTTTGATTCATAAAATCATTCTGTTTAAAATTGATCAGTGTACTGTTCTGTCCAAAATATTAGTGGTTGACTCGTGGTGTATGAAATGGTTAACATAGGTGAAGTGGTCGGTGCATTTTCTATTTCGATTGGGAACCGTTCTGGTCCACTGAAGAGAGCAGCTTCAGCAAGCATTTTATATCAACCAGCTGAGAATCAAAATATTTTTACATATCCATTAAAGAGGGTGAGTTCACAGTTCTCTGGTGCATGTTGCCATGTGGCCCTGCAAATTTATGTGGCATTACTGTTATCTATGATGTTTTTCATGTGTTGTCTTTTTTTGTAATAATTATCGTCTTGTAGGGTCGGATGACTGCTGATGATGGCAGGCAAGATTGTGGGATTTTATTGGTTTCTACTTCTTACTTTGAAAAGAAAACAATTGTCAACTTACAAAAGGAGATGGAAAGTTTGAAATCCATTGATAGAGATGTGGGTTTCTGGGTAGGGCTTGGCCCTGAAGGTCCGTGGGAGAGTTTCCGGTCAATGTTAACACAATCAGTTGTCCCTAAAACATTAAATGAAAATTTCTTGGCCTTGGAAGTGGTCATGAAAAATGGAAAGAAGCATGCAATCTTTAGGACTCTTGGAGTGGTTGTTAATTATTCAGGTGTTCCACTGCAAGTGTCTGTATGTCCTTCATCTATGCTTGAGAGCCAGACACCTCTCATATCTGAGACAAGCAATCGTAATATGGTGATGGAAGAGATATTTGAGAACCAACGGTATCAACCAATCTCTGGCTGGGGAAATAAGTGGCCTGGTTTCCGTGGTAATGATACAGGGCGTTGGAGTACTAGAGACTTCTCGTATTCATCTAAGGTGAGTTGTTAGTTACTAGCGGTTTAATTAGTCACTAATTTTTAATGTTATTTTTGGATTATTGGTAATAATATATTAAACTTATCATCGATTTTCTCTATTTCCAAGGATTTCTTTGAGCCCCCACTTCCTCCAGGATGGCAATGGACAACTGGGTGGACCATAGAAAAATCCCAGTTTGTGGACTCTGATGGTTGGGCTTATGGAACTGACTATCAAAGCTTAAAATGGCCCCCAAATTCTCCAAAATCATGTACAAAATCAGCTCTAGATTTTGTAAGGCGAAGGCGTTGGACACGTACAAGGCAAAAGGATCCTGAAGAAAGAGCCAACAGCATGAGGAATATTTTTGCTATCATCAAGCCAACTGAATCTGCTGTTTTACCTTGGAGGAGTATGGCTAAGGATCCGGATTTGTGCCTGCAAGTTCGTCCTTATTTTGAAAATCCTCATGACTTGTATACTTGGAGTCATATAGCCACAGTGGGATCTGGGTATATATGTGGGAATGACCAATCCTTCTCAGAGCAAGGTTCTTTCTCTCGTCAGAACAGCAAGAAAGCTAGAAATCATCCACAGCCAAGTTATATTCTCAAGTTGAATCAGCTTGAGAAGAAGGACATGCTTTTGTACTGTAACCCTAATAATAGGACTGGGCAATACTTCTGGCTTAGTGTTGGTACTGATGCTTCAGTTCATCACACAGAACTAAATGCACCTGTTTATGATTGGAAGATATCTATAAATTCACCGCTTAAAATAGAAAACAGGCTCCCATGTCAAGCAGAATATGCCATCTGGGAGAGAACAAAAGAGGGAAATAGAATTGAGCGACAACATGGTATTATCTCATCTTGCGGCAGTGAATTCATTTATTCAGCAGATGTGCAAAAATCTATTTACCTTACATTGTTTGTCCAAGGTGGCTGGGTTTTGGAAAAGGTAACCAATAATTTATTAATATAATGAAGAGTCTCTCTTTAAGATTTATGTACTATTATCTTCCTTTTATGTAACTTGCCTGTTCGTTTTGCAAGGATGCTGCTCCAATTCTGGATCTTTCAGCTCTTGACCATGTCTCACACTTGTGGATGATTAATCAACAAAGTAATAGGTCTGTGATTTCCATCTGTCACTTTGGAGTGCACTATGCCTGTTTTTCAGTTGAACTTGTTTGCCAAATGAGCATATGGTTCATTTACAATTTGGTCAAGTCATGTAATTTTGTTCGTAAAAACAAACCCATTTCATAGATACTTCAGCTGCATGTGCCAGGTCAAGGTTAGGCCTAGTGAAGGTCATGTAAATAAAAGATGTACAATGATTTGAATGAACTAACAAGTTTCTCCTCTAAGCACCCTATATATTTATATAATCATTGAACTTGTGGGCCACTAATGAATGGGTTAGGATAAACTGATGGGCCTCAAATTTTATACAAAGGTCCAAATCTTTCATTCCCCCACACTTCCATTACTTGGTGGGACCCCAGGTGGGCCCCAAATGAGGTGAGCAGCATAGGAGGCAAAGGTGATCAGCCCTCTACACATTTATATACATATATATAGGAAAATTATTCAATGTGCACACAGCATTTCTTGCACTCATGGTGGGCTCACTTGATAACTCATATGAATGGACCACTTACACAGTCGTCGTTGTCGTCATCATCATCATCATCATCAAAGCCTTATCCCAACTATGTTGGGGTCACTTGCATGAATTTTTTTTTTCTCCATTCTGATCTATCCTGAATCAAATCTTCAAATAAGTTTCACTTCTTCAGATCTATTGTTACTACCTCTATCCACATCCTCTTCGGCCTACCCCTTCCCCTTCCCCTTGGTGGGCATCAACTTGCATATCCAGACTTTTTCTTATCAGCACCGTTGTCGGCCTGCATTGGACATGCCCAAATCATCTCAAAAAAAATTCCTTGATTTTGTCCGCTACTGATGCTAGCCATAAATGCTCTCAAAATCACTCATTTCTAATCCGATCCTTCCTAGTTTTACTACACATCCACCTCAACATTGTCATCTCTGCTAGATCCATTATGTGCATATGTTGCTTCTTGATTGAACAACATTCTTCTCCATAGGCCATAGGTGAAATAATTTTTGTCCTGTGAAATTTTCGCTTCAATCGTGCTGGCATTCGTCGGTCACAAAGCACTCCCGAAGCAATTTCCACTTCAGCCATCCCACTATTATCCTATATTCGACATCTTCATCAATTTCTCCATCCTTACTAATTATCGAGCTAAGATAACAAAATGAATCTCATTGCGGTATCTCCTGAGGTTCAATTCTCACAATAGTTTTAGCTATTTATATATGCCCATTGAAGTTGCACTCCATATACTCTATCTTTATACAACTTATTTTAAAGCACTTGGATTCTAAAAGCCCCCGCCATCTTTCGAATTTTGCTTTCACACCATCTCTTGATTCATCCACCAACACTATATCATCTACAAACAACATACACCAAGGTACCTCATCTTGAATACGAGCAGTTAGCTCGTTGATAATTACTTCAAAGAGTTAAGGGCTTAGGGCTTACCCCCTGGTGCAAACCTATCGTCACTGGGAACTCACCTGTCTTCTACAAGTAATTCTCCGTTACCACTTATAAATACATATCTTTAATAATTTCAATATAACATCTTGGAACATTCTATAGATTAATGATGACCATATGCACATTTTTTCCTTCTCGCTAGATATGTTTCCATTAATTGCCTAAGTGAGAAGATAACTTCCATAGTTGACCTCCCTACCATAAACCCAAATTTATTTTCAGATATCTCGGTCTTCTATCTAACTCTTTACTCCATTACTCTCCCATTGCTTCATAGTATAACTCATAATTTTTATCCCACGGCAATAGGTACAATTTTTGTATATCTCCCATGTTCTTATATATAGGTACTACAACACTTCTCCATTCATCCAGCATCTTCGTTGTCATTAATATCTTATTGAAGAGCCTAGTTAACCAAATCCCCTCAATGTCTCCTAAGCATTTCCAATCCTCTATCAGAATGTTATTTGGACCTATAGCATTTCCTATCTTCATTTGTTTCATTGCTTTCCTCACTTCCACCACCCTAATTCTGCAGAAAAAAGCTTGTTCTGCTAACAAAGTATCATATCTTGTTCTTCTATCTCCTACATAGTTTTCATTTAAAAGTTTGCCAAAATATTCCCTCCACCTTTCCTTGATATCATTGTCCTTCATTAGTACCTTTTAGTCATTGCTTTTTTAATAGAATTTGACATGGTCTAAGTTTCTGCTTTCATTTCCCTTATTTTTGTAAGCTTAAGAAAATCCTTATCTCCTTCTTTTGTTCCCAACCTATTATATAGGTCATCATATGCTTTGAACTTTACATCAGTTACAACTTTTCTTAGCTTCTTTCTTTGTCTTGTTATACATCTTATAGTTTTCCATATCCTAGTCCCCTGTTAAACTTTGTAACATCATCTTTTCTCTCGAAGTTCCTGAACCTCTACACTCCACCATCATTTTTTTTTTACTATAGTGTCTTTGTCAGATACAAGATGGCGCAGGCCCACTTGTAAAGGTCTACTCAAGTTCAGGCCCAATATGGTGGTATCCAATCTCGTTGGATTTGGTCACATATTTACACAGCTTTCTTCCTTCTTTAATTAGATTGTAATTAGATTTAGTCAAATATTCTTTCATTAATATTAGATTGTAATTAGATTAGATTAGCTGATTTGCAGAGCTGATTTGTAGCTAGCTAATTTGTAGAGCTGCTTTGTAGCCTTTGATAAGGCATCTGTATTCTATATAATGAGAGAGTATCTCCAATGAAAAGCACACAAAATTAAAATCCAAAAGTCTCTTGCATGCTACGAATGATATGGTATCAGAGCTCTTGATTTTCAATCATTCAAGGAGTTAATCAGAGAGGAACCACTCTCTCTCGTGAAGAAAAACAGATCCAGGATCTGTTTCCAGAAATCGTTGTTCATTCAGAATCTGCGATAGCCTCAGATCTTACTGTGGCCCACCTGTGATCATCACGGCATCTTCAGCGATCATTCCAGCCAAGGTCGTCTGGGTCTTCTGAGGTTTTTGGTGATTTTTTCGGAATTTTTTGGACCTGCCAGGTTAGTTTTTCGATCATTCTTCTGATTTTTCAAAATCTTGCACCAGTTTTGATCAAGACCGTCCAAAATCTTGGATCTACACTGGATTTAGATCAAACTTGTCCCAGTCGAAGAAGATATAGGGATATTACTCAGATCTGTGATCTGATTATTGTTCAGATCCATAAGTGGGGCCCACGTTGAGGTTTTTGTGCAAAAATCATGGTCGTCTGAAGCATTTTTTAGGCTTTTTTTGGTTCTTTTTAGTTCTGTTTGGACTTTTCATCAGTGATCTGTATATCCCATCATTGGATTATTGCATCGTTACTTATGTTTGTTGACAAAGCCTTATTTTGGTGATCATACATAATCATTTTTTGCAATCACAAGTTGCTGGATATTTCTGTTAGCATTTTTTTGCCACTGCCATCTTAAAAATGGAGAAGTCTGAAGTTAAATAGATTCGATTTGATGGGAAAAACTATCCAGCATGGGCTTTTCAATTTCAATTGTATCTTGAGGCCAAGGAATTATGGGGATTTGTCTCTGGTTCTGATCCAAAGCCTACAGTGGATGATAAAAAGATTTCTACTTGGAATACAAAAGATGCAAAAATTAAAACATGGATTCTTGGGGCTGTAGAACCTCATCTAATTCTAAACCTCAAACCCTATACAACCTCCAAGGAGATGTGCGGTTACTTGCAGACAGTTTATCATCAAGATAATTCTACCCGCCAATTTCAACTTGAGTGTGAAATTACAGAATACAGTCAAGGCAACTTGACCATTCAGGACTACTATTCTGGTTTCCGCACTTTGTGGAGTGAATACGATGGGATTAAATATGCTTCTGTTCCGAACAATGTTCTTAAAACTATATAAGACCTTCAAGCCTCAAGTCACAGGGACCAGTTTTTGATGAAATTGCGTCCTGAATATGAGACTATAACATCGTCTCTGCTGAGCCGGAGCCCATTACCATCTTTGGATGTTTGTTTGAATGAGCTTCTACGAGAAGAACAACGCATTCGCACAAAAGCCCATCTGGAACAAAAGCACACTGAAACCTATCCTGTTGCATACTCTGCTAAAGGGAACACTCAGTCTCTTCATATCTCATAGTCTTCTCCGACTCCTCAGACTCGGGATATGAGCAAAGTCCAATGCTACTCTTGAAAAAAATATGGACACCTTGCTACTCAATGCAACCAGAAATTCTGTAATTACTATAAGAAGAATGGACATATCATTACTGAATGTCGCCGCCGTCAACAAACTCGGACTCCCAATGCCTATGCTGCCCAGCTAGATTATTCTCCTATTGATGCTGCATCCACATCTGTGCCTTCACAGCCTGGTTCTTCTTCCCCTGCTCTCACTCCCAAATTAGTTCAACAAATGATCGTCAATGCCTTTTCTGCACTTTGGCATCACAGGTAAATCTAAAACTCCTTCCATTTGGTATCTTGATTCCGGCGCATCAAACCACCTGCTCATTCCAATGCACAACTCTCTAGCTTGACAAAATATACTGGCAATGCTCAT
This sequence comes from Cinnamomum chago, assembly GCA_038049695.1. Taxonomy (NCBI): domain Eukaryota; kingdom Viridiplantae; phylum Streptophyta; class Magnoliopsida; order Laurales; family Lauraceae; genus Cinnamomum; species Cinnamomum chago. The sequence continues at coordinate 100,647,547 of CP142451.1, read as the reverse complement.
GTTCAAACAGCCGATGGCGGACATCTATCTATCACTGCCATTGGAGATATTTCCAGTATCTTGCCCTTAAAGAATGTTTATCACTGTCCCAATTTAATTTCAAACCTTCTTTCAGTTGGACAACTCGTTGAAAACAACTATAATGTTTCCTTTTCTTCCTCTGGTTGTGTTGTGCAGGACCGGATGTCAGGGAGGGAGATCGCGAGGGGGCCTAAACATGGACGCTTATTTTCTCTTGATCTATCTACTCCAATTAGGAATAATTCAGCAAATGATTTTTGTTTTTCAGCTCAAAATAATTTTCAATTATGGCATAGTAGGCTTGGACATCCTAATTTTAAAACCATGTCTCACATGGTTAATTCTGGATTGTTAAACTCAATAGGATTTTCTAAGTTTGTTTCTTTTGATTGTGCTACATGTAAGTTGGGAAAAAGTAAGACTCTTCCTTTTTCTGTCTCCACTTCTAATAGCATTCATTGTTTTGATTTAGTTCATAGTGATGTTTGGGGCATTGCTCCTCATTTGTCTCATGCTCAATATAAATATTTTGTGATTTATTGATGATTATAGTAGATTTACATGGCTCTATTTTCTGCATTCTAAAGCTGATGTCTTTAATGCTTTCAAAATGTTTTTAGCATATGTTGAGACTCAATTTTCCACTTGCATTAAAATTTTACGTTCTGATTCGGGAGGTGAATGTGTCTACAGAGTTTCAAACTTTTTTACAATAAAAAGGAATACTTTCTCAAAAATCTTGTCCTTATACCCCTCAGCAAAATGGAGTCGCTAAAAGGAAAAATAGACATCTCCTTGATGTTACTCGATCTCTTCTTATTGAATCTTCTGTTCCTACACGTTTTTGGACAGAAGCTCTTAGCACTGTTATCCACCTTATAAATCGATTACCTTCTTTTTCTTTAGAAAATGAGAGTCCTTTTTATCGATCATACAAAACTACACCGTCTTATGATGATCTGCATGTTTTTGGATCGATGTGTTTTGTACATTTACCTCCTTCTGAGCGTAACAAACTTACTGCCCAATCTGCTAAATGCGCATTTTTAGGATATGTTAATCATCAAAAGGGGTTTTTTTGTTATGATCCTCAAATACGGCGCATTCGTATCTCCCGTAATGTTGTCTTTTTTGAAAATTAATATTTTTTTCAGCAATATCTTGAGTGTGTCGAGTCCCTAGCTATTGTTTCCTTACCTGGTTTTTCGGACAAAACTCCATTTGTTAAATTTGATCCTAAATTCGTGTATCATAGGCGGAGTAATACGGCAACCACAGATAGTCCCCCTAACGATCCCCCAACTACATCTGGTCCAACTGGAGACCCTCCCTTGCGTCGTTCATCTCGGATTTCAGTGCCTCCAACTCGTTATGGATTTACCCACACTTCCTTGATGGCCAGCATGTCTTCTACATCTATTCTGAACTCATACTCAGGCTGTGCAGCATGAGTGTTGGAACAAAGTTATGCAGGATGAATTGGATGTTCTTACGCAAAATCATATATGGGATGTGGTTCCGTTTCCTCCTTCTGTTAAGCCAATAGGTTGCAAATGGATCTATTCTATCAAAGCTTAAACCTGATGGAACTCTGGATAGGTATAAGGCCCGTCTTGTCGCTCTGGGTAATCGGCAGGAATATGGTATTGATTATGAGGAGACCTTTGCTCCTGTAACAAAGATGACGACTGTTCGGACTATTCTTACCATCGCAGCATCCCAATCCTAGCCTCTCTACCAGATGGATGTAAAGAACGCATTTCTTCATGGGGATCTTCAAGAAGATGTCTATATGCGCCTTCCTCAGGGGGTTTCATCTATCATCACGGGTGTCGTTGCCAAACTACGGCCTTCTCTTTATGGTCTCAAACAAGCCCCCCGGGCATGGTTTGAAACTTTCTAACATGCTCTTCGCCACTTGGAGTTCCATTCTAGTCCATATGATCCATCCATGTTCCTTCATCATGCTTCTACGGGGATTCCTATTCTTCTTGTTTATGTGGATGACATCATCATTACAGGTACCGATGTAGCTATGATTCACCAACTTCGGGCCTCTCTTCATGAATCTTTCCACATGAAAGATCTTGGCCCTCTACACTATTTTTTAGGTCTTGTAGTTCATCAATCTGGAAAAGGCATCGTACTCCATCAACATAAATATGCTCTTGAATTAATTGAAATGGCTGGCCTTCAAGGCTCTGCTCCAGTCAGTACTCCAGTCGAAGTCAATGTTAAACTTCAGCAAGACAGTGGGGATCCTCTCTCTGATCCTACCCTCTATCGTCGGCTCGTTGGCAGCTTGATCTACTTGACGATAACTTGTCCTGATATTTCATATGCAGTCAATTTAATCAGTCAATTCATGACTGATCCTAGACATCTTCATTTGGCTGCAGTCCGACGTATTATTAAATATCTCATTCGTACACCAACCCGTGGATTATTTTATCCAACCAACAACTCCCTTATACTCAAAGCATACTCAGATGCTAATTGGGCTGGTTGTCCGGACACTCGTCGCTCTACCACAGGATGGTGCATGTATCTGGGTGATAGCTTGATTTCGTGGAAATGTAAGAAACAAGATAAGGTCTCCAAATCTTCCACCGAAGCTGAGTATCGTGCCATGTCTGATGCTTGTTCAGAAATTCTTTGGCTTCGCGGGTCGCTTTCAGATCTCAGATTTCCTGCTGATAGTGCCACACCACTCTATGCAAACAATACTAGTGCAATTCGTATTACTGCCAATCCAGTTTTCTACGAACGCACTAAACACATAGAGATTGATTGCCATTTTATACGCGACGAATACAAGCGTGATGTGATTAGCCTTCCTCACATCTCTTCTGATCTTCAAAATGCCGATATCCTCACAAAGGGGCTTCCGCGACCTCGCCATCAGTTCTTGGTTAGCAAATTGATGCTTGTGGATTCCCCGGCATCAATTTGAGGGTGGGGTGTCAAATACAAGATGGCCCAGGCCCACTTGTAAACGTCAACTCAAGTTCAGGCCCAATATGGTGGTATCCAATCTCGTTGGATTTGGTCACATATTTTACACAGCTTTCTTCCTTCTTTAATTTGATTGTAATTAGATTTAGTCAAATAGTATTTCATTAATATTAGATTGTAATTAGATTAGATTAGCTGATTTGCAGAGCTGATTTGTAGCTAGCTAATTTGTAGCCTTTGATAAGGCATCTGTATTCTATATAATGAGAGTATCTCCAATGAAAAACACACAAAATTAGAATCCAAAAGTCTCTTGCATGCTACGAATGATAGTCTTTTCCTTTTCAACTCTCTAAGCACCTCTTTAGCAACCTTCCTGGTATAGCCATTTGATTCCACATCATTGTAGTTTCTCCCTCAAAATTTCATACTCCCTCTTCAATCACTTTATCCTTAAATATTATTGTTTTTTCTCCTTTCAAATCCCTCCGCCTTCTTTTAGTGCAGATTTTATTTATTGCCCCTCTTTCTACTTCTAATGCAAATATCTAAAACTACTAGCCTATGTTGTGGGCCCCACTACTGGTGTGCATTATGAGCACCGGGCGCATAAGATAATTTCCATATATTGGGGCGTTTTTTAGAATTTCCATCTTTGGGGAGCACTACACAGTGCCTGGAGAAAACGCCCCTCCTAGTTGCAGGGATGCATGATGATCATGGAAGTCCATTGGATGGAAAGATCCATATGAATGAGACCTACCTATATGTAAAATCTTGAGTCCATAAGATCAGCCTAACCTTTTGATCCATGGCCCTAAAATTTAATGGTTTAGAGGCATCATTTTATAATGATTTTAATCCAACAGTGAGGAAGAGTTGGATGAATGGCAAATGTGGACTTGTGACTATTCATGGTGGGGTAGTGTGTGAAAAGATTAGATTGACACAACATGGACCCCCATGACCAAAATTCAGGGGCGAAAAAAGGGGCGTTTTTAAAGTGGGGTGTTTTTAGAATTTTCATATATATATATATATATATATATATATATGGGCCAACTCTCCTAAGCTCAAGCTTAGGATAAGGAAAGCTCAAGTGTGGTGGGGCCCAACTGGGGACATTCTGCTTTTATCTTCCTCTGTTGCACATTCTGCTGCATTAAAGATCATGGAAAAATATGATGGTATCCCAATCAAATTCAACGGGCATAATTATATCTCCTGGTCCTTCCATTTGAAGAACTTTGTAGAAGGACAAGGGCTATTTGGTTATCTTGATGGAACAATAACTAAGCCTCCTACTCACTTCTTGGAACAGATTCCCTTCTTTTCTTTACATTTGGATAGTCATCCTATTGTTGTGTCCTATCTACCATAATTTCCGGAACCTGCTTCTCCATCAACTCTTCCCAAAGTCTATGTCCGGCGGAACACAGTCCCTCCTATGGCGACTCCCTCTCCTGATTATCTCCCAGTGCCGCCTACTAAACCTTCAAGGAATAATGATTCTTCTGATAGCATCATCTCTTTGCGACACTCTAGTTATCCTTCTGTTCCCCTAACCGCTATGGTTTTCTTACTCTTTTTACTTCTTTGGATAGTGCTCATATACCCACCTCATATTCACAGGCCTCGAAGATCGCTTAGTGGCAGGATGCTATGAATGAGGAATTGCTTGCTCTTGAAGCAAACCAAACATGGGAATTGGTACCGGCCCCTGAAGGAGCATCTGTGATTGGCTGTAAATGGATATATTTCGTTAAAGTTCACTCTGATGGGAGTCTTGATCGCTATAAAATCAGATTGGTTGCGCAGGGTTATAAGCTGGAATATGGAATTGACTATGAGGAAACATTTGCCTCAGTGGCTAAAATGACCACCGTTCGTACTTTTCTTTGTGTCGCGGCAACCTGCAACTGACCTCTATGGCAAATGAATGTCAAAAATGCTTTCTTCATGGGGACTTACGAGAGACTGTTTACTTAAAACCTTCTCCAGGATATGCTTGTCCTCCGAAGCATGTTTGTAAATTGTAAAAGGCTCTTTATGGACTTAAACGAGCTCGCTGGGCTTGGTTTGATAAATTCCGGGCAGCAATCCTTCAAGTCGGATTTAGTCAAAGTCACTCTGATAGTTCCCTATTTCTGCAATGGACGCCGAAGGGCTGCACATTCCTCTTAGTCTATGTTGATGATATGATTATTGGTGGCAATGATATTATCGGCATTACGGATCTCAAACACCACCTTACTTGTCACTTCAGATTGAAGGATCTTGGTCTTCTCACCTACTTTCTAGGCCTTGAGTTTGTGAGCAACAAATCAGGCATTAGGGTCCTTAAGCGCAAATATGCGACAGATTTGATCACTTCGGCCAGACTTGATGATGCTCACACTTTTCATACGCCTATGGAATTGAACAGCAAAATCAGTACAGATGATGGCCCTCCCCTGGATGATCCCTCTGTTTTCCGGTGGATAGTTGGTAGTTTACTCTACTTAACAATAACTCAGCCGGATATTTCTCATGCAGTTCATACGGTTAGCCAGTTTGTTAGCAATCCCCACAAACCTCATCTTGTTGCTGCTTTGCGCATACTCCGCTATGTTGAAGGAATTCTTCATCATGGTCTCTTCTACTCTTCTAGTACTTCTCTGCACTTATCAGCTTATGCAGATACTGACTGGGCTGCCTGTCCAGACTCTTGAAGGTCTACCATTGGCTGATGTATGTTTCTTGGGGAATCTCTAATTTCATGGAAGTGCAAGAGGCAAACCACTTTATCAAATTCTTCTGCTGAGGCAGAATGTCAGGCGATGTCATCCGCCAATGCTGAAATCATCTGGCTACACTGTCTTCTTTGTGAATTAGGTGTTCTTGTTGGTAGTTCTACACCTCTTCATGGGGACAATACCAGTGCTACCGGAATTGCCAACAATCCGGTCTTTCATGAAAGAACAAAGCATATGAGATTGACTGTCACTTCATCTATCAACATGTTGTTACTGAGAAGATAACTCTACCTCATGTCTCTTCTTTTAACCAATTGGCAGATATATTCACTAAAGCACTTCCCAAAACGCGTCGTCATGATCTAACTAGCAAATTGATGATTTCTACCTTTCAAGGATGAAAATAGCGGTAGCGGCGGGCGTAGCGGCCCGCTGCCAAAACGCTACGAAGCGGGCGATACGTAACGTAGCGGGGATACGTAGCGGCGTAGCGGTGCGATTTGAAAAAATCGCCAAAAAAATCTGAAAATTTTCCAGAAAATCCATAAAATTGTAAAATGAAAGAAAATGTATTTTTTTTTGCAAAAGTAACTTAGGTAAGGGGGCATAGCAGTCCTCTCACTGTATGAGGTCTTGTATCGCTGTATAAATAGAAAATAATAGTAATGATCATTTTTTTCACATGTGTTCATGTTGCTTAGTTATACTAACTTAGAAACTAATGAAAGGCTTATAAAATAAAAAACTATGTCATGAAGTCAAGACTTAAGAGTACCTAGAGAAAAAAATACATCTACCAAAGGGGGTGTCTAATAGGATGTACTTAGAGAAGAATCATTTAGAAGAACTCTCTATATCGACTGTAATTCGGCGATATCATATGCTTTTTGGTGTTCTTTTAAACATAAAAGGGTAGAAGAGTTGTGTAGAAATGTTATTTGGAGAGAAGAAGAAAAGAAATAAGTATTATTATGTATTTAAAAAAAAAATTGGAAAGTGTGAATTTTTTCTCACCCCGTAGCGGTCGTAGCGGCCCGTTAGCGGCCGCTACGGGTGCGATGGCCGATAAATCGGCCGTAGCGTAGTAGCGTAGCGGCCGCTATTTTCATCCATGCTACCTTTCCACATCAATTTGAGGGGGAGTATAGAAGATAATAGGCCCATGTATAAATCCCACACATGGGATATGGTCTAGATTTGTATCTAAATTTGTATAGCTAATTTCTCTCTTCTTATTTCCATGTATAAATCCCACACGTGGGATATGGTCTAGATTTGTATCTAAATTTGTATAGCTAATTTCTCTCTTCTTATTTCCTTGTATAGTCTAGGATATATTCTTTCTATTCTTTCATTATTCTGATTTGTACTCTTAACATATTTAGAGCCTTGATTAAGGTCTAATATAATTATAAATAGAACTATCGATCATCTATGGATGCACGACCTTCTTTCCATTATTCTTCTTCTTCTTCTTCCCCTTCCTCCACATTTTATAACAGGCCCTACCCATTAGGATCTTTCCATCCCTCTGACCCATGATCTGTGGGGCCCTAAGTGGGCCCCACTAGGCGGTGTGCACGGTAAGCCCATGAGCACCATGCTCACAAGAATATATCCCTATATATGTGTGGGTGTGGGTGTGGGTGTAGACAGCACAGTCAAATGTATCTGCCCCTTTTACTAAAAAGAATCTAATTACATCTTTCTGGTTACAAAGTATATCTCATAAATCTCCATGATTGGTACAATGTGCATGACCTGCAGGAGTATCCAAATTGATGTCTTCCTAGTTATGATAGTTTGCATGAATATATTTCACTCAAATTGCCAATATAATATTTGATGCGAAGACAAGTAGCTTGCTACTATACGTTGAGTCACTAATTGGGAGTCGTGTGATATGAGAAAAATGGATTTGTGCTTATATGTTGCGTCAAAACAATGTGATGTATATAGTCTTGACAGATAAATGGAACTAACAGTTTTATGGGATTCCATAATGTTGTAAATAATTTCTTTTATTTAGTTTTTAAATTTATATTCGGCTATATATATATATACATACACAATTGGTTTCTATTAGCTGTCACATATACTAGATGTGTTTTTGTATATATTATCATTTTTAGGATTTATTTTCTTTTGATTTCAATAACAATTCTTCTTCTCTACCTTTTACACAGGAGGATACGTGTGAGTCTTGAACGTGATTTGGGAGGAACCACTGCAGCACCCAAAACAATTAGGTTGTTTGTACCATATTGGATTGTTAATGATACTTCATTGCCATTGGCATATCGAGTTGTTGAGATTGAACCTGGGGACAATGCTGATGCTGATTCCCCTCTAGCCTCTAGAGCAATTAAATCTGCAAAACTAGCATTGAAACGTCCCTCAAATTCAACCGACGAAATGAATCATGGCTTAAGAAAAACTATTCAAGTACTAGAATCATTGGAGGACTTATCTCCTACTCCTTGCATGCTATCTCCCCAAGACTATGCAAGCCGCAGTGGTGTTTTGCCATTCCAATCTCAAAACGGTGCATATCTTTCCCCGCGTTTGGGTATTGCTGTTGCTATCCGTCGTTCTGAACATTATAGCCCTGGAATTTCTCTTCTGGATCTGGAAAATAAGGTATCAAGTCTTTATAAACTTATGATCCCTTTCATGTGAAATGCTCCTGTAAATTTAATCATGCTTCATTTTCATTTCAATATATGAGCCTTGTTTTTCAGGAGAGAGACTATGTCAAGGCATTCAATTCAGATGGGTCTTATTACAAGCTTTCCGCAGTACTTACCATGGCATCAAACAGGACAAAGGTGAACTACCATCTCTCTTAATGGATGTGTATCATGCGTCAAAGCACTTAAAACTGTGGTAACAGATCAATTTTAGGAAAATAATCAAATTGTCCTCCCAGATTTTATCTGCTGACTCTACCGTGCAAACAATCAACCTACATGCAAGTGGGGTAAACCTAGTTTGCACATGGATGCATTTCCAATTAACCAAAAGGAAGGAAACTATAATGGTGTGGCTGTTTATTCTTCATAAATACAGTTCTGAAAAAGAATATAGCCAGATGCTAACCTGAAAGGAAAGACTAAAAGCACTAGTTCTTTCAAGGGTCAATGGAGATGGCAACCAAATAATGAAATCATGGCTTCGAAAAGCATCCACTTTTCTACTGCAATACAAATTGCTTTAGAAAGCTGAGTTTTTATCTGTACTTGTAGACAAGGGATATATGCTCACGAATCATAAACATGTGAATCATGGGGCCTATTGTTGATGGAAATCTCAACAATCCCATTTGACCTTTGGATGTATTGAATTAGGAGCATCAACGCTATTTCTTTATTATCATCCTTTCATTCGATTTACAAGAAATGGGCAGTCAAGATTGATTTGTATGTTGGGTTATGCACTATCAACAATTGGGTCACAATCATGATAGATGCGATTAAGTTGTTGCCTTCTTAATTAGTTCAACAAGATAGATATCTAAATAAATCCAACCCACAATGGTCAATAATAACAGGAAATCCTGCTCTGATATAAAATCCATTAGGATACTCTTAGTATTCATTATAGAAGCTTATCCTAGCCATTTAGATATATAATATGCCCTTGAAATAAAAGATTAAATATAATAGACCCTGATAGTGATAACTATAGTGTTTGTGATAAAAGCTTGTCTGAAGCAATCTCACCCTTAGGATTAAGATATAGATGTTTTAATTCAAGCCATTATAACTCAATAAAATGTAAAAGACCCAAGTACCATCATAACTCACTTATGAATAAAAATGAACCAAATCATTCGGAAAAATAAAATGAAAATAAAGGAACAGTTAAAAGATAAAGGAATGGAAAATTTTATCCAAATGCCTACTGACTCCTGATATGTCCTACAGTACAACTCAGCTGGTTCTAACTTGGTCCTATATGTGAACACGATCTAACCCTTCTTGGCTTTCTTTCTCTGGTATTTTCTATCCAAGTTTCATTTGATGTTTTGATGAACCTATCAATCAGAGTATCATCGAGTTTTTGTTAACCTTCGTTGCTTTGTCATTATTATATTATTATCATTGTCATTATTATTATTATTGCATTTTACCAGTAATTTTTTATGGACTAAGTAATCAATAGATAATAGCAGCTACTTCACACGTTTCTGGCTTACATTCTTCATAGTATTCATTGCATTTGGTTGCTTGAGTTTTCAAAAACCTTAAACTGCTAAGATTTTTCTATGGCCAGGTTGTACATTTTCAACCACAAACTGTATTTATCAATAGGATTGGTTGCAGTCTATCTTTGCAGCAATGTGACACTCAGGCTATTCAATTGATCCATCCCATTGATCCCCCTAAAATGTTTCTGTGGCAATCGACTTCCAAACGTGAACTGTTGAAGGTAACTGTGACTTTTACCAATTGAATTTAGCGCTCTCTCTCTCTCTCTCTCTCTCTCTCTCTCTCTCTCTCTCTCTCGATTGATGGGATTTTTCTTAACTTCAGTTGCAACTAGATGGATTCCAATGGAGTATGCCTTTTAGTATTGAAAATGAGGGGATGATGTGTGTATCTTTGAAGCATGATAAGGGAAGTGATAAGATAAATATAAGAGTAGAAGTTAGAAGTGGAGGAAAAAACTCACGCTGTGAAGTTGTTTTCCGCTTGGCTTCATTTTCAAGCCCTTACAGGTTCACCTTTTACATATCTCATATAATTGTTCTTTGCTTAAACATTATATTTTCCAACTATTTAGTGATTTTTTTTAACTGCTCATCAAACAGGATTGAGAACCGTTCTATGTATTTACCTATACGTTTCCGACAAGTGGATGGTACCTATGATTCCTGGCATGCTCTTCCCCCTAATGCTGCTGCTTCATTTTTCTGGGAAGACCTTGGTAGACAACGGCTGCTGGAAGTGATAGTGGATGGAACTGATCCCACAGAATCACAAAAGTATAACATTGATGGGAATTTTGATTACCAGCCAATGCATGTCTCTGGTGGACCTGTTAAGCCTTTACATGTTGCGGTTCTGAAGGAAGGGAAGATTCATGTCATTAAGATTAGCGACTGGATGCCAGTAAGTGAAACTGCAGCAATTATGCCTAAAAGAGGTGCACTGAATTTGTCTCAACAACCAGAAAATGATCCTAAACAGTTGCCTTCTGCGGATATTGAGTTTCATGTCACCATTGAGCTCTCTGAGTTGGGGATATCTGTCATTGACCATACACCAGAGGAAATTATGTATCTCTCCATCTCCAATCTTCTCCTTTCATATTCAACTGGCTTGGGGTCTGGAATCAGTAGGTATGCTTTCTACACAGCAATGATTTTTAAACAAATGTGCAATGGATTCTGAGTTAATTGCTGCATAGCTTCTGTTGGTGTTTAGGATTTGGTTTAGGAGTGGGTCATCCAATAGTTCATGAGGATTGAACGAACTCCTGGGTTTTTTATTCATGACAGATTCAAGATGAGGATGCTTGGGATACAGCTGGATAATCAGTTGCCATTGACTCCAATGCCTGTTCTGTTTAGACCACAAAAAAACACAAGTCAGACTGATTACATGTTAAAGCTGTCTGTGACAATGCAATCAAATGGATCACTAGACTTGTGTGTGTACCCATATGTTGTTTTCCTGGTATGGCAGCCTGATTGTTTTTTCTTTTATTAATTTAATTTTCCGGTGATCGAAACCTGCAATTTCTACTTATCTTACTCCTTATATTCTTGTTGTTTTTGTTTGGGATTATGGTGAATCTTTCTATTCCAGGGTCCCGAAAATTCCACATTTTTGGTCAACATTCATGAACCAATTATATGGCGCCTTCATGACATGATCCAGCAAGTTAAACCCAGTAGGGTATATGGTTCTCAAACAAGTGCTGCTTCTGTTGATCCAATAATACAAATAGGGTAAGGACAAAATTTTCGGAAACTTGATACTGGAAATCTGCCAATTCTGTCATTTTTTTTTCTTCTATACATGGTTTGATATATGTTTTCTGGAAAATAGACTACTTAATATCTCAGAAATCCGATTCAAAGTGTCACTGGCTATGTCTCCAACTCAACGACCAAGAGGCGTTCTTGGGTTCTGGTTATCATTGATGACTGCACTGGGGAACACTGAGCATATGGCGGTAAGACTTTTGAGATTACTGTTGCTTGTCATTTGGCTGTTCAGGTTTTATTTCCTTAAAAAACTATTATTTACAGATGTGATGTTTAGCCGTTGCCTCTTTCTAAGTTGCAACAACTACTACTTGTTCTAAACTTTCTCATTCAGTTTGATTATTTGTACATAAAATGGAAATTCTTTTGCAAATCATTGATTTTTATTTCTGTCACTCAATCAATGCAATGATGTTGATGACTTCTCATAGGTACGGATCAACCAAAGATTTCACGAAGATATATGCATGCGTAAAAGTACTCTTATTAATAACGCTATATCGAACATTCAGAAAGATCTTCTTAGTCAACCTCTTCAACTGTTGTCGGGTGTTGATATACTTGGTAATGCAAGCAGTGCACTTGGGCACATCAGCAAAGGTGTTGCAGCATTATCAATGGATAAGAAATTCATTGAAGGCCGCCAGAGACAGGTTACAGCCAACATGAAAACCATTTTCTGCTGATACTTGACAGAAATGTTTTAAACTTTTATTAACTGTATATTTTCAAAAGTTGACATGGTTTCTTTAATATAATTGCTTCGGTCAGGATAGCAAGGGTGTAGAGGATATTGGTGATGTTATCAGAGATGGAGGTGGGGCTTTTGCAAAAGGTCTGTTTAGAGGCGTTACTGGAATCTTGACAAAGCCTCTTGAAGGTGCAAAATCTTCTGGAGTTGAGGGATTCGTTCAGGGAGTAGGTAAAGGTTTAATAGGTGCAGCTGCACAGCCTGTAAGTGGTGTCCTTGACCTCTTGTCAAAAACCACTGAAGGTGCTAATGCTGTCAGAATGAAAATTGTATCAGCCATAACATCAGAAGAACAGTTACTTCGTAGACGTCTGCCTCGAGTAATTAGCGGGGATAATTTGCTCCGCCCTTACAATGAGCTCAAAGCACAAGGACAGGTACTTAATAATTAACTTTCTATTAGTAGGCAGCTGATTACATGGTTCTTTCTGCCCTCCTTATCCATGTTTTCCTCTATTAAGTCCAATGGACAAAGATGATAGTTTTCTGCCGTATTTGATTCCTGCATGTCTACAAGGAATGACACAAGATCACAGAGTTTTAATATGATTATTTTAGGTTCATTACTTGATTGAAGATTGTAATTGTTATGTTCATCCTAAACTACATTGGCACGAAATGCAACTGCAAACTCCACATTCCTCCTGGAAGTCTGTCTAACCCCACAGTTTGATCCTACTCTCTGATGGCATTCCTTCAGCCTCCAATCTAGGCACCTGTACTATGTTGGTTCTTTTGGCTGAAGGGTCTTAATTTTTTTTCCTCTTGCTTCAGATTTGTAGAAACAAACATCTCTGTTTTTCAAGCTCTGTTGTTTTCTCTATTTTTTCCTCTTCTTTTTTTACTGCATGCAAATGGCTGAAACCGATATCCCATGAAAATATCAATTTGGTCATGGCCAATTCCTGATGCATATCAGCCTTTATGTTACGTGATGGCTGATATTTTAGTATATATTTCCTCTCATCTAAGTTGCTTCTAAATGCACTCCATGGCAATCAAGTACCAGTTTTTGTTCTTTTTTTTTTTTTTTTGTTGGGGGGGGTGTGGGGGGGGGGGAATGGTTACATGACTCAAAATTGAAACCTTGTAATTACGATACTGAGCAGCTACCTTCCAACTGTGCTATGGGCACTGGTCATGATAATCAAATACATTGATCGTGTTGAATACATACAAATTGGATGGGGAGTTCAACCTCACTAAGCTTCCAAGAAAAATGTATATTATCCATTAAATGTCATTGTCTGGAGGACATCAAAACACACCATTAACCCCAGAAATTTATGAGGATTGATGAAATATGATCACTTCTCAACATGTTCATTTGTTGCCATTTTCTAGAAGACAGGAAGAAATTATGACTAGTTTGTCGACTTTACAGTGGGGCCTGCCACCAGATGTTATAGTTGTTTTTTGACGTCAGTGCTGCAACTTTGTGGGCGTTTGTGACTCTAATGAAGCGGAGGTGTCAGCTATTTTGGAAATTCTTCGGTTCTTTTCAAGAAATTTTCATGGCGGCCTTATTGTAAAGAGTGATTCTTCAAATGTGATTGCTTGGGTGTCTAATCGGAAGGCAAACCCTTGGAAATTCCAGTTCCACTTTAATGAAAGCCGGACTTTATCTTCCATCATTAATGTTTTCTTTCATCACATGCTTGGATCGGCCAACTCCATGGCGGATGCTTTAGCCAAACAGGGGTCAATAGGATATCTCCTTGAGTGGGATTCATTAGGTAGTTGAGGAGTGGGTTGGGGTACAATGCCCTTGTATCTTTTTTCCTCTTTGCTCTCTCTTGTAATTTTTCTCCTTTGAATGAAAGTTTTCATTGCCAATCAGAAAAAAAATCTGCAACTTTGTTAATAAATTGTGAATTTACAATTCATTCAAGATAGAACTTGGTAGGGAATAACAGTACCTTAATTAGCATGACAAATTGTTTCCTGTAAAGGGCATTGTGATGTCTCATTCATCAGTGACTCTGAAGTTGTCTTTGTGTTGATGCCCACCTGCTTTATTCACATTCAAAATGTCTGTTTTGAACCTACTTGCCACTATTCTATATTGTAGGTAATTTTGCAGCTGGCTGAATGTGGTACATTTTTTGGCCAAGTAGACCTCTTTAAGGTCCGAGGAAAGTTTGCTTTGACAGATGCATACGAAGACCACTTTTTACTTCCAAAAGGAAAAATCCTGATAGTAACTCATCGGAGAGTTCTCTTGTTGCAAGTATGTCAAATTTGAGTTTGAAATTTAATTTAACTGGATATTATTTTATTTCTTTGATGGGATGCAGTCTCAGCTCACTGAAACATTTTGCAATCATTTGTACAATTTCAGCAACCTTCAAACGTTATGGCCCAGAGAAAATTCAATCCAGTAAGAGATCCATGCTCAGTACTATGGGATGTCTTATGGGACGACCTCATCACAATGGAATTGACACATGGAAAGAAAGAGCGCCCAACATCGCCCCCGTCACAGCTCATCATGTACATACAAACTAGGCCAACAGAGTCAAAGGAAAATACTCGTGTTATAAAATGCATCCATGAATCCCAACAGGCTTTTGAAATCTACTCTTCAATCGATCGAGCAATGATTTCTTACGGACCAAAACATTCAAAGGTTTTATTTTTGTATCTCAATTCAGTATTCTTTTTCTTCCATTTCCATGTAGTGCATCTAATAGATTTCATACAATGGTACACAGGAAGTCCAGAAAAGGAAGGTGCCAAAACCATATTCACCCAGTGGTGGTGCTATCTTTTCTCAAAAAGAAAGCAATATTTTGAGTAGCCTAGAAGTTCCGGTGGCTCCTTTGTGCACAAATTTTGGCACAGTGCTCCCTCAACCATAGTATGAGCAAGAACACCCACATTGAAATACAATCAAGATTCAAGGGGACTACAAGTTTGTACTGCTAGTCAGAAGCCTGTTCTCAACATATTTGTACAAGCATAATCACATAAAAGGTTTGTCATTTTTTCTTTGATAACTACCTTTCTTTGTTTTTCTTTTTCCATCTGGTTCTTTTATCAAGCGGTAGGAACAAGTTCAGTCATTAACTATAAATTCCTCATTATATTTATGATAAAAAGTATCACTTAATAGGCTGTAAATTAATTTTCTTTTCTTTTTTTTTTTCTTTTTTTTACTCAATAAACACCATTTCGACATTCATTCACCATCTAGATTGAGCAAATGTATGTTATAGGTCAATTCCATTGAGTTATCTGTACCATTTGTAGATGACATAAATGAGCGTGTCCATTTTCTCCGTTTCGCATACACATTCCAGTCCTTGTTGGCCTGCAAGAAGGTGCACTAGAAAATACACCGACTGTCCACGTGGAAGGGGCCAATATTTATCCTCTCTCTCTCTCTCTCTCTCTCTCTCTCTCTCTCTCTCTCTCTCTCTCTCTCTCTCTCTCTCTCTCTGTGTGTGTGTGTGTGTGTATTACCCACCACCAGCCTTTTAATGAATATACTGTTGTCAGGACGTATCCCCGCTTTGCATTTCTATATAGTAATTCATCTCCATCATTTTAGCCTTTCCCCCATATACATTATGTGTTAACTAAAGTGGTGTTGCCTTAATGAGTTATAGGGGGCTAATAATAAGCCATGACATAAAAAATCAGTACACATGCACCTCAGTTATTTATTCAATATTCTAGGTAGCACAACCATGCATGCTGCAGGGTGTATATTTAATCATTTCTTTAACTGTCCTTTTCCAACTGGTTGTATTTCATTAGACTAAAGTGGTAGGCAGTGATCTTACTCAGTTAACGTGCATTGCAGGTGCTGGGAGTGTCCTTCCAAGAATTGGCTACATTGCAAAAGCATAAACCTCTGCATGTGATTGTGGCTTCTGCCACCATTGTAAATCTCTAGCATGTATTCCATCTGAATATGAAATAATTTTTAACTCGTGGTTTAGATATTCATTCATTTAGATGGGTGTCACCATGTAAATAACACTGTCATCCATCATCCATCCATCCAACCTGTTTCTATCAGAGTTATTGCCATCCAATGGCCGGTACTGTTTGGCCGAGCATCAGATCCTGCCACATGATAAGATTGAACGGCTAAATGGGATGCTGGACAAAAGCTTGGTTGTTCAACTAATACATGAATTCACATCCATCCAGAAAGCGAATGGCACAGATTTATTTTTTTTTTTCATGAGCGACGATGGGATGACCTGTAACTGAATGTATATTGGACTTTTCTTTGGGGAGAATCTGAACCTTCCACAAGTAAATGGCAGCATTATTCTTACATTTTTTTTTTTTCTTCTTTCTTTCATTTTCTTCATTATTTTTTTTATTTATTTTTTCGTGTTTAAGTTGGGGAGGGGCGTTTTCACTTCTCCTGTATCATATGTTGAAATATATTTTTTTTGGGCTTTGTTTGATATGGGGAAGTTTTCATCAATATAAGAGGATATTCTCGTTTGCAGTTTGTCTTTGTGGACGAGGCAGACTCTGATGCTATTTCTTGCACGTGAATTTTGCACGGCCAGCCAGCATACATCTCTCTAGTAGTGACGGGGAGAAGATGCAATGGAAAAGAGGGAAAGGAAGAAAGAGAGCGTATTTCGCTACTGGTGTAATGCATTTTCCTGCCAGAAATATTTTTAAAAAAAAAAATTCTTAATAATTAGGATTTTGATTTCCTTCCCAAGATTCCTCTCTTCAGTGGAAATAGAAATGAGAATCAGTAGAGGTTTTTTTATAATCTTATGAGTTTTTTTAATAAATTCTCAAACACTTCAAAGGTAATTGAAATTTGTGAAAATTACCAAACACCATAAGTGATACAATATAATAATATGATATTATTTTGTTCTATGATAATGAGATCTTACAATGTTTAAATTATATTATGCATTTATCGAGCGACTTAGTCCCTACCTCCTTTTTTTTTTGTTAAAGCTAAAACTTAGTAGAGTAGCCATCCATCTTACCCAACACAAATATGTGGAAGGTAGGTCGAGCTAAGCATAAGGTGAAAACAATTGCCGTCTGAATTGCTGAGGCTGAAAATTTGTCAATTGAAATAGGAATCGATGTCTCACTTCCAATGAAGCTTCCTTGTGACAATAAGGTTATGATACATATCTCCATTCATTGTGACAACAAGGTTATATGATCGACACCTCTCCCAATCTTGTCTATCATGAATGTGATCAAGAAAAATTTCCATCCAAAGAAGTTAAAATGTCTCATCAGAAATCAATGGAATCAAATTGTTGACTTCCTATCTGGAGGGGTATGTTGTTGTCACCTTCAGTATGAGTGGACTTTCTGGTGGATCGATCATACTTGGCATCAAACATTATAAGATATGAAAATGATATATGGTATGATGTTCTCTTGAAGAACTTCGCACCCCTTTTTGAAAAGACCTTGGATTTGCGAGTGAAATACACATATCAATGAATCAAGTAATCATAAATTCAAATTCAAAGGAAAATAGATTCTTCATCATTCTAATAAAAGGTACTGAAGCTCCATGAAATAAGGTATACTCAGATTCTCAGAACAGAACAGACCAGACCAATGGACCAGATCTATTGGGGAATTTTAGCACAACAAGACTCCTTTAGTCCGAATGGAAAATGTAGTTACATCTGTCCATGATCTGAGCCCAGGTCTGGGCATAGACTTGTTTTGGAGATGGTCAATGGATGATGATATTGGATTGCTAACGGAGGAATCAAGATTGACCTTGTTTTGGCATGCTAACATAGATCCAAACAATTAAAAGAAGCCCGTCTCTTCTATACTATTACATGGCGAAATTGGCTGCATAATCTTAGTAGTGACAAAATCAAGCTGGTTAACCATGTGACTGCAAGTGTATATAGTGGATCTTTGATCCAAATGATACTAACTAGCTAAAGGTCAATTTATTCCAAGCCAAGGAGGATGATGGAGTTTATATGTTTGGAGGAACGAAAGGGCCTAACATCAACTTCTCTTTCGGTCTTGGAGCAGATCCAAAGCCCAAATGGGAATGATTCCAATGGCAAAGCTAGGTGACAATTGCTAGGCAGATCTACAGCAGGTTGAAGACAAAGTACAAGTCCAATTTTTCTCCTTCCTGCATCAGATGTAGCATAAATAGAGAAACAAAGGGAATTGATTTTACAGTCGGACATAAAAGGATTATTGACAACTTCTGAAGTCATTTGGACCAAAAAAAAATTGATAGCATTCAACAATATTCTCTCAGTTACAAAAAAGGAAATGAGCATCTCTTGACCTTATAATTGGTAACGGATGTCTTAATGTAACTATATCTACTCTGTTTGGAGTATATGCAGATTGATTCATGGTAGAAATGAACACCATGAGGTCCATGACACAAATCTCGTGTAGAAGAGACCACCCTTTGTTGCCAATTGTTCATCATCTTAGGTGTGCAGCACTAGACCAAATTCCTTTTTACAAGCCCGAATCTTGCTGGTATGGCCATTGATAACTCCCCAACATGAATGGTTATGACATATTACCAATTCCATGCAACCCAATATCTCATTGCCATCACATTTGTTATCTTCGGCAGTGATGTAGGATTACTTGAGTGGCTTCACAATCACGGATGAGTCACAGTACTTCAAAATCTGCCTTCTTGTTACCCAAGAATTATGCTACAAAGCTGGAAGGACCAGCTCTTCTTGTCAAACTCTTCCAAGTATCTATACATCTTTCTCCACGGTTACGAATCAAGCCATTCTTCTATAGGAGACGGGCTGAGCAATTCCATGGTTGCCATGGCTCTGGATGACATCGATAAAAAAAAGTAGAAACCTATCAGTTCTTAGAAGTGTGGAATTTTTCATTGTACTTTGAAGAAACATCATGCATGAGAATATGTTTTATAAATATCCTCAGGCTCTTAGGCAACAAAGATATAACACCAGTGTACATCCTAGCACCACCACTGAACACAAGAATTCAGATGATAGGAGCGTTTCAGCCTTTTTCATGGGAAAAGTGATTACCAAAGATGAGTCCAGTGGTCCCAATCCCAACAAAATAAAAACCATAATATGGAAAATTTGGAGGTAGAAATGAAATAAGTGAAGACACTACCTGCAAGCAAGTTTGATACATTCTCTGTCTAAGAGACCAACTAGGTGACGACCCTCATCCTCACCATGTTCTGAGACAACTGGAAGTAGATTCACTCTGTATCTATTCATAATCCTTTGAGCAAAAAGAAGATTCATGCTAGGCGTTGCAGTCCAGACATGTCGACATCTATCACCATCCAAGCGGCACATCTCCTGTACCTGCCAAAAAAAGTTAAAAATGCCACCGTGAAATGTGAAAAATAGAAATTTTAAGTGACATGATATTCGATGTTGATAATAAAGCATGTTCATCTTAACATCACAGATAACAACAGCCCAAGCTGACAGCTGCCAAAAATTTTCTAGCATCAAGCCCAGACCAAGTAAAGATTTATGAGGTTTGAAGCCAGTCCTATATCAGTTATTTGCTAGGATATTTATTAACCAAAACAACAAATGTTTATGTTGAAAATGAGGGTAGGTCTCACATTATGGGTGGTGGGCCTTGAAAGGACTAATGGATGGCCTTGATGAATTAAGGGCAAGAAGAAAATAGAAGATGGAATCTTCTGGAGAGGCAGGCTGACAGAGATTAAGTTGAGAGAGAGGAGCTGATAGATCCCTTTTAATTTGGATGGGGCGTTGAGGTGGCAGAGGCCACCTCAAACATGGCAACGATCCCAGGCATGTGGCAAGGGGAAGCCCCACTAATGATAACATGGCAACGATCCAGTAAAAATGGATCATGGGGTAGCTGAACCCATGGATGGACTGGCCCCATCTTGCCTTTCCCACTAGGGTTCGGCCCAAATTTATGGGACCAGCCCAATTAGTCTATGACTCCTTATTGATTTTCCTTTGCAATGGTCTCTTGCCAATAATCCCTTTCCAATTTTCAATAGCTCAATCAATTCTTGTTGACAATCTGCCCTTTTACATGCATTGTGATGGACCTATTTCGATAACCCATTTTCATTTTTCCTTTCTTGTGTTGTCCTGAGGAGGTCCAAAGCCCTACAGGGATGCTTCAAACTAACAATCGGCCATAGCCAAACAATACTTTTGCATGCTATTAAAGAAAAATATCACTCAGCAAATGCCATTTAGATGGGATGAGGCTTTGAGGATATGATGAGTAAAAATCTAAAGAACCACATTAGTATTATTGTCTTCTGTGGTTGATGGCTTTTTATCGTAATTTTATATTTACCAGGCAGAATCACATAGTTTTCTCCGTATTTCAATTGATTGAACACAGAAGTCAAACTTCAAATTTGTTTAAGCACAGGATCAAGTCAAGAGGCAGTAGTACCTCAACCTGGTTGCATCTTGATCTACCAACTTTGCTGAACTCCAGAATGTCTCCAAGAGTTAGCAATCCTATCGGAAAGTTGGCATCATCGACTATCAGAGCACATGACTGCTTTTCAGCGAGCATGAGAGTCACTGCATCTGTTAACAACGTGCTCATTACAACAGTGACATATCTTGTACGCATAGCTTGAGAAACAGAAATTCTTTCTTCCAATACTTTTGTTTCAGTACAATAGTCATCTACACAGAGGGAACTCTCAAGTTCACATAGGTCACTTGTATACAATGCATTTGAAGACCCAGAAGGTAACTGAGTTGAAGATGAAGAGTATTTAGGTGTTTGTACGTCATTGGAGTTGGCCTTCCAAGGGACTGTTTTATCTCCACTTTCTTTTTTCTCCTTCTGAAAGGATGTGATCCATGATGATAACCCCACAGCTCCCAGTAGAGGTAGAACTATACGATAGTCCTGTGTCAGCTCAAAAAGGAGCAGAACTGAGGTTAAAGGCACCTGACATACACCTGCAAGAGTTGCTGCCATCCCCACCTGCACGCAGAAAGCACAAAATAAATGTGTGTTCAGAATAGTGGTATGGAGAACTAATAAGGGTTGGATCAAACCTCATTTGCATCAAAATAACTACGGAAGACTTTATGCAGTCCCAAGTATATAAAAATTGAAAGAAAGCAGAAGCTTCCAATCTCCGTTCTTCTAAGTGAATAAATTGTAAGCATGGCTCCTACCTATATTAGAAATGTCGTGCATGTTGTAACCTTGATATACATTGTTACACCATTCGTAAGTGGTTGTCAACATGGTAGTAGAGCGGGAGGTCGAGTGTTCAAATCCCCGGGGTTGTTGTGCCTTGTATTCTCCCACGGAGGGTGTGATTCCCGAGCAGAGCCCCTGTATTCTCCCATGGAGGGTGTAATTCCCATGAAGGAGCCTGCACGTGTGGAGGGTGTTGTAACATTGATATACATTGTTACACCGTTCTCTATCAGCTTAAGCTTTTAGAGTAAGTGGTTGCCAACAGAGCAATGGTCAAAACCTCTGAACTATTTGCCTATTTCAAACTCCCTCTAGTAGTTTGGTGCACCCCCAACACCCCTCCCGCTATAGTTTTCTTCTAACTCTTCTGTTATCTTGTGTTCCTATTACAACATGAAGATCCCCCCCCCCCCCCCCCCCCCCCCGCAGTAAGTAAGAAGACACTATTTATAGGAAATTTGTATTTTCCTGAAGCATCCATTCTCAATAGCATGGCTTATGGTGTAATGATACAAACTTTGATCTCATGCACCCACATAGTATGGCTCTAAAAAAATGCTTCAGATTAGAAGATATTTGTTGGGAAGTCCCACATCCCACATCGCCTTAGTAATAGGCTTGACATGTCTTAATATATCTGTATGAATTCCACCTATTAGCTTAAGCTTTTGGGTTGGTATATGGTTTATTACATGGTATCACATGTCTTAATATATCTATATAGGCCTTCCACCTATCAGCTTAAGCTTTTTGGTTTGTATATTATATGGTTTATTACAATATTAACCCTTGGTTAATTAACCCTTGAATAAATAACCAAGAAATAAAGAGCTTTGAAGAAAATACTGCAAACACTCGTTAGAATTATTGGGCTCATGTGTGGCCCAATGACCACACACCCATGTGGGCCCCTCACTTGGATGACCTTATGAATTTAGGACTCTTTACGGAGATATCCACACCCATGTGGGCCCCTCACTTGGATGACCTTATTAATTTAGGACTCTTTATGGAGATATCTTTGGTACTTCAAGAAAGTTGCTAACCTAATATAAATCCTGTGCTAAGAGGAATCTAAATCCTAATTGAATTAGAACTTCATGATGGGAAAGGAGTTGTCTAGGAAAACCTATATATAGGGTTTAGGGGTTTTAACTCCTCTCTACACTAATACATGATTGTCCCATCAAGATCACATAGAAAGGCAGTAGTGGAGGAGTGTAGTAAATCCCCAATCAAAGGTAGCCATTCAGATTAGGCGTACTCAATGGAGCCAGGACACGTTTAGATATCATATCTATTTTTAACGTTATTTAAATCTATCCTATTATTGTAGATCCATTAGAGTTATGTTAGTTGCAAACTAAAAACACGCTAAGTCAGTCCAAATATTGGATGCTACAAGCTACTGAACTGGAAAAACTTCAGGGTACCCTTCATTCATTATGAAGCACAATAAAATCAACAATTTGGATTTGTGAACAATGCAAAACATGGGTTCCATTTATAAGGAAGAGGTCAGCCATGATCAGAAACCCGGAAATTTCTTAATATACATACAAGAAAATAGTATAGGAAGAACAAATATAAACAGTCTCGTTAGTAATACCTAAAATCAAGAAACAGATTCCTTAAGTGGCCATCTGGACTTGCAGCTATACATCTATTTAGCACTTGTGCTGAAAGACATTTTTTCATTTTTACTTTTTACTACAATACAGAGCATCATCGTCTTCCATTGAGGACTTCCTTTCATCGGTGAGCCCTATGATTGCCAAATGGCCATTGGTTAGGACTAAGGAAGCAATTCGTGAATATTAGGCTGAATGGGATTTTGTTCAATTGGGAGGCTACTATGGTTTGTTGATGTCTAAGGAGAGGATGGTGGCTTTTTAGTCCTATCCTTTGCCATGCACGTTAAAATTTAATGTGAATGGAGCAGCTAGAGAGCAGCTTGGTTCTGTGGCTTTTAAAAGGGTTCTTCAAAACAGTGATTTAAAACTCAGACTCAGCCGCCGACCCTCAGGGGTTGAGTCAAGTCAAATTAGGTCGACTCTGCCAGGTCGGGTGTGACTTGGCCGAGTCGGGTTGACTCCCAAATCTTTTTTTTTTTTTTAATCTTTTCTTTTGCAAAAGGGGTGGAGGAGAAAGGGAGACACTGAAGGAAGAGGGGAAATTGAAGGAGGGGAAATGGATTTTTATAATTGAGAAATGGGTTTGGTATTGGTATTGGGAGATAGGTTTTTATAAAAGACGACCTATAAAATTAAAAAATCCCTAAATCCTAAATCCCATCAAAATCTCACACCTATCAAAACACAAAACACAACCCTAGATCCCTGAAGTTTGAGAGATGGATGTGGTGTGGAATAAAACTAGAAAGGGGTTTAGGGTTTGGGATCTTGATGGGTGTAGTGTGGAAGTTGCTGGAAGTCATGAGAGAGAGAGGGACTTGAGATGAGGAGGAGGAGAGGAAGAAGGTGTTGGAAGCATGATCAAGAGGGACTTCATGGGTGTAGTGTGGAAGGTATTGGAAGACATGAGAGAGAGAGAGAGATGGACTTGGGATGAGGAGAAAAGTGTCCGACCCTACTCGAATCAAATGTTGGAAACCGGATTTTAAAATGCAGCTTTGGAATAGTAAGGGCGAAATATTGTGCATGTCCTCCAGATGGGTCTATGTTAGTGACTCAATGAAGATGAGGTCTTAGCGGTTCTAGAGGTGTTGTGGCTCTTTTCAGGTTCTTTTCTGGAAAGTTTGATTATGGAAAGCAACTCATCTAATGTGATTGTGTGGGTTACTCATAAAGAATCCAAGCCATGGATGCTCCAGTTTTGCTTTAACGAGATCAAGGTGTTTTCTTTGCATCATCATGTTGTTTTTTCATGTGCTTGGGACAACTAATAGTTTGGAAGATGCTTTAGCAAAATAAGGGGCAGATTTGGTCTTCTCCTTTGGTGGTGTCCATTTTTGTATGCTGGATGCAATTTCAATAAAATTTTACCCAATACAAATATTATATATAAATATATATATAGAGAGAGAGAGAGCATCCTTGTTATTAGAAGGTAATAGCATGAGTATTTCATACCCCAACCAATATCAGTTTCTTGTCGCTAGCAGAATCTTTTATTTTTTGTTTTATTTTTAGCTTCTTGAAATATATATAACCAAGTCAGGAGATATTACCAGCCCATATGCTTGAGGAGATGCCACTTCCAAGAATGAGAGATGAAATATAGGATCTGACCCAGAGATGGCATAGCTTGCAAACTTTCCATATGCCATTCCTGTTGCTGCACCTATGAAGAGAGAGGGTGCATAGTAACCACCCACTAGCCCAGAAGCTCGGCACAGTGATGTTGCTACTACCTTTGCTCCCACTAGTTGAAGCAATAGATCTGCAGGTAGGCCTTTCACAAATGGTCGCGATTCAAGCAAAATATCAACATTCTCAAAACCCCAGTAAAGAACCTCTGGATATGCCAAAGCTATCAGCCCAACTGTTAAGCCACCAAGCACAGGAAATGCTGCCCTTGTTATGCCTGTGGCTTTCTGAAGATTTTCAGCTGCTGCCAGCGCATGTGATGTGCATCTAGATAAAGTTAATGAAACCAACCCGCATAGGACACCCAGCAAAAGATACAAAGGAAGCTCTGAACATGTATTGACCACATAAAACCATCAGAATTTCTTTTTTATCTCTGCATAAACATGAAGAAACTCAATGCTATAAAAGCATGAAAAGTATTGTTGTTGTTACAGTTATAACATGCATAAGAAGATGAGCCCAAGGGAAAAGTTTTGTTAACCCTTTTTGTGGGTTGATCTGAATTCCATTAACGTAATTTTTACATCATGGACAAAACAGCAATTTCAAACATAAGAATGTAAATTAAGGACAATAAAAGATATAAAGTAATCCACATGTTAACAAGTTTCCGACACTCCCCCGCAAGCTAAAGCATATAGATTTATCAAACCCAGCTTGTTTACAACAAGACTTAAGTGATTACGTCAACTAATTGATTCTTTGACTTCACAAAAGTACTATTAGTCACTTTCTCTTGAATGAAATGGCAATCTACTTCAATATGTTTTGTTTTTTAAAGAAAACTCAAATAGAGGCTATGTAAATAGTTGCATGATTATTGTAGTACATAGGAATCAGAACCTTAAGGGGAAAACCAAGCTCTTCCATGAAATCCTTCAGCCGTATAAACTTAAACAGTCTCAACTCTCAACCATTACTCTGTACCCTACTTCAACACTAGACCTACCACATACTGCTTCTTGGTTTTCTACATAACCAAGTTTCCTACAATAAAGGTACAACATCCTGATGTGCAACACCAGTAAATTCTGGAACATTCATCTATAACAATAGAGCTCTTGTAACTTTCAAAATTGATGATTTTTGTGTTCAGCACACCATTCTTTTCTAGAGTGTAAGTGCAAGTAATTTCTGTCTCAATACCATTAGCTGCAAGATAGGCTTGAAAAGTGTTTGACTTCTATTTCCCTTTATTATCTGACCTGAAAACCTGAATTTCTACATCAAATTTATTTACTATCATCTGATGGAAATCCCCTTAAATATACAGTAGTTCATTTTGGGACCTCATCACACCCATGTGCATCTAAATGCATCATCAAAAAATGAAACAAAATACCTATGGCCAGAAATAGAAGCAAGAGGAGCATACCATGATACCACACGTCGCTGTGTAGTAATGAAAAAGAAACTTGATTCTTTTCATTAATACCAACTGGATATGAAGCAATACATTTCTTTGAAAGTTGATAAATTTTCTCACTCAAAATTTAAATACTACTTAACAGTAAAAGACTCCTAAGACTGCTAATTGAAAAAGGTCCTAAACGAAACTGCCACTTCATATAACATCTTCTGCACTAGTTGACAACTAGAAGGCTGATGATGGCTTCAAAGCTGGATCAATAACATAGAGACTATTATGCTAGGGCCACCACTAATTGTCTCTCATGTTTCCAAATCCTGAAAGAACAAAATGAAGGGCAAAAAATGTAACATTGAAATTATGGGATTTGGTGAGGGTAGTAACAAATTAAATTATGAACTGATTGCAGAACATCTAACACATATTGTAATGACAAACTTTGAGAAATATCAACTGGACCTTCACCTACAGGCTACAACTAGTGTGTAATTCGCATCCGTAACGTGATTGCTACCATGAGAAGAGGATCTTTATGTCTTGAACACTGAACGCATACCTATTATATGGCCTGTCACGCCAGAATCAATAGCCCACGAAGGACTAGCTGAAGATGCTGATACCATGTGAGCAAATCACCCTGTATATGTAGCCATTCCAGTTGATGAAGAAGTGGTGAAGACCTTTAATGCCTGTAATTTCTATTGAAGTATAGACAGCTCTTTTCAGAAATATTCACCTCAGTTTATTTGTCTAGCACCGTTGCTCGATTTCTGCATTAGCTTACCAAAATTAAGTCGGTCTCCCTACCAGACCACTGCAGTACTCTCAAGTGTGACTATTTTTCCCACAATGAATACAATGCAGCTTATTTGTACCAATGCCAGTTTGTCCACAGCCTCATCCTCCTTTTCCACCTACACAGCCACCTTGGCCTCGATGGGTCCACCACCACCATGACATCCACCATTGTTAGACACAAAAGCAGATCGATCATCTTGTCCAAGCATGACTTGCCTGCAATCTTCTTCTCCCTAAAGAAGTACAAACACTGTCCCAATTGATGGGAGAAGGGTCTTAACTCAAAAATTTCTGCTCAAACTGGCTCATATTCTGGGTTAATACCTCCCAACAATGCATAAATACAACAATAATCTATTTTTCTCTTGTCCAGCAAGCAAGACTCATATAATTCCAACTTTCTCCATATTGCATCCCTATCCATATGCTTGGAATTGGGCTCTGAACTTTGACCCATAGTTGACAATTTCGTTCCATTCTGGCCAATTCTGGCTGGAACGTTCTGGAATTAGCCTAGGGTGGAATGGAATGACTCTTGAATAGCTTTTGGGCCCAATTTTGGTGTATTACAGTCTTTCCAGTCCATTCTGGTCAATCAGGTCCCAATTCCGGCCCAATCTTGCCCCATTCCAGCCCATGTTCCTTACTTCCATTCATATGTGGGGAAAAGTAGAAAATGGTCAACTGTAAAATGCAGTTTAATTTAAGTGATTTAAATACGCATTTTTAGTATTATTTTAGCATTCAACTATTTTTTTTCAATTTTAGGTATTATTTTATATTTTTTCATTGGTCAATCACGTCTTCTCCGGAACAGGATACCAGAATTGTCCAAAACGCTGAAACTTTCCACTACAGGGTAAGATCGGAATAGGGGCCGGCACTGAATTGACAACTATGCCATATACCTTGAATTTTCGCATGGCAGTCTCCCAAGGACATATCCCCTGTCTCAACTGAGCTTGTTCTCTTGTCAATTATTATATACCGGAATGGTCCCTTTTGTGAGCATAAGATCTAGCAATTAAATCCCATAACTTTTTCTCTATCTGACAACAGAGAAAACTTAGCAATATTACTTTCCATTGAGTTTAGGATCCTCATAACCAACATATTTTCTGCCTCCCATTCTTAATATTTAGAGTCACTTGTGGTTTAGGGGTAGTCCCATAAACATCAGCCCTAGCAACCACTAAAATACTCATAAACAGAACAGAAGTACCTGGAGCCCATTGAGATGATTGGACAATCTTCAGGAGATCAAAATAGGGCTTAAAGCCCTTCACACACTGCAGCAACACCCACAGTCAAGGATGAAAATAGCGGTAGCGGCGGGCGTAGCGGCCCGTCGCCAAAACGCTACGAAGCGGGCGATACGTAGCGTAGCGGGGATACGTAGCGGTGCGATTTGAAAAAATCGCCAAAAAAATCTGAAAAAATTCCAGAAAATCCAGAAAATTGTAAAATGAAAGAAAATGTACTTTTTCTGCAAAAGTAACGAAGGTAAGGGGGTGTAGCGGTCCCCTCACTGTATGAGGTCTTGTATCGTTGTATAAATAGAAAATAATAGTAATGATCATTTTTTTTCACATGTGCCCATGTTGCTTAGTTATACTAACTTAGAAACTAATGAAAGACTTATAAAAGAAAACATGTCATGAAGTCAAGACTTAAGAGTACCTAGAGAAAAAAATACATCTGCCAAAGGGGGTGTCTAATAGGATGTATTTAGAGAAGAATCATTAAGAAGAACTCTCTATATCGACTGTAATTCGGCGAAATCATATGCTTTTTAGTGTTCTTTTAAACATAAAAGGGTAGAAGAATTGTGTAGAAATGTTATTTGCAGAGAAGAAGAAAAGAAATAAGTTTTATTATACTTTTAAAAAAAAATTGGAAAGTAGAAATTTTTCTCACCCCGTAGCGGCCCCTACGGGTGTGACGGCCGATAAATCAGCCGCCACCGCTACGCTACGTATCGGCCGATATTTACATCTATGCCCACAGTTCAGTTGAACTTACCTGCAAGGTTCAGCATGCTAATCTTCAAAACCTCTTCAGTTATCTAGTCCACTCCATTCAATGTCTTCGCATGCAACCTTCCTAGGGCGCTCCAATACCATGTTATGAAGTTTGATTGAACAACTTCTAGGGTTTTCCAATGCATGTATGAGAGAGAGAGAGAGGTGTCTCCCCTGGCTTGGCAACAACAATTATATATATATATATTACTATTTTTTTAGTTTTACAAAAAAAGAGAAAAAAATACCCCAACAGATTCTAATTATATTTCAGTGCATGGTCTATTTTGTAAATACTGAAAACACTATAAACAAACTGTTCAAATAATTAACAACTAATTAGCTTCTGTCTCAAAACAGTCTACTTCGAATCAAGTGGTATTTAAGCATGTGGGGAGGTCAGCTAATGGAATGGTGGATTCCTTGCCTAAGCAAGAGGTGACGGAAATTTCTTTGCTTGCTCACATTATGTAATTTTGGTTATTTCCTCATATTATATTGCTCTTATACCTATGGGTTCCAATTTTTTAGATTGGTGTCTATTAATATTTTGCTCATTAACATGATCATCTATTACTTTAAAAACAAAAACTCTGGTCAACTATAATTATAAACCCAATTTTTATTCTGGTTGGGTTGAGAAGGTCTGTCATTCTGAGTGAAGTTCAAGGATTTCTTTAATTAATTATACATTTCACCATGATTCAAAATAGTGGAGCAGCAAACTGATAAAAAAGATCGCGTAGTAAACTAGTACTGTACCACTTGGAGAACGGAAATCATATTCAGGAACTGTGAAAGCCGGGTCAGTACCGAGACCGGCTACGGAAACCACAGATGCAATCACAGCACTAAGTATCACCATAGAGGTTGTATTTGCAAGGGAAGAAGAAGAATCTGCCGATGATGGCCATAAGACAGATTCCACAGCAAAGAAACAACCAGCCACGGCAGCATTGAATCCTATCAAATCAGAATAAGAATATTAACTAATGAAGTAAAACAATCATGTGGAAAAATATACACACACAAAAACACATAAAAAAGTGTCAAAAAACACACAAAATAGTGTCGAATAAAGAAAACAATTAGATTCTACATTTAATTTATTATCAACCACACAATAATTATGCTCTTAAATAATTGGGTAGGAATGTAGGACAGTTCTTATTATGGAGCCACCATCAGAAAACATAAGGGTTTCTTTTCACATTCCCCATTGAGTTGTTTACAAGGGTAGCTTGGTCAAAAATACAGACTTCTTAACTTTATGATGAGTTGAAACTGAAACAATTTATTTTTCTAAAGCTTTATAAATAACTTTATGTTGAGAAGAAATGGGAGTCTTTAGTATAAACACAAAATTCAGGAGCCTTTTTGAAGTGGTTTAAAAATACAGGCATTTATGTGAAACACCCTTCCAACTATGATGAAATGCATGTCTGGATTAGCAATTATTGGCACAGCTCAAAACTATTACATTTGATATCCTTGTGACTTAATAATACGTTAGCAAGTTATTTCATTTTTTAAATGGTCTCCTTTCTTGCAGTAAGCAAACAGAACACAATTGAAGCTATGATAGAAGCCTGCAAGAATGCAGAAAAGAAGTGCCAACCTGACGAAATTCCAGCCGCTGAACCGGAAGCCACGAGAGATAGCTTTCTTTCCTCACTCTTTTCAAATAATGCACCCATTCCCTTGGCTATGGATGCACCAATTTCAACACTGGGACCCTCTGGCCCCAATGAATTTCCTGTTCCAAGAGTGACAGCAGCAGCCACTGCCTTGAAAAATGGTCTCAGTACGGCCTTCAAATTAGATGGAAGGATAACTCCTGAAGAGGGTTCAAGACTGTTTCTAATGCTGTTCAACGCACCTACCATCACACCCCCACAAACGGGTACTAATATTACCCGTTGCCAAATGTTTTCAAGGGGCTCCTCTCTCAACCAAGATGCTCCACGGGAAGGAATCCCATCCCAGAAAAAATCTCGTATTTCATGCACCTAGAAAATCTGAACATCAGCACATAGTAGATACGACAGTATCTGGAGAGACATTTGCTAAAGCTGCATTAAGTGCTTATCAGGCTATCTCCATGAATCAATGCATGTGAGTGTGAGATAAGGCAGGACCCACCATTTAGATCACATCACCCAGAAAAAGCCGGTCTATTCTGTACCAGGTTTACATGCGCATCGACTGTGAACTTGGGACCCTTTTTTTATGACCTATTTGTTTGTCCTCCCCTTGGCCCAAGTGATGAGTAGCTTGGCCACACTTTTAGCAAGAGCATTTCTATAAAGTAAAGAGTGGCCCACCTTTCAAGTTCTTTGACCACCCTAGCATATGCAGTGGTTCCACATTCATGATATTAGCAGAACGCTCATGAAGATAGCAATTTTCCAAGATATTAAAATACTTACGAATGAAAGCCCATGTCCAATAATAGATCAAGAGGATTTTACCAGAAAAAACACTTCATATAGCCAGTGGACCAAAACAAATACTTTAGCGAACCATGCACCAAATAGGGCATTTCCCTCAAAAACCCATTTTTTTTACCATTTTTTTCAAGTGTCGATATCAACCCTCATTTTATGTGTTGAGGGTCGATATCGACCCTGAGCAAATTACTTTTAGGGATGGAGGTCGAGGATGGAGAACTAAATAAATAGTGAGGACTGCATTCTCCAACATGATTCGTCTGGAAAGGATTTTGTTCCAGATCGCCTTGCAAATCCTTAAATGCCTAAGGCCTTTTTTATCTTAATTCTTATAGATTGTGTACTACTTTTTGTGATACTCGTTCCTTTACTTTTGATTTTGAATGGTATTAAAGGGACGTGAGAGAATTTCGTGTCCCAAGCAAATCCAAGAATTGTTGTGTGAATCCTGCCAAAGTTTTTTTCGTACCACCCATCGAAGTATGCTTCAAGTAAAAATGAACCGTTGTAGGTTTTCTTTTAGGCAAGTGTGGACCTGTTTGTTTGAGAAAGGGAAATGGTGCATAGGAATCCAAAATTAAAATGAGCTCTGCCAGAGGATTACTAGAGGTGTGGGGTGGAGGGCTTTACCAAGTGGAAGATTGGGCATTAATCTCAACGGGATAGTCTTTCTGTATTTGATGATGATTATTTTTAAGATATTCACCTTTGATTCTTCCCTTTAAACCAATTGTACGGATATGCAATCTTGAAGTTCCTGGGAATTCAACTGCCTACAACAGATGGGCTTTGTGAATTTTCCTAATATTAGTTGAGGTGTCATGTCATCCTCGAACGACATGGCTTTTGCAACGCATTTCCCTCTTCAAGTCGTGGATTGTTGATTTGCAAGCAAGGGCAAAGTCAAGCAGCACTGCATTCTCCAATGAGCATCCAAGCCCTTCTTGTTCCACTCACCAATCATCCGCCAATTGCTTGAAACCAAACCAGCCCTAATTTTGAAATGCAAGGAAAGAACAAAGAAACTCCTTGTGATGATCTATTCAATAGCCTTTTGAAGATTTTAGAGGTTGAGAGACCAGGCGGGTTGGATACTAGGAGAGAGAGCCTTGGGCAACAATACCATGAAATTCTAAAACAAAGGTCTCTGACTGCTTAAGAGTGTAGACATTAAAAATGAACAGAAGAGATAAGACTCATCGTAAGACAAATGGTTGTTAATTGAATTTCAATAAGTTTTAGACTAATTGAATGTTAGACAAATGGTTGATGGATCTTGAATGTTAGACTACTTATTTGTGGCACAAGAAACCCACAAGCCAGGGTCAATATCAACCCTCACTAGTTCTAGCGAGGGTCAACGTCGACCCTGGCATTCACATTCTGCCCAGGCAGAATGTCAATACCTGCATCACTATCGACCCTCAACATATAAAATGAGGGTCGATATCGACCCTCGAAAAAAATGGGTTTTTGGGGCGAAATGCCCTATTTGGTGCATGGTTCACTAAAGTGTTTGTTTCAGTCCGCTGGCCACATAAAGTGTTTTTTCAGGTAAAATCCCAATAGATCAAATGATGGGAAGTTGCTTGCTACCATTTATTTAAGGTTGAGATTCACAACTTCTATTTTTAGTTAATTCTGAAGGCAAGAAATAAATAGCTTTCAATTTCTAGTAATAATTTTCACTTTTACAACCCAATATATTTTTTTTTATTAGTAACAGGATAAATTTATTCAAAACAAGAGGGGAGATACAAGCACATTAAGTTCTTCTTGGACATCATTCTTGTGATGGCCATTATCCTTTGCTGAGATCAAGTTGTGCTGAGAACAAATGTGCCAAATCGCAAGTGTATTTTCCTTGGCACCGATGTTCAATGAATTAAAACTACCTCGGAATAGCAACGACACATTTCACATCCTCATAAATCTTTCCTATTGCAGCTATCAAGTGTATTTTCTTTCTTTCAGATTATGAAATTGGATTTAGAGGTTACATATCAAAATTGGCACAGCAAGTACCTACTCTTCTACCATAAAAAATTAATCAATTAGTCACATTATGGGGCATATAGGTTTCATATGACAGCCAAACCGCCAAACCAGGGGATCCAAAATGGGCAATGGCTACAATAGAAACTACATGCCCACTGCTTAGAAATCCTAGAAATTTAATACCACTGATTAGACAAATGGGCCCTTTGGGCCCTTTGGATGAAAGAAAATGTTACTGATAGATGGCCTAAGCAAGTTGGCTTGGGTTCACCCACATTGGGTGTAGGTTGGGGATCCAACCCGTAAAATAAATGGGTCAGCTATGGGGCTGACCTCAGACTGACCCATTGAGGCCCGCATCACTCCATTTTTCACTCCTGGCCAGTAAACCTTGGAAATCAAAGTGATGCAATTCAGCTGCAACTCAAAACAAAGGTTCCTACAGATTTCAATGTTCTTTGTGGAGTCAGGACTCTGGAAGAATTAAATATTAAAGGCTCATATTTTTTCTACGACATGTAAATATCTGTTTATTCATGCCATTCAAAATAAATTAAGTGAAATTTAAACCGAACAGCAATTAGACATTATAAATCCAACAGCAATTAAACATTAAATACTAAAATAAGAACGAAAAGGAAGTCTACCGCATTATTGAAGAGCACAACACCCATTCCTGTGAGGAGACCAACGACGCAGGCACTGATAACTACAAAACCCTCTGGAGGAACCACTTGTTCTATTACAGAAGCCAATCCATTGAGCTTGTTGCTCAATTCCATCCCACCTGGTTGTTGTGTTTCCCCTTTGCTCTTGTCCACTGCTCTCTGCTGGTCTTCTGTTGGTTCAGCCTCTTGTGTTTCAGGCAGGCTAGCCAAAGGGAGCATCCCAGAATCAGGTGTTCTACTGCATTGAAGCAGATTGTAATGAGGCAACCAATTTGTAAGCCTAGAAAGAAGAGAGAACTTGAAGAATCTTCAAGGGATGGTCACAAAAAGGGGTGAAGAAAGCACGCATTAGAAATGGCACACAGTAACATCATGTGCGACTCAACTTCATAAGCTTTAAGTGTTGTAAGATACCATGTACCAACCTAAAAGCTTAAGCTGATAGGTGGAAGGCCCAAACGGGTATATGAAGCCCTCTCAAACCCATTACTTGGGTAATGTGAGATGTGGGAGTTTCCCAATACTTCCCCTCACGTGCAGGCCCAACAGATTTCATGGACGGGCCTACCACGTGGGCTACACAAGAACAACAGGAACCTAACCTAGCTCTAATACCATGTACCAACCTAAAAGCTTAAGCTTTTGGATTGGTACATGGTATCTTACAAGTGTTGCACTTATTGGGTTGGTGGGTTTATTCCTCACTCATCTAGGTTACTAAACAAACAACCAAAATGTCACTACCTTATTAATGTATCCTGATTTCAGTATAATGTGATGTTTTGCTGGGAAATGTGGGTCTGGCGATCATGGATCCAATGCAAAAATAAAAGAAACAAAAACGGAGGCAATGTACGTGTGGCTGACACAAGCCACAAGCCCTTAAACAAACAGGAAAGTTAATGTTGACTATTTTCATATATGTGTGGTGGTACTGGTAGTGCACATTTGCACAATTACCGCACATAAAAAAGCCAAAAGGCTGAAATCACTCAAAGATAAAAGTTGTCCAGTCAAATATATGCCCCACTGTTGTTGGTTGATTTAGATGAGATCCATTCACGGATGGGCCTTAAAATCATCATTTTATTATCCTTCTAGAACGTAATAAGTATTCTGATATGCATTGTGGCCCGTCCTTTTACAAACTACAATGGTCATCCAAGCAAGATGTGGCATGCATCCATTTTAGGGACAACATAACACCATACATTGTCATAATAAACCCCTCCAATGGAAAAAGAAGCTAATCATCATCATTAAACCATTACCTCACTAGTCACTATATTTCTTGAACCAAGAAAGGCAATATGGCAAAGGATGCTTTTCAACAGCCAACTAGAGCGTGTAGACTACTTCAGACATGAAATTCTCCTAACTAGAAACCTTCATTTGACATGATTTCCATATGACTGTGCACGTATTGTAAAAGATGTAATGCCATAGCCAATCATCCTTCAATTTCTTTGTATTTCTCATTCGGATTCTTTGAAATGAGTAACCAATTGTATATCAATGGATTTTTTATTGTTTTTTAATGGCATGTTGGGTTATTCATGCATGACAAGATTCTATTAGACCATCAATTTAAATAAATAGCATTCTTGGCACACTTTCCATTTGACTGTGCACATTTTGTAAAAGATGTTATGTCGTAGCCAATCATCCTCCTTCAATTTATTTGTATTCTCATTCGGATTCTTGAGTAACCTATAGTATATCTATGGATTCTCATGTCAGATTATTTTTGCATGACAAGATTCTTCTAGACCATCTATTTCAATAAATAGTATTTGTTTAATTTAAACATTGTGTTGAATCCATGTTAGATAGGTGATTGCAATATTTTGCTTATAGGTAAGAAGATACTCTAGTGGTATCTAAGCTTTTTATCCCTTTTGCATTCTCCTCTGTCACTTTCTGGTCCCAAGGCCAGAAGAAGGAAGAGATTTATGTCAAATTAGCAATCAGCCAAAAGTAGGTGTCAGTGTCACTCTACACTTTAGTATGAGTTACTCAAATTATTCTTTTCCTCGTGAATGGAATACGAGTATTATATTACCCCTAACCCGAGGTCAGATTGATGGGAGTAGACTTTGTTGTCTATGTTGATGAGGATTTAGACCAAACCCACAAATCCAACTTTTCTATGAGTAACCTAATCAGACACTTCATAACATTGACGATTTCTAATGTGTATCCATGCTCATGCAACTCAGCTTATATTCCATCTTCTCTATATGCAAATACAGATTGATAATTAGAATTATCTTTGCTTCGTTTGTCAGTGTCAGGATGCAGGTCAAGACCAACCCCGACCCAATGGGTTGGTCTTGACCTGTATCTTGACAGTCAGCAGCATCTAACTTTGAATAATGTTATGGAGCCAACAATTACTGTATAAATGTTATAGAAATCATGCAACTAAGCATAGTGGCATAACTTTCCTTCAAGATTTTTTAAGAGTTAATTACTGCTATATTGATGATAAGAGCTTGTCAAGCTCGCTGACCCACAGATCACAAGCAGAATGTATGGCTATAATTTCCACTCTGAAATTGGAAATGTAAACTACAATAAGTAGGATAATGTTTCCCTGCTCAACTATATCTGGTGCGTTTTGGATCCTAGCTAAAACATTGTGAAATTAATTGGCAGAGAGATGAATGTCTTCCCAACTTTCTAAGGACATTCAAGTTTCAAAAATCATGTTCTGCTTGTCATATTAAAAAAAATCATATTCTGCTTGAATATTTTAGCAGCAGAGTGAACAGTCATCTAGCTATACATGCATTTGGGAAATATGAAATCAGAACCACATTAGGCTTTAGGCGCATTTCAGCTTATTTGCTTAAAATGATTAACAGACTCAATTGCCTAATAATTGACACGCAAAAAATCATGAGAAAAGTACCCCACATTATGTGCTTCAAATTGAAATCTACCAACGCAGGCAAATGAATGAATAACCCATTGTACTCAATTACTCAAACCAATTGCAATTAGAGGTACACTCAAACACAGTCTTTTGACACTTCAACAAGATTTCTCAAGCATTTACCTATCAACCAATCTATTTCTTCACAATAACAGCCCACTAAACTGACACTAATTTTATTTGTTATTTTTTTAATGGTAGACTGACATCAAAACTATCAATTAAATAGCAAAGACGAGGAGACAAGGAAATGAGGAATGCTTACTTTTCTCTCTTTTCTCTAATAGTGATGAACTTGCTATCCTCAATGCACCTGCCATATGCATATCCTACAATCACAAACAAAACCAATCAAATAAATTTCATGCATTTGACTCATTGACCTTTTTAGGAGCCATGAAAATTCTATCCTGATTTTCATGAAATAGGAAAAGATATTCTTCTTGGGTTTCAAAAGGGTGAGGAGACAAATTTGTTAATAACACACCCAAAAAAGCCTTTTTTGTTGAAAACACATCAATGGGTTTACCAAATTTTGCATGGACCATGACATGGTGGGTCTTGCGTGATGCATGGAAGTGGGTGCGAGAGATTAGAGAAGAATATGGGTTGGGAATTAGGGCCGGTTTGCTGCAAGAGATGAGTGTCATGGCTTCTATGTTTTTTTACTTTCAGTTCTCTTTATCTACTCTTGTACGGTTTTGTCATGCTGGAAGAGAGAGAAGGAAACGGATAAGGAGCACCAGCTTCCCATTAGATACTACACTGCACGGATTAGATTCGGGGGGCTTCAAAATGCACAGCGATTTGAACGCTTCCAACACTTTCTTTTTCTTTTTTTTTTAATACATTTATATCCATACATGAAAAGACCAAAAAGCACAATCACATTTTACACGTCAACCTCTAATTTCCTCATTTCACTTTTATCATTCCAATTCTATTACTGTTGTTCCTCCCATTCCACCGTCTCATTCATCCATTCACTCTCAGTCCCTTCTTCCCCAATCTCATTCTTCCCTTCACATCACCATCTCTTCATTTATCACATTCTACTCTCCCATCAAATCTCACCATTGTCAAACACATTACTTCTTAGTGAAATATCACTCTTGATATCTTTTTTTTTTTTTTTCGTCTAATGGATGAGCAAACTAACAAGCAAAATGTAGCTCCCGAACATAATAGCAGAGAGGATGTAAGCTTTTGTGTGGTTTTTTTTTTTTTTTTATCTCCGGCATTTTTCAAAGTCTAACAAGGGAATATCAAGTTAAGCAACAGTTAAAAACTCTCAATTCAATTTACAAGCATCACAAAGTTACAAATTTCCAAACGTCTAAGGAGGAGAAGGGAGAAGGGATGGAGGAGAAACTCCCAAGACAAATCTCATAACAAAAAAAAAAGATCAATCTTAGAAACTCCCAAGACAGATAGAGAGGAAGAATAAGAAATGGAGGAGAAGGGATATTATTGATTGGAAGGAGGAGGGCTTCAAACGTCCATTGACAATGGCAGGAGAAGCTCCAAACGATTTGAGTGTAGAGAGAAAGGGGATAGGGCATTTTAGGTATGTTTTGTGTGTGTGGAAAGCAAAATCATAATTTAAAATTTTTCATACTGTCTTTGGATAGAATTTTTGTGTAAAATGTTCAAATCGTTGTGTATTTAGAAGCCCTCTTAGATTTGTCCCAGGTGATTTCATGAAATTACAATATTGTACATAAGCTGTGCCCAAGCCCAGCCCATCTTTGATGGATATGGTATGATCTTTTTGGGTTTGTTTCTGTAAAGTAGGGCTGCTCATGGACCGGTCCAGCCCGCGCCTGATGTGGCGGCCTTGCTCATTTTTGGACGGGTTCTAGCTATTAATTTGGGCTATCTAATAATTGGGTCGGGCTTGGATTAGGAGATTGAATGCCCAAAGTCTGGAATGCATATGATTTACTTACAGTTTGTCCAAACAATCACCGGAAAATACAAAGGTTAGTTTGGCTCAGCCTGATTGACTAAATATGCAGGCTTGGGCAAGCCTATAATCAGGCTGAAGCTAGATACAGGCCTGTGTTTCTAAAGTAAGGCTGAGCTTGGATATGCCTCAACCTAGCCCAAGGTGGGGTGAATGGCTTTGGGTTACACTACAACAAGAAAAGGAATGGGGCTTCTGTTCGGTTTTCTATGGTGGAATATCTGCACCAAACAATCATTTGGCCGCTTTTGCAAAACACAAGGCGTGCACAAATGTGCCCTTGCCTATAAGCTTGATCGGCCTATTTTTCTCTAACAACTAATAGCTAGGCTATCAATGGGAAAGATAATGGTTGGTTAAAGCTTAGGTATATTTTTGGATGAGCTGTGTTTGCAATTGTTTTCATTGGGTAAAGTAAAGTATTATGAAGTGAGATGAGAAGTTAACAACGAAAAGAGCAATAATCTTATTTGTATTTTAGAAAGTAAATATTTTTTTTTGGGCTAGGTTAGCCAGAGTAAATTTTAAAAAGAATTCTATAATTTTCACTTTACCTATTGAAAATAAGGACTGCTTAACATGTAGGACCCAGGCCAGCATTCATAAGATAAATATAGGGTCATGCTATTGGCACACAAAATTTAACTTTTCCCACACAATTTCTCTCCACACACATCACAATAATTTAAAAAGGGGCTTGCTATTGGCACAACGAATTTAGCTTTTCCCACACAAGGAAATTTGTTTTTTTTTTATTACATTCATGCCCCTTCATGAAATGACCAAAATAGACATATTCCAACTCTTACTCAAAACCCATTTTCTTTTCACACACAAGTCTTCTTCCTCTCTCACTCATCTCAATATTCACGTTCTCCATCTTCTTCCTATCTACTCATCATTCCTATCTTCCTCCATCTCATCTCTACTTACACAAGCTAGTCTTCTCCTATTCAAGCCATTTACTTTCTACTCTCACTCTCTACTTCTCTACTTCCTCCATCCACTTTTCTACTAATCTTCACTTACATTCCTCTACTTTCTAGTGCAATGAAGGAAGAAAATAACAATCAAATTAACCAAAGTAGTATTGGAAAGGTCAGTTCCTTTGTTTGTTTGTGTTTTTTTATTTATTTTACCTCTTTTTCTAATTTTTTTCTCACCTGCAACTCGATATGTACAGACTTTCAGGTCCGAACAAAATCCATTTGTTCGGACCTTAATGTCCGAACAAAATCCATTTGTTCGGACCTGTACTTCCGAACACTTACAATACTGAACATTTATTATGTATTTTTTGTAGGCCTCTACACAAGAGAGTCAGGTTGGATCGGAGTTTGTCATGGATTATACCAGTGAGTTTATAACTCAAGAGGTATGTCTGATTGTGAATTTATTACTTAAATTATAAATATTTGTTCCTAAATTAATATAAAAATTGTTTACTGTAGATATTTCACAGTCGCGATTCGTTGATCAGTTGGGCTCGTGGTGTAGGACGGAAAAATGGGTTTGTCATTGTGATAAAGGTTTCAAATGCTGCTCGGATAGGTGTCAAACCTAGAGTACTCCTTGCCTGCGAGAGAAGTGGACAATATAAGCATGAAGAGGGCCAAAAGCGAAAAAGGGTCAAACAAACCGGTTCAAAAAAATGTGGATGCCCTTTCTCATTAAAGGGCATAAAGTTAGACTCAAATGATGATTGGATGTTGGAGGTCACATGTGGCGTGCATAATCATTCGGCAGTAGAACATTTAGAGGGGCATTCTTTTGCAGGTAGATTATCAAAGGAGGAAACACAGTTGCTGGTTGATATGTCCAAGAGCATGGTTAGACCTAAAGAAATTTTGGTTACGTTGAAACAAAGAAGTGAATTAAACGTAACCACAATGAAGACAATATACAATGCACGCTACAGATATAAAGTTAATGATCGGGGTGGAAGAAGTCAGATGCAACAACTGCTTGGGAAGCTAACAGAGCATAATTACATTGAATGGCATAAGACTTGTGAGGACAGCGATACTGTAACTGACTTGATTTGGACGCACCCAAGCAGTTTAGATTTATTACGTGCATTTCCACATGTTTTGATAATGGACTGCACTTACAAGACCAATCGTTATTGCATGCCTCTATTGGAGGTTGTTGGAGTCACATCCACAGACATGACTTTTTCTGTATGCTTTGCATACCTTCATGCAGAACGCGAAGATAATTATGCATGGGCATTGGGTGTATTGCGGGAAATTATTGGTGATGGTATTCTTCCCGATGTCATTGTGACGGACAGAGAATTGTCACTCATGAACGCCATTAACAGAGTATTCCCGAGTGCAACTCATTTATTATGCAAATGGCATATTAATAGAAACGTATTGGCGAGATGCAAAAAGTTGTTTGAAACTAAAGAGAAATGGGACAGGTTTATTATGAGTTGGAATATGTTAGTGTCTTCATCAACAGAGGCAGAGTTTGGTGAACAACTACGTAAGCTAAATCAAGAATTCAGTACGTATCCTGCTGCACTCAACTACGTGAAGGGTAATTGGTTAGATCATTACAAGGAAAGATTTGTTTCCGCATGGACAGACAATAGTATCCATCTTGGGAATACTACATCGAACAGGTACTTTTAAAAAAATTCTAATTATTTGAGCCATATGCCTATTAATTACTATGTCTCACCTCTTAACAATCATATGCAGGGTTGAGAGTTCACATGCACAGCTTAAGAGGCAGCTGGGATCGAGTCAAGGAAATTTTGAAGCGGTTTGGACTAAAATCCACAATTTGCTTGAGTTGCAGCATACCGGTATCAAAGCTTCATTTGAGAAAAGTAAGACAATTGTGCAACATAATTTCAAGCCGGCCGAATACAAAGAGCTTCGTGGTAATGTCTCTAAGAATGCACTTGAGAAAATCTTAACAGAAACCAAGAGAGCCAACCTAGTTGGAATTGACGCCATTGTTTGTGGTTGTGTTATTCGACACACACATGGATTACCCTGTGCGCATGAGATTGCAGAATATATAAGTCAAGGGCGGCCTATTCCTCTAAGTTGCATACATCCGCATTGGTGTAAGCTGGATATGTTGCCTACTGCCCCGTCAACAAGTTCTTCTATGGGCCTGGATTGTAAGGCTGATTTGCAGTTACTGGAAAAACGGTTCAATGAATATGATTCCACAAGAAAACTGCAACTTCTAAAGAAGATACGAGAACTATCAAAACCAGAAAGTACTCATTTGATAGAACCCGAAGTAAAATCAAGAACAAGAGGTAGACCAAGTATGAAAGTTGACACATCAACTCGACGAGATCCAAGCGCGTTTGAGTTGGTATCGTCTGCACAGGATAGCTACTCTCCTAAATCAGTTGCAATGACAGAAGTTACAGATAAAGGACGGCTAGAATGCAAACCAAAGAGAAGAGAAAAGATTAGTGCAATTCGTACGAGGTCAATGAGCATTAATAATTATGTTCTCTCATTTCCCGTGGGGTTGAGGCCTTACATTCAACATGTAAAGGACGTCGCAGCTGATGGTAACTGTGGATTCAGAGCCATCGCTGGTTTGGTTTGGTTGGTCTGACAATTGATTTGGATTGAATAGAACTACCCGGTCATCCAAGCGAGTTTATGTTGATTGTAATGACTATGTTTAAACATTTGATGGAGTTTGGAATGTGTTTAATGATTCGCTTTGATGTATTTAATGAATGCTTTGATGTATTTACAAATTTTAAAACTAATAGGATGTATTGATTTTCCCGGCTATTACAGGTTTTTAAAAGGTGATGGGTTACAGTTACTGTGTTCGGAAACACAGTGCTGAACAAACAGGATTTGTTCGGCCCTGTGTTTCCGAACAAACAGGGTTTGTTCAGAAACACAGTGCTGAACAAAACCTGTTTGTTCGGCCCTATGTTGCTGAACAAACCCAGTTTGTTCGGAAACACAGGGCCGAACAAATCCTGTTTGTTCAGCACTGTGTTTCCGAACACAGTAACTGTAACCCATCACCTTTTAAAAACCTGCAATAGCCGGCAAGAATACCATTTGATCTGATTTCTGTATCAATTCAAGCGTATTCAAACATAAAATCAAAGGTAAAAAATAAACGAACAACCACTTTCCAAATAAACGATTACTTAAAAGAGGATCCAAGTCTTATAACAACCATTCAAATTACAAACAAAAAAAAAATCTAAAGAAATACAAGCATTCATTTTCGTTTCATCAGTTGTTCCTTCCCCTTGTTGACCTGCTGCGGGTGTAAGTCTGTGAACTCATGTGGGGATGTCGAATGGTTCGTTGAGCATCGGCAATGGACATTCCCCGTAAAACGTGGGCAACCTGATTCACATGGGTATATAGTCCCCGTGGATCTTCAACCCAATGGTCCTCACCCCTTTCAATCACTTCATCAAGAATTAATAGTGCATCCGAATTACGATACTCGTAGTCCACCGTATCGCTTGACTGTGCATCGTCTGGTAATGCCGCGAAATTAGAGTGATGATTTGGGTTTTGTAATATCCGGTACGAAATTTGTCTGTACCAATCCATATACCCGGGAACACAATCTGCAGGACGCCTTACTGGTTGACTACGGTTCAATGCAGACAGTAGGTGATTAGGCCATCCCTCCCAAATTTGATTCATGTATTGATACGCGATATGGTAGTCACGGGCAGTCGGACCCCGCGTAGCGCGAATGGGGGCTAATGGCGGTGGAGGAATAGTTTGTACTCTCCCAAACTGTCTGAGCACCCTATCCGGATGATAAGGCTCAACAACATCCATGCACTTGATGCATCCACAGTAGTATGCAACCTCGTTGAAAGGGTGATAGCGCCTAACATCACGATATGGGTCCCAAGTGACCTGAAAATTGTGAATCCAAGTATAAGATATGAAAATACATAATACGGAATGATGACTTCATGTGATAGAAAATGAGTAAGAAAATTTGC
Organism: Cinnamomum chago; assembly: GCA_038049695.1. NCBI lineage: Eukaryota > Viridiplantae > Streptophyta > Magnoliopsida > Laurales > Lauraceae > Cinnamomum > Cinnamomum chago. Next base: position 100,603,392 of record CP142451.1, on the reverse strand, counting down.
GTAATTACCAAATCAGTCCTCATGGAATCAAGTCTCTCTCGTAATGACTGTAAAAGCGCAGACTCCCTACGAGGTACCCATCGATGGACCCGGAGTTGATTGGGCTGATAGTGAATGTTTGGAGTTGGAGCCAAACATTCGAAGTGCTCGTACACCCAAGCTTCAAGTAGAGTCAGGTAACCGGCAATTTGTTTAACTTCACGCCGGGTTGCTAACCCCAATTGCCTGTATAAGTATGCCAGTGCAGCAGTACCCCATGCATATGTACGTACGTTTTCCAAATCCACCAGATGTGTAAGAAATATGATCGGCACCCTTATGCCACTCTTGTCTGTGAACAACGTACATCCCAGTAAGTACATAAGGTAAGCTCTGACTGCACAATCAACCATCTCCTCTCCATCATCGTCAGACATTCCACCAAACCTTTCCCGTAGCCACTCCAATCTAACAGATTGGCCCCGCACCTGGATCAGCTCATCATGTGCCTCTATGGGTTCTACTCCTAATGCATCAACAAGGAGTGCTTGAGCTGCCTCATATGACATTCTTTCATTATACGAGACAGTCCGCCCCGTCACTGGGATGCCTATGATGGATGCAACATCATCTAAAGTGATGGTCATCTCACCAAATGGCATGTGAAAGGTGTTAGTCTCAGGTTGCCACCTTTCCACAAAACCCGATACAATGATCTTATTGACAGAGCGGTATGATGCAGTAACTAAGGGAGCCAAACTGGATCTGGACATCCATTGCCTGAACCTATCAGACCCATTCAATTGCCATTGCCACAATGGCACTTTCTGACCATGGCTGAGACACTTCAGTGTCCTCGATCCTGCAGTCAACAATTGATACATCATTATTGAATAAATTCACAACTTAATCAATCAATCAAACTTCATAGGAAACAAACGAAACGCACCTCTCCACTCCAAATAAACCCAGCTATATGTGTATCAAAGCTGGTCAATAACGACCTATCCCGTGGCCCATGAGATGGTTGCTCTTCCATCTCTGGTTGTTCTTCAACGTCCTCCTCACGAAGAACAGGTTCTTCTACCTCTTCCACTCGGTGGCGACGCCTTCTGTTTGAAGCAGTAGGTCGCACCCTAGAAGAGCTCGGTTGGTCCATATCTGAAATAAAAATACAAACATTGTAGGATTATGGTGTTTCAAACAAACTGTTCGGATGTTCAGTTTCGAACAAAGTGAAATTGTTCGGACCTTCACTTTGTTCGGACCTGAAGGTCCGAACAAATCATTTCTGTTCGGACCTGAAGGACCGAACAAATCACTTCTGTTCGGACCTGAAGGTCCGAACAAATCACTTCTGTTCGGACTTTCAGGTCCGAACAGTCCGTGCTTTCTGTGTGGGAAAATAAATGGCGATTATGGTGTACAACCAGCCCAAATGCATGGAAAAACGTCACCATTGTTTGTAAAAACTTACATTGAATGAGAATCTATCCCCATAACAAGTTTTCATGAAAAACAAAGCTAATCTAAGATGGATAAAATGGTAAAGAATGAATGGTGAAGAAAAATGAAATGACAATGGTGGAGATAGAGATTTACCTTTGAAAGAGGATATTATGTAGAGGATTGTGAACGCCGGAGTAACGCCGCCGGAGAAGTGGAGAGAGTGGGAAGAAAGGGGATCGGCTGATGTTGGTGAAGAGAAGGAAGGGGAAAACGTGTGTGTGTGTGGGGAAAGAAAGAGGGTAATGGAGGGAGGGGTAAAAACGAGATTTCTGCTGTGTGTGGAAAGAAAAAATGTCATTTTTAAAGGGTCATGCTATTGGCACACAAAATTTAACTTTTCCCACACAATTTCTCTCCACACACATCACAATAATTTAAAAATGACATTTTTTCTTTCCACACACAGCAGAAATCTCGTTTTTACCCCTCCCTCCATTACCCTCTTTCTTTCCCCACACACACACACGTTTTCCCCTTCCTTCTCTTCACCAACATCAGCCGATCCCCTTTCTTCCCACTCTCTCCACTTCTCCGGCGGCGTTACTCCGGCGTTCACAATCCTCTACATAATATCCTCTTTCAAAGGTAAATCTCTATCTCCACCATTGTCATTTCATTTTTCTTCACCATTCATTCTTTACCATTTTATCCATCTTAGATTAGCTTTGTTTTTCATGAAAACTTGTTATGGGGATAGATTCTCATTCAATGTAAGTTTTTACAAACAATGGTGACGTTTTTCCATGCATTTGGGCTGGTTGTACACCATAATCGCCATTTATTTTCCCACACAGAAAGCACGGACTGTTCGGACCTGAAAGTCCGAACAGAAGTGATTTGTTCGGACCTTCAGGTCCGAACAGAAATGATTTGTTCGGACCTTCAGGTCCGAACAAAGTGAAGGTCCGAACAATTTCACTTTGTTCGAAACTGAACATCCGAACAGTTTGTTTGAAACACCATAATCCTACAATGTTTGTATTTTTATTTCAGATATGGACCAACCGAGCTCTTCTAGGGTGCGACCTACTGCTTCAAACAGAAGGCGTCGCCACCGAGTGGAAGAGGTAGAAGAACCTGTTCTTCGTGAGGAGGACGTTGAAGAACAACCAGAGATGGAAGAGCAACCATCTCATGGGCCACGGGATAGGTCGTTATTGACCAGCTTTGATACACATATAGCTGGGTTTATTTGGAGTGGAGAGGTGCGTTTCGTTTGTTTCCTATGAAGTTTGATTGATTGATTAAGTTGTGAATTTATTCAATAATGATGTATCAATTGTTGACTGCAGGATCGAGGACCACTGAAGTGTCTCAGCCATGGTCAGAAAGTGCCATTGTGGCAATGGCAATTGAATGGGTCTGATAGGTTCAGGCAATGGATGTCCAGATCCAGTTTGGCTCCCTTAGTTACTGCATCATACCGCTCTGTCAATAAGATCATTGTATCGGGTTTTGTGGAAAGGTGGCAACCTGAGACTAACACCTTTCACATGCCATTTGGTGAGATGACCATCACTTTAGATGATGTTGCATCCATCATAGGCATCCCAGTGACGGGGCGGACTGTCTCGTATAATGAAAGAATGTCATATGAGGCAGCTCAAGCACTCCTTGTTGATGCATTAGGAGTAGAACCCATAGAGGCACATGATGAGCTGATCCAGGTGCGGGGCCAATCTGTTAGATTGGAGTGGCTACGGGAAAGGTTTGGTGGAATGTCTGACGATGATGGAGAGGAGATGGTTGATTGTGCAGTCAGAGCTTACCTTATGTACTTACTGGGATGTACGTTGTTCACAGACAAGAGTGGCATAAGGGTGCCGATCATATTTCTTACACATCTGGTGGATTTGGAAAACGTACGTACATATGCATGGGGTACTGCTGCACTGGCATACTTATACAGGCAATTGGGGTTAGCAACCCGGCGTGAAGTTAAACAAATTGCCGGTTACCTGACTCTACTTGAAGCTTGGGTGTACGAGCACTTCGAATGTTTGGCTCCAACTCCAAACATTCACTATCAGCCCAATCAACTCCGGGTCCATCGATGGGTACCTCGTAGGGAGTCTGCGCTTTTACAGTCATTACGAGAGAGACTTGATTCCATGAGGACTGATTTGGTAATTACGCAAATTTTCTTACTCATTTTCTATCACATGAAGTCATCATTCCGTATTATGTATTTTCATATCTTATACTTGGATTCACAATTTTCAGGTCACTTGGGACCCATATCGTGATGTTAGGCGCTATCACCCTTTCAACGAGGTTGCATACTACTGTGGATGCATCAAGTGCATGGATGTTGTTGAGCCTTATCATCCGGATAGGGTGCTCAGACAGTTTGGGAGAGTACAAACTATTCCTCCACCGCCATTAGCCCCCATTCGCGCTACGCGGGGTCCGACTGCCCGTGACTACCATATCGCGTATCAATACATGAATCAAATTTGGGAGGGATGGCCTAATCACCTACTGTCTGCATTGAACCGTAGTCAACCAGTAAGGCGTCCTGCAGATTGTGTTCCCGGGTATATGGATTGGTACAGACAAATTTCGTACCGGATATTACAAAACCCAAATCATCACTCTAATTTCGCGGCATTACCAGACGATGCACAGTCAAGCGATACGGTGGACTACGAGTATCGTAATTCGGATGCACTATTAATTCTTGATGAAGTGATTGAAAGGGGTGAGGACCATTGGGTTGAAGATCCACGGGGACTATATACCCATGTGAATCAGGTTGCCCACGTTTTACGGGGAATGTCCATTGCCGATGCTCAACGAACCATTCGACATCCCCACATGAGTTCACAGACTTACACCCGCAGCAGGTCAACAAGGGGAAGGAACAACTGATGAAACGAAAATGAATGCTTGTATTTCTTTAGATTTTTTTTTTGTTTGTAATTTGAATGGTTGTTATAAGACTTGGATCCTCTTTTAAGTAATCGTTTATTTGGAAAGTGGTTGTTCGTTTATTTTTTACCTTTGATTTTATGTTTGAATACGCTTGAATTGATACAGAAATCAGATCAAATGGTATTCTTGCCGGCTATTGCAGGTTTTTAAAAGGTGATGGGTTACAGTTACTGTGTTCGGAAACACAGTGCTGAACAAACAGGATTTGTTCGGCCCTGTGTTTCCGAACAAACTGGGTTTGTTCAGCAACATAGGGCCGAACAAACAGGTTTTGTTCGGCACTATGTTGCTGAACAAACCCAGTTTGTTCGGAAACACAGGGCCGAACAAATCCTGTTTGTTCAGCACTGTGTTTCCGAACACAGTAACTGTAACCCATCACCTTTTAAAAACCTGTAATAGCCGGGAAAATCAATACATCCTATTAGTTTTAAAATTTGTAAATACATCAAAGCATTCATTAAATACATCAAAGCGAATCATTAAACACATTCCAAACTCCATCAAATGTTTAAACATAGTCATTACAATCAACATAAACTCGCTTGGATGACCGGGTAGTTCTATTCAATCCAAATCAATTGTCAGACCAACCAAACCAAACCAGCGATGGCTCTGAATCCACAGTTACCATCAGCTGCGACGTCCTTTACATGTTGAATGTAAGGCCTCAACCCCACGGGAAATGAGAGAACATAATTATTAATGCTCATTGACCTCGTACGAATTGCACTAATCTTTTCTCTTCTCTTTGGTTTGCATTCTAGCCGTCCTTTATCTGTAACTTCTGTCATTGCAACTGATTTAGGAGAGTAGCTATCCTGTGCAGACGATACCAACTCAAACGCGCTTGGATCTCGTCGAGTTGATGTGTCAACTTTCATACTTGGTCTACCTCTTGTTCTTGATTTTACTTCGGGTTCTATCAAATGAGTACTTTCTGGTTTTGATAGTTCTCGTATCTTCTTTAGAAGTTGCAGTTTTCTTGTGGAATCATATTCATTGAACCGTTTTTCCAGTAACTGCAAATCAGCCTTACAATCCAGGCCCATAGAAGAACTTGTTGACGGGGCAGTAGGCAACATATCCAGCTTACACCAATGCGGATGTATGCAACTTAGAGGAATAGGCCGCCCTTGACTTATATATTCTGCAATCTCATGCGCACAGGGTAATCCATGTGTGTGTCGAATAACACAACCACAAACAATGGCGTCAATTCCAACTAGGTTGGCTCTCTTGGTTTCTGTTAAGATTTTCTCAAGTGCATTCTTAGAGACATTACCACGAAGCTCTTTGTATTCGGCCGGCTTGAAATTATGTTGCACAATTGTCTTACTTTTCTCAAATGAAGCTTTGATACCGGTATGCTGCAACTCAAGCAAATTGTGGATTTTAGTCCAAACCGCTTCAAAATTTCCTTGACTCGATCCCAGCTGCCTCTTAAGCTGTGCATGTGAACTCTCAACCCTGCATATGATTGTTAAGAGGTGAGACATAGTAATTAATAGGCATATGGCTCAAATAATTAGAATTTTTTTAAAAGTACCTGTTCGATGTAGTATTCCCAAGATGGATACTATTGTCTGTCCATGCGGAAACAAATCTTTCCTTGTAATGATCTAACCAATTACCCTTCACGTAGTTGAGTGCAGCAGGATACGTACTGAATTCTTGATTTAGCTTACGTAGTTGTTCACCAAACTCTGCCTCTGTTGATGAAGACACTAACATATTCCAACTCATAATAAACCTGTCCCATTTCTCTTTAGTTTCAAACAACTTTTTGCATCTCGCCAATACGTTTCTATTAATATGCCATTTGCATAATAAATGAGTTGCACTCGGGAATACTCTGTTAATGGCGTTCATGAGTGACAATTCTCTGTCCGTCACAATGACATCGGGAAGAATACCATCACCAATAATTTCCCGCAATACACCCAATGCCCATGCATAATTATCTTCGCGTTCTGCATGAAGGTATGCAAAGCATACAGAAAAAGTCATGTCTGTGGATGTGACTCCAACAACCTCCAATAGAGGCATGCAATAACGATTGGTCTTGTAAGTGCAGTCCATTATCAAAACATGTGGAAATGCACGTAATAAATCTAAACTGCTTGGGTGCGTCCAAATCAAGTCAGTTACAGTATCGCTGTCCTCACAAGTCTTATGCCATTCAATGTAATTATGCTCTGTTAGCTTCCCAAGCAGTTGTTGCATCTGACTTCTTCCACCCCGATCATTAACTTTATATCTGTAGCGTGCATTGTATATTGTCTTCATTGTGGTTACGTTTAATTCACTTCTTTGTTTCAACGTAACCAAAATTTCTTTAGGTCTAACCATGCTCTTGGACATATCAACCAACAACTGTGTTTCCTCCTTTGATAATCTACCTGCAAAAGAATGCCCCTCTAAATGTTCTACTGCCGAATGATTATGCACGCCACATGTGACCTCCAACATCCAATCATCATTTGAGTCTAACTTTATGCCCTTTAATGAGAAAGGGCATCCACATTTTTTTGAACCGGTTTGTTTGACCCTTTTTCGCTTTTGGCCCTCTTCATGCTTATATTGTCCACTTCTCTCGCAGGCAAGGAGTACTCTAGGTTTGACACCTATCCGAGCAGCATTTGAAACCTTTATCACAATGACAAACCCATTTTTCCGTCCTACACCACGAGCCCAACTGATCAACGAATCGCGACTGTGAAATATCTACAGTAAACAATTTTTATATTAATTTAGGAACAAATATTTATAATTTAAGTAATAAATTCACAATCAGACATACCTCTTGAGTTATAAACTCACTGGTATAATCCATGACAAACTCCGATCCAACCTGACTCTCTTGTGTAGAGGCCTACAAAAAATACATAATAAATGTTCAGTACTGTAAGTGTTCGGAAGTTCAGGTCCGAACAAATGGATTTTGTTCGGACATTAAGGTCCGAACAAATGGATTTTGTTCGGACCTTAATGTCCGAACAAAGCCCATTTGTTCGGACCTTAATGTCCGAACAAAGCCCATTTGTTCGGACCTGAAAGTCTGTACATATCGAGAACCTGCAACTCGTTGCAGGTGAGAAAAAAATTAGAAAAAGAGGTAAAATAAATAAAAAAACACAAACAAACAAAGGAACTGACCTTTCCAATACTACTTTGGTTAATTTGATTGTTGTTTTCTTCCTTCATTGCACTAGAAAGTAGAGGAATGTAAGTGAAGATTAGTAGAAAAGTGGATGGAGGAAGTAGAGAAGTAGAGAGTGAGAGTAGAAAGTAAATGGCTTGAATAGGAGAAGACTAGCTTGTGTAAGTAGAGATGAGATGGAGGAAGATAGGAATGATGAGTAGATAGGAAGAAGATGGAGAATGTGAATATTGAGATGAGTGAGAGAGGAAGAAGACTTGTGTGTGAAAAGAAAATGGGTTTTGAGTAAGAGTTGGAATATGTCTATTTTGGTCATTTCATGAAGGGGCATGAATGTAATAAAAAAAAAACAAATTTCCTTGTGTGGGAAAAGCTAAATTCGTTGTGCCAATAGCAAGCCCCTAAATATATTGCATAATACTGGGTATTCGGACTTCGGTCTGCCCTTAAACCGGACCGGGTACAACCCGACGGAAAGCTTATTTTATAAAATGCTCTTTTATAAGAGTAGACTGGTTCTATCCGTCTGATAGCCCATTTGAAATGGTTGACCATTTCCATTTAGACTCCATAGTCTATAGTTTTTTTTTTCTTTTTTTTCTTATGCTATAAGAGGATTCTCAATTTTTTGGATTTGACTAATTTCTTCGGGCTTAGATGGAATCCAGGTAAACTCCCCTGTAGTCCCAGTGTGATAGTGCAGTTTCGAACCTACAATATCTAAGTATAAATCGTGGTCTTAAGTCAACTGATCTACCCCAAAGTTAAATAGTCCATAGTCTAAATGGCTGAGCAATTAGTGAAATGAAACATACTAAAGTTATTGTCTTATGTGGAAAGTTGAAAATCTTCGGCTGAATACACGCTAGACTTGGGATCTATTTGTTCGAAGGGTGGAGTAAAATATAATTGGATGTCAAATTAAAAAAAATTAAAGGAGTTGTCATGAAAGCATTCTTTTTGCCGATTTGTGCTTTTTAAAAGTACAATTTGCTCATTTTGTGGCATTTTTTAGCATCTTCTTTGTCATTATGTGCTTTTACAACAAACTCCCTCAATTGTCTTAATTTCTTATTTGGCACTCTATTCCATTTCATTTTAATCTATCCTATATATAAACAGAACAATTATAAGGCAAGCAAGTAAAATGCACCATGAGAATCTAAGAATCCCGTTTAGAGACACATTATAATATGATTTAATGCAGTCTCACTCTTATAGAAATTGGGCCTAATATTAGATTTATTAGTTTTAAACAAGTTAGAAAACCCAGTGAGTTGACTTTTTACTCTCAAGTCGCTTCATTTTGAAAAAGGATCAAGTTAGATACAGGGAAAACTCGGCTATTATGAGTAATAATTTGTGCATTTTAGATTGACTAACAATTTTGAATCTGAATGAATGATTTATGTAGATGTATGAGTTCAACCATTCTATTATGAATTTCTCCAATAATGAATGTAATCATCGCGAGTATTCTCTTACTACAATTTGTTGAGGTTTTACTAGAAAAATCTAAAATTCTCTTTTTTCAAAATATATATATACAAAAAAAAAAATGCTCCGCTCTATCCCCTATTCGTAACCCTACTTTTTCTATAATCATGGAGAGGATTTCCTTTAAAGTTGATGATGTTTTTCGTCGACGTTTATTGATTTAGAATATAGGTTTAAAATAAGTGTTAACTACTTATGATGTCTTGAATAAACTAGTGAATTCGAGAATGTGCAAATGCGGTCGAGTCTCGATATCATGAGAAAGGGGTTAAAATGCAATTTGGTTTGGAAAAAATAAATTATACGGTATAAGATGCTTTTGGGCATTACATGTATTTAATGATACTTTTGGAGATATAAGAATATTTGAGGATAATTTTGGTTAAAATATTATCATTTAAACTCATATTCTATAGCAATAAACATCAAGGAAAAACACCATCAACTTTAAAGAAAATCTTCTCTATGATTATAGTAAAAGTAGGGTTACTAATAGGGAATGGAGTAGAGCACAATCTTTTGTTTTTTTAAATAAGATTTTTAGATACTTTTAGCAAACTCTCCACAAATTCTAGTAAAAGAATACTCGCGATAACTACATTCATTATTGAAGAAACTCATAATAGAATGATTGAACTCACACATCTAAATGCACCTACATGTATCATATGTTTATTAACTTTAATTATTAAACTGTTTAGTCTTTTCTCAATATTGCAAGTTGTTTCTCAACGTCGCGAATGATGCTGAACACATATATAAACGCAAAATTCCGAGCTTACGAGTGTTATGTCTCGAACTCGTGAGAGAAAAAGTGAATGATAATTTTGTATAAAAAAAGAAGAAGAAGTATGCTGTATAAGATGCTTTTGACATTACATGTATTTGAGGTAGGGCTATCAAAATGCCATACGACTCGTTAACACGACACGAACCCACATGATATTAACTGGTTCGGGTGGGCTCTTAATGAGTTCGGGTCGTTAATGGGTCAAACCCGTTAATACGTTAAGTTAACGGGTCGTACGAATTAAATCAATAACCCGTTAACAACCCATTAAAATTATTTTAGTCTCTAAGTGTAGGTATAATTAATTTATATTCATAAATAATAAATTAAATATTATTGTTTTATAGTGGGGTTTTAGGTGAGATCCACTCGAGATCCTCACTTACAATTTTGTGTGACTTATATATATATTTTTTCTCATTATATATTTTTGTATAAATTTTCTTTTAATTTTTTAAATGACTTAATTATTTAATGGGTTAATGGGTTAGGTCGTGTAACCCGTTAAATTAACAGATCGTTGTTGGATTTTTTGACTCGTTAAGTTAACGGGTCATGTACGGGTTAATGTGATATTAACATGAATTCGTTAACTCTTAACCCGAATACGATTGATAGCCCAAATTTGGGGATGCTTTTGGATGTATAGAGATATTCGAGGATATTTTTGGTAAAAACCCATTTAAATTCTCTTCTTGTACTAAGGGGGTGTTTAGATAACTGCAGAATATAATATTACTAAATTTGAATATTGCAAGACTTCATTATTACATAATAAAATAGTATAATAGTATAATATTATGTCACTTATGGTGTTTGACTATTTCTATGAATTTCAATATACTTATAAAGCATTTGACAATTTATAAAATTTTCACTAGATGATGTGCCAAAATTAAAAAATGATGAGAGAAATAATGATGATAGAGCCAAAGGGAACCCACTAATTAGTACTCATACGGGAGTGATTTAATATTGATAACTAGGGTAGGGTCCATCTAACTGAAAAATTACTAGACTTAAAAACCATGAGCAATATTGTTTAATCATTGTGGTTCCATGTGTTGGAAACGACAACGTAATAACTATAACAGAGAAGCCTATCAAGTGTTAGACATCATTGAGGAATCCATTTATGAAAAATCAATGCGGGACCCATTTAATGATAATAGTCATATTAACAAAGCTAATTATAGTAATCACTAGGGGGCCACTAAACAATAAGACTCATTTAATGATGGTAAATTAATAATCACAATCACATAAACCAATATATTGGAAATGAATATGAGACCCACCTGATGTTGGTGTAGTATGAGACCCACCTAATGTTTGTAGTCATAGTGGAAGTCACGTAGTGCAACATTTGTAGGATCCACGTAATATTAATAATCAACACGAAAACTATGTAATTATGACAAGGCTATACGACTCACATGAAATTTATAAACATGGAAGGGCCCATCTAATAGAGAGTTATAGTATAACTCCTATAAAAACCATCAAGATTAAAAACTGTAACGGGCTGCCATGATAGTATGCTAAAAAAACTTCCCCTTGTGTTTGCAAAATCCTTAAATAATTTTTTTTTAACGAAAGATTGTTTTATACCGTATATAGTTGAATATTTTAATATAAAGACTTTTTTGTAAAAAAGTAAAAATATTATAATATACTTTTTTAAGTTATTCAAGCACCTAATTTTAGATGTGTATATTATATTTTAAAATAGAAGATAATATAATAATTTTTTTAAAAACATATGGTTTCAAACACCCTTAAAAAAAAAAAAAAAGAAGGTAAGAACGGGCAAAATTGCATAAGACAAAAATTTAGAACTCACACACGCACACATGACACAACGCGTAGAGAATCCATGCTGTAATTTGCATTATAAAAAGTTGATGTTGACTTTTAAGCTTCGGCCTAGGTTCATTCACCACCACAAGAATTTCTCCCGGTCTTGGGTTCTTCGTGGGACCAAAATAAAAGATTTTTTCAACACCCAGACAAGAACCTAGTTTGTCTCTCTAACTAGTTTGTCTCTCTAGCTAGGCCGTTTATTTTGTCTCATTGCTATTTGCCATTTCCATGGTCATATGACTAACCCTCCTGCTCCTCCACCACAAGTATCGACTTAAAAAAATGCACAGTTTGGTTTAAGCAAATGCCCCTGTTACAATGTGGGTTTGCTACGATTCACCGTAATATGGGCAGCAGACCAATGCTAAGGACACATTATCGGTCATTAGTATCACCCATGTATAGAGATTAATTTGTTGGGTCTTTCATTTTAAAGTATATCTCCGTACAAATAGCCTAACTAAGCGAAAAAAAGGATTGGTCTTCCAAAATTACAAAATCCATTAGCGCCTGATTGTAATAATAGTGACATTTGTACTCATCTATATCCACGGGAGAAAATCATCTTTATTATTAAGGGGCTTAATTTTTGCATAAACAGTAGCCTACAATCAAATCCCACAGGAAAGAATTTTTTACGGTTACACGTAGAGTTGAAAATGGGATGGTTTCGGATCAAAACCATAGTGGACTTGAACCCCTTTTTAAATAATGGTTCCGATTCTAGATTCGATTTTAAATCGGAACATGTTTTGTTGGTTCTGAACCCAATTTCGATAAAAAAATCTAAGTCCACTTAGAGGACTTGAATCTAATTCCAAAATCAATTCTATTTCCTTTTTCTTCTTCATTTTTTCTTAAATAAGCATATTATTTAATTTATAACAGTGCATTAAGTCTATAACATCCAGTATTATACATAAAAATGCAAAAAAAAAAAAAAAAAGATTTTAAAGTATAAATTACAATACCAAAGACTTATATGTCGGATCTATGGGTAGGAATCTATATAGACTGGAACCAAATCCGTTTATCAATCGGAATCTAAATGAGGTTCCAATTCAGACCTGCTTATTAATCGAAACTTAAAATAGATTGATTTTTTGTATTTTTTTTTTTTTGTATATCGAAACTTTTAGATGATGGAAGAATCGAATATATGTTGCAACCCTAGTTACACGGGAAGATATCGACTAGTGATAGTTGCCCCCACAGTGTGTTTTGACTCGGAAACAACTAGATTTAATGAACCCAATCCACTTATTCAATTCAACTAAGGGCTTGTTTGGCAAATCTTATCTTTACGAAATAGATCTGTATGATATAGATCTATTTCAAATAGAGTGGTTTGAAATTGATGTTTTACAAATAGACTGTTTGGTAAGACATAGATATTTTAAAAATAGACCGTTTGGTAAGACACATGTAAAAATAGATCTAATGGTCTGAGCATTTTGCAAATATATCAAGATCTGTGATCATCCAACGGTTGAAATTTTATCTCAAACACGTGTTCCACATTTTAATTACTATAGGTGGTTTGGATCTTCATTTTGGTTTGGATCTTGCATTTAGGGGCCATGATTTAAAAAAAAGTATATATAAATGTCTGTCGTTTTTTATAAATATCTCAAAATCTATGATGATCCAATGACTAAAATTTGGACCCTTAGTCGTAAATGATCTTTTGAATATATCCAATGGTTTGGATCATGATTTATGATGCCTGAATTTAAAAAAAAATAAAATACCACACTGCTGTGTACAACTTCAAGACTCAATCACTAAGGCATGGGACATCAATGGTAAAAAACGTTTTTGTAAATATCTCAAGATCCACTTTGAATTAGAGGCTCAATTTTGGGCCCATAGCCATTTTTGGCCCTCCAAAGAGAACCAACGGATCAGATCGTGATTATGGGGCCCACAATGTCCAAAATATTAGATCGAATGACTCACAATTTTTTGCAAATATCTCGAGATCCGAGATAGATCAACGGTTCAAATTTTGACACATGGCCGTGTTTGACCTTCTTCATATATCTAGCGGTCCGGATAATGACTTTGAGTCTCATAAATTAAAAAAAAAATAAAAAAATGGACTGTCCCATGAGGACGTCCAACTCACTGTACATAGCTGAGTCTTTCCGCTTCAGACTTCATCCACTGATTCAATTATTCTTCTTTTGCTGGCTTCTTGAAATGGAGGCAAACCATCTGAACTCCATTGTAGATGGACTTTGCACCTTGACTTACCAAACACTTTTAAAACTATTAGTTTTAAGACAAGTAGAGACAATAATAAAAATTGCCAAACCCCACCTAAGTTTCATAGAACCTGCCAAGGATCACGGCTCAAGAACCGAGAATAGCGGTTTAAATCTCGTGCACTCTCCTTGGGCTACCTGCCCTCGGCCGATTTACTACCGTGGGAGGGACTTCAATTGACGGAGGAATAGTAAGTCTACGAAAGGGCCGACAGCCTTGTGAGAGAAAAAATATAAAAAATTCCACGCATGAATCGATAGGATTCGAAATTTGTCCACAAAAACGTACGGGTCAGTCCTCTCCAATCGACCTATCATGATCAAAGTGGTCCCCCTCACAAGCAGAGGACGTGCCTCATACCTTTCTTCATTATTAAAGTGGCGATATCTGCCTCAGTTTCTGAGTTGCCCTGCTGCTGTTTCATTTGGGTTCTTTTCCTCTTCTTTCTTGCTGAAAGAAAAACCATCAAATGGGGAGAGGATCAGGCAGCAGTGCTTCTGCCAGTGAGAAAGTCCCTCTCTTGAATCATGAGGCAAGTTTCTGCAAAACCCATGATGGGATTTCCTTTCATCTATTGATTTCTTTCTGATTTTGTTTTGATTTTGACTTCTTTGAATGATTCATGTATTGGGTTCTTCTCATCCTCTATTCTATATGAATTCTATATGAACCTGTTTGCTTTTCCGTTGTGTATGATGTTATTTCTCGAGGAAAGATGGGAGCTGGGAGTGTTTACTATCTGTATGCTTTTGAATATTGGATGTATTTGGCCTAGTTCTAATTTTGGAATCTTGAATAACCATGTCAGTACCTTTCCAAAAAAAAAGTAAATAAGTCTTTTTATTGTTTGATACTTGTGGAAAAAATCTTTGTATATATATATATAATATAAAAGAAGTGGTAATGGATGCTGTGGATACTGCATCTTGAACTTGTTTGATTCTTGGACTAGAAGAAGAATATCTACATCCACTATTTCTAAAGATTGGGCTTTTTTTGCCATCTGTATTTGTTTTTGGATTCTTGAATAACCATGTAGAAGGTTTCTACTTATAGGATTTTTAGCTTCTTTTTTTTTTTTTGTTTTTTTAATTTTGGGTGCTTGAATAAGGGACAGGTTTAAAATATTCTGTTCTTTATTTCTTAATTGAAGAACTTGGAACGCGGTTGGTTTCGAATTTTGGAGTACTGAATAACTGTTACTAAGTTGGTTGGTTAAAAGTTGCTATTGGGATCTAGGTTTTGATTTGTCCAAATTGGGATTGCTTGTTCTTAATTTTGTTTTTAGGGTCTGCATCGGATTTAGACATTATTATTATGGATTTGAGGAATAATCTTGATTTGATTAGCTCATCTCTTCTTTGGTTGGTTTTGTTCATATGAATAGCTATTGCAGTTTAACCTTTTTGTAAGTTGCATTAGGTGCAGCCACCATTTTGATGTTGGGTGATTGGGATTGTTGTAGATTAGACAGTCATTATTGTGTGATTGTTGTTAAATATCACCAAAGTGTGGATTGTTTTCTCATTTTTGTCCAATTTCTATTTACCTGCAGTGGATCTGATGGCTGCTATTATAGTCCAAATCATGGCTTGAATTTTTGGCATTATTTATCTATGTGATGGCACACTGTTGACATGTTCCAAATGTATTGTTGAGACATTCTGCTCTAAACTTCATGGAATTCTAGAGTTTGTACACTCTAGTACTTTATCTTTGTTCCATGGTAGTCCATTTATTTTGTGGTTGCCTCTCAGAGCATTTTGGTGCTTCGGCCATTCCGGTATTCTGTTTCAGAAAAGATAAGACAAAAATATAGATTTTTTAGAAGCTAAACTAACACTAAGATATTTACATCATTTAATTTGCCATTTTCTGTTTGCACAATGTCAAATTATCAAATTTCAACTGGAAGTAAAGGGTTAAGGGGGGACAGTTTTACTCCTCTCAATACTTTAATCTCTACATTTTTTTGAGCGTTTTGGGTGGGGGGGGGGGGGGGGGGGGGTGTTGGGTTGGGGTTGGGGTTGGGGTTTGAAAGAACTTTTCACCCATTTCCAGGTTTGATCTAAGGATAAATTTGGGAAGGTCAAGATAGTAAATGTTCAGGATTGTGCATGTTTTGTCCATTTCCAGGTTTGATGTAAGGGTAAACTTGGAAATGTCAAGATAGTAAATGTTCAGGATTGTGCATGTTTTGTTCCAATTCAACCTGCTTTCTGTATGTTTTAGCCAGTCTGACCTGTTTTGGCTGAAAAAGCCTGGAATTCTAGCTGAAAAGTTTGTGTATATCAATTTGGAAGATTATAATGAAATTAAATTGGACTATTATGCTCTTTTTTTTTTTTTTGAATGACACTAACAGAAGCCCTTGTATCATGGAATAGGGCCTATGACAGTATGGCGTTCCTTTACTAAACTAACAGCTAATAACCTTTCCTTTTTAGGCGGATAACAAGGGAAACAATGCCCAATCAGCTAATGGTCCTGTTACAGATCTTGAGCATGGAGATGCAGTACAGGTAGCTTTGTTTCTATTGCTTTTTGTTTCTTGTTTTTGATTCTTTAATTCATAAATGTTTAGAGAAAAGGTACTGATATATTTATTTTTAAAATCCAGGCTGCAAATGTTGGCTTTTCTAGAGTACTACTACAGGTATGTGTCAACTTCAAGTTCAGTTTTTTATGATAAATTGCTTTGTCAAATGCATTGACATCTAATCTTCTTACAGGCAAAGCCTGATGCAGGGAAACTGATTATTGCTACTATTGCATTGCTTATAGCTTCCACATCAAGCATTCTGATTGTAGGTATTTCTTTTTTGCTTTTTCAACAATCATCAAGCGGCTGCTTCGTTAAAAGTTAATTTTATGTTGCTTTTCAGTGTATGTCTACAGGGCAGGTTACCATTTTGGGCATTTTTCTCTGGAGATTATTCTCCACCGTTAGTTTGGTTTCATGTCATTGAACCCTATTCACTATTTCACGCAAACAAATTACCTGGGGAGCTTTAAAAAAGGCCTATGAAGCCTGGATACTTCAAGCAATACACCTGTCTAATACTTCGTTTTTATGTATTATAAATATGTCACTGCCTGGTGCAAATCAGATTGCCAAAGGGCAATCTGTTGCAACAAAAATCCTACCTTTTCTAGGTATGGAGTATATTTTCTTCTTCCAATGTCAAAAGCTCCTCTTCACCCTCTTCTCATCACTTATATAAGTTCCACAAAAAACCCTAACCCTAAAAAGATGAGAAAAGTCTAAAATGCCCTCAACAAATTGGCTACAAAGATGAAAATAAAAGAGTACCAACAATGGCAGGCCCATGCAGTCAGGTGACTAAGTTTGGTCTGCATCAGTCTCCCCTTCCTTGGGAAGAACTCGACCTCAAGTTTTGTAAGTACCTTCCTCTGTCAAAAACCTGGCTTACTAATTTCCAATGCTCTTGTTGATCTTTATAATCTTCACATGACTCGATAACTTCAAGTGATCTTTTGCTCCAAGTAGACTTCAGGCCTTGTTTTTCTTTATGACATGATTCTGATTGGATGATTGATCGAACATGTAGATGCTTCAACTTCAGTACTCGCATTATTGACCCACAAACTTTGACCATCCGTCGTTCATCCCCAAAGATGAAGTCAATGTAAGGGACTTCCACGGGCAGATCTTCTTGTGAAAGCATAAGATCAATTGATTTGCTTTTTGATGAACAAATGTGTGGTTTTGGAATTGGCATTGCGATAACATATGTTGAGTGGTCCATCTCATCACTAATAAATCAAAATCTTCAATTTCCACTTGTCTTGCATTAGTAGCGACACCACCCTCCAAAGTACTATCAGTCAAATGTGCTCCATCTAATATGTCAATCTTCTTATCATTGACAATTTGGCTTTCTCTTCTTCATAATCAAGGTGCTCATCAAAATTTATTTTATCTTCAAAATCATGGTCTTGACACATATCACATATCTGAGGCCGCACATCATCATCTCCATAAACATCCCAGATTGGTGCATTAAGTATCATGATAAGCTTCATCTAACTCATCATCATAAATTGGATCATCAAAATCACCATAATCATTTGATCTATCTCCATGAACCGGAAGATCATCATCACCTTCATAGGCCGACTCATCAAACAATTGATCCCTGGGTTTGATTTGATCCAAACGCCAAGCCAGGGTCTCAATTTCCCTACGGAGGTCATGGTTGGAAAACTCTGAGTTGACTCTTGATTCTCCCGAGTCATCTTACTTTGACGAAGGCCCGAGTCAAAAATAGGGGAGACAGGGCCGAGTCATCTTACTTTGACGAAGGCCCGAGTCAAAAATAGGGGAGACAGGGCCGAGTCATCTCTTTTTAATAAGTTGTTTGCATTGTCCACCATTTAATAGGTAGATCTTATTTCAAACAATTAGTGTTTATTTATAAGTGATTGTGAAAGAGGTTTGGAGTTAGCAATTTAAAAATGATGACTAAAATGAAATTTGAAACTTATATTTGATATTTTATATTCGATATTTGGACTAATAAATTATGTAATATGGAATATTTTTTTAAGTTTATTTTCCTTATTGCAGTACTTTCCTTGCATATATAAATTTATTAATTTGAGTTGATTATCCTCTCTTCACCCAAACCTGGGTTTTCCTCGGAATCAAGGAAAATCGAAGAGGATTCATCTCTTCTGATGACTTTACCCAAACATGCCCTAAAAAACCATTAGAAAATAAATTATTTCAAATATTTCGTATTGTATAATTTTCACCGTTTCTGGATGAAAAGCATAATTTCGATGATTTTGGAATGTTTTCCACTGAAAAATGTTGTTTCGATGATTTTGGAAAGTTTTTTTTACGAAAAAAGGGCGACTTTGGTGTTGGCTCCTTTTCTTTTTCATTCTTTACATTATTTTCAGAAGAAGCCATTCAAATTATTTTATAGTTTTTCGATTTTGGCCGTTTTTGGATGAGATTCTATAAACCATGTAATTTGAGAAGTCTACTCACCTGAATCAAATAATCCTGCTGGTCCTCTCCTCTGCTAGTTCCAAGACTTAGCTAGGGCTTTAATGGAAGAAAACATGAGAAAGAGAGAAAGTGAGAGTTGGTCGTGTGATAGGGTTGGAAGAATATGTTGAGGGGTTTTTAAAGAACTCTATGGCCGACTTCTACTACTCATATTAGATTAGGAACTTTGCCAAAAAAGAACTCCCCTCCTTTGTATCATGCGCAAGTCTCCTCTGGGCTCAATATGTCGTGCATACCAACAAAGATATAAGGAGCTTGGGTCCCAGCCACTAGAATATTAAAGCCTTACCAAACAAAATCTAAGGTTCCCACCAATGTCTTAGAAGTTCCAAAATAAAGTCTACTGGTAACACATTCTTTCAATAGAGGCTGGGTCCTACTCCTTTACCCATGGTAACTTAAGATCAAGGGTCCTACCCATGATCCACCGAACTCTCCGACTATGTGTAGGGCCCACAACTAAAGCTATTAATATTTCAGAAAAATAAAATATGTAACAATAGTTAATCATAAAAGTAAGCCCACTAGAATATTTACAACTTAAATAAAATCATCCAAGGACGTAATTATAATATTTGCGTTAATTAATAATTCTGTATATAACCAAAATATATTTCATATGTATTTTCAAGAAAAACCCAATATTCCAAATTGAAATTCAAGAAACTGATAAAATAAAATGTACATAATATTCAAGAAAAATCTAATATTCTAAATTGAAATTCAAGAAACTGATAAAATAAAATGTACATAATATTCAAGAAAAATCTAATATTCTAAATTGAAATTCAAGAAACTGATAAAATAAAATATACATTATTATTCTATAGCCCCTATATCAGGGTTTGGGGGTATTATAGTTGGTTCTCTTCGCAACCATCTTAATGTGCTGTCAAAATATCAATGTTTTCAAATCAAATTGTTTTGGTTTTTTGTTGCAGCCAAAATATGGCGGAAAGATAATAGACATTGTATCAAGAGACGTCAGGACGCCCGAGCAGCAACAAGAAGCTCTAGACGCTGTCAAGAACACCATTATATATATTGTTGCTATTGTTGTTGTTGGGTATGTATACGAGAAATCCAGACATGTTACTACCAATCCCAACATATTATGGTTAATCGGGTCATGTTGACGCTATTCCACATGTTTCTTACCACGCATTGAAATCTGGATATTCCCATGGTGTTATATTTGAAGGTTATATATGTGCACATACGTGGAATTATATTATGAGAATTGTCCACACACAAGTATAGTTCAATGAATCAAGTTGTTTAAACTAAATACTTCTCAACATGTATTGCAATCTGGATATTCCTATGTGATCATATTTGTAGCTCTCTTTCACTCACACTCACACACATTTATACAAAAATTGTTATCATGAGAATCATCTGTATGTGAGGATTGTGAGTATCATCTTATTTTTGCCACCTGTCATACCTATGATCAGTGGCGGATTCAGGATTCAAAATCACTGGGGGCACGATTAAGTAGTAGGGGGTCCGGGGGCAACGCCCCCGGAAATTTTTTTGGGGTTATTTATATGATTGCAAATGATTTTTTCTTCTTTTTTTCTTCATGCTTGAGAAAAAACAATACACAAAAAAAGTAGTGGACCTTTTACATACACTATCAGTAACTAATACACAGAAAGGTGCATTCAAAGACAGATAGTTTATAGATTTCCACTGCATTGCAAATCGTGCCTAGCAAGGACAAATAGTGTGCAGATTTACCCCAAACTTTTATATGGAACAAATATAATATAATAATTTCAAGCAATAAAACAAGACATATTTATTTATCACAATTGTTCTCTACGAGTTTTCATATTCTGAAAAAGTTCTATTACAATATCATTAGTAATTGTTCCAAGCAACTCTTTTTCTATAAAACATACAAGACAATCATTCATAAATTGGTCACTCATTCGATTGCGCAAATCTGTCTTGACAATGTTCATTCCTGAAAAGCATCTTTCAACACTTGCTGTTGCAATAGGCAAAACCAAAGCTAACTTCAAAAGTCGATACACCAAAGGAAAACATAGATGTTTCTTTGTTTGCACTAGTAATCTAGAGAGATCGCTGAGTCCCTTCAACTGACTAAATTTGTCATCTGTGCGTACATCTGCAATGTATGTCTCAAGTTGATTATCAAGAGCTATGCATTCAATGAGAGAGAAGTCATTGGGATAAAATTGAGCCAACTTTATCAACTTTGATGTATCAAAATGATCAAAAGCATCACTTGGATTCAAGCAAGCAACACAAAGAAGCAACTCAGAATTAACCTCATTGAATCGATCATTAAGCTCCAAAAGTTGCTTATCCACAACCGTATAAAAGCATTCCACACGGTAATGAAATTCATTAGTAGTTTTGCTTTTACGTCGGGGATGATATGGATCGACATACTCTTCCTCCATATTCAAAATTTCAACTTTGTGTTCATTACAAAAAGTCATAATCTTACCAAGGAGACATTCCCATCCATGATCCCTTAAATTTTGCAGCCGCCCTTTAGCCACTTTCACAAGTGCAATAGCATTCAAAATGTCTTCATCTTTCCTTTGCAAAGCTAATGATAACTCATTTGTGATCCCCAACATAGTTAGCATCAATTGCAAATTGAAAACAAAATCAAATGATTGTAAATATCTCAGAAGACCACGTGATTGAGCTTTTTTTGATGAATCTGAAGCATCACATGAAACAACTTCAAGAACTTCAATAACGGAGGAGAACAAAGCAACCAAGTTCAAAAGTGATTTATAATGAGACCCCCAACGTGTATCCCCGGCCCTCTTAAGACTTAGCTCTTGATTCAATCCCTTCCCAGTTTGAATATCACCATTCTTTATTCCTTGTGCAATTTTTTCTGCTTGTTTTTGCCGAATCATATCTTTACGCTTGCAAGAGGCTCCAACAACATTCATCAAAGTAGATATCATATTAAAAAAGTCGAATATCAACATGCTTTTTAGCAACAGCAACAAGAGCTAGTTGAAGTTGATGTGCAAAACAATGAACATAATAAGCTGACTCATTCTCATTCATAATTAAAGTTTTCAAACCATTGAATTCACCCTTCATATTACTTGCCCCGTCATAGCCTTGACCTCTAACTTTCTTCAAACTCAAACCATAATCAGCAAATAAAGAATCAATGGCAGATTTTAGAGACAAAGCTGAAGTCTCCATCACATGAACAACACCAATAAACCTCTCTTTAACAATTCCATAAGAGTCAACAAATCGCAAAACCACAGCCATTTGTTCTTTGTCAGACACATCGCTAGATTCATCCACCATTAATGCAAAAAAATCATCTCTAATTTCTTCAGTGATATTTTTCACTATTTGTTGTGCAAAACAATGAACAATATCTTTTTGAATACCTGGAGCAACCATTTGATGATTTCGAGGAGCATTTCCCAGCACAACCTTACGTACAGACTCATTTTGCTCAGCAGTGTACTTAACCATTTCAAGAAAATTCCCCCTATTTTTAGACTCTTCAGACTCATCATGGCCACGAAAGGGTAGCCCTTGGTGCAACAAAAATCTACAAGCATCAACCGAAGCATTTAAACGAATCCGATATTCATTTCGTATACTTTCAGACTGTTTATGAAGAGCAACCGCTATGGATTGTTCTTGCTTCATTAGGTCATCACATTTCTTCAATGATAGATTGTGAGCACTATTAACCACACCAACATGAGAGGCTAGCCTCTCTGTTTTATTCCAAGAAGAAAAGCCCTCAGTCACAAATGCCTCACTACCACCTTGTTTGCCAAAATGATCTCTAAACAAGTAGCAACACAAGCAATAGGCTTTGTCTTCTTTTATGCTATACTCTAACCAATTAGCATATTGATCAAACCAAGCCGGAGTAAATCGACGCCATTTATTTCCAATCATTTTTTTGGGAAAGTCATGGCCCACGGGTTGACAAGGACCTTTTAGTAAATAAGCTCTCCTGATTTCATCAATTTGATTTGGATGATATTCAGAAATCTTTTTTCTTTCCGCAGGATCCGAAGGGAGGCTATTCAAATCCACTATTTTTGGGATTGATGAAGAAGATTGTTGAGGAGTATTAGATGCATTGCCGCTTGAACTTCCGATTACACTTTCATGTGATAGTTTTCTTGTAAAAAATCTCTCCATATTGACAACACAACCACACTACAAAATGAAATAAACAAACAATACAATCTGTATTCAAATAAACTAATAATAAAATTAAGTAATCAAATAAACTAATATTTAATAAACTAATCAAATAAATTCACAATAGTCAACACAAAGAGATAAGGCACATACCTTTCTATTCACTATTCACGGAGCTTTTATGCTTTACTTTGACTTTTGAGATCTGTTGGGGACTTGGGATGGGGTTTTTGTTTTTTCTTCTTCAGGAACTAGTGAACTACGGATGTGGAGCTGCTGTAGCTTGAACGGATGAGGAGCTGCTGTAGCTTGAACGGATGTGGATCTGTTGGGGACTTGGGATGGGGTATTCAATCGCTTTTTGCGATTCTCTGTGATGCAGAGGAAGCGGTTTGAGAGTGGTGCGGCAAATGATGATTTGCAGGGGTCTATTGATGGTGGGACCAATCTTTCTGCTAATGCTTGCTTGGTGCTCTGTGCTCTCCACGATCCCCAACTCCAAGCCGAGGCTGAGATGGACGGCTGAGCTCCATGAGCGGTCACACAGCTTGGTGGGCCCCAGAGGCGGATGGAGTATTATATATATCCACTGATTTGTAGAGTTGATGAAGATGAAGGTGAACGATAGCTGGATAGATGGAGAGGGGCAGAGGGCAGACTGCCTTTGTCTCCTTGCCTTTGGTGCCCTAGCAAACGATTGATGTGTATGAAGATCGAATGGGTTGATAACTGATAAGTGAAACTTTTCACTGGGGGCCTACTTCAATCTCACTGGGGGCCCATAAAACTCATTGGGGGTGGGCCTCACCAAAACTTAGAAATCCACTGGGGGCCCAGGCCCCCAGTGGATGCATATTGCATCCGCCTCTGCCTATGATTAAGTTACCTCCACGCTTCTGAATAGGCACTAACCCCATTTTTACTCACTGTTGGATTGAAAATAACAAAGAAGAAGAAGAAAAAAAGATAACTCTAAAGCTATCAAAAAAGGGCCATAGATCAAGGGTTTGATAATGTTATGGTGTTGAAATTTTGTACCCAAGCCTCATTGGGATCTTGGCATAAATGTTTTGAGACATGTGCCGTCCTCCAAACTGAATGTTATGGGGTTTATTTAATTTCTTTTGGTTGTATCGGGAAAGTTGTCTGATAATCAATCATGTGCTGGTTGCGAGTTTGGCGAACTTATTTCTGCATCTTACAATAAAAGAACTTCTACTTCTCATGCACCATTCAATCTAGTGCATTCTGATGTTTAGGCTCCAGTTGCCTCATAGGTGGAAGCCTCTACTTTGTTTTATTTATTGATGACTTTTCTCTGTACATGGGTTCACATGATGAAATCTTGTTCTGAGTTGCATGTTACTGACATTGAGTTTACCCATATGCTTCACACCTAATTCTAAAAAAGAATTAAGGTCTGTCTTTCTTATTTCGGTGGAGAATATTTATAAATTCTTTCCAAATTTCTCTTGAAACTCATGGTAACATACATTTTACATCTCAACAAACTGGTGTTTTGATGAAAACAACACCATATCCTTGAAACTGCCCGATCCATGTGACTGTCTTATTTGTTACACCTTATTTTTGGGCCTCCTGTGTATCTCATAAATTGTTTTCCATTAACTGTCCTCCCTAATGTTACACCCTATCAATGTCTATTTAAGGTCTCTCCTGATTATACTCTTCTGAGTACACTCTCTTCTGATTTCCAAATCTGATGAAGATTCAGATTTTGATCACACAGTTCTACTTGTTTAAGGGTTTTATGGACCAGTTTTAGGGCTCTAAGAGGACTCACAAAAGTTGGGCAAGATGGTGATGGTGTCAGGCAAATATTGGGCCACAACAGTCCTAGTTATTAACAAAAACTGCATGAAAGGGGGCTGTTTTAATAAATTGAAAGAATGTGGTGGGTCTTTTGTAATTTCAGAAAATTCATGTAGTAATTTCCAGCAAAAGTGCCATTTGGACCTTAACATATGGGCCTAAATGGGCCCAAACCCATGCAAATCCTCTACCATTAGGATCGTCCATCAGCGTGGAGTTTACTGATGGGACCCAACTGTCCAGACAGAAGGCCATGTGGGCCCCACACACAAATGTGCAGCAAGGCTTGTGCAACCTGTGCACAACAGTGTCATGCTTCGACTGGTCTTTTATCCAATTTCCTCCTTTGTTTTGGTTTATGTAGGTCCCATTTAAATTAGTAGTACTTGGTTTGCTCAGTGAGCAATGGATGCTTGAGATTAAATTAGGGTTTCTAAGGAGTTTTGGATGCATCTAAGTAAAAGAGAATGTCAATAGGTTTACTAGGATATACGACAGTTTGAATGAAGCTTGTCTTATGCAATGTGTTACTTTCTTCTCCATTGGGATCGATGTATTCTCCTTGGAATTGAAGGAAACTTGGATTATTCATCAATACCAGTGAGTAATCTTAGTTTTATGTCCTTGTTTTCTTGCATTATGTACTGTTGATTTGGTTTACGGTTAGAGATTTGGGTTCAATTCAATTAGTGATTTCTCTTGGCTACATCAGAATGCTTGCCTGCACTTGCTTTGCCGTCTTATCCAAACGAGCAAAATGCACTATTTGCAAAATCTATCATGTGTTTTATCGGGCTATGGCATTAACTAGAAGGGCTATTGTTGTTATTTCCCCGTTTCTTGGCAAGTTTGTGTTTCCAACAATGTTATCCTCTTTGAAGATATTCCCTACTGGCTACTGCAAATGTACCATTTCCCCATCACCAACTGTTCGTGTTTCTGTGCCCTCTATTTGTGACCCATTTCATGATCCTTTACCTATGTTTGTTCTGCCTGACCCTCCTAAATTGCCTGGTTGCGTTCCTGAATCAGATACTGGCCCATTTGCAGAATCATCTAGATGTTGCCCTATTCGTGATTGCTATGTTCTGCAAAGGTTTGCATCCTAGTTTTGTTACCTCAACTTGTCCTTACTTTTCTCCTACATTGTAGCCTATCTTCTATTAGTTCCATTCTAGATTATCTTCTATCAGTTCCTTCTATGAGTCTAATACTTTTAAAGAAGCTTTGGCTATTCCAAAAAGGAAATAAGCTGTGGTGGAGGAATTAGCTGCTCTTGATAAGACCGACATGTGGGATCTGGTGCCTCTTTTGTCAAAGAAGAAGCCTATTAGCTGCAAGTGTATCTGCCGTGTGAAAACTTGGTCTGATATATCTCTCGAGTGTTTCAAGTCTCAGTTGTTTGCCAAAGTGTACACTCAATAATATGGAATAAATTACGATGAGACATTTGCTCTAGTAGTCAAGACGACATTTGTTTGTCTTCTCCTAGTTGTCGCTTCCATTCGTCACAAGACTATATTTTAAATGAATGTCCATAATGCATTTTTGAATGATCTTTTTAAAAAGTATATATGACCCCACCACTTTGTCTCTCTCATGCTTCTGGCCATGTCTAGCAACTCCGAACAGCTTTGTATGAGCTTAAATAACCTCCCTTCAATTGGTTTGTGAAGTTCACTTCTGCTATCCTTCGCTTTAGGTTTGATCAAAGCTACAATGACCCAACGCTATTCATGTCAACTACCTCTAGGGCCCTAGGCCGTGTTCTTCTACTATTATATGTTGATGATGTGCTCATCATTGGTTGGTGTCGAGCTGCACTAGACTATCTACACCACCAATTTGAAATTAAGAATCTTGGTATCATTTGCTATTTTCTTGGTCTTGAAGTTTCTTCCTCTCAATGTGGCTATGTTCTTTCTCAATAGGAGTACGCCTCTGATATTATTCAATGTGCAACACTTGCTGACCCCAAGGTAATACCACCCCTTCAAAGCTAAATGTTAAATTCCGGCCATCATTTGGTGAGTTGCTTCCTTATCCTTCATATTATCGTCAACTTGTGGGTAGGCTTGATATCACCTTTGCAGTTAATATAGTTGGTCTGTTTGTCTCCACTCCATGCTCCACTCACTATGCTACTGTTTTTCCCTTCATTTGCTACGTCAGGGAGTTTGCAGTTGGGTTTCTTTTATTTGTCCACTTTTATTTCTGCCTTACAAGCTTATACAGATGCTAATTGGGCCGGTGATATTATTGATCGTTGCTCCCTCACCGGTTATTTCCTTCTTTTTTTTCTAGGTTATTCCCTCATGGCTCCAAAAAAATAGTCAATTGTTTGAGGTCCTCTACTGAAGCCTAGTATCGTGCTACGAACGCATACCTCACCTGAGTTCATTTGGCTTCGTTATCTATTCACTAACTTGGGCATCTCTGTCTCTTGTCTGACTCCTCTTCATCGCGACAAGAAGACTTCCATCAATATTGCAGAAAATGCGGTTTTTAACGGCACATAAAACACATCGAAGTTGATGTCACCTTGTTTATCATCGTCTATTTAGACACACAAATTGCCAACTTCTTTACCAAAAATCTCCCTACTGATATGTTGTTGCAATTACTTCCAAACTCTACTTGTATTCTCTGCATCATGAGTTCGCACTGTGGGAGGGTTGATAAGGGAGGGAATAGGGACACATTTCTGTATGGTCCTACGGGACCTGCTGTGGTTGAATTATTTGGTGGGTCAACCATTGTCTTTTCCTCTCTTTGTTTCTGTCATTGAGGTCTTATGGGTCCAATCTTGTTGTCACTAGATTGGCACTAACTCACCATGTTCCATAAGTCAAAACATTCTCTAGTAATCAATGAGGGGTTATACCTTAAAGAAAGAGGACCTGTTAAATGACTAATATTGGCTTTCTCTATACATTGTAAAGTGGCCATTAAAGAGGGCATTTTGGTCATGAGAAAAAAATTCTGACAATTGACCAAATCAGCATTGTTTTGGCGTAGTAAATGTATATAGATTAGGGGCCTGCGGAATGGATGGTTGGATTTGATCAACATGCACTCAAACTGAAGCTTTGAACTTTACATTTCGTGTGAGTCGTAATTGTAGATTGGTCAAATAGATCTAGCCATTAGAATGCATCCTTTTTCCCTAATCATTGCAATCCAATAGTTCATCATCATCATCAAAGCCTTGTCCCGACTATATTGGGGTCAACCTACTTGACTCAACCCTCCTTTACCCAGGCTTGGAACCGGCAGTAAAAACTGGCGGAGTTTGCAATCCATTAGTTATCAACCTCAATTTGGCATCAAAACTGAGGTTACCTATTAAAAATAAAAGAATTTGTTATCAGAGCTGAGGTACTATCCTTGCATAAAGATATCATTTTCCTGTGTCAGTTTGGTACCAGAATTAACTCAGCTGGTTTTTTTTTTACTTAATTGGTAACTCAGCTGATTGTTTTTTTCCATCTGTATTAATAGGTTACCTACTGAAGAGGTAGGATCTTCAAATCTGCAAAATTTTTGGAACTTTCTTCATCCCCAATGGGTCTCAACAAATTATTGTCATGGGCTATTGAACTGAACCATGTGTTCTGAATATATGGAATAGTGAGGCTTAGGATTGACAAACTGCACTCTTGCTGTCTGACAATATCCTATAGCTCCTCGTTGTTGAATTCAATTTTTTAGTTATCCTGCAGATGCTGTTGAAGTACCTATACTAGTTATATCAATCATTCTTGTAGAATGATAGAAACTGCATGGTATGAAGCATCTTTTGTGATTAATTGGATATGTCTACCTTTCAGTTCGGTTTGTACAGCACTGCGTTCATGGTTGTTTGTCTCTGCCAGTGAAAGGGTCGTTGCTCGGTTGAGAAGGAATCTATTCGGTCATCTTATCAACCAAGTAAGGGTGATGTTGTCACCTATTTTGTATGTTTTATGCATTCTTGTTCTATGATTCTAGTAAGGATGGTGTTCTTAACCTATTTTGTATGCTTTATGTATTCTTATTTTATGATTCTAGTATCATCAATTTCAATAATATAATATTTTTTGCATAGCAGTTTATGTGGATGCATTGAATGACATGTCAGGAAATAGCTTTCTTTGATGTCACTCGAACTGGAGAGCTTTTGAGTAGACTATCTGAAGATACACAGATCATAAAAAATGCTGCCACCACCAACTTGTCTGAGGCTCTTCGTAATCTTACTACTGCATTTATCGGGCTTGGTTTCATGTTTGCAACATCATGGAAATTAACATGTAAGTGATTAGTTTTGAGTAGTGAACAATGCCATTTTGTTTGATGAGTATTTCTAGCACTCATCGTCATCAAAGCCTTGTCCCAACTATGTTGGGGTTGGCTACATGAATTATGTTTCTCCATTCCAATCTATCTTAAGTCAAATCCCCAAATAAGTTACACTTCTTTAGCTCTATTTTTACCACCCCATCCATGTCCTCTTTGACCCACCCCTTCCCCTTGGTGGGGCATCAACCTTCATAGCCAACTTTTCTTTACTAGCGTTGTTGCCGGCCTAAGTTGGACATGCCCAAACCATCTCAAACGGGTTTCTCTATTTTATCCCTTATTAATGATACCAATAAATGCCCTCGAAAGCACTGATTTCTAATTTTATTCTTCCTAGTTTTACTACACATCCACCTTAACATTCTCATCGTTGCTACATCCATTTTGTGCATGTAGTAGAGATGAGTATTTCTAGCACTGCTCACCTATATTAAAATCTGAATAGTAAGAGATTTTCACTTTTCTACGAAAAAGGGTTTTAAAGGAAGGGGTGTTTTGTTCTTCTTTATCCTTTGATGTATAGTTTGTATTGAGTTTTTCCTGTTTTTTGTTCTTTTGGGTTTTCCCCTCTTTAATAAATTTTACTGTTTAAAAAAAAAACCCTTCCTGCATTTCAATTTAAGTGTTGAAAGTTGAAACATATACTGTTTCAAAATGCTTTTGTACTGACAGTATGGACAAGTCTGTAATTGGTTGTGGATTTGCATGTGCAAAATCTATCATTGGACTACTAGATGAACATTTGATTGGTACAATTTCTCTTATTCAAATAAATAGTTTCCACATTTATACATTTAACCTTTGAAGAAACAAATTGCTTACCATTCATCGATCATTTTATTTTCTTTCCCTTTTTCTCTTTTTAATTTTTTTATTGGTAACATGACTTGAATCCACAACCTTATGTTTGCAATATTGAGTCCTTTTTCTATGCCACGGGCTCTTGTCGCATTCATTGATCTTTGACAAACGTGTCACAATCCAAAATCTGATAATTTTCTCAAATTTTGTGCCACGAAGTTTTCTTTCAATTGCACATGTAGAAGTCAAATTATTTAGTCATGGCAAACAAAGCTTAACCAAATCTTTATTTAATAAAAAATCAAGTCTAAAACAAATACTGAAAAACCAAAGGCCTTATTACATCACTTGAATTGGCTGGTAATCAAACTAAACTAAAGCTAATAAAAATCTGGCTTGACGTGCTCATGTAGTTATCCCAAGTCCAGATAGCAGGTTACCTTGGTATCTGAAATACATAATTAAATGCTAATTAGCGCAAGTAACCAATCTACACACGTTAAGCAAAGAATGCATGTAAGCGTACCTCAGGAGCCTTCCTCAATCACCTTGGCATCAATCGACCAAGAGAGATGGCATGAAGACACTCACAAATTGTGTTACTGATACTGCCGAACAAGCCTGTTCAGTCAACCATACTAATGCTTATATAGTGTATAAAACTCTTTAAAACCCTAGAAATCTTTCTTTGATGAATCCCCTACTACAAATAAAAGTCTTAGCTATTTTTTCTCAAACAACGCTCTAAAATTTTAAGCAAAGCAATTTCCAGAATCTTACACGAGGTTGCTTGTGGGACCCATGTGGCCCATGACTTGATCAAAAGTAAGCTGCGGTGAGTTAAAGCACCCTTGTGCAACCATCTTGGTGTGGTTTGTCCATGTCGCCTAGTTTGATCCACCGAACAGCTGCCCCAAGTTTTTGCACGACCCGGTCCTTTATATATTTTCAGAACTTAAAATTGCAGAAATCAGTCAAAGAAACCAGGAGTTATTTTTAAAATAGATCTGGAAAAGGCATATGACCATGTTGAATGGAGTTTTCTAGATTATATGTTGAGGAAATTTGGCTTGGGGAAAAATGGCGCTCTTGGATTCGAGAATGCATTTCATCGACGTCTTTTTATGTTTTTGTGAATGGTTCTCCTTCCCGCTTGTCCAATGCATCTAGAGGGGACTTGGACAAGTGGATCCTCTCTCTCCTTTCTTGTTTACCATTGTGGTAGAGACTCTCAGCGCGCTATTTCCTAAGGCTAAAGATTGTGGTCTCATGGAAGGATTTGAGGTTGGCAGTAATAACCTAATCAGAGATGCAAGATGAAAGTGGAGAATTCTTGGTATTCCTCTTGGAGGATCGACACCCATATTTGTATTGGTGTATTTTTCATGAAGGGTAGACATTACAGGAGATTACATCAAGCATAAAAGGAAATATAGTTATTTGTACAACTGTCCTAATCCTATATACAGTGTGTTTTGACCAATGGAATATCCTCGTGGGATATTATTGGCATGCTGGGCTTTGATCCATCAATGATGTTTGGCCATTGGCTGGGCGTGAGCTTTGGGCTGGATCATTTTTCTACACACCCCTCAAATTGACGTGGAGCTGAGCGAAGCAGCAATTTGGAAGTGACTAAGTGAGAAAATCATGGCAAGACTTAGGTAGGGCTTTTGTGAATGTCTACCAGTTGATCATGGGATGGAATATGTGGGAGATGAAGAACTCTGGACAAAATCTTCTCACAAGTAAAATGACAATCAACCTCGATGTGTTTTGTCCACTCATGAAATATTGGATTGTTGGCAATTTGAATAGCACTGGTATTATTGGCAAAGAGAGGTGTAGGATGTTTGAGGAAGACACCAAACTCTCTTATAAGATGTTGAAGCCAAACAATTTCACTAGAAGCAGATGACAGCCCTTTATTCAGCTTAAACTGATGATTTAGAAACTATGGATTGTTTTTTACATTTCCGGGAAATAATAGTTGTTCCTAAGAACATACACCAACTAGTTGTAGAACGATGAGTATTAGGACAGCCGGCCTAATCGGAATCGGTATAGCCCCGAAGAGAGAGAAGTGGATGAATAAAATAATCCCCGGGAGGTTGTACCCTTGATGTATCGTAGGAGGGGATGTGCAACTGGAAGATGATTTTTGTGAGGATCACTCATAAACTAGTTGACAGCTTGAATCACTTATGCTATATTAGGGCGTGTCATAGTTAGGTAGATCACACTACCAACTAAGCGACACTTTGAGGTAGCATCAGAGAGAGGATTACCATCATCCTTGCGAAGCTTCAGATTAGGTTCCATTGGAGTATCGACAGTGCGTCCATCAAAGAACCCAACCGTACTCAACAAATCCTCAACATACTTTCTTTGGTGTACATATATGTCAAAGGGAGTGCACTTGATTTCAGGACCAAGAAAGTATGTCAATTCACCGAGATCTTTCATTTTAAATGTCTGCATGAGATAAGACTTCACTCGACTGATTCCAATGATATCATTGCCACTGACAATGATATCATCCACACGAAGCAATAATATGGTGGAACCACTAGAAGTGCGACGGATGAATAGTGAGTGATCACTATGACTCGGATAGAAACTGGCATTGAGAATGGCATGTCGAAATTTCTCGAATCAGGCACATGAAGCTTGCTTCAGTCCATATAAGGATTTATGAAGTTGACGTACCATACTTAGGGGATAGGAATAACTTGGCGGTGGCTTCAGGTAAACTGTCTTGTGAAGATCTCCATGAAGAAAAGCATTACTCTCATCCATCTGCCAAAGACGCCAATATCCAGTAGTGTGTGGACTGTTATCATTTTGGTAACCGGAGCAAAGGTTTTCTCGTAGTCAATCCCATATTCCTGTTTGTACCCTTGTGCAACTGATGAGGGAAAGCTACAATGGAGACAACAAGAAGAAATTACAATCACAATAAGAGATAAAACAGACGAGCCAAGCTCTCCATTGAATTAACATTAATCAAAATGAAACAAACATAATCTACCCCACCATGGACTCTTTCAAGATATAATAAGCGCTCTTCTCTTATGAATACATGCTTAATCCCAAGGATAGCTATATTCGATGTTGCAACTTTCTAAGTAGTCAACTTATACTCTCAAAACAAACACAAATTCACTGCATTCAATACCACAACATACTATTTAGTCAACTTAGACTCCCAAAGCAAACACAACTTACTAAGAACTAGTTACTAGGCAACATATTACTAAGGGTTCCAAGAAATTTAGAATAATACCAAACCCATTCCCAAAGTCACATTAATTAAGCAAAAGAAACTTGGTCTTCCAATGTGCCACCAAGGAGTCCACGTGGAAATGGAAATGACATGGCGCCAGCTAAGCTACTGCATCATTCTCTCCGAGTGTAAAAAAAACTTGCCTGCGAGTTCTCTCATTCCTCACCATGATAAATCGACAAATCACGCACGTTAAATGTAGGTTGAGTGTGGATATGAGGAGGAAGTTCAACCTTGTAAGAATTGTCATTGATCTTCCTTAGAACTTGACATGGCCCGACCTTCTTCTCTTTGAGCGTAGGAGCCTGACGGAAAACGTTATTTCTTCAAATACACCCACACAAGTTCACCTTCCTTGAAGACCTTCACATGGCGATGCACATTAGCTACTTCTTTATACTTTGCATTACTTTCTTCTAACTTCTTTTGAACATCTTCATAAATCTTGGCCATTGTAGCAGCAAAGGCCAAGCCAATTGGTTTTTCGGAGGATGGTACAAGGTCAAGATAGTGTGTCGGTGCTCGACCATAAACTATTTCAAATGGAGTCTTTCCGGATGAGCGGTTCACCACAAAATTGTAAGCAAATTCAGCTTGAGGAAGCACCGTGTCCCATTGTTTTGGCCTCTTGCTTGCTAAACTTAGTAGCAAATTACCCAGTGTCCAATTTACCACCTCAGCCTGCCCATCCATTTGAGGATGATAAGCACTACTATATTGCAAATTAGTGCCAAGCCTTTTCCATAAGTTGCTCCAAAAATGACTTAAGAATTTACTTTCCCGATCAGAAGTGATTGACTTAGGGAGACCATGATGCTTTACCACTTCATTAAAATAATGACGAGCAATATATGAGGCATCCATAGTCTTTTTGCATGGGATAAAATGTGCCATTTTAGAAAATCAATCAACAACTACAAAGATGGAATCAATACCTCGTTGAGTTTGTAGCAACCCCACCACAAAGTCCATATCAACATCATTCCATGGAGCTTTAGGGACTAGTAGGGGAGTGTAAAGACCTGTATTTTGGGTTTGTCCCTTAGAAGTTTGACATATCCGGCATCGCTTCACAAACTGACTCACATCACGATATATGGTTGGCCAAAATTACTTTTCCTTCACCAACAAAGTGGTCTTGTCCCTTCCAAAATGTCCACCTAATCCACTTGAATGAAGTTTCTTAATGATGAGCTCTCGTAAGGAACATTTAGGGATAAACAAATGGGTTCCCTTAAAGAGAAAATCATTATGAAAGTGAAAGTCATCATAACGTCCATTTTGGCAAAGCTCCCAAATTTCGCCAAAATCCTTATCATCAACATACAACTCCTTGATCTCATCAAATCCGGCAAGTTGAGTGGTCATGGAGATTAGGAACAATACATGCCTACTGTGTGGGGCATCCCTTAATGCGCCAGTTAAGCAAAAGCATGACGATGATCCCTGCTGAAATCCCATCTTGGCTGGAGGCATCTCGGCACGAGAAGTCGTCGAGGACGTGGTACTTGCCGAGACCACCATCGACACACCTCGTCTCGGCAGATATGCTAAATCGGGCGGTAGAGCTCACCTCGGCACGTCCGAGGTGACGAGTTCTGCACGAGGCAGGCGTGGTCGGCCACACCTGACACCCGGACACGTGGCAAGGTTTGAGCGCGTGCTGACGGGACATAAGCGCCATCCACCCTGTTCACTTTTACCCCATCTGACGGCTACAGCCATATCAGGGCAGGGCCCAAAAAGGGATCCGATGGGACCTCAACCGCCCACAGATCAAGGCAAGATTAGGCCCAATGTGGCTGGCATTTATTGTAATGTGGGCTATGATGGATCCTTATTAAATGCAATGTGGGCTATGATGGTCCCTCATTAATGACTCTATGGGCTGATAAGACTCCAGTAGTCAGATCACTGGGCCCAATCACGCAGACACTAAGGAACCTTCTCATATAAGGTAATGGACCACCCAAAAAAGAGGTACGCACACATACATGCAAAAAACCCCCTGAAAGTTCCTCTACTTCTCTTCACCAACCTGCACTCACTCAGGCATCGGAGAGCCCTGCGCTGCCCACAGCCAGGGTCCTTTGACGCCTTCTTCTTCTTCTCCCCTTTCAGGTCCCCAGTCCAAGCAGTTCTACCTCTGGTCTTTTGGATAAGTCCCTTGAGGCACATTTCTAATCTTGTGAGTATATTTTCTGCACTTACAATTGGCGCCGTCTGTGGGAAGCGATTTGAATAATCTTCCCTATCACCATGATGAGGAGAGCTGCGAAAGGCGGAGAAACGTCCAAGACGAAACGTGCATGACCGTCGTCTGATCTCCTTCCTGCCAAGAAGAGGTCTGGGAAGAGACCAGTTGCAGAGGCCGACGACGAACGTGATTTCATCCTTATCGACGTTCAGGAGCATAACCTCCGCCCGGAGTCGCCTTTCAGGGGAATAGCGGCGTCTCTCCGGCGGGGAGACTCTCGGCAGCAGCCTGGAGGAGGTCTCTTGATGGGTTGGGATCAGCGAAGTAAGTCTCCAGTGGTCGACGGACCACATCCCTCTGATCATATGGAGGATGCTGATGATGAAGACTATAATCCTGATGATGACTTCGACTCCACCCTTGAGGAGGTTAGAGCACAGAATGATATCATCAAAGAGCAGAATGCTCTGATCCGCCAGCTGCAACAGCAGCTGGAGAGAGTTGCAGGATCGGCCAGGCAGCAGCAGCGATCGCGGCAGCGGATCGAGGGGAGAATTTCTCGTAGTAAACGCACTGCCTCCCCCGAGGAAGACTTGAGGGTTCATCTGAATGAGAAGAGGCGTGACCGAACTCGAGATGAAGGCTCGAGCACCAGCCGCAGCTACTCGAGGAAAGCGTCGGAGACCATTCCAGAGAACAAGTTTAACAACCAGGAGTGGTTGGACGAGCGCATTAGGCGGACGGTCCAGCGCAACCTCGAAGTGGCTGGTCTCACCAGAGATCAACAGGATGCTTGTGAGACTGTCGATCTCGGCGCATCCCCCTTCTCCCGCGACATCAAGAGATACCCCCTGCCGAAGAAGTTCACCGTACCAAGGTTCGTCACTTATGACGGGACCTCGGATCCAGTTACGCATCTCAGGCACTTCTCTCAGAGGATGTCTGTTTGGGGGGATGAGGGCCATCTGAACTGTGGAGTCTTTTCCTCCAGTTTGGGTGACCTCCCCTTGAAGTGGTTCTGTGCGCTCCCGGAGGGGTCCATTTCGAGTTGGCAGCAGCTCCAGCAGTCCTTCATGAAGAAGTTTCAGGCCTACAGAATCTTGCCGAAAACGGATGCGGATATTATGGCCCTGAAGATGAAGCAAGGGGAGAATGTCACTCAGTTCGCGAAGCGGTTCTGGACGGTATACAGCCAGATCGAGAGTTCCAAAGACGAGGTAGCAATCTTCGCGTTCCAGAATGCCTTGTTGCCAGACAGTGACCTTCGCAAAGATCTGGCCAGGAACCCAGTGTCCTCTATAGCGGCGCTCATGTCCATAATCAACCGCTACATCGCCCAAGAGGACGACCAGGTCAGGGCTCGGGAAAACCATGGGACCGCGCAGAAGGACCGAGGTGAAAGGCCCTTAAAGAAAGATAAGGGACCGTCCCGAAGAGATGAGCCGGACATACGCTGAGCGCCAACCAGCTCGGCAAGGGCTCAGGCGTTCGCCTCGGGAAGAAACAAAAAGCCTAGGTTGCCCGAGGACACGTACCGGGCAGTTAACACGATCTTTAAAGAGTCCATCCACAACATCAAATCAAGGCCGTACTTTAGCTGGCCGGAGCCCATGAGAAGCGATCCGTCTTCCCGGGATCAGAGCAGGTTTTGTGCGTACCACAAGCAGAGTGGCCACAAGACTGAGGAATGCAAGATATTGCGGTCGCATTTGGAGAAGCTCGTCCAGGATGGACATCTGCAGGAGTTCCTCAAGGCAGACACCGGGAACG
Source organism: Cinnamomum chago (assembly GCA_038049695.1). NCBI lineage: Eukaryota > Viridiplantae > Streptophyta > Magnoliopsida > Laurales > Lauraceae > Cinnamomum > Cinnamomum chago. The sequence goes on along the minus strand of CP142451.1, from coordinate 100,565,935 downwards.
ACACCCGAGCTCCGCGCCGAGACGAGAGGGGCCATGACAGCGATGAGTCAGAGAAAATCATTAACGTCATCCATTTAGCTCCCCAGCCCAAGGGGAGTAACAAAGCTCGTGCCGAGGCCAGGCGGTCCTCCCATAGTGAGCAGGTCATGGCCGTCGAGCTTGGCTCAGCTCCGAAGATGGCTCGGAGGGAGCGACCCGATATCAGGTTCTCAGATGCGGACTTGGAAGGGGTCCAGCTCCCCCGCAACGACCCGCTGATCGTCACTCTAAAACTGGACTGCACTGAGCAAGGTGTGAAGGACTGCACTGTGCAGCGGGTCCTCATCGACCCCGGTAGCTCGTCCGAGATCCTCTATTACAACTGCTTCCGAAGGATGGGCCTAACAGAGAAGGATCTGCAGGAAGCACGAATTCCCCTCATCGGCTTCAGCGCCAAGCCAGTCTACCCCAAAGGAAAGGTGACGTTCAGGGTCGAGGTCGGTGGCACATCCGTCGTGACAACCTTCTTGGTGGTCGACGCACCCTCACCCTATAATGCCATAATGGGCAGGACTTGGCTCCACAGTCTGGAGGCAGTCCCCTCTACTCTCCACCAGAAGCTGAAATTTCCATTGGAAGGGAAGAATGACAGAATAGAAATAGTCACAGTTCGAGGTGATCAGCAGACGGCCAAGCAATGTCTGACAGCCGTGGTGTCCGGTGAGCGAGAGCCCAAGGAAGTCAACATGGCCGAAATGGAGAAGAAGCTAGATGAGGTCGGCCAAGACCCAGAGACGAAGAGCGTAGAGGACCTGACCGAGATCAGAATCGACTCAAAAGATCCGGAACGGTTCTTCCTGCTCGGCAGCTAGCTCGGGGAACCAGAGAAGTTCGATCTGGTCCAATTCCTGGTGCAGAACAGAGATGCCTTCGCATGGACACCTCAAGAGATGCCCGACATTGACCTTGAGGTAATGTACCATAAACTGAATGTGGACCCTAACCATAAACCGGTGATGCAGAGAGCTCGCAGGACCGGGTGCCACAGACCGAGGCCGTGGTCGAAGAGGTGGACAAACTGCTCGAGGCTAGCGTCATCAGAAAGGTCCAGTACCCGACCTGGCTAGCCAATACTGTGGTTGTCAAGAAGAAGACTGGCAAGTGGAGGGTGTGTCGACTTTACCGGCCTCAACAAAGCCTGCCCCAAGGACAGCTTCCCTCTCCCAAAGATCGACCAGATGATCGATGTCATTGCCGGACACGACAGGATGAGTTTCCTTGACGCGTACTGCGACTACCATCAGATACCACTGTACAGGCCAGACGAAGAGAAGACAACATTCATAACACCCAGAGGCACCTACTGTTACAAGGTGATGCCGTTTGGGCTGAAGAATGCAGGGGCCACCTACCAGAGACTCGTCACCAAGATGTTCCAAAATCAGCTCGGCAGGACTGTTGAGGTCTACATCGACGATATGGTAGTCAAGTCCAAGCAAGCGCAAAACCATTTGGCAGACCTGGCTCAAGTCTTTGACACTTCGAAGAGGTTCAAGCTCAAACTCAATGCCTCCAAGTGCGCCTTTGGTGTCGGTTCCGGCAAATTCTTGGGAAGCTTGGTCACACGCAGGGGGATTGAGGCAAATCCAGATCAGATCTCGGCTATCCTCAGAGTACAGAGTCCCACCTCGGCAAAGGAGGTCCAAAAGCTCATTGGAATGGCAGCCGCACTAAATCGGTTCATCAGCAGATCCTCAGATAAGTGTCGGCCTTTCTTTTAGCTTCTTAGAAAGAATTTAAAATTTCAATGGACTCCGGAATGTGACCAGGCCTTGCAGGAACTCAAGGCCTATCTTTCTTCACCCCCTCTGCTTTCAACTCCTGTTCACTGAGAATTTTTATACTTGTATTTGGCGGTCTCGGATCATGCGGTGAGCTCGGTACTCGTTCGAGAAGAGGACAAGCTTCAAAAGCCAATTTATTATACGAGCAAGACCCTCATCGATGCCGAGACCGGATATCTACCCCTAGAGAAGCTCGCGCTGGCACTCGTTAGTGCCTCGCGGAAGCTCTCTCATTACTTCCAAACTCACACCATAGTGGTTGTTACGGAACATCCACTCAAGTCTGTTTTTAAAAAAGTTGACTTTTCAGGAAGAATCTCCCGATGGGCTGTCGAACTGGGACAGTATGAAATTCAGTATCAGCCCAGGACAACGATCAAGGCCCAAATACTGGCAGATTTTCTTGTCGAGTTCTCTTCGAGTTTGGCACCAATCCAGCTCGGCACCGAACTGGGGGATAGGGGGCATGAGGCGCCCACGGGCTCTGAACAATCACAGGGCCAAGCCCCTACCCCAGTTTGGAAAGTCTTCGTCGACGGGTCTTCCACCTCGAGAAGAGCCAGGGCAGGGGTTGTCCTCCAATCGCCAGAAGGGCTGGTCATCGAGCGGGCTCTGACCCTCGATTTCAAGGCATCAAACAATGAAGCTGAGTACGAAGCCCTATTAGCCAGACTGAACAGCGCCAAAATTCTCGGAGCTCAACAGCTGGTGGTCTTCAGTGATTCACAGCTGGTGGCGAACTAGCTAACTGGGGACTATCAAGCTCGCGACGACAGGATGACCGCATATTTAGCCCTGGCAAAGAAGATGCTCTCTCAGTTTCAGACAGCCGAAGTCAAACAGATAGGCAGAGAATCAAATTCTCACGCAGATGCTGTTGCAAACTTGGCCTCCGCTGTCGAAGCAGGAAAAAATAGAAGCATCGAAGTGGGATCGGTGGCCGCGTCCAGTATTGAGCTCCATCCACCTTGGGAAGTGTCGCGTCTTGATCTCGGCCTAAGTTGGATGGACCCCATCATAGCCTACCTAAATGACGACAAGCTTCCCGAGGACAGTGGCGAAGCTCATCGAGTCAGACTCAAAGCAGCCCGGTTCTGGTTGTCTCCCGAAGCCAAGCTCTACAGGAAGTCATTCACGGGCCCGTATCTCCAGTGTGTTCATCCAAGCAAAGTCGAAGACTTTCTTTTTGAAATACATGAAGGGATCTGCGGGAGCCATATTGGAGGGAGATCCCTTGCTTACCGTGCCATCAACCAAGGCTACTGGTGGCCGTATATGCAGAAGGATGCACAAGTATACGCGAGAAGATGCGAAAAGTGTCAGAAATTCTCCCACTCTCCATCAGCCAACGCAGGACCTCAGTCCACTCTCCAGCCCATGGCCATTCACCCAGTGGGGGCTCGACATTGTGGGACCGCTTCACCGAACTCCAGGGAACAGGAGGTGGCTAATTGTGGCTACCGACTACTTCACCAAATGGATCGAAGTAGAGCCATTGTCTTCCATTACAGAGTAGGACTCTAAGAACTTTGTATGGAAGAACATTGTCACAAGGTTCGGCATCCCGAGAACTTTGATCTCGGACAATGGGACTCAGTTTGACTCCAACCTCTTCAGGAGCTTCTGCCAGGAGCTCGGCATCCGAAATCATTACTCCACCCCGGCTTATCCACAGAGCAATGGACATGCAGAAATTTCTAATAAGATTGTGCTCGACGGACTGAAGAAGCGACTGGACAGAGCAAAGGGGAGGTGGGTAGAAGAACTTCCGAGCGTCCTGTGGGCCTAAAGAACAACTCCGAGGCGTTCCACCTCGGCGACTCCTTTTTCCCTAGCTTATGGAATGTAGGCCGTCATTCCCTTGGAGATTGGCCTTCCTACTCTGAGATCCGAGCTCTTTGATGAAGGCCGGAATGAGTCACACTTAGCTCTGGAACTGGACTTGGCCGACGAGCGAAGGGAAGCAGCTGCAATCTGGTTAGCCGTCTATCAGCAACAGCTGGCCAGAGGATATAATCAGAATGTCAGAGAGCGGAAATTCTCAGTGGGAGAGCTGGTTCTCAAGAAGACACTCCCAAACGATAGAGACCCCAACCAGGGCAAGCTGGCGCCAAATTGGCAGGGCCCCTTCAAGGTGATCTCCACGGCCGGAAAGTCGGCCTATCGACTCGAAGACATGGCAGGCCGGCAGTTATCGAGACCATGGAATGCTTCTCATCTCAAGAAGTTCTATTTCTGAAACCTGTACCCTGTATTCGAAAGATTTCAATGAAACAAAATTTCCCTTTCAGAGAACGCAGCATCCTGTATCAGCACTTCGGCTACGGCCAATGATGAGATCGCCTCGGGTCGGCTACGTGCCACCCGGGCGTGAAGCCTTTATGGCCAATGATGAGATCGCCTCGGGTCGGTTACGTGCCACCCGGGCGTGAAACCTTTATGGCCAATGATGAGATCGCCTCGGGTCGGCTACGTGCCACCCGGGCGTGAAGCCTTTATGGCCAACGATGAGATCGCCTTGGGTCGGCTACGTGCCACCCGGGCATGAAGCCTTTATGGCCAACGATGAGATCGCCTCGGGTCGGTTACGTGCCACCCGGGCGTGAAGTCGTTACGGCCATCAACCCGTGGGATAAGCCAAGTTCTGCCTCGACGATAAACCGGCCCCGCCACCTTGGCTCATCCAAGGCTGCCGAACCTGCTGACGAACACGTCTCGGCTAGCAGAAGGGTTCGAAAGACTGAGGCATTGCGAAGTTGGCCCCAAGCACGAGTCAAACGTAATGCGAGCCCTACCTTGTGCCAGGCAGGGTAAACTATGGTAAAACATCCCTTTTTCTGTAACTTCCTAAGTTCGGCTGGATCCCCAATTTGGGATACACTGAGCCAAACCCTAACACTTAGACAAAAAAAAAAAAAACCAACAACACGAGGAAGAAATGGCGCACTGTGGAGCGCAGTTTGAGGCAAACAGTAACGCATCACAATCGCTCCATTGCACAAAGACAGTTTGAAAAGATGGCCCTGTTCCATTAGCATGTTCGAAATGAAGCTTTTACAAAACAAACAGTTACAAAAAGATACGCCAAGAAGGTAGAAAGAAGGTTTCAACAGAAAAAGCTGGCATGTCAGGGGCTTATGCAGCGCCGGCGTCGGCACCTGGTATCTGAGGGGCTTCTACCGTCGCAGGGACGAAGTCGGGGGTGGCAGTCACAACCTCAGTGGAGTCGGTGGCTTTGGCGGCGGCGACCTCGGCAGAATCGGGGGCGCTGGCGGGCTCCTGGCTTGGGAACTTAGCTGGGCTTTGGTAGTTTGGATCGTCCTCTGGGACGCCCACCTTGTCCAGTGCAGCCAGCCATCCAAGTTCTCAGGCCTTGTCCCGGACAGCCACTACTTGCGCCTCGTACAAAGAGGTCGCTTCGGCGACTCCTTCGTCGTAGGCCGCTTTGGTCTCGGCCTCAAGCTTGGCGCTGGCCTCCTCGGTCTGCTCGGCCATCTTCTTCCTATACATCTCTATTTCGGCCTTTGCAGCCTCCACCTCGGTCGTGAGGCTTCGGACGGTCCCGTCCAGATCGGCCGCCTTTTTCCCCATTTCCTCCACCTCGGCCTCCAATGTTTTCTTCTGCGCCTCCGCCTCGGCCCTTTCGGCAGCCCTCTCGGCGCTGCTCTGTCGCGCCCTCTCCAGCTGGACGAGGGACCTCTGCACCAGCTGCAAAATGAACAAGGCATGATTATAAAAACTGTAGCAGGGAAAGCAGTACGTAGAAGGCCAAAACAAGCGGAACTTACCAGCAGCCCCGCCTGCATCGACGCCCCAGCTAGCGCAGCGTCGTCTTGCTCACGGTGCCGAACCATGTCCCGGGGAAGAGAGCAGGCGGTAGGTAGAGCCGCCATCACCGAGGCTTTCCCCGGAACCTGGTCCTCCAATGACACGGGCTTCCCAGGACCAATAAGTAAGGAAGGTCTCCAGGGAGCTGGCCCGGGCGGAGGGACCATGACGGATCCTGACGTGTCCTCGACCACGGGTTCAGTCCGAGCCCTTTTGGCCCGGCCTCCTCCTCTCCCGTGGCTCCCTCAAGTTGCTGATTGCTTTCCGGGCGAGGGGGTGGTGTGAGGGCCCTGTTGACTGTTGGAGGAGAGGTGCGCTGCGGGATCCTCCTGGCACTGCTGGAGCTGCCGAAAGCCAGGAGGGTCAGATCTTTCACTACGAGCTGACGACGGGGGGCCATCTCCTCCTCCTCCGCTTCCTCAGTCACGATCGGGCGGCGGGGTCGCCTGATGAGCGGGCTCTCGCTCGACTCGGCTTCGGAAGTTGAGGCTTCGGCGCCGGATGCTCGCCTGCTCACCTCAGGGGCTGTCTCGGGTTGAGCCTCGGCCTCCCTTCTCTCCGGGCTCCTCCTTTGCGGCTCGGGTGCGACCTCGGCTCCCTTTGGACCAGCTTCCGACCTCTTGATATAGCCCCTGTACTTGGGCTCGTATTTGAGCAGTGCCCACGCAGCCCGATTGGAGAAATCGGTGCACTTCGCAACCCGGTTGTGCCACGAATCGTTCCTTACCCAACCTCCAAGTACGGCTTTTCTCTGTCGAGCACCTGCAAGATCGGAGAAGCGTCAGTTGGGGGATATGGAAGTAGGCAACAAGACTAAGTTAAGATTGAAAAATGAAGGATTTCGTACTTGGGGCAACCCCGGGGCAGCGGGGGATGCTGTACGCCCTAACTCCCTCCTCGGGGCCGAACTCCCAATTCCCCGAGACGGAAATGAGCTCGTCCCCTGCGTACTTGCTGGAATCTTCCAGTGCCGTGACGAAGGCCCTTCGCTTCGGCTTGACGCGGAGGTAATAGGTGTCCTCCTTCGTTTTACAGAGGTCGTACACGTCCTCTATGTCGCGGATGTCTAAACCTATGTGGAGGTGCTGGTTCAATGTCACTGTACCCATGATGATCTTGAAAGCGTTTGGTATCAACTGGCAAGGAGTGAGGTTCCAAGAACATAGGCAGGCCCGGAGCAGTGGGTGCAACGGGAACCTGACCCCTCCCTCGACCACCGCTATGAGCGGGAAGGGCATCCAGCCTCCGACACAAGATCGGTGGAGGTGGTCCACAGGATCACCCTTCCGGACGAGGAATTCGCCCGGAATTTCAAAGACAGTCTTAAAGGTTTCTATAGACTGAGGAGAGTCAACCTAGTGACTGTAAATCCCCATGGTTGATTAGGGAAAGGAGAAAAAGGGTAAAAAAGACTGGACGAAAGCAGGAGGAAATGAAAGACGCGGAAGACTTACTAGCACAGGAACCTAAGACGGGGACGGGCAGGGAAGCACCGAGAGGAAGCGAAGACTCTGCAGCAAGTGCTTAGCTCTGGTTCTTAGGGTTCTCAATAGCGTCCGTTCGAAAGAGAGAAGTAAGAAAGGGAAAGAACACGAAGGCGCGCCTACTTATAGGGCAAGGACACCTCCCTGTTAGCGCCGTTTCCGAAAATTCAAAAACGTCTCTTCGGAGACCACTCGCATGCCTCGCTCAACGGCGTGGCTTGGTTGGCGACGCGTGTCATCGACGGCTCGCCTCCCGTAATGATTAGAGCGTGACATTTATTGCGATTTATTACGGCTGAACCGCCCCTGGCGTGCAAGGGAAGATGAATAGACGCCACGCGTCAAATAGCCGACGTCAAAGCGGAAACCTGCAGCGGTTCTTCGTAATTATAGCTCCCGACCCCAAGAGATCCGGGATCCCAAGGAGTCAGAAGCTAGGGGGCAATTGTGTGGGGCATCCCTTAATGCGCCAGTTAAGCAAAAGCATGACGATGATCCCTGCTGCAATCCCATCTCGGCTGGAGGCATCTCGGCATGAGAAGTCGTCAAGGACGTGGTACTTGCCGAGACCACCATCGACACACCTCGTCTCTGCAGATATGCTAAATCGGGCGGTAGAGCTCACCTCGGCACGTCCGAGGTGACGAGTTCTGCACGAGGCAGGCGTGGTCGGCCACACCTGACACCCGTACACATGGCAAGGTTTGAGCGCGTGCTGACGGGACATAAGCGCCATCCACCCTGTTCACTTTTACCCCATCTGACGGCTACAGCCATATCAGGGCAGGGCCCAAGAAGGGATCCGATGGGACCTCAGCAGCCCACAGATCAAGGTAAGATCAGGCCCAATGTGACTGGCATTTATTGCAATGTGGGCTATGATGGATCCTCATTAAATGCAATGTGGGCTATGATGGACCCTCATTAATGACTCTATGGGCTGATAAGACCCCAGTAGTCAGATCACTGGGCCCAATCACGCAGACACTCAGGAACTTTCTCATATAAGGTAATGGACCACCCAAAAAAGAGGTACGCACACATACATGCAAAAAACTCCCTGAACGTTCCTCTACTTCTCTTCTCCAACCTGCACTCACTCAGGCATCGGAGAGTTCTGCGCTGCCCACAGCCAGGGTCCTTTGACGCCTTCTTCTTCTTCTCCCCTTTCAGGTCCCCAGTCCAAGCAGTTCTACCTCTGGTCTTTTGGATAAGTCCCTTGAGACACCTTTCTAATCTTGTTAGTATATTTTCTGCACTTACACCTACTTAGAGCATCCGCCACCTAATTGTTTCGCCCACTTTTATGTTTTAACATAAAAGTATACTCTTATAGGAATGCAGCCCATTTGGCATGTCTTCGATTCAAACTCCCTTGAGAATTGATATGTTTAGGAGCCTCATGGTCTGAATTCAAGATGAACTCTTTATGAATGAGGTAGTTCCTCCAACGTCGTAGGGCTTGAACAATTGCATAGAACTCAACATCATAGGTAGAATACTTCTTCCTTGCTTCATTGAGCTTTTCACTGAAGAGGGCAATAGGATGACCCTCTTGGCTAAGTACTCCACCAATGCCCACATGAGAGGCATCACAATCAACCTCGAACACCTTCTCAAAGTCCGGTAATGCAAGCACGGGAGCAGTTGAGAGCATTTCTTTGACAAGCTGAAAGCTCTTTTCGGCTTCCGGAGTCCGCTTGAAGTCGCCCTTCTTCATTTAATCAGTCAATGGAGCAGAAATGGTGCTGAAATTTCTAATGAAAAGGTCCATGGAAACTTCGCATCTCATGCAAACTTTGTGGTGTGTGCCAGCTTTGAATAGTTTTCACCTTCTCCTCATCTACCCGAATTCCTATAGGAGTCAAAATAAAGCCTAGGAAAACTAGGCAATTTGTCATGAAAGAACACTTCTTAAGATTTACATAGACCTTTTCATCACATAAAGCTGTTAGTACTGCCTTTAGGTGCTGTACATGTTCACTTTCTCATAACTGTACACAAGTATATCATCAAAGTAAGCTACAACAAACTTGCCAATGAAAGGACAAAGTACTTGGTTCATTACCCTCATGAATGTGCTAGGAGCATTGGAGAGGCCAAATGGCATGACAAGCCACTCATATAAGCCTTCACGTGTCTTGAAAGCCGTTTTCCATTCATCACTTGGTTTGACTCGAACTTGATGATACCCACTCCTCAAATCCAGCTTTGAGAACACCTGTGCACTGTTAAATAGGCCCAAGGCCCATAATTAGATCCAGTCCAGCATGATTGTCTTACGTGGTTGATTAGGTTAAAGATCACACAGTTGTACATATTATCTGTAATTAGCTTGGTTTCCTAACTTAGAACATAATTGATGTAATTAGATTAGTTTCCTAACTTAGAGCCTTGATTAAGGCTTGTAATGCTCTATATATTGAGGCTCGTTCTCCAAAGGAAGACAAGCAATCATAATACAATTTCATAGCTTTATGCTATTTCAAAGTTCCATTCATGAGTTGTCTTGAGCTTGTCATGGTATCAGAGCACAGTTCTAGTCTTCAATATTAGAAATCATTTAATAAGTTAATCAGAGATTGATCACTCTCTCTCGTGAAGAAAAAACAGATAGAGGATCTGTTTTCAAGGGATTGACATCCATCCAGGATCTGCGATAGGCTCAGATCAACTGTGGCCCACCTGCGATCATCACAGCACCGTCAAGGATCATTCCAGCCAAGGTCGCCTAGGTCTTCTGAGTATTTTGGTGATTTTTTCAGAATTTTTTCGACACTGTAAGGTAAGTTTTTGATCATTCTCGTGATTTTTCAAAAACTTCCACAAGTTTTGATCAAGACCGTATAGAAATTTGGATTTTCAGCAGATTAAGTTCAAACTTGTTCCAGTAGGTGCGAAAATTGTGTGATTTCATAGATCAGGAACCTGATCAGTGTCCAGCACCATCTGTGGGGCCCACGTAGGGGATCTAGGGCTCCATTCAAGGACGTCAGGGGTTTTTTTTCCCAATTTATTGTTCTATCCAGCCCCATCTCTTCTCTTATTGTTTGATTGCTTGGTTGGATCTGTCCAGCACCATCTCCTGCCCTCACGAACTATACTTCATACAAACTATTGCTGGATTTGATCAATTTTTCTTTCACTGTTTCACAATATACAGTTGAGATGGAAAAATCTGAGGTCACTTTTATCAAATTTACGGGAAAGAATTACCCTGCCTGGTATTTCCAATTTCAAATATACCTAGAAGCTAAGGAATTGTGAGGATTTGTTTCTGGCACTGACCCTAAACCTACTGAGGATGAGAAGAAGATCTCCTCTTGGCATACTAAAGATGCCAAAATCAAATCCTAGATTCTGGGATCTGTCGAGCCTCATTTGATAATGAATCTCAAGCCGTACTCAACCTCTAAAGCCATGTGGGAGTATTTGAAGAAAGTATATCATCAAGATAACTCTGCACGTCAATTTCATCTTGAATGTGCAATTGCTGAGTATGCACAAGGGACCTTGTCGGTACAAGACTACTATTCCGGATTCCTTACGCTGTGGTCGGAATACGATAGTATTAAGTATGCGGATGTGGCTGACAATGTGTTGACAGTGATTCAAGATCTTCAGGCCTCTAGTCACAGGGATCAGTTTTTGATGAAACTGTGCAATGAATATGAAAGTGTCCGATCTGCTCTGATGAATCGGATGCCATTACCTTCCTTAGATGTATACTTGAATGAGCTCCTATGCGAAGAACAACGCATTGCGACCTCCGCTCATATAGCCCAACAAAAGACTGAAACCTATTCAGTCGCGTTCTCGACAAATAAGGCTTCTCAGCCTCCGCCTCGAGACTTGAGCAAAACACAGTGTTACAGTTGTCAAAAATTTGGGCACATTGCAACTCAATGCAAACAGAAGGTCTGCAGTTACTGTAAAAAGTAGGGACATATCATCTCTGAATGTCGCCGCCGCCGCCCACAACGTCCATCACCAAAGTCTCAGACTCCACAGTATCAGCCTCCGCTTGCGTATGTTGCTTCTTCGGATCTACCTGCTCCTACATCTGCACCCTCACAGCCTGGGCCCTCATCCTCTCTCACTCCTGAATTGGTTCAACAGATGATTGTCAATGCCCTTTCTGCTTTTGGTCTCTCAGGTATATCCCCTCCATCTTCTCCTTGGTTTCTTAATTCCGGGGCATCTAATCATATGACATCTTCCAGTGCACCACTCTCCAATGTGCAAAGCTACAATGGCCCTCTTCAAATACAAACTGCTAACGGGGGCCATATCCCCATTACTGCTGTCGGTGACATCCCTGGTCTCATTCCATTGAAAAATGTTTATCTGTGTCCCAATTTAACTTCCAACCTTTTGTCAGTCGGGCAGCTTGTTGAAAATAAATGTAACATCTCTTTTTCTTCTTCTGGTTGTGTTGTGCAGGACCAGATGTTCGGGAAGGAGATCGCGAGGGGGCCTAAGTGTGGACGCTTGTTTCTGCTGGATTTTTCTAAAATTTCTAGGAATCAATTTGACAATAATGTGTTTTGTTTTTCTCTTCGAGATAACTGCCGATTGTGGCATAATCGACTCGGACATCCTAATTCCAAGGCTTTGTCCCTTATGTTAAATTCTGGTTTATTAAATAAATCTATTGGTTTATCTTCTTGTGTGCCTTTTGATTGTGCTACTTGTAAAATGGGAAAGAGCAAAACTCTTCCGTTTCCTCATTCCACTTCACTCACCACTCAATCTTTTGATTTAGTTCATAGTAATGTATGGGGAATTGCTCCAGCACTTTCCCACGCTCACTATAAATATTTTGTGACTTTTATTGATGATTTCAGTTGGTTCACATGGGTCTACTTTCTGCATTCAAAATCTGATGTTTTTAATGTTTTTAAAATTTTTTTAGCTTATGTTGAGAATCAATTTTCCACCTGCATTAAAATCTTGCGGTCTGACTCAGGAGGGGAATATGTGTCCTCAGATTTTCAACAGTTTTTGCAAAACAAAGGCATTATTTTTCAAAAAACTTGTCCTTATACTCCACAGCAGAATGGAATTGCTGAAAGGAAAAATAGACATCTCCTTGATGTCACTCGTTCCCTTCTTCTTGAATCATCGGTTCCTACCCGTTTTTGGGTTGAGGCACTGGCTACAGCAGCTCATCTTATCAATCGTATGCCATCAACCTCCATTGAGAATCAAAGCCCATATTACCGATTGTACAAGACCTCTCCATCCTATGATGATCTTCATGTTTTTGGCTCCACTTGCTTTGTGCACTTGCCTCCTTCTGAGCGAACAAAACTAACCGCACAATCAGCTCAGTGTGTGTTTTTAGGTTATGCACCCTTCCAGAAAGGGTTCCTTTGTTATGATCCTCACATTCGTCGTTTCCGTACCTCTCGGAATGTCGTTTTTTTTGTAACACCAGTATTTTTTTCAAAAACATCTTGATCCCCCTGACCCCTCCTCTTTGATGTCTTTACCTGGTTTTTCTGACGACACGTTAGTTGTTCGGTTTAATCCTAATTTTGTGTATCACAGACGGAACAGAGAAGCGCATCCCAGGGATCCCCCTTCTGATCTTCCTCCGGCATCCGGTCCACCTCCGGCACTTGGTCCATCTGGACATCCTTCTCTGCGTCGCTCCACTCGCATTTCGGTACCACCAGACCGCTATGGTTTCTCCCATCCTTCCTTAATGGCCACTTTGTCTTCTTCTTCCATTCCTCAATCCTATTCTCAGGCTGTGCAGGATACATGTTGGAACAAGGCTATGCAAGATGAATTGGCTGCTTTAGAGAAAAATCATACGTGGGATATTGTCCCCTCTCCTGTGGGTGTCAAACCTATTGGCTGCAAGTGGATCTTTTCTCTCAAGTTAAAATCAGATGGCACTCTAGATCGGTATAAGGCACGCCTTGTTGCTCTCGGAAATCGGCAAGAATATGGCATTGATTACGATGAACCTTTGCTCCCGTAGCCAAGATGACCACCATACGCATCATCCTTGCTGTTGCTGCCTCTCAGTCCTGGCCTCTCTATCAAATGAATGTCAAAAATGCGTTTCTTCATGGTGATCTTAAAGAAGATGCTTATATGCGTCTGCCTCCGGGGTCCTCCTCTGGGAAGGGTCTGGTTGCTAAGCTCCGTCGCTCTCTCTATGGTCTGAAGCAAGCTCCTCGTGCATGGTTTGAGAAATTTCAAGATGCCCTTCTTCATTTGGATTTTCATCCTAGCTAGTATGATCCTTCCATGTTCTTACATCATGCTCCATCCGGGATTACTTTGCTACTAGTCTACGTGGATGACATTGTCATTACTGGTCCCAATGCACAAATGATTCAGGCACTCCAAACTTCTCTTCATCAGACATTTCAAATGAAGGATCTAGGCCCCTTACACTATTTCCTTGGTCTTGAAGTTCATCAATCGACTAAAGGTACAGTACTCAATCAACACAAATACACGGTTGACCTCATTGACTTGGCTGGCCTTAATGCTTCAGCTCCCGTCGATATGCCGGTCGAATTGAATGTCAAACTCAGTAAAGAGGAGGGTGACCTTCTTCCCGATCCGACCCCATATCGCCAGTTGGTTGGTAGCTTGATCTACCTCACCATCACTCGTCCTGATATCTCATATGCGGTCAACCTCATGAGTCAGTTCATGACTGCTCCTCGTCACCTTCATCTGGCTGCTGTTCGCTGCATCATTCGGTACCTTATTCGCACACCGACTCGCGGGTTGTTTTTTCCATCCAACAATCCTCTCTCTCCGAGCCTATTCAGATGCTGATTGGGCTGGTTGTCCGGATACTCGCAGATCGACGACAAGATGGTGCATGTTTTTGGGTGATAGTCTGATTTCCTGGAAATGCAAGAAACATGACAAAGTTTCCAAATCTTCTACCGAGGCTGAGTACCGGGCTATGTCTGCTGCGTGTTCCGAAATTCTTTGGCTCCATGGTCTGCTCTCAGATATTGGATTTCCCGCAGACGGAGCTACCCCCCTCTATGCTGATAATACAAGTGCTATTCGGATTACTGAGAATCCGATTTTTCATGAACGCACTAAACACATCGAGGTTGATTGTCACTTCATACGTGATGAGTTTAAACGTGATGTCATCAGCCTTCCGCATGTCTCTACTGAACTTCAAATTGCTGATATTCTCACCAAAGGTCTTCCACGACCACGCCATCAATTCTTGGTTGGCAAATTGATGCTTGTTGATTCTCCCGCATCAATTTGAGGGGGGTGTTAAATAGGCCCAAGGCCCATAATTAGATCCAGTCCAGCATGATTGTCTTACGTGGTTGATTAGGTCAAAGATCACACAGTTGTACATATTATCTGTAATTAGCTTGGTTTCCTAACTTAGAACATAATTGATGTAATTAGATTAGTTTCCTAACTTAGAGCCTTGATTAAGGCTTGTAATGCTCTATATATTGAGGCTCGTTCTCCAAAGGAAGACAAGCAATCATAATTCAATTTCATAGCTTTATGCTATTTCAAAGTTCCATTCGTGAGTTGTCTTGAGCTTGTCACTAGCAAGCATGTCAAGCATGTCATCCACCCTTGGAATTGGGAACCGGTATTTAATGGTAATCTGATTAATTGCACGACTGTCAGTGCACATGCGCCATGATCCATCCTTCTTGGGAGTTAACAAGGATGGAACCACACATGGACTCATTCTCTCCCTAACATATCCTTTTTTTAATAAATCCATGACTTACTGATGTAGTTCTTTGTGTTCTTTTGGACTAATTCGATAATGAGCCTTGTTAGGACGGCTAGAACTGGGAATGAGATCAATTTGGTGTTGAATTGCCCTCAATGGAGGGAGTCCATTTGGTAAGTCATTCCGAGTGACATTTTTAAATTCCTCTAAAAGAGGTTCCAAGGCAATTGGTATGCTTATTGGCCTTTCCTTTTCTTCTTCTTTCGCTACCAACATGCACAAAATTTCACTTTCTTTACTCTCTTTCTTAAATTTGGATAGAGAGAAAATTGCTACCCTTATCTTGAAAAGATTTGGGTGCCTTTTCCTCTTTACTTGCTAAAAGAACAACTTCCACATTACCCATTCGAAAAGTGTAAGTGTTCTTGCGGCCATTATGCATAACACTTCTATCAAATTACCAAGGTCTTCCTAAGAGTATGTGGCATACGTCCATAGGAACAGCATCACACCAAACCTGGTCCTTGTAATTTTTACCCATTGCCTTTCTTGAACCAAGCAATATGTAAGGCTTTGGATGTGCTTTCAGTCTTTAACTTGGGCTTGCTCACCATTTCTTGTGAAACGATGTTTTCACAACTCCCATAGTCAATGACAAGAGAACATATTTTGCCATTGGATCTGCACCGGGTTTTGAAGATGTTAGAACGTAACGAATCTTCATCGGAGTCTGCTTTGGGGGTGGTAAGAGCTCGATAGATTATCAAACTCTCACCTTCTTCAGGACCAATTTCTTCATGCTCCATGTCTCTATCATCATCATTAATGGGTTCACTTGAGTCACCCAAGATCTCTTCTTCATTCTCTTCATCAATAAGTGCCACACGAGCATCTACTTGTCTCTTTCGACACTCACTAGCACAATGGCCAGCCTGCCCACATTTGAAACAAGAAAAGGGGTGAGTAGAACATCCACCTTGGCCTTCAATTCACGTGAACTCATTGCAACTGTTAGGGGCTGCTGGTGCAGGTTTTTTATTGCTGTTTCCGGATTTTGAATTCATGTTTCCGCCACTTGAAGCTTGACCTTTGGAAGAAGGATGGAAGCTACAAACATCCATTTACTTTTTTAACCACTACGAGTAAGCTTAGCCTCCATTTTCAAGGCTAGTTGGTATTTGGTAAGCATCGTGTACCTTCCACAAACGATGTAACTCCACTTAATCATGAATTGGTAATCGCAAACCACCAGGCACCAACATATCTTGCAACTAGTTGCACCTCCATTTCTTGAACATCATTGCTCACCATTAACTTGTAGAATTCCGCGGTATATTCACTCACACTTTTACCCTCTTGACGAAGGTTGTTGAATTGAGAAAAGGCAGTTTGAGCAAAATCAATTGGGAGGAATTTTTCTTTAAGTCTCGACTTCATTTTTTCCCAAGTTGAGATTTTGGGTTTTCCTTTCCGTAGGCCCGTCTCTTGAACCTTATCCCACCATGCCGAAGCATACCCACGAAACCTTGTTGCCACAAACTTCACCTGTTGAGTTTCTGGAATGTCTTTGAAGTCAAAGAACTTCTCAATAGCACTAAGCCAATCAAGAAACTCCTCAGGATGAAGTCGACCATGAAACTCTGGTATATCAACTTTAATGAAATCTGAAGCATTGCAATGCCTTCCCACTAATGACTCATTTTGTATATGGCGATTGGCAAATGGGTTGACATCAAATTCATCACTAGGTTAACCATGGCTCTGTCCATGGTCACTACGAGCCTCTTGACGATCAAGCTGCAAGTTAAGTTCCTCGACTTTTCTCCGAAGTGCTTGTAGTTCTTTGTCTCTCGCATCTCCCATCATATGATTGCCACATCCACCTCGACCTCTTCTTGCAGCCATGAATGAAGATGGTAGGTGGGAAAATCAATCCAAGAGCATAACACAAGCTCTGATACCAAATGATGAGGGAAAGCTACAATGGAGACAACAAGAAGAAACTACAATCACAATAAGAGATAAAATAGAGGAGCCAAGTTCTCCACTGAATTAACATTAATCAAAATAAAACAAACATAATCTACCCCACCATTGGACTCTCATAGGATATATATATATATATATAGCACTCCTCTCATGAATACATGCTTAATCCCAAGGATAGCTATATTCAGTGCTGCAACTTTCTAAGTAGTCAACTTATACTCCCAAAACAAACACAAGTTCATTGCATTCAATACCACAACTTACTATGTAGTCAACTAAGACTCCCAAAGAAAACACAACTTACTAAGAACTAGTTACTAGGCAACATAATTACTACGAGTTCCAAGAAATTTAGAATAATACCAAACACGTTCCCAAAGTCACATTAATTGAGCAAAAGAAACTTGGTCTTCCAATGTGCCACCAAGGAGTCCACATGGCAACGAAAATGATATGGCGCCAGCTAAGATACTGCACCAGTAACTAAGCGGGCTTTATATCTATCAAGCGTACCATTAGATTTTACCTTGATGGAATAAACCCATTTGCTTCCAATGATGGAGCTCGAGGAAGGAAGTGGAACAAGATCCCAACTTCTGTTAGTGTTGGATTCAAGAGCCAACAACTCATCTGCCATAGCCTTTTGCCAACATGGTTCTTTAGCAGCCCGTGAATAGGTAGTGGGAATGGCAACAAAATCTAATGTGGTAAATAAAGAAGAAAAACCATATCTATCAGGATGTTTATAATGCCGAGAGGAGCGTCTCATAGTAGCATGAGCTGGGGAAGTACTTGTTGGGGGACGAGTTGGACCTAGCGTCTGAGGAGAAATGGAGTCCGATGTAACATTGGGTTTAGGTTTCTGTCGACAAGCATAGGCCTTTAGAGGCAATGAATTTGAAAAAAGAGGAAGGTAAGAGATACGCGAAAGATTGGGACGTGAAGGAAAAGAGTAAAAAGGGACATGTTCAAGAAAAATCACATTTTGAGAGACACAAATCCAATGGGCCTTGGGGTCATAACAAAGAAAGCCTTTATGATCATTACTGTATCCAACAAAAACACACTCGGCCAATCGAGCATAGAGTTTAGTGCTTTCAGAAGTTGGGAGCATAGACAAAAAAAAAACACGTACGTGAGAATAAGAGGGAGGAGTACCAAATAGTTTCTTTAAAAGAGATATTTGATTCAATAGTTTAGTGGGAAGTCTATCGATCAAGTAAACTGCAGTTTGGGCTACTTCACAGGCTACTTCACACCAAAAGGTTTTGGGAACCATTGATTCCAAAAGGAGGGCTCGAACACATTCCAAGATATGTTGATTCTTTCTTTCCGCCACACCATTTTGTTGTGGTGTATGAGGGCACGCTTTTTTATGATGGTTTTTTTTTTTTTTTTTTTAAGACAAAAGGGTAGAGAATTTATTAGAAATATATTCCCCCCCCCCCCCCCCCCCCCCCCCCCGAGTTTAAATGAATGGTTTTAATGGATTTATTGAATTGTTTATTAATGAGGTTGTAAAAGTTTTGAAATATAGAAAAGACCTCAGTTTTTTGTCTTAAAAAATATATCCGTGTATAACGAGTATGATCATCAATGAAAGTAACATAATATTTAAACCAAGTTGACTTAATGTAGAAGCAATTCCCCAAATATCAGAGTGAACAATATCAAAGGGAGCCAAGGCCCATGAATTGTTTGTGGGAAAAGGTTAGATATGGCTTGTACTTAAACAACAAGAATGACACTTGGAATGTAAAGAAGAAGACAATATGCTTCTATTAGAAAGAAAAGATTGCAAACATCCATTATGAAATAAAAAAGATAATTGTTCATTATTCAGATGGCCCAATTGCTGATGCTACAGGGCCCAAACATTATTAGTAAAAGGAAAAGAAGAGGCAAGCAAAGATGTTGGTCCGCGGTCCAATAGAAACATTCTCCCATGTTTATGCCCGGTCCCTATCATCTTCCCAGTTCTTCGGTCCGATATAGTACAACCAGAAGAGGAAAGAGTTGTGAAATGGCCATGATCAACTAACTGTCCAACCGATAACAAATTAGCAGATAACTTGGGAACAAAGAAAACATTGGATAGTGTAAGTGAATGATTCTGGGGGGTAGTGAGTCCAATAGACCCAATACCAGTGATAGAGAGACGGTCACCATTAGGGCCGTGATTTGCTGATGTCTAATTTATGGTTTGATGTCCACAAACTGTTGGTCAATGGAGGTCATATGATTAGATTCCCCATAATCAATGAACCGGGAAGAGGTGTTAGACATGGGTAGAGAAAAAGAGGCAGTATAGACTATAGAGGGACCGACCAAAGATACCCATGGAGGAGAAGGCGGAGGCCATAGAACTATTGACAGAACTTTGAACTGAATTCTGGATCATGTCTCTGATCTGTTTAGGAGTAAGACTCATGCCTGCTGAAGAGGAAGCATCTGCATTAATTGCCTGAGCCTGGAGAGCTGTTTGATTTCCTGTGGAGGTCCCTTCGTTGGATGTCCTGGTTGATAATTTCCAGGTTTTTGTGGGGGCCTACGAGTACATTAAAAAATAATGTGGCCATTGCGTTTACAGTAATTGCAAAAATTCTTCCTTTTACAATTTTTGGCAACATGGCCATGCCCTTTGCATTCAAAGCACTGAATCGTCTGTGAGGTCAAAAGTGCAGCTTCGTCAGAGGATGGAGCAACAAATGCTTTAGTATCATCAATCAGAGAATGTTGTGAGCAAAGTGTAGTTTCTTCCCAAAGAACTTCTTGAACACAGGTTTTCAAATCTGGGGAGACTTCTTTGTTCATTAGGGCAGATCTAACTTATTCAGATTCAGGCCTAAGATTCATGAGGAATTGACTAATGTGAGACTCTTGAATTCATTGAACCTCGGATTTAGCCTCAGTCTTTACTGTTGCAAGTATGATAGAATCCTTTTCAGTCCAGAGGGTAAGAAAGCCATTTTAGTACTCTTGGACACCTTGATTGTATTTTGCGAGTTTGGAATCAAGGTAAGATTTCCATGCTTTGTTCACTTAATGGTAAATGGATTGCAAATGAAACCACATTTCAGATGCCTTGGAAAAAGACTCTAGTGATGTTGAGACTTAAGAGGGAATTAAGGATCCGCATGACCACCTTTGAATTATGCTGGTCCCAGGCAGCAGCAGTTTTGTCATCCTTAGTGATTGTCCCATCTAAATATCCCATAAGGCCATGACCCGCAACAAAGTGTTTCATGTGAAATGCCCATCCAGAATAATGAGTCCCATTAAATTTGATTTGTATAATTTGTTTTCTCCATTTCATAAACTGATATCGATCCAAAAAATGCAAAGGAAGAAACATCTGAAAAAAAATGGGGTGGGCGACCACAAAATATAGTTCTGGAATGCATATTTCTTACAGAGAAGTAACTGATATCAAAGTTGAATACTAGAAATATGTGCGCCACCAAACAAAGCAACTTGTCCCAGAATATGATCTAGATCTAACCGTTGATTGCCAAGATCAATGGATGTGATTAAAACAGGTGCGGAAAAAGGCTGAACCAGAACTCAGGCTAGAAACTGACCTCAGATTTGTGGAAAATGTCTGAAAAAATGCTTATAAATCCCAAAAGCACCAGGCGATCATGGAGGTAAGATCTGCTGGTGACTTCGATCAACAGAGATAGGGCCCACAAGTTGGTCAAGACTTGTGCAGAGAGGTGAAAGTCATCTGGTCTCCTGTAGCAAGCCAGAGGATGCAGATGGACCTTATTTGAACTACAAAAATTGTCGAACAGGGATCTGGATGAGATGCTGGAGTCGTACGAAGATGTCGAAGTTCACACAAGATGCTGGAGTTTCTCGGAGATACTGGATCGCATGATGAAGACAGAAACAAGGGCTGAATATTGATGCTATCCCAAGATCGTCTGCTAATGTGAAAACAATACTTAACCACAAGTGCACGGCTGCCTTTTTGAGACTCTGGAAAATATGGGTCGAACCCACAGGGAGTGAATTAAGAAAAAGAACTTCAAATTATGAAAACCGACTTTTTTAGATAATGATTGGAGAATAAGAAAGGCAAACAATCGGAAATAAAAGCAAGCAATTATCAAGATAAAACTACCAAATTGATAAGATTGATCTAGGCATAGGAATCCACCAAGTAATCAGCATTCTTATTAATTAAGAAAAAACCAACTTGTCCAATTCTTTGCTTCAGATCAAGACCAAATTGCATCTTGATCTGGATGATTTATCATTAGAAGTCCTTTTTCTCTATTTTAGAGATCTTTTTATTAAAAATATCCAATGGCCAAGACCTCCTTCCCTTCATAAAATTAACAAAATCATTTAAGCATCACCCCTCAAACATAAGCATTACCCATCAAAGAAATCACACTAGCACGGCCTATCAAACGCAAGGATGAATGATCTAAAACAAGATTTTAGTTTTAAGAATTATACATGGAAGGCACCTACTGGTATGAAGAGTTGAAGACTAGCCTTTTAATCAGTAATATCAGTAACATGAACAAGAAGAGAACAACTTAATTAAAAAGAAAGAGATACTGCATGTTGGGTTAAGGCCAGATCACACACATATATGCGCATGATCAGGACTAGCATGTTTCCAATGTGGGACTTATGCAACACTGCATTCTCAGTCTTTTAGAGTTTCCCTCGCCCAATCTCTCTGGGCGGATACTCACCGGACCCAACGCCCTTCTACAAGGGCCATAAGCATGACCCTAAACATGGGTCTCTCTCCACTCAGGTCTAACCCATATGTTTCAATTGAGTTCAATTATCATTCAAATGGCTCCCAATTGGGTCCCACCAAGCTCTGATAAATAAAATAACTAAACCCAAAATTATTCAATTTTCCCTAATTAAATCTAAATCATGCCCAAATCGAATCGTGTCCTAATTGAGCCCTAATTGCCCAATTCACCTATTTGAGACTGAAATTCAAGAAAACCCTAGCAATTGGGTATTTTTGGATTTGGGTCCATAATTGGATCAGATTTTCTGGAAGTTATTGAGGTGTCCATTAATAATGGGAATAAGACCAGGTGCAACAAATTCTTTGGAATGTGAGTACCATAATGGGAATGAGTGACATTCCTAAAATTTTGCTAACAAAATGGCCCAACAGTTCTCATCCAATCGACACTATCACCCAGTTCTATGATAAATCTTCAAAAAAAAAAAAAAAAGCACCTATTTTTTCATCCCTTCACCTTTTTTCTTCAATGCTATTACAATTTCTTCTGTATGTGACCTATGCATTTTGTCTATGGAGCTCAAAGAAATATATTTTATTATTCTAATCATTTTCTTTACTCTGAATCAGTGTTGGCACTGGTTGTTGTTCCAGTCATTTCTGTTGCTGTACGGAAGTTTGGGCGTTATCTTCGTGAACTTTCACATAAGACGCAAGCCGCAGCTGCCGTAGCAGCATCAATTGCTGAGGTTTGTTCACCCTATTAACCATATTCATGTTTATTTTGTATTGTTGAAACCCAAGAGTATCATACATTTATTTTGCTTAGTGGGAACTAAAAAATATTGTGGGGTACTCTTCAAACATGTTATGCCGCATCTTGCGGGTACAACAATGATGATAATCAATTTCTCGTATTTTCACCATCTACAATTTATAGATACAGTGTTATGAACATAGGTTACATGTGTCACTCATTATTCCAAGAAAAATTGCTGGAACTTAAATCTACCTGACTACTCGTTCATTTATGAGAATTGAATAATATTATGTAATTTGACCCTCAGATATCTGAGAAATGGGTAAGTCACGATACTGTAAGTTACAATGCATTAACTTTTATTTGTACCCATGGCAATACAATCAATTGAGCTCAAACTACCCACTCAATCTGAGCCCCTCTAAATTAATAATATGCACCGTGCACAGTTTGATGTGTCAGAAGCCACTATCTAATTCTACAAACATCCTGCAAAATGGCGATTTACATCATTTATAACAAAGAGAGATTCGATTATCAATTTGAATATCCATTATGCCCCATTTTGGGTTGCTTATGGCTCCTAACAAGTTTCCATTGTTATTGTCCATTTTCTCTTAAACAGAAGTAGTTATCATTTGGCCATGCCTTGCCACTATGTCTATAGCATACCTCTTCAAGCTTGTAGAAAAAGTTCTTCAAATATTTACACTAAGTATTTTAACTTACAAATGTAGTTCTTCCGCAGGAATCTTTTGGTGCTATACGTACGGTTAGGTCGTTTGCTCAAGAGGATCATGAAATTTCACGCTACTCAGAGAAAGTAGATGAGACCTTAAAGCTTGGACTGAAACAAGCTGTGAGTTAGTTAAATTGATCAAAATTATTACATGTCATGATTAAGAAAAATTTCTGGATCTTAAACTTCAAATTTACTTTGCTACAGAAAGTTGTAGGTCTTTTCTCTGGAGGATTGAATGCAGCATCCACATTGTCAGTCGTCGTTGTAGTGATTTACGGAGCTAACTTGACAATAAGTGGTTCCATGACCACTGGTGCTCTTACCTCATTCATTCTTTATAGCCTTACAGGTATTTGCAAACCTGAGGAAATATGAAACATTTGATTGCACCATATGCTTGGCCATACAAACTATATGCAGGGAAAACCTACTGGTTATTTAAACTGCTCCTGCAATGGACCTATTTAGTAGATTTTTTGTTATGGAAATCATTGTTTAAAATAGTGATCGAGCAAGGCATTGTGATCCGACGTGAAAAAGTGATAGATTTGCAGTCTATTCTTAACAGGAATTTTTGGTAAGAAGGTCACTTTAGAATTTTAAAACACATGTGACTATAGCCATGACTTCTTTTTTTTTTTTTTTTTGGTAGAATAATTCTGTTGTGTTTTGTTCCGTGTTCCAGAGGTGACCCGGACAATTTTTTCTTTGCCCTTATTATTTCTTTGGAGTAATATTCCTCCAAATCCAATTTCAGAAGCATCAATTTGAACAATTTTAAAATATTCAGTATTTGAAATGGAGAGGCAAGGCAGGTTTTGAACCTTTTCTTTGATTGTCTGTACTACTCTAGTATGCTTAATAGTCCATTCTTCTGGATGTGTAGAGAGCCTATTTTGAAGAAGTTTTCTTTCCTTTGCTAAGTCTTTATAAAAATCAGTAACATAGTTTAGACATTCTAAAAATCTTTGTAGTCGTTCTTTGTCAAGGATTTCATCAGGAAATTGAGAGGCAAATTTTACAACTCTCTGGATTGGGGTGATTGTTCCATTTCTTATCTTGTAGCCAAGAAATTGAATTTCTATTTGGAATAGTTTCATTTTCTTTTGGGATAAAACTAATCCATTTTAAGGATTATTTTTCTAAAAATATATAGATGCTTCCAATGTTCATCTAGAGTCTTGGATTGGATTATATAAGAATGCCGTCTATATAGACTAGGGTGAAAGTTTTATAAGGATTAAAAATATCATTCATAATTCTTCGAAATTTAGAAGGAGCATTTTTAAGGCCAAATGGAATTAGTCCATTCTTAATGACCAAACGGGACTGTAAAAATCAATTTCATGGTTGTACTTGTAGCAGTTGCTAATATTGGCCAATAGTAAGGGATACTAGCTGATATGGATTTAACTGTATAATAGCATAACAATTTCTTTTTCTCAGTAGTGTAACAGTTCACCCTGGATTAGTATGCAAGCTGGATTTTAAAAAGGCCTATGATATGGTGGACTGGGGTTTTCTTCAGTATATGATGGGTGGATTGGTGTTTGGGCAGAAATGGTGTAAGTGGATAAATAGTTGTGTTTCTTCAGCTCACTTTTCTGTTTAAATGAATGGATCACCGAAAGGTTACTTTAAGAGTTCTAGAGGAATTCAACAAGGGTCCTTTATCTCTGTTGCTCTTTGTTATTGTGGCTGAAGCTTTGAATGCCTTGCTGGAGAGAGCCAATCAATTGAGATTAATTAAGGGGTCTGTTGTGATGATGCTGCTATTGAGGTAACTCATTTGCAGTTTGCAGATGGTACTGTCATTTTTTGTAATGCTGATTTAGTGCAGGTGGATAATTTGAAACTTATTTTGAAATGATTTGAGTTACTTTTGGGCCTAAAGATTAATTATGCAAAGTGTGAGCTTATGGGTATTTATCTAGAGCAACGTCTGCTTGCTTCTTTGGCTAAGAAGTTTGGTTGTAAACTTGGGAAGCTTCCAATATCTGGGGTTGCCTCTGTGTTTGGGTTTGCCTAAAATACCTTTATGGGATCCGATAGTGGAATTTATTGAAATTAGATTGAGCTCTTGGAAGAGTCGATACTTATCATTGGGAGGCCATCTTACTCTTATTAAATCCGTGTTGTCAAGTCTCCCAATCTATTTTTTGTCCTGTTTCAGGTGTCCTAAAAGCGTGGTGAGAAAGATTGAGAAATTACAACGAGTTTTTCTTTGGAATGATTCCGTTGAGCAAAGAAAATACCATTTGGTGAATTGGGATCTTGTTTGTCAACCTATTGCCAATGGTTGGTTGGGAATTCGTTCCATTGATAAGGTCAATAAGGCTTTATTGGGGAAGTAGTTGTAGAGAGTGGGTGGTAACTGCTTGTGGCGGCGTATTTAATTCACATATATAAATTAGAAAGGGATGGCTGGTTTGTGCCAGGAAGAGATTACGAAGCTTCAGGTATTTGGAGGTCGATTCTTTTTGTGAAGAGTGTTTTTGATCATGGGTTCGGTACAAGGTTCATGATGGGCAGCGTATTAAATTCTGGCATGGTGAATGGTGTGGACAGCGGGTTTGGAGTCATCAATTTCCTAATCTCTATCTTTTGGACAGGCGGCAACATGCTTTTATAGCTGAGCAATTTAAATTTATGGGTGGTTCTGTAGTTTGGAATTTTTGTTTTAGAAGGAATTTGACAGATCTGGAAACATCAGATCCTTGTAGAATGTTTGGATTATTGGATGAGGTATATTTGTCTTTGGGCAAGCCAAATGTCAGATTATTGATGCAGGAGCATATCACTTGGATTTAGTGGATCATATGGTAAATCATGCCCTAAAAGCTTTAGATCGAGTTGCTTTATCAAATAGGGTCTTAATCCACTTTTATGAGGAGTTGAGGACCCAATCAAAAGGAATGATTCAAATTGTATGTTGTGTTGGGAAGTCCCACATCCCACGTCGCTTGAGTACTGAGTTGGACATGACTTCGTTTACTGTTTGGGCCTTCCACCTATCAATTTAAGCTTTTGGGTTGGTATATGGTATCTTACATGGTATTAGAGTGGGTTTCGATTCCGTCATTCTTGTGTAACTCACATGGCTCCTCGTTCTTGTGTAGCCCAAGTGGCAGGCCCGTCCATGAAATCTATTGGGCCTGCATGTGAGGAGTGTTGGGAAGTACCACATCCCATATCACCTAAGTCCTGAGTTGGACATAACTTCATATACCTGTTTGGGCCTTCCACCTATCAACTTAAGCTTTTGGGTTGATATATGGTATCCCACATCACCTTAGTCCTGACTATGCATGATTCTAGAAGCAGGAACAACCAGATATCTCTATGCACCTGGCAAGTGGGGTCCACAACCCCTAGGAATTTCTAACACACAATTCCCTCTTTGATCTTTTCTTAATTACTTCCCATTCTTGAATGTAATTAGGATCTTATAGGGTTTCTATTGTCATTAGAATTATGATTAATGGTTGTGATTTAATCATAGGTTTAGGGCTTCTTCGTTGGCATAGCATATATACAAGTCCATTGTATGGAACGAAGGTAATCTTGGAATATTTTATGAAAATTAATTAAAGTTGCATGTGTGCACTTTTATCTATTTTCCTTCTCCTTGGTTTGAGTATCTCCCATTGGATCGAAGGCATTGATGATGGATTTTCACGATCAACGGTAAGTGAATCTCTATCTTTCTTGTTGTGTGTGGATTTTCTGTTTGATTGAAGATCGGATATCATTGGGTTCACCATCAATTAGGATTATTGCTTTCCTGATTGCGTCATTATCTTTGGAGATAGATTGGGTGGAGGGGGTGCAAGATATTTCTTCTCAGCTCGATGCGACTTTTCACCATATTTTCCGAGAGGCTAATGAAACTGCCGATGGTCTCGCTAAGGAGGGAGTGTCTCTTTCTTCTGTTTCTTGTGATGTCTAATGATGTTTGATTGTTATGTTTTTGTTTCTGGTTGTTTGTTTTAGAGCTGGTCTGTGCTTTTCAGTCCAGTTCTTTTTTGGAGCAATAAAATTTACTGTTATAAAAAAAAAGGCATAATAGTTCCTCTGTTGCTGTACTTAGCAGCCTTATTAAACAAAAATGACCCTAAGTATTTATACATTTAAAAGGAAATTCAATTTCATGGTTGTAGCAGCTGCTAATATTGGCCAATACTACGGGATACAAGCTGATATGGACTTAACTGTAAAATAGCGTTACAGCTCCTCTGTTGATGTACTTAGCAGCAATTATCTAGTGTATCGGCTGCTATGTTAACATTGGTGGAGATACCAAAAAAATAACTTAATTAGATGACTGGCAGGTGTTGCTATTGGTAAATTTTGGCCATTACCTATGTTTTCCCTTTCAAAACAACCATTGGATGCCTAGGATGATCTAATATTGGTGATGATGTGGATGGCCTATCACTTGAAACGGATCATCAGTAAACAGTTCAAAATACTTGGTGGTGGCCCCACCTATACCACCATTGTTTTTCTGAAGGAAGTTTCTCATTTGAGAATCACATAATTTCTCTTCAAATATTTGCTATCATTCTTATAATGAAATATTTTGGTTGCCTACTCTATACAAATGATTGTTTGGTAAACTTGCATGTGGTTGGTTACCTCAATTGATCTTAGTCAGATGCATGGAAATCAAAGGCTGAAATGACTGGGTGCATTCATATTGGATTACAAATGGTGTTCATTATTAACATCATGAGTTTAGTGGGTATATATATATATATGTTGTGATTAATTTCGTTTAGTGGGTATATATATTTGTTATGATTAATTTCTTTTGTCTGTTTTTCTTATGGATCCATCTCTTTTTCTTTCTGCCTGCAGTTGGTTCTTCGGTTTCTTCACTATCAGGATTATATACCACTGCTATGAAAGCTGCAGGGGCGAGTAGAAGAGTTTTTCAGCTTCTGGATCGTGCCTCATCCATGCCAAAATCAGGAAACAAGTGCCCTTTTGGGTTAGTGATTACAACTTTTATTTCAGAATCATAGATCCTTATTGACAAGATGTGCATATTATTCTTGGGCCTTCATTAATGTAAAGCTTGAGTTTACGGTTTTGTTGAACTGAACCATTGGCTTGAGATCCCTAGCTGCTGAGGACTATGGCTCAAAATATCCAGGATGAGAGAATATTAAGCTTCAGTTTAATAAATAATTGTACCAATTAGCATTTCAACTGAAAAGGTTCACTTAGGTGGCTATTATGTTTAAATCTTGGATGTTTTGGGGCCATAGTCTCGTCTGGAAGTATTCATCGAATCAATGGTCAGGATCAACTAACATGGGCCTCACTCATATAAACTTAATGCCTGAGGATAGATACGATTCGTATCCTTTGGCCAATAATATATTAATAAATATCAAAGAAGGCCGCTTTCTCAATCCAGTAATCCTTTAGCTGAATATATTTGATGTGTTTGAGTCTATACCCTAAAGCCAGTATTCTAATTTAGCATTGGTGTGGTTTTGGCTGTTAGTGATCAAGATGGAGATGTGGAAATAGATGATGTCTGGTTTGCCTATCCTTCTCGGCCTAACAATATGGTACTGAAGGTAATGCTCTTATAATGTGCTAAAAGACTCTGTTGAGACCTATGAAGAAGGGCCTCCTTGAAAAAAAAATTTCTTTACTTAATGCGATACACAATGAAAAGGTCAAGAAAATTCACATAAAACCAATAATCATTAGATGAGATGACAATTACTTCTGCCAGATAATTTGATTGTAAGACCAGGCAGTACCTTCAAAATGTACATACATCAATCATAAAAACTGATTATAAATAGGTTTATCTTTTTTCTTTCTCTAAAAAAAATTGTGATAAATGTCATTTGAGGAAAAAAAAAATGTCTATCCCTGTTCTTTTGTTGTTCGCTAACCATACTCAGTAACTTCACAATCTAATGATTTTCCTCACTAATGTATTCCTAGTCTTTAGTTGTTTCCCTCCTAAACTAGTTCATTGTACTTGCAACTCTTCTATATTTCATAAGGGGTTTTGGATCTTTTGTTTACGTGCCCAAACCATCTCTAAAAGTACTCCTTGATCTTTTCTACTGGTGCCTCCTGTAGATTTTCTCTGATGTATTAATTCCTAATTCTGCCCTTGCAAGATTATCATAACCATCCCAGCCATGTGTACCCTCTCCAGGGTAGGAATTTGGAATTAAGATTTTGGGAATTAAAATATTTTTTTATGAATTGGAATTTCCTGGTCAATGAAAGAAATGTTCTCTCTCAAATCAAATACGCTCTGTATCTACTTGAACAAACAAGTAAGTTAGGCATAAAACCAGTTGACATCAGAGTTTTAAAACTCGACTGAGTCTGAGTCGACTTGGCCAACTCCACTCAGACTCAGTGGCGCAGCCCCGGACCTTCGATCGAATAGACCAACCTCTTAGATGAGGTAGATCGAATCCACCAAAGGGATTCTACACAAAATAGCACTCACAGCCATGAACTCATGGGAATAACTCACGTTACTTGAATTGAATTGATTAATAATGCATAATAAAAACAATATGTCTCTTCTCTATATATACTATAGAGCATCCTATTTCTAAATTAATCATAATATTGGAATTAGTAACATACCTATTCCTAATCAAATTAGAATTTTAGAAAGCAATTCTATTTAAGTAACTAATTGATACTACTAATTTAGATGGATAGGGATCCCTGATTGAATCAGGAATCATGTGGACCCCATTAGATGATCCATCAAGATGGCCTGCGGGCCCTAGTCTTTTGTCGGGCTGCATCAACTCTCCTCGGCTTGAAAGAAGTCGACTCCGGCGAGTTAATCGCATGATAATGCTCGTAAAGATATGGATTCAAGCGTTGAAAATCTGTTGTAGTGATCCATGTAGCATCTTAGAGGACGATTCTTCTAGCGGACATAGAACTTTTGAAAACCTCCTTGATGAGTGGAAACAATTTGATCATCAAGCACATCAACAATCTTGTCAACGGGTGGAAGATTCGAAGGGAGAGCAATAGTCTGCTCTTTAGTTTCACCATCATTGTCATGACCTCGGTAGAGTGTAAGATCCTCTACGTTGAAGGTAGAATTGACTCGTAAATCGGATGGAAGATCAAGCACATAAGCATTGGAGCCAATCTTTTTGAGAATCTTGTATGGACCAGCATTTCGTGGATGCAACTTTTTATAAGCTCCTGGAGGCATACGTTCTGGACGGATACGGACCACGACCATATTCGGGCAAATTCAAGAAATCGACGACGCTTGTCTGCTTGTTGTTTATAAGTGGCATTACTAGCAGATATATGGCGGCGAACTTCATTGTGCACTTGTTGCATGTGGTGAAAAAAACTTTCAGCATCGGCACTTATTCGGGCATCTACCGGCGAAGGGAGAAGATCAACAGGTAGTCGTGGTCGAACCCCTGTAACAACTTCAAATGGAGAAGTACCAGTAGACCGACCGAATTATTATAGGCAAACTCAGCCATAGGTAATGCTTGATCTCAAGTTGTGATGTGATCACGAACAAGGCATCGTAACCACTGTCCAAGATTTCTGTTTACCACTTCGATTTGGCCGTCAGTTTGAGGGTGGTAAGCTGTAGAGAATTTGAGCTTGGTATTGGACAATATCCATAAAGTCTTTCAAAAATAACTCATGAATTTGGTGTCTCGATCTGAAACAATAGTCTTTGGAAGGCCATGTAGACGTGCAACTTCTTTGAAAAAGGGCCTTGCAACCTTGTAGGCATCACTAGTGGAAGTACACGGAATAAAATGTGCCATTTTTGAAAAGCGATCAACGACAACAAAAATAGAATAAACTTTTCTTTGAGTCATCGGCAAACCTAGCACAAAATTCATGCTAATGTCTTCCCATGGAGTATGAGGAACAGGCAAAGGTTGATAAAGTCCAGTGTTCTTATTACCTTTGGCTAGCTAGCATGTCCTACATCGTTCGCAAATGCGAATAATGGTAGGCTTCATTTGGGGCCAATAATATCTATCGCTGACAAGAGCAAGAGTTTTGTCGCGTCCTAAATGGCCACTATATCCTCCCGAATGCAACTCGCGGACAACATATTCACGAATGGATGTGGCACGAAGACAGAGTTGTGTACCTTTAAACAAAAAATCATCATGAATGCTATAGTGAGGATGATTACCCAGATCACCATTGCTGAGGTCTGCATAGATAGAACCAAAGTCTGGATCATCCGCATAATCTAGCTTGAGTTGGTCAAAACCTAGTACACTAACAGACATGGTTGTCAACAAATGTTTTCGTCGATTGAGTGCATCAGCTATCAAGTTATCTTTTCCTGCTGTGTGGCGAATGCTGAAACTGAACTCCTATATATATGCGCTCCACTTGGCACGGTTGGCACTGATCTTTTGTTGAGAATGTAGATGTCGCAAAGCATCATTGTCTGAGTAAAGAACAAACTCGTTGCCAATCAAGTAATGTCTCCAATGACGAAGTGATTGTACAACGGCATAGAGTTCCAAATCATAAGAAGAGTACTTTTTCTTGGCATCAGAAAGTTTCTCACTGAAAAATGTAATCGGATGTCTCTCTTGACTAAGAACACCTCCAATGCCAATATTTGATGCATCACAAGCAATTTCGAAGACCTTGTCAAAATTTGGAATTTATAAAACTGGTGCATCTGTGATTCTACGCTTTATTTCTTCAAAGGCTTTATTGGCCGAACTAGTCCACTTAAATTCACCCTTTTTCTTGCAATCTGTGATTGGAGCCATGATATTGCTGAAGTTTTGAATGAATCTCTTATAAAAGTTTGCAAGACCATGAAAACTTCGAATTTCAGTGAGTGTAGTAGGAATGGGCCAGTCCAGAATTGCTTTGATCTTCTCAGGGTCCATTTTAATTCCTTGTGCCGACACAACATATCCCAAGAAGATAACAGAATCACTCATAAAAGTGCACTTCTTGAGATTAATATAGAAATGCTCCCGGCGAAGGAGTTGGCAAATTGTATCCCGATGTTGAAGATGTTTTGCTTTCGTCCGGCTGTAGATTAGAATATCGTCGAAGTAAACGACGACAAACTTTCCAATATAAGGTTGCAACAATTGTGTCATAACCCGCATAAAAGTACTAGGTGCATTGGTGAGCCCAAAGGGCATAACCAACCATTCATAAAGACCGTCTTTGATCTTAAATGCAGTCTTCCATTCATCACCTGGCCTTATACGGATTTGATGATAACCACTTCGCAAATCAATTTTAGAGAAAATACATGCACCAGTCATCGAGCATATCATCTAATCTGGGGATTGGGAAGCGGTACTTTACCGTAATTTTATTGATTGCACGACTGTCCACGCACATACACCAACTTTCGTCTTTCTTTGGAGTGAGAAGTGCAGGTACTCCACAGGGACTGAGGCTTTTCCTGATATATCCCTTTTGTAAAAGATCATCAACTTGCCTTCTTAATTCTTTATGCTCCATAGGACTCATCCGGTATGCAGGCAAATTTGGCAAGGAAGCGCCTGGGACAAGATCAATGGCATGCTGGATGTCACGTAATGGAGGTAGCTCCTTAGGCAGCTCATCTGGAACTAGATCAGCAAACTTCTTCAGAAGTGGCTCTACTTCTTGTGGGACATATGTGGCAGGAAATTCTTCTGGAGTTTGCCAAGCAATCAATGCATACATGACGCCTTGTTCTTTGCTTTCATCTTCAAACTTCCACATGGTCAATATAGGAAGTGCTGGAGTTGTATTAGATGTGGAGGACGATTTGGAGGGCAATGGAAGCAACCTAATCTTGCCTCCTTTCCAGTTAAAAGAACAAGTATTATGCTCATGATCTGTGATGACTTTAAGTTTCTTTAACCATGGTCGTCCGAAGAGAATATGTGTAATGTTCATTGGAATGACGTCACAATGAATTGTATCTTCATAATTGCCGACTCGGAAAGGGACGACACATTGCTTACGGACAGGAATGGAGTAATTGTTGACCCATGCAACTTTATAAGGTCTTGGATGCTTTTCAGTAGGTAGCTTGAGTTTCTCGACTGCCTCTTGAGAAATAACATTTATCGTGCTACCACCATCAATGATCATGTTACAAGACTTGCCCTTGCAATTGACTCGTGACCGGAAAATGGATGCATGATTCCGGTCTTCATTTTCTTCCATCGCGTCAGCTACTAGGAGACGACGATCAAGGAAAAGCAGTGGGGTGCCGTCATCAGCTTATGTATCTTGGAATTGATCTACTGTGGTTTCATTTTGAAGCTTTGCATTGAACGGCTCTACTTCTATTTCCTTATCATATTGTTCATCATCTTCTGGCTCATTAGTAGCATATAAATTTCTATGGGGACACTCGGCTGCATAATGTCCCTTTTGTTTGCAGGCATGACAAATGATTTCTCTCTTATCTATCCTTCCACGGGCATGGTTATCATTCTGATTCTGCTGCATCTTCTGATTTGGCTGTGGCAAAGCTTGCACCAGCTTGAGGGAGAGTGTTGTAATCTAGTGTGGACTTTTTTGTAATTTTAGAACAACAGGACTGTTTTGTTAATACCGATAAATACAGGGCTTTTCTTAAAGAATGAATATACAAGTTTTTTTAGTATAAACATATAGCGATGCTAGCCGCCCAACCCTAAGTTGGACAACCAGCAAGTCTTCTTTTCCCGTCTCGTCGTTTCTTCTATTTTCCAATTTTCTCCTTTTTTTTCTGACTTCTGTAGAATTTCTGTTTTCTTCAGAAAAATTAGAAATAAATCAAGTTTCTGAATTGCATCTTTATAATACACCTTCCCCTGATTATGCACTCACCCAAGTTTCATTTGAATTATGGTGATATTAAGTATATTGATCAAGGTGCAAAAATCAGTTTATCATGTTTTCCACATACTGATCAATTAAGTTTGTATATTACTTTGATTCAGTAAAATTTGGGCCACTACCATTTCCTGGGTGGTTTGTAATGTGAAGAATGTCAACATGGGTGTGGGTGTGGGTGTGGGTGTGTGTGTGTGTGTGTGTGTTGCAAAACAGAATTGCAAGATCCTGTCTAACCTACCTAGATAATGTAAGATATATATCATGTCCTGAAAATTGGGTGCTATAGTCAGATGACATCTTGTGGGGCCTACTTGGGGGCCTGATAACACGGGGTGTGGGGAATTGCAAGATCCTGTCTAACGTACCTAGATAATGTAAGATATATATCATGTCCTGAAAATTGGGTGCTATAGTCAGATGACATCTTGTGGGGCCTACTTGGGGGCCTGATAACACGGGGTGTGGGGATATGTAGTGTTTATCATGGATGTATAACACAAGAAAGTCCATCCCAATTGGATGACTACAGCCATTCATATAAGGTCTTGCAAGTTGAACGGTTAGATAAACCTTTCAAAACCGTTTGTTTCCACTTGCCCCCTAATCATGTCTGCAGTCCCCAACATAGGGTGAAATTTCTCAAAGTATGTAGTGATGCTCAAGGTACAAGGTGGCTCCTTTTGTTTTCTACTTTACCATAGTGATAACTTTTAAAGAAATAATCAATATGGTAATATCCAGAGTCCTTACAGATGTAACTGAGCATTGGATATTTTGTGATCGAAGTGTTGACTTGAAGTTCATCTTAGTCAAATCATGAACAGGTGAATTTCAGGTGATTCACCATGTAGACTCAGTTTCATCAAGATTTAACCATAAGGGGCCGTATGTCTATTTCCTTTAGTAATATTCTACCCAGTTATGCATGACCACTTTTATTCTCTTCCTACTTTACATTTGTGTCATATAATATTTTTGAAATGTTTCTTAAATACCCAGTTGAGAACCTAAGTGGACTTGACCTAACCATAGTGAAGTCAGATTTTCCATCAACTACTCTAACGGCCATTTTCTTGTTTGTAGGGAATAACATTAAAATTGAAGCCTGGAACGAAGGTTGCTCTTGTTGGTCCAAGTGGTGGCGGAAAAGTAATCATTATTCTTTTTTTTTAATTATTATTAGGCTGAGGCTTTTGTGCGAATATCTCTCATGAGAGACATCATGCTGACCCCCTATGATCAGCGAACCCCCTCACACTCATTAACCAACTAAATCTCCAAATAAATTGGTACAAGTTCAAATTTGACACTCATCCAACTGTTACTTGCCATTGGACTTAAATTCTAAAAGGATGATTCCTTCTAAAACCATTAAACTCAAGGGCCATGGATAAAGGGGTTAGGTTGATCTAATGTACTTGAACTTTTGCACGCATGTAGGTCTCATTCATATCTTTCAATCCCCCACCTCCCATGATTGGCGTGGCCCCAGGTGGGCCCCACAAAGGGAGTCTGCACAGAGTGCCCGCATGAGCACAGCCCTTGTTATTCATCATCATCATCATCATCATCATTTCCACTTAAACTTTTCAGTGCACATGGTACAAGACTCATGTCTTCCTTTGTTACCAACAGACTACAATAGCAAACCTAATTGAAAGGTTCTATGATCCACTCAAGGGAAAAATCTTACTGAATGGAGTGCCATTAATGGAAATATCGCATCAGTATCTCCACAAGAAGGTAAACTTTTTTTTTTTTTCCTTTTTTGATGCTGATCCTTTTGTTCTCGAAAGAAAATTATAAAGAAGTGTTGTAGGGGATGGTTGTATATTGTTGGACACCCCAATATTCTTGGTCCAACCCGATGTAGGGCAAGAGTCCGTTGTGACCCAGATTGCATTAATGATGATAGTCCATGTTTGGTCCAAGGTATTAAGGAGTCTCAGTGGAGGAAACTCCTTAATAACCAGATTATAAAGACATTACAAATCCCAAAATGAAAGGTCCTTCATCCTTGATCAATGAAGACTAAACAAGTTCCCTACAAAGATTAAAGTACCACGGAGAGCACGATTGTGAAAATACCTTGGGTTGACTCCTTGCCAGCCAAGATAGGGACCATGGTTTTAAGTTTCCTGTTAATCTTCATATCAAGGACCCACATGATGCAAGTCTCTCTGCTTTCTACTTTCTTTGACAAACAAACAACAAAAGACAATAGCCCCTTCTATGCTATGGAAGAAAATGATTTTTTCTCTTACCGCTGTACCCATCTTCAAACGGCGGTCTCCATGAAACAGGCCTGCCTCTCACTAAAGAGATCAATTCAGAGAGATTGTCATTCAGGCCTTGTACTTGTGACAAATGAAAGAACCCATATGAGGCCCTGTTTTTCTGGTCTTGAATACTGGAAGTGATATGATGTAATATGGTGTTGTCAGCCTTCAAATTACAGGAGAAACAGCCCTGGTTGGTGGCTGTCACACCCAGATCTAGTTGTATCCAACCTTTTCTGCATGGCCAAATCCTAAGGATAAAACTCACCAGAAAGAAGATAATATTTTTCAAATTTGTTGTTCCACTTGCTTATATATTTTAGACAGAAAATGGCGAAAGTCCTATCTAATCTAGATATCTGATTGTAGATGAGACTAATCTTAGTCATTTAATGAAAAATATTACGTCCCTTCTAATAAAAGAGTCCTAATTACAATTAAACAACTGATCAAAGAAAAAAAAATACAATTAAACTACTCATTAAATAGAAAGAAAACTATTTTTTGCTCAATATTCAAGCAAATTAATCTTCAATCCAATGGGTGAACACTCAACTGAGGAGAAGAACAAGTGCATAAATTTGCGATTTTTTTATTATGTGAAATATAATGAGAATGGGATTGGTCGACCTTTACAATGGATATACGTATGGCTGAAACAACTTAAAACCCTAAACAAAATCATAGCCATTGATCTATTCTCCAAAAAATAAAAGGCTAATTACTTAAATGAGTCCTAAAATTCTTTAACAAGGAAAGAACATTTTAAAACAACCAAAAGAAAGAAAGAAGTTCATTGGAATCTTGTGACGTGTTGGACGACCTGTTAATTAGAGGCTGTGCCTCCCATCTGCAGGACTAGTACGTGTTCAGCAGCCTGCTGTCCTTTGGTTGCCAAGGATCTATTTGACAACCAAGTGATGAATGAATTCAAGATAGATTATAAGCTAACAGCATTGTGGATGTGCTGTAGAGACTTTTGAAATGTGGAGTGAAATGCCTTTGGATTACTTTTAGTTAACCTTAAATTAGTATACAAGTTACCATCCCATTTATTATGTTGAAGTGCAATGTATTGTGTTTCTCACACAGCCATACCCTTTTGAACTATGAAACTTCAGATCAGCATAGTGAGCCAAGAGCCTGTTCTTTTCAATTGTTCTGTAGAAGAAAACATTGCATATGGATTTGATGGCAAGGCTAGCAGCACTGAAATTGAAAATGCAGCTGTAAGGTTTGATGTCTTTTGTCATGCCATTTTTTTTGTCCATCTACATCTGGATCTTCACTCTTAAATACTGTACAAAATTGCAGAACATGGCCAATGCACATGAATTTGTATCAAAGTTCCCTGA
Source organism: Cinnamomum chago (assembly GCA_038049695.1). NCBI lineage: Eukaryota > Viridiplantae > Streptophyta > Magnoliopsida > Laurales > Lauraceae > Cinnamomum > Cinnamomum chago. Next base: position 100,528,390 of record CP142451.1, on the reverse strand, counting down.
TAAATATAAAACACATGTTGGAGAACGTGGGGTCAGGCTATCAGGAGGTCAGAAACAACGAATAGCAATTGCAAGAGCATTACTGATGAATCCAAGTGTTCTTCTATTGGACGAGGCGACGAGTGCTTTGGATGCTGAAAGTGAATACCTCGTTCAGGTAACACTTGTTCAGGCAAACGTAGCAGGCGAGGGCCTTAAAGTTTGAAATTTTTTTACCATTTTTTGTTAAACTAAACTGTTTATTTGATGGGTCCCGCCATGGATAGATCCTCCTAAAAGATGAACAATGCTTGAAGATCCTAGCCACCCTCTGTTTTACCTTAGTTTTACATGTAGCTGTCTTTAAACAATATATATTGTGGTGATAGTTGTTGACATGCGATACCATGTTCATTCAAAGAACCAGCATAACATAACCCTTCAGCTTCATTTGTTCTACGATCTCATTTCCAAAAAGGTTTCTATAGCTAAACACTCACTCAGGGTCACCCACAACCCACCCCTTTAATGACCTTCACTTCTTGATTTATTCATTCTTCTCCTTTGCTTGGAACTGGATGAAGGGGGAAAACAACTATTTTTTATTATTATTTCCCTCAGGACATTAATCTGTAGAGTCCTGCCAGTACACTTCATTTCTTAAAAATCTTTAGAAATTCCTTCTTCACTGAGTTTCTTTCCTTGTATTCCTTGGTGAACTCTTCCATGGAACATATAGGTGATTGCATCTCTCTTGATTTTTTTTCATATTTTGCATGTACTGAGATTTTGTTTAAATTATATTCTCCTATTGGGTGTAGGATGCAATGGATTCTATCATGAAGGGAAGGACCGTGCTTGTAATAGCACACAGGCTTTCGACAGTTAAAAGTGCAGACACAGTTGCTGTCATATCTGAAGGTCAGATTGCAGAAAGCGGGACCCATGATGAGCTCCTCAACAAGGATGGCATCTACACAACGCTGGTGAGAAGGCAGTTGCAAGGAACAAAAACTGAGATCTAATTTGATTTGCTTGAATACAAAATAAAGCTGAGTAGTGGAAGGCTAAACATTACTGAAAGTGAATTTGGGGCATATAATAATACATCAAATCCCCCTCATGGAACATTCTCACCTACATTGATGCCTTAGGTAACCTGTTGTATGTACAATTTCCTAATGTGCGCTAAAATTATGTGAGTTTTGTCTTTACTTGCAATCCTCAAGTCTGATTAAATTTGCTTCCCAATTATTGGTTATATCATATATCCCCCTGCATCCTCTAGTATGACCTGTGGTTCAGCGAGTTGGATGATATCAAAATAGGCACATATGGACCTGTGGTTCAGCAATCCGAACAACTTATTTTTGGACACTGTCTGGCCCTTTTTAATTGCTAAACATACGCTTTGCAGATTCTATTCTTAGCCTCATGCTCACTCCCCCCTGGGGAGAATCTGTATCATGGGTTCTAATGACCTTGGGATGGACACTGCCCTGGGACAGGCTCACACCTTCAGGAACATCAGATGAATAGATGTTCCTACTTTGAAACCAAAACCATAGTTTTCATGAAAAAAGAAAATGAATTTCTGTTGAAAATAACTGGTATGACTTAACTGAACATCTACAGCACAGATTCATGTGAGGCAAATCCCAACTCTAGGTAGGTTATTGCAGGTGTCGTCTTCAACTTATTATTATTATTATTGTCAATAGTAGACAGTAACACGAGAGAAATGAACAAAACCAGAGATGATTGCACTAGGTTGGAATTCAGCAAGTTTTCTGGGCTTTCGATAATGATCTCAAAGCATGCTTATAAATCAATATGCACTTTGCATTCTGGTGCCCTTGCTTAGTGGGCTGCACTGCAGGGATCAACTGGTGAGAACCTTTTGGCCTCCCTTCACCCAAACCCGCAATTGAGATCAATCGGCGAGTCTGCTCTGGGCTTGACAGTAATCGTTTTGGAAGTTGAGAGTCCAAGAACCCTTTACTGGGAGTGTCTAAGCTTGTTACTGTCAAGGCGTAGGGCAGCAAGTTGGGTATAAACAAGCTGAGCTCAAGCCAAGCCAAGCCCATTGCCAAAATGAGTTTAGTTGTGTAATGCCTTGCTTAAGCTTGGTTCAACAATCTCATGAGCGAGCTCGAGCTCAAGCCCAGGTGAACAGAACCAAGCTGGCTGGAATGAAGACGACCATCCTCTGCAAGTGAAGTACACAGTAATACTGAAAGGAGCATTGTTGTACTGGTTTGCAATTTGAGTTTGTGATCTTAGGCCACCACTAAAATAGCAGAAACATGGAGCCCAATTGGCCCTGGCACTGCACCTGCTTAATTCATCGGGGGTCAAAACTGATGGCTCATTGAATCACTAATCATGGATGGCCCACAAAACAGAAAATCTAAATTTGCTAGCTCTGGTTATCCTCTATTTAGGGTTCTCTTTATTATTATTTATTATTGTTGTTGCAGCTGCTGTTGAATGGGGAATGTTACTGAGCAAAAAATGAGGAATGTTGGACGAATAGGGTTCCTTCCTTGGAGACTATCTATATCTAGAACTATCAACTGTGGGCAATGCTCATGTTTAGGCAATTTTGTGGAAACTAGATTGGCTTTGACTATGAGTGGGTGATGGATCTCAAATGTAATCACGGCCTTGGTTAAAGTAAATGCCAAAAGGACAGGTTTAGTTTAACTGTTTTTTATTTTGGAAAAAAATCTAACTGGTGGACTGCCACAAAAAGGAAAAAAGGAAAAAAAAAAGTCCAGCCAACATTCGCACGATTGAGTAAAGTTGGCACCTTAGCTTCACATGTACGCCTCTTGGGTCTTCAAGTTTAAAATATCGCTAGTGACTAGTAGCCCAACTTAGCCAAAAAAAAAAAAAAAAAGTTAGCGACATTTGAATTATTATAACATTCTGTGTGGACGGGGATCTAAACTGAAAAATCATTTTTTTAAGAGGAAAAGAGGAGCCTCCTCAAAAACTAGGCACGTGAAGATTCCATGGAGTTCATTTTAAAAACCTATGGTACAACCAAAATGCAAAAACCAACTCGGAATCCTCAGTTTCATGGAAGGATTCCTTCCACACATCCAATCCAAACGTGGGTTGAAGTTCCTTCATAATCTGGTTTTGTTTTCTTGAATAAAAATACATGGGCGATTCAATATTTATTTGCCTCCCCAAGTTCTCGACCCAAATTTCATTGGATGCAATAGCACCTTTCATTTTCCTTCCCAAATCCACTGCCAAGCATCTTTTTTTTCCACCTTATTCTAAACTAAATATTAAATCCATCATTCATTATTTCTGTTGTTCGGTTCCTTTCATTGCACTGGCTTTGCCACTAGTTTCTGGTGAAACCAGACTTCAAGTATCAAAAACAGTAATAAAGCTTATGCCCCAAGAATTCTACCAAAGCCCATAAGTTGGAACTCCAACATCCTGCTTGGAACTCAACTAACGGCAAAAATGCTTATGACCCATTTTTCCCTTTCCTCACAGAAATCTAACCAATCATTTTTGTGGGCAGTACTGTTTAATCAACAGTATCGCTCTCTGCCAAATGGGAAAGTTTCAATCCAACTTCTCCATCATTGGATTGGATTTGGGGAAGAAGGAAGAAGATGAGGAGTTTATGCTTGGTCAGGGTCAACAGCGACCCTTAACATAGAAAATGAAGGTCGATAGCGATCACAAAAGAAAAATGGTAAAAAAAAAAAAAAATGATGGCTTTTTTGTATGAATTCCCTGTTTGGTGTGACTTTTTGCTAAAGTTCCATTTTTGGTGCACTAGCCACGTAAAGTTTAGTTTTATATATATATAAAATCCTCACAATTCTAACTGGTGGACTGCCACATAAAGAAAGAAAAAATGGCCACACCTTGGTTTGCCCAAAGTTTTTTCACGCAGTAGTAGCAACAAATGGCTGAGATCAAATCAGCACAGCCATAGCACAATTCTCTCATCCTTGAGCAACCACTGTTTTGCCTTGCGCCAATCTGATGTGATTGATCTTCACCATAGGTTGAACTATACTGCACTATACCTGGATTGGAGAGATTGTTAAATAAAGAGACGTCTGTTTACCACTGCAATTGATTCATTGAGGGTCATTTTACAGTTAATTCGTCAATTCTATTTGTGGAATGGTTAAAATCCCCTCCCATCTTTTACTTGCATCCCTGCAACCCTGCAATTGGCAGTTCAGACCTTTCAAGCAACCTTTGCCTTTTGAGATATGTAGGTGTCTGTGTGGGAGGTGCTCACTATTGGAACCTTGGCTGTGGATTCTAATGACTTACCCATCAGAAATACTAAAAGAGAAAAAAAAAGAGGACAGACGGCGGCCAAAATGGAAAACTTTAAGAACGGTGGCTCGGTGCAGCCCTTAAGGCAGTAGTGTCAAGGGTGATGCCCTCTGTATCAAACCCTTGAGGGTGCCTCTGTCAAGGTTGCCGAGGGACTTCATGAGAGTTTCCATGGCTTATAAATCCCACATTCTAGAGCATTTGGGGGATCCCTTCACAAGCTTTTCTTCTTCCTCTCCCTATGTGTACTATGAGATGAAAAAGAGAGTACATAAATAATGATACATGAGTTCAAAAAAGAAAGAAGATAATAGAAGCATTTTTAATCATGTGTATAGTGTATCCCTCAACACATTGCGGGGATTTTGTTGGATTTCCATCATTGACATTGGGAGATGAAGCAGGGAGAGACCAATCATCGAAGAAGAATGTCAACATGAGACCTATAATTGAGATTTATCACCTCAATTTCGGTGGAAATCTTTCAAATTAAATGGCAAGATTCTCAAAAACTATCAAACTCTTTTTAGGCATCTCAGCCTTAAGGTCCATGACAGAAGATGATATGCTTGGGTTCTTGCTGTCTCAAATACACAAGAATATATCCCTTCTGTGGTGTGAATCAGCCATATTTGATTTCAAACAAGTTGGAGTTTAAGGGTCAAACCCTTAGCAAGCAAAAGACGAAAATTTATCTTATTACAAAAAGTCCGTTCCTTAAAAAATTTCCATACAACTATAAATGGAAAGAGGAGAAAAAACTCAAATAGATCTAGTCCTGTTTTCTGAAAAAAAAAATACTAATTCTATTTACTTCAGCAAATATAGAAACTTCTAATCAAGAATCCTATTTTAGTTGCAATTGAAAGAAAGAAATAGCTATGGCATCCCTCGTGAGGACATGAAAAGTAAAGAGTACGCTTTGGTGCTTCCCAGACCCCAGGTGAAAAATGGGTCACATTTTACAAGTTCTGTCATACAAGAATCATATTCTAGGCCTTTTGAGTTTTACAAATGGGGTCCATGCTTTGGCAGACCATTGGTCAAATTGACCCCACCAGGGATAACTTGAGAGATTATCTTCGATGGAACCATCCAAATCCTGGGTTGAAGACGACGGTTTAGAAATACAGAGGTTTACACAATCAAGGTAAAAGTAGAAAAATAGATGGCCAGGATCTTCTGACTTGAATGATTTGGGATTAGTGTCTACCTAGTACGACCTAGATCGATGGTATGCATAACCAAACTATGACCCACTTGCATGACTATAGTTTACGAACTTACATTCAACTTGCATCAAACTAAGTTGAGTCAACTTAATTAAAGTCAAAACTTGGCCTTGGCAGTGAAAGGTGTTGCCTAGGCTGAATTTCTAATTCAAATTATTGAGTTCAGCTGATGAATTTCCAACTCAAATTATTGAGTTCACCTGAAGATAGACAGCTTGACATCCAATTGGACTGAGTACTCACGTGAGCTTTAAGACTATTCAGTTGGAACCTAGTTTATGAATTAAGAAATGACATCAAGATCATGGATCGTGTTCATATTCCACGGTGGAGATCATATAAGTCCACTGGTTGTAATGGTACAGGGCATGAAGAGAGCATACCTTCATATATACTTCCAATGATAACAGTTGACATTGCTAACCTTTTCTCAAAAAGTCAAATCACTGACCAAATTCCCTTTGCTACTTAAAACACTTCAGAAAATGGGGCTTTAATGTTAGTTGTGAGAGTTAAACACCTCTAACACAAAGTTTACACAAGGACAGAGAAAACAACTTACCCTTTTTTTATACAGGAGATGCAAAATTTTCCAGCCTTAAGGACGGGTAGAAATCACAAGAAAAACACTCAAGTGATAAACGTCATTGTGAACTTACAGGTTCCACCGTCCGATATTCCCTCTCTGTAATTGATCTTATTATTCCATCTGCTTTTGAAGATGCATCCTCAATCTCTCCTTTAGGAGGAAAACCACGAGCACGTGCATGTATCCATTGGTCTATGACTCCACAGCTGAGGGCATACTTGATCATATGTTGCAAGTACCCTCTGTCAGTAACCAAATGAGGCTGGACTGTCAACATTCTCATGAGAGCTGAAACAGAAAACAAGACTGGTTAGAAGAAATTTCAACTTCCCTCTCGAGCCCAATGCAATACTGTTGTAAAGTTTCCTTCATCGAATGGTCATGATGAGTTGTGTGATGCAGTACGGTAGTCCAGAAGAGAACCTGGGCCCACATGGTGGATCCAACCATCCAGCCCAGCCTTTGGGTTCAGTCCACAGGCCCAAATTGGCTGAGAAAGCTACTGTGGAATTCTAAATTATCTTAGGATTGATTGGGAATTATTTCTTGTTTTGTTATTTGAAGAGAATTAGTAGTTTTCTATTTTTTCTTATAGTTTACTGTTTTAGTAGCCGTATTACATTATAAATAGAGAAGCCCTCCATTGTAATGGGTATGCTTATTATCAATCAAATCAAAAGTTCTTTGAGTTATCGTGAGTTTATGGATTGTTCCATGGTTATGTTTGTGCCCTAGTGGCTGGAATCCATCTTTGGATTCGATCAATCCTTCGGGAGATTGATCTATTGCTCGATCGCGGATCTTGGCTGTGCCATTGTGCCAGTCTATCAGGTCTTTGGGTTCGTGTTTAATAATGGATTCGGCACAGACCAAGATTTGGACAACCGTTGGCCCTGATGTGGCCTTAATTTTCAGGTCCAGTTACTCAAAAAGAGTGGCCAGTATAAGATATGATGACCCTTCAGCTGGGTTAGCCCAGCGGGGTCATTGCTTGAAGACATGATGATAATTACACATGACTGTTATAAGTTAGAGAATAAGACCTGTTTATAATTTGTAATATGCTGGGGACCTTGGTGTAAATACCAGGAACTTGAGGTGGTTTTTGTAATTTGTAGAAACTAAAATCTAATGACATAGGAATGGTCGACTGCCCTAGTATGTGAGATCATTCTTGAAATTCCCTCTCTAAACCCACTACCTTTCTTCTCCTTACTTCTTTCTTCTCTCGTTTTTTCTAAGAGACCTAATGGTGGAACCCTAGATCAAATCTAATCTTGGGTTCCAACTATGACTAATATATGTTGGTCCCCATTTTCATTCAGTCTGAATTAAACACTTTTAAGGTATCAAATCCAATGAACCACCAGAAACGACAGTAGAAATGATTTGCTTCATAGCTTTTTATATCCATACAATATTCCATCAACATGACATTATTGAAATCACAATTTAATAAAGTTCAACACCAAAACCAGTGGTTGATCTGGATTGCCGTAGATTACTAGAACTGACAAATGAGTGGCTCTAAAAAGGTCATTTGGTCTTGCATTGCTTCCCTCTTTTGTTTCCTTTTTTCAACTTTGTTAAGAAAATAGAAACAAATATATTACTAGAGTAATGCAAGATTATATTTTTTGTTCTTTAGTCATGGATATAAACCTTAACCCACCTTTACATCTTGTGGAAGAGTTAATGCTAAATAGCTTTAAGGTCATATCATGCTTTACTTTTGTTGTGATCTCCCTAAATACAACGAGAAGTTTTGGAAGTTACACACAAGGCTACACGTTGACGCTGTTGATGATTATGATCTTTCAAATGTTTTCAGAACTTCCTCTTTATTTCAATCTAGACAACATTTACCTTTTAATATGTTTGACCACTTGGGTAAGACTGAAAAGTGTTGATCATTTCCTATCATCAATGCATATTGTGTTGTCTAATAGATGAAAGGAACTAAGGTAGAACTGTTAATGTGTTGATAATTTGTGGGAATGAGTCTATAGCCTCTTATGATAAGGAAAGTAATATAAGAAGGGGTCTTGAGGTATCACAACTTCACAAGGGGCATCAAAATTCTCCATTTTGTTTTTTTCTCTCCCTTTTACATGAATTTACACTTTCACGTTAAAAAAAAAAAAAAAAAAAAAACTTTTAGCCTAGTTGACCATGTTATCAAACAACCAGGAACTGCGGTAACACATAATACACAGAAAATGGCAATATAATAATTTTTTTCAATCCAAACAATATTCTACTAAGAAGTCACTTTTTAGTTCATCTATGTGGTTACTAAATGAATCAATGTGAATTGGGATATGGACCTTTCTTGTAATGGCACAACAGGTCAAGGATTCCTGTTTACCTAAAATTGGGCAGCATGAGCAGTACAGATATTGCAGATGACAAGACTTCCTAGAAAGCCTTGGTTTGAATAACAATTGCTGAAGCTAAAGTTGTTGCCCATTGGATAATAAGAAAGCATAGATTAAAATGAAAAGGTCTAAAGGATCCTACCTGCAACCACAGCATCACCAGATGCCGACATATCACAAGTGAAGGGAGTAATAGGAGCATCCTCCATTCCAAGTATTGTACCATTATCCTTCTCTGTGTAGTAGTGAATTTTGGAGGTTCCATTTGTCACAAATAAAACCTTGAGATTTTCATGCCACAATGGCCTAATTATGTCCGGCTTGTAATGGACGAACTTCGACTTGTCATTGTCCTTGGTATCAAACTTTTCAGAGGATTCAATACCACATAGAAACTCAAGTTCTTGTTTTGTAACTTCAATAAAGTCAGCGGAATTCCATGCCTCATGGATGAAAGCCTTGGTTTCCTCACTGGATTTCCACAGCGGCAGAGGGAGATTTAAATCAAAAAAAATTACCCCACCAAATTTTTTAGAGATCTTGATGGTTTGCATTGTCGTTGATCGCATGTTTTGATCCAGTAGCGATGACGAGTTGAAGTAGAACATCTTTGCCTGCACATCAGAGTGAAGTACAAAAGAACCATGATCAATTTATTATTTTGTGAAAGCACATGGCATACAATCTTGAACCAAAAGTCAATAAACTGAGGTCCGAAGCTGCAAGTGGGGGAACAGGTACACAATTAGTTATCAGACAACAAATTAGTCATTATAATCACATAATTGCTTAATTAATCTACAAATCAAACTAGAATTCCACCTGCCCAACTAGTTTTTTTGTATTTGGGGTTCCTTTTTGCTGCTTTTGTTTTTGGTGCTTTCCTGTTTTCGTGTTTTAGCTTACCCGTATAGCTCTCTTGTACTGCTTGCTTCTTTTTAATAAAAGCTACCATTCGGAAAAAAAAAAGGTATGGGGTAAGAATCAGGATCACTCTTCTGCTAGTTCTGAATATATGTGTTCACTTCTCCTAGTAGCTTCAATGGCTAAAGTTATCTAATTGCGAAAAATTCTGCACAGTTCATTCCTTCGCTATTTTCTTCTTGCTGCACCTTTCTTATTTGAATGCATTGCTCTTTTCTGGGATTTGTATCAGTATCTCAGCAATTAAGATTACCAACGTTATGCATTCATGTTTGAGCTTTACTGCCTTCTTGCAGGCAGAAATGTGTTAGTCTGCCAAATATTAGATACAAGCCGAGTGAAACCACAGTCTAGATTCCCTGAATAAAAAGTTAGGGTCCATCCATCATGTGAATGCCATGTGGACATTTAATCCATCCAACATTTTCACACTAGGTACAGCTAAAGAGTACAGGAAAACAGGTCTATGCAAGCAGGAAGAGCTTATGAATGCAGCTTGATGAGCTAATAGACTGATTAACAACAACAAATGAAATAGCATACGAGGAAACTACAAGTTAAGGTTGCAAGAGGTCAAAGAAATGATAACAAAAAAGTTCTTTTTTTCCCTCAAGATTATCCAACTAAGTTCAGACTCCAATTATTCTAGAACATTGACCGGTCTTTGAAAAATAAAAAAATTTGGCTCATAACTCCACTGAATCAAGTACACTAAAAGTTCACCAAGTTGAGTTACAAGGAGGGTTTAAAAACAGGAACCGAACTCGGACGACCTTACTGAGTCAAGCCGGACCAGTCGAATGTGTGACTTGGCTGAGTCTCAAAACACTTGTTTTTAGTGAACCAAAACCACTTTTTCCCTCTTGTTTGCCTTGGAACAAGGGCTTTCTCTCTCCTCAGCATTTTCCACTTCCCCATGTATTAATCCCTTCTCTTCCCTAGTCACATTGATGCAGGACAAACTCATGGCCCCCACGGGTAACCCACCTTTGGGATTAGCCTATATATCTTTATTTTATTTAGAGTTATTTTATTAGAGTTGTTTTTTTTTAAATGATGCACATCCAGACTTTGATTGCCAAGATATTGAAAATCCACTTGTGGATTATTATTCTGACAATATCCAACGGTTGGATCTCTTCATATCAAGCATATGATGGACCGAAGGCCAGTGTTGCGAAATTCGGTTCGGACGCCATTTCAGTTTTCCCTTCAAATGAAATGTTTAGGCCGATTCGGAGATTTAGGTGAAATATTCTGGAAAAATATATTATATATTAAAATAAAAAATAATATATGATACATTTAATTTATTATACAAAATCAATGCATATATATTAAAATGAAAAAAAAAATCTATGATACATTTAATTTATTGTACTAAATCATTGCAATATGTCGATTTAAGAAAAGGTGAACACACAATGTAAACTCTTATTATTGTGTTCTATTCAAACTCAATTACATCCACCAATATAAATAGGAAAACCAAAAGCAATCCTGCTAAATAGACTCCTAACCTAAATAGGAAACACAACCATAATAGAAAAAAGAATATCCCTAATAATATTATACCCAAGATAGCACCACCGGCCCAACCCTCCGGTGCGTGTACCGAGTCAAAGATGACTTCAACAAAGTTTCTTTTTCTTGTTTTCTTTGGCTTATTACTTTTTAGAAAGCTTGAGAATTATATATATGGAGAGGCTTGTAATGATTTAGACAACGACTATCAATAAGAAAACTGAGTTCTTAAGTTTTTCAACTTCTAGTTCTAATTGTGAGAGATCTTCTATTTTGCCTCCTAGATAGGAGTTTGGCGTGAGTCCAATTTCAGGTTCACCTAATCTCCTCCCTCACCCAAATCTCTTCATCTCTACATTGCCCACCCTGCATCTCCCCTTCTTTACGCATTACACATCAATCCCCCTCTTTCCTAGGCATTAATCACATCAACTCTCCTCCCTCTCCCTTCTCTCTCACAATTGCACATGATAAACACAAAGCTCTATCTTCTTTTCTCAGGGTTTGAGTTTCCCCAATTAGAAGATACTACTGCTTACTCTAGAAGGAAGACCTTAGGTTGACGTTGCAGCTTTCTTAATATACGCTGGCTAAAAAATTGCTTGTTGGAAGAATATGGTAAGGAAATGGAATAATAAAAAAGGGTAATTAGGTGAAACGGTTCTTTCTCTACCCCTTTCTTCCTTCCCCATTTCATCTCTCTTTTAGGATGTTTGATTCATGGTCAATACCTTTGGGGTTTGAGGGTTTTGTTTTTTCATTTTTTATGTTGGAAAAAGGGTATTTTTGCGTTGAAAAGAGCTTAGAAGGAATAATAGAGAGATTTATTAGGACTCAGCCAAGCCATCCATGACCTGATTCGGTGATGGCTGATTCAACTTGGACTCGGCCAAGTTTTAAAAATCTGGTTACAAGACTTGATCGAGTGTTTTTCACATATTATTCAAGAGATAAAGATTGGGAGAGGTAACTTTGTATAAGGCAATTAAGTCCTCAAGCTTGCATTTCCTTAAGATCAGTTAAATTGTTTTGAAGTTTGTTCTCACAAATCTTTTTTAATCAATCTTTTATTCTACAGTACTAGTACTTTTAAAGATCTACTGAATACTATGTTTTCTTGACCAAAATGAGGGTCAGTCTTCATGTCAAGGTGACCCAGTGACTCCAATATACTTCTCACAATTCTTTTTTAATCAATCTTTTATCCTACAGTACTTGTGCTTTTAAAGATCTAATGGGGGTCAGTCTTCATGTCAAGGTGACCCAGTGGATATACTGCTTCACATGATAGAGAACAACTAAATTCTAGAAACGTGATCAGCCACAGATGAATATAGCTTCTCCATGTCTATGCAGAAACAGTAAGAATGCATTAGGATGAACCCCAAAAGGAAGTAAGCACATAATGTTAATAAAATGTTTCTGCCCCCAAATCAACATTTGGGGACACCACTCATAACAGTTTTGCACGGAAAAGGCAGAATGACCATATTCCATCTAATGTGATTTTTTTTCAAGCCATCAACAATGAACAATGACACAGAACTCAGTGCCAAGTACTTGAGGCTTGGTGTTCATCCAAATGCACAACAAATGATCCATTTTAATAGTAATACCTCCTTCAATACGTCAATGTTGATCTCAGAGCTTTTTAAAGAATCCTCTGCAGAAGGTCGGATACAAGTCATTCGTAAGCCACCCCTTTTGGAAATCTTCATGAAGGATATCGCTGTACGTTTTGAGCCATCAACTTTGACCGATCGAGTCTGAACATTGTTTACATTCAAGTGATAGAGCAGTGCTTGACCATACTCATCATCACCCAGCTTGCCCATGAATGCAACCCGACCACCCAAGGCTGCAAGAGCCAATGCAACACTAAATGATGATGACCCAGGTGCCCTCACAAACTTAGCTGGGGCCCACAGCATATCTTTCGTTAGTTCATGCATCTCATGGTCTATCAGTCGATTAGCAGGCCTTCCAGATGGTATGAATGAGTAGTGGGCTGCTCCGAAAAAGCAAACTAGAGGTGGCCAAGCATAAGTGAAGCTAATATCCTCCCCATCATGTTCAAATTGTAGACTACCATTTTTGTGTTCCACGTTCTCAATTGAATTGAGCTCCTCGATGTCACCAAGTTCCTCGCTGCCACTTTCTTCACCCTTCATGATGTCTATCTTCTTTCTTGTCCTACGAATCTTCTTGACAGTACCCTCTGCGTCTGAGTTGGGTGAAGAAGTAGCTGAAAATTTAGGGAGATAATACAATTGTATATGTCAATAATATGTCACAGACTCCTTGTTCAGAAAAACTTCAAGCAAATAAACAGTAAAGTGAACCATTGCATCAAAGAGAAATTATAATATCCAAGACTCGATATACCTATAGTATCATCAAGCATAGAGTTATTGTACAAGTGGAGCCCATAGTTTGAATAAACAGACCACTGATAGGGCCCAAAATGGATAACAGTTGTGATGTTTCGAATGACAGCTTGTACGGCTGTGAAAGAAACATGAGAAGGGCCTGCAATCGCATCGAACAAAAAAAAAAGAAAGAAAAGAAAAACAGAGAGAGAGGACAAGTATAGTAGGCTAAGATTTTCAGTCTGAGTTATTTTGAAGCATGGTCCACCCATGGTTCGGCCCATCAAATCAATGGTCTTGGAAACCAACTAGGAGCCCCACGTGAAATCTGGGATCTTGTATGATTCCTTCCAACCAAAACACCACTAGAAAATGGAAGAACATAAAGCAAAAAAAAGAAGAAGGTTCCTTACCTTTCTTTCGGCTCTTTCTCTGAACCTGTTTTGAATCAACGTCCGACACCATTTCCACAGTCCTTTCATTGCTTGCAACATCACTAACCACGTGCAACACATCTCTCTCCTCCAGTGTCTCTGAAGCCACCTTCTTACTACGTCTTGGAGCTCTCTTAGAACTCTTGGGCTTCTCTACACTAGTGGTTTCCTCATCTGATGAATCTTGTGCTCCAGATTTTACAATGCCTTTCTTGGGGAGTGCTCTAATACCCAAATTTTGCAATGCCAAACCCCGAAGTTGAACCAAGTTTGGCTTGAGAAAAATAGGCCAACTTGACTGCCACCTGAATAATAGAAGCAACAACATCAATGACAATAGTACTCTACAATCATCACATATAAGAAAGGATGCTGCCAGCCTAAAATATTAGTGAGAGAGAAGCACTGTATTGATTTGGGGAAGATTGATGAACACTACCCAACCAACTCAATTGCTGGTCTCTGAACCACTCCTCATAGCAGATAAGAATGACTCTTAAAATATCCATAATGTCAATAAATTACACTATCTGTACATAAATGTTCATTTATTCCACTTCCACAGGCATAACTCCACGGTATGGCTCATTTGCCAGATTCATGCCATCCATCGTTTGAGCTCCATTATGCATATAACTCTGGCTCAAAGAAACAAGCTATACGGATACATGTATGCCAGGCCGACAAGATCGAATTTCAAACTCTCTTTCCCCACATTCAAATCACACTTGATTTACAATTTGATTTCAGTACTGATTGTAGGACAGTTTTTCCCTTAACCTAATGCCAACATCAACAACCATACACCCTAGGGTTAGGGATCAAAGAAAATAATATTATCATAAGGGTTTCTTTGGATGTGGAGAAAATAAGCGGGGAAAACTGTGCACAGTACAAAATTGAACTGTTAAAGTTTTCTCCACCTGCATTTAATTCTGCCCTTTCTCCACATCCAGTAAGGCCCTTAGATTTGCACAGCAGTTTCAATAAAAAAAAAATTCCCCAGAGGCTCTTCAAAGAGTTTAATCAAGTTCCAAAGACTAATAAAAAAGAAAAGTTCCAGTATGAAATTTTGGGTCAATGGACGCGTGTAAGGGTTTCATGGTTTTTTTCACCTTAAAAAGTATGTGAGTTTAGATCAGCAAACCACATGGTAGATGCGCTTGCCAAACAGGGGATTGATAAGGGCTTGGTTTTGTAATTGAGGTGTGGGAGGGGGTACAATCCTCTTGTACCTTGTTGTTCTTTCTTGTTTTTCCTCTTTGTATTGTTTTCTCCTTTTAATGAATTAGTTTGTTACTGATAAAAAAAAAGGTACGTGAGTTTGCTATGTAGAAAGATTAATATAGAGAGCTATTTTCAATCAATCATAGTTACATAGTCACTTAGCCAAAAAAAAAACAGCATAGTTACATAGTCGAGGCCTTTTTGTAATCAATAATAAGTGATACGGTGTGAACATAATTTCTTCTTATCAGTGATTTCATAAGACTATTGGGGATCGTTCGTATTATTAAGTGAGTTCTCCCTTCTTTCCTTCTCGTTCACTTTTTCTTTCTCTTCCTTTCGTGTTTCCTTTCCTTCCTCAAATAGATCTACTTCACAACTTGGCTTTAGAGCTTAGATCAACGGTTGATCTGCATCGAAGTGTCGAAGCTTTCACACAAGGGCTGATGTAGATCTTCCTCAGCCGCACCCTGGAGCCAGGGAGCCAGGCCCTCGTACTAGAGTTTGTATATTACTTTGCCAGGTCCAGGCTCTGACTCATGAAATGTCTCTGTATCAGACTAGTCAGAATTTGTTTTAACTGCTGCCTATTTATTAAATTGCCTCCCTTCTCGTATTTCACATGGAAAGTCTCCTATGGACTGTGCTCCTGATGTGTTAAAGAGTTGGTTTTGGTCACTTCAAAAGTGTTTGGATGTGCCTATTTTGCTCACTATCTCCCTCTTCATCCTGCTGAGATAAATCAGATGCAAGAGCAATAAGTGTGTGTTCTTGAGGTACCCCTGCATCAAAAAAGATACAAACCTTATGATCCAATTTCTCACACTAGAATTATGTTGATGGATGTTACTTTTTTAAGTGAGTCTCATATTTTTCATCCACTGGTTATGCGTTTAACTTATCTTTTCTGGGGGAGTAATCAAGTACATTTTAGTAGTAATAATATGCCCTGGGTTAGGGGCGGACCTAGGTGTTGCCATGCGGGTGCTCGCCAAATTTGTTAAAAAACAATTTAAAATTTTAATTTTTATTATTTAACCTCTTAACTTGACCATTGCACGCGCCACCCAAAAGAAAATCCTGGATCCGCCATGGGTTATCAATAATAATAATAATAATCGATTTAATTTGGCTCCTACTACTGTTGATGAAAATCACTCCTAACACTGTTCTGGTTCAAGAAAAGCATCTTATTACCTATGAATGGACAGCGAGAAAGAGCAGCCTAAGGTCAGAAACTCATAATTAACCAACAGCCAGGTCATCTTCAGGATGTAGTAAATTAGAATTGCCTTGATCGTCCTATCATTGATGAACCAGACTTTCCCATTGCATTTTGCAAGGGTAAGCAGTTGTGCACTGTACAATCAATTAGTAATATCTTTTCTTGCAATTTTGTCCCTTCTATTCATAATTCATTTATTATGCCTTACTGTCTTTTAAAGCTCCTTCTAGTGTTTTGGAAGCTGTTATTGAGTTGTTTCATGATCTTCTGTACCACAGAAAGTGACTCACTGGGGACAAGTTTCATAAATGATCATTAGGATGAAGTGAAAAGAAAACAATATCTAATCATTGGGTGCTCAAAAAAGAATACCCCCCAAACAGAAATTTCTCTGCCCACTATGACTGCAAGTGGTTTTCGCATAATGGATACAAATCCGAGACATGAGATGAACTAAAAAACCCTACGCAAGATTTGGCCTTTCCATCTATGATGCCCAGATAGAATACCATGGATATGGGAAGGATATTGATTTTACACATAACAAGTGAAGTGCCCGTTAGTATCCGATACTTCACTTTTTATATGTAAAATATGTGTCCCTGCCGCGCCTATGGCGTGTCTGTGCATTATAGGTTACGATATGACACGATACATTGTCTATTAAGTATCCGGGTATCATAGCTTTCCATCCCAGGAAATGACCGGATTAAATGAGCTTCTCTGATGCAGGGACCTTTTTGGATGAGTTGCAAGGACTTTCAGAAAGATCTGGAAAATCTTAATCCCTTCCTTCGATCAGAGATATCTAGAAGATCAACAAGCCAGTGTAAATGAATCTGGAGAGGACCCAAATATCAGCAAGAGAGGAGACACTAAAAGATCAAGATGGCGTGTGACAACGAACAGGCTGTGATGACAAAGATCATGAAGACAAAGGGGTTGTGATGCCAAGGAAGATTTGGAACTTTTAAGCAAGGGATTGACGAAAAAGGTTCTTTAATGAAATATAATACCTTGTACTCTATCTACAATGCGAACTCGTCCCCGACCCATGTGAGCTTTGTGCTCAATGGGAAGGTTCAGTAACCACACAGAAAATGCAGGATTCAAATTTGCACAAACAATCATGAGTTGCGTAATGAGAAGAGAACGAATTATATCAGACGTAAAACCAAACCCCAACTAGCATTCAGGCATAAAATTTGCAACCACAACAATCACATAGTTTTGGAGACTAGTCACTTGGGTTTTGGGTTTAGGGTTTAAGCTTCTTCTTCTCAACAAATAAATGAGAAACAACTTGCATATGTAACTGAAGAGAAACGGACGAAGCCCACAACCCTATTACTTGTACTAATTCTTCTGCAGGCTTCAACATATATATCTATATGACTTCAGAGGGGAACAGATAAAAAACCCATTTGTCAAAAGTACCAATAACATAATCTTTCTTTCATTATGAAGCAGAGACACTTCTTGGGGTTTATGATGAGTTGGAAACAATTTGGAAGCACATTTTTCTTATCAGTTCAAGAGTCTCTGACACATGAAAAGATAAAGAAGAAGATGAAAACCAAATGAACCAATACAATGAAGAAGAGAAATTAAGCAGACCTGAGCATATGAAGTGGAGATATAGAAGAGAGAGAAGCCATTGGACGATCTCAGCTCAGAAGGAGGGAGGACAAGGCCTCCTCGTTTGAGTGAAATAGAAGCCCAGACAGCAGAGTTGCAGCCAAAAATGGTGATATGGTTTTTTTTTTCAATTTTTTCTTTCTGGGCTTTCATAGTGGTATTTCTGTAAATATAATGGATGTAAATAGGGCTGTATATGGGATCTTTGAGGGCCTTTGGTTTTTCTAGGCACACTCATTTGAAGGCCCTGTTTGGATAACACTAAGCTAGGCCTACATAACCTAGTCCTCCTATTTTTCTTATATATATATATGGGTGGGGGGGGGTGGGGGGGTTATTTTTAGCATATGGGGGGGGTTGTTATTTTTAGCATATATGTGGGTTTATTTGATTATGATTCTCATGTGGGTTCTTATATGATTCTTGTATTAAATTATTATAATTTAATTTAAGGTGATGGCTAGGCAATCTTTTAAATTATCAAAGAGATTTGGATTTTGTAGCACTTTGTCTTTTATCTCCCATTCCAGAGGTAATCCACTTGAGTTGAACCTAAATATGAAGTTAAGCATTAAACCCAATAATGTTAGACAAGTGATCCAATGCTAATAAGAACCTATAGAAAATCCATATTCGAATCATGCTCAAATAAAGTGAATTTTCGTCTGTTTTCCTTGTTGCATTGCATTGATGATTCAAAGCTCGAGCAAAGGAGGTTTGGGGTCATGTTTACACTTAATGCTTAGTGGTAGTGTTGGAAAAAAAAATTTAATTGATTTTCTTCTCTTTAGGCCTTGGGCTTGACCCTCGCTGTTGAAAAATATTAAAAACGAAAAAAATAATTTTCTTTTCTTCACGCCTTGGACCCAGCCTCCGAAGGCGAGATAGAGGCCTTACTAGTTAAGGCCCTCCAAGAGCTTTGGCCCGACCTTACCGCTTCATTTGACAACCTTAGATGTCAACAACCAAAACTGATAGGGGTCATACCTACATACATGTATCTAGAGGGGACAGTCGGCCCCGTTGGGCCTGGGTCCACCCAAAAACCCACATGAAATCCTGGGTTTGCCCCCATAATCCAACTAATTGTTTTCAAGAAAAAAATAAGGTCATCTACATAACAAAACTTTCGGACATAAATAAGTGCACATTGGGCTATGCAATTGGCCACAAGATTACTAACCGTCAACTACTTTTATCTTTTTCATTCTTATCAGTCGCATAACCCAAATTGTTTAATTTATTTATTGAATTAATAAACCTCAAGACATTTACGTTTATTAACATAATCTTCACATATTTTTAGTAACTTGTGGAAAATCCAAAATAATCCTAGTCTAGATCAGATTTTTTGCATTTTTGTGGGCTAGCAAATCATGATCTAAACCATTCAATAGTCTCATATTAATAATAAGCATCAAGACATTTAGTTTTATAACTTAAATATTCTTCTATTTTGAGAGGATTTTGAAAAAACAATCTAAAAATCCAAACACATCTAAAATCGTTGGATGTGCTCGTTTACTTGTAAAAATAGTGATATTGACAAATATGGTAATTTATTTCACATGTGTAACTTTTTTATATGTACCGTTTGTATTTGTAATGTCTACACATGCAAAACACAGTTTCTTATCCCCATGTGTAAATGGCAAATGCCCCAAAGGCCTCAATCTTAAATTCAAGCCGTGCCCTATTACAAGAATGTGAGGCCTAACTCCAGCCCAAAGCTAGGCCCGGGCTGGCTGGGCTAACTAGACCCAATAACACCCCCTATGTATATCCTTAAATTTGACTCCAACTGAAGTTGGTCACATAGTAAAATTGACCATTTCATTAAAATATGGTTAATTGATATAATTAATAAAGCATAAGATTGTGCTAATCTTATTGTGGAGACAGCTCCTATCAAAACAAAATTTAGAAATATCTCATATATTGGGACTGCGGTCATTTTGAGCAACTTTGATTTTCATTAGATGAACTCTATTATGGAGCTCCCCTCCTTCAACACAAGATTCTCCAAGTCAAAGCATAAGAAGGACCAGTGATGCATATTTTCTTATATGAATTACTTCAAATGATATCGAACTAAGAAACATGGCAATCTACTATCTTTCCAACACCATAACATGTGAAAAATCTGACGGAGATCAATATTTATGATTTTTAAAGGGCTTGTTCATTTTCTAGAATTTCTGACATAAATTTACTATGTTGGTGTTTTTTGCTATATGATATGACATCATGTCCGCTAGCATTTGCAAATGCCATATTGTGCACAAGAATTCCAAAATTCTAACTATCTAAAAGGTTCTCAAATGACCTTTGAAATTCATGTAATTCCAATCCCTTTATTTTATTTTTTTTTGTGGAATTTTTGGATGCTCAAGTACACAAGGGAGAATTCACGAATTCTACCATAATGGAGAATTTCAAAATTCTCCTGACAGGGATTCCAATCAAGAAATAGGCCCTATTTTTTAAATGTCAATATTGCACGCAAGCGCGCACTATGCCCTACAATCGGTGGATGTTCTGCAGAGTAAGATGCATTTTGCATGGCCCTACTTGGGCCGGCATCGTTCTTGTGTTGTTCCTACTTCTGTGCTCAAATAAGGCTGTGTTGAGATTAGGTTGTGTAAAGACTATGCCGTGCAAAAGTTATTTAGCAATATTATGTTAAGTTATTTTGCCAAGAATATGGTATATACGGAACTTATTTGGTAATATAATATAAAAAATTATTCTAAAAAAACAAAAGCAAGAGATTATAAGATTGACAATATGGGACCCACCATTTGATTATTTGTGGCACTCTATTATTGTCTTACATGCAACCCACTTTTAAAAATTACAACGTAGTACTCACCATTAAAACTTAGAACATGTGACTTACATTCATATGATTTACAATGTAGGCCCACCTTTTGTGATTTTGACTATGTAACCCACCATTAGGAATTAAAAAGCGAGGCTACCTTTTTTGTGTTTGTGAACATGGAACTCATCTTTAAAAATTACGACGTGGTAAGCACCTTTAAAAATTAGAGCACAAGGGCCAACTTTTATATGAATTATAATTTGGGGCCACCCTTTTGTGATTGTGAATATGAGATCCACCTTTAAAAATTACAACATGGTGTCTACCTTTAGTATTTAGAATATGGGGTCCACATTCATAAGATTTACAATGTGGGTCCACCTTTTGTGATTGTAACCAAGTGACCTGCCTTTATTAGGAATTACAGTGGGGTCACCTTTTCTATGGTTGTGAACATGGGACCTACCTTTAGAAATTAAAACATGGTGCCCACTTTTAGAAATTAAAACATGAGGCCCACATTTATAGGATTTACAATGTGGTCCAACCTTTATATAATTTATAATCTGGGCCCAATTTTTATGATTGTTACTATGTGACCCACCTTTTAGAATTACAAAGTGGTGTCACCTTGTTTGAGATTGTAAAGGTGGGGCCTACTTTTAAACTGAGTGATAGGATTTGAAGTCCCCTGTAAATGGGCTTTTTTAGACGGTAGGAGATAAGTAAGAAACAACTGTGCCACGGAATTATTTCTTAAAAAAATAATAAAATCTTTTTTCAACTTTTTTATGCCCACGGGTTAAAATTTTGGAGTTCTACAGCGAGATCAAAATTAGAAACAATAATTTACACCTACCAAACACGTCTTTTGCGAATTCCTATCGTGGTAACATGAGAACATCCACATGGCACAATGCCAAACACACCCTATGATGTCCCTTTGGAGAAGGAAGCCAAATTTTTTGGCTGAAAACCTTTCCAAACTTGTTTATGGTGCAAAGGGTCAACCAAACTAAAAAGTGAGTATATTGCTTCCCAAGCCATCTTTCTCCACTTAAAAGCCTTGAAAGAAGTTATCTATTATAAATCACTCCTGGTTCACTTTGTTCCCATTTGGGTTGTAAAAGAAACATTGAGAACCTTTATGTCGAGTCTTGTTTTCATTGAAAGTTTGTGTCATTATAACCTAGATTCAACACCAATGGAATGCAAGCTTCTAAAGGGCATGTGTTTGCATGGAGTTGAATTCATAAAAACTCACGGTAAAATGGGTTCATGGTGGAGTAAATGATAAATATGGAGATATAGATGGGACCTCATCTTTGCAAAATTTCACTTACTAGTGTGATGGTTGAGTATTCAAGCATCTCCCTAAACTCAATCATCTTTACCAAAGAACACGAAAAAGAGAAAAGAAAAATAAAACCCAAATTTAAAATTACTCCTCAACACGAGACCCAAACCTACCCAAGATACATGCCGGATTTTGTAGCTTCATTGGCCAAGGCTTGACGTTAGAACTTCATGGAGGTGTTTGTGCGACAAGGTTTTCCTTAGAAACAAATGCCCTTTTCCAGCGCCTTTTTCATGCATTTCGGTACAGTGATGAAACCCGGGTGGAATCCGCCATTTTATGAAATTTTTCATTGCTAGAGCGGATCCCGAATTCCCACTTCCCTACGTCGGAAACACAGCCGCAGAAGGGTTTCCTCTTCCTAGACTTTGCACAAACGCATCCCATAAATTTCCAAATCAAGAAATTGAATTTCATTTATTGGTGGCAACATATCAATTTCTCAAGAGCTTTTCCACCTTTAGATGACCTACATCTCATTTGTCATTTAATCAATGACCTGATACTTATCATCTACCATCAAATTGAACACTAGTATCTCTTTTTCCAGTTGGATCAATGATATAAGGCCTTTCCACCATCAATGACCCGGGGTTATCCATTGATCTGATGCTTTTTCTATCATTTAATCAATGATTCGGTTCTTTTATAGAGATGGATAGATGATTTGAGGCATTTTCACCTTTTTCTCTTAACATTGTTTTCGTTTGCATCAGCCAAAGACCTCAATGATTTTAGAGACTTTGATATTACTGATTTATTGAACCCTTCTTTGATATTAGGTCAAAACTTTCAGATGATTCTAACATTTTCACTAAAATAATAAAAAACAAAAGTCAAAATGCTCATGCACTTGTCTTTGCCCTTTGACTGCCAGTCAAGGATGTTGACTAATCTTGTATGAGAAGTACATACAAAAGGAGGCTAAATGTAAAAGTAGAGGTAGTTATTTGTAGAAATTAGAAAAACGGCAGAAGGTTGTATGTGAATTCCCCTGATAATTATATTATAATAATGATAATGATGATGAAAGTAAAAGGAAGAAGAATGAGAGCAGCAGCAGCTGAAACAACAACAACAAAATAATTGAACAGATTCAAAAACTGCAACTCACTCAGCCGGATGCAGTCATTGTGTTGAATAATATTGTTGCAACTTTGAAGTTTGAAGTGGGCCATTTCGAGTTTATTTTGAATTTAAGTACAGATCAAATTATGCATTATACACATTTAAAAATTAATCTACATTACTGTTAAAACAGGGGGGGAAATCATCATTATCATTATCATCACCATCTTACCTTTATCCCTCTGATAATTATTCTACTAAAAAATTTGGTAAGAGCCATCATGTGACTAATTTTTTCCATTACGCTTTGTTTTGTATTCTCTCTTGATTTTCTACAACAGGAAAAAAGGTGTGGATGGCTGTATACCTTGTGCAACCATCATCATCATCAATTCAATATCACCGGCGCCTTGTCCCAAGCATTTCAGAGGATTGGCAAACTTGTAATGCCTGAGTCTCTGACATACCCCTCCCTCACTTGGGCTAGGGACTATGTCATGGTCATCAATTCAAGGGGCTGTAGTCTACTATCAATCTCTGTGGATGTAAACTGTCTTCTATCCATTCCTAGAGAACTATAACCCGGTGACTTGTTCAATCCTCTTTCCTTCATCAACTCCCTCACCTTGGCAGCCTCATCCCACTTTCCATCTGAAGCATAAAAATTTGACATCAGTACATAATATCCTCCATCAGAAGGCTGCAGCGCCAACATCCTCCTTGCTGCCACCTCTCCAAGGTCCATCCGTGAATGTAGGCTGCAGCCATGGAGCAAAGCTCCCCACACACCAACATCTGCTTGTATTGGCATTTCCTCTATAAACTGAAATGCATCCTCCAGCCGACCAGCCCGGGCCAGTAGATCAACCATACACACATAATGTTTCATGGAAGGAGCAACGCAATATTCTCGACTCATATCACTGAAATATTTCATCCCTTCACAGAGCATCCCTGTATGGCCGCAGGCTGATAGAATGCTTGTGAACATTACATCACTTGGCTGCATGTTCTGCTTCAACATATTGGTGAAGGTAGAAAAAGACCCAGTGGCATCCCCATGCATTCCATAAGCACCCATCATTGCGCTCCATGTCACCAAAGTCCTCTCGCACATCCCATCAAAGATAGTACGTGCTGACTCCACATCCCCGCATTTTGCATAGAGGTTAAGAAGAGCGGTGCCGATGTAGACACTAGACACCAAGCCACTTTTTACAGCATAAGCATGTATGGAATTGCCCACACACAAAGTTCCTACACTAGCAGATGCAGAGAGGACACTAACCACAGTGACCGCATCTGGTGTGATATGATCCGACCTTCTCATGCGGTGAAACAAAGACAGAGCATCATAACCAAACCCGTTTTGAGAATAACCAGTTATCATTGCATTCCAAGCAATGCGATCCTTGTGCAAAGTTCTTTCAAATAAATAACCAGCATCTTCAATCATACAGCATTTTGCATACATATCCATAAGAGCATTTGTGACTGTAACATTCTCTTCCAATCCTAATCTAATCCCAAGAGCATGAACTGACTTGCCCAAATTCAAATGACCCAATTGCGCACAAGATGAGAGAACACTTGCAACAGTAACTGAGTTGGGCAGTAAACCTTCCCATTTCGCATCTGTAAACAGCTTCAATGCCTCAATAGGATGGCATCCTTGTGTGTACCCCACAATCATGGCAGTCCATGAGACAAGGTCGATGGCGGGCAGCTCATCAAGCACGCAACGAGCATCAATAACTGACCCGCACTTCGCATACATATCAAGTAGAGCAGTTACTAAGAAAGAATTCAACTCTATACCATTCTTGATCAGAAGGCCATGGACCCATTGCCCCTGTTTCAATGCACCCAACTTCGAACAGGCAGTGAGCAAGCTTCCCATGGTGAACTGGTTAGGCTCGACATATGCCAATCTCATTTGATTGAATAGAATCAACCCATCTTTCGCACGCTCATTCTGCACATAACCCACAATCATTGAAGTCCATGACACCACATTTCTGTCAGGAATTTCATCAAACACCTGGCGAGAAAACTCGACGCAGCCACATTTCGCATACATATCAATGAGACCTGTGAGCACAAAGCTATCTGGGCTCCCAACTTTAATAACATAGCAATGTAGCTTCATTCCTTCATCCAAATCGCGCAATTCAGTACACGCCTTGAGCACAATAGAGAAGACCACATTGTCGTGTTCTCTGAGGCACTGTTTCATTCGACCATAAAACCTGATAATGTCCAAGTAAGAATCATTCAAGAAGTACCAACGGATCATGACCTTCCATGAATAGAGATCTGGGTTTTGTATACGGTCGAATACCGCACGCGCCTGCTCGACGTTTCCGAAGAAGCCATACAAACTGACCATTTTGGTTTCACAGAGGAGATTTTGGGTGAGGCCATGGACAATGAGCTGGGCATGGATTTTCACAAGAGAAGAGATGGTGTTGCAGAGACCCAAGAGAGAGAAACATGGGTCAGTGGAGATTAGATGGATGGAATCAATGGTGGGGCCAAAATCAAAGGTGGAGTTGAGGTGAGAATCAGGTGGTTGGAAAGAAGAGGTAGAGAGGAAGAAGTGTTGATGGGTGTTTGAGAAAGGAAGAAGTGTTAGTGTTGGTGTTGGTGGATGCCTCTTCAGTAGAGTAATCAGTCTCATCTTCTGATGGGAGTCTCATGAGATGGTTGTTTTTTGTGGGGTGGCTTGGTTAATGCATTGGCCAGTCTCATTTTCCTCCATGAATTTGTGTTTTTGGGTACCCCAGCCAAGGGGGCTGGGACCCAAGAGACAGCGCGCGCACAGGTGGGAAGGCTGCTCACTCAAATGGAAAAAAGAGCTCGCACAATCAAGAAACGAGCTTGTAAAAGCAGGAAGTGATTGTAGAATCTAATGGCTACAGCACAGATGATTCTGTGAAACAAAATGTAAATGGAACAGTAATACCCGATCGAAGAAGGCTGCAACAGTGATTTGTAGGCGGAAACAGAAGATCAGCAACAGCAGCAACTGCAGAAGGACTATGACCGAGGCACGTCTGATGACGCTCTCTTTAGGACGAGTTCCGCCCCCTGGATTCTATTCCCAGTTGCGAAGGTTCTCATCAGAACTGCCCCCAGGATACAACGGCCTTCTCGTTCAGGCTCTGGTCGCAACTCAGACCCGAATATCGCAGACTCCCTTTTGTTAATGCTCAGAGGGAAAAAACAGAGAGAAGAAGAAGAAGAGGGAAAACGATTTTTTTTTTTTTTCCATAGCGCAGATGGCCCTAATATATATTGGATTAGTAGTCCGTTGGGCCATATTTAATCCACATTAAAAACAACGATTAATCCACATTAATTCACAACGTTAACCAACGTTTAAAAACAGTGATTAAAACAGGTTTAAAATCAGCAATTAAAACTGCAATTAAATCCACGTTTAAAAATCACCATTAAATCAATTGGTTTTTAAAATTAAAAATAATGGCAAAAGGATGCCATTTCTATATTCTAGGCCAGCCGACCGGGATTGTGCGTCCCGGTTAAACGTTTTCCGGACCCAGCACCCCGGGTTGGGCCTGGCTCGCGTGCGCGTATAGGGTCCATAACAAAAGCCTACAAAGATTCTTAAAGTGTGAAGGAATGAAAACACATATAAACCTACCTCAAAAGTTGAACTTGAGTAATGTGGGATGTGTTGATTTCAAAAGCCTACACAACCCATAAAGTAAACAAGAAGAATAAACAAAACAACTTTACAAAAACCACCTTTAGGATTTTTTGAAACACAAAAACCCAACAGTGATGACGTACCCACGGCCGAATAGCAGTCAGTAAGGTAAAGAGAACAAGCCCTTTTTGTCGTAAAGCCTCTTTTAACACCAGACAAAAAAAGAGCAGGGTCATATCAAAAGTATAAAAATTTAAAATTTCCTCTTTCATTTAAAAAAAATAGAGAGTCAAAAAGTTACATTCTGATGCCACTATAAAGACAAAAATCCATCTACATTTTACCCAAAAAATCTAAAAAGTCTAAAAGATTCATTATCAAGCCACCGAAAATAAATTTTCATCATATGATGATTAGGCCCCCTAATATTTTATTCTCTTTTCAATTTTCACTTCACTTCGCTCTATCCTACAAGTATTTTTACCAAACAAACCTGATGTTGCAGTCCGAGTGTAATCAGTTGCTGGTGTGAAGTATCTGTGCTGAAATTGCACAAGCACTTCAGCATGGAAGACAATTTTTTTTTTCCTTTTTCTGTCTCTGGACCACCAGTCTGGGATTCCTTCATACACTTTGGTCTAATTTGGTATTTTTTTTCCCTAGCCTATATGGACCAGTGCAAACTGACCACGGTGCACCATATTCTGGAATTTTTTATTTTTTATTTGGTAAAAACCATATTGTGGATTTGGGGTGAGGCTAGATCCCCATTCATTTTTCCAGGTTTTTCAAGCCCAGTAGTGAATAAGGCAATGCAGGGTGTGGGGGGAAAATTTGAAATGTAACTTGGGTCAAATTTGGGTCAAGATCAACCCAAGTTGACGCACTAATCCAATCCAGAGGGAAGGGCAAAATGAATAACCAATAACAGCTGGCGCGCAAAGAAGTAAATAGAGCCCTGGATTCAAGGAGAAAAATGCTCCACGATCTAAAGCCTGGCAGTTAGAGGAGCAGGTGCGCAGGTAGTGGGCGAGAATCTAGAAAAATGGAAAACATATGAAGGAGAAAGGACCTGAGGAGGAGGTATGCAATTTTTTCCAACTTCAATCAGAAGAAGAAAAACGGTCCCAAAAGCTAACTTAAGCATCGGAGGATCCTAGGTCAGATTACCCGATTGAGTCTTCACCGTGGTTATTCTGTGATTCAGGAAAAGAGATTTGATATGGAACCGGAAGAAGGTTAGCATCGCCATCAACAAGCTGAGCCGACCTGCCTGTCCTCGGCTTACCAAAATCAGATCTTACACAGGGTATTTGTCTACCTAATCCAACTTCTTGACAAGTTCAAGCTTGAAAATTGCTAACAGGGCTAGATATAGGACTGGCTGAATGCTGGTAGAGGTGTAAACAAGTCAAGCCGAGCCAAGCTTATCCCAGCCTGAGATTGGCTTGGAATTTAAATAATCCACCTCAAGCTTTGAGCTGAGACGAGCGTAGCCCAGCTTGAGCTTGGCTTGAATTAAGTCGAGCTAGGCTCGAACCTGCAAAATGGAGCTCGTGCTTGCTTAGAAATCAAGCCCACCTAAGGAAGGCTTGAGCTTGGCATGATAATGCAAATGAAGTTTGAGCTTGATCAAGACTGGCTCAGACAATATCAAATATCTTGGACACCAATTTTTAGAGCACCATTGAAGCACCACTATGGATTCCACTTTCAGTAACCAAAAAATATAAAAATAAATAAATACGAAGAAAAAGAGAATGATATGGATAACAAATAGCCTAAGCTGTCTTAATTTTCTCTGTGTAGGTATAGGATATAAGGCATTAAAGATAATGAGAAAAGAATTATGATGCTCCTATGAGAGCATCTCTCACCTTACTATGAGAGATTGGGTAGGGCCCCCACATCCATATCTAATGCTAACAACTTAAATGTGAGGGCCCTCATCCCTATCTCTCATATAAGGTGAGAGATATTTCTCATAGGATCATCTCCCTTTAAATATAGAAGTGTTTAATAACATTTGAACAATATAGTTCCCTTGTAAGTGTTGGGGTATGTCTAATTCTGGTTTAACCGGATTGGTTCATTTGGGTTAGCTAGGACTGAGATTTAGGGTTCAAAGGGATTTTAGTCATGATGTATAAGGGCCTTTTTGGGTCTTAGAAAGGAGAAATATAATGATGTGTTGGAACCCTTGATCCGTGGACATAGGCACTCTTTCCCAACCATGTAAAATTGTTGTATTATCTTGTGTGATTGCTTGATGGTTTGTGTTTGTGCATCATAGTAGATCATCGATCGCAAGTATTTTTTGCTACGCCACCCAACAATAATGATATGCTCCATCAAGTTACTCTTTAAAGTAACCCCAAGGGGTTGGCCGAGTGGTCAAGACCATGATTCTTCCCTCTTCCCCCGGTTCTCCCTTTTTCAGGAATCGAATGTTGAGTCCAATAGTGCTACCACCTTGGAGCCACAGGGGTGTTTACCTGGCTTCCCTTTGGGCCCAGAGGAATTAGTCCAGCCCAAAGGGTTGAAACCCTCCGATAACAAAAAAAGAAGAAAAAGTTACTCTTTAAAGTTTGTAAATAGAAAGTTGAGTTAATGCATTTTATTACAAATATATTTAGCAGGCTGTGATTGAACTGACTTTTCTTGTAAAACAAATTAATAATATTATGTTATATTCACTGAAATTTCCATATTTTGCATTAATTATATACTTAAAAAGTATACACACCCTGATCCAGATCAAGCCCCTCAAAAAAGACAAGCATGAATTGAGCCTAGTGGAGCCTTTGAACAAGATGAGCTCGATCACAGCTGGGCAGAGGCAGAGTGACCCAACCCTAGCTCGATCATGGCCAATTAGACAATGAACTGAGCTTGAACCTTTAGGAGCTGAAAAGAGCTAGCTTGCTATCTAGTGTGGCTTGTTGACATCCCTTAAATGGAAGCCTAGGAAGTAAATGGGCTTGGCCAGGAAGAGCATCAGTTTTCAATCAGCTAGGTTGATTCTCTAGTTGAAGCTCTGCATTTATCCATGCATTCTGTTAGATGGTCTAGATCAATTATTGGATTGTCCACGTGCACAAGTTCTAGTAGCTCAACATAGCCTGTTATACATGCTAACATCCTTCTTGAATTACAGAAATGAATTGATATTGACAAGGATACCTTTACAAACATTGGAACATATCAAGCTTAAATGCCATTTGACTGATCCCATTTGAATCTGTGGAACTTCTGGAAGTGGAAAATGTTGTTCTCATTGCATCCACATCAAAAATTGCTAACTGGAATTTGAATTTCATTTATTGCTTTGCTATGATTATGCCTGTAAGGCTACATTATTTAATTATTGCATACATTATACAGTCAGTAATTCCAGACCCTTAGATGCAACCCGTTTGGAGCTTCTACTCTTGGGAATTTCAGCAATGTGTCTCCTCCAACTTCTTCCCATCTGCACAAGAAAATATACACACCAAATGAATATGAGCTGAAACTGATGTTGGTCATTAATATCTATAAATTACTTCTGATGGAACAGAGAAAATGGCACCAATAAGAGGGATTAAACAATTGATTACTATGACGTTAATGTCCCGCTGGGCAACAAACTATTTAGAGGCATAAATAACGCAAAATCTTGGAAATCCTTTACCTTCTTTTATTTTTTATTTTTATTTTTTGGTTGGTGGTGGGGGAGATTGGAGGTTGGGTGGAAAATGCAGGTGCATAATTTTATAGAAATGATTGTGACATACTAGTGAGAAAAGTAAGCGGGTCGGGGCCACTTGTTGTAACTGCAGATTGTTGGATCAATCACATCCAACCCATGAATTCAGACATCCAGTATCACTGTGGAGTGACATTTACCTTTGGATCGAAGCGGTTTGTAATCTCAGCATAAATCTGAGGTTACCGCATGACAAATATTACTTAAGTCCATAGTTAAAAATCACCCATGAGTTCCGAATGGCCACAAATATCACTTAAAAAATCATATCTTCGTGCCAGTCATTTTTCGCTAAGGCTGACATTTAGATCCAATTGTCTAAATTACATCTGTCATTTAGATCCAATTGTCAGATGAATATCATCTCTGTCACAGAAGTAGCATACCATACAAATTACAATCACCTTTCCAAGTGTTACATAAGATCTTTTTTAGTTCTTTAAGAATTGGGAGATTAACAGTACAAAAAACAGCATCATTGACCATAAGCTTGTACCATGTAAAACAGATGAATGATATAAGGTATTTAGAGAACACAATGAGTGAAAATTGGGTATCATACCTGTATCTTGTAACAAAGTAGTGAATGAATGTAGTAATTTCTACTATCCCTAGTTCCTTCCCAGGGCATAGCCGGCTTCCTCCTCCAAACATCAAGAAGTACTGCTGGGACTCCAACCTCTTATCCTGCATTTAATGAGGAGAGGTACTTTGGTCACTGAAGTGAAATTGCCAAGATAATATTCATCACAGAAACCACTATTCTTTTAGGGTTACTCTGTGTATGGCCACAGAATAGGAAATGACATGGTATGAAAAACTTGGCATGTCTGCTTGGCAACACTAGAACCAAGCAGGAATCATAAATCCAATAAAGAAAACAGACGAAATAAAAGGACAAACAAATGACTAGCATTTGTAAAGTAAGCATATTATAAAGAGGTGAAGGAATACTTCAATAAGATGGTGAATAAGAAGTTCCTGAAATACAGGCAATGCAGTGAGTGTGCAATGCAAATGAGCCTTCTTTTAAAGTCAGTCCAGTGTATTCATTAGCATTAGGGGTTAGTCAGTTTCCCCTTACTTTTTTTCAAATTTGCTTCATACAGAAAACTCAATGGGAGGACATTCTAGAAGATCTCCATTCCAAAGACACCCTCTTTGCATTATCTGCTGGAATCCTTTCACTAGAATAGTTTATATATCGTCTAAGAAGTATGATGCACGATATATATCAAGTTATGCACTAATGCTAGCATATATTTTTTACCTCCAAGCCTGCGAAGCCAGGCTTTATCTAATTTCATACACGAGGAAATTAACTGGAGTCCGTTCAAGTTTTCGAATCATTCAAAGAATCAGAAATGGAGGGAAGGTGGGCGGAAAACCAATCAGACAGCATTATTGTCGTCCATGTCAAAGAAGAATCATACAGTTTATAGAAGTCTCTATTTTCAGGGACAAATTCTGCATGAGGAGATAACTTGCCCCAATAATTTGAATCAAAGTAAATAGCAACAGGAAGCAGTTTACATAGGGGATTTCTAAAAGAAGATATGATGTGGACCAACTAGAGAGTGAAGGCGTCAACACTATGTTTGACAAGAAGGTAATGGCTGTATTTCTCTCTCCCACTAAGATTGTCGATTATGAGAGAGATTAGAAGCTAACAAAAACAATGGTATCATAAGAATGGCTGATATAGTAACACAAGAAAAATCCAACTTAATAAATGACCTAGTAAAAAAAAAAGAAAAAAGAAAAGAAGAACTGGCCAGTTTTGTGGGACAGATGCAGGGATATTGAGACATACACAAAAATTGATTGTAGGTCATAAGGAATTGCTGGACTTCAAAACAAAATAAAAGGAAGGAAAGATGCCTTTCTGGAGAATTCTTTTAGAAACAGAGTCAAGGGATTGCATTCACATGTCAAAAGAGGAAGCAAGACTTTAAGGTGTATGCCTAAGGGGAAGGGGACCGAACACATATCTTAGTTCGTCAGACCCTGGAACCATTTTGGACGCAACCCAGGGACAGTAGTCTCAGATAAGGATGAGATGTGAGATAATGTCAGAGTGTCACCAAAGAAAGAATTAAGGACGTGGAGATTCAATCATCTGAGACAGAGGAATTGAGG
Organism: Cinnamomum chago; assembly: GCA_038049695.1. NCBI lineage: Eukaryota > Viridiplantae > Streptophyta > Magnoliopsida > Laurales > Lauraceae > Cinnamomum > Cinnamomum chago. The sequence goes on along the minus strand of CP142451.1, from coordinate 100,495,736 downwards.
AGTGAAACACACTATTCCATTTCCATTGAGGCTAAGATGCATGGAAAGCTGTGGCTGACGTGTTGATTGGAATGTCATATGGAATTCAAGCCTTGTGAGGAGAACCACACTACAGGTTAATTTTCTCTCTTATGGGAAGTTATCAAAGACAAGAATAGAGATGGTGCTTGTCCCATGTGTATGGACCAATGGAATATGACAAGAGAGGATTTATGTAATGAAATTTCAATTAATTAACTAAAGGTGCCTTTGCCATAGATGATAGGGTGTAACTTCAATGCTATCAAATTTGCCAATGAAAAAAATAGAGCAAAAACAACAAGCGCATGCAACTTTTCCAGACTGGTCAATCTTGTGAACTTGATGGAACTGCTCCTGCATGGTAGCAAGTTCAGATGGTCCAACAAACAGGAGGCAACTGTCTTGAGTGGTCTATCTCCCAATGGACTCCTCTAATAAAATTCGTATCATTGTTGATTATTTGAAAAAAAAATTGTGGTGTTTATCTTCTAATCAGAAACAATAAAATATCAATTCATGAGTATACTAATTTGCAGTCTGTACCGATAACTTCAAATCTTTTTCACTATTACAGAAAATAATTTTTAAAAAAACAATGCTGTGGATCACTACATATGATAAAACTATTAGTTACACAAACCATGCCTGAAAATACAGAGCTCAGAACAACAAATGAAATTAGTCAACTCATGCTTGGTTACTGACCTGCCATCTCCAAGGATTGAAGGTCAGAGGCTCAGGATATAGAAAAGGGTCATAGTTGATTTCCCTCGTATACACATAGATTTTCCATCCTTTTGGTATAATAAATCCTAAAGAATGTTACATCCAAACATTAGTAATCAGCTCCTGATTTGGTAATAAAATAAAATGCAAAATACCCAAATAAATACCAAGAACCTAAAAATGACCAGGCGCTTCAAAAGAAAGAGATTCTAGTTCATGTGTGCGTGTGCGTGGATATCTTGTGTGGTCCATTAAGAGCCTATTTATATCATGAACACACCTTTCATTTCCATATCTTGTGTTGTTTTCCGCAAGACGCCATTTACAATAGTAGCTATTCTCATAGTCTCCAAAATTACCTGCAACAAAAACAACAATGCTTTATTTATTATTTTTCCTTTATAAAACAGAAGCTCAGCTTTAAATGAATGTAAAAGGCAACAGTTTTAGTTGCTCACGGCACGAGTGAAACTCATCGATCTATAGTCATTCCAGTCAATAGGATCTTCAGGTGCCTTTCTCTTCCGAACTTCCAAATGTTCATTCTATAAGGAAAAACAGTTTAGCATCAGAAACCTCTAAATGAAAACACAACAAATGAAGCAAACTGTGCAATCTGAATTTGAACTGCAAGTGTGTGGATGTGCCCCAAATCACGATCAATGCAAATATTATGCTGAATGGGCGATTAATTATTCTTCTGTGCATTTGGGCCAGCATGGTAATTAGAATTCATACTTGCCCAAATTAATACTGAAAAGCATGATAATGACTTGGGTCGAAATAGGTCGAAAATAATGATATAAACATATAGCAGAATGGGTAAAACCCAATCTGCCAAAATAACTAAACCAACCATGACATAAACATATAGTATATCCAAACCAATCATGGCTTATGCTATATCCAAGAATGTAGTTTTAACTTCATACCCTTAGTTCCTCTAGCACTCTTGGGTGATCATGCAGATACTTAACAACCATCATTGAAGTCGTTGAAACCGTCTCATAACCAGAATACAGAAGCGTAATTATTAGATCTATTATCTGTTGGTCAGTGAGATTGAGTTTTGAACTTTCATCAATTCTCAGTAGAGAATCAAGCATGTCATTTTGGTTACTTTTGGAAGCTCTTCTTTCTTCAATTATTTCTTTCAAGATGATCAAGATTTTCTTCCGTGCCTGCCAAGAGGAGGGGGAAAAAAATTAACAGTCACAAGGACGCATGGTTTGGAAATAAATTTGAACCGATGTGACTCAATAAACTTGAACCAATGAGAATGAAGACAAAAATACCTGAATAGCACGTCGATAATTTGTGCCTGGGAGGTCAATTGGTAAAGATAGAGTTCCTAACACGAGTTTATAGAACTCTGGCATAAAGATCTTAGATATTGTATTTGATTCAATGCCTATCTGCTTCATTGATGAGAGCAGAGCCATCTGGACATAAGAACACAAGAAATAATAGTTAAAAAGAAACAAATGGAATCAGGTAATAGATTGTTTGGTGTTTGGAGCTATTTTCAATCACTATCAGTTAGAATGTATGGGTGGAATGGACTGTTATCAGTAGTTAACGTCGCATTTGTGGCACTGCAGAAATTGTAAATCACATCAGGTGGGGCGCCTTCACCCAACTTTTCTGCCAATTCATTACCTGGTACAGCTCTTCTATGATTTAGGCCCAAAAAGATTCAGCATTGCAAAATGTCATCAATTGTGGTTCCGATTTCCATGCTATGTAAAACAGATAGCTAAGCAGATAATGGCAAGTTCTGCCTTTAAAATCAACCTGCTAACATTTGGGGTCTATTCAATTGCACTAGATGTCTATTATGCTTTATTTTCCTTCACATGTGTTGAAAAGTTTACAGACCTGTTTTGTTTTCTCCTGTATGTTGATGATTTTGTCATTCCAGTTACTGAGGTGGGATCTCATGAATTCATCAATCTTTGGAAGAAGTTGGTCACGGATGACTGGGGGTGAAATGAGAGAAAGCATGGCCCCTCTCATGTCCTTGTGAAGGGGCCCATGCACACAAGCAATGTTGCATTCCCCCAAGATAGTCAACATAGACTGTGGGTAGCCAGGAAGAAGGCCTTTCCCTTCATTCATGAGAATGTATCTGTTGAGCTCTGGATCCATGGAAACAACTGTTGGACAGCCCAATATGTGTGATCTGAACAAACTCCCATACCTGTGAAAAGGAAAAGGAAGGAAGGTACCATCCTGCATTAATGAGTGCTCTACAAAACAGAGGAAAAAATGTGAAAAGATACATGATTCTAGCATTCTCCCAGTAAAGATTACAGTCAGGTATCCCACAAGAGAATTTCAAGGCTTAGAACAGCAAACCCATAATATAAAAAAAAAAAGTGGGGTGCTTCTATGCAACCCAAAGAGCAATCAGCTCAGATATTCTGCCAAAAGGGAATGGTTATCCATGCAGCTATGCATTTGGGAAAGTGAAGAAATCAGAAACTACATTATCAGAGATACTGTTGTACTGCCTCCTCCACCCCAGATCATTGTCAGTGCCAACCCGAAAGTTGATCTGGGTTCCAAAAGTTTGAAAAGAAGCATCCAACCTATTGTTTTTGTAGACTTTCATGCCAACAGATCACGCTGCTGACAGGATCCAAACTGACTGTGATGCAGGGTGCTTCCAGAAGCAGCCTTATGAATTCCACTTTTCAAAGTAAAATTTGATTTTTTATACAGACTTTTCATGTTAAGGGGGAAAAGGAAACCCCACATTGTACAAGCTGAGATAAAACATTGCCATATATAAGAATTCCATGCCTATGAGCATCTAAAACCATCTAAATCATGAAATATCAACTGTCTTAAAGAAGGAGGAAAAAGAGCAGAACAGCTTTTAGTAAAGCAAAGAAGGCCAAGAAATAGCAATAAAACCTGAAGTAAAATTTAATTTAATTAAAAAAAAAAATTTGACAGAGACACTCCTTTTTAGCAGTCATTCTAGTTCAGAAATGGAGCAGAAAACATCATAAACAAGACAAACCAAATGTATATTAACCAAAGAAGTCCACCTTCAGACAGCAAAAACTTGATAGAAAACCAAGTGTCTGCATAATAGCTAGAACCAAAGTTTAAAAACAAAGGAGAAAAAACCCAACAAAAAATTGTTTAACATTTCTTGGGTGATCAAGGAAATTATGGATTTAACACACAAAAGTAAAATGCATGAAGAGAAACTTCATGAATTAAAAAAACAACAAGTACTTATACTAGTCTCCTTTTCACAAGCAGTAGGAAAAACATCTGTCCAGCAAGAGAAAACCACCCAAAACTCCAAAAGAGCTCACCTTGCTCTCTGGTTTTTCATGAAACTTGGGCCTTGCTTGAGAAACTCTGTAGTCTCTCCAAATACAGGCCATCCCATGGTCCCTGGAGGCAGCCCCTTCTTCCTGTACTTCACCTCATTCCATCTCAACAGAGCTGTGCATAGACACAATACCAAGATCACCCCAACAAACGCCACCCCCAAAAACACCATGGCAGCTCCCAAGAAGCTCAACCAACTTCAGGAAAAGAGCACCTAGTGAAATGGGTTGCTCTTTGTTTGCAGAGGTCAGAAGTATATATAGGCCTGTAGACTGTGCCACTCTTACATGTACAGGCTAAAAGAGTCCTCTGTTCAAAAATGCCAAAAAACTTAAAAAAGATTAGGGAATTTTTACCCATCTGAATTCAAATATGAGATATGATTAGTGAAAAGCAAGCAGCTTCATTGCAGTCAAACTCTTTTGAACCTTTTATCAGTAAAAGCAGGCATGAAATTAGATAAACTATTCAAGTCAAGAGATCTGCTGGCCACACGAGCAAAGGAATTTTCAGTGGATACGTATCCTCGTTTTAAAAGTATTATCACCCCTTTGTAGCTTTTAGAATAGTACATTCCCCAGACTTCACGGGTCACTAGCCTTGGCACATGATACAGGGTATTTTTTTTTTCTTTTTCTTTTTAGTCTAGAGACATACATGATACATTCAAATTAAAAAAAAAAAAAAAATTTAAATAAGTATTGCCAACTAATCTAAAACCATAAAATAGATGATAAAAATAAAGACCTCATGCTTTTATTTCCGCCCAAAATCTACATTTCAAGGTCTTGATTCGAACAACTAACAATGCACATTGGACGGACCTTAGTTTTTAGGATATGATTAGATTTCAATCTCCTCTTATATTCCTCAATTTGAGTAGGCCCCATAACACTATCGTATATCCTATTTTAAAGGCATGTTTGTGTAAAATAATTTTTCTGAAAACGGAAATCCTATTCCTCCTTCATGTCATATTTAGTTGTTCAATGTAGCATGACTCGTAGAAAATATAAATTTTTTGTATGATTTCTTTTCTCGTGAGAGAGGAAAGTGAAATCCGACCGCCTTGTGGAGACTTCCGTCTTCCGTAAAAGAGGATGGAACGTAACACAAACAAGCCTAAAGGAGGATCCTTTTTAATTTAATTCATGTGACATATTGGTGAATTTTACTAGCCTAGCAAGGTACATAGGTGAGATGTTGATTAAAATCAAATCAAATTTCAACCAACCATACATTTCAACTGATTTAATCTGTGGTAGCAAAATAGTGTCTATGCCATTTTTGTGAATCAAATGTTAAAAATACATTTTATAAAGTTAATTTTTGGCAGATATTTAATATACAGCTCACCTTACCATTTCATTTTCTGGATGTTGCCTCTCCAAGGTGACATTTGTACCAACTAAAAAGCAGTTTTGGAGTTTATCTTAATAAAGAATCAGTTACAGAGAGTAATTCCACTATGGAAGCACCATTGTAAGTTATAATGACAAGAACTATACATTTCAACCTATCCAATCTGTGGTGGTAAAATAGGGTCTATGTCATTATCATGGATCATATGTTAAAAACATGGTGTGGGTTCTCGAGTTGAACCTAACCTGGACCTCTACCTAGGCAAGATTCCGAATAGTTTACAACCCTGACCAAGGGAGGTTAAACCATATAATTTTGATAGATGGTGAGACCAATATTTTAGAAAATATCACCAACTGTTCATTTTTGCACACGTATTGACCGTGATGTGTATAAAATCATTAGCGAAAGGTTAATTAGCCATTTATGTAAAATTGGATATTGTAATATTTCAATCTAAAACACATAAAATAGATGGTAAGCAAAGCTTCCATTTGATAGTCCAAGTAATAAAATTAAACCTAATAGCTTGCACATTTTATTGAACCTAGTTTATATGGATTTCTAAATCTCAAAGCCCTCCAATTTTTATTTTATTATTATTATTTTTTGGTACCTCAGCTATGGGGGTTGTAACCCCATAGAGCCCTTTGATGTGGGAGCCCTCGTGACGGCCAGTGGCATGCCCAGAGTCGATCCCTAACTTAACGCTGGAAAGGGAGAATATCCAATGGGCTAATCTCCAACTCAACGGCTTAAGATAAGTTCGTGTATGTCTCACACCACAGACAATGAACTCATGAGAGAGAAACTCAATCTTATTCAATTTTCAATGTGTCGAATGAGAAGCATTACAATCCTTATAAAGACTCCAAACGAACTAATTTAGGAAACAACTCTGAGCTAGACTTTCTAATAATTATCTCTAAATATTAGCTATTACTAAAAATTAAAAAATCTAGAAAAATCAGGGAGTCTTCAAAATAGGAAGATGTAGTTGTAGAGCCCCCACTTTATTAGGCTTTGTTGGACCTTTGACTTTCTGGTACAGACCTTCAGGCAGGGCCTAGTACTCTGGCCTACAACAACTCTCCCCGACTTGGAGAAACTCGACTCCAACAAGTTATTAGCTTGGTACCTTTCATACAGGTACCAAGTTGTACGGACTAAACGAAAGGAATGGTATTTGGTAGGGTTTCAAATGAAATGGGTTTCAGAAATTTGAGGGGGGTTTTTGGGTTCAGTTTGGGTTGATATAGTTGGAGACTAGCAACAAATGCTCGTGCTAAGCCCGGGCCAAAAATAAAAAAATATTAAAAATTTAAGAATGATTTTAAAATATTATTAAGATAAAATAAGTCTAAAAGAAAGATATTTATTATCTTTGAATATTAGAATCTTTTAACATATAATGAAAATAAATATAAAATGAAGTAAACTTACATAACATAACAACCTTTTGAATTTAAAGGCATTGACCATTACACAAGTATTAATGTGTGTTTATTGATGCCGATTCCCGCAAGTATACAGTTGTTTCAAGTAATATAAACTATGAAAGTTCGAATATCGTTCCCACGAGGATCGTTATAAGGAAAATAACAATTATCAATGAAAAAGAGTATCAACTCAAATATAGTTAACAAATGCAAATGAAAACAAGAAACAAGACAATAACAAGGGAAATAAAAAATACAAACTAAAAGAAAACAAGAAACTATATAACAAAGAGATGTAAGTAGAAATAGAAGAACTCAAGTGAGAACAAGGTTAGTAACAAAGTTAATGACAAAAAAAAACTAACAATGTTAATAACAAGAACAAATGAGCAATATTAAATGGATCAAATGAGTAATTGTGTGGAAACAACAAATGAAAGATCAAGATAAAAAGAAAATAGAAACATCCATGGAAATGAGATAATAACTAGTGAGTAAGATAGAGAATGAATGGATGAAAATAAGTGTGCTAAAATAATGTAAAATCAAAGGGGGAATAAAAACAAACACATAGAAGGTATGAACAAATAAGCTAATGGATATGATGGTGTGGATAAAGAAATGGAGTGTGAGAATTAAAACAAGTGAATAAGTGTGTGGGAATGTGAATGCAATCAAGCTAAAGTAAGAAAACTAAGCAACAAGCAATACTAATGGATAGATTGAATCATCTAGAATCCACCAAGTGACACTAATCCAACACTAATGCTCTTCTATTTTCCCAAACAAATACTCAAATCTAATGACAAATCAATGCTTAGATTTGGAAAATATAACTATAAAGCTCTAAGATAGAAATTACAATCTAATAGCTAAGATTTTCTTCCCTTCATAAAAGAAAAGATTCATAATAACTATCTATCAAAAGTAGGCATAAACCATAAAAAAAATTAACTCTTAAGCATGATTTATCAAACCTAAGCATAGACAGTAAAAAGAATGCTAAGAAATAAAATAAGCATGGAAGATAGCACATTGCAATGAAGAAAAATATATTCTAGCATGTTAAGCACATAAAAAAAGAGAATTAAGAGCATAAACAAAAGGAATAGTATTAACTTAGCTTCATGTAGAAGATCCAATGAAGGGGCTTTCCTCACTTTTTCTCTACAATTACTCTCAATTACATGAATAGCTTAAGTAAAGAGGAGGAGGCTCTCCTTGCTTGTGTCCCTAATGCCTAGAGCTCCCTTCCGTATATACAAACATTTGCCTTACTCTATTTTGGTTTCTTTCCGATGTGGGACTTCACAAGAATGGAAATATGAACATATGAATGTGATTCCCATGTATTGGCCTAACTTTGTCATTTCTTCATCCAGTTGTCTTCCAAACTTATCCTTACTATCTTTAGCTCTTGAATCTCAACTTTAATTTTCAAATTAATCTTCAATTAACACCTACAAAGAGAAATTAATATATTAACTTTCAAACTCATATAAATTAACACCTACAAAGGGACCCTTCTCTTTGCAAAAAATTAGTCTCAACCGCGGTTTCTACAATCTCCATCTACTCCCAAATATTTATGGTCAACAATCCATTCGGATCGGTACACGGTCGATCAAACGGTCCAGTAAATCCGAATCTGACAAAAAGCTAGTGGACACGTGCAATTTAAGGAGGTCGTGTGTTTGGTCCATGTGGATGGACCAAGAGTGGGCCCCACAAATATAAGCTTACAGAATTAAATGAAGAGGTTTGGTGCTCGTGTTTAAAAAATATAATGAAATATGTGATTCTTTTATGAGATATTATTGGAAAAGAACAAATTTTACAGACATAAATAAGTAGTTTATATTTATTATATATATAACTTTAATAAAAAAGAAAAAATAACTTGGTGGGGTCACATGATGTAACATCTAATGGTGGGCCTCATATCCTAATTCCTTCAACGAATGTCCAATTGGAGACCTTGTTGATGTGTCATTCCGAGGATCCTTAGTGGGGTCACATGATGTGACAACTAAATATAGGCTCATATCCAAATATCTAAAGGTATGTCCAATTGAACATTTGGACAGTAGGCCCTTGTTGATGTGGTGTTCCAAGGAGCATTGGTGGGATCACATAATGTAATATTTAAAAGTGGGCCACTTATCCTAATTCATTAAGGTACATCATGAGGTGTTTAAAGGTGGCCTCATCTACAATAATTATTAAAGGCAGGTCTCATATCAACTCTTATACTATTTCATATGTATATAATTAGAAATGAAATGTATTTTAATAAAAAATAATAATTTCTAACAACTCTTTATTTCTTGTAGGATTACTGAAAATGAGTCATATGTATAATATCATGTTAACCTTTATATTAATGTTGATATGAATCTTTTTTGTATTAAACCTAGATCGGTAATGTCTTTCCAATTATATGATGTTTAAGCATATACTTAATTTGATCTTAATTGTATGGTGTCTTCCCTGCCACCTTACCATAGGCTTTGTCGATAGCACTGCACCATCCACACCCATCTCATTCTTCACGTACATGTATGCCATGTGTGGGACATTAGAGAAGCTGTGTGGTTTGATTATAGTGGTAGGCCAGGCATGTCCATGAAATTAGATGACTTTTCATATATAATAATTGTTGTGACTTCACTCTTTAACAATGATTCTTGTATATTTATCCGAGTATTAATAAACTACAATGGGCATTAGAATTGAGCGATATTATTTATGATAGTGGGCCACAACTAATCATGATGGAGGGTTTTCAGGAAAACTAATAAATACATGATTGTGCACAATTGTTTACAAGAACATGGAAAGGATTTGGAGTTTAACAAATTGAGTTTGTACTTCTATGTCCCACCTTGACTATTGATCATCAAAGTTCATTATTTTCTATTCGTTTAACGTTGGATTCCACCTTGTAATTAACGGTTTAGATCATGAAACTAATGGTCTTGATACAACTCCATATTGGTTGGTCCCTTTTGTTGGGTGTTCCTTCATCCATGCCGTTGGTTTGATGGGCCAAGCTGGATAGTGGTGTCTTTTGAAGGTGTCTATTAATCGGGAGATCAAAGTGATCCCCACAAATCCATCTGTTGTTTCTACTTTAGGTGGATGATTGATCTATTCTAAGATCATGATAATTTAGTCCTGCCCATTCTCTTTGACTATCAACACCATGAAAGTGGGCCCCATAGATATCTATTAAAGGGAGTTGATTCTAATCTTGTAAGGACAATGAGATAAAATTTCCTTTAAAATGGAAGTGATCGAGATTTTAGGGAGAACAAATCCAAGGAGTTTTGTTGCCAAAAATAGTAGTGTGATTTAGATTTAAAGGATTAGATTTAAGATTATAACTATTCCTATGGTTAAGGGAGGGGATTTGAGGAGATTTGTTTGGGTTGAAATTTTAAGGAAGGACACTTGTATGGGAGGAGTGTAGCGTCCTACATTAAACCCAAAGCTCTGTGTGTTTTTATAAGTATTTTTTCTGAAATGAGAAATTATAGGTGTTGACGTGACACTCCTCACAGCCCTCCTTTCCATTTGCTTTAATATATATAATGGAATTCTGAGATAGGCCGTCTGCGGTTGGCTAAGGTTTGACTAAGATGAGTTCACTTGGATGGGGCTTTTTTGAGATGGTACGATTCAAAAACTCAGGAATTTTGGATGTTTTTTAGGTTTTGACAAAATGGTGGGAAGGGGTTAGATTGTGTTATTGAGTAGGATGAATGGGGCTTGGAAGGTTTTGAATGGAGGGTTTAGTATTCGAATGGGTCTGTAACACGTTCGGATTGGTTCAGGGATAATTGAGGGTTGGCTCTAGGATGAAGTGGTGGAATGGATGTGAGAATTTGGTGTGGGCGTCATTTTTAACCATAGGGCGTAGGCGCGTAGCGTTTCAACCACAGGCTTCAAATGAAGAGTCTCCACAAGTCCCATATCAGAAATACCCAAGTCTTGACCCTGGGCTTATAAGTCAAATCCCATATTAACTCAACATGATGCATTTTAAAGCCTTACGACCCCGCTTCTTTTAAAAACTCCGAAGTTAAGCATACTCGAGCGGGAGAAGTATAAGGATGGGTGACTGTCCCAGAAGTCTTCGCACGCGCACATAGGCTAAAGTGGACAATATCATGCTGAGTTGAGCATGGTTGTGATAATTAGTATTAGAGCCGAGGACGACTCTATTTTCGATAAAATGCGCTCAAGCGAGAGCAGTACCGAGATGACTGACCTCCTGGGGAGTCCTTGCGCGCGCACGTGGGCCGAATTGGATGAATGGATGATCTGATGACGATGGCAAATTTTATTAACGATGATAAAAGAATAAAACTGTGAAGTAGAATACCAAGTTACCTCGACTGGCTATCTGAGCAGTGGATTTTCTTCCAATTGACTTTCTTCCAAAAGTCTGGCATGCATCAATCCCGGGTGAGATGCCATTCTCCAAATCCCTCTTGCTTAGCCCCACAAAGTCCTCTTGAGTGACATATTGCATATAGCAACAAAGCATTTCCAACTGTTCAGCTCTAAGATCCCAATCCTTAAAAGCATATCATTTTGCAAGATACTCTGGCCATTAAGGGGCGGGATGGCCCCTCCTCCCCACCCACCATTTTTTCAAGTTACATGTATATTTTTCATATAGCCCCTTCAAAAAAAAAAAAAATTTATACAATGGCCGCGGACAAAACTTTCTTGTTACACCCTTGGCCCTTGTGGCCGAGTAATCAAATTCACAGTAATAGGAATTTCATGAAATGAATATTAAAGAGGTGAAGGGTAAAAAGTACTAGATTTCTTTATACATATTGTGCAATTAGTAATCAAGTACACCATTACTTTATTAGGATTTAGTTACTATGACAATGGCTCAGTGGCGAGTAATCATTTTTCTATAAATAAAAAAAAATTAGAAGTTGATTGAATTGAAAAACACCTTGTGAATTACACATCACTCCATCCATTTCATGGAAACGCATTAACCGAAACATTCCACCAACACATTTGTCCTTAAATAAATGAACCCTTTGTATAAATGAAGTAGATAATATTCATTCAGAGGACTGCCAATTGTTTGAATGCATGGATTATTTATATCATGGTAACATTATTTATACATATACCATGAGTGCATAAAGCACATTGGCAACTGTGGTTCATAGAGTCATTGCATGGATGCTGTGTTGACCGGTGGCAAAAAGGAACTGGCCTTTGAATGCATTATTTTTCATATGGGTTTTGAATGATTTAGGCCTTGAAATATGAGGATAAATGAAATGCCCACTAAGAAGAGGCAGGTATAGTGGCACATTCTCACCACCCAATTGGGGCAAAAGTAATACAATTACAAAAGAGCCAGTCCTCTACTTGCCTGTCAAGTGTCAACAAGATTTGCTAATTCCATTTGACAAGTCACTGGCCGACAAGCTCCAGGATGGATGTGATTTTGGAGGGAGGGAGGGAGCTCTTTTATAAGTTTTTAAAATTTATAAAAATTAAATAATACAAAACATAATTTATAAAATATAGAGACCTTAATAAAATACTATAATGTAATGATATCATAACATCAATGTCGCATGCATTAGTTTCATTTCTTATGATATTTCCAATTAATATATATTATGGATCTAGGATTCGATTTCTAAATTGAGCTCTAATTTTGTAAATGATTGCAAAATTAGAGCTTAATTTCGATTTCAATTTTAATTTGATGAGAGATTTTAGGGATTTGGGAGAAATTTTCTATTTTAGTCATCTTAATATAGTCCAACATCTATCTAGACTTTTAGATAAAGATAATTTCTTATGTGATCTAAAAAATATTATTTCTAACCTATAAGGATACACGTTGCATAGATTTATGGTCATAAATTATAAATCTATGGTTAAATAATTAATTTTAAATTATTATTTATTTTTTAATATTATAAATTATATTGCCCGGGATAAGCGCATGTGTGTTTTGCTAGTTTCTCATGTTAGTAGCAAGTTATCATAGTTTTAGGGATTTCAAAATTGTACAGTTGTGTTTTCAAAATAATATGAAGATGTTTGTTTGCATGAAAATAAACATATAAGAATTTATGATCAAGTGGGCTCAAATAAAAAAATTATTAAAGAGGTAAGGGATGAAGGATATGTGTAGATGTAAATGAGACATGATTGACTTTCCTAGAATTTCAATTACTAGAGTGATATAGTTGGTATTAATTTTCTATCTGCCCCTTCATTCATTTTAACATTAATGGGGAGATTATTTTATGTCCATTTTGTTATACCTTTGTTTCTTTGATTGTAACCACTTTAGAAACACAAATCTTAAATTTCTAGCTAGGAATTAAATTACATGAAATAACTGAGCACTAGAGTTGCGTTTATTACATTGAATAGGACTTGTCATCTGGTTCTTTGGCATAGTTTGCTCCCTGCATCATGTGTTTGATGTCCCCTAAATGAGTCAGGATCCCCTATATCGTGGAAACAAAGAGATGTTATTTCGTCCAATCCACAATTGCCACTTATATAAAATCTTATGACAGCTAATGCACTGTCATAATTGCTTCCTTAGAATGAAAAAAAAAAAATCAAGGAAGAGATTTCATATAGATGACAATTGTGAATTGGATGCACAAATGTCATGGGGATACGCTCATCAGGAAAAAAAAGAGTGATCAAGGTAGCTGTGATGCTTGTTCACCAAACTGCAAAATTATGTGATAACCATCAAAAATCTTCATTAGGAGTTGGCATAATATAGTAGCAAACTTTTTTTATACATTTATATACTTTTCATCGTAATTCTTTATTAAAAATGAATAAAATATGATTGTTTGCTGGGTATATCAATTCCAAACTCATAGTAAAGTCAATGGTAACGAGAGAATATCAAAGACGTTAGTAGAGGAAGGAGACTTTTTTTTTTTTTTTTTTTTTTTAAGGGAACATCAACTATAAAAGGTTATCAATGGAGGGGCCCTCCTTAGCATAAAATGAGGTTTACATTTTTTTTTGTGGGCCATGATGACTCTTTTGTGCCCTCCTATTTTGCTCTAGAAAGAAGTCAAGGGTGAAGGATATAAGATGAAAATATAAATAAGAGTTTCACTTTTCTTAAATTGATTTACTATTTCTCAAAGGGAGACCATTTTATTTTCATTTGCAGAACTTCGACTTTGCTTTAACTTTATCTCCGTCACAAGAAGTCATTACTTAAAATTCTTCAAAAGTATGAGCAATCATGGGTGTCTAATCTAAAGGCGAATTCCTGAAAATTTCAATTCCTCTTCAAAGAAATCCGTACTCTATCATATTCCATTAATGTTGCCTTTCGCTATGAGTCTAGATCAGCCAACTCTATGGGAGACGCTTTGGCAAAATAGGGGGTTGAGAGATCTATCCCATGTGAGGGAATTGTTTTGTAATTATGGGGTGAGTGGGGGTACATCTCTCTTGTACCTTCTTGCTCTTCTTCTTATTTCTTTTTGTATCTTTCGTCTCTTTTAATCAAATTTCTTGTTACCGTCTAAAAAAAACTTGCAATTCAACAGCTAAGTCAACTGATCTAAGTCTCGAGTTGAATCGAACGCGTTTAATAGAAATATAGTTACTACTTGTCACCGGCCAAATGATAGTTGGACTCATCTAACCACTTCAATGTAGATGAAGTGTATCAAGATATGAGTGAAAATCGACTATTATAATTTACAATCATCCAACTAGAGGCCTTCAAATGGACAGTTAAACAAAGCATGCAGTTCAGCAGGCGAATCAAGGGTTAATACTTAATCCTTAATATTGTTTGTTAGATTGAGTTTCTGCTGATTCTCTATCTAAAATGTGTTGAAGATTTAGGGCCTATTTGCTTGAGAGCACTTCTTATAGGAATTTGCGTCTTGGGAATTCTTAACAAAAATAAAAAATAAAAAAATGCAGTTGTCCTTGAAGCTCATAATCCTCTATTCGATTTGGTTTAGATGGTGAAAATCTGTTGAACCGGAAACGTCACTTTTAGTCAACAAAGATTCTTAGATTTCTAGAGTTTAGCCCATTATTTATTATATATTATAGAGGTAGGATTCGATTTTGAAATTGAGCTCTAATTTCACAATTGATTGTAAAATTGGAGTTCAATTTCGATTTCAATTTTAATTTAAAGAGAGATTTTAGGGATTTGGGAGAATTTTTTTATTTTAGTCATCTAAATATAGAGTCCAACACATTTAACACATCTATCTACAGTTTAGACTTTTAGATAACGATGGTTTCTCGTGTGATCTCAAAATACTCTTTCTAACCTACAAGGATACACGTTGCATAAATGTATGGTCATAAATTATAAATCTATTATTATAGATCTATGGTTAAATTTAAAGTTATGAATAATTTTTTAATAATATAAATTTTTTTGCTTATTGCGGGCGTGTTTTGCTAGTTTAACATTAGGTCAATAGCACTCACCGCTGTAGAATTGTTTTGGATCAAAATGTTGATGAAAGATTAGGGAATTTACCTTGAAGTTCCTCCAATTATCTACTGCAATAACTTTAGTGCTATTGCCTTGTCGTCTAATCCATTTTTATCATGCTCGTACTAAGCACATTGAGGTTGATTATCATTTCATTAGAGAGAAGGTTCTTTGAGGAGACAGTCAGGTTTGCTTTGTTAACTCTATTCATCAATGGGTGGACATTTTCACTAAAGGTCTGAGCTCACGATTTCAATTATTCAAGGACAAGCTTCACGTCACCTCAATTCAAACCATGGTAGATAACATTGGCTTGGCTTGGCAAACTCATCTGTACGTCTTTCTATTTTTGTATTCATCCCTATTTTGTAGGATGTTGCTAAGATCGTTTTGTACTCGTCCCTAATATATGGGGATCCTTATTATCATCAAACTTTACTATAAGTATATCTCAATATAAGATGATCTGTGTGTTGATCTATGAAACTTTTCAATAAATACTTGAATATTTAGAGGTGTGATCTCAGTGGATTTTTTTTTTTTTGGGTTTGGCTAAGTCCTAGAGTTTGGATAAGTTTTAGGATAGAGTATATGTTTTTACCGTATAGAGTCGAGAAGGTTCTCATCCGTTAGATTAATAGCATGTATTCTCATCGCCAGAGGGATCAAACTAAAAGTGTGATTGAAGATTAAAGGTCCCATTTTATGTTCAAGTATGAATGAACTCTTCAAAAAAAAAAAATCTTCAAAAAAAATGTACGATTGAACATTTTCCTTTGGTCTCCTTTTCCATAAAAAAAAAAGAAAAAAAATGGAAGAATGCTAGCTTAAAGCATTTTAATCTTATGAATTAAATTAAAAAAAAAACTAGATAAATAAAAATAAATAAAGAAAATGATTTGAAAATTTGGATTCCTAGACTAAAATTCAAATTTTTTACCTATCAAATCCTTCCATATTTCTTAATTCAATGTCTTGAATCATTTCACAATAATTCAAGAACACAACTTAAGGAAGAAAAGAAAGGAATAAAGAGAGATGAATGCAATCTAAGATAAAATGGAGTTAGATTAAAGCAAATAAACTAAACTAATTTTGAATAAATAAATGTGAATAAAAGAGAAATAGCCAATCTAATGAAGAAGAATCTACCACTGAATGCTACTAAATGCAAACTGCAAAAGGATGGTTAGAAAAATAGCAATGAAGAAACAAACAAAGGAGTTGATGGCATGGAGAACCACAGGTTGCTTAGTTGTTTACCATAAACCTTGTCCCTTTCTGTGCATATAATAGAAATTATCATTTTCCATAGGTGTGCTCATGGATCGGGCCAGCCCAAGTCCGGCCCGGACCCATCCCGATTTGGGCCTTAGCCTTTAGTACACGGGCTGGGCCTAGAAATAGATTTTGGCCTGTTTAATATATGGGCAGCTCGGATTAAATGGTAGAAGGCCCAAAGCCCGTTCCGACCCAAATGAGAGGTACTGTTTAAGATGTGGGCTTTCAGGTCATGGATGTTGATTTTCTTAGTTTGCACAGGGGAAACTAAGCTGAAATGCTGTTGAATCTCTTATACATACTTTGAATTTAAAAAACTAAAATCTATATCAATGAATCCAAGTATCCTAGGCCATTGAAAGAACAATTGAAGAGTCAAAAAGAATGTTTTGTGTGCAAATTATCATTGGAAAAAAAAAAAATTCTCTTTCCAATATGTTAGACAAGGAACATATGCACGAAAAATAAGTTTCTTTTTATAAAGTGAATAGAGCAAATGTTTTAATAAAACTGCTATATTGTGAAATCTGTTTCTCAGTAAAAGAAAGTTTATTGCCTCAATTGTGCAATCGATTGCAATACAACTTTGCAATGTACCCCTACCAATTGACTTGTTATTCTACTCTATATATAAAGATGAAGAGTCTCCTCACTTGCTCTGTTTTCATTCTTCAATTATGATATATGTTGCAATTGTTTGTTTCTTATTTGCCCAGAGCAATTTTGTCTGTTGCTTTTCCGTACTTAACATGGTACCTAATACCTATGGCTAGCTAGTTCCTTAATTGTTGTATGTTTGCTAAATCTTTGGGTCTCTAGATGTAATGATTATAAGTGGTCACATCACATCAATACTCAGAATGGAAAGGAAACCTACTGAGAAGAACCCTATGAATGAAAATTACTTTGTGCAGGTGTTATTGGCAATACAGAATTGTAGGTCTTGTTTTATGATTTAAGTGTATATGAGTTATCTCCGGTGCTCAAATTAGGTTAAGCAAATTCAATTTAAAGTTCTAACTACGAAAGCGCCTTTTTTTTTATTTTTATTCTCATCTCTTGCAGATACTCAAGCACTGCAGCACTGGTATTCTCAAGCTTACCAAGTCCTTATCAAACAAATCTAAAGATCAATAGTTGGTTGTATCTTTGGATTGAAATGGCACTCTATTGGAGTGAAAACACAAATAAAGAAATAAAAGCCACCCCAATCTACATATCCTTTTCAGATGACAGTAAACAAGACAACAAAATATATCAAATCTTGGCCTATTATGATGTGATTAGTGGGCCACTAAGGGAGAAAAAATGAACAGCAAAAATTAGGCCACAAAACTCCAAAAAGATGAAAAGAGATTTGAGAGGATGAGAAGCAAAATAGGGTTGCTTCTTCCAAGACAAAATAAACGAGTGAATGGGGCCTCTGAGGTAGATGGGAAGTTGCCAATGCAAGAGAGGAGATTTATTAGGCATTTATGAGGGGAGAGAGGAAGGAGATTGATGGAGGATTTTGATGGACCCAAGACTTATGCATGTAGTTGTATTTATTATAGAAAAAAGAGCACTTATTTTACAGCCAAGGCAGGAATGTCCACTCACATGCTCTCCCCTTCAATTAATAAAGCTGGAATGTGAGAGGTACATCAATGTCACAATCAACCCATTTGCACGAGGGCCTCTCTTTTGTTTTTTTGTGCTTTCTTCCAGATTAGTACCTTTCATTTGCCAACATTATTACTTTTCTATGATTGTCAGAAGGAATATAGATATGTGTGTCGCATAAAAAACTGTAGGGTGTATTTTAAAATGGGAGAAAAATGGACTCATTTTCAGTGGATCCAACTTCAATGCATGATAATGCAATACAGTGCCGACGATGAAAATATTCAAATCCTTAAATTCTGACTTTTAGCTGCAGGTTCTTAAAAGTTTAATAGCTGTTTTTTCACACAGAGTTGTGATAAAAGTAAGGAATAATTGAGGTCTAAAATATAGTGAAAAATAGGGCCTCCTGTTTGAATAGATTTTATTGGTCAAAAGTGGCTTTTCATATTAAAATAAAAATTAATATCAAGAGGTTGATTGCGGTTTTTTTTTCTTTCGGAGTTAGAGGTTTTGATATCGATCATCAATTCTCACTTCTTTAAGAACCCAATGTTGAGTTCATTAGTATTACCACCTGGGGGCCACAAAGGGTTTTATCTAACTTCTCTCTAGGTCCGGAGGGATTGGTCCAGTTCAAAGGATTGAAAACCCTCTGTTATCAAAAAATATATATATATATATTAAAATATAAAATGAGCAAGAATATATTTTAGAATTTGGCTACATACATGCATACAGTGAGAATTAATATATTAGTTTTTCAGAAAAAAGACAATACATTCTAAAACTATTAAATTTGAAAAATTATAAACTGATGAGTTATAATGATAAGATGAGGTTGATGTTTTACACGTCCCTAGCTCTTGTTGAGGTCTTTATTTCTCCACCCCCTACATGAATAACCTCATGTCAGCCCTTAAGTGAATTCGTGCATAATTTCTCGCTAAAATAAAAAATATATAACTCAAGGTCAAATTGACTCCAACAAAGGATTATTAGAAAGTCGAGTGGTAAGTTATATGAGATGGTGATATAAATAAAAACTTAACTTTCTTAGAATCTCAATTCTCAAGAGTGTCAAGCACTATATAAGCTGCATGCTTTATATTGTTTTCATGTTGTCTTGACCTTCTAATGTAGGCTAAGACTTTTATAAGAAAATTATAAAAAGAAAATGCCCAACAAATCAAAAAATACCTAAAACCGTTGCATGCACTTATTTTCACATATAAAAATGGTGATTTTTACGTATGTAAACTTTACATATGTCGCATTTACATATTACATATATACAAAACTCATTCTATTATTCCATGTGTAAAAAGCAAATGAACCCTAAAGCAGGGATAATTTGAATTGTGATTTTTGTCACCCTGGTTTCCTCAATTCCTAGGAATTTCATTTTAAATACACAAAAGGAGATGGGCCTAAAAGATAAAAAAAAGTCAGTCATCTGGGGTGAATTTGGAATTGAGGAAAGACTTTTGCTCATTGTTGAAAAGCAAAGCATGCAAGATGGTCCACAGCAATTTATTCCTATCCATAACTCAACAAACAGATCTTTCTATGATTTAATACTGCTTCTGACACTTATCCCCTTGTGTGTGAACAAGGCCTCTCTAATGAATAATGATTGCTCTGGATACGTGCACTTGTGGTCCACTGCCTCACGTGCACCCGTTTTTTATTTCTAAAACAGACAACACTCTGGTTGGCCGTCAGCCTAGCCTGGTGTCTTGCCCTAGAAAATTGATCCACTGCCCATCGTCTCCTGGTCTGGACGGTTGTGGGCCACACATTTACCTTAGATTGAATATGGCCCAATTACCAGTCTAATTTGAATATTGAATATAGTCCCAATATCAGTCTAATTGTCTCAAGGGCCCCTATATGAATGGCTGGAAGAACCCATCAATAGACTGCATTGATCATCTTATTCTGTTACATCAGAAGGTAAGATACGATGTATCCATTAGGACCATTACTTTTATGATTTACTCCTGATTTTTAAGAATTGGAGGTTGATTCCACTAGCGCTACCACCTTAGGGTAAGTGGGGTGTTTACTCGGCTTCTCTATGGGCCTGGAAGGATAAGTCCAGCCCACTAGCGCTACCACCTTAGGGCCACCGGGGTGTTTACTCAGCTTCCCTATATGTCCGGAAGAATTAACCCAGCTCAAAGAATTGGAATTTGGGAACTCTCTGATAACACAGGAAAAAAAAAAAAAAAAAAAAAAAAAACACCTTGCAGTGGAACTGTATAGAAAAGGTGCCAATTTTTCCATCATTTAGGTGGTCCATAATTTGGTGTCGGCTATTTTCATCCAGAAAAAGAGTAAATTGGGCCTCTTTCTTTTAGCCGTCGAACTCATGTAGCCACTTTTGTGACCTGAACTTCTGCGGCACTTGCATAAATACGTCCTAAATATAATAAAAAAAGAGATGTCTACCGATCTACTTTAGGTTTAGTTTCTAAGATGATGACATACAACTAGATCGGATCTGATTCAGGTTTGGCTTGGCCCTTTTGTATCTCTTTTACAACATTAATTGAAGCACTATTTGAGAGTGAAGTTTTGCTAACTTTCACACGCCGGCCCATTGAAAGAGACCTCACATGGAGGAATGCAGATCCTCAGGATTCTCTGTGGACCCATTTATTAAAAAATTTAATTGCTTAAAATTAATGGCGCCGTATGTTTCGGTTATGGATGAATTTCACAAAAGTAAAAGTAGGGTCCACCATCAAAATTGATCACTTATAAAGTACTTTTTATATTTTATAGTGATGATTTGATGCTGAACTCAACTCTTTGTGAAGTAAAATTTCACCAAGGCAATGAGAGACCAAATTTTTTATTTTGAATGATTTAGATTTTTATTAACTATATTCACAAATTTCTCACAAGTAATAATGCAAAAGTGTCTGGCCTCCATGGGAAGGCTTTGGACCCACTCCTTTACACGCGCCCTCTCTCTCTCTCTCTCATATATATATATATATATATATATATATGGAAGCGCTAGAAAACTCTCGAGAAGTTTTTCTTTTTTCAAAACATGCACATCCTTGTTGGGCCCACTATGGAGTATGACAAACATGGAATGCCAATGGATGGAGCAATCTAGATGAGATATACCTATGTGAGAATTTTCAACTCCATTTGATTATCCTAACACATTGATCAATGACCCCAAAGTTTAATGGTTTTCGATGCATCATTTTTTTATTATTTCAATCCAACCGTGAGAAAACAGTTGGATGAGTGCCAAATTTTGGCTTTATACGAATTCACGGGGTAGTATGTGTGAAATGATTGAATTGGCTTAAGGTGGGCTCCATGCCCTAAAAACATAAGGAAGTAAAACAAGGAGTTCTTAAAATGAAGAGTTTTTTAGAATTCATTATATATATAAATATATTTTACTCACCTAAGGGGATTGGGGTAGTAAAGAAGCCTTCTCCCAAGTAAAGAAACCCGATAAGTTAGATGAAAAGTAGAGTACGCAACTAATAAGAGTGAATTATGATCCTTCAAAGAACTTCACCCATAGTGATCATGGTCTGCCACGTCACCGTGGATAGCCCGTGCCTTAAATAGAGGCAAGTTGTCTGCAGTGACATGACGGAACACGAGAAGGTCCACCCACAACCACCAAGGGGTAAAGCCTCACATGTTCCCGACTCAACAAGAGCAACCAAGTTCTCTCCTAAAGATGGTTTTTTTTTGGGTAGAACTACTAAAAATGTTAAAAGCCCTTGACAAGGTTACCTTCTAATAATAGACTGAACAGGGCTGTACGGAGGCAGCTAAAATTGACCGGAGAACTATAATTCTCCAAGGGAGGAGATTTTTGGGCCATGGTTCTTTCATGATGTGGACGCTAATCTAATTGTGTGGATGTTCAACTACAGGGCTCAATTGTTGGAAAGCAACACCTTCCTACCTTCCTGTGAAACAAATGTTCAAATAAATTGACAATTATTAAGAAAATGCAGAAATAGCATCCCAAGCCGAGGAAAAAACTAAATAAAAATAAATCCCAATCAAGGATTAGAAAAAAAAAAGCCCGTTGGTTTGCATGGAGTTGAATTCTTAAAATTTCTTAAGAAAATGAGTTCATTTAAGGGTTGAAGGATATAAGGCGATAATGCAAATGACCTAAATCTCCTAGGATCTTATCCACTTGAATAATAGTTAGATAATCATTTTCTGCTTAAAGGAATTCTCCCTTTGATGCCCATTAGTGGATTACCATTTTTTTTTTTTTTATCTTTTTCCAATTTTAGATATTTTGAAGCAAAAAGTTTCCCATCATTCCTAGGAATCCAATTCCATGAGAACCAATGGTCCCAAAACCTTTCATTAATAAGTGATTGATGATGGGGCAAACATGGCCCATTATAGAAAAGGGGATGCAGTGGTTTGTTTCAATTTTATAAAAATTATGTACAAATTACTTGAGAAAGTACATAATAAAACATTTAGCAGCTTTAAAAGATTAAGACCCTTAAGTTAAAGACACCCATAATTTGGATGGAATGTCCGCATGTTGACATTGTTGCGGGAGGTGATTCCCCATGGATTTGAATATCAGCAGCGGCATTCACAGTATGTATTAGCATATCAACTATCTGATTAATGGTTTTTTTTTTTTTTTTTTTGCTCAAAAGATACATTGAAAAATATTAGAAACCATTAAATCTTTGACTTTCGAGATCAGCAGGGCCATTTTATTTACATGTTTGACCTTACTCTATTATAGGATGTGGCTTAATATCATGAAAATTTTCATACGCTTTAAATGGTATCTTTTTACTGGAGAATATTCATGTGCATCCATCTCTTACCATAGGATGATAAACACTTATAAAATTGAAAATATTGATGTGCAAAAGAGGAAAAGTCATATATGGTTATATGAAGAAAAGGAATGTACATCCATCCCTCACTATAAGATGAGAGACACTTACAAAATTGGGAATATTCATGTGCAAAAGAGGAAAAGCTATATATGGTTATATGCAGAAAATGAATGTTCATGTGCAAAGAGGAAAAGCCATGTAAGTGTCCCTCATCCTATGGTGAGGGTTGGATAAATATTAATGTCCCCCCTTTTACTAATGCTACTGACTAATTATTAATTTCTACCTTTTGCCAAATGGAACTTCTTTTAGTTACAACAACTACTTAATATTCATAACCTTAAAACTATCATACACTTTTCCTTTTTATAAATCCTTATCAAAATCAAGGTCATGACCATTTGGACCAGTGTCATAAATATTATTTTTCTTTTTTAATCGGTAACGGTAAAATATATTAAAGACTTAAGTAAATGTACAATAAAGAAAATGGAAAGAAAAAAAAACATGCGTAGGTTTTAGAGCTAAATACCAACACAAAACAACAAATTACAAAGGAGCAAGCAAAACTACCTCTCTTTCTACCCCCAAACTTAGCCAAACCATCTGCCATGTCATTCCCTGACCGAAGCACATGATGAAACTCAACGTTCAAAGATGATTGCCAAGTTTTGATTTTATTGAAAAGTAATTGAAATTTCCATGGACTCTTCTCCAAACAAGACATCCAAGAAATCACATTTATGGAATCGCTTTCCACCATTATGCTATGAAAATTATTTGAGACACAGATCCTTATAGCTTCCAATATACTTAATACTTCCGCTTTATTAGTATCTATGATATCTATATACTTTGAGAATATAAACAATACCTCTCCCTCGTAGTTCCTCAAGATGTCATAAATATTGTTCTTGAAAGAATTGCTACATTCCCAAAAAATCTCAAGTTTGGAGGTGAATGTTATGGAAAATATTATTAATTTTAATAAAAAAAATTATAATTTTTTTGTTAAAAATCATTTAATAAAATTGTTCTAGTTTTTCTATTTTTTTATAACAATATATCTGGTGGTTTTCTTGTAATATTTCTAATGTTAGTGATATTCTAGAAATATTAGGACATTCTTAAATAATCCTTTTTCTAAGTTAATATTACAATAGTAAGATGATTTTCTCCTACGCATTGTGCACTGTGCATTGGTGCGGTTTGTCACGTGTGACTCAATGAAAACAATGGGGGAAAGAGACATTTTACTGGCGGTTGTTAGAAAGTGAAAAAGAAATGTTAAGTAAAAGACATCACAGATACCCATGTCATAAAAGAAAAAAAAAATTACAAAAGACGTTCTAAACATTATGGAACTTTGAGAACGAAATTTAATTATATTACCAGTTATTTGACAAAAGGACCCAATTCAAATGAATCCAAAAACCTTGAAACCTTTTCAAAATTATCAATTCGCAGGGCTCTTGTTTAAAAACGGGCAAAAACTAAGAGGAGTTTTTTGATAATTCCCCCCAATTTAAGTTGTAGATAAACCTTTTGATTAAGAAGATTATTCATTTGATCCTTTATAAGAACATACACATAAGAATATCTCAATAATTGGTCCAATTAAGATAATGCACCTCTCAAATTCAACGTGTCACATCTAACACGACTCCCATCATTAGGACAAATCTTGATTAGAATTGTCATTAGGACAAAATCTCAATTGACTTTGTAGGTGTATCAGATCAATGTTGTCAGTTTCCACAACCATTTTCTATGTAATTAGATGTGATGGTCCATTAATGAGACATGACAGTCACAATCAGTCTTCGGGGTTAGGTAATTCAGAAATGGTTCCTTTGACAAAGCTGTTAAAACAGATATATCTTACACTAATGTCAATGGAAACCACACAGATCTTCACCAAATTCTATATAATCTGTGATTTTGCTTGCTGCAAGAATAGGTAAAGAAATCATTGCCATTTTTGGAGACACTAAATCAACTAAAGGCATAAGAACGGACGGTTAAATTAAGATTAATTGATATTTTAGGGGATATAATAAATCCTACTTATGGGTTAAAAAAATCCATCATGATTGGTTAATTAATTATAACAACTGAACTTCTCTTTAAATTTTATGGATTTTTGTCGCCGTATACACCCTCAAAAAACCCTTATCAGTTTGTTGTTTTTTTTTTTTTTTTGAATTTTACGGAAAAATGCATGTTTGGATGATTCACTTGTAAAGCGAGTTGAAGTGATGAGTTATTTTAATATATAAGAAAACAAGAGGGGTCATATAAAAAAGTATAAAATTTAAAAAACCACCTCCTTTTTTTTTTTTAAACAGTCAAAAGAGTTATTTTTTTCATTCCATTAAATTAAAAAAAGGCTTCTTATGTTTGTCCAAAAAAGTCGTAAAATAGGTGGATTCTGAAATGACCCATCTTTTTTTTTTTTTTTTTTTTTTTCTTACCCTTAACTTAAATTCACTTTACAAGTGAATTACGCAAATAGGCCTTAAAGTAAAAAAAGCAAGTAAGGACCTCCCGACACTTTTGTATACATTTTCGACAAATTTTCCCACTTTCTAGGAATGTTAGGATATTCTGTAGTATCATTAAATATCTTGTTCTATGATATCAACAAATGTTGGATTACTCTTTGATATCATAAAATGGAATCCCTCCACATTCATTATCAAGTGTTTGAGCCCTCCATTTCTTTTTTAACCTAAGAGGTTTTCCCTGTGCAAATCTTTTTTTTTATTATTATTATTTGAATTAGAATTGAACACTTTCATTCTGGAATAAAAAAAAACTAACATAACCCTATGTTTAGAGGAAAAAATAACTTATCATGCTGTTACTGGCAATGGGGCGTTCATGTGTCGGCCAGGCCGGGCTGAGGCATATCCACGAGCGGTTCGCCTTTAGGAAAGCAGGCTGATAGCTGGCCCAAGCCCAAAACATGCCTTATGATTTAGCCTGAACCCGCCCATTTAATCAAAAGGCTGGCCCGGGCCATACTTTTTATGACCTTTTGGGACCTTCAATTATGCTCTTTGGGTAAATTAGTCACTAAATTTATGCATTACTTATGTGTGCTGGGCTAGGCTTGGGCTTCGGGTTTTCTATCGCTTAACATAAGTCCGACCCATATATATTAAATGGGCCTCAAATTTATATCCAAGCCTGATCCATTGTGGACAGGGCTCGGGTCGAGCCTGGCCCGGCCCGGCCCGGCCCTTGTGCACCCCTAACTAGGACCATTAAGTTCTTTATAACACAATCGTTCGTGGAAGTCGGAATTAGTCGAAAATGTCTCACCGTAGTTAAGTTAGATTTTTCAAATTTAGTTGAAAATGCGTGACCATCAATTAAGGTAGATTTCTCAAATGTTTCATGAAGAAAAAAATCCTATATCAATTAGTCAAAAGACAGATTTTGAAGTACACTTACTTGGAGTTCTTTAGCTCTATCGTGGGGCTTGTTTGTGTAACGCCCCCAACTTTCTTCTTTCTTAGGTTGGACTGGAGCTTACTCTCTTGTGAGGAAAAGTTGATTAGAAAAATAGTTTTTTTTTTTAATACAAAGTGTTTGACTGCATCGAACGATGAGAAAAAATAAGCTCAGCAAAACCGAATCATTAATTTGCTCCTTTTTCATGGATTTACGGCTGCACAAATGTGTCCTGAATGATCACATGCGACCTCAGAAAATCCTCGCAAGTTGAACAATTACAACCACGAATAATGCAACCAATTGGGCAAGATCATTTACAACAGAAAATGCAATCCATTCATTTACTTGTCCAGATTTGAAAAGGATGGTTTTAGCATAAAAAAGGGGCTCTGTTTTAAATGCTCAACATAATCTGATTGGTGATCTTCATGAGGGAGCCTATGTATTGTAAGGTCTTGAAAAAGAAAGGTCCTTAGATTTTGGATTTAATGCAATGCAATAGCTGTATCACAGCTACATTCGACTAGTACTATTAGATGATCATTCCAATAGAATCTGCATGTATGGTGTAGTACACGGTTTCTTGAGAAAAGTGATCTAAGTGGAAACAAGGGTTAGTACAACATGTGTGGATCCAGCAAACATGTTGAAAAGATTCTACCTTCCCTTGGCTCCACTGTATAAAGTTCAAGCACCCACCCATGTGGTTTAGGTCCCCATAGCATTTGTTTGATGCTAAGAACTTTGTCCCTGTTGTTGTCTTCTCTTGTTCTTTTCCCTCTCTTTTCTTCTTTGACATTAACTAATGCTAATGTTTTGTTGAGGACATGCTTATGACCCATGTGATTGGTGTCTAAAAAGACAAAGGTCAGATGAATCACATAAGGATTAGGTGAAAGTTATTTGATCTAACAGAACTTGCTAAGGTTTCTTCCCTTTTTTCTCCCACCTAGTATTTCAAAGTTGAAACCTATGATGCCCATATAAAATAGAACAAGAAGCACAACTTTCGAAATATTTTAAATTTAAGATAAGAATATAGATAGGGGCATCTTACTATCTTATCCATGAATTATGATCCCATCTTTTTGAGCAACATGAATAGGCATTTTTCATTTCTCATCACCTAGGCCCTAGGGCATGTTCCAAGGTGTGGAAAAATCTTGTTGCTTTTCCATGGTAGAAAATTTTCGTGTTCAGTACGGCCAGAAAAGCACAAAAATAATCTAAATTTTCTTTGATTATGTGAAAAGGCATTTCCTCTATGTATCTCTGATGTACACAAATGTGCCCTAAACCTTTTGTATTTAAGAGTATTCAAGTAAAAAAAGATACTTATCCTCATGGAAAACTGCTTGCACAAAATGATGGGAAAACTAGTGTGCGAAAAACTAGACCTCTTTTCCTTTCCTTGACTGCTAAAGATGCGCTATACAAATGTACCCTCAAAGAATTCTCTAGGCTTAACCTTATTTCATATTTTTTTTCCCCTTTCAATGGAGGAGCAGGTTGGATTCGTGCCTAAAATAAGTCGAATCAAGAGTATTTAGTATTCGCTTTTGTGCCTTCTGTTCACTTATTTATTTATTTTTCTCTTTCAAATTGTAAATACACATGCACCGACACACACACACCACTCTGCTAGGTCCCTAACCAATAGAGGGAGATGCCTCGCCAATGAACTACAAGTGCTAGGTCCCTAACCAATAGAGGAAGATGCCTCGCCAATGAACTACAAGTGGATTGGCTTTTATGCCTTTCTTTACCCGACAAAGTTTATAGTATGAAAGTAACCTCATTGTTTTATATACACTATTTAACAGAAAATTATGAAATGGAAGCTAATACAGAAGTAACATCCTATAAATATCCTCACAATTAGATCCAGTACTTAGTTTAGATATCATTCCAATGGATTCAATATGTTGGGCACATAAAAGTCTCTTGTACAATGGGATATGGCTAAGATGATTAAGTGATGAGGATGAAAATATGCCTCACTTAAAAGACATCGCAATATCAACTTATTAAAATGTGCTTATAATGCTTAAATCCCCCAGGGTGATGGCCTCCCCCTGTTTCCACTCACTGGGTTCGTTGGGCTAGAATAGCCTGGGTCCCAACACATTGCATGGTCTTCGATGCTGAGACCTCCGGGTGGTTTCGGAGTGCCCCAACCAACGGTGCTTGCATATAATGCTTATATTCACTTAGTTAATCAGGATGAGATTGGCATTCCTTCATTTTCTTTCCTCTTGCACTATTGGCATACAATAAATTCATTTACTCAAAGCCTAGCAACCCATATGAGATTAGGATTTAGGAATGCATTATTGAAGATCCCCACATGCAACCACCACTGAATTGTCGCCCATTATTCTCACACAATGCAACATTCAAGCTTATTTCTGAAGCAAACAATATTTATAAGACAATGATATCCCTTGATATGATCATATAATAAGTTTATATGGGCTATTAGATACTGTTATCTTTACTCTCCTAGCATGTGTAAGATGCCTCCTGACCTACTTAATCACATGCCATACCCAAAACAAGTACATGAATAAAGTGCTAATCACTTTTTCATGCTAAAATGGTAATCAACCCCTAAAAGAACAAAAGTCAAGCCTTGACTGAGGTTAGGTTATGATGTCCTTTCAACTTGAATTCCTTTTCATATCAACATTCCGCAAATGTCTGCGGATTTTAAGGAGATTAGAATTGGATCCTAATCTTTCTACTAGGAAGTCTGAACTTTAATTGTTAGACCATATCATCATTTAATAATAGGTGAAATCCTTAACCTCCTTGGTGTTGTAAATAAAAATTTTTAGAAGTTAAGAAGTTTGAATGGGAAAAAAGTCACCAATAATATAAAATCAAAACTGCCCCACGTCATATAGAGTAGATACCCCAAATAATTGATTAGCGCTTGTAACCGAGCACAAGGTGCTCACTATTGTAATCTTGGGGTTGTGGGTTTAAGTTATGTTACAAATAAAAAAGATAAAAGACGGTATTAATATAAATTACAATTAACGAAAAATCTTCAAGATGCACACATCTTGGACACTAACTTGTTCAGTAAGACTGTGTTATATCTGAGTGCAACCATATCCAATATTTTAGCATATTCTATTTTTATAGCGGATTTTAGCCCTATTTAATCCTTAATCTAAATCACACCCAAATTTATGCTCCTTGTAATTTTTCCAAATGCTGAAAGACTTTCAGTTTTGTTCTTGAGATCCTAATATATCATTGTTGAAGAGATAACAATCTGATGACCTAAACTTTATGTGGTTTTTTAATTTGTGTACTTTACAAAATTTTTAATGTACTATTAACTATTTCTTCATCTTTAATCAAGTTAATTTCTACACTATTTTCTCACTGATTAACAGCACTGTTCATAATCCCCGAGCGTAAAGCGCGTGACAAAGATGCTGTTGGTGAGATTAACTTTCTCCCATGAACACACTAATTATAAGATAGGGATTAAAGGAAATTTAGTGAAACTTGGTTAAAGTACTGGTTAAGTTTATACCTTTTACAGTGCTGGGCTTGAGTCACTTGAACTTCACAAAGGCCCCAGAGTGTGAATTTAGGTCTAAAATTCAATTATGAATATAGAAATGGGCTGACCTCACCAGCCCATCTTCATCAGAAGTAGAGATAAGTTCCCATTAAACAAAACATTTGATAATTGAATTGAAAGATGTGAGACAAGAAGCCCTTTAAAGGCCAAGAAGTGATCTTTTACAACAAGTTAACCATCCAGCAAATTATAGTAAGTTGGAAAACAAAGAATGGGCCCATTAGTACATGAAACATGCTTCAACTGTACAAATGGCATTGTCTTTTGCTTGTAGGAAGATCCACTGTAATGTCCCACATGGGGGCCCAAACAGAGACATCAGGGGACTAACTTAGCTCATATGGGATAAATGAAGGCTCATCCATGCACCGATTGAAAACCCCACTCATCGAACAATAAGACCCACTTGAATGGGAAATGGAGCTCATTTGGACGTCAAGGGCAGGTCATTTAAGGCCACTGCTAGCCCAGTGCAATAAATATGAGGACCAACTGGGTTTGAGTTGTAGCCCACAGTCTTTTGCAAAGGGAAATGTTATGTGAGCTCTGAGATCATTCTCCTTTTATACATATTTATGGTTGTAACTAATCAGTGGACCCAAGACCCAACTGAGCTAGACTTGGGAAAAATGAGTTCATCAGTTCAGACCAGATAGGCATCTTCCATATTACAAGACCCAGTAGACCCAAATATGATGATTGACCTAAACAGTAAAAAAATAATTACTTAATATTCTATTGTTATGACTACTGGTCCCAAGCCAGGGATGAAGAGGGCAACGTCAGATAGGTTGACAATCAACGTAAAACTTTTACAACAACTCCAATATGAATTCTGACTATCTATGAAAAGAAACGTAATTCTTATCGGTTGGGACATATTTCCATAATTCACAAGAATAATTTACTCATAAGGCTGTGATGATGATGAAATTGTTTAATGTCTATTTTATCTACCAATCATATGCTCCTCAGATAACAATTTTTGATGCAATTAAGTTATGAGGTCTGTGTCTGGGTCTGGGTCCAAGATAGACGCTGTCATGGACTTGGCCTTATGTCAATCTCTGTAAAGCCCTTAATTGCATAGTGAAAATAGAATTTAGCCAAAAAAAAAAAAAAAATAGTGTGTAGCCAATGAGCAACCTTTGGGCTTAAAGCCAGTGAACAAATATAATCCCATTCATCTATTTGTGTGTCCTTAAATTTAATGTCAGGCTCTAGGCTTTTACATGCGAATAAGCCCAAGCCATCTCCAAGAAGCCATCAGAAGTCCCAAGATTAGTAAGCTTCAACAAAAATTGTGGTTGAAACATGCAACAAGCAGGCAAGCCAAATCACACTGGGCTATAATAGTGCCGAAGCCACAGCCTGTAGCTGTCCTTGAAAGGCCTGAAAATGAATAAAACTTTACAAATCATAGCCATTGGGTTTTGAAGCTCCTTTTTTTTTTTTTTTTTTTTTTTTTTTTTTCTTTTTTTCATATATATATATATATATAATGGTAAGTTCCCAGGCAATTTCAGAGATGATGGCCCAGGACAACAAATGTGGGTTTCGCTGGGCTCAGTTAGCTCATGATCTAAGCTCATATCTAGAGTTGAAAGTGGGCTGGGCCGTCTTAGGGCCGCTCGCGGATGGCCCGTTATAGGCTCGGCCCTAGCTCGGCTCAAAAGACAAAAGAGCCGAGCTAGGGCCGGGCCTACATATATTAATACATATATATTATATATATATATATATGTACACTATACAGTATATAATACATATATGATATAACATAATCCATAAATCCTAAACCTTAGTTTTAATCAATATAAATAATCTCTAAACCCTACACAGTAAATAATCCATAAATCCTAAACCTAAGCAGTAAGCCCTTGGGCCTACATATATTAATCCATATATTATGTACATGTGTACACTATACAATATATAATACATGTATGAATCTATGATACTAAATAATCCATAAATCCTAAACCTTAGTTTTAATCCAATATAAATAATCCCTAAACCCTAAATACTAAACCCTAAGCACTAAATAAGCCATAAACCCTAAACCTAAGCACTAAACCTTAAACCCTAATTTTAATCCAATATAAATAATCCCTAAACCCTAAGCACTAAATAATCCATGAACCTAAACCCTAAATCTAAGCACTAAATAATCCATAAAATTGAACTATTAACATTATTGTTGGAGTTTGATAATGCTCATCTACAGTAACATTGAACTATTATGGAGTGTTGGAACTGGGCTCCCTTTGCTTTTATGGAGTCTTTCTTATTTTAGTTAATTTTATTGCTGCAATCCAAATTATGGGAATGGGAATATGGGATGAATGCATGCATTTGACCATTTTTTGTTCTGATCTGCATATACAGATTTCTTTGAATTCCTACAGGATTTTTTTTTCTTGAGAATATTTTCTTTCAGCTAGTGCTATATCATTATAAAACGGGTCAGGCTTACGATCCGAGCCTAGGGTCCCAATCGAGCCGGGCTCAAAGGGCCGGCCCTAGGGCCTCATAACTTAATAAGAGTAGAGCCCGAGCCCGAGCCAGGGTTTTTAAGGCCCTCTCGAGCTCGGGTTGAGCTAGGGCCTACTGAAAAATACTAGGGCCGAGCCTAGGGACTGTCAAAGCCCGGCTCGGCCCGGCCCACTTTCATCCCTACTCATATCCATTGGGTCAAGTCAGCATCTGGGCATCAAGATCACACAGAACCACATACCATAAAGATGGACCCTACTTGGACCCAAATAATATAATTTTTGTTGGGAAAAGTGGCACAGTGGAACTAACAACCTGTGATCGACGATCATGCACACACACACACACACACAAATCCACACAATAATTAAACAATCAATCACGAAGAATCTGAAGACACAATGATTTACGTGGTTTGGAAAAACCGCCAAGTCCACGGAGAAAGCTCATGTCAATTCCCTTTTCTTCTTTGTTGTGCTCTACAACTCCTCAGGGTTTAGGGCTTAGTCCTCAAGGAAACTCTGGTACAATTACGAAAATACTGAAAACCAAGCTCCAATTTTCAGAACCAGAGTCACTTGTAAATGAAGAGCTTGCAATGCCATCATTGATGGTGGAAGTGCTATGAGTGTCATATCCAAAGAAGTGGTTGATAAACTTCAATTGCCAACTATAAAGCATCCGAGGGCTTACAGAGTTGCATGGGTAAATGATTATTTGATTCCTGTAAACCGTCGATGCATTGTTCCCTTGAAGATGGGCTCGTATGAAGATAATGTCTTGTGTGATGTTATTCCGATGAATGTTGCCCACATCTTATTTGGTAGACCTTGGCTGAAACGCTTGAAGGTCATCATTGATCACGCGGATAACACTTACACTTTTAAACGGAATGGATGCTGAGTCCAATTGAAGCCCATAGAAACTACATTCTCTGCAAAGCAAACCACTCCTATATACTGCCTCTCCTCACATCCTTACCATGCGCAAATTTGAAGTTGAAAGTAAAAAGCAAGGTTTGATGTATGCTTTGGTTGCCAGACATGTGATTGAATCAAATGACGACTCCAAGCCATCCACTCCCCAAGAGGTACAACCATTGCTCAATGAATTTATTGATTTAATTCCTGATGAGCTTCCAAATGAATTGCCGCCATACGAGACATCCAGCATGCAATAGATTTAACTCCTGGAGCATCTCTCCCTAATTTTCGTGCTTATCGGATGAGCCCTTTCGAACATGCTGAACTCAAGAAACAAGTTGATGATCTCTTGCAACGGGGATATATTCGGGAAAGCCTAAGTCAATGTGCCGTACCTGCTCTCCTCACATTAAAAAGGATGGAAGCTGGCGTATGTGAGTAGATAGTCGTGCCATCAATAAAATCACTGTAAACTATCGCTTCCCTATCCCTAGATTTGATGATATGCTTGATCTTATGACTGGTGCTTCTGTTTTTTCTAAGATTGATCTTTGTAGTGGTTATCATCAAATCAGAATTAGGCCAGGTGATGAATGGAAAACAACCTTTAAAACTAAAGATGGTATTTATGAATGGCTGGTTATGCCTTTTGGTCTTTCTAATGCTCTTGGCACCAAGGATGAAAATAGCGGTAGCGGCCCGCCGCCAAACCGTTACAAAGCGGGCGATACGTAGCGTAGCGGGGATACGTAGCAGCGTAGCGGTGCGATTTGAAAAAATCGCCAAAAAAATCTGAAAAAATTTCAGAAAATCCAGAAAATTGTAAAATGAAAGAAAATGTGGTTCTTTTGCAAAAGGAAGTAAGAAAAGGGGGCATAGCGGTGCCCTCAATACATGAGGTCCTGTATCGCTGTATAAATAGAAAATAATAGTAATGATTAGTTTTTTCACATGTATTCATGTTTCTTAGTCATGCTAACTTAAAAAGCAATGGAAAGCTCATAAAAAAAAGACTAGAACATGAAATAAAGGCATAAGAATTAAGAAGACTTAAGAATTAGGTCATTAGTCATTACTCAATACTCATTAGTGAACATTGAACAATCAACAATCAACATTCAACACTAATTTAGAAATGACAAAGAATAGAAAGTTAGTGAAGGAAATAGGAATACCTTAATCACCACCAAAAGGAACGTCTACCAAGATTCAAGGGGCTATGGTTATCCTTACCCCCATCATTGTTATCATTTATATTGGTAGTGGCACCATATGTAACTTGATATTGATGAGCATTGGGATCCACGCCGCACCCACATCAAAAGAACTTGGAGGAGGTGGAGGTGGATATCTACCATATTGTGTTTCACCATAGTCACCATATGAGTAGGACCCTGATGTTGAAGACTGTTCTTCTCCTTGTTGTATTTGACCATATGGAAAATAGTCAAAATACTTTTAGGGTTCTTGTCCACTGTAACTAAGGTTCCATGATTCAGCCCATGATGCCGCCTGTTGTCCTCCAACACCTCCACCCATATATCCTTGTTCATTACTACCTCCAGGAGCAGGTGGTGAGACTCTCCGACGCTGTTGATAACTACGGTTTCCTTCCATTCTTTTCGGAAAGTCCTATACCTCCTCTACATGAATGGCATCTTCCTGATCATGTTGGTAGTATTCACTAGTGGCACCTGTCCCACTAGTGTCTCCTGCTTCATCTCCCCCATCTCCCCCCCCCCCCCACAATGGCTTCTCGAAGAGACGGTGGTACTCGTCCTCTCAGAAGATGACACAACATGAGCATGTTCTTTCCCTTTAGGTTGTGGTTGCGGGCCTTGCGGCTGTGCACTTGAGCCTTCTCCTCCAAGTGGGGCACCCTCTGCCTCGCCCATATCTTCATCAAGCAAATCTCTAACCTCCTCCTGAAAGCCCGGATCTGAATCTAGTAATGGATCTTCTATCTCCGCTATTCATGGGAGCAAGGGATCATCCTTTCTGAATATATGATCCAAACTAATAGGACAATAGCTCGGATCATCCCTTGCCCTCCTTTCTCTTGTTCTGTTTTTCAACTTCAAATTGTAATGACAATATACAAGCTTGTTGGGTTTTTGCATGGTAAGCCGATTCCTGGACTTTGTGTGGATCAAGGAGAAAGTACTCCAATTCTTTTCACAGTTTGATGAAGTTGTAACTTGACTAAGGATGCGAACAACCGCTTTCCTTAGAATTGGAGTATCCTCTCCAAAATTCATCCACCAATCAGCGGAAATTCAATGTAAACAAATAAAATTAGATATTTATTTAAGTCCTTCCAAGTTCCAATCAATTGAGAGATAAATAACAAAAGCCTAATAGGTTGGGTGATTGGGTCTTTTGTTCATACCAGGTGGCATCTTTCCAAAGAGGATTAGCGAACCCTCCTCTCCTTTGTGTGTATGTAGATATCTACAGTGTGAAAATTAGGAATAAATCAATAAACCATACATGTTTAAGACCTATCTCAAGCATATACATATGTCATCTCAAATCTAAATCACTAACTCACCTCTTAGATGACTTCGATTGAATCATCAACTCCTAACAATTTTTTCAACACTTTCCTTAATCCTACCCTCAACTACGTATCTATTACATCGCTGTGTTGTTGGGCATTGGGGTAGTAGAATTAAAGATTAAGGAAATAACCTATATTGAAAACAAGTTGAAATGCAAAATGACTAAACATCAATCAAAGAGAGCTAGAGTGCTTTAAAAGCATCAAATAGTGATATTGTTATTGAGTACCTGCAGCATGCAATGGATGGTGCAGCTGGTCGCTCCACCGGGCATTAATAATCTTTATATATTCTTCATGATATCTAACATTTTCCATGATAGCTTGCTTAGCCCGATCTATTGCTTCATATATATATCCCATTGTTGGCTTGTCACCATCTACAAGCCGTAACACTCTGACTAAAGGCTCATAAACCTTTAATAAATTAGACACTTTCTTCCAAAATTTATTGTCCCTCATTAAGTTAGGGATCTCAAATTCCGGACACTTCTTGCATTGCCCCATTTGGAACGAAGCCATTCCTTTGATGCAAACATCTGAATCAACTCTGTTCTAAACCTTACAAGGCTCTCCTTTGTTGTAAACATTTGATGCAATGGTGACATTTTATGCATCTATTTAGGTGTGAATTGGGCCCGCATCTTGCATCATTCCTTTCCTATATAAATAGATTATTCTTTGATCTTTGTTTTTATTTTATTTTTTTTAGGAAACGTAAATTCTTGAGGACCCACCTTCCTTGGGCATGGATTCCAAGATGGCAAAGATTAAAGGACAAGAAAGAAGAAAAAGAAGGAAACAAAGAAAAAAAATTCAAGAAAAGATGCCAAGGGAGAGATGCACGTCCAATAGTTTCAATTCAAGAATCACACATCAAAGTGGGGCCTACTTCTATTCCATTTTTTAAATTAATTTCAGATTTGAAGGGATCTTTTCAAGAGAGAAAGTGGGCCCATCTAAGGATATTTTTCCGGCCATGATGAGTTCAAAAAAACTTGGAAGATCTTGATTAGCAATCCAAGTTGGAAACAAATTCAAAGAATCCAAGATTTTAGCACTTAAACTCCAAATGGATAGGCCTTAAATTTTGAAAGTTTGCAATCCAAGTTTCTTCCTAAAGAAGCACGTCCAACAACTCCATCCCATGATTTTACATGTCCATGACGGGGACCACAAGCATCCAAGATTTATTTCAAATTTCAAATTTCAAATTTGAATTGAT
The DNA here is from genome assembly GCA_038049695.1 of Cinnamomum chago. Classification (NCBI taxonomy): domain Eukaryota; kingdom Viridiplantae; phylum Streptophyta; class Magnoliopsida; order Laurales; family Lauraceae; genus Cinnamomum; species Cinnamomum chago. The sequence continues at coordinate 100,458,307 of CP142451.1, read as the reverse complement.
TCTTAGCCAAAGTGGGCCAAAGAGAGGAAGTTGCATAAGAATCCTATTTTCACTAGGATAGTGGGCCAATCCTTTGAAACTCTCTCAAAACCCTCCTAATCCTAATCCAAATTGGACCACACACTACTAATCCTTACCCAAACCAAAATCTTGCAACCCAAGTCATCAAACTTGTATAAAAAAGAGCCAAAAGGGGCTGGATGTGCATTCCCATCTCCCCCTATTCCCTTGGACGACCAGCAACATTATTTTTCCCCCTTTTTCCATTAATTTTTCTCCATCTCTCATCCTTCCATCAATATTTCATCTAAGGCCTTCCCTAAAGGCACACCACCACTTGGATTTCTATGCCACCGTCCCGCCGCTGCCGTTGCTACCGTTGTTCCACCATCGGACTAGCCTTGAAATCATTTTCCCTTGCTTGGATTTCATTGCAAAATGAGAGCCGGTTGAATCGCCGTTCGAGACCGCGAGTCCCTCTCCTCTGTTTAGTGTTTCATGTGTCTATGGAAAGGTTGGATGAACTTTATTTTAATTCAAATAATTTTTTAATGGTTATTTGCTTGTAATGGGTCTTTCATTAATAAATCAAGTTTATGGGTTCTTGGTCTTCAAAAATGGGTCAACATCGAATTTTTGTGAGTAGTGACAGTGCGCACTTGGTGTGGTGGTCTTGATTTTTCTTGATGGCATTTAGCAAAGTAACCGTTGCAAAGTTTGAGAATTAAAATCCATTTTTTTATTCACTGATTTTATTTTATTTTATTTTTATTTTTATGCATCTTAAAAATTATTGTAATTGGTTGGACTGACAAATCTTATGGTGAATGCAGTAGTTAGATTATGTTTCTAGATTAGGATATTTTTTTTCTTTGGTTGTAATTAATTTTATTCAGACTTGTAATTAATTTTTTTAAAGTAGGATTTGTGATTTTTATAGTTTTTTGATAGGCTAGAATTAGTGTTTCAATAGGACAAGTTTTTACGCAATTAATTACTCCCTATGGATCGACTTCGGATTTCACCGAGTTATTACTACAGTTGCGGCCTTGCACTTGGGGCTAACGATCAGAAAGCCTCATGGAATATTCTTAGGAGCTCTCAAGGTAGTAGTTCTTTCAGATCTAGTCAAATTGTGAATAACTTAATTGTGTATCTACAGATTGTTCTGGTTGATGTCGTAGATGATGACACCAGTTTCGACCTTTTGGCCTGGTGCAAAACAAGTGAAAGTAGATTTTTTGTTCTTTTGATCCGCTGTTGTCCGTGATTTACTAATAGTTCCAGTGTCTACAGTTGCATAGGAGTAAGCTTAATTTCGATGCAGGTGGGTGATTTATTGACAACAGGAGGGTGATGCTGTCAGAAGAAATGGTGGAAACACGCATGTGCCTAAGAGACTAGTTCTTGGCAGAGATGAGAAAGCAAAACTTGATGTCTGAAGAAGAAATAGAAGACGGCTTTTCAGTACTAGAAATATTATAGTATTCAGAAATTTCCATAGTTGTGATTTGTAAATTTTATTTCAAGTTGGATATTATCGTCATAGTTGTTGTAAACTTTATTTCTAGAAAATTGTCATAGTTGTAGTTTTTATTTATAACTTTTTTTAAAGATGGAATTATCATCTAACTTGTAAATCTTATTTGAAGTTGAAAATCATCATCAAAGTTGTTGTAAACTTTATTTTAAGGAATATATCATACTTAAAAGTTTTATTTTTCATTTGTAAATTAGATTTTCATTTTTAAAAATCTTAAAAAAATTAGATTAAAAAAAATATAGAAAGCAGCCCAAGGCCCAGCTCGGCACGGACTGTGGGATGGCCCGGACTGACACGTGGGCTGGCACGGGCCAGCACGGCACGACTAGAGTCGTATTTGGCCGACCCTGTCAGCCTGGGTACGACACAGCATGGCCCGGCCCAAACATGGCTGGGCTGGGACGACCCATTTTACACATTTAGGCTTACCCCACCCATGATCAATGAGACATATTCTCATGAAAAAAAAATTCGCATTATAGATTTCCATGAACATTACCTCGTCTTTGTCTAAAAAAACGGCGTGTGAACCATGCCTGCTCCCCCTTATCCTTTGCCCGTGTCTATCATAAATAACTTCTATGTAGAGAATGCCAGAATTATCAGTCGCCAAAGTAATCTGTCTAACACCTGTATATACACCATCATCGAACATTAATCCAGCTATTCTTGATCCCCAAGGTCCATGTTTCACAGGGACACCATTAGTGTGGGGCTCTTTCACAGTATAGCTTGGAAAACTGACGACCTGCGACAATGAAGTTAAGACATATTTCTTGATCAAAGGCAACCTTAGTACGTACAATTAGTGTCCTTTTTGTTTAACAGAATACTTGCCGTTAATTCTTTAGTATCTGAAGATTGTCTTGAGCTGCTATTCCCTGGAACCTTGTTGTTGACTTCCTTCTCTCCTACCACATTATATCCAATTTGAGCTGGAAGTGAACTGTTGGATAGATATGGTTTCTGTAGGGGCTTTAGATGAACACCGATTGAGTCGAGATAGCACCCACACCTTCCGTGAAATCCAACTATCTTACCGCCCGTCATTGGAAACGAGAAGTGGGTTCCTTGTTGATGACCATATGGACCGTATTTTGCTCGATTGCTTTCGAATGCAAGCGATTGGACAATGACAGGGCTCCCATTTGCAATTGATCCAAAATAACCACTGAGTGAAGTAAGAACCTCATCTGGAGAATCTAACTTCATCTGCAACAAGTAGAGCAACATAAACAAGATAAGACCAATAGATACAAATTTCATCTGAAAAAATAAAAAAATGCAAAATTTGTTACATCCTAGATCATATATGAACTAGTACTCCATGCCACAAGGCACCATGTCTTAAAAATCAAGATTTTGTCACAATGGTTAAAATTTTCCCTTTATAGTTAGGTTTATGTTTGATAAAGTCCCATGTAATTCTGTAGAACTGTATTTAGTTTGTAATCTATGTTGTCTGATGTATGGTCCCAAATTCCTGATTCTGATATTTCTCCTCTGCAGTGTGATGAACTGGATAATAGAGGTATTTAAGAGCTCTAGGTCAGGTTTCTACACATTACTAGGTAGAGAAAATAGGGTTTTCAGATGTGGGGGAAAAAGTGAATATATGTAATTCTATTTTGGGCGGGAAGGGAAAACGTGTGATTTCGTATGGATATAGTGTGATGTCCTATGGACCTAAGATTTCGCGCATTTTAAGCTTAAGACTGTAATTTTCACAACGCCCCTTTTCTATACAAACAGTTATGCAGGAATTTTTTAAATTTCAACTATTTAAGGGCGATAGTCAGGCCTTAGGGCGGCTGTACGGTCAAAAGCAAAATAAAAAAAATAAAATAAAATAAAATTGTATTTAGACCCAGCTCCTATTAAAGAGAAATATGGCTGGATCTTATACAAGAAGGAACCATTTTTGTTCAGAACAATTACGATTTCGAGGACCCCTCAGAAGAGGGACAGAGACATTAGGATGTCAATAGCTTGTAATAAAAGAGCAAGAGGACAGATCTTTTCACTTTTGTGATTACTAAGCATGGAGATGGCATGATGTCCGGACTCCAAAATCCAAATCCTCCAATTTGGGAATCATTACCAAATTCACTCCAATGGGAGTTGATCCCACTATGAGATTTACCTCATAGAAAACAAATGCAAAAAAAATTACAGAACTTCATGTATTTGTATGTAATCAATTTGACAATGTGCCCAACTCCTATTATAGTGAAACTTGATTAGATCTTATATCACATTAAAACATTTATACCGAACGGTTTAGATTTCAACTGATAGCAAGATATCAACAGCTTGTAACAGAAGAAGAAAGGACAGACCTTTTCTATTCTGGTGCCCGCACTCCCACCACCACCACCATGTTTATCTGACTCAATTTGAATAGAGTCAATTGCAGCTCCATGCACCACTACCAACTGCCTTATACCTTTGTACACCCCATCATCGAACTGACTTCCTCCGTCCCCTCCCCATGGCCCTACTGATACGGGCTTCTTCCCATCCGTCGCGTTACTCTGTCCAAATCATAACAACAACAATCACACATTTCAGTCACCACCTTTTCAAAATCTCAAATCAACCACACCAAGATAAAAACCCAAAAGACATGTTTCTCATCAACATTACCATTTGCTAGAGTACTAGATCGTTGTCAAGTGTGAAGAAGTGGAACCAAGTTGCTTGTGTAGTGCCAAGTTGAAATGGGGTACATGTGGGAAGGGAACTTTATAAAGTAAACATGCACTCTCAGAAATGTGGATAAGTTCATGAAAGAAATCAGATTCCATGTTCCATTGTTCTGCACTGAAAGGAGTATCCGATTCTATGGATTATGGAAATCATCTATTGAGAATTCCCGCAATGGTTTGAGATATATATATGGTTTGCTCAGGTCAGCTGCTGACAACAAAAATAGCATTTAGAATCTCTGTTAGAATTTTATTGAACTGAAAGATGTGAGACAAGAAGCTTTTTAACGCCAAGTAGTGATCTTTTAGAAATAGTTAACCATCCAGCAAATTATAGTAAGTTGTAAAACAAAGAATGGGCCCATTAGTACATGAAACATGCTTCAACCGTACAAATGGCGAAGTCTTTTACTTGTAGGAAGATCTACTGCAATGTATTACATGGAGGCCAAACTTAGCTCATATGGGATAAATCGAGGCTCATCCATGATCCATATATGCACCGATTGAATGGGAAATGGAGCTCAATTGGACGTCAAGGGCAGGTCGTTTAAGGCCACTACTGGCCCAACACAAGCAATCCGAGGACCAACTGGGTTTGAGTTGTCGCCCACAGTCTTTTGCAAAGGGAAATGTTATGTGAACTCTTAGATGATTCCCCTTCTACACATATTTATGGTTGTAACTAATCAGTGGTGCCAAGACCCAACTGAGCTAAACTTGGAAAAAAAATTAAATTGGTCTGGGTTCATTAGTTCATACCAGATAGGTATCTACCATTTTACAAGACTCAAGAGACCCAAATACTATATATGATGATGAACCTTAAAAAAATAACAATAATAATTTAATATAAACTCTGCCAAATTGTTATAAGTGCTGGTCCCAAAGCCAGTATAAAGGAGGGTTGTGTTAAATAGGTTGACAACTAACGTTAAACTTCTATCACAACCCCAACATGAATTCTGAGAAAAGAAACAGAATTCGTGTGGGTTTGAACATACTTCCATTGTTTATGAGAATAACTTACACATAAGGCTTTGATGATGATGACCATTTTTAATATGCCTATTTTATGTACTCTATGTCAATCCAAGCCCAAACTTGCATGCCCATTTAGGCCCATTCATTATATTTTACCATGAGTCAAGCACACATGTACATAATTAGTTTGTTAGCTATAATTTAAGATTTAAGATTGAATTGCCTTAATAAGGCATGATTAGATACTGTAAATATGTTGTAATTAGGGCAATTCAACCCATATATATATATATATATTTATATATGAGACCCAGTTGATCCTCAAAGGGCACGGCATTCAGCACATGTTTCTATTGTTTTGTTTTGTTTTCCATCTCTCACAATGACATGGTATCAGAGCATGGTTGACAACTAGTGCTTCAGTTTTTCTTCTTCAAGATCCAATAATTTGTGTATCCTCCTAGTCATCTTCCAAGATCTGGAAGCCATTCAGAGACAATTTCTTTGGCCTGATCATCTCAGATCAGACGTGGCCCACCTGCGATCATCATCACCATATCAGCAGATTCAGCCCATCTTGGTCGCCTGGTTCTCTCCTTATTTATGAAGATTTTTTTAATATTTATGGTTCATCAGTGGTGGTAGGCCTTCTACCAATTTTTGTGGAAATTTAGTTCTTTCCACTTGTTTTCATCACAGCTGTCCAAAATTTTGGATTTGGATTTTTTCTGACTGGGACCACTTTCAATAGTTGCATAAATCTGTTGTTAACCCATCCCCATCCTCAGATCCATCAACAGATCACTTGGTGGGGTCCACATGAACAGCTTCGTTTTGACGACAGGGTCGTCTGTGACATTTTGTGCAGTGTTTTCGTGCACTATTCATCCAGTTCTTCTGGGAACTGTTCTGGGAATATGGCTTGTGTAGTGACAAGTTGAAATGGGTGCATGTGGGAGGGAGGCTTTATATATAAAGGAAACATGGGTTCTGTGAATTCTGGGACAGGTCATAAAAACATTCAGATTCTATGTTCTATTGTTCCGCACTGGGAGGAGTATCCGATTCTATAGATTATGGAAATCTTACTATCGAAATTCCTGTGATGGACGGTGTAGGTTTGAGATGGTTTGTTCAGCTGTTGCCAGCACAAGAGCATTTGAATCTTTGTGTTAAAGAAATGGCTGTAGTGGTATGTTCCTAAGCAAGGGCTGTAAATCCACCAGTGGTGCATTTGAATCTTTGTGGAAATATATATACATTGACGAAATCATTTACACAAGTCTTATACATAACAGTAAAGTCCATTTTATACATAACGTTTTATTTCATTTCCTATTTAGTCACACACGCATATTCAATTACAATGCGGAGACATCTATTTACATCTCAAAATGATATACAACAAAAGTATTTATCAAAATATTTCCAAAACATTCACTCGTTGGCACTCCGATTCAAGTCCATTCGATTAAACTTCCTGGAGGTATCGGATGGGCCTCCTCCGCTGGCGGTGCGGCCTCGGCATGTCTGGCATGGGCAACTGGGCCTGTAACGTCATCAATAACACTATGAACACGACGGTTCAGCAATGTATAAGCAGATTCTTGATAATAAATGCTAAATCTGTCCATTTATCAATTTGACAACTCGAGACAATCAAATCTAGAATAATATCCTGTATAGTATAACCAACTAATAATCAGTGACTAAATTACAACTACAATAGCATTAGCCTTACTCAGTTCTTCCGAAAGGAAGCTTTTATTCATTTGTATTCATTCATTTCATTGACTTACAGTGAGTATTCATTATTAGGTGGCTTATCATTCAGTGGCTTTTCAGCCTACAATGTTACTTTTCATTCAATAAGTGTTTTCATTACATGACTTATCAATGAGGCTTTTCAGTCCAATATTATTAGGTGGCTTATCAGTTCAGTGACTTTTCAGTCTAACATGTGGGATCTACTAGTGTCTTCATCAGAAATCACTGACATCACCACGAAGATTCAGAACACCCCAACCATCTACTGCAGTAATATTAATCATTATATTGTTATCTTTAGTAACTGTTCATTAGTTCATTATATTTATTCATTATGGTTCCAAACGAGTTAGAGAAATCAATAATCGTTTATGGTTCTACTTAATTCTATCTCACATCTAAACAACTATTTAGGCGTAATCATTGGTTACCAAATGCACGTGTTATTCTCGATGGACGTCACATATATATTTTTAATTTGTACATTAGTTCCTGTAATTATCACTCATAAATCCAAAATTCACTCGAGCGAATCCAAGTTCGCTTGAGCAGACTCAAATAGAAAGTGATTCGCTCGAGCAGACGTCTCTCAGAACGTTGGTCGCTCGACATCACTCTGTCGCGCGATGACAGAAAGCTATCAGACAGAACCTCGATCGCTCGAGCAGATGCATATTTGCTCGAACGAATGATCACAGATGACAGTTCACTCGAGCGGACTCCTAGTTCACTCGAGCGGACTCCTAGTTCGCTCGAGCGGACTCCTAATTCCAATTTCGAAATTCCTGAACAACTCTTCTTTTTCTCTCTAATTCACTCACAACCTGCATAATAAACATGGAACCTCCTGTTCCCTCGCTTAATCATCATTTACACTTCATAAAAACACTTCTATTCCATCATTAAACATCATAGAATCATCCCTTCCATTCAAATTAACTCCATAACAATACATGATTTATAACTCTAACTTCCACAATTCAAATTGAAAACTACTTCAATTAACATATAATCATCAATAACTATTTACACTTGCCTTGTTAAAGACAATTAACAAGAATCCCTCTTTACTTAGCTTGCCTTGAGATTAAAATTCCCAATTCAAACCCTAATTCCATAAAAACACAAAAACACTACTCTATAAGCTATTGGTGCTAGAAACCATGTTTAAGCACTCATTGCAACTTGAAAACTCATTAAAATGATCAACTACTCACTTGTAATCTTTGTGGAGAGAATTTTAGATTCTTTCACAAGCTTACACTTCAAGGAAAATGGAAGGAGAAGATGGAGAAGATGAAGAAGCTTCAAACCTCTTCAAAAGTCTCTTAAATCACTCCAAACATCACTATTGATGGAGAATAATGGAAGGAGGAAGAAGACCAAAGAGTGCTTAGGGTTTTCTCTACAATGGAATTGGGTGGAATGAACTCAAGGGAGTTCATTTCATTATATAAGCCCACTATTTTTTCATTAAAGCCCTCTACTTCTTCCTATATTCAATTTAAGTCAAATGAAGGGCCACTTGACCAATTTCTCGTAAAACGACTTTAATTTGTGTCTATTACGAAAGTTAACATACTCGTCGAGATACGTGCGTTGGTATCAAGAGTTTCCGTATTCGACAAAATACGTGACATCTATATTTATGAAAAAGTCCTTGTTTTCTTAGTTTGACCCTAAACTCTTATTCAATTTATTTAATTTCCTCCATTATCATTTCATTAAGCCTAACTCATTCATCTTAGGCTAATTCAGTCATTAACCATCATTATTTTACTTAAACACGATTAATTAGTATTGATTTCAATTAATTAGAGTTAATCTTGATTAACTCGGGATGGGGCCTTACACACTGGCTTTTCCCTCTTGCACACTGTCACTATGCACAAAAATTCGATGTTGACTCATTAGTGAAGACCAAGACCCCATAAACTTAATTTATTAATGAAAGACCCATTACAAGCAAATAACCATTACAAAATTATTTGAATTAAAATAAAATGCATCCAACCTTACCCTAGACACATGAAACACTAAACGGAGGAGAGGGACTCGCGGTCTCGAACGACGATCCAACTGGCTCTCGTTTTACGATCTAAAATCCAAGCAAGGGAAGATGATGATTGGTTGGTCCGATGGTGGAATGACGATAGCAACGACGGTGGCACGACGGTGGCGTAGAAATCCAAGTGGTGGTGTGCCTTAGGGACGGCCTTGGATGAAATATTGATGGAAGGATGAGACATGGAGAAAAATTAATGGAAAAAGGGGAAATATGGGTTGCTAGTCGTCCAAGGTATGGAGGGGGAATGGAGTTGACGTGTAGCCCCATTTGTGGTCTTTTTATATTTTTTTGATATCTTGGGTTGCAAGGTTTTTGGTTTGGGTAAGGATTAGTAGTGTGGGGTCCAAGTTGGATTAGGATTAGGAGGGTTTTGGGAGAGTTTCAAGGGATTTTCCATCTTGTTACCTTCTTGGATTTCTTGGCACATAATCCTATTAAAAATAAGATTCTTTATGTCTCATTCAACTTCATCTATTGGGCCCACTTCAGTTTTAATTCAAAATTTGAAACAATATATATGGCCAGCCCCCTTCTTTTGGACGTGTTTTTATATCCTTGGAGGTGTTGGACGTGCAACTCCATCTTCCCAAGAATCTTCGGTGGCAAGCTTTCAAAATTTGGAATGGTATTTGATTGAGATCCAACTTGTAGAGTGTTTAAGGAAACTTGGACTCTTTGGGTTTATCTTCCAACTTGGATCGCTTGGCTAGCAAGAATCTTGAATTATTTTAAACTTCTTCATGGCTTGAGAATCTCTTAACATGGGCTCACTTTCTCCTTAAAAAGCATCTTAAATATGAAATTAATTTCAAACATGGAATAAAAGTAGGCCCCACTTGAAAATTTGCAAATTTTTGAACTCCACACCATGCATGGATGTCCTTCACCTTGGGTGGATTTTTTTTTGTTTTTGCATGAGAGCGGACCCTACCATGGCCGGCCTTACCTTGGAATTCATGCCAAAAGTAGATGGGTCCCATGGTGCATTTGATTCATCAATTCTCTTCCGCGGGCCCCAATTTCTGAAATTTCCTACAAAAATAAAAACAAATGTCAAAGAATAATCTATTCATATAGGGAAGGAATTATGTAAGATGTGGGCCCAATTCACACTAAATGGATGCATAAAATGTCACAATTTTATCAAATCTTCAATTAAATTAATGGTGCAAAGAAAGTACATCATTTTATTTGTGAAAAAGTTATGCGAAATTTATAACTTCCAATGCTAAAAATAGAGATATTCATGATTTTAAGTGAAAATGCAATTTTTGGCTGAATTTTGACTCGAATTCAAACTTTGATGCCCATAAACATAAAATAATGATTTTTTTACTAAAATGATCCATAATTTGATGATTAAGTCCTTAATTAATTCTAAAATGATGATGAAATTATGTATTTTTAAGGACTTATCAGTTAGCTATAATTTAGGATCTAAGATTGTATTGCGTTAATAAGGCATGATTAGATATTGTAAATATGATGTAATTAGGGCATTCGGCCCCTATATATATGAGACCCTGTCGACCCTCAAAGGGCACGGCATTCAGCACTTATTTCTATTGTTGTGTTCTGTTTTCCATCCCTCACAATGACACTATACATATGCTACTCAAACAATGAATATCAACACAATTAAATTATGAGGTTTGTGTTTGGGTTAGGGTCCTAGATAGACACTGTCATGTACTTGGCCTTATGTCGATCTCTGTAAAGCCCTAAATTGCATAATGAAAATAGTGTGTTGCCAAAAAGAAAGTAGTGTGTAGCCAATGAGTAACCATTGGGCTTAAAGCCGGCTAAAAAAAAAAAAAAACCCCCCACTCATCTATTTGTGTGTCCTTAAATTTAACGTCAGGCTTTACATGCGAATAAGCCCAAACCATGTCGCAAAAAGCCATTAAAAGGCCCAAATTAGTCAAGCACAAGCAAAAATTGTGGTCAAAATAACTCACAGGCATGCCAAATAGCATTGAGCTAAAATTGTGCCTAAACCACAACCTGTAGCTGTCCTTGATAGACATGAAAATGAATGAAACTTTACACACCGTAGCCATTGTTTTTTGCAGCTCTTTTTTTTTTCTATATATATATGGGGCCAGCTCTCTTAAGCTCAATTTTAGGATAAGGTAAGCTCAAGTGTGTGGGGGGGCCCATTTGGGGACCCACATGGGGATGGGGATGGGGGATTTCAAGGACTCCCTGAGATCCTCCTCCCTGTAAAAAATTAGCCCCAATCGTGACTGCTATCATCTCCATATGGGCCCAAAAGTTTAATGGTCAATAGTCTATTCGGATCGATACATAGTTGATTAAACGGTCATATAAATTCGGATCTGACCGAAAGTTGGTGGACATGTGCAATTTAGGGGGATCATGTATTTGGTCCATTTGGATGGACAAAGGTGGGCTCCACAAGTATGAGCTCACAAGATTTTATCCTGAGCTTGAGCTTAGGAGAACCTTGCTCTCTCTTTCTATATATATATATATATATATATATATATATATAGACACAAAATTTTATCCGACGGTTTTTCTCTCCATTTGTTCTGCAAAATACCTAAAACAGCCTCAGGCCCTTTCTTCTTCCCTCCTACCTTCAAAATAAAGCGCATATGCTTGCAGGTGTCACCCACAGAAGCTCGAACAGACCATGGTATCAAGCCTTTTTTGTGGTCGTCGATGTTGAAGGGTAATACTGTTGTGTCTTCTTCTTTCATCTCAGTATGTTGCGATCTTTAATTGTGCCAAATCCATCACCAACCCAGCCACCTCAAGCAACATACCACAATCCATCGTTCACCTCCAAATCAAATCTACCCAACTCCTAACTCAGCCTTATTGCCTACCTATTGTAAGAACCATCACCTCCATCACAAACACACCACCTGTGACGCCTCAGAGTCCCACATCGACTATAGAGAGGAAAGTGAATGTGATTATATATAGAGCTTACACCCTTACCTTGCATGAGGCCTTTTGATGGATTGAGGCCCATCAGAAACAAAATGTGAAGCCCGTGGGCCAAAGCGGACAATATCATGCATGCGTGTAGGGTGAAGCATTATAAATGGTATCAGAGCCGACTCTCGACTAGTTCGAGTGTGGGTCCCATGCCGTGGTCTAGTGTAAGTGGGCGGGTTTCCATGTGGGCGTGCCAAGAGGGTTAGCAAGCTATAAGAACTGGCAGGCTACTGCACAGGGACGTGCAGCCTTAAGGGGGGTGGATTGTGACTCATCGGAATCCCGTATCGACTATAGAGATGAATGTGAATGAGATTATATGTAGAGCTTACACCCTTACCTTGCATGAGGCCTTTTGATAGATTGAGGTCCATCAGAAATAAAACCGTGAGGCCCGTGGGCCAAAGCGGACAATATCGTGGATGCGTGTAGGGTGAGGCGTTACACCACCTCTATCCATAACCCTCAACAGTACCCATTTATCACAAAATCTCCAAAGCCATTCAAACCAATGCCAAACCCATTTAACAGATTCCATCTATTATAATCACACCACACATCCATGCAAATGTATTCCACAAAACCCAAATCTTCAAACACATTCAAACCAAATCAGATCCCCAAACCCTTTTTTATGTAAACTTAACTTATTTCTCTCTCTTGTTCTTAACTTTAAACTTGAGCTTTAATATTCACTCTATGGACCGGTTTATGCTCTTACATTTTATGGAAATGTGCTATATATGGTTGATGAATGAATGATGAACACCGAGTTGGTTAATATAAAGGACATGTTATATGGGTAAATGGGTGAATAAAAATATACCCCAATTTGTGTTGGTTCTTTAGACCTGACACATGAAATTCTGTGGGAAATCCGTTCATGGGGTTAAATGTTCTATGAGTTTGACTTGAAACCCCATGCGGATGCGTGTCGTGCCTCGGGAGTCGTGTACTATTGGGCTCGGGGTGTGACAATTATCAATAAATTTATTATTTGTAAGTTAAAAACAAAATTATGTTTATAGATTTTCCCCATTTTCCAAATCCTATTATGATACTGTAGTGAATTTCGTGTGCTCAGCTCAATTTTGAAAATAAAATGATATTATCATAAAAGGGGGACATTCATGTGCATCCATCCCTCACCATAGGGTGAGGGACACTTACATGGCTTTCTCTCTTTGCACATGAACATTCTTTTACTCTTTGCACATGAACATTCTTTTTCTGCATATGACCACATATGACTTATCCTATTTTGCACATGAATATTTTCAATTATGTAAGTGTCTCTCACCCTATGGTGAGCGATGGATACACATGAATATTCTCCATCATAAAATCTTCATTTATTTTAAAATTTCACCGATATGCATGAAACTAGATTTCACTTTATAAGGTATAAGGTACCACTTACACGGAGGTGCTTAATTTCCTCTATTAAAAGCCCCCATGGCTCTTTTGTTATAATCCTGATAATCGAATATAAAAGGATGGGGGAGTGTAATCCATACGGTCATACACTATCTAAAACATGAAAAGTAAGTAATAAGAAATCCAAAACGAATCTTAACCATTCACTCTGTGGACCGGATGATTTGAGACAACACGAACCATGAGTTAGAGCTGACATGGTCAACTAGAATTAGGGAAGGTCTTGAGGGAGGTAAAATTCATTGTGCAGTAAAATCTTGTTCTCTTTGTTGAGTTTGGCTTGCATTTTTCCCTTTAAATCTAACCAAGGCTTAGAGAGCCAACACATGTACCATCAAATACATTTAACAATAAAATATGATTCATTTGCCCCTTTAAAAAAAGACATAAAATTCACATTCATGTGATATCATGACTAAAGTTTAGACATACTAGGATTGTACTAAAGATTAATTTTGAGAGCACTGACTTGGTAGATTTTCTGTTTGGCAACCAAGTATAGTCTACACCTACTATGAAATCCAACCACCTTTCCTTCGGTTGTAGAAGTGCAAAAGGTCCCCATCTCTTCTCCATGAGGGCCATACTTCCAGTTCCACCTTAGTGGTATGGAATGTAAGAGAGGTTATCACTTTGGGCCTCTCATCTCTGTTGATGGAGCTATAATAACCACACTGTTGTAATTGAGGACTTCATTTGGGCACTCAAACTGGACCAGGAAAGAAAACTACAGTAACAATCTAAGATGGTGATGTAGTAATCATAGAACATGATAAATTAGCATCCCAGCATCTCTTACCCTATGTGTGGCCTCTCTGCGCCGACTGTGTGCTGGGTAGACTATATAGATTGCCTGTTCCGGTCATACTCACATTTGTATCAAAGTAATCGCTCGCCCCCTTGTAATGAAAATTTATATTCGATTGCCCACTTGTAACGAAAATTGGCTTCATACCCGAAAATATGCCATCATCATATAGTCTATGTAACACCCCGACCCCCTAATGGCCTACTAATTATAATTAATTGCTTGATTAGTTAGTAAACTAGTTTAGAGTCTAAATAGTTGGGTTTATCGACGAATCGCGCGTGCGAAGTTTAGCACGATTCGGAGCGCGTTTGGGTAGCATAGAGAGTCGTTTTAATTGTGGGTAGGGTTTTTAGGGAATTTAAGAGATTATGAGTTTTGGTGAGTTGGGTGCATTGGGTAGGTTTCTTCGTTTCATGAACTTTAGCCTTCGGTCGCGTTTCGATTGGACGCATCGAAGTGGTCCGAAATCTATTAATTGTATGCGTGGACCGACCCGAACCTTGACCCATAGCCCCAAGCCCATAGCTCAAGCCCAAGCCCAAAACCCCTCATTTATAGGTCACAAACTCATCTCATTTCATTCTTTCCTTTCATTCATTTCACTCAACTACTTCCCAGCACAGCAGCCGACCATCTTCCTCTCATTTCTTCTTCTCCGTTGACGAGCCCGGAGCTCCGGCGACGGAAGCCAACCCACCAATCTTCTTCTCCAAGCTTCCAAGGGTTTATTCATATACTTTTCTCCTTGGTTCACCCACAACCCACTTAGAGGTAAGCTCTCCAAGCTTAGAAACCATCTCTTCATCTTCTTCCTTGGTTAGAAATGGATTAGATAGGCTTACCTTGGCCTTGGCATGCATGTGTAGGAGCTACTTGGGTTTTGGAGAAGAGTTCACCCTTTTTGGAGCCTCCAAAGTGTCTTTCTTCTTCTTTTTCTTCTTGAATTTGGGTCATCACTTTACTAAGGCAAGTCAATATTTATATCATTGCTTGATATGTTTGTTTACCTTGATTTGGATGCTAAAATCATGTTTTAGATAAGTTTGGCTCAATTGATACCTTAATAGTTGAAAACATGATAATATGACTCATAGATTGAATGAAATGGATTTAGAGTTTAATGGCTTGTTTAGTAGTTTCTATAGGTTGTATTTAAGATGTTTTAAATCATACATATGCTGCTTATTAGGTCCAAGAAGAGAAAAATGGGAAAAGTCCCGTTTCAGCCCAGAACAGGGCTACTGCCCAGTTTCCGCAGGTGCCTCGGTCGACCGAGACCCTGTGGGTCGGTCGACCGAGACCACAGGGGCCACTCGCCCGAGCCTACTGGAATTTTTCCAACTTTTCCTTTTTAAGGGATTTCTACCCTGTTTTATGTTGGACCTTGGTGGACTTTGGATACCCCTTTTTAGGACTCATTTGACTTAGTGTGAGAGTGTTTTGAGTCGACATTTCTCACGGTGAATTCGGATGTATCGAGAATCAATTGAATTCAATCTCGAAAGGTATGGGATGTCGGGATACTCTTCTTTAAAGCTATGCACGAGGATTATTCGTACGAGTATCGCGAACCCTAACCCTTCGTTGATTGACTGGGTTGTACGATGCTTCAGGGTTTACACTTTACTTAGGATTGGATTGTTTATTCGCTTTGAATTCAAATAGTACCCTTACGTACTATCTTCTACATGTGATGAGCATGTTCTTTAGTTCTATTTGCTTTGTTTTATTAGAGGATTGCTTTGAGAACTTAGAGGTTGGACTTAGGGTCCCCTTGTATTGTTTCGTTCGTTTCGTTATTGATTTGGAGTGTTGAGGCTAGGGAGCTTTGATTGTCAAGCTTTGAGAGGACTACTATTGGTATTGGTTTGGGATTTGATTTGTTCTGGAATAAGTAGTTCTCTATTAGTATTGAATCTTGTTCACGCAAGAAACCTAGCCCTTCACCTTTGTTTAGGATTCTTTGTGTCAGGCACCACTCAGCTGTTAACGTTCAACACAGTTGGGGCACCGACTGTGGGAGAACACGATACCACCTCGAAGCAAGATAGAGCCAGAGCTCACGGAGCCCGAGCTACTTGAGCTGAGAGTCATTTATATATTCCTCGAGATGTTTTGTTCTGTTCTGTTTTGTTCTGTTTTGTTTAGTACGTCCTCGAAGCAAGATAGTGCCAGAGCTCTCGGAGCCGGAGCATTTGAGCTACGAGTTGTCTGGATATTGGATATTGGGATTTATCCCAATTGATGATATAGTTTAGCTTATGTGGATCGCCTACTTTGATAGTTCGTTTATGATTCGAATGCAATGCATCTCTTACGATCGGAGTGCTATGCATATCTTATAATCATGTTTCTCGTTCATTCTCTTTAGTACTGCATATCTATGTGATTTATATACTTATTGCTTTGCCATCCGTTGTGTTGATGATGCTACTCTTGGTGCATAGGTACCGAGTACTTCTACCCCGCGGCAGAGGAGACGACGGAGGAGGTTCAGGCAGATCAGCCTGATGACTTCCTAGAGTATAGTACGGACGGCATTGTATAGCCGTGACGACCCCGTACACGAGCGCTTCATATTTAGTCTCTTAGCTTCACATTTTGGTTTTCTTATACTTTTGTATAGGCCTAGCTCCAGTTTGCCCTTTTACTTGTAAATAATATTTTGTATTAGTCTTAAACTTCAATCTTAACTTTGATACTAGTATATGGCTTTTAAACTATACATCTATGAGATACCTTTTGTTATATGAAACTTCCGCTGTTGTTTGATTTATTCGAGGAAAATGTTCATACCTCACAGCGGTCTTCGATCCAGATGGGACATGATTAGGGCAAGTGACATTTGATTAATGTTCGAAAAAGTTTTAAATTGGCCCTAATCTCACGTATACCCCGGTTTCACTTTTGGGGGCGTGACAAGTTGGTATCAGAGCCTTGTACTGGTTTCTAATTAAAAACAAGTAGAAACTTAAGACGTGTGAGGATTGGGTTTTCGTTGGGTATCTTAGTTTGTGTAGATTGTATAGTTTGTATGTTAGATTGAGTCCCATAGGACTAACATGTCTTTTGTGCAGAATGGCTGGGGGACATACTCGTTCTACACAGAACAACGATCAGGCCGGGTCTAGTGGAGGTGGATCAGTAGATGAAAGGTTTAATCAACTTATGAAGGCCTTTATAGATTCTCAGACAGCACAGGCTCAGTCTCAGGCTGCCTTTCAAGCACAGATGATGCAAGTGTTAGAACGGCCAGTTCCGGCACCTCAAGTCATCATCCCTCCAAGGGTGATAGACTTGAATGACATTTATGACAAGTTCAAGAAGAGGAACCCGCCGGTATATTATGGGAATGAAGACCCCCTCAATGCAGATGAGTGGGTGGTACAGATGGAGAAGATTTTCCAGGTCTTCCAGTGCACTGGACGGGAGCGTGTACAGTTAGCCTCGTACATGTTCCGCGGTGTAGCAGAGTTGTGGTGGAAATCGGTCAAGACACCTTATGACACGATTGAGGATGCGGAGGCTTGGATGTCGTTTCAGACACTTTTCCGAGCCAAATACATTCCACCCCATGTTCAGGCTCAGAAGCTGATAGAGTTTGAAGCGTTAGTCCAGGGATTGGACTCAGTGCAGGTCTACGAGCAGAAGTTCACGAACCTTTCGAGATTTGCACCGTCTTTGGTTAGGGTTGAGGCTGACAAGGTGATGAGATTTATTCGGGGACTGAGGCCCGATATTCAGATGGAGGTGACATCTGTTACCTTAGTCACCTATGAGGAGAACCTCAAGCGTGCTTATTGGGCTGAGGAGTCCATTCGGAAGAAGATCCTTTTTGCACGGCAGTTTCCGGACGTACTTGCACCAGTTTGGAGTCCAGGTTTGGGCCAGGTTCAGCAGCAGGTTCCACAGCCGTTTCAGCAGCAGTATCAGCAGCGTCCACAACAGTACCCTCGGTACCAGCAGCGTTCTCAGCAACAGTACCAGCAGCAGCAAGGCAAGAGGCCTAAATTTGATCAGACACTCAAGGTTTATTGCGAGCGTTGTGGTCAGAACTCGCATACTACGGCAGCCTGCAGATGGAATACAGGGGCGTGTTTTCAGTGTGGTGCGATGGATCACCAGAGGAAGGATTGCCCTCATGTGCAGGGGCAGGGTGTGAGGAATGCAGCTCCTCGACCCCCATTGGCGGCTCAGCCTTTGAGACAGGCACCTCCACAGCCTAGAGCACCCCTGCAGCCACAGCAGTTTAGACTGCCAGCACCACAGGCCAGAGGACAGTTCAGACCTCAGGGACCGCAAAGACCTCAAGGGCAGCAGTATGCACAGTTTAGGCAGCAGGGTCAGCAGCAGCAGCAGAGGCCTCAGCAGCATGGCAGACTTCAGGCCCTTGACCTGCAGGAGGGTGAAGAAGCCGGAGGAGTGGTGGAAGGTACACTCTCTATCTCAGATGTACCTGCTAGAGTCTTATTTGATTCTGGTTCCACACACTCATTCGCATCACCTATATTTGCTGCACGTTTGGTGGGAGATATAGCTCCATTGCATTGCATATTGTTTGTTAGTACTCCTTTAGGGAAGACTGTGCAGTGTGAGTCCTATTATCCAGCTTGCAAAGTGCAGGTGGGGAGTTTTATCTTAGCTGCAGACTTGATCATCCTAGGGATGAAGGACTTTGATGTGATCCTAGGCATGGATTGGTTATCTACCTACAGGGCAGTGATGGATTGTTTCAACAAAATAGTCAGATTGCAAGTTTTGGCAGATAGTGTGGAAATTGTTGGGGAGAGGAAACCCATGTCCACTAGAGTCATCTCAGCTTTGAGAGCTGATCGATTGATTAGGAGTGGATGTGAGGGCTATGTAGCCTTCATCACGGCGGATGAAGTGTCCAAAACGGTGGAGGATATTCCAGTTGTGTGCGAGTTCCCGGATGTTTTTCCGGAGGAGATACCTGGATTACCACCGGTTCGGGAGATAGACTTCACGATTGAGTTGAAGCCAGGGACAGCACCGATATCGAAGGCTCCTTATCGTATGGCTCCAGCAGAGCTAAGAGAGCTGAAAGCTCAATTGCAGGACCTTTTGGATAAAGGATTCGTGAGACCCAGTTTATCACCTTGGGGTGCTCCGGTGCTCTTCGTGAAGAAGAAGGATGGATCAATGCGTATGTGCATCGATTACAGGCAGCTGAATCAGGTTACGGTTAAGAACAAGTATCCTTTGCCTCGGATAGATGAGTTGTTCGATCAGTTGCAGGGAGCACAGCATTTTTCCAAGATAGATTTGAGATCTGGTTATCACCAGATACGTGTTCGGGATCAGGATGTGCAGAAAACAGCGTTTAGGACTAGATATGGACATTATGAGTTCTTGG
This sequence comes from Cinnamomum chago, assembly GCA_038049695.1. NCBI lineage: Eukaryota > Viridiplantae > Streptophyta > Magnoliopsida > Laurales > Lauraceae > Cinnamomum > Cinnamomum chago. The sequence goes on along the minus strand of CP142451.1, from coordinate 100,438,642 downwards.
TTATGCCATTTGGGCTGACCAATGCGCCAGGAGTATTTATGGCCTTGATGAATAGAGTCTTTGCACCATGCTTAGATAAGTTCACGGTCGTATTCATAGATGATGTCCTAGTCTACTCGAAGACCAGAGATGACCATGCAGAGCATTTGAGGAGTTCATTGCAGATCTTGAGAGAGAATCAGCTCTATGCTAAGCTCAGTAAATGTGAGTTTTGGCTGGAGCAAGTGTCTTTTCTAGGACACATCATCTCTAGAGAGGGTTTGGCAGTAGATCCCGCGAAGATTGAGGCAGTGGTTAGTTGGCAGAGCCCGAAGTCAGTGTCAGAGATCAGGAGTTTTCTTGGGTTAGCAGGATATTACAGGAGATTTGTGAAGGGATTCTCCAGCATTGCAGCTCCGTTGACTAAATTGACAAGGAAAGATGTTCCTTTTGTTTGGACGGAGCAATGTGAAGAGAACTTCCAGGAGCTGAAGACGAGATTGACCACAGCACCTATTCTCTCGTTACCTACGGGAACTGGAGGATTCGTGGTTTTTACAGATGCTTCAGGCATTGGATTGGGTTGTGTACTCATGCAGGAAGGGAAGGTCATAGCTTATGGATCTAGACAGTTGAAAGAGCATGAGAAGAGATACGCTACTCATGACTTAGAGCTTGCAGCAGTGGTCATGGCACTGAAGATGTGGAGACACTACTTGTATGGGGAGAAATTCGAGGTTCACTCGGATCATAGGAGTCTCCAGTATTTATTTGGGCAGAAAGATTTGAATATGAGACAGACTAGATGGATGGAGTACATCAAAGACTACGACTTTCCGATAAAGTATCATCCCGGGAAAGCGAATGTAGTTGCAGATGCATTGAGCAGAAAAGCAGTGACTACCGGATGTTTGCAGACAGAGTGGTCTTTGACAGAGCTATTCAGAGATTTAGCCATCGAGTTTCAGCCTAGGAGTGAGAGAGTTATGGTTGCCAATATGCATATTTGGGAACCAGAAATTCTTAGCAGAATCAAGAGCAGCCAGTCAGAGGACCCAGAGTTGGTCAGAGTGATAGAGGGCATAGCAGAGAGACCAGAGTTCAGACTCATAGATGGAGTGTTGTACTGCCAGGATAGGTTATGTGTGCCGGGTGTGCATGACTTGAGAAACGAGATCATGGTTGAGGCTCACCATTCTCGTTATGCTATTCACCCAGGGAGCACCAAAATGTACCAGAATTTGAAGAGCTTTTACTGGTGGAGCAACATGAAGAAAGATATTGCAGGGTTTGTCTCCAGATGCTTAGTGTGTCAGCAAGTGAAGATTGAACATCAGAAACCTCCTGGATTACTCCAACCACTGAAGGTTCCGGAGTGGAAGTGGGAGCATATTACCATGGACTTCGTTGCAGGATTGCCACCCATGCGGGAGAATGACAGCATTTGGGTGATTGTTGACAGACTTACGAAGTCTGCACACTTCATTCCGATGAAAATGAGAGGATCCATGGATGTGTTAGCACACAAGTACATTGACAATGTTGTCAAGTTGCATGGAATTCCAGATTCCATTGTTTCAGACAGAGATATGAGGTTTGTGGGCAGATTTTGGGTCAGTTTGCAAGCAGCCTTAGGCACTACATTGAACTTCAGCACAGCGTATCACCCTCAGACCGATGGACAGACAGAGAGGACCAATCAGACTATGGAAGATATGTTGCGGGCATGTGTTCTTGATTTTGGGAAAGACTGGGAGAAGAGTCTTCCTTTGTGTGAATTTGCTTACAACAACAGCTATCACTCCAGTATCGGGATGGCACCGTTCGAGGCATTGTACGGACGGAAGCGTAAGACCCCGATTTGTTGGGAGGAGATTGGTATTCGGAGTTTTCATGGACCGTCGATCATCAGTGATACCAGCGAAAAGGTGAAGCAGATCATTGATAGGTTGAAGACTGCAAGAGACCGTCAGAAGAGCTACGCAGACTTGAGGAGGAGGGACTTGGAGTTTCAGGTTGGAGATAAAGTGTTTCTCAAAGTCTCACCGACTAGAGGAACTATGAGATTCGGTCAGAAAGGAAAATTGGCTCGGAGGTACATTGGACCGTTTGAGATAGATATGCGCGTGGGTGAGGTGGCTTACAGACTGATACTACCAGCAGAGTTGGCAGGAGTGCACAGAGTTTTTCACATTTCGATGTTGAGGAAGTATATTCCAGACCCTTCACACGTGTTACAACACGAGCCTTTGGATGTTCAGCCAGATGTTTCATATGTTGAGAGACCAAAGAAGATCATTGATACAAAAGAGCAAATTTTGAGGACAAGGACCATTCACTGGGTCAAAGTACAGTGGGAGCATCACAGTCCAAGGGAGGCAACTTGGGAGCTCAGAGATCAGATTCAGGAGAAGTATCCAGAGTTATTGCCAGATTCAGAGTTTCAGGCAGAGGTGTGTTAGGGATTTGGAGGACCAAATAGCCTAAGTGGGGGAGGATGTAACACCCCGACCCCCTAATGGCCTACTAATTATAATTAATTGCTTGATTAGTTAGTAAACTAGTTTAGAGTCTAAATAGTTGGGTTTATCGACGAATCGCGCGTGCGAAGTTTAGCACGATTCGGAGCGCGTTTGGGTAGCATAGAGAGTCGTTTTAATTGTGGGTAGGGTTTTTAGGGAATTTAAGAGATTATGAGTTTTGGTGAGTTGGGTGCATTGGGTAGGTTTCTTCGTTTCATGAACTTTAGCCTTCGGTCGCGTTTCGATTGGACGCATCGAAGTGGTCCGAAATCTATTAATTGTATGCGTGGACCGACCCGAACCTTGACCCATAGCCCCAAGCCCATAGCTCAAGCCCAAGCCCAAAACCCCTCATTTATAGGTCACAAACTCATCTCATTTCATTCTTTCCTTTCATTCATTTCACTCAACTACTTCCCAGCACAGCAGCCGACCATCTTCCTCTCATTTCTTCTTCTCCGTTGACGAGCCCGGAGCTCCGGCGACGGAAGCCAACCCACCAATCTTCTTCTCCAAGCTTCCAAGGGTTTATTCATATACTTTTCTCCTTGGTTCACCCACAACCCACTTAGAGGTAAGCTCTCCAAGCTTAGAAACCATCTCTTCATCTTCTTCCTTGGTTAGAAATGGATTAGATAGGCTTACCTTGGCCTTGGCATGCATGTGTAGGAGCTACTTGGGTTTTGGAGAAGAGTTCACCCTTTTTGGAGCCTCCAAAGTGTCTTTCTTCTTCTTTTTCTTCTTGAATTTGGGTCATCACTTTACTAAGGCAAGTCAATATTTATATCATTGCTTGATATGTTTGTTTACCTTGATTTGGATGCTAAAATCATGTTTTAGATAAGTTTGGCTCAATTGATACCTTAATAGTTGAAAACATGATAATATGACTCATAGATTGAATGAAATGGATTTAGAGTTTAATGGCTTGTTTAGTAGTTTCTATAGGTTGTATTTAAGATGTTTTAAATCATACATATGCTGCTTATTAGGTCCAAGAAGAGAAAAATGGGAAAAGTCCCGTTTCAGCCCAGAACAGGGCTACTGCCCAGTTTCCGCAGGTGCCTCGGTCGACCGAGACCCTGTGGGTCGGTCGACCGAGACCACAGGGGCCACTCGCCCGAGCCTACTGGAATTTTTCCAACTTTTCCTTTTTAAGGGATTTCTACCCTGTTTTATGTTGGACCTTGGTGGACTTTGGATACCCCTTTTTAGGACTCATTTGACTTAGTGTGAGAGTGTTTTGAGTCGACATTTCTCACGGTGAATTCGGATGTATCGAGAATCAATTGAATTCAATCTCGAAAGGTATGGGATGTCGGGATACTCTTCTTTAAAGCTATGCACGAGGATTATTCGTACGAGTATCGCGAACCCTAACCCTTCGTTGATTGACTGGGTTGTACGATGCTTCAGGGTTTACACTTTACTTAGGATTGGATTGTTTATTCGCTTTGAATTCAAATAGTACCCTTACGTACTATCTTCTACATGTGATGAGCATGTTCTTTAGTTCTATTTGCTTTGTTTTATTAGAGGATTGCTTTGAGAACTTAGAGGTTGGACTTAGGGTCCCCTTGTATTGTTTCGTTCGTTTCGTTATTGATTTGGAGTGTTGAGGCTAGGGAGCTTTGATTGTCAAGCTTTGAGAGGACTACTATTGGTATTGGTTTGGGATTTGATTTGTTCTGGAATAAGTAGTTCTCTATTAGTATTGAATCTTGTTCACGCAAGAAACCTAGCCCTTCACCTTTGTTTAGGATTCTTTGTGTCAGGCACCACTCAGCTGTTAACGTTCAACACAGTTGGGGCACCGACTGTGGGAGAACACGATACCACCTCGAAGCAAGATAGAGCCAGAGCTCACGGAGCCCGAGCTACTTGAGCTGAGAGTCATTTATATATTCCTCGAGATGTTTTGTTCTGTTCTGTTTTGTTCTGTTTTGTTTAGTACGTCCTCGAAGCAAGATAGTGCCAGAGCTCTCGGAGCCGGAGCATTTGAGCTACGAGTTGTCTGGATATTGGATATTGGGATTTATCCCAATTGATGATATAGTTTAGCTTATGTGGATCGCCTACTTTGATAGTTCGTTTATGATTCGAATGCAATGCATCTCTTACGATCGGAGTGCTATGCATATCTTATAATCATGTTTCTCGTTCATTCTCTTTAGTACTGCATATCTATGTGATTTATATACTTATTGCTTTGCCATCCGTTGTGTTGATGATGCTACTCTTGGTGCATAGGTACCGAGTACTTCTACCCCGCGGCAGAGGAGACGACGGAGGAGGTTCAGGCAGATCAGCCTGATGACTTCCTAGAGTATAGTACGGACGGCATTGTATAGCCGTGACGACCCCGTACACGAGCGCTTCATATTTAGTCTCTTAGCTTCACATTTTGGTTTTCTTATACTTTTGTATAGGCCTAGCTCCAGTTTGCCCTTTTACTTGTAAATAATATTTTGTATTAGTCTTAAACTTCAATCTTAACTTTGATACTAGTATATGGCTTTTAAACTATACATCTATGAGATACCTTTTGTTATATGAAACTTCCGCTGTTGTTTGATTTATTCGAGGAAAATGTTCATACCTCACAGCGGTCTTCGATCCAGATGGGACATGATTAGGGCAAGTGACATTTGATTAATGTTCGAAAAAGTTTTAAATTGGCCCTAATCTCACGTATACCCCGGTTTCACTTTTGGGGGCGTGACAGTCTACCTCCATCACCACCCCAAGGACTGGGTCCACTTGGCACTGGTTCTTTCACCACACCATAAACAACCTGTATGTGTGCCCCATTAGAGAGGGTTAAAGTGTAGATTATACATATAATTTGAAGCTTAAACTATTATTTGTAGATATAAAAAATAGTCCTTGATTCAACAATTAAAATGAGAAAGGCACCGCTATATATATACCTTCTCTCCTCCAAGACCTCTCTTAGGAAGGGGAGGTTGTGGCGAAGGTAACTTTCCTTCCAGAACATGAACTCCAATGCTATTTAGGTACATTCCATTACTCCCATGGAATCCAACTATCATTCCTGCTTTTATATTGGATGAGAAGAAGATCCCTTCTTCCTCTCCAAATGGTCCACACTTCCTTTTTGTGGTGTGAAATGTCAAGGACTTTATTACAATTGGTGCAATTCCAAAGGACATTATTAAAGATCCATGGTAGCCAGATATATGAGTCAACACTTCGTGGGGGTAATAAAAAATAATCTGTACAAGAATGGGAAGTTAGTAAAATGCTTCACGATATTGAAATGAAGAAGAGAAAAAAACATCTCAAAAGAACAAAAATTGTGCTTGCTTTTTCAAAATAGAATCCAATCTACTTCATACCGTCTGCTAGGCCCGAGAAAACCCCCCAGCGCCCCCCCCCGCCCCCCCAAATGGTAAAAATAACACGGCAAAGAGGGAGTTTTGACAGTTTTACCCCCACCCCCCAAAGAGGGGGTTTTGACAGTTTTAGGCCCTCCCCAACACCACCCCCCCCCCCCCCACAAGCCAAAAAAGGGTCAAATAAGAGGTATTATTGGTCATTTCAACACTTAAGAGATTTATAAATACCTCTTCTCCCCTAATTTCTTAACACTTATCTGCACTCTCTCTAAGCGCTCTTTCTCTCTATAGCTAACTAAGCTCTCTCTCTTTTCAAGGTATTTATTTAATTAGATTTCAGATTTTATTTAGTATATATATAGTATAATATTGTATAATAAGTCTCATTTTCTCTCCTTTCTTATATAAATTATCACAAAAATATATTAAATATTTATATAATTATTTATTTAGTTTTTTTTATTTTTGAAAAATAGCCGAGCCGTCACAAGATTTCAACTACGACTTTAGTCTAAAATCTAAATGATTCAAATTCTAGAGATTTGGGTGTAGATCAAGATCTGGAGGTAGAAAACAATCTTGAATCTGTTGCCCAACGTCAAACTTCAACTAAAAAGAAAATAAAATTGACTTCTGAAGTTTAAAAATATTTCAACTTAACTGAGATTTAAGAACTCGCTAGAGGCACTGTGAAAAAGGTACAATGCATTTTTCGTAAAGAATGTTACAGTTGTATATCAACAGGTGGCACCGAACACCTTAATAAATACATATGAGTTTGTATGGCCAAACATGTTGGAGGGAATGTCAATCCTGTGGCAGGGAGTAGTGACACGCAAACTCTACGATCTCGAAGTTCTTCATCTGGTAGTTTAGGAGTTTTTAATTATAATTCTTCTAATGCTAAATACCAACTTGTAGAATTTATTGTAATTAATAAATCACCATTTCTAATTGCTGAGAATGAATCCTTAGAAGACTTTGTGAATGAAACCTTCACTCATTTATTTAAAAAGATTTCAAGAAATATTGCCAGAAATGATGCAAAAAGAAAAAGAAAAGGAAGAGAGGATTTAAAAACTACTCTTCAAAACATACCCGAAAAAATAGAATTAACATCGGATTTATAGATTGTTGGGAATATTTTAATAACTGCACATTATATTGATATGGACTGGATTATGTGGAAAAGAATGATTTCATTCTCTTTACTTGAGTACACACATACTGGTGTTAGAAGAGGGCCCACTATCTTAGAAAAAACCAAAGAGTATAATATTGAAAATAAAATAAATTCTAGAACTTTAGATAAGCAACCTTCAACAATAGCGCTGTTGAAATACTACAAAGTGTACTCCAGTTTCATTTAAATGGGTTTATTTTTCACAATAGATGTGCATGTCACATCTTAAATCTTATAGTACAAGATGGATTAAGATTTATTAAGCATATAATAGAAGTGATTAAATACATTATAGGTTACAATTTTTTTTCTCCTTCAAGGAAGCAAATCTGGAAGGAAATATGTATTAGTCTTAATAAAAATTTCCAAAAAATACAATCAGATGTAAAGCATAGGTGAAAATTTACTTATCAAATGTTAAGAGAAACTTGCAATTATAAAGGTATGATTAATCATTATTGTACTTTATATTTAACACATGTAGAGATTTCGATAGATGATTGACAAGTTCTTGAAATAATAAGAGATTTTTTATTCCTCCTTGACTCAAGTTTTGAACCACTTTATGAAATTAGTTTTACTTTGGAAAAATATAGAAATATAGTCTTTCAAGGATATGTGTACAACAATGGAAAGGAAGTTTTCACAAATACTAGAGAAATACTCTAATAACATCATGTTTAACCTCTATATTAGATCCTAGGTTACAATTCATAGGCACAACAACTTTGCTTGAGATAATAGATAATAATATGATTACCGCTAATGTAAATAATATTTTTATGATTAAATATTATTAGATGAACTTTTATTGAGTATTCTACCCAAATGGGTAGATTGGAAATAGATTATACCTGTCTCCAACTACAGGTAGGGAAAAAGAAAGCCTCATGGAATATTCTTAGGAGCTCTCGAGGCAGCAGTTCTTCTGGATCCAGTCAAATTGTGAATAAGTTAACTGTGTATCTATAGACTGTTCGAGTTGATGTCGTAGATGATGACACCAATTTCGACCTTTTGGCCTGTTGCAAAACAAGTGAAAGTAGATTTTCTGTGCTTTTGATCCGCCGTGGTCCGTGATTTACAAATAGTTCCAGTGTCTACAGTCGCATAGGAGCGAGCTTAACTTCGATGCAGGTGAGTGACTTTTTGACAACAAGAGGGCGATGCTGTTAGAAGAAAGTGGAAACTTGCTTGTGCCTAGGAGACTAGTTATTGGCAGAAATGAGAAAGCAAAACTTGATGTAAGAAGAAAAAATAGAAGACTGATTTTCAGTATTAGAAATATTATAGTATTAAAAAATTTCCATAGTAGTGATTTGTAAATTTTATTTCAAGCTGGATATTATTGTCATAGTTGTTGTAAACTTTATTTCTAGAAAATTGTCATAGATGTAATTTTTATTTATAAATTTTTTTAAAGATGGAATTATCATCTAACTTGTAAATTTTATTTGAAGTTCAAAATTATCATCAAAGTTGTTGTAAACTTTATTTTAAGGAATATAAAATACTTAAAAGTTTTATTTTTCATTTGTAAATTAGCATCAATGTTTGTGCATTTATTTTGTTAATGTCAACTTTATTTCAAGTTGAGAACCCTCTGAGGTCCCTTTCAATTTATTATTAAAAAATATTTAAAAAATTAAGATTAAAAAATTTATAAAAAGCAGCCCGAGGGCCACCTCGGCCCGAACTTTGGTATGGTCCAGACTAACACGTGGGCTGGCACGGCATGGCACGACTAGAGTCGTATTTGGCCGACCCCTGCCAGCCTGGGTACAACACGGCATGGCCCGGCCCAAACATGGCTGGGCTGGCACGACCCATTTTACACATTTAGGCTTACCCCACCCATGATCAATGTGACATATTCTCATGAAAAAAAAAAAAATCGCATTATAATTTCCAAGAACATCATCTTTACCTTGTGTTCTTTTAAAAGATAGCCGATATAGCCGGGTGAACCATGCTTGCTCCCCCTTATCTTTTGCCCATGTTTATCATAAATAACTTCTATGCAGACAATGGCAAAACGATCAGTCGACAAATTGATCTGTCTAACACCTGTATATACACCATCATCGAACATTAATCCTGCCACTCTTGATCCCCAAGGTCCATTTGTCACAGGGTCACCATTAGTGTGGGGCTCTTTCACAGTATAGCTTGGAAAACTGCCGACCTGCGACAATGAAGTTAAGACATATTTCTTGATCAAAGGCAACCTTAGTAAGTACAATTAGTGTCCTTTTTGTTTAACAGAATACTTGCCGTTAATTCTTTAGTATCTGAAGATTGTCTTGAGCTGCTATTCCCTGGAACCTTGTTGTTGACTTCCTTCTCTCCTACCACATTATATCCAATTTGAGCTGGAAGCAAACTGTTGGATAGATATGGTTTCTGTAGGGGCTTTAGATGAACACCGATTGAGTCGAGATAGCACCCACACCTTCCATGAAATCCAACTATCTTACCGCCCGTCATTGGAAATGAGAAGTGGGTTCCTTGTTGACGACCATATGGACCATATTTCGCCTGATTGCTTTCGAATGCAAGCGATTGGACAATGACAGGGCTCCCATTTGCAATTGTTCCAAAATAACCACTAAGTGAAGTAAGAACCTCATCTGGATAATCTAACTTTATCTGCAACAAGTAAAGCAACATAAACAAGATAAGACCAATAGAAATACAAATTTCATCTGAAAAAAAAAAATGCAAAATTTGTTACATCCTAGATCATATATGAACTAGTACAACATACCACATGGCACTATGTCTTAAAAATCAAGATTTTGTCACAATGGTTAAAATTTTCCCTTTATAGTTAGGTTTATGTTTGATAAAGTCCCATGTAATTCTGTAGAACTGTATTTAGTTTGTAATCTATGTTGTCTGATGTATGGTCCCAAATTCCTGATTCTGATATTTCTCCTCTGCAGTGTGATGAACTGGATAATAGAGGTATTTAAGAGCTCTAGGTCAGGTTTCTACACATGACTAGGTAGAGAAAATAGAGTTTTCAGATGTGGGGGAAAAAGTGAATATATGTAATTCTATTTTGGGTGGGAAGGGAAAACGTGTGATTTCGTATGGATAATATAGTGTGATGTCCTATGGACCTAGGATATCGCGCATTTTAAGCTTAAAATTGTAATTTTCACAACACCTCTTTTCTATACAAACAGTTATGCAGGAATTTTTTAAATTTCAACTATTTACTGGCGATAGTCAGGCGTTAGGGCGGCTGTACGGTCAAAAGAAAAAAAATAAAAAATTGTATTTAGACCCAGCTCCTATTAAAGAAAAATATGGCAGGATCTTATACAAGAAGGAACCATTTGTGTTAAGAACCATTAAGATTTCGAGGACCCCTCTGAAGAGGAACAGAGACAGTAGGATGTTAATAGCTTGTAATAAAAGAGCAAAAGGACAGATCTTTTCACTTTTGTGATTACTAAGCATGTAGATGGCATGATGTCCAGACTCCAAAATCCAAATCCTCCAATTTGGGAATCATTACCAAATTCACTCCATTGGGAGTTGATCCCACTATGAGATTTACCTCATCGAAAACAAATGCATAAAAATTCACAGAACTTCATGTATTTGTCTGTGATCAATTTGACAATGCCCAACTCTTATTATAGTAAAACTTGATTAGATCTTATATCACATGAAAACATTTATCCCAAAAGGTTTAGATTTTAACAAATAGCAAGATACCAACAGCTTGTAATAGAAGAAGAAAGGACAGACCTTTCCTATTCTGGTGCCCGCACTCCCACCACCACCACCATGTTTATCTGACCACACCGAGCTCCCTTTCTTATCATACTCGATTTGAATAGAGTCAATTGCAGCTCCATACACCACTACCAACTGCCTTATACCTGTGTACACCCCATCATCGAACTGACTTCCTCCGTCCCCTCCCCATGGCCCTACTGATACGGGCTTCTTCCCATCCGTAAAGTTACTCTGTCCAAATCATAACAACAACAATCACACATTTCAGTCACCACCTTTTCAAAATCTCAAATCAACCACACCAAGATAAAAACCCAAAAGACATGTTTCTCATCAACATTACCATTTGCTAGAGTAGTAGATCGTTGTCAAGTGTGAAGAAGTGGAACCAAGTTGCTTGTGTAGTGCCAAGTTGAAATGGGGTACATGTGGGAAGGGAACTTTATAAAGTAAACATGTACTCTCAGAAATGTGGATAAGTTCATGAAAGAAATCAGATTCCATGTTCCATTGTTCTGCACTGAAAGGAGTATCCGATTCTATGGATTTTGGAAAACATCTATCGAGAATTCCTGCAATGGACAGTGTTGGTTTGAGATATATATATGGTTTGCTCAGCTCAGCTGCTGACAACAAAAATAGCATTTAGAATCTCTGTTAGAATTTTATTGAACTGAAAGATGTTAGACAAGAAGCCTTTTAATGCCAAGTAGTGATCTTTTACAAATAGTTAACCATCCAGCAAATTATAGTAAGCTGAAAAACAAAGAATGGGCCCATTAGTACATGAAACATGCTTCAACTGTACAAATGACGAAGTCTTTTACTTGTAGGAAGATCTGATGGGTCAGGCCCAAATGATTCGGTCCGTAATGACGGGTCAGGCTCAAATGACCCAAGTCCGTGTTGAGCCCGGATCTAAATCCACCCATTAAGGGCCGGGCCCAGATCCACTGAATGACGGAGTAAGCGCGTGTGTCATTTCATCTACCTGCTTTGCCTAGTCCTGCGGATGAGATCTTATCTGCTCGTTTGTTGAGGGCGGTTCGGAAGACTCCACCAGAATGGAGCGTACATCATTGGAGATCCCTGGAGAATCTCCCCACCCGTTGGAGAAAGAGTATAAAAGGAGAAGTCCTATCAGAGAAGCGATCATCCTATCCTAGACACTATCATTGTAATCATTTACTCTGTAACCTCTTTCCCAGAGCAGTAAATTCACCAATTAAAGTGGACGTAGGTCAGATTGACCGAACCACTATAAATCCCCTCTCTCTTTCTTTCTCTCTCCATTAATTTCCATATTAATTGCTTATCACTTGACCGGTGGTGCCCGAAACACTTTTTGGCATCATCAGTTTGGCGCGGTCTGTGGGAAACGAAAAGAATTTCCTTTTTCCAAAGCCATGCCGATCACCACAAGGTCAACAAGGCAACAAGATGGTAATCCTTCGCGAGAAGGCGAGGGTAATCTTCCACCGACCAACCCTGCACCGAATGCTCCCGCTCCCTCTCCTCAGCAGATGCTGGAGACCATGCAGCAGTTGGTGACTCAGAACCGACAAATATTGCAGCTCATGCTGGCAGGCCAGGGAGGAGCACTAGGTGCAGGGCCGCAGGAAGTACCGCGCTCAGAGCAACCGGTTGCTCCAAGCAGAGGCGCACCTCACCCGGGCGCCCGTCCACACGATGCCCGGGGCCGAGGCGCCAACCGACGACACCCTCACCTGGGCGCCCAACCCCTGGGCGCCCAGGGTCGAGGAATACCCCTGGGCGCCCATCATCATGGCACCCTGGGCGCCCGTCATCATGGCGCCCACACCCTGGGCACATCTGCTGGAGCTTCGCCTGTCGTCTCACACGGAAGACTCCTGGTCGATCCTGAAGGACGTGCTCATCTCGATGTACCTCCTCCCCCTAGTGGAGCCCCAGGAGGGTCAAATCGCGGTGGACTTCCACCTCCTCCCTCTGCTTCCAATGATGGGGATTCTGATTTCCAGGAGGAGGGAAGCGAGAATTACAGCCTGGAAGGCGAGAGTCGCTACCGAGGTCAGTCTAGGGAAGCTCCCAACCATTGGGACGAGAAAATCAAGGAGATGCAAAATCAGATTGGTAATGTCTTCAATGCCATGAAGGCACAGGTACCAGAATCCATTGACTACCTGGTGCAACGAACGGACACACCGTTCAAACCCTCCGTGGCGAACTACCCACTCCCCAAAAAATTCAAAATGCCGACTATGGAGACCTTTGATGGAACCAAGGACCCACTGGATCACTTGGACACTTATAAAACTCTAATGCAACTACATAACATCTCCGACCAGATTATGTGTAGAGCATTCCCAACCACGTTGAAGGGTTCCGCACGGCAATGGTTCTCCAGTCTAGCCCCAGCCTCCATCTCCGCCTTTGTAGAGCTAAGCAAGTCCTTCGTGTCGCACTTCATTGGAGGACGTCGCCACTAGAAGCCTGCCACACACCTGCTCAGCATAAAATAGGACCGAGATGAGAGTCTGAGGAGTTACCTCACTCGTTTTAACCACGAGGTCCTCCAAGTCGAGGAGCCCAATGACAAAGTCACCATGACCGCCTTTCTGGGAGGCCTCCGCTCATTTAGTTTCTTCTTTTCAGTAACGAAGCGACCACCAAAGAGCATGCCAGAACTGTTGGCAAAAGCTCAAAAATATATAAATGCTGAGAAAATCAACAGGTTCAGGCGAGGTGAATCATCTCGTGGATCGCCAAAAGCTTGACCTACCTCTGCACTGTTCTTAAACAGGCAGTTTATCTCCAGCTTAGTGGCTCTTTCGCGGGTCGCCAAAATAGCTTGGCCTACCTCTATACTGTTCTTAAACAAGCAGTCTATCTCCAGCTTAGCGGCTCTCTCTCGGGTCGCCAAAATAGCTTTGCCTACCTCTGCACTGTTCTCAAACAGGCAGCCTATCTCCAGTTTATTGGCTCTCTCGCGGGTCGCCAAAATAGCTTGGCCTACCTCTACACTGTTCTCAAACAGGCAGCCTATCTCCAGCTTAGCGGCCCTCTCGTGGGTCGCAAAAAAAGCTTGGCCTACCTCTGCACTGTTCTCAAACAGGCAGCTTATCTCCAGCTTAGCGGCTCTCTCAGGGTCACCGAAAGCTCAGTCTCAAAAACGTGCAGCAAGCAGTGCTCTCTCTCTCTCCAGTGCAGACGAGGCCTGCCTGCAAGAGGTCCTCAAACAACGCTCCTCCATAGCGATCGGTAAAATTGCCTCTCGAGCAGCATCCAGCACCCCAGCAGCCTGGGCGCCCCAGCACCCAGCATCAGCCTTGGGCGCCCAGCACCCCAGCAGCAGCCTAGGCGCCCATTACCAGTAGCGCCCAGCATCAGTGCGCACGCTCCCCGCGAGGAGCGGGCGGGCATCCCTGCCCCGTCCAGCACCTCCGTCGCCAACAGGATTTTTTAGTCCGAGGGGCAGCGCCCCTAGCCGGGGGCCAGCCCCCGAGCCCCTGGGCCCCCGCGAGCTGACCGGTCAACTCGACCACCGCCGGGGGACACCCCCGGACTCCCTCTGCGAAGTGTATGTATTAAAAGGGGAACAACGGAGACGAACAGTGTTTAGGAAAGCTACAAATGCTCGGCAAAAAAAAAAAAAAACGTAAGTTTCCACATGGGCGCCCCTGCCCGTGGATCATCCAAGAGCCAGTCATATGAGTAGTTGCCATGACTCATGATGTCATATGGAGGACAAAAGTCTCCATTATGATGATGTCATATGAAGGACAAAAGTCTCCATTATGGTGATTGGAAATCATCAATATCTAAAGGAGTTGTAACTAGCTTAAATGGACACCTCAAACCTGATATCAGTCAATAATTAGATGGCCCACTTATGATTCTAATGAAGAAACGTTCCTGATCCATTCTCCATTTGATCTAGAATATGAAAAGGATAATTATCAAGCCATGCCTGCGCCCATGGCGCCTCGCCCTCCATCACATGCTGCACGCCCTCTCCATGTGCTCACCCACCAACCTCTCCATGTGCTCGCCCACCATACAAAAAAAAAAAAAACAAAATGATGGTGATGCTCGCCCAACAGCTGCTGGGCGCCCACCAGCAGCGCCCACCAACAGCGCCCAGTAGCAGGCTGGGCGCCCACCACCAGTGGCCGCTCCCCGCCCCCGTGCCGCTCCTCGCCCGCGCTCCCCGCTCCCAGCGCTCCTCGCCCGCTCCCCGCGCCCGCGGCGCCCAGCGCCCAGCGCCCGCACCCGTGCCGCTCTTCACTCATGCCCGCGGCGCCTAGCGCTCCTCGCCCACGCCCACGGCACCCAGCGCCCACGCCCATGCCGCTCCCCGCCCGCGCCCGCGGCGCCCAGCACCCGTAGCAGAGCCCGCGCTTCCACCTCGGGCGGCGCCCGCGCTCCCAGCGCCCTTCGCGCAAACAACCAGCTCGCCCAGCTGGATTGAGCCCCTAGCCTTGCCACTCTTCCTGCCTGGGTCTCCTCTCCCGCATCGCCCCCACAGGTGTTTAGCGAGGCAAAAATATATCATGAAGGGAAATAGTCATCTAGCAGAAGGAGTCTCCACCACTCAAAGCTCAAAAATTCAAGCTAATGCCCCTTCTCTCAGTTTTCTTAGACAAGAGGCATTGGGGGGCAAATGATGGGTCAGGCCCAAATGACTCGGTCCGCAATGACAGGTTAGGCCCAAATGACCCAAGTCCGTGATGAGCCCGGATCTAAGTCCACCCATTATGGGCCGGGCCCAGATCCACTAAATGACGGAGTCAGCGCGCGCGTCATTCCATCTACCTGCTTTGCCTAGTCCTGCGGATGAGATCTTACCTGCTCGTTTGTTGAGGGCGGTTCGGAAGACTCCACCAGAATGGAGCGTACATCATTGGAGATCCCTGGAGAATCTCCCCACCCGTTGGAGAAAGAGTATAAAAGGAGAAGTCCTATCAGAGAAGCGATCATCCTATCCTAGACACTATCATTGTAATCATTTACTCTGTAACCTCTTTCCCAGAGCAGTAAATTCACCAATTAAAGTGGACGTAGGTCAAATTGATCGAACCACTATAAATCCCCTCTCTCTTTCTTTCTCTCTCCATTAATTTTCATATTAATTGCTTATCACTTGACCGGTGGTGCCCGAAACACTTTTTGGCATCATCAAGATCCACTGCAATGTCCCACTTGGAGGCCTAACTTAGCTCATATGGGATAAATCGAGGCTCATCCATGATCCATGCACCGATTGAATAGCCCCTTTATCGAACAATACGATCCCACTGAACGGGAAATGGAGCTTATTTTGACGTCAAGGGCAGGTCGTTTAAGGCCACTACTGGCCCGACACAATCAATCCGAGGACCAACTGGGTTTGAGTTTTCGCCCACAGTCTTTTTCAAAGGGAAATGTTATGTGAACTCTTAGATGATTCCCCTTCTACACATATATATTTATGGTTGTAACTAATCAGTGGAGCCAAGACCCAACTGAGCTAAACTTGGATAAAATTAAATTGGTCTGGGTTCATTAGTTCATACCAGATAGGAATCTACCATTTTACAAGACTCAAGAGACCCAAATACTATATATGATGATGGACCTTAAAAAAATAACAATAATAATTTAATATAAACTCTGCCAAATTGTTATAAGTGCTGGTCCCAAAGCCAGTATAAATTAAGGAGGATTGCGTTAGATATGTTGACAACTACCGTTAAACTTCTATCACAACCCCAACATGAATTCTGAGAAAAGAAACAGAATCCGTGTAGGTTAGGACATATTTCCATTGTTTACGAGAATAACTTACACATAAGGCTTTGATGATGATGACCGTAATATGTCTATTTTATGTACTCTATGTCAATCCAAGCCCAAACTTGCATGCCCATTTAGGCCCATTCATTATATTTTACCATGAGTCAAGCACACATGTACATAATTAGTTTGTTAGCTATAATTTAAGATCTAGTAAATATGTTGTAATTAGGGCATTCAAGCCAGATATATATATATATATATATATATATTTATATTTATATATGAGACCCAGTCGATCCTCAAAGGCCATGGCATTCATCACCTGTTTCTATTGTTGTGTTCTGTTTTCCATCTCTCACAATGATATGGTATCAGAGCATGGTCGACAACAAGTGCTTTAGTTTTTCTTCTTCAAGATCCAGTAATTTGTGTATCCTCCTAGTCATCTTCCAAGATTTGGAAGCCATTCAGAGACAATTTCTTTGGCCTGATCATCACTGATCATCTCAGATCAGACATGGCCCACCTGCGATCATCATCACCATATCAGGGGATTCAGCCCATCTTGGTCGCCTGGTTCTCTACTTATTTATGAAGATTTTTTTAATACTTATGGTTCATCTGAGGTGGGTGGTAGGCCTTCTACCAATTTTTGTGGAAATTCAGTTTTGTCCGCTTATTTTCATCACAGCCGTCCAAAATTTTGGATTTGGATTTGTTCTGACTAGGACCACTTCCAATAGTTGCATAAATCTGTTGTTAACCCATCCCCATTCTCATATCTATCAACAGATCACTTGGTGGGGCCCACGTGAACAACTTTGTTTTGACGACCTGTGACATTTTGTGCACTGTTTTCATGCACTATTCATCCAGTTCTTCTGGGAACTGTTCTGGGAATATGGCTTGCGTAGTGACAAGTTGAAATGGGTGCATGTGGGAGGGAGGCTTTATATATAAAGGAAACATGGGTTCTGTGAATTCTGGGACAGGTCATAAAAACATTCAGATTCTATGTTCTATAGTTCCGCACTGGGAGGAATATCCGATTCTATAGATTATGGAAATCTTACTATCGAAATTCCTGTGATGGACGGGGTAGGTTTGAGATGGTTTGTTCAGCTGTTGCCAGCACAAGAGCATTTGAATCTGTGTTAAAGAAATGGCTGCAGTGGTATGTTCTTAAGCAAGGGCTATAAATCCACCAGTGGTGCGTGATCAAACTGCTTGGAATTAATTAATAGCCTCTGGGTGCGAGGTGTATGCCAAATTCTCCAACTAGAATTGGCAGGGAGAAGGGCATCTCAGTGGTAAGATGCAGCAGTTTTTACAGGATTGGCATGTACCTCCTTGCATGTGCGAGTCCCTGTTTCTTGTACGTGCGAGTTAGTCCTTGCGTGTGTGAGTTCCTATTACTGCACGTGCGAGTTGTCGGCCCCCTACATGTGCTACATCTTAACATTGCTAGTTTTTATCTTAATTTTTTATATTAAGAAAATTTGTGTTTTTGTTATTTAAATGAACCCCACTAATCTCTAGCATATACATATTGGTCACTGAAATCTAAAAGTGGAAAGAAAAACTCATTCTCAACAAAATTCAAAAGACCCAAGATCTGCAAAAACTTGCATAAACTAATCCATGTTAAACAAAGTCTGATGGCAAAAATTCCAGGAGGAATGGGGCTAACACAAGTCTCCAAAATTGCCAGCCAGTATTATTTTATTGATTTTAAATCAACTCTAGGGCTTCCTTGTTTACATGAGAATTGAATATATAGGACTTCATGATTCAATGGGCTCCAACAAGGATTAGCATTTGAATGATTAAAATTATCGACAAATGTAATAAATACAAGTTTACTACCAAAAATTATGTTTATAGATTCTTCCGTTTTCTAAACTTTATTCTAATACTAATTGTGATTTTCTCATGATATGTTCAATTTTGAAAATGTAATGACATTATCATAAAATTTCCATTTACATGTTATTTTAAAATTTCACTAATATTTGTGAACCTTTGGGCCTATTTGAACACCATTACTATGTTGTTCAGGATTTTGGGTCGAGATCTCATTGTGCTGAGATTGTTCTCTGCAGAATTTTCTTGGCATCAACATGTTAAATTGTTCTGCCAAAAATATGCTGTGTAAAGCTTCCACAACCCTTTGGGCTGTATGGTTCAAACAGAGATATTTTAGAAGGACCTCTTTATGGCACCCTTGCAATACTTTGATGGGCTCTTGCATATGGAAGACAATCAGATCTCTTGCCCATGTTTTTCAATCAGGTTGCAGATGGCAAGTTGGTAATGGCATGATGATCAGTATCTGGTTTGATAACTGGATGCCTCTCTCTCCAATTGCCCCATGGCTACCTCAATTCTGTTTCTCTCCCTTAGAAACTGTGTCAATTCTTATTAGAGACAGGCACTGTGTCACGACTCGAGCCCGAGATCAGAGTGCTAAGGGTTAATCCTGGGTCACGATGCAAACATACTTACTCCCGTGAACTCCGAATTAGCCGAAATTAAAACGAAATTCACAAGGGATATCGAGCATACATACCTGTCAAATGTACATTTTTGCAAAAATATATATACATTGACGAAATCATTTACTCAAGTCTTATACATAACAGTAAAGTCCATTTTATACATAACGTTTTATTTCATTTCCTATTTAGTCACACACGCATATTCAATTACAATGAGGTGACATCTATTTACATCTCAAAATGATCAACAACAAAAGTATTTATCAAAATATTTCCAAAACATTCACTCGTTGGCACTCCGATTCAAGTCCATTCGATTAAACCTCCTGGAGGTATTGGATGAGCCTCCTCCGCTGGCGGTGCGGCCTCGGCATGTCCGACTCGGGCAACTGGGCCTGTAATATCATCAATAACACTATAAACACGACGATTCAACAATGTATAAACAGATCCTTGATAATAAATGCTAAATCTGTCCATTTATCAATTTGACAACTCGAGACAATCAAATCTAGAACAATATCCTGTACAGTATAACCAACTAATAATCAGTGACTAAATTACAACTGCAATGGCATTAGCCTTACTCAGTTCTTCCAAAATGAAGCATTTATTTATTTGTATTCATTCATTTCATTGACTTACAGTGAGTATTCATTATTAGGTGGCTTATCATTCAGTGGCTTTTCAGCCTACAATGTTACTTTTCATTCAATAAGTGTTTTCATTACATGGCTTATCAATGAGAGACTTTTCAGTCCAATATTATTAGGTGGCTTATCAATTCAGTGACTTTTCAGTCTAATATGTGGGATCTACCAATAAACATGGAACCTCTTGTTCCCTCCCTTAATCATCATTTACACATCATAAAAACACTTCTATTCCATCATTAAACATCATAGAATCATCCCTTCCATTCAAATTAACTCTATACCAATACATAACATGATTTATAACTCTTAACTTCCACAATTCAAATTGAAAATTACTTCAATTAACATATAATCATCAATAACAATTTATACTTGCCTTGTTGAAGACAATTAACAAGAATCCCTCTTTACTTAGCTTGCCTTGAGATTAAAATTCCCAATTCAAACCCTAATTTCATAAAAACACAAAAACAATACTCTATAAGCTATTGGTGCTAGAAACCATGTTTAAGCACTCATTGCAACTTGAAAACTCATTAAAAACATCAACTACTCACTTGTAATCTTTGTGGAGAGAATTTTAGATTCTTTCACAAGCTTTAACTTCAAGGAAAATGGAAGGAGAAGATGAAGAAGCTTCAAACCTCTTCAAAAGTCTCTTAAATCACTCCAAACGTCACTATTGATGAAGAAGAATGGAAGCAGGAAGAAGACCAAAGAGTGCCTAGGGTTTTCTCTACAATGGAATTGGGTGGAATGAACTCAAGGGAGTTCATTTCATTATATAAGCCCACTATTTTTTCATTAAAGCCCTCTACCTCTTCCTGTTTTCAATTTAAGTCAAATGAAGGGCCACTTGACCAATTTTTCGTCAAATGACTTCGAGTCTATTACGAAAGTTAACGTGCTCGTCGAGATACGCGCGTTGGTATCAAGAGTTTCCGTAGTCGACAAAATACGTGAAAATCTGTATTTACGAAAAGGTCCTTGTTTTCTTAGTTTGAGCCTAAACTCTCATTCAATTTATTTAATTTCCTCCATTATCATTTCATTAAGCCTAACTCATTCATTTTAGGCTAATTCAGTCATTAACCATCATTATTTTACTTAAACATGATTAATTAGTATTAATTTCAATTAATTAGAGTTAATCTTGATTAACTCGGGACGGGGCCTTACACACTGGCTCTTCCCTCTTGCACACTGTCACTACGTACAAAAATTCGATGTTGACCCATTGGTGAAGACCAAGACCACATAAACTTAATTTATTAATGAAAGACCCATTACAAGCAAATAACCATTACAAAATTATTTGAATTAAAATAAAATGCATCCAACCTTACCCTAGACACATGAAACACTAAACGGAGGAGAGGGACTCGTGATCTCGAATGGCGATCCAACTAGCTCTCGTTTTGCGATATGAAATCCAAGCAAGGAAAATGATGACTGATTGGTCTGATGGTGGAATGATGATAGCAACGACAGCGGCACGACGGTGGCGTAGAAATCCAAGTAGTGGTGTGCCTTAGGGAAGGCCTTTGATGAAATATTGATGGAAGGATGAGATATGGAGAAAAATTAATGGAAAAAGGGGAAATATGGGTTGCTGGTCATCCAAGGTATGGAGGGGGAATGGAATTGACGTGCAGCCCTATTTGTGGTCTTTTTATATTTTTTTTGATATCTTGGGTTGCAAGGTTTTTGGTTTGGGTAAGGATTAGTGGTGTGGTATCTAAGTTGGATTAGGATTAGGAGGGTTTTGGGAGAGTTTCAAGGGATTTTCCATCTTGTTATCTTCTTGGATTTCTTGGCACATAATCCTATTAAAATTAGGATTCTTTATGTCTCATGCAACTTCCTCTCTTGGGCCCACTTCAGATTTAATTCAGAATTTGAAACAATATGGCCAGCCCCCTTTTTTTGGACGTGTTTTTATATCCTTAATTGGAGGTGTTGGACGTGCAACTCCATCTTCCCAAGAATCTTCGGTTGCAAGCTTTCAAAATTTGGAATGATATTTGATTGAGATCCAACTTGTAGAGTGTTTAAGGAAACTTGGACTCTTTGGGTTTATCTTCCAACTTGGATTGCTTGGCTAGTAAGAATCTTGAATTATTTTAAACTTCTTCATGGCTTGAGAATCTCTTAACATGGGCCAACTTTTTCCTTAAAAAGCATCTTAAATCTGAAATTAATTTCAAACATGGAATAGAAGTAGGCCCAACTTGAAAATATGCAACTTTTTGAACTCCACACCATGCATGGACGTCCTCCACCTTGGCTGGAATTTTTTTTTTTTTGCATGAGAGCGGACCCTACCATGGCCGCCCCTACCTTGGAATTCATGCCAAAAGTAGATGGGTCCCATGGTGCATTTGATTCATCAATTCTCTTCCGCGGGCCCCAATTTCTGAAATTTCCTACAAAAATAAAAACAAATGTCAAAGAATAATCTATTCATATAGGGAAGGAATTATGCAAGATGCTGGCCCAATTCACACTAAATAGATGCATAAAATGTCACCATTTGATCAAATCTTTAATTAAATTAATGGTGCAAAGAAAGTACATCATTTTATTTGTGAAAAAGTTATGAGAAATTTATGACTTCCAATGCCAAAAATAGAGAAATTCATGATTTTAAGTGAAAATGCAATTTTTGGATGAATTTTGACTCGAATTCAAACTTTGATGCCCATAAACATAAAATCAGAATTTTTTTACTAATATGATCCATAATTTGATGATTAAGTCCTTAATTAATTCTAAAATGATGATGAAATTATGTATTTTTAAGGACTTATCAGTTAGCTATAATTTAGGATCTAAGATTGTATTGCGTTAATAAGGCATGATTAGATATTGTAAATATGCTGTAATTAGGGCATTCAACCCCTATATATATGAGACCCTGTCGACCCTCAAAGGGCACGACATTCAGCACTTGTTTCTATTGTTGTGTTCTGTTTTCCATCTCTCACAATGACACTATACATATGCTACTCAAACAATGAATATCGACACAACTAAATTATGAGGTTTGTGTTTGGGTTAGGGTCCTAGATAGACACTGTCATGTACTTGGCCTTATGTCGATCTCTATAAAGCCCTAAATTGCATAATGAAAATAGTGTGTAGCCAAAAAGAAAGTAGTGTGTAGCTAATGAGTAACCATTGGGCTTAAAGTTGGTTAACAAAAAAAAAGCCCCACTTATCTATTTGTGTGTCCTTAAATTTAACGTCAGGCTTTACATGCGAATAAGCCCAAACCATGTCCCATTAAGCCATTAAAAGGCCCAAGATTAGTCAAGCTTAAGCAGAAATTGTGGTCGAAATAACTCACAGGCATGCCAAATAGCATTGAGCTAAAATAATGCCTAGACCACAACCTGTAGCTATCCTTGATAGACCTAAAAATGAATGAAACTTTACACACCGTAGCCATTGTTTTTTGCAGCTCTTATCTTTTCCATATATATAAGGGGCCAGCTCTCCTAAGCTCAATCTTAGGATAAGGTAAGCTCAAGTGTGTGGTAGGGCCCACTTGGGGACCCACATCGGGATGAGGATGTGGGATTTCAAGGACTCCCTGAAATCCTCCTCCCTGCAAAAAATGAGCTTCAGCCGTAATTTCTATCATCTCCATATGGGCCCAAAAGTTTAATGGTCAATAGTCCATTCGGATCGATACACAGTCGATCAAACGGTCATATAAATTCGGATCTAACCGAAAGTTAGTGGACATGTGCAATTTAGGGGGGGTCATGTATTTGGTCCATTTGGATGGACTAAAGGTGGGCTCCACAAGTATGAGCTCACAAAATTTTATCCCGAGCTTGAGCTTAGGAGAGCCTTGCTCTCTCTTTCTATATATATATAGACACAAAATTTTATCCGATGGTTCTTCTCTCCATTTGTTCTGCAAAATACCTAAAACAGCCCCAGGGCCCTTTCTTCTTCCCTCCTACCTTCAAAATAAAGCGCATATGCTTGCAGGTGTCACCCACAGAAGCTCGAACAAACTATGGTATCAAGCCGGTTTTGCGGTCGTCGGTGTTGAAGGGTAATACTGTTGTGTCTTTTTCTTTCATCTCAATATGTTGCCATCTTTAATTGTGCCAAATCCATCACCAAGCCATCCACCTCAAGCAACATACCACAATCCATCCTTCACCTCCAAACCAAATCTACCCAACTCCAAACTCAGCCCTATTGCCTACCTCTTCTCAGAACCATCACCTCCATCACAAACACACCACATGTGACGCCCCAGAGTCCCACATCGACTATAGAGAGGAAAGTTAATGAGATTATATGTAGAGCTCACACCCTTACCTTGCATGAGGCCTTTTGATGGATTAAGGCCCATCAGAAACAAAACTGTAAGGCCCGTGGGCCAAAGCGAACAATATCATATATGCATGTAGGGTGAGGCGTTATAAATGGTATCAGAGTCGACTCTCGACTAGTTCGAGTGTGAGTCCCTTGCCGTGGTCTGGTGTAAGTGGGCGGGTTTCCATGTGGGCGTGCCAAGAGGGTTAGCAGGCTACAGGAGCTGGCAGGCTACTGCACAGGGACATGCAGCCTTAAGGGGGGTGGAATGTGACGCCTTGGAATCCCACATCGACTATAGAGAAGAATGTGAATGAGATTATATGCAGAGCTTACACCCTTACCTTGCATGAAGCCTTTTGATGAAGAGGTCCATCAGAAACAAAACCATGAGGCTCGTGGCCCAATTACGGACAATATCATGCATGTGTGTAGGGTGAGGCGTTACACCACCTCTATCCATAACCCTCAACAGTACCCAATTATCACAAAATCTCCAAAGCCATTCAAACCATTCCCAAACCCATTTAACAGATTCCATCTATTAAAATCACACCCTACATCCATGCAAATGTATTCCACAAAACCCAAATCTTCAAACGCATTCAAACCAAACCAGATCCCCAAACCCTTTTTTTTATGTAAATTTAACTTACTTGTTTCTCTCTCTTGTTCTTAACTTTAAACTTGAGCTTTAATATTCACTCTATGGACCAGTTTATGCTCTTACGTTTTATGGAAATGTGCTATATATGGTTGATGAATGAATGAGGAACACCGAGTTGGTGAATTTAAAGGACATGTTATATGGGTAAACTGGTGAATAGAAATATACCCCAATTTGTGTTGGTTCTTTAGACCTCACACATGAAATTATGTTGGAAATCCGTTCATGGGGTTAAGTGTTCTTCGAGTTTGACTTGAAACCCCATGCGGACGTGTGTCGCGCCTCGGGAGTAGTGTACTCTTGGGCTCAGGGTGTGACAATTATCAATAAATTTATTATTTATAAGTTAAAAACAAAATTATGTTTATAGATTTTACCATTTTCCAAATCCTATTATGATGCTGCTGTGAATTTCGTGTGATCTGCTCAATTTTGAAAATAAAATGATATTATCATAAAATCTTCATTGATTTTAAAATGTCACCGATATTCATGAAACTAGATTTCACTTTATAAGGTATAAGATACCACTTACAAGGAGGTGTTTAATTTCCTCTATTAAAAGCCCCCATGGTTCTTTTGTTAGAATCATGGTAATCGAACATAAAAGGATGGGGTGACTGTAATCCATACGGTCATACACTATCTAAAACATGAAAAGTAAATAATAAGAAATCCAAAACGAATCTTAACCGTTCACTCTGTGGACCGGATGATTTGAGACAACGCGAACCATGAGTAAGAGCTGACATGATCAACTAGAATTAGGGAAGGTCTTGAGGTAGGTAAAATTCACCGTGTAGTAAAATCTTCCTTTTCTCTTTGTTGAGTTTGGCTTGTATTTTTTTCTTTAAATCTAACCAAGGCTTATAAAGCCAACACATGTACCATCGAATACATTTAATCATAAAATATGATTCATTTGCCCCTTAAAAAAAGGACGATCAAAATTCACATTCATGTGATGTCATGATTAAAGTTTACACATACTAGGATTGTACTAAAGAATTTTGAGAGCACTGACTTGGTAGATTTTCTGTTTGGCACCCAAGTATAGTCCACACCTACTATGAAATCCAACCACCTTTCCTTCAGTTGTAGAAGTGCAAAAGGTACCCCCATCTCCTCTCCATGAGGGCCATACTTCTAGTTCCACCCTAGTGGTATGGAATGTAAGAGAGGTTAGCACTTTGGGCCTCTCATCTCTGTTGATGGAGCTATAATAACCACACTGTTGCAATTGAGGACTTCATTTGGGTACTGAAAACTGGACCTGGAAAGAACACTACAGTAACAATCTAAGATGGTGATGTAGTAATCATAGAACATAATAAATTAGCATCCCAGCATCTCTTACCCTATGTGTGGCCTCTCTGTGCCGACTGTGTGCTGGGTAGACTATATAGATTGCCTGTTCCGGTCATACTTAGATTTGTATCAAAGTAATCGCTCGCCCCCTTGTAATGAAAATTTATATTCGATTGCCCACTTGTAACGAAAATTGGCTTCATACCTGAAAATATGCCATCATCCCATAGTCTACCTCCATCACCACCCCATGGACTGGGTCCACTTGGCACTGGTTCTTTCACCACACCATAAACGACCTGTATGCGTGCCCCATTAGAGAGGGTTAAAGCGTAGATTATACATATAATTTGAAGCTTAAACTATCATTTGTAGACATAAAAAATAGTTCTTGATTCAACAATTAAAATGAGAAAGGCACCGCTATATATATATATATATATACCTCCTCTCCTCCAAGACCTCTCTTAGGATGGGAAGGTTGTGGCGAAGGTAACTTTTCTTCCAGAACATGAACTCCAAGGCTATATAAGCCCATTCCACTCCTCCCGTGGAATCCAACTATCATTCCCGCTTTTATATTGGATGTGAAGAAGATCCCCTTTTCCTCTCTAAATGGTCCATAATTCCGTTTTGTGGTGTGAAATGTCAAGGATTTTATTGAAGTTGGTCCAATAGTTTCGAATATTGGCCAATCAGGTCCATGGTAGCCAGATATATGAGTCAACACTTCGTGGGGGTAATAAAAAATAATCTGTACAAGAATAGGAAGTTAGTAACATGTGTAAGGAAATTAATTTAGGCCCATTACTTGGACCACAAGTCCTTTCCTTTCTAGAAGTGTGGTCATAATAGGAATTCAGTTTTCATAGGATACATATGCTATAATTACTCAAAAAGGTTTTCTAATGAGATAGTTTCCTTAATATTCTCTACCTTGATGGATGGTTGAGATTAAATCTAAAGTAAACCTAATTGGGAAATTTGGTCCTCTCTCCACCTATAAATAAAGCCTTTGGTCCATCACAAAGGTTACACCCAAAATCAACACATTAAAGTTTATAGGCAAGGAGAGAGAAACCAAAAACCATTCACACAGCCTCTTCTTCGACGGATCTCAACAACAGTGCCAGACAGCAGGATCGGAAAGCTCTCTGCATCAGGATGTCTGGAGGTACTCTTCAACTTATTTAAGATTAAATATTACCTGTGATTATCATGTTGTTCACGATCTTAGGGTTCATGTTAATAATGATATAACAACATGCTTCACGATATTGAAATGAAATAGAGAAAAAACATCTCAAAAGAACAAAAATCATGCTTGCCTTTTCTACTTCATACCGTATGCTTACCTAGAGGTGTAAGATGGGCTGGGCCTGGAGCTTGGTGCGTTGACCGGCCCATCCCATGCACGGGCCGTGCCAGGCCAGGGGGTTCTGGCCTGTGGCACGGAGTGGCTCAGCCCATGCACGCGGCGTGGCCTGGCTGGGCTCGAGAAAGCACCCCCCCTAATGGTAAAAATAAAACGTCTAAGAGGGGGTTTTGACCGTTTACCCCCTTCCCCCAACAGCCAAAAAAGGGTCAAATAAGAGGTATTTTTGGTCAGTTTTTCCCCCTCCCCTCATTTCTTAACACTTATCTACACTCTCTCTAAGCTCTCTTTCTATCTATAGCTAACTAAGCTCTCTCTCTTTTCAAGGTATATATTTATTTAGATTTCAAATTTTATTTAGTATATATATATATAGTATAATAAGCCTCATTTTCTCCCCTTTCTTATATAAATTATCACAAAAAATATATTAAATATATATATATATATATTATTTAGTTTTTTATTTCTAGTTTTGAAAAATAGCTTAGCCGTCACAAGATTTCAACTATGACTTCACTCTAAAATCTAAATGATTCAAATTCTAGAAATTTGGGTAGATCAAGATCTAGAGGTAGAAAACAATCCTGAATCTGTTGCCCAACGTCAAATCTCAACTAAAAGAAAATTAAATTGACTTCTGAAGTTCAAAAATATTTCAACTTAACTGAGATTTATGATCTTGCTAGAAGCACTGAGAAAAAGGCACAATGCATATTTCATAAAGAATGTTACAGTTGTATGTCAACAGGTGGCACCGGACACCTTAAGTAAATACATACGAGTTTGTATGGCCAAACATGTTGGAAGGAAGTTCAATCCGGCAGCAGGGAGTAGTGGCATGCAAACTCTACGATCTCAAAGTTCTTCACCTGGTAGTTTGGGAGTTTTTAATTATAATTCTTCTAATGCTAGATACCAACTTGTAGAATTTATTGTAATTAATAAATCACCATTTCTAAATGCTGAGAATGAATCCTTAGAAGACTTTGTGAATGAAACCTTCCCCCTTTATTTAAAAAGATTTCAAGAAATACTTCCAGAAATGATGCAAAAAGAAAAAGAAATGGAAGAGTGGATTTAAAAACTGCTCTTCAAAACATACCCGAAAAAATAGAATTAATTAACATCGGATTTATGGACCTCCAAACAAAATGTTGGGTATATTTTAATAACTGCACATTATATTGATATGAATTGGATTATGCGGAAAAGAATGATTTCATTCTCTTTACTTGAGTACCCACATACTTGTGTTAGAAGAGGGCCCACTATCTTAGAAAAAATCAGAGAGTATAATATTGAAAATAAAATAAATTCTAGAACTTTAGATAACGCAAGCTTCAACAATAGCGCTATTGAAATACTAAAAAGTGTACTCCAGTTTCATTTAAATGGGTTTATTTTTCAACTATGACTTTAGTCTAAAATCTAAATGATTCAAATTCTAGAAATTTGGTTGTAGATCAAGATCTAGAGGTAGAAAACAATCTTGAATCTGTTGCCCAACATCAAACCTCAACTAAAAAGAAAATAAAATTGACTTCTGAAGTTAAAAAATATGTCAACTTAACTGAGATTTAAGATCTCGCTAGAAGCACTGTGAAAAAGGCACAATGCATTTTTCGTGAAGAATGTTACGGGTGTATGTCAACAGGTGGCACCTGACACATTAATAAACGCATACGAGTTTGTATGGCCAAACATGTTGGAGGTAACGTCAATCCGGCGGCAGGAAGTAGTGACACGCAAATTCTACGATCTCAAAGTTCTTCATCTGGTAGTTTAGGAGTTTTTAATTATAATTCTTCTAATGCTAGATACCAACTTGTAGAATTTATTGTAATTAATAAATCACCATTTCTAATTGATGAGAATAAATCCTTAGAAGACTTTGTGAATGAAACCTTTGCTCATTTATTTAAAAAGATTTCAAGAAATATTGCTAGAAATGATACAAAAAGAGAAAGAAAAGGAAGAGAAGATTTAAAAACTACTCTTCAAAACATACCCGAAAAAATAGTATTAACATCGGATTTATAGAATGTTGGGTATATTTTAATAACTACACATTATATTGATATGGACTGGATTATGCAGAAAAGAATGATTTCATTCTCTTTACTTGAGTACACACATACTAGTGTTAGAAGAGGGCCCACTATCTTAGAAAAAACCAAAGAGAATAATATTGAAAATAAAATAAATTCTAGAACTTTAGATAATGCAACCTTCAACAATAGCGCTGTTGAAATACTACAAAGTGTACTCCAGTTTCATTTAAATGGGTTTATTTTTCACAATAGATGTGCATGTCACATCTTAAATCTTATAGTACAAGATGGATTAAGATTTATTAAGCATATAATAGAAGTGATTAAATACATTATAGGTTACAATTTTTTGTCTCCTTCAAGGAAGCAAAACTGGAAGGAAATATGTATTAGTCTTAATAAAAATTTCCAAAAAATACAATTAGATGTAAAGCATAGGTGAAATTTTACTTATCAAATGTTAAGAGAAACTTGCAATTATAAAGGTATAATTAATCAATATTGTACTTTATATTTAACACATGCAGAAACTTCGATAGATGATTGACAAGTTCTTGAACTGATAAGAGATTTTTTATTCCTCCTCGACTCAAGTTTTGAACCACTTTTATAAAATTAGTTTTACTTTGGAAAAATATAGAAATATAGTCTTTCAAGGATATGTGTACAATGGAAAGGAAGTTTTCACAAATACTGGAGAAATACTCTAATAACATTTTGTTTAACCTCTATATTAGATCCTAGGTTACAATTCATAGGCATAACAACTTTGCTTGAGATAATAGATAATAATACGAATACCACTAATGTAAATAATATTTTTATGATTAAATATTATTAGATGAACTTTTATTGAGTATTCTACCCAAATGGGTAGATTGGAAACAACTTATACCCCTCTCCAACCACAGGCAAGGAAAAAGAAAGTGAAAAGTCCTTAAAAATGCATAATTTCCTCATCATTTTAGAGTAATTAAGGACTTAATCATCAAATCATGGTCCATTTTAGTAAAAAAAATAAATCATGATTCTATGTTTGTGAGTATCAAAGTCTGAATTCGAGTCAAAACTCATTGAAAAATCGCATTTTCACATAAAATCTTGAATTTCTCTATTTCTTGGCATTGAAAGTCACAAATTTCTCATTACTTTTTATTCACACATGAAATGATGAATTGTCCTTGCACCATTGATTTAATTAAGGAAAAATTGATAAAATGGTGACATTTTATGCACCTATTTAGGTGTGAATTGGGCTCGCATCTTGCATCATTCCTTTCCTATATAAATAGATTATTCTTTGATCTTTGTTTTTACTTTATTTTTTTTTAGGAAACGTAAATTCTTGAGGACCCACCTTCCTTGGGCATGGATTCCAAGAAGGCAAAGATTGAAGGACAAGAAAGAAGAAAAAGAAGGAAACAAAGAAAAAAAATTCAAGAAAAGATGCCAAGGGAGAGATGCACGTCCAATAGTTTCAATTCAAGAATCACACATCAAAGTGGGGCCTACTTCTATTCCATTTTTAAATTAATTTCAGATTCGAAGGGATCTTTTCAAGAGAGAAAGTGAGCCCATCTAAGGATATTTTTCCAGCCATAAAGAGTTAAAAAAAACTTGGAAGATCTTGATTAGCAATCCAAGTTGGAAACAAATTCAAAGAATCCAAGATTTTAGCACTTAAACTCCAAATGGATAGGCCAACAACTCCATCCCATGATTTTACACGTCCATGACGGGGACCACAAGCATCCAAGATTTATTTCAAATTTGAAATTTCAAATTTGAAATTTGAAATTTGAAATTTGAAATTTGAATTGATTCTTAGCCAAAGTGGGCCCAAGAGAGGAAGTTGCATAAGATAATAAGAATCCTATTTTCACTAGGATAGTGGGCCAATCCTTTGAAACTCTCTCAAAACCCTCATAATCCTAATTATCCAAATTGGACCCCACATTACTAATCCTTACCCAAACCAAAATCTTGCAACCCAAGTCATCAAACTTGTATAAAAAAGAGCCAAAATGGGCTGGATGTGCATTCCCATCTCCCCCTATTCCC
This sequence comes from Cinnamomum chago, assembly GCA_038049695.1. Classification (NCBI taxonomy): domain Eukaryota; kingdom Viridiplantae; phylum Streptophyta; class Magnoliopsida; order Laurales; family Lauraceae; genus Cinnamomum; species Cinnamomum chago. Next base: position 100,407,132 of record CP142451.1, on the reverse strand, counting down.
TTGGACGACCAGCAACATTATTTTCCCCCTTTTTCCATTAATTTTTCTCCATCTCTCATCCTTCATCAATATTTCATCCAAGGCCTTCCCTAAGGCATACCACCACTTGGATTTCTATGCCACCGTCCCGCCGCTGCCGTTGCTACCGTTGTTTCACCATCGGACTAACCTTGAAATCATTTTCCCTTGCTTTGATTTCAGATTGCGAAACGAGAGCCGGTTGAATCGCCGTTCGAGACCGCGAGTCCCTCTCCTCTATTTAGTGTTTCATGTGTCTATGGTAAGGTTGGATGAACTTTATTTTAATTCAAATAATTTTGTAATGGTTATTTGCTTGTAATGGGTCTTTCATTAATAAATCAAGTTTATGGGTTCTTGCTCTTCAACAATGGGTCAACATCGAATTTTTGTGAGTAGTGACAGTGCGCACTTGGTGTGGTGGTCTTGATTTTTCTTGATGGCATTTAGCAAAGTAACCGTTGCAAAGTTTGAGAATTAAAATCCATTTTTTATTCACTGATTTTATTTTATTTTATTTTTATTTTTATGCATCTTAAAAATTATTGTAATTGGTTGGACTGACAAATCTTATGGTGAATGCAGTAGTTAGATTAGGTTTCTAGATTAGGATTTTTGTTTTTCTTTGGTTGTAATTAATTTTATTCAGACTTGTAATTAGTTTTTTTAAAGTAGGATTTGTGATTTTTATAGTTTTTTGATAGGCTAGAATTAGTGTTTCAATAGGACAGGGTTTTACGCGATTAATTACTCCCTATGGATCGACCTCAGATTTCACTAAGTTATTACTACAGTCGCGGCCTTGCACTTGGGGCTGACGATCAGAAAGCCTCATGGAATATTCTTAGGAGCTCTCAAGGTAGTAGTTCTTTCAGATCTAGTCAAATTGTGAATAACTTAACTGTGTATCTACAGACTGTTCTGGTTGATGTTGTAGATGATGACACCAGTTTCGACGTTTTGGCCTGGTGCAAAACATGTGAAAGTAGATTTTTTGTTCTTTTGATCCGTTGTGGTCCGTGATTTACTAATAGTTCCAGTGTCTACAGTTGCATAGGAGCAAGCTTAATTTCGATGTAGGTGGGTGACTTATTGACAACAGGAGGGCGATGCTGTCAGAAGAAATGGTGGAAACACGCATGTGCCTAAGAGACTAGTTCTTGGCAGAGATAAGAAAGCAAAACTTGATGTCTGAAGAAGAAATAGAAGACAACTTTTCAGTACTAGAAATATTATATATAGTATTCAGAAATTTCCATAGTTGTGATCTGTAAATTTTATTTCAAGTTGGATATTATCGTCATAGTTGTTGTAAACTTTACTTCTAGAAAATTGTCATAGTTGTAATTTTTATTTATAACTTTTTTTAAAGATAGAATTATCATCTAACTTGTAAATTATCATCAAAGTTGTTGTAAATTTTATTTTAAGGAATATATCATACTTAAAAGTTTTATTTTTCATTTCTAAATTAGCATCAATGTTTGTGCATTTATTTTGTTAATCTCAACTTTATTTCAAGCTGAGAACCCTCTGAGGTCCCTTTCAATTTATTATTAAAAAATATTTAAAGAATTTAGATTAAAAAATTTATAAAAAGCAGCCCGAGGGCCACCTCGGCCCAGACTAACACGTGGGCTGGCACGGCACGGCACGACTAGCTAGAGTCGTATTTGGCCGACCCCTGTCAGCCTGGGTACGACACGGCATGGCCCGGCCCAAACATGGCTGGGCTGGCACGACCCATTTTACACATTTAGGCTTACCCCACCCATGATCAATGCGACATATTCTCATGAATAAAAAAATCGCATTATAATTTCCAAGAACATCATCTTTACCTTGTGTTCTTTTGTAAGAAAGTTGATATAGCCGGCTAAACCATGCTTGCTCCCCCTTATCTTTTGCCCATGTTTATCATAAATAACTTCTATGCTGTCAATGGCAAAAGGATCAGTCGTCAAATTGATCTGTCTAACACCTGTATATACACCATCATCGAACATTAATCCTGCCATTCTTGATCCCCAAGGTCCATTTGTCACAGGGTCACCATTAGTGTGGGGCTCTTTCACAGTATAGCTTGGAAAACTGACGACCTGCGACAATGAAGTTGAGACATATTTCTTGATCAAAGGCAACCTTAGTAAATACAATTAGTGTCTTTTTTGTTTAACAGAATACTTGCCGTTAATTCTTTAGTATCTGAAAATTGTCTTGAGCTGCTATTCCCTGGAACCTTGTTGTTGACTTCCTTCTCTCCTACCACATTATATCCAATTTGAGCTGGAAGCAAACTGTTGGATAGATATGGTTTCTGTAGGGGCTTTAGATGAACACCGATTGAGTCGAGATAGCACCCACACCTTCCATGAAATCCAACTATCTTACTGCCCGTCATTGGAAATGAGAAGTGGGTTCCTTGTTGACGACCATATGGACCATATTTCGCCTGATTGCTTTCGAATGCAAGTGATTGGACACTGACAGGGCTCCCATTTGCAATTGATCCAAAATAACCACTAAGTGAAGTAAGAACCTCATCTGGATAATCTAACTTTATCTGCAACAAGTAACGCAACATAAACAAGATAAGACCAATAGAAATACAAATTTCCTCTGAAAAAAAAAATGCAAAATTTGTTACATCCTAGATCATATATGAACTAGTACTCCATACCACATGGCACAATGTCTTAAAAATCAAGATTTTGTCACAATGGTTAAAATTTTCCCTTGATAGTTAGGTTTATGTTTGATAAAGTCCCATGTAATTCTGTAGAACTGTATTTAGTTTGTAATCTATGTTGTCTGATGTATGGTCCCAAATTCCTGATTCTGATATTTCTCCTCTGCAGTGTGATGAACTGGATAATAGAGGTATTTAAGAGCTCTAGGTCAGGTTTCTACACATGACTAGGTAGAGAAAATAGAGTTTTCAGATGTGGGGAAAAAAGTGAATATACGTAATTCTATTTTGGGCGGGAAGGGAAAACGTGTGATTTCGTATGGATATAATGTGATGTCCTATGGACCTAAGATATCGCGCATTTTAAGCTTAAGATTGTAATTTTCACAACGCCTACAAACAGTTATGCAGGAATTTTTTAAATTTCAACTATGTAAGGGCGATAGTCAGGCCTTAGGGCAGCTGTACGGTCAAAAGCAAAATAAAAATAAAAAAATAAAATAAAATTATATTTAGACCCAGCTCCTATTAAAGAGAAATATGGCTGGATCTTATACAAGAAGGAACCATTTGTGTTCAGAACAATTACGATTTCGAGGACCCCTCTGAAGAGGGACAGAGACAGTAGGATGTCAATAGCTTGTAATAAAAGAGCAAGAGGACAGATCTTTTCACTTTTGTGATTACTAAGCATGGAGATGGCATGATGTCCAGACTCCAAAATCCAAATCCTCCAATTTGGGAATCATTACCAAATTCACTACAATGGAAGTTGATCCCACCATGAGATTTAACTCATACAAAACAAATGCATAAAAAATTACAGAACTTCATATATTTGTATGTAATTAATTTGACAATGTGCCCAACTCCTATTATAGTGAAACTTGATTAGATCTTATATCACATTAAAACATTTATACCGAACGGTTAATTAGATTTCAACTGATAGCAAGATATCAACAGCTTGTAACAGAAGAAGAAAGGACAGACCTTTTCTATTCTGGTGCCCGCACTTCCACCACCACCACCATGTTTATCTGACCACACCGATCTCCCCTTCTTGTCATACTTAATTTGAATAGAGTCAATTGCAGCTCCATGCATCACTACCAACTGCTTTATACCTGTGTACACCCCATCATCGAACTGACTTCCTCCGTCCCCTCCCCATGGCCCTATTGATATGGCCTTCTTCCCATCCGTCACGTTACTCTGTCCAAATCATAACAACAACAATCACTCATTTCAGTCACCACCTTTTCAAAATCTCAACTCAATCACACCAAGATAAATACCCAAAAGACATGTTTCTCATTAACATTACCATTTGCTAGAGCAGTAGATCGTTGTCAAGTGTGAAGAAGTGGAACCAAGTTGCTTGTGTAGTGCTAAGTTGAATTAGGGTACATGTGGGAAGGGAACTTTATAAAGTAAACATGTACTCTCAGAAATGTGGATAAGTTCATGAAAGAAATCAGATTCCATGTTCCACTGTCCTGCACTGAAAGGAGTATCCGTTTCTATGGATTATGGAAATCATCTATCGAGAATTCCTGCAATGGACAGTGTTGGTTTGAGATATATATATGGTTTGCTCAGCTCAGCTGCTGACAACAAAAATAGCATTTAGAATCTCTGTTAGAATTTTATTGAACTGAAAGACGTGAGACAAGAAGCTTTTTAACGCCAAGTAGTGATCTTTTAGAAATAGTTAACCATCCAGCAAATTATAGTAAGTTGTAAAACAAAGAATGGGCCCATTAGTACATGAACAATGCTTCAACCGTACAAATGGCGAAGTCTTTTACTTGTAGGAAGATCTACTGCAATGTATTACATGGAGGCCAAACTTAGCTCATATGGGATAAATCGAGGCTCATCCATGATCCATATATGCACCGATTGAATGGGAAATGGAGCTCAATTGGACATCAAGGGAAGGTCGTTTAAGACCACTACTGGCCCAACACAATAAATCCGAGGACCAACTGGGTTTGAGTTGTCGCCTACAGTCTTTTGCAAAGGGAAATGTTATGTGAACTCTTAGATGATTCCCCTTCTACACATATTTGTGGTTGTAACTAATCAGTGGAGCCAAGACCCAACTGAGCTAAACTTGGAAAAAAATTAAATTGGTCTGGGTTCATTAGTTCTTACCAGATAGGTATCTACCATTTTACAAGACTCAAGAGACCCAAATACTATATATGATGATGGACCTTAAAAAAATAACAATAATAATTTAATATAAACTCTGCCAAATTGTTATAAGTACTGGTCCCAAAGCCAGTATATAGGAGGGTTGCGTTAGATAGGTTGACAACTACCGTTAAACTTCTATCACAACCCCAACATGAATTCTGAGAAAAGAAACAGAATTCGTGTGGGTTTGAACATATTTCCATTGTTGATGAGACCGTATTTAATATGCCTATTTTATGTACTCTATGTCAATCCAAGCCCAAACTTGCATGCCCATTTAGGCCCATTCATTATATTTTACCATGAGTCAAGCACACATGTACATAATTAGTTTGCTAGCTATAATTTAAGATCTAAGATTGTATTGCCTTTTAATGGATTGAGGTCCATCAAAAACAAAACCGTGAAGCCCATGGGCTAAAGCGGACAATATCATGCATGCATGTAAGGTGGGGCGTTACACCACCTCTATCCATAACCCTCAACGGTACCCATTTATCATACCGAGCAAGGAGGGGGAGAGAGAGAGAGGGAAGAAAGGGAGCAGTAGTTTTGGGGTTTTTCATGGGGGTCCCATGGATGTATGGATGTACGGGGAGCAATGAGGGATGTGTGAATAGCCGCTCTCTCATATTATCGTAAGATGTCCTGATTTGAAATGTAAATGAAAAACTTAAGTGAATTTTTTAATCCTAATTTGAAATTTGGGCAAAACTCGAACCCTATTTTTAAATTTTCCCTATATATAATGGTAAGTTCCCAGGCAGTCTTGGAGGCGATGGCCCAGGATGAGAAAGGTGGGTTTGGTTGGGCTCAGTTAGCCCATGGTCTAAGCTCATATCTATTGGGCCAGGTCAGCATCCGGGCATCAAGATCAATTAGGGTAATTTTATTATACAATTACAATGTAATTAGGGTATAAGAATGGACTCAACCCGTAACGAATGGGGCGCCCCTAAGTTCGACCCAACGAGTTACATCATGTCCAGCTCAAGCAGATTGCAATCCTTTTACATCCCTAATTTTACAACCCCTTTGCATTCTAAGAACTTCTCCAGCACTCCTTTACCTGGAAATCGAATTATCTATAATTATGCCTACCAATAATTGGTTTCTACAAAGGCCAAAACAATAGTGACTCAGGTTATCCAAATGCAAGAACCCCAGTTGATGCATAAACAAATTTAGCTGCACTTGATTTAGAAGATCTAAACGAACCCCTGGGATTAATCACTCAGCTAGAGCTGTGATGGATGCAGTTATTCCTACACTGCTCCAATTGTTGCCATAGGCTACAACAATTATTTTCAGTGTATATGGAATACACATGTGTAAATAACCAAGAAACTTGGAATACATTTAGCAATAATATGATTTTTCTAGCTAAAACACAAACTTGAAGTTCATGTGACATCAAGACCAGAGTTAATACATAGTGTGATTGTACTGAAATTTATATTCCATGAGTGGTTTGGGTAATTAGCTCAAGAGTTTTGAAAATCATTGACTTGGAGAATTTTCTCTCCCCCAACCAATGTTGCATTTGCATATGGACTCCAATGGCATCCAGGAATAGTCCCACTCCTGCCATGAAATGCAACCACCTTCCCTTTTGTAGTTGTACAAGTGAAAAAGGTCCCTATGTCCTCTCCATAATGGCCATACTTCCCCCTACTTGTGGAATGGAATGGAACAGAGGTGATCACTTTGGGCCTCTTATCTTTGTTGATGGAGCTATAATAACCACTGATGGAATTAAGGACTTCATTTGGTATAAAGCTGGACCTGGAAGGAACACCATAGTAACAGTCTAAGATGGTGATGTAGTAATTATAGAACTTCAAAAACTAGCATCCCCAGCATCTCTTACCCTATGTGCGGCCTCTCCGCACTGGCTGTGTGCTTGGTAGACTATACAAATTGCCCGTTCCGGTCATACTCACATTTGTATCAAAGAAATCGCTTGCCCCCTTGTAATGTAAATTTATATTAGATTGACCGCTTGTAACGAAAATTTGCTTCATACCCGAAAATATGCTATCATCCCATGGTCCACCTTCATCATCACCCCGTGGAGGTAACCTTCCTTCCCGAGCATGAACTCCAATGCTATTTAGGTACATTCCACTCCTCCCATGGAATCCAACTATCATTCCTGCTTTTATTAATTTGGATGAGAAGAATGTCCCATGTTCAACTCCAATTGGTCCACACTTCCTTTTTGTGGTGTGAAATGTCAAGGACTGTATTACTGCTTCTCCATCAAACCATATGCGTCCATGGTAGCCAGATATACGAGTCAAGACTTCGCGGGGGTAATCGAAAATAATCTGTACAAGGATAGCAAGTTAGTAAAAACTTTCATCATTATGAATAAGGAAAAATCTCAAGAAAGACATTTTTTTTTTAAGTTCATGTTTTAGAAAATTGAAACCCAATCTACTTCATAACATAGGCTTACCCCACCCATGAACAATGCGACGTATTCTCATGATAGAAAAAAATCTCATATTTTCATTGTTGTGATCTAGGGCTACGAGAAGAGAACAATCACGCACAGAGAACACGAGATTTACGTGGTTCGGCTTTTGGCTTTCGTCCACGGGGAGACAGGAGAATCACTATGCAATCAGAATAGTTGTGTGTACATCATAGAGATTCTGGGTCTCTATTTATAATATCAACCCCAAACCCTGTTACACCCAAAAACTACTTCTAATCACAGTAGACTTACTAATTGCGCCTACTTCTAAGCAGAGTACAACCTGGGCAATCTAGGAGCTTGGTTAACCAAGACTTACTAATTACTAGTGAGCCATACTAATTAACAAATTTCCACCTTGGCGAATATTGAAGCTGATCCTTAAGCATAAAACACGTCTCGCTGTCTTCACCTGCCCCGGAGGGCACTCAGGTACTGACCACATTGATCAAGTCCAAGCAATGCTTGAACTTGACTACTGGAATAGTCTTGGTCATCATGTCTGCTGGATTATCCGCCGTAGCAATCTTAATCATTACAATAGCACCCTCGGCGATGACATCTCGAATGAAGTGTGCCCTAACATCAATGTGTTTGGTCTTTTCATGATACTTAGGATTGTGTGGCAGATCGATCGCACTCTGACTGTCACAGAAAACAGTTGTCAGCTTCTGTTCCAATCCCAGATCTCCAACCAAGTATGTCAGCAAAATAGCTTCCTTCACTGCCTCTGTAGCTGCCATATATTCTGCTTCAGTGGTAGACAAGACAGCTTTGGATTGCAATGCTGCCTTCCAACTAATGGCACCGCTAGCAAAAGTGAAGACATAACCTGTCAAGGACCTTCTTCTGTCTAAATCTCCCGCAAAATCTGAATCAACATATCCAATAACACTTCCAGAAGTGTTGTTGCTTCTGTCATACACTATCCCAGCATCAGTAGTACCTTTCAAGTAACGAAGTATCCATTTCACTGCCTACCAATGAGCCTTCCCGAGGTTATCCATGTATTTGCTAACTACACTAACCGCATGAGAAATATTCGGCCTCGTGCAAACCATGGCATACATGATACTCCCAACTGCACTAGCATAAGGAACACGAGACATGTGCTCCACCTCTTCCTCAGTTTGTGGTGATAAAGCAGCGGAAAGTTTGAAATGGGCTGCCAATGGAGTGTTTACAGGTTTCGAACTTTGCATACCAAAGCGCTCCAGAACCTTCTCAAGGTACCCCTTTTGTGACAAAAATAATTTGCCCGCTTTCCGGTCCCTTCATATCTCCATTCCAAGAATTTTCTTTGCAGCACCTAAGTCCTTCATCTCAAATTCACCATTTAACTGAGCCTTTAACCTGTTGATCTCAGACATGTCATTTGCAGTAATCAACATATCATCAACATATAACAGCAAATAGACATACGAGCCATTTGAGTGCTTCTTATGATAGACACAACTGTCGTATGCACTCCTGCAATAACCGTTTCCAACCATAAAGGTATCGAAACGCTTGTACCACTGCATAGGAGACTGCTTCAGGCCATATAACGATTTCTTCAGCAAACATACGTGGTCTTCCTTTCCATGAATTTCAAACCCCTCTGGTTGATGCATATAAATCTGTTCATCAAGCTCGCCATGTAAAAATGCAGTCTTGACATCAAGCTGCTCCAATTCTAAATTCAATTTAGCAACCATAGCAAGTAGCACTCGGATAGAACTATGTTTCACCACAGGAGAGAACATTTCATTGAAGTCAACACCCTCCCTCTGAGTATAGCCTTTTGTAACCAGTCGTGCTTTGAACCTAGCATCTTCCACCCCTGGAGTTCCTTCCTTTTTCTTAAAGACCCATTTACAACCAACAATCTTCTGGCCTTTCGGAGGTTTCACCAGCTCCCAAGTTTTATTCTTGTGAAGAGATTCAATCTCTTCACCCATGGCTACAGCCCATCTTGCTGATTCTTTGCTAGTGACGGCATCCCGATATGTAACCGGCTTTGACTCAGTACTTTCAGCTGTATTAAGAGCGTATGCAACAATATCTTCATACCCGTATCTTTGAGGTTACTTAATCTGTCTCCTCTCTCTGTCTCTGGTAAGCATGTAATCATTTGGAACTGCAGTTTCCTCATTTGAGCTTTGCATCTCCTCTACATCTTGTCGAACTGGGACATCTTCTTGCACCTTATCCTGCAAGTTTCCTGAAGCTTCCTTCTCAAGCTCCACCTGTTTACTGACACCACCGTTTTTATCCTCCACCTTTTTACTGACATCATTATTGCTTCCAGCATCATGGCACTCCTTCGGTTTGAACATAGCAGACTCATCAAAGGTCACAACTCTGCTTATAATGGATTTGGGAGATTTTCCATTTAGGCACCACAGCCTATATCCTTTCACACCATCTGCATATCCTAGAAATATGCACTTTCTTGCCCTTGGTTCAAGCTTTCCATCATTCACATGAGCATAGGCAGGACAACCAAATATCCACAAGTTGGTGTAATCAGCAGGAGATCCAGACCATACCTCTATAGGAGTTTTACATTCTATAGCTGTTGATGGAGACCGGTTAATCAGATAACAAGCTGTGTTAAAAGCTTTTGCCCAGAACTTCCTTGGTAACCCTGCATTGGAGAGAATGCACCGGGTCTTTTCTAAAATAGTTCTGTTCATCCATTCTGCAACTCCATTCTGTTGCGGTGTATGCCGGACTGTGCGATGTCTCACAATCCCTTCATTCTTGCAGAACTCATTAAAAGCACTGTTACAGAATTCCAAGCCGTTGTCAGTTCTCAAGCGCTTGATTTGTTTACCTGTCTGCTTTTCAATCATAGCTTTCCATTGCTTGAACTGCGCAAAAGCTTCATGTTTGTACTTTAAAATATACACCCAGACCTTCCAAGAATAGTCATCAATGAAAGTCAACATGTATAAACCACCACCAAGAGATGGAACACGAGAGGGACCCCAAAGATCATAGTGGATGTAATCCAAAGTACCTTTGGTCCGATGAACAGCTGTCCTGAACTTGACCCTACACTGTTTTTCGAAGACACAATGCTCACAAAAGTCCAGCTTTCCTGTTTTCTGACCACACAGCAAACCTTGTTTAGTCAACTCATCCAAACCTCTCTCACTCATATGCCCAAGCCGCATATGCCATAACTTGGTAGTTTCTAAATCTGAATCTGAGGGCGACACAGCTGCAGCACCTGTAATTGTACTACCTTGAAGAAAGTAAAGGCTATTCTGCTTCAATCCCTTCATCACTACAAGAACACCCTTCGAAATTTCCATAACTCCACCTCCAGCTTTGTAGGTACAACCGTTGGAGTCAAGCGTACCCAAGGAAATCAGATTTTTCTTCAACTCTGGAACATGCCTAACATCTGACAAAGTTCTCACAATACCATCATACATCTTAATTTTGATTGCACCTATCCCAACAACCTTGCAGGCTGCATTATTTCCCATAAGCACTTTACCACCATCAATCGATTGATAATTGGTAAACCAATCTCTATAAGTACACATATGATAGGAACACCCCAAATCAAGAATCCACTCAGTAGCTGAGCTACCAACAATAACCGAAAGAACTTCTGCACCATCAGAATTACTCTCTATTGCTTCGGTTGCAACTCCGGCAATTTCTCTAGAATCAGATTTCTCCTTTCCTTTTCGCTCTGGACAATCTTTTCTAAAGTGCCCTTCCTTGTGACATTTGAAACACTTTAATTTTCTAGTTTTTTATTTTGACTTAGATTGGCCTCTTCTATTCTACTCTTTCTTCTCTGTTCTGCCACACGCTACCAAACCCTCACCAGAACTGTCAGTGTTTTCAGTTGCAACCTTTTTCTTTAACTCCTTAGAGTTCAAGGCTGACTCAACATCTTCCTTAGAAAGAGTTTCTCTACCATACATCATGGTATCAACAAAGTTCTCATATGAGGGTGGTAAAGAGCAGAGCAACATTATAGCTTGGTCCTCATCATCAATATGAACATCTATAGAAAAAAATCTCATATTTTCATACAATAGATTTCTAAGAACATCATCTTCACCTTCTTTATATTTATTGTCACATTCCGGTCCCGAAATCACCCTGGCCTAGGGTAACTCCCGAGGTGTGTCACACGTACTCCCGCATGTTGTTTCTGTCTCGAGCCAAATACAACATACGAAGGAGAGAAAAGCAACTAATCCACATGTGAGTCTAGCTCACTAACATAAACAATAACAATTGAACACAGCGGAAGTCATAATTCATTTATATAAGGTATCAAATTCCATCAAGTTCAATTAAACATTTAAGTTTGATACAAAAGAAGTAAACAAATATATACATTAAGTTACAAAAGAGGGATCAATGAAAGAACCCTATACAACCACTACCAAAAGTATATTTAAAAGAATTTCGTATGACCATATGAAAATGATAGTCACACGAACTATGGTATCTACAAGTGTAGTCCGCACTCCGAGGAGATAGCTTCTAAGCAGGCCTTGGTTCTGGCCACTCTTCTAATCCTGACGGTACCTCTTGGGTACTCTCCTCTCCCTCCTGGACATCTTCAAGACCGGGAGCTGCATCTGCGTCTATGACACCAAATGTAGTATCTCAATACGACTATTTAGCAAGTATAGGCAAAATAATTCACATAATGTTTCAATTTGAATTTAAGACAAGTAAATTCGTAGAGATCAAAGATAAGTATCAACTACGCAATTGTGTAACTTCAAAATAATCATGCTGGTGAATCAATTAATGAGAAAACATACTAATTTGGCTACTACTTTAAGCTCATCCTCTCAAAGAGAGCAAATCTAATTGGGATGTCACCAGCTGCCCGGCCAAAGGCTAACTGGTATCCGGTTCTGGAGTTCCGGTTCTCCAGGTGACTTACTGCAGTAGTCTCAATAAATAAACCAAGTGCTGACCCCGTCGGGCGTCACAAGGTCGAAGTTAGGTAGTGCCGACTCAATCGAATCAAACTAATCGAAATAATATGTGGATTCAAGTGAGTTTGTATTTCAAATTGTCTATAATTCAAAGCAATTCAATTCATATATCAATGTACACTCACTAGATCCACACTTCAAATAAATACTAATCTGGTATACACTACTGACATTACGAATTGAAGGTAAACAATCGGACCTCAATAAACACTAATGATGTAACGAACCTACTAATCAGGATTTGATTATCAATAAAGAAATTGTTTTCCAATATGAAATGCAGTAATTTCAAAGGAATCAAGATATTTTACTAACCATTTCTAAACTATTTATTTTAGTCTTTCACCGTCCAATACAAGGTAAGTTTAGCAAAATTCAACGTATTACTACCTTTTCAGGTGTCACTATTTATGAGAGGTACATTGAGTTTCTAAACTAACCCTCATGGCATAGTGTTAGACTAATAAGTATCCATTAGACCAATTAATAAGGTTAACGGTTCCATTTTAAGGTCATAAAGTCTCAAAAATTCCTAAATTTCTATGGAAGTAGGGTGAGCACCAAAATCCACTAAATGAAGGATTAAGGAGGGTTAAAATAGGCTAAGGGAGTTAATACTCTGTTTAATTGGGAAAAAAAAAACCCAAAAAATTAGCTTCAGGTCCGCTCGAGCGGCCCCATATCCGCTCGAGCGGAGGTCTCCAGAAGGTTCACGCGCTCGAGCGGACCTCCGCACGCTCGAGCACCCACTCCAGAATTCCAATTTCGGAATTCTGATGGGTTCTTTCTTCTCCTTCCCTTCTCACACTATTTCTAACACCCAACCTGCACAAAAATGGAGCCTTCATGCTCCCATTTACAACACACAATCTCTCCAATCAATTTCATCAAATTTAAACTATGAAACCATTCATTTATTAAGAACTAAGAGCATTGAGTAAAAGTATCATTGAATCAATGAAATTAACAAGAATGTAAATCCATATTATACATATACTTGCCTCAAATTCAAGTTTTCCTCAACTCTTCTATATTCTGGATGTACAAACCCTAGACACAAGTCAACAAAAGAATGCCATTATCTTCCAACTTGGATTGCTTGGCTAGTAAGAATCTTGAATTATTTTAAACTTCTTCATGGCTTGAGAATCTCTTAACATGGGCCCACTTTCTCCTTAAAAAGCATCTTAAATCTGAAATTAATTTCAAACATGGAATAGAAGTAGGCCCCACTTGAAATATGCAACTTTTTGAACTCCACACCATGCATGGACGTCCTCCACCTTGGCTGGATTTTTTTTTTTTTTTGCATGAGAGCGGACCCTACCATGGCCGCCCCTACCTTGGAATTCATGCCAAAAGTAGATGGGTCCCATGGTGCCTTTGATTCATCAATTCTCTTCCACGAGCCCCAATTTCTGAAATTTCCTACAAAAATAAAAACAAATGTCAAAGAATAATCTATTCATATAGGGAAGGAATGATGCAATATGCGGGCCCAATTCACACTATATAGATGCATAAAATATCACCATTTTATCAAATCTTCAATTAAATTAATGGTGCAAAGAAAGTACATCATTTTATTCGTGAAAAAGTTATGAGAAATTTATGACTTCCAATGCCAAAAATAGAGAAATTCATGATTTTTAGTGAAAATGCAATTTTTGGATGAATTTTGACTCGAATTCAAACTTTGATGCCCATAAACATAAAATCATAATTTTTTTACTAATATGATCCATAACTTGATGATTAAGTCTTTAATTAATTCTAAAATGATGATGAAATTATGTATTTTTAAGGACTTATCAGTTAGCTATAATTTAGGATCTAAGATTGTATTGCGTTAATAAGGCATGATTAGAAACAATAAATATGCTGTAATTAGGGCATTTAGCCCCTATATATATGAGACCCTGTCGATCCTCAAAGGGCACGACATTCAGCACTTGTTTCTATTGTTGTGTTCTGTTTTCCATCTCTCACAATGACACTATACATATGCTACTCAAACAATGAATATCGACACAACTAAATTACGAGGTTTGTGTTTGGGTTAGGGTCCTAGATAGACATTGTCATGTACTTGGCCTTATGTCGATCTCTGTAAAGCCCTAAATTGCATAATGAAAATAGTGTGTAGCCAAAAATAAAGTAGTGTGTAGCCAATGAGTAACCATTGGGCTTAAAGTTGGTTAACAAAAAAAAAAAAAAAAGGCCCCACTTATCTATTTGTGTGTCCTTAAATTTAACGTCAGGCTTTACATGCGAATAAGCCCAAACCATGTCCCATAAAGCCATTAAAAGGCCCAAGATTAGTCAAGCTTAAGCAGAAATTGTGGTCGAAATAACTCACAGGCATGCCAAATAGCATTGAGCTAAAATAATGCCTAGACCACAACCTGTAGCTATCCTTGATAGACCTGAAAATGAATGAAACTTTATCGTAGCCATTGTTTTTTGCAGCTCTTTTTTTTTCCATATATATATATGAGGCCAGCTCTCCTAAGCTCAATCTTAGGATAAGGTAAGCTCAAGTGTGTGGTAGGGCTCATTTGGGGACCCACATGGGGATGAGGATGTGGGATTTTAAGGACTCCCTGGGATCCTCCTCCCTGCAAAAAATCAGCGTCAGCCGTGATTTCTATCATCTCCATATGGGCCCAATAGTTTAATGGTCAATAGTCCATTCGGATCGATACACAGTCGATCAAACGGTCATATAAATTCGGATCTAACCGAAAGTTAGTGGACATGTGCAATTTAGGGGGGTCATGTATTTGGTCCTTTTGGATGGACCAAAGGTGGGCTCCACAAGTATGAGCTCACAAATTTTATCATGAACTTGAGCTTAGGAGAGCCCTACTATATATATATACACACACAAAAAATTTTATCCAACGGTTCTTCTCTCCATTGGTTCTGCAAAATATCTAAAACGGCCCCAGGACCCTTTCTTCTTCTCTCCTACCTTCAAAATAAAGCGCATATGCTTGCAGGTGTCACCCACAGAAGCTCGAACAAACTACGGTATTAAGCTTGTTTTGCGGTTGTCGGTGTTGAAGGGTAATACTGTTGTGTCTTCTTCTTTCATCTCAATACGTTGCCATCTTTTTTTTTTTTGCTAAATGGCAAATTGGAATTAAGAAAGAAGGGCAAAGCCCCCAAAGAAGAACAGAGGCAGCCAAGCTGCTACAGGAAAAGGCAGGGAAAGAAAGAAAACCAAAAGAAAAGAAAAGAGGAAGGAGAAGCCTGGATCAAACCCGGAAGGCAAGCAAAAGAAAGACTATATGGAAATTCCCATAGCTACGAGAATGGGGTGGGGAGACAGCACTTTGCCAGAGTGGAGCATGCCTTTAATTCTGTCCTTGAAGATCACTTTGGCTCTCTCCAAGGATGGAGATATGGAGAGGTGTTTGGAGTTGTTCCGGAGAGACCACAGAATGGAGATTGCTTGGAAGAAAATGGCAGCTGCACAGATCTTTCCTTGGGGGACTCCAGCTGAGAGGATAGCCTGCCAAATGGAAGAAGCAGAGAGGGATGAAGGAGGAGACACTCCACTACAGATGAGCAGCCAATGCCAAAAGGAGTAAGCCATTTCACAAGAGAAGAAAAGGTGGAGCTCATTCTCTTCTTCTTTGAAGCAATTGTAGCATCTTGAGGCCAGGTTGCATCCTTTTGATTTGGCCCAGCTATTCGTTGGAGTTCTTCTATGGAGAAGGCGCCAGCTGAAACAAGCAATTCTAGGCTGAAGGAGAGAATTCCAGACCAGGTTATGCCAAGGAACTACAGCTGCAGCAGTCCTTATTGAGTTCCAGGCTACCTTAATGGAGAAAGCACCAGTGGAACTCTCTGACCATAGGAGGGAGTCAGGAACAGTACTAGCCTCAAAGGGGATGGAGATGAGACTAGTCGATTGGATAAGGAACTCCTTGAGCTGAGGAGGCAGCTGGGGAGGGATGTTCCACTCATTGTCCAAAATAATGTCTGCTACCTTGTCTTTAGTAGAGAAGAGAAAAGAGGGGAACAGAGAGGCAATGGGGTTACGATCGATCCAGGAGTCATACCAGAGACTTATGGAGTCACCATTGCCAATTTGCCATTTACTGCCTTGTTGAAGAGAAGAGAGGTGGGAGCTGATTTTCTTCCAGATACAGGATCCGCCACAGTGAGTTCTCTTATTCCAGAATAAAGGGTTCCTAAGATATCTGCCTCTGAACCAGGAAGCCCATAGAGAATTGGAGTTAATTGCAGACCAAGCCAAGAATCGAAGACAAGCTTCATTAAAGTCTTTTACCCTCCGAAGCCCAAGTCCTCCCTCAGCTTTTGGAAGGCAGACAAGGTCCCATTTTACCAGGTTTGCTTTGATTTTTCCAGGAGAGGCTGACCAGAGGAAGTTCCTCATTATTCTTTCAATTTGAAGACAGGTTTTGCTAGGAAGAGGGAGGACAAGAGAAATGTGGAGAGGGATTGCTGCTAACACATGCTTGACAAGAATCAGCCTGGCTGCAAAAGATAGGCACTTCATCTTCCAGCCCGCCAGCCTTGAGCTTATGGAGTCCAAAATGTGGCTGAATAAGGCATGTCTTGAGCTTCCAAGGAATAAAGGAACTCCAAGATAGACTGCTGGGAGAGGGGCTATGTTCATCCGCAAGGAACTGGAAATCCTGTTAGCTGTCCTTATGCTGCATTTGCCCAGATAGAGATGACTCTTGTGGAGATTAAAGCTTTGGCCAGACGAATCTTGATACTGGTGAAGAAGATCTTGCAGCTGACTGAGATCCTTTTTGTAACCTTTAATGAAGACTAGGATGTCATCCGCATACATGAGATGGCAGGGAGTGGAGGGGACCTGAGAGATCGGATGGATAGATCCCAGGAGCCTGAGTTCTTCAATCTTCCTGCTGAGAATCTCTTCGGCTAGGATGAAGAGATATGGTGAGAGAGGATCTCCCTGACGCAGCCCACAAGAGGTAGCAAAAAAACCACTTGGGCTCTTGTTAATCAGAACAGAGCCTCTGCCAGTGCAGACAAGCTCTTTTATCCAGCTGATCCACTTGGGAGAGAAATTGAAAAATTGGAGGGCTTTGAACAAAAAATTCCATTGCAACTTATCAAAAGCTTTTGAGATGTCTAATTTCATACAGACAGCCCCTCCTCTTGTAGAAGATTTAAGGTTTTGGAAAAGGTCATGGGCGAGAGCAACATGGTGGTGAATGGTTCTGCCTTTTACAAAGGCTGATTGGTGTTTTGAGATGAGGGAAGGAAGAATAATAGAAAGTCTGGAAGCCAAGATTTTCGAGATGATCTTATAGGAAAAGTTCAGGAGACTGATGGGTCTGTAGTCAGAGAACGAGGATGGAGAGAGCTTTTTTGGAATAAGGGTAAGAAAGAAGGCATTAGAGGCTCTAAGAAGCCTTCCTTTGTTAAAGAAATGAGAGACAGCTAGGATGACTTGAGGACCTACAATCTCCCAGCAGTGAGTGAAGAAAGCCCCTGAGAATCCATCCGGCCCTGGGGAGCTGGATTTCTTAAGATTAAAGACAGCTTCTTTAATTTCAGCAGAGGAGGGGATTTGGTCCAGGATGGAATTCTGCTCCTCTGAAACTGCAGGACCAGGATGATTGAATAGAGATTCATCTATGGTTGAGGGGTTGGCCTGCAACAGGTTTGAGAAGAAGGAGCTGGCAGCATTTCTAATTTGGTTCTCTTCCTCTATGATAGTGTCATCGACAGTAATCTTATCAATCCTGTTAAAGGAGCTCCTAGATTTAGCTGACAGATGGAAGAACTTAGTGTTCCTATCACCTTCTTTTAGCCATCTAATTTTAGACTTTTGTTTCCAGTGAACTGATTCAGCTTTGAGCCAATTATGAAGGGCTGATTTGCTGGAATTAAGAGCCAGCAGAAGGGGATCAGAGGGGTTGGAATCATAAGCAGATTGAGCTACCAAGACCTGGTTCTCAGCATTAACAATATTTAGCTTGAGCTGCCCAAAAACCTCATAATTCCAAGTCTTTAACTTTCTTTTGAGATTTTTGAGCTTCTGGGCCAGAATAAACTGAGGGGAACCAGAACAGGGAGTAGCCCAGATTTCCTTGACCAGAGGGAGGAAGGAGTCATGAGAAAGCCACATCTCCTCAAATTTGAAGGGAACATTCTTCAGAGGGGAAGAGATTCTGTGAGACAGCAAAAGGGGGCTGTGGTCAGAAGAAATTCTTGGAAGATGGGTTAAAAGAGGGTCTGAATGAAGATCCAACCAGGCACTATTGGCCAGAGCACGGTCTAGCCTAGCTGTGACATAGGCAAGGCCTTGCCTGTTATTGGCCCAGGTGAATCTATTGCCTCTGAACCCAAGGTCTTTGAGGCCAGCAGCAAGAACCGAATCAGAGAATTCTTTGACAGAAGATAGAGAGGGGGAAGATATGCTGAATTTTTCCGAAGCCAAAAGGGTGGCGTTGAAGTCTCCTATAACAGCCCAAGGGAGAGCTGTAATTGAGGTGTTGACAAGATACTCCCAGAGAACTCTCCTTTGTCTATAGTCAGTGGAGCCATAGACTCCTGAAATTAGACTAGAGGAGGAAGAGAGGGCATCTGTTACTTGGATGGATATGTGTTGGTTTGAAAGATCAAGGAGGGAATAACTAAGATTTGGGTTGGACTTGCAAAAGCACCAGAGAGAGTTATTTGGGGAGCTAAAGGTTTGGGTGTAGCCAAGAGAATGGATATCATGGGAGATAGGAGAGCTCAAAGGAATTTTAGGTTCAGAAAGAAAGAGGATGGTTGGAGAGTGGGTGACTAACAGGTGGGTCAGCACAGTTTTTGTGGGGGAATTACCAATTCCCCGACAATTCCAGGAGAGAATTTTAAACATTGGAGACAGAAGGAGGAGGAGAGCCAACACGACTTCTAGTCTTGGGACCATGAAGGATAGGACGTTTGTTCTTTGGTTTATTCCTTCCTTTAACCTTAAAGGAAGAGAGGTCCACCACTACAGAAGATATTGGAATTAAGTCTGTAACTGTCTGAGGATGGTCAGTAGGAATAAGCGCTGCTGGGGAGGGGGGGACACTTGCAGGGATCTGGGAGACAGAGGAGGTGTGTGAAGGGGCATCTGGAATCTCTAGATAGGTTAAGGAGTCCTGGGCAGGAAGATCAATGGGTAACTGAGTAGTAAAAGGAGGGTCATCTGGAGAGGAGTTTTCTAGAACTGAGAAGGGATTAGGACAGACAAAGGAGGGGGCTGGGTTATCATCCAAAGGAGAAGACTCCTTATTAAGGGCAGAGGTGGCACAGGAGGCTTGGGGGTCGAGGGAGCTCTCAGTTGGAGAGATGATGGGGAGGGGAATAGAGAGGGAAGCAGGGGCTAAGGAATGGCCAGTAGTTTGGTCCTGGGAATCCAGGGGAGTATTTTCCACTGAGTCTGGAGCTGAGGACTGCATCATGGGCAAAGAAGTAGGGACAAGGGATGGAGTTGGGAGCAGGGGAGGCTTGTATGTGTAAGGGCATTTAGAGGAGAGATGACCTGCAGAAAAACATTCAGAGCAAGGGATATTTTCGTAAAGCACATCCACCTCAACAACTCCTTCTCCTTCCAGGTCCACCATAATGGAAGTCAGCTTGGATTTTGCAACGTCCAGATTGACCAGGATTCTGGCGAAAGAGAGCATCTTCTGAGAAGCTGTGATGTCGTCCAGGCGGAGCGGCTTGCCTATCGTTCCTGCTATAGATAGGAGGATGTCACTGCTCCAACAGTGGTAAGGGATGCCTTTGAGTCGAATCCAAACCGGAGCAAAAGTCGGCCAAGAAAGAACTTCTTGTCCAGGGGACCAAGGTTGGAGAAGGAGCTTTTTCTTGTCCATGACCAGGGGGCTCTGACAGACTAGGCAGTCCCTATCTTCCTGAGTATTAAATCTGAAGATGAAGAAGCCTTTCTCGGTGAGGGAGATAAGGCAGGGTCTTGAAAGTCTCCAGGATTTCTGAACCCACTGTTCTAGCGCTTCTAGGGTTGGACGACGGCCTGCGAACTTCCCTATAGCTGAAAAGGAGAAGGAATCCTTACTGGTTGCAACCATCTGATGAGGTATCCTGAGGGTAAGCTTACCATCGATCCAGGCAGGGGGGGGGGATGACTGGCGGGGGAGATAACGTTGTGGGAGAGAGGAAACTGGCGTAGGACTTTGGAGGGATCTGATCTTCTGGAGGAGGAGCTGAAACCTGTTGATGGGTCAGGAGATTTTCCAAGTGCTGGTGTAAAAGCTGTAGCTGAGTCGTGTCCCATATTGGGGATGGGGTCGGCGGTAGACTAGATTGCTCAAGAGCTGAAGGGGGAGCTGATTCAGATGGGGTGGGAGAAGGCCTTAATCTTGGAGGGAAATTTGAGAAAAAGGAAGCAAAAGATGGGGGCGTTGGAAGGTAGATGGGGGAAAGGGAAGCAGAGGAGGGATTAGGGATTGGGATTCGGTCTATACCTGCATCTGGGGGAACAGAGGGGATTGGGGGAACAGACGGGGTTGGGGGAGGCATGGGAGCAATGTCTTGAAGATTCATTCAACCAATGCGTTGCCATCTTTAATTGTGCCAAATCCATCACCAACCCATCCACCTCAAGCAACATACCACAATCCATCCTTCACCTCCAAATCAAATATACCCAACTCCAAACTCAGCCCTATTGCCTACCTCTTCTCAGAACCATCAACTCCATCACAAACACATCACATGTGACGCCCCGGAGTCTCACATCGACTATAGAGAGGAAAGTGAATGAGATTATATGTATAGCTTACACCCTTACCTTGCATGAGGCCTTTTGATGGATTAAGGCCTATTAGAAACAAAACTATGAGGCCCGTGGGCCAAAGCGGACAATATCATACATGCATGTAGGGTGAGGCGTTATAAATGGTATTAGAGCCGACTCTCGACTAGTTCGAGTGTGGGTCCCTTGCCGTGGGCGGGTTTCCATGACGCCCCGGAGTCTCACATCGACTATAGAGAGGAAAGTGAATGAGATTATATGTAGAGCGTACACTCTTACCTTGCATGAAGCCCTTTGATGGATTGAGGTCCATCAGAAACAAAATCGTGAGGCCCGTGGGCCAATTGCGGACAATATCATGCATGCGTATAGGGTGAGGCGTTACACCACCTCTATCCATAACCCTCAACAGTACCCATTTATCACAAAATCTCTAAAGCCATTCAAACCATTCCCAAACCCATTTAACAGATTCCATCTATTAAAATCACACCCTACATCCATGCAAATGTATTCTACAAAACCCAAATCTTCAAACGCATTCAAACCAAACCAGATCCCCATACCCTTTTTTGATGTAAACTTAACTTACTTGTTTCTCTCTCTTGTTCTTAACTTTAAACTTGAGCTTTAATATTCACTCTATGGACCGGTTTATGCTCTTACGTTTTATGGAAATGTGCTATATATGGTTGATGAATGAATGAGGAACACCGAGTTGGTTAATATAAAGGACATGTTATATGGGTAAACGGGTGAATAGAAATATACCCCAATTTGTGTTGGTTCTTTAGACAAGACATATGAAATTCCGTGGGAAATCCGTTCATGGGGTTAAATGTTCTACGAGTTTGACTTGAAACCCCATGCGGACGGGTGTCGCGCCTCGGGAGTCGTGTACTCTTGGGCTCGGGGTGTGACAAATATCAATAAATTTATTATTTGAAAGTTAAAAACAAAATTATGTTTATAGATTTTCCCCATTTTCCAAATCCTATTATGATACTGCAGTGAATTTCGTGTGCTCTGCTTACTTTTAAAAATAAAATGATATTATCATAAAACGGGGACATTCATGTGCATCCATCCCTCACCATAGGGTGAGGGACACATACATGGCTTTCCCTTTTTGCACATGAACATTCTTTTTCTCTTTGCACATGAACATTCTTTTTCTGCATATGACCATATATGACTTATCCTATTTTGCACATGAATATTTCCAATTATGTAAGTGTGTCTCACCCAAGTGAGCGCTGGATGCACATGAATATTCTCCATCATAAAATCTTCATTTATTTTAAAATTTCACCGATATTCATGAAACTAGATTTCACTTTATAAGGTATAAGATACCACTTACAAGGAGGTGTTTAATTTCCTCTATTAAAAGCCACCATGGTTCTTTTGTTATAATCATGATAATCGAACATAAAAGGATGGGGGAGTGTAATCCATACGGTCATACACTATCTAAAACATGAAAAGTAAATAATAAGAAATCCAAAACGAATCTTAACCGTTCACTCTGTGGACCGGATGATTTGAGACAACGCGATCCATGAGTTAGAGCTGACATGATCAACTAGAATTAGGGAAGGTCTTGGGGTAGGTAAAATTCACTGTGTAGTAAAATCTTCCTTTTCTCTTTGGTGAGTTTGGCTTGTATTTTTTTCTTTAAATCTAACCAAGGCTTAGAAAGCCAACACATGTACCATCGAATACATTTAATCATAAAATATAATTCATTTGCCCCTTTAAAAAGAGACTCAAAATTCACATTCATGTGATATCATGACTAAAGTTTACAGATACTAGGATTGTACTAAAGAATTTTGAGAGCACTAACTTGGTAGATTTTCTGTTTGGCACCCATGTATAGTCCACACCTACTATGAAATCCAACCACCTTTCCTTCAGTTGTAGAAGTGCAAAAGGTCCCCATCTCCTCTCCTTGAGGGCCATACTTCCAGTTCCACCCTAGTGGTATGGAATGTAAGAGAGGTTAGCACTTTGGGCCTCTCATCTCTGTTGATGGAGCTATAATAACCACACTGTCACTACACCAAAAATCGTAAAAATTGGAACGGAAAAGCGTTCCTAATCCTTCCGTTCCTAATCCGTTAAAGTGTTCCAATTTCCGTTCCAATTTGGATTAGGAACGGTTGGTACCAAATTGGAACGGAAATTGGAACACTTTAACGGATTAGGAACGGAAGGATTAGGAACGCTTTTCCGTTCCAATTTCCGATTTTTGGTGTAGTGTGTTGTAATTGAGGACTCCATTTGGGTACTGAAAACTAGACCTGGAAAGAACACTACAGTAACAATCTAAGATGGTGATGTAGTAATCATAGAACATAATAAATTAGCATCCCAGCATCTCTTACCCTATGTTTGGCCTCTCTGCGCCGACTGTGTGCTGGGTAGACTATATAGATTGCCTGTTCCGGTCATACTCAGATTTGTATCAAAGTAATCGCTCGCCCCCTTGTAATGAAAATTTATATTTGATTGCCCACTTGTAACGAAAATTGGCTTCATACCCGAAAATATGCCATCATCCCATAGTCTACCTCCATCACCACCCCATGGATTGGGTCCACTTGGCACTGGTTCTTTCACCACACCATAAACAACCTGTATGTGTGTCCCATTAGAGAGGGTTAAAGTGTAGATTATACATATAATTTGAAGCTTAAACTATCATTTGTAGACATAAAAAATAGTTCTTGATTCAACAATTAAAATGAGAAAGGCCCAGCTATATATATACCTCCTCTCCTCCAAGACCTCTCTTAGGAAGGGAAGGTTGTGGCGAAGGTAACTTTTCTTCCAGATAATGAACTCCAATGCTATTTAAGCTCATTCCACTCCTCCCATGGAATCCAACTATCATTCCTGCTTTTCTATCGGATGAGAAGAAGATCCCCTTTTCCTCTCCAAATGGTCCATACTTCCGTTTTGTGGTGTGAAATGTCAAGGACTTTATTGAAGTTGGTCCATTAATTCCGAATATTGACCAACCAGGTCCATGGTAGCCAGATATATGAGTCAACACTTCGTGGGGGTAATAAAAAATAATCTGTACAAGAATAGGAAGTTAGTAACATGCTTCACGATATTGAAATGAAAAAGAGAAAAAACATCTCAAAAGAACAAAATTCATGCTTGCTTTTTTAAAAATAGAACACAATCTACTTCATACCGTATGCTTACTTAGAGGTGTAAGATGGGCTGGGCCTGGAGCTCGGCATGTTGACCGGCCCATCCCATGCACGGCCCGTGCTCGGCCAGGGGGTCATGGCCCGTGGCCTGGCTGGGCCTGAGAAAACACTTAAAAGTGATTTATAAATACCCCTTCTCCCCAAATTTCTTAACACTTATTTACACTCTCTTTAAGCTCTCTTTCTCTCTATAGCTAACTAAGCTCTCTCTCTTTTCAAGGTATTTATTTATTTTGACTTCAGATTTTTATTTAGTATATATATAGTATAATATTGTATAATAAGTCTCATTTTCTCCCCTTTCTTATATAAATTATCACAAAAAATCTATTAAATATTTATATATATAATTATTTATTCAGTTTTTTATTTTTATTTTTGAAAAATAGCTAAGCCGTCACGAGATTTCAACTATGACTTTAGTCTAAAATCTAAATGATTCAAATTCTAGAAATTTGGGTGTAGATCAAGATCTAGTGGTAGAAAACAATCCTGAATCTGTTGCCCAACATCAAACCTCAACTAAAAAGAAAATAAAATTGGCTTCTGAAGTTTAAAAATATTTCAACTTATCTGAGATTTAAGATCTCGCTAGAAGCACTGTGAAAAAGGCACAATGCATTTTTCGTAAAGAATGTTACAGTTGTATGTCAACAGGTGGCTTCGGACACCTTACTAAACACATACGTGTTTGTATGACCAAACATGTTGGAGGGAATGTCAATTCGGCAGCAGGGAGTTGTGGCATGCAAACTCTACGATTTCAAAGTTCTTCATATGGTAGTTTAGGAGTTTTTAATTATAATTCTTCTAATGCTAGATATCCACTTGTAGAATTTATTGTAATTAATAAATCACCATTTCTAATTGCTGAGAATGAATCCTTAGAAGGGTTTGTGAATGAAACCTTCACTCCTTTATTTAAAAAGATTTCAAGAAATACTGCCAGAAATGATGCAAAAAGAAAAAGAAAAGGAAGAGAGGATTTAAAAACTGCTCTTCAAAACATACCCGAAAAAATTGAATTAACATTGGATTTATGGACCTCCAAACAAAATGTTGGATATATTTTAATAATTGTACATTATATTGATATGGACTGGATTATGCGGAAAAGAATGATTTCATTCTCTTTACTTGAGTACCCATATAGTACTGGAGTTAGAAGAGGGCCCACTATCTTAGAAAAAACCAGAGAGTAGAATATTGAAAATAAAATAAATTCTAGAACCTTTGATAATGCAAGCTTCAACAATAGCATTGTTGAAATACTACAAAGTGTACTCCAATTTCATTTAATTGGGTTTATTTTTCACAATAGATGTGTATGTTACATCTTAAATCTTATAGTACAAGATGGATTAAGATTTATTAAGAATATAATCGAAGTGATTAAATACATTATAGGTTACAGTTTTTTGTCTCCTTGAAGGAAGCAAAACTGGAAGGAAATATGTATTAGTCTTAATAAAAAATTCAAAAAATACAATCAGATGTAAAGCATATGTGAAATTTTACTTTATCAAATGTTAAGAGAAACTTGCAATTATAAAGGTATAATTAATCAATATTGTACTTTATAATTAACACATGAATAGATTTTGATAGATGATTGACAAGTTCTTGAAATAATAAGAGATCTTTTATTCCTCCTCGACTCAAGTTTTGAACCACTTTTATGAAATTGGTGTTACTTTGGAAAAATATAGAAATATAGTCTTTCAAGGATATGTGTACAACAATGGAAAGGAAGTTTTCACAAATATTGGAGAAATACTCTAATAACATTTTGTTTAACCTCTATATTAGATCCTAGGTTACAGTTCATAGGCATAGCAACTTTGCTTGAGATAATAGATAATAATATGAATACCACTAATGTAAATAATATTTTTATGATTAAATATTATTAGATGAACTTTTATCGAGTATTCTACCAAAATGGGTAGATCGGAAACAGCTTATACTCCTCTCCAACCACAGGCAGGGAAAAAGAATGCCTCATGGATTATTCTTAGGAGCTCTTGAGGCAGTAGTTCTTCCAGATCCAGTCAAATTGTGAATAACTTAACTATATATCTACAGACTGTTTTGGTTGATGTCGTTGATTATGACACCAGTTTCGACATTTTGGCCTTGTGCAAAACAAGTGAAAGTAGATTTTTTGTGCTTTTGATCCACCGTGGTCCGTGATTTACTAATAGTTCCAGTGTCTACAATTACATAGGACTATAGGAGCAAGCTTAATTTCGATGTAGGTGGGTGACTTATTGACAACAAGAGGGCGATGCTGTCAGAAGAAATGTTGGAAACATGCATGTGCCTAAGAGACTAGTTCTTAGCAGAGATGAGAAAGCAAAACTTGATGTCAGAAGAAGAAATAGAAGACAAAATTTTAGTATTAGAAATGTTATAGTATTTAGAAATTTCCATAGTTGTGATTTGTAAATTTTATTTCAAGTTGGATATTATTTGTAAACTTTATTTCTAGAAAATTTTCATAGATGTAATTTTTATTTATAACTTTTTTTAAAGATGGAATTATAATCTAACTTGTAAATTTTATTTGAAGTTGAAAATTATCATCAAAGTTGTTGTAAACTTTATTTTAAGGAATATATCATACTTAAAAATTTTATTTTTCATTTATAAATTAGCATCAATGTTTATGCATTTATTTTGTTAATCTCAACTTTATTTCAAGTTGAGAACCCTCTAAGGTCCCTTTCAATTTATTATTAAAAAATATTTAAAGAATTTAGATTAAAAAATTTATAAAAAGCAGCCCAAGGGCCAGCTCGGCCCGGACTGTGGGATGGCCCAGACTGACACGTGGGCTGGCATGGCACAACTAGAGTCGTATTTGACCGACCCCTGCCGGCCTGGGTACCACACGGCATGGCCCGGCCCAAACATGGCTGGGCTGACAGGACCCATTTTACACATTTAGGCTTACCCCCACCCATGATCAATGCGACATATTCTCATGAAAAGAAAAATCGCATTATAGATTTCCAAGAACATCATCTTTACCTCGTGTTTTGGAAAATGAAAGCCGACATGGCCGGGTGAACCATTCTTGCTCCCCCATATCTTTTGCCCGTGTCTATCATAAACAACTTCTATGTAGAGAATGGCAGAACGATCAGTCTGCAAATTAATCTGTCTAACACTTGTATATACACCATCATCGAACATCGATCCAGCCGTACTTGATCCCCAAGGTCCATCTGTCACAGGGACACCATTGGTGTGGGGCTCTTTGACAGTATAGCTTGGAAAACTGACGACCTGCGACAATGAAGTTATGACATATTTCTTGATCAAAGGCAACTTTAGTAAGTACAATTAGTGTGCTTTTTCTTTAACAGAATACTTGCCGTGAATTCTTTAGTATCTGAAGATTGTCTTGAGCTGCTATTCCATGGAACCTTGTTGTTGACTTCCTTCTCTCCTACCACATTGTATCCAATTTGAGCTGGAAGCAAACTGTTGGATAGATATGGTTTCTGTAGGGGCTTTAGATGAACACCGATTGAGTCGAGATAGCACCCACACCTTCCATGAAATCCAACTATCTTACCGCCCGTCATTGGAAAGGAGAAGTGGGTTCCTTGTTGACGACCATATGGACCATATTTCGCTTGATTGCTTTCGAATGCAAGCGATTGGACAATGACAGGGCTCCCATTTGCAATTGATCCAAAATAACCACTGAGTGAAGTAAGAACCTCATCTGGATAATCTAACTTTATCTGCAACAAGTAAAGCAACATAAACAAGATAAGACCAATAGAAATACAAATTATAAAAAAATGCAAAATTTGTTACATCCTAGATCATATATGAACTAGTACTCCCCATACCACATGGCACAATGTCTTAAAAATCAAGATTTTGTCACAAAGGTTAAAATTTTCCCTTTATAGTTAGGTTTATGTTTGATAAAGTCCCATGTAATTCTGTAGAACTGTATTTAGTTGGTAATCTATGTTGTCTGATGTATGGTCGACCCAAATTCCTGATTCTGATATTTCTCCTCTGCAGTGTGATGAACTGGATAATAGAGGTAATTTATAGATCTCTAGGTCAGGTTTCTACACATGACTAGGTAGAGAAAATAGAGTTTTCAGATGTGAGGAAAAAAGTGAATATATGTAATTCTATTTTGGGCGGGAAGGGAAAACGTGTGATTTCGTATGGATATAGTGTGATGTCCTATGGACCTAAGATATCGCGCATTTTAAGCTTAAGATTGTAATTTTCACAACGCCCCTTTTCTATACAAACAGTTATGCAGGAATTTTTTAAATTTCAACTATTTAAGGGCAATAGTAAGGCCTTAGGGCGGCTGTACGGTCAAAAGCAAAATAAAAATAAAAAAATAAAATAAAATTGTATTTAGACCCAGCTCCTATTAAAGAGAAATATCGCTGGATCTTATACAAGAAGGAACCATTTGTGTTCAGAACAATTACGATTTCGAGGACTCCTCTGAAGAGGGACAGAGGCAGTAGGATGTCAATAGCTTGTAATAAAAGAGCAAGAGGACAGATCTTTTCACTTTTGTATAGCTTGTAATAAAAGAGCAAGAGGACAGATCTTTTCACTTTTGTGATTACTAAGCATGGAGATGGCATGATGTCCAGACTCCAAAATCCAAATCCTCCGATTTGGGAATCATTACCAAATTCACTCCAATGGGAGTTGATCCCACTGTGAGATTTACCTCATAGAAAACAAATGCATAAAAAATTACAGAACTTCATGTATTTGTATGTAATCGATTTGACAATGTGCCCAACTCCTATTATAGTGAAACTTGATTAGATCTTATATCACATTAAGACATTTATACCGAACAGTTTAGATTTCAACTGATAACAAGATATCAACAGCTTGTAACAGAAGAAGAAAGGACAAACCTTTTCTATTCTGGTGCCCGCACTCCCACCACCACCACCATGTATACCTGACCACACCGATCTCCCCTTCTTATCATACTTAATTTGAATAGAGTCAATTGCAGCTCCATGCACCACTACCAACTGCCTTATACCTGTGTACACCCCATCATCAAACTGACTTACTCCGTCCCCTCCCCATGGCCCTATTGATATGGGCTTCTTCCCATCCGTCACGTTATTCTGTCCGAATCATAACAACAACAATCACTCATTTCAGTCACCACCTTTTCAAAATCTCAAATCAATCACACCAAGATAAAAACCCAAAAGACATGTTTCTCATTAACATTACCATTTGCTATAGTAGTAGATCGTTGTCAAGTGTGAAGAAGTGGAACCAAGTTGCTTGTGTAGTGCCAAGTTGAAATAGAGTACATGTGGGAAGGGAACTTTATAAAGTAGACATGGATTCTCAGAATTCTGGATAAGTTCATGAAAGAAATCAGATTCCAGATTCCATGTTCCATTGTTCTTCACTGAAAGGAGTATCCGATTCTATGGAATATGGAAATCTTCTATTGTGAATTCAATGGACAGTGTTGGTTTGAGATATATGGTTTGCTCAGCTCAGCTGCTGACAACAAAAATAGCATTTAGAATCTCTGTTTGAATTTTATTGAACTGAAAGATGTTACACAAGAAGCCTTTTAATGCCAAGTAGTGATCTTTTACAAATAGTTAACCATCCAGCAAATTATAGTAAGCTGAAAAACAAAGAATGGGCCCATTAGTGCTCAAAAACAAAGAATGGGCCCATTATTAGTACATGAAACATGCTTCAACTGTACAAATGGCGAAGTCTTTTTACTTGTAGGAAGATCCACTGCAATGTCCCACTTGGAGGCCTAACTTAGCTCATATGGGATAAATCAAGGCTCATCCATGATCCATGCACCAATTGAATAGCCACTACGTACGATCCCACTGAATGGGAAATGGAGCTTATTTGGACGTCAAGGGCAGGTCGTTTAAGGCCACTACTGGCCCAACATAATCAATCCGAGGACCAACTGGGTTTGAGTTGTGGCCCACAGTCTTTTGCAAAGGGAAATGTTATGTGAACTTTTAGATGATTTCCCTTCTACATATATTTATGGTTGTAACTAATCAGTGGAGCCAAGACCCAACTGAGCTAAACTTGGAAAAAAATTTAATTGGTCTGGGTTCATTAGTTCATACCAGATAGGTATCTACCATCTTACAAGACTCAAGAGACCCAAATACTATATATGATGATGGACCTTAAAAAAATAACAATAATAATTTAATATAAACTCTGCTAAATTGTTATAAGTGCTGGTCCCAAAGCCAGTATAAAGGACGGTTGCGTTAGATAGGTTGACAACTACCGTTAAACTTCTATCACAACCCCAACATGAATTCTAAGAAAAGAAACAGAATCCGTGTAGGTTAGAACATATTTCCATTGTTTACGAAAACAACTTACACATAAGGCTTTGATGATGATGACCGTATTTAATATGCCTATTTTGTGTACTCTATGTCAATCCAAGCCCAAACTTGCATGCCCATTTAGGCCCATTCATTATATTTTACCATGAGTCAAGCACACATGTACATAATTAGTTTGTTAGCTATAATTTAAGATCTAAGATTGTATTGCCTTTTAATGGATTGAGGCCCATCAGAAACAAAACCGTGAGGTCGGTGGGCCAAAGCGGACAATATCATGCATGCGTGTAAGGTGGGGCGTTACACCACCTCTATCCATAACCCTCAACAGTACCCATTTATCACGCCGAGCAGGGAGGGGGAGAGAGAGAGGGAAGAAAGGGAGGGGTAGTTTGGGGTTTTTCAGAGGGGTCCCATGGATGGATGGATGTACGGGGAGCAATGAGGGATGTGTGAATAGTCGCTCTCTCATATTATCGTAAGATGTCCTGATTTGAAATGTAAATGAAAAACTTAAGTGAATTTTTTAATCCTAATTTGAAATTTGGGCAAAACTCGAACCCTATTTTTAAATTTTCCCTATATATAATGGTAAGTTCCCAGGCAGTCTTGGAGGCAATGACCCAGGATGAGAAAGGTGGGTTTGGCTGGGCTCAGTTAGCCCATGGTCTAAGCTCATATCCATTGGGCCAGGTCAGCATCCGGGCATCAAGATCAATTAGGGTAATTTTATTATATAATTACAATGTAATTAGGGTATAAGAATGGACTCAACCTGCAACGAATGGGGCGCCCCTAAGTTCGACCCAACGAGTTACATCATGTCCAGCTCAAGCAGATTGCAATCCGTTTACATCCCTAATTCTACAACCCCTTTGCATTCTAATAACTTCTCCAGCACTCCTTTACCTGGAAATCGAATTATCTATAATTATGCCTACCAATAATTGGTTTCTACAAAGGCCAAAACAATAGTGACTCAGGTTATCCAAATGCAAGAACCCCAGTTGATGCATAAACAAATTTAGCTGCACTTGATTTAGAAGATCTAAACGAACCCCTGGGATTAATCACTCAGCTAGAGCTGTGATGGATGCAGTTATTCCTACACTGCTCCAATTGTTGCCGTGGCTACAACAATTATTTTCAGTGTATTCAATACACACGTGTAAATAACCAAGAAATTTGGAATACATTTAGCAATAATATGATTTTTCTAGCTAAAACACAAACTTGAAGTTCATGTGACATCATGACCAGAGTTAATACATAGTGTGATTGTACTAAAATTTATATTCCATGAGTGGTTTGGGTAATTAGCTCAAGAGTTTTGAAAATCATTGACTTGGAGAATTTTCTCTCCCCCAACCAATGTTGCATTTGCATATGGACTCCAATGGCATCCAGGAATAGTCCCACTCCTGCCATGAAATGCAACCACCTTCTCTTTTGTAGTTGTACAAGTGAAAAAGGTCCCTATGTCCTCTCCATGAGGGCCATACTTCCCCTTACTTGTGGAATGGAATGGAACAGAGGTGATCACTTTGGGCCTCTTATCTCTGTTGATGGAGCTATAATAACCACTGATGGAATTAAGGACTTCATTTGGTATAAAGCTGGACCTGGAAGGAACACCAGAGTAACAGTCTAAGATGGTGATGTAGTAATCATAGAACATGAACAACTAGCATCCCCAGCATCTCTTACCCTATGTGTGGCCTCTCCGCACTGGCTGTGTGCTTGGTAGACTATACAGATTGCCCGTTCCGGTCATACTCACATTTGTATCAAAGAAATCGCTTGCCCCCTTGTAATGTAAATTTATATTAGATTGACCGCTTGTAACGAAAATTTGCTTCATACCCGAAAATATGCTATCATCCCATGGTCCACCTTCATCATCACCCCGTGGAGGTAACCTTCCTTCCCGAACATGAACTCCAATGCTATTTAGGTACATTCCACTCCTCCCATGGAATCCAACTATCATTCCTGCTTTTATTAATTTGGATGAGAAGAATGTCCCATGTTCAACTCCAATTGGTCCACACTTCCTTTTTGTGGTGTGAAATGTCAAGGACTGTATTACTGCTTCTCCATCAAACCATATACGTCCATGGTAGCCAGATATACGAGTCAAGACTTCGCGAGGGTAATCGAAAATAATCTGTACAAGGATAGCAAGTTAGTAAAAACTTTCATCATGATTTCAGTATGAATAAGGAAAAATTTCAAGAAAGACAATTTTTTTTTTTTTTAAGTTCATGTTTTAGAAAATTGAAACCCAATCTACTTCACCCCACCCATGAACAATGCTACGTATTCTCATGATAGAAAAAAATCTCATATTTTCATACAATAGATTTCTAAGAACATCATCTTCACCTTCTTTATATTTATGATGTGGCTTCCACCATGCTTGCAACCCCGTATCGTGTGCCCATTTCTATCATAAATAACTTCTATGGAGTCAATGCCCAAGATAGTATAAGACAAAGTAACTTGTCTAACACCTGTGTATGTGCCATCATCGAACATCATTCCAACATTTCCTCCCCAAGGTCCATTTGTCACAGAGTCACCATTAGTCGGAGTTTCTTTCACAGTATTGCTTGGGAAACTGACAACCTGTGACAATGAAGTTAAGACATGTTTCTTGATGAAAGGCGACGTTAGTAAGTACAATTAGTGTGCATGTTTATCAGAATACTTGCCATGTTTTCTGTTTCCACACTAGTGAATTCTTTAGCATCTGAAGATTTTCTTGAGCTGCTAACCTTCTTGTTGTCCTTCTTGTCTCTTACGACATTATATGGAATTTGAGGTGGAAGCGAACTGTTGGATAGGTATGGTTTCTGTAGGGGCTTTAGATAAACACCGATTGAGTCAAGATACCGCCCACATCTTCCATGAAATCCAACAATCTTACTGCCCGTTATTGGTAATGAGAAGTAGGTTCCTTGTTCATCAAGACCATATGGACCGTATTTCGCTTGGTTGCTTTCAAATGTAAGCGATTGGACTAGGACTGGGCTCTCATCATAGATTAATCCATAATAACCACAGACTGAAATAAGAACCTCATCCGGAAAATCTAGCGTTATCTGCAACAAGTAAATTGAAATTGAACTAAAAGACGTCAGTTTTACCTGGAAAATTGCAAAATTCATTGCATTCTAGATCATATATGTACTGTACTCCATACCACACGGCACTGCATGCATCTTATGAACCTAGGCTCTCTCACAATGGATAAAGTTCTCCCTTTATGGGTTGTTTATGTTTGTTAAAGTTCCACATGAAATCTGAAGAACTGCATCTAATTTCTAATCTATGTTGTCTGATGTATACTCCCAAATTCCTGTTTCTGGCAGTGGGTGCTAAACCTATGTTCTACTCATGATCGATGTATAAAAATCCACATCAACTTGGGATTCAAAGTCTGCCACCCAATAATTTGAGAAGGGGTTTGAATGGACCATTTATGATCTTAACAGTGTCTTATGACGCTTGAACTTGTCCACTTTTCTAGTCAGTTCGAATATTGGCCAATTATGAGTGAGATTTACAAATCTCTTAAAAATCTTGTACGAGTTCCTAATATGTTAATCTTCCCCAGTGAAGGATATAGTAGGAATAAAAGAACATCAAAAAGTTAACGAACGAAGGATATAAGGTTGAGCAAGTAGACAAGGGGCAATGTTCTCCCACTAGAAGACTGCAAATGAGCAATATGCACTATAGCTAGTGGGGACCACTTAAGACGCCCACTTATTAGTGGGATTGGGTACATGGAAAGGTCTCATTGTAGATAGGGGCCGGCAGAAAAAATAAAAAATAAAAAAAAGGGCCATTGTAAGATAATCCTTGCCCTTGATTTGAAAGCCATAAACTTTAGTGATATTTTAACTATAAATTTCTTTGATATTCAATCCATAAAGGTTTGATGATAGTGAATATGGCCTTGGTACCAAATCATGAGGGGATGAGGTACATAGTTTGGAAGCAATAGTGTTTCCGGATCAACACCAGTAGCGGCTCCAGGAATTCAAATCAGTGGGGTCAACAAAAGACTTATCTTCTGCAAATCAAATAATTTTTTTTTCCTTTATCAACATTTGTCATCTATTTTCGATAATTCAAGAAGTATAGTATAAAATTCTCAAATAATCTATTTACGATAATCCGACAAAGATAATATTTGAATTCTAAAAAAAAAGAATTTTTAATACATTGTTACTAATAATTCTTAATCCAAAAGCAAAATTCAAATACATAAACTCTTACAGCTGTCCTCAACAAGTTTTCATGTGTTGAAATCGTTGAATATTAATAGATTCACTATCAACACTAGCAACCACATATTTTTCAATATATGTAACCAAACAATCATTCATCCACTAATCTCCTATTCGGTTACGCAACATTTTATTTACATACTTCATTGTTGAAAAAACTCTTTCTACCATGGCCGTCACTACTGATAAAATTAACGCCAATTTTAAAAACAAATAAACCAATTGATATACGATATCCTTCTTTGTCTCCACTAATTTTCTATCAATGTCATAAATTCCTTTAAGTTTCAAAAAGTTGTTGCTATAGCGCATATCAGTAATGTGGGCTAATTAATTTTATTTAATTTTTGGTACGTAGACAATTGGCCCATTAACTTAGGCGGTCGGTAGTTTATATTGAATTTTGTCCATTACCACGGCAACAAAGAAAAAGTGTAAAGTTAGCTAATGTGGGGTGAAACTCTTAAATTGAGTGGGGTCAAAAGCTTCCCATAAGTTCAATTCATGAAATAAAATTTTTTTATTTTTAATTACTTTTTCGGATCTTGAACCCATTGTGATCTATGTGGAGCCGCCCATCATCAACGCTAAGCTCTTGGTCGGATTAAGGACTGCCTATACCCTTTGTACGAGTATCGAAGATCAATTAGAATACCTGCCAAATTTTGAGATCTAAAGGATCTAAAATAGATCTCAAGTCCTCAGTTACAATTCCTTGAAGAAACATCTAACTTTATGGCTGTTGAGACAGTTAGAGAGTCTGACCACCGAGACAAAACCACGCAAAGGGTTGCAAACAAGGATCTGTATGAACAAAGTGGAGAACCACAATGGAGGAAGCAGACTCGTACGTCCCAAGGAGTATCAAGGCCAAAGGCTAGAGATTTCTGAGGAGAGGAGGGAGATACATTGGTTCTCTGCGTATAAGAGCCAAGTAAAAGAGAGTTGCTAACTCTGGATTAACTCTAGATTTTTCCATAATAGCCACGGACCACAGCCACAGAGAAAGGGGCCCCAAAGACCAGGACTCTTTTAAGTTAGCCAGAGAAGCAGTGGAAGGGAGACGAGCGTGGGTAGAATGTGTGGAGAATGGAGGAGGGAAGGTATTTATAGGTGAAGACCCTCCTTTTTGCCTGGGCGCGGGGAAGACCCCAATTTCGCCCATCAGGCATGGGGGAATGGGGGAGGACGACTACTCACCTAGGTGAGTGGAGTGATGCTTCCTTGACTGACAATGACAATGGATACTGTGTGGGGTCATTCCGTGATCATGGAATTAAACGGGGCCACCACCCAGTCTCGGTAACCCGTGATCTCGGTGCCGCCAAGTTCGGCTGCATCGCCGTCTCGGGCAATTATGGAGCGGGCCCCAGTGATTACGTCACGAGTCCCAACTGCGGCCTCAGCCTCGACCGAGCTCGGCCTCCTTTCATTCAATCATAAATGCCGCCATTAATGCACTGCCAAAACAGGATCGGCGGTCTGACAACAGAATGGGCTCCGGACCTACGCGAGGAGCACGCCATACCTACAGTCATATCCATAGGCGAGGAGGGCTGGTCCGATGGGACGTCCCCTTTTTACCTACCCCCACTAAGGAGATGAGAGTACGTTCAGATGGCACTCCCGTCTACTCAGGAAGACAGTCCAATGATGACTTCTCCACCTATATATTGCATGAGAGAATCCATGAAAGGTACGCACACGCATAATCTCTCCCTCCCAGAACTCTTTCTCTCCACTCTCTCAGTCCCTGCACTAACTTAATCGTCGGAGGGCCTTCGGCTACCCACAGCCAGGGTCTCTGACCGTTGTTCTTTTCCTTTCAGGTCATCGAAGGCTCGATCCATTCCCCTTACCTTCCTCAAAACCTTGCATCAGGAGCTTAATCCTCCATTAACTAAGTCCGTAATTTTTAGGCACTTACAGTTGGCGCCGTCTGTGGGAAAAGGATCTGTGCCAAAGCCTCTACAGAAGTCATGCCTCCAAAAACCAGAAACGGTGGCGGAGGACCATCGACGTCTAAAAAAGCATCGTCCTTCCCGCTACGGGAGGAACCTGCGTTCCCACCATTCTTGCCGTCGCAACCAGCCCAGTCGGTTGTTCCGGAACCACCCCCCGACCTTCGTTCCGCTCTTCTTCCCCCTCCGGGGCCGATGGCGGCTCCTCCCGTCAGGCAGGAGGAACCAGAGGCCCCGCGCCAGAGGAGGTCTGGGGGGGGGGGGGTCGGGAGCCGCGTGCGTGGAGGGCATAGTCCAATCGGCCTCTTCGTCTCGGCCCACGACTGCGCGCCCCCACCACGATGACCGTCAGGGGTCCCTCTCCATCCTGATGGTCGATCACAAAGGGGTCCGGAGCAGAACGCCCCCACGTCGGATCTTCGGCGAAGGGGCAAAACCCCTATCAGGGCGACGTCCCATCAGTCCCACCGTCACTCTCGCGACGACGGCCAATCTCTTCATCATATCCGTGAAACGAGAAATGACGACCCCCTGCTTAAAGAGCTCGATGCCTAGGACCAGGCTCTCCAAGATAAAGACGAGGTGATTCGTCGTCTAGAGGAGCGACTCGAGATGAATGAGAGGAAGTCTCGTGGTCCGCCTCCCCGGCGGAAGCGGACCCACCCGGGTAACCAAGATCTGAGGCATGCCCTCAACCACAGAAGGAGGTCTCACTGCGAGGAGGAAGGCTCGAGCAGCAGTCATCTGCCTAGTGGTCTCGGGGGAGCACGGCGTGAGCCGGAATCCCCGAGACTCGATGACCAGACGGACCTCAAGGCGCAGTTGGACCACTATATCAAGCAAGAGGTCCAGGCCCGTTTGGCCGAGATCGGTCTCGCCCGAGACCAGACTGATGAGCATGAAGAGGACGATCAGGGCATGTCCCCCTTTTCGCAGGAAATTAAAAATTTCTCTCTTCCCGAGAGATTTAACGTCCCAAGGTTCGTACTTTACGACGGGGCCTCAGACCCGGAGGCGCATCTGCGGCACTTCACTCAGCGGATGTCGGTCTGGGGGGACGTCGGTCTTTTAAACTGCAGGGTTTTCTCATCCAGTCTGGGGGACCTCCCTCTCCGGTGGTTCTGCGCACTCCCTCCCGGGTCGGTCTCAAGCTGGCGGCAGCTCCGGAGCTCTTTCCTTGAAAAGTTTCAAGCGCACCGCGTCATCCCGAAGACAGGTAGCAATCTCATGGCGATCCGGATGAAAGACGGTGAGGGTATCACTGCCTTCGCCAGAAGATTCTGAACGATATACAGCCAGATTACCGACGCCAATGACGAAGTCGCCATCATGTGCTTCAAGGAGGGGTTACTCCCAGGAAATGAACTCCGCAGAGATCTAGTCCGAAACCCCGTGGCCACGATGAAAGCACTGATGGCAAGGGTAAAACAGTACATTGAGCAGGAAGAGGACGAGGCCCATGGCACAGAGCGGTTCGGATTCCCGAAGAAACACCAGGCCTCCACCAAGGAAGGAACATTCCCCCGACCGAGGTCGGATAAAAGGAGGCCCGCCCGCTCTTTCTCGATCGCCTCGGACAGCAGCAAGAAGCCGAGGACGCAGTCCGCCAAGCCTGCCAACGATCCTTACAGGGCTATCAGTGTTGTGTTTAAAGAGCCTATTTATAGACTCCTGAACAAAATCAAGGCAGAGCCATACTTCCAGTGGCCTCGGCCGATGACAGGCGATCCATCCATCCGAGACCAGCAAAAGCGCTGCTCCTATCACAAGCAGCACGGGCACATGACCGAAGATTGCTTTGCGCTGAAATCCCACCTCGAAAAACTCGTCCAGGACGGGCACCTTCGGGAATATATCAAACAGGAGGAAAGGGTCAACCGAGCACAGCAGCGCGCTCAACCCAACAATGACCAGGAGAGCGGTGAACCGGCGGGTACCATCAACGTCATCCACCTAGCCCCCGCCCCAGGCAGAGAAAGCGCCCAGGCTCGGTCAGACGCCAGGAGAGCTGCCCATGGCAAGCAGGTGATGTCGGCAGAGTGGGAAAGCGCCTCGAAGAGGGTTAAGAGGGAAAAACCCAAGATTTGGTTCTCAGATGAGGACCTGAAGGAAGTCGAGCTCCCCCACAATGACGCCCTCATCCTCACCTTGCGGCTGAACAATTACATTACCAAGCGCGTCCTTGTGGACCCAGGGAGCTCCACCGAAATTGTATACTATAGCTGTTTTAAACAGCTCGGCCTGCCCGAATCCGCCCTGCGGAAGGCCCATGTCCCCTTGATAGGGTTTAGTGCCCAGCCAGTGTACCCCAAAGGCAGGATCTCACTTGAAGTCTGGGTCGGAGGCGCAGTGAAGGTAGCAGACTTTATGGTGATAGATGCACCGTCCCCTTACAATGTGATATTGGGACGAAGTTGGCTGCATACCATGGAGGCAGTGCCATCCACCCTTCACCAAAAACTCAAGTTCCCTTTAGAAAAGCCTGGGGGAACGATCGAAATAGTAACTGTGCGCGGAAATCAGCAGATGGCCCGAGAATGCCTCGTGGCCGTAACGCCTGGGGAGGAGGGACCGAGACGAGTGCATATGGCCGAGCTCGAAGCCGAGATCGAAGATGTTGGGCGGACAGCAGGGCAGAAGAGCATAGAGGACCTCACCGAGGTCAGAATCAATCCCGAAGATCCGGAGCGCTACTTCCTGCTGGGTAGCCAGCTCCCCGACGCTGAGAAGGCCGAGTTGCTAGACTTCCTTCTCCTGAATAAGGATGTCTTCGCCTGGACTCCATACGAGATGCCTGGAGTTGACCCCGAGGTCATATGTCACAAGCTGAATGTGAACCCCGGGCACAAGCCTATAGTGCAGAAGGCTCGCAGAACGGGGACCCCACAGACAGAGGCGATTGTAGAAGAGGTGGATAAGCTCCTCGAAGCTGGGGCAATCCGCGAGGTACACTATCCCCAGTGGCTAGCCAACACGGTGGTTGTAAAGAAGAAGAGCGGCAAATGGAGGGTCTGTGTAGACTTCACCGACCTCAACAAAGCTTGCCCCAAGGATAGCTTCCCCCTCCCAAAAATCGATCAGATGATCGACGCCACCTCGGGGCATGACAGGATGAGCTTCTTAGACGCCTACCGAGGTTACCATCAGATCCCTCTGCACAGATCTGATGAGGAGAAAACTGCGTTTATCACACCTCGAGGCATCTACTGTTACAAGGTGATGCCCTTTGGGCTGAAAAACGCCGGAGCGACATATCAGAGGCTGGTCACAAGGATGTTTCGGGACCAACTCGGGAAAACGATGGAGGTCTACATTGACGACATGGTAGTCAAGTCCAAGAAGTCGCAGAGCCACCTAACAGACCTGCGCCAAACATTTGTCATCCTCCGAAAGTTCCAGCTCAAACTCAATGCCTCGAAGTGTGCATTTGGCGTCGGCTCCGGCAAATTCCTGGGGAGCCTGGTGACACGGAGAGGGATTGAGGCCAATCCGGAGCAG
Source organism: Cinnamomum chago (assembly GCA_038049695.1). Lineage (NCBI taxonomy): Eukaryota > Viridiplantae > Streptophyta > Magnoliopsida > Laurales > Lauraceae > Cinnamomum > Cinnamomum chago. The sequence continues at coordinate 100,366,643 of CP142451.1, read as the reverse complement.
ATCGCGGCCATACAGGCTATCCAAAGCCCCACCTCGGCCAAGCAGGTCCAGAGACTGACGGGGATGGCCGCTGCACTCAATCGCTTCATCAGCCGCGCCTCAGACAAGTGCCGTCCATTCTTTCAGCTACTGAAGAAGAGTTCCAAGTTCCAATGGACTCCAGAATGCGATTTGGCACTAGAGACGCTCAAAAGGTACCTCTCCTCACCACCTCTACTGTCCACTCCGTCGCAAGACGATTTTCTCTATCTCTATCTTGCAGTCTCGGACCATGCGGTGAGCTCGGTGCTGGTTCGAGAAAGCGACAAACAACAGTCCCCCATCTATTACACCAGCAAAACCCTGCTCGATGCCGAGACCAGATATCTACCTCTTGAAAAGCTAGCACTAGCACTGCTCAGCGCCTCTCGCAAGCTCTCCCATTACTTCCAGACTCACACGGTGGTAGTCATCACGGAATTCCCGCTAAAGTCCCTCTTCCGCAAGGCGGACTTTTCTGGCCGAATCTCCAAGTGGGCCGTGGAATTGGGTCAGTTCGACATCCAGTATCAGCCCAGAACGGCAATCAAGGCACAGGTCCTGGCGGACTTCGTCGTCGAATTCACCTCTCCTAGTTCGGCACCGACCTCGCTCGATACCGAACTGGGGGACTCCAAGGGCAGCAATGAAGGTAACGCCAAGACTGAGGAAGACCAATCCTGGGAAAAATTTCTGGAGTCAGCCTGGAAAATCTTCGTTGACGGATCGTCTACATCCAAGAGGGCAGGCGCCGGCGTCGTCCTCCAATCCCCAGAAGGGTTAGTCATAGAGCAAGCACTAACCCTCAACTTCAAAGCATCAAACAATGAAGCAGAATATGAAGCGCTGATCGCTGGCCTCGGCAGTGCGAGAATACTGGGGGCACGGAGGGTGGTGGTCTTCAGCGACTCCCAGTTGGTGACGAGCCAGCTGAGCGGGGACTACCAAGCCAGAGACGAAAGAATGGTGGCCTATCTAGCCCATACCAGGCAGCTCCTCTCCCAGTTTGAAAAAGTTGAAGTCAGGCAAGTTGGTAGGGAGTCCAATCGCCATGCAGACGCCCTAGCAAGCTTGGCCTCGGCTGTAGAAGCTGGAAAAAGAAGAACAGTCGATGTAGGGACGCTGGAAAAACCGAGCATAGAGCTCCTCCCAGTTCGGCAGGTTCTGTGCACTGACCTCGGTCCAAGCTGGATGGATCCGATCATGGCGTTCCTGAAGGAGGACAAGCTCCCAGAAGACAAGAGCGAAGCCCACAAGGTCAGAGTAAAAGCAGCTCACTTCTGGCTATCTCCAGATGAAAAGCTTTACAGGAAATCCTACTCTGGACCATATCTCCAATGCGTCCATCCGAGCAAGGTAGAGGATTTTCTATTTGAAATTCATGAAGGGATCTGCGGTAGCCACATCGGTGGAAGATCGCTGGCCTACAGAGCTATTAGTCAGGGCTACTGGTGGCCCTACATGCAGAAGGATGCCCAGATCTACGCCAGAAAATGTGAGAAATGCCAAAAGTTTTCCCATTCCCTCCACCAGCTAGCTCAGGACCTGAGCCCAATCTCCAGTCCATGGCCCTTTGCTCAATGGGGGCTGGACATCGTCGGACCTCTCCACCGAACCCCGGGAAACAAAAGATGGCTAATGGTGGGCACCGATTACTTCACAAAATGGATTGAGGCAGAGGCCTTATCCTCCATCACCGAGCTTGACACAAAGAATTTTGTATGGAAAAACATTATCACACGATTTGGGATCCCCAGAGCTCTAGTCTCGGACAACGGAACCCAATTCGATTCAAAATTCTTCAAAAACTTCTGTTAGGAGCTCGGCATCAGAAACCTTTACGCAACCCCTGCATACCCACAGAGCAATAGGCAGGCCGAAATCTCGAACAAAGTAGTCTTGGAAGGGCTGAAGAAGAGGCTTGACAAGGCTAAAGGCAGGTGGACGGAGGAATTGCCAAGTGTCCTCTGGGCATACAGAACCACCCCGAGACGATCCACTTCGGCCACCCCTTTTTCGTTGGCCTACGGAATGGAGGCAGTAATTCCTCTTGAGGTCGGCCTCCCGACCTTGAGAACAAATCTCTTCGATCAAGGGCAGAACGAGATGAACCTCGCCAGAGAACTCGACCTTGCCGAGGAACGAAGGGAAGCAGCATCCGTGCGCCTGGCCTCCTATCAGCAGCAGCTTTCCCGAGGGTATAATCGGAAGGTCAAAGAAAGGAGGTTCTCGGTTGGAGAACTAGTCTTAAAAAAAGCACTCCCCGCAGATAAAGATCCTAATAAGGGCAAACTTGCGCCGAACTGGCTCGGCCCCTACAAGGTGGTCTCTGTCTCAGGAAGGTCGGCCTACAGGCTTGAAGGGATGGATGGCAAGGAATTGCCACGGCCATGGAACGCTGCCCACCTAAAGAAATATTATTTCTAGCTGTATTCGAGACAATTGATCAATAAAGAAGAACCTTTTGACACAGATTTGCCTTGTATTTCTTCGATCCCCGCAAGGATCCGGCCCTCGCGCCATCCTCTTTGAGTTCGGTCGTAGGACCAACTCCGCAAGGATCCGGCCCTCGCGCCATCCTCTTTGAGTTCGGTCGTAGGACCAACTCCGCAAGGATCCGGCCCTCGCGTCATCCTCTTTGAGTTCGGTCGTAGGACCAACTCCGCAAGGATCCGGCCCTCGCGCCATCCTCTTTGAGTTCGGTCGTAGGACCAACCCCGCAAGGATCCGGCCCTCGCGCCATCCTCTTTGAGTTCGGTCGTAGGACCAACCCCGCAAGGATCCGGCCCTCGCGCCATCCTCTTTGAGTTCGGTCGTAGGACCAACTCCGCCTCCTTGAGTTCGGTCGCAGGGCCAACTGATCAAAAGACGTCCTCTGGGGCGTCTGTAAAGCTAATGATCCTAAGTCGCGAAACTCGGCCTACCCTAGGGTCTCACCTAGACCGTGGGAGCACGGCCTCAGCTAAACCCCGGCATGTGAGTCGGGGGCTCGCCACCGTTTCGCCCTGGGAACCTCCCCCTCAAAAATATGTCATTAAGGCCTAGCCTTCGGTCAGACGGCAGCATGACTCGCTTGCTTGCTAAAATTCAAAAGTAGGAAAGGGACAACCTAGTCTTCCGAGACTGGAAAAGGTCTGTCCGAGGCAGGCCCTTCCTACCGACCTCATCCACTTGGCAAAAATTTTGGACATCACCTCACATCAGAGCATCCACAGACCATTGCAAAAGAAGAAGCAAAGAAGGGAAACAGCAAGATGGAAAAAGAACTTCTTTTCATTAATCAGGAAGTATGATTACATGATCTCTGTGCACTTGATAAAGAAAATTCCGAAAAAGTCTACTCCTTGGGCGCCGCCTTGTCGGTCTCCAGCTCTGAAGGTGCACAAGAAGTGGGGGCATCACTAGCAGTTGAAGGAGCTGCAGGAGGAGCCTGGGCCGCCTCAACTTCGGCGGGAGTCGGAGGTGGAGGAGGAGCCTGGGCCGCCTCAACTTCGGCAGGGGTCGGAGGTGGAGGAGGAGCGCCTTGGACTTCGGCGGAGGTCAGGGGCGGAGGAGGAGCGATGGGGGCATCGGCCAGAGCCTCGGAAGGATTGGAGCCTGGTTCTGGCTCTGAGCCCACTGCTGCAGGTCGGAACTGAGGAAGATCCGAGAAGATGGGATGGTCCTCAGAGACCCCATATTTGAGTAGGGCCGCTTTGCACCCCATCTCGTACAGCACCGAGCTCGGATTTGTGATCTGAGACGCGTACTCCTCCGAGGCCCAATCCACCCCGTCCTGGTAAGCCTTTGTAGCTTGGTCTCGCAGGATGGATTCGGCCTCGGATCTCTCCTTCTTGGAGGCCTCGAGCTCAGCCTCTTTATTGGCCAGCTCGCCTTGCTTCTCGGCGACCTCGGCATCTTTCTTCACGAGCTCGGCCTCCCTCTCGACGAGCTCAACTTCCAGCCGGGACGCCCTCCTCGCCTTCTCCTCCGCGGCGCCCCTCAGGCTCTTATTCTCGCCCCGCAACTTAATGATTTCAGCCTTCACTGCTTGCTGATCCGTTGCGTTTTGGGCGATTTTCTCCCCCACCTTCTTGAGTTCGGCCGCGCCGGCCTCCAGCGCACTCCCCAGCTTCCTCTTCTCCTTCTCTAGCCCGTCAATCTGGGCAGCTCTTTCCGCCTCCCTCTCCATCAGTATTTGGAGCCTCTGCGCGTTCTGTGAAAAGAAATAGAAACGGTGAGAAGGTCGGATCAGGTGGCTAAGAAGTAAAAATTTTAGAAATAGCGAAGAAAAGCTACCTCGAGCGACGCCCTCAAGGTATGATGGATTAAATTCGGAGACCGGACTCTCCTGTGCCTCTCCATATCCTGGGGGAGGGCGCATCCCCGGGCGAGAGCCATGACCGACTCCCAGCTCGTCCCCAGCTGCACACCCACCGTCATCGGCTCGTTGGGGTTGAGGTCGAAGTTGGGCCTCCAAGGAGCCGGCGTGGACTGCTGGGGCTGCGGATCCTCCGACGGATGCCTCCCCTCTGCGCCCGCCAGACGGGACCTCTTCTCGGGAGGGGACCTCTCGCCCTCCTTTCCGGCAGCCTCGGACCGAGGCCGGGCCTCCTTCTGCGGCGGAGGAGGCGAGGTCTCCTTCCCGGGTTCCACTACCCGTGGCCTGCTTTCTCGGAGCGGACGAGGGTCCTTCGTCTGCCGAGCGGCCACGGAAGACTCCCCCGACCTCCCCTTCGAAGGCTTGGCCGAAGAAGCGCCTGCCGCGCCCGACGAGCTAGAAAAGGCGGCCGGGGCGGATCCCTGGGCGGCACCTGCACCGCTGGGGACGTTCTTGGAGGCTTCCGGGGCTTTGTCACCAAAAATCAGGGCCCCAGGTTCTTCAAGGGTGGGCGCGGCCTCTCCATTTCTTCTTCTTCTGCTTCTCATTGGTCTCGGAGAGGACTGTCGCCAATAACTATCGGGTCCCGAGGATTCGTGGCTTGACCGTCTGTCTCGGCAGGGTCGGGTCCGACTTCCCCCGGTGGAGCAAGAGGAATCTCGGCAGTCTTCCTGGTGTAAGACTGATACCGAGGTTTATACCCCAGCAAGGAGAAAGCGGCTCGATCGTAATGACCGTGGTAGCGCTCAATCCTCTCTAGCCACGCGTCGTTGCGCTTCCACTGTCGAAACCGGCCTCTCTCCTCCTCTTCTGAATGCCTACACGGAAAAATGGGCAAGGACATCAGTTCGGCATAATAGCAGGCAAAGGCAAGATAAGCTTAAACCTAGAAGGGTGGGCATTTACTAGGGGGTGTCCCAGGTTTTCGTGGGACCTGGATCCTCCGGTCCTCCTCGGTCTCGGTCCCCCTGAACTCCCAGTTTCCCGAGATCAAAAAGCGGTCATCTCCGGCGTATTTGGTGGAGTCCTCCAGGGCATTCACCAAGGGACGGCGCCTGGCCTTGACCCGAAGGTAGTAAGCGTCCTCGACCCCCGCGGCCTTGCAGATATCGTAGACATCTTCTAAATCATGTACGCCGAGACCGATGTCCAAGATCCAGTTCAGCTGGGCCACGCCCATTATTATTTTGAAGCCATTCGGCATTAGCTGGAAGGGGCAGAGGTTCCACGTGTGGAGACAGGACCGGAGGAGTGGGTGGATGGGGAATCTTACCCCCCCCTTCGCACACAGCCAGCAAAGGGAAGGGCATCCATTCCTTATAGGTGACAAAACCCTTGACGGAGCCCTGGAAGACAAAGGGTTTCACCAGGACATCCTCTGGGATCCTAAAGTTCTCCCTAAAAGCCTCTAGGGCTGCAGGGCCCTCTAACCAGTGGCTGAATATTCCCATTTTCTTGAAACAGAAGAGAAGGAAGAAATAGAAGAAAGGGAACGAAGGCTGGGAGGGCCTAAGGGATTAGGAATCTCAGAAATCGCAGAAGAAAGAGAAATACAGAGAGGAGATGAAGGCAAGAAGCATAACTCACAGAAAAAGCAAAGAGGACTGCAGAAGACGGAAGGGCAAGGAACGGGAAGCAGAGGGCGAAGAATCTCCGAGTTCGGCGGTCTTCTGGGTTGGACAAAATTGCAGCAGAGTCTCCTTCAAACTAACAGCTAGGGTAAAAGAGAAAGAAAGAGGAGCGGGCCCCTTTTTATAAAGGAGCGCCCCCTCTTGATTACCGCATGTCGCGTCGCTTCGACTTCGGTGTCCTACCAGACAGAAGGCTCCACGTGGCAGAGACGATAAGTATTCCACCATGCCTCTGGTACGACATTAATCGCCTCGGGTATGCGAAACGGCGCTCTCCGTATCCGCTGTGGCAGGGCAATCATGACGCCCTATTTATTGCCTAGGGCAGGTGAAGAGGCGCCATAATGAGGATATTCCTAAGGCGGGATACGAAAAGACAGCCCCGTCACATCCAAGTCTTAGCTCCCGACCTCGGAGAAAGCCCGAGGTTAGGGAGCTAGGGGGCAATTGTGTGGGGTCATTCCGTGATCATGGAATTAAACGGGGCCACCACCCAGTCTCGGTAACCCGTGATCTCGGTGCCGCCAAGTTCGGCTGCATCGCCGTCTCGGGCAATTATGGAGCGGGCCCCAGTGATTACGTCACGAGTCCCAACTGCGGCCTCAGCCTCGACCGAGCTCGGCCTCCTTTCATTCAATCATAAATGCCGCCATTAATGCACTGCCAAAACAGGATCGGCGGTCTGACAACAGAATGGGCTCCGGACCTACGCGAGGAGCACGCCATACCTACAGTCATATCCATAGGCGAGGAGGGCTGGTCCGATGGGACGTCCCCTTTTTACCTACCCCCACTAAGGAGATGAGAGTACGTTCAGATGGCACTCCCGTCTACTCAGGAAGACAGTCCAATGATGACTTCTCCACCTATATATTGCATGAGAGAATCCATGAAAGGTACGCACACGCATAATCTCTCCCTCCCAGAACTCTTTCTCTCCACTCTCTCAGTCCCTGCACTAACTTAATCGTCGGAGGGCCTTCGGCTACCCACAGCCAGGGTCTCTGACCGTTGTTCTTTTCCTTTCAGGTCATCGAAGGCTCGATCCATTCCCCTCACCTTCCTCAAAACCTTGCATCAGGAGCTTAATCCTCCATTAACTAAGTCCGTAATTTTTAGGCACTTACAGATACTTCTAGAAAGTTCTCTTCGAGAAGATATTCTTAGACTATAAGATCGCCCCGATGTGATTTGTATCAAGGAAGATATGGCCCAGGGAAGATTGCCCTTTTTTCTTTTTTTCTTTCCGTAGGGTAGGGGTGGGAAGGGAATTCCAGATTTGTGAAAATTCGGATTGGCGCTGGGTTTGTGAAAATTCCGATTGGTCATGACCTTTTATCCTCAACATGTGGTTGGAAAGATGTTTTTGAGTAGGTGCCCATAGGGAAAGTCCACCTGGCCCAATTTTGGGGACCGGATTCTGGCCGGTCCCCAAAATCCATCCTTGGATCAATCCACCCTCCGGTCCCCAAAATTGGGCCATCCAAGGGTGGATTTTGGGGACCGGGCCAGAATCCGGTCCCCAAAATTGGGCCAGGTAGCACAGTTGGTGCCCAGAAGCCCCAACTTTGTACCAATCCAATTTGTATCAAGGTAGATACGGCTCTTGGAAGGTTACCAACTTACCATTCAACTTTAAAGGGGGTCTTTTTTTTTTTTTTTTTTTGGGGGTGGGGGGTGCGATACTCACATTAGACTGCATTAATTTTTAGCACATGCCCTGATATTTCGATCTCTAATTTTGATGCAACTTGCGTTATTTTCTTCATTTCGGAGCCCAGACTTGCTTTTGATAATCTCTTGATATGAGAAGGTCATTTTTCCTGATTCTTCATTTTTCTAGAAGTCTTTTGTTTTCCATGGAATCTCTTTTTCATGCTAGTTGGCTGTCCTTTTCCTGCTTTTTTTCTTTTATCAGATTTGCATGTCTACACCCTCCACTAATAAAAATAACCAGTAGTCAATCTTTGGCTGTACTGTAGTAGTGATTGTGCGGGATTCAGATAAGGTGTATTTATTTAAGCAAAAGAAGAAAGAAAAAAAAAGGCAGTATATAATATTTTAATCTACTAATTGTCTAAGAACATCCTATTTTCTGATTATTGTCCGTATGGGGAATAGGAGACCAAGATCCACTAATTTGGAAAACATTGGAAATTTGATGATGCTTTTTACATCACGTCAAAATCTGAATCGCTCAAAATAATTTTTTTACTCTCTCATGTGCTCACCGCCAATTTTCACTTCAAAATCGGAGTTGATCCCACTCCGAGATATATAGTGGTATAAAACATGTGCATAAAGTGTTATGTTAATTCGTTCATCCGAACCCAACTCTTATTACAGTGATATTAATATGGCAGGATCTCACCAAGAAGGTAACAATCTTGTTCAAAACAGTTCAGATTCCCCCAAGAGGACCCTTTTGAAGAGGGACAAAGATGGCAGGAGATCAATAGCTTGTAATAAAAGGGCAAAAGGACAGACCTTTTCAATTTTGTGACTACTAAGCATGTAGATGGCAGTAGGTCCACACTACAAATCCTCTAATTTGGGGATCAATGGAAAGTTGATGATGCTCTTCACTCATCCCCACTTAGTGAAATTTAATTCGATCTTATATGAGAGGAAAAATGTAGGATCTCACGTCCAATTGACCTACCACTTATCACAAAACCAATTAGTAATAGGAAACAACACAATAGTGGTTTTATGGTGAGGGCGAAGGCTCGACCAAAATTATGATCACTCAAGAGTGAGGGGTGTATATTGACCTCAACAAAAACACAAATATTAAACAGTTTAGATTTCCACAGTTGGCCAGATTTCACTAGCTTGTAATAAAAGAACAAAGGACAGACCTTTTCTGTTTTGGTGCCCTCACTCCCACCATGTTTATCTGACCACACCGAGCTCCCTTTTTTTATCATACTCGATTTGAATAGAGTCGATTGCAGCAGCTCCATGCACCACTACCAACTGCCTTATACCTGTGTACACCCCATCATCGAACTGACTTCCTCCGCACCCTCCCCATGGCCCTACTGATATGGGCTTCTTCCCATCCATTACGTAGCTCTGTCCAAATCATAACAAGAAGTCACCACCATTTCAAAATCAAACATGCATGGCCAAGCTAAAAACCCAAAAGCCATATGTTTCTCAACATTACCATTTGCAAGAAGAAGAGGTCCTAGCCAAATGTGAAGAAGTGGAACCAAGTGGCTTGTGTAGTGACAAGTTGAAATGGGTGCATGTGGCAGGGAGGCTTTATATATAAAGGAAACATGGGTTCTGTGAATTCTGGGACAGGTCATAAAAACATTCAGATTCTATGTTCTATAGTTCCGCACTGGGAGGAGTATCCGATACTATAGATTATGGAAATCTTACTATCGAAAATTCCTGTGATGGACGGTGTAGGTTTGAGATGGTTTGTTCAGCTGTTGCCAGCACAAGAGCATTTGAATCTGTGTGTTAAAGAAATGGCTGCAGTGGTATGTTCTTAAGTAAGGGCTATAAATCCACCAGTGGTGCGTGATCAAACTGCTTGGAATTAATAGCCTCTGTGTGCGAGGTGTATGCCAAATTCTCCAACTAGAATTGGCAGGGAGAAGGGCAGCTCAGTGGTAAGATGCGGCAGTTTTCACGGGATTGGCATGTACCTCCTTGCATGTGCGAGTCCCTGTTTCTTGTACGTGCGAGTTAGTCCTTGCATGTGTGAGTTCCTATTACTGTACATGTGCGAGTTGTCGCCCCCTATATGTGCTACATCTTAACATTGTTAGTTTTTATCTTAATTTTTTATATTAAGAAAATTTGTGTTTTTGTTATTTAAATGAACCCCAGTAATCTCTAGCATATACATATTGGTCACTGAAATCTAAAAGTGGAAAGAAAAGCCCACTCTTAACTACATTAAAAAAAACCCAAGATCTGCAAAAACTTGCATAAACTAATCCATGTTAAACAAAGTCTGATAGCAAAAATTCCAGGAGGAATGGGGCTAACACAAGTCTCCAAAATTGCCAGCCAGTGTTATTTTATTGATTTTATATCAACTCTAGGGCTTGCTTGTTTATATGGGAATTGAATACATAGGACTTCATGATTCAATGGGCTCCAACAAGGTATAGCATTTGAATGATTAAAATTAATGACAAACGTAATAAATACAAGTTTACTACCAAAAATTATGTTTATAGATTCTTCCGCTTTCTAAACTTTATTCTAATACTAATTGTGATTTTCTCATGATATGTTCAATTTTGAAAATGTAATGACATTATCATAAAATTTCCTTTTACATGTTATTTTAAAATTTCACTGATATTTGTGAACCTTTGGGCCTATTTGAACATCATTACTATGTTGTTCCGGATTTTGTGTTGAGATCTCATTGTGCTGAGATCGTTCTCTGCAGAATTGTTTTGGCATCAACATGTTAAATTGTTCTGCCAAAAATATGCTGTGTAATTTTGTAAAGCTTCCACAACCCTTTGGGCTATATGGTTCAAACAGAGATTTTTTAGAAGGACCTCTTTATGGCACCCTTGCAATACTTTGATAGGCTCTTGCATAAGGAAGAGAATCAGATCTCTTGCCCATGTTTTTCAATCAGGTTGCAGATGGAAAGTTGGTAATGGCATGATGATCAGTATCTGGTTTGATAACTGGATGCCTCTCTCTCCAATTGCCCCAAGGCTACCTCAATTCTGTTTCTCTCCTTTAGAAACTGTGTCAATTCTTATTAGAGACTGGCGCTGGCTCTTCCCTCTTGCACTACCTCCTGCAGTTGTATCAGTTCTCAGTGCAGCTAATATAGTTCTTTTTTCTGTTCTATTCTTTTGGCTCTTGGTGAGCAAGTCATCTTAGCCTTCTTGGCTTTTGGGGACTCTTAGCCCTTCTCTTAATACAAATCTTGCCTGTAAGCAAAGAAAAAAACATCCTAATAGCTTTGTTCTGAGGAGTAGAATCAAGATAATCACATTTGGCAACACTGTTCAATAAAAACCTATTACAAGTATTCATAAATCAATCTTACATATTAAAAAAAATCTAAACATAATTAATTAAGAACATTCACGCATTCATGTGATATAAGAAATAAAAAACTTGTTTAATTAAGGAAGCTTCAATATCACTTAATGGGATGAAATACTGTCATTGTTTTGTATGGATGTCCTATATTGGTGTTTAAGGTGCCAAAAGGAGATGTCAACACCAAGTCTACCATTGCTTCTACAATTTATCTATCAGATAGCGCAGTGGTATGGATGCAGTAATTCCTACACTTCTCCAATTGTTGCCATGTCAGCAACAAATATTTTCAGATATATACGGTATACACACGTGTGAATAACCAGATATATATGGTATACACACGTGTGAATAACCATGAACCTTGGCATACATTTAGTAATGATATGATTTACTTACCCATATAAACACAAACTTCAAGTTCAAGTGACATCATGACTAGAGTTTATCCATAGTACTGTGATTGTACTAAATTTATTTTCCATGAGGGGTTTAGGTAATTAGCTCAAGAGCTTTGAGATCATTTACTTGGTGGATTTTCTCTCTCCCAATCAACATTGCAATGGCATCCAGGTAATGAGGTATAGTCCACTACTCCCATGAAATCCAACCACCTTCCCTCTGTAGTTGTACAAGTGAAATAGGTCCCTCCGTCCCTGTCTCCTCTCTGTAGGGGCCATAATTCCCCCTTGTGGTATGGAATGTAACAGAGGTGATCACTTTGGGCCTCTCATCTCTGTTGATGGAGCTATAATAACCACTCATGGAATTGAGGACTTCATTTGGGTAGTACAGCTGGACCTGGAAGGAACACCAAAGTAACAATCTAAGACGGTGATGTAGAAATCATAGAACATGAAAAACTTGCTTCCCCAGCATCTCTTACCCTATGTGTGGCCTCTCTGCGCCGGCTGTGTGCTTGGTAGACTATACAGATTGCCCGTTCCGGTCATATTCACATTTGTATCAAAGAAGTCACTTGCCCCCTTGTAATGTAAATTTATATTAGATTGACCGCTTGTAACAAATACTTGCTTCACACCCGAAAATATGCTATCATCCCATGGCCTAATGCCATCACCGCCCCATTGACCTGGTCTATTTGGCACTTGTTCTTTTACCACACCATCATCAACCTGTATGTGTGCCCCATTAGAGAAGGTTAAAGTGTAGATCATAGGTGTGATTCGAAGTTTAAAGTATCATTTATAAACATTGAAAATAGGTGTTGATTCAGCAACTAAAATGAGAAAGGGGCACCGCTGTATATACCTTCTTTTCTAGAATATGAACTCCAATGCTATTAAGGAACACTCCAATCCTCCCATGGAATCCAACTATCATTCCTTCTTTTATTTTGGATGAGAAGAAGATCCCCTGTTCATATCCAAATGGTCCGTACTTCTTTTTTGTGGTGTGAAATGTCATGGACTTTATTATTGTTGGTCCAAAAACCAATAGAGGGCCATAGTAGCCAGATATACAAGTCAAGACTTCATGGGGGTAATCGAAAATAATCTGTACAAGGATAGAAATTAAAGTTAGTAAAACGTTTCATGTTCGCTTTTTAGAAAATTAAAACCCAATCTACTTCATATCATAGGCCTATCTACCAATGATCAATGCGACTTATTCTCATTGAAAGAAAAAAACTAGTATTTGCTCTCTTTTTTTCAGCATTTAGCATAAAATAGATTTCTAAGAACAGCATCTTCACCTTGTCTTTCCTTAGAAAGTAGTTGGGTCCACCATGCTTGATCCGCTGCATAGTGTGCCCAAATCTATCATAAACAACTTCCATGTTGAAAATGCCTGAGTAATCGCGAGACAAATTAACTTCTCGAACACCTGTGTATACACCATCATCAAACATGAATCCAGAACTTCCTCCCCAAGGTCCATCCGTCACAGTATAGCTCGGAACCTGCGACAATGAAGCTAAGACATATTTCTGGATTGAAGGCAACGTTAGTAAGTACAATTAGTCAGCATGTTTAACAGAATACTTGCCATGCTTTTTGTTTCCACACTCGTGGGTTGTATAGTATATGAGGATTGTCTTGAGCCATTATTCCATGAAACCTTGCTGTTGTCTGCATTCTCTCCTATGACATCATATCCTATTTGAGATGGAAGCAAAAGGCTGGATAGATCTGGTTTCTGTAGCAGTTTTAGATGAACACCAATTGAGTCGAGATAGCACCCACACCTTCCATGAAATCCAACAATCTTACCACTTGTTATTGGAAATGAGAAGTTGGTTCCTTGTTGAAGACCAAATGGACCATATTTCGCTTGATTGCTTTCGAATGTAAGCGACCGGACAATGTCAGGGCTCCCATTAGAGATTGATCCATAATTTCCACAGATTGAAGTAAGAACCTCATCCGGAAAATCTAGCTTTATCTACAGCAAGTAAACCGAAGTTTGCAGGATAAGACTGATAGATGCCAATTTCACCTGGAAACTTGAAATTTTCATTGCATTCTATATCATGTGTAATGTGTTGCATACCATGTGGCACTACATCTTAAGAATCAAGGTTTTCTCACAATGAATAATTTTTCCTCTTTATGGGGGTTTAGGTTTGATAAAGTTTCCGTGACATCTGAAGAACTGCATCTAATTTGTAATCTATGTTGTCTGATGTATGGTCCCAAATTTCTGATTCTAATGCTTTCTTCTCCACAGTGGGTGCTAAACTTATGTTTAACTCATAATGTTTAAAAATCCACATCATCTTGGGATTCAAAGTTGGCCACCAATAGTTTAAGTAGGGTTTTGAATGGACCACTTGTGACGTTAACAATGTCTAAGGAGACCATGTAAGGTCAAAAATATGCAAGTCAACAAAAACGGCTGAAGAGAAAAAATTATCCGCCAAATCCGAGGCAAAGGCAGAGACTCGCGAGCGTGACGTTGGAAGCCGGATGGTTCAGGACTCTATTTTAAGAGTTTGAAAAGGACTCTCTATCCTAAGTGGATTATTTTTAGGAGTTTTTGGCATGAAGTTGGGGGTATAAATTGAGTGTTTCTTACAACCAAAAAACACAGAGTTCATCTTTCAAGTTCAAAATTAGTGATCTAACTGAGAGAAAAAAATTTTAGAGATTTATGTTTTAAAGATTTATTGAAGAGTTGTGCTACCAAGTATTTTAGATAGTCAGATTCTTCTGCATCCCTTGTAGAAGATCATCTTCTTGCGTAGAAAATTTGAGGAGTGAAACGCTGGATTGAATCCATTTCACTCAACGGTGTGAAGTCGTTGAAGTGTGGAGCGATACAAGATATCTTCAGTCTTTAGATAGAGGATATCTGGGGAGGAAATATGAGTTTCTTGTAATTACGAAATTCATAGTATTTGATTTGATCGAGTTTGGATCGGTGGTTTTTCACTCGATTAGGGTTTTTCACCTTAAATTTGGTGTTCTTGTGGTGTGTGCTTGTGATTTTATTTTTGCTGCGTATATTATTATTTTTTGCACACTATTGGGCTGATTTATTGAGTGGACCAATCTAAAGATCGCTGACCCTAAACCTTCATACTATTACCAAAAAAAATTGTCTAATGAGGCTTGAACTCGCCTACTTTTATAGTCACATTGAATAATGGCCAAACATGAGTGAGATTTACAAATCTCTTAAAAAATATGTAGGAGTTCCTAATAATGTTATCCTCTCTATTGCGATTCACAGTACTTATAATGATGTACTAAAACTCCTCTGTTCTTTTGCTCAGTAATGAATTCTTGGGAATTCATGGTAAAATTAGTCGGAATAAAAGAACATCAAAGAGTTGATGAATGAAGGATATAAGGAGGAGTAAGTAGATAAGACCTCCACTTTCTTAGGATTTTATTAAGGGTTATGGCGGGGTAATTAATTCCTACCAAAGTAGAGACCATTTAATGGCCATTTGTAAATCTTCTGTCTTTGCTTCTTCAATCTTTAGCCTTGTTAGGATCCCTAGGAATCCAATACTTGGCAAACGAACATGCCCAAAGAGACTGAACGAGTTCTAATTACACTGGCTTGTTTAAGTAAGCAGCTAAGGAGGTATTTCTTTACATTGCATGCATGTTTTCATTTAACTTCCAAAAAACATTCACATCATCCAATTCAATTACAGGTTTTCTAATTATACTTGAAAGTTCAACTAAGCACATTTTAAGAATTCACATCATCCAATTCAATTACAAGTTTTCTAATTATACTTGATAGTTCAACTAAGCACATTTTAAAATCCTTATACATACGAAAGGAATTATTAATTTAATAAAAAAATTAGAGCTATGATAAATTAGTCGATTCACTATAAATTCAAATGAGTTTTAGCATGACCTGTAAACTAATGATGATGGTTAATAACGTACAAAGAAATAGAAGGAGAGATAACTTTCAATATGTCTCGATTGTGACCACTGTTGTTGCAATTAGTACAATCTTCTACCCAGTACATGCTCCATGCATCACACATAGTCTTGTTCTAGCTTTAATGGAAAGTGAAGAGAACCATCTGATCTATGGTCAGTGGAGGGTCTTTTTACCTGTTTAATACGTAGGGTTCTTGACTTTGTTTTCTCAATCTAAACCATGAATGGATGATTGAAATAGGATCTTTGCTGACCGCCCATTACATGACCTTACAATTGACAATAATCCTCAATTCCCTCTTATGTGTGACAGGTAAGTTACCTTAAAGTGAAAACCTTTTGAATTGTTTTGTAGCACCCAAAGAACCAACAGGTTCTTATCCTACTCTATCCAATTGTTTTTCCTCCTCCCCATTCCCTTTATGGCCCGTTTAGCACTTTACTAAAATAAATATAAGTCAAGTAAAGCCTTCATTTTCTAGACAAGATGTCACATCAAATGCACTTTATTCAAAATTCCCCTCATCTTTTTTTTACAAAAAGTCAAAAAACAACTACCTTTATCCACTAAAATACATAAATACTCCACTTTTCCATACAAAAAGTCAAAAAGATTTTATAACAAACAACTAAAAATAAAATATCATCATAACTCACTTATATTTTATTCTTTCTTCAAAATCAACTTTACTTAACTTGACTCAATTAGTAGAGTTATCAAACGGACCCTAATAAGATTTGGTTTTAGTTATTTTTTTAGTGCCCCAGCCTACGGGCTGGGACCCAAGAGAGCCCACCAAGTGGGCAGAGGAAGCCCAGACCCTGAGAAGGCGAACTCACAAAGTGGGAAAGATAGCCCACACACATGAGAATAGGAGCCTACAAAGTGGGAAGAATGGCTTTTTGGAGAGGGATAAAGATGGCAGGATATCAGTAGCTTGTAATAGAGAGAGCAAATGCAGACCTTTTCTATTTTGGTGCCCCCATCTTCACCATGTTTATCTGACCACACAGAGCTCCCTTTCTTATCATACTTGATTTGAATGGATTTGATTGCAGCTTCATGCACCACTACCAACTGCCTTATTCCTGTGTACACCCCATCATCAAACTGACTTCCTCCATACCCTCCCCACGGCCCTACTGATATGGGCTTCTTCCCATCTGTCTCATAACTCTGTCCCAATCACAACAACAACAATCACTCATTTCAGTCACCATCCTTTCAAAGTTTCAAACCAAACACACCAAGATAAAAACCCAAAAGCGATATGTTTCTCAACATTACCATTTCTCAGACAAATGCAACAAGAGTAGGTCGTAGTCAAGTATAAAAAAGCATAACCAAGTTGCATGTGTAGAGCAAGTTGAAATGGGTGCATGTGAGAAAGGGGCTTTATAAAGGATGCATAATTTGGATTCCATATTCCCTTGTTCTGCACTGAAAAAAGGAGTATCCGATTCTATGGATTGTGGATATCTTCTATTGCAAATTCCTGTGATGAACAGTGTTTTCCAGCA
The DNA here is from genome assembly GCA_038049695.1 of Cinnamomum chago. Lineage (NCBI taxonomy): Eukaryota > Viridiplantae > Streptophyta > Magnoliopsida > Laurales > Lauraceae > Cinnamomum > Cinnamomum chago. The sequence continues at coordinate 100,349,700 of CP142451.1, read as the reverse complement.
GAAGAGAATTTGGATTCTCTGTGTAAGAGAAATGGCTACAGTGGAATGCTGGCAGTGGTGAATTTTCTTAAGCAAAGGGCTATAAATCCACCAGTGGCGCATCAAACTGCTTGGAATCAATAGCCTCAGGGTGCGAGCTGTATACCGAATTCTCCAACTAGAATTGGGTAGGACATCAGATTAAAGATGTTAAATACCTTTTTTAATTCCATTTGTATTGTGAGCTTTATCTACTTTTTCTCTTCATCTTTTTCTTTTTTCTAACCCTAAACTTACATAATCTACCATTTGTCATCCACTTGTTAGAGTCCCGCCCAAATCAGCAAGAAATCGTTCGCTTTGGCACTTCCCAAGTCACTCATCTTAGTGTTGCTCCCACCCAAAAACACTTAACTCTAGATTGAGTTCCAACGTTTTCTAGGGCCTCACGGAGTTGACTTATAAGCCAAGGGTGAGGACTTGGATATTTCCGATGTGGGCTACCGGAAACTCACCGTTTGAAATCCATTGTTGTTACTCATCTTAGTGTTGCTCCCACCCGAGAACGCTTAACTCTAGATTGAGTTCCTACAGTTTCTCTGGGGCTTTATGGAGTTTTGATTTATATGCCAAGGGCGAGGACTTGGATATTTCCAATGTGGGCTAGCGGAGACTCACTGTTTGAAATCCATTGTTAACACGCTATGCCCCATAAATAAGGGTGCCGTCCGAACCAAATTCTCACAACCACCGATAATCCTTAAGGTGCTCCATGTTAGAGATTATTCATGATGTGTTAATAAGTTTGTTAGAACGTTAGTAATGTTAGAATGTTAGTAGATTATCCTTATCTTTAGGATAAGGTTAGTTCGGCATTTGATTATAAATGTAGATAAAAATTATAGAAATGTGTAGATTCTTGAAAGTCTATATGGATTATCCATGATCTCTTAATACTCCATGCTCTCAGTACTATGCCTATTGTAGTTTTCCACTCAAGCATGCTCCATCTTAAGGTTGTTAACCAACATCTTATTGATTTTTATATTAACAAAATCATATTTTTTGTAATGTACACAGACCCATGTACTTTCTGGCATATACAGATGGATCTCTGTAGTCTAAAAAAAAAAAAAACCTTTCTCAACAAAATTCAGAAAACCAAGATCTGTGAATCACATTGGGCAACACCATTCAATCTAAACCTATTATAAATATTCATAAATTAATCTTAAATATTAAATAAATATAAAACTTAATTGATTAAGAACATTGACACATTCATGTTCTATAAATAATATAAAACTTCAGGAAGCTTTAATATGACTTATTAATGGGATGAAATACTATCACATTTTTTGTAGACCTCTAGTCTAGTATTTTCTAAGAAGCATAGAAGTCTAATATTTCTGAGTGTAAAATGAAAGGATATCCAATGACTAGAAAATCAATGAAATGTGATGCAGATAGAGAAAAGCATATGCTTCAATAGAGGAAAGTATGAAACACGGAGCAAAATTTGATCCACGTTCAGGAGATCGTTCCACGGAATCAAAATTTAAAACGGCTGATTTTTCACCCTTCCATCGTGTTGCTTAGTTGGAACTGAAAGTTGAGTATATATCATTGGATGGGATGGGATTCATCTTGAACCAACCAAATTATCTGTGAATGGCGGGCGCGTTTGGATGTACGGTGAATTAAAGTAAAGAAGGGTGAAGCATAAAATTAAGAGAAAATAAAATTTAGTTGGGTTATGACAATCTTTTATTTTTAGTTTTTTGATAGAGGACCTTTTTGACTTTTCGTGTAAAAAGATGAGATTTTTTTGTCATTTAGTGGAGAAAAGAGGTTGCTTTTTTATTTTATTTTATTTTTTTTGAAAAAAGGAGGAAGAAATTTTGAATTTGTGTACTTTTGATATGACCCATTGCCTTTTCTTGTCTGGACAATGGATGCTTTACTTCACTATAACTTTACTAGTAAAGTGCCAAATACAGGTGGAGTTCCAGGCATTTATTACTTGATTCCATATAATAGTTGCGACAAGTGATCAGGACTCAAATCACTATGGGTCCAAGCAAGGTACATTTATTATTAATAAGTGAGTTCTTTATTTATCGAGAACCCCGCTACAGAGCGTAGGAACTTAACGGTGCTTGCAGGGCCTACCTAGGAACCAACTGGGCATGCAATCTCACCCAATACGGCCCATGTACAGTGCTGAAGGCTTTAATCATCATCGGCCCACTTGATCCACGGCCAATACGTTTTCACCACCCAAATTAAACGAGTGTACACTTGGTCCAACTGTCTAGTTCATTGGAATGGGTGCCAAACCCTAAGACCTATGACTATTAGGGTGGTCCCCTAGCTATTAGACTTCATGATAGTTGTTACTTAAAATTTTCACTAGAATTGCTATCAAGATCGTCGCCTAGGAAACATGTATGCTATATTGATGATTCCTTGGTAGAAAGGAAAAAACTCCGATTTTCCGTGCTCGTCAAACTCTGACAAAACCTTTAGCCCCTCATGTTAAACCCACCACCATATGCATCGTCCTCTCTATTGCTGTTTTAAAGGTTGGCAGTATGTCGTGTTGAAAGTGATGACTTTCTACATGGGGTACTCAATGAGGATGTTTATATGGTTCAACCTCAGGCCTTCATTTATTTCAATCATTCTACTCATGCATGCAAACTAAAGGAAGTACTATATGGATTGAAACGAGCCCCATGTGCTTGGTATTTATGGTATGGCCCTTTTCTTCAAAATGCATTTCAGTCCAGACATTTTGATTCATCTATGTTGGCTTACAGTCGACCTTATGGCATTCTTGGATCCATTGTTGACAACTTCACTTTATATAAGGACCAACGCAGTTTATATATGACAATCATTTATTGGTTGTTTTAATGTCCATTTCTCCATGACTGATCTTGGGAAGTTCCAGCAGTCTCATCTGACTTGTCTTTGTAGAAGTTTGATACTGGCAAGTCTCGTGAAATGAGAATGCATGGATTTTATAGGATTTAAAATGCTCGTTGGGAACTCAAGATGACTGCTGGGATGAGGGGCCGCTCATAATGACCATTTTGGATTTGAATTGTTAATAACCAACAACTCCACATCCATAAAGTTAAAAAACTGCAAAATGAAGGCATCTCTTGTGGTTTAGACTACAAGCCCAAGCCACAGGTTAGGGTCTATAGTCTAGAAGAGTAACATCTTGGATGGGCCTATATATTAAGTTTGGAGTCAATCCAACGCCTCTAACCCCTTCATCCGTGACCCACAAATTTAACAACTTATATTGGAGAAAAAAACTAACCATCGATCCAACGATTTAATCCATTCCGATTAGTGAAAACTCAATTTAACTAGTATAATTTAGGGGGTTCCATGTATGTGGATGGTTTGGATTAGGGGTGCACAAAAAATTCGTCGATCCGTAAATCCGATCCGCGGATTTTTATCCAATTCGAAGGTAAACGGATTGGTGACGGATTAAAAATTTTGTAATCCGTTAGCAACAACGGATAGGTGGCAGATTTCACCCTCAATCCGTGGATTCAATCCGATCTGATCCGTTGACATTAAATATAAATAAAAAAATTATAAATGGGTCTAAATGTAAATTAAGATGTCTAAATTTAAAATAAGAAAAAAAAATCTAAGGAGTCAAAATGTAATTTTTTTTACAACATGTTTTATATTTTTCTTTTAACATTAGATTGAATGGATTGAGCGGATTAATCCGATCCGATCCGGTCCACCACGGATCGGATCGGATCGGCTTTTAAGTTTTAACTGCTACGGATTGGTGACAGATTCCAAATCCGTCAATCCGTAGGTAACGGATTGGTGACGGATTTGGCCCAATCTGCACCAATCCGATCTGTATACACCCTTAGTTTGGATAGATGATAAAGTTGGCCCCACTGTGTTGTCCCTCACAGAAATATGATGAGGGAAAGATGCGCATGAATATTTTCCTTTCATAAATGTCTACTTCTTTCTCAACTTATTTGATATAGGACTTCATATAAAAAAAAAAAAGTCAAAGAGAGAGTTTCCAAACAAGAACTGGATTCTCAAGGGGCAGTTTTCATTGGATTTTCAACATTTTTCAATCATGGAAAATACATTATCATGCAAAGGTTTTTCCAAGAAACCAAAATTCAAACATCAGATTTCATATTTTTGAAAGTCCCCAAAACAGCTCATATGATTATGATTACGAATATTATGTATGCAGTCCAAACGTGTAAATAACCATGTACCCTGGAGTACATTTAGTAATAGTATAATTTATTTACCCCTATAAAAAAACTCAAACTTTAAGTCCAAGTGACATATGACCAGAGTTTATATATACAGAGATTGTATTTCAATTTCCCTTATTTCTCATGAGCGCTTTGGATTAATAGCTAAATAATTTTGACATCAGTGACTTGGTGGCTCTTCTCCCTTGGACGACATTAAATCCCATCTGAGATGGAAGCAAACTGTTTTGATAAATCTGACTTCTGTAGGGACTTTAGATAAAGACCGATTGAGTCAAGATACCAGCCACACCTTCCATGAAATCCGACAATCCTACCACCCGTCATCGGAAATGAGAAGTGGGTTCCTTGTTGACAACCATATGGACCGTATTTTGCTTGATTGCTTTCCAACGTAAGCGATCGAACAACGACCGGGCTCCCATTAACGATTGATCCATAATAACCACTTACTGAAGTAAGACCCTCATCTGGATAGTCTAGCTTTATCTGAAACAAGTAAACCAAAATAAGCAAGATAAGACCAGTAAATACCAATTTCATCTGAAAAAACTGCAAAATTCACTACATTCTAGATCATATATGTATTGTCCTCCATATCACATGTTAGTATGTTTCATGAACATAGGTTGTTTAATTGCAGGTCTCACAATCTATAATGCATTAATACTTCAAAATGGACAACGTATTGTGTCGTATCGTATCCGATACTTCATTTTTTACATGTAAAATCTGTGTCCCTACCATGTCTATGGTATGTCCGTGCCGTATCTGGTTATTATAGCTCACAATGGACAAATTTTTCCCTCTATGGTTTGCTTATGTTTTGATAAAGTCACACGACATTTGAAGAACCGCATCTAATTTGCAATCTATATGGTCTGAAGAATGGTCCCAAATTCTCCTCCACAGTTGGTGCTAAGTGCTAGCCCTGTGATCTACTCATGATGTTGGGTTTTGAATTGAAATATATATGCCAATCCACTGGTAGCTCAAGTGGTGAGGTGCCTCCCCTCCACAGAACAAGCCAGGATCAATGTCTAGTCGTAGCGCTAATGCATTCCCATAAGAGTTGATCCCACTCTGAGATTTATCCCATATAAAACATGTACATAGAGATTACAAAACTTCATTCATGTTTTTGTACGTGATCAATTTGGCAGTGGCCCAATCCAAGGGTCAGAACTAGGAGTACAGTGGGTGGCCATATCCCTCCAAAATTATGTAAAATCCCCTTATACTTTTAAATGATTTATACCCTTTTTTATGTATGGGTCTTCCAAAAAAAAATTTCACAGTGGCCCCCAAGGAAATTTTTCTAGTTCCACAACTGGGCCCACGTACTATAGTGAAATTTGTTAGCCTTACACAAGAAAGAAACATTTATTCCAAAGAGTTTAGATTTATTCCAAAGAGAAACACACATGGCAGTATATCAACAGCTTGTAATAGCAGAGTAACTGAGTAAAAGCACAGACCTTATCTGTTCTGGTGCCCCCACTCCCACCATGTTTATCAGACCACATCGGGCTCCCTTTCTTATCATACTCGATTTGAATAGAGTCAATTGCAGCTCCATGCACCACTACCAACTCCCTTATACCTGTGTACACCCCATCATCGAACTGAGCTCCACCATACCCTCCCCATGGCCCTACTGTGATGGGCTTCTTCCCATCTGTCATGTAACTCTGGCCCAATCAAAACAACAACAACAACCACTCATTTCAAAATTTTCAAATCAAACACACCAAGATAAAAATCCAAAAGCCATATGTTTCTCATCAACATTACCGTTTGCGAGATGGGTATCTCATAGCCTCTGCCAACACTCCCTTTGAGGACATTATATCGCATTTGAGGTGGAGGCACAATCTCTTCGACGATAGTATATCCCTTTTGAGGTGGAAGCAAACTATTTGATAAATCTGACTTCTGTAGGGACTTTTGATAAAGACCGATTGAGTCAAGATACCAGCCATACCTTCCATGAAATCCGACAATCCTACCACCCGTCTTTGGAAATGAGAAGTGGGTTCCTTGTTGACAACCATATGGACCGTATTTTGCTCGATTGCTTTCCAACGAAAGAGATCGAACAACGACCGGGCTCCCATTAACGATTGATCCATAATAACCACTTACTGAAGTAAGAACCTCATCTGGATAGTCTAGCTTTATCTAAAACAGGTAAACCAAAACAAGCAAGATAAGACCAGTAAATACCAATTTCATCTGAAAAAACTGCAAAATTCACTACATTTTAGATCATATATGTATTGTCCTCCATACAACATGTCAGTATCTTTCATGAATATAGGTTGTTTAATTGCAGGTCTCACAATCTATTATGCATGGATACTTCAAAATGGGCAACGCACCATATTGTATCGTATCAGATACTTCATTTTTTTACATGTAAAATATGTGTCCCTACCATGTCTATAGCATGTCTGTGCCGTGTCTGGGTATCATAGCTCACAATGGACAGGTTTTTCCCTCTATTGTTGGCTTATGTTTTGATAAAGTCACACGACATTTGAAGAATCGCATCTAATTTGCAATTTATATTGTCTGAAGAATGGTCCCAAATTCTCCTCCACAGTGGGTACGAAGTGTTAACCCTATGTTCTACTCATGATGTTGGGTTTTGAATTGAAATATATATGCCAATCCACTGGTAGCTCAAGTGGTGAGGTGCCTCACCTCCATAGAACAAGCTAGGATCAATGTCTGGTCATAGCACTGATGCGTTCCCATCAAAATTGATCCCACTCTGAGATTTATCCCATATAAAACATGTACATAGAGATTACAGAACTTCATTCATGTTTTTTATATGTGATCAATTTGACAGTGGCCCAATCCAAGGGTCAGAACTAGGGGTGCAGTGAGTGGCCAAATCCCCCCAAAATTATGCGAAATCCCTTTATTCTTTTAGATGATTTATACCCTTTTTATGTATGGGTCTTCCAAAAAAAAAATTTCACAATGGCCCCCAAGGAAAAAATTGTAGTTCCACAACTGCCCCACTTACTATAGTGAAATTTGTTAGCCTTACACAAGAGAGAAACATTTATTCCAAACAGTTTAGATTTATTCCAAAGAGGAACACACATGACAGTATATCAATAGCTTGTAATAGCAGAGTAACTGAGTAAAAGCACAGACCTTATCTGTTCTAGTGCCCCCACTCCCACCATGTTTATTAGACCACACCGGGCTCCCTTTCTTATCATACTCGATTTGAATAGAGTCAATTGCAGCTCCATGTATAACTACCAACTCCCTTATACCTGTGTACACCCCATCATCGAACTGAGCTCCACCATACCCTCCACATGGCCCTACTGTTATGGGCTTCATCCCATCTGTCAAGTAACTCTGGCCCAATCACAACAACAACAACAACCACTCATTTCAAAATTTTCAAATCAAACACACCAAGATAAAAATCCAAAAGCCATATGTTTCTCATCAACATTACCGTTTGCGAGATGGGTATCTCATACCCTCTGCCAGCAATCCCTTTGACGACATTATATCCCATTTGAGGTGGAAGCACAATCTCTTCAACGATAGTATATCCCTTTTGAGGTGGAAGCAAATTGTTTGATAAATCTGACTTCTGTAGGGACTTTTGATAAAGACCGATTGAGTCAAGATACCAGCCACGCCTTCCATGAAATCCGACAATCCTACCACCCGTCTTCGGAAATGAGAAGTGGGTTCCTTGTTGACAACCATATGGACCGTATTTTGCTCGATTGCTTTCCAACGAAAGCGATCGAACAACGACCGGGCTCCCATTAATGATTGATCCATAATAACCACTTACTGAAGTAAGAACCTCATCTGGATAGTCTAGCTTTATCTGAAACAAGTAAACCAAAATAAGCAAGATAAGACCAGTAAATACCAATTTCATCTGAAAAAACTGCAAAATTCACTACATTCTAGATCATATATGTATTGTCCTTCATACCACATGTCAGTTGTTTCATGAACATAGGTTGTTTAATTGCATGTCTCACAATCTATTATGCACATGGATACTTCAAAATGGGCAACGCATCGTGTCGTATCTTATTTGATACTTCATTTTTTACATGTAAAATCTGTTCCCTACCATGTCTATGGTGTGTCCGTGCCGTATCTGGGTATCATAGCTCACAATGGACAAAAAAATTTCCTCAATGGTTGTCTTATGTTTTGATAAAGTCACACGACATTTGAAGAACTGCATCTAATTTGCAATATATGTTGTCTGAAGAATGGTCCCAAATTCTCCTCCACAGTGGGTGTTAAGTGCTAACCCTGTGTTCTACTCATGATGTTGGGTTTTGAATTGAAATATGTATTCTAATCCACTGGTAGCTCAAGTGGTGAGGTGCCTTCCCTCCACAGAACGAGCCAGGATCGATGTCTTGTCGTAGCGCTGATGCGTTCCCATAAGAGTTAATCCCACTCTGAGATTTATCTGATATAAAACATGTACGTAGAGATTACAGAACTTCATTCTTGTTTTTGTATGTGATCAATTTGACAATGGCCCAATCCAAGGGTCAGAACTAGGGGTGCAGTGGGTGGCCATATTATAAGGTTTTGAGTGTTGGCATAATTCATGGGATTGGACAAAACTTGGATTTGATCTATGTTTTTTATTTTTCTAGAATGGACTGCAAAATCCCATGGGAGTACAGCCTTCAAACCAAAGACTAGAGCTTCAGAGTTAGAATGTTCAAAAGCAGAGTTAGAATGTTCAGAAGTAGTGTTCGAACGTTGTTGTCCAGAGTTCGAATGTTCAGAAGCAAAGTTCGAACCTTGCTGTCTAAAGATTTTCCAAGCCAGTTTTCCTAAGAGGCCTCGAGTTCGAACGTTCAGTACAAAAGTTCGAACATTGTTGTCCAGATTTCGATCGTTCAAAAGCAGAGTTTGAGTGTTGCTATCCAGAGCCTTTTAAAACTAGTTTCCCCGAGAGGCCTAGAGTTCGAACGTTCAGTACAAGAGTTTGAACGTTGCTGTCCAGAGTTCGAACGTTCAGCACAAGAGTTCGACCATTGCCTGCCAGAAGTTCCCAAGCCAAAATCCAGAGAAGTGCAAAGTTCGAACGTTCAGCACAAGAGTTCAATCGTTGCCTGCAAAAAGTTCTCGGGCCATTTTTCTGAACGCACAAGAGTTCGAACGTTCGTTACAGAATTCTATTTTGGGAAAACCCTAGTGGTTCTACTATATAAGGATTGTTATATTTTGCCATAAACAACCCTCTTAGACATTTAAGGACGACTGCTAACATTGAGAGAGAGCTTTTCATTCTCTAGAGAGATCCATCCATTTTGAGCTGAGATTTCCATCTCTAGAGTCCATTTCTTCTATATTTGGTTCGTTTCATCTCAGAGTTGCTTCGAGGGTGTAGACGAAGAGTCAAGCACGGGAGAAGATGAACGGCGAGGCGCCGGCATGAGGTTCTGCACTCCTTAGGTTGTTGTTCAACTGGGGAGGAGTTGTAAGTTCTCTTGTAATCTTCGAATTGTTAGCGTTTGATTTCTTTCCTGGACCGAGTTCCAGGGCCCGTGATTTTTTCCCTTGTTTGGGGGTTTTTCCACGTATATCGTTGTCTCTCTCGTGGTGATTGATTGTTGATTTTGTGATTGTTATTTGTATTGTTTGAATTGCATATTAGAGATCTGATTTGGGACCTTAAACCTTAGAAATGGGGTTTTAAAACCTTCACATATCTCCCCAAAATTATGTAAAATCCCCTTATTCTTTTAAATGATTTATTCCCTTTTTTATGTATGGGTCTTCCAAAAAAAAAATCACAGTGGGCCCCAAGGAAATCTTTCTAGTTCCACAACTGGCCCATCTAATACTATAGTGAAATTTGATTAGACCTTACACAACAGAGAAACATTTATTCCAAACAGTATTGATTTATTTTAAAGAGGAACATACATGGTAGTATATCAACAGCTTATAATAATAGAGTAACTGAGTAAAAGCACAGACCTTATCTGTTTTGGTGCCCCCACTCCCTCCGTGTTTATCAGACCACACTGGGCTCCCTTTCTTATCATACTCGATTTGAATAGAGTCAATTGCAGCTCCATGCACCACTATCAACTCCCTTATACCTGTGTACACCCCATCATCGAACTTAGCTCCACCGTACCCTCCACATGGCCCTACTGTTATGGGCTTCTTCCCATCTGTCAAGTAACTCTGGCCCAATCACAACAACAACAACCACCACTCATTTCAGTCACCACCATTACAAAATTTTCAAATCAAACACAACAAAACAAAAATCCAAAAGCCATATATTTCTCATAACATTACCATTTGCGAGAGTGTGTAGTGCGAGAGTGTAGTGCCAAGTTGGAATGGGGTGCATGTGGGAGGGAGGCTTTTATAAAGGACGTACGTGGGTTCTGTGGATTTTAGGACAGGTCATAAAAAATTCAGATTCCATGTTCGATTGTTCATTTATTCTGCACTGAGAGGAGTATCCGATTCTATGAAAGCTCTATTATGAAACTCTATTGTGGAGAATTCCTGAAATGGTCGGGGTAGGACTGGTATGGTTTGGTCGGCTGTTTCCAGCAAAAGAGCATTTGGAATTTTCTTTATGTGTTGGAGAAATGGCTACCGTGGAATGCTGGCATTGGAGGATTCTCAAAGCAAGGGCTATAAATAATAAATCACCACTGGCGTCTGCTTGGCGAATCAAAACTAATTGGAATTAATAGTCTCTGGGTGTTTGCTGTATGAAGAATTTCAATCCAACTGGAATTGGGTAGTAGGACTTCACCTTGAGATGTTAAACACCTGATTCCACTCTCTTTGTTTTGTGGACTTCTTTTTTTGTTTTTTTACTTGGTGGTGGTCCATCTTAGAGTTGGATGATTTGTATCTTATTGTTTTTATATTGGAAAAATACATGTTTTTAGTATTTACACAAAACCTTTTGTGCTTCTAGCATAGACAAAGAGGTCCCTGGAATCCTTAAAAAAAAAAAAACCTTATCAACAAGATTTAGAAAACCCAAGATCTGAGAAAATTTAATAAACTATAAACATTCAGCTAATCTAAAAGGAATAGGTTAAACAAAGTGTGATCCTGAAAATTCCAAGAGGAATAAGAAGAATAGGTAAATCCAGTCTCAAAAACTGCCACCTGGTGTTAGTTCATTGGAAGAGAAAGGTGGCTTAGATTTAAGTGCCGTGGCCTCTCCCCATGTGTATAGGTGCTCTCTCCCAAGTGTACAGGTGACGGACTGACCTCTCGCTCCATGTGTAGGTGCCTCAGTTCCCATATAATGTGAGTGCTCTCTCTTGACTTGCATGTTACTATCAGAGCTTATCAGTGCGTGGGATGTCTCCAGATTTTACTCTAACATAAGTTGTTCCTGCTGAAAGCAATAATTTAATCTAAAACTTGAATAATAGATACGGGATATCCCATGCAGTGGAAAGGCGTTTCTTTTTAGTGCCTCAAACTTACTTTCAATAGGTGGCTTCCACTTCTTCACTTTATATGAGGACCAATTAATGCAGTTTATATGATCGACGATCATTTATTGGTTGTTTTAATGTCCATTTCTCCATGACTGATCTTGGGAAGTTCCAGCAGTCTCATCTGACTTGTCTTTGTAGAAGTTTGATACTGGCAAGTCTCGCGAAATGAGAATGCATGGATTTTATAGGATTTCAAATGCTCGTTGGGAACTCAAGATGACTGCTGAAATGAGGGGCCACTCATAATGACCATTGAGGATTTGAATTGTTAATAACCACCCATAACAACTCCACATCCATAAAGTAGAAAAACTGCAAAAATGAAGGCATCTTTTCCTTAAATAAATGTCTACTTCTTTCTCAACTTATTTGCTATAGGACTTCAGATAAAAAAAAAAAGGTCAAAAGACTAGTTTCCAAACAAGAAATGGATTCTCAAGGGGCAGTTTTCCATGGAATTTTCAACTTTTTTAAGCATGGAAAATACATTATCATGCAAAGGTTTTTCCAAGAAATCAAAATTCAAACATCAGATTTCGTATTTTTGAAAGTCTCCAACACAGCTCATATGAATATGATTGTGATTATGATTATTTATGCAATACAAACGTGCAAATAATCATGTACCCTGGAGTACATTTAGCAATAATATGATTTATTTACCCCTATAAAAAACTCAAACTTAAAGTCCATGTCACATAGAGTTTATACATACTGAGATTGTATTGAAATTTCCCTTATTTCTCATGAGCGCTTTGGATTAATAGCTAAATAATTTGGACATTATTGACTTGGTGGCTCTTCTCTCTCCTAACCAATGTTGCATATGGACTCCAATTGCATCCAAGTATAGTCCACTCCTGCCATGAAATCCAACCACCTTTCCCTCTGTAGTTGTAGAAGTGAAAAAGGTCCCTATCTCCTCCCCGTAAGGGCCATACTTCCCCCTAGTGGTATAGAATGTGAGAGAGGTGATTACTTTGGGCCTCTCATCTCTGTTGATGGAACTATAATAGCCACAGATGCAATTGAGGACTTCATTTGGGTATGCAAACTGGACCTGGAAAGAACATAACAGCAACAATGTAAGACGGAGGCGGCGTAATCTTAGAACATGAAAAATTAGAATCCCAACATCTATTACCTTATGTGTGGCCTCTCCACCACCAGCTCCATGTTTGGTAGACCAAACAGATTGCCCATTTCTGTCATACTCAACTTGTATTGAAGTAATTGCTTGTCCCCTTGTTATGAAAATCTGCTTTATACCTGAAAAGACACCATCATCCCATGGTCTACCACCTTCACCACCCCATGGCCCTGGTCCACTTGGCACTGGTTCTTTTATCACACTGTAAGCAACCTGTATTTGTGCCCCATTAGAGAAGATTGAAGTGTAGATTATAGATATAATTTGAAGTTTAAAGTGTATTGTTGATTCAACAATTAAAGTAAGAAAGGTTGTAGATACCTCCTCTGTTCCAAGACCTCTCTTAGCAAGCATTAGTTTGTTAGACCATTGAGGATTATCAACCTCAGATACTGCAGCATCACTCAAAAGTGTGTTAGGCAGGGAAGGTTGTGGCAAAGATAACTTTCCTTCCAGAACATGAACTCCAATGCTATCTATGCACCATCCTTTTCTCCCATGAAAACCAACTATCATTCCTGCTTTCATATTGGAAGAGAAGTACAACCCCTGTTCATCTCCGAATGGTCCATATTTCCTTTTTGTGGTGTGAAATGTCAAAGACTTCACTGCTGTTGGTCCCATTATTAATGTAGCTCCATAGTAGCCAGATATATGAGTCAAGACTTCATACGGGTAATCAAAGATAATCTGTGCAAGGATAGAAAGTTTTAACAATAACGTTTAATGGTATTGGTATGAAATAGGGAAAACTCAAAAAAAAAAAAAAAAGTCTCTTCTTTTTTTTTTAGAAAATTAAAACCCAATATATTTCATACCATAAGCTGACTCTACCCATGATCAATGTGACCTATTTTCATGGAAAATAATCATGTTTGTCTTCTCTCTCTCTCTCTCTCTCTCTCTCTCTCTCTCTCTCTCTCTCTCTCTCTCTCTCTCTCTCTCTCTCTCTCTCGTCCTTTTTTTAGCATTTAGGAACAAATAGATTTCTAGCAACATTACCTTCTCTGTTTTTAAGCCAGTGCTTCCACCATGCTTGTTCCCCCATATCGCCTGGCCGTTCTTATCGTAAAGAACTTTCATGGAGACAATGCCTACATTACGCGTCAAATTAACTTGTCGAACTCCTGTGTACATGCCATCATCGAATATGATTCCACCATTGCCTCCCCAAGGTCCATATGTCACAGGGCCACCGATAGTCGACGGTTCTTTCACACTATAGCTTGGGGGTTCTTTCACACTATAGCTTGGAAAACTGGGAACCTGCAACAATGAAGTTAAGAGATATTTCTTGATTGAAAGAAAATTTAGTTAGAACATTTTGTGAGCATGTTCAATAGAACACTTGCCGTGCTTTGTGATTCCACGGTAATGAATTCTTTAGTATCTGAAGACTGTTTTGAGAAGCTATTCCATGAAACCCTGTTGTTGTCTTCCTTCTCTCTTACAGCAAGAACAATATCATAGCCTCTACCAACACTCCCTTGGACGACATTATATCCCATTTGAGATGGAAGCACACTCCCTTGGACGACATTATATCCCATTTGAGATGGAAGCAAACTGTTTGATAAATCTGACTTTTGTAGGGACTTTAGATAAACACCGACTGAGTCAAGATACCAGCCACACCTTCCGTGAAATCCAACAATCCTACCACCTGTCATTGGAAATGAGAAGTGGGTTCCTTGTTGAAAACCATATGGACCGTATTTGGCTTGATTGCTTTCGAATGTAAGCGATCGAATAACGACCGGGCTCCCATTCACGATTGATCCAAAATAACCACTTATTGAAGTAAGAACCTCATCTGGATACTCTAGCTTTATCTGCAACAAGTAAATCAAAATAAGCAAGATAAGACCAGTAGATACCAATTTCATCCGGAAAAAAAAAAAACCCTACAAAATTCACTACATTCTAGATCATATATGTATTATCCTCCATACCACATGTCAGTATGTTTCAAAAACATAGGTTGTTTAGTTGCAGGTCTCATAATCTATTATGCATGGATACTTCAAAATGAGCAATGCATCGTGTCGTATCGTATCCAATATATACTTCATTTTTTACATGTAAAATCCGTGTGCCTACTGTATCCGGGCATTACAGCTCACAATGGACAATTTTTTCCCCTTGTGGTTGGCTTATGTTTTGATAAAGTTACACGACATTTGAAGAACTCCATCTAATTTGCAATCTATGTTGTCTGAAGAATGGTTCCAAACTCTCCTCCACAATGGGTACTAAGTGCTAACCCTATGTTCTACTCATGATGCTGGGTTTTGATTTGAAATATATATGCCAATCCACTGGTAGCTCAAGTAGTGAGGTGTCCCCTCCACAGAATAAGCCAGGATCACTCTTTGCTTGTAGCGCTAATCCGTTCCCATTAGATTTATCCCATATAAAGCATGTACATAAAGATTACAGACAGTGGCGGACCCAGGATTTTTGCTTGAGGGGGGCTAACGATGGTCACTTCAAAATGTTAATCAAGATTTTATTATACTTTCTTCACGTCAACTATGACAAAAGAGAAAATATATTGCATTTAATTAAGAGATAATCTTTGTCACTCTTGCACTATGTACACATTTGCCAAACTTTGGTTGAACCTAAACTAACCTCCATTGGCCCAAACTAATCAAATTTTAAACTTATGTTAACAGATTTAGGTTTTGGTTGTTGCCTAAAAATCGAAACAAATTCAATTCTTGTTTGGTTTAGGTTAGGTTCATGTTAGCCATTTGAGAACATTTGTCAGGCCAAGTTGAACTTAGGTTTTTGTCAATTTTAAGTTTGCCAAAAATTTGATCAAACATGTTGCACCCTTCTCATGTCCACTAATTTAGACTTTCACACAATAAATGGAGTTGTATTTTTTCAATGGAGCTCAATGTAAAATCAATGTTATTCTAGATTTCAAAATTAATTAAAAGAAAATATGAGGAAAAAAATTAACCACATATTGGATGGCCATCAAATGAGAAGCTTTAAGCTAGCTAAGTAGGCAAGGGATATAAATGTCCTCCTTGACTAAATCATAAATAGGTAAAAAAAAAAAAAAAAAAAATTGTATAAGTCTTTAGCTATCATATATGAATGAGACTAAACTTGGAAGTACTAATAGTTAGGTCAATTGGGCTAGCTGTATTTAAAACCATAATTCCTATTATGAAATCACTTTTATAAATGAAGTGATTGATTTAATAATAAATCTAGTTTCATTGATTTAGTAATAGATTTGGTTTTGACTAAAAGACTAGAAAGAGGGAAAGATATACCAAGTATTGCTATTATTAACAAAATGGGGAAATATTCATGTGCACGGTCAGGGACAACATAGCGGGGCCAACTTTATGATATATCTGAACCATCTGAACACATGGAACCCCCTAAATTATATTGGATCCATTGAATTTTCACTAATCCAAATAGATTGAGCCGTTGAATCAAGGGTCAATTTTCTTCCTTTAATATAAAGACGTGAGATTTATGGGCCACAGATGAAGAAGTTAGAGAGGCATGAGATTGATATATGGGCCCATCCAAGACGTCTCTTTCCATCCCCCAAGTCCCATGATCAACGGGGCTCTAGGTGGGCCTTATATATCAAGTCTGTCCCTCTTCATATGGCGAGGGATGGATGCAAATGAATTCCCCCCCGACCAATTGGTTTATAATCATAAGAAAGAAAAATATGGATAAAAATTGGATATGGTTGTGATATCCAATGTGTACCCCATCAGCCATCATGTAAACTGATGGATTTGGGTTTTTGGAGTTGGTAAAGGGTAGTGGGTTTTTGGAGTTGGAAAATGGTAGTGGGGTCTTTGGTTAATTTTAAGTGGAGGCTAAGACATAAGTGCCTTAAGGACCTTATGGATATTTTGCAATTTTGGAGGGGGCTAAACCAATACACTTAGGTCCGTTAATGATTACAGAGCTTCATTCATGTTTTTGTATGTGATCAATTTGATAGTGGCCCAATCCAGGGGTCAGAACTAGGGGTGCAATGGGTGGCCAAATCCCCCCAAAATTATGTAAAATCTCCTTATTCTTTTAAATGATTTATACCCTTTTTTATGTACGGGTCTTCCAAAAAAAATTTCACAATGGCCCCCAAGGAAAAAATTGTAGTTCCACAACTGCCCCACTTACTATAGTGAAATTTGTTAGCCTTACACAAGAGAAAAACATTTATTCCAAACAATTTAGATTTATTCCAAAGAGGAACAACACACATGGCAGTATATCAACAGCTTGTAATAGCAAAGCAACTCAGTAAAAGCACAGACCTTATCTGTTCTGGTGCCCCCACTCCCACCATGTTGATCAGACCACACCGGGCTCCCTTTCTTATCATACTCGATTTGAATAGAGTCAATTGCAGCTCCATGCACCACTACCAACTCCTTTATACCTGTGTACACCCCATCATCGAACTGAGCTCCACCGTACCCTCCCCATGGCCCTACTGTGATGGGCTTCTTCCCATCAGTCAGGTAACTCTGGCCCAATCACAACAACAACAACCACTCATTTCAGTCACCACCATTTCAAAATTTTCAAATCAAACACACCAAGATAAAAATCCAAAATCCATATGCTTCTCATCAACATTACCATTTGCGAGACGAGTAGGTCGTAGTCAAGTGTTAATAATTGTAACAAGTTGCTTGTGTAGTGCCAAGTTGAAATGGGGTGCATGTGGGAGGGATGCTTTTATAAAGAAAAGGTGGGTGGGTTCTGTGGATTCTAGCACAGGTCATAAAAAAACACTCAGATTCTATGTTCGCTTGTTCTGCACTGGGAGGAGTATCCGATTCTATGGAAGCTCTATTGTGGAGAATTCCTGGAATGGACGGTGTAGGTCTGGTATGGTTTTGTCAGCTGTTGCCAGCAAAAGAGCATTTGGAATTTTCTCTCTGTGTTGGAGAAATGGCTACCGTGGAATGCGGGCATTGGAGGATTCTCCAAGCAAGGGCTATAAATAATAAATCACTAGTGGCGTCTACTTGGCGAATCAAAACTAATTGGAATTAATAGTCTCTGGGGGTTTAGCTGCATGAAGAATTTCAATCCAACTGGAATTCGAAATTGGAATTGGGTGATAGGACTTCACCTTGGGATGTTAAACAGCTGATTTCACTCTCTTTTGTTTTGTGGACTTCTTTTTTTTTTTTTTTACTTGGTGGTGGTCCATCTTTGAGTTGGATGATTTGTATCTTACTGTTTTCATATTGGAAAAATACATGTTTCCGATCCTCACTCAAGTGGGCTAAGATGGTTTAAACTCACTAAAGACGCTAAAATTGTCTCATGCGCATGCATCTGGACTGTCACCAAAGATTTACCCACACTAAAATTGTTTCACTGGTTAGTAGCTGGAGGTCCCCGTTTCGAATCGTTTGGGGCTTATCCGATACAAAGTGTTAGCGGGTGTCGTTGAGTATCCGGAATTTTACCAATGATCAATCACAACGAGGTCGACGGGATCCTCATAGAAAAAAAAAAGTTGCAATTAATACAATGGGTGCGCAGGAGAAAATCGTCCCATACAATACCCACATAAATATGGTTGACCATGAGTCTCCTTGAACCTGGTGGGGTCCAATCTGCTAAGATGGTTGGTGGGCCATGTGGGCTCCACAACCCAAACAGCCACAGCTGGTGGGAAATTTTTCCATATTTGCATTTTCCTTGTGTTTACTTAAAACGCAACTTTCATATGTAATCAGGATTCCTATGTAAGGTCGGAAATTTGAAGTTAAATAAATCAGTTGTTTCAGCATCTCTCTCTTATTTTTAGGGTTTAGGGTTTTGAAATAACTTCAACTGATGGACTGCAGTAAAAGTTGTTCTCTTTAGACTGCAGTAAAAGTTGAGAGAGTTCCAAGTAAAATCTTGATTTTGTTGGATTCAAGAACTTTCTGCTTGTAATCAGGTTGACAGGTTCGTTTAATTTGAGTTTTTTCCTATTTCGATCTGGAACTGTTTAGGGTTTTTCGAGTTTTTTGGTTTTGGGCATCATACAGCAGTCCGATTAGCACTAATCGGGTCTGCATTACATCTGCAGCCGTTGATTCCATTTTAACTCGCATTGCAGCCGTTGGTTTTCGATCTCCTGAACGGTTGGGCTTTCTCCTCAGATCTCTTCCATCTTTTCACTATCTTGTCTTTAGGTAAGTTGATATCGTTGATGTTATCGGATCTCGATCTGATCCGATGCTATTTCTTGACTAGGGTTCTGATATTTGTTGATCTCATCTTGATTTTGCCGTTTTGCCGTTTTGTTTTATTTCTCGGATCTGATCGATCTTGATTTGATTGCATACATTTATAGGGTTTTGATTAAATATGCAGCTTCTTAGTGTAGATTTTGTTCAAGTCATCTAAAGATTTGCAGTTCTTTCTTGTTTGTAACGCTGACATTTTGAAGTTTAGATTGATGTCCAGAACTAAAGATCAGTTGTGTATTTCATTTGCCTTTGAATGAACAATTTTTTCCTTTCAGTTGATTGGTTGAATTTTCTATGATTCTTTGGGTTTTGATATCTCCAAGGATGTCATTTGTTTCATCGTGAGTCTCAGATTATGGAGATTTTTTTTTGCTCTCTTTTCATATTGGTGAAGTGGATGAATTTTTTTTTTTTTTATTAAGATATGATCTTATGTTAGGCTGACAATGGTTGATTCATGCAAGAACGAATTTCATTTCGGTTGGAGTGATATGCAATGTTGGATTGATCTTGTGTAGAAAATATTGCATATTTCTTCAATTGCAGTTAAGTTTGGGCCGATTTCCAAAACACAGGGAGACATGTAATATGAGTGAGTTTGATCAATGGGGCGGGTTAAATCAGATGCAAGCACCATTGCGACATCTGCCCATTTTGGTTGAGTTAGGTTGTTTTTATTTATTATCTTGTTTTGTGGATTGATTGGATTACCATTACCATTACACACTGACCGGTATGGACATTTTTCTTGAGAAAAAATGGAAAAATAGTTTTGCTGCTTGTGATCTGGGGAAAAACAGTGCCTTCTCTCAGTTAAAATGGGAAAATAAGTTTATCCACTTCAAAAGCTGTTTGCACACATTTTTATAGTGCATCTGTTGCACCTTGGTATGGATATTAATGTGCATTTTGGCTGTAAGCTAATCTATAGTTTTGTTCTTCTTGAATTCACATGGAGTAAATTGTATTTTTTAACTCCCTGATTCGGATTGTTGATTGTTTCTTTTCTAAAGTCTGTTTCAGGTCCCTGATTCGGATTGTTGGATTGTTTCATTTCGAAAGTCTGTTTCAGCTCCCTTATTCGGATTGTTGGATTGTTTCATTTCTTCATTCTTTATATTAAACTTTGCTGGATTATATAAAAGTGTGTGTGTGTTTGTGAGAGACACTCTCACCTTACTACGAGAGATAAAGGTGGGGCCCTCACATTTAAGTTGTTGGCATTGGATACGGATGTGAGGACCCCCACCTTATCTCTCGTAGTAAGGTGAGAGATGCTCTCATAAATGAGAGATTGTGTGGGGCCCTCACATCCATATCCAATGCCAACAACTTAAATGTGAGGGCCCCCACACAATCTCTCATTTAAAGTGAGAGATATCTCTCATAGGAGCATCTCCCATATATATATATATATATTTGTCTTACAAGAGTTTCAGATTTATGTTCATTGAAATTTCTCTTATCTGTATATGAATACAATTTAGATTCTCTAAGATTCAGAAACTAAACTAGCATTTTTGCACTGATTGAAGGGTTGGTTTACATCTATTTAGGTTTGCAATGGCATCTCATGTACCCTCCCAAGTACCAAGTCCTGCTTATTTTCCCCCAGGTTTCAACTCAAATCACCCAGGCACTCCAAATTCATCAGTGGATAACATGCAGAACCTTCAAACAAATGATCCTCTAGGGCTCTCAATGCTCAGTGCCTCTGGTCTCCAACCCCCAGCCTCATATCATGGTGCATCACCAGTTTCGTGCTCTCGCCTAGACTCATCCATCTTTTTCCGTGCTGGTTCCCCTCTAACTAGGCCAGCACAAGATACTGTTTCACAAAACTTTGCTTCAGAAAGGCCCCCTGGGCCTCCATTTTCTCAGCCTCTATCTTTTGGTTCAAGGCTGCCTTCACTTGGGGTATTCCCTTCTGTGCCAATGATGACGGGTCCTAGGGCACCCCCTTCTGCGCCAATGATGACAGGTCCTAGGGTGCCCCCACTGAATTTGAGAGGTCAAAGCATGCCACCAGCTTCTACTCCTTTGTATGGACCTCAGATGTGGCAGATGCATCCTGAGCAGGTGAGTTTAAAGAATTTTAACATTTGAGTAAGCAATCTCTTTCATTGCTTTTGCGTTGTTCTATTCCACAAGCCTTACTTAATCAGTAATTTTGTGATTGGTTTGCAGGGTGCCTCATCTACAATCAATCCCAATCAAATCCCACACCCTACTCAAAGTTTCTCATTGGCTGCGACTGAAACTAGTCAGAACTATCAAGCACACACTTTTGCGGTATCCTGTTCTTTGCATTATTTCTATTAAAGCCGTATGCATTCTATGTTTACTCAGTTGGATTTTATTGTTGCAATCATTGTTATTGGGTTTGAAAATAGTATAGGGCCTTTGTACTGTTCCTACAACTGTGTTATCTCACTAATGCTAATATTTGTAAAGCCTGTCACACGTGATTACGTTATCATAGAAATTGGGAACTAGAGCCCACAGCACATGGAGTGAGTACTAATCAGGTATGAATCAAATCTTTTATGTTGATTTTCATTATAGAGCCATGGAGTGCATACAATTGGATAATGTATTTCGTTGGCATATTTCTGGTTCATGTTTAATGTCTTCTTTGTATACTTATTGCTCAGTTGATCTCTTAAAAATGTCAGGTATGGCTTTGACGTTGATGGCCCAATCTCTCTGTAAGTTCCTTTTCCATCTGAAGAACCTATTCTTTCCTACAACAGTATCTTCCTAAATAGATATATCCTTTGATCTGTCATTCGTTTCATAATTCACTGCTCACTAATTCCTTGAAGGCAAACTAAAGTTGATGAATTGTTATAGACTAAATGATCAGTTACATTAAACATTAAGTTGATGTGCTGTTGTAGAACTAAATGATTTGTTGATCTAAACACCTGCATCTTTCCATCATTGGTTATTTCTGATGAGTTTTTGATGGTTTATAGATATTTATACAATGTGTTGATTGCCTGCAAGTGCGTGGACTTGTGGCATAAGGATGTAGGGTATTTCTACAAGCTTGATTTTAAGAAGGCAAGTGCCGTGGTTGATTGGGGGTTTTTTAGAGCACTTCCTGCATCAGATTATAGATGGGCTTAGAATAATGCTTTTGTTACTTTTGACATTTTTTATGTGATGTTTAATATTTAACCAAAAAAATTCTTCTTAACTCTTGTGGTCTTAGACAAGTGACCCACTTTAACCCCCTCTGTCATGATCATTGTTTAGGCTTGGAGCCATATTCTTGCTCAAGGTAAGGAATCTTAGTGGGTTGGAATTGTGTATCTATAGATGTTAAGAATTCATAGATTGAGATAGAGATTCCATCTTTTCTTGTTCGTTAAGAGGTAAAAGTATTTCATTGAATGAAAAACAAGGGATTATGGATCACAAATCTCCCAAACAATACAAGGGGATAACAAGACGTGTATATCTATACAAGGAAAAACATCAGAAGATAGCTACATTAAAAAAATAAAAATAAAAACATATCAACACAACCATCAGACATGACGATACCCTTGTACGAGCTTCAGTAGATCGAGAGCTTGAAGAGACCTCCAGAGGACCTTGGAATTTTTTTTTTTAATGTGTTCCAGTGACAGGGAAGCATCATCATTGAGAACCTTGAATGGTCTGCTTGTGGTATAGCTTATTTCCTTGGAAAATTAGTGGACTTCAAATTGCTTGAGCTGCGATGATAAATGGCAGCACTTTTTCCAGCTCTTGCAATTCTGTTGCATCCAGGAGGGACGGCGTCCTGAAAAGTAGTTGTTGATAGGGGAGTGGAAAACTTTTGCACAAGGTTTTATGAACACTCATTTCTTCTAATATGCTCCTCAAAAAAAATATATGAGACATTCAGATGAGAACCATCTGTACTGTTCTTATATGTTGTCTAGCCTATTTTTAAGCCACCTAGCCCACACATGGCCAATTCCACCCCTCTTGTCAATTGCCACAAGCCCAAATTTACCGCTCATCAAACCATTACTCGCCATTGGATTGTAATCTAAGAAAATTATGCCTTTTTTAAAACCATGAACTTGGATCCCATGGATCAAGCAGTTATAATTATCTAATGGGTTTGGTATCTTGCACACTACCAGGTCTCATCGGGATCTTTCTGTATCCCCTCCCAAATGATTGGCATTGCCCCCAAGAGGGCCTTGCTAGCCAGTCTGCACTAAGGATGAAAATAGCGGTAGCAGCGGGCGTAGCGGCCCTCCGCCAAAATGCTACGTAGGGCCTAACGGGGCGATTTGAAAAAATCGTCAAAAAAAATCTGAAAAATTTTGTAGAAAATCTAGAATATTGGAAAATGAGAGAAAATGTTCTTTTTTTGCAAAAGCAACTGAGGTAAGGGGGCGTAGCGGTCCCCTCATTATATAAGGTCATGTATATCTATGAAACCTTGAGAAGAACTCTCTATATCCACTATAATTCGGTGAGATTGTGTGCTTTTTGATGTTCTTTTAAACATAAAAGGGTAGAAGAGTTGCATAAAATTGTTATTTGGAGAGAAAAAGAAAAGAAATAAACATCATTATACATTTTGAAATTTTTTGAAAAGTAGGAAAATTTCACACCCTGTAGTGGGCGTAGCGGCCATAGCGGACCGTAGTGGCCGCTGCGGATGTGAACGGCGCTAAATGCCATTGAAGACCGCTACGCCCGATATAGCGGCCGCTACGCTACTATTTTGATCCATGGTCTGTACCATCTTATGCGTAGATGGTTGAACAGTATTCATACATACATATACTTCCCAGACTAAATGCATGCATAGTTGCATACCTAACAGTATACATGCATATATTCACACACATGCATATAACTTAGAGGTTATCCCAAATACATTTTTGTGAAGATTTGTGGTTGATCAGACAGTGTTTGCTGATGTGTTTCTTTTTGCTTTATCTCCACTAATAGCGTGGCAATGGTTAATTACTTTGATTGATCTCTCCAAAAACAGGGTGGCAATGGTTATTTACTTAGATTGAAATCCTTGGTCATATTGTTATTTGTGTGCCATATTTCATTGGGATTTGTGGTGTATAGATTATTTCTTTATGTAACTTGTTGACAATTTTTTAAGGCGTGGAGGATCGACTTGTGGTTTGTTAGGTTAGACTTCCTAAACTTTTTGCGCTTTTGACTCTTAAAATGCCCAAAAGCATTAAAAGCTACTTTGGCCATCAGATTTCTAAATTTGCTTTCTAAAAGTAGAAATTGAAATTAACTTTTTCAAGATGCAAACCTCTACCCACTTTGCTTTTAAAAAGCCCTTCTTTACTTCTATGGGAAGTGGAAGTTGTCGGGAAACAGGGGTGAGTAGTTCTCTCTCTCTCTCACCTCTTCCCCTTTTCTTTCATTTTGTCTGCCATAAAACCTCACAGCAGCCATCCCTAAAAAATGAGAAGACAACCTATATCACTACACTCCAGTGCATGTTTAAGTGGAAAGTATTCTATTGAGCTTATCAACTAATCAATTTGATGATTAAACGAACTTCATCATGCACATTCGTTTAATCACTCATGCTTTTCTTGTGATGGTATTTTACTTACATCATGCTTTCCTTTTATGCCCTTATAAATCCACACAGAGTGCCTACTTATGAAATTCGAACCACTTAAAACTTAACGTCATCATGTGTGTTGGCTTTGGGAAAATTTCACTCCGATCAAAGCTATCCTACCATTAAGATGTGACTAAAATTTAAAATTCACCTAACAAATGGAGTGAAATGACATATTTTACTATAATAAATCATGGCTGTTCTATTGAAATTGAATGAGGCAATATTGGTGGTCAATTCTTTTCCACAAGTGTAGCTTTGTGAATAGTCATGGTTGGATTGTCTCGGTCACACCTGCTTGAGCATCTGGATTATGGAGAGTTGTCATTTCTGTTCAGAGTGTCGATTTTTCCTTTCTTTTTTAATAGAAAAATGAGTGTCAGTCTTCCCTTTTATTGTAATATGTCTATATAATGCAATGTAGGCATAGGGTCTCCAAGATCTGACATTCTGACCTAGGAGGAGGACCAAGGGTTCAGTAAATGAGAATTCATAGTGTGTATCTCTCCCCTTTTTTTTCCCCAGAGATGCTGTAATTCATGTGAAATGATGTCTTACTCTTGAGTGGCATGAAATTAGGTGCTTTAGTATTAAATGGGCTCATTCAACTGTCCGTGTTTGTTTCAGAAAAGTTAATTTGAGCTGAGTTTTTAGTGAAGCATTGATCTGCTGTAGAGTGGCTAAAAATGATTTTCCGTAGTTGTGGAGGATCGACTTCTGGTCTGTTAGGTTGGAGCTCCCAAATGTGCTTTTTGGGCTTTTGGCTTTTGAAAAGCCCAAAGTCCTTAAAAGCTAGTTGGGTTATCAAATTTGTAATAGGACCTTTTAGAAAGTAGAAGCCACTTGACAGTTTCGAAGAGCAAACCTCTACTTAACTTTTGCAAAATGTCCTTCACTTTTGTGGGACGTGGAAGTGTGGTCGGAAGTGGAGCTGAAAGCATAGCCTCTCTCTCTCTCTCTAGGAAGTGGAGCTGAAAGCATAGCCTCTCTCTCTCTCTCTCTCTCTCTCTCTCTCCAATAAAACATCATAACAGCATCCCTAGAAAAGAAAAGGATCATCTATATCACAACACTTCAATGCATGCCATCTATATAACAACACTTCAATGCATGTTTAAGATTAAAATGTTTTGGTGAACTTATCAATCCATGGAACCTACCATGAAATCCAAATTGCTTGAGATCCAAGATCATCCTTTGTATTGGTGCCAAGTTATATTTCACTCCAGTCTAAAGTCCAATCATCAGATTGATCAAGTGTTAAAAAGTGATTAAAATACATTTGTTTTCTTTGTGATGGAATTCTACTAAAATCATGCTTTCTTTTTATGTCCTTACAAATCCATCTGCAAGGCCTACCTATGAAATTCAAACCATTCGAAACTCAAAGCTCCATGTTTTAGTTTTGTCTAAAAAATATGGTAAATAATAAAAATTCTAAAATAATGAAAAATGATGTTTTATGACTCCAGAATTTTTTCTGACTCCAAAATTTTAACGATTCACTGTGTTTAAATTGTATTAACAAATTTTAGTTGTTGTAGGTAGCTGTTTCAAAATTTTTTTTTTTTTTCCATTCTTGTATTATTCTCTTATGAATAGTACGTTTATTTTGCATCTTTGGATGAATATGTGCATTTAGCTTCAAAACGCAGCTCTCAAAATCTCTCTGACAACCTTCAAATGAAAAAGGTGGAGAAACAAACTTCAATAGACTCGTAAATAGTCCTATATTTGGTTTAGAGTTCATCTGAGTCAACATCGTTCTGACTTGGTCAATACATGTAGGACGTAGACAAGTCCTACAGGACTCGCCCAAACTATCAAGTCCTATATGAACACCCATATTGTGGTATGGAGGTTAAGTCGGACTCAACTCTGCCAAGTTGACTGACATTCTCCAATTCTTAAGACTATGGTCGGAAAAAACTCATACCATTTCACTTGGATGTCTTTGTCACTTGACATTATTGAGCTTAGTTTTTATGGAAGTACTGTCAACAAAGAAAATAAAGCTGCAATGTTTTTTTTTGGGTATTATTTAATAGGTTTCTTTTGTCTTCTCTTTCATTGTATATGATAGATTGGATTGGGGAGATTTAGTTGATACTGAGGGTGTGATGATATACTTCTCTAAAGTATATTAAAGTGCTGTCAGTTAGGTTAAGAGGGAAATGCAAATGTTGATCAATAAGCTAAAAACGAGAGTTAATAGGCCTACATTTTCCCTTTGATGTGATATGTTTTTATTAGGATTTTGATTCATTGGATTTTTATGTAGCGCTTTTAAGAGGAAATAATCAACTGCTATTGGTTATATTTGATGGCTTTTCCTTTAATCTTTTTTTCCTCTTTTCCCCCTTGCTCAGTGAGGCTAGGCCTCTGGGGGATGTGGGTGTGTGGGAGTGGATGTGGCTGTTCAAGTCCTTTTTAACCAATGATATTGCTAAGTTTCTTTATTATGTTTAAACTATCAAATTTACATCACTGAAAAACCATTAGATTTGCGATTTGTGTTGAATCTAAATCCTAAGGTGGACAGCTGAATGGCCCAAGCATCTTTTTTTATAACTAAATAGATTTTTAGATGGTTTGAGCAACATAGAAGATTAAAAGAAAAAACATCCCATACAAACTATTATATTATAGTATTACAGGTTGACAAAATCTTGAAGGGGGAGTCCAATCAAGTCACCAAATGAATGGAGGAAAGACATAAGACATTGTGGATTTTAAATTGTATAGAACATTTATAATACGGTTAAGTGGAATTCATAAAGCTGCCCCCAGATAGATGGGATAAGGATTCAATTATGATGATGATGCAACTTCAGATTGGCAAAATGAGTTGAGTAAACTAGGATTCAACAATGTTAGTTATTTTTTGTCCAAATAGGGCTTCAATTTAACGGATTATTTGATGATTATATAATTTTTTTTATTAAGCAAATATTTTTGAACCTTCCATCTCATCCTGTTTTCTATTGTTTGTCATATAAAATATTCTTCTTGTAGGTTGTTGATTTTGTACTTAGTGGACATATTCAGTGCTCTGGATGTAAAGCGTAGATAAATACATTCATGAATTTCATCGACCAAGGGAGGCGTTTCATTTCAGTCTTATAGGTATCCTTTTTCCATGATGAAGTTTCCAGTTGATTACATTAGGAGTTTGGAGATTTTGTATTTGTATTTTCAGCTTCCCTTGCTACGAGGAGTTGTCATTACTGTTTTTCCTCCTTTAATAGATACTTTGTCAAATCAGCCTACCCATTGTTCTATATAGTTTAGTTAGTCTCAGTTCCCTTTTCCTCTAAAGGCTACTTTACCTGACGATACTTGTTCATGTCAATTTGTTTCATTTACCTGACAATGCTCTTGTCAAGCACATTTGGTTTTTTAACATACATTTTGATCATTTATTTTGATTTTGTCTCTTCACACTGAAACCCTGCATAGTTTACTAAAGAATTCAAGTAAATGGTCCAATTAACTTGGACCGGCTATGACTTGCTTGTATGGGACTGTGAGATGGTAGATGGGTTGTTGATGTTTATATATACTTAGATGGCCAAAGATCGTTGAGGACTATTAGTATTATGACTGCTGAAACTTGATTGATCACAAGGGATACTCTTGCAGATTTATGGAAGATTATGGGACAGATCAGACCTAAAATATTTAGATCAATTTGATTGATTATAAGGGGTTTTGATCCGTCTGCATTAGTGTCTGATCAAGAGTAATGGTCTAAACTTTGAAATGGATGGTCCAAGATGGGTCCAAATTAAATTGTAAATATTATAAATCGAAGGAGTGAACAAATTAGTACTCCTTGTTCATCTGGATCTCAACTGGGGTATTCTAACATCCAAACCAAGCCCTAACAAGTCCCACCCCATTTGGGACAACACCCCCAATAGGGTCGCTCAGACCGGGTGACCCTTTGCAGACCATTTGCAGGTTACATCGGACCACGGGCCCCATGCCACGGGGGAGCTCAAGGTGACCATGGACGCAGAAACTTTTTGAAAATAACTTCTATCTTTCATATAATGCCCCTCTAAAATTATTTATTAAATTATTATTATTACGTAATGCCTCTCTCTCTCTCTCTCTCTCTCTCTCTCTCTCTCTCTCTCTCTCTCTCTCTCTCTCTCTCTCTCTCTCTCTCCGAGCATGTCCTACTCACATAAAATCAAAGATTCAATACAAAGAAACAGTCATTACCACAAAAAAAAAAAAAAAAAAAAAAGCAATAAGACCATTTTTCTCCAAAGACGAGGCAAAAAGTATGCCTTGGGTCACATTATTATTAAAACCAAAACCAGACATGCTTTTACCTCATTTGTATCATTGCTTTTATTTCCAAAATTAACCTAATCTTATTTTCACCAAGGAATTAGAAGGGAGTACACTGAAATCAACCTCGTTGTTTTTATTATATCACATTTTATTTACTTAAATTTCAGATATAGCTATTTCATCATCTTTAGTGGATTGACCAAAGATCTAATCCACTGCTCCATTGGAAAATTTACAGTACATTGCTGGCAGCACATTAAACAAATTAATATCTACTCTCTTAGAAGTAGTCGAAAGATTTGAGTCATGGCCGTTTATCATGACCAGCGTGAACCATCAATTTTAAGAACGTTCGAATCCCTGATATATATATATATATATATATAGATTAATGAATTTAATCAAGATTCATGATGGAGATGAGGATGAAACACCAATGCCATCCAGGCCACTCGAATCTTTGTTCCAGCCCGAAATTTGGACCATAAGGCCTCTACTCTTAAAAGCAAAATAAGTTTGGACCATAAGGCCTCCTCTACTCTTGAAGCAAAAGAAGTTTGAGGTAAAAATAAATAAAAAAAAATCCAAGTCATGCCCTACCCTAAGTGAGTTCATTATCCCATGAGTAAGTTATATGACTTATGGAAGCGACTCGTTTCACTGATTGAGATAGAAGATGAAACAAATGCTTCGTTATAAGCCCTTCATCGTTAGGAGCCAGCAGTCATGATTTTTAGCCTTATTTTTTCTTAAAAGTCCAATCCAACGGTTAAATCTTATTATAATGGACCTAGATTTTGGTGGATATACCAATTCCCGGAGGCCATATTATGATTATGTGGCCTCGTTTTATGAAAATTGTGGCTTTATTAAGGAAATGTGACTTGAGTATGAGATTTAATCACATATTCTTAAAAGATAACCAATCCAAAGATGATGATCATTGCAGCAGATATGGATCACTATGGGTTTAAACAGATACGATTTGGATATTCACGAATGCAAGAATTTAATTAGCCATACTTGACAACATTAATGCACATTGTAAGAATTATACTTGATGAGATGTATAGCAGACCTTGTGAATGATTAGTGTGAGGAGTTTCAGTCACTAGCATTGTTTATGGTTGCATCAAATATTTCAATCCTAAGTTGGATCAAAATGAGATGAAACTTCTTCTCTTCCCTTCAGATCCCACCCCACTACCCCTGTAAATTGGCACTCATTCAGGTGGGGGCACTGAATTCATTGCACGATCAAATAGATTTTTCCATCTCACCCCCACATTCCCCCCCATCTCCTCCCTCCCATCCCAACCCTGCAAACCTTCCATTTTCATTCAAATGGCACACAACAAATCTTTTTTCTCCTTCATAGAGGGCTTGGAACTAGCGCACTCCCATGCTCACGCCCATGTGCCAAACCAACTGAACTACAGTCAGAAATGCCCATGACAGATCACTGCAGCCATATGTGTGGTCACTTTCACGCACCTATAAAACCATTAAACACCAGGACCGTTAATTAGATGGTTAAGATCATCAATCATTTGTATGTAGGCCCACCCGCTAATCCATGACGAGGCCTACAAACCACACCTACACTTGGCATGCGTCCAGATCGCAGCCAAATCTCAATTCAAATTTGTGTTGCAAGATTCCACGAGCAACCCAAATCTCAAACCAATCTGACAGAGTTCCAACAATCAAAATGAGCCAAAATTACAAATGTACATATATATATGATCAATGAACCAAGCGTCCCAAGTTAAAATGGTTTTGGCTATTTTTCCTGTGACAATTCATAAAGCAGTGACGAATCGATGGCCAGCAGCCGCAGCCATTGCCATGCGCATGGCAGCCTGTTTCCTCACTTGGACCGCATGCTTTTGACCCGCCATATGAAACTTGAACACGGTCTCGCTGTTGCAAGCCACGTTGCAGACTGCACACACTCTCACTGAATCCGCTGGGGCTCCACCTTCCATCAATTTTCGCCTCTTCGTCTCCAAATCATCCCCTGCCACCACTGGTGGGGCCCCCCTCTTCTTCTCTCCTTGCCCAGCAACAGGTTTTTCTCTGCTAGATGAAGTTCCTTCCTTGTCTGCCACCGGTTTACTGGGCTTTACAGCAGTAGCAGCGGCAATACCCTCTTTCTTCAACTCCTCTAGTTTCTGCACATTCCTCTTGTGCTTCTTGCCCAGTTTGTGCATGTCAAGGACATCTTTGCTGTTACAATCAATTTTACAAACTTCACACCATGCGGACTGCACAACCTTGTTCTTCTTTGGGCGCCTAAACGCAGCACTGTTGATAACATGGTGAAGCCCCAACGAAGGAATTGGATTTGCTCTTACGATAGGTTCCATTGCATTTGGAGGTCCTACAGCCTGCTAAATCACATGATTTCAAAACAAGGGAAAATATGATAGACACTTCTAGTATCTAATTTAAAGATACGTAAGCAAAGAAACATTAATCTACATATGGCAGGGAGGCAAAGAATAAATTTTTGGAAACATAAAATAAATGAGAAAAAAAGATGGCAACAATCATTTGGAATGTATCATAAATGAGTTCAGCACAAGTAGTGGAGAAAAGGAATAGACCACAGGAGTAGATCCCAAGAAATACATCAAGGAACCCGATTTCAAGCATCCAAGATTATAAACATCTAAACCAACAAGCATTTCTTTATTCCCCCTCCTTGAATGATAACATGAGTCAAATCTGATATCATGAGGTTTCAACACTGAGCCCCTTCCAGCTGTGCCCGCAACACAATTGCAAGATCCTTCCCAACAAATAAGCTTTATGCAGAGATGTTCTGAAGCACCTCGCCAAAACTTTAAACATATCCAGTGTTCCATGGTGAATAGAGTATAGAAATCAACCAGTGCCTCATTTTTCTCACTCCTATTCTTAACACAAGTATCCCCAGCAGCAGTGGAATACTGGAATATAACCTATTCCCTATGGAAGAATATTATGTTTATATCTTTCTCCTTTAATTCACTTTGATCTCATATTTTGGGGACACACAATCTCCTTTATCTTGGATATTCTTTTGAAGCCGTCCTTAAAATCACATTTGGTAACAGGTGAAGAATCTGCAGATCTGACAATTCCTTGCTGCTCCTGGAACAGCGATTTCCTAAGGATCTATATAACTAAGGATTTCACATCGATATCGGGGCATATAGCTGAGAAATATCGGTTTAAGCGTGCAAATCCGCAAAATTGAGGATTTCCAAATCTTATTGGGGAGATTGGATATGAAAATCCTCAAAAATGAGGATTTCCATAGGTCCAAATCCTTGCAGATTTCCAATTGCCAAACATGGGTTTTCCATGATATTAAGGAAAGCGAAAATCATTTCCTTGAGGATTTGGTTGCCAAATGTGACCTAAGTGATTCCCCTTCCCCCTATATTTTCCTTCCCTCGAGATTTTGTAGTTCTCTCGCATCCAGTTGTTACTCTCCTCCATTGTCGTTGTCTTCAGGTACCACGATTACAGTAGCAAACTATAGCCAGCATTTCTACATTGTATCAGATTCCAAAAATCCTTCACCATATCATCAAAAATCCTAGTTTGTCCATCTACAACAACTCAAACCTAAAGGCATCGGACCAACAATTCTTCTATGAGTTAAGAATAACAGGGTACTGATCTGACATTGAAAGAGCTTATGCAAGCTGAAATGTATCTAGGTACAATTCTCTCCACTCCTATGTAAAAACTAAAAAAGAAACACGTCAATCTTGGTCGTCAGTGAAGGAACTTGATTAAATGCCCACGTGATGGTTTCTCTCCCAAATGACAAGCCCAGCTTATTTGAAAGGCAAAGTCCGAGAACCACTTCCCCCCAGCTAATCTGCAATCACATATCTTCTCATTTTGAAGATCATCATGTTAAACCCACCTCAAAGTATCAAAGGAAAGTGCTATTAAGCCTCAGCCCAGTTTGACTTCATTCCAGACTTCCCATTCAATGGTCCCACCCCTAGACATCAGTTAACACCCAGTTATGAAAAGCGCTCAAGTCTTTTAAGGACCACAGAGATTGAGAATTCCTCACTCCAGTAGTTGAATGAAGTCCTCACTCCTCTAAGGACCACCTTTGAAGATTGTAGTGTTATTTGTTAAAGACACCTCCAAGCATCAAAGTAAAGTCGCATCAAGCCTCGACCCAGTTGACTTCATTCCACAGTCTTCCCAATTCGCATTCAACAGTCCGTTTGAACCCTAGACACCAGTCAACACCCAGTTATGACCAGTGTCTCTAAGGACCACAGAGATTGAGAATTCCTCGCTTGAAAAATGTTGATTTTATCTAGGGGCTCCCCAGTCCCTATCCAAATCGACAAGATCCCACCTAAGGACCCCTCCATAGCAGTTCTAATTGCTAACATAATCCCCCATATCAAATGGATTGAGCTTCTGTTAACATTATAAAACATATCCACGACTCAACCAGTTCACATAACTCAGTGAGTTACTTGGCCAAATGGATCAAGTTTCCTGACATTTCCAGTTTAGGTGCAACAACTAACAAGTTGTACAAGTAACTTGGATGGGCAAGTTTTCATGCCGAATCAACTTGACGAGTCAACCATCAACAATCAAAAAGCAGTTTCAGAGTCAAATTAGCTGGCCCCTAAAACAACAGGTATAGATTGTGGCAAAACATATTAGGTACCAGCATGAATTTTATTTGAGGTTTAAAAATCCCAAAAATTAAGAATATTGAAAATGAATGAATGATACTGATGATTATGTTCATTAGAAACCAAAACGAATGTATTTTGTATCAGACCCTACAATGTGATGCAATCCTGAATCAGCACCTTATGATTTTGTTCAACATTACATCCAAAATACCAAAGATTGAAAATTGAAAGATAAATTGACAAATAGTTGAAACAACATTTTATCACTACCAAGTATCTACAAATTTGTGGAAATTTTTCAAAGCTGAAAGACCATGTACATTATGTAGCTTGAGGGCATACTATACTAGCCAAGGACCATACAGATTGTATTGATCTGTGTCCATCATGCCGTTGTTATCTTATTGAGACTAGCCTGAATTGGCTTAGGTTTCTTGTGCTTATCCCTAGAGAGGATGTTTGCAATTAAATCTCTATAAAAAGGAATCCGGCTTATCACACTGATCACAGAATTCAACCTAAAGGAGTCTTCAAAGTTGCATGGTATCAAAGCCTCTCTGATCAACCACTATGGACGTTTTATTCACCTGAACCCTTCCCTTTTCTTGTGGCCCTGTTAAGGCCCAAGGTCCAAACAAGTCCTGGTAAAACCCCTTTTCCTGTCCACTTTTGCAGAAGTCTGACTGCTCAGTCAATCTGGAGAATAAGCCCCACTAGAGTCATGATGCAGATCATTTAGGAAAAAAATGTGTAGCCGTGTCATGTCTTTGAAAGCCAGAAATCTTTGAAAATCTGAGTTGTTCCAAGTATGAGATGGTTGTCTCCTTCACAACGCACCTTTGAACTGGTTTGGCTCCAACAGTTTGTTGCTGATATGGACATTACTCTTGACTATCCTATTCCTATCTGCTGTGATAGTAAAAGCACAAACTACATTTCCTGTAATGAAGTTGGCGCAGCCCCAGATCCGCGATCGAACAATAGATCAATCTCCCAAGGGATTGATCGAATCCAAGGAAGGATT
This sequence comes from Cinnamomum chago, assembly GCA_038049695.1. NCBI lineage: Eukaryota > Viridiplantae > Streptophyta > Magnoliopsida > Laurales > Lauraceae > Cinnamomum > Cinnamomum chago. The sequence goes on along the minus strand of CP142451.1, from coordinate 100,314,898 downwards.
CCAGCCCTAAGGCACACTCACGAAAAGGGTAAACTCCATAACCGACGATAAAACGCTTTTATTGATTTTAATAAACATTGCCATTACAATGAGGCCTAACATCCTTATATAGAGGAGTTGGCTTGATCCCTAAACAACAATGCTTTCTAATATTTGAATAATACCTAAACAAAATAGAAAACTCACTAATATTAATCCTAATCAAATCAAACTACTTAATAACACTCCTAAATAAATGGATGTCCCATTGGGCCTATAGACTGGACCCATTAGGTTGGCTGACACATGGTTTGGCCTGCATCAAAAGTCTTCCATGAGAACACCAAACATCTTTTTCTAATCAATTGGCATATTTCTTCACCAAGTCACTTCCCATGACCAGATTTCATCATCTCAGTGCATCAATTCTTGCATTGTAAGCTTGAGGAGGGGTTTCAAAGCTAAAGGACCATGTACACTATGGTATGATGTACTATACTAGCGAGGACCATACAGATTGCATTGACCTGTGGTCCACCGTCCATTCATTGTCTTATTGAGATTAGACTGGATTAGTTTAGGTTTCTTGTGCTTGTCCCTAGAGAGGATGTAACCTCATCTCTATAATTCAATCTCCACATAAAGGAATCTAGCTGATCACACTGACCATAGAATTCAACCACCATAGAATACAACCAAAAAGGTCTTCAAGGTTACAAAAACTCCCAAAAATATTAGCATTCTAGGCCCTTAAAGAGGTGTCTATCGGCCACATCTGGGCTTATTGGCCAATATAAGCTGATAGTGTTGTGAAAAGAGAGAAATACACTTTCAGTTCGGTCTCAGCAGATATGGCTGATAGATTGGTCGATACAAATAGATTTCACGATACTTATCTTATTGGCTGCTTTTCTTATCCTAGCAACCGATAATACCTTGACATTTATCCACTAGGAAGAACAGGTATAGTTACAAGGATACACTTTGTCACTCGAATGGATCATTATGGCCTGGAAAATCATCTAGTAGGCTAGACATCCTTCCAATATATTCACAAATTTTCCCATGCATGCTCCTCTAAATAAAAAATTGATTCAACAACCTAAAAAAGAGGTCCATGTGTTGGCATGCAATTGGAGATCTAAGAGAGGTGCCACTACTAATAAAGTAAGAGTTATCATTCAACATCCTTGATGAAAATACAAGGATGCACTTTCTTTTCGTAAAAGTTTTTCCATATGTGAGTGTTAGTTTTGTAATATCACCCATAACCACCTTTTTTACAATCTCCAGTCATTCCCTCGCAAATATCCAAATGACTGGTCATACTGACATTCATCCTTACAACATAACCAAAGTTACCACCAAGCATCCTCAATATCACATGGGCAAAAAGAAAATGCAATATCCCCTTCACCGAGACTATTCACTTCCAAGCACAAACCATACAATGTTAGCATCTTCCTCATAATGCCAAAGGACCATGCATTTCTCTCTGATTTTCCTACGGGCAAGGCAAGGATAGACCTACCACTCTAGCCCTGATTACTAGGCTTACAAGAATCTCATCCATAAAGACCAATCCTTGCATTGATGGACTCCACTGGCTCTCAAGTTTTTGTCTTCCACTTAGATGAGATCCTGCTTTCTACTAGATATGGTGTTCTAGGCTTCTCACAATCCTATATTAAATCTTCTTTTAATACAAGAAATAAAATAGTAATAATATTTTTTTTAATGGTGCGTCCATCTGCAACACCAGCACCACAGTGCACCCGAGTGGACAGGCAACGATTGCAAGAAGGTCATCCAAACAACAACAACAACAATAACAACTCTTATTTCAAGTCTTGTCCAATTTTCCTGCCAACCTACACAAAAGAGCCCTTCCACTTATAAGTACATTATTGTTAATGAAAACCAATGCTTCCCTTCCATGTTCAAAATCCAAGTGTCCATATTCATCGTGTTCTCCTTGCAATCCCAACAAGGTTTGCCTAAACCTTATCCTGAAACTCTTCCTCACCTTGTCGCCCTACATCCTGTTCAAATGTACAGAGGAATAAAAAGTGGGCCAAGCCTGTTCCTCAGCACAAATTTGTCAAATACTCAATATAATTTTACTTTACTGGGGAGGTGGGGAGCATGGGAGTTAGTACAACTCAAATCAGTCACAACCTATATAATAGTAACACATTTGTGACCCGTTTACCAACACTTGCCTAAATTTGGGGCTTTCCCATCTGAAGCTAAGAGATTGTGAAATTCATTTTGGAACTCCAATGGTGTTTTCCCCAATAAAATATGATATTACAATGAATTGATAAATACAAGCTATCACCTACTCACCATCCACAAATTTGTTTAAGGATTCTCATAAAAAATGGTATTCCTTTTGTAATAATTGCTGAAATTATCTATAAAAGCAACGCACATAAAATATATATATATATGGATTTGGTTTTAGATCCATGAATATGCTGCACCTTTTTCTTATTAAAATCGGTTTTTAGAAAAGTTACATTTTTTTCAACTTCGTGTTTTACATACTACCATTTTGATTTCATCATGATATGATAACAGTCACATCTGAGGATTTTTCAAACTTCTATGACTTTTTTTTAGTTGTTTTTCACATAATTAGATATAAAAAAATCAGCTAAGTTTACTTAATTGAGTTAATTTGTACTCACAAATTCTCTTTAAGTCCATAAACTTACAACTAAAAGTAAAACAAGTCAAGTATTCAAAGTTAGTTTTTACATAATATTTTTTTTATATGTCTTTCATCACTTCTTTAATATTCTAGTTGAGAGAGAAGAAGAAGAAGAACATAGCAACCTGCACCATGTACACTCCCAACAAAACCATCTGCCATCTGGATCTCTGATGGCAAATAAATGAAGCTTGCCTTCTTAAATAACAAAATATGAGTTTCAACATTATCAATGAGATGTAAAACATAATAAATACCATACGCAACTTCTTGAACAAAAATTCTCCACTCTTAACAGTTTAGGGATTGAGTTCTATGTCACATCACAATCCAACATTTCACTTTGAACATCATAAGGATATTTACAGCCAATTCTTCAATAAGTTTTTCTCCATATCTTCTCCTACATGCGCCCTTCCACACCCAAATCTACACCTATATGTTCCCTAGTGTCTTGTTGCTAGAAAGAACATTGAAATGCAAAGAATCAAGACTGCTTATAGTTGAAGCATAATTGGCTGTCCTTCTCTATTGAGTATAAAGGCCCCTGTTGAATTAATCGCCACAAGATGAATTCATCAGAAGGCACTGCCCTTGAATTCCACATCAATGAGCTCCTCCAAAACAGCTGTACATGAGGAATGAGCTTCTTGTTCCGTGGTTATCTTTGATGCCCCCAACTTGTTCTCTTGGTGCCAATGAACTATTTCTTCTTTCTTTAGGCCATAGCTTACTCACCAAACAATAGTGAATTTCCTAAATGCCAACTCAACTTTAATGTGAGGATTTAACAAATTGCATAGCAAGCTTTAATCCTCATCATCATGAAGTTATGCTCATGATGCTAAAGAATTCTCTCTATGTGTCCACATTTTAGATTTTGGCATCAATTCATATTTGAGTTATGAGAGTTTTCTCGTCAAATATGGTGTTTCTCCCCATCATGAGTGTGCCCTAGTGGCTGAATCTATCATTGAATTCGATCAATCCCTCGAGAGATTGATCTATTCATCGATTGTGGATCCGAGGGGATTGATCTATTCGTCAATCATGGATCCGAAGCAACACCACATATGAAAGCCCTGCTCCTAACGAATACAGAAACCAAAGTTCTAGCAAAAAGTGATTCTGTGTAGAATTAACTACAGGTCAGGAACAAGGCACCAAATACAAAGGGACTACAGCTCCAAACGTTGCTTCCCTTCCTAGACCCTAGTATAGCATTCTCCCTTTCTAATGAAAACCAGTTACCCATCAAAAAGATAAAAACCCATCAAGCATCGATACAAAACAGAGCCACATACTTGAATAATCAAAGAAACAAAACACAACTCATACAACCAAAAGCTATATGAAACTCTAACTCTTTTTAGGGTTAACTATGGAAGCTAACAAAAGCTTCAACCCAGTACCCAGAAGAGGGAATGGTCAACCAATCCGCGACTAAGACCTCATTTGCTGGACAGTATTAAAAAATGAACACTGCAAAAACTGTATTGGGAATCAATAGTTTGGTATACCCTGAAAGTCTATTTGGCATTCTGATATTTCTACTAAATCTTATGCTTTCAATCATTAAAATTGTAACCTATACTACACTGCCACAAATATCAGTGACTTTTTAGTCTATTGTGATTCTAAAATGAAAAAAAAAAAGCAGGGATCTTGAAGGGCAGGTGGAGTGTGTTAAGGGTCAATTTAGAATCCAACCCAAAATGCTTCCTACAAAATAGCCTTTAATGCAAGATTGACAAAATCAATTACATAGAGAGAAAAAAAGGGTAGAAAAAGCGCAAAGAAAAAATCACTCACAGCTTCATAAGAAACAGGATCAACCCCAAACTGCCGGATTGCCTCCTTCACCGCCAACCCCGGCTGGTGGCCGGGGAAATGAGAGGTTCCGACCACAGGTGCAGCGGGCATCGGCTGAGGGGTCCCGTCATAGCCCGTGTGGGGGGCGTAATGGTTGGGGGCATAAGGGTCGATTGCAGGAGGCCGGAGGAGGCCGGAAGAATCAAATTGGGTAGCAGGAGGGGGAGGATTTTGGTAGTTGGGGTTTGTGTGAATGTCTTGGAATTGATTAGAAATGGGGTTTGTGGGTTGGTGGGGGTAGTAGGAGTAATTGGGTTGGTAAGAAGAGGGAGCATTGTATAATTGAGGGTGTGGGTCAGTGGAGGGAGTGGGGTTTGTTTGGGGAAGCTGATATTGATGTTGTTGGATTTCAGGCCATTGGCTAAAATCCATAGAAATGCAATTTTATACACAGAAAGAAGAAGAAGAAGAAGAAGAAGGGTTTTGTTGGGAAGAGGGAGAAAATGGGGGGAAAGGTAGAGAGGAGGTTTTTATTTTGTGGGGAAGGAAGGAAAGAAGAGGATGTTGGGCTCAGGAGCCGGTCCTTTTGGTTGATTGGGGGTGGGGCCCACATTTGGCACAATTTGATGATGATCATGATTATGGATATCTGTTTAGTTATTACGACAGGAAGTATCCAAAATGGAAGCCCTAAAAATTGACCGTAAGAAATAAGAGGCTAAAATCACAAAATATTTTTGTCTAAGAATTTAGCCTCTACTATTTTTAGACCCGCATCTCTTATTTTTAAAATTTTAACAATTACAACCATAGTTATTAATTTTGTACTGTTTAGGTCGATATGGTCGAAATTTCTCGTTTCGATCAAATGGCCGAAACGAAATTTCTATCAAAACTTTAGGCCAAAATCTTGCCAAAATTCAAGATTTCAGCCTATTTCTGCCAAAATTTGGGATTTCAACCAAAATATGACTTTTCTGCCAAAATGGTATTTTGCATATTAATTTTTTTTATTTTTTTATTTTACACATTTATACTTTGTATTTCTTATATCTTCCCAAAATGTAATTCCAAAAAATTTACTATAATGGATTAAATCTATATTTATTGCTTTTTTATTTTTTTACATATATATATTATGTATATATATTATGTTATATTTTTCCGATATGTAATTCCAAGAAATTTCGCCGAAATTCCAAATCGGCCGAAACTTTTCATTTCGTAGGCTAGAGCGAAATGAGGTCCGAAACGATATCGACAACTGTAATTACAACATGTTTCGACTGATTTCAACCAACACTTTTTTTTAGACCCCGCATCTCTTTCTTTTTTTTTAATCCCAGAATTAGAACAGGCTTTGTGTGAGAATTTCGACCTACACTTTTTTGAGACCCTGCATCTTTTACTTTTGAAAACCCCATAATTAGAATATGTTTCGTCTGAGAATTTTGGCCAAAAAACCCTACCATTAGGGCTTTTCATTTTAAGAGAGTCCGCCTCTACCTTTTTAATACAATTAGAGGGTAGAATCGTACGCCAAATGCTTTTATTTTAGACCTTTAGATAGGTAAAGGTTGAAAATAGAGATGCCAAACATGCAAGAAGTTATAGGTTTTCCAAGCCTTTGATTTATGGGCATCATTAGGAGACTATAAGAGTTTTAGAGTTTATGTTCATTTTAAGACCCGAAATGAGAGATTTGTATAGCTCAATTAGAAAATTAAGTCAAAGTCGAAATTGCAATTGAGTTAGTCGAAATTGCAATTGAGTTGGTCGAAATTAAAATTGATACTAGCACAATAACCCGTGCTTAGTACGGGAATGTTCGCCAATAACTAAAAAAATATATTTACTGATTGATAAAGAAGAACACAGATTACACAAAATCAATCCTCAAATACCCATGACAATGATTTGGTGATTATGATAGGGATAGAAATGAAGCTCCTGCAAAAAATAAAAAATAAAAGTGATAAGTGGAAAGAATAAGTGGTTATATAAAGTGGAGGAAATGAGTGGTTACATATTGGAAGTTAAGAGTGGTTACATATTAGAAGTGGGGAGTTAGAGCTCCAAGTCAAAATCATAAATCATGATCAAAATTACCTAAAAACCCCTTCAACTTAATCTAGTACAATGGCTGAAATTGTAATTTGGATGGTCAATAGCATGGCATGTATATACATCACAAAAAAAAAGTAAAAAAAAAAAAAAATTTGTTATAAAGTCATTGTAGATAGGGGTCAATATGTTAAAAGTACAATCATTTTATGAACTGGTTGTAATTAATGTTTAATTGGCATCAATTTTCAAAGAGTAGAAAATAAAAAAGTGATAAAATGTAATTTTTTGTGAAATAAGAAATTAATATAAATTTAAAGTGGAAGTAGTGAAACTAGAAGAAAAGTATTTTTATACATTTAATGAAAGGTGCCAAAATCTAGAAGAAAATATTTTTGCAACTTCCCATAATGTTATATTCCTAAAATATGAAAGTAAATACTAATAAAAGCCCTTTCGCCAATTTTCAGTACTTCTGTTGAGCGACAATATTGTCGCTCGTTTAGTTAAGCGATGATATCGTCGTTCGTGTTTTCTTCTTCCTCCTCTTTCTCGATCTCCCCCACTCTATTCCTCACCCAACCCGTCGAAAAGCCCTGCCTTTTAATATTGTGAATTCCGATGCTTCATGAGGTTGATACGGAAAACTCCATAAACATGAGTTCCTCGACAAAGGTAGAGAGATTCAGAAAACCCCAAAACCCCAAATAGAGGAAGATTAAGAATAAAAGAGATGAAGCCGTTGGAGAAATCCAACATTGTCATTTTTTGGAGAAATCTATTTCATGAAAATGATTTCCCTACAATGGGTGCCTCGAGATTTTTCACATGGAGATGTTTTTAATGGGGATGAAGAGTTAATGTGTGTTTTTGAGATGAGAACAAAAAGAGTTTCAAAGGGTGAATAAAAAGTTATTTTTTTTATGAAAATGGAAGCTTGTGATGTGGGTTTTCTAATAATGGAAGAAAGATGATGTCTTTAGGTTAAAAAGAGAGTTGATTTTGATGGAAGTGGGGGCATAGTGTGGGATTTTAAGAATGGAAGGAAGATGGAAGATCATTGGAGAGAGAGATCGAGATCACAGAGGCAATGGGTTGGGCAAGAAATGGAGTGGTGGAGATGGAGAAAGAGAAGGGAGACGAGGAAGAAAGACGAGCGACGAAGTACAAGCTAGACCAATATATGTCCTAAGGGGGGCGTGTGAAAAGCACTAATTTAAAAAAATCTTATTAATCAATCCAATTAATCTATTTAACAAACCACAAGTACACTTGAAACACACTACGAAATATGTATAACTATGCAATACAAATAGTCCCACACTCTCGCTTAAATTATCCACAAAATCAGAATAACAATGTAAGGGCAATAATCAAGTGAGATGATCCAAATAGGGTGAGTTCTAACCAAACAAAGATATGCCAATATGTTCAATGTAGTTTTAGCACAAGTGTATGTGTGTTATGTCCCAAAACAAGAAGTGTATATCTAACTAGCATATGTATCTCAATGAATCAATAAATGGAAATGAGGCAAAAGGGAGATATGGACACACAAGAGTTTATAGTGGTTCGATCCCTTGACCTACATCCACTTCTCAAGAGTTTCCACTATTGGTACCACTACAATGAGGCAAACCATACGGTAAACCACTAATCACATATACACCTACTTTTTTTTATACGGTGGTTTAACCACAAAGATCTAATCCACCAACCCTATATTTTATAGTGGTTTAATCACGAAGATCTAATCACTTTACAATCTTGGTTTGCAAATTTAAACAAGAACACTTGCTTCTTGACTTGGTCTTGAGAATGCTCTTCAATGCTTGAATGATGTTCCAAGCTATGACTTCTTCCTTTGCTCCTTGGTGTAGATGATGCTCCAAGATGTGCTCAACCAAGAGGGCTATAGGACTTCTAATTCTAGGGGAAGATGTTTAACTTGAGGGCTCAAAGATCCCTAGAGGTGATTCCACAAAACACACTCATTTGAGCTTTGAATACTCTTAAGTGTGCCTAATTAAAGCTTAAGTGTGTGTGGAATTGGATTATTTGAGTTCTTAGATGGTTTTACTATAAGGGCACAAGTGTAATCAAAGAGGTTTCAAAAAATCCAAAAGTTGTGCCCATTGGAATGAGCTCAAGTATATATAAAAGCACTCCAATGGCTAATTGGTGGTTTGCCTCCTTTTGATCTGCGGTTAACCGCCACCCCCTACAGAAAGAAAGAAGAAAAAAAAAACCGATTAGTTTGACTTTTGGTCAATACTACTAAAATGCTCTACAACTAGTTGTAGGGTGCTTATGGTTATCCGTGAGCTAACCGGGCACCCTGTAAAAAGATGGTTATTGATACATCAACCGTGAGCTGACCACGAGGACCTACAGTTCGCCGACCCCTATAGGTTGAATTGAGCAACTCCGCTGCTCGATTTTTCCAATTTAACCCTATTAAATTTCCCGTTTAGTCTAAGGGTCTTAGGAGTCATTTCTCAGTTAGTTCGGGTCCCATTTTACCTATATGGGTTGGCACAATTATTGAGATCTTGTTTGACGAATCCAGGCCTTCCAAAACTATAATATTTGCCTTCAATCTTGATCTTCCTTGAGAGACACTTAGAGGAAAGGTCTTGGAATCATTTGACAGGAAATTGAGAGCATAAGGATGGGCATATATGACTATGGCCCTAAGATATATCGTTACTCAAGTGAAACGAGTGACGATATCATTACTCAACAAATGTATTAAAAACTGCAGGAGGGTCTTTTACTGTTACAGAGGAACTATGATAGCCTTTTTGGTGTACCGTACATCTAAGGAGGTTCGTCTGGCAATTTCCTCCAAGATCAAGGTTGCAAAAGGTTTAAATTTTTTTTAGGCCAAATCAAAGTTATCCCACCAACATGTTTACCTATAAGTTTGACCTTTACTCCATAGAAAGCAATATTCACCACAGGATTAAGAAAACTGTGATTATAGCCCTAATTATTATGGTTAACTGATAGTTAGTTTTTGCATAACAGGGCCCACCTTTTGTGTAGTCTGTAGTCTGTACTGTTCACAATATGTGAAACTCCCTTGTCCATAATAGTATGAAACTTTAGTTGAATCGTGGTTATATCGTGTTAGATTGGTAGACATGATTTTGCCAGGTTCCTGCTAACAAACAAAACTTTCATTCAAATTGGACTTATGTTCACCATTAGCTTGGACAATCAATCCGACAAAAAACATTTTTCTTTTTACATAGGGCCCTTTTTTCATTAGAATACATTAAAATTGAATACACAGGATTTATGCCGGGAGAAGTTAAAAACAGAGAACGGAAATGAATTTTAAAAAATGAGTATCAAATTATCTTTCCTGGCTCACTTTTTTAAATTGACGTGGCCGTTTTTTAACAACTTATGGGATAAACCCTATGTATTCAATTGCTATCTACTTTAACGCAAACAAGCGAGCCCTAAGATTCAGAAATGTACCGATTCTTTGTTGCGTTTGCATGAATTTTTTCTGTTTTATTAAGAAGAAAAGATTAGTATGCCATTTGAACATAATTCTTATTTCAAATTTGTCCAATCCAAACACTCGATATTATTTGTAATGAATCGACACGCGATTACGTAGATATGGTTGGGTACATTTTCTGAATATTCTGGACGAAACATGTTGGTGCATTCCATATGGGGTTTAGGGTTTTAGCCAAACCAGTGTTAAACCTTCTATGATCAGATGGGCCACACAAATTTGGATGAATGTCAAATTTAGACTTCTTTGGTTGGGGGTTTAGGGTTTTTAAGGTTTAGGGTCTGGGTCCTACAAGAAAGCGTGCTCAATAATTGTTTAGCAGTTCTTTTAGAGGACACACATACAGATAAAGGAATATATGAGGATTTTCAATCCTCAACCAGCTACCAGGACCAAACACATATTGAGAGCATGTTTCTGCGACCACTTTTTCACTAAAAAAGCATGAAAGGGAGAAAAGTTTTTTCACAGTGCTGAAAATTCCCCATGCGGTGTGGCTGCTTTTTTCAAGATCTCTATAAATATGGTAATATTATGCTAAGAGGTACTTCTCAAGGACTCTCGCTAACCTTTTCACCACGGTGTAAGACACCCCAAGACCAATCCAATCTTCTCACACTCACTTACCCCTCTTGAATTAACCTTCACCCTAATTTGACACTAATCTTAATAATAATTACCATTTAATTAAATTATAGCTGTTTCTTAAGTTAAATTTTTCAAAAAAAAAAATTTACTTTTACGGTGCTTATTTTTCAGATTATCATCAAATTAGGGTGGGTGCGTGCTAATTCATTGTGGGCTACTGAGTGTGGGGTTGATGGATTTGTAATAGGGTATCTCACAAAGTTATTAAAAATTTACCTTGCAAGCAAGTACATGTGAGGCACCTCTTACGAGAACATAGCCCCCTATAAATGAACCATGTCCAATTTAAAAAAAAAATTCTTGGGTTGGTTCCAAGTATGTTTATTTCGCTATAGATCATCAATGTAACACTTTCTAAATATTTTTATGGATATATTTCTTTTAAGATTAGAAAACTTTAAATTTCTTTAGCTAACCATTCATACCAAAACCTCATAGTCAGTATAAATACTTTTCAATACTCTCTCGGGTGAAGCTCACTCCTCAACACTCTCCCTCATGTGAAACCCGATCGGCGCACACGTATTTTTTCCATGTACCCCCTAGAATCCGAACTTTTGACCGGTTAGCTTTGATACCATACGAAAAATTTTCTGCCAAAACCTCGATGCATTTGTAAAGGCAGCATAAACACTCTTCAATGCTCGCCCTCATGTGGAGCCCACTCAACAACAGAAAGAACTGGAATCAAGAACCAATTAGAACCTTTTTCTGTTGAAAAGATTAAATCCATCATTTTGAGATTATGTTATTTGGGCACTCATAAATTACAGAAGGGAAATCTTGAACCACATCCATCAGCTAAAGAGGAATGGTCTCAAGAATGTCTTACGTTTGATGTCTAATTTGGTGTTTCTAGGTTTCAGCCCTTTCTATTCTTATAATCCATTGTTGCTGAATAAGAATTGTCAAAACAGAAATAACAAAAGTTGACAACACAATATATCAAATCTTCTGCCACAGAAACAAGATGGTATGCCATAGTATTTAATTCAGAATCAGAAATCGCTCAACTTATCAAAATTTGTTGATGTCCATATGACTCTTTGTTTTCAGGGGACTTCCACTAAAAAATAATGGAAAATCTTAAACTTCTCTACAGTAATAATATAAATATCTAAAGAACCATTATTGTTAACTTTACATTATTCGAGCTAATAGCGTACATTTTGACTGTGCAGCAATTCTACCGCAGCAGCAACAACCTGCTTTCCCTCCGCAGGTAGGTCGAACTCAGGCTCCTCGATCTTTCTCCGAAGAAGTCTATCAAGTTCTTCTCGCAAGTTCTGCAAGATACAATTTTTGTTTTACATCACCTTTCATCCAACACTACAAGTAAAATAATATAGAGAAATGTTCTCCTACAAGTAAAAAACACATGTTTCCATGAGGCCCACTTGGTCAGTGCAGACCCCTTCTCACTCATCCCCACATGATCTGGCACGGGGCCCAATTTCACTCATCAATCGTTTATCCACTGTTGGATTGAATCTCAAAAAAATCTATAGTTAAAAGCCCGCTAAACTTTAAAGGCCATAAAATCAAGGTTTATGATGATATGTGGGGCTGATTTTTTTTTGTTTACCCTTATCCATAAGGAGACATTTCCATGTACCCCCACACGGCCACACCCAACAAATAAGAAGGCATCTAAGTGGGCCCCATGAGCTAGAGAGAGAGAGAGAGAGACCTTAATGAGTTGCAAGACATTCTTTGATGCCGAGAAATGAAGATAGCCTCCCAACATCTCAATACCCTCTTCCCCAGTCTTGCATGGCAGCAGGCTACCTCCGAAGAGAAGTAGAGCATAATCTGATATGTTAGTTGAGTCTCTGATGTAAATGCTGGTGGTCTTAACCTTTTCACTGTACACCATGAACGGAAGTGGGAAGATGTGTACACCAGCATTTACAGAAGAAGGATGAATATCAACTTTTCCAACGTCTTTACTGTACAGTGCTGTCCTCTTCCCTCTTCGCTTGCACTGCACAACATTAGGGTACAGCCCAGCACATAGGATGGCACATACCACCTCCAGATCATCACTGTAGTGATTGTATGCCTGGAAAAAAAAATGCACATAATAATTCTCATCTATTCAGAGTGCCACTGATGAAAAGAATGTAGGATTACAATTATTTTTGTGTAAATCGACAAAGGTTTCAAGTGTCGTCACTGTGCTGATTTGATCTGTAATATAATTTAGGTTCAGTAATCGTGTGCTATTACTAACTTGATAAGAAAAGCTTTCTTTAACTATTTTTTAATATATGTCTGGAAATTGTCGTGCATAATAGCTTCCATGGCATTAGCATGGTTAGTGGAAACAGTCATGTATAATATGCTTCCGTGGTGAAATTTCTACGCCATCTGATCATGATCAAATGATAGTGGGAAGTGGTTGAATGAAGATCTTCAATTGTTCCACATTATAATTGCATTTTTTTCTGTTACAGTAATTTTCTTCCCTGCCATGTTTATTTGATGTAGGATTTGTGATCTATGGGCAAAAGTCACTCTATGATCTGGTGATTTTAACAATCTGATCAGGAGCCTGCCCATAGATGTTTTAGAAATAGAGCAACTCTTGGTCAATTGAAGAGTCTCATACAATTTGATCTGAGATCAACTCCTACTTTTAATGTAGATGGATTGGGATCAGCATTTGAGGCTTCATTTGCTTCTAGAAAGGAAGAGCTGTGCATGTGATTTTTTTTTTATTTTTTTTATTTTTTTTTTTTTGAATGGTTACTTTCATTGAAAGAAGCTGTGCATGTGAATGAGACTGTAAGTTCTCTAGCAAAAAAAGAATGAGACTATAAGTTCAAAGCATCCCCAACATTTGGAAACATGTAAGGTGGAAACATTAAAGAAGTGGACCCACTAGATACTGAGGAATATAACTCCTTTTACAGAGGATCCTAAACATTTGAGAAAGAGGACTTTGTAAGAACAGCTGGACACTATAATTTTAACATGTTAGTTCATGTTTAGGTCCTAGTTTGTACTTTGTAGTCAGAGGTATTTTCGCCTGATCTGATTTTGGTCTGATTTTTAACTTATTGGGTGGACCACAATGAGAAATTTGATTTTTATCAGAATGGGCCCCACTGCCATAATGTTGTTTGCCTGATTAAAACACTGACATAAGATTATTTTTCAATGTAGTTACATGGTTACACCAAACACCAACACATTGAAATCATCAAGGAATCAGCAAATCCGTTATTGCACCAAATAGTAGCTCTAGAATTCATGTCTATTTTCTTTGGTGCACCGAACAAAAAATAAATAAATAAGTACACCACAGACTACTGTTTTCATGGCTTTCAAGAGCCACGGAAAATGAGGATCCAAAGATTCCACTCAGGCCAGATTCCTCTCTCTGCACAAACGAGTCGTAAGGTAATTATTTAATAATTACCAAGACAAAAATGTAGATTTTTACTGATTTACTAAGATAAGACTCAAAAGTAAATCTCTACTGATTTATTCTCTTAAAAAGCTGGATATTCATGGGTCTCCTTCGGTATACGACTGAACCTAAGGGCCTGAGACGGCCCGTGGACTGATGCAAAACCTACATCAAGATCATTACTCTCACATGTGTGATTAAACCTTCAAGTTGGTAATCTTTTCATAAAGGCCATAACCAAAGATAGACATCAATTGTCCCTGGCTGCTGCTCATCTGGTTAGGGACGTGTGGTGTGCGTGGTTGGTTGCATGAGTTCGAATGAAAAGCGCACGCACACAAAAAAAGGGGGGCATCTATTTCTTATTGGCAAATTGAAGTTGTTAAATCTTCACCCCCATCAACTTAAGGGGGCGTACAAAACAATTTAGGTAGTCCTATGAAGTACTTTAGACTGATAGAGGAATAATAAAGTAATACAATAGAAATGTACTCTGTGCAAATCCTTTAGATTGCAAACTAATCTTTTATACTTAGGATAAAATCTTTCTGATTGCTTGCATTCCCCAAAATAAGGAACTGGTTTACATCATACATACATACAAGAGGTGCATCATATATGAAAAAATAGCATGCAATTAAAGATTTGTTATTCTTCTTAAAAGATTTCATTACTTTATTATAGATAAGAAGCTTTAAGCATACCTTTGCTCCTCTGGTTTTGTTGACAAATCCAATGTCTGATAGCAAATCACGGAACTGGTTCCTCATATCCTCCATCATCTGCAATGTTACAGGAGATAAGAAATTTTCCCAACAGAATGACCGCTCTCTGCCATTGCGTTTAGCATCTTTCCATGCTTCGAATGCTTTGAGAAGTGCAATATGATCGCTGCAACAAGGGTGGCACCAAGTATGAGAATTTTCAACATGATCAATAACAAGAAAATTATGCAAAATTGCTCACAGGTGCCAAGGTATATTTTAGTCATCACCAAAAGTTCCATCAATTCTGTCTGCCTCACTAAGAATCCCTAGAACCCAGATTGTGCAATAGATGACTACCAAACTGTACTAATCTTAGAAATATAAACTACACCTAGATAGGTTTTTTTTTTTTATTAACAGGTTTTGACAGCAATATTTTGTATAATAATAGACAGTAAGGTATTTTCTCTATAATAGCCACAAAGTTTCGATGGATACTTGCTAATTACAACCCCTTATGCATCAACCATTTTGATGAGTAGGCCACCAATTATCAATCCAATCTCCTTACACTAAACAACACCTCCCCATCTCTATGAATTGGTATTTGGTACTCGCCTCAATTTGGCGCTGATCCAACTCTTATGCTCCTCTAGATGTAATCACAATAAATATCATACCTATAAACCATTAAGCTCTGAGGGCATCAAATAAAGAATTAAAAGACTGTAGGGGAGCATATTTGGCACAAATCTAAATTGGCATAAATGACGTTCCTTTTCCCCCATCCCTCGTGATTGGCATGCATCCAAATCAACACCATAGGTTCTCTCTAGGTCAACCAAAGCAAACACACTCAACAAAAAAATTTACCTATCCACTGAAAAATAACTATCTTGATCATTCTTACTTCTTAGCCATCTAACCTGACCTAATGAAATAAAGCCCCAAACAGAAGCCATTGAACAATACATGCATCCACACCTCTATCAACATGCTATATCTCATCTTTTCAACATGTGATGTGCGTGCTATATATCATCTTTTGAACATGTGATGTTCGTGCCAGCGTTTCTATTTATGAATAGCAAGCTTTCAACATACCACATGTTACTAAATTATCACTAATATTGTTCTGTGGATATTACCATCTATCTTCAGATAACTTCAGTACATTTTCAAGTTTTTATATTTTTCTTTGGATTATATTGCAAAATGATGCCAAAAAATAATATAAAAATAGGGAGTAGAATTAAAAAAAAAAAAAAAAAAAAGATAAGTGGTTAAAATAAAATTTTAAGTGTCTTTTTTATAACAAACATAAATTTAAGTGTATCTCACAAAAAAAACTCAAGTTTTATTTTAGTACCTAGCAGTAGCACCAATTGTAAAATATTATGATAATTTTCAAGCTACTTCATTCCATTATTTCCAAGGTAAGTTGATGCTGGAACGAGGCCTCAAATTCAGACTTCAGTCTTCTTCCATGAGATAATCTTTATAACTTCACACTATGAAGGAGACTGAATATTAGAGTTTACACTCAAAAGGAGAATGAATATTAGAGTTTACTCTCAATTGTATTTGTTTTTATTTCTCTCCAGGAGATTAATTTATATAATGAAAAGAGATGGACGCCTTAGGCACATGCTTAAAGCGCTTTTTTAAAATGCAACCCCAGTAAGACTTCCTTAGTGTTATTTGGTCATTTTGTAAGTATCTAACATTTTATGATCTCTTAGTTGATTTCCTTTTTAATGCTTAATTTTCAGTGGAGTGGTTGTCGAATTAAGATAAAATGCTCCAACACTGAGAAAGGATACTATCATAGCCCTTATCCAAGTGATATCTGCAACAAATTTCAAGAGAAACTACAGCACTTTTTCTCCATTTAACATGAGAACAAGAAAAAAGCAGACAAAGCAAAAATTAGATAAGTTGGTCATAATCCATTACAACTTAAAACTAAGAAACTGAAATTGGAGAAAGCAGGATTTTGAAGATCTGCAATTATAACTGTCAAATTAACTTGGATTACATTTTCTATAAGAGGATAACGCACTGAAAACTGTGGCCAGAGGAGATCTGAAGAGAAGAGCCACTAATGGATGATGATTGAGAGTTGGCATCCCAGTTACATGATTTGACTGGGGATAAGCCAGAATTGATTAGAGTCTCAGAATGACAATTTCAAAAACAACAAACGTATAGCCAAAGGTGGAGACCTGCGGCTAAGACTGTGCCAGACCATGAGACCACCAGCAGCAGCAGCAGTAACAATTTATCAGATGCTACAGCTCGACTGTTCCATGCATCTTCATAGAGGCAGTAGTGGCAATCATGACAACTATGGAGACAACACAATTGTATAAGAGACAATCGAATATTTTTTGCTGTTGTTTATCTCGATTTTGTCATGGGTACAGGCATGTACTACCATCAGATGAACCTTATGGAGAATGTATAGCAGAAAGTGATGGCAATAGCACTTGGGAAGGAGAGAGGCGTTCTTGGGGCAATGCTGGACATAAGGCAAAGTGGGACTAGGGGGCCTAAAGATGGATGCGTGGACCAGATCATCTTCCCAGCAGGAGTGGCCCGGCTCCATATGGAGGCCCATATTTGTATCCATTTTCCCAACCACTAGAAGCACAACAATTAGCCTCAGTTGTAAGATTTATTCATATGGATTCTTTGAATTTATGAAATCTTAACAAACATATGCTTATAGATAAGGCTCCTGTTATCATCACCCTGACAACAAAGATGACAACGTTCTGATTGGTATGGATATTCAACCATCCAAGTAAATTCTAAAAAAAAAAGGTCATTACCCAGTGCAGGTCCCGCAGTAGCAGGGTCTTAGGAGGGTCCATAGTGGAGACAGACCTAACCTTTGGCAATTTTATACAAAGTGGCTGCTCACAGGTCTCGAACCTACATTATCACACACAGCACCCGAGACTTTTACCATTGCATCCAAGTAAATTATCAGACTCCCAAATACTTTCTCCCGATTCTTATGTACTAGTGCTTTAACTCTTTAGTATTCAAATTACATGTTGTTTGGTTGACTTAATGTTATCAACATATCACATATATGCTTGGTCTTGGAAAGGCCGATTGGTTGTCAATTAAAGATATTTATGATATTTGCTTAACATATGACTTTTATTCCTAAAACTTTTAGCAAATATATTTGAATACATCAATCAATTCAAACAAACTGCACAACCCATGAAAAAACAGCAATACAAGAAGCATACGACTTTAGGAGACCAACAAATTACTTTATAATGTACCTGATGAAAATTTAAAAAATAAAAATATTAAATTCTAGCATTATTTAAAAAATTATTATTTTTATATTATTTGATTTTTTTGGGACAAAAAATCGCGCCAGTATGGTCATGAACAGAAATGTATCACGCAACTACCAGTTGTGAGGTTAGACCAAACGCCCAACATCATGGGCATATCCACATATAACGGTATGGGGGCAGTCACCCTGTCAGACTTGGGTCCGCTCCCAAACCTTGAATGAAAATCTTAGGTCCGCCTCCAAAATCCACATGAAAATTCCGGTTCCACCCCCAAAACTCACATGAAAATCCTGGGTTTGCCCACAAAACCTAACAACCTGTTTGAGTCTGCCCCTTTCGAATGAAAATCCTGGGTTCACCACTGCCCATCATCACCAATATTTTTAACCATGAGCAGTGTACTAATATTTTTCAAAGAATAACAAAGAATTTCCAAAAGACCAATGGTTCTCTTTCTCAATTGGCATTTTTTCCAAACCTTCTAAAGTACTAAATGTGATAGCTACTTTTAGTTTGTGGTGCCGACTCCAACATCCAAAGAAAAGGTAGGTGTTGATTCCTAGGTTATCCATTCTGCATCAATGATACATCAATTTTTATAGTAAAACCCACTCAAGACATAGCCGTGATTTTACTTCAGCATATCCATGCCATACTTTTAGCATCATAAGTGTGCACTCACAAGTTGAACACATGAAATTCTAGTCATCTTATCTAGGTTGGTGGGATAAGGCTCTGATGAATGCAGTCTACAAGAAGATTAAAAGTTAGTTTGTCAACCTGCAAGAATCACCAGCAAAGGATCTTTTCACAGCATCAGCTTCCTCTTTCTTATTTATTGGCAAGACAAAAGGATCACGATAGGCAAGAGCAGAAGCAATTGTCAAGGCAGGATCCAGGCACTGGAAAATACAGCCCATGAGAAGCATTTTCCCGATATTTGGGTCCAAAGGGATGGTGCAGAGATGACGACCTGTGTGGTTGAGTAAACAAAGGCATCATAACAAAGGCATCATATGTCACCAATTATAACTTCAACAGGAAATATACATTAAAAAAAAAAAAAATCTAACTACATTATACAGGATGTGCTCTTAACATACCAAGCGGAGTGAGCTGCTCTGTGTCATCTAGGGCCCCAATAGTTTTGAGAAGTTCAATCGCGTTTTGAACAGAAAGAGGATCAGGTGGCTCAAGAGCCTTTGCTAAAAAGGATGCAATGGTTCCAAGCCGTAAACTTTTGATATTAAGGCATAGTTCTTGTAGAGGTGTTCGGAGAATTTCAGGTAACTGATATTGAGGCATTGCATCATGGATTATCTTCGGATATAGCCTGTAACAAATTCCAGGCTGCACACGCCCAGCACGGCCTCTCCTCTGTAAATTGTAAATTAGTACTACCAACATAAGATGAGGGGAAAAAATGAAAGGGAAGGAAAAACAAAAGTTTCCAACTGATGGATTTACATTCTGGTGGTATAGTACTCGCCTGATGTGCTGAAGCCTTTGATATCCACGACGGTAACAGGCAAGCCAACTTATTGAGGGCATCATAACTGGTTTCCTTTGCCTTTCCACAATCTAGGACATGCACTACATCATCTATTGTAATACTACTCTCTGCAATATTTGTTGCTAGCACAATTTTTCTGCAACCATCACCTTGATTTAAAACATGATCAAATAGATCAAGAGCTTGAAACAATTTATGATAACAGAACCCAGCAAACATTTCCACAAAAAGGAAAATATTGCGCCTAGCCTAGACATATCAAATAAGCATGTTTTCATGTTCTAAAAAAGTAGCTAAAACAACTAAAATATCAGATCTGGTGTTAGTGGCTCACACGTGCCATGCTAACAGGCCTAACCACTGTTCATGTAACATCCCGACCCATAACCCATATTAATTATAATTAATTGCATGATTAGTTAGTAAGTGTGTTTAGAGTCTTAGCGAGTCAGGTTTGACGTATGGATCTCGCGAGCGAAGTCTCGCTCGATTCGGAGTGCGTTTGGGTATAGTAGGGGTGTGTGTCGTTATTTCCAGAAAGTTCCGAGGGTTTTTTAGTATTTTTCCACTTCTCGAGATTTTGGTACCGTTGGGTAGATGGTTTTATTTCCTAAACTTTAGTCTTCTATCCCATCTTGATCCAGACCCTCAAAGACACTCTAAAACCAGGCTTGATCCAAACCCATTTAAACATTCATTTCTCTCTCTCCTCATTCATTTCTCTCTCCTCACTCATCTCTCTCTCCCTTCATCCCCACGTGGATGGCAGCCCTCTCTTTCTTTATTTTTCCTTCTCCCTTATCTTCTTTCCCCCTTTCCTCCTCATCTTCATTCCCCACTGACAGCACCCTCTCATTCTTTCTCTCATCTCCATCGTCCTCCCTCTCTTCACTCTCGTCACTGCCTCACGTCGCCGGACTTCGAGCACACCAGCGATCACCGCCGAGCTCCACAATCTCCGGCGAACCCACAACCCATTCTATTTCTTTCTCTCTCTTTTTCTCCATTTTTCCTCCCTTCTTTGTTTCTCTTTCTTTATTTCCTTTCCCCTCTCACTCCTCCCTGCCACATGAAGTAGCCCCACCCATTTCACTCTTTTATTCTCTCTCTTCTCTTTGTTTCTTTCTTTCTTCTTCCCTATTTCTCTCTCGTTCTCTGTTTTCTTCTTGTTTCTCTTTTATTTCTCTCTCTCTATTACTGTCTCTCTCTCTAATTCACTCATCTCACCAATCTACCTCTATTAATGTCTCTCTCTCTCTCACTCTAATTCACTCATCTCACCAATCTAACCCACCCCAACCCATTTCATTCTTCCACTCCACTCACAGTCAAGTGAGTTGACTTTCTCTCTCCTCCATCACCACTAATTTAGTGGGCCACCAATTAAGTGGGCCCCACAACCTCCGATGATCACTATCATCTTCGCGTGGACTCTGCGAGCTCAATCATCCTCAATTTGCAAGCCACCACTCCATTCCCATCTGTTTGGTAAGCTTCCCTTCCCCTAGGTTTGATTTATATACTTTGGGTGTGGAATTGTGTCAAGTTAGCTTAGAGCTTTCCATTCTTTTAGTTTATATTTTTATTTTAGTTTTATTTTGCTAATGCTTCCTTAGGTTTGGTTTGTTGGGCTTTGAGCTAGGATTTTTGAATTTGGGCATTTTTCCACCAAAGGCAAGTAGATATTTATATATGCTTAGATATGTTTGTCTTTCCTTTGATTTGATGATCGATGATGATTTAGATTACCACATGCTCATTGATACTTTAAATGTTGAAAATATGATAATATAAATTGAATGGTTGGATGGGAATGGATGTTGGTTGAATGGACTTGATGAGAGGGGGTATGGATGTATGTGGAGAGGGCAAGGCCCTATTTTCTTTGTTTGCAGGATTAGAATGGAAGGGCTGGACCCTTCATACTGACTGATTACATGTTCTGGGATGTTGGAAAGGGGTTTCCACCCATTTCACTTCAGTTACAGAACTGAGGTTCTATAATTGCAGTGTATGCGGTTGACCGGGTACTCTGTGTGGGATGTGGACCGGGCCCACTGATGGATACCTTTTAAATGACCCTTTTGACACTCTTTTAGTTGGACTTAGGTGGAACCTTGGCTACCTTTCTGGACTCATTTGACTATATGTAAAGATGTTTTGAGCCGACGTCTTTTACGGTTAATCCAGTTACATCGGTTACAACCTATCTCAATCTTGAATGGTACGGGACAACGGGATACCCCTCTTTATATCTATGCACGAAGATTGTTTGTTTGGGTATCGCAAACCCTATTTCCTTCGTTGACTGAGTATGGTTGTACAATGCCTCGGGTTTAACATTGTACCTAGGATTGGATTGTCTATCGTTTCTGATTCCAAATTGTACCGTCTGGTACTTTTCTACATGCTATGTTCATGTTCCTTAACTTCGTTTGCTTTGTTTTGTTTTTGGATTACTTGATGAACCTAGGTGTTGAACTTAGGATCCCTTTTGATGTTCCGTTTATTTTGACGATTGATAGAAGTGGAGGCTAGATGGCTTTGATTGTAAAAGCTTGACGAGGACTACCTATGGTATTGATATTAGAAGAAGCTTGCTTGTTGGGTCTTGATCTTGATTTGATAATGGAAAGTAGTCTCTCTTTTATTAATAAATCTTGCTCGCGCAAGAAAGTCTAGCCCCTCACTATTGTGTGTCTAGGGATCTTTGTGTCAGGCACCACTCAGTTGTATATCGCCCAACACGGATGGGGCACCATCTGTGTGAGGACCTTGATGAACGTCTGCGCAGTACGACTTTTTACATTTTAGATGGATGTACACCATCGGATACATCTTGAACACTTGACTTGATGACTATTGGCCTCTTGGTATCCATCTTGCTTGTTCTGTGCCTCTTGTTTGCCGGGTATATCCCGTGCCTCTTGATATCTCCACGACGACTCAATGTGAGTATGGGAGGGCAATGACACTATCCCGTGGTAATTAGCATATGTGGACCGCCTATCTTGCTAGATGTGTATGTTAGTTTGTTATGATTCGTATGCTATGCACTTCTTACGATCAGGATGCTATGCATGTTTTATGATCTTGTTTATCACCTATTCTGATTCGTTCTGCATATCTATTGATGTTTTATATTTATATCTGTCTGCCGACCGTCGTATTTGATGGTACTACTCTTGGTGCATAGGTACCAAGCCCTTCTACTTCGAGGAGGAGACAACGGAGGAGATTCAGGCGGATCAGTCTGATGACCTCCTAGACTATAGTATGGACGGCGTTGGTTAGTCGTACCGACCCCGTACTCGAGTGCCTCATGCTTATTTTGGATAGATGCATCTTTTGGTTCTTATTTTGGTTAGGCCCAAGTTTTATCGTGGTCTTTCATTGTAATTTATACTTTTGTTTAACTGTTTCAAACTTGAACTTAGATAATATATTTCCGTATTGCTCTTAACTAAACATGTTGAGATACCACTTGTTTGTATGAAGCTTCCGCTATTGATTTATATATTCGAGGAAACATTTATACCTCACAGCGATCTTTGATCCATTTGGGACATGATTGGGGTCAAGTGTTATTATTATTATTGTTGAAAAATTTTAATTGGCTCTAATCTCACGCATAACCCCGGTTTCACTTTTGGGGGCGTGACAGTTCATAGGAGGGTGCAAGTGTGCAACTAAAGGACTGTTGATGCCGGCTTGATATTATGTGATATAAGCAGATTCACAAACAGTATTTGAGTGGATGGGTTGGTGGGGGCACTCCAACAATCAATTCAACACATAATTTCCTTTGCTGTATGAAATTTGAAGTTAGTTCCACCAAACCATTTTCTGCATCTTAATCCTTACCGAATAGATTACGAAAATAATAGGAGAGTACACTTATGAATAGCAAGCAACTGTGAGACATAAAGCTCTTTACATTTCTTTATGCATTATAACTTAATTCCATTTATATGAGATGCCAATCTATCATAGCTACAGAAACAACCAATTTTTATGCACAAGTTTATAGACAAACTATATAGAAAAATATAAATAAATAAATAAAAATGTAAGCTTCACTTCAACAAAGGTTGCAAGGGATACTTGCCTGATGTTATTTGGTGGTCTATTAAATATTTCACGTTGATTAACAGTAGGCATTGAACCATGCAGTGGGAGGACTAGGAACTTGCTTGAATTCCCAAGAAAATTGTTTCCTTTAATCTTTTCAAGTAGTTTAGATATTTCATCCCATCCAGTAAGAAATACAAGGATAGCACCATCCTTCTCATGGCGACAAATGTACTCAATTGTTGCTTCCACCTGCAAGTTAGCACAAAAAGACAAGAAAAGAAGTTCTGAGAATGATCGGAACTAGCATATAACCAACAAGAAGGACGAGGACAAGAACAACAAAGAAAGAATAACCACATAAGGGAAGACCACTAATTGTGAAAGCAACCATCCAAGAAGAAAAAAATGCTTGCATCAGAATCAATACGATACACATGTTATTAACAATTGAAAATTTTCCACAAAGAGGTATTTGACAGTTTATTTTACTTACGAGACCCAAATCAAGTTTGGAACCATCCCATGCTTCAAGGGAACATCTAGTAGATGTGCTGTAGCTTTTGTAATGTGAATGAATATCAGTCTCCTACAGCAGCAAAGCAATGATCAGCTATAAATAAACAAACATAGAATAGAGTTGGGTTTCTAGAACTGTATTTCATACAATTTCTTTGATAAAAAGGGAAAGAACCCAAATAATCTGTATCAACCACCATCTGTTTATGATTAATCACATGTTATGACTGCTGCAGCCTGCAGGTTCAAAGACAAGAACTAGCAATATGATAAAAGCAGGCATATTAGACAGACCATAGACATTTTTTTTTTAATTAGGAAACAGCAGTTAAAATCCTTATTAGTTATGATCCAATGCAGTGCCCAAAATGTTGCCTACGCCAAAGAATGTCCTTTTCCTTTCCAAAACATAACTAATAGGTCTGTACACCCAGACTAGACTGTTGGGAAGTCCCACATCGCCCAGGTCCAAGGTTGGACAGGGCTTCATATACTTGTTTGGGCCTTCCACCTATCAGCTTAAGCTTTTGGGTTGGTATATGGTCCCTCCTACTGATTCCTAATCACTTCTCAAGCAATAAGTCGTGTCAATAACACACATGTAGAGGTAATTGGAGTATCCCCAGTCTCGCTGACACACAATGCTAGCATCATCTGTAGTCAGTTTACTTTTGAGTACTGAAAGTTGGTGGGAGAATAAAACTTCAGATGTCATAGAAAAATGGCAGCACGCTGCTATGCCCAAGGTATTTCATAA
This sequence comes from Cinnamomum chago, assembly GCA_038049695.1. NCBI lineage: Eukaryota > Viridiplantae > Streptophyta > Magnoliopsida > Laurales > Lauraceae > Cinnamomum > Cinnamomum chago. The sequence goes on along the minus strand of CP142451.1, from coordinate 100,289,839 downwards.
GTTCATGCTCCAGACAATTGGGTTGGTATGTTCAAATTTCTAAATTATGTATATAATTGAATAAGATTCAAAATCTGGTAATGTATTTATAATTTTTTTATAACAGTGTTGAATTGAAAATTAACACCAAAAAGGAGATTAACTTCACAACTGTGAGAAATTGTATCATAACAAAGTTAGAACTCCTATAATATAGCACAAGATTTAATATATGAATAGTGGTGTATTATTAGCATGCCTCAAACAAGTCGACCAATGGGTCTTTCTTTGCATCTGTTTGCAGATGTCTCCTCCTCCTGGATTTTACTTGCAGGTCATCAAACTCCGGCTTGATAGTATAACAAGTTTTCTCCAGCAGATCTTCTAGAAATACTTCTGCTACAGGAAATGTAGATCCCTAAACAATCATTAAGGTAATAAATACAAAAAAGTCAGGAAAATAGATTTAAGAATTAATTCCCTAAACAATCATTAAGGAAATAAATAGAAAAAAGATTTAAGAATTGAATTTCAATGTTGATCACCTAATTGTGGTGAAAGTTATGCACAACTTACTGGGATATGAATCACTGGTGCATTTCCAAAATACTGGGAAAACAGATTAGCATTTATGGTGGCACTCATAAGAATAATCCGCAAATCAGGACGCCGAGGGAGAAGGTCACGCATAATTATAATGAGAAAGTCTTCATTCATGCCTCTTTCATGAATTTCATCCACTATTAAATGGCTAACACCAGTCAAATTTGGTTCTTGAATCTGTAAATTCACATCCACATCCACTTTAGTAAGGAAAATAGATTAGACGAAAAAATCCATTTTTTATTTTACTAGTAAGTAAAGCATTTCACATTTTTACCATTTATTTTTATAGGCACATTCATATCATTTAATTTCAAAATGAACCACACAGTATGTATTATGTAAACATACAATATGCATAAAAGAACGTTAGGAAAAAAAAGGAACATTGGGAGCATGTCTGGTAAAGATCCAACGCCAATATCGTCGTAGCTTTATTCAATTCTTAAAACATGCTTGGGTGACTACATATTCATCATCCTCATCAGAACCTCACCCATCTATCTAGGGTTGGCTACTAAGGGTCCGTTTGGCATCATGCCATTGGGATGTTCCCACATTCCCACTGAATGAGGAAGTATAAAACATGTTTGGTGGGAATTATTGTTCCTTCCATTATTTGATCTTACAGAACGATGCCCAAAATGACACCTCATTGGGATAAGATTTTCGAAATGATCTCACAGAATTTATTATTTTGGGAAATAACTCGCTGGAATGCCACTTCCTCCACAAGGATCCGAATAGCTATATTTCGCGTAGCCTTTTAAACCTATCTTCATCCTCGGGGATACACTACATGGCCAGAAAGAAAACTCCTGTGGGTACTTCCCTCTTCACCCTCAGCAAATCAGCCTCCCCCACCCCCCTCCCCTCCTCCCTCTCCTCTCCCCCAGCTTTCTGCGCAACCAAAGTCACTCTCTCTAAAATGTTTCTTTCGCAGAACAAGGTTTTCTCTCAAAGCTATCAGGAATGCATACCAGCAAGTCAATCAGGAGTCTCTACATCTATTGGCCCTTTGCATGCATCTTCTATCTTTACAAATCATGAAATTATTCACAATTCCAAAATTCTTATGATACACTAGTCTAAAAGTAATAACATAGATAGATGGATATAACTTGAGAACTTCAAACAGGTGTCTTGTAGATGTCGAATTTGCTGACTTGCCAAGAGTTTGTAGTATTGTAAATTGTAAGTAGAATGGTATCGGTAGTTAGTAGGAGTAATGTAAATGGAAACTATTGGGTATTGTGAAAATAGCTTTGATAATCCCTTCAACACTATCCATTTTGATTCACAGTCTGGCTATTGGACTGAGTTTTTGTATGCATAAATATATATATATAACTCCGCCAGTTTTTTTTTACTGCCAGTCCCAAGCCCTGGTGAAGGAGGACGGTTGCATTATGTAGGTTGACAGCTAGCGTAAAAATCTGTCACAACCCAAACATGAATTATGAGATTATAATATTCCGAGATCATGCTAGGGCGTTCCCCACTTTAAGCGACGCATTGCAGTGTCGCCCGGTTGCAGTGGAAAGTGGGCAAGGGCTACCGCATCATTCTGGACGAGTGTGGCTAAAGAAGTTAGTCCAGCAGAAGAAGAAGAGGAAGCTTCGACTTGCTACTTGGAATATAGGAACCTCGACAAGCAAGAGCATGGAGTTAGTCGAAGTAAAGAAAAGAAGAAGAGTCAGTGTAGTCTGTCTATACTCTACAGGAGACAAAGTGGAACGGGGATAAAGCTAAGGAGCTCGCTAATGGCTATAAACTTTTTATGCAAGAAAGAACAACACAAGAAATGGAGTGAGTATAGTTGTAGATAAGGATTTGAAAGAGAAAATTGTAAGGGTAAATAGATTGGGGTATAGAATCATAGCAATTAAACTAATATTAGAGGAAGACATAATTCATATCATTAGTGCATATGCTCCCCAAGCAGGATTAGATGAAAGTGTAAAGAGCCAATTTTGGGAGGAGATGGATGGCTTACTACGAGAAATTCCAACTAGTGAAACGATTTTCCTAGGAGGGGACTTAAATGGGCATGTAGGAAAAGATAATAAAGGTTATGACTTATGAGAAAGTGCATGGAGGACAAGGATTTGGAGAAAAGAATGAGTTATGAGACACTATCTTAGACTTTGCATTAGCATTTGACCTTTTAATAGCAAACACTTACTGCAAAAAGAGAAAGGAGCATTTAATTACTTATAAAAGTGGAACTAGTAGGAGCTAGATATATTTTTTTCTACTTAGAAAACATGACAGATTGGATTGTAAAAATTGTAAGGTTATCCCAGGAGAGAGTTTGACCACGCAACATAGGCTAGTAGTTTTAGATATTTGCATTAGAAGTAGAAAGAGGGGTAGTAAATAAAACGTGCCCTAAAATAAGGTGGAGGGATTTGAAAGGACAAAGAGCAACAATATTTAAGGATAAAGTGATAGATGGGGGAGAATGGAATTTTGAAGGAGAAACTACAGCGATGTGGAATCAAATGGCTAATTGTACTAGGAAGGTTGTTAAAGAGGTGCTTGGAGAGTTGAAAGGGAAGAGACACAATAATAAAGAAACTTTGTGGTGGAGTGTAGAGGTTCAGGAAGCTGTTTGGGAGGAGACGTTGTTACAAAGTTTGGTAGGGTACTAGGAATATGGAAAACTATGAGATGTATAAGAAGGCAAAGAAAGAAGCTAACAAAGTAGTGAGTGATGCAAAGTGCAAAGCATATGATGACCTATATAATAGGTCGGGAATAAGATTAGGAGAAAAGGATATTTTTAAGCTTGCAAAAATAAGAGAAAGGAAAAGTAGGGACTTAGATCATGTCAAATGTATTAAGAGCAATGACCAAGAGGTTCTAGTGAATGACAACGATATCAAAGAATGATGGAGGAAATATTTTAACATACTTTCAAATAAAGACTATATGGGAGAGGACATTTAGTAGCAAAGCATACTTTTTTTCGTAGAATTAGGGTGGTGGAAGTGAGAAAAGCATTAAAACAAATGAAGATAGGAAAGGCTACGGGCCAGATGACATCCCGATTGAGGCTTGAAAATGCTTAGGAGAAGTTAGAGAGATTTGGCTAACTAACTTTTCAATAAGATATTAATGACAAAAAAAATGCCCAATGAATGGAGAAGAAGTGTTGTAGTACCTATTTATAAGAACAAAGGAGATATACAAAACTGTATCAACCATCATGGGATTAAACTTATGAGTCATACTATGAAGCTATGAGAGAGTAATGGAGCAAAGACTTACAAAGAAGACCAAGATACCTGAAAATCAATTTGGTTTTATGCCAAGGAGGTCAACGATGGAAGTTATCTTCTCACTTAGGCAATTAATGGAACAATATTGAGCAAAGAGGAAAAATCTGCATATGGTGTTCATCGATCTAGAAAAAGCCTACCACAGGGTACCTAGAGATTTAATTTGGTGGGTTTTACATAAAAGAAATGTTCCAAGAGGTTATATTGAAATTATTAAAGACGTATATGAAGGAGCAATAACGAGTGTGAGAACTACTTGTGGAGAGACGGGAGAGTTCCCAGTGTCTATAGGTTTGCATCAGGGGTCAATCCCAAGCCCTTATCTCTTTACACTGATTATGGATGAGCTAACCGTTCATATTCAACAAGAGATACCTTGGTGCATGTTATTTGCAGATGATATTGTGTTGGTAGATGAATCAAGAGATGGTGTGAATGCAAAACTCGAGAGATGGCGGGAGGCTTTAAAGTAAGCCATACAAAGACAAAATATATGGATTGTAACTTCAGTGGGCATATAGAATGAGCTGAAACTACTGTGAGAATTGAAGACTACAAGATACCACAAAGTGATTCTTTGCACTACCTTGACTCTATAATTAGTAATGATGGGGAGATTGATGAAGATGTCGAACATAGGATAAAAGCGGGATGGTTGAAGTGGAGACTTGCTTCTGGAGTTATTTGTGACCGACAAATGCCAACAAGATTGAAGAGCAAATTTTACTAGACAGTTACTAGGCCGGCTATGACCTATTGAGCAGAATGTTGGTAGTATATGTACAAAATGGATGTAGCAGAGATGAGAATGTTGAGGTGGATGTGTGGTAAAACTAGGAAGGATAAAATTAGAAAAGAGTGTTTTCAAGAGCATTTAAGGGTAGCAATAATAGGGGATAAAATTAGAAAAAACCGTTTGAGATGGTTTGGAAATGTCCAACGTAAGCAGGTAACGGCGCCAGTAAAAAAAAGTTTGGCCATGAAATAAAGGTTGATGGCCCACCAAGGGGAAGGGGTAGGCTAAAGAGGGCGTGGATGGAGGTGGTAAAAATGGATGAGGAAGTATAACTTATCTGAGAATTTGGCTCAAGATAGATCGGAATGGAGAAACATAATTCGTGTAGCTGACTCCTAACATAGTTGGAACAAGGCTTTGATGATGATGATGATGATATATATATATATATATATTGAATGGTGGGAATATTAACATGTCCCTATTTAATTATATTATTGCTACAAATATCATTCTCAAGATATTATCACCTTGGGAAAATGATGAGTGTTTAATTATTTGTAATCTAAGCCCTAATATTCTGTTTATCCTATGCTAGTTCATGTTTATTTTATTTGATTTTACATAGTTTTTGTTAATTTTTATGCTAAGGTCAAAAGGAGCAAAAAGAGAGTAATTAATGGGCATGAATCCCACAGAAGGACCAAGGTGGGTCCCATTCAAGATGTTTCAGATTCAAAGAAGACTTTCTAATTATTTGGACAACTTACAATTCAAATCAAAGAAGGAAAGAATTAGAGAAAGAAATTCTAATCAAAGAAGAAGAGCAAAAGAAAGAAAGAAGAGAAGAAAAAAGAAGAAACTCATCCTAGGGTTACACGCCCAAGGGGGGTCCACATCTATTACAAATAGAAGAATTTCAGAAATTAGAAGTCTTATTCAAGTTAAAAGAGGAGTTCAAGAATGGAGAAAAATAAGGAGAGAAAGAAAGAAATTTTGGAGCAAAAGTTCAAGTCAAGATAGAAGTCTTAAAAGAGGGGTCCCACACTCATGTTACACGCACCAAATAGGGTCCACTTTTATGTCAAAAGTTCAGATTTAATTCCTTGCAATTAATCTCAGATTTGTGGGTCCATGTGAAAAAGTTTCTAGAAGATACAAGTGGGGCCAGATTTAGAAAGCTTGCTAATCAAGAAAAGAAGACTCCTATTCTAATCTAATTAGGAAGCATACTTATAAAGAAAGATGGAGATCTAATCATACAAAGAGAGAAGCCTAAAAAGGAGGAGATTCTTCACAAAAGAGGGTTGTTGCAAGACTTATAAATAAATAAATAAATAAACCTAGCCACGTCCATCCATAATACCAGCCATAAAACATCACACAAACCATCCACAAATCAACTACAATCATCCACAAACCCTAGCAACCATACAGCACTATTGGGAGCACCTTTGGAGCATCTTTTGGAGAGCTTTCGGAGCGAAGAAAAGGGGAAAAAGCTGCTGGCCATCCACTGCATATTCATCATCTTCTAGTTTTCTTCTTATGACTCTATTTTATATTTTGTTTTCAATTCCAGACATGAGTAGCTAACTTTTTAAGGCTAGGGTGTAATTGAAACCCTAGCCTAGTTCTATGTAGTCTCTTTTGGCGTCTTTTAATTCAGATTTCAGTTTTATTAGTAGAGATTCTAAACCATGTTTTCAATTGATGAGTTGTGTATATGCCATGCCAACCATGTGATGTTCAATTAATTTTAAGAGTAGCTAACTTAATTTTAATTGATCTTGATGTTAAGCATCTAGGATTTCGAACCATGAATAATCTAAGCATATGTCATGCTTAGACTCATGCATTTATCTTCCCCATTGTTTTTATGCATCATGCATGTATTGACTAGGACATATGCCATGCTTAGTTTGTGCAACTTGATGAACAATTCATGGAGTATGCCACTCATGAATTAGGTTTAAGGGAATAGTAATCTAGACGCATATGTCATGGTCTAGGTTGATAGATGTCACTAATAAAATCTGATTTTTGATTAAAAGATAATAAGGGACATGCATAGGATTGGTTAGGGGAGTAGATGAAACTCTAGTTCGTTCATTCTCATTGTTTTCAATTCTAATAGTAGTTGTCTGTTTTAGATTAATTTCCATTTAGCTTTTGATAGTTTAATTTACTGTTTTTAGTAGTTTAATTCAATCTTTCATCATTCAATTGTCTCTTTTAATATTCTGATTTTTAGTTGCTTTTGACATTGTTTTATCACAAGTCTTCGTGGGATCAACCTCGTACTTACAATTCACTACATTACATAGTGATCTTGTGCGGTTGCGAGTTTTAATTTTGTGCATACTAGTAGCTTATTTCTAGGTTGCTTGGTGCATACCAGAAAACTTTGGATATTTTTCAATTTTGGTTATTTTCTCCCGAAAGTATCTAAAGATGATGTGGAAAATAAATTAATTCTTAAATTATAAAATAATGAATAAATATAAATTACAGTTATAAATAAATATAATAGTTTTTCCCAAAGAATTCCCATTTTTTAACAAAATTTTTGTGACCTCACAGCATTTTCAATTTGGAAATTGCTATTTTAGGTAAATATTTTCATATTGGGATATTTTCAAAATATTGCTGATATTATGGTGCATTATCAGGTTATGCATAATACTATTAGCAATTCCTTATGTCAAATAGTTTGTAGATATAATATAGGCATTGATCTTTTTCCATCTTGTAGTACACTCATCAAATTTTTATTATTATTATTTTTCGAGTGCTTGGTCGTCTTTACTTACATGTTTTCTTATTTTTGGCAGGTCACTCCATGGATGGGTTCAGTGCTTGTCATATGTTCTCATGAACTGGCATCCCATGTCTTGGGCACCTCAGTGACCGACCTATCTCATTCTAGACTAGTGAATCAACATTTATGTGTTAAGATGTTGATATGAGAGTAATTATGTTCCCTTACTTGAAGACATGGAGAAGTAAAATATACCCTGGGTAAAACTGGCTATAAACTCTGGACTGACTTAAATTTTGAAATATCACAAAGAAAGGGTTTGATTTCTCCACGAGGAGAAGTGAAGGCCAAGTTCATCATTAATGTGGCAAGCTTGGCATTATTGATATCCATGCTCCAGCTTGAGGGAGAGTATAGAAAAATGTGTGTATTGCCATTTTATATCTCATTATGTTGTGTAGTCTTACTAGTAGTAGGAATCATGGAAATCACATTGAGCTCAGTATGTCTTTCCCAATCTGTCCTTTTATCTTCTTTTTTTTTAATTTATTATTTTCCTTGTTTTCTAATTTCTACTCCTCATTGTCTTTTATTACATAAGGTGTTTCTACTAAAATTTATTATATTGATCCCAAAAAGGAAATATCAATCGAGTATTTAGAAAAAAAAATGTATAATTTAAATTAATAAATGAAAGCGACAAACTGAGTGATTAAAGTCTTATTACCAACTGTCGCAATAGCACTCCAGTTGTACAAAAGAGAAGTCTGGTTTGTGTTGAACGTTTTGCTTCCAAGCGAATCTGATAACCAACACTTTCGCCAAGTTCCTCACCCCTTTCAGAAGAAACACGAGCTGCAACAGATATAGCAGATATACGACGGGGTTGTGTGCATATGATGTTGCATTCAGCCCCACGAAGATTTGAAATTTCCTCATCTAATATGAATTGGGGTAGCTGTGTTGTTTTGCCAGATCCTGTCTCTCCTGAAACTACCAACACCTGAATAGTTAAACTAAGCAAGTTAGCGAGAATGGATTGCAACAACTCCCTTTTACCAACTCTCCATAATAATGTCCATGAAGAATGAATGGTTAACGAAGGATAATCAAGAATTAGCAAATTGTTGTACACATTGAGCAGGAAACAGTCTATTATTAATATAGGACCGACGAACATCATCCATTGAACCAATTTAGAAGTTAACAACATAAATAAAATGGAAAGGATTATACAAATTGTAGGTATCCATTTCAAAACTGAACCTGAAAAGAAATAAAAATCTTATATTAACTCACACCCAATTGTCTCAGTGCTGCTCAAGGTTATTGAAATCAGTTCATTTCAAATGCCCTTCTTTATTTTAGATATTGAGTTCAAAAAGGCTCACATTCAGTTTTGGGAGGATTGTTGGGTGGTGATATATCATCGGCTAGTGTTTTTCCTTCTATATTCAACATTTTTAATGATCACAATATTATGGTTTCAACTATTTGGATTGTTGGAAACCTAGTGGTTTCATCTCCCATTGTATTGCCAATATCCGTGCTGCCAATGTTTCATGTGCAGAGCCGTTGGCTCTCTTCAAAAGGGTTTCCATTCCGAAAAGAGATGACTATCAGTTGAGCGGGACAAATAGTAGATGTGAGTCACAGTGAAGTCATAGAACCATTTGAATATTACAAGAGAATGTGGTAAGGGGTCATTTGTTTATGCCCATTTACATATGTAAGTGATTCACATATGTAACCGTTACATGTGTCACGTTTGTTCTCACTAAAATGATTCACACGTGTAAAAATGGTGTGAAAATGAGTGACGAGGTGTGAAACCAATTCACACCATCGTTTGCAAAAGGCACTGCTAAAGTAGAATTCACAGTGAATTTTTCTCCCATGGGGCCCATTAAAATCCTTTTTTTTTAATTCCTATGGGCCCCAATTCACTATCCAAACTGTTCATCTTCTTTACATGGATTAAAATGGCTAAGAGGTTAAATTTTACATCTTAATTTTTCATACATTATCATAAATTTGTGAAGAAGTCCAAACCATTGGATCTAGTTTTCTGGGTTTTTGTGGGCTGCCAATTCATTATCCAAGCCGTTCATCTTCTTTACATGGCTAAAAAAGGCTAAGAGGTAAAATGTACATCTTAATTATTCATGGATTTTGAGAAATTTGTGAACAAAGTCCAAAAAATCCAAATACATCTAGAACCTTGGATGCACTCATTTACACATGAAAATGGTGATTTGGACAAACATTGGAATGTATTTCACATGTGTATCATTTGTATACAATATACATAAATGATTCACATGTGTCATTTACATATGTAACCTTTACATGTGCAAAAAAAAAAAATCAACCCCTAATGGTCATCTGTTTTAGTCATTTACATATATATATGATTCACATTCGTACTGGTTACATGTCATCGCGTTTGTTTGCGCTCATTCATGCATGTGATGCATAAATGAGACTAGGCCCTTTACGAACCTAAAGAGGTGTGAAACCCACTTTCACACCTATTGCAAAAGGCGCCAGTACAGTTTTTACATGGTGATTGCATTCTCATCGGCCCCATCAACCACCCTTTTTTTTTTCATTCCTGTTGGCCCCATACTTGTAATCCAAAATGTTTAATTTGTTTACTGAACCAATAAAACCTAACCTTGAAGCTGATTATCATAAATCTTCATAGATTTTAGGTAATTTGTGAAAATGTCCCAACCCATAGACCTAATTTTCTGCACTTTTGTGTGCTCCCAATTCATGATCCGGACCATTCACTATTCTCATATTAATGACAAGAATCAAGAAATTTAGTTTCATATCTTAAATCTTTATGCATTTTGAGAAATTTGCGAAAACATGCCCAAAACATCAAAAACCATTGGATGTACTCATTTGCTCCTGTGAAAATGGTGATTTCGACAAACATGGTATTGTGTTTCACACATTCACACATAATGTTTGCATTCGTAACATTTGCATATGTAACATTTACATATGTAGTACCCATTTTCCTGTCCCATGTGTAAAAGACAAATGACCCCAAAAAGATTTCTTTGTTTGGGGAAAATTAAGGCTCTTCCTGGGCTCTTAGCTTTTTGTTGGATGGTGACGGTGGGAAAAAAAATCAACTATTAATCAGATAAGGATCCAAAAGGAGCATTTGTTTCCTTGCGAGTTTTATACCTATGAGATGCAGATTACGCTCCTAATTTGCTCTGGGTTGCCCCTTTCTTTGAAAAGTTGCAATGGGATTGGATTGCCTCTTCAACGAACCATTAATATGCCATGGCAGATGAAATATCTGTCGGAAAGATGGAGGATTGGTTATCCCTCTTATAGTGACTATTCTATGGAATTGTTTCTACACTGCTATCATATGGTCAAGTTTGAAAGAGATAATCCTACTTTTAAGAACAACCTGGATATGCTAGAATGTGTTGATATTAAGGCTATGAGAAGGGGATTTCATGGACTGTGCATCCACAAGAGTTTGCTAGAATCATGGTTTTAAAAATCAGGTAAGTCTAAGTCGACTTAGCAACTACCGAGTGAAGTCACACCCAGTGGAGACCTACAGGAAAATGGCCAAAAATGAAAATTTAATCCCCAATTTCATGTTTGAGAAGATGTGGGAGGCTTTCCTTTTATACTAATTTAGAAGATAAAAACCAAATTTTGTGAAAGAACTAAGCATTCAAAAAGAACAGAGGTATTACTCATCCAGCTCCGTAAAAAATTGAAGGCCACCTATTATGTAATTTGATTTTTTATTATTAAGATCATTTGGCAAAGAAATCCAAGGTATGTCTTCTTCGATCTTGAGTGTACTATGTGCACTTACTAGATAAGTTACTAAGATATAATTGATAGCATTAGATCATGTTTGTTCTACTTGATTCAAATAGCAAAGTAGACCTGATTATCTGCCACAGCTTTCAAAAAATCAGCTTTCACTTTGTATGCTGGTAATTGTTCCCTAAAAGACTGCATTGCTTTTGAACACTTTGCCTGCATAAGAACAGTAAATGTCACATGGATAATGGGTGCATCTCTTGCACAATAGGAATTTCAAAATTACTTTACTATAATACTAGCTCACTTCATGCACTACATTGTGCAAATAAATTAATTTACAGTAATGGACAGTAGCCAGGTTGGTAAGCACACCTTTATTTTTTGATGCCTGTCTCTAAGTTCAATGCTGTATTTCTCCTTGGCAGCATCATCCTCCAGTATGGAAATGCTTTTCATTGTTTCAGTAGATATAGACTGTTTGCCACTTTGACTAGAGCCACCAACAGAATCATGGGCAGGCAATGTTCCTTTGGAGCTTGACAAAAGATTTTCCACTCTTCTTTCAGTCTCCATGGACATCCGAATCTGCAGAAATATTAGATGATAAAATAAATTTGATTATCTAATGAAAACCTGCAACTGCTTGGCATAGGATATATAATTCTGCACCTCTTTCTGGTTTGATCCATGTCGCTCATCAAGATCTGCACGATAATTTGGCAACGGAACTTTACTGACAACAAGTGTCTTTCCTTTGTTATATGCATGGCTTTCTTTCCACAAATAGACAAAACAGTAAACATGAATTTGTCAGATCAAATTGACCTGTACTTTACTTTAGGATGCTAACATGAACACAAAAATGACTGAAACCAAATGATGAAGTACATGATTGATAGACTAAAAGGAAAATCATTCTACTTATATGAGTTTAATACTAAAAATCCATATAAAAGTTTGAAGAAGTCTTCTTGCATCTTGCTAATGATCGAATATACAGAAGAATTCTTTCAAATCCAGGTAAAGAGTGACTTGAACAAATCAAAGGATGTCATAGCACACAGGTATTATCATGGCCTTAGGATGACATATAGCATCTCTTGGAATTTCAAAAGTTTGAAACAGTCGACGAAGTGGTACAACATGCATTGAAAACAAAAGAAATAACCAACCAGCAACTCACAAACTTGCGTTCAGCCAATTTTCTTTGCCAACTAATAGAAGCACACGAGTCAAATCAAGCCAAGACACGGTATCAAGTTTTTTATCTAATAATGATCCGAGGGAAGGAAAAGAACAATTCGCCTGTGCTATCCTTGCCAAGAAAGAGGTCATTCGTGGTTTCAATGCATGCAATGAACTCTGAAAGCTTCAGCTCATGTGATAGAAAAGCAAGAAGATAAAGAGCAACTGAACATAGAGTAAAGGTGAAAGAACAAGTACAGCAAGTTGATCTCCATGGCAACTCCGATAAAATTTTGATGAGTCAAAGTGATGCTAGAGAACCCTACACCAACTGTCGAAAAGAAATGGTTATAGAATAATATCTTCTGCTCAACATTCCGTGCAAATGGACAAGTTTGCACAGTCGTAATTGACAATAGAAGCTCCAACAATTGTATCTAAAGATCTTGTGGATTGTCTACAACTAAAGGTGCAAAAAATCCTCGACCCTACTTTGTTCGATGATTGATGATGGGAGACAAGTGCAAGTACGACATAGGTGCCAAGTAACCTTACCATTGGCGATGACTACAAGCACAAAGTTGGGTGCGTTGTTGTGCCAATGGATGCTAATGATATCTTACTTGGAAGACTATGGATGTATGACATGAATGGAATTCACCAAATGAGAAAGAATACATATAGATTTGTTAAAAATGGAAAAGTCATTACACTCTACCCTATGAAGCTGCGACCACCATAGAAAGGATCGAGATCAAAAGCTGTTAAGGAATCTCTTCAAGCAAAGTATGCCTACTGCGCAATGCAAATGGACTCCGGTCCGAGGTTTTAACTCTTTTGCAAGAAGGGGGAAGGATGCAAGGCCTGTGGGCAGATGTGGGCAGATGCAGCCACATGCATGGTCCACATGTAGGACCCAAAGAGGTCAAGGATTTTTTTATTCTATGTTTATTTCTTTAATGAGTTGTTGTCATGATTAGTTTCCTGTTCTTTATTAGGAGTTTTTTATTTTAGGATTTGTTTTCCTATATATATATGAGAATTGTAGAACATTTCAATCAGTTTTGGAGACTAATAAAAATTTCCTTTGTGGATTTGAGTTTTCCTTTCAAGGCTTGTTTCTCTTGGTGAAGTCTCTTGAAGGCATTTTTTTTCATGCTTCGGCACTTTGCAAAGCTTCTATCCAAATCCTTTCAGGATTTGCATCGTCAATGATGAAGATGACGTTCTGAAGTTATCCAAAAGTTGACAAAATAAAGTAAAATGCAATCAAAGCAACAAATAATGTGTGATCCCAAACAATGCTGAGCCAAAAAAAAAAAAATACCAAAAATCTGAGTACATACAAGTAAAGGCCAAGTTGGTGAGCCATATCTGCCAAAGTTTGCTGCCCTTCCCGCCCATAGTTCCGCCTAACTATCAATTCTTGCTGACCTTCTCCTTGCATTTGTTGCATCTTATTCCACCACTCATTTTCGTCAAGAATTTCTATCTACAAAAATATGAAACATCATTTATTAACTTCTAAATAAAATTAATAAAAAGAAAAAAGAAAAAAAGGAAGTTATAGATCCTAAGTTCTAACTATTAACTAAGAAAAACCCCGCATTTGTTAAATTTGCAAGAGAAAAGGTTGATCATTATTTGATGTAAAATAGATTCAGGACTAAGCACCATGGATGAGGAAAGCATCATGGTCAAAATTTAATTTAGTTAAATAAATGATGTGCAACTGGTGCAAAGGAGGGAGCACCAGCATGCATACAAGCCATGGATTTGAATTTTAAAGTAAAGGAACAGTCAAAATCCAGAAGGGGATGTTGCTTAACGAAAAACAGACATAAATAAGTAGATGCAACATGTCCATGAAACTCTACACATGCCAGTGTGGAATATGTGCTGGTAGAGCATGCCACTAGAGAAAGTACTAAAGACCCAAAGGCAGTAAGTTGTATGCGCTCATGGACTAAAAATCAATTGATCCACTCAGAAGGTAGGAACAATCTTTCATAATAAAGGGACACCTCTACTTTTTATCACACTCGTTGGGTTCCATCAAAATAGCCATGGACTTAACACCAATGACCAACGAAATGCCCCCATCAACAAATGTTGCTTCCAGTGAAACTGGCCCAGAAAAAAACCAGTAGGGACAATATGCTACAGTTATCAATCATAGAGCTATTTAAAATTTCATCTGTTCCTAAAAATTGAAGAACCCCAGATCATTGTACCCCAAAATTTCAGCGCGGTTTAGGAATCCTCAGAGTTACACAAACATGGGTTTATGGGTTTCAGAGAAAATCTTCATACCCCAAAAGCCTCCTGGGAAAACAAGAGAGAGAGAGAGAGAGAGAGAGAGAGAGAGAGAGAGAGAGAGAGAGAGTAGACAATACCTCAGCGGCTTGCTGTCTCAGACGTTCGGCTCGCCACACGGGATCCCACCACTTCTGCTCGCCGCGCCCTCCTCCTCCACCTCCGCCTCCTCTTCCTCTTCCTCCTCCTCCTCCTCCTCCTCCTCCTCCTCTCCCTCCACCTCTACCTCTAAAGTTCCCGCCACCTCTAAAGTTGGAGTTTCGTTGCGGTCCACGGCCAGACATGGCGTTCAGAGACTGTAACCGAGACCCAAACGGCAGCACCAGACGTTTTCCTTTGCGAGACCAACAGATGCCGATGCCAAGGCCAAAGCCACTGCTGCTGCTGCTGCAGCTCAAACCCAATGAGGCCAAAGAGGAAAAGAGGGACATCTATTTATGTAACAAGGGATTGATTGATTGATTTTTAGATCCCCATTCCCCTCCCTTGGCTTGCCGGACCAACAAGCCCCACACTACTTTCAAATTTCAATATAAGACCCATTGAGCCTATTGCAAAAGGGTTCCATTCTTTCTTCACCTTTCATTCATCTTCTTGTTGGGATACATTTGGAAGGTCCCTCTGTGGGCCCCCTTGAGATTTGATGAACCTTATGGTGTAGTTGTATTACACTGGATACAAGAAGGCTTGGTTGGGCAGATTTTCATTTGGGTGGTGCCGGAAATAGCCAAGTTAAAGAAGTCAAATAAAAAAATATTATTAAGGAGTTTCGCGAATCCCGAGGGTGCGCCTAGCAACACTTGGCTCCAGCTCGGAAACAGAAGGATTCATGATGGTTCTGGCCTAGGTTAGGAGCACAGGTCCAACCAAGGTCACAACCTTTTTTTATTTATTATAATTTATAGATTTGATTATGTAAGTTTGAACTTTGAACCCACCATGAGACCATGTGTGGTTCGTGCAGAGCCGGCCCTAGGCTAAAGCCCAGGAAGCTGCCGCTTTAGGCCCCCAATTTTTATCCATTTGTTGGGGGCCCAAATTTCTTTAGCCCATATAAGATATATAGGTCTATAAAAAATAAAAAATGGCTGCCTAAGACATGAGAAAGAGCCAATTTCTAAATTGGCCATTACAAAAGGGCCCTAAATTAATGATTTTGAGTTATATTTAAAAGTAAAAAATGAAAAAAAGAGTATGAAACTTTGGAAATTGGAAAATATTAGGTCGGCTATTATAGAGTAGTTTTGGATCCGATTCACTTTCGACTTTGAATATCAAATACTCTCTCTCTCTCTCTCTCTTAATTAAAATTGGGTTTTTTTATTACAAAACCGTTTTCGACTTTCCGTTCATGTGTTTCACCGCTTTGTGCCGACGAGCCGGGAAGAGAATCAGGTGATTGAACATTCTCTCATTTCCAAGTTTCAAAGAATATTTAAAAAACGAGCCATTCTTTTTTTTATCTGTTCTTTTAATCTTTTTGACTTTTAAGGGGACAAGACTATTGATTCGGATTTTTTTTTTATATAAAAAATTGTTGTATACATAAACTCAATATAAAAATAAAAGGATAAGAAAAGGTACCACTAAGTTTAACCACAATATCAATTGAATCAAATGATCTTTCGCTTATTATGAAGAAAAAAAATCAGTTGAATCATCACATTATGAAAATACAAATAATTTGTAGATGGATTATGTTTGGCAAATTTGCTAATTGTTGTTTATTTGATTTAATGATTTACAGATGCTCTTATTGTGTTTGACGAGTCCGGAAAATCGCACATTTTCATACACCTTTTGGACCATTTTTTAAGGGTTTATTGACATTAAAGAGCTTTATTTAGTGGCAAATCATGTTTTTATGCATTTATGGTCCATTTAGTGCATTCATACATAATTTGTTCAAAAATCACACTTTTTGCAAAAATTCATGAAACCTGCCATTTTTTTAGATTTATTTTTCTAAAGTCGATTATTTTGGGTGCATCAAGTAGGGTCCCATGCATCGTCCATTTAAATTCCTTATATAAAATTATTTTTTAATCCATTTATTTTAATTTGTGTAGGAGAAATCAAGAATGGGACCCACAGTGGCGAAATTTGAGAAAGATCAAGGGTATGACATCTTTCAAGGTGGACCCACATATCTTGGTATTTTTGGAGAGTTTGAAAAGTCAACAATGGAAAGCTAGATTTGTGATTTCAAGATCAAGAAAGGAAACTTCAAATTTGGTAAGATATAATTCTTACTAAGGTTTAAAACTCAAAAATCAATAAAGAAATTCAAGAAAGGAAAGTGTGCTAAAAAAGTTGACTAGTCAATCAAAGAAGTTTGGAACCAAACCAAAGATGGAAGGTGAGTCAAGAAACAAGGAAAGAAAGATCCCAAGATCCCTTTGGACTTCCACATAGGTCCCACACAGCCCATTGCACAACTAACATTCCATATGTGCACAATTATTTTCGGAATTTTCAGAGGCAGCAAGATTAAATTGGCCA
The DNA here is from genome assembly GCA_038049695.1 of Cinnamomum chago. Classification (NCBI taxonomy): domain Eukaryota; kingdom Viridiplantae; phylum Streptophyta; class Magnoliopsida; order Laurales; family Lauraceae; genus Cinnamomum; species Cinnamomum chago. The sequence goes on along the minus strand of CP142451.1, from coordinate 100,272,657 downwards.
TAACTCTTGATCCAGCCGACGGATTAGTGCAATCCATACACTGTTGGAAAGCTCTTTTCGAGTAGATATCTTTAGAATCTAGGATTGCGTAAATCAAAGCTAAAACGAGAAAGATATGGCCTCTAGAAGTTGGTGCTATAATTTCTACGCGGGATTGCAATTTTGCACATGGAAAGCACAAAAAATCTCCCACTCACCTTGCTATTTATTTGAAGACTTGTTGGCCAAGGAAGGGACTTGCCATATAAAGAAGATTGCATGCTACAAACTTGGAACAAAGAAGGAAAGAAAGAGAGTAAAAATCTATAAATTGAAGTCATAAGCATCCATTTCCTCTCATGGGAAGATAGACCAGCTCTCTCTAGAATTACTACTACACTCCATCTTCTTCCTCTCTCTTTCTCTCCATTTGAGTCCTCAAGAAGATTTGGTCGGAAATCACACTACACCCTTGGGTTTTTCATCTGGAATAGGCTTCTCATCCTAGTATGTAATTGTCATTGCTTATTTTTTATATTTTATGTAAGACTTTGCATTTTAGTAAAATTGTTTCTTATTCTTTCAATTTTTCTTTCTTGTCCTTGGGTGATTGGTGCTTTTTTTATGTTTCTTTTCTTGTTGGTGTTTGGATTGATGACCCAAAAGCCCTAAGGGCATGATTCAAATTATGACCCCGCTTAGAAAAAAATTTTGAAAGAGGAGAATACACTTTCACACATTTAAATTTATGTTCTTCCATACATTTAAATTTTTTTTATAACCACACATTTACTTTTCTTGTTTTCACCACACATTTAAATTCTTGAACTTTTGTTTATTGTCTTTATTTTTATGATCAATTCAATTTTATGTTTATTTTGTGCGTAGTTTATGGTTGGAACTAATTAGCATTGTATACATATTCATATTGGTGGAGTTTAGACGTGTTTAAGTTTCTTGAATCGGAGTTTTAAATTGAATAAGCAAGAAAAATCAGAGGTTTGAGTCAATAATCTCGGCCAAATAATTTTTGAAAATTCGGATCCCAATATTAAGTGCACAATTCAGCACATTGATGCAGGAATTTCAGGACAGATTTTGTGTAAAAAGTTTGCGATTAGAAACCTGATCAAAACACATTATTTTTTGATGGAACTTGGGGAAATTAAAGTTTGATCAGTGTACTTTCAAACCCCATAATTTCAAGCAAAAATAATTTTGGAAAGATGGTGAACCAGTGGCTCAAACATGGCTGGTCGGACCCACCTATGTACAGAATTTCTGCATAGTTTTAGTTTTTTAGGTCATGTTTACGCATTCATATCTTCTTTGTTTGAAATCGTTTTTCACTTCCGTTTTTTTTTATTTGATTCATGCATCATTGTAGTTTAAATTCCATCCATTAAACTCAGTTTTAGGTTGCATTAAATTAGGAGAAATCAAGCATAAAAACAGCCCTGCATACTAGTTTTTCAGACTTAAAATTTTTCAGCATCTCATGACATACATTGCATTACTAACTTTCTAACTTAGGTTTCTTTTGTTTCTAGTTTTGTTTTTAGTACTTTTTATTCTTGATGTTCTAACTTGTGTGTTCTTTTGTAGCAAGTTTAGTTTTTATTTTAGGATTTTTAGATTTAGGAAGTTTTCTTTTCATTGGATTGTAATTAATTTAATTTTTGGAAAGTAGGAATGATGGTTGTAATTTTCTAGTTTGTTAAGCTAGATTTAGATATTTAATTTAGGACAGGTACAAGTTGAGAAGGAACCTTAATTTACATTGCTCCTTGTGGATCGACCTGGTCTCACCAGTTTATTACTACATCGCGCCTTTATACTTGGAGCTCATGATCAATGTCGATTGAGTTATTGATGCTGGCCTAGCACTCTATTGTTTCGCAACCTCGGTAATTTTACCTGAATTTGAAGCTTTTGAATTTGGATTTATCGTTGGTTCTTGAGTTCTGCATTAGATTGTTTCCTAGAATCATGCATCCTAGAAAGTGCCTCTTAGGGTCTGAAAAAAAGAAAAAAGAAACAAAAAGTTGATGCACTTATTCAATCTCAATCAGGAGTTCTTGAAAATTTTGTTATTGCTAAGAAACAAACAGATGATTCAGTTTCAGTTGAAAACTTTGAGGGTGAAAAATTTATAGATTCAATAAATGAAGAGACACTTGATGAGGAAATTAATCAGTGGATTAATGAAAATTACAATGAGAATGATGGTAGTCAACATGAAGACCAAAATGTTGAATTTCAGCCTTCAAATGTTGATGATCCAAGTAATTGGGATAAGATGGATCAGAATTTACGAGACTTTTTAGTAGAAAGGGGTCCTAAAAGAAGAGTTGACGATGTCAATTATCCTAAAGATGATCTTAATGGACACTTCTCTTCCACACACTACATTCGGCATTTATCCAATGGAGAGAAACATGATAGAAAGTGGCTTGTATATTCGGATGTTTCGGATAAAGTATTTTATTTTTGTTGTAAGTTTTTTAAGGAAGGGGGGAACAAGACTTTATTGGCTAATGATGGACTTGGAGAATGGAGAAATATTGGTAAAAGGTTAAAAAGTCATGAAAGTAGTAATGAACATCTCATGTGCATGAGTAAATGGATTGAATTAGATATGAGATTGCACAAGAATGAAACCATTGATAAAGCTAGTGTGCAAGAACAAATCAATAGAGAGAAAGAACATTGGAAAAAGGGTGTTGCGAAGGATAATGGCTGTGGTGAAAACACTTGCAAAAAATAATTTAGCTTTTTGTGGGGACATTGAGAAGATTTATCAAGAGATGAATGAAATTTTTTTAAGCATAATTGAAATGATTGCCGAATTTGATCCAGCAATGCAAGAGCACCTTTGGCGAATTGAAAGTGGTGAGGTTCATTACCATTATCTTAGCCACAAAATTCAAAATGAATTGATACAATTGTTAGCGTGTGAGATTAAGAATGCAATCATTGCAAGAATCAAAGAAGCAAAATATTTCTCGATTATACTTGATTGTACTCCGGATGTAAGCCATGAAGAACAAATGTCTCTTGTGATTCGTTGTGTGGATGTTTCAACAAGTCCAATAAAGGTGGAAGAATTCTTTTTAGAATTTTTAAAGGTGGAAGATACAACGGGGTTAGGGCTTTTCAATGTACTTCAAGAAGCGTTGAGTACTCTTGAACTTGATTTTGATAATATAAGAGGACAATGATATGACAATGGATCTAATATGAAAGGAAAACACAAGGGTGTACAAAATAGGGTACTCAACATAAATCCTAGAGCATTCTATACACCTTGTGGTTGTCATAGTCTTAACCTTGCACTTTGTGATATGACTAACTCTTGTCCTAAGGCTACATCTTTCTTTGGAGTGGTATAGCGAATATACTTGTTGTTTTCATCTTCGCCAAAGAGGTGGAAAGTATTGAAAGATAATGTAGAAGGCCTCATGGTCAAGCCATTGTCGGAAACACGTTGGGAAAGTCGTGTGGAAAGTGTTAAAGTTATAAGATACCAAGCCCCACAAATAAGAGATGCTTTAGTTGAATTGGCCCACACTACTGAAGATCCGAAAACAAAGAATGATGCGGAGTCCTTAGCAAAACATGGAATTGGCAGTTTTGAGTTTTTAGTTGGCATGATTATTTGGCACAATCTATTATTTGCTGTGAATTCCATTAGCAAGGTTTTTCAAAACGAAGACATGCACATAGATGTTGTTGTTGATCAGTTGAAAGGGCTTATTGCATTTATTGAAAAGTATAGAGAAACTGGATTTGTAGAGGCCATGATTGAAGCTAAAGAGGTTGCTGCTGGAATGAATGTTGAGCCAGCATTTCAAGAAAAACGAATCATATATAGAAAGAAGCAATTTGATGAGAACAATAGTGAAGAGGCGACACAGTGAGTTGAAGAATCTTTTAGAGTGAAGTATTTCTTATATATTGTAGATCAAGCTCTTTCATCACTTCAAAGCCGGTTCCAACAGTTTCAAGTATATGTGAAAACTTTTGGATTTTTATTTGATTTGAAGGATTTAAATGCTACCAATGATGAAGCTTTGATGTCCTATTGTGCTAATCTTGAAACTTTTTTGAGCAAGGATGCGCTTTCTGATATTGATGGGAGAGACATATTTTCATAATTGAAAGTGTTGAAAGAAGTTTTGCCAAAAGAAACAACAAAGCCAATTGATGTGCTCAATTATTTGAAGGTGATGGATGGTTGTTTTCCCAATACATGGATTACATACAGAATATTGCTAACTATACCAGTTACAGTTGCCTCTAGGGAAAGAAGTTTTTCAAAGTTAAAGTTGATCAAGTCTTACCTTCTATCAACCATGCCACGGGAAAGATTGAATGGATTAGCTATGTTGTCAATTGAGAAGGCCATGGTTGATAAGATTGATTACGCAACTTTGATTAGTACATTTGCAGCAAAAAATGCTAGAAGAGTAGTGTTTAAATGAATTTGAAGTGATGTAATGATTATTGATTTTTCTATATATATATGTTTTGAATTTTGGTAATGATTAATTTATGACCCATTTTTTTGAAGCTAATTTTTGTATACAATATATAAGGGGGCCCCCTTTGAAATCTTTGCTTTAGGCCCCAAAAATCTCAGGGCTGGCGCTGGGTTCATGTACATGTGCGGTTCACTGTATGAAGATCAAGTCATTTAAAAGATGTGGGCGCCCATGTTTGGCTACTTAGGTCTGTGATTGCCTGCAAGTGGAGGTGGCAAGAGTGTTTGCATGGAAATGGATCCCCTGTTTCGTCCAAACAGGGTATCGGGGCGGAGGAAAGATTTGTATTCGACCCATTTTTTTTAAGCAGGTAAGATTTTCAGAACAAGCACTTGAGGTGGGTCAATCCGACTTGACTTGTATAACCCGCAAAGGAAAAGATACAAATTTTGAGTACAGGGGAAACTGAAGGTAGATAGTGGGCCAAACATTAACTTAAATGTCCTTAATAAAGTATATTCTCTTCTGTGAATAAATCAATGTTGGTCAATAGCCACTTAAGTATCAAAATTGGAATGAGTGCCAATTGTTATCCTTGTTCATGTCCTATGCTAGTGATCTTGAAATCCATACCCTATATCTCTATTCATTTTGCATGATTGTGGGAATGTAAAGCCTATTTTACTTTCTGAGTTTCTCACTGATACCAATACATGGACACCATTTTAGATTTTGAGGCAGACGCTGATCTGTTAAACAATGCGTATTAGGACGACCCTCAAAGGGATCAAGAGTGTAGTGCCGATGACATCGCTTAATTTCAAGTTTAGTTCTATTCAAGACGTTGAATTAATTTATTCATTTTGGTAATGTATTAAGGCCAAAGAATTGCTCATGGTTTTGAGATAGATTTACTTTATTCATTTCGAGTGGAATACTCTAGTCTGACATTTATGTTTTGATTATTTAAGGTTTGGAATTTATTATTAAGCTTGTACTGTGCTTAGTATGTGATTAAAAAATATTTAACAAATAAACTTCTCTACAATTATTTGACTAATCTCACACTTGTTTGAATTATTTATAGGAATTTGGATTCTGGGTTCTGGAGTGGGCTTCTAAATGAATACAGTGCCCTGTAATACATGAGCTGAACGTGCTAAAGACATGTCTTAACTGTTGTTGCCCAGTGGCTTCAAGGGCAGATCTGGCCTATGGCCCACAGGTCTCCTTCAGCTATCAAAAGAATTTAACCATGACAAGTCTTTTGTGACACCTATAAACAGAAAATGAAACTATAGAAATGAAGTCTTTAGTTTCCATTTTTCACAGAAAATTATGTCACTATCACACACAAATATGCCCTTGATCTGTGATTAAATAATGTACAGAGAGGTCCCAACACACAGCATGGTGGTGGGACATTGACTCCCCACAGGGAGCTAAACATCCTATAACTTTTCATTTTCTGAGGTGAAAGCATTTTTGGCAAAAAAAAAAGTTTGGATCTAAGAGGAGGATAATCATTGTCTACAGTCTTACATGAGGTAGAAACATATTTCGCCTTTGAAATTGTTTCATCATACAAATCAATAGAATTGAAACTGTAGAAAAATGAAGTCTTCTGTTCCATTTCCCTGAAATTGCTATCACTGTGGAATTCAAGATGCTTGTGATCCCTGTTAAAATGTTGAGAGAGGTCCTCACACACAGTGTAGCGGCAATGTTATTGACTGACTCCATGGGAGCTCCAGGATTCTAGTCCTGCTCAATCTATTGAAAGACCTCTGTGCCAGACAGAATGGATGCTTACAATTTAAAATAAAAATGTATATATAGAGAGAGACTTTCAGAATTATCATCATCTGAGCCTTAACCCATAGATGTTATAATCAATACTGTAATCAACACTAGTCAAACTGTAGTATCAAACCATTTTTTAATCTACATACACAAGATATAAGACAGTTAAGCCAATAAAAATTCAACGAATTAAAATGATAAGATTTACACAACCATATCCTTGAACTGTTGAGGAGCCTTCCAATGACCCCTCTCAATCATTCACTGTTGTATGGCACTTTGTCTTTGTAAATGACACGTGGCTTGCTGAAATTTCACAACTTAATGCTGCCATCAATGGACTTGAAACCCCCAACTGGTCACTTCCGTCATTCCTCAACTGTAAAGAAACTCATCAAACCTTTTTTTTTTTCATTCAGATATTACCAGGGTACAGTAAAATGCGGATCATAAAATATTTCACAGGCATCATTTCTGTTATATCTAACCAAAAGGGTTTCCTCCTAGAGAAGAGGCAGAATTTGAAGTGCCCGGATTTGTGTTGTTGGTAGGAATTTGCTGTTGATCCACACCTTTAATGCCGAAAGGATTCCCCTGGCTACCAAAACCATTAACTCCTTGATGTCTGAAAGTGAATCAATCATCCATCAGAAAATATTCAAACATACAACTATGAATTAACGCACATCCATTCACACAAGCACATGAACAGACCAATGTTTACATCAACACTGGGGACAATTTCAAAGAGCCTAGCCTTGATAAGTGAACAAGTTCAGTAAATTACTATATAATATAAAAAAATATCTTTATGAATAAGAAGTAATAATGATAACAACTTTCTTTTTTATTATTACAACTAAAACAAGGTGTGAAAATCGGACCACGCCAAATATTGATCTTAGGGTACCTTTAGATCAATTAAACAATAGCAGCAAACATATATTCAAGGAGACTCACCTCAAAGGTGATATGTTACTGTGTGCTTGTTGCATCATGTACACACCTGACATTACAAAGGAGGACATCAGTAGTAGTATGGAAAAAAAAAATGTAAGAAAAGTGAAGGAAACAAATGGTTGCAAAGTAAATTTACTTGGAAACCCTGCTGATGGATGGTAAGTGGGAAGTTGGGGAGGAACCATTCGTTGGGAAGGTGTACCAAAGCTAGAATTATGTAATAAGGTTGGGGAAGGGGTGCCCAAGCTCGTAGTACGTGCTATTGGTGAATGAACTTCCATATTTTGTAGTGATCCTTGCAAAGCTGACATAGATGGGAACTGCATCACAAGAAAAACATAAATAGCTTAACAAAAAATGTCTCACTGCTGGAGGAAAACATTGTTAACCTGCTTGGCAGCATATGTACAAGATGATTGGTGCATCATTGAATTTTCAATGCAACTTCTAGACATTGTCATCACAATATTATTATTATTATTATTATTATTATTATTATTATTATTATTATTTAAAGAATTGTAAGAGAAGGGATGGGTCCATCTTGATATGACTGAATAGATGTGATATTCTGTTTCCCAATGAAGAGAGTACTGATTGAAAGTTCTCAATATTTACTGAGTGATTGCCTCACTTTAATGTACATCATTTAGAGAGTTAGAATATAAAGACGCAATACTTTTTTCTATAGCTACTCAGTATTACTCTAGAAGCCAAGATGGGGCAACACTAAAATGATGACGATGACGAAACACCACAGCTTCAAGAAGCCCTTAAGCGTCTATCATCATCATCATCAAAGCCTTGTCCCAACTATGTGGGGATCATGGTAATTAAAGGATTTACAACAGGACTTTCTAATCCTAACCATTTATTCCTAGTGGATATCTTTCAGTCAGTGCACACTAGTTCCATGCAATGTCACAAAGCCAAAGCGGAGATAAGCAAAATCAATATTAAAAAAATGAATTTGCCATACCCTGGGGGACTCAACTTGAGTTGGTCCACTGGTAAGATCAAAAGGGTTTGTAGATCTTGATGGCGGATGAAAACATGGCATCGCCTGTCAAGAAAATACCAATTTTAACTTTTATTATCCGCTAACAGAACAAAAACGATCAGATAACATTACAATTATGAGGTAATATAATAGTTTTGGAACATATTTAATACCATGGCTGCAGGATATTGCATGTCAAATGCCATGCCATGTGATGGAGCACTTTGCCAACCCCGCACTGGTACAGGTGCAGGTGAATAAGTAAAAGTAAAGAGGTCCTGCAGACCATTCAATATTTATAAAGAATGTTAAGAAACAACAGATATGAACCACAAGATGATCATGGGAAAACATAAATACCGCTGGAAGTTCTTTTCTTCCAACTGGTGTTGCCTCTGTGGGAGGAGCCTTCGAAGGAGACGTGGCAGTTGCTTCTTGTGATGGATTAGGACTATCTTGAGATGGTAGTTCGGGTTGAGCAATAAAAGATCCTTGAGCATTTGGAACAAGTGAAGAACTAAATGACTGTGGATAAAAAAAGAAAAGAAAAATAAATAACAATTTTACTTTGTAACAGAAAACATATACAATACATAAAAGCCAAATGAAGTGAATTACCTGACTACTTGGAGCTCCACCATGTTGTGGAACACCAGACTGAGTAGTCTCATAAGCTGTGAAAGAGGCAGGCTGATTCTTCTGTGTGGTCAAATGCTGCCCTCCATCACCAGCTTTGACAGCAGAATTAACCCCAGAATTGGGAGATGATGGCATGTTGCCCACAGGAGCAGTTGTTGGAGCTAACAACTCTGAAAGTGAAGATTCCAGTGTCTTAGCTTTAGGAGGAGAGTGAGCAGCCTTTTCCTGAGTACCAAAATCAAAAGATGCCCACATGCTATCTATGGATGAACTCATTGTTGGTTGCTGTACAGATTGACCTGTCGATGTGTCATTTGGAGCTGTAGCAGGAGGAGGTTCAGGGTCTGCATCAAAATCAATCAAGCTTCCTGTATCTACCATCTTCGGTTCCACTACATTTGCATCAGTGGATCTCAAGTCATTGGAAGACGCAACCTTCTGTTAACAGAAGCCTTTGAAGAATAAGTTCCAGTAGGCAATAACAAACAGAGCTGGCCAACACAATAACAGTATAAACAGAACTCAAATGCAACAGTTGCAAAAAACTCGAGGAACTGTATTAAAGAAAACAGATAAATGATATTAGGAGAGGGAATAAAGTGTTTTTGCACCCAATCACAAGTACTTTATTTATTGTATTCTTACGATGAACATACTTTATTGACAAGTATGTTGTTAAAAGTTGGATATAAGACTAAAAACTTCATGTGTGAGTAGATATCTGACCTGTGTATCCAAAGCACCACCATGAGACCTGTCACCATCTGCTTGAGGAGATTCAGCAACCTGAAGAGATGGAGTATTCTTCCCCAAACTGTCTTTGACAGGGCAGACAGTGGGAGGAGTTGACATAGCCACATCCTTCCCATACGCCCGCGACATCCCATCTGTCTTTGATTTTCCATCAGTGAACCCGCGGTCTTCAGATGTCCTATTTTTGCTCCCATTTCGAACTTTATCATCATCTCGGAACCTATCATCTACCACCTCAAAGTTTCGGGGACTTCTCATGAAAGAACTAAACCTTTGACTTCCTTGATCATGCCCAGAACTTCTACAACTGTAATTATATCTTAGATTTCTCTCATCATTCTTTCCACTTGGACTGGATTGAGCATCCAATGATAGACTTCGAGAAACACTATGAAATGTTTCCGCTCGCCTGAATTCAGTAGTACCCTCCCTGTCACCCTGTATGACACACAGAATCGAATTTCTTAGAAAAGCCTCATTTGGAAAATTGCTGCAGAACTTCCAACAACCACGCATAATTAACCAATCATGCCAATGACTATCAAACTTTCTATGTTCAAGACAAATAAGATAGTATACTTTCACCATCTGATTCTTGTTAATGGTATTCTCCCCAGTGTATCTTTTATCAACATAAATGTGCTTGATGAAGGTCCTGAGTCTCTCAACATTGCTATAAGAAGAAATGTGGATCAAATTTAGCCATTGCTAAGATTTCTAAAATTAAAACACATGGCATAAGATAAATAACCTGTTATCGGGAGCAAGATGACGTTGTGGGTTCCACTCTTTAAAATAAACTTCCCTTGCACGCTATGATATAAAAATAAAGAATCAGCCAATGCTGTGAAAAAGTTCTTGAAGATAATCAATGTGCAGCTTCTATAGAGCAAATGAAACATACATATGTACATTACCTCATTACCTCCTCTTTGTAGAGAACTAACTTCTCCTGGGGTAAATTTCGCCATAGATACTGACTTTACTCGATGAGTGAACTCTCGACTGGTTGCATTTTCAACTAAAATATGTCAGAATTAATCCATAGAACTAGAAGTAAGAAGGGTAAAAAGAAAAACAAATTGGGTGTCTCAGCCAGAGTCCCTCACCAAAGAAAATCAATGCACTTACTGTATTCCACTGCAAGTGGTGCAAACAAATGTCCAGAAGTTTGTGCACACATATTGTGGTCCCTGCTTAAAGAGTTAAAGTTTAGTCAAGTTGACCTAGATCAGAAAGGCACTAAAGAGCTTTTTTATGTATCAAAAACTATGATGAGGACAATGTTAACAAAATTGTATTCCAACCAGTTCTGTTTGCTTTAGCACTACATTGCAGTATTAACTGGTGCTGGTGCAACAATGCTGAACCCCATGAAATCTTTTAGACGCTCACGATGCTTTGGATGAAATGATTGTTAAATCAATGGTGACAAGAATGGAAAGTCTGGATTTTTTAATGCATAAGAAGCCCAATCATCGTCTCAGACCATCAATGATGTGGGCCCCACCTAAGATTTTTGTTTTTTTGTTTTTGGAGTGGTGGGGATTGTTTTGAAGCTTTTTTTATGGAAATTGTACCAGGCGGTTGAAAGGGCAATGCAGTTCCTACAATGAAAGAAGAACTGCATATCTTGGAAATGCATTTGTCTTAGATATTTTCTTGAATCCACGTAACCCTATAGAACCCCTTTCCCTCTTCGATTTTACTTTTCATCAAGGATTTCTTTGTAGGATATTATACATGTCTATATACGGTTAATGAAACCAGTTACAGTAAAAGATTTCTGCGAAAAAGGGTACATTTGTGCATAATCCTATGGAAGAAGTTAAAATTTCTGTGGATATGTGTAAATCTGATGTCTGGCATGGAAATTTTCCCTAGATACGTTGTGGAAAAGGACATGAAAAAAATCTTTTCTTTTGTGAATTTTGAAATTCAAGGGGATGGGTGAGGCCATGGTTTTCTCCATGGAACTGTGCACTCTCTCCCTCCTTGGTCACTGCACAGAGATGAAATAGCTTTTCTGCAGTCCGTGGAATTCACACCAGAGAATTCCACGGGAAAAGTGGGGCAATGAATTCCTCAAAATATTATCTTTTGAGGATTTTATAGTTTGAAGTAATTCCATTTTAGGGTCATTTGTTTGTTACACCCATACATCAAGAAGAGAAAAGATCAGACTAACCAGGACCCCTACATTTCTCCATAAATCTAATACTACAGTTTTTTATGCCATCGGTAACTTTTATTAGAATCAACCACTCAATTTCCCTTTTGTTAGTCTTTGCTTCTCCTAATCAACCAATTCAACTCATGGAAACTAAACTAATCCTCAATTACAACTGATTAAAAAAAAAAGGAATATAAAAACATTCTTCCTTTATGGCCCATTTGTTTGCATGGAATTGAATTTGCAGCAATGCTAAGATAAAGTAATTCTATGGCAGCGGCAAAAATTATAAGAACAAAGGTGAAGATTCACAACCGACCATCAAACAATCTCCCCTTTGGGAGAAAATGATTACCCAGCTACCTAGTAAATCAGATTCTAGATAAGTAATGGTCTCATCTACATCTCTGCCTTCTATCCCTCACCACTCACCACTCGCATCTTTAATATTCATTAGTTGGAACTATTAGAAAAAAAATGATGAGAAGGTTGGATATATGTTATGATGAGAATGATTAGGAGTAGACTAGATTAAAGATGTGATTAGTTTAACGTTTTCTTGCACTATACAAAAATAGCCAAATGATTCTCAATGAAGAAAAAACCCAAAAACAATTTATTCAATTCCTATGAATTATAGTAATGCGAACAAACAAGCCCTAAATTTCTTAAGGAACTCATTAGCATGAAATTCCTAGGTATTCAATTTCATGTAAATAAAGGGCCCCAAACATTTCCACATCTATTTCATCTAACAATGTAACAATTCATTAAAAAAAAAAAAATGAAAACGAGAACAATGTACCAATTCAATTCATTCATCCATCTCAATTGACCCAAAAAAAAAAACAAGGAACAAAGGCAGCAACAACAACAAAGAAAAAAAAAATGCAAGATAAGAAACGAACAGGACGAAAATACCAGACTGTTGCAATTGATACATCTCTTGTTCCCCGGAAGCTTCAGAAGCCCGCGTATGATCTTCTCGAGCTTCTCATCTTCCTTCTTCCTACTCGCCATTTCCTGCAGATGGACAAATCATCATCAAAACCAAAACAGAACCAAGCTCATGCAATTGGCATTAATTACAAATAGATTACATACGTACAATGCTGACAAGATTAGGGAAGAAAATCGACGAAAACCCTCCGAAACGTCAAGCGAAGGAATGAGGAGATGGATATGATCACCAGGTTGGAGTGAAGCGTGAGGACGATCAACAGCTGAGATTGGGAGAGAGATGGAGGGAGAGCAGAGACATTGAGGAAACGTGAGGAGGAAAGTTGTGTGATTTTTTTTTCAATGGAGAGAAAGCCAGAGAAGGAAAGAGGATTTTGTGGGGTGTTTGGTTGTGACCAGTCGAAGAGAGGAAACGTCGCCGTTTTTGCTGGCGAGTGTTGGGCGTTGCAGAGAGTAGTTTTTATCGTTGGCAACGTCCGGATGTGTAAGCTAGTGGAAGGTAATGACGGTTGGGGCCTGGGGGTATACAACATATACATGCGCGGGAGAGGGTTCACGTGAATAGCCGTTTCTTCTGTTAATATAATTGGAGCCCACATGAGGCCCTATGGACCATTGAGGGTTGAGGATCCAAAGATCCAGGTGGGAATACATCAAACATGGAATTTCAATTTTCAAGTCAAGCCAGTGATCCTAGCCCCTTCATATGGACCCACAAGTTTTACGGTTTTAAATCAAAATATAAGAATTTCACACTGGATTCAACGAATTAGTTCGTTTGGATTGGTGCAAACTCCATGAGATTATGACATATGAGGAGACTTTAGATGGTTCATTTTGGATTGATCATAGAATGGGCACCACTAGGTTGGGGGTGAACAAGTCTTAGGTTTTGAAGGAAGTTGCCCTCTCGGACATGGAAAAATACCCAAAGGGACTATGGGTCACACACTCACGCCCGTGTACTTTGCCTCCTCAAAAGACAAAATAAAAAACAAAGTAACATTATAGCCCCCGTCTGCCCCCTTCAAATAAAAATCCTGAGTCCACCACTGGATATGCTGAACAAGAGAATATGCCATGTACAAACGCTAAAGAGGTGAAGTGCTACATAAGATGATGGTACAAAGCAACCGTGAGACCCAATTTAAAAAAGCACATGTTTTATAGTGATCAATCTAACAATGAGTACAATTTTCCTCCAAGGTGAGTGCAAAAGGAATGGTTTAGATTTTTATTAAATAGGCTTCATATTTTTGGTAGAAATTAAATAGGCTTCATTATGGAGCCTTCTCGTGAGTTCAAGCCTCTGGATTCCTTGAAAAATCATTGCTCGTTAGACATGCTTGGATTCGCATTAAATTTGTAAAGCACCACAGTGGGGCTCACCTACCGAATATTCGAACCATTTAAAATAAATCCCACTTCTTACATTGTTCCTAGAACAAATTATTCTAATGGAAGAGAGGTGTCAAATTTATCTTGTCTAAAAAACCATGAATAGTTTCTGAAATTTTATTCATGAGTTATTGTATGATCAAGTTTATGTTGGAAATACCTTTTATTAGAGTGAAATTTGTCAAAATTGGAAAATTACTTGAGCATAGGCTCCAATAGAGAGAGTATCGTGAAGTTCTTGAGTTTCCACCATCGAGTAAAATTGGAAAAAGTAAACTATTCACTATAAATTGGCCCTTTGGCTACCCACCCGGGAGTTGGTGGAGAGTGGCACAAGGCATAGATTTGCTCTCCACATCTTTGAGTTCACTCCAGATTTGCCCACTGCATATTTGTGTGGTTTTAGCGGGCACCACCCGGAGGATAGTCCTGTTGAATTCAAGACCTCAAAAATGCATGTATATAAAAAAATAAAAAATAAAAACCATAAATCACTAAAACAGTAAATGTTTCCAGCTTATCACACAAAAACCGAAACCAAGTCATTCTAGAAAAATCATCGACGGTGAGAAAAATGTATTTTTTGCCGCTGATACTTTCAAACTTAGTGGAACCCATAAGATCCATGTGTAACAACTCTAAAGGGTCTCTTAGTGGTGAGAAAGTCAACTTTCTTATGTACAGCTCTAACTTGTTTGCCAATCTGACATAAGCCACAAACACTATTCGGGGCCTATTGAAATTTGGATAGCCCTCGAACTAATTCAAATTTTGATAACAACATATGCCTAAAATTCTAATGTGGGGGCCTACATGAAGATGATTTAGATCATTCATCTATCTTTTTATCCCTTCCGATGACATATCCTCAAATTTCACTTCAATAGGAATTTATCCCATTGTTAGATTGTGCACATGACTTATAATATGATTAGCACGATCTTATTTACTATTAATCAAATACCTTAATCCCTTGATCAATGACGAGAACAATCTATCGGTGGGACAAACCCCACTCCTTTTGAAGTGAAATTTGAGGAAGGATGAAATTCAAGATAAATAATCCAAATTATCATAATGTAGGCTCCATAATAGAGTTCCAAGCATCTATTACAGGCAAAATACGGTGGGGGATCCGAACCCCTATATAACTCATGAATTTCCCCCAAGCTTAGGCATTGGTCGGTTTTACGCATGTCATAGAAAAATGATTCACATGTTCATTTGCACATGTGTTTTATTTCCATATGCAATCGAGTCCCATGGATCCATTGTTTACCACTTTCACATGTGAATCTCAATGGAGCCAATGATTCACCGTTTTCCTCCATTTTCTCAAAATCTATGATTAATTACGACATGAAATTTGACCCTCCAAGCTGATTTTAGACTTGCAGAGAGATTTAACAGTTCAAATTGT
The DNA here is from genome assembly GCA_038049695.1 of Cinnamomum chago. Lineage (NCBI taxonomy): Eukaryota > Viridiplantae > Streptophyta > Magnoliopsida > Laurales > Lauraceae > Cinnamomum > Cinnamomum chago. The sequence continues at coordinate 100,257,088 of CP142451.1, read as the reverse complement.
TATTTTGGGGCCCACAAAATTAGAAAATTTCATATTTATTCGTCTAGTGTGATTCAGAGAAAATTTCAAAATCTATGATGAATTAGTGGCCCAAATTTGTGCCCCAAAGTGGTATTTAGCTTTTTTTAAAGGAGGATAAACGGTTTGAATCATGAAATAGGGCCGTAATCATTAAAAATTGAAAAAAAAGGGAATTCCCCGAAACAATGTTGAAAAGGGCCATTTTCATTCTATGATTCACCGTTCTTGTCAAATTTCTCAAAATTAATGATGAATCAAAATTTAACCTCCTAGTAGTTCTTGCTCTTCCAAAAAGGATGAATGGTTCGAATTTATAAAAAAGGGTCCCACAGAAGTCCAGTTGTTTAGATCTAACAATTTGGGTTTATTGCAACTCTGTCAATATACGTGATGAATCAATGGATGAAATCTAACAACATATCCGTGCTAGGCCTTTTAATGACATTTAATTGTTCAGATCTTCATTTTGGGGCCAGAAATTAAAAAAATTAAAAAAATTAGACTGGGTGAATGTGCATTAATTGTAGCACTGTCCGGTAAGAGTGTCTAGTGAAACTCTTTCGCACTATGGGATATGTGAAAACCTTTTTTTATTTTTTACCCGAGCGAAGGGAGCTGGGACCCAAGAGAGAGAGCCCGCATATACACGAGAAAGTAGCTCTCTAAAATGGAAAGAAAGCCCATACAAATGGAAAAGGAGCCCGCACAAACAAAAAGATGTGATGTACCCGGGGATATATGAAAACTTAGGGCCCATTTCACACTCCGATAATTTATGCATCACATGTGTAACTGGTCTAACCAAACATTGAATGAGTAATTGTTATGCATGAACCCCTATCTACATAAGTAAATGAGTGCAACCAAATAATCCCGTCGCTCAATTTGAATTCATGTTATCCCCATTACTCTTGTCAATATACATTCAAATTAAGACAATAAATAAATAAATAAACAAATAAATGACTAGGCTCGAGAAATTCTTATGATTATCTTTTCTTAATTAATTCACAATAATTAACATCCCAAGAGTTTGGTCAACCAGGTCACTGTCTATCATTTTAATTCCATATATAAAAACCAACCACCTCAGATAAAATAATACCCGTAGTTTTCAAGGATTGGTGCGAATGAGTCGTTGAACAAATATTAGAATTCCTCGGCTTCAACATCATCAAGGACAAAAAGAAAAAAGAAAAAAAAGAAGTAAAAACAAAATATTCTTACATGAATGGTCAATGGTCAACAAGGTAAACCCATGTGCCCCCCTTGATATCCAAATACAGTAACAACTAGGACTCAAGTCTTCCAAATGGGTTATAAGTTATAATCCATAAATAAGGCTATTCTTAAAAGAGTATGTATATATATCTCATATAAGCGTTATCCACCGACCTAAGGCGTGAGTTTGCTCTTCACGTCTTGTGTTTGAGTTCTACACCAGTAATATATAGTACTCTACTCATGGGGTTCAAGAATCATCTCTGACCTAGCGGATGTAGTGTGTTAGCGCGATTAGCTAGCTGCGATCGATACATGTGCCTAAATGCGTATGTGTATTTTTTGGTACCTAGCTTAGGCTGGGGGTCTGGGACCCCTCACACTTGTTCAAGCATATTGAGGTAAAAATCCAATCATCAATAAAACATTGTCCCAACTATGTTGAGGTTAGCATCAAAAGTTGTAGATGTGATAAAAGTTTTACATCAGGTATCAACGTAAACCTCACACGGACAAACCTCCTTGTTTATCCAAGCTCAAAGAGTTTTGCATATCCTAACATCTGAGATAATAGTAGATCCGTTTACAAAGCCATTAGCAAGGGGTATTTTTAAACTACATGCATTAAAATGGGACTTAGTTGAAATTTATATTACTTGGCATTTAAAGCCAAGTTAGAGAAAGATGAAATTTCTTAATAATGCCACTATAGATGCCTAATCCTGATCAAGCTCGAAGTTTAGGGCTCTTACTCAAGCAAAAGTTGTGCAGCTTGGGTTAGTAAGTTTAGAGAGCTTTATGCATCTTTATGTTGACAATCCATTTGCAAATCCAGCTCAGAAAAAGAAGTTTTAGATACTCAATAAATAGGAATTAATTTTGAACTCAATTGTTTAATCTATGATTAGGGAAGCTTACCCATGAATCTCAAAGCTTGGTTCTAAGAAAGTCATTAGCTTACATCCGCATGAACATATCATCTTCAATTTTCACAACTAAATGCGAGGGCAATGTTCTCCTACGAACAGACTATATAGAACTTATATGCAGTCCAACTTGTGGGGCTTATTTAGATGAAAGTTTACCAATAGATGGATAGTAGATGGAAATGTCTCCTAATGAATAAGGAGGATCCAAAAAACCGGGCCCAACAGTTTATCCTACCCAGCCTTCATAGTTGGGCCCAAGTGGGCTGAACAGTGCTGGACTGTACTTTCAGAGAACATTTCCCCTAAATGCAAATAGGGATGGTATTAAAATGTTTAGAGCTTCTCATGCAAAATAAATGCTAAAATGGGTGCCTACTTTGCATTAAATGTAAACCAAATACCGAATGTGAAGTGGACAAATTATTGTATTTAGTAGCAGCTCTGACCCGACGCCATTGAATGCATCTGGGCAAGTGCTGGTAGGAAAGCATGACAACATCACAGTTCATATAATGTCATGTCTACCAAATTTATACAACTATTGGTGACAAATGGACATTTTTCATGAGCTGTTACTTGGACTTGCCATCGAATGTGATTTGCTATCTATTGTGTTGAATTGTATGCCTCAATGGACGCCCGTGGTATTGAGTGATTAAGTTAATAGTTTTGGTTGACAGGGTGCGTGTACCGTCCTTGTTCTATTGTGATTAGAAATAGGTCTATTCTAAGCGTATCAAAGTTTTGAGGCTGATATTATAAATAGTGGCTAATGCCCTAGTCTAGTAACTCTCTTCCGATTGCATAATGAAAACTCTCTCGTTTTCTCTCATTGACGTAGGCCAAAAGCCGAACCGTGCAAATATCTTGTCTTTTTGTGTGTGTGTTCGATCTTTTTCTCTTAAGCCCTAGATCACAACATAATGAATGTATCTTCTGTATAAATGATGGCTATTATCTTGGCAAAATACAAGGAAACTGTGCTGTAGGAGAGAGAGAAAGAGGACATGATCGTCTCTATTTAACAACCATACGTTTGAAAGAAAATATTTACCTGCGCACAGTGCATTTCATATATAGACTGTGCATGCGTGAAGTTCAAAGGTGAGTCCTGTCTCAAGACAGTCCAGATACACAATTCGTGTGCTGGTGAACATTTTCCATATTTGAAATGGAAAAACATAGTATAGCTAGATATTTATTAGCCTTGTGGGATTTCGAGGTAAATCTTCTTGCATTAGGGCATGAGGGAGTTTTATAATGGAAAGCCAATGAAATCAAGAGTCAGCCCTCATATTTGAATGTTGAGTTTCATCAAGTGTTTCGGTCGGGAAATGGCATGGCGGATGCTTTGGTTAAATTAGGGGTAAAAAGATATATAGCTCTGCTTGCTCCTTTATAATTTGTTTTTTGTTGTTTTTGTGTGGGTATTTAGCTCTAATGCCTATTCAGGTTGTTCTCTTTCCATCTTCTTTGTTGTATCTTTCTATTTAAGTCTTTAATATAATTGGCTGTTATCGATAAGAAAAAATATATTCTAATACTTTGGTCTTCCCTATGTGGTCACTGTGATGGAATGGTATGAGAATGATGTTTATGTGATGCCCTGGGATAACAAAGTAGGTGAGGCCAGCCTGACTGGAAGCTCAGGCAATCCAATATTGTGTGAGATGCACTAGTTGGTGATCACACATAAGTTTGGACCACGGATGGAAAGGGACGTGTAGGCACAAGAACTTGGGCTTTTGCAAAAAAAAAAAAATCATGTCTGATAAATATTAATCACATATTGTCACTGGATTTATGAAATCTAGATCAATTAAATCTTGGATGCCATGAGATTTCTAGGGTCTACAATCAAGAATTTGGTAAGTTTTTGTAAATGTCATGTTTGGTAAAAATTGAATTTGGAATTTTGAAGTCCAGATCAATGAAGTCTTGGTTGCAATATTGACATTGGATCCATGGGTTTCCGGAAACAATATATGCAATTGGATATCACATGATTGTATAAAAACTTCAAACACACAAGTCCATCTAGATCCTTTCTAAAGACTAAAAGTATTGTGAATGAAAAAAATATTTATTTGAATATTCAAACGTCCACTGGAGCCACAGGAAATTTACTTGGCTCCCACATACCCGAAGGGATTAGTCTGGCTCAAAGGGCCGAGACACCCTCCGTTAAAAAAAATAAATAAAAAAGAAAAAACTGTTCAAACGCCACTATAATAATGTTGGGTCAATGTCTTGTATTCTGAGCTAACCAGATTGGTCTCTTAGTGCCAACGTCTACGTGTTAGACCCTAACCCTAATGAGAAAGAAAGAAGCATGCAATGGGAATTTCATTTTACACATGGACTCCATGCAAATTGCCAAACCACATAAGTCTTAATGTGCTTTTCTCTTGTGTGCTTGATTAGATTTTTACTTTCCACCAATACTATTAGCTGATACTAGTTCCATACCTATAAAATTAATATTAAAAAAGGAGGCAAAGAAGGAATAAAGGAGAGAGAAATATAAGAATATACACTTTTATTCACTTTCTTCCTCCATCTAGGATTATTGTACACTGAGTTCCTACTAGTGATCATGTTCAACATCATGACCATACTTGGTGGTTGAGATTGTCCGAAGTCCAGGTTTTTTATTGGGCATGTAGGCTTAAAAGAGATCTCAAAAGTCGTTTTTTTTTTTTTTTTTGGTAAAGGGATGTCAACAGTAGTGACAGGCTGCGGTAAAGAATGGAGCTCCGAGCTCCAACCTCCAACCTCCAACAAAAGGGAATTGTGTGGAAGAGGTATAATGTTCTATTTTATGCAATTCATTATTCTTTCTTTGAAACTTGATCAGATTGCTGACAAAGTTTTTTCATTGTGAAATATGTTTCTGAAAAATTTATTCTATTACAATTCATGATAAAAAATAAAAAAAAAACCACAAGAACACCACCCTCTTTCTGAAAAAGGCGACATTTACGTGGTTTTTTTTTTTTTTTTTTTGTTATTGGAGGGTTCTCAACCCTTTAAGCTGGACTAATCTTTCTGGGCCCAAAGGGAAGCCAGATAAACTCCCCTGTATCCCCAGTGTGGTAGTGCAATTTCGAACCTACAATCAAACCCTAAAATGGTAGCCACAGTGTGGTAGGCGACATTTACATGGTAGATTGGGTTGAAAACCCTATATATTAGTGCAATCAGACCATAAAATGGGACAGAATAAAAAACTGCTTTGTCCGTACACGTAGACGCACTATAAAACCACATTAAATTTATATTTATTTATTTTCTATCTACATAGTAGTTTTTTTTTGTAAAGATTTAGGTAGTAATTTTTTTAAACGATTTATATATTGGTGGTTGTAGTAGTTAATTACATGTTTTGCCATGCACAAATGGATGCTTGACCTATGCCTTTTCTTTCCCAACCACTCCGCGGATACCAAAGGACTAACTGTAGACTTATGAGTAGCTAAAGTTCCTTGTAAACAAATTGCATTTTATATAACACCCTAAATCTCTATCTAGATGCCCTTGCACCGAAAGTTCCAAGTAATTAAAGAAGGGGCTAAAATTGAAGAAGTAAGGCTGAAGAGCAGCAAAAGGACTTATGATGTTCTCCCTTATAGTAGGAACTGATTATCCAGCCAGTTTCACTCACACCACAACTGGAGAGTGGGGGTGTGAAACTTTACCATAACCCTCACCTTTTGAAAATCTAAATGGCTAAAGATGAAGGTCCTTCCCATCATCAGTTTAGTTTCAGATTTTATACAAATTGAAGTTGGTCATGCTGTAAGATTGAGCATTTGACATTTTTAATAACATATTGCCAATCTTATGGTGGGACGACTCCTAAAGGTCACCACCCAAAGCGGTCCCACCGAAGGAGAGTGTTCATAATGGAGACAGACTTAACATTTGACAATTTTGCACAAAGTTGCTGCTCACGGGTCTCGAACATGCATTGTCACGTATGGCACCTGAGATTTTTACCATTGCAACCAAAGCAATGACCCTATGGTGGGACCAACTCCTATTGAAGTTAATTTGAGGATAAGGATTTTATTTTGAGCAATTTAGATATTAATAGGTGCGCCACTTTACAAAGTTTTGCACCTTTCGCAAGAAGCGTGGTGAGACAATCTAAAGATCCAAACTCCTAATTTCGTATTATCCTAACATTTACTGCCTTCGGAGTTATCTTTGAGGATTTTACTGAAAAAATTCCAAAATATAGCCATTTATCCCGAATGGTCCTAGCCAAATTTGCAGCACTAATGAGGTCTTCCTGCCGGATTTCTTATATTTTTTTAATATTTTATTCCTTTCGACGATAGCATCACTCAAAATAATATTGAGTGACGCTATCGTCACTTTGCGCACCCTCTATATATTCCTGTCGTCCCCTGTTTTCCGTTCTTGTTCTACCCTATTTTCTTCAGAATTCGTTGTTTGGCTCCAAGCGAAGGCAAAAACTTTATATGGCTTGTATTCTTACTTCATCGGTCATTTTGATTTCATTTTTGTGGTTGTTGATGTCCATTTAAGAGGTATCTGCTGCATTTATGTCTACTCTTGCAAAGCAAAATGAAAGAAATGAATATAATGTCTCATTTGTGATGCTTTTCCTTTTACTTTGGTATAAAAGTTGTTAGACAAGCTCTCAGAAATTTGTATTGTTTATTTTGGAGTGTGAAAATCATTGCTTGTACTGTATTCTTGCATAAGTTTTGTATATTGTTTGTAACCCCAGCCACTTTTTATAATTTCTGAGTGTTGGGTGTTTTCAGCCATAGATTAACACATCTTTTGCCCTTTCCCCTAGGCTATTTTGAATTTTGTCCGTCTTTAGCCTCTTGCAATCTCACACTTCTTTGGTTAATGAGGTGTTGTTGGCATTGAAAGTATATGTTGGTACCATAATAATGCCTAAATACTCGTTTCCCTGTTTTTAATTAGGATGTCGGGTGGTGAGTTGATTGTGATTTTCCACTATGACGGTGAATTTAAATTTGACATGATTCACCCGGTATATGAAGGCGGAAATCAGAAGATGAGGTTCATTCAAAGCGACATAACATATCCCGAATTGACGAACATAGCTCTTGAAACCTCACATATTGAGGAAACCTGCGAGAACCTACTGATACATTATCTCCATCACAATGATCACGTGTTTTCATCGGCTGCCATAGAGGATGATAGCGACATCAAGTGCATGTTAACACTTGCAAAGCGCAATACAAATGGGATATTACTATACATCAGTAGAAGACCGATTGGTGACGAGAAACACATCGGAGAACAGAGAAGGTACATATGTTATTTTAAAGTTATTTTAATTAATGCAGAATACTATTTTCAATAAATGTCTAATGCAATTCTTTCCATGTGTTTATCTTGAAGGTCATTTGAGATGGGCATGCATTCTTTACGAGGCAAACACACTGATTGTTCGGGGAGCAATCATAATATGAAGTTCAAAGTACGTCCCGTAGAAAGTCATGAAATTCCTACTGTCAATCTATGCGAAGACAATGACATTCAATTCTCAGCAGGGGAGAACATTGGTAGCGATGAATTGCAGAAAGAAAGTTATTGCGTTCTCAATGACCGTGTTGATGTACCGAACCTCCCTGACGACGGAGAGTTTGTCCCTATTGAAACTAAGAACACGGGAACCAATCTTGCTCGCAATTCAATTAAAATAGACATAAGACCTCCGATGTTGAATGTCGGAGAACCTAGCTCCCATCAGCGGAAAGTTATATTCGAAGATGACATGATCCCGGAAGAATTTGATATAGAGTTGGAGCACAATTCATCTCGGGAGATATGGCTAGGGCTCGAATTTCCGAATCGTGATGATTTTAGGAGGACTTTGACTAAATTTGCAATATACAGCAACTTCACTCTTCAGCACTTGAAGACACAACAGTTCAAGGTCACTGCACGCTACAAGGAATGTGAATGCCCATGGCGCATTCACACATCCATGATTGAAAGCGGACCACGCTTCAAGGTTCGGACCCATAATCCAATCCATAAATGTTTGAAGCCAATGATGGGCACTGCACATCGCCGGGCATCATCATAACTAATTGCAGACTACATTTTGGAGAAAGTACGACTAAATCATAACATTAGGCCAAAGGAAATAATATATGACTATCAAATGAAGTTTGGTGTCACAATTTCTTATAGGAAGGCACATATGGCAAGGGACATTGCACTGCGCAATGTTAGAGGCTCGTATGAAGAATCTTTTAAGGATGTCCGATTCTTAATCAATTGATATATAGTTGGAATCAATTCGTTACTTCATTATTACCTCATTCTCTACCTCATCTGATTGGGAGGTAGAACCAGATTCTGCACTCAATCCTTCGAACGCGTTCGCGAAAGCATATTTAAATTTTTTTATCTTCCTCCGCAACTTGATTGTAAAATCTTCCAATTTAATCTTCTTGCGATATGCACGTAAGGAAGATCGCTCCATGTACTCCAAGAAATCAACAACCTGAAATAAATAATGATGAATTTCTTAAACACATCAGTTTTTGTATTCATTTCAACTAAGTACAAACTCAATAGAATGATGCTCACATGCTTGACAGTAGTTATATCCTTTGATTGGTGTTTATCCTTTTTCCCTTTGTCTTTCTCCAATCTCACCTTCTCCAATGGTGTTTCTGGTTTGGATTCCACCTTAGTTGCTGATTGGGATGTAATAGGTGACTGCCGTTCTTCACCATCCGCGCCACAAACAATCTCCCTAATAGTGTTCAAGCCATACCAAAGAAAATAGGAGTCACTGTGCTTGGCGGAAGAGTCCTTTTTCCCGGATAAAGTAGGATTCCTCCTTGACTCCCACATCTTGAACACATCTGGATGGTTCTGACTGTAGTCAATAACACATCGTTGTATGCGCTCGTTCCTCTTGCGTGGCAAGGAGAAGGGTGGGGGGACAGATTGTACAATGCCAAATTGCTTCGCAATGCGGTTTGCATTATGCCTCTCAAAGACCCAATAATGGATAAGGACAGTGGTAGACGTGAACATTTGCTTGTCTTCTTTTGGCACTAAGTCTTTTAGTTTTTTTTTGCATCTTCTTGTATGGTTGCCATAAGAACTACAAAGAAAACAAGACCAATAACCAACAACATAATTAAACTCAATGTGTTGAAAACAATTATAAATAACTTCGAAGTAAATGAGTACTGCATCATCTTGCAGGTTGTTGACGTAGGCGCGGATTTCTTTCATGCTTGTTAACTTTTTCGACTCTTCGAGTCTTTTCTCCCAAGTCTTAAACAATGGGAACTGAAGATCCTTCTGCCAACTAGGATCGGGCTTAGGGCACCTCCCAATTGCCATCCTAGAGTAGGCCCAAATCTGATGAAACAACACAAACAGTCAATGCATATAGTAAAGTTGTGATTACTAATAACCTTCAAATCATGTTCATTGGTTAAATTGACATCACCTGTAGCAGTTGAAGAGGGCCAGTAAGAGTCTTGAGCAATGTAATCTTTCCACTATCTTTTTTTTCCTCTACCTCTCATTCCTCTTCACTATCATGTTCATCTCTTAACAACCTAGTAGCCCTTGCAAGCATCCGTACAAGCTTGCAAGGCATGCTGGACCCCAAACATATGGCTTGAACTCCCTAAAGAGTTCTAACTGCTATGTTGGCCCCCTTGCACCAGAAGAATTTGCAAATATCTGTCCAGACACCAGGAAAAAAGGTATGCTCTAGTCTCGCATACTTCACTCCTCTTCTTGGAGGGCTTGAAATTATCCTCCAACCATTTGAACTTTATGGTAAGGCCGATGGTGTCTTTTTCCGGACATGGGGCAAGGCCAAGCAATTCTTTACAGACTTCCGGGACAAAGGTATTATTTAAGGTTCTTCCCGTAACCGGTTCACCATCAATAGAGAGGCCATAAATATATGCAACGTCTTCTAAAGTGATCGTTGCTTCACCCATGGGTAGGTGAAATGTATTGGTTTTAGGCCTCCACCGTTCTACCAGCCCGGATATTAGAGCATGATCTATCCTCATATAGTCTATTTCTTACAGATGTGATAGACCTGCATCTCTAACATGCTCTTTCTGCTTTTCCGTCAAGACCCATATTTTTTTGTCTGGGTTGGTATTGATGCATCTATAAGTTCCGGGTTCCACTCCTTTTAGTATGGATTTTGAAACATGTGAGTCTTGATCGTACAATAACTCTCCCTCATTATCACCCTCGATGTCTTTCACCATCTGTTCAGTTTCACAAATTGTAATATGAAGCATGTACAAGTATGAGTTAACCAACCGACTTGGATGTATATATATTTCTTTGATTTATTCAGAAGAGTGTTTCTTTGATTTATTCATTTGGTAAATTGTTGGGTTTCAAAAAACAATGACGAAGTAGAATTGCTTAAATCCATTAATAATAAGTAAAATGAAATGAATCTTTAAAGGACTCTTAACAATAGGAAATTATTCTTCATTTTAGATTTTTAAAGCGGTGTACCAGTGCAGGTATTTCCATTTTCATTTTCATGTTTTAATTAGATTTCAGAACATTTTCTATGTTTTAATTAGATTTCAAAAGAAGAAATGGTATAATAAAACTTCGTCCACTGCAAAAGTAATTATTGAATGTTTAAAGTCAGTAATAAATGAATCCATGAAGAAAACAATTCTCTTTTTTTGTACTAACAAAGAGAATCTGACACGGTTGACATGTTCAAGACTTGTCCAATTTTGATGTGTCGCTCGTTTCAAAGAATATGTGCAATGTGGCTTACATGGTTTTAAATATTTTCAAGAAAGATACTTTCATGAAAGCAACGAAGTTAGGAATATAACATCCTGTGAACATCATTCCAACTTCCAAATTATTTCATTTATGCCATCATGCTGGTGGGTCAACCTGCTTTTGTTATGGTCTACATGGTGTATTTATGCCATTATGTATCATATTAGCCAATGCAGTGTGATTTTTCTTATTGGACGCCACACTTCATTCTTTTTTTTTTTTTTTTTTGGTAACAGTGGTGTATTCCTTCAATGATGGAAATGGTAGAAGATTGTAAGTGTTTTACCATGATAATGAGGGAGGACCTCCAATGTCAGATTTCTTCGAACAAGTGGCGTGCGTGAGTGCAAACAATGTGAAAATGACAAAATGAGAAAATAAAATGAACATGATAGGTTACAAAATGAAACAAAATGAAGAACTCACACTCCAAACAAACATAATGCTGCGAAAATACAGAATAAAAATTTCATACCACTCACAAAGCATCAAGAACTCCAAACCGACCATAATGTCCGATTTTTTTTTTGCAAAAACCTTGCTACTGTCACATACCTTCGCTTCTACGTGCAATATCGGATAAAGGTTGATCGATTATAGAGAAAGAAGAAGGTAGATGTAGTGGCGTCGTCGCTCTGGAGAAGAACGAGAAGTTACAGTCTTCAAAATGGTCGAAATGAGAAGGGTTTGCAGATTTATAGGGCTGCGAACAACGACGCTAGCGTACCCCAGATTATAAAAAAAAAAAAAATCAGATTGGTACTAACGGACCACGTTAGTCACTCGATTTTGGCCAGGACCCTTCTGAATAAATGACTATATTTTGGGAATTTTTTTGTAAAATCCTCTTATCTTTTTCATAACTTGCCAAAGGACCTTTTTTTTTTTTTTTGTAAGAGCCAAAAGAATTTAAGGGCCTGTTTTTTTTACCAAAATTCTAAAAGTTTATGTTTAGGGAAATCTCAGATTCTCCAAAAGTTGTCTCCTTAGGTGGGATTCCAAATCCTTCTTGTTGTTGGAGCATCCGAAATTCCAATAAAATGCATTGAGAGTGGAATTCTAGAAATTCCAAAAGATCATTTGAGACCTTTTAGGTGCCTGGAATTTGGAATTTCAATGAAAGATATATGACATTTCAAATGGCAAGGAGCAAGATGTCACATCATATTCAAAAAAACCATAACATAGCAAATTCCTGTCAGGAATTCTAATAAAGAAATAGGCCCCAAATGCTAATGGGAGCATTGTGTGATCCCATCTAATGGTCACATATAACTAATCAGACTTTCATCGACCAATAGCTGATTGGCTGATTGACATGTGATCAATCCTACATTGGTCCTACTTGGATTATAGGGAAAAAAAAAGAGGCTCCCCTATTGTTCACAAGACTTCAAAACAAAGGCAGAGGAGTGATTCCCTCCAATCTACAATATTGAGGCCAACATTATCCTTGGCAAAAGTTAGAGGTGGGCCATCAATCATACGACGCATACTGTGGATGCACTACCCTGGATGTTTAGAGTGTTGAGGGAGTAGGGAGAGAGAAATTGAGAACATAATGTAAAACTCAGTTTATTGCATTCTACTGACTCAATTACATTCATCCAGGGGTGGACCTAGGTGTTACGATTCGAGGAATCTCTTAAATAATGTTTTAAAAGATTCTATCTTTTTATTTAACTTCTTAAATCGACCATTGCCTGCACCATCTAAATGAAAATCTAGATCCACCGTTGCATTCACCAATAAAAATAAAAATAAAACCAAAAAGCAAACCTTCTAAATAGGAAACATAATCACACTAAGAAAAGAATATTCCTAAAAATATCTTAACCTACATAGTGTCCAATGCGTGTGCTGAGTTAGTAATAACTTCAACATAAAAGTTCAACCTTTTGAGTCCAAATCCCATATTTCGTTTAAACAGGGAGATACCGACGACTCCGACCTTATTTATGCCTCAAATCAAATCATTCACCGATTAGTCCAATGCATGAACCGAGGAAATGAAGAGAGAGACTCATATTGCAATCACTCTCCATTATAATATGATTTTCATGACATTGTATTAAAGATGATATAATACTCTATGACCTCTCTAACACCTCCTCTATCTGAAGTCTTTTATTCATTCATTCATATATCCACGCATTCATATATCAAAGCATTAAGATCCAACTCGAACACAGTCAGGTCCTCTTCCTGTTCCAAATGGCCTTGCCATTGGGCAAATCCCCAACGCCATTATTGGCAAGAAGAGCCTCAAGTGGTGAAATCAGGAACTTGGCTTCGGTTTCCAGCAGCCTTCTGCCGGCATTTGGAACAAGTGTTGATGAAGTCTACCCCAAACTCCACAAATATATAATTGCACCATATGATCGTCGTTACAGGTTCTCTCTCTCTCTCTCTCTCTCAAACATGCACATATCCCTGAGGTTTTTTTTGGGTGAAGCACAAAGGTCTGAGTTAAAATTAAGTTCGCCTCTCGAACCTCTATTTTGCTTTTGTTCTTACTTGTTTTTGTAGCAAAGATTCAAACTTGTACATCCAAAGATGTCCCTGACCAGCTGAGCTACAATCGATGACCTTTAACCCTTCATTTACAAGCTTTAGAAAATCACGAGTACAAGCCCGAATAATAAGTAGGGAGTGTGGATCCCTCAAGTGGTCTTTCATACGCTTCTTTTGAGTGGGATGTGTGGAACTTACCATGGCGAAAATCCAAATTGTTAAAATAGAATCTCATCCCCTCAATAGCATATTCTCAAAGTTTACTTTGATATGATCGGGGCCTACCTTAAAGTTGAATACATGACTGATAATGTGACTAGCACAATCTTATACATTATTAATGCTATGCATTAATTACATTATAGAAGTATAGCTTGTGCCAGTTCCGCCCTGTGCATAAAATCCTTCGGACATAAAGAGTTATTCTGGAGGCCACTCAGGAGTTATTATGGAGGAAGCTCGTAAAGAGGCATTCGTCTCCAACCAGGCCTATGGACCCATGGCTCGGCAACCTTAGGCCTCATCCACCTACATCTTGGCCACCTAGTAGCTTGATGCAGTCAACTAGGGGTGAAGGGACTGCATAGAATCCCAAGCTGTAGTTGATGGGGTTCGCAGCTTCATCAAACCATGTCCACCTACATAGGACTCCACAAGCCACCCTCAAACATTGTCCCAACTCCCAACTCTAGGCATGTTTGTGTACATTTTCCGGAAAATCGGTTTTGTAGAAAAAAATACGGTGCTCTAGAGAAATTTATTTTCTAAGGAACGATAGAAAATTTACTCAGTTTTTGTGCTTTTTAGTAAGGAAAAGCGGCCGCACCAAACATTAGTTTTAAGGTAGCACAAAAAATAACCATTTCTACACTCCTCGCTTTTTCTATAGAGAACCGGCTACAAAAATGTGCCCCAATCTAAGTCCCTGAATTGCTTTCCGAGGTTGAGGATTCGAAACTGCATTATTACACTGGGGCCACTGGAGTTTTACTTAGCTGCCCCTAAGCTCGTAGGGATTAGTTTGGCCGAAAAAGCCGGAACACCCTCCGTTGTAAAAAATTAAAAAAAAAAGTTTCCTGAATTACAATCCATTTTGCAACAAGGTCACTTGAAATGGAAATCTAAACAATGGACAAACACAATGCTCACGCATGAGGTTACCATTTAAGATAGAATTAGCCTATTATTGAATGTGTCAAGCAAAGATTAGAAGAACCAATTTTTTTCCTGGTGCTGTATTTTAGTATAAGAAGTTAAAGCTTCACGCCATCTTACAAGAAGATGCTTGGACAAAGTTGTGTTTTTCAACCCAAACCACATGGCCTGAATGCTATAATTAAAGTCAATCTTCACTCACATTATTGAATGGACAGATTTTCACTCCCACTATTCATACCACATGTGTAGACCATTTAATTAATGAACATAGGGAAAAAGAGGGAGTAGATCATCCTATGTGAGAGCAGACACGTCCAGACCTCTTAGGGCATTGTGACTCAAAGTAGGACTGCGGCCTACTTTGACAATAACAACAAGATGAGTTAGTCAAATATGAAGAAATCTAGGGTCATGAGAAGGTGAGAGATGGTCAGATTGGGACCACTTGGGCTGCGGCCACCTAAAAAGAATGCAAGCCGTATACTCTGTCACAGGGCATAATATTGGCCATACATACAGCCATGGGCTAAATGCTGGGTTCATGACCAGCCACATTAAAAGAAAAAAAAAATCTTCCTTAGTGGTCAATGGTCGGTTTGGGCAACGACTTATTTTCACCTTTTACAATCAACTCTCATCCATTTTTTTTTTTTTTTTTTTTTTCTTCTTGATTTGACACTATTTCATCTCATTTATCCATATCCTACAAACGAACAAATGCATTTTACGGCAAAAATCAAGCACTTTTCTGTTCTGGTAGCTTGAGTTGACCATCTAAGGGGAGCAAGTATAATCCCAATTTCTAAGGCTAGAAATGTCAACCTGAATAAAACATGGTATAAGGGGTTCATCAAGAGTCAAGACCCTGTATCTGTATTTAAGGAGAATCCAATGAGTTTGAGCTGACGGGTCGGATAGCATGGACTGAGCCCAAAACATGCATCCAACCTGGAAACAAATTTGAAGTACCACATCACATTCAGATGGTTGTGGGTCAGGCTTGAAGGGTGTTCATGTGTCAGGTTAAGACTGGGCAAAGGTTGGCAAAGCCTGGCCCATTTAATCATCTGCTTGAATGTCATGTTAAGATCTAGCCCATGGGCCAGTAAAAAAAGCCCCCTGATCCAACCCATATGAAAAATGCATTTACCACTCTGAGCTGAAATGCATTGTCCGGCTGAGCCTTTTAAGTGTAAAATGTCCCAGGCCCATCCCATCTAATTATCGGACAAGAAAAGAGGCCCGAATTCGGGCCACGTTTTGTCAAAAGCATAACCCAATATCCAGCCCAATGTAGGTAGTTCTCAATTGGGCCTATACTGGCCCATTCATGAGCAGCTCTATAAGTTCATTCATTTGCTGATCAGTGTACATGTCTATGATTTTATGTAGGTGGTGGCAACTTTTTCTGGTCATCCTAGTCATCTACTCTGCTTGGGCTTCACCATTTGAGCTAGCTTTCAAAAATGTAGCATCAGGATCATTCTTGGTCATTGATTCGATTGTCGATGCCATCTTCGCCGTTGATATTGTGATGACTTTCTTCGTGGCGTATTTGGATAAATCAACATACCTTCTAGTCGACGAGCATAAGAAGATAGCTATAAGGTACTCGTCGCTTAGCTTTGGTTATTGCGTAACACACACACTGATGGTTGAGTGGTATTTGCACCTTAGCTTCACATGCATGTCAAAGATCAATCTATAGGTTTCTTTTTCCACATGAAAGAGCTCTAACAAGTGGGGGGTTATTCAATGATATGTAACTAAAGCTAAATATGAATATAACTCAAGCTATGTAGGACCTTAAAACCTATATATTTTTAAAATGTGAATGTAATTGTCCTGAATCTCGAGTTGTAACATATATGAATCCTGTTGTGGATTTAAATATTCTGAATCCCATATGCATTCATGGATCCACATTCAGATATAAATTTCTCCGTGATCCTAAAATAAGTTCCATAACCACTTTATCATAACCCGAGGCTTGATAATCAGAAATTCATTTGCAACCCAAAACTAACTGGCACGCACCAAATTCCTAGGAAAGTGTTTCTCTGGACTAAAATCAAAATTTAGCCAAAACTTAAGTTCTGAGATCTGGGATCTGTCTTTGTTGGATCCTTTTTTCTTCTTTAGCAATGAAAGCCTAGGTGAGTGCATGATTTGAAGAGCAGTCGCTGGCGATCGCCGGAGAGATGGTTTCATACACAACCCCTTAGCTGTGGATTTTCTCTATATATCACACAGATCTTGATGCCATACAAATAGCATTCCAAGGAAGGTCCGATTTCACCATTAACGCCGGAGAAACGGCTCCGGATTATGAGGAAATGCATGCATGATTCAGATCACTAATTGGGTGCTTATCACCAAACAGCCGTTGAGGCTATCTCTGTGGGCAAAAATCAGGCACCCACAGTCCAACAATCAGGAGATATTCAAATAAGTTGATGCCTATCAAAATCCAAACCCTGCTCTACTTCTAAACAAGCCTGGAAAATGGAACAGGGCAGCTCCCAATATGTGGGTTCCATGATATCCTCATGAACTAAACTAACCTATTCCACAATCTGTAATTCAATGAGGTCACTCTTCTTTTGTATTTTTCATGCTTATTTCTAGGATAGATGGCATCTGGAACTTCTAAACGGCAGCACTCAGCCAGGGGTTCAAACCCCGGGTACATCACCTCAATTCGTTTCCTTTTTCACTTATGTGGGCTACCTTCCTGTTTGTGCGGGCCACCTTCCCATGTGTATGCAGGCTCTCTTTTGGGTCCCAACCCCCTTGACTGTGATACCAAAAGAAAATGGCAGCACTTAAAATACTAACAGGCAGTAGAAAATAGCTTGATCATGAAAACTCTCCAAATATAGTTTGTGAGCTAGTGAAACAAAACTGCATTAGCAAGTATATATTATTGATGTAAGAAGCTACACTCTCTTTTCAGGTATGTGTCAAGGTTATGGTTTACAATGGATGTAGCTTCAACTGTTCCTTTTCAGTCCATTTACCGAATATTCACCGGAAAGAAGCACGGAGGTGATGTTTTTGGCTTCCTCAATTTTCTCCGGCTGTGGCGACTAAGGCGTGTAAGCAAGCTTTTTGCTAGGTATGCATATTTTATAGGGGAATATTCATATAAGCGCGCTTTCTTTCTATTTGTTTATAACCTCTAAAATCCATGAACACTCAAAATAATTCTCCCCCAATATGTATTGGGTTTGGGAGAATTTTATTTTTAAAAAAGTTGGGCCTACCGTCAAAATGATCGTATAATTTTTGTCATTTAACTTTTTGTTGTTTTATGTATTGTGTTCATGTGTTTTACATGTGATCCCGAGGAAGTAAGTGGGCTAGAGTAAAACTCCACATGAAGTAAAATACAAGTATAATTTATTTTAGTAGTTTAGATTTTAAGCACACACCACTTGTGGATTTATATATCGTATCTTTCTTATTTTAGGCAATTAATACTTTTGGAAGTAGGCATAAATACATATTTCAAAATTCAACATTTTGTGGTTTTTTCAATTATCTTTCATTAGCCTAAATTTTTTATTCACACATTACAATGTGAAAATGAATATGATATGATAGATGACAACTATAGGTTCCATCTTGCTCGAGACCATACAAAAAGGAAAACGATCGACCAAATGGCACACTTGACACAAAGATATAATGAGATTAGATCCAACAATGGGTTACTACTAATCCTCTTTGTTCTCTCTTTTAATTTTAAATGATTGACTCATAAACTTACTAAATCATCAACCCCCATATATTCTAGCAACTTATGCAAACTTTCAGCCTAAATCCATTTCATATTTCAAATTCTTCACCTAGTTATAACCACCCAAGCCTAAGGATGCTTTTGTGCAAGAAGAGGATTTCTCTCTCTATGGATTTCCATTTCTTTAATAGAGAGATCATGCGTTCCTAACCCTTACATAGGAAATAAAAACCATCTCTATGAAAGAAAATCAGTATATTTTCCCCCTTTTCTATGAAGAAAATATGATGCATCAAACACTCAAAAAAGAGGCTGCATGGAAAATTAGAATACTTTTCCTCTCTACCACAAATTCCTCTCATCGCACAAACACACCCTTTTAGTGAAATAAGACATCTCTTGTTCAGTCGCATTGACGGGTCCTTTTTTTTCGAAATGGACGTATAGACCCTAATTAATTATCTTGTCATGGTGGATCAATAACCAAAAATTTGTCAATATTTTTATCGGCCGATATTTTGAACTATGACCATGGGGTGGGGAGGGGTGCACCTATGAAAACAAGAGGGGGTATTTAAGTAAATGCGCATTTTTAAGAATTTGCCTCTCCAAACACAGATTACAGACAAATCCACCTTATTGAGGATGTATGCTATTAGGTCATCTTGCATAAATTCAATTGGATGTTGGTGCATCCCGCTTGTAAAAATAGGGACATGCTCAAACACACGTTATACATACACACAGCACAGTAGAAAGATAAATATATTCCAAGGTACATAAAAAAATGAAAATACAATTCTACAAGCAAATAGAGTATAAATATGTTCAGTCTTTTGTGTAAGTAATGAAATTTAATATTTAAATTTGTACTTCCATGGCAGACTAGAGAAAGACACTCGATTCAGCTACTTTTGGACAAGATACTGTAAGCTTATCTGTGTAAGTATCTTTAAACCTTGAAATTAATCTTCATTTTGATATTCTACCAACCTAAAACTTGGGCTTGTTTGATTGCTAGAATTTGTATAAGAATTTGAGGTGTTGGGGTTTTCTGGACATGATGTGATGACTTATCCCTTGTCATTTACAAATGTCAAGATCTTTACAAGAACCTCAAAATCTCAGCCACCTCAAAGGGTCTCAAATGCCTAGTAGAATTTCGTAATCCCAACCCCTTTGCTCTTTGGTGGAATTATTGGATGCTTAAGTACAAAGGAGGATTTAAGAATTCTACTGTACCTGAGAATTCATAAATTCTCCTAGCGGGAATTCAAAGATTTCTTGAATAGTGGAATTCTTGGATGCACCTTTGTACTTGAGTATTCAGAAATTCAACCAAAAAGCAAATGGGCTAGAATTTTAGAAACTCAGAAGGTCATTCGAGATCTTTTAGGTGACTGGAATTTTGGAAATCTAGTAACAAGCCATCCCATCATATCATGAATTCTCCAACACACCTGACAAGCTATCCATCCCATTAGTAAATATAATGATTTACTAATGAAATATCTAATTTAGTCATATGGGAAGGAAATATGCTTGTCGATTTTGGACTAGTTCCAAACACGTCCTTCGAATTTCCTAGGATGTTTCTGTGAAGAAAGAGTCAGGGCAGAAATGACTCAGCAGAATTAAGGAGCCATCCAACAAACAGTAACATTAGATGTCTTCTGATCTGCAAATAATGGATCTTCTGGATCTAAATGTAGAGGACACCAGCAAAGTGAACTCCCAACAAACACTTTTAATGTATCTAGCCCACAACAAATAATTTCTTCCATCAACTTTGTTGTAAGAAAAGAACATGAGAACGCTGACATGTTTCCATAGCTACTATGCACAAGTTTTTCAATTAGAAGATGGGTTTCCTTCCATGATGAAAATAGCTGACTCCACAATCAAATTGAATATCCCAAGAAAACTATCTGGAAAAAAAAATTAACTAGTATATGTTCCTTGCTAGAAATCATCCAATCACCTTTGCATCCAAAGGAAATTCAACTATAGTAGAACCCATTGGAAATGGAGAACATAGGTGAATTCTATTATGCTTTTTAAATCTTCTCATTCTTACACCTCACTACTGACTACCGAGGGAAATTGCTCTTGCCATATTTATCTTGCTCAACCAACATAACAGAGACATACATATCTTCTTTTTTATCTTTCTAATCTATCCCTCCTCTAATCTCATTCATCCAATTACTATAATCAGTCATGTAGGACTTCTATTTGAAAACACTGAGATGATTGAGTTAAATGAAATGACAATAGGAGAGATCTTTTTACATTGAACAAATCGTAGTTACATGTAGATGTAGGGGATTACACAGGATTCCATTTGTACTGTAATGTTTATCTACTAGATTACAACTGATGTAGATGTAGGAGAGATTTCTTCTTCTACATTTGGTGTTCCCAACTTTGAATATAAGTAGTCCTCACATGCACCGCTCCTCTTCAATTGTCTACAGAAAAGGAAAGGGCAAACTTCAAAGATCAATATAGAAACTGAAAGCCATACATTTAGCTAAAAATTACTTGGAACAAAACTCTTTTTCATTAATAATTTTTTCTTTTCAGGTGACTCTATTTGCAGTGCACTCAGCAGCTTGCTTTTACTTCTGGATGGCAACAAATTATAGGATTAAAAAGAATACATGGATAGGGTCAGAGATAGATAACTTTGAAGACAGAAGCATCTGGCTAGGGTATACTTATGCTATGTATTGGTCCATCACCACACTCAGTACAGTCGGTTATGGGGACTTGCATGCAGAGAATACAGGGGAGAAGTTGTTCAACATGTTCTTCATGCTCTTCAACATTGGTCTCACTGCTTACCTCATTGGGAACATGACAAATCTCGTTGTTCACAGTGCTACTCGAACCTTTGCCATGGTAAGGACTCCTCAGTCCTCCCTATTCTTTTCACTCGTGTAAAATGTGGGACATGGATGGATCTGACTCTCTTTTATTCACATCAATCTCAACTACTTGCATTATTTTCCAGGTATGGAGAAGCGAAAAACTAAAGACCCACCAACATGAAAAAATCTTTTGCAACATTATCCAATGTAAGACATACTGAGAGCAAGTAAGACAAGGACACCTAAATATAGAAATTTCCCTCACGCATAATAGTCACCAAAAAATTATACATAAAGTTAAATGAGCAACTGCCACATTCTCCCACTCTGACATTGCTAAAAAGGATTTGTTGAGAAGGTGATTTGCACGATATCTAGCTTGGGTTGCCTTTCAAAAAATAATAATAAAAGGATCTAGATTTCTCCAGTTCAGTATAACAATTCCACTGAATTCTCCCCTTCACAAGCAAGAAAACTCACCTAATAAATATGGATCTAGGAAAAAAAAATCAGCCAAAAATCTTGCACAAGTTCTCAGGGAATTTGAAGTGAATTGAAATGGGTAATGGTTCAGAGAAATCTGTTAGTTCAGCAAGTAGAGGAAGAAAAATTAATCACAAAAAAGGAGTCCCATGTTTCAATTATTGAAGACCTATTATGAATTCCCTTTCCTTAGATCATATCTTTGGAATTCAGCTATAGATAGAACTAAGAAAGGATTGATAGTGATCAACAAAATTTTTGAAGGTAGAGCATCGGAGGTGCAAGTTTCAAGAAAAGCCCCCATTCTACATTGTGGCTCTCCAATTCTAGTTCTTTCTAGTACTCATTAAAACTTAATTCAATTAAAGTAATGGTGATATTAACTGTTTAAAAGGACCAAAGAATACCTTCCATTAAAGTGACCTACATGTCCTTATTTGGGAATAAAACCAAAACAACAGTAGAATCCACTTTCTTTATCAACATGAACTTCATACTATTTTAAAGTCTTAATAATTTGTGTTGCTACTTATAGAGGGATACCATCAATGAGGTTTCACGATATGCAAGCAAGAATCGACTTCCAGAGAGCCTAAAGGAGCAGATTATGGCGCACCTACAACTCAAGTTTAAGACGGTGGAGTTGCAACAAGATGAAGTTATTGCAGACCTACCCAAGGCAATAAGATCAAGCATTTCCCAACATCTTTTTCAAAGAACTGTCGAAACTGCTTACCTTTTCAAAGGAGTTTCTCAAGACTTGATAATCCAGATGGTACTTTATCTTCCCTTCAAGTTACAGTGTTTAAAGTTTAAACTGCATATACAGTGGTGGTGGCGGCAAAGTCATTGGTGGTAGATGATAAACTGCGAAGAGAAGAAACTAGGTGGAAAATGTGCATACCACTTGTGTGGAGCAACCCTCTTTTTATAATGAAAAGAAGGTGAAAAGAAGACGACAAATTACAGTCCCTTAATTGAAGGGAGATAAATCTAATTGACTATACAAAGGTAACTACAGAAATCTAAGAGTCATCTCCTTATCTACAACTACTGAAGAGATGTCTTCTGTTATAGTACATTGTGAGAGTAGCAAACAGTACGGTACACAGAAGAAAGGTGTTATGTAGGAGCATTTTCATTGGCGGCCCTTTACTACAATAGTAACATTATAAACACAGCACCGTAATATAAAATTAGAGTAATATAGTAATAATTTTAGAGAAATAATCGTATACATTCATTTTGTCAAAATGTCTGATTCGGTTGGTTTCTATACCACCACAAATTTTAGAAGGATTGCAATAGTCATTTGGTTCTCACCTGAATGACCAGGGACTCTCTCTCTCTCTCTCTCTCTCTCTCATGTGCGAGTTCTCACTCCTTGCATGTGCAAGTACTCACTCCCCATGTGTGCAGGTTCTCTCTTCTCACATGTGCAAGTCTCTCTCCATGTGGCTGTGGGTACTCTCATGGGTCCCAGCCCCTTAGCTGGGCTACAAAAAAATAAAATAAAATGACTATAGTAGTAATATTAACCGCAGCAACAACATTAATATAAAAGAAATAATCACATGCTAGTAGTAATATTAGCCGCAGCAACAGCATTAATATAAAAAAAATAATCACATGCTAGTAGTAATATTAGCCGCAACAACAGCATTAATATAAAAGAAATTTCCAACGGAAGTGTCTGTTAAGCTAGATAAATACACTTCAAATTGACTTATCCTTGCAATTTTGCTGGAGGCCCATTTGAATCTGTGAAAACTCTTAGGCAATAAGCCAGCCTCGAGGAATTTGGACATGCCAACTTAGGCATAAACTGACCTTAAGAGTAACTCAGTTGTAGACTTGTCGTAACTGGAATGCCCTCTCAAAGCTAGGAACTAAATGAGGAAAAGTCTGGAACTCTCCCAATAATCAAAGAAATTTCCAGTACTTGTTACTAGAAACTGAGTTTCAGGTAATCAAGACTACTGGGTAAACAGAGTTGCAGGGATCCAAATGGAGGCCTAAATCTTAAGAGTAAACCTATATTTACAAGAGATACGAGATGGGCTGAAATAGAAAGAGGAAGAAGACTTCAAGAACTTAGTAAAAATGAGTTTATTTCTTGACAAAGACATGATTTATGTAAAGTTTCATTATGCTAGCATTTCAATATGACCCATCCCCTGATCAACATAGATGGGGAAATTAGCTTAGAGACAAGGGAGAAAAAAAGTATATAGCACAATACTAGGTATAGTACAGTGCAAATACAATTTATGTGGTCTGCAACTACACTCCATGGAGGCTAGATTATTACATCCTACCTTCGATGATATAGAGGACCTGAACTCACAGTATTTCAACCCTATGGGGTCGACCAAAATTGCCCAGTTACCAGGTCAATTTGACCTGGAAAGCAGCCGGGTCTGCCAGTCAGGCTCAGTAAATTAATTTTATCCGCCATAAATATATATATATATATATATATCCCTGATCAGAACAAAATCTTATATATTATCCTTGAGAAAAATCTATATAAATTTCACGTGGATTGTGGATTGTAGTTCCCAGTTCTGGTTCTCGATGAAGTATATTTGAACTTCTATCATTCTATTGATGTAGCTCATATGAGTTTGTTTCGTTTTTAATATGTAAAAATGAAAAATCCCTTAAGCCAAATCAGCTGTTCACTCGGTCAAAACAGCACAAGTCAAGCCGAGTCACCAGTCAACTAGTTAGGTCAACTAGGTTTTGGTCCAACTGGTCCAACCCAAGTTCAACCTCACCCACTCACCCATGTGTGACCATTTCAAGCCAACCCACCAAGTTCTGATAGATCCACCAGGTTGAAAACTGCAGTTGAACTAATGCCACATGGATGGCATAACCGTGTTAATAATTTCTAAACCATGCTATAGAAGTATACTTTGATTTCTGTTAGTAACATTTACTTCACAAAACAGGTCTCTGAGATGAAAGCAGAATACTTTCCACCTAAAGTTGATATTGTTCTACAAAATGAGATTCCTACAGACTTCTACATTATAGCGTCTGGCGCAGTGGTACATATCTTCTTCCCATAACTTCTCATTGTACAGATGCCTCCCATGAGTGCTTTATGCAGCTTATCTGACAATGTCTAAATATGCAGGATTTGCTGACGTATAAGAATGGAACAGAACAGGTACTTTTGAGATTTTTATAAAGAAATGAAATGTTTTTTCATTGGTAAAATGACATGACAATCTTTCTAGGCGCAAGAAATACATTAAACTTAATCTTAACAAAATAAGACTTCTGGAAATATTAAAACATTATTATAAAAAAAAAATGCTTTCATCATAATAATCCAAAATATCATTTCATAACCATCTGATTCTTAAATAGTAAATTAAAAGTAGAGAAATTATGACAGGAAAAGTCAATGCATGTATAGATTAAAAAAGCAAAAAGAAACAAGAGACAAGTGCTCAACCCCAACAAGATGAATGGAAATGGAAAGCCAGCCTACTAATTGGTAGGCATGGAAAACCAAGCATGAAGGAGAAACAACTTGGGAATTTGAATAATTTTGATTTCGGTAGATATGATTTTGTTATACATGATTAAACTATAATAATTTCCTAAAGCCTTGAGTGATGTCCTGGAGATGGCTTAAAATACAATCAATTCATGAATGGTGCAGTAACAATTTTACTTTAACTGAAGCATTCATACTGCAAAGTTATTACAATATTCTATTTTTCCTTCACTAAGTTCATGTGAATTTTCAGGTTTTGTCAAAATTGGGACGAGCAGACATGGCAGGAGAAATAGGGGTCCTTTTCAATATCCCACAGCCTTTTACAGTGCGGAGCAAGAGGCTTTGTCAAGTTATTCGGATAAGTCACTGGAATTTTAAGCAAATTATACAGCCACATGATTCAGACGGACAAATAATTATCTCCAATTTCCTTCAGGTTTGAAACTAAAAAAATAACTCCGAATGTCACAGGAAAAGCAACAGAGTTCACATAAGTTTATAAAATGAAACAAAAATTCACACTTCAAAATGACCCATGATAAAAACAACGAAAATAAGGACATCCTGAAAACTTTACTATAGAACAAATAGCTCAAACATCCAAGTCTTGTTTGGATGGTCTGCAATGTACTTCCAGTGATCCACCCAATTTACTTGCACTGTTGCACAAGGTAGCAAATTTTTTCATAGGATGCAAATTAGTACTGTCTTTCAATTTTTAAATGAGTATTTGTGCCATGCATCTGCAAGAATAAAGGGCCAATAATCAAAACTACTACCCAATGAAAAGGGAAAAGAACTAGGCTATTGTCAATTTCAGAAGCCAAGGTTTTTTGGTCTTTTTTCCTTCATCAAATAATTCTATGGCAGTCCATCTTCATTTTAGAACTGACAATCAACTCATGCTCAGCACTTGAAGGACTTAAAGAAAGAAATTCTGGAGGAAATACCATTTTGTACAGAACTACTTATCGACATGCAAATGGAGGTAAGATTTCATTTAACACCAAGCAATAGCTGACAGAAGCACGTTGGCCACTAACATGATATTTATGTATGTCTGTCAAAATGAGTTTGCCTATCACAAAATGGAAAATCAACTGTGATATGTTATTTATTCTGATAAAATGATTCCACTAAGCCAAATAATTGAACAATTACCTTATCGTTAAAGTGAACATTAACCTTATCGCTATGGAGACAATAAACGCACCATCTTTTTGTTACAAATCATAGTATTCTGAATAATATTGTTATGTTCATTGACTTGCATATAAAAAGAACAAAAGAAGTGGAAAAGCCACATGAGCTACACACAACCCATAACAGCCCCTTAAAGTAGGCATGAATGACAACTTATTCTAAGTAGTGAAAGCATGGATGAAAATAGCGGCCGCTACGTAGCGTAGCGGCCGCTATATCGGCCGTAGCGGCCGCCACCGCTACGCTACGGCCGATTTATCGGCCGTCGCACCCGTAGCGGCCGCTACGTCCGCTACGGGACCGCTACGTCCGCTAAATGACCGCTACGGCCGCTACGGGGCCGCTACGGGCCGCTACAGGCCGCTACGGGGTGTGAAAATTTCTTACTTTCCATTTTTTTTTTAAATGCATAAAAAGACTTATTTCTTTTCTTCTTCTCTCCAAATAACATTTATACACAACTCTTCTATCCTTTTATGTTTAAAAGAACACTAAAAAGTATATGAACTCGCCGAATTACAGTCGATATAGAGAGTTCTTCTCAATGATTCTTCTCTAAGTACATCCTATTAGACAGCCCTTTGGTAGATGTATTTTTTTCTCTAGGTACTCTTAAGTTTTGACTTCGTGACATAGTTTTTTCTTTTATAAGCCTTTCATTAGTTTCTAAGTTAGTATAACTAAGCAACATGAATACATGTGAAAAAAAATGATCATTACTATTATTTTCTATTTATACAGCGATACAAGACCTTATACAGTGAGGGGACCGCTACGCCCCCTTACCTTAGTTACTTTTGCAAAAAAAATACATTTTCTTTCATTTTACAATTTTCTGGATTTTCTGGATTTTTTTCAGAATTTTTTGGCGATTTTTTCAAATCGCACCGCTACGCCGCTACGTATCCCCGCTACGCTACGTATCGCCCGCTTCGTAGCGTTTTAGCGGCGGGCCGCTACGCCCGCCGCTACCGCTATTTTCATCCTTGAGTGAAAGTAGTAACCTACAACCACTAATGCAAATACTAACCCCCACATATTACAATCCACTAACACCCACATTACTATTCACTAAAAAATGTTCGGAAGTCCCACATCCCACATCACCTAAGCCATTGGTTTCATAGGGTTTCATATACCTGTTTGGGCCTTCCACCTATCAGCTTAAGCTTTTGGGTTGGTACATGATATCTTACATCGTATCAGAGCGGGTTCCAATCCTGTTGTTCTTGTGTAGCCCACGTGGCAAGCTCGTCTATGAAATCTGTTAGGCCTGCATGTGAGGGGGAGTGTTTGGAAGTCCTACATCCCACATTGCCTAAGTCATCGGTTTCATAGGGCTTCATATACCTGTTTGGGCCTTCCACCTATCAGCTTAAGCTTCTAGGTTGGTACATGCCTAAATGGTATCTTACAAAAACAACCATAACTGAAAACATAGAGACAATAAATCCTAGTTTATTTCTCTAACACTTTTCATGAGAATACATTTCCATGACTTTTTTCTCCAAAAGATACAAATATCCTTGCCTTCTTTTTTTATTGTTTTTTTTCCGGTAAATATCCTCACTATTTAAGTGCTAAATATGTAGATTGCAGAACAAATAAAACATAGAAGGAAAGATAGAGACGAGGAATAAGAAGAGATATAAGGTAAAGGAAAAGGCAGGGTTTTTTTTTTTATTGATAACAGAAGCTTGATATTAATGATTGAAGATTAAAAACTCAACAAACAAAAGAAAAACTGAAACAGTCATGGATTCAAACAGAACCCAAAGACAGTATTCAATCTGTCAAAATACTACTGTACCAGCAGAATACAGTGACTGCAGTCCTTGGACTTGAAAACAAACAAGGAAAAAGGTTAATCGAGTCACTCTAAAAGACCATAACTAAAGCATAAGTGCATAACACCATAGATTGAAGGGAAAGGCAATGGGAGAACCAAACTATGGAGAAAAGGGGAATCAAATAGATTTCATTCACAACCAGAAATTGTTGACTGTGCACTGAATGCCGCAGTCCACTACAAGTAAATACATAGACTTTGTAAAAACCCTAATTACATCCAAATCCAATTATATCATAAGTTCATAACCTTATTGCTAATTACTAATTGCCTTAATCTAAGATCTTAATTGGTTGAGGCCTGGAGGCTATCCCCTCTCCATGGGGAGAGGTATGATTCTTTGGAAGCTTGTCCCCTTTGCCACATTATAGACTGTTTGGAAGGACAGGAATGGGACGGTTTTTAAGGGTTCCTCAAAGACTCTGGAGGATGTGGACGGGTCTCGAAGAGGGAGCGCTTTGACTCTTTAAAAAACATACGGCATTTTGCACAAATGAGAGGCTTCTCTTCGCGGTGGATGTTTAAGAAGAGCAAAGTAAATTTTGGTCATGTCCAATCATGGGGAGGGAGCTGAAGTTTAACGTGGATGGGTGGATGGGGCCACTAAGGGAAAGCCGGAGCTGGTGGGAGTCTGTGGGGTTCTTTGTAACAGTTAAGGTGTCATTTTGGTTATTCTCTCGAAGAACGCGGGGTGTATGAATTCTAATGAGGCGGACGTGTTAGCTATCTTGGAAGCTCTCCAGATTTTTACTTCATCTTCCTATCAAGCTTTTTTTGTTTTGGAAAGTGATTCATCAAGTGCTATCTCTTGTGTCTTCTCTTGCGCCAATGTCCCTTGGAGGTAGGGGTGAGTATTCGGTCGGTTCGGTCGAAATTTTGACCGAACCAAAATATTTCGGTCGAAGAAATTCTTAACCGAACCGACCGAGTTATGAGTTGTAACCGAATTCGACCGAACCGAAAATATTTCGGTTAAATTTCGGTCAATTCAGTCGAAAGGCCATATGTTGGGCTTTGTTATGGGGCCCAAATTTGTTGGGAATATTTCTATAATAAAAAAACTCAAAGTATAGACAACTAGCAAATTCTAAATATCCAAAACTAAAAAGATATTAAAACCAAGTATTCAACAGTTTATCAGCCTTAAGAGTTTATATATTTTATATATCTAAAATACAAACTTTTATATGTATATTAATAAATCCGGTTAATTCAGTTAATTTGGTGGAAAAAATCCAAAACCGAACCGAACTATATTATCCAAATTTGTTGTAAATCTTAACCGAACCTAACCAACTTAACCGTATAACCGAACCAGATAAAAAATTTCGGTTCGGTTCGGTTCGAAACTTCGGTTCGTTATACAGACGCTCACCCCTACTTGGAGGTTTCATTTTATTCCAATGAAATGAAGTCCTTGTTGATGTCACTTCAGGTTAAGTTTCTGCATGTTCAGCAGTTGGCTAATAGTTCCACAGATGCTTTGGCAAAAGAAGGGTTGATAGATCTTCTGATTTAGTTGCTTTCATTATGTAATTTACGTTTCAGTTTGGTATAACTCTTATATACCAATGGTTTTTTCTCCGCTCCTTGTGGAGGAGGTTTTAATCTTGTTGTGTGTTGCGTGTGCACGCGTGCGGGGGCAAGTGTGCATATTTATATATTTGTGGCCTCTCATGGTAGCATGCCCCCCATTTATCTCTGCATTTAATTACAAACATTAGCTTCCTTAGATATATGATATATCTCAACCAACCAATCAAACCAGTTTCCTTTAATTTGTCATGGCCATCACTTTTGATGGGAGTGATACCATCGGATAAGTTAAAGGAAAAGCTTCTATGTTAATATTTCATGAATTAATCACACTTTTAACAATTGCTATGACAAAAACTTGGTTCAAGAAATTATTTTTGTGGTTTTGTTATGTCAATATAAACTATTTACTTGCACTAACAGTCATTCTGATTTATTTAAGCAGCACGATGAATCATGTGAGGGCCAACAAATCTGTGAGACATCAATATCAAGCTGCAGAGATGACAACATGGAAGGTGTGTATATTCCAGGCTTGCTTACTACTTGAATTATATGCATGAAACTTTGGCAGAAGTTGTTGATCATGTTTAGTGGGGAAAAAAAAAACAGATACATCCAGCCATAAGATTGCCATGCTCATCTTTCTGGGAAATCAAAATAGCTTGAACAGAAATTATTTAACTGAAAAACTGTAGAGAGAGTATTGAGCAGGACATTTGCCATCCAGAACTCTTGTGGGTACATGTTTATGAGAGAGGGTGTAGTTAAAACTAACAGAGGCCAAAACACTTGAAAGGGCATTTTGGAAACATTCAAGTGAGACAAATATAAACAGGTAATCTAAGCACTTATCCCTTGCTCTGGTGAATAATTGAAACGTCTCTGGACATATACTATTCACGATTATGAATTGACAGATTTTTTAATTGATTGTGCACCCACCTGGCAAGGTCAGCAAAGAGAATGCCCTTAACTTTAAGTCACTCTGCCATAGGCACTGTCCTACCCATATCCTTGTGCAACTGAAGTAATTGGGCATCCTCACCCTAACAAATTGAATTTAAAAAAAAAAAAAAAAGTAATTGGGCTCACAGCTATGTTAAGATGACATCATAAGCCCTCTTCTGATCTATTTGATTGGTTTTCACCATGACCCATTCCTACAACATATGGTGATGCCCCTAATCTAGAAAATTAGATCTTCATGGCTAAAGAATGAGAAGTAGAACATTAGCCATCACCAGATAGATGGGACAAGGCTTTGGAGATGAATGATGACAATGATGAGTGATGCCTCCACGGTAATTACTCTCAGCTTTTTTTTTTTGCTTTAAATAGATAATGGGAGTACAGCAGTACTGTAGCTTAAACACGATCTCCATGACTCTGTAAAAAAAATTAAAATATCCTAGGGGATAGGCTGAGTTGCTGAGATAAGTAGTACAGTATGGTAAACTGTCAGATTCTTGAAAATAATGTATATCCTCACAGTATCGTACTCAAAATGAGTACTTTATCTGGTGCAGTCATAAGTATATTACTACAACCCTCTGAGATGGAGCCCACCACATTTGATCCTACGTCAATATTGCATTGTCAGAAACATGTGTATACGAACTGAATAAAAATACCGGTAAAAGGAAAACAGCAGATTTTCAATGGGGTACCCAGTTTTGTCGATCCTTCCAGCCTTATGTTGGTCTGGGTTTTACAGGCTGAAGTGATGGGAAAAAGTAATATCAAGCCAATGAATCTTGGAAGACTTGAACAATGATTCAAAGTTTCAAACACAATGAGCTTTCTCTAGGAAGCTATTTAATTTCCATAATCCAAAGAACTAAGAAGCAAGGGCAATCTTGGATTAAGACGCGATCAACCGTCATGCAGTCAAGGAAGCCAAATCCGATCGTTCACTGGTCCAAACCCAAAATCACAAATCAAACAGCTATCTAAATGACCACAAGTTGAAAACAGTAGATTTTGCTAACCGATCAGTGCTCCAATGATCCAATCCACTATTTGTCATCAATCCATTGGGAGAATGGCTAAAAAGAAAGGAGAAGGAAAGAGAAAAGTGCATAAAATAGAAACTTTTATTGAAATAGATCCCTTAATTCCAAATCACCAAACCAAATTTCATGCTAAAATCCTCAAAATCCAATGATTTGAACGGATCTGATGAAAACTACAGAAGATTTCTAAAAAAGCACAAATCACAGTAAATGGCCTACCTCTGATGTCCAAAAAACTCTGAGAAAATCTACAGAAATCCTAGAATAAGCGGTTGACCAAGATGGAACCTATGATGGAAGCTGGAATGATCAAAGGTGGGCCATGTTGTTGATTGCCGTGATACTATGATGATCTGTTATTGAAGCGAAGCTCAGGAGCACTACTTCTAATACTATAGTCTGAAAAGATGATGATGCACAAGCTCTGATACCATGTCGGTCAGTACCCAATATACATAACACAAATTGTGGAATAATTGGATGCCCTGAATGAGTCGATCCTCCTCTCTTTTTATAATGTTTAGATGCTTGGACAAGACTCTAATTACAATCAATCTTAGTTGTCAAACTTTACAAAAGAGGAAAGAAAATCTATGTACAGTTGTCCTATTGACTAAGTATTCTCACATGGTTTTAAGATATGCTGGGCCAAGCCCCATTTAAGATAAAAGTGGGGGTAACAATATTAACAGTACTAAAGGTACCTAAGATTGAAAAGAAAATCAAGTTTGTTAACTTATTAGGAATTTTAATTTTTAGCTGCATAAATAATTAAAATTAGTCATACATATCGTATAAATATTTCAGTTTTTCTGTAAAAGAACATATAACTTCATGCTACCACTGTGCAGGGCCACCAGCAAGTTCTAGTCCATGTTCAAGCCAATTTCCCATGAGGGTTGTAATTCATGGGCATCAACCAGAAGAAACAGATAAAATGGAAGGCTATAAGTTGGGGAAACTTATCCTTCTGCCAGAAACTACAGTAGAGCTTTTAGCATTAGCAGGTAAGACAAGCCCAATACTACAACATTCTTCCAAAGAAATAATAAACCTAGGTGTTATATTAACCACTGGGAAATATGTTCTCTCCTCGAGAACTTTTCATGTAAGAGACAATAATTTTTTTTATAACTGATCTTGATTGTCAGTAGTATTCCACTATTCCAAAATATATACATTTTGATAAATGGTCTAAGAACCTTAATTTCCAAAAGGTAAACAAATTTTAAAACAAGTTAAGAAGCAGAAACATCTAATTTTCTAAGTATTTTCTGTTTAACTATATTAGATAGTTGCAAAACTTATCATACTTGATGTTGACATGTTATTTACATGAACCATTCTACAGCCAATTAATTGAGAAATAGTATCTATATGAAATGAATTGATACTATTGAACTTTGTTGATGCAGAGAAAAAGCTTGGGAAAAAGTTTAGGAAAATTCTTATCGCTGATGGCTCACAAGTGGAAGACTTGAGTGTTTTGAGAGAGAATGATCACTTGTTTCTTTGTTGAGTTTTATACACAACACATAGTAAGCGTGTCTATGAACTTTGAGCAATCTCAGCTTACTTGCGTGGATAATCTGTGTAAGACTCCACTGGGAGTGTAAATAAACCTTAACTGTGCTCAAAAGAAAAGAACATTCTTAAAGTTGCAACAAGATAGTAGAACCTTAATCAAATTGCCAGCGCCTACTAAGGCTCTAAGTCATTATCATCAAAGCCAATCACATGCATTTGGGATCACCTTTGTGATCCTTACTTAACTCACCCCTATTAAAGGCAATGTTTTGTGAGTTGTGAACGCTAGATTAAAAAGAAAATTGAATTAAAGAAAAAAGAAGTTATGAAGTTGGAAGACAAAGTGAGAAAGACAGAAGATTGAAGGATTCTTAAATCTAACTGATATGAACATCAATTAAGATTTGCAGGAATTAAAAGGATTACCCTTGCAGAATTTAAGTCTGCAACAGCTGAAAAAGTCTCAAAATAATCCATACCATATGACTAAATCCCTTTGCCACCAACCTGACTTTGCAGCACTAGATCTAGGTTGTATTGTGATTTATATACCTACTTAAATCCCACTGTACACTTCCTTTCAAGAACATCAACAAAGTCTTGTTCTTTCCAAGGGTTTGTGTTTCTTCTGTCGTCGCTGCTTTTCACTTTCAGTTTTTAGTGCTTCTTCCCACTTCCACTTGTGAAGGCATATGTCTGGCAAACAATCATGATACAAATGCATGATATTTAGGCGATGGATGACGACATCCTTTACGCAGAGCAATAAGTAGGTCAAGATCAGTGTCATTTGTCGTATGAACATCTAATGGGGAATCTGGATCTTGAACCTTTGTACTGAATCTCTAAGAATAATAACCTCGATTTCTCTTTCCTTTGGAAATACATTTTGTACTTCTTGGGCCCACTTATTGGAATTTCTAAAGGAGATGATCTTCAAAAATCCCTGATTCTCCACAAGAGAACATGTAAAAGGGAGGTTCATGCTCTGTCATCTGATTGTGGAGGTCCTCTGTGTTTGTTAAGAGAGGCAAACGTGAGCGATGTTAGACCTATGTAGTTATGTTGTCTAACATCGATAATTCCAAATCTTGCATAGGTTTCTTCACTTTAAGATAAATAATGAGAAAAGTATCTTCATTAAAGTAATTATGTACATACAGAAGCCTCATAGTATCAATGAGAAATATTATCTAATGCAGATAGTAGAAAAATAAGTTTTAGTGGATCCATTGTGTCTCGTGCTTCAAGACTGTTTTTCTATGACACTTCTTACAGTCTAAAAGCATTTCATGGAATCATGATGTGTCATAAATGTGTGTATTTAAAAGCATTTTCCCAACCATTTGATCTATTGCCCCCAAGTGTATGGTTATAGGAAGCATCGTTCCTTTGGATGTCTATCCAACGGTGAGTAATGGCTGAATGACTGTCAAATTTGGGCTAGTGGCAATGCATGGGAGGGGGTGTTGGGTAGTGCGTGTGCGTGTGTGACGGCAGTAGACTTGATTATACGCAGGCCAAATGGACACGAAAATAGGGTGGATTGGACATAAGAACCATGCAGACAGCTCTCATCTATGTCTATATAAAACATTATCTTACTATCATATTAATCCAAAACATTCCACTATTAGATGTGGATATCAGTCAATGTGCACTTCTTCTTTCTGACTTCAGACTTCAATCAAACTGGGGAGCATATCAAGAGTAGGCTCCACAACACATGATAGGGCCCTAATTAAAAAGGGCAAAGAAGATGAACAAAAAGAGTGAAGGCTTACAACTTTTAATTGTTGTCTCCAGTGTCGAGCATCTCCAGGACAGTGAAAGCAGCCTTCTGGAAACGCTCTCTCTCTTCCTCTAGGATTTTCTTCCTCTCAACAGAAGACTCCTTGCTCCTCTCTATATCTTCCATTATTCCAGCAGAGCTTTGATCAATTTCCCTGTAAATTGACTCTTGAGAAATTTGAGAGCTCATTGAGGAAGGAAGAAATATAAAAAAAATAAATCACTAGAACAACCATACCAGAAGCAAAAAACCCAATACTCACAAAAGGGTGATATAGAGAGGTGCATGAAGAGTACATTTGGAAAATAAATCAGGAATTCTCTTTGAAATAATTCCATTTTTGTATGTAAATAATTGCAATCTTATTCACTTTGTAATAACTTTCACTCTATGATGCACGGATACTTCAAAATGGGCAACGTATTGTCTTGTATCATATCCAATACTTCATTTTTTATGTGTTAAATCCGTGTTTATGGCGTGTACTTGTTGTATCCATGCCGTATCCATGCATCATAGCTTTCATGATAATTCCACTGCTCTTCAGCTATTTAAGAGACAAATTAGATAATTATGCCTTACAATTTGAAGACAGAAGAGTAGCTCACCCTATCAACTTTAGCATGTTCTCCATTGCCACTTGCACCTGCTGGGAGACATCTGTATTAAAAAAAAAAAAAAAGAATCATAGAAAGATAAGGTCAACAAGTATATTACGTGAGACAGCAAAGCAATGCCTTATTTCCAAATGAGAAGGAAATCTATTAGAATGAGAACATCCATCCAATCCTAAGTAACATTCATCACATATCAAACACCAACTAAGGATATATATATATTTTTTTTCATCATTGTTAGCACTTAAGAACAATGTGTTTGATGAACAGAGTATTGTTGCATCATCTTATCAGAAACCCAAGCATTAAAAAAATGGTTTAATCAAGTTCTCAGAGTGTAAATCCGTCATTAACTTGTCACTTAACACACAACGAAACTACAATGGAAATACGCCCTAATCAGCTGAAACCCAAACGTTCTAACAAGAAAATCATCAGATCTTCAAGCATTAGGGTAGTTTTGCCGAATTTTCACAAATCTTCAGAAGTGAAACCCAAATCTATCCAGCAACAGTCATATTTCTCATCCGATCTATTTGAATCGAGCGCAATGAAATCGAAAATATCAATAACAGATACGGTATAGAGAGAGAGAGAGAGAGAGAGAGAGAGAGAGAGAGAGAGAGAGAGAGAGAGAGAGAGAGAGAGAGAGAGAATTACC
Source organism: Cinnamomum chago (assembly GCA_038049695.1). Classification (NCBI taxonomy): domain Eukaryota; kingdom Viridiplantae; phylum Streptophyta; class Magnoliopsida; order Laurales; family Lauraceae; genus Cinnamomum; species Cinnamomum chago. The sequence goes on along the minus strand of CP142451.1, from coordinate 100,220,604 downwards.
GAAAAGGAGGAGTGAAAGCTGAGAATCTGGTTGGGAAAGAGGAAGAAGAGATTCAGAAGGAGTAGAAGCAGAGACGACTATGGCTTTGGATTTGGAGGGTTCCATGGCTTCCGCTCAATCACACAAATGCTGCTTCTGCTGTTGCTGTAACTGTTTGTGCCCTTTTTATTTGCAGGACCCAACTTTGGGCGGGAACAGCAACCAGGTTTTGATATATATATTTATTTTCTTTGCTTGCCATTCTTTTCTCTTTTTAGTTTTAGATGAGTTTGGAGAAAATCCAAATGCCTAATTTATTTAATATTCAAAAGAATGTTTTTTTGCTAAGAGATTTCTAGAAAAAAATTTCACTATCAATGGGGTTGACCACGGAAGAGGACTCATTTTTTTAGTATACCAGTTAAGGGTGGTGGACCCGAGAGACTCATGAAACATGCACATGCGATAAGAGAGAATCCGCATACATGGGGATTGAGAACTCGCACATAGAAGCAGTTGAGGAGAGCACAAGTTCAATCCATAGTTATTTAGGTGAAAGGAAGGTCTGTCAACCAATTAAACAAACCCTCGTTCTCCTAAGGAGGGCTCATTTGAAAGTACTTTTATAAGAGAATCAATATATATGACCATTTTTTAAAAGTTGAGTATACTTTTAGGGTGTTTTTTTAGTTTTTCTCCATTATTATTATTATTATTATTATTATTATTTTGTAATACTAGCATACCCCTCATGTGTTTGGATGATAACTATTTATACAATTTTTATGGTGCAGTTCGTTCTATTTTTAGGCTGTCAGGCCAACCATTATCATCAAAGTTGTCCCCTCACTCTCATAGAATGTCACATACTAAGAATTGGTACTCTTTCTATCATTATTCATTACTCACTACTGGTTTGAAATCCAAAAGCAATGATTTTTAATATCATAACTTGAGTGCCATAGATAATAAGGGCACTTCTCCTTTTCATTTCTTTTTTTATAAGGAAGAGTGTCCTAGCCCTTTGGACTAGTATAATTCCTACCGTGGCTTCAATGTGGTAGTGCAGTTTTGAACCCTCAACCTTCGGGTGTAAATCGTGGTTATAGGCCAATTGAGCTACTCCTTAGGTTAATAAGAAAGACACTTGTTTAGAAGAATTTTTGGTAAGAATTAAATGCGTTGAAAATTGTTGACCTCAATGTAGTTGTTATGCATCTAGGATTCGGAGTCCCTTTATTTGATTGCTAAAATTCCAAAAAAAAAAAAAAAACCTAGCATTTTGAAATATAACTTTTGCACTTCTAATATTTTCAGTGTTCATTGTTCTAAATGCTGCTATGTACTATAAAGGATTTGGAAAACCTATAGGAAACCTCATTTAGAGTATTCATAAATCTCCCCAAAGAGCTTTAAGAAATTTGGATGGATTTGATATTTAAACACCTTAGATCTCATTGAGCACTATCCCCCACCTCCTCTATAATTGGCATGGCCTCAAGTGGCCCAATAGGCAAGTTTGCATGGTAGAATGTGCGGACAGTTTTCACCAAAACAAAACTCTAGGTACGAAGGGAATGGTGTAGAAAAGACTCGAACATGGATTGTGGAGAGATACATTGCAGTCCAATCAACTATAATGTTAGACAGAATTTCATTGCCACAGCAGTTCAATCAAATAATATAACCCTTAATTTCATTGCCTTAGGATGAGCTCAACCTAAACTCAGCCCATTTATTTACCTGGCTGAAAATGTTGACTCAAGCCCATCCTGAAATGGTAAATAAAACCACCTTTTCCTTTTTCAAGGAACCTGAGTTCTTGAAGAAGTAGAGCCACCATGTGGAAGTGAAAGAATCTCCAAGTCTGATTCTGACTGTTGGTATTGGAGCAGACACTGGATAGGTAGGCCATGGTCTTAAAACTTTTTCTTGTGTATGTATGAATCATTCTAGATTATTACAAGGTATTCCATTCTAGATTATATACTACATGGCAGGTCCATCAACTACTATCATCATCACCATTGAATTGTGGCCATTTTGGGTGATTGCTAAACATTATTTTAAAAAAAAATTAAAAGGATTGCTAAACATTATTCTAAAAAAATCATAAGGCTTCTTCTACCTTAAATTAAAAAAAAAAGGGGCAAAAAGGTAAAGAAAAAAGCTATGCGTCTGCCGGGAGTCGAACCCGGGTCTATTGCTTGGAAGGCAATTATCCTAACCGTTGGACTACAAACGCAGGTGTTGATAATGTTTTAGAAAAATAAGAATATCTCTAATAAAACTGTCTCTCACAGCCCATGTATTTCCCCTCTTCCTATTTTCTGTATAGAATTTAGGATTAGCCCCAAAAAACAAAAAACAAAAAAAAAAAAAGATCAGAGGAAAACCCTATTTGTACATCAATCATAACCATTCATCTACTGACATCAAACTACAATTAACCCAATGTAAACACAATCAAAACAAAAGGCATAAAGGTAAAGTTACAGATTGCTCACAATCGAACAAAAGACATAAAAATAAAAGGAAGCCCCCCTCCCCCCCGGAAAAAAAAAAAAAAAAAAAAACACTCAACAACCGAGATATTTAGTGTTCACGCAAGGCAAGACAGACTAATGGCCAACCACAAACATGCATCACTCTTAACCCAATCTATAAGCTGTCAATCTAGGTGATAATAGGTGTAATCACTCCTAGTGCCTAGTAGAGTAAATGGAAGAGGGCAAAAGTGGAGTAAAAAGGAACATTTTGTGTCATATTGGCAGTTTTACTCTACCTCCCTTTTCAACATCCAAACAAGGTTAAAGTAAGATAATCCGCTCTCAGCATCCGAATAGCATGAAGTAAGAAAGCCACTCATGTATTCCACTTCTTTTGCCTTCATTTACTCATCTCCTCATGCAAATAAATAAGGCCACGTGTTTGGATGGGCAAAAAATAGAATAGAGTAAAGTTAAATGACTCTAACAATCTAAAATTTTAACTCTACCTTATTTGAATGAATCTGCCCGATAAATGAAGTAATGTTGTGAGTCACATGTAATCCATTTCACTTCAACTCCAAACCTCCATTTCCTTGAGTAAAAGTGAATTCTACTCAAAACCTCCATTTTCTTGAGTAAAAGTGAATTCTACTTCAAATCTTAATTTCAAAATAAGCATCCAAATTGAGTGAAATACTCTACTTCAACTTCAACCTACTTCTCTTTCACTCTACATGTAAAATCCACTTCATTTTACTCAACTCTTCATTTATACAAACATGAATTAAACTCTAAAATAAACAAATGGGCCCTATAAGACAAGATGACAATGGGATGTTATCATCTTCTCACATGACCTTTTTTTCTGCCAATAAAACAGTTCAAAGGTCTTTCCACAATCAGAAAAGTCAAAAAGCCCAACATACAAAAATAAAAATAGGGAGGGCATGGATGTGTATAATGTATATTACGACCTGGTTTCTGCAAAGAGCCAATACAAAGCTATGGGGTAGAGAGGTGAAGACATACAAAGGTCTGATTTCATTTCACAGAGAGACAATAGAGATCGATACTTGCAAACAAATGGCTGTCCACTCCACCTGACTTTTGCACTCGTCATTTTTCCACTTTTTGAAGCAATGCTTTTCTACAAAAAAACCATTTTCTATGGGAAAGGGATAGGAATCTATTTTCTAGAGCACTGTGGAACTGAGGAATTCCAGCGCCCTACAAACAAAACCCAAAGCACATGTTGCTCTTCATGTAGATTGTAGAAAGGGGCGGAGTGAAAACTTCGATTAAGGGGGGAATCGGTGATCAATCTTGGGTGGTGGAGATAAACATGGAATTAGTTTCATTTTCAACAGGGGAGAGTGCAGATCTATTTTCTGCAGAAAACAAACCAACCACCCCATAAATAAGAGTGGGGATCTCTCACTTATCATTAACATCTCACTTTACCCTCTGTAGAAATAGGCCAGAGAGAGAGAGAGAGAGAGAGAGAGAGAGAGAGTGATTTTTAAATGTTTCTATTCAAAGTAGTATTACAGGATTTCAGAAACTGATTACAAAAAAAAAGTAGCTGTGAAAATGTATATAGACAAGCAGTCCAACGGCTTTCCAGATATTACACACCCTCGCTCTAGCGGCAAAAGGAAGCCTTTCTTCTTCTGCTGACTCCAAAGATAGCTTTCTTCTGCACCAATAAAAAAAAATGGTTTTAATAGCAATCTTCGCAATTTTCAAAGGTCTCAATAATAAACTTTAGTTTTATCAATGAAAATAGGGCTTAATCTATAGAAAAATGAACACCAATCTGAAGTTCCAAGTTCCCGAGACAAATTTGAACCACCAATAGGCAATAACCCAAGCAAATTAAGATCAAAGTTCAAATCAGTAGAAGCTGAAAGGTTATAATCACAAGAGAAACAAATTCAATTCATGCATCCAGTGTTTCCAAATATTAAGTCCCAACAACCCAGGGTGCCAAAAGAAAAAGGAAAAAAAAGTCCCAACAACCCAAAAGCTAGGACTTTATACTGTGGAAGAATAACATGAAAGAACCATAATTCTATAGCAGACAACATTTTCCATTGGTGCAGCAGACATTGTAGGCCATCACCACCACCAGATAGTGTATATATCTAGTAAAATATGCTTGTAGGTAAGATTTTATACAGAGAATAACCCATGAAAGCTACCCCAAGCAACAGTCTGGAGATACGCAATTAGGAGCTTTTTTCTATATTGTATTGATCAAAGAGATAAATGGTATACTAATCAGATCTCCAAAATCTCTATCCAAATCTCCCATCTTCCTATCTTCCAGTTATCATGTATAAGAGCTAGGTTCAGAATAAAGAAGCTTTGGTCTAATCTCTGACAGATACGAATGGCTATCATCTTTTGTGCTCAATAGATCAGCTGTAGGACCCACCAAATGCTGATCATGACATCAACAGTTTAACTTTAAGGCCTAATTACAGTCTTTTTGTCATTTTTTAGATAACTCTGGCATCAAGGGGTCAATGGTTTATCAAACTCCTTTCCTTCCAGATTCCAGAATCATTCCAATTTTCACCACAGCCGTTAAACCGACATGGTATTCAAAATTCAAGGATAGGACCTTTTCTCTAATCTCAGCTAGGAATTCAGAGGTCTTTTAGGACCGGGGATCTAATTCATTTTTCTCCATTCAAATAAAAAACATTGGGCACATCCAAATTTCTGTGGCACAGCCAAATCTTACTTTGTACTTGGATGAGCCTCATCTCCAATAATCAAATATAACATTCTATCAGACTCTACTTGCTTGTTAATACAAATTCAATTTTACAAATACAGCAATACATCTCATTTTGATTATATTATTCATACTATTTTAAACTAAAAATATTCACCAGAGTAGACTATTGTTCAAAGCGAAGGTTTTTTTGCAAGGTTGTCCAGCCATACAGTTCAAAATCAATCATTCCCAAGAATTTTTTTTCCCGTCTGGTTCCAAGAAACTAAAATAAGAAAAATAAAACTTCTTAGAACCATTACCAATGGGTTTTCCACTGCTCCAGCATTCAACTCCTCCATCTAGTCGTTCCAGTTGTCCGTATTCTTCCACCCACTCCCCCCATTTCCAAATCTACCAACCAAGATTTAGAACAAGTTAATATTTGCTAACACTGTTATTAAAATCCTAGGATTCAAGGTAGGAAGTCTACAGGTCAATATAGAATTCGAAAAACAACATTCAGGTGTGATCTAATAATCTGATATTTGTTGTTTCATCACATGATTCAGGAGATTTGCCTGGACAGAAATAACAACTGAATAGCCCTGAAGTATCATCTGCAAACTAACAGTGGGTGACAGGGACCTGCATCTACCACAACAGAAACCCGGAAACAAGTCAACAGTCTTGGCATTCTCAATCATTCTACTTAGGGCCTTGCCAGCAGTTGTGAAGATGAATGGAGATAACGGATTGCCTTGCTGCAAATCCCTTGAAATTGCAAAGAATCCTTTCGGAGATCCATTCACCAACTGAGAATCTAGCCAATCCCACACTTTCCTTGATCCCATTCTTACATGTGACACTGAAGCCCAAGCAGCAGAGGAGGCACTATAAGAAGATAGAGGACCTGTCTCGAAGGTATGTGATCTCGCAGAATGGACCTACATCAAACCTACAAGAAAAGGCTCTGGAGAAAGAAAATCAAGGGGCGTTGAAGGTCTTGATATAGAAGGCTGAAAGAATGGGACTGAAACATATGGTTCTTCCACAGCATTGCTTCTGCTCGCCAAAGATCAAACAAAATCATATTTAGGTTCACAAAAGCCAATCCTAGTTGACTCATTAAAATTAAAAAAAGGTCAAACTCTGACCTTTTTTCTACTTATATTATGTAATTATGTGTTAACTAGAAAAGTTCTGCTCATGAGGCTTACTCGTCACATCTTAGTAATTGGAACGTCCATCAAGTTTTAAAACATTGTAGAGTCAGTTATCATTAAAACAGGGTTTGAACAAAATCTCAGTTCTTGTATGTTAAAATGCATCCCAAATAACTATGTTCTTGATGACTTGGACATCCTCCTAGGTTGCAGGTTTAGGAGGCACTACGAAAAACTCTCACAGATAATCCACGAAGAGAACTTGCTTTGATACCTTTTGACATGTTCAGTAAAGTTTAAATTCTATTCAATTCGTTTTTGCACAATATAACAATGATTGAAATTTTAAAAATGTGTCAGCCCCAATGGAACATAGATCTTAAGAAGTGCAACCTATCGAAGGATTTGGCTCCGGATAGATGGGAAAGGAGAAATATAATTCATGTAGCCGACCCCAATATAGTTGGGACAATTCCTTGATGATGATGATGTCACCCCAATGGTTAAACAACAAGCCAAAGTAGAAAAGGCAAAATAGTATCACAAAAAATGTTCAAGCAATAAGATTCCATAAACAGAATGGAGACTATTTACTAGTTAAATAATCACAAAACAGTCAACTGATAGACAGCAAAAATGTGGTTGTCGATGTTAGAGAATGCCAACATTCACACAGCCAGTTGAGTCTACTAATATTCATTGGGAAGGTTGAAACTGTTCTAATATTAGACCAATTCCTGCAAAGATACAAATGTGGTTGTGTTATAGAAACGGTTTTCAATAGAATAAGTGTCAGGACTAATTAGCAATAACAGCAGTTGACACGTCTAATATGAATCTGGTATTCAGATTATTGATCAAAGACATATAGCACCATAGATTCAGTATCCAGCAGTAAGATGAAAGCAGTACACCCTAGCAATGAATCAAACCAAAAGGACTGCACAACCCAACAAATAGTCTAACAAGGAGGTAACTTATAAAGCAGCACCACCAGAAGCTAAAGCAGCACGGTAACAATTGAGGAAAAGGAGATGAAGACTCGGAAAGAACAACGGGATAAACCAGGCTGTATGCCGAACCTTATAACACTGCATACAGGATAAACCAGACTATATGCCGAACCTTATAGCACTGCATTTAGGGGAAAGTCCTCTCTCTCTCTCTCCTTATAACACTGCATACAGGATAAACCAGACTATATGCCGAACCTTATAGCACTGCATTTAGGGGAAAGTCCTCTCTCTCTCTCTCTATATATATATATATATATTCCCTTTAAAATTGTTGTAGCAGTTAGAATGAGCTATTGTCCAGTTGTCTTATTAGTTTATTGACCTTATGCATACGTACCCATTTGCATTTACAGTTGTTTCAATTGGATCAGATAAATCCAATGGCTATCCCAATTCCCAAACGATTCAATTTATACCTGACTGCGTCCAAAGGTCCTTTCTATATGTCGATCCATTTGCTTTGAGGTGAATCCACTAATACTTAACACTAAATAATAATAATAATAAAGTATCTGCATGAGATCCACTCTAAATATGATGCCAGAGAGCTGTGAATCACTCTTTGCGCCTCTGACAACATGAGGTCAGCCACCACTTTACCCCAACATCAATGAAAAGAGAGAAAAACCTAATTTGCCAAAAGAAACTAAATAGTCTTACTGTTGGTCATCTAATGTACACATGTAGACCGCATTGTTGTTATTGTATGAAAATGATTAAAAAAAAATCCACTTACATTGTCTTTTTAACAGCTAAGGGGCCATATTGGACTTCTTTTTTTATCGACTCCTAACTTCAAAAATAATTGCAGCAAAGGGACTTGATAAAAATAAAGACTTGCTAGCTTGGACTCCTAACATGGAAAATAACTAGAAACTAGCAAACACATGATTGAGGTAATTTTTAAATGTGATTGAGATGGGTTTATGGGTAGGATTGAGCTATCAAATTGAGTTGACTTTCAGGAAGATGTCAAATGGAATTTAGGGGTTTCTGATGTTTTTGGAAAAAAAAAAATTGATTAAAGTTTCAAGCAAGGGCACTAGTCAAATTAAGCTTGGGATTTAAAATTTTAAATGGGGTTCTGAATGGGATTGAAATTAGGGAAACTGGGGGAACTTGAATGGGTATTTAAGTCCACTGCTATGGATTGCACAGAAATTAGAAGAGTACACTGGGGCTCCTAATTGAGCTTTTTGTCTCAATCACAGTGGGTGAAATAAGGATTTGGATGAAAGGTTTAATTGAGATAAAGTTAAAGATGGGTTTTATGGGATTTATTGTCTACTGTCTGCTGTCCAGGGTTTAGGCACAAAGAAGGGGTTTTCTGAAGATGGGATTAATCAAATTGGACTGATTAAAGTTTATTCAGGGAGGTTTCAAATTGTGATAGTGGATGGATAAGGGCTGTGCAGGATAGGGTATTGTTGTTGGAGCTAAGGAAGAATCTGAAGGTAGTTCAGTTAGGTCTTCAGAGGTTTCGGATAATTCGGGGATAAGGTTCTTCATTTTGCTGGTTGGGTTCTTAATCTAGTTGGTTGCTCAACAGGGGTAATTTTTGGTTTCGGAATATGAACTAAATGGGTCAGATTGGGCTGACTTTACGTTAAGAATGGAAGGTTGAGGTAGGCTCAAGAAAATATTTGCAGGGGGATAAAAGAAAAAAGAGAGATAATGCTGATAATGAGAACTAACACACAAGTTAGAATTAAAAATGAGTTGGCTCAGTGATAATTACCAATATAATACAAAAAACTGATAGAGGCGGCTCTGAATCACTCTTTTGTCTTCCTCTATATGATACTCATAAAATCACTCCATGGCTACACAACAACACCAAGGATAAGAGGGGAAACCACGATTTTCCAAGAAGAAACTGAAATTGTATTATTTTTGGTTGTGTGATGTACAAGTATTAGACCTTTCTGCCATTGTATTTAACCGATAAAAAAGGACTCCAATTGGAGTATTTAGTGACTCCTGACAGGAAAAGCAAAGCTAGCTGACTCCCAATAAAATAACAATTTGATGACATGGGCTCCTAATAGGCAACTAACAAGAACACATCAAACAAACACTACTGGAAGCCTTGAGAAAGGTGACACTGCCAGAAAGGGATTGCAGCACAATTATAGTAGGTTCCAATATAGGGGGGCCATTCGGGCTCTTCAAAAGCATGTTGATGCATCAACAAATTGGAATCACCTCATCAAAATAGCTTTACACTTAATCATAGAACAAATGGAAGAGAATCAATTGAAGAAATACAATGCAAAATTTACCCTTGAATGGCTAAATATAACCAAGTCAATAGTAGAATTCACAAATAGGACTGCACATCCAAAGCTCCAACTGGTTTGACATCAAAGAGAAGAAAATTTCCAAAAAAGTTATCTTACTTTTTTTTTTTTTGAAAGTATACCTCCAACACCATGGTCATGGTGGTGGTATCTCCAATATGAATTCAGCCAACATAAATACATAATACATCTCTATTTTTTACAAAAATAAAAAATAAAAAAAATTACACACTCCTTTCATTTAGGACTCTAACTAAATAACATGGCATAAAACTACCTGAAATATAATATATAATCTTTACCGAATAACCTTCCAACACTAAGACTAAAAAAAAAAGATATAAAATAATGGGAAGAAATTCTAAATAAAATGTCCTATAAGGGAACAGGAAAGAGCGAGAAGGATCCTAATTCTGAAAAATTAAATCATCAGCCACTGGCTGCATTACATGTACCTTAGAATACACGTATTTGAAGGAGCCATCAAAATTAGTGCACATAGGGATTCTTTTTTGGTTTTAGGATCAATTTTGTATTTGTTATGAACCTTCTATTTCTAGGTAGACTACGATATCCACTCCAAGAGAGTGTTAAGGCGTAGAGCTCCATGTCTAGAGTAATCAAAATACGAAGAACAAGCGCGCGCCCACCCACCCACACACACACACACACAAAAAAAAAAAGGCCTACAACAAAACACACCTGTAATTGACCTAATCCAAGAAATGAAAACATACATTGGTCAACCAGAAAAAAAGAATTGGTACTTACATTTCTTCAACTATTAGAAATTTGAAGATCTAAATTGATCAATGTAAGAACCCTTATGAATAAAACATTGCCAATGAAGTACGTTTGACATAAAACACAAGAACTGGAAAAGGGTGTTCCAGCATTGTAATTTCAGAGTAACAAAAGTTTAAAACTTCAAATAGACTCACACAGCATCATGGATTTAAAATGGGGACATTATAAATTTCACTACTGAAATAACCCTCAGCAAGTTTGTTTTTATTTTTATTTATTTTAATAATGTTTCAAAAGACCATAAATCAAAGAGCAAATGCCATACATCACCCGCTAGTATTCTCAACAGAAACATCAATCTCTTCATCATCCCCTTGTCGTATCTTTGCAATCTCTGCCTGTGCCCGCTCTAGAATCTGCCTCTTCTGCAGCTCCAATTCTCGATGAAAATCAATCCTCATCTTCTCCAACTCCATCATCTGCTGCCTCTTACTAACCTCAATCTTCTCATAAATCTCCCCAAACTTATGGATTGAATCCGCAAGCAACCTATAAGACGAAGACGCCCCACCATTCTCCTCCTCCGCCCGCTCCCCGATTCTCATTCTACTAGGAGGAAGCCCTTCTGATTCCTCATCACCCTCATCACCACCACCATCATCATCTCCCTCAGACTCCGAATTCCCCGGGCTATCTCGCATCTCATCCAACCCATTAGAATGGTTTACATAAGCCCTTGGGTTCATGAACACATACTCTCCAGAATCCAACCCACAGGCTAGCCCCAGCTGCCGCGGAGGAGGGGGCGAGGACATCAACATCTCCATCTTCTTAAAGAAGACCCATTTGCTCGTCAAGCCGCTCGTCTTCTCCTTCTTGTACTTCTTCTTCAACGTGTCAAGGCGGTTCCTGCACTGCGAATCGGTGCGGACAGCCTTCGACACCTGCGACACCCTCTTAGCAACTTCAACCCACTCATCAGTCCGGAGGCTCTTCCTCCCGAGCTGGAGGAACCGTTCACCCCAGGCATCGAGAAGGGCGAAAGTCGCCTGCTCCGACCATTCAGGTGGAGAATTCCGGCTACCCCCAAATGCTGGGGGTTTTGGGGCGGGTGCGGGCGCCTGGGTCGGCCTAGTGCGGGGGACGAATTCATACCCAAGCCCCAATTTCTCCATTCTCCGCCTCTTTCTGCCGCGATTTTCAGATTCGTCGTCGGTGTCGGGCCTGGGATAGGCCTCTCCTTCATTGTCATCATCTTCTTCGTCATCTTCGTCGCCGAGATTGGCAACTTGTTTGGTGGCATTTACATGGTCGTCTTCGTCTTCTTCTTCATCGTCTTCATCGCTGTCGTCAGGGTCTTCTTCTTCTTCTTCTTCGTCTTCTTCTTCTTCCGCGGCGGCATCGTCTTCTTGTTCTTGGTGGAAGAAATTGGCGGCGAGAGGGGGAGGGGCGGAGGAAGGGTTTCGGACGGGGAGTTTAGGGCGATGGGAGGAGGAGGAAGAGAAAGAGTGCTGGTAATTAGGGTGAGGGTTTGGAGGATAGCGTGCATCGTCTTCGGTATCGTCCATTTCCTTTTTCCTTACTAAACGAAGAAAACGAAAGACCCTAGATTTGATTTGATGATGGTTTTGAAGAAGAAGAAAAAGCTCACTCTTTTGAGCGAAACCCTAATCTCTGATCTTATATGTGCATGAAGAGGAGAAGAGTAGTAGGTTTTGGTAATGAAGATGAGATGAAATAGTACTTACAATACTTGAGGGGAGAGAGAGAGTTGAGGGCAGAAGACTCAGGAGAGAATCAGTGGGATGGGATGGGGATGATGTTTCAATTCAATTCCAATGCTAAGAATAAGTTTTATCACATAACATCATGTCTTGTATTTTTCCACTACACCAAATTCTCATTAAAGTTCGTTAATTACAAGTTGGTCCAGCTATTTAGGTCTTGTTTTTTTGGCAAGAATGAAGACACCCAATTCAAATGCAAAAAATAAAAGAAATAAAGAACAAGCAAGGAAGAGAAAAATGTCGTATAAGTGGTATGTCAACATGGTTGAAGGTAAAAAAAAAACACCCATTGTTGAGTAGTGGAAATAACAAGGGACAAGCCATCAAAAGCAAAAAGAAAATAAATATTAGTCTTGTAAATGTAAACACACTCCTGGTTGAGCAGTGGATTGATCGCTGGGTAATGGGACTCTAAGCCCAGCAACCCAATTAGGGATAAAGACAGATATTTGATTACCCGATAACCTGGAAATTATGATCCATTAAAAATTAGATCTAGAACTGTTTTTTTAACCTATACCATTTTAGGAACTGACGGGTCTAGATTCAGACACATGCATGATTGGACCTTTGGACATGTCTTGTTTGAAAGGTAGAATTAAAATAGAAAGTATGATTCATTCTTTTTTATTATAAGATTATACAGCCCCTCGACTCGGATCCAGACAAATACCAGATTATCACATTACCTGAAGGTTCCGACATATTAAGACTGAGTCTGTATTGACCTGTTTAGCAGATGGGTCAAAAAATAGGTTCTCGGGTGTGGGTCAAAAACTCATTTTAGCACCCCAGACAATACCAGATTATCCCATAACCTGAAGGTTCCAGACATATTAAAACTGGGTCTATATTGACCCATTTAGTGGAACCTATTTTTTGACCCATCTGTTAAATGGGTATGGGTCAAGAACTCATTTTAGCACCCATTGGTAACAGGACCAGGTTCCATTTGACTCAATGGATCAAATAACAATGAACATAATGCAAAGCTGACCATCTGACTATTGGGTCAAACTATCCACCTAAACCCAAGTGGAAAATAAGGGCAAAAAGTTCAATCCCAAGTCCTAACCCTACCTTACGGAATTTACTTTTATGGTATTTTAAACATTTGAGAGCTTCATGAAGGTGACTCCATGTCTTTCCCCTGCATTTTCAACACGTAGGAAATAAATGTGAGGGCACAGTGGGGATCCTTCAAGAACATGGAGTGTAGGGATCAATCAAGCTGGTTCCGTGGATGGATTTCCAACATCCAGGTAATGCAGGAATCCTAATTGCCCCTACGATATTAGAGGGCTTAGAGGGTGAGGAAAGAAGTTTTGAATGATTTTGATGGATTCAAGTAAAATCAAAATCATTTTTTTCCCAAACAAGTGTATAGGTATATCCAATGGATCATACCCATTATTCAAATCAAATGGTCTAAATAAAGAGTATAGGTCTGTGTGTTTTGGTGAATAGGGTGCAATTACTTTAAAGAGAATCCTTAATCTAGATGCCATCCGCATGTAATGAATGGCAGTAATAGTATTATAAGCAAAATGAAACTTTTCATGGGCAACAAATGGATAAAGAAAAAAGGCCACGGATCATAAACGCTCAGTAAAAGGTTTCTAGCAACCATTGTAAGAACCCTTTTCAACCCTTGAAGGAAAAGGTCTATACAGTATAAATGATGTATTAAAAAACAGCTCCATCTACCTTTATATAGTTCTTAGCAGAAGACACCATCTGTTATGCTGATGCCTTTGAAAGATGTAAATGATGAAGGTGAGAACAATAGTACAGACTCCTGGGTAACTCGCAACACCTGAACACGTCCAGGAAAAATAGTTAACAAAATCCATGGACGAGAGCAGAGTGGTGAGTTACATTGACAAACAAAGGTCTCCAAGACAAATCGGTTGAAAGATCGCTAAATGGTATATAACATCTCATAGATTGTAGCAAAACCAGATTCTGGAGACCACACTAATATCAAAGCTATGTGCCTCCCCGCAAAGCACAAGCTGCAAACTATCAAACATATCATGCGCAAAGCAACATCACTGATGATGCTCTTAGCAGGTTAGCTCTAATCAGATGCAGGCTGGAATGGGAATGATGATGCACAAAAGATACAAATTGAAAAAAAAAAAAAAAAAAACCATAGCTCAAATGAATCAAAAGGCTCTAAGCTAGCTTGATTATCCAGGATGGGGATTGCTCTCAGCCTCATCAGTGTCCATTTGCTCCGGCCCAGTTGGAAACGCCTGACTTTCGCTTTCAGATGAGATCTCACAGCTAACATCACTGCTTTCAGGTTGTGACTCCGAGGGTTGTGGTTGAGGTGTTCCAGGGGGTGTTTGTGACTGAGTTGGTGCTCCCTTTGGTTTCATCATTATTGGCCTGCAAAACCTGTTTATGCAGCAGTTTTTTAGTATCCAGCACTGCAAAGAGTTTGAATACATGACAATGAAGATCAAAGCACACATATGACAAGGCATTAATGATCAAAAGAATAATATAAGGCATACATGATTCCAACACAACTGGAAGAAAACTGGGTCAATGGAAAGTGGCCAGAGTGCGTTCATGGGCATAACAAACGTGGACAGTGACAGGAAAGAAAGTTATATTGCCATGCAAAACTACCGGCGAATAGATCATGCTCTTTTATGCAATGATACGGATTCAGTACCATAGTAGAAAAGGTTATGGCACAGCAGTGAGGTGGGAAGATTTTATCTCAATTTTTGTTGACAACGTGGCGTAGAATACTCCAGTGAAGTGGTTGAGATCACCCTTCTCTAATTTCGGCAAGGAGGTAGAGGCTCTTATTCCCGTCCGGTAGGAAAAGGACGGGCAGTTGTTTTAGTTTTGTTCAGTTTAGCAAGAAGATTGGCCCTGAAAGCTACAGCTGACATGAATGGGTGCAGTCTGTATGGCAGGAAGTTGGCAGGTATAAGAGAAGATTCAATCCAGGATATAAGGAGGTGCAGAATTAGTCTACTTTGGAAGGTGTGGCTAACTAGAAATCTCAGCTACTTCTTCCTAATGTAGGGATGAAGAGTATTTTTAGAAGAGACCCAATCTCTTGGTGGGTTAAGGAAAGGCTACCTTTGTTGATGTGGAAAAAGGTGGTAGTTCTCAGAGTAGTAAGGCCATTTCAGTCGGTAATGATGTTATCAGAGCCAACTTAAGTTGGTTAGCAAACAGATTGGTTGGTAAAGTTCGTTGAAAGGAAGACATACCTGATATTCTTGGTCTGTGTGAGGCTTGTGGATTATCGATCGATACCAAGTTGGCTAGGCTTGGAGGCCCTCTTGTGCTGCTGTCTTTCAGTAACTTGGATTCTGCTCCGAAAAGTCTGGAAGATTTTAAAATGGAATTCTCGGACCTTTCTATTTCTTTGGAGCGCTAGAGACCAGGTAGTTTTTCAACAACTGTAACTGTGTGGGTTTGGTGTTTTGGGGTTTCCTCTTCATGGCTGGGAGGAAAAACCTTCATCTAGGTTGAAGAGAAGGTGGGAGAGGCGGTTGGAGTTGCAGAGGAGACTATTGACAAATCGATCTTGGAATATGGCGGGTTATGTCCTGTGTGTGGTTAGTCATCGTTTCATCTTTGCACAAGTGTCTATAGATATCTTGGGAAATCTCATCAAGGTAGAAGTTTGGGAGGACGGATTTTTTTCTGAAAGTGCCATCAAGGTGGAAGTTTGGGAGGAGGGTTTTTTTCAGAAAGTTTTCGAAGTTTGTGTTCTTGGCAACAAGGAGAACCCGCCGCTGTAAGGGCTACGGGGGTGGAGTCTCAGAGACGAGAGGCAGAATCAGAGGAACCAGGATCAGATTCTCAGTTGGAGGCAAACAACCCATCCATGGATGGTAAATACAGTTACTTCAATGTCGGGGAAGGTCATCGGACATGTGATGCAGGCCAGACCCATGGTCTGCCAACTAATTGGGCCCAATCCACAAGCCCAATAGATCATGCATTTAGTTAGAATTTTAATTAGTGAAGAGTCTTATTTAGAGAGTTGTTATTTATTTAGAAGTCATTAAAATTAGGAGTTTTATTTATTTGGATTATGACCAAGTTTAGTTTCCTTTATTGTTTAGGAAAGCAAAGTCTTATTAGGAAAGGGGATGTCCAACCCTTCCTATAAATATGTAATCCCTCTATCAGGAGAGTAGTTCATCATTATTCAATAATAAAGATTGGTTGGTTTGTTTGGTTTTCTCTTTATCTTCAATGGAAGATTGTTATTGAGTTCCGAGAGGAAATTGGCTAATTCCCATATGAGGAGTTGGTCCTTGAATTTGTCTTGGATTCGGCAAACTCTCTTGTAGGGCTTGTCTACACTCGTTTCATCGCCGCTTGCGGATCCAGGCTGATTCAACATGGGATCTTGTTCTAGCCGGCAATGGGGAGGCAGGTTCCTCTTGTCCATAACGTGTTTCTGATGTGGTGGTTGCCAATGGCAGCAGTCGGCTGAGCAGGTTTGTAGGTACAACAGGTCTGGGGACAACCACAGGGAAGGTTGCAGGGGCAGCATGGTCAAGGAGGTTTGAATCATTTGCCTTTTGAGGAAGGATTTGAAGTTCGGTCAAGGAGGGCAATACAGATGTATTGCAGAAAAAGGAATGAGGAGCCATGATACCCGAATACTTGTACAAGCCCAAAGTATCCGTACAGGACTGATAAAACACTTGTATTGGTACCTGATGGCTGATTCTACATCGATACTTCTAGGGAACAAGTTTAACATATCCTACTTATAAAGTCCATTAGTTCATATAGTTCTTTTAATATTTTTACTTCTCACCATGAAAAATGTTAGGAAGGGACGAAAACAATGATAATTTCATTGATTCAAAAGTGATCTAAAGAAAAAATCAGGAAACCCATATCCGTATCCGTGTCCTAAAATTTCAAATGTGAGGTGTCGTATCCACAATCCCCGTATTAGTATTCGTATCCATATCCATACCTGGGCATCATAGATGAGGAGAGCATGCTTTTCAAGGCACGAAATCGTGTCAACGCTTCCGTACATGAGGAAGTGGACAGCTGTCCAAAGGACTTAAAGAAATATATCGATTGATGTGCAAAAACCCTATCTCGCCAATATATAGCGCATCAGTTTCCTGGGCCGCATTCCAAGTCCATCAGGGAGGGGTTCAATGAAGGTGGATCAGACCAATTTCAAGAGGGTTCTTTGGGCATTTAGGAAGGTCCAAGGAGGCCCATTATGGCATGGTTAAAAATATCGGCCGTAGCGGCTGAGGCTGCTATGCTATTTTGAAAATAGCAGCGCTATGGTCTAAAACCTAGTAAAGCCAAGTAGTTTTAATTTAAAAAATTATTTTTCCTATTTCTTCTCCTCAATAGTCTTTTCCTTAAAGGGTCGTTTGTTTGTGCCCCATTTACGTATGTAATTAAATCACATGCG
Organism: Cinnamomum chago; assembly: GCA_038049695.1. Lineage (NCBI taxonomy): Eukaryota > Viridiplantae > Streptophyta > Magnoliopsida > Laurales > Lauraceae > Cinnamomum > Cinnamomum chago. The sequence continues at coordinate 100,202,958 of CP142451.1, read as the reverse complement.
TTTCCGTTGCGCATATCTCACGTTTGTTTTGTGTGAATCTGATTCACGTGTAAAACTCATATGTAAATGGTATGAAAATCAACTCAAAAAGTGCCCTTCATTTTCACAGCTCAGTATGTGTGAAAGGGATTAACATGCTACTGTTACTGTGCTGCAACAGTAACCGCGGACGTCCATGAAGGACGTACCATTTTTTTTTCCAATCTTGTGGGCCCCAAAACCATAATCTACAGCGATAATCATCTTCAGGAGGCTCAACACGGCTCACACATGAAAAATCCAGCCGTTGGATCATCCTGGATTGTAAGAAATTTGGGAAAAACTGCATACCGTTAGATCTGCCCTCTAGGTTTCTGTGGGCCCCCTTTGCAAGATCCGAACCGTTGATTAGCTCTAAAACGCCTAGAACAGCTAGACCCCAAGTTTCAGATCATGATTCCTCATGATCTGTGAGAAACTTGGGAAAAACATTATAACCATTGATGCCCATTAGATGTACTTTAAATTCACATGTGCAAATAGGTGAAATTGACAAACATTGGAATCTGAATGTCATGTGAGTCTGTTGCACATGTAATTGATTCACATGTGAAGCATTTACTCATGTGAATCATTTTCACACAACAACCGACCCCTAAGTTGTCTCTACCCTTCTGTGGTTCCAAATCACTAAAAAACACAACATTGGCTGCAACATAAGATTTGAAATTTTTTACCACTTATAAAATTCACACCGCTACATATCGCCCGCTATGTAATGTTTTGGCCATTGTCCGTTGCACCCGTTGCAACCGCTATTTTGATCCTTGCATTATGGATTAATGTAGTTGGCCAAATGAGTTTTTGTCTAGTTAATGGGGCAGCCAAATGTAAAGAATGATGAGCGAGAGAAGTGATTGCAATGGTCGAATTGTTTTCAGCGACTTCACCTATCCGGACTGCCGCATCAAGCCATTTTCAAGGGTAGTAGGTGAGCAAAAATGCAGTCTGAATTCTGCTCACTATAAGGATCAAGGTCCGATTCTGGGGTGTTGTGATGATCCTGGACAGATTGGTAGGGCCTCTTTCAGTGTAGATGAAAATCAAGAATCTGGGTGAAGTTGATGCAAGGGGATCTCTCACAATATCTTTGCTCCAGTAACTGTGTGCCATTTCAAAGGGAGGAAAATTTCAGATCTTTGACTGTTAGGAAGCAAAGGGTAGTCCCTCCCTTGGCCTCTGTCAGTGTAGATGAAAATCAAGAATCTTAGGGTGAAGTTGATGCAAGGCAAGGGATCTCTCTCAATATCTTTGCTCCAGTAATTGTGTGCCATTTCAAAGGGAGGAAATTTTCAGATCTTTGACTGTTAGGAAGTAAAGGGTAGTCCCTCCCTCCCTCCCTCACGAAATGTATTCCTGTAATATTTATATTTGATCACATCAATATAGGCCAGGCTTCTGCTATGTTTTAAGGGTTGTGTTTCCTTCTAGAGGTGTGGTCTGACTACAAAGCCACCTCCTAGACCCCTAGTGCAACATGAGTTCCACTAGGGAAAAGACCAAAATATGACTCAGAGGCCCTCATCCTACCCCAACTGATGAGAAAGTCAAATCAGGATTTCGCAACAAATTAAAGCAGCAATGCAACAGATAGATTCATACCTGTAAAGAGCCTCGCCCTTCTGCCTAATGTCAGCTATTAAAAGAACTGGAGTTGCATACTTAGGCAAAGCATCCTGCTGCTGCTTTTTCTCTCTCAGCCATGCCTCTGCCTCTCCGCATTCAGTTATAACCTACCACAACAAATCTATTAAGCAAAACACCTAAACCAATATGCTACTTTTCTCATTCTTTATAAAATTACATCAAACTTCATCGGTTCAATGTTCAGAATTTCCATTAAAAAAAAAATGTCAACTTGTTAAATAAGAAACTGCAAGTCTACACCACTAGGCCAATCTCAGAATGCAGTCTCCAAATGATAATTCATTTAAATATCATCCAAGTTGATCATAAAACTTGTCATTGAAACGGCCAAATTAAATTGAAATGGTCACAGAAAGTAAGAAACTATTCTGAGTTTTAATGTTTAATATCACAGTATCACACCGTTGATGTTCACTGCTATCTCCGCCAACTAAAATTAAACAGCACTTAGTTCCCTTTGAATAAACTGTATAGAGAACCAGCACAACAAATGCATGAATAAACTGTCTGTGCATGTGTCTATAACTATATTTATATATTATTATTATTATTATTATTTACTGGTAAATTATATCAATAATGGGAAGAATACATAGTTAAGACTTTGAAAAAGACATAAATCTATATCTATATATATATTTTTATTATTTACTGGTAAATTATATCAATAATAGGAAGAACACATAGTTAAGACTTTGAAAACGACATGAACAAGAGTATATGCTAAAAAAGAAGTGCTAGAGTGAAAGGTTGGTGGTCTTTCTGGGATCCTTCAGTTCCTCCTAGAGCTTTGGTCTCTTATTGGGGGGCAAGGAAGCATAAAATCCTGACTATTGATAAGTTAAGACAAGGAAATTACCTACTCAATGGGTATCCTATGTGCTTAAAAGGTGAGCAGTCTGCGCATCATTTATTGATTCACTGTCACTTTACTTGCACGGTTTGGATTGGTATTATTAACCTTTTTTATATGATTTGGGTGCAAATTTATTTGTGGCAAAGTTTTATGGAAGCTAGTGTTATATGCTTCTATTTGGAAGCTTTGGTTGGAGAGGAATAACAGTTTTCAAGAATAAAAGCAAAACTAGTGAGGAGATTGTTGCGGCCATTGTTTGGACAGTGTTGGAATTATGAGTAAGAAAAAGTAAGTATAAAGGAATATCTTTGGAAGATATCAATAGATATTAGAATTCAGTTTTACAGGGGGGATGGCGTACTAAAATTATGAATAGAATATTATGGATTCCTCCCCCTTAGATAAGTTGAACTTTGATGGTAGTTTCTTACAAAGTGTTTACTATTTAGAAAGGAAATATTCGTGGGGTCATTAAGGATTGAAATGGAAGTGTTGTTAGAAATTTTTTAGAGCCTTCTTTGGATGCCAATGAAGTCAAAGTGTTTGCCCTTCTGATTGGGTGTCACGAGTTGGTTAGGATGGGATGTTTAAATCCTATTCTTGAAGGTGATTATTTATCGTCTATCCAATGGGGATCCAGTGTAACTAGGATAGTTTCTAATTTGCTTTCCTAGTTTAATTAGGAGTCTTAGTCCCTGAGTTGTCTTTTCTTATTTATATGGAATTGTAGAGATCAGAACCTTAGAGTTGAAGTTAAATAGAAATTGGTCATGGATTTTATCCTTGGAGGTGCGTCCTCATGTGAAAGTATCTATGGATACCTATTATCATTCTTTGGCACTTTTCAGCAAGGCCTAACCCTAGGGCCTGCATCACATCCTTGCAGGATAGTAGATTGGGTGGAGGAGGGACAATATATTTCAAGGCAGTTGGATGCCTCTTTTCATCATACATTAAGAGAGGCTAATGCATTGGGAAACGGTCTTGCTAAGGGAGTAGCTTTTCATCCTTCTATTTCTTTTGATGTTTAGGCTTCTTTAAGCTTTTGGCTTTGCTTTCATTGTGGCTTTGGTGGTTGTCATTTTTGTTTCCTTATTTTTTATGAAATAAAGTTTTTCTGTTATAAAAAAAAATCAAAAAGGAAAAATTACAAAAGAGAAGCAACCAAAGCACATTCTCTATCCACCCGTTGTTTAGCCAAAAAGTCAGCCATGACATTCACTAACCACCTCCACCTGATTGAAGACAACCAAAATCGATAAGGACAATGATTTAATCCCATTGAGATAAAAATGGAATATCCATAAACCCCCAGTCATCGAGAAAAACCACAAAATAACATTAGAAAAGTTGCTCACAATTGACCTTTCTTGAAAAGAAGTGATGAAAATCAGCAAAGCTTCCCAAATAGTCATTCCCTTTTGTCTCATTGGAATCACTTATTCCTACCAACTTAGAACCATGAACATCAATTTCCCATTGCTATTACGGAAGACACCACTAATACTCGCTTGATCAGGCCTGCCTCTTAACAATCTAGTTGCTCCATCAATATTAAACTTCAAGGAGCCCTCTCGGGGAGGAGACCAGTGTTTCGATTTCCTCTCCTAACAAGAATTACATACCAAACATGTAGAAGATAACAAGGGCCCATTACAGCCAAGGCCCAAGGCCCATTACCATTACAGTATCCCACTCACGTGGGTTGACTGTGTCAAAGATTGTGTATATTTTGTACTCCTGATTTCTTGCTGATTGTATTCCTTGTATAGAGTAGGATTGATTCTTTCTATTCTTTTATATATTCTAATTTGTACACTTGACATAATTAGTGCCTTGATTAAGGCCTAACATGATTATAAATAGAACAGTGGATCATCCAAGGATGGTATCACGTTTTCTCCAAATCTCTTTCTTCTCATTCTTCTCAATCTAACATGGTATCAGAGCCATAATCTCTTGGAGACATCACCTACAGCAATACAGATCACATATCTGTATCATTCAGAAGCAAAACGTGGGTGAAAACTCACTGTTTTCTCAACGTGATCATAGTGGCCCACCAGCGATCATCACAAAATCCACAAGTCTCCCTCCAGCCTTGGTCGCCCATCTCCTCTTATCTTTTTGGAGATTTTTCCAGAATTTTTCAGAGATCAGAAGTAGGTCGTTTGATCAATCTTGTGATTATTTAACTTTCTGGAATAGTTTTCATCATAGCCGCACAAAATCCTTGATTCTGACTGGATTTTGATGCGACCTTCACTGCTGGAAAGGGATTTTCATCCTGGATTCTAGCCTCTCATCTGATTATCCATCAGATCTATCTGTGGGTCCCACGAAGGGATCCAGACACTCAAATCCAGTTCGTCTGGACTATTTCTGGGTTGATTTTTTGTTGGAAAATTGCACCTGTGTGTGCTGTGTATGACTGGAAGCATCATCCACTACTATTGAAGTGCTGTCTTGGATTTGGGGGTTGTTTGAACTCCTTACTCACTACTACTGACCTGCTGCTGGCTGCCTTCTTCTTCAAATAGCTACTGTCTTTGTTCTTGTCTACACTGTGCCATGGAAAAATATGATGTTATCCCGATCAAATTTAACGGGCAGAATTATATGTCCTGGTCTTTCCATTTAAAGAACTTTGTTGAAGGACAAGGGCTTTTTGGTTATCTTGATGGGTCGATCACTAAACCAAAACCTACAAGTACCACTGATTCCAAAAACGTAGCCACTTGGTCCAAAGAAAATGCTAAAGTGATCACATGGATCCTTAACTCCATTGATCCATCTCTTGCTGTGGCTCTTCAAGCCTACACCACTGCTGCTGATATGTGGGCTCATCTCAAGAAAGTCTATCATCAAACAAATAAGGCCAGGAAATTTCACTTGGACAGTGAAATTGCAAAGTATAATCAAGGGGATAAATCTGTGCAGGAATACTTTAATGGTTTCCTCACCTTATGGACTGAAAGAGATTCCATGTTGATCCAAACAGTCTCTCCCGGATTTCTATCTGAAGCTCTCAAGTTGCAAGAAGAAACTCATATTAGCCAGTTTCTTATGAATCTTCGACCCGAATTTGAATCTGTAAGGTCAGCTCTCATGAATAGAGAAAATTCTGCTAATCTTGATACCTGCTTTCAAGAGGTCCTTCGCGAAGAACTCCGTCTCACCTCCCAGCGTACTATTCTGGAAGAACCAAAAGCCTTCCTTGCACCTCTTCTCGCTGACTCGGCTCTTCTGGCAACCCCAACTCCGAAGCAGACCCAATGTTACGAATGCAAAGGCTTCGGACATATTGCCAAAAATTGCCGCAAGAAATTGGTGTGTCGATATTGCAAACGGACTGGTCACCTTATTGAGGACTGTCGCAGCCTACAGCGACGGAATGAGACACAGCCTAAAAAGCCTCCCTCTAATATGCCCCGACAGAACATTCCTGCAGCATTTCAGGCTCAAGCACCCTTATCTGATACAGGTAGCACGTCATCCGGGGCTATGTCCATGACTCCAGCCCAGATTCAAGAGCTGATCCAAAACACAGTTACTTCTGCTTATGCGTCTATGGGCTTTTCTGGTGGTCGGTATCAAACTCATTCCTCTATAGCTTTTCCTGCATTCCATTCTTCTGCCTCTCTTTCTTCTCCTATCACCTCATCCACATGGTTCTTAGATTCAGGAGCTTCCAATCACATGACATCTGTAGAACATAGCTTTACAGATTCCCACCCTTATGTTGGAAAAGAGAGGATAACCACTGCTAATGGTGATCAACTACTCATTTCTGGAGTTGGTACGATTACCTTAGCTAGTGCCTCTGGCCAATCCATCACCCTTCCCAATGTTTACTTTGTTCCAAAATTATCAGCCAATTTACTTTCTGTAGGACAACTTATTGATGATGGCTATCTTGTTCACTTCTCTTCTTCTGGTTGTGTTATACAGGGGCGACAAACTGGGAAGGTGATCGCGACGGGGAGTAAACATGGACGCCTGTTCTTGCTGGACATTGGACATCATTCTTTCATTGCTTACTCTTCTTCTCAAACTTTCAATAAATTGTGGACTGTTTGGCATAACCGTCTTGGTCATGTAAACAATGCCCATTTGCTTTCATTATTTAAGATTGGTTGTTTGGATTCTAAAATTGATAATAAAATGATGTCTTCTTTCTCTCAATCAAAGTGTGAAACTTGTTGCTTAAGTAAAAGTCACATTTTGCCTTTTCCTGTTCATAATTCTCGTGCATTAGCATCATTTGACATTATTCATTCTGATGTTTGGGGTATTGCTCCTACCTTGAGTAGGACGGGATTTCAGTACTATATGACTTTTATCGATGACCATTCTCGATACACGTGGATTTACTTTATGCGCTTGAAATCTGAAGTCTTCTCTATTTTTCAAAAATTTTATAACATGGTCCAAACCCAATTTCAGAGAGCGATCAAGATTCTTCGATCAGATTCTGGTGGAGAATATATATCTCATGAATTCTCTGCCTTTCTTTCTGATAAAGGCATTCTTCATCAAAAATCTTGTCCACATACCCCTCAGCAAAATGGAATTGCAGAAAGGAAGAACCGACATATCCTTGGCACTGTTCGTACTCTTTTAATTGCATCCTTAGTCCCTCCCATATTTTGGTGTGATGCTGCTCAAACTGCTGTGTATCTTATTAACCGTCTTCCCAGCACTGTTCTAGGAAAGACTACTCCTTACGGAGTTCTTTTTGGTAGTACCCCTTCATACTCTCACTTATGTGTTTTTGGTTGCTTGTGCTTTGTTCACCTTCCTCCTAATGAGCGCTCTAAGTTATCACCACAGGCGGCCAAGTGCGTTTTTCTTGGCTACAGTAATGAGCACAAAGGTTTTCTGTGTTATGATCAGTTCGAGAAACGCATGCGCATATCTCGCAATGTGATCTTCTTGGAACAGATTCCTTTCTTTTCTTTACGCTTAGATCATCATCCTATTGCTGTGTCCTATTTACCACATTTTCAGGCATCGGCTTCTTCATCCTCTGTTCCCAAAGTCTGTCCGGCGCAACACGGTTCCTCCTGTGGTGACTCCCTCTCCTGATCCTCCCCCAGTGACGTCTTCTGAACCGGCAGGTAATAATGCTCCTCTTGACAATACCATCTCTCTGCGACGCTCTAGTCGTCCATCTGTTGCCCCTGACCGTTATGGATTTCCTGCTCTCTTTTCATCTTTAGATAGTGCTCCTATCCCCACCTCATATTCACAGGCCTCCAAAATAGCTTACTGGCAGGATGCTATGAATGAGGAATTGCTTGCTCTTGAAGCAAACCAAACATGGGACTTGGTACCGACTCCTGCAAAAGCCTCTGTGATTGGCAGCAAATGGATCTACTCTGTAAAAGTTAACTCGGATGGGAGTCTTGACCGCTACAAAGCCAGATTGGTTGCGCAGGGTTACAAGCAGGAGTATGGCATTGACTATGAAGAGACATTTGCACCAGTGGCCAAAATGACCACTGTCCGTACTCTTCTTTGTGTGGCTGCAGCCTGCAACTGGCCTCTGGCAAATGGATGTCAAAAATGCCTTTCTTCATGGTGAGTTGAAAGAGACGGTCTACTTAAAACCCCCTCCGGGATATGCTTGTCCCCCTCAGCATGTTTGCAAATTGCGGAAATCTCTTTATGGCCTCAAGCAGGCTCCCAGAGCTTGGTTTGATAAATTCCGGGCTGCAATACTTCAAGCCGGCTTTCGACAGAGTCATTCTGATAGCTCCCTATTTCTTCGATGGACACCAAAGGGCTACACATTCCTTTTGGTCTATGTTGATGATATGATCATCAGTGGCAATGATACTACTGGCATTACCGATCTCAAACATCATCTCACTCGCCACTTCCGGATGAAGGATCTTGGTCCTCTCACCTACTTTCTGGGGCTTGAGTTTTTACGTAACAAATCAGGCATTAGGGTTCATCAGCGTAAATATGCTACCGATTTGATCACTTCGGCAAGACTTGGCGCTGCTCACTCGGTTGATACGCCTATGGAACTTAACAGCAAACTTAGTATGGATGATGGTCCTCCTCTGGAAGATCCCTCTGTGTTCCGGCGGATAGTTGGGAGTTTGCTCTACTTAACTATGACTCGGCCTGATATTTCTCATGCAGTTCATACGGTTAGCCAGTTTATGAGCAATCCTCACAAACCCCACCTTGCTGCTGCTTTGCGCATACTCCGATATGTTAAAGGCACTCTTCACCATGGTCTCTTCTACCCTTCTGGCTCTTCTTTGCGCCTCTCGGCTTATGCTGATGCCGACTGGGCTGGTTGCCCTGATTCTCGGCGATCCACCACTGGCTGGTGTACGTTTCTTGGGGATTCTCTGATTTCGTGGAAGTGCAAGAAGCAAACTACAGTTTCCAAGTCTTCTGCGGAGGCTGAATATCGCGCGATGTCGTCTGCTAGTGCTGAAATCATCTGGCTACGCCGTCTTCTCTGTGAATTCGGTGTACATGTTGGTAGTTCTACACCTCTTCATGGGGACAATACCAGTGCTACTAGGATTGCTAACAATCCAGTCTTTCATGAAAGAACAAAGCACATCGAGATTGATTGTCACTTCATCCGCCAACATGTTGTTACTGAGAAGATCACTCTGCCTCACGTCTCTACTCTTAACCAATTGGCAGATATATTCACAAAAGCCCTCCCCAGAACACGTCATCAGGATCTTACTAGCAAATTGATGTTTTCTGTCCTCCCACATCAATTTGAGGGGGAGTGTAGAAGATAACAAGGGCCCATTACAGCCAAGGCCCAAGGCCCATTACCATTACAGTATCCCACTCACGTGGGTTGACTGTGTCAAAGATTGTGTATATTTTGTACTCCTGATTTCTTGCTGATTGTATTCCTTGTATAGAGTAGGATTGATTCTTTCTATTCTTTTATATATTCTAATTTGTACACTTGACATAATTAGTGCCTTGATTAAGGCCTAACATGATTATAAATAGAACAGTGGATCATCCAAGGATGGTATCACGTTTTCTCCAAATCTCTTTCTTCTCATTCTTCTCAATCTAACAAAACATGCTACCCTACCATTAAGAATATCTAAATTTAAATTCTCAAATTCCTTATTACAACCAATTTTGCCTTTCTCCATAACACTATGGTCATAACATCATCAAAAGATAAAGATCTTTTCATTCCTTTCTTTCCAAATAGACCATAAAATCACACAAGGGACAAGCCTCCAGCAGACTAAACTAATACCATGGAAAGGACTTGCCTCCAAGCATCCACCATTGTGCTCAAAGAGAATGGAATACACCATGACATTCCACACCTATTGAGGAAGTGACTCCAGCCTCCAAATATAAAAGATTAAAATACAGTGCAACAATAAGTGATTAATCAATTCGAACAAATGTTGAAAATGGATCTAAGGCATAGTTCCAAATGGATAAACTACAGGGGATTGTTCGTGATTTTTTACAACTTAAAACAAAAAGAAACTGTAACAACCCCAAACCCACCCCCACACTATAAAAAAAAAGCCCACCAGAAGGAGGTAGGCCTATCAATCTGGCCCTGAGACAAGGGGGCCCAGCCCTCAAAAGGCCCATAAAATGAGGGCTTTTGTTTCTAAGGAAAAGCCCAAGGGCCCCGGCTTGGACAATTTTTTGCATGCCTAAAATTTGAGGGTCAGGCCTGGACAGTATTGGCTAGGCCCGCCCCTGGCCTAACCTTCCGATTTTTATTTATTTTATTATCAGAGTCACTTAGTAGTGATAAAAGGGGGATATGAAGGAAATCTCATACCCACCTATCCATTAGAAATTGTCCTAAAAACCTATACACACATACTTGGCTCATTTCATCTATACACACATACTTAGCTTATTTAAGTAATGTATTGTACTCAATACATAAGCAATAAGTGTTGCAAGGCTGGAACAATCTGAAGATTTTCTCTTTTTGGATTTAGTGGCCTTGGGCCCAGTGAATGGCTGATCATGGATCTGAACTGCATCACTCCTCATACCCTCACCACCATTTTGCTAACACCACATTTATTTGTCCCAAAGCTTCCAAGATTCTTCAATACACAACTTTAGGCTTCTCAACTTAAATCCAACTTGTTAAATGCATTTTCTGTTTACCACTCTTTCCATCCCATAAGAAGGTCCTCCTAATGCAATCACATCTTTCTTTCACACCATTGGCATCTTGAATAAAGACACAGTACAAAGGAAATTGGACAAGCTTGCTTTTATTAAAGTTATCTTAGCACCCATAGATAAATGCCATCTCTTCCACAGACAACTTTTTTTTTTTTCAAAATTTTCAATAACAGGGTCCTAGAGTGCTTTTGACCTTGTGTTCATCCCAATTGGCACCCAAGTGGTCCTAAATCACCTCCTTGGAGCACCACCCCAGCAAAATGCTTTTAAATAAGTTATCTTCAACCCCCACAGAAAACTTAATACACCTCAAAACTCTCTCTGACACAGCAATCTCCTCCCTTCTAGTTGACCGACCTCAAGAGAATTGTGTCCTCTTCAAATTTAAGGTGAGAGACTCCACACCATATTGACCAACCTCAAAACCTCCAATGAACCCAAGGTCTTTAGTATTCAAAAATTAAGGCAGTATTGTTTCTGCAACTATCGTCAAGAGAAAAGGATCACCTTGCCTTAGGCTTGTCCATGCTTTAAAAAGACGAGAGGGAGATCCATTCATAAAAACAAGGAAGGATGTAGAGATGACGCCTTTTCAAATCCACCCTCTCCACACTTGTCACTGGACCTGAACCAACACATGTAATCTACAAACTTCCATCTAACGTAAGCATAATATATGCATTCCAATTTGAAAATAACATTTCTCTTTTCATGAATACTTCCTTGAGCCATTAAGCACTAAAACACAATCAAGAATCAGTTTTAAAACAGAATAATAATGTGAAAAAAAAAAAACCTATTTCATTCAATTTGTTGGGATCTTCGGCAACAATTTGCACACAACCCACCAAACTAATGGGCCTAAAACCCCTCAATGCCTCTGGATTATGGACTTTCAGAATATGAGTCAGGAATGTATAATTAATTTCTTTTTTCCAAATGACCTCTTCAAAGGAGCTTTGATAGCATTTCACGAATAAGCATAAGGCACAAACAATTTATGCACCAGCAAAATGCAATTCTTAAGAAATGACTTCATACCTTCTGCTTTTCTACTAAGTCAATGTGATCAAATTCAGGATCTTCAGACATGGCTGCTTCACAGTATTTATTAATCCAATATTTAAGTTGATCAATTATTGGGCCCCGCTCTAAGTACTCCTTGTAGCGTTCCTCAATGGGGTCACCTTGCTGTAATCAGATCAATGTACAGATATGAAATCAATCTTGCATAAAATCCTCCGATAAGAGACAAAAAAGAGGCAACAGACCTTCTTGAGCTCCTCAAGCTTGGCAATGTAAACACTTTTAGTTTCATCCTCCCCGTCTTCATACAACCAATCCTCCACTTCTTGAAGTTTTGCAGAGAATGCATCCCTCTCCGAATCAGTCACAAAACCTTGATACTTGTCATGGAGCTAGTCAACAAATGAAATAAAAAAAAGCTGAGATATAAATAGAAAATGCCACTTGTTAAATGTTTTATCTAAGATTTACCCTGTTTCTCATGTCGTAAACATATGCCTCCACAGCATTCTTTTTGTCCTTGGTTTCCTCCATGACTCTATCTTGCAGAGCCATCTCAAGTTCCTTCTCCACTGCTTTCTGTAGATCTGTGGGAACCATTCCTCCATAGACACGCTCCGAAACTGGCACCAATGTTTTCTTAACCCTTTTTGCGACATTAGCCTGCCAAACCAAAAGGTATTTAAATATGGGCACGTGTCATAATTATCACGGTATATAACAAAACCAGCTTAAATCAAGTATTCATTTATGTAATCTACGAGAGATGTTTTCACTTCCAAAGTCATGCTTTATGGGAAAACAGAAGCCAAAAGCATTAGTACAGTTTTGGGCATCTATGTAGCCTCACTGCTTTCACACAGGAGACTTTCACGCCTTTCAATACAGTTTAAGACACGAAGTTGATGTAAAGGTCACTTCAATTTGAATTTTCAAGACTGGCCTAGAAAAAAAATAACCAGTCCGATCCCTGTGATGCGAGATATATAGCATGCCATTGATCTAATGCCAGTATCAGCATTGGCAAATCTGCTGACCAAGAGGATGAACTCGACAAAGCATGCTGAACTGAAGTGTTAGGTCGATTAGTTGTTGGAGAAAGGTCTTATCTGGAAGAGCCTAAGCCCTCCTATCATTCCAATTTGGCATGCACCGAAGAAAGATGGAAGCTGGAGAATGGTATTGACAGTCAAGCTACGTATAAGATAACCATAACACATCAGTTTATCACATTGCGACTAGCTGACATGCTCAATATGGTGGCTAAGTAACAATTTTTTCAAACATCTACTTCAGAGGTAGATACCGTCATATCAGAATCCACATTGCAATGAGAAGGCTGCAATAACAACAGATGCTCTCCACAATTGCTTATGCCTTCAGCATTACCCATGCTTTTGATGCCTTCACGCAAGTTATGACCTAAGTAACTGGTTGCCGATTAACATTTTAGTTGGTTACTAGGTTCCAATTGCAAAAACCTAACTGACATACATTTAGGTGAACAAATACAGAACAATTGTTTATTTAATATCGTATGGTGATACCAACCTATATGACTATTGACTTATAAGTTATTAACTAGTAATTAGTAAGTATTAAATAGTAAGATAGTGTGCAATGTAATAAGTAGTAGACACTAAATACTAATAAGATTTTGTTTCAACTGCTTGTCATTTAACATTTAGTGGTTTCAACTTCAAAAACCGAAGTAACACACACATAGGTGAACAAATTCAGCAGTATTGCTCATTTAAAATCATATGGAGACACCAAATCTCTATGCACTGAAGAATTCGATAAATACCTTTATTTTAGTTTCCGGAGAAAATAAATATCAAAATCTAACAAATTTTTAATGTTCTGCATTTTTGGATTTTTTTTTTTTTTTTTTGAAGTTTTCCCCTAATACAATTCACTACGGTACCTAATGCACATTGGCAGAGCATATGTATTGTTTGGGAGGCCAGCTGACACCCTCAAGAACTGATATTTTAAAGCCTGGCATTGCATGACAACCTCTGAAAATTATATCTGCCATATGAAACTCTTTATCACATACAGACCATGAACTATATTATGAAAAACCAATATTCACAACCTGATTATAAATAGAAGCAAATAGATACAAGATTGACAAACCTTGGCCTCTGTTTCCATTTGCGCAGGTCCAGACTCAGCTACTCCATTTTTGCCCTTGACACCAAAAGCATCATCTGCACCTCTTGGGTTCTGTATGTTTACATCACTCTCACCTGTATCTGCAGGACAAGCATCATTTTTAACCTCATCTGTGTCCATCTTTGTAGTTTCCTTTGCTGGCTCCTTTTCAGTTGATACTGGAACTTCAGCTACTTCCAACAACTGGAATGAAGAGGACAACAATATTGCTCATATCATCATCATCAAAGCCTTGTCCCAACTATGTTGGAATCGGCAACAAAATTGCTCAAAAAGAACTGAAATATGTGCCATTGACTTTTTACTGCCTGTTTTCTAAACTTACCGTTGCTGACTCAATAGACACAATTCCATGCAAATTCAGGCGAACTTTCACTTTTACTTTCAGACATTCCCCATTGTTAGATTGGAAAGGGCCAATCTGAGCAGAAGTATTCAACATATACTATCAAATGTAAATCAAATGGGAAAGAACAGCTCAAAGATATGAAGTTGTAGGCAATTAAAAAAACTCTACGAACAGTTCTGTTGGCCTATTACCATGTATGTGCTTATCTTTGATGGGGCTTGCAAATCCCTAACATCAGCATAATGGACATCAACAGAAAATTTGCCGGATCTGTAAAATGGCAAAGCCTTGACACTGGGTATTGGGTTTCCCTTGGGGAATACAAGAGTGCCCTGCTGGTAATCCCCAGTAGCATTAAGTGATTCAGGGCCAGAGGCTTTCCAGGACAAGGCAATTGGGAAAGGGAACTTCTCATTGACCTGAAAAATACAAACAAATAAAAAAAACTCAAAAAATGATAGCAGTAATTGGGATCACATAATCATGATAAACAATAAAGTAAATTATGAAGTAAAAACATCATTCAAAATAATCATGCAGAAACAGGAACAGATAACTGCAAAATCTAGAACTAGTACAACAGTTGACAATAATGTATACCTTTAAAAATAGCAAATAAATTCAGAAAGTGGGCAGTTAAGAAAAAATCACAATGCAAAAGGAAAAGAAATCACAAGTTGTATGTTTCAGAAAAAGGATTCACAAACCTGAAAAGATATTAGCCGTGGCAGTATAACAAAGAATATTGTTGAAATCAATATCAAATACATTAATTTTGCAAGAAGAACAGGCAGGATTTCCGTTAGGTGATTTACTATGACATGATTGTCAGCAGTTGTCTTTTTTAAGCAGAACTTACGCATGCAGATATTGTGTTCGCCAATTTGTACATTGCTCCTTAAAATACACACATCACTTCAAATGGACCAGATAGAAGAATATGGTAGCCCAATCATCAACAAAAACCATAGGCATATCTTCCCTTCCCACTCCCTCTCCTCTAGTGCGAAAAATACTTTGACACATCTTATAAACAAAGAACAATAATATAATGAGCCAACTAGACTATGGTTACATAAAAAAATAAAAATAAAAAGTTTAAAATCACCATACCACACTATATATATAAATTAAAGCAATAGGGAGCCCTGCCCTGGAGAGTGCTATGTCCTTCGCCTGGATTTTTCTTTTTTTCCGTGGTGCCATGTCAGCATTCTATAAAATCGACACATGACTCCTTCCATGACATTTTTCCTAAAATCTCTCATTCTGTCATTAAGTCATTCATTTTTTTCCTCCTAAAATCTCTCCCTCTACCCACCATTACTCATAATTGTATAATCATTTACAACAATAAGAAAGAAACTTTTCAAATTTCAAACTCAAGGACGTTTAAATGGGATTCTTCACCACATTCTCCATGCATGGATATAGCACGTAATTACATCCTAAAATCTCTCCCTCCAACTTTAATTAGGTTTCCACGCTTTTTTTATCCCGTCTCCCCTCTCCATTATATATGTACACGTTCACAACCCACGTTTGAAATCAAAGACCACAAAATTAATGCCTATGCAAATGAGAGGCTCGGACAATTTTAATGTGGGGCCAATATTTAAGCTGAAGAAATCTAATTTGATGAAATTTGAAGCTATTTTAAACCCCCTAAAATTTGACAACTTACACAAAATGTGGTACCCACATTTGGAATCCGAACCCCCACAAAATCTATGCTTATTCAAACCTTAATAAATAAGCATATTACAATAAATTCAACAATGGGAGGCCCAAAATCCACCATACTAAGAACAAGTCAAGCATTTAAAACGACATGTCGGCAGGACTAGATTTCACGAAAGAGAAGTAAAAGGAAATTTTTTATCAGAAAACTCAATTACCCTTGGAATAAAAGGATATAAATAATACCCGATACATAGCCTCATCATAATTAATATATAAATAGAGGAGTTATCAGGTGCACCGGGTGGTGGGGCCCACTTGATGGTCCATCCGAATGGACCACATCACCACACACACCCCACTTGAATTTCACATGGGGCCCGCCTTTGCACTCATCTGATGTATTGTACACCGTTGGATCGACTACACACCCATCCAAATGGATTGTACACCGTTAAACTTGTAGGGCCCAGATGGAGATGATAGGGGTCGGGGATGAGGCCAATTTTTTGTAGAGATGAAGGGCCAGGGGAGATCTTTCGATCCCCCGGGTCCCAGTGGGGTGGGGTCCCCATGTTGAGGTGCGCACACTGATCCAGTGCGCGAATAGCGCAATGGATCAATATAGAGAGAGAGAGAGGAAGAAGGGGGCTCTCCTAAGCTGCAGCTTATGTTATCCTAAGCTGAAACAACCAGCACTATTTTAACTTAGGATAACATAAGTTGCAGCTTAGAAGAACCCCCTGCTCATATATATATATATATATATATATATATATATATATATATATGGAGATGCTCCTATGAGAGATGCTATCACCTTATTATGAGAGATAAGGTAGGGGCCCTCACATCCATATCCAATGCCAACAACTTAAATGTGAGGGCCTCCACTCCTATCTCTCATAGTAAGGTGAGAGATACTATCACAGGAGCACCTCCCATATATATATGACACTTCATTAAGAGAATCATGTCCCTGTGACTTCCTTGAAGCTGAAGTTTTTTTTTAACATGTACAGGATGTGGGACTGATGTTTGGAATCCATAGGAATAGGATCCAATCAAATAAGACCTAGAGAATCATGTCCATGTGACTTCCTTGAAGCTGAAGTTATTTTTTTAACGTGTACTTTGGAATCCATAGAAATAGGATCCAATAAGACCTACCAAATTTACAACTCTTTTAAATCCCCTAAAGTTAGAAAACTTGCACAAGATGTGGGACCCACGTTGAAATCCAAAAAAAAAAAAAGGATCTGAATAGTTTCGAATGGGTTCTTAAAAAATCCTATAAAGCCTTGTATCAACATACCTGAAAACATTTAAATCAATAAACATCTTCTGATTAGGATAGAGTTTATTGGTAGGCTATGACTGTTAGATTATGTGGTCTCAATCCATCAGTTTATGTAATAAATTGATTAATTTCTTTATTTATCAATAAAATCATGCTTTGCTTTCATGAGATGAATGGTGTTTTATTACTTAATGCACATAACCAATACATATAACCTAGGAAGCACGGACACCTCTCCGGGGCTGGAGTGTCGGTGTCCGACACGTGTCGGACACGGACACGCTCCGGACACGCTCCGACACGTGTCGGACACGCAAAAAAGAGTGTCCAGTTTATTTTTTAATTTTTTATATTTCGGACACGCTGGGGACACGTTCGGACACGCTGGGGACACGTTCCGGACACGTGTCGGACACGCTGGGCCTCTTTTTAATTGAAAAAAAAATAGAATAAAAGGGTCATCCTTAAAAAAAGAAAAGCAAAGGGGGCTATTTGTAAAAAGAAATTGATGTTGCTCCCTTTGTCTTTGTATGAATTTTATGGAACTATGGATATTTCATGTTTAATGATTATTAATTATGTTTCAATTTTGTATTGCTATTTGATAATTTGATTTGTTTGTTAGTTGGTACAGTGGTACTTGATTTTTTATTTATTTGATTGCTAAATTGATTACAAAGTTAAAATGATAGTATCTTTTAGTGTATTATTAGATTTATTATTATTATTATAATTATTATTAACGTGTCCCTGACGTGTCCGTGTCCTACTTTTTTGAGAAATGCCGTGTCGGCGTGTCCGTGTCGTGTCGTGTCCGTGTCCCGTGTCCGTGTCCGTGCTTCTTAGCATATAACATAATGGTTCATGAGATGAACCGGGTCCCATTAGTATATTAGATGTGATGTATGTATATGGATGAGATCCACATACGGGAGACATGTGTGATAAATCTTATACTTAAAAATATCTTCACAACCAGTGATGAGACTGGGCATCTCATCTGATAAGTTGCAGCATTTTGATTACTATGAGATAGTGTGATTTGTCTCGATCATTAAAATGGAAGATTCTGGATCACGGTGCTGGTACATTGGATGTATTAAAGGACCATGAGAAACACCTTATGAATACTGTCTCGATTTAAAGACCGCTCTCATAATTTCCTAGCAATAGGCTCTCAATCCTGAGACATTGATGGACTCAAGTTTCTATCTATTCATTTGCTTTGAGTCACCAATGAGTGAGGCCAACTGTAGGTCAACACCTCGGTGTCTTGGGTACGTGGTAGTAGGACTGTGGGAACATCCATTGATCAAGATGGAATCTATCTATATTATCCCCTTGTGCCAATTAATGGATTTGTCATTAATAAGTGCGCACCCATCTCGATTAAGAGTTAATTGGATGGTACTGATGATCACTGTGATTAATTTAGGCTCAAGGATAATAAGATGCGGATCTAAGATTGGATGAGACATATTTATTCCAATTGATCCATGGATAATGATGGAGGGGCCTACTTGTGGTACTAGGGTCTTCATTGTAATTTATTCCTAAGACGGAGTGCAATTGCATTTATATAACAGTAATATTTGCAATTAACTGTGGGCCCGGATTGCACATGAGATGTGGGGTCTCGGTGTCCCAATTGAAGCCAGCTTTCTTTGGAATCCCTAGTGGTCCCCACGCTAGCCCAAGATTGGATCATTACTAATTCTACTTGAACTCCAAAGGAAGGAAATTAGAAACTTACTATTTGAAGTGAGACTTCTAATAGTGGTAATAGTAGTATGAGAAGTTACTAATTTGTATGGAAGTAAGACTTCTTATGCAATTAGTAAAAGAAGCAAGAAAAGGAGGTTGCATGAGGAATATATAAGGGGAAACACCCCTTGGACGTCCACTACCAATATCCCACGCCCAAAAACCCCTAGTGCAAGAGTTGCACAAATTTCCTTCTCATCTTTCTCTTCTAGTTCTCTTCTAATTCCTTGGAGTTTCTAGTAGGGTTTTCTCTTGGAGATCCCACCTATCTTCTTGAGAAAAGATATCTGATAAACGGGTCATAGCGTGGAAGATCAAAAGGTCTTGGAGATTCTTATTTGATAAGTGAAAGAGTTTCATCATCAAAGAAAGACGCAACTTCTCTATTAGAGCACAACCAAGCTCCAAAGGTATAATCTACTTCCTTGCATGTTGCAGATTTTTTATGGATGCTTGTTGGCTGCTGTACTAACTTCTTGATAGGTTTATTTGCTGATCATGATGGATGAGATTGAGGACATGAATCCTGGATTGGGTTTTATAGCCTTATGGATAGTTGATCCGTGAGTCAAGTGGGTCAAAAGTTTTGAAAATGTATCCACGAGGCCCACCTACTTCTAACAATGACATGAGATCTTAACTAGCAGATAATTTGTCCCATGCACAAGTCTTCACACAAAAGGAAAAAAATAGGCTTTTAGTGTTTAGTAGATTTGATGTAAATAGTTTATCTGGGTGTGGTTTCATGATTCTTTTGTTGCATTGAACAATTATATACATTAAAGTAAAATTTTAAATAATTAATAAAATTAAATACATTTTTATTTTTGTGGCTCTGGCTAAGCACGGGCTGTTGTTGCTAGTTTTATTAACAAAAAAGAAAAATATAACGAACCATCCAGCCAACGGTGACATAAAATAAAATAAAAAATTGAGTGGATTGCATTTTAGAGGAGAGAAAAATGATAGCACAAAGAGCACAAGTCAAATAGGACACCAAACATGCAAAACAAGGAAATAGCAAGATTCAAGAATTTTATATCAAAATGAGTGGATTGTGGGATCAGTTGGCTGTTGTGGAGCCCAAATTTGTTTAAATTATGCACTCCATCACCTTTATGGATTTGAGACCTAATGAAATTTCGTGGAGGCGTCCCCTACTTAGCGACGCGCTGTATGGTCCGAGTACAGTGATAAGTGAGCAAGGACCGCTGCATCGGCGCCCGGGTGCAGTGCTAAATAGGCAATGGTCCTCACACTTGGGACGAGTGTGGGGGATAAGGAAGCTAGTCCAAAATAGAAGGCTGAGATTAGGTACGTAGAACATTGGGAGCCTAACTGGGAAACTTAAGGAAGTGATGGATACAAAGGAAAGGAGACGAATCGCAATTGCTTACTTGCAAGAGACAAGGTGGGTGGGACAGAAAGCTAAAGAGATTAAGAGGACTGGGTATAAGTTATGGTATACGAGACTTAATAGATCGAGGAATGGGGTTGGCATAGTGGTAAGCAAGGACTTAAAGGAAGATATAGTTAGTGTAAAGCGCTGTGGAGATAGGATTATTGCAATTAAGTTACTGTTAGGAGAAGAGATAGTGAACGTAATTAGTGCTTATGCCCCCCAGGTGGGCTTAGGAGATGGACATAAGGAGAAGTTTTGGGAAGACTTGGAAGGAGTGCTACTAGAGATACCCCAAGGCGAAATGGTCTTCATAGGAGGAGATTTGAACGGTCATGTAGGACGCGACGTAGATGGATATATAGGAGTACACGGGGGACATGGATATGGTAATAGAAATGAAGAAGGGAATGATATTTTGGAGTTTTCAGTGGCTTATGATCTCATGGTAACTAACACCTTTTTTAGAAAGAGAGGAGCATTTGGTGACTTATAAGAGTGGCTCCTCAAGGACACAGATTGACTTCTTCTTAACTAGGAAAAGAGACCGCTTAGCTTGTAAAGATTGCAAGGTTATACCGGGGGAGAGCTTGACTTCCCAACATAGGTTGTTGATCATAGATGTGCAGCTATAAAGGTGGACTAGAAAAAAGAAGTTGTATAGATGCTCAAGGACTGAATGGTGGAACTTGAAAGGTGATAAGCAACTAGCATTAAGGGAAAAAGTACTAGAGGAAGACGTTTGGGCGGTAAATGAGAGTGTAAATAATATGTGGGATATGGTAGCAGAGTGCATTAGGAGGGTAAGGAAAGAAGTCTTACAAGAATCCAAAGGGGGTGCTCCGGCACAGAAAGAGGCATTGTGGTGGAGCGAGGCCGTCCAAGACAAGATAAGAGTTAAAAGAGAGTGCTTTAAAACTTGACAAAAGGATCGAAATGAAGCGAACTTGGAAAGGTATAAAGAAGTAAAAAGAGAAACCAAAAAGGCAGTTAGTGAAGCCAAGGCAAAGGCATTTGAGGAGCTATATAAGCGACTGGATACTAAGGAAGGCGAAAGAGAGATATTCAAGCTTGCCAAAGCCAGAGATAGGCGGACCAAGGACTTAAACCAAGTTAAATGCATTAAGGATGAGGATGAAAAGTTATTAGTAAAGGATGAGGAGATAAAGGAGCGTTGGAGAAGCTACTTCTACAAGTTATTTAACGATAGTAGTAGTAGTGACATACAATTGGGACAACTTACCATTTCTAGGGAAGAATTGAATCATATGTTCTATAGGAGAATCAGTAGGGAAAAAGTTAAAGAAGTATTGAAAAGGATGAAGAATGGGAAAGCGGTTGGGCCAGATGGTATCCCTATTGAGGTTTGGAGGTGCTTGGGGGAGGATGGCATAAGTTGGTTGAGAAAGCTTTTTAATGTAGTGCTAAAGAGCAAGAAGATGCCTGATGCATGGAGGAAAAGTATTCTTATACCCATATACAAGAACAAAGGAGATATTCAGAACTGTGCGAACTACCACGGGATTAAATTGATGAGCCATACAATGAAATCATGGGAGAGAGTTATTGAGAAAAGACTACGAAGAACAACAAACATTTCATAGAATCATTTTGGTTTCATGCCTGGGAGATCAACCATGGAGGCTATCTTTCTCCTAAGAAGGTTAATGGAACAGTATAGAGAAGGTCAGAGAGATTTACATATGGTGTTCATTGACTTGGAGAAGGCCTATGTCCGGGCTCCTAGGGAGATTCTATGGAGAGTACTGGAAAAGAAAAGAGTGTGTGTCGCATATATTGAGGCGATAAAGGATATGTATAATAGAGTCGTGACATCTATAAGAACGACTGGCAGAGAGACTAAAGAGTTTCCTATCACGATTCGTCTATACCAAGGCTCAGCGTTAAACCCGTACTTGTTTGCCCTAGTTATGGATGAGATTACAAAACATATTTAGAATGAGGTGCCGTGGTGTATGCTATTTGTAAATGACATTGTTTTAGTGGATGAGACGAGAGAAGAAGTGAATGCTAAGCTAGAATTGTGGCGGAAAACGTTAAAAACAAGGATTTAGGCTAAGTCGATGCAAGACGGAATATATGGAATGTAAGTTTAGTCAAAGTAGAACACCTGGTAACTTAGAAGTAAGTTTAGGCACACAAAAGATTGTAGAGAAAGAAAACTTTAGGTACCTTGGATCTATGGTGCAACAAGATGGAGAGATTGATACTGATGTAAATCACAGGATTCAGGCTAGGTGGACCAAATGGAGGAGTACTTCAGGGATCTTGTGTGATCGGAAAGTCTCCTTCAAGGTTAAAGGAAAGTATTATAAGGTGGCGGTATGTCCAGCGTTGTTATATGGATCAGAATATTGGACAGTAAAGCATAATCATGTTAAGAAGATGGAAGTTGCGGAGATGAGAATGCTAAGATGGATGTGCGGGATCATAAGGAGAGATAGGATTAGGAATGAGGAGATTAGGGGCAAAGTAGGAATAGCACCGATTAAAGATAAAATAAGAAAAAATCGACTGGGATGGTTCGGCCATGTTAGAAGGCGTCCAACGGAATCACCTGTTAAAAGGTGTGAAAGCATGGAGATTGCCAAGAGTGGGAGAGGGAGACCCAAGAAAAATTGGAAAGAAACTATTAAACATGACCTTGCCTACATGGACCTAACGGAGGACATGGGCCTAAACAGATTTGATTGGCGTCGTCAAATCCATATAGCCGACCCCACCTAGTGGGAAAATGCTTGGTTTGGTTTGGTTTATGCACTCCATCACCTTTGATCGGCACAGACAAGAAACCATACAATTTCAGATGGCCCCTCAATCCGAATTTGAGCATATTTGAGGATATTGCTTCATAAATCTCCGTTCACTAGTGTGGAATGCACTCCACCTATTGAACTGCTTCCCAAATAAAACAATTTCTGGACTCAAACATGTGTTTGTTATCCACTTTATTTCTAATCCCAAGTGAATACTACTCAATCAAAGGATCTAATGATATACACAACTAATTAAAAAATTTTAAAAAGAAAAGAAAATGACACTGGAAGTGCAACGGCCCTTTTCGACCAATGGGTCAAGGTAATTAAATTGCTCGCTTGAAGCAGCCTAATCGTTGTAGAACTTCTTTAGTGCCCGGAACCTCCTCTCAGCCCTCTTGATCCAGTTCCGAAAACACGGATCAGCGCTTTCGGAGCGGATCCATCTTCAAGGCGCGGTTCGACCAAATATGAAGCAAATCGTACAGAATTTTAGTTTTGTAAGCTTGATATTTATCTTTTGAATGAAGAAAATTCTTTTGACTTATTAATTATTGTCTATTTTATGTTATCAAATTGCAAAGTTATTTTTTTTCTCTATTTTTTATACTTGAATATATGGATACGATATATTTGTGCCCATTAGTTAATTGTTTATAAACCCACAAGCATTATGTTGTATAAGCGCTCCGGATATATAGTTATTTTAAAACTTAGCATTTCGGCGCTCCCGCTCCTGCTCCGCGCTCTAGGCACTTAGCTTCAACCTCTTAAACTCAACCAACAAAGAGAACCACAATTGTTGCTATAGAAGAAGCTAGTAAGTCTTTATCTATGAAATTGACTGACCAAATACAGACTTCAGAGTTAATCAATAAACAGATTCAAGCACAACAGATGCTTATCTCTTCTTCAATTTCTGCACCTTCTGCTAATGTCTCTACCATGTCTGGTCCTTCACAACTATAAGGTATGTCACTATGTCCTCTAGGAATTTTGTTATTTTGGCACATCATGCCTTATGACGTATGATGAATCATTATTGGCTAATTGCACTTTTCCTTTGTCTCCAATCTATATTCACACTATTGATGGTTCCCAATTACCGGTTGTTAAAATTGGTTCCATCACTTCAACTACATCTATTAGACGATTGGTTTGCTTTCTCTCCCCCCAAGTGTTTATGCGTGCAAAAGACTGACTTAATTTTGTAATCTATTAGATGATTGACTATGCCCAGTTTTCATGTCTCACTCTCTTCTAGCAATTGTGTTGTTTAGAACAATTTTCAGAGAAGCAGATTGGGACAAGTCGTAAATCTTAAAGATTGTATCGTGTGGAACAATTCCTTCCCCCTTCTCAGCCACCAGTTGCTACATGAGCCTCTGCATTTGCTAGCACCATTTCTTCTTTGGTGTTCTGAGCTAGGCAATATTTCTGTCACTAGATTGAAACATTTATGTGAGGCGATGTTAAGCCTTTCAAAAAAAAAATTTGATTGTTTTGGATCTCATTTGTCTAAACATACAGCATTATCAATTCAAAAATAATACCATAGAATATATTGCTGCTTCTGATCTTATACATTCTGACATCTGGGGGATTGCCTAGTGGTCAGTCACAACCTAATTTAAACGCATAATATGTGAAAAGTATTACTTAACCTTAAAAATTTTGATATGAAATATGAAACTTCATATTTTTTTATAGGATAACAGTGACAGTGTCCATGTCTCGAAGTTTGGAAAACAGAGAAACATATTCTCAGACCCCATACCGGTGCCTTTATCTATACTCTGTGTCTTAGCATTATGGAAGAGCAAACACTAGCCCCAGAAACAATCCAAAAAAAAAAGAAAAAAGATAAACAAATAATTCGAATAACCCAACACCTGCAAATACCAACAACAGTTTGCCAAAGCCATCTCGAAAAATGACAGAATTAGAACAAATGAGCAGAACAGAGGATAGCACAAACCTGAAATTCACGCACTTTAAACGTTGGACTTAACATTGCACATTTAAGCGCGCAGCCCCGGGCCACACACTCACTCGCATTCATAGTGCGCTTTGGTTCTTTCCCAAAGAACTCAGACAATATCCTGATAATAGCTGGGACGCGAGAGCCAGACCCAACTACTTCAACCACATGAACATCATCTACCCCAATCCCAGCCTCTGAAAGCGCTTTCTCCAGCGGCCCCTTCACCCGTTCCAGAATGGGAGAGCTGATCCTTTCAAACTCATCTCTCTTTATGAACCCCCTCACATCCTTCTCATCCATCAAGCATTCAATATTCAAAGGCGCCTCCGGATTCGCACTCAAGACCTTCTTCAACTTCTCACATGCAGCTCGCAGCCTCTGACTAGCCCGCGCATTCTGATAAACATCCACCTTATACTCTTCCCTAAACTTAGCAGCAAAGTGCCTGAACAAGACCTCATCGAAATCCCGCCCGCCAAGCGACCGATCGAATGCGTGAGCCAGGACATTCAGCCCGCCCTTGCTGAAACCTACAATGCAGACCTGAAAGCTCGCGTGGCCGACGTCGACGAACGCAACATTTAATTGGTCGTTCTCCGGCAAATCCGTCTTGTAAATTCCATACTCCAGCGCGGTGGCGGTGGTCTCATGGAACAATCGCAGAGGATACAGCCCCGCGATGGTGGCCGCATCCAAAACAGCTCTTCTCTGCAGATCAGTGAAATACACAGGGATCCCAATGCAGCAATCTACGACCGCCGCCGCATTCAAATTCTTCTCGGCAATGCTCTTCAGATTCGACAAGATCATCGCCATGACCTGCGTCGGCGTGAACGCGGTCTGCTCGCCGAGATATCTCACCTGGATGAGGGGGAAGCCGTCCGGGCCTTCGGTGATGCCGAAGGGTAGCGATTGGAGATCGCGCTGGACCTCCGGATCAGAGAATTGGCGGCCGAGGAGGCGTTTCACCTGCGATATCGAGTTCTTAGGGTTCATGAGGGAGGAGGCGGCGCCAGCGGTGCCGACGAAGCGCTGCTTCTCTCCAAAGCTGACGACGGCGGGGGTTTCGCGCTTGGATTCTTCGTTGAGGACGACATCGATGCCGCGCTGGCGCGCTACGGCCACAATGCAGCTCTCGTTCCCGAAATCGAAGCCTACAACGCTCATCTTCTTGTTGGTAGAAGTTGAAATATGGTTGGGAAGAGATTGCAGTGACTACTTGGAGATTTTAATGCAGCAGAAATCGCTCGGATATAGAGAGAGAGGAGAGATTTCTGGAAGCCAGGGTTTTGATGATAGAAGGGTTTAAGACGAATGAAGAGAGAGAGAGAGGTTAGTGGAAGGCAGGGTTTTTGATGAGAGAAGGGTTTAAGACGATGAGAATCGTAAAGGTTTCTGATGTTTGCTTTGGTTTTCGTTTTTGATGAGAGAAGGGTTTTCGTTTGGTTTCTTTGCTGTGTTGGGTTGTGCTTCGACTTTCGAGAGATCGGTGTTTGGTTACTATGGAGTATGGAATGTGGATTCGCGGGAATTTTCTTTCCTGGTGGCGGAAACTAAACGGTCGCGCGGGCTAACCCGATTGGAACCGGGAAGGACTTATATGGGCCAGTGGTGGGAGATGGATAAACCCATTTAACCAACTTAATGACACTGTATGAATTTGATTAAAGTCATAAAGCGCAGGACGTTTTTGTGGTTTTTTTTTTTTTTAAGGTTGCAAACGGATATTCGATTCTCTGATTATTCTGAAGTTTCGACCCGCTAAGAATCGGTCTTGAACCCAATTTAGGTTCCAATTGATAAACAGGTCCGGTTCTGAGTCATGTAGGTTCCAATCCATTGACACGGGATCCGACATATGAGTATTTGATATTACAAATTATATCTCAATATTAGATTTTTTGTACATTTATATATATAATATTCGAGCT
The DNA here is from genome assembly GCA_038049695.1 of Cinnamomum chago. Taxonomy (NCBI): domain Eukaryota; kingdom Viridiplantae; phylum Streptophyta; class Magnoliopsida; order Laurales; family Lauraceae; genus Cinnamomum; species Cinnamomum chago. The sequence goes on along the minus strand of CP142451.1, from coordinate 100,175,847 downwards.
CGTAGGCTTGATGTACTGTTATAAGTTGAATGATATGTTTAGAGGAAAAAAAATGAAGAAAAATTAGAACAGATTTTGGAACTAGATTTCGGTCCTTTAAGACGGATCTGGTTTCGGAACCGGATCTGTAACCAACAAAATAAGTTTCGAATAAAAATCAGAAACGTTATTTAGAAATGGGTACAGGTCCACTATGGTTTTGAACTAAAATCGTTTCGTCTGTGGCCCTAGTTTTTTTTTATAGCTTTCAAGCAGCAATGGTATGAAAGTTTTAGGTGTAGTTTTGTATGGGCCTGCTTGATTTTGAAAGGTAGGCCCACATGGAATAGCATCCAAAAGGTCACATGGGCTGGATTGGGATGGTGTCTGGGGCGGGGTACATTGGACCATTTAATAAACGTATAATATGAAGGAGAGAGATGTAGCTAGGTAAATTCCAAGTGGTAGTTTAGATGGCTTAGGAGTACGGTTTGCTCCAAGATTGAGGTTTTGAAATTGCAATACCATACTGAAGTTATAGGAGATTTACCCAGCTATCCCTGAACCCATAGGGATTATTCCAGAACAAAAGACCAGGACACCCGACCTAATAAAGAATAAAGAGGAGAGATTTAGTCACATGGAATTCAACGATCAATGGGCATGCAAAGTGAGCTAGGGTTAATGAGGCAAACGAGCTTTTTAATTCGATGTGAAAAGGATTCAGCCAGTTTCTTGGAACTCTTATGATTTCAAGTCTCGCTCGAAATGGTCGAACAAAAGACGCCTTGGATGTTTTTAGCAAGATGTTGATGAATAAAAGCGTCGTAGTTGATGAGAGTATTATGGTGGGAGTACAATTTATGCAATTTCTGATCTTGGATTGCTTGAGAAGGGAAGATGGGCTGCGGACTTCATTTTTCAAAGTGCAAGTTTCAATTGGACATGGAGCTCTTGGAACTGCTCTCATTGACATGTATTCAAATTGTGGGAGTATTTCCAGCTCAATGCAGATCTTCCAATCCATAAGAAGGAAGTCTGTAGAGCACTGGACAGCCATTATCATTGGTGAGATAACTTTCATTGGTGTCTTGAATGCCTGCAGCCATGCCGGTCTCGTGAAGGAAGGTGCTATCTATGTATTTCGAGCTCATGGAGAAAGTATATATACAAGATAATTCAGCATTATGGGTGCTTGGACGATCTCTACTTTGGGAGTCCGGATCACCTATCGCAGATATTATACATTTACTGTGAGTGGATTAACAACGGTTTGCCACGTCATCCAAAAATTTATGTGATTTCCTTTCATCTGATTTAAACTTTTTTAAACTTCAAAATCATTGAAAGTTTTGGATGACGTGGCGGTCTGTTAATAATCCACTCACGATGAAGGGATAACAACTATGATAGGTGATCCGAACTTCTACTGTGGCGCTGGATATTTGAAAGAGGCGAAAAATGTGGTAGAAAAGATGGCTGTTGATCCAAACATGGTTATTTGGATGATGTTACTTAGCAGAGCTAGATGTCATGGAAATGTTGCAATGACTGAATTCGCATGCAGCACGGAAGCCGGCAGAAATGGGAAGTTTGGCCGATGGATATTTCTAGAGGTGGCCTTACCCGTATATGACCCGCATAACCCCAGCCTATATAAAATATGGCCCGATTTGGTGAGATAAATAAAAAAAAAAAATTATATATTATTGATTCATTGAACCATTTTTTATATATTAGGCAAAACTTAGATATTCTTTCGAAAAATCTTCTATTTTCATCACATTTTATAGTGATAATCTTTATATAAATTTACTAATGGCGATAAAATGAATCTATCTCAATAATATATTTTCTTTTTTGGTTAAATATCTCAATAATATCTTAAAACAGATAATAAATATCACAATAAGCTCAAAATGTCTTCATTTTTTAACAACTTATATATCCTTAATCTTTTTAACAAATATTCTTCACAATGGTTCTTCGTCAATTCCATCTCATCTCCCTCAACAAACCCAAGAGACCGGCTTAACCGAGCTTCTTGTCTTTTGAATTTGGACCCAGAAAGGAAAGATTCTCTCAGTTGGAAGAACTGATCCGCAGCAGGTCAACTCTCATTGTCTGTGGCTTAGAACACCATCGGCCAGGGCAGCAAGAACTACTTGGGCACCCCTCATTCTCTTATCTCCGGGTCTGCCGATCAACTCTCTCTAAATGGACATCTACGGATCCTCATGTTTTCCCTTTTTTTCTTTTTGATTTATATATATCCTCTCGGAGAATTGATATAAGTAAGGTTATACAAAAAACCCACTAAACCGATCTAAACAGGGCAGTTCAGATCTGTTTTGTCGTATATCGATTCAGTCATTCAAATTGTTCGGCTCGAATCTCCTTCAAATTGTTTGGTTCGGTTCTCGATTTGAATGTGCGGTTAAACCGTTCAAACAGAACCAAATCAAACTAATTATATAATATATTTTTTTATAAAATATATAAATGAATATGAAGAATTACTTTAAGAATATTCGAATTCTCACTCCGTTACTTGAAATCCAACGTCTCTCACTAATTAAATTGTCATTTCTCTATGAAAAAAGAACAAAAAAAAAAATGTAACCAAACCGAACCAGATCCTTTCGGTTCTGTTTTAACACATGGGTGGTTCAGTTCGGTTTGGAAAAATAGAAAACCAATGAATTCGGTTTAATTTATTATAGTTTTCCTTTTAAACTGATTTGAATAGTCCATGTGCACCCCTAGAAATAGGGAGAAGCCAGAAGCGCAAGCGCTTGCACTGATAGAGTTTCAAAATGATCATTATAGGTTGGTCGTTTTTTCAATTTTTCAAAATTTTGGGACCCACAAAAACGATCTAAACCATTGCAAGTCTTTATAATTCCAAACACAAAAGTTGAACTAGCTAGTACCGTTTCAAAATGGTCATCATAGCATGACTTTCTTAAAAAATAAATAAATAAATTTTAGGACCCACAATGATGATCCAAACCATTGGAAGTCTTTACACCCTTAAACACGGCCACGACATTAAATTTAAGCCATCAATATATCACAGATCTTGAAATATTTATGAAAAAAATAGAGCCATTGATTTGATTTTTTGGACATCCCATGGGGCCTATAATCACAATCCGAACCGTTTGATCCTTTTTGGAACGCCAAAATGGGCCATGGAGTAACAAATTAGCCTATGTTTACACGTGGATATCTAGAAATCTACTAAGATAATTTTGGTCGTTGATGTACTTGCCTAGGTTTTGGACGTCACCATAAACAGTCCCATTGTTAAGTTTTTTCAATTGTGGGCCCCTCGACTATGATCTAAACCGAAGAAGCGTTTATCATATTATCAAAAGTGACATTACAAAATTTCACCCGTTGATCTATCACGGATATTAAGATGTTTGAGGAAAAATGTGAACCATCTTATATAAATTTCTTGAGCCCCATAATCATGATCCATTCCATTGATCCCCTTTGGAAGACCAAAAATGGCTCTCCCTAAAAATCAACCTCTGATCGCATGCTGGTCTTTAGAAGTATATTAGAATATTTTTGGTCTTTGATGAACCTATTATGCATGACTGCGTGGGTTTTAGACTTCACCACATATAGTCTGTTTTTTTTCATTTGTGGGCCCCCACCCAACTAAACTGCAGAAACTCTTTAACATACCAATAGCAGCCACAATACCAAATTTTAGCCGTTGATTTATCACAGATATTAAAATATGTGAGAAAAAACATGAACTATTTGATCTAAATTTCTGGGCTTAGTGGCCCCTATAACAAGATCAAAGCCGTTGATCCTCTTGAGCATCCTAAGAACAACCATAGAGTTAAACTAGAAACCTTAGTTCCTCGTGCATCTAAAAAAATTAAGGAAAAACCTCAACCATTGGATTATAAAATGCCTATTTCAAACGGTGTACTTGTTTTACCAAACAGTATATTTGTAAAACACTTAATTCAAACCGGTCCATTTCAAATAGACCCATATCATATAGGTCTAGGGCCCATTTGGCATGTCTACATCCCTTCCCATACTTCTCTTAAAACTTATTCCAAATGGTTTTATACCGTTTGGAAAGTATTTATCTGGCCTCCTTTTGAAATCACATAAAGAGGTTTTACCTCTATTTCACATCGCCTCAAAATCGGCGCCATTTTATACAGACATATCAATTCGATGCGGAGAGAGTCAAGGCTACCGTGATTTCAAAGTTACTTTTGGACTTACCGGTTTCTTCATTGTTTTCTAAATTCTAGGCACTATAATCACAATCCAACCCGTTAGATATCTTTACAACATCAAACACGGCTATGAGACAAAGTTTCAGCAGTTGGATGATCATGGATCTTGAGATGCTTGTAAAGAAATTTAGACTGTTGGATTTGGTTTTTTGGACCTTGTGGGCCACACATTCAAGATCTGAACCGTCTATCCTCTTTGGAAAGCTACAAAAGCTATAGGATCAAGTTTAAGGTGTTAACTGATTATAGATCTTGAGATATTTGTTAAAAAGCATGAACCGTTAGATGTAAACAAGTTGTCTTTTTCATGTTATTTACTATCACTCCAGTTTTTATGAATTCTAAATTATTCTGGGCCACTAAATGATGATCCAAACCGCCCATAGTGTGGAACACAAGTCTGAGATAAAATTTCAACCGTTGAATGATCACAGATCTTGAGATATTTGCAAAATGCCCAGACCATTAAATCTAATTTTACATGTGTCTTATCAAACAGTCTATTTTTAAAATATTTATATCTAACCAATCAGTTTATTTGTAAAACATCAATTTCAAACCACTCCATTTGAAATAGATCTATATCATACAGATCGGTTTTGTAAATATAAGATTTGTCAAATAAGCCCCTATTTCAAATCGACAAGACTTGCCAAACATGTTCTAAGTCACTGCCGGATTTAGAATCTTGTTACTAAGAAGGTTAGATATTTAGGTTGAAACTCATACCCATCGTGCTAAGTTTAAACTATTTATTTAAGTGATCCCTACTCAACCCCATCACCTTATCTCCCTCCTCCCCCCCCCCCCCCCTGCCAAACATGTTCTAAGTCACTGTCGGATTTAGAATCTTGTTACTGGTTAGATATTTAGGTTGAAACTCATACCCATCATGCTAAGTTTAGACTATTTATTTAAGTGATCCCTACTCAACCCTATCACCTTATCTCCACCCCCACCCCATCCTTGAATTCTAAATGGTCACTACAAAGTTATTTACTCATTGAACCATATGAGGTCCCATTCTCAAGTGTTCATTACCCCCTACCTGAATTGGACGGCAACCAGAAAACACACGCAAGAATCCTTCTTGCATGGGAGGTAGATCCGATTTGGATGGTTGCTTTTATTCGCTCAAGTTTCCGAGTAAACCCACCAAGCATATTGGCCGGATTGATGGGCACATGTGCCAAAGGATTAGTGGCTATGCATCAAGATATTTGTTTTCTTTTGACTAAATTAAGGGCACTTGTTCCTTTGTGCCTACAGCACTTTAGAGACTATTAGAAAAGTGGCCTGAACGTGCATACCGTGTAGGTTGATCTGCAAATCTGGTTTGAAGTGCAGTTTCTTCCATCATGGCCATTTGCTGCTAGCTATCCTTAGTTGACTTCAGTCACTTCAAACGGAGGACTAAAATACTCAAAAGGCCAAGGAGAAACTAAGTTGGAACATGGTGCAGGACTGTCACTTCAAATGGAGGATTAAAATACTCAAGGGCCATGGAGAAATCAAGTACAAACATTATGCAAGACTTGACGACGCATGGCTATACTGCACCACTCATCTTTAAATGGGCAAGAATATTCCTGGATATTCCCATGTGGAGGGGCTAGCAGGAAGCTGTTGCATGAGACATGCATGGTGCCTTTCATTTTAAAAAAGAAAAAAGAGAGAGAAAGAAACAGCTTTTTTTTTTTCTTTCCAAAAGCAATCACTACAAAGTTTAATTAATCAGATTACATACCCAACTTGGGGTTGTTATTTAACCACACCAGTCCTTGGGGAACTGATTACTGAGTCCCAAATTTTGCAAGATTATGCAATGCGCCATTAGCTTTCCTATGGGCATGCATGGCAAAAAACCACTTTAACAAAAACATTAGACTCTCTACTTTGACTGGATCCATCCAAGCAATGCATAATCTACTTTTAACGATTTAGATTTCTAATAGATGTGCCCCACTGTAAAGGCTCACGAATTGCCCATGAGTCCAAGTTCAGTGGATCTGTACTTCTCATTAATTTATCAATGTGTTACACATTAATTATCAATGTGTTACACGTTAATTAGTGCTCTTGACGCAGCTTGTGGCCCTAATATCTCACTGTAATTCTTCGTGGAAACCTCAGTGGAGGCCCAGGAGGGTATTAAGTGGAAACAAGACTGACATCTCCATAAAACATTATTTTGTTTTATTTTTACGTAATATGATAGTATTACTTGAGTACAAATTCAATTTGTTGTTTACTTTTGAGATTTGTTAGATGTAGAGTCGTTATACTTCACAGCACTGTTTTTGATAGGGTATTGTACGTGTTGGACAATTACGTGGTCTGGACTTTGAACATTAAAAAAGATCTCTCTCTCTTTGTCTGGACTTTGAACATTAAAAAAGATCTCTCTCTCTCTCTCTCTCTCTCTCTCTCTCTCTCTCTCTCTCTCTCTCTCTCTCTCTCTCTCTCTCTCTCTCTCTCTAGCTTGACTCCCCGCAGCTGTTAAGTTGCTCCTGTTTGGACAATGAGACTCAAATGTAACTACCATAGTTTGTGAAGCATTATTTCTGATATAAAGATCATGTGAAAGAGTCTTAAATAGATCTATGTAATCTTATGCTCTAACCATTGAGATCCTTGACTTGTTAATCATGATTTAATATAGACAAGACAAGCATATAACTTCTAGCTGTATTCTTACTAGGAGAGTAAATGGCTTAAATTCATAGGTTGGACAATCTTCTACTTGGGCTCATTGGCAATATATAACATCATTTATCTACTAGGAGAGTAAATGACTCCATCGCGTTTAACTTCAGATTTATATGATGTTATTCATATGAATCTTATTATTTATTTAGATTCCAAAGACATGTTAGTGGACCGCATGCTACAAGTGGTATCAGAGCATCGGGTTTAATGTAAATTACATCATTTATCTGTGTCAAAGTGATACTTCATGACCCCAATAAGCTTCACCCAATGCAGACAATCTTAAAGGGAGGTCGAGCTTACACTTGCTTTGCCATGTTTTTAGAGCTCGGCAATGGCTAGCTTTGGACATCCATAAAAAAAGGTAAGGTGTGACAGTAGAGCCAGAAGCTTTTCTTTAATAACCTATAAACCTAGCTAGTTTGTCACAGAAACAAAACTTATGAGGAAATGAGGAAACCAATAATAGGCTTGCCAATGAGTCAATGGATCCAGTTATATTCTCAAACTTGTAGTCTCAATCGTAGGCTTGAGGTCAAACTTCATAATTTCTAGTTCACGAAGTGAAAGCTCAATATGATCATATCCTTAGAATCACATATCTTTCATGTAGATCGCCGAAAGTACGCATAAATCTCTTCAAGAAACCCCACAAGGAGATGTCAGATGAGTGCTTCTAAAGGTTTTTAAAATTGACTCAAGGATTGACATCAAAATTTATATGCCCATTCACAAATCACAACCCTTCCAAAAAGCATACCACTTTATTCCATTTTCAGTGACACTTTGTCACTCCCTTGCTGTCAAGGGACGGATGCACATTAGGGGCTCCTCAACTTTAAGAAATTCTCATATGTTTTGAATTTTTTCTATGGATAGTTTTATCTTTTAACTATTTTTTGCCCCTCCTCACTTTTTGATACAAAATAAAATCATAGGAGGAGTTGAGGCAAAATTGCCTCTTTTTCATCATTGCCTATTGTCTCTTCTTTCATTCTTCAACACTAAACTCGTTTCCATTGGTTCTCAAATACATCTCTATACAACTAATTCTAAAAAACCATCTTGCTTTTTCTTTCTTTTGTATCTTTTTTTTTTCCTTTTTTGCTCGAGTTCAATGGACGCCTCTTTAATAAGTATCTTTAAATGCATGTGTTAAATATTTTTTCACATCTTGTGTATTTTTGTTAAATGCAGTTAGTTTTTTATGTTATTTGTTTTTTCTTTATTTTATGTTGTGGGATTTTGTTATACCATTTTTACTTAGAAAATTTCCAAGAATATTGATTTTGGTTAGATTGGGTTGAAACTCTAAGGCTATCAAGCTATGTAAATGGATAGATTAGATTAGCAGGAATAATGGACCACTAGATTATTGTATGGCCCGCCATCTTTTTATAGGTTAGAAATATCAAAAAACCACTAACTTACAGGTTTCCGAAAACCTATTGTAGGGCCCACATAATTATAATTCAAGCTCTTCAAAATGAATACCATCCCCTCTATTTTTTTTTTTTTTTTTTTGCTAAATTGCAAATTGAATTAAGAAAGGGGACAAAGATTACAGCCAAACAGAAACAGCACAGCAGCAAAGAAAGACCACAGCAAAAGGAAACAACAACAAACTAAATCAATCCCTGCTAAGGGAGATTACAGAGAATAAAGAAAGAGGATAAGGAGCTGCTGGAGAAAGGAGAAGACATAAAGCTTAGGGAAATAGAGGCATCCTGTAAAAAAATATTTATCACAGAAAGGAGGGAAGGCACCTTGTTAGAGAAGATGACCATGTTCCTTTCTTTCCATAAGCTGAAGAGAGCAGCAATGAAGAGAGCCCCCAGAGCTTTTTTGGCTTTTGAGCAGGAGTTAGCTGAAAAGGCATTCCATTTTGCAGAGGCCGAGCAAGAAACAGAGGGCTGAATGTTGCCTTTGAACTCCAGCCAATCCCAGAAGGAGGAAGCAAAGGGACAGCTGAAGAACAGCTCAAAAGAAGACTCTTGATGAGTGCCACAGAGAGGACAAGACGACGCCAGCTGCACTCCAATGGATTGAGCCCAGACATTTGTGGGGAGCTTGTTGTGGAACAGCTTCCAGGCAAAGCAGGCTGAGGTGGGCTTGAGAAGGTTATTCCAGGCAATTCTGTGCCAAGGTCTGGGGAGGCTTCTGAATCTGATTGCTTCCCAGGCTGTAGAGAGAGACAACTTGGAGGATTTTGAGCTGTCCCAGATCAGCGAATCCGGGCCCACCTGCAGAGAGAAGGAGGAAGCTAGAGAGGCAGAGAAGTCAGCAGCCTGCTGGAAGCTGAGCCTGCTCGAAAATCTCAGGGGGTCAGAAAGGAAGTCCTTGACAGTAACAGACCAAGGGAAGTCCAATTCAGGAAAGATCTGCGCCAAAGAAAGGGGGCCATGCCATTTATCTAACCAAAAACTGACTCTATTTCCATCGCCCAGCAGCCAGTGGCTGTTTTGGAAAATGAAGTGAGAGCATCTCTTGATGGGTCTCCAAATACAAGAACCAGAGGAGAGGGAGCTGGGATGCCAGGGGGAGAAGCCTTTGTAGTACTTAGCTCTGAACCAACTGGCCCACAGGGAAGGAGAAGCAACAGCAGACCAACCCAGTCTAATAGAATTTGCAGCGATCATATCTTTGAAACGGCGAAAACCCAGACCACCTTCACTCTTAGGCTGGCAGACCGACTTCCAGTTGATGATACTCTTTTTTGATTGCTCAGAGCCCCCTGACCAAAGAAAATTCCTCATCCATTTTTCCAAGAATTTGCAAACAGAGGAAGGAATTGGAAGCACCAAGAGGATGTGGATGGGAAGGCTTTGAAGGACATGATTAATGAGGATGACTCTCCCAGCAAAGGAAAGCATGTTGCATTTCCATCCTGCAAGCCTAAGCCGAAAGGAGTCCTTGAGGCTCTCAAAGTACTGGGCTTTGGGGCTGCCAATGAAAAGAGGGACTCCCAAATATTTTGCAGGAAAAAAGGCCCTAGGAATGCCTAGAGATCTCAGAGTTTTAGCCTTGAAAGACTCCCTGCTGTTCCCAAAAAGAATACTCTCTATTGATATACTTAGGAATTTCATATCAATAGAAGTGGGGCCCGCCAACCGATTGAGTACATGATTGGTTGTGTCTTTATGATATCATACAGAAAATGTAGTTTTATAAATAAATAATTAAAAATTAAAAGGTTAAAAAATTAAGAAAATGTCACTAATTATCAATCCCAATTGACAAACATTGATGATAATGATGAAAATGGGACCGTGATGAAACAAATACTCATTACTAGATGAGACCTTGATAGTTTAAATTCTATCATTTAGGCATATTCATGAAGGGTTGAGAAGAGGTGAATCCCATATACTATCATCTTTCGGTATACTTGCGATACTTTCAAAATATGAAAATACATCGAGGACAATTGTAAAAAAAAAGATCTTATTTTATGTAATTGAATGGCTAATTGATATATATATATAGGTTTTTATATTGATATAACTTGTTGCTTTTTTTATAAATTTCTTATTTATTGAAGGTTTTAATTCTTCTTTGTCCCCTCTGAGAGAAACTCCTAAATCCGTCACTGCTTGTTCTAGAACTTGAGTGCCATGAGAACTTATTAAGATAAAGAAATTGGATGTTGTGAGAGGGTTAGATTTACATTTAAGTATGTTCTGAGAGATATGATAGACCTAGATTGGGAAGAAGGTGCGATAAGAAGGTGCGCTGGTCTATTGAAGTCAAAAACCATATCATTTTCATAGCATTTTAAAATTTAATCTCGAGTGACATCAAACATGGTCATGAGCGCTTAAGTAGATGCAACTATATATATAGTTAGAATTCATTAGTGGAGCGGCATAGGCGCGGGTTTGTTCCCCTCATCTTCTATTTGAAACCACCTTAGATTTATACGACATGTATTTGTGTGGGTTTAGCGGGTGCCACTCAGAAGGATGAGTCTAGGTTAAAAGCCCCAAGGATACCCACATCATAAAAAAAAGAGAGAAAAAACTTAAATCCAGATGCTATTCTATTGAGCATGCATTTTGTGCAGATTAAACATGTCATAGGAAATTATTTTATTTTGGATAATTTTGACAAGGGAAGCATGCAATGGAAAATGGGCTTCTTCAACAAAAGTGATTAGAGTATCATCAAAAATTTAGGGCATGTTTGGTAATTCTACCGTAAAATAAAGAGAAAGTAAAGTTTAGATTATTTAAAATGTGTTGTTTAGTTAGAACAAACTTTATTTCCTCAATTTTAAAATTAGCCAGAATACAACCAGGAAGTCCACTTAGGTAAAATCTTCTCTCTCTCTCTCTCTCATCGTTATATTATATATAAAAACACAAATAGGTATATCATATCATACATGATGCAAACCTTAATGTTGCAAATGTCACTTGCCGTTTGCCAGTGCAAATGTTATCAGCTAAGCATGGGCAACTTTTTGCTAGTAACCTATTAACGAATTGAATGCTAAACCCAATCCATATATATGAGTTCTTGATCCTAACAAAACCAATGATTTGGACCTTTTCACACCACGTTCATGGTAAATAAAAGAGATGAAACAGGGCCAAGCAATTTTATTTCTTTATTTTTTAAAGAAGGGGAAAAGGCATATTTCTTAGATTCAAACCATTCATGTGTTGATGTCATTTTAAAAGGGGAGAAGATACATGAGCTTAGTTAGGCTTAAATGCTACAATCCAACAAAAGGGCACCGGGATATAATAGTAACAATTACAAACAAAACAAAACATAAGCATCTCCTCCTTGGGTTTCTTTATAGTGAAGAAAGCCAAAAAGAGGCTCAAGGATTGAGAGATACATATACCCAAGGAAATATTCATGGCCCCTTTAATCAAGGATTAATATATCTGTCTTATAGAGGGACTGTGCTCTTTAATTTTTGGTGAATTCTGGGTCTCTAAATAAATTGAATGATTATAACCATGATATGGAGCCAACAGCCAGCTTGCCTCTCTTTGTTGCTAGAATAGGAGAGGGCCATCTAGAGGTTGAGCAAAAGGGGAGAGGTTGATCAAAAGAGACACCTGAAATACCAGCCACCAAACACCAAATGAGAACTACTATGGAGCAATTGAAGAAGCAAGCTGGATGCATTTTGCATGAACTCATAAGCCTGCAGGGTTTTTTTTTTTTCTAGTGGACGAGATAACAAGCAAATTACAGGCTGTTTCAGGTTGTAGTATTTTACACCAGAAGTGTCAAACCAGCAGCCTTTAGGTTCAGCAGGAAATCTGATTTCATTCCAAGCATTTGTGAATGTTAGCTGGCCATTAGGTGCAAGGAGATGAGACCTGATTTCATCTGGCTATTCTGAATGGACACGGATCCAACCATGATCAAGTCACAGATGAGGAAAACTTTACATGATAGAAAGAAAAGATGGAAAGTATTTATTCAACCTGAATGCATTGGGAAGAGTCCTCGTCAAACATCTTCAAAGGCTATTTTTCAGAAAATTCTCATTTTTAGTCATTGATTCCACATGATTGGTTGATAGGGAAAGGAGTGAGGGATGTCCCTCTCTGGGTATGCTTCACTAGCCAACATAACATAGCATGCGGGGTCTTTTTAAGTTAAAACAACTTCAACAAGTTAATAAAATAGATGTTTTTGAGTTGACTAGATTTCAAAGCCCTACTATATTTAATAGAGCTTATAGACCCACAGATTCCGGCATATATTCTATTTTATAAAGTGGGCCATGGGGAAGTGCTCATGAGTCATGAAGCTGAAAACCAAACTCACACATCCTATAATGTGCCCAAGAGCACAACGAGAACTAAGGCCTTATCATGTCACTATCTGTTTTTGTAGCATAAGATGCTCTTAATACATTTAGAAGACCCTTTAACAAAAACAAAATTTCAGAAAACAATAAGGAGCATTTTGCAAAAGCTGATATTTCATTTGCCTCCTTTTTTATGGCATGAGAACTTGGGTGAAAACTTAGAGGGGGCCGGCCGTGTCATAAATTCGTAAAAGGCTCCGTAGTGGGCCTACCAATCTATCACCAAAAGAACTAAAAAACACACACACACACAAAAGTCATGTGTTTTATCTGGACTGGGGTTCTCCTATCCAACATCCGAATCGCTGATGAAATTTCCTCTTAATTTCATGGGATGTGAAAATTCTCACTCTAAAATGTTTTCGGCCTACTGTGAGACTTGTCATATATATAATATATTAGAAAAAAATATTACAAAAAAACACGTGTTTTCTTGCATGATCAATATGACACGTGGACCCATGTCAAATCAAAGTGATTGTTAGCAACAACCCATACAAAGGGGAGGCATTTGTTTGGAACAATTTAGACTTTTAAGAGGTAGGTCGGCCTCACTATAGACTATAGAGCCTCATGAATTTCTTATGAGTTCAGGCCATTCATCACAAATTTCCCTTAAACTGAATGACCCACAACACCCTGTGGATGCCCTAACACCTGTCCCCTTTACTTTTTGATTGTGCAACCAGATACCAAATATTTTCCAAGAGTTGACACTCTTGGACACATTTTTTGCTACAATATTATATCCTCTAAGGGTCAAAATTACATTTGTGAGGCTCTATAGTGGAGTCCACCTATTAAAAACCTAAAACTACACAACAAATCCATCATCTTACATTAGGCTTGGCTAAATTTCACTCTGTTAGTTGATTATTGTCCCACTATCAGTTTTTTTTGTGATCTTTTACTAAATATATTATACATGATTGGTCTTTTGGTGGGCCCCAAATATATTAGAGTGAAACATCACCCTATCACAATGAAAGAGGCATTTTTTGTGAGGGATTCAAATTTTAAATAGGTGGGCTATTTGTGAATAAAAAATATGATTTTTCTATTATTTTATACAAGTGCATTAGTTTTTATAAATCTTGTAGTGGGTCTAAAACATATTAGAGTGTGAGATTTTGCCCTATCACGTATAGGAGAGAGAGATTTTTTTTTTTTTTTTTTTTTTGAGCTGCTAGATTTTAAAATAGGTAGCCTCATGAGTGTGGATCCTCACAAAATTTTCTTGAAAAAAATGAAATGGTTTTTTTTTTCTTTTTTCACTAAGTTGTTTGTTACGTTGCCCTATCGGTCAGGGGTGATAATTTAAACTTGATGACCCCATGTATATTCCTTGGCATGTGTGTAATACTAAAAGATGCCAAATCCAATCAACCATAAGTGTATTGGAAAATGGATAGTTGGTTTTATTAAGAGAGTATAATGGGGTCATTTGTCTTTTACACGTGATAGGAAAATGGGATGTACATACATAACACTTAAACATGCAAATGTTACATTTGCAAGTGTTACACATGTAAAACACATCAAGATGTTTGTTAAAATAATAAATTTTCACATGTATACATGACTATATCTTAAGGCTTTAAATGTTACATGGCCTTTTTGGACATTTTTGCATAAATTTCTTAAGATCCATGAGAGTTTATTGAAGGCATTTTACCTCTTGGCCGATTTATAAAGAAGATATATGGTTTGGATCATGGGCCCACATGAGTACATAAAATTAGATTTTTAGGTATTGTATTTAATGGATATTGTTTTGACGAATTTCTCAAAATCCTTGAAGAGTCAACATAAGAGATTTTACATCCTGGACCTAATTTTTTTTAGCCACATTAAAAAGATGAATGATTCGGATCATGATTTTGGAGCCCACAAAAATAAAAAAATATTATTGAGGTGGTTTGAAACCTGCCTATTCAATGTCAAAGCTGCAGAAACAGGAAGATGATGTTTCATCCGATCCATTTGCCACCTATATCAGGGATCCGGTCTCTCACTACAGTGCCATACAAAAACCAAATAGCCATATGTGTCTCCAAGTGCATTAATTTTCCTCCATAAATGACCTTATCTACATGTTATTTCTACACCTCATTTATCCATTTCAGGCATAAATCACACAAACAAATATAAATATATATATATATATAATTATTGTATACATAATTGTGGCGGCATATGTAAATGAGTGCAAACAAATCACCTCGTGACAGCAAAAAGACGAGAAGATAGACAATGGAAGTGACTCACATAACCCCGACAGGTTATGTACGTACTAATACCACAGCACCAGCCTAGCAATGTCAAAAAATAGTATTAGTCAAGATAATTTGTGTGCTATTTATGCATGCATCAATTGGCAGAAATAGTATACCTCTACAGTGAACTGTGGCAAACGCGCACTTACATCCACAGCACGCGCATCAACAGTTCCAGCAATAGCCTCCCTCTCCCAGAGGCTCCATCTATAAATTGTCCTTGCCACCCTCTTATCCTCCCCATCAACCTCCCTGTAAATGCTTTTCTTCATTTACTCTCTGTAGTTTGAGAGATGGGTGCAAGCTCTAACAGAGTTGAAAGTTTTTCAAACTGTCAAGACCTTGGAACATCTCTCCCAACAGCAGCAGCAATGGAACCTTTAGAAATACATAAGGTCTGCTTGCCACCAAGCACCACCACTTTGCAAGCTTTCAAAGGGAGATTTTCTGAGATTTTCTTCCCTGATGACCCTCTTAACCAATTCAAAAACCAACCATTTGCAAGAAAGCTGGTTCTGGGACTTAAGTACTTCTTCCCAATCTTTCATTGGGCATCAGAATACAATCTAATGCTTCTGAAATCTGATGTTATCTCTGGCATTACCATCGCCAGCTTGTCTATCCCACAGGTGAGAAGATGAGCTTGGTCTTTATGGGTTTTCAGTTTTTGAGAGGAGATTTTTTTGCAAGTAATGCTGTCTTTAAATTTGGTTGTTTTTTTTTCAAATGAAATGGATCAGAAAACTGTTTTGAGTTGGGTTCTTATTGTAGATTTTCTTTGTTCTGTTTTCCAGCTGGGGCATCTGATTTGAGTTTATTAATAGATTCTGGAAGGAAACTTCTTGGATTGTGTTTTGCTGCTTCTTCATGTTTGCTATTTCTGAGAGGAAGTTAGGAAACAGAACTGCTTTTAGAGACCCTGTTTATGTATTAAACTGGTGGCCTCTTTTTTTTATTTTTATTTTTTAACTTCAGGGTATCAGTTATGCAAAGCTTGCAAATCTACCACCTATAGTTGGACTCTGTAAGTCTTGGTTTGGGTACAATGGCTTTGTTTCTTGTCATTTTCTTTCTCCCATGAATGTTTTATGCTGTGTTACAACTTCAATTTCTTTTGACTGGGTTCCACAGACTCTAGCTTTGTTCCGCCATTGCTGTATGCTATTTTTGGGAGTTCAAGACATCTCGCTGTTGGACCCGTCTCGATTGCGTCTCTTGTCATGGGAACCATGCTGAGAGAGATGGTTTCTCCAGTCCAGGAGCCTATTCTGTTTCTGCAGTTGGCTTTCACAGCCACCTTTTTTGCTGGTGTTTTTCAGGCTTCTTTGGCCATATTAAGGTAGGAACTCTCCAAACTACAGTAGGACCTGCTATTAAGTCATAATTTTGAATCATCAATGCTTAGACAAAAATCCATGGCAAAGCATCATTATGTAAGCATTCAATGGTAAAAAAAAAAATCTCTTCTTCACTGATTTTAGCCAATAAAATTGTGGATTTTGACCGTACAGTTGTCCTAAGACCTAACATTTGCTCGTCAATGTAAGTTTAAGAAAATTCCAGCAGAGCTGTTTATACAATATCCTAGGGCCGTGAGATATCTCACCATGCAATACCCGACATCTTTAGGATATTGCATAATTTCCCCTTCATTCCTAACTTTTTAGCCCCACTTTATCGTACGAACAACTCTGCGGGAATTTTTTTAACTTAAATGTTTACAGGGAAATGTTAGGTATTAGAGCAGCGGTAAAGTCAAACTCCCATGAAACTATTGTCCAAGGAATTTTTATTTTTTTAAGTGGTACCACATCATCACTTTTTACTGTGGTGAAATTGCTTTCTCATGAAGTGACAAAAATGGAACACAGTCTAATAGATGATGATGCTAATGACATACTTAGAAGACAAACCATCTAAGAGATGATGATGCTAATGACATACTTAGAAGACAACCCAATCTGCAGTAACGACATCAAATCTGATGAAAGTGATAGTGTAAGTTTTAAAATATGTTAATTACTTAGATCAAGTAACACAGATTTAAGGTGATTTAACATCCTTACTTTAAACATGGTAAATTGTACTCAAAGAAGAAACAAGTTTTTGCTAATAAAGGAATGGAAATTCAACCAGATTCAATAAATTTATCCCAAAAAATGCAGATCTTGATTGACCTCTCACAGATTTATTTCCTTCATCTCAGTTCTACCTTCTCAGTGATATAGATTAAGTTTACGAATAAAAAGAAATCAGTTTATCAAGTAAAAACATAATTATTTTTTTTTAATTTATTCATCGGTTTTGATTTACAGGTTAGGCTTTATTGTTGATTTTCTCTCAAAAGCAACTCTGATCGGATTCATGGCTGGTGCGGCAATTATTGTATCACTGCAACAGCTCAAAGGATTGTTTGGGATAGTTCATTTCACAACTCAGATGGGATTTGTGCCAGTGATGGTCTCTGTTTTCAAAAATAGAACAGAGGTAATTGATGGGTTATTGCTATTGATGTTGTTATTATTGGACCCTAATGAAGCTTGTCTGATGTGCTGATAAAATTCTGCAAATTTTAATTTTGTAGTGGTCTTGGCAAACCATTGTCATGGGTTCCTGCTTTCTTCTTTTCCTACTGACAGCAAGGCATATTGTAAGTTTCATATTGCCTTCCAAAACTGGGCTAACTGCTTGTTTCTTGTTTTGAAACCCGGATGCTTCCAAGTATTCCTAATCCTCCATTGTTAAACTCAAATTTGAGATTAATTCAAGTGTTATATCTTTATACAGTTGCATACATGATCAACATCTAACTGTTCAACTGTTGTTCATTGCTCACCATTTCCCAGAGAATTTTACGATCAAATGGTCCTAGCTAGTTTCATCATTAGTCTAGACCTGGTTCTCATGAGAATATATTTTACTTTGTGCTTCAGTAAAACTTGAACAAAAAGATTTCTGGGGGAAGATATACAATTTCACATTTTCACTTGCTTGATGGATAAGTGATAGAATAAGGTTTCATTTATAATTTGCATAGATGTTAACAGATTAAATTTTATAGCTTTTATCCCCTTCTAATCCACAGAAATAATTGTCCCTGGAAGGATCCAGTTTATACTGTAAAACAAAACAACATTAAATAAGGATTCACCTCTGTTTGAGAACTGAAATATCGAACCGGAGACTTCATTTAAATTTGCATGTAAATCTAATCTCCCATATAGAAGTAATACATAGTGTAAGTGCTTAAATATTACGGACTTGATTAGGCGAGTATGAAACTCGTAATGCTGCAGTTGAGCTTCTTTTGAGGAGAGATCGAATGCCCAAGACCTGAAAGGGAAGGAAATAGAGGTTAGAGGCTCAGGCTGCAATCAACCGAAGGCACTCCAATGACTAAGTTAGTGCAGTCACTAAACAAAAGTTGAACAAGTGGAGAAGAAAGACAAGATTTGGACTATGTGCATGCTTATGTTGAGTTACGTTGCCTTACCTCTTTGGGATATTATCCTTATATATATATATATATATATATATATATATATAGGCAGAAGTCCCATCAGACGCTCTCTTAGTGGAGGTAGGTGGAGGTACTGTCCCATAAGCTCATGCCATGTTTTCTTAGTGGAGGTAGGTGGAAGTACTGTCCCATTGGATCATGCCTCGACTTCTTATATTATTGCGGATGTGATCGTCGGATAAGGATAATCCCTTATCTATATCCGGCGCCCATCTTATCTGTCAGTAGACTCAGTACGTTCTGTAACGTAGCCATAGTTTTATGGAAATACAATTATTACTCAGTACTCATCTTAATTGATCGAGCCGAACTGAAGATGATACCGAGACCAGGATGGCCGCGTCCTGACACTGTTGCCGAGGAGCCTATACCAAGACCATTGCGAGTCTAGCTGGTACTTTTACCGAAGCTAGCTTAAGCTCGGTGCTAGCTGACACTATTGCCGAGCTGGATGTATCTTGGCACTATTGCCGAGTTGCAAACTGAAATCAAGATAAGCCAAGCCGGTAATGTTACCGAAACTAGCATAATCTCGTTATTAGGGAAACGTCCCACACACATAGCATTGGTTAAAATGTTGGACCAATTATCACGGAATATTTGAAACAGGAATAACAAAATGTTGTTCATATTTGTTTCACTAGTCATTCTAATTGTGGAGTTCATTGCAACAGAGCATGAGGAAACCAAAGCTTTTCTGGGTCTCAGCTGCAGCACCATTAGCTTCTGTAGTTCTCTCCACCCTTGCTGTCTTCATCTTCAAAGCGCAAAATCATGGCATTAAAACGGTTAGAACTTAACTTCTTGTTATATTGTTTATCACATGAAACTGGGTTTTTCTGTGAAATAGTACATAATGTAGATCTGAGTTTATTAAATTTGATTTTCTGTCTAAACTCTGTTGTTACTGAACAGATTGGGCATTTGCAAGAAGGCCTGAACCCACCATCAGCAAACATGCTATATTTTCATGGTCCTTTCTTGGGACTTGCTATCAAAACAGGGATTGTGACTGGAATCTTAGCCCTCACTGTAAGTTAGCAAAGCCCACCACACTAATCTTTCCTTCTCAAGTTTCCTACTGAATCCTCATTCACTGTCATTGCTAGTATTTCGGGAATGAACATAAGTATCAAGCATGATCCAACAACCTTTGACTATGAGCTGTTTTCAAAGAGTGGAGACCACCTCTTAATGGATGGTGGGCCATTCCGGATAAGCATTTAGTTAGTGGTTCCAACACTATACAACACATTCGGGTCAGATCAAATGCTTTCATAGAACTTGTTTTTGGTTATCTATTCCAGATCAAATCATTATATGTATAAATACATACGTATATACCATATACTTTTATCTATAATTTTACTATGAAAGGTACCTTTCAGGTTTGCATGATCAGACAAAATGATCTTTGAACCTTGTGTGGCCCCCGCTTGGACGTATACCAATCATGGAGAAATTTGGTGATAGAAAGGTCTCCCTATGGATTAGATTTTGAGAAGGAGGAAAAAAAAAAAAAGAGTACCACAATTCAATCAAGCCAACCCACCATGATTTATAGTCCCTACTTGCATCCATATTTACAGCGATAGCATTGTATAGTGTCTAAAGAGTAGTGAAGCTGTATCTGGTCTTTTGAAGTTTCACTTAAATTGAACAGGAAGGAATAGCAGTTGGAAGAACATTTGCTTCTCTAAATAATTACCAAGTTGATGGAAACAAAGAAATGTTGGCAATTGGTCTAATGAACATGGCTGGCTCTTGCACTTCATGCTATGTTACTACAGGTACAAACTTAGACATGTTAATTTAAGCCATGGTATGGTTTTGTATACTCTAATCCTTGGCACCCAACAACATTTTGAACTTTAATCTCCCTTCTTTCATTTAAATTTTCAGGATCTTTCTCTCGGTCAGCTGTAAATTACAATGCAGGAGCTAAAACTGCTATGTCTAATGTTGTTATGGCAGCAACAGTGCTAGTGACGCTGCTGTTTCTCATGCCACTCTTCTACTATACACCCAACGTTATTTTAGCAGCGATCATTATCACTGCAGTCATTGGACTTATTGATTTTCGGGCTGCATTTAGCTTGTGGAGAGTCGATAAACTCGATTTCCTGGCATGTTTGAGTGCCTTACTTGGTGTTCTTTTCATCTCAGTGCAGATGGGCCTTGCCATAGCAGTAAGTGTGCTTCTTCATTTTTACTGAGATTATATGCTGTTTTTGTTAAGGTAAAAGTAGATGCAGTGGTGGACTCAGGAAGTTTTCCTTGAGGGGCCACTGTGTAAAGAAATTATTCCTTAGGGGTCAATTTAGAAAAAAAAAAAAAAGATAAAGAATATCGACCATTTTTGGTACCCAAGCCAAAAGGGGCCAGGACTAAAATAAACCCCGACGCCTGCACACGGAAAGACAACCCAGTCAAGTGGAAAAGGAACCCGCACAAGCAAGAAGAAAGCTTATGCAAGTGGGAAGGGAGTCCATACATAAGGGAAGAAGTGGCGTAACCAAGATTCAAACCCCGAGCAGCTGATTGAGAACTGCTACTCCTTACCACTTAGGTAAAGAGCCATTTGACCTCACTTGGTGACAAAATCCTGCTTTTACTATATGATGGTCAGAGTGCAAAATTAGCCACTCTTTTAAAAAGCTTTGCGGAGAACCTACTGCAGAAAATCTTGTACTGATGGGCCCACCTAGATGAGGAATAATGACCAGTCACAACCAATCAAAGTGGAATTGAAGTCCTGTTATTGATTAAAGGTGTAAAGAATCTCAGACTTCAATACAGTTACAAACCATCTATTTAAGGGTCTCAAATTTTTGCGGTCTAAACTATTAAAGTTTTAGGTTAGTGTTAAGAACTTATCAAGGATTGCTTGAAGGGTCGATTGCTTAACAGTTATGCTCATCAGAGCATAATGAAATTTACCACAATTGTAATCAAAGTGTACCTTCTAATCCCCCACTTTCTGTGATTAGGTGTGCCTCACATCAAAGATTCGCACAATTTTTTTGTTGGGTTCTGTTTTTTCCCCTCTTTAAACCGATTATTGTGGTCCGTTTGGTTTGTTTATATTAGAAAGTGCAATATAGAACTCTTCCACTTCCACTATGCCTTTGTGGCTTGGCTTGTCAGAGGCGAGTGGTGGCCACACTGTTTGAAAATGGGCAAGAATCTGACTTTGAAGGTGGATGCTTTTCCCACCCACCTCCAATATCTAATATATGCATTTAGATTTCATATAGCCTGAGTTCAGTGTGTTCTTTTTTTTTTTTAGCTCCGCATTGGATTCCTAGGGATCTATTGTAGGACTTTTAAGACTCGTATTTCTAAAAATGGTTAAAGTCGAAGAAATGAAGGCACACTCAAAACAAAAAAAACCTTCCATCAAATAATCTCCCTTGAATGGAACATAAGGGGAGACTAGAAAAGTGAGGTACAATCTACATATCGACCTTATATCCTTCACCCCTCGCCACTTCAGCAATTGTGATTTTATATGAAAGTGAGCTGCAACAAATAACGACTTAGGAGGTGAAAAGTGAAGGATATTAAGTGGATAAGTAGATACGACCTTCCAACATCATATGATTTGATTTATGATGGGGACTATTGTATTATCATTCGTTAGCTGCCAAAGAGAGATTATTTGATAGTCATTGAATTCAATCCCCAGCAAACAAACCTGCCCTTAATAATATATTGGGCACATTACAATAGTTATGTTGGGCCAGCCTGGTTGTGCCATCTGATTCATTCTACAGAACTGCCCATCTAGTCAACTCAACCATGATTGGAGGGGCCCTAGTGATTCTTATTTTGCAGGAAAAAACAGGAGTGTATGTTTAAATATCTTGCAAGTTTTGATGGTTGTGTGGAAAATGTCAGGTTGGAATATCAATCTTCAAGATCCTGATACATGTCACAAGGCCCAAAGTAGTAACTCTGGGGAAAGTGCCAGGGACTCAAATCTATCGAAATATTGGTCACTACCGTGATGCTTCCAGGGTCGCATCATTTCTTATTCTCTGCATCGAATCACCCATCTACTTTGCAAATTCAACATATCTTCAAGAGAGGTCAGTTCCATTTGCTCCTACTCTTTTCTTTTCATTTTTTCCATAGAACCACCATAAGAAAGTTCATGTTAGTTGGAGAAGGAAATTTAGTTTTAGTAATGATATATATATATATAAACACATGATTAACTCCAATAGAATCAATTGCATTTATGTGAGTGATCAATTAAAGGGTGGGATGCATTCTGATTTATGCGGTATTGCCATCATCAAAAACTTATTTCAATTATGTTGAGGTCCGCTATATGAATTATGTTTCTCGTTTTCGATCTATCTTCAGCCAAGTCTTTAAATCTATTTTTACTTCTTCCATTCATTTCCTCTCCAACTAACCATTTCCCCTTGATGGGCTCATAAACTTACATACCAAATTTTTTCTTACTGGCGTTGTTGTAAGTCGGCGTTGTTCCCCTTTGACTGTGCTTGAATTTGATCGAAAAAGTAATTTGAGAAATATTTCATAAAAATTAAGTTATTAATATTTAAATATCAACTTTTAACAAAAAAATCATTTTTTATTAGATAAAATGATGCCTTTGCAGAGAATTT
This sequence comes from Cinnamomum chago, assembly GCA_038049695.1. Classification (NCBI taxonomy): domain Eukaryota; kingdom Viridiplantae; phylum Streptophyta; class Magnoliopsida; order Laurales; family Lauraceae; genus Cinnamomum; species Cinnamomum chago. Next base: position 100,152,610 of record CP142451.1, on the reverse strand, counting down.
CTTTTCTCCTGATTTTCTCTACATCCAAAGATGCCCTTATACTTACTTTATCACTTTTTCTTGTCCATTTACAGGCTACTACATGCAAAGCGTAACACTTTTTCTTGTTCAATTAAACTTTGACAGGATTCTAAGATGGGTGAGAGAAGAAGAAGAAAGGATTCAATCAGTGAAGGGTAGCCCCTTAAAATGCATAATTTTGGATATGGCCGGTGAGTTGCTGAAAAGATAAAGATCATTGTTTTTTTTCTCTCTAATCTGAACCTATTCAGGGAGGTAGATCACAGCCATCATCAGGGTCGAGCCCTGCCCACCCTAGTTGAGGTTATCTTGTGTTGGATCCTTGGGCCAGCCTCACCCGACTATCGACTCGAGCCTTAAAGCAGACCGCGGCCCATCTCCGATCCACTTATTTGTCGGGCCAGGAACAAAATCTTGAAATCTAGCTGAGGCTTGATTCAGGATGGGCCCTGACTTGCCATATAACTGCTTTTGTTGTCCCTGGCCCGATAACTGGCCGTAAATGGGCTGAATTTGGGCCTTGGGCTCGATATAATTTTTTATTGAAGATCCAATTGCAGACCCAAACAGGCCTGATATATTTAATATGAAGTGGTATAACTCATTGCAAACAGACTGGGCTGGGCATAACTTACAAGCCCAATCAGGCCCATAGAGAGCTCTGCAATGAAACAGTTTTTTTATCAGTCTACTCTTCTCCATAAATTTACCTTTGTGGAACACTTTTTTTTCTCCAGCTGTGACAAGTATAGATACAAGTGGTATTGGTGCACTTTCTGAGCTCAAGCAGACACTGAAGAATAGTTCACTTGAGGTAAGGACTAGGGAGAGTTCTGTCATTGATTGATCATATTCCACTCACGTCTAGGGATTCATGGGCCTGGTTGGCCAGGCCTGAGCCCAGTCCTACATGGGCTGTGTTTTAAGGTCATAGGCTGACCCAATGTTTTCCATGCACAACATATATATTATATATATATATTATATATATATATTATATATATATATGGGGAAGTTTCGAATGCATCTATCCCTCACCATAGGGTGAGGGCACGTTTCTTTTTTGCACATGAAGACAAGCCCAGCCCAACATATTTAATACGGCAGTGCATAAATGTTGGAAATAGGTTGGACCCAGACCTAACTTCTATACCCAATAGATAAACAGGAGGGGTTGGGCCAGGCCAACCCATCCCTACTAACATCCAATTTTGAAAAGGGCTTAGAAGGTCACCAAGTCGAGCCAACTAAGTTTATTTTGGGTGAGTCTCGAGTAGACTCTTGACTCACCATCCGAGGAGCAAACTCGGTCGAGTCAGGACGAGGGGGAATGGGTTTTTATACTCCAATCACACATCACATGCCCTATTTGTATCAAGTAATTATCAAAAACAAATGTAAGATGACCCACCTAGGAGTTGATAGAGTGGCATAAGGCGTAAGGAGCCCCACATCTTGTGTTTGAAACTCTCTCCCATATTTACCCCGTGTATGTTTGTGTGGGTTTGGCGGACGTCGCTTGGAAGATTAGTCCGGTTGGATCAAAGTCGACCTTATAGATACTTACGTCATTAAATAAAAAAGAACGAAAGAAAAGAAACAGTTGTAAGATGCAAATAAGCTTACTGGAGGTTTCTGTTTTGTAGCTTGTGTTAGCAAATCCAGTTGGAGATGTGATGGAAAAGCTCTACGCATCAAACATCTTGAAGTCCTTTGGGTCCAGAGGCATTTACATGACAGTTGGAGAAGCTGTGGCCTCCATCTCCTCATTCAAAGAAGAGGTCTAAACCCCATTTTGTGGTTGGGGGACAAGGACCAGTTGGAGATTTCCTGATCACGCCAAGCAAGAGTAAAGCAAAGGAGATTTAGATACAATATGAGCTCTTCCATGAAGAGATTTTGAAGTAATACAAGCATGTTCTGGGCTGATTAATAAGATAACCATATTTTAATAAAATTTGATCAATGTCTGTCAATTCCTTCATCATTTCAAGATTTATTTTAAGTGGGCTAAGCTGGGCTAGCCCAGCCCAATCCCAGTTCAATTGTGCTGGGCTTGGAGAATGCATTGCCCTAATCATTTGAGATTTGAAGAGTGGTCCAATGCACACTTGTTCCACTTGGTCCTAGGTATGAACAGCCATAGGTCCTGACCATATTTTAAAACTCACCCAAGACCTAGTCGACGGACCGATGAATACTGGGCTCAGCCCTGAGGGTGTCAGCTACAAACCTATTGCACAAAGTGAATGAAAGTAATTTCTTGTTTAAGTTAATAAATTTTAGAGGCTTCTTTTTGGAAGATTTTGACCCCATTTCATAGCAATCCCTTTGATAGATGAGCTTTTTCATCATATTGTCTTGACATTCATTAAATAAAGTAACTTAAATACAATTTCCTCTACACGAATTTTTCACATCGAGCATGTTTGTATAACATTCAGGATTCCACAATGCTATATAGAAAATTTCGTAAGCTACTGTAGGCTCAAATTTTCTGCAGTTTAGTGCAACGCTTTTCAAAACTTATTTCTCTTAATTTCACATAAAACCATTTCTTGAGTAGGCAGAAGGGGTTGTAGACAGTTTTTCCATGCCTCAATTAAATGAATTTGGGCATGGTGCAGAATCCCAACCCTTCATAAACATATAATTTGGGATGTTTTTTTTCTCTTGGACCCTCTTACAAATCCAAGGTGGTCATGTCATGTTCATTTGCGTTCAGCTTAGGCATCACATAAGTAAATATAGTGTGAAATGGTGTGTAAAAAGTGATTCTTGGCCAATGTCAATCCAAAGGAAGGCATGTGCAATATTTAGTAGATTGGATCAAGTAAGATGGGTCCTGCATGGGAAGGCATCATGTATAAATAAATTTGAAATGAGATGGGTCCAATGTAGATAGATGCACACAACCCTTTTTTCAAAATAAATAAATAAATTTCAATTCCAAAATATTAAAATAAAAAATAAAAAGCAACCATAGAGAATAGAAAGCAAGTTGTCTAATCCAGGAAGGGAGGTAGTACAACTCAACCAAGGCTTATCACCCACTACCCTGTTTAACAAGACAATGAGCAGAAAAAATTATAAAAGTCAAATCACTTCAAGAGGATGGCACGCAAGAAACTGCATCTATCACTTCTTTAGCATCCAAGAAGAAGAAGATCACCACTAAAAGGCCTTTTTTCACGGCTGCCATTAGCACAAAGAGAGAATAGTGTACGCTTCAGCCTCAATGGACAGTTGAGAATAAGACCTTTGGCTGCCTGCTGCCCAGCGCCACATTCAAAGTCTTTATGAACAAAAATCACTCGTCCAATGAATGAATTAGAAACCGCATCTGAAAAGACAAGAATGAGATGGGATGCCTTACATGTTAAATACTGTCCATAATTTGCTGCTATCATTTTGCGTTTGCCATTTCATGTATCCTACTGTCTAGCACTTGGAGGAGAAGATTGGATAGGCCTAAACAGCATAAGCTTTGTAGTCAGCATGACATTTGTAAAAGGCCTAGCCCACTCGATATAAATATGAGCATGATTGTGTAGCTGATACTCCATAAAAAAATGAGGATTGCTGAAATGGCTTTTCAGGTTTATCTTACAATTTATGTTAATGGAAGAGTGAACAAATGGAGTTCATTTTTCACAATTCCTCGGAAAATAAATTCCTCGTGGGAAAGAAAGAAAAAAAGAAAGAGATATGCTACAGATCCCGGGGAATTTACCCCGACCGGACCCCGGGGTCATTGGGATCCGTTGGATCCCAGACTGGGGTCTGGGATCCAACGGATCCCAATGACCCCGGGGTCCGGTCGGGGTAAATTCCCCGGGGTCCTTAGACTTTTACAAAAAGAAATTCCATAAGGAGAAAATTTAAATTTTTTTGAGGAAACCAGGTTTTCATTGATGGAAAGATTCAACGCCCTTTAGTGCGGACAATTGGACGTGAGGGGCTGTTTTTTTCCCCTCTAGCATGCATAAGTTGTTAAATTCAAATGATTCAACCTCAGTGACTTTTTGGTTACCACCATCAGGTGAGTTTTCTCCCATAGATTCTAAAGTGGAAACTTCGCTGGTGACCACAGCACCCATTGGGTTTTGGCCTTTTGGGCCCTTGAATTTGTGGTTAGGGTCACGTTTGTGTAAAGCCTAGGAATGAGGGTGATTGGAATTCAAAATCGACACTTGCGCAGAAAAGTTGTCACTTTCTTAATCTTTTCTGCAGCAAAAACCTGTTCCACCTAATGCAAAAATGTATATGGACGAGGAAACAATTTCCATTTCCAAGGCAATAGGCTTGGCCTGCACAAACAAACGTGCCTAAAACATTGATATAATAGAAGTTACAACACAGTATGTATCAGGAAGAAATTTGTTTAAATATCTTCATCTCTATCGATATTCTCCTGCTAAACACAAAGATCTTTACCTAGATCGTCCATGATTAAAAAGAAATCTCAAAGAGGATAATCACACACTGAGAATGGATATCATCATCATTCTTATATTTCTAATTTAAGATTTTAAATGTCAAGAAGTATCTATCATGTCACAGAAAAATAACAAGAGAGTCACCATCTGCAAAATCAGTGTGGATATGATGACTGGTAAGGAGGCATGCCAGCGCTGGCACCAGCAGCAGCATTATAATCGTATCCAGCATAGCTAGGTTGCTGTGCCCCATAAGAGCCACTGCTTTGGGTCCCGCCCATGTTTTCAGGCACATATGACGAGTATTGTTGAGGAAGTACAGTAGGACTTTGACCGCGGAAACTGCTACCAAATGGTGCCCCATATGAGCCAGCAGGAGGCACCTCATAGACACCCTGACTAGGATAATTGTATGGCCCAGGATAACCTGAGCTTGGATTTGGACGAGAAGAGGCCTCCCAGTGGTGGGAAAACCTGCCTACTTTGGCAGGAGGGAAGGCACCGACACCATTACCACGGTCTCGCTTGTTTTTAGACTTGGTGGTCTTATTCTTCTTCCTGTCCACCTTTGCTTTCTCCAACTGGGACACACGTCTCTTGTGGGTCTCAAGAGAGAACACAGTCTCCAGTTTATGATCTTCCACACACTTGATGATTGCTTTGAGGGAGTTCAGCTCTACATTGCCAGCTTCTTCCTGGAAAAGTGGAGGTGTTGGACAAATCAACAAGCAGAAAATAATGAAATACAACTGTATAAAGATAACACAAGCAAAGCTACAACCACACCCTACACATATGCACATTAAAATACATAAAGTAAACACCAAATTTTGCTTTCCATTGTAAGTTCATCATCATCCTTAAGCCTTAATTTATCAATCCTGGTCCACTGAAAGATTTTCTATTAATGATGTCAAAAACAAGGTAAGTAAACAATTTCCAACTTCTCCCCATGATGCAAGGAAGGGATAGATGTGTGTTTTTAGCTAGAGGAAAGACACCATCACCACAAGAATTTACATGATTCACACTGTCCCACATATTTACCGGCAAATGCATAGAAAATAGATCACTATGACACTGTCCACCTTTTTCCCTTTTCTTGAATAATGTTGCCATCTGCAATAACTTTTTTTTTCTTTTTTTCTTTATCTTTCTTCTTCTTCTTCCTTTTTTTTTTTTGGGTGCTGACAAGGGTATCTCCATGGTATTTGACCCAACGGAACTAATAATTACCATCCACAATACTTGCCAACAAATATCAATCAATGATGCCTATGCGCTTCATAAATATAGTCATCCCTACCCTCTCACGTCAATCACACGAGCCTCTTACCATTCTCATTCGATTACGGCAGGGGAGCAAGTCAAACTAGAAAAACTCACATTGCATTAGGTTTAGGGATAATCAAGCTCATACTGGTGACTTCCACCAGTCAGATTATACTCAAATGCTGAGTTATATATCTATGGTTCAAAATCGCGGTTCGCGGTCATCGCATCGCAGTTATCACGGTCATTGGGTCGCGGATCACGGTCCATCGCGGAGCGAATTTTTATTTGACCCCAAAAAAAAAACCAAAAAAATATCCAGAATATAATAAAATGATAGAAAATAATGTTTTTTTCCATTAGTGCACACTTTAAAGCAAAATAACGGTCCCCTCAAGTTATAACATCCTGTATCATTGCAGTATCAATGTATATACTAAAATAAGCTGAAATATAAATGCATTTGAACACCAATTTGGAAAAATGTAATTGATTTCAAGAAAAGCCCCAAATTTTGGAAATAAAAAAATCTAGATCTACACTTTAAAACACTAGATCTAGGGAAAAATAAGTGAGTAACATCAAATCTAACTCAATATAAAGCCTTTGGTTCATTTATTAGTGTATTACACAATCTTTTCAAAAAAAAAACTAAAATAATTCGGATTTAAATAATGAAAAAATAAAAAATATTACAAAAAGTGATAAAACTTGTAATTTTTTTCTCCAAAAGTATAGATCTAACACACCTCAAACATCTCTAAGTTATTTTGATGTTGAATCTTGAAAAGAACTCCAAAAAACAAAAAAATAAGCTTACCAAAGAGGTCTCTTGAGTTTGATTAGATTTCCCCACGGACAAATCTATCCTAAAGTAGCTTAGTTAAGCTTTTAGGTGCTCCTCCGTGCCTTAGAAGATGTAGCAGTCCTTAGGAAGCTCTCAGAGAAGAAAGACAATGAAAGAAGTGAAAGAAGAAGGCCAAAAGGCATGTTTAAAAAAAAAAAATCTCGTTTGACGTTATAACAGGCGTTATTTTGTTGAAAATAATGGCCGTTATATGCAAAATAACGGCCGATATGGAACCTTTTTTTGGCGATTTTTACCGCGATAACGTATAGTAGCCATTATAATGCATATAACGTAACGGCCGTTATTTTGAACCATGGTTATATCCCTTCCCTGCCCCCATCAAGAAATGAGTCTGACAACTGTATATCTAAATAACATACAAAAGAAAATTCAGCTACGGACAGGCTGCAACTTCTGAAGTTATCAATCAATTGTGTGCCCACCTAGATGCATCCTAGTAAGGGGTTTGGACAAAACTGGTGAGACTTTATGATCGTGAATTTCTGTTTAAAGGACCCAAAATTAAGTTCATATACAACCATTAAACTTTGGGCCCTAAAGTATATGGTTATTGGCCATATTGATATTTTGCCACCATGATGCAGACCGATCAAAGGCCAAGACCCGCAAGACTAGATGACCCACTTGATGGGGTCCACATGATCTCTAATTTGGGATCCCTATCCTTAGTTTAGATAATTTCTACATTAGTAGGTTGCTTAATTGAATTCCTTTCTATTTTATATAGAATTAGCTGTTTCCTATTTAGGATTAATCCTATTCTATATATAGAGGAGATCTCCATTGTAATGTTCATGCTATAATTTCTAATAAGAGTTCAGTTCTTCTTGCACGTGATTTTTTTTCCTAAGGATATTAGGGTTTTTGAGTCTCAGGACTCAATCTCACCGTTGGAGGTGTAGATCTTCACATCACATCATTAATCCATATTGATATTTCCCATCCCTGCCCATAATTAGTATGCATCATGCTGAGAGTGATTCATAACTTTTAAGTTCCAATAGTTTGCAACCAATTTTTTTGTCAAACAAAGTAATGTGTATACCAGGCATAATCAAGAAATAATTATTAAAAAGTGCATGTGGATCTGGCAATATCTATCTTAAACTGCATATGAATCAATAGGCATGGACAAGATATCAATCAAGAGAAATAACCATAGCACCTATATGGATACGGACAACAAGGAGGAGGAAGAAACTGAAAAGAAACCATCCCCCAACAATAATCAAACGGGGTTTCTCTGGTCTGAGATTGGGGCTACAGGGTGGGCGCTGATAGGGGTTCTATTGATATAGAAACTTCTTTTTTTTTCGTTTTTCCTTTTCTTTTAAATGGTAACTTCTATTAATGAGAAAAGGAAAGTAACGGAAGAGACATTTACTATAAAGCTACATGAAACAGCACTAAAAAGGAGAACCAAATAACGCATAGAGCCAATAATCTCTGGGACAGAAGAAAGAAAATTTGAGTTCGACACCCTTCTTAGCTAGCAAATCAGCCACCTCATTGGCACTTCTCTTATAAGCGAAAATGAAGCTTCAAGATAACTTGCCAGGTTTAATGCCTCTTCCACTGCATCTGCATCTCCATGGTTACATACATAGACCTGCTGCTAATGTATAGCACATAAAGAATGCATGTCCACTACGATATTTGGAAGATTGAGACGATAGGTTTCATGAACTCCAGTGCGCATGCCAATACTGCTTTATTGACCAAACAACATCCCACCAGGCCTAAAAGAGACAAGATAATCTTGGAAGAACTACCACGGATGACACCACCAATACTAGCAGAGATCCCAAAAAAAGGTGTAGACCACCCAAAGACATAAATCTGTCTAGATGGAGAAGAAAAGGCCATCTGATTCCAGCAACTACGACCATTCCAAAAGGAATGGCATGGAAGTGCCAGAGAACTGAAACCCATGAAGCAACGTAAATTTCACCTTCTCTGCCAACCAACCTTCCTGAGAAGAGTTCCCTTCGAAGCAACGCGCATCATGCTCTTGCGAAGTAATCCAGAGGATTGCCAAGAAAGAAGCTTTCCACATGAGTTTTTCTCTGGTTGAGTCCATAGTCAATTTCCATGTCAAACAAGTTATTCAGGGAATTAGGGGGTTCCCACCTACATCCACCACCTCAGAACAGACCTCATTGAAGCACCCTACAATTGAGTAGCAGATGATCTACCCTTTTACATCCTCTAAACGCATCAGACATGTACTGAAAATGATATGCCTTCGGTTTTACCGTTCAAAAAAAAAAAAAATTGATATGCCTAAGACAACGGAGGCTGTCCATAGTGAGAGCCAGCCAACAAAAGGAGAGGACCCATGTAGCAGCCTTGATGTGCCATAACTAGAGCACAAAATTTGGAGCTAGAGATCCTTCCATAATTGTCCTGAATAAGGAAGCCATAGAGAAGCTCTCATTGGAAAACCCCATCCACAACCTTCGATCTATATCTTCTTTTGGAAGATAAGCTTCACTAAGCAAGGCTAGAATAGAATAGAGGTGGTCCTATGCTTCCGCTAGATTTCTTCTAAAGATAGGGCCCCAAAGTCATGAGAATGCATACACTGATCATGTAGCTAAGCACTGTAACACGCAATACCAGGCAGAATGAAGTAGTACAGGAATGGAAGGGCTAGGAGACGATCTCCAATCCACGTGTCCAATCAAAACATAATCAGATCTCCCAAGCCAATGCTATATCTGATATTAGCCGAAAATGCTTTTTTGACTGATAGAATACGCCTCGAAAGAATAAAATAGCGGGAGTTTGGGCTAAAGCCACCTTGATCATCTAGTCCTAGAAAGCCAATTGACTAAAATGGCTTGGTACATCAGCTTCAGGAGTCAAACCTCAAGCCTCCTTCCTTCTTAGATTTACAAACAGTGGCCCAGTCAGCAAGATGACACTTCTTTTCCTTTTTGCCTTGCCAGAGGAAAAGGCTGTAGCCTTTCAATTTGTTCAGAATTGCTGTCAGACACTAGAAGACTGCAAAAAATAAATGGAAAGATTGGAGAGGACTGCCTTGATGAGAGTGATTTGACCTCCTAAAGAAAGGTATCTTGACTTCCAAGTAGCCAACTTTTTTTCCATTCTTTCAGTCACTGGGTTCCACGGGCTTCGGAACCAGTCCCAACGTATAAAAAGCACTCGAAGACATGAGCTCGAAAGAGGACTAGCTTTGCACCCCATAAAGTCAGCTAACTCCTAAAGGCAATCAAATTCTACCTTAATCCCAATAAGCTCGCTTCAGAAAATTAACTTTCTAATGCAAGCCCTAGGGTTAGGGCTTGCGTGGAAAAGTGCCAAAGCAAGATAAGAGGTCTCCGCAAAGACAATCACATGAGGTCGCACCTCGCAGGGATAAAAAAATCCACACAATATTATTAACCAACTCAACCCTGAGATTCCAAATCTCTACAATGCCATATATGTGTGTGGGAATTCTCCAAAACGCCCTTTTTTCCACCCCTCTTTTTTTTTGTCTTGGGGCCCACCTTGAGTCAATCTAGTCTTCTCACACACACTACAACCCCCCCCCCCCCCCCACAACACACACAACATTCTTTTCCCAACCACAAAATGAATAGTCACAAGTCCAAATTTGATTTTTCTCCTAAAAATGCCGGGCTGTCTAGCACTCCCCTATATATGCACATATATATATAAAGGGGAAAAAAAAAACTTAGTGGCTAAGACTCCTAAGCAAATAAAATCAGAAACTATCCTAATGACAACTCATTAAATAAAATTGGAAATTAATGACAAATAATTAGGGAAATAAAATAAGTCCTAAACTATCTTGGGCCACATATGTGCACTCACAAGTCCATCCTGCTTTACTTTCAGCCCTAAAATCGCTTCAAGACGCAACAAAGTAACCTTCACATTTTCTATTTGTTGAGAGATAAGTAGCATGATATGCATTGTGGGAAGAGTCTGCACAAGAACAGATACCTTCCTTAGCTGTGGAAAGAGAGACTTCACCACAGCTAGTTTGGGAACTCTGCTTATTAAAAAAAAAAAACAGAGACAACATACAGAATGGATAGCGTAGCGGAGTTGAATAGGTGAACTAACATCCTTAGCAACACCTCGCAGAAACAACCAGACATCAAAACCCTTTCTGTGATCCCATCGAGATGCGATCTTCAGTTGGGATGGTTTAGTCAGCCTCACTGCATTGCCCAGAATCCACATCAGCCAACAAAGAATTCCTCAAAGTTGCAGTGCCATTAAACCCAGGCGACGATTCAATGCCCCAATCTCTGCAATGCATCTTCAAGGGAACGCTTGAGTCAAACCACTAAGATCCGAGGATAATTTCATCAAAACATCCGTTGGTAAGGGGTGAAGCTGGCAAAGACATCCGATCACAGGCTTCGCCCCCTATTTTCCTTCACCGAACTGGGAATGGATCCAACTCCCCAAGGGTGGTCGAAGAGGACTCCAAAACAGCTGCTGAGCCTTTTAAGGGGAATAAGTAGCTTTTAAGGGGAATTTCATAAGAATTCCCTAGCCATTTGTTGAGAGCCACATCTCTGTCTCCTACTTGACAGGAATCCCCAATCCCCTCGAAAGTTAGAAGGCCCTTGAAAGCAATGGGTTTGGACTTTGGCCTGCTCAAAGTTCGGGGAAGATCAAACAGGTATAAATGCAGAGCACTGCCGCCACTTTCTCCCCTCTGAAGAAGCCTTCACAGAAACATGGGGCCAAAAAAAGAGGAGAAATGATTTGGCTTGGATTGACCCACCTTCTTTAAAAAGAGTTCAGTCCAGGGCCATCTTCCAGCCCATAGCCCCTCATGCAACACATTTACATGTAATCTGTACAATTCTTAAATATTTAAAGCTGTCACTAAATGAGGTTTTCTTTATTCCAAATGTGCAACTTAACAAACAAGTTTATATAAATGTTGATTGGGCCAGTTGCCTAACAAACAGAAAATTGACTTCAAGCCACTGCGCCTTGGTGATCCTTGCGTGTTCAGTGTAAAACAAAAGTAAACAGCAAAAACTAAAGTTCAAAACAAAACAGCAGCGAATAGTGCCCCAAGGCAACCCAAACGTGGTTGAATTCCAAGTGCATTAACAGATTGTTTGACATCATAGATCTTTATATAACCTCACTAAATACCATGATCTCTGTATGATATGGCATTCTACTAGGAAAGTAAAATTTGAATGGGTGGGTTGATTTCTTGATGAATCATGAGATAGAAAAGATCTTTCTTATCAATCATTTGATAATAATAAGTCTCAGTCTAAGTAATTTTATTAATGTTGGTCCAGGACTCAATATCGATATTCTTTCTAAGAAATAAATCAAAAAAATTCCACTCCAAATATTTTCTACCGGGGAACTCCAAATATACTCCAGTGAATTCCTTATGACCGCATTGGAAATCGTGTCAAGACAATTCCTTTTTGATATGGCTATTTGTGCAGGTATTTTACAATAAAGAAGCAATTGAACATAGATCTTTATATAACCTCACTAAATACCATGATCTCTGTATGATATGGCATTCTACTAGGAAAGCAAAATAATTTTCGTAGAATGCAAAATAATTTTCACAACAGTATTAAACATCCAAGGTGCTTAAAGTTTTGTCAGTGTCATGTCAACATACCGTAGCAGCTTGAGAATAATGACCGTTCTTTAAAATATTACTTGCATTTTTCCTTGTGTTCTTGAGATATGCCTTTAGCAATGCAACAGAAGAAAACTTTTCAGTCAAACCAGCCTCATGGGCGAAGTAAACAGCCTCAATCTCTTTCCCCGTCTTGACCATTTCATCAATGATATCTACCATAACAAAGGACACTACTTTGATCAGGGGTTTTGAACAAATGAACATGTCCTATAAAATAAGGATAATTATATTAAAATATCAAAGGAGGCTAGCAAGTAGCCACAGACCACCTTATGAAATTCCGCATTAGAAATATATATAAAATACCATTATAAAAATTAGGTATAAAGACAGTTTTACACTTTCATGTCAGTAAAATCAGATTAAGGAATATCACAATCTGACACAATTAACAATGACGCTTGTAGATTCACAGCTACGCTTGAAACTCATATATACAAGTCAGAGAGTTTTCGTAGTAGTGAAAAATGTGTATAATTCAACAAATCCCAAAGCATTGATTAGTGGTTCAGCAAAACATTCAAATAAATTTAAAAAAACTTAAATAGAAATCACCATCATGCTAGCCTTATCCCATCTACAATTTTAAATAAAATTAATATGGATAAACAACACACACACAAAATAAGAAAATTTAGAAATACTACTGTAAATAACCAAGTAATAAGCACTTCAACTAGACGTTGGACTCTGCTTGGGTATCCAGGCCTGGGTCCTCTTGCATCTCTGTTAGCAAGGCAACCATTGAAGGGACAGTGGAAAAACCATGATGTTCTAAAGAAGGAGAGTGGCATATCTGCTCTTCCCTCAATTTTTGGAGACAGGTGTCCAGACTAGAGGCCGGAAAACCATTAATCAGACTTCCTCTAGTTCTGCCCCTGCTCGGAATCCTCACCTACTTTAGGAACTGTGCTCTCACTTCTTCAATGTGAAGAAAGTCATCAAAGGATTGTGAAAGCTCCCGATTCTAAACCGGAAAGGTCTGCCCTTGTGACAAGTAAATCTAAAGGGAGTAAAGACAAAAAAAAAAAAAAAAACAACAGCTCACCCCTGAAGATAAACATAAACTTGTTTGCACTCATAAAAATGGAGGCATACCAAGGAGACATGTTGGGACTTTATTGGCTACCCACAGAAATTCCAAAATTGACAAGAAACACAGCAGCTTGGAAAATCATACAACTCAGTCTCAACCAAAGTTGAAGGTAAAAGTGATCATTCTCTTGCTGATCTAGGAGAAGTGGTCAGTACCCTAAAGAAAGAGAGAGAAAAACTTTGTAGTCATTCTCCTTACAATGGGGAATCGTCATCTTCTGTCAAACTTCATAGAGTACAGTCAGGTACACATGCATCAGCCAATATGTCCTCTACATCATTACCATGGGCAGTTCACTCAAGTGCCACTGAACATATGATTGGTATGGACCAATTATTTACTTCATATTCTAAACCTAAGTTCTATTAATTCAGTTAGGTTAGCAGATGGATCTTATCTCTCAGTGAAGGGACAAGGTCTTATCTCGGCTACTCCTACTGTTTCTTTGCACCCTACTTTGCACATTCCTGAAGTGTCAGTTAATTTATTATCTGTTAGCCATTTAAGTAAGTCTTTAAATTGTTCCGTAACATTTTTTTACTGCTCATTCCTGAAGTGTCAGTTAATCTATTATCTGTTAGCCATTTAACTAAATCTTTAAATTGTTCCGTAACAATTTTTTACTGCTCATTGTGTTTTTCAGGACCTGACTTTGAGTTAAGATTATCAGGCGTGGTCATGAAAATGGAGGGTTGTTCTATTGGATGCACCACATAAGTCTGATGTAACCTCTTTACTGTCAAAGTCATTTAAGGATGAAGCTTTTCTTTGGCATGCCAATAGCACATTTGCCGCTGGATAAGCAGGTATAAATTCCAAATTGTATACTGTATTCCACTTATACACCATTTCACCAAAATTAGCAACAGAAAACGCCATAAACAATCATATGCCAAAGATTTTAAATTCTAGCCACCAGAAATAGGGAGAACAAAATTAAACGCACAAGTAAGATGATCGTAGAATGAGCTCCTTTCGTCATAATTTTGCAAGATAAACTATTTATCCCCGCAGAATAGCCACAAAAATGACAATTAAACACAACCAAAATTAAACCCATTGCCATTTCAAGTCATCAAAATCTCTTCTTTCATTATTACTTTAAAAGTGTCCATAAAATTCTAATCTTTCTCTCAGAGTAAGATCATAAACTCATGAAACACAATGCTGCAGTATTTACCCCACCACCATTTGCCACTATAAGCAAGCAATCCAATTTTTATACATATAAATCAACAAAAAACAGAAACAAATCATTGAACAAGAATTATTTCTTCTAAAGAGAGAATGGAAAATGCGCGAACCTGCCATTTTCTCGCCCAAGCCTAGCTCAGTGGCGAGTTTCCCCATCTCCCTCCTCGAAGGATACTTCACCAGCAACTTCTTCAAAAACTCCTCATCAAACTTCGACCTTATCCCGAACGCCACTATCATCTGAAGAAACATCTGCACCTCCGCCGGTCCTACCCCTCCTTCCCCTTCCTTCTCATCAATCTTCTCCTTCCACACCTCAGCCGTCGCGGCCGCCCTCTCCGCAATGCTCGTGGAAACACCGTGCATCTCCAACGCGGCGACAACACCTTCATCACCGTCCGGCTTGTCGCCCGCCCCGGGAGACAACAGCGCCCGGAGCAGCACCCCGCAGACCCACCGCTGGTCGGAAAGCCCTGCTTTCCCATTCTTCTGCAACACAAAGTCCTCCAACGCATCCAACACCAGCCTCGCAGGATCGACCGACTCCGTCCCCAGCGCCCGCGACATCTCCGTCTTCAGGACGGCGAGATCCTTCCGATTCGCCACCAGGAACCGCCAGAGTCCGCCGGAGTCCATCTTCCGGCAGAAGGATCGGAGAGATTCCGGCAAGCTTCCTTGTTCCGACGGCGGTTTCTGGAGCTCGGAGAGGGCGGATTCCTGCTGGTCGTGGAGGCGGGCGATGGCGGCGGATTCGCGGTCGGAGATGGATTGCTCGCGGAGGTTGAGGGATTCTAGGGTTTGGTTGGCGTGGGAGTCTAGGGCTTGGTGCTTGGATTCTAGGGTTTGGGATTTTTGGAGGAGTGCTTGCTGGAGGGAAGCAAAGTGGCTGGAGATGTTCTTGTAGAGGAGAGAGCAGTTTGCGAGGAGAGCCTTTTCGGCATCGATGGCTTCGAACGCCTTTTGGATTCGTTCGTTCGACATTGCTGCTTCTGCAGTCGCCATGAAAGAAGCAGCTGCAGCAGACACTCTGCTGATTTTATTGCCAGATGCTGCTGTGGCTTATCGAGTCGGGATCATATGAGGATCCGAATGGCAAGATATTGAAGTGGAAAACAAGGGTCCTAATATTGTGGGGGCCTTTGGCCTTGGCCCACCATCAGATCACCAGAGATTTGTTGGTGGCCTATATACAAGATGGAGGACATTTATTTGATTAAAAAAAAAACTACACTTTATAGGTTCGAGTTTCGAGGCAAAATTCATTAGTGATCTAATCAAATTGTTTTCTTATAAATCACCATTTAGGAGATTTTATATATATGACTTGTTTGATGTCTCTACTCTTACTCCGAAACCACCAGTAAATATAGATTCATAACAAAAGTAGTCACGAAAGAAAAAAGGTTAAAATCCAAAAAAACTTGGCTCCCATTTTTAGAAGCCCATTGTGAACTTTCCATTTTTAGGGGATTTGCCTATATTTCTATAAAGCAATGGTATAATCGCGTGCCAAACGTTCTTATTTTCCATACCTCCAGGCGATTTTGATAATCTTTTGACAAATATTAGATTATAAATAGAGTTGTCAAACACATAATTCCTCTCCAAGATCGGTATGAAAAACTAAAGGCATTCTTCCTATCAAAGTTAGTAAAAGAATCAATCCTTATTTGTGGCTAGGAACGAGAGCATCTTCAACTTATTAGCTAACGGCTAAAACCCAGCAAGACTTGGGCTCCTTTGGCATCAATGCCTGTGATTATTTCCCCATCTCGTAGAAAAGAGTTGACGGAACAGTGTTTGGCTGCAACAGAAGACCTACTTCCCCGATAAGTTTTCGCAGAAATATGTGCCATAAGCACAATAAAGTTTGATTCCTTTTAGGGTACATTTGGCAACAGTCCATACTAGGAGGAGGAATCCTCTATCTAGAGGATTCTCTCCATCTCCAAAGAATCCCCCCCCCCCCCACAAAAAGATAGGATTCCTGAAAAGAGCTCCAACTTTGGGAAGAAGGAAGGATTCCTACAATTTGTAGAATGTATGATCCAATTGACGCTTTTATAAATATTTCAAGATATAGTAAGGATCAACAGTTGAAATTTGGTCACCTTACCATGTTTGACCTTCCCGAACTAATGACTGGTTCCGATCATGATTTTGGACCCACATAAATAAAAAAATTTGGAAAAAGGAACTGTTTTTATTCCCGTTTTCTATAATAGTGTAACAGTCAGACATTTTGGCACATATCTCGAGATATAAGAGAAATCAACGGATGAAATTTGGTCACCTTATCGTGTTCGACCTTACAGAATTAATGAACGGTTATGATCTTGATTGTGGACCCCACAGAAGCCGAAAATTTTGGAAAAAGGGACTGTTTTTATTCTTGTTTTCTATAATAGTGTAAATGGTAAGACATTTGGCACATATCTCGAGATATAAGAGGAATCAACGGTTGAAATTTGGTCAACTGGCCGTGTTTGACCTTCCAGAGTCAACTACCGGTTCAGATCATGATCTTGGGCCCCACAGAAACCAAAAAATCGAAAAGAATGGACTGGTACCTAATCACGTTTTTGGCCCACAGAATCACATAAATGTCTATCTAACGGCTTAGACGGTTTTGCAAATATCTTAAGATTTAAGATGAATCAACGGCTGAAATTTTATGAGATGGCCATTTTGGACCTTCTTAACACTATTATCGGTTCAGATCTTGATTGAAGGGCCCATAGAAACCATAAAAACACAAAAATCGATCTGCCCTATATTATCGCCCAAAATATTGTAACTCCACAAATACTCAATGGCGTGGAATCATCTGATCCGAGGGGGGGGGGGGGGACGTCCAATTCCAAAAATAATCAAATGGGAAGAAGTCTCTGGTCTATCCTCTACAAATCCATGTAGATTCAAACAAGAAAATCCGCGCGATCACAGATTTTAGGCGAGGAATCCGTGGCGAAGATTATTGCCAAACGTGCCCTTAAAACAAATTTTGAGAGAAGGTTACCAAACAAGCTTTACTAACTTCATTATAAGAAGAATGATGCCAAACGTGCCCAAGGTTTGCATATATATATATATATATATATATATATATATGGTTGTTGCTCCCCTCAGCTGCAGCCCCCCTCTAATATCAGCTGCAGGCATGTGAGGAGGGCTGCAGCTGATATTAGAGGGGGGCTGCAGCTGAGGGGAGCAGCCCTTTATATATATATATATATATATATATATATATATATATATATATATATATATATATATATATCACCAACTAGTTATTCTTTGTATCTCTATTGCTCCATCAGTTCAATGTTTGGCATGCATCAACACCAAACCATCTCGTTCTCATTGGCAGGAAACTTCTTTAATTCCCTTTTATTTTCAAGAGCCTTCATTTCCAAGCACATTGCTACATCCCAATATAGATGAAAAAAGGCCTTTGCAACACAAGACACTGAAATTGAAAGGATACTAATGCTAATAAGAATCTTGCATGTAGCATTCTATTCTAAGATGAAATCGAATTCAGAGTGATTCAAAAATCATTAGTCTAAAAATTTTAGAAGCTATGTTGTCGCAATGATGGGTGGTTAACAATGGTTAAGGGATTAATGGTCCCTTCTTGTTAGCAATCTTCCAAGATTTAAAATACTATCTAGCATTCAGATAGTTATTAATTAAGCCGGGCAATGGTTTGATGTTTTTAATGTTGGCCACACTCCAAAATAGGGTCCAATCCTGATACTTGATCCTTGAGATCGGTGTACAGAGAGAGATCAAACCGTCCTAAATTTATCTGTACAGCATGTTGTTTCCAGTTTGTTCTGCTTATACTATTTTGTGAACTTCATTTTAACCAACCAAGTTACCAGAATATATTCACATCTTCAAAGCATGCCTGTCATAACTGTCTCAAACACATTGAATGGTGATGGGTAGTCATCAGGTAAGAATTCTGCAACAGTAACAGAATACAATTAACTTCCTAGCATTGGATGGTTGTAAATCCAAATCATCACTCTGTGACACAAACCAATACATAGATATGCCCATTTACAGGAATCCAACTCTTAACTCATTCAATGGTTGGATGATGAATATTCAAAGTGTCCAGGTCCAGCAATTACAGAATCAACTCAAATTTACCATCATTGGAAGGCTCGTGATAGTAACACTGACATTGATGATAGCATTTAAATCCAATTCATTGCTTTCAGTTCAATCCAATTTTATTGTTTCGACATGGAAAAACCATTGACGTTCAATTGAACATTTAAAATAAATTACAGCCACCCCAAACTCAGGCAGCTGAACTATAAGGACTCATCTAGCCTGACCCAAAAAAATTTAAACCAAAATGTCATTTGACTTGCAATTGCATTAATGTACTTTGGACTAGTAAATGCAAAATATCCACCTCATACCCTCACTTTTGTTAAGGTGCCAGCAAGGCTTTGCAAGCTCTCCATGACATTTCGGATTCGATCTGAGATGGTGGTGTAGAGCCACTGTTGTGCTGCTGCATTGAGACCATGAGTGGAACTGTCAGGCCACCCAACACTAGGGAACGGCAATTCTTGAGACATGGACTTTGCTGTTTGCCTCAATCTCGGAAGGTCAAATTCAATAGGGTCTCCAATGACAATTCCGACATCCTTATTGCAGAGAGGGAATGGCGGCCTTCTGCCAAAGAAGGATTTCTCAGGCATCACCTACAAATATAAAGGGACAATGAGAAAGGAATAAATGGATATATACTACCAAGAAGGATATCAAGTTATTTTGTTTTAACTTTTTCTCGTGAATATGACAGCTTTTATCCAACATTTCCGCAACTTCACCATTTTCCTTTTTCCTTCAAAAGCCTTCTAAAGTTTACAATTCCCCCTTTTACAACTAAGGGCACATTTGTTTCTCAGTTAAAATAATCACTTTATGGCAATTTTGGAGTGATTAATTGAGTTCTCAAATACTCAAATGACCTCTTTTTTTTATATTCCATCAACTTGAGAGTGCTTATTAGCATTCATTTTAAACCCCAAAGGGTCATTATAAGTATCCATGTGCTCGTAGACAAAATGACCTTCCCAGCATTTTCCACCACATTGCATGCATCCAACAATCCAAACAAACTAGTACACCTGTTATTCTAATACACACAGCATTTGCAATAGTACACTACAAGATAGTATAAAAAACAATCAAATTATAACAGAAAAATATGCTGGATTTCAGAGAAAATAAGCAAAAAAAGGATATGGCAGTCTTGAATCTTGATGATAGCAACTTGATAATCCCTCCAATTGTCAACAAAGGCGTGCAAAAAAAAAAAAAAAAACACACACACACTAACCAATCCCAAGCAACTCTAATTTTCTTGTGAATCTTTTATTTATCTTTATATTTACCACCCATTTTACATAAGAGTTTTAGTTAAACTAAGTATAAAATAACTAAACTTCAGAGGTCACTGACTTTCATAAAAATCTATGCATGTGGTTAAGCTCCCGTGGCTGAGGCTAATTTCTATGGCTTGCATTTATAGGCCCTTTGGAGTTTACATGAAGAAGAACATTACATGCAGCATTCTAGGCAATACATTAAGAAATGGAAAAGTAATGAGTGCCTTAAGAATACCTTTTCAAAACCACAATGTACAATAGGCAAAACTATTGGGGTTATAGGTGCCCGTGCAATGAGGCTGGCAGTTCCCCATTTTAACCTCCTAATAGGTGCATTGGCTTGAGACACTTTTCCTTCTGGAAACATATGTAGCTGCTCCTCGGAAGATGATAAAGAGCTTCAGAAGAGTAAAGTTAAATATAAATATAATGAAAATATTCACCACACATTCGAGGATAAAAGAATTGCAAGATTAATGAAATACCCAGCCACCATCACTCAAGCGATCAAGGGCTTCATTCATGTGTTCTTGATAAATTCCCGCACCCCTTGTTATAGGAATGCATTTTCCTGTGCAGATTAATCTCTATTAGAAAATAGTCTTGATTTCTAGACACGGCAATGAATGAAAATAAAAATTCAGCAAACTAAAATAAAGTTCATGGCAAGTAATAAAACAATACATCAAATATGATAAGTTGTAATTCACACAAAGGAAACATTTGACAAGGCAAGAGGGAGAGAACTTAAGGTCAATTTCTCAGAGCGCACTCAAGTTCGCCAAGAGTGAGAATGTTCTCAAATGGAAAAATTGCTAATTAACCTTCTAGCTAGGTCCATGCAAATAGGCAACAATAAATTTATCAGATAACAGAAGAAGTACAGAACGAATGAAATGGTCTGCTAAATAGAAAGCGAAAGACGGCAAACAAAATAAGGAAAATATGGAAAAGGTACAAGGAACAAGCATGCACCCAGTCTGTTATTCAAAGGAAACAACATTGATTTATAAAAACTCTACGATTTCTTTCAAATGCATTTCCCAACGAATCATGCAAGGATAGAACACCACACGACCTTGACCCTTTATTTCATAAAGATGTCTCCAATGGTTCTGTTCTGACTTCTGGGTCAACCCAACTCAAAAGGGAAGAAGAGGGTCTGCAGAATGCTGGAAAAATGTGGCAGGAATGCAACCCTCAAACATCAAAAACTTATAGTTTAATTAACTTTAAGAAGTATTTATGCCCTTTAACATAGAAACATGCATGTTGCATATTCAATTGCTGTTTAGTTTTGATTACTGTTACAAGTTAAACAAGGGATTTATGCGCGCGCACATGTATATGACATGTGGCATGTTTTAATAATATTATTTTTCTAGTTTATAGAAATTGAGAATGGTTGGATAAACATCTAAAGATAATCCGAAATATAGTGACTGGGAGTTTAAAACATGCTGATAATGAACTGGACATTTAACTCCATGGAAGACAGGGCAGCCAGTTTTAGTTATTGCAAAACATTTGAGTAATGGGACTCCTGACCAAGCATATGCCTAAAAAAATAATCCCAGGATTTATCAACTAACGAGAAATCTTGCACAGTTTTGGGAAGAGAACAGTCTCTAGGAGACATATCATGCCAAACGTTGTGGGATGTAGCGTGAACTAAGCTTGTTTACGCCTCTACAACATTGTTACAAGAAAAAGCGAACCAAACCGCCAAAACAGAAAGATTGAAATTTGAAACCAAGGGAAACTGCCAAAGACACCATATCAAAATCTCCCTTAGCTAACAAATCTGCCTCCTACACCACAAAATATGAGAAACTCCACCTGATAGTGATTATGTAAGTTCCAGATTCCATTGAGCACAAACTGAAGCTTCCAGGGCACCGCTTTCTTTATCCATCACTCAAGATATCGCATCAGAAGAGTACTTAGAACAATTAGGGGGCCATTATGAGAGGCTTTGAATAAGCCTCCAACATCCAAGAGCTTTGCCTCATTCAAATAACTAATGCAAGAGAACCGGAAAGAGCGAATAACTTGGCTCCCACCTTGTTGGATAACATGCCACTTATCCACCCCACCCCACCCACCCACCCCCCCACATAGGACCAGGCAGCAGGCTAACCTCCAGCTGCCTCACCTACAACTAACTTAATGAATCTGAGTGTAGGGGAGTTAGTTATTAGGATGCTATTTTGGCGTACGGAACTTGGCATTCATTTCAGAGTTCCCTTGTATTTAAAAACCTTTCAAACTTGACCAATCAATCAAGCAACTTGTCTACATGAAGAAGACTATAAAATTCGATATCAACCTAGTACCTAGAAAGTCAGTACTTTTTCAACTAAGAATTGAGCCATTAATTTTGTCCTATTTCTAAAACAAAAACATGAATTTTATTATTTACTGCAAGACCTGATTTAATGCAACAGAACATGACCTGTGCATGTTTCTTTCTGGAAGACATGATAATGCTATAAAAAAAAACTGTAGAAAACTGGTGCAACAGAGACCAAAAATGTTCATACCGAGCCGGAAAAAATATGTTAAAACAGTATTTTTGAAGCAGACGTCTTCCGCTGCTAGAACCCACCGTGCTAGTCTCGCATCTGTTGTTGGGAAGCCTCTGAACCCCCACATGAGTGGATCATCCAATCTGTAATGTGCACAAATCGAGTGTGAACCAATTAATGTCAGTTCATCCACTATTGATCTTCCAAAGAAAGGAAACTAGCATGAGCCTAAACAAATAACAATCACTTAATATACTCCAAATAGTGTGTGTATACAACATCACCATGTGAAGAACACACCAGGAAAAAATGGTAATACACCCACTATGACACATGTCACACATCACAAGATAGTCATGGCACCGTAACACAATGTTCGATGACAGAAATAATTAACCATGTGTCCTGTTTGGACTTAAATATGATGCAGTCCGAATACTGATTCTTTAATGAGCACATTGCAATAAAAAGATTTTAAAAAATCCAACATAATCCCAAGGTTGATCGGGTTGCAACAATTTAGTACACAGTCAAGTCAAGTGTATGAGAACTACAACCAGAAATCTATCAACTATCAGTTCTAGCAACCAAAATAGTTGCAGAAACATCAACTAATTAGCAGGAATGATTCGGCTATTATTCTGACAGCAGTACAGGACACTAAAAGGTTTATCAGCAGCCCCAATAAGTTAATTAGATAATGTCAAGCCCAAACATATTGTGGTTAAACCTCTTCCTCGGAGATGATAACTTCTCTAAAGCAAGAAGCACTTCAAAAAAACCCCACAACAAAGAAACAACCAGGCACCAGCCACTACCAAAACAGAATTTAGGAAAAGCAAGCCCAATCAAAAGCCGACCCCTATTATGGAATCATGGATGCCAAAACATAAAATTATCAACTGTGACTCCTATGGCTGAATTGGTCCTTCCATGACCAAGATTTGCGGACTTTATCGTTATGTCTACATTTATTTAATAAGGAATTCAATTTTTTTATTGAAAACATAACTTTCATTAAATTAATTATAAAAACATTATAAAAGTGTCTATACAGTATAAGAGGTGTATAGCAAATAGATTTAACATGTACATTTATTGGACAGTCAGAAGAAAAAACCAAACTAATACAGCAGAACCTAGAAAAATCGCCAAGGCCCCGCCCTCAGCAACCAGCCCCATTTATACATATAGTCATTTAAAATCTTTCATGTATTTACAAATACCCCTGTTGGGATAGTTAATTTAACCAGCCCCAACATAGCTAGGACAAGGCTTTGATGATGATGACGATGATCACAAATAACCCCGTTTATGCTGTTTTTAGAAATTCTAATAAAGTTCTGCGAATTACAATCCAGTATAGTGTACTCTTAACTATATTTCCCTTTACGGGTTACCTTTTCATGAAAAAAATAACAATCACCTTCAATATGCTTTGTGCGCTCATGACACAACACAATATACATGTCTGCAGTGTTATTATAATGCAAGATCATACAATTCTTTCCTTCAAACCCAACTCAACTCACTGAGTAAAACTAAAACCTTCAACCACAACAATCACACATTTTCTTAGCCATCACATAAATCATGATTTGGAATAATCTTCCTCTTTATTATGTGATATTTGTTCTTGTTCTATCCATTGATGGGGTGAGAAAAATGAGCTTGTCTACAATCAGATCTGTCCTGGTTCTAGGCTTCATTGGGATCCAAAGAGACCACCAAATTAACCAAAAGACTTTGGTGTAGACTTTTATAATTATAACAACCTCTATTCAAACAGATGCCAGATAAAAAGATACTTTGATATCAGAGAGAGAGAGAGAGAGAGAATTACTGACGTGGACATGTGGTTGCTGACAGTGATGAGGGGAACACGAGGGGGTCTGTGTCGGACGAGATGGATGAGGGTTTCGGAGTTGTGGACGGAGGTGGAGGTGAGGAAAGAGGTGAAGACCTTGGCGAAAGCCCCCACGGCCGCGATCACTATCTTTCGAGGGATCCCGCCCAGGTGCTCCGGACTCGCTGCCCACTCCATCGTCCTCCTTCCCGCCATGCCTGCCTTCGCCTTCGCCTCCTTCTACTTCTCCTTCTCCTTTATCCTCTCCTCAGGTCGTCCCCCACTGCCCATGTGGACCCAGCTAGTGTTATGTTTTTGAGAAGATATGAGCCTATTTGTTTAGTGGATCCACATGAGCCCCACATGGTGATGGCCCAAAGGTGAAACGAAAAGGTTTCGGACTCTCCCAAAGAAACCTTGGTTTGGCCGTTTGAGCACTGCACTCATGGTTTAATGGTTTTGACACCTTACATACAAGTGTAAGTCTAACCAGGGATCATCAATCTCAATCTTTGGGTAAGAATGCCAAAGGATGTCCAATAATTATCCGATTGTTCAAAGGTTTTTAACCCATAAAAAAGTATGATTATAATCTATTTTAGATTTTAATTCTAGGCTAGAATCCGAAACCTGATTTAGGTTTTGATTGCTAAAAAGGTCCGATTCTAGATCCGTACTGCTTTTGACCATGGACTTGGGGCTCAGCTTGTATATGTGCATTTTTAAGACATGGCTTCTTCTTTTTTTGACTCTGTAAGGGTTATTGTCAAAAACTTCATGTGATATAATAGTCTATATATTGGTTGAGAAGATGTTGGGACTTATCCAAAGGTGGACCCAACAAATTTAACCTGGAAGCTCGATGTAAAAGAAATATTGGGGAAATGGACAAATTGTAATATATATATATATATATATATATACACACACACACACATTGATTACAAGGGATTTTGGGAATTTTCAACTTTTTGTGAGGTATGGGTGGGGGCTTCAGCCTAGACGCGTTTACCCGGATTCGCAATTGTACTTATTGTCATAAAAGGTAAACTTGATGCACTATTTATTGGATTGAATGATATCTCTTTTTTGAATTTTTGGATTTAATGATATCCCTTTTTAAGTAAATAAAAGAAAAACATAAGTTAAAATTGGTTTTAGAACTCAACTCAGTCATCTTATTGAAATCGTATCTAGAACCAAAACCACCTTTACAAAATGATTTAAGTTCCGGGCCCACTATCATTTCAACCCGAAATTGACCATTTTGTATTTGTATGCTTAGGTCTTCAAGTTAAAGTATCACTCTTCTATCAGCCCAATGTGGAAAAAAAAAAGACACTTTAGTTTTTTCAAGGTAACAAACCAGGGATGGATCCACGGTCCTAATCTTAGAAGTATCTCACTTCACTCCCCTCCCATTGAGCCATCCTAAAAAAAAAATCAGTCTCTTGGGAATTGCCAAATAGCAAAGTTCAAAATATATGAACATTACATTGTTCTATTTGAGTACTATTTTATTCTGCTTTTATTTAAATCTAAAAATATTTTGTTCTGGGCATTTTTTAAATTTTTTTGTTCTGGCTGGAAATTTTGTTCTGGGCATATCCAAACAATTCTAAGCTAGGGAGGAAGAGTCATAGTCTTGAAGTTTCTTTCATTAGTCAACTAGGGTTATATGCCAAAACTTTGCTCCAGTAATTATCGTTTGAATGAAACAACACAAGGCATATGTAATGTGACTGTGTTTTATCTTTTTGTGCGACTTTTGGAAGAAAGAGAGCTTGAGCGAGAAGAGCACTTTGGGCTAGTTTGGCAACTCTACTAATAGAGTCAAGTGAAGTAAAGTTGAAATATAAGTTGGTTATGATGGCATTTTGTTATATGAAATTTTTTTGAGTTTTTGTATGGGAAAGTGAAGGTATTTTTTTTTTTTTGGATTTTAGTGGATAAATGTGGTTGCTTATTATTTTATATTTTTTAAAGATGAAGGGATCTTTGAATTAAAGTGCTTTTAATGTGACATCTTATCTAGAAAAATGAAGGTTTTTCCTGACTTCTACTATGTTAGTAAAGTGACAAACTAGCGATGAATTGACCGCTGACGAGCTTTGTGAAGGCTCTATGAAAACATGGCATGAAAGTCCCCTTCCTAAGACATTCTTCTACTTGATGGACATAGTAACTCACTGGATGAAGATTTTATTAATAGATGGAGAGCACTTGTTGTGGATTGCATTGAGGTCCAAAGCTCGAAAATTTATCCATGTATCAAAATTCAAAAGCATGAAACTCAAGGACCAAAGACATTTGTCTGTTAAAACTAATTTATTTGCCTAGATCACTAAGATCGCACAAGGCACCGAAGCATGAAACAAATGGAATCAATATGAAAAAAAAAAAAAAAAGTGGTGAGGAGCATCCTTCAAAGTTATGGCTATTAGAGTCAAAATTAGAAAAAAAAAATCTTACCACAAGACCATACCTCCCTTGCCTAAAGAAAGAGGAAAGGGGCTACAAAAAGATAAAAGCCCCGAGGTCAATTTAGTGACTGACCATCTTTGACAAGTTCTCCTCTATGATCAAATTTGGCTTTAGAAAATTAAGAATTTTATAAAACAGGACAAGTCATCGGCATGTTTCTGTAACGGTGCCTTCTATGAAAAGTGGAAATTACCACATCAGTAAAATCAGTGGAAATTAAATTTTATAGAAAACGAATTCCAAGGAAGTTGGTAATCCATGTTTGGTGTAGAGTTATTTTCTTTCGTGAAATGGTATTTTTCATGTTCGGTGCAACTGTAGATTCTTCACCAATACTATTTAATTATCAATCACAAATCAAACCATTTTGCTAGACAACAAATCAAAATTAAATTCAGTAGACATCTAGCCATCCAATTAAACCAATTTAGAGAATGGCCCACCTCAGGTTGTGCAATGATGAGATATTCGTGTGATCCAAAACCCTACCAGCTCGTCATTCTCCAATGGAATTGGAAAAATCCAAATTCAAAATCCTAGCAACTCGTCGTCCTCTAACCGTAATTTACATCTCAAGCCCTAATATGCATCATCATCCAAGGGTTTTGCGAGTTGCAAAGGCATTTTGTGAGTTGCAGAGACAAGAGAGGGGTTCCAGCGATGGAAGTTGCAGAGGACCAGAGTGGCAGGTGCAAAGGCGGGGCAGCACAACAGGGCAGAGGCTATTCAAACAACATGTACAGAGACCTTTTTTTTAAATTGCAGAGGCGACTGGAGCTTGATGGCCTGATTGGGTGGTGGAGAAGAAGATGACGAAGGACTTGCGATGACAAACTTTTGAGTTATTTTTTCACCAGAGCCCTTTCTCGATGTATTTCGAGGAACATGCGAGGAAATGAAGTAAATAAAGGGGGGTAAGTTTGATGTGGAAATGGAGTTTCCAAACCCCCTCACCCCTCCGAAAATTGAATTTTCTACTGAAAAACACCCTATTTTCTATGAAAATTGGCTACACAAACATGCCTTAAAGTATTCTACATACTTAATTTGAGTGGTGCTGGCACCTTGGTCTTATATATATCTTAGTCTCATATATATGCCCAGTAATTGATTTTTGGGTCTTCAAGTGAATAACTCCTACACCACCGGCCCAACATAGCAAAAACAAAGGTACTATTTGGAACCGAATATTTCAAGATTGGATTTGGTGGGATTTGAGTTTTAAGATCCCATGATTTGTTTGAGTTAAATACTTGTTCCTTATTTAAAATGGAAATAATAGTAAAGAGTTTTAGGACACATTTGATAAAAGATGAGACATCCATATATTTGAGGATTCCTCATTGCCTTAGATTTGAGGATTTCTTATTGAAGATCTGTACAGCTGGAAAGTACAAGTTGATATCAGTGCACATTGCCACGTATAATTGAGAAAGATCAGTATCAATGCGTAAATATGCAAAATTGAAGATTTTAAAATTATATGGGAGATGTCTGACCTTAAAATTCTAAAAAAAAAAGAAAAGAGGATTTTCTCTCACCAAAATCCTCGACAACTTACAATTGTTAAACATGGATTTTCCAATTCCTTAGAGAAATTTGTGGAGGAATCCCCACGGATTTGGTTACCAAATGCAATCTTACGATCCTAGTAATTCCTCACTATTCTTTCCAAAATACGAAAGTACGAGGCGGAGGCCCTGTCCTTTCTAAAATCGGTAAATAAATCTATATATAACATCAATATTTATTTAAATAGAAAATCTCATGACAGGGAAATCAAATCAACATAGAAACTCAGTTTATATCAAGAAATGACTCCACCATTGCTTTGCCATAAAACCAATCCAAATATCTGATAATTTGCCAAGAGTCGCTCCTATCTACTTCTGTAAAAGGAAAAACAAGTGATTGACATGGCATGTATTTTTTTATAAAAAAAAAAAAAAAAAAAAAACCAAACATCAAAATGAAATGGAAGGAGGAGTGAGGGTACAAGAGTGTATACCACACCCAACTCAAATTACACTCTCTCAACCCCTTAGTTGGCTAACCAGTCCGCCGAAGAATTATCGGATCTAATCTCATGCAAAAGGATACATTGACTATGACATCTTAGGAGAAGGCCAAAAAATTACTACAGAGAAGGCAGATCTCCAGCACATAGGGCACGAACTCGGCTGAGGATAGCTCAATATTTAGAGTTGTAGTAGAGCTACAGGGTTAACTGTGTAGGCCATTTTAGGTCTTCTGTCCTCATCCCTGACTCTTGGTGTGTTACTTTGCTTTTTGACTTTGCTCTCTTGGTTTGTTCCATTTGAACCTTTTCTTCTGGCTAAATGCATTTCACTTTCAGAACGATAATAAATATAAATTATCACTTGAGTATTTTTGAGTCCTTGGACATTTTGAAGTTTATACACTCTTGTTTGGAGACATCATCATATACGCCTTAGGGGACGTTTGCCTTTTACACATTATATGCGTAAATGCAGTTTACATATGAAAACGTTCCATATGTAAATTTCACATATGTAAGCTTTACGCATGCGTTTCAGTTTACAACGTTTGTCTATTGTTGTCATTTTCACATCATTTACGCATGTGAATCATTTTACCACGTTTGTTTGAACTACATGTGAAAGTGATAAATTTTTATTATTGTAAATTATAGTTAGAAAAAAAACACATGTCCCCATTTTGACTCACCGTGATATAATTACTCACCGTGATATAATCGCTTTTATTTTCATTTTGCACATTGCGTCGAGAACTACCAGTTGAGCGTTTTTTGACGCGTGGTGCTTCAGAGACACCCTCATCCATCTTATCAGAGCTACTTGATTCTGCCGCCACATCATGGATGGATGCCTGGGGGGCTTCCATCGGATGTGGTGGACGTTGGTTAGTCAACATCACATCTCTTCCATCAGCGATTGAATCTCCATATATAATAGCAAACTTTTCATAGTTGACCACGCTTCTTCCTCGATAGTAATCATAGTCAGGGTGTGCCTGAATTAGACAAATGTGATCAAAATAGAGTAACAATTATTGAGTTAACAATGTTTAATATAATATTAAGATATATTTATAATTACTCACCGTGATATAATCATCCCACACTTGGTCGCTTGCAGTAACCTTTTTTGTAACGTCATCCCAACCAAAACCACTTAATCCCATGAGAGTCTTGATATGATTATAATGATGTTTTAAAGTTCTTAGGCGATTTCTGATTTTATCTTTAACATATTCCCTGCCATATTTTTCTTTCATCTTTCGTTCAATTTCCCTCCACCCTTCCGTAGTCCATCCACTTTCATCCTTTCGCCCGAGATTGATTTGTTCTATCAATATATCGGCTAAGTATTCATCTGTAGACTCCGTCCATGTGGTATTCTTTTTTTCCCTCCTACCACGCTTTTTTCCAGAAGATGTACCAACATTGATGCATTCAACATCTTCACCGCATATTTCATTATCCATTTCTATATAGCATAAAGAGTTATTAAAAAACTGATGAGATTCAAAATCCATGATAGTAATAATATATAATTGAAAATTTTAACCATAAAGATCATATGATAGAATCTCGTACATGCCAGTATTCTATGTACATCAATTCTATAGAAACAAATAAGCCCATTTCAAGCTATAGAAAAAAATACATCTATAAACATAGACCACCATTAAACCCATCTACAAACACATAAAAAGTATCAGTAAGAGGAGAAGCTCAGATTATGATAAAGGTACGCTCTGGCACAATCAGGCAATTAAAACTACTGACTATTTTATATGAAATAAAACCCTTAAATTAAATGGATTGGTGCCATTGCTCATGCAAGAGGAGCTTGCAACAGTTGTCCCCATCCATTTAAATTGGATGGCATGTGCTATGCTTTTATTAGCATACAGAAGGACGTTACCTTGCCCAAAGTGTAATGGTGTTTTGTAGCATGGGCAATATACCTTTTGGTGATTGATTGTATGTACTGTTGGGATGACTTTTATATATAATGGTCAAAACAGGGCTCTTGAGAAAGTTCTGGACTAATGGTGTTTTGTAGCATGGGCAATATAGCTTTTGGTGATTGATTGTATGTACTGTTGGGATGACTTTTATATATAATGGTCAAAAGAGGGCTCTTGAGAAAGTTCTGGACCAACTATAAGAGCAGAACTTTATACACAAAGAAGGTCAGGCAAAACAAACAAAAAATGGCCAGCACGCCCAACATTTTTGGAGGAGAAGATGGTGGGTTCCTAGTGAACCAATCCACATGGGTCCCACAAACCTGATCATTCAAATGGGTTTTTACCATTGAAATTCTGGATTCTTGCATTTTCTCATCAGTTTGGTCCCTCCTCCAGATCATATTCTACAAGGTAGGATTCTTCAAACTCATATTCTGATTTCTAAACCAATACTCTGTTTGAGGGAAGAAAAAGATGGGAATTGGTGCAGTGGAACACCATCGAACAATAGCAAAAAACTCAAAATAAAAAAGTAGCAGAAGATGGGCAAGCTGGATTCTTCACTAGAATGGGATTTATGGAGATTGGATGTCTGGGGTTCGGTT
Source organism: Cinnamomum chago (assembly GCA_038049695.1). Lineage (NCBI taxonomy): Eukaryota > Viridiplantae > Streptophyta > Magnoliopsida > Laurales > Lauraceae > Cinnamomum > Cinnamomum chago. Next base: position 100,121,182 of record CP142451.1, on the reverse strand, counting down.
GATTTTCTTCATTTCTTGTTGGGTTGTTGACAGTTGTTTTAGAACTTGATACTGTTTTTTTCCCGTTTTGATTGGAATCCACTTGTTTCGAAATATTCGATTTTTTTGAAAGATCTTGATTTGGGTCCGTCTTTCATGAGTGAATATATATGTATCTGAATAAATTGCAATTCTTCATGGAGGGATTCTTATTGCTTTGCTGGGCGGTTTTTTTTTTTTTAATACTTTTCTAGTATTCTATTTTGTTCATTTTTAATTGGTTGTCTGGCTGGTAGTTGATGGATGTCTCCCACCCAAATCGTTAGTAAGATCTAATTTACATGAGTTTGTGAAGGGAGAAGTGGGGATGTAGGACTCTTTTACATGGGTCTGATTGTTTGATCACCAAAAGCAAATAACAGAGGTGTACATTAAAACGGCCTGCTGATTTATTTTTTATCTTTAATTTATTTTTCATTGGTAACAAAGAAAAAATATTATTGATCACAAAGGGGTGCAGAAGAAAACTCTGTATGAGAGCGCTATATCAAGAAGAAATGGAAGGAAAACCACCTGCTAATGCAACATTTACTATAATGGTTCTAAATATGAAGAATATTTATCAATTTCTGATTAGCTAGAGAATCTGCTATTGAAATTTGTTATGAAGCCTATACTAGTATCTGATAGTCAACCAAGCGTTTACATAGAAAGAGACAATGAGAGAGAGAGACAGAGAGAGAGAGAGCGAGAGAGAGAGAGAGATTGGAGAATGGGGGAGAGACATGAGAGGGGAGAAAAAGATGGGGTTGAGCAAGAAAGACGTGACGCATACCTGGGCAAAGTAGAGTTTGGAGCACTGATCTGGAATGGAGAGGGAGAGGATACGTCTTTCTGGAATGGAGGTAGAGGATACGTTTTTTTCTGGAAGAGACGCTTGTTTTTGGCATATGTGCTGGCAAGGGAATATGCATAGCAAGTTGGGTTTCGAACCGGGACAACTTATGACGGAATGAAGGATTTCCGTACCGGGCGCTTTTTTGAAGTGGGTTCCGTTACACACCATTCCATATGGGATTCCTTTTACCATCTATGAAGGTGTGAAAAATTATGTGCGAAAATGAGTACATTTTCACACCATTCTCACATGAGATTTACATACGTGATGCGTAAAATAGTGCAAACAAACATGATGGTACGTAACATTCACGCATGTGCATCATTTACATACGTAAATGGTTGCAAACAAACGACCCCTTAATTCAGGAGTCAGAGAAACCATTCTTTGTGCAGCCTGAAGAATATCTGGGTAGTCTCTCTATTAAATCCATCCAAACGGTTCAAAATAAAAGACTTCTAATGAACTGCCACTTAGCCAAAATTCACCACACATAAGGGGATTTGAAGAACCAAACAGGGAAACTTTGTTTGGACCAATCAGGGGGTGATACATGAACTTGTTGAGATTAAAAAACGGTGTCAACTTTAAAAGCCAGCTCCGTTTTAAAATAATGTGTCACCCTTGATTGGTCGAAATAAAGTTTTTCTGTTTGGATAAAACAGGGGACTCGGATTTGAAACATGTATACACATGGCCATTGTGGAGAATGGGCCACTTTCCAGGTGAAAATTGTTCTGGGCCCACAGCAAATACAGAGGCAATCTTCATTGTGTTGTGCGCCCACTGAATGGAATTCTGTGTGCTGAATGCCGAGGCTGAGGCTGGAGGATCTTTATCTTGTATATGGTTTGACTCAGAAAACCACCAAAGCTCACTACAACCTTGAAGTCGTGCAGTGGCTGAAAAAAGGGTGGTTTGCCGAGGAGGAAACGGTTTTAACTTTGCTTGGGTTGGTTACTTTGGTTACATTGGTCGTGTGCAGTGTGGTCATCAGAGAGAGTGAGATAGGGCTGTAGGTCGTTTGCTGTGTGGTCAAAAAGAAAGGAAAGAGGGAGAGAGCTAGCAGCTTAGGTCAGCTGGTGTTGAGTCCGTGGGCAATTATTAGGTAGAAACCATATGACCTCCTAACTCCTACTAACTCATATACACCCCCATTTGACCCATTTTACCGAGCTGCCATTTCCGGTAGTAGATCTCTTTCATGTGAACTGGGCTGGACCCATTGTTTGTATGGCTTGTGGCTTGTGCTAAGCATCTTTAAATTGGACCATATGATGAATGGATGGAATCAGATCATTGCATGTATAGTGAGCAAATTAAAAAATATTCTCTTGCGAGCGGCAAGTTGTGGGAGCTCCTATTCTGAACAGAAATTTGGTTTCGACCTTGATTCACTTGTTATAATCATCACTTATGTGTATCAACGCCTCGGCTAAGCCCAAGTGTAGATCGAGGCTGAACTTTCTCACGAGCTAACTGGAAAATCTCTCGAGATTTACCTATCAATGTATTTACATACTATGAGTCTGGATTTCCTCAGTGGTCGTGGTCTTTTACCTGCTTCTCATGAGTAGGATGAGTGAAATTCACCAGATAACTCACCTAATTAAAATTAAATGTCATCCTCTCTGATAGCATATCCTCTAATTTTACTTCAATGCAATCCGATCCCACCATAAGATTGCACACATGATTGATAACGCCCCCTCGGGACCATCCTTTAAGTTATTCACCATCCTTTAAGTTATTCAGATGATAAGAGCGCTGACCTAAAAGTCGAGTGATTGACTCCTGATAGAGGCTCCTGTGATGCAGCTCCGTAGCTTCGTTGATGGCTCAAGTTCTGGGGAACAAGCAGGATCGTGTGCCTAGCCCTGGTACTGCAATTGATGATTCACTTAGGGGAGGGGGTTTCGTGGGTTCCCCGTCATTAGGACTGAGACCGTTAGGATCTCCTTTGGCATAACCGGTGTGTAGTTTGCGAGCAGCTGTGGATCAAAATAAAAAAAACACATGTCAGATCTTATAGTGGGACCAAATCATATCAAAATAAAACTTAAGAATATACTACTAGACTAGATGACATTTAACTGGTCAAATTATCAATAGGTGGACCCTACGACGAGTCCCACTAGTCTGTCTCACTTTCGGGAGCGTGTAAAAGACCACTCAGGAGATCCAAACTCACGTACTATAAAATGGTCTAACCAACCAACAGGCCCAATAAGCCCAGCTCGGATGGCTGTTTAGTAATATTCTTCAACTCGGTGGCAGTTTTATACTCGGATTCTAAACTGATGGCGTTTCGGTTCTATCGCCGCAATCTTTCTTCTCTATATAAAAGGGCAAAGAAAGAGCAGTGGAAAACACAGCGAACAGAGAAAGAGGAAATCTAATGGATTCGGATTTCGGCGTTTCCAGAGAGCTCTCAGATCTGCAGAAGCAACGAGCTCTCTACAAGCCTGAGATTCCTCCCTGTCTCCAGGTCTCTCTTCTTCATCTTCTTCTTCTATTCGATCTTCACTCAAATCTCTGTTCTTTCTCATTCACAAAATCTCTCCTTTTTCATCTTTCTTGCAACTTTCCTTCGATCGATCGAGTCTTCTCCCTCTTTCTCCAGATCTTGCACTGTTTGAATGGATCTCAGTGTCTCTGATTGTCATTGTTCTGGATTCGACTCTGTTTGAAAATAGACTTCAAGTCAGATTCCCAGGGAAACGATCTGCTGAAACGAAGTGGATTTCATTAGATTCTGTCCTGATCGATGCTTTTTTTCTAGTTTTTGTTTGGCTTCTCTTTTCCTTTTGTCGTGATCTTGGTACTCATATCGTTTTTGGTAGAGCGTTTTGACTGATTTTGATCAAGAAATCGTTTTTTTTTATGAAAGGTTGGAGATTTGGACTTATGGAAGCTTTTTCACCTACATTTTCAAATTTCAATGTGATATGAGTTTGTTATGACTGTTAGTTCATGTATGAATACCATTTAGGTCGTAGTCAGTTTGTGGTGTTCTTTTTTTTTTACTTCTTGTAGCTACTATTTGTATGTTTCTAGTTTTGTGAGAAATTCGTTTGTATGATAAAGAGAATGTAATGCGAACAGCACGATTTTGTTTTTGGTGTTTTAGCAGAAACATGACAGATGGGGGGGGGGGGGGGGGGGGGGGGTACAACATAGATCCCTTCATATGCTTGAATTTCGAACTCTATATCGTTTGGTTGGGGTTTGAAATTGGAATGACTGGTATCAACTAACGTAATAAGAATGCAGAAGTAATTGTTAGAAAGAGGGAGATAAGAATACAGGAGTTGTTATTCATTAAATTTCGTACTTAAGAAAAAAAAAAACCATTTGCTTTATTCCTTTTGTTACCTTTCAAGCCTGTATATATAAATTTGGATTTGAAGTTGTTTCCTGCTCTGTTCTTTTTACTTCATTGATTGTTTGGCACATCATAGCAATGCAATGAGATTCTGATTTAAATAATAAATAAAAGAGTTTCAACTCCGTATCGTCCTGTGTAGCTCAGCTGGTTAGTGATATGAGATGGGCACATTAGGGGGCTATTGTGAGTTTGAGTCCTCCATGTAGCCAAAAGGAAAAAAAAAAAAAAAACTCCGTTTATTGATTTTTTTTCTTGGCTTGACGAATCATGGAATTGCAAATCTGACTTTTATATTTTATTCTAGTTTTTCTGCATTCATCTAGAACTAAAGGCCTTGTTTGGTATCACTACTCTCTTTCTAAAAGTAGCCATCAAAAGAAGAGGCAAAAGCTCTTATTTTCACAAGCCTGGAAATGGGACTTTTCATTTTAAGAGGATTTGCCTCTACTTCTCTAGAGCGGGTAGAGGGTAGAATCTTGCGCCAAATGCTCTTATTTTCAAAACTGCCACCTGCTTTAGACATTTATACAAATAGAGATTGGAAATAGAGATGCCAAACATGGGCTAAGTATAAAATAAGCTTTTCATCTTATCAGTTTGGAAGCAATCTGGTTTACTGAGAGGAGTAAAAGAATAGAAAAAGTTTGAGGAGTTTATGACTCTGCACAATGTGTCAAATTTGGAGAAACCAGATTTCTCTTTCCCTTCTGATTCTGAATATGTTAGATCTCTATATGCAAGCCTACTTTTCATTTCCTTAGGTTTGCACAGTCATGTTCCTTGCATTCATCTCTCACCGTATGGTGAGGGACAAAATTAATGGGGCCCACCTAGGGCCCCACTGATTATGGGACTTGTGGGGGATGGAAAGAGACATCTTGGATGGGCCCATATATCAAGTTTGGGGTCAATCCCATGCCTCTAACCCCTTCATCCGTTGCCCACAAATTTAACGATTCTATATTAAAGAAAAAAAGTTGACCTTAGATCCATGGTTCAATCCATTTGGATAGTTGAAAACTCAATAGTTCCAATGTAATTTAGGGGGTCCCATGTGTGTAGATGGTTTGGATGTATCATAAAATCGGCCATATTATGTTGTCCCTCACCATATTGATGGATGCGCATGAATATTTCCATATATATATATAAAGTCATGATTATTATGTTGCAGGCACTGTTTTAGTTTGTGCGGAGCATATAAGGGCTTGCAAAGCCTTTTTGCTAATCCATTTTTCAAATAAAGTATTTTTCACTTTATGACAGCACTATTCAGCAAGTTCAGTATTTTGTAATTTCATCTTGAGCAGGGAACTACTGTAAGGGTAGAGTTTGGTGATGGTACAACTACTGCAGATCCTACCAGTGCCCCCACAATAAGCCGATCCTTTCCCCACACATATGGCCAACCGTTGGCTCACTTTTTGAGGGCAACTGCTAAGGTTCCTGATGCTCAGATCATTACAGAGCATCCCCCATTCAGGTATGCTCTAATCGGTGATTGTCTTCTTCTTCTTTGTTTTTTGTTATTTTAATTTATAATTAACTCATCTTAATTTCAAAATTAATCTAAGCCTGCTACATTATTATGGTCAGTTGGCTCTTTTACAAAGTTAGATCACAGCTAGAGACATGCTTGGATGTAGTGATTAATTCTGGTGCCCTTTCTTTCACTAACTTTGTACCATTCCCTCCTTCAAAGTGGTTTAGATATTATCTAAGATAAGTTGAAGATCATTAGTGGACGATGGTCTAGTAATTGCATATTTAGGATATCATTTTTATTCGTAGTTATAATGCTTTTGAGGAACATCAAGTTTCTTTATTCTTAATTTGCTCTCACGGCTCTGATTACATACTTTTTTTTTATCCAGTTGCTTCTGTAAATAAGCTGCTGATTAGCATACTGCATACAAACTCGTCCTGGTTCTATTATTGGCGAAAGTTGTGACCTATGACTCCCTGATATGGGATGACGGCAGGGGCATGCCATGAATATGGAGGGCATAGATTTTACAACTGAAAAATGAGTGTCGGATACATAGGATATCTTGCCTATTTTGAAGTATCTAGGTATCATAGGTTGTAACTGTTCTCTCATATTAGAGCCGAATTTAGGATTAAACTCTCTGAGTATCAGAAAATGACGAGATCTCAAATTAAGTGTAAGTATAGCTTGTTACCCCATGCGAGTTTGTGCATGCAGTTGTTATGCAAAAGTCGACTGTTGGACCATTCTTTTTGTGAACTTTGTATTCTTTATACAATCACTTCTATTTCAGAAACCAGAAAGTTTGAGGTTAAAACCTCTGCATTTTCGCACATATTGGTTAACTGAGTTCTCTGCTGGTAGTCAACTTAGTCGATTTCTTGATTGATTGCAAATCAACCGTATTTACTAGACTGAACTGCGTCTCCTTTTTTTCCTCTCTTCCCTACACTTGCTTTTTTTCTTTTATTTCAGATTAACATCACATTAGAGGTTTTTTTAAAAAAAGAAAAAGAAAAATTGCAACAGATTTAATTTTTCCATCGTAGTGTTATATTTATTGGTTGTAATTACTTGCTATTTTGCATACAGATTTCCTTTTTCCTAATATTATATTTCTGCTAAATGCTAATGACATGGCTTATTGTCATTCATTATGACTCGGGGTCTCTCCTTTGTTCCTAGATAGCAAAACTTGTAAAATTCAGTAATGTGTTTGACAAGCATGCACTCTCCCTTTTAATTTTTCTCTCTGGTTTTATTTATCTAATATGCACATTTACACGATTCACTTGTTTATTCAAGCGGTAATTGACTTTTAACTTTCACTGTCAAAACACTTTTTTGAAGGGTGGGATTGGTGTTTTGCGGGCGACAATCTCCAGGAGGGCATAATGTCATTTGGGGTCTTCACAGCGCTCTTAAAACTCACAACCCTAAGAGTACTTTGCTTGGATTTGTTGGTAAGAATTCATTATTTTATTGTTTTTAAGTTGCCATTCCACCCTTTAAACCTTGTTTACTTATCTATTAAGTATTTTGGAGGTGCTTCATGGGGTTCTAGTTTTCGTCATCTTCTTTTCTTTTCTTTTTTCTTTTTCGTTTTATTGCACTTGTCACTCCTGTAGTCAGATGAGGTTCATAAATAATTTTCACCGGATTTGATTTTCTTCTATTTTTGACTATAGGTGGGACTGAAGGTTTATTTGAACAAAAGACTAAGGAAATCACAGATGATGTTCTTTCTACATATAAAAATCAAGGTAAGTATTAGCTATGTGCTCCATTTTCTGTATAGAAACTTTAGATTATTTGCATTTTATGTAAATTTGTAATTTCCATTTGTGTAGAAGGTGAGGGACTTAATGCTGATCCAAACTTGTTATTAAATTACCAGTAGCAGTCCAGTTTTTATTTTTGTTCAATGTTCTTATGTATTGTATTATTTTCTCTGGTGTGAATGGTTGCTACATCCACTTGTTCATGAGTTTTTAGATGTGTTATTTCCATCCACAATACTTAGAGAAGACTACCAATTAATGTCTTTATGAAGTTTATTCTTTGATTTTTCACTTTTTTTTTTGAAACAGTAAAAAACTTGATAAGGGAATCATTCACTTCATGTTTGTCTCAAATATTTAACAGTTTTAGTGTTGATATGTTTTTTTTTTCTTGTGCAGGTGGTTATGACTTGCTAGGACGGACGAAAGATCAAATTAGAACAACTGAACAAGTGAAGGCAGCCTTGATTGCATGCCAAACTTTGAAGTTGGATGGCCTTGTCATAATTGGAGGTAGGTGGAGTTATTTGCATAAGATTTAGAGGTGCCCTTGTCATGTTGGATTTTGGAGTTTCGTATGTTTAAATGTTTCCCTTTTGAAGGTGTCACATCCAACACAGATGCTGCTCAACTTGCAGAGACATTTGCAGAATCAAAATGCACAACTAAGGTACTTCCTATATGTACTTCTGAGATTATGAAAACTGAAAGCGATAAGTACTCAATTGGTGCCCTTGTCATGTTGGTCGATCCTTCATGTCCAACGGTTAGTACTCAATTGGATTCGCTTCAGGCCTACATTAAATTTAGATATTTTAAGTCCTAATTTAGACCCATTGAAATTCATGCTTGAACCCTTATTTTTTATTTCTTTTTTTCTTTGTTACAAGTTAAATGCCTTAAGTTATAAGTGTGTGTATGTGATGTTTTAATGATCATGGTGAAAACGTTTAGTTTATTGTGATGGAGGTTGGATGGCTATGGTTTGGATATATGATAACATTTAACATTTTCTTTTGTTAAGCACAGATGATGGGTAGGTTATATGGTAAAGATGGATGCTAATTGATTTTGAAGTTTTCGCCGACTCAAGCACATCACCAGAGGGGTTGAGCCAGTGAGGATTAGTAGGTAGGATATTTTTAGGATATTCATAGTTCCCCTTTCTAAGTAGGGTTATTCTTATCCGAGTATGATTACAACCTTATAAATTGGAGGCAACTCTTATGTAATCAATACATTCATTGATCTATCAATAAAGAGAGAATTTCTACCTATCCCTTTGCTCGTCTTTCCCATAACAAGTGGTATCGGAGCGAGTCATTTGATAGGGATAAGGCGTGCACAATGTCAGTGGCGATGGTTGTGACGTGACTTGTTTTTTGTCTCTGGTGCAATCGACGAGGATCATGCAAAGACCTCGAGGAGAAAGAGATTGTGCACAGATCTTGAGGTGATAGAGCATCTGGATGGTGTTCGCTGGCTCTCTGAGTGCACATAATCATCAGATAGGAAGAGAGAGGGTTTCTCCTTCTGTTTGATTGCTTGTTAACGGAGAAGAGAGGAGCATAAAAGAGGTTTCTCTTGCTCGGAAATCTGGTGCATAGGGGAGGCAAAGGGCTTGGCTAAAAAACATAGAAGGATTTGGACTTTGGTTGGTTTCTCATCATTTTTCCTATTTCAGACATAGAAAGGAGAAAAGGGATCTTGGGTTTTTGTCAAAGTAGGAAAAGGAGGGCAGGAGGCTCTCATCTTTTCTTGAAATAGGGCTCGGTCTGTTGCAACAGAGGATCCAGACTGTATTATCAGGGAACTCAAAGTGTCTCTGAGTTTCCTTTGAAAGAGTGGAGACATAATAAGAAAAGGTGGGGAATAAGAAAAGGGAAAAAGGGGCGCGCGTGTGGAGAGAAGGTTCTGTATTTGCATAGAAAGGTGGAGAGAGAAGGCAAGATCCGGCCAATTCCCTCACACTAGATATGCAGCCTGCCGTCGCAGATAGCTGACCAGCCGGCAGCCGTTGTGGCATCGCTGACACCACCTCATGCTGTTTGATTGGCATTGGACTTGCGACAAGTGTCGCCATTGCCTTGTGCAACATGTTGCATCACTATCGGAGTGCTGAAGGCTTGATATATCTTTTGTTAGGGGCTGAGATCGGGCCTGGTTCTAAGAGCAGGTTTTTTTGAGTCAGGTTCGGCCCGGGTCAAGTGGACCCATCTGTAGAAGAAACCACCCCAGCTAGCACAAGAGGAAAAAGCGGCTAATGTTAGCAAGGTACAGCCATAGCAAATTTGACCGGGTCAACGACCAGATCTGTTTTTGCAATTGCGGGGTCATACAAACTTAAATTTCAATTTGTTTTTGCCTACACGCTCGTGATGACCTGATCCATGTAGTGTTATAGAAATCAAGGCAGATTGGATCGGACCAGGGTAGATGGCTAGCGAGGTGGGTTTCTCTTTCTCTAGGAAACTCAGCAAACACAAATTATGGAAGATATGCATGGAGTCTTATTTGTTGGATCACGAAGCTATGGGATGTGATGTGAGTAAGACATGACATCCCCAGAAGAGGCTACTGCATAGGCAAAGTGGAACACAAATGCTGGGAGAGCTCTTTATGCAATCAAGCAATCAATGGATGACAACATGCTTCTTCATATAGAGGCAATGACCCCAAAGGAAGCGTGGGATATGTTTGTAAGCGTGTTTGCCAAGCAAAATGCCCATCGACTCCAACTTCTGGAGAAAGAAATTGCAACCTAGTGCCAGGAAATTCCACCATTTTGGAGTATATTTTCATCACATGAAGACCTTGTGCTGAGAGTTGTCCTTAGATCCAGAAAACAAGATTTTGGATACAAAGTTTTTGAGACTCTTCATTAACGGGTTGTGTCCAGGTTACTTAGTGTATGTTGTGGCTATTTCTTAGTGGGAGAATCAACCTTCCGTAGACGAGTTGGAGAATCTTCTCATCAGCCACGAGATGATGCTCATCAAAGTGGGAACTTTGAAAATTGAAGACAAGGAGGAGGCCATGTTTTTTAAGGGTTCCGAGTCAAAACAACATTGCAAATCCAAAAGTGACTCACTTGATGGGAGAGGGACTGTAAAGGTGAGAACGTGTTTATGCCCTTGATCATGCCCCTCTATGTGGTGGTGTGACGGCTGCATGTTTTGTAGATGGATAAAGGGCGGGCTGAGTGCTCCTTTTTAGGTGCATTTGCCAAGGCAACTGACGACAACCTGCATGGTTGTTGGGCAAAAATTGGTATGGCCGGCCGGCCGGCCAGCCTTGGCATTGTGCCAACTGCTGGTTGTACAACGATGAAGCTCTCTCTCTCTCTCTCAAATGAGGTCTTCGTTGTTTTTCTTTTGCGTTTCTTGCATTTTGCAACACAAAAACAAGTTTGACAACCTAGCTGAAACGATTTTCTCTCTCCTCTTTTCTTCTTGCACCAAATGAAAGGGCATTGCCTGCCCATTTCTCCTCGAGGTACAACCTGCCAATCGTAGCACTAGGACTTCCCTTGAGATCTTTATCGGGAACAAGAAATAAGTCATGCTACAACCACCACATTGAGCATTGTACATGCCTTATCTTCTCAAATCCAGTAATGCGTTCTGATACCACTTGTCATAGGAAAGAGAAGGGGAAAAGAGTTATAAGGGAGAAACTCTCACTTTATTGATCTTGTAGCTGATGAGTTTTAATGTGTGCAATTACATATGAGGAGCCTCCTTTTGTAGGCACTAATAATCCTACTTAGATAAGAACAAGTAGGATTACTTGGACAAGGAAACTAACTCTTCTAAGGGCATGTTCATGTGCCACTGCGGAAAATCAGTTCCGGAGACATTGGAAACCCATTCTGAATTTCTGATTCCCTCCCATAGCAAATGCTTTTATGTGGAATCACAAAAATTTTAGTTCATTTTTCCGCTTTTCATCGAGGAAAAGCTGCTGAACCAAATGTGGTATTTTTTTTCATTGTGGAAAAACATTTCCACTTTCTTCTATTTTTCCACAATAAGTGGCTGCACAAATGTGGCCTAAAGATACCTAAAGAATCCCAAACCAAATCAATTTTAAACTAAGAAAGGAATATCCTAAAAAATCCTAACCTACTTGGGGCTTACATGGATAATCGTCACCAGCCCTATCCTTCCGGTGATGTGCTCGAGTCAACGAAGACTCTAACACATACTCCATGCTCCATACATCCCAGAAGAGTGTTATTAGGAGGATTGTCTAGAAGATTTTCCTTCTACTTTTTTTTTATTTTTTTATCAAAGTTTTAAATTCAACCAAGTCCGCGTCGACTCAAACTCGGTCTTTGCCGAGTCAACTTTCATTCCCAACCCATGAGACTTTAATTTATTTTCTCCTTGGTTTGAGAATACTCCCAATGGATTGCAGATCTACGTTGGATTTTCGCCATCAGTAAGTGAACATCTATGTTTCTCCTTGCATGAGTTGATTTCATGTCTGATTGAAGATTGGGAATTGTGGGTCCACCTCAATTGAGATGTGTGCTTCCCTGACTGCGTCAACTTCTCTATCCATTTCTTAACTGAATTTTCATTTTGTTGGACTGTGATTCTTTAGTTTGTTTAATTGCTTTCCGTCTGATAGGGAAATTAGCCGTTCATTTTGGCAATCAATGTTATGTTTGCACACCTATCAGTTAGGACTTAGGAATCAACATGGTCTAAACTTTCTCCATAGTCCTTATGCTTATCTTTCTTTTATATATATAATCATTTAGTTAAAAAGAAAAGAAAAGAAAAAGGTGTTGGAACTACCATTTTAATGTCTGCGTAAGTAAACCCTTCGTTTTGGTCCTGCAGGTGATTGGAGTTCCTGTTACTTTAAATGGAGATTTGAAGAACCAGTTTGTTGAAACCAATGTCGGTTTTGATACAATCTGCAAGGTTTGCATCTATCTTTCCTGAATGTGTATGTTGTGAGCATTTCATTATCATTTCTATGTCAAAATGTATGTAACATGTTATTTGACTTTTCCCAACAGTTTTTAATCCTTGCCAACACGCTAACTCAGTTTATCTATTTTGCTTTGTACATTGTTTTCAGTGTCCATTTCTCCTAACAACTGGATTATGCTAGAAGCTTGTTAACAATAGGACACTTGAATCTATAATATGAAGGAAAATCATTGTGCTTTTGTGATATATATATATATATATATATGCATATATAGATATAGCTATAGACATATATTTATGTGCCCAATATTGGGGTACACATGATATAACAGAGCTTGTCATACGAGGTAGCATGATGGGCCTCACCTGTTACCAATCCGAACTGATCGTCAAAGAAGGAGTCCCTGCTGTGGATGGTCACTGAACCAAGGGTTTGGCGCTTCCAAATGTCCTGGACCATTGGATCAAAGGATAATGGATGAAGGGGTTAGAGGCATGAGATTGACCCCAAATTTAGTATGTTGGCCCATCATGAGATGATATTTCCATCCTTCCCCCCAACCCACCCACCCGCACACTGCTTCCAGTCAACAATGTGGCCTTAGGTGGGCCCCATCTAGCTACATCACACAGGAATATTGTGTGAGGCATGTATAGAAGAGCAAGGACACACACACACACATATATATATACGCTACACAGCGCCTGGGCATTTTTTAAGAGAACGTCCCTCCTAGTTGGGCCCACTAGGATGCATGATGATCATGGAAGTCCATTGGATGAAAATATCCTCATGAGGTCTACCTATATGCAAAATCTCGAGTCCATAAGATCATTCTAACCTTTTGATCCATGGCCCTAAAACTTAATGGCATCATTTAATTATGATTTCAATCCAATGGTGAGAAAAAGTTAGATGAGTGTCGAACTTGGACTTGTTGACTATTCTTTTTTTTTTTTTTTGGAGGGGTGGGGTGGGGGGGTTATGAATTACAATATGATGCAATGGGTGTAGGGGGCATGTGAAAAGCATTACAGATAGGGGATGGGTGAAATTTCATTTCATTCTGATGATTGTAGGCTTGTACCCATATATATTTAAGGACTTGCGAAGTGGATGCCTTGACCAAACATTTCTAATGTTTCTAGCCATCTGTTTTCAATGATATGGGCGGCTTTGGAGAATTAATTTGAAAACGAAATCTGTCCACATTTTAAATGTTTAATTGCATGTTCCATTGAAGCATGATTACATGTGTTTTTCTTGGCTTTGTTGCTTCAAGAGTATCTAGATTGTAAAACCATTTTGTACTGCCTCTTTGATTATTCTTTGGAAAGTAGAAGATAAGTTGTGGTTGGAACACTTTACGTCATTTATTATTGATACAAAGCCTAGAAAGTGGATTCTGTTTTATTGTTTTGACATTATATACAACTTCTCATAGTGATGGTCAGTGACTCTCTCTCTCTCTCTCTCTCTCTCTCTCTCTCTCTCCAGGTTAATTCCCAACTTATTAGCAATGTGTGCACCGATGCTTTGTCAGCAGAGAAGGTAATGCATTAGTTAATGTAGTTGTATTCTTCTCAGATGGGTTGATTATTAAATTCTACTTGCCTATCTAAAAGTGTGAATCATGAGAAAATAAACATTGAAGGAACCTGCAACTATCATATACATTGTTTCTTTGACCTCCATGTAACTTTGTGCTTTGAAGCGAAATAGTTTTGGATTTTCCATGGGTCTACCAATCTCGAACTCTTGATCTCCAGGTGTGTCTTTAAGGAGACAACCATGAAGACCAAAGGGGAGACGAGTGGATACCTTTTGATTTGGACATAGGTTTGGGAGATGACTTTGGCATAACTAAAAATACTGCTCATATAACATTTAGATTACCTTGGTAAAGGTTGTAGATGATTGTTCTTATGTGGTAAATTCAATACCAGAGAGATGATCTCGTAGTACGGGAACCTGTTATTTTGTCTTCTTAATTTTCCTGGAAATAGCATTCTTGTCAAATCAGTCTTGGGAAAAGAATGAACAACTTAATAAGTAGCCATTGGCTTGCGTTGGGACATGTTATGTTTATTTTTGGTGGGACATGCTATGTTTATTTTGGCCTTGTTTCATTGTCCAATGAGATGTGATGGGACATCTCTTGATCAAGGCGTAGAACCAATGTCCTGATCTTATTAATTGCAAGTCACAACCAATTCCGTTTTTTTTCCTCTCATTTTTCAACTTTTCTTAAAATATTTTATGTAGGAAGCTTTCCTTTTTATCATATGCTCACTTAATATATCTTGGGGTAAAAACTTTTTCTCTGCTGTAAAACTCTTTGCAGACTAATGATATCCTTTTGTTCTTCCAGTATTATTATTTTATTCGATTGATGGGCCGGAAGGCGTCCCATGTGGCATTGGAATGTACACTCCAATCACATCCAAACATGGTTTGTTGATTTTCCACATCTGATTGCCATTTATGTTGTTATGTAGTCATTCATTGATCAGATACATTAATAGAAAGAATGTCATTTTTCATTATTTTTTTCAGGTTATCCTTGGTGAGGAGGTGGCTACTTCCAAGCTTACTCTTTTTGATCTGACAAAACAAATTTGCGATGCAGTTCAGGCCCGCGCGGAGCAAGGTTGAGATTGAATTCTTTGTGTGAATTAGGATTACTTTTTTCTTTGCTAATTTAGTGTTTTTTATGTACAAATTTTGATGAATTCCTGTTGTCAGTACTCTATATAACAAGGATTACATGTTGCTAATAAGAAAACCAAAAAATGCGTTTTTTTGCTGAACTCTTATACAAATTTGGAACAGATAAATATCATGGTGTCGTTCTTCTACCAGAAGGGCTGATAGAAAACATTCCTGAAGTGTACGCTCTCTTGCAGGTAGTCCATGTGGTTACAATATATTGCTCTTTAACATGTACACATAACTCAGTTGATCCTGTTGATTCCTCTCTTCTTTTTTTCCCTCTCTTTTGCTTGTGTGAATGGGGTATTTGCATGTATGGGAACTCCTTTTGATTCTTTGATTGTATTGTTGTTCTAGGAAATCCATGGTCTACATGGTCAAGGTGTTTCTGCTGATAACATCTCTGCACAACTTTCACCTTGGGCATCTGCCTTGTTCGAATTTCTCCCACCCTTTATCAAGAGACAGGTTCCATTTTTCCCTTTATGTTAATGTTGATAAAGATCATGCTAATATGTTTAGGTAAATTTCACAATCTTCTATGATGCAGTTACTCCTTCACCCAGAATCGGATGACTCAGCACAACTATCTCAGGTAAGTTGACTTGAGATTTGGTATTACTACAAGATCATTGTAAACCTTGAGATAATATATTTTTTATTTGATGTGGTATTTGAAAAGTTCAAAATCTTATTAACATCGTCATCATCATCCCTGGAGATTTTCAATCTTCCAGCGTCGATATATATTTTAGGAGCACAAGTCATTTTAAGTTTTATAATTTAACCAGAACATCCAGAAAAGGTAGGAGAAAGGGTCATTGCTTTGGTGCAATGGTATAAGTCTCGGGTGCCATGTGTGATAACGTAGGTTCGAGACTTGGGAGTAGCCACTTTGTGCAAAAGTGCCAAATGTTAGGTCTGTCTCTTGCCTGAACCCTCCCGGGACCCTGCAGCAGCAGGACCTGCACTGGGTAATGACCTTTGAAGAAGTCTTCTTGGACCGATTTTGGGGACCGGCTGGTGGCCCGGTCCCCAAGGGGATCGTTGGATCCCAGGACAGCCTGGGATCCAACGATCCCCTTGGGGACCGGGCCACCAGCCGGTCCCCAAAATCGGTCCATATAGCATTGCCCATGACCTTTTTACCCAGAAAAGGTAGGAGAAATTACTCTCAGAATTGATAGAGAAATTGTAAAAGTGTTTCCAATCTTCCAGCTGTGCTCATGTGCATTTTGATTTGTAATATTTAACTTTAACATGTCTCTATGCATTGGAGAGATGTGAGACATGGAGAACTTGTAGAAGCTAACATGCTTGTATATCTTTGTACTGAAAGATTCATATTCTCCTGCACATAAAAATCATAGTGCTGAAAAACCGACAAGAAATTATTGTTTTTCTTGGGAAAATGTCCTTACCTTGATACTTAGTCCTTGGGACATGTTAGAAGGTTGTCATTGTCGCAAATGTTCAAGTCATGTTACCTATTACAGGGGGAAAGTGAAAAATAAAAAAGAAGAAGAGGACAGGGAAAAAAGAGGACTTGCTTGAAGTACTTAAAAAGATCCAAGCCCTATGTTGGCTAATGACTTTGTCTCATGCTTTCTTGTCCAGATTGAGACAGAGAAACTCCTAGCTCAGTTAGTGGAGGTGGAAATGAATAAGCGATTGGTAGGTTTTACAACATTTCACAGTTTTCCTTTTTATATACCTTATGCTGACATGTTTGAGTACCAACTGATATACACAGAAAGAAGGCACATATAAAGGAAAGAAATTCAATTCAATCTGCCACTTCTTTGGCTATCAAGCACGAGGTTCTTTGCCATCAAAATTTGATTGCGACTATGCCTATGTATGTATTCACCAGCATCTGCTTCCCCTTAATTTTCCAATTATGTCCGTGATCATGAGTAATACGGACCATATTCATGTAGGTTCTGGGACACATCTGCTATCACATTCTAGCAGCACATTTGAATGGCTACATGGCTACTGTAACCAACCTGAAAAATCCAGTGAACAAATGGCGATGTGGTGCAGCTCCAATTACGGTGGGTTCGTTTCTCTGTTCAAGATTTTTATCAAACTACTCAAACACTTGTAATTTGTGCATTGCAATATTAGTGGTTGTAAAGGAACGAGTTCAAGTGTTTAACATATCTCCTCCCCATCTTTAGTTTTTTTTTTTTGTTGGAAGAAGCTTGTGGAGGCTTTTGGGGATCTTTTACGCTGATTTTAGAAGATTGAAACCACATTTTGTGGAAACCTAAGCATTCAAAGATTGGATGCACTGTTCATTCATTTGAGTGAAAAGCAAATGACAACACCTATTTATACTTAAATTTTCCCAACTAACTAAAGCATGATGGGTTTTAATTCTATTCTTAATTCCTTATAGGACCTTTTTTTTAAAAATTTAGATTTTTATTATTATCTCAACATTTTGGAAGGATTTTAGGCTCTAAGGTGTGACTCGGCCAGGTTGACTCATTGTAAAGGAACCGAGTCACTCCCCAAGTCCAATTTTTATAACCTTGTGTTATTCCCAGCTGCCAATGTCAAGATACCAGTAATATCATATGACATTGATATTTGCTTTCTCTAGGATGATTATAAGAATTCCATGATACTGATTTGTCTCATTGTCTGTTCTACATTTTTCCTGTATTTTATCATCGAGAAATGAATCTTTCATCATTGTATCTTGTTTTGCTTAATCATTTGTAGCTCATCTGGCTTCTTTTTCTTGATTTGCATGCAATAAAGGAGAGGAATAACTGGTACCTTTTTGTTTTGATTAATCTTAGGCAATGATGACTGTGAAGAGGTGGTCGCGCGGCCCTGGGGCCACCTCTATCGGAAAACCGGCTATTCATCCTGCTACTGTTGATTTGAAGGGCAAAGCATATGAGTAAGTGTTTCTTTTGCCATGATTTAAAATAGGTTCTTTTGTCAGAACCTTTCTTAAAATTAAAATTTTTCATGTTTGTATCACTCAGGTGGGCTTCTTGTCATTTCATAAATAATTAATAATAATAGTATGTAGCAGAAGTTGTGCTAGTAGTAGTAGTAAAGGCTTCTTGCACATGCACCTTAATTTTTATTTCTTCCTTGAACCCATTTGAACATTTTCTAATGGACCTGTAAAAGTGTTACTTAAAATTGACTCCCTCAACAAAAGTTTTATACATGATTCGCTACACTTTTTGTGCCACTTTGAATTTTCAATTCCAATCAGAGTTCTCTCACTTACCTCCTTGATTATTTTTACACTGGACTGCCTTGGGGATATAGTGACTGATCCTTGTAGGAAGCACTTTCTCCTGTCTGATTGACCAAGACGTGTGCATGCGTGTGTGTTTCTTTCCTTCCATATTGTAGCCTTTGGCTGCCTGGTGAAAGATAAATTATCTTCATTGTATTTTATTAATGTTTTTTCCTGACATTTTGGATTTCTGATTATCTGCCATGTTGGTTTATGAAATGATAGAAATATAAATGTATTGTTTGAAAATCAAATGGAAACTCTTCAGAAACGTCACTGTTGTATAGAAATTTTAGTTTGTTGAAGTCACCTTTGTATTATTACCCATCTTTCATTTCAATGCTTTAGAAGGCCTCTGTTTGAAATGCCTGAATGACAGATAGTGACTGAAAATATATGCATTTTATTGTGTGTATGTTTTGTTATTTTGTGTTTCTATTCTTTTTTGTTGGGTCTGATTTCAATGTCATGTCTCTCTATAAGCTGCCTGGAAAGTTTACAGATCTCTTTTTTTCTTAATTTAAAAAAAAATGATAATCTCCAATTTTTTAAAGTTATAATTGGAAAGTATAAAACCTAAATAATATGGAGGCAGAATTATTCTTCTCATTTGATCCCTTTGGTTCTTGAGTATGTGCACCATAGGCAAATGTGATCATAAAGACCTAATATAACATCCCTAGAGAGGGTTCTTGTCTCAAATACTATCAGCTGCTTTGAAATGGCAAGTTGCTTCTCCCATTCTTTTTTAAGAAGAAATCTTTTTAATTGATTAGTCTTAATTCCATATTAACCAATAGAAGGGTTTGTTGATTTTGGTTTGAGCATGGATTTTTTTTTTATTTTTGGTCATGAACTGAATGGGGTTGCGGTGGCAGGTTGCTGAGACAAAATGCGACAACATTTTTGCTGGATGACATATACCAAAATCCCGGCCCACTTCAGTTCGAAGGCCCAGGCTGTGATGCTAAGGCTGTGACACTTTGTGTTGAAGATCAAGATTACATGGGCAGGATCAAGAAGCTCCAGGAGTATCTTGACAAGGTCCGCTCTTTTTGGTTTTATATCTTTCCTTTCCATTATTTATATGGCTTTTCTGGTATTTGCAACCATATTTTTGGCGATCTGTTATTCAAGTTTGTCTCTCATATTGTGTGAATAGGAACCCTGCTCTCTCAAATCCAAACCCATCTTAGCTCGCCCTTACATAGCTTTCATATATTATATTTTTCCTTATTTAGGCATGCCAGTCTGAATGTGCTTGTGTGGCCTGAAAGGATTTTTATAATATATTACCCCTTATTTTTTCACTCACCTGTAAAAATAGCAATGACCAACAGATTTTAGTGAAGGACAATGATATTAGAGAAAGGTGGAGAGAATATTTTAACAAACTTTTAGATGAAGATTCTATATGAGGATTAGGAACAAGAGAGGATACTTTTAGCAAGACATGCCTTATACTGCAAAATTAGGGTAGCAGAAGTAATGAAAGCATTGACAAGAACGAGGACAAAAAGGGCTACGGAGCCTGACAATCCGATAGACTTTCAGAAATGTTTAGGAGAACTTGGATGGGTTTGAATGATACTAAGGACAAAGAAAATGTCAAATGAATGGAGAAGAAGTGTTATAACATCTATACACAAGAATAACAAATATATACAAAGTTGCAACCAGTATGGTCAGAATAAACTAATGAGTCACATTATGAGACTATCAAAGATAATGGAGCAAAGACTTAGAGAAAAGACCAAGATATCTGAAAATCAAATTGGTTTCATGCTAAGAAGGTCAAGTCTTTTTTTTTTTTTTAATCTTCTCACTTAGACAATTAGGGAAAAATACTGAGAGAAGTGGAAAAATCTTCATATGACCTTCGTTGATCTACAAAGGCCAACTATAAGGGACCTAGGGTTTCAAAACTTGAGCAGCACAGGTTGGTTAAGTAGGCACAAGCTAGAGGAGTGTGCTTGGGATCATTGAGTGCGACTCTGCTTAAGGGGATACTTTTATAACATGGCGGTTAGCTGAATGTTGAGCATCAAAGAGATGACATAGATTTATGTTCCTGAGATACATTGTTGGAAATGTGTGAGAAGAAATGATAGGATTAGGAATAGTTACTTAACAGAATTCCATGTGTGGTGCTCCAATAAAAAAGAAGAATCAGTGATTGCCATCCAAGATACACACGGATGGTTGGTGACACTGTGACAGCCTCAGTAGACAATTAAAATTGTTAAAAGTGCTTGGGAATGGCAAAAAAAGAGACAGCCAAAGACTTGAGATGAAACTAGTGAGAACGACCATTTAGATGGGCTGGTGGCACAAATATGCCTTTTAAATGTGGCTGAGTGGAAGGAAAAGTAAACTTCACAATCACGTACAGCCAAGGTAGATGAGATAAAGTTGGATGATGGTATTGACCTATTTAGTTTCTTTGTTGTATCCTTCTTGACTCTTCTGGAGATTTTTTTTTTTTTTTTTAATCTCATATTTTTGCTTTAGAAAATGGGTTCTAGTTGCCAAAGCCGGTAGCTTAGCAGTGAGGCATCTCCCCTCCATAGAAACAACCAAGAATTGATCCCTAGTTGTAGCGCTAATGTTGAGGGACTTGGGTAAGGTTGTGGGAGTAGCACTGATGTTGAGGGACTTAGGTAAGATGAGTGTGTGGGTGTGAGTATCTACGAGAGAGCTATCAAGTGACCAGCTTGTTGTGGATTTTTTTTTGGGTTACGCAATTTTATTAAGAGCCAATCAGCATTAGAGACATATACCGAGAAGCAACAAAGGAAACCAAACAATAGGGAAGAAAAGGAAAAACCAAACCTCTGAGCCACAACTCACAAAGCTAAAGAGATACAATTTTCAATGACAAGATTGTCACTCGCAACACCCTTTTTAGCTAGAGCGTTGACGACCCCATTTGCGGAGCGCTTAACAAGAAGAATGGAAACTTCAAGCTTGTTGTAGATTTGCTGCAACCAATGATCAAAATAGCAGTTGCGGTAAGCATAGCGGCTAGTGGCCAAAATGCTACGTAGCGGGCGACACAATGGTTGTAGCAACACGCAGTGGCATGAAATTTTTAAGTGGTCAAAAGAATTCAAATCACATGTAGCAAGCCAATCTTCTATTTTTTTTTTAGTGATTTGGAACCATACTAGGGTAGTCACAACTTTGGTAAAAGCCATTGAAGAGACGAAATGGGAAAAACAATGTTTTAAATTAAAATTACTTAAAATTGCTTGGCTTTATTAGGTTTTAGATTGCAGCGTCGCTATTTTTAAAATTGCTTAGCGGCCTCAACCACTACGGCCCATAATGTGACCACTACGCTACGTAACGGCCATTATTTTGAACCACAGCTACAACTAGACCATGCAGCCAGGGTTGAAGCTGGTCTACTCCAGTCTGTTTGCAACCCTACATTTATATTATATTTTATGATGTGCCTTCATTGAGTAAAACATCTGGAAAGAATCTGCAAAAATGACCAACCTATATATATATATATATATTTAAAGGGCTTCTTTCTGCCTCCCAAGCTATGTCCAGCTGGTTGGGACGTGAGTGGTTGATTTGGCATGCGTGGGTTCGAGTCTCCAATGTACGGAAAAAAGGGTTTCTTTCTCCTGAGATGCACTCCTAACATACCCTCATAATCAATTCATCCCCCCACGCTCACTAACCCCCTATGAATTGGCATTCACCTAGTTTGACACGAATCAAAGTTACACTCACCGTCGAATTGAATTTCATGAAAAAAAAAAAACATAATTTAAGTAATCATTAAACTTTGAGAGGCCTTAAATCAATGGTTGCAATGATTTGCTTGAGATTATTTTCGTTGAAAACTGTATCCACGATGAGACCTTTCCCTCACATTATCCTCCCATAATTGGCCTGCCCAAGTGGATCTCACAAGGGGCTGAGAGTTTACCTGTTGCTTCCATGAGAGCTGCCTATCACCAGAACATAACCTATATTTAAATAAATTTTTATTTGCATTTCTTGATCATAATATGGTGTTTCTTGCTGACCTTGAATTTTTGTTGCCTTTTCTTTTTCCATCAGGTGAAAAACATTGTGAAGCCGGGCTGCTCCCAGGATGTGCTGAAAGCTGCTCTTAGCGCCATGGCTTCTGTTACAGATGTCCTGTCTGTAATGTCTGCACCTTCTTTCAGCAGCCAGACACCCTTCTAAGTTACTGTAGTCGGCGTTCAGTCTGAATTTGAGCTGGTATTTGCAGCCGTTTTTCATTATTCTCTCTTTTGTTTTAATGAAGAAAAATAATGTGAGATCAGTAAGATGTTCAGATGTTAAAACACGCTTTAAATTTTGATCTTTGTTCTTAAGATTTTGTAATCTATTTTAGGCCTGGAAACTTGGGTGATGGTATGGCTTCAGTGAGTTGTGAGAATAATTGTTGAAAGCGATGATTGTTGCTAATTTACTGTTGTGTTATCTATGCCACCAAATTGCAAATTGAAAGCTGAGTTTGATGCTTAGAGTAGTTACCTGGAATAGTGTGTGCTTTTGTTTGCTATTTAATATCAGCAATTGCTATGTTTCTCTCAGCTTTTGATGCCATTTTTGGAACTTCTTTATTGCAGAAGATGAGCATCATCAATAGCATTGAAGAATTACTCCTTTGATTTATTTATTTTTTCCCTCTTCCTTCCAGTTGCTGCAGTACTACTAGTGCATTGTTGACTGAAACCGTAGCCATAGATAGTATGAATGGCTGATAAATGATATCTCCTTGTGGATTCGAACCTGAATTCTCCCTCTTTAGAAGAGAACTTGATGTTAGTAAACATTTGTGGGAGGATCATATATTCTGCAGCTGCAAATTCATAAGCTCTTCTCTGCTCTCTCATTTCAATTATCATCACCCATACCCGTCCCGTAATTTCACTAATAAAATAAAGTGATTTGAAGGGTCAAATTAGGAGATATGAAAAGAAATAGGGGTCAAATCAAAATATAATAAATTAAAAAAAAAACTCTTTTTATAAAAAAAGAATTTAAAGTTATTTTCTCGTGCAACTAAATCACAAAAGGCGCTCTTCTTTATAAAAAAAAAAAAAAAAAAGAGACAAAAATCACTTTCTCATGTTACTAAATAACAAAAGGTTGTAACTTAGTTTGTCTCTTTTTTTTTTTAATCATTTAACACTTTCTGATATGACCCATCTTTTTTCTTGTCTATTTGACCTCTTACCTCACTTTACTAACTAAAGTTATCAAAAAGCCTAGAAGACGAGAGTTTTTTAATCTTTAATCCTTTTTCTTTTTGTAGGACTCCAACTATTTTCCTAGGAACTATTTTCTGCATGTGTACATGTAAAATTAGTTGCAAATTAATAGGATGGGTGAGTCATCTGCCTATCCATGGATAGATGGATTTCTGGGTCGGAGTTCATGTGCTGGGATGTGGGAGTAATCAGTAATGTCCTAGTCCTAGAGTGGAAAAAAGATGATGGAAGGACTCAATTCGGAGAGAAGCACCATGGATTCCACGTAAGGAGGGTTGTCATAACTCAGATCATATCAGACCAGACATTATGACATTGGGCAAAGTGTCACATAGGGAAAAGTGCTCGCCTATCCACACCTTTCAAAACATCTAATCCGTTACTCCTACCACCACCAACTTATTAGATTGACTTGACTGTTTCTAAATTTTAAAATCGAACTTGGGAAGGCCAACCGCCAACCGGTCGATGAAATAATGAATTTACATATGATAGCTTTTTGTTTTTTTAATGCTAAAATGATAGCTTCTTCATTAATGTTTAAAAAAAAGGAAGAGAAAAGTAGAGGAAGTTGATCATGGGGGCAAGATTCAATGGTGGTCATTCCACTAATTGAAATTATTTTACATGTTTGATTGGTGTTTGGAATATACATCAACCATTTGGATTTTGGCCCTACTAGTGCCTTTTATGAGGATGCTACACTGAAGCTCAATCAGTGGCCATGCAGTGTGTTTCGGCCCATGCCTGCGTATGAAATGAAAGATGGTGCATGGACATGCATGGCGCCAAAGATATACCCATCGTCCACTCAAAATTGTAAATCTACACCATATTTCACTGCTTAGTCTTTACACATTCACAGTTATTCTACAGGGGAAAGTGGGCTGGCAAATAACAAATGGAGCAAGAACTTTCATAGTTGAGTGGGGTTTCATTTCTGATATTCCTACCCATGCCCACGCAAGGGAACCACCCTCACTGACTCCACCCGGAAAACACCTTTTCTCTTTAGAAACTTTTATAAATTTTTACATTTGACTCCTCTAAGATTTCTAAAATCCTCTTTTACTTTATAAAGAATTTATAGTTTTTTTACATATAAACCTCCACAATTCCTAAAAACCCCTTTTCTCTTTATAAAATTTTGTAATTTATTACATGTAGATTCTCAAGATTGACTACTATATATTTTAAAAACTACGTTCATCTTTCATATATGCCCCTAATAATTTTTTTATTTCTGAATTCTTGGGATCAAGTTCAACCAACAAAGAAAAAAAATCACATGGAGAACTCTTGTTTGGTAATTTACCATTAAAATGAAGGTGAAGTAAAGGCTCCATTTGCTGGACATAAAAAGACCAGCGGATTATATCAGAAGTACATAAATTTAAACCATGGATTATACTAAAGTACATGAATTTAAAATTTTCCCCTCTTTTAAAAAAAAAAACATCTTCAATTTACTAAATCACAAAAAGAATAAAAAAACACTTTCTTCTCATTAGAAACTTTATCAAACCATTAAAGATAAAAAAGACCATCCTAATCTTTATTTTAGGCTTCACCTTGCTTCATACTACACTACATGTAAAATTACCAAACTATAGCTTACAATACAACTTCATATGGGAAAAAAAAACTTGTTCCAAAATGGGCCCTACATCTGGAAGCCTCGTTCATGTAAACGATGATGTCACACACACACTGCAATGATGTCACACACACACACTGCAATGCGAATCTGCCATCTCCAAGCATTCACAATCACAGCTAGAGCCATCAGTCAATAGAAACGTCACGTATGGTGGCACTCTATCAACACGTGTCCATCACATCAACGACGTGTGAAAGCCACAGAGAAGCCCAAAAGCAGTACAAGTAGTAGGCAACACAATTATTTAGTCCTCTCGTCCTCTCGGGCGTTAAAAAAACTTAGAGTCTTTTCTTCTACTGCTGCTGCAATCAATCTTGATGTCCATGTCAGTGGAGGAGATAGACAGGGAGGGTGAGATGCTGGTGAGGATGAGGAGGTCATCCTCAAGAAAAGATAAGACCGAGACTGAGATTGCAGTGATGATGGGGCGTGCTACTGAAGAAGAAGGTTGGGTGTTGTTCCATGGCTTGGTTGCTGTGTGGTTGCTGCTTGGGACCATTCATCTCAACTTGGCTGTCCTCTTCTTGTCCTTCGCCCTCCTCTCCTTTCCCATAGCTGTCCTGTCAGTACATACATCTCTTCCTTTACCTCTTTATCATTAGTTGTCATCTTTGTTGGTTGAATAGTGTTCGTGATAATCAAATTTGTCAAATCGAGTTCAAATTTATTCTCAAAAGCCTTTTCATGGGAAACACTTTTTCTTTTAATAAAAGAAAATTTAGTTTTTTTCTTTTTTTATTTTTATGGGTGCACAAGCATGCCCATAGATTATCTAATTTGGTTATTAATAGTAAGCATCCTTTTATCTCCACTAACCAATGTGTGAATGCAATTCTAGAATATTTGCCTTCCAATTGAGTCTCATTGCCATTCCTCTCAACTACACCAGCAAATGGGGCCATGCTTTAGCAAGGTACCACCACTACCACCTTTCTCTTTCATTGCTAATCATACTACATACAGTACAATTTTCTCAGTTTTAGTTCTTTTTTTTCTTTTTTTTTATAATTGGGACCCAAGTCTGTGAGAGTGCAAATAAGCTTATAGTGAAATGAAGCAATTTTTTTGTGGTTTTTTTAAATATATGTTCAGGTATATTTGCAAATACACATGTGCGTATTTCCCCGTCACCCTTCACGTGGAGGACATGAAGGTGTTTGACCCTAACAAGGCTTATGGTATGTTGTAAATCCATTCTTCTAGGTCTAGGTTCTTTCTGTTTGAGATGGGGTTCATGGTACATGGTTTTCTTCTTGTGAATAAGAATTATGGACTTCTGTTTCATCTCCATGCCTATTTGTTTGGTTTCTATGTTAAACTAAAATGGGGGAGAAATTGAGAATAAAAATATATATTTTGTGCCCTATCTTTATGGAAAGTAGTTTTTGGGGGAGAATATGGATATGTGCCATTTTTTTTATTTTTTATCATAGGGTTGCAACCTTTTATGCTGGACTAATCCTTCGGGAAGCCCGGTAAACTCCCCTGTAGCCCCAGTGTAGTAGGTGGTAGTGCAATTTCGAACCTACAACCTTAGAATGTAAACCGTAATCCTAGGCCACTCATTGGGGTTGGTTATGTGCCAAGGCTATTAGGGTTGGATTTGTGACAAGTAGATGAGGAAATAATTAGCTTCAACCTGTTAACAGGTGGGGCCCATTGGAGCAACTAAAAGGTCAATTACCAAATGCACTGACCAAGGACTTGTCACTTTCTTTGATTCCTTTATTTTCTCGTGTGATCTAGACTCATAAATTAGGGGGTTTTGTTCTTGATGAATGATGCTAATGTATTCTTAGATTTTAAGTCTATTAGACACATGTAAGGGTGGGGGTGTTCATGGCCAGGTGGGGGCAATATCCAGGCCAGGCCCGGCCCGGATTTTAAACTACATGGCCAAGCCTGAATTGGGCCATAAGTACCGGGCCCTAACCCGGCCCACCTAAAATAGGTTATGAGCCCGAGTATATTATATTTTAGAAAAAAAAAAAAAAAAAAAAGAGTTGACCTTAACTTGAACCAACTTGTAGCTCATCTGGTTAAGATGCTTGTTTGTGTGTGAGATTTCATTTGTTCAACTCCCTCTTCCAGGGGAAGTATTGACATTCTGTCCTGGAGTATAAAAAAAAACATAATATATTAACATTTGGATTAAAGTGTGGCTTAGTCATTGATAAGATGGGCATCCGATGGAGCATCTAGATTCTAAAGAGCCCATTCTCTTAAATGCAGGTTTTTTTGCTTTAAATTGCCCCTAGAGTTATATTTAGCTGCCTGCTAATTTGACAAAAGATGACATCAATAGTGAGGATCCAAATGATTAGCACAATAGTGTAGATTTTATGGAAATACATGCGGAGCTCCAATTAGATATAAAGAAGTGCAACCTACCTGAGGATTTGGCCCATTGTAGACTAAAACGACGAAATAGACCGAGCATAGTTAGGTCTAGGCTTTCATGATGATGTGGAACTCCAATGAAAGGCTTACATATCATATCTTAATAAAAAAAAGAAAAAAGAAAAAAAACTAGGCTTATATGTCATATCTTTTACAAAAAAAAAATTACACATCATCATCAAAGCCTTCTCCAAACTATGTTGAGTCGGCTACATGAATTATGTTTCTTTATTCTGATCTATCCGGAGCCAACTCTTCAAATAGATTGCACTGCTTCAAATCTATTTTTCCTACTCTCATCCACGCATTTTTGGCTTATCTCATTTCGTAGTGGGCCATCAACTTGCATTGAAAAACTTTTCCTCACCGGCATCGTCGCTGGCATACATTGGACATGTCCAAACCATTTCAAATGGATTTCTATTATTTCATCATTTATTGATGCAATCCCTAAATGCTCTCAAAAGTGCCCATTCTATCCTTCCTAGTTTCATCATTCATTTGTTTTATTTTTTATACAGGTTAATATACTTCACTATTATGTCTTTCTTTTGTTTTATGATTCCATTTTGTAAAACCTTTTCCATAATCATTAAGCCCATATTTTCTGTTCCTTGCAGTCTTCGGTGTTGAACCACATTCAGTATTCCCCATAGGCGTTGTTGCTCTTTCCAACTTTACAGGTTTCATGCCCCTTCCAAGGATCAAGATCCTTGCAAGCACTGCTGTAAGCGCTTTCTGCCATTACCCTTTAAATACTGAGGACTCTTCACAGTTTTTTTAACTTAACTTCCTCATTATTAAAATTCTTTAAACTTTTGTCAGGTTTTCAACACACCACTACTAAGGCAAATATGGACATGGCTGGGTCTTGTACCTGCAACAAAAAAGAATTTCTGTTCTTATTTGGAAGCTGGTTACAGTTGTGTCATAGTGCCAGGCGGTGCTCGGGAGATTGTTCATATGGAGGAGGGTTCTGAGGTTTGTTTGTACTGTCTTTGATGTGTTATGTAGATCTATCAATTGTGTTGGCTTGTGTGGCTTCAGATTGCTGCTCATTGCATGGATCTGAATCATTATCTTGTAGATTTTCTAGCACTTCACAATTCATAATTATGGGTTGTTCTCCTGCTGCAATAGAAATAGAATGCTATAGTGGCTTCAATTTCAGAGCAGTTTTCTACTCTTCTATATGTTGCATATCTGATAGTGACTCCCAAGCACATTGGATTGGAGGCTTCTTTTTCATTGTAACATTCTAGTATTCTACTCCTCTGTATGGAGTATATCTGATAGTGACTTTCAAGCACATGATTTTTTTTTTTGAAACAGTAACAGATAATTTTATTAAAAATAAGAAACACAGGACATCGACCCCAAAGGAGAACTGTGTATGAGAGACTCACACCCTACAAACCATTACAAGAAAGAAACCTCCCATGTCTAGACTTAAACCAACCCTCTGTTTTGCTAACGCGTCTGCCAAACTATTGGCTGACCTCACCACGAGAGAAAGATACATTAAGATAAGATGTCAAATCCTCTATCTCATTAAAATAAAACTGAAACTTCCACAGGTTGGGTCCAACTGTAACACTCATGATAACATCTCTCATCTCAGCTGCGAATTGTCATCTGTTTACCAAAGCCATATCTCATGATCATCATAGTTTATTGGTATCCAAATTGATGCTTCTTGATGATCCACAACAATTTGTGAGGGTGTGTGTGAAAAGAGTACCAATGCTACACTTTTCATTCCAATACTTAGATTGTCATACAGATTGGCTGAAATTTGAAGGTTCTTGTTGGGGGAAAGTCATATCCTATTTTGGTAAGATATGTGCCTTTGTGGAGAGGAGAGACATCATTGGTTCTAAGGTTTCAAAAATTATTCATGACCCATGTGTGAAGAGGGGTTCAAAAAACTAAACTTTCAATTTAGAAGAGAGTTGAGGGAGTTTGCAATGCAAATGCTGGATAACCTTGAGAAGGTTCTTAATGCAGTCGTGGGTGTTAGTATTTCTACTAAAGGCCTGCTGTTCTTACTCTTGAACCTATTTTACATTTCATGGTTTGGAATTCCTCAGTCCTACGTAGGGTTCAAGCATAATCCTAACCTCCTAGGTGACATAATTTAGACTTCTCAATATATGCTCTCTTTGTTGGTCTACTGACTACTGAGGAATCAGTACATCAGTCTCTTTGTTCATTGTCCCTGTTTGGCTCCTCATTTACAACTTTTTTTTTTATTTGGGTGTTGTACAAAAGATTTAAACTCATGCACCTACACTTTCTTTGTTTTTTGTCTTTTTCTTTTTTTATTTATTTGGGTGTTGTACAAGAGATTTAAACTCATGCACCTACACAAACTACACCTTGTTTCCAACCAGATAAGCAACAGTCAGGGACCCTTCCATACATGTTCTTATCATGGCTGCTCCTTTGTCACATTATCTTCCATTGATTTCTCCCTCTAGGATATAGAATGAGTCTTTTGACTTTCCATCTCCCTCCCTCCCTCCCTCCCTTTCTTTTGGGGGTAACTTTTCTCAAATTGCTAACCAATACATCCAAAATATCCAAAATGCCTAGACGTAAAAGGTGTGGCAAACTAACTACTTAACACCCCTCCTCGGGCGGGATCCGTCCGGACTCGAAGCACCCGCCTGCCTAAGACTCGGCATGGGGCCTTTTTGCCATGCACAGCACGGATACACCCAAAATGCCTAGGCGTCGAAGTGGCAAACTAACTAATTAACAACTTTTCTGGCCTCATTGCCTGTTTGCATGATGAACTTCATGTTCCAACTGCTAGAAACAATTTCCTTGTACTGTTTACCGTTTAATAAATTGAATTACTTTATTATTTAAATGAGTCGCTATCACTGTTCACTGACATGCTTCTTTTTTTTGTTTCATTTTTAGGTTGCCTTCCTCAAAACAAGGAAAGGATTTGTACGCATGGCTATGGAAACGGGCTGCCCTCTTGTTCCGGTATTTTGCTTTGGTCAGGTAGTATTCTCTCAGATGAATGATAGTGCATTTATGGGAAATTCCATCACAAGCATGCATCGCTTGTCATCTATTTATGCCTCTACTGTTTATCCAAGTGTTGGCAGTGTGCATGATTTCTCATTGACCTGTGACATTTTACCATGATTTTGGTTGTTGAATGAGACGATATTAGATCTTTTGTTTTAACATGTGCTTTCTTAGTGAGGATAATATCTCATTTTTCTGGTCATCTCTTGGGCAAACAGAGTAATGTTTACAGGTGGTTGAAGCCAAGACGCAACGGGAAAGTGTATTCTGAAATTTCTAAAGCATTGAAGTGCACCCCAATCCTCTTTTGGGGATTGTATGGGTATCAACCAAATCCTTTCTTCTCATTTTATTACAAGGAGAAAAGTAGTCCATGAATAAGTCCTACTAAAGTAACAACAGGGCTACTCTAAGATGGAATTATTTGTTGATAATCTATGCGGATAGGCAATAACCAACCAATGCACTTCACTGTAGCCTTCTCTCTTTTTGTAGAACACCAATACCCTATCGACGACCGATGCATCTTGTGGTTGGGAGACCAATTGAAGTCAAGAAAACCCCACAGCCAACAAGTGAAGAGGTAAAGTTAGCATCCTTGTTCTACCTGGTTTTGCACTCATTTTTATATATGCAATGTCCGATCTGACAGGCTGGCGCTATTTGGAAACTTTGATTCTACTAAGCTAGAGACATGGTCCACTAACACGCCTAACTAGATTCAGATGCATAAAATGCAATGCCTCTACACTTCTTTTTGGGTTTTGACTTGTATTTACATATTTATATCCAATAGGAGAGCTACTTGAATTCCACCTTCCCAGTGATTTTGACTGGGAGAAACAAGTTAATGTATATTTGTTTTGTTTGTTTGGGCAGATCACTGAAGTTCATGGGAAGTTTGTGGCAGGCCTTCAAGAGCTCTTTGAAAATCACAAAGCTAGGGTTGGCTATGCTGATCTCCAATTGAGGATCCTTTGATAAACACATCTTTCAATCTGGACTGAACCGTCAGGCCCAACACATCGGCAGACCTAATTTGATCCTCAGTGAGCCTACTTCTAAGGTTTTGATGATATAATATCTACTGAATAAGACCTCAAAAACATATCCATGGAATTTGATATGTTCTTACAGTCAGTAACCAATCCACCAACAGAAGTGCCTCAGGGAATTGCCTTGAAGTTCCATTTTAAGAATTCAGTGTTGTGTCATAGAGTTTTCATTTACTCTATGGCTATCAACCTTATTAAAAATGAATTAAGAAATTTGAGCAGTTCCTTTCTATTAGAATGATGGGGTTGAGCAAAAAAATTTTATCTCTCTCTCTCTCTCTCTCAATATTTGTATTTCCAGCAACACTATAACAGCCTACTATTGTTATTGGGATTAGTCATTAGTGTTGATATTAAAGGCTGAACCCATCCATTTATAGGATGAATCGGGATTCTATGAGGATTTTCTCCACGGTGACCTTGAGTTGACCAATTCGGGTCCACCACGTTCATGGGTCTATATTGATCTCACTGAGATATGAAAAAATATTTAAAAAAAAATTCTTTTCGTGAATTGAACTTATGGGAAGCTTTTGACCCCACTCAATGCCTAAGTTAATGGGCCATCTTTTTACCAAATAAATTTTTTTTTTAATGGCCCCTACTTTTATATTTTAAATAAAATTTCCATTTTTAGACATTTTGTCGGTAACTTTTCATTTACCCTAACTTAACTTCTAAATACCTTCCGTGTTTAAACATTTCAGTTCATTTTTGTTTGAGAATTCAATGTTATCTTTATCGGGTTGTCAGAAATAGATTATTTAATTATTTTATATTATATTTATTGAATTATTGAAAGTAGATGACAGATGTTGATAAAGAGGAAAAAACAAATTTATTCGATTTGTGGAAAAAAAGTATTTTGTTGAATCCACTTACTCGAATTTCTGGTGGGATGCCTGCCTAAATGGCTGGCACCACTGACCACATGCATGGCCGGCATCCCCAGTGTGTGTCGTGGGGAAGTTTGCAGTCACTGTGGGGAAAATCCTTTACCCCAAACCATCTGGACTCTTGTAATATTTGCTCTGCATCACTTTTCGACAATGTCCTTTTTCTGTCATTTCTGGGGGACGCATAAGAAGTTTGTATAGGTTTCTGATTGTACTCTACTCTAGGAAAACTAGAAGGGTGTGTTTGGATTTTGCACTTTTTTTCCTTTCTATCTATAGGTTCCCGTGTATATGGTTTTGTTGCTATGTGCTTGTTTTTAATTCTACTTGTATATTTGGTTAGGATTGGATTTGAGTAATTAAAGCTGCCAGCATTATCTCGTTTCTGTGTTAATATTCATTGATTGATAACCATGAACAGCTCCTCACATCCCATGTTCCTCTTTCAAAATTACTGAGGGAGAATAACCGGAGAGTGTGTTTTGAAGTGAGAAATTTCTGATGAGATATTGTCTCTCCAGATCATGTGAGAGATTTGTTTTTCTCCATCTTATCTCCCTCCTTTTCACGATCCAATCGTGGCGAGATTAGGATTTTGAATTGAGGTTTTGACATGTTAGTCATCCTTAAATCTGATTGTTTCAATTTCATAACCAAAATTCATATATATTTTTTCAACCTTTTTGTGTCATGTCTTATAATATCATGTTATAGTATCATGGGAATTATTCGTTGGTATCGTACACTTTCTTCAACCAACAAGTGAATCCATTATCTTATGGAACATGAAAATTGCTATTTTATGAAAAGTAGATATACAACTTAGCCCTATTTTTCAGATTCTATCATTTAAAAAAAATATTTTTTTTAAGATGCTATTTATTAAATCTTATGATATTATGGGATTTATTAGTTTTTGTGATGTACTCTATTTCTATAAACTCACGGGATATATCATGGGATTTTTTTATTTTTTATATTTTATATTTTATATTTTTTTTTAGGACGGGGGGGGGGGGGGGGGGGGTTGTGGTATGTTTTTTTAAAAAATGTTCATCAGAGTTACATGGGTAGAATTGGAAAAACTGATCCAATCAACCAAGTTAAGTTATCCATCTGAAACATGCTACCTCTTTTACCCCATTCTTTATGTATTTATCTAAAAATTAGATGTTTGGCTAACATAAAAGAGAAATACGCTGGCTAGAGTCATATGCACAAATTATGTGCGTTCCACCCTATTTTTTGAGCCAACCGACCAACCTATGATGAAATTACTTCCCCCTCATCAATTGTTATAAGCCTATAATTGACACACTTCATCTATTACTCGTGATTGTATTGTAGTTTAGAGAGAGAGGGGGATTTTATAAAATCATTAAATTTGAGTCATAAATTAAGGGGTTAGGATGTTATGATGGCATTGATATTTTGTATCCCCTTAAACCTCGCCTCCCCTCTCTTTAGTGGCGGACTCAGGATTTTTATTTAAGTGGGGCGGACTATTTTTAATTGAAAATGTCAAAATCAACATGGACTACCAATAATATCCGCTTTTTTCATGGTTTGATGACTTGATTTTTATTTTATTTTTTTGCAAATTAAATATAAAGAACTCACATCCTACTATTAACACTCAAATCATACATAAACTTTTTAACTACAACGACTAATTTGATAACGGCTCCTTCCCTGAGTACTAAGGGGAGAAAGTTTTCACATGGCTGCGTAGGGTTTGAATACTGTATATGCCATCTATTCCCACATGTGCGAGCACCCTTCCCACTTGTGTAGGCTTCCCCCCCCCCCCCCCCCCCCCCCCGAACTACAACAGCTAATTCATCAAGCAATTAGTTGTTTTACTGAAATCAGAAACTGGAAAGAACTCCACATAAGTAATATTTATTGATGGGCCAAGCCCAAATGGCCCAATCCATGTGGAAAGCCCAATCTTATAAAGACCCACCAAGCCCAAAGTGGTCTAAGTCCAGTCAAGTTCATCAGGGACTCGCCACCTTGGAAGGAGTCAGCCTTCTCCTCATCTTTGACCGAGTCTCATGGAGAGCACCTCAACCACCTCGCCCGTTGAGAAGAAGTCGTGAGTTTCACCACAATAGCTATCTAGTTGATAGTAAGTCGCCCCAATCTGTTAGGGGGTGACTATAAATTGTAAGCCCCACCAATACTTGGGGGGCAGATCACATTTTTACCTGAGAAAGACTCTCTCCTCTCCATCTCAAAG
Organism: Cinnamomum chago; assembly: GCA_038049695.1. Lineage (NCBI taxonomy): Eukaryota > Viridiplantae > Streptophyta > Magnoliopsida > Laurales > Lauraceae > Cinnamomum > Cinnamomum chago. The sequence goes on along the minus strand of CP142451.1, from coordinate 100,086,155 downwards.
CTTATACGCTTTGCTCCCTGCACCCCTGAGCTAATAAAGTACCCGGCAACCAAAGCCATTCAAGAATGGACATAGGTCGCATTGACCGAACCGCTATAAATTCTCTCTCTTCTTTGATTTCTACATTAATTATTCATCACTCGACCGGTGGTGTCCTAAAAATACTTTTTGGCATCATCAGTTTGGCGTTGTCTGAGAGAACGAAGAAAAATTTCTTTTTTGAAACTATGGTGATCACCACAAGGTCAACGAGACGTCAACATGGCAACCCCTCGCGGGAGGGCTAGGATAACCCTGCACCAAATGTTCCGGCTCCCTCTCCTCAACAAATGCTGGAAACCATGCAGCAGCTGGTGACCCAAAACTAGCAGATACTGCAACTCATGCTCACAGGGCAAGGAGGAGCACCATTTGGTACAGGACCGCAGAAAGTACCGCGCCCAGAGCATCCGACTGCTCCACGCAGAGGAGCACCTCGCCCGGGCACCCATCCCCTTGGTGCCCGGGGCCGAGGAGCCTTCTGTCCGCATCCTCACCTGGGCGCCCATCCTCATGGCGCCCAGGGCTGAGGAGTACACCTGGGCGCCCATTCCCATGGCGCCCAGGGCGCCTCTAGTGGAGCTCCCCATGTCGCCCCACACGGAAGACTCCTAGTCGACCCTCAAAGCCGCGCCCATCACGAGGTGCCTCCACCCCCGGGTAGAGCCCCACCAGGAGGGTCGAATCGCGGTGGACTTCTACCTCCTCCCTCTGCTTCTAACGATGAGGATCCTCATTTCCAGGAGGGGAGGAGTGAAAATCACAGCATGGAAGATGGAAGTTATTTCCCTGGTCCGTCCAGGGAACCCAGCAATCGCTGGGAGGAAAAGATCAAAGAAATGTAGGGTCAACTGGGCGATGTCTTCAACGCCATAAGGGCGCAGACACCGGAGACGGTAGGTTATCTGGTCGGGCGAACGGATACACCGTTCAAGCCTGACGTGGTGAACTACCCACTCCCTCGGAAGTTCAAGATGCCATCCGTGGAGACTTTTGATGGAACGAATGATCCACTGGACCATCTATAGACGTACAAAACCAAAATGCAGTTGCATAATATCCCTGACGAGATAATGTGTAGGGCGTTCCCAACTACATTGAAGGGTTCCACTCGGCAGTGGTTTACCAATCTCCCCCAAGCATCCATAGCCACCTATGGAGAGTTGAGCAAATATTTTGTCTCCCACTTTATCGGTGGGCACCGCCACCAGAAGCCTGCCACACACCTGCTCAGCATAAAACAGGACCGAGATGAGAGTCTGAGGATTTACCTCACTCGTTTTAACGAGGAGGTCCTCCAAGTCGAGGAGCCCAATGACAAAGTCACCATGACCGCCTTTCTGGGAGGCCTCCGTTCATCTAGTTTCCCCTTTTCAGTAACAAAGCGACCACCAAAGAGCATGCCAGAACTATTGGCAAAAGCTCAAAAATATATGAATGCTGAGGAAATCAACAGGTCCAGGCGAGGTAAATCATCTCGTGGATCTCCAAAATCTTGACCTGCCTCTGCACTGTTCTTAAACAGGCAGCCTATATATCCAGCTTAGTGGCTCTCTCGCAGGTCGCCAAAAAAGCTTGGCCTCTGCACTGTTATCAAACAGGCAGCTTATATATCCAGCTTAGCGGCTCTCTCGCGGGTGCCAAAAAAGCTTGGCCTCTGCACTGTTCTCAAACAAGTAGCCTATCTCCAGCTTAGCGGCTCTCTCGCGGGTCGCCAAAAAGGTTGGCCTACCTCTGCACTGTTCTCAAACAGGCAGCATATCTCCAGCGATCTTGAAACTCAGGTCATCTGCAACCCGATGGACTACATTAAATTAGCGTACCCAACTGTCTGGCCGCCCAAATGAGCCAAACCAGCGCCTGGAGGGGCGCTTGACCCACTTAGCTCGCCCAAAGTGGTGCCTCTTGATGCCTGCACGCCAAGGTCAGCCTCCTCCATAGCGCCCAAAGCTCCCAAGGCAGCCCCGGTAGCCCTGGCTCGCCCAAGGTGCTCCAAACGAGGCGTATAATATATCAAATCGAAGCTCTCGACGAGCCCTACAAAACACACTGCCTTTGGCAGTGATTGATGGTGTCGGAAGTCCAAAAAAGGTCCAGAAACAGTTGTTTTGTCCTCAAGAAGTTTTTCAAAAAAAAAAAAATTTTATGCTCGCCTGGCCTGATCTGCCCTCGGGCGGCGCAAGCGCCTCCAACACCCCGCGCAGCAGCGCCAGGGGCGCCCAGGCTGGCGCCCTGTGCTCCACCGTCCGCAGTGCCTGCCTGGGCGCCCCGTCCGTCGCCCGCCGCGCCAGCAGAGCAGCCCATCGCGCGAAAAAGCAAAAGCCTTCTCTAATTTCTCTTTTTTTTAACTTTCTTTGCTTACCGCCTATCATTATCATTCCATCTAAAGAAAGACATGGGCGCATATATGAAATCTAACGGTGTAAAAAGGAGACTGCATGTGCCTAATCTATGATGGTTTTGGATCTAGATGTAAGCATTAGCTTACAGGTGGTGTTCCACGTGTCGAGTTGATGAACTTTACATTTTGGGTTCTTCTTTCTACTATGCCTATGAGTATAATAGCAACTAAAAACTTCTTTGTGTTCCATGGAATTACCCTGTCCTAAGATAAAAATTAAAGAAGGACCCCGGGCGGCGCCAGCGCCTCCACTGCCTGCAGCAGCGCCCATGCCCAAGGGGGCGCCCCAGCTCTCTCCACTTGCAGCAGCTCCCAGCGCCCGCACCCGCGCCCAGGGCTCACAGCGCCCTCACTCCCCACACCCAGCGCTCCCGGCGCCCGCGCTCTCAGCGCCCTTCGCGCAAACAACCAGCTCGCCCAGCTGGATTGCGCCCCTGGCCTGGATTGCCACTCTTCCCGCCTGGGTCTCTTCTCCCGCGTCGCCCCCACAGGCGCCCGGGGCTTCAGCTGCACGCCCAACAACGGCCCATCATTCAAAAAATGGAAAAGACTTGAGGTGTTTAGCGAGGCAAAAATATATCATGAAGGGAAATAGTCATCTGGCAGAAGCAGTCTCCACCACCCAGAGCTCAAAAATTCAAGCTAATGCCCCTTCTCCAAGTTTTCTTAGACAAGGGGCATTGGGGGGCAAATGATGGGCCAAGCCCAAATGGCCCAATCCATGTGGAAAGCCCAATCTTATAAAGACCCACCAAGCCCAAAGTGGTCCAAGTCCAGTCAAGTTCATCAGGGACTCGCCACCTTGGAAGGAGTCAGCCCTCTCCTCATCTTTGACCGAGTCTCATGGAGAGCACCTCAACCACTTCGCCCGTTGAGAAGAAGTCGTGAGTTCCACCACAATAGCTATCTAGTTGATAGTAAGTCGCCCCAATCTGTTAGGGGGCGACTATAAATTGTAAGCCCCACCAACACTTGGGGGGCAAATCACATTTTTACCTGAGAACGACTCTCTCATCTCCACTCAAAGCTTGTACTCTTTGCTCCCTGCACCCCTGAGCTAATAAAGTACCCGGCAACCAAAGCCATTCAAGAGTGGACGTAGGTCACATTGACCGAACCGCTATAAATTCTCTCTCTTCTTTAATTTCTACATTAATTATTCATCACTCGACCGATGGTGTCCGAAAAATACTTTTTGGCATCATCATTTATTATCATATGAAAAATATATAACCACCTTTAAAGAGTCCGTAGGGCCCAACGCCTACTCCAGAAAATCACAACCATTAGATATCTCTCAAAGCTCACAGTAGGACAGGTGGCACTTGCCGCGTGTCATAGACTTTCCTGTTGCAGCCTATGTACACGATCTGAATTCAATACAAGATCCTGTAATTCTACTCTTCTTACATCTATTGACCCTTCCCATCTCCTTCTTATCTCATAAAAAAGGAACCTCTCGAAAATACAAGTAGCAGAAGTAAAAGAGGAAGATATTGAGACAAAAGAGTTCGAAACTAGTCTGGAGAACTATGGTGGGGCGACAACTTAACCGCAATGGAGGATGGACCATATGACCATGCTATTTTTAAGGATTTTTTAATCTAAACTGGGGCCACCACCCCAGGTGTAGATAACATGGGTCCGCCCCTGCTCCCCTCCCCTCCCCTCCCCTCCTCGTTTTCTTCTAAGATCAATGTTGGCCCTGGGTGAACCCCATAAACAAGTTTGCTTGTATTTATGCATACAGTATTTCTCATTAAAAATGCACTCGTATATGTACAATTTGCAATGTTTTAGATATTACATTATTATATGGCAATACTAAAAATTAAGTTTTGGTGTGGGAATTGTAGCATGGTTGGCAAGGGTTTTGTACAAAAGTTTACACTTTGACAGTGAGTTTATATCATCATCATCAAAGCCACGAATTATAAATTATGTTTCTCTTAGAATTCATGTTTGGGTTGTGGATAAATGTATCATGCCTATCGACCCGCCCAATGTAACCCTATTTTTTTGGGCTTACGAACTGTCACGTCCCCCGAACCTGATTAGAGAATAAACTGGATCCGGGGAGTGAAATTTAGGGCTAATAAAAAAAATTTGCCCTTTAGGCCCAATGATCGTAAGTCCGCTGTGAGGATATAATATTTCAAGCCTCAAACATAATAAGAACATGCGGAACTCATACAGCTCTAGGCATATTTGGATATCAACAATGAATAATGAATCTCAATATAAATTAAAAGTTGAACAAGGAATAAAATAAAACTTAAACTAGGAAATTGATTTATTCAATGGTCATCCCACTAATCAAGACCATTTAAAACAATAGTGAGTCAATAATGTGAAAGTTCAACGAGAGATAATAAACGAAGAAATATAATCTAGGGGAGTCCCGATGAATCGCTCTCGTGCCAGGAATGATGACGCACTCTACGTCATCGCACGCCACTCTCGTTCCTCCTCAACCGGTTGGAGATCCTCTGAGATCTCCTCACCTGATTGCTCCTCGTAATAGTACTTACCTGAGGAGTCTGCACACCAAAGGATAGAGTCAACGACATGTTGAGCAATAGATAGGCAATATATAAATAATCATGACATGCCTCAAATATAAGAGCAATGACAGGCATAGTAATCAAGAGAATACAAGGATTCGAATCTAGGCATAAAGCATTAGTAAATAACCATCAGGATCATAAATAGAAATCCTAGCAATACTAACAATCACCACTACCAATATAATGCAATGCACAAGAGGGAGACTCCGTGGATGTCCTAGCCACCTCACGGGGTACCAGTAACAATCATATCCGGACTACTGATCCCAAAGTCCGGCTCCAGGGGGATCCCAGCTCCCGGTCCTGGGAATAGTAGCACGGTCCCAGCCCGCTCCCAACTATTCAACGCCATGGACGCCGTCTAAATCCGACTGCCCACCCCGATGTCCGAGTAACCGGCCTATCAATAAACCCTCAAACTGCAGCTGGCCATGATATGCAAATAATAATAATGTGGTGTTGACACGGGAATAGACCAAGACAAGCAAGTCTGGCTAGCTCAATTTACAAGACATGACCGTAGGGATTATCTCATTCAAATCAACACAAGACAAAACCAATCACATGGTAATCCCTTCAGTCTAGCCAGTCATGTTCATCAATTACATAACACGGGGTCCTAAGGTACACTCTAAGTCAGGTCCAAGTCCTAATTCTACAAGGGATTATATTTCATAACTAATTAGGTGTTTTATGCCAAGAGAGTGTACAAGGATACAAAATCAACGGATACGATTAACAAATCAAGGAGAGATTACAACCCAATCCTAGGCAAGTGTTGTCATCCATGTACCATATGTGTTTTAACGGAGTACGTGGGGAATTTGAATAATCAATGCTTATAAAGAATTTCCTTGGTGTACAATCAAGTTGAGCATCGATTGATTCAATTCCATACGCATTCGGTTAACCATACATAATACACGAATACCTAGACAACCCATCGAAGCACACCAAGCCACGTGCTACGATTTCAAACCCCATTAATGGTCACGTGAGAGTGGTTTCATGTTTCCAATGTCTAAGGCCCAAACCTAGGCTAACAATCTCGTTACTAATAAGAAAGTGATCTAATAATTAATCTCCTTAACTACTTCCCTACCTGATCCCCAATCATCACGAGACATGTATCATTGGATTCTACGCTCAAAGAGCTTTCCAACGGTATATAACTCGCGAAATTCCGACGTATGGTTCAGAAGTTATGGCCCATAGAAGTTTAACCCTTTATATATATATATGGGACCGGATCACACACACTGCAGCTAAGAGTAATGCAAGTTGGAGGCGTGTGTGAGCATGTGAGGCCCGTTGAGGCCCAACGGTGGTGTGCATCCATTTCCCGCTCTCATATTCCCTTTTCCCCCTAACTCATTCCAAAACTCCTCTCCTCCGTCTCTCGTCTCTCCTCTGTCTCTCCCCTCTCTCAAGCTCTCTCTCTCATCGATCTCTCTCATCTCAGCGAAACTCTCTCGCCGGTCTCTCTCAGTGAAGCTCTCTCCCTCGCTGCTGCTCTCCTCTCTCTCGCATGATCTCTCTCCCTCGCTGCGCATCGCCTCCTCTCTTGAAGTCGATTTCCCTCCTCTTCTCTGATGCGAATAACCTCCTCTCTCGACCTCGACCTATCTGCGACGCTGCGCAACGCATCCCCTCTCTCCCTCTCTGCGAAGCTGGGGAGTCCCATCCACGCCCAGACCAGATCCATCAGTGCAGCCCCATCTCCGCCTAGGCTAGACCCATCTGCGCAACCCCATTAAATGGGTTATGCATTTCCATATTCTCCTCTCTCCCTCTCTCCATTGCGCCGCCCATCATCCCCCTCTCCACTTGCCCAACCCTAAAAAAAAAATTTTGCGTCCCAGCCCAATCAGAGATCTGCGCAGAATAGAAGAAAGAAAAAGAACTTTTGACACCTCTTTCCTCTTGTTTTCAACTTCTGTTTTCAAATAAAAACTCACAAAAAACACAAATAAGATAAAATTCATTATTAGGATTTCATATTAAAGTTCCAACCTTGCAATGCAATTGAAGGAAGAGACTCTGCCCATGGAAGATCTTGGCAATACATCAGTTCATCCTCAATCCATCAACATTTATATCCAATCCAATGGATACCATAACAAGATAACAAGCAAAACAAAACTACTTCAAATTCCATTTCTCATCCATCTCTGTCCCATTTCGACAAAAAAAAAAAAAAAAAAAAAAAAACCCAAGTTAGAAAATAGTGAAAAGAATTAACTCTGCCTATGCCCTCAGCAACACAAATTATAAAAGATGAGCATTCTAAGTTTAAATTTAAGTTTTATAACAAAACGAGAACCAAATAAAATTCATTCTAGGTACAAAGCCCAAATAATCAGGTTCTTCATCATGAAGATAAAATTCTCAAACTGATGTCACAGAGAGAGAGGAACGTCCATTTAATCCATAGAAGACCCATATTACCAGAAACAAAAAACCTCTTACCTGAGTCAAGTTGTTTCTTCTTCCCTCATTTTTTCATCCTTTTTTCTATCACTTCTTCATTCCCTTTCTTTATCTACTTTGCAACTCTAGGACAATCATGGAAGAGAAACAAAAGAAAGATAGGGGTGGGCGGTGGGGGTTGGGTGGGTGGAATTCACTCTAAAACGGAAAGAAGAGCAGGGGAGCCAGCAGAAGTGAAGACCCAATCCCGAATCTGCAATTGGCAAAAACAGTCGCAGTCGACTGAACCAATCATCTGCGCAGATCTCTGATTGGGCTGGGACGCAAATTTTTTTTCTTTAGGGCTGGGCAAGTGGAGAGGGGGACGATGGGCGGCGCAATGGAGAGAGGGAGAGAGGAGAATATGGAAATGCATAACCCATTTGATGGGGTTGCGCAGATGGGTCTAGCCTAGGCGGAGATGGGGCTGCGCTGATGGATCTGGTCTGGGCGTGGATGGGACTCCCCAGCTTCGCAGAGAGGGAGAGAGGGGATGCGTTGCGCAGCGTCGCAGATAGGTCGAGGTCGAGAGAGGAGGTTATTCGCATCAGAGAAGAGGAGGGAAATCGACTTCAAGAGCGGAGGCGATGCGCAGCGAGGGAGAGAGATCATGCGAGAGAGAGGAGAGCAGCAGCGAGGGAGAGAGCTTCGCTGAGAGAGACCGGCGAGAGAGTTTCGCTGAGATGAGAGAGATCGGTGAGAGAGAGAGCTTGAGAGAGGGGAGAGATAGAGGAGAGACGAGAGACAAAGGAAAGGAGTTTTGGAATGAGTTGGGGGGGGAAAGGGAATATGAGAGCGGGAAATGGATGCACATCACCGTTGGGCCTCAACGGGCCTCACATGCTCACACACGCCTCCAGCTTGCATTACTCTTAGCTGCAGTGTGTGTGATCCGGTCCCTATATATATAAAAGCGCGACGAACCAACACGTGTCCGACTCATCGGATGGAGGATCCAACATTACCCACATGCATGTCAGGTAGTCAGGCCAGCCAACGTTCTTTTCCTTTTTTTTTTTTACTCATCTTCTGTGATGATGTCATGGCAATCAATGTTTCCCATTCTTTTATTTTTTTTATTCACTCATCATATGCGCAGGTGTGGCCACTGAACATTCATCAGTCAACGTCTTTATCAAAGTTGTCACAACTTACCAAAAAAATTGCCCTCCGATCGATCGGACAACAGGTCCGATCGATCGGTCTGAGATTTGTCTCAGTTAACTGAGAGCAATTTCAGTCCGATCGATCGGTCTGAAGGCCCGATCGATCGACACTGTAGCTGAGCCCGAAAATGGGTTTTTCTTCTTCCTTTTTCCTGCATAAAACGAGCCTCCATGCTCTCCAATCATTTTAATCATCCTTTCCATCCATTCTATCAAATTAAAAACTTCCAAAGCTACCATTATAACATTTAATCCAATCCAAACCACAAATCTAACCTAACATGTCAATCCCAATGAAATACCCACAAGAAGCTTGGAATTTAGGTAATCTAACAAGAGTATTATTGCAATCAAAAGAAGACAATACAGACATGATTAAAGATAATTGCATATCTACTTGCCTCAACCAAGAAGATGATTAAAAATTGGAAAAACTTGAGGAGGAGCTCTCTTTCGCAAAACCCACAATCTAATCCAGCCAAACGCAATCTAGAACGCAACGGAGAAGAAAAGAAACAAAAGGATCATGATCCAACCTATTCTAAACAAAAGAGAAAACGAATGGAAAAGTTGATGATGGGAAAAAAGCTTACCCACTAGTATCAATGGAGAGAGGAGATCGAAAGGAAGAAGATGTGCGGTCCGGATCGCAAAGATGATCTCTTCCGGAGGGAGATCTGGGCTTGAGAAGAGAAGGGGAAGAATGAGGGCTGCTGTAACTCTCGTTGCAGAAGTGATAATAAGATTAGGGCTAATCCCTGTTTAAGAAGAAGAGAGGGAGGAAAAGACCGAATTGCCCTTTAAGTGGGTCCAGTGAAAGAATAGACTTTTTGAAGGGTTTTTTATCGTCGGATCGCGACAAGCCAAGAGACAAAAATGATCAGCGCGACGAGGCCTTTCCAACGAACCCAAAATCACTGTGATAGGAATTTTTTCGGAAAACACTCAATTTTCCCTAATTTGCAAACTACCCCCCTTCTAGGATCAAACGAACTCGAAATCAAACGAAACTTCGCAGACACTATCCTAACACTAAAAGAAACTCACTCCAAGACTAAACCCACTTAAATATTTAAAATAAAAATAATTATAATAATAATAAAAATAAATGGGTCAATGGGCCTGCTATTGGGCCCAATTGACCCAGTAAGGTCGCGGACCTTACACGAACCATCTTCATAAGCATCCAATTTGAGTTTGAGGAGGAAAGGGAATGCATGAAGGAGGTGGGAGTCTGCATGGTGCTCTGGAACTTAGAGAAGAGCACGACCCTAATATGCTTAAAGAAGTTGTGCAATAGGTAATTAATTGATTCCAAATGGTTCGTACAGAGAGTGCAATTTTCATCAATATTACATTTCTTTACAATCAACCAATTCCAAATGTTGCGCTTCTAATGGTGAAACTTCATACTTGGAAAGGAGTTATGAATATTGGGGAAAACTATTATGTGTTTGAAAATATAGTTAATTCATACAGATAGGCGGACTTTTTTTTACAAATGGCCGGATTATTATACATGATTAATTAAAAGATTCAAACCTATAACTTAGTGAAAGTTAAATTATCAAAGTTGTCATTCAGTAAAAATAGTACAAACAAGATTGTCGTTCAACGCGCAAAAGCTTCTTATAAACTAAAAGTTAAATGGAGAAATTTGCCCAAAATAATATTTTGGCTCATTCAATGAGAGATCCATAAAAACCATTTTTCTAAACAATTTAAAGTATATAAAAATATTTGAATCAGTTCGTGTCAACTAAACCCAAAAATAGACTTGTCAAGTGACACCTTAATGCAAACAACATTTGAGACTTTATCTTATTATAGTTTTATTTGGCTTCTTGTGCAAATTCATTTAGAGTCTTAACTAAATTTCGTGCTAATTTGACATTGGCAATAAAAAAAAAAGGGCTTCGTCATTTGCAAGGGCAAAATGCTTACTTTGTTTTTTTCCATTTTTTTAATAGGATCTCTCTCACAACATTTCAAAACTCGGACATGCTCCTTACTCAACTATGGTCGAGTCGAGTTGAGTTGGTTCAACTCAGCCGACTTGAGTCGGTGAGGCATGATAAAGTTAGCTTTTTTTTAATCATCTTTGTGCGATGAAATATTTGGAAGAAACTTGTTTGTCATCCCTGAAAAATAAAAAGGTATGATTAGGATTCCTTGCCCATTGTGGATAGCAAATAGCCTAATATTGTTTGAAGATTGGTTGAAGATAGTGATGACAGTATTGAATTTGCATTGGACTTTAATTGAGATAACATTCCTAAATCATTTCCAATAATTACTTAGGAATAAGTGCATGTAACTACTATAATAAGATTAGCATTCAATCGGTTGTATTCACCTAAATAAGCAAAAAACTAATTATAAGCACTGTGAAGCATTCTAAATTAAAACAAACCCTAATATCTGAATCCCTCCTTTATAGGACCTGGTCAAGTCGCTAGTCTATGATCGAGTCCGAGTTGACTGACTCATACACATTTTTAAACACCGATCCTTTTTCTTTTTCTTTTCTTTCTTTTTTTTTTTTGTCGTAGACTTTTTTTAATTAAAAATGTAGTGGTTTTAAGGGCATGCTTGGTAAATAGTGGGGAACCGTTTATTTAGAAGATTCCTTCGTTCTCCTGGATCTAATGTAATCCCAAAGAGGAATTTCAAGGAGTGTTATAGGATTTGGTAAACAATGAGGATTCCCGCAATCTATGGATATGTGATTCAATGGTTACATGTTTTTTTACGATTTTCTCAAAATTCATGATGAGCGAGGAGTTGATCTTTCACCCCTAGTCATCCTCGTCTGTCTAGAGAATTTGAATGGTTTAGATCTTATAAATAGGCCCCACAAGAATAAAAATTAATATTTTAAAATTTAGATTTATTCACAAATATCTCAAAATCTATGATGGATCAACGACTGAAATTTGACATAATAGTCGTTTTAGACCTTCTGATCATGATTAGTGGTTCAAATCTTAATTTTGGGATCCAAAAAATGGGGTTCCAAAGCAAAAAAGGTGATCATTAAGTTATCGATTTTTCAACTGTAGCTTTGTTTTCTCTGTCGCTGAGTTGACACTGTATTCAACGGCTAATTTTTTTTTATTTCCTCATAATCCACGACGAACTACGCTGCAAAATTTGACTCCATAACCGTTTCAGGCCTTATGAAAGAGATTTAATAGATCTAATCTTGCAAATGGGCCTGACAGAAGTCCAAAAAACATGATCCAACAACTTGGACTTTTTGCAAATATCTCAAAACATATGATGAATCAACAGTTGATGTTTGATCTCATAGCCGTTTTGAAGTTTCTAAACGTGATTTACGATTCCAATCATGATTATAGGACCCATAAGCTATGTTTCTAAAGACAAAACATATACCTATATGCTGGCGTCAAAGCATTGTTCGTCCGCCTTTCTTCGAGCACATGGAATTACAAAATCGAAAAAGGGGGGCGGGGGGGGGGGGGGCACGGGGAGGGGGTTTGATGAGGTTTGATTTACATAATATTTGCAAGCGACGACATGAGGAATCCTCCTAACCATTTTTCATGCGAAAACCAAATGTGGATTTTCCACGATATCTGTGGATTCTTGCCAAACGTGCCATAATGGAAGTTCATTATTTTTAATCATGGGAGAAGTCCAAAACATATTAGATTTTTCATGAGCTTTTATTCTTACTAAATGATCCCACCACTGGCCAAATTTCTTTTTTTATTACTACATTTAGAATGATGAAATACTCTTCCCAGCAAAGTAGGGCTTTTCCTTTTTCATATTTACCCAATTATTCTTTGTTTTCAATTCACCCCTCTTGTTTTTTCTCATCGCATGCACTATCAAGTAGCACGTAGCGGGCCAAGTTGGAAAGAACCGGACATGTTTTGTCTCCGTCTCTTTACATTTCCAATTTCTTGGTTGCGCCCGTCTCTTCAACATGGTGGGTTGCTCGTTGTCTCTTTAATTATTTGTGCATAGGAAGGACTAGCAACAAACGCCGTGCTAAGCCCGGGATAAAATAAAGATATATTAAATTATTATAATAATTAAAACTAAAAAAGAAGAATCCCCTATTATTATTTTAAAGAATTTTTAGAAGAAAATAAAGTGAAAAAAGACCTTAAGATTTTATGGTAAAATAAATAAATTATCGTGAAAAATAATAATGAGAATTTTATAATATAACACCTATAAAATCTTTGTAAATTGAAAAATGTTTCGCTTGAAAGTCCCCACTAAAAATGAGAAAATTCTAGATGGAAGCAAAAAGAAAAAAATGATACCATTCAAATAAGGAATAAAAATGAGAAAAGAAAAAAAAATGCGTCCATTAATATTAGTCATAAGAAATGCATTCACATTTTTGTTACCCATTGCTAATTAGCCCAATGAATTCAACTCATTTGATGATAGGATCATCGAGACCTCATAAATGGAGTTCTGCTTTATGGTGGATAGTACACTCAAACCCAAGCAAGACGGCCTATTTAATCAAAGAAATTTCAAATGTCATTGATAATCAAAGAACATGGGACCATTGCCCACTATCATCATCCCAATGAAAATCGATGCCCTGCGCTGTTGTGCCCATGGAGGCTGTCGGGCCAATTTAGCATGCATGGGCAAGGTGTAGAGCTTTTTAATTTATCTGAAATTAGTTGAGTATTTTACTTCAAACATTCTTTTAAAATTAGAATAATAAACACCTAATAAAAAAAATAAACTTAAGAAAAACACTACACAAATACAGCATGAAAACATAAGTGCATAGGCAATATATCAAATAATACACATAGTTTAGAAGAAACAAATAAAATCATGGAAACTTAACGCCTAAAAATCAAACATTGAAACCAAGAAATAAAAGAAAAACCATAAATCCATGAAAACCTATCAAAATAAAAAGAAAAATAAAATAGGACTACGATAAAAGGAAAAAAAATCATTAAACACCAAAAAATACATAAAAAATGAAATGTATATAAATTGTACATTTAGTGTTTTTTAAATTTATGACATTTGATTAGATATGCATATAACATTGATTGCATCAATAGAAATTCTTTACATTTAGATGAGACTCATGGTATGCGAGCTCTACAATTTTCGTTAAACGTGTGCTATTGTATTGCATTAGACTTCTTCACAGTTGGTTGAGCTCTAAATTCTCATCCACGTATTATAAGATTTGTCACATTTCATTAGATGGGCCCCATATCATTAACATTCTTCATAGATTGGTGGGCTCCACAATATTGGAGATTTATGACTTTAGTTAGATGGGGTCCATGGTATATAATATTGCACCATCAAAATTGATAATTGAGGATTAAGATAAGAAGATATAATAGAAAAGTTAGAAAAAGAGAAATTTTAGGGGAAGTTAGACCTATATCATTAACATTCTTCATAGATTGGTGGGCTCTACAATATTGGAGATTTATGACTTTAGTTAGAGGGGGTCCATAGTATATAATATTGCACCATCAAAATTGATAATTGAGGATTAAGATAAGAAGATAAAATAGAAAAGTTAGGAAAAAAGAGATTTTAGGGAAAGTTAGAAGGATTTTAGGTACTCTACTAAATGAGAGATTTTTTTAGGGAATATTGGAGGGGATGGAGAGATTTTAGGAGATCTGAGGAGAATTGAGAAGGCCCCACTTGAAAGGCAAAGACTCTCTCACTATTTTCTAAGTGATTTTTTCTGAAAGGAGAATAATTCGGTGCTGAGGTGGCACCCCTCACAGCCCACCTCCCCTATTGCTTTAATATATATAATGAGAAGGGAAAGGTGGGTTGGGGAGGAAATAGTTAAGTAGACGGTTAATGCGAAAAATTCTACTTTCTAAACGACGGTAATGAGGAGAAAAAAAGGTCATTATTTTTTGAAAGATGATAAGAAGGCATGTATGTTTTTATATATTGCTAATGAAAGGGTTATTTCAACGATGATGACCTACTTGATAGAAGTTTTGAAAAATGTTAAAAAAAACATTAGGCTATTATTTGATATCGACAAAATTTTTAAGGATGTTTCTAAAATTTTCCTTTTCGAGTTTTTTTTTTTTTTTTTTTTTATATACCTCACTCGAGGCTTTTAGGATTTATAAATAGGTCCCTATGATTTTGATATTCGTGAATGGCTCCTACTTGTTCATTTTAATACATTTAATGTCCCAAAAATCGGTAGCCTTCTAACCTCTGTAAGTTTTAGCTTGAAATGACACATTTACCTATGCCTTTATCCCTATATGCATAATTCTCTATATGCATAATTCCAAAGGCTTCGACTCATTTTTCTCATGAGCTTTCAACGCTACCTAAATTTACTTTTATTAATACATCGCCCATTTTGTTAAATCGAAGTCGATCATAAGGGCACAACTGTCAATTTTATATAACGGTATCATTGAGGTTGCCCATTCTCATTAGGAATACTGAATTGGGGACATATAATGTTACTAAAATGAAGAAGTAGGGGCTTATTTACAAATATGAAAACCACATGGACCTATTCACAAATTCTAGAAATCTTAGGGGGATATATACAAGGGCATGTTTGTGTAGCCCATTTATGAGGAAAATGTTGTAGTTTTCTGCGGAAAACTTATTTTTCATGTGTTTGGTGTGGCAGTTTTCCGCGGAAATGTTTTTTCGCCACGTCAGTTTTTTCCTTTTTAGCTATGAAAATAGACTTCATAGGGTGGGGTGGGGTGGGGTTTTTTCCTTTTTAGCTATGAAAATAGACTTCATAGGGTAGGGTGGACTTCATAGGGTGGGGTGGGGTGGGGTGGGGTGGGGTTTTTTCCTTTTTAGCTATGAAAATAGACTTCATAGGGTAGGGTGGGGTGGGGTGGGGGGGGGGGGGGTATAGGAAGTCCATTTCCACGGAAAACCAACCCTCCAATTTCCTCTCTCACCCTCACTCCACCTAGCCACCCTCTTTCTTCCTCTTCCCCTCCCAACCCCACCCACCCCACACACATACCAACTTACCCACCCAATAGTTTTAACTAAAAAGTGGTTTTCACTAAAGAAATCCATAGATGCACCAAACAACATTAACACTAATTCATCGAGAAAAGCATTTTTGCACAAAACATAAAATTTTGACTTCCGTGGAAAAACTTTTCCAAAGAATTTGAAACTCATGGATTTTGTTGATGTGACAATTTCCAATTTCCACGGAAATTACATGTACACAAACGTGCCCTAAAGAAAACTCTTTTCCTTTTTTTGAAGTGGGTGTAGGAGTGCTAACGCTCTCTTCAATATAGGGGCCTATTTATAAATACTAAAATATCATGGACCTATTTACAAATCCTAGAAATCACAGGGAGCATATACTAATAAAAAACTTTTTTATTTTAAAAGCTATTAAGAAGTTTAACAGGCTATAGCCGGTGTAAGAGTAGCTATCTGTACATCTCACACCGTTGGATTAAAAGGCCCGACACCGGGATTACGCACCAGATCCTCCCAACCACTCTCTCTCTCTCTCTCTTTCCCAGAAAGAAAGGAAGAAACAGATTTCCCCGGGAGGAGCCAGCCGCGAAACCCTAATTTTGATTCGAGATCACATCCTGATCACAAGAAGCACTAGAAGAAGATTTCTTCCTCCAAGTTCTCGTCTTTCTTCACCTTCTCCAATCGGCACCGATTTCCTTCGGATCTCTTATGAAATTCTAGATCTAGTCAGTTTCGTCCCCATCGAAACATCTTTTTTGGTAGATCTCTATGCCTAGGGTTTATTCTCCAAGCAAGAACAGTTTCTTTTTGAGGATCTCGATTTTGATCTATCGATTCGTTTTTACTGCTTCTTTTTTGTTTATATCCATGAAAGTTGCATGCTTTCTTGGTTTTGTTTGGACATATACAGATTTGTCATGCAATTTTTTTTCTCCGCATGTCATATTCGACTGCTTTCGATCGTGTTTCAAAGCTTCATGATGCTTCTTTTTGTCTTAGTCTTGCACGAAAGTTTTTGATTTGACGATGTTTTGACATCATCAATGAAATCTATTACTGTTTCAATGGATTTGTTTACTGTTAGCAGTATTATTTTGTTGTAATTAGGAATTCATAGTCGCGACAAGGCTTTGATGATGATGATGAAATAGGAATTGTGATTATATTGTTGCTCATGTTAAGCTCCTGCTCATAATTCATGAATTTAGTTTTTTTTTTTCTAGTCTATCTCCTTTTCTTGATTGTGAAATTACATCAAAGTTGTTCTTTTATTGTTAATGAAGTTGATATGAAGAAATTTTTGGGCTGCATCATGAAAAATTATCTTCGATAACTTTTGCTGAGAATAATTTGGTGTGCATGGAGTACAATAACTCTCACCTAATCTTAACATAGCTCTTGGAATATTAGCCTTCCAAGAGTGCCTACATTGTTATGTTGCTATATCATTGCTCTTTACCTGTTGGTGAATCTAGCTTTTCATGCCAGAACAAAACAGATTCTCCTTGATTATCGTTTTGTTCGTGAGAAGGTGACCTTCGGACAGCTTGTTACTCGTTTTGTTTCATGTTCACATCAACTGGCTGACAATTTTACTGAATAATTTGCCAAAATCAACGTTTTATTCTATTGGGTCGAGCTTGGAGTGTTGTTATCTCCCTCCAAGTTAACATGGAGTGATAAAGGACATAAATTATTGTCATCAACATTTCCTACCTTTTGAATATTTTGTTATAGAATATTCTCTATTATGATATAGGTGAAATATTCACTTCAGTTGATGTTCCTAAACCAATCAATTTTCTTAAGCATTCTGGATGTTGTGGGCACACATGGGTTGGTTTCTAATTGCCTGTAATCTCTTGTTGTCAATTTGTTGCTCTCCTTTTCTTTGGGGCATGTTTATGTGATGTCCATGGACTTCTGCTTTTCAGGTGAGGCTCCACCTTTCCTAGTCACCTGCATAGGAAACACTTTTCTGCACGTGCAACTTCGGATTTTTAGACTTCTTTTTTTTTTGCCGAAGGAATGTGACTCCACCGAACAATGGAAGAGGGCCTGCATGGAAAAGGGAAATTCTTTTTGTTCTTTTGCAGAAATGGTGTTACACAAACATGCCCTTGGGGGTTTGTGTATCATTTTCTTTGGTAAAGGAAATAGTTTCATTCATAGAAAGGGTAATGTATTAAAGGGGTTAAGGTTCAAAAGTGAAAAATCTACAAGCAACCGACAAATATTCTTTCATGTGCGTGGATTCGTTGTGATAGGGTGCAGGGTGGATAACTATTTTTTCTAAGAGAATTTACAATCAAGCATGCTCTGGCCGAACTTGACTATATTTTTCTTGACAAGAACTTCCACCTCTCTCTTAGAATACCCCATTGCCGGGAAAGTGTTTCCTCCTTTTCAGGAAAGAGGCAATGTTACATTGTTGTGGTAAGATTTATTCTATGAAACATCCATTGACAAAAAGAGGCATTTTACCCCTCTTCACACTTTCCAAAATGCCCAAAGGGACAAAAAGGAAAACTAGGATGGGTTTGTTCTAGAAGTCCGATTTACATCCCCTTCCCTCGCTAAATTTCGCGTTACAAGAGATGGGCTCATCGTCAGATTGATCATGCATAAAACACATGATAGGCCCACATATTAAAATATAACTACTTAATATAAATGGCGAAAAAATATGGGGCCATAATCAGATTGATCATGCATAAAACACATGATAGGCCCACATATTTGATTATAACAACTTCATATAAATGCCCTCCTGTATGGGCCCTCACCAAATTTCACTATAATAGGAGTGGGGTAATCATCAGATTGGTCATGCATATTACATAAAACACATGTTTTTTTACTACTTTTATTCAAGTTATTATACATGATGTTGGGCCCAAAACATGTTAAAAACGAAATCTTTGCCACAGCCCATACAAGAGTGTGCCATTTATTTTTTTGGACCAAATCTGGTAATTTTGGAATGTGCAGCCGAACAATCTGAAATCTGGACCGAAACAAACAAATAGGTACAATATCTAGACTGAAATTTTATACCAAACTGAACATTATGGCCTGTTTGGACGAAACTAACCAAACTGAAATTGACCTTTAAGATGTTTTGGGCTTTGGTGTGTGTGTTTTTTTTTTTTTTTTTGAGTGCTTGATTAGCTTTGGATTTTTTTTTTCTTGTCTCAGGTAGATGGAATATCAATATCCCTTTGTTGTTGCTATTTTGGTGTTGATTTCATTATATATACATACATACACATATATACATACATATAACAGCCCATTGCAATAATGTTTTGGTTTTTTCATTGCTTTGTATTTAAGTTGGGAGCTAATCTTACTGGTTCTTGTGTTACTCAGGTCACACGGGAGGAAGTCTTACCTAGCATGGTTTCCTCAACCTGTTGCAGCTGCGACACCAATTCCAATGGCGCAGAGCCCGAGAACCAACTGTGTGAGTTCTGTCATAGTTTTGTCCCAAGGAAGAGGCTAAAAACATTGGTCGATGACTTATCCGATTTGGAAGCAGTTACATGTATTGGTAACATCTGTGATGTTGAACCACAATGGCATCATGTGGATGGCTGCTTATCTCATGGGTATTTACTGCCTCTTCGTTTTACAAATTATTGATCTTTCTACATAGTTTTAATGTAGCAATGCAGTTACAGCTGATATACCTATGTATTTGGTTCTCATTTTGGTATAGATTGCTATCTTCAGGTTCAGTTGCTTACTGGATGTTCAGGGTGGTTCATCTAGCTGTGATCCACTTGAAAGACCAGGATCACCTGCTGCAATAGAGGGAATCTGCCAATCAGCCAATAGTAGTGGTGATGCTGCTCAGTCCTGCAGTATTGGTGGGACCACTTGCCAGGATAATAATTATTCTGGATATCCTCAAGCTGTCGCTGTGAATGGATGGATGTATTATAATGAATGTAGCCAATTGTGTGGGCCATATATTCAGGAACAGTTATATGAAGGCTTATCCACGGGATTCTTGCCAGAGGAGCTTCTTGTATATCCTGTTGTAAATGGGAGTCTTGTGCATCCTATACCCTTGAAATACTTTAAGGAGTTCCCTGATCATGTTGCTACGGGCTTTGTATATTGGTCTGCCGGCTATCCAACCACAGAACCGAGTGGCGACAGTAAACCTGCAGATTGTTTTATTTCTAGCAATATAAACTCAGCATGTGGACCCTGCAACCAGGGGGACCATATTGATGATTCTGCACCTTCATCTGATCCAAAAGCACAAGTAGAAACTCAAGCACAAGTAGAACCTCAGTCATGGGTCATGTGTAATACTTTTGGCCCTGAGCTGCAACATGGCAACGCTGGGGCAATCAATGAGACCTCGTCAACCCCATTTATGGTATTACACTTTTTAAATCTTATGCAAGGAAATGAACAAAAGTGACCATTTCACTTTTTTTTTTTTGAGAGGGAGATATATATATATATATATATAATGTAGTTGGTAATTTCATATCATCTAGTTTCTGATACAATGTATGTGATAGAAAAGTTATGATAGATTCTTTCTGAATCAATTGCAGTCAAGTGAAGAGTTGTGCTGGTTATTTGAGGATGAGGAGGGAAGAAAACGTGGCCCACATTCTCTTGCAGAACTTTATTCTTGGCATCGCAGTGGATACATTCATGAATCATTGATGGTGAGTGAGTGATAAGAATTGCAATTATTTCTTGATGGACAACTGTCTTCTTTTTCATCATGGAACAAAATATCGACGTTGCGGCTGAGCCATAGAGTTTGAATTTAAAATATTGTTTTTCATCTTCTCCCCAAGTGCCATTGCTTAAATTGTCTCTACTCTTATAAGGTTCCAAATCACACACAAAAAAAAAAAAACCTATTTTAGGTTCAATTTTTTTTAAACACTTTAAAAGTTCATACTGCTATGCTGCTACGAATCATCGTGGCTGCTACATATCGCCCGCTACTTAACATTTTGGCCACGGGGCCGCTACACCCGCTGCAAACTTTTTTTTGATCCTTGTTTTTCATGTCTTTCTCTTATGAACTTATCGAGTATGTAGTTGATTTGCTCTGGTTTAATTCATGAAGCGGCTTTCAAGATAAGGCTGAGTCTAGTAGTGTTTGATTTTAAAATTTTAATACATGAAATTCATATGAAGTAAATAGTAGTGTTGGTTCTGGATAATCACATGAGATGTGATGGGATGAGATGAGCAAACCAAGTGATATCCTTGCTTTCTACTGTCATGTCTATTGTTTATATTTTTCGTATTGTACATTTATGGATTCTCTATTCATATCGAATATGCAGATTGATGAGCTTGATTTCTTCAACCCAGAATGAATGGACATAAATCAAGTTAATGAAACCAAAATATCATTTACTTGGATCATGCTCTATATGTTGCCAAGAAACAATTGAAGAAAAAATGTCCTCAAAATGATGATAGAGTCTTCTTTTCATAAATCAATGTTCAAACCTCTTCCTTTTAATGCATGTGTTGAAAATAGGGTTAAGGCACCTATCTCATTCATTTTAATACTTGCAAGACTTGAGTTTGCCATGACTTGGTTAACCCTTTTCACTCCAACGAATTGATTTCTTGGTCAACACTACTTCAGTCATGGATTTTTGCCATTAGCCTTTCTTATCTAGTGCAAGCTTTCACTGGACTTCTTTGGGTAAACATCCAATGAGTAGTTTCTCTGGTTTTGATTCTAAGCACAATCTCCACGAGTAGCGCTTTTTAGCTTGTTCATTGCAATTTTAAATCTGAACCTTGTCTCATTGATGCATTTGGTGAAAGAATTTCTAATTATTTGTTCAGATTGTAGTTAGGCACAGGCTTCACAGGCAACTATTTAAGCTTTCTTAGCTTTTTTACATCTGTGCGCGGGTGAACGTTTTCCTAGGTTACAAAGGCTTTTTACGATGAAGAAAGAGGAGTGTAGTCTGTTTGGGTGCGGGCGTGGGGCCCAGCTGCCCAGGGATTAGTCCTGCCAAAGGCAGGGATACCTTGAGATATATAAAAAAAGAGAGGAGTGTAGTCATGCAGAGAGTCTCCTTGATGATGACCAGTTGACTTTGAAAAATATCTGCAGGAGATCCCATTGCCTAATTTTGATATTGATACTTGAGCAATGTCGCAACGATTCTCTAATTGAACATTATTTATTCTTATTGGAATTTCAATTTCTGTAAGAGTTCCTTTGTAAACTTGATCCCCATGGGGTGGGTGATATGTGGTGCATGGTAAAGACAACACTTTTTAGGACCCTTGTATCATATGGGCTCTAATAAGGGCGAAGCAAGAGCATTTATCTCTTCCATTGGGGTCCATTGGGGGGCCAAATGCATTTCTTATAGTATGCGATCAATTTGGCAAATGATAAAGTTCTGTGGAATTAGAGGTGGCATTGGTATCTCTTCTGTTTTGCTTTAGTATATAGATTATTTTTTTGAAATTTTTACAAAAAGACCCCTGTATTTTCTTGTAATCTCAAAAAGGCCCATGTATTTTGTAATTTTACCTAATCCTCCCTAGTTTGACTGTGAAATAAAAAACTATTTGTTTTTTAAATGAAATGACAAAACTGCCCTTCTAAATTAGTCGATAAATCCTTCATTGAAGAAAGGTTTTTACCACGATCCTTTTGGCAGTGGCTCTTCCAGGGCTCTACCCAAAAACCACTACCTCTAAGGCTCTTAACACATTTACGTAGGTGAAACCAGACAAGAAATCTAATGATCACTTCACCTGGGAATGCATGGTATTCAAGTGTACTCTCCATGCTGCTTAGCAGTAGCTTGGAACAGAAAAGACCATTCTTGGATGGGGTCTTTGCTTGGGCGAAATTCATGAATTCACATTTTAGAGAAGATAAATGAAGTCGAGACAAGGAAGGAGTTGATTTTAAATCTGCCTTCAGCAATGGTGATGAGGTCTTCGGGGAAGCCATTTATGCAGCAGCATTACGGGTTGGATGTCTCGGTGTCAATCTTTTGAACAGGGCTACCCCAATGTGGTCGATATAGGTTGCTCGCAGCTTAATCCGATCTCCTCTGAAGTGAAAGGTGAAGATCCTGTGCCAATGGCAAGCCTCGATTGTGTTTGAAGAGGTCGGCAGAGCCTGGTTCCTGCATTAGTCCTCTCACATTAGTCCTCCCATTTACTGTTGTCATCACTGGCCATGCTCTCCTTTCCCATTATCGCCTCAGTAAAAAAAGGGTATTTTTGTCAATTTATCATAAAAAACTAACTTCTGTTTGTTTTACCATTAGAACAGGGAAGTTCCAGTAAAAATACAAAATGCAGGGGCTCTTTTGAGATTGTCTGAAAATACAGGGGCCTTATTGTAAAAAACTCTATTCTTTTTAGTAGTGCTTTAGCATAGATTATTAATCCAGCGTAATGTTAGTTTGTTATGGTACCTTTTAGATGCACTTATTTCTTTGTTAATTCTTGGTCTTGGCTTCTTACTTGATTTGTTTCACTGGTTTCCTTTTAGATATATCATGTGGATAACAGGATTGGACCCTTTACTCTAGTTTCCATAATCAATGGTTGGAGCACTGATGAATGGAGTATATCTGCTGAAATGGAGAATAAATGCAATGATAGCAATTCTCTTCTCAGTTTCATAGCTGGCATATCAGATGAAGTTTGTGTTCAACTGCACTCGGGTATCATGAAAGCTGCTCGTCGGGTGCTGCTGGATGAGATACTTAGTAGCATCATACCTGAATTTGTTTCCTTGAAGAGAGCTCAGAGGCATCTCAAGCCTGAGCCAGTCGGTCAAGCTGTCAAGAGTTACTCTTTGGTTGACAAAAGGGTAATGTGTTGAAGAAACCTAAGAGTAGTGATTCCATAACCAAGCAAAGACCATTTAGATGACTTCTATTATTTGCTTTGTAATTCAGGTTGAGCTTGTCAAGAAGAGGAAAAAGTATGCTGCTTCCGATAATGCAATTGCCGTGACCATTCATGCTTTTGACCAACCAGTTTCTAATCATGAAACTTCCATGGAGTCTCTATCATGTGCAAATTCTTCTTGTACAAAACCTCAGCGCTTCAAAAAGATAACAAATCAACCTCAGCGCATCAAGAAGATGACAAATCATGCCGATTCTAAGAATGCGGCTGTCTTTACGTTTCATGCTTCTGACCAATCAATTTCTAGTAATGGAACTCGCATGGAGTCTTCATTGTGTATGAAGTCTGCTGTTAGTCTAGAAAATTTTGTAGGGATATTATCAATAGCCCACAAAACATTATTTAATGCATGTATGCAAGTTATGTGGAATGCTGTCTTTTACGATCCTATAGCTGACTATACCTGTGCTTGGCGCAAAAGAAATCGTTGGTCTAGCCATTCTATTTTGCCAGTTACTGTTGATTCTTTAAAACAGGATGTACTGGTGAAAGATCCATTGTACACTGCTGGGGAGATGAGTTCTGACCATGTATGTTCTGCACAGCTGTTAAAATTCTCATTATCACTGTTAACCTTTCGGGGAAAAAAAACCTTGCTGTTACACAACTATTTAATGAGATATTTCAATGGTTTTTAGGTGCATCACAACCAGCAGCCAAGTTCTTGTGAGATGGAATGCCCTCCTGGATTTGGACCGACCAACATTCACACCCAATCACCTTCAGAAGCTGGGTCATTTTCTTTTGCATCCGGTCCTTCACCAAAACGGACCGGACCTTCTTCCTTGAATAAAATTTCGGATGACATGCAAGGTATTCTGGAGAGTGTAGAAAGTGCACTATATTTGTCAGCAAATTTATCTTTGTTCGATTACTTTGAAGAGGTCATAATGATGGAAGTATCAAAGCTGTTTAATTCCGAAATGGAGGATGAAATGGTTGAGGTAACCTATTTATGAATTGTGTTCTATTTATTGATGCTTATGTTTGTTTTTATAGTACTTGTCTTCTTTTGATTATCTTATGTATTACAATGAGACCATTTTGTATGTGTTCTTAGTTGGCTATTAATCAATCGCTCCTTTTTAAATTTAAAATAAAATAAACATCACCTCTAATGGCAGGATGCTATTGATGCTGACAAGAACTCTTCCTTGTCTACCTCTCCATCCCCTCTTAAAAATGGTAGTGGTTCTCTTGATATGGAGAATGTTACATCTTCTGGTGCCCGAACATCAGTTTCCTCATCAAAATCTATCCTTCCTTTGACTGCTTGTGAAAAGAGTTCATTTTCAACATGTATTGCAAGTGCCTTTGAAAGATTCGGTTTACCCGCAATGGATAAGGCTTGCAACGATGAGTTTGATGAGCCACCACCCCCTGGACTTGAAGAGGGTTCTGTGTCTGTTGATCTACTTCAACAAGTCAAATTCAGACCATCAAATTATGATGAATGTACTCAAAAGGTTGGTGAATATGTTGCGTTGGCTCTATTTCGACAAAAGTTGCATCATGATGTGCTCAAGGAGTGGGGACCTTCTCTTCTTGACGTTGCTTCTGATTGCTTCCTGTCGCGGAGTGTTTTGAGGAAGAACTATCAATTTGATGCAGCTGAAGCCTCTGATGAGAGGCACCGGCCTAATAATATATATGGGGTATGATCTTGTGCTTATTCCATCATGCATTCACTTTCATCAACCTGTTGTGTGACCTTTTTTTTTGAATGGAATGGAACCATGCAAAAATGGAACCATAAGAAACTTATACTGTGTCCCACTTTTTATTATCCCTTCTTACATGTTCTTATCCCCATGAATTATCATGTCTCAATCTGGCACCCATCTCATTTGTATATGTTGGATTTATTACTAGAAAATGTTATCCAACAGTGAATCGACTTTGCACCCATAAACTGATGGTCTCAAATTTTTGATGGGGCTGATTCTCTGGCTGCTCTTAATCCACAAGTAGACCTATCCACCATCACTGTGGCCTATGTTGGTGTAAGCCCAACAAAAGATCCCACTCTGGTTCCCTTAAATTTTTTTTTTAAGG
Organism: Cinnamomum chago; assembly: GCA_038049695.1. Lineage (NCBI taxonomy): Eukaryota > Viridiplantae > Streptophyta > Magnoliopsida > Laurales > Lauraceae > Cinnamomum > Cinnamomum chago. The sequence goes on along the minus strand of CP142451.1, from coordinate 100,060,512 downwards.
CACGGTTCATTAAAAAGTGATGGTGGCATGGTTCCCTTTGAAAGATTTTATTTTAATTTTTTTGTTCAATTCAAAAATTGCCATATGCACTCATGATAATCTTCTCCCACTAACTTGTTTGCATATGGCTAACAACCTCTTGTGGGCCTGTATAGATGTGCTCCAATAATGGAAAGTTTAGAAGGATCCATGATCTGTTGGTGAAAAAAGGGGGTCTATCAATATATAGCCGTGACAAATAGTTGAAAGAGCATAAACTTTTATTCAACACCTTTCAATGACATCCACCTTTGACTCTGGTGTTTGCCTGTTGATGATTGCTGGGGTATATGTTGATCCATTCATTTGTGGATTGAAATTTGTGATTATAGCCACAAGAAATAATGCATTTCAAAATATTACTATTACACACCCACATTTCTGCTGAATCAGGGAAGTATTGATCTTGATTAAAACATGTTTTATTTTTATTTTTATAAAACATCCAATCTTAAGTCTAGTTGTGTGAAATTTGAGATGCCTACAAGTTCGTGGAGGATGGGTTGGATTTGTGCTTGGTGGTTTCCATTGCATGAAAAATAATTTAGATTCATTAAATGCGATTAGCTATGGGAATTTAGTCAAATATCACGTATGTGTTTTTTAAAATCTGTTCCAATTCAATAGTGGTGATTGATGTAAACTTGGGTTCATAGCTTCATATTGGCAAACATGGGTTGGCACTACCGCTGATCAGTTCAGATCTTTGAAAGTGGGCACCAGCAGTAGAGATCTAGCTTGACCTGCCCATATGGTCGTGCCATTCCCTCCTTTCCTTTCTCGTACTTTTACCTTGGTTGTTTTGACACTTAACTGGGCTGATATTATTTGATTGGATCTATTTTTGGTCTGGAGCTATTCCACTTGTATGCACTACTCACCCTCCTGTACCAGCGAGTAGGCTGTAGCGCCTAGGTTGCCCCTTGAAAATGGTCTCACTGTTTTTTTTTTTCAAAATTGTTCCCTTTGTACATTGATGTGTTTCTATGTTTTTATGTGTGCGGCATGCATGGCTGTCTAGAGAGATTGAATACCCTTCAAAAACCCAAAAAAGAAAGAAAAGTTTTTTTTTTTTTTTTTGGAGATATGGATGATGGTGACCTCGCTTTTATGGCTCCCAATTGGTAGTGGCATGGGGGTGGGTGGAGTTTCTCCCTCATCTTTGTTATCCTAGGCAGTAGTTGGGCAATAGAAAAATTGAGGTAAACTGTTTTCTATTTTTTTGTTTGGTAAGTGACTTGAGGATGCAACCTTGTGGTTGCAACACTTAGCACCTTCGAGCTCTGCTATGGGCTATGTCAGATTATTTATATATATTACTATGCTCTCATTGCTGAAGTGTTTTTTTTTATTTTTATTGGCAATTTGTATTTATGCCAGGAACAATTATTTCGCACTGGCAAAGGAGAAAACAATGACTCTTCTGGTGTACTGAAAATACTTGGAGACGGTTCAAAGCAGGGTCACAATCCAGTGCCATCTTCGTCGTCTTTAGTAACCGGTAAATATACATACTTCCGCAAGAAAAAGTTATCAAGAAAGAAAGTGGGGTCTGTGTCACAATGTACAGCTCCGGAAGTTGATAGGGTGTTGAAGCAACCCACGGGCAGATTAGGAGATAAAGACACATCTGGAATTATGTCCAAGTTAGCTGAAGTTGAAAGTGTTAGCCTACATGTTTCAGATAGTGATAAAGTAAAAGTAAAAGTCAAAGCAGAAACTGCGAACAGAGCAGCCTTGCCTGGCATCAGTCAGAGTAGGTTACGCAATGATCGTGCATCAACAAAGAAAATAAGTAAAAGCATATCGCGGAAGAGCAGTTCTGAAAATCAAAGTAGGATTTTGTTATCAACATTATGTAAGATTTGGATCCTGTTTATAAATATTGTGATTTTGCATAATCATGAATCTGTGTATGCAGGTTGTAAGGAAGGCTCAATTCTCTCAACCGACGATTTAAAATTCAGTGTAGAAGCGGCTTGTGTTTCAGGCCAGGATTCTGTGGTAATTGACAAGGTCGTTGATGGCAGTGGCTGTGATCCGAGATCACTGAAAGCGAAGTATGTTGGGTATTGTTCTGACAAAGTTCCACACTGTAAGTGCTAGTTTTGTGCTTTGTTTGTTGGTTATTTCAATGGTTTTTTTTTTCTAGGAGTGTTCAAGGCATTCAATCTTCTTCCGTTACTTATTGTTTTTGGGTTTTTGCTTTGATATGTCCCTCCACTAATCATGTCTACGGTTTGGTTACCTGTTTTCCTTTATATTTACAGCCAAAAAGGTACTTCATCTGAAAAGGAAGGATGGTGTGGATAGCACACCATCGACAATTTCCAGAAAAGCTTCGAAATTGTCACATCCTAGTGTTTCCAAGAAAGAAAAGTGTAAACAACTAGCAACACGGAAGGTTAAACCAGCCAAGCCCAAAATAGCATTTCCTTGTCCCCGATCAGATGGGTGTGCTCGAACTTCAATTGATGGCTGGGAATGGCTTAGATGGTCACGCAATGCATTTCCTGCTGACAGAGCTCGTGCGAGAGGAGCTAACTTTGTTCACACTCAATATTTAGGTTCAGAGTTCAATTCATCTCAGAGTTCAAATGTGAAGGGCCATTCTGCTAGAACAAACAGGGTTAAGTTACGAAACCTTCTTGCAGCTGCAGAAGGTGCTGAACTTCTTAAATCCACTCAGCTGAAGGTAACACAAGCATGATTCTATTTCTTTGGTTTGTACATTCTTGCCTTTTGAGTTATCAGTTCAAAATATTACATGGTCTTGTTTCAGGCAAGGAACAAGCGCTTACGTTTCCAAAGAAGCAAGATACATGCTTGGGGTATTGTTGCCCTTGAACCAATTGAGGCCGAGGATTTTGTCATAGAATATGTTGGTGAACTGATTCGCCCTCGGGTAAGTTGTATATATATTTCATTATTTATTTTTCTGTCAAGTGTTTTATTTTATCTTTTTTCTGCTTGAAGGGATGCCAGTGAGGAGAATGATGTATGGCTAAACAAGGTGTCTAGAGAAATAATCTGTGTAGTGGGTCTATGAAGTAGTTTTTGAATTTTTCTTTTTTCTACTATTTTTCTTGATTGATTTATCTTGTCAATATATGTATCCTATTCAAAGAGTCTTCAGTACTGTTACTGATAGGAAAAAGCTTGTCTTTGTTCATGAGTGTTTCTGTGTTTCCTTTTGTTTTCTTTGACAGTCTGCTTTTCTCATTTTGCTGTTTAGCTAATAAAATTCTCAATTGGCTACTTTTATAGATCTCGGATATACGTGAGCGCCAGTATGAAAAGATGGGTATTGGCAGCAGTTATCTTTTTAGACTGGATGATGGTTATGTGGTAAGCAAAATTATTTTCCACTTTTGCTTTCATTCATTTGTGTGTGTGTGTGTGGAGACTGGAGATCGCTCAATATTAGGCTGGCATGGGTGCTTCTTGATATGGAGAATATTTGGCATGTACATTTATGAGATATGACCCATGAAGACTACATGGACAGCCTCATTGGTTATATGTATTATCATCCAAATGGCTTATATATATATATATATAAAGGAGCCATCCCGAAAAATTTCGCATGTTGGCCTTTTCATATTTGCAATGCCCATGGTGTCAAAGCCAAAGGTGATGAATATTAAAACAATCTTACCATAGTTTTTAATATCGGCGAATAGGTTGCCTTTCATTCGCCTTTGGGTTTTTTGTGTAAAACACTAAAAAGCCCTCAAGATAGAAGATTATGAAAACTTTCATTTTTCAAGAATTCTTATAAAATAGTTTATGTAGTAGAGGCTTTCATGGCCGATAACCCAAATCATGATCTGTAACTTTTCCAAAGCCTCCACCAAGCAGAGATGGAGCATCTTTTTGAAATTGCGTAAGAAATCATAACAAGGATAGCCGGGGAACATACTATGCTCAGTACAAAGGTATCTGGTCTGGTTGCCTTGTTTTCACAAGTGCTTTTTGATAAAAATTAATGAAATGACCAAAACAAACTAGAAAGATCGTCTGAGCTGTTATATTTGCTGTTATGTAATGGTTTTTTATCTGGCTGTTAGGGCTCTGAAAGTGTGTTTTTAAACCATAGATCCCACTATATTTTGAGCTGTCTTTTGTTTGTGTTGGGTATTTAATGGGAAAGAGTTCATGGTAGGGTCCTATGGATTTCAGGAGGAACTCTTACTCAAATGGAAAAGTTATTGGGATGAAAAGCTGAAAGTTTATTTTCTTGCAACTTGGGGCTGCTTTTCACTGTTACTTTGAGATCTAATACCATATGGCTCCCGATGGTGAAAAGATTTGAGAAACAGTAAGCAACTTGGAGGAAGAAATATTTATTGATGGATGGTAGAATCATACTATCTTAGTTACCTTGTTTTCAGTTTGGATGATTGGCATTCAAGTTTGCAGTTCATAATTTGTCACCGGTTTTGGTTCAAGAATCTAATCTTTTGTAGTTATCGAGGGGGGGGGGGGGGGGGTTTGATTCGATTTGTCCTAATTTGATTAGTTTGACGAACTTATTCAAGTATGTAGCTTGATGTGGTTCCTATTCAACATGCATATAATATACTTTACCAGGATTTTACTTATATGAAGGAATAATGCGTAGTGAAGGAATAATACATAGTTAAAATAAGGAATATACATACCATTCAAAAGAAAAAAAAACCCAATAATACATAGTTAATAACATTTTGGACACGTGTATCAATTGCCAACTGCTGAGGGATGGCAAACTGGTCGGATTGGGTTAGGGTCAGGTTGAGCCCATACTTAAGTAGAAACAAGTCAACCCAAACCCGGTTATTAATTGGTTCATGAGAGCCACAACCGTACTTGAATTGTATGATAATGCTCAACCTTGATCTCGTGTGTGTATGCGCATGCGCGTGTGAGCGGGAGCGTGCTCCCATGCGAGGTAGCTGGATGGGCCCCACTTGTGATGGAACCATGATGGATGGAAAGATCCTTGATGCAGCGCAGGTAAGGGAAGAGTAGCCAAAGACTACTCTCCAAGCCACAAGGGTCAAGGGGTTAGGGATAGGGATCCATAGGGATTCAAATGGTCTTGGTCTCACACCAGAGACAGAAAACTCTAGCAGAAACTCAACTGAGAGAATTTTATTAATCAATGCATACTAAAGGAGAGGGGCTGCATCTACTTATATAGACTGTAAGCCTAATCTATTCCTGGAAACAATTCCAATAATAGAAGTCTAAAGCAAAGAAAACTCTAAAGCAAATAAATTTCTAAACCAAATAAAGTAATGCTTTCTAATCTCTATAGTTTAGCTACTACAAAAAATAGGGAAAATCTTGAACGATCTGAAGATCGTTTCTTTATTGGCTTTAGTGGGGCTTGGTCCCATTGGGCTGGGTCGACCCATGTTTCATGGGTTTGGCCTGCATCAATTCTAATGGGGAGTGCCTAGATAACAAATTTGGGGTCAATCCCATGCCCCTAACCCCTTGATTCGTGACCCAATGGGAAAAAACTTAACCCTCGATTCAATGATCCAGTCTGTTTGGATGGGGTTCAAACCCAACTGATGGGGTCTAAATTAAAGGTGGATTTTGAAAATTTGTCCTTTTTGATAGGACCCCTCTTTTTTTTTTTTTCTCTCTCTTAAAGCGACCCTTAACTTGCATTCACTTTACAAGTGAATTATCCAAATGGGCTCAGTGGGAAATGGACCTGATTGGGCCTAGGGTGCTAATTGGTCTGATTTTACCAAATCTCCATTGACTCAAATCGAGGGAGCCCTGAGTTGACCCCCTGATTCCAATTTTTAAAACCTTGCACTGTTGAAGCAATATTTAAGGTACATTTCCTGACGTTAAACTAGACTGAAGTTCGTTAGGTCAACTGGTACAGTTGGTGGCCTTTGAAGAAATTTTTTGTACCAGTTGATGTATGAATGGATTACATAATTTGTGGCAGCATAGCCGACCGACAGATTAGCCCCATTTGTTTTCGAGGCTATGATATCAATGTAGTGGGTCCTACTATTTTTTTACATTGATGGATCTGCTGCACATGTCACAAATCTGAAAGTAAAATGAAAGTGCTACACCCATTTGCAAGGTGGGGCCACTTCTAGTGTAAAACTGGAGCAAGTGCTAATACTTTTAGGGAACAGTGATGCAAACTAGAGCTACTTGCAGTCAGCCTTAAATTATTCAGTTCTTGTTAATGGTGGGATATGCATCAATCAGCTTGGCCTACCTGAATATTTATATGAAAAATGAACCACACCTATTGTTTCATTCAAGTTTGCTGCTTGGATATTGTTGGTAATTCATATTTGCTCATTCCTGAGATTGTACATATGTTTGTTCTTAAAAAACTTTCTGCTCTAATATAGCTGAATTTTGTGGCGGCCGTAAGTATGGAATGCTCTGACCTGATGCAACTAAGTTCTGCGGGCCTTGAATTTTTGTGTTATTTGAGCCAATTTCGCAGGTGTTTTGTTACAATGGCGATTCACTTCATTATATGTGAATTTGGGAGGGTATAGGAAAATAACTTTTATCTTGGCTATATTTTTTGTAGGTTGATGCTACCAAGCGTGGTGGAATTGCAAGATTTATAAACCATTCGTGCGAGGTAGTTACTGATTTATAGTATATCTCTCCTATACTATTATTCTTTCCTTTAAGAAAAGCTGTCATTCAAAGACCCTGGATGGATGTAGTTTAGCTGGTGAGGGACATGGGCATGTTTGAGAGTGCGTGAATTCAAGTCCTTTGAATAGCCAAAAAAAGAAGTTATCAACTTATCATTGAAAAGAAAAAAAGGAAGGAAGGAATCATGTGAGGTAGTTTAGATAGTGAATTTGTTGAAGGTGAGGCTCTCACACCTTTTTTTTTTTTTACAGCCTAACTGCTATACAAAAGTAATCACCGTTGATGGTCAGAAAAAGATCTTCATTTATGCCAAGAGACAGATCTCGGCTGGGGAAGAAATCACATACAATTACAAATTTCCACTTGAAGAGAAAAAGATTCCCTGCAATTGTGGTTCCAAGAGGTAGACTTTACTAACATATAGGCTACACTCTGCTTTTGCTATATTTTAACATCTTTTGTATTATGTTTATTTGACTGGTGATCTTGTTGTAATGTAACTGCTTACTTGGCACTAAGTCACTAAGTCGATAAATGAAGCTCCGAATGGGCTTACTCTTATCTTGCTTGAAATGCTTATAAATGGCTTGTTCACCACTCTACACTCTGGGCTCCTCTATGAAGTATGAATGTCATGTATAAGCCAGATATCTGATCTGATGAGCTCATTGAGATATAGTAGAAAAAGTCTTTGATGTTCTTTTGACATTAAACAATAGTGGAAATGTCTCATCTCTCACAATAGGATGCTGGTTATATGTGTGCAATTTTTTTTCCGTCTCCAGCCAGAACATTATTTATCACTTAATTTCAGCAAAAAAGTTAGTTGTACAATAGATCATTTGAAAAGAACAAACATGTTAAGACTTAAGGCAGAACTCATTGAGTTTCTTACATTGAAAATTTCCCCAGCACTCCATCCATTGTTAATATGGGGTCCATCTCCACTGGGCCTGTCATAGTTTTTTTTTTTTTTTTTCCCCCTATGTTTTGAATGGTACCTACCATAATATTTTGGTTCAGATCCTTCGTGTAAACAGGGAAATGGACCGTTGCAGGGTTGTAGCCCATAATGCAATTTTTTTTTTCTGGTAAGAAACAGTTTTGAATAAATGATCCAAACGCCATCCCTCTCAAAATTGGAAAACCAAAATAATTTTCATAATTTTCCCAAATCGATAAATTTTCACTATTGAGTGATAAAAATATGAACAAGTTTTCCATTACTCTCGCCAAAACATCCACTTTTTTGTTCATCCTAGTAATGGATTCTGATGTGACAGTGAACTTCCCCATCCAAGTCATCTCAAAACCATACTCCTTTCCCAGTTTGACAGTAAATCTTACCCTTCAGGGAAGGCCCTACCCTTATTTGAGGGCAACACTGGTAGATAGGCATCCATCATACACTTTCTATTGCTCCCTCCCTCTTCAACACTGTACAGTCCGTTCTGTATTTAGAAGTGGACTATATTTGCAATTGTTACAGTGAAATTTTGTTAATTTCTGTCGAGAGGGTACGTGTAATTAATTCTTTCCTATTCTTCGTCAGATGTGTGCATGTAGTTGTTGCCTTTTGGACTTATATCTCTCTCCTTTATTTCCTCAGATGTCGCGGATCAATGAATTAGGAAGTGCTCACAGTTGATAGCTTAGGTGAGTATCCTTTCGTGATCAGAATTACTCTCTTTAGAGGCACACACCTGATCTGTATTAACTGTTGAATATAATTTAAAAAGATTTATAATTTAAACTTTGAGGTCCTTGTCAAGTGTTAGAATTATAAGATAGCACTAATTTTTGTAGAGCCCTTGATTCATGACGCTGCCTTCCCATCCTCCTACTTATGCTGATTTTCCAGTCAGTCAGGTGTGCCCCACAGGCTGTCCCGCAAGCGATCAGGTGCCTAAATTTCAGGAAAGGCTTCTAAGGTACTAATGTCCAGCTTGTGGGTCTCTCATTAAACCCCTTCCAGCCTGTGAGTTAGCACTGGCCTAAATTTGGCACTTATCCTTTTTGTTGTGTAGGTTCTTCCGTTGATTGTGCGAAGTTTGGCACCCTTTCTGACTTTATTGGCAAAGATTTAAACTTCTTTGGAGACCCATAGAACAGTATCACTCGATCGGATGGTTATGTCTTTATGTCTTTTGCACACAAGAGGGGGGGGGGGGGGGTGGTGTCGAAGGATTGGGGTTGCGTTTGCACATGCGCCATAGCCTTTAGCTTATCTCATTATTTTTTCTGAATATTTATATTTTTGTCTTGAGGTTTGGTGTTCATTATTTCGTCAATCAATTACTTTTCAGGTCATTCTTTGAGGTCCTTGCTTCATGGACTACAAGACATCACACAATACTCAAGGGGTCATTCCACATCGTTTCTTCAGGTCAATATCAAGCTGTTTGGAATGTGGTAGAGGGTCAATCTTTTTTAATCATTGTGCTTCCTTTGCTTTTTACTGAATATTAATATTGAGCTATGCAATAAATTCATAATCTATTGGAAGTGTTGACAACGATCATGTAAATGGTTTTTTGTTCTATTGTTCTCCAAACTTTTGTAATAGTATTGTGTTGTTCTTTTAAGCACTTTCAGTTTTGCCAGGAGTAAAATGTTTACCATGGCTGTCCCTGGCATATTGATTCCATCTATTGTATAACTGTAGCTATATACATTATCATCATAAAAAAAAGCCTTGTCCCCACTATGTTTGGGTTGGCTACATGATTGTGTTTCTCGATTCTGATCTATCTTGAGCCAAATCCTCATATATGTTACACTTCATATCCATTGTTATTACTTTCATCCATGTCCTCTTCGGTGTACCCCTTCCCCTTGGTGGGTTGTCAACCTGTCTGCAAAGAAAATTTTTCCTCACAAGAGCCGTTGCTGACTTGCACTGAACATGTCCGAACCATATTAAATGAGTTTCTCTTACTTTATCAGATATTGATGCTACCTCATTTTTGTTGCACATTTTGTGCATGTATTGCTTCTTAATTGGCCAACATTCTGCTTCATGGGCCATATTTGGTCTGATTGCTGTTTTGTAAAATTTCCTTTCGATCTTGTTGTAATGCACCAATTACAAAGAACTCTAGAAGCAAATATCCACTTCAACCATCTGCTTTTCCCCTATTTTGACATCTTCCTAATCTCTCCATCCTTATTAATTATCAAGCAAATGTATCAAAATGAATCTCTTCGTGGTATCTCTTAAAAAAGCTTCAATTCTCAAAGTAATTTCATTTCTTTGTATATGCCTACTCAAGTTGTAATCCATATATTCGGACTTTGTATAATTTACATTAGAGCTATTGGATTCTAAGGCCTCTCACCATCTCTCAAGTTTCACATTTACGCCATCTCTCTTGTTTTGCATTTACACTATCTCTCGGTTCATCCACCAATATTATCTCATCTGCAAATTGCAAACAACATACACCAAAGTACCTTGCAAACATTCATCAGTTTTGAAACCAAATTGAGAGTTTGAACATTAAAAAAGGAAAAATAGAAGGGATTTTGAAGATAATGAATGATTGCAATGGGCAAGACACTCATTTCACATACCTTTTCTTAGATGAGTGAGTTTTGGCAGAAATCCCTCTTTTCTTCTCTCTGCAGCATGCAACCCTTAAACTTTCAATCGATCAACAAATTCAACTCCAAAATGTAATTATCAGCCACGAAATTTTCCATTGCCCTATTTCTCTTGCTTTATTTGAGAATCTTCCTGTGACGAAGCACGAGCTCGAATCCTTGCCCTTGTCGAGATCTTTTTGATGCAGTTCCTCCCTCGCCGAACCTCCTTGATACTGCGGAAGCCAGATTCCCTTGCCAATCTCTTGCTGGAGTTCCAGGTAGCTCAAATCTCTTTGTGATTGCAGCGTGTCTTCCATTTCTTCTTCTTTCTCACCTTTTTTTTTTTCTCTTTTATGCGAGGGCAAGGGTTGTGACAGGCTTTTTTTTATACAAGGGGTCGTGAGTTGCGACAGGTTCTTTTGATTTTTTGGTTGCTAAAGTGACAAGATTCTTTTAAATAAAGGGATTGTGATGATTTCTTTATATCGTGATGAGTTCTGGAAGTGAGGCCCACTTATTTTTGATGAGTTATGTAATTTGAGTACTCCCATAATTTCTTAATTATTGAGGCCCACTTAATAAAAATCAATGCACCAATAACGCTCATCATTTCCTACATAATTTGTTAATTATCAAGGCCAACCTCAAATAATCAGTACGGTAGTACTGACTTTCCATTTTATGTTGTGGTATTTAAGGGGGATGTATTTGATGAAAATTATAAAAAATAATATCTTTTGGAAATTATATTTGTAATGCTTAGTACAATGATTATATAGATTATAATTTTCTTTTATATTTTCTGAAATGAAATTCTGAATTGGAAAGATGGAGTGCAAAATTATCCGAAATGTTTTAGTTTGGAGTCGAACCAGAACTGGGTCTTAAACAGACTTGACAACTACGATTCCAGGCCTCAATTGGAATGTCATTAGGCCCGGTAGCCTTTCCTGTTTTCATTTGTGTCAATTCTTTCTTCGCTTCTACTACCCTAATTTTGCGGTAAAGAGTATGTCCTGCTAATGAAGTATCATTTCTTGTTCTAATGTTTCCTTTAGAATCTTCATTTAAAATATATGAATTCAGTGTAGAATTTTGACAGCCACCATAAAATTGTCTCAACCCAAATATGGATTATGAGATAATAACTGTAGCTATGTACATTTTTATTTATTTAGCTGCTACCATTATGTTGTCAAGAGCATATGTTAGAGGAGAAATGAATGTGCTGGCACTACTGCATTGATGGCATATAATCATCTAGCTTTCGATCCAGAGACTATGAACTTACTCAAATTTCCCTGCAATTGAAGTTCTGTATGCTGTTAGATTGATAATTTGTAGAACAAAACTACATGTTTTGTTCAATCAATAAAGCTGTGCATATTACTTTGGTTGGAGTGGAACTTGGGGTGGCGCCATTATCCAAAGGCATATGATATGAGCAAGTTGGATGGTGAAGCAAGGTTTTAGCTGCTGCAAACGCCACATTCATAGCATTTTAATATGATATATATATATATATCTGTTTTAGAATAAAAGCATTATAGTATGAGATTTGAAATACAAAGGTCTATTTCCATTCTCTTTGGACTATTTTTTGTGTGCGCACATTGTTCAAATCCTTACTTGATGTATTGAATTCTATATAATAACTTGAGTTTGAATTTGGAAAGTACTGTTACCCCCTTTTATGTATTGTTCAAGTCAATGGCTAGTTCAGCGGGTGAGCTAATATGTAAAGTGCTACTTGCTTAATATCCTCTTGCCCCTCCATAATATCAACAGTATTATGGTGTTGTTGAGATCAAATAGTCATCCAACCTTGGACTAGAATCATTGATTCTCCTTTATGTTTCCTCTTGATTATAACTACTCTGGACAGATAAAACAAATTTAAGTCTACTTACTGGAATGCCTCTAATTTTAAATCCAGTTTCATGTCCCCGTTAGCTCGCTGGTTTGCAGAAGTTGTTCCTTTAACAATTTTTATGATTTTTTTTTTCTGTAAAAATCTCCTCAGGTTTGCATCAATTCTAAGAAAATTACTCTGCTCGATAAATTGACTTTAAAATTATTTGATATAAAAAACCTTGGCTGTTTTATTTGTTTTAAGTAGCTTTTCCTCCCATTGTTTCAAGGGATTAGAAGATTAAAGTGCCAATATGATGCGGGAATGCATAAACAATCCCCACTAAGGTGTGGAAATTATTGGGAAATCTGATGGGAATCTAATGTAATGGTCCCAATTTGGATATGTCATAAGGGACCATAGGGGTCTATTAATATTAGGACAGGCTCCTACTCGTATTTGTATTTGGACAATGAAAGGTTTTGAAAACTTAGTAAAAATAATGGGGGAGATCGTTTGAAGGATTCCTTCGATCTCTCGCCCATCTCTCTTTTTCATTTTTCCTGAAAACCCTAGCTTATAGAAAGTTCATCCTTTGTGCTCAAGGGACTGTTGCTTACCAACATGTGCTGGGCCTACATTGTTTGTTTGATTGTCAATTTGCACTTCTTGTTCTATTGAGCTTGTAGCAGATGGAAAATTACATACAAAATTTTTTTGTGGCATGAAATCTTAAATATGAGAAAAAATGATAACATCGTCTAAGAAAATGCTTCTCACTTATGACTGAAGTATTCTTGTACTCTAAACATTCAAAAGTTCTAAAATTTATTTGTATTAGGTTCTTGTTATCAGAATTGCAGTAGTGTATATATAGATAGTTATCTTAATTGGTTTCTTTCTGTCTCTAAATTCAGGTTACTGCAAAAAAAAAAAAAAGTTTCTTATGGCCATGCTAAACTCGTCTCTTTGGTCTGTTGGTCTGCCTGAATATTTGGGGGCTTGTTTTGTCGGACATCTTGAATCTGCTTGCGTTTAGCAGAGCTTCATCGCCTTTTCCTGCTCCGTGGAGTGTTGTAACTGTTAAATAGAGACACAAGCTGAGCTTCCGTGGAACACTTTGTGACAGCTTTATTCATCCTTTTGTATGTATCGTACTAACTCATTAATTTATTCTAGATGAATTTTCATATGAAAGAGTCCTTGAATGTTTTCAGTTTCTCTTCTAGCTTTTGTTGAGAAGCATACATATGGAAACTTTTCTTCAAACTAATTTTTTGCGCTACTTTTGATCTTCTGAGTTTCCTATCAGTAACTTGGATTGTTGTTGAAATTTTATATTTTATTTTTCTTAAAAAAAAGAAACATATTGGAATTCTTAAGTTGTTGAGCCATGATGCCTAGATATCGAGGTTGTTGATGCTCAAAGCACAGTCAAGGTGCCAACGCCAGTTGGAGCTTGAGGTGCTTCTTGTTAGCCTTTAGGCATGGATGTCTCTAATTCAGCTTGGTGCAAATTTAAGTAAATAAAGTATAGCTTAAAAAATTAATAAAAACTAATATATAAACTCTACAGTAATTGTTTGCACTACTTGAAACATACAAATGTAAAACAACAATACATCAACATTTTGGAAAACTCAACTATATTACTAATTCTTCGTTATTATGATCTCATGTTTCAAGTAGCGGTCCAAAACTAAATTACCATATCATCTTTATTCTGGAGAATATTCTCCTGCCCACAGTTCCCATGAGAATTGTGCACGGTAGACGTTGCACCATGTGGGACCCACCAGTTTGACGCCTTGTGGAGGAGACCAAATTCCCCTTATTCCAAGTCTGGACCGTGATGGAAAACCAAATAAATGTTTGAAACCATCAGATCAACCCACTGTTGTGTTTTATGTGAATCATAAAGTCCAATGAGAAGATTCATAGATTCATTCAACCATTTGGTAGTTTCATAATTCTATTCAATGCTAGGGGCATTTGTAATTTTTAGGTCAAGGTTAGTGCAAAACAAAGAACAAAAGAAAAAAATTATAGATAGATTAGGGCAAAGCCAGGGCAGCAGGATCCAGGAATAGCAGCCACAGTAGAACAGCAGGGATAGGAATATTAAGAAAAGGCGAAACTAGGGAGAAAATGGAGGGCTTATCTGGGGTGTCTCTCTAAGCAACCCCCACCCCCAAGTCAAGAATTCCCATATAAAGGTCTCTTTTAAGTTGAGGGGAATATCCAAGGTGTTACCTGGGCACAAATGATGCATTTGATCCTAGGAATGCATTTTGGCATGTCTAGATTATGATCCTGTTGGTTGATACGTATCGATCATCAGAGCTCGGCCAAAAAGAAAAAAAAAAAAAAAATCCTGACAAACTTGAGATATTAGAAATGTTAGATTTTGATGGTTATTTGCATTCTCCTTCTCAAGTATTTTATAGGTATTTTCTTAACTGTCATGCAACTTCTGTATTGAGATTTGGTTTTATATCAAAGTGACTGTTGAAACTATTAAGGTTCATTTATTTCATTCAATCTTCTGGCTGAAATAGTACATATAGATTATTGGCTTCATTCAAATACATGTAATAATTAATGTTAATGATCACGTAGATTGACTGAAGTGTTGGTTTCACAGTCAAAGGTTGAAGGCTCAAGTCATGTCAAAATCATTAATTACTTGATGTATTTTCTTTTAAAAGTTTAAACCCTTGCAAGAATCGAGATATTTGACGCCCAGATAACAAATAATATGCAGATACTGCCATACAAGGAGTAGGGATACGGCTTTGTTTGTTCGTTTGGTTTTTTTTTTTTTTTTTTCTCTGAAAGCGCTGCGATATGAATGCTAGTACCCTATCCATAAAGTGACATTTTATATTTCATATTAAGATTATTATACGCAATTTTAATTCTTTAGAAGTTAGATCTGTAGCATAGTTGGAAGATGCCTGTTGCCACAACCATGAGGTTATGGGAGGGAGAGAGATGGCCAACAAATGAAGGCATAGTTGGACACCAGTATTGTATCTTGTAGGTATGGTATGTAAAGAGGAGTGTTAAATCACATAGATAGCTTTATTAAAAGTTGAAAATTGAATATATTTACTTACCATTATTTTAGAAAGGTACAAAAAATCTGATACCAAAATCATATAGAAAGCTGCAAAATAGATGAAAAAACCAAATTACTGGCTGCATCCACAGTTATGACTGATAAAAACTTGCTGATTATTGCAAGCCTGTCTATTGCCTGATAACTATTGGCCTGTTCGTTGAATCATGGCTCTAAATGGTTTGTTAATAATCTCAGCATCTCACTTCTCAGTGATTTACTTCACATGAACCCTTTAAATGATTCGACAATGATCTATAAGCCTTTCATGTTAAGCAAATCTCTCAGTCATTGATGTGGATCTGTGATGATGTTTCAGGTTTACAGTCATGTCGATGGGATGGCTGGTTGATGGTTCCAATTGCGTCTCGAAATCTGACTGCAGTTGAGTGTCTCCTAAGTACGCATGTTGAGGCAGTAAAGGCCTTTGTTGTTTCAACGTGTAGGTGTGGGTTATTGATAATTCAAATCTCTGTACAGAGTACTTAATGCCTTCATTTATTTAATTTAAGAAAAAGGGGGAGGGGGTTTGTTTTTCGTCTTTTTTCTTATTTTTGATAGGCGACATTATTCACTTCAAATTCATGGGCAGTCTATTTTTATAATGGCCCATTTGTTGTAACAAAAGCTGTTAGCTCTCACTGAGCATGCGCTGTGAAAATGGTTTAGTCAAATGTGTATGACTTACAATGGTATAGTTAGCTCTCTAAAGAGATTAATAAAATTTTCTGTCATGATCACAACTAAGCAGAGTTTGCAAGTAATGTCATGTGCTTATTAGTCGGCCAAATGTTTGTCACCCTGCTGCCAGCTAGGGGTGAGCCTTCATTTGATGGATCATTATAAAAACAAAGAATATTAATATTAAGCGACAAAACTGAAGGAACAACCTTGTGGTTGCGATTAATTAAGAAGAAACAGTGCTCATTGGTGTATTGTTATGATGATCTAATTTAAGTGCCCTTTGGCTATTAGTAATTTTGGTGGATTAAAAAAAGAAAAAGAAAAGGTTGCACATCTCTCTGCTATTGCATCTTTATATGTTTAATACTGCCAGATGACAATCCCACCTTTTTTGTACTGTACTAAGATGACAATCCGAACCTTTCTTTTTGTAAAACTTTGTTAGAATTAATGTGCAGCAAACGATTGTGAGCTGGTTGGAAACAGTCCATGGATATCTTATTTTTGGTGGGAGACTATCCATTCCTTTGATGAATTTTGCAGATTGAATTCCAGTCCAATTTCTCATTCATCAATATTTTGTTAAAATGGATGAATCTGTTATCCAATTACAGTGATGTGATTTGGTGTGAATAGCCAATTCATTTTTGTTAAACATTAGGTGTTAAATGTTATGGAAATCAAGCTTATGGCATAGCTTTCTCTGCCTGCAGGAGATGGCCGTCAGAAGTAGCAAATTTTTTTTTCAAGGCTGTGGGTAAATCACGGTATGTATTGACTCTGATCTGCTCATTTCACAAATCCATTTACCTTATTTAAATAGATGGCGTTGAAGGAAAAACCAATGGACCCCCCACGTCCCATCATATAATGGAATAAAGTCTCTTAATAGGACGTGTCCAATGGTCTCTCTCTACACTCTGAAATTTTTTACCTAAGTAACTCACCAGGAATGACAAATACACGGACAAAACCCCGTTACTTTCAGCTATTTTTACCTCTTTACTATCCTTTTTACCACAATGGTACCCATGCAACGTGTGCTAGAGAGAATTCTATATCATGGCAAGGAAAGTGTCCTGATGGGAGTGATTGTGGCCATTGCACTTGGATTTGAGCACTGGGTGGGCATGTGACATGAGTGGTTCAGTTCCAGACATTTCATTGGTAGGGCTCCCATCCATGGAATACCTGGAGACTCTGCAAGATTCATTCATCAGATGAATTTGTTGGCCGCTTCATCCTTCCAATGCCGAAATTTGTTTGCATTCTCTCTTTACAGTAGTCAAATGGTTTAGATTGGATCTCATGGTTGATCTGCAATTAATTCCCCATGAAAAATGGCCCTCACCATTCCATGATGCTGCATGCCCGTGGGAAAATTGGATAAACCACCTAAGCGGAGCACCACACTGCCCTCATTGAGGGCAGGTTTTTCTTCTGTAAAATATTAAACAAGCAGGACGGGCTGGCTGTCCAATGCCTTTCCTGTCCGGACTCAGTGCAAAGGTTTAAACATGCTGGTTCAGGAGTGAAGAGTTACATTATGTTGTATTGTGGACTTACTAGTTCGATTTCAGTGTCCAGTCCGGTGTACTCGCATGTAGTGCCGGAAACATACTTCATATATTATTGGACTGCACTTGCCGCTGACCATTGTAGGCATTTAGTAGTAAACAGTAACTAGAAGAAGAACAACAACAGTAATAATATCATTGCCATTAACATTATCATTATTGGGGAGTTTGTCTATCTGCAATTTCCACCTTCCACGTTATCAGTGGCTCAATGTAGGGAATTTCAGACTATCGACTCTGATTCCTGTTTGGTTATAGAGGAATTTTAAGATTTTTTTTGCCAGGGTAGAATTATGGTTCTCCAAATGCTATATACCCCGATTGGTTACCACCAATGCTCAAGTAGAGTTTAGCATTAAGGAAGCTGGAATTCTGTTAATTTCCATGCTGAGAGTGACTTTTTGGGACACGGTTTAAGAATTTTAAGAATTCTAGCATTCAAATGGTAAAAACTCCAAATGTCATGAAGACACTATCTACACTTCAGTTAGAAATTCCCAATATTTGCAGTTCTCATCTGAAAACCCTTGAAACAAACAGGCTTGCTTAAGCCTATGGTTTCCAATGACTAGCTTGTAGTTCAAATTAATGCATGCGAAGCTTTCAAATATAGCACAATCTATAGTTTAAAACACGGAATTATACATGTGCTTAACAATTGTGCACAATGTTGCATCCCCAAAATTTGGCAAATCATTATAATTATCATTATTTTTTCGCTTATGTGATGATATAGTGTTGTGTTTCATAAATTCCCCTAGGCATATCATTTTTTTCCTTATCTTTATTTAGTTTAACCATCTATAGGTGGTCGTCTTTTTCAACATTGATAACTAGCCGAAAAAAAAAAAAAAGCCCGCGCTAAGCCCGAGCGAAATTATATACATTTTACTTTTATTTTTTTTTTCAAAAAAATACAAATAAAAATATGTTATTTATCGTTCTTAGAGTAATAGTAAACACTATTACAATAATAGGCATAAAAGAATGACGAACACTTCACAAAAATAATAATTTGGACATAATATCTTAATACAGATAATTTTAGATGACAGTGAATCACTAATGTCTTTATCCATTTACTTGTAGATATATTTTATTTACACAAGTTTTTTATGCTAAAATATAATATATCAACATCAAAGTCTATTAGGATAATTCCTGTACAACTGGT
This sequence comes from Cinnamomum chago, assembly GCA_038049695.1. Taxonomy (NCBI): domain Eukaryota; kingdom Viridiplantae; phylum Streptophyta; class Magnoliopsida; order Laurales; family Lauraceae; genus Cinnamomum; species Cinnamomum chago. Next base: position 100,041,838 of record CP142451.1, on the reverse strand, counting down.
TATTAAAAAAAAAATTTCCTGTACAAATAATAATAGGATGCTTGTCAACATTATTAAAATACAAAAAAGAGAGTCAAAATGAGTATTTATCTCTTAGCATGTCAAAGTCTATGTTTTAAAAAAATTAAACCACTCTGGACTTAATTTTATATTGGAAAAAACCATGTGTTATACATTATTTCAATTTTGATGAACTAATTTACCAGTAGTATAAGTTAGAAAAAAATATTTACTAGAAGCATAAACAATTAGTTAAGTAAATCTTTTATAATAGGAAAAGTAATAGACATCAAAGACATACAAACACTTCATTATTTAACAATTAAGATCTTAATGCAAATTATTTTAGAGGACTTCTAGTCACGAATGTTTATGTCCACTTGCTTGTAATTATATCCAAAGTTGATTTAAAAACAGGATAACTATTCATTATGATCTAAAAATACTAATTGAAAAGAATAGTAATGAACTATTTTATGCCTTTTTTATTTGAAACATCTCATTTTTATTTGAATTGAAAATTTTATATCTCACAAACACATATACCAAAGATCCAACTACAACTAATGAATTCGGAGTGTGAATTTTATTTGAGGCAGATTGTAGGAGTTTCGGTTACACCTCTTTTGTAGGTCTTTTTGATAAAAAAAATTATGGATAAAGATTTCACCCAGTGAGTAAAACTCATGATTATATTAGGTACAAAGAGTAACCATAAATAAAGGGCCACAACTGTAGCCTTTTGAGAGTCGAAAGATTTCTAGAGCAATGGGTAGCAGAGGCATTTGCTCGGCCCCTGATTATCTAATATCATTGGAGTTATAATCTATGATGCCTAGATATGGCATGAATACGGCAAGAACAATTCATGGACCGTGCAAAGAAATTGATTTTACATATAAAAAGTGAAGTATCGGATACGATACGTTACGATACAATACATTGTCTATTTTGAAGGATCAATGAGTACATCATAGGTTGTAGTGGTAATAATAATAATAAATGAATGTGGTGATATAGTACTACTTTGTTACATAAATTTCCCGGGGTATACAACTTTTTTGAATATAATTATTTAGTCCAACCATCTATAGATCTTCTTATCAACATTAAAAAATTATGTTGTACACATGTGCCTTCGATGATGTCAATAGGCTTCTATTTAGGGCATCTATGAACGTTGCATGGACCTTCTACCATCCTTGATTGGTAATGGTTTGTTTTCAACTTTCCATGCAACATTATATATATAAATAAAGGAAATGTTCATATGCATCTATCCCTCACCATAGGGTGAGGGATGCTTCCATAAATGGAGGGTTTCAAGTACACTCTATGTACTTGAAATCCCCCTTTTGTACTTGAAACCCTCCATTTATGGAAGCATCCCTCACTCTATGGTGAGGGATAGATGCATATGAACATTCCCCAATATATATATATATATATATATATATATATATCTGAATTATATGTATATCGTACCTTTTCCTGTTTTTCATTTTCATGTCCAAACTGTCATCATTTCTTAAATGCCCAAACTAATTATGCTGAAAACCAAACCATAAACTTTACCAAATTTGAATGAATAATCTAGTGTGTGTGTGTGTGTTCATGGTCTCCGTTTGCTTAACCGGCCTTAGCTCAGTTGGGAGAGTGAAAGGATTTTGGCGACAGCTGAATCCTTAGGTCGCCGGTTCAAATCCGGCAGGCTGGATCTGGATGTTGTTGTTGTTGTTGTTGTTATTGCATTTCCTTTTGCAGTTACAGTCTTTTAAGCAGGAAAGTGGATCGGATTCAAAAGAATTTGTATGTTATATTAATATTTTTGAGGTTGTAGCCATTCTTTTATTTATTAAATTTTCAAAGTTTTGGTATTATTATTATTACCATCTTCTAAACCTGTTGAAGTTGATTTTTTATTCATATGATGACAAGGAACTTTTTATTTTACTGCTGGTCTGCCACAATTCTTTAAATTCAACTATAGTCCGGTAATCATCGATCACCACTTGCTACGTTTAAAGGATTAAGGCGGGTGGGCCCACATGATTGTTTACACACGATCATATTTGCTTCAATTTTAATTTAAATGAGAGTGTAAAGCTGAGACAAGAATTTGGAATTGGAAAAAAAAAACCCTCTCATAGAAAGTGTACAAATCATGCAATGGATGGCTTTTTATCTCAACCAACGTATTGTAATTTTACGCGCTGCATCTTGTTGGGCATATTGGGCAAGAGTCATCATCTTTTTCCAGCTATTAGTTAGAACTCATGAGGAATTTGTGACGCTCCTTAGTGGTGGTGGTGGTGATCTTTTACAAGCACGCGCTCACAATTCAACGCTCAACAGCTGCTACATGCACACAATTCACTGCCACTTTTTTTTTTTTTTTGCCAGTTGGGCGAGTGGTTCAAATTTTGTGAAACTATGTATCTGCTAAGGGATAGATACCTAGGTAGGTGTGTGAGATGGAACGCCCTTATCATTAGGCTCTATCCTAGGTAGGTGTGTGAGATGGAACGCCCTTATCATTAGGCTGACCCGAGTTTCTCATTCACGGTTGCCTTAGTCCTTCTTGGCTCTTATTTTTTGACCCCCATCGCCAACTTCCTCCTCCATTGGCTCAAACAATCTGGATGGGTCTTACTGAAGGAGGTCTCATCTCTTCATATTTCTCCATAACCTCGAGGGTTGCATTTTTTTACGGCTGGTAGCTTTGAGTCTTGTGAGGATTTATTCATCATACCACCTTACCTCTGTGAGTGGGTTGTGTTGAGCGTCCCACATGGGGCTGTCAATCAGGCCCTCCTTTGAGGGTACCCGGCCCAAGTTTCAATAAGCTTGCAAAATGAGGTCTTTTGTTTGTCCTGAAAAGCAGAGGGCTGGACTTGGGACAATTTTTTTTGGACTTAGGACACAATTTTTGTGGGCTTGCCAATTTGAGGGCCATGCTTGGACTATACTGGGCCCAGTTTAGCCTTCTTATTTTTCTAATTTGGGGTTATATGTAGGTTTATTTTATTTCATGTGGGTTCTTATGTGATTCTTATATTAGTTTTTCTTTTTTTCTTTTTTATTTATTTTGGATATACCCTTCTAAGGTTTTTCAGAGTTGTAAGTAGGTCCTTGTGGTTTTACTATTTAGTCATACAACATGGCCTTTTCTTTTTTTGTACATTCCACGTCTCCAAAATTGGTAGACATAATGAAATTAGCAAGGAGTGTTATAGGTTTTGAGTGTGGAATGACATTTTTTGCGTTTAGGGCATTTTTCCCTATCACCAGCCTCCATTCTCCTCACTTTGGATGTCCCTCTTTATTCTGCTGTTCATCATCTGGTGACCACTTGTACATCGGTGACATTTCCACAATTGGGAAACGGTGACCTCTTCCTTTCCAGCATAAAGGTAAACTTAATGCCTTTTATTTTATTTTATTTTATTATTAGAATATAGGCGTGCTTTTTATGTTTTATTGTTGTGGAACCATATGTGACTGTATTTTTTGATGATTTGAATGATTTCAGAAATTTTTATAGGGCTATGCAATGACAAAGAATAAGACTCTCTCGTATGTGGACCCATTACTTCAAAATATGAGAGAACAATCTGATGTCACCCCCCAAAAAAAAAAAAAGAATACATAAGAGGGTTTTATTCTCTTTCTTATTGATGTTATAAAATAAGGGATTGTTGCCTTTTTATACTTGTTTATGGCATAGAACAATTAATACAATAGTCTATTGCATAAAATCGAATTGTTTATTGCACATATTATAAGATCGTAGTTGAATATATATATATATATATATATATATATATATATAAATATATTAAGGATGACTGGTGCATTTTTTAAATGTATGTGTGTGGTAATAAATGGTTTGCATGTGTATATGACCATGTTTTGCAAAAAAAAGAAAAAGAAAAAGAAGAAGTTTAAAATGAATACATTTTTTTTAAGTATTGGTGTAGTGTATGCGTAAACAATTGCTAAACTAGTGAGCTATATGGGTTATTGATATAGTTCAGGATTTATGGGTTGCATGGATTTAATATGTGATTAGTATCGATTATTGGTTCTAGATTGGACTTGTTTTTCTCTAGAATTTATAATTTTCATCTCCCAATGAAGTCTCTATGGTTGACAATCTAAGGAGGAGAGGGTTGGCTTCTCTTAATATTTTGGATATTTGTGTGATGTGTGGCAAGGAGGAAGAGTCCATAAACCATCTTTTTATCCATTGCGAGGTGGCGACCAACATTTGGAGTGACTTTAGTGGGAGATGTGGCCTTGCTTGGTGCTGCCCAAAGAATATTACGGAGTTGGTGGAGTGCTGGTTGGATGGGTGCTTCAAGGGGTGTGGCCGAGTCTTATGGAGGATGATCCCTTTTGCTATCTTTTGGTCTATTTGGAAGGAAAGAAATGATAGGGTCTTTAGGAGTTCTTCAACAACAACGGATTTGATTGCTGAAGTGGCTGTTAGGATTGCAAAATGGGCTTTGGTTAGAAATTTTTTTTGCAACTTTTCTTTGGACAACATACTTTCTAATTGAGGAGATTGCATGGGGCCTTGTTAACGCCTCAATCCGTTGGTGCCCCCCTTCTTATGGGGTTTTGAAGTTTAATGTGGATGGTGCCACAAAAGGTAAGTCGGGTTCGGCAAAGATTGGAGGAGTACTCCACAATAGTAGCGGTGAGGCGCTTCTTATGTTTTCCAAGTATGTTGGTGTGTGTGACTCTAATGAAGTGGAGCTGTTGGCTATTCTCAGGGGTGGACCCACATACACCCATGTGGGGGCGGACACACCCAATGGACCTCGGTCCGCTTCTATAACCATCATGAAAATTCTATCTCTGCTTTGAAAACTTACATAAAAATCTTGCTTCCGGCTCCAAAACACATGAAAATCCTGAGTTTGTTCCAAAAACCCATGTCATTGTTTGAGCTTGCACCCCTCAAATAAAAATCTTGGGAACACCATTGTTAGCCATTCTAGAAAGTCTCAGGCTCTTCTCAAGAAGATATGGCGGATTACTATTTATGGAAAGTGATTCTTCTAATGTAATTGCATGGCTATCTAATTGGAAAGCTTTCCCTTGGAAATTTTAATTTCAATTCAATGAAATTAGGAAGTTATCAGCTCCCATCAAAGTTACTTTCCATCATGTGGTTAGATCCGCCAACCATATTGGCAGATGTGTTAGCAAAGCAAGGGGTTGAGAGGTTGGTTCTTTGGGTGGGTGTGATTTTGTAATTGGGGTTGGAGTTAGTGCAACTTTCTTGCACCTACTCCATTCCTTTTCTTTTGTGATGGTGTGCTTTGTATTTCATCTCTCTTTTAATGAAATTGTTTGTTACCATTCAAAAAAAAAAAAAAAAAGAAGAAGAAACTTAATTACCAATTAGTATTATATTTGGTGGTTAAGAGTAATTTTTATATAAATCCATTTTTATCAATATGAAGTTCATTCATCAAGTTCAACCTGCTACGCTTACGATGGGTCATAATTAACCCTCAATCCATGCACAGCATGACCAACCTTTGATTGATTAAAGTTTCGAAACAAGTGATTAGACTTTATGTTCGCGAGAGAGACCATTGCCACTTGGTGTTACGTTAATGTCATACTCATATCCGTTTATGTTTGATAATGGAAGGCAAAGCCATCATTTTGATAAAAATTCAGCATTGTTATGAGAAATGGATTTTGGGTGGATGCTCACTTAAAATGAATTAAGGTTAGAATTAGAGTTCTTCTCTTATAATGTTATTTTACCTATAAATAGGTCTCTTTCTTTGTATTTGTATATATGTATATTGAGATAATAGAAAAACTCTATATTCTATCTCTAATATTCTTTCTCTTAGTCGCGCTTTTCTTTTAACACGATATCAGAAGTCATCCAGGCGCACATAAAGTAAGACAAAATGGAAGAAGACGATCCCATATACAAACCATGCCCACAGAGAGAGAAACGTCTCATTGTTTCTCCCACTCTGCCTCGGGAAACGTGCAACAAGAAGTTTTTGTTTTAGCCAACTTTTGTTTCAAAACCGCCAAGCATTCACGTGATGGTGTTTATTTATTTTTATTTTTTCCTCTCTTCCTTGTGTCACGTTCCAGTTGATACATGTGACTATGTGAGTCACACCTTAAAGGGATGTGTGCAAGAGGAGTCTAACTTGTTGTCGGCGTTAGTCATAACTTCTTAATCCGACTTCGTTTGGACGAACGACTTAGTTCTGCAGATTCGTTGTGACGACCATTACCTAATAGATGCAATAAATTAGAATTTCAACGGTTATAAAATTTTTTTAGACTGCGATTACGGCAAGTGGTATCTAAACCATAGTTAAACCTAATTTATTAGAATGCACGAAATCAGTTTATAATGCTTGTTTATAGTATTCATAGTGTTTTGGTTACTGTTCATCCTCTTGTATGTTTATTTTTTTAATTTATCAATACTATGAATAGATCACAAAATAGAACCGAAAGTTCTAAATTTGAACCTGAAGTTTACCGATATATGGACCAGTAGTTCTAAAAGTTGGAATACTGATATAAACCTTTAGATTCATATCAATAAATCAAAACCTGGAGTTTTTTTTTTTTTCAAATCCAAATAAATTATAAGGTAATGAAATTAAATCTGAAGATTTGAAAGAACCAGAAGTTCTGATATGTTGTCAGAACCAAAAGTTTTACTTTAAACCTGAAGATTTGACAGAACCAGAAGTTCTGATCAGTTGTTAAAATAAAAAATTTTACTTCAAACTTGAAGATTTGACAGAACTTGCAGTTCTAATTTCATATATTATGAGTTTGAAGTTTTAAATCAAGTCTGAAGTCTTGTCAGAACCAACAGTTTTGATTCTCAAAGTTCATTGGCCAAATTTTTTTTTTTTTTTTTTTTTGTCATGTTTAAATTCCTTCCTTAATTACTTCTGATGTTAAGCCTTCATTATTTTTTTTCCTTTTACTTTATTGATTATCTGCATACGGTTAACTTCATATATACATTTCATATTACAGTTCTTGCATGATATCAAGTCTAGCTAAACTTAACTTTAAAGCACTTAACATAAATGAGGACAATTACTTATCTTGGCAATTAGATGGTAAAATCGACTTGCAAGCCAAGAAATTATGAGAGTCCATAAAAGAAGGTAACAAGATGTCCCCAGAGGAAAAGGCGTTAGCCCTTATTTTCTTGCACCATCACATATATGAAGACCTAAAAAATGAATACTTTGCTAAGGAAGACTCAACAGGTCTATGGAAATCCTTAAAGGATATGTATGATCACCTGAAGATGGTCATACTACCAACTGCCTAGAATGATGTGGATCTTTATTTATCATTAATGTCCTTATTTATGGTGAATAGTTTAATTATTTTAGTTTTATCATGTGATTGTATAGTTATATCGACTTATTATTTAAGGTATGAATTATGGAACTAAGGACAATCTATGTTTAGTAGATAGTGCCATAACACACACCGTTCTGAAAAATTAGAAATTTTTTCTCAGAATTGCTGTTCATTTCATGAAAGGTATCCACCATAGTGAATGGTTAAGATATTTGATTTAGCATGTTCGTAGTTCTTGTCAATTACCATTTATTGCAGGTATCCTGAATATTATTTATGAAGATAATGAAGCATGTATAAAACAGATTCGAGAAGGTTTCATGAAAGGAGACAAGACTAAGCATATAGTACCGAAGTTCTTTTTTACTTATAAACTTTAGAAGAACAATGAAATTGAAGTCAAGCAAATTTGTTTGAGTAACAACCTAGCTGATCTATTTACCAAATCTTTGCCAAAATCAATATTCCAAAATTTTGTATATGAGATTGGTATGCGTAGAGTTTATCATCAAACTATGTAAATTGTTGCTATCATCAGGGGGAGTGGTTTATCAGGGAGCATCCTGAAGTATGACATTTGTGCGCTGTACTCTTTTTCTTTTTCTAGGTTTTATCCCATTGAGTTTTGCTAGTTAAGGTTTTAACGAGGCAGCATTATGCACGTCCAATAGCAGTTCAATGATCTTGAAGAATGTTGTACTCTTTTTTCATTCGCTTTGGTTTTTCCCACTGGGTTTTTCTTAGCAATGTTTTTAATGAGGCAACTGTCTTTGAATGATGGTCATCCAAGGAAGAATGTTATGAGATATGGATCTTGGGTGGATGCCCACTTAAGATGAGTTAGAGTTATAATTAGATTTCCTCTCTTATGAGATTACTTTATCTATAAATAACCTCTCCTTTTGTATATGTACACACAATTGAGATAATATAAAATCTCACCTCTCCTTCTAATCTTCTTTCTCTTAATTTCTCTCTTTTCTAACAAGCACACAATTAAGAGAGCTGCAACTAGATAAAGTAAAAAAGTGGGCGCCTGCAGAGTTAAAAGCAGTGGCAGTCTGCAGAGCTCTTTATTGATAAGGTTGGAAAACGAATGCCAAAAATTCGAGTGACGTGGAGGATATCCATTGGAGGAATATGGTGCGATGAACCAAAGCCGGCATTACTTTTTTAATTACTATTCAACGTTCAACGTTCGGGATGTGCATTAGCCATTAGGTATATTTAGGTGTCTTGTTAATCTTTCTAAACGTATGCGCTTACGTAGCGGATGGATTAGTAATAATAATATTATTACCATCAGGACCTTTACAATTGTAAAATCCTTAAACAACCCAATTGTCAGGGTTATGGCAGCCAATTTGTGCTTATGGGTTATGGCAGGCAAATGGGCTTTCAAAGCCCAGATACCTTCAGACATTTTTGGGCCTCTTAATTGGCCCACAAAGATGGTTTGAAGGGATCCCATATTTGACCGACTTTTAAAAAAAAAACAACATTTAATCAGGCCCTCTTCCACATGTCCATATATAATAGCAAATGCATAATAATATCCTCATTGTTTGTAAATCATTATTTTATCATTCCTGATGTAAGCATGGGTTATATCATCATTTTTGTTGAAAGTATATGGTTTTTTTTTTCATTTAGTTAGTTCATTCCTTTGCTAATTAATTGATATCGAGAAACATGAGACAACCCCAGTGGAATGGGTCTTGCATCTCACATGGTCGCCCAGGGATAGATTCCTTTGCAAGTAGGTTCTTACAAGAGTACTTACCACAATCCATCTAAAAAATAAGAAAGACATTTTCTTTTTTGAAATATAGTCTGATTAAATGATTTTATGAAGAAAAATAATGAAATTATGAGTTAGTGGTTCATGTCATACTTTTTTTTTTGACAAAAATACCTCAATTGACTATATCATCAACCCCTACTGCTAAAGAGATTTACGTCATTGGTTGTAATAATATCCCATTTATAACAATTAACAACAGGTTAGCCTCTTTTAAGTTGAGAAAATTTTATGAAAGTTTGATACAAAAGATAGTATTGGGTTCTCAGTCCAACAACTTCAATCAGACCCAGACCCTGCATATGAAGTTCAACATCTTTATTGGAGGTAGAGGTAGAGTTCGTATTATTTTTCTTCATAAAATCATTTAATCAGAGTTCAAGTTTAATTTTCTTGTAAAAGGAAAAAGAAGAAAGAGAAAATGGGTATCGGACTGGGGACAGGGGCCTGGGCTTGGGTTAGTTCCTTTTGCATTCCTTCTAGATAAAATCAAAATGGATTTGAAAGGGTGAAGTGATGAGCCTAAATTAGAAACAGTCTAGATATATATGACGAAACATCTTCGATGTGACAAGTGTAGAAGTTAAATAGGATATGACATATCTCCTTCTTCATGCAACCCAAGATTCATATAAATGGTCACTTACATATACATAAATCTTATCAATCCAAGTCTTACTGTTATTTTTGTGCGTCCGTTGAGAGAGAGAGAGAGAGAGAGAGAGAGAGAGAGAGGTGAAACATGGGAGAGAAGGGACAAGTATGCGTAACGGGTGCAGGAGGGTACGTAGCATCATGGCTGGTGAAGTTCCTCCTCTCAAAGGAATACATAGTTCATGGAACCGTAAGAGAACCAGGTGACCCCATAAATTCTTCTTCTTCTCTCTCTCTCTCTCTGTGTGTGTGTGTTGTTTGTGTGCTTAAGAACTTAAGAAATCACTTGTTGAATGTAACAAATATTGATTAGCGAAATACGTACTTGCAGCTGATGGAAAGAACGCCCATCTGATGAAATTGGACAAGGCCGCGGATAAGTTGCAGCTCTTCAAAGCGAGCCTGCAGGACTATGACTCTCTGCTTGCTGCCATTAAGGGATGCAGTGGAGTCTTCCATGTCGCCTGTCCTGTTCCATCAGGCCCTGTCGCCAATCCACAGGCAAAGCTTTTTTTTTTTTTTTGTTTGCTTTCTTTTCCTTCAATTCAACGTATATAGCAAACAACATGTCTGCTCAATTCAATTGGTGCTGCCCACATGGATACCCATAGATGCGCCTAACATCAGGATCTCTCCACACATCTTACATCCAAATTGTCTGCCCCTGATAAGTGATTTTCATTTGATGATCAACATCCTGTAGGATAGGATATATTTTAAAGATTGCAAATGCATTGTCAGTCTGGTTCATAGTTACCTAGTTCATGTACAGGGCCTTCAAACTACGACTAGTTTATTCCGAAACAATTTGCAGTTCGATTTACGAACTATTAAATATAGTTCTCTGACTCATAAATCTATTAGTGGTGCCTACCTAAAAGTCTAACCTACTCAAAAACATTGCATCACTATATATTAATGCTCATCTATATTTAACTCTATTCAGAGCCGGCCACGCCTTAAGATTGATCACCAATAAAACATAGACTTTCGGGTTGGTTTTTATTTTAACCATATGTTTTATATATTAGAATTTCTTAGTTAACCATTCCTCCCAAAACCTTCTGGCTTTTAGAGGCAACATAAACACTTTTCAATACAAACCCAGCTACTACACTTTTGGTGATACTCATATTTTTTTGGGGATTTGACAATTCAATGCCCTTTAGACACTCAATTCCCAAATTCATGACTAAAAGTCACCAGAGTCGTTTGACCTTAAAAACCCATGAAGGCAAAAAAAGTAAAAAAAATAAAAAATTGACTAGAGTCAAACGACTCTGGTGATATTTAGTGACTTTTAGTCGTGAATTTAAGGATTAGGTGTCTAAGGGATATTGAATTGTCAAATCCTCCATTTTTTTTTCTAATACTATATTAAGTTTCTTAGCAAACAATTCCTGCCAAAATCACAAATGCATTAATAGAGGCAGTATAAATACTTTTCAATACTCTTCTTTGGGTGGAATCCACTTTTCAATGCTCCCCCTTATGTGGAACCTGGTTGGGGAGAACTTGTGATCAGATTGACTTTGATATCATATTAAATTTCCATAGCTAACAATTCCTATCAAAACCTTGGGATTTTATAGAGGCGACAAAAATATTTTTCAAATACTCCCACTCAAGACTGGTCCTTAATTTAATCATATGTTTTAGATTTTAGTCAATTTGACTGACGGGACAACTCTGATTGAAGTATTGTTCAAAGTAGAGTCAATGTAAAGAACAATTCTTTTGAGTGGTTTGGATTTTAGATATGGGCTCTAGCAATAGACTTATAGTATGAGCATAGATGATTTAGTTCATCAAATTTGTTCAACTCATACTTCAAAATGAATTAAGAAGTGAATCAAATGAACCTACTCCATTGAATTTCGTAATCAAGCTAAGTCTCAAAGTGGAATTTGCAAACTTGAGTGCAAATTAGTAGAACTGTGAACTAGAAAACTATGGTCTCCTTTAGAGCGGAGCAAGGAAAGATTTGCTCAATTTGAGATTGATGATCATCATTCATATCCATGCATTATTGCTCGCTCACTTAACTACCACTTACTTTCCTGCAGACTGAGTTGGTTGAGCCTGCTGTGGTGGGCACACAGAATGTGTTGAGGGCATGTTCCGAGGCAGGAGTAAAACGGCTCATTTTCGTGTCATCTGTTGCTGCTGCCATGAACCCAAACTGGCCAAAGGACAGACCCATGGATGAGAATTGTTGGACTGACATCGACTACTGCATGACAATACAGGTACTTAAAAACTGTCCAAAAATACTCAAGAGTCAGCTACTCCATATGGGACTCAAAACTCACCTTCCTTCTCTCAACTTGCCTACACCAGCATGCAGAGTGGCAGAACACTCAAAACTCCTAAGCGTCCAGAAGGGTGTTTTTAGACCCTCTCTAGCTCTCTCCCTACCTCTGGAGAAAACCATGAAAAGAAGTTCATACCATATGAGATTTTGTTCTCAACTTTTACAGCAAATTTAATAGTTCCAACTTCCTATAAATGTAAAATAACTCAAGTCCTCCTTTTATTCTCTAGGATTCCTTTAATTGGTATAGCATTGCAAAGACGGTATCAGAAAGTGAAGCTTTGAAGTACTCAGAGAAAAGTGAATTCGACGTCATAACACTTTGTCCATCTTTCATTCTCGGGCCATTGCTACAACCTACCATAAATGCCAGCAATATTCTTTTTAACGAGCTATTTAAAGGTGATTTGCACTAAAGATTTTCATTGCTCTAAGTAATTTATAGCATAGCTTGTTCTTTTATGAATTTATTAAATGCAATTGAGTACATAGATAATATCTTAATTAGTCTCAAGTTTGGATATGCACAGCCCTTATATTTTTACTATTGTAGAAGATTATGATGCATGGGACTTGTGCCTGGACAGCAACTAAATTTATTTACTTTCAGTGGGTGCTTGCTTTTTTTTTTTTTTTCCTGCTGGAAGAAAGCATGCTAATGTATTGATCTTTTTGATGTTAGAATTAAAAGAGAACCAAGGAGATTGTTTCACATGTTTTTAAGTTTTTAAATATAATGGGATGTAAGTTTTTGTGGTGGGAGATCTCAAATTGGGGGACTTACTTTCAAGGGGAGCTAGATTCCTAGTAGAAAGTGGGGATCAAGATTGATTTTAGACAGAGTTATGAGTAGAAAATGGAGATCAGTGCAGGAGATTTGACTAAATTCTGCTGAGAGACACAACCTTAATGAAATTAAGGTCCAAGTAGCACGTTACAAATGCAAACTTTCATGATCAGGTGCAAAGAGATCAAAATTCTAATGCCTCCATATTGATAAAAGCGGGTATTGATAAGAACAGTATGCGAGGGAGTATGTTTTAGCTTCAGTCTACACTAGCAAAATGCCCCGTGCTTAATACGGGTATTAAAAGTTATAAAAAACATATCATTTGATTTTATGACATAAATAAAAAATTTAATTTTGTATTCATATATTTATATTTATAATATCTAAAATAGATGTATTTCTCACATACAAAAAGAATATAGGTTTTCTTAAAAACCACACAATTGAAAATTTAAATAAATACTAAATATAGAAACATAAAAAATTTAGTATTGAGATCGAAAAAATTATAAGATATTTAAAAATATGAGATTGTCCAATTAGAGACAGGTTTGATAGTGACTTGGTTGTCCTAAGTCAACCAAGGAAAAATAATATATTTATTTCCATTAGCACATATCGGTGCTTTGCATAATGATTTATGTCAAAAATTGAGACTAAGAATCATAAAGGAAACTAAAACCACAAAAAAAGGGATAGAAAATATGCAAATACCTTAGCTTCTTGTAGAGAAGAGAAGACCTAATGATACTTGCGGCCATATCACACAAAAAAAGGAAAAGAAAAAAGCCGCATAGAAAAGATACTCGTGGTGAAGAAGACTCTGCATGGAGAAGGTAATAATTCATTTTCTCAAACAGTTACAGATAAGAGGGCTCCATATATGCCAATTTCATTTACAAATCTCTATAACGGTTTTAAGAGTTAATAATAGGATAAGGTGAAAATTAAGGGGAGTTTAAATAGTTATTAAAGAGGGTCAAAAAGAAATTGTAATGAAGGGATGATTTCTTAATTGGAATCAGTCTCTTTTTCATATATAATAATGGGGGCTACTATCCTGTATTTACTTCATTTTTTATCATTTCTAAACATCTTCCTCTACTAACCTGATAGACTTTTAGGGTTCATTTGTTTGCATGGAATTAAATACACTTGAATTTATGTTCAAATGTAAAAAAAAAATGACTATTAAAGATGTGAGAGCTGAAAGAGATAAGATAAAGATGTGGATGTGACCTTGACTTTCTTAGGATTTAAATTACTAGTGGATGGTTGGATTTTCATTTCCCATCTTTCATTGATCTAGTTTCCATTAAAGGGGAGGTTATTTGATGTTTATTTTTGTATATCCACCTTTGATTCTTCATTTTTAACCACTTTTAGATATACAATGCTACGAATTCCAGTTTCATTCTTAGCGTTTATTTTTCCCTCAACCTGCTTTTAATGTGTTATGCAGTGAAGATTGTTCCAATGGGACAGTCACCTTATAATCTTTTACTTGCATGAATTAACAAAAACAGGACCTGAGGCAATTAAAAACAGAGCTCGAGTGATCGTCGATGTTCGAGATGTAGCTGAAGCACTATTGCTGGTGTATGAGAAACCAGAAGCATCTGGAAGATACATATGTGCGCCACATCCCATTCGAATTCGAGATATGGTTACAATGTTGAAGACCAAGTACCCCAACTATAACTATCCCAAGAGGTAGGTCTCCTGACCACATTAGTTGATGATAATATCTTGCTCATATTGATTCATTCTCACCTATATGTCCTTTGTGCTTTTCGATCTGCTGACAGTTATATAGAGGGTGAAGAGCACCTCACGTTTAGTTCAGAGAAATTGAAGAGGCTGGGTTGGAATTACAGGCCATTAGAAGATACCCTTGTTGACACTATTGACCAGTATCAAGAGGCTGGTATTTTGAACAAGGATTAGATTGTTTATGTAAAATCTGTTATGCTTTCTCCTTTCTGTTATGAACCATTACAACACTATTACCATACACTGATGGCCGCTAGTGACAGTGGTTAGATATACAAGATATGTTTATGACTGTAATAAGATCTCTATGTTTGTGATTGTAATAAGATCTCTTAAGATCATAAAGGTTTGAGGCCTTGATAAGATTATATTCAAACTTTTTTTCCTTGTACATCTCATCTATTTATCTATATGACTTTATTTGCGATTTTCGTTAATCATAGTAGGGCCTGCCTAATGTTGGTAATATAACGTTAAGCATATGGTGGTGATCATGATGGGGCTATCCAAGGTTGGACATCACTGATGGACCCATTTAATGTTAAAAACTTTTTGGGACTATTTGATTTTGGGAAAACATAGCAATTAGCAACCCAGTTAACTGGTAATAACCAAGGTGGCCATCAATTGTTGATAATGTTGATTCTCATGATGGAACTGATCTGATGGTGGTAAAATGGTAATTATGATAAAACATTCTAATGTTAGCCATGACAATGGGACCCACCTACCTAATGTTGATGATCAGGATCACCTAATATTAGTAATTAAGAGGAGCTACCTAACATTGATAATCATAATGGGGCTTACTAGATGTTAGTAATCTTGATAATCATAGTGGGACTGACCTAATATTAGGAGTCATAATATGATCCTCATTGTGTTTTTTTTTTTTTTTGGGTACTCCAGCCTAATTAACATTGATAATCATAATGGGGCTTACTAGCTAGATGTTGGTAGTCTTGATAAGATCCACCTAATACTTGTAATCACAGTGGGACTGACCTAATATTGGGAGTCATAATTATAGGACCCTCATTGTTGGTAATCACAATAAGAGCCATCCTGTCATGGAAATCATTGTAGGACCACTGTCATATATATATATATATATATATATATATATATATATATAATTGCCATTTCACTAGTGGAGACATTGTGCTAAAAATTTTAACTCCTTGATAGATTTTATATGAAAGATTATCTTCAACATGGTATCCTTAAATAATCCAATATAAAAGTTATTGTAAAAAATCTTAATAAATTGTACTAATGTATACAGTTAGGCAAACATCTATGTTTTGAGGGGGGTAAATTATATTGTCAATTAATATAATGAGATCTTTAAAATCATCTTGTTTCCAAACACTCCTTAAAATTTGATGAAATAGTTAATTAAAATAATGAAAGTCATTTATCTGCATTAGTGGGCCCCTTTAGGCACTCAAGAAAACTGAAATTGCTTAAGTCCCCGATCCGGTCCAATTCATCACAAATGGAGCGATTGAGTCGGGCCGGTATGGAGTTCAATGAAAGTTTGCGAGGCGGGTTTGAATGTAAGGGCCCAGTTCGCGATATTTAGCACAAAGGGGCATTTGTAATCTGCCAATGTGTTGGGCCTGGGCCTGATTGTCAGCCAAGTGAACTAGATCCAGGCCTGATGAATAACCTTAGGAAGATTAGTTCAATCATGAATGATTCATTATTGTGTTACTGTTATCTGTTGCTTCTGTCACCATGAGCCCAAACTGGCCACAGGATAAACCCATGGACGAGAATTGTTGGACTTCCATTGACTGCAGCAGGGCAAGACTGTTATTCAAAATACTGTCCAAAATTTACTTTACCATTTACTGGCTCCATGGGACTCAAGTAAAAAAACTCACCTTCCTTCCGTCAACTTGCCCACACCAGCGAGAACGGCTCCTTACATTAGTGGTAAGGGTCGTAGTTCTCATTGAGTGGTCTTGGGTTCGAACCCCGCTGTCTCGCTCTTTATATATTCTGTGAGTTTTATTACCTCACATGTGTAAGTTGTGTTTATTCTCCCCGCTTGTGTGAGCTTTCATCACCTTACATGTTTGACTTATGTGTATGTCTCTTTATATGTGTGAGTTTCCATCACTTTTTACATGTGTAAGTCTCCATCACCTCACATGTGTGAGTTGTGCCATGAGTCTTTCCATCACCTCATATGTGTGAGTTGTATCATGAGTCTCTGGGTCCCAGCTCCTTCGTTGGATTACCAAAATAAAATAAATAAATAAATAAATTAAATTAAATTAAAAATTGCAGACACCCCAAGAAGAGGGGGTGACCAAAAGGGCATTTTTCCCCTATATGGTAAGGGCTTGTCTAAATCTCTTATATAATCCAAAGCCAAGTAATAGCTGATACCTGGTCCAGGATCTGAATAGGGTCTCAATTTGTAATAGGGGTGCTCATGGGCTTAGCCAGACAAGGCCCGATCAGCTTTGGACCGACCTTGGATATACAACCTGGGCCAGTTTAGTATTTTGACCGGGCCTGGATTAAGTGATAAGAACCCAAAGCCTGGCCCAAATAATAAGTGCTTGTAATTTTTGGATATATAATTTGTCCGAACAATTGCTAGAAAGCCCGTACGGCTGATAAAAGCCCGATTAAGCCCGGCCCGATGGACAAAGTGGGAGGCTTTATGGCCCCATATTGGGATTGGGCTGGATTAGGCCTATATCTTCTAAAATTAAGAGGGCCTGGATATGCGTCATCTGGCCCCTTAAAAATAAGAGCATTGAAGAAGAAGAGCTACAGAACATATGAAATGAAATTGTTCATTCATTCATATCTGAAACACAGTTCTAAATATATACATTTACGTGAAGGGATTAGTTGAGAAGTATAATTAATATGTAACTAATTTGTAATTAGTTATGAAACTGTTTTGATACAGAGAAAGTGATGTCCAGCTAACTTCAGCTAATCCATGGAATATAAGTCAGATTACACCCAGGTCAAGATGATTGAGTTTTGCTAACAGAAAACACCCTCCCCTTATGGCTGGAGTAATCCCTGGGGAAAGCCAGTGCCCCTATGTAGTAACTCAGTTTTGAACTCGCAAGCTCCCAAAACAAACCATAGTCCGGACCAACTGAGATAACCTTAGCTAGACTCCTTGAGGTTATCTGACAATGGTAGAAAAGAGTAGATACATCAAGATTCAAGAGTATTGAGACGAAAAATATCTCAATAATCGCTGTACCTTTTATACATAAATAGGATGTGACAGGTCGTTCTTCCTGTATCAAGATTTATATGAAAATCCCATCATTCCAAGATGCTTTTTTTTTTTTTGAGAGAGAGAGAGAGAGGTAACATGGAAGAGAAGGAGAAAGTATGCGTAACGGGTGCAGGAGGGTTCGTAGTATCATGGCTGGTGAAGTTCCTCCTCTCAAAAGAATAATACATAGTTCATGGAACCGTAAGAGAACCAGGTGACCCCAGAAGTTCTCATTAGCCTCTCTCTCTCTCTCTCTCTCTCTCTCTCTCTCTCTGTGTGTGTGTGTGTGTGGGGTTGTGTGTTGTTTGTGTGCTTAAGAAAGCACTCCTTGAATGTAACGAGTATTTGATCGTGAAATAATGAGTGTTCCTAACGATAACTTGGTTTCTTTCCTGTGGGTTGAAAAATAAAATTACATACTTGCAGCTGATGTAAAGAACGCCCATCTTATGAAATTGGAGAAGGCCGCGGATAAGTTGCAACTCTTCAAGGCGAGCCTGCATGAATATGACTCTCTGCTTGCTGCCATTAAGGGATGCAGTGGAGTCTTCCATGTCGCCTATCCTGTTTGAAAAGGCAGTGTCACCAATCCACAAGCAATATGTCTGTCTAAAAAAGGTTACATTTTTATTTTTATTTTTTGAGAAATAAACAAGATCTTGAAGCTAATTTCATCAGACATTCACACAAGATTTTCTCTCAAACACCTATTTGAATCAATTTAAAGTTAAACAAACCGATCATGTAGACTTGCCAAATGACACATAAAGTGAGAGTTTCAAAGTGAATAAAGAGGCTAAAACTTAAAAAATCATAGAAGCAAAAGTTGTCTTGCAGCATCATTGGTCGGACTTGAAAGTTCGAACATGACACGAATATAAAAAAACAAAAAGAATTTGCCACCAAGCGATTGACTAAGGAATGAGCGATTGATGATTTCTCTAGCTCCTTCAGACATTTTGGGGTCAACCCTCCTCTTTATTATGCATCGAAAGCCAAAATGAAAGGAGATGGAGATGTGAAGGTGAGTTGAGAAAGAAGCTCTCGAGATGAAGATGTGAAAAGGGTGGAGATGTAAAGGTGAGTTGAGGAAGAAGCTCTCGAGATGAAGATGTGAAAAGGGATATGGAGATGTGAAGGTGAGTTGAGGAAGAAGCTCTTGTTGTAAAAATGAAAGGGAAAGAGAGATGGGAGGGAAGATGCGTACAGAGAAATTGGATGAGCTCTGAAAGTATTCATCCTGTTCATATTCGTCAATTCACAAATGGGTAAGTAAGTTGGTTTTCAAAAATTTGGATGTGCAAGGTGCAATGACGGACGTTTCAATAGCAGCTTCCTTTTTTAAAGAAAGATTTTCA